>CM057339.1:190787278-196186937 GCA_030015575.1 Agapanthus africanus | reverse complement strand
CAAGAAGAAGCTGTCTCTGAACCAATACCGACAACTCGTCACGCCCGACGACGCCACTGGCACCGGATAAGGAAGACCGGAGGCAACTACCTCTCTGGGATAACTCCACCAGCACCAACGGTGGAAGTTAATGATGCTGTTCCAACTGGGAACAGCTTTGAGGTGCTGAACAGGGTACGCAGAAACTCGCCAACTGCGGTGCTCAAAAGATCTCCTCCACCGGTAGAGACCGCCGTGGAAGCAGAAAAGCCGGAGCAGTCTCCTCAATCGCTGTCCTCCAGGATCTACAAGACATGGCGACGAGTCCAAGGATCTGTGATTGATCCTAATTTCTCTCGCCAACACAAGAAGTCGAAAGGTCGGCTAGAAGAAAATCCCCCGGTCAAGCAACGAAAGGCGACGACCACTTGGGTGCCCAAAGCAACGGCCCCCTCAACTTCAACGGCCCATAAGAGAAGAAGGCTGGAGAAAGTCCACACGCCGACGGCGAATATCAAAGGTGGTGAACCCAAACGCCCTAAATCCGGGGACATCGTAGTTCATACCGTCTACATGGCGTCTACTAAAGAGGACAGCCGCATATCCACAGGTCATAGACCGCTTACGCGATCGGTGACCAAAGCGCAAGAGTAGCAGCAGAAGCTCCAAGAGATGATGAACGTGATGGACACACTTACTGGGCCAAAGGAAAGCCCTGAAACGTCCTCAGATGAACGCCAGGAGCAAGAAACTGATGCCGAATTCCTTCATCGGATATTGGAGAAGAAGGATAAAGAGGTTGCTGAACAAGCAGCCAACATAAAGCGTATGGGCCTCATGTTCCAAGATATGGTGGGGATGATGATCCAACAAGATCCTCCAGATGAAGATCCCTCGATCGTCCTTAAAGACGATAGGGGAGAAACATCAAATCCTCCACCAGCTTTGTCAACAGCCAAGGAGGAGACGATCTCCAAAGCTGACTTGGACGAGTACATAGCCCAACAAATACGGGTTCATCATGCGACTGAAGCAGCCGACCAGGTCGTAAAAATAGGACGACCATATCCGAGTTGGTACGATCAAATCAAGTATCCACCGGGCTACACAATTCCCAAGTTCCATGTCTATAAAGGGACGGGCAATCCCCACTAGCATGTTGCCCAGTTCAGGGCGCTCTGCGGCAACACCGGCGGTGATGATAAGTTGTTGCTTCGTCAGTTCGTTGGCAGCTTGTCAGATACAGCGTTCAAGTGGTACTCTGAGCTCCCAAACGACTCTATCAAGACCTTCGCGGAGATGGAGCTGTTGTTTACCAGCGTTTTGCAAGCGCCGGAACGCACCCCGATGACGGCACTGATTAACGCCAGGGTGAAGCCAGGCGAGACATGGGTCCAATATGCTATACGGTGGCAAAACTTATGTTCAAAATGCGAGCAACGCATTGAAGAAGATCCTGCAGTGGGTATGTTTATGGGAACCCTTGATCCGCAAGCAACCATCTCGCAATTTATGATGTTCTTCAAGCCGACTACTTTCCAGGCCCTGATCGACAAGCTAGCGCAAATGGATCAGATGGGCCATAGACCCCCTCTTCCAAAGCCGGACTCCCGAAATGAAAAGGGGAAGGGGGAAAGCGATCGTTGTCACTAATGCTCAACAACAGCCGAGCAACTCGAAACCGGTTGCTCGTCAAAATAATATGCGTCCACAGGTACCCTTTGAGGAAAGACTAGGACGTCCTTACTCGTTTCCCCGAGATAAAACGAGAAGATTATTAGAGCTGGCGTTGCGCAACCGACTCATAAATCTGCCGGAGCCAAAACGTCCGTCGCAACCAAATGATGTCAATGAGCCCAACTACTGTCCCTATCACTGAGTACTGGGTCATCCGATCGAAGATTGCTACGTCTTCAAAAATTGGCTTGAAGACCAATACCAACAGGGCAAGTTCGTGTTATCCGACAGATGGAAGGTAAATCCGTCGCAACCTCACGCCTGTAAAAGGATGAATATGCCGGGGGCAACGTGCTCTCTCGTCGAAGAAGCCCTATGGGAGGTTGTGCTGTCAGCCAAGACAAAGAGGATGCTGAATGATCTTCAGACATGCCCAGCAATCAAGTGGAAGAACTCGTTGGAACCGCAGGTCATTGAGGGGATGTTGAAGCCGCGTCCAACTCCAAAGACCGATGGTGGTGGCCCAAGCACTCGCAACCAGCCGTCAAAATCTTCGAAGAAGAAGAAGAAGAAATCCAAGAAGCCTGTAAAGCCTGGCGACAAGCGCACAGACTTGCAAAAACAAATTGACGCGCTGGAGGAATACAACCAGAAAGCACGAACTCCCATTACACTCCAAGAGTTCCTCAACCACGTCTTTCAAGAGGAAGATGAGGGAGACAGTTCGTCGGATGAATCTCAGGAATACGTGGCGAGCTGCCATATGATCTCCCATTCGTTTACAGACGATGAGGAAACTCCTTGCACTGAAAAGCTGGGGGCAGATCCTGAACCAAAAAGTCTGGAGCCATCGGATGAAGTAATTGACGCATTCCTCAACGAAGCTCTATTGAAAAGTAAAGCTGATCGGGAATGCGAGACGACCATATTTGAAAGGGCTAAGTGCTAGCGACTTGATGATAGAGCTGAGACACTTCCGTTGGAACAAAATACATCCACTACGAATAAAAGCAAATTCAAGATGAGGAAAAGGTTTGCTAAGGCCATGTCAATGGGCATGAAGCTACCATCCTCTGAAAGAAGCATTACTGGTGAAGTGGAAATGCACCCCTCCTACTGCTTGTATCATCGGAAGATTTCGTACCCCACCGAAGATTGCAAAGATTTCGATAGACGGTGGCAAGGGTATGTTTCTCACCGACAACAGTTTAAGCAGGAGAAGCGCAAAACTCGTCGGAAGTGGAAAAATACGACCGAAGGGCTTAACAGAACTACCGGCAATTGTCGCATGGTTAACGTCGTGGGATCACAGGTGCTTACATTCGGGAGCGATTCCAACGAGGAGCTGGCTCTCAGCCCCCTCTTTAAAGAGTCCACCTCGGGAAAAGAGGAAGAGCTGAAGGTCTGCGAAAATATCCGGCTACGTAATCGCACGCTTCCCAAAAAGAATCTCGGACCCTCGAATAAAAAAGATAAAGGGAAAGAGAAGGTCCCTGAGGAGATCGCCCTGGATGACCAAGTTTTGGAAGAGCTAGCCGCCAAGGACCCGTCTAAGAGAAATAAGGTGGATTATAACGTCTTAGCGCATCTGAGAAAGCTACCCTCGCAGCTCAGCATTCTTGATGCCCTTTTACTATCAAAAGAGGCGAGAGATTCGTTAATCAAGGCACTATAAGAGCCGGAACAATTCCAAGCTTTCCTGGCTGAAGAAAAGATGAAGGATGAATTGGAGGAAGTGTACACGGCCGATGTCATTTTTGGCGATGAGGACCTCCTCCTTGGGACGTGTGAACACAATCGCCCCCTCTATGTCTCAGGATACTGCCACGATATAAAGATAGGCAAAATCCTGATCGACAATGGATCCTCCGTTAATCTCCTCAATGTGCGGGTGTTAAAAGAAATCTGCATGAGCGTCCAGCACCTTGCTCGGGACAAGATCACCATCTCCGGGTTCGACTCCCAGTCATCAAGAACTCTTGGGTCTGTGATACTGACGCTACGCTTCGGGCTACTCGTCACGGACATTAAGTTCCACGTAATAGACGCCAAGACATGCTACAATGCTTTGCTCGGCCGACCATGGTTACACGAGTACAACATCATCCCTTCTACACAACATCAGTGTATGAAATATTTTAAGGATGGTCTCGAGTATACCGTGACGAGAGAACTGAACCCGTTCTCTATGAACGAGGTCCGCAAATATGAAGACGCCAAATACTTTTTACCGGATTTCAAAGACACGGAGAGGTGTCACAAGCCGGAGAACAAAGCTAACGCCACCATCCCTGTCTTTGGTAGTGATACTGAGGAGGAAGAGGAGATGATTTATTCGGGTCCACCCCAACACAACAAGCCAGGACCATCCGCTCCTACGTTGATCTTTGGTAGCGACTCAGAAGATGAGGTTCATGCTGTATTCTCTGCTCGACCTTCAATACAAACATCCGCTGACGAAGAGCAAAGTCTGCAGGTCGCCATGGTTCCACCTAAACACCATAAAGAACTGGATGCACTTGATATCTACAGTGTAGAGGAGCTGTGGACGTTCTATGTCCCTCACAGGCGAAGAGGTGAAAAGGCAATTCTATTCTACCGCTCTGAGGAAACTAACGTGGAGAAAGAAATCTGGCACGGTACGGACCCTACGCTTGACAGCCTTCAGCCCATCCGTCTGCCTCGATATTATACAGAAGGCTTGAAGAGGTTGCTGAAGCGCCAGGGGATATCTTTCAAACAGACCACTCGAAAAGCCAAATTGTATGACAGGGTCTGGAACGTTCCCGGGACTCAGCACAAGTTGCCTAATGGAAGAATGGAAACAATCGGGCTTGGATACATTCGGTCCAAGAAACGAGAGCTACTCCACGGTTGCTACGTCGTGCATAACTTCGATGAAGAAGCAGATGCTCAATGGGAAGATGTTAATCCTGAACCAGTAAAAGTTCCCGATGCAAAAGTGTCCAGTCTATCGTTCAAAGAACAAATGGACAAGCTTATAAGGGAAGCTGGTCAAAAGGTCTAAGACGACCATAACCGTGAAATGGCCATCTATGAGAGAGCCAAAACGCAACGCCTCCTCCAACAGGCCGTGAAAGATGAAAGTGCCACTCCCTGTCAACCTGTTGTAAGAAAGGCTCGACGCAGAGGCAGAAACAAGCCGAGAGGCGAAAAAGGCGCTCAAAAGCAACAAAGCGGGGCTAAGAAGCCACGCAAGCGGGAATCGAGCTGTTCCGATATATCCCTCATGAGGAAAATGGGTCGAGCGTACTCTTTTCCTCGAGACAAGACGAAGAAAATACTTGACCTCGCTCTAAAAGATCAGATGCTTACGCTGCCAGAGTTTAAACACCCCGAACAAGCAGGCGAAGTCTCTCATCCGGACTATTGCCCTTATCACCGAGTGATAGGGCACCCTCTCGAGGACTGCTTCACCTTCAAGAATTGGGTCGAAGATCAGTATCAGCTTGGCAAGTTCGCTCTGTCTGACAACTGGAGGGTAACGCCGCCACAGAAGCACGAACCCAAGGCTACGAAAGAAGAACCAGTTCCACATTAGGCTTGGAAACGAATTCGTACTTGTCACATGATAACAATATTAAAAGAAGAGCCCGAGAATATGGATGACCTTCCTTGGTGCTTCGAAAACAACAACGATGAGGTGATCTCAGAATTTCCACCAGCACCGAAAGAGCTGGAGGATGGAATACATACCACTGCGGATAACCTCAAGAAAATTGAGTTGGGGACGGCGAATGACCCGCGACCGACATTCATTAGTGAGCTGCTGTCTGAAGAGAGGGTGGCTTCATTAAATGACCTACTTATGCAGCATAGAGATTGCTTCGCATGGAACTATTCCGAAATGCCGGGACTAGATCCAGAAATTGCTGTGCACAAATTGGCAATATCCCCGGACGTCAAGCCAGTCAAACAGGCACCGAGGAGAATGCGGCTCGAGCTTGAGATGAGTATCAACGCCGAGGTCAAGAAGCTGATCGGCTCTGGCTTCATCCAGGAGGTCCAATATCCCGAGTGGATCGCCAACATCGTCCCGGTGATGAAGAAAAATGGGACAGTACGCATATGCGTAGACTTTCGGGATCTCAATAAAGCCTGCCCGAAGGACGATTTCCCAGTGCCAGTCACCGAGCTGATGATAGATAATACGTCCACTCACGAGGTTTTCTCCTTCATAGATGGCTCGTCAGGATATAATCAGATCAAGATGCATCCCGAAGACCAGAAGCACACCGCCTTCAGGACCCCTTTGGGTATATTCTGCTACAAGGTGATGCCCTTCGGTCTAAAGAACGCTGGTGCCACCTATCAGAGGGCCATGACGAAAATCTTTGATGACCTTATACACGAAATCGTCGAATGCTATATCGACGATCTCGTGGTTAAAAGCAAATCATACGAGGAACATCTCGAGCATCTGAAGACCATATTTCAACGCTTTCGACAATACAACTTGAAGATGAACCCTCTCAAGTGTGCATTCGAAGTTTCCTCGGGCAAATTCCTGGGATTCATCATCCGACACCGAGGTATTGAGATAGATCCGTCAAAGATCAAGGCGATCATGGAAATGGCTCCGCCAAGGACTCTCAAACAGCTGTGGTCTCTCCAATGGAAGCTCGCGTATATACGGTGATTCATAGTCAACCTTTCAGGCAAGTGCCGTCCTTACAGCCACCTGATGAAGAAGGGAACCCCGTTCGTCTGGGACCAAAAATGCCAAAGCGCGCTGGACGAAATCAAGCAGTACCTCCAGAATCCGCCAGTGTTAGCTGCTCCGGTTAAGGGGAAACCTCTCATCCTTTATACAGCCGCCCTCAAAGGTTCCTTAGGCGCATTATGGGCGCAAGAGAACGATCAAGGGAAAGAAAGAGCACTCTATTATCTGAGTCGAGTTCTGCTGGGGGCAGAAAGCAACTACTCCTCCATTGAAAAACACTGCCTGGCGTTGATCTTTGCGATAACAAAGCTCAGACACTATGCGTTGGCACATGAAGTCCGTCTCATTTCGAAGGTGGACCCCCTTAAATACTTAATGTCGAAGGCCATATTGACGGGACGACTCGCTAAATGGGCCTTGCTCTTGATGGAGTTCTCAATAACATATCAACCCCTCAAGGCAGTGAAAGGCCAGGCCATCGCCGACTTCCTCGCTGAGCATCCGATACCTGCCGATTCTCCTCTGAATTGCGATCTTCCAGACGAACATGCGTTTGATGCGATCGACGGTGGTGATACCCGATGGGAGCTTTATTTCGATGGAGCAACTTCCATGAAGAAGCGCAAACAAAGTACCCCTATAATCAAATCGGGGGTAGGACTCATCTTTGTAACTCCACAAGGAGGGATAATGCGCTTTGCTTTCTCCCTAACAGAGCCGAGGACAAACAATGAAGCCGAATACGAAGCTTTGATAGCAGGCCTCGAGATCTCCATCGACATGGGAATTGAAAACCTCCTCATATATGGAGATTCCCAACTAGTCGTTAGTCAAGTAAACGGCGACTACCAAACGTGCAAGCCAGAGTTGGTGAAGTATGGAGAAAAGGTGCAACAACTGTTGACCCAAATTCCCTCCTATACTTTTGAAAACATACCGCGCGTGGAAAACAGCAAAGCGGACGCGTTAGCCAAGCTCGCTAAGGAACTGGCTAATGAGAACCTCGATGACGTAAGAATCGTGGTACAAAGCCGTCGGGTTCTTGCTCCGGCAGAAATATCTTCGGAATCATCCGAAGAAAAGGGAGCGACTGAGCAAATGTCTATGCAAACTAAAGATCGGGAAAATGCCGAGGATTGGAGAGAAGTCTTTATAGACTACTTCAAATACCGTCGAATGCCCGAAGATGCGTCCTCAAGACATCGGCTTACGAACGGGCTCTGTCTTTCGCCTTCGTCAATGATACTCTCTACAAGAGGTCGTTTGATTCTCTGTGGTTGAGATATCTGGGACCTTAAGAGGCAAAAAGAGTCGTTCAGGAAGTTCACGACAGACTTTGCGGTTCTCACCAAGCGGGCCCGAAGATGAAGCTGAAGATCAAACGGATGGGCTACTACTGGCCCACGATGATTCAGGACTGCCTCGAATATGCGAAGCAATGCCACTCATGCCAAATCCATGGGGACTTCATCCACCAGCATCCAAATCTACTACATCCAACAGTGGCTAGCTGGCCATTCGAAATGTGGGGAACTGACATAGTCGGCCCCATCGAACCAGCATCGTCCAGGGGACATCGTTTCATCCTGGCGACTACTGACTACTTCTCCAAATGGGCAGAGGCAGTACTGCTGAGGTAAGTGAATACGGAGAATATCCTCCACTTCTTCAAGACACACGTCATTTATCGGTTTGGAACTCCGCGGCGGATCATCTCTGATAACGGGCCAGCTTACAGAAGCCATAAGATCAGTCGCTTCGCGCAACAACACAATATAGACTGGAGATATTCCTCGGTTTATAATCTGCGAGCTAACGGTCTGGTCGAAGCCTTCAACAAGACTTTGACAAAGATCATGAAGAAGACGGTGTCCCAAAATAAGAAGGACTGGCACGAGAAACTGTAAGAAGCTCTCTGGGCGTATCGAACTGCGTTCAAGACAACTACGAACACAACACCATATGGGTTGGTATTCGGTACAGAAGCAGTACTCCCCCTCGAGATAGAGTTACCCTCTCTATGAGTGGCAGTCCACTACGAGCTGACGGACGAAGAAAATGCTCACCTTCGGCTTGAGGAACTTGATGCCCTTGATGAATCCCGGCTCATAGCGCAATAAAATCTGGAGGCCTATAAAGCAAAGATGACGCGCTCATATGAAAGATTGACCCGGCCGAGGACATTCCGCCAAGGCGAACTCGTGTTAGTGGTCAAAAGGCCTATCCCAATCGCGCCAAGCGGGGAAAATTCGAGCCAAACTATGAAGGCCCGTACATCATAGACAAGGTCTACCAGGGTGGAGCCTATCTACTCATGGATATGCACGGTGAAAGGCCTTTCAGGCCAATAAATGGTCGCTTCCTAAAGAAATACTACGCTTAGCGAGTTACCGCCTAGGTCAATGATAGATGACGATGACTATGTCCGCTCGCTATCGTCCTGAGCTCAAACTTTATAAGCAGTAGCCAGCCTTCTCCTGGACGGACCGAAACATCCTTAAACTAATGGCGGACCGAAAACGTCCTTAAACTAACGACGGACCGAAACGTCCTTAAACTAATGACGGACCGAAACGTCCTTAAACTACTACCGCAACATCCTTAGGCTGACGAGATGAATAAAAAAAAAGAGAGAAGAAAAAAATTATAAACATAATAAAATATATATATATATATATATAAACGTTATGTCCATAAGCAAAATGGGCACGGATGAAAACCCGAAAGGGCTCCGTGAGTAAAATTAGCAGGGCTACCGGCGAGTGTTCGTGAAAACCCGAAAGGGCGCGACCTCGTAAAAAATATATATATAAAAATAAAAAGAATTAAAAAAAGGTATGTCCATAAGCAAAAGGGGCACGGATAAAAACCCGAAAGGGCTCCGTGAGTAAAAACAGCAGTACTACCGGGGAGTGTTTGTGAAAACCCGAAAGGGCGCAATCTCGTTAAAGGTCTCGACCTTGTAAGGAGAAACCATCCGCGTGAGATCCTTACGACTCACAAGGAAGCAACACACTTAGGGGTCCTCACGATTCCTAAAGAGAAAATACACTTGCGAGATCCTCACGACTCGTAAGGAGAACTCTCTTATGGGATCCTCACGGCTCATAAGATTTGAAAGTCTTAAGTTACAGAGACCTAAACCTGTGCTTAAGCAACCTCCACAACCTTCGATTTTGCCCTACAAGTGGTTCAATACTGGCCCTTGTATACAATCCATGGACGCGAATAAACAGTTCCCTAACCAAGTCCAACCCGTGACTTGGGATATGTCCATACGGTGAACAACCCTTGTAAGTCCTCTCGACTTATAAGGAGAAAACCCTTTTGTAAGATCCTTACGACTTACAAGGGAACATACACTTAGGAATCCTCATGATCCCTAAGGAGAAAACACGCCTACGAGATCCTCACAACTTGTAGGGAAAAATACCTTTGTGAGACCCTTACGGCTCATGAAGTTAAAAGCCTTAGTCAACAGGACCTTAACCATGTTCGCTAAGCCATCTTTGTTCGACATCGACAGAGGCAAATGATGATTTGCTCCTGGCAATATCCCAGTTGTAGCGGTGCTGATACCGAAATCGGTGTCTAATTTCAGGTTTATGGCGAAAAGCCGGTAGGCCGCACATGCATACGAAATAGCCGAAATGATTGGGCAACTCGCAATAAAAAGCAACGAGTAAAAATAAAATAAATAGCCGAAATGATTGGGCGCCGCGAAAAATAGCCGAAATGATTGGGCAATCGCGACTTTCGCGATGTAAAAAGCTGAAATGATAGAGCATCGCAGAAAGAAATAAAAAAAATGAAAGAATGAAACTTTTGCCCTGCAGGTAAGTCCATAGTGACTTCTGTATACAATCTATGGGCATAAACAAAAAAAAGGAAAGGGGACTACATTTCCCCACCAGGCTGCGTCAAAGGGAAGTCAGATCTCGACGACCACATCTACAGCCTGGAGACCAACAGCGGCGTTCCTCCTCATTCCAGCAGGATATGGACGTGACATCACCAATCGGAGCCATGGCAAAGTCCCCAGTTCCAAGACTCTACAGTTCACAGACAACCTAGAGTCAGCCAATGACCTCCGTCGTGGAAACTGTTGGAGATAGTGCCCTCAGAGTCAATTATTGGATCACAGGCACGTGATTGCAATGATTGAGGGAGGACCTATCCCAGTAGGACAGTCTTACTCAAGATGATAGTATGCTATCTGGTTTACCTTTATCATCGTGTACTGCTTTAGGTGACCTTACGAGTCGCTATTGCACGTTGATAGAGCCCCTAGGATTCTTGCTTAACTACCAGCAGTATGAGGACGATCATATAAGTGAGAGCTGGAATCTATAAGCACATCCTTAAAAGGTCCCTAGTCGTAGGAGTTTCGAGACAGGGCATCGATACTCTATTAGTAGACTAGTGTATACAGTCGAGACCCCGATGAGGGGCGGTGGCCGGTCTCACAAGCCACTGGTGTCAGTTGGTTCACCTAAGATGTATACAGGTGCTCATTGGGTTATGAGTACACCGGACAGGACTCGCCGGGAACCTGCTAGTTGGGATTATACCAGACGTCAGATAGCAGTTTCCAGGTGACATGTGTACAGGTTAGTTCATCGACCTGAGATCATCATTTGTCTCGTGTGAGTTCCCACTGTACTTTGATTACTACCCTACCACGGCTCAAAGGAGTCGTGCAAACAGGTTTTAGTTGGGTACAGTCCCGAGCCACATAGAGGCAGTGAGCGGATCTGCAGGAGTTCGTCTCTCCCGGTATTGGGGGTGAGGTCGCGCTGTGTCTAGGAGAGCCATTACACAAAGCTCTCGGCCGAGGCAGGAGATTTACTGACAGGTATTCCAGTAGTATCTCAGGGTGTTCTGGGCTACACTCCGACACGACTTCTACCGCTTTTGGGGGTCTGACTTTTACCAACCCCCTAGGCCCGCCATGCGATACTCATAGACGAACGGACCGGACTGTACGGATATTGTCACTGACAGGCTCAGTAGGGTGTCAGGATGAGTTCGCTCATCGACGTCCCTTTTGGTCAATAGCTGGTGGCCCGTCACGTATGGCTAATACCTCTGACGTGCTAGTGGTTAAATCCACAGCCATAGTATTGACGGGTCTTTAGAGTCCACCACACACTTAGTTACTCAAGTTTCGGGCGAAACGCTGTAGAGGTGATTGTTAGGGATTCTGCGTGTTCAAGTTTAATTAATTACCGCAATCTAGACAGTTTCGCTTGTAGCTAGCCGGTTGAGTACGGGTCGTCCGCAGGGAGATGGGAATCTTTTTCTATGTGCTTTCACGAGTTAAGTCCAAAAGTCCAGATTTGTTTGTGATTATCTAAGTGTTAAAATGATAGGTAAAGAGAGCTTGTTAGGGTTAGGATTAGGTTAGTTTGAGTTCGGAGTCGCACACTTCTTTCGTTGCCACTCTTAATATCGGTGTTACGGTAATCAGCAACAACGGGGATTAGCACGACTAGGAAGGAACTTGCGAGTATAAGCTAGGCTTTCCAACGCATAAGTTCTTCCTTTTGGTGCTTGTCCGTCCGTTCTTGGCTCTTAGCCATAACCTTCGGTTAATTCAACCACAACCGGTCTCATTACGGAATCACCGCTATCATGTAGGATAGGGTGCCGTAAGAAGCGGATTGTGGTTCAATTAACGGGAGTCGATTTTAAGATGTTGGGCAAGGAAAGAGTGAGAGAGATTTCCTTCTCTCAAACTTCCCTTATCCTACCCTACCAAGTATGAAACTACTCACACATCATAATGAAAAGAAAATAACACAAAAGAGGAAGATAGAAAGAAGGGGATTAGAAGATAACAACTAGCTATTTGCGACCTCACCTTGGCAAGGATCAAGCGTAAGCATCATGGTTGTTTTAATGATAAAGGAAAAGAGAAAAGAAAGAAACAACAAGAAATAACAACAACTAAGTTAACAAATTAAGATTACAAGCAATTATAAAAGAACAAGATAAGCATGATAAGTAAACGGATCTTCTTTATTCATCATTCTTCACTCACAAAAGCTCACTACAAGATTTTCAATGGAGAAGAGATGAGAAGAGGAAGAAGAAACAAGTATTCTAAACCTAGAAAAATACAAGATTATGCCCCCTTTCCTTCACAAGGTTCTGGGGTATTTATAGGCTGGAAAATGAAAACCTAGGGCAACATTCAGAACTAAAATGAAAAGACCAAAATACCCACAAAAATTGGTCAACTGCCGCCACTATACGGCCGCGGTTCCGCGGCCTAAACCAGCTTATGCCACGGAACCGCGGCCCTTTAGTGGAGTTAGGTGACCAAGTTTTGTAGAGTTCCCTGTGTTGCTGTGCCCATGAGTCTGGTATATATCTTTTCTCAGATTTTCCTCACGATTTTTCCAGAATTTCTGTTGATCAAAAGGTGATTTGATGTGTATCTTTTGTCATGATTTTCTCGAGCTCCGTGTAGATTTCTTGGATCTTGTGCTGCCATTGAGCCTTGTGCATGAAAATGACATTGATTTGCCGTTTTGTCTCTTAAACTGGTGTGTGGCAACAGACGGATAAAGAGCGGAGATCCGTGTTTTATCTGTGGTTGGCAGGAACCCGGGTTTATCGTGTTTTTCCATGAATTTCACCGTTTAGAGCCGAGAACCTGTATCCTGCAATTGACTAGCAAACACGGCTCAAGAGTATCTACCGATATGCAATGTGATAAAAATTGGGCGGTATGAAAATGCAAAAATCTGATATGAACAAATACCCCCAAACTTATCATTTGCTCGTCCCGAGCAAAGCCAATTTTATTCATAAAAAATTTCCTATCCTCACTTTCGCATGGAACGCGATTGCACTGAGCATGTGCAACAAGCCGTTAAACCTCTAGGTGTCCCTAGTAGGAGGAGTGTTGTCTCCTGAGGGTTTTCAGCGGATACTACCCACAAAATCCGGTCAAGCTAGTTTTGTAAAATAACTAAGATTCAAACCCTAAAGTTTTGTTTCAGAAAATAACAATTTTATTATCCTAGGTCTAGACTATCGAACCTTTATTTTTCACACCTCGCTTCTTATTTAACTACAGATTTTATATGTCTTTACGTGCAGTGCAATTAGTGTCGTTAAGTTTCCAGAAGGATCGATTTACGTCATCATGTCACACAATAAAGCCTAGATAAAAATTTTGAAAGGATCACATACGTTTTATAAAGAGTAAAGTATTTTTTAAGTTTCGTTTTCCAGTAAAGTTTCAACTTTAGAATTTCTATCTTCCTTAACAGGAAACTAGGTCTTATTTTTCACTCCAACTTTTTCTTGTTTTCATTTCATACACACCTCTGTGAACGTGCAATAGTCTTTATCATAGAATAAAACCTTCATATCCCCGCTAAATTTTTTATAAAAGTCTGTCTTTTATCAAGATTATTCTCACACAAAGAACCGTTAGGAATTTTAACTCGGAGAGAACACTTGCTTGACTTTGTTTTAATATGGACTTTCTAGGCTTCTTAGCGAGCTTTGGGCCAATGCACCCAAACCAGTTGGTTTTAGGGCATTAGGTGTAGAAACACCCCAGCGGACTTAATTACTCAAGTTACCTAGGTCCAAAAACAAAAGACAGTTTGGCGTGAAAATCAGATGATTTAATACGAACGAAGATATAACCGGCAGTTCAATTATTTTTTTGGATAAAAGACGTGTTTAGTGGGTTCGGTGTGTAATCATTCCAATCAAGTTTTAGATGGGTTATTTTTCGGACTTAGTTCCAATTAAGGTATCAATAACATTCCTTCATATTCACTTACTTCATAAACTATTCTTGATATTACTTATTTCAGAACAAACCTATTTGATCCTCAGAAAATCATTGATCCATTTAAAAGTTTTTAGACATAAAAGATTTGTCATCTAATTTCCAAAAACTCATGACACGTGTAGTGTGATGTAAAGACGTATATCAGCTATAGTTAACTTCAAAGGAAAGTCATCTTTCAGGTTTTTCAAAATCTAAACATAAGATTTAGTTGTTCTTATTTTATCAAACAAAACCGTCGAAATGTTGAATCAGAGTCCTCCCACTAGCTAACTTGACAGAAAAGTTTTTATGTTTTTAGAAAAATTTTAGATTTTTATGGATTTTATGGATGCAAATATGCAGATGCAAAATATACATATGAATGCGAAGGTAAGAAATGCGTACCGAGCATACCCCCAAACTTAAACTGGACAGTGTCCTCACTGTCATTGCAAGAAGAGATCATTTGAAGGGTCAAAATTGTCGGTTAGCGATACACAATTTTTTTTTGTTTTGTTTTTAAAGAAAAGAAAAAGAAAAAGAATGGAAAAGAATATCCACAAATATATACAAAAGGCTTTATACATACCCCCAAACAGTGTCCACTGTTCTTGGCTGGATAACCGAAGTTTGGTGGTAGGCAGAGGAAGATCATGCAGGGTAAACCGGCTCCTGTAAGAACAGGAGCTCCTCTGTTGGTTCGGCGCTAAGGTAAGGTTTTAGTCGGTGTCCGTTCACTTTGAAAAATGAACCGTCCTTTGGATTCTCCAAATCCACAGCGCCCTGCGGATATACATTCCGCACAAAATACAACCCTTTCCAGCGAGATCTGAGCTTTCCTGGATGGAAGTGAAGTCGGGTGTCATAAAGCAGTACCTGCTGACCAGGTACGATGGTTTTGCGCAAAAGGTGTTTATCGTGAAACACCTTTGTTCGATTCTTAACGACAACCGCGTTATCGTAAGCCTCATCCCTAAGCTCGCTTAATTCGTTCAACTGCAGCTTCCGATGGCTGCCCGTATCTTCAAGAGACAGATTCAGCTCCTTTATCGCCCAAAATGCGCGATGCTCTATTTCGACAGGTAGGTGGCAGGTTTTTCCGTACACAAGCCGATAGGATGACATGCCAAGGTCGGTCTTATAAGCGGTTCGAAATGCCCAAAGGGCATCAGTGAGTTTCAGCGACCAATCCTTACGGTTCTTGGAAACCGTCTTCTCCAGTATCTGCTTGATTTGCCGATTTGAAAATTCGGCCTGCCCGCAGGTTTGGGGGTGGTAAGGCGTAGAAAGCTTATGATTAATGGAATATTTCCGCATCAAGGCCTCGAAAGTCTTATTGCAGAAATGACTTCCATTGTCGCTAATGATCGCTCGGGGATGCCCAAACTGAGAGAAAATGTTTTCTTTAAGGAACCTAACGACAACCTTGTTGTCGTTAGTCCGGCTGGGCACAGCCTCGACCCATTTAGAGACGTAATCAACAGCAAGAAGGATGTACAAGTTCCTAAAAGAGCTGGGAAACGGCCCCATGAAATCTATCCCCCAAACATCGAAAATCTCCACAACCAAGATCGGTTGGAGCGGCATCTCGTTCCTCCGGGATATCCAGCCCATGTGTTGGCACCGGGAGCAAGTCTTGCAATAGTCATGAGCGTCTTTGAAGAGTTGTGGCCAGTAGAAACCACATTGCAAGATCTTCTCAGCTGTCTTTCTGGGGCCAAAATGCCCGCCACATGCTTGATCGTGGCAAAATGACAGCACACTCTTGAATTCCTCGTCAGGGACACACCGACGAATAATCTGGTCGGGACAGTATTTGAACAGATAGGGTTCGTCCCAGTAAAAGTGTTTTACTTGGGATAAGAAGCGAAGTCTGTCCTGATTTGACCATTCAGTCGGTAGTAATCCCGTGGCCAAATAGTTCACAATATCTGCGAACCAGGGTTCGCAAGATACTGTCAAGAGCTGTTCATCCGGGAAAACGTCGTTGATCGGAATTGGAAGCAAAGGCGAAGAAGGAAGTCGTGAGAGATGGTCGGCAACTACGTTTTCACATCCTCGTTTGTCCTTAATGACAAGGTCAAACTCTTGAAGCAAGAGGATCCAACGTATTAACCTAGATTTTGCATCTTTCTTCGCAAAAAGATGGCGCAGAGCAGAATGGTCAGTGTAGACAATGACTGGAGAGCCGATGAGGTAAGGCCTGAACTTTTCTAAAGAAAACACAACAGCCAAGAATTACTTCTCAGTTGTTGTATAATTGAGTTGGGCGTCGTTCAGGGTTCGGCTCGCATAATAGATTACGTGCGGCATCTTGTTGATGTGTTGTCCAAGGACAGCACCAATGGCAAAGTCGGATGCATCGCACATAATCTCAAATGGGTGCGTCCAGTCAGGTGAAGAAAGAACGGGAGCAGAAGTGAGTGAGCTTTTCAATGACTCGAATGCAGTCTCACAGCTCGAGTTGAAGTCGAATGGCGTATCCTTGGCCAGCAAAAGAGTCAAGGGCCTAGCAATCTTACTGAAGTCCTTGATGAACCGTCTATAGAAACCGGCATGGCCAAGGAAGGCTCGGATATCTCTGACGCATCAGGGAGGAGGTAGATTGGAAATGACCTCAATCTTTGCTTTGTCAACCTCTATACCATTTTGCGAGATGATATGTCCTAAGACAATACCTTCGCGCACCATGAAGTGGCACTTCTCCCAGTTCAAAGTGAGATTCTTGTCCTTACATCGGGTAAGGACAGCGTCAAGATGCAGCAAACACTCGTTGAAGGAATCGCCGAAGATGGAGAAATCATCCATGAAAATCTCCAGAAATTTTTCCACCATGTCTGAGAAGATTCCCATCATACACCGCTGGAAGGTAGCGGGCGCATTGCATAACCCAAAGGGCATGCGACGATATGCAAACGTGCCGAAAGGACAAGTGAATGTGGTCTTGTCCTGGTCTTTTTCGGCGATGGGAATCTGATTATAGCCGGAGTAGCCATCAAGAAAGCAGTAGTACTCGTGTCCGGCCAATCGTTCAAGCATCTGGTCAATGAAAGGTAGCGGAAAGTGGTCTTTCCGCGTTGCGGTGTTGAGTTTTCTGTAATCAATGCATACTCGCCACCCAGTTTGGGTGCGAGTAGGGATTAACTCGTTCGCCTCGTTGGTTATGACCGTGATGCCCGACTTCTTGGGGACAACATGAATGGGGCTAACCCACTGGCTATCAGAGATAGGGTAAATGATACCACCATCTAGACATTTTACGATCTCCTTCTTCACAGCCTCTTTCATGACTGGATTAAGACGTCTTTGTGGATCCTGGGCTGGTTTGGCATCATCCATCAGATGAATGTAATGCTCAACGATCAGGGGACTAATCCCCTTGATGTCCGCCATGGACCAGCCAAAAGCTTGCCTGTTGCTGTGCAAGACCGCGAGAAGGGCTTTCTCTTGCTCTGGGGCTAGAGAAGCCGAAATGATGACAGGGAGGGTCTCGTTCTCACCTAAGTAAGCGTACTTAAGGTGAGACGGCAAAGGCTTGAGTTCGAGCGCTGGAGGTGAAACGATTGAAGGTAAGATTGGTGCAAAGGTCTCGAACTCAAAGGACTCCAGCAAAGGTTCAAAACGAGTGTAGGCGACCGAGTTGGATGGTTCAGGTAACTCATCCGGAAATTCGAAAGATTCAAACTCGGGTTGTGCGCGGCTAAGATCGTTTGAGAACGTGAAACACTCGTAGTCGTTGTCGGGCGCAGAAACAGCAGCAGGTTCGAGGAGGAACGCACTAGTGGCGTTAAGATCGTCGTGATCAAACAGAAACTCCTCGAATTCACATTCTTCTGGGGTGATCTCCTGGATCGAGCAGACGTCCAGTATATGAGCATTAGGTTCGGCGGGCTGATTCCCCAACCTAAAAATGTTGAGTTCAATCGTTATGTTTCCAAAGGAGAGGTTCATCGAACCATTGCGACAATTGATCACAGCATTTGAGGTTGCAAGAAATGGGCGACCAAGTATCACCGGAATTTGATTCCGGGGGTTAGCTACAGGCTGTGTGTCTAATACAATGAAGTCAATGGGGAATATGAAGTCCCCGACTTTTATTAACACATCCTCTAGCTCACCCCTAGGATGGGTGATCGATCGGTCGGCCATTTGGAGAGTGCAGTGTGTGGGTTTCAGCTCTCCGACGCCTAATTGCTCGTATACTGAGTACGGAAGCAGGTTAACACTGGCACCAAGATCTAATAGTGCACGGTTGATGTTCTTATCCCCAATGGTAATAGAAATCGTAGGACAGCCAGGGTCCTTCCGTTTTTGTGGTAAAGATTGGGTAAGGGCATCACTCACAGCACTAGCCAAGAAGACTTTCTTGGGTACCTGAGACTTCCTCTTTTTCGTGCACAAGTCCTTTAAGATTTTCGCATAGGACGGGACTTGTTGGACAGCATCTAAAAGAGGAATGTTAATGTTAACCTGCTTAAATAACTCCAGAATCTTCTCCATTTGAGGATTTTGTTTATTAGATCTCAACCGGTTTGGAAATGGAACATTTTTAAAATTGGTTGAGTCTAATGCTGGAGGAGGAGATTGTGGAGTTGGAACGGATCCCAGAACATGTGTTTTCGTGGAGTGAGAAGTGGGTCCATTTGTTAGTGTATATGCCCTAGAGGCCATTACTGTATCATACTAGTATGTATATTACTTGATGGAAGCTTGGGATATTCACAGTTGTACAGACAATCTTGCTCAATATAGTAGTATGCTACTTGGTTTGTCTCTGCTTTAATGTGTACATGTGTGTTTATTTATTATATCACTTATACGCATTAGTAGAGCCCTTAGGATCTTTGCTTGATTACCTGCGTTGTGATGGCGATCACACTCGTGGGGGCTGGGTAATCTACAAGCACATCCTTATACACGTCCCTAGTCGTGGGAGTATCGAGATAGGGCATCGATACTCCGGAGTAGACTAGCGTATGCGCTTCTCATCCCAGCACGGGAGACGGTCTGTCCCACAACCGTCGGTACGTCGTACTTGAGATAGTATGCGGGTGCTCGTTAGGTTACGAGTACACTGGACAGGACTCGTCGGGAACTGATGGTTGGTATTATACCTATCGTCAGTTATCAGTTCCCAGGTGACATGAGTACAGCTTAGTCCGCTGACTTGACACTGTCACTTCGCCTCGAGTGTGTTCCCACTGTTCTTTGATTACTACCCTACCACGGCTCTACTGAGTCGTGCAAACAGGTAGTAGTTGGGAGCAGTCCCGAAGCACTTGGAGGCAGTGACGGTTAGACAGGATTCGTCTCTCCCGGTATTGGGGGTTGACATCGCGCTGTGTCTAGGAGAGCCATTACACGAGTAGTCCCTCGCTAGGGCAAGCGAGATATACTGGTAGGTTTCCAGTGTTATCTCAGGGTGTATTGGGCTTCACTCCGACACGACTTGTACCGCTATTAGGGGACTGACGTTTACCGCCCCCCTAGGCCCGCCATGCGATGTATCAGACGAACAGACCGGACTGTACGGAGATTGTCACATACAGGCTCAGTAGGAGTTCGGATGGATTTACCTCATCGGCCTTCTTATCGACATCTACCTGGGGACCGTTACGTACAGCTAGTGCCGCTTGCGGTCTGTGGTTAAACCCACTGCCAGCGTAGTGTCGAGTCTTTAGAGTCCCACACAGAGAGTTTCCCTGCACTGAGAGAAACGTGTAGAGGCCGTATGGTTTTACGGCAGGGCTACGATCACTTACGTACACTTGTGTGCGTGTGGTGTTCGGGCAGGCAGTACTAGTGGGCTTTGGTTTAAGCCAGATCCTAGTATTGCACCGATGGATTTGTTTTGTCTTCTGCGTATCCGCATTCTACAGAATGCGGATGCAGG
Organism: Agapanthus africanus; assembly: GCA_030015575.1. Taxonomy (NCBI): domain Eukaryota; kingdom Viridiplantae; phylum Streptophyta; class Magnoliopsida; order Asparagales; family Amaryllidaceae; genus Agapanthus; species Agapanthus africanus. Next base: position 196,166,906 of record CM057339.1, on the reverse strand, counting down.
TGTGTATGCACAGTTTTCCGGAGCGACGAAGAAGGAGGTGCCTCATTACGGTTTTGGCAGTTGGTTCGGCCAAAACCGTTATGTGGCAGGCTCATTAGGGTTTTGACAGTTGATTCGGTCGAAACCATTTTGAGGCGGACTCATTAGGGTTTTGACAGTTCGTTTGGTCAAAACCATTATGAGCCGGGGACATTATTTACTAATCCTTTCATTGATAATTTTGTTATGGCTAATTACATTGACCATTTGACCATCTTGACTTTGTTGACCATTTGACCAAAGTTGACTTGGATCTTCTTAAAAGATCTAAAGTATTCTTTGGTTTTCTTTTTCTTTTGTTATGATAATGGTCATGTCATTTGTAGCCATCAACTTTATCTTGATGGGATTAGTAATGATAATGTTTTTGTATTATTGCAACCATGGTTGGGTTTTCTCTTGGTTAAGTTTTTCATTTGCTCATTCTCATTATCTCTCATAAAAAAGAAATGAGAAACATTTCCATGGTTGCTTCTCCTTCTTCCTCCTCTTGATTTTTTCTTTGATCTCATGTGTTGAGAGAAAAAGGATTCCACTTGACAAACACATCCATACATCTTCTCTACACATCCTAGGGCTTCTAGATTAGCAATCTCTTTGCCCTAGTTACATCGGCTCGAGGTGGAGCTCAGTGTACATCTCTCGGGTGGATCGTCTTCGACTCAAGGAGGCCACGGAGGTGACCAAAGTCCGGATCAACCATCGAGCATGCAAAGAGAAAAACAACAAGAAGAGAAGAACAACAAGAAGAGAAGGAGTTCAAGTTTAGGTATAACCCCTAACCAAGTAGATAACATCTCAAGTTTGGATGCTAGTGTATTGTTTAGCAAAGATCCGGCTTTTTCGGTCCATGTTACCAAGTCCAGAAAATTTTTGTTTTACCGTTTCCGCTACCCCGAAAGTACCGGGAGAGGTAACGTGGACCTAACAGTGGTATCAGAGCCTAACTAAATATAAACTAGCTAGGTAGTGAAGTGTATCGAAGTTCGAAACGGAAAAATCGAAAAACCGAGTTTCAAAAACCCTAAGTTTCTGTTAAAATTTTTTCTGGTCAAAACAAAATTTGTCATACTCCAAAAATCATCTCAGGGTTTTGTGAAGACACCCACCAAAAACGAGCCAGAGATCTGACCAAAGCACCGTGGTTCCGCGGCAATAGCAAGCTATTGCCGCGGAACCGCGGCCGTCTTGTCTCCTCTCTGCCTCGATTTTGGTGCAGTGTATTTGTGTCTTGGTTTTAGGATTTTTCATATGGTTTATTTGTGCCCAGATTTTCCAGAAAAGAAATTTATTTTTTGGGGGCCTATAAATCCGTATTTTTTCCGAACTTCAATACACTTTGACTATAAAGGTTATATCTGTGATGTTCATATGTATTGAACGTCGGCTAATCGCTATATGTCGATTAGTCGGGGTTATACATATCTGTGATCTGTGTTTGATGATGGTTTGTGTATATGAATGCGTTGGACAGTCGCGGGTGAATAGCCGGGGTGGATGTGAGATGAGTGTTTCTTTTTCTTTCATTCATTGTAAAATGTAAATTGATGTAATATTATTATTTGTATGGCCGCACAACCGGGTCGGGGTTGTAGCCGTCATTGTATAATTCTTTTTACTGTTTTTGCTCCTAGGATAGACCCATGGAGGGGTGCACAAACTACCGGGTATCTCGAAGTGCCGAGTGGCCTACTCACGGCGTTGAGGGAGGTTGCTTCGCTTCGGGTACTTGGCGGGTAGTTTGCCGCACCCGTAGGGGTCTTGGGTGGGGTATTGGCTATTCACCGCGACCGTGTAATCCGCTTTTCGTTGCATGCTTGAACGGATTGCGGATTCCTAGTATATCCAATGTATTCATCTGTGATCTGTAATGTCTATCATTGCTATATATTTATAACTATTTAGGCGTTGCTTATGTTTTACAGCCGCGCTAGCCCAGCCCCCGCTCTGTCTTTAGTTAAGTAACCTAACGAGTGATGACGGGGCCCCGTGGCGAATGCGAATGGCATAAGCGTACGTCATATTTTGGTTGTTTTCTGCAATGGTAGGTTTAAATGATGGGACGCATTAAAAGAAATAATGCAAGAAAATAAACCTAAAAGACGTTGTTGGAACAAGTTTTTCAAAAAGCTGTTATTGCAAGGACGTTCAATTTTTGTTTTGCATCGAGGTATTCGGTTATGAATGCCCAGCACCTCAGTCGATGAGGCAAGGGCCGAGATCCCTTCATCGGGAGTGACCCCTTGGACAAAAGTTTGCGTCAGGGTAATAACTTCACTATAGTCGATTATTCTTGCTTTGTATCGAGATATTCAGTTTGGAATATCCTGCACCTCATTCGACGAGGAAAGAGCCGAGATCCCTTCACAGGGAGTGACCTCTTTAGCAAAAAGTTTTCGCCACTATATTTTCAAAAGGATGTATCACGTTCCTTCAACGATATCAAGTTCATTACGTTAACGGGTTTTTCGCCAAAAACCCAGCCGTAGCCCTCCGTCGTTTCTTATAAGTTATACTTAGTATTCGTGCTGCGTTTGTTGACTGTGTCAAGGCGCAGTGAACGGTAGCTATGTGTTGCTTATTTGCTGGATACAATGTGATTGGTTAGGACATTTGTGTAACCTTGTTGACTGTGTCAAGGGTTATGCAGGTGGGTTTAATGCAATCAAGACAACGACGGGATGAACTTGACTAGGACTCTTTGATTTGTTGACTGTGTCAAGATCACTTGGGTCCTAGGGGCAAAAACCATATCGGGAGTTTCACAAGAACTGAAACTTGCAGATTTAGCATACCTTCTGGAGTGTAGTGACTAGAGTGGATTCCATCTAGGTCATCACACTATGATAGTTGGATCCCGATCCCACTGATGAGTTGGATTACTCTCGGGAGATTATTTCACTTAACTATCAATGCTATAAACCTAGTAGGTGTCTAGAAAGGTGTTAGCGGGGTTACGCCCCCAGGGAAAAGAGGTTCTTAAATTAAGGAACTTCGCGAAAGCGTTGGAAAACCTCCCTCGAAGTACCGACACTAGCCTGGCTGAAAGGTTAAGCAAGTATTGTGACGTGAATTAAATCCCGGCTAGTTCTTCTTTTAAAAAGGTTTTAAGAAGAATTTGAGGAAACAGTGGGAGACATCCTGGTTAGATAAATTAATAAACCAACCTAATCTTGCAAGAGCATACGCTGAGTGTTTCTTTTCTCTCTCTCTCCAGGCAGCAACCTTTTCACGCCCTAATCAAGATAATAAAATGTATCGCTTGACCGATCCGAATTCTTATTCGGGGCTGGGGAACGTTGGTTCAGCTCTAACTTGTGACAACAGTCATAAGTACGAGCAAGGGAAAGGGGATTGTATGGATTTCCAGGATACCCAGTTGAAGAAGAAGCATGGTTTTGCATCTACTTCAGGTGTTCTTGTAATTGAGAACTGTTTTACGGTCAGCCCTACCTCCTGGGTACTTGATACCGGATCAGGATCTCATATCTGTAATTTATTGTAGGGACTGAGAAAAAGTAGGAAAGTTGCACCGGGTGATATGTCGCTCTGAGTAGCGAACGGAGCACAAGTTAATGCGGCGGCCGTCGGTGAATATCACCTAGTATTGCCAAATGGCAAGACTATGATTTTGAACGATTGCTACTATGTACCCTCCATGGTTTGCAACATCATATCAGTTTCTTTACTCGATAAAGATGGATATAACTTTGTTCTTGAAAAGAATATCATGAACATTTACCTTCATAAGGTACTGGTTGCAGAGGGTACACTGTGTAATGGTATCTACGTTCTAAATCAGAATACAGTTCTCAATATACAAAACACACGCAAGAGGAAGAATTCAGATACGAATGAATCCTACTTGTGGCATTGTAGACTTGGTCATATCGGAGAGAAAAGACTGAGTAAGTTGCATAAAGATGGACTATTGGATACGTTCGAGTTTTCATCTTATGAAACTTGTCAGTCTTGTCTCAAAGGGAAGATGACCAAATCTCCGTTCACCGGACATGGAGAAAGAGCAACCGAGCTCTTGGGACTCGTACATAGTGATGTATGCGGTCCAATGTCTATACATGCAAGGGGTGGGTTCTCCTACTTCATCACATTCACTGAAGATCTCTCTAGGTTCGGATATGTGTATCTGATAAAACACAAATCTGAAGCTTTTGAGAAATTCAAGGAATTTAGAAATAAAGTAGAGAATCAGACAGGCAAAAGTATCAAGATCCTCCGGTCTGACAGGGGAGGGGAGTACTTAAGCACGGAATTCCTAGATTACTTAAAAGAGAATGGTATTCTCTCTCAGCTTACTCCTCCTTATACACCACAGCACAACGGTGTATTGGAGCGGAGGAATCGTACCCTATTGGATATGGTTCGCTCCATGATGAGTAGTGCTGAGTTACCTCTTTCATTCTGGGGATATGCACTTCAAACTGCAGCACATCTATTGAATCAAGTTCCATCCAAATCCGTGCCTAAGACTCCGTATGAAATATGGAGTGGTAAGAGTTTGTATCTTAAACGTATTAAGATTTAGGGTTGCCCAGCTTATGTCAAAAAGCAGAACCCAGACAAACTTGAGGCACGGGCAGTTTTGTGTAAGTTTGTGGGATACCCAAAAGATTCAAGTGGGTATCTATTCTACCATGCAGAAGAACAGAAGATAATTGTTTCAAGAAATGCCACATTTTTAGAAAAAGAATTTCTTGTTAAAAACATTAGTGGCAGCACGGTAGAACTGGATGAAATTCCAGAAACACAAGCTTTAACAGAAAATTTGGAGGAACCGCTAGATTCAATAACCCCAAACGAACCTCAGCCACTCCGCAGATCTGGTAGGATTTCTCATCCGCCCGAGAGATACTACGGTTTTCTCATTGACGGGGATCGAGAGGATTGCATCTTGGAAGAAGATGACCCTACCAGTTTCAGGCAGGCCATTATCAGTAGGGACTCTGATAAGTGGCAGGAAGCAATGCAATCCGAAATGGAGTCCATGTACGCCAATAAAGTGTGGACCTTGGATATTTCTCCACCTGGGGTAAAACCCGTTGGATGCAAATGGATCTACAAAAGGAAATTTGGTGTAGATGGGCAGGTGGAAATCTATAAGGCTAGACTCGTTGCAAAAGGTTTTCGTCAAAGACCTGGTTTGGACTATGACGAAACTTTTTCTTCGGTGGCTATGCTCAAATCCATTCGGATCCTACTTGCCATTGCTGCCTTCCATGACTATGAGATCTGGCAGATGGATGTTAAAACGGCTTTCCTAAACGGTTGTTTGGAAGAGTGCGTTTACATGGATCAACCAGAAGGTTTCGTAGACAATGGGAGCAGCAGGAAGGTGTGCAAGTTGCTTAAATCCATTTATGGATTAAAGCAGGCATCGCGAAGCTGGAACAACTGTTTTGATGAGGCAATCAAGGAATTTGATTTCATCAAGAACGAAGATGAACCTTGTGTCTATAAGAAGATTGTAGGACGAACTTTCGTATTCCTAGTCTTGTACGTTGACGACATTCTTTTGATAGGAAATGACATTCCTATGCTACAATCGGTCAAGCTATTTTTGTCGCAAAGGTTCTCTATGAAGGACCTGGTTGATGCCTCGTACATTCTGGGGATCAAGATCTATAGAGATAGATCCAAGAAACTATTGGGACTTTCGCAGTCCAGGTACATAGAGACCGTACTAAAGAGATTTAGTATGGAGGGTTCCAAGCGCGGTAACATACCCGCATTGCACGGAATTACCCTCTCCAAGAAGATGTCTCCTAAGACTGACGAGGAGAGGGTTCGCATGAGCACTATACCCTACGCTTCGGCTGTAGGATCTATAATGTATGCGATGCTATGTACAAGACCAGATGTAGCTTACGCGCTGAGCGCGGTAAGCCGGTATCAGTTAGACCCAGGGGAGGACCACTGGACAGCAGTGAAGAACATTCTCAAGTACCTGAGAAGGACTAAGGAGATGTTCCTGGTTTACGGTAATGGAGACCTCAGGGTCGAGTCCTTTACCGATTCAAGCTTCCAGAGTGACAAAGATGACAGCAAGTCTGTCTCGGGTTTTGTGTTTACCCTCAACGGAGGGGCGGTATGTTGGAGGAGTTCCAAGCAGGATACCGTCGCAGACTCGACGATGGAGGCTGAATACATTGCTGCAAGCGATGCCGCAAAAGAGGCGGTCTGGATGAAGAAGTTCATTAGTGAACTTCAGGTGGTTCCGTCCATTGTTGACCCAATACCTTTGTATTGCGATAACAATGGGGCTATAGCTTTAGCGAAGGAACCAAGGTCCCATCAGAAATCCAGGCACATCTTAAGGCGGTATCACCTGATCAGGGAGATCATTGATCGACAGGAGATCGAGGTGCGGAAAGTGGACACAAAGGACAACACTGCGGACCCATTCACGAAGGCTTTACCCCAGACTCAGTTCGAGCGGCTGATCGAGATGATAGGTCTTCGATACGCCAGTATATGGCCTTAGTGCAAGTGGGAGATTGTTAGTGTATATGCCCTAGAGGCCATTACTGTATCATACTAGTATGTATATTACTTGATGAAAGCTTGGGATATTCACAGTTGTACAGAAAATCTTGCTCAATATAGTAGTATGCTACTTGGTTTGTCTCTGCTTTAATGTGTACATGTGTGTTTATTTATTATATCACCTATACGTATTAGTAGAGCCCTTAGGATCTTTGCTTGATTACCGGCGTTGTGATGGCGATCGCACTCGTGGGGGCTGGGTAATCTACAAGCACATCCTTATACACGTCCCTAGTCGTGGGAGTATCGAGATAGGGCATCGATACTCCGGAGTAGACTAGCGTATGCGCTTCTCATCCCAGCACGGGAGACGGTCTGTCCTACAACCGTCGGTACGTCGTACTTGAGATAGTATGTGGGTGCTCGTTAGGTTACGAGTACACTGGACAGGACTCGTCGGGAACTGATGGTTGGTATTATACCTATCGTCAGTTATCAGTTCCCAGGTGATAGGAGTACAGCTTAGTCCGCTGACTTGACACTGTCACTTCGCCTCGAGTGTGTTCCCACTGTTCTTTGATTACTACCCTACCACGGCTCTACTGAGTCGTGCAAACAGGTAGTAGTTGGGAGCAGTCCCGAAGCACTTGGAGGCAGTGACGGTTAGACAGGATTCGTCTCTCCCGGTATTGGGGGTTGACATCGCGCTGTGTCTAGAAGAGCCATTACACGAGTAGTCCCTGGCCAGGGCAAGCGAGATATACTGGTAGGATTCCAGTGTTATCTCAGGGTGTATTGGGCTTCACTCCGACACGACTTGTACCGCTATTAGGGGACTGACGTTTACAGCTCCGCTAGGCCCGCCATGCGATGTATCAGACGAACAGACTGGACTGTACGGAGATTGTTACATACAGGCTCAGTAGGAGTTCGGATGGGTTTACCTCATCGGCCTTCTTATCGACATCTACCTGGGGACCGTTACGTACAGCTAGTGCCGCTTGCGGTCTGTGGTTAAACCCACTGCCAGCGTAGTGTCGAGTCTTTAGAGTCCCACACAGAGAGTTTCCCTATACTGAGCGAAACGTGTAGAGGCCGTATGGTTTTACGGCAGGGCTACGATCACTTACGTACACTTGTGTGCGTGTGGTGTTCGGGCAGGCAGTACTAGTGGGCTTTGGTTTAAGCCAGATCCTAGTATTGCACCGATGGATTTGTTTTGTCTTCTGCGTATCCGCATTCTACAGAATGCGGATGCAGGTGTGTATGCACAGTTTTCCGGAGCGATGAAGAAGGAGGTGCCTCATTACGGTTTTGGCAATTGGTTCGGCCAAAACCGTTATGTGGCAGGCTCATTAGGGTTTTGACAGTTGATTCGGTCGAAACCATTTTGAGGCGGACTCATTAGGGTTTTGACAGTTCGTTTGGTCAAAACCATTATGAGCCGGGGACATTATTTACTAATCCTTTCATTGATAATTTTGTTATGGCTAATTACATTGACCATTTGACCATCTTGACTTTGTTGACCATTTGACCAAAGTTGACTTGGATCTTCTTAAAAGATCTAAAGTATTCTTTGGTTTTCTTTTTCTTTTGTTATGATAATGGTCATGTCATTTGTAGCCATCAACTTTATCTTGATGGGATTAGTAATGATAATGTTTTTGCATTATTGCAACCATGGTTGGGTTTTCTCTTGGTTAAGTTTTTCATTTGCTCATTCTCATTCTTTCTCATAAAAAAGAAATGAGAAACATTTCCATGGTTGCTTCTCCTTCTTCCTCCTCTTGATTTTTTCTTTGATCTCATGTGTTGAGAGAAAAAGGATTCCACTTGACAAACACATCCATACATCTTCTCTACACATCCTAGGGCTTCTAGATTAGCAATCTCTTTGCCCTAGTTACCTCGGCTCGAGGTGGAGCTCGGTGTACATCTCTCGGGTGGATCGTCTTCGACTCAAGGAGGCCGCGGAGGTGACCAAAGTCCGGATCAACCATCGAGCATGCAAAGAGAAGAACAACAAGAAGAGAAGGAGTTCAAGTTGAGGTATAACCCCTAACCGAGTAGATAACATCTCAAGTTAGGATGCTAGTGTATTTTTTAGCAAAGATCCGGCTTTTACGGTCCATGTTACCAAGTCCAGAAAATTTTTGTTTTACCGTTTCCGATACCCCGAAAGTACCGGGAGAGGTAACGTGGACCTAACACCATTCAGAGCAGAAGAAGAGGAAGGAGAGCCTTGTGAAGAACGGAGAATAGGCTCAAAAGACGAAGACGAAGAAGAAGAAGAAGAAGCGGCGGCCGGGGTGTCATCGTTGATCCGTGTGCCAATGTTGTTCTGCAGCATCCTTCCCGATCTCAGTGTGGTCACGGCACTCACATTATGGTTCTGTTGTTCAAGAGCAACATGTGCATTATGTGGGTGACCGGGATTTGGGAGTGGCTGGGACGGGAGCTTCCCCTTCTCTCGCTCGCTTAAGGCCGCGTTCAGCTGTGCAATCTGGGCCTCGATGGTCTTGATGCTTTGCCCGTATGCGGCAGTGTGTTGCACTAAGGACTGAATGGAAGACTGGATATTGGCAGTGGATTGTGTCGATTGTTTGACGAACGCCTCCAGACTTCATTTGAGCGAGGAAACCTTATCGTTGTTTGATGGAACAAAGTTGTTTGGTGGGAAAGAATTGTTGGGTGCAAAGTTGTTCGTCTGATTTTGAAAAGGTTGGGGTTGGAAGGGCTGCTGATATTGATGTTGAGTTTGTTGTTGCGCTTGTTGTTGCGGCGGAGGGGGACTTTGGAAGTTGTTGCCTTGGAATTGATTCTGATTCTGATTCCAGGCGAAATTAGGGTGGTTCCTCCACCCGGGATTGTAGGTGGAAGAGTATGGATCATTCCTCGGTCTTTGCTGAATTGGAGCATTAACCTGATCATGTCCTTGCGATGGCGGATTGTAAGGACACTCTTCGGTCAAGTGAGAAGGATCGGAACAACAAGCGCAGATGGTACGAAGGGGAAGAACAGGGACAGGAGCAGGAGAAGAAAATTTGCTTTCTATCGCTTCAAGCTTTCTTGTGATTGCAGCCATTTCAGCTTTCATCGCAATAGAGACATCAAGTTGGTGAATTCCTACCCTAGACTGACCGGTAGAAGTTGAGGTAGAAGAAGAAGAAGTAGGTCTGGTGCTCTCCCATTGTAGCGTTTGCTCCGCAAGGTCGTCAAAGAACTGCCACGCTTCCTCGTCAGATTTCGATAGGAAGTGGCCCTGACAGATGGTTTCCAACAACTGCTTCGTTGCTGAGTTCAGGCCCTCGTATAAGGTTTGGCAAAGTTGTCATTTCTCTATACCGTGGTGAGGACACTGAACAAGGAGGTCTTTGTACCGGTCAAAGCACTTCCAGAAGGGTTCAGAAGGAAGCTAAGAAAATTGGTTGATTTCATTTCGAATCCTTGCGGTTTTATGATTCGGATAGAATTTTTTTAGAAACGCTTTAACAAACTCGTCCCAGCTGGTTATTGAGTGGGAAGCGGTGCTATACAGCCATTTTTCAGCAAGATCGCATAAAGTGAACGGAATGACCCGTAGACGTATAACATCGTCCGACGGCTGGGTGGTTTTCATCATGGCACAGACGTTTTGAAATTTATTGATGAAGATATAGGCATCTTCAGATTCAAGCCCATGAAATCGTGGGAGCATGTTGATGAAGTGGGGCTTAATTTCAAAGTTGTCCCCATTGGCCGGTGGAAGAGAAAGGCAGGTGGGAAGTGCAGAACAGGTGGGATAGAAACGATCCTGGATCGCGATTCGCTGCGGCGCTACAACAGGCGGTGGTGGTGGGATATTGGTCTCCGTAGGAGGTGGAGCCAATCCAGGGGTAGTCAAAGAGATGTTCGGATTAAATCCTGACATCGCGGAAGAAGAGCTTGGTGATGGTGAAGGTGAAGATGTATGAACAGAATTCCGGTCAACGTCGGAGTTGGCCGGCAAAGGAAGGGGTGAAAAAGGAGTGGATGGAGTTTCGACGTCGAAGTCGATCGCGTAGTCGGTAGCGACTAACGTAATACGGACTAGGCGGGCGCTAGTGTCCCGAGTCCAAGCGGACATACACTAAACGAGTTTAGTATAGTCAAAGCGGAGAAGATGAGGGTAAGAAAACGTCAATGGAGAAAACGGTGGGTGGTGGGTGAAAAATGGATTTGGCGACAAAGGGCAAGTTTTTATAAAAGTTTTTGATTTTTTCCTTTTTTGTTTTTTTTTTTTAGAAAGAGCTTTACAGAAATATGTACGGACTTACGGCTTTAAGCAATCAAAAATAAGATATGCACAATCTCACCTAGATCTAGGGTCATCTAGGTCAACTAGACCTGCTCCTAACTGTTCCAGAGGGCTAGAAATAGGACCTCAAACCGCCTCTTCTCCGTCTAATGTGGCCAGATAAGTGCTGGGTAAGTGGGAGGTTGTCCAACGCTTTCGCGAAGTTCCATAATTAAAAAACCACTTGCCTTCGTCAAACTTGCCTAGGCACCGCAAAAGTCAGATAGGATAAACGGCCGATGCCTGTAACTAGTCCTCTGTCCTATTGAGCGCGAAGTCCTTAGGGCTGAGTCTAGTATTTTTTAATTTCTAACAATGGTCAATGCATATGCTTTTTGTGATTTTTGGGGTCCTGAGAAGGGTGATGAAATCCCCACCCAATCTGAATTGGTTTCAAGCCCCTTAAGTCCGTATTAATGAATGCAAAGCGATAACAAATCAACTGCAAACAATTTTTATTTTTAGCGTAGCGCAAAGAATCCTGCACAAAAACAGTTTATTGGAAGGGGGAAGAGAGTTTGCGCAAAGAATGCTGCAGAAAACACAGTTTATTGGAGTCCAGAGGAGTGGGAGAAAGAAGAGAGACTCACCAAAAATATTTGGAACCCTGAAGACTCCAAATGGCCGCGGTTCCGCGGCCTAAGCTTGCTTATGCCGCGGTTCCGCGGCAGTTATGGGGAGTTGGGGCTTCTGTTTTCTGGTGTGGGCTGTTTTGGGTGTCCTCTGCTGTTTTTAAGACCCTGAATCTGGATTTGCTCACTGGAACTGCTCCAGAATCTTAAGGTAGACCGTTTGCTTCGTTTCGATCCGTCGCGGTGTAGCCGCGAAATGTGGGTCTATCTTCCCACGTCTTTGGTACTGAACTCGAACTCCGTATTATCCTGCACGCTTGCACAAAAACTAATCAAAAAATAACAAGATGATTTTTTTACAAAGTATTTTTTTTTGTTTTTCGGTTATATTTATATTCACAAGTTAACCCGAAATTACACAAAGAAATAAACTACCGTCTCCCCGGCAACGGCGCCATTTGATTGTTAGGGATTCTGCGTGTTCAAGTTTAATTAATTACCGCAATCAAGACGGTTTCGTTTGTAGCTAGCCGGTTAAGTACGGGTCGTCTGCAGGGAGATGGGAATCTTTTTCTATGTGCTTTCACGAGTTAAGTCCAAAAGTCCAGATTTGTTTGTGATTATCTAAGTGTTAAAATGATAGGTAAAGAGAGCTTCTTAGGGTTAGGATTAGGTTAGTTTGAGTTCGGAGTCGCACACTTCTTTCGTAGCCACTCTTAATATCGGTGTTACGGTAATCGGCAACAACGGGGATTAGCATGACTAGGAAGGAACTTGCGAGCATAAGCTAGGCTTTCCAACGCATAAGTTCTTCCTTTTGGTGCTTGTCCGTCCGTTCTTGGCTTTTAGCCATAACCTCCGGTTAATTCAACCACAATCGGTCTCACTACGGAATCACCGCTATCATGTAGGATAGGGTGCCGTAAGGAGCGGATTGTGGTTCAATTAACGGGAGTCGATTTTAAGATGTTGGGCAAGGAAAGAGTGAGAGAGATTTCCTTCTCTCAAACTTCCCTTATCCTACCCTAACAAGTATGAAACTACTCACACATCATAATGAAAAGAAAACAACACAAAATAGGAAGATAGAAAGAAGGGGATTAGAAGATAACAACTAGCTATTTGCGACCTCACCTTGGCAAGGATCAAGCGTAAGCATTATGGTTGTTTTAATGATAAAGGAAAAGAGAAAAGAAAGAAACAACAAGAAATAACAACAACTAAGTTAACAAATTAAGATTACAAGCAATTATAAAAGAACAAGTCAAGCATGATAAGTAAACGGATCTTCTTTATTCATCATTCTTCACTCACAAAAGCTCACTACAAGATTTTCAATGGAGAAGAGATGAGAAGAGGAAGAAGAAACAAGTATTCTAAACCTAGAAAAATACAAGATTATGCCCCCTTTCCTTCACAAGGTTCTGGGGTATTTATAGGCTGGAAAATGAAAACCTAGGGCAACATTCAGAACTAAAATGAAAAGACCAAAATACCCACAAAAATTGGTCAACTGCCGCAACTATACAGCCGCGGTTCCGCGGCCTAAGCCAGCTTATGCCGCGGAACCGCGGCCCTTTAGTGGAGTTAGGTGACCAAGTTTTGTAGAGTTCCCTGTGTTGCTGTGCCCATGAGTCTGGTATATATCTTTTCTCAGATTTTCCTCATGATTTTTTCAGAATTTCTGTTGATCAAAAGGTGATTTGATGTGTATCTTTTGTCATGATTTTCTCGTGCTCCGTGTAGATTTCTTGGATCTTGTGCTGCCATTGAGCCTTGTGCATGAAAACGACATTGATTTGCCGTTTTGTCTCTTAATCTGGTGTGTGGCAACAGACGGATAAAGAGCGGAGATCCGTGTTTTATCTGTGGTTGGCAGGAACCCGGGTTTGTCGTGTTTTTCCATGAATTTCACCGTTTAGAGCCGAGAACCTGTATCCTGCAATTGACTAGCAAACACGGCTCAAGAGTATCTACCGATATGCAATGTGATAAAAATTGGGCGGTATGAAAATGCAAAAATTTGATATGAACAAGAGGCCGTATGGAGATATAGCAGGGTTCGATCAGATACGTGCGTATTGCACAGATCGTGATCGGACGGATTTTACTAGCCGGCTTTGGCTTAAACCGGATCCTAGTATTAGACAGTATAGTTTTGTCTCTTTGTATTTGTGTTCGGTGGGAATACAAATGCCGGCATGTATATGCAGTAGCGGGGTTTTCCTGTAATTTATTACGGGATCAGTTTTCTGAAGTTGCCAGTTTGCATTCCGTTCCGGCCGGTTTTCCTTTATTCCTTCGCGGCCGGACTTTCGATGGAGGGGGTTATTTGCAGTTTGCAAATAACTTATTAGTGGAGGGGTTTCTTGCTTATTTGTGGCATCATGATTGTTTATTCATCATGAGATGCTTTTTGAGTCTATTCCTTTTGAGAATGAGATGAGAGAATTTCATTTTGAGAGGTGGCATCATTCTTCATCTCATTTTTTTCCCCTTGCTAGAAAATTGAAAGCACCAACTTTCTTAAACTCTTCCTCCATCCTCCATGGCAACTAAACCCCAAAGAGACAAAGACTCTACACTAGCCTACAGCAAATCTTGGACGCGTCGGCTAGCCAACTTCGCGCCCGAGTAGCCTCGGTCAAGAGGTGGGAGCCCGTAAAAGATTCCGGCTACGTGGTGCCCTTTCCGATGAGGAGTTGACGGACGGAGATTCCGCGGGAGATCGGAGTGGAGACGAAGACCGAAGGACACGGATCACTTGGTATAGCTTCTCTACTCTTTTCTATTTTGCTAGTGGCTAGGTTAATGGCCCGATCTGGGGTAAAAGTGCGCGGTGGTGCCGGTTTGCTAGTTTGCAAATTTTTCGTTTCCGCATTTTCGGCGTCGGATCGACGGCCGGGGCGCCGCTGCGGACTTACATTGGTATCAGAGCCATGCCATTAACCTAGCCTAGCTTGTTCTAGTGTGTTTACATGTTCGATCGAACAGATTTTCCGAAAACCCATTTTCATTTGCACAGTTTTCTGTCGAAATTTTTTTGGCTCCAAAAATTTTTCAGTACATTGCAGTGACATGTGCAGGGAATTCTAAACATTCTGTGAAAATTTGGTAGCGTGATCTCACTATTCCACCGCGTAACCGCGGCCAAACCCATGTATTTGCGGCGGTTCCGCGGCCATTTTTACTATTCATTGGACCAAATTTTTGCAGTGAGCTCCTGGGTTGAATATGGGGTTTTTGGAATATTCTTTTTGGGCCTAGACTCTCTTTAAGTGCTACAGTAATGCTTGGGGCCCACTTCGATAAATTTGATCGATCGAAAAGTTTAAACACATTAGTTCACAGTATTTACATTATATCTGCGACCGTGAATGTCACTTGATCGGTAAATCTTGTCTAACAGCTATAGCCCGGTTAGACGGATTTGCGAACGTGACATTCACGTTGATGTTCTGTGATTGTGCTGTGTTGTTGCGGATCGGTCGTGGGGATAGCCTGGTTGCAGTATTAGTACAGTTTTGTTGTATTATGTACATTTGATATTGCGGGGCGAGCGTCTGACATGTGGACTGCCGTCACTGCCAGTTTGTATTATTCTTTTGGGGCACGACCAGATCGAGGTCGATGTACCCGTTGTATGTATATTTTTACTTTCTGTACTAGGATTACCCCGCGGAGGGGTGCACGGATAGCCGGGTTCTAGAGGGCAACAAGCCCGCATCTCATGGCGTTGAGACGGAGGGGGCTTTACTCTAGAATTGGCGGGCTATTCGCCGCACTCGTAGGGGGTACAGGTTGACCCAGGAGGGGTGCCCAAGTTACCGGATTCCGTGAAGTGCTGGGTGGTCCATTCACGTTGCTGAAGGGGGCTGCCTCGCTTCAGGTTTTGGCGGGTAACTTGCCGCGCCCGTAGGGGTCTAGGATTTTCATTACACAGGCTATCCACACGACCAAGGGGAACGTCGGGTTTCAGCAACGGCTCTGTGAAACCCAGGGATCCCAAATATCTGTATTATTCTGTGATGCTGTACATTTCTGTGATGTTGCATTTTATCACGCCTTGAGCGAAAATTATATATTATATATACTAGTAGATATTGTATATGTTTTGCATCCACTCTAGTCCAGTCCCTGCTCTGTCGTTAGTTAAGTAACCTAACGGGTGATGACGGGACCCAGTGGCGAATGCGGATGGCATATACGTACATCATTATTTTCGTTCTTTTGTGGTGTGATCAATTGATGGGACTGCGTTGATTCGGATCAATGCAAGCTAAACAAAACTATTTGATGTTGTTGGAACATTTTTCAAAAAGCTGTTATTGCAAGGGCGTTCTCTTTTGTTTTGCACAGTGGTATTCGGTTATGAATATCCAGCTCCTCAGTCGACGAGGCAAGGGCCGAGATCCCTTCACCGGGAGTGACCCCTTGGACAAAATTTTGCGTCAGGGCAATAACTTCACTATAGCCGATTACTTTTGCTTTGCATCGTGGTATTCAGTTGGAATATCCTGCACCTCATTCTACGGGGAAAGAGCCGAGATCCCTTCACCGGGCGTGACCTCTTTAGAAAAGGTTTTCGTCACTATATTTTTTAAAAGCTATCAGTTCCTTCAACGATATCAAGTTCATTACGTTAAAGGTTTTCGCCAGAAACCATTCGTAGCCCTCCGTCATTTCAGTTAAATATTCGGTAGTATTCAAGCTATGTATTTTGACCTCACGCCAAGGCATAGTGATTGGTAGCTGCCGGGTATTTATCTGTTGCATAGATAGATACGTTGGTTTGGGACAGTCGTACTACTATTTTGGCCTACGTCAAGGGTATGTATGGGTGGGTTCAAATTAACCTGGACAATGACGGGTAGAACTTGACATGTGACTTATGATATTTTGACCTCACGCCAAGGTCATAAGAGCATGGGGCAAAAATCTCATCGGGAGTTTCTAAAGAAACTGAAACTTTCCAGGCATGCGCATACCTTCTGGAGTGTGGTGACTTGAGTGGATTCCGTCAAGTTATCATGCGATGATAGTTGGATCCCGATTCCCACTGATGAGTTGGTTTACTCCTCGGGTGATCCCGGCTAATTCTTCTTTCAGGTTTGGGGAAGAATTTGACGTTACAGTGGGAGGTTTCCTGATTAGATAAAGTGATAACCATTCTGATCTAGGTTAGAGTGCACGCTGAGTGTTTCTTTTCTCTCTCTCTTTGGCAGCGACCATTGACCCGACCCTAGACTATGACTCAGTGACCAAGTTGACCGAACCTTCTTAACACTGGCTTTTGGATTGTCAGAGTTGCAAACCTCTTTGCCACTCCTACTTCTACCCTTTTCTCCAGGACACCCCGTATTACTACGAACGTCCACTTCCATTGGACAAAACCATCGTATGGTTATATACGAACTCAAAGGAATTCGAGGATGGTTTCCGGTTCTGGAGAAAACGAATAAGACCATTCAGTTGTCTTTTCCTTTTTACCTTCTCTCGGGTTGCGAGTACTCCTTGGTTTAGGAGATAGTACACCTATTACGCAAATTGGATAGTCTTCTTCCAAACCTTAGGCTGGTGCCGAACGGTGGGGAATGAAGAAAGCCAATTAGCCTAAACGGTGTACAGAAGGTATTAAGTTAAGACAAAGCAAGGGATTAGTAAGAGGGCAAAGTAAATTGCGACTGCTATTCACGACTAAACCAAGTATTTCTTCGCCAATCCTAAATCACCTTTGTATTTCTCCAGGACACTCCGTATCACTACGAAGATTCCAAGTTTATTGGATAATCCATCGTATGGTTATATACGAACTCGAAAAGAACTTGTTCCAGTTCCGGGATGGATCCTGGTTCAGGAGAAATAGGAATAAGGTTCATTCGGTTGTCTTTTATCTTCACCTTCTCTCGCATTGCGAGCGCTCCTAGGATTAGGACAGTACACCCTTTATGATTATTAGATAGTCTTCTTCCAAACCATGGGTTGGTGCCGAACGGTAGGGAAGAAAGAAAACCATTTGGCCTAAAGGGGTGTACAGAAGGTAATGACTAAAGACATATAAAGGGATTTGGAGAAGTGGCAAAGAATTACACGGTTACAGTTGTGAATATGGATAATGGAAGAGGCATTACTAGGAATACCGGGATACCCCATCGAAACATTTTAATGTTTCAGTTTCACTGTGTACTGTTAAAAGAAAACTGATTTCCCAATTAGACACTTGCTCTAGGGTATGTATTTACCAAGTATGAATCTCACATTTGCATGGTTTTACAGATGATGAGTGGGAGTAAGTTATTGGGAATTAGGTGATCGTCCTCATTATATCGGAATTCGTTGTAATTGGTGATATTTGAGGAAGTCACCTGGGTTGTTTGCCGGACGGCAAATATTTGGTTTTGAATATCCGCTGTTATGCACCAATTTCAAATTGATGTATCTGTACGTCTATTTTTATAGAGTGAGATATACATTTTTGAAATTATGTCTATGACATTTACCTATATCAATAGATGGTTAGGTAAAGAGCATTAAACAGCGGTGTAATTCTTCTTAACCATAAGTACAGTTTTCAACCTACGACACACAGTGAATGAGTTATTAGACTCAAGGGACTTATACAGAGTATTGTATATTGTCCAGTGTCCATTAGGACAGAGGGGTTGGTCCTCGTACTATATTCTGTTTACTTGTGACTTCTCTAGTTCTTAGACAGGTGTTCCGTAGAAACACAGAGTCTGAGTTTTGAGAAGTTATTGGTATATGAATAAAGTAGAGAACCAGATATTACAAGTATCGGGATTCTTCAAGGTGATCGAAGATGTAGATACTTGTGAATGGTATTCAGTTGATAATAATGATTAGAACTAGCTTCTCTTTCAGGTTACTCATAATTGGAAGTATCCCTAACATGAGTAACGCTGATTGGCCTCTTTCCATTTAGTTGACATGCACTAGAGACAGCTGTATGATTTGAATCTGGTTCAATTAAATCAGTGCCTCTGTTTCTGTATTGGATATAGAACAGTTCATATCTTAACAATGTTAAGGTACGGGGAGTTGTCCGGCTTATACTTAAAACCAGACTCCGGATAACTCAAGGCACGTTTCTGTAATGGCTGTTTGTGGGTTGACCCAGGCTATGACGAGGGTTGATTTTCTACCATCTGGAAGATCAATAGTGATATTGTTCTTGACTCGCCACATTTTTAAAAGAAATGGATTTTTCAGAAAACAGTTGTAGGAGTATGGTAGAACTGGAAGTGATTCCAGAACCGCAAACGATTACTGAAGATTTGGTAAGAACCTAAATATTCAATCTGATTTGACATTCCATTGGCCACTCCGCAGATATGATGGGTAACCTCAGGCACTCGAGAGGTACTTCGGTATACTCAAGGACGGTGGCAGGGAGGTTCTTGTTTGCCCAGACTTGCCATTACTGTTGTTCCAGACTGTGAGACCCGGCAGGAGGATGAGTATAGCGTTGTTCTGAACTAGCTTTAGAAATGTACGTCTATATGACTCTGCCAGAGGGTTGTCGTAGTCAGTGGGAGCAGCGGAAGCATGGTGGACAAGTGGCTTATGTCTATTTATAGACTAAAGTTGATATAGCGGAGATAGATCATCTATTTCTGATGTGACAGTCATAGGTTTGACTTCATCAGAATAGGGGATGGATCTGTTAAGAAGGTAGTAGGGTGTGATGTCCTGGTATTTGATGACGTACACAGAGTAGGAAGTGATATTCCTATACTACGATCGGTTATACTTTGGTTGTCACACGGTAGTTTCTCCATATAGGAATTAGATCTTATATCATACATTCTGGTTACTAGATTTATGGTTTTAGATCTAGATTTGGGTGGTTTCCTAATCTGGGTATCTTGACAGCATTCTATGAGTATTTAGAATGGACGACTCCTAGCATGGTGGTGTACCTGCAGGTGATAGAGTCACCCTCTCTAAAGGTGTCTTACAGACTAAAGGGGAGAGGGAAACACATGATTGACAGATCACTTGCTTAGGCAATTAATTCAATCATGAGATGTCAAGTACCACACCAGATGTTGTTCTTGCAGTAGGTTCAATAAGTTGATATTGATCCAATCCTGGAAAAATAGTCGGAAGCAGTTTTAGAACATAAGTTGATGTTCTAGGGATATGATAGCAGCTTTCTCCTTCGGGAGACAGTTATCATTCCAGGCTTCCAAGGTGACCTGGATAGCAGAGTGGCTGTCAGAGTTATAGTTTTCCCTCTGACGAGGGGCAGTATTTTGGACAGGTGGTCCAGGAGGATACTGAGGAAGGCATGGCGCGGGATACTGATTAAGTTCAGTTGACGATACAGTCTAAGAAGTTTGGATTTGAAGTTCATTTATAAGCTAGGTCCCATCAGACATCCAGACACATTCTAAGACAGGTATTGCTCATTTCGGGAGATGGCTTTCTCCGCGAACTTGAGATAAAGAGAGACATAGAAAGAAACACCATAGCGGATTCACTCACTGAGGCTATTTCTCGAACGCAATAGTTTCGCAAACGAGCTTTGTGAGACTGACTAGTAGAGGAGTTAGGTGTTCGGTATCACACGGGCTGTGAGTATGCGACATCGCAATAATTAGCCTTGAGTGCAAGTGGGAGATTGTTGGAGATAGTGCCCTCAGAGTCAATTATTGGATCACAGGCACGTGATTGCAATGATTGAGGGAGGACCTATCCCAGTAGGACAGTCTTACTCAAGATGATAGTATGCTATCTGGTTTACCTTTATCATCGTGTACTGCTTTAGGTGACCTTACGAGTCGCTATTGCACGTTGATAGAGCCCCTAGGATTCTTGCTTAACTACCAGCAGTATGAGGGCGATCATATAAGTGAGAGCTGGAGTCTATAAGCACATCCTTAAAAGGTCCCTAGTCGTGGGAGTTTCGAGACAAGGCATCGATACTCCATTAGTAGACTAGTGTATACAGTCGAGACCCCGACGAGGGGCGGTGGCCGGTCTCACAAGCTACTGGTGTCAGTTGGTTCACCTAAGATGTATACAGGTGCTCATTGGGTTATGAGTACACCGGACAGGACTCGCCGGGAACCTGCTAGTTGGGATTATACCAGACGTCAGATAGCAGTTCCCAGGTGACATGTGTACAGGTTAGTTCATCGACCTGAGATCGTCATTTGTCTCGTGTGAGTTCCCACTGTACTTTGATTACTACCCTACCACGGCTCAAAGGAGTCGTGCAAACAGGTTTTAGTTGGGTACAGTCCCGAGCCACATGGAGGCAGTGAGCGGATCTGCAGGGGTTCGTCTCTCCCGGTATTGGGGGTGAGGTCGCGCTGTATCTAGGAGAGCCATTACACAAAGCCCTCGGCCGAGGCAGGAGATTTACTGGTAGGTATTCCAGTAGTATCTCAGGGTGTTCTGGGCTACACTCCGACACGACTTGTACCGCTTTTGGGGGTCTGACTTTTACCAACCCCCTAGGCCCGCCATGCGATACTCATAGACGAACGGACCGGACTGTACGGATATTGTCACCGACAGGCTCAGTAGGGTGTCAGGATGAGTTCGCTCATCGACGTCCCTTTTGGTCAATAGCTGATAGCCCGTCACGTATGGCTAATACCTCTGACGTGCTAGTGGTTAAATCCACAGCCATAATATTGACGAGTCTTTAGAGTCCACCACACACTTAGTTACTCAAGTTTCGGGCGAAACGCTGTAGAGGCCGTATGGAGATATGACAGGGTTCGATCAGATACGTGCGATATTACACGGATCGTGATCAGACGGATTTTACTAGCCGGCTTTGGCTTAAACCGGATCCTAGTATTAGACAGTGTAGTTTTGTCTCTTCGTATTTGTGTTCAGTGGGAATACAAATGCCGGCATGTATATGCAGTAGCGGGGTTTTCCTATAATTTATTACGGGATCAGTTTTCTGAAGTTTCCAGTTTGCATTCCGTTCCGTCCGGTTTTCCTTTATTCCTTTGCGGCCGGACTTTCGATGGAGGGGGTTATTTGCAGTTTGCAAATAACTTATTAGTGGAGGGGTTTCTTGCTTATTTGTGGCATCATGATTGTTTATTCATCATGAGATGCTTTTTGAGTCCATTCCTTTGCTTTCATGTGATGGGTGTGTGATTTGATGAGATGAGAAGTGGGTGTGACATTTTTCTTATTGATTCTTATTCTTTTTCTTCTATTGTTTATTCATTTTTTTCACACACCCATGGAGAGGGGGGCCGGCCATTCTTGAGAATGAGATGAGAGAATTTCATTTTGAGAGGTGGCATCATTCTTCATCTCATTTTTTTTCCCCTTGCTAGAAAATTGAAAGCACCAATTTTCTTAAACTCTTCCTCCATCCTCCATGGCAACTAAACCCCAAAGAGACAAAGACTCTACACTAGCCTACAGCAAATCTTGGACGCGTCGGCTAGCCAACTTCGCGCCCGAGTTGCCTCGGTCAAGAGGTGGGAGCCCGTAAAAGATTCCGGCTACGTGGTGCCCTTTCCGACGAGGAGTTGACGGACGGAGATTCCGCGGGAGATCGGAGTGGAGACGAAGACCGAAGGACACGGATCACTTGGTATAGCTTCTCTACTCTTTTCTATTTTGCTAGTAGCTAGGTTAATGGCCCGATCCGGGGTAAAAGTGCGCGGTGGTGCCGGTTTGCTAGTTTGCAAATTTTTCGTTTCCACATTTTCGGCGTCGGATCGACTGCCGGGGCGCCGCCGCAGACTTACAGAAACAAGTCAGCAAATGACCTCCGTCGCGGAAACAAATCAGCCAATGACCTCCGTCTCGGAAACAAGTCAGCCAAAGACCTCCGTCTCGGAAACAAGTCAGCCAAAGACCTCCGTCTCGGAAACAAGTCAGCCAACGACCTTCGGCTCGGAAACAAGTCAACCAACGACCTCCGTCTCGGAAACAAGTCAGCAAATGACCTCCGTCGCGGAAACAAGTCAGCCAATGACCTCCGTCTCGGAAACAAGTCAGCCAATGACCTCCGTCGTGGAAACAAGTCAGCAAATGACCTCCGTCGCGGAAACAAGTCAGCCAACGACCTCCGTCTCGGAAACAAGTCAGCCAACGACCTCCGTCTCGGAAACAAGTCAGCAAATGGCCTCCGTCGCAGAAACAAGTCAACCAACGACCTCCGTCTCGGAAACAAGTCAGTCAATGACCTCCGTCTCGGAAACAAGTCATCCAATGACCTCCGTCGTGGAAACAAGTCAGCAAATAACCTCCGCCGCGGAAACAAGTCAGCCAACGACCTCCAGCTCAGAAACAAGTCAGCCAACGACCTCCGGCTCGAAATCAAGTCAACCAACGACCTCCGTCTTGGAAACAAGTCAGCCAATGACCTCCGTCGCGAAAACAAATCAGCCAATGACCTCCTCGTCGGAACAACACTTCGACCCGGAAACAAGTTAGCCAACGACCTCCCCGTCGGAGCAATACTTCGACTCGGGAACAAGTCAACTCACCAACCACTTACGAGTCCTCTCGATTTGTAAGGGAGAAAATTCTCATATAAGATCCTTACGACTTATAAGAGAAAACACACTTAGGAATCCTCACGATTCCTAAGAAAAAAATACACCTACGAGATCCTCTCGATCCGTATGGAGAAAAGTCTCTATAAGACCCTCACGGCTCATAGAGTTGAAAAGTCTTAGGCAGCAGATGTGAACCTGCGGCCTAAGCCATCGCTATCTCTTGGAGAAATCTAGATTCTTACTCTATTATCTGTCAATTGTGTTTATCAAGACAGCATGCTGATAATAAGAGAAGGGAGAAAGCGAAGAAATAGTACAAGACATTGCAAAGAAAAATGCGTATCTTTATTGATTAACTTCAATCAAATACAGGGTGAATCGTACAAAAGATTAAAGAATGGATACATATTATTTGAAAAAGAAAAATTTTACAAATACATTGATACGAAGGCAGCTACTGGGAAGGAAGCGTCTTAAATAGATTTATCAGTTGTTCGCACACTTCCTTCCATGCCTTTTCTTGAACGGCCACCACCGCCAATTCTGCCTCCACCTGAGCCCTTTGCTGCAAGAGAGATGCAAATTGCTCCCCAATGGCCTGCTGAGCTGCTTCGCGGCCTTGGGCATTACGCTCGGCAGTGTCAAGCTTCTGCTTCAAGTTCAGCCAACTTGAGATACGCTCTAGAAGGCCCTCGAAGACAACCTTCACCTCGGCAGAGTTCGCCTCAACTTCGGCACGTAGGCGAGCAGTTTCACTGGAAGACTCCTGACACTCCTTCAGCCTTAAAGCTGCTTCTTGTTCCAAATAGAGGAAATGAGAAGTGCTTTGCTCGAGCCATGCTGCCCGTTGAGTGCTCACGGCCAAAACCTCAGGGGCAGGACGCATCGACTCCAGCTGATGAAGGCGAGCCTCGATCTCCCTGCAGTGGTTAACCCAAGACGCAACGATACCCTCGTCATGGAAATTTACGAGTATCACCAGTATCTGGTTAACCGCCGTAGTGAAATCTGCAGCAGACGTAGGAGCCTCGACGTCGAGTTCCTCGATGTAGTCGCTCAACATGCGCAGACTATTCGCGGCGCCTTTCGAGGACGGGCGTCTCAGTAAAAGGCCTGTCGGCATTGTGACACGAGGCTCGAAGGGCACCGAGATCGGAACGACAGCTGAAAAAACAAGATACGATTAGATGACACTTTAAGAAAGACAAAAAAGAGGGTCATCAATGCAATAGTTTGCTATACCAACTGCAGCAGGTGGCAAGGCCGGAAGGGCCGGTGGCGCGGCCGATCGTTCATCCCTTCCTTCGATTTGTAGCACTACAGTCAGGACGAGAAGAAGTTAGAAATAATTCCATCACTGAAAAAGAAAGATATCAGTCGGAAACTACACTCACCAGCGCCACCAGAGGGAGAAGCGAATTCAGATGGGAAGGAGAAGTGTGGGAGCAACACCTGATAAAGATGATCGAAAAGTACTCCTAAAAAAGACACAACAGTACGATTTTAGCACATAAATTATGCGTCTGAAAAACAAGACTAATAAGTTGCAAACCCATGCCTTCCAACATCTTCGATGGTACGAGAGAGGGCTGAGAGGTGACCACCGCCAAGGCAGTAGTTGACGGCGCTCCCTCGAGCAATGGAGGATCGGCACTGGCCGCACCTGCGTTAAAAAAACAAGGGTAAACCTGTCAGGAAAGATTGCAAGATAAAAAGGGGACGGTAATCCGAAATTTACCTGATGAGCCTCCAGCCGAGACGGAGGCGTCTCCCTCCTCCATCGACATAAGTCCACCACCCGTGGCCTCATCCCCAGACTCCACGGAGGCCGTCGTCGTGCTCGCGAGGCCAGGAGACGGCGGAGGGCCGTAGGCGGGGAGAGCAATGATCGGAGCATTTCCAGACTCTTGAGAAAGAAAGGTCGGCTCGTCCTCAGGAATCATGTCCACCTTACCCGCTACCCCTTCGGGCTCGGCAGTCACGGCTGTCTCGTCCGCCGTCGCCACGGGGTCATCGGTCTTAGGCGCTCCGTCCGCTGCTAGCTCGGGCTCGGCATCGGCCACCTGCTCAGGCATAGTGGACGTGACCATTTCGTCAGCCACTAGCTCGGGCCCGGCAATCCCGGTTGCGTCGTCCGCCATCGGCTCGGGCTCGACCAATGCCTCTTCCTCTGACCCCTCAGGTTCGACAGTCTCCGCCTCCCCCTCGGTTGGACTTGGCCCTGCAGGATAGAATATATAAGAACCGACAGCTTTATAATTTTTACAACAAAATTCTGAAAGAAATATTGCCTGAGGTGGACTTATCGTTAGCCTCCCTATTGGCGCGCACCGCCTGTCTGTGAGCTGTAGACAAGGCGACCGGGTACTCTTCTGAGGGAGTATCGGCATGAGGGAGGTGCTTGGGCCCGCTCTAATGGCTAAAGCGGCCCTGCGTGCCTTCGCTTCACGCCTCAACCGCTTCCTCTCCTCCTGGGCTGTCGCGATGGACCTTTTCGACGCTTCCTTCGTCAAGGTGTCGTCGTCCTCGTTCAGAGTTGCCTCTAGAGCCTTTAAGGCATCTCTCATCGGCTCTTCAAGACAGGCCTCTCGCGGTAGCCCCGAGGAAGCAGAAACATCGGCGGCTGGCCCGGGAAGAGTCTCCGCGTCACTTGGCAGGATCGGCATTGTGGTTCCTGCGATAAAAAAAGGGGAGATTAGATCGACCATAACACAAGGAAAATAAATACTTGATGAATCAAAATTTACCAAGGCCTAAGGACGCACTAAGGCGTTCCACCTCTTGGAAAGTCTTGAGAGAAGCAGCAATGGCTTCTTCAGTGGTGATGCCTGTTTGAAGAAAAGAAAAAAAAAGTTAGTCAAAGGAAATAATAAAGATATGGTACAATAAAAAATGCGACTAGTGATTACCTGATTGCGCAAGCTTAGCTAGCCACGCGTCGCGCCTCGCCAAGCGCTGTAAAGCTACGATGACGGCCGCCAAGTCCGTGTCATCCGGCGGCATGACTAAGCCCCTGTTGGTCCCGTACTCACCCAGGCCCTCACCATAGGGAGCGTGGGGTTCCTGACCGAACACAACGTTAGCCGCGAAGAGCAACTTCTTTTTCTTCTTCTGCCCACCAGCCCTAGGTGCACCCGGGATCGACTTGCGCTTTGCAGGCACCTTGGGGCGGCGGGTCCCGATGTCCGCACCCACACCAGACTCCGGCGAGGCCACAACTACTGTCTTCACTGGAGCACAAGGCGCTGGTGGTGCATCCGCAATATCGGGAAGCGGCAATCCGCATGGAGGACTCTGCGCATGCGGTGGTCCGGCTCTAGCATCTTTCAGAGGGGGAACTACCGGGGTCCTTGGCACTAGAGGAGCTTTAC
The DNA here is from genome assembly GCA_030015575.1 of Agapanthus africanus. Lineage (NCBI taxonomy): Eukaryota > Viridiplantae > Streptophyta > Magnoliopsida > Asparagales > Amaryllidaceae > Agapanthus > Agapanthus africanus. The sequence goes on along the minus strand of CM057339.1, from coordinate 196,140,595 downwards.
GGTCGTTACCTGGAGGCACACCCTTACGGTCGACCAGCAATCGCTTTTCTTCCTTTATGACGGATCCCGTCGAATGATTGTACCATTCTTTATATACCTTGAGGAGTCGTGGGGCGCAAGCCGGCTCACTGATAAAAAAGTGGGAACCCGTATTCAGACACATGAAGTGATGCAGCGCGCTCTCCATCCCTTCTTCAGTAGCAGCAGGTTCCGATAGGAAAGCCTCCAGTGGTACCCCTTGATTGTAGCTCAGTTGTTGGGCGAAACGATGCGGGTTGTATCTCATAAAAATCACCGCACCGTTCTTCCTGAACACCAGGAAGCCCGGTCTCATAGATCATAGATGAAGGGTCTCTCGAGCCGTCAAAACTGAGGCTCTATCTTTGAAAGTGTCTTGCAATGGCCGCACTGCAGTGGTAGATGCCTTTCCAATAGTTAACACTTTGTCAATGTAAGACACCCTGTCACCAACGGTGTGGGGGAGAAAGAGCAAACCCCAGGCATTTCGTGGTGATGGAGTCACAATTGAGGCGCTAATCAGCTGTATGATGCGAGGGAAGCTGCACCGGTCATAGAACGAGGGCCTTTTGTGCATGCCGAAGACGCTCGATGTGTGTAGCTCGAGCCACGATACGAAGTAGTGCATTGGGAAGATCACATGCAGTACCCCAGGCTCATTAGCATCCGCCGCTTGACTGAGGCCGTGATACAGGTGCGCCAAGCCGGCGATCCCAATAGCCACTTTTACCCCAATGGTCATCCGGTGAGCTGGGTAAAAGACAGAGGGCCGCATATGGCGAGAATGCATCAGGAGCGCAAACCAACTCAGCCATAGCCCAAGAAATCCTAAGAAGAAGGCCTCTTCGTCCATCCCGGGGGCTGCAACTTCCGTAAAAGACATAGTCGGGGAGTTAGGAAGGAAAAAATCCTTTTGGTCTATTTCCTTCGCCGGCAGGTTATCCAAACCTAGACTGAAAGGGTCATCAAGTGTGGCAAACTTGGCAGCTTCTGCCGAGAGAACGTTTGGGTGAAGGAACCGAGCGATGAAATCCTCGAAGCTAACTCCGCGACTCCCACGTTCGATGAAAAGGGCCTTATAGATGTTCAACACTTTGATCAGACTTGGGAATTGATGTTGAACAGCATTCTCCGGAGTGAGGCCCATTACTGCCGGCTTAGCACCGAAGACATACTCGTCTGTAGGAAGCAACTCCTCATAGTGCTCCCCTATAACCGGTAAACCGGAGACCTCTGTGAATTCCTCCAAAGAAATCGACACTTCCCGGTCCATTACGAGGAATGTTCTACTGCTTCAAAAAGGCCTTAAACCACCAGGTGGGAAGCGTGGGATATCGGAAGAGGGAAACATAAACGGCAGTGTATAACCCTAGCCTTATCAGCTGCGACTTCTTCACCGACAGAATATAGCGGGCCCATGGCAGATAACCGATCGGGTGGCGGGGGATCAGACCTATGTTATATGATTACCCCCAAGGTCGCGCCTCGCCTTGACAAATACGGCGTCTCAGGATATCAAAAACCATAGGACGCTGAACCAGAATTGCATCTATAGTAGGATGAAGAAAGCCCTTCGAAGTCCAATCAACCATCTCCATGGCATACTGCACCGGGGGTAGGCCGGCATAATGGATTGCCGTAATAGGCTCTGACGGTACTGCGCACGTAAAGCTCCATCAATCCATGATGATTTGGTTATACCACGACCCCTAAAGATGAAGACTCTTATATTCCGGGTCGTTGTCCCTGATCATAGCTAGGACTTCGCGGTCCACAGGCGCTTCGGGAAATCCTTCCTCCGAACGAGCAAACGGGAATGAGGTATCGAAAGACATGGTCACTGCAAGGGGAAAAAATTGGCCGTTAGTGTTTCAATTCCAACGCTTGGCGTTTAAAATTTTTTTAATTAAAAGTTAATTAAATTAAAATTAATTACACCACGCTGCAGTGCAGTGGGTAGGAGACCAAAGGGGGACCCACAAAATCTGGATGACAATACATCAATTAATAAGACAACCCCATCATTGGATGAGATTGTCAGTTAATCCCCAAGAGAATATTCTCATTAATAATAAAAAAAATCTCTAGAGACAAGGAGAAAATCTCCTCTTTCAGAGCAAAGCTCTGTCACAGAGTGACACTTATCAAACTCTGGTCTCAGGGGAATAAGATTCCTTAAAAGAGCCTAGCTCTGTGATAATGATGAGAAAATCTATAAAAAAAAGTTTTCTTTAAACTCCTAAAAAAATTAATTAATTAATTAAAAATTTTGAAGACTCTTAGGAGTTCTTCACTTTTAGATCAAAAAGATCTACTTTTTGATCCATGAGCAAAGCTCTGCTCATGGGTTAAAACCCATAAACAAGATCTCTGTAGATCTATGGATTCTTGAGAGCAAAGCTCTGTTGGTGGAACCCCGAAGGGGTTTTCTTTAGATCAGAAGATCTATAAGAGCAAAGCTCTGTTGGTTAAGATTAATTAAAATTAATTTAATCTAAGATTAATTTTACCTAAAGTTTTTCTAACTTTAGAAATGAGAGCAAAGCTCTGGAGTTCTTGAAACAAGAGCAAGGCTTTGAAGTTCTTAAGCAAGAGCAAAGCTCTGAAAATCAAAATCTTGGAAAATAGTAAAGATTTTCTAAGGGTCAAGGGTCCTATATATAGGCACTTGCGCCCTTTCAACTCCTGAGTTGATCCAACGGCCAGGATCTTGCCACCGCTGCACTCACGTGCGCGCCACGTGAGCGCAACGATGGGGGGGGCATTTGTTTCCCCCAATCAGAGCAAAGCTCTGTTTGAATTTCAAAAATTCAAAATTTGAAGAAACGCTTCAAATTCCTTACGCTGCGCGCAATGCGCCACGTGTCAAAAGCTGATGCGTCAGCGCAGCGCCCAAGGCAGCGCGCCCAATCAGAGAAAGGCTCTATTTAAAACAAAATTAAAGGAAGCAATGCTTCAGTTGCGCAAGCGTTGCGCTGCGCGACACATGTCAGCGCAGTTGCGCTACGTTGTGCGCTGCGTAACACGTGTCACGCGCTGGGGCGTTTGCGCCAAACAGAATTAAATTCTAGTAAGATCTTTCTGATCTTGTTAAAACAAGAAGATTGCCTTCTGTAAGACAGAAGCCCTTGGATCAAAGATCCAACGGTTGGGAAAATTCCCCAAATCACTCAGAAAAAGATCTTTTTAACAAATTTAACAAATTTATGGGCACTATATAAAGGCCCCTAGACCCCAATTCAAATGATCATCAACATCAAGAAACAACAAGAACTTCAACGCTGAAGAAACTTGAAAAGAAATTCAAGAAAAAGGTAAAAAAAAACCTTTAAAATAGAAGAATTTCTTCTAATAGATCATTGATCTAAGAACAAGATCAATGATCTTCAATAAAAAAAAAACAAATAATAATAAGTGCCTTTCACTTTTTATGAACCACTGGTTCTTTGAAAACAAGAAAAAACAAGAAAAACTTGTTTTCTCTGATCTAAATTGGATCAAGAAATTAAACGGTGCCCTGCACTTGTAAAATTTGCACTGTTGCGCTCTTGGGTTGGCGCAAGCCACCAGAGAGCGCCACGTGTCAGCACCTGAACCATTTGTGCTATGCGCTTTTAAGATAAAGCCTTGCTCTCTGAAATTTGCGCAACTCACTAGAGCGCGCCACGTGTCAGCAGCGCAAGCGCAGCGCACTGCGCTTGCGTGATACGTGTCATCACCACAAGTGCTTGCGCTCAGTGATTGGCGCAAAGCGCCTGACAAATGCACTGCATTGTTTACTGAAGGGCCAGGCCCAAATCAAAAAGGCTTAGTAGGCCAAAATAAATTGCAATGCAATAAAAGGGCAGAGCCCAAACAAAATTGATGCTCTGCATCATTTATAAAAGGGCAGAGCCCAAACAAAATAAAATGCAGAGCCCAGAAAAAATTGGTGTTCTGCCTCATTTATAAATGGGTAGAGCCCAAACAAAATAAGTAATGCAATGCATTACTTAAAAAAGGGAAAAGCCCTAGCACATGCCTATTAGTCCAAAAACAAATAAAAGCGTTGAACATTTTTTTTTCAACTGGACTTAGCCCAATCATGGCCGTAAGTCCTCAAATTAAATTGACTGAGCACAGCTGCTCTCTTAAATCAATTTACATCCGGTTCGAGGGTACATCTCCGAACTCCTCTGACTCCTATCGTTGTAATCCTTCAACGACGTCAGAGAGGTGACGGGTCCCGACAACCACATATCAACACGGACTGTGAGGTCCTTAAACTCATGGACTTATGCGTCCTTAAACCAAAACACGGACTGTGGGGTCCTTAAACCCGCGGACTTATGCGTCCTTAAACTAAGACACGGACTGTGGGGTCCTTAAACCCACGGACTTAAGCGTCCTTAAACTACCATTGGACCCCCATGTCCCTAAACTGGAATATGGACCCCCACCCTAAACTGGAATATGGACCCCCATGTCCCTAAACTGGCAATGGACCACCATGTCCCTAAACTGGAATATGGACCCCCACGTCCCTAAACTGGCAATGGACCGCAATGTCCTTAAACTACCTATGGACCATTACGTCCCTAAACTGGAACAATAGAGTTCCCAAATGCTCTTTTTTCGGATCTAAACGATCCCGTTTAAGTTGATCTTAGCCTCAAATACGGCTAACGTATTCTTAAACCCTCAAACAGATTTTAGTCCCAAATTGGACTATAGACCCCCCAATCAACTTTGGTTCAAGGGTACATCTCTGAACTCCTCTGACACCTGTCGTTGTAATTCTTCAACGACGTCAGAGAGGTGATAGGTCCCGACGGCCATACATTAAACATGGACCACTATGTCCCTAAACCGGAACAATAGAGCCCCCAAATGCTCTTTTGTCGGATCCAAACGATCCCGTTAAGTTGATCTTAGTCTCAAATCAGACTGACGTATCCTTAACGAACGTTTAAGTTGATCTTAGCCTCAATATGGCTAACGTATCCTTAAACTAAAACACAAAACTCAAATCTAAGTAAATACGGATTTGGACTAATCCACGTCCTACGGGCGACGGCATAACTTAGTCTCCGTATACAATCCACGGGCATCCACAAACAAAACAAACACACACAACACGAAGTGAAATTCTGGAGAAGGAGAAAGTGGCTACCGCGATGCGGTAGCGTAATTAACTGCAGGGGCTTGCGCCTGCAGGGAAGAGCGTCCCCACAATCGAAAACCCCTCAAACGAGGGGGAATCTGACAAAGTCTGCTACATCGGCCGCATTCGTCTAAACCTCCGATACACGGTGCCATAAATCAACTTGGCATCTTCGGAGAGGTAGACGGATAAAACCATATAGCATCTGCCCCGAATCTCAGGCAAGACGTCTTCATGTCTTGGCCGCCATTCGGAGGGGAACAGGTTACATATGATGTTAACTCACCAAAGGTTTCCATTCTTCACTTGGTTAATTCATGAGGGTTTTCTTCTTCTTCTTCCTCAAAGCTTTCTAGCTTCAATGGAGATGTGAGGAAAAATGTGAGAAAATCAATTCTAAAGTGAGCCCACTTTCTACTTCATCATCCTCTACTACTTGCCATTTAGTATAGGGTGTTTGCTTCACTAATTTCACAATTAGTGAAGTGATAGCTTGGGTTAGTGTCTCCTCGACATAGATCATCTTCAGCCTCGAATATTTCGAAACAAGCATGTTCGTTTCTTCAAGGGAGTCTCTCTAGAGTCCGAGACTTCATGATCGAAGCGAAGGGACTACTACAAGGAGCTAATGAAGTGAAGGACCGGTCTATAAAGGTTGTATTCCTTGTTCACTTTACTTGCAAATTCGTTTGCATTTCATTCCGTCGGATTTCTAGTATACAATTCTAGAGTTAGGGTTAGCTAGAACGGCAAATTTTTGAATTTAGCGTGGACGATGCCTCCCGAAACCTTTCTGTCGTCCTAGGTAACCATGCATCTTTCATATGTAATTTTTCACTTTCTAACTTTTACTTCTAAGAAATTTTTATTCATTTATCCAAAAAAAATATTATCTAGTGCTTAGTGCCAAATGATATACAAACCTCCCCCCAAACCTAATTTCAGTAGTGTCCTCACTGATGTTGTTCTTTGAGCGCATAGACCTGTAGACTTAGGCGGAAAATAGGGGTAAAAGAATAGTTAAATGAAAACTACCCCTTAACTTGTTCTTTGGCAGGCACGGATATTCAGTTATATCTTTTATACTCACCTCCATTCTTTAGATGAGACAATGTTTACCGAAACATGGAGATGGGGCAGAGGAAGATTAGTTAAGATAAAGCCGCTCCTGTAAAAACAGGAGCTCTTCCGCTGTGTCAGCGGACATATACGGTTTTAATCTATGCCCATTTACTTTAAAAATAGAACCATTATAAACATTTTTACCATCCACTGCACCGTGCGGGTACACATACTGCACTACAAAAGGTCTTTTCCAACGAGATTTAAGCTTACCCGGATGAAAGTGAAGACGGGAATCGTAAAGAAGGACCTGTTGTCCCAGTGTGAAAGTTTTTCTAAAAAGGATTTTATCGTGGAATACTTTAGCCCGATTCTTTACTATAACCGCATTATCGTAAAGCTTCATAGCGAAGTTCGCTTAGCTCATTTAATTGCAGCTTCCGATAGCTGCTGGCTTGATCAAAATCAAAGTTAATCTCTTTAATAGCCCGCATTGCTTTATGTTCGATCTCGACAGGAAGGTGGCAAGCCTTCCCAAACACAAGTTGGTATCGAAACATACTAAGATCGGTCTTATAAGTGGTACGGTATGCCCAAAAAGCATCCATCAATTTGGTAGACCAATCTTTATGGTTCTTAGAAACCGTTTTCTCCAAAATATGTTTGATCTGTCGATTGGAGATCTCAACTTGCCCGCTCGTTTGGGGATGATAGGACACAGAAAGCTTATGGTTGATTGAATATTTCCGCATTAAAGTCCCGAAAGATCGATTACAGAAATGTGTCCCGTTGTTGCTAATTATAGCGCGAGGGTGTCCGAATCACGAAAAGATTTTTCTTTAAGAAACTTAATAACAACTTTGTTGTCATTAGTGCGACACGGTACTGCTTCCACCCACTTAGAGACATAATTATCCGCTAACAAGATATATAAATTCAAAAAAGAATTAGGAAATGGGCCCATAAAATCAATACCCTAAACATCAAACATCTCCACAACTAAAGGGTGGAGCGGCATCTCATTTCTCAGTGAAAACCGACCCATGTGTTGACACCGCGAACAAGTTTTGCAATGATCATATGCATCTTTAAATAATGTCGGCTAATAAAAGCCACATTGCAAAACTTTTTCCATCGTTTTTCATGGACTAAAGTGACCGCCACATGCCTGATCGTGGCAGAAAGACAATACACTCTTAAATTCATCGTTGGGGACACATCGGCGAATGATTTGATCGGGACAATACTTAAACAAATAAGGTTCATCCAAGTAAAAATATTTTACTTGGGATAGAAATCGATGATTGTCTTGTTTTGACCAATCGCTGGGTATAAGTCCCGTCGCTAGATAATTCACAATATCCACGAACCAAGATTCGCAGGATACAGTCAAGAGTTGTTCGTCAGGAAAGGAGTCATTTATTGGCAAGGTCAACTTTGGTGAAGAAGATATGCATGAAAGATAGTCAACTACTACGTTTTCACATCCACTCTTGTCTCGTATGACAAGATCAAACTCTTTTAATAATAGGATCCAATGTATTAGCCTGGCTTTAGCATCCTTCTTCGATAAAAGATGTCTTAAGGCAGAGTGATCGATGTAAACAACTATTGGCGAGCCAATCAAGTAGAGCCTGAATTTTTCTAATGCAAATACAACTGCCAAGAGTTCTTTCTCGGTAGTTGTATAATTAATTTGAGTATCGTTCAAAGTCCTACTTGCATAGTAAATTACATGTGGCATCTTATCAATGTGTTGTCCTAAGACTGCACCAATAGCAAAATCCGATGCATCACACATAAGCTCGAACGGGTGGTTCCAATGCGGAGATGATAGAACGGGGGCTGTAGTGAGGGAATTTTAAGTGATTCAAAAGCAGCCTCGCAATCCGAATCAAAGTGAAATGTTGTATTCTTGGCCAAGAGAAGGGTTAAAGGTCTAGCAATTTTGCTAAAGTCCTTAATGAATCTTGTTCAATCGAAAATATTGCAAATTTGATATAATATTTTCCTTACTTTTCTTAAATATTTAAAGGTGTTTATTATGAATATAGAACATATTTGGTTTATCTACAAAATACTATTTACCATATGTTTATATATTATAATTAATATTATGAAGGAAAATATATGCATATAATATTTATAAGATATTTGATAATTTAAATATGCATATCATATCAAATATTCTTAAGCAAATTGCTTAAAAATTTATTACCATATAAAAGGATTAAGATTGTATCTCTAATATAACAAATATTACTAACATTATTCATGGAGATATTGTGCAGATTTAGCTCAGGTCAAAAGATCAAGATATTCAAGATGTCAGGATCAAAAATCTGCCAATAAAATTTTAGAATCAATACTGGCAGAGACTCAGGAAATATTTCCAAAATCCAGATATCTAGAAGATCTCCACGTGTCAACATGAAGCCACAGCAGAAAACCCAAACCATGAGCCCACCAAAGTGCGGCGGTTGCGCGGCCAAAGTGCCATATGTACGGCAGATCCACGACAGTATTGGGGAGTTGGGATTTGAGATTTTTCAAGGGTGATTGCAATAGGAAATTACCATATTAGGCAACTAGGGTTTCTGATTTGAAGTCTATATAAAGGACCGAGGGCTAAACGTAGAGAACTATCACCTTTAACACGAAGCAAATCACCGTCAAAGAACAAGTGATCCACGATAGGTCCGCGATTCGACGTGATAGAGTGACGTGAATATCGACAGAACATTTACTTCCTACGAGGCAGAGGAGAGCAACTTCTTCTTGTAATCTAAACTCGAAGGATTTGTACTGTAAAGTTGATTAATAAAGGTAGATCATTAGCTTAATTATTTCGCATTTACTTTCCGCATTTAAATTCTGCATTATGATTTCCTTCTCTATCCCTTCTTCTTCTTCTCCAAACATGCGTGAGTAATTCCTAGCTTGCTAGGGTTCGTAGGATTATAGTAGATTAATAGATGATGAAAATTCTTAACTCCTTTTACATCTTATAAAGTTTATAAACTTTATCAAAAGAATCGTTATCATTCTAATCGGGCGCGCTATCAATTTATTGATAGTCTCGACCGTGATTTGAAATTAACAATTGTTTTGGTAGAGGCTAGACATGAATAGAAGTCAATGAAAAGATAAGAGTTAAGAGTAGGAACCTTATTTCCTCCAAAAACCCTAATCTTCATTCATCACTATCGATCTAGTTTTAAATCTATTAAAAGATAAAATGAGTCATCTTTATTTAATCATCTGTTACTACTAAATTCTAACGAACCCTACAAGCCCTCTTCTTATATATTCTATATCCGTGTTCAACATAGATCTAAAATCACTCTCTCCTATTTCTAATCAACGCGTCTAAAGCAAGATTAAAAGTTCTACGTATCCCTGAGGATGACCCGTACTTATCTCGACTAGCTACTAGCGACAACGTTATTGAATGCGATTAACTTTACTACAAACACTTCTTTCACGATCAATCAAATGGCGCCGTTGCCGAGGATACGTGCATAGTTTTTTTTCTTGCTATTCGGGTTGAATTCTTATTCGATCCATATCATAAAAATAAAACAAACCGCATCTTGTATATTTAATGATTATTGTGTGAATTTTTGCGAGGGAATCTGGAGTCACTGGTACAAGGAATTTGAGATTCAGAGACTTTCAGAGAGGACAAGAGAAGCAAAGGAGTCCACTGTAGAAAAATTGTCAAAAGATCCCTCCTTTCTGCGGCGGAACCGCAGTAATTGTGTGCAAAGTGTGGCGGTTGGGCGGCGGTTTGGAGGAATTAGGTCTCCAAACTCCTATGGTATCTTCCACATATTTTTCTCTCTCCTTTAGAAATCCAATAATTTGATTTTCTGTAGGATTCTTTGAAAAATATCGCCGCTCAAAAATCTTTTGCGTGTTTTATATAGGTTTGTTTTTGCATATTCTTAATACGAACTTTAAGGGGTAAGACCAAAATTCAGATTAGGTGGGGATTTCATCACTCTTCCTAGGCCCCACAAATCACAAAACGAGTATCCGCATCATCCTACATTAATAAAAAAATATCTAGACCAAGACTCTAATGACCGTCGCACTCAATTAAGACAGAGGAGGGTCGTGGGTAATCTATCGTTTATTCGCATTTCTTTTGTGGTGTCTATGTTGATGTGTAGAAGCGTCTCTAGTTGGGTTACAACATCATAAAGTAGTGAACTTTCATTTTAAAGAGGGCTATTACAAACGAACTACGAATTGTAACTAGAGATTAAGGTAATAACATCATTATATGAAGTCTAAACTAAAGGAAAAGGAAATACAACCTTTGTAGCCAACTCCTTCGGTCTTTAGGACTCCTACGGCCTTGCACAAGGTTTGGAACGACTCCGTTCGAGGTCCTTCGTCGCCTACGATGATCCACCCAGAGATTCCTAGAACAAGCTCTTAGCTTCACAAAATGAAGGAAGCACTCTACACTAAAGGGCTAGGGTAGTGTAGAATGGTTGTGTGGTTTGTAAACTCACTCAAAAACCATTTCTTTTTTATTTCCTCACTCAAAACAAAACTCAAGAGAGCTTGGAAATGGAGGAAGGTGAAGATGGCAAAAGCTTTTGTGTGAATAATGAAAAACTTATTTTCAAAAATGAAAATGAAAATATTATATATGAGACACTCTCATATATAACCATGGTTGGTTAAATATCTAGATATTATTTGGATGGGTTAAAGAACAAAAGGAAATTAAACCATGGTTAAAGTCAATGGTCAAATAAGAAATGTATAGAAAATGAGTCATTATTTTAATTTCCTTTTTCCTTTAATCCATTAACAAAAATCTAGATATTTAGTAACCATGTGAGTCTTATATTGCCATCTCCTTTGTATCATCAACCATAACACATATGTATGTGTGTATGTGTGCATGCACATCATCATGTGTATGTGTGAACATACATGCATACATCCAAAAGAAAAAGGGTTAATTAAAAGTGAACTTAAAGATAATATTAAATCAACACTTGATTTAATAAATCGGTCACATCAAATGCGACCCGACAAATATCGAACGTCCGATTAAAATACGACATCACATATCCGTATTTAATCGAGCTCCTACGCATATCTCATATACACACCACAACATTTCGCCTAAACTAGAAAAATCCTGTGTGGGACTCTAAGACTCGTCAATATGCCGGCAGTAGGTGATGATCATATCAAAACACCTACAAGCCGCAAGCGGTCAGCTAAACGTAACGGCCACCCGGGTATTGAGCGATCATAAGAAAAACAAGCGAACCCGTCAAAACTCCCGTCGAGCCATTGGCAACACTTACCGTACAGTCCGGTCTCTTCGTATGATATGCTGCATATCAAGTCTAGGGATGGAATCGTCGAGCCATAATAACTCAATAAGTCATATCGATATGGTCTATGACCGGTCGAGAAACTACTGATAACACTTATCAGTAAATCTCATCAGCCCTGGCCAGGGACTTTAAGTCAGAGCCAATCGCACATAGTACAACATCAACTCCCAATACCGGGAGAGACGAAACCCCTCCTATCGCTCACTGTCTCCATGTGTCTCGAGACTATACCCAAAAGCCACCTGTTTGCATGACTCAGTAGAGCCGTGGTAGGGTGGAAATCAAAGTACAGTTGGAGAACACACAAGACTCTATGACGATCTCGGGTCTACAGACTAACCTGTACCAGTGTCACCAGAGAACTGCTATCCGACAATAGATATAATACCATATAGGAATTCTCTGTGAGTCCGTTCAGTGTACCCAGTCTCCACTGAGGACCCGTATACAATTTTCGATGTCAAAACACCAATGGATATGGGATCATCCATCGCCCATCATATGGGTCAAGAAACGTATACGCTAGTCTACTCTGGAATATCGATGCCCTATCTCGATATACCTTCGACTAGGAACATTTTAAGGATATGCATATAGACTACACATGCCCCACTAGTATGATCTCCATCATAGCCATGGAAGTCAAGCAAAAATCCTTAGGGCTTTATCAACATGTATCAAATGAACAGTATCAAGCAAACATGTCAGATAAAGTAAAACCAGATAGCATACTATCATGTCGAACAAGAAAGTCATATATCAAAATATACATATATATATGTCCAAGCATCCACTATACATATAATGGCCTCTAGGGCATACATATATCCAACAGTCTAGGCAAGTATGACTAAGACAAATGCTTACTTAATTAGGCCCGCTATTTTTGGTGATTTGTATAGCGGATACCTCCCACTTACCTGGCACTTACCTGGCCACAAAAGTGATAAATAGGTGGTAGAGGATTGATACTGCGGCTTGTCCTTTGGAAGTCTAGGAGCGGTCTAGCGACTTGACCTAGGTGACCTTAGTTCTAGGGTTGATTATGCATTTTTTGTGTGATTTGTCTCACGTCCAACACATTTCAAAATAAACCATTTTAAAATCGTTCTCACACGCTACTACGTGCGCTAAACTCGCTTAGTGCATACTCGGCTGGACATGGAATTCTAGTGCCCGTCTTGTACGCGTTTCTGCTATCGACTCCGAAGTCAGTACTTCTTCATCTTCTTTTTCCCCTCCACCCACCACATCGACCGAGATGGACGGTTATCCATCAGATTTTACCAACACACCCCTGCCACCGCCCGTAGGTGTGCAGAATCCATCACGCGTCTCTCTCCAAGAAAGATGCTACCCCGTGCATGGACCCCTTCCTACTTATCTGTCTATTCCACCAGCCAATGGGGAAAATTTTGAAATTAAACCCCACTTCATTAAACTATTGCCAAATTTCATAGGCTTGAATCCGAAGACGCATACGTTTTCATAACCAAATTCGAAAACGTATGTGCAATGATGGACACTTCATAACTTTCTGTGGATGCTATAAGATTATGTCTTCTCCCTTTTACCTTGTGCGATCTAGCAGAAAAATGGCTTTATAACACTACCGCACACTCTATTGCCAATTGGGATAAATTCGTTATAGCATTCCTTAAGAAATTTTATCCCAATCATAAGACCGTCCGTGTTCGAAACGAGATTAACCAGTTTACCCAGCTTCCTAATGAACCATTTTAGAAATGCTTTGAACGGTTTAAAGATCTGCTAGTCCAATGCCCTCATCACGGAATTAATAGATGGGACCTTTGTCGAGTTATATATGAGGGTATTAATTCAACGACAAAATAGATGCTTGAGACCGTTTGTCAATGCCATTTCATGTCCAAAGACGATGGTGAAGCTTGGCAATTTCTGGAAGATCTCGTCGAACAAACTTTACAGTGGGTAAGCGTAAGACCAATATCGTCTAGGGGAGGTATCCATCAGCTCGACGTTTCCATCGCAGTAAAATCCGAAATGTCAGCGATGCAAAAGAAACTCGACGCTATCGAAAAAAAATTCTCATTTGCCTCCCTAAAACAAGTTACGCTTCCCAAAACTGTGTGTGGTTGCTATTCCAACCCATTCCATTTAACGAAAGAATGTCCTTTGAGTCCACCGTTTCAAGATCAAGAACAAATTAATGCTACTTTTCAGCAACGACCTAGAAACGATTCTTATTCTTCTACATACAATCAGGGATGGAGGAATCGTCCTAATTTTTCTTGGAATCAAAACCAAACTCAAAATCAAAACCAGTTCCCAAGCAACTATCAAAGACCTCTTTCACAGCAACAACAAGCACCACAATCGAGTCAGCACCCCTTTCAACCGCAGACTTTTCAAAATCCAGATAACAATTTTGCACCCTATAATAATTCTTTCCAAATGGCCGGTACCGAACAATTCTCCGCACTTGAACGAAGCTTGGACACGTTTATTAAACATTCCTCGCAAACTATGGCTAATTTAATGTCTTCTATCCAAATGTTAGTGCAAAACACTGCTTCCCATGGTGAAAGCATCAAATCAATAGAAGCATAACTTGCACAATTAAATGTCACGATGAGTGAGAGAGAGAAAGGGAAACTTCCATCTCAACCCCTACTAAATACTAGCCACTCACAAAGTTATAATGTGAGTGCCGTAACCATGTTGATATCGGGAAGAGTGCTGAACAGCCAAGTGGGTGAACATGTTGATGACGTTGATGTCGATGATATTAATGATACCCCGGCTTCTACTTTTACTCCTCCTTCGTCTAATCCAACAACTTCTTCTGAGCCTATTCTCCGTTTTTCACTAGGCTCGAACCCTCCGCCCACTTCCTCAAGTCAACCTAAAATGATCCCATCTCCAATTCTAGGATCGATTCCATCCCCACAAACTTCTCCACCAATGTTGGACCCAACCCTTATCGATAAAGCTCTTTTCCAAACAGGTTGAGGCCCAACAAACCTAATGCACAAATGGAGAAGATTATGGAAATGTTTAAGCAAGTTAAAATAAATATTCCTCTCCTAGATGCTATTCAACAAGTTCCGTCTTTTGCGAAAATCCTTAAGGACTTGTGCACTAGGAAGAGAAAAACTCAAGTGCCGAAAAATGTGTTCTTAACGAGTAATGTGAGTACGGCTTTTACCCAACAATTGCCTAAGAAACGAAAGGACCCCGATTGTCCTAAAATATCTATAACTATTAGGGATAAAAGCATCAATTGTGCTCTACTTGACTTAGGCGCTAGTGTTAACTTGCTCCCGTATTCTGTCTATTATGAGCAATTAGGGATCGAAGAGTTAAAACCGACGCACTGCACTCTCCAGATGGCAGATCGATCTATCACCTAACTTAGGGGTGAGCTAGAGAATGTGTTAATCAAAGTCGGGGAATTCATATTCCCTATGGATTTTATCGTTATAGATACATAGCCTGTGGTGAACCTACGAAACCAAATTTCGATGATTTTAGGTCGACCTTTTCTAGCGACTTCCAACGCTGTAATCAATTGTCGTAACGGTTTTATGAACCTATCCTTCGAGAAGATATCAATTGAGATTAATATTTACAAGTTGGGAAGTGAACCCTCCGAACCCTATGCTCAAGTATGTTCTGTCGAAACGATAGATTCCGACAGTAGCGAATTTGAACAGCCTTACGATACTTATCTTGACTCCGCTAGTACGTTATTGTTTGACCCTTCTATTTATTATACACATACGTACCCTTCTATCGAGTTGTCCAGATCAACATCTAATGCTAAATATGAACCTTTTATGGAGTTCGAGTATCATTCCGTTCTTTCCGATGAGATTATTATTCGGGATATCGATGAAAGCTTTGAAGAAATCTTCACTGAAGAACTCGCATTCTTAGAAGACATAGGCGTTGTGATGAATCAACCCCCACTCAAAGAAGTTGAACCGCCACCTCTTCTTCTTATTATGAACGAGAATACGAGTAATCCATCATCATTGTTTCATCTCTACAAACCGAGACGTACACCTGTTCTATTACACTTCTTATCTCCTATCCACTTCTTCACGTCTATAGGTGACATGATCTTCTATTAACCAGTGCGTAACATCGATAAAATATTTGAATGGTTGGTGTTGACTTTTGGTCTTTGTAAAACTTTATATTGACCAATAACTTTACCCCCCTTATAATTTTAAATGCTTAATATGGTTTCACTCAAGTTTGGGGGGGGGGGAGAAATATTTTGGCTCTTGAAAGAAAATAAAATTTTTACAAAATTATGAGCCAAAAATAAGTTTGGGGGAGTATTTCACTGTTATTATTTCATATCCCCGTTACTAACTTTTCCTTCCAAGTCTACAGTTTTTTTAAGCTTAACAGATGACATCAGTAAGGACACTGCTGCAGACAAGTTTGGGGGAGGTTTGTGCTTATTCACGCATTATTTTGTATTATCATAAATATAAGTACAAAAACAAAATTTATTGATAATGAAAGTTTGAAAGTGAAAAATTACATATGAAAGATAGGAATAGTTTGAGAAAAGCAAGAAAGTTAGATATTTTCTTAATGAAGCTAGTAATAAGTAGTTATGAGCCGTTGTCCCAAAGGTTAGTAATCTGACGATAAAAATAAGTCTGAAAAATAGTCCCTATTCTTAAGTCCAAACATTTGAACGTTGATACCCTACTATACGCACTTGCACACATCTTGAAACTTGGGATAGTAGAGAATACCTTGAAATGCTCTTGTCTAAAAGCCTTGGTATGAAGAAAAATAAAAATAATAAAATGGTGAAGAAAAATGAACACTGGTTTTGTAATTTCTTAAGGCGGCATAAAAAATATAGCGAGGGGGCTTTATCATCTAGTGCCTTAGACCAACTGGTTTGGGAGCCACTGCTAAGTCTTAGGTGTTGCAAGATGAGAAAATTGCTAATTACGCCTAAATAAGCGAGCGCATTTGGTAATCGATCGGTTACGGTCGCATGAAGAATGTGTGAGCAATTCCATCTAAAATATTCATCGACTAAAAAGTATTAAGGAAGATGGACAAGAGTATGATAACTTGAATTGAATTCTCTAAGTATAGGGATATCTTTTACACACATGTAGGGGTATATAATCGATGTTTGGAAAAAAGGTAGGGAGGAAGACTAAAGGCAATATTTTATTGAGGAATGATGTGATTTCCGACATCTTGTCATGACCATTAAGATAGGTCTCATGGCAACTGAAAAGATGGTGTAGTTGGAAACTCTTATTTTCAAGTTGTTTCTTTTATAGTTCTTATCTTTGTATGTAACTTTTATCTTCTTTCTTTTATTATGGGATTTTGTGGGTGTAATTCGCTGAAAACCCTCAGGAGACAACACTCCTCCTACTATGGACACCTAGAGGTTTAAACGCTTGTTGCACGTGCTCAGTGCAATCGTGATCGCCTACGAAAGTGTGCTAGGTTTTTCTTTTTCTTTTTATTCTCCCTCTTTTGAATAACTAGTTTGCTACAATCAAAGTTAAGTTTGGGGGTATTTGTTCAGTCGAAAATATTGTACATTTGATATAACATTTTGCTTACTTTTCTTAAATATTTAAAGGTGTTTATTATGAATATAGAACATATTTGGGTTTATCTGCAAAATACTATTTACCATGTGTTTATATATTATAATTAACATTATGAAGGAAAATATATGCATATAATATTTATAAGATATTTTGATAATTTAAATATGCATATCATATCAAATATTCTTAAGCAAATTGCTTAAAGATTTATTACCATATAAAAAGATTAAGATTATATCTCTAATATAACAAATATTACTAACATTATTCATGGAGATATTGTGCAGATTTAGCTCAGGTCAAGAGATCAAGATATTCAAGATGTCAGGATTAAAAATCTGTCAATAAAATCGTAGAATCAATACTGGCGGAGGCTCAGGAAATATTTCTAAAATCCAGATATCTAGAAGATCTCCACGTATCAACATGAGGCCACAGCAGAAAACCCAAACTCTAAGCCCACCAAAGCGCGGTGGTTGCGCGGCCAAAGTGCCATATGTGCGGCGGATCCGCGGCGGTATTGGGGAGTTGGGATTTGAGATTTTTCCACGGTGATTGCAATAGGAAATTATCATATTATGCAACTATGGTTTTTGATTTGAGGGTTTTTTAAAGGACCGAGAGCTAAACATAGAGAACTATCACCTTTAACACGAAACAAATCACCGTCAAAGAACAAGTGATCCACGACAGGTCCGTGATTCGACGTGATAGAGCGACATGAATATCGACGGAATGTCTACTTCCTACGAGGTAGAGATCGAGAGCAACTTCTTCTTCTTGTAATCTAAACTCGAAAGATTTGTACTGTAAGTTGATTAATAAAGGTAGATCATTAGCTTAATTATTTCGCATTTAAATTCTGCATTATGATTTCCTTCTCTATCCCTTCTTCTTCTCCAAACATGCGTGAGTAATTCCTAGCTTGTTAGGGTTCATAAGATTATAGTAGATTAATGGATGATGAAAATTCTTAACTCCTTTTACGTCTTATAAAGTTTATAAACTTTATCAAAAGAATCATTAACATCATAATCGGGCGCGCTATCAATTTATTGATAGTCTCGACCGTGATTTGAAATCAGATTAACAATTATTTTAGCAGAGGCTAGACATGAATAGAGATCAATGAAAAGATAAGAGTTAAGAGTGGGAACCCTATTCCCTCCAAAAACCCTAATCTTCATTCATCACTATCGATCTAGTTTTAAATCTATTAAAAGATAAAAGGATTCATCTTTATTTAATCGTCCGTTACTACTAAATTCTAATGAACCATACAAGCCGTGTTCAACATAGATCTAGAATCACTCTCCCCTATTTCTAATCAACTCGTCTAAAGCAAGATTAAAAGTTCAACGCATCTCTGAGGACGACCCGTACTCATCTCGGCTAGCTACTAGCGACACCGTTATTGATTGCGGTTAACTTTACTACAAACACTTCTTTCACGATCAATCAACTCTCCTATAAAATCCTGCATGACCAAGGAAAGATCGTATATCTTTGACGCATTTGGAAGGAGGAAGGTTATGGATGAAATTTATTTTAGCTCCGTCTACCTCAATGCCTTTTCGTGAAATGATATGTCCAAGGACAATACCTTCTTGGACCATGAAATGCCATTTTTCCTAATTTAGAGTTAAGTTCTTATCCTTACAACGGGTAATAACCGCGTCAAGATGACATAGGCAATCCTCAAAGGAGTCCCCAAATATAGAGAAATCGTCCATAAATATCTCCAAAAAATTCTCGACCATGTCTGAGAATATCCCCATCATACACTGCTGAAATATAGCGAGAGCGTTGCATAACCCAAAGGGCATGCGTCTATAAGCAAAAGTACCGAAAGGACAAGTAAATGTCATTTTATCTTGATCCTTTTCGGCGATGGGGACTTGGTTATAACCAGAGTATCCGTCCAAGAAACAATAGCATTCATGTCCAGCTAATTGTTCCAACATCTGGTCAATGAAAGGTAGAGAGAAGTGATCTTTCCTCGTTGCGGCATTGAAATTCCAATAATCAATACATACGCGCTACCCAGTTTGGGTGCGTGTTTGAATCAAATCATTAGCCTCATTAGTTATGACCGTGATGCCAGACGTTTTAGGGACCACATGAATAGGACTTACCCATTGGCTATCGGATATTGGGTAAAATATACCGCTGTCTAGGCATTTGACGATTTCCTTCTTTACAGCCTCCTTCATGACAGGATTTAACCGTCTTTGTGGGTCTAGGGTTGGTTTATCTTCATCCATCAAATATATATGATGTTCAACAATCAAAGGACTAATCCTTTTGATGTCCGCCACTGTCCAATCAAAAGCTTGCCGATTCGATCTCAAGACCGAAAAAAGTGCACTTTCTTGCTTTGAAGCTAGAGAAGTGGATATGATCATGGGTAAAGACTCATTCTCACCTAAATATACATATTTAAGATGAGAAGGTAGTGTCTTGAGATTTAGTGTCGGCGGAGAGACGATAGATGGAGGGATAGGGGAATGAAACTCGGACTCCTTAAGAGGTTCGTAACTTACGTAGGATATTGACTTGGAAAACTCAACTGACTTTTGCGATGAGTCAAAAGATTCAAACTCGGGGATGAACTCATCAAAGGTGTCCTCACTATAATAATTTGCTAAATCAAACAATGTCGCACTAGTGTCATCGAGATCATTATAGCAAAGTTCCTCAACTTCGCAACTGTCGGAAGCTATCTCGTTGATAGAACATGCATCGATTAGATGAGCAGAAAGTTTAGATGGTTGACTTCCTAGGTTTTAAATATTAAGCTCAATTGACATCTTTCCGAAGGATAAATTCATAGAACCGTTACGACAATTAATTACAGCATTGGAAGTTGCTAGGAAAGGTCGACCGAGAATCACCGGGATTTGGTTTCGTAGGTTCGCCACAGGCTGTGTGTCTAAAATAATAAAGTCCACAGGGAATATAAATTCACCGACTTTGATTAACACGTCCTCTAGCTCACCCCTAGGTTGGGTGATAGATTGATCGGCCATTTGGAGAGTGCAATGTGCAGGTTTCAGCTCTCTAATACCTAGCTGCTCATAAACAGAATATGGGAGCATGTTAACACTAGCGCCTAGGTCAAGTAAAGCATGATTTATGCTTTTACCCCCGATAGTTATAGATTTTGTAGGACAACCGGGGTCCTTACGATTCTTAGGCAATTGTTGGGTAAAAGCTGTGCTCACGTTACTCGTTAAGAACACCCTTTTGGCACTTGAGTTTTGCTCTTTCTAGTGCACAAGTCCTTAAGCACTTTCACATAAGACGGAACTTGTTAAATAGCATCTAGAAGAGGAATATTTATGTTAACTTGCTTAAAAGTTTCCACAATTTTCTCCATATGTGCATTAGGTTTGTTGGTCCTCAACCTGTTTGGAAAAGGAGCTTTATCAATAAGTGTTGGGTCCAACATTGGTGGAGAAGTTTGTGGGGATGGAATCGATCCCAGAATTGGATTTGGGATCATTTTAGGTTGACTCAAGAAAGTGGGCGGGGAGTTCGAGCCTAGTGGAAAACGGAGAATAGGCTTGGAAGAAGGTAGTAGACTAGACGAACTAGGGTTAGAAGTGGAAGCCGGAGTTTCAATTGATTCCTCATCATCAAACTGTTTACCGACTTGATTGTTCAACACTCTTCTCGATCTCAATGCGGTAACAGCACTCACATTATGACATTGTGAGTGGCCAAGATTCGATAGGGGTTGAGATGGAAGTTTCCCTTTCTTTTTCGCACTCATCGCGACATTTAACTACGCAAGTTGTGCTTCTATCAATTTTATACTTTCACCGTGGGAGGCGGTGTCCTGCATTAACATTTGGATAGAAGACTTTAAATCAGCCGTCGTTTGCGTAGAATGTTTAATAAACGTATCCAAACTTCGTTTGAGTGCAGAAGAGTTTTCGGTACCGGCCGTTTGGAAAGAATTATTATAAGGTGTAGAATTGTTGGCCGGATTTTGAAAAGGTTGCGATTGAAAAGGGTGCTGACTCTGTGGTGGTGGCTTCTGTTGCTGTGGAAGATGTCTTTGATAGTTATTTTGGCTTGGAAACGTATTTTGAGTTTGAGTTTGGTTTTGGTTCCAAGAAAAATTAGGATGATTCCTCCATCCTAATTGTATGTGGAAGAATAAGAATCGTTTCTGAAAAGTAGCATTAGTGTGTTCTTGACCTTGAAACGGAGGATTCAAAGGACATTCTTCCGTTAGATATGATGGGTCGGAACAACAACCATACACGGTTTTGGGGAGCGTAACTTGGTTTAGGGAGGCTGATAAGAATTTGTTCTCTATAGCGTCAAGTTTCTTTTGCATCGCTGCCATTTCGGCTTTTACTGCGATGGAAACATTGAGCTGATGGATACCTCCCCTAGACGATGATAGTCTAATACTTTCCCACTACAAAGTTTGTTCAGCGAGATCTTCCAGCAATTGTCAAGCTTCCCCATCGTCTTTAGACATGAAATGGTATTGACAAATGGTTTCAAGCATCTGCTTTGTGGCTGGAGTAACACCCTCATATATAATTCGGCACAGATCCCATCTATTGATTCTGTGATGAGGACATTGGACAAGCAGATCTTTAAACCATTCAAAGAATTTCAAAAATGGTTCGTTGCGAAGATGGGTAAACTGGTTGATCTCGCTCCGAACATGGACGGTCTTATGATTGGGATAAAATTTCTTAAGGAACACTATAACGAATTCATCCCAATTGGAAATAGAGTGTGCGGCAGTGTTATAAAGCCATTTTTCTGCTAGATCGCACAAGGTAAAGGGGAGAAGACATAATCTCATAGCATCCACTGAAAGTTGCGAAGTGCCCATCATTGCACATAAGTTTTCGAATTTGGTGATAAAAACGTATGCGTCTTCAGACTCAAGCCGGTGAAATTTGGGCAAAAGGTTGATAAAGTGGGGTTTAATTTCAAAATTATCCCCATTGGCTGGTGGAAGGGATAGACAAGTAGGAAAGGGATCGTGTATCGAGTAGCATCTCTCTTGGAGAGAGTGCGCGGTGGATTCTGCGCACCTAAGGGTGGTGGCAGAGTAGTGTTATTAAAATATGATGGAGAACCGTCCATCTCGGTCGATGTGGTGGGTGGAGGGGAAAAAGAAGATGAAGAAGTGCCGACTTCGGAGTTGATAGCAGAAACGCGGACAAGACGGGCACTAGAATCCCGTGTCCAGCTGAGCATGTACTAAGCGGGTTTAGCGCAAGTGACAGCGTGTGTGAGAAATATTTAAAAAGGTTTGTTTTGAAAAGTGCCGGACTTGAGGCAAATCACACAAAAAATGAACAAACAACCCTAGAACTAAGGTCATCTAGGTCAAGTCACTAGACCGCTCATATACTTCCAAAGGACAAGTCGCGGGATCAATCCTCTACCACCTTTTTATCACTCTTGTGGACAGATAAGTGCCAGATAAGTGGGAGGTATCCGCTATACGAATCACCGAAAATAGCGGGCCTAATTAAGTAACCACTTGCCTTAGTCACACTTGCCTAGATACCACAAAAGAAATGCGGATAAGCGATAGTTTACCCACGACCCTCCTCTGTCCTAATTGAGCGCGACGGTCCTTAGAGTTTTGGTCTAGATAATTTTTTTAATTAATGTAGGGTTATGTGGATACTCGTTTTGTGATTTATGGGGCCTAGAAAGGGTGATGAAATCCCCATCTAATCTAAATTTTGGTTTTGCCCCTTAAAATCCGTTTTAAAATATGCAAAAACAAATCAATTTCAAAACACGCAAAAAGATTTTTGAGCGGCGATATTTTGCAAAGAATCCTGCAGAAAAATCAAATTATTGGATTTCAGAGGAGAGAGAAAGATATGAAGAAGATACCGAAGGAGTTTGACACTTCAATTCTCCTACGCCGCCGCGGTTCCGCCGCCAAAACCACCTTTCTGCCGCGGTTCCGCCACAAAATTGAGGGATCTTTTGACAATTTTTCTACAGTGGCCTCCTTTGCTCCTCTGGTCCTCTCTGAAAGTCTCTGAATATCAAATTTCTCGTTCCAGTGACTCCAGATACCATTGCAAAATTCGCACAATAATCGTTAAATATGCAAGTTGCGGTTTTGATTTTTATTTTTATGATATGGATCGAATAAGAATTTAACACGAATAAAAAGAAAAAAATTTACGTACGTATCCCCGGCAACAGCGCCATTTGATTGATGTGAATAATGTGTTTGTAGTAACCGCAATCAACACGGCGTCGATTGTAGCTAGTTGTGGTGAATACGGGTCGTTCGCAGGGTTGCGTGGAACTTTTAATCTGCTTTAGACAAGTTTAATAAAATAAAAGAAGAAAGGAGAATAGTTTCTAGATCTTTGTTAAACACGGATGTAGAATTTATAGGGGAAAAGGCTTGTAGGGTTCATCGGATTTAGTAGTCATGGATGAATATAAAAGATTACTCCTTTTATCTTTTAATAGATTTAAAACTAGATCATTAGCGAGGAATAAAGATTAGGGTTTTTGGAGGGAATAGGGTTCTCACTCTTAACCCTTATCTTTTCATTGACCTCTATTCATGGCTAGTCTTTACCAAAACAATTGTTACTCTAATCTCAAATCGCGGTCGATACAATCAATAATTTGGTAGCGCACTCGATAAGGATGTTAACAAATTTTTTGGTAAAGTTTATAATGTTTATAAGACGTAAAAGGAGTTAAGAATTTTCATCATCCATTAATCTACTCTAATCCTATGAACCCTAACAAACGGAGAACTACTCGCCCATGTTTTGAGAAGAAGAAGAAAGGATAGAAAAGGAGATCATATTGTAAAATGCAGAAATTAAAATGCGATAAGAATAAAGCAACTACCTTTATTAATTAATTAGATCAATTACACCTTTTGTTCCTTTAGAAAGTAGAATACACAACTCTAGTTTGCTTCTCGATCTCTCTTGAAGGAGGTAGATGAACAGATGATGATCAATCTCGATGCGTGGATCGTCTTAGACCTCGTGATCTCTTCGATTTGATGCCTTTCTAAGTGAAGCTCTCAGTCCTTTAAATGGCCCTAGAAGCATAAACCCTAGATCCCCTGTGTTAGGGTTTGTTGATATGATCCTACCCATAAAAGCCTAACTCCTAAGTCCACTATCTTACCGCGGATCCATCGCATAAAGGGGAGTTTGGCCATGGATTAGTGGCGGTTTGGTGAGATCATGGCTTCAATCTTCTGGTGCTGCCAGGTGTTAACATGTGGAGATTTATGTGATGTCTGGATTCTTCATATCTTCTATTGAGTCTCTGCCATTATTGATTTTGCGATTTATTTAATTTCATCGGTAGATTTTATTCCCGACATCTCGGATATCCCGATCTCCAGACCTGAGCTAAATCTGCACAATATCTCAATTTATAGTATTAGTAATATTTGTTATATTTTGAAATATTATCCTAAGCATTTGTATGATATTATATCTTTTAATAATATTGATTAGAATATTTGATATGATATGCATATTTTAATTACCAAAATATTATATAAATATTATATGCATATATTTTCTTTCATAATGTTAAATATAATGTAGAAATATATGATAATAAATATTTTGCAGATAAACCCTCATATGTTCTTTATTTACAATAAACACCTTTAAGCAATTAACAAAAATAAAGAAAATGTTCCATCAAATGTGCAATATTTTCAACTGAACATCGTCCCAACTTAGTGGTGAATGACACTTTTTTCTATAGAGAGCTGCAAATTATGCCATTCCAATGCTCGCCTGATAGCTGTTGTTGTATGAAAACTCCACAAGGTATAGGTGATCTTCCCACGAACCTCCGAAGTCTAACATACAAGCTCTTAGCATATCCTCTAGAATCTGAATCGTTCGCTCAGACTGTCCGTCCATTTGTGGATGGTAAGCTGTGCTGAAGTTCAGACTCGTTCCCAGGATAGCTTGCAGACTCTGCCAAAACTGTGATCGGAATCTGGTGTCACGATCAAAGACGATACAAATCGGTACTCCATGCAATCTCACAATCTCTTGTATGAGTTCATGGGTATCAAAAATAGTATATTTTGAGGTTAAATCTTACTTTAGATTTGTTCTTACCTCCATGTATTTCTTTGCTAACGTCTCGGTAGATTGGCCAACTCGAAAGGGAATAAAGTGAGCCGACTTGGTGAGTCGATCCACAATAACCCATACTGCATCGTTACCCTTCGTGCTACAAAGAAGGGCAGTCACAAAGTTCATGGTAATGTGCTGCCATTTTCATTCTGGGATATATAACGGTTGAAGTAAAACGGCATTCCTGTAATGTTCAGCCTTTACTTGCTAACATACTAAGCACTTGGCTACGCTTCTAGCTACTTCATGCTTCATTCCATACCACCAGTAGTGTTGTCATAGATCCTTATATATTTTGGTACCACCGGAGTGTACTGAGTAAGGAGAGTTGTGAGCTTCTTTCATTAACTCTTCTCAAACATAACCGTGTGGTACACACAATCTACTTCCATATCTTAAGGATCCATCTTCGTGGATGATGAAGTCGGCTTGAAGTCCACTTTCTACCTGTTCTCGGATATTTTGCATCATGACATCATTTTCTTGAGCTGCCTTGATCTGATTGACAATAGTAGACCAAACTTGTAAGTTTATCAATTCTGAAGCATTACCTGACATAACTACCTCCATCTCCATTCCGTGCAATTCCTGCTGAAGTTTCTACTGTGCGATAAGATTTATTGATAATGGCTGACGGTTAAGTGCATCAGAAACTACTTTCACCTTCCCTAGATGATATTGTAGGTTGATGTCGAAGTCCTCCATAAGTTCTAGCCATCTTCTCTGCCGCATGTTTAACTCCTTCTGAGTAAATACATAATTCAGACTTTTGTGGTCTGTGTATATATCCACTCGTTCTCTCATAAGATAGTGGTGCCAAATCTTAAGTGTAAAGATAATGGCTGCCAACTCCAAGTCATGTGTTGGATAGTTGTGCTCATGAACTTTCAGTTGTCTTGATTCAAAAGTTACAATATTTCCATGCTGGTGTAGAACACATCCTAATCTCTTACCGGACGCATCACAATGCACGACGAAACCTCCAGATTGATCCGGTATTACGAGAATAGGAGCTGATGTCAATCTTGACTTGAGTTCTACAAAAACTTGTTCACCTGCTTCTGACCACACGAATGCTTCATCTTACGTGTGAGCTTGGTCAGGGGTGATGCAATCTTCGAGAAACCTTCGATGAATCTTTGGTGGTATCCTGATAATCCCAAGAAACTTCGAATATCTTTCATCGTCTTTGGTGTCGGCCATTCGCTGATAGCTGTCACTTTAGTTAGATCTACTGTGATTCCTTCGCCTGAAACAATGTGTCCGAGAAATCCGATTTGATCTAACCAAAATTCACACTTGCTGTACTTGACATAAAGTTGATGTTGTCGCAATATCTCCAGGACAATCCGCAAGGAGAGAAAACACTTTTGCATCCTTTGGTTTAGCACAGTATCTCCCTGACTCCCACGTTCTATCTCCACTCTTGAATTAGAAAACTGTGTGATCTGGTGCCTCGAATACTACCCTCCTTTGACGGCAGTTAATCATAGCATAGAAAACTCCCAGCCAGTCTATTCCCAACACAACATCGAAATTTGGAATGTCCAGTTCTTTGAAATTCGCGTAAAATTCTCGTCCGCAAACTACAGCTGGACACTGATCAAATCTCATAGTTGCCTTCAAGACTCCATTCCTGGAACTGACATTTCCAGCTTGAAATGAGTGGTTTCACGGGAATCGCGTGCGTTCTCACAAATCGTTGCGACATGAAGCAGTGTGACGCTCCAGTGTCGAACAGTGCAAGTGCAAGAAGAGAGGTTACTAGAATAGTACCTAAATTGTGTGAGGTTGGTTTTAGATATAGGAAGAAAATATAGAAGTATACAAGGATTGAAAAGATGAAAAGATTAGGAATTACCAGTAATAACTTGGTCAGTGGCTTCGGCTTCTCCAACCGGCATCATGAATGTTTGGCCTCTTGGCACTTTTCTCTGTGCCTGTTGGTACATTTCGGACTGACGAGGTAAAGGTGGTCCTCGTGAAAGTAGTGCAGTTACAACTAAGAGGGTAGTAGGAGCTTGTATAGTCAGTCTTGGTGTGGGGTTTACGTCTACTCTGTACTTTGAGCATGCCCTTATAGTGTGTTTAGGCGATCCATAAATCATACAAAGACCATTAGCTCGTCTGCGGTCCTTTACCACATGTCCGGGCTTCTTACAATAATTGCATGTCCTTACTGGCGGTGTCCTTTTCTTCTTCTTGATATAACCATGAGCTGCCCTCAAACCTGCCTCAGTGCGAGCTAGTCCTTGGTGAAGGAGAGCAGCCTGCTCCTGCAATCCCTCAACTAGACTCCTGGTTGCTTCAAGAAACGCCATTGGTCTTATCAGTAGGTCCGCAACGGTAATTGGTGGTGGTAGTGTAGGGGGTGGAGTGTTGCCATTGACGTTCGTGCTGGTGTTATTGGGAGAATCTATGACCTTGATAGAAAAAGAAAGGTTAGGATACATTCAAGAAATTTTAAATGTAAAAAAATGTATAGTTGCTGATTCTTATTATTCTTGTGATATATTGCTTAGGATTCCATGCAGAACAGACCTGCATAGGCCGCCAACAAAACCTGTCACGCCCCGCTTCCCAGTATACGGAGAAGAAGACAAGACGGGCACGCGACGTATTTACTCCGAAGTAAACACGTTAAGCATAAATAAGCAATATATATATATATAATGCACAAAAAATAACAAGAGATATAAAATGAACAGCAACTTTTATTAACATTCATCTTTACAATACAACTGATTTCAAAATGAAATGTACAATGATAAAAGTAATGCCTAAACAATGGCATACAAACTGAAAGGTAAGTACAAGTAAGCTAGTAGTCTGGTTGTGCCTCAATCTACTCCAAGTACTCCTGGCTGGGCTCGGTCTCCTGAGGGTCCGGTCCTCCTGACGAACATTCTATAGAAAGAAAGAGACATGAATGTCGTCAGCGAACTAGCGCTCGGTAAGTCCCAAAAGAAAGGAAGGAATACAACAAGTAATGTGGAAGGAGACTGTTAAGTTATACAGATATCGGTTTATTATTCTAACGTAGTTGTTTGTAACTTGGTACAGAAGGTATCAGTATATACGAGAGGAGTCCAACTATCCCGTGGACTATGGTAACATATAAGTACAAGGCCCCGTCAAAACCTACGGGACAACGGTATGAGAGTTCATGTAGGTGTCTTTTAGTGTCCATCATCGTGCCACTTTTAATACTTTCCGTACCAATCTACTCTTTTAACCCCGTAATGTTTTGTATAGATTATAATTATCAGACTTGCCGAGACCATTGATACAAATTGTTTCTTGTAATCAGGTTCAGGATGTAAACAAGTAGGTATGTAATCAAGTCAAGTTATAGCCATGGTTCGGTCAAGTCAAGTCATGTTTGCATGTTGATCTTGTTCTGGTATTCAGGTTCAAGTATACATGTTAGAGTTTGGATTCATATTTGAATTGGATTCTGGTTTGAGTTGAATTCAAGCTTGATTTAAACTCAGACTTGAGTCAGACACTTAGAACTGATTTGGATCCTAAATTAGGTTCGGGAGTTATCGGTAACTGATGCACATGGACGGCAGGATTTATGTCTTTTTCCAAGACAATTACCATTGATAGCACCGTTAAGTTTTTCTACCTTAAATACGCAAGCACTCACTTTCTCTGGCTCCTTGAGCCTCAAGAGAATTGATCCCGCTTAAACCCATATTTTCTAAAGTCCTTAACAGTGTTTTATATAGCTCGAGGGGGTTTTATGAAAATTATTCTTAATATTATATTCTTTAGGGTTTCCATGGATGTGCATTTTAAGAATTGAGGTATTTTAGTGATAATTATCTTAACTTGAATAGTTCATGGTATTTTACTGTAAAATTGTCTTGTATTGATATATTTTGATGAAACTTATAATTCTTTTATTTGAAAAAAAGTATAAAGTTATTATATTTTAAAAATATATGGATTTTTAATATTTATATAATTAAAAATTAATTTTGATTATTAAGTAGAAAATCTAGTTTTTCTTTAAAATCGTATTAAAAACCTTTCGAAACCGAATATTCCATGAGAAGGTCTGCATCTCGCTCTACTAGCGCAAGAATGTATGATAATCCACACCATTCAATAGCGGGTCCTTTAAAAAGGATTGTAAAGGCTTATTTGCAAAGGGTTTTGAAATACAATTCAAGGAAAACCGTTTTTTATAGTATATGGTATTTTAATGTAATATGGTAACAAAAATATGTTCAAGGGACATCGTGCTATGAAAACATATGTGTATGTGAGGGATAGGTCATTACCCTATGAAGTTTCTAAAGGTAAAGTATTAACAACATACTAAAAGGTGATATGTAAAATTCATGGTATTTTAACGAAAAAATTAAATTAAAGTTATTCTGCATGATGTTATTAAGTGAAAGTTGGTTCTAAACATTTATTTTATGGTTATAAACATAGGGTAATAATTTGGAGGAAAGATATGGAAGAAATAGTGAAATTTTAGGGTTTAGAATCAAAAGATCGGTGTTAACTCCACTTACCGATATGTTTTGAAAAAGAGAACTTTTCAAGAAGAAAGAGAAGGATAGGGAGGGACTTACAAATGGATTAGGGTAAGGAAAGATTGAAGAAGAAAGTTTGGTAGTCGTGGCGTCGCGAGGTCGCCGGAATAACCTCGATTCCTCACCGGAAGTTGCTTGTTGGCTAACTCCTCTTCTACTCCACTTGTACTTGAGAAAATTTGAGGGTTTTAGCTAGAATTTTCAGAATGAGGAAGGGCTAAAGCATGAGATAGTATTTATAGTATGGAATTAGAGTTTTGGGATTAAAAGAGTGAATTAAAATGCATTAAAATGTGATAAATTAGGAAATTGAAGGGTCTCTGTTTGATTGTAGAGTAATCAAACAGTGCAGGAGTAATGGAGGTAGGGAATATGACAAGTGTGCAGAGCACGGGCATAAATAGCCATGGAGGGCCCGTCGGCGCCGGTGAAAATGCCCATTCCGCCAGTCATTTGGTGGATAGGAGCCGGTGGATTCATGCCATGTGTCCTCCTCTGTATTTATATCATTTTGCACATGTTTGTTTTCTCAGACTTTTCATTTTTATGTGCATTGCACGTGTAAACTTTTGGGCTTCCAAAAAGTTTAAAAGAAAAATCAGAAAAAATATAATGTGTCTGATGGGATTCGTCACAAAGGCTACGTCACAGCAGTGCAAGGTTTTACCAGTGAGCTATAAGTTATTTCTTGTTGTTCTTAAATAAAAATTAACTTTTAAAGTGTTCTCAGGCTTGCAAACTTCTTTCTGTACGTTAAACTGAAAATTTTCCTACAGTAAATTCAGAGTTGTTACACCCGTGAAGTTTTTCTAAAGGTATTTAAACTAATTATCGAGAAGTGTTATACTAAAATTCATGGTATTTTAATGAAAAAGTTTGTTATATGTTTGCTTTCTATGAAATTTTTGTTAAATTAAAAACTAAATGATGTGAAATTATGTTAAGATTAAGGTAGCATGTTAGTTTGTTTTAATTTGCTTAACACATGCCTTACAAATGTAAAAAGAATATGTTATCGGAGATAACTCTTCTTTTGTCGAGTTATTTTAAAATACGAATTAAGATGAAAGAAATGGAGAGAAGTGGGACTTACGGATTTTAGATGGTTAAAAAGAGATTGAAGAAACTCTCGGGGTCGTGGTTTCGTCGGAGATGCTCCAGTCGTCGAGTTTGGCTCGCTACTCTACTTGAGGGGCTTAACTCCACTTGGCACTTAGATAGTTTTGAGAGAATTTTTGCTAAAATTTCAGAATAGGGAAGAGCTATGGCATGGGGTGGTATTTACAAACAACTACGTAAGCATAACAAACATATAATTTACTTGTTTGATTCTCTGTCTATTCCATTCTATCTTTTGGGACTTACCGAGTGCTAGTTCGCTGACGACATTCCTTTCTTTTCTATCTTTGGAATGTTGTCAAGAGGACCCGACTCTCAGGAGATCGAGCCCAGCCAGGACGATTTGGAGCAGTTTACAGAAAAGCGTGAGTTCTAGTTCATACTTGTACTTACTTTTCTTTCAGTTCATATGCCATTGTTTAGGCATCGCTTTCATTCATTGTACTTTATTTTTCAGTTGTATGTAAATAATGGTTATCAATAAAAAGTTGTTGTTTATTTATATTTATTGTCATTTCTTGTGCTTTTACTTATATTGCTTATTTACGCCTAACTTGTTTACTTCTGGGTAAATACGTCGCGTGCCTCGTCATGTCTCCTTCCCCGTACACCGGGAAGCGGGGCATGACACAAGACAACATCGTAAGGGCTTTATCAACATGTATCAGAAAGACAAAATAATAATAACAGTGTACATGTTAAGATAAAGAGAAACCAGATAGCATACTAGCATGTCGAGCAAGAAAGTCCTCTATATATATGTCTAAGCATCCACTATATCATACAATAATAGCCTCTAGGGCATACATATTCCTAACAATAGGGACTTACGATTTGTGTAGCGTTGAGAAAGGAGTAAGAAAGGGAGAGTTTTCGTGGCATCGCGGTTGTTTACCACCGGAAACCGGGAAGACAAACATCTTGCCTGAATTTGGGGGTAGATGCTATTTGGATTTATCCGTCCACTTCTCCGAAGATGTTAAGTTGATTTATGACACCGTGTAACGGAGGTCTGGATGGATGCGGCCGTTGTAGTAGACTTCGTCATATTCCCCCTCGTTTACGAGGGGGTTTTGATTGTGGGGACACTCTTCCATGCAGGCGCAAGCCCTTGCAGTCAATTACGTTACCGCATTGCGATAACCACTTTCTCCTACTCCAGAAGTTCACTTCGTGTCGTGTGTATTTGTTTTATTTTTGGTTGCCCGTGGGTTGTATACGGAGACTAATTTATGTTGTCGCCCGTAGGGCGGAGATTAATCCAAATCCGTATTTTCTTAGATTTGGGTTTGTTTGGATTTAAGGATCGTTAACCTCCTTTGAGATCAAGATCAACTCAAATGTTTGTTAAGGATACGTTAATCCGATGTTGGACTAAGATCTACTTAACGGGGGTTCGGGATAATTTTTTGATCCAACAAAAGAGCATTTGGGTTCTATGGTTGATCCGTTAGGTTTGTTGATTGTCGGGACTCGCCACCTCTCCGAAGACATTGAAGAATTACAACGACATATATCAGAGGTGTGGGGAGACGTACTCTTAAACCAATGTCAGTTGAGAGATCTGTAGTTGGGTTTAGAACTAAGATCAAATTTAGAAAAGTTGTGAGCCCATGGGCTCGGTTGATCTGAATTAGGGACTTTTGGTCAGTTTGGACTCAACCCACTCAATTTTTGAATTAAGTGTTAAACACTTGTTTGGGCTCGGTCCCTTTTTTTCAACAATGCTGAGCATTGATATGGGCTTTGATGCCCACCCCCTTTTTTTGTTTTTTTATTGAGTGTTAAACACTCTTTATGGTGCTGGGCTCTACTTACAGAGCGCTTTATGTTAAACAGAGCCCACGTGAGAAGCACGTGGGGCGCTCGGCGCTGGGCGCTAACCATTGAGTACAGAGCACTCTTTATTTTATCAGCGCCCACGTGAAGAGCACTTGGAGCGCTTAGCGCTGGGCGCCAATCACTGAGTGCTAAGCACTCTTTATATTATTAGCACCCACATGAGGGGTACGTGGAGTGGTTGGCGCTAGATGCCAATCACTGAGTGCTAAGCACTCTTTATTTTATTAGCGCCCGCATGAGAGGCATGTGGAGCGATTGGCGCTGGACGCCAACCATTGAGTGCTAAGCACTCTTTATTTTATTAGCGCCCATGTGAGGGGCACGTGGAGCGCTTGGCGCTGGGCGCCAACCATGGAGGGCTAAGCACACTTTATTTTATTAGCGTCCATGTGAGTGGCACGTGGGGCGCTCGGCGATGTTTCCCTCTTTGTGCATTTTTCTGAAGAGTTCAATTCTTTGTCCCCCCTGGATCTTCAATCCCCAGGAACAAATTCATCCCTACGAGAATTAAATTCTCATTTGTGGGAGATTTGCCTCATGGATCTCATATCCAGGGAAAGAACTATGTTCTTTTTTAGGGTTAAACCCTTGGGTATGCAAATGAGATATTATGATCTTTATTTACCTTGAATAAAGTTCTTCTTTCCTCTCTGTTTTTAAAGCCCTTTTTGCTTGCTCCTTTTTTTGAGCTTGAAGTTTATGGGGGTTCTTCTGTACAAGACTTAAAGTCTTGGGTCCTTTATATAGGGGAGGCTAATTTGTTGATTCAGTTATGGAAATCTCTCATTGAGAGATTTCTTAATTGATTTGGGGAATTTATCCACCGTCGGATTTTTTATCCAAGGACTTCTATTTTACCGAAGACATTTTTCTTATTTTTAACAAGATTGGGAAAATATTTTCCCATACAGAATTTATTCTGTATCTTGGTGATTTTTAATCACTATTGGATATTTGATCTAACGGTAATCCTTCTTGTTTAGAAAGATTAGGAAGATATTTTTCCCTACAGAGCTTATTCTGTAGCTTGGTGATTTTTAATCACCATTGGATCTTTGATCCAACGGTGCTTTGATTTACAAAGCACAATCTTTCTTATTTAGAAAGATTTGAGGAGTATTTCCTCAATCAGAATTTAATTCTGTGCTCCGTTGGATCTTTGATCCAAGGGTGGAGAACTTTTAGTTCTGGCGCTAGCGCTCTCGTGTTTTGCACGTGAGGCGCTGCCTCAAAGTTTTTAACACTTGGCGCCGGCGCCCTCGTGCCTTGCACGTGAGGCACTGCCTCAGAGTTTTTAACTCTGGGCACTGGCACGCTCGTGCTTTGCACGTGAGGCGCTGCCTCAGTTCAAATTTTGAATAGAGCCTTGCTTTCTTATTGGGGAAAACAAATGCCCCCCACCATTACGCTCACGTGGTTCACACATGAGTGCAGCAGTGGCAACCTTTCTACTGTTGGATCATCTTGGAAGTTGGATCGTCTTCCAGCGTCTATAAGTAGGGACTTTAGCCCTTGAGATGACTTCTGTTCATCTCCTTGCTTTCTTGTTTCTAAGAATTTAATTCTCCCTTCAGAGCTTAGATCTCTGCCCAAAGAAATTCCTTTTAGAGTTATAACTTTGCCCAAATTTGGTAAGGATCGAACCTATCAACAGAGTTTTGCCCTTCTCAGATCATAGATCTTAAAATGGATTTTTAGGGTTACTTAACCCATTAGTTAGAACATTGTTCATCTTTATGAAGAACTCTTAGAGTTCGTTTTGTAGATCTAAAAGATCTTGGAGTTTTTAATTTGTAAAAAGCTTTACTTTTTTAGGGTTCTGATGGATCACTCCATCGTTTTCACAGAGCATGGCTCTTAGAAATTTTGGGGAATTTTTATTCCCCTCATAATTAAAGTTGACAGATGTAATTTCTGTTTGCAGAGCACTGCTCTCTAGGGAGTTTAACTCCTTGGCCCAATAAGTTTCTCATTAAATAAGAATCTTTTTAGGATTTTCTCCTTAATGATTAACTGTCTCATCAATGATGAGCCTTCACTTTGATTTTGTTGGTCCCCCTCGGTCCCTTTTTCCTGCATTGCAGGGTAGTACAAATTTAAAGTACCAGGTGTCAGAATTTGTAATGTAGAATTGGCATCTAACCCTCATTTCTTTTCATGCAGGTACCATGTCTTTTGACTCTTCTTTCCCATTTGTTCGCCCAGAGAGTGCATACGCCGACGCGCCCGTGGATCGGGAATTTTTTGCATTGATTAAAGATCACGACCCGGAGCAGAAGTCTCTTCACTTATGGGGGTTGTGGTACAACCAAATTATTCAGAGTCGGCGCAGTTTCTCTTGTGCGATGCCTTCAGAGCCAATTTCCGCCATCCATTATGCTGACTTACCCCAGGTGAATTACGCTACGGAGGAGGTTAACTAGATTACGAATGGACGCCTCCAGCCCTCTATGGGCTCGATACCAGTACAGTCGCCGATGGCTTTAGATATTCTGGAGCGGCGCCTATGTCAAAGCGAGTCGTGCCCTTGGGGACAGGCATACATGATAGGCTTAACTCCTCGCCATTCAGCTGGATACTTGCAGTGGGCTCGATACATCTTGTCGGCCAAAAAGTCGCTGCTGCTGAAGCTTGGGTTGTATCCTGCTATCTACGCTTTTGAAGACGAAGCAATCTTCGATTGGATGGCCCACTATTTGGTGGTGGGGCGGTAATTGGGATTGTTGACGTCGCCTGGTTGCAGTGGGCGTCTCGGATCCGGCAGAGTGATGAGCCTGTTACGCACCGCCAGTTCGAACAGTCTTCTCGTTTTATCCCGAGGGAATGAGTAAGGATGTCTCAGCTTTTCTCTGAGTGATCATTGTTTATCATTTTGGCGAGCAGCTGGTTTCGGATCACTCAGCTGCTGCTAAGCGCTGGCGACGAAGGTAGCTTTCCCTTTACCCTTTTCATTTCGAAGCTCCATTTTTTAGGAAGACGGTCTATGGCCCATCTGGTCCATTTGGGCCAGCTTGTTGATCAAAGCTTGGAAAGTGGTCGGCTTAAAGAACATCATAAATTGGGATATAGTTGCATGCGGATTAAGGGTCCCCACAAACATGCCCACGGCAGGAGCTTCTTCTGTGCGTTGTTCACATCTCGACCATAGGTTCCGCCACCGAATTGCATACTGAACCCAAGTCTCTCCTAGCTTCACCCTGGCATTGATCAATGCCGTGATCGGGGTGCGTTCGCTGGCGCTTGCAAAACGCTGGGTGAATAGTAACTCCATTTCTGTGAAGGTTTTGATGGATTCATTTGGAATTTCCGAGTACCATTCAAATGCCGTCTCCGCTAAGATGCCGACAAATTGGCAAAACAGCAGTTTGTCATCACCTCCAGTATTGCTGCATAGAGCCCTAAACTGAGTGACGTGCTGATGGGGATTGCATGTCCCCTTATACACGTGAAATTTAGGAATCGTATATCCCGGCGGGTAATTAATTTGATCGTACCATCTTGGATAGGGTCGCCCAGTTCTGACGACTTGGCCAGTAGCTTCACTTGCCTGATGAGCTCGTATTTGTTGAGCTATGTAGTCATCAAGCGCAGCTTTCGAGATTGTCTCCTCCCTAACTGCTGATAAAGCCGGAAGAGGGTTTGATGTCTCCCCTCTGTCCTCTTCAATAATTATTAGAGGATCTTCGGCTGGAGGGTCCGGCTGAATCATCATCCCCACGATGACTTAGAACAAGAGTGCCATTAGTTTTATGTTAGCCGTTTGTTCCGCGGCTTCTTTATCTTTCTTTTCGAGCATTCTTCGGAGGAACTCGGCATCGGTTTCCTGCACCTGGCGTTGATCCTATGATACTTCCAGGCTTTTCT
Source organism: Agapanthus africanus (assembly GCA_030015575.1). Classification (NCBI taxonomy): domain Eukaryota; kingdom Viridiplantae; phylum Streptophyta; class Magnoliopsida; order Asparagales; family Amaryllidaceae; genus Agapanthus; species Agapanthus africanus. The sequence goes on along the minus strand of CM057339.1, from coordinate 196,103,893 downwards.
TCTGCCCGGTAAGTGCGGCCATCTTTATTAGCATCTCCTGAAGTTTCTGTTGTTACTCCTGAGCCTTTGTTACGGACCGCGTAAGTGGTCGATGACCCCCAGAAGCACGGCTTTCCTCTTTTCCGGAAGCCATGTAGACGGTGTGCACTATCATGCCCCCAGACTTGGGGCGTTTGGATTAAGTGCCCTTGAGTTTTGTCATAGACATGGGGATCTTCTCCGGCCTTCTCTTTTTATGGGCGGTTGAAGTTAAGGGGGCTATTGCAGACGATACTTTCCGTGGTACGATGGCGAGATGACCCTCCCCTTGTCGGACCTTCATTTTCTTCGATCTGCAGGAGTAGTCTTTGTCGATTACAGAGTCTTGGACTCTTCGCCAGACCCTGTGGATTTTGGGGGACAGCCGCTGAGAGGGTTGTTCCGGGTTTGCCTTTGTAATGTTCTCCACAGGTAGAGGAGACATTTTCAACACGGCAGTTGGAGAGTTGTTGCGCACCCTCCTGAGCGGCTCAAAGCTGTTACCAGTTAGAACAGAAGCATCAACTTCCACCATTGGAGCTGGTGGGGTAAGTCCAGAAGGGTAATTGCCCCTAGCTTTCCTCACTCGGCGCCAGTGACGACGTCGAGCATGTCGTGTAGCCGGGATCACCTTTATCGTCGAAGTAGCTTCGTCATGCCCCCTGCTTTGAGGAGAGGCTGTTATTGGCGCCAGCCTATGAAAGACTTACATCCGCTGGGAAGGAATGGTCAACCTGTCGAAGGCCGGCTTTCGAGTAGGGGAAGTAGTTTGGATGAATTCATCTGCAGCAGGAGTTGGGATAGCATTCTCCGGTATTGCGAGCCTCTTCGCGGGCCCATTTGAGCTTAGGCTCGGCCTGTCGAAGACAGAGGCGGTAGACTTGGACGACCCGTTGATAGGGGTCATGATATTTGCAAGCCGATCGAAGACCGACTTCTTTGGAGCTTCCTGTGACGGCATAGGGACGCTGAAGTTTGTTGGCGGGATCATGGTCCCGAAGAACAGCCCAGTGCTAGCCTGTGTCACCTGTTCCACCGGCATTGCGAAGATGGAGGCCGCTTGGGGCCCGTAAGTTACTCCTCCAGACGGGACAAAGCGGGAGTTGTTATTGCAGTTGGTGCAGCTGAAAGCCATTGATCTTCTTTTCTCTGCACGGGAGCAAGACACCAAATCTTAGTACCTTGAATCCATAGGCAACCAGAGGCAGACCGCGATTTGTTCGCGAAACACGACACACAAAGTATGGAGTGGAAAGAGGAAAAGGTCCCACCGGGCGTGCCAGAATCTGTTTACCGCCGGAAACCGGGAAGACAAACGTCTTGCCTGAATTTGGGGGCAGATTGTTGGATATATGTATGCCCTAGAGGCCATTATATGATAGTGTATGTACCGGTATGTGTGTATGTGTGTATTCAGGGCACATTCTTGCTCGACGTGATAGTATGCTATCTGGTTGCACCTTTATCTTGACATGTTCATTTGATCATGCTTTCATTCATTTGGTACATGTTGATATAGCCCTGGGGATATGCTTGACTACTGAGATTATGATGCGGATCATACTAGTGGGACATGTGTAGTTCATATAAGCATATCCTTAAAATTTTCCTAGTCATGGGTGTATCGAGATGGGGTATCGATATCACCAGAGTAGACTAGCGTATACGTTGCTCTTCCCATATTATGGGCGATGGATGATCCCATATCCATTGGTGTGGTGACACCAAAGACCGTATACGGGTGCTTAGTGAGACTGGGTACACTGAACGGACTCGCCGAGAACTCATATGTGGTATTATATCTATCGTCGGATAGCAGTTCTCAGGTGATACTGGTATAGGTTAGTCTGTAGATCCGAGATCGTCTTAGAGTCTTGTGTGTCCTCCCACTGTACTTTGATCTCCACCCTACCACGGCACTACTGAGTTGTGCAAACGGGTGGATTTTGGGTACATTCCCGAGGCATATGGAGGCAATGAGCGATAGGAGAGGTTTCGTCTCTCCCGGTATTGGGGGTTGATATTGCGCTATGTTCAATTGGATATAACAGGAAGTCCCTGGTCAAGACTGCTGAGATTTACTGATAAGTATTATCAGTAGTTTCTCAATCTGTTATTAGCCATATACCGACATAAATTATTGGGTTAATGGGATCGACGATGCCACCCTTAGACTTGATATGCAGCGTTATTGACGAAGAGACCGGAGTGTACGGTAAGTGTTACCAGTTGGCTCGACGGGAGTTTTAGCAGGTTTGCTTGTGTTTCTTCTGATCGTTCAATACCTGGGAGCCGTTACGTACAGCTTGTGCCACTGACGCTTTGTGGGCATGTGATGTGATCACTGCCTACTGCTAGCGTATGGACAAGTCTTAGAGTCCCACAAAGGGGTCTCCTAGCTCAGGCGAAAAGATGTGGTGTGCATATGTGATATGCGCGGGAGCTCAATTAAATGCGTGTATTGGATACCGTATTTTAATCGGGTGTTTTCTATTGGACGGGCCGTATGTGATATGACCGGGATATTAAATCAAGTGTTGATTTAATATTAAGTCCATTAGCTCATTTATTAAAACCTATTTCTTTATGTTGCATGCATGAGTGTATGTATATGTTGATATGGATGCACACATGCAAGCATACATGTGTCATGGTTGATGATATATTGGTGGTGGCAATGCAAGACTCACATGGTAACATATTTAGATTTTTTGATTATTTGAGAAAAGCAAAATGGGATTAAAATCATGGTTGACTATTCAACTCTCTTGAGTTGACAAAAGTCAATGGTTTCATTGCCCATGGTTTTAGCCCATGGTTTTGCTTAAACTCAAGTTACAAAATATCTAGATATTTTGTAATCATAGTTTAGCTTGGCATGACTCTCACTTACTCTCTTGAGTTTAGTTAGAGTTATTCATATTATTTTTTTGAGTCAAGCTTGAGCCATCTCCTTCTTCCTCTCTCTCCTCAAAGCTCTCTAGGGTTTAAAAAGAAAGAGAAGAAATTAAAAAGAAAAAGTTTTTAAGTGAGATCCAAACCCACATCGCCATTCTAGTTTAGTCTAGCCCACTAGTGTGGAGTGTTTGCTTCATCTTCATCCTTGGTCAAGTGAAGCTTGGAGTTTGGTGCAAAGAGACTTTGTAGTGGATCATCGTGGACTTGGAAGGACACAAGCCAACCGGTTCAAACCCCACTCGATCCAAAGAGTCAAGGAGGAGGTCTACAAAGGTTGTATTTTCTCCCCACTTAGTGTTAGACACTTGTAGTATATGATACTTGCATGTTGTTACTCTATTTTTCTAGTTCGATTCATGGTTGGAATTGTTTAGCACCCCCTTAAATTTTTGTTATAGCATGTGTGATGCAACCATAAACCTAGGATGATGCTAGAGAATCCCATAAGTGGTATCAGAGCCAAACTAGAAACTTAGACGATATTAGATTAATTACGAAACCGAAACAACTCCGAATTAACAAAGCTGCAACCCTGAAATTATGCTCTTTGTCGATTTAAAACGGGCTCGAAAAATTTTTTAAACAACTGCAGAAGCATGTAGGTGTTGCACTGAGAACACAGAACAAATTTGAGGCAATTCCATCAGAATTTGGCCGAGCACAAGCCCCTTAAATCCGAGCAGGCCGGCCCATTTAGCCTAGAATTGCCTCGAATTTTTCCTGTGCTCTGGTGTCTAGGTTTTGGGGTTTCAGGTATTGTTTGTTTAGGCCAAAATTTCATGTGATGCTAATTTTTCTTAGGGGATTATTCAGAGTGTTTCATAGTCATATATTTTAATATTGTATTGGTAACTTGGACTATATTTAACAGTTCGAGCGAACATCAATCACCTCCCATTACCCTCGCTGAAAATTTCCAAGTGTTGGAATTTTCCTAAGTTAAAGATATTTGAATATTCATGCAAGTAATCCTATGGACCATCTAGAGGAACATAACCCTAACTCGATTCTATGACCATAGAACCGCAGTCGAACCTTAGGATTTACCATAGTCCTGTAGCGCCATAGGTGAGGCAAGAGTTGACCCTTCTATAGTTGGTCCATAGGCACTGTGGCACGTTTTTGGGTACTTTAGTTTTGCTCAAGTGTTGAGCTTTAGGGGCAATTTAGGGGTGTTTGTTGACTCGATCGAAACGTTTAACATTGTCTTGATATTTATGAATGTGATACAATAATTGGAATCTACACTAATTAGTTTTGTGAAAAGTAATTAGTTGCATGTAAGTCTAATATTTCGGTCTCGGTAGAATCGGGAATCTTATTGAATTACCCGGCTTCTTTTGAAAAGGTGTTTTCATAGTTGAGACATAAATATAAGTTTGCATTGTTAGGCATAAAATCCAGAATATGTGATATTCCGGGTTTATGATGTCTAAAGGTAGTGTTGATTCCAATTGTTGTAGTTTTACACTTTCTTTTCTACGACCGTAAGTGTAGTATGTGGTGTATCACCGGTTTCGTTGCTATACATCAACGACAATTGGGGTACGCATACTTACTTACGTTGATGATATGTGATATTATGTGTTGCTGAGATATGATGTACAGGATAGTCATGAATGAATGGCCGGGGGGGTTTTATGCGAGATGAGAGTTTTTCTTTTCATTCATGTAAAATTAATTGTATATAATATTCTTTTATTGGGGCACTTCCGGGTTGAGGATGATGTCACCATTGTTGTACATTATTTACTTTTCCGCATTAGGATAAACCCAAGGAGGGGAGCCCAAGTGACCGGGTTCTAGGGTTCAGTAGGAGACCATCTCGAGGAGTCGAGACCGGGTCTCCTAAACTCTAGAATTAGAAGGGTCACTTGCCACTATCGTAGGGGTCTAGGGGTGTGGGCTTGGCTGTTCATCGCGATCGTAGAATCCGTATTTTCTATTGTTGGCTAAATACAAAATATGGACCTCCTAGTATATCCTGTATTTTCATATATGTGCTTCTGTTGTGGATATTCTGTGATGTGATCACTTTATATGTTGAGACGAATAACGTATTATATATATGATATATAATAAATGTTGCTTATTTTTTGCATCCTCACTAGTCCCGTCCCGCTATACCGTTAGTTAAGTAACCTAATGGTACATAACGGGACATTGTGGCAAATGCAGATGGTATAAGCGTACGTTCTATTTTCGTTTCTTTTCTGTAATAGCTTAGGACTTAAATGATGAGACTACATTAATAAGATTAATGTAAACAAAAGAAACCTAAAAAGATGTTGTAGAATCAGATTTGAAACCTACTCGACTTTTTGTGAAAAAGCAAGTTTTCAAATTGCGAATCTTAAGCCACTCCTTTTAAAACCATTGGATTCTACAACGATATCAAGTTCAACGCGTTAAAAGCTTTCTTAAAAACTATTCGCAACCCTCCGTCATTTTAGGAAGTAGAGTACTTAGTATTCGTGCTACGTATGTTGATTATAGTCAAGGCGTAGTATACGGTAGCTAAGTGATGTCTTCCTACACAGCATAAGATGCGATTAATTAGGACATTCATATGATTATGTTGATTATAGTCAAGGGTCATATGAGTGGGTCTGATTAATCATGAAATGGCGGGTAGAACTTGACTAGTACTTATGATATGTTGATTATAGTCAAGGTCATAAGTTACTAGGGGTAAAAACCATATCGGGAGTTTCAAGTGTTGAAATTTGCAGTGAGATTGCATACCTACTATATGATAGTAGGATCTCGATCCCACTGTGAGCAATAGTTGCTCCTGAAAGAGTCTTGCACTTTACAATTAGCTAACTCATTAGATATCCAGAAAGGTGTCAACGGGGCTATGCCTCTGGGAAAATGAGGTTTATTTTAATTAGGTCCGTGCGAAAGCACGGGAAACCTCCCTTAGAAGTACCGGCACTGGCCTGGCTGAACGGTTGGCGAAGTTGTAGAATGTAATTAATCCTGGCTATTTTTTTCCTTTTAAGGTTTGAAGGAAAATTTGATAAAAGAAGTGGGAAACGTCGATTAGATAAGATAATAAACCAATCTGATCTTTGTAAGAGCTTTCGCTGAGTGTATTCTTGTCTCTCTCCTAATGGCAGATAACCATGACTGGACTTAAGCTACTATTAGAGAAAAATAAGCTAAGTGGACCGAACTATAAAGATTGGCTGAGGAACATTAACATTGCTCTCACATATGATAAAGTATCATATGTCCTCACAGCCACAGCCCTGCCCAAACCAGGCCCTGAATCTTCTGTTGCGGAAAGGGAGATCCGTAAAACGTGGGATATTGACTGTGCTACCGCCAAATGCCTCGTGCTTGTATCGATGGACAATACACATTGTAGGGTTTTCTTAACACCTCTATAAAGGTTTAGAAGCATCATGCATGCTATAACAATAAAATTTTTGAGGTGCTAAGCAAACTATACAAAGAATCGAACTAGAATATATGAAGTAACAATTAATAGTATCAAGATTAAGAGTTAAGTTATGCTAAGTGTTGAAACTACAACCTTTGTAGTTCACTTTGGAAGACTCCTAAGCTTTGGAAAGGTCCACTTGATCAACTCCTCGTCCACGACGATCCACCCGAAGCACTTTGCCCTAAGCTTGATGCTTCCTACGATCTTTAGAAATCCTTGAAGCACAACACCTTACACAAGATGGCTAGTGTTGTGTAGGATGAGGAAGTGGTTGATGTTCTTATTTATTACCTTTTCTTTTCTTTTTCTAACTCTTTTTAACCATTAAAAGAGAGCTAGGGTTTGAGGAAGAAGAAGAAGTCTCACTCTTTTTCTTTTTCTAAGATAATGATAATGTAAAAGATAAATGAGAGAGAGAGAGAGATCTTATCATAACTTTAACCATAGTAGAATAAAAATCTAGATATTTCATCTAAGGTTAAAAGGCAAAAGGAATGGAAACTATGGTTGAGTTAAAGAATTGTGTAGATGAGTGTGGAAGCAATGACTCATTAACCATTTCTTTTGCCTTTAATCTTTAATGAAAAATCTAAGCATTATCTTTTCTACAATATGATTCTTATATTGCCTTCCTCTTTGTATCATCAACCATGATACATTTCATGTATGTATGTATGCACATCATCATGTACATATACATGCATGTATCCAAAACAAGAAAACGATTTAAATAAATAATATAAAAGCCAATATTAAATCAACACTTGATTTAATAAATCCATCATATCTCATATGACCCGCTAATATTAAATGCCCGATTAAAATATAGTATCATATACTAGTATTTAATCGAGGCTCCGCGCATATCTCATATGTGCACCACTTCGTTTCGCCAGAGCCGAGAAACTTCTATGTGGGACTCTAAGACTCGTCAATACGCCAGCAGTAGATGATGATCATATCAAACACCTACAAGCCGCAAGCGGTCAGCTAAACGTAACGGCCACTCGGGTATTGAGCGATCAGAATAAGAACAAGCGAACCTGTCAAAACTCCTGTCAATCCATCTGGCAACACTAACCGTACAGTCCGGTCTCTTCGTCAGATATGCTGCATATCGAGTCTAGGGATGGAATCGTCGACCCCAATAACTCAATAAGTCATGCCGGTATATGGTCTATAACAGATCGAGGAACTTACTGATAACACTTATCAGTAATATCTCAGCAGCCCTGGCCAGGGACTTCCCGTTATAGCCAATCGTGCACAGCACAGCATCAACCCCCAATACCGGGAGAGACGAAACCCCTCCTATCGCTCACCGCCTCCACATGCCTCGAGACTATACCCAAAATCCACCTGTTTGTACGACTCAGTAGAGCCGCAGTAGGGTGGAGATCAAAGTACAGTGGGAGGACACACAAGACTCTATGACGATCTCGGGTCTACAGACTAACCTGTACCAGTGTCACCTGAGAACTGCTATCCGACGTATGATATAATACCATATAGGAGTTCTCGGTGAGTCCGTTCAGTGTACCCTGTCTCACTGAGCACCCGTATACTATCTTCGGTGTCAACACACCAGACGGATATGGGATCATCCATCGCCCATCATATGGAACAAGAATGGTATACGCTAGTCTAAACTGGAATATCGATGCCCTGTCTCGATATACCTACGACTAGGAACATTTCAAGGATATGCTTATAAACTACAGATGTCCCACTAGTATGATCCGCTTCATAATTCCAGTAGTTAAGCCAATATCCTTAGGGCTTTATCAACATGTACCAAATGAATATAAACATGATCAAGTGAACATATGATAAAGTAAAACCAGATAGCATACTATCATTTTGAGCAAGACTGTCACCCGAATATATATATATATATACACATCAGTACATACACTATCTCATAATGGCCTCTAGGGCATACATATATCCAACAATCTCCCACTTGCACTAAGGCCAGTTATTGGCATATCTCATACCTAACATCTCAAAAAGTCGCTCATGCTGCGGCTGAGGGAGGGCCTTGGTGAATGGATCCGCAGCGTTGTCCTTTGTGTCTACTCTCTTAATCTCGATCTCGCGGCGATCAACTATCTCCCGGATCACATGATATCTCCTCAGGATGTGTCTGGACTTCTGATGGGACCTGGGCTCTTTGGCCAACGCCATAGCCCCATTATTGTCACAATACAGAGGTATTGGATCAATAATGGTTGGAACTACTCCTAGCTCCGCGATGAATTTTCTCATCCAGACAGCTTTCTTGGCAGCATCATTTGCAGCAATATATTCAGCTTCCATCGTTGAATCTGCAACGGTATCCTGTTTGGAACTCTTCCAACTCACCGTCCCTCCATTGAGGGTAAATGCAAACCCTGAGATAGACTTGCTGTCATCCTTGTCACTCTGGAAGCTCGAATCGGTAAAGGCCTCCATTTGGAGATCCCCATTACCATACACCAAGAACAATTCTTTAGTCCTTCGCAAGTACTTAAGAATGTTCTTTACAGCAATCCAGTGATTCTCCCCTGGGTTAGATTGATACCTTCTTACTACACTAAGTGCATAAGCAACATCAGGACGTGTACATAACATCGCATACATTATCGATCCTACTGCCGAAGCATAGGGAATAATGCTCATGCGAGCTCTCTCCATATCAGACTTTGGGCAATCGTCTTTTGAGAGAGTGACTCCATGGCAAGCGGGTAAGGCACCCCGCTTGGAGTCTTCCATACTAAATCTCTTTAGGATGGTGTTTATGTACTTGGTTTGGGACAATCCCAATAACCGTTTGGATCTATCCCTATAGATCCGTATACCCAATATGTATGTGGCATCTCCCAGGTCCTTCATGGAGAACCTTTGTGATAAGAATGATTTGACCGACTGTAGCATAGGAATGTCATTTCCTATCAGAAGTATGCCATCTACGTACAATACGAGGATTGCGACATTTCTTCCTACAGTCTTCTTATAAACACAAGGTTCATCTGGATTTTTGATGAAATCAAACTCTTTGATAGCATCATCAAAACAGATGTTCCAACTCCGTGATGCCTGCTTTAATCCATAAATGGATTTAAGTAACTTACATGCTTTACCGCTGCTCCCACTATCAATGAATCCCTCTGGTTGATCCATATAAACGCATTCCTCTAAATCACCATTTAGGAATGCAGTTTTAACGTCCATCTGCCAGATTTCATAGTCGTAGTGAGCAGCAATAGCAAGTAGGATCCGAATGGATTTAAGCATGGCTACCGGAGAGAAAGTCTCGTCATAGTCCAAGCCTGGTCTTTGACGAAAACCTTTCGCTACCAACCTTGCTTTATAGGTCTCTACCTGTCCATCTACACCGATCTTTCTTTTAAAGATCCATTTGCATCCCACAGGTTTTATCCCGGAGGGTACATCTTCCAAAGTCCATATTTTGTTGGTGTACATGGACTCCATTTCGGATCTCATGGCATCCAGCCAATTCACAGAGTCACCACTCGTGATAGCCTGATGAAAACTGGAAGGATCATCATCATCCATGATGCAGTCTTCTCTATCTCCATCAATGAGAAAACCGTAGTATCTCTCCGGTGGGGGAGAAATCCTACCAGATCTACGGAGTGGCTGAGGTTCATTAGATTCTGTTATAACTTCAGGTTCAGCCAAGTTGTCATCTGTATTTTGTGTTTCTAGAACTTCTTCTAGATCAACCACATTGCCATTTGTATTGTTTGAAAAAATCTCATCTTCTAAAAAGGTGGCATACTGAGAAACAAACACTTTTTGTTCCTCTTTGTGATAAAAAAGATACCCAAACGAATGTTTAGGATATCCTACAAATATACATTTGACTGATCGTGTCTCGAGTTTGTCTGGATTCTGCTTTTTAACAAAAGCCGGACAACCCCAAATCTTAACTCTTTTAAGAGATAGTTTCTTCCCATGCCATATCTCATATGGAGTGGTAGACACGGTTTTGGTTGGAACTTTGTTTAACAGAAAAGCTGCAGTTTCCAATGCATGCCCCCAAAACGAGAGAGGTAACTCAGCATCACTCATCATGGATCGTACCATATCTAATAGGGTACGGTTCCTTCGTTCTGACACACCGTTGTGCTGTGGTGTGTAAGGTGGAGTGCGCTGAGAGAGAATCCTATTTTCTTTTAGGAAGTCTAAGAACTCAGTACTTAAGTACTCTCCACCTCGATCCGATCGAAGTATCTTGATACTCTTTCCTGTTTGGTTTTCTACTTCATGTTTATACTCCTTGAATTTCTCGAAAGCTTCAGATTTATGTTTTATCAAATATACATGACCAAATCTTGAGAAATCATCAGTAAAAGTTATGAAGTATGAAAAACCGCCTCTTGCATGTGTAGACATTGGTCCGCATACATCACTATGTATGAGGCCTAGGAGCTCAGTAGCTCTTTCTCCGTGTCCTGTAAACGGGGTTTTGGTCATTTTACCTTTGATACAAGACTGGCAAGTTGCATAAGATTTATACTCAAATGAATTTAAATATCCATCTTTATGAAGCTTGTTTAGTCTTGTTTCATTAATATGACCAAGTCTACAATGCCAAAGAAAAGCTTCATTTATTTCTGAAAATTTCCTTTTATTTTTGTGTTGTATGTTGAAAACTGTGTGTTGATTAAGGACGTATATCCCGTTATTTAATGTACCACAACCAATCAACTCTTGATTCAGTCTAATATTCATAACATTGTGTTGCACAGCAAAATGATATCCTTCATTGTCTAACAAGGAAACTGATATAATATTACAAAGCATAGTTGGTACAAAATAACACGGGTTCAAAACCAATATACAACCCGAAGGCAAACCTAGGTGATACTCTCCTACTGAAACTGCATTTACATTGGAACCATTTCCAACTTGGAGAGTATGATCACCTGTCTTCAGAACTCTGCTATTTCTCAACGCCTGCACAGAATTGCAAATATGAGAACCCGAACCGGTATCCAATACCCAGGATGCAGAATTAATAGAAAAACAGTTTTCAATTATGAACACACCTGAAGCTGAAGCATCAACATGCTTCTTCTTGAGTGCTAGATACTCAATACAGTTCCTCTTCCAGTGTCCCGTCTTCTTGCAATGGAAACATTCGCCTTTCTCTGATGCCCCAACCTTGGACTTGCCTTTTCCATTCACCTTTTTGACTCCACCCTTAGGTTTGGTGGGTTTCTTCTTCATCTTTCCCTTGGCCTTAGCCTTTGGGTAAGATGAGGAGGATTGCCCAACAGACATAACGGGAGTCTTCACTGACTTCAGTGTGCTCTCTGCACTCCTTAACATATTAAGGAGTTCAGGCAGTTCCTTCTCCATGTTGTGCATGTTGAAGTTAACGATGAACTGAGCAAAGGTGGAGGGGAGAGACTGTAGAATAATATCTGTATACTGTTCATTGTCCATTGTCCACCCAAGGTCCTCAAGCTCTTCTATGAGAGCTATCATTTTTAGAACATGGTCTCCTACTGCTGTGCCAGCGGTCATGCGCATCTGAAACAATTTCTTAGACGCTTCGTATCTTAATACGCGGGATTGCTCTCCATACAACTCTTTTGTATGGAGGAATATGGCTTGTACGTCCATATTCTCGTGCTGCTTCTGATGTGTGTTATCCATCGATGCAAGCGCGAGGCATTTTGCCGTGGCACAGTCAGTGTCCCAGGTTTTGCGGATTTCCCTATCCGCAACTGAAGGTTTAGGACCTAGGGGGGGCAAGGCTGGTGCGGTAAGGACATATGATACCTTATCATAAGTCAAGGCTATGTTTAAATTCCTCAGCCAGTCTTTATAGTTTGTCCCATTCAGCTTGTTTTTATCTAATAGAAGCTTAAGTCCTGTCATGGGTATCTGCCATTAAGAGAGAGAAAAGAATACACTTAGCGAATGCTCTTGCAAAGATCAGATTGGTTATTATCTTGTCTAATCGATGTCTCCCACTGTTTTTTATCAAATTTTCTTTAAAACCTTTTAAAAAGAAAACTAGCCGGGATTAATTACAATCTACAACTTCGCCAACCTCTCAGCCAGGCCAGTGCCGGTACTTGAGGGAGGTTCCCCGTGCTTTCGCACGGACCTAATTAAAGTAAACCCCGTCTTCCCAGAGACGTAGCCCCGTTTAGCACCTTTCTAGACACCTACCAAGTCAGCTAATTGTAAAGTGCAAAATTCTCCCGGGAGCAACATTTGCTCGCAGTGGGATCGGGATCCTATTATCATATAGTAGGTATACAATCTCATTGTAATTTTCAACTCTTGAAATTCCCGATATAATTTTTACCCCTAATACTTATGACCTTAACTAAAGTCAACATATCATAAGTACTAGTCAAGTTCTTCCCGTCATTTCGTGATTAATTAGACCCACTCATATGACCCTTAACTAAAGTCAACATAATCATATGAATGTCCTAATTATTCAGCATCATATGCAGTGTAGGAAGACATCGCTCAGCTACCGTACACTGCGCCTTAACTAAAGTCAAAATACGCAGCACGAATACTAAGTACTCTACTTCCTAAAATGACGGAGGGTTGCGGATAGTTTTTAGAAAAACTTTTGACGCTTTGAACTTGATATCGTTGTAGAATCTAATGAGTTTAAAAGGAGTGGCTTAAGCTCCGCATTTTGAAACTTGCTTTTTTTTTCTTACAAAAAAGCCGAGTGTGTTTAAAATCTGATTCTACAACATCTTTTTAGGTTCATTTATCTTTTACATTAATCTCATTAATGTAGTCCCATCATTTAAATCCTAAGCCATTACAGAGAGAAACGAAAATATGCATTAAAAGATCACATCAGATAATAAAAGCAGCAGAAGCACATAAAGGATATCTAGGAGGTCCGTATTTTATATTTAGCCAGCAATAAAAATACGGATTCCACGGTCGCGATGAATAGCCAAGCCCACATCCCTAGACCCCTACGAGAGCGGCAAGCGACCCTACCAATTCTGGAGTTTAGGAGACCCGGTCTCGACTCCTCGAGATGGCCTCCCACTGAACCCAAGAACCCGGTCACTTGTGCCCTCCACCTTGGGTCTATCCTAATGCGGAAAAGTAAATAATATACAACACTGGTGACAACAACCTCACCCCGGAAGTGTCCCAAATAAAAGAATATTACATACAAATTAATATTACATGAATTGAAAGAATACTCTCATCTCACATAAAAAGAAAACCCCCGGGTATTCATTGCGACAATCCTGCATATCAAATCTCATCGACACAGAGAAATAAAAAGGAAAAATACAACAATTGGAATCTATAACCGCTTTTAGACAACACAAATCCGAAATATCACATATACAAGATTTCATGCCTAAACAATGTAAAGCTCGCATTTGGGTCTCATTCAAGAAAACACTTTTTCAAAACAAACCGGATAATTCAACAAGATTTCCATTATTCCCGAGACCGAATTGCTAGATTTACACGCAACAAACAAATTTGTAGATTTCAATTATTGTAACACATACTATTAAACTAAGCGACGTTGGAACATCCGATCAAACACATTAAACAACCAGAAACTGCTCTGAAAGCCCAACACCTGAGCAGAGTCTAAATATAATAGTAACAGCAGAAAACACATACGGGCCAGTTACTTCATATATTCTAGCTCTGATACCATGTAGGGTTTTCTTAACACCTCTATAAAGGTTTAGAAGCATCATGCATGCTATAACAATAAAATTTTTGAGGTGCTAAGCAAACTATACAAAGAATCGAACTAGAATATATGAAGTAACAATTAATAGTATCAAGATTAAGAGTTAAGTTATGCTAAGTGTTGAAACTACAACCTTTGTAGTTCACTTTGGAAGACTCCTAAGCTTTGGAAAGGTCCACTTGATCAACTCCTCGTCCACGACGATCCACCCGAAGCACTTTGCCCTAAGCTTGATGCTTCCTACGATCTTTGGAAATCCTTGAAGCACAACACCCTACACAAGATGGCTAGTGTTGTGTAGGATGAGGAAGTGGTTGATGTTCTTATTTATTACCTTTTCTTTTCTTTTTCTAACTCTTTTTAACCATTAAAAGAGAGCTAGGGTTTGAGGAAGAAGAAGAAGTCTCACTCTTTTTCTTTTTCTAAGATAATGATAATGTAAAAGATAAATGAGAGAGAGAGAGATCTTATCATAACTTTAACCATAGTAGAATAAAAATCTAGATATTTCATCTAAGGTTAAAAGGCAAAAGGAATGGAAACTATGGTTGAGTTAAAGAATTGTGTAGATGAGTGTGGAAGCAATGACTCATTAACCATTTCTTTTGCCTTTAATCTTTAATGAAAAATCTAAGCATTATCTTTTCTACAATATGATTCTTATATTGCCTTCCTCTTTGTATCATCAACCATGATACATTTCATGTATGTATGTATGCACATCATCATGTACATATACATGCATGTATCCAAAACAAGAAAACGATTTAAATAAATAATATAAAAGCCAATATTAAATCAACACTTGATTTAATAAATCCATCATATCTCATATGACCCGACTAATATTAAATGCCCGATTAAAATATAGTATCATATACTAGTATTTAATCGAGGCTCCGTGCATATCTCATATGTGCACCACTTCGTTTCGCCAGAGCCGAGAAACTTCTATGTGGGACTCTAAGACTCGTCAATACGCCAGCAGTAGATGATGATCATATCAAACACCTACAAGCCGCAAGCGGTCAGCTAAACGTAATGGCCACCCGGGTATTGAGCGATCAGAATAAGAACAAGCGAACCTGTCAAAACTCCTGTCAATCCATCTGGCAACACTAACCGTACAGTCCGGTCTCTTCGTCAGATATGCTGCATATCGAGTCTAGGGATGGAATCGTCGACCCCAATAACTCAATAAGTCATGCCGGTATATGGTCTATAACAGATCGAGGAACTTACTGATAACACTTATCAGTAATATCTCAGCAGCCCTGGCCAGGGACTTCCCGTTATAGCCAATCGTGCACAGCACAGTATCAACCCCCAATACCGGGAGAGACGAAACCCCTCCTATCGCTCACTGCCTCCACATGCCTCGAGACTATACCCAAAATCCACCTGTTTGTACGACTCAGTAGAGCCGCAGTAGGGTGGAGATCAAAGTACAGTGGGAGGACACACAAGACTCTATGACGATCTCGGGTCTACAGACTAACCTGTACCAGTGTCACCTGAGAACTGCTATCCGACGTATGATATAATACCATATAGGAGTTCTCGGTGAGTCCGTTCAGTGTACCCTGTCTCACTGAGCACCCGTATACTATCTTCGGTGTCAACACACCAGACGGATATGGGATCATCCATCGCCCATCATATGGAAGAATGGTATACGCTAGTCTAAACTGGAATATCGATGCCCTGTCTCGATATACCTACGACTAGGAACATTTCAAGGATATGCTTATAAACTACAGATGTCCCACTAGTATGATCCGCATCATAATTCCAGTAGTTAAGCCAATATCCTTAGGGCTTTATCAATATGTACCAAATGAATATAAACATGATCAAGTGAACATATGATAAAGTAAAACCAGATAGCATACTATCATTTTGAGCAAGACTGTCACCCGAATATATATATATATACACATCAGTACATACACTATCTCATAATGGCCTCTAGGGCATACATATATCCAACACACATCAAAAGCAGCACGGAGAAATGGATGTTCAATCCATCTTTCTCCATACAAAGGATTTGTATGGAGAGCAATCTCGTATCCTACGATACGAAGCGTCTCGAATGCTATTTCAGATGCGGATGGCTCCTGGCACATCAGTAGGTGACCACGTTTTGAAGATGATAGCTCTTATTGAAGAGCTTGAGGGCCTCGGATGGATAATAGATAACGAGCAATATACAGATATTGTTCTACAGTCTCTTCCCTCTGCCTTTGCTCCTTTTGTAGTAAACTTCAAAATGCACAACATGGAGAAATCACTACCCGAACTTCTCAATATGTTGAGAAATGCGGAGAGCGCGCATAGGGAAAAGTCTCCTTCCCTGCCTATTGGACAATCTTCCTCTTCCGTCCCAAAAGCCAAGGACAAAGGAAAGAACAAGAAGAAATCCACCAAGCCGAGAGATGGAATCAAGAAGGCAAAGGGGAAAGACAAATCCAAAGCTGCGGAGTCGGGAAAGGGAGAATATTTCTTTCGTAAGAAGACGGGACACTGGAAGCGGAACTGTACTGAGTACCTTGGTCTCAAGAAAACGAAGCATGGTGATGCTTCAGCTTCAGTTGTGTTCGTAACCGAAAACTGTTTTTCTATAAACTTGATTGATCTCAAAAACTATCTATTACCGCAATCAAGAACGGCGTCGCATGTAGCTAACCGGTGAATACGGGTCAGTCCACAGGGATGTTGTGAATTTCCTAGTCGCGCTTACGAGTTAATTCCGAAGGGTGTTCGGATTGATTATCAAATCTAAAAACTAAATTAATCTATATCTAAATCTTGCTAGGGTTAGGTCTAGGTTATGTTTGGAAAGTCAATAAATCTCACCGCATTCTATACCCATATGAAGATCTAATTAGGTGTTATGGTAATTATTAATAAAAGGGATTAGAATCATTTGGAAAGATGTTTCTTCCTCTAGGTTCTTGTCCTTCCTTTATCAATCCTTACCCTAACCTCCATAGAAAACAATCACAATCGGGCCTTTATACTACGGTATCACCGCTACCTCGTGGGATAGGGTGCCGTAGGGAGCGGTATGTGCATGTATGCATAGAGTCCTATGAAAATATACGACGGGCAAGAAAGGGGATGAGAGATCTTCGTCTCTCAAATCTTCCCCAGATCTAACCCTAACAAGCGAGGAGACTACTCACTGATTAGGGAATTAAAATACATTTATCTAGGGCAGAGAATAAAAATTATCTAGGGCAAGAATTGAAATCTAAACTAGGGCAATTAAATAAATCTACTTACTTTACAGATGGCTCTCTCCAAACATTTACGCAGAGTTGTCAGATCTGAATAGATGATATGAAAAGAGGCATCGATGCTCTCCAAAAGAATTCTAAATTTTATTCATAGAAAGAAGCATAGGGAGGCATGAAAAGAATACAATGATTTGGGCTTCTATTTATAGGAGATAGAAACCCTAGGTTACAATTGATTCGCATGTCTACATTTACCAAAATATCCTTAGGAAG
Organism: Agapanthus africanus; assembly: GCA_030015575.1. Taxonomy (NCBI): domain Eukaryota; kingdom Viridiplantae; phylum Streptophyta; class Magnoliopsida; order Asparagales; family Amaryllidaceae; genus Agapanthus; species Agapanthus africanus. The sequence goes on along the minus strand of CM057339.1, from coordinate 196,086,225 downwards.
ACCTAGTCAAAGTAGACTTCCAAGCTTTGGTAAAATTTTATGTCTGGAAATTTTGGAACTGATTCTGGGCTTCTTGGGCTTTTTATTTCTTTGGATCTTTATTCAATTTGGCTTCTCTATTTCTTCCGGATCTCCAGTGAACAATTGCAGTGGACTTTTAACCGTTTGCTTTGTAATCTTGGACCTTGCGTTGCCTTGTATTGATCTTTTGTGTAGGCTTGATTAAGATCCTTCTATTTGTTGGTCAAAGTCCCTTTTTTGTGTCGTCTTTTGTCTTTTTCACTGTTTTCGCTCCAAGAACCTGTAACCTGTAATATGTAGCAGACATGCTTCAAAAGCACCTGTTTATTTGTAAAACGAATAAGAATGGGGAATATAATAATGCAATATTATGGTATGAACAAATACCCCCAAACTTATCTTTTGCTCGTCCTCGAGCAAACTTATTTTTTATTCTCTACAAAAAACCTAACCGCACTTTCGCAGGGAAACGCGATTGCACTGAGCTCGTGCAACAAGCCGTTAAACCTCTAGGTGTCCCTAGTAGGAGGAGTGTTGTCTCCTGAGGGTTTTCAGCGGATACTACCCACAAAATCCTATCAATTCGGCCCATTAACTTTAATTCTCCAATTAGGGTTTTCTAACAAGGAATTCTATTATCGTCGACCCGTAAATTATCCACCCATATTCTTCACATTTCCTCATCATTTAACTTAAGATTATATATGTTCTGCAGACTTACCTAGCTTTCGGCATCTCTTAAGTTTTCCTTCTAGGGTTTTATCTCCACTTAAGAATTTCTATCAACTCTACTAAAGATACAAGTTCTATTCTTCACTCCTTTCTCTCATCTAAACTCCAATCACATATCCCTACGTGTGTGTATAAGTCACCCATACACTTGGAAATTCAAATCAAGCAATCATACCCTTGTCCGTTGTCCAAAACACTTATTAATTGGTGAATTTTTAATTGAATTTTGCATACACATCCTTCATGCGACCGTTAATACTTCTTGAGATACCAACAACCGATTACAAGATGCGTTTGCACTTTAAAGCGTACTTTCTAGTCTTGTAACACCTAAGACTTTAGCAGTGACTCCCAAACCAGTTGGTCTAAGGCACTAGGTGATGAAGCACCCTCGCTAAATATTTTTCTATTTTTACAGCCTTAAGTAATCACAAAAACCAGTGTTCATTTTTCTTTCTTTATTCACTTTTTTTTCTTTTATTTTCTTCGTACTAAGGACTTTAGACAAGAGCATTTCAAGGTCTCTTCTACTATTCCAAGTTTCAAGGTGCGTGATTGTGCAAATTGTAGGGTATACATTTTCATAATCTAGACTTAAGCTAGGAATTATTTTTCAAACTTATACTCTAATAAAAATATCAATTTTTTTCCTTTGTTTTAACTTGGCCCAAGAAGTGAACTCAAAATTTGCCTATTTCTAAATAAACTACAAAGACATATACTTTCTACCGTTAAACTTTTAAGGAAGGTTATTTTTAGGGTTTTTAATTTACTAAGTCTAAGATCTAGTTGTTCCTAGCCAGTTACCCTATTTGTCAAACTCAAGTCAAATAAGGCCAAAATTGAATACATTAATTTTTATAATTTTTCAAATTTTTCAAATTTTTCAATTTTTATGGGTTTTAAAATAAGTATGCAAATGCAAAAATATATATATGAATGCGAAGGAAGAAGACATACCGAGCATACCCCCAAACTTAAACTTGACAGTGTCCTCACTGTCATGCCACACCAAGATGGTCAAAATGCCGGCACTCCCCTGTTTATTTATTTATAAATTTTTTATATTTTTTAATGTTTTGAATTTTTTTTAATTTTTTATAGAAAAAGAAAACAAAAATAAAAATATATACATATATACAAAGGTTCCCCCCAAACTTAAGCTTGGCCTTACACAAGCCAAAAGTTAGCACCAACCATTCAAAAATCTTATCGTGGTAATGATCGAGTTGGTGAAAGAATGGAGTGGAAAGAAAAGAGATGAGAAGCACACGAGACCGTGTGGAGGTAGAAACGGGATACGGTCTCGGTGGGGGAGAAGAATGGCGGAAAAGAGAAAAAAGCAGAGTACGATCTTGAGGGTGTAAATCGAGTGAATAAATTAGCACAATTTATGAGGACTGATGTGTTAAAAGCGATTGTGCTAACCTATCAACCCGTCGAGAAATGGGGTCAAATCCCTCAAGATCCGCAAGAAAGCATGGGTACACCGAACTTGGTATTGGAGATGAAAGCGTAACGGTCTCTTGCACAGTCGGAACGATGGGAAGGACGGAAGGAAGTGAGTGAGGAAGGGTATCAGTTAAGGATTCAGGAGGGTGTATTGGAAAATTCGACACATCAAACGAAAATGGTTCAACCTCAATATTATCCTCAGTACTATCCTCATAATTCTCCTCAATATTTTCCTCAAAAATTTGGTTATCCATGCCAATATCATCAAGACGCATATGAAGTTCGGGAAAAACATTTAATGACTCGGGATGATGAATTGGACATAAAATTTCAATTAAATCGACAGGTTCATCATCCGAAATATTCCCGGCGTCTATATCCTCAATCAAGTGAAAATCAATTTTTTCTAACACCTCATCAAAAGCATGGATATTTATCGATTTAGGTCCTAGAGTGGAGGTGTAAAAATCGAAAGGATTAAGTGTGGTTTCACTCGAAAGGGGTTCTTCACAATCTGGCAAATCAAGAACTACAAATTCACACAACTTGTTTTTATTTTCAACTGGTGAACTATTTTGGACAATCGATGGAAAACCGGAGTTGTGGGCTGGAATTGGGTATGGGTAGGTTTGATTTGGAAATCCTCTCAAATTCGCACTCTGTCCAACCGCCTCCTCATACATTGGAAAATTTGGAGCTAGTTGGAAACTAGCTACCGGTTCAGCAGGTTGCATAAGGGCGGCCACGGACGCTTCCATATTCCTAACCATTTTGTTTGTTGCAGCAATATAAGCTTCCAACGACTCTTCCAAACTAGACTTTGGTGGTAAGGGGGTTTCGGCAAAAGATTCGAAATTGTTTGGGTATGTGAAACTCCCAAAAGGCTGTGTAGAAGCAGTGTCTAGTGAAGGTGGGAAGGTCGGGTAGGACTGGTAGGAAGTGGGTGGTTGGGCAGGTGTAGGGTCAACATGTGGATAAAACGGTGAATAATCGTGCGGATCCCTAGAACTAGATGAGTAGAGAGGGGTGAAAGATCGGCTGGGAGATTGAGCAATATGCTCAGCAATGGACATCGGCTTAGGAGTGACAGAAGGACTTGAAAAAGTGGTATCAACATATGGAGGTGGTAAAGGTTGACTTGGTTGACACAAAGTGGGTTGAAAAGTCGAATTGTTTCTCCTAGACGCCTCTATTTGACTTTTCAAAGATATTTTAGGTATGGAAGAATCGTCTTTAAATTGACCGAACAAATTGACGAACGACGCAAAATTAGGTTCGGGATACCAAAGTTCGGCAAGAGATTTATGATGTGGGGTACCCATGTTAGAAGAAAGGGTGAAAGAAAGAGAGTTGGGTGGTGGTGCAAGGATTTATTTGCGACAAAATTTTGCAAGTTTTTATAAAAAAAAATTTCCTTTTTCTCTTTATTTAGAACTGTTTGCAAAAAGATTTTCGAGAAAAGAGCTAAGACACACTTTCGATCAACCAAAAATGCACAATCAGGCCTAGATCTATGGTCACCTAGGTCAGCTAGACAGCTCCTAACTGTTCCAAAGGGCTAGAAATAGGACCTCAAACCGCCTCTTCACCGCCAATTGCAGCCAGGTAAGTGCCAGGTAAGTGGGAGGCTCCCCGCTACAAGTAGCGGTCCTAATTAAGTAACCAATTGCCTTAGACACACTTGCCTAGACACCGCAAAGTCAGGTTAGGATAAACGGTCGATGCCTATAACTAGTTCTCTGTCATATTGAGCTCGAAGTCCTCAGGGCTGAGTCTAGTATTTTTTAATTAAAGATTGGTCAATGCAAATGCTTTATGTGATTTCTGGGGTCATGGGAAGGGTGATGAAATCCCCACCCAATCTGAATTGGTCAAAAGCCCCTTAAAATCCGATTAAAGATATGCAAAACAGTAAATCACTTGCAATCAAATCTTTTTTTTGTGAATTTCAAAGTTTGCAAGTTTTCTAATTAAAATTTTCCTTTTTTCTCTTGCTCTTTATTTGGAAAGATATTTTTAGCAAAAAGATTAAGGATATGCAAATCAGAAAAGATCACTTGCAATCAATTATTATTTTAAGCATAGCGCAACGAATTCTGCATAAGATTTGTTATTTGGAAAGGAAAAGATTTTTTTAAGCGCAAAGAATTCTGCAGGAGATTTTTCAGAAGATATATTGGAGATTTGTAGAGGAGGAGAGAGAAAACTCACAGAGATTTGCAGTGGCGGAACTTTTTTTTTTGGCTGATGCCACCAGGGAGCGGCAGTTCCACGGCCGGAGTGGGGGTCGCGCGGCGGTTCCACGGCCGGAGTGGGGGTCGCGCGGCGGTTCCGCGGCCGGAATGGGGGACACGCTGCTTTTTTTTTTTTTGCTGATGCCACCAGGGAGCGGCGGTTCCGCGGCCAGAGTGGGGGTCGCGCGGACTTTTTTTTTTTTTAGGACCAGAGCACCGCGATTCTTCTTATTTGACTCGGTCCTCCAAATTTCTTCTGTTGTCTATTGTGATATTCCTCTGTTTGTTCGAATTTGATATTTGCTGTTTTGATCTCTGTAGATTTCCAGATCCGAATTTGTTCGTAGATCCTGCAAAATTCACACAAAAATACCCTTCCCAAAAATAACAGATGATATATTTTTATATTTTTTTGATTTTTCAGATTTTTATGATTTTTTAATTTTGATTAACCCGAAATTGCAAAAAGGAATTTAACACGCCATCCCCAGCAACGGCGCCATTTGATTGATTTCTCAAAAACTATCTATTACCGCAATCAAGAACGGCGTCGCATGTAGCTAGCCGGTGAATACGGGTCGGTCCACAGGGATGTTGTGAATTTCCTAGTCGCGCTTACGAGTTAATTCCGAAGGGTGTTCGGATTGATTATTAAATCTAAAAACTAAATTAATCTATATCTAAATCTTGCTAGGGTTAGGTCTAGGTTAAGTTTGGAAAGTCAATAAATCTCACCGCTTTCTATACCCATATGAAGATCTAATTAGGTGTTCTGGTAATTATTAATAAAAGGGATTAGAATCATTTGGAAAGATGTTTCTTCCTCTAGGTTCTTGTCCTTCCTTTATCAATCCTTACCCTAATCTCCATGGAAAACAATCACAACCGGGCCTTTATACTACGGTATCACCGCTATCTCGTGGGATAGGGTGCCGTAGGGAGCGGTATGTGCATGTATGCATAGAGTCCTATGAAAATATATGACGGGCAAGAAAGGGAATGAGAGATCTTCGTCTCTCAAATCTTCCCCAGATCTAACCCTAACAAGCGAGGAGACTACTCACTCATTAGGGAATTAAAATACATTTATCTAGGGCAGAGAATAAAAATTACCTAGGGCAAGAAATGAAATCTAAACTAGGGCAATTAAATAAATCTACTTACTTTACAGATGGCTCTCTCCAAACATTTACGCAGGGTTGTCAGATCTGAATAGATGATATGAAAAGAGGCATCGATGCTCTCCAAAAGAATTCTAAATTTTATTCATAGAAAGAGGCATAGGGAGGCATGAAAAGAATACAATGATTTGGGCTTCTATTTATAGGAGATAGAAACCCTAGGTTACAATTGATTCGCATGTCTACATTTACCAAAATATCCTTAGGAAGACCTAGTCAAAGTAGACTTCCAAGCTTTGGTAAAATTTTATGTCTGGAAATTTTGGAACTGATTCTGGGCTTCTTGGGCTTTTTATTTCTTTGGATCTTTATTCAATTTGGCTTCTCTATTTCTTCCAAATCTCCAGTGAACAATTGCAGTGGACTTTTAACCATTTGTTTTGTAATCTTGGACCTTGCGTTGCCTTGTATTGATCTTTTATGTAGGCTTGATTAAGATCCTTCTATTTGTTGGTCAAAGTCCCTTTTTTGTGTCGTCTTTTGTCTTTTTCACTGTTTTCGCTCCAAGAACCTGTAACCTCTAATATGTAGCAGACATGCTTCAAAAGCACATGTTTATTTATAAAACGAATAAGAATGGGGAATATAATAATGCAATATTATGGTATGAACAAAACTCTGCTTCCTGGGTATTGGATACCTGTTCGGATTCTCATATCTGCAATTCTGTGCAGGGGATGAGAAATAGCAGAGTTTTGAAGACAGGTGATCATACTCTCCGGATTGGAAATGGTTCCAATGTACATGCAGTTTCAGTGGGAGAGTATCATCTGGGGTTGCCATCGGGTTGTATATTGGTTTTGAACCCATGTTATTTTGTACCAAGTATACTTTGTAATATAATATCCGTTTCTTTGTTAGACAATGAAGGATATCATTTTTTATTGCAGCATAATGTTATGAACATTAAACTAAATCAAAAGTTGATTGGTTGTGGTATACTTAATAACGGGATATACGTCCTTAATCAACATACAGTTTTCAACATACAACACACAAACAAAAGAAAATTTTCAGATATAAATGAAGCTTTTCTTTGGCATTGTAGACTTGGTCATATTAATGAAACAAGACTAAACAAGCTTCATAAAGATGGATATTTGAATTCTTTTGAGTATAAATCTTATGCGACTTGTCAGTCTTGTATCAAAGGTAAAATGACCAAAACTCCATTTACTAGACACGGAAAAAGAGCTACTGAGCTCTTGGGCCTCATACATAGTGATGCATGTGGGCCAATGTCTACACATGCGAAAGGCGGTTTTTCTTACTTCATAACTTTTACTGATGATTTCTCAAGGTTCAGCCATGTGTTTTTAATAAAACACAAGTCTGAAGCTTTCGAGAAATTCAAGGAGTACAAACTTGAAGTAGAAAAACAAACTGGAATGAGCATCAAAATACTTCGATTAGATCGAGGTAGAGAGTATCTTAGTATAGAGTTTTCGAACTTCCTAAAAGAGAATGGGATTCTCTCTCAGCTCACTCCCCCCTCACACACCATAGCACAACGGTGTGTCAGAGCGGCGGAATCGAACCCTATCAGATATGGTACGATCCATGATGAGTGATGCTGAGTTGCCCCTCTCCTTTTGGGGGCATGCATTGGAGACTGCAACTTTTCTGTTGAACAGGGTTCCAACCAAGACCGTGTCTACCACTCCATATGAGATATGGTATGGGAAGAGACCATCTCTTAAGCGAGTTAAGATTTGGGGTTGTCCGGCTTTTGTCAAAAAGAAGAATCCGGACAAACTCGAGACACGATCAGTCAAGTGTGTATTTGTGGGATATCCAAAAGATTCATACAGATATCTTTTCTACCATAAGGAGGAACAAAGGGTGTTTGTTTCTCGAAATGCCACGTTTTTAGAAAATGAAATTTTTCCAAATGGTGCTGATGGCAATGTGGTAGATCTAGAAAAGGTTCTAGAGACACAAGTTACAAATGACGACTTGGTTGAACCTGAAGTTGCAACAGAACCTAATGAACCTCGGCCACTCCGTAGATCTGGTAGGACTTCTCGCCCACCGGAGAGGTACTACGGTTTTCTCGTTGATGGTGATGGAGAAGATTGCATCATGGATGATGATGACCCTACCAGTTTTCAGCAAGCTATCACGAGTGGTGACTCTGTGAAGTGGCTGGATGCCATGAGATCTGAAATGGAGTCTATGTACACCAACAAAGTATGGACTTTGGATGTTGTACCCTCTGGGGTAAAACCCGTAGGGTGCAAATGGATCTTTAAGAGAAAGATCGGCGGAGATGGGCAGGTGGAGACCTATAAGGCAAGGCTTGTGGCGAAAGGATTTCGAAAAAAACCAGGACTGGACTATGACGGAACCTTTTCTCCTGTAGCCATGCTTAAATCCATTCGGATCCTACTTGCTATTGCTGCTCACTACGACTATGAAATCTGGCAGATGGATATTAAAACTGCTTTTCTAAATGATGATTTAGAAGAATGTGTTTATATGGATCAGCCAGAGGGCTTCATCGATAGTGGGAGCAGCAGGAAAGCATGTAGGTTGCTTAAATCCATTTATAGATTAAAACAGGCATTACGGAGTTGGAACATCTGTTTTGATGATGTTATCAAAAATTTTGATTTTGTCAAAAATCCATATGAACCTTATATTTATAAGAAGATTGTAGGAAGTACTGTCACATTCCTCGTATTGTACATGGATGATATTCTTCTGATAGGAAACAATGTTCCTATGCTACAATCGGTCAAACTATTCTTATCACAAAGGTTCTCCATGAAGGACCTGGGTGATGCCTCGTACATACTGGGCATGAAGATCTATAGGGATAGATCTAAACGGTTGTTGGAATTGTCCCAAACCAGGTACATTAACACCATCTTAAAGAGGTTTAGTATGGAAGACTCCAAGCGGGGTTCCTTACCCGCTAGTCATGGAGTCGCTCTCTCCAAAGACTTTTGCCCAAAGACTGATGAAGAGAGAGCTCGCATGAGCATTATACCCTACGCTTCTGCTGTAGGATCTATAATGTATGTGATGTTATGTACACGCCCTAATGTAGCTTACGCACTGGGTGTAGTAAGCAGGTTTCAATCCAACCCAGGGGAGAATCGCTGGACTGCTGTGAAGAACATTCTTAAGTACTTGCGAAGGACTAAAGAAATGTTCTTGGTGTATGGTAACGGGGATCTCCAAATGGAGGCATTTACCAATTCGAGCTTCCAGGACGATAAGGATGACACCAAATCTATCTCAGGGTTTGTCTTTACCCTCAATTGAGGGGCGGTGTGTTGGAAGAGTTCCAAACATGATACCGTTGCAGACTCAACGATGGAAGCTGAGTATATTGCTGCAAATGATGCTGCCAAGGAAGCCGTCTGGATGAGGAAGTTCATATCGGGGCTAGGAGTAGTTCCGACCATTATTGATCCAATACCATTGTATTGTGATAATAATGGGGCTATGGTATTAACCAAAGAGCCCAGGTCCCATCAGCGATCCAGACACATCCTCAGGCGATATCATTTTATCCAGGAGATAGTTGATCGTCGCGAGATCGAGATTCGGAGAGTAGATACAAAAGATAACACCGTGGATCCACTCACCAAGGCCCTTCCTTTGCCGCAGCATGAGCAACTTTTTGAGATGTTGGGTATGAGATACGCCAATAATTGGCTTTAGTGCAAGTGGGAGATTGTTGGATATATGTATGCCCTAGAGGCCATTATATGATAGTGTATGTACCGGTGTGTGTGTGTGTGTGTGTATTCAGGGCACATTCTTGCTCGACATGATAGTATGCTATCTGGTTGCACCTTTATCTTGACATGTTCATTTGATCATACTTTCATTCATTTGGTACATATTGATATAGCCCTGAGGATATGCTTGACTACTGAGATTATGATGCGGATCATACTAGTAGGACATGTGTAGTTCATATAAGCATATCCTTAAAATGTTTCTAGCCGTGGGTGTATCGAGACGGGGCATCGATATCACCAGAGTAGACTAGCGTATACGTTGCTTGTCCCATATGATGGGCGATGGATGATCCCATATCCATTGGTGTGGTGACACCAAAGACCGTATATAGGTGCTCAGTGAGACTGGGTACACTGAACGGACTCGCTGAGAACTCCTATGTGGTATTATATCTATCGTCGGATAGTAGTTCTCAGGTGACACTGGTACAGGTTAGTCTGTAGACCCGAGATCGTCATAGAGTCTTGTGTGTCCTCCCACTGTATTTTGATCTCCACCCTACCACGGCTCTACTGAATCGTGCAAATAGGTGGATTTTGGGTACAGTCCCGAGGCACATGGAGGCAATGAACGATATGAGGGGTTTCGTCTCTCCCGGTATTGGGGGTGATGTTGCGCTATGTTCGATTGGCTATAACAGGAAGTCCCTGGCCATGGCTGCTGAGATTTACTGATAAGTGTTATCAGTAGTTTCTCGATCTGTTATTAGCCATATACCGACATAACTTATTGGATTAATGGGGTCGACGATACCACCCTTAGACTTGATATGATGCACTATTGAAGAAGAGACCGGACTGTACGGTAAGTGTTACCAGTTGGCTCGGCGGGAGTTTTAGCAGGTTTGCTTGTGTTTCTTCTGATCGTTCAATACCTGGGAGCCATTACATACAGCTTGTGCCACTGATGATTTGTGGGCATGTGATATAATCACTGTCTACTGCTAGCGTATTGACGAGTCTTAGAGTCCCACAAAGGAGTCTCCTAGCTCAGGCGAAATGATGTGGGGTGCATATGTGATATAGGCGGAAGCTCGATTAAATGCGTGTATTGGATACCGTATTTTAATCGGGCGTTTTCTATTGGACGGGTCGTATGTGATATGACCGGGATATTAAATCAAGTGTTGATTTAATATTAAGTCCATTAGCTCATTTATTAAAACATATTTCTTTATGTTGCATGCATGAGTGGATGTATATGTTGAGATGGATGCACACATACAAGCATACATGTATCATGGTTGATGATACATTGGTGGTGGCAATTCAAGACTCACATGATAACATATTTAAATTTTTTGATTATTTGAGAAAAGCAAAATGGGATTAAAATCATGGTTGACTATTCAACTCTTGATTGGTCATCGAATGATTGGCATGAAAAAGTGTTATCACAATCAAAGAATTTATAACTGCAATCAATAACGGTGTCGATATAGTTCATTAATGAGTACGGGTCGTCCACTGGGATTCGTGTATTTATTCGTTCTTCCTTTAGTTGAGTCGGAAGAAAATAGTAAAGAAAATTCAAGAAAATAAGATTTCAAGATTTAATTGAGTTTGTCATTTCAAGAAAATCAAGAAAGAGTTTAAGATTTCGTAATCAAGAAAATGTCCAATATCAATTTTTAGTTATCAAGAAAATTGAAGAATAGCTTATAGGATTCGATAGGAATTAGTAGCAATGATGAATACTAATAATGACACATCTTATCTATTGATGAATTATGGCTAAAATGATGGTGATGAATGAAGATTAGGGATCTATTGAAAAAACTAGGGTTTCTCCTTCACTATCCTTTGTCTTTTCATTGATCATCATTCAAATCTAGTCTTTAGCAAAGAGAATTATCAATCATTTAATCCCAAATTGCAACAAAATAATCAAGAACGGTGATCTCGTTCCAAATTTGGTCATTGACGATTCTTTTTCCTAAAGTTCATAATTCTTATAAGACTTAAGATTAGTTTAGGATTTCATCACCATTTGATCTACAAAATTCCTTCGAATCCTTTACAAACGGAGATTTCACTCACACATCATGAAAATAGAAGAATCAAGAATTAGAAATTTCATAATGCAAAAATTTAAAGAAAGCAAGAATTAACAATTGATCACCTTTATTAATCAACTTCAAATTACACGTTTCTTCAATTCGAGATTACAAGAAGTGCTCTTGATCACTCCCTTGAAGAGGTAATTTCTCCGTCGACTTTCGCTTGGCTCGATCTCCGTGAGACTTGGACCTATCGAGGATCTCGCGCTCGTAAATGAAGATTGGCTTCGCGTAAAGGATCTTTGCGTTGAATGCTTGATAAACTCTCGATGATTCTTGATTTGATTTGAAATTGAATTAGATTTGGTTTTGGTTTGTGTGCTAAATGTCTACTAAAAAACAACAACCAATCAACAACCTTATCAATGTAGGCTTAGGTCCCTTTTTATAGCTCTTCACCAATCTTCCTCTAGAAGCTAGGTTAATCTTCTCCAAGAAGTTAGGTAGTTGTAGGGAAACTTCTAGAATAAGGTAGTTATCAAGCTTCCTCAAGAAGCTAGGCTGTTAGAAGGAAGTTTCCAGAACAAGTTTGTTACAATGAAGCGTCTTCAACAAGCTAGAACATTACAATGAAGCTTTCTGGAGATTTGAAGTCACCGGAGCCCTAACTCGGCCGCGGATCCGCGGCCGTTTGGTGAGTTTGTGCCTTCAAAATTCTTCTGTCTTCTTGTGATGATCTCTGGGTTTATATTTGATATCTGGAATCCTTTTATCACTTCTGAATCTCTGCCAGATTTTAACTCTTTGACTTGCTGCATTTTTTCAGCAAATTTGCGATTCCGATATCTGTCCTGAAATAATTTTCTGCACAAAATCTCACTGAAGATTGTTGAGATATACAATATCATGCGTGAAGTAATAAACACACAATTTCCTTCCAAAATGTTGATTATAATGTATAACACGTGGTAATTGATATTTTCCGGACAAACTTGTAATTCGTGTTATATTTATAACAAACACTCTTAGATATTTAGAAAAGTGAGGAAATTGTTATGTTAAAGATTGCAATTATTTCAACTGAACAAATTCCCCCAAACTTGATTTTGATCGTCTTGAGCAAATTTCTTTTATTCAAGAGAAGGAGAAAATAGAAAGAAAAAAACTAACTAGCACACTTTCGTAGGCAACACGATTGCACTGAGCACGTGCAACAAACCTTTAAACCTCTAGGTGTCCCTAATAGGAGGAGTGTTGTCTCCTGAGGGTTTTCAGCGGATTGCACCCACAAAATTCTCTAATAAAAGGAAGACTGTGAAAGTTATATATAAAGATAAGAATTATAAAAGAAAGAACTTGAAAATCAGAGTTTCCAACTACACTAGATTTTCGGTTGTCATGAGCCCTATCTTAATAGTCATGAAAAAATGTTAGAAATCACATCATTCCTTAATAAAACATCGCCTTTATTCTTCATTCCTACCTTTCTTTCAAACACCGATCATATACCCCTACGTGTGTGTAAAAGACATCCCTACACTCGGAGAATTCAATTCAAGCTATCATACTCTTGTCCATTTACCTCAGTACTTTTTAGTCGGTGAATATTTTAGATGAAATTGCTCACACATTTTTCATGCGACCATTAATACTTCTTGAGATACTAACCGACCGATTACTAAATGTGCTCACATATTAGGCGTAATTAGCAATTTTCTTGTCTTGCAACACCTGAAGCTTAGCAGTGACTCCCAAACCAGTTGGTCTAAGTCACTAGGTGATGAAGCACCCTAGGTATATTTTTTTATGCTGCCTTGGTGATTACAAAACCAGTGTTCATTTTTCTTCACCATTTTATTCTTTTATGCTTCGTTAATTATTTTCTTCGTACTTTGGCTTTTAGACAAGAGCATTTCAATGTATCCTCTAATATCGCGAGTTTCAAGACGTGTGTAAGTGCGTATAGTAGGGTATCAACGTTGAAATGTTTGGCTTCCATAATAGGAACTATTTTTCAGACTTATTTTTATCCTCAGATTAGTGACTTCCTTCATCTTACTAACCCTTGGGACAATGGCTCATAACTACTTATTACTAGTTTCATTTAAAAAAACTTCTAACTTTCTTGGTTTTCTTAAACTCTTACAATATTTAAATGTAATTTTTCACTTTCTAATCTTTTATTATAAAAGAAATTTTAAAAATTTTGTGTTTTGTGCTTATGCAAAGTGTAATGCAAATTGATATGTAAATAAGCACAAACCTCCCCCAAATCTGTTTACAGCAGTGTCCTCACTGTTGTCATCTGTTAAATCTCAAAAACCTGTAGGCTTGGGAGGAAAAGTTATTAGCGGGAACAAGAATAAATGAAAGTGAAAATCTTCCCCCAAACTAATTTTTTTATTTTATTTATGTACAATTTTGCAATATTTTTATTTATTTATTATTATTTTTTTATATTTTTTTTTATTTACAAATGATTCACCTCCATTCTAACAATGAGACAATATTACCGAGACATGGAAGTGGGGTGGAGGAAAATCAATCATTATAAATCAGCTCCTGTAAAAACAGGAGCTCCTCCGTGGGGTCAGTAGAAAAATACGGTTTTAATCTATGCCCATTCACTTTGAAAATTGTACCGTTTTTTCTAACTTCAACTGCCCCGTGCGGGTATACATACCGCACAACAAATAGTCCTTTCCAACGAGATCGGAGCTTACCCGCATGAAAATGGAGACGGGAATCGTAAAGGACTTGTTGACCTGAAATAAAAGTTTTTCTCAAAATATTTTTATCATGAAATACCTTCGTCCGATTCTTTACTATCACCGCATTATCGTAAGTTTCATCGCGGAGTTAGCTTAGCTCATTTAATTGCAGCTTCCAAAAGTTGTAAGCTTGATTCAAATCGAGGTTAAGTTCTTTAATGGCCCACATTGCTTTATGTTCGATCTCACTCGGAAGGTGGCAAGCCTTTCCAAACACTAGACGGTAAGGAGACATACCAAGATCGATTTTATAAGCGGTACGAAATGCCCAAAGAGCATCCGTCAATTTGGTTGACCAATTTTTCTGGTTTTTAGAAACCGTTTTCTCCAAAATTTGTTTGATTTTCCTGTTGAAAATCCCAGCTTGCCCGCTCGTTTAGGGATGATAGGGTATGGAAAGTTTGTGATTGATTGCATATTTCCGCATCAAAGTTTCGAAAGACCGATTACAGAAATTCGTCCGTTATCGCTAATGATAGCGCGAGGGTGTCCAAATCATGAAAAGATATTTTCTTTAAGGAACTTAATGACAACCTTGTTGTCATTGGTGCGATATGGAATAGCTTCCACCCATTTCGAGACATAATCAACCGCTAACAAGATGTACAAATTCCCAAAAGAGTTGGGAAAAAGACCCATAAAATTAATACCCCAAACGTCGAAAATTTCAACAACCAAGATCGGTTGAAGTGACATCTCATTTCTTTTAAAAATCCGACCCGTGTTTTGACATTGTGGACAGGTTTTGCAATGATCAAATGCATCTTTGAATAATGTAGGCCAGTAAAAACCGCATTGCAAAACCTTCTCCGCCGTCTTTCGTGGACCAAAGTGACCTCCACTGTCTAATCATGACAGAAAGACAAAATACTCTTGAATTCATCATTAGGGACACATTTGCGAATGATTTGGTTAGGACAATACTTAAACAAATAAGGTACATCCCAGAAAAATGCTTTACTTGGGAAAGAAATCGATAATTGTCTTGTTTAGACCAATCGCTAGAAATAAGTCCCGTTGCAAGATAATTTACAATATCCACGAACCAAGGTTCGCTGGATAAGGTCAAGAGCTGTTCGTCAGGGAAAGAGTCGATAATTGGTAAGGTCAAAGTTGGTGAAGAGATGCGCGAAAGATGGTCGGCTACTACGTTTTCATATCCTTTCTTATCTTGAATAACAAGATCAATTGTAATAATAGGATCCAACGTATTAACCTACCTTTAGCATCCTTCTTCGATAAAAGATGTTTTAAGGCGGAGTAGTCAGTGTAAACCACAATCGGTGAGCCAATCAAGTAAGGCCTGAATTTTTCTAATACAAATACAACTGCCAAGAGTTCTTTCTCGGTAGTTATATAATTAATTTGGGCATCATTCAGGGTCTTACTTGCATAATAAATCACATGTGGTATCTTATCAATGTGTTGTCCTAAGACTGCACCAACAGCAAAATCTGATGCATCACACATAAGCTCAAATGGTTGGTTACAATCGGGAGATGATAGAATGGGGGTTGTGGTGAGAGAATTTTTAAGCGAGTCAAATGCAGTCTCACAGTCCGAATCAAAGTGAAATGTGGTATCCTTGGCCAAGAGAAGGGTTAAGGGTCTAGTAATTTTGCTAAAATTCTTAATGAATCTCCTATAAAATCCTGCATGACCAAGGAAAGGTCGTATATCTTTGACGCATTTGGGATGAAGAAGGTTATGAATGACATCTATTTTAGCTCTGTCGACCTCAATGCCTTTCCGTGAAATGACATGTCCAAGCACAATACCCTCTTGGACCATGAAATGAAATTTTTCCCAATTTAAAGTTAAGTTCTTATTTTTACAACGACTAAGATTTGCGGCAAGATGAGATAGGCAATCAACAAAAGGGTCCCCAAATATTAAGAAATCGTCTATAAAAATCTCCAGAAAATTCTCGACCATGTCCGAGAATATCTGTAACAACCCTAATTTTTCCTATACACTTTTCTATACAATTTTTTTTAAAATTTTTAAAAAAATCCATAAAGGAGTATTTTACTCTGAGCACAAGATATATATAATTAATTGTTTTGTTTTTAAATAATTTTATTTTTAGTGTACATTAAATTGTTTTAAAATTTAAAGTGTACTTTGATATTTAATGCTGCTGATATCATTTTAAGTATCTATTTTTCTACAATAATTACAAGAAGGAGCTTGTAGCTCATTGGTAATACCTTGCACTACTGAACCAAGCCACCGGAGTTCAAATCCCACGCCCCACATTATTTTTGTATTTATTTTGTTTTATTTTTTTTGGAAGTCAACGGTAAAAAGGCCATAACTCTCAAAATATGTACAGGACAACAAAAAGTAAAAATACCAAGTTGTTCCTCAGGAAATTCCCCGGCCAATGGACCCCCGACTCGGCCCGACTCGGCGCCGCCGGCCGGCGACTCGGTCCGGCGCCGCCGGCCGGACTTGGCCGGACGGCCGAGTCACCAACTGAGAAAAGTTGTCTCTTGACTTGTTCAACCCTCTTGCACACTTATTATACCTGGATCGGTTTCGATTTGGCCAATAAATCCCTTTTACTCCTAGGTTTAATGATTTTTAATGAATTTTTAATGTTTTTTATATTTTCTTTTAATATTTTTTAACCCTAACCCTAGCCTAGCCCTATATAAAGACCCCTACCCTCTACCATTTCACCTCACAACTCTAAGTCCACTCTCCCAAATTCTCGAGAACTCGGTACGAAGAGCGAGAAGCGAAGCGCTGCCAAAATCGACGACGGATTCCGGCGACCGGATCAAAACCTTTGTGACGTTTTCAACGAATCGACAACCACCACGTCCATTAGCTTCCTTAGCTTGTCCAAACCGTAAGTCCCACCTTCTTCTATCTCTCTTTTCTTTAAGATAAAAATACGACTTTTTGGAACCCGACGGAAATCGGACAAACCGATTTCCGATTCATTTTTTCTATAAATTTCCACTTGTCACCTAATATATATTATCTACCCATATTCAGGTTGACTATTAATCACCCATAAATCAATTTAATCAAACTTTTTCACATAAAATAATAACTTCTTTGCAAAACCGTATTCTTTTCATAAAAATACCATGAAGTTCATTTTTCTTAGTTTAATTAATTCCCTCACTTCTAAATAGGTTTATCTTGATCACTAAACTTGTAAAATCCAATTTGAATGAAATTTCACATATAAAATGATAACGTTTTCGAATACCGTATTCTTGCGCTATAATACCTTCAACTTTAACTTGTCATGTTTTATCTTTAAACTTCACCAAAACGTAAAATAAGTCACGGGGTAATGACCTACCCCTACACACACTCAATATAACCCTAATTGATAGATATCAAAATACAGAATACGAAATTACAGGACTTTTTCACTAAAATACCATAATCTTTATAACTTTTATTTAAAGCTTTAAGTTGTAAACTTTTCTAGATAAAATCTTTTAATAAAATGAAAACACGATTGGTCATGGACATCGATCGTTTATCTAAACTGTCTTGTGGTGCCTAGGCAAGTGTGTCTAAGGCTAGTGGTTTTTAATTAGGCCCACGACTGTGGTTCCTTCCCACTTACCTGGCACTTACCTGGCCGCAATTGACGGTGAAGAGGCGATTTGAGGCTTCTAATGACTCATCGTTTAGACCTTAGAAATAGGCTAGTTGGTTTAGGAAACCCTAATAACTAAAATACGGGAAACTGTACTCTTTTGCAAATAAATACCCCATATTTATAAAACCGTTTTCCCAAATGAAAAGTATTTGTTAAACCTAAGCAAAGCGCCGTTACAACCCACTTTTGGGGAACCTGTTAGGGATAGTACGGTTCATCATGCACCCGCAGGCTAGTAGTGCGAGATTCAGACCTCCGCAAGGAGCATTCGGTCTCGAAAGGTTTAAAATACGACATTTAAGGAAAATGAGATTTTTGAAAATAAAATATTTATATAAAATTATTCATGTGTTAATATATATATAATTATCATTTAAACACCTATTTTATCATAATATAAAGTTTCCACATTTTTCTAAAAAAATTACAAGATTAAAAGTTACACTAAAATACCATGAATTTCAGATAAGATAATTAATACTTTTATTAGGATATATTCACTAGAATAACACAAATAAAATTCACATTCATTATAACAATTAAGACGATTATTAAATACTTGAGGTGTATTTTGAAAACTATACAAAAGTATTTTTACATAAAACCCCTTCAAGTTTTACAAATTACAATAAGGCCCCTAGCTAATATTGAACTTCAAATTCTCTTCTTTTATTCTGACTCGGGTTAGAGTCTGACTATTTCTGACTTGAATATGATTCAAGTCAATCTATATTCCTTTATATTCCAATACAATTTGAATACATGAAACCCTGGATCCAGTTAACAATATATTCTTTTTGACTGAATCAAACCATGGATATTCATCCATTATCCTGATATTCCATTTACCTGATTACACAGTTGCAATATGTTTACTGATATCATGGTTTTGGTCAGTCATCCAACTTACATAATCCAACACTACAATACTGTTAAAACACTACGGGGTTTAAGGGGTAGATTGGTACGGAAGGTGTTAAAGGTGGCAAGAGGTGGTCAGATTAAGACACCTAACCTGAATCCTATTGCTGTTGTACCGTGGCATAACGGTTCCTTGTACTTTCCTTTTGCCCTGATCTCTAGCATATAGAGATCCCCCTCGTATACACTGGCATCCTTCTGTACCAACCTACAAACAACAGCGTTACACAATGTTCCATAATATTAAACAATATAAAACTTTAGAAAATATTGTTACTCTGTCATTCTCATTCTCTTATTCTTTGGGACTTACCGAGCGACCTATTCGCTGACGACATTCTATTTCCTTCTTCTTTGAATGTCGTCAGGTGCGTTGGACCAAGCTGAGATCGAGCCCACCGGTGAAGATTTGGAGCAGTTCCACGAAGATCCCGAGCTCTAAATATTGTACCTTGTTCTTTCCAGTATTTTTATTTTCTGTTATGCCACTGTTTAGGCATCGGTTTTCATTTCAGTTGTATTTTCTTTTCATGCATTGTACAAAGAGTGTTATTAATAAAAGTTGCTGTTATTTCTACATCATTTGTCTCTTGTGATTTACTTTATATTGCTTAGTTACGCTTAGCGTATGTACTTCTGAGTATATACGTAGCGGGCCTCGTCGCGTCCACTTCGCCGTACACTGGGAAGCGGGGCGTGACAATATCCCCATCATACACCGCTGAAATATAACGGGAGCATTGCATAACCCAAAGGGCATGCGTCTATAAGAAAAAGTACCGAAAGGACAAGTAAATGTGGTTTTATCTTGATCCTTTTCGGCAATAGGGACCTGGTTATAGCCAGAGTATCCATCCATGAAACAATGATATTCATGTCCAGCTAATCGTTCCAACATCTGGTCAATGAAAGGTAGAGAGAAGTGGTCTTTCCTCGTTGCCGCATTGAGTTTTCTATAATCAATACATACGCGCCACCCAGTTTGAGTGCGTGTCTGGATCAACTCATTAGCCTCATTCGTTATGACCGTGATGCCGGATTTCTTAGGGACTACATGAATAGGACTTACCCATTGGCTATCAGAGATTGGGTAAATGATACCACCGTCAAGACATTTGACGATTTCTTTCTTTACCTCCTCCTTCATGACGGGATTTAACCGTCTTTGTGGTTCTCGGGTTGGCTTGGCTTGGCTTCATCCATCAAATGTATATGATGTTCAACAATCAAGGGACTAATCCCTTTGATGTCGGCCATTGTCCAACCAAATGCTTGTCAATTAGATCTCAAGACCATCAAAAGAGCTTTCTCTTGCTCTAAGGCTAGAGAAGCGGATATGATAACAGGTAAAGACTCATTCTCACCTAAATATGCATATTTAAGATGAGAAGGTAACAATTTGAGATCTAATGTCGGTGGAGAGACAACAGAAGGTGGGGTAAGTGAATGACATTCGAATTCTAGAAGAAGTTCATAGCCTGCAAAGGATACAGACTCGGAAAGTGTGTCTGACTTTTGTAATGAGTCAGAAGGTTCAAACTCAAGAGTGGACTCGTCAAAGGTGACCTCACTATAATGTGCAAGATCAAACAATGATGTGCTAATGTCGTCGAGATCATCAAAGCAAAGTTCATCAGCCTTGCAGCTTTCGGGAGCTATCTTGTGGACAGAACAGACATCAAGAAGATAGGCAGAGGGTTCAGATGGCTGACTTCCAATCTTGTAAATGTTAAGCTCAATTGTCATTTTTCCAAAGGATAGGTTCATGGAACCATTTCGACAATTAATGACAGCATTGGAAGTGGCTAAGAAGGGTCAACCGAGAATCACCGGAATTTGGTTCCGTGGGTTTGCTACAGGTTGTGTATCTAAAACAATAAAGTCCACAGGGAATATAAATTCCCCGACTTTTATCAACACATCCTCAAGCTCACCCCTAGGTTTGGTGATGGATTGGTCTGCCATTTGGAGAATACAATGATCTGGTTTCAACTCTCCAATCCCTAACTGCTCGTAGACAGAGTATGGAAGCAGGTTAACACTAGCGCCAAGGTCGAGTAAAGCACGATTAATATTTTTACCTCCAATAGAAATAGAGATTGTAGGACATCCAGGGTCCTTATGTTTCTTTGGTAATTGTGGGGTAAAAGCGGTGCTAACATTATTCGTCATGAATACCTTTTTGGGTACTTGCGTCTTCCTCTTCCTAGTGCACAAGTCCTTAAGGATTTTCGCATAAGCCGGAACTTGTTGTATAGCATCTAGGAGAGGGATATTGATGTTAACTTGTTTAAACATTTCCATAATCTTCTCCATATGTGGACTTGGTTTGTTTCCCTTTAACCTGTTTTGATAAGGAGCTTTAGCAATAAGAGCTGGGTCCGACATTGGAGAAGGTTATGTAAGTGGAACAGATCCCAGAATTGGAGTGGGGATCGTCTTTGATTGACTAGAAGAAGTGGGCTGAGGGTTCGAGCCTTGGGGAAAACGGAGAATAGGCTCGGAAGAAAATGGACTAGGGTCAGAAGTGGAAGTGGAAGTGGAAAGTGGAAAGTGGAAGTGGAAGCCGGGGTGTCATTGATAGATTCATCATTATCAGTATCAATCTGTTCACCGACTTGATTATTCAGCACTCTTCCGGATCTCAACGTTGTAATGGCACTCACATTGTAGTATTGTGCAGGATTCGGTAAGGATTGAAATGGAAGTTTCTCTTTCTCTCTAGCACCCATTTCGGCATTTAATCGTGTAATTTGTGCTTCTGTCGATTTAATACTCTCACCGTGGGAGACGAAGTTCTTCTTTATATCTGTCACGCCCCGCTTCCCGGTATACGGCGAAGGGGACACGACGAGGCCCGCTACGTATATACTCAGAAGTACATACGCTAAGCGTATCTAAGCAATATAAAATAAATACACAAGAGACAAGAAATAAAAAGAAAAACAACTTTTATTTATTAATATTCTTTGTACAATGCATGAAAGGAAATACAACTGAAATAAAAGATGCCTAAAGAGTGGCATAACAGGAAATGAAAAGTACAGAGAGGAAAAGTGTACAATGAAACTAAAGTGCAGGGTCTTCAGCAAACTGCTCCAAGTCTTCTTGCGATGGCTCGATCTCTGCCGGGTCCAAATCACCTGACGACATTCAAAGAAGAAATAAACAGAATGTCGTCAGCGAACAGGTCGCTCGGCAAGTCCCAAAGATAAGGGAGGAATAGAATAGACAGAGAGTAAGAGAGAGAGAGAGAGTTGCTTTTACAGTTGTATTATATTGTTATATTGTTGTAGTATTGTGTTAACGCTGTTGTTTGTAGCTTGGTACAGAAGAATGCCAGTATATACGAGAGGAGTCTCTATATACGAGAGGAGTCTCTATATGCCAGAGACTAGAGGCACGTATAGTACAAGGAACCGTCTATGCCACGGTACAACAGCAACTGGATTCATGTTAGGTGTATTAAATCTAACCACCTCATGCCACCTTTATACCTTCCGTACCAATCTACCCCTTAAACCCCGCGATGTCTTATTTGTATTGTTATCTTGTAAATTGTATTGATTGTAAGTTTGATTGACTGACTGAATGGAACCATGATATCAGGAAACGGTTGTAACCGTAGAGTCATATAACTGGAATAACTGAGAATCATGTAAAAGGAATATATATCCATGGTTCGGTTCAGTCAAGTTGTATAAATTGGTATTTGGATTCATGGATTCATGTTTTCACATTGAATTGGAATCTTGTGGATTATAGATGACTTGAATCATATTCAAGTCAGATTAATCAGACTCAAACCCGAGTCAGACAATCAGGAATGTGAATCGAAGTCTTATAATTGCTAGGGTCCTTAAGATAATTTATAAAACTTGAGGGGGTTTTATGTAAAAATACTTTTATATACTTTTCAAAATACACCTCAAGTATTTATTACTCGTCTTTAGAGTTGTAATGAGGGTGGATTTTATGTTGTGACATTTCTAGTGAAAATATCCTAGTTTTATAAATAAGGGTATTTATCTGTAATATTGATTATTTGAAGTTCATGGTATTTTAATGTAAAATTTATTCTTTGTGATTTTTAGGAAAATGTGGAAAATTTATATTATAATAAAATAGATATTTAAATGATAAATATACATCTGTTTATACAAAAATAATTTTAATAAATATTTTATATTCCAAAAATCTCATTTTCTTAAGATGACGTATTTTAAACCTTTCGAGACCGAATGCTCCTTGCGGAGGTCTAAATCTCGCACTACTAGCCCGAGGGTGCGCGATAAACTGCACGATCCCGAACGGGTTCCCCAAAAATGGGTTGTAGCGGTGCTTTGCAAAAATTGTAAAATACTAATCCTTTCGAAAACGGTTTTATAAAGTAAAAGGTATTTATTTGCAAAAGTGTAAATTTTCCGTATTTTAGATTCTAGGGTTTCCTAAGTCAACTAGCATATTTCTAAATGGTCTAAACGACCAGTCGTTAGAAGCCTCAAATCGCCTCTTCACCGCCAATTGTGGCCAGGTAGGTACAAATGAGGAAGGAGGGATCCGCTCACGAATCGTGAGACGGGCCTTTTAAAGTTACCTTTGCTCACTTGCCTAGCCTAGACACCAAAAAGTCAGGTTTAGATAAACGATCGATGTCCAAAACTTATCGTGTTTTCCTAATAAGAGGTATTTATTTAAAAGTGTATCAAAGCTAAACTTTTAGAAATGATTTTATTAAGAATATGGTATTTAAATGAAAGTATTGTTTTATCGTATTCTAAGTTTTTGATGATGTCATTTAGGCTTGTATTTACGTGTGTGTGGAGGTAGGTCATTATCTCATGCTCTACTTTAAATGTATAGCAAAGTTAAGGGGTTAAATGTGAAATCGAAACATTGTGGTATTAAAGTGAAAAAATACGATAAATTGGAAAGGTTATCATTTCATGTGATGAAACTTATTCAAATTGATTTTTAAAAGTTTAATAGTCAACATAAAGATGTTTAAACATGAATGTATTGGTGAGAAGTGAACTTTTATAGAAAACTGAATCGGAAATCAGATTTGTTCCGATTCCGTCGGGTTTTGAAATTTTGTATTTTAGAGAAATAGAAAGAAGAATAGAATGGGACTTACGGGTTTCGATTAAGCAAGAGACTGAGGGGTTGCCGAAGCGTTGCTTCGTCGCCGGTTGTTCCTAAAAACGTCGCTGGAATTTCCACCGGAATTTCGTCGGAGCTTCGCCGCGAACTTGATTTCAAAGTACACACTCTTGGAAAATTTTTGAGAGAGTGAGCTTAGGGTTTTGGGATAAGAGGGTAGAGGGTAAGGGGTGTATTTATAGGGTAGGCTAGGGTAGGGTAGGTGAAAGGTTTTTAATTTAAAAAAATTGTAAAAATGTAGGAAAAATCATAGTAATTAGGGTATATTAAATTCTCGGGAACCGATCCAAGTAAATGGTGTATGCAGGGGAGTTGGGAATACGAAAAGACACATTTTTCGTTTTGGGGACTCGGCCGTCCGGCCGGTGGCGTCGGCCCGAGTCGGCCGGCGCCGGCCGACTCGGGCCGGACCCGGCCGAGTCAAGGGTCGAGGAGGTAGGGAGGCTCAAGGTTAAGACACTGGTATATTTAGTTTTTTAGGTACAGTTCAACTTTTGGGAGTTATGGTGTTTAGACTGTTGGGCTTCCAAATGATTTAAAACAAAAACAATATAAAAATAATGTGGGGCAGGAGATTTGAACTCTGGTGGCTTGGTTCAGCAGTGCAAGGTGTTACCAATGAGCTACAAGTTCCTTCTTATAATTATGGTGTGAAATAATTATTTAAAGTGGTAACAGCAATATTAAATACCCCAAGTATACTTTTATTTTAAAACAATTTTATGTACACTAAAAATGGAGTTATATAAAAATAAAATAATTACTTTTATATTGTGCTCGGGTTAAAATACTCCTTTATGGATTTTGAAAAAAAAATGTATAGAAAAGTGTATAGAAAAATTAGGGTTGTTACAATATCATCAATAGAAGACCTTATATCAGCCAACACTTGGATGGAATGTTTCATGAAAAAATCCAAGGTTCGTTCAAGTGAAGAAGAGTTGTCAGTACCGACCAATTGCAAAGAATTATTATACGGTGCAGAAGTGTTGGCCGGATTTTGAAAATTTTGTGATTGGAAGGGGTGCTGACTCAGTTGTAGTGATTGCTGTTGTTGTGGAGGAACCTTTTGAAAGTTATTTTGGTTTGGAACCGTATTTTGAGTTTGGTGTTGGTTCCAAGCAAAATTAGGGTGATTCCTCCAACCTTGATTATAAGTGGAAGAATAAGGATCGTTTTTAGGTCTTTGCTGAAAAGCAGCATTAGTGTGTTCTTGACCTTGAAACGGAGAATTCAAAGGACATTCTTCTGTCAAATGTGATGGATCGGAACAGCATCCACACACGGTTTTAGGGAGTGTGACCTGGTTTAGGGAGGCTAAAAAAATTTGTGTTCTATAACTTCAAGTTTCTTTTGCATTGTTGCCATTTCAGCTTTGACTGCTATGGAAACATCAAGTTGATGGATACCACCCCTAGATGATGGTTGACTAACACTCTCCCATTGCAAAGTTTTTTCAGCAAAATCTTCTAAAAATTTTCAAGTTTCACCATCGTCTTTAGACATGAAATTGCCTTGACACATGGATTCAAGCATCTGCTTCGTTGTTGGATTAATGCCCTCATATATGATTCAACACAGATCCCATCGATAGATTCCGTGATGAGGACATTAGACTAGCAGATCCTTGAATTGTCCAAAACACTTCCAAAATTGTTCATTGGGAAGCTGGGTAAATTGATTGATTTAGCTACGGACAAGGGCGGTATTATGATTGGGATAAAATTTCTTAAGGAATGCTATGACGAATTCATCCCAGTTTGAAATAGAGTGTGCAGCTGTGTTATATAGCCATTTCTCAGCTAAATTGCACAAAGTGAACGGGAGAAGACGTAATCTCATAGCATACACAGAAAGTTGTGAAGTGCCCATCATAGCACATACGTTTTCAAATTTGGTAATAAAAACGTATGCGTCTTCAGACTCGAGACCGTGAAATTTCGGTAAAAGATTGATGTAGCAAGGTTTGATTTCGATATTATTCCCATTGGCTGGTGGAATGGTAAGACAAGTAGAAAGAGGACCACGTATCGGGTAGCATCTCTCTTGGAGAGAAATACACGGTAGATTCTGCGCACCTGTGGACAGTGGCAAAGTGGTGTTATAATTTGATGGAGATCCGTCCATCTTGGTGGATGTGGTGCCTGGTGAGGAAAAAGAAGATGTAGAATTACCGACTTCGGAGTCGATAGAAGAGATGCGGATAAGACGGGTACTAGAATCCCGTGTCCAGCAGAGCATGCACTAAACGGTTTAACACAAGTGGCAGCGTTTGTGATAATTAGAGAACGTGGTTTATTTTTGGTTTGGTTTGAAAAAGACGGATTTTGAAAAATCACAAAAAATGCACAGTCAACCCTAGATTTAAGGTCACCTAAGTCAAGTCACTAGACCGCTCCTAGACTTTCAGAAGACAAATTGCAGGATAAATCCTCTACTTCCTCTTTATCCCTCCTGTGGCCAGGTAAGTGCCAGGGAAGTGGGAGGTATCCTCTACGTAAGTAGCGGGCCTAATTAAGTAACCACTTGTGTTAGACACACTTGCCTTAGACACCACAAAAGAAGTGCGGATAAACAATAGATTACCCACGACCTTCTTCTATCCTAATTGAGCGCGAAGGTCTTTAGAGTCTTGTCTAGATATTTTTTAGTTAATGAGGGGTGATGCGGATGCTAATTTTATGATTTTCAGGGCTTAGGAAGAGTAATGAAATCCCTACCTAATCTGAATTTGGTCTTTACCCCTTAATTTCCGTATTAAAATATGCAAACAACCAATATCAAAACATGCAACAAATTTTTATTTTTGAGCGGCGAATTTTTGCAAAGAATCCTGCAGAAAAGTTGTTATTGGACATATCAGAGAAGAGATAAGAAAGTATAGAATATACCAGAGAAAATTCAATCGCCAATTCAGCAACACAACCGCGGTTCCGCTGCTAATTCCTGCAATATGTCGCCGTTCCGCTGTCTGTTGTCAAGTTATTTGAACTAAATTTGTACTACTTATCCCTTTTACTCCTCTGTCCTAGATGAAGTGATCTGAATAATTTTCTCCCTGCTGCGGTGATTCCAGATTTCCTTGCAAAATTCATACACTAAACGTTAATCACACTATGCAATTTTGATTTAAAACTTTGATGGAATAATAATATTTCAACTCAAATAGCAAGCACGAACAAATTACGCACGCATCTCCGGTGACGGCGCCATTTGATTAGTCATCGAATGATTGGCATGAAAAAGAGTTATCACAATCAAAGAATTTATAACCGCCATCAATAACGGTGTCGATGTAGTTCGTTAATGAGTACGGGTCGTCCACTGGGATTCGTGTATTTATTCGTTCTTGCTTTAGTTGAGTCGAAAGAAAATAGTAAAGAAAATTCAAAAAAATAAGATTTCAAGATTTAATTGAGTTTGTCATTTCAAAAAAATCAAGAAAGAGTTTAAGATTTCATAATCAAGAAAATGTCCAATATCAATTTTTAGTTATCAAGAAAATTGAAGAATAACTTGTAGGATTCGATAGGAATTAGTAGCAATGATGAATACTAATAATAACACATCTTATCTATTGATGAATTATGGCTAAAACAATGGTGATGAATGAAGATTAGGGATCTATTGAAGAAACTAGGGTTTCTCCTTCACTATCCCTAGTCTTTTCATTGATCATCATTCAAATCTAGCCTTTAGCAAAGAGAATCATCAATCATTTAATCCCAAATTGTAACGAAATAATCGAGAACGGTGATCTCGTTCCAAATTTGGTCATTGACGATTTTTTTCCTAAAGTTCATAATCCTCATAAGACTTAAGATTAGTTTAGGATTTCATCACCATTTGATCTACCGAATTCCTTCGAATCCTTTACAAACGGAGATTTCACTCACGCATCATGAAAATAGAAGAATTAAGAATTAGAAATTTCATAATGCGAAAATTTAAAGAAAGCAAGAGTTAACAATTGATCACCTTTATTAATCAACTTCAAATTACGCGTTCCTTCAATTCGAGGTTACAAGAAGTGCTCTTGATCACTCGCTTGAAGAGGTAATTTCTCCGTCGACTTTCGCTTGGCTCGATCTCCGTAAGACTTGGATCTATCGAGGATCTCGTGCTCGTAGATGAAGATTGGCTTCGCGTAAAGGATCTTTGCGTTGAATGCTTGATAAACTCTCGATGATTCTTGATTTGATTTGAAATTGAATTGGATTTGGTTTTGGTTTGTGTGCTAAATGTCTACTAAAAACAACAACCAATCAACAACCTTATCAATGTAGGCTTGGGTCCCTTTTTATAGCTCTTCACCAATCTTCCACTCGAAGATAGGTTAATCTTCCCCAAGAAGTTAGGTAGCTATGGGAAAACTTCTAGAATAAGGTAGTTATCAAGCTTCCTCAAGAAACTAGGCTGTTGGAAGGAAGTTTTCAAAACAAGTTTGTTATAATGAAGCATCTTCAACAAGCTAGAACATTACAATTAAGCTTTCTGGAGAATTGAAGTCACCGGAACCCTAACTCGGCCGCGAATCCGCGGCTGTTTGGTGAGTTTATGCCTTCAAAATTCTTCTGTCTTCTTGTGTTGATCTCTGGGTTTATATTTGATATCTGGAATCCTTTTATCACTTCTGAATCTCTGCCGGATTTTAACTCTTTGACTTGCTGCATTTTGTCGGCAAATTTGCGATTCCAATATCTGTCCTGAAATAATTTTCTGCACAAAATCTCACTGAAAATTTTTGAGATATATAATATCATGCGTGAAGTAATAAACACACAATTTCCTTCCAAAATGTTGATTATAATGTATAACTCGTGGTAATTGATATTTTCCAGACGAACTTGTAATTCGTGTTATATTTATAACAAATACCCTTAGATGTTTAGAAAAGTGAGGAAATTGTTATATTAAAGATTGCAATTATTTCGACTGAACAACTCTCTTGAGTTGACAAAAGTCAATGGTTTCATTGCCCATGGTTTTAGCCCATGGTTTTGCTTAAACTCAAGTTACAAAATATCTAGATATTTTGTAACCATAGTTTAGCATGGTATGACTCTCACTTACTCTCTTGAGTTTAGTTAGAATTATTCATATTACTTTTTTGAGTCAAGCTTGAGCCATCTCCTTCTTCCTCTCTCTCCTCAAAGCTCTCTAGAGTTTAAAAAGAAAGAGAAGAAATTAAAAAGAAAAGGTTTTTAAGTGAGATCCAAACCCATATCACCATTCTACTTTAGTCTAGCCCACTAGTGTGGAGTGTTTGCTTCATTTTCATCATTGATCAAGTGAAGCTTGAAGCTTGGTGCAAAAGGACTTCGTGGTGGATCATTGTGGATTTAGAAGGACACAAGCTAACCGGTTCAAACCCCACTCGATCCAAGGAGTCAAGGAGGAGGTCTACAAAGGTTGTATTTTCTCCCCACTTAGCGTTAGACACTTGTAGTATATGATACTTGCATGTTGTTACTCTATTTTTCTAGTTCGATTAATGGTTGGAATTGTTTAGCACCCCCTTAAATTTTTGTTATAGCATGTGTGATGCAACCCTAAACCTAGGATGGTGCTATAGAATCCCATCACAGATACTATTTGAATTTATCCGTCCACCTCTCCGAAGATGCCAAGTTGATTTATGACACCGTGTATCGGAGGTCTGGACGGATACGACCGTTGTAGCAGACTTCGTCAGATTCCCCTTCGTTTGCGAGCGGTTTTTGATTGTGGGGACGCTCTTTCCTGCAGGCGCAAGCCCCTGCAGTTAATTACGTTACCGTATCGCGGTAACTACTTTCTCCTGCTCCAGAAGTTCACTTCGTGTCGTATGTGTTTGTTTTATTTTTGGTTGCCCATGAATTATATACGGAGACTAATTTATGTTGTCGCCCGTAGGGCGGGGATTAGTCTAAATCCGTATTTTCTTAGATTTGGGTTTGTTTTGATTTAAGGATCGTTAACCTCATTTGAGATCAAGATCAACTCAAATGTTTGTTAAGGATACCTTAATCCGATGTCAGACTAAGATCTACTTAACAGGGGTTCAGGATCATTTTTTGATCCAACAAAAGAGCATTTGGGTTCTATGGTTTTAGTATAGGGTGTAAGTCGATGTAGTACACCCCAATACTTGTGGGGAGGCGGAATTTTCAAAAACGAACTTGTTTAGTGAACGAACATCGACTAACCGCTTGAATCGAAGCTAAACTATAAACAACCAAACACAAAGTGTTTCTAAACTACTGTGTTTAGGGATTATACCTAATGAACCAACTCCTTCGTCTTTACGAACTCCTTGTTCTCCTCGGCCTTCTCGAAGTAGTAGACGATCCACCCGAGAGCAAAACTCCAAGCTTAGCCTCTAATCTTGAGGCAACTAACCTTCTTGGATTGCTAATCAAAGAAGATAGATTGAGATAGAGTGATGGTTATGGATTGATTAGTCTTTCTTATCCTTTGATCTCAACACATGAGGTGTAAGGATTAGGGTTTGAAGATGAGAGCTTGAGGAGAGAGAAGATGATAATAATAATGATAAGAGAATAGTGAGTCAAGAAGATATATATCTAGCATTTCTTTTTACAAGAAAAGAATTTAGCAACCATGCTAGAAAATATCTTGTGATGATTCATTAGAATGACAAAAGACTTCTATGAATCATCAAGGTGACTCACTAATCACAATCATTTCATATGCCACCTTAACCTCCTTAGTCACCACCTTCTAGAAGCTTCCCGCATAATTACGAGAACGCCCCTC
Organism: Agapanthus africanus; assembly: GCA_030015575.1. Taxonomy (NCBI): domain Eukaryota; kingdom Viridiplantae; phylum Streptophyta; class Magnoliopsida; order Asparagales; family Amaryllidaceae; genus Agapanthus; species Agapanthus africanus. The sequence goes on along the minus strand of CM057339.1, from coordinate 196,055,602 downwards.
CTTTCCGCAAAAATACGGAAAAACTTTAGACTGTAAAAATCCAATAACCGGATACCAGTAACTGGCTTAAACCAAAGCCGACTGGTAAAAACTGTCCGAAAGTCGTACGCGCGTAAACGCACGTATGCGTCCGAACCCTTGTCGTAAAACCATACGACCTCTATATCGTTTCGCCTGGAGTAGGAAACTCTCTGTGTGGGACTCTAGAGACTCGACTACTACGCTGGCAGTGGGTTTAACCACAGACCGCAAGCGGCACTAGCTGTACGTAACGGTCCCCAGGTAGTTGTCGATAAGAAGGCCGATGAGGAAACCCATCCGAACTCCTACTGAGTCTGATGTGACAATCTCCATACAGTCCGGTCCGTTCGTCCAAGACTATCGCATATCGGGCCTAGGGGGCGGCAAGCGTCAGTCCCCTAATAGCGGTATAAGTCGTGTCGGAGGGAAGCCCATTACACCCTGAGAAACTACTGGACTTGCCCTGGCCAGGGACTTTGCGTAATGGCTCTCTGACACAGCACGATATCTACTCCCAATACCGGGAGGGACGAATCCTGTCTAACCGCCACTGCCTCCAAGTGCTCGGGACTGCACCCAACTGCTACCTGTTTGCACGACTCCTTTGAGCCGTGGTAGGGTAGCAATCTAAGAACAGTGGGACACACTCGAGGCGAAGTAGCAGTGTCAAGTCTGCGGACTACGCTGTACTCATGTCACCTGGGAACTGTTCACTGACGACTGGTATAAAACCAACCAACAGTTCCCTGTGAGTCTTGTCCGGTGTACCCGTAACCTAACGAGCACCTGTATACTATCTCCAGTACGACGTACTGACGGCTGTGGGACAGACCATCTCCGCAACTGGGATGAGAAGCGTACACACTAGTCTACTCCGGATTATCGATGCTCTGTCTCAATAATCCAACGACCAGGGACCTGAATAAGGATGTGCTTGTAGACTACCCAGCCCTCACTAGTGTGACTGCCATCACAACGCTGGTAGACAAGCAAGATCCTAAGAGCTCTATCAATACGTATACTCACATATTAAGATAGAAAAACCAAGTAGCATACTACCATGTTTAGCAAGACTGTTATATACATGTGAATATCCCAAGCTTCCATTAAGTAATATACAAACTAGTATGATACAGTAATGGCCTTCTAGGGCATAAACACTAACAATCTCCCACTTGCACTAGGGCCATGTACTGGCATATCGTAGACCAATGATCTCGAGTAGCCTCTCGAACTGAATCTGAGGAAAGGCCTTTGTGAATGGATCAGCAATGTTCTCTTCTGAAGCAACTCTCCGAACCTCGATCTCCTGACGATCAATGATCTCCCTGATCAGGTGATACCGCCTCAAGATGTGTCTGGACTTCTGATGGGACCTTGGTTCCTTTGCTAAAGCTATAGCTCCGTTGTTGTCGCAATACAGAGGTATTGGATCAACTATGGTAGGAACCACCTGAAGTTCTGTTAGGAACTTCTTCATCCAGACTGCTTCTTTTGCGGCATCGCAAGCAGCTATATACTCCGCTTCCATCGTCGAGTCAGCAACGGTGTCCTGCTTGGAGCTCCTCCAGCACACCGCCCCTCCATTGAGGGTAAAGACATAACCCGACATGGACTTGGAATCGTCCTTATCACTCTGGAAGCCGGAATCAGCAAAGGCCTCCAACCTGAGGTCTTTTCCGCCATAAACCAAGAACATCTCCTTAGTCCTCCTCAAGTACTTGAGAATGTTCTTTACTGCTATCCAGTGTTTCTCCCCTGGGTCTGACTGATACCGGCTCACCACGCTTAGTGCGTAAGCTACATCTGGTCTGGTACACAACATCGCATACATTATAGAGCCTACCGCAGAAGCGTAGGGTATAATAGACATGCGTTCCCTTTCCAAATCAGTCTTGGGAGACATCTCTTTGGAGAGGGTGATTCCGTGACAAGCCGGTAGATTACCGCGCTTAGAATCTTCCATACTGAATCTTTTCAGTACAGTGTCGATATACCTGGACTGCGAAAGTCCCAACATCCTCTTGGATCTATCACGATAGATCCGGATCCCCAGAATGTAAGAGGCATCACCCAGGTCTTTCATGGAAAACCTGTGTGACAAGAATCCTTTGACAGATTGTAGCATAGGAATGTCATTTCCTATCAATAGAATGTCATCCACGTACAAGACGAGGAATACGACACTTCTGGCTACAACTTTACTATATATGCACGGCTCATCTGGATTTTTGATAAAGTCATATTCTTTGACTGTCTCATCAAAACAGATGTTCCAACTCCGCGATGTCTGCTTTAGTCCATAAATAGACTTAAGCAGCTTGCATACTTTCCCGCTGCTCCCACTCTGATTGAAACCCTCTGGCTGATCCATATAGACGCTCTCTTCTAAATTTCCATTCAGAAAAGCCGTCTTTACGTCCATCTGCCAGATTTCATAATCATGGAAGGCAGCAATAGTAAGAAGGACCTGAATGGATTTGAGTATAGCCACTGGAGAAAAAGTTTCGTCATAGTCCAAACCAGGTCTTTGACGAAAACCCTTTGCAACAAGTCTAGCCTTATAGGTTTCCACCTGTCCATCTACACCAATCTTTTTCTTGAAGATCTATTTGCATCCTATGGGTTTTACCCCATCTGGAGCAAAGTCCAAAGTCCATACTTTGTTGGTGTACATGGACTCCATTTCGGTCCGCATTGCATCTAGCCATCGTACCGAGTCGCCGCTCTGGATGGCCTGCTGGAAGTCAGTAGGTTCATCATCTTCTATGATGCAATCCTCTCTATCCCCGTCTATGAGAAAACCGTAGTATCTCTCAGGCGGATGAGACGGCCTACTACTCCTGCGGAGGGGTGCGGGAATGTTCTGTTCTTCTTGAACTTCTGGTTCTACCAAACTTTCAGTAGCAGCTTGTGGTTCTGGAATTTCTTCCAGTTCTATTTCGCTCCCATTAGTATCCTTTTCTAAAACTTGTTGTTCTAGAAAATGGGCATTACGAGAAACAAAAACCTTTTGTTCCTCTGCGTAATAGAAACAATATCCCTTGGAGTTCTTTGGATATCCCACAAACATACATTTTACTGATCGTGCCTCGAGCTTGTCCACAAACTGCTTTTTGACAAAAGCTGGACATCCCCAAATCCTTATATACTGAAGATAGGGTTTCTTCCCACTCCACATCTGATATGGTGTGGTAGGCACAGTTTTGGTTGGAACTCTGTTCAAAATATATGCCGCTGATTCTAGCGCATATCCCCAGAAAGATCGCGGTAACTCAGCATTACTCATCATGGATCGTACCATATCCAATAGGGTTCGATTCCGTCTCTCCGATACACCGTTATGCTGTGGAGTGTATGGAGGAGTAAGCTGAGAGAGAATTCCTTTCTCTTTTAGATAACCTAGGAACTCGGCACTTAAGTATTCACCACCTCGATCAGATCTAAGTGTCTTGATACTTTTGCCGGTTTGGTTTTCTACTTCATTCTTATACTCTTGGAATTTCTCAAAAGCTTCGGATTTATGTTTCATCAGATAAATAAATCCGTATCTTGAGTAATCATCTGTGAAAGTAATGAAATAGGAAAAACCACCTCTCGCATGTGTAGACATTGGACCGCATACATCACTGTGTACGAGTCCTAAGAGCTCGCTCGCTCTTACTCCATGTCCAGTGAATGGAGTCTTTGTCATTTTTCCTTTGAGACATGATTCGCAAGTGGCATAAGTTTGATATTCGAATGAGTCCAAATATCCTTCTTTATGTAACTTAGTTAACCTTGTCTCATTGATATGACCTAGTCTACAATGCCATAAGAAAGCCTTATTTAAATCTGGAGACTTTCTTTTTAGTGTGTTCTGGACATTGAAAATTTGGAGTTGGCTTAAAACATATATGCCGTTATTTAGTGTACCTGACCCAATCAAACCATGATTAAGGTGGATGTTGACAACATCTCTTACAAACGTGAAATCATAACCTTTATTTGATAACAAGGAAACTGATATGATATTACACGTTAAGCTTGGTACAAAATAACAGTTATGTAAAACCAAAATGTGTCCACTCGTCAATCCTAGGTGATAATCCCCGACGGACGCAACTCCCACGCTAGCTCCGTTAGCAACCTTTAGGGTCATATCACCTTCCTTCAGCACTCTACGGTTTCTCAGTGCCTGCAATGAATTGCAAATATGAGATCCTGATCCGGTATCCAATACCCAGAAAGTAGAGTTGATTGACAAACAATTCTCAATTACAAACACACCTGAAGTCGAAGCCACAGCTTGCTTCGGTTCCTGGTTCTTGGCGTTCCACGCCTTGCAATCCTTCTTCCAGTGCCCTTTCCTGTGACAATGGAAGCACTCATCCTGGCCAACTATCGGTACTGCAGTCTTTTTCTTTCCCTTCCCTCCCACCTTACTAACACCTCCTCTAGGTCTGGGTGCGGCCTTCTTCTTCCTTCCTTTGGCCCTAGCCTTGGACCCGGAAGAAGATGTACCGCCAACAAACATAGCGGGTGTTTCCCTTGAATTCTTCAAGGTGCCCTCTGCACTCCTTAACATGTTCAGGAGTTCCGGAAGTTCAACTTCTTTTCTTTGAAGATTGAAGTTCAGGATAAACTGGGCGTAGGTGTGAGGAAGGGACTGGAGAATAAGGTCTGTATAGAGCTCATTATCCAAAGTCGTCCCAAGGTCTGCGAGCTCTTCTATGTAGCCGATCATCTTTAGGACATGTTCTCCCACTGATGACCCGACAGCCAACCTCGCTCGAAACAAGTTCTTTGAGGTCTCGTATCTTGCTATACGAGATTGCTCTCCATAAAGTTCCTTTGTATGGAGAAATATGCCATCAAGGTCCATATTGTCACGACCCGAAAGAGCACGTGACTGGCCCTTGAACCATATGAAGTCTATAGGACTCCATCTGATCCAAGTAAGCCAAAAGCCCAGAAATCTAAAATCATTTTTAGGAATAAGTAAAGAAACTGGTTTAAAGAAGTGAAGAAATACATGTTTGAAATCAAGGTTTTTAAATAACTAAGCCGAATATACATTTTGAAACAGTACAGTCTTTTCTAAAAATTTCGGCAGAGTTTCTTTTGTAAAACTGGCCCCGAATGGGGTACAACAAGGATATCAACATGTGCAATGATAAAGGCATCCCCAAGCGGGAGCTAGCTCTTCGTCAATCGACGGCCACAACCACACATGCAACCATAATATACAACGCCAAGTGGCGAGGATCAAATCCAAAAGAAAGCTCAAAAGCAACAAGAAAACCGCAATACTACTAAGCGCGACTCTAAGGTCGAATAATACATCACTAAAGTCTAGGTCTGAAACAATATACAAGTTTTGGTTGATGGAAATTCTAGATACAATGAAATAAATAAATACAATGGTGGTTCTTGATGCGAAAGAATCCACCTACCCAAAAGCAAATCACCCGCAAGAAGGTAGTGTGCCAGAAATGCCGCAATGGAACCTGTACGGCAGAACCTGCAAGAACTGTGGCACAACGGGGGTGAGTTGCCAACTCGTGAATAGAAACATCTACAAGCAGAAACCGAAAGCAAGACATAATCCTAGGTCCATACGATCAGTATATAGAAATCCTCAATATAAAACATGCAGCCTATAACAAGGCTAGGGTAAATATCTAACCCGAGTGCAATCTCATGTGTCTGTGTCAGTGCCTCAGATAACAATATAGCATATGAATGAGATATGAATGCGAGAAAACAGAATACATTTACATGAAGCAACTGTTTTCATACTTTAGTGAGATTTCCCTTGTATTTTTAAAATGAGGTACCATAATGAAATCAGCATGAAACTGTGCCTAGCATCGGCACAAACGAAATCCCAATATCTCGATATCTCAAAGTCTCAACCACAATATCTAGGGCGCCGTCAGTCCAGACCGGCCCCTACCATAAATCTCAAGACCACGACGGTATCCTCCGGATATCCGACGTGTCGGGTAAAATCACCGGTAGGTAGTACTCCCCTGCCAGGCTCAACGTCAACACCACATTCCTCTTGCCCCGGGGTACCGTACCGGGTCCACCATATACCCGAAACGGTTCATCCGTCTCCTCGAATCGGGTTTCCAAATCCATCAGCAAACTCATGGTGGACGACTCATACATCATGGGAAAACCGCACTTTTTATTTTAAAAGAGAGAATATGTTTATTTGTGTTTTTGCGGTTTTCCTCCAAATCCAGAAAATCTCATAGAAATCCAAATCCAAACTTCAATAGCATGCAAAATAGTGAATATATGCATGAGAATCCATGAATGCGGCATAACAATGAATAACAGTATGCAAGAAGTAGCAGGTAATAACTACAATGTCTAATCTAGCATATAAGGCGAGTACACTTACATCCTGTCTAAATATTTGCTAACAACCTATATCAATGCAATAGTATTTCTAAAGTGTACGTGGCATAGCAATTACCGATGAAGATGTGTGTGAGCCGGCAAGTAAGTGTACGTGGTACATACGCATCATCGGTAATGGTGCTGGTGTCCTAACAGCATGAAATCCATAATGTAGTACGAAACATAATATAAGCATGCGATGCGAAGAGAACCACAATAATGAGCGGAAGCTGAATACTAGACGCAACTATAACTAATCTATTATAAGTCCTACAAATGGTGCCTTTTGAAATAACACGAATCATAGGGTTTTGAAAATAGGGGCTACGGTGTTTTTATGAAAAGATACGTCTTTTGAAAATATCCGTATAACCCTTCTGCTTATCTTTAAAATATCCCCGATTCGTTAGTTTTGAAATAGGTATGACTCGGTCTAGCCTAATGTCAACTACTATACTAAACTATACGGCTGAACTAACAAGCTGAGCTACAGGTAGGGAAACCGCCTAACATCTGAGTCGATATATATAAATATATATAAGTCGGTGATCCCGCCTCAATAGTATCGCGTACGATACAGTATATCATCTGACATCCTCGAGTCATGAGCGCGGATCTATCATCAATATAGGCTCGTACGGTAAATCGTCGTACGGCATCCCAATAGCTGGGTACGGGTCAATATCACACTATCTCATCACATCTCAGGTATCACTATCATCAGATCATATAATCTGGGGTACTACTCTATGTCTAGCACAAAACGATACCATCAATGAAGTATGCATGCGGGGGTAAACACATATCCCAAGCCCGCAAGAATCACATTACGTATCCTAAATACGTATCATATCAAATCACCGATCTCGCGGCACAAAGCCCCCATCATCGACTCATCTCCAAAGTCATCCCATAACATCAAGTACAGTGCAAGTAAGAAAACACACAAGTGTATGCGTGAGGGTGCAAATCTATCCTATGGTTCGCAACTAGGAACTACGCTAGTTATTTCTACCCCTAACTAACCATAACACACTATAGCTATCACACATATAAATATACTACATAGTACTAATTACGGACTGCGGGGGTGTTATACGCCATCCACCCGACTTCCCCCTGTAGATATAATCTACTCACCTGTAACCTGCGTGTCGGTGTCGATGTCACCGTCATCATCCGCATCGCCTCGGATCGTCGCGGTGTACCTACACATATCACACGTATCGCATCGCATCAAAACCAAATCAACACTTGAAACGACACACTAAAACCAATACGATACGCTAAAACCAACACGATACGCAAAAAGGCTTATAGGTTAGAACCTACGGTTAGCCTTCGCAAAACAACTCGAAAACACTCGATATAGACGTACAAACGTCACACGATCGAGATAACACACAAATATCAAAATCACAAAATCAAAATACACAAAACCAAAACTAAACTCAAAGCAACAACCCTAGAAAACGATCCCAGATTTCGTCTCAGGCCAAATCAGCTCAAATAAACAACTCTAGGGTGCTATGCAGGGTGTACTTGAGCTACTGGACCAACCCCGAAGCAATCTACCACAACTTGGCCGGCCACATCCATGAAAAAACCGGCCTGGCCGGCCCCCTATCTCCAATGGGGTCCGTCTGGTCAGGGTGGCCTCCTATGGTCTCAATTGGTTCCCTGGTGTTGCTACTTTTTCCTGAAAAAGTCCCAGTGTATTCCAGATTTCCGTGCAAGCTTCAGGTTCTCAAAAACCGACATGAAAGTCCCGAAATTCCGTATTCTTAGTTTTCCAGTGGGTTGGTCTGGGTTTCTAGTCAATATAGGGTCTAAAGTCTCCATTAGAGTCCAATTGCATAGCCCTAACTCAAAATTACCCTAATTCTCTCTAGTTTTGCCCAAAGTGCACCAATTCACCCGATATCGATATGAAACTTCAATTAAAGCCTAAGCACAAGATTTAACACTCTAATTGCAAAGAAAATACCTCACAAGAGACTCATGAATCCTCAACAGCACCAAAACACCATCTTTCTTGGTCCATCCTCTAGCTTGTGAGCTTGTGTGCAAGTTTTGTGAAATGAGTGTGAGGTTTTGAGCTAGATTTAATGGTGACTTGAGGGATTGAAGGTGGAGGAAGAGGAAGAAGGGAGCAGCAGCAGCAGCACAAGGATGAGGGAGAGAAATGAGGAGGAAAATGGCTAAGGTTAAGTCAAAGTGCACCCATACCTCTCTCTCACCAACCCCATTTTCATTTTCTTTTTCTTTTCTTTTCCTTTTCTTTTAAATCCCTAATCCAAACCTTCTCACAAGCATAGTAGTTCCAAAAGAAAACCATGGCTAGAAAATGTAACACAAGTCCAAAAATGATATGTGCACAATTTTGCACAAAAAGCCAAAAAGTCCGATTAGCGATTTTTAATCGCGATTAGCACAAAATTAGTGTCAAACTAATCACAAAAACTTAAAAATGTCATAATTATCTAATTTACCCTATTTTAGAATTTTCCATAATTTTTCTCAAATTTTTCCTATTTATTTGCATTTAATTATAGATTTAATATTAAAATAATCAATAAAATAATATTAAATTATAAAAATTCCCAAAATTAATATTTTATATTTTTGAAAATGTTACACATATTCTCGTGCCTCCTCTGATGTTCATTGTTCATCGAGGCAAGCACGATGCACTTGGCTTTCGCGCAATCTAAATCCCAGGTTTTGCGGATTTCCTTATCCGCATTGCTGGATTTGGGACCAGGGACAGCAGGTGCCGTAGCGGTGAGGACGTACCCCAGTTTGTCATAGGTCAAAACCATTTTGACATTCCGCAGCCAATCTTTATAGTTTGGCCCTGTCAGTATATTTTTCTCTAAAAGTAACTTAAGTCCAGTCATTTTCAGGGTCGCTGCAATTAGGAGAGAGAGAAGAAAACTCTTTAGCATGATGCTCTTGCAAGTTTAGAGTGGTTTTTAGTTTATCTAAACTGGATGGCTCCCACTGTTTCTCGAATCCTTCCTCAAACCATAAAAGAAGAATTAGCCAAGACTATTCTCACCGTACAATTCTTGCTTAACCGTTCAGCCAGGCCAGTGTCGATACTTCGAGGGAGGTTTTCCAACGCTTTCGCGAAGTTCCTTAATTAAATAACCTCTTTTCTCTGGGGGCGTAACCCCGCTGACACTTTTCTGGACACCTACTAGGTTTATAGCATTGATCGTTAAGTGACGAATATCCTGATAAGTAGCATATACTCACAGTAGGATCGGGATCCAAATATCATCGTCTGATAATGTTGTAGGAATGCTACCAACATTCATCAAACTCAAAATGGTATGCATCTCTTTGCAAATTTCAGTTTCTTTAGAAATTCCCGATATATGTTTTTACCCCATGCTCTTATGACCTTGGCGTTGGTCAAAATGTCATAAGTCACATGTCAAGTTCTACCCATCATTATCTTGTTAATTTGAATCCATCCGTATATATCCCTGACGTTGGCCAAATGATAATACGACTGTCCCAAATCAACTCATCTATCTATGCAACAAATGAATACCCAGCAGCTACCAAACACTATGCCATGACGTTGGCCAAAACTGCATAGCTTGAATACTACCGAATACCCAAATGAAATGACGGAGGGCTACGACTGGTTTTGGCGAAACCGTGAACGTAGTGAACTTGATATAACCGAAGGAACCTGATAGCTTTTAAAATGAGTGGTTAAATCTCCGCATTTAAAAATATCTGTTTTAAAAATAACCGAGTGGTTTCTTTTAAATTGTTCCAACGATTTAAACTTGGTTTATTTTCTTTGCATTATAGATAATGCGTCCCATCATTAACCTATCATTGCAGAAAACAACGAAAATACAACATCCTCTTATGCCATCCGCATTCGCCACGGGGTCCCGTCATTACCCGTTAGGTTACTTAACTAACGACAGAGCGGGGGCTGGGCTAGCGCGGGTGCAAAACATAAGTGACGTCTAAATAGCTACAATATATATAGATATTTTACATTCGTCTGACGCAATGATATTCATTCCAGAACACAGATAAACAATATTGGATTTGCAAGCAATCTGTATTTCTTTTGAGCCTGCAAGAAAAGACAGATTACACAGTTGTGATGAATAGCCGTTACCCCACCCTCGACCCCTACGGGTACGGCAAATTACCCACCCGGCAGTTTGTGTACCCCACATTAGGTCAGTCCTAGGAGCAAAAACAGTAAAATGAAATAATACAACGGTGGCTACAACCGCAACCTGGATGTGCCCCGCAAAAATAATTTTACAACAAATTACATTTACAACAAATGAATTAAACAATAACCCATTGCTAAACCCCGGCTAAACACCACAACAGTCTAATACAGTTTATATGCATAAACAGATATAACCATTTCAGAAATGTGCAACCCCCTGCCAACCGACATACTAGCAGTTAGGGGAGGTTTACGAACACATTAAACAATCACAGATATAATCCAATATGCAAATACTGTACAATTTCGATCAATTAAACATCTTTAATATTGCTCCAAAAACTGCTCTGTAAACTGGAAACCTGAGCAAAATTAAAATATTCCAGAAAACCCCAAACACCAGAGAGGACCCACACATGAAAGATGAGTCCATGACTCGGCAACTCGGCCGCGGAACCGCGGCGGATCGGTGGGATCCGCCGCGCTTCCACGGCGCTTTAGCCGATTCATGGGCTCAAATTTCATGGGTGTTCTTCTGGACTCTTTTCAAGCTTTCTGAGCAACCCTGAAAAATTTTAGGACATCATTTTAAATTCGACAGAAACTGATATTTTTTAGGGTTTTCCGGCTTCGTTTTTCCGTTCGAAATTCGTACAAATTTGCAATCAAGTTATTTATTGTTTAGCGAGGCTCTGATACCACTATAAGTCGATGTAGTACACCCCAATACTTGTGGGGAGGCGGAATTTTCAAAAACGAACTTGTTTAGTGAACGAACATCGACTAACCGCTTGAATCGAAGCTAAACTATAAACAACCAAACACAATGTGTTTCTAAACTACTGTGTTTAGGGATTATACCTAATGAACCAACTCCTTCGTCTTTACGAACTCCTTGTTCTCCTCGGCCTTCTCGAAGTAGTAGACGATCCACCCGAGAGCAAAACTCCAAGCTTAGCCTCTAATCTTGAGGCAACTAACCTTCTTGGATTGCTAATCAAAGAAGATAGATTGAGATAGAGTGATGGTTATGGATTGATTAGTCTTTCTTATCCTTTGATCTCAACACATGAGGTGTAAGGATTAGGGTTTGAAGATGAGAGCTTGAGGAGAGAGAAGATGATAATAATAATGATAAGAGAATAGTGAGTCAAGAAGATATATATCTAGCATTTCTTTTTACAAGAAAAGAATTTAGCAACCATGCTAGAAAATATCTTGTGATGATTCATTAGAATGACAAAAGACTTCTATGAATCATCAAGGTGACTCACTAATCACAATCATTTCATATGCCACCTTAACCTCCTTAGTCACCACCTTCTAGAAGCTTCCCGCATAATTACGAGAACGCCCCTCCTTTCCGCAAAAATACGGAAAAACTTTAGACTGTAAAAATCCAATAACCGGATACCAGTAACTGGCTTAAACCAAAGCCGACTGGTAAAAACTGTCCGAAAGTCGTACGCGCGTAAACGCACGTATGCGTCCGAACCCTTGTCGTAAAACCATACGACCTCTATATCGTTTCGCCTGGAGTAGGAAACTCTCTGTGTGGGACTCTAGAGACTCGACTACTACGCTGGCAGTGGGTTTAACCACAGACCGCAAGCGGCACTAGCTGTACGTAACGGTCCCCAGGTAGTTGTCGATAAGAAGGCCGATGAGGAAACCCATCCGAACTCCTACTGAGTCTGATGTGACAATCTCCATACAGTCCATTCCGTTCGTCCAAGACTATCGCATATCGGGCCTAGGGGGCGGCAAGCGTCAGTCCCCTAATAGCGGTATAAGTCGTGTCGGAGGGAAGCCCATTACACCCTGAGAAACTACTAGAACCTACCAGCAAATCTCGCTTTCCCTGACCAGGGACTTTGCGTAATGGCTCTCTGACACAGCACGATATCTACTCCCAATACCGGGAGGGACGAATCCTATCTAACCGCCACTGCCTCCAAGTGCTCGGGACTGCACCCAACTGCTACCTGTTTGCACGACTCCTTTGAGCCGTGGTAGGGTAGCAATCTAAGAACAGTGGGACACACTCGAGGCGAAGTAGCAGTGTCAAGTCTGCGGACTACGCTGTACTCATGTCACCTGGGAACTGTTCACTGACGACTGGTATAAAACCAACCAACAGTTCCCTGTGAGTCCTGTCCGGTGTACCCGTAACCTAACGAGCACCTGTATACTATCTCCAGTACGACGTACTGACGGCTGTGGGACAGACCATCTCCCCAACTGGGATGAGAAGCGTACACACTAGTCTACTCCGGATTATCGATGCTCTGTCTCAATAATCCAACGACCAGGAACCTGAATAAGGATGTGCTTGTAGACTACCCAGCCCCCACTAGTGTGACTGCCATCACAACGCTGGTAGACAAGCAAGATCCTAAGAGCTCTATCAATACGTATACTCACATATTAAGATAGAAAAACCAAGTAGCATACTACCATGTTTAGCAAGACTGTTATATACATGTGAATATCCCAAGCTTCCATTAAGTAATATACAAACTAGTATGATACAGTAATGGCCTTCTAGGGCATAAACACTAACATAGGGATGTTATGGTCCATTGGGTTTAAAGACATCATAGTCTATAGAGTTTAGTTTAGGGACGTTGCGGTCCATTGGGTTTAAGGAAATCATAGTCCATAGAGTTTAGTTTAGGAACGTTGCGGTCCATTAGGTTTAAGGACATCATAATCCATAGAGTTTAGCTTAGGGACGTTGCAGTCCGTTAGGTTTGTTGATTGTCGGGACCCGCCACCTCTCCGAAGACGTTGAAGAATTACAACGACATATATCAAAGGTGTGGGGAAATGTACCCTTGAACCAATGTCAGTTGAGAGATCTGTAGTTGGGTTTAGGACTAAGATAAAATTTAGAAAAGTTGTGAGCCCATGGGATCGGTTGATCTGAATTAGGGACTTTTGGTCAGCTTGGACTCAACCCACTCAATATTTGAATAAGGTGTCAATCACTTGTTTGGGCTCGGTCCATTTTGTTCAACAATGCTGAGCAGTGATATGGGCTTTGATGCTCACCCCTTTTTTTGTTTTTTTATTGAGTGTTAAACACTCTTTATGGTGATGGGCTCTACTTACAGAGCGCTTTATGTTAAACAACGTCCACGTGAGAAACACGTGGGGCGTTGGGCGCTAACCATCGAGTGCAGAGCACTCTTTATTTTATCAGCGTCCACGTGAGGGGCATGTGGAGCGCTTGGCGTTGGGCGCCAATCATTGAGTGCTAAGCACTCTTCATTTTATTACCGTCCACGTGAGGGACATGTGGAGCGCTTAGCGCTGGGCGCCAATCATTAAGTGCTAAGCACTCTTTATTTTATTAGCGCCTACGTGAGAGGCACGTGGAGCGCTTGGCGCCAATCACTGAGTGCTAAGCACTCTTTATTTTATTAGCGCCCACGTGAGGGGCACGTGGAGCGCTTGGTGCTGGGCGACAACCATTGAGTGCTAAGAACTCTTTATTTTATTAGCACCCACGTGAGGGGCACATAGAGCGCTTGGCGCTGGACGCCAACCATTGAGTGCTAAGCACTCTTTATTTTATTAGCATCCACGTGAGTGGCACGTGGGGCGCTCGACGTTGTTTCCCTCTTTGTGCATTATTCTGAAGAGTTCAATTCTTTTTTCCCCCATGGATCTTCAATCCCCAAGAACAAATTCATCCCTACGAGAATTAAATTCTCATTTATGGGAGATTTGCCTCATGGATCTCATATCCAGGGAAAGAACTATGTTCTTTTTTAGGGTTAAACCCTTGGGTATGCAAATGAGATACTATGATCTCTATTTACCTTGAAGAAAGTTCTTCTTCTTTCCTCTCTGTTTTTAAAGCTCTTTTTGCTTGCTCCTTCTTTTTTGAACTTGAAGTTTATGGGGGGTTCTTCTGTACAAGACTTAAAGTCTTGGGTCCTTTATATAGGGGAGGCTGATTTGTTGATTCAGTTAAGGAAATCTCTCATTAAGAGATTTCTTAATTGATTTGGGGAATTTATCCACCGTCGGATCTTTGATCCAAGAACTTCTGTTTTACAGAAAACATTTTTCTTGTTTTTAACAAGATTGGGAAAATATTTTCCCATACAGAACTTATTCTGTATCTTGGTGATTTTTAATCACTATTGAATTTTTGATCCAACGGTAATCCTTCTTGTTTAGAAAGATTGGGAATATATTTTTCCTTACAGAGCTTATTCTGTAGCTTGGTGATTTTTAATCACCATTGGATCTTTGATCCAACGGTACTCTGATTAACAGAGCACAATTTTTCTTGTTTAGAAAGATTTGAGGAGTATTTCCTCAATTAGAATTTAATTCTGTGCTCCGTTGGATCTTTGATCCAAGGGTGGAGAACTTTTAGTTCCGGCGCTAGCGCTCTCGTGCTTTGCACGTGAGGCACTGCCTCAGAGTTTTTAACTCTTGGTGCTGGCACCCTCGTGCCTTGCACGTGAGGCGCTGCCTCAGAGTTTTTAACTCTGGGCACTGGCGCTCTCGTGCTTTGCACGTGAGGCACTGCCTCAGTTCAAATTTTGAACAGAGCCTTGCTCTCTTATTGGGGGAAACAGCGGTATCGTCGGAAATGGATTCAGTCTTCAATGGAATGAATTTGGATCGCTAACTCCACTTGACTAGCCTTAAGCCTTCTTAACCTTAGAGATTTTTCTAAAGAATTTTGATAATTTTTCAGAATAAGGGAGAGCTAGGGGATGAGGTGGTATTTATAGTGTAAAAATGAAGGTGTGTGAATTAAAAAATTGAATTAAAAAGGATTTAAAATAGTGTTAATGAGGAATTGAAGAGTCTCTGGTTAAATTCAGATAAATCAAACAAGAAAATGGAGTAGAGAGGAGCTGGAAGGGTGCACGAGCAAAGCACGGAGGCATTTGGCCTCATCAAGACCGCCGGTAACGGCCCAAAGGGGAAATAGGCCGCCAGATTTTGGCCACCTGTCTCGAAGTTCGTGCTATGTGTTTATACTATGTTAACTGTAGGGCTTCCGAAAAATTAAAAAATATTAAAAAGTAGTTAAGACTGATGGGATTCGAACACGCAAGGTATAACACAAGAGTAGAGAGTACTAACCAGTGAGCTACAAGTTATTTCTTGTTTTTATTGAACAAAATTAACTTATAACTTCTAATCAGGCAGAAATAGCATTTTTATATATTTGAACAATTTACATTTGTACATGGATTTCAGAGTCATTACAATGACCATGATAAACAGTATAGATCATCCGTTTAGATTTTCAATATGAGATTTCTGATTGACTTTAAATTGCGTTACCGTAAGAACGCATTGCTCTTTTCGATAATCCAACAATACGCTATCATACACCCGTAGATTGTAAGTGGCAATTAGGATTTTTCTTTCTTTTTCTTTTTTTCCTTGAAAAGGAAAAAAGTAACCACCGAATAATGAATGAAAATATTAATTTCTTAGTAATTTACTTCATTTCTACAGAGAGAAAAGACGCATGCCAAGGCGAACGTCCATATCTTAATTAAAATTTATAAAACAATTTATCTATGATATAGGTGCATATTGTTAGTTATATTAGCTTGAATTCTTTAGGAACTGATGGAGGTCTGGATCTCCTTCAGATGTCATCTTCTGTTGATCTTCTCGTGTAATGGAGGACGGCTGAGATTTGATTTGGGGGTTGACTCTTTTAGCATGTGGATCTCAATGGGCTTGGATTTGAGGTTGAGTCGGGCTACCTGCAAGGAAGTCCCGGGATGGTTGTGCCACCGAGGACCCTCCGACGATCAAGTTAGTGGTGCAAATTGGGCAGAGTAGCGGCTTAGTGGAAAGAATTGCGTACCTCGATCATCTGAGAGAGGGCTTTATATTATGGCAGCAATGGGCAGGCAGGTGCGAGAATCACGCAGGCCGTTACGCTCCTGGCGTCATGCCCGCGTGGTAGGCAGGATCCCGCATTAATAACGAGACAGGCTCGTTAATGGGGGATCGTGATGGCGTGGAACGCGGGATCGTGGGCGGCGGATATCTCGCGCATGGCGAGATTCGCGGAGCCGTAGTAGAGGTGTCTGCGGGTCGGTTAAGGTGAGACTAAGGAAGATCACCTCGACGGGAGGCTCGGGCACGAGCGGGAGGCCGAGGCGTCTTGGTTTTGAGATAGCTCGGAGGCGAGCCGGGGGTGGTCTGGAAGGTCACCAAAGGTCGGGAAACTCCTCGGCGCCTGGGGCCCGAGGTGTGATCCCAGCTGAGGTTTCTGACCCCTTCTTGTAGGTCCTGGGACACGTCGTCTACTACGTGTCAGCATCTGGAAAGTCACCGATATCGAGCCTCATCATTAGCCCCCCACTTTCGTCTCGACCCGTTCCTGGGTCGGGTCGAGAGTGGTCTGACCGATCACCCGGGGTGAGCTCTCACTCGAAGATATCGTCGTCGCGCATTCCCGGTCAAAGAGTAGTATTTCCTTGATGACGTCAGCAAATCAGGGGAGAGATCTCGCATTAAAGGGAAGCGCTGGATCGTGCGTCCATTCATCGAAGCAACGGCCCATGTGTCTGGTGTTGGTTGGCTGGCGAGACGTGTCGCGGGAGTTCCCGCACTCGAAGGGACGTGTCCAATATGAGTGCAACAGGTGGGACGTTGTCGGCCGTTGGATGCGAAACATTGTTTTGGCAGGAGGAGATCGGAGCCGTAGGATGCGCACGCCGGCAGCTATAAATAGATGTGGGATCCCCAGCAGGGGTCATACCTCTTCCTAGTTTCCTCGTCCCTGGTCGTGTTAGCTCGGCGCTCTTCTTCTCAGGTCAGATTCCTTGCTTTTGATCTCCCGAGGACACCACCCTTTGACCAGGTTAGATGTCTTCTTCCGAGGAGTCTGTAGATGTAGTGCGGGTAGAGTCTAGGGAGTCTTCTGAAGCTTCCTCTTCTACTTCTTCCTCTTCTAATTTTTTCCTTTTCCCCCTCTGAGTTGGAGTTCCTCCGGGAAGATAGTGTGGCCCCCAGAGCACAGGCCGCGGGTGTTCTTGGCGTGCGATCCTTACTGAGGTGTGCAGAGGATCTTGTTAACATTAAGACTCGTTTCCTCATTCCTCCTGGCTATTCACTTCGTCTAGCCGAGGAAGGGGAGAGGGCAAACCAGGTATGGGGCAAAGAGATTGCCTTTTACCTGGAGGCATTTTGGGCCAGGGTGCATCTTCCCTTCTCCCGTGAGGTGATGAGGCGTTGAGTTGTTTTGGGTTAGCTCCGAGCCAGCTAGTGCCGAACTTTTGGAAGATCCTCCTCGGGTTCCTCGTCCGGTTGAAATTGTGTTAGATCCCTTTCAGCCTGGACCTTCTTTTCTCTTCTCTTTGCTACAAAAACCACCCAGGCGCTCGTAGGGACGAGCCAAGATGGGTATACCTCTCCTTTAGAAGGCAACGGGGGGACGCCCTTGGGTCGGGGGTCGCCGTAGTACCTTTTTCCATTCATTAATGGAAGAAGAAGTTTTTCTTTATCTCCCCGCCCGAGGGTGAGGATTAGCCTGTGCCCACCCAGTGGCAAAGGGCCAGCTGTCCGCGGGTGAGTCGGTCGAAAGATCCCGATGCGGTGGCGGTGTCAGAGTGGGAGCCCCTTCCTCGGGCTGATGTGCTGCTGTCCGAGCGGGCCCTCGGTTGGGTCGGGCTCAGCCCCGCCTGTTATGAGGGTAAGTTAGGAGTTTTCAGGCGACCTGTTTAGACTTGAGCACTCTTTTACTTTTCTGACGTTGCTGACTCCTCTATATTTTGTCTTTCGCAGAACCCATGGACCTAAACAAGTTCCGGGCGGCAGTGGTTGATGTGAAGAAGGGAAAGAAGGCCGGAGGTGCCAGCCCTTCTCGCCCGACGTCGGCTCCAGCCACGTCGGTTTTGTCCCCGCCGGCGGCATCTCCACCCAGGCACCCAAACGCTCCTCGGGCCCCTGAGTCCAGCCATGCGCCGGTCCGTAAGTATGCTCGGGAGCAAGAGCCCCGGGCTCCCGAGGTGGGAGCCGAGACTGGTTCCCCCGTGTCGCTTCTCAAGAGGTTCCACGGGACAGAGCCCCGCTCCCCGACTTCCCCCATCCTCATGGACGATGGAGAGCTTCGCTTCGAGGTGTCCTCGGGACTTTCCGTCTCTAACAGCCTGCTCTCTGAGATAGAGAGATCGGCCGGGGGTAGAATCCCTCGAGGGACCCTCCGGGCCCAAATGGCGGCCATAGCCCAAGAGGCCGTGCAGGTTAGTGTTTGCACTCCACCTAGTTCTTTATTCAGCATTTTCGTTCGCGTGATCGGGTGCCTCCCTTTCCTTTTTAACCCTCTTCCTTTTCTTCAGGTCCTCCAGCACATCGCCATCATCGTCAACATAGAAGATGAGGAGATAGCCCCGGCAATGCGGGCCGCAGGCCGCGAGGAGAGCTCAAGACAGGAGCTGGAGGCGGCGAGGAAGAGGATTGCCGCCCTCGAAGACCGGGTGGCGACCGCGAATCGGGAGACTGCCAGGTGCAGAGAGGCCGTCCGAGCCACCGAGTCTCAGTTGAAGGATTCCAAGGTGCTCGTCGCCACCATGAAGAAGACAACGAGCACCCTCCGGAAGGAGAACGAGGCGGCGAAGGAGGGGGCGAAGCGTGCCGAGCTTCGGGTGTCGAAAGCTGAGCTTCTGGTGTCGGAGGCGGTGGAGAGTTATAAGGGGTCGGAGCTGTTCTACGCCGACCTAGCTCAAGCCGCTGGCGTCATTTAGCACGACGCACTCGACGCTGTTAAGGCCCAGATGCCGGAGTTCCCCGACGGCAAGCTCTGGGCGGAGTACCCTCATGCGGAGGACGCGCGGGGGAACGTCCCTGGAAACGTCGCGGGGGAAGAGGCCCTCAGTGGGAGCATGGGGGTCGAGTCGGTAGCCCCGACCCCCGATGCTGAGGCTCCCACGATGGGTGTTGACCCTGAAAGCGCCGTCCCGGTGGTCGAAGCGGACGCTCGGCTCATCGGGGTTCACCCAATCTCTGAGTCCTGAACTTCCCCGCCTCATCATTTTCTTTGCGCTAAAATTTTGTAAGGCTGGGGGAGCCCATAATACCTTTGTAAATACTTCTGATTTTTGTGAATAGAAAATCCATTTTTCAGTTTCTTTGCGTGCGCGTTTTCCTTTTGTTTGTGGTAAACATTTGTACTTGCACAGTACTGCTTTCATCTTTAGGTCGGTATTTAATCTAGCGATTGCACGTCGAGTTGAATCCAATCATTTGCCAAGTGTGTAAAGATCGGTGAAAAGACGGTATCTCCATAGCCCCGAAGTTAAGGTGGAGATCGCTTAGACATGGACGGACCGAGCAAGGTCGCTGCCCGATGCCTCTTGGCGAGGGCTTTGATCCCTGGCATCGTGGGGTAGGGAACTACCAGCCGGGGATGACCGAGTAGGGTAGTTGCTCGGTCGCCTCTTTGGGAGGGCTTTGATCCTTAGCGCGGGAGGGGCCGTAAGAGGCCTGGTAAAGACGGACCGAGCGATGAAGCCGCTCAGTTGCCTCTTGGAGAGGGCTTGGATCCTTGGCGTCGTGGGGTAGAGAACTACCAGCCAGGGATAACCGAGCAATGAAGTTGCTCAGTTGCCTCTTGGCGAGGGCTTAGATCCCTGGCGTCATGGGGTAGGGAACTACGAACCAGGAATAACCGAGCAGGGGCGAGCCCGGTTGCCTCTTGGTGAAGGCTTAGATCTCTGGCGTCGTGGGGTAGGGAACTACCAGCCAGGGATTACTGAGCAGGGGCAAGCTCGGTTGCCTCTTGGCGAGGGCTTAGATCTCTGGCATCGTGGGGTAGGGAACTACCAGCCAGGGATAACCGAGCAAGGGCGAGCCCGGTTGCCTCTTGGCGAGGGCTTAGATCCCTGGCGACATGGGGTAGGGAACTACCGGCCAGGGATAACCGAGCAAGGGTGAGCCAGGTTGCCTCTTGGCGAGGACTTAGATCCTTAAGGACGGGTCGAGCAGGGTTGCTACCCGGTGTCTCTTGGCGAGGGCTTTGATTCTTAGTGCGGAGGGGGGGTAAGAGGCCTGCTAAAGATGGGCCGAGTAGGGTTGTTGCTCGGTGCCACTTGGCGAGAGCTTGGATCCTTAAGGACGGGCCGAGCAGGGGTGATGCCCAGTGCCTCTTGGCGAGGGCTTAGATCTCTGGCACCGTGGGGTAGGGAGCTACCAGCCAGGGATTACCGAGAAGGGTTGCTGCCCGGTTGCCCCTTGGCGAGGGCTTCGATCCCTGGCGTCGTGGGGTAGGGAACTACCAGCTAGGAATAACCGAGCAAGGGCGAGCCCGGTTGCCTCTTGGCGAGGGCTTAGATCCCTGGCGTCATGGGGCAAGTAACTACTGGCCAGGGATGACCGAGCAGGGTAGCTACTCGGTCGCCTCTTTGGGAGGGCTTTGATCCTTAGCACGGGAGGGGCCGTAAGAGGCCTGCTAAGGACGAACTGAGCATTGAAGCTGCTCAGATGCCTCTTGGCAAGGGCTTAGATCCCTGGCATCATGAGGTAGGGAGCTACCAGCCAGGGATTACTGAGCAGGGGTGAGCCCGGTTGCCTCTTGGCGAGGGCTTCAATCCTTAGCGCGGCAGGGGCCGGAAGTGGCCTGCTAAGGATGGACCGAGCAGTGAAGCTGCACTGTTGAGTCGTGAGGTTCTATCCGATCTTCCACGGCGTTCGAACATCGAGAAGAGTGACCGGCGTGGTCTACACGTGTCATTAACGCATGGGGGAGGCGGAGCGTAAGAGCCGCGTCGTTCCGATTTCCCCAAGAAAGGTGGGACGCCCACCGCATGGCGGTACGGTTGTGGAAGGCACGAGTGACTGTTGGACTCTTGAGGGCGCAGTGGGGCTATAAAGCGGAGGGCTTGTTGAGCACTCTTTTCTCCATCTCCAAAACGTAAGAATGGACACTTTTCCTTTCACCATCCCCTATATCATAACTTTCCTGGACGTGTACCTGTACAACCAGAACTGTTGGATATATATGCCCTAGAGGCCTTCATTGTATAGGATGCTAGAGATATGTATGTACATGACAATCTTGCTTGATATGATAGTACGCTATTTGGTTTGAATTTATCTTAACGTGTGATATATTTTACTTTGTATTTATAAACATGTTGATAAAGCCCATAGGGTGTTTGCCTGACTACCGGCGTTGTGATGGCAGTCATACTTGTGGGAGTTGGATAGTCAATAGGCACATCCTTAAATGTCCCTGGTCACAGGAGTATCGAGACTGGGCATCGATGCTCCAGAGTAGACTAGTGTATACATATCTAGACCCTGACGAGGGGCGATGGATTGGTCCTGCAGCCATTAGTGATGTGCACCTAAGATTGTATACAGATGCTCACTGAGTGTGAGTACACCGGACAGGACTCGCCGAGAACTGACTGGATGGTATTATACCTAACGTCAGATTGCAGTTCTCAGGTGACATGTGTGCAGATAGTCTGTTGACTTAAGGTCGTCATTTGTCTCGTGTGAGTTCCCACTGTACTTTGATTACTACCCGACCACGGCTCAAAGGAGTCGTGCAAACAGGTTTTAGTTGGGTACAGTCCCGAGCCACGTGGAGGCAGTGAGCGACTGTTAGGGATTCGTCTCTCCTGGTATAGGGAGTTGACATCGCACTGTGATCGGTTGGTCATTACCATAAGTCCCTGGCCAGGGCTGATTGAGGATTACTGGTGGACTGATCAGTAGATTCTCGGATGGTCTTGAGCCATACCGGCACGACTTGTACGGTTATTAGGGGTCTGACGTTCACCACCTCCCTAGACCATACATGCGATACTCTTAGACGAACAGACCGTACTACGCGGATATTGTCACGGACAGGCTCAGTAGGAGTTCGGATGGGTTTCCTCATCGGCCTTCTTATCGACATCTACCTGGGAACCGTTATGTACAGCTAGTGCCGCTTGCGGTCTGTGGTTAAACCCACTGCCAGCGTAGTAGTCGAGTCTTTAGAGTCCCACACAGAGGTTTTCCCTGTTCCAGGCAAACCGATATAGAGATCGTATGGTTTTACGACAAAGGGTTCGGACGCATACGTGTTTAAACGCACGTACGACATTCGGACAGTTTTTACTAGCCGGCTTTAGTTTAAGCCAGATTCTAGTATCGGGTTTTTGGATTTATACAGTCTAAAGTTTTTCCGTGTTTTCACGGATAGGAGGGGCGTTCTCGTAATTTTATGGGAAGCTTCTAGAAGCATGGTGACTTGAGGATTTAGATGGCATTTTCATTAAATGCATTTGTGACTCATTTTGTGTGATTCATCATATCATTAATGCATCATTAAATGCTTAATGACTCATATAGTGAATCACTCATATTGAATTAATGTAGCATGATGATTAATCACATTTATTCATTTATTTGATTAAACATTATGCTTCATATAATTCAAGTGAGAAACAATTCCATTATCATTATCATGTTCACCTTCTCTCTCCTCAAGCTCACCTTCTCTTCAAACCCTAATCCTACCACTCATGTGTTGAGATCAAGGATTAGAATAGACTAATCAATCCATAACCTCACTCTATATCACCTAGGTTCTTTTGATTAGCAACTAAAGAAACTTAGTTACCTCAAGATTATAGGTGAAGCTTGGAATAGAAGCTCTCGGGTGGATCATCTATCACGTAGAGGAGGCTGAGGAGGACGTAGAACGAAAAGATAAAGGACAAGGTTCACTAGGTATAATCTCTTCTCATAGAAGTTAAGAACTTCTATGGTTATTGTTAGTTATCGTTTCGTAAAGATCTTCGGTTAGTCGATGTTTGCATATAGAACAAGATCGTTTTTCATATTTCCGCCTCCCCGCAACTCGTGGGGTATTGTACATCGACTTACAGTGGTATCAGAGCCTCGCTAAACAATAATTAACTTATTTGCAAAGTCGTAAGAATTTCGAACGCAAAACGAACCGGAAAACATATCGTATTCACATAGTTTCTGTCGAATTTAAATCGAGGTCTAAAAATTTTTCAGGGACCTCTAAAATTACAAGCAGGGAAACCTAAGAACACTGGAGAAATTTGGGTGCATGAATCGGCCAAACAGCCGCGGAACCGCGGCCGATCCCACCGATCCACCGCGGATCCGCGGCCGAGTTGAGACCGATTCACACCAAATCTCCCCAGTAACTCTTCTGTGAATATTTTGTCTTTTCTGAAATGTTTATTTTCTGCTCAAGTCTCAGGTGCACAGAGAAGTTTTTGGAGAAGAATCTAATGTGTTTGATCGATCGAAATTATACAATGTTTGCTAATTTGATTATATCTGTGAACTGTATAATGTGTTCGTAAACCTCACCTAACTGCTAGTATGTCGGTTGGCAGGGGGTTACACATTTCTGTAATGATTTAACTGTTTGTGATTATGAACTGTATTGGATTGTTGTGATGATTAGCCGGGGTTTGGAATGGGTTTTTTATATTCATTCATTCGATGTAATTGTAATATGTTGTAATATTATTTTGCGGGGCACATCCAGGTTGCGGTTGTAGCCACCGTTGTATTATTTCTTTTTACTGTTTTTGCTCCTAGGATAGACCCAAGGTGGGGTGCACAAACTACCGGGTACTTTGAAGTGTTTAGTGGTCTACTCAAGTTGTTGAGGGAGACCGCTTCACTTCGGGTGCTTGGCGGGTAATTTGCCGTACCCGTAGGGGTCTAGGGTGGGGTAATGGCTATTCATCACAACTGTGTAATCCGTCTTTCGTTGCAGGCTCAAAAGAAACGCGGATTGCTTGTATATCCAATAATGTTCATCTGTGATCTGGAATGCCTATTATTGCGTCTGACGAATGTACAATATCTATATATGATAGCTATTTAGACGTCACTTATGTTTTACACCCGCGCTAGCCCAGCCCCCGCTCTGCCGTTAGTTAAGTAACCTAACGGGTGATGAAGGGACCCAGTGGCGAATGCGGATGGCATAAGAGGACGTTATATTTTCGTTGTTTTCTGCAATGATAGGTTAATGATAGGACGCATTATCATTAATGCAAAGAAAATAAAACCTAAACTTAATCGTTGGAACAATTTCAAAACCACTCGGTTTTCTTCAAAAAGCAAATTTTAAAAGCGGAACTTAAACCACTCCTTTTAAAAAGAGCTATCTTGGTTCCTTCGATTATATCAAGTTCACTACGTTAATGGTTTTTTGCCAAAAACCAGCCGTAATCCTCCGTCATTTAAAATAAACAGCACATCGTATTCATGCTATGTTTGTTGGCCTACGTCAAGGCATAGTGTATGGTAGCAATGTGTTGCTTATTTGTTGCATAGATAGATGCATTAGTTTAGGACAGACGTACAGCCTTGTTGGCCTACGTCAAGGGAGTTGATATCGCACTGTGATCGGTTGGTCATTACCATAAGTCCCTGGCCAGGGCTGATAGAGGATTACTGGTGGACTGATCAATAGATTCTCGGATGGTCTTGAGCCATACCGGCACGACTTGTACGGTTATTAGGGGTCTGACGTTCCCCACCTCCCTAGACCATACATGTGATACTCTTAGACGAACAGACCGAACTGCGCGGATATTGTCACGGACAGGCTCAGTAGGAGTTCGGATGGGTTTCCTCATCGGCCTTCTTATCGACATCTGCATGGGGACCGTTACGTACAGCTAGTGCCGCTTTCAGTCTGTGATTAAACCCACTGCCAGCGTAGTAGTCGAGTCTTTAGAGTCCAACACAGAGGGTTTCCCTGTTCCAGGCGAAACAATATAGAGGTCGTATGGTTTTACGACAAAGGGTTCGGACGCATACGTGTTTAAACGCACGTACGACATTCGGACAGTTTTTACTAGCCGGCTTTGGTTTAAGCCAGATTCTAGTATCGGGTTTTTGGATTTATACAGTCTAAAGTTTTTCCGTGTTTTCACGGATAGGAGGGGCGTTCTCGTAATTTTACGGGAAGCTTCTAGAAGCATGGTGACTTGAGGGTTTAGGTGACATTTTCATTAAATGCATTTGTGACTCATTTTGTGTGATTCATCATATCATTAATGCATCATTAAATGCTTAATGACTCATATAGTGAATCACTCATATTGAATTAATGTAGCATGATGATTAATCACATTTATTCATTTATTTGATTAAACATTTTTCTTCATATAATTCAAGTGAGAAACAATTCCATTATCATTATCATGTTCACCTTCTCTCTCCTCAAGCTCACTTTCTCTTCAAACCCTAATCCTACCACTCATGTGTTGAGATCAAGGATTAGAATAGACTAATTAATCCATAACCTCACTCTATATCACCTAAGTTCCTTTGATTAGCAACTAAAGAAACTTAGTTACCTCAAGATTAGAGGTGAAGCTTGGAATAGAAGCTCTCGGGTGGATCATCTATCACGTAGAGGAGGCCGAGGAGGACATAGAGAACGAAAAGACGAAGGACAAGGTTCACTAGGTATAATCTCTTCTCATAGTAGTTAAGAACTTCTATGGTTATTGTTAGTTATCGTTTAGTAAAGATCCTCGGTTAGTCGATGTTTGCATATAGAACAAGATCGTTTTTCATATTTCCGCCTCCCCGCAACTCGTGGGGTATTGTACATCGACTTACACCGAGAATACGGTATAGCTAGTTATAGGCCGCATCGAGGATCGCTATGGCCGACTGCTTCCCCGGCGTTCACCCCTTCTCCAGCTGTTGATCTACTCAATCTGGAGGGCGTCGCCAGGGCTGCATAACCCCTTGTCCAAGCAGCTGAAGGACGAGGCGGTCGGTAAGCTGAGGTCTTTACGCCGCTTCGGCCTGATCTCGGCGGGATCGCTCGGTGGCACTCGTCCTCAAGTGCTACTAACTGAGGCACCACGCAGACGTTCGTGGGCAGCATCAGATGCAAAGGTCCGAAGCGGCGAGGGCTCGGCTGGCGGAAATATGCTCGGAGTACCACGAGCAATATTTCCTGCACCCCCTTCCCCCGCTATTGTAATTTTTCTTTTTTTTCCAATGTACAACTGAGGAGCCCATAGTACCCTTTGGAATAAATAAAACTCTTCTTTTTGCAATGTCTTATTGTTCCCTTCTTATTATATGAACAGAAAGAACTTGAGAAAAGTTTACATTGCTTTAGTAAAAGAAGTGCACGCTAGTATACGCTCTTTTTATTAGTATAGTTTGAGTTTCTCGGCGTTGTAAGGCCGTGGAAACTTGCGTCCTTCCGCGTCTTGCAAATGGTAGGCTCCGCCGGGCAGTACCACGGAGACGAGGAAAGGACCGTCCCATTTTGGGGAAAACTTATGCAGCCTGTCTTGGTCAACGAACTCGTTCCGCCTTAGGACTAAATATCTGGCCTTGAAGAGGCGACGCTTGACTCGCGCATTGTAGTAGCGGTCGGTCTGTTATTGATAGGCGGCAGCTCTGATCTGAGCCCGGTCTCGTTTTTCTAACAAGATGTCCAGGTTGGTTCGGAGTGCCGAGGTGTTCTCTTCATCGTCAAAATGCTCGACCCGGTGACTGGGGAGCCTGATCTCCGCTGAGACCATTGCCTCTGTTCCATAGCAGAGGCTGAAAGGGGTTTGCCCGGTGGGGGTCTTTTTTGACGTGCGCAGGGCCCATAGGACCCGGGGCAATTCCTCGACCCAACTGCCTTGGCGTCCTTCTAGGCATGTCTGGAGACCTCGGAGGACGTCCCGATTAGCGACTTCGGCTTGCCCGTTGTATTAGGGATGTGCGACCGTGGCAAACTTCATGAGGATATGATATTCATTGCAGAATTCCTTCACCTTTTTGTTTTCGAAGTTCGTCGTGGTCGGTGATGATACACCTCGGGATGCCAAACTGGAGTATCACGTTGTTCTGCATGAACTTGATAGTTGTGGTGGCATCCGGTTTCCTGATAGGGATGGCCTCTATCCACTTCGTGAAGTAATCTACTGCGACAAGGACGTACTTGTGCCCGCCCGTGCCAGTAGGGAACTGGCCTATCATGTCCATTCCCTACCGGGCAAACGGCCACGGTGAGGTTAAGGCAGTCAGCTCGGTAGCCGGAAGGCGAGGTATGCTTCCGTGGAGTTGGCAGCTTTTGCATTTCCTGACGAGCTTCTGGGCGTCTTGGTGAATAGTTGGCCAATAGTACCCCTGGAACAATGCCTTCTGGATTAAAGTGCGGGCCCCTTGGTGTGCGCTGCCGACCTCCTCGTGGATCTCACAGAGGACGTAGTCGGTTTCGGGGGGGTCGATGCACCAGAGCAAGGGCTGAGTGAAGAACTTCTTGTAGAGGTTCCCATTGCTCTGGACGAAGTGACGGGCTTTGGCTCGGAGACGGCGGGCTTCTCCCTGATCTTCTGGGAGCGCACCTTCTCTTAAGAATTCCACGAGGGGTTTCCTCAAGTCTCGGTCTTCTTCCTGGGCGGTATACACATGGAGTGTTGTTGCCCCGTCTTCTACGCTAGGCCGTGGCAAAATCTCGGAGAGGATAGACCGCTTGTTGTTGGCCGAGTAGGATGAAGCCAGCTTACTCAAGGCGTCAGCTTGGGCGTTGAGCTGTCTGGGGATTTGCTCTACCTGGACTTCGTCGAAGTTCTTTCGAAGTCTTCTTATCTCGGCCAAATACTTCACCATCAGATGTTCCCGAGCCTCGAAATGACCGGTCATTTGGCCAACGACTAGGGCTGAGTCGCTGTGGAGCCGAATTGTTTTTAGCCCCAGTCTAGAGGCTATACGCAGTCCGACCAGCAGGGCCTCGTATTCCTCCGCGTTATTTGAGGCCTTGAACCCGAGCTTCAGGGAATACTCCATTTCTGCCTCGTTCGGGCCCCGAATGATGAGGCCAGAACCACAACCTTCCTCGATCGAGGACCCGTCGACATAAAGGATCCAATCAGGGACTAAGTCGGGCTTCCCATCGAAAGAGGGCTGAGCTGCGGGGGCCGGCATTGACTCCGGCTCCTTGCTGGGGATAGTGCACTCGATGACAAAATCGACCAGGGCTTGTGCTTTGATGGCCTGCCTCGGGCGGTATTTTATGTCGAATTGAGACAACTCCCACCTCCACTTCTCCAAGCAGCCAGAGGACTCGGGTGAGGCGAGGACTCGGTAAGAACAAGGATGGTGTGCGCCTGGAAATAGTGCCGCAGTTTCCTTAAGGACACGATAAGTGCCAAGACGATTTTCTCTATCGTTGTGAACCTCGTTTCTCCGTCTTTGAAGACGTGGCTCACATAGTATACCAGCCTCTGGACTCCGTCGACCTCACGGACGAGCACTGCGCTCGCTGCTTGGTCGGATACTGCCAAATACAGCGATGGCCCATCCCCTTCCACTGGTCGGGTGAGCAGAGGTGGAGTCGCAAGGTGCCTCTTCAATTGGTCAAAGGCAGTCTGGCACTCCACCGACCACTCGAACCTCGGAATTTTTCTTAGAGCCTTGAAAAATGGGAGGCACTTCTCGCCAGACCTCGACATGAAACGTGACAGAGCGGCTACTCGTCCTGTCAGCCGCATAATCTCGATGTTAGTCTTGGGAACGGCCATGTTGAGGATGGCGTTAATTTTCTCCGGGCTAGCTTCGATCCCGCGGTGAGTGACCATGAAACCGAGGAACTTTCTCCCGGTGACCCCGAATGCCCACTTGGCGGGGTTCGGTTTCATCTTGAACTTGCGAAGTACTTCGAAGGCCTCGCCCAGATCCTTGGCATGGTCGACCGACGAGACCGATTTGACGAGCATATCATCGACGTAAACTTCCATGTTCCTGCCGATCTACGGCTTGAACATGCGATTGACCAAGCGTTGGTACATAGCTCCGGCGTTTTTGAGGCCGAAAGGTATTACCTTGTAGCAGTATACCCCCCGGTCCGTTATGAATGCGGTGAGATCTTCGTCTGTCGGATTCATACGGATCTGATTGTAGCCGGAGAAGGCGTCCATGAAGCTAAGTAGCTCATGGCCTACCGAGCTGTCGACTAGCTGATCTATCTGAGCGAGGAGATAGTTGTCTTTCGGACAGGCCTTGTTGAGGTCGGTGAAGTCGACGCACATGCGCCACTTCCCGCTTGACTTTTTCACCATGACCACGTTTTCCAACCACTTGGAGTAAGGAACATTCCGAATGAAGTTGGTGGCGAGAAGCATGTCTGCCTCGTCCTCAATTGCCTTCTGCTTGATCGGGGTGAAGCTTCGCTTCTTCTGCCTGACGGGTCGGGCCATAGGATCTACTCCAAGTAGATTTGATTTTGGGGTCGATCCCAGGCATGTCAGTAGGAGCCCAGGCGAAGACGTCGGCGTTGTTTCTGAGGAAGCCAACTAGGTCGTCTTGCTAAGCCCCTGTCAGAAGCAATCCGATCTGAACGGTTCGTTCAACGTCCCTTCTACGAGGGGGACCTCTGTCAATGGCTCCACCGAGGTCCTTCGGACCTCCTTTTGCTCGTCCCGAGTGTCCAGAGAACCCCTGATTTCACTCTCGGCCTCAACATCGTTGTTCGCCCATTCAGACGAAGATGCTGCGGTGAAGCAAACCTTCGCAGTCCACTGGTCTCCGTAGGCCCGACCTCGAGCGGGAATTTCATAGCCAAGTGGAAGGTCGATATCTAGGCCCTGAGGGAGTTCAACGTTGGGCGGACGAGGAGGATGTTGTAAGCCGATGGGATCCTCGCTACAATGAATTCTATAGGCACTGTTCGCGTATGGCCTGCCTCCCCGACGTTAAACTGCAAAGTGATTACCCCTTTCGTCGGGATGGAGTGGTTGGTGAATCCTGACAGGATGTGGGAGGTCGGCCTTAGGTCTACCGAGGTGAGCCCCATGCGCAGAAAGCAATCATAAAAGAGTATATCCGCCGAGCTTCCCTAGTCAATCAGTATCCTCTGCACTTTGTATTAGTGGACACGAGCCGTAATCACCAAAGGGTCGTTATGGGGCAGGGATATACCGTGGAGGTCCTCATCGTAGAAAACGATCGGCTCGGTATCCCTGGCCTTCTTCCTCGGACGGCTGTTAGCCTCCACGACCAGTGTGGGATGCTGAGCCTCGTAGGTACCCGACGTACCCCTCGCTGACATGACCATGATTTGGCTGATTGTCAACTCGCCAGGAGGGGGACGTTGCTCTTGCTCACGGTCAGTCTGCCGCTTGTCCCGCAAGTATGTTTCCAGGTTCCCCGAACGGATGAGCTTCTCGATGTAGTCTCGGAGCTGCTTACAGTTCTCCATGGAGTGGCCTTGCGACCTGTGGAAGCCGCAGTAGGGGCCCCGAGTGCACTTTGCCGCCATGCGCGAGATCGGGGGGAGTTTGAAGAATCTCTTGCCCTTAGCCTACTCTAGCAGTACCGTCTGGGAGACGTTGAGCGGGGTGTACTCCTGAAACTTCGGGGAGTAGGGCTTCGGCCGCTCAAGCCCCTTTTTCTCTTCCCTCGCCCTTTTCTTCTGGTCAGTTTGCTCTGCCCGGAGAATATTTGCGTTCACCTCGGACTTGAGCTGGATCTCTCGCTCGGTCCAGGTCTTTACCTTGGCCATGGTCTTAGGTTGCGCTAATGCAAAGGAGCATAACCACTTCTTGTGCCTAAGACCTGACTTGAGGGCCGTAATGACCGTCTCATCCCGGTGTTCTAGGACCTCGAGGAGGGCTTTGTAGAAGCGGGTAATGTACCCTTTGAAGGTTTCCTTGTCCCCGCTTTTTATTATGAAGAGGTGGTCGACGGTCCGCATCTGCCGTCTGTTCCCGACAAAGTGGCTGAGGAATTAGGTGGCCAGCTCATCGAAGGTTGAGATCGAGCATGGCGCGAGTCCTCGGAACCAGTCTCGCCCGGAGCGGATGAGAGTGGTCGGGAAAGCGTGGCATTAGACGGCGTCAGAACAATCTTGGAAACTCATCCCGGCCGTGAATACGTCCAAATGGTCCTTTGGGCGGATTTACCGTCGAAGAGCGAGACCTTCGGGGGTTTGTTTCGGGAAGAGACGTGAACGGCGAGAAGCTCTTCGGTGAAGGGCTTCGTGAGTGAGTCAGCGGCGTATTTAGCCCCGTCGCTCGAATGACGACCTTCCCGATGCATGCTCTCGATTTTTTTTTTCGAGGGCGTCGAGTCAGCCATGGTATCCCGATGACTCGGCACATTCTGATCTTTGGCCTCTGCTGTTGGAGACTTGTGTCGGGCCGCGGCCCCGGTTCCTTTCGATGAGGTTCCTTAGGTCCCCTGGCGAGGTAGTCTTTGAGCTGCCGTGACAAGTCCCGTCCACGCGGCCCCGTCAAGGGAGGGGGTGTCGGTCATGCCTGGGCGCAGGCGAGCTGACCGGCACCTCCTCGAGAGGGACAGGGGCACGATGGGGCTCGGGGCAAGGCGCTCTGGCGACGGACCTCGGTGTTGAACTGTGGGGCGCCCAGTGGGTCATAGAATATGTTGGCCCGGGGGATCTGCAGCCGCCAGAGGCAGCGAGGCGGTGGTCGGTAGTGCTGACACGAGCAGAGTCTTCTCTCTCTCTCTGTACGGGTCCCGGTCTCGAGGTGGGGGAGCAACAACCTAGGGAGCTCGCCCTGCCGTTTGGACACGGACGAGCGCATCCACGACGGATGGGAGTCGATCTATCCGAGCGGCTAGGGCGTTGATGGTGTTCCGGGGAGGAGATTCGTCCGCGCCTCCGTTGTGGGGGAGGCGGCGGCTAGCGCTTGGATCATCGCGGTGATCGCTCGCCATGAAGTTGGGATCGGAAGATGAACTTTCGTTGAGTGGAACTAGAATTTCCCACATATGGCGCTAACTGATGGAGGCCTGGATCTCCTTCAGATGTTATCTTCCGTTGATCTCCTCGTGTATTGGCGGACGGCTAAAATTTGATCTGGGGGTTGACTCCTTTAGCGTGTGAATTTCAATGGACTTGGATTTGAGGTTAAGCTGGGCTATCTGCAAGGAAGTCCCGGGATGGTTGTGCCACCGAGGACCCTCCGATGATCAAGTTAGTGGTGCAAATTGGATAGAGTGGCGGCTTAGTGGAAAGAATTGCGTACCTCGATCGTCTGAGAGAGGGGTTTATATAGTGGCAGCAATGGGCGGGCAGGTGCGAGAATCACGCCGGCCGTTATGCTCCTGGCGTCACGCCCGCGTGATAGGCGGGATCCCGCATTAATGACGAGACATGCTCGTTAATGGGGGGATCGTGATGGCGTGGAACGCGGGATCATGGGTGGCGGATATCTCGCGCATGGCGAGATTCGCGGAGCCGTGGCGGAGGCGCCTACGGGTCGGTCAGGGTGAGACCGAGGAAGATCGCCTCGGCGGGAGGCTTGGTCACGAGCGGGAGCCCGAGCCGTCTTGGTTCTGAGATAGCTCGGAGGCGAGCCGGGGGTGATCTGGAAGGTCACCAAAGATCGGGAAACTCCTCGGCACTGGGGGCCCGAGGTGTGATCCCAGTTGAGGTTTCCGACCCTTTCTTGTAGGTCCTGGGACACGTCGTCTGCTATGTGTCAGCATCTGGAGAGTCACCGATATCGAGCCTCATCAGAAACTTTTTCAAATATTTTCAGATGGTATCAATATAAACAAATGTGCATGGCTTGTGCAATAAGTCGAGCGGATACGTTGGTAGGTAGATTCTAAAGCTTCTATTAGTCAAGCAAGTGCTAGACACGTGCGCCCCTTTGCTTGACCGCCCTTTCCCAATAATTACATCCCGAGGATTACAGTTGGATCGGTGCGCCCTGCATCAGACGATCTCTGAGGTACCCAAAATTTCACCCCTTTTTAATTCTATTTTCTTTTATTTTTAATTAGTATCTAGGGTTTGCAAATCACAGAAATTCCTCTTTTATTTCATCGATTTCTCACCTTCCAACCCCTTTGATTCCTCCCCTTTAGCTAAAAACCGAGTCTTGAATCGATAGGAGAAGGCAATTTAGGGTTTCTTATCAGAATTATTTGGGGGTTTTCTGATCTAGGGCTAATTCTTTTCTGGTTTCATCTATTTTATGGCATTTGAATGCCAAGAACCAATCAAATTGGTACCAAACACTTCGATAGTCGCATCCCCTCATCAAAGTTCTGATCTTTCCTGTGTTTCGAGGCCTAACTTCCCCAAAAAGGCCTTAAAAAAGCACACTTTACCAAAAAAGGGCAATGATTATGAAGATGATTCCAATTCTAATGGCCGTAGATTGATTACTGATCTTCCTCCTGCCTTGGTCTCTGAAATCCTCCATTGTCTTGACGCGAAAGATCTTGGAATAGTATCTTGTGTCTCAACATTCCTGAACAATTTGGCCACAAATCACTTTGGTTGGAAAAACTTCTACTTTGAGAGATGGGGGCCTCCGGTGAGCCCGTCTCTGAGTTTGGAAATTTCGTGGAGAGAGCTCTTTGTAGAGAAAGAACTCAAGAGCAAATGCTTCCTGGGTCGGTTCACTTTGGATGTTCTTCATGGCCACACCGAGGCAGTTCGAGCTGTCCTCATTTTACAATCAGTAAATCTCATTTTCTCCGGAGGTTACGATTCGGTGATCCGAATGTGGGATTTGGAAGATGGGTTTTTGGTTTCGACATCACGCCCTTTAGGTTGCACAATCAGATCTATAGCTGCAGATGACGATATTCTGATTACCGGTGGAACCGATGCATTTATTCATGGTTGGAGAGCAATTGAAGGAAACGCTCGTTGCTTTGACATATCAGGTTCGGTTGCTAACCCATGTAATGAGTTTCGGCTCTGGGGTCATGAAGGACCCATTACCTGCCTAGCTTTAGATTCTTATAGAATTTTCAGCGGTTCTTGGGACATGAGCATTAGGGTTTGGGACCGAACGAGCTTGAAATGTTTAAAAAAGTTTAGGCATGGTGATTGGGTTTGGGCTCTAGCTCCTCGGGGCTCAACACTGGCTAGCACAGCTGGCGGAAGTGTTTATATGTGGGATGTTGCAAGTGGCGATCTTGTCGATTTTGTATCAAACGCTCATTTGGGCAATGCTAATTCTTTGGCTCGAAGTTATTCAGGGAATCTTTTGTTTACTGGGGGTGAAGATGGTGCAATTCACATGTTTGAGTCTAGAGATGATGAAAATCATGAAATGAGAATGATTTCTTCCTGGAATCCACACACGGGACCCGTCAACTCTCTTTCGTTCGGGTTTCCTTGGCTTGTATCAGCTTCTAGCGATGGTAGATTGTCATTGATCAATGTGAGAAAGCTAATACAATGCACTAAAAACAAGAAGTTAGTGCAATGTACTGTAGAGCCACCTCAAAGAATGCTTCATGGGTTCGGTGAAAATTTATTTTCGGTGGCTATTGGAGCGGATAGGATTGTATCAGGTGGTGATAAAGGTGCAGTTAGGGTTTGGAACTTTTCGCAAGCATTGGAGATTGAGAAGAGGGCTCAAGCATTGAGGGGGATTAGATTGGAGAATAGAATGAGGCGGCGTAAAGTCCAGACTGATATGAATGGTAAAATTGGACGAATGGATCAGAGTATTGTCTCGCCGAAGAAGAGTCAGATGAATGGGAGTCGAAACGGGATCTGGAACGGGAAGCAGCGCGATAGGAAAGCTTGAGATCCGGTAATGAAAATTTTTAGGTATTGACTATTTATGCGAACGTGTTATTTCCTGGATTGTGTAGTTCATGATTTTTAGTTGCTTTTAATTAGTTTTTAAAGGCAATTTAACATTTAAAGCATGTGATTTCCCGTATATTGGATAGTAGGGGCACCACCTATTATTGTTTCTGCGTTTATTTGCTATCCCCCCAACCCCCAACGCTCTATTTTTAATCTATGTTTGAAATTTATCAGAAGTTGCTTGCCCGGTTGAATGTTGGTGTGACTGTCTTCCGATTTGTTCTGTAGGTTTGCATTCTTCTATTGACAGCTTTTTTTCAGTGTTCATATTTCACTGATAAATGGTATTTATCAGTCGAATTCTTTTTAATGGTGCTTAAAAAGCTTGTCTCTGTGCTAATTCTTCAATGATCTGCCGATACGCCTATCGAATGTATAGTTGGCCGATCCTTCTATGATATTTGAATAGATTGAATAGATAAAGTTATTGTTGCAAACCCCTTCTACTGCCTGATGAGGGATTTATCTGAAAGATTATACCGATAGTGATTCCTTGGATATATAATTTGGTGATTGGGGAGATGAAGTCTTTATCGTAATTGCCGAATTTCTTTTCTTATTAGTTAGATACTATTTCGCCAAAAGCTTCGCCCTACCTCTTATTATATTATGATATCGATAACTCTGGAGATTTATGATTCACTAATGCTAAGCATTTGCTTGAAATCTTTGATCCTATTTGTGTTTTATAGGATATTACGTGTGACATGAATGTTTTGGATGACACCCTAAGCAATGTTATTGAGTTTCTCTCTTTCTCTCTGACAGTGGCAAATATGTCAAATTGATGTTTTTTTCGGGTTATCTCAACCTTAATTTTAACATCCTGGGAAAATTTTGATTCTATTTTATTGTTCTTCATATAAGTAACTGCGTTAGTTACTGTATTTCCTTATTAAGCTTAGATTTTCGATTTCCTATTTTTTCTAGTGTTGATTGATGTCGAATGACTTTTTCTTCGTAATATCAATTTAACGGTATCCACTTTTATTGTCT
Source organism: Agapanthus africanus (assembly GCA_030015575.1). Classification (NCBI taxonomy): domain Eukaryota; kingdom Viridiplantae; phylum Streptophyta; class Magnoliopsida; order Asparagales; family Amaryllidaceae; genus Agapanthus; species Agapanthus africanus. The sequence goes on along the minus strand of CM057339.1, from coordinate 196,019,378 downwards.
TTTCCTCCTCTTTCTTCGTAATATCAATTTATGGGTTTCCACTTTTATTGTCTTTTCCTCCTCGATTGTAGTTTATATTATTTTGCATTGAACATTTTGATAGATCCTCTGGTTCCCTGAGAAGAATATTATCATGTGATGGACCCTTTTCCGCGCAAAGTAAAAACCTTTTATTTTCAGAAGAAAATCGACAAAAAAAGTAGTCATGTTCTTATATTTTTCATCGTTATGAGTGTTTGGCACACCACTAATCATAATAGAACCGTTATGTTTCGAGTTTGGCATGCCTGAGTTTTAGTTTGATCATAAGCTTTTTCCTTCTTTTTGATTTTTACTTTTCCTCTTTTATTTCATTTTCTTTTCCTTGTCTATGTAATGAACTTTTAGTTTTCTCATTTGATTTGTTTTCTGTGTATATAAGTATATTTAACCTTTTAGATTGGTATATATTTAAATCCTTAATGAATTTGCCACGTTGTATTAGCATATATGCTAATGCATTTTTTGTTTCAGAATAATATCTGGTCCTATATATTTTTGAATAAACATTCTAACTATCTTGTTTGTAATTTTTCCCCTTTCTTTTGGTCTTCTCGAAATGGAAGATGATAAATAATATTTCTTTTTGTAAAAAAAAATCAATCACACGCAATTAGCTTGGAAGATCAAGGAATAGGGTTAGCTATATTTCAGCAAGATTGATTTTCTGATGAAAGAAACTTGATGTTTGCAAGTTGAATGAAGATTTCTTATCATTTGCCAAACCATGCCCTGTAAATAACGACCTTTAGGATTTGTTTAAGGCTTATTTCACAGAAATTGTTTTATAGTTTACACGAGTTTTTCAGCACCGGCATGCAGTTTAAACTCATCATGAAAACCTCCCGGATTTTTATTTGGTTACACAGAAACCCTCTGCGGTTATTTATTACAGTTATTTATTACAAAAATTGACTAAAGTAACCTTGTATTTTAATAAAAATACGGATCTTTTAGATGGATTGAAGGTAAATCATCTCTACTATTATAGTGTTAAAAGGAGCGGCTTCCAAAATTGAAACTCTAATTTCATCCACATCCTCACAAATGGCTATAAAATTTTCTCATTTTTCCAAGCCAAAAATTAAAAATCTCTACTATAATAGTGCTAGTGCTAAAAGGAGGGGCTGCAAAATTGAAACTCTAATTTCATCCTCACAAATGGCTATAAAACTTTTTCCCTGGCCAAAAATTAAAAATAAAATTAGAATCATAACTGCTCTCTCTATATATATGCAGGCACTTCCCCATCCCCACCAACTACTATCAGTCATTCTCTCTCTCTCTCTCTTAACTGTATTCAATTATAAAATTAATTGCCTACGCCGCCGCGTGCATCAGATCTGCAAAACACTACTTTTGAGTGTCCTTTAGTGGCAATTTGCCCTAATTAGAGAATGAGACTAGATTTGAGGACATTGAGAAAAAGCTTCAATTTAAAATTGGATTGAAATTTAGAGAAGCTGAGCTGATATAATAAGATCAGGATAGATAATTTAGAATTAAACTGCACGTATCGATTAAATGTGGGTTATATGACCCGTTAATCACGAAAAAACTATACAAATCAAACCATATAGGTTTTTTGTACGACGAATTGAAAGTTCAGGAGGTCTCTTTGATGGGTTTAAACTATATGATGGTTTTGAAAAAGTCGAGTAAATGAGTAAAACACAGTGGTTTTATGAAATAAGACTTTGTTTAATGTAACGATTTGCTTTTTTCTTAAAGCTAGATTTTGCGAATGCTAGATGGGTACCTTCTAAAGCTAGATTTTGCGTAAGCATATGATACGGAAGACTGAAGAAAAAAGGAGGGAGAGACCCGTAGAGTAGGGGAGGGAAAGACCGAGACCCAAAGTCAAGAAAGACGAGTGAGTGATTGCCGAGTAGGCAAGCACGAACGCCGCTGCCCTTGTCCAGTGAGCCCGGGGAAGTCCCATAACAGGACTTCCTAGCTACAAAAAAACCCCGGTGAGCCTATTGAGCTCGGACAAGAGAGCAAAGTGAACGATCAAGTACAGCCAATACTGGAGACAAAACCCTAAGAAAACTTGAAAGTTCCCTTAGCGTATCGGTATGGAGCCAGCGTCGGTCGGAGAAAGGAAACAGAATTTTGCCCTTAGGGAAACTCTCTGAAACCTTTCTCAGTCATGTCGGGGGTCCCAAGAGTCTTTGGGTACGCACGCGGTGTTTACCGTATTCCCGAAAAGCCCCACCGTTCGAACACCCTTAGAGGATTTATATCTACACCGAGTCTTAAAGGTTTCGGATATAAGTGGGTTGATTGGATTAAAACATGGTTGTCTTCTGCCTCTTCCTCGGTCCCAGTTAATGGCAAGATTTCTAAGGAGTTTAGGTGCAAAAGGGGACTGAGACAAGGCGATCCTTTGTCACCCCTTATTTTTGATTTGGTAGCTGATGACCTTTCCAATATGATAAATAGATGCAGATCAAAAAGATGATTATAAGGACTAGAACCGGGAGAAGATAAGTTATCAATCATAAACCTCCAAGATGCGGATGACACCATCGTATTCGGGCAAACTAACCTACAGCAAGTGATTGTAATCAAATGGATTCTATACACCTTTGAGATGTGGTCTGGGTTACGCATCAATTTCGATAAAACTGCGCCGACTTTCGGGAATGGATAAGAGGATAGAAATCGTACAATCACTAGAATCCTTAATTGCAAGACTCATGAATTTCCCATCAAATATCTCAGACTGCCCATTCGACCGGAGATCCTTAAAAGGACGGTTTGGATGCCCTTAATTGAGTGTTTCCATAGGAGACTGGAAGGATGAAAGGCCACCAGTCTTTCTCTCGGAGGTCGGTTAACTCTATTAAATTCTGTACTAACGGCCCTACCAGTCTATTACATGTCATTCCATATGCTATCCAGATGGGTTATGCATAGAATTGACCAGATTATGAGGTCTTTTTATGGAAAGAGAATAAGAGAGGATATAATTTGGTAAATTGGAAGTTTATGTGACGTCCCAAAGAATGGGGATTACGGATGAAAGATATTAATATATGAATAAAGGTCTGCTTGCAAGGTGGTGGCAGCGATGGTCGGAAGGAAAGAAAATGGACGGGATCAACACTATAAATGTGGCATTCAGAATCGCACGGGCGTCCTAAACACAATTAACAAAAATCTGAACACAGCATCAGGATTTTGGAAAGAGATCACGGTAAAAGATGTTATTCAAAGGGATTTCCTTTACGCTAGGAAATGGATTCAACATTAACTTTTGGACCGATTACTAGTGCGAAAATATCTCTCTGCAATAAAAATTCCCCGCTCTATTCATTGTGGCAGAAAACAAAGATGCTTTGGCAGCAAGTCAATGGGAAAAAGAAACGGCGGTCATCTTTTAATAGAAGACTGACGCGACAAGAACTTCTAGAGAGACGCAGACTGGTCGATTATCTAGAGTACTGGAAGCCGATGGTGGAGAAAAAAGATGCCCTGGTATGGAGATGGTCCTCAACATATAAATTCACGGTCCGCTCTATGTATACGATATTACACTATGGGGGAATGGAGATATGTGCTTACACTCGATCTGGAAGGTCCAAGTACCACATTAAATAAAGATTTTTAATTGGTTGGTAATCAGAAACTCGGTTCTCATAAAGGATAACTTGCTCAAACGAAAGTGGATTGACTCAATGGAACATGGACTTTGTGGAAAACAAGTCGAAACGGTCAACCGTTTATTTCTCAAATGTGAGGCAACCTCATAAATATGGAATAAATATATATCATGATCAATAGAGGGTGTGATGCCTTCATCGATCCAGGATTTATAGAAGGCTTGGAGACTAAGGAACTTTGGAAGAAGGGATCTTCCTGATTGGGACATTATAGTTAGCAATATACGTTTGATAGTTTGGATAGAAGGAATAATAGGATTTTCAATGCAAAGATTAAAACAACAGCTAGCATGATTTACAACACTGATATTGTCATAATGTTATGGGCAGGGGCTGCGGCAGCTGGGGCCGCAAAAGATGCAGATTGACTACCGGAGGGGACGATGCACATGATGGACTTGTGGGCCAAGGCGACAACACGACGCCTGTTGTATGAGATGCCATAAACTGAACCAGCAATTAGGATAAGCACGAAAACGAAAGCTTTTATAAATTCCGCGGTCTTTAGGGACATGACGAGGGGAGCGGACCAGGGGGACGATGGACAACAGCAGGATGCAGACACTTAGACGAGTATGCTGGGTTGGGACATGTTTTGGACTATACTCGTCGGCTCAGGCTACATGTCTTAGTACTAATACTCATCCGGAGGAGGGTCTTATTTATCTTGTATGGGGTTTGTACCCCGATTATGGACTTGGCATGCACGGGGATTGTTCCCTGGTCTTGTTTTCTAGTTTTCTTAGGACCTGTATGAACTTTACCTTGTTTCGTTAAAACCTCTTTTAATAAGGGGTTTTCGAGCATTCGTTTTACTCAATAAAAAAATTACTTTTTTTAAATAAAAAATTTTAAAAAACAGTTTGTTGTTCAATTTTTTCTAAAATAAAATATTAAAAAATGAAAAAGTTTTTGGGATCTACTGCGGAATGTCTTCTGTATTGCACCAAAATGTCGAAGTTACGATGAGGATGGTTATTTTAAATATATTTCCTAACGTCCCCTTTTATGCATTTACATGTTGCGGGAGATCAAAACTTAATATCATATCCATTATAATTTGTTGATATGATTTTAAAATTCACATCCAGTAAAGTTTGAATATAAATTAATGTATGTCATCGCTATGTAAATGAACAAAATTTTAAATTGTGGTGAATGTTGGTAAACAATACAAAGTGGGTGTCAATAAAAATTTCTATTGTTCTGACCCAAACTTGGGGTTGATCATGTGTTGCGTTTTCTTTTCTAAAAGATAAATTCAAACTACTAAACATATTTTCATCCTCATCGTTTGTCATCCCCCAAAAAGAGGTAAATGACATAGAGATAAAGCAATGACATGATTAATATGGAAACTCTCTCCTCTATCTTCACTCTCTCGAATTTAAATTCCAATATAATTCTTTCTTGCACGACACATTACAAGAAGCATCCTCGTAATTTGCATAGGGAAAAAATAACCATTATCTAAAGAAGAAAAAGTGAGCTAAAAAATTTCATTATATTTTCTCAAATCATCTCAAAACTTTAGGAATATCTTGCAGGAGCTGATGGAGGTCCTTTTCGGGTCTCCGTCATACGTTGTCTTCCGTTGATCTCCCGGTGGATTTCGGCGGTGATCTTTTGTTGCGTGTGGGTCTCAATGGGTTTTGAGGAGATTGGTGATTTGAGGAGTTCAGCGCCGAGTACCTGCAAAGAAGTCCCGGGGTGGTTTGTTACCACCGAGGACCCTCCGACGATCAAGTTAGTAGTAGATCCGAGCAGAGTAACGGCTAAGTGGAATCAAGAAGGCTTACTTGACCCCTCTGTGATGGGGGTTTATATAGCGGCGGCAGCACGCAGTAGCAGGCGTGAGAATCTCGCCGGCAGTTACGCTCCCGACGTCACGCCCGCATAAAGAGCGGATCGCCCATTAATGGGGATCGTGATGGCGTGGAAGGTGGGACGTTGCTGGCGGAGAATCTGCACGTGGCGAGATTTGCGGAGCGGCGATTACGCCTGTAAGTTGTGGAGTTGGTCGGTCGGAAGGACCGAGGAAGACGTCCTTGGCTGGGGAGCTCGGAACCGAGCAAGAGGGCTGAGGAGTCTTGGTCCTGTGGCAGCTCGGGGCAAGCTGAGGGGTCGAGGAGGCAAATTTGCAGGGGGGGCCGAGGAGGGCCAGCTTGTGCTTGCAGATCGGGTACCAGGTGGCCTGGTCGGCCTCTGTGGGCCCTTTCTTTTGGGTCTTGGGACACGTCATCCGCCACGTGTCCTGATCTCGCATCACCAATATTGAGCATCATCATTAGCCCCGCACTCTTGTCCCGACCAGCTAGCGGGTCGGGTCAGGAGTGGACTGCCAGGCCTCCCGAGGTGAGCTCCTTCCTAAGGCTTCGTCGAGACGAGTCCTCGGGCTGTCGGTTGTCTTTTCTGCTAGCGAATCAGGGTGAGATTTCTGCATTTAAGGAGGGTGCGCCGGTTCATGCATTCTGCCACTGACGCGGTGGTCCACATGTCGAGCGTCGGTTAGCCGACGCGACTTATGCAGGCCTGCAGCGTCTGATGGATGCGCCTCAGCGTGGGAACGACACGTGGGGCAATCGGAGCCGTTGGACCCAAGGAAACGCTTTGATGGGAGATGAAGGGCGCCGTTGGATGAGGTATTTTGCAGCAATAAGTAGGGGTGGGGCCCGCTCCAGGGCCCCTACTCCTTCATATTTCCTCTCTCCTAAGTCGCGGCTGCCCGGCGTTCTTCTTCTTTTGAATACATGGTTCGTTCCCACTCTTTGGGTTGCTCGCGCCAGAGGGAGGCTAGTGGCGCGGCCGAGCCCCTGGCTGGCTCATGCCCCGCGCCGAATGTTCTGCCGGCGATAGGGTCGTCTGCTTCATTGACGGCTCCTGGTGGTTGTTCCAGCGGCGGCCAGAGACGTCCACGGTTATCCGAGCCCCAGATGGGGGACAAAAGGGAGGGCGAGAACGGGGCCCCTCTTAAGAGAAAGAGGACAATTTCTCGCGCGTCGTCGTCGAGGGTCCCTGAGGAGATTTCCGTGCAGGAGGGTGGCGCCGTCTTCACGGACCCGTCTAGGCTTTCCGTTGCTGCTGGCCTGCTCGCCGGGATAGAGGAGTCGGCTGGGGGAAAGCTTCTGCAGGGCTCCCTGAGGGCCCAACTGGAGGCCATGGCCCCAGGGGCGGTCCAGGTACGAACTCCTCTACGTGTAGTTTTTCTGGTATTCCTTTCTTTGGCTCGAGAGCCTCCTGATTTCTCATTCGCTTTCCATCAGGTCCTTCAACACTGCGCCCTTGCCGCTCGTATGGAGGCCGAGGGGGCGTTCCACGCACCGAGGCCAGTAGAAGCGTTTCCCTCGGAGGTCGAGGTTTTGCGGCGTGACCTGCGCCTGGAGAGGGCAAGGGCCGACGTCCTGGCAGCCCGTGTGGAGGCTGCGGAACTTGCCAATTCAGCGAATTAGGGTGTCCATCGCCGTCTGAGTGCGTCCCTCCGGGTCGCCGATAGGAAGCTGGCAAATCTGGACGAACGCTTCGCGGCCATAGAGAAGGAGAGGGACGCCAGTAGGGGAGATGCTGAGGCGGCGCTTCTGGAGGCCCAGATTGCCGAGGTTCGGGCTAAGAAAGTTGTGGCCGATTATAAGGCGTTAGAGGAGTTTTACGTCGAGCTCGGGGAGTATTCTGCCGTCGCGTGGAACAAGGCCCTGAACGCCGTGAAGGAGCAGCTTCCCGAGTTCGCCGATGGCGAGCTCCGCACTCGGGTTCCGCTCCCGGTGGCGAGGCCCCCGGTGGAAGATGGCGAGGGGAGCGAGGCGCCCCCTGGTGGCGAAATCTCCGGTGGTAAAGCCCCCGGCAGGCCCTGATGCTAGCGATGAGGGGACCGAAGTAAGCTTCCGGGCAGTTTGTAGGGCTGGGGAGCCCCAGAATACCCTTTGTAAGAACTTGGCCTTTGGCAATAAAAGAAAATTCTTGTTTCATCGGTTTGCATTTCATCTTCTGTGTGTGAAGAATGTTTGTAAAATATCTCTGCTTGCACTGTTGGGTCAGCTATCTGTCTAGCGATCGTTCATCGAGTTGATTTTGATCACTTGCCAAGCGCTGCCAACCTCGTATCTCCATCACTTGCCAAGCGCTGTCGAGGAGGCATCTCCATGGCCCCGGAGTCGAGGGGGGATCGCTTAGACTTCGATAGACTTGTTGCCCCTTTTTGGGGCCTCGGATCCTCCGCGTTGGTAGGGTTGTAAGAAGCCCGTTAAGGATAACCGGGCAGTGAAGCTGCGCGGTCGCCTCTTTGCGAGGGCTTTAATCTCTGGCGTCGCGGGTAGGCAACTACCAGCCTGGGATGACTGAGCAGGGTAGCTGCTCGGTTGCCTCTTGCGAGGGCTTTGATCCTTAGTGTTGGAGGGGCTGTAGGAAGCCCACTAAGGATGACCGGGCAGTGAAGCTACGCGGTTGCCTCTTGGTGAGGGTTTGGGTCTCTGGTGTCTGGGTAGGCAACTACCGGCCTGGGATGAAGGAGCAGGGCAACCGCTCGGGTGCCTCTTGCGAGGGCCTCGATCCCTGGAGTCTTGGGTAGGGAGCTACCAGCCGGAGATGACCGAGCAGGGTAGCTGCTCGATTGCCTTTTGTGAGGGCTTTGATCCTTCAGGACGAGGACCGAGCAGGGTTACTACCCAATGCCTCTTGGCGAGGACTTTGATCCCTGTCGGTTGTGGTAGGAAGCTACCAGCCGGGGATAGCCGAGCAAGGACTCGACTGCCTCTGGGAGGACTTTGGTCCTTAGCGCGGGAGGGGCTGTAAGAAGCCTACCAAGGACCCTTGGCCGGGCAGGGTTTCTGCCCGGTGCTTCTTGGCGAGGGCTTTTGTCCTGAAGGATAGCCGAGCGAGAGATCCTCGGGCTCGACTGCCTCTGGGAGGGCTTTTTGATCCCTGTCGGTTGTGGTAGGAAGCTACCAGCCGGGGATAACCGAGCAAGGACTCGACTGCCTCTGGGAGAACTTTGGTCCTTAGTGCGGGAGGGGCTGTAAGAAGCCTACCAAGGACCCTTGGCCGGGCAGGGTTTCTGCCCTGTACCTCTTGGCGAGGGCTTTGGATCGCAAAGACAAAACTTCACTTGCAATGTTTCGACGTTTCTTTATTCGAATGGAAAGGATTTTCGGAAAGCGTTTACATCGTCTTTGTGAAAGGGGGGACACACTTGTTGGCCTTGGCCTCATTGGTATAGCTTGAGCTTCTCGGCGTTGTAAGGCCGCGGGAGCTTGCGCCCGTCCGCATCTTGCAGGCGATAGGCCCCACCGGGGAGGACCTCAGAGACGAGGAAGGGACCGTCCCACCTCGGGGAGAACTTGTCTAGCCCGCCTTGATCGACGAACTCGTTTCGTCGTAGGACCAGATCCTCGTTCTGGAAGGAGCGGTGCTTGACCTGAGCGTTGTAGTATCGGGCCATTTGCTGCTGATAAGCGGCAGCTCTGATCTGGGCCCGGTCTCTCTTCTCCAACAAGATGTCCAGGTTGGTTCGTAGCGCCGAGGTATTCGCATCGTTGTCGAAGTGCTCGACCCGATGGCTGGGTAGCCCGATCTCTGCTGGGACCATCGCCTCGGTCCCGTAGCAGAGACTGAAGGGGTTTCTCCGGTGGGGGTCTTCTTTGACGTGCGCAGAGCCCATAAGACCCGGGGTAATTCTTCGACCCAACCGCCTTGTCGCCCTTCCAGGCGGGTTCGGAGGCCCCGGAGGACGTCTCGGTTAGCGACTTCGGCCTACCCATTGCATTGGGGATGCGCGACCGCGGCGGACTTCATGAGGATATGGTATTCTTTGTAGAAGTCTTTCACTTTCTCGTTCTCGAAGTTCGTCCCATGGTCGGTAATGATACATCTGGGGATGCCGAACCGGAGTATCGGATTGTTTTGCAGGAACTTGATGGTAGTGGTGGCGTCCGGTTTTCTGATGGGGATGGCCTCAATCCACTTAGTGAAGTAGTCTACCACGACGAGGACGTATTTGTGCCCGCCCGTACCGGTTGGGAACTGGCCGATCATGTCCAATCCCCACTGGGTGAACGGCCATGGGGATGTTAGGACGGTCAGCTCGGTGGCGGGGAGGTGAGGGATTCTGCCGTTGAGCTGGCAACTCTTGCATCTTCTGACTAGCTTCTGGGCGTCCTCGTGAATAGTGGGCCAGTAGTACCCCTGAAGCAACAGCTTTTGGATCAAGGTTCGGCCCCCTGGTGCGCACCGCCAACCCGTTCATGGATTTCCCCGAGGACGTAGTCGGCTTCATAGGGATCAACGCATCGGAGCAGGGGTTGAGTGAAGGACTTTTTGTAAAGATTTCCATTGCTCCAAACGAAGTGGCGGGCTTTGGTCCGGAGGCGGCGGGCGGCCCCCCGGTCATTCGGGAGCGCACCGTCCCTCAAGAATTCCAGGAGGGGCTTCCTCCAATCTTGGTCGTCTTCTTGCGCCGCATACACGTGGAGTGTAGCTGCTCCGTCTTCCACACTGGGCTGAGGCAAGGTTTCGAAGAGGATGGACCGCTTATTGTTGGCTGAGTATGATGAAGCCAGCTTGCTCAAGGCGTCGGCTTGGGCATTCAGCTACCTGGGTATTTGTTCTACTTGGACTTCTTCGAAGTTTCTCCGGAGTTTCCTCACCTCGTCCAGGTATTTCACCATCAGAGGCTCCCGAGCTTCAAAGCGGCCAGTCACTTGTCCGACAACAAGGGCCGAGTCGCCGCGGATTCGAATTATCTTCAGCCCCAGCCCGGCGGCCATGCGCAGCCCGGCCAGGAGGGCCTCGTACTCTGCCGCGTTGTTCGAGGCCTTGAAACCGAGTTTCAAAGAGTACTCCATTTTTGCTTCGTTCGGGCCCCGGATAATGAGGCCGGCACCACCCCTTCTTCGGTTGAAGATCCGTCGACGTAGATGATCCACTCATGAACAGAGCCAGGCCTCCCCGCGATGGGACACTGAGTCGCGGGGGGCGGCGTGGATTCCGGTCCCTTGAGGGGGATGGTGCACTCAACGATGAAGTCGGCCAGGGCCTGTGCCTTAATGGCTTGCCTCGGGCGATATTTCACATCAAACCGGGATAGCTCCCACCTCCACTTTACTAAGCGGACCGAGGATTCTGGTGACGCAAGAATGGACCCCAACGGGCGCTCGGTAAGGACGATGATGGTGTGTGCTTGGAAGTAGTGTCACAACTTCCTGGAGGCCACCACGAGGGTTAAAACAATCTTCTCTATGGCCGGGTACCTCGTCTCCGCGTCCTTAAATACGTGGCTCACATAGTATACCGGCTTCTGCGCTCCCTCGACCTCCCGGACGAGCACCGAGCCTGCTGCTTGATCAGATACCGCCAGATACCGCGACAGCTCATCTCCTTCGATGGGTCGGGTGAGCAGTGGCGACGTCGCGAGGTGCTTCTTCAATTGGTCAAAGGCGGCTTGGCACTCCTCCGACCATTCGAACCTCGGGATCTTTCTCAGGGCCTTAAAGAACGGGAGGCATTTCTCTCCTGGCTTGAACATGAAGCGGCTTAGAGCGGCGACCCGTCCTGTGAGCCGCATGATCTCGACGTTGGTTTTGGGCGCGGCCATGTTGAGGATAGCGGCGATTTTCTCTGGGTTGGCTTCGATTCCATGGTGAGTAACCATGAACCTGAGGAACTTTCCCCCGGTGACTCCGAAAGCGCACTTGGCGAGGTTCAGTTTCATCTTGAACTTGCGGAGCACTTCGAAGGCCTCGCCCAGATCCCTAGCGTGGTCTGCCGTCGAGACGGATTTGACGAGCATATCGTCAACGTAGTTCTCCATATTCCTGCCGATCTGTGACTTGAACATGCGATTGACCAATCGCTGGTACGTGGCCCCGGCGTTCTTAAGGCCGAAGGGCATCACCTTATAGCAATATACCCCCCGGTCCGTTGTGAATGCGGTGAGATCTTCATCTTCTGGATTCATGCGGATCTGGTTGTAGCTGGAGAAAGCATCCATGAAGCTCAACAGCTCGTGGTCGGCTGAGCTGTCGACGAGCTGATCTATCCGAAGGAGCGGATAGTTATCCTTGGGGCAGGCCTTGTTGAGGTCGGTGAAGTCGACACACATGCACGACTTCCCGCTTGACTTCTTGACCAGAACTACGTTTGCCAGCCATTCCGAGTACGGTATGTTCCGGATGAAGTTGGCGGCGAGAAGTCGATCGATCTCATCTTCGATAGCCTTCTGTTTGACGGGGGCGAAGCTCCGTTTTTTCTGTCTGACGGGTCGGGCCGTAGGATCAACTCCGAGCCTGTGAGAAATGATTTTAGGGTCGATCCCGGGCATGTCGGCGAGCGCCCAGGCGAATACGTCGGAGTTATTTTTTAGGAAGCTGACCAGGTCGTCTTGCCGAGCCCCTGTCAGGAGTGATCCGATCTGGACGGTTTTTTCATTGTCTCCTTCGGTGAGGGGCACCTCGATCAGTGGTTCGACCAGCGTTCCCCGGACCTCCTTCTGCTCGTCTCGGGTGTCCAAAGAACCCTTGATGTCATCTTTTCCTTCAGCGTTGTCAGTCGGTTGCTCGGATGAAGATGTTTCGGTAAGGCATATCTTCGCAATCCGCTGGTTTCCGTAGACTCGACCCGTTCCGCCCTGATCGAGAGGGAACTTCATCGCCAGGTGGTAGGTCGATATCTGGGCCTGGAGTGAGTTAAGCGTTAGGCGGCCGAGAAGGACGTTGTAGGCGGATGTGACCTTTGCTACGATGAAGTCCACAGGCAACGTACGGGTGCGGCCGGGTTTACCGATGTTGAACTGCAGGGTGACCACCCCTTGCGTGGGAATGGAGTGGTTGGTGAACCCTGACAGGACATGTGAGGTTGGCCTCAAGTTCGCCGGGGTAAATCCCATGCGCAGGAAGCAGTCGTAGAAGAGGATGTCTGCCGAGCTGCCCGAGTCGACAAGTATCCGGTGGACCTCGTACCGGTGGATCCAAGCTGTGATCACTAGAGGGTCATTGTGGGGCATGGAGATGCCGTGGAGGTCTCCGTCTCCAAAGGTGATAGGCTCGTGGCCCCTGGCCCTTTTGTTCGGGCGGTCGCCGGAGCCTGTGAAACGGTAGCCAGCGGGGGAGCCGACGACATTCGGTGAGGGCTCGCCCGCGCCTCCGTTGGGAGGGAGGCGACAGCGGGTGTTCGGATCTTCAGGGGGATCGGTTGCCATGTGGGCGGGGATTGGAAGGCCAACTTTGTGTTTTGTGGAGTTAGTTCCCACAGACAGCGCCAACCGATGGAGGTCCTTTTCGGGTCTCCGTCAGATGTTGTCTTTCGTTAATCTCCCGGTGGATTTTGGCGGTGATCTTCTGTTGCGTGTGGGTCTCAACGGGTTTTGAGGAGATTGGTGATTTGAGGAGTTTAGCGCCGAGTACCTGCAAAGAAGTCCCGGGATGGTTTGGTACCACCGAGGACCCTCCGACGATCGAGTTAGTACTAGATCCGAGCAGAGTAACGGCTAAGTAGAATCAAGAAGGCTTACTTGACCCCTCTGTGATGGGGGTTTATATAGCGACGGCAGCACGCAGCAGCAGGCGTGAGAATCTCGCCGGCAGTTACGCTCCCGACGTCACGCCCGCATAAAGAGCGGATCGCCCATTAATGGGGATCGTGATGGCGTGGAACGTAGGACGTTGCTGGCGGAGAATCTGCACGTGGCGAGATTTGCGGAGCGGCGGTTACGCCTGTGAGCTGTGGAGTTGGTCGGTTGGAGGGACTGAGGAAGACGGCCTCGGCTGGGAAGCTCGGAACCGAGCAAGAGGGCTAAGGAGTCTTGGTCCTGTGGCAGCTCGAGACGAGCTGAGGGGCCGATGAGGCAAATTTGCAGGGGGCCCCAAGGAGGGCCAGCTTGTGCTTGCAGATCGGGTACCAGGGTGGCCTGATCGGTCTCTGTGGGCCCTTTCTTCTGGGTCTTGGGACACGTCATCCGTCACATGTCCTGATCTCGCATCGCCAATATTGAGCATCATCAGGAGCCTTTCATGATATCAATATTTTATGTGCAAAGCTTTTATTTACGATATTAAACATATTTATACACTCACGTGGGATATTTTATTAATTTTCTTTTTTTCTGGATCTTTCCAAATCAGAGATCAATCAGATTGCACAAAAATTTAAAGCAGGCTTGGGCCATCCAAACCATAAACTCAAATTATAAAATTTGGGATTAGGCACTTTTTCAAAAATAATTAGGGATTTAGACTCATTTTAAAATTGTTCAGAGAAATAGCATAATTGGGTCACGTCACATAGACGCCATATGGAACTGTCGGTTGGGGTAAGTCTTATTCCATACTTACAAAGTGTGGAATGAGCCTAGAGAACCAGCTCTTAATACTTGGCCCTTTGGGTTAGCTTGCTGGAGGTGAGTCTTATTCTGTACTTGCAAAGTGTGGAATGAGCCCAGAGACTTGGCATATCCCAAAGATCTAAGTCTTCATGCTTGGCTCTCTGGTTGAGACTAAAACCTATTCCGCACTTGCAATGTGCGGAATAGGATTTGGCCTCATCCAGAGAGCCAAGTCTTTCATGCTTGGCTCTCTGGCTGAGGCCAAAACTTATTTTGCACTTGTAATGTGCGGAATAAGCCTCAGAGAGCCAAGATTTGATACTTGGTTGAGGCCAACACATATTCTGTACTTACAAAGTGCGGAATAGAACTTCAACAAAATCCCAGCCGCCATTTCCATGCGACCCTTATGTGGTATTAATGTGAGCCGATTATGCTAATTCTCTAAATAGTTTTAAAAAATGTTTAAACCCCTAATTAGTTTGGAAAAAAAATTATGTAATCCCAAATTTTGGGCTCTTAAAAAAAAAAATCAAAACTTATTCTTAGGGGAAGGGGATGGATGGTTGAAAGAAAAGAAAAAAAGAAAATAATGGAAGTTTTAGAGGGAGAAGAGAACGATCTAGCGAAAAGAGTGAAGTCCTTAAATTTCGATGAAAATTCGATCAAATCCTCAAAAACCCTCGATCTCCTTCGAAAATTCCTTGGTATCCAACAGATGAGAGCTGAAGCCTACGCCAAGCTTCGTAGGTAAAATCCCTCAATCCATTACTTTGCCCTTTATTTCGTAATTTTTGATCTGATTATTGGAAATTTGTGGTAATTTTTGGTTGGAATCGGTAAAAAGGAACCATTTTTATTTTGTCAGGACTAATTTGCGATCTGTTTGAATATGCTTATTTTTTCAACACGTGTGCTTAGGGCTTGCATTCAGTTTGTTGTCGAATTTTGTTTTTTGGTATACTTTTGTTGACATCAGGGCTCATTAGCTAATGTAATTCTTACAGCTATTTTTTTTATAAAAAAAATTCTTCTTGTCTTCGTTTAGACTCTTTGACTGACAAAACTTTGTAGGGTTAGACCTTAGTTGCATGATATCAAACTTTTTCGTATCGCAACCCTCGTTGTGCTTTATATTTGGTCTAATAGTTATAGGAGAAAGTTAGATTATGATAAGTATTCAGAACCATTAAACATGTGTCGGAGATGTGAATAATTAGAATTCTTGTCTGCTCGTGTTTCTGATATATGATTTGTTTAACGACCTTCACATAATGCACTTACTTGGATTTACCTTATTCGATATTTCTCTCAACATTTACATCTCGAAAAAGAAAAGGAAGAGACAAATGGAATACTAAAAATGAATGAAAAATAAAAGTAGTTTTTTTGACTATATAAGGGGTAGTTGAGTATAGCTAGACCCTCCATTAGGAGAATTCTTTCTCCTTTAGAGTCTCTATTACAAGTTTTTTTGATGTGGATGGATGTATATGTATGGCAGATATCATAGAAAAAAGGATTTGAGACAAGTAATAAAGTTTTTTGATTGAAATTATAGAAAATTTAAGATTTGTAAAGATTGAGAATTTTTGAATATATATATATATATATATATATATATATATATATGAGGAAAGTGTTTATATGAGATGACACTTATTCTAAGAAATGAGGTGTCGCCCTAAAATTTTACTTTACACCATAGTTTCCGATGATCGGTGCCGTTCATCTTGTTCTCCATGACCTAGATCATAGATACCAAATTTCATATGTTTTCGATAATCTTTACCCTCGCATCGGGTGGTTGTAAAATTAAATGTTTTTCGATAATAGAACATTTGACAAAACTAGATCAATGGGCAAATGTTATCGAAATCGTATGAAACTTAATGTACCCATGTTTTACACCATGGAGAACAAGTTGAACGGCGCCGATCATCAGAAAACATGGTGTAAAGTGAAATTTTAAGTCGACATCTCATTTCTTAGAATAATGTGCCACCTCATAAACACTTTCCTTTCTCTCAATCTTTCTATATATATATATATATGATTTAAAAGTGGTGCGGTCTAATACCCCAGCTGTCTAGGTAAGTCGCTTAAGCGGCATAAACATCTGTAAATGTGTATTTTGGGTTAATTTTGTTGTTCCCTATAACATGTTTATTAAATATTGGTTCTAATGGGTTTGTAATTCACTTACATGCCTAGATAAGCATTCTTAAAGACGTAAATGATTAAAGATGGAGGTTGACAGTGAAGCAAATTTGACTAAAATCTATCATAATATCAATCATCTAATTAAACACAATTAAACAATAAATTTTTGCTTTAAAAAATCGAAAAAAATTCTGACATGTTTACTTAGTTCTAACCTTCTAGGAATGCCACCTCAACTCAACTCATCCCAAAAAATAAAAAGAAAAATACAAATGCATGCATCTTGAGATTGGAAAATACATAGCTCCTTAACATCTTTTTGGAAGAGGAAGTTTCAAGACGAAATTTTAATATAATTCCTTTTATAGATACGTAATAAAGAATACTATCAAACTTTATTATCTCCATTAGACCTTTTTGTACACCCTTCAAAAGTAGTTTCAAAATAAACAACTTGCAACATAGATATCCTTATATTGTATGAATTAATTTGACAAAGTTATGAATGTGTTCAATTTTTATTTTGCTTTAATATGTAAGAAAAACTAAGATACCCATCTCATCAATCATAAACAAGAACTCGCTAACAGGTTGAAATGGCACCAACTTTGCATGCACAACACAAATTCAATACAAACAAACATCAATATAAATACATAACAATTTGATCTAAATTATAAAGTTTATTTCCTTTAGCTCATCGTAGCTTTGGCATATATCTTTCTTTTTGCAGGACCTTTATTGTCCATCCCATGGCTACCATCATTGTACAACTTTGGTTGCCTCACAAAATTATTTGCCTATTCCACTCGAACAAAGAAAGAAACTAAAGTTCGAAAAACGAACAAAAAGATAGCCAAAAACTAGAATACAATAATGTGCATAATCTTCGCATCGATCACTCACAATCAGACAATACTTTGTTACTCTTCTTACAGCTTCCCTCATCTAATTCCAACACGATGAAATAAATTACTACTTAAAACACATAAAAGGGAAAAACTAATAACGCAGAGGATCAAAGAAATAAAGGCATATACTGATTCCAACATAAATGCACGTTGGGATCGTTGATATGGGCGAAAGAGTACCGTCATAATCCAAGAACATGTCCATATGCTTCCCTTTTGAGGAAACCACAATCACACTGAACATTGCAAGCAAGATCGATGCTTCATCTAAACAATAAGAAAAATGAATGAATTAGACACAAATCGAAAGGAGAAGGGCTAGTATATATTGAAATAATATAATATTTAACTGACTATCGAAATGGATTGCTCGGCAATGGCAAACAGCATGGTGGCATCCTTAGAGTGGGTCGGGGATGATGCCTTCATCGTCTTGACTCACATTTATGTGCCGCTGCTACCGCCAATCTCGAGGTAAGGGATTAAGGGGGAGTTGCGAACCTTCGACACTATAGCGCCACCGCCTTCGGCACAACCATGCTTTGTTTTGGCATTTTCTCTCTCAATGAGTTGGTTTGTTTTCTCTATAAGATGGTTGGGTTGATTTATAGATTGATTGAAGGTGATGTGTTTGAGTTTAGATAGGGTTCACAAGGACCAATACATGATGCTACCACGTTGGCGGTGATGCACGTTACGATGAGGCCTACACGTGAAGGGAAGACGGAGGAGCACCGCCACCCTGATGTTCAGGATGTTTGGTTTTTTTCTCTTCCTTTTTAAATTTGCACTTTTCTTATTCTTATTCTTATTTTTTGGATAAATTCTCAAAGAGTTAGTATTTGCATTGTTGTTTGCAATTGCATAAACCTCATAACATGTATTATGCACGTGCAATAAAGAAAAAATATTGAGTATTTTCTAATAAAACCTAATTTTTGTAATTTTCAAACATTAAAGGGGCGTATTATCTATATAAGGTTAATTACGTACTTAGAATTTTTGCATGTTTAGAACTCGTATATTTGTTGGAGATCAAAAGAAAATATAGAAAAAATGTAAATTTTTTGGTTAAAATAGAAATAGATTTGTTCAAGTTATTTTAAAAATTTGCAGATGATAGGACTATGACAAGCTTCTCTCTTAGGAATTTGGCACCTACTTGAAAAGGGTTGACATCAAGTTCACGACCGGTCATAAAACTGTCAAATTTTTACTAACGCTTTTCTTTATAGAAACCCTATTTGGATGTGAAAAGGCTTAGATAGTGATGGTGGTGTTGGCGATGATGATGGTGAATCTAGGTTTAAGAAGATTGTTCTTCGAATTTTTTTTTATATATTTCCATTAGGATGGTTAAATTCTTTGGTGCTAAAGATTTTGGCAGTGAGCTAAATTGCTTGAAGGGTAAATTGTCAAAAACCCTAAGCACTTGTTTCTGTTGTCAAAAAACCCCTGCCTCGAAAAGGTAGTCGAAACCCCCCAAAAAAGTTTTTGGTTGTCAAGAACCTGTGATATCTAGTAGTTGCCTGCTATATCTAGTTTTCTGTGATATCTAAGCAGTAGTCAGCGATATCTAAGCAGGTGTCAGCGATATCTATACATTTTCCTGCGATATCTAAATAGTTTGTATGAATTGGTTAGATATAGCAGGCTACTATGTAGATACCGCAGGAAAAATTCTCATGGATTTTTTTGACTACCGCTTTGAGGCCTGGGGGTTTTGGCAGCCGAAAAAAGTGCTTGGGTGGTTTTGACAATTTACCCTTGCTCGAATTTGGAGTGCACTATGCCCCGTTTTAAGAGTTCGGTCTCGAGCTATTGTCTTGTAATAGATATGATCTTGTTTTCTTGTACTCAATTTTCTTTTTGCAACTATATTTTATTTTAAAATATAAAAATTTGGGCTCTCGCGTTTGGCAAAGAATAAATTAGTAGAGACTAGAGATGTCATGGCTTAAAGGATGAGCTGATGAGATTGGGGAGTGGGCAGAGCTGTTTGTTTGGCTTCTTAGCAATTATCATATAGTTTGACTCTTCCGCAAGATGGTGCTTAGGTGCATTTTGGTTTTGCCTATCAATATCTTGGAAGTTTGAAATGAGAACCAGATGGGTAATTGTTGAAATTGCAGGGTTGATTGCTAACTTCTCAGCATTAGATTCACCTTTCTCCATGGTTAGAATGATGATTTGTGATCTCTGACTGAATTTTTCTTTTTCGTTTTCATTTTAATAATTTTGGCAGGGGTTTCAGCCAATATATGGCCAGTGGAGGAGAGATGGCCTACCAACAACTTTGTGGGGAGATCACAGGAGAGTTCAATGACTGTTCAAAACAAAGTGTGTCACAAGATTTCAAATATAATTTTTATCGTAGCATTTTAATTTTTTCCTACTACATGTGATAAAACTGAACTTGCATTTTGGTTTCAGGTTATTGAAATGGAGTCCCTACTTCTAATGCCAGATTTATGTCGTGGTGATCTTGCAGAGCTTTTGAAGGCTGTCCAAGCACAGGAGAAACAAAAGCTAAACTTGGTAATAATTCTTCTCTTTTTCACATTTTTTGTGTTATTTTCTTCTTAGCTATATAATTATACACTATACTCATAGGTACTGTTGATATAATTTCTTCCGATAACTATGGTATCATGAAAGATAGAAACATTAAATTCATCAAGTAGTCCGCTGGCAGTAGCACTTACTATATGTAATTGAGAATGTATTTGTGTTAGATCTATTACGTGATCGTTTGGATGTGAGCAATGTTTCTTGCTTGATTTGGTATTAGTTCAATGAATGAGTTCTTGAATACAACTCTGTGAGATTGGTTTGATCCATGCGGGTCCACGGTTTACAACCGAAAAGTATTGTCTGAAATTGTAATTATAAAGGTAGCAAGAGCAAATCAGGAATTCTTCATTGCTTGCTTAGGAGTTTTCTAAGTATGCAATTCTTAGTCCATCGGGGGAATAAATGAAGTGGACGAAGTGACGGTCGATATAGAGACTGCATTCCAATTTGAGTGAAAAATGTATTAGAACAAGTAATATTGAAATGGACACATGTCTTGGATAAAAGGAGAATAGCTAGTGAATATTACTTCGTTATGAATCAGATTGCATAGACGACCTAACTTATATAAGTACTGGATTACTAACAAATTGCTTGGAACCCAGATCCATAGTGAAGATTTTGTCTGTTACATATTTGTCCAGGCATCAATGTCAACTGTTGAAAGGTTTCGAGAAGATTTTCCTGTGGAAGGAATTAACAGGTTCTTTAGAACACGTGTCGGATAGCAAAAACACTTAAAAATGATGTCATCACACATTTTTGCTCTATATCGAGGAAGGATATATAATATCAGTGGGATTGATAAATGTGCGAGCGATTAAACTACATATCATTGACAATTGTTAGGAAAAACAATACAAGATATACAATAAGAATATTAAGAAAATGCTCACCCGTAAACCCCTCAAAAGGGAGTAGAAAAAATGCATACTCCCATTCAATTTAACTAGAAGATTTCTTTATCAATTGACGAACAAATCCAGGATATTACATTGAGGATATATTCTTTGTTTTCCTAACATTTGCTCAAACCATCATAATATTGATTGTATTTAGGGACAGCCAAACAACCATTGACGACTGACATTTATTACAATCTAAACACACCAAGTTCATGGCAAACACAACACACACAGGTTTATTTATCAAAAACTACCGTTACTTTTCAGTCCGTGACATAAAACTACCAATACCTTTGAAATTCATCATGACTAACGGTGCCGTGTCATCACAGACTACGCCACGTTAGCCAAAAACTTTTAAAAATCCAAAATTATAGCTCAATCCTAACCCGAATTCCTAAAAAAAAAGCAACTCTTTCCTCCACCACATCCACCACGTCGGCGGTGGTGTCTGTGCCGACCAGCCTCTTCAAGCTCCACCGCCACCCTCTTCCTCCTTCCCCATAATCATCTTCTTCCTCCACCCAACCTCTAAATCCCTAACCCTAAGCCCAATCTTCATCTTCTTCCTCCAATTCCATCCATCCCTCTCCAAAACCGGCCCTCTTTCATCGCCGCCGTCAACAACCTGCCCTAGCGCCCACTACACCCCCTCCCTCCCATGCCTTGGATCGTGCCTCTCCTTTCACCTCTTTCCTCGCCTCCCTCCGCCTCCACCCTCCGTCCCTGATCTCTCATGTCCCCTCCATCATCACTATCACCATCAACTTCATCATCTTTACATCAGCAACTTCATCACCATCTTCTTTTTCCGGTCGCCTCCCATCTCGCTGTCAGTGAGTTCCACCACTTGCCGCCACAGTCGCTGACCTCTTCCACCGGCCACCATTATCAATTTTCTAATTAATGTTTTACAATTATTTAAATTTTTTAATAAAATCATTAATAAATAATTAATTGTTTATGAAAAAGGCAAAATGGTCATATGCGGTTATAGTTGACGAACGTTAACCGTTAAGCCATGATAGTTTTCTATAGTTTTGAAAGGTTTTAGTAGTTTATTGTCATTGGCCCAAAGGTGTTGGTGGTTTTTGGTAAATAAGTCGTGTGTGTGAAACTAATTTACTCTACCCTACACAAAACATGACTTAGTTATGCCTGGGGAGGTGCTCCATATATATATATATATATATATATATATTAGTGCGGATATGTAAGGGTGAGGTTCGTGTTTTTCAAATTCATGAACTTTTTATGAGGATATACGATCGATGATCTGTTTCAACCAAGTTGATCAACACATCCTAGATGTGTTTACAAAATCACTTTGTTTGGAAATGTGTACATATTCATAAATATGCGAAATTATTTTAGCCACTTTGTTTGGAAATGTATACATATGCATAAATATGCGAAATTATTTTAGCTATAGAAGTTTTACAATTTTAAAACAAGTTGTAGCATATGTAACACTGTTCCAAACAAAGCGATTTTGTAAACACGCTCTATCTAAGGATGTGTTGATCAACTTTATCGAAACGGATCATTCGATCGGATGTCTCCAAAAAAAGTTCGAGAATATATATATATATATATATATATATATATATATATATATATATATATTGCAAACTAGTCCAAAAAAAATGGAACTCTAATCAAAGCCATTTATTCAAAAGCGGAATCAATGGCTAGGATTAATTGGTCTTGAAAGAAAAGGAAGCACAACCGGGTAAAAAAGAAAAAGAAGTGAGTCTTTTCCATGTCTCCCTCTCTTTCATTTAACAAAAAGTAACAACTCAGGCCTCCACGGAAACCCTAACCCAATCCTTCAAATATCCTATCCCGGCCTCTTGCAAGTCTCTTTCTCGCCATCGCCACCGACGTCCACCGCTGACCACTGTGACTACGAATTCAAAGAGGCGGCGACGGCGGACTCAATCTACAACTATCACCGGCGACCGTCGAAGCGGCGACTATAGAACCTTTATGCGACACTACACTCATCTTTATCAAATGTTATAGCCATATCTCATAAGCAAACTTGTTGAATGTCATAATGTTTTCAAAGTTATTTTCCTTAATTTTGATGGTGGTTGGTTGTAAAAATTTGGTATGGATAGTTTGTTTTTCTTGGTGGACTTTTCTTGTTTTATTGTTAAATTGTTGTAGCACTTTAAATATAAAGATCAAGTTAAAGGGTAACTAATATGCATGAAGACTGCTTTTGAGCTTCAAACGTTTGATGAAATGCCTTGGCAAGGCTTGTGTGCAATGTTAATCTAGTTCTGCAATGTAGATGTAGATAGAGCGCACGCGCGCGCACACACACATATATAAACTGACTATGAAACTCCATTTCGCCCATTCAGTAATTGCAATAGTATTTTTTCATAAGCACTGCATTATCTTGGTTAGGTATTGGAATAACATTTCCTATTGATATATGTATTTTCCATCTTTGAAGGCATGTAAGAAAATCACACATTTTCAAGAATTTTAGATCATTTACACATACATGAGATTTTTTGTGAAAGTGTAACATTTATCTAGAATGTTTAGAATTTTTATACATGAGACCTGCTCTTCCTTGTTTAAGCTCTTATAAAAAAGAAAAGAAGCCCAATTAATAAACTTAGTAATAATAGCCCAATAAGTCATTTGTGAATCCAAAAGTAAGGTTTGAAATTTTGATATTAGAACTTGGTTGGTTAGTTTTGAGATTGAATCAAGCAAGACGAATAAGCATGCTCAGAATGCATATAACTTTAGGCAGTAAAGAATGATGGATTTTGACCTTTATTTGTTCATTTGGGAAATGCGTTATGTTTCTTATTCTATAAAAGATGTACAATACAAGAGGGTATTGATAAGAAACTTAAATGAACTCGATCATTTTATTATCAATGAAGCCATATCAATTTTCACAATTCTTGATCTAACAAAGGATAAACTATTCCAACAATAGAAAATTTGTAAAGAACGCTCATTTTGAAGTTTAGACAACCTCTTATACATAATCTTAAAGTTTAGATAAGTTTGAAGTCAACCACAGTATTAAAGTTAAAAATTTAAGCGGAGTTAAGACCTTACACACTAGAGTTTGTATTTTTTCCATTTCCACTTGTAAATAAACTTTTGGATGGCCTAATTTTATCTCCAAACGGAACTTCATAGTTGAAAGGTTGTGTACACTTTTGACCTGTGGTTTGAGAGACAACCTCTTAAACTATTAAGTTAGGTAGAGCTTAATCGAGAGTATACATTCATATTCCTGACCGGTAGTTAATTAGAAGTCAACCGAGAGTAATGAACTAGTACCCGATGTAACTTTATGGTATTTATTTGTTGGAAGTCATTAAAGGGCAATAAGGACCCGTTGCAAATTTCAAGTCATTACGGTTGAAACTGTTGCATTTTAATTGACCTGACAACATACCTATTTCATGGCCACATGTCTTTGGGCTAAGGAATGATAAATTTATTCCCATGAAATTTGCCCTCTTCCTTCGAGTCCCTAAAACCTTAATTCCCTCCAAAATCGTTCGTTTCTTGTCGATCCCCATGGATACCGAGCCAATCTCCTCTCCTCTTTGGTCTCATGCTCGCAATAACGCCGCATCCAATCGCTTCGCATGGAATGTGGCCATCTGAGCCCTACTCGACGATTACGATATCGACCCATCCGCGCATCAAAATGCCTTGATTATAAAATAGACGTCTTTTTTATTACGATTTTTTGCTAAAGTTGTGTTTTCGTTTAAGGTTTAATTGCTAGGTATCCCGGGTTTAGGAGCCACTGCCGTGACATCATGAAAGAGTGAACCGTAAGGTTTTGGTGATTTGGCTTAATAACGAGTCACAGGTTGTACCGCTGCCATCGCACATTCTCTAGTCCTATTGGCGTGGTCGATGTCTGATAATGGGAGAATCGATCTCAACAAATCGACCGAGAACATCCTGATGCTACTTTTGAACGAGCTTGTTTTTTTCCATGGTTTTTTCGTTTCTAAACTATTTCAATTTTGGTTCTCGAAGCTGGAATTATTCTAGGATTTTATATATGGTTGAATTGATTGTTGGAGGATAGATCTTATGTTAGGAAAACCTTTACGAGAGAAAAATATATTATAATAAATTTATCCCATCTCCTAAGAGGTAGGATAGTATGTCGGAGTTGGGAATCGTTACAAGTTCAAGTCTGGCAATCGGCGGCGACCTCAATGGGCGAAATGTTGTTGCAAGGTGTTATGGTACTTATGAAAAAATATTCAAGATTGTTACACTTGAACTTGTAGAACTTGTAACCTTATCACGATTCTCAACTCCGACATGCTATCTCACCTCTTGGGAGACGAGACAAGTTTCTCACAATATATATTTTTTTCTCGTAAAAGTTTTCCTAACGTAAGATCTATTCTTACACAATCAATTCAACCATACATGAAACCCTAGAATAATTCCAGTTTCGAGGACCAAAATTGAAACATTTTAGAAACGAAAAGAAAAGGAAGAAAAACAACCTTATTCAAAAGTAGCATCAGGACGTCCTCGGCCAACCTGTTGAGATCGATCCTCCCACCATCAGACGTTGACACCCACTCCAAGAGGGCTTTAGGAAATACGCGATGGCAGCGCAACGACACCACCTGTGACTTGATATCGAGCCTGTGACTTGATATCGAGCCAAATCTCCAAAAACCTTAACGCAGTTTTCTCTTTCATGATGCTACGACAATGACTCCTGAACCAGGGTAGCTAGCAATTAAACCATGAACAAAGAACACAACTTTAGAAAAAAAATCATAATAAAAAAGACATCTTTTTATATTAAGGCATCTCGCCGCACGGGGTAGATATCGTAGTCGTCGACTATGGCTTGGATGGCCACATTCCATGTGAAACGATTGGACACGACGTTATTGCGAGCACGGGATCAGGAAGAAGGAAAAGGAGAGGAGATTGCCTCAATATCCAGGGGAATCAATAAGAAACGAACGATTTTTGAGGGAATTAGGGTTTTAGGGATTCAAAGCAAGAGGGGAATAAATTTGTCATTCCTTAGCCTTAAAGACATGTGGCCATGAAATGTCTATTGTCGGGTCGATTAAAATGCAACGGTTTCAACTGTAATAACTTGAAATTTGACAACGGGTCCTTATTGACCTTTAATGACCCCCAACAAGTAAATAACATAAAGTTAATATCAGGTACTAGTTCATGACTCTTGGTTGAATTCTAATTAACTACCATTTAGGAATATGACATCCGCATACTCTTGGTTGACCGCTAGCTAACTTAATAGTTTAAGAGGTCTCTTAAACCACCAGTCAGAAGTCTATACATGAGGTTCCGTTTGGGGATGGAATCCGGCTACCTAAAGTTTATTTATTAGTGGAAATGAAGAAAATACAAACTCTAGTGTGCAAGCTATTAACTCCGCTTAAATTTTTTACTTTAATACTGTAGTTGGATCCAAACTTACTTAAACTTCAAGGTTATGTTTAAGAGGTTGTCTAAACTTCAAAATGAGCATCCTTTACAAATTTTATATTGTTGAGATAATTTGTTATCTTTTTTCAGATCATTATATAAATTGAGATGGCTTCATTGATAATAAAATGATCGAGTTCATTTAAGTTTTTTATCAATACCTTGTGCTGTACATCTGTTGTAGAATAAGAAACATAACGCAGTCCATAAATGGACAAATAAAGGTCTAACTCCATGAGTCTTTAGTGCCTAAAGTTGTGCTTATTAGTCTTGCTTGATTCGATCTCAAAAGTAACCAGCCGAGTTCCAATATCGAGATTTCAAACCTTACTTTTGGTTCACAAATGAATTGTTGGGCTATTGTTACTAAGTTTATTAATTAGGCTTTTTTTCTTTTCTTTTCTTAAGAAAGAGCTTGAACCAGGAAGAGCAAGTCTCATGTATAAATATTCTGGATAACCGTTACACTTCCGCAAAAATTCTCATGTATGTGTAAATGTCCTAACATTCTTGAAAATGTGTGATTTTCTTAAATGCCTTTAAAGATGGAAAATACATATATCAATAGGAAATGATGTTCCAATACCTAACCAATGTGTTGAGGTACTTATAAAAAAATATTGTTGCAACTACTGAATGGGCAAAATGGAGTTTCATAGTCAGCTCATATACCCGGTCTTCATACATATTAAGCTTATTTACTAAAAACTCCCAACAGGTTTGGGCCACTTTAACAAAACTACCATTACCTTTGAAACTACCATGAGTTAACGGTGTTAAAGTACATAGTAAAAGACCATTTTGTCCGTCTCATAAAACAAATAGTTAATTATTAACTATATTAATAATATTTTTATATAATTATTATTAATTAAATAGATTAGGGGTTTTTTGAGCCGGGGAAAGGATCAGAGTCGGGGGCTGGAGGGAGGGGACAAGGTTGGGGGAAGGGACTAGGTCGGGGCGGGCTGGTGGTGGTGATTGTGGTGGAGATTTTTGGGGATGGAGGGAAGGAACGGGGTCGGGGCAAGGAGGGGCGGGGTGTGAAGGGGCCAGAGTAGGGAAGGGGGAGGATGTCGGTAGGGATATGATTATGGTGGAGTGAATAAGATGAGGAAGAAGATGGTGTTGTAGATGATGGTGATGGTGGTGGGTTGAAGAAGAGAAAGACGGTGGTGGTGGTGTCGATGATGGCGGCGGCAGCGGAAAGAGGAGGGAGGCAGTGGCGGTGTTGTTGATGGTGGTGGTAATGGCGGTGATGTTGATGATGGCAGCGGCGGCGAGGCGCCTACATCGCCGACGGTGATGGTCGGGAAGGATGAGCGAATGAGATTTTTTTATTTGTATATTTTTATTATTTTTTGAAATTAGGATTTGAGTTAGAATAAGGGATAATTTGGATTTTTTTTAAAAAGTTGCTGACGTGGCAACTTAAGTGACGTGACACCGTTAATTTTGATAGTTTCTTGATAGTTTTAAAGGTAATTATGGTATTGTTAAAATGGTCCAAATTTGTTGTAAGTTTTTAGTAAATAAGCCTACATATTAATTACCTTTTAACTTGATCCTTACATTTAAAGTGTTACAATAGTTTAACAAGAAAAATCCCGAAAAAGACAAACTATCCATACCAAACTTTTACAACCAACCCCTATCAAAATTAAGGAAAAAACTGTGAAAAAATCATGGTATTCAAAAAGTTTGATTATGGTTTTAACATTTGAGAAAGATTAGTGTATTGTCCTATAAAGGTTCCATAGTCGTTACTTCAACGGTGGCCGATGATAGTTGTTGGTTGAGGTCGTCGCCGTCGCTTTGAATTCGTAGTCACAGTGGACGTCGCTGGCGATGGCCAGAAAGAGATTTGCAAGATGCCGGGATAAGAAATATTTTAGGGATTGGGTTTCGGTGGAGGCCTGAGTTTTTCCTTTTCGTGAAACGAGAGGGAGAGACTTGGAAGGGACTCCTTTTCTTTTTTCCCTTCTAAATTTACAAAGCGAGCTGTATTTCATTTTCTTTCAAGACCAATTAATTCTAGCCATTGATTTCGCTTTTAAATGGATGGCTGAGATTAGAGTTCCTTTTTTATGTGGACTAGTTTGCAATAGATCACTTCCATATATACATATATATAGGAGGTCTGGCCTCATTTATTATCTTAAGGTCTATTTCTCAAACACACAATCTGTCGTGTTTTTTACCGATCCGAACCGGCCATCGTGATCTACACATGTTAGATAGGTTAAGATATCAAGTTTTACGAGATTTGGAGATCTCTAACTAATCCAACAAACATACTAAAAATCGACGGCTTACGACGCATGAAAAATAAGATTGCTTGATGGATGTGCTAGAAGTCTCTTAATCTCATAAAACTTGATACATAACCTATCCAACATGTGTAGATCTCGATGGCTTATTCGGATGGATGATAAACATGACGGATTGCGTGTTTGAGAAGTTAACCTCAAAATAAGAAGTGAGGCCGGACCTTGTAGGATAACTCCTCTATATAATATAGAGAGAATAATGGAGGAAATGTGCCATATGAGGAAATACCCTTCTATGGCGTCGAAAAATACACCTTCCACGATTTTCCTTGACGATCTGCATCCTTCATTTTTATCATCTAAGATGTGGATACACCAAATTTCATATGATTCTACAACTTTTTCATCGTTGATTTAGCGAGTGCAAAATTAGCGGTTTACCAACAATAGAACTTATCTTGCTAATTCAACGGTGAAAAATTGGTAGAATCACATGAAATTTGGTGTATCCACATTTTAGATGATGATGGATGCTGATCGTCGGAAAAAATGTTGGCAGGTATATTTTTTTGCTGGCATCTAACGAAAAACCCTCCTAGAGCCTCTTTTCTTCATTATATATATATATATACACACACACACACGCACACACATACATATAGGGAGGAGGGGTATGTGGTGGTGGCCCTTTTCTAAAAAGGGCCCCTGCCTCACAACACACTTAACCCCATGTATTTCACCAATCCAAACCGGTCATGTTGATCTACGTATCATGAAAATCCCAATGTATATAAATCTCGATATTTAAAGATCTCTAACACGTCCATCAAGTGATCGTATTTTTCCTATATCGATAAGCCGTTAATTTTTTTATCCGCATGATAAACGTGTTATAGGTCTTTAAATCACAAGATTTTTTTTGTAAATAAGGGTTTTTAATAAGTAGATCAAGATGGCCGGTTTGGATCAGTGAAAAACATGGGGGTAATGTGTGTTTGAGGCGGGGGCTCTTTCTTAAAAAGGGGGCGCTACCACATATACCTCTCTCTATATATGTATATATGTACATGTATGGGAGTGCTCTATTGCAAACCGGTCCGCGTTTTTTAAAAACAGGGACTCTGTCTATGCTATATTTTAACGATCCAATCCGTTCAAGTTGATCACCCTACCCTTAAATGTATACGTATGAAAAATTAAAGGATTTGATGACCTCCAATTCATCGGATGAAGTTTATGTTACATTATCGAAAGACGTTCATTTTTTACTCATCCGATGCATTTGGTTAGAGATCTTCAAATCCTATGATTTTTCATGGACATACATTTGAGAATATGGTGATCAACTTGAACGGATCGAATCGTTAAAATATGTTATAGACCGAGAGTTCTTGTTTTTGAAAAACGCCGACCGGTTTGCAATAGAGCACTCTCGTGTGTGTATACGAGGATAATGGAGGAAATGTGCCATATGAGGGAATTTCCTCTTATGGCGTCAAAAAGGTACACTCTCCATGATTTTTTCGACGATCGGCACCCATCACCTCCATCTATACACCAAATTTGATTCCATCACTTTTTCCCCGATGATTTTATAGGTGCAAAATTGACGGTTTACCGACAATAGAACTTTTTACATTGCTAATTCAACGGTGAAAATGTGGTGGAATCACATGAAATTTGTTGTATCCACATTTTATATGATAAAGAAGATAATGGGTGCCGATCGTCGAAAAAAATTGTGGAGGGTGTATTTTTTGGACACCACCTAACGAAAAAGCCCCTCAGGACCTATTTTCTTCATTATCTCTCTCTCTCTCTATATATATAGGGGAGTGATCCATTGCAAACTGGTCCGCGTTTTTAAAAAACGGGAACTCTTGATCTACGACATATTTTAACGATCCGATCCGTTCAAGTTGATCAGCCTCCTCTCAAATATATGTGTATGAAAAATAAAAGGATGTGAGAGGTATGAAGCTAACAGGAATAATACAAAGAACATCATTTGGGTACGGAATCAGGTTTGATCTTTGAGACGAGAAGAACGATCTTTGAGATGAGAGAAGAACTAACAAGAAGAAAAAGTAGAGAGATAAAGAATGAAGGAGGAGTAAAGGAGAATTTACAATTGAATTTAGAATGGGAGGGGAAGAGAAGTGAACCTTTGACAGATTAACTGAGAAAAGCTTCACCTGAAAAGAATTATTTGAAGTAGATAATTAGAGATGGAAACTCTTTTATTAAAGCGTCAAAATCTAATCATGGGGAAACATATTCCATTGTTTTTTTTGAAATAGGACGAATTAAAGAATTAATTATTAAAATAGGGTGGTTGGAATTATAATTGTTGAAATAGGGTGTTTGCACCCCCACCCCACCCCATCCAGTATAGGGGCGGGTTCCTAGAACCCGCCCCCTATATGTTAATAGAGAGGGCGGGTTCCCAGAACTCGCCCTCTCTATATTTATATAGGGGGCGGGGTCCAGGAACTTCCCAGAACCCGCCCTCTCTATATTTATATAGGGGGTGGGTTTTAGTAACCCGCCCCTATATAAATATAGATTTTTAAATTAAAATTATTTTAAAATTTTAAAAAAATAAATAAACGTAAAATAAAATTGAATAAAAGAATAAAATTTTATTATATCAATGTTTTGTACAAAATGAATCCGTCAAATTTACAATACAAAAAATCATATTTGTTTGTAAAATGTAAATTCTATCTCGACGGTCAAATTTATAATAACAAAATAAATCCGTCAAATTTATAATACGAAAAAATCCTATATGATTGTAAAATGTAAATAGCTATCGTTTTCCTTTTCCCTTTCCCTTATGAAATCCGAGGAGGCTTGACATAAGCCTATGCCTCCTGGGATGACTGGAGGACCCACCCGTTTCTTGGGTAGATGGCGGCGGCGGCGGCTCTTCTGTTTCGGTTTCGGCTTCAGCTTCGTCTTCAGCAGCGTCTTGGACAGGCTGTTGTTCCGCAAATCCTGAACCTGAATGTGGGACAGGTGTCGGATATGTGCTGCCTCCCAACAACTCTACGTAGGACGCTAAATCCGTGTCCCAACTGGGCAGTTGTAGCGAAGAACCTGTCCCGGTTTCATGCGGCTGCTGTTGCACAAAACCTGAACCCCATGGCTGCGCAAATCCTGATCCCCAAGATTGCTGTTGCGCAAAACCTGGCCCCCAAGACGGTTGTTCTGCAAAACCTGACCCCCAAGACTGGTGTTGTTGCGCTTGTCCGGTATGCCAGGGTTACTGCTGACGGTATGGTGATCCAAACCACTGATCCTGCTGCGCTGGATCTCCGTGATGCTGCGGCTCCGGTGCCGGCTCATGCTGCGGCTCCGGTGCCGGTTCATACTGCGGCTCCGGTGGCGGCTCATACTGCTGCTCCGGTGCCGGCGATAAATGTTGAAGAATATTATATGAACCGAATACACCACCAATTAATTGGTCTGCACTTGTAAATAGAGCCTGAGTTTCCGGACCAGCATCAGTCGGGTATGGTTCATGCACCATTGTTTGTACAAGATGCAACCCACGAGCCTGTCGTTACATTAGAAATAAGAAATAAGTATTGACTTATACCGCCGGATGTTTAAAAGTAATATAATATAAAGAATTCAACTTACCAAATCTCGTTCCGCATGGCCTCTAGGCTCGTACCGCGAGATATTTGGGAAGTTGTTAGGGGGAGCAGAAAGATATCTTATGGTGACACGCTTATACCACTGTAGATATGCTTCGGTAGCGTCGGTGGCTGTTTGGTCACCTATTTGCTGTAAGGCAATATTACGCTGCCTATCCTCCCATCTCAGCAAATATTGATGATGCTCCCTCCAATCACGCTCCGCCTTTCTTCCTCGCATGTCTCCCTCTATTGTCATAGGCGAAGGCGGCGGGACATGAATATGTTGCGATCTATTAAACTGTCGCAACACCCGGTCCGGGAGGTGCATGACAACGACATTAATGTAGAGGAGTGGGCATCGAGCCCGCCAAACCGGCTCTCCTTCGATACAGATGCCGGGTAATCTTTGCAGACGATCTGCTGTATAAGGCGTCCACATGAACTGCGCAAATAACATAGTACAAAAATTGTGATGAAGATATTTCAAAATTTTAAAACTAACTTAATTACCTAAGTTATGGTTACCTGAGTCGCCTCCATGCGATCCAACTCATCTCTATAGTACCTAAGTACTCGACGAGTAGTCTTATACGCTTTCTTCGCATTCCACCAAGAGCCGAGTGGCTTTCTAGGGGTATCCAAGCCAGTTATTTTAACTCGATCCGGTCTTCCCATATACATATGCTCCCATGACCAAATCTAAAAATAAAGTTTCAGATGAGGGCGGAGAAAACCAATATTAAATTTTTGCAAATTTCTAGCTGTGAAAAACAAGGAATTTACCTGAAGTAATGTAATGCATCCACAAATTTTATTCTTCGTTGGAGCACATGCCTTATCGAGTTCCTTGTAAAGAAAGGCCAGGACCCTTGCTCTCCAAGCATATTGGCCACACATCAAAATCCGTAAGAAAGCCAAGATATAACGGATGGACATGCGTTGCCGATTGGTCCGGCATCAACCAAGAACCGATCATATACAGAATGTAGGCACGTGCATGATAGTCCAAGACGTCATCGGTGGATTCATCAGGGATATTACTAAATGTATCTTTTAGTCAGTTTTAAACTGATCTTATACCCCTTACTGTAGCCTCTTGATGCCTGATATTAGCATTTATTGTGAAATATTAAAGCTAGAAATAATGTACAACATGCAATAGGTAACTAAAGAGGGGGAACAAAATGAAATTTTTTACCTGTCCGAGAGCAGACTCGGTATATGTATCCCAGTATGGGTGGTCGGTATCTGGACCAACAATTTTTCCTCCGACCAATCCAAGCCCATTGACCCGTAAACCGAGTATGAGGCCAATATCCTGAAGTGTGATAGTGGTCTCACCCCATCTTAGATGAAAAGTGTGGGTCTCTTTTCTCCACCGCTCAACTAGAGAGGTAACGAGGGCGTGGTCGATTTGGATATGACGAAACAATGAAACTTCATAAAATCCGGCCTGTCGAAGCCGCTGGGTTATTCGCTGGTCAGTAACTATCCACTTGTCAGAACTATAGGTGACGACGGTGAGATTACCTCCATCCTGCAAAATTAAATAATGTTATTTACAACTATTGGAATTAAAAGAAAGGGGTAATTAAAAAAAAATTACTAAGTTTAGAATATTTCCTCTCCGTATAATATGTTAAAAGATCTGTGTTCGTTTTGATGAACGAGCAGAGATTTGTCGAATGGTTGATTCTCCATTGAGACAATTTTAGATATGAGAAGGTTGACGAAAGAGTTAATTTGATGAACGTTTGATGAAAGGCACACTGGAGGGTGGGTTTTATAGGGAAAGGAGGGCGGGTTCCTGAAACCCGCCCTTTTTAAAAATTAGTGTTGTCACATCAGTTTTTTTTATATTGTATTGTCACATCGGTTTTTTGTATTTGTCGTGTTTCCAGAATAAAGAGGGCGGGTTATTAGAACCCGCCCTCTTCAATAATTATTTGTTTGTGGTGTCACATCATTTTTTTTATATTGTGTTTTTATACGGTGTTGTAAAGAGGGCGGGTTATTAGAACCTGCCCTCTTCAATAATTATATTTCCGTTTGTTTGACTTTTCAAATCAGTTGTCTGGTGTTTTTCAAATCAGTTTTTAGTTTGTCGTGTTTGCAGAAGGAGGAGGGCGGGTCTAATAACCCGCCCTCTTCAATAATTATATGAGGGCGTGTTCCAGGAACCCGCCCTTATATTATCCTATAAATAGCTCTCTGCTATACAACAACCCATTTACGCTCTATACTGTACACACCCTTATTTTGTGTAAGTGTGGAGTTTACGCTCTATGCTCTCAGTTAACACACTTGCATTATGAAGTACAGTTAAGGAGATCTATAATAGCACTTGCATTATGCTCACAAATTGACAAAATTGACACTTGCATTATGCTCATCTTTGGTGCCTGCGAAGATCTACAATAGCAAAAATCATAGTAAGAAATGAGACGGAAAAATGAGAGTGAAAAACCCCAATTTAGAATATAAGAAATGAGAGTAAAAACCTTAACTTGACAATCAAAAACCAAATTAATCAAAAACCAAATTGATCAGAAACATCCATCATATTGACAAAATTGTGTACTTTACAACACTAATTCATGAACCTGTGACTACTTGAAATATCAATTTTTGCACAATAATTGATCTGAAACATTCATTGTATTTGTTATATGTACTAATATCTAGTTCAGTTTGATATTTATTATTTTGTATTATAAAATGTTTGTTTCAACACAACATAAAAAGTATAGTTCGTAAAACTGAATATATATAAGTCAATGCAAACTTATTGCAAGTTTCTTCTTTGCACAAACTCTCTTTTCTCTCTCCAATAAAACTGTTTTTGTGCAGGATTCTTTGCGCCGCCGCCAAATAAGTTGTTTGCAAGTGTTTTCGATTTATGTTTGTTACTGTTTTGCATAAATAATACGGACTTTAAGGGGCTATAACACCAATTCAGATTGGGTGGGGATTTCATCACCCTTCCTAAGATCCCAAAAATACTAAAAGCATACGCATTACCCTCGAGTTTAATTAAAAAATATCTAGACTCAGCCAACTAAGGACTGTCGTGCTCAATAGGACAGAAGAAGGTTGTGGGCATTCGATCGTTTATCTAAACCTGACTTTGTGGTGCCTAGGCTATACAAGTGAGAAAGGTAATTTTAAAAGGCCCGTCTCACGGTGATTCGTGAGCGGATCCCTCCTTTCCTCATTTGTGCTTACCTGACCACAATTGACAGTGAAGAGGCGATTTGAGGGTTATCTCACAACTTGTCACTTTGGAATAGTTAGGAGCAGTCTAGTGGACTTTGAAGACCATAGCTCTAGGTATGATTGTGCATGGTTTGACTGTGATTGTATGAAGTTAACTCTTTTTTTTATTGTTGGCTTGATATTGTTTGATGCAGATTATTGCAAGTTCAAGTTTATTTGTTGTATGTAAATACGATTGCCGGATTATCACAAGTGCACAAGGTCCCGAGTATATGGGCGGGTCCGCAAGAATCATGCGATTAGAACCATCAACGACTTTTAATGAACTCTAGAGAACAAAGTGTTCAAAATCACGAAATACGATCCCCATGAAATTATGGTTAAGTTGTATATGGCATATATTTAGTGGAAATGCATTGGTTGAAATTATAGACGATGCATCAATATCTTCGATGATAGATTTCGGTCTGTCAAACACCCAGCATTCTTTTGAACTTTTGGTCCAGAAGGAGCAATTGGAAGTATCAGATGTCCCTCACGGGTAATTTTGATGGTAATGCTGGAGATAGTTCCTGGGGGTATGGTCACATGGTTAACGATGATACCGTCAGTCTCGGTGGATATGACTATACACAACATTATTCAAACCTTCAAACTCATGGATAAACATTTTATAAATCCATATTCAAACATTTTAGTAATACGAAGATACTAATATTCTAACATTTTATAAATCCATAAATCCAGGTTCTCCCAGTCGACTGCTGCAGTTACATGCATCCCAGAAGAACAAGGATTGCCATACAGAACCTTCCACAGGTACATAAATCTGAAACAAAGGGTGATTTATTTACGAAAATATTAAGGAATAATATTATAACAACAATTTATATACTAAACGCAGATTTTCCCACACTCCCGCATCATTCCAACACGATCCAAGTAGCGCATTCCAAGCATGTCCGTCCACATCTTTCCGGTCTTCTCACCCCGAACCATCCACATTACACCGATCACAACCATCATATATTGCACCTGAGCCTTATGTTGCTACGGGTGATATTGATATGTGTGGCAGTGATGATGATGAAATCGGTGAAGGTCATCAAGGGGAGGATAGCGTGGAATATGCCGCTGGATTGAATGAGGTAGCATTCTTTGATGGTATGGTTGCGAATAATGATTTTGTCGAACTAGAAGATCCCGGCCTCGATCCACTGGAAGATGATAGTTGTGTAGATTTAGCCGTGGCAGAAGTAAATACGACACCCTATTTGGAAGCGACAGCAGCAAGCGAAGATTGCGTCAGTGTCGGGGATTTGTTTCATGAAAAAGGAGATCTTATTTGTAAGCTGAAGTCGTGGTCTATTCAGCAAAACGTTACATTTAAAACCGAAGAGTCAAATAAGACGTACTATACGGTGGTATGTACGAAAGCTCCTGAATGTAAGTGGAGATTGCATGCATGTTGTTCCAAAAGAGCCAAAGCTTGGAAGGTCACGAAATACAACCAAGAACATACTTGCATCAATTCTATTATGTTACAAGATCACCGGAATTGCACTTCATCTTACATTTGCTCGCTAATCATGCCACTAATCCGTACAGATGCGGCGATGACTCCCCGAGAGATACGGCTCTTGGTTAGCGGAGAGCACAAAATTCAGATTTCGTATGTGAAGGCATGAGATGTTCGTAGAAAGGTTTTATGCAAGATATTTGGGGACTGGGAAAGCTCGTACAACTCACTAGTCCCTTTTATGGAAGCCACGAAAGCATCAAATCCGGGGACTGTATACCGGTTAAAACCACAGAAACAGATGTCGAAGGCTCTGTCGGGTTTCAAAGAATTTTCTGGTGCTTTGGTCCATGTGCAGCTGGTTTCACACACTGTCGGCCGGTATTGTGCGTTGATGGTACGTATTTATACGGTAAGTACAAAGGCTGCATGTTAATTGCTACAGGTGTTGATGCTAATAACGGTATATTTTCGTTGGGATTTTCTATTGTCGAGGGTGAAAATATATCATCCTGGTCATGGTTTTTCCATCAACTCAAAAATATCCCATCTGTTATTGATAAAACAGATTTATGTATCATATCTGATAGACATCTAGGAATACTAGCTGCAATGAGATCTGTATTTCCGACGACCCCACATAGGTTTTGCCTACGGCACTTCAGGCAAAATTTTGATAGAAAATTTAAAAATTCGGATCTACATAAGCTTATGTACAAAGCCGGTGAAACGCCTAACCCTAATGTTCATGACATGTACATGACGAAAATTGGGGAGATGAGTCAAGCCGCGAAAGCGTGGTTAGATGAGTATCTAGTACGCATGTGGTCACAAGCACATGATGATGGGTGCAGATATCTACTAATGACGACCAATATGTCTGAAAGCTTCAACGGGGCCCTTAAAGGCGTTAGAGGCTTACCGATACAAGGGTTCATTGTTCGAACCTTTTTCCAGATGAATACTTACTTTGTGCACAGAAGAGAAAAGTCCTTGGCGATGGAGACTCCACTCACCGCGTATTACGAAGATATATTCCGGAAAAGAACGCAGAGCACAATACTACAGATCCGAAAGGTTTGACACGACGGAGTTTCAAGTAACGGGCAGTAATGGGAATCAATATACCGTGAACTTTAGAGATGAAGGGCTCTCTTCGTGTACATGCGGTCTTTTCCAGCAACAACATTTACCTTGTCCCCACGCAATTGCTGCTGCGAGCAGCATGCATAACTCACATTACAATTTTGCTTCCCATTACTAGACAATTTTCAATTACCAAGACGCATACGATCCAAAATTTCATTCTATACCGGATAGTCGCTATTGGCACTATTATACTGCGAACAGACAAACACCGACTGTATTACCGCCGGAAAAAAATATAAGGCCCGGAAGATCTAAGGTGCGTCGAGATCGAATGACAATGGATGCTGATCCTCAGCAAAGGCACGCAAGATGTAGCCTATGCAAACAACCAGGCCATTATAGGACCAGATGTCCAGGACAGTCATCAGGGGCGGGACCTTCGAGATCGTGACAAGTGCACCGGAAGATTTGACGGATTCATTTTGTTAGTATAAATTTAACCGTCGATGTAGAATTTACATTTTACAAACAGATAGGATTTTTTTATATTGTAAATTTGACGGATTCATTTTGATATCATAAATTTCACCGTCGAGATAGAAATCGGATATAATTTTTTTGTATTCTAAATTTTGACGGATTCATTCTGTAAAAAATATTGATATAATAAAATTTTATTATTTTATTCAAATATTTTTTACGTTTATTTATTTTTTAAAATTTTTTAAAATAATTATAATTATATAATTATAATTATAATTATATTAATATAGGGGCGGGTTCCTAGAACCCGCCCTCTATATTAATGTATAGGGGGCGGGTTCTAGGAACCCGCCCCCTATTCTGGGTTGGAGGTAGGGGGGCCGAAACCGTCCTATTTTGCAAATTTTAAACCCAACCCCCCTATTTTAATAATTAATTTTTAAATTCGTACTGTTTCAAAAAAAAAACCTATTCCATTGCCTATTCTTCCTTATAAGTTCTTACCCTTCTGGTTCTCCACTTGAAACAACAAGGAAGCTGACTTCATTTTGGTCTTTCATATATAGACTTAACAGTTAACATAAGTTATTATCTGGAAAAGCAAACAATTAACAAAAGGTCATTTTAGGAAAATATGTTTAAAGTTTATTCTCGCATACTCATTAGTCGATGCTGGTTGATTGTGAACTGCTAACTTTTAATGAATCTATTAGACCCTTCATGTGTCTAAGTTGCACTTCAATACCCTAACAATGATGTTCCTGTAAACAGAACGGTTTAAACAACGAAAATGGAAGTATCTGCTTGAATATTATTCTTACAAGAAATTTGGTCGATTATCGTATGGCAGAATCCTTAAATATATATTATATGTTAGAAATAGGTTATCTGAGCATATTGATGACTGAGGTCGAAAGAAAAATCAACCCATGCTTTTAAGACTGTTCTTTTCTCCTGTCAAAATCCCAATAGTTTGTGTTTCAATCTGTTGACGGGTTGATGTTCCATTTGTATAAGAATTTTTCCCTCTGTAGACATTATCACATTACCATCTATCCCTAACAATAGTTTCCATTTTTTGCATTTCAGACAGTAAAGATTCAGATCCTAAAAAAAGCAGGTCGGCCCTCCACGACAGCTGTCGCTTCAGCAAACCGACAGAGCATGAGTGTGTGCATGTGCACGAGATGACTCAAGCGGCTGACACAGAGGATGCCGAGGCTGATGCGGAGTATGATGGTGCCCTTAAAGAAGCCATCTGTGGGGTTCAAGATGCGGTCACTGCCATTAACGAGCACCTGGAGGAAGTTAGATACAAAATCGAGGCGCTTGAATTGGAACAGCAATCGGAATGATGAAAACATTGTGTTTTATATCGTTGAATTAGAATAGAAAGTTTGTATGTGATTGTTTTGATAATTTGCTGCTTGTGAAATGGAAGTAGGTGGTTTTATATGTTGAAATATTCATTTGATTGTAGAAGGTTTTATGATGGCTGCTATGATATGGCAACTTATTTTATGAGTGAGTTATCCTCTTAATTACTGTTAAATTTAAATATAAGTATCCCCTACCCCCTCTCCCCATTCTGTATTTTTCTTGGGGCCTCGGATGCTCATTCGGTCTGAATGCCACACGAAGAATATAAACATGAATAATATAAACCAAAATAGAGATGGTGCATTTGTATTTGCACAGTAGTTCTTGAAATCTCAATATTTGCTCTCAAGTCATTCAATTCAGATTAAGACGTATGGTTTACATTTAATTTTGGGTGATGTTTCATTCTACTAAATGATTATTTTTCCTATCATTATACCATTCTCTTTTAATTATTTTCTGCATCACATGTTTAAACCGAGCTCGAATTTTCCCACTTTCTTTCTTAAACCCTCTTTCTCCTGTTCTTCCCATCAAAGTGTCATGTTATCATATGTCCAAAAAGATCAAGTGTCCTACTTGTTATAAAAGAAATGTTCTATTTATCTCATTTTATTCACCATTTACGAGGAAAACAAAAAAGGTAATTACTCAGAAAGGGCTATAATTTTACCATGTGATAAGAGCCCGTGTTTAACTGATTAAGATGATGTGGTCCGATTTGACATAACCTATGTTATAAGTATAACTGCTTAAGGGCTAAATTGTGATATTTGAGACAGGGAGGGCTATTTTACAATATTGTCACCATCTAATTCCTATATGAGCAACAGAGAGAGAGAACATTTGAGCTGAAATTTGAGCATTTACTCTTTCCTCTCCATTGTGAAGAGTTTTGGGTTCTCTTTAAAACCCTAACCATCAATAAATGAGATCGTTGGAGCTGAAGCGAGTAACAACTTCAATCATATTTGAAGGATCCAGAAGAAAATATCTAAAATTCAGGGACTCATATGCAATGAGCTCTAATCTTAGGAAATTATATAGAAAAATCCCTTAAAATTATGAATTTTATACTCAAAAACCATTTTATAGCCGAATCCATTCCCCTCTCTCGCTCTCAGAAAATTCCCAAAACAAAACCCTAATTCAGCCACAGGTGAATTGCTCTCGATCTTCGATTCATATCCATCGTTTCTTCAAAATATTTTCTATTTGTTTCATAAATCTGTGATTAATTTGTTCATATCTTTGCCTTCGACCTCTGGATCTGTGATCATTTTTTCTAAGCGGAGGGAGCAAAAATGGGGTTGGCGTTTGGGAAGCTGTTCAGTCGATTGTTTGCGAAGAAGGAGATGAGGATCTTGATGGTTGGCCTCGACGCCGCCGGCAAAACCACCATCCTTTACAAGCTCAAGCTCGGCGAGATCGTCACCACTATTCCCACCATTGGTAATTACCACTCCATTGAATTTCTTGTATTTAGGAGAAAATTATGTTTTCTTTTTCTTTTTGGTGTTAGAAGAGGGATTTAGGGTTTCATTTTATTGAATTGGGGTGAAAGATTTAAATTTGTTTGAAATCCCGGGTTAAATTTATACCTATTTATTTATAATTATGAGATTTTTCTGCTTTCTCAGTTCTTTGGTCTCTATCTTAATATTAGCTTGATCTTTTGGGTAAACAAAAAATGAAGAAGAAATTCAAAATGCATCCCCCCAACTTGCAGATGAAATACCTAATGATAACAGAGCGTTATAAAATCTTAATTTTATTAATTTTCTTCACAGCACTATTAAAACTCCTTTATTTCACATTAGTTTGGTTTGGCCTCCGCCTGGTACGGTAGTTAATAAGTTAGGAAATGTGCACATCCATTTGAAGAGATTTTCTTTTGATCCCCTCAGAAATACAAATCATTTTAAATGAATCAACTTACCCCTGTACTGAGCCATTAATGAAATCAAGTCATATATATACTTAAATATCTGATTAATGAGACTTTAGCTTAGTACCACCAAGCCATTTGCAAGCGCCGCTACGAAGAGGTCTATGTTCAAATTCGCTTGCACCGCCAAAAAAGATAAAAGAAACCCCACCAAGCCACTGTACACTTTATCAACTTCAGATTTCTATATTCCGTTTCTTTCCATGGTATGCATAGAGCTTTTTGCTACTAATTATTTGTTTATCTTTTTCATATTTTTCAAATATTTAATTTCAATTAGATCCTTAATGGACCATTTATTTAATGATTCCCTCCTATTCAGATATAAGAAACCGATCATTTGTTCTAACTTCTCGGTTCTTTTTTATCACCGTCATAAAATTACTGTGCTTTTTGTGACTTTTCTTGCTAATTCAACTTATTTAAGCTGTGTCAACCAGTGAAAATATGTTACTTGTAGAGTGTTTCGTCACTCTATTAAGATAGGAATACGCGTCGCTTGTCAGGCGTATTACAGATCCTCCTATCTGGGGTATGCAGGGATTTATTAATCATGAGGATCTCAAATCTCGGGCGGCCATGGACTAAGCTGCCGTTAATTACCCCCGCTTTTGAAGCGAAAAAACATCCGATTAACGGGTCAAACGGATCATGCGAACTCAATATGCAATATGTGTATGCGTGTCTTGAGGGTGTATTGAGCATATCGAGGGCCTCGCAGAGTTTACGGGGTCCCGCTTACTTAGCAAAGACGGAAGTGAGGTATGCGTGTGTACCACGTGTGCACTTAGCAAAGTGAGCGTATGGTAAGGTGCGCGTGTGATGAGGTACGCACCTATCAGGTGCGCACGTGATGATGTGTGCACCTGTCAAGATGCACACCTAGTAAGGTGCGCAACTGGAAAGATGCACACTTGGCGAGGTGCGAGAGAGTAGGGGGCCAAAGGGCCCCGAATGGGCCAAAAGGTCAGTGCGCACATAGCGAGGTGCGCACCTGTGCCGGTGCGCACCTGGCAGGATATACACCCAACAGGGTTCGCATCTGACCAAATAGACACCTAGCGAGGTGCGCACCTAGCACGGTGTAGGTAAGGGTCGAAACCCAATGGAGCTACAGCCACAAACACAAAATTTGATTTTTAGAAGATCAAAAGGGGTTCCTTTTCCCCTTTCACGAGGCTTCAGGACGTACGCAGATGGGTTTTCTCTTCTTGTTTCTCTCCTCAGTTGGATCTTGAGGAGAAAAAAAGGTTGCTCTTTTGGTGGTTTCGATGGGAGATCTGTGTTCCTCTCAATGGATTAACGGCCAAAATCAATTTTATTTTTGAAAATGAAGAGGATTTGCCTGAGATTTAATTGAAAAAGAGGAGGAAGAAGACCTGGAAAAAGAGAGCGACCCCAAAGCCCTAGAATTTATGAGGGAGAATGATTATGCTTCATTTTTTTCATAATGTTGCTTTATATAGACTAACAAATCTACGCATAGCCCTTGGGCTTTACAAAATGACATTTTGCCTATCCGATGCCCATATGCTTATTTCTTTTTGCAATGAGCCATGGGCTTTACAAAAATTTGGCTTTCGGCCCATTTATTTTACATTTTGCACATTTATTTAAATATTACATTTATTTTTTTACTTTCTTGGCATGGGGCCGGTCTGGGCTTGGGCCCACCTGCTTGACTTAGGGTGGGCATGGGCTCGGCTTGGGTTGGG
The DNA here is from genome assembly GCA_030015575.1 of Agapanthus africanus. NCBI lineage: Eukaryota > Viridiplantae > Streptophyta > Magnoliopsida > Asparagales > Amaryllidaceae > Agapanthus > Agapanthus africanus. The sequence continues at coordinate 195,976,052 of CM057339.1, read as the reverse complement.
GTGTGGGTCCGGCTTGGATTCGACAATAGGGTCCATTTGCTTTAGCTTGGGCCTATTTGTTCGCGGTTTGACTTTGATTTTGACTTTTTGTCAATGGGGTGTAAATTTTAACCCCAACAAAGTGCCCCTATCAATAAATGCACACTATATGTACGGGTCGTATGCATGAAATTGATGGATCTTCTTTCGCGTGGGGCTTGAGTTTATTTGGTTTCCGCTTTTGGGAGTCTGGCACTGCGCTTTTTACGACATGGACGGTCGATACTTGACGTATCTCCGAGACGGAGTGTCCGCTGCTTGACATATTCCGAGATAGTGTTGGTGTATGACGTATCTCCGGTATGGAGTGTCTGGTTGACGTATCCTCGGCATGGAATGTCGCTGGATGACGTATCCCGAGTGGAGTGTCGCTGGTTGACGTTTTTCCGAGATGGAGTGTCTGTACGTGATGTATCCCTAGCACGGAGTGCTGCTAGTTAACGTATCCTCGGCACGGAGTGTCGCTGTCTGACGTTTCTCCGAGACGGAGTGTCTGTACGTGATGTATCCTTGGCACAGAGTGTTGCTGGTTGAAGTTTTCCCGAGATGGAGTGTCACTGTCTCACGTTTCTTTGAGGTGGAGTGTTTGTATGTGTTGTATCCCTGGCACGAAGTGTCGTTGGTTGACGTATTCCCAGCACGGAGTGTCGCTGTCAGACGTTTCTCCGACACGAAGTGTCTGTTTGAAGTCTCCCCTGTATGGAGTGTCTGTTCGACTTTTTCCCTTGCACGGAGTGTCACTGTTTGACGTTTTCCCTTGCGTTGAGTGTCACTGTTTGACGTTTTCCCGAGACGAAGTGTTGTTGTCTGATGTTTCCCCTTGCACGAAGCGTCTGTTTTTGATGTAGAGGTCGTTGGAATTAGTTGGTTTGATTTATTTTGGGAGGTCCCAATCTGTCCGACAAGACTTTTGAGCTTGGAAGCGCTTCCGGGTGGGACTTTAGTTTGATTTGTCTGATTCCTGTCTTTTTTGGCGGGACCTTTGAATTTGAGGCATTGCAGTATGGGACTTGGAATTTGGATTTTTGTTTGGTATCAGCATCACGATACTGGAATATGGTACCAGGAGAAGATCATTTGCCATGCGTGGGATTCCTGAGCCTTGGGGATTGGCTTTATGAGCAGGTTTGGCATCAGCATCGCTACACTGGAATATGGTACCAAAAGCGAATCATCATTTGCCATGCCTGTTGGGGAACAATGGCTTCGGAGACAAGTTTAGGCCCCTGTCATCTAAGTCTTTTCAATTTTATGAACCGTTTCATAAAAGCATTTTCTCCCTACGATTCGAGAGGATTTCGTAAGGGTAGATTCTCCTTAGGAATCGCGGAGATTCCTAAGTGTGTTGCTCCTTTGTAAGTCGTAAGGATCTCATGCGGGAATATTCTCCTCACGAGGTAGAGAGTACTTTGTGAGTGGGATTTGGAATTTGGGATTTGGATTTTTGTTTGGCATCGGTATCACTACACTGAGATGTGGTTCCATGGGCGAATCATCATTTGCTGTGAGAGGATTTCTTTTGTTTCCAGTTTAACGATTTAGGGGTCATCTGTTTCCAGTTTAACGACTTAGGAGTCTCTTGGATTTGAAAGCTCGGAATTTTGGGGTTGGGGCTGGCATAAGCGTTGCTAACACTGGAGCACAGATGCTAGGAGCAATTCATCGTTAGCCTTGGGAAAATTTGGGATTTAGATTTTGGGTCGGCATCGACACCGCTAACACTGAAGCGTAATGCCATGAGCGACTCATCATTCGCCGTTGCTCATTAGGAAGCGATGGCTTAAGAGGACAGGTTTAGGCCCATCACATAAGCCTTTTCAATTTTATGAGCCGTAAGGGTCTTATAAAAGCATTTTCTCCTTACGAGTCGAGAGTATCTTATAAGTGTAGATTCTTCTTAGGAATCGTGGGGATTCCTAAGTGTGTTGCCCCTTTGTGAGTCGTAAGGATCTCACGCGGGGTATTCTCCTCACAAAGTCGAGAGGACTTTACGAGTGTATTTTCGTTTCTTTTCATGAGTTTGCGCCCTTTCGGTTTTTTCACAAACTCGTCAGCAATCCTGCTGTTTTTACTCGTGGAGCCCTTTCAGGTTTTCATACGTGCCTGTTTTTCTTGTGGACATATCTTTTTTCTTCTTTTTTTTCCTTTCCTCTTTTTTTTTATTTCCCAGTTTAACGACTTAAGAGTCAATTATTCCGAGTTTAACGACGTAGGGGTCGACTGCTCCCCATTTAACGACGTAGGGGTCGTCTGTTGTGTGCTTATTCAAAATTCTTAAATTTTGATCTCAAGGTGTTTCAACGTTCTCTTTGTCTTTTTGGGAATGTGACCCGTAGGAGCTATGGTGGATCAGGTCATTTTCTGAAGTGAGGGATTGAACCGTCTGCCCCTAGAGGGTTTTGATCCTTGTTGGTATAGAGCTGGCGATCGTTGCTTGGTCGTTTGCTAACGCGCTTTTGGCCAATGAGATCACTCCCTTCTTGTATTTTTTTCCAACCCAATTCTTGAAAATATATCAGTCTTCGATTGTGACTTACTACCCTGTGGTATGGGCAATACAGGGGAATGTCGATCATATTTGCTTCGTGGGGCCTTTTTGGTTTGGGGAGTTGCAGACCGTTATTTAGGGCGTTCTTAAATATTTTACAAACCTTATCCCTTTTGAAGGGATAGATTTTAGTCAACTTCTCTTCCAGGGGTGATTCTCCTCTCCCTCCCAACACTGGTTTTCGTGGCTGGTTGGGATTAGGCCCGCATGTTCCTCGCTTATTTCGGTTAACAGAGGTATTAAAGGATTCAGTGTCGGTTGTCGTTTTCCGGACATTTGAACTTATTGTTATATTGGAATTTTGGAAGAGATTCGGCATCCACATGTTTCAACGTCTGGACTATTTTAATTAGGTCCTGAATAGTTTCGGGGTTCACCGATGACTTGCCCTTGATTTTGTCTTGTGTCAATTTGTTGCAGTCATGCACCATGACTTCCCTATAGGCTGACCGTCGTTGACTTTCATGAAAGTGCCGCCCTTAGATTAGAAGGAATAGTTGCTGGCTGCTTTGGGGTGTAATCCCTGGCTCATGGACCGAACCTTGATCTTGTTGTGATTGAATTCGAATGACTTGGGTTGCGAGATTTGCCACAACATTTACCAGATCGTCGACTTTGGCACGGATCTTGGCAAACTCCTTATCTATGTCCTGAAATTGCACTTGAAACCATTGGAATAATGCTCGTTATGTAATTTCAGGGATCATGACTGGGCTATCCTCATCGTCTGAGCTTGATTCTCCAGGAGCCATGGGCTTTTTTTGCTTAGCAGTTTGAGTAGGGTCCTTATCATTATCTGAACCAAGCCAGTATTGAGCAGCGTCAACCATATCATCACCATGGGTGAAGCGTAGGAGAATTTGTTTCCCCAGGTCCGACCAATTAGACCGTATGGATTGTGTATCCGTCCGTTATCTCCTCATTGTCAGTGTTACTTGCTGAACCTTTGGACTGTCGCCGTGGTTTGCTCCTTTCAGAGAAGGGTGAACAATTGAGAGTGGTAGGTTCCCGAAATACATCGGTTTCTGTTTGTATAAAATTGGCGGTCGCGGTTTGATCGTTTGTCAACACGCCAAAAGACAACGAGATTTCTTCCGTCTTGTATTGTTTCTCGACCAAATCCTTGAAAATACAACAGTTTCCAATAGTGTGTCCCAACATTCGGTGGTATAGGCAAAAATTGGGGTGACCGGTCCTGTTTGCTTCACTCGGCCTCTTTGGTTTCGGCAGCCGTAGACCATTCTTAAGAGCATACTTGAATATTTTGTGGATCTTGTCTTTTTTGAAAGAGTAGACTATATTTCTCCTTTTCTCCAAAGTTGGCTTTGGGGTTGGTTGACATTGAGCCCGCTTGTCGGTTACTTATTTCGGTCAACTTAAGTGTTAAAAGATTCAACATCGTCGGATTTTCCATCTTTGCGATTATCGTCCTTTTGGTTCTTCCAGGATCTGTCGCTAGTTTGGGGGTCCGAAGTGGATTCCTGCTTTAAGCGCTCCAATATTTGAACTTTTTTGGTCAGCTCTTGGAATGTCTTGAGACCCGCGGTGTATAGAAAAGGATTCATCCAAGTGCCGAGATTTCTGATGAGGAGATTGACGGAATGGTCTTATTCCAACGGTGGCTCACATTTGACGGAAAAATTGCGCCACCGGGTTATAAAATCTGTGTTGCTTTCGTTGTTCTTTGGTTTGGTCCTTACAAGGTCGGCAATGGTAATCTTATTGTTAACACTCATGAATCTTGGCCGAAACAGAGATTCCATCTGAGCGAAGGTAATAACGGAGCCATCCAGTATGCTCGCGTACCAGTCAAAAGCGATATCAGTTAAGCTATTAACGAACTAGCGGAGGAGAAGCACATCATTGCCTCCGGTATTCCCACATGATGCTTTAAAATGGGCGATGTGTCGCGTCGCATTTCTCGTCCCGTCAAATCTTTCGAATTTGGGGATGGCATGGTCACTAGGAAACTCTACCGGATCATACCGAACAGGATATGGTCTCGCACTACTGCTGACATGTTTTTGCGCTTCGGTTTCGGCCACCAATGTTTTGATTTTTTTGTCGACCAAATCCATGATTTGATCTTGCGTTGGTTGTTTGCTGTCATTGGTAGCCAAAACATTTCCTGAGATAGGATGTGGCCGACTATTGTGCGGCTCGCTCGCTTTTGAATTTAGGGGATGGGCGTCGACGGCTTGGGGGCACCTTTTCCTGGTTCATGGGTGGAGCCTTGTGCTTAATTGGGCGGTTGAGGGGCAACTTGAGCCGTGAGCTATAAGACGACGTTTGTCAAGTCGTCAATTTTTGAGTAAAGCCCAGACATCTTGTCTTTTGTTTCCGAGCTGCTATTGGATCTCTTGAAGGAATTGCTGCTCCGCGGTCCGAGGCGAAAAGTCGGCTCTTCGCTTTCCGAGCCCGATTCCTCATGAACCGAAAGATCTCTCAGCTTATCAGCCCCACCGGCACGATTTTCATCATCTTCCGGAGGAGGCTTGTCTTGGGAAGTGGCGGCCACATTCAAACCCGGTAGGACTTGAGATGTGGTGACTCCATCCTAACTTTTGCTACGTGTGCCTGTCATGTGGACGGTGTGGACTACATATCCGGCCATCTCTTTATCTTTGGTGGCTGATCTTTCGGATCGTCGTCGTGACCTTTCTGTTTTGGGAAAGGTCAATCGATCGAAGATGGTTTGCCTGGCCTGGTTGTTGAGTGGCGTTGACGCTTCTTTTCTGGTTTTGCCTTGCTGCTTTCGCGCGGCATGAAGTGCTCGGTAGACTTCGGAAGAGGTTATCGCACCTTTTGGGTTGGGGCTTAGACATGTCCTTTCACAGCACTATTTGAATCGCTGTCTTCTTGACCCAATTTAAGGGTTCGAAAGAATTGTGGATTTTCACAGCTGACACAGCTGTGATCGCGAAGCAATCCGGGCTTTGGAACTTCACAAAATTTAACTTGGCCGAAGTCCTGACTCTTTTGTTGGCTTTGTATCTGAGCCGCTTCTGCCTTAGCTTCTCTGTTTTGAGCGCTTGGCGGGCTTCTGCTCTTCGGGAAGCTGCCGTAGGCCGAGTGGTAGAGCGTCTTGGAGATACGTCTGACTGCGCGCTTGTAGGAGGCATCGTATGAGCTTGCCTGCGATGTTTGATGACTTCTTTTGTTCCGGCAGTCTTGCCCCCAGTTGGAGCACCGTAGAGTTGTTCGGACACCGTCCTGTGTTCGAGTTGTGGTGCCTTGGCGATCACAACGTTCGGCCTCCTGCCCCTTGAGGTCGGCTTGGGCACTTGTTTTGTCGGGATCTCCGCTAGATGAGCGCTTCCAGCAGGGTAGGTGATGACTGAACCGAATTGACGGGACGATCCTTCCTATTGCTGATTGAGACTTGCGGGAAGGACCACGTAAGCATTGATCTTGATCATGTATGGGATCAGAGCTGCGTCAGAAGCTGAATTCATCTTGGAAGACATCGTCGTTAGTTGATGAAAATTGATTGTTGCATGAAAAAGCATTATTTCAGTATAAACATCGGTATATATGTTAAATGAGTTTACATGAACGGTTAATCCGAAATATGGAAGGAGAGAAGAGGTCTCATCGGGCGTGCTAGAATCTGTAGAGTGTTTTTTGTCACCATATTGAGATAGGAATACATGTCGCTTGTCAGGCGTATTACAGATTCCCCTTGCCTGTGGTAGACAGGGGTTTATTGATCGTGAGGATCCCAAATCTCCGGCACCCGCGGACTAAGTTGCAGTTAATTACCCCCGCATTTGGAGCGAAACAATCTTCAATTAACGGGTCAAACGGATCATGTGAACTCAATGTGCAGTATGCGTATGTGTGTGTCTTGAGAGTGTTTTGAGTGTGAGGCGTGTCTATTTTATTTCATTTTTTTATTTTGTAAAATATTTACAAGAAAGGCAGAAGTGAGGGATGCGCATGTGCCACGTGCGCACTTAGCAAAATGAGCGCGTGGTAAGGTGCACGCGTGACGAGGTACGCACCTATCAGGTGCGTACGTAACGAGGTGCGACCTTGACAAGGTGCGACCTTGGCGAGGTGCGAGAGAGGGGGACTAAAGGGTCCTGAATTGGCTAAAAGATCCAGTAAGGTGCGCACTCAGGAAAGTGCGCACTTAGCGAGGTGTGCACCTGGGCTGGTGTGCACTTGGCAGGATATGCACCCAACAGGGTGCGCATCTGACAAAATGGGCACTTAGCACGGTGCAGGCAAGGATCGAAAACCAATGGAGGTATAGCCCCAAACACAATTTTTTTTTAATTTTAGAAAATCAAAGGGGGTTCCTTTTCCCCTTTCACGAGGCTTCAGAACATGCGCATATGGGTTTTCTTTTCTTCCTTCTCTCCTCTATTGGATTTTGAGGAGAGAAAAAAGATTGCTCTTTTGGTGATTTCGATGGAAGATATGTGTTCCTCTCAATGGATTAACAACCAAAATCAATTTTATATTTGAAAAGGGAGAAGATTTGCCTGGATTTAATTGAAAAAGAGGAGGAAGAAGGCCCGGAAAAAGAGAACGGCCCCAAAACCCTAGAATTTATGAGGGAGAATGATTATGCTTCATTTTTTCATAATGTTGTTTTATATAGGCTTACAAATTTACGCATAGCCGCTTGGGCTTTACAAAATGGTATTTTACTCATCTCGTGCCCATGTGCTTATTTATTTTTGCACATGAGTCATGGGCTTTACAAAAATTTGGCTTTCTGTCCATTTATTTTACATTTTGCATATTTATTTAAATATTAATTTATTTGTTTTACTTTCTTGGCATGAGACCGGTCTGGGCTTGGGCCCACCTGTTTGGACTTGGGTTGGGGCATGAGCCCGGCTTGTGTTTGGGCGTGAGCCCGACTTGGATTCAACAATAGGGTTCATTTGCTTTGGCTTGGACTCACTTGTTCGCGGTTTGATTTTGACTTTTGGTAAATGAGGTGTAAATTTTAACCCCAACATTACAACAACAACTGAGCCTTTTATCCCAAGCATATGGGGTAAGCTACATGAACCAACATGAGAATCACGCCGGGTCCAGCACATGAATCCTCCGGCTCCACTCACTTCTATCGAACAATATACTTTCATTGAGGCCTTTGGCAACCATATCATTTCGTATCACCTCCATCCATGTTTTCTTCGGTCTCCCTTTTGCCTTTTTGCCATTGCCCATATCGAGAGTATCTATTCATCGAACCGGTGCTTCCATAGGTCTGCGTCGCACATGACCAAACCATTTTAGCCTGTTTTCCCGCATCTTCTCCTCCACGGGTGCTACACCAACTTTTGCACAAATATCCTCATTTTGCACCTTATATTTTCTAGTGTTACCGCACATCCAACAAAGCATGCGCATCTCCGCTACGTACATCTTCTGTGTATGATGCTTCTCAGGAGCCTAGCATTCTGTACCATATTAACCCCAACATTACTATTATTAAAAGCAGCAATTTTTATACTTTAATGTAGGATTCAATGTGGAGACTGTGGAGTACAAGAACATTAGCTTCACAGTGTGGGATGTTGGGGGCCAGGACAAGGTACAATATTATCATACTCTAATTTTCAGTCTTTTTGTGATTACATGGAAACCAAAAAATAACGAACTTCTAGCAAGGATTTAAGATGTGATTGTGAGTTGTTCCTGTGGATGTCCTTCAATATACATGGCTAGTATATACAATCAGTGGTAATTCTGTAATCATGGAGTTTCCAGCCTTCAGTGCTCGACCCTATCCCATGAACAATGCATTGATATCATTGTAACATAATATGCTGGTGTCTAATGAGTCATGGTACATATTATGTACATCATCTGACTGACTATGGTTTGTGATGTAACAGATCAGACCTTTGTGGAGGCATTACTTCCAGAACACACAGGGCCTTATCTTTGTTGTTGACAGCAATGACAGAGATCGTGTTGTTGAGGCAAGAGACGAGCTCCACAGGATGCTAAATGAGGTATCCTTCATTTATGATAGCTTCAACTTACCTATGTATTATCATATTTTACTCAAAAACTTTAAAATCCTGGTTGTAAGACATCTACGTCTATAGATTTATATGTGCAGGCATCCTTGTATCTCTTTTGGGACTAAAAATGTATGAATATATTGTGGATTGGATATATATGACTTCTTACTCATCTTAAACTCTTACTATATGTGATACTATCATATTAGTAATGATACTATCATGTTAGTATCTCCTTCAGTGAAATGTTGACTGATGAATTGAACATGAGTGTAGAGAAACAGTTTTTAATATAACTGAAATAAATTAATTTCTGAAGTAACAAAGGGCTGTAGGCAACATAGTCCGATAATAGCTATCATATAATTGAAACAAATTCATATTTTATTTCTACTGAATGCCTTAGTTTGCCATTAATTTTAGGTATGAAAATGTTTGGAATCAGTTTGTTGGGACATTTTGGTGTTTGGACAAATGCTTGACAAAGAACAAATTTACCTAAAACAAATTGGTATGCCAACAAAAAGGAAAAAGAAGGAATATTTCCGTGCTATGTGACTTATGGTAAAATCCAGAGATGCATAATGCTCCCTCCATTTACAATTACTTGCCCTTTTTAGACTTTTACACGGCAATTAAGGTATGGTTTAAAGTCAATTTGAAAGAAATATTATAATATTGTTATCCTAGTAAAGTTTCCTAAATTACCCTCAAATTAAATGAATGTTGTCTTCTCATCTTCTTAAATTTTCTTTGGAACCTTGCACAAATGCTAATTAAATGTGGTTAGTTTAGATGTTTTATAAAAACAAAATAATAAATGTGGTGAGAAATTCTATACTATTCACCTTTATATCATAAAAGGACAAGTAATTTAGGACCAAAAAAACTTCCTAAAAGTACAGGTAATTGTGATATGAGGGAGTAGCATTTTCTATTACGATCTAGTAAAAAAATATATAGCTAGAGAGATCCAACCTTTCAATATCTTTCAACTACCTAATAAGATAGTTAGAGTTATATACGGTCATACATCCAAATGCAAGCTACCAAACACTTATGTTTGAACAACTATATGGCAGGTTGCCAGTTTCGTGTCCTGGTGCCTTTAGGGTCACAATTCAACAATAGTGATTGTACTGTATCATTCTTATTGTTTCACTAATAAGCTCTATAAAATTCATATGTGGCAGCTGACATGTTTTTTTCCTGTCTTGTTACTGTTGCTAGGATGAGCTGCGAGATGCTGTCTTGCTTGTGTTTGCAAACAAACAGGATCTTCCAAATGCTATGAATGCTGCTGAAATTACTGATAAGCTCGGTCTCCACTCCCTTCGTCAACGACACTGGTACGAAACTTTCTTCTGCTAAATAATTTTCACTGATGTTGATTGCTTTTGGAGGAGGTTTTACATTGTTTCTGTTTTTTCAGCCCATCAATTTTTCATAGAGATGGTTGGGGCATTGGGTTTTCACCAATTATGTCATCCATCAAAGAGAATTTCGTATTTGAATGACCTTGACACAAGTAGAAAGGAACAGATAGCTAATTGTTGTGTGTAGGCTTCAGCATATATATCTCCCCCAACCCAATCAAATTTGGGCAATTAGGCATTCACTCAAGTTTGTTATCCATCAAGCCAAATTTTCATTTTTGAATAACTTGAAGATATAGAGAAAGAAACAGATAGCAAACTGTCTAGGCAGGTTAGAGCGTAGTTATATATATCCTTATCCATGTTTCAATTTTCCCCATTTATCTTTTTTGTTTCTTGCTATTCATCGGCTCATATACTTCATTTCAATTCAATTTCCGTGCAGTTGGGGCTGCTCATGGTTTTGTGGGATCTCTGTAGCCTCTGAATACGACTTACTTATGCACACATGAACGAATACTCCCTCATTGTACTTGGGCTAAGCTTTGCTAAACCACCCGTGCTATCGCTGTTTTCACCAACCTATGTTAAAAAGCTTCTCTTAATTACAGTTGGCCACCTTATAGTACTGCATTTATTACAATAGACTAGAGAAAAAGAAACTCTCGTAAAACCAAACCATGAGGGAGTTTACTGTAATTTATTGCTACCCATGGATGCGAATAATGAAGGATGTTGTGAAATTGCCTTGTAATTATTACTGTTGGTAGATGCTGATTAGGCATCACATGACTCGAGTGGGTTGAGTTCCCATGTGGCTCTAAAGGTTGATGCAAATGTTAATAGCGGGGGTTTCAAATACATAGTGGCATTTGATTGTTATGGAATTAATCCATAAATCTTGTTCATTGTTCATTATTTGGTATTGCGGTAATTTTATTATTTAACTGCTGATGCTGAGAATGGTTTGGTATTTATCATTTCAGGTTCATCCAGAGTGCCTGCGCTACATCTGGTGAGGGGTTGTATGAAGGCCTTGACTGGCTTTCCAGCAACATTGCTAGCAAGGTATAGTCCTCGACTCTCATATTTCTTCTTTCTTTTTATATTTTTCTGCATCCTCCTGCACATTTCCTGGACGCGTGTGGGTGTGTGTCATGGGACCCCCTGGGCTAGCCCGGGATGCTCGGTTGTCAAAAAAAATTCCAAATAAAATATGACTTTAGGTTCTTTTCATTAATGACTTTTTCTTAATGTCCTAGGGTTGAAATTTCCTTGGGGAACATAGCTATGTCTCAGGCCCCTGCGACGCATCTTTCTTAGTACGTATTATTTTGCCGCTGCTAATGAAGACACGCTTGCTTGTAATACAGTAATTGATTTTTATGTCAGCTCCCATGATCCTATGTGTATGTATCTTTTGTAAGTGCCATTTTGACCCAATTTGCCACAAGTTAATTTGTTTGGCTTAGCATAGAGTTTGTGTTGAATTGTATTAAGCTTCCAAGCATGCAAGAAAAAGGGGACAGGGGCCTTACTCTGGCTTTATCGTGTTGTTCGGATGCCGTAGTTAATCTTCATATTTTGATGCAGCTGTGTTTTATTCAGTACTTATAATGGTCCAGTGATGGTCCAACACTTATAATGGTTAGTTTCCCAATTGCCACCATCGCATTGTGGTAAACCTCCTGTCGTCGAGCAAGAGATTCAAGGTTCAATCTTCGTAAACAAGAGATTCAAGGTTCAATCTTCGTAAAAGTAGACTACATCAGGAATGGTTGAAAGTTCCAATATGCTGAAGCAAACTGACATTTTATACAACTGTTGTCTTGTCGTACCATACCCAGATGGCTAAAACGCTCTCACATTTACCCAACTGTTATTACTTATTATATTATGCAGCAGAAAGTTTTAAGTTGTACATACGAAACACAAAAGCTACACAGCAAAGAAAACCAACACAAACACCATACCACATTCTATAGCAATATAGTACCATCACATTTTACCATGTCGATCATCACGCCCTACAGGCCCGGTCCCTTCCTCCCCCATGGGATCCACATCATTGAAAGTCTGGCCGTGCATCTGCTCTGACAGCTTCGGCCTTACATCGATATCGAGTTCCTCTCCTACAACCTTAACCTCAGCTCCTACACCGTGCTCGTGCCTCTTCTGCTCCTCAATGTCTTTGGGTGTAGTGAATTTCTCCTTGATCGCTCCGGCTACATTTCCGATCGAGCTCAGAATGCCTCCCTTTGCCTCTCGTCCCCTAATTGATAAATATTAATCATATTATGTTGTGATGGGCTGGACACCATCAAAGAACCTTGAATAGAACCTTGAATCGTAGTCCTTGGTACAATTAGGCATTTTCTATATCAAGTTCATTATCTACATATACACGCTGGACCATACATAGGTGAATTTATGAAGTGATCAATTAATCTATGGAAGACAATATTTTCTCCAATTATATAGTTGAATAAGAAGTTTGAATTGGAGTTGGTAATTAAGTTTTTGTGTTGTATTACCTTTCAATAGTAGCATCTTTAGTCTCCTCAGCCTTGTGCCCGGCCTCATTCTTGTCTTCCTGGGCACGCAGTTTTAGCCCTTCCATTTTCTGCCTTGTGGACTCGCCTCCCTCGCCCAGCCTCTCCTGCTCCAAAATGATAACATATTTCTTGAAATAATTTGTTACGTGGATGTTACCTCCTCCCTCATTTTTTCCTACGATCGCCACCCACCATCTTCATTGTTATCATCTGAGATGTGGGTACACCAAATTTCATGTGATTCTACAACTTTTTCACCGTTGATTTAGCAATGTAAAAAGTTCTATTGTCGGTAAAACGTTAATTTTGAACCCACTAAATCAACGGTGAAAAAGTAGTAGAATCACATGAAATTTGACGTATCCACATCTTAGATGATAACGATTAATATGATGGGGTCTGATCGTCGGAAAACAAAACACGATGGAGAGCGTATTTTTCCATCGCCATTATTCTCATATATATATATATATATATATATATATATTGCATTGAGCCAAAATATATGATATTAAATTTGGTAAATCCGGATCGATTGGCCGCGTACCTTTGCTTTCCCTGTAGCCTCCTTAGTCTTCTGCCTGGTTTCCTCTGCAGTTCCTCTGGTCTTCTCCTTGGCCGCTTCCGCCGTCTCCCAACCCTTCTCCTTTGCCGCCTCTGCTGTTCCTCTAGTCTTCTCCTTGGCCGCCTCTGCCGTCTCCTTCGTCTTCTCCTTGGTCTCCTCCGTCCTCCCCGAAAGGTAATCCGTCGCCCGCCTTGCCTTCTCCGCGGCGGCATCCTTGTACTCCTCCATCTTCCCCATCACCGAATCCTTCGTCTCCCTCGCCTTCTCCGCCGCCGAGTCCTTGTACTCCCCTGCCTTCTGGGCAGTGTAGTCTTTGGTCTCCGCGGCTTTCTGCGCCGTCGAATCCTTGGTCTCTCTCGCCTTCTCCGCTGCCGAACCCTTGTACTCCCCCAGCTTGTTCTTGCTCTCCCCGGCTTTCTGGGCGGTGTAGTCCTTGGTCTCCTCAGCTTTTTGGGCGGCAGAATCTTTGTACTCGTCCAGCTTTTGGGCAGTGTGGTCTTTCGCCTCCGCGGCTTTTTGAGCGGCGGATTCTTTGGTCTCCCAAGCTCTCTGCTTGGCGGACTCTTTGGTCTCGCCGGCAGGCTCGGCGGTTTCTTGAGTTTTGCCTACGATGGCGTCTTTCGCTTGCTGCACTGCGCCCATCAAGGACCCGATAACGCCTGGGCTTTTCTCAGGGTCATGTTTGGCTTCGGCGCCGGCTTCGTGGCGCTCACGGTCGAGCTCGCGCTCACGGGACTTGGCGAGCTCGTCCGCGGCGGTTCGGGCGGCGGCCTCGGCACGGTCGAAGTTGGTTTCTTTGGGCTCTTGGCATGAAGACATGGTGGTGGTGGTGGTTGATTTTTGCAAATTCTTTTTTTGGTTGGTTTTTGCAAATTGTGGATTTTGGATTGGGATGAGAGATGGAGACGGAGGAGAGAGCGAGAGAGGTTATAAAGAGAGCAGAGAGGAGCGACGTGGTGAGGGGAGGGGAGTCGGTGAGTGTGGTAGCGCGGCGCGTGTGAGGGGAGGGGACACGTGGATGCATGCGGAGGGACACGTGGGGAGTAATTGGAGAGTTCCAGCGATGAGAGGCACGGACTTTGAACCCGAAGGGATGAGGTGGGTCCCAATCGAGAAAATGTCATTTTAAATTGGTATTTGCAAGACAAACGGACAAACTAGTATTTTACAAATGTAGAGTTAGAATTTTGAAATTCATCATTCGGAGTTACAAAAATAAGAAAATGCATCCACCTTAAAGTCATAACATATCTTTAGGATTTCCACAATGTATATAGGCGTCGCCCTCAATGCCTGTCGATCGGACATTGCCGTTAACGCTCCTCAACTGGACACCGCCGTTATGCCCGTAGACTGGCACTGCCGACGGCCCAGATTGATCATTGCCCTAATTCCAGCCAACCGGTCATCGACATCCCTGTTGCCGATCAAGCATCAATGACCCTCGACTGTTCACTGTCGTCGTCTCCAATCGATTTCCTTAACAATAATATAAATATTTTGCTCGCTGCCATACGAAAATGACATAGTTTTCAAAAATTTCAAACCTTTTTCCTTCGGTTTTCAATATTTTGTTTGCTATAGCGTACGAAAATCATGAAATTAAAAAAATGTTCATCTCGATATTTTGTTTGGTGTAAATAGAACACACGAAAATTTCGATATCTTGAAAAAATTCCAAAACTTTCTGTTTATCTCAAATTTTCAATATTTTATATAATACATGAATGTTGCGAATTTATAAAGATAAAAAAATTGTTTGCTTCAAGTTTTTAATATCTTGAACTTTAAAACCATGAAACTTTTTGAAAATTCAAAAAATTTCTATCGCATAAAGATTCTATGACATACGAAAATAGCGAAATTTATAAAAAAAAACTCAAAACTTTTTGTTTTGTTCGGCGGTTTGATATTTTGCTTCTTATGACGAAATTTTTAAAATCTCAAAATTTATGTTTTTTCGGATTTTTGATATTTTGCTTTCTATAAATAATAACATAAGAAATTCATGAAATTTTCAAAGATAAAATATTTTTGTTTTCTTCAATTTTCAATATTTTATATCATATATCACAAAATTATAGCAAATTTTTTAAAACTCTTTTTAAAAAAATTCTTTCTTTTTTCCGTATTATGCATGTTGTAGCACAACAAAATCATGAAATTTTAAAATAATTTAAATTTTCTGTTTTCTTCGGTTTTCTAATATTTGGTATGCACATGACAATCGCGAAATTTATGAAGATCCCAAAATTATTTGTTTTCTTTAAATTTACAATATTTTGTACGTTACCACACGAAAATTACGTAATTTTCTAAAATTTAAACTTTTCTACCTTTTTCTAGTTTTTTTATATTCTGCTTGCTATAACACACGAAAATCGTGAAGTTTCAAAATTGTTAATTTCTTCGATTTTTCAGTTTTTTCAATCTATTGTATTCTGGACACGAAAATTGCAAAAAATTAAAAAAATTCCAAAACTTGTAGTGCTCTTCGGTTTTGTATAATTTTGCTTGCCATAAAAAAAATCACAATATCTTCTGAAATCCGAAGGTTGTCTATTTACTTCGAAATTTTAATATTTTGCATGTTGCATAGAATATGAAAATCGGGAATATTTTATAAATTAAAAGAAAATTTTTTTCTTCGTATTTTCAAAATCTTGCATGCTAGCACACGAAATTAGCAAGGTTTTTGGAAATTCAAAAAAAAATTGTTACATACTATGGCACACGAATATAGTGAAATTATTTTTAAAAACGCCTTTTTTTGTTTCATTCGTTTTTTTCAATATTTTTTTTCTATGCCGAAATTTTAAAAATCAAAATATATTCTTTCAATATTTTAGTTGGAAAATCTTGAAATTTTCAAATTTTTTTATCCGGTTTTTCAATATTTTTAATGACAAAACAAATGAAAATCACAAAATTTTCAAAAAATTCAGTTTTCTACATTTTTTCAATATCATGCAACTAGACGGAAATTGTGAAATTTTTAAAAATATCAAATCTTTTGTTGTTTTTTTTGTTTTCTAACATTTTGCATACTAGCATGATAATTGTGAAGGTCATAAAAATAGTAAACTATTTTTTTGTTAAAATTTACAACATTTTGCACCCTCCAACACGAAAATTACAATTATTGAAAAAATCTCTATTTTTTTCTTTGGATTTTACGTAGTTTACTTGAGACACGGAAATCTTGAAACTTTCAAAATCTTAAAATTTTCAACTATATTCGATTTTGTTATATTTTGCATACTATTTAATTATACGAAAATCATAAAAATTTTAAAAATCTCGAAATTTTCTGTGTTACGGTTCCTGAATATTTCGCTTCACAAAAACGCATTAAGGCATAAACTTATTCCAATTTTTAATTATTATGATACCTTTAAGTAAAAAAAGAGGTCGTCTTTATTTCAAGAAACCGTTTAAAATAAGGAGAAAGGCCATTAATTAATTTTCCAAAATATTCGAAGGCTAACTATAATTTTTCAACCCATAGACCCAGAATCCATAGTGAGATGGGATAGCATACGATAAGATGTAAATTTTAAGAAAAATCAAGGAACTGTCTAAATTCTTGCAAGTCTTAATTAAGATGGAGAAAAAATAGAAGGGGGATATGGAGAAAAAACAGGAGGATATTATTTTAAGTATATTCTGTCTTTTAGCTTTATATATAAAGCATTGCTAGATAGATAGATAGATAGACCGTGACAGAAAGCGGACAAAAAATGTGTATCTTTTTATGAAATGCACAATCCTGGTTTAAATAGTACAAGTTGCACTCCTGCAATGATAGAATACACTAATAATGCAACAATAAATCAAAGCCCACCGACCCCACGTACCCCTCTTTGAGAGCACTAAATGGGAGATCACATGTTCGATCTCGGGTCCCCCGCCCCCGCCCCCGCCCCCACCCCCACAAACTCATATTCCCCACCACTGGGCTATTTTGTTAACTATGCGCTGCTCACACAAAAAACAAAATGGTAATAACGGGTCAACTCGGATCGGTGACCCAATTAGGACCCAACCTGATTAATCTCGTCGGTTTTGGGTTTTCAGATACTGATCCGATTATTAAACGGACCTGAACTTGGCATGGTCACACTTGACCCCACCAGAGTATGACCAACCTGAAACCCCCACCCCAAAAAAAAATTAAGAATTTTCTTGCGGATCTTTTTCTCCGTAACATTTGCATCAAAGCCAGTGCTTTAAGATGTTAGGGGTAAAACATGAGGGCCGGGTCTTGATGACGCATGTGGGCTCCAGCCTATCAGTCCCTCGTTCGTAGGGGGGCTTACACTCTCAATCCCTTTTTCTCTTACTTTAACTAAAAGGGATTTAATCAAACAGGTTAACAATGCTGGATCCACAGCGGTTTATTATGTCGACGAAGAAAAACTGAAAGCCCTAAATATCTATACAGAGACCTGGGTATGTACAAATCATTGGTCATTTAAAGCTTATATAAAATTTTAAGCGTGTAGATATTTTTTTGTTTAGGGTTTATTTCATGATTGATGCAGTTATCAGGCAAGGCAGTTGGTCTAATTCAAGAAGTAATCAAGCAAACTTATGATGGTGCAGTTGAGTGTTTTGACACAAACTATTATGGGAGGAAGAGGGTGATTGAAGTTCTCATTCCTCTTCTTCAGGTTTCAAAATTTGGAGCAAGGATAGTTAATGTCTCTTCTCTCAGATCTGAGCTCAAGGCGAAGGGCGTTGGTGTTTGATTCGGCTACTATTATATTTAAGGCTGAAATACACACTCAACTATCCTGAACCATCGCTTTTGTTCACTAAACTACCTTATAAGAATTTCTTACGGTAAGCTCCCTTAAAGTGTCACGTTTAAAGTGGCATTTCATTCACGAAAATAAACCTCTTCCGTATTTTTATGAAAACAGGCGGAGTTAAGGGTATTTTAGTGTAACTTTTAGCCTTCTGTTATATCTAAAACTTGCCAAAAAAACAAAACTCGTACTTCGAGAACAATACAAAACCCCCCTTTCATTCTAGGCTATTCTTTGTTTTCAGAGAATTCCTAATGAAAAGACCAGGCAAGAACTCAATGACAGAGACAACCAAACCAAAGAAAGGGTCG
Organism: Agapanthus africanus; assembly: GCA_030015575.1. Taxonomy (NCBI): domain Eukaryota; kingdom Viridiplantae; phylum Streptophyta; class Magnoliopsida; order Asparagales; family Amaryllidaceae; genus Agapanthus; species Agapanthus africanus. Next base: position 195,957,854 of record CM057339.1, on the reverse strand, counting down.
AAAAAATTCTTCAAAATTTTCTCATCGACCTAAAGGAAGAAAAGCTCAAAGCCAACGGCTGGTCCCTGATGCTTCCGTCATATAGCATATCGAAGGCGGCGCTCAACGCATAGACAAGAATCTTAGCGAAGAGGTATCCGAAAATGCACATAAATTGTGTGCATTCGGGCTGTGTGAAAACTGATGTGAATTGGAACACTGGAGTCATTAGTACTGAAGGAGCTAAAGGTCCTATGATGTTGGCTTTGATGCCTAATGGGCGTCCTAGAGGAGGTTATTTTGATTTGACTAATTTAGCAGAATTTTGATGTTTTTGTTGAAGTTTATGTTCATTGGGACACTCCTAAACGTTGATTCCCGTTCATTTTGTTTTTAGAAGTTTTTGAGTTCTTATAAGGATTCAAATTCTAACGGGAAGAGGTATCGTTATGTTGTTCCCTCACTTCACTCGTTTCAACCACTTCACTCCCCTCACTTCACTTGTTTCAACCACGTCACTCGTTTCAACAGTTACATTCAAAGAATTCTCCTCTCCTGTTCCGGATAAAGAGGTATCGCTACATTCAGTTCCCCACTTCACTCGTTTCAGCCGCTACATTCAAAGAATTCTCTTCTCCCGTCATTCAATGCACTGGAGATACCGTTCCGTTCTGATTTTCAGGATGTTGCTGGATTGGAATTGATGAAGTTTCAGTTGCACATCCCATGTGACGGTACAAAATGGAGAATGTTTAAGTATTGAACTTTATGACATTATGTATTCAGCTGACTGAAGAATGTAATTCTAAGCTCTGTTCAACATAAGTAGGGTGCGTCATATGCAATTTTTCATATAAATAAAACTTCCAATTACACCATTCCATCAATTCCTTGTTCATGCAAGGACTAAGCTACGGTAATAAACAACAACAATACAGAACAAAGAAAACATAAGCAATAAGTTGATTCAGTCAAAAAAATATCTTCAATTAATAAGTTAGAAAATACAGAAGCAATTTCATTATTCTACTCAGTACTGGCTGCATCTGAAAGGTGCTAAAATACACAGCATGAAAGATCAACGAGAATAATGCCCATGCAATCACAGGGCTCCGATACCTTTCTTATCAAGAGAGCAAAACAACAAATTATTCCAAAATAAATCATGGCTTTTGAATGCCATGTCATCAAATGGCTGCAAAACCGTAAGTGACATTTTAAATAAATTCCCATCTGCTCAATAAAAATACAAAACCGAAAATCCACTTCTCCCCCTAAATGTGCAACATTACCGAGCTTGATGGGATGCTCATTAAACTTTATACCAAGGCAGAAAATTCAGGTTAAATAAAGGCAGCCAGTGAAAATCAGAGGAGTCCATCTAAGGAAAGAAGCTTACACAGAAACTTATTCACCGACGGTCATGCCAAACCCGAATTTATAGTCTTTCTTCCGATGATCAATCTGCACAAAGAAGTGCAATCAGATTCACAAGCAAATTCCAGCGGAAACTATCTCCAATGACAACAACAACTTGCCTCGGCAGAAAGGATAAAGTTCACTCCCATATTTAATCGCTCTTCCAAAAACGCAGCTACACAACCGTTCGAATCAATTTTCCCCCTTAAACGACACTGCATTGACATGTTAGATAAAAGGAAATGAGCCTCGTCATTTTACAAGAGATGTTTTTGTTAAAACTACATAAACTTGATAAAGTGTTTGTTTTCTCATATAATTTTTCCTAAATTTTAGGGAGAGCAATAAAATAATGAAAATGGCCACAGTAGCATTCTTAATGATGTGAAATCTAAAAATTGTCACCATAGAAATATCTATGCCAAAAAAAAAATTCTTTGCAACCATAAAGGCCTGTTTGGTTGCAGGATTTGTATGCATTTGGATTGTGGAATCCTAGGATTCCATAATTTTGTGTTTGGTTGATGGATTTGTATTTCTAGGATTCCTTTATTTTTTATGGGGGGGCCACCACAAAACTAGGATTCCTTAATCCTAAAAAATTTCAAGGATTTGACACTATTCATTGTACTTTTAGATGGGACATGTATACTTTATTTATTTAATAATCCTCTCTCTATCTATGTCTCTCTAAAATCCTCAAATCCAAATCCCACTTTATTTTCACCAACGAAACAAAGATTACAAGAATCTACAAATCCAATACTAGAAATCCAAAACCAACCAAACAACAAATTACCAAATCCAGAAATTTTCAACCGTACTATTTTGGAATCCAAATTTCATAATCTTGCAACCAAACAGGCCCTAAATGAGAATAACTGGAAGGAAGCTCAGTATGATGGCGACATAACTAACCTGTCTGAAGATGCAATCATAGCCAAAGCTTGAAGTGACATCTCTTGACATGTGATTATACATGAAATCGGATGCAAGGGAAACCTGCATAGCAAACATCATATTAGTAAATGCATTTACAAAGCAAGTTGATAACATATAACAAGTTGGTTAAACTTCCACACAAAAAAACCAAACAAAAAGGAAAAAAGAAAGGGAAAAGGAAAAAGGGGGAAAGAAAGAAGAGGAAAAAATAGAAAAGAATCACCTTCTCAGATACTTTCTGAACATAACTTAGTGCAACTATTCCCGTACTTGCAACTTGACCTGTTGCAACCTGCATACATTGAAAGAATATCCATAAAAACCATTTGGCAATCTGAAAACATTTAAACATTTGAAACAATATCTTTCCAAGTTTGCAGCTATTGTCCATCTCTGCTTCCAGTTCCAGTAAGAATTACAAAAGAGTGTCAAGAACCACTTTACTTGGAAGCCTAAGGTATTGGGCTGCGAGCTGCGGGCTGCGAAAGAATGTACATCAAGCTAAAATTAAGAATTTAACACTCCTCTTCGCATGCTTGGGCCCAGCGAAAACACTTGGTAATAAAGATTGAATACAGGGGATAAAAACATATATATTTATATACATGGGGATGTTTGAACCCAGGATATCTCTTGGAATCTGGTGATTTAATACCATATCAAAAACCACTTTACCAAAAGATTAAGCTACTGGATTGGGGGGAAATAAATCAAGCAAACAACACATTTTACATGCTCACACGCATTTAGCAGCCGTCTTTTGCGTCAAATTGGTATCTGATCCAAGTTAAAAGTATAGGTGACACCAGGGTTGATTGCTACCCTTTGCTTTGAATCGTTTGTTGAATTTTCTTACATCATCAATTTCCACCTAATATTAATAATATCTTCTGATCCTCACCTGTGTCAGTTTGCCCGATTTTGAGGTGCATCCGCAGTACCAAGCATATAATATTTGACCAGACTAGCTTGCAAGTTACCTCGCTATCCTTCTACTATAAATCACAATCACTCAGTCAGGTCAGGTCTCTGTTCTTCTAGCACCTATATGAACTTAGAATTGCACTTTGATGCTATGATCCATACACTAAATCAAAAGGCTTCGTACAAGTACTTTGTGGTGAGAAGTCTTGAATCCTGTCGATTGATCAGCAGGGAAGGGAGGAAGGGAACGTCCTCCGGTTGGCAAGGAACTATTGATGGCAGAGGAAATAGGTAGCGTTGGCAAAAGTTGAGAGTGGCGCAATGGCAATAGATTGCAATGGACGGCGTTGGCAAAAGTTGGAGAGCGGCGCAATGGCAATAGATTGCAATGGGCGGCGTTGGAGAGAGTGAGATAGAGAGAGAGGATAATGGAGGAAAAGTGCTATAGGAGGAAATTTCCTCCAATGGCGTCGGAAAAAAAACCCTCCACGATTTTTTTTTTCAACGATCGGCATCCATCACCGCCATCTAAGATGTAGATGCACCAAATTTCATGTGATTCCATCGTTTTTTCACCGTTGATTTAGTGGATGCAAAATTAACAGTTTATCAACAATACAACATTTACATTTCAAATTCAACGGTGAAAAAGTGGTGGAATCACATGAAATTTGGTGTATGCACATCTCAGATGATAAAGACGATGTGTGCCGATCGTCGGAAAAAATCGAGGGTGTGTTTTTATGACGCCACCTAACGAAAAAGTCTCATAAGGCCTCTTTTCTTCATTATTCTAATATATATATATATATATATATATATATATATATAGAGAGAGAGAGAGAGAGATAATAGAGTAAAGGCGGGAGGGGATTTCCTCATATGGCATCGAAAAAATACACCCTTCACGATTTTTTTCGACGATCGGCACCCACTATCATCTTTATCATGAAAAATGTGGATACACCAAATTTCATGTGATTCCATCATTTTTCAACGTTGATTTAGTGGGTGCAAAATTAACGGTTTACTGACAATATAACTTTTTACATTGCCAATTCAACAGTGAAAAAGTGGTGAAATCACAAGAAATTTTGTGTATCCATATCTTACAAGATGATGATGATGGGTGCCGATCGTCGAAAAAATTCATGAATATAGATATTTGACGTCACTTAATGAAAAAGTCTCCTAGAGCCTCTTTTCTTCATTATTCTCAAACCGGTCCGCATTTTTAAAAAACGGGAAATCTCGCGATCCATTCAAATTGATCACCCTTCACTCAAATATACATGTATGAAAAGTCAATGGATTTGAAGACGTTTAACATATACATCGAATGATGTTTACGTTGTATTATCGAAAGACTTTCATTTTTGCACCCATCGATGCTTTGGTTAGAGATCTTCCAATCCTTTAATTTTTCATACACGTATATTTGAGAGTAGGGTGATCAACTAGGACAGATCGGATTGTTCAAATATGTCGTAGACTGAGAGTTCTCATTTTAAAAAAGACGGACTGGTTTGCAATAGATCACCCTTATATATATATATATATAATGGAGGAAAGGTGCCATAGGAGGGAATTTCCTCCCATGGAGTCGAAAAAATACACCCTCCACAGTTTTTTTCGAAGATCGGCACCAATCATCATCGTCTTTATCATGTAAGGTGTGGGTACACTAAATTTTATGTGATTCCATATCACTTTTTCACCGTTGATTTAGCGGGTGCAAAGTTGACGGTTTACCGACAATAGAACTTTTTACAATGCCAATTCAACGGTGAAAAAGTGGTGGAATCATTGAAATTTGGTGTACTCACATATGATGAAGATGATGGATGCCGATCGTCGAAAAAAATCATGGAGGATATAGATTTTTGACGCCACCTAACAAAAAATCCTCCTAAAGCCTTTTTTCATTATTCTCTATATATACATACATACATTTATATAAGGTAGCGATATGGTGAGATAGGATTCTTAAAAGTGAGATGGAAAAATCCGACCATCATACATCAATCAAAACGACGATCGGCTCCATACATCTTGTTCTATATGTCAATCAACATACATGTACAAAAATTTAGAAAATTTAAACGCTTCTAAGCTATGGATATCACGGTCGCAAAATGGATGGTTGTTAAAGCATTGTAAAAGTTGCATACATTGGATACCCTTGATGCAAAATTCCATCTCACTTGAAGCATCGGAAAAAATCGAGCATAAAAATATTTGACGCCGCCTACCGAAAATGGCCTCCTTGGCTTCATTACTCTCTCTCTCTCTCTCTCTCTCTCTCTATATATATATATATATATATATATAACCCCATTCGGGGATCCAACCAAGTGACCTCTCACTTTGGAGAGGAAATTGATACCAACCGAGTCATATGCCCAATTGGTCTGGCAGATGATTTTGATGATACAATGATTCTGACAGTTGTCAATGATGGTGTTGGTGATAATTGCAATCAAGGAACAAAGAACAAGAGAGTCCCAACAAAGACTTCGAAAAGCTCAGCAAATACTGATTATCGACCGCCGCCCAAAATGATGGAACTCTACTGAACATTTACTTTAAAATCTCATAAGATTGCTAATTTTTATCAAATCAAATTATCATTTATCAAAGTCTAAGCTTTCCCTTACAATAATAACCTTTATATAGGCTTCATTATTCCAAACACCACATGCTTTTTATCCTGAAATCACTATATACATTAAAAATTATAAAGTGAACACATACCACAATAGACACACCAACATCTAACTCAACATGACTGTGGTATCTGGCTACCATTCTCCTCGGCTAAAAACTTTCACCACCTGGTGAACTCATAGAAACACTGAACTTTAGTGTTGCACCTTATCCAGGTTGTATAGGTTTCGTTTTTCCAACCACCACAAGTTTTTTTTCCCTTTTAAAACACTAAATACATTAGTACTACTAAAGTAAACACATACATCACAACAAAGAATGAACACACCATCACCAAACTCAAGACATGACACCATCACCAAAATCACTATATACATTAAAAATTATAAAGTGAACACGTACCACAATAGACACACCAACATCTAACTCAACATGACTGTGGTATCTGGCTACCATTCTCCTCGGCTAAAAACTTTCACCGCCTAGTGAACTCATAGAAACACTGAACTTTAGTGTTGCACCTTATCCAGGTTGTATAGGTTTCGTTTTTCCAACCACCACAAGTTTTTTTTCCCTTTTAAAACACTAAATACATTAATACTACTAAAGTAAACACATACATCACAACAAAGAATGAACACACCATCACCAAACTCAAGACATGACACCATCACCAAAATCACTATATACATTAAAAATTATAAAGTGAACAGTACCACAATAGACACACCAACATCTAACTCAACATGACTGTGGTATCTGGCTACCATTCTCCTCGGCTAAAAACTTTCACCACCTGGTGAACTCATAGAAACACTGAACTTTAGTGTTGCACCTTATCCAGGTTGTATAGGTTTCGTTTTTCCAACCACCAGAAGTTTTCCCTTTTAAAACACTAAATACATTAATACTACTAAAGTAAACACATATATCACAATAAAGAATGAACACACCATCACCAAACTCAAGACATGACATTGGTAGCTGGCTAAAGAGAAGCTAAAAAGTAGCTTTATGGTCATCTTTCTTTCTCCTCATCTTAAAAATTTCACCACCTAGTGAATGCATAAAAGGCTAAAAGCGTTGGACTTTAATGGTGTATCTTGTTCAGGTTAGGAACCTTGACAATGGATCCGTACGTTAAATGTCTAGTATCATTACTGTCTTTTTTAACGCACCAATATCAAAACCTCATCTCATGCTTTAAATTTTATAGTTTGACTGTGAATATTACCTACAATTTATTTACCACAATCGTCTTTTGTTGAATCCTTAAAATGCAAAACATCCAGAAGTAGTGTGGATTTACTATAGACTCTCAATTAAGCACCCTATGGACACCACCCAAATGATCATACTAACACTTTGGATAATTCAGACATTAGTACTAACCATTCAAATATTATATCCATGTCCATAACTGAATATTGTCTGAATAATAACACCCACTGCAAAATAAACTCTCTGTCGACTCTTTCAATAAAAAAAACAAAGGTGTTCAGTCTAGCAGTTACAATACTATATGCTTTCATTTTACATTCAAGTATCCGAGAGATTCCAACTTCCTATCACTTGAAGGCCAGAATCTCTCCATAGGCCTCCTATAACCTCTACTAAAAGAGGCCTCTATACGAACTTTGAAAGGGGGGAAAAGAGCTGACAGACTACGCACCAAGTTAAGTCAACATACATCTCTCTTTCAGTTTTTAGAACAAAACCACTGAAGAGCATCCATGTTCTCAAGTAAGAATGCCATTAAACACTTTCAAATCGCAATCCCATGCTTGTCTCAAATGTAATAACCAAGAACAGACTGCATGTTTCAAAGGACATCAATTTTCCATCTGCCAATAGTCATTAATTACTGGAACTTAAGCATGAGGTAATGTCCTATTGTGGTGCTTCTCTTCTAGATCATCTTTGTACATATTGAATTTGCACAAAGGCTTTGGAAATGAGAGATTCACGAAGTAAGCAACCAAGTAAATAAATTCAAGAGCTTTTAACTCTCCCTCCCTCCCTCCCTCCCTCTATACCGATTCACAGCTATATGCATCATAAATGATTTATTAACATATCATCGAGTATCTAACCTTGAAGGCTGAAACATTATACATGTGTCACTAGTAGGTGTGGCAGCTCAGAAGGAAAGCAACCAAATCTGAAGTTCGTAATGTCGGATTCTTTTTTCTTTTTGTGTGTATTTTGTGTAAAATGTACACAATTATTCTCCGTCAAGTCTCAGACCACAGAATTTTGAATCTTTTGACGAACTTTCAAATGTGATCTAGATCTCCAGCAACTTGGCATCTACTTAAGTGAACCAAATTACTGATTCTACACTCTGATGTTAAAGCATACATCACACAGTGCGCTCCATACAAAATAATTTCAATACTTGTACATGGCACTAAAAAAGTGCAAGCTAATAAAGCATCTAATTTTCAGCAGTCAAGATAGTGAACTAAACAACCCGTAAGAGAAAAGGAGGAATGACAATGTTCATTTCAGAAACACATGGCATTTACGTCTAAAAATATAATCAGTAAAAATAGTGTTTCCAGGATACAAAGTCGTCACAACAGTCTGTGAAGGACATTGCAACCTGAAAAACTCTTTTTGCATTGGCCTAATCTGTGAGAGATTGTGAATAAATGCACGGGCATGGAAATTTAAGTTATTTTGACTTCGGCAACATCTGGATCCAAATATATAAACAATATGTTATTGCTTTCTACAAAAATCGATGCTGGTAAAGCAAATAAGCCAAGAACAGAAGATATGAAGCAACCATCATGTAATAAGATAGAAAGTCATGTACCATCTTATCTGTGTTATACCGAGCAGCAAATCCAATACCAGACTTTCTTTGGTGACCAAGCCAAAAAACTTCAGTGCCTAGAGACAGAAATGGAGTGACACTCTGCCGAGTAGAAACAATAAGAGAATATGAGCTTGGTCAGGATGCAAAGTTAATTCTGGCTAAAAAAAACAGAAAAAAGATAATAAGAATCCATATCTCGACTCATGCTTTTGAAAAATGGAGCGTTTAAAACCTACGTCGATAGAGAACAGGAAATGTCTTAAATAACTAATATTCAGATGGTTCCATTTTGTATACACAGTGGACCAATTTGCATAGGAACAGTCAATGTTATCATGAATGGAAGTGCAACAGCAACAAGCTTTTACCCCAAAATTTTGGGGTCGGTTATATGAATACGTTTATTCCAATCTACTCCGTTAAGGGACGTCCCCGGTTAAATTAACAATCAACATATCATTCTTAATTGCCTCTATCTATGTTCGTCTAGGTCAACCCTATCCCTGGTTGCATTATTAACTACATATCCGTCACTTCTTCTCCGTTCTAACTGGGGCATTTATTGGTCTTGGTTGCACATGTCGAAACCTTCTCAATTGGTTCTCTCTCATCTTATCCTCTATGATAGCGACCTCCAACTCGTATGAATGGAAGTACTAGCGGTAAAAGAAATACGTTTGTTTTACTTGATCAAAACTATTATCACAATTATGCAGGGGGAGGTATTGTGACTATTGTCGAATGGATTTCTCAATGAAAACTTAGAAACAGCTTGCATTTGTTTCCTAAAACCTTTGCTCATTAGCAAAAAGAGCAAGCTGTTGTAAATAGGCATAGCAACTTGAAGGTTAATTTCCAGTAATCTGTTGTATGCAATATATTTCTTCAGAACATAGAAAGGGCAGCATGTAAACCTTTTAACTGTTTGTATGGGCAGGGATTATGACTTCTCAATAAAATTATTTTCAATTAAGTATGCTCTATAATTTGATCTTTAGCTCAATTTTATGCTGGATAGTAGACAGAATCAGAAAAGGTTTAGGTGCTAATTTACATCCCGGATGAGTAAACTATAAGGGTGCATCACACAAGTTTCTTATTAAAGATAGCTGCATTAAATAGAATTCAACATACACGGGTAAAATTACTAATGTTTCTGTAAAAGCAATTTGAAGGTTAGCAGTGAAACTAGGGATCTGATGTCTAATTAGAAATCACCCTCCCCCTTTTCTTCACAAAAAAAAAGGAAAAGAAACAAAAAGACCCCATGGTCAAGGCTTGAATGATTTTCTCATGTTTATTACCTCAGAGGTAGAAGCAGGCCATTTACCAAACTGAACTGATTCAGCAGACAAATTAAGTCTATGAGCATGAAGAGGCAAGTCGATTGGACCAGCTCATGATATAACTTCTCACATTTGATGCTGTTGTTGATCGCTAAATTTATTATTCAAGAAAATGATTTGTCTATTAGAAAGATTTTTTTTCTAATTTGCCTCACTCAGAAGCAACCAAAAAGAAAAATGCGTGGACAAATACTTGATCCTGCTCAACCCCCTTAAGCATTTATGCCATGCTCTCAAGCTTCACAGCACTATATTCATTTATGCAATGAATTGTTTGCAGCATAGTGCAGTTCCCAAACTTAAACTGTGTCTTGCAGTCATGTTTGGCTTCAATTTCCTATGTATACAGTTTCAGTATGAGCCAATATGACATCAGAGCTCTTGCATCTTTTACGTACATACCATACGATAAAGGGAAGAGGAAACATCAATGCACCTAAGAAGCATAGCTCGGACGTGGGATTCATATAATACATGGCAGCCTTATGAAGTGAAACATGAGAACACGGTACATGATATGGATTACATATAACAAAGATAAAAATAATAGCAAAAAATAAATTTCAACTATCATGATTGAAAAAGCATGTCCAAAAATGCAAGCATACACACATAATAGTCATCCACGCACAAACAGCCGTGTCCTGGTATTTATAATAATGTAATTATATATAAAGTTTACGGTTTACATATATTTAACGCTAACCTACCACATAATTATGTACATTTTTACAAGGAGCAAGGGCTCTACGAAATAGGTTTAATGCGTCTCACTTTCTTTATCCAAATCTAAAATAAAAATGTTAAATACTTTGTACAGTCTAGTCTTGATGTCTTATTTTTCCTCTGAATATAGTTTTACTATTATATATACATATGAATGTTGTACAGGGGAGCCGGATCAAGCTCATTTTTCGCAATATGTGCATATTTACATTTGCTCCTCCATTAGTCTGGAAATTATGGATCAACCCCTCACATGCATCTCTTCCTAAATTTTCCTCTTTGACATGTGTACCAAATTGGAATTTCTCTGTTGACATTTGGCAATGAGAAAATAGCTGGAATGCGAGAGAGATGGGGGGAGGGAGAAGGAAATTGTTCATGAATATCCTGCTTTTAATAAAAACTTAAATTTCTAGGCAACTTCTCCCGATTGATTGCACCGATTCAGTAATTTGCACTCACCCCGATGCAAAATTTCAGAGCCTACGTAATTTTGGCATGGTTATTTAAGTTATGAGAAACTTATCTTTTCCAATTTGCTTCCAAGATATCTTCGATCTCTCTGTAGGGAAATTAAATGGCATGAAACTATCTTTGAACCTTAACATCCAAAGGTCATCGTAACGTTAGTTCTTCTATTAACTTAAGTTTTGTTCATATTTTCTTGGTTTTTTATTTCATGAATATTGTTCGTTTTTATGGGTTACTAGCATCTATAGAAAGTTCTTTTGTGATCTTGAGATAAAACTGTATAAGTTACCTTCTTTTTACGTTATTTTTCATTATGTGCACAAAATCATGGTTTTTGATTTATGGGTTTATTGATTTGTAATGTTTTGGTTTTGTAGTTGATCATCAAGAAACATCAACCTTCTTTTTTTGTTGTTAATTTGATTTCTAAGCACATTTTTTGTTACTGATGTTATTGTTAACTTTCATGAAATTCATTAGTCTCTCCAATATTGAAAGATTTTACTTGCGATGTTGATAATTAAGCAAAAGTTAGCTCCTGTTTTGAAGTTATCATTTTGTGCGCTTGTTTTGATTTTCGCTTAATGGATTTTGTTATTTTTCTTATGATTTGTCAGTCTATATAATAAATTGTAGCTTTCAATTTTGTATTATGAAAGTAATATTAAGAGAGAAAATAGAGCGGGGGGGGGAAGTGGTGATTTAAAAGGAGTATTCATTCATGAATCAAATGAAAAGGAAGGACAAATATGAATTTTTTTCTTATTCTTTTGGGACAATATTTTTTCTCGTAGTATTGTTTTTAATGGTCAACCACTTCATGCGTTTGCGTGGGGCCACTTGCTAATATTAATAATAACAATAAGATAGTGGAAATTTAATAACTAAACCCACTATCCAGAACCCATACCCTATTTCACTTTACAAAATTCTTTCATATATCAAATGATACATATACAAAATTGTACATGAACGCATAGAAATCCTCTTGTATCAAAGTGTTTCGTACAATACGTTTTGTGTACCATATGATACTAACAACAGTGTATAAATATATTATATATACACACATAATAACTATAATAGCAAGTGTTTGAAAAGCATAGAATATGTGTCTAAGAAGTGTCAAAGTGATGTCCTCGAATGTCGGAGAAGTGCCCGATGAGGATATGCCTAGTGAGTGTGCCCATGGAATGTCCGAACAGTGTCGATGTTCGACATGAAGATGTCTCCACTATAGATGTGTCAGTGATACACACGAACACACGATCAGAACACAAAGGTTATGAATTACGCGTGCGCGCACACACCGCAAGAAGTCTACAGGAAAAGATGCAAGGCGCACAGATTGTATAAAATCAAACAAGCGTAAGTGCATATGAGAAGCGAGGTTTCTGAGATTGGAATATATGTTATACAACATGATTCTTTGGTACTTAAATGTCAAATAAAATAAAATATGATATTAAGGTATGCAATGTAAAGTATCGCATCGTAAGATTGAGAATTACCTGGATATAATTGCCTCCATAAAAGGCATTATTCCCAATCTGAAACTGAGCCCTGTAGTCATGACCCTACCCAAACAGAAGAAGATACCGTGTAATTAGAATTTAGAAGTACCAAACAGAAGAGGAGAGGTATAATGTGTGTTTACACACGCACGCACGCGCGCGCGCGCGCACACATATGAGTGCGTGTATAAAGGAGAAATTGAATAAAGAGATTTTCTACATAAATCAGCTCAAAGAAAGTTTGTCGACCTCATTGAGCACTGCACTAAATATTCACCATATTCATATATGGACGAGAGGTGATAAGATGACAGATGGAATACTTAAATACCTGAGCAGGCTGCAAATGCGTATAGTGTAGACATTAGCAATGACACTACAGGAACTTGGAGCTAAAGTACAGAGAAACCAGATCTGCAAATAGTTAACTATGAATCTAGAGACTCGTGCAATACAATAATGCAACTTACTGTTAGGAAGTGTCCAAACCAGATAACAATATCATAGGTCTGACATAGAAATCCGAGTAAGCAGAGCAGGTGTTGGTAGTTATGTGGCAGGCTTATGTTATCCCAAGGCAGACACTAGAATTATATAACATATGCTAACTAATTTAATTAACAATTAAACTTCCAGTAGTCGTGATGATTGAAAATTATAAAATGTGCCAATAGGAAAGAGTTCGTAACAGCACAATACAAAGCTTTGGCGGCCACTGAAATGGTATGGATTATCACTCTCTCTGGGCTAACGTAGACCAAAAAAGCATGGCTGCTTAGTTGAAGGGGCAATTTCCCTGCAATAAGCTAAAGCAGGTTTAGCACCTCCTTTAATTTTCATTTTGCTTTTAGGTTCTATTGGTTCCAAAGCGAGTATAGTAGTTATTGCTCTATTTACAATAGTTGGGCTCTTTTAGGTGTATGTTTCATTGTAACTAAGGATTACGGCTGCAAATGGAGCTGCAAAAGATTAATCCCACCATGTCATTAAGGTGAAGTGGCGAACTAGTGCTGTGCCACTCCCTAAAAAGAACTACTAACTGCAAGTTGTAAGTTGGCCAACCAGATGCAATCAGCTGCATTTGCAACATCAAGCAGCTCCATTTATACCTTCGCTCGCATCAAGCCAACTAACAGAAAATGCAGTTCTCCACACCATATCCAAAAGAGCTGATTGTCTAGCTTGCAGCTCAAGCAACTAAATAAACTCTTTGCAATTAAAAGAGGAAGAATGAAAACACTTTGCATACAAGAAAACTAAATAAAGTCACACCAAACTACCTTCCTCCCATTCTACATTTAAGTTACGCGTGCCTAGCCTCTAGCTTAGCAAACAAGAGAAATGTTTTTAATCTAACAAGTATTACCCCAATAAGATACAAACAGCATGGCTAGTGATAGCTTTCATGCCGCCCATGTCTGCCGTATTAGTTGAATTGAATCCAAAAGACAATTAAAAGTGGTCATAGCTGTGGTATGGCAGCTAAAGTTCAATTCATCGCAGAAACACCCATCTAGCACGGTGGTATACAATGCAAACGAATTATCCAATATAGCTGTTAGAACATGTGCACTTATCAAATCACGAAAGGAAAAAAAGCCTAATCAGAAGGATAAAGCAAACATCAGTACAACTGGACAAGTTCCGACTTAAACAACCAGCCTTGGTATTCTAGATTTACTTAAACACGATCGAAATCTAAGTTTTCTTTTGCAAGCAAAGTTCAGGTTAATATAATAATGCATCTGGTCTGGTGTAAACAACCAGCCTAGGTATTCTAGATTTACTTAAATACTATCAAAATATAAGTTTTCTTTGCAAGCAAAGCTCGGGTTATTATAACAATGTATCTTGTCAGGTATATTGCATGCTCTTAACAATGAAGTAATAAACCCAAGCACATGCCGTCCAGAAACAAATAGAAAGGATTTAAACCCAAGTCCACTTGATTTCTAATACACACCAAGGGTTGATAAGATCGCTTTCAAGAATAATCCAAGCACAACAACAAATAGACAACGTCGCGGTCAAAACTATTATTGGAACTTGAGCAGATATTAAGTGCATCAAGCTTCAGTTCAACATGCAAGTAAACTTTCATGGATAAATTAAAAGAAGAAAAACTAATTAATATGTGGTTGGAGGAAGATATACCTTATAATCAAAATTGAACATTCCCTGGGAGTAATGGGGCTCGTTCGTAAGCTGGCAAAAATTTGCAACAAAAAGCACTTAGAAAATAGATCTTCGGTTTATCCATATATATAAATGGCAGCCTTAAATGAAACTAACTATTATTAGCTTATTGAATGAAGATATACTCGTATACCTGAGCATTGGCCTTCAAAGTAAGATTATCAGTCAAATCACATTTAACTCGTGCATTTAGCCTTCCATCTGTCATTACCCTCCCAACAAGCATCAGCTGCAGAAATACCATGGATAAGATTGCCTGGCTAATTTATTCCGAGGAATTGTACAAAATATATGGAGAGGAAAAAATGATCCTAAAGCACTGCTTGACCAGTGGTAAAAGAATATATTTAGTTTCTGACCTTTGGATCCAGAAAATTAGCTCCGAACTCATAATTTGCAGTAGGAACCTTTACTGTGTCAGACGACCCAGGGAGTTCCGTCGAGCCCATGAATACACTGTGATATAATGTAACCAGTTTTAAATCCTGCACTTAGAGAAAATGTACAGCCATCTAAAACAGTGAAATCTAAGTTACCTGTGGCTTAGAGAAAACTTCTGGTTCAGACCCTTCGTAAAATCAAACCGTAATCCTTCAAAAAGCTCGGGTTTCAATGACACTGAGAAAACATAGCAGAGATTAGACAAACATAGTAAGAGAAAAGGGGCCTTCTAACTCCATAACCACTATAACAATTTCCTTGCAATCTTCGCATGTACATGCAACATCTTGGACAGATAACTTCTGTGATTGGGAAGGGAAAGCTATATATGCATATTTCTGAACAATTGCTATGAGTTTAGTCATCATGCAAAATTAATTGATACTTGAAATAGATTATGTTGTAACATGCTTGTCTACTTCAATCACCACATCCCAAAACAAAAAAAACAATTAGTGATTCTTCAACACTGTGTAAATATATGACACTGGTAAATCGCTTTAAAAGGGGGAAGAAACTTAATCTTTCAAACAACAACACTGTGTGCTTTAGGTTTTCCTTGGCAAGGTGCTAAAGCTTACTGCGCAGGAACTGGATGAATATCTAACTCTTGGGCAAACTTTTGGAAAGTGGTACTCGAAACATGAAATATTCAAAGCAAAATAAAATATATAGAAGCATCTTTACTTCCTATCATATCATTAACTCAGATAGCTAATGGTCCTTGACTATATTAATATGCATTTGGGATGAAAGTCGTAGAAGCCAAAATATTGATTGTTTCTTCTTATAATGAGTAAATTTGAAAGTAGTATTTCACTGACCGACCAAGCATCCACTAACCCCAACTAGACTCCATAACCCTACTTCCATCATGGATTTAAAAGATAAACCTAAGCTTATAATCAGGTTCACTTTCAAGGACATTGTCCAAATCCGCCAGCATCAAGCGTGCTTTCACAACATTGCTACTCAATTTTACGCCTTTTCCAATAAAAATCACATCTTTCACATCTAGGGTTTACCAATCAACAAATCCCCGAGAATCAAGATGAAAGCAAACATCATAAAAGTAAAATTAACAAACAATCGATCGAGGATCTCACTCAATGCTTCTCTCTGGATCTCCTCGAAGGGAACGGGGCAGGGGAGATTCAAGTAGTCGACTTTCTCCGGCTTCTTCTCATCCTCTGCATTCGGCGGAAGCGCCACCGCGAGGCCCGCCGGCGGCGGAGGCGGAGAGGCAGCGTGGCTCACTGTAGATCCCATCGATCGATCTAGATAGGGTTAGAGAGAGGAAAAGGTTGGGTTTTTTTGTGCTAGGGTTTAAGGGAGAGGAGGCGGTGTGATCTCTTCTCTCTCTTTTTTGTTTCCCCTTTTCGAAGTTTGGTGAAAGGGGAAATTATGAGAGAAAGAGGTCGCGATTGGGAATTTTTGCGGCTGGGGTTGGGATTTTGAGTAAGAGAGAGGTTTTGGAAGGGTTTTTTCTGGTCATGTGTGGGTCATAAAGGAGGGCTTGCACACCAAGATTGGCTATATAATCGTCGGTCCTTTTTTTCAAACCTAAAAGATTTTGATGTGATTTTGATGTGAGTTTGGTATTATTTGATCGGTTGATTTTGTGATGAGGAATTTTCTATTCTTGATGAACAGGTTAAATTTACAGCAATATGACGAGAGGAGGAAGTATCAAAACCATAATTTTTAGCATGTCTATGCCTTGGAATGCGTTCGTCGTCGGGATGAATGACGGCAAGCCGGTGATTATTTAAGGAGAAAAAGTAGAACTTTTGATTTCTTGAGAAGATATTTTTCTCTCGGAATAATCGTCTTCACGGTAATCTTAAAACCAAAGGATAGTTTGAATCCGTCTGATGTGAGCACAAAAATAAACGCCTTACATGGCTTCAGCATCATGAAAGTGACACAAGTTCATTGTTTCTTGGGCATACTTATGCGAGAACTTTTTTTCTTTGTATGAAGCCCAATGATTGAACTAGCTACCTCCTGTTTCGAAGAGATAGGTTTTACCGCATGAGCTATGTTCAATTGATGTGTTTGTCGTAACTGGTTGTATCATAAATAAATAAAAAAAACATTTTCTGTTTATAGATTAAAAAACGGCTTGCCTTATATATATATAGATAAATACATAAAGTTATTTCTTAATACCATCGTGTGAAGATATGCATTTGAAATTTTAAATAATATGGGTAGGAAAAATTGATTTTATTTGAGACTTGCCGAGGTGATGATGCTCACAAGTGGTATCTCCTCAAGATTACGACACGTGGCAGATGACTTGTCCCGAAAGCTACGGGAGTGGAATAAATAAGTTGCACTATGAGAAACGTGTCCGGCCTTCCAGGGGACCTCCCTAAATACATTTCACCTTCATCCAGGAAACTGCCAGCAGCTCGTCTTTGAGCTATCTCAGACTCCCGGCTCGTCTCCGAGCCGTCTGGTATGCCGAGCTTCCTCGGCCTCCCGGCTGGTCTCCGAGCCTCCGACGTGCCGAGCTTCCTCGGCCTCCCGGCTGGTCTCCGAGCCTCCGACGTGCCGAGCTTCCTCGGCCTCCCTCAACCCACCAGGAGCGCAGATCCTATGCGCCACGCAACAGCTCCGCATATATCGCCAAGACGAGATATCCGCCGCCCCACGTTCCGCGTCCCACGCTGGCGCATCCCCCCATTAATGAGCGTATCCCGTCATTAATGAAGAGATCCTATCATTCACACAGGTGTAACGTCAGGGACGTAACTGACGGCGAAAATCTCGCATCTGCTCACTTCATGCGACCACTATAAAAAACCATTTCTCAGACGACTTAGGTAACTGGAATTATCTCAATACGCCGCTACTCTACTCCTATTCCTCGGCTCAAACTTGATCGTCGGAGGGTCCTACGGTGGTCACCCATTCCAGGACTTCTTTGCAGGTAGCTCGGCGTCCAACACCAAACCATTGAGATCCACACCCAACAACTCCAAAACCAAATCTCAGCCGTCCAAGATCACCATTGCAGGATCGACGGAGGACGGCATCTGAAGGAGATCCGAAGCTCTATCAGTTAGCACCGTCTGTGGGAAGAGCAATTTCTTCCACCCATCCAAGCTGATCTTCCGCTCTCGGCCTGATGGGGAGTGAAAGCCACGATGATCCCAACACAAGCCGCCACACCCCCTACAACGAAGGCGTCAGTGGTTCCTCCCCCTCCAAACCCCATCAACGTCTTATCGGCTCGAATCGGTAGACTCACGTCGATGGTGGACGCCCTCGTCCGCGTTCAGGCGGTGGGCCCTGTTCACCAGGTCGTGGTCCCCCCTCGAGACAATGACTCGCGCAAAAGGGCCAATGTCCACTCTCCCTCAGCGTCGCTGAGCGCCGGCGTGCCACCTCCGGCAACCACGGCCCATGCGCGGGCCATGATTCCATGACCTGCTAGGCTTCAGAAGGCTCCACACCCCGGTCTCAGGAAGGACTGGGCCATCGCCCCGAAGTCCGACGCGCATCCACACCCTCTGAGGAGGTGTTGGTCAGTTCGCCTGTTTCTAGGCATGACCGACGCCCTCACTCGCGTCGAGACCGTAGAGGTGCATGTCGGGACTACTCGAGAAGAACCTCGCCCGAGGATCTGAGAAATCTGATAGAGTTGAATCGAACCCGCACCGCCGCGCGGACTAGGAGTATGGACAGCCGCCACTCTGACTGTTCAAAATCCTCGGGTTACCACCACCGACTCGATGCCCTCGAAAAGAATATCGAGGGCATACGGCGAGACGACCATTCGTCTGGCGAAGGGGCTGGGTATTCCGCGGATTCTCTCACGGAGCCCTTCACCGAGGAATTGCTAGCCGAGCGTGTCTCATCCAAGAACAAGCCGCCCAAGGTAGCGCTCTTTGACGAGAAATCTGACCCAAAAGATCACTTGGATGCATTTACAGCAGGCATGAGCTTCCAATAACTCGGACGCAGCTCAATGCTGCGCTTTTCCCACTTCCCTAATCCAGGCAGGTCGGGGCTGGCGCCCTACTCCATCTCGACCTTTGATGAGTTGGCCACCCAGTTCCTCGGTCATTTCGTCGGGAACAGACGACAGAGGAGGACAGTCGGTTAGCTCTTCACCATAAAAAGCGGGGACAAAGAATCCTTTAAGGGATATGTCACTCGCTTCTACAATGCTCTCCTCGAGGTCCCCGAGCACCGCGATGAGACGGTTATCACCGCACTAAGATCGGGTCTTAGGCATAAAGAGTGGCTCCGCTCTTTTGCATTAGCGCAACATGTTCAGTCGAAAATGCTGCACATTTGATATAACATTTTCCTTACTTTTTTTAAATATCTAAAGGTGTTTATTATAAATATAGAATATATTTGGGTTTATCTGCAAAATACTATTTACCATATTTTTATATATTATAATTAACATTATGAAGGAAAATATATGCATATAATATTTATATAATATTTTGATAATTTAAATATGCATATCATATCAAATAATTTTAATCAAATTGCTTAAAGATTTATTACCATATAGAATGATTAAGATTATATCTCTACAACAAATATTACTAACATTATTCATAGAGATATTGTGCAAGATTTAGCTCAGGTCAGGAGATCAAGATATTCAAGACGCCAGGATCAAAAATCTGCCAATAAAATCGTAGAATCAATACTGGCAGAGACTCAGAAAATATTTCCAAAATCCAGATATCTAAAAGATCTCCATATGTCAACATGTAGAAGCTCCAGAAAATTGAAACCCTAAAGCCCCCAAACGGCCGCAGTTGCGCGGCAAATACCCCCTAAATGCGGTGGATCCGTGGCATTGTTGTGGAGTTAGAGTTTGGGATTTTGTGGGTACTTGCAACAACAAACCCTAATACTTGGGATCTAGGTTTATACTTTCAGGGCTATATAAAGGACCGAGGGCTAAAGTTAGAAATCATCACCTTTAACACGAAGCAAATCACCGTCAAAGAACAAGAGATCCATGACATGTCCGTGATTCGACGTGATAAAGCGACGTGAATATCGACGGAACATCTACTTCCTACGAGGCAGAGATCGAGAGCAACTTCTTCTTCTTATAATCTAAACCCGAAGGATTTGTACTTGTAAAGTTGATTAATAAATGTAAATCATTAGTTTAATTATTTCACATTTACTTTCTGCATTATGATTTCCTTATCTATTCTTTCTTCTTCTATCTCCATCATGCATGAGTAATTCTCCGCTTGATAGGGTTCGTAGGATTAGAGTAGAACAATGGATGAGAAAATATTTTAACTTCTTTTACGTCTTATGAAGTTTATAAACTTTAGCAAAAGAAAACATCCTACTCGGGCGTGCTATCAATTTATTGATAGTCTTGACCGCGATTTAAGATCAGATTAACAATTGTTTTGTTAAGGGCTAGACATGAATAGAGATCAATGAATGGATAAGGGTCAATAGTAGGGAAACCCTAGTTTCTTCCAAGAACTCTAATTCTCATTCATCACTGTCAATCTAGTTTTAAATCTATCAAAAGATAAAAGGAGTCATCTTTATTAGTCATCCATTACTACTAAATCCTAACGAACCCTACAAGCCCTCTTGTTTATATATATTCTACATCCGTATTTAAAATAGATCTAGAATCTATTCTCCTTTCTTCTTTTATTTTATTCAACTCGTCTAAAACAAGATTAAAAGTTCTACGCATCCCTGCGGACGACCCGTACTCATCTCGGCTAGCTACATGCGACACCGTTATTGATTGCGGTTATAAACTACAAACATTCTTTTTCACATCAATCAAGTAGCGCCGTTGCCTGGGATACGTGCGTAAAAAAAATTCTTGCTATTCGGGTTGATTTCTTATTTGATCCATAAAAATACTATAAAAGAGAACCAAAACCGCATATTGTGTATTTAACAATCAGTGTACGAATTTTTGCAAGGAAACCTGGAGTCACTGTAGCGAGGATATAAAGATTCAGAGGCATTCATCAAGACCCAGAGAAACTTAGAAGGCTACTGAAGAAAAATCATCAGAAGAAAGCACCATAGTGCGGTGGAACTGCCGCAATATTGTTCATTTAGCCACGGAACCGCGGCCACTTGGTGGACTTGCCTAGCCAAAATCCTCTGGTAACTTCCACAACTCTTTCTCTCTCCTATGGAAATCCAATAATATATTTTTCTGCAGGATTCTTTGCAAATTTAGCCACTCAAAAAAAATCTTTTACGTGTTTTGAAAGTGGTTTGTTTGTGCATATTTTAATACGGACATTAAGGAGTAAAGACCAAAATTCAGATCAGATGGGGATTTCATCATCCTTCTTAAGCCCCATAAATCACAAAACGAGCATCCGCATAACCCTACATTAATTAAAAAATATCTAGATCAAGACTCTAAGGACTGTCACGTTCAATTAGGACAGAGGAGGGTCGTGGGTAATTTATCGCTTATCCGCATTTCTTTTGTGGTGTCTAGGCAAGTGTGACTAAGACAAGTGGTTACTTAATTAGGCCCGCTACTTTCGGTGATTCGTATAGCGGATACCTCCCACTTACCTGACACTTACCTGACCACAAGAGTTATAAAGAGGTGGTAGAGTATTGATCCTGCGGCTTGTCCTTTGAAAGTCTAGGAGCGGTCTAGTGACCTTAGTTCTTGGGTTGTTTGTGCATTTTTTGTGTGATTTTTCTTACGTCCGACATTTTTCAAAACAAACCATTTTAAATAATTCTCACACACGCTGCCACTTGCGCTAAACCCGCTTAGTGCATGCTCGGCTGGACACGGGATTCTAGTGTCCGTCTTGTCCGCGTTTCTGCTATTGACTCCGAAGTCGATATTTCTTCATCTTCTTTTTCCCCTCCACCCACCACATCCGCGATAGACGGTTCTCCATCAGATTTTGCCACCACCCGTAGGTGCGCAGAATCCACCGCGCATCTCTCTCCAAGAGAGATGCTACCTGATACGTGGTCCCCTCCCTACTTGCCTATCCCTTCCACCAGCCAATGGGGATAATTTTGAAATTAAACCTCACTTCATCAACCTTTTGTCCAAATTTCACGGGCTTGAGTCTGAAGACGCATACATTTTTATCACCAAATTCGAAAACGTATCCACAATGATGGGTACTTCACAACTTTCAGTGGATGTTATGAGATTACGTCTTCTTCCTTTTATTTTGTGCGATCTAGCAGAAAAATGGCTTTATAACACTGCCGTACACTCTATTTACAGTTGTGATGAATTTGTTATAGCATTCCTTAAGAAATTTTATCCTAATCATAAGACCGCCCATGTTCGAAGCGAGATTAACCAGTTTACCCAGCTTCCCAATGAACCATTTTGGAAATGTTTTGAACGGTTTAAAGATCTGCTAGTCTAATGCCCTCATCACGGATTAATAAATGGGACCTTTGTAGAATTATATATGAGGGTATTAATCCAGCGACAAAACAGATGCTTGAGACCATTTGTCAATACCATTTCATGTCCAAAAACGATGGTGAAGCTTGGCAATTTCTGGAAGATCTCGCTGAACAAACTTTACAACGGGAAAGCATTAGACCAACATCATCTGGGGGGGTATCCATCAACTCGATGTTTCCATCGCAGTGAAAGCTGAAATGGCTGCGATACAAAAGAAACTCGACGCTATCGAAAACAAATTCTCATCTGCCTCCCTAAACCAGGTCACGCTCCCAAAACCGTGTGTGGTTGCTGTTCCGATCCATCACATCTAACGGAAGAATGTCCTTTGAATCCTCCGTTTCAAGGTCAAGAACACACTAATGCTGCCTTTCAGCAATGACCTAGAAACGATACTTATTCTTCCACATACAATCAGGGATGGAGGAATCATCCTAATTTTGCTTGGAACCAAAACCAAACTCAAACTCAAAATACGTTTCCAAGCTAAAATAACTATCAAAGACCTCCTCCACAGCAACAGCAGCCGCCACTGCAGAGTCAGCACCCCTTTCAATCGCAAACTTTTCAAAATCCAGCCAACAATTCTGCACCAATTAATGATTCTTTCCAAACGGCTGGTACCGAAAAACTCTTCGCACTCGAACGAAGCGTGGATACGTTTATTAAACATTCCATGCGATCGACGGATACTTTAACGTCTTTTATCCAAACGTTAATGCAGAACACCGCTTCCCACGATGAAAGCATAAAATCGATAGAAGCACAACTTGCACAGTTAAATGCCGCAATGAGTATGAGAGAGAAAGGGAAACTTCCATCTCAACCCCTACCGAATCCTGGCCACTCACAAAGTCATAATGTGTGTGCCGTAACGACGTTGAGATCGGGAAGAGTGCTGAACAACCAAGTCAGTGAACAGGTTGATGATGAGAAATCAATTGAAACCCCGGCTTCTACTTCTTCTACTCCTACTTCGTCTAGTTCACCACCTTTTTCCGAGCCTATTCTCCGTTTTCCCATAGGCTCGAACCCGCAGCCCTCTTTCTCGAGTCAACCTAAAACGATCCTAACTCCAATTCTGGGATCCATTCCATCCCCACGATCTTCTCCATTGTTGGACCTAACCCTTATTGATAAAGCTCCTTATCCAAACAGGTTAAGGGGCAACAGACCAAGTCCACAAATGGAGAAGATTGTGGAAATTTTTAGGTAAGTTAACATAAATACTTCTCTCCTAGATGCCATTTAACAAGTTCCGTCTTATGCGAAAATCCTAAAGGACTTGTGCACTAGGAAGAGAAAAATTTAAGTGCCTAAAAAAGTTTTCCTTGCGAGTAATGTAAGCACTGCTTTTACACAATAAATACCCACGAAACGAAAGGACCCCGGAAGTCCTACCATATCTATTTCTCTTGGGGGTAAAAATATCAATCTTGCTCTACTCGATTTAGGTGCTAGTGTTAACTTGCTTCCATATTCAGTCTATGAGCAATTAGAGATCGGAGAGTTAAAACCTGCACACTGCACTCTTTAGATGGCAGATCGATCTATCACCCAACCTAGAGGTGAGCTAGAGGATGTGTTAATCAAAGTCGGGGAATTTATATTCCCTGTGGATTTTATTGTTATAGATACACAGCCCATGGCAAACCCACGAAACCAAATTCATGTGATTTTAGGTCGACCTTTTCTAGTAACTTCCAACGCTGTAATCAATTGTCGAAACGGTTCTATGATCCTATCCTTCGGTAAGATGTCAATTGAGCTTAACATTTACAAGTTGAGAAGTGAACCCTCCGAACCCTATGCTCAAATATGTTCTGTCGAAAGGATGGATTCCGACAGTAGTGAATTTGAACAGCTTCACGATACTGATCTTGACTCCGCTAGTACGTTATTATTTGACCTTGCTATTTATTATACACATACGGACCCTTCTATCGAGCTGTCCGAGTCAAGATCTAACACTAAATATAAACCTTTTATGGAGTCCGAGTATCATCCTGTTCTTTCCGATGAGATTATTATTCGGGATATCGATGAAAGTTTTGAAGAAATCTTTACTGAAGAACTCGCATTCTTAGAAGACATGGGCGTTGTGATAAATCAACCCCCACTCAAAGAAGTTGAACCACCACCCCTTCTTCTTATCCGGAATAAGAATGCGAGTAATCCACCATCATTGTTTCGTCTCTACAAACCGAGACATACACCTGTTCTATTACACATCTTATCTCCTCCCTGCTTCTTTACGTCTATAGGTGACATGATCTTCTACAAACCAGTGCGTTATATCGATAAAATATTTGAATGGTTGGTGTTGACTTTTGGTCTTTGTAAAGCTTTATATTGACCAATAACTTTAACCCCCCCCCATAATTTTAAATGCTTAATACTATTTTACTCAAGTTTGGGGGGGGAATTTTTTGGCTTTTGAAAGAAAATAATTTTTTACAAAATTGTGTGGCAAAAATAAGTTTGGGGGGATTTTACTGTCATTTATTCATGTCCCCGTTACTAACTTTTCCTCCCAAGTCTACAGGTTTTTTTTAGCTTTACAGATGATATCAGTGAGGACACTGCTGCAAACAGGTTTGGGGGAGTTTTGTGCTTATTCACGCATTATTTTGCATTATCATAAACATAAGCACAAAATTTTTTGATAATAAAAGTTTGAAAGTGAAAAATTACATATGAAAGATAGGAATAGTTTGAGAAAAGCAAGAAAATTAGATGTTTTCTTAAACGAAACTAGTAATAAGTAGTTATGAGCCATTGTCCCGAGAGTTAGTAAGATGAAGGGAATTACTAATATGAGGATAGCTCTGAGTCTGAAAAATAGTCCATATTCTTGAGGCCAAACATTTGAACGTTGATATCCTACTATACGCACTTGAACACATCTTGAAACTTGGGATAGTAGAGAATACCTCGAAATGCTCGTCTAAAAGTCTTAGTATGAAAAAAAAATATATGTGGTGAAAAAAATGAACACTGGTTTTGTAATTACTTAAGGCAGCATAAAAAAGATATAGCGAGGGTGCTTTATCACCTAGTGCCTTAGACCAACTGGTTTGGGAGCCACTGCTAAACCTTAGGTGTTGCAAGACGAGGATATTACGCCTAAATAAGCAAGCACATTTAGTAATCGGTCAGTTAGTACCTCAAGAAGTATTAACGGTCGTATGAATGATGTGTGAGCAATTCCATTTAAAATATTCACCAACTAAAAAGTATTAAGAAAGATGGACAAGAGTATGATAGTTTGAATTGAATTCTCTAAGTGTAGCGATATCTTTTACACATACGTAGGGCTATATGATCGATGTTTGGAAGAAAGGTAGGGAGGAAGACTAAAGGCGATATTTTATTGAGGGATGATGTGATTTCTAACATCTTTTCACGACCATTAAGATAGGGCTCATGGCAACTGAAAAGCTGGTATAGTTGAAAACTCTTATTTTCAAGTTCTTTCTTTTATATGTTCTTATCTTTGTATGTAACTTTCATCTTCTTTCTTTTATTATGGGATTTTGTGGGTGTAATCCGCTAAAAACCCTCAGGAGACAACACTCCTTCTACTAGAGAAACCTAGAGGTTTAACGGTTTGTTGCACGTGCTCAGTGCAATCGTGTTGCCTACGAAAGTGTGCTACTTAGGTTTTTCTTTTTTCTTTTTCTTTTTTTTCTCCCTCTCTTGAATAACTAGTTTGCTCAGGACGATCAAAGTTAAGTTTGAGGGTATTTGTTCGGTCGAAAATACTGCACATTTGATATAACATTTTCTTTACTTTTCTTAAATATCTAAAAGCAATTATTATAAATATAGAACATATTTGGGTTTATCTGCAAAATACTATTTACCATATGTTTATATATTATAATTAATATTATGAAGGAAAATATATGCATATAATATTTATATAATATTTTGATAATTTAAATAGGCATATCATATCAAATAATCTCAATTAAATTTCTTAAAAATTTATTACCATATAAAATGATTAAGATTATATCTCTATAACAAATATTACTGACATTATTCATGAAGATATTGTGGAAGATTTAGCTCAGGTCAGGAGATCAAATATTCAAGACGTCAGGATCAAAAATCTGCCAATAAAATCGTAGAATCAATACTGACAGAGACTCAGGAAATATTTCCAAAATCCAGATATCTAGAAGATCTCCATATATCAACATGTAGAAGCTCCAGAAAATTGAAACCCTAAAGCCCCCAAACGGCCGCGGTTGCGCGGCAAATCACCCCTAAATGCGGCGGATCCGCGGCATTGTTGTGGAGTTAGGGTTTGGGATTTTGTGGGTAGGATTGTAACAACAAACCCTAATACTTGGGATCTAGGGTTTCTGCTTCCAAGGCTACATAAAGGATCGATGGTTAAAATTAGAAATCATCACCTTTAACACGAAGCAAATCACCGTCAAAGAACAAGAGATCCACGACAGGTTCGCGATTCGACGTGATAATGCGACGTGAATATCGATGGAATGTCTACTTCCTATAAGGCAGAGATCGAAAGCAACTTTTTCTTCTTGTAAACTAAACTCGAAGGATTTATACTTGTAAAGTTGATTAATAAAAGTAGATCATTAGCTTAATTATTCCGCATTTACTTTCTACAATATCATTTCCTTCTTTATCCTTTCTTCTTCTATCTCCATCATACGCGAGTAATTCTTCGCTTGATAGGGTTCGTAGGATTATGGTGGAACAATGGATGGGAAAATATTTTAAATTCTTTTATGTCTTATGAAGTTTATAAACTTTAACAAAAGAATCATTAATATCCTAATCGGACGAGCTATCAATTTATTGATAGTCTTGACTGTGATTTGAGATCGGATTAATAATTGCTTTGTTAAGGCTAGACATGGATAGAGATTAATGAAGGGACAAGGGTCAATAGTGGGGAAACTCTAGTTTTTTTCAAGAACCTTAATCCCCATTCATCACTGTCGATCTAGTTTTAAACTTATCAAAAGATAAAAGGAATCATCTTTATTAGTCATCCATGACTATTAAATCCTAACGAACCCTACAAGCTCTCTTCTTTATATATATTCTACATCCGTGTTTAACATAGATCTAAAATCTATTCTCCTTCTTCTTTTATTTTATTCAACTCGTCTAAAGCAAGATTAAAAGTTTCACGCATCCCTGCGAACGACTCGTACTCATCTCGACCAGCTACATGCGACACCGTTATTAATTGCGGTTACTTTACAAAAACACTCTTTTACGATCAATCATGACCTAAGACCATGGCCGAAGTAAAAGCTTGGATCGAGCGGAAGATCCAACTCGAATCGGAGGTGAATTAGAATCTGCTCAGAGGCGACTAAGCTGACCAAAAGAAGAGGGGCAGAGAAGAGAAAAATAGGATCGACCGATCAAAACCTTACTCCCCGAAGTTTCAGGAGTACACTCCTCTTAACATCTCCCAGACCGAGCTATTGGAGGAAGCTAAGGGCGAGAGGTTCGTCAGGCTCTCGCCGGCTACCCGAAGCACGGGCAAACGGCTCCGAGGCCCGTATTGTGCCTATCACTAGATACAAGGACATCCGACCGAGGATTGTAAATAGCCGCGCGATTACATCGAGGAGCTGATTCGCTCCGGTCACTTGGCAAAGTACCTGTGAGATAAACGTCAAGCCGATCAAATTAAAGACGGAGAGCTGACGATCGGACAGATCATGGTCATCGCCGACTGAACCAAATCCGAGCAACAAGGACACCTACCAAAATTTATATTCAATACAGAAGGATTTAAATTGAATCACATAATCTGTAATTTATTCAATAATAAAGATTCTCGTTTCCCTGCAATCTGAACTACTTCTCTTTGTTTCCGTGCTAAAACTCCCTGTAGGACCGACGAATGTCTTCCGGCTCGGTCATCCACCAGCGGGTATCCTCCTGCTCGACAACGCAGTGGACCCAAAGCCCTCCTCGCGAGGCGACCGAGTAGCTTCCTGCTCGGTCATCCACCATCGGGTAGCCTCCTACCCAACCACGCTAAGGATCTAAAGCCCTCATCAAGAGGCCGCTGAGCAATTTCCTGCTGGCCTATCCCTAGCGGGTAGCTTCCTACCCAACTATGCTAAAGATCTAAAGCCCTCCTTACGAGGCGACCGAGTAGCTTCCTGCTCGGTCATTCACCAGCGGGTAGCCTCCTGCCCAACAACGCTATGGATCCAAAGCCCTCCTCATGAGGCGACCGAGTAGCTTCCTGCTCGGTCATCCACCAACGGGTAGCCTCCTGCCCAACAACGCTGTGCATCCAAAGCCTTCCTTGCAAGGCGACCGAGTAGCTCCCCTACCCGGTCATCCACCAGCGGGTAGCTTCCTGTCTGACAACGCAGTGGATCCAAAGCCTTCCTCGTGAGGCGACCGAGTAGCTTCCTGGTCGGTCATCCACCAGCGAGTAGCCTCCTGCCCAATAATGTTGTGGATCTAAAGCCCTCATCAAGAATCCGCTGAGCAATTTCTTGCTGGCCCATCCCTAGCGGGTAGCTTCCTACCCAACTACGCTAAGGATCTAAAGCCCTCCTCACGAG
This sequence comes from Agapanthus africanus, assembly GCA_030015575.1. NCBI lineage: Eukaryota > Viridiplantae > Streptophyta > Magnoliopsida > Asparagales > Amaryllidaceae > Agapanthus > Agapanthus africanus. The sequence continues at coordinate 195,928,380 of CM057339.1, read as the reverse complement.
ACGACTGAGTAGCTTCTTGCTCGGTCATCCACCAGCGGGTAGCCTCTTGCCCAACAACGCTGTGGATCCAAAGCCCTCCTCACGAGGCGACCGAGTAGCTTTCTGCTCGGTCATCTACCAGCGGATAGCCTCTTGCCTAACAACGTTGTGGATCCAAAGCCCTCATCGCGAGACGACCGAGTAGCTCCCTTGCCCGGTCCATCCCTAGCGGGTAGTTTCCTACTCATCAACGCTAAGGATCTAAAGCCCTCCTACAGAGCCACCGTGCGGCTTACCTGTCCGGTCCATCCCTAGCGGGTAGCTTCCTACCCATCAATGCTAAGAATCTAAAGCCCTCCTATAGAGGCCACCATGCAGATTGCTGCTCGGCTAAACTCTGAGGGGTAGATTCCTACCTTCCGAAGACATGGACCTAGGACCCACATTGAGGAAGAATTAGTTATGGCCGACCTATTCTAACTTGGTTGATTTTCTACTCATGCTAAAACATGTAGTCGTACCTCGACTCCGAGGTATGGACTGATACCGACCTTCCTAGCCTTGGGATATCTTTTGATTCATCCTAAATGAACGATCACCACCTCGACTCCGGGGAACGGGGGGGTACCGACCTTCCTACACTTGGCTATTATTCGACTTACACTCGATGCTCGATCGTCATCTAAAAAGTCGGGCAATGGCCTACGACCTAACACTTGCAGTAGAATGAAAATTCAAACAAGAAGAAGACTGACGAGCTAAAGTACTCACACAGAAAGCAGACAATCATGCAGAGGAAAATGAGCTCAACTTTATTTATATTCCAAAATTTTACAAGGTATTCGGAGCTCCTCAGCCTTACAAAAAATGCCCGAAGGCTTACAAGATTTTGAAAAGAAAAACAAAAGCTCCCAAAGGAAGAAAGCTCAGGCCGTGGGCTCCGCCGGGATCTCGTCCTGCTCGACACCGCCCTCGGGGGCCGGAGCTTCGGTCTCTTAGATGGCTTTACCCCCTGTGGCCACCTCGGCGCCCGCCCCCTGTGGCATATCCTTGGAAAGCGGGTACTTAGCGTGGAGCTCATCGTCGGAAAACTCCGGCATTGACATCTTAACGGTGTCGAGAGCTTCGTGCTAAACGATGGCTGAGGCTTCGGCGAGGTCGGCGTAGAACTGGTCCGACGCCTTATACCTCTCCACGGATTTCACCGCTCGGACCTCGGTGAGCTTCACGGCCTCGAGCGCCACCCGTGCGTCCTTCCTATTGACGTCCCTTGACTTCTTCATTGCGTTATAAAAGTTACCAACCTCCTCCAACTTGGCCTGGATAGCCCGGTTGGAGTCACTCAGAAATCGGTGAGATTCCCTGTACTTGGAGTTCGTCAGCTCCTCGGCGACCACCCGGGTTTCGAGGGCGACTATCTTCTCCTCTGCCTGGTGCAGCCGAAGGCGCAGATCCTCTTCCCGTGAGGACGATTTGCCCACCTTCTTCATGGCCGGGGTGATCTCCTCGGATTCCATATTGACAATGAGAGCGCAGTGGTGGAGGACCTGAGGAAGGCAGCAAAAGGAGTTAGAAAAGTTCAAACTAAAAAAAAAGATACTTAAGAAAATTCTTAAAGGAAAACGGATACCGACCTGAACAGCTTCCTGAGAAATGGCTGCCACATGAAGCAATCAGGTTCAGGCATGCAATTAAATATGTAATATAAAGTGCGGATATGACCAGGTGTCGTAAGACGGCAAAATGATAACATGGAATGCATAATAAAATAAACATGCAATATTTTGATTCATATAATGAAAATATATAAACATAGCATGTAGCAAGATAAACTTGCTTGATCGGATCTCGCGACGGGATGCGTACGCTATGTACGATGTCGGTTAAACGTCGTAATGTACACACGCGCACACGGGACAGGACCAGGCGAAGCAAGAAGGTGACCACGCTGGTTGGGAATGTCGACTTGGTTGCCCGGATCGTCGGCGGTGGCACGGCTCCGGCGAGATGCAGGTGACGAGGGCTGTGGGGGCTTTGTCGGGGTGTAGGTTCTGGTCAGAAGGCAGGGAGGAGGAGAGGAGGTCGTGATGATAGGGATAGCAACGACGGAGGTCGGAGCTCTGGCGATGTGGGCGTGCAGGAGAGGGTGAGGCAAAGGCTATGTGTTCTTGTAGGGGTTTCGTGGTCGGAGTGCTCAGTTCTGGTGGTCGGGAAACGGGGAGGAGAATGGGGTGAGGTCGTCTGCGAGGTGAGCTCCGGCGAGGCGCAGGCGAGTCTAGGGTTGCCGCAAGGTTGGGTGAGGTTGCAGGCGCGGCGAAGGTTGGGTTCTTGGGATAAGGTCGTCGGGGATGGGTGAAGGCGCCGGTGGTGATGGTGTGGATGAGGGTGAGGAGGTGGAGGCGTTGGCTGCGGTGGTGACGACGGCGAGGCGATGAGCGCGGGCGATGGGCGCGGCACGGGCGTGGGTTCGAGCGTTCGCGTGAGGCGGGAACGAAGAAGGAGGGAGGTGAGAATATGGGAGATAGGGGGTGCTCGGATCTCGTGGTGGGGTTTTTCTTAATATATAGTAGAGAGAGATAGCTGTGCAAATCTTTAGGTTAGGATTTAAAATATTTAAAATATATATGTATATGTGTGCAGAGGGAGAGAAAGAGAGTTAACTGTTAGGATTTTATTATATGAAATATATTTTAGTTTAAACTTATATAAAATAGTTTAATATATAAAAGAATTCTATATTATATATTTTGAGATTTTGGCTAAAGCAAAATTAGTCCAAAACACGCCCGGGTCGGGTCTAAAATTACGGTCTGAAAATACGGATAATATACGTGTCAACCAAAACCAAAATACGATATCTGGGTAACGAAAATGCATACCCCCAAGAATAAATACACGTAGCGTGCACGTAACTATCCAAACGAGTCCGTTTCACTGAACGGAACGAGAATAAGATGCACGGATGCTACCACAGGGTCGGGGTATGATTCAGGCCATGCTAGATATTTTTAAAATATATTATTTAATTATAATTGTATTATAAAAATGCAAATGCCCGATATAATGCGGATATACAGGATATATAACATGAAAATACACGGATCCTCATAACTAGCCGAGATAAATCATAAACATGAATCAAGACGGGTTTCAAGCATGCGGGTCGGGTCGGATGCAAACACGGATACCAATTACACTATTCGCACCCAAAACAATAATAAATCAAGAATAGCCATAGACAAGGAAATACCCAAAACAGAACTGGTATAAATGAACTAGGGTGTTATATTATACCCAACTACAAAAGAATTTCGTCCTCGAAATTCCCGGAATAAGAAAAGACAAACAAGCATGAATCTAGGAAAAGAGGTGTGGAAACTTCAATCGAATCTCGTCTTCTCATTCCCAAGTCCATTCTCCATGCGAGCGATTCCCTCATGAAACAAGTACGAGAGGGATAACCTTGTTCTTGAGGACCTTTTCTCTTTGATTAACAATTGACGTAGGTCGTTCCTCATAGGTCAAATCTTCCCATACGGTTAGCTCCGAAAGATACAGCATATGTGTTTCATCTCGAACATACCTACGGAGTTGAGATACATGAAACAGGTCATGAACACTCACCAAAGAAGGTGGTAAAGCCAATCGATAAGCCACTTCTCCAACACGCTCAATAATATCGAAAGGCCCCACGAATCGAGGACTAAGCTTGCCTCGACTCCCAAAACGAATCACTCCTCTAGTCGGTGATATCTTCAAGAATACAAGATTACCAATAGCGAACTCTAGAGGTCTTCTCAATGTATCTGCCCAACTCTTTTGCCGATCCTGTGCCGCCTTCATGTGATTCTGGATAGTATTAACCTTCTCTATTGTTTGCATAACAAGATCCGGTCCCAACAATCTTCGTTCTCCAATATTGTCCCAACAGACGGGTGAGCGACAGTTGTGACAATACAATGCTTCGAATGGAGCCATCTGAATAGTCGCCTGAAAGCTATTATTATACGAGAACTCTACTAAGTGCAAATGATCCTCCCATGAACCTTTGAAGTCTAACATGCAAGCTCTCAACATGTCTTCAAGAGTTTGGATTGTTTTCTCCAACTGGCCATCTGTCTAGGAATGATAAGCGTGCTAAACTTCAATCGCGTCCCCAAACTTTCTTATAGACTCCTCCAGAAGTGCGATAAGAATCGGGTATCACGGTCGGAAACGATTCTCACAGATACTCCATGCAATCTCACAATTTCCTGCATGTACCGCTCTGCTAACGCTTCCGTTGATTGACCAACTCGAAATGGTATGAAATGAGATGCCTTGGTCAATCGATCAACGATCACCCAAACTGCATTGTTGCCCTTGGACTCCGCGGTAAAGCTGTTACGAAATCTATGGTTATATGTTCCCACTTCTATTGAGGAATTAGAAGCGGTTGCAATAAACCAGCTACCCTTTGATATTCAGCCTTAACTTGCTGACACACCAAGCACTTCGCTACAAAGCGAGCAATCTCTCTTTTCATGCCTTCCCACCAGAAACGCTATCGTAGATCACGGTACATCTTCGTGCCTCCTGAATGTACGGAATATGCGGAACTGTGCGTCTCCTTCATAACTTCTTCATGAATGTCTCCTTTCGGCACACACAAACAACTACAATATCGCAACGAACCATCTTCATGAATCAACAAGTTCGTTCGAAGTCCCGCTTCAACCTGTTCTCAAAACTTTTGCAATCTTGGGTCTTGTGACTGCGCTGCTTTAATATTATCGATCAACGACGACTATACTTGCAGCTGCATCAACTGTCTTGAAGAATGCGGTAACACGATTTCCAACTCGAATCTCTGAAAATCATCGATAAGCTCCTTATGTGCTGTCATTATCCAAATTGCTGGCAACCGACTAAGGGCATCTGGCACTACATTAACTTTCCCCGGATGGTACTTGAGATCAAGATCATAGTCAGCCATCAGCTCCAACCATCTACGCTGCCTCATGTTAAGCTCCTTCTGCGTGAACACGTATTTTAGGCTTTTGTGATCGGTGAATACTTCGATCTTTTCGCCCAATAAATAGTGTCTCCAAATCTTCAAAGCGAAAAACACTGCCGCAAGCTCCAAATCATGAGTTGGGTAATTCTTCTCATGGGTCTTCAACTGTCTCGATGCGTAGGCTATGACCTTCCCATACTGCATCAAAACACATACCAAACCTTTTCCAGATGCGTCGCTATGAATAATCAATCCTCCGAACCGTCTGGTACGGTCAAAATAGGAGCGGTTATTAACCTTTGCTTCAACTCCTCAAAAGCTAACGCACAACCATCCCTCCATACGAACGGTACATCCTTCCACGTAAGCTTGGTTAAAGGCTCAGCCAATAGAGCAAAATTCTCCACGAATCTTTTGTAGTATCCTGCAAGTCCCAAAAAACTTCTGATCTCCGCTACATTCCTCGGAATCGGCCAATCTTGAACTGCTGCAATCTTCTCAGGGTCAACGGCGATTCCATCTCCGGATACGACGTGCCCCAAAAACTTCACTTCTTCAAGCCAAAACTCGCACTTACTCATCTTTGCATATAATCTTTCTTGCCTCAACGTCTGCAGTGCGATCTTCAAGTGTTCTGCATGCTCTTCTAGGCTACTCGAGTAGACCAGAATATTATCGATGAACACCACTATAAACTGGTCTAAGAACGGTGAAAAGATTCGGTTCATCAAGTCCATAAATATTGCCGGTGCATTCGTGACACCGAATGACATCACTAAATACCCGTAATATCCATATCGAGTTTGGAACGCAGTCTTGCAAATATCCTCTGATTTAACTCGAACTTGATGATATCCGGATCGCAAATCCAGGTTTGAGAATACCCTCGCACCACTAAGTTGCTCGAATAATTTGCCAATGCAAGAGATCGGGTACTTGTTCTTAATAATCACCCGGTTTAATTCTCGATAATCGATGCACATCCTCCTTGTGCCATCCTTCTTCTTGACTAGAAGAACTGGAGCTCCCCAAGGTGAATTACTGCTGCGAATCCAACCCTTCTCTAGCAATTCGGTAACCTGCTTCTTTACTTCTTCCAACTCCACTGGTGCCATCAGATAGTATGCCTTTGAAATTGGTGCTGCACCAGGAAAAAGATCGATCGCGAACTCCACATCTCATTTGGGCGGTAAACCTGAGATGTCCTCGAACACGCCCATAAACTCTCGAACTACAGCTGGCGTTTTCTCCTTAGCAACTTCCATCGACGAAAGAACGGTGCCTGTCGGCCTAGACCTAAACTCGATTGGTCTGACAGAACTGCTACCTCCAGCGAATACAAACTCCGGATGTCCGGGAATCTGGAAAATCCATTTCTTTGCCCTACAATCAATGTGAGCGTGGAAAGTGCCGAGAAAATCCATTCCCAAGACAACATCATAGCTGCCAGAATCGATCACCAAGAAATCTGCAAATAATTCTCGTCCGTAGATAACAACAGAACAATCCTTGCACTCACTACTAGATATGATTTTCCCGTTCCCAGTGTGTATGTCCCAACAACAAGACAGGGTCGTGCAAGAAATCGAATGTGCAGCAATAAACTTGGATGACATAAAATAATGGGATGCACCAGAATCGAATAATGCTAATGCGAAAAAACCATGAACAAGTAGGATACCTGAAATGACTTCATCTAAAGATACCTGAAATGACTTCATCTAAAGCCAAGATACTGAAGAAGATAAGCACGGTAAACAGGATTCAAACTTGTGATAAAACATGAACTGGAAAGTAATGAGACCGAGAGAAGCAAGGTAATATAACGACCATAAAACAAGGAAAAGAATCAAGATTAGGACTCCAAGTTACTTAAATAGAGTACCACATTGTAACCATGCTGCAGTTCATAATTACAATCACATAACTCCGTTCAAGTCGCCCAAATCCTAGTATCAGAATCAAAGGAATAGGACGGGAGAAATAATAGGGAACCAAAAGGATTTCAAGCCGAGATGCAAAGTTGTTTGCATATCGTCAAGACAAGGATCAAGAGAAAGATAAGATTCAAGAATCATAAGAACAATGTGGCAGGACATGTTCCTAATTACGGGTTTTCCAATTCGTGTATTGGGTCCAATACCCAACTACAAAAAGAATCAAACCCGATTAACCTAAATCCTATGCTCTGATACCAAACAAATCCTGTCACGCCCCGCTTCCCAGAGTGCGCTAAGATCGGCACGTGACAGAACCAACCATGCTACCTGTGGTTAGGAAACATCCCTCCACAGTCATATTATGGCTGTCTATAAGATATCAAGAACAGTAAAAATATAAAACTAACTAGTACATGTCCATCTGCCAGAATAAACGAGTCAAGAAATATAAATGCGCGGAAGCAATAAATCCAATAAACAATAACATCTGGAAAGTACGTCCCAAATACGGGCTCACATCAGGAATAAAAATGCTGAGAAAAACTAAACTAAACTAAACTCCAACCTGCTCTTCACTGTTCGGCCTTTCGGCGGAAGTACTCCTGATCAGCCTGTGAAAGAGATAAAGGATCTGGGCCTTACAAAATCCAGACGTCAGTGCGTCATAATATCAAACAATAAAATATAACCAGGAGGTAACAAGATATGCGGGCACGAAATATAAACATCAACTTGAATGTAAAAAGTAAACACGGATATAGAACAGTGAAGTGTATCGGTGTATGTGTCGTACGGTGAGTAATCTAAACTATACTACTGGGTTAATTACTCTCAAGTCTTTGAAATCAATTAATGTAATTCTCATCGTAACCCATCGGTCTATGCCCCGTTCATTCCCCATGGGACCACGGTACCAGGATTATTCCGTAACGCCCGGAAAAACGGCAAACAATATAATAGCCCTTTGAGTTACGTTTGGTTACATTCTTGATTTCCCCTTACCCCCAAGGTTATGTGTTCAAGTCAGGTATTACCAATCGATATCTAATGCTAACACAGGATCAAACAGGTACAGGTTTTGTCTATACAGACAACGGTAACGTCCATCGGGACAATAAGTCAGGGTTGTCGGCGTTGGTAACAAGATCAGGTATCAAGTCAAGCAGTAGTGTATCAGGTCATGTCATGTGGTGTATAGTGTATCCAATGGATGCCCAATAGTAAAATGTAACCAGTATCGAATCACGGTAAAAGCACGGATGCACGATTAGTAATCAGTGATAACATATAATGAGTCCATGAGTCGTTTAATGCATACTAGCAAGTATGGTATATGAATCTAGCAGTAACATGAAGCAATCAAGTTCAGGCATGCAATTAAATATGTAATATAAAGTACGGATATGACCAGGTGTCGTAAAACGGCAAAACGATAACATGGAATGCATAATAAAATAAACATGCAATATTTTGATTCATATAATGAAAATATATAAACATAGCATGTAGCAAGATAAACTTGCCTGATCGGATCTCACGACGGGATGCGTACGCTATGTACGATGTCGGTTAAACGTCGCAATGTACACACACGCACATGGGACAGGACCAGGTGAAGCAAGAAGGTGACCACGCTGGTTGGGAACGTCGACTGGGTCGCCCGGATCGTCGGCGGCGGCACGGCTCCGGCAAGATGTAGGTGACGAGGGCTGCAGGGGCTCTGTCAGGGTGCAGGTTCTGGTCGGAAGGCAGGGAGGAGGAGAGGAGGTCGTGATGATGGGGATGGCGACGACGGAGGTCAGAGCTCTGGCGACGTGGGCGTGCAGGCGAGGGTGAGGCAAAGGATATGGGTTCTTGCAGGGGTTTCGTGGTCGGAGTGCTCAGTTCTGGTGGTCGGGAAACGGGGAGGAGAATAGGGTGAGGTCGTTTGCGATGCGAGCTCCGGTGAGGCACATGCGAGTCTAGGGCTGCCGCGAGGTTGGTTGAGGTTGCAGGTGCGGCGAAGGTTGGGTTCTTGTGCTGAGGTCGTCGGGGATGGGTGAAGGCGCCGGTGGTGGTGGTGTGGATGAGGGTGAGGAGGTGGAGGCGTTGGCTGTAGTGGTGACGACGGCGAGGCGACGAGCGCGGGCGATGGGCGCAGCCCGGGCGTGGGTTCGAGCGTTCACGTGAGGCGGGAACGAAGAAGGAGGGAGGTGAGAATATTGGAGATAGGGGGCGCTCGGATCTCATAGTGGGGGTTTTCTTAATATATAATAGAGAGAGAGCTTTGCAAATCTTTAGGTTAGGATTTAAAATATTTAAAATATATATGTATATGTGTGCAGAGAGAGAGAGAGAGAGAGAAAGAGAGAGTTAACTGTTAGGATTTTATTATATGAAATATATTTTAGTTTAAACTTATATAAAACAGTTTAATATATAAAAGAATTCTATATTATATATTTTGAGATTTTGGCTAAAACAAAAGTAGTCCTCGGGTCAAAAATTACGGTCTGAAAATACGGATAATATACGTGTCAACTAAAACCAAAATACGATACCCGGGTAACGAAAATGCATACCCCCAAGAACGGATACACATAGCATGCACGTAGCTATCCAAACGAGTCCGTTTCACTGAACGGAACGAGAATAAGATGCACGGATGCTACCACAGGGTCGGGGTATGATTCAGGCCATGCTAGATATTTTTAAAATATATTATTTAATTATAATTGTATTATAAAAATGCAGATGCCCGATATAATACGGATATACATGATATATAACATGAAAATACACGGATCCTCATAACTAGCCGGGATAAATCATAAACAGGAATCAAGACGGGTTTCAAGCATGCGGGTCAGGTCGGATGCAAACACGGATACCAATTACACTATTCGCACCCAAAATAGTAATAAATCAAGAATAGCCATAGACATGGAAATACCAAAAACAGAAATGGTATAAATGAACTTGGGTGTTACAGGACCTCCCTAAATACATTCTACCTTCACCCATGAAACTACCAACAGCTCGTCTCTGAGCCATCTCAGACTCCCGGCTCGTCTCCGAGCCGTCTGGCGTGCCGAGCTTCCTCGGCCTCCCGGCTCGTCTCCGAGCCTCCGACGTGCCGAGCTTTTTCGGCCTCCCCCGACCCACCAGGAGCGCAGATCCTATGCATCCCGCAACGGCTCTGCGTATATCGCCAGGACGAGATATCCGCTGCCCTACGTCCCGCGTCCCACGCTAGCACATCCCCCCATTAATAAGCGTATCCCGTCATTAATGGAGGGATCCCATCATTCACGCAGACGTAACATCAGGGGCGTAACTGACGGCGAAGATCTCACACCTGCTCGCTCCATGCGACCACTATAAAAACCCTTTTCTCAGACGACTCAGATAACTGAAATTATCTCAATACGCCGCTACCCTGCTCCTATTCCTCGGCTCTAATTTGGTCGTCGGAGGGTCCTATGGTGGTCACCCATCCCGAGACTTCTTTGCAGGTAGCTCGGTGTCCAACACCAACCCATTGAGATCCACACTCAACAACTCCAAAACCAAATCTCAGCCGTCCAAGATCACCATCGCAGGATCGACGGAGGACAACATCTGAAGGAGATCCGAAGCTCCATCACGAGGTATGGAAAAAGAGAAGTTATTTGGAGGGAGAGATCTTTTTTTAAAGACAGAGAACACAGTTTAGAATTATAGAATAAAGAAAAAACCTACACGGGCTTTTAAGAGTGCGATAAATATAAAAAAAACTTGCTTGTTTTTTTAAAAAAGCAATTACCGATGCTATTATGCGAGCTACACAATTGATTGTAGTTTTGGTGGTGTTCAACATGAGTTTGCATTATTATGATAGTAGAAATAAAGATAGTTTACTACAAATGGTCCGAAGTTTTCTCTTTTTTCGTGAAAGTAAAGTATTGGCTTGTAAGTGTATGTTGAGAAAGAATTACAATGGAGAGGCCTCCTAACAAAATTTTTGTTAAATAAACTTAGCGCGCAAGAAAGAAATACTATGAATCCCATTCTCCGTATAAGGGCATGTTTGTTTGCGTGAAAATAACATAGAAGCACCGGAAGTAGGGCTACCTCAATACTTTAGTTTTTTATTTGCACGGACGCAAGACTTGAAAGTTACTTCAAGATGATGATGTGGATTCTATATGGTATGGTTACTTTCAAAATTTCGTTCGCCTCGTTTTGGATGGAAAGTAACCATGGAGCAAAAAGAATAAGATAAAGAATTAATTATTTAATACTTCTCTTTATTACTTCTAAAAAGGAATAATTTATTACTATATTAAAAAGGTATTTTTTATTTGTTTTGTTTATGAAAGAAACTTAGGAAGTTGTTTCATTTTTTACTCCATTCTTCAAAAATATGTAAATATCCAGTTCCTTGTAAACATTTCCATATTTTAAATAAAATATATTTTCTCTAATTATTTCTTGTAAGTGTATTTTCTATTTTTCCCTCTATTTAAATTCCTAAAATCCTATCTCTATTAATTAAAATCCTTTTACTTTAAACCCTAACCCAATTCCTAAACCCACACATGGCCTAAGCCCTATAACCCAAGCCTATGCCCAAACCCACACCTGTGCCCCCCTCTCTTTCTCTTTCTTTCTTTCCTTCCTCCTTTTAAACCCAACGGCTAGCTTCTCCCTCGCCCATGTTTCCCTCGAGACCTGCTCCCAAGAAGATCCAGCTCGCCTCCAACGATCTCCCCGAGATCTCAGCTCCTACCCCATCTCTTCCTCAACCGACATCTCTTCATATCTCCTCTCTTTTTATCTCCCTCTCTCTTTCCCTCACTCTCTCTCACCGGCGATCACCTCCAATCCCTGACGAGCTCGAGCCTCCACTACACCACCACAGCTCCACCATGCCATCACCTCCTTGCAACCGAACTCACCACACTATCCTCTTCTTCTCTTCACAACCCAACACCCGAGCTTCCACCACCTCCGGTGACCACCACCATCACCTCCACGTCGGTCACCGTCGACCTCGCCTCGGTTCCTCCATTGACCAAACTCTGCATCACCCTCCTCCTCTGCAACCTTCCCTGGATTGCACTGCAGTGCCTTGCGCCGAGCTCACATCGCCTGAGCTCTTTCCGCCTTCGCCGGAGCTTCCTGGATCACCGTCACCTCGAAGGCGGACCCTATTTCTCCTCTAGCGAGTCCCATTGCCTAGCCCCGGCCAGACCCGAGCCTTCACTACCTCCTTTGCACGCCCGAGGTCGCCGTTGCTGTCGTTGTGATCTTGCTGTAACATACTCGTGCCATTGACGCTGTAGTGATCGTTAAGTCGTCTTTAGGCAAGTGAACCACTTCACTTGTTTACATGCTATTGTAAAGTCATTTAGTGTATAAATATAACACTTTTTAATATTAATTGAACCGAAAACGAAACCCTAGTGTAAATCACCCATTAATGTTTGCGGAACACGTAACCAATGAACTTTAGACATGATAACGAACAATATATTGAAAATTGACACCAATCAGTTAATGTTTGACCACGGATTGATACCCCAAGCCGGGTATCGAAACAGACTAAAATGGATCTCTTTAGGCCAATCATCGTCTTTACGCCTTTGATGACGGTACCATCGATACTTATGTTTGTTTAGTGATAAATAGCGACATGTTAAAGTTTCATAACAAAAGGACGCAATTTCACACATAAAGTGACACTCCTAGTGTTTATACCGAAACTCGTGTTTTACCAAACATTTGACACCGTTAAATTCATAATTAATTCCAGAAAAATCCAATCGCCGTGTACTTGGGTTCATTGAGAATTGTACTGTAAAATATTTAACATGGTGTATAGGTTTACTGTTAAATATATCATTTGAATATTGAAAACAGAGAGCTTATCTGACTTTGGACCTCAATCCAGATCAGGAACTCACCCCTTAACATGCCTTTATACACCTGAAACCTTACTAGTTAATTGTGATAGTGTGTGGAACCATATATCTCTATATAGAAAATTGTTTAAGATTTCCAATGGTACTAGTTTCACTAAATTCTAGTATCATTTGGTATTTTAAAACATATTTTAATCTGATGATATGTACAGTAGATTTTTGCAATATCAGTTTACACCCTTCATCAGTAAACTGATCATAACTATTAAACTAAGATGATTATTGCTGATCCGTCTTTTGTGCTGTAGATTTAACTCATAACCCTACAAATAGTTGAACTGTAGTGTTGCCTAATTATGATCCCAACAGGGAGTAAAATGCGTTACGAAACGGACTTTCAGTTCAGAAACTGGATTTCTAGCAGTGAACATTTAAAATGGAATGACCGTAACTCGCAAACCTGAATCTCGATTGACCTGAAACCAATTTTGTTGTATTTCTATTTAAGTTTACTTTCTACTCCTATTGTATCATTTTACCTAATTACGATCGTACGATTTAATATGATTTTTCTGAACTCATAAGTCACATAGTGATTCGTATTATACATGACTTGATTAGTGGCATAATTCACATACTTACCAAACTGTGATACCTTTAGTGATAGTGAGTGCTCTTTATTGATTCTTAGCGATTATTACATTGTCGAACGTGAGTGGTATCGGATTATTTGTATCAAGTACGCAAGTGAAAAATGAATAATTCGGGAAAGTGAACAATGCAGTGAAAAGTGAATAAAACAGTGTTATTGATGCGTACTTGTAGACAATTAGCTCCATACATATAGTTATTGAAATCTGGATGAAAAGGGAAAATCGAAGTGGAATGGAACTTGTATTTAGCGAGATTTAGTGATTTAGAGGATGATCATTCGAACAACGACTTATATATATATATATATATATATATATATATATATATATATTAGCGGTCCGGCTGACAGGGTTATATTCCGAGCAACAACGGGCCGTAGTCTCGGGTATGCAGGAGACCCTCGTTAAACATAATCACTCTTTTCCACAGTTCGATTTTAAATTGACCTAGTGACCAATAGGAACATAGATCATATATTGCATTGATTATTGATACACTGATTACCTCTATTCATTGTCTCCACTGTTATTACCTTTCGTTTCCTACTTTATTACATTGCTATTATATTATTGCTATTATGTCGTCCTGACGACCTGAGTATGCATACTTAGAGGTTGGAAAGGACGCAGCTCGGGAGTCAGATCTACCATTTGAGCTTGCAGAGATCTAGACGGTTTACTTTCGGCACTTTTATTGCTTTCCCTAAAATAACCTTGTATTCGCACTTGGTTAGTAATTTCCTTTCCAGTTGAACTATTATAAATTGTGAACAATGAAAGTTAATGTAATAAACTGGTGATGTGTTTCCTTTACTATGCTGTTCTGATATTGATTACCATGAACTGCTAGAAGCCGCAGTGTGACTACGGCATGATTCTTCCTTGGCCGTAAGAGTATGGCTGGCTAAATCATCCTCGTATTCCGTATTTTGGAAACCAGGGCGTGGAATGGTTTTGTTGGTATCATATCCAGGCTTAGTATAAAGGAATAACGCGACTTACGCATTATTATATTGTTTTCACTTCACTGTTCTTTGTTTTCATCTTTGTATCTAATCCTCTCCCTTGATCTATTTTTCAGCGACATGGTCTCCCCGAACGACCACTCTTCGGACTCCAGTTCCTAGGATCGCACAGAGAGGATCATGAACGCACTAACGACTCTCGCGGAAGCTCAAGAGAGAATGACTGACCTACTTACCGAGGGTCTCAGTGCAATTACCGCATTGGGAGGACCTACAGCTCTTATTACCGCCCTTAAGGGCGTCGTTGCACCAACTTCACCTGCCAGAGCTGGCACTATATTGTACTTCCGGAGACTACACCCGGCTGTGTTTACAGGGTTAGCCGAACCACTTCAGGCTGAGCAATGGCTAGTCAATGTGGAGAACCTACTGACAGCCGCACGGGTCCCCGATGAAGAGATGGTAAACGTGATAAAGATTCAGCTGGAAGACGATACCCGTATTTGGTAGTCTGTCAAAGAGAGCAGACTCGATGAGCCGATTGAATGGAGCAAGTTCAAAGAATGCTTCTTGGACCACTACTTTCCCTCCATAGCCAAAGCAGAAACGGAAAAAAGATTTATCTTGCTGAAGCAGAACAGCCGTCACGTTGATGTATATGCGGCAGAATTCAACCGTCTGAGCCGATTCGCTCCTTATATGGTCGCTTCAGAGGCCGCCAGGGCTAGACGTTTCTTACAGGGACTAGACTTTGAGCTGCAACATTTGATTGCATCCCTCGAGTTGCAGATTTTTGTGCAAGTACTCAACGCTGCACGAATTCAAAAGAAGCTGATCAATAAATTCAAAGGCCCCAGCTCAACTTACAGGAGGCCCCTAGTGATCTTTGCGTGTGCTCATACATCGTCCCGAAGGGTCATACCAGTTCACAGGCCAGGAATGATGCAGATGAAGCGTCCCTTCATTCCCCAGCAGCAATAACAAAGGAATGATTTGGTCTGCGGTTATTGTCATAGGCCCGGATATACTCAGAAGGACTGTCGTCATGCCAAGGGATATTGTTTACTTTGTGGCTCCAGTCAGCACAGGGTTAGTGGTTGCCCTTAGCGGGCAGAGTTATATGGAGGATCTGGACCGTAGCAGCAGAAATCGTTGGAGCAAAGGCAGACAAGCACAAGTTGTGGTCAGGGACGAGTTTTCACCCTGACTGCCGAGCAGGCAGAAGCCTCTGTTGAAGTTGTTACAGGTACTCTACTCATTTATTCTATACCAGCTAGAGTATTATTTGATTCAGGAGCATCACATTGTTTAATATCTGCACATTTCGTCAACACTCACTCCATACCACATGAACCATTAACCAAGGATTGCGAAATACATATGGGTAATGGTATTATAGTGTTTAGTCGAGAATGTAGATCTTGTCCAGTTGTAGTTTGTGGCAGGGAATTCTATGCTAATTTCCTTTTAATTGGGACAAGCAGTTATGATGCGATTCTTGGGATGGATTGGATGAGTACATTCCATGTGATCATCGATTGCCGAGCTAGAAATGTGACTTTTCGCATTCCTAAACACCCTGAGTTTGTTTTCGAGAGTGGAAGCGAATCTTTGAAGCCAGCCAAGTATAGAGCTAAACCGAAGGTATTGACGGCTATGTAGATGACGAGAACTCGGCGCCAGAGATCGTTCGGGATTTCTTTATGTATTCCCTAAAGCTTTACCAGGTCTACCACCTCCTTGCATCTTGGAATTCTCAATCGACCTAATTCCAGGTACAACACCAGTCGCTAAAGCACCGTACAGAATGGCGCTAGTTGAATTGGCAGAATTGAAGAAGCAAATTGGAGATCTTCTAGAGAAGGGATTTATTCGTCCAAGCGCTTCTCTGTGGGGTGCACCGGTTTTATTAGTGAATAAGAAGGATGGGTTGCTGCGGATATGCATATACTACCTTGAGCTGAACAGAGTAACGATAAAGAACAAGTACCCCATTACACGCATCGACGACTTATTGGATCAACTGGGTTGTTTACCGTCGAAAACTGGATTGAGATGTTGAGATGTCTACCCTAAATTTGGAGGCAGATGATATTTGGACATATCTAACCACCTCTCCGAAGATACTAAGTTAATTTATGGCACCGTATATCGGAGGTTTGGATAGATGAGACGGATGTAGCAGACTTCATCAGATTCCCTCTCATTTGTGAGGGGTTTTTGATTGTAGGGACGCACTTCCCTGCAGGCGTAAGCCCCTGTAGTTAATTACGTTATCGCGTTGCGATAATAACTTTCTCCTGCTCCATTATTTCATTTCGTGTCGTGTTATGTTTGGTTTATTTTGGTTGCCCATGGATTGTATACAGAGACTAATCTATATTGTCGCCTATAGGGTGCGGATTAGTCCAAATCTGTATATATTAGACCTGGGTTTGAACTTAGGTTGTATGTTCCGTCAGTTCAAGAGATATTTTATTTAAGGACCGTTAATCTAGTTTTAGATTAAGATCGACTTAAATATATGAGCATATGGGCTTAATTTATTTTATCTAAGAATACGTTAATCTTGTATGAAACTATGATCAACTTAGAAATATGTTTAAGGATTGTTAAATTTTATTAAGATCCACCAACAGAGCATATGGGCTCGACTGCAATGAAATTTCAGAGACTTAGCTAATTTTAGGCTTAGTTTTTGGCTTTTTTCCTTCATTCAATAGTGCTAAGCACTTAGTATTTTGACTACATATAGTGCTAAGCACTTAGTATTTTGACTACATATAGTGCTAAGCACTTTTGTTCAGCGCTTACGTGTGTATTACGTGAGGCGCTGCTCCTTTCCCGCTCACATGTTGCTACGTGAGGAGTTGAGTTTCTTGGCGCTCACGTGTGTTTCACGTGAGGCGCTGAGTTTTTAAGCGCCCACACGTGTTTCACGTGAGGCGCTGAGTTCTTAGGCGTGCACACATGAGTCACGTGCGATGCTGAGTTTATAGGCGCTCATGCATGAGTTACGTACGGTGCCGAGTTCATAGAATATTTCACACGCTCATGTGGATATCACGTAAGGCGTTGAGTTTTTATGATTAATCTCTGTTTAATTTTTGAAAGAAATTAAAGTTCTGTTAATGGTGTTTTGACCATTGATGATCACCAAGATCTCTATTTTGAAGATCTGAGATCGGATTTTGAGAACCAAGTTCTTTTGTTCATTTTTTATAATAACCAAATTCTTTATATAGGGTTAAACCCTGTTTTCAGAGGAATTAAATTCCTGAAATATAACTTCCATCTTCTTCTTCTTTTTATTTCATTTCTCATATCTAGTTTTTCCCCTAGATCTTGAGTCTGAAGAACAAAATCTTCCTGATAAGAATTAAATTCTCAACTTATGGGAGATTTGCCTTGCGGAACTTAAATCCAGAGAAAAAACTAAGTTCTTTATGCAGGGTTAAACTCTTGTATCATTAGGCAAATGAGATATTTTGATCTCTGCCTTTTTTTTTACCTAGGGTTTGAGAGGAGAAGGGACCTTTCTACTGCAAGAGAATTAAATTCTCAGTTGTAACTTATATTTTTTTTGTTTTTCAAAGCTTATGGGGTGGTCTCTCTATATGAGACTTGAAGTCTCGGGTCCTTTATATAGGTAAAGCAAACTGTTGATCAGTTTTGAGAAAATCTCTTATTTGAGAGGTACCAATTGATTTTAATTGGTCTCGAAGATTATTCGGGGAATTTTATCCACCGTTGGATTTTTGACCCAGTGATTTTCTGTTTAACAGAATATATTTTCTTGTTTTTAACAAGATTAGGAAAATATTCTCACATATAGACCATCTTTCTTATTTAGAAAGATTAAGGGAAATATTTTCCCAATAGAATTTAATTCCATCTCTTGATTCAAACGGTGATTTTTAATCACCATTGGATTTTTAATCTAAGGGTTCTCTGTTCACCAGAATATATCTTTCTTGTTTAGAAAGATTAGGAAAATATTTTTCTACATAGAATTTAATTCTATCTTTTGATGACCATTGGATTTTTGATCCATCGGCTCTCTGTTTAACAGAGAATATTTTTCTTATTTAATTTGATCAGGGAGATATTTTCTTAATAGAATTTAATTCTATTATTTGATGATAATTATTTATTAGCACCATTAGATTTTTGATCCAACGGTTTTATGTTTAACAAAGACCCGCTTTAATTTGGGCGCCGATGCTCACGTGCTATGCATGTGGGCGTAGCCAAAGAATTTAATTTTTACTGCAATAGGCATCCACGTACTTTGCACGCCGGTGCTCACGTGCCTTTCACGTGAGGCGCTGGTGCTAGGACTCAATCAAGATCTACGTGCTTTGCACGCCAGCACTTTTGTGCCTTTCATGTGAGGCGCTGCTGTAAGATTTAATCTTATTAAAGACTGGCGCCGCTGCTCACGTGCCTTTCACGTGAGGTGCTGGTCCTATGACTCAATCAAGCGTCCACGTGCTTTGCACGCCAGCGCTCACATGCCTTTGACGTGAGGCGCTGGTCCTATGACTCAATCAAGCATCCACGTGCTTTGCACACCAGCGCTCTCTTGCCTTTCATGTGAGGCGTTGCCTTAGGATTAATCGTACCAGAGACACGTGTTTTGCACGCCGGTGCTCACGTGTCTTTCACGTGAGGCGCTTCCTTAGGATTTAATCCTACCAGAGACAAGTTTCCACGTGCTTTGCACGCCGATGCTCACATGTCTTTCACGTAAGGCGCCGCCTCATTTTATGAGAGAACAAATGCCCCACACCATTGTTCTCACGTGGCCTGCACGTGAGTGCAACGGTGTCCAGCCCTTTAGTCGTCTGATTCGTCTTAGGATATGAGGGAATCTGAACCGACCCCATCACTCTATAAATAGGGCATTATGTCTTAGGCGACAGCTGCGCCTCCATCTTTTCTTTTTCCTTGAGAATTTTATTCTCCATTAAAGCTTAACTCTATTTTCTTGAAACTTAGTTCTTCATTTTTTCATAGATATAGACCCACTTTACCAAAATTTCTCGATAAGAATCTTCTTCAGTAGAGCTCAGCTCTTGCCTTTAGAACATTGTTCCATAGAAATTTTTGGAAGATTAACTCCATTTTTTGTCACAGAGCTTAGCTCTAGGAGTTTTCTTGAAGTTCTGACTTCATTTATGATCACAGAACTTAGTTCTAATTTTCAATCTTAAATTGTCTCCCTTTTGGGGATTTTCATGAAGTTTTAAATTCACTTGTTATCACAGAACTTGATTCTGATTTCAATTTCAGATTTTCTCCCCTTTGGGGATTTTCTTGAAGTTTTTATTCAACAGAGTTTTACTCTAACAGTTTTAATATCAAATCTCCTGTTTGGGGATTTTTTTGACTTCACTTTATTTTTTGGAGCTTGGCTTTAATCTCGTTTATTTTTTAGGGAAAATTTTGGTGTTTTATACCATTTTTTGCAAAACAGGGCTCAGTTTTGAAAATTTTATTATAATTAAAACAAGCCTCGGAGAATCTTTTTAG
Organism: Agapanthus africanus; assembly: GCA_030015575.1. NCBI lineage: Eukaryota > Viridiplantae > Streptophyta > Magnoliopsida > Asparagales > Amaryllidaceae > Agapanthus > Agapanthus africanus. The sequence goes on along the minus strand of CM057339.1, from coordinate 195,908,427 downwards.
ATTTCTCTATTGGGCACAGGTTCCAATCATTAATGAGCCGTCATCTTGATTCTGTGGGGTCCACTAGCTTTTAGACTTAGTGATTTTAGCATTTTTTATTGCTAATTTTCCACCTGGTTTCCTTTTAGGTACCATGGCTTCAAATTTCTACTTCCCTTATGTTCGTTCGGAAAGTACTTTCGCTGATACACCTCCTAATCGTGAAGTCCTCGCTCTAATTCAGGACCACGATCCGGACAAGAAATCCTTTTATTTAAGGGGAGCATGGTATAGTTACATCATCCGGGGGCGGCCCAACTTTACTTGCGAGGTACCGTCAGAGCCGATCCCTCCGATTCAGTACACGAACCTTCCACTGACTGCTTATGCGGTGGAAGAGATTGATTGGACTGCGAATGGTCGTCTTCAACCATCCATGGCATTGATATCGGTCAAACTACCGACGGCCATAGATATTCTGGGGTGTTGGATATGCCAGGGAGAAGTATGGCTGTGGGGTCAGGTTTACACTATAGGAGTGATCCTACGACATCCGGTAGGTTATCTCGCTTGGGCCCGTTATGTCTTATCCGCCAAGAAGTCGTTGCTGCTAAAGACAGGGCTGTATCCGGTGATTTACGCGTCTTTGTTCTATTATCATACTCCTCACGTATGGTGGGTTAAGTCCTTTTTGGAATAATGGAATATCCCGACCCATACGTTTCTATTATCAGATCGGGAGGTGTCGATTTCTTTATAAGAATTCCTAGAAATCTCTGGATTGCCCATCAGGGGGAGCACTATAAGGATATACTTCATCCCGACGAATATGCTTTTGCCACCGAATCGGTCGTCATCGGTTTTAGACCCGAGAACGCTATCCGACACAAATTCTCGAGTTTAATCAAGGTGCTGAACATCTATGCAAGCCTGTACTTAGAGTCAGTAGGACATGGGGTCAGTTTTGCGGATTTCATCGCCTGTTTCCTTCGCCCGGATGTTTTGTCGAAGAAGGCCGCAAAGTTTGCTAAACTTAATGTTCACTATAGTGCCCTCAAGTCAATTATTGTAATCGCAGGCATGCGATTGTGATGATTGAGGGATGACCTATGCTGGTACAACAGTTTTACTCGAGTTGATAGTATGCTATCTGATTTGTCTTTATCATCGTGTACATGCATTATGTGGTATTATAGATCACTATTACATGTTGATAGAGCCTATAAGATTCTTGTTTGACCACCACCATTATGATGGCGATCATATACGTGGGAGCTGGGTGGTCCATAAGCACATTCTTAAATGTCCCCAGTCGAGAGAGTATCGAAACTGGGCATCGATACTCCGAAGTAGACTAGTGTATACTTTTTGAGACCCCGACGAGGGGCGATGGCCGGTCTCACGAGCCATTGGTGTCAGTTAGTCACCTAAGATAGTATACAGGTGCTCATTGGGTTATGAGTTACACTGGACGGACTCGCCGGGAACATACTAAATGGTATTATACCTATTGTCACATAGCAGTTCTTAGGTGACATGAGTACAAGTTAGTCTGTCGACCTGAGATCGCCATTTGTCTCGTGTGGGTTCCCACTGTGCTTTGATTACTACCCTACCACGGTTTAAAGGAGTCGTGCGAACATGTTTTAATTGGATACAGCCCCAAGCCACATGGTGGCAGTGAGCGGATCGTCAGGGATTCATCTCTCCTGGTATTGGGGGTAGATGTCGCATTGTGCATGGGTGGCCATCACCAGAAATCCTTGGCCAAGGTGGACGATAGTTACTGATTTGGATCAGTAGTTTCTCAGTGGGTGATGGGTGATCAGTCGAAAATACTGTATATTTTAGCAGGCAATTTCCTTAACATTTGCATACACTTAGAAGTGTACGGTATTCATAATTCACATATTAGCTAATCGGTCGCAAAATATCAAATTACATGTATTCGACCTTAAAGCCGGCAATTCTAGGGAAATTAACTGCAATTCATTACATAGCATATTTTCCATATCTTGCAACCCCTGTTTCGAAGTCTGTGCAGGAAAAGAGATGCTAGCTCGATCATTACATTGCTCGACCATTACAATTGCTCGTAAATTCACTGAACTCAAATCTGGTATCAACACAAAAGGGAAACTGCAATTCTAAACATCAGACAAAAGCCCAAACAGCAGTACCAAGCCACAGCAGAAAGTCCAAGGTCCAACCTCATCAACTGACCGCGGAAGGGCGGCCTAAAGGTACCTCGCGCGGCGGAAGAGCGGCGGGCCCAGGGAGTCAGCTCCTCGAATTTCACCAAAACTCCTGATTCAGTGCCCACTGCTCAAAAATGCACACAAAAGTCCAGAAGATTCCAGATACTTCCACCAGATCTGCAAACACCCTAAACTAGCCTAATACTTCTAGAACTTTCCTAAACCCTTGCTTAAACCCTAAGCTAAAGCCCAACAAACTTGTCAACAAACTTTGGGAGGGAAAGTTCAATTTAAACCTAAACCTAGGGTTTGAAAGTTCTATAAATAGGACCCTAGACTCATTCATTGATATCATGTAACATCTTGGCATCTAGGAAAAGATTCAACATCTTAGATTTTAGCCATTCTCTCTTTCTTTATCTCCCTCTTCCTCAAGTTTAGTGAGAAAGCTTGTAGGAAACCCTAACCCTAAATCCAACCACAATTCAAGATCTTGAGTGCAAGCCAAGCAAGATTCCTTCAACCCTTTTATGAGCCGAGCCGATCTTCCATCGGGCAAGAGATCAAAAGTAGATCCACGATCCACGGAGACGAGCGAAGCCGAGTCAACGATCGATTTTATTCTTCTTGTAGATCTTGAAAGAATGTATTGAAGTTGTTGATTAAATAAAAGATGATATTTTCTTCTATCTTGTTTTCTTTAAATTCCGCATCATGTTATCTTTACTATTCTTGAATATTGTCTATGTGGTGATGTGTGAATAAAACTCCGCTCGTTAAGGAGTCGAAACGATCTTTAGTATGATGATGTAGCAAATTTGTAATCGATTCTTGAATCCCACGAGTTTGTAAACCCTAGCAAATTCAAGAACCGACAACCCTTTTTGTTTCGATGCTGTCTTGATTGACATCGTTCAAAATGAGGGAGTTAGGATCGTTTCTTGAAATTGCTAGAGGCTAGAATGTGAATGATATCGACAACAGAACAAGGGATAAGATGAAACCCTAGTTTCACGAGAAAACCCTAACTCTTGTTGATGATCATCGATCTAGTATCAATCTTTCGAAGGACAAGAATATGAAATATTGTAGACTACATCACATCTAAAGATCCGATCGATTCCTACGAGCCTCTCTATTATTCTTGATTGTTGTTTGGAAAATACCATTGAAACCCGATTCTTGATTGTTTATAGTTTCTTGATTCTTTAATAGAGAATAGTGACACACGAATACAAATCATTCTTGAATCATGTTTTCTTTTATTGTTGCTTAACATTTCATTTCAAACACATTAAAATACAAACGAATCTCGAGATCCCTGTGGACGATCCGCACTCATTCATTAACTACAGCTGACACCGTAGTTTGATTGCGGTCAATTTAAATTTTTGATTCGATACGAAACATCCGAAGTTTACATTCAATCAAAATGGCGCCGTTGCCGGGGACGCGCGCTAATTCGTTTACATTTTATAGTTTGAAGTGAAAGAATTATTACGTTTCATTTCTTGGAATCAAAATTCGTACAAACTCTTACACGTGTGTTGTGATTTGATTGCAAGGTGATCTGGAGCATTCTGAACTGTGGAAAAATTATTTGGGATATACCAGAGAGTTGAGGGAAGCAACAGAAAGCAGCTGAAGAAAAATTGTACACAGTTCCTAATATCCGACCGCGGAAGGGCGGCATATACATGGTATTTGCGGCGGAAGAGCCGCAGTCTTGAGGGTTCTCTGGATAATTTTCCATCAGGTGATTTCTTGCTCTCTCCCCTCTCCCTTTTTAGCTCCAACTAATCCTTTCTGCAGGATTCTTTGCAAACAATAGCTGCGCCGCAAAAGCAAATTAAAATTGTGCGTGATTTTGTTTTCTTGGTTGTTTTGCATATTAAATACGGAATTTAAGGGGCACGGCCAAATCCAAATTAGGTGGGGATTTCATTACCCTTCCTAAGCCCCGAAAACCACCAAACTTGCATCCGCATTTACCCCCATTAACTAAAAGAAATCTAGAGATGACTCTAAGGACTGTCGCGCTCATTTAGGACAAGAGAGGGCCGTGGGTAATTCATTGCTTATCCGCGTTTTCTTGTGGTGCCTAAGGCGAGTGTGTCTAAGGCTAGTGGTTATTAATTAGGTCCACTGTAGTGGTGGTTCCTTCCCACTTACCTGGCACTTATCCGGCCACAGGGGGACAAAGAGGCAGTGGAGGATTGATCCTGCGACTTGTCTTTTGGCAGTTAGGAGCGGTCTAGAGCCGGACCTAGGTGACCATTAGATTTTAGGGGTTTGTGTGCTGCATTTGGTTGTCGCATCATTTTTTTCAAAATCCGTCCCTTTTCAAAGCAAACACCGCATTCAATTTTACCCCTAATTATAAGCCAACGCTGCCACTTGTACTAACCCTTTTTAGTACAAGATAGGCTGGACACGGGATTCTAGTGCCCGTTTAGTCCGCGTACCTTTTATCGACTCCGAAGTCGATAATTCTCCATTTACCTTTTCTTTACCTACTACCACACCCACACCGATGGACCCGAATCCATCAAACTTCTTTAACCCTAATCTGCCGCCATCCGTTGGTGCGCAGAATCCTCCCCACATTTCTCTTCAGGAAAGATGCTACCCACTTAGAGGTCCTCTTTCGACCTGCTTATCCACACCACCAGCCAATGGGGATAACTTTGAAATTAAGCCCCAGTATATCAACCTTTTACCTAAATACCACGGACTCGAGACCGAGGACGCTTACGTTTTCATTACCAAATTTGAAAACGTATGCGCAATGATGGGTACGTCTCAACTTTCTGTGGATGCGATGCGTCTACGACTTCTTCCTTTTACCTTGTGCGATATAGCCGAGAAGTGGCTATATAACACCACCGCACACTCTATTACGAATTGGGAAGAATTCTTCGCTGCATTCCTAAAGAAATTTTACCCAATCCAAAAGACGGCTCGAATCCGTAGCGAACTGAACCAATTTGCCCAGCTCCCTGCCGAACCATTTTCAAAATACTTTGAACGTTTCAAGGATCTATTGGTTCAATGTCCTCATCACGGCATCCCGAGATGGGAGCTTTGCCGAATCATATATGAGGGCAGTAACCCTAGCACTAAACAGAGCCTTGAGAACATGTGTCAAGGTACATTTATGACTAAAGATGATGGGGAAGCTTGGCGATACTTAGAAGAGTTCGTTGAAAAATCACTGATTTGGGAGGGTGGAACACAACCATTGAATAGGGGTGGCGTACACCAAATAGATGTGTCCATAGGTGTTCGAGCAGAAATGGCAGCAATGCAAAAGAAGCTCGACTCTATGGAACACAAAGTTTCTGCAGCCTCCCTAAACCCGGTATCACTCCCCAAAACTGTTTGTGGGTGCTGTTCTGATCCGTCTCACTTGACGGAAGAATGTCCGTTTCAAGGTCGTGAGCATACCAATGCCATATTTCAAAGACCTCGAAACGATCCTTTTTCTTCCACATATAATCAGGGTTGGAGGAATCACCCTAACTTTGCTTGGAACCAAAATCAATCACAAAACACGGTTCCAAACCAAAACAATTTCCAAAGGGTCCCTCCACCACAACAGCAGCCACAACTTCAATTAAGTCAGCACCCCTTTCAAGCACATAATTTTCAAAATCAGGTCAACACACCTGCACTGTCTAGTCCTTTACAGTTGACCGGAACTGATGAATCATCTTCTTTTGCACAATACATGAATTTGATCTTAACAAATATCATGCAAGTTTCGGCTGAAATGAAATCCTCCATCGATGACATGAAGAAAAACTCTGCGTCCCAAAACGAGAGTATTAAATCGATGGAAGAAGAAATTGCACGATTAAAAGCCGAAATAAGTGCAAGGGAAAAAGGGAAACTTCCAGCTCAATCCTTACCAAATCCTGGCTATTCACATCATGTGAATGCAATCACCACATTGAGATCTGGAAGAGTGCTTGACAATCATGTTGGGGAAGAAGTTGATGATACTGAAAATCATATCAACACCCCGGCTGAGACCTTTCCACACACACACACTTCTGACCCCAGTTCTTCTACCCTACCATCTTCTTCCGAGCCTATTCTCCATTTCCCAAAAGGCTCGCCATTACAGCCCACCTCTTTTATCCCTCCACGGACGATTCCCACTTCTATTCTGGGATCGGTTCCACACACACTTCCTTCTCCCATGGACCCAGCGCTTATGGCTAAAGCACCTTACCCGAATCGGTTAAGGGCTAACACACTAAGTCCACAGATGGAGAAGATCACTGAGATGTTTAAACAGGTTAACATCAATATCCCTCTTCTAGATGCTATCCAACAAGTACCTGCATACGCAAAAGTTCTTAAAGATTTTTGCACTAGAAAGAGGAAGAAACAAATGCCCAAGAAGATATTCATGGCAAAAACAGTAGACACAGCTTTCCCCCAGCAATTACCGAGGAAACGTAAGAATCCTGGATATCCTACGATTTCCGTTTCTATTGGGGAGAAACACATTAACCGTGCTCTACTAGATCTTGGGGCAAGTGTTAACCTGCTTCCTTTCTCAGTTTATGAGCAGTTAGGGATCGGAGAGTTGAAACCATCTCCATGCACTTTACAGATGGCTGACCGATCAATCACCAGACCTAGGGGTGAACTAGAGGATGTGTTAATAAAAATCGGGGAATTTATCTTCCCTGTAGACTTTATTGTAATTGATACACAGCCTGTAGCGAACTCACGGAATCAAATTCCGGTGATTTTAGGTCGCCCCTTTTTGGCCACTTCCAATGCTATCATCAATTGTCGTAACGGTTCTATGACCTTATCCTTCGGGAACAGGACAATTGAGATGAACATTTACAAGTTAGGAAGTGTACCCTCTGAACCTACTGCTCAGGTCTGTTCTGTCGACTTAATGGATGTCGACAGCAGCGAATTTAATGATCCTCCTGATACTGATCTTGACTCTTTTCATACGTTATTGCTTGACCCAATTATGTATCATACACATACGGACTCTTCCATCAAGATGTCCGGGTCAACAATTAACACTGATTATGAACTACCTTTAGAGTCTGAAGATCACCCCGCACATTGTGATGACATTATTCTTCGGGGTATAGATGAAACTTTTGAGGAGATCTTCGCTGATGAACTCGCATTTCTAAAAAGCACGGGTGTTGAGACGAATTATGTCCAAATCAATGGAATTGAACCTCCACCCCTTCTTCTAAAATGTAAAAAGAATGCGAGTTATCCATCACATTCACTGCATCGTCTCTCAAATATGAGACGCACACATATTCTATTCCACCACTTACCTTTTCCCCACTTCTTTTTCCACCAACCCGAGCACTGCATTGATAAAATCTTCGAATGGTTGGTGTTGATCTTCGGTCTTTGCAAAGCTTGGCATCGACCAATAATTTTTGACCCCCACTTGTGATTTTCAAAGATTAACATTGCATAACTCAAGTTTGGGGGGGTACATTTGTTTTTCTGGCTCTTGAAAAGAAAATTTTTACAAAATTTTGAGCCAAAAATAAGTTTCGGGGAGGTTCTTCACTTAAATATTTTGCCCCCACTAATAAATTCCTCCCAAGCTTACAGGTTTTTCGAGATTTAGCAGAAGGCAACAGTGAGGACACTGTTGAAAACAAGTTTGGGGGAGGTTTGTGCTTATTTTTGCATCATTTGCATATCATCTGCATAAGCACAAAACATTTCTTTTTTTAAAAATCTATAAAAATTTAAAAAAAAAAAAATTTCAAAACCCACAAAAAGATAAAAATATTTTTGTACATAAATAAGATAATGAAAGTTTAGACAGTGAAAAATTACATCCATGAGATTGGAAAAATTTTAGAAAACTAAGAAAATTAGAAGTTTTCTTATACGAACTAGTAATAAGTAGTTATGAGCCGTTGTCCCAAGGGTTAGTAAGATGAAGGACGTCACTAATCTGAGGATAAAAATAAGTCTGAAAAATAGTTTCTATTCTGGAAGCCAAACATTTTGAACGTTGCTACCCTGCTATTCGCACTTACACACGTCTTGAAGCCTGGGATAGTAGAGGATACCTTGAAATGCTCTTGTCTTAAAGCCAAAAGTATGAAAAGAAAGAAAAGTGTGTTTTAAAGTGGTGAAAAAAAATGGACACTGGTTTTGTTATCACCAAGGGCAATAAAAATATATAGCAAAAAGGTGCTTCTTCACCTAGTGCCCCAAGGTCAACTGGTCTGGGAGTCACTGCTATGCCTAAGGTGGTGCAAGACGAGGAAAATACACCAAGTTAGCAAGCGCATTAGTAATCGGTCGGTTAGTACCTCAAGAAGTATTAACGGTCGCATGAAAGTGTGTAAGCAATCTCGTTTATCAAGAAGTACTGAGGCTGACGGGCAAGGATATGATAGCTTGAATTGAATTCTCCGGGTGTAGGGATGTCTTTACACACACGCAAGGTGATATGATCGATGTTTGGAATAAAGATAGGAATGAAGAATAAGACGATGTTTTATTGAGGGAGGACGTGATTTCTAACATCTTTTCATGACCATTAAGATAGGGCTCATGACAACCGAAAAGCTAGCTTAGTTGGAAACCCTAATTTTCAAAGTCTTTCTTTTACAATTCTTTTCTTTAAATGTAATATTCATGATCTTGCTTTTATTTTTGGATTTTGTGGGTGCAATCCGCTGAAAACCCTCAGGAGACAACACTCCTCCTACTAGGGACACCTAGAGGTTCAAAGGCTTGTTGCACGTGCTCAGTGCAATCGTGTTGCCTACGAAAGTGTGCTAGTTAGTCTTTTTTTTTTCTTCTTTTGTTTTCTCCTTCTCTTTTTAATAAAACATTCTCTCGAGACGATCGAAATTAAGTTTGGGGGTATTTGATCAGTCGAAAATACTGTATATTTTAGCAGGCAATTTCCTTAACATTTGCATACACTTAGAAGTGTACGGTATTCATAATTCACATATTAGCTAATCGGTCGCAAAATATCAAATTACATGTATTCGACCTTAAAACCGGCAATTCTAGGGAAATTAACTGCAATTCATTACATAGCATATTTTCCATATCTTGCAACCCCTGTTTCGAAGTCTGTGCAGGAAAAGAGATGCTAGCTCGATCATTACATTGCTCGACCATTACAATTGCTCGTAAATTCACTGAACTCAAATCTGGTATCAACACAAAAGGGAAACTGCAATTCTAAACATCAGACAAAAGCCCAAACAGCAGTACCAAGCCACAGCAGAAAGTCCAAGGTCCAACCTCATCAACTGACCGCGGAAGGGCGGCCTAAAGGTACCTCGCGCGGCGGAAGAGCGGCGGGCCCAGGGAGTCAGCTCCTCGAATTTCACCAAAACTCCTGATTCAGTGCCCACTGCTCAAAAATGCACACAAAAGTCCAGAAGATTCCAGATACTTCCACCAGATCTGCAAACACCCTAAACTAGCCTAATACTTCTAGAACTTTCCTAAACCCTTGCTTAAACCCTAAGCTAAAGCCCAACAAACTTGTCAACAAACTTTGGGAGGGAAAGTTCAATTTAAACCTAAACCTAGGGTTTGAAAGTTCTATAAATATGACCCTAGACTCATTCATTGATATCATGTAACATCTTGGCATCTAGGAAAAGATTCAACATCTTAGATTTTAGCCATTCTCTCTTTCTTTATCTCCCTCTTCCTCAAGTTTAGTGAGAAAGCTTGTAGGAAACCCTAACCCTAAATCCAATCACAATTCAAGATCTTGAGTGCAAGCCAAGCAAGATTCCTTCAACCCTTTTATGAGCCGAGCCGATCTTCCATCGGGCAAGAGATCAAAAGTAGATCCACGATCCACGGAGACGAGCGAAGCCGAGTCAACGATCGATTTTATTCTTCTTGTAGATCTTGAAAGAATGTATTGAAGTTGTTGATTAAATAAAAGGTGATATTTTCTTCTATCTTGTTTTCTTTAAATTCCGCATCATGTTATCTTTACTATTCTTGAATATTGTCTATGTGGTGATGTGTGAATAAAACTCCGCTCGTTAAGGAGTCGAAACGATCTTTAGTATGATGATGTAGCAAATTTGTAATCGATTCTTGAATCCCACGAGTTTGTAAACCCTAGCAAATTCAAGAACCGACAACCCTTTTTGTTTCGATGCTGTCTTGATTGACATCGTTCAAAATGAGGGAGTTAGGATCGTTTCTTGAAATTGCTAGAGGCTAGAATGTGAATGATATCGACAACAGAACAAGGGATAAGATGAAACCCTAGTTTCACGAGAAAACCCTAACTCTTGTTGATGATCATCGATCTAGTATCAATCTTTCGAAGGACAAGAATATGAAATATTGTAGACTACATCACATCTAAAGATCCGATCGATTCCTACGAGCCTCTCTATTATTCTTGATTGTTGTTTGGAAAATACCATTGAAACCCGATTCTTGATTGTTTATAGTTTCTTGATTCTTTAATAGAGAATAGTGACACACGAATACAAATCATTCTTGAATCATGTTTTCTTTTATTGTTGCTTAACATTTCATTTCAAACACATTAAAATACAAACGAATCTCGAGATCCCTGTGGACGATCCGCACTCATTCATTAACTACAGCTGACACCGTAGTTTGATTGCGGTCAATTTAAATTTTTGATTCGATACGAAACATCCGAAGTTTACCGTTCAATCAAATGGCTCCGTTGCCGGAGACTATTTGATTTGACTTTTACATCCAAGTCGAGAATTTACATTCAATCAATGGGCTTCACACCGACACGAAATATCGCGTTATTAGGGGTCTGACTTTATCCACCCCTAGACTCGATATGCGATACTCTTAGACGAACAGACCGGACTGTACGGAGATTGTTACAGACAGGCTCGGTAGGGGTACAGATGAGTTTGCTTGTCGGCCTTCCTTTCGCTCAATACCTGGGTAGCCGTTCGTACATCTAGTTCCGCTGACATGCATATGGTTAAACCCACTGCCAGCATATTGACGAGTCTTTAGAGTTTCACATAGAGAGTTTTCACGGTTCAGGCAATATGATGTAGATGACGTATATTGGTATATACAGGTGTAACGTTTTGAAAATCGTTTCGGTGAAATTTCGAAAAAACGGTAAAATAAGGGGGTTTTCTGTAAAAAGTCAAAATGCAAATATCTTTATTATAAAATTAAATATACATATTCTAGCTATGTAATTACTAGTATTTGGTGTTTATTGAGCCACTGGTGAAATTTTAAATTTTTTGAAAAAAATATTATTTTAATATTATTTTAAGCCGGTAAGAAAATACATTAAATTAGCGATAAATACAAATTTAAATGGGCTAATTTTAATCTTTAAAATCATGTTAATTAAAATCTAGTTGTAATATAAATTTTTAGTATTTTATTTCAAGTTTTAATTGATTTATTTTATGGAAAACAAAAATATAGTTATTTTGAACTAAAACTTGCAAATATGGTATTGTGGGGGGTCTTTTTGCATAGAGTTTTTTTGTAAAGTCTCTCACACTCACCCTCACTCCCCTTGGCCGGCCCCACACTATTGTATCAGCCCAAGAATTTTATTTCTCTCTTTTTGACCTTAAATCATGTGAGAAATGTGTTAAAATAAGGTTTTTATATAGTAAAGTAGGTGGGGGGTATTATGGTAATTTGGGAGGGGCTTTGACTTGGATTCTTTTCCACAAATCTCCCACACCTCTACCCACTCCCTCCTCAGCCGAAAATCTGCACCACAACAGCCCCCATTTCTTCTCCTCTTTTCTCTTCAAAACTCCATCCAAAATGCTTCAAAAAAATCCCACAAAATCAAATTCTAATCCCTACCCATTTCTTCTTGACCTATTCTAGTGTGGATCATGGATCAAGAGAGCAAATTGGAGGCCAAGATTTTGGTGCTAGGTCTCTAATTTTGTGAGGTATAATCTTAGCATTTTGCATAAGTTATTGTTTGATTACTTCAATCTAGCTATTATGTGTTTAATTAGGAGTTAATTGTGATTTTTATATTAAATATTTAACTTTCAAGAAAGGGTTTTGAATGCAACTTAGGGTTTTATGATGTGAGATTATGGTTGTGTGATATTTTTGACATGTTAATGTTATGCTAAAGCAAATCTAGTTATTAGTTGCATTTTTGTTAATTTAAATTGTGTTAATTACGCTAATTTGTAAACTAGGTTTTTAAAATTTATTGCAAATGTTAGACTAAAAATCTAATTAGTTTTTTCATGACTTCATTAACATTATTAAGTGTAGTTTAACACTCTAGTTCATGGAAATCCAACCTAAATTGTGGTTTGTGCATTTGCTATAAAATTGTTAAAATTTAAGTATTTTGTAAACTAGAATTTTAGGGTTTTTGGAATTTAATGAGATTAAATTATGAGAATTGTTTTTATGACTTATTTAAGTTATTTAATAAGTATTATGGCCGCTGGAATTGTTTAAACATCATGTTTTGTACAAAAATGGAGAATTGTGCTTGCTAGATTTTCGGAAAAATGACTTTTTAAGTGAAATTGGGGTTTTTGTGAATTTTAACCTATTTTATATTAAAATTAGTGTTCGTGAATGTGCAAATGAGTGTATTTGGGTTTTTCTCGATGGTTTGGCGTTTGTACGCCGACGTCGAGGGTTTTTGGGTTGATTTGTGAAAGCAACCATAGGTTTTGACCTATGAGGGATTCGTACGTCGTTTTGGTCATGAGTCGGATTTTAATACGATACGGTGCATTATGATATGTAGGTACCCCATATGGACTTCGAGACGACAAGCAAGCGCATGGCGACATCGGCACCGGCGAACGAGGACCAGGTGAGTAGATTTATATCTACGGGGAGAAGTCGGGTGGATGGCGTATAGCACCCCCGCAGTCCGTGGTGGTGTATACGGATGCGTATACACACCAACAATTATTATATGTTACTTAGGATTAATAACGATGTTTAGGATGGATATCGGTGTGTTGGATTATTTTAGTGTTGCGAACCCTAGGGTAGTGTTGCACTACACATACACACATACATACTTGCATACATTCCTATTTATATGTGCTCATGGGATTCTCTATAGTTTATGTGTTCACATAGGTATGGGACTATGTGTTCATATACTGGATTTTGAGAATAGTATTTGGAATTTGAGATGAGTCGATGAGATTGGGCTCGAGGCCAGGAGATCGGTGATGTGATTTGGTTTGTATTGATATACGACATGATGTTTTAGCGGGTCTTTTGCCGTAGTGATTCTTACACCTGCATGCCTACTTAGGCGGTATCAGTATTGTACTAGACATAGATCAGTACCCCGATCATGATATTTGATAAAGAGGATACCAGATGAATAGTACGATGAATGTGATTTTGACCCGTACCCAGATTTAGGATGCCGTACGACGGATTTACGTACGAGCTATTTATTGATGATTGATCCACACTCTTGACTTGGAATGTCTAATTATAGATATGGTATCGGATATGATATTATTGAGGCGGGATCACCGACTAATATACATACAGGTATGTATATATATCGACTCAGATGTTAGGCGGTTTCCTTACCTGTAGTCCAGCTGGTTAGCTTAGCCCTTTAGTTTAGTTTAGTTGTTAGATTAGATTCGATTCTTACCTATTTCAAAAACTAACGAATCGTGGGTATTTTAAAAGACAGCCCAAGAGATCCTACGGATATTTCAAAAGACGTATCTTTTCATAAAAACACCGTAGCCCCTATTTTCAAAACCCCATGATTCGTGTTATTTCAAAAGGCACCATTTGTAGAACTTTTATTAGATTAATGCAGATTAGTTATAGTTGCGTCTAGTTTTCAGCTACCACTTATTATTGTGGTTCGCTTCGCATCGCATACTTATGTTATAATTTCTTATTGAAATGTTGATATCATGCTGTTAGGACACCAGCACCATTACCGATGATGCGTATGTACCACATACACTTACTTGCCGGCTCACACACATCTTCATCGGTAATTGCCATGTCACGTACACCTTAGAAATATTATTGCTTAACTTAGCTTGATAACTCGTAGTTTGACATAATATTAGTGTACTTACCTTATATGCCAGCTTAGATATTGTAGTTATTACTTGTCACTTCATGCATACTGTTATTCATTGTTATGCCGTATTCATGGATTCTCATATTTATATTCATGGTTTTACATGCTATTGATGATTCAGATTCCCATGATATTTTCTGGATTTGGAGGAAAACCGCAAAAAAAACATATATAAACTGCTTTCCCTCTTTTTAAATAAAAAAATGCGGTTTTCCTATGATGTATGAGTCGTCCACCATGAGTTTGCAGATGGATTTCGAGCCCCGATTCGAGGAGTTGGATGAACCGTTTCGGGTACATGGTGGGCCCGGTGCGGTACCCCGGGGCAAGATGAATGTGGTGATGACGTTGAGCCTGGCAGGGGAGCACTACCGACCGGTGATTTTACCTGACGCGTTGGATATCCGGAGGATACCGTCGTGGTCTTGAGATAGATGGTAGGGGCCGGTCTGGACTGACGGCGCCCTAGATATTGTGATTGAGACATTGAGATTTTTGAGATTTTGAGGTACAGAGATTACGACACAGAGATATCGAGATATTTGGATACTTGTTTTGTGTCGATGCTGGGCACTGTTTTATGCTGATTTCATTTATGGTACCTCCTATTTAAAAATAAGGAAATCTCACTAAACTATGAAAACAGTTCTTCATTTACATGTATTCTATTTTCATGCATTCATACCTCATTCATATGATATATTGCTACCTGAGGCACTGACACGGGTACATGAGATTACACTCGGGTTAGATATTTACCCTAGCCTTGTTATAGGCTGCATGTTATATATAATTGAGGATATATTATGATCATTGACCTAGGATTGCGTTATTTATGCGATTTCTGTGCGTAGATGTTTTTCTATTCACGAGTTGGCAACTCACCCCCGTTGTGCCCCAGTTTCTTGCAGGTTTGCCGTATAGGTTTCATTACGGCTTGCGGGCATAGTTTCCTTCGGGTGATTTGCTAGTAGGTGGGTTTACTTGTATCGTATCCTCCATTATATAACTTGTATATTATTATTCAGTTGTATCTAGAAGTTCCATTAACCAAACTTGTATTTATCTCAGATAGAGACCAGTGATGTTTATTCTTTCGACCTTAGAGTCGCGCGTTGTATTTCTGTGGTTTTCTTATGGTTTTGAGTTTCCTTTTGAATTTTGAACCTCGCCGTTGGCGTTGTATATTATATTGCTTGTGTGGTTGTGACCGTCGATTGACGAAGAGCCAGCTCCCGCTTGGGGATGCATTTTTATTGATTTCGTATACTATTCATATTGTATCCCGTTTGGGGGCCAGTATTTACAAAGGAGTCTCTGCCGAAATTTTCAGAAAATACTTGATGTTTTAAAAACGCATAATTCGGCTTATGCTATTAAAACTATTTGTTTTAAATTGGTTTTCCTTCACTCTACTACTTTTCTTGGTTTGGATTTCTGGGTTTTCGGCTTACTTAGATTACGTACGCCTCGAGACGTTTCGTAGTTTAAGTGCCGGTCATGTTCCGTTTTTCGGGTCGTGACAACAGGTGTCCGATTAAATATGTGTACATGCTACACCGACTTTAATCGGACGGTTGATAAAACTAGCGGCTTAGGATTAAGCCGGATTATTAAATCAAGTTTTGATTTAATAATATATATATATATATATATATATATATATATTTTTAGTATATGTATTCTAGTATTATTGTTCACTATTCATTTTCTCTCTTGGCTATTCGTATTTTTATACGAATACATGTATATGTATTTCGATACGTATACCGGGTTGTATTCCGTATTTATTCGGAATATCTTCTAGAAGATGGACACCTCATTATATGATCTTCTTTTTAGAAAATCATTTGCAAATGAGGTGGAGGGTGAGGTGGCATGAGTATGATTGGTGGTATGTACAGAGGAATGGGCCATTATTTGTTTATTGTAAAATATTGTGAGATATTTTTTGCATGGTTGCAAAATGATTTAGAAGCCATTCTTTTTACATGCCATTCTCTTTTCTTCATTTTTCACTAGCTTATTTTTCTTGAGTTGTTCATGCCCATGTTTCTTCACCACCTCCTCCTTCTTCTTTAGTTGCTCACTTGAGCTTTGAAAATGAAAGAAAAATATAGTGGAAAATTCCTACATCCCTACTCTCCATTGCGAGCGACCTTGGAGTGTCAGTTGCTTAGCTAGGCGATTCTTGAGCTTGGATCGTTTCTCTCAGGTGGATCATCTTCGATAAAGGAGCACCGGCTTGTAAGTGTGATCCGGGGCGCTTGAAGAAAGCTTGAGGATGTGAGTATTCTACACAAAGTAGATTAGTTTAGCTCACTAGGTTTTGTATACAAGTCCTAGCTCTTTAGTTCGATTGTTGGTTTCGGAACTTTAGCAAACTAGAAATTTTTGAAATCCATGTTGCTCTCTTATAAAATTAGTTTGCTAGTGTACTTAAGTTTTCAGCATTGGTATTAGAGCCATGCTAAAAGGCAGACTTGTTTGCACTAATTTAGAGTTTCGATCGACGGAATTTTCCGAATCACATTTCCCAAAACATTGCTTGCTGTTCGAATTTCAAAGTTGTTCAAAAAAATTTTCTGGTTGCATTAAAATTATGTGCAGGAAAAATTAGAGCTAAGAAAAAAATTTGGGCACCTAAGTCCAAAATTCGACCGCGGAACAGAAGCCAAATGCGCCATTTGGCTGTTGAACCGCGGTCCAATTTTGGCTACAGTGCCCCAAATTTTTTCTGGGGCTCTAGTTCATGGAAATATGATTTTTGGAATATTTGGTTTTGGTCCAGATTTTTTTGTGTACCGGTTTGTACTTGGGGGGCTAGTGAGGAAAGTTTTAATCGATCGAAATTTTAAATTTATGTTTTTCTGAGCATTTGTTTCTACGGCCATGAATATCATAGCGCGGTATAATCCGATTGGTTGCTATATGAACAATCAGACGAGTTTACGAACATGATATTCGTGTTGATGTTCTGTGTTGCTCTGTGATTATGATTATGTTGAATTTGTCGCGGTGGATAGCCTAGTGTACGTGGTATTAGATGTAGTTCTCTGTGATGTAATGTATATTCATATTGCGTGGCGAATGTCCGACATGTGGACTGTCGTCATCGCGGCTTGTATTATTCTTTAGGGCGCGTCCAGGTTGCGGACGTAGTCACCGTTGTATATTCAGTTTTTCATTACATGCACTAGAATTACCCGCGGTGGAGTGCTCGAGTAGCCGGGTTCTAAATAGCAACGGGTCTCCATCTCATGGCGTTGAGACCAAGGTGCTTTACTCTAGAATTGGCGGGCTATTCGCCGCACTCGTAGGGGGTATAGGATTGACCCGCGGAGGGGTGCCCAAGTCACCGAATTTCGGAAGTGCTGGGTTGCCCACTCACTTCGTTGATTGGGGTTGCCTCGCTTTTAGGATTAGTGGGTAGCTTGCCGCACTCGTAGGGTTCTAGGGTCTGATACTACAGGCTATCCACACGACCGAAAAAATTGCATTTCATATTTGGCTCTATTGAAATGTATTTTTCCTAGTTTATCCGCATTTCCATATTGGTTTTGCTTCCGCTGTGATTCTGTTGTGATGCTTCTGTGATGTTACTTGATATCATGCGTGAGATGAATGTTCATATATATTATATATATATTTAGTAGACGTTATATATGTTTTGCATCCGCGCTAGTCCTGTCCCTGCCCTACCGTAAATTAAGTAACCTTATGGTGAAGACCCGGGACCCTGTGGCGAATGGGGATGGCATATATATGCATGATTATTTTCGTTTCTTTCTGGCATGATATGATTAATTGATGGGACTGCATTAATTCTGATTAATACAAGGAAAAAAAATCTAAATGATATTGTTGGAACCAATTTTTGAAAATTGACACTACAGGCATTTCCTTTTGCTTTGCACAGCGGTATTCGGTTATGAATATCCAGCGCCTCATTCGACGAGGCAAGAGGCTAAATCCTTTCATAGGGAGTGACCTCTTAGGGAAAAGTTTGTGTCATTGTAATAACTTCACTATAGTTGATTCTTTTGCTTTGCACGGCGGTATTCAGTTAGGAATATCCAGCACCTCATTCGATGAGGAAATAGCCTAGATCCCTTCACAGGGAGTGACCTCTTTGGCAAAAGTTTACGCTACTATATATTTGTAAAACCGCTCGAGTTCCTTCAACGATATTAAGTTTATTATGTTAAAGGTTTTTCGCCAAAAACCAGCCGTAGCCCTCCGTCGTTTCGAATAAGTAGCACATAGTATTCATGCAGTGTTTGTTGGCCAAAGTCAAGGCATCGTGAATGGTAGCTGTGTGTTGCTTATCCATAGCATAGATAGATGCATTGGTTTAGGACAGTCGTACCACCTTGTTGGCCAAAGTCAAGGGTATGTACGGGTGGGTCTAAATTAATCCGGATAATGACGGGTAGAACTTGACTTGCGTGTTATGATTTGTTGGCCAAAATCAAGGTCATAAGCGCTTGGGGCAAAAACCATATCGGGAGTTTCAAATATAAAGGAAATTTTCCAGGCATGTGCATACCTTCTGGAGTGTGGTGACTTGAGTGGCTTCCATCAAGTTATCATACGATGATAGTTGGATCCCGATTCCCATTGATGAGTAGGTGTTACTTGTCGGGTGATTTTCAGATGATCCCGACTAATTCTTCTTTTATGGTTTGAAGGAGAATTCGAGAAAACAGTGGAAGCCATCCTGATTAGATAAAGTGATTAACCAATCTAATTTAGGTTAGAGTGCACGCTGAGTGTTTCTTTTCTCTCTCTCTTTGGTAGCGACCATGACTCGACTTTAAACTAAAACTCATGAACCAAGTTAACCGTACCTTCTTACACACTTTAGTTTTGTATTGTCATGATTCATGACAAAGCATCATATATCCCTGCCACTCCTACTTCCCCTTTGCATTTCTCCAGAACACTCCGTATCACTACGAAGATCCATATTTCTTGGGTATGTCATCCTATAGTTACATACGAACTCGAAAAAACTTGTTTCAGTTCGAGAATTGATTCAGGTTCTGGGGAAATTGAATAGAATTATTCATCTGTCTTTTCTCTTTAGCTTCTCTCAGGTTACGAGGGCTCTGATTAGTCTAAAATATTGCACATTTGTATGAATATTTTCCCTACTATTGTTAAGTACTAAAAGGTGTTTATTGTAAATATAGAACATATGAGAGTTTATTTGTATAAAGTTTATTATCATATGTTTCTACATTATAATTAACATAATTAAGGAAAATATATGCATATAATATTTAAATGAAATCTTAATAATTAAAATATGCTTATCATATCAAATATTTCTAATCAATATTCTTAAGATACTATATCATATAAATGGTTAGGATAATATCTTAAAAAAAATACCAAATGCTACTAACACTATGATTTGAGATATTGTGCAGATATTAGCTCAGGTCTAGAATCCAAGTAAGAGATCCGAGTCAAATCTGGATATCGAAACCGAATCTGCCAAAATTTAGAAGCAAATCGAGAGATCTAGCAACGACAGAGACTCAGAGCATTATTTTCAGAATCTAGACATCAAAAGGATCTCCACATGGCAACACAAGAGACCAGAAGAAATCCTAATTCCTGATTCCACCAAGTTGCGGCGGGAGGGCAGCCAAAGTGGGGTATTTGCGGCAGATCCGTGACTCTTTGATAGCCATTGGATGTGAGATTTTTTGGTTTGGATCTTAACTGCATATAATTACATATGGAATCTAGAGTTTCTGGTTTCAAGGACTATATAAGGGACCGAGAGCTGCACATTCAAAATCATCACCGAAGAGATCAAGAGATCCACGTATCCGAGTGATCATCATCTATTCATTTACCTCCAACAAGAGAGAGATCTAGAGCAAACTAGGGTTCTTGTAATCTACTTTCTAAAGAGAATTGTAAATGCAATAGTTGATTAATAAAGATAGTTTTTATTTCTTTTTGCATTTAATTTCTGCACTTACATTTCTGCATCTTAATCATGCTTTCATTCTTCTTCAACCTTTCTTCTAAATCATTAACCATAAGAGAGTAATTCCTAGCTTGCTAGGGTTCGTAGGATAGGGTAGAACAATGGATGAGAAAATCTTTTAACTTCTTTTATACATTTTAAAGTTTATAAACTTTAACAAAATAAATGTTAGCTTTCTTATCGGGTGCGCTACCAATTTATTGATAGTCACGACCACGATTTGAGATTGGTTTAACACTTGTTTTGTTAAGGGCTAGACACGAATAAAGATCAATGCAAGAACAAGGGTTAGTAGTGGGGAAACCCTAATTTCTTCCAAGAACCCTAATCTACATTCATCACTATCAATTAGTTTTAAACTATTAAAAGATAAAAGAGTCATTTTTAATTATTCATCTATTACTACTAAGTTCTATGAACCCTACAAGCTTTTTCATTATAAATTTTATATCCGTAACGACAAACAATCACCGATCTTTGATCAACTCGTCTAAAGTAAGAAAAGAGTTCACGTTTCCCTGCGGACGACCCGTACTCATCGTGGCTAGTTACTAGCGACACTGTCTTGATTGCGGTTATTTTCGAACTCCCTTTTTAACGATCAATCAAAAGGCGCCGTTGCCGGGGAAATGGTTGTAATTTTTTTTTGTTATTCGAGTTGATTTTGTTAGTTATATGTATGCCCTAAAGGCCATTACTGTACATACGATGTATATTGTAGTGGATGCTTGGACATATATAGGGAGGACTTTCTTGCTCGACATGATAGTACGCTATCTGGTTGCTCTTTATCTTAACATGTACTCTGATTGTCTCTATGTTACATATTGATAAAGCCCTTAAGATGAGTACTTGACTACCAGGACTATGATGCGGATCATACTAGTGGGGACAATGTAGTCGTCAAGTACATCCTTCAAATGTTCCAGTCGTGGGAGTATCGAGACAGGGCATCGATACTCCAGAGTAGACTAGCATATGCGCTTCTTGACCCATATGATGGGCGATGGATGATCCCATATCCATTGGTGTTTGACATCAGAGAAGGTATACGGGTGCTCAGTGGAGACTGGGTACACTGGACAGACTCGCCGAGAACTCCTAGATGGTATTATACCACACGTCAGATGGCAGTTCTCTGGTGACACTGGTACATGTTAGTCTGTAGACCCGAGATCGTCATAGAGTCTTGTGTGATTCCCACCGTGCTTTGATTTCCATCATACCCCGTCCAAGAGGGCGTGCAAAAAGGTGGATTTTGGGTACAGTCCCGAATCACATGGAGGCAATGAGCGATAGGAGGGGTTTCGTCTCTCCCGGTATAGGGAGTTGATGTTGCGCTGTGTTCGATTGGCTATAACTGGAAATCCCTGGCCAGGGTTGTTGAGATTTACTGGTAAGTGTTATCAGTAGTTTCTCGAACTGTTATGGACCTCATATCGACACGACTTATCAAGCTACCGGGGTCTGACGTTTACCACCCCTAGGCGAGATATGCGACATATCAGATGAAGAGACCGGACTGTACGGGAGTGTTACTGATTGGATTCACAGGAGAATGTACATGCTTGCTTGTTGATCTTCTGATCGCTCAATACCTGGGTGGCTGTTACATTTAGCTGACCGCTTGCAGCTTGTGGGTGTTTGATATGATCATCACCTACTGCCGGCGTATTGACGATTCTTTAGAGTCCTACACAGAGGTTTCCTGGCTCAGGAAAAACGGAGTAGGAGCACATATATGATATGTGCGGGACCGAGAAAAATACGTGTATGTGATACCGTATTAGATTATCATGATATGAGATATCGGCCGGGTATATGTGATATAGCCGAGTCATCAGATCAAGTGTTGATTCGATGAACTGATACAGATTATATTAGTCGGTTATTTGTGAAATAGCCGGATTATCGGATCAAGTGTTGATTTGATAATTTAATGTATAATTATATATTTGATATATTAAATTACATTAACTAATATAAGCTCACTAAAAGATTCCTTTTCTCACTCGGGTAATACATTGATATATATGCGATATATGTTAATTGTATTATTTTATTTTGTTACAAAATATATTATATATGTGATATATAATAATTTAACATGTTAAGGTTACTAATGCAACATGATTAGTGGAGATTAAACATGATTAGGATTTGATTTGGGTTAATTCTTTCTAGTTGCTTCTAGAAGCTTTGCTTTTGTTTTAAGCAAAGATATTTGTTATGATATTTTGGTTGGTATTTGTTAACCCAACCCAACCTTTCACCATGGTTAAGTCTCTACATGGGTTAAGTTATCATACTTAATCCATGGTTGCATTTCTAACCTCACTATGGATTCATTATTCATCACAAAGTAATTCATCTTCTTCTTCCTCCTTGCAAAACTTTCTAGCTTTGAGTTTAGTGATGAAAATGAGTGAGATTAAGAAAATAAATGAGAGCTAAATTCCTACTTCATCATCCTAATCTATTCTAGCCACTTAGATTAGGGTGTTTGCTTTGCTAATACTTGATTAGTGAAGCAAAAGCTTGGGCTTGAGTTTCTTCAAGGTAGATCATCTTTGTTATCGAAGATCGGAAGCAAGCTTGCATCTTTCTTTTGTGGAGCCTCTCTAGAGTCCGGATACTCGATGATCGCAGCGAAGGGACCTCAACACGGAGCTTTAGAAGTGAAGGACCGGACTACAAAGGTTGTAATCCCAAACTCTTAGAAGTAAAGTTGTTTACTTGCTTAGTTTCGCCTAATCTCTAGTCTAAGATCTTGGTTAGGGTTGTTCGGCACGTCTAAATTTTAAATCGGGCAAGGTTGATGGCTTGTAGAACCTTGTGAGAGTGCCTAGTAACCCTACAGTGGTATCAGAGCCAAGCTAGAGCTTTAGGCGAAGTCTAGACGAAGTTAGAAGTCAGATCGAACCCCGAAACCCCATATTTTACCCTTCTCTGGAAATTTTCTAAAAATGTTGATTTTTTCATATTAAAAATGCTCAGAAATATAAGCAGGGAATTCTAAGAAACACTGTGAAGTACGAAGCGCCAACTCAATCATTGGAGCGCGGAACCGTGGCCAAACCAAAGGTTTGGCGGCGGTTCTGCGGCCATAATGAGGAGATAGGGGCTCGTACTTCTAGGTATGATTCTTGGGTACTTTTTCATGCTTCTGGGAATTTTTAATTTTACTCAAGTGTTGAGTTTTCTGGGATGTATTGGGAACTCGTTGATTCGATCGGAAAGTTTAACTTCGTTTATGTTTTTTCCTGATAATTTAGAACGTGTTAAAAAGTTCGAACGGATATCAATAACTCACTTTTTCCCCTGCCGGAAAATTTTCAAGTGTTGGATTTTTCCGTAGTTTAAGAACGTTTTAGTCGTGCAAGTAACGCGGTGGACCCTCTAGAAGAACACAAACCTTAACTCGATTATGTGACCGTCTGAACTGCCTATAAACCTTAGGGTTTGGGGCAGTACGGCGTTGCCACATGTGAGGCGTTGGTTTGACCCTTCTACGGCTGGACCATTGGTACTGTGGCATGCGATGGATGTTTTTAAACTAATTTCAAGTGTTGAGAACTATTTGGGAAATTTTGGGTGTTTGTTTATTCGATCGGAAAATTTAACATTGTCTATTTATCTGGAATGTGATACAATATTTGGAATCCACAAGTAGTTATGAGATAACTAATTTAAATGTTATAAATCTAGCAGTTTAGTCTCAGATGATCGGTTGCCACGAGATTTTGATGTGATCAAAAGTCCGTCGCAATCACGTAGCGTACGCGGATACTCGCCGGGTAAACTTAATAGACAGCCACGCCCCATAGCCCCGACCAAGTGACTGTAGGAGAACCCCGTCGCCAAAAGCATCCATTCGGGTGCTCGCGGCAGCGGTGTTCCGCTTTAGTGCACTTCGTCGACGGCATCCGGGGGTGCGGCCGTCTACTAAAGTTTGCGACGAGCATTCGATCAGGATGTCGGGAATCTTGTTGAATTGCTCGACTAGATATTGAAAAGTGTTTTCGAGAT
The DNA here is from genome assembly GCA_030015575.1 of Agapanthus africanus. Classification (NCBI taxonomy): domain Eukaryota; kingdom Viridiplantae; phylum Streptophyta; class Magnoliopsida; order Asparagales; family Amaryllidaceae; genus Agapanthus; species Agapanthus africanus. The sequence continues at coordinate 195,884,108 of CM057339.1, read as the reverse complement.
CGAGACTAAAATGCGGAGTTTATAATTGTTAGGCATGCGATGTCTAAGGAGTTCATTTGGTTAGGCATGCGATGTCTAAGGAGGTTGCGGATTCCAACTGTTGTAGTTTTACACTTTCTTTTCTGCGACCGTAAGTGTAATATGTGGTGTATCGCCGGTTTCGTTGCTATACATCAACGACAATTGGGATACGCATATTTACTTACGTTGATGATATGTGATATTATGTGTTGCTGTGATATGTTATATTGGATCGTCGTGTTTGAATAGCCGGGGTTTTTATGTGAGATGAGAGTTTTTCTTTTTCATTCATGTAAAATTCATTTGTATATAATATTCTTTTATTGGGGCACTTCCGGGCTGAGGATGATGTCACCATTGTATATTATTTACTTTTCCGCATTAGGTAGACCCAATGCGGGGAGCACAAGTAACTGGGTTCTAGGGTCCAGTGGGAGACCATATCGAGGAGTCGAGACCGGGTCTCCTAACCCTAGAATTGGCAGTGTTGCTTGCTGCTCTCGTAGGGGTCTAGGGATGTGGGTTTGGCTATTCATCGCGACCGTGGAATCCGCGTTTTATACAGGCTCGTATTAAAACACGGACCTCCTAGTATATCCAATATTTCATATATGTTCTTTTGCTGCAATGTTCTGTGTGTAGGGTGTTTTTCATCACCCCATTGAGATGGGAATACGCGCGCGCTTGTCAGGCGTACTACAGATTCCCCCTACCTAGGGTAGGCAGGGGTTTAATGATTGTGGGGATCCGAATCTCCGGCAGCCGCGAACTAAGCTGCCGTTAATTACCCCCCGCCTTTGGGGCGAGGGAACCTCTGATTGACGGGTCAAACTGGTCATGCGAACTCAATGTGCAGTGTACGTGTGTTGTTGTTTTGGAGGGGGGGTTTGAATATGTCGGGAGCCACGCAGAGTTTTTACGGGGGTCCCGCTACCTAGATAGCGGGCTGGGGGTCAAAGGGGCGAGCAGCCCCCTTGCGGGGTGCGGGGCAACGCCCCGTTAGAATTTTTTTTCTAACAGCGGCAGTGTCGTGGAGTATGTGTATGTGTATATTTGTATACATATGTATATATATACATGCATATATAAATAAAGGGGAAAAAGACATCCAAAGGATGCGTGGGGCCAGCGCCTAGGCGCTTGAGCGCAAGCGCGCCACGTGTCGGCACGTGGGCGCTTTACGCTAGAGCGCAGAGTGCTGGAGCGCAACGCGCCACGTGTCGGCACGTGGGCACTTTGCGCTCAGACGCTGAGCGCTTGGGCACAAGAGCGCCACGCGTCGGCACGAGGGCGACTTGCGCTCGAGCGCTTGCGCTGGAGCGCAAGAGCGCCACGCGTCGGCACGGGGGCGACTTGCGCTCGAGCGCTTGTGCTGGAGCGCAAGAGCGCCACGTGTCGGCACCGGGGCGACTTGCGCTCGAGCGCTTGCACTGGAGCGGAAGAGCGCCACGCGTCGGCACGGGGGCGACTTGCGCTCGAGCGCTTGCGCTGGAGCGCAAGCACGCCACGTGTCGGCACGTGGGCGCTCTGCGCTGGAGCGCTGTGCGCTTGAGCGCAAGCGCGCCACGTGTCGGCACGCGGGCGCTCTGCGCTTGAGCGCCGGCGAGTAAAAGAGGCTTTTAGCCTGAAAAAATTTCTCAGAAGAGAAATCAGAGAGGAGTTGGACTCCTGAGTGTGTTTTTCTTCCTTTTTTTGGGGGGTTTAGTGAAAGATGTTCTTCTTCTTCCTCCTCTGTTAGCTGGATCTTGAAGATCAAGAGCTGTGGGATTTTTTTTAAAAATCTCTTCTTTTTGAGATCTAATGGAAGATCTGAGTTCCCCTTAATGGGTTTTGTGGTGGAAAACTATTTGGTTTTGAAAAAGGAAGAGTAAAACTCTTGATTTTATTCAAAAGAAAGAAGAAGGTTTTGGAACCTTGAAGGAGGAAGAAAGATCTCAGATCTCAAACTTTTTTTTGGAGAGAGAAAAAGTTGTTGGGATATTTCATTATCCTTGCCTTTATAGGCTATACTCTTTTACACATAGCCCCTTAGGCTTCATAAAATGGCATTTTGCCTATCCCATGGCTCATGTGCCATTTCTTTTTGCACATAAGCCATGGGCTTTACAAAAATTTGGCTTTATGCCTATTTTTCTTACATTTATCCATAAAATAAAATAAAAGAAATGCAACAAAATTATTTATTACAAAATTTTTATCTTAGCATGGTGGGAGGCCGGCCGCTTCATGTTCGGGCTCGACCCGGGCATGGGCCCACTGGATCTGGGCTTGGGCCCACTTGGCTTGGGGTTGACTTTGATTTTGACTTGGTCAACCGGGGTGTAAATTTTTACCCCAACAAATTGCCCCCCATCAATAAATGCACACCACATATGTAGGTCGTGTGCATGAAATTGATGGATCTTCTTTCACGTGGAGGCGACTTGATTCGGTTCCCACCTTTTGGGAAGCGGGCACTGCCCTTTTTACGACATGGACGGTCGATGCAGCCCTTTTTGCGACTTGGACGGTCGGTTCTGCCCTTTTTGCGACTTGGACGGTCGGTGCTGCCCTTTTAGCGACGTGGACGGTCAATGCTGCCCTTTTTGCGACGTGGACGGTCGGTACTGCCCTTTTTGCGACTTGGACGGTCGGTGCTGCCATTTTAGCGACTTGGACGGTCGGTTCTGCCCTTTTTGCGACGTGGACGGTCGATGCTGCCCTTTTAGCGACTTGGACGGTCGGTGCTGCCCTTTTAGCGACGTGGACGGTCGGTTCTGCCCTTTTTGCGACTTGGACGGTCGATACTGCCCTTTTAGCGACGTGGACGGTCGGTGCTGCCCTTTTTGCGACTTGGCCGGTCGGTACTGCCCTTTTTGCGACTTGGACGGTCGGTGCTGCCATTTTAGCGACTTGGACGGTCGGTTCTGCCCTTTTTGCGACGTGGACGGTCGATGCTGCCCTTTTAGCGACTTGGACGGTCGGTTCTGCCCTTTTTGTGACATGGACGGTCGATGCTGCCATTTTAGCGACGTGGACGGTCGGTGCTGCCCTTTTGAGCGACGTGGACGGTCGGTGCTGCCATTTTAACGACTTGGACGGTCGGTTCTGCCCTTTTTGCGACGTGGACGGTCGATGCTGCCCTTTTAGCGACTTGGACGGTCGGTTCTGCCCTTTTTGTGACATGGACGGTCGATACTGCCATTTTAGCGACGTGGACGGTCGGTGCTGCCCTTTTAGCGACGTGGACGGTCGGTGCTGCCATTTTAACGACTTGGATGGTCGGTGCTGCTCTTTTTGCGACTTGGACGGTCGTTGCTTGATTCGACTTGCTCTGCTTCTTGCAGTGTCAGGGGTAGACTTGACTTGCTCCGCTTCTTGCGGTGTCGAGATTGGATTCTGACTCGCTCCGCTTTCTGCGGTGTCGGAGTGGAAGTTGACTTGTTGATTTTGATTTGGGTTGACATCAGCATCGCTATACGGGAATATGGTACCAGGAGCGAATCATCATCTGTCATTGAGAGGATCTTGGGATTTTGGTTTTTGTTTGGCATCAGCATTGCTGCACTGGAATAATGCCAGGAGCAACTCATCATTTGCCCTGAGAGGATTTGGGAATTGATGGCTTAGGAGGCAGGTTTAGATCCCTATCACTTAAGACTTTTCAATTTTATGGGCCGTAAGGGTCCCATAAAAGCATTTTCTCCATACGAGTCGAAAGGATCTCGTAGGTGTTTTTTCTCCTTAAGAGTCGTGGGGACTCCTAAGTGTGTTGCTCCTTGGTGAGTCGTAGGGATCTCACGCAGGAATTTTCTCCTCACAAAGTCGAGAGGACTTTACGAGTGCATTTCATTTCTTTTTCTTTTTTTACGAGTTTGCGCCCTTTCGGGTTTTCACAAACTCGCCGGCAGTCCCGCTGTTTTTACTCACGGAGCCCTTTCGGGTTTTCATCCGTGCCCATTTTGCTTGTGGACATACCGTTATTTTTATTTTTATTTTCTTCTTTTTCTCCTCTTTTTTGGAGAGATCGGGATTGTTTTACGCCCGTGGATTGTATACGGTTTTGCAGGATGTATGATCCAGACCGTAGGGCCGGAAAAATTTCAGGGCTTTGTTGGCGTCTGCATCGCTGCACTGGACTGTGGTACCAGGAGCGACTCATCATTCGCCGTTGGGGTATGGGATTTGGAATTTGGTTGGCGTCTGCATCGCTATACTGGAATATGGTACCAGGAGCGACTCATCATTCGCCATTTTGGGGTTGGGGAGCGATGGCTTAGGAGACAGGTTTAGATCCCTGTCACCTAAGACTTTTCAATTTTATGGGCCGTGAGGGTCCCATAAAAGCATTTTCTCCCTACGAGTCGTAAGGATCCCGCAGGTGTATTTTCTCCTTAGGAGTCGTGAGGACTCCTAAGTGTGTTTTTCCCTTGTGAGTCGTAAGGATCCCACAAAGGTTTGTTCTCCTCATGTATCGTGAGGACACATGAGTGGGTCTTCTCAATGGAGCATAATTCCAAAGGCGGAGACCAGCCGCGTAATTGGTGATTATGGTGGGGCATGAGGGTGATGAGAATTATTTGAGCCCGTGGATTGTATACGGTAGTCAATTTGGGGACTAACCGTAGGGCCGGGAGAATTTTGAGAAATTGGATTTTGGTTGGCGTCTGCATCGCTGCACTGGAATATGGTACCAGGAGCGACTCATCATTCGCCGTTTGGGGACTTGGAATTTGGATCTTGTTTGGCATCAGTATTGCTGCACTGGAATAATGCCAGGAGCAACTCATCATTTGCCTCGGGAGGACTTGGGATTTGGGTTTTTGGTCGGCATCAGCACCGCTAACACTGAAGCGAGATGCCAGGAGCGACTCATCATTTGCCGTTGCCCGTTGGGGAACGATGGCTTAGGAGACAGGTTTGGGTCCCTATCACCTAAGGCTTTTCAATTTTATGGGCCGTGAGGGTCCCATAAAAGCATTTTCTCCCTACGAGTCGTAAGGATCCCGCAGGTGTATTTTCTCCTTAGGAATCATGAGGATTCCTAAGTGTGTTGCTCCTTTGTGAGTCGTAAGGATCTCACGCAGGGGTTTTCTCCTCACAAGGTTGAGAGGACTTTGTGAGTGTATTTTATCCCTTTTCACGAGTTTGCGCCCTTTCGGGTTTTCACAGACTCGCCGGTAGTCCTGCTGTTTTTACTCACGGAGCCTTTTCGGGTTTTCATCCGTGCCCATTTTGCTTGTGGACATACCGTTTATTTTTTATCTCTTTTATTTTTTTTTCTTTCTTTTTCTTTTTTGCCGCTGGTGGGACTTTAAAAGCAATCTCACCGGCAGGATTTAGGAGAAATAGGGGTCATTTACGCCCGTGGATTGTATACGGTTTTGCAGGATGTCTGATCCAGACCGTAGGGCTGATGTGCTCAATTCGCCTGCGACTTGGAGCATTCACGTGTAGTATTTCTTGAGATATCAGCCACTGATGGGTGGCATGGGCCTTTCTCCCTCGGCACTTATTAGTTGGTAGGATCCTCCGTCGAACACTTTCTCGATGACGTATGGTCCTTCCCAGTTCGGCTCGAATTTTCCCTTGGTATGTCGATTGGGGATGATCGGTCTTTTGAGGACCAACACCAATTCACCTTTCTTGAAAGCGCGGAGACGGGTTATCTTGTCATAGGCCCATGACATTTGGGCTCGATATAGCTCCAGATTTTGCTGCACCGCGAGCCTCTTTTCTTCGAGGGCGTCGAGCTCTTCAGGCCGAAGGAGCACGTTTTCCTCCTTCGTCAACTCGTGCTGAACGGCCATTCTTAAGCTTGGAACTTCGACTTCGAGAGGGAGGACTGCCTCCACTCCGAAGAGCAATGAGTATGGAGTGGACTGAGTGGGAGTACGGTGCGTGGTACGATATGCCCACAACGCCTCGTGAAGTTTGAGATTCCAGTCTCTCTTGTTGGCTGAAGCATTTTTCCTCAGGAGCTTGCATAGAGTCTTATTGAAGGCTTCGGCCGGCCCATTGGCTCTTGGATTATAGATGGAGGAATATCTCCAGTCTATCCTGTGCTGAGTAGCGAACCTTGAGACATTGAAGCTCTTGAAAGAAGGCCCGTTGTCAGAAATGATTCTTCTTTGTGTACCGAAGCGGTATAGAATATTATGCTGGAAGAATGTCAGAATATCTTTTGTCTTGACTTCTTTCAGCGGGACAGCTTCAGCCCACCTGGAGAAGTAGTCTGTCGCGACCAGTATGAACCGGTGGCCTTTAGATGACGGAGGATCAATTGGGCCAACAATGTCGGTGCCCCAAACTTCGAAGGGCCACGACGCCACTATAGGATGCAATGGGTTGGGATGCTTGTGAATAAAATCACCATGAATTTGGCAGATATAACATTTCTTTGCATGCTCTCCGCAATCCTGTATCATGGTGGGCCAGTAATACCCAAGCCGTTTGATTTGAAGTCGCATCTTGGGGCCAGATTGGTGAGCACCGCAAACGCCCGAGTGGACATCTTTCATGACCTTTTGGGCTTCGGCCAATGACAGACACCTGAGCCAGAGTTGGCCATATGACCTGTGGTATAACGTGTCATTTACAAACACGTATCGGAGAGCTCTTTTCTTCAGCTGAATCCTCGCAGATTTTTCTTCGGGTAGCTTGTCGTATCGGAGGTACTCTATGAAGGGTTCTCTCCAATTGGGCTCGTCTTGGATGATCGAAGCTTCTTCCGCAGGACTGCTCTTCTGTTCCGCGCTTTCCTCTTCTCGTAGAGAGACTGGGGGTAGAATTTGCCGGCTCCTGACTGTGATCAGAATTTCGTCCATGTCAGGATCAGCCAGCTCCTTGGCTAAGCGAGCGAGTACATCAGCTTTCCGTTCAATGCTCTAGGGACTCTCGTTAGTTCAATATGAGTGAACCGTTTCATGAGTTCCACCACTCGACCTCTGTACCGAGCTAACTCGGGTTTGTATATCTTATAGTCGCCGCTTACTTGGTTGACGACAAGCTGGGAGTCACCGTAGACTCGTAGCCGACGGATTTCCATTTCTACGGCAAGCTCCAAACCAGCTATCAGAGCTTCATACTCAGCTTCATTGTTTGTCCGAGGCTCGGTGAGAGCAAAAGAACGCCGTAGGGTTCCCATTGATGGTGTGATGAACACCAATCCTATCCCTGCTTTTATCTCCGGGACGCTTGATTTACTGGAGGTCCTTATTGACGAGGCTCCATCGAAGTAGAGCTCCCAACATGGCTCATCTTCCTCGAGGTGCAGCACTTGTTCATCGGGTAACTCACAATTTAGCGGCGACCCTTCTGGTATGGGATGAGCGGCGAGAAAGTCTGCAATAGCTTGCCCTTTTACTGCTTTCTGAGGGGTATAAACTATGTCAACCTCAAGTAGCATGACAGCCCATCTTGCCATTCTGCCGGCTAGGCTTGCTTTGGTCATCAAATGTTTGAGCGGGTCGACCTTGGAGATCAGCATAACCCGATGAGCGAGCAAATAGTGCCTCAGCTTCTTCACAGCAAATATTAGAGCTAGGCATTGCTTTTCGATTGGGGAGTAGTTGTGTTCCGCCCCGACTAGAGTTCGACTGAGGTAGTACAGGGCATTTTTTTTCCCTCCTCGTTATTCTGGGCAAGGAGCGCACCGAGTGACTCGTCCAGCGCGGCAGTGTAGAGAATCAGCGGTTTATTTGGAATGGGAGCGGCCAGCACTGGAGGGTGCAACAAGTATTGTTTGATGCTTTCGAACGCTACTTGACATTCGACATCCCAAATAAAAGGAGCTCTTTTCTTCATGAGCTTTGAGAAGGGCCTACATCTCCCCGATAAATTTGAGATAAACCTCCGTATATAAGCAAGCTTGCCTTGAAAAGATCTTAGCTGCGTCAAACTCTTCGGAGGGGGCATCTCCATGATGGCCTTTATCTTTGATGGGTCAACTTCGATCCCTCGATGTCGGACTATGAAGCCCAGGAATCTTCCCGATGACACGCCAAAAGCGCACTTCAGAGGATTCATCTTCAGATCGTATTCCCTCAGTCTGGTGAGAACGGTCCTGAGATCTTGGATATGATCGGCCTTGGCTTTAGTCTTGACGACCAGATCATCAACATAGCATTCGACGACTTTATGGATTAGGTCATCAAAGATATTAGTCATTGCCCTTTGATATGTAGCACCTGCGTTCTTCAATCCAAATGGCATTACCTTGTAGCAATATATTCCGATCGGGGTTCGAAATGCTGTGTGCTTCTCATCCTCAGGCGACATCTTGATCTGATTATATCCAGACGAGCCATCCATAAAGGTGAACAGTTCGTAATTTGAGGTGTCATCGACCATCATTTCCATGACCGGTAGCGGGAAGTCGTCTTTAGGACATGCCTTGTTGAGGTCCCTGAAATCGACACAAACTCGGATCTGCCCATTTTTCTTCTTCACTGGGACTATGCATGCGATCCAGTCTGCATATTTCTCTTCCCTGATGAAGCCGGCATCGATGAGTTTCTTAGTTACCTCGATGACCTTTTCTTCTAGTTCCCTTCTCATTCTTCGAGGAGCTTGTTTGACTGGCTTAGCATTAGGAGATATAGCCAACTTATGTACGGCCACTTCAGGGGAAAGGCCAGGCATTTCTTTATATGTCCACGCGAAGCAGTCGACGAACTCATGCAGCAGGGCAATTATCTGCGCTTTCATTTCCTCTGACAAGAGCGAGCTGATGTAGGTCGGCCTTGGATTATCGGGCGTTCCTAAGTCAATCTCGGTTAGCATGTCAAAGGTTGCTTGTCCGCCATCTTCGAGCTCTTGAGGAGCTTCTTCTGGCTCGGCTATCTCGTTGTCATCATTTGATCTTTCGCTGGCCTCACCAACATGGATCATGTGGCACGCTTTGGAATCAGGTTGAATGTAGCCTATGCCTCGTCTATATGGAATTCGTCCATCGATGAGTGCTCGGACCTGGGGCGGATACCATAGCCCTTCGTAAAACTTTGCTTCGGACTCCGTTTGATATAACCGGCATCCGCACTTCTTAAAGTATTCCCGCATCTCGGGTGCATAGTATCTGGGATTGAGGACGGCTCTTATGCCTCTCTCATAGGGAAGGCACGCGACAGAAAGGTCGTCCGGGTGCACAACGGGGTTTGACCTGTAAAACAGGATGCCCTTCTGTCCATTTTTCCTCCCGGGCACGTAGAAAGTTTCCAGCTGGTCCACGGTAGAGACTGACAATGCGTCGAGCTCTTTGCACATCCGTTCCGGCACCCTTGTGATGGCCAGGGACCCTTCAGCGACTTCGAATGTCTCTCATAGTTTCGCTTGCTGCATGGGGGGGCCAATCTGCACAGCTGTTGCACGGCAGGTCCTCTTCTTCTGACTCTTCAGTGTCACTGCCAAGATGAGGGCGGACTTTGCTGCTAGATGGGCCTTCAGTAACAGATTCGTCCGTATCGCTACCGAAATGAGGGCGAGTTTTACGGAAGGACGGGCTTCCAACGTCGGACTCATCAGTGTCGCTGCCGAAATGCGGGCGCACTTGGGTATTTTTGCTTTTGAAAGTGATAGCCGGCGCAGATTTTCTTTTGAGTCTTGGGGCCGTTCTATCCTCAGTCAGTTGTGGCTTAGCATTTTGGTGGTTCGTAAAGTACCGAGAATCTTCATATCGGACTTCATGCACACCGAACGGCTGGATGTCTCCGTCAATGCGTCTTTCTTCGCCATTTTTAGTATACTTCATGCATTGATGGAGAGTTGACGAAATGATGCCGTAATCGTGGAGCCACGGCCGTCCCAAGAGAATCTTATAAGATGTGTCGGCATCGATCACGTATATCTTAGCTTTAGTTTGCAGATCCCCAAATTTGATTGGCAAAGCTATAGACCCCAGAACTTGCTGGCAATTTTGGTTGAAGCCTTGAATGACAATCCTTTTTCTTGACAGGTGTCGGACGTCCATTGACAAACTCTTCAGAGTTCGCAAGTTCATGATGTTCACTGAGGACCCCGGATCAATCAATATGCGATTAATTCGATCTCCGTCGCTGTACCCGGTCACGTAAAGCGGCCGATTATGCTCAGCCGTTCCCAGTAGCAAGTCTTCATCCTTAAATGTGACTGCGGTGGCATGCAAAGCGTGCTGGGCTTCTTTCATATTAATTTCCGCAAAGTGAGCCTGATACCGCTCGGGGTTTTGTAGAGCGTGAATGAGAACATCTCTAAGCTCCTTCGATAAGACCAAGGCGTCGTAGATGCTCAGGAGAGATGGAAGCTTCCGGAGATGTGCCAAGGCATTATAGTCCACCGAGGAAGGACTTATGTTTTCATCGGCCGGTTCTCTGCCATCTTCTTCATTAGCGACATGTTTTTCCTTCCCTTTTGGGGCGTTGCCCTTATTTTGCGGTAGAGCCCTGCCGCTTCTGAGCTGGATTTGATTGGCCTTTGTGGTGAGCTCCTCGTCCTCTTCCGGAAAACAGAGATCATCCTCGGAGTCGCTACCAAGATGGATGGCGTAGCAGGTCACTACTGGGATCTCTTCATTGGGGTCTTCTTCTAACTCCTCCAGAATTTCAGCCGCTTGTACAGGGAAGAACTCCTTCAATTGAATCAATGTTCTTTCCTTTTGTTCATATTCTTCGAGGGAATCGATATATTTTTGAATGGTCGATCTCCCTACAGACTCCTTTTCGCGCCGAGTTGCACTTTTCTTCTTCTTGAGCTTCTTGGATTTTGAGCCTGATGGAGCTGTACTGGCAGCTGGACTGGTAGGCTTCTTCTGCCCTTCCCATTCCGTCCTGGGTTCTTTCCGAAGTAGCTTTATCATCTTTTTCGTCTTATTAGACATGTGCGTACTCCACGGAGGCCGCGATGAGTCAGTTTCGTTTGTCAGGGCAGCGGGTTCAGCTGTCTGCTCCCAGAAGGCTTCAACTTCTGTCTGTATAAAGTTGGCGGTTGCAACTTGATTGTTCACCAACACGCTTTTGGACAGCTCGATCTCTCCAGCCTTGTACTGTTTCTCTACCCAGTCCTTGAAGATATAGCAATCCTCGATCGCATGGCTCACTACTCGATGGTACGGGCAATACAGGGGATTGTCGGTCATTTTTGCTTCTTGGGGTCTTTTCGACTCCGACAATTGTAGGCCGTTGTTCAAGGCATCTTTAAATATCTTGCGGACCTTGTCCCTTCTGAAAGAGTAAACCTTGTTCTTTTTCTCCTCTAGGGAAGACCCATCTCCTCCCAGCAATAGCTTTCGAGACCGGTTGGTTTTGGATTCGCCCGCCCTTCGCTTTTCTTCATTGTCGGAGGCATTGAAGACATTGGTATTGCTGGAACTCCCGCTTCTACGGTTGTCTTCCTGCTTGCTTTTCCACGTTTTGTCTCTCTGAGAGTCCGGCGGGGACTCTTGCTTCGAGCGTTCCAGCATTTGGACTTTCTTGGTTAGCACCTGAAATGTCTTGAGGCCCGCTGTACACAAGAATGGGACCATCCAATTGCTGAGGTTTCCAATGAGAAGGCTGACGGACTGGTCCTGCTCCAGCGGCGGTTCGCACTTGACTGTGAGATTACGCCATCAGGCGATAAAGTCGGTGTTGCTTTCATTCTTCCCCGACTTGGTCCTCACAAGGTCGGCAATGGAGTTTATCACTGACACTCATGAACCTTTGACGAAACAGGGACTCCATTTGGGTAAAGGTAATGACGGACCCGTCCGGTATACTCGCATACCAGTCGAAGGCGACGCCGGTCAGGCTGTTGACAAACTGACGAAGAAGGAGCGCGTCATTGCCCCCTGTATTTCCGCACGATGCTTTGAAGTGGGCGACGTGCTGGTTTGCATTTCCCGTTCCATCAAATCTTCCGAACTTAGGAATGACGTAGCCGCTTGGGAACTCAATCAGATTGTACTGCGTGGGATATGGCCGCCCACTACTGCCGATTTCTTTCTGAGCTTCAGCTTCGGCCACCAAGGTTTTAACCTTGCTGGTGACCAAATCCATTATCCGATCCTGTGTTAGCGGGATAGTGCTATCTGGGGCCAAGGCATCCCCAGAAGGGGAATGTGGCCGGCTTTCATTCGGCTCGACCAGTCTTGGTCCCACAGGAACAGGCATTGGCTGCCTCGGATTGTCATCACCCGGCTGATTAGTAGTGGCTTGTGCCTGATTGGGAGGCGCTCGAGCAATTTGAGCCGTAAGATGCATCACCACGTTCGTTAAGTCGTCAATCTTCGAATAGAGCTTGGCCATCTCTTTATCTTTGCTCCTGAGCTGTTTTCGAAGCTCTTGAAGCAGCTCCTGCTCCGCAGTCCTGGGGCGGAAAGCCGGCTCTTCCTCGCTGTCTGAGCTTGACTCTACATGGACCGAGGGGTCTATCTGCCTATCATCCTCATCGAGAGGGTTTTCTTCATCCAGCGGGGGCGGCTGTTCTTGGGCGGCGGCAACCACATTCAGGCTAGATTGGGCTTGGGATGTGGTGGCCCCGTCCTTGCTTTTGCTGTGAAGGTTGTCACTGGGGCGCCCGCCCGCCATATATACCGTATGGATGATATATCCGACCGTATTTCTATCATTGGCGGCTGATTTCACGGATCGCTATCTTGATCCCCTTCCTTCGGTAGCTGGTAGTCGATTGAAGGCGGCTGGCCTAACCAGGTTCTTGAATGGTGCTGGCGCTTCTTTTCTGGGTCTGCCCCGCTACTTTCGTGCGGCACAGAGTGCTTGATAGACTCTTGAAGAGACAGTGTCATACTTTTTCTGTTGGGGCCGGGACACGTCTCTTTGTTGCACTGTTCGGACCGCTGTCTTCTTGATTCTGGCGGTCATGGCGTTTTTCTAAACCCACTTCAGAGGCTCGAAGGAATTGCTGATTCTTACGTCCGACTCAGCCATCGTCGCAGTGCAACCCTGCACTTGGAACTTCATACGATTCCATTTGGCCGAAGCCTTGGCCCTCTTATTGGCTCGATACCTAAGCCGCTTCTGCCTTAACTTTTCTGTTCTAAGCACCTGGCGGACTTCGGCTCTTTGGGAAGACGCCGCAGACCGGTTGATGGAGGGCCTTGGAGATACGCCCGATTGTGCATTTGTTGGAGTCATCGCCTGAGCTCGTACGCAACATTTAATGTTGCCCTTCGCATCGGAAGTCTTGCCCCCAGCTAGAGCGCCAGGGACTCGTTCAGACACCATCTTAAGTTTCGGTTGTGGTGCCTTGGCGATCACGACATTCGGCCTCTTACCCCTTGAGACCAGCTTGGCCACCTGTTCCGCCGGGATCTCTGCCAGATGAGCGCTTCCGGCAGGGTAGATGATGACAGAGCCAAACTGGCGGGGCGGTTCCTCCCATTGTCGACTAAGGCTTGCGGGGAGAACCACACGAGCGTTGATCTTGACCACGTACGGAATCGGGGTCACGTTGGAAGCTGAATTCGTCTGGGGAGACATTGTCGTCGAAAGTTGATTGCTGCACGGAAAAAAGAACATCATTTCAGTATAGGCAATCGATATGTATATTGATTGAGTTCGCATGAACGTTTAACCCGAAATATGGGAGGAGAGATTGGTCCCACCGGGCGTGCCAGAATATGTAGGGTGTTTTTCGTCACCCCATTGAGATGGGAATACGCGCGTGCTTGTCAGGCGTACTACAGATTCCCCCTGCCTAGGGTAGGCCGGGGTTTAATGATTGTGGGGATCCGAATCTCCGGCAGCCGCGAACTAAGCTGCCGTTAATTACCCCCCGCCTTTGGGATGAGGGAACCTCTGATTGACGGGTCAAACTGGTCATGCGAACTCAATGTGCAGTGTACGTGTGTTGTTGTTTTGGAAGGGGGGTTTGAATATGTCGGGAGCCACGCAGAGTTTTTACGGGGGTCCCGCTACCCGGATAGCGGGCTGGGGGTCAAGGGGGCGAGTAGCCCCCTTGCGGGGTGCGGGGCAGCGCCCCGTTAGAAATTTTTTTCTAACAGCGACAGTGTCGTGGAGTATGTGTATGTGTATATTTGTATACATATGTATATATATACATGCATATATAAATAAAGGGGAAAAATACATCCAAAGGATGCGTGGGGCCAGTGCCTAGGCGCTTGAGCGCAAGCGCGCCACGTGTCGGCACGTGGGCGCTTTGCGCTCGAGCGCAGAGTGCTGGAGCGCAACGTGCCACGTGTCGGCACGTGGGCGCTTTGCGCTCAGACGCTGAGCGCTTGGGCGCAAGCGTGCCACGTGTCGGCATGTGGGCGACTTGCGCTCGAGCGCTTGCGCTTGAGCGCAAGAGCGCCACGCGTCGGCATGAGGGCGACTTGCGTTCGAGCGCTTGCGCTGGAGCGCAAGAGCGCCACGCGTCGGCACGGGGGCGACTTGCGCTCGAGCGCTTGCGCTGGAGCGCAAGAGCGCCACGTGTCGGCACGCGGGCGCTCTGCGCTGGAGCGCAAGCGCGCCACATGTCGGCACGCGGGCGCTCTGCGCTTGAGCGCCGGCGAGAAAAAGAGGATTTTAGCCTGAAAAAATTTCTCAGAAGAGAAATCAGAGAGGAGTTGGACTCCTGAGTGTGTTTTTCTTCCTTTTTTGGGGGGGTTTAGTGAAAGATGTTCTTCTTCTTCCTCCTCTGTTAGCTGGATCTTGAAGATCAAGAGCTGTGGGATTTTTTTTAAAAATCTCTTCTTTTTGAGATCTAATGGAAGATCTGAGTTCCCCTTAATGGGTTTTGTGGTGGAAAACTATTTGGTTTTGAAAAAGGAAGAGTAAAACTCTTGATTTTATTCAAAAGAAAGAAGAAGGTTTTGGAACCTTGAAGGAGGAAGAAAGATCTCAGATCTCAAACTTTTTTTTAGAGAGAGAAAAAGTTGTTGGGATATTTCATTATCCTTGCCTTTATAGGCTATACTCTTTTATACATAGCCCCTTAGGCTTCACAAAATGGCATTTTGCCTATCCCATGGCTCATGTGCCATTTCTTTTTGCACATAAGCCATGGGCTTTACAAAAATTTGGCTTTATGCCTATTTTTCTTACATTTATCCATAAAATAAAATAAAAGAAATGCAACAAAATTATTTATTACAAAATTTTTATCTTGGCATGGTGGGAGGCCGGCCGCTTCATGTTCGGGCTCGACCCGAGCGTGGGCCCACTGGATCTGGGCTTGGGCCCAGTTGGCTTGGGGTTGACTTTGATTTTGACTTGATCAACCGGGGTGTAAATTTTTACTCCAACACTGTGATGAGATCATATTACTGCCTGAGACGAATGCTTATATTATATATATGAGATATATGTTATATTGCAGATTTCGTTTCAAATATGATGCTTGTGAAGCATAATAAAATGGGACTTCAATAATGAGATTAATGAAACTAAAAGAAACCTAAAGATGTTGTAGAAACTTGTTTAAAAACTGGTAGCTCTAGTTCTTGCTTTGCATAGCGGTATTCCTTGTAGAATATCCAGCACCTTATTCGATAAGGAAAGAGCCGAGATCCCTTCACCGGGAGTGACCTCTTTAGCGAAACTAGCAGATGCTACAAAGTCGGTTTGTCTTTTGATTGCTTCTATAGCCTTTGTTTTGCATAGTGATATTTATGAAATATCCCGCACCTTATTCAATGAGGAAAGAGCCGAGATCCCTTCACCGGGAGTGACATCTTTAGCAAAACTAGAAAAGGCCTAAAAAACATTCCATTTAAAATCTCTCGATTCTACAACGATATCAAGTTCATTACGCAAAGGGTTTTCTTAAAAATCTGTCGTAGCCCTCCGTCATTTCAGATAAGTACTTCATAGTATTCGTACTGCGTTTGTTGACCTTGTCAAGGCGTAGTGTGCGGTAGATATTTATGCTTATCTGCAAAAGCATATGATGCGATTGAGTTAGGATAGTCGTGTGACTTTGTTGACTTTGTCAAGGGTCATGCGGGTGGGTTTAATTCAATCGGGAAATGACGGGTTGAACTTGACTTGCGGTCTATGGTTTGTTGATCTTGTCATGGTCATAGATCGCTCGGGGTAAAATATTATTAGGAATTTCAAGTGTTGAAATTTGCAATGAGATTGCATACCTTCTATGAGATAGTTGGATCCCACTACCCGCTGCGAGTAAGAGTTACTCCTGAGAGAGTTTTACACATTACAATTAGCTGATCAAGTAGGTGTCTAGAAAGGTGTTAACGGGGTTACGCCCCTGGGAAAACGAGGTTTATTTTAATTAGGTCCGTGCGAAAGCACCGGAAACCTCCCTCAAAATACCGGCACTGGCCTGGCTGAAAGATTGGCGAACTTGTAGGGTGTAATTAATCCCGGCTAATCTTTCCTTTTAGGGTTTGAAGGAATATTTGACTAAAACAGTGGGAGACATCCTGATTAGATATATTAATGACCAATCTAATCTTGTAAAAGTGCACGCTGAGTGTTTTCTTCTCTCTCTCTCCAAGTAGCGACTATGTCACGCCTTAATCAAGATACTAATACGGATGTATTGACCGAACCCGCTTGTTATACTGTGCTAGGGAACGTTGGTCCCGCTCCAACTTATAATTGTTATAAGACCGAGCAGGAAATAGGGGATTACCAGAATTCCCGTGCCGCCCAAACGAAGAAAGTGCATGTTTATGCATCATCTTCGGGTGTGTTCATTACCGAGAACTGTTTCTCAGTATCCTTTACGTCCTCGGTATGAAATACCGGATCAAGATCCCGCAAATGTAATTGTTATATGGGCTACAGATAGGTAGAGACTGAGAACAGGTGATAAGTTTCAAGAGTTGGAAAGAATGCAAATGTTGCAGCCAAGTCTGTTGGCAGTTATCACCCTGTATTAACAAATACATTGATTCCGAACGAATGTTATTAGATACCGAACCTGATATACAACATCATATCAGTCTCTTTATTAGTAAAGAAGGATATAATTTTGTATTGTTGGATAATGTTTTGAACATTTCCTATATCAAGAGTTGATCGGTTCAGGCACGTTATCTAAAAGTATTGACGTTCTAAATCAAACTACAGTTCTTAGTATACAGAACACACACAAGAGGAAGAGATGAACAAATCCTTCTTGAGGTATTATAGACTAGGTCATATCAGTGTGACCCGACTAGCTGAAATTACATTTAGATGCATATTTAAATTAGTTTGAATTTACATCTTGTGAAACTTGCCGGTCATGTCACAAAGATAAGATGACCACAGCTCTGTTTATTGGAAATAGAGAAAGAGTTAGTGAACTCTTGGGATTGATACATGCTGATGTATGAAGGTCCCCTGTCTACAAATGCTAAGACCGGTTCTTTGTACTTCATTACATTCACTGATTATCTCTCAAGATCCGGACATATGTTCCTGTTGAAACACAAGTCTGGAACTTTTGAGAAATTCAATGAATATAAGTTAGAAGTAGAGAACCAAAAACAGGTATAAGTATTATGTCCTTTGATGTGATCAGGAAGGAGAATACTTGAGCACGAGGTTCTTGGACTATTCTAAAGGAGAATAAGATTCTCTCTCAGCATTACTCCTCCGTATACACCACAGCACGTCGGTGTATCGGGGCGGAGCAATCACACCCTATATGATATGGTGTGCTCTATGATGAGTACTACTGAGTTGCCTATTTCCTTTTGGGAGTTATGCACTTGAGAAGCTGCATACCTATTGAATAGGGTTCCAATCAAATCAGATGCCTGCCACTCCATATGCGATATAGTATGGGAAGAGCCCATCTCTTAAAAATGTTAAGATTTGGGGTTGTCCGGCCTATGTTTAAAAGCAAAATCTGGACAAGCTCGAGACAAGGTCAGTTCTGTGGAAGTTTGTTGGATATCCCAAGCATTCGCAAGGGAATATCTTCTACCAAACTGGGGAACAAAAGGTGTTTTTGTTTCTCAACATGCCACCTTTGTGAAAGGGAATTTCTTATGAAGAAATTAGTGGTCATAAGGTAGAACTGGAAAGAGTTCCAGCTATACAAACTGCAACTGATGATTTGGTAGAACCAAAGGATTCAATAGTTTCTAACGAACCTCAGCCTCTCCGCCGATCTAGTAGGGTTCCTCACCCACCTGAGGGATGCTTCGGTTTCTCTATGACAGTGGGAGCGAGGATTGCATCATGAGATAATGACCCAACTAGTTTCGAGCAGGCCATCAGGAGTAGGACTCTGTAAGAATGGCTGGATGCTTAGCGATCTGAGATGGAATCCTTATACACCAACAAAGTATGGACTTTGGTTGCTTTATCTGAAGGGTTAAAACCCTTCAGGAGCAAGTATATCTTGAGAAGATTACTTGGTATACATGGAAAAGTTGAGACTTTCAAAGCTATGCTTAAGTCCATCCAGATCCTACTTGCCACTGCTACATACCATGACTATGATATCTGGTGGTTGGGTGTCATGACTGCTTTTTTAAATGATGTTTTGGAAGAGAGCGTCTATAAGTACACAGCCAGAGGG
This sequence comes from Agapanthus africanus, assembly GCA_030015575.1. Classification (NCBI taxonomy): domain Eukaryota; kingdom Viridiplantae; phylum Streptophyta; class Magnoliopsida; order Asparagales; family Amaryllidaceae; genus Agapanthus; species Agapanthus africanus. The sequence goes on along the minus strand of CM057339.1, from coordinate 195,865,652 downwards.
CTTCGTAGATAGTGGGAGCAGCGGAAACGTGTGCAAGATGTTTTATATGATAAAGCAGGCATCGCGGAGTTGGAACGTCTGTTTTGATGTGGTAGTCAAAGAGTTTGACTTCATCAGAATGGTAGATGAACCTTGTATATACAAAAAGGTAGTAGGGAGTATGGTGGTGATCCTCGTATTGTACGTGGATGACATACTCTTGATAGGGAAGTAGTTTCCTATGCTACGCTTGGTCAATCTCCGCTTATCACAAGGATTCTCCATATAGGATCAAGATGATACCTCCTAAATCCTGGGTTTTTGGATCTATGAGATAGATCTAATTGGATGTTAGGATTCTCACTAGTTGTAGTGAGATAGTATCAATCGATCATGGGGAGAATCACTGGAAAGGTTCCAGAGTGATAAGGACGACTGAATATCAGTCGCAGGCATTGTCTTTACCCTCAGTGGAGGGACGGTATGTTGGAAGAGTTCCAAGCTAGATACCGTGACTTACTAGACGATTAAAGGAAAGATACATCGTTACTAAGGATGCTACCAAAGAGGCAGTCTGGATATATATAAGTTCATGAGATGAACTTCGTTCCAACCATTGTGTGACAATGGAGTTATGGTTTTGGCCTAGGAACCCCCGTCCCAACAGAAATCCAGATATAATTCTTAGGCAATATCACCTGATCATGGAGATGGTTGATCTCCAGGGAGATCGAGGTTAGGAGAATAAACACAGAGGACAACAACGCGGATCCACTCACAAAGGCCTATTTCCCAGTAGAGACTTTTATGGGATGGTTGAGTATGAGATACTTCAACCACAGCTGAATGTTGGGTATGCGATACCACAACAGATGGCCCTAGTGCAAGTGGAAGATTGTTAGTTATATGTATGTCTTAGAGGCCATTACTGTACATACGATGTATATTGTAGTGGATGTTTGGACATATATAGGGAGGACTTTCTTGCTCGACATGATAGTACGCTATCTGGTTGCTCTTTATCTTAACATGTACTCTGATTGTCTCTATGTTACATGTTGATAAAGCCCTTAGGATGAGTACTTGACTACCAGGACTATGATGCGGATCATACTAGTGGGGACAGTGTAATCGTCAAGTACATCCTTCAAATGTTCCTAGTCGTGGGAGTATCGAGACAGGGCATCGATACTCTAGAGTAGACTAGCGTATGCGCTTCTTGACCCATATGATGGGCGATGGATGATCCCATATCTATTGGTGTTTGACATCAGAGAAGGTATACGGGTGCTCAGTGGAGACTGGGTACACTGGACGGACTCGTCGAGAACTCCCAGATGGTATTATACCTCACGTCAGATGGCAGTTCTCTGGTGACACTGGTACAGGTTAGTCTGTAGACCCGAGATCGTCATAGAGTCTTGTGTGATTCCCACTGTGCTTTGATTTCCATCATACCACGTCCAAGAGGGCGTGCAAAAAGGTGGATTTTAGGTACAGTCCCGAATCACATGGAGGCAATGAGCGATAGGAGGGGTTTCGTCTCTCCCGGTATAGGGAGTTGATGTTGCGCTGTGTTCGATTGGCTATAACTGGAAATCCCTGGCCAGGGTTGTTGAGATTTACTGGTAAGTGTTATCAGTAGTTTCTCGAACTGTTATGGACCTCATATCGACACGACTTATCAAGCTACCGGGGTCTGACGTTTACCACCCCTAGGCGAGATATGCGACATATCAGACGAAGAGACCGGACTGTACGGGAGTGTTACTGATTGGATTCACAGGAGAATGCACAGGCTTGCTTGTTGATCTTCTGATCGCTCAATACCTTGGTGGCTGTTACGTTTAGCTGACCGCTTGCAGCTTATGGGTGTTTGATATGATCATCACCTACTGCCGGCGTATTGACGATTCTTTAGAGTCCTACACAGAGGTTTCCTGGCTCAGGAAAAACGGAGTAGGAGCACATATATGATATGTGCGGGACCGAGAACAATACGTGTATGTGATACCGTATTAGATTCTCGTGATATGAGATATCGGCCGGGTATATGTGATATAGCCGAGTCATCAGATCAAGTGTTGATTCGATGAACTGATACAGATTATATTAGTCGGTTATTTGTGAAATAGCCGGATTATAGGATCAAGTGTTGATTTGATAATTTAATGTATAATTATATATTTGATATATTAAATTACATTAACTAATATAAGCTCACTAAAAGATTCTTTTTCTCACTCGGGTAATACATTGATATATATGCGATATATGTTAATTGTATTATTTTATTTTGTTACAAAATATATTATATATGTGATATATAATATTGTAACATGTTAAGGTTACTAATGCAACATGATTAGTGGAGATTAAACATGGTTAGGATTTGATTTGGGTTAATTCTTTCTAGTTGCTTTTAGAAGCTTTGCTTTTGTTTTAAGCAAAGATATTTATTATGATATTTTGGTTGATATTTGTTAACCCAACCCAACCCTTCACCATGGTTAAGTCTCTACATGGGTTAAGTTATCATACTTAACCCATGGTTGCATTTCTAACCTCACTATGGATTCATTATTCATCACAAAGTAATTCATCTTCTTCTTCCTCCTTGCAAAGCTTTCTAGCTTTGAGTTTAGTGATGAAAATGAATGAGATTAAGAAAATAAATAAGAGATAAATTCCTACTTCATCATCCTAATCTATTCTAGCCATTTAGATTAGGGTGTTTGCTTTGCTAATACTTGATTAGTGAAGCAAAAGCTTGGGCTTGAGTTTCTTCAAGGTAGATCATCTTTGTTATCGAAGATCGGAAGCAAGCTTGTATCTTTATTTTGTGGAGCCTCTCTAGAGTTTGGATACTCGATGATCGCAGCGAAGGGACCTCAACACGGAGCTTTAGAAGTGAAGGACCGGACTACAAAGGTTGTAATCCTAAACTCTTAGAAGTAAAGTTGTTTACTTGCTTAGTTTCGCCTAATCTCTAGTCTAAGATCTTGGTTAGGGTTGTTCGGCACGTCTAAATTTTAAATCGGGCATTGTTGATGCCTTGTAGAACCTTGTGAGAGTGCCTAGTAACCTTACAGATTTCTTATAAAATCCAGCTAACATAAAATAAACAAAACCACATCTTGCGCTTTGAACAATTATTGTGCGAATTTTGTAAGGGAATCTGGAGTAATTGGAGTAGGCAAATAGAGATTCAGAGAATTTCAACTTGGACCAGAGGAGTATAGGTGGGCCCTGCAGAAAAATTAGCAAAAGTTCCTTCCAAACCGCGTCGGAGCCGCGATATTTGGGTGCTATTGGCGGCGGAACCGCGGCTTTATTGAGGAATTGGGACCCCAAAATTCTTTAGTATTTTTCTATTATCTTTCTCTCTCCTCTAAAACTCCAATAAATTGATTTTACCTGCAGGATTCTTTGCAAATATCGCCGCTAAAAATATTTTTACGTGTTTTAGACATATCTAAAATGGACATTAAGGGGCAATAAACCCAAAATCAGATTAGGTGGGGATTTCATCACCCTTCCTAGGCCCCACAAATCATAAACAAGTATACGCATAACCCTACATTAATAAAAAAAATATCTAGACCAAGCCTCTGAGGACTGTCGTGCTCAATTAGGACAGAGGAATGTCGCTGGTAATCTATTGCTTATCCGCATTTCTCTTGTGGTGTCTAAGGAAAGTGTGACTAAGAAAAGTGGTTACTTAATTAGGCCCGTTATTTCGGTGACTCGTATAGCGGATACCTCCCACTTACCTAGCCACAAGACTGATAAGGAGATAGTAGAGGATTGATCCTACGATTTGTCCTTTGGAAGTCTAGGAGCGGTCTGGTAAATTGACCTAGGTAACCCTAGTTCTAGGTATTGTTTGTGCACGTTTGTCGAGTCCCTCTTTCAAAGCAAAATAATTTCTAAAATCCAAAAAGAGCTTAAATCATTACCATTTCATCCTCTTTTCTTTTCACTATTTTATAATGGATAACCCAAACAGACGAACTCTTGAAGAGCTTTTCTATCCAGAACTATATTTCTTGTTTTCGTAATTACTTCGGTACAAATTTCGACTCTACCATATCTTTAAGAGATAGGATAGAGCTCGCGGAAAAGAACAGTTGGATACCTCACTCAAGGTCCTATCAATCGCATCAAAATTCAACATCTTCTTATATTGATAATCCGTTTAAGGCTAGAAAGGGAACTTCTGTCATGCCCCGCTTCCCAGTATACGGGGAAGGAGACATGACGGGCCGCGACGTATTTACTCAAAAGTAAACACGTTAAGCGTAAATAAGCAATATAAATGTAAAGCATAAGAATAACAAGAGATGTAATAAAACAACAAATTTTTATTGATAATCATTGTTTACATACAACTGAAAAGTAAAGTACAATGATAGAAAGCGATGCCTAAACAATGACATATGAACTGAAAAGAAAATAGTACAAGTAAGGCCTAAAAGTCTGCCACCTCTGTAAACTGCTTCAAGTCATCCTAGCTAGGATCGATCTCCTAAGAGTCGGTTCCTCCTGACAACAATTCAAAGAAAGAAGAGATATGAATGTCGTCAGCGAATTAGCGCTCGGTAAGTCCCAAAAGATAGAATGTAATAGATATGTAAAGAGAATAGAATAGGTAAAATATGTGTTTGTTATGCTAACATAGTTGTTTTTAGCTTGGTACAGAATGTATCAGTGTGTACGAGAGGAGTCCAACTTGCTTTGTGGACTAAGGTAACATGTAAGTATAAGGCCCGGTCAAAACCCACGGGACAACGGCACAGGTTGTTCATATATGTGTATTTTAGTGACCATCATCGTGCCACTTTTAACACATTCTGTACCAATCTACCCCGTTAAAACCCCGTAGTGTATATTGTATAAATTGTATCGATTTTCAGTTATCAGGCTTGCCGAGACCATGGTATAAGTTGTTCATGTAAACCGATTCAGGATGTAAACGGTAGTCATGTAGTCAAGTTCAAGATATAGCCATGGTTCGGTCAAGTTAAGTCATGTTGATATTATTCCGGTATTCATGTTTAAGTATTCACGTTTAGATTAGTGTTGGCTTGGATTCATGTTTGGATTGTATTCAGATTAGACTGAGACTCAGATTGAGTCAGACACTTAAAACAGAATTGGATTCTGAATTAGGTTTGGGAATTATCGGTAACTGCTGCACATGGATGTCAGGATTTGTGTCTTTTTCCAAGACAATTACCATTGATAACCCCGTTTTAGTTTTCTATCTTAAATAGACAAGCACCCACTTTCTCCGGCTTTCTGAGACTCAAGAGAATTGGTCCCGCTTAAACCTATATTTACTAGGGTCTTTATTGTAATTTAATATAACTCGAGGGTTTTTTATAAAAAATTTGTTTTGTATACTTTCAAAATAAACCTCGAGTAAGTGTTTATATTATTTAGAATTGTCATGACTGTGAATTTTAGAGAATGATGTATATTAGTGAACATATACACAGCTTGAATAGTTCAAGGTATCTTAGTGTAAAGTTTGACTTGTATTGATTCTTGATAGTATTTTCATAAAACTTGTAATTCTTTTATTTTGTTTAGAAAACATGGAATTTAATAATATTTTAAAAATATGTGGTTTGATAATATTTATATAATTATTAAAAATAAATTTTTATTATTAAATAGAAATTCTCGTTTTTCTTAAAAATTGTATTAAAATTCCATCGAGATCGTATGCTCCGTGAGGAGGTCTGCATCTCGCCCTACTAGTCCTAAGGATATGCAATAATCCGCACCATCCAAACTGGGTTCCCCAAAATGGGTTGTAGGGGCATAATCGCAAGGAATTAAGTAATACAATTTAAAGAAATCCGGGTTTTTAACAGCTTAAGGTATTTTGATGAAAAGTCGTATTTTTCCACAAAAATATTGTTCAAGAGAATCGTGCTATGTCAAGATGTGTGCATGTGAGAGGTAGGTTATTATCTCGTACGGTTTTCTAAAGGTAATATTGAGCAAAACAATAAAAGATATCATATGTAAAGTTTGTGGTATTTAAATGAAAAAACGCAATTTAAAGTTACATAACATGATATTTTAAGATGAAAATTGTTCTAGTTATTTGTTTCATGATTAATAAGTAAGGTATAGTGATATGGATGGGTGATTTTTAAGAAAAAATATAATTTTAAAGATTATAGAGTCGAATGTCGGTATAACTCTACTTACTGACAAGTTTTGAAAAAAAAAATTTTTATGGTAGAAAGAGAAAAGGGGGGGATGTGACTTACTTGCTAAAAGAATAGAGGGGAGGTAGAGGAATAGAAGGGTAGGCTTTCCGTAGTCGCGGGGTCGCCGGAAATGTCTCGAATTCTCGCCGGAATTTGACCTAGGGCTAACTCCACTTATACTCTTCTTATACTTAGAATTTTTTTGAGAATTTTTGCAATAGATTTCAGAATGATGAGGGCTAGGGTATGGGGTTGTATTTATAGTGTAAAATTAGGGTTTTGGAATTGAAGAAAGAATTAAAAAGCATTTAAAATTGGATTTAAAGCTTCATTTTAATTCTCTGTTAATTTTCAGGAAAAACAAACAGAACAGGGGTAGTGGGGATAGGCCAAGGGTCATGTTTGCAGAGAACGAGGACCATCCCCCACGGGAGGCCCGGCGGTGCCGGCCCTATGGTGCATCTCGCCGGCCATCTAGAGGAGGGAGCCAATTGGATTCTTGCCACGTGTCTCTCTCGCAGTTAATATAATTTTCCATATGATTGTTTTTCTGTGACTTTTCATTTTATGTGCAGAGCACGTGTAAAATTTTGGGCTTCCAAAAAGTTTAAACGAAAAATCAGTAAAAATATATGTGGCTGATAGGATTCAAACATAGGGGCTACGTCACAGCAGTGCAAGGCTTTACCAATGAGCTACAAGTGTTTTCTTGCTGTTCTTAAATAAAAACAACATTTAAAGTATACTCATGCTTGCAAACTCTATTCTGTACATCAACTTTAAAATTTTTCGTACAGTAAAATTAGAGTCGTTACATTCTACCCTCCTTACAAAAATTTCGACCTCAAAATTTACAATTACATAAAGAATAATTTACAAATAAGAAAGGGTATCTTGCACGCATGTCGTCCTCACGTTCCCACGTTGATTCTCCTGGTGAATCTTTTCTTCACATCACTCGGACCAAGTTTACTTTCTTGTTCCGTAGTGTCTTCACCTTTCTGTCCAGGATATCAACGGGTTGTTGCTCACTGGATAGGTCTGTACAGTGAGCTCGGAGTGATCAAGAATGTGGCTGGGGTCACTCACATATCTTCGAAGTTGGGATATGTGAAACATGTTATGCACTCTTTACAATGATGGTGCTAGTGCCAAGCGATATGCCACTTCTCTGATTCGTTCGAGTATGTCGAACGGTCCAATATATCTGGGACTGAGCTTACCCCTCTTGCCAAAGTGAATTACTCCACGGTTTGGAGAGATCTTCAAGAACACATGATCTCCCGGTTGGAACTCCAGATGTCGGTGCTTTGCATCAGCCCAGTGTTTCTGTCTGTTTTGGGCTATGCGCATTCTTTCCCTGATCGTACGAACTATGTCCACAGTTGCCATGATCATCTCTGGTCCAAGGAGTTCCCTATCTCCGATGTCGTCCCAACTTAGTAGTGAACGACACTTCCTTCCATAGAGCGCTGCAAATGGTGCCATTCCAATACTCGCCTGGTAGCTGTTGTTGTATGAAAACTCCACAAGATGTAGGTGATCTTCCTACGATACTCCGAAGTTTAGCATACAAGCTCTTAGCATGTCTTCAAGAATCTGAATCGTTCGCTCAGACTGTCCATCTGTTTGTGGATGGTAAGCTGTGCTGAAATTCAGACTCGTTCCCAAGCTAGCTTGCAGACTCTGCCAAAACTGTGATCGGAATCTGGTGTCAGGATCGGAGACAATGCAAACCGGTACTCCATATAATATCATGATCTCCTGCATGAGTTCATGGGTATCAGAAATAGTATACTATAAAGAGTTAAATTTTACTTAGGTTCAGACTTACTTCCATGTACTTCTTTGCTAGTGTCTCGGTAGATTGGCCAACTCGAAATGGGATGAAATGAGCCGACTTAGTGAGTCGATCCAGAATAACCCATACCACATTGTTACCTTTCATGTTGCGAGAAAGTGCAGTCACGAAATCCATGGTGATGTGTTTCCATTTCCATTCTGGGATAGGTAACGGTTGAAGTAAACCAGCGGTTCTGTGATGCTCAGTCTTTACTTGCTGATACACCAAACATTTGGCTACACTTCTGGCTACTTCACGCTTCATTCCATGCCACCAGTAATGTTGACGTAGATCTTTGTACATCTTCGTACCACCAGGGTGTATTGAGTACGAAGAGCTGTGAGATTTTTTCATTAACTCTTCCCAAACAGAACCTTGTGGTACACACAATCTGCTTCCATATCTCAAAAATCCGTCTTCGTGGATGATGAAGTTTGTTCGCAGTCCACTTTCTACTTGTTCTCGGATCTTTTGCAACTTGGCATCACATGCTTGAGCTGCTTTGATCTGATTGACAATAGTAGACTAAACTTGTAAGTTCATCAAATACGAAGTGTTACCTGGCATAACCACTTCTATATCCATCCCGTGCAATTCTTGTTGAAGCTTCCACTGTACGGTGAGATTCATTGATAGTGGCTGGCGACTAAGTGCATCAGGAACTACATTCACCTTCCCTGGATGATATTGTAGGTTAATGTCGAAGTCCGCCATGAGTTCTAGCCATCTTCTTTGCCGCATATTCAACTCCTTCTGAGTAAACACATACTTCAGACTCTTATGGTCAGTGTATATGTCCACTCGCTTTCTAAGCAGATAATGGTGTCAAATCTTAAGTGCAAAGATAACGGCCGCCAACTCTAAGTCATGTGTTGGATAGTTGCGCTCATGAATGTTCAACTGTCTTGATGCAAAAGCTACAACTTTTCCATGCTGGTGTAGAACACATCCTAATCTCTTACCGGATGCATCGCAATGCACAACGAAACCTCCAGATTGATCCGGTATTACGAGAATAGGTGCCGATGTTAATCTTGACTTGAGTTCTACAAAAGCTTGTTTACATGCTTCTGACCACACGAATGCTTCATATTTACGTATGAGCTTGGTCAGGGGTGTTGCAATCTTCGAAAAGCCTTCGATGAATCTTCGGTAGTATTCTGCTAGTCCCAACTTCGAATGTCCTTCACTGTCTTTAGTGTCGGCCATTCGCTTACTGTTGATATTTTAGCTAGATCCACAGAGATTCCTTCGCCTGAAACGACATGTCCGAGAAATCCGACTTGATCTAGCCAAAATTCGCACTTGCTGTACTTGGCATTGAGTTGATGCTGTCGCAAAGTCTCCAGGACAATCCGTAAATGCTCAGCGTGCTCTTTCCAATTCTTTGAATACACCAGGATGTCGTCGATTAAAATAACAGCAAACCTGTCTAGGTACTCTTGGAAAACCTGATTCATCAGATTCATAAATATGGCTGGTGCATTGGTCACTCCAAATGGCATCACGAGAAACTCATAATGACCATAGCGAGTCCTGAATGCCGTCTTCGGAATATCAGACTCTTTGACCTTCACCTGATGATAACCCGAACGAAGATCTAGTTTTGAGAAAACACAAAACCCACTTAGCCGATCAAACAGATCGTCGCTATGCGGTAGTGGATACTTGTTCTTTATCGTAACTTCGTTCAGAGCTCGGTAGTCTATGCACATTCTGTATGAACCTTCTTTCTTCTTCACGTGCAAAACTGGAGATCTCCAACTTGAAGTACTGGGACGAATCCATCCTTTCTTCAAAAGTTCGTCCAATTGAGTACGGATCTCCTTCAATCCTTCTGGACTTAAGCGATATGGTGCTTTGATCACCGGTTGTGCACCAGGTACTAAGTCAATGCTGAATTCAAGAGCCCGATCGGGAGGCAAACCTGATATGTCTTCAGGGAATACATCCTCAAACTCTCGAACTACCTCTGGCTTGTCTTCTTCCACTTGTATTGTTGCAATCTCTGCTTTCTTTGGTTTAGCCTTGTAGGTGCTAGGTTCCAGGGTATGGTCTCCACTCTTGAAATAAAAGACCGGATGATCCGGTATCTCGAACACTACCCTCCTTTGACGACAGTCGATGGTAGCGAAGAAAGTTCCTAGCCAATCGATTCCCAAGACTGCGTCGAAGTTTGGTATGTCCAGCATCTTGAAGTCCGCATAAAATTCTCTGCTGCAGACGACCATTGGACACAGATCGTATCCCAGAGTTGCCTTTAGAATGCTGTTCCCTGAACTGGCATTCCAGCTGGATACGAGCGGTTTAACTGGAATCGCATGAGTTCGGACGAACCGTTGCGACATAAAGCAATGTGATGCTCCAGTATCGAACAGTGCTAAGGCAGGTAGGGAGGCTACTAAGATTGTACCTAAGTTGTGTGGGATATGTTTAGGTATTGAAAGAAAAATATATTGATGTATATAAGGATTGAAAAGGTTTGAAAGATTGGAAGTTACCAGTGATGACTTGGCCAGTGGCTTCAGCTTCTTCCACAGTCATTATGAAAGCCTGACGCCTAGGTACATTCCTCCTTACCGGAGGCACATTCCTTTGTCCTTGAGGCATGTTCCTCTGTGCCTGATGGAACTGACGAGTAGGCTATGCAGGAGGTCCACGAGAAGGTGGAGCTGGGAGAGCAAGATGAGGTGCAGGAGCTTGGATAGCTGGCCGCTACAGAAAGGTGAGTGCTGGTCGGGGTGTAGGAGCTGAGATAAGACGATGGGGATAATCTCTAATGGCATGAGTGGATGCGCCACAAATTAAGCATAGGCAGTTAGCACGCCTGCAGTCTTTCGCCAGGTGTCCATTCCTCTTGCAGTAGAAGCAAAAGTCTGGACTGGGCCAGTTAAAAGTTACTCCCGGTCTCCTGGGTACAAACGGTGGACTGAAAGAGGCTCCTCCTGCTATCTGAGTAGCAGGACGCTTCACACCTGCAGACCGAGCTCTGCTCTTATTCTTTACAACTGCCTCATATCTTCGGGCAACCTTCAGAGCAAGATCATGGGTTGGGAAATCCCCTGTAGCTAATGCAGCTTGGATCTCCTGGTCTAACCCTTGCTGAAATCATCGGGCTCTGATCTTAGCAGTCCGTATGAGATGTGTAGCGAACCTGTTACGACCTTGTGTTAGCAGTGTAATATGTGATATTAGGAAATTGAATATTGAGACACGTTTTACCTGCTAAGCATGGTGAACTCAGCATCGTATTCATCCACTGATTTGTTCCATATTGAACCTTGTTGTAGGTGGATGAATTGCTGCTCCATGTCAAAACGGGCAGTCTCGGGAAAATATTTCGCGTAGAACATGTCGTGAAAAGTCTTCCATTCAATCGGCTAGGCAAGACGGCTTTTTTTAGCCAACCACCATACTCTGGTGTTATCAGTGAGTTGCAGCTTCACAACTCTTACCCAAGCGATCTCTGACACTTATGCTGCTGTTAGGTCATCTTTAATGGACTGAGCCCATTCCTCTGCCTCCAGAGGGCTCTCTTTCCCAGAGAAGTGCTTTGGATGCAGTGCCAGGAATTGCTTCACTCCGGGTGCCTCAGATTCTGGGCGGTGCAATAGGATAGCAGTCTGCTGTTGCTGTCCTTCCAAGAGGTTCTTGATTGCCTCACGCAATACCGTCTGCTCGTTGGTAGGAGCTGCTATGGTAGGTGGTGGTGGTAGAGGAGGTGGAGTGTTTCCATTCACGTTGGTGCTCGTGTTGTTCGGGAAATCCATAACCTTGAGAGAAAAAGTAGGGTTAGGATAAATTCAAGGAATTGAAATGTAAAGAATGTATAGTTGCTCATTCTTATAATTCTTGTGATATATTGCTTAGGTTTTCATGCAGAACGGACCTGCATGGGCCGCCAACACAACTTGTCATGCCCCGCTTCCCAGTGTACGGGGAAGGAGACGTGACGGTCCGCGACGTATTTACTCAGAAGTAAACACGTTAAGTGTAAATAAGCAATATAAATGTAAAGAACAAGAATGACAAGAGATGTAATAAAACAATAACTTTTTATTAATAATCATTCTTTACATACAACTGAAAAGTAAAGTACAATGATAGAAAGCGATGCCTAAACAATGACATATGAACTGAAAAGAAAATAATACAAGTAAGGCCTAAAAGGCTGCCACCTCTGTAAACTGCTCCAAATCATCCTGGCTGGGCTCGATCTCCTGAGAGTCGGGTCCTCCTAACAACATTCCAAAGAAAGAAGAGACCGAAATATCGTCAGCGAACTAGCGCTCGGTAAGTCCCAAAAGATAGAATGTAATAGATAGGTAAAGAGAATAGAATAGGTAAAATATGTGTTTGTTATGCTAACGTAGTTGTTTGTAGCTTGGTACAGAATGTATCAGTGTATACGAGAGGAGTCCAACTTGTCCCGTGGACTAAGGTAACATGTAAGTACAAGACCCAGTCAAAACCCATGGGACAACGGAACAGGATGTTCATATAAGTGTCTTTTAGTGACCATCATCGTGCCACTTTTAACACATTCCATACCAATCTACCCCGTTAAAACCCCGTAGTGTATATTGTATAGATTGTATTGATTTATAGTTATCAGGTTTGCCGAGACCATGGTTTAAGTTGTTCATGTAAACTGATTCAAGATATAAACGGTAGTCATGTAGTCAAGTTCAAGATATAGCCATGGTTCGGTCAAGTCAAGTCATGTTGATATTGTTCTGGTATTCATGTTCAAGTATTCATGTTTAGATTCGTGTTGACTTGGATTCATGTTTGGATTGTATTCAGATTAGACTGAGACTCAGATTGAGTCAGACACTTAAAAAAGAATTGGATCCTGAATTAGGTTTGGGAATTATCGGTAACTGCTGCACATGGATGGCAGGATTTGCGTCTTTTTCCAAGACAATTACCATTGATAACCCCGTTTTAGTTTTCTAGCTTAAATAGGCAAGCACACACTTTCTCCGGCTCCCTGAGGCTCAAAAGAATTGGTCCCGCTTAAACCTATATTTACTAGGGTCCTTATTGTAATTTAATATAACTCGAGGGGTTTTTATAAAAAATATTTTTAGTATACTTTCAAAATAAACCTTGAGTAATTATTTATATTATTTAGAATTGTCATGAATGTGAATTTTAGAGAATGAGGTATATTAGTGAATATATACATAGCTTGAATAGTTCAAGATATTTTAGTGTAAAATTTGACTTGTATTGATTTTTGATGGTATTTTCATAAAACTTGTAATTCTTTTATTTTATTTAGAAAACATGGAATTTAATAATATTTTAAAAATATGTGGTTTGATAATATTTATATAATTATTAAAAATAAATTTTTATTATTAAATAGAAATCCTTGTTTTTCTTAAAAATTGTATTAAAATTCCATCGAGATCGTATGCTCCGTGAGGAGGTCTGCATCTCGCCCTACTAGTCTCGAGGATATACGATAATCCACACCATCCAAACCGGGTTCCCCAAAATGGGTTCCCCAAAATGGGTTCCCCAAAATGGGTTGTAGAGACATAATCGCAAGGAATTAAGTAACACAATTTAAAGAAATCCGGATTTTTAATAGTTTAAGGTATTTTGATGAAAAATCGTATTTTGCCACAAAAATATTGTTCAAAAGAATCGAGCTATGTTAAGATGTGTGTATGTGAGAGGTAGGTCATTACCCCGTGAGCTTTTCTTATGGTAATATTAAGTAAAATAATAAAAGATGTCATATGTAAAGTTTGTGATATTTAAACGAAAAAACGTATTTTAAAGTTACATAACATGATATTTTAAGATGAAAATTGTTCTAATTATTTGTTTCATGATTAATAAGCAAGGTATAGTGATATAGATGAGTGATTCTTAAGAAAAATTATAATTGTAAAGATTATAGAATTGAATGTCGGTATAACTCCACTTACCGACAAGTTTTGAAAAGAAGAATTTTTATAGTAGAAAGAGAAGAGGGGGGATGGGACTTACTAGCTAAAAGAATAGAGGGGAGGTAGAAGAAGAGAAATGTAGCCTTTGTATAGTCGCGGGGTTACCGGAAACGTCTCGAATCTTTGCCAGATTTTGACCTAGGGCTAACTCCACTTGTATTCTTCTTAGACTTAGAATTTTTTGAGAATTTTTGCAATAGATTTCAGAATGAAGAGTGCTAGGGTATGGGGTTGTATTTATAGTATAAAATTAGGATATTGGAATTGAAGAAAGAATTAAAAAGCATTTAAAGTTTCATTTTAATTCTCTTTCAATTTTCAGGGAAATCAAACAGAACTGTGGTAGTGGGGGTAGGCCAAGGGTCATGTGTGTAGAGAACGGGGACCATCCCCTAAGGGGGGCTCGGCGGTGCCGGCCCTATGGCGCATCTTGCTGGCCATCTAGAGGAGGGAGTCCATTGGATTCTTGCCACGTGTCTCTCTCGTAGTTAATATAATTTTCCACATGATTGTTTTTCTGTGACTTTTAATTTTATGTGCAGAGCACGTGTAAACTTTATGGCTTCCAAAATGTTTAAAAGAAAAATCAGTAAAAATATATGTGGCTGATGGGATTTGAACACAGGGGCTACGTCACAGCAGTGCAAGGCTTTACCAATGAGCTACAAGTGTTTTCTTCCTGTTCTTAAATAATAAAAACATTTAAAGTATACTCAGGCTTGCAAACTCTATTCTGTACATTAACTTTAAAAATTTTCGTACAGTAAAATTAGAGCCGTTACACGATCACTGAGCATATTGCGAAGGCTAATAGCTAAAGTTTCAATCTTTTCACTAATCCAAAACCGTTAGGACAACAACCACCTTCATTTTCATATGAAAATATTGATACTAGTTTTGAGGCGAATATGAAATCTTTTACACCCATGACCATTGCTGAACAAATAACAATTGCCAGTCGTCAGCTAACCAACCAATTTCAATATTCTTCATATCATAATGTTGATTATAATCCTGTTTATGAAACTTGGGTATACGATTCTAATTCTTATCCACAGTACCAAACTTTCACACGCTCTCATGTTGACACTTATCTTGAGGCTAATGGGACAAGTCATAAACGTATGTCAATTGCGGAATACATTGAACTCGCCCGTAGCTAACAATTAAAGGCTTCTCCTATTAACACTTCTCTTAAGACAAATGTGGCAAATCATAAACGCATGTCAATTGCGGAACACATTGAATTTGCCTGTAGCCAACAATTAAACACATTCCAACCATACTCAACTTTTTCACCTTATCTAGACAGTGCTTCTGAAAATCAATTAGGATGTTCCTCGGTACAAAGAGAATCCTTCATTGGAACTTCTTCACAAACCATGTCTAGTCCTGAAGTAGAGTTGGAATTGAGCAATGAAAAAGAACAAGAGATCCATCAAAGTCAAACCAAAACCAATTCTTTTGATCTCGACACCCTCCATCCTGCACTCCAACCAAATGTATTTAATGATCAACCACTTAATAATCTAAGTGCCGATGTGCCCGAGAATAACATGTTTGACTTTTCCTATAGTGAGTGTGAAAGAGAGCCTTATACCAGTCCAAATCAAACTGATCCTTATTCGACTGCACTTGATATTTCAAACCTTCCAACTCCGTTAAGTGAACCAAGTGATTTATCGATTGAGAATAGTATAATTGACAAATTTTTAAAGAACTGTTCGTTTGATTTGATTGAAAATGTTAGTGAGAGCGGTGATGAGAATATCGTTGAAGATGAACCCGTTATGTTAGATGAGTTGGATTCTCCGACCCATCATGTCCCTTTTATTGAATACGAACATCTTCCTGTACAATTAACCGATCCTATTCTTAAAGGATTCCTCAGCACCACTACTAGGGTTTGGTAGCATCACACATGCTAAGTTTAAAAAATTTGAGGGTGCTAAACAATCTAACCTAGGAATCAAACTAGAAAACCTAGGGTAACAATAAAAATAACTCATACTACAAGTAGTATAGCACAAGGTAAAGAGAATACAACCTTTGTATCTCCCTTTGTTAGACTCCTTGGCTACTTGAGAGTTGGAACGGGCTTGCTTGTGATCCTCCAAGTCCACGATGATCCACCCGGAGTCCTCTTTGTCCAAGCTCCTAGCTCCACTTTATCAAGAGATGAAGTTGAAGCTAACACTCTAAACTAATTTGCTAGACTAGAGTAGAATGATGATGTGGTTTGTTTTCTCACTTCAAAACCCTAACTTGATCACTTTCTCACTCACTATCAAAACCTAGAGAGCAAGAAAGAGGAAGAAGAAGATGATGGCAACTTGAGAGCTCAAGATAATGAAAAGGGATAATGATAAAAATGAGAATAGAAATTATATATAATTTCCACTCTCATTCTTAACCTTAGTTAATAAATATCTAGATATTTATCTTTGGAGCACTAATAGCCATAGAATGATAACTCATGGTTAACGCAAGGGTTAGTGGAGGAATAAAATAATCAACCATGAATCATTTTCTATTTCCATTAATCTCAAAAATAAATATGTATATATTTACTAACATGTGAGTCTTATATTGCCACCATCTTTGTATCATCTATCATGATACACAAGTGTATGCATGTATGTGTGCATGCACATCAATATGTGCATCAAAATAAACATATGCATACATGCATGCATACAACAAAAGACAAAAGGGTCTAAGTGAAAAAGCTAATGGTCAATGTTAAATCAACACTTAATTTAACAAACCGGTCATATCACATATGAACCGACCAATAGCAACCCGCCCGATTAATATACGGTATCTTATACGCGCATTTAATCGGGTCCCCGCGCATATCTCATATGCACACCACATCTTTTCGCCTGGGCTAGGAAACTCCTTTGTGGGACTGTAAGACTCGTCAATACGCCGGCAGTAGGTGATGATCACATCAAGCACCCACAAGCCGTCAGCGGTACTAGCTGGACGTAACGGCTACCCGGGTATTAAACGATCAGAAGATCAACAAGCATGCCCGCTCTAACTCCTGCAAAAGCCTGACAGTAACACTACCGTACAGTCCGGTCTCTTCGTCTGATATGTCGCATATCTAGTTTAGGGGTGGTAAACATCAGACCCCAATAACCGATAAGTCATGCCGATATGAGGCTCAGAACGGGTCGAGAATCTACTGATAACACTTACCAGTAAATTTCTAAATCAGCCCTGGCCAGGGACTTCCCTGTTATGGCCAATCGAGCATAGCGCAATATCAACCTCCAATACCGGGAGAGACGAAACCCCTCCTATCGCTCATTGCCTCTATGTGACCCGGGACTGTACCCAAAAACCACCGTTTTGCACGTCCCCTAGAACGTGGTAAGGTGGAAATCAAAGCACAGTGGGAATCACATAAGACTCTATGACGATCTTGGGTCTACAGACTAACATGTACCAGTGTCACCTGAGAACTGCTATCTGACGTGAGGTATAATACCATCTAGGAGTTCTCGGCGAGTCCGTCCAGTGTACCCAGTCTCCACTGAGCACCCGTATACCATCTCTGATGTCAAACACCAATGGATATGGGATCATCCATCGCCCATCTCATGGGTCGAGAAGCGTATACGCTAGTCTACTCTGGTATATCGATGCCCTGTCTCGATACACCCACGACTAGGAACATTAAAGGATGAACTTATGGACTACCATGGCCCCACTAGTATGATATGCATCATAATCCTGGTAGTCAAGTACACATCCTAAGGGCTTAACCAACATGTAACCATAAGACAGTAAGAGACTAGTATACATGTTAAGATAAAGAGCAACCAGATAGCATACTATCATGTCGAGCAAGAAAGTCCTCTCTATATATGTCAAAGTATCCACTATAATATACATCATATGTACAATAATGGCCTCTAGGGCATACATACAACCAACAATTCTTACCACCGACCTATCCGATAAGCAGAACGATATTCAGCCTTCATCTCCCACATCTGGTTCAATAATGCTCGACACCCATATTTGTTTACCCATTTCATCACCCACTTTCTTTGATTTTTCTAATTTTCTTTCAACTCCACCGAGTTTTGATGAGCGACACTCCGATATTTCAAGTTCTATGATTATTGAAAGACCACTCGATTTAGACTCTGTTGAGAATGAGGGAGACAATCTTTTCATAATTTCTGACGAATCGAGTGTTTTGAATCTTGGTGCGCAAAAGACCGACCTTGGAACTTTCAACCATCCTAGTGAATCTGCATATTTCATTTATATAGATATCAATTATTTTCTTTCTGATGAAATTATCACTCAGACCATCGATGAAAGTTTTGAAAACATTTTCACCGAAGAACTCGCGTTCTTTAAAGACTTGGATGTTGTGATGAATCAACCTCCACCCGAAGAAGTTGAACCGCCACTCCTTCTTCTTATCAAGTATGAGAATGCGAATATTCTACCCACTCCTTATCTTTCATATTCTAGTTTTCGTTCACCATCGCTGTTTTATCTCTACCAACCGAGACTTAAATCCTTTCGATTACATTTCTTATCTTCTCCCCACTTCTTCTGTAACATGATTTTCTACCAACCATGGTGTTACATTGATAAAATATTCGAATGGTTGGTGTTGACTTTTGGTCTTTGTAAAGCTTTGCATAGACCAATAATATTTCCCCCCTTTTATGATTTCAATGCTTAAAAATACTGTTTTACTTAAGTTTTTTTGGGGGGGGGGGAGAAAAGTATTTTGGCTCTTGAAAGAATTTTTTTTTTCCATAATTGTGAGCCAAAAATAAGTTTGGGGGCGGATTTCACTGTCATTGACTTTTGTTCCCTTTTGCTAATAATTGAGAGCTTTTCCTTCCAAGTCTTCAGATTTTGAGATTAAAAGATGATATCAGTGAGGACACTGTTGCAAATAGGTTTGGGGGAGATTTGTGCTTATTCATGCATCATTTTGCATTATACTAAATAAAAGCACTAAAATTTTTTTATAATAAAAGTTAGAAAGTGAAAAATACATATGAAAGATAGGAAGAAATTTAAGAAAAGCAAGAAAATTAGATGTTTTTAAAACGAAGCTAGTAATAGGTAGTCATGAGCTGTTGTCCCAAGGGTTAGTAAGATGAAGGAAATCACTAATCTGAGAATAGAAATAAGTCTGAAAAATAATCTTTATTCTTGAGTCCAAACATCTGAACGTTGATACCCTACTATACGCACTTGCACACATCTTGAAACTTGGGATAGTAGTGGATACCTTGAAATGCTCTTGTCTAAAACCTTAGTATGAAGGAAAAAAATATATAAATCAACAAAATATAAATGACACATAAAAAATAAAATGGTTAAGAAAAATGAATACTGGTTTTGTAATTACTTAAGGCAGCATTAAAAAAATATAGCGAGGGTGCCTTATCACCTAGTGCCTTAGACCAACTGGTTTGGGAGCTACTGCTAAACCTTAGACGTTGCAAGACTAGGATATTGCTAATTACGCCTTAATGAGTGAGAACATTTGGTAATCAGTTGGTTAGCACCACAAGAAGTATTAACGGTCGCATGAAGAATATATGAGCAATTCCATCTAAAATATTCACCGATTAAAAAGTACTAAGGAAGATGGACAAGAGTATGATAGCTTGAATTAAATTCTCTAAGTGTAGAGATGTCTTTTACACACATGTAGGGGTATATGATTGATATTTGGAAGAAAGGTAGGGAGGAAGACTAAAAACGATGTTTTATTGAGGGATGAGGTGATTTCTGACATCTTTTCACGACTATTAAGATAGGGTTTATGTCAACTAAAAAGCTAGTGTAGTTTGAAACTCTTATTTTCAAGTTCTTTCTTTTATATGTTCCTTATCTTTGTATGTAATTTTCATCTTCTCTCTTTTATTATGGGATTTTGTGGGTGTAATCCGCTGAAAACCCTCAGGAGACAACACTCCTCCTACTAGGGACACCTGGAGGTTTAAAGGCTTGTTGCACATGCTCATTGCAATCGTGTTGCCTACGAAAGTGTGCTAATTAGGTTTTTCTTTTTTCTCTTTAATAACTAGTTTGTTCGGGACGATCAAAGTTAAGTTTGAGGTATTTGATTAGTCTAAAATATTGCACATTTGTATGAATATTTTCCTTACTATTGTTAAGTACTAAAAGGTGTTTATTGTAAATATAGAACATATGAGGGTTTATTTGTAAAAAGTTTATTATCATATGTTTCTACATTATAATTAACATAATTAGGGAAAATATATGCATATAATATTTAAATGAAATCTTAATAATTAAAATATACTTATCATATCAAATATTTCTAATCAATATTCTTAAGATATTATATCATATAAATGGTTAGGATAATATCTCAAAAAAATACTAAATACTACTAACACTATGATTTTAGATATTGCGCAGATATTAGCTCAGGTCTGGAATCCAAGTAAGACATCCGAGTCAAATCGGGATATCGAAACCGAATCTGCCAAAATTTAGAAGCAAATTGAGAGATCTAGCAACGGCAGAGACTCAGAGCATTATTTTCAGAATCTAGACATCAAAAGGATCTCTACATGGCAATACAAGAGACCAGAAGAAATCCCAATTCCTGATTCCACCAAGTTGCGGCGGAAGGGTGGCCAAAGTGGGGTATTTGCGGCGGATCCACAGCTCTATGATAGCCTTTGGATGTGAGATTTTTTGGTTTGGATCTTAACTGCATATAATCACATATGGAATCTAGGGTTTCTGGTTTCAAGGAGTATATAAGGGACCGAGAGTTGTACATTCAAAATCATCACCGAAAAGATCAAGAGATCCACGTATCCGAGTGATCATCATCTATTCATCTACCTCTAACAAGAGAGAGATCTAGAGCAAACTAGGATTCTTGTAATCTACTTTCTAAGGAGAATTGTAAATGCAATAGTTGATTAATAAATGTAGTTTTTATTTCTTTTTGCATTTAATTTCTGCACTTACATTTCTGCATCTTAATCATGCTTTCATTCTTCTTCAACATTTCTTCTAAATCATTAACCATGAGAGTGTAATTCCTAGCTTACTAGGGTTCGTAGGATAGGATATAACAATGGATGAGAAAATCTTTTAACTTCTTTTATACATTTTAAAGTTTATAAGATTTAACAAAATAAATGTTAACTTCCTTATCGGGTGCGCTATCAATTTATTGATAGTCACGATCATGATTTGAGATTGGTTTAACACTTGTTTTGTTAAGGGCTAGACATGAATAGAGATCAATGCAAGGAAAAGGATTAGTAGTGGGGAAACCCTAGTTTCTTCCAAGAACCCTAATATATATTCATCACTATCGATCTAGTTTTAAACTATTAAAAGATAAAGGAGTCATTTTTAATTATTCATCCATTACTATTAAGTCCTATGAACCCTACAAGCCTTTTCATTATAAATTTTATATCCGTAATGACAAAAAATCACCGATTATTGATCAACTCGTCTAAAGCAAGAAAAGAGTTCATATTTGCTGTGGACGATCTGTACTCATCGCGGCTAGCTACTAGCGACACCGTCTTGATTGCGGTTATTTTCGAACACAATTTATAACGATCAATCAGGCTCATAGTATTAGGAGAGTACATCTATTACGCTTATTAGATAGTCTTCTTCCAAACCTTAGGCAGGTGCCGAAAGGTAGGGAAAGTAGAAAACCAATTAGTCTAAATATGGTGTACAGAAGGTAAGAAGTAAAGACATATAAAAAGATTGGAGTGTGGGTAAAGAAAATTGCGACTACTGTCATATATTTGGATAGTGGAAGAGGCATTACTAGGAATATCTGGCTACCCCCTCAAAACATTTTCATGTTTCAGTCTTACTGCTTTCCCAATTAGATTCTGACTCTAGGGTATGTATTTACCAGACTTTATTCTCACATCTGTATGGCATTACAGATATTGAGTAGGAGTAGAATATTGGGAATTGGGTGATTAGATCCTCAATATCAGAATTCTTTATAATTGGTGATATTTGAGGAAATCGCTTGAGTTTTTCCTAACGACAAATATTTGGTTTTGAATATCCGTTGTTATGCATCAATTTCAAACTGATATATCTGTACGTTTATTTTATAAAGTGAGATATAACTTTTTGAAATTATATTTATGACATTTATCTTTATCAGTTGATGATTAGGTAAGGTGAATTCAATAACGGTGTAATTCTTCTTAATCATAATACAGTTTTCAACCTACGATGCACAGGGTTTGAGTTAAAACTTCTTTCCCAATTAGATTCTGACTCTAGAATATGTATTTACCAGACTTTATTCTCACATCTGTATGGCATTACAGATGCTAAGTAGGAGTAGAATATTGGGAATTTAGTGATTAGATCCTCGATATATCAGAATTCTTTGTAATTGATGATATTTGAGGAAATCACCTGGGTTTTGCCTAACGACAAATTTTTGGTTTTGAATATCCGTTGTTATGCACAAATTTTAAACTGATGTATCTGTACGTTTATTTTATAAAGTGAGATATAACTTTTTGAAATTATGTTTATGACATTTACCTTTATCAGTTGATAATTAGGCAGGGTGCATTCAACAACGGTGTAATTCTTCTTAACCATAATACAGTTTTCAACTTATGATGCACAGGGTTTGAGCTAAAGCCGCGTTCCTAATTAGATTCTGAATCTAGGATATGTATTTAGCAGACTTTATTCTCACATCTGTATGGCATTATAGATGCCGAGTAGGAGTAGAATATTGGGAATTGGGTGATTAAATCCTCAATATGAGAATTCTTTATAATTGGTGATATTTGAGTAAATTACCTGGGTTTTGCCTAACGACAAATTTTTGGTTTTGAATATCTGTTGTTATACACCAATTTCAAACTGATGTATTTATACATTTATTTTATAAAGTGAGATATAACCTTTTGAAATTATGTTTATGACATTTACCTTTATCAGTTGATGATTAAATAAGGTGCATTCAACAACGGTGTAATTCTTCTTAACCATAATACAGTTTTCAACCTATGATGCACAAAGTTTATGTTATTAAACTCAGAGGATTTATACAAAGTATTATATATTGTCTGATGTCCATTAGGACGAGGGGGTTGGTACCCGTACTATATTAAGTTTACTTATGACTTCTCTGGTTTTAGACACGCATTTCGTTGAAATAAAAGGTCCAAATTTTGAGAAGTTATAGGTATAAGAATAAAGTAGAGAACCATATGTTGGAAGTATCAGGATTCTTCGAGGTGATCGAAACTGTAGATACTTATGCTAGGTATTCTGTTGTAAGTAATATATCTGAGAACTTGCTTCTCTCTCAGCTTACTCATCCGTGGGTGCGCTCCTTGATGAGTAATGCTGCTTGGCCTTCTTCCATTTTGTCGATATACACTGGAAATAGCTGCATGTATTTTGAATTTGGTTCTAATTTAATTAGTGCCTTTGTTTCTATATTGGATATATAATGGATTCATATCTTAACGATGTTAAGGTATATGGAGTAATCCGGCTTATGCTTCAAACTAGAATCCGGATAAACTCAAGATACATTTCAGTAATGGCAGTTTGTGCGTTATCTCGGGTTTTGACGAGGGTTAATATTCTACCATTTAGAGGATCAATAGTTATATTGTTCTTGACTCGTCACCCGTTTTAGTAAAATGAATTTTTTTCAGAAAACATTAGTGCGAGTATGGTAGAACTGGAAGTGATTCCAGAACCACAAACGATTACTGAAAATTTAGTAGAACCTAAAAATTCAATTGGATTCGATAATCCATTAGCAACTCCACAGATTTGGTGGGTAACCTCAGCGACC
This sequence comes from Agapanthus africanus, assembly GCA_030015575.1. Taxonomy (NCBI): domain Eukaryota; kingdom Viridiplantae; phylum Streptophyta; class Magnoliopsida; order Asparagales; family Amaryllidaceae; genus Agapanthus; species Agapanthus africanus. The sequence continues at coordinate 195,841,778 of CM057339.1, read as the reverse complement.
TGAGAGGTACTTCGGTCTCCTCGAAGACGGTGACAGGGAGGTTTTGATGACCCAAGCTTGCACTATGGCTGTCCTAGACTATGAGATGTGGATGACTATAACGTCGTTCTAAATTAGCTTTAGAAGTGCACGTGTATATGACTCTGCCAGAGGGTTGTTGTAGTCAGTGGGAGCAGCGGAAGCGTGGTGGGAAAATAGCTTATGTCTATTTATAAACCAAAGCAAGTATAGCGGAGATAGATCATCTATTTTTGATATGACAGTCATAGAGTTTGACTTCATCATAACAACAGATGGACCTGGTAAGAAGGTAGTAGGGAGTGATATCCTGGTATTTGGATGACGTACTCCTGATAGGAAGTGATCTTCTTATACTACGATCGGTTATACTGTGGTTGTCATAAGGTGTTTCTCCATATAGGATCTAGACAAAATATTAGGGATTCTGGTGACTAGATATATGGTTTTAGATCTAGATTTGGGAAGTGTCCCAATTCGGGTACTTTGACACTATTCTAAAGTATTTTAGAATGGACGACTCCTGGCGTGGTGGTGTACCCGCAGGTGATGGAGTTATCCTCTCTAAAGATATGTCTTCTAGACTGATAAGGAGAGGGATTTGTATAAATATCATATCACTTGCTTAGGCAATTGAGTCAATCATGGTTTGTCAAGTACCACCCCAGATATTGCTTTTGTACTAGTTGCAATAAGCATATATTAATTTAATCCTGGAGAAACAATGGGAAGCAGTTATGAACATAACAGGATGTTCTTGGTATATGGTAACGACAGCTTCCTTCAGGAGGCGGTTATCATTTCAGGCTTCCAAGGTGACCTGGATGACAGAGTGGCTGGCAGAGTTAATAGTTTTCTCTCTTTTGAGGGGCAGTATGTTGGACAGGTGGTCTAAGCGGATACTGAGAAAGGCATGGCGCGACATACTGATTAAATTCAGTGGAAGATACTGTCTAAGAAGTTTGTTGGATTTGGAGTGCATTAATGAACTTGGTCCCATCAGATATCCAGACAAATTCTAAGACAGGTATCGCTCATTTTGGGAGATAGTCTTTCTCCGCGAAATTGAGATATAGAGAGATAAAGATAGAAACATTGGAGCGGATCCACTCACTGAGGCTATTTTTCGAACGCAATAGTTTCACAAACATGCTTTGCGAGACTGATTAGTAGAGAAGTTGGGTGTTCAGTATCACACGAGCTGTGAGTATGGGACACCGTAATAATTAGCCTTAAGTGCAAGTGGGAGATTGTTGGCTATAGTGCCCTCAAGTCAATTATTGTAATCGCAGGCAAACGATTTTGATGATTGAGGGAGGACCTATACTGGTACAGCAGTCTTACGCGAGATGATAATATTCTATCTGGTTTGTCTCTATCATCATGTACATGCATTATATGGTATTACAGATCACTATTACATGTTAATAAAGCCTACAGGATTCTTGCTTGACTACCACTATTATGATGGCGATCATATACGTGTGAGCTAGGTGGTCCATAAGCACATCCTTAAATGTCCCTACTCGAAGGAGTATCGAGACCGGGTATCGATACTCCGGAGTAGACTAGTGTATACTTTTCGAGACCCCGATGAGGGGCGGTGGCCGGTCTCACAAGCCATCGGTGTCATTTAGTCACTTAAGATAGTATACATGTGCTCATTAGGTTATGAGTTACACTGGACGGACTCATCGGGAACATGCTAGATGGTATTATACCTATTGTCACATAGCAGTTCTCAGGTGACATGAGTATAGGTTAGTCTGTCGACATGAGATCGTCATTTGTCTCGTGTGAGTTCCTACTGTACTTTAATTACTACCCTACCACGGTTCAAAGGAGTCGTGCAAATAGGTTTTAGTTGGGTACAGTCCCGAGCCACATGGAGGCAATGAGCGGATCATCGGGGATTCGTCTCTCTCAATATTGGAGGTAGTTGTCGTACTATGCACGGGTGGCCATCACCAGAAATCCTTGGCCAAGGTGGACGAGAGTTACTGATTTGGATCAGTAGTTTCTCAGTGGGTGATGAGCTTCATATTGACATGAAATATCGTGTTATTAGGGGTCTGTCTTTATCCACCCCCTAGACCCGATATGCGATACTCTTAGACGAACAGACCGGACTGTATGAAGATTATCACAGACAGGCTCGGTAGGGTTACAGATGAGTTTGCTCGTCGGCCTTCCTTTTGCTCAATACTTGGGTAGCCGTTACGTACAGCTAGTGCCGCTGACGTGCTTGTGGTTAAACCCATTTCCAGCGTATTGACGGGTCTTTAGAGTTCCACACAAAGGGTTTTCATGGTTCTGGCGATATGATATAGATGACGTATGTTGGTACATATAAGTGTCCGATTAAATATGTGTACATGCTACACTGACTTTAATCGGACGGTTGATAAAACTAGCGGCTTAGAATTAAGCCAGATTATTAAATCAAGTTTTGATTTAATAATTTATATATATATTTTTAGTATATGTATTCTAGTAATATTGTTCACTATTCATTTTCTCTCTTGGCTATTTGTATTTTTATACGAATACGCATATATGTATTTCGATACGTAAACCGGGTTGTATTCCGTATTTATATGGAATATTTTCTAGAAGATGGACACCTCATTATAAGATTTTTTTTAGAAAATCATTTGCAAATGAGGTGGAGGGTGAGGTGGCATGAGCATGGTTGGAGGTTGTAAGTCGATGTCACGTGCCCCATGTGTTCGCGGGAAGGCGGAAATGGCAACAAATGATTTTTACAGGCTTCGCAACACCGACTTGAACCAAGGATCGAACACAAACCCTAGGTAGCAAACAACTTGAGATTTAACTACTCAGATACAAGTTATACCTCACGATTCAAGTCCTTCGGGTCTTCATCGCTATCCTCCACTCGTCGTCGGCTTCAAGGATCATAACGGATTGTAGCAACCTCGACAGCCTCCTCGAATCAAAGACGATCCACCCGAGAGTCTATAGTCCGAGATCCTACCTCAAATCCGAGGTATTCGCTAAACTAGAAGTCCTAGAGGGTGTAGAGTGTGAAGATGGAGTGCTTTGTCTCTTAGAACCCTAGGATTCTCAACTCATGAGAGGTTTAGGGCTGTGAGGGAAGAAGAAGAGGCTTGAGAAAATGAGAGAGGAGTCGTGTTCATTGAACTAGGCTTGGCTGCCTTCTCAAGATAGAATGAAGAATATTAGATATTTTATGAGATAAATATCACCATAAAATATCAACAAACCCTCACAAATATCTTGTAATGACTCATGACCATGAGTCACCAAGTAGCCATACTAGGTTCAATGCTCAAATCCACCTCATTTCCTCTACCTATTTAGTTTAATCCAAAAAGAATAAAACCCTAATAGGCGTCCCCCTTCTAGAAGCCAATCCCGCGGAATTACGAGAATGCCCCTCATCCGTATATACCTACCCGCATCCGCATTCCGAAGAACACGAATACAAAGAGACGAAATAATCCATCAATATAATACTAGGATCTGGCTTAAACAAAAGCCCACTAGTATTATCCGCCCGAACATCATACATGCACAAGTACACGTAAGTGATCGAAGCCTTTTTGTAAAACCATACGACCTCTACACCTTTTTCTCGGTGCAGGAAAACCCTCTATGTGGTACTCTAAAGACTCGACACTACGCTGGCAGTGGGTTCAACCGCAAGCCGCAAGCGGTACTAGCTGCACATAACGGCTACATAGGTAACTGTCAATAAGAAGGCCGATGAGCTAACTCATCCGAACTCCTACCGAGCCTGTATGTGACAATCTCTGTACTGTCTGGTCTGTTCATCTAAGAGTATTGCATATCGGGCCTAGGAGGCGGTAATCGTCAGACCCCTAATAGCGCAATAAGTCATGTCGGAGTATAGCCCAAAACACCCTGAGGAACTACTGGAGTACCTACCAGTAAACCTCGCTTGCCTTGGCCAAGGACTTTGTGTAATGGCCTTCCGAACACAGCGCGATATCAACCCCCAATACCGGGAGAGTCGAATCCAATCTAACCGCCACTGCCTCCAAGTGCTTCGGGACTGCACCCAACTACTACCTGTTTGCATGACTCCTTTGAGCCGTGGTAGGGTAGTAATCAAAGTACAGTGGGAACAAACTCGAGGCTAAGCAGTAGTGTCAAGTCGACGGACTAATCTGTACTCATGTCATCTGGGAACTGCTACCCGACGATAGGTATAATACCCACCAACAGTTCCCGACGAGTCCTGTCCAGTGTACTCATAACCTAATGAGCACCTGCATACTATCTCCAGTACGACGTACTGATGGCTGTGGGACAGACCATCTCTCCTGCTGGGATGGGAAGCGTATACACTAGTCTACTGTGGAGTATCGATGCCCCATCTCGATAATCCTACGACTAGGGACCTGTATAGGATGTGCTTATAGATTACCCAGCCCCCACTAGTGTGACTGCCATCACAACGCTGGTAATCAAGCAAAGATCCTGAGGGCTCTACCAATATGTATAAGCGATATGCTAAGAAAACACATGCACATATTGAGGTAGAAACAAACCAGGTAGCATACTACCATTTCGAGCAAGATTGTTACTTTATCCGTGTATATCCTAAGTTCCCATTAAGTAATATACAATCCAGTATGATACAATAATGGCATCTAGGGCATATATCACTAACAATCTCCCACTTGCACTAAGGCTATATACTGGCATATCGTAAAATTAAGATCTCGAATAGCCTCTCGAACTGTGTCTGAGGGATGGCCTCTGTGAGTGATTTGCAGTGTTTTTCTCCGTATCTACTCTCCTCACCTCGATCTCCTAAGAATCAACGATCTCCCTGATCAGGTGGTACCGCCTCAAGATATGTTTGGATCTCTGATGGGACCTGGGTTCTTTCCCTAAAACTATAGCGCCGCATGTTGTCACAATACTAAAGTATTGGACCAACAAATGGAAGAAACCACCTGAAGTTCAATTAAGAACTTCCTCATCCAGACTGCCTCTTTTGCGGTATCTCATGCAGCGAACTACTCCGTTTCCATTGTGAGTCTACAACGGTGTTCTGCTTGGAGCTCTTCCAATAGATCGCTCCTGTAATGAGGGTAAAGCCATAACCCAACATGGACTTGGAGTCATTCTTATTACTCTGAAAGCTGGAGTCAGCAAATGCCTCGATCTGGAGGTATTTTCCGCCATACACCAAGAACATCTCCTTAGTCCTTCTCAGGTACTTGAGAATGTTCTTTACTGCTATCCAGTGCTTCTCCCCACGGTTTGACTGATACCGGCTTACCATGCTAAGCGCGTAAGCAAAATTTGGTCTGGTACAAAACATCACATACATTATAGAGCCTACCGCAGAAATGTATGGTATAATCGACATGCGAGCCCTTTCTAAATCAGTCTTGGAAGACATCTCTTTAGAGAGGGTGATTCCGTAACAAGCCGGTAGACTACCGCGCTTAGAATCATCCACACTAAATATTTTCAGTATGGTGTTGTTGTACCTTGAGTGTAAAAAGTCCCACCATTCTCTTTGATCTATCACGATAGATCTGGATCCCCAGAATGTAGTTGGCATCACCTAGGTCTTTCATGGAGAACCTTAGTGACAAGAATCTTTTGACTGATTGTAGCATAGGAATGTCATTTCCTACCAAGAGAATGTCATCCACGTACTAGACGAGAAATCCCACAGTTCTCGCTACAATCTTACTATAAATGCATGGTTTATCTGGATTTTTGATAAAGTCGAATTCTTTTGACCGTCTCAATAAAACAGATGTTCCAACTCTGCGATGTCTTCTTTAGTCCATAAATGGACTTAAGCAACTTGTACACTGTCCCGCTGCTCTCACTTTGATTGAAACCCTCTGGTTGATCCATATAGATGCACTCTTCCAAATAACCATTTAGAAAAGACGTCTCTACGTCCATCTGCCGGATCTCAAAATCTTGGAAGGCAGCAATGGTAAGAAGGATCCGAATGGATTTGAGCATAGACACTAGAGAAAAGGTTTCATCATGGTCCAAACCAGGTCTTTGACGAAAACTTTTTGCAACAAGTCTAGCCTTATAGGTTTCAACCTATCCATCTACACCAATCTTCTTTCTGAAGATCCATTTACAGCCTACGGGTTTTACCCCTTCTGGAGTAATGTTCAAAATGCATACTTTGTTGGTGTGCATGGACTCCATTTTGGTCCGCATTGCATCCAGCCATTTTACCGAGTCGCCGCGCTGAATGGCTTACTAGAAGCTGGCTGGCTCATCATTGTTAATGATGCAATCTTCTCAATCCCCGTCTATAAGAAAATCGTAGTATCTCTAGGGCGGATGAGACTATCTACTAGTCCTGCGGATTGGCGCAGGGATGTCCGGTTCTTTTGAAACCTCTGGTTCTACCATACTTTCAGTAATAGTTTGTGTTTCTGGAATTTCTTCCAGTTCTATTGCGCTCCCACTCTTCCTTTTTCAAAAAATGATTTTCTTAAAAGGTGGGCATGACGAGAAACAAAAACCTTTTGTTCCTCTGCGTAATAGAAAAGATACCCTCTAGAGTTCTTTGGGTATCTCACAAACCTACACAGTACTGAGCGTGCCTCGAGCTTGTCCACATACTGCTTTTCAACAAAAGCTGGACATCCCTATAACTTCAGATACTAAAGATAGGGTTTCTTCCCACTCCACATCTGATATGGTGTGGTAGGCACAGTCTTGCTAGGAACCTTATTCAAAAGATATGCAGATGATTCTAGTACATAACTTCAGAAGGATCGCGGCAACTCAACGTTACTCATCTAAGATAGGGTTTCTTCCCACTCCACATCTGATATGGTGTGGTAGGCACAGTCTTGCTAGGAACCTTATTCAAAAGATATGCAGATGATTCTAGTACATAACTTCAGAAGGATCGCGGCAACTCAACGTTACTCATCATGGAACGAACAATATCCAATAGGGTTCTGTTCCGCCTTTCCTATACACCGTTGTGTTGTGGTGTGTATGGAGGAGTAAGCTGAGAGAGAATTCCACTCTCTTTTAGGTAATCCAAGAACTCGGCAATTTAAGTATTCACCACGTTGATCAGATCTCAGTGTCTTGATACTTTTGCCTATTTGTTTTTCTACTTCATTCTTATATTCCCGGAATTTTCCAAAGGGTTCAGATTTATGCTTTCACAAGAAGATATGTCCTAACCTAGAGAAATTATCCGTAAAAGTAATGAAATAGGAATAACTACTTCGTGCATCTGTAGATATTGGGCTACACACGTCGCTATGTATGAGTCCTAAGAGCTCGTTCGCTCTTACTCCGTGTCCAGTGAATGGAGTCTTTGTCATCTTTCCTATGAGACAAGATTGACAAGTTGCATAAGACCGATATTCGAACGGATTCAAATATCCCTCTCTATGTAACTTCGTCAACCGTGTTTCATTGATGTGACCCAGTCTACAATGCCTTAAGAGGGCCTTATTTAATTCTGGAGACTTTCTTTTAAGTGTGTTTTGGATGTTGAAAACCCGAGCTTGATTCAATATATACTGTCCTCTAGTGTACCTAACCCAATCAAACTTTGATTTAGGTGGATGTGAACCACATCGCTTACAAACTAAACTTGGTACACACAAACAGTTACGTAGAATCAATATCTTCCCACTTGTCAATTCTAGATGATATACCCTACGGATACAGCGTCCACGCTCATTCCGTTAGTAACCCTGAGAGTCATATCACCTACCTGATAACTCTACGGTTTCTCAAAGCCTGTAATGAATTACAGATATGAGATCCTGATCCGGTATCTAGTACCCAGAAAGTAGAGTTAATTGACATACCGTTTTCAATCACAAACACATCCGAAGTCGAAACCACAACATGCTTCGGATCCTGAATTCTGGCTTTCCAAGCTCTGCATCCCTTCTGCCAATGCCCTTTCCCGTGACAATAGGAACATCCCTCCTTCCCTACTGTTAACCCCTAAACTTTTGCCCTGCCTTTTCCATCTATCTTACCGACACCGCCTATCGGGTTTGTGGAGGTCTTCTTCTTCCCACCCTTGGCTTTTGCCTTAGATCCAGAAGAGGAAGATTCCCCAATAAGCAGAGCGGGTGCCACCCTGGTTTCCTTCAGGGTGCCCTCAACTGGAAGTATAACTTTCTTCCTCTGGGCGTAAGTAGAAGTTAGGGACTCTAGAATTAAGTCAGTACATGACTCGTTATCCAATGTAGTCTCCAGGTTCGTGAGCTTTTTAATATAGCTAATCATTGTAGGGATGTGGTCCCCTGCAGATGACCCGATAACCAATCTCGCTTGAAGCAATTCCTTCAAGGTCTCATATCTTGCGATACGAGATTGCTCTCCATATAAAACTTTGTTATGGAGGAAGATAGAAACTAAGTCCATCTTCTCATACTGCCTCTGGTATACACCATCAACTGAGGCCAACACGAAGCACTTGGCATTTGCATGGTCTTTTTCCCTTGTCTTACGGATATCAACATCCGCGACAGTGGAAACTGAGCCTGGGACGGTGGGGGCTTTGAGTAGTAATGAGGTGGTACAGCTTGTCATAGGTAATGGACATCTGGATAAATCTTTGCCAGTCACTATAGTATAACTCAGTCATTTTATTATCTATCTATAACCTAATCTGGTCACCTGGTCGCTGCAATTAGGAGAGAGAGAAGAAAACACTCAGCATGATGCTCTTGCAAGTTTAGAGTGGTTTTTAATTTATCTAAACAGGATGGCTCCCACTGTTTCTCGAATCCTTCCTCAAATCATAAAATAAGAATTAGTCAGGATTAATCTCACCGTACAATACTTGCTTAACCGTTCGGCCATGCTAGTGTCGGTATTTCGAGAGAGGTTTTACGACGCTTTCGCGAAGTTCCTTAATTAAATAACCTCTTTTCCCTAGAGGCATAGCCCTGCTAACACTATTCTAGACACCTACTTGGTTTATAGCATTGATCGTTAAGTAAAGAATCTCCTGAGGAGTAGCGGATACTCACAGTAGGATCGGGATCCAAATATCATTGTGTGATAATCCTGAAGGAATCCTACCAAAATTATCACACTCCAAATGGTATGCAACACTAGCAATTTCAGTTTCCTTAGAAACTCCCAATGTGGATTTTTGCCCCATGCCCTTATGATCTTGACGAAGGTCAACATATCATAAGTCGCATGTCAAGTTCTACCCGTCATTGTCCAGGTTAATTTGAACCCACCCGTCATTACCCTTGACGAAGGCCAAAATAGTAGTATGACTGTCATAAACCAACGCATCTATCTATTCTACAGAAGAATATCCAGCATCTACCAAACACTATGCCTTGGTGAAGGTCAAAATACATAGCTTGAATACTACTGAATATTCAACAGAAATGATGGAGGGCTACGAATGGTTTTGGCGAAACCGTGAACGTAGTGAACTTGATATAAACGAAGGAACCTGATAGCTTTTAAAAGGAGTGGTTTAAGCTCCGCATTTAAAAGTCTCCTGTTTTAAAATAACCGAATGGTTTTAAAATTTGTTCCAACGATTCAGCTTCGGTTTGTTTGCTTTGCATTAATTTAATACAGTCCCATCATTTATACCAATCATCACAGAAAAGACGAAAATACCACGTCCACTTATATAGCATATATATAATAACCATTCGTCTGACGCAATAATAGGCATTCCAGATCACAGATGAACATATTGGATATATTAGGAATTTCGCGTTTCGTTTAAGTCTGTAACGAAAGACGGATTCCACGGTCGTGATGAATAGCCAAACCCCATCCTAGACCCCTACGAGTGCGGCAAACTACCCGCCAAATACCCGAAGTGAAGCAACCTCCTTCAGCAAAGTGAGTAGGCCACTCGGCACTTCATAATACCCGGTAGTTTGTGCACCCCACCTTGGGTCTATTCTAGGAGCAAAAACAGTAAAAGAAATAATACAACGGTGGCTACAACCTCAACCCGGATGTGCCCCGCAAAATAATATTACATCACTTTACAAATTTACATCGAATGAAAGAATGAAAACCCCCATCTCACATCCCCGGCTATCCATTCACGACGATCCAATAAAATTCATATACACAAACCAACATAACAACATCACTGATATGTGCAACCCCGACTAATCGACGTATAGCAATTAGTCGACGTTTCCAAACACATATACAGATCACAAAGCTTGTAAAGTAACCACGATATTAGAATTCCGCACGCAATTAGCAAACTTAACCAATTTTCCAAAACTTGAAAATCCAGTGAGCTAAAATTCCAAAAACGATCGTTTTAAGCCAATTCGGAAGTCCGAATCAAAACGAAACGCGCCCGAACCTTCGCAGAGAGTTAGAGCATGAAATTAACTTCGAGTTGGGGGGCCTAGAAGGGGTACCCCACCCCTAAGGCCACCATGAGGTGGCCAGGGGGTGAGGCAGACCCGAAACTGCCTAAGGTGGGGCAGTTTCGGGTCTCCACCGCCAAGACCACCTTGTGGTGGTCTTGGGGAGTGGTCCTAGCTGTTCGGTCCCCCTGAGGGTTCCCTGAAGTGCGCATGCTTCATCCCGCAGCTTCTCGATTCAAATCGTGAGCCCGTGGGGTGTGCAAACAACTCAAAACATCATTTTTGGAAACTGTTTTTCTCGGCAGTTTTTGCACGACAAAAAAGGTGGATTTGTAATGTTGCTACAAGCTATCTAAGGTTTATGAGAGGCTCTGATACCACTTTAAGTCAATTTTGCGCACCCCACGTGTTCACGAGAAGGCGGAAATGGCAAAAAATGATTTTTACGGGCTTCGCATCATCGACTTGAACCAAGGATCGAACACAAACCCTAGCTAGCAAACAACTTGAGGTTAACTACTCGGATACAAGTTATACCTCACGATTCAAGTCCTTCAGGTCTTCATCGCTATCCTCCGCTCGTCGTCGGCTCCAAGGATCGTAACGGATCGTAGCAACCTCGACGGCCTCCTCGAATCAAAGACGATCCACCCGAGAGTCTATAGTCTGAGCTCCTACCTCAAATCCGAGGTAACTACGGCTTCTAGTTCGCTAAACTAGAAGTCCTAGAGGGTGTAGAGTGTGAAGATGGAGTGCTTTGTCTCCTGGAACCCTAGGATTCTCAACTCATGAGAGGTTTAGGGTTGTGAGGGAAGAAGAAGAGGCTTGAGAAAATGAGAGAGGAGTTGTGTTCATTGAACTAGGCTTGGCTGCCCTTTCAAGATAGAATGAAGAATATTAGATATTTTATAAGATAAATATCACCAAAAAATATCAATAAACCCTCACAAATATCTTATGGTGACTCATGACCATGAGTCACCAAGTAGCCATGCTACGTTCAATGCTCAAATCCACCTCATTTCCTCCACCTATTTAGTTTAATCCAAAAAGAATAAAACCCTAATAGGTGTCCCCCTTCTAGAAGCCAATCCCGCGGAATTACGAGAATTCCCCTCATCCGTATATACATATCCACATCCGCATTCCGAAGAACACGAATACAAAGAGATGAAATATTCCATCAATATAATACTAGGATCTGGTTTAAACCAAAGCCCACTAGTATTATCCGCCCGAACATCATACGTGCACAAGGACACGTAAGTGATTGAAGCCCCGTCGTAAAACCATACGACCTCTACACCTTTTTCCCGGTGCAGGGAAAACCTCTATGTGGGACACTAAAGACTCGACACTACGCTGGCAGTGGGTTCAACCACAAGCCGCAAGCGGTACTAGCTGCACGTAACGGCTACCCAGGTAACTGTCGATAAGAAGGCCGATGAGCTAACTCATCCGAACTCCTACCGAACCTGTATGTGACAATCTCTGTACAGTCTGGTCTGTTCGTCAAAGAGTATCGCATATCGGGCCTAGGGGGGCGGTAATCGTCAGACCCCTAATAGCGCGCAATAAGTCATGTCGGAGTATATCCCAAAACACCCTGAGAAACTACTGGAGTACCTACCAGTAAATCTCGCTTGCCTTGGCCAAGGACTTTGTGTAATGGCCTTCCCAACACTGTGCGATATCAACCCCCAATACTGGGAGAGACGAATCCTATCTAACCGCTACTGTCTCTAAGTGCTTCGGGACTGCACCCAACTGCTACGTGTTTGCACGACTCCTTTGAGCCGTGGTAGGGTAGTAATCAAAGTACAGTGGGAATACACTCGAGGCTAAGCAGCAGTGTCAAGTCGACGGACTAAGCTGTACTCATGTCACCTGGGAACTGCTACCCGACGATAGGTATAATATCCACCAACAGTTCCCGACGAGTCCTGTCCAGTGTACTCATAACCTAATAAGCACCTGCATACTATCTCCAGTATGACGTACTGATGGCTGTGGGATAGACCACCTCCCCTGCTAGGATGGGAAGCGTATACACTAGTCTACCGTGGAGTATCGATGCCCCGTCTCGATAATCTTATGACCAGGGACCTGTATAGGATGTGCTTATAGACTACACAGCCTCCACTAGTGTGACTGCCATCACAACGCTGGTAATCAAGCAAAGATCCTAAAGGCTCTACCAATATATATAAGCGATATGCTAAGAAAACACATGCACATATTGAGGTAGAAACACACCAGGTAGCATACTACCATTTCGAGCAAGACTGTTACTATATCCGTGTATATCCCAAGCTCCTATTAAGTAATATACAATTCAGTATGATACAATAATGGCCTCTAGGGCATATATCACTAACAGAGGTATGTAGAGAGGAATGAGCCATTATTTGTTTATTGTAAAATGTTGTGAGATATTTTTTGCATTGTTGCAAAATGATTTAGGAGCCATTCTTTTATACATGCCATTCTCTCTTCTTCATTTTTCACTAGCTCATTTTTCTTGAGTTGCTCATGCTCATGTTTCTTCACCTCCTACTCTTTCTTCTTTAGTTGCTCACTTGAGATTTGGAAATGAGAGAAAAAGATAATGGAAAATTCCTACATCCCCACTCTCCATTGATAGCGACCTTAGAGCATCGTTTGCTTCTCTAGGCAATGCTGGAGCTTGGATCGTTTCCCTCAGGCGGATCATCTTCGGCAAAGGAGGACCGTCTTACAAGCGCGATCTGGAGCACTTGAAGAAAGCTTGAGGATGAAGTATTCTATACATAGTAGATTAGTTTAGCTCACTAGGTTTTTTATACATTTCCTAGCTCTTTAGTTCGATTCTTGGTTTCGGAACTTTAGCAAACTAGAATTTTTTTTGAAATCCATGTTGCCATTTTGCAAAATTAGTTTGCTAGTGCGCATAAGTTCCCAACACTTAATAATCCCTTTGGGTTTTGTTTAGACAAGTTACTGACTGCAGATGCGGATTTAAAGCAATTTTTCATTCCAGATATCCCCGTCACTTCCTTTGCAGAAATTGCTACTCCAGATATTGATGATGAGACATTTCTCATGGGCTTCATTGGCTTATGGCTCAGATGGTTCGCGCTTTTGACACATCATCGGTTCATGAGACTATTTGTCTTTTATCCAGCTCATCGTATCGCGACGGGAATGCGTATGGTGTTCATACCATGATATTGCATTATTATATTCCCCATTCTTATTCGTTTTATAAATAAACAGGCGCTTTTGACGCATGCCTGCTACATATTACAGGTTACAGGTTCTTGGACAGAAAACAGTGAAAACGATGAAAAGACGATGCAAAAGTGGACTTTGACCAACAAACAGAAGACTCTTAATCAAGCCTACATCAAAGATAAAATTCACAAAGTACAAGGCAATGCAAGGTCCAAGATTACAAAGCGAACGGTTAAAAGTCCACCGCAATTATTCACAGGAGATCTGGAAGAAACATAGAAGCTATTTTAATAAAAGAACCAAATAATAAGGAAGCCCAAAGATTTAAGGCCCAATACTTCCTTTTAAAGAGACAGAGACATAAAATTTTACCAAAGCTTGGAGTCTACTTTGACTAGGTCTTCCTAAGGATATTTTGGTAAATGTAGACGTGCGAATCAATTGTAACCTAGGGTTTCCTATCCTCTATAAATAGGAACTCTAAATCATTGTAAAGGCTATGCCTCCCTATGCCTCTTTTTCATAAATAAAATTCAGATTCATTTGAAGTTGGAAGAGCATCATTCTGTAAGTTCATTTTTATTTTTGCCGTAGTTCTATAATTAAATTCTTGCCCTAGATAAATTATTCTTTTGCCTTAGTTTAATCTAGTGTAGAATTTCTTAAACTGCAGTAGGTAATTAATCTATTAGATCTAAAAATACATATAATAAAAATGATGTTTTTAATAGATCGCTTAATGAGCGAGTAATTTTCTCGCTTGTTAGGGTTAGGAATAGGGAAGAGTTTGAGAGATGAAGATCTCTCATCTCTTTCGTGCTCAATCATTTATAATAATTAGAACTTCATGCATGCATGCATGATCCGCTCCCTACGGCACCCTACCCACGAGGTAATGGTGATACCGTGGTATAAAGGACCGGACATGCATGTCTTCCATGAAGGTTAGAGTAATTATTAGGAAAGGATGGACAAGGATCTAGAGGAAGAAACATTGTTTCTTCCCAATCATCCTAATCCCCTTTACTTATAATTGCTATAACTCCTAAAAAGATTTAATTTAGGGTATTGAAAGAGGTGTGAAATTTAATCTTACCAAACTTCACCTAGACCTAATCCTAGCAAGTTTCTTAATTCTCGTACAACTTAGTTTTTAGATTTAATTTGAAGATCCAACACCCATTGGAATTAGCTCGTAAGAACATTTAGGAAATTAACACCATCCCTGTGGACCGACCCGTACTCACCGGCTAGCTACAAAGCGACGCCGTTCTTGATTGCGGTAATTATATTTTTGACATACAAATCAAATTGCGCCGTTGCCGGGGATGGCGTGTTATTTCCTTTTTGCAATTTCGGGTTAATCAAAATTAAAAAAATCATAAAAATCTGAAAAATAAAAAAAACACAAAATCCCTGTGGACCGACCCGTACTCACCGGCTAGCTACCAAGCGACGCCGTTCTTGATTGCGGTTATAGATGGTTTTTGAGATCAATCAAATGGCGCCGTTGCCGGGGATGACGTGTTATTTTCTTTTTGCAATTTCGGGTTAATCAAAATTAAAAAAATCATAAAAATCTGAAAAATCAAAAAAATATAAAAATATATCATTTGTTATTTTTGGAAAGGGTATTTTTGTGTGAATTTTGCAGGATCTACGAACAATTTCAGATCTGGAAATCTACAGAGATCAAAACAGCAAATATCAAATCTGAACAAACAGAGGAATATCACAACAGACAACAGAAGAAATTTGGAGGACCGAGTCAACAAGTCAACCGCGGTGATCTGGTGACCAAAAAAAAAAAAATCCGGAGAATTGATCTGTTCTTGCCACCGCGGAACCGCCGCGCGAGCCTACCTGAGACCGCGGAACCGCCGCGTTTTGGTCGAGTCAAAAAAAAGGGCAGAAGCGCGGTAAAAAAAAAAGAAATCTGTAAGTCTTCTGATCTCCTCCTCTGCAAATCTCTGATATCTCCTCTGAAAAATCTCCTGCAGGATTCTTTGTGCTTAAAAATCTTCCCCTTTCCAATAACAAATCTTATGCAGGATTCTTTGCGCCGCGCTTAAAATAAAAAATTGATTGCGAGTAATTTTTTTTTCTGTTTTGCATATCTTTAAAACTGACTTTAAGGGGCTTTTGACCAATTCAAATTGGGTAAGGATTTCATCACCCTTCCCAGGACCCCAGAAATCACATAAGGCATTTGCATTGACCATATCTTAATTAAAAAAATACTAGACTCAGCCCTAAGGACTTCATCTCAATAGGACAGAGGACTAGTTATAGGCATCAGCCGTTAATCCTAACCTGACTTTGCGGTGTCTAGGCAAGTGTGTCCAAGGCGAGTGGTTACTTAATTAGGACCGCTACTTGTAGCGGGGAGCCTCCCACTCACCTGGCCGCAATTGGCGGTGAAGAGGCGTTTTGAGGTCCTATTTCTAGCCCTTTGAAACAGTTAGGAGCTGTCTAGCTGACCTAGGTGACCCTAGATCTAGGCCTGATTGTGCATTTTTGGTTGATCGAAAGTGTGTCTTAGCCCTTTATCAAAAATCTTTTTGCAAACAGTTTTAAATAAAGAGAAAAAGGAAAAAGGAATTTTTTTTATAAAAACTTGCAAAATTTTGTCGCTAAGAAATCCTTGCACTCCACTTACACCCACCTTCTTTCTCTTCTCCTTCTGACATCATGGGTACCCCACATCACAAATCTCTTGCCGAACTTTGGTATCCCGAACCTAACTTTGCTTCATACGTCAATTATTTCGGTCGATTTAAGGAAGATCCCTCCATGCCAAAAATTTCGTTGAAAGATCAAATAGAAGCGTCTAGGAGAAACAGTTCGACTTTGCAACCCACTTTGTGTCAACCATGTCCACCTTTACCACCTTCATATGTTGATACCACTTTTTCAAGTCCTGCTGTAACTCCTAAACCGATGTCCATTGCTGAGCATATCGCTCAATCTCGTAGCCGATCTTTCACCCCTCTCCCCTCATCTAGTTCTAGGAATCAACAAGTCCATCCACCTTTTTATCCACATGTTGATCCTAATCCTGTCCAACCAACCACTTCCTACCAGTCCTACCCGACTTTCCCACCGTCACTAGACACTGTTTCTACACAGCCTTTTGGGAGTTTCACATATCCAAACAATTTCGAATCTTTTACCGAAACCCCCTCACCACCCAAGTCTAGTTTGGAAGAGTCGTTGGAGGCTTATATCTTAGCAACAAACAAAATGATTAGGAATGTGGATGCGTCCGTAGCTGCCCTTATACAACCTAGTGAACCGGTAGCTAGTTTTCCACTAGCTCCAAATTTTTCAATGTATGAGGAGGCGGTTGGACAGAGGGAAGATTTGAGAGGAGCGAGCGAGTTCTACACATTTCCAAATCAAACCTACCCATACCCAATTGAAACCCACAACTCCGGTTTTCCATCGATTGTCCCAAACGATTCACAAGTTGAAAATAAAAACGAGTTGTGTGACTTTGTAGTGCTTGATTTGCCAGATTGTGAAGAACCCCTTTCGAGTGAAACCACACTTAATCCTTTCGATCTTTACACCTCCAATCTAGAACCTGAATTGATAAATATCCATGCTTTTGATGAGGTGTCAGAAAATATTGATTTTCACTTGATTGAGGATATAGACGCCGGGAATATTTCGGATGATGAACCTGTCGATTTGATTGAAATTTTATGTCCAATTCATCATCCCGAGTCATTAAATGTTTCTCCCGAACTTCATATGCGTCTTGATTTTGATGATAATGGCATGGATAGGCTAAATTTTGAGGAGAATTATGAGGATAGTATTGAGGAGGATTATGAAGATAGTATTGAGGATGAACCATTTTTGTTTGATGTGTCGGATTTTCCAATTCATCCTCTTGAACCTTTAACTAAATCACCCTCCCTCCTTTCCATCGTTCCGACCACACAAAAGATCACGCTTGAAGACTGCGAGCTTGAAAATTTTTCCTTTGAATCTGACACAGTTCTCACAGCCGATAACACTTACGAGTGTTTCACTTTTTCGGACGATGTTGATGACTCACCGCCCGTGTTTGAGTCCTTTGAATTTTCAGATGAGTTAGTTGAACCATCAGACTCGGTTGCTTACAGTCGTTTCGAACTATTGATGGAATCTTTCAAGTTCGAGACAGATTACTTAGGTGAGAATAAGACTATCCCTAATTTACTCCCCTTCGTCATTCCTATCATCCCGACCTTGCAAGAGACTGTTACGCTTCCATCTCCAATACCAAGTTCGATGGACCCATGCTTTCTTGCGAATCTTGAGGGATTAGACCCCATTTCTCGACGGGTTGATCGATTAGCACAATCACTTTTAACATATCGGTCATCACAAATTGTGCTCATTTATTCACTCGATTTACACCCTCAAGATCGTGCTACCCTTCTTTCTCTTTTCCGCCATTCTTCTCCTCCGCCGAGACCATATTCCACTCTTCTTCCCATTCGGTCTCGTATGCTTCTCATTTCTTTTCTTTCCACCCCATTCTTTCACCAACCCTACCATTACCACGATAAGATTTTTGAATGGTTGGTGCTAACCTTTGGCTTATGTAAAGCCTTACTTAGTTTGGGGAGGACCTTATTGTATATATGTATATATATTTTTTGTTTTCTTTTCTAATAAATAAAAAAAATTCAAATTTTTTTTTATAAATAAATAAACAGGGGAGTGCCGACATTTTGACCCTCTTGGTGTGGCATGACAGTGAGGACACTGTCAAGTTTAAGTTTAGGGGTATGCTCGGTACGTTTTCTTCCTTCGCATTCATATGTATATTTTTGCATTTGCATACTTATTTGAAAACCCATAAAAATTTGAAAATTTCAAAAATTATAAAAATTATTGTATTCAATTTTGGTCTAATTGACTTGAGTTTGACAAATAGGTTAACTAGCTAGGAACAACTAGATCTTAGACTTAGTAAATTAAAAACCCTAAAAATAACCTTCCTTAAAGTTTAACGGTAGAAAATATATGTCTTTGTAGTTTATTTAGAAATAGGCAAATTTTGAGTTAACTTTTTGGGCTAAGTCGAAACAAAGGAAGAGTATTGATATTTTATTAGAGTATAAGTTTGAAAAATAATTCCTAGCTTAAGTCTAGATTCTGAAAATGTATACCCTACAAATTGCACAAATACGCACCTTGAAACTTGGAATAGTAGAGGAGACCTTGAAATGCTCTTGTCTAAAGTTCTTAGTACAATGAAAATGAAAGAAAAAAAGTGAATAAAGAGAAAAAAAAATGAACACTGGTTTTTGTGATTACTTAAGGCTGCATTAATGAAAAAATATTTAGCGAGGGTGCTTCATCACCTAGTACCTTAGACCAACTGGTTTGGGAGTCACTGCTAAAGCCTCGGGTGTTGCAAGACTAGGAATTACGCTTTAAAGTGCAAACGCATTTTGTAATCGGTCGTTGGTACCTCAAGAAGTATTAACGGTCGCATGAAGGATGTGTAAGCAAAATTCACCTATTAAGAAGTATTTTGGACAACGGACAAGAGTATGATTGCTTGATTTGAATTTCCAAGTGTAGGGGTGATCTATATACACACGTAGGGGGTATGTGATTGGAGTTTAGATGAGAGAAAGGAATGAAGAATAGAACTTGTATCTTTAGTAGAGTTGATAAAAATTCCTGAGTAGAGATGGACCCCTAGATGGAAAACTTAAAAGATGCCGAAAACTAAGTAAGTCTATAGAACATGTATAATCTTAAGTTTGATAATGAGAAAGTATGAAGAATAAGGGTGGATAATTTATGAGTAGAAGATAATAGAATTCCTTGTTAGAAAATCTAATTGGAGAATAAAAGTTGATGGGCCAAATTGATAGGATTTTGTGGGTAGTATCCGCTGAAAACCCTCAGGAGACAACACTCCTCCTACTAGGGACACCTAGAAGTTTAATGGCTTGTTGCACGTGCTCTGTGCAATCGCGTTTCCCTGCGAAAGTGCGGTTTGGTTTTTGTAGAGAATAAAAATAAGTTTGCTCGAGGACGAGCAAAAGATAAGTTTGGGGGTATTTGTTCACACCATAATATTGCATTATCATATTCCCCATTCTTATTCGTTTTATAAATAAACAGGTGCTTTTGACGCATGTCTGCTACATATTACAGGTTACAGGTTCTTGGATCTAAAACAGTGAAAAAGATAAAAGACGATGGAAAAGTGAGACTACAACCAGCAAACAGAAGGATTTTGATAAAGCCGATACAAAGATCAGTACAAGGCAACGTAAGGTCCAAGATTACAAAGCGAACGGTTAAAAGTCCACTGCAATTGTTCACTGGAGATCTGGAAGAAACATAGAAGCTATTTTAATAAAAAAACCAAAGATACAGAAAGCCCAAAAAGCCCAGAGCCATAAGAAGAAAATTCAGCATGGGATCCAATCATTGGGCCGCGGAACCGCGGCTATCCAGAGCCCACATTTGAAGATTCTTTTACCATAATTTCAAGGCTGCGCTGAATAGGTCTTCTGATTGATACGAAAGAGTGTGTTGTAGTTAACCGCAATCAATAACGGTGTCGCGTGTAGCTAGACCGAGAAGAGTACGGGTCGTCCTCTGGAAAACGTTGAATCTTTTACTCTTACTTTAGATGTGTTGAGAAAGGAGGAAGAAATAAGAATGTTGTGAAAAGTTTCTAGATCTACGTTAAGCAAGAATGCAAAAATATAGATCTAGATTATTTTAAGGATGTAGTTAATATAATAAGAGGGCTTGTAGGGTTCGTTAGGATTTAGTAGTCATAGACGATTAATTAAAAGTTACCTTTTTATCCTTTAATAGATTTAAAACTAGAACGACGGTGATGCGTGTAGATTAGGGTTTCTGGAGGGAAAAGGAATCCCACTCTTAACTCTTATCTCGACACGGAACTCCGTTCATATCTAGCCTACCAAAACAATCATTAATCTAAACTCTAATCGCGGTCGGAACTAGCAAAGAATTGCTAGCGCGCCCGATTAGGATGTTAATGATTCTTTTGATAAAGTTCATAAACTTTATAGAACTTAAAAAGGGTTTAGGGATGTTCATCATCCATTAGCCCACCCTAATCCTACGAACCCTAACAAGCGGAGAATTACTCGCGCATGTTGGGAGAAGAAGATGAAAAGACAGAGAGGGAAAACATAATGTAAGATGCAAAAGAATTAAATAAAATAACTACCTTTATTAATCAACTTGAACAATCTACACTTTATTCCGTAGAAAACGATTACAAAACTAGTTGCTTCTCGATCTTTCCTAAGGAGGTAGACGAACAGTTGATGATCAGCCTGGATGCGTGAGCGTCTGGGACTTCGTGATCTCTTCGGCTTGATAGATTTTCCAAGAGGCTCTCGGTCCCTTTTTATAATGCCAAAGCCAGAACCTAAGCTTCTAAATTAGGAAGTAAGTATTGAAGATTCACCCAGAGAAATTTCAGTATCTAAATCCCCTTCCTGCCGCGGATTCGCGGCCCAAGGTGGGGTATGGCCGCGGATCCGCGACCGTTTAATCCCATCCCTTCATCAAAATTTATGGGCTCTTTCCTCATGACATTTGGCGATCCTAGAAACCTTTGTATCATGGAAATCTTCTCGTGGTTGCTGCCAGACCTGGTCTTCAAGTTTTTCTTCTTAATTAGGCAAGTCTTCTTCAACAACTCGATTTTCTTGATTCTAGTCTTGAAAGATTCTGCACAACTTGGAAAAATTCTGCACAACAACTCAAATAATATTTAGTAGACTTTGTTCTACTAGGATTTGGTCAATGATATTATTTGCATACAATTTCCTACCAAATGCTAATTATAATATATCAACACATGGAAAATGGTATTATTACACATAAACCCTCATATGTATGATATATTATAATAAAGTCCTTTTTTAATATGAAAATGGTAGGAAAATGTAATAACAAATGTGCAGTTTTATCAACTGAACAAATACCCCCAAACTTATCTTTGATCGTCCCGAGCAAACTAGTTTATTCAAGAGGAGAAAAAGAAAGGCGAAAACTAAGCACACTTTCGTAGGCAAACACGATTGTACTGAGCACGTGTAACAAGCCGTTAAACCTCTAGGTGTCCATAGTAGGAGGAGTGTTGTCTCCTGAGGGTTTTCAGCGGATTACACTCACAAAATCCTATAACAAAAGAGAGATGGTGAAATTTACATATAAAGATAAGAACCATAAAAGAAAGACTTTGAAAATAAGAGTTTCCAACTACACTAGCTTTTCAGTTGTCATGAGCCCTATCTTAATAGTCATGAAAAGATGTTAGAAATCATATCATCCCTCAATAAAACATCGTCTTTATTTTTCATTCCTACCTTTCATCCAAACATCGATCATATACCCCTACGTGTGTGAAATGGACATCCCTACACTCGGAGAATTCAATTCAAGCTATCATACTCTTGTCCATCTACCTCAGTACTTTTTAACTTGATGAATATTTAGATTTGCTCACACATTTTCATGCGACCGTTAATATTTCTTGAGGTACTAACCAACCGATTACTCATGTGCTTGCTGATTAGGTGATAATATTTTCCTCGTCCTGCACCACCTAAGGCTTAGCAGTGACTCCCAGACCAGTTGGCCTTAGGGAACTAGGTGAAGAGGCACCCTCGCTATATTTTTTATTGCTTCCTTGGCGATAACAAAACCAGTGTTCATTTTTCTTTTCACCATTTTTATATTTTCTTTATTTTTTTATTTCCTTCATACTTTGGCTTTTAGACAAGAGCATTTCAAGGTATCCTCTACTATCCCGAGTTTCAAGACATGTGTAAGTGCATATAGTAGGGTATCAACATTCAAATGTTTGGCTTCCAGAATAGAAACTATTTTTCAGACTTATTTTTATCCTCAGATTAGTGACTTCCTTCATCTTACTAACCCTTGGGACAACGGCTCATAACTACTTATTACCAGTTCGTTTAAGAAAACTTCTAATTTTCTTGGTTTTCTTAGACTATTCCTATCTTTTGGATGTAATTTTTCACTTTCTACTCTTTTGTTATAAAAGAAAATTTTCCAAATTTTTTTTGAAAATGTTGTGCTTATGCAAAGTATGATGCAAATTGATGTGTAAATAAGCACAAACCTCCCCCAAACCTGTTTACAGCAGTGTCCTCACTGATGTTATCCGTTAAGCTCAAAAACCTGTAGACTTGGGAGGAAATTATTAATGGGGGCAAGAATATATGAAAGTGAAAATCCTCCCCCAAACTTATTTTAGACTCACACTTTTGTAAAAAAACATTTTCTTTCAAGAGCCAAAATATACCACCCCCCAAACTTGAGTTAAACAATTTTAATCTTTAAAAATCACACGAGGGGGTCAAGGTTATAGGTCAATGCCAAGCTTTGCAAAGACCGAAGGTCAACACTAACCATTCAAAAATTTTATCGATGAAGTACCAAGGTTGGTGGAAGAACATGTCACCTTTTGACGTGAAGAAGTGGGGAGGTGACAAGAGGTGTAATGGAAAAGGATTGCGTCTCAATTTGGAGAGACGACACAGTGATAGTGATGATGGATTACTCGCATTATCATGATTGTCCAAAAGAAGGGGTGGAGGTCCAATTTCTTTATCTTGGAGTTGATTCATCTCAACACCCGTGTCTTGTAAAAATGCGAGTTCATCAGCGAAAATTTCCTCAAAGCTTTCGTCGATACCCCGAAGAATAATGTCATCAGAAAAAATGGGATGATCGTCAGACTCTATAAAAAGTTCCTCATCAGCGTTAGATGTTGACCCGGACAACTCGGTGGAAGAGTACATGGTTGGGTCAAACAACAACATATGAAAAGAGTCAGTAACATGAGGTTGATCAAATTCGCTGCTGTCGACATCCATTAATTCGACAGAACACACATGAGCATAGGGTTCGGAGGGTTCACTTCCCAACTTGTAAATGTTAAGCTCAATTGACTTCTTTCCAAAGGATAGGGTCATAGAGCCGTTTCTACAATTGATTACAGCGTTGGAAGTGGCCAAAAAGGGTCGACCGAGTATCACCGGGATTTGATTGCGTGGGTTTGCCACAGGTTGTGTATCAATAACGATAAAGTCCACAGGAAATATGAATTCCCCGACTTTGATTAACACATCCTCTAGCTCACCCCTAGGTTGGGTGATAGATCGATCGGCCATCTGAAGAGTGCAATGCGCAGGTTTTAACTCTCCTATCCCTAATTGCTCATAAACAGAATACGGAAGCAAGTTAACACTAGCACCTAAATCGAGTAGAGCACGATTGATATTTTTACCCCCAATGGAAATAGAAATTGTAGGACTTCCGGGGTCCTTTCATTTCTTGGGTAGTTGTTGTGTAAAAGCAGTGCTCACATTACTCGCAAGGAAAACTTTTTTAGGTACTTGAACTTTTCTCTTCCTAGTGCACAAGTCCTTTAGGATTTTCGCATATGACGGAACTTGTTGAATAGCATCTAGGAGAGGAATGTTTATGTTAACTTGCTTAAAAATTTCCACAATCTTCTCCATTTGTGGACTTGGTCTGTTGCTCCTTAACCTGTTTGGATAAGGTGCTTTATCAATAAGGGTTTGGTCCAACATTGGAGAGGATTGTGGGGATGGAGCGGATCCCAGAATTGGAGTGGGGATCGTTTTAGGTAGATTTGAGGAAATGGGCGAAGGGTTCGAGCCTTGGGGAAAACGGAGAATAGGCTCGGATGAAGGTGGAAGACTAGACGAATTAGGGGAAGAAGAAGAAGCTGGGGTATCAATGGTGTCACTAACATCAAATTGCTCACCCACTCGGTTGTTCAGCACTCTCCCCGATCTCAACGTAGTAATGGCATTCACATTATAATTTTGTGAATGTCCAGGATTCGGTAGGGGTTGAGATGGGAGTTTCCCTTTTTCTCTCGCACTCATTGCGGCGTTTAACTGTACGATTTGGTTTTCTATTGATTTAATACTCTCACCATGGGAGGCGGAGTTTTTCGTTATGGTATCAATAGAAGACTTCATCTCAGCCGACAATTGCATGGATTGTTTCATGAACAAATCCAAGGTTTGTGCAAGTGAGTTGTCAGTACCGGCCACTTGTGGTGTAGAAATGTTGGCCGGATTTTGGAAATTTTATGACTGAAAAGGGGGCTGATTCTGTGGTTGTGGTTGCTGTGGAAGAGGTCTTTGATAATTGCTTTGTTGGTTTTGACTCCAAGCAAAGTTAGGATGATTCCTCCATCCTTGATTGTACGTGGAAGAATAAGGGTCGTTTCTAGGTTGCTGCTGAAAAGCAGCATTAGCTTGAAACGAAGCATTCATAGGACATTCTTCCGTTAAGTGTGAAGGATCCGAACAGCAACCACAGACAGTCTTAGGAAGCGTGACCTGATTTAGGGAGAATGATGAGAATTTGTTCTCAATAGCATCGAGTTTCTTCTGTATCGCTGCCATTTCGGCCTTTACTGCGATGGAAACATCGAGCTGATGAATACTCCCCTTAGAAGAAGGTGGTCTTACGCTTTCCCACTGCAAAGTGTGTTCAGCAAGGTCTTCCAGATATTTCCAAGCTTCACCGTCGTCTTTAGACATGAAATTGCATCGACAGTTTGTTTCAAGCATCTGCTTAGTCGCTGGATTAATGCCCTCATAAATAATTCGGCATAAATCCCATCTATTGATTCCATGATGAGGACATTGGACAAGCAGATCTTTGAAACGTTCAAAGCACTTCCAAAATGGTTCATTGGGAAGCTGGGTGAACTGGTTGATCTTGCTTCTAACACGGGCAATCTTATGGTTTGGGTAAAACTTCTTAAGAAATGCTATGACGAATTCATCCCAATTAGTGATAGAGTGTGCAGCAGTATTGTAAAGCCATTTTTCTGCCAAGTCGCACAGTGTGAATGGGAGAAGACGCAAACGCATATCATCTAAAGTCAATTGTGAAGTACCCATCATTGCGCATATGTTTTCGAAATTGGTGATGAAAACGTACGCGTCTTCCGACTCAAGCCCGTGAAATTTGGGCAGCAAATTGATGTAGTGGGGTTTAATTTCGAAATTATCCCCGTTAGGTGGTGGAAGAGATAGACAAGTAGGAAGGGGACCACGGATAGGATAGTATCTCTCTTGGAGAGAGATGCGCGGTGGATTCTGCGCACCTTCGGGCGGTGGCAGCGTGGTGTTATATTCTGATGGAGTGCCTTCCATCACGGTCGTGGTGTGTGGTGGAGGAAAAGAAAATGAAGAAGTACCGACTTCGGCGTCGATAGCAGGAACGCGGACAAGACGGGCACTAGGATCCCGTGTCCAGCCGAGCATGCACTAAGCGGGTTTAGTGCAAGTGGCAGCGTGTGTGTGATTTTAAAATTGGTTTGTTTTTGAAAAAGTGGGACTCAAGACAAATCACCCTATGATGTACAAGCAACCCTAGAACTAAGGTCACCTAGGTCCAGTCTCTAGACCGCTCCTAGACTTCCAAAGGACAAGCCGCATGATCAATCCTCTACTGCCTCCGTACTACCCTTGTAGCCAGGTAAGTGCCAGGTAAGTGGGAAGGAACCACAGTAGTGAGCCTAATTAAAAACCACTAGCCTTTGACACACTTGCCTAGGCACTACAAAAGTAATGCCGATAAACGATAAATTACTCATGACCTTCCTCTGTCCTTATTGAGCGCGACAGTCCTTAGAGTCTGGTCTAGATATTTTTTAAATTAATATAGGGTTGATGCAGATGCTCGGTTTGTGATTTGTGGGGCTTAGGAAGGGTGATGAAATCCCCACCTAATCTTGATTTGGTCTTTGCCCCTTAAAGTCCGTATTAAAATATGCAAAACAAAACCAATCATAAAACTTTTACAAAAAGATTTTTTTGTTTTTTTTGCGGCGCAATTTTGCAAAGAATCATGCAGAAAATAGATTTTATTGGATTTAGAGGAGAGAGGAGTTAAGAAATATACCAGAGAAGTTCGGAACCCTAGATCTCCTGTTTCCTCAAGTCCGTGACTCCAGATTCCCTCGCAAAAATTCACGCACAAATCGTTAAATATGCAATTTGCAGTTTTGTTTTAATAATGATATGAATCGTCTAAGAATTCAACACAAATAGTAAGAATAAAAAATTACGCACGTATCCCCGGCAACGGCGCCATTTGATTGATACGAAAGAGTGTGTTGTAGTTAACCGCAATCAATAACGGTGTCGCGTGTAGCTAGACCGAGATGAGTACGGGTCGTCCTCTGGGAAACGTTGAATCTTTTACTTTTACTTTAGATGTGTTGAGAAAGGAGGAAGAAATAAGAATATTGTGAAAAGCTTCTAGATCTACGTTAAGCAAGAATGCAAAAATATAGATCTAGATTATTTTAAGGATGTAGTTAATATAATAAGAGGGCTTGTAGGGTTCGTTAGGATTTAGTAGTCATGGATGATTAATTAAAAGTTACCCTTTTTATCCTTTAATAGATTTAAAACTAGAACGACGGTGATGCGTGTAGATTAGGGTTTCTGGAGGGAAAAGGAATCCCACTCTTAACCCTTATCTCGACACGGAACTCCGTTCATATCTAGCCTTTACCAAAACAATCATTAATCTAAACTCTAATCACGGTTGGAACTAGCAAAGAATTGCTAGCGCGCCCGATTAGGATGTTAATGATTCTTTTGATAAAGTTCATAAACTTTATAGTACTTAAAAAGGGTTTAGGGATGTTCATCATCCATTAGCCTACCCTAATCCTACGAACCCTAACAAGCGGAGAATTACTCGCGCATGTTGGGAGAAGAAGATGAAAAGACAGAGAGGGAAAACATAATGTAAAATGCAAAAGAATTAAATAAAATAACTACCTTTATTAATCAACTTGAACAATCTACACTTTATTCCGTAGAAAATGATTACAAAACTAGTTGCTTCTCGATCTTTCCTAAGGAGGTAGACGGACAGTTGATGATCAGCCTGGATGCGTGAGTGTCTGGGATTTCGTGATCTCTTCGGCTTGATAGATTTTCCAAGAGGCTCTCGGTCCCTTTTTATAGCGCCAAAACCAGAACCTAAGCTTCTAAATTAGGAAGTAAGTATTGAAGATTCACCCAGAGAAATTTCAGCATCTAAATCCCCTTCCCTGCCGAGGATTCGCGGCCCAAGGTGGGATATGGCCGCGGATCTGCGGCCGTTTAATCCCATCCCTTCATCAAAATTTAGGGGCTCTTTCCTTATGACATTTGGCGATTCTAGAAACTTTTGTATCATGGAAATCTTCTCGTGGTTGCTGCCAGACTTGGTCTCCAAGTTTTGCTTCTTAATTAGGCAAGTCTTCTTCAACAACTTGATTTCCTTGATTCTAGTCTTGAAATATTCTGCACAACTTTGAAAAATTCTGCACAACAACTCAAATAATATTTAGTAGACTTTGTTCTATTAGGATTTGGTCAATGATAATATTTGCATACAATTTCCTACCAAATGCTAATTATAATATATTAACACATGGAAAATGGTATTATTACACATAAACCCTCATATGTATGATATATTATAATAAAGTCCTTTTTTAATATGAAAATGGTAGGAAAATGTAATAACAAATGTGCAGTTTTATCAACTGAACATCTTCCTAGGGTTATTTTGGTAAATGTAGACATGCGGGTCAATTGTAACCTAGGGTTTCTATATCCTATAAATAGAAGCCCAAATCATTGTATGCCTCCCTATGCCTCTTTCTATGAATAAAATTTAGAAATCTTTTGGAGAGCATCAGTGCCTCTTTTCATTTCATGAATTCAGATCTGACAACCCTGCGTTGATGTTTGGAGAGAGCCATCTGTAAAGTAAGTAGATTTATTTATTTTCTTGCCCTAGGCAATTTCAATTCCTGCCCTAGTTAAATTTATTTTCCTGCTCTAGTATAGATTTTAATTAACTGCCCTAGTTATAACTTTTAATTAATTGCCCTAGTTTAGATAATTAGGTTTTTAGTAATAATCAATCCGAACACCCTTCGGAATTAACTCGTTTGAGCGATTAGGAGATTCACAAAATCCCTGTGGACCGACCCGTACTCACCGGCTAGCTACCAAGCGACGCCGTTCTTGATTGCGGTTATAGATAGTTTTTAAGATCAATCATATGGATGTCAGAGTTGCGGGGTTAGCCCATTTGTATAATGGTTTAAGTATGGCAGCTGACATCGCCCAGCCGGGTTTAGAGCCTATGAATTTCCCTCTCCATTATTTTACCTCAAGGATAGAGATGCATGTACTGGGTGCTTTTGGTGAGCATAAAAGACCCAAGTTTTATGAAGGGTATAACTTTCCATGGGTTATGAAGCTGGTCGACGCTTCTTCTCCTGATCCAACACAACGGGCAGCTCGACGATTGCTCTTGCGTCCATGCCCTGTGGGGGACAATAGGCCCTTCGTTGATAGGGTTTTGATGACCAGCAAGGAACCCTTGAGGGTGGTCCAGCTAGTGCATGACGTGTTAAAGGATGAAGTTTCCATTTTGAAGGCCATGGAAGTTATACATTTATACTCTATCAAGCCTGGATTTTTGGTATATAGACGAAATGCCTCCGTGCATTTCATGAGGTATAACTTGCATCGCTTTGCTTAGCAAATAGGCTAAGACCAAGGTGTTCCCCTTGAGGCCTTCCTCGTCAATCCCGCTGCTTCAGAGTAGACCGTTCGTAATGCGGCCGACCATTTCATACGATTGAATACAAGATCTTATTTTTTGATGGCCGAATCAGATCATATTCCGAGGGCTTTATTTGCCTATACTGCATAGTATCAGCACGCGATGGGCGCTGTCATCAAGGAAGAAAGGCGAATGCTTCTCGACCATAAGGATTCTGTCCTGGCCAGCAATCTCGCGGTCCCGCTAAAACGACGAACAATCATCTGCCCGTCCCTAAAGGAAAGCGATGCGGTGGTCCTTCCGTGTTCTTTTCCAATGGTGTCGACGGTTAAACAAAGACCCGATGTGAGCACCCCTGGCGGCATAAAGGCTGCAGCGTCTCCTGAGTCGGATATTGGCTCAGAAATTGGAACACGCCGTCCTAAGATGCATGTGAAGCGAAAGCTCTTATCGTCGGGTGCTGCTCTCGGCTCCAAGAAGTAGAAGAAGAAATATATGTTTTCAGCTGACATCGTATTTGATCAAGAGACTCATACTCCTTATAGCGAAGGCTTGTACAAATTTGGAATCAATAAAAATATTTTTCTTCCTGAGGCTTCCACCGATGAGAACGCAGCGACTGATCTTCAAGCAGCTCTTGAAGCATCCAAGCGATTAGCTCGTGAGCAAGCGGTGCTTGCTGCTTTTACGGCGTCGGGTATATCTCATTTACACTCTTTGTATATGTCACGTCCCGTTTCCCAGAGTGCGCTAAGATCGGCACGTGACAGAGCCAACCATGCTACCTGTGGTTAGGAAACATTCCTCTACAGTCATATTACGGCTGTCTATAAGATATCAAGAACAGTAGAAATAAAATAAAAAAAATGAACTATCTAGTATATGTCCATATGCCAGAATAAACGAATCAAGAAATAATATGCGGAAGCAATAAATCCAATAAACAATAACAATCTGGAAAGTATGTCCCAAATACGGGCTCACATTAGGAAATGAAAATGCTGAAAGAAAACTAAACTAAAATACTAACATGATCCTCACTGCTCGGCCCGTCGGCTGAAGTACTCCTGGTCGGCCTGTGAGAGAGATAAAGGATCTGGGCTATGCAAAACCCAGACGTCAGTGCGTCATAATATCAATAATAATAAGCAACCAGGATGTAACAAGATATGCAGGAATGAATAGTAACATGAATGTAATAAGTAAACAAGAATATAGAACAGTGAATTGTATCAGTATATGTGACGTGCAGCGATCAATCTAAATTGTGCTACTGGTTATCTATTCTAAAGTTTGTTTGAAATCAATTAGTGTAATCCTCCATGTAACTCAAAAGAATATGTACCGTTATCCCTCGGGACCACAGATCAGGTACCGAGAGTCACGAATGACTCTGTCCCGTTATCCTCCGGGACCACGGATCAAGTAAGAATCATGAATGATTCTGTCCCATTATCCCCCGGGACCACGGATCAAGTAATACCCTTTTAAGCTACACTTCAGTTACACTTTTGATTTCCCCATGCCCCCAGTGTTATGTGTTCAAGTCAGGTATTGATAAATCTGGAGCTAATGCCAATACAGGATCAAGCAGGTATAAGTTTGTCTATGCAGACAACATGATACGTCCGTCAGGACAACATGTCAGGATTGTCGGCATTAGAAACAGGATCAGGTAACATGTCAAGTAGTGGTGTATCAGGTCGTGACATGTAGTGCACAGGTATCAAACGGATGCTCATAATAAAACTGTAGCAAGTACGGGTGCACGATAAAAGTACGGATACACAGTAAAATACGGATGCACAAATATCTATCAGGGATTACGTCTACAACTTCAAGACTACGCATGATGCACATTATCAAGCATGGGGTACTAATATAACGGTAACATGATATAATATGATATGGCATGCAACTAGATATATAATTAATGGTATGGATGCACAATAAAATACGGATGCACAAATATCTATCAGGGGTTACATCTACAGCTCCATGACTATGTAGGATGCACATTATCAAGCATGGGGTGTTAATACAACAGTAATATGAAATAATATGATCTGTAGATGCAGCTACATATCTAATTAATGATATGGATGCATACGGGTATCCGAAAACAGTAAAACTATAATATGGATGTACAATGCAATCAATATGGGATATTTTTATTCATATGGCTGCAAAATAAGATACATTGCATGTAGCAAGATAAACTTGCATGCGACTAGATATGTAATAAATGATACGGATGCGAACTGGTCTCGTAAAACAGTAAAACGGTAACAGGGATGTACAATGCAATGAAAATAAAATATTATTATTAATATGGATGCAAATATAATAACATAGCATGTAGCAAGATAAACTTGACTGATCGGATCTCACGACGGATGTGTACGGCACGTCCGACGTTGGGTAAACGTCGCAATAACCACACGCACGCACGGGACAGGACCAGGTAAGGCAAGAAGGTAACCACGCTGGCTGGGGACGTCCACTAGATTACTCGGATCGTTGGCAGCGGCACGGCTCCGGCGGTGATCATCGGAAAATACAAATCAAGAAAAGAGAAGAAAAGAAAAGAAAAAGAAGAAGAAGAAGAAGAAAGAGAGGAGAGACGGACTGGGGTTTTGGTGGTTTTGAACAGAGGCAAGGCAGGCGAGACGACGACGACGATGGGCCGTTGACGGCGAGATCCACGGCGATGGCAGAGGCCGCAGTGTGTAGGCGAGTTCTTGGCTGTCGGGTTCTGCACAGGGTTCAGTGCAGGGTCATGGGCTTGCAGGGGAGGAGAGGAGAGAGGAGAGGAGGTGATGAGGCGACGACGAAGTGATCGCTGGCGGTAAGGTGCAGGAGCGAGGTGAGGTGAAGGTTGGGTTGAGCAGTCGGGGATGCGGGTTTGCTGCGGGGAGAGAGGATAGGGAGGTGAAGAGGTGGTCGAGGAGAGGAGGCCGACGAGGGTGATCGGAGCTCCGTCGATGAGGGTGCGGCGATGGCGCCGAGGGTTGCTTGGTGGGGTTCGTCGCGGTTTGCGACGGGTGTGAGGGGGAAAGAGAACGTGGGGTCGAGATGAAGGGAGAGGGAGAGGTGAGGTGAGCGGAGGTGGTGTCGACGACGGTGGATACGAGTGAGCGGCGCAGCCACGAGGAAGAAGAAAGAAGGCGGGAAAAAAATGAAATGTAGAAGATGAAGAGAGAGAGGAACAGTGCCTTCGTTTTTAAAAAAATAAAAAAAAATATATAAATAAGTGGAGGAGAGAGAGAGACATAATTTTTTTGTTAGGAAAAAATATTTTTTGTTAATAAAATATATATAAACGATAACATATAAACAGTATTATATAATGAATAAAATATTGAATTTATTTGAGATTTTGGCTAATACAAAAATAGTCCAAAACGCGTCCAGGTCGGGTCTAAAATTATGGTTTGAAAATACGGTTAATATACGTGTCAACCAAAGCCAAAATAGGATATCCGGGTAACGAAAATGCATACCCCCAAGAACGGATACACGTAGCGTGCACGTAGCCATCCAAACGAGTCCGTTTCACTGATCGGGACGAGAACAAGATGCGTGGATGCTACGACTGGGTTAAGGGTATCATGCAGGCCATGCAATATATTTTTTAAAAAAATATTTTACTTGACTTTATATGTTATATTAAAAAAAAATGCAGATGCCAGATATAATGCCAGTATGCAGTATATAAAAAAATTGGAAGTGCACGGATCCACGTAACAAGCCGGGATAAATTATAAACAAGAATTAAGACGGGTTTCCAGCAAGTGGGTCGGGTCGGATGCAAAAACAGATGCCAAAATACACTATTCGCACCCAAAACACAATAAATCAGGAAAATACAATAAATAAAGAAATACTCGAAATAGAACTGGTATAAATGAACTAGGGTGTTACATTATACTCAACTACAAAAGAAATTTATTCATCGAAATTCCCGGAATAAGAAAAGACAAACAAACATGAAACTACGTGAAGAGGTGTGGAAACTTCTGTCGAATCTCGTCTTCTCGTTCCCAAGTCGATTCTCCATGAGAGCGATTCCCCCATGAAACAAGTACGTGAGGGATAACCTTGTTCTTGAGGACCTTTTCTCTTCGATCAACAATCGACATCGGTCGTTCCTCATAGGTCAAATCCTCCTTCATAGTCAGCTCTGAATGATCCAGCACGTGCGTCTCATCCCGAACATACTTACGGAGTTGAGATACATGAAACACGTTATGAACACTCGTCAAAGAGGGTGGTAAAGCCAATCGATAAGCCACTTCTCCAACACGTTCAATAATCTCGAAAGGCCCTACGAATCGAGGACTAAGCTTTCCTCGACTCCGCAAACGAATCACTCCTCTAGTCGGTGATATCTTCAAGAATACAAGATCACCAACAGCGAACTCTAGAGGTCTTCTCGATGTATCGGCCCAACTCTTCTGCCGATCTTGAGCTGCCTTCATGTGATTTCGGATAGTATTAACTTTCTCCACTGTCTGCACGATCAAATCCGGTCCCAACAATCTTCGTTCTCCAATATCATTCCAATAAACGGGTGAGCGACACTTGCGACCATATAACGCTTCGAATGGAGCCATCTGAATATTCGCCTGAAAGCTGTTATTGTAAGAAAACTCCACCAAGTTTAGATGATCCTCCCAAGAACCCTTGAAGTCCAACATGCAAGCTCTCAACATATCTTCAAGAGTTTGGATCGTTCTCTCCGACTGGCCATCTGTCTGAGGATGATAAGCAGTGCTAAACTTCAATCGCGTCCCCAAAATTTCCTGTAAACTCCTCCAGAAGTGCGATAAGAATCGGGTATCACGATCGGAAACGATGCTCACAGGTACTCCATGCAATCTCACAATCTCCTGCATGTACCGTTCTGCTAACGCTTCCGTCGACTGACCAACTCGAAACGGTATGAAATGAGCTGCCTTGGTCAATCGATCAACAATCACCCAAACTGCATTGTTTCCCTTTGGATTCCACGGTAAAGCTGTCATGAAATCCATGGTTATATGTTCCCACTTCCACTGAGGAATCGGAAGTGGTTGCAATAAACCAGCTACCCTTTGATGTTCAGCCTTAACTTGATGACACACTAAGCACTTCACTACAAAGCGGGCAATGTCCTTTTTCATGCCTTCCCACCAGAAATGCCGTCTTAGATCACGGTACATCTTCGTGCCTCCTGGATGTACGGAATATGCAGAACTGTGTGCCTCTTTCATAACTTCTTCACGAATGCCTCCTTTCGGCACACACAAATGGCTACCATATCGCAACGAACTATCTTCATGAATCAACAAGTCCATTTGAAGTCCCGCTTCAACCTGTTCTCGAAACTTCTGCAATCTTGGGTCCTGTGACTGCGCTGCTTTAATACTCTCGATCAACGACGACTGTTCTTGCAGCTGCATCAACTTTCCTGAAGAATGCGGTAGTACAATCTCCAACTCGAATCTCCGAAAATTTTTGATAAGCTCCTTCTGTGCAGTCAACATCCGAATTGCTGGCAACCGACTAAGCGCATCCGGCCCTATATTAACTTTCCCCGGATGATACTTGAGATCAAGATCGTAGTCAGCCATCAGCTCCAACCATCTACGCTGCCTCACATTAAGCTCTTTCTGTCTGAACACGTACTTCAGGATTTTGTGATCGGTGAATACTCCAACCCTTTCGCCCAATAAGTAGTGTCTCCAAATCTTCAAAGCGAAAATCATTGCTGCAAATCCCAAATCATGAGTTAGGTAATTCTTCTCATGAGTCTTCAACTGTCTCGATGCGTAGGCTATAACCTTCCCATGCTGCATAAGAACACATCCTAAACTTTTCCCAGATGCGTCGCTATGAATCACCAATCCTCCAGAACCGTCTGGTACGGTCAAAATAGGAGCGGTTATCAATCTTTGCTTCAACGCCTAAAAAGCTGACGTACAACTATCCGTCCATACGAACGGTATATCCTTCCGCGTAAGCTTGGTCAACGGCTCAGCTAAACGAGCAAAATTCTCCACGAACCTTCTGTAATATCCTGCAAGTCCAAGAAAACTTCTTATCTCGGGTACATTCCTCGTAATCGGCCAATCTTGAACTGCTGCAATCTTCTCGGGATTAACGGCGATTCCATCTCCGGATACGACGTGCCCCAAAATCTTCATTTCTTCAAGCCAAAACTAACACTTGCTCATCTTTGCATACAATCTTTCATGCCTCAATGTCTACAGTGCGATCTTCAAGTGTTCTGCATGCTTTTCCAGGCTTCTCGAATAGACCAGAATATCATCAATGAACACCACTATAAACTGGTCCAAGAACGGTAAAAAGATTCGGTTCATCAAGTCCATAAATATCGTCGGTGCATTCGTGACTCCGAATGGCATCACCAAATACTCGTAATGTCCGTATCGAGTTCGGAACGCAGTCTTGCAAATATCCTATGATTTAACTTAAACTTGATGATATTTGGATCGCAAATCCAGCTTCGAGAATACCCTCGCGCCACTGAGTTGCTCAAATAATTCACCAATGCGAGGGATCAGGTACTTGTTCTTAATAGTCACCCGGTTCAATTCTCGATAATCGATGCACATCCTCCTTGTGCCATCTTTCTTCTTGACTAGAAGAACTGGAGCTCCCTAAGGTGCATTACTGCTGCGAATCCAACCCTTCTCTAGCAATTCAGTAACCCGCTTCTTGACTTCTTCCAACTGCACTGGTGCTATCGGATAGTATGCCTTTCAGATTGGCGCTGCACTAGGAACAGGATCGATCATGAACTCCACATCTCATTTTGGTGGTAAACCCGATATGTTCTCGAACACGTCCATGAACTCTCGAACTACAGCTGGCGCTTCCTCCTTATGAACTTCTATCGACGAAAGAGCACTGTGTGTCTGTCTAGCCCTAAACTCGACTGGCCCGACAGAACTGCTTCCTCCGGCAAAAACAAACTCCGGATGTCCGGGAATCTGGAAAATCACTTTCTTTGCCCTACAATCAATGTGAGCGTGGAAAGTGTCGAGAAAATCCATTCCCAAGACGACATCATAACAGCCAGTATCAATCACCAAGAAATCTGCAAATAACTCCCGTCCGCAGATAACAACTGAACAATCTTCGCACTCACTACTAGATATGATTTTCCCGTTCCCAGTGTGTATATCCCAACAACAAGACAGTGTCGTGCAAGCAATCAAGTGTGCAGCAATAAACTTGGACGACATACCACAATGGGATGCACCAGAATCGAATAATGCTAATGCGGGAAAATCATGAACAGGCAGAATACCAAAAATGACTTCATCTGAAGCCAAGAAACTGAAGAAGATAAGCATGGTAAACATGATTCAAGCTGAGGATAAAACATGAACTGGAAAGCAAGAGAAGCAAGGCAATATAACGACCATGAAACAAGGAAGCGAATCAAGACTAGAACTCCAAGTTACTTAAATAGAGTACCGCATTGTAACCATGCTGCAGTTCATAGTTACAATCACATAACTCCGTTCAAGTCGCCCAAATCCTAGTATCAGAATAGAGAGAAACAATAGGGAACCAGAAGGTTTCAAGTCGAGATGCAAAGTTGTTTGCATATCGTCAAGACAAGGGTCGAGGAAAATATATGATTCAAGAATCATGATAACAATGTGGCAGGACATGTTCCTAATCACGGATTTTCTGATTCGTGTATTGGGTCCAATACCCAACTAGAAAAGAATCAAACCAGATTAATCTAAATCCTATGGCTCTGTCACGCCCTGCTTCCCAGAGTACGCTAAGGTAGGCACGTGACATAGCCAACCATGCTACCTGTGGATAGAAAAAATCCTTCAACAATCACATTACGGCTGTAGAGATATCAAGAACAGGAAAGTAGACTAAACTATCTAGTACATGTCCATGAGCCAGAATAAATGAGTCAAGAAATAATATAGTATGCGGAAGCAAAGGATCAAATGAACACCTGGAAAGTAAGGCTGGATACCAACAGGATCCTTACCGCTCGGTCTAACAGCGGCAAAACTCCTGATCAGTCTGCAACAAAGGTAGAGGATCCGGGCCATGCAAAACCCAGACGTCAGCGCGTCATAACATCAAGCAATAATATATAAACAGGGTAGCAAGACATGCAAGTATGATCATAAAAGGTAAAGCAAGTGTAACAGCAATGTAAATCAGGGCAGTGACAGGTAGTGTGCAGTGAGTAATCTAAACTGGTCTATTGGGTTAAATACTTTCAAGTCTTCGAAATCAATTTGATGAATCGTCGATGTAACTCAATAGTATCCCGTGCGTGCCCGGGACCACGGTCAAGATTCTCGGGCTGAATCCGAGACGTGCCGCTAGGCAGTAAAAGGTAGCATGTACAGATGAGTGATGTCAGCATCATCACCCCGGGGCTGGCCTAGCCCGTAAGACTGATCAGAACAGGTATCGAACTGTCGAGTTACAAGTCAGATTTCATCATTGATTTCCCCATACCCCCAAGTTATATGTGTTCAAGTCAGGTATTTAAGTAATCAAGAACTAATGCCAACATAGGAGCAGGTAGGTGCAGGTTTGTCTGGATAGACAACAGGAACGGTCCGTAAGGACTACAAGTTATGTTTGTTGGCATTAGACACAAGATCAGGTAACAGGTAAAGCCATAGTATATTAGGGCAAGCCAGGTAATGTATAAAGGTGTCATGTCATGCCAAGAGTGTACGGTACCATGTCATGTCAAGTAGGAAGTGTAACAAGTCATGTCAGGAAGCACAAGATGTCATGTGAGTGCTCATAATCAAACTAACATAAGCATGTGTATAAATAAACAAGCATGGGTACTATCAGAACAATAAACTGGACCATGTAATATGATATGCAAATAGATATAATTTCAAGGACTTGGATGCACAGTTATCGATTAGGGTTACATTTATAGTTCCAATATTAATTAGGATGCAATTTATTAAACATGGAGTGTTAATATCACAGTATTATGTAGTAATGTGATATATGTATGCAATTATATGTATCTTAAATGCGATGGATACAAACGGGTATCCGAAAAGTTATAAAACTATAAAATGGTAATGTGGGATGTACAACTAAGAAATATGTGAT
The DNA here is from genome assembly GCA_030015575.1 of Agapanthus africanus. Taxonomy (NCBI): domain Eukaryota; kingdom Viridiplantae; phylum Streptophyta; class Magnoliopsida; order Asparagales; family Amaryllidaceae; genus Agapanthus; species Agapanthus africanus. The sequence continues at coordinate 195,803,379 of CM057339.1, read as the reverse complement.
ATAAATATTGATATAATAATATTAATATGGATAGCATATTCAAAGCGATTAATAACTATAAAAGTGGTATTGATTAACCATGCACAAGAAAGTTCCGTTAAGAAATTCAGCGTCACCCTGATTTGTAAAATAGCTTAAAAATAACTAACGTTCTCCAAAAGGGACGCGTCTTATACCAAAACAAAGATAATTCAATAAGGTTTTCATTTTTATAAGTATAAGCATCTCAGGTTGTCCCTACAAAAATATATGAACATTCGAAGTTGAAAGTTTGCTGCTGGAATTTCCTTGGACAGCAGTTTAGAGACATATTCATTTGCATTTTACGTTATTTAAACAATTTATTTTACAATTAAATATTCCATAGAGTTATAGTATTCTGAGTTAGTTTCGTAACGAATTAAAGAACGTATACTAATGATTTTTCTATGATTTATAATGAATTTTATAAGGTAAGGTGTACGGTAAATTTCAGATTTGTCGTATCCGCTTTTTCAACGACGTTTCATGTTTAAACTATAATATTTCAAATGTATAACATTATAAAATGCAGATTATAAACTAATTAAAGATAATAATAATAAATATTACGACGATATATATTTTAAATGATATGGATGCAGTATAATGTAATCTAGTATGTCACAAGATAAGTTTTCATGATCTAGATTTAAAATGATATAAACGGATGCAAACGGAACATCGAAACGTTATAAAATTAAACATGGGGCACTAGATTTAAACTATAGGTATGGTATTTATTTAAATAGGTATAAAATGAATTATATAGCATGTAGCAAGATTAACTTGTCTAGAAGGAACAAGAACGGATGTGTACGGAACGTCCTTCACGCGACGCGCGCACGGTACACGGAACGGTTCCAAACAACGCACGAGGGTGATCACGCAAGTCAGTTACGTTCACTGGATCACTTGGATCGTCGGCAATGAGCACGGCTCCGGCGGTGATCACCGGAATCAAGAAACAAGATCAAGAAAAAGAAAGAAGAAAGAAGAAGAAGAAGTAAGAAGAAGCGGTTGTGTATTAAATAAGGAAAGAAAAATTAACTAAATAAAATATATATAAATATATATATGCAGAGGGGAGAGAGAGAGAAAGGAGTTGTTAGTTTGTTAGGAAATTAGATTTAAAATTTTAAAAGATTTTTAGATTTAAAATTTTAGATAAGAGGTTTCAGTTTGTTAGGAAATCGTATGAAAATATTTAAACTAAATTTTAAAATTAAATAAATTGAATTTTGGCGGGATACAAAAATATTTCAAAACGCGCCCGGGTCGGGTCTAAAAATTCAGATTTAAAATACGAAAAATATGTGCCACTTTCAAAATTCAAAACGAATGGTCAGGTAACGAAAATGCATACCCCCAAGAGCGGATGCACGTACATGCGCGTAGCCATCCAAACACGTCCGTTTCACTGAACGGGATGAGAACAAGATGCGCGGATGCTACCACGGGGTTAGGGGTAATACAGGCTATGAAATGCAATTTTAAATTATTTTACATGACCTAAAATGTTATATGGTAAAATATGCAATCCCAGGTAAAATGCCAGTATGCAGTATATATGAGATGCACGTGTCTATGTAACAAGTCAGGGTAATCTATAAATATGAATCAAATAGGTTCAAGCAAGCGGGTCGGGTCGAATGCAATGTAAAATGTAAAATACTATTCGCACCCAAAACACGATAAATCAGGAAAATACCACAATTAAGGAAATACGAGAACTGGAATTGGTATAAATGAACTAGGATGTTACATTATACCCAACTACAAAAGAATTTCGTCCTCGAAATTCCGAGAACAAGAAAGGGTAAACAATTAAGAAACTACAGGAATAGATGGGGAAACTTCTGTCGGACTTCATGTTCTCGTTCCCAAGTTGCTTCTTCATGTGAACGATTTCCCCAAGAAACAAGTACGAGAGGGATAACCTTGTTCTTAAGAACATTTTCCTTTCGATCCACAATCAATATCGGTCGTTCCTCAAAGGTTAAATCTTCTCGTACAGTCAGCTCTGAATGATCCAGCACGTGTACTTCATCTCGAACATACTTACGGAGTTGAGATACATGAGACACGTCATGAACATTCGCCAAAGATTGCGGTAACGCCAAACGATACGTCACCTCTCCAATACGCTCCAAAATCTCAAAGGTCCAACGAGTCGAGGACTAAGCTTTCCTCAACTTCCGAAACGAATCACCCCTCTAGTCGGTGATATCTTCAAGAATACCAAATCACCAACGGCGAACTCTAGAAGTCTTCTCGATGTATCTGCCCAACTCTTTTGTCGGTCATGTACTGCTTTAAAATGATTCCAAATAGTATTAACCGCCTCAACTGTCTGCCCAACCAAATCTGGTCCCAACAATCTTTGTTCACCGACATCGTTCCAACACACAGGTGAACGACACTTGCAACCATATAAAGCCTCGAATGGAGCCATCTGAATAGTCGCCTGAAAACTGTCATTGTAAGAAAACTCCACTAAGTGTAGATTATCCTCCCATCAACCCTTGAAGTCTAACATGCAAGCTCTCAACATGTCCTTAAGAGTTTGGATCATTCTCTCCGACTGGCCATCTGATTGAGGATGGTAAGTTGTGCTAAACTTCAATCAAGTCCCCAAAATTTCCTGTAAGCTCCTCGAAAAGTGTGATAAGAACTGAGTGTCACGGTCGGACACGATGCTCACCGGTACTCTATGCAATCTTACAATCTTCTGCATGTACCGTTCTGCCAAAACTTCTGTTGATTGACCAACACGAAAAGGAATGAAATGAGCTGCCTTGGTCAAACGATCAACAATCACCCAAACTGCATTGTTGCCCTTTGGACTCCGCGGTAGAGCTGTCACGAAATCCATGGTTATATGTTCCCACTTCCACTGAGAAATCGAAAGTGGTTGCAATAAACCAGCAACCCTTTGATGTTCAGCCTTAACTTGCTGACACACCAAGCATTTTGCCACAAAGCGAGCAATCTCCCGTTTCATGCCTTCCCACCAGAAATGCTGTCGTAAATCTCGGTACATCTTCATGCCTCCTAGATGTACGGAATAAGCTGAACTGTGCGCCTCTTTCATAAGTTCTTCACGAATCTCTCCTTTTGGCACACACAAATGGCTTCCATATCTCAACGAACCATCTTCATGGATCAAAAAGTCAGTTCGAAGTCCAGCTTCAACCTGTTCTCGAAACTTTTGCAATCTAGGATCCTGCGATTGCGCTGCTTTAATATTCTCGATCAACGACGAATGTACCTGCAGCTGCATCAACTGTCCTAAAGAATGCGGTAGCACAACCTCTAAATCAAACCTCCGAAAGTCTTCAACGAGTTCCTTCTGCGTAGTCAACATCTGAATAGCTGGTAACCGACTGAGCGCATCCGGCACGAAATTAACCTTCCCCAGATGGTACTTAAGATCAAGATCGTAGTCATCCATCAGCTCCAACCATCTACGTTGCCTCATATTAAACTCCTTCTGCGTGAACACATACTTCAAGCTTTTATGATCAGTGAAAATCTCGACCCTTTCGCCCAAAAGGCAGTGTCTCCAAATCTTCAAAGTGAATATCACAGCCGCAAGCTCCAAGTCATGAGTTGGGTAGTTCTTCTCATGGGTCTTTAACTGTCTCGATGCGTACGCTATCACCTTCCCATGCTGCACCAAAACATATCCCAATTCTTTCTCCGGTGCGTCGCTGTGAATCACCAATTCTTCGGAACCGTCTGGTACGGTCAAAATAAGAGCGGTTATCAACCTCTGTTTCAACGTCTCGAAAGCTGACGCACACCTAGCAGTCCCCACAAATGGTACTTCCTTGCGTGTAAGCTTGGTCAAAGGCTCTTCCAGACGAGCAAAGTTCTCCACGAACCTCCTGTAATACCCGGCAAGTCCAAGAAAGCTTCTTTTCTCTGCAACATTCTTCGGAATCGGCCAATCTCGAACTGCTGCAATCCTCTCGGGATCAACGGCGATTCCATCACCGGATACGACATGCCCAAAACTTCACTTCTTCAAGCCAAAACTCGCACTTTCTCATCTTAGCATACAATCTTTCTTGCCTCAATGTCTGCAGTGCGATCTTCAAGTGTTATGCACGCTCTTCAATACTCCTTTGAGTAGACCAGAATATCATCAACGAACACCATTATAAACTGGTCCAAGAATGGTGAAAAGATTCGGTTCATCAAGTCCATAAATATCGCCGGTGCATTCGTGACTCCGAATGGCATCACTAAATACTCGTAATATCCATACCGAGTTCGGAACACAGTCTTGCAAATATCTTCTGATTTAACTCGGACCTGATGATATCCGGATTGCAAATCCAGCTTCGAGAATACCCTCGTGCCACTAAGCTGCTCGAACAATTCGCCAATGCGAGGGATCGGATACTTGTTCTTAATAGTCACCCGGTTTAATTCTCGATAATCGATGCACGTCCTCATTGTGCCATCTTTCTTCTTGACTAGAAGAATTGGAGCTCCCAAGGTGAATTGCTGCTGCGAATTTAACCATTCTCTAGCAATTCGGTAACCTACTTCTTTACTTCTTCTAACTCCACTGGTGCTGTCGGATAGTACGCCTTTGAGATTGGCGCTGCACCAGGAACAAGATCGATCGCGAACTCCACATCTCGTTTTGGCGGTAAACCCGAGATGTCCTCGAACACGTCCATGAAATCTCGAACAACAGCTGGCGCTTCATCCTTATCAACTTCCATCGACGAAAGAACATTATTTGTCGGCCTAGCCCTAACCTCGACTGGCCCGACAGAACTGCTTCCTCCAGCAAAAAAAACTCTGGATGTCCGGGAATCTGGAAAATCACTTTCATTGCCCTACAATCAATGTGAGCGTGGAAAGTGCCGAGAAAATCCATTCCCAAGACAACAACAAACAAATGGATGCACCAGAATTGAATAATTCTAATGCGGGGAAGACATGATCAAGTAGGATACCTGAAACGATTTCACCTGAAGCCAAACACCGAAGAAGATAAGCACGGTAAACAGAATTCAAGCTTGCGATAAAACATGAACTGGAAAGCAAGAGAAGCAAGGTAATATAACGACCATGAAACAAGGAAGTGAATCAAGACTAGGACTCCAAGTTTCTTAAATAGAGTACCGCATTGTAACCATGCTGCAGTTCATAGTTACAATCATATAACTCCACTCAAGTCGCCCAATCCTAGTATCAGAATCAAGGAACATGGAGAAACAATAGTGAACCAAAAGGTTTCAAGTCGAGATGCAAAGTGGTTTTCATATCGTCAAGGCAAAGGATAAGAGAAAGATATAATTCAAGAATCATGATAGCGATGTGGCAGGACATGTTCCTAATCACGAGTATTCTGATTCGTGTATTGGGTCCAATACCCAACTACAAATGAATCAAACTCGATTAACCTATATCCTATGGCTCTGATACCAAAAGAACCATGTCACGCCCCGCTTCCCAGAGTACGCTAAGGTAGGCACGTGGCATAGCCAACCATGCTACCTGTGGATAGGAAAAATCCTTCAACAGTCACATTACGGCTGTAGAGATATCAAGAACAGGAAAGTAGACTAAACTATCTAGTACATGTCCATGAGCCAGAATAAATGAGTCAAGAAATAATATAGTATGCGGAAGCAAAGGATCAAATGAACACCTGGAAAGTAAGGCTGGATACCAACAGGATCCTTACCGCTCGGTCTAACAGCGGCAAAACTCCTGATCAGTCTGCAACAAAGGTAGAGGATCCGGGCCATGCAAAACCCAGACGTCAGCGCATCATAACATCAAGCAATAATATATAAACAGGGTAGCAAGACATGCAAGTATGATCATAAAAGGTAAAGCAAGTGTAACAGCAATGTAAATCAGGGCAGTGACAGGTAGTGTGCAGTGAGTAATCTAAACTGGTCTATTGGGTTAAATACTCTCAAGTCTTTGAAATCAATTTGATGAATCGTCGATGTAACTCAATAGTATCCCGTGCGTGCCCGGGACCACGGTCAAGATTCTCGGGCTGAATCCGAGACGTGCCGCTAGGCAGTAAAAGGTAGCATGTACAGATGAGTGATGTCAGCATCATCACCCCGGGGCTGGCCTAGCCCGCAAGACTGATCAGAACAGGTATCGAACTGTCGAGTTACAAGTCAGGTTTCATCATTGATTTCCCCATACCCCCAAGTTATATGTGTTCAAGTCAGGGATTTAAGTAATCAAGAACTAATGCCAACATAGGAGCAGGTAGGTGCAGGTTTGTCTGGATAGACAACAGGAACGGTCCGTAAGGACTACATGTTATGTTTGTTGGCATTAGACACAAGATCATGTAACAGGTAAAGCCATAGTACATCAGGGCAAGCCAGGTAATGTATAAAGGTGTCATGTCATGCCAAGAGTGTACGGTACCATGTCATGTCAAGTAGGAAGTGTAACAAGTCATGTCAGGAAGCACAAGATGTCATGTGAGTGCTCATAATCAAACTAACATAAGCATGTGTATAAATAACAAGCATGGGTGCTATCAGAACAATAAACTGGACCATGTAATATGATATGCAAATAGATATAATTTTAAGGACATGGATGCACAGTTATCGATTAGGGTTACATTTATAGTTCCAATATTAATTAGGATGCAATTTATTAAACATGGAGTGTTAATATCACAGTATTATGTAGTAATGTGATATATGTATGCAATTATATGTATCTTAAATGCGATGGATACAAACGGGTATCCGAAAAGTTATAAAAGTATAAAATGGTAATGTGGGATGTAAAACTAAGAAATATGTGATATAAATATTGATATAATAATATTAATATGGATAGCATATTCAAAGCGATTAATAACTATAAAAGTGGTATTGATTAACCATGCACAAGAAAGTTCCGTTAAGAAATTCAGCGTCACCCTGATTTGTAAAATAGCTTAAAAATAACTAACGTTCTCCAAAAGGGACGCGTCTTATACCAAAACAAAGATAATTCAATAAGGTTTTCATTTTTATAAGTATAAGCATCTCAGGTTGTCCCTACAAAAATATATGAACATTCGAAGTTGAAAGTTTGCTGCTGGAATTTTCCTGGACAGCAGTTTAGAGACATATTCATTTGCATTTTACGTTATTTAAACAATTTATTTTACAATTAAATATTCCATAGAGTTATAGTATTCTGAGTTAGTTTCGTAACGAACTAAAGAACGTATACTAATGATTTTTCTATGATTTATAATGAATTTTATTAGGAAAGGTGTACAGTAAATCTCAGATTTGCCGTATCCGCTTTTTCAACGACGTTTCATGTTTAAACTATAATATTTCAAATGTATAACGTTATAAAATGCATATTATAAACTAATTAAAGATAATAATAATAAATATTACGACGATATATATTTTAAATGATATGGATGCAGTATAATGTAATCTAGTATGTCACAAGATAAGTTTTCATGATCTAGATTTAAAATGATATAAACGGATGCAAACGGAACATCGAAACGTTATAAAATTAAACACGGGGCACTAGATTTAAACTATAGGTATGGTATTTATTTAAATAGGTATAAAATGAATTATATAGCATGTAGCAAGATTAACTTGCCTAGACGGAACAAGAACGGATGTGTACGGAACGTCCTTCGCGCGACGCGCGCACGGTACACGGAACGGTTCCAAACAATGCACGAGGGTGATCACGCAAGTCAGTTACGTTCACTGGATCACTCGGATCGTTGGCAACGAGCATGGCTCCGGCGGTGATCACCGGAATCAAGAAACAAGATCAAGAAAAAGAAAGAAGAAAGAAGAAGAAGAAGTAAGAAGAAGCGGTTGTGTATTAAATAAGGAAAGAAAAATTAACTAAATAAAATATATATAAATATATATATGCAGAGGAGAGAGAGAGAGAAAGGAGTTGTTAGTCTGTTAGGAAATTAGATTTAAAATTTTAAAAGATTTTTAGATTTAAAATTTTAGATAAGAGGTTTCAGTTTGTTAGGAAATCGTATGAAAATATTTAAACTAAATTTTAAAATTAAATAAATTGAATTTTGGCGGGATACAAAAATATTTCAAAACGCGCCCGGGTCGGGTCTAAAAATTCAGATTTAAAATACGAAAAATATGTGCGACTTTCAAAATTCAAAACGAATGCTCAGGTAACGAAAATGCATACCCCCAAGAACGGATGCACGTACATGCGCGTAGCCATCCAAACACGTCCGTTTCACTGAACGGGATGAGAACAAGATGCGCGGATGCTACCACGGGGTTAGGGGTAATACAGGCTATGAAATGCAATTTTAAATTATTTTACATGACCTAAAATGTTATATTGTAAAATATGCAATGCCAGGTAAAATGCCAGTATGCAGTATACATGAGATGCACGTGTCTATGTAACAAGTCAGGATAATCTATGAATATGAATCAAATAGGTTCAAGCAAGCGGGTCGGGTCGAATGCAATGTAAAATGTAAAATACTATTCGCACACAAAATACGATAAATTAGGAAAATACCACAATTAAGGAAATACGAGAACTGGAATTGGTATAAATGAACTAGGATATTATAGGCTCTGATACTAAACAAATCCTGTCATGACCCGCTTCCCAGAGTGCGCTAAGATCGGCACGTGATAGAGCCAACCATGCTACCTGTGGTTAGAAAACATCCCTCCACAGTCACATTACGACAGTCTATAAGATATCAAGAACAGTAGAAATAAAATAAAAAAATTGAACTATCTAGTACATGTCCATATGCCAGAATAAACGAGTCAAGAAATAATATGCGGAAGCAATAAATCCAATAAACAATAACAATCTGGAAAGTACGTCCCAAATACGGGCTCGCACCACGAAATGAAAATGCTGAAAGAAAACTAAGCTAAAATACTAACAGGATCCTCACTGCTTGTCCTGTCGGCTGAAGTACTACTGGTCGGCCTGTGAGAGAGATAAAGGATCTTGGCCATGCAAAACCCAGAAGTCAGTGCGTCATAATATCAATAATAATAAGCAACCAGGTTGTAACAAGATATGCAGGCATGAATAGTAACATGAATGTAATAAGTAAACACGGATATAGAACAGTGAATTGTATCAGTATATGTGACGTGCAGTGATCAATCTAAACTGTGCTACTGGGTTATCTATTCTAAAGTTTGTTTGAAATCAATTAGTGTACTCCTCCATGTAACTCAAAAGAATATGTCCCGTTATCCCCCGGGACCACGGATCAGGTACTGGGAGTCACGAATGACTCTGTCCCGTTATCCCCCGGGACCACGGATCAAGTAAGAATCATGAATGATTCTGTCCTGTTATCCCCCGGGACCACGGATCAAGTAATACCCTTTTAAGCTACACTTCAGTTACACTTTTGATTTCCCCATGCCCCCAGTGTTATGTGTTCAAGTCAGGTATTGATAAATCTGGAGCTAATGCCAATACAGGATCAAGCAGGTACAGGTTTGTCTATGCAGACAACAGGATACGTCCGTCAGGACAACATGTCAGAATTGTCGGCATTAGAAACATGATCAGGTAACATGTCAAGTAGTGGTGTATCAGGTCATGACAGGTAATGCACATGTATCAAACGGATGCTCATAAAAAACTGTAGCAAGTACGGGTGCACGATAAAAGTACGGATGCACAGTAAAATATGGATGCATAAATATCTATCAGGGATTACGTCTACAACTTCAAGACTACGCATGATGCACATTATCAAGCATGGGGTACTAATATAACGGTAAAATGATATAATATGATATAGCATGCAACTAGATATATAATGAATGGTATGGATGCACAATAAAACACGGATGCACAAATATCTATCAGGGGTTACATCTACAGCTCCATGACTATGTAGGATGCACATTATCAAGCATGGGGTGTTAATACAACAGTAACATGAAATAATATGATCTGTAGATGCAGCTACATATCTAATAAATGATATGGATGCATACGGGTATCCGAAAAAAGTAAAACTTTAATATGGATGTACAATGCAATCAACATGGGATATTTTTATTCATATGGCTGCAAAATAAGATACATTGTATGTAGCAAGATAAACTTGCATGCGACTAGATATGTAATAAATGATACGGATGTGAACTGGTATCGTAAAATAGTAAAACAGTAACAGGAATGCACAATGCAATGAACATAAAATATTATTATTAATATGGATGCAAATATAATAACATAGCATGTAGCAAGATAAACTTGACTGATCGGATCTCACGATGGATGCGTACGATGAAGTGATCGCCGGCGGTTCAGTGTAGGGTCATGGGCTTGCAGGGGAGGAGAGGAGAGAGGAGAGGAGGTGATGAGGCGACGATGAAGTGATTGCCGGTGATGAGGTGCAGGAGCGAGGTGAGGTGAAAGTTGGGTTGAGCAGTCGGGGATGTGGGTTTGCAGCGGGGAGAGGGGATAGGGAGGTGAGGAGGTGGTCGAGGAGAGGAGGCCGACGAGGGTGATCGGAGCTCCGTCGATAAGGGTGCGGCGATGGCACCGAGGGTTGCTTGGTGGGGTTCGTCGCGGTTTGCGACGGGTGTGAGGGGGAAAGAGAACGCGGGGTCAAGATGAAGGGAGAGGGAGAGGTGAGGTGAGCGGAGGTGGTGTCGACGACGGTGGAGACAAGCGAGCGGCGCGGCGGCGGCGGCGACGGCGCGAGCGGCGCGGCCACAAGGAAGAAGAAAGAAGGCGGGAAATAAATGAAAAGTAGAAGATGAAGAGAGAGAGGAACAGGGCCTTCATTTTTAAATAAATAAATAAATAAATAAATAAATAAATAAATATATATATATATATATATATATATATAAGTGGAGGAAAGAGAGAGAGACAGGATTTTTTTGTTAGGAGAAAATATTTTTTTTGGTAATAAAATATATATAAACGATAACATATAAACAGTATTATATAATGCATAAAATATTGAATTTATTTGAGATTTTGGCTAATACAAAAATAGTCCAAAACGCGTCCGGGTCGGGTCTAAAATTACGGTTTGAAAATACGGTTAATATACGTGTCAACCAAAACCAAAATAGGATATCCGGGTTACGAAAATGCATACCCCAAGAACGGATACACGTAGCGTGCACGTAGCCATCCAAACGAGTCCGTTTCACCGAACGAGATGAGAACAAGATGCGCGGATGCTACGACAGGGTTAGGGGTATCATGCAGGCCATGCAATATATTTAAAAAAAAATATTTTACTTGACTTTATATGTTATATTAAAAAAAATGCAGATGCTTGATATAATGCCAGTATGCAGTATATAAAAAAATTGGAAGTGCATGGATCCACGTAACAAGCCGGGATAAATTATAAACAGGAATCAAGACGGGTTTCCAGCAAGCGGGTCGGGTCAGATGCAAAAACAGATGCCAAAATACACTATTCGCACCCAAAACACAATAAATCAGGAAAATACCATAAATAAAGAAATACTCGAAATAGAACTGGTATAAATAAAGTAGGGTGTTACAGTATATCTTAGAGTAAAATGATATTGTTCTTTATTTAACACTTTATTTTCTCAACAGGCATCTCTGCTGAGGATGCCCTCCAGGCATCAATTTGGATATACGAGGAGGAGGAAAGGTTTCGTGCCTCTATGGGCATTGGTATGATTTGTTTTATGCGCTTTAGAACATCTAATTAATTTCGCCCATACCTTGACTCCTTTCCTCTATTCTTTTATAGGAACCTTCGCAGCCAGCGCTGTTTTGAGTGGGGCACAGTCCTCGGATATTAATATAGAAGATATTCTTCTTTCAACAGCCGTCACAGAATTTTTAGAGATGCCAACTGTTGTTCAGGCCTTTTCTGCGCCACTACGGGAAGTATCGTTGAAGCAGCCGATGATGGATGTTACAGCAGATCCTGAGGCTGGATCCGATTCGGATGAGGATTTCCTCTATCGGTTGTCCTAGAGAGGTCTCTGCATACGATTAAAGCGGAGGAGAAATGCCGAGGCATGTAGAAAGGGAGCATCTGTCCGCATGTGCAGGCTCGAGCGAAACACGAACCCCTAATGCTCCCACGAAGGATATCCCTCTGGCCTTGTCAACTTCTCAAAGGCATATTGTGCGCGCAGCTCGTGAGGAGGCGGAGTGTTTGGTTCAGGGGGAAGCAGTGCATGATACCTCGACAAAACCTGATAGGATTTACTTATTTTCTAGGTTTCTTCACATAGCAACTTATTCAAATTTTAACATTCCCCTTCTTTTATGATGGCATTTGATATAGTAGGGACAAGTTTAGATGCTAGAGCAGTGAATGAAGTGGCGGCATTTGGAGATTCTGGGACGGTGGACCACAATCTAGAGTCTAATATTGCTTCAACTGCCACTCCTTCCCCTGGTGGATCTCCAGTATCTGCAGGTGATGCTAGCATAGCGACAGCCTTTATTGATTCAGGAGACGAGGGTGTGGATCTTGAATCTGTTTCCTCTGTGGCGATAGAAACTGAAGAAGCTGTCGCGGCTAGTAATGCTCTGGACACAATCATAGTTCCTACATCGCCGACTCTCATGGGATCCATGGGTACCTTACGTGTTATCACTTTCACATTTTTATTTCTGCTAGACATATTTGCTAATGTTTTTTTCATTTCTGTTGTAGGTATGACAACTATTATACCGGTTGTAACATCCATAAACCCTGGAGATCTATTGGTTGAGGAACCCCTATCAGCCGGTACCATGACTGTCGTCGCTCCATCTATCTCCTTTGCACTTCCATGAATCTTTTCGGGCTTTGCGATGGAAGGTAATATTTCCCTTTGATTTTTTTTGTCATTTCTTCATTTCAACATTGATATCACTCCTTATGCTAATTGTGGCTCATACTATCGCAATTTGCATGAGTACTTTTTAACCATTTGTGCCAAGCATTAATCTCGCGCTTTGCCCTCCTAGTGGGACCTGTCCCTTCTTCTGGCGTTGGTTAGTATATCTTTCATATCTTATTTCAAATTTCTATAAGTAATCCTCTCCTAATAAGAATTTTCCTGTATTGACTGCAGTCTTATGGCTCGAAGGAGAAGACGAAGAAACGGCTGAACCCTCTATGCTCCTAAATTTGCCGCTTCCAACTATTGATAAGTTAAATCTCATACATTTTTCTTATTTAAATAGAGATCTGACCCATCTTTATGTATGTTCTATTTTGTAGTAGCTCCGCTGGTTTCGATTTCTTATGAATCTTGCATAGCTATGCCCATGGGACCCTTCGCTAAACGCCAATTTTCTTGTGGTGCGGAAAATAGCAAGCGTATTTTGAGTGAATTTATTGAAAACCTTGATGTCGAGGTCCTCTCTTCTGCTAAGGACTTTGCGGATGAAATCAACTGATCAGTCAAATTTATTGCATATTTGTAAATAAAGAACATATGTAGGTTTATTTGTAAAAAAATTATTGTCATATGTTTCTTAATTTATAATTAATATAATTAGGAAATATATGCATATCATATTTAAATAAAATATTCATGAGATTATTTATTATTAAAATATACATATCATATCAAATATTCTTAACTAATATTCTTAAGATATCATATCAATTAATTGGTTGGAATAATATCTCAAATAAAACAAATGATACTAACAATTTGATTTGAGATATTATGCAGGTATTATAATAGATCGGCGCAGGTCTGAAATACAAATAGAAGATCCACAGCAAATCGATTCACCAAACCAAATCTGCCGAATGTTAGGTGCAAATTGAAGAATCTCGTAACGGTAGAGACTAAGAGCAATATTTTCAGAATATTTTTATAAAAATGATCTCCAAATATCGAGAGAGGAAGGCACGAGAAATCCGAGGGCACAAACCCACCAAGGGACGGCGGATCCGTGGTCAACAAGGGTAATAGGCGGCGGTTGCGCGGTCAATTGGTGGCCATAGGATGTGAAAACTCAGGATCGTGATCGTAATTTCACACTTATTTATTACGTTTAGGGTTACAAGTTCCAGAGCGTATAAAAGGACCGAGAGCATCTATTATAAAAAAATAATGGAACTATCGAACTATCTATCGAAGAATCGACTGGTCTATCGACCAAGCAATCTAGAGAAAACTAGAGTTTTGTAATTTGGTTTTTCAGCGAGAAACTTTTGTAATGCAATAGTTATTCAATAAAAGGTAGTTCTTTCTTTTTACAATTACTTTCCGCAATTACTTTCCTCATTTACTTTCCGTAATTACATTTTGCATTTACTTTCTGCATTTTTAATTTTAATCATGGGTTCCGTTTTCTTCCACCTTTTTTCTACTTTGTTTATCCTAATGAGTGAGTAAATTCTCGCTTGTTAGGGTTTGTAGGATATGGTAGAATAATGAATGAAAAAATATCACTTAAATTCTTTTTAAAGTTTTAATTTTTATAAACTTTAACAAAATGAATATTAACCCTCTTATCGAGCGTGTTATCAATTCATGATAGTCACGACAACGATTTGAGATTCGTTAATAATCGTTTTGTTAAGGGCCTGAGATAAATAAGGATCAATGGAAGGACAAGGGTCAGTAGAGGGAAACCCTAATTCCCTTCAAGAACCCTAATCCCCATTAATCGCTTTTTCTCTAGTATTAAATAATTAAAATATAAAAAGAATTATTTTTAAAAACTCCATCTATTAACTACTAAATCCTATAAACCCTACAAGCTCTTCTCTTATAAACTTTTCAAACTTTCCTAGTATAAAACGATAAATCCCACCTTTCTTCAATCAACTCGTCTAAAACAAGAAAAAGAGTTCACCAATTTCCTGTGGAAGACCCGTACTCACTATCAGCTAGTTATTGCGATACCGTTATTGATTGCGGTAATTAGAACACCGATAGACACAATTTTTCGAATCAATCATCAACCTTATTCTGGTGACCCTTATAACTTCCCATAACGAAGATTTCATCCTTATTTGGGTTGACTATTGCAAGCAGATTGAGGCTTGCCTCTATGAGATTGAGCATAAGCGTTTCTCGCCCGAGGCTTTATTTTCAAGGGCCCAATTGAGTGCGCGAATCGAACAGTGTTCCGCCCTCGTTCAATGTTCCAGGAAGAAGCTAGCTAGGGAGCAAGAGGTGTATGAGGCGGCTTCCAGAGAGTCAAGACAATTGCGATCTCAGATGGAGGCTAATGTTGTGCGGCTCTAAGTCATCTTCTAAAATCTTCAACGCTGTATTTTCAGAGGGATGGAGCTGAAGAGGGTCCTTGATTTTACAGAGCAAGGAATGCGGGGCCACGAGATTGCTAAACAAGAGCTTTTTGAGAAGCTTAATTCTTGCCTGCAACAACAAGCTCAAAACGAAGCGCTGCTGGCTGCACTAGTGGAGCGCGAAAACGAGCTCCGCCAGGAGAATGAGCGGGTCACCGTTTTGCTGAAAACTCCACCTTCTTAACAGTTGTCATTGTATCCCCCTTTCTTTATAGATTGTATCTTTTAAACATTTTGATTTGTGAATAAAAGATATGTATATTTTATGCTTGCACCTCTCTGTCTCTTGATGACCTGATCCGGCGCGAATTAGTTTATTTACTCATTTCAGAGTTTTTAGTTTATTTACTCATTTCGGAGTTTTTTAGTTCACCTTTCCCTTAGGTTTATAGGTGAACTTGTCCTAACGTTAAATATATATAACCCTTCTCTTTTATGACAGGGGTCCATTAGGTCTGTGATACCAGGCTAAGTCTATCGCACTGTCGCATGAGCTGATGTATTCTCGATATGCAATATCTTGAGTTGCGGCCCGAGTAGCCTTGCGATTGTCGTATCTCTGTTCCTTTCCGAGGCTGGACAAGACGTCTTCAAGTAGTCTTCTTAGGTTGGAATATCCATATTACTATTGGAAGATCAAGCGTTAGGTAGTTCCGTGGCGTTTTACTTGAGGTTAGACTTGATTTGAAGCCCCGATGAGTCATAACCGTACCCTTCTAGGGTAGGATGACATCTGATGGTCTCTAGGCTTGCAGTCAAGAACCGAAGCCCGGAATATGCCGTCACTTCATTTTTTTGTTTTGGTGTCGTAACGATTCTTTGCCGAAGTAAGGTAGACATCTGTGTGACCTCTAGTCCGTATATATCGCCATCGAGGTCTGGAGCTAGGATTTTGCCGTCACTCTAGTTTTATTTGATCTTTGCGTCTACACACTGCTGGAATGAGGAGGATCGTCGAGATGATCTTTAGGCTGTAGATGTTGCCATCAAGATCTGGAGTTAGGAATATACCATCACTCCACTTTTGTTTTGACCCTTGGGTCTTTGTTGACATCGTGTCTACAACAAGAAGGAATGAAGAGCTGGAGGTAGGATTTTGCTATTACTTCGTTTTTATTTGGCTCTTTAGAGCATTGTCGACACCACGTCTGTACTTTATTGGAGTAAGAGGGACGTCCAAAAAGTCTCTAGGTTGTAGGTATGCCATCAAGACTCAGTTCTTCTTTTGACGAAATATGGTAGGAAATTTTGGCTCCTTTCCTTTCATTTATGCCCATGGATTGTATACAAAAGTCAGTATGGACCTACTTGCTGGGCAGAAAAGTTTTATTTATTATATTTTTTGTTTATATTTCCGCGATGCTCCATCTTTTCAGCTTTTTCTATCGCGAAAGTCGCGATTGCCCAATCATTTTGGCTACTTTATTCAAGGTGCCTAATCATTTCGGCTATGCCATTTTTTGTTTTTTGCTCGCTACCTTTTATTGCGAGCTGCCCAAACATTTCGGCTATTTCATATGCATTTTTTTGCTCGCTGATTTTATTGCGAGTTGAGAATTCGGAATCTGATACCAATCTTGGCATCAACATCGCTACAACTGGAATATTGCCAGAAGAGAATCATCATTTGTCTATATCGATTTGAATAAAGGTGACTTAGCAAACTGGGTTAGGATCCTGTCGACTAAGACTTTTAGCTTTACGAGCCGTACGAGTCTCATAAAGGTATTTCTCCCTACGAGTCGAGAGGATATTGTAGGTGTATTTTCTCCTTAGAAGTCATGAAGACTGCTAAATGGTATTTTCTCTTGCAAGTCGTAAGGACTCACAAGTGTTGTTCACCATGCTGAATGATATTTCTCATTCTTGGTAGTACTTGGTTGAGAATATATTTATTTACGCCCATGGATTGTATACAAGGGTCAATACTGGACCGCCTGTAGGACATTAATTTGTGAGGTTTTGGTGTCTTAAGAACAGGTTCAGGTCCCTGTAACTAAAGGCTTTTGAATTCTATAAGCCGTGATGGTCTTATAGAGGATATATTCTCCTTACGAGCCGTGAGGATCTTGTAAGTGTATTTTCTCCTTAGAAATCGTATGGATTTCTAAGTGTGTTTCTCCTTTGTGAGTTGTAAGGATCTCATGCAGGTGTTTTCTCCTTACAAAGTCGTAAGGACTTTGCAAGTGCATCCTTTTTTAATGAGTTTGCGCCTTTCTGGGTTCTCACAAGCTCGTCGACAGCCTTGCTGTTTTTATTCACGGCGCCTTTTCGGGTTTTCATTCGTGTCCATTTCACTTATAGACGTACCACTTTTTTTTAGGCGGTCCATAAGGTAACACACTAACAGTTGTAGATCACGACTTTCTTTGAAGGACCACATCATATGGGATCTGAGAAGGATGTAAACTGTTTTGTACCCATGGATTGTATACGGTGCTCGATATGGAGACTCACCGTAGGGAAATAAATTAGTTTAAGAACATTACAGTCTATTATTGGTTTGGGGACGTTTTGGTCCAATATTAGTATAAGGATATTTCGGTCCGTTGTTAGTTTAGGGACCTTTCGGTCCGTTATCACCGTGTTCGGGGCGAAATACTAGTTTAGAGACGTTTCGGTCCATTTTTAGTTTAGGGACGTTTCGGTCCACCATTCCCGTATTTGGGACGAATTTCATTTGGCACCACTTTGAGAGTTTTTACTCAGGAAGATAGTGAGCGGACACAGGCATCGTCATCTATCATTGACCTAAGTCGCGATTCTTCATGCGTAGTACTTTTTGAGGAATCGACCGTTTATCGGCCAGAATGGCCTTTCGCCATGCATATTCATAAGTAGATAAGCTCCACCTTGGTAGACCTTATTTACGATGTACGGGCCTTCATAGTTTGGCTCGAACTTCCCCCATTTTGCATGACTTGGGATCATTGGTCTTTTGACGACCAGCACGAGTTCGCCTTGGCGGAATGTTCTCGGCCTGGTCTTTTTTTCATATGACCGTGTCATTTTTGCCTTATAAGCCTCTAGGTTTTGTTGTGCTATAAGGCGGGTTTCGTCGAGAGCGTCAAGTTCCTCGAGCCAAAGATGAGCATTTTCTTCATTCGTCAGCTCGTATTGAACGGCTACTCGTAGCGAGGGGAGCTCTATCTCTAATGGGAGTACTGCTTCAGCGCCAAACACCAATGCGTATGGTGTTGTATTTGTGGCCGTCTTGAACGTTGTTCGATACGCCCAAAGAGCTTCATGTAGCCTCTCGTGTCAGTCCTTCTTATTTTTGGACACCGTCTTTTTTATAATCTTGGTCAAAGTTTTATTGAATGCTTCGGCTAGACCATTGGCGCGAGGATTATAGACTGAGGAGTATCTCCTGTCTATCTTGTGCTGCTGTGTGAAGCGATTTATTTTATGACTTCTATAAATAGGTCCATCATCCGAGATTATCTGTCGCGGAGTTCCGAACTGGTAGATGACATGGGTTTTGAAGAAGTGGAGGATATTCTTCATCTTTACTTCCCTTAGCGGTACTACTTCTACCCACTTAGAGAAGTAGTTGGTTGTTGCCAATATAAACCGGTGTCCTCTGGATGAAGCTGGTTCGATAGAGTCGATTATATCGGTTCCCCACATCTCGAATGGCCAGCTGGCTACTGTTGGATGTAGCCGATTTAGATGTTGATGTATGAAGTCCCTGTGTATTTGGCATGAGTGACACTACTTTTCATATTCGAGGCAGTCCTGAATCATCGTAGGCCAGTAATAGCCCATCCTTTTTATCTTCGGCTTCATTTTTGGTCCTGCTTGATGAGAGCCACAAAGTCTGTCGTGTACTTCTTGGACGACTTTCTTTGCTTCTTTTGGCCCTAGACATCTTAATCATACGAAGTTGAAGAATCTCTTGTATAGAGTGTCATTGATGAAGGCGAATGACATAGCTCGTTTCATGAGCTGATGTCTAGACGGCGCATCTTCGGGCGTTCGTTGGGACTTAAAGTAGTCTTTGAAAACTTCTCTCCAGTTCTTGATCTCTTCTTCGTCCTCTGTTTGGAGAACTTCTCATTCGATCATTTATTTTTCTTCGGATAGTTTTGTTAGATCTTCCGAAGATATATCTGCCGGCGCCAGGATCTTGCGGCTTCGAACAATGATCCTTGCATCATAGAGATCTTTGTTGGTCAATTTTTTAGCCAACTTGGCTAACGCATCCGCTTTACTGTTTTTTGCTCGCGGTACACTTTCCAGGATATAAGAAGGGATTTGGGTCAGCAGCTGCTGCACTCATTCACCATACATTATTAGTTCTGGCTTGCATGTCTTGTATTCTCCATTTACTTGACCGACAATCAGCTGAGAATCTCCATATATGAGGATGTTCTTGATCCTATATCGATAGCAATTTCAAGACCGGCTATGAAAGCTTCATATTTTGCTTCATTATTAGTCCTGGGTTCCACAAGGATAGGGCATAACGCAATATTTCTCTTTGCGGGGTCATGAAGATAAGACCCACTCCGGCCTTGATTATAGGAGTGTTCCTTTTTCGCCGCTTCATGGAAGATGCTCCATCGAAATAGAGTTTCCATTTAGACTTATTTTCTTCTTTCGCTTTTTCGACCGCGTCGAACGCGTATTCATCCGGCAACTCGCAATTTAGGGGTGAGTCGGCTAATATCGGATATTTCGCAAGAAAGTCTGCGATGGCTTGTCCTTTCATCGCTTTGAGGGGTCGATACGTTATCAAGAATTCTATCAGTAGTAGGGCCCATTTGGAAAGTCTTCCCTTATGTATGGCCTTTAACATCAGATATTTAAGAGGATCCACTTTTGATATGAGATGGACCTCATGCGCCAAGGCATAGTGTCTGAGCTTCGTTATTGCGAAGATCAGCGCAAAGCAGTGCTTTTCGATAGGGGAGTAGTTGTTTTCTGCCCTCAGAAGAACTCAACTTAGATAGTACGGAGCTCTTTCCTTTTCTTGATCGTTCTCTTGCGCCCATAGCGCGCCTAGAGAGCCTTCAAGGGCCGTCGTGTATAAGATAAGTGGTTTTCCCTTAACTGGGGTAGCTAATACCAGCGGATTTTGCACGTATTGTTTGATTTCATCAGTGCGTTTTGGCATTTCTGAGCCCAGACGAACAGGGTCCCTTTCTTCATCAGATGGCTGTAGGGACGACACTTTCCAGAGATGTTGGTTATGAACCACCGGATATAGGCGAGCTTTCCTTGAAGAGCTCGCAGTTGTTTGAGGGTTCTTGGCGATGGCATTTCCATAATCGCCTTGATTTTTGAGGGGAAAATTTCAATGCCTTGGTGATGAACAATGAATCCTTGGAATTTTCCCAAGGAAAATCCAAACGCGCACTTTAGAGGGTTCATCTTCAAATTATACTTCCGAAGACGTTGGAACACAGTTTTTAGATGTTTCCAGTGCTCCTCATGAGATTTGCTCTTGACCACAAGGTCATCGATATAGCATTTGACGATCTTGTGTATGAGGTCATTGAATATCCTCATCATGGCTCTTTGGTATGTAGCTCTGGTGTTTTTTAAACCGAAGGGCATCACCTTGTAGCAGAATACGCTTAACGGTGTCCGGAAGGCGGTATGCTTTTGGTTCTTATGATCCATTTTTATTTGGTTGTATCCTGAAGATCTATCCATGAAGGAGAAGTCCTCATGGGTGGATGTGTTATCGATCATCAGTTCGGTAACGGGTACTGGGAAGTCATCTTTCGGGCATACTTTGTTGAGGTCCCGAAAGTTCACGTAAATATGAACTGTCCTATTTTTCTTCATCACCGGAATGATGCTAGCGATCCAGTCGGGATATTGAATTTCTTGGATGAAGCCGGAGTCGATTAGTTTCTTGACTTCAGCGTTGATACTCATCTCAAGTTCGAGCCGCATCTTTCTCGACACCTGTTTGATTGGCTTTATGTTTAGCAATATGGACAGATTGTGTACCGTTGCCTCTGAATCTAAACCCGATATTTCAGAGTAGTTCCAAGCGAAGCAATGTTTGTATTGCATAAGCATGTCTTTTAGTGTGGCCACTTGTTTTCAGATAACAGCTCACTGACAAACATCGGCCTTAGATCATTTTCCGTCCCTAAGTTGATTTTCCTTAGGTTGTCTGCCATGGTATGTATCCCATCCTCCAGCTCTTTTGGTGCCGGTGGAAATTCTGAGATCTCCTCGTCATCGTCTTCATTTGTGAAGCATCCGAAGAGGTCAATCATATTCTCTTTCTCTTTATCTTTTGAGAGAGTTATCACATGACAGGTACGAGTCCGCTTTCATTTTTGTGGTCGAGCTGGTCCCATCCTTACTATATAGGTCTTCTTTGGCTTGTGTTTTTATGGCGGATTTATCCTCCAGCTGTCGGATATTATAAACACGCATTGTTGATATTGGTCCTCAACCCAATTTTTGAATATGAAGCAGTTCTCAAGAGGATGACCTATTACTCTATGATAGAAGCAATAGTCTGAATGGTGGGCTTTATTCGAGATGCCGAGATTCCGGAAGTGTCAACATTTGGTGCTTCATGACAATGCCGAAAATTTTCCATGTCTTGTCTTAAGGGAAGGAATATTTTTAACCCATCTTCTCTATAAAGGACGGGCTCCAATCGAGCTTTTCTTGATTAATCGGTGTCTTGGACCTACTTTGTTATCCTTGAACATTGTTTGCATTCTTCACCTTATTTTTACCTCCGCTTCAGGATTTTCTCTCTTCGCGAAAGCGGATAGCAGGTTGTGGATGAAGAGTATTACGGTCTACTTCTTCTATTGGTTGTTGACTGAGACGCTGCGTCTTGGCCTTTTCATATATGACCATTTCACGGTTGTGGTTGTCTCGGCTTATCTGACAAGCTTCTTTTATTAGCTTGTCAATTTGCTCTTCGAGCGACGGACTTAATGCTCTTAGAGTGGGATCTCGCTCCAATTTGACGTTATGTCGATTTGGAAGAGCATCTTCTTCTTCACTCAAGCTGTTTATGATGTGGCAGCTATAGATTTGCTCCCGTTTCTTTGACCGAACATACCCCAGCCCAGTTGTTTCCATCTTCCCGTTGGGCTTCTTTTGTTGAGCCCCAGGAATATCCCAAATCTTTTTGTAGAATTGGACTTGCTGAACCGTTTGTTCGAGAGGTATGCCTTGACGCTTTAATAGTTTCTTTTGTCCCTCTGCATAATATCTTGGCATGCGGAGGGGCTGGAGCCTGTCAAGAGTGAGGTTGGCACCATGCCAGACTTCTTTCTCCACTTTAGTCTCCATAGATTTGTAGAAGAGGATCGCATTTTCACCTCTTCGTCTTGGAGGCACGTAGAAAGTTTTCAGTTCTTGCATGCTGTATGTATTAAGCACGTCAAGTTCCCTGTAGTGCCGAGGCGGAGTGAGCATAATATGTAGACTCTGATCCGCTTCGGCAAGAATTTGTGTTGATGGGCGAACGAAGAACACCGTATTCGTCTCATCTTCAGAGTCTCTGCCAAAGACCAGGATAGGGGTCGATGGTCTAGGCTTATTGTTCTCCATCTGAGCTTTTCCCGAGTATACTATTTGTTTGTCATCTTCAGTATCATTATCGAAGATCGGGATGGTTGCCGCGGATTTCTGCTTATTTTCGGGCCTGTGGCACCTTTCTGTGTCTTCAAAATCCAACTGAAAGTACTTTGCGTCTTCATACTTTCGCACTTCGTTCACCAAGAAAGGATTGAGCTCTCCCATGATGGTGTACTTAGAGCCATCTTTGAAATACTTCATACACTGATGTTGTGTAGAAGGGACGACGTTGTACTCGTGTAGCCAAGGCCTGCCTAGTAGAGCGTTGTAACAAGTCTTGGCGTCAATGATATGGAATTTGATGTCAGTGACGAGCAGCCCGAAGCGGAGCATCCGTAATACGGACCCAAGCGTCCGTATTACGGACCCAAGCGTCCGTGATGACTGCGAGTCGAACCCAGAGATAGTAATTTTGTCTCGGACAAGGTGCTGAACATTCATACATAATTCCTTCAACACTCTCATTTTGAAAAGATTGACGGAGAATCCATTGTCGACATGGATTTTCCCTATCTTGACGTCGTAGTAGTACCCGGTGACATAGAGCGGCCGATTATGTTCGCATGTAATAAGGAGTAGATCTTCGTCGCTCAATGTGATGTCAACCATGTGGACCTCTGCTAGTTTATTTTTCATCTTTTCTTCTGTGAGGAAGGCGTGAAACTGATCAGGCTCTTGCAGGTCTTTGATTAGGGAGTCTCATGCCTCTTTGGACAAGAGCAAAGCATCCAGAATGCTCAGTTGGGAAGGTATTTTTCTTAGCTGCGCAAGGACATTATAATCTGCCTTAGTTTTCTTAGGCAGGTCTTTGCGGCGAGCTCTTTGGCCATCTCTTCATCAAGGACAATCTCGTCAGGTATTTCCCCCTTCCCTTTGTCCTTTTTATTCGAACCTTTGTTTGCGTATCCGAGGTTCCTTTTAGGGAGCGTGCGGTTAAGAAGCTGGATATTCTCGCAATCCTTCTCCTCCTCTTCTTTTTCCAAAGGGAGTTTTCAAAGAGAGAATGGAGAGGTATTTCATCCTCAGAATCGCTCTCGAACGTGAGAACTCGGGGTTTTCCCCTTTCTGAACCGGTACCAGCCATGTGATAGCTACCAGTTGCTTCTTTGTATGCTGCCATTTCGCCATTCTCATTTCGACGAGCGCGAGCTTCACGCTTCTCCTTTTTGAAGTGTTTTCTGTGTGAAACATATCATTGCCACCCCTTCTTGAAGGCGTTGCACTCCTTGATTGGATGAGCGATTCTTCGGTGGTATACACGGTATTTTTGGTATCCTTCTCTACCATCGAAATATGGGACCCCAGGTGTGTACATCATGAGAGGTGGCAGCTTCATCCCTATTTATAGGGCTTTGGCAAACCGTTTCTCAATTTTGATGTTGCTCTTATTTGTTGCAGGCATGCTTTGGTTTGGTCAGAGCGCTTTATGACTCGTTCTCACCGCAGCTTCTTCATTCAGACGCTCACGCTTAGCCTTTTCATATATAGCTTCGTGTTCTTGGTCATTTTTGCTCTTTTAAAAATCTTCGTTTAGTAGCCGTTCAATCGGGTCTTCTTCCGGCAGTTTCGAGGAATTTAGCGCCGATTCATCCCTCAGTTCACCCACATCGCTTTCCGACACTGGCGGAGATTCTTCATCATATAGTGATGAATGAAAGATCATATGGCAGCTTGCTACACGTTCCTCCACTTCGTCTGATGAGTAGTTTCCCTCATCATCGTCACTATCCTCATCCTCAAGAATATGCTTGAGAAATTTTTCGAGTGTGACTAGCGTTCACGCTTTTTGATTATATTCTTTCAGCGCATCTATGTATCTTTAGAGATCTATGCGCCTATCAACATATTCAGCAGGCTGCACAGGCTTCTTATTCTTCGAAGATTTCGAAGGCTTGGCTTGGGGACTTTTCCCCTTGTCAGCGACTTTCGGCATAGGACGTGGTTTCAACATCCCTTTTATAATTTCGGGCTCAAGCATACTTTTCCACTTGATTGCCGGACATGCTTGTAGATCCTTCAGCATTCTTTTAGTCTTTGCTGAAAGACATACTTCCCACGGAGCTTCTTCCACGAGAGAGCAGGATGCCCTCTGCGCATCCACTTTTTTGGGAGCGTGATTTTAGGGCGGATTTACCCTCCAATTGTCAGACAGTGTGAACTTCCCCTGCTGGTACCGGTCTTCGACCTACATTTTGAAGATGTAGCAATCCTCGATTGGATGGCTTACTATCCGGTGGTGGAGCAGTAGTTAGGGTTATTGACATCGCCTGCTTGTGCGGGTCGCCGCAGGTCTGGCAATGTGATCAGATTGTTTCACATCTCCAGCTCAAACAACCTCCTCGTCTTATCATAAGGGAACGAATAAGCACGTCCCAACCTTTCTTCTAAGAACAGGTGCGTACGGGGGTTGATCTAGCGAGCAACTGATTTTGGACTGCTCGGTTGTTGTTGTGTGTTGGCAACAGAGCTGCTTTTCCTTTGCCTTTGTTGTTGTTTCGAGGATCCTTGTTTGAGGAAGAAGGACCATGACCTATCCGATCCATCTATTCTAACTTATCAATTAGCGTCTAGAACTTGTTGGGCTTAAAGAAGTCATGAACTAGGACACGTTCGATTGATGATCAATAGTCCCAATGAACATTCCCACAGCCGGAGAGTCCTAAATCCACTGTTCGCATTTGGACCACAGGTTTCGCCATCGGATCATATATTGGACCAACGTTTCACCTGGCTTGACCCTGGCATTGATTAGCGTTGTGATCGGAGTGCACTCGCTCGCACTAGCGAACTTTTGCGTGAAGAGAAGCTCCATTTCAGAGAAGGTTTTCATGAAGTCATTTAGGAGCTCTGAGTACCATTCGAAAGCTGTTTCTGATAAGCTTCCGATAAATTGGCGAAGCAACAATTTGTCGTCGCCTCTAGTATTTCCTTAAAGAGCTCTGAACTGTGTGACATGCTGATGGGGATTCCCCATTCCTTTATAAACATGGAACTTTGGGATAGTATATCTTGGTGGTTACTTTATTTAGTCGTACCAGGCCGAATATGGTCTCCCGGTTTTGATTATTTAGTTAGCAGCTTCATTGTCCTGGTGAGCTCTAATTTGCCGAGCAATGTAATTATCCAGGGCTGCCTTGGAGATCGTTTCCTCTTTGGCCTTTGAAAGGGCCTGGGAAGGATTCGATGTTTCCCCTCTATCATTTTTGATAATCATCGGAGGATCTTCAGCTGGAATTCTGGTTGGATCATCATCCTAACCATATCTTGAAAGAGAAGAGCTATCTTCTTTATATTAGCAGCCTGCTCCGCAGCTTTCTTATTTTTCTTCTCTATAACCCGTCGCAAAAACTCTGTATCGGTTTCTTGCTCCTGGCATTATTCAGTTTCTTTATCCCGACTTTTTTTTAGGTCCGGTGAGTGCTGTCATTTTGGTCAGCATCTCTTGGAGCTTTTGATGTTGCTTCTGAGGATTCGTCAACGACCGAGTATGCGGTCTGTGACTGATAGAAGCACGACACTCTTCTTTTCCGTTATCCATGTAGACCGTGTGGATAGTTATGCATATAGACATAGGGAGTTTAGAGCCTTCTCCTTTGGATTTTTCCACTGGCAGTAGAATTGTCTCCTGCCTCATTCTTTTTTTTAGAGGTTGGAGCTGAAGGTGTTAGCTATAGTTTGCTCAAGTCAATTATTGTAATCGCAGGCATGCGATTGTGATGATTGAGAGAGAACCTATACGGATAGAACAGTCTTACTCGAGATAATAGTATGCTATCTGGTTTGTCTTTATCATCATGTACATGCTTTATGTGGTATTACAGATC
Organism: Agapanthus africanus; assembly: GCA_030015575.1. NCBI lineage: Eukaryota > Viridiplantae > Streptophyta > Magnoliopsida > Asparagales > Amaryllidaceae > Agapanthus > Agapanthus africanus. Next base: position 195,776,679 of record CM057339.1, on the reverse strand, counting down.
ACTATTACATGTTGATAAAGCCCATATGATTCTTGCTTGACTACCAGCATTATGATGGCAATCATATACGTAGGAGCTGGGTGGTCTATTAGCACATCCTTAAATGTCCATAGTCGAGAGAGTATCGAGACTGGGCATTGATACTCCGGAGTGGACTAGTGTATACTTATCGAGACCCCGACGAGGGGCGGTGGCCGGTCTCACAAGCCATTGGTGTTAGTCAGTCACCTAAGATAGTATACAGGTGCTCATTGGGTTATGAGTACACTGGACAGACTCTCCGGGAACATACTAGTTGGTATTATACCTATTGTCAGATAGCAGTTCCCAGGTGACATGTGTACAGGTTAGTCTGTCGACCTGAGATCTTCATTTGTCTCGTGTGATTTCCCACTGTGCTTTGATTACCACCCTACCACGGCTTAAAGGAGTCGTGCAAACAGATTTTAGTTGGGTACAGTCCCGAGCCACATGGAGGCAGTGAGCGGATCGTCGGGGATTCGTCTCTCCCGATATTTGGGGTTAATGTCGCGAGGTGCACGGGTGGCCATCACCAGAAATCCTTGGCCAAGGTAGACGAGAATTACTGATTTGGATTAGTAGTTTCTCAGTAGGTGATGGACTTCATACCGATACGAAATATCGTGTTATTAGTGGTCTGACTTTATCCACCCCCGTAGACTCGATATGCGATTGTCATGCCCTGCTTCCCGGTGTACGGTAAGGAGATGCGACTAGACACACGACGTATTTACTCACAAGTAAATACGCTAAGCGTAAATAAGTAATATAATGTAAATGTGCACAAGAAAGACAAGAGATGTAAATGAACATCAACTTTTTATTTAATAAACATTCTTTACAATGCAACTGAAAAGTAAATACAATATGGAAAGCAATGCCTAAACAATAGCATGGACTGAAAGTAAAGTATATACAAGTGACTAGAGCTCGAGATCCTCGACGAACTGCTCCAAATCTTTTGAGCTGGGCTCGATCTCAAGAGAGTCGGGTCCTCCTGACAACATTCCAAAGAAAGAATAGAAAAGGAATATTGTCAGCGAATAATCGCTCGGTAAGTCCCAAAAGAGATAAAAATAGACTGAACAGATAAAGAGAATATATCTGGTATAATGTATGATTATTATATTAACGCAGTTGTTTGTAACTTGGTACAGAATGCATCAGTGTATACGAGAGAAGTCAAACTTTCCCTGTGGACTAAGATATACGGAGCATAAGGAACCGTTAAGCCACGGAACAACAACACGGATATTCAGATTAGGTGTATTATAGCTACAGTCTCGTACCACTTCAAATACATTCCGTATCATTCCACCCCGTTAAAATCCCCGTAATGTTTATTTTGTTGCTTTGTAGATGATTTGCAGATATAAGACTTGCCGAAACCATGATATCAATTGTTCATGTAAACGGATAAAGGTATAAACGGATAGTCATGTAGACAAGTCAATATATATCTATGGATTGGTCAAATTAAGTCATGTTGATATAGATTGTATTCTGGTATTCATGTTCAAGTTCCAGTATATATGGATTCATATTGTATTGGAGTTATATTTGGATTATATGTAGATTGGAATTGTATTCGAATTCAACTGAGACTCTGTCTAAGTTAGACACTTAACCAGAATTGAAGTCCTGAATTAGTTTTGGAGTTATCGGTAACTGCTGCACATGGACGGCAGGATTTGTGTCTTTTTCCAAGACAATTACCGTATTGATAACCTCGTTTTTAGTTGTCTACCTTAAATAGGTAAGCACCCGCATTCTCCGGCTCCCTGAAGCTCAAGAGAATTGGTCCTGCTTAAACCTATATTTACTAGGGTCCTTATTGTAAATTAATATAACTTGAGGGGGTTTTATGAAAAATAGTTTTGATATATTTTCAAAATAAACCTCAAGTAATTATTTATCGACTTTAGGGTTTTCATAGATGTAATTTTTTATAAGATGAGATATTCTAGTGGATATAAACCTAAATCGAATAGTATATGGTATTTTCATGTAAATTGACTTGTATTGATATCTTGATGGTATTTTCATGAACTTTTGTGGTTCTTTTCTTTTGATTTAGAAAACATGGAATATATTATATATTTAATATTGATATTTTAATAATATTTACGTATATATATATACATATTTATTAAAATATAGAATTTATTTATTAATAGAATTCACGTTTTCTTAAAAATTGTAATAATAAAAATTCTCATTGAGATCGTATGCTCCGTGAGGGGGTCTGCATCTCGCCCTACTAGTCCGATAGATGTGCGATAATCAGCACCAACCAAATCGGATTCCCCAAAATGGGTTGTAAAGACATAATTGTATGGAATTTGATTAAAACAATTAAAAGAAATACGGTTTTGATAGTTTATTTAACTGTAAATTCACCTTAACCACAAAAATATTGTTTTCAAGCCATCGTGCTATGTCATGATGAGTGTTGTGATGAGGTAGGTCATTACCTCGTGAGTTTTTTAAAGGTAATATAAGCAATATGATGAAGTAATGTCGTGGGTAAACTTTGTGGTATTTTAACAAAAAAGTGTAATACAAGTTGCATAGCATTTTATTTCGAATTGAAACGTATTCTAAATATTGTTTTATGGTTGCTAAACAAGATATAAAGAGATGGTTGATTTGTTGTTAAGAAAATTTAGGTTTTTAATGAAATTAGAATCGGAAGTCGGAATAACTCCGCTTCCGATGAATTTTAATAAAAGGTCGTTTAGAATAGAAAGAGGGGAGAAGAGAAGGAACTTACGGGTTTGGAGAAGAGAGAAGAGATATAGGAACAAGTTGTGAACTTCGTGGAGTCACGGTGTCGTGGGATTTGTCCCGAATCATCGCTGAAACTTGACGTTGGGCTAACTCCACTTGTATAACTTTTTGAACTTGGAAAATTTTGAGAGTTTTGACAATGGATTTCAGAATAGAGAGAGATAGGATGTAGGGTGGTATTTATAGGATAGAATTAGGGTCTAGAGTATTAAAATGAGAATTAAAATGCATTAAAATTTGGTTTTAAAGCTCATTTTAATTCTCTGTTAATGTGCAGGAAAAACAAACAGAAGAGGAGTAGTGGGGGAAGGCCCAAGGGTTAGGGTTAAATTTTGGAAGCATTTAGGATGGAGGGCCCGGCGGCGCCGGCCCCAGAGCATATCTCGCCGGCCATTTCAAAGGGGATTGGGCTTGGATGCATGCCACGTGTTGGGGTCTGTGTGTACAACATTTTCCACATGTTTGATTTTAGTGACTTTTCATATTTACATGTATTGCACGTATAAACTTTTGGGCTTCCAAAAAGTTTAAAAGAAAAATCAACAAAAATAATATGTGGCTGAGGAGATTCGAACACACGGGCTACGTCTCAGCAGTGCAAGGCTTTACCAATGAGTTACAAGTGCTTTCTTGCTGTTCTAAAACAATTCAAATAATTATAGCATACCCAGGGTTGCAATACTCCATTTAGTACATTAACTTTAAACAAATTTTGTACATTATAAACAGAGTCGTTACATTCTACTCTCCTTACAAAAATTTCGTCCTTGAAATTTATAATTATTTAAGGACTAATTTACAAATAAGAAAGGGTATCTTGCACGCATGTCGTCTTCTCTTTCCCACGTTGATTCTCCTGGTGAGTCTTTCCTCCACATCACTCGAACCAAGTATACTTTCTTGTTTTGAAGTGACTTTACTTTTCTGTCCAGAATTTCAACGGGTTGTTGCTCACAAGATAGATCCGTCTGTACAGTGAGCTCGGAGTGATCAAGAATATGGTTGGGGTCTCTTACATACCTTCTGAGCCGGGATATGTGGAACACATTGTGCACTCCTTCCAATGAGGGTGGAAGTGCCAAACGGTATGCCACTTCTCCAACTCGTTCGAGTATGTCGAACGGTCTAATATATCTCGAGCTTGCTTACCCCTCTTTCCGAAGCGAATCACTCCACGGTTTGGAGAAATCTTCAGAAAGATATGATCTCCCAATTAGAACTCCAAGTGATGGCGCTTTGCATCAGCCCAGTGCTTTTGTCGATCTTGGGCTATGAGCATTCTTTTCCTGATAGTGCAAACTATATCTACAGTCACCACTATCATCTCAGGTCCAAGGAGTTCTCTATCTTCAATGTCATCCCAACTTAATGGTGAACGACACTTCCTTCCATATAGAGTTGCAAATGGTGCCATTCTAATACTCGCTTGGTAGCTGTTGTTGTATGAAAACTCCACAAGATATTGGTGATTTTCCCACGATCCTCCGAAGTCTAAGAAACAAGCTCTTAGCATATCTTCAAGTATCTAAATCGTTCGCTCATACTGTCCATCTGTTTGTGGATGGTAAGCCGTGCTAAAGTTCAGACTAGTTCCTAAGCTAGCTTGCAGACTCTGCCAAAATTGCGATCGGAATCTGGTGTCACAATCGGAGACAATGCAAACCGGTACTCCATGTAATCTCACGATCTCCTGCATGAGTTCATGGGTATCAGAAATAGTGAAATATGAAGAGTTAAATCTTAATTAGATTCATACTTACTTCCATGTACTTCTTTTCTAGTATCTCAGTAGATTGGCCAACTCGAAATGGGATGAAGTGAGCCGACTTTATGAGTCGATCCACAATAACCCTTACTGCATTGTTACCTTTCATGCTGCGAGGAAGTGCAGTCACGAAGTCCATGGTAATGTGTTACCACTTCCGTTCTGGGATAGGTAACAGTTGAAGTAAACCAGCAGTCTTGTGGTGTTTAGCTTTTACTTGCTGACACACCAAGCATTTTACTACGCTTCTGGCTACTTCACACTTCATTCCATGCCACCAGTAATGTTAACGTAGATCTTTGTACCACCAGGGTGTACTGAGTATGGGGAGCTGTGAGCTTCTTTCATCAACTCTTCCCGAACAGGACCTTGTTGTACACACAATCTGCTTCCATATCTCAAAGATCCATCTTCGTGGATGATGAAGTCTATTCTAAGTCCACTTTCTACTTGTTCTCTGATCTTTTGCAACTTGGCATCACTTGCTTGAGCTGCTTTGATCTGATTGACAATTGTAGACTGAATTTGTAAGTTCATCAAACTTGAAGCGTTACCTGGCATGATCACTTCTATCACCATCTGATGCAAATCTTGCTATAGATTCCACTGTGTGGTGAGATTCATTGATAGTGGTTGACGACTAAGTGCATCAGGTACTACATTCACCTTCCCTGGATGATATTGTAGATTGATGTCAAAGTCCGCCATGAGTTCTAACCATCTTCTCTGCCGCATATTCAACTCTTTTTGAGTAAACACATACTTCAGACTTTTGTGGTCTGTGTAGATATCTACCCGTTCTCCAAGAATATAATGACGCCAAATCTTGAGTGCAAAGATAATGGCTGCCAACTTCAGATCATGCGTCGGATAGTTGCGCTCATGAATTTTCAGCTGTCTTGATGCATAAACTACAAGTTTACCATGCTGATGTAGAACACATCCTAATCCCTTACCAGATGCATCGCAATGCACTACGAAACCTCCAGATTGGTCCGGTATTACGAGAATAAGTGTTGATGTCAATCTTGACTTGAGTTCTACGAAAACTTGTTCGCATGCTTCTGACTACACGAATTCTTCATCTTTACGTGTGAGCTTGTCAGGAGTGTTGCAATCTTCGAAAATCCTTCAATAAATCTTTGGTAGTATCTCGCTAATCCTAAGAAACTTCAAATGTCCTTCACTGTTTTTGGTATCGGCCATTCGCTTACTGCTGATACTTTAGCTGGATCCATAGAGATTCCTTCACCTGAAACGATATTTCCGAGAAATCCGATCTGTTCTAGCCAAAACTCGCACTTGCTGTACTTGGCACAGAGTTGATGCTGTCGCAAGGTCTCCAGGGCAATTCGTAGATGTCTAGCGTGCTCTTTCCGATTCTTTGGATGTCGTCGATGAATATAACAATGAACCTGTCTAGGTACTCTCGGAAAACTTGATTCATGAGATTCGTGAATATGGCTGGTGCATTGGTCACTCCAAATGGCATCACGAGAAACTAATAATGTCCATAGCGAGTCCTGAATGCCGTCTTCGGAATATCATACTCTTTGACCTTCACCTGATGATAACCCGAACGAAGATCTAACTTTGAGAAAATGCAAGACCCACTTAGCTGATCAAACAGATCGTCGATTCATGTTAGTGGATACTTTTTCTTTATCGTGACTTAGTTCAAAGCTCTATAATCAATACACATTCTGTATAAACCTTCCTTCTTCTTTATAAGTAGAACCAACGATCCCCAACTTGAAGTGCTGTGACGAATCCATCCCTTCTTCAGAAGTTCGTCCAGCTGAGTACGGACCCCTTCAAACCTTCTGGACTTAATCGATACGGTGCTTTGATCACCGGTTGTGCACCAGGTAATAAATCAATTCTGAATTCAAGAGCTCGATTCGGAGGCAAATCTGATATGTCTTCAGGAAATACATCATCGAACTCTCAAACTATCTCTGGCTTATCTTCTTCCGCCTGTAGAGTTGCAATCACTGCCTTCTTCGGTTTTGCTTTGTATGTGCTAGGCTCCAGGGTTCGGTCTCCACTTTTGAAATAAAAGACCAGATGGTCTGGAATCTCGAACACTACCCTCCTTTGACGACAGTCGATGGTAGTGTAGAAAGTTCCTAGCCAATCCATACCCAAAACTACATCGAAGTTCGGTATGTCCAGCACCTTGAAGTTAGCATAGAATTCTCTGCTGCAGATGACTACTGGAAACATGTTGTATCCCATTGTTGCCTTTAGAACGTCGTTCCCTGAATTGATATTCCAGCTGGATACAAGCGGTTTGACTGGAATCGCATGAGTTCGGACGAACCATTGCGACATAAAGCAATGAGATGCTCTAGTAACGAAGAGTGCTAGTGCAGGAAGTGAGGCTACTAAGATCGTACCTAAATTGTGTAGGATAGGTTTAGCTTCTTCCACAGTCATTGTGAAAGCCTGTCGCCTCGACATTCCTCCTTGCTGGAGGAGCATTCCTCTGTCCGTTCCTCTGTCCTTGAGGTAGGTTCCTTTATGCTTGATGGAACTGACGAGGAGGAGGTGCGGTAGGTCCACGGGAAGATGAAGCTGGGAGAGCAAGATGTGGTGTATGTGCCTGGATAGCTGGCTACTACGGGTAACTGATTGCTAGTCTGGGTACAAAGTTCGGATTGAGTCGATGAGGACAAGACCCAATATCATGTGTGGATGAGCCATAGACTAAGAAGAGGCGATTAGCACGCCTGCAATTGATTGATCTCAAAGAATAATTTATAACCGCAATCAAGAACGGCGTCGCTTGGTAGCTAGCCGGTGAGTACGGGTCGGTCCACAGGGATTTTGTGAATTTCCTAATTGTTCTTACGAGTTAATTCTGATCGGTGTGAACGGATTGATTAAATCTAAAAACTAAATCTATCTAGATCTAAATCTTGCTAGGGTTAGGTTTAGGGTAAGTTTGGAAATGTAAATAAATCTCACCGCTTTCTATACCCAAATTAAGATCTATGAGGAGTTATGGTAATTATCAATAAAGGGGATTAGAACCATTCGAGAAGGTGTTTCTTCCTCTAGGTTCTTGTCCTTCCTTTATCAATCCTTACCCTAACCTCCATGGAAAACACGCTCAACCGGGCCTTTATACTACAGTATCACCGCTACCTCGTGGGATAGGGTGCCGTAAGGAGCGGTGTGTGCATATTTTGCATGGAGTCCTATAAAAAAGTGTGATGGGCAAGAAAGGGGTGAGAGATATGCATCTCTCAAGCCTTCCCCAAAGCTAACCCTAACAAGCGAGGAGACTACTCGCTCATTAGGGAATTGAAGAACATGCTATCTATCTATCTAGGACAAGGAATTAAAGATCTATACTAAGGAAATTAAATAAAACTACTTACTTTATTGATGTCTCTCTCCAAACATTTACACAAGACTTGTCAGATCTGAATAGATGAAATGAAAAGAGGCATCGATGCTCTCCAAAAGGAATCTGAATTTTATTAATGAAAGGAGGCATAACCTAATACAAGAATTTGGATCTCTATTTATTGGACATAGAAAACCCTAGGTTTACAATCGCCGCATATATGCTTTTACAAAAATACCCTTAGGAAGACTAGTCAGCGCCGCCAGAATTTTGGTAAAAACATTCGCCACTACGGGCTATACACGGCCGCGGAACCGCGGTTTCGCGGCCAAAAGATGGTCTTGAATGCTGCAATTTCCTGTACTGCTTCTGGGTGACTTTTTCTTCCTGTTTCTTTGGTTGGTTCTTCAGAATATCTTCTATTTCTCTTCCAGATCTCCACAGTGAGTAATGTAGTGGACTTTTTACCGTTGCTTCGTGACGAAGTCTTGAACCTTGCGCTGCCTTGTACTTTGTGAACTGATCTTCGTGTAGGCTTGATCAAGATTCCACCATTTATTGGTCGTAGTCTCACTTTTGCATCGTCTTTTATCTTTTTCACTGCTTTTGTTCCGAGAACCTGTAACCTGTAACTATGTAGCAGACATGGGTCAAAAGCACCTGTTTATTTGTAAAATGACTAGGACTGGGGAATATAATAATGCAATATTATGATATGAACAAATACCCCCAAACTTATCTTTTGCTCGTCCTCGAGCAAACCTAGTTTTATTCTCAACAAAAACCTAACCTCACTTTCGCAGGGAAACACGATTGCACTGAGCTTGTGCAACAAGCCGTTAAACCTCTATGTGTCCCTAGTAGGAGGAGTGTTGTTTCCTGAGGGTTTTCAGCGGATACTACCCATAAAATCCTATCAATTAGGCCCATTAACTTTTATTCTCCAATTAGGTTTTCTAACAAGAAATTCTATTATCTTCGACTCATAAATTATCCACCCGTATTCTTCACGCTTCTTTATCATTTAACTTAAGATTGTATATGTCCTGCAGACCTATTTAGCTTTTGGCATCTCTTAAGTTTTCCTTCTAGGGTTCTATCTCAACTTAGGAATTTTTATCATTTCTATTAAAGATATAAGTCTATTCTTCATTCCTATCTCTTATCTAAATCCCAATCACATACCCCTACGTATGTGTATAAATCACCCCTACACTTAGAAATTCAAATCAAGCAATCATACTCTTGTCCATTGTCCAAAGCACTTCTTAATTGGTGAATTTTTAGATGAATTTCGCTCACACATCCTTCATGCGATTGTTAATACTTCTTGAGGTACCAACAACCGATTACAAGATGCGATTGCACATTAAAGCGTAATTCCTAGTCTTGCAACACCTAAGGCTTTAGCAGTGACTCCCAAACCAGTTGGTCTAAGGCACTAGGTGATGAAGCACCCTCGCTAAATATTTTTTTCTATTTTTGCAGCCTTAAGTAATCAAAAAAACCAGTGTTCATTTTTTTATTATCTCTTTATTCACACTTGAATTTTTTTTCTCTTCGTACTAAGGACTTTAGACAAGAGCATTTCAAGGTCTCTTCTACTATTCCAAGTTTCAAGGTTCGTGTTTGTGCAAGTTGTAGGGTATATTTTCAGAATTTAGACTTAAGCTTAGGAATTATTTTTCAAACTTATACTTTAATAAAAACATCAATACTCTTCCCTTGTTTTAACTTAGCCCAAGAAGTGAACTCAAAATTTTCCTCTTTCTAAACAAACTACAGAGACATATACTTTCTACCGTTAAACTAAAAGAAAGGTTATTTTTAGGGTTTTTAATTTACTAAGTCTAAGATCTAGTTGTTCCTAACTAGTTAACCTATTTGTCAAACTCAAGTCAATTATGGCCAAAATTGAATACATTAATTTTTATAATTTTTGAAAATTTTCAATTTTTATGGGTTTAAAAATAAGTATGCAAATGCAAAAATATACACATGAATGCGAAGGAAGAAGGCTTACCGAGTATATCCCCAAACTTAACCTTGACAGTGTCCTCACTGTCATGCTACACCAAGATGGTCAAAATGTCGGCACTCCCCCGTTTATTTATTTATAATTTTTTTTATTGTTAAAAGAAAAAAAAAAAAAATAATATACAACAAGGTTCTCCCCACACTATGCAAGGCCTTATACAGGCCAAAGGTTAGCACCAACCATTCAAAGATTCTATCGTGATAATGATAGGGTTGGTGAAAGATTGGAGTGTAAAGAAAAGAAATGAGAAACACACGAGACCGTATGGAGATAGAAACGGTATACAGTCTCGGTGGAGGAGGAGAATGGCGGAAAAAAAGAAAGAAGTGTAGTACGATCTTGAGGGTGTAAATCGAGTGAATAAATTAGCGCAATTTGTGATGACCGATGTGTTAAAAGCGATTGTGCTAATCTATCAACCCGTCGAGAAATGGGGTCAAATCCCTTAAGATTCGCAAGAAAACATGGGTGCGTCGAACTTGGTAAACCCTCCATGAAAATGGAAACGCGACGGAGTCTTGCATGGTCGAAACGATAGGAAGGACGAAAGGTAGTGATTGAGGGATAGTCTTATTCTCACCTAAGTAATCTGTCTCGAATTTGAAAGATTCCATCAATGGTTCGAAATGACTGTAAGCAACCGAGTCTGATGGTTCAACTAACTCATCTGAAAATTGAAAGGACTCAAACTCGGGAGGTGAGTTTTCAACATCGTCCGTAAAAGTGAAACACTCGTAATCATTATCGTCTGTGAGAACTGTGTCAGATTCAAAGAGAAATTTTTCAAGTTCACAGTCTTCAAGCGTGATCTTTTGCATGGTCGGAACGATGGAAAGGAGGGAGGGTGATTTAGGAAGTATAACAGTTAAAGGTTCACGAGAATGAAGTGGAAAATCTGACACATCAAACAAAAATGGTTCATCCTCAATATTATCCTCAATACTATCCTCATAATTCTCCTCAAAATTCATCCTATCCATGCCATTATCATTAAAATTAAGACGCATATAAGATTCGGGAGAAACATTTAATGACTCAGGATGATGAATTGGAGATAAAATTTCAGTCAAATTTATGGGTTCATCATCCAAAATATTCCCGGCGTCTATATCCTCAATCAAGTGAAAATCAATTTTTTTCTGACACCTCATCAAAAGCATGGATATTTATCAATTCAGGTTCTAGATTAGAGGTGTAAAGATTGAAAGGATTAGGTGTAGTTTCACTCGAAATGAATTCTTCATAATCTGGCAAATCAATCACTACAAAGTCACACAACTCATTAAATGTTTTATCATGTGGAGCACTTGATAGATATTCAAAACCGGAGTTATGGGATTCAATTGGGTATGGGTAGGTTTGATTTGGAAATCCTCTCAAATTCTCACTCTGTCCAATCGCCTCCTTATACATTGGAATTTTTGGAGCTAGTTGGAAACTAGCTACCGGTTCACTAGGTTGCATAAGGGCGGCCATGGACGCATCCACATTCCTCATCATTTTGTTTGTTGCTAAAATATAAGCTTCCAACGACTGTTCCAAACTAGACATGGATTGTCAAGGGGTTTCAGTAAAAGATTCAAACCTGTTTGGATACGTGAAACTCCCAAATGGTTGTGTAGAAATAATGTCTAGTGAAGGTGGGAAAGTCGGGTAGGACTGGGAGGAATTGGATGGTTGGACAGGAGTAGGATCAACATTTGGATAAAAAGGTGAATGGACTTGTTGATCCCTAGAACTGGATGTGTGGAGAGGAGTGAAAGATCGGCTACGAGATTGTTCAATATGCTCAGCAATAGACATGTGTTTAGCAGTTACAACAGGACTCGAAAAAGGAGTATCAACATAAGAAGGTGGTGAAGGTTGAAATGGTTGATACAAAGTGGAATGCAAAGTCGAACTGTTTCTCCTAGACCCTTTTATTCGATCTTTCAAAGAAATTTTGGGCATGGAGGGATCATCCTTAAATCGACCGAAACAATTCGCGTACGAAGCAAAGTTTGGTTCAGGGTACCAAAGTTCGGCAAGAGATTTGTGAGGTGGGGTACCCATGATGCAAAAAGGAGAAGAGAAAGAAGGTGGGTGGTGCAAGGAGTTCTTAGCGACAAAATTTGCAAGTCTTTTTTTAAAAAAAAATTTCCTCATTTTCTTTTATTTGGAACTTTTTGCAAAAAATATTTTCGATAAAGGGCTTAAACACACTTTAAATCAACCACAAATACACAATCAGGCCTAGACCTAGGGTCACCTAGATCAGCTAGACAGCTCCTAACTGTTCCAAAGGGCTATAAATAAGACCTCAAACCGCCTCTTCACCGCTAATTGCGGCAAGGTAAGTGCTAGGTGAGTGGGAGGCTCTCCACTACAAGTAGTGGCCCTAATTAAGTAACCACTCGCCTTAGACACACTTGCCTTGATACCGCAAAGTTAGGTTAGGATCAACGGCCGATGCCTACAACTAGTCCTCTGTCCTATTGAGCGCGACGTCCTTAGGGCTGAGTCTAGTATTTTTTAATTAAATAATGGTCAATGCAAAATGCCTTATGTGATTTCTGGGGTCCTGGGAAGGGTGATGAAATCCCAACCCAATCTGGATTGGTCTCAAGCCCCTTAAAGTCAGATTAAATATATGCAAAACAGTAACAACCACTTGCAATCAAATTTTTTTTATTTTAAGCGCGGCGCAAAGAATCCTGCACAAGATTTGTTATTGGAAGGGGGAAGATTTTTTTAAGCGCAAAGAATCTTGCAGGAGATTTGACAAAAGATATATCGGGATTTGCAGAGGAGAAAATCAGAAGACTTACAGAGAGGATCCACGTGACGAAGCAACCAACCCGCGGCGGATCCGCGGTCGCAAGCGGGCTATGGCGGCGGTTCGGCGGTCGGATCGGCGGCATGATTCTCCAAAATTTTCTGGTCTGCTGATGACGTCAGTAGACCATGGATGCGCGGCGGGAAGTAGGTTCTGGTGGCGGAAACGCGGTCGTGTTGACGGTTCATTTCTCGAGATTTTTTCTGTTGTTCTGTTGGTAAAATCCTCTGCTGTTCAGATCTGCCTTTTTCTGTTTTGATCTCTGGATTTTTCCAGATCCGAACTCGATTGTAGATCCTGCAAAATTCAAACAAAAATACCCTTCACAAAATACAAAGAAAATAAATTTTTATATTTTTTAATTTTTCATTTTTTTATGATTTTTCAATTTTAGATTAACCCGAAATTGCAAAAAGGAAATAACACGCCATCCCCGGCAACGTCGCCATTTGATTGATCTCAAAGAATAATTTATAACCGCAATCAAGAACGGCGTCGCTTGGTAGCTAGCCAGTGAGTACGGGTCGGTCCACAGGGATTTTGTGAATTTCCTAATTGTTCTTACGAGTTAATTCCGATCGGTGTGAACGGATTGATTAAATCTAAAAACTAAATCTATCTAGATCTAAATCTTGCTAGGGTTAGGTTTAGGGTAAGTTTGGAAATGTAAATAAATCTCACCGCTTTCTATACCCAAATTAAGATCTATGAGGAGTTATGGTAATTATCAATAAAGGGGATTAGAACCATTCGGTAAGGTGTTTCTTCCTCTAGGTTCTTGTCCTTCCTTTATCAATCCTTACCCTAACCTCCATGGAAAACACGCTCAACCGAGCCTTTATACTACGGTATTACCGCTACCTAGTGGGATAGGGTGCCGTAGGGAGCGGTGTGTGCATGTTTTGCATGGAGTCCTATAAAAAAGTGTGATGGGCAAGAAAGGGGTGAGAGATATGCATCTCTCAAGCCTTCCCCAAAGCTAACCCTAACAAGCGAGGAGACTACTCGCTCATTAGGGAATTGAAGAACATGCTATCTATCTATCTAGGGCAAGGAATTAAAGATCTATACTAAGGCAATTAAATAAAACTACTTACTTTATTGATGGCTCTCTCCAAACATTTACACAAGACTTGTCAGATCTGAATAGATGAAATGAAAAGAGGTATCGATGCTCTCCAAAAGAAATCTGAATTTTATTAATGAAAGGAGGCATAACCTAATACAAGAATTTGGGTCTCTATTTATAGGACATAGAAAACCCTAGGTTTACAATCGCCGCATGTATGCTTTTACAAAAATACCCCTAGGAAGACTAGTCAGCGCCGCCAGAATTTTGGTAAAAACATTCGCCACTACGGGCTATACACGGCCGCGGAACCGCAGCCGCAAGCCAGGTTTGGCCACGGTTCCGCGGCCAAAAGATGGTCTTGAATGCTGCAATTTCCTGTACTGCTTCTGGGTGACTTTTTCTTCCTGTTTCTTTGGTTGGTTCTTCAGAATATCTTCTATTTCTCTTCCAGATCTCCACAGTGAGTAATGTAGTGGACTTTTTACTGTTGCTTCATGACGAAGTCTTGAACCTTGCGCTGCCTTGTACTTTGTGAACTGATCTTCGTGTAGGCTTGATCAAGATTCCACCATTTATTGGTCGTAGTCTCACTTTTGCATCGTCTTTTATCTTTTTCACTGCTTTTGTTCCGAGAACCTGTAACCTGTAACTATGTAGCAGATATGGGTCAAAAGCACCTGTTTATTTGTAAAATGACTAGGACCGGGGAATATAATAATGCAATATTATGATATGAACAGCAATCATTCGTCAGGTGTCTATCCCTCTTGCAGTAGGTGCAAAAATCTGGACTGAGCCGATTAAAAGGTACTCCCGGTCTCCTGGATACAAAAGGTGGCTTGGAAGAGGCTCATCCTGCTATCTGAGTAGCAGGGCACTTCATACCGGCAGATTGAGGTATGCCCTTCTTCTTTACTACTGCATCGTATCGACGGGCATCTCTCAGAGCCAAATCATGGGTTGGGAAATCCCTTGTAACTAGAGCAGCTTAGATCTCCGGTTCCAACCCCTGCTGAAATCGTCCGGTCCTGATCTCAGCAGTCGGTATGAGATATTCCGCGAACCTGTTATGGTCTTGTGTTAGCTGTGTAGTATGTGTTATTAGAAAATCGAATATTTGAGACATGTCTTACCTGCTCAACATAGTGTACTCGGCATCATACTCATCCACAGATTTGCTCCACATAGAGCCCTATTGTAAATGGATGAATTGTTTCTCCATGTCAAATCGAGCAGTTTCTGGAAAATACTTCGTGTCGAACATGTCGCGAAATGTCTTCCATTCGATCGTCTGGATAAGATGGCTTTCTTCCGCCTTCCACCATACTCGTGCGTTATCAGTAAGTTGCATCTTCTTAACCCTTACCCAAGCAATGTCTGGCACTTGTGCTGCTGCCAGATCGTCCTCAATTGATTGAGCCCATTCTTCAGCTTCCAAAAGGCTCTCTTTTCCAGAAAATTGCTTCGAATGCAATGCCCGGAATTACTTCACTCCCGTTGCTTCTCCTTCTGGGCGGTTCATTAGTATGCCAGTCTGTTGCTGCTGTCCTTCTATGAGGCTTTTAATTGCCTCAAGCAGTACCGTCCGCTCGTTGATCGGAGCTACAACGGTAGGTGTAAGTGGGAGAGATGGTGGTGTGTTGTTGACGTTTATACTCGTGTTGTTGGGAGAATTCATGACCTTGAAAGAAAAATAGGGTTAGGATAGATTCATAGAATATGAAATGTAAAGAATGTTTAGTTGCCAAGTCTTATAATTCTTGTGTTATATTACTTAAGACTTCATGCAGAATTGACCCTGCATGGTAGGGTTCCACGCAGAACCGACCTGCATGGGCCGCCAACAAAACCTGTCACGTCCCGCATCCCGGTGTACGGTAAGGAGACGCGACGATGCACGCGACGTATTTTCTCAGAAGTAAATACGCTAAACGTAAATAAGCAATATAATGTAAATGTGCACAAGAAAGAAATGAGATGTAAATGAACAACAACTTTTTATTTAATAAATATTCTTGACAATGCAACTGAAAAGTAAATACAATATGAAAAGCAATGCCTAAACAACGGCATGAACTGAAAGTAAAGTATATACAAATGACTAGAGCTCGGGATCCTCGATGAACTGCTCCAAGTCTTCTGAGCTGGGCTAGATCTCCAGAGAGTCGGGTCCTCCTGACAACATTCCAAAAAAATAAAAGAAAAGGAATGTCGTCAGCGAACAATCGCTCGGTAAGTCCCAAAGAGAGATAGAAATAGACTGAACATATAAAGAGAATATATCTGGTATAATGTATGATAATTATGTTAACGCAGTTGTTTGTAGCTTGATACATAATGTATTAGTGTAAACGAGAGGAGTCCAACTTTCCCCGTGGACTAAGGTATACGGAGCACAAGGAACCGTTAAGCCATGGAACAACAACACAGATATTTAGGTTATGTGTATTATGGTTACAGTTTCGTGCCACTTCTAATACATTCCGTATCAATCTACCCCGTTAAAACCCCATAATGTTTATTGTGTTGTGTTCATATCAGAAAACTGCATTCTAATACCGCTCATTCATTATCTATTTGTTGTATTTATCGGTACTATTAACCAGTGTCTGCTCAGTAATACAGATTACAGGTATCCGTGATAAAATACTGGAAATACATTTAAAAGCACGGATATATCAATTGAGAGCCGACACTGCAACCAGAACCGCAATCCGACCGATACTTTAGGAGTCCCTTTTTGCAACAAGTTTGTGTATACATTTTTCTATCTAAATGGTCCAACACAACAAATGCGTACACAAGAATTTTAGGCACATGTGGATATGCATTCAAGGCAAAATATTATTAGCATTCAAGGCTAAACATCATGTGTTGATTTTTTCCCTCCAAAACAGAAATCAAATCAAAACAAATCAGCATGTGCCATAATGGGGCAGCCATGAATCAAGCCACATGTGGTAATGGAGTAATGAGCATTTAATGGTGAAGATTATGTGTTGAATTCAAGATTCAGAATTCCCTCCAAAATCTGGGTGTAGACCAAGCCAAATCAGAGAAAACAAACTGGACCAAAGTGATGCGGGGGACCTAACAAGTCAACACACCAAGTACGAGACCATTCCAATATGATGTGGCCGGCCACATCACATTATAGACCGGTCTGGCCGGCCCACTACCTCCAGTGGGCCCCAGTTCTTCACACACCCCTCCTTGCTGCCACGTAGCCCTAATTTTATTGTTTATTTTCTTTTCTTTTCTGCCTATAAAAGCAGGCAGTGGGCAAAGGTTCAAGGGGTGATTCTTTAGTCTTGGATTGTCATTCTTTAGTCTAAGTTTTCTTTTCTATTTTATTGTAAATAGCTTAGTCCCCTTGAGTTCTTAACCTTCTCTTGATCCTTCAACCTCTTCATTGAGCTTGAAAGTTTAAGGGTTGGTTATTGATCTCAAGGGGTTGTATCATTCTTGAAGTTTAATAAAGTGTTCTTTTGTGCTTCCTTCACCATGGGTTCTTTGCCCTTTCTTGATCTTGCAACCTCTTTATTGAGCTTGCAGGTTTAAGTTTGGGTTATTGAACCCATGTCTTGCAATATGTTCTTTGGTTCCTAATCTTTTACTTACTTGCATTTTATTCTTGCTCTTTTAATTCTCGCATTTAAATTCCATGCACTTTAATTACTCGCTTGTAATCTTTTTTTTTCTTTGTTCTTCTCTTTTGTTATCTCTTTTTGGTTTGTTTTGTGAATGGTGTGAATATTGTTGTTAGGAAAAGAGAAAGGTATTGTAAGTTAACGTTTCGTTTTTCATTTCCTTTTCCTGTCTTTTCCATTTGAAACTCCGCCCAAACCCTACGCAAGTGCTCCGTTAGGCACCCTACCCTACCAAGGTAAAGATGATTCCTAACCGTGACCGGTTGCATTCGGTTTGGCCGGAGGAGAAAGCAAGAAAGAAGAACGGACGGAGAAGGGTCAATAAGCCGGATTCCACGAATACCGTGCTTAAGTCCCCTAATCCACGTTGTTGCCGATTGTTCTAGCTTCATTGGTTATGTTCGGCTCAAAGTACTTGAATATGGAATCCATTAACTTACACTATCCTATCGTTTCCTAACAAGCCTTATACTTGAATATAACATATAGGTTAGATAACGAACAAATCCGCCACGTTGTTAACTCGTTAAAACAAGGCTAAAAACTTACCATCTCCCTGTGGATCGATCCGTGCTCATCGCCACGTTGTTAACCCATTTGTATTGTTTGCTTGTTTTAAATTTTAGTGTGCAGGAATTTGGGCATTTGTATCGCTCTTCCGCACTAAAATCCGTTTTTCCGACATTTCAGATATTTTTCCGGATTTGCGAACTGAAACCGTGGGGAGCAGAGTGTACGCTCAAAGCTAGGGTGATTACGAAGTACAGTGCCAAAGATCCGGGTAGTTTGACCCGCGCAAGCGAACTTTTCAAGCTTACCGGATTCGATTCAACGGGGGTTTCTTAACCCACAACTTAACGGTACGTACTTTAGTAACACCTTCTTCTCAAATCCGACGCTTCCAATATAATATCTTTGCAGGATTCTTTGCAAGTTCGCTAGCAAACGCAAAAAAAAAATTGACTAACCCGTATTTGTTGCA
This sequence comes from Agapanthus africanus, assembly GCA_030015575.1. NCBI lineage: Eukaryota > Viridiplantae > Streptophyta > Magnoliopsida > Asparagales > Amaryllidaceae > Agapanthus > Agapanthus africanus. Next base: position 195,758,191 of record CM057339.1, on the reverse strand, counting down.
GTGCCGAGCTTAAACTAAAAAAAAAAGATTGTTTGAAATTTTGAACAATTTTTTTTATTGATTTGCGCATTGCATGCATTAATACGGACTTAAGGGCAAGCGAACCCCACAACATACGGTAAAGGATTTCATCACCTTTTCCGTGGCCCACAAATCACGAAACTGTGCATAAACGTTTACCCGCACAAATTTTAAAAGAAACTAGATTTTAAGCCTTAAGGACTTCGCGCTCACTAGGAGAGGTTAATTGTGTTTAGAACACCGCTTAACGGTATATTGTTTACGGGGTGTCTAGGAAAGTGTTAACGGTGAAACCGCCAAAAGAGAAAGGGTTATTTAATTAAGGACCTTCGTGAAAGCGTCGGAAAACCTCCTCTTATCTCTGCACTTACCTGGCCTCGTGATCAGTATATCTTGAGCCTGTTTCTCGACACAGTTTTATTTCGACAATCAAACTCTTGAGCAGGTCTAGTTGACCTAGGTGAACCCTAGAACGATTAGGTGTGTGGTATTTTTGTGTCGTGATTGTTATTGGTCCAGATTCTTTTTGTGTGTATATTTCATTCTTTTGTTAATAACTAACAAAAAATAAAAAAATCACATTCTTTTTCCCCTCCTTTTCTTATCCTTTCTTTCTTTCTCTCTTCATAACATGGGTGCCCCACCTCGAAAAACCCTTGCCGAACTTTGGTACACACAACCAGACATAACTTCCTACGGTTCTTGCTTTGGCAGAACGTCGAACGATCCATCCATGCTAAAAATTTCATTGAAAGATCGCATAGACGCGTCTAGGACAAACACTTGTACTCCGCAATCCACTTTGTATCAACCGTTTCAACCTTCACCACCCTCTTATGTTGATACCTCTTTTGCAAGTCGTCCTTTGTCCATCGCTGAACATATTGAACAATCCCGTAGCCGATCTTTCAATCCTTTCACCACTACAAATTCTTTGGATCAACAATTCCATTCACCTTCTTATTCGTCTGTTGATCCTACCTCTGTCCAACCATTCAATTCCTATCAGTCCCACCCAACTTTTGCGCCTTCCCTAGACACTGCTTCTAAACCGCTATTTGGGAGTTTCCAGTATCCAAACAACTTTGAATATTTTACTGAAACCCCTTCACAACCCATGTCTAGTCTGGAACAGTTGTTGGAAGACTTTAGGGTAGAGTCATGCCAACAGATGATGGATTTGAATGCGTCCATGGCCGTCCTCATACAACCTAGTGACCCGGTAGCTAGTTTTCAACTAGCTCCATATTTTACAATGTATGATGAGGCGGTAGGACAGGCTGAGAATTTGAGTAGTGAAAGTGAGCTGTACACCCTTTCTAATCAAACCTACCCATTGCAAATTGAATCACACAACTCCAGTTTTGAATGTCTATCTAGTGTCCCAAAAGATTTACCGATTAAAGATAGAACGTTTAATAAGTTGGGCGATTTTGTAGTGTTTGATTTACCAGATTGTGAAGGGTCCCTTCCAAGTAAAACCAGTCCTAAACCTTTTGACCTCTATACCTCCATTTTAGAACCAGAATCAATTGAATTCCATGCTTTTGATGAGGAGTCTGAGAATATTAATTTTCACTTGATTGAGGATATTGACGCAGGGAGTATTTTGGATGATGAACCCGTAGATTTGACTGAAATTTTCTCCCCAATTCATTATCCCGAGTCATTAAATGTTTCTCCCGAACTTCATATGCGTCTTGATTTTGATGAGATTTGCATGGATGAGATAATTTTTGAGGAAATTATGAGGATAGTATTGATGATAGTATTGAGGATGAACAATTTTTGTTTGATGTGTCAGATTTTCCAATTCATCGTCCTGAACCTTTAACTGTTATACTTCCTAAATCACACTCCATCCTTTCCATCATTCCGACCACGCAAAAGATCATGCAGGAGGACTGTGAGGTTGAAAAATTTCTGTTCAATCACAGCACATTTGACGCCACTAGTGCGTTCCTCCTTGAATCTGATACTCTTCTCACAGCCGATAACGATTACGAGTGTTTCACTTTTTCGGACGATGTTGAAGACTCACCGCCCGAGTTTGAGCCCTTCGAATTTTCAGATGAGTTAGTTGAACCATCAAACTCGGTTGCTCACAGTCAATTCGAACTATTGATGGAATCTTTCGAGTTCGAGACAATTTACTTAGGTGAGAATAAGACTATCCCTAAATCACTCCCCTTCGTCCCTTCCATCGTTCCGACCTTGCACGAAACTGTATCACTTTCATTTCCTATGTCTGGTTTACCGAGTTCGGCGTTCCTACATTTTCTGACGAATCTTGAGGGATTTGACTCAATCTCTCGACGGGTTGATAGATTAGCACAATCGCTTTTTACACATCGGTCATTACATATTGTGCGAATTTATTCACTCCATTTTCACCCTCAAGTTCGTACACCATTTCTTTTCCCCTTCCGCCATTCTTCCTCTCATATACCGAGACCGTATCCCGCTTCTATCTCCATACGGTCTCGCGTATTCTCCATTTCTTTTCTCTTCATCTTCTTTCACCAACCCGCATATTATCATGATAGAATTTTTGAATGGTTGGTGATCACTTTTGGCCTTTGTAAGGCCTTGTATAGCTTGATACTGTTTTCTTTCCCTCCTAATCCTGAACTTTGATGCTTAACAGTGGAAACACTGTTTTACTTAAGTTTGGGGGGGGAACCTTTTGGTGTACATATTTTTGGTTTTTATTTTTGTATATAAATTGTTTTTGGGGAGGCACCGACAATTTTGACCCTCTTGGTGTAGCCTGACAGTGAGGACACTGTCAGATTTAAGTTTGGGGGTGTGCTCGGTAAGCTTTCTACCTTCGCATTCATTTGTATATTCTGCATTTGCATAACTTATTAAAAACCCATAAAAATCAGAAAATTTTCTAAAAACATAAAAAATTTGTCGTCAAGTTAGCTAGTGGGAGAACTTAGATTCAATATTTCGACGGTTTTTTTTGATAAGATAAGAATAACTAAATCTTATTTTTAGATTTTGAAAACCTGAAAGATAACTCTCCTTTAAAGTTAACTATAGCAGATATACGTCTTTACATCACACTACACGTGTCGTGAGTTTTGAAAATTAGATGACAAGTCTATTATGTCTGAAACCTTTAAATGGATAAATTATTTTCTGAGGATCAAATAGGTTTGTTCTGAAATAGGTAATATCAAGACTAGTTTATAAAGAGAGTTGGATATGAAGGGATATTATTGATGCCTTGATAAGAACTAATTCTGAAGAATAACCCATCTGAATCTTGATTGGAGTGATTACACACTTAATCCACTAAACACGTCCTTTATCCAAAAAAATAATTGAACTACCGGTTATATCTTCGTTCGCATTAAATCATCATGATTTTCACGCTAAAATTGTCTTTTGTTTTTGGGCTAGGTATCTTGAGTAATTAAGTCCGCTGGGGTGTCTCTACACCTAATGCCCTAAAACCAACTGGTTTGGGAGCATTGGCCCAAAACTCGCTAAGAAGCCTAGAAAGTCCAAATAAAAACAAAGTCAAGCAAGTGTTCTCTCCGAGTTAAAATTCCTAACGGTTCTTTGTGTGAGAATAATCTTGGCAAAAGACAGGTTTTTATAAAAAAAAGTATTTCTAACGGAGATATGAAGGTTTTATTCTATGATAAAGACTAATGCACGTTCACAAAGGTGTGTATGAAATGAAAACAAGAAAAAGGTGGAGTGAAAAATAAGACTTAGTTTCCTGTTAAGGAAGATAGAAATTCTGAATTTGAAACCTTACTGGAAAACGAAACTTGAGAAATACTTGACTCTTTATTAGACTTATGTGATCCTTTTTAAATTTTTATCTGGGCTTTATTTTGTGACATGGTGACTTTAATCGTTCCTTTTGAAACTTAACAACACTATTTGCACTGCACGTAAAGACATATAAAATCTTAAGTTAAATGAGAAGTGAGGTGTGAAAAATAAAGGTTCGATAGTTCTAAATTTAGGATAATAGAATTGCTATCTTTTAAACAAAACCTTAGGGTTTGAATTATAGTTATTTCGCAAAACTAGCTTGACAGGATTTAGTGGGTGGAATCCGCTAAAAACCCTCAGGAGACAACACTCCTCCTACTAGGGATACCTAGAGGTTTAACGGCTTGTTGCACACGCTCAGTGCAATCGCGTTCCCTGCGAAAGTGCGGTTAGGATTTTCTTTTGTGAATAAATGGTTTTGTTCGGGACGGGCAAAAGATAAGTTTGGGGGTATTTGTTCATATCAGAAAACTGCATTCTAATATCTCTCATTCATTATCTATTTGTTGTATTTATCGATACTATTAACCAGTGTCTGCTCAGTAATACAGATTATAGGTATCCGTGATAAAATACTGGAAATACATTTAAAAGCACGGATATATCAATTGAGAGCCGACACTGCAACCAGAACCGCAATCCGACCGATACTTCAGGAGTCCCTTTTTGCAACAAGTTTGTGTACACATTTTTCTATCTAAATGGTCCAACACAACAAATGTGTACACAAGAATTTTAGGCACATGTGGATATGCATTCAAGGAAAAATATTATATGCATTCAAGGCTAAATATCATGTGTTGATTTTTTCCCTCCAAAACTGAAATCAAATCAAAACAAATCAGCATGAGCCATAATGGGACAGCCATGAATCAAGCCACATGTGGGAATGGAGTAATGAGCATTTAATGGTGAAGATTATGTGTTGAATTCAAGATTCAAAATTCCCTCCAAAATCTGGGTGTAGACCAAGCCAAATTAGAGAAAACAAACTGGACCAAAGTGATGCGGGGGACCTAACAAGTCAACACACCAAGTATGTGGCCGGCCACATCACATTATAGACCGGCCTGGCCGGCCCACTATCTCCAGTAGGCCCCAGTTCTTCACACACCCCTCCTTGCTGCCACGTAGCCCTAATTTTATTGTTTATTTTCTTTTCTTTTCTGCCTTTAAAAGCAGGCAGTGGGCAAAGGTTCAAGGGGTGATTCTTTAGTCTTGGATTGTCATTCTTTAGTCCAAGTTTTCTTTTCTCTTTTATTGGAAATAGCTTAGTCCCCTTGAGTTCTTAACCTTCTCTTGAACCTTCAACCTCTTCATTGAGCTTGAAAGTTTAAGGGTTGGTTATTGATCTCAAGGGGTTGTATCATTCTTGAAGTTTAATAAAGTGTTCTTTTGTGCTTCCTTCACCATGGGTTCTTTGCCCTTTCTTGATCTTGCAACCTCTTTATTGAGCTTGCAGGTTTAAGTTTGGGTTATTGAACCCATGTCTTGCAATATGTTCTTTGGTTCCTAATCTTTTACTTACTTGCATTTTATTCTTGCTCTTTTAATTCTCGCATTTAAATTCCATGCACTTTAATTACTCGCTTGTAATCTTTTTTTTTCTTTGTTCTTCTCTTTTGTTATCTATTTTTGGTTTGTTTTTTGAATGGTGTGAATATTGTTGTTAGGAAAAGAGAAAGATATTATAAGTTAACGTTTCGTTTTTCATTTTCTTTTCCCGTCTTTTCCATTTGAAACTCCGCCCAAACCCTACGCAAGCGCTCCGTTAGGCACCCTACCCTACCAAGGTAAAGGTGATTCCTAGCCGTGACCGGTTGCATTCGGTTTGGCCGGAGGCAAAAGCAAGAGACAAGAACGGACGGACAAGGGTCAATAAGCCGGATTCTACGAATACCGTGCTTAAGTCCCCTAATCCACGCTGTTGCCGATTGTTCTAGCTTCATTGGTTAAGTTCGGCTCAAAGTACTTGAATACGGAATCCATTAACTTACACTATCCTATCGTTTCCTAACAAGCCTTATACTTGAATATAACACATAGGTTAGATAACGAACAAATCCGCCACGTTGTTAACTCGTTAAAACAAGGCTAAAAACTTACCATCTCCCTGTGGATCGACCCGTGCTCATCGCGGCTAGCTGCAAAGCGACACCGTCCTGATCGCGGTTAAACTTTAGAACTTTTAAATATCCGACACGCTTTTGGCATGCGATCATGTTGTTTTATAGATAATTTGCAGATATAAGACTTGCCGAAACCAAGATATCAATTTTTCATGTAAACGGATAAAGTTATAAATGGATATTCATGTAGACAAGTCAATGTATATTCATGGATCGGTCAAATCAAGTCATGTTGATATAGATTGTATTCTGGTACTCATGTTCAAGTTCCAGTATATATGGATTCATATTGTATTGGAGTTATATTTGGATTGTATGTAAATTAGAATTGTATTCGGATTTAACAGAAACTCTGCCTGAGTCAGACACTTAAACAAAATTGAAGTCCTGAATTAGTTTTAGAGTTATTGGTAACCGCTGCATATGGACGACATGATTTGTGTCTTTTTCCAAGACAATTACCGTATTGATAACCCCATTTTTAGTTGTCTACCTTAAATAGGCAAGCATCCACATTCTCCGGCTCCCTGAGGCTCAAGAGAATTGGTCCCGCTTAAACCTATATTTACTAGGGTCCTTATTGTAAATTAATATAACTTGAGGGGGTTTTATGAAAAATAGTTTTGATATATTTTCAAAATAAACCTCAAGTATTTATTTACCGTATTTAGGGTTTTCATAGATGTAATTTTTTATAAGATGAGATATTCTAGTGGATATAAACCTAAATCGAATAGTATATGGTATTTTCATGTAAATTGACTTGTATTGATATCTTGATGGTATTTTCATGAACTTTTGTTGTTCTTTTCTTTTGATTTAGTATATTATATATTTAATATAGATATTTTGATAATATTTACGTATATATATATTTATTAAAATATAGAATTTATTTATTAATAGAAATCGCGTATTCTTAAAAATTGTAATAATAAAAATTCCATCGAGATCGTATGCTCCGTGAGGAGGTCTGCATCTCGCCCTACTAGTCCGATGGATGTGCGATAACCCGCACTAACCAAATCGGATTTCCCAAAATGGGTTGTAAGGACATAATTATATGGAATTTGATTAAAACAATTAAAAGAAATACGGTTTTGATAGTTTATGGTATTTAACTGTAAATTCGCCTTAGCCACAAAAATATTGTTTTCAAACCATCGTGCTATGTCATGATGAGTGTTGTGTGATGAGGTAGGTCATTACCTCGTGAGTTTTCTAAATGTAATATGAGCAATATGATGAAGTAATGTTGTAGGTAAATTTTGTGGTATTTAAACGAAAAAGTGTAATACAAGTTGCATAGCATTTTATTTCGAATTGAAACTTGTTCTAAATATTGTTTTATGGTTTCTAAATAAGATATAAAGATACGGTTGATTTGTTGTTAAGAAAAGTTGGGTTTTTAATAAAATTAAAATCGGAAGTCGGAATAACTCCACTTCCGACGAGCTTTAATAAAAGGTCGTTTAGAATAGAAAGAGAGGAGTGGAGAGGGAACTTACGGGTTTGGAGAAGAGAGAAGAAGTATAGGAACAAGTTGTAACATCGTGGAGTCACGGTGCCACCGGATTTGTCCCGAATCGTCGCCGGAACTTGACCTTCGGCTAACTCCACTTGTTTAACTTTGAGAGTTTTGACAATGGATTTCAGAATAGAGAGGGATAGGGTGTAGGGTGGTATTTATAGGATTGAATTAGGTTTTAGGGTATTAAAATGAGAATTAAAATGCATTAAAATTTGATTTCAAAGCTCATTTTAATTCGTTGTTAATGTGTAGGAAAAACAAACAGAAGATGAGTAGTGGAGGGAAGGCCAAAGGGTTAGGGTTAAATTTTGGAGGCATTTGGGATGGGGGGCCCATCGGTACCGGCCCCAGAGCGCATCTCGCCGGCCATTTCAAGTGGGATGGGGCTTGGATGCATGCCATGTGTCGGGGTCTGTGTGTATAACATTTTCCACATGTTTGATTTTAGTGACTTTTCATTTTTACATGTATTGCACGTGTAAACTTTTAGGCATCCAAAAAGTATAAAAGAAAAATCAGCAAAAATAATATGTGGCTGAGGGGATTCAAACATAGGGGCTATGTCTCAGCAGTGCAAGGCTTTACCAATGAGTTACAAGTGCTTTCTTACTGTTCTAAAACAATTCAAATACTTATAGCATATTCAGGGTTGCAATACTCCATTTAGTACATTAACTTTAAACAAATTTTGTACATTATAAACAGAGTCGTTACAGCGATACTTTTAGACGAACAGACCAGACTGTACGGAGATTGTCACCGACAGGCTCAGAAGGGTTCCAGATGATTTTGCTCGTCGGCCTTCCTTTCGCTCAATACCTGGGTAGCCGTTACGTACATCTAGTGCCGCTGACGTGCTTGTGGTTAAACCCACTGCCAGTGTATTGACGAGTCTTTAGAGTCCCATACAGAGGGTGTCCCTGGTTCTAGCGAAACGATGTAGTAGCCGAATTGCATACGTGCTGGGTCCCGATCGATTGATTGTACTATTTACGAGGACTTTCGATCGGATAGTTGATAATACTAGCTGGCTCGGGTTTGAGCCGGATTATTAAATCAGGTATTGATTTAATAATTTACTTATATGTATTTCGATATGTATATTCTAGTATTATTTTCTTTGTGTTATTCTATCTCTTCGGGTATTCGTATTTCGGTACGAATTCATGTACGTATATATAGTAGAATGAAATCCGTATTTATACAGATAACATTCTAGAAGGTGGACACCTCATTTTAGATTTGACTATTTATTTTAAATGGATAATGAGGTGGATAATAGGAGAGAGGAGAGTATGGTGAGAACTATGCTTGCTAGTATGCACAAATGAATTTTTAATTCATTTGTGCAAACTATTCAAGCATGGGTTTGCTTTTAAAATGAAAGAAAATGCTTTACAAAACCTTGGATGATATTTTCTCTCTTTATGGATGGCTCATTATTTTGAGAGATGAGTTTTCTTTTCTCACCATCATGCTTCACTCCCTCTCTAGAGTTCCTTGAGATCCTCCACCTTCATGCTCAACCTCATCTTTACAATCTCATGAGTTGAGAATCAAGAGAGGAGGTGAGATGGATAAACACTTAGAACACTCACTATATCCTAGGCATTCTAGATTAGCAATCTAAAATCCCTAGTCGCTTCACTTGCTTTTGATGTGGAGCTAGAGTCATGAGCTACATCTCTCGAGTGGATCATCTTCGACAAAAGAAGACCAACGACCAAGTTCAATCGAGCACGCCTCAAGAAGCTAAGGAAGATGATGGAAGACTGAAGGACATGGTTCGTTCGATATAACCTTCTATCACCATAGTTTAGCTCTTCTCAGTAGCTAGTGCTTCTTTGTAGATTGCTAGTAAAGGTTTATGGTTTGATTCTAGCGGGTTTCGTTAGCGCCAAGTTTTTAAACGCCGGTTTTTATTCCGCACCGGCCACGGCAGATGGCTAGGGCGCTGGCGTAACCCAACATGGTATCAAAGCCATCCCATAAACCATTACTAGCTAGTTTGCACAAGGTTGAAATCTCGATCGATCCAAATTTCCGAATTGCCTTACTTGCTGTCGATTTTAAAAGTTGTTCAAAAAATCATTCAGAGTATCTTAAAAACACGTGCAGGCAAATTTAGAGCACCACAAGAAATTTGGGCACATGAGCCCACAAAGTTTCCGCGGAACCGCCGCGTTTGATGCCTATTGGCAGCGGTTCCGCGGCTCTTTTGAGGCCACATTGCGCCAAATTTCTTCTGGAACTCTACAAGTTGGAAATATGATTTTTTGGATGTATGTTTTTGGCCCAGATTTGTTTGGGTGTTGGTTTTCATTTGGGGCCAATTTGGAAAAGTTTAGTCGATCGAAATTTTAAGTATGTGTTTATCAGTACATGTTTTAGCATCTGCGACCGTGAATGTCATTGAACGGTATAACCCGACTAATTGCTATATGTTCTATTAGATGGGTTTGTGAACATGACATTCACGTTGATATTCTGTGTTTGTGCTAATATTATGGTTGGATTGTCGTGGTGGATAGCCAGTAGTGCAATGGTAGTAGTATAGTTCAGATTCATTTGTATATTTGTTATTGCGGGGCGAGCGTCCAACATGTGGACAACCGTCTCTACCAGATTGTATATTCTTTTATTGTGGCATGACCGGGTTGAGGTTGATGTCGCCTTTGTATATATACTTTTCTTTTTTGTACTAGGATTACCCCGCGGTGGAGTGCACGAATAGCCGGGTTCTAGAGTGTAACGGGCCCGCATCTCATGGTGTTGAGACAGAAGGGGCCTTACTCTAAAATTGGCGGGCTATTTGCCGCACTCGCAGGGGGTATAGGATGACCCACAGTGGGGTGCTCAAGTTACCGGATTCCATCAAGAGCTGGGTGGCTTATTCACTTTGTTTATAGGGGTTGGCTAACTTCTGGGATTGGCGGGTAACTTGCCGCGCTCGTAGGGGTCTAGGTTTTCATTGCACAGGCTATCCACACGACCGGGAACGTCGGGTTTCATTTGCGGCTCAAAGGAAACCCGAGGCTCCAAGATTATCCACTATTCTGTGTTGCTTGTTGATGTTCTATGATGTTTCTTATATCATATCTGGGATGAATGTTATATATATTTATATATACTAGTAGATGTTGTATATGTTTTACATCCGCGCTAGTCCAGCCCCCGCTCTGCCGTTAGTTAAGTAACCTAACGGTGCATGACGGGGCTCCGTGGCGAATGCTGATGGCATATACGTACATTGTATTTTCGTTCCTTTTTCTGATGTGATATGGATTAATTGATGTGACTGCAGGGTTCACTTAGCACCCTCGCTAGGTTTCGGCAAGTATCAAGTATGCAATTTCAAAAAATCTAGAGTGCTATGCAACCTGAACCAAGAATCTAACTAGAGAATTAGGATTTTATATGCATGTAAATAAACTTTACACTAAGTGAAATAGGAATACAACCTTTGTAAACCAGTCCTTCACTTCTAAAGCTCCATATAGTAGTCCTTTTGCTCCAAGTAGTGGCTCCTGAACTCTTCTTAGGCTCTACTAGGCGAAAGGAACGAGCTTGCTCAAAGATCTTCGAGACCGAAAATGAACTATGTCGAAGAATCTCTAACTCAAGCTGCCTCTTCACTAATTGATAGATTAGTGAAGTAAACAACCTATACTAAATGGCTAGTTTGGTATAGATTGATAAAGTAGGAATTTTGCTCACTTTAGAATTATTTTTCTCTTTTTCTTTTTCACCTCACTCAAAATCAAGAGAAGAAAAATGAGATGAAGAAGAAGATCAAATGATGAACCATGGTGAGAAAATATCTCAATGATATTTGTAGAGACTTAACCATGGCTAAAGATAATGGTTGGCTTAATAAATATCTAGAGTATAACAAAATTAGTGGACTTAAGTCAAGGCTTTTACATGCTTCTACAAGCATCTCAAGTCATGACAATTTCCACCTAATTTTGATTTATCCCTTAATTATTAATCAGCCAAATTATCTTTAGTTTGGTATGAGTCTCATACACCCAAGTCCAATGTATCATCTAGCATGACACAAAAATAAATACATTAATATATATCACACATATATTTAAATGTATTAGTAGAAAAGAAATTCTTAAGTTAGCTAATATTAGTTAATATATATTAATATATCAAATATATAATTATATATTAAATTATTAAATCAACACTTGATTTAATAATCCGGCTATATCTCATACAACCGACCAATATCATTTATATGTATATCAAATATACATACAACAAATTATTGAATCAACACTTGATTCAATAATCCGGTTATATCACATATAACCTATATCGCGATATTAGAATATTGTATCACATACACCTATCAATCTTGGTCCTGCACATATCAAATATGTGCCCTACTTCGTTTCACTTGAGTTAGGAAAGTTCTGTGTAGGACTCTAAAGACTCGTCAATACGCCAGCAGTAGGTGATGATCATATCAGTCACCCATAAGCCGTCAGCGGTACTAGCTGGACGTAACGGCTACCTAGGTATTGAGCGATCAGAAGATCAACAAGCAAGCTTGTCCATACTCCCGTGAATCCAGTAAGTAACACTACTGTACAATCTGGTCTCTTCGTCTGATATGTCGCATATCGAGTCTTGGGGTAGTAAACGTCAGACCCCAATAACTTGATAAGTCATGCCAATGTGAGGCTCATAACGGGTCGAGAAACTACTGATAACACTTACCAGTAAATCTCATCATCATCCCTGGCCAGGGACTTCTTGTTATTGCCAATCGAGCACATCGCAATATCAACTCCCAATTCTTGGAGAGACGAAACCCCTCCTATCGCTCATTGCCTCCATGTGACTCGGTACTGTATCCAAAATCCATCTGTTTGCATGCTCTCTTGAGCATGGTAGGGAGGAAATCAAAGCACAGTGGGAATCACACAAAACTCTATGACGATCTCAGGTCTACAGACTAACTTGTACCAGTGTCACCAGAGAACTGCTATCTGACGATCGGTATAAGACCGTTTAGGAGTTCTCACCGAGTCCTGTTCGGTGTACCCATTCTCCAATGAGCATCTGTGTACAATCTTTGATGTCAAACACCAATGGCTGTGGGATCAACCATCGCCCCATACAGGGTCAAGAAACGTACACACTAGTCTACTCTGAAATATCGATGCCCTGTCTCGACACTCTCTCGACTAGGAACAATTAATGGATGAACTTATGGACTACCCTGGCCCCTCTAGTATGATTTGCATCATAGTCCTGGTAGTCAAGTACACATCCTAAGAGCTTTACCAATATGTGAGAGAGACAGTATAACAATACTAGTCTACATGTTAAGATAAAGAACAAACAGATAGCATACTATCATGCCGAGCAAGAAATTCCTCTCTATATATGTTCAAGCATCCATTATAATAGACAATCATGTAAAATAATGGCATCTAGAGCATACATATAATTAACAATCTCCTACTTACACTAAGGCCAGCTGTTGTAGTATCTCATACCCAACATCCCAAAAAGTATCTCAAATTGTATCGGGGATTGGCCTTCATGTGTGGATCCGCCGTGTTATTCTTCGTGTCAACTCTCCTGACCTCGATCTCCCCGTGATCAACTATCTCTCAGATCAGGTGATACCGCCTTATAATATGTCTGGATCGCTGGTGGGACCTGGGTTCCTTGGCTAAAGCCACAGCTCCATTGTTATCACAATAAAAAGGTATTGGATGCTCAATGGATGGAACCACACCAAGTTCAGTCATGAACTTCTTCACCCAGACAGCCTCTTTGGCGGCATCGTTGGCTGCGATGTATTCAGTCTCCATCGTCGAGTCTGCCATAGTATCTTGCTTGGAACTCTTCCAACATACCGCCCCTCCATTGAGGGTGAAGACAAAACCCGAGACCGACTTACTGTCGTCCTTATCACTTAGAAGCTCGAATCGGTAAAGGACTCCACTTGGAGTTCACCGTTACCATACACCAAGAACATTTCTTTAGTCCTTCTCAAGTATTTAAGAATGTTCTTCACAGCTGTCCAGTGATTCTCCCCAGGATCTGATTGATACTTTCTTACAACACTAAGTGCGTACGCTACATCCGGTCTGGTACATAACATCGCATACATGATAGTCCCGACTGCCGAAGCATAGGGAATCTCTTGCATGCGAGCTCTCTCCAAATCAGTCTTGGGGGACATCTTTTTGGAGAGAGTGATTCCTAAGATCGTGGGTAAATTTCCACGCTTGGAATCTTCCATACTAAACCTCTTTAGTATGATGTTAATGTACCTAGTTTGGGACAATCCCAACATCCGTTTAGATCTATCTCTATAGATCTTAATCCCCAGGATGTAGGAGACATCACCCAGATCCTTCATAGAGAATCTTTGTGATAAAAAGAGCTTGACTGAGTGCAGCATAGGAATATCATTTCCTATCAAGAGTATGTCATCCACGTACAATACGAGGAAGACAACCTTACTCTCTGCAACCTTTTTGTATATACAAGGTTCATCTATGTTTTTGATGAAATCAAACTTTTTGACTGCCACATCAAAACAGATATTCCAACTTCGCGATACCTGATTTAACCCATAGATTGATTTAAGCAGCTTGCACACCTTTCCGCTGCTCCCACTATCTACGAAGCCCTCTGGCTGTGTCATGTATACGCTCTCTTCTAAATCACCATTTAGAAAAGCGGTCTTGACATCCATCTGCCAGATTTCGTAGTCATGGTATGCAACAATGGCAAGTAGGATCCGGATGGACTTAAGCATAGCCACCGGAGAAAAGGTTTCGTCATAATCGACACCTGGTCGTTGATGAAAACCTTTTGCAACAAGTTTAGCTTTGAAAGTCTCAACTTTTCCATCCACACTAAGTTTCTTCTTAAAGATCCATTTTCTCCCAATGTGTTTTACCCCTTCAGAAGCAACTTCCAAAGTCTATACTTTGTTGGTGTACATAGATTCCATCTCAGATCGCATTGCATTCAGCCATTTCACAGAGTCCCCACTCGTGATGGCCTGCTCGAAGCTAGTTGGGTGATCATCTTCCATGATGCAATCCTCGTTCCCATCGTCAATGAGAAAACCGTAGTATCTCTCAGGTGAATGAGAAACCCTACTAGATCTGCGGAGAGGCTAAGATTCGTTGGATACTATTGAATCTTCTGGTTTCACTAAATCATCAGTTGTAGTTTGTGCTGCTGGAACTTCTTCCAGGTCTACCTCATTGCCACTAATTTCTTTCATAAGAAATTCCTTTTCTAAAAGGTGGCATGTCGTGAAACAAACACCTTTTGTTCCTCGCTGTGGTAGAATAGATATCCATGTGAATTCTTTGGATATCCCACTAACTTACAAAGAACTGATCGTGCCTCGAGTTTTTCCGGATTTTGCCTTTTGACATAGGCCGGACAACCCCATATCTTAACTCGTTTAAGACATGATCTCTTTCCACTCCATATCTCATATGGTGTTTTAGGCACTGATTTAGATGGAACTTGATTCAATATGTATACGGCTGTCTCAAGCGTATAACCCCAAAAGGAAATAGGCAACTCAGTAGTACTCATCATAGATAGCACTATATCTAATAAGGTGCGATTCCTCCGCTCCGATACACCGTTGTGCTATGGTGTATATGGAGGAGTAAGCTGAGAGAGAATCTCATTCTCTTTTAAATAATCCAGGAACTCCATGCTTAAGTATTCTCCTCTCCGATCATATCGAAGGATTTTGATACTTTTTCCCGTTTGGTTCTCAACTTCGCACTTATATTTCTTGAATTTCTCAAAAGTTTCAGACTTATGTTTCAACAAGAACACATGTCCGAACCTTAAGAGATCATCGGTGAATGTAATAAAGTACGGGGAACCATTCCTGGCATGTGTAGACATGGGACCGCATACATCACTATGTATCAGTCCTAAGAGTTCAGTAGCTCTTTCTTTGTGTCCAGTAAACGGAGTTTTGGTCATTTTGCCTTTGATACATGACTGGCAAGTTTCATGAGATATAAATTCGAACGGATTCAAATAACCATCTTTATGTAACTCAGCTGGTCATGTCGCATTGATATGACCTAGTCTACAATGCCACAAGAAGAATTCGTTCATTTATGAACTTTTCCTCTTATGTGTGTTTTGTACGTTAAGAACTGTATTCTGATTTAGAACGTATAAACCGTTACATAACGTACCAAACCCAATCAACACTTTATTTAGGAAAATATTCATAACATTATTTACTACTACAAAGTTATATCCTTCTTTATCTAATAATGAAATCGATATTAAATTGCATATCATAGATGGTACGTAACAACAGTCGTTCAAGATTAATGTATTCCTATTTGGTAATACAAGATGGTATTCACCAACTGCTTTGGCTGCAACATTTGCACCATTCTCTACTTTTAGAGTATGATCACTGTTAATTACAGAAATCTGCATTTTGATACCACTCATTCATTATCTATTTTGTTATATATCGGTACGATTAACCAGTGTCTACTCAGTAAATACAGATAACAGGTATTAGTGACATAATACTGGAAACACACTCAAAATCACGGATATAACATTTGGGAGCCGACATTGCAATCAGAATAGAAAACCGACTGATATTCCAAGAGCTTTTTTGCAAATAATCAAGTGTACACAATTTTGGTCCAATACAACACAAGTGTACACTAGCTTTTTGATCCTAGGACCATGGTGGGGGCTGCCATGACACAACATGTTGTGCAAGTGGGCACAAGTGGGTGAGTTTGTGATAAATGCAAAAAGTATTGATGTGATATAAAGCATCAAGTTTCCCTCCATATCTCTGAATGCAAACCAGGTTTTTAAAGAGAAATAAACAGCACCAGGGAGATAGTAGAGAGCACACAAGACCACCTCACCAATACGAGCCCCAATGCCCCGACCAAGACCGGCAAAATGCCCATGAAAACCGGCTCCACCGGGTCCCTTGTCTCTAAATCTCCCCATTTTTCTTCTGGTCATTTCTTAGGGTCACATCAGTCCATCTATATTGTTTGTTATTATGAAGTTAAGCTATATACCAGAACAGATATTGAGCCAAGGGCATGTAAAAATTACACTATTTTCCATAGTTTTCTTTTGTTTTTTGGTTAGCTTGAGAGTTGTGTGAGCCTAACTTGGTTTCTTCTTCTTCTTTCCTCTTGAAATTTTCTTTTTAGAGCTTCATTATAGAGGTTGAACAAGTAACCAACATTGAACAAGTAACCAATATCTTGTATCTCAACTACATCAAGTGTTAATTGCTTTGTTATTTGCTTTGTTCTTTTTCTTTGTTTCTTTACTTGCTTTTCTTTTCGTTATGTGTAACTAATCTCTTTGGTTGTGGTAATAGTGAGGAAATGAGATGAAAGGTTTTTCCTTCCTCCTCCTCTTGTTATTGTTTAATATTCTTAATGTGATTCTAACTTAAAGATTGTTTGATGTATTGATGTGATATGGTATTTGGAAACCATGGTTACTTTTCAACCTCTTCATATACCATATTCACTCCATTTCCCCATTTCACAATGTTTAAGTTAAAATCAATTTGGTGTTAAGTTTGCTAAGTTTAGATATGGTATTTTGTGACCAAATGGCTTGACAAACCTCATGGTTTTCATATACCCTATACTATCACAAACACTTAGCAAAGTTAACACTGAAACTAATTGCTCCCACTCGCTAATTTGTGTTTTTGATGTTGTCGTATGCTTGCTAACCCTTATGCTTAGTGTTGATACCTCAAGTTTGGACATACAAACGGTAAGTGAACAATACAGACACGTTTCGTATTTGAAGTCAAGATCCGAGAACTTGATGATTTGTGCTTTGCAACCGCTTTGACAAGTCATGCTTCACTTCGGGTCGACACAAGGACGGACAACTCATGACAAAGGAGCGTCGAAGAAATTTTCGCGATTCAACCATCCGAGCCAAAGCCATGGCCATATTTCTTCTTAACTTGCTTTCTATATTTTCGTATTTTCCATTTTTTGTGACAACCAAACCTATTCCTTATTTGTTGAACCTTAAGCAACAAAACCTAATACACAATTCCCTGTGGATTGACCCGTACTTGCCGGCTTGCTACAACGCACCGTGCACTTGCGGTTTATAAATTTTAAAACGAGACCGAGCTCACGTGCGCATTATTTCCAAAACCGATTCTATTTTCCAAACATACACGGTTGCGTGCGCAGGTAAGGTCCCAACAATCACCTTTCCCAGTTCTCTAGCTTTTTTTTAGCCCATGTAACATATTATATATGTGGGATCCTGATCCGGTATCTAATACCCAGGACGTAGAGTGTACTGAGAAACAGTTCTCGGTAATGAACACATCCGAAGAAGATGCATCAATATGCACATTCCTCGTTCAGGTTGCATGAGAATCCGGATATTCCCTATTTCCTGCTCAGACTTATAAAAATTATAAGATAAAGCGGAACCAACGTTCCCCAGCTCAGTATAACAAGCGGGTTCGGTCACTACATCCATATTATTATCTTGATTAAGGCGTGTCATGGTCGCTATCTGGAGAGAGAAGAAAACACTTTAGCGTATGCTCTTGCAAGATTAGATTGGTTATTATCTTATCTAATCAGGATGCCTCCCACTGTTTTTATCAAATCTTCCTTCAAACCCTAAAAGGTAAGACTAGCCGGGATTAATTATATTCTACAAGTTCGCTAACCGGTCAGCCAGGCCAGTGTCAGTACTTTGAGGGAGGTTCCCCGTGCTTTCGCACGGACCTAATTAAAATAAACCTCGTTTTCTCAGAGGCATAACCCCGTTAACAACTTTCTAGACACCTACTGGATTAGCTAATTGTAAAGTGTAAAACTCTCCCAGGATTAACTCTTACTCGCAGTGGGTATCGGAATTCAACTATCTCATAGAATGTATGCAATCTCATTGCAAATTTCAACACTTGAAATTCCCAAAAATGTTTTGCCCTTAACGTCCTATGACCTTGACAAAGGCCAACAAACCATAGGGCGCTAGTCAAGTTCAACCCGTCATTTCGTGATTGCCACCCGTACGACCCTTGACAAAGGCCAACAAAGTCGTACGCCTACCCTAATCCAATCGCATAATATGGTTGCAGATAAGCACTAATCAGATACCGTACACTACGTCTTGACAAACGCCAACAAACGTAGCATGAATACTAAATAGTACTTATCTGAAATGACAGAGGGCTACGACAGGTTTTTAAGAAAACCTTTTGCATAATGAACTTGATATCGTTGTAGAATCGAGTGATTTGAAAAGGAGTGGTTTAAGCTACGCTTTTTAAAATCGAGTTTTTTCAAAATAAACCGAGTGGGTTGTAGCATCTGCTAGCTTTTGCTAAAGAGGTCACTCCCGGTGAAGGGATCTATGCTTTTTCCTCATCGAATGAGGTGCTGGATATTCATCAAGGAATACCACTATGCAAAGTAAGAACTAGAGCTATATTTTTGAAAATTTGATTCCACAACATCATTAGGTTTCTTTCTTTTTCATTAATTTCATTAATGAAGTCACATCATTTATGCTTCCTAAGCATCACAAATAAAGAAACGAAAATACAACGTATGCTTATGCCATCCGCATTCGCCACGGAGTCCCGTCATGCACCGTTAGGTTAGTTAACTAACGGTAGAGTGGGGCCAAGACTATAGCAGATGCAAAACATAAGCAACATTCATTATATATCATATATATAATATAAAGCATTCGTCTCACGCTGTTATATGATCTCATCACAGAACATTGCAGCAAAAGTCAACATATGAAATATATGATATACTAAGAGGTTCGTGTTTTAAATCAAGCCAGTAAAAACACGGATTCCACGGTTGTGATGAATAGCCAAACCCACATCCCTAGACCTCTACGAGAGCGGTAAGCAACCATGCCAATTCTAGAATTAGGGGACCCGGACTCGACTCCTCGAGATAGTCTCCCACTGGACTCTAGAACCTGGTTACTTATGCTCCCCGCCTTGGGTCTATCCTAATGCGGAAAAGTAAATAATATATATCAATGGTGACATCATCCTCAAACCGGAAGTGTCCCAATAAAAGAATATTACATACAATTTTTTACATGAATGAAAATGAAAAACTCCCATCTCACGCAAAACCCCCCGGCTATTCAAACACGACGATCCAATATAACATATCACAGCAACACATAACATCGCATGTCATCAACGTAAGTAAATATGTGCATCCCAATTGTCGTTGACGTATAGCAACGAAACCGGCGATACACCACATATTACACTTACAGTCGCAGAAAATAAATGAAAACTACAATAGTTAGAATCAGTAACCACCTTAGACATCATAAACCCGAAATATCATATATTTCGGATTTCATGCCTAACCGTATAAATTCCTTAGACATCATAAACCCGGAATATCACATATTCCGAATTTCATGCCTAATGTTATAAACCCAGCATTTTAGTCTTAAATTGAAAACACTTTTCAATAACCAGTCGGGCAATTAACAAGATTCCCGACAGTTGATTGAATGCTCGTCGGAAACATTAGTAGACGGCTGCACCCCCGATGCCGTCGACGAAGTGCATTAGGCGGAACACTGCGGCCGTGAGCACCCGAACAGACGTTTTTGGCTACGGAGTTCTCCTACAGTCACTTGGTCAGGGTTATGGGGCGTGGCTATCTAGTAGTGTTACCTGGTGAGTGTTCGCGTACTATACGAAATTGCGACGGAGTTATGATCCGAATCAAAACCCCGCGGCAACCGATCAAAAGAAACTAAATTGCTAGATTCATAAAATTCTAGTTAGTTTCCACAAAACTAATTATTTTGGATTCCAAATATTGTATCACAAATCACAGATATTTAGACGATATTAAACATTTCGATCGATTTATCAAACACCCAAAATTCCCAGAGAGCTCAACACTTGAGTCACACTTAAAAATACCCAGAATGTGCCACAAGTACCTACGGATCATCACAAGAAGGCACATTCCCTGCCTCACCAACGGCGCCGTGGAACCGCGGCTAAACCCATGGTTTGGCCGTGGTTGCACGGCCGTTTGGTCGAGTTGGGACATCATTTCTCTTGAGGATCCATACAAAACCCTGCACAATTTTCTGGTAATTTTTAATCTGGAAAAATCCAACATTTGAAAAAATTTCCAGAGAGTTAGAAAAGTTTGGGTTTCGATGTTCGATCGAACACTTTAACGTCGTCTAGGCCACTCCTAATGCTCTAGCTTGGCTCTGATACCACTGCTGGGTTCGCTTAGTACCCTCGCTAGGTTTTGGCATGCATCAAGTATGCAATTTAAAAAAATCTAGAGTGTTAAGCAACCCGAACCAAGGATCTAACTAAAGAATTAGGGTTTTATATGCATGTAAACAAACTTAACACTAAGTGAAATAGGAATACAACCTTTGTAGACTGGTCCTTCACTTCTAAAGCTCTGTGTAGTAGTCCCTTTGCTTCAAATAGTGGCTCCCGAACTCTTCTTAGGTTCCACTAGGCAAAAGGAACGAGTTTGCTCAAAGATCTTCGAGGTCGAATATGATCTACGTCGAAGAATCTCTAACTCAAGCTGCCTCTGCACTAATTGATGGATTAGTGAAGTAAAAAATCTATACTAAATGGCTAGTTTGGTATAGATTGATGAAGTAGGAATTTTCCCCATTTTAGAATTATTTTTCTCTTTTTCCTTTTCACCTCACTCAAAATCAAGAGAAGAAAAATGAGATGAAGAAGAAGATCAAATGATGAACCATGGTGAGAAAATATCTCAATGATATTTGTAGAGACTTAACCATGGATAAAGATAATGGTTGGATTAATAAATATGTAGAGAAAAACAAAATTAGTGGACTTAAGTCAAGGCTTCTACATGCTTCCACAAGCGTCTCAAGCCATGACAATTTCCACCTAATTTTGATTTATCCCTTAATTATTAATCACCCAAATTATCTTTAGTTTGGTATGAGTCTCATACACCCAAGTCCAATGTATCATTTAGCATGACATAAAAATAAATACATTAATATATATCACACATATATTTAAATGTATTAGTAGAAAAGAAATTCTTAAGAGAGCTAATATTAGTTAATATATATTAATATATCAAATATATAATTATATATTAAATTATTAAATCAACACTTGATTTAATAATCCGGCTATATTTCATACAACTGACTAATATCATTTATATGTATATCAAATATAAATACAATAAATTATTGAATCAACACTTGATTCAATAATCCGGTTATATCACATATAACCTATATCGCGAGATTAGAATACTGTATCACATACACGTATCAATCTCGGTCCCGCACATATCACATATATGCCCTACTTCGTTTCGCTTGAGCCAGGAAAGCTCTGTGTAGGACTCTAAAGACTCGTTAATACGCCAGCAGTAGGTGATGATCATATCATTCACCAATAAGCCGTCAGCGGTACTATCTGGACGTAATGGCTACCCAGGTATTGAGCGATCAGAAGATCAACAAGAAAGCTTGTCCATACTCCCGTGAATCCAGTAAGTACCACTACCGTATAGTCCGGTTTCTTCGTCTGATATGTCGCATATCGAGTCTGGGGTGGTAAATGTCAGACCCTAATAACTTGATAAGTCATGCCGATGTGAGGCTCATAACGGATCGAGAAACTACTGATAACACTTACCAGTAAATCTCATCATCAGCCCTGGCCAGGGACTTCCTGTTATAGCCAATCGAGCACAGCGCAACATTAACTCCCAATACCGGGAGAGACGAAACCCTCCTATCGCTCATTACCTCCATGTGACTCGGGACTGTACCTAAAATCCACCTGTTTGCATGCTCTTTTGAACATGGTAGGGAGGAAATCAAAGCACATTGGGAATCACACAAGACTTTATGACGATCTCGGGTCTACAGACTAACCTGTACCAGTGTCACCAGAGAATTGCTATCTGACGATAGGTATAATACCATCTAGGAGTTCTCGGCGAGTCGTGTTCGGTGTACCCATTCTCCAATGAGCACTTGTGTACAATCTTTGATGTCAAACACCAATGGCTTTGGGATCAACCATCGCCCCATACAGGGTTAAGAAACGTACACACTAGTCTACTCTGGAATATCGATGCCCTGTCTCGATACTTTCTCGACTAGGAACAGTTAAAGGATGAACTTGTGGAATACCCTGGCCCTACCAGTATGATCTGCATCATAGTCCTGGTAGTCAATTACACATCCTAAGGGCTTTACCAACATGTGAGAGAAAGGCAGTATAACAATACTAGTCTACATGTTGAGATAAAGAACAACCAGATAGCATACTATCATGTCGAGCAAGAAAGTCCTCTCTCTCTATGTCCAAGCATCCATTATAATATACAATCATGTACAATAATGGCCTCTAGGGCATACATATAACTAACAGGGACTGTGCTAACTTTGATTAATGCAAGGAAAATCAAACCTATATGATGTTGTTGGAACGAATTTTTGAAAACTATTATTACAGACGTTTCGTTTTGCTTTGTACAGTGGTATTCGGTTATGAATATCCAGCATCTCATTCGACGAGGTAAGAGACGAGATCCCTTCATAAGCAGTGACCTCTTAGGCAAAAGTTTGCGTTAGTGTAATAACTTCATTATAGTTGATTCTTTTACTTTGCATCGTGGTATTCAGTTAGGAATATCCTGCACCTCATTCGATGAGAAAAGAGCCGAGATCCCTTCACAGGGAGTGACCTCTTTAGCAAAAGTTTGCACCACTATATATTTGTAAAACTGCTCGGGTTCCTTCAACGATATCAAGTTCATTACGTTAAAAGTTTTTCGCCAAAAACTAGCCATAGCCCTCCGTCATTTCCTACGAGTAGTACTTAGTATTCGTGTTGCATTTGTTGACTCCGTCAAGACGGAGTGTACGGTAGCTAAGTGGTGCATGTTTGTAGCATACGATGCAATTGGTTTGGATAGTCATGCGGCCTTGTTGACTCCATTAAGGGCTCGTGCGGGTAGGTTTAATGACGGATTGAACTTGACTAGGACTCTTTGATTTGTTGACTCCGTTAAGGTCACTAAGGTTCTAGGGGCAAAAACCACATCGGGAGTTTCAAATATACAGGAAACTTGCTAGGCATGCGCATACCTTCTGGAGTGTGGTGACTTGAGTGGCTTCCATCAAGTTATCATGCGATGATAGTTGGATTCCGATTCCTACTGATGAGTAGGTATTACTCCTCGGGTGATTTTCAGATGATCCCGACTAATTCTCTTTTTAGGGTTTGAAGGAGAATTCTAGGAAACAGTGGGAGCCATCCAGATTAGATAAAGTGATTAACCAATATAATCTAGGTTAGAGTGCACGTTGACTATTTTTTTCTCTCTCTCTTTGGCAGCGACCATGGCCTGAGCTTAAAAACTCATGAACCAAGTTAACCGAATCTTCTTAAAACACTTTGGCTATTGGATTGTCATTTAGTCGCATATATCATTGTCACTCCTATTTTCCCTTTGAATTTTTCCAGAACATTCCGTATCATTACGAAGATCCACATTTCTTGGATATTCCATCGTATAGTTACATACGAACTCGAAGGAACTTGTTCCAGTTCGAGGATGGATTCCGGTTCTGGAGAAATTGAATAGGATTATTCGGTTGTCTTTTCCCTTTACCTTCTCTCAGATTGCGAGGGATCCTAGTATTAGGAGAGTACACCTATTGTGCTTATTGGATAGTCTTCTTCCAAACCATAGGAAGATGCCGAAAGGTAGGGAAGGAAGAAAACCAATTAGCCTAAGTGTGGTGTACAGAAGGTAATAAGTAAAGACATATAAAGGGATTGCAGTGAGGGCAAGAAAATATACGGTTATTGTCATGAATCGGATAGTGGAAGATGCATTACTAGGAATACCCAGCTACCCCTTCGAAACATTTTCATGTTTCAGTTTTACTGTGCGGTGTTAATTGAAAACTGTTTTCCCAATTAGATTCTAACTCCAGGGTATATATTTACCAAATTTGATTCTCACATTTGTATGGCGTTACGGATGGTGAGTGGAAGTAAAATATTGGGAATTGTGTGATTATATCCTCTATATATCAGAATTCTTTGTAATTGGTGATATTTGAGAAAATCACTTGGGTTTTGCCTGACGACAAATATTTGGTTTTGAATATCCGTCATTATGCACCAATTTCAAACTAAATATATATGTACGTTTATTTTATAAAGTGAGATATAACTTTTTGAAATTATGTCCATGACATTTACCTATATCAGTTGATGGTTAGGTAAGGAGCATTCAACAGCGGAGCAATTCTTCTTAACCATAGCATAGTTTTCAACCTACGACGCACAGGGTTTGAGTTATTAAACTCAGTAGACTTATACAGAGTATTGTATGTTGTCCGGTGTCCATTAGGACAAAGAGGTTGGTACTCGTACTATATTCTGTTTACTCATGACTTCTCTAGTTTTAGACAAGTATTTCGTTGAAATACAAGGTCCAGATTTTGAGAAAATATAGGTATAAGAATAAAGTAGAGAACCATATGTTGCAAGTATCAGGATTTTTCAAGGTGATTGAAGATGTAGCTACTTGTGTTTGGTATTCCGTTGTGAGTAATAGTTTTGAGAACTTGCTTCTCTCTCAGGTTACTTATGCGTGGATGTGCTCCTTGAGTAGTAATACTGCTTGCCTCCTTCCATCTAGTTGATATGCACCGGAAACGGCTGCATGTTTTTTTTGAATCTGGTTCAAATTAAATTAGTGCCTTAGTTTCTATATTGGATATATATAATGGATTAATATCTTAACAATGTTAAGGTATATGGAGTTGT
This sequence comes from Agapanthus africanus, assembly GCA_030015575.1. Classification (NCBI taxonomy): domain Eukaryota; kingdom Viridiplantae; phylum Streptophyta; class Magnoliopsida; order Asparagales; family Amaryllidaceae; genus Agapanthus; species Agapanthus africanus. The sequence goes on along the minus strand of CM057339.1, from coordinate 195,732,813 downwards.
CCGGCTTATGCTTAAAACCAGAATCCAGATAAATTCTAGGCACGTTTCAGTGATGGCAGTTTGTGGGTTTTCCCGGGCTTTGACGAGGGTTAACATTCTACTATCTGGAAGATCAATAGTTATATTGTTCTTGACTCGCCACAATTTTAGAAAAATAGATTCTTTTTAGAAAATATTAGTGGGAGTATAATAGAACTGGAAATTATTCCAGAACCACAAATGATTACTGAAAATTTAGTAGAACTTAAAGATTCAATTGGATTCGACATTCCATTATCCACTCTGCAGATTTGGTGGGTAACCTCAGGCACCCGAGAGGTACTTCGGTTCCTCAAAGACGGTGACAAGGAGGTTTTTGATGACCCAAACTTGCCACTGCTACTGTTCTAGACTAGATCTGGCAGGAAGATGAGTATAACATCGTTCTAAATTAGCTTTAGAAGTGCACGTGTATATAACTCTGCCAGAGGGTTGTTGTAGTCAGTGGGAGCAGCGGAAGTATAGTGGGCAAGTAGCTTATGTCTATTTATAGACTAAAGCAGGTATAGCGGAGATAGATCGTCTAGTTTTAATGTGACAGTCATAGAGTTTGGCTTCATCAGAATAACAGATGGACCTGATAAGAAGGTAGTAGGGAGTGATGTCCTGATTTTTGGATGACATGCTCTTTATAGGAAGTGATATTCCTATACTACGATTGGTTATACTGTGGTTGTCACAAGATGTTTTCTCCATATAAGATCTGGATAAAATATCAGGGATTCTGGTCACTAGATCTATGGTTTTAGATCTAGATTTGGGAAGTGTCCCAATTATGGTACTTGACACCATTCTAAAGTATTTTAGAATGGATGACTCCTGGCGTAGCGGTGTACCCGCAGGTGATGGAGTCACCCTCTCTAAAGAGATGTCTTCTAGACTGATGAGGAGAGGGATTTTCATGATTGGCATATCACTTGCTTAGGCAACTGAGTCAATCATGAGATGTCAAGTACCACACCAGATATTGCTTTTGCACTACCTGCAATAAATATATATTAATCCAATCCTGGAGAAACGTTGGGAAGCAGTTATTAACATAAGTGGATGTTCTTGGTATATGGTAACGGCAGCCTCCTTAAGGAGGCGGTTATCATTTCTGGCTTCTGAGGTGACCTGGATGACAGAGTGGCTGTCAGAGTTATAGTTTTCCTCTATTTTGAGGGGCAGTATGTTGGACAGGTGGTCCAAGCGGATACTGTGGAAGGCATGGCGCAGGATACTGATTAAATTCAGTGGATGATACAGTCTAAGAAGTTTGTTGGATTTGGAGTTTATTTGTAAATTGGGTCCCATCAGATATCCAGACAAATTCTAGGACAAATATTGCTCATTTCGGGAGACGGTCTTTCTCCGCAAAGTTGAGATAAAGAGAGATAAAAATAGAAACATTAGAGCGGATCTACTCACTGAGGCTATTTCTCGAACACAATAGATTCGCAAACGGGCTTTGCGAGACTGATTAGTAGAGAAATTGGGTGTTCGGTATCACACGAGCTGTGAGTATGTGACACCGCAATAATTAGCCTTAAGTGCAAGTGGGAGATTGTTTGCTATAGTGCCCTCAAGTCAATTACTATAATCGCAGGCACGCGATTGTGATGATTGAGGGAGGACATATACGGATAGAACAGTCTTACTCGAGATGATAGTATGCTATCTGATTTGTCTCTATCATCATGTACATGCATTATGTGATATTACAGATCACTATTACATGTTGATAGAGACCATAGGATTCTTGCTTGACTACCAGCATTATGATGGCGATCATATACGTGGGAGCTGGGTGGTCTATAAGCACATCCTTAAATGTCCTTAATCGAGGGAGTATCGAGACTGGGCATTGATACTCCGGAGTAGACTAATGTATACTTATCAAGACCTCAACGAGAGGCGGTGGCCGGTCTCACAAGCCATTGGTGTTAGTCAGTCACCTAAGATAGTATACAGGTGCTCATTGGGTTATGAGTATAATGGACGAACTTGCCGGGAACATGATAGTTGGTATTATACCTATTGTCAGATAGCAGTTCCCAGGTGACATGTGTACAGGTTAGTCTGTTGACCTGAGATCGTCATTTGTCTCATGTGAGTTCTTACTATTCTTTGATTACTACCTTACCACGGCTCAAAGGAGTCGTGCAAACAGGTTTTAGTTGGGTACAGTCTCGAGCCACATGGAGGCAGTAAGCGGATTGTCGGGGATTCGTTCTCCCGGTATTGGAGGTTGATGTCGTGAGGTGCACGGGTGGCCACCACCAGAAATCCTTGGCCAAGGCAGACGAGATTTACTGATTTGGATCAGTAGTTTCTCAGTGGGTGATGGGCTTCATACGGACACGAAATATCGCGTTATTAGGGGTCTGACTTTATCCACCCTCCTAGACTCGATATGTGATACTCTTAGACGAACAGACCGGACTGTACGGGGATTTTCACTGACAAGCTCAGTAGGGGTTCGAATGAGTTTGCTTGTCGGCCTTCCTTTAGCTCAATACCTGGGTAGCCGTTACGTACAGCTAGTGCCGCTGATGTGCTTGTGGTTAAACCCACCGCCAGCGTATTGACGAGTCTTTAGAGTCCTACATAGAGAGTTTTCCTAGTTCTGGCGAAGCGATATAGTAGCCGAATTGCATACGTGCAGGGCTCCGATCGATTGATTGTACTATGTACCAGGACTTTCGATCGGACAGTTGATAATACTAGCTGGCTCGGGTTTGAGGCGGATTATTAAATCAGGCATTGATTTAATAATTTACGTATATGTATTTAGATATGTATATTCTAGTATTATGTTCTTTGTGTTATTCTTTCTCTTCGGGTATTCGTATTTCGGTACGAATACAGGTATATATATACAGTATAATGTAATCAGTATTTATACAGATAACATTCTAGAAGGTGAACACCTCATTTTGGATTTAATCATTTATTTTAAATGGATAATGAGGTGGATAATAGGAGAGAGGGGAGTATGGTGAGAACTATGCTTGCATAGTATGCGCAAATGAATTATTAATTCATTTGTGCAAACTATTCAAGTATGGGTTTGATTTTAAAATGAAAGAAAATGTTATAAAAAACCTTGGATGATATTTTCTCTCTCCCTGGATGGCTTATTATTTTAAGAGATGAGTTTTCTTTGCTCACCATCATGCTTCACTCCCTCTCTAGAGTTCCTCCACCTTCATGCTCAACCTCCTCTCTACAATCTCATGAGTTGAGAATCAAGAGAGAATGTGAGATGGATAAACACTTAGAACACTCACTACATCCTAGGTATTCTAGATTAGCAACCTAGAATCCCTAGTTGCTTCACTTGCTTTTGATGTGGGGTGGATCATCTTCGACAAAGGAAGACCGACGGCCAAGTTCAATCGAGCACGCCTCAAGGAGCTAAAGAAGATGATGGAAGATCGAAGGACATGGTTCGTTTGGAATAACCTTCTATCTCAGTAGCTAGTGATTCTTTGTAGATTGCTAGTAAAGGTTTATGGTTCGATTCTAGCAGGTTTCGTTAGCGCCAAGTTTTTAAACGCCAGTTTTTGTTCCGCATCGGCCACGGCAGATGGCCAGGGCGTTGGCGTAACCCAACAGAAGGAACCTCTATAACAGGCGTCTTTCTAAGAGAAGTCCCCAGTTGTATGGCAGAGCAGCACACGTTTTCTTGTCGAATCTTAGATTTCTTGGGTCGAAGAGAATGACTTTCATCAAGCATAGAGTATTGGACTTTCTGTCAGACTCTATGGATTTGCGAGGAGAGTCGCTGATAAGGCCGCTCCGGGTTTGCCTGCACTGGAACTTCTGCCGGCGGAGGTAATTTTTTCAGTACCGCCGTTGGAAAGTTTTTGTGCACCATCCTAAGCGGTTCAAAGTTGTTCCTGTTGGGTTATGCCAGCGCCCTGGCCATCTACCATGACCGCTTGCGGAACAAAATTTTTATAAACTGGCGCTAGAACAATCCGATAACCCGGATCTAACATAAACCTATAAGCTAGCAAACTAAACAGGAGTTAGAATGGTTATATCGAATGATCCGTGTCCTTCGGTCTTTTACCATCTTCCTAAGCAACTAGTGGTCTCCATGATTAAGCTTGATCGTCAGTCTCCCTCCATCGAAGATGATCCACCTGAGGATTTGTAGTTCGGGCTCCAACCTCAAAGCCGAGGTAACTAAGGCACCTAGTTCGCTAAACTATATAGCCTAGAGGATGTAAAGTCTAATGATGGATTAATATGTCTCATAACACCCTAGGTTTTTCAACACATGAGATTTTTAGGGTGGAGGTAGAAGAAGAGAAGCTTGGAGGAGATGAGAGTGTTGTGAGAGAAGCAACCATCAAAAAAATGGCCAAGTGTTATGAACTCAAGAATCAAGCCTCACAAAATATCTCACAACACATAAATAAATCAAGCATGCTACAATAGTAACTCATGAGTCACCTCATGAGTCACCAAGTAGCCATGCTTCATTTAAAGCCAAATCATACCTCATCGTTCACCTCATCAACCATTTAACAAAATGGTTAAAACAAAAAATGAGGTGGCATCTTCTAGAAGCAATCTTGTAATAAATTACAAGAATACCCCTCACCGTATATACATACCCGTATCCGTATTCCGAAAAATACGAATACAAAGAGATGAAAATAATCCAATAATATAATACTATGATCCGGCTTAAACCAAAGCCCACTAGTATTATCCGTTCGAATCATGATACGTGCACAAGTGCACGTATATGATCGAACCCTGCCATAAAACCATACGGCCTCTATATCATTTCACCCGAACCAGGGAAACCCTCTGTGTTGGACTCTAAAGACTCGTCAATACGCTGGCAGTGGGTTTAACCACAAATACATCAGCGGCACTAGCTGTACGTAACGGCTACCCAGGTATTGAGCGAAAGGAAGGCCGACGAGCAAACTCATCCGAACTCCTATTTAGCCTATCCGTGACAATCTCTGTACAGTCCGGTCTGTTCGTCTACGAGTATCGCATATCAAGTCTTGGGGGTGGATAAAATCAGACCCCTAATAACGCGATATTTCGTGTCGTTACGAAGCACATCACCAACTGAGAAACTACTGATCCAAATCAGTAATTCTCGACTACCTTGGCCAAGGATTTCTGGTGATGGCCACCCGTGCACTGTGCGACATCAACCCCCAATACCGGGAGAGACGAATCCCCGACGATCCATTCACTGCTTCCATATGGCTCAGGACCGTATCCAACTAAAACCTATTTGCACGACTCCTTTGAGCCGTGGTAGGATAGTAATCAAAGCACAGTGGAAACTCACACGAGACAAATGACGATCTCACGTCGACAGACTAACATGTACACATGTCACCTGGGAACTGCTATCTGACAATAGGTATAATACCAACTAGCATGTTCCCGGCGAGTCCATCCAGTGTACTCATAACCAATGAGCACCTGTATACTATCTTAGGTGACTGACTAACACTAATGGCTTGTGAGACCGGCCACTGCCCCTCGTCGGAGTCTCGATAAGTATACACTAGTCTACTCCGGAATATCGATGCCCAGTCTCGATACTCCCTCGATTAGGGACATTTAAGGATGTGCTTATAGACCACCCAGCTCCCACGTATATGATCGCCATCATAGTGCTGGTAGTCAAGCAAGAATCCTATGGGCTCTATCAACATGTAATAGTGATCTGTAATACCACATAATGCATGTACATGATGATAAAGGCAAATCAGATAACATATTATCATTTTGAGTCAGACTGTTCTATCCGTATAGGTCCTCCCTCAATCATCATAATCACCTGCCTGCGATTACAATAATTGCCTTGAGGGCACTATAGCCAACAATCACCCACTTGCACTTAAGGCTAATTATTGCGGTGTCGCATACTCACAGCCCGTGTGATACCGAACACCCAGCTTCTCTACTAATCAGTCTCGCAAAGCTCGTTTGTGAAAACATTGTGTTCAAGAAATAGCCTCAGTGGGTGGATCCGCTCCAGTGTTTCTATCTTTATCTCTCTATATTTCAACTTCGCGGAGAAAGACTATCTCCCGAAATAAGCAATACCTGTCTGAGAATTTGTCTGGATATCTGATGGGACCCAGTTCACAAAAGAACTCCAAATCCAACAAACTTCTTAGACTGTATCATCCACTGAATTTAATCAGTATCCTGCGTCACGCCTTCCACAGTATCCGCTTGGACCACCTGTCCAACATACTGCCCCTCAAAAAAGGGAAAACTATAACTCTGACAGCCGCTCTGTCATCCAGGTCACTTTGGAAGCCATAAATGATAACCGCCTCTTGAAGGAGGCTTCCATTACCATTTACCAAGAAAATCTACTTATGTTCATAACCGCTTCCCAACGTTTTCTGGGATTGGATTAATATATACTTATTGCAGCCTGTGCAAAATCAATATCTGGTGTTGTACTTGGCATCTCAAGACTGGCTCAATTTTTTGAGCAAGTGATATGACGATCATGCAAATCACTCTTCTCATCAGTCTAAAAGACATCTCTTCAGAGAGGGTGACTCTATCACCCGCGGGTACACCACCACGCCAGGAGTCGTCCATTCTAAAACACTTTAGAACAGTGTCAAGTACCCGAATTGGGACACTTCCCAAATCTAGAACTAAAATCATAGATCTAGTATTTTATCCATATCCTATGTGGAGAAATCACCTTGTGACAACCACAGTATAACCGATCGTAGTATAGGAAAATCTCTTCCTATTAAGTGCATGTCATCTAAATACAAGGACATCACTCCCTACTACTTTCTTATCAGGTCCAACTGTTATTCTGATGAAGTTAAACTCTATGATTGTCACATCAAAAATAGATGATCTATCTCTGCTATACCTGCTTTAGTCTATAAATAAACATAAGCTCTTTACCCACTATGCTTCCGCTGCTCCCACTGACTACACCAACCCTCTAGCAGAGTCATATACACATGCACTTCTAAAGCTAATTTAGAACGACATTATACTCATCCTCCTGCCAGATCTCATAGTCTAGAATAGTAGTAGTGGCAAGTTTGGGTAATCAAAAACCTCTCTATCACCGTCTTTAAGGAGGCCGAAGTACCTCTCAGGTGCCTGAGATTACCTACCAAATCTGCAGAGTGGCTAATGAGTCGTCGAAACCATTTGAATCTTTAGGTTCTTCTAAATTTTCAGAAATCGTTTGTGGTTCTGGAATCACTTCCTGTTCTACCATACTCCCACTAATGTTTTCTGAAATGAATCCATTTTACTAAAACTGTGGCGAATCAAGAACAATATAACTATTTATCTTCCAAATGGTAGAATGTTGACCATCGCCAATGCCTGGGATAACCCACAAACTGCCATTACTGAAACGTGCCTTAAGTTTGTCCAGATTATGGTTTTAAGCATCAGCCGGTGTATCAACTCTAATTTCATTATACAAAAATTTTCAAGTTAATGTATAGAATAGAGTTTCAAGCTTAAGCACAAGTTATAAATTTAATTTGTTTTAGAACAACAAGAAAGCATATATAGCTCATTGGTAAAACCTTGTACTGTTGTGACTTAGCCCCTGTGTTCGAATCCCTCCTGCCACATATTATTTTTAATGATTTTTCTTTCAAACTTTTTGGAAGCCGAAAATTTTACACATGCTATACACGTAAAAATGAAAAGTCACAGAAAACAAATATATGGAAAATTGTATTAACAGCGACCTAGACACGTGGCACAAATCCAAGCACCCAAAGCCCTTACATGACCGACGAGATCCCCCTCTGGGCCGGCGCCGCCGGGCCCCCCCGTCGGGAATGCTTCCATGTTTTGAACCCCAGTCCTTTGGCCTACCCCCACTACTCCCATGCTGTTTGATTTCTCTGTAAATTAACAGAGAGTGTAAATTCACTCCTAAATTCAATTTTAAATGCATTTTTAACTCTCTTTTCAATTCTCAAAATCCTAATTCTACCATATAAATACAACCCCATACCCTAGCCCTCTTCATTCTGAAATCTATTGTTCAAAATCCTTAAAATTTTCCAAGTCAAAGAAGAGTACAAGTGGAGTTAGCCCAAGGTTAAGTTCCGGCGACAATTCGAGACGATTCCAGCGACCCCACGACTCCACGAAGCTTCCAAATCCTTCCTCAACCTCCCCTCTCTCATTTCATCTAGTAAGTCCCCTCTCTTCTTCTCTTTTCCTAATTTAAAATGTTCTCTTTTCAGAACTCGTCGGAAGTGGAATTATTCCGACATCCGATTCTAAACTTGTTATAAAACATAATCTTTCTTAATAACCAAATAACCATTTCATTATATCTTGCTTAGTAATCTTAAAACAAACATTGAGAACAAGTTTTATCTTAAAATACCATGCTATGTAACTTTTATTACACTTTTTCGTTTAAATACCACAAACTTTACATATGACATATTTTAATACTTTTACTCATATTACCTTTAGAAAATATCACGAGCTAATAACCTACCACTCACAACACACACCTTAACATAGCACGATTCGCTTTTGAACAATTATTTTGTGGCTAATACGACTTTTACATTAAAATACCATAAACTATTAAAAACCGTATTCTTTAAATTGTGTTATTTTAAATTCTTTGCAATTATGCCTCTACAACCCATTTTGGGGAACCTAATCAGGATGGTGCGGGTTATCACACATCCTCGGGACTAGTAGAGCGAGATGCAGACCTCCTCACGAAGCATACGATCTCGATGGAATTTTTAATGCAAATTTTAAGAAAAACGTGATTTTCTATTTAATAAATAAATTTTATTTTTACTAATTATATATAAATATTATCAAACCATCTATTTTAAATATATAATAAATTCCATGTTTTTCTAAACAAAAGAAAAGAATTATATTTCCATGAAAATACCATCAAAAATCCATACAAGTCAAATTTACACAAAAATACCATGAACTATTCCACTAGGTATTTATTCACTAGAATACCACACTTTTAAAAATTACATTCATGAAAACCCTAAATACGATAAATAAATATTTGAGATTTATTTTGAAAGTATACTAAAACTATTTTTCATAAAACCCCCTCAAGTTATATTAATTTATATTAAGTACCCTAGTAAATATAGGTTTAAGCGGGACCAATTCTCTTGAGCCTCAGGGAGCCGGAGAAAGTGGGTGCTTGCCTATTTAAGGTAGAAAACTAAAATGGGGTTATCAATGGTAATTGGCTTGGAAAAAGTCACAAATCCTGCCGTCCATGTGCAGCAGTTACCGATAACTCCAAAACCTAATTCATTAATCAAATTATGTTTAAGTGTCTGAATCAATCTGAGTCTCAGTCTAATCCGAATACAATCTAAGCATGAACTCAATCCAATCTTAACTCCAATAAAACATGAATCCAATCTATACTTGAACTTGAACATGAATACCATAACTATACCAGAACAACATCAACATGACTTGAATTAACCGAACCATGGATATATCTTGACTTGACTACATGACTATCCATTTACATCCTTATCCGTTTACATTAACAACTTATACCATGGTTTCGGAAAGTCTTATACAACACATTATACATTACGTGGTTTTTAAGGGGTAGACTGGTACAGAATGTATTAGAAGTGGAATGAGACGGTCACTATAATACACCTAACATGAATATCCATTGCCGTTGTCCCATGGGTTTTGACGGGGCCTTGTACTCCATATGCCTTAGTCCACAGAGAAAGTTGGATTCCTCTCATATACACTGATATATTCTATACCAAGCTACAAACAACTACGTTAGTATAATAAAAACAGATAAATTACCAGATCTATTTCTTTTACTTGATCTATCTCTTTTTTGAGACTTACCGAGCGATTGTTCGCTAACGACATTCCTTTCTCTTTTTTCTTTGGAATGTTGTCAGGAGGAACCGACTCTCAGGAGGTAGAGCCCAGCCAGGACGATTTGGAGCAGTTCATTGAGGACCCAGAGCTCTAGTCTACTTGTACATACTTTACTTTCGGTTCATATGCCATTGTTTAGGCATTGCTTTCCAGTATTGTATTTACTTTCCAGTTGTATTGTAAAGAATATTTAATCAATAAAAAGTTGCTATTTATTTATATCTCTTGCCTTTTCTTGTGTAATTTTATTATATTGCTTATATACGCTTAACGTATTTACTTCTGAGTAAATACGTCGTGGGCCTCGTCACGTTTCCTTACCCGTACACTGGGAAGCGGGGCGTGACAGGTTTTGTTGGTGGCCCAAGCAGGTCAGTTCTGCGTGGAAACCCACATAACCATGCAGGCCAGTTCTGTATGGAAACCTAAGCAATATATCACAAGAATTATAAGAATCTGCAACTAAAATATTCTTTACATTTCATATTCCTTGAATCTATCCTAACCATATTTTTTTGTAACAACCGAGTCCAGATATACAAATTCCAGTTACCGTGTGTGTGGTGTGTGGTATGTATTTCATTTATCATGCTTTGACAGTTACTAGTTATAGTTTACCCCCGGCATTACATATGTTTGCATATAACAATTTAATTCATTTAAAATAATTTAAAATATGCTTGTCATGGCCTGCTCGATACCCTTAACCCTGTGGCAGCGTCCTTGCATCGTGTTCTCGTCCCGTTCAGTGAAACGGACGTGTTTGGACGACTACGCGCACGTACGTGCGTCCGTTCTTGGGGGTATGCTTTTTCAGAACTAAATCCTTCATTTCAAATTTTGGAACTTGCAAATATTTTTCATATTTCAAATTCAAATTTTTGGACCCGACCCGGGCGCAATTCTGAAATATTTTGTATTTCCGCCAAATCCTATTTAATTTTGAATTTCTTGAATCATTCAGAAAATATTTTACAGCTTACTATATATTTTCTCAACTAACTAAGTTATTTAGTAAAACTGGTAAATCTTTTATAATTTTCCCAACAGTTTCCTCACCCAATCAAAATCCTCCATTCTTAGCACCGGGCCCCACCAATTCTTTCTCACTTCTTTTTTAATTTTCTTTGCCTCTCTCTTTTCACCAATCAGAAATCTTTCTTTTCTTCTCCTTATATTTTATTCACCACGAGCCAATCAAGTTCTCCCTCTACATGCACCTCGGCCCCACGAGCGCAGAATCCCTTTCTCTTTCTCCTTCTCTCTCCTCCGCAGCTCTCTCTCTCTCTCCCTTCTCTTTCTCTCTCCTCTCGCACTCATTCTCTCAGCTCTCGCGAATACTATAGATTCCTCGAATCTCGCCACCGCGCCTCGCTTCTGGTCACCTCCTTTAAGGATCCCCTCCTTCTTCTTCTCTCTTCTTTAAAAACTTCGCCACGAGAAACCCTTGAAACAAAACCCTAACCCTACTTTTCCCTCGTCCCCTCTGTCCTCGTCGACACCTCCTGCATCCCCCTCGTCACCCTCAACTCCATCATCTCTTCTCCTTCTCCTTCCAGAGTCTCTTTCCCCTACACACACACCCTCCAGCGAACCCAGAACCCATCGTCTTTTGCCGCCGGCCATCTCCTGTCCCCATTGCCATCTCCTCCCTCTCCTATACTCTCCCTCCAACGCCTGAACCCTACATCTAAACCCCAACCTACACCAAACCCTAGCACCTGAACACCCGAGACCTTCCCTGAAACCTAGAACGTGCACTGCCTTGCCGTCGTTCTTGCCGGAGATCCTTGCCTACGGCTGCCACCTTTGCAACCACAGCCATCTCCCAAACCCCTGTGAGCAACCTTTCTCTCTCTCATCCCTCTCTTCTTCTTTCTTCTCTTCTTCTTTATCTTGATTTTCTTTTCTGTTAAATGAAAGGGTACCTCTGTAGTTCGTGCACCGGAGCTTCGTCGACATCGTCGATCTTCACGACCCCTCTGCAGATCGATGTAAGCCTTCTCTCCTCCATCCTTCCTCGCTTCTCCTCTTCTTTTCTTCCATTACCATTCTTGAAACCCTTTTGATGTTTACTGTTTCTTGGTGGCCGGAATCCGACCGTGCTGACGACGATTCCCGACGACCCAGCGAGGACCTCCGACCCGTGTCACTCCACTGAACGTCGTTTGGGTTCATTCCGTGTACCGTGCGCGTGTCGCGACTTTTCCCGCCTACGCGAGACGTTCCGTTTTCCGTGTCGCGACCCGTCGAGGCAAGTTAATCTTTGCTACATGCTAGTCATACTATTCATATATCAATCTATCTATTTTCCTATTAAATCTATAGATAAAATTTAAAGTTTTGAATTCCAGATTAACAGTACAATATTCCGTTTATATATTTCAGATCTAGAACTTGAAACCTAACCGTTGCATTTAGCTTACTAAACCTAGTAACTACATTTATATGTTTGATCACATAATCACAATTGTTTTATAGCCATGATGCCCTTTTCTCTAGTTTTACTCTATCGGTCATCCGTGTGCATCTTTAACCGGTTTTAGTTATAATTGCATCCATTAAACATATTATGCATGTCGTTGCATCCCTAAATTACTTAATACTTATTAACCTGATTAACATCCATATTTGTCCTACTGTATTCATGTAATGTTGAAACTATTTCTTAAACACAAACTGATAACCGTACAGCTAAGTAGTTTTATCTGCACATATTGCTTAACCTATTACTTGTGCTAATTTATTGTTCTGATGATACCCATGCTTGGTATTTATAACTATGAGTATGCTAGTGATTATGAGCACCCACATGACATCTTGTACACCCTGACGTGACTTGCTACACATATTACTTGACCTGACATGGTACCGTACACTCTTGACATGACATGACATCCAAATACACTACTAGACTTGACCTGATGAACCAAGGCTTTACCTGTTACCCGATCTTGTGTCTAATGCCAACAAACCTGACATGTAGTCCTTACGGACCGTTCCTGTTGTCTATCCAGACAAACCTGCACCTACCTGATCCTGTGTTGGCATTAGTTCTTGATTACTTAATACCTGACTTGAACACATGTAACTTGGGGGTATAGGGAAATCGATGATGAAATCCTGACTTGTAACTCGACAGTTGCTCGCTTATACTGATCAGTTTTTGAGGCCATGCCCGTCTCGTGACGATGCTGCTGACATCGTTGGTCTTTATCCTTTCCTTTTTTCCTTTTGTGCCTAACGGTACGTCTCGGTTTCAGCCCGAGAGTCTTAGACCGTGGTCCCGGGCATGCACGGGATACTATTGAGTTACATCGATGATTCATCAAATTGATTTCAAAGACTTGAGAGTAGATAACCCAATAGACCAGTTTAGTGTTACTCACTGCACACTACCTTTCATTGCCCTTATTTATATTGCTGTACACCTGCTTTACTGTTTATGATTATATTTGCATGCCTTGCTTCATTATTACTGCTTGATGTTATGACACGCTGACGTCTGGGTTTTGCATGGCCCAGATCCTGTACCTTTGCTGCAGTCCGAGCAGGAGTATTTCAGCCAGCAGGCTGAGCAGTGAGGATTCAGTAGTAGTTAGTTCTTTTACTTTCAGCATTTTATTCCTGATGTGAGCCCGCATTATGGGACATACATTCCAATTATTTTGTATTGGATCTCTTGCTTCCGCATTTTATTACTCTTGACTCATTTTATCTTGGCTTATGGACATGGATTAGATAGTTATATTTTGTTCTTGATATCTCTACAGCCGTAATATGACTGTGGATGGATACTTCCTACCCACAGGTAGCATGGTTGGCTATGTCACGTGCCCATCTCAGCATACTCTAGGAAGCGGGGCGTGACATGGTTCTTTTGGTATCAGAGCCATAGGTTAATCGGGTTGATTCTTTGTAGTTGGGTATTAGACCCAATACACGAATCAGAATACCCGTGATTAGGAAACATGTCCTGCCACCTTACCGCCTTACCATTCTTGAATCTTAACCTCCTCCTGATTCTACTTTTGCGATGTGCAAACTTCCTTTGCATATCGACTCGAAAACCTGGTCTCCTTTGTTTATCTCTAGAGTTTAGGCGACTTGAGTGGAGTTATGTGATTGTGATTATGATACCGCGGCATAGTTACAATGCGGTACTCTATTCAAGTAACTTGGGGTTCTAGCCTTGATTCATATCCTTGATCTACATTTTGAATTTGTATCATACTAATCCTATTTGGTATCTTGGTTGCAGTATCATGGAAGCAAGGAATTTACAATCATACCAGAGGTGTATGGATGATGCTACTTTGCTTGGAGTAATTCGTAACTTGCTTGAGGACCACAAGCAGCAGACTGAGCTGAAGCCGGCGTTTGCACTAAACCAAATGGCCATACGTAGAAGTGTTCCGCTGAACCGACGCAGTGTGGCACCAATGAAGAAAACAATCGTTGTTGGTCGGAGAGGGAGTGTGATCTGTGACTTTTGCCGTTTGCCTGGGCATGTGCAAAGGGAGTGTCGGAGAAAGAGTGGACTCTGTTTGGTTTGTGGATCGGCGGATCACACTATCCATGTTTGTCCGTCGAAACTTCATAAGGAAGAGAGTGTTCGGAGGCCAGTGTTACCCAAGAAAAGGGGAAGGATGTCGTGCGACTTCTGCCAACGACCGGGTCATTATCGGAGAGATTGTCGTAAGAGGCTTGGACTTTGTCTGATTTGTGGATCAGTGGATCACATCATTGATAATTGTCCGTCAAGGTTAAAATTGAAGGAGGATACTCGGGAGCCACCGCAAGAGCAACTTCCAGATCAGGAGCAGTTGATTCGGGGAGCTAATCAGGCTCAGGCTTTTCCCTTGATGGCTGAGGAGGCTAAAGCTTCAGAGGAAGTCGTTTCCGGTACCCTAATTGTTCATGGTTTTCTCACATTAGCATTATTCAATTCTAGTGCATCCCGTTGATCTATGTCGTCCAAGTTTTTTTGCTGTACACTCGATGACTTCCACGATGCTATTTAGTTTTGCGACATACACACTGGGAATAGGAAAATCATAACTAGTAGAGGGTGTAAGGATGGTTTCGTTGTTGTTTGCGGACGGGAGCTAATGCAGAGGTCTTGAAGGTTGTTACTGGCAGCTTTGATGTAGTCTTGGGAATGGAATTTTTTGGCACTTTCCATGCTCACTTTGAGTGTAGAGTGAAGAAAGCGAATTTCCAGATTCCCGGACACCCAGAGGTTGTCTGAAGGAAGTAGTTCTGTCGGGCCAGTCGAGGTTAGGGCTAGGCCGACAATTAATGATCTTCCGTCGATGAAGGTTGCTGAAGATGAAGCGCCAGCTGTTGTTCGAGATTTCAGGGACGTGTTTGAAGACATATTAGGTTACCGCCGAAGCGAGACGTAGAGTTCGCAATTGATCTTATTCCTGGTGCAGTGCCAGTACCTAAAGTGTATTATCCAATGGCACCAGTGGAATTGGAAGAAGTTAAGAAGCAGGTTACTGAATTACTTGAGAAGGGTTGGATTCGCAGCAGTAACTCGCCTTGGGGAGCTCCAGTTCTTCTAGTCAAGAAGAAAGATGGCACAAGAAGGATGTGCATCGACTATCGAGAATTAAACTGGGTGACTATTAAGAACGAGTACCCGATCCCTCGCATTGGCGATTGAGCAGCTTAGTGGCGCGATGGTATTCTCGAAGCTGGATTTGCGATCCGGATATCATCAGGTCCGAGTGAAAGCAGAGGATATTTGCAAGACGGCGTTCCGAACTCGGTATGGACATTACGAGTACTTAGTAATGCCCTTTAGAGTAACGAATGCACCAGCGATATTCATGGACTTGATGAACCGAATCTTTTCACCATACTTGGACCAGTTTATTGTGGTGTTCATTGACGATATTCTGGTCTATTCGAAGAGTATTGAAGAGCATGCTGAACATTTGAAGATCGCACTGCAGACGTTGAGACAAGAGAAATTATATGCGAAGATGAGCAAGTGCGAGTTTTGGATGGAAGAAGTAAAGTTTTTGGGGCATGTTGTGTCTGGCGATGGAATCGCCGTCGACCCCGAAAGGATTGCAGCAGTTCGAGATTGGCCGATTCCGAAGATTGTTGCGGAGATAAGAAGTTTTCTTCGACTCGCCGGGTATTACAGAAGATTTATGGAGAACTTTGCTCGTCTGGCGGAGCCGTTAACCAAGCTTACGCGCAAGGAGGTACCTTTTGTGTGGACGGATAGGTGTGCGTCAGCTTTTGAGACGTTGAAGCAGAAGTTGATAACCGCTCCTATTCTGACCGTGCCAGACAATTCCGGAGGATTGGTGATTCACAGCAACGCATCTGGGAAAGGATTGGGATGCGTTTTGATGCAGCATGGGAAGGTTGTAGCGTACGCATCGAGACAGTTGAAGACCCATGAGAAGAATTACCCAACTCACGACTTGGAGCTTGCGGCTGTGATCTTCTCTTTGAAGATTTGGAGACACTACCTTTTGGGCGAAAGGGTCGAGGTGTTCACTGATCATAAGAGCTTGAAGTATGAAGGAGCTTAATATGAGGCAACGTAGATGGTTGGAGCTGATGGCTGACTACGATCTTGATCTTAAGTACCATTCGGGGAAGGTTAATGTCGTACCGGATGCGCTCAGTCGGTTACCAGCTATTCAGATGTTGACTACGCAGAAGGAACTCGTTGAAGACTTTCGGAGGTTTGATTTGGAGGTTGTGCTACCGCATTCTTCGGGACAGTTGATGCAGCTGCAGGTACATTCATCGTTCATAGAGGATATTAAAGCAGCGCAACCGCGAGACCCTAGATGGCAAAAGTTTCGAGAACAGGTTGAAGCTGGACTTAGAACAGACTTGTTGATCCACGAAGATGGTTCGTTGAGGTATGGTAGCCGTTTGTGTGTGCTAAAGGGAGATATTCGCGAAGAGCTTTTGAAGGAGGCGCACAACTCAGCTTATTCCGTACATCCAGGAGGCACGAAGATGTACCGAGACATACGACAGCATTTCTGGTGGGAAGGCATGAAACGGGAGATTGCTCGCTTTGTGGCAAGTGCTTGGTGTGTCAGCAAGTTAAGGCTGAACATCAAAGGGTTACTGGTTTATTGCAACCACTTCTGATTCCTCAGTGGAAGTGGGAACATATAACCATGGATTTCGTGACAGCTCTACCGCGGAGTCCAAAAGGCAATAATGCAGTTTGGGTGATTGTTGATCGTTTGACCAAGGCAGCTCATTTCATTCCTTTTCGGGTTGGTCAATCAACAGAAGCTTTGGCAGAGCGGTACATACATAAGATTGTAAGATTGGATGGAGTACCGGTGAGTATCGTGTCCGACCGTGACACTCGGTTCTTATCACACTTCTGGAGGAGCTTACAGGAAAGTTTGGGGACTCGATTGAAGTTTAGCACAGCTTATCATCCTCAAACAGATGGCAGTCGGAGAGAACGATCCAAACTCTTGAAGATATGTTGAAAGCTTGCATGTTGGACTTCAAGGGTTCATGGGAGGATCATCTGCATTTGGTGGAGTTTTCTTACAATAACAGTTTCCAGGCGACAATTCAGATGGCTCCATTCGAAGCTTTATATGGTCGCAAGTGTCGTTCACCGGTTTGTTGGGACGATGTCGGTGAACGAAGATTGTTGGGACCAGATTTGGTTGTGCAGACAGTTGAGAAAGTTAATGCAATCCTTGGCGAGTGTTCAAGACGTGTTTCACGTATCTCAACTCCGTAAGTATGTTCGAGATGAAATACATGTGTTAGATCATTCAGAGCTGACTGTACGAGAAGACTTGACTTTCGAGGAGCGACCGATAGCGATTGTGGATCGAAAGGAAAAGGTTCTTAAGAACAAGATTATCCCTCTTGTACTTGTTTCTTGGGGTATTCGCTCACGTGGAGAATCAACTTGGGAGCGGGAAGATGAAATCCAGCAGAGGTTTCCCCATCTTTTCTTGTAGTTATTGGTCGTTTATCCTTTTGTGTTCTTGGGATTTCGAGGATGAAATTCTTTTTGTAGTTGGGTATAGTGTAATAACCGAGTCCAGATATACAAATTCCAGTTACCGTGTGTGTGGTGTATGGTATGTATTTCATTTATCATGCTTTGACAGTTACTAGTTATACTTTACCCCCGGCATTACATATGTTTGTATATAACCATTTAATTCAATTAAAATATGCTCGTCATGGCCTGCTCGATACCCTTAATCCTGTGGTAGCGTCCTTGCATCGTGTTCTCGTCCCGTTCAGTGAAACAGACGTGTTTGGACAACTACGCGCATGTACGTGCGTCCGTTCTTGGTGGTATGCTTTTCAGTACTAAATCCTTCATTTCAAATTTTGGAACTTGCAAATATTTTACATATTTCAAATTCAAATTTTTGGACCCGACCCGGGCGCAATTCTGAAATATTTTGTATTTCCGCCAAATCCAATTTAATTTTGAATTTCTTGAATCATTCAGAAAATATTTTACAGTTTACTATATATTTTCTCAACTAACTAAGTTATTTAGTAAAACTGGTAAATCTTTTATAATTTTCCCAACAGTTTCCTCACCCAATCAAAATCCTCCATTCTTAGCACCGGGCCCCACCAATTCTTTCTCTCTTCTTTTTAAATTTTCTTTGCCTCTCTCTTTTCACCAATCAGAAATCTTTCTTTTCTTCTCCTTATATTTTATTCACCACGAGCCAATCAAGTTCTCCCTCTGCATCCACCTGGGCCCCACGAGCGCAGAACCCCTTTATCTTTCTCCTTCTCTTTCCTCCGCAGCTCTCTCTCTCTCTCCCCCTTCTCTTTCTCTCTCCTCTCGCACCCATTCTCTCAGTTCTCGTGAATACTGTAGATTCCTCGAATCTCGTCACCGCGCCTCGCTTCTGGTCACCTCCCTTAAGCATCCCCTCCTTCTTCTTCTGTCTTCTTTAAAAGCTTCGCCATGAGAAACCCTTGAAACAAAACCCTAACCCTACTTTTCCCTCGTCCGCTCTCTCCTCGTCGACACCTCCTGCATCCCCTCGTCATCCTCAACTCCATCATCCCTTCTCCTTCTCCTTCCAGAGTCTCTTTCCCCTGCACACACACCCTCCAGCGAACCCAGAACCCATCGTCCTTTGCCGCCGGCTATCACCTGTCCCCATCGCCATCTCCTCCCTCTCCTCTACTCTCCCTCCAACGCCTGAACCCTACATCTAAACCCCAACCTACACCAAACCCTAGCACCTGAACACCCGAGACCTTCCCTGAAACCTAGAACGCGCACTGCCTTGCCGTCGTTCTTGCCGGAGATCCTTGCCTACGACTGCCACCTTTGCAACCACAGCCGTCTCCCAAACCCCTGGGAGCAACCTTTCTCTCTCTTATCCCTCTTTTCTTCTTTCTTCTCTTCTTCTTTATCTTTATTTTCTTTTCTGTTAAATGAAAGGGTACCTCTGTAGTTCATGCACCGGAGCTCCGTCGACGTCGTCGATCTTCACGACCCCTCTACAGATCGATGTAAGCCTTCTCTCCTCCATCCTTCCTAGCTTCTCCTCTTCTTTTCTTCCATTACCATTCTTGAAACCCTTTTGATGTTTACTGTTTCTTGGTGGCCGGAATCCGACCGTGCCGACGACGATCCCCGACGACCTAACGAGGACCTCCGACCCGTGTGACTCCACTGAACGTCGTTTGGGTTAATTCCGTGTACCGTGCGCGCGTCGTGACTTTTCCCGCCGACGCGAGACGTTCCGTTTTCCGTGTCGCGACCCGTCGAGGCAAGTTAATCTTGCTACATGCTAGTCATACTATTCATATATCAATCTATCTATTTTCCTATTAAATCTATAGATAAAATTTAAAGTTTTGAATTCCAGATTAACAGTACAATATTCTGTTTATATATTTCAGATCTAGAACTTGAAACCTAACCATTGCATTTAGCTTACTAAACCTAGTAACTACATTTATATGTTTGATCACATAATCACAATTGTTTTATAGCCATGATGCCCTTTTCTCTAGTTTTACTCTATCGATCATCCGTGTGCAACTTTAACCAGTTTTAGTTATAATTGCAACCATTAAACATATTATGCATGTCGTTGCATCCCAAGATTACTTAATACTTATTAACCTGATTAACATCCATATTTGTCCTACTGTATTCATGTAATGTTGAAACTATTTCTTAAACACAAACTGATAACCATACAGCTAAATAGTTTGATCTGCACATATTGCTTAACCTATTACTTGTGCTAATTTATTGTTCTGATGATACCCATGCTTGGTATTTATAACTATGAGTATGCTAGTGATTATGAGCACCAACATGACATCTTGTACACCCTGACGTGACTTGCTACACATATTACTTGACCTGACATGGTACCGTACACTCTTGACATGACATGACATCCAAATACACTACTAGACTTGACCTGATGTACCAAGGCTTTACCTGTTACCTGATCTTGTGTCTAATGCCAACAAACCTGACATGTAGTCCTTACGGACCGTTCCTGTTGTCTATCCAGACAAACCTGCACCTACCTGATCCTGTGTTGGCATTAGTTCTTGATTACTTAATACCTGACTTGAACACATATAACTTGGGTGTAGGGTTGCTAAGCATGCGCACAAGGGTCTACGAGGCATCAACCATGCCCGATTAAAAATTTAGCCGTGCCGAACAACCCAAAGCCGGATCTTTAAACTAGGGTTTAGGCGAAAACAAGCATGTTAAACTCTTTAACAATAAGTGAGAGGGATTACAACCTTTGTAGATCCGGTCCTTCACTTCTTAAGCTCCGTGTTGAGGCCCCTTCGCTGCGATCATCGTGTTCCGGACTCTCGAGAGGTTCCACGAAGAGAAAGATGCAGACTTGCTTCCGATCTTCGATACAAAGATGATCTACCTTGAAGTTTCGTTAACACATGCTAA
This sequence comes from Agapanthus africanus, assembly GCA_030015575.1. NCBI lineage: Eukaryota > Viridiplantae > Streptophyta > Magnoliopsida > Asparagales > Amaryllidaceae > Agapanthus > Agapanthus africanus. The sequence goes on along the minus strand of CM057339.1, from coordinate 195,711,920 downwards.
CACTCATAATATGAAGTGAACACCCTCATCTAAATGGCAAGGATAGATGAGGATGATGAACTAGGATTTTGCTCTCTTTTATTATCTTTTTCTCACACTCATTCATCACTTGAAAAAAGCTAGCAAGCTTTTTCATGAAAGAAAGAAGAAGGAAGAAGATGAAGAATATCATTAGAAACCTTTTGTGATGAATAATGAATGGATTAATATGATAAATAATGCAACCATGGTTGACTAAACCATTGTAGAGAATTAACCAAGGACTAGGGTTTGGGTTGGGTTAAGTATGAGTCATAGATAAATATCAACACAAATATCTTTATCATGACAAAAAGAAACCTTCTAGAATCTACTAGAAGTCTTAACCCTAATCCAAACCCTAATCATGTTTAAACTCCACTAAACATGTTGCATTAGTTATCATATCATGTTACAATATTATATATCACATATATAATATTTATCGTAATAAAATAAAATAATACAATTAACATATATCGTATATATATCAATGTATTACCCGAGCGAGAAAAAGAATCTTTTAGTGAGCTAATATTAGTTAATGTAATTTAATATATCATATATATTATTATACATTAAATTATCGAATCAACACTTGATCCGACAATCCGACTATATCGCATATAACCGACTAATACGATGATCCGGCTATATCACATATACCCGGCCGATATCTTATATCGCGATAATCCAATACGGTATCACATACCGCATTATCCTCGATCCCGCACATATCTCATATGTGCTCCTACTCCGTTTTGTCTTAGCCAAGAAACCTCTGTGTAGGACTCTAAAGAATCGTCAATACGCCGGCAGTAGGCGATGATCATATCAAACACCCACAAGCTGCAAGCGGTCAGCTAAACGTAACAGCCACCCAGGTATTGAGCGCTAAGAAGATCAACAAGCAAGCCTGTACATTCTCCTGTGAATTTAATCAGTAACACTCCCGTACAGTCCGGTCTGGCCGTCTGATATGTCGCATATCTCGCCTAGGGGTGGTAAACGTCAGACCCCAGTAGCTCGATAAGTCGTGTCGATATGAGGTCTATAACAGTTCGAGAAACTACTGATAACACTTACCAGTAAATATCAGCAACCCTGACCAGGGATTTCCAGTTATAGCCAATCGAGCACTGCACAACATCAACTCCCTATACCGGGAGAGACGAATCCCCTCCTATCGCTCATTGCCTCCATGTGATTCGGGACTGTACCCAAAAGCCACCTTTTTGCACACCCTCTTGGACGTGGTATGATGGAAATCAAAGCACAGTGGGAATCACACAAGACTCTATGACGATCTCGGGTCAACAGACTACTCAGTACCAGTGTCACCAGAGAACTGCCATCTGACGTAAGGTATAATATCATCTGGGAGTTCTCGGCGAGTCCGTCCAGTATACCCAGTCTCTACTGAGCACCCGTACACCATCCTTGATGTCAAACACCGATGGATATGGGATCATCCATCGCCCATCATATGGGTCAAGATGCGTATACGCTAGTCTACTCTGGTGTATCGATGCCCTGTCTCGATACACCCTCGACTAGGAACAGTTATAGGATGTACTCGTCGACTACCGTGGCCCCACTAGTATGATCTCATCATAGTCCCAATAGTCGAGTAGATATCCTAAGGGCTTTATCAACATGTAACATAGAGACAATCAAAGTACATGTTAAGATAAAGTACAACCAGATAGCATACTATCATGTCGAGCAAGAAAGTCCTCCATATATATGTCCAAGCATCCATTACAATATACATCGTATGTACAGTAATGGCCTCTAGGGCATACATATAACTAACAATCTCCCACTTGCACTAGGGCCATCTGTTGTGGTATCACATACCCAACAATTTGCTGTGGTTGAAGTATCTCATACTCAACCATCCCATAAAAGTCTCTACTGGGAAAAAGGCCTTTGTGAGTGGATCCGCGCTGTCGTCCTCTGTGTCTACTCTCCTAACCTCGATCTCCTTGGAGGTCAACCATCTCCATGATCAGGTGATACTGCCTAAGAATTATATCTGGATTTCAGATGGGACGGTAGCTCCTTGGCTAAAGCTACAACTCCATTGTCACACAATGGTAGGAACGGAGTTCGTCTCATGAACTTATATATATCCAGACTGCCTCTTTGGTAGCATCTTTGGTAACAATGTATCTTGTCTTTAATCGTCTAGTAAGTCACAGTATCTAGCTTGGAACTCTTCCAACATACCGTCCCTCCACTGAGGGTAAAGACAATGCCTGCGACTGATATTCAGTTGTCCTTATCACCCTGGAACCTTTCCAGTGATTCTCCCCAGGATCGATTGATACCATCTCACTACAACTAGTGAGTATCCTAACATCCAATTAGATCTATCTCATAGATCCAAAAACCCAGGATTTAGGAGGTATCACTTTGATCCTATATGGAGAATCTTTGTGATAAGCGGAGATTGACCGAGCGTAGCATAGGAAACTCCTTCGATATCAAGAGTATGTCATCCACGTACTCTACGAGGATCACTACCATACTCCCTATTACCTTTTTGTATATACAAGGTTCATCTACCATTTTGATGAAGTCAAACTCTTTGACTACCACATTAAAACAGATGTTCCAACTCCGCGATGCCTGCTTTATCCTATAAAGCATCTTGCACACGTTTCCGCTGCTCCCACTGTCTACGAAGCCCTCTGGCTGTGTACTTATAGACGCTCTCTTCTAAAACATCATTTAGAAAAGCAGTCATGACACCCAACCGCCAGATATCGTAGTCATGGTATGTAGCCGTGGCAAGTAGGATCTGGATGGACTTAAGCATAGCTTTGAAATTCTCAACTTTTCCATGTACACCAAGTAATCTTCTCAAGATATACTTGCTCCTGATGGGGATTTAACCCTTCAGATAAAGCAACCAAAGTCCATACTTTGTTTGTGTATAAGGATTCCATCTCATATCACTAAGCATCCAGCCATTCTTACAGAGTCCCACTCCTGATGGCCAGCTCGAAACTAGTTGGGTCATCATCTCATGATGCAATCCTCGCTCCCACTGTCATAGAGAAACCGAAGTATCTCTCAGGTGGGTGAGGAACCCTAATAGATCGGTGGAGAGGCTGAGGTTCGTTGGATACTATTGAATCCTTTGGTTCTACCAAATCATCTGCTGTAGTTTGTATAGCTGGAACTCCTTCCAGGTCTACCTCATGACCACTAATTTCTTCACAAGAAATTCCCTTTCACAAAGGTGGCATGTTGAGAAATAAAACACTTTTGTTTCTCGGTTTGGTAGAAGATATTCCCTTGCGAATGCTTGGGATATCCAACAAACTTCCACAGATCTGACTTTACCTCGAGCTTGTCCGGATTTTGCTTGTTAGACATAGGCCGGACAACCCCAAATATTAACAAGCTTAAGATATGGGCTCTTCCCTTTCCATATCACATATGAAGTGATAGGCAACAGATTTGATTTGAACCCTATTCAATAGGTATGCAGCTTCTCAAGTGCATAACTCCCAAAAGGAAATAGGAAACTCAGTAATACTCATCATAGAGCACACCATATCACATAGGGTGTTATTGCTCCACCCCGATACACCGACGTGCTGTGGTGTATACGGAGGAGTAATGCTGAGAGAGAATCTCATTCTCCTTTAGAATAGTCCAGGAATTCCGTACTCAAGTATTCTCCTCCTTGATCACATCAAAGGACATAATAATTTTACCCGTATTTTGGTTCTCTACTTCTAACTTACATTCTGTGAATATCTCAAAAGGTTCGGACTTGTGTTTCAACAGAAATATATGTCTGAATCTTGAGAGATCATCAGAGAATGTAATGAAGTCCAAAGAACCGGTCTTAGCATGTGTAGACGGGGGACCATGATACATCATCATGTATCAATCCCAAGAGTTCACTAACTCTTTCTCTGTTTCTAATAAACGGAGCTGTGGTCATCTTATCTCCGTGACATGACCGGCAAGTTTCATAATATGTAAATTTAAACTAATTTAAATATGCATCTAAATGTAACTTGGCTAGTCAGGTCGCATTGATATGACCTAGTCTACAATGCCTCAAGAAGGATTCGTTCATTTCTGAACTCTTCCTCTTGTGTGTGTTCCGTATATTAAGAACCGTGGTTTGATTTAGAACGTCAATGCTTTTAGATAACGTGCCTGAACCGATCAACTCTTGATATAGGAAATGTTCAAAACATTATCCAACAATACAAAATTATATCATTTCTTTACTAATAAAGAGACTGATATGATGTTGTACATTAGGTTCGATATCTAATAACATTCGTTCAGAATCAATGTATTCTGGTAATACAGGGTGACAGTGACCAACAGACTTGGCTGCAACACTTGCACCGTTTTCTGTATCATGAAACTTATCACTCGTTCTCAGTTCTCTACCTTTCTGTAGCCCATGTAACAGATTACATATGCGGGATCCTGATCGGGTATCACATACCCAGGACGTAAACGATACTGAGAAATAGTTCTCTGTAATGAACACACCCGAAGATGATGCATCAACATGCACTTTCTTCGTTTGGGCGGCACGGGAAATCTGGTATTCCCCAATTTCCTGCTCTGTCTTATAAAAATTATAAGTTGGAGCGAGACCAAGGTTCCCCAGCTCAGTATAACAAGCGGGTTCGGTCAATATATCCGTTTTATTATCTTGATTAAGGTGTGATATGGTCGCTACCTGGAGAGAGAGAAGAAAACACTCAGCGTATGCTCTTGCAAGATTAGATTGGTTATCTAATATATCTAATCAGGATGTCTCCCACTGTTTTAGTCAAATCTTCCTTCAAACCCTAAAAGGAAAGACTAGCCGGGATTAATTACACGCCACAAGTTTGCCAATCTTTCAGCCAGGCTAGTGTCGGTACTTTGAGGGAGGTCCCCCGTGCTTACGCACGAACCTAATTAAAGTAAACCTCGTTTTCCCAGAGGCATAACCCCTTTAACACCTTTCTAGACACCTACTTGATCAGCTAATTGTAATGTGTAAAACTCTCCCAGGAGTAACTCTTACTCGCAGCGGGTATCGGGATCCAACTATCTCATAGAAGGTATGCAATCTCATTGCAAATTTCAATACTTGAAATTCCCAATAATATTTTACCCCTAGCAGCTATATGACCTTAACATGGTCAACAAATCACAAGTGCTAGTCAAGTTCAACCCGTCATTTCCTGATTGAATTAAACCCACCCGCACGACCCTTAATATGGTCAACAAAGTCGCACGACTACCCTAATCCAATCGCATCATATGCTTATACAGATTAGCACTAATCAGCTACCGCACACTACGCCTTAACATGGTCAACAAACGTAGCACGAATACTAACTAGTACTTATCTGAAATGACGGAGGGCTATGGCAGGTTTTTAAGAAAAACCTTTTGCGTAAAGAACTTGATATCTTTGTAGAATCGAGTGAATTTTAAATGGAGTGTTTTGAGGCTTTTCTAGTTTCGCTAAAGGGGTCACTCCCGGTGAAGGGATCGTCGGCCCTTTCCTCATCGAATAAGGTGCAGGATATTTCACAAATATCACTATGCAAAGCAAGAACTACAGAAGCAATCAGAAGACAAACCGAGTTTGTAGCATCTGCTAGTTTCACTAAAGAGGTCACTCCCGGTGAAGGGATCTCGGCTCTTTCCTTATCGAATAAGGTGCTGGAAGTTCTACAAGGAACACCGCTATGCAAAGCAAGAACTAGAGCTACCATTTTTTAAACAAGTTTCTACAACATCTTAGGTTTCTTTTATTTCATTAATCTCATTAATGAAGTCCCATTTTATTATGCTTCACAAGCATCATCTTTTGAAACGAAATCTACAATATAACATATATCTCATATATATAATATAAACATTCGTCTCAGGCAGTAATATGATCTCATCACAGAACATTGCAGCAGAAGAACATATATGAAATATTGGATATACTAGGACGTCCGTGTTTTAATACGAGCCTGCATAAAACACGGATTCCACGGTCGCGATGAATAGCCAAACCCACATCCCTAGACCCCTACGAGAGCGGCAAGTAACACTGCCAATTCTAGGGTTAGGAGACCCGGTCTCGACTCCTCGAGATGGTCTCCCACTGGACCCTAGAACCCGGTTACTTGTGCTCCCCTCCTTGGGTCTACCTAATGCGGAAAAGCAAATAATATACAATGGTGACATCATCCTCAGCCCGGAAGTGCCCCAATAAAAGAATATTACATACAAATGAATTTTATATGAATGAAAAAGAAAAACTCTCATCTCACATAAAACCCCCGGCTATTCAAACACGACGATCCAATATAGCATATCACAGCAACACATAATATCTCATATTATCAACGTAAGTAAGTATGCATACGCCGATTGCCATCGATGTATAGCAACGAAACCGGCGATACAGCTACATCTACACTTACGGTCGCAGAAAAGAAAGTGTAAAACTACAACAGTTGGAATCCGCAACCTCTTTAGACATCGCATGCCTAACCAAATGAATTCCTTAGACATCGCATGCCTAACAGTTATAAACCCCGCATTTTAGTCTCATTATCGAAAACTCTTTTCAATATCAAGTCGGGCAATTCAACAAGATTCCCGACATCCAGATCGAATGCTCGTCGCAAACTTTAGTAGACGGCCGCACCCCCGGATGCCGTCGACGAAGTGGACTAAGGCGGAACACCGCTGCCGCGAGCACCGGAACGGATGCTTTTGGCGGCGGGGTTCTCCTACAGTCACTTGGTCGGGGCTATGGGGCATGGCTGTCTATTAAGTTTACCCGGCGAGTATCCGCGTACGCTACGTGATTGCAACGGACTTTTGATCGCATCAAAATTCCATGGCAACCGATCAATTGAGACTAAACTGCTATGTTTATAATATTCAAATTAGTTATCTCATAACTACCTGTGGATTCCAATTATTGTATCACATTCCAGATAAATAGACAATATTAAACTTTCCGATCGAATAATCAAATACCCAAGATTTCCCAATATATCTCAACACTTGAAATCAGTTTAAAAACATCCATCACATGCCACAGTACCAATGGTCCAACCGTAGAAGGGTCAAGCCAACGCCTCACATGTGGCACGCCGTACTGCCCCAAACCTTAAGGTTTAGAGGTAGTTCAAGACGGTCACATAATCGAGTTAAGCTTTGTGTTCTTCTAGAGTGTCCACCGCGTTACTTGCACGACTTAGAACGTTCTTAAACTCGAGAAAAAATCCAACTTTTGAAAAATTTTCCGACAGGGGAAAATGAAAGTTATTGATATCCGTTCGAACTTTTTAACAGTTTCTAAAATTATCCGGAAAGAAAATAAACAAAGTTAAATTATCCGATCGAATTAACGAGTCCCCAATACAACCGTAGAAAACTCAACACTTGAGTGTAATTAAACAATTCCCAGAAAAAATTGCCAAGAAAGGACCTAAGAATAAATTCATGAAATTCCAGGGACTAAGTATAATTTTGGCCGCGGAACCGCCGCCAAACCCTTGGTTTGGCCGCGGTTCCGAGGTCAAATAGTTGACTAAGTATACCGTACTTCACAGTAATTCTTAGTCTTTCCTGCCAGTTTTTCTGAGCATTTTTAATTCAGAAAAATCAACATTTTGAAAAAAAATCCAGAGAAGGGGTTTTATCGGGGTTCTCGGGTTCGATCGGACTTTAAACTTCGTCTAGACTTCGCCTAAAGCTCTAGCTTGGCTCTGATACCACTGTAGGGTTTCTATGCACGCGCACAAGGGTCTACGAGGCATCAACCATGACCGATTAAAAATTTAGCCGTGCCGAACAACCCAAAGCCGGATCTTTAAACTAGGGTTTAGGCGAAAACAAGCATGTTAAACTCTTTAACACTAAGTGAGAGGGATTACAACCTTTGTAGATCCGGTCTTTCACTTCTTAAGCTCCGTGTTGAGGTCCCTTCGCTGCGATCATCGTGTTCCGGACTCTCGAGAGCTTCCACGAAGAGAAAGATGCAGACTTGCTTCCGATCTTCGATACAAAGATGATCTACCTTGAAGTTTCGTTAACACAAGCTAACACTCATAATATGAAATGAACACTCTCATCTAAATGGCAAGGATAGATGAGGATGATGAAGTAGGATTTTTGCTCTCTTTTATTATCTTTTTCTCACACGCATTCATCACTTGAAAAAATCTAGTAAGCTTTTTCATGAAAGAAAGAAGAAGGAAGAAGATGAAGAATATCATTAGAAACCTTTTGTGATGAATAATGAATGGATTAATATGATGAATAATGCAACCATGGTTGACTAAACCATTGTAGAGAATTAACCAAGGGCTAGGGTTTGGGTTGGGTTAAGTATGAGTCATAGATAAATATCAACACAAATATCTTTATCATAACAAAAAGAAACCTTCTAGAATCTACTAGAAGTCTTAACCCTAATCCAAACCCTAATCATGTTTAAACTCTACTAAACATGTTGCATTAGTTATCATATTATGTTACAATATTATATATCACATATATAATATTTATCGTAACAAAATAAAATAATACAATTAACATATATCGCATATATATCAATGTATTACCCGAGCGAGAAAAAGAATCTTTTAGTGAGCTAATATTAGTTAATGTAATTTAATATATCATATATATTATTAAACATTAAATTATCGAATCAACACTTGATCCGACAATCCGGCTATATCGCATATAACCGACTAATACGATGACCCGGCTATATCACATATACCCGGCCGATATCTCATATCGCGAGAATCCAATACGGTATCACATACCACATTATCCTCGGTCCCTCACATATCACATATGTGCTCCTACTCCATTTTGCCTGAGCCAAGAAACCTCTGTGTAGGACTCTGAAGAATCGTCAATACGCCGGCAGTAGGTGATGATCATATCAAACACCCACAAGCTGCAAGCGGTCAGCTAAACGTAACAGCCACCCAGGTATTGAGCGCTCAGAAGATCAACAAGCAAGCCTGTACATTCTCCTGTGAATCCAATCAGTAACACTCCCGTACAGTCCGGTCTCGTCGTCTGATATGTCGCATATCTCGCCTAGGGGTGGTAAACGTCAGACCCCAGTAGCTCGATAAGTCGTGTCAATATGAGGTCTATAACAGTTCAAGAAACTACTGATAACACTTACCAGTAAATCTCAGCAACCCTGGCCAGGGATTTCCAGTTATAACCAATCGAGCACTGCACAACATCAACTCCCTATACCGGGAGAGACGAATCCCCTCCTATCGCTCATTGCCTCCATGTGATTCGGGACTGTACCCAAAAGCCACCTTTTTACACGCCCTCTTGGACGTGGTATGATGGAAATCAAAGCACAGTGGGAATCACACAAGACTCTATGACGATCTCAGGTCAACAGACTACTCAGTACCAGTGTCACCAGAGAACTGCCATCTGACGTAAGGTATAATACCATCTGGGAGTTCTCGGTGAGTCCGTCCAGTATACCCAGTCTCTACTGAGCACCCGTACACCATCCTTGATGTCAAACACCGATGGATATGGGATCATCCATCGCCCATCAAATGGGTCAAGATGCGTATACGCTAGTCTACTCTGGTGTATCGATGCCCTGTCTCGATACACCCTCGACTAGGAACAGTTATAGGATGTACTCGTCGACTACCGTGGCCCCACTAGTATGATCTCATCATAGTCCCAGTAGTCGAGTACATATCCTAAGGGCTTTATCAACATGTAACATAGAGACAATCAAAGTACATGTTAAGATAAAGTACAACCAGATAACATACTATCATGTCGAGCAAGAAAGTCCTCCTTATATATGTCCAAGCATCCATTACAATATACATCGTATGTACAGTAATGGCCTCTAGGGCATACATATAACTAACATTGGGGGTATGGGGAAATCAATGATGAAATCCTGACTTGTAACTCGACAGTTGCTCGCTTATACTGATCAATTTTTGAGGCCAGGCCCGCCTCATGACGATGCTGCTGACATCGTTGGTCTTTATCCTTTCCTTTTTTTCCTTTTGTGCCTAGCGGTACTGTTTACCCCAATCAGAGCAAAGCTCTGTTCAAATTCCAAGACGGGAGATGAAGCAACGCTTCATCTTCCCCCAATCAGAGCAAAGCTTTGCTTTAAAAATTTAAACTTTAATAAATGAAGCAACGCTTCAGATTCTTTGCGCTGCGCGCAACGCGCCACGTGTCAAAAGCTGATACGGCAGCGCAGCACCCAAGACAGTGCGCCCAATCAGAGCAAAGCTCTATTTTAAGTAAAATTAAATGAAGCAATGCTTCAGTTGCGCTGCGCTGTGCGCTGCGCGACACGTGTCAGCGCAGATGCGCTAGCGCGGTTGCGCTGCGCTGTGCGCTGCGCGACACGTGTCACGCGCTGGGGTATCTGCGCCAAACATAATTAAAATTCCAATGAAATCTTTCTGTTCTTGTTAAAACAAGAAGATTTTATTCTGTAAGATAGAAGCCCTTGGATCAAAGATCCAACGGTGGGGAAAATTCCCCAAATCACTCAGAGAAAGATCTCTTTAACAAATTTAACTAATTTATGGGGACTATAAAAGAGACCCCAGACCTCAATTCAAAGCATTAACATTGTGTGAGAAATTAAACAGAGAGGACTCTGAAGAATTGGAGAGAAATCCTCAAGAAAAAAGGTAAAAGACTTTTTAGATAGAAGAATTTCTTCTAATAGGTCATTGATCTAAGAACAAGATCAATGATCTTTAATAAAAAAACAAAAAATAAAAATAGTGCTTTTCACTTATGAACCATTGGTTCCCTGAGATAAGAAAAACAAGAGGAACTTGTTTTCTTTGATCTAAATTAGATCAAGAAAACAAACAGTGCTTTGCACTTCTGTTATGAACCATTGGTTCTGGAATCTAAAAGATTCTAAAGTTAATAGTGCCTTGCACTTATAAATCTGCACTGTTGCGCTCTTGGGCCGGCGCAAGCCACCAGAGAGCGCCACGTGACAGCATCTGAACCAGTTGCGCTAAGCGCTTTTGAAATAGAGCTTTGCTCTCTGAAACTGGCGCACTTCACCAGAGCGCGCCACGTGTCAGCAGCGCAAGCGTAGCGCACTAGCGCAGCGCACTGCGCTACATGACACGTGTCATCATCACAAGCGCCTGCGCTCTTTGATTGGCGCAAAGCGCCTGAAAATGCAGTGCATTTCCTCTGCTAAAGGGCCAGGCCCAAGTCAAAAAGACCTAGCAGGCCAAAATAAATTGCAAAGCAATAAAAAGGGGCAGAGCCCAAACAAAGTAGATGCTTTGCATTATTTATGAATGGGCAGAGCCCAAAACAAATTGATGCTCTGCATCCTTTATGGGTAGAGCCCAAATAAAAATAAAAAGAAATGTAATGCAAAAGTAAATAAAATGCTGAACATCTTCAACTGGACTTAGCCCAATTTTGGCCGCAAGTCCTCAAATTAAATTGACTGAGCACGGCTGCTCCCTAAATCAATTTACGACCGGTTCAATGGTACATCTCTGAACTCCTCTGACACCCATCGTTGTAATCCTTCAACGACGTCAGAGAGGTGACGGGTCCCGACGACCACACATCAATATGTACTGCGGGGTCCTTAAACTCATGAACCGAGACGTCCTTAAACTAATATTGGACCGAGACGTCCTTAAACTAATATTGGACCGAGACGTCCCTAAACTAATATTGGACCGAGACGTCCCTAAACTAATATGGGACCGAAACGTCCCTAACCTAATATCGGACCGAAACGTCTCTAAACTAATGTTAGACCACCACGTCCCTAAACTGGAATATAGACCACCACGTCCCTAAACTGGAATATGGACCGAAACGTCCTTAAACTAATAGTGGACCATCACGTCCCTAAACTGGAACATGGACCACTACGTCCCTAAACTGGAGCAATAGAGCCTCCTTATGCTCTTTTGCCGGATCTAAACGATCCCGTTTAAGTCGATCTTAGCCCCAAACACGGCTAATGTATCCTTAAACATTCAAATGGATTATAAAATTCTAAATCAGCTCTGGTTCGAGGGTACATCTCTGAATTCCTCTGACACCTGTCGTTGTAATCCTTCAACGACGTCAGAGAGGTGACGAGTCCCGATGGCCATGCATTAATGGATCTAGACGATCCCGTTAAGTAGATCTTAGTCTCAAACAGGACTAACGTATCCTTAACGAACGTTTAAGTTGATCTTAGCCTCAACACGGCTAATGTATCCTTAAACTAAAAACACCAAACCCAAATCTAAGTAAATACGGATTTGGACTAATCCACGTCCTACGGGCGACGGCATTACTCAGTCTCCGTATACAATCCACGGGCAACCACAAACAAAACAAACACACACGACACGAAGTGAAATTCTGGAGAAGGAGAAAGTTGTTACCGCGACGCGGTAGCGTAATTAACTGCAGGGGCTTGCGCCTACAGGGAAGAGCTTCCCCACAATCAAAAACCCCTCAAGCGAGGGGGAATATGACGAAGTCTGCTACATCGGCCGCATCCGTCTAAACCTCCGATATACGGTGTCATAAATCAACTTGGCATCTTCGGAGAGGTGGACGGATAAAACCAAATAGCATCTGCCCCGAATCTCAGCGTCAGGACATCGCAGTCTTGTGCGCCACCATTCGGAGGGGAACGGATTCTGGCACGCCCGGTGGGACCTTTTCCTCTTTCCACTCCACACTTTGTGTGTCGTCTTCGCGAACCAATCGCGGTTTGTTAATGGTTGCCTTCAGATTTCAAGTTACTAAGATTTGGTCTTTTGCCTGGCGCAGAACTCAAGATTCAATGGCCTTTAACTGCACCAACTGCTCGAAATGCCACTGCAACGAACGCTCCACCTCACCGGGAGGTGTAGCATATGGGCCCCAAGCGGCTTCCTTCCTCGCTCTGCCGGTAGACCAGGTGACCCAATCCACCACTGGCCTGTTCTTCGGGACCATGATCCCACCTACAAGCTTCTCTGCGCCAATACCTACACCGGAAGTGAACAAAAAGTCAGTCTTCGACCGGCTCACTGCTACGACGGCTCCTGTCAACGGGTCGCCCGCTACCAAACCGACAGCCTCTGTTTTCACCAGGCTAAATCAGAACTCTAAACTGGCTGTCCCAAGGAAAGTAATAACTGCTGCTCCAGAAGTCGTCAAGGCGGCTTCCCCTGTCAAAGAGTCAGTCTTTTCAAGACTGACGATTCCTGCTCCTGCTCCTGCCCCTGCTCGAGGATCCGTCTTCGACAGGTTGAATATTACCCCTCAAAAGACAAACTCAGTCTTTAAGAGGTTAACATCGGCGGCGCCTCATTCAGACAGGGGGCAAAAAGAAGATATCTTAATCTCCGAGCCAGTCCCAACGACTCGTCATGCTCGACGTCGCCATTGGCAACGAGTGAGGAAGGCAGGGGGCAACTCCCCCTCAGGGCTAACTCCACCGGCTCCAGTGGTGGAAGTCAACACTGCTGTTCCAACTGGGAACAGCTTTGAACTGCTGAGGAGGGTACGGAAGAACTCTCCAACCGCTACACTGAAAAGATCTCCTCCGCCGGCGGAGAGAGTTCCGGAAACGAAGCAAGAACAACCCCCTCAACGGCTGTCCTCAAGAGTTTATAAAGTTTGGCGGAGGGTTCAAGACTCCGTGATCAACCCAGATCACTCTCGTCAACGAAAGAAGACGAAGGTGCAAAAAGGAAAAGATCGTCCTGTCGAACAGCAAGGGACAACGATCGCTAGGGTGCCCACTGCAACGGCCCCTTCAACTTCAACGGCCCACAAAAGAAGGAGGCCGGAGAAAACCCCCGCACCGGCTACAAATATCAGAAGTGGTGAACCCAAACGCCCTAAGTCAGGGGGCATTGTGGTTCATATCGTCTACGTGGCATCTGGTAAAGAAGACAGCCGCATATCTATGGGCCATCGACCGCTTACCCGATCGGTGACCAAGGCGCAGGAACAACAGCAAAAGCTTCAAGAGATGATGAACGCTATGGCCGCACTTACAGGGCCAAAAGAAAATCCTGAAAAGTCCTCAGATGAGCGCCAGGAGGAAGAAACCGACGCCGAATTCCTTCGTCGGATATTGGAGAAGAAGGACAAAGAGGCTGCTGAACAAGCAGCCAACATACAACGTATGGGCTCCTCTTCCAAGACATGATAGGGATGATGATACAACAAGATCCCCCGGCCGAAGAGCCCCCGATCGTCCTTGGAGACGATAGGGGAGAGACATCAAATCCTCTACCAGCTCTGTCGACGGCTAAAGAGGATACAATCTCCAAAGCTGATTTGGATGAGTACATCGCCCAGCAAATACGGGTTCATCATGCGACCGAAGCGGCCGGTCAGGTCGTAAAAATGGGGCGACCATATCCAAGTTGGTACGATCAAATCAAGTACCCACCCGGTTACACAATTCCCAAGTTCCATGTCTACAAAGGGACGGGCAATCCTCATCAACATGTTGCCCAGTTCAGGGCACTCTGCGGCAACACCGGCGGTGATGACAAGCTGTTGCTTCGCCAGTTTGTTGGAAGCTTATCAGATACGGCGTTCGAATGGTACTCTGAGCTCCCGAACGACTCTATTAAAACCTTCGCGGAGATGGATCTGCTGTTTACTCAGCGTTTTGCAAGCGCCAGTGAACGTACCCCGATGATGGCACTGATTAACGCCAGGATAAAACCCGGCGAGACGTGGGTTCAGTACGCTATACGATAGCGGAACTTATGGTCAAAGTGTGAGCAGCGCATTGAAGAAGCTCCCATGGTGGGTATGTTTGTGGGAACCCTTGATCCGCAAGCAACCATCTCACAATTTATGATGTTTTTCAAGCCAACTACCTTCCAGGCCTTGATTGACAAACTAGCGCAAATGGATCAAATGGACCATAAACCCCCTCTTCCAAGGCCGGACTCCCGAAATGACAAAGGGAAGGGAAAAGCGATCGTCGTCGCTAATGCTCAACAACAACCGAGCGACTCGAAGCCGGTTGCTCGTCAAAATAATATGCGCCCGTACGTACCCCTTGAGGATAGGATGGGACGTCCTTATTCCTTTCCCCGCGATAAAACGAGGAGGTTATTCGAGCTGGCGTTGCGCAACAGACTCATAAATCTACCAGATACAAAACGTCCGTTGCAACCAAGTGACGTCAACGAGCCCAACTACTGTCCTTATCATCGAGTACTAGGCCATCCGATCGAAGATTGCTACGTTTTCAAGAATTGGCTTGAAAACCAGTACCGGCAGGGCAAGTTCGCGTTATCTGACAAATGGAAGGTGAATCCCCCGCAGCCCCACACCTCTAAGGGGACGAATACGCCGGGGGCAACATGCTCCGTCATTGAAGAAGCTCCTTGGGAGGTTGTATTATCAGCCGAGACAAAGAGGATGCTAAACGATCTTCAGACATGTCCAGCGATCAAGTGGAAGAACCCGTTGGAACCGCAGGTCATTGAAGGGATGTTGAAGCCACGTCCAACTCCAAAGACTGATGGTGGTGGTTCAAGCACTTGCAGCCAGCCGTCAAAATCTTCGAAAAAGAAGAAGAAGAAATCTAAGAAGCCCGTGAAGCCTGGCGACAAGCGCATGGACTTACAAAAGCAAATTGACGTGCTGGATGAATACAACCAAAAGGCACGGACTCACATTACGCTCCAAGAGTTCCTCAATCACGTCTTTCAAGAAGAAGATGAGGGAGAAAGTTCATCGGATGAATCCGAGGAATATGTGGCGAGTTGTCATATGATTTCCCATTCGATTATGAACGATGAGGAGACTCCTTGCACCGAAAAGCTGGGGGCAGATCCTGAACCAAAAGTTCTGGGGCCATCAGATGAAGTAATTGACGCATTCTTTAATGAAGCTCGGTTGAAAAGTAAAGCTGATCGGGAGCGCGAGGCGGCTATATTTGAAAGGGCCAAGCGCCAGCGACTTGATAAAGGAGCTGAGACGATCCCGTTGGAGCTAAACACCTCCGCTACCGACAAAAGCCAATTCAAGATGAGGAAAAAGTTTGCTAAGGCCATATCAATGGCCATGAAGCTCCATCCTTTGAAGGAAACATCACTGGTGAAATGGAAAAGCACCCCTCCTATTGCTTATATCATCAAAAGATTTCGCACCCCACTCAAGAGTGCAAAGCTTTCGATAGATGGTGGCAAGGATATGTTGCTCATCGACAACGCTTTAAGCGGGAAAAGCGTAAAACTCGTCGAGAGCAAAGAAATACGACCGAAGGGCTTAAAAGAACTGCTGGCGATTGTTGCATGGTTAACACCGATAGATCACAAGTGCCTACATTCGGGAGTGATTCTGATGAAGAGCTAGAACTTGCCCCTCTCTTTAAAGAGTCCGCTTCGAGAAAAGAAGAAGAACCGAAGGTTTGCGAAAATATCCGGCTACGTAATCGCACGCTGCCCGAAAAGAACCTCGGACCCTCGAACAAAAAAGATAAAGGGAAAGAAAAGGCCTCTGAAGATATCGTCTTAGATGACCAAGTGGTGGAAGAGCTAGCCGCCAAAGACCCGCCAAAGAAGAATAAGGTGGATTACAACGTCCTAGCGCACCTGAGGAAACTACCCTCACAGCTCAGCATTCTCGACGTCCTTTTGCTATCAAAGGAGGCGAGAGATTCGTTGATCAAGGCACTACAAGTTCCGGAACAATTCCAAGCATGCCTGGCCGAGGAAAAGATGAAGGATGAGTTGGAGGAAATGCACACGGCCGATGTCATTTTCGGCGACGAGGACCTTCTCCTTGGGACGTGCGAACACAACCGCCCCCTTTATGTCTCAGGATACTGCCACGATATTAAGATAGGCAAAATCCTGATCGACAATGGATCCTCCGTTAATCTCCTCAACGTGCGGGTCTTAAAAGAAATCTGCATGAGCGTCCAACACCTTGCTCGGGACAAGATCACCATCTCCGGGTTCGATTCCCAGTCATCAAGAACTCTTGGGTCTGTGATACTGATGCTACGCTTCGGGCTACTCATCACGGACATTAAGTTCCACGTCATAGACGCCGAGACATGCTACAACGCTTTGCTCGGCTGACCATGGTTACACGAGTACAACATCATCCCTTCTACACAACATCAGTGTATGAAGTATTTTAAGGATGGTTTCGAGTATACCGTGACGGGAGAACTGAACCCGTTCTCTGTGAACGAGGTCCGCAAATATGAAGACGCCAAATACTTCTTACCGGATTTCGAAGACACAGAGAAGTGTCACAAGCCGAAGAATAAAACTAACGCTACCATCCCTGTCTTCGGCAGTGATACTGAGGAGGAAGAGGAGATAGTTTATTCGGGTCCGCCCCAACACAACAAGCCGGGACCATCGGCTCCTACATTGATCTTTGGCAGCGACTCGGAAGATGAAGTCCATGTTGTATTCTCTGCTCGACCTTCAATACAAACGTCCGCTGACGAAGTGCAAAGTCTACAAGTCGCCATAGTGCCGCTTAAACACCATAAAGAACTGGATGCACTTAATATCTTCAGTGTAGAAGAGTTGCGGACATTCTATATCCCTCCCAGGCGAGAGAGCGAGAAAGCAATTCTGTTTTACCGCTCTGAAGAAACCAAGGTAGAAAAAGAAATCTGGCATGGCGCGGATTCTACGCTCGACAGGCTTCAGCCTATCTGTCTCCCCAGATATTATACGGAAGGTTTGAAAAAGCTGCTGAAACGCCAGGGGATACCCTTCAAACAGACCGTTAGAAAGGCCAAATTCTATGACAGGGTCTGGAACGTCCCCGGGACTCAACGCAAACTGCCTAACGGGAGAATGGAAACAAAAGGGCTTGGATACATCCGGTCAAAGAAACGAGAGTTACTACCCGGCTGCTACGTCGTGTATGACCTTGATGAAGAAGCGAATGCTCAATGGGAGGACGCTAATCCTAAGTCAGTGAAAGTTCCAGATGCAAAGGATCCCAGTCCGTCGTTCGAGGAACAAATGGACAAACTTATAAAGAAAGCTGGTCAAAAAGTCCGAGATGATCACAACCGTGAGATGGCCATCTACGAGAAAGCCAAGACGCAACGCCTTCTCCAACAGGCCGTAAAGGATGAAAATGACGCTCCTTGTCAACCTGTTATAAAGAAGGCTCGGCGCAAAAGCAGAAATAAGTCGAAAGGCCAAAAAGGCGCTCAACAACAACAAAGCAGGGCTAAGAAGCCACGCAAACGGGAGTTGAGCGTTATTGATCTATCCCTCATGAAGAAAATGGGTCGAGCGTACTCGTTTCCTCGGGACAAGACGAAGAAGATACTTGATCTTGCTCTAAAACATCAAATGCTTACATTGCCGGAGTCTAAACATCCTGAACGAGCGGGCGAATTCTCACACCCGAACTATTGCTCTTACCATCGAGTAATAGGGCATCCTCTTGAAGATTGCTTCACCTTCAAGAATTGGGTCGAAGATCAGTATCAGCTTGGCAAATTCACTCTGTCTGACAACTGGAGGGTAGCGCCGCCACAGAAGCACGAGCCCAAGGCCACGAAAGAAGAACCGGTTCCACATTTGGATTGGAAGCAAATTCGCACCTGTCACATGATTACAATATTAAAAGAAGAGCCCGAGGACATAGATGAGCTCCCTTGGTGCTTCGAAAACAGCAGCGACGAGATAATCTCAGAATTCCTACCAGCGCCAAAAGAGCTGGAAGATGGAATCCATACCATTGCAGATAACCTCAAGAAGATTGAGTTGGGGACGGCAAACGATCCACGACCGACATTCATCAGCGAGTTACTATCTGAAGAAAGGGTAGCTGCGTTAAAGGATGTGCTTCTGCAGCATAGAGATTGCTTCGCGTGGAACTATTCCGAAATGCCGGGACTAGATCCAGAAATTGCTGTACACAAATTAGCGATATCCCTGGACATCAAGCCAGTCAAACAGGCGCCGAGGAGAATGCGGCTCGAGCTCGAGATGAGTATCAACGCCGAGGTCAAGAAGCTGATCGACTCTGGCTTTATCCAGGAGGTTCAATATCCTGAATGGATCGCTAACATCGTCCCGGTGATGAAGAAAAATGGGACGGTGCGCATATGCGTGGACTTTCGGGATCTCAATAAAGCTTGCCCGAAGGATGATTTCCCAGTGCCAGTCACCGAACTGATGATAGACAATACATCCACTCATGAGGTTTTCTCCTTCATGGATGGCTCATCAGGGTATAATCAGATAAAGATGCATCCCGAAGACCAGAAGCACACCGCCTTCAGGACCCCTCTAGGTATATTCTGTTATAAAGTGATGCCCTTCGGTTTAAAGAATACCGGTGCCACTTATCAAAGGGCCATGACAATGATCTTCGATGACCTTATACATGAAATCGTCGAATGCTATATCGACGATCTCGTGGTTTAAAGCAAATCATACGAGGAACATCTCGAGCATTTGAAGACCGTATTTCAACGCCTTCGGCAATACAACTTGAAGATGAACCCGCTTAAGTGTGCATTCGGAGTTTCCTCAGGCAAATTCCTGGGATTCTTTGTTCGACACCGAGGTATTGAAATAGATCCGTCAAAGATCAAAGCGATCATGGAAATGCCTCCGCTGAGAACTCTCAAACAGTTGCGATCTCTCCAAGGGAAGCTCGCATACATACGACGATTTATAGCCAACCTTTCAGGCAAGTGCCGTCCCTATAGCCACCTGGTGAAGAAGGGAACCCCATTTGTCTGGGATCACAAATGCCAAGGCGCACTGGACGAGATCAAGCAGTACATGCAGAACCCTCCAGTATTGGCTGCTCCAGTTAAGGGAAAGCCTCTCATTCTTTACACGACCGCCTTCGAAGGTTCCTTAGGCGCATTATGGGCACAAGAGAACGATCAAGGGAAGGATAGAGCACTCTATTACTTAAGTCGAGTTCTGCTGGGAGCAGAAAGCAATTACTCTCCCATTGAGAAGCACTGCCTGGCGCTAATCTTTGCGATAACAAAGCTCAGACATTACGCATTAGCACATGAAGTCCGTCTCATTTCGAAGGTGGACCCTCTCAAATATCTAATGTCAAGGTCCATATTGACAGGTCGACTTGCTAAATGGGCTCTGCTCTTGATGGAGTTCTCGATAACGTATCAACCTCTCAAGGCAGTGAAAGGCCAGGCCATCGCCGATTTCCTCGCTGAGCATCCGATATCGGCTGATTCTCCTATGAATTGCGATTTGCCAGACGAACATGCGTTTGACGCGATCGACGTTGGTGATACCCAATGGGAACTTTATTTCGATGGAGCATCTTCCATGAAAAAGCGCAAACAAAGTACCCCTATAATCAAATCGGGGGTAGGACTCATCTTTATAACTCCACAAGGAGGGATAATGCACTTTGCTTTCTCCCTGACGGAGCCGAGGACAAACAACGAAGCCGAATACGAAGCTCTGATAGCAGGCCTCAAGATCGCCATCGACATGGGAATTGAAAACCTCCTTATATACGGAGACTCCCAGCTGGTCGTTAGTCAAGTAAACGGCGACTACCAAACGTGCAAACCGGAGTTGGTGAAGTACGGTGGAAAGGTGCAACAATTGTTGACCAAAATTCCCTCTTATACTTTGGAAAGCATACCGCGCGCGGAAAACAGCAAAGCAGACGCGTTGGCCAAACTTGCTAAAGAACTGGCTGACAAGAACCTCGATGACGTTAGAATCGTGGTACAAAGCCGTCGAGTGCTTGCCCCAGCAGAAATACCTCCGGAATCATCCGAAGAAAAGGGAGCGAGCGAGCAGACAACCCTGCAAGTAAAAGATTGGGAAAATACCGAGGATTGGAGAGAAGTCTTCATAGATTACTTCAAGTCCCACCGAATGCCTGAAGAAGCGTCCACAAGACATCAGCTCATGAAACGAGCTCTGTCTTTCACCTTCGTCAATGATATTCTGTACAAGAGGTCGTTCGATTCTTTGTGGTTGAGATGCCTGGGACGTGACGAAGCGAAAAGAGTCGTCCAGGAAGTTCATGACGGACTCTGCGGTTCTCATCAAGCAGGCCCAAAGATGAAGTTGAAGATAAAACGGATGGGCTACTACTGGCCCACGATGATTCAGGACTGCCTCGAATATGCGAAGCAATGCTACTCATGCCAAATTCATGGGGACTTCATCCACCAGCATCCAAATCCACTACATCCAACGGTGGCTAGCTGGCCGTTCGAAATGTGGGGAACTGACATAATCGGCCCCATCGAACCAGCATCGTCCAGAGGACATCGTTTCATCCTGGCAACGACTAACTATTTCTCCAAATGGGCAGAAGCAGTATCGTTGAGGGAAGTGAAGACGGAGAATATCCTCCATTTCTTCAAGACACACGTCCTATATCGGTTTGGAACTCCACGACGGATCATCTTCGATAACGGGCCAGCTTACAGAATCCACAAGATCAGTCGCTTCGCGCAGCAACACAATATAGACTGGAGGTATTCCTCGGTTTATAATCTACGAGCTAATGGTCTAGCTGAAGCCTTCAACAAAACCTTGACAAAGATCGTGAAGAAAACGGTGTCCCGAAATAAGAAGGACTGGTACGAGAAGCTGCAAGAAGCTCTTTGGGCTTATCAAACTACGTTCAAGACAGCCACAAACACAACGCCATATGCGCTGGTATTCGGTACAGAAGCAGTACTCCCCCTCGAGATAGAGTTACCCTCTCTACGAGTGGCAGTCCACTGCGAGCTAATAGATGAAGAAAATGCTAACCTTCGGCTTGAGGAGCTTGATGCCCTCGATGAGACCCGGCTCATAGCGCAGCAAAATCTGGAGGCCTATAGAGCAAAGATAACGCGCTCATATGAAAGATTGACCCGACTTAGGACATTCCGCCAAGGCGAACTTGTGCTGGTGGTCAAAAGGCCCATGATCCCCAATCGCGCTAAGCGGGGAAAATTCGAGCCAAACTATGAAGGCCCGTACACCATAGATAAAGTTTACCAGGGTGGGGCCTATCTACTCATGGACATGCACGGTGAAAGGCCTTTCAGGCCAATAAACGGTCGCTTCCTAAAGAAATACTATGCTTAATGAGCCACAGCTTAGGTCAACGATAGATGACGACGACTATGTCCGCTCACTATCTTCTTAAGCTCAAGCTTTATAAGCAGTAGCCGGCCTTCTCCATGACGGACCGAAACGTCCTTAAATAGCGGACCGAAACGTCCTTAAACTAATACCGCAGCATCCGTAGGCTAACAAAAATATATATATATATATATATATATATATATATATATATAAATAAAGACGGTATGTCCATAAGCAAAAAAAGGCACGGATGAAAACCCGAAAGGGCTCCGTGAGTAAAAACAGCAGGGCTACCGGCGAGTGTTCGTGAAAACCCGAAAGGGCGCGACCTCGTAAAAAAAAGAGAAGAAGAAAATAAATAAATAAAATAAAATAAAAACGGTATGTCCATAAGCAAAATGGGCACGGATGAAAACCCGAAAGGGCTCCGTGAGTAAAAACAGCAGGACTACCGGCGAGTGTCTGTGAAAACCCAAGAGGGCGCAACCTCGTTAAAAAACACTTATAAGGTCCTCTCGACCTTGTAAGGAGAAACTTCCCGCGTGAGATCCTTACGACTCACAAAGGAGCAACACACTTAGGGTTCCCCACGATTCCTAAGGAGAAAATATACTTGCGACATCCTCACGACTCGTAAGGAAAAATCTCTTATGGGACCCTCACGGCTCATAAGAGTTGAAAGTCTTAAGTTACAGAGACCTAAACCTGTGCTTAAGCAACCCCCACAACTTCCGATATTGCCCTACAAATGGTTCAACACTGACTCTTGTATACAATCCACGGGCGCGAATAAACATTTCCCTAACCAAGTCTCATCCGTGACTGGGGATATGTTCGCATGACCCTTGTAGGTCCTCTCGACTTACAAGGAGAAAACCCTACTGTAGGATCCTTACGACTTACAGAGGAACATACACTTAGGAATCCTCACGATTCTTAAGGAGAAAATACACCTACAAGATCTTCACGACTTGTAGGGAGAAATAACTTCGTGAGACCCTTACGGCTCATGAAGTCAAAAGCCTTAGTCGACAGGACCCTAACCCTGGTCGCTAAGCCACCTTTGTTCGACATTGACAGAGGCAGATGATGATTCGCTTCTGGTAATATCCCAGTTGTAGCGGTGCTGACGCCGAAATTGGTCTGCAGCAAAAAGCCAATAGGCCGCACATGCATACGAAATAGCCGAAATGATAGGGCAACTTGCAATAAAAAACAGCAAGTAAAGAAAATGTATGCATGGAAAATAGCTGAAATGATTGGGCAACTCGCAATAAAAAGCAGCGAGTAAAAATAAAATAAATAGCCGAAATGATTGGGCACCGCGAAAAATAGCCGAAATGATTGGGCAATCACGACCTTCGCGATATAAAAGCTGAAATGATAGAGCATCGCGGAAATAAAATAAAAAAAAAGAAATGATAAAACTTTGGCCCTACAGTTAAGATCACATCGATCCCTGTATACAATCCAAGGGCGTAAACAAAGAGGGAACCATACCTTCCTAACAGGCTCCGCCAGAAGACGAAGCCAAATCTCGACGGTTCAGTCCAACTCCGAAGAAACTAGTGTCTTCAACAGATACCTCGACTCACGGATACAAACACTCCTTGACGAGAGCCTCCTGATCCGCGTCGACTCGCAGAGCCACCAGTGCCTCCGTGGGAAATCCTCGACTCGTTTCAAACCCTAAGGAAACAAATAATCCTTGGCGCTTGGGAAACAAATAATCCCTAGCAAACTACTCGACTCACGGATACAAACACTCCTTGACGAGAGCCTCCTGATCCGCGTCGACGCGTAGAGACACCAGTGCTTCCGTGGGAAATCCTCGACTCGTTTCAAACCCCAAGGAAACAAATAATCCTTGGCGCTTGGGAAACAAATAATCCCTAGAAAACTCATCGACTCACGGATACAAACACTCCTTGACGAGAGCCTCCTGATCCGCGTCGACTCGCAGAGCCACCAGTGCCTCCGTGGGAAATCCTCGACTCGTTTCAAACCCCAAGGAAACAAATAATCCTTGGCGCTTGGGAAACAAATAATCCCTAGCAAACTCCTCGACTCACGGATACAAACACTCCTTGACGAGAGCCTCCTGATCCGCGTCGACTCGCAGAGCCACCAGTGCCTCCGTGGGAAATCCTCGACTCGTTTCAAACCCCAAGGAAACAAATAATCCTTGGCGCTTGGGAAACAAATAATCCCTAGCAAATTCCTCGACTCACGGATACAAACACTCCTTGACGAGAGCCTCCTAATCCGCGTCGACTCGCAGAGCCACCAGTGCCTCCGTGGGAAATCCTCGACTCGTTTCAAACCCCAAGGAAACAAATAATCCTTGGCGCTTGGGAAACAAATAATTCCTAGCAAACTCCTCGACTCACGGATACAAACACTCCTTGACAAGAGCCTCCTGATCCGCGTCGACTCGCAGAGCCACCAGTGCCTCCGTGGGTAATCCTCGACTCGTTTCAAACCCCAAGGAAACAAATAATCCTTGGCGCTTGGGAAACAAATAATCCCTAGCAAACTCCTCGACTCACGGATACAAACACTCCTTGACGAGAGCCTCCTGATCCGCGTCGACTCGCAGAGCCACCAGCGCCTCCGTGGGAAATCCTCGACTCGTTTCAAACCCCAAGAAAACAAATAATCCTTGGCGCTAGGGAAACAAATAATCCTTAGCAAATTCCTCCACTCACGGATACAAACACTCCTTGACGAGAGCCTCCTGATCCGCGTCGACTCGCAGAGCAACCAGTGCCTCCATGGGAAATTCTCGACTCGTTTCAACCCCAAGGAAACAAATAATCCTTGGCGCTAGGGAAACAAATAATCCCTAGCAAATTCCTCGACTCACGGATACAAACACTCCTTGACGAGAGCCTCCTGATTCGCGTCGGCTCGCAGAGAAACCAGTGTCTCCGCGGGAAAATTCCCGATTCGTCTCAACTTGCAAGATGAAGCCTCAGGCAGCAGGGACTGAAAAACTTGCTTCCTGAACAATGGGACCCTGCAAGTCGATATAAAATGGTCTCTTGCATACTATTCACGGGTCTCACTCTCCAAAGTCGAGTTTCGACAAGGAGGGAAACAACCGCTTACGAGTCCTCTCAAACTCGTAAGAGGGAAAAATTCTCTTACAGGATCCTTACGACCTATAAGAGAAAACACACTTAGGAATCCTCACGACTCCTAAGGAGAAAAACCCATCTATGAGATCCTCTCGATCCGTAGGGAGAAAAATCTCTACGAGACCCTCATAGCTCATAGAGTTGAAAAGTCTTAGGAGGCAGATCTTAACCTGCAGCCTAAGCCATCGCTATCTCTTGAAGAAACCAAGATGCTTACTCTATTATCTGTCAACCATGTTTATTAAGATAGCATGCCAATAATAAGAGAAAGAAGAAAGCTACAGAAGGAGCATCCGATTTACGTTTGATCAAGCGTTCGAGACACACTCATTCATGCACAAGCAAAAGACTCAGAACGAAAAATAAAGACAAGCTGGGATAAAATTTTTCCATTAATATGGCCAATAGTTCTTACAATCATAAAAAACAATGAACGAAAAATATTATTACAGTGGAATAACTTCAGACCCAGGACATGGATTGAGGAACTCGAAAGCGACCCTATCTATGACTTTCCAAGCCTCGCGGACCATCCTAGTGTGCTTTCTTTCGCGAGCACAAACGTCAGGGTCCCCCCTGATGTCTTCCACCCTCCGATAAGCGGCGAGTATGGCAGACTGTTGAATGACCTCGTGCAAGAGATCGATGAGACTGTCTCGTCGTCTCTTTGAGATAAAGTTCAACAGGTACACCGAGTGCACCTTATCCTCAGTGGCATCCAGCGCCCTAAGCGGCACACCGGAACAGAACGGGAGAAGCGCTTCCCAGATGGCTCCCATGATAAGCTTAAGAAGGGAGCAACGCCGGGGAAGCAGGGGACCGTTGTATGCGTCGAAGCGGCTCATGATTTCAGCAAACTCCGCATTTGTGAACTCTCGATTTTGAGAGCGGCCAAGTCGGCGGATGTCCCTGTAAGAGATGATCTCGTTAAGAGCATACATATGGGCGTCCATTGTTCCTGTAAAAGAAGATCGACAACAATCAGCAACCCTTAAAAGTTATGTTATATAATTTAAAAGGAGCAAAGCTCCATTAATGAATCAAGAAATTATAAATGAAAATCTTTCGGAGAGCAAAGCTCTATTAATGGAACCCTAACAGGGTTATCCTTAATCCTCTTTAGACCCCTTTAGAGCAAAGCTCTGCTAAATGAAACTCTAAATGGGTCTTCTTTAGATCAGGGATCTATTGAGAGCAAGGCTCTGTCAATGAAAATTAATCTAATTTAATTTAATTCAAATTAAAATTTTCACCTAAAAGTTTTAAGAGTCTAACTTTTGAAGTTCTTGAAAATAAAGAGCAGGGCTCTGAGTTCTGAAAGTAAAATTTTGGAGATGATAATCATCCGTTGAAGACCAAAGGTCCTATTTATGGGCACCAAGTGCCCTTTCAACTTCCAAAAGCTGCCGCGGCGGTTGGGATTCTGCCACCGTTGCGCTTGCGTTTGGAGGCCACGTAAGCGCAACGGTGGGGGGTATTTGTTTACCCCAATCAGAGCAAAGCTCTGTTCAAATTCCAAGGCGGGAGATGAAGCAACTCTTCATCTTCCACCAATCAGAGCAAAGCTTTGCTTTGAAAATTTAAACTTTAAAAAATGAAGCAACGCTTCAGATTCTTTGCGCTACGCGCAACGCGCCACGTGTCAAAAGCTGATACGGCAGCGCAGCGCCCAAGGCAGTGCGCCCAATCAGAGAAAAGCTCTATTTTAAGTAAAATTAAAGGAATCAATGCTTCAGTTGCGCTGCGCTGTACGCTGCGCGACACGTGTCAGCGCAGTTGCGCTGCGCTGTGCGCTGAGCGCAGTTGCGCTGCGCTGTGCGCTGCGCGACATGTGTCAGCGCAGATGCGCTAGCACGGTTGCGCTGCGCGACACGTGTCACGCGCTGGGGCATCTGCGCCAAACAGAATTAAAATTCCAAAGAAATCTTTCTGTTCTTGTTAAAACAAGAAGATTTTCTTCTGTAAGACAGAAGCCCTTGGATCAAAGATCCAACGGTGGGGAAAATTCCTAAAATCACTCAGAGAAAGATCTCTTTAAAAAATTTAACTAATTTATGGGCACTATAGAAGAGACTACAGACCTCAATTCAAAGCATTAACATTGTGTGAGAAATTAAACAGAGAGGACTCTGAAGAATTGGAGAGAAATCCTCAAGAAAAAAGGTAAAAGACCTTTTAGATAGAAGAATTTCTTCTAATAGGTCATTGATCTAAGAACAAGATCAATGATCTTTAATAAAAAACAAAAAATAAAAATAGTGCTTTGCACTTATGAACCATTGGTTCCCTGAGATAAGAAAAACAAGAGGAACTTGTTTTCTTTGATCTAAATTAGATCAAGAAAACAAACAGTGCTTTGCACTTCTGTTATGAACCATTGGTTCTGGAATCTAAAAGATTCTCAAGTTAATAGTGCCTTGCACTTATAAATCTGCACTGTTGCGCTCTTGGGCCGGCGCAAGCCACCAGAGAGCGCCACGTGTCAGTATCTGAACCAGTTGCGCTACGCGCTTTTGAAATAGAGCTTTGCTCTCTGAAACTGGCGCAACTCACCAGAGCGCGCCACGTATCAGCAACGCAAGCATAGCGCACTAGCGCAGCGCACTGCGCTACATGACACGTGTCATCATCACAAGCGCCTGTGCTCTTTGATTGGCGCAAAGCGCCTGAAAATGCAATGCATTTCCTCTGCTAAAGGGCCAGGTCCAAGTCAAAAAGACCTAGCAGGCTAAAATAAATTGCAAAGCAATAAAAAGGGGCAGAGCCCAAACAAAGTAGATGCTTTGCATTATTTATGAATGGGCAGAGCCCAAAACAAATTGATGCTCTGCATCCTTTATGGGTAGAGCCCAAATAAAAATAAAAAGAAATGCAATGCAAAAGCAAATAAAATGTTGAACATCTTCAACTGGACTTAGCCTAATTTTGGCCGCAAGTTCTCAAATTAAATTGACTGAGCACGGCTGCTCCCTAAATCAATTTACGACCGGTTCAAGGGTACATCCCCGAACTCCTCTGACACCCATCGTTGTAATCCTTCAACGACGTCTGAGAGGTGACGGGTCCCGACGACCACACATCAATATGGACTGCGGGGTCCTTAAACTCGTGGACCGAGACATCCTTAAACTAATATTGGACCGAGACGTCCTTAAACTAATATCGGACCGAAACGTCCCTATACTAATGCTAGACCACCACATCTCTAAACTGGAATATAGACCACCACGTCCCTAAACTGGAATATGGACCGAAACGTCCTTAAACTAATAGTGGACAATCACGTCCCTAAACTGGAATATGGACCGAAACGTCCTTAAACTAATAGTGGACAATCACGTCCCTAAACTGGAACATGGACCACTACATCCTTAAACTAGAGCAATAGAGCCTCCTTATGCTCTTTTGCCGGATCTAAACGATCCCGTTTAAGTCGATCTTAGCTCCAAACACGGCTAATGTATCCTTAAATATTCAAATGGATTATAAAATTCTAAATCAGCTCTGGTTCGAGGGTACATCTCTGAATTCCTCTGACACCTGTCGTTGTAATCCTTCAACGACGTCAGAGAGGTGACGAGTCCCGATGGCCATGCATTAATGGATCTAGACGATCCCGTTAAATAGATCTTAGTCTCAAACAGGACTAACGTATCCTTAACGAACGTTTAAGTTGATCTTAGCCTCAACACGGCTAATGTATCCTTAAACTAAAAACACCAAACCCAAATCTAAGTAAATACGGATTTGGACTAATCCACGTCCTACGGGCGACGGCATTACTCAGTCTCCGTATACAATCCACGGGCAACCACAAACAAAACAAACACACATGACACGAAGTGAAATTCTGGAGAAGGAGAAAGTTGTTACCGTGACGCGGTAGCATAATTAACTGCAGGGGCTTGCGCCTGCAGGGAAGAGCTTCCCCACAATCAAAAACCCCTCAAGCGAGGGGGAATCTGACGAAGTCTGCTACATCGGCCGCATCCGTCTAAACCTCCGATATACGGTGCCATAAATCAACTTGGCATCTTCGGAGAGGTGGACGGATAAAACCAAATAGCATCTGTCCCGAATCTCAGCGTCAGGACATCGCAGTCTTGTGCGCCGCCATTCGGAGGGGAACAGATTCTCAAGAACTCTATTAAATTTATGGGCACTATAAAAAGGACCCTAGACCTCAATTCAGCCAGCATTTTCCTTTTGTGCCTAGCGGTATGTCTCGGTTTCAGCCCGAGTGTCTTAGACTGTGGTCCCGGGCATGCACGGGATACTATTGAGTTACATCGATGATTCATCAAATTGATTTTAAAGACTTGAGAGTAGATAACCCAATAGACCAGTTTAGTGTTACTCACTGCACACTACTTTTCACTGCCTTGATTTATATTGTTGTACACCTGCTTTACTGTTTATGATTATATTTGCATGCCTTGCTTCATTATTACTGCTTGATGTTATGACGCGTTGACGTCTGGGTTTTGCATGGCCCAGATCTCGTACCTTTGCTGCTGTCCGAGCAGGAGTACTTCAGCCAGCAGGCTGAGCAGTGAGGATTCAGTAGTAGTTAGTTCTTTTACTTTCAGCATTTTATTCCTGATGTGAGCCCGCATTATAGGACATACATTCTAGTTATTTTGTATTGGATCTTTTGCTTCCGCATTTTATTACTCTTGACTCATTTTATC
Source organism: Agapanthus africanus (assembly GCA_030015575.1). Classification (NCBI taxonomy): domain Eukaryota; kingdom Viridiplantae; phylum Streptophyta; class Magnoliopsida; order Asparagales; family Amaryllidaceae; genus Agapanthus; species Agapanthus africanus. The sequence goes on along the minus strand of CM057339.1, from coordinate 195,681,950 downwards.
TTGGCTTATGGACATGGATTAGATAGTTATATTTTGTTCTTGATATCTCTACAGCCGTAATGTGACTGTGGATGGATACTTCCTACCCACAGGTAGCATGGTTGGCTATGTCACATGCCCATCTTAGCGCACTCTAGGAAGCGGGGCGTGACATTTTTCTTTCAAGGTTATAGATTCTCCCAACAATACTAGAACCAACGTGAATGGTAATACCCCACCACCACCTCTTCCACTTACACCTACCGTAGCAGCTCCTATCAACGAGCAGATGATATTGCTCGAGGCGATCAAGAGCCTCTTGGAGGGACAACAGCAGCAGACTGCTATCCTTTTGAACTGCCCAGAAGCTGAGGCACCCGGTGTGAAACAATTCCAGGCATTGCACTCTAAACAATTCTCTAGGAAAGAGAGCCCCCTATAAGCTGAAGAATGGGCTCAGTCGATTGAAGATGACCTGGCAGTAGCGCAAGTGCCAGACATTGCTTGGGTAAGAGTTATGAAGCTGCAACTCACAAACAATGCCAGGGTATGGTGGAAGGCTGAAGAAAGCCAACTCACCCTGCCGATCGAATGGATGATTTTTTGCGAGATGTTCGACACGAAATATTTTCCCGAGACTGCCCACTTTGATATGGAGCAGCAATTCATCCACCTACAACAAGGTTCAATGTGGACCAAATCTGTGGATGAGTATGATGCTGAATTCACTATGCTGAGCAGGTAAGATATGTTTTAAATATTCGATTTTTAATATCACATATTACACAGCTAACACAAGACCATAACAGGTTCGCGGCACATCTCATACCGACTGCTGAGATCAGGCTAGACGATTTCAGCAAGGTTGGATCAGGAGATCTAAGCTGCTCTAGCTATAGGGGATTTCCCAATGCATGATTTACTCTTGAAGGCTGCCCGAAGATATGAGGCAGTGGTGAAGAAGAAGGGCAGACCTCAATCTGCCGGTATGAAACGCCCTGCTACTCAGATAGCAGGAGGAGCCTCTTCCAGGCCACCGTTTGTACCCAGGAGACCGGTAACTTTTAACCGGCCAAGTCCAGACTTTTGTTTTTACTACAAAAGGAATGGACACCTGGCGAAGGACTGCAGGCGTGCAAATCGCCTATGCTTAGTCTGTGGCTCATCCACACACGATATTGGATCTTATCCTCATAGACTCAATCCAAACCCTACACCCAGACCAGCAATCACCTATCCGCAGCGGCCAGCTATCCAGGCACCTGCTCCTCGATTTTCTCTCCCAGCTCCACCTACTCGTGGACCTACTGCACCTCCTCCCTGTCAGTTTCATCATGCACAAAGGAACCTACCTCAAGGACAAAGGAATTCTCCCCCAGCAAGGAGGAACGTACCTAGGCGTCAGGCTTTTACAATAACTGTGGAAGAAGCTGAAGCCACTGGCCAAGTCATCACTGGTAACTCCCTTTCTTTCAAACTTTCTTTCAACCTTTATACATATCAAAATATCTTTTCCTATACCTAAACATATCCCATACAACTTAGGTACAATCTTAGTAGCTTCCCTACCTACCTTAGCGCTCTTCGATACTGGAGCATCTAATTGCTTTATGTCACAACGGTTCGTCCGAACTCATGCGATTCCAGTCAAACCACTCATATCCAGTTGGAATGTCAGTTCATGGAATGTTGTTATAAAAGCAACTTTAGGATACGACCTGTGTCCAGTGGTTGTCTGCAGCAGAGAATTTTATGCTGACTTCAAGGTGCTGGACATACCGAACTTCGACGTAGTCTTGGGTATGGACTGGTTAGGAACTTTCTATGCTACCATCTACTGTCATCAAAGGAGGGTAGTATTCGAGATTCCAGACCATCCGGTCTTTTATTTCAAGAGTGGAGACCATACACTGGAGCCTAACACTTGCAAAGCAAAACCAAGAAAGGCAGTGATTGCAACAATACAAGCTGAAGAAGACAAACCAGAAGTAGTTCGAGAGTTCGAAGATATATTTCCTGAAGACATCTCAGGTTTGCCTCTTGATCGAGCTCTTGAATTCAGTATTGACTTAGTACCTGGTACACAACCGGTGATCAAAGCACCATACCGGTTAAGTCCAGAAAGATTGAAGGAGATCCGTACTTAATTGGACGAACTTCTGAAGAAAGGATGGATTCGTCCCAGTACCTCAACTTAGGGATCTTCAGTTCTGCTTGTGAAGAAGAAGGAAGGTTCATACAGAATGTGCATTGACTACTGAGCTCTGAACGAAGTCACGATAAAGAACAAGTATCCACTACCGTGAATTAACGACCTGTTCGATCAGTTATGTGGGTCTTGCGTTTTCTCAAAGTTAGATTTTCGTTCGGGTTATCATCAGGTGAAGGTCAAAGAGTCTGATATTTCGAAGACGATATTCAGGACTCGATATGGTCATTATGAGTTTCTCGTGATACCATTTGGAGTGACCAATGCACCAACCATATTCATGAATCTAATGAACTAAGTGTTCCGAGAGTACCTAGACAGGTTTGTTGCTATTTTCATCGACGACATCCTGGTGTATTCAAAGAATCGGAAAGAATATGCTGAACATTTATGAATTGTCCTGAAGACTTTGCGACAGCATCAACTCTATGCCAAGTACAGCAAGTGCGAATTTTGGCTAGATCAAGTCGGATTTCTCGGACATATCGTTTCAGTTGGAGGAATCTCTGTGGATCCAGCTAAAGTATCAGCAGTAAGCGAATGGCTGGCACCAAAGACAGTGAAGGACATTCGAAGTTTCTTGGGATTAGCAGGATACTGTAGGGTTCCTAGGCACTATAATGAGGTCACACAAGGCATCGATCATGCCAATTTCAAATTTTAACGGTGCCTACAAACCCTAACAAGATCGTTGGCTTGAAAACTAGGCGAAACATGTAAACTAGTTAACTCTTAACTAAGAGATACGGAAATACAACCTTTATAGATCCGGTGCTCCACCTCCATAGCTCTGCAACGAAGTCCCCTCGCTGTCCATATGAGTTCCCGGGCTCTAGCGTCGACTTCGTTGGAGAATGGGCAAGCTAGGTCGTCGATGTCCATGCCGAAGATGATCTACGTCGAGGCATCGCTAAATCAAGCTCCGACTTCACCAAGTCAAGAAACTTGTGAAGAAAACACACTCTACTACTTGGCAAGAGGTAGAGGATGAAGAAATAGGAAGTGGGTAGACTTTAGATTTGGATTTCTCACTCTTTATCATCAATCACCATTGATGACCTAAGGTTTTCTTCATGTGTTGAAGTGAAGAAGAAAATGAAGTAGAATATGATAAGTATTATGATAAGTTTTTAAAGAATAAATAAAAATCCATTCTTATCATAATTCTCACCATGGTTAGGTGTATAGAATTAACTTGAGTTAATAGAATTGGTTAGGGTTAAGCATGAGACAAAATGGTGACTAAGTCAAAAGTTCATGAAGCTTCATGAAAGAAAACAAAAGAAAGCCACCATTCTATTTTATGCAATTTATTTTCCAAAAATAAAAACAAATGAATAAATGAATAATCAAATAAAAACCCTAACCATTTCTTTAACCAAGGTTTAATTCTTTACACAAACCCTAATTTGCATGCATCATCAATTATGATACAAACAAGTGCACAAAATCATATCGCATATGCAATGCGCACATCCGAGCGAGAAAATCCATTTAAAGTGAACCGATACTAGTTAATGCAAAGTAATATATCAAATATATAATTATGCATTAAATCATTAAATCAACACTTGATTCAATGATCCGGTCATGCCGCACACAACCGACTAGTATACAATGTATCGTCTTATCGAATCAACGCTTGAATCGATAACTAGGTTATATCGCATACAACCATTCGACACATTGATCGCGAGAATGAAATACGGTATCACATACACGCATTATTCTCGGTCCCGCACATATCTCATATACGCTCCTATTTCGTTTCGCTTGAGCCAGGAAACCTCTGTGTAGGACTCTAAAGACTCGTCAATACGCCGGCAGCAGGTGATGATCATATCAAACACCCACAAGCCGCAAGCTGTCTGCTAAACGTAACGGCCACCCGGGTATTGAGCGATCAGAAGATCGACGAGCAAGCCCGCTCACACTCCTGTAAATCCAACCAGTAACACTAAAGTACAGTCCGGTCTGATCGTCTGATATGTCGCATATCTCGCCTAGGGGTGGTAAACGTCAGACCCCAATAGCTCGATAAGTCGTGTCGATATGAGGTCTATAACAATTCGAGAAACTACTGGTAACACTTACCAGTAAATCTCAGCAACCCTGGCCAAGGATTTCCTGTTATAGCCAATCGAACACAGCGCAACATCAACTCCCTATACCGGGAGAGACGAATCCCCTCCTATCGCTCATTGCCTCCATGTGACTCGGGACTGTACCCAAAAACCACCGTTTTGCACGCCCTCTTGGACGTGGTAAGATGGAAATCAAAGCACAGTGGGAACCACACAAGACTCTATGACGATCTCGGGTCAACAGACTACTCTGTACCAGTGTCACCAGAGAACTGCCATCTGACGTGAGGTATAATACCATCTGGGAGTTCTCGGCGAGTCCGTCCAGTGTACCCAGTCTTCAGCACCCGTATATCATCTCTGATGTCAAACACCAATCGATATGGGATCATCCATCGCCCATCTGTATGGGTCGAGAAGGTACACGCTAGTCTACTCTGGTATATCGATGCCCCGTCTCGATAAACCCACGACTAGGGACTTTGAAGGATGTACTTATAGACTACCATGTCCCCACTAGTATGATCCGCATCACAGTCCAGGTAGTCAAGTACACATCCTAAGGGCTTTACCAACATGTAACAGAGAGACAATCAATGTACACGTTAAGTTAAAGAGCAACCAGATAGCATACTATCATGTCGAGCAAGAAAGTCCTCCCTATATATGTCCCAGCATCCACTACAATATACATCCTATGTACAGTAATGGCCTCTAGGGCATACATATAACTAACAATCTCCCACTTGCACTAGGGCCATCTGTAGCAGTGGTTGCAGTATCTCATACTCAACCATCCCATAAAAGTCTCTCTCTGGGAATAGGCCTTCGTGAGTGGATCCGCCGTGTTGTCCTCTGAGTCTACTCTCCAAACCTCGATCACCCTGGAGATCAACTATCTCCATGATCAGGTGATACTTCCTTAGAATATGTCTGGATCACTGATGGGACCTGCGTTCCTTGGCATAAGCCACAACTCCATTGTCACACAATGGGAGGAACATAGTTCATCTCATGAACCAATATACACCCAAACAGCCTCTTTGGTAGCATCTTAAGTAGCGATGTAACGTGCCTTTATCGTCTAGTATGCCACGGTATTTATCTTGGAACTCTTCCAACATACCGTCCCTTTACTGAGGGTAAAGACAATGCCTGCGACTGACATTCAGTCGTCTTTATCACCCTGGAACACTTCCAGTGATTCTCCCCAGGATCGATTGATACCATCTCACTACTACTAGTGAGTATCCTAACATCCAATCAGATCTATCTCATAGATCCAAAACTCAGGATTTAGGAGGTATCACTTTGATCCTATACGGAGAATCTTTGTGATAATTGGAAATTGATCGAGCGTAGCATAAGAAACTCCTTTCTTATCAAGAGTATGTCATCCACGTACTCTACGAGGATCACCACCATACTCCTTACTACCTTTTTGTTTATACAAGGTTCATCTACCATTTTGATGATGTCAAACTCTTTGACTATCTATCAAAACAGATGTTCCAACTCCGCGATGCCTGTTTTATCCTATAAAGCATCTTGCACACGTTTCCGCTGCTCCCACTGTCTACGAGGCCCTCTGGCTGTGTACTTATAGACGTTCTCTTCTAAATCATCATTTAGAAAAGCAGTCAAGACACCCAACCACCAGATATCGTAGTCATGGTATGTAGCCGTGGCAAGTAGGATCTGGATGGACATAAGCATAGGTACTAGAAAAGGTTTCATCATTATCCACGCCTGGTCAATGACGAAAACCTTTAACAAGTCTAGCTTTGAAAGTCTCAACTTTTCCATTTACACCAAGTAATCTTCTCAAGATATACCTGCTCCTGATGGGGATTTAACCCTTCAGATATAGCAACTAAAGTCCATACTTTGTTGGTGTATAAGGATTCCATCTCAGATCGCTAAGCATCCAGCCATTCTTACAGAGTCTTACTCCTGATGGCCAGCTCGAAGCTAGTTAGGTCATCATCTCATGATGCAATCCTCGCTCCCACTGTCATCGAGAAACCAAAGTATCTCTCAGGTGGGTGAGGAACCCTACTAGATCGGCGGAGAGGCTGAGGTTCGTTGGAATCGACTGAATCCTTTGGTTCTACCAAATCATCTGCTGTAGTTTGTATAGCTGGAACATTTCCAGTTGTACATAACTGACATTGCCTCGAGCTTGTCCGGATTTTGCTTTTAGACATAGGCCGGACAACCCCAAATCTTAACTAACTTAAGATATGGGCTCTTCCCTTTCCATATCATATATGAAGTGGTAGGCAACTGATTTGATTCGAACCATATTCAATAGGTATGCAGCTTCTCAAGTGCATAACCCCCTAAGGAAAAAGGTAACTCAGTAGTACTCATCATAGAGCACACCATATCAAATAGGGTGTATCTGCTCCGCCCCGATATACCATCATGCTATGGTGTATACGGAGGAGTAATTTTGAGAGAGAATCTCATTCTCCTTTAGAATAGTCCAGGAATTCCATGCACAAGTATTCTCCTCCTTGATCACATCGAAGGACATAATACTTATACCCGTATTTTGGTTCTCTACTTCTAACTTATATTCTGTGAATATCTCAAAAGGTTCGGACTTGTGTTTCAACAAGAACATATGTCTGAATCTAAAGAGATCATCAGAGAACGTAATGAAGTATAAAGAACCGGTCTTGGCATGTGTAGACAGGGGACCTGCATACATCAACATGTATCATCCCAAGAGTTCACTAACTCTTTCTCTGTTTCCAATAAACAGAGATATGGTCATCTTATCTTTGTGACATGACTGGCGAGTTTCACAAGATGTAAATTCAAACTGATTTAAATATGCATCTATATGTAACTCTAGCTGGTCGGGTCACATTGATCTGACCTAGTCTATAATACCTCAAGAAGGATTCGTTCATTTCTGAACTCTTCCTCTTGTGTGTGTTCCGTATACTAAGAACTGTAGTTTGATTTAGAACATCAACGCTTTTAGATAACGTGCCTGAACTGATCAACTTTTGATATAGGAAATGTTCAAAACATTATCCAACAATACAAAATTTTATCGTTTCTTTACTAATAAAGAGACAGATATGATTTTGTATATCAGGTTCGGTATCTAATAACATTCGTTCAGAATCAATGTATTACAATACAGGGTGACAGTGACCAACAGACTTGGATGCAACACTTGCCCCGTTTTCTGCCTCATGAAACTTATCACCCGTTCTCAGTTTTTCTACCCTTTTGTAGCCCTATGTAACATATTACATATCTGGGATCCTGATCCGGTATCATATACCAGGATGCGGAGGATACTGAGAAACAGTTCTGTATAACGAACACACCCGAAGATGATGCATCAGCATGCACTCTCTTCGTTTGGGCGGCACGGGAAATCTGGTATTCCCCAATTTCCTGCTCTGTCTTATAACAATTATAAGTTGGAGCGGGACCAACGTTCCCCAGCTCAGTATAACAAGCGGGTTCGGTCAATATTCTGTATTATTATCTTGATTAAGGCGTGATATGGTCGCTACCTGGAGAGAGAGAGAAGAAAACACTCAGCGTGCGCTCTTGCAAGAATAGATTGGTTATTATTTTATCTAATCAGGATGGCTCCCACTGCTTTTTATCAAATCTTCCTTCAAACCCTAAAAGGAAAGACTAGCCGGGATTAATTACACACTACAAGTTCGCCAATCTTTCAGCCAGGCCAGTGTCGGTACTTTGAGGGAGGTGCCCCGTGCTTTCGCACGGACCTAATTAATGTAAACCTCGTTTTCCCAGAGGCGTAACCCCGTTGACACCTTTCTAGACACCTACTTGATCGGCTAATTGTAATGTATAAAACTCTCCCAGGAGTAACACTTACTCGCAGCGGGTATCGGGATCCAACTATCTCATAGAAGGTATGCAATCTCATTGCAAATCTCAACACTTGAAATTCCCGATAATATTTTGCCCCTAGCACCCTATGACCTCGACGGAGGTCAACAAACCATAGGCTACTAGTCAAGTTCAACCCGTCATTTCTTGATCGAATTAAACCCACCCGCACGACCCTTGACGGAGGTCAACAAGGCCGCACGACTACCCTAACTCAATCTGCATCATATGCATAAACAGATAAATACTAGTTAGCTACCGCACACTACGTCTTGACGGAGGTCAACAAACGTAGCACGAATACTAAATAGGACTTATCTGAAATGACGGAGGGCTACGACAGGTTTTTCTGAAAACCTATTGCGTAATGAACTCGATATCGTTGTAGAATCAAATGATTTTAAAAATGGAGTGCTTTTGAGGCTTTTCTAGTTTTGCTAAAGGAGTCACTCCCGGTGAAGGGATCGTCGGTCCTTTCCTCGTCGAATGAGGTACGGGATATATCATATATATCACAGTGCAAAGCAAAAACACTTAAAAGCAATCAAAAGACAAACCGAGGGTGTAGCATCTGCCAGTTATTGCTAAAGGAGTCACTCCCGGTGAAGGGATCTCGGTCCTTTCCTTATCAAATAAGGTGCAGGATATATCACATATACCGCTGTGCAAAGCAAGAACTGTAGCTACCTGTTTTATTTTGAAATTCGATTCTACAACATCTTAGGTTTCTTTTATTTCATTAATCACATTAATGAAGTCCCATCATCACATTAATGAAGTCCCATCATTTAAATACCTAAACATCACAGATAAATACGACGTACACTTATGCCATCCGCATTCGCCTCGATGTCCCCTCGTGCACCGTTAGGTTAGATAACTAACGGCAGAGCAGGGCAGGGCTAGCGCGGGTGTAAAACATAAGTAACGTCTATATAATATATCATATATACTATATACTGTATCTATCACAGAACATCTCATGATCACATCACAGATATCGCAGCAGAAGTAACATATGAAATATTGGATATACTAGGACGTCCGTGTTTTCAATACGAGCCAGTATAAAACACGGATTCCACGGTCGTGATGAATAGCCAAACCCACACCCCTAGACCCCTACGAGAGCGGCAAGCAACCCTACCAATTCTAGAGTTAGGAGACCCGGCCTCGACTCCTCGAGTTGGTCTCCCACTGGACTCCAGAACCCGGTTACTTGTGCCCTCCTCCTTGGGTCTATCCTAGTGCGGAAAAGTAAATAATATACAAACGGTGACTACTTCCGCTACCTGGAAGTGCCCCAAATAAAAGAATATTACATACAAGTTTTTACATGAATGAAAATGAAAAACACTCATCTCACATAAAAACCCCCGGCTATTCAAACACGACGATCCAATATAACATATCCAGCAACACATAACATCACATGTCATCAACGTAAGTAAATATACGCATCCCAATTGTCGTTGACATATAGTAACGAAACCGGCGATATCACATATTACACTTACGGTCACAGAAAAGAAAGTGTAAAACTACAACAGTTGGAATCCGCAATCTGCATAGACATCACATGCCTAATCAAATGAATTACTTAGACATCACATGCCTAACAGTTATAAACTCCGCATTTTAGTCTCAAAATCGAAAACACTTTTCAATATAAAGTCGGGCAATTCAACAAGATTCCCGACATCCTGATCGAATGCTCGTCACAAACTTCAGTAGGCGGCCGCACCCCAGATGCCGTCGACAAAGTGCACCAAGGCGGAACACCGCTGCCGCGAGCACCCGAACGGATGCTTTCGGCGACGGGGTTCTCCTACAGTCACTTGGTCGGGGCTATGGAGTGTAGCAGTCTATTAAGTTTATCCGGCGAGTATCCGCGTACCCTACGTGATTGCGACGGACTTTTGATCACATCAAAATTCCGTGGCAACCGATCAAGTGAGACTAAACTGCTATGTTTATAACATTCATTCAGTTATCTCATAACTTATTGTGAATTCCAATTATTGTATCCCATTCCGGATAAATAGAAAATGTTAAACTTTTCGATCGAACAGTCAAACACCCAAGTTTTCCCGATACAGCTCAACACATGAAATAAGTCTAACAACATTCAGTTCGTGCCTCAGTACCAACGGTCCAGCCGTAGAAGGGTCAAGCCAACGCCTCACATGTGGCACGCCGTACTGCCCCAAACCCTAAGGTTCAAAGGGCAGTTCAAGACGGTCACATAATCGAGTTAAGGTTTGTTGTCTTTTAGAGGGTCCATCGCATTACTTGCACTACTTAGAACGTCGTTAAACTACGGAAAAATCCAACACTTGGAAATTTCCCAACAGGGGAAAAATTGGGTATTTATATCCGGTCGAACTTTTTAACATATTCTAAAATTTATCCAGAATGCCACACAGACAAAATTTGATAATCCAATCGAACATTCGAATTCCCAAAACAAACCCAGAATGCTCAACTGTGGAGTAAATGTTAAAATATCCCAGAAAATAAAGCACTAAGAATTAGGAATTACTGTGCAGATTGTACAAGATGACGTGGCCACTTAGCCGCGGAACCGCCGCATGAGCACTGCTCATGCCGCGGTTCCGCCGCAGTTTAAATGATTCAGTCGATCGAATTGCACATTAATTCTTAAAAACACCTGCTGATTATTCTGCATATTTTTAATATTGAAAAAACCCATTTTTTAAAAAATGTACAGAGAGCATCTAAGGAGTTAGGGTTTCGGTTCGTTCGGATTCCAAACTTCGTCTAGACTTCGCCAAAGTCTCTAGCTAGGCTCTGATACCACTGTAGGGTTCCTAGGCACTATAATGAGGTCACACAAGGCATCGATCATGCCAATTTCAAATTTTAACGGTGCCTACAAACCCTAACAAGATCGTTGGCTAGAAAACTAGGCGAAACATGTAAACTAGTTAACTCTTAACTAAGAGATACGGAAATACAACCTTTGTAGATCCGGTGCTCCACCTCCATAGCTCCGCAACGAAGTCCCCTCGCTGTCCATATGAGTTCCCGGGCTCTAGCGTCGGCTTCGTCGGAGAATGGGCAAGCTAGGTCGTCGATGTCCATGCCGAAGATGATCTACGTCGAGGCATCGCTAAATCAAGCTCCGACTTCACCAAGTCAAGAAACTTGTGAAGAAAACACACTCTACTACTTGGCAAGAGGTAGAGGATGAAGAAATAGGAAGTGGGTAGACTTTAGATTTGGATTTCTCACTCTTTATCATCAATCACCATTGATGACCTAAGGTTTTCTTCATGTGTTAAAGTGAAGAAGAAGATGAAGTAGAATATGATAAGTATTATGATAAGTTTTTAAAGAATAAATAAAAATCCATTCTTATCATAATTCTCACCATGGTTAGGTGTAGAGAATTAACTTGAGTTAATAGAATTGGTTAGGGTTAAGCATGAGACAAAATGGTGACTAAGTCAAAAGTTCATGAAGCTTCATGAAAGAAAACAAAAGAAAGCCACCATTCTATTTTATGCAATTTATTTTCCAAAAATAAAAACAAATGAATAAATGAATAATCAAATAAAAACCCTAACCATTTCTTTAACCAAGGTTTAATTCTTTACACAAACCCTAATTTGCATGCATCATCAATTATGATACAAACAAGTGCACAAAATCATATCGCATATGCAATGCGCACATCCGAGCGAGAAAATCCATTTAAAGTGAACCGATACTAGTTAATGCAAAGTAATATATCAAATATATAATTATGCATTAAATCATTAAATCAACACTTGATTCAATGATCCGGTCATGCCGCACACAACCGACTAGTATACAATGTATCGGCTTATCGAATCAACGCTTGAATCGATAACTAGGTTATATCGCATACAACCATTCGACACATTGATCGCGAGAATGAAATACGGTATCACATACACGCATTATTCTCGGTCCCGCACATATCTCATATGCGCTCCTATTTCGTTTCGCTTGAGCCAGGAAACCTCTGTGTAGGACTCTAAAGACTCGTCAATACGCCGGCAGCAGGTGATGATCATATCAAACACCCACAAGCCGCAAGCTGTCTGCTAAACGTAACGGCCACCCGGGTATTGAGCGATCAGAAGATCGACGAGCAAGCCCGCTCACACTCCTGTGAATCCAACCAGTAACACTACCGTACAGTCCGGTCTGATCGTCTGATATGTCGCATATCTCGCCTAGGGGTGGTAAACGTCAGACCCCAATAGCTCGATAAGTCGTGTCGATATGAGGTCTATAACAATTCGAGAAACTACTGGTAACACTTACCAGTAAATCTCAGCAACCCTGGCCAGGGATTTCCTGTTATAGCCAATCGAACACAGCGCAACATCAACTCCCTATACCGGGAGAGACGAATCCCCTCCTATCGCTCATTGCCTCCATGTGACTCGGGACTGTACCCAAAAACCACCGTTTTGCACGCCCTCTTGGACGTGGTAAGATGGAAATCAAAGCATAGTGGGAACCACACAAGACTCTATGACGATCTCGGGTCAACAGACTACTCTGTACCAGTGTCACCAGAGAACTGCCATCTGACGTGAGGTATAATACCATCTGGGAGTTCTCGGCGAGTCCGTCCAGTGTACCCAGTCTTCACTGAGCACCCGTATATCATCTCTGATGTCAAACACCAATGGATATGGGATCATCCATCGTCCATCTGTATGGGTCGAGAAGGTACACGCTAGTCTACTCTGGTATATCGATGCCCCGTCTCGATAAACCCACGACTAGGGACTTTGAAGGATGTACTTATGGACTACCATGTCCCCACTAGTATGATCCGCATCACAGTCCAGGTAGTCAAGTACACATCCTAAGGGCTTTACCAACATGTAACAGAGAGACAATCAATGTACACGTTAAGGTAAAGAGCAACCAGATAGCATACTATCATGTCGAGCAAGAAAGTCCTCCCTATATATGTCCCAGCATCCACTACAATATACATCCTATGTACAGTAATGGCCTCTAGGGCATACATATAACTAACAGATACTACCGAAGATTCATAGAAGGCTTTTCGAAGATTGCAACACCCTTGAACAAGCTCACATGTAAAGATGAAGCATTCGTGTGGTCAGAAGCATGCGAATAGGCGTTCGTAGAACTCAAGTCAAGATTGACATCAGTGCCTATTCTTATAATATCGGACCAATCAGAAGGATTTGTTGTGCATTGTGATACATCCGGTAAGAGATTAGGATGTGTTCTTATGCATCAAGACAGCTGAAAGTTCATGAGCGCAACTATCCAACGCATGATCTGGAGTTGGCAGCCGTTATCTCTGCACTAAAGATTTGGCGTCATTATCTTCTTAGAGAACGAGTAGACATACATACGGACCACAAAAGTCTGAAATATGTGTTTACTCAGAAAGAATTGAACATGCGGTAAAGAAGATAGTTAGAACTTATGGCGGACTTCGACATCAACCTATAATATCATCCAGGGAAGGTGAATGTAGTTCCTGATGCACTTAGTCGCTAACCACTATCAATGAATCTCACTGCACAGTGGAAGCTTCAGCAAGATTTACACAAGATGGAGATAGAAGTGGTTATGCGAGGTAATACTTCAAAGTTGATGAACTTACAAGTTCAGTCTACTATTTTCAATCAGATCAAAGCAGCTCAAGTAAGTGATGCCAAGTTGCAAAAGATCAAAGAACAAGTAGAAAGTGGACTTAAAACAGACTTCATCATCCATGAAGACGGATCTTTGAGATACGGACGTAGATTGTGTATACCACAAGGTTCTGTTAGGGAAGAGTTGATGAAAGAAGCTCACAGCTCTCCATACTTAGTACACCATGGTGGTACAAAGATGTACAAAGATCTACATCAACATTACTGGTGGCATGGAATGAAGCGTGAAGTAGCCAGAAGCGTAGCCAAATGCTTGGTATGTCAATAAGTAAAAGCCAAACATCACAGGACTGCTGGTTTACTTCAACCGTTACCTATTCCAGAATGGAAGTGGCAACACATCACCATGTACTTCGTGACTGCACTTCCTCGCAGCACGAAAGGTAACGATACAGTATGGGTTATTGTGGATCGACTCACAAAGTCGGCTCACTTCATCCCATTTCGAGTTGGCCAATCTACCGAGACACTAGCAAAGAAGTACATGGAAGTAAGTATGAATCAAAGTAAGATTTAACTCTTCATAGTGTACTATCTCTGATACCCATGAACTCATACAGGAGATTGTGATATTACATGGAGTATCGGATTGCATTGTCTCTGATCGTGACACCAGATTCCGATCGCAGTTTTGGCACAGTCTGTAAGCTAGCTTGGGAACGGGTCTGAACTTTAGCATAGCTTATCATCCACAAACAGATGGTTAGTCTGAGCGAACGATTCAGATTCTTGAAGATATGCAAAGAGCATGTATGTTAGACTTCGGAGGATCGTGGGAAGATCACCTACATCTTGTGGAGTTTTCATACAACAACAGCTACCAAGCGAGTATTGGAATGGCACCGTTGCAGCTCTTTATAGAAAGAAGTGTCGTTCACCATTAAGTTAGGACGACATCGGAGATAAGGAACTCCTTAGACCATAGATGATCATAGTAATGGTGGATGTAGTTCGCACAATCAGAGAAAGAATGCGCATACCCCAAGACAGACAAAAGCACTGGGGTGATGCAAACCGCCGACATCTAGAGTTCCAGCCGTGAGATCATATGCTCTTGAAGATCTCTCCAAATCATGGAGTAATTCTCTTTGGCAAGAGGGGTAAGCTCAGTCCGAGATTTATTGGACCGTTCGACATACTCGAACGAGTCGGAGAAGTGGCATATCGTTTGGCACTTCCACTCTAATTGGAAAGAGTGCACATCGTATTCCACATATCCCAGCTTCGAAGATATGTGAGCGACCCCAGCCACATCCTTGATCACTCCGAGCTCACTGTACAGACAAACTTATCTTATGAGCAGCAACCCGTTGAAATTCTGGACAGAAAAGTAAAATCACTTCAGAATAAGGAAGTAAACTTGGTCCTGATGTGGAGAAAAGATTCACCAGGAGAATCAACGTAGGAAAGAGAAGACGATATGTGTGCAAGATACCCTTTCTTATTTTTAAATTAGTACTTATATATTTGTAAATTTCGAGGACAAAATTTTTGTAAGGAGGGTAGAATGTAACAACTCTAATTTCATTGTACACAAATTTTCAAGTTAATGTATAGAATAGAGTTTCAAGGCTGAGCACAAGTTATAGATTTAATTTGTTTTAGAACAGCAAGAAAGCACTTGTAGCTCATTGGAAAGTTTTGCACTGTTGTGACGTAGCCCCTGTGTTCGAATCCACCTTGCCACATATTATTTTTAATGATTTTTCTTTTAAACTTTTTGAAGCCCAAAAGTTTACATGTGGTATACAAGTAAAAATGAAAACTCACAGAAAACAAACATGTGAAAAATTGTATTAACAGCGACCTAGACACATGGCACAAATCCTAGCACCCAAAGCCCTAGCACGACCGGCGAGATCCCCCTCTGGGCCGGCACCGCTGGGCCCCCCGCCGAGAATGCTTCCATGTTTTGAACCTCAGTCCATTGGCCTACCCCCACTACTCCTATGCTGTTTGATTTCTCTGTAAATTAACATAGAGTGTAAATTCACTCATAAATTCAATTTTAAATGCATTTTTATTTTTTTTAATTCTCAAAACCCTAATTCTACCCTATAAATACAACCCTATACCCTAGCCCTCTTTATTCTAAAATCTATTGTTCAAAATTCTCAAAATTTTCCAAGTCAAAGAAGAGTACAAGTGGAGTTAGCCCAAGGTCAAGTTCCGGCAACAATTCGAGACGATTCCGGCGACTCCACGAAACTTCCAAATCCTAACTCAACCTCCCCTCTCTCATTTCATCTAGTAAGTCCCCTCTCTTCTTCTCTTTTCCTAATTTAAAAGTTCTCTTTTCAAAACTCGTCGGAAGTGGAGTTATTCCGACATCCGATTCTAAACTTGTTATAAAACACAATCTTTCTTAATAACCAAATAACCATTTCGTTATATCTTGCTTAGTAATCTTAAAACAAACATTGAGAACAAGTTTTATCTTAAAATACCATGCTATGTAACTTTTATTACACTTTTTCGTTTAAATACCACAAACTTTACATATGACATATTTTAATACTTTGACTCATATTACCTTTAGAAAATCTCACGAGATAATAACCCACCACTCACAACACACACCTTAACATAGCACGATTCGCTTTTGAACAATTTTTTTGTGGCTAATACGACTTTTACATTAAAATACCATAAACTATTAAAAATCGTATTCTTTAAATTGTGTTATTTTAAATTCTTTGCAATTATGCCTCTACAACCCATTTTGGGGAACCCGATCAGAATGGTGCGGGTTATCGCACATTCTCGGGACTAGTAGAGCGAGATGCAGACCTCCTCACGGAGCATACGATCTTGATAGAATTTTAATGCAATTTTTAAGAAAAACGTGATTTTCTATTTAATAAATAAATTTTATTTTTACTAATTATATATAAATATTATCAAACCATCTATTTTAAATATATAATAAATTCCATGATTTTCTAAACAAAAGAAAAGAATTACATTTCCATGAAAATACCATCAAGAATCCATACAAGTTAAATTTACACAAAAATACCATGAACTATTCTACTAGGTATTTATTCACTAGAATACCTCACTTTTAAAAATTACATTCATGAAAACCCTAAATACGATAAATAAATACTTAAGTTTTATTTTGAAAGTATACTAAAACTATTTTTCATAAAACCCCATCAAGTTATATTAATTTACATTAAGGACCCTAGTAAATATAGATTTAAGCGGGACCAATTCTCTTGAGCCTCAGGGAGCCGGAGAAAGTGGGTGCTTGCCTATTTAAGGTAGAAAACTAAAATGGGGTTATCAATGGTAATTGACTTGGAAAAAGTCACAAATCCTGCCGTCCATGTGCAACAGTTACCGATAACTCCAAAACCTAATTCAGGAATCAAATTTTGTTTGAGTGTCTGAATCAATCTGAGTCTCAGTCTAATCCGAATACAATCTAAGCATGAACTCAATCCAATCTTAACTCCAATACAACATGAATCCAATCTATACTTAAACTTGAACATGAATACCATAACTATACCAGAACAACATCAACATGACTTGAATTAACCGAACCATGGATATATCTTGACTTGACTACATGACTATCCGTTTACATCCTTATCTATTTACATGAACAACTTTTACCATGGTTTCGACAAGTCTTATACAACAAATCATTACAAACAACACATTGTACATTACAGGGTTTTTAAGGGGTAGACTGGTACGGAATGTATTAGAAGTGGAATGAGACGGTCACTATAATACACCTAAATATCCGTTGTCGTTGTCCCGTGGGTTTTGACGGGGCCTTGTACTCCATATGTCTTAGTCCACGGAGAAAGTTGGACTCTTCTCATATACACTGATATTCTATACCAAGCTACAAACCACTACGTTAGTATAATAAAAACAGATAAATTACCAGATCTATTCCTTTTACTTAATCTATCTCTTTTTTGGGACTTACAGAGCAATTGTTCGCTGACGACATTCTTTTCTCTTTTTTCTTTGGAATGTTGTTAGGATGACCCTACTTTCAGAAGGTAGAGCCTAGCCAGGACGATTTGGAGCAGTTCATTGAGGACCCGGGGCTCTAGTCTACCTGTATATACTTTACTTTCAGTTCATATGTCATTGTTTAGGCATTCCTTTCCAGTATTATATTTACTTTCCAGTTGTATTGTAAAGAATGTTTAATCAATAAAAAGTTGATGTTTGTTTATATCTCTTGTCTTTTCTTGTGTACTTTTATTACATTGCTTATATACGCTTAACGTATTTACTTCTGAGTAAATATATCGCGGGCCTCGTCACGTCTCCTTACCCGTACACTAAGAAGCGGGGCGTGACATCCGGACAACTCCATATAGCTCAATATCGTTAAGATATGAATTCATTCTATATCCAGTATATAGAAACAGATGCATTAATTTAATTAGAACTAGATTCAAAATACATGCAGCCGTTTCCAGTGCATATCAACCAAATGGAAGGAGGCCAAGCAATATTACTCATCAAGGAATGCATCCACGTATGAGTAACCTGAAAGAGAAGAAAGTTCTCAAAACTATTGCTTACAACGGAATACCAATCACAAGTATCTACATTTTCGATCACCTTGAAGAATCCTGATACTTGCAACATATGGTTCTCTAACTTATTCTTATACCTATAACTTCTCAAAATTTGGACCTTGCATTTCAACGAAATAATTGTCTAAAACTAGAGAAGTCATGAGTAAACAGAATATTGTACGAGTACTGACCCCTTTCTCCTAACGGACATAGGACAACATACAATACTTTATATAAGTCCACTGAGTTTAATAACTCAAACCCTGTGCGTCGTAGGTTGAAAACTGTACTATGGTTAAGAAGAATTACACCATTGTTGAATGCACCTTAGCTAACCATCAACCGATTTAGGTAAATGTCATAGATATAATTTCAAAAAGTTATATCTCACTTTATAAAATAAACGTACAGATATATCAGTTTGAAATTGGTGCATAACAACGGATATTCAAAACCAAAAATTTGCCGTTAGGCAAAACCCATGTGATTTCCTCAAATATCACTAACTATAAAGAATTCTGATATATAGAGGATTTAATCACCCAATTCCCAATATCTTACTCCCACTTACCATCTGTAATGCCATACAGATATGAGAATCAAATCTGGTAAATACATACTCTTGAGTCAGAATCTAATTGGGAAAACAATTTCACTTAACCCCGCACAGTAAAACTGAAACATAAAATTGTTTCGAAGGGGTAGCCAAGTATTTCTAGTAATGCCTCATCCACTATTCATATTCATGACAGTAACCGTGTATTTCCTTGCCCTCACTCCAATCCCTTTATATGTCTTTATTTATTATCTTCTGTACACCACACTTAAGCTAATTGATTTTTTTCCTTTCCAACCCTTCGGCACCAGCCTAGGGTTTAGAAGAAGACTATCCAATAAGCGCAATAGGTGTACTCTCCTAATATTAGGAGCTCTCGCAATCTGAGAGAAGGTAAAGAGAAAAGACAACCGAATAATCCTATTCAATTTCTCCAGAACCGGAAACCATCCTCGAACTAGAGCAAGTTCCTTCGAGTTCGTATGTAACTATACGATGAAATATCCAATAAATGTGGATCTTCGTAGTGATACGGAGTGTTCTGGAGAAATGCAAAGGTGATATAGCAGTGGCAGGGGTATACGCTGTTTCGTCGTGAATGATAGCAGTCGCAATTTCCTTTGCCCTTAATCTAATCCCTTTATATGTCTTTACTTATTATCTTCTGTACACCACACTTAGGCTAATTGGTTTTCTTCCTTCCCTACCTTTTGGCACCTGCCTATGGTTTGGAAGAAGACTATCCAATAAGCGCAATAGGTGTACTCTCCTAATAGCAGGAGCCCTCGCAACTTGAGAGAAGGTAAAGATAAAAGACAACCGAATAATCCTATTCAATTTCTCCTGAACCAGAATCCATCCTCGAACTGGAACAAGTTCCTTCGAGTTCGTATATAAATATACGATGGAATATCCAAGAAATGTGGATCTTCGTAGTGATACGGAGTGTTTTGGAGAAATGCAAAGGGGATGTAGAAGCGGCAATGATATATGCGACTAAATGACAATCCAAAAGCCAAAGTGTTTTAAGAAGGTTCGGTTAACTTGGTTCATGAGTTTTAGTCTAGGGTCAAGCCATGGTCGCTGCCAAAGAGAGAGAGCAAAGAAACACTCAGCGTGCATTTTAACCTAGATTAGATTGGTTAATCACTTTATCTAATTAGGATGGCTCACACTGCTTCCTCGAATTCTCCTTCAAAACCAAAATGGAGAATTAGTCGGGATCATCTAAAATCACCCGAGTAGTAATAATTACTCATCAGTGGGAATCGGGATCCAACTATCATCACATGATAACTTGATAGAAGCCACTCAAGTCACCACACTCCAAAAGGTATGCGCATGCCTGGCAAGTTTCCTGTATGTTTGAAACTCCCGATGTGGATTTTATCCCTAGGACCCTAGTGACCTTGACAGAGTAAACAAATCAAAGAGTCCTAGTCAAGTTCAACCCGTCATTATCTTGATTGCATTAAACCCACCCGCATGATCCCTTAACGGAGTCAACAAGGCCGCACGACTGTCTTAACCAATCGTATCATTTGCTACAAACAAGCACCGCTTAGCTACCGTACACTACACCTTGACGGAGTCAACAAACGCAACACGAATACTAAGTATTACTCGTAGGAAATGACGAAGGGCTACGTCTGGTTTTTGGCGAAAAACCTTTAACGTAATGAACTTGATATCATTGAAGAATCCGAGTGGTTTTACAAATATATAGTGGCGTAAACTTTTGCTAAAGAGGTCACTCCCTGTGAAGGAATCTCGGCTCTTTCCTCATCGAACGAGGTGCAGGATATTCCTAACTGAATACCACGATGCAAAGCAAAAGAATCGACTATAGTAAAGTTATTACACCGACGTAAACTTTTGCCCAAGAGGTCACTCCCTATGAAGGGATCTCGGCTCTTGTCTCATCGAATGAGGTGCTGGATATTCAGAACCGAATACTGCTGTGCAAAGTAAAAGGACACGTCTGTAATGTCAGTTTTTAAAAAACTTGGTTCCAACAATATCATATAGGTTTGTTTTCCTTGCATTAATCATAATTAATGCAATCCCATCAATTGATCCATATCACACCAGTAAAGAACAAAAATACAATCTACGTATATGCCATCCGCATTCGCCACGGGGTCCCATCATTTACTGTTAGGTTACTTAACTAACGGCAGAGCGGGGGCTGGACTACCGCGGATGCAAAACATATACAACATCTACTAGTATATATATAAATATATATAACATTCATCCCAGGAATGATATAAGCAATATCACAGAATCTCAGCAAGAAACACATAATAGTGGATAATCTTGGAGTCTCGGGTTTCATTTGAGCCACAAATGAGACCCGACGTTCGCTGTCGTGTTGAAAGCCCGTGCAATAAAAACTTGGACCCCTGCGACCGCGGCAAGTTACCCTCCAATCCCAGAAGTGAGGCAACTCCAATCAACAAAGTGAATGGGCTACCCAGCACTTCACGGAATCCGGTAACTTGAGCACCTCTTCGTGGGTCATCCTATACCCCCTACGAGTGCGGCGAATAGCCCGCCAATTCTAGAGTAAGGTCCCTTCCGTCTCAACGCCATGAGATGCTGGCCCGTTGCCCTTTAGAACTTGGCTATTCGAGCACTCCTCTATGGGGTAATCCTGGTACAAAAAATGAAAATATATGTACAAGGGTGACATCGACCTCAACCCGGTCAGACCCCAAACAAATAATATACAAACCGGTAGAGACGGCAGTCCACATGTCGGACGATCGCCCTGCAATATCAAATGTACAAATGAATCTCAACTGTACTACTACCATTGCACCGCAAGCTATCCACCAGGACAATCCAACCAAAGCCTCAGCATAACACAGAACATCAACGTGAATTTCATGTTCACAAACCCGTCTAATAGAACATATAGCGGTTAGACGAGTTATACCGCTCTAATGACATTCACGGTCGCAGATAGTAATGTATGTACTGAAAACTTATAAACGGTGTTAAAATAGCGACTTCGAAATACTCCGTATTGCCCCAATACCAAAGATTCCATAACACCACCAAAAGCCCAATATTCAAGATTCCATAACACCACCAAAAGCCCAAGACCCAACTCCCCTACAAAACCGGCTTCGCCGAGAAAATGTCCGATCTCGCCGTCCCTCTTAAGGAATTTGTATCTTGTTTTTGGACGGTGTTCTAGATACAATAAGAGTAGACTTCTGCAATTGTTTAAAAAAATTTAGAAGACTATTTTCCATATTGTTTCAGAGTTGTTTAAACTTGAATATTTTACGTATTGTTTCGGAGTTGTTTCTGTTTCGTTACTTTAAACATCGTTTAAACTGCTAGTTTAGGGTTTATGGGTTGGCTCTGATACTATATTGGGTTATTCCAATGCCCTGGCCATCTACCGTGACCGTTTACGGAACAAAATTTTTATAAACTGGCGCTAGAACAACCCGATAACCCGGATCTACCATAAACCTATAAGCTAGCAAACTAAAGAGGAGTTAGAATGGTTATACTGAATGATCCGTGTCCTTCGGTCTTTTACCATCTTCCTAAGCTCCTAGTGGTCTCCATGGTCAAGCTTGATCGTCAATCTCCCTCCATCGAAGATGATCCATCTGAGGATTTGTAGTTCAAGCTCCAACCTCAAAGCCGAGGTAACTAAGGTACCTAGTTCGCTAAACTAGATAGCCTAGAAGATGTAGAGTCTAATGATGTATTAATATGTCTCATAACACCCTAAGTTTCTCAACACATGAGACTTTTAGGGTGGAGGTAAAAGAAGAGAATCTTGGAGGAGATGAGAGTGTTGTGAGTGAAGCAACCATAAAAAAAATGGCTAAGTGTTGTGAACTCAAGAATCAAGCCTCACAAAATATCTCACAACACATAAATAAATCAAGCATGCTACAATAGTAACCCATGAGTCACCAAGTAGCCATGCTTCATTTAAAGCCAAATCACACCTCATCCTCCACCTCATTAATCATTTAACAAAATGGTTAAAACAAAAAATGAGGTGGCATCTTCTAGAAGCAATCTTGTAATAAATTATAAGAATACCCCTCACCGTATATACATACCCATATCCGTATTCCGAAAAATACGAATACAAAAAGACAAAAATAATCCAATAATATAATACTAGGATCCAGCTTAAACCAAAGCCCAAAAGTATTATCCGTCCGAATCATGATACGTGCACAAGTGCACGTATATGATCGAACCCTGTCGTAAAACCATACGGCCTCTACATCGTTTCGCTCGAAGCAGGGAAATCCTCTGTGTGGGACTCTAAAGACTCGTCAATACGTTAGCTGTGGGTTTAACCACAAGCACGTCAGCGGCACTATCTGTACGTAACGGCTACCCAGGTATTGAGCGAAAGGAAGGCCGACGAGCAAGCTCATTCGAACCCCTACTAAGTCTGTCCATGACAATCTCCGTACAGTCCGGTCTGTTCGTCTAAGAGTATCGCATATCGAGTCTAGGGGGTGGATAAAGTCAGACCCCTAATAACGTGATATTTCGTGTCGGTATAAAGCCCATCACCAACTTAGAAACTACTGATCCAAACCAGTAATTCTCGACTACCTTGGCCAAGGATTTCTGGTGATGGCCACCCGTGCACTGTGCGACATCAACCCCCAATACCGGGAGAGACGAATCCACGACGATCCGCTCAGTGCCTCCATATGGCTCAGGACTGTACCAACTAAAACATGTTTGCACGACTCCTTTGAGCTGTGGTAGGGTAGTAATCAAAGCACAGTAGAAACTCACAAGAGACAAATGACGATCTCAGGTCGACAGACTAACCTGTACACATGTCACCTGGGAACTGCTGTCTGACAATAGGTATAATACCAACTAGCATGTTCCCGGTGATCCTGTCCAGTGTACTCATAACCCAATGAGCACCCGTATATTATCTTAGGTGACTAACTGACACCAATGGCTTGTGAGACCGGCCACCGCCCCTTGTCGGGGTCTCGATAAGTATACACTAGTCTACTCCGGAGTATCGATGCCCAGTCTCGATACTCCCGCGACTAGGGACATTTAAGGATGTGCTTATAGACCAGCCAGCTCCTATGTATATGATCGCCATCATAATGCTGGTAGTCAAGCAAAAATCCTATGGGCTCTATCAATATGTAATAGTGATATGTAATACCACATAATGCATGTACATTATGATAAAGGCAAACCAGATAGCATACTATCATTTTGAGTAAGACTGTTCTATCTGTATAGGTCCTCCCTAATCATCATAATAACCTGCCTGCAATTACAATAATTGCCTTGAGGGCACTATAGCCAACAGTTCCCAGTTGGAACAACAGCGTCAACATCCACCATAGGAGCTGGTAGGGTAAGCCCGGACGGAGAGTTGCCCCCAGCCTGTCTCACTTGGCGCCAGTGTCGATGTCGAGCATGTCATGCAGTAGGAACTGCTTCAGTATATGAGGCGTCTTCGTCATGCCCCCGGCGTTGTTGTGGAGCTTCGCTTGGTGTCAGCTTCTTGAAGACGGACGCTCTTGGCGGAGCTAGGGCAAAGGTTGCCAATCGGTTGAAGATCGACTGTCTTGGTGGCGAAGCACTTTTGTTGGCCTCGCGTATGATAAGAGCAGGGAAGGCTAGCCGTTTTAGAGCAACCCCTTCTAGAATCATAGGCTTCTTTATGAGCCCGTTTGAGTTTCTCTTCATCCTATCGAAAACTGAGACTTCAGAGTTGGACGGCTTACTGGTAGGAGCCATCTCAGTAGCCAGCAGATCAAAGACCAACCTTCGGGGAGCTTCTTCTTGGGGCATTATGGCACCAAGCTCATGGGTGGGAGCATAGTCTTGAAGAATAGCCTGGTATTGGCCTGAGTGACCTGGCTTACCAGCATTGAGAAGATAGAAGCCATATTGGTCCCGTACGTCACTCCTCCGGTTGGGGCGGAGTGGGTGTTGCTTTTGCAGGAAGTGTAGTGAGAGACCATTGATTCTGCACAGAGACGAAGAACCAAATTTTGGTATCTCGCATCCAAGGGAAACCATGATTATAGCGAAACACGACATATGAAATATGGAGTGGAAAGAAGAAGAGGCCCCACCGGACGTGCCAGAATCTGTGTACCGCCGAAGACTGGACTGAGACGTTGAGACGTCTGTTAGTGATATATGCCCTAGAGGACATTATTGTATCATAGTGGATTGTATATTACATATTGGAAGCTTGGGATATTCACGGTTATAATAACAGTCTTGCTCGAAATGGTAGTATGCTATTTGGTTTGATTCTATCTCAATATGTGCATGTGTTTCTTTTAGCATATCGCTTATACATATTGGTAGAGCCCTTAGGATCTTTTCATGACTACCAGCGTTGTGATGGCAGTCACACTAGTGGGGGCTGGGTAGTCTATAAGCACATCCTTATACAGGTTCATTATCGTAGGATTATCGAGATGGGGCATCAATACTCCAGAGTAGACTAGTGTATACACTTCTTATCCCAGCAGGGGAGATGGTATGTCCCGCGGCCATTAGTACGCCGTACTGGAGATAGTGTATAGGTGATCATTAGATTATGAGTTACACTGGACGGACTCGTTGGGAACTGCTGGTTGGTATTATACCTATCGTCAGGTAGCAGTTCCCGGGTGGCATGAGTACAGGTTAGTCTGTTGACTTGACATCGCTATTCGTCTCGAGTGTGTTACTATTGCACTTAGATTACTACCCTACCACGGCACAAAGGAGTCGTGCAAATAGGTAGTAGTTGGGTGCAGTCCCGAATCACTTGGAGGCAGTAGTGGTTAGATAGGATTCGTCTCTCCCGGTATTGGGGGTTGATATCGTGTTGTATTCGGAAAGCCATTACACAAAGTCCCTGGCCAGGGGAAATGAGATTTACTGGTAGGTACTCCAGTAGTTTCTCAGAGTGTTTTGGACTCTACTCTGGCATGAATTATTGCGCTATTAGGGATCTGACGGTTACCGCCCCCTAGGCCCGATATGCGAGTATCTTAGACGAACATACCAGACTGTATGGAGATTGTCACAGATAGGCTCAGTAAGAGTTCGGATGAGTTTGCTCATCGGCCTTCTTATCGACAGATACCTGGGTAGCCATTACGTGCAGCTAGTACCGCTGACGTGCTTGTGGTTAAACCAACTGCCAGCGTACTGTCGAGTCTTTAGAGTCCCACACAGAGGGTTTCCCTGCTTCGGGCGAAACGATATAGAAGCCGACTGGTTTTACGGCAGGGTTCGATCATATACGTGTATTGGCTACACGGATTATGTTCGGACGGATAATACTAGTGGGCTTTGGTTTAAGCCGGATCCTAGTATTATATTGTTGGATTATTTTCGTCTCTTTGTATTCATATTTTTCGGAATACGAATACGGGTATGTATATACGGTGATGACATTCTTGTAATTTTATAAGGTATGCTTCTAGAAGGGGACACCTCATTATTGGATTATCTATTTTGGGAAATAGATTAATAAGGTGGAAATTGGAGAGACATACTTGGCATGGGGTGAAGCATGACTCTTGTATTTGTTTATTGGTTTGTGATCGCTATTGAAGCATGGTTGCTATTTTTCAATTTGAAAAAAATCCATGCTTCGATGAGTGAAGAGAGTGAGCTATTCTCCACACACACAAGACCTTAGTTCATTTGCTTTCTCTCATTCTCTCTCCAAGTTGCCTCTCCTTCTTCCTCAAACCCTAAAAGTCTCATGTGTTGAGAAACCTGGAGTTTTTAAGACAAATCAATCCATCATCATTCTCTACATCATCTAGGCTACTTAGCTTAGCATACTAAGTACCCTAGTTACCTCGGTTTAGAGGTTTGAGCTCAAAGTACATACTCTCGGATAGATCATCTTTGATGCAAGGAGGCCGACGTCGCAAGCTCGATCCAATCTTCGAGGTGCCAAGGAGAGGAGGAAAAGAAGACCCGAAGGACTTGTTCAAGGAGGTATAAAAACTCTTCATAGTAGTTAAACCTCCTAGTTAGTTTAACTAATTAAGGTTCCATAAAGATCCTGGAGTTTAGTCAGTGTTGCGAGCTTTGTAAAAATCGTTTTTTGTAAATTCCGCCTCCCCGCGAACCCGCAAAGTGAGCGACAACTACTTACAGTGGTATCAAAGCCTACTAAACTTTAACTAGCTAGTTAGCAAGTAGTTAGAACTTCGATCGTCGGAAAAATCCCGAAATCACAATTTTAAAACCAAGCTTGTTGTCGATTTTAAAAAGTGTTCAAAAAATCATTTCAGTGGCTTTAAAATTACAAGCAGGGTTTTTTAAGAACACGGAAGAAAAACGAGGAAGTAACTCGCCAATACCACCGCGGAAGCGCGGCAGAACAGTGTGTTTTGTCGCTGTTCCGCGGCCGAGTCAAGACCGAGTTGCTCCGATTTTCTTCTATGGGTCTAATCTGTGGAATTGTGATTTCTGGTATATTTGGTTTCTACCCAGATTTGTTTGTGTACTGGATTGTGCATGAGGTAAACACGGATTTGGCTTATCGATCGAAATTCTAAGTTACTTAGCTAATCAGGTTTTCTGTGTTTGGATATATGATGCTAAACGTCCGCTAATCAACATACGTCGATTAATGGGGGTTGCACATATCTATGATCTGTGATTGTGGTTTGTGTATATAGAGTATTGGATCGTCGTGGATGAATAGCCGGGGGGATATGAGAAGAGTGTTTTCTTTTCTTTCATTCATGTAATTTGTATAGTGATGTAATATTTTTTTGCGGGGCACATCCGGGTTGAGGCTGTAGCCACCGTTGTATTATTTCATTTACTGTTTCTTGCACCTAGGATAGATCCAAGGTGGGGTGCACAAACTACCAGGTTCTTGAAGTGCCGAGTGGCCTACTTATCTCATTAAGGGAGGTTGCTTAACTTCGGGAATTTGGCAGGTAGTTTGCCGCACCCGTAAGGGTCTAGGGTGGGGTTTGGCTATTCATCATGACCGTGGAATCCGTCTTTCGTTATAGGCTTAAACGAAATGCGGAATTCCTAGTATATCCAATATATTCATCTGTGATCTGGAATACCTATTATTGCGTGAGGCGAATGGATATATATATGATATATAATAGACGTTGCTTATGTTTTGCACCCGCGCTAGTCCAGCCCCCACTCTGCCGTTAGTTAAGTAACCTAACGGTGCATGACGGGGCCTCATGGCGAATGCGAATGGCATAAGCGTATGTTGTATTTTCGTTTTTTTTATGCAATGATAGAGTTAAATGATAGGACCGTATTAACATTGATTAATGCAAGGAAAACGAACCAAAGCTTAAATCGTTCGAACGGTTTCAAAACCACTCGGTTTTCTTCAAAAAGCAAACTTTTAAATGCGGAGCCTAAACCATTCTTTTTAAAAGCTATTATGGTTCCTTCGACTATATCAAGTTCATTACGTTCACGGTTTCGCCAAAACCATTCGTAACCCTCCGTCATTTCAGATGGGTATTCAGTAGTATTCAAGCTATATATTTTGACCTTCGCCAAGGCATAGTGATTGGTAACTACTGAGTATTCATCTGTAGCATAGATAGATGTATTGGTTTGGGATAGTCGTACTACTATTTTGGCCTTCGTCAAGGGTAAGTACGGGTGGATTCAAATTAACCTGGACAATGACGGGTAGAACTTGACTTGCGACTTATGATATGTTGGCCTTCATCAAGGTCATAAGAGCTTAGGGAAAAAATCCATATTGGGAGTTTGTAAGGAAATTGAAATTTGCTAGTGTTGCATACCATTTGCAGTATGATGATTTTGGTAGGATTCCTTTAAGGTTGTCACACGATAATATTTGGATCCCGATCCTACTGTGAGTATCCGCTACTCTTTGCGAGATTTTTCACTAAAACAATCAATGCTATAAACCAAGTAGGTGTCTAGAACGGTGTTAGCGGGGCTACACCTCCAGAGAAAAGATGTTATGTAATTAAGGAACTTCGCGAAACCGTTGGAAAACCTCCCTCGAAGTACCGACACTAGCCTGGCTGAAAGGTTAAGCAAGAATTGTAAGAGTGAGATTAATCTTGACTAATTATTCTTTTATGGTTTGAGGAAGGATTCGAGGAACAGTAGGAGACATCCGGTTTAGATAAACTAATAACCAATCTAAACTTGCAAGAGTATCATGCTAAGTTTTTCTTCTCTCTCTCCTAATTGCAGCAACCACAATGACCGGACTTAGGTTACTGCTAGATAATGATATATTGACTGGGACAAACTATAAAGATTGGCTAAGGAATGTCCAGATGGTCATTACCTATGACAACCTGGGCTACCTCCTTAATACTAAAGCCCCTGCCGTCTCAGGTCTAGATTCCACCGTCGTGGATATTGATATCCGTAAGACATGGGAAAATGATTGTGCGAAAGCCAAGTGCCTCGTGTTAGCCTCAATTGATTATGAACACCAGAGGAAGCACGAGAAGATGAACTTATCTTCCATCTTCTTCCATACCAAAGTTTTATATGGAGAGAAATCTCGTATCGTAAGATATGAGACCTTGAAAAAATTGTTTCAGGCGAGATTAGCTGTCGGGTCATCTGTAGGGGACCACGTTCTTACGATGATTAGCTATATTAAAGAGCTCGCGGACCTTGGGATCACGTTGGAGAATGAGTTATTTACTGACTTGATTCTACAGTCGCTCCCCTATGAATTTCTCGCAAAAATTCTCTCAAAACTTTTTAATTGCCAAGTAGAGTTAAGCCCCTCAAGTGGAGCAGCGAGCCAAACTCAACGACCGGAGCTTCTCCGACAAAACCATGACCCCTGAGAACTTCTTTAATCTCTTCTTAACCTTCTAAACACTGTAAGTCCCTCTTCTCTCCATTTCTTTCATTTCAATTCGTATTTTAAAACAACTCGACAAAAGAGGAGTTATCTCCGATGTCATATTCTTTTTACATTTGTAATGCATGTGTTAAGCAAATTAAAATAAACTAACATACTACCTTAATCTTAACATAATTTCACATCATTTAGTTTTTAGATTTAACAAAATTTTCATATGAAACCAACACATAATGAACTTTTCATTAAAATACCATGAATTTTAGTATAACCTCTTTTCGATATTTAATATACCCAAACCATAGAACCTTCATGGGTTAATGACCTACCCAACACACACACTATGGTTTCATAGCACGGTATTCTAAGCATATGGGTAATTCAAAGTAAAAGAACTTTTTCATTAAAATACCACACCGTTTCAAAATGGGTTTTTTAAAATCGGTATTTCGAAATCCTTGGCAATTACGCCTATAAAACCCTCATCAGGGGACCCGCTAATGGATGGTGCGGATTATCACACATCCTTGGGACAGTAGAGCGAGATGCAGAACTCCTCACGGAATATTCGGTCTCGAAAGGAATAAAAATACGGTTTTTAAGAAACGTGACTTTTTCTAATAAAATCTTGTCACGACCCGAGAGTTTCGACTCGTGACCAGCACTTAACCACGCAACGTCTACAGGCGTAACGCGGCTAAGTAAGCCGAACCCAGAAATCAAACCAATAAATATAGAGTGATTTAAAACATTTCGTAAAAACAGTCATGCGTGTCCGAAAAACATCTTATTAATTTAGTAGAAATCCTTTTTGGTTCAGGAGTTATAACTTTTATAATTTTGGTAACATTTCCTTTTTAAACATTTTCCCCGCAAATCGGGTAAAAGCAAGGTGTAACAGAAATGACAAGTAAAATGAATGAAGCATCACAATATGATATACGACGCCGTAGCGAAGAATACACAGTACAGCAAGGACATAACTACTAAAAGTAGGACTGCATAAAATAAAGTCGGCTCACATGCGAGCTCAACACCAGAATATAAAATTATACATATCGTCCTCACAACTGTCTCTAAGTCAATATAGAAAGGTAGATGGAGAATACTAGATACATCAATATACAACTGAAAGATAACAGATACCGTACAAAACCCACCTATCAGAAAAAGGCTATCTCGCCTCAAAAAGGGTATCTGTGCCAAAAGATGCGGTAACAGCCAGCCGCGACTACTTCCAAGGGCAACCTGCAAATACTGTGGCACAACGGGGGTGAGTTGCCAACTCGTGAATAGAGATAACATATAAAGGTAATCGCGAGCATGCACATATAGCGTGGCTCTACTAATGCCAGCAGATGATATCAATGCATGCCAAACCGTGGATGCAAAGTAATACAAGTGCTCAAACAGGTAAATGCTACAGGATGAGGTATATAGTAATCAGTACTGAGC
This sequence comes from Agapanthus africanus, assembly GCA_030015575.1. Lineage (NCBI taxonomy): Eukaryota > Viridiplantae > Streptophyta > Magnoliopsida > Asparagales > Amaryllidaceae > Agapanthus > Agapanthus africanus. Next base: position 195,650,663 of record CM057339.1, on the reverse strand, counting down.
ATGGGATAAATGATATCTACATGGAATATGTCATCCTGGAAAACACTAGACGGTGCCTCAGGCTGCACCCAAACCCCAAATACGCTCAGGCGCCGGCACACCCATCGGCCCTCAATTCCTGTATATCTCTGAGAAATCACGAGTGCCCAACATCGGCACCCAAAATATCATAAAATACTCGTGTCCAGCATCGACACGCAAATCCTCGTATATCGGGCTCCGTTGGTCCGGATCGGCCCCACGGGGTCCGTCTGCGGTATCGGCCCTCGGCCCCGGCAGTACGGATCATCCCGCATCCATCTCTCGACTCTGGTCAGTATCCTCCGGACAACTGCCAGGTCCAACCAGTCACCGGTAGGTACTCGCCCGCCTCCAGGCTCAATCGGCAAAACCCATCGATCATCTCGCCGAGGGGAACCATACCGGGCCCACTACGAACCCGCAAACGGATCATCACTCCTCGAATCGGGTTTCAAGCACACGTCTCAGCACCGAGAAAACTCGTGGTGGACGCACCAAAATATCATATCACGAGGTACCGGGTTTTTCAAAATAGCACATCTTTCCTTAAATAATTCCACGGTCCTCAAAAACCAGAAATCACATGAAAGTCCATCACTAATAAATAAATCCAATGCGAGGTACAATGTAATCAATCCATGGCAGGTGTATAGGGGAAAAGCCGCTTTTTAAAATAGTTTCCGTTTTTAAAGATGTCATACGGCTCCCAATTTCTAGGAAATCATAATCAGTCACATGTAAGATGAACTACAGCAATGATACAACAGTATAATCATGGCAGTTCTACAGTGAGTGTGGCATGGCAATTACTAACGGTGTGTGTGTAGCATGCAAAATAGTGCCCGTGCAACATAAACCCTTAGTAATAGTGCGGTGTTCTATCAGTTCTAAGCAATATATATATATATATATATATATATATATGGCAGGGAATGCAATATGCGATGGCAATCCATGGTATGGTATATGCAGTATATAACAATAAGGTCCTATCAGCCCTGACGCATAACGCCATGCGGACGATATCCCCGTAGATGTGAAATCTACTCACTGTGTCTCGCGCTAAGTGTATCCAACCACTTGCTTGCCCTTCTTCGCAGCGTCCGTCTCACTGGCCTGCGAACCTAGAATCACATAACACATATCACACATAAGCTCAATTCACAAAAACGCGATATTACAGTCCAACTAGAAACCCGTGTCGCAAACCAATCGCGCGTGTGCGCGATACGCTAAAACGTGTGATCACGCACCTGAAACTACCGTATCACGCGTGTCGCGAAGGTTTAGAAAAACGGCAAAATAGGTATTTGGTCCCAGATTTTTCTACAGAACTAAACTTACAAAAATATATATACCATAGGACCCTACACACTAGCAGACACCTACAGGACCAAACAACACCCAAATCCCTACCCATCTGGCCGCAAATTGCGGCCAGAAAGAGGATTTCGGCGGCCAACTGTAGGAGTTAGGGGGTCGGGTTTCACCTGGGGTATCAGCACAATTCCACAATACTACAGTCTCCTCAATTTCACTCAGATCTCATCGGGTCAAAAGCAGATTCAGAAAAGCTCAAATTTGCACAAATACGACATTTTGCATCGAATAGTGAAACTGGTGGTATTTTAGTGTAATTGGGGTTGAACTAGGTTACTATAGCCTCAACAACTCACTAATGACGTACTGAAACCAATCAACACTTCATAAGCACAAAATTCCCACTAAACACCCCATATCACACTAAAACGCACTAAAATCCATTAACCGATGCAAAACCACACTAACTAGGCAAACTAGGGAAGCAAGATAGGAAGTATACCTCATACTTAACCCTAGGGAGTTGCAGGAAGATGAAGAAGTGGAGGGGAGGGGCTACATTGGGTGATGGTGCTGCTGCTGCTCACTGGAATGCTTGCTGTTGTTGTTGCTGAATGCTGCTGCTGCTGCAGTGAACTTGGTGCTGCTGCTGCTACTTCTCTCTGCTGCTGGTGTTTTCTTCAGTTGCTTGCTTCTGCTGCTGGTGTCTTCTGGGCTGAGGTAAGTGTGTGGGTGTGTGAGAGTGAGAGAGTGTAAGTGTAAAATGAGAGAGTTTGCAAGGTGAGCTTAGGGTCAAGCCCTCCCATTCCTCTTTCTCTCTCCATATTAATTGCAAGCATGGGCTTGCCATATCCCTCTCTCTCTCAAGTCAACAAAACAAATTTTAAATTTAAGTAACTACTACTTAACTAATTGACCCAATAAAAACCCATAAGACTTAATCCTATGATTAGCCCACCATGGTTAATAATTATGGTATTAACTCAATTTAAAAACCCTAGTTTACATGCACATGTGTGTGCAAGCCTAGGAAAATTTTGGAAAAATATTTATTAAATTAGGAAAAATATTTAAAACACAATTTGGTAAACTTTTTGTTAAAAACCAATATTTAGATATAATTATTCACTAACCCTTATCCTAAGGTGTTACAAATCTAATTTTTGGAAAAATTATATATAAATCATAAATCCGTATTTTCAATAAAAGCAGATTAAGAAACTATATTTTTTAAAGAAAGATAAAATTGTAAATAAAATACCACCAAGTTTCCAAAAATGGTAGTTTTCATAAAAATACCACAAACTTTCAAAAAGCTAGGTTTTATCACCAAAACACCATAATAATTAAAATACATGTTCATGATGTAAGTTGACGTTACACACCCCACTAGATGCGGGGAGGCGGAATAGGTAAAACAATCATTTTGTTCAAGTTAACATCGACTAACTTTACGGATCTTTGCTAAACCCTAACTAACAAACTATCTAGAAGTGCTAAACTACTATGATAGATGATTATACCTCAAGATATCAGTCCTTCTTGTTCTTATTGTTCACCTCTTCGTCGGCCTTCTCGATGTAATAGAAATCCACCCGAGAGTTCCATCTTCAAGCTTCAACCTCTAACTTGAGGTAACTAAGTGGTTAGGATTGCTAATCCAAGTGACCTAGAAGATATAGAAGTGGATTAAGGATCTATTAGTCTTTCTAACCCTTGGGATCTCAACACATGAGAGGATTAGGGTTAGGTTGAAGAAGATGAGAGCTTGAGGAAAGAGAGTGTTTGTTAATTATGAATTGAACCCTTCTCACTTTGAATAATATGAAGCATAAAAAATATCTTGCACAAATATCATCCATGCTTCATTTAATTCTTCAGATGAATCATCTCATGAGTCATGGTGCAATTAATGATAATAACACATAAGCTCTCCACCTCATTAAGTTTAATTTACAAATGAATTAAAACTAAACGAGTCACCTTTCTTCTAGAAGCTTCTCGACTAATTACGAGAATGCCACTCCCATCCGTATTTACGAAAAATACGGATATACTGAGACTGCATAAATCCAATAATCCAATACTAGAATCTGGCTTAAACCAAAGCCTGCTAGTATAATCTGTCCGAACATCATACGTGCACAAGTACATGTATATGTTCGAACCCTGTCATAAAACTATACGACCTCTATATCGTTTTGCCTGAAGCAGGAAAACCCTCTGTGTGGGACTCTAAAGACTCGACACTATGCTGGCAGTGGGTTTAACCACAGGCCGCAAGCGGTACTAGTTGTACGTAACGGTCCCCAGGTAGATGTCGATAAGAAGGTCGATGAGGAAACCCATCCGAACTCTTACTGAGCCTGATGTGACAATCTCCGTACAGTCCGGTCTGTTCGTCTAAGACTATCGCTTATCGGGCCTAGGGGGCGGCAAGCGTCAGTCCCCTAAAAGGCGGTATAAGTCGTGTTGGAGTGAAGCCCATTACACCTTGAGAAGCTACTGGAAAACCTACCAGTAAATCTCGCTTTCCCTGGACAGGGACTTTGCGTAATGGCTCTCCTAACACAGTGCGATATCAACTCCTAATACCGGGAGAGACGAATCCTATCTAACCGCCACTGCCTCCAAGTGCTTCAGGACTGCACCCAACTGCTACCTGTTTGCATGACTCCTTTGAGCCGTGGTAGCGTAGCAATCTAAGAACAGTGGGAACACACTCGAGGCGAAGCAGCAGTGTCAAGTCTACGGACTATGCTGTAATCATGTCACCTGAGAACTGTTAACTAACGACGGGTACAATACCAACCAACAGTTCCCTGCGAGTCCTGTCCGGTGTACCCGTAACCCAATGAGCACCTGCATACTATCTCCAGTACGATGTACTAATGGCTGTGGGACAGACCATTTCCCCTGCTGGGATGAGAAGCGTATACACTAGTCTACTCTGGAGTATCGATTCCTTGTCTCGATAATCCTACGACTAGGGACCTGAAAAAGGATGTGCTTGTTGACTACCCAGCCCCCACTAGTGTGACTGCCATCACAACGCTGGTAGTCAAGTAAGATCCTAAGGGCTCTATCAATATGTATTCGTGATATGCTAAAAGAAACATATACACATATTAAGATAGATTTAAACCAAGTAGCATACTACTATGTTAAGCAAGACTGTTAATATTACTGTGAATATCCCAAGCTTCCATTAAGTAATATACAAGCTAGTATGATACAATAATGGCCCCTAGGGCATATACACCAACAATCTCCCACTTGCTCTAGGGCTATTTACTGGCATATCGAAGACCTATCATCTCGAATAGCCTCTCGAACTGTGTTGGAGGTAAGGCCTTTGTGAATGGATCTACAGTGTTCTCCTCTATAGCAACTCGCCGGACCTCGTTCTCCCGGCGATCTATGATCTCCCTGATCAGGTGATACCGTCTTAAGATGTGTCTGGACTTCTGATGGGACCTGGGTTCCTTCGCTAAAGCTATAGCGTCGTTGTTGTCACAATACAGCGGTATTGGATCAACAATGGTAGGAACCACCTGAAGTTCTGTTAGGAACTTTTTCATCCAGACTGCTTCTTTTGCGGCATCGCAAGCAGCGATATACTCCGCTTATATCGTCGAGTCAGCAACGGTGTCCTGCTTGGAACTCTTCCAACGCACCGCCCCTCTATTGAGGGTAAAGACATAACCTGACATGGACTTGGAGTCATCCTTGTCACTCTGGAAGCTGGAGTCAGCAAAAACCTCGATCTGGAGGTCTTTTCCGCCGTAAACCAAGAACATATCCTTAGTCCTTCTCAGGTACTTGAGAATGTTCTTTACTGCTATCCAGTGCTTCTCCCCTGGGTCTGACTGATACCGGCTTACCACGCTTAGTGCGTAAGCTACATCTGGTCTGGTGCACAACATCGCATACATTATAGAGCCTACCGCAGAAGCGTAGGGTATAACTGACATGCGATCCCTTTCCAAATCAGTCTTGGGAGACATCTCTTTGGAGAGGGTGATTCCGTGACAAGCCGGAAAATTACCACGCTTTGAATCTTCCATACTGAATCTTTTCAGTATAGTGTTAATATACCTGGACTGCGAAAGTCCCAACATCCTCTTAAATATATCACGATAGATCTGGATCCCCAGAATGTAAGAGGCATCACCCAGGTTTTTCATGGAGAACCTGTGTGACAAGAATCCTTTGACAGATTGTAGCATAGGAATGTCATTTCCTATCAAGAGAATGCCATCCACATACAAGACGAGGAATACGACAGTTCGTGCTACAATCTTACTATATATGCATGGTTCATCTGGATTTTTGATAAAGTCATATTCTTTGACCGTTTCATCAAAACAGATGTTCCAACTCCGCGATGCCTGCTTTAGTCCATAAATGGACTTAAGCAACTTGCACACTTTCCCGCTGCTCCCACTCTGATTGAAATCTTCTGGCTGATCCATATAGACGCACTCTTCTAAATTACCATTTAGAAAAGCCGTCTTTACGTCCATCTGCCAGATCTCATAATCATGGAAGGCAGCAATGGCAAGAAGGATCTGAATGGATTTGAGCATAGCCACTGGAGAAAAAGTTTCGTCATAGTCCAAACCAGGTCTTTGACGAAAACCCTTTGCAACAAGTCTAGCCTTATAGGTTTCCACCTGTCTATCTACACCAATCTTCTTCCTGAAGATCCACTTGCATCCTATGGGTTTTACCCCATCTGGAGCAAATTCCAAAGTCCATACTTTGTTGGTGTACATGGACTCCATCTCGGTCCACATTGCATCCTGCCATCTTACTGAGTCGCCGCTCTGGATGGCCTGTTGGAAGCTAGTAAGTTCATTATTATCAATGACGCAATCTTCTCTATCCCCGTCTATGAGAAAACCGTAGTATCTCTCAGGCGGATGAGACGGCCTACTATTCCTGCGGAGGGGTGCGGGAATGTCCTGTTCTTCTGGAACTTCTGGTCTTACCAAGCTTTCAGTAGTAGCTCGTGGTTCTGGAATTTCTTCCAGTTCTATTGCGCTCCCACTTGTTTCCTTTTCTAAAAACTGTTGTTCTAGAAAATGGGCATTACGAGAAACAAAAACCTTTTATTCCTCTGCGTAATAGAAAAAATACCCCTTGGAGTTCTTTGGATATCCCACAAACTTACACTTTACTGATCGTGCCTCGAGCTTGTCCACATGTTGCTTTTTAACAAAAGCTGGACATCCCCATATTTTCAGATACTGAAGATAGGGTTTCTTCCCACTCCACATCTGATATGGCGTGGTAGGCACAGTCTTGGTAGGAACCATGTTCAAAAGATATGCCGCTGATTCTAGCGTATAACCCCAAAAAGATCGCGGTAACTCAGCATTACTCATCATGGATCGTACCATATCCAATAGGGTTCGATTCTGTCTCTCCGATACACCGTTATGCTGTGGAGTGTATGGAGGAGTAAGCTGAGAGAGAATTCCTTTCTCTTTTAGGTAACCTAGGAACTCGGCACTCAAGTATTCACCGCCTCGATCAGATCTTAGTGTCTTGATACTTTTGCCTGTTTGGTTTTCTACTTCATTCTTATATTCTCGGAATTTCTCAAAGGCCTCGGATTTATGTTTCATCAAGAAAATGAATCCATACCTAGAGTAATCATCCGTAAAAGTAATGAAATATGAAAAACCGCCTCTTGCATGTGTAGACATTGGACCACATACATCGCTGTGTATGAGTCCTAAGAGCTCGCTCGCTCTTACTCTATGTCCAGTGAATGGAATCTTTGTCATCTTTTCTTTGAGACATGATTGACAAGTGGCATAAGATTGATATTCGAACGGATCCAAATATCCTTCTCTATGTAACTTAGTTAACCTTGTCTCATTGATGTGACCCAGTCTACAATGCCATAAGAAAGCTTGATTTATATCTGGAGACTTTCTTTTTAGTGTGTTCTGGATATTGAAAATCTGTAATTGGTTTAATACGTATATACCGTTATCTAGTGTACCGGACCCAATCAAACCATGATTAAGGTGGATGTTAACAACATCGCTTACAAACGTGAAATCATAACCTTCTTTTGATAACAAGGATACTGATATGATATTACACGTTAAACTAGGTACACAAAAACAGTTGCGCAAAACCAAAATATGTCCACTCGTCAATCCAAGGTGATAATCCCCTACGGACACAGCATTCACGCTAGCTCCATTAGCAACCTGGAGGGTCATATCACCAACCTTCAGCACTCTACGGTTTCTCAGTGCCTGCAATGAATTGCATATATGAGATCCTGATCCGGAATTCAATACCCAGGAAGTAGAGTTGATTGACAGAAAATTTTCAATTACAAACACACCTGAAGCTGAAGCCACAACTTGCCTCGGATCCTGGTTCTTGGCAATCCAAGCTTTGCAATCCTTCTTCCAATGGTCTTTCCTACGACAGTGGAAGCACTCTTTCTTTGCCACTACCGGCACCGCAACCTTTGCCTTTCCCTTGGTTTCCACCTTACCAACACCACCTCTTGGTTTGGCAGCGGCCTTCTTCTTCCTTTCTTTGGCCCTTGCCTTGGACCTGGAAGAGGAAGCACCACGAACAAACATAGCGGATGTTTCCCTTGCCTTCTGCAAGGTGCCCTCTGCACTCCTCAACATGTTAAGGAGTTCTGGAAGTTCAACTTCTTTACCTTGAATGTTGAAATTCAAGATAAACTGGGCGTAGGTAGAAGCAAGAGACTGGAGAATTAAGTCTGTATATAGCTCGTTCTCAAATGTTGTCCTGAGGTCCGTGAGCTCTTCAATATATCCAATCATCTTAAGGACATGTTCCCCTACAGATGATGTCACGCCCCACCCCCAATACAGAGAGTATTGTCCGCTTTGGCCGAAACCAAAATAAGGGTTGAAAACTCCGTAGTTAAGCGTGCTCGAGCCAGGGAAGTTCTGGGATGGGTGACCTCCTGGGAAGTGGCTCCTGGTCGGGTCCGGTTCGCTCTAAAGGGAAAAACCGTGCGGTTTCGGCCAAAGCGGACAATACTCTCTGTATTGGGGGTGGGGCGTGACAAAATGGTATCAGAGCTGGTCCCTCAATAGTAGGTCTGTGGTTCGAGGACGAACCATTGTTCAAAGGTGGGGAGAATGTCGGGACCCGGTTCTTGCTCACGGAGCAAAGTGCCACACGGAACAAAGTGCCACGCCAAGTGTCGTGTTAAGTGGGCGGGGGCCACCTCTTGAATCCGTGGGGGCCACCTCTTGAGTCCGTGGGACCCACTGTAGAACAATGGGGACTCTTCGGAATACATTCCGAAAGGGGGCAGATCTGTACTATAAATGGAATGATACCACTCTTCAATACATAGGCGCCTTTTAAGTGAACCGGCACTACAGGAGCTTGAAAACTCCGTAGTTAAGCGTGCTCGAGCCAGGGAAGTTCTGGGATGGGTGACCTCCTGGGAAGTGGCCCCCGGTCGGGTCCGGTTCGCTCTAAAGGGAAAAACCGTGCGGTTTCGGCCAAAGCGGACAATACTCTCTGTATTGGGGGTGGGGCGTGACAGATGATCTGACGGCCAGCCTCGACTGAAACAAGTTCTTCGAGGTCTCGTATCTAGCTATACGAGATTGCTCTCCATACAGTTCCTTGGTGTGGAGAAATATGGATTCTAGATCCATATTCTCGTGCTTCCTCTAATGTTCATTATTCATAGAGGCAAGCACGATGCATTTGGCCTTCGCGCAGTCTAACTCCAAGGTCTTGCGGATTTCCTTATCCGCGACACTGGATTCAGGACCTGGGACGGCAGGGGCCTTAGTAGTAAGGACATACCCCAATTTGTCATAGGTAATTGCCATCTTGACATTCCGGAACCAATCTTTATAGTTTGGCCCTGTCAAAATATTTTTATCTAATAATAACTTAAGGCCTGTCATGTTCTGGGTCGCTGCAATTAGGAGAGAGAGAGGAAACACTTTAGCATGATGCTCTTGCAAGTTTAGAGTGGTTTTTAGTTTATCTAAACAGGATGGCTCCCACTGTTTCTCGAATCCTTCCTCAAACCAAAAAAGAAGAACTAGTCAGGACTACCATACAATACTTGCTTAACCGTTCAGCCAGGCCGGTGTCGGTACTTTGAGGGAGGTTTTACGATGCTTTCGCGAAGTTCCTTAATTAAATAACCTCTTTTCCCTGGGGGCGGAGCCCCGCTGACACCTTTCTTTACACCTACTTGGTTTATAGCATTGATCGTTGAGTGAAAGAATCTCCCGATGAGTAGCATATACTCACAGTAGGATCGGGATCCAAATATCATCATGTGATAAAGTTGAAGGAATCCTACCAAAATTATCACACTCCAAATGGTATGCAACTCTAGCAAGTTTCAGTTTCTTTATAAACCCCCGATGTGGATTTTTGCCCCATGCTCTTATGACCTTGGCGTTGGTCAAAATGTCATAAGTCACATGTCAAGTTCTACCCATCATTATCTTGTTAATTTGAACCCACCCGTACATACCCCTGATGTTGGCCAAATGGCAGTACGACTGTCCCAAACAAACTCATCTATCTATGCAACAAATGAATACCCAGCAGCTACCAAACACTACGCCTTGGCGTTGGTCAAAATACATAGCTTGAATACTACTGAATACCCAAATGAAATTACGGAGGGCTACGAATGGTTTTGGCAAAACCGTGAACGTAGTGAACTTGATATGATCGAAGGAACCTGATAGCTTTTAAAAGGAGTGGTTTAAGCTCCGCAATTAAAAAATCATCTGTTTTAAAATAACCGAGTGGTTTCTTTTAAACTATTCCAACGATTCAACTTTGGTTTATTCTCTTTGCATTAAAATAATGTGTCCCATCAATTAACCTATCATTGCAGAAAACAACGAAAATACAACGTCCGCTTATGCCATCCGCATTCGCCACTGGGCCCCGTCATTCACCCGTTATGTTACTTAACTAACGACAGAGCGGGGGTTGGGCTAGCGCGGATGCAAAACATAAGCAATGCCTACTATATATCATATATAGATATTGTACATTCGTCAGACGCAATAATAGTCATTCCATATCACAGATGAACATATTGGATATTCTAGGAATCCGCATTCCCTTTGAGCCTGCAATGAAATACGGATTACACAGTCGTGATGAATAGCCAACCCCACCCTAGACCCCTACGGGTACGACAAACTACCCGCCAAGTACCCGAGGTGAAGCGGTCTGCCTTAACAACGTGAGTAGGCCACTAAGTACTTCAAAGTACCCGGTAGTTTGTGCACCCCACCTTGGGTCTATCTTAGGAGCAGAAAACAGTAAATGAAATAATACAACGGTGGCTACAACCTCAACCCGGATGTGCCCCACAAGAGAATATTACAACAAATTACAATTTACATTTGAATGAAAGAAACACTCGTCTCACATCCCCGACTATCCATTCACGACAATCCAACAAGTTCATATTCACAAACATAAAGTAACCATTACAGAAATGTGCAACCCCCTGCTAACCGACATACTAGCAGTTGGGGGAGGTTTACGAACACATTAATCACAACACAGATATAATCCAGTTAGACAAAGTTCTTAGAATTTCGATCAAGCAACACATATGAATCTACTCCAAACAATTCTCTGTGCACATAAAACCCGAGCAGAAACAAAACATCCCAGAAAACACAACATCAACACAGAAGAATAACTGAGCAAATTTGGGTTGACTCGGTGTCAATTCGGCCGCGGATCCACGGTGGATCGCTTGGATCGGCCGCGGTTCCACGGTGGTTTGGACGAGTTACGATCCCAAATTTCTTCGCAATTATTAAAAAACCCTGCTTGTATTTTTAAGGGTCCCTAAAAAATTTTTAGACCCCATTTAAAAAACGGCAGAAACTTGGTGAAAACGTCGGTTTTTCGGGATTAAATTGCGATCGAATTTCTAAAGACTTTGCTAACATATTAGTTATGGTTTAGCTAGGCTCTGATACCACTGTAAATCGACGTTACACGCCCCACTAGATGCGGGGAGGCGGAATAGGTAAAACAATCATTTTGTTCAAGATAACATCGACTAACTTTACGGATCTTTGCTAAACCCTAACTAACAAACTATCTAGAAGTGATAAACTACTATGATAGATGATTATACCTCAAGATACTAGTCTTTCTTGTTCTTGTTGTTCACCTCCTCGTCGGCCTCCTCGATGTAATAGAAGATCCACCCGAGAGTTCCTTCTTCAAGCTTCAACCTCTAATTTGAGATAACTAAGTGGCTAGGATTGCTAATCTAAGTGACCTAGAAGATATAGAAGTGGATTAAGGATCTATTAGTCTTTCTAACCCTTGGGATCTCAACACATGAGAAGATTAGGGTTAGGTTGAAGAAGAGGAGAGCTTGAGGAGAGAGAGCGTGTTTGTTAATTATGAATTGAACCCTTCTCACTTTGAATAATATGAAGCATATAAAATATCTTGCACAAATATCTTGCACAAATATCATCCATGCTTCATTTAATTCTTCAGATGAATCATCTCATGAGTCATGGTGCAATTAATGATAATAACACATAAGCTCTCCACCTCATTAAGTTTAATTCACAAATGAATTAAAACTAAATGAGTCACCTTTCTTCTAGAAGCTTCTTGACTAATTACGAGAATGCCTGTTCATATCAGATTTTTGCATTTTTATACCGTCCATTTTTTTATCATATTGCTTATCGGTAGGTACTCCTTAGTCGTGTTTTCTAGTTGATTGCTGGATACAGGTTCTCAGCTCTAAACAGTGAAATTCATGGAAAAGCACGACAAATTCCGGATTACTGCCAACCACAGATAAAACACGGGTCTCTGACCTCTATCCGTATGTTGCCGCACACCAGTTTAAGGGACAAAATGTCAAATCGATATCATTTTCATGCATAAAGCACAATGTCAACACAAGATCCAACATGTCTACGCGGAGCTCAAGAAAAATCATGGCAAAAGATCCACATCACATCACCTTTTGATCTGCTGAAATTCTGGAAAAATTGTGAAGAGCTTCTGAGAAACAACATATACCAGACTAAAGGAAACAGCCAAACAGGGAAACCGACAAAATTTCATGACCTAACATCTCTATATGGCCGCGGATCCGAGGCCATAGGGCATGTTAGGCCGCGGATCCACGGCCTGATAGACTCCGCAGCACCTAATCTTTTGAGGGTATTTTGGTCATTTTATATGGAGGTAGATTGTTGCCCTAGGTTTCCAGTTCCCTGCCTATAAATAGCCTAGAACATTGCCAAGCCAAGGGTGCTTAATTCTTGTATTAGGTTTAGGATATATTTTGTTGTTCTTCTTTCTCTTTTCATCTTTTCTCTAATAAAATCTTTTAGTGAGGTTTCATGAGTGAAGTGATGAATAAAAGAGTTCTTTTTGTTATCATGCTTGTCTTGTTATGTTGTTAATTATAATTACTTGTATTTTTCATTTGCTAATCTAGTTGTTGTTATTTGTTGTTTGTTTCTTTCTTGCTCTCTTTTTCTTTATCCTTAACAACAATGATGCTTAAGCTTGATCCTTGCCAAGGTGAGGTCTCAAATAGCTAGTTGTAATCTCCTAATCTCTTTCTTTCTATCTTCCTCCTTTTGTTGTATTTTATTTTTCTTGTAATGGGTGAGTAGTTTTATAACTTGTTAGGGTAGGATAAGGAAAGTTTGAGAGAAGAAAATCTCTCTCACTCTTTCCTTGCCCAACATCTTAATTCGGACTCCCGTTAATTGAACCACAATCCGCTCCCTACGGCACCCTATCCTACATGATAGCGGTGATTCCTTAGTGAGACCAGTTGTGGTTGAATTAACCGGAGGTTAAGGCTAAGTGCCAAGAACGGACGGACAAGCACCAAAAGGAAGGACTTAAGCATTGGAAAGCCTAGCTTATACTCGCAAGTTCCTTCATAGTCGTGCTAATCCCCGTTGTTGCCGATTACCGTAACACCGATATTAAGAGTGGCAACGAAAGAAGAGAGCGACTCCTAACTCAAACTAACCTAATGCTAACCCTAACAAGCTCTCTTTATATAACATTTTAGCACATAGTTAATCTCAAACAAACCTGGACATTTGGACTTAACTCGTTAAAGCACATAGAAAAAGATTCCCATCTCCCTACGGACGACCCGCTCAACCGGCTAGCTAAAAGCCAAACCGTCTTGATTGCGGTAATAAACTTGAACACGCAAAACCAAAACAATCAAATGGCACCGTTGCCGGTAGTTTATTTCTTTGTGTAATTTCAGGTTAATTTGTGAATATAAACATAACCGAAAAAATATATACATTGTAAAAAACCATCTTGTTATTTTTGATTAGTTTTTGTGCAAGTGTGCAGGATAAAAAGAAGGGTCGAGTTCAGTGCCAAAGACGTGGGAAGTTAGACCCATATCTCGCGGCTACACCGCGACGGATCAAGACGGAGCCAACGGTCTATTGTAAAATTCTGGAGCAGATCCAGTGAGCAAGGACAGATTCAGGGGCTTCAAAACTGAAGAGGACACCGAGACCAGCACCTGAAAGGAATTTGAAGGCCCCACTCTCCATTCCTGCCACGGAACCGCGGTATAAGAGCCCTCTGGCCGCGGAACCGCAACCATTTGCTGCCTTCAAAACCCTAAAATCCCTGTGAGTCTTTCTTTCATCTTCCCCACTCCTCTGAACTCCACTGAACTGTGTTTTCTGCAGCATTCTTTGAGCAAATTCTCTTCCCCCTTCCAATAAATTGTTTTTGTGCAGGATTCTTTGCGCCGCGCTAAAAAAATAAAAAAAAATTGATTGCTGTTGATTGTTACTGTTTTGCATATTTTAATCGGACTTTAAGGGGCTTGAAACCAATCCAGATTGGGTGGGGATTTCATCACCCTTCCCAGGACCCCAGAAATCACAAAATGCATATGCATTGACCATTGTTTAATTAAAAAATACTAGACTCGGCCCTAAGGACGTCGCGCTCAATAGGACAGAGGACTGGTTGTAGGCATCGGCCGTTTATCCTATCCTGACTTTGCGGTGTTTAGGCAAGTGTGTCCAAGGCAAGTGGTTACTTAATTAAGACCACTAGTTACGTAGTGGGGAGCCTCCCACTTACCTGGCACTTACCTGGCCGCAATTGGCGGAGAAGAGGCGGTTTTAGGTCCTATTTCTAGCCCTTTGGAACAGTTAGGAGCTGTCTAGCTGACCTAGGTGACCCTAGATCTAGGTGTGATTGCGCATATTTTGTCTGTGATTGTTTGAAGCCATAAGTCCGTACATGTTTCTGTAAAGCTCTTTCTAAAAAAAACACAAAACAAAAACTTTTATAAAAACTTGCCCTCTGTCGCCATAATCCATTTTTTTCACCACCACCATCGTATTTCTCCATTGACGTTTTCTTACCCTCACCTTCTCCGCTTTGACTACACTAAACTAGTTTAGTGTATGTCCGCTTGGACTCGGGACACTAGCGCCCGCCTAGTCCGCGTTACGTTAGTCGCTACCGACTACGCGATCGACTCAGACGTCGAAACTCCTTCCACGCCGCTTTGACTACACAAAAACTTACCTTTGCCGGCCAACTCTGATGTTGACCGGAATTCTGTTCATACATCCTCACCTTCACCATCACCAACCTCTTCTTCCGTGATGTCAGGATTTAATCCAAACATCCCTTTGACTCCCCCGGGATTGATTCCACCTCCTATGGATGCAAATAACCCACCACTACCGCCTGTTGTAGCGCCACAGCGAATCGCGCTCCAGGATTGCTTCTATCCCACCCGCTCTGCACTTCCTACCTGTCTTTCCCTTCCACCGGCCAATGGGGATAATTTTGAAATTAAGCCCCACTTCATTAACATGCTTCCGAAATTTCATGGGCTTGAATCTGAAGATGCCTATATCTTCATCAATAAGTTTCAGAATGTTTGTGCCATGATGAAAACGACCCAGCTGTCGGACGATGCTATACGGCTACGGGTCATTCCATACACTTTGTGCGATCTTGCTGAAAAATGGCTGTATAGCACCGCTTCCCACTCCATAATCAGTTGGGACGAGTTTGTGAAAGCGTTTCTCAAGAAATTCTATCTGAATCATAAAACCGCAAGGATCCGTAATGAAATCGACCAATTCTCTCAGCTTCCTACTGAACCCTTTTGGAAGTGCTTTGACCGGTATAAAGACCTTCTTGTTCAGTGCCCTCACCACGGTATTGAGAAATGACAACTTTGCCAAACCTTATACGAGGGCCTGAACCCAGCAACCAAGCAGTTGTTGGAAACCATTTGTCAGGGTCACTTCCTATCGAAATCTGACGAGGAAGCGTGGCAATTCTTCGACGACCTTGCGGAACAAACGCTTCAATGGGAGAGCACCAGACCAACTTCTTCTTCTCCTTCCTCCACTTCTACTGGTCAGTCTAGGGTAGGCATTCACCAACTCGATGTCTCTATTGCGATGAAAGCTGAAATGACTGCAATAACGAGAAAACTTGAAGCGATAGAGAGCAAATTTTCATCTCCTGCTCCTGCCCATGTTCTTCCCCTTCGTACCATTTGTGCTTGTTGTTCCGATCCTTCTCACTTAACCGAAGAGTGTCCTTGCAATCCACCATCTCAAGGACAGGATCAGGTTAATGCTGCATTTCAGCAAAGACCGAGAAATGATCCATACTCTTCCACCTACAATCCCGGTTGGAGGAACCACCCCAATTTCGCCTGGAATCAGAATCAGCATCAATTCCAAGGCAATAATTTCCAGAGGCCCCCTCCTCCGCAACAACAAGCGCAACAACAAACTCAACATCAGTTTCAGCAGCCCTTCCAACCCCAACCTTTTCAAAATCAGACGAACAACTTTGCACCCAACAATTATTTTCCCTAAAACAACTTTGTTCTGTCAAACAACGATAAGGTTTCCTCGCTCGAACGAAGTCTGGAGGCGTTTGTAAAGCAATCAACTCAGTCCACCGCCAACATCCAGTCTTCCATTCAGTCTTTGGTGCAACACACTGCTGCACACGGGCAAAGCATCAAGACCATCGAAGCCCAGATAGCACAACTGAATGCGGCCTTAAGCGAGCGAGAGAAGGGGAAGCTTTCGTCCCGGCCACTCCCAAATCCCGGTCACCCACATAATGTACATGTTGCTCTTGAACAACAGAACCATAATGTGAGTGCCGTGACTACATTGCGATCGGGAAGGATGCTGCAAAACAACATTGGCACACAGATTGACGATGACACCCCGGCCGCTTCTTCTTCTTCTCTGTCTTCTGAGCCTATTCTCCCTTCTTCAAAAGGCACTTCCTCTTCTTCTGCTCTAAACGGACCCATTTCTCACTCCACGAAAACACCAGCTCTGGGATCCGTTCCAACTCCACAATCTCCTCCACAAGCATTGGACTCAACCAATTTTAAAAACGTTTCATTTCTAAACCGGTTGAGGTCCAATAAACAAAATCCACAAATGGAGAAGATTCTGGAGTTGTTTAAGCAGGTTAATATCAACATTCCCCTTTTAGATGCTGTCCAACAAGTCCCTTCCTACGCGAAAATCTTAAAGGACTTGTGCACGAAAAAGAGAAAATCTCAAGTACCTAAGAAAGTTTAGTGCCGTGAGTGATGCTCTTACCCAATCTTTACCTCAAAAACGGAAGGACCCTGGCTGTCCTACGATTTCTATTACCATTGGGGATAAGAACATCAACCGCGCACTATTAGATCTTGGTGCCAGTGTTAACCTACTTCCGTACTCAGTATATGAGCAACTAGGTGTAGGAGAGCTGAAACCCACACACTGCACTCTCCAAATGGCCGACCGATCAATCACCCATCCTAGGGGTGAGCTAGAGGATGTGTTAATCAAAGTTGGGGACTTCATATTCCCCGTTGACTTCATTGTTTTAGACACACAGCCTGTAGCTAACCCCCGGAATAAAATTCCGGTGATACTCGGTCGCCCATTCCTTGCAACCTCAAATGCTGTGATCAATTGTCGAAATGGTTCGATGAACCTATCTTTTGGAAACATGACAATTGAACTCAATATTTTTAGGTTGGTGAATCAGCCCTCCGAACCTAATGCTCATATACTAGACGTTTGCTCAATCCAGGAGATCACCCCAGAGGAGTGTGAATTCGAGGAGTTTTTGTTCGATCACAACAACCTTAACGCCACTAGTGCGTTCCTCTTTGAACCTGCTGCTGCTTCTGTGCCCGACAATGACTACGAGTGTTTCACTTTCTCGAACGATCTTAGCCAGTCACCACCCGAGTTTGAATCCTTCGAATTTCCGGATGAGTTACCTGAACCATCTAACTCGGTCGCTTACACTCATTTTGAACCTTTGCTGGAATCCTTTGAGTTCGAGACCTTTTCACCAATCTTGCCTTCAATTGTTTCACCTCCAACGCTCGAACTCAAGCCTTTGCCGTCTCACCTTAAGTACGCTTACTTGGGCGAGAACGAGACCCTCCCTGTTAACATATCGGCTTCTCTAGCTCCCGAGCAAGAGAGAGCCCTTCTCGCGGTCTTGCACAGCAATAGGCAAGCTTTTGGCTGGTCCATGGCGGACATCAAGGGGATTAGTCCCCTAATCGTTGAACATCACATTCATCTGATGGATGATGCCAAACCAGCCAGGGATCCACAGAGATGTCTCAACCCAGTCATGAAGGAGGCTGTAAAAAAGGAGATCGTGAAGTGTCTGGATAGTGGTATCATTTACCCTATCTCTGATAGCCAATGGGTCAGCCCCATTCACGTTGTCCCCAAGAAATCAGGCATAACGGTCATAACCAATGAGGCGAACGAGTTAATCCCTACTCGCACCCAGACTGGGTGGCGAGTATGCATCGATTACAGAAAACTCAATGCCGCAACGCGGAAGAACCACTTTCCGCTACCTTTCATTGACCAGATGGTTGAACGATTGGCCGGACACGAGTACTACTGCTTTCTTGATGGCTACTCCAGCTATAATCAGATTCCCATCGCCGAAAAAGACCAGGACAAGACCACATTCACATGTCCATTCGGCACGTTTTCATATCGTCGCATGCCCTTTGGGTTATGCATTGTGCCTGCTACCTTCCAGCGGTGTATGATGGGAATCTTCTCAGATATGGTGGAAAAATTCTTGGAGATCTTCATGGACGATTTCTCCATTTTCGGCGATTCCTTTGATGAGTGTTTGCTGCATCTCGACGCTGTCCTTACCTGGTGTAAGGACAAGAATCTCACTTTGAACTGGGAGAAGTGCCACTTCATGGTGCGCGAAGGTATTGTCTTAGGACATATCATCTCGCAAAAAGGCATTGAGGTAGATAAAGTAAAGATTGAAGTCATTTCCAATCTCCCTCCTCCCCGATGCGTCAGAGATATCCGAGCCTTCCTTGGCCATGCCGGTTTCTATAGATGGTTCATCAAGGACTTTAGCAAGATTTCTAGGCCCTTGACTCTTTTGCTGGCCAAGGACACACCATTCGACTTCAATTCGAGCTGTGAAACTGCATTCGTGTCATTAAAAAGCTCACTCAGTTCTGCTCCCGTTCTTTCTTCTCCTGACTGGACGTACCCATTTGAGATTATGTGCGATGCAACCGACTTTGCCATCGGTGCTGTCCTTGGACAACACATCAACAAGATGCCGCACGTAATCTATTATGCTAGCCGAACCCTGAACGATGCCCAACTGAATTATACAACAACTGAGAAGGAATTCTTGGCTGTTGTATTTGCTTTAGAAAAGTTCAGGCCCTACCCCATCGGCTCTCCAGTCATCGTCTATACGGACCATTCTGCTCTGCGCCATCTTTTTGCGAAGAAAGATGCAAAATCTCGGCTGATACGTTGGATCCTCTTGCTTCAAGAGTTTGACCTTGTCATCAAGGACAAAAGAGGATGTGAAAATGTAGTCGCTGACTATCTCTCACGATTTCCTTCTTCGCCGTCGCTTCAAATTCCAATCAACGACATTTTTCCGGATGAACAGCTCTTGAAAGTATCTTGCGAACCCTGGTTCGCAGATATTGTGAACTATTTGGCCACAGGATTACTACCGACTGAATGGTCAAGTCAAGACAGACTTCGATTCTTATCCCAAGTAAAATACTTTTACTTGGACGAACCCTATCTGTTCAAGTACTGTCCCGACCAGATTATTCGTCGGTGTGTCCCTGACGATGAATTCAAGAGTGTGCTGTCGTTTTGCCACGATCAAGCATGTGGCGGGCATTTTGGCCCCAGAAAGACAGCTGAGAAAGTCTTGCAGTGTGGTTTCTACTGGCCACAACTCTTCAAAGACGCTCATGACTACTGCAAGACTTGCTCCCGGTGCCAACACGTGGGCCGGATATCCAGGAGGAAGGAGATGCCGCTCCAACCAATCTTGGTTGTGGAGATTTTCGACGTTTGGGGGATCTATTTCATGGGGCTGTTTCCCAGCTCTTTTGGGAACTTGTACATCCTTCTCGCTGTTGATTATGTCTCTAAGTGGGTCAAGGCTGTGCCCAGCCGGACTAACGCCAACAAGGTTGCCGTTAGATTTCTTAAGGAAAACATTTTCTCCCGGTTTGGGCACCCCCGAGCGATCATTAGCGACAATGGAACTCATTTCTGCAATAAGACTTTCGAGGCCTTGATGCGGAAATATTCCATTAATCATAAGCTCTCTACGCCCTACCACCCCCAAACCTGTGGGCAAGCCGAAGTTTTAAATCGGCAAATCACGCAGATACTGGAGAAGACAGTTTCCAAGAACCATAAGGATTGGTCGTTGAAACTCACTGATGCCCTTTGGGCATTTTGAACTGCTTATAAGACCGATCTTGGCATGTCTCCCTATCGGCTTTTTTACGGAAAGGCTTGCCACCTTCCTGTGGAAATAGAGCATCGCGCATTTTGGGCGATAAAGGAGCTGAATCTGTCTCTCGAAGATGCGGGCAGCCATCGGAAACTGCAGTTGAACGAATTGAGCGAGCTTCGGGATGAGGCTTACGAAAACGCGGTTGTCGTTAAGAACCGAACAAAGGTGTTTCAAGATAAACACCTTTTGCGCAAAACATTCGCACCTGGTCAACAGGTACTGCTTTACGACACCCGGCTACATTTCCATCCAGGTAAGCTCAGATCTCGCTGGAAAGGGCCATATTTTGTGCGGAATGTGTATCCGCATGGCGCTGTGGATTTGGAGAATCCAAAGGACGGTTCATTTTTCAAAGTAAACGGACACAGACTAAAACCGTACCTTAGCGCCGAACCAACAGAGGAGCTCCTGGTCTTACAAGAGCCGGTTTACCCTGCATAATCTTCCTCTGCCTAACACCAAACTTCGGTTATCCAGCCAAAACAGTGGTCACTGTTCCAAATAAGTTTGGGGGTATGTATATACCATTTGGTATATATTTGTGGATATTCTTTTCCATTTATACTATTTTTCTTTTCTTTAAAAAAAAAACAAAAAAAAGAAAAAAATTGTGTATATCTAACCGACAATTTTGACCCTTCAATGATCTCTTCATGTAATGACAGTGAGGACACTGTCCAGTTTAAGTTTGGGGGTACGCTCGGTACGCATTTCTAACCTTCGCATTCATATGTATATTTTTGCATCTGCATACTAAAATCCATAAAAATCAGAAAATTTTCTAAAAACATAAAAACTTTTCTGTCAAGTTAGCTAGTGGGAGAACTCAGATTCAACATTTCGACGGTTTTGTTTGATAAGATAAGAATAACTAAATCTTATTTTTAGATTTTGAAAACCTGAAAGATAACTCTCCTTTGAAGTTAACTATAGCTGATATACGTCTTTACATCACACTACACGTATCGTGAGTTTTTGGAAATTAGATGACAGGTCTATTATGTCTAAAAACTTTTAAATGGATAAATGATTTTCTGAGGATCAAATAGGTTTGTTCTGAAATAAGTAATATCAAGAATAGTTTATGAAGTGAAGTGAATATGAAGGATGTTATTGATGCCTCAATTGGAACTAATTCTGAAAAATAACCAATCTGAAACTTGATTGGAATGATTACATACCTAACCCACTAAACACGTCTTTTATCCAAAAAATAACTGAACTGCCGGTTATATCTCCGTTCGCATTGAATCATCATGATTTTCATGCTAAATTGTCTTTTGTTTTTGGGCCTAGGTAACTTGAGTAATTAAGTCCGCTGGGGTGTCTCTACACCTAATGCCCTAAAACCAACTGGTTTGGGTGCATTGGCCCAAAGCTCGTTAAGAAGCCTAGAAAGTCCAGATTAAAACAAAGTCAAGCAAGTGTTCTCTCCGAGTTAAAATTCCTAACGGTTCTTTGTGTGAGAATAATCTTGACAAAAGACAGGTTTTTATAAAAAAGTATTTCTAGCGGAGATATGAAGGTTTTATTCTATGATAAAGACTATTGCACGTTCACAGAGGTGTGTATGAAATGAAAACAAGAAAAAGGTGGAGTGAAAAATAAGACCTTGTTTCCTGTTAAGGAAGATAGAAATTCTAAAATTGAAACCTTACTGGAAAATGAAACTTGAAAAATACTTAACTCTTTATAAAACTTATGTGATCCTTTTAAAAAAATTTATCTGGGCTTTATTGTGTGACATGATGACTTTAATCGATCCTTCTGGAACTTAACGACACTATTTGCACTGCACGTAAAGACATATAAAATCTTAAGTTAAATAAGAAGCGAGGTGTGAAAAATAAAGGTTCGATAGTCTAGACTTAGGATAATAGAATTGTTATTTTTAAAACAAAACCTCAGATTTTGAATCATAGTTATTTTGCAACACTACCTTGATCGGATTTTATGGGTAGTATCCGCTGAAAACCCTCAGGAGACAACACTCCTCCTACTAGGGACACCTAGAGGTTTAACGGCTTGTTGCACATGCTCAGTGCAATCGGGTTCCCTGCGAAAGTGAGGTTAGGAATTTTTTGTGAATAAATTGGCTTTGCTCGGGACGAGCAAATGATAAGTTTGGGGGTATTTGTTCATATCAGATTTTTGCATTTTTATACCGTCCATTTTTTATCATATTGCTTATCGGTAGGTACTCTTGAGTCGTGTTTGCTAGTTGATTGCAGGATACTGGTTCTCAGCTCTAAACAGTGAAATTCATTGAAAAGCACGACAAATTCCGGATTACTGCCAACCACAGATAAAACACGGGTCTCTGCTCTCTATCCGTATGTTGCCGCACACCAGTTTAAGGGACAAAATGGCAAATCGATGTCATTTTCATGGACGAAGCACAATGTCAACAAAAGATCCAACATGTTTACGCGGAACTCAAGAAAAATTATGGCAAAAGATCCACATCACATCACCTTTTGATCTGCTGAAATTCTGGAAAAATTGTGAAGAGCTTCTGAGAAACAACATATACCAGACTAAAAGAAACAGCCAAACAGGGAAACCGACAAAATTTCATGACCTAACACCTCTATATGGCCGCGGATCCGCGGCCATAGGGCATGTTAGGCCGCGGATCCGCGGCCTGATAGACTCCGCAGCACCTAATCTTTTGAGGGTATTTTGGTCATTTTATATGGAGGCAGATTATTGCCCTGGGTTTCAAGTTCCCTGCCTATAAATAGCCCAGAACATTGCCAAGCCAAGGGTGCTTAATTCTTTTATTAGGTTTAGGATATATTTTTTTCTTCTTCTTCCTCTTTTCATCTTTTCTCCATTAAAATCTTGTAGTGAGGTTTCATGAGTGAAGTGATGAATAAAAGAGTTCTTTTTGTTATCATGCTTGTCTTGTTATGTTGTTAATTATAATTGCTTGTATTTTTCATTTTCTAATCTAGTTGTTGTTGTTTGTTGTTTGTTTCTTTCTTTCTCTCTTTTTCTTTATCCTTAACAACAATGATGCTTAAGCTTGATCCTTGCCAAGGTGAGGTCTCAAATAGCTAGTTGTAATCTCCTAACCTCTTTCTTTCTATCTTCCTCATTTTGTTATATTTTCTTTTTCTTGTAATGGGTGAGTAGTTTTATAACTTGTTAGGGTCGAATAAGGAAAGTTTGAGAGAAGGAAATCTCTCTCACTCTTTCCTTGCCCAACATCTTAATTCGGATTCCCGTTAATTGAACCACAATCCGCTTCCTACGGCACCCTATCCTACATGATAGCGGTGATTCCTTAGTGAGACCGGTTGTGGTTGAATTAACCGGAGGTTAAGGCTAAGAGCCAAGAACGGACAGACAAGCACCAAAAGGAAGGACTTAAACGTTGGAAAGCCTAGCTTATACTCGCAAGTTCCTTCCTAGTCGTGCTAATCCCCGTTGTTGCCGATTACCGTAACACCGATATTAAGAGTGGCAACGAAAGAAGTGAGCGACTCCTAACTCAAACTAACCTAATCCTAACCCTAACAAGCTCTCTTTATATAACATTTTAGCACATAGTTAATCTCAAACAAATCTGGACATTTGGACTTAACTCGTTAAATTACATAGAAAAAGATTCCCATCTCCCTGCGGACTACCCGTACTCAATCGGCTAGCTACAAGCGAAACCGTCTTGGTTGCGGTAATAAACTTGAACTTGCAAAACCACAACAATCAATGCCCCTCCCATCGGTATTTACGAAAAACACGGATATACTGAGACTGCATAAATCCAATAATCCAGTATTAGAATCTGGCTTAAACCAAAGCCTGCTAGTATAATCTGTCCGAACATCATACGTGCACAAGTACACGTATATGTCCGAACCCTGTCATAAAACTATATGACCTCTATATCGTTTCGCCTGAAGCAGGAAAACCCTGTGTCTGGGACTCTAAAGACTCGACACTACGCTGGCAGTGGGTTTAACCACTGACCGCAAGCGGTACTAGCTGTACGTAACGGTCCCCATGTAGATGTCGATAAGAAGGTCGATGATGAAACCCATCCGAACTCCTACTGAGCCTGATGTGACAATCTCCTTACAATCCGGTCTGTTCGTCTAAGACTATCGCATATCGGGCCTAAGGGGCGGCAAGCGTCAGTCGCCTAAAAGGCGGTATAAGTCGTGTTGGAGTGAAGCCCATTACACCTTGAGAAGCTACTGGAAAACCCACCAGTAAATCTCGCTTGCCCTGGCCAGGGAATTTGCGTAATGGCTCTCCTAACACAGTGCGATATCAACTCCTAATACCGAGAGAGACAAATCCTATCTAACCGCCACTGCCTCCAAGCGCTTCGGGACTGCACCCAACTGCTACCTGTTTGCACGACTCCTTTGAGCCGTGGTAGGGTAGCAATCTAAGAACAGTGGGAACACACTCGAGGCGAAACAGCAGCGTCAAGTCTACGGACTATGCTGTACTCATGTCACCTGGAAACTGTTAACTGACGACGGGTACAATACCAACCAACAGTTCCCTGCGAGTCCTGTCCGGTGTACCCGTAACCTAATGAGCAGCTGCATACTATCTCCAGTACGACGTACTAATGGCTGTGGGACAGACCATTTCCCCTGCTGGGATGAGAAGCGTATACACTAGTCTACTCTGGAGTATCGATGCCCTGTCTCGATAATCCTACGACTAGGGACCTGAAAAAGGATGTGCTTGTTGACTACCCGGCCCCCACTAGTGTGACTGCCATCACAACGCTGGTAGTCAAGTAAGATCCTAAGGGCTCTATCAATATGTATTCGTGATATGCTAAAAGAAACATATACACATATTAAGATAGATTTAAACCAAGTAGCATACTACTATGTTAAGCAAGACTGTTAATATTACAGTGAATATCCCAAGCTTCCATTAAGTAATATACAAGCTAGTATGATACAATAATGGCCCCTAGGGCATATACACTAACACATGAAAACCCTAAATGTTATAAATCACCCTCGAGATTTATTTTTAAACAATATTAATATATATTTTTCATAAAACCCTCTCGAGATTTACAAACAATATTTAAGAACTCTAAATTAATATAGGTTTAAGCGGGATCAATTCTCTTGAACCCCAGGGAGTCGGAGAAAATGAGTGCTTTCCTATTCAGGTTAGACAACTTAATGGAGTTATCATTGGCAATTGTTTTGGAAAAAGACACAAATTCTGCTATCCATGTGGAGCAGTTGCCGATATCTTCCGAATATAAGATTTTTAACAATTTACATCAATTCACATGAAAGACATGAACTCGAATCCAAACTCAAATCTAAATTTAAACTCAAACTCGAACACAAACTTGAACCCAAATCTAATTTGAATCTAAACTCGAATATGAACTCGAACCCAAATTACTCGAACCAACTTGACTCGAATCCAGATTGCAATTGTCACGACTCACATATTACTTGACTCACTCGAATACAATCTACACCTTTTGCAATCTAGGGTTTCGATCAAGACATATCAATCAATCAATCAAACCAATTAGGTATATTAACCAGTTATAATATATTATACACAGGGTGCTTGGGATAGTTTCTTGTGTGAGTCCAACGGAGTTTCTGGAGTCCCGTATTGACCTCTTTTTTATTTTACTCGAATATCAGTCGGGTTGACTCATCCACAGCTTAGAGCCTCGATGCTAACACATGAAATGGGCCCGTGTTTCCTTGCTCCTGGGGCCCCACTCTTAAGCTCGTGAATACTTCTACGGCTGCGTTGACATTCACACTTGGAACATAACGTTAACATAGTGACCATCTAGAGACCTATAGTTTACACTTACCCATGAACCTATACTCTTACTCGTCATATATATTCTACACTTGTTATTTTCTTTACTCTTACCTGTCTTTGGGACTTACCGAGCGCTAGTTCGCTGACGGGCATTCCAACCACTTTTCTTCTCTTGGAATGTTCGTCAGATACTATCGAGACGGAGGAAGTTGAAGCCACAGAGAAGGACTATGACTAGATAGCTACTCAGGGCTAGCTCAGCTTAATTTTTCTTCAGTTTATGTATGCCACTTGTTTAAGAATTTTCCTGATTGTATTTACTTTCCAGTATAAACTCTTGTATTTGTAAATATTGGAAGTTAAATGTACATAAAGATATTTGTTGAAATTTTTTATAGTCTCAATTTATTCTTGCATTGTTTATTATTGTTTCAATATGCTTAGTATATTTATTTAGGGAATGACCTTCACTGGATAAATATACCGCAGGCTTGCCACGTCACCGTTTCCATCTACTGGGAAGCGGGGCGTAGCACGAACATTTATGAATTGTTCTAAAAATTCTGCGAGAAGAGAAGATATACGCAAAGCTGAGCAAGTGCGAGTTCTGGCTTAACAAAGTACAATTCTTGGGACACATTGTTTCGGGCAAAGGCATATCAGTGGACCCAGCAAAGATAGAATCCGTTAGAGATTGGCCGACACTAAAGTTAGTGGCCGAGATCAGGGGCTTCCTAGGATTGGTGGGATATTATTGGCATTTCGTTCAGGACTTTGCAAGAGTTGTTGAACCCTTGACGAAACTTACACGAAAAGAAGTGCCTTATGTATGGTCAGAAGAATGTACACAGGCATTTGAGTTGCTGGAACAAAAGTTGACCACGACCCATTTTCTTACAGTGCCGGACACAGTGATGCTTCAGGAAAAGGTATAGGCTGTATTTTGATGCAGTATGGTCAGGTAGTTGCTTATGCCTCACGACAACTGAAGATTCACGAGAAGAACTACCCAACTCACGACTTGGAGTTAACTGCAGTGATTTTCGCCTTGAAGATATAGAGAGATTACTTATTGGACGAAAAGGTGGAAGTGTACACGGATCACAAGAATCTGAAATACGTGTTCACTCAGAAGGAATTGAATATGAGGCAACGCCGATGGCTCGAACTAATAGCGGACTACGACTTGGACTTACAGTACCATCCGGAGAAAGTAAATGTCATACCCAACGCTCTCAGTTGTAAGCCATCAGTCATGATGTTGACCAGTCAGAGGAGTATCATTGAAGACTTTCAGAAGCTCACACTAGAAGTCATTACACCGAGTACATCCGGACAGCTTTGGCAACTACAGGTGCAGTCTTCACTTGTAGATCGCATTAAGGCTGCACATGCTGACGATCCAAGATTGCAGAAGTTCAGAGAGCAGGTGGAAGCCGGACTGAAGACAGATTTACTCATACATCGAGACGGTTCGTTGAGATTCAATAGCAGACTCTGCATTTTCAAGGGCGATGTTAGAGAAGAAGTACTAACTGAGGCTCACAATTCAGCTTATTCAATGCATCCAGAAGGCATGAAGATGTATCGAGACCCGATGTAGCACTATTGGTGGAACGGGATGAAGCGAAAGATTGCACGGATTGTGTCTAAGTGCTTAGTATGCCAATAGGAAAAGGAAGAACATTAGAGGGTAGCTGGATTATTGCAACCGCTTCCGATACCCGAGTGAAAATGGGAGCACATCACTATGGATTTCGTGACAGCCCTACCACGGAGTCCAAGAAACAATAACGCTGTCTGGGTTATCGTCGACCGTCTCACGAAAGCAGCACACTTTATACCTTTTTGAGTGGGACAGTCGATAGAGTCACTTGCAGAGAAGTACATGTAGGAGATAGTACGACTTCATGGAGTTTCGGTCAGCATAATATCGGATAGAGACACCAGATTCATTTTCCACTTTTGGAAGAGCTTACAGGACAGTCTGGGTACACGTCTCAAATTCAACAAAGCTTATCATCCACAGATGGATGGACAGTCCCAGCGTACTATTCAGACGCTCAAGGACATATTGAGGGCATGCATGCTAGACTTTCAGGGTTCTTAGGAGAATTGCCTTCATCCGTTGGATTTTTCTTATAACAACAACTTCCAAGATAGCATCTAGATGGCTCTGTTCGAAGATCTTTACAAAGAGAAATGTCGATCCCCTGTTTGTTGGGATGAAGTTGGTGAGTGAAGGTTACTGGGCCTCGAGATTATAGCTTAGATGGTGGATAAGGACCAGATGATCAGACAGCGCATCAAGACTGCTCAGGACAGACAAAAAAGTTGGGCAGATGCTGGTATGAGATCGTTAGAGTTTGAAGTCAGTGATCACGTGTTCCTGAAGATTTCGCCTACTCGTGGAGTGATCAGGTTTGGGAGTCTTTAGAAACTCAGTCTCCGATTCATCGGACCGTTCGGGGTGTTAGAGAGAGTAGGGAAGGTGGCTTATCGACTTGCCTTACCTTCATCGTTAGCAGGTGTGCACAACACATTTCATGTGTCATAGTTGCGGCGTTACGTTCGAGACGACAGTCATGTTCTCGATCATTCGGAGTTGACGTTGGGTACCAACTTATCTTATGTGAAGCAGCCTACTTCTATTCTCGATCGTAGAGAGAAAGTGCTGAAGAACAAGATCATTCCGCTAGTCCGAGTATCTTGGGATGGTTGTTCTCCAAGAGAGTCTACCTGGGAACATGAAGAGGATATTCATTCGTGATTCCCACATCTTTTTGTGTAGTTGTTCATTTATTTGTTTCTGTTGTTTTCATTCTTTTAATTTCGGGGATGAAATTTTTGTAAGGGGGGTATGATATAAATCCCCAGTTCCTTATAAATATTTCCATATTTTAAATATAATATATTTCTCTAATTATTTCATGTAAGTGTATTTCCTATTTTTCCCTCTCTTTAAATTCATAAAATCCTATCTCTATTGATTAAAATCCTTTTACTTTAAACCCTAACCCAATTCCTAAACCCACACCCGGCCCAAGCCCTATAACCCAAGCCTATGCCCAAACCCAAACCCACACCTGAGCCCCATAACCCAAGCCTATGCCCAAACCCAAACCCACACCTGAGCCCCTCTCTCCTTCTCTTTCTTTCTTTCCTAATTTTAAACCTAACAGCTAGCTTCTCCCTCGCCCATGTTTCCCTCGAGACCCGCTCCTACGACGACCCAGCTCACCTCCAACGATCTCCCCGAGATCTCAGCGCCTACCCCCATCTCTTCCTCAACCGATATATCTTCATATCTCCTCTCTTTTAATCTCTATCTCACACTCTCTCTATCTCGAACTCCCTCACTTTCTTTCATCGGCGATCACCTCCCATCCCCGACGAGCTCGAGCCGCCACTACACCAATACAGCTCCACCACGTCGCCACCTTCTTGCAACAAAGATCACCACCCCATTTTCTTCTTCTCTCCATAACCCAACACCTGAGCTTCTACCAGCTCCGGTGACCACCTCCGTCACTTCCATTATCAGTTGCCGTCGACCTCGCCTCAGCTCCTCTATCAACCAAGCTCTGCATCGCCCTCCTCCTTTGCAACCTTCCCTGGACCGCATTTCAGTACCTTATGCCGAGTTCACATCGCCAGAGCTTTTGCCGCCTTCGCTAGAGCTTCCTGAATCACCGTCGCCTCGAAAGCGGACATCCTCCTCCAGCGAGTCCCCTTGCCTAGCTCCAGCTAGACCCGAGCCTTCACCACCTCTTTTGCATTCCCGAGATTGCCGTTGCTGTCGTCGCGATCATGTTGTGCCATACCCATGCCGTTGGCGCTGTAGTGATCGTCAAGTCGTCTTCAGGAAAGTCAACCCCTTCACTTGTTTACATGCTATAGTTAAGTCATTTAGTGTATAAATATAACACTTTTTAATATTAACTGAATCGAAAATAAAACCCTAGTGTAAATCACCCATTAATGTTTACGGAACACGTAACTAATAAACTTTATATATGACAATGAACAACATATTGAAAATTGACACCAATCGGTTAATGTTTGACCATGAATTGATACCCCCAAGTCGGGTATCAAAACAGACTAAAACGGCTCTCTTTAGGCCAATCATCGTCTTTACGTCTTTGATGACGATACCCCCGATACTTATGTTTTTTTAGTGATGAATAGCGACATGTTAAAGTTTCGTAACAAAAAAAACAAAATTTCACATATAAAGTGACCTCCTAGTGTCTAAACCGAAACTCGCGTTTTACCGAACATTTGACACCATTAAATTCATAATTAATTCCAGAAAAATCCAATCACAGTGTGCTTGGGTTTGTTATGAAGTGTACTGTATAATTTTTAATATGGTGTATAGGTTTACTGTTAAATATATCATTTGAATATTGAAAATATAAAACTTACCTGACTTCGGACTGCAGTCCATGTTAGAAGTGATTAGCCTCTTTACTATAATTAGCTAGCATGCAAATATAGAGTTTTCAAAAAACTAGAGAGCTAATAACTTCAAATTAGGATCTTGACTAAAATATTAAACTTGTAACCACTACTAAATAAGAAAGAATAGTTTCATTCAAGGTTAGAATTTCCATACATCCTCAAAATCTAGGTATAAGTGGTTGTTCTTAACTCCTTGATCTCTTTGAGAGAGGGGGAACAAGGTTAAAGTAAATCACCTAGGATCTAAGATAAACCATCTTGAGATAACTTTTGCACAAGCTCTTACTTCGCTAAAACAATTTTATAGTAAAGAGAACAACCTAAACTAATTTGCTGGTTTAGTTTAGAATGATGAAGTAGGAATTTTTGCTCACTTATTTTCTTTTCTTTTTCTTCACTCTTTCATGAAAAAATTATCAAGAGAGAAAAGATGAAGATGAGAATGGTTTAGGATTTTTAAGATAAGAACAAATATACCATATCTCATTTGAATTAATAAATCAAAATGAGTCATCTAATTTCTACACAATTCTTAAAAATGACTCATTATTTTATTTATTCAAATAAGCAAATATGATTTATCCTTATCTTTGTATCCTATATGATTCTTATACACACGTTTTATGTGTACAACCATAACAAATGATATATATATTATTTATATCATATATAAATAATATATAATGAGAAAGAAATATTAAAGTGAGCATAATATTAGTTTATATATATATATATATCAAATTATTAAATCAACACTTGATTTAATAATCCGGTTATATCATATATAATCCGGCTAATATTAAATAATTCTAGATTAAAATACGGTATCATATACCCGAATTTAATCGTGCTTCCGCACATATCGCTATATATGCCCTACTTCGTTTCGCTCATGCTAGGAAACTTCTGTGTGTGACTCTATAGACTCGTCAATACGCTGGAAGTAGGTAATGATCATATCAAACACCTGCATGCACGTCAACGGTATTAGCTGCACGTAACCGCTATCCAGGTATTGAACGAATAGAAAGATCAACAAGCTAGCTTGTCCGAAATACAACAGAGCCTAAAAGTGACAGTCTCCGTACAGTCTGGTCTCTTCGTCTGAGGGTGTCGCATATCAAGTCTGGAGGGTGGAATCTGTCAGACCTCCATTAACCGATAAGTCATGCCAATCAGTAACATATAAGCACTATAGATACAACTGATAACACTTATTGGTTTATCCCATCCGCCCTGCCTAGGGACTTATGGTTACAGTCGATGAAGCATAGCACGATATCAACTTTCTATATCGGGAGAGACGAAACCCTTCTGATCGCTAATTGTCTCGATGTGTTTCGGGACTGTACCCAACTAAAACCTGTTTGCACGGCTCTTTAAAACCGTGGTGGGTAATAATCAAAGCACAGTGGGAAACACACAAACACTCTAACGATCTCAGGTCTACGGACTACCATATACTCATTGTTTCCCCCAATCAGAGCAAAGCTCTGTTCAAAATTCAAATTTAAAATGAAACAACGCTTCGTAGCAGCGCCAAGTGCGCTGCGCCCTAAGCAGCGCACCACGTGCAAGGCACGTGTACGCCAGCGCTAAGTGCGCTGCGCCCTAAGCAGCGCACCACATGCAAGGCACGTGTACGCCAGCGCTAAGTGCGCTGCACCCTAAGCAGCGCACCACGTGCAAAGCATGGGTGCGCTAGCGCTGGAACTAAAATCTCCCCACCATCAGATCAAAGATCCAATAAAAGATGATAAATTATCAATTAATCAGAATAAAATTCTGTTAAGGAAAGATTCCTTAAAATCTTTCCAAACAAGAAAATTGTGCTCTGTAAATCAGAGCACCGTTGGATCAATGATCCAAAGGTGATTAAAAATCACCAAAATACAGAATAAATTCTGTATAGAAAAGATTTCCCAATCTTGTTAAAAACAAGAAAATTGCCTTCTGTAAATCAGAAGCCCTTGGATCAAAGATCCAACGGTGGGGAATCCCCAAATCAATTGGAGAAAAGATCTCCATAACTGATTGAACAAATCGGCTCACCCTATATAAAGGCCCCAAGACTTGAAGTCGGATAGAGAGGACCCCCCCCCAAACTTTGAGAAATCCCAGAAAGAACAGCAAGCTCTCGGTAGAAGAAGAAAATTTTCTTCAAGGTAAAAAGAACAGAAAGACGAAATCGTCTCATATAAAAAGAAGAATTTACTTCTTTTTCACAGATCATAGATCTACAAGACCAAGGTCTTTCACTAAGAGATCAGAGGATCTCATCATAAAATAATAAGAAGAACATAATTCTTCTCACAGATCATAAATCTATAAGACTAAGGTCTTTCATAAAGAGATCATAGTACCTCATTATAAGGGGGAGAATAATTCAATTCTCTTAAGATTACAGATCCATAAAGGCAAAGCCTTTCACCAAAATAAGAGATTGAAACATCTCCTATAAAATATAAGAACTTTGTTCTTAGAACCATGAGACAAACTCTCTTATAAGATTGAGAATTTAATTCTCGGGGCGCAAACTAATCTAAGTTGCATAAAAGAAGAGCCTTAGCGCTCCTAATTTAAAAGCGCCTCAGCGCTCCACATCTAGCGCAAAGCGCTGCAGAGCCTTAGCGCTCCAAATTTAAAGTAGCGCACTGCCCTCATTGACTGGCGCTAGCACCAAGCGTGCCACGTGCTCCTCACGTGTGCGCTACTTAACAAAAGCGCCTCAGCGCTCCATATCTAGCGCAAAGCGCTGCAGAGCCTTAGCGCTCCAAATTTAAAGTAGCGCACTGCGCTCATTGATTGGCGCTAGCACCAAGCGCGCCACGTGCTCCTCACGTGTGCGCTACTTAATAGAAGCGCCTCAACGCTCCACATCCAGCGCAAAGCGTTGCAGAGCCTTAGCGCTCCAAATTTAAAGTAGCGCACTGCGCTCATTGACTGGCGCTAGCGCCAAGCGCGCCACGTGCTTCTCACGTGTGCACTACTTAACAGAAGCGCTTCAGCACTCCACATTTAGCGCAAAGCGCTGCAGAGCCTTAGCGCTCCAAATATAGCGCACTGCGCTCATTGACTGGCGCTAGCGCCAAGCGCGCCACGTGTTTCTCACGTGTGTGCTGATAGAACATAAACTGTTCTTTAAAATAAAGCCCTAGAGCTATAATGAATGCTCAGCATTTAATAAAAGACAAAAATATTGTCAGAATTCAAATCAATGCTCTGCATTGTCAAATATTTAACATTTTTGGGCTGAGCCCAAGTTGGCCATAAAACCCTCATTCAAATTAACTGAGCCCATATGCTCATAAATCTCAGATCTTAGTCCCAATTGGACTATAGATCTCCCAACCAAAATTGGTTCAAGGGTACATCTCTTTACTCCTCTGATATTTATCGTTGTAATTCTTCAACGTCTTCGGAGAGGTGACGGGTCCCAACAACCATACATTCCATAGACTATGGCGTCTTTAAACTGGACTGTGGAGTCCTTAAACCCATGGACTATGATGTCCTTAACCTTGGACTGTGGGGTCCTTAAACCCATGGACTATGATGTCCATAACCTTGGACCGTAATGTCCTTAAACTAATTATGGACCGCAATGTCCCTAAACTAAACAATAGAGCCCAAATGCTCTTTTGTTGGATCTAAATGATCCAGTTAAGTTGATCTTAGTCTAAAAATTAGACTAACGTATTCATAACAAACGTTTAAGTTGATCTTAGTCTTAAATGAGACTAACGTATCCTTAAACCCAAACCAGAAACCCAAATCTAAGAAAATACGGATTTGGACTAATCCATCCCTACGGGCGACAATATAAATTAGTCTCCGTATACAATCCACGGGCAACCAAAAACAAAACAAACACACACGACACGAAGTGATCTTCTGGAGAAGGAGAAAGTGGTTACCGCGATGCGGTAGCGTAATTAACTGCATGGGCTTGCGCCTGTAGGGAAGAGCGTCCCCACAATCAAAAACCCCTCAACGAAGGAGAATCTGACAAAGTCTGCTACATCGGTCCCATCCGTTTAAAGCTTCGATACATGGTGTCATAAATCAACTTGGCATCTTCGGAGAGGTGGACGGATAGCACCAATTAGCATCTGCCCTCGAATTTCAGGCCTGACGTCCCAACGTCCCGGTCGCGTCTTTCGGCGGAGAATAGATTCTGGCACGCCCGGTGGGACCTTTTCCTCTTTCCACTCCACACTTCGTGTGTCGTGTTCACGAAAGAATCGCAGTTTGATATGGTTGCCCTTGGGTTCGAGGTACTAAGATTTGGTGTCTTTCTTCGTGCAGAAAACAGAAGATCAATGGCTTCCAACTGCACCAACCGCAACAACTCCCGCTCTGTTCTCGCAGGAGGAGTGACTTATGTGCCTCAAGCGGCCTCCCTGTTCAAGATGCCAATGGAGCAGGAAACTCAAGCCACCACTGGGCTATTCTTCGGGACCATGCTCCCACCGATGAGCTTCAACGCCTCTGTACCATTGCAAGAAGCTCAGAAGAAGTTGGTCTTTGATCGGCTTATCACTACTGCGGCCCCACTCAATGGGACGCCCAAACCAAGTGCATCAGTTTTTAGAAGACTGGGCCAAAGCTCCAACGGACCCGTGAAGAAGCCCGCAATTCCTGAAGAGGTTATCTCAAAACGG
The DNA here is from genome assembly GCA_030015575.1 of Agapanthus africanus. Classification (NCBI taxonomy): domain Eukaryota; kingdom Viridiplantae; phylum Streptophyta; class Magnoliopsida; order Asparagales; family Amaryllidaceae; genus Agapanthus; species Agapanthus africanus. The sequence continues at coordinate 195,615,504 of CM057339.1, read as the reverse complement.
ATAGCCATTCCTACTCCTGAAGTCCCCAAGGCGGCTTCTCCTGCTAAGGGGTCGGTTTTCACAAGACTGGCCATTCCAGCTCCTACTCCACGTGAAGTCATGAAGGATGTTTTCCCTGTTCGAAAGTCGGCCTTCGCAAGACTGACTATCCCCTCTCAACGGGTGTCAGACTTCGACAGGCTAGCACCAATAACAGTCTCTCCTCAAAGCAAGGGGCATGAGGAAGCTCATCCAACAGCAGAGGTGATCCCGACCGCAGGACATGCTCGACGTCGCCACTGGTGCCGAGTGAGGGAACCTGGGGGCAATTCCTTTTCTGGACTGACTCTGCCAGCTCCAATGGTGGAAGTTAATGCTGTTGTTCCAACTGGGAACAGCTTTGAAACATTAAGGAGGGTCCGCAAGAACTCTCTGACGGCTGTGCTGAAAAGATCTCCTCCACCTATGAAGAACGTTACAAAGGCGATGCTGGAGCAGCCCCCTCAGCGGCTGTCCTCTAAAATTTATAAAGTTTGGAGACGGTCCAAGACTCGGTTGTTGATCAAGACTACCCCCGCCAACAGTAAAAGATGAAGGTTCGGCAAGAAGAGAACCACCCTATCAAGCCACAGAAGGCGACAGCTATTTGGGTGCCCACTGCAATGGCCCCCACAACTTCGACCGCTCACAAGAGGAGAAGGCTGGAGAAAATCCCGGTGTATGCGACGAATCCTAAGAACACTGAATCTAAACGCCCCAAGTCTGAGGGCATGGTGGTGCACACTGTCTATATGGCATCCGGGAAAGAGGATAGTCATATCTCTACGGGCCATTGACCACTCACCAGATCTGTAATAAAGGCTCAGGAGCAACAACAGAAGCTCTAGGAAATGTTGACGCAGATGGCCGTACTCACAGGGCCAAAAGAAAGCCCAGAAACATCATCAAAGCAACGTCAAGAACAAGAAACTGATGATGAGTTCCTTCGCAGAATCCTCAAAAAGAAAGACAAAGAGGCAGCAGAACAAGCTACCAACATAAGACAAATGGCCGTTTTATTCCAAGACATGGTGGGCCTGATGATCCAGCCGGACCCTCCAGCCGAAGATCCTCCAGTAATAATTGAAGATGATAGAGGAGAGACATCAAATCCTCTACCGGCTCTGTCAGCAGCCAAGGAGGAGACCATCGCCAAAGCCATGTTTGATGATTACATCGCTCAGCAATACGGGTTCATAAAGCGAATGAAGTGGCTGGGCAAATTGTTAAGACTGGACGACCCTATCTGGGTTGGTACGACCAGATAAAGTACCCGCCGGGATACACGATCCCTAAATTTCACGTATATAAGGGGACGAGAAATCCACACCAGCACGTTGCTCAATTTAGGGCTCTATGCGGCAACACTAGAGGTGATGATAAACTTCTGCTCTGCCAGTTTGTTGGCAGCTTGGCGGAGACGGCTTTTGAATGGTATCCCGAGCTCCCGAACGACTCCCTCAAAACATTCACGGAGATGGAGCTGTTATTCACCCAGCGTTTCGCAAGCGCCAGCGAACGCACCCTAATCATGGCGTTGATCAATGCCAGGGTCAAGCCAGGCGAAACATGGGTTCAGTATGCGATACGGTGGCGTAACCTATGGTCAAAGTGCGAACAGCGCATAGAAGAGGCTCCTGCAATAGGCATGTTTGTGGGAACCCTCGATCCGCAGGCGACCGTATCCCAATTCATGATGTTTTTCAAGCCGGCTACCTTCCAGGCCTTGATTGACAAGTTAGCCCAAATGGACCAGATGGGCCATATGCCTTCCTCGTCAAAGTCGGAGCCTCGGAATGAAAAGGGCAAAGGGAAAGCAACTTTCGTCGCCAACGCTCAACAACAGCCGAATGGCCCGAGACCGGTTGTTCGCCAAAGCAACAAGCGACAATCCCTCGATGAGAAGTTGAGACGTCCTTACTCGTTTTCCCGGGATAAAACAAGGAGACTGTTCGAACTAGCAGTGCGCAACGGCCTCATCACTCTACCGGAGCCGAGACACCCACTACAACCAAACGATGTCAACGATCCCAATTACTGCCCTTACCACCGAGTATTGGGCCATCCAATCGAAGACTGCTACATCTTCAAAAATTGGGTTGAAGACCAGTATCAACAGGGCAAGTTCGCGCTGTCCGAAAACTGGAAGGTAAATCCACCACAACAGCACACCCCTAAAAGGGTGGACACGCCGGGGGCATCATGCTCATTTGTAGAGGAAACTCCATGGGAAGTCGTTCTTTCGGCAAAAACGAAAAGAATGCTGAAGGATCTTCAAGCATGTCCGGTGATCAGGTGGAAAAGCCCGCAAGAGCCGGAGATCATCGATGGGATGCTGAAACCACGCCCAACATCGGGAGTTAGTAGCAATGGGCAAAACACCCAGGCCTAGCCGTCAAAGTCTTCGAAGAAAAAGAAGAAGACCAAAAAGCTCGTGCAGTCTGACGACAAGCACACTGATCTGCAAAAGCATATTGACGCGCTGTAGGAATACAACCAGAAGGCGCGAACCCCAGTCACGCTGCAAGAGTTTCTCAATCACATCCTTGAAAGTGAAGATAATGATAATGACGAGGGAGAAGACTCGTCAGAGGAACCCGAAGATTATGTGACAAGTTGCCATATGATCTCTCATTCGTCGCTAAGTAACAAAGAAGCTCACTCGGTGTTAGAAGCTAACATAAAGGAGCTGGGGGCAGGAGCAGTGCCAAAATCCTTGGATTATGTGACAAGGTCTATCAAGGGGAAATCTACTTGTTCATAGAGCATCCGGCGAAACTTCGCCTCAAAGCTACTATGGACCGAAAAGTTCGTAAACTAGAAATTTGCCTCAAATATGTCAACAATGGACCGAAATGTCCCTAAACTAACGATGGACAGCAATGTCCTAAAACTTGCAATTGACCGAGATGTCTATAAACTACTACGAACCGCAACATCCCAAGGCTGACCAAAAAAACAAGGTACGTCCACAAGCAAGATGGGCACGGATGAAAACCCGAAAGGGCTCCGTGGGTAAAAACAGTAGGGCTACCGACGAGTTTTGTGAAAACCCGAAAGGACGCAATCTCGTTAAAAGACACTTGTAAGGTCCTCTCGACCTTATAAGGAGAAAATACCTGCGTGAGATCCTTACGACTCACAAATGAGCAACACACTTAGGGATCCCCACGATTCCTAAGGAGAAAACACACTTACGAGATCCTCACGACTCGTAAGGAGAATTACCCTTTGAGACCCTCACGGCTCATGGGATTCAAAAGCCTTAAGCTACAGGGATCTGAACATGTTCTTAAGCCGTCACACACCCTGCTATTGCCCTACAAGCGGTTCAATATTGACCTTTGTATACAATCCACGGGCACGAATAAACATTTCCCTAACAGAGTCCCACCAGCGACTAGGGATATGCTCACACGGTGAATGACCCTTGTAAGTACTCTCAATTTACAAGAAGAAAACACTCTTGCAAGATCCTTACGACTTACAAGAGAACATACACTTAGGAATCCTCACGATTCCTAAGGAGAAAATACACCTACGATATCCTCACGACTCATAGGGAGAAACACCTTTATGATACCCTTACGGCTTATGAAGTCAAAAGCCTTAGTCAACAGGATCTTAACCCTGTTTGCTAAGCCACCTTTATTCGACATCGACAGAGGCAAATGATGATTCGCTCCTGGCAATGTCCCAGTGGTAGCGATGCTGATGCCTGAATTGGTATCAAATCCCAAGTCCTTTCAAGGCAAATGATGATTCGCTCCTGGCAATGTCCCAGTGGTAGCGATGCTGATGCCTGAATCGGTATCAAATTCCAAGTCCTTTCACGGCAAATAATGATTCGCTCATGATAATATTCCATTCGCAGCGATGCTGATGCTAAGACTGGCACCAGATTCTAAATTCCACACTCGCGATAAAAATCAGCGAGCCAAAAATGCATATGAAATAGCCGAAATGATGGGGCAACTTGCAACAAAATCAGCAAGTAAAAATGTATGCATACAAAATAGCCGAAATGGTTGGGCAACTCGCAATAAAAAATAGCGAGTAAAAAGAAAAGAATAGCCGAAATGATTGGGCACCACGAAAAATAACCGAAATGATTCGGCAATCACGACTTTCGCGATATAAAAAGCTGAAATGATAGGGCATCGCGGAAATAAATAAAAAATGAAATGAAACTTTTTGCCCTACAGATGAGATCACATCGATCCCTGTATACAATCCAGGGGCACAAACAAAAAAATGAACCATATTTTCCCACCAGGCTCCGTCAAAAGGAGAGCTAAGTCTCGACGGTTCACAAAACAACCTAGAGACCACCTTGACACTCATCTTGTCACAGCAGATATAGTGTCAACAACGGCGTTTCTTCTCACTCCAGCAGGATGCAGACGCGATGTCAACAAGCGACCCCAGGGTCAAAACCAATCGGAGACACGGCAAAGTCCCCAGTTCCAAATCTTAACGGCAACATCTACAACCTAAAAATCAGCAACGGTGATCTTCCTCATTCCAACAGGATTCGGACGCAACATCACCCAACGGAGCCATGGCAAAGTCCTTAGTTCCAAGACTCTACGATCCACAAACAACCTAGAGTCAACCAATGACTTCCCTGCCGGATCAACGCTCCGTCTCGGAAACACGTCAACCAACCCTAGGGAAATCAGTGTCCTTGGCAAAACCTCGATTCAGGAAAATCAGCATCCTTGATGAGAGCACGTCTATTCGCGTCAACCCGCAGAGAAATCAGTGTCTTTGCAGGAATACCTCGATTCGTCTCAACCCCAAGGAAATCAGTGTCCTTGGAAAAAAACCTCGATTCAGGGAAATCAGCATCCTTGACGAGAGCATCTCGATTCGCATCGACCCATAAGGAAATCGGTGTCTTTGCAGGAATACCTCGATTCGTCTCGACCTCCAGGGAAATCAGTGTCCTTGGCAAAAAACCTCGATTCAGGAAAATCAGCGTCCTTGACGAGAGCATCTCGATTCATGTCGACCCGCAAGGAAATAAGTGTCTTTGCAGGAATACCTCGATTCGTCTTGACCTTCAGGGAAATCAGTGTCCTTGGCAAAACCTCGATTCAGGGAAATCAGCGTCCTTGACGAGAGCATCTCGATTCGCGTTGACCCACAGAGAAGTCAGTGTCTTTGCAGGAATATCTCGATTCGTCTCAACTCCGAGGAAATCAGTGTCCTTGGCAAAAAACCTTGATTTAAGGAAATCAACGTCCTTGACGAGAACATCTCGATTCACGTCGACCCGTAAGGAAATCAGTGTCTTTGCAGGAATACCTCGATTTGTCTCAATCCAAGGAAATCAGTGTCCTTGGAGAGAGCATCTTGATTCACGTCAACCCGCAAGGAAATCAGTGTCTTTGCAGGAATACCTCGATTCATCTCAACCCCCAGGGAAATCAGCGTCCTTGGCAAATACCTCGATTCAGGGAAATCAGCGTCCTTGACGAGAACATCTCGATTCGCGCCGACCCATAGAGAAATCAGTGTCTCTGCAGGAACATACGACGTCAGCAAAGCAGAGCCGCGGCAAAGTTCCCAGTTCCGGGAACACGGCCAAAGACAAACCTTGACACCATGAAATGCGGATAAAGTCAACCCCTCCCGACCCCGTGGGAAACACCCAGAGCAAATCCTGGTTCCGTAGAACACGGCTAATGTCAATCCTGACCCCATGGGAAGCACCCAGAGCACCTACTGGTCCCGTAGAACACAGCTAATGTCAATCCTGACCCTGTGGGAAGCGCCCAGAGCAAATCCTGGTCCCATAGAACACGGCTAATATCAATCCTGACCCCGTGGGAAATGGCCAGAGCAACTCCTGACCCCGTGAAATGCGGATAAAGTCAACCTCTGACTCCGTGAAATGCGTATAAAGTCAACTCCTGACCCCGTGAAATGCGGATAAGGTCAACCCCTGACTCCGTGAAATGCTGATAAAGTCAACCCCTGACTCCGTGAAATGCGGATAAGGTCAACCCCTGACTCCGTGAAATGCGGATAAAATCAACCCTCGACTTCCCCATCAAAGCAATTCTTTGATTCGGGAGCAAGTCAACTCATCAATCACTTACGGGTCCTCTCGACTTGTAAGGAGGAAAATTTTCTCGGGAGATCCTTACGACTCTCAAGAGAAAACACACTTAGGAATCCTCACGATTCCTAAGGAGAAACCACACCTACGAGATCCTCTCGACTCGTAGGGAGAAAAGTCTTTATGAGACCTTCACGGCTCATAAAGTTGAAAAGTCTTAGGTGGCAGATCCTAACCCTGCCTCCCAAGCCATCGTTGCCTCGTAGAAAGGTCAAGATAGATTTTCTACAGGCCACACTCTTCTAAGTCAAACATCGACAAGAAAGGAATCAATCACTTACAAGTTCTCTCGACTTGTAAGGAAGAAAATTCTCTCGGGAGATCCTTACGACTCTCAAGAGAAAACACACCTAGGAACCCTCACGATTCCTAAGGAAAAAATACACCTATGGGATCCTCTCGACCTGTAGGGAAAAAATTCTTTATGAGACCCTCACGGCTCATAAAATTGAAAAGTCTTAGGCAGCAGACCTAAACCTGTTTCCTAAGCCATCGTTACCTTGCAAAGAGTCCAAGATGGACCGTCACTCACTATCTACCGGCCATACGTTCTAAAATCACATGGCAACGACACAGCAAAAAGAAGAAAGCAACGGTAGAACAAAAAAATGTGTATCTTTTATTCATGAATTCAATGGAGTACAAGTTGAATCATATGAAAGAATAAAAAATGGATACATGTATTTAAAGATTACAAGTTTTCAATCTATGCAAAACGGCTACTGAGAAGGAAGCGTTTTCAATAAGTCAGCAAGTTGCTCGCGTACTCCTTTCAGTGCCTTCTCGTGATCAGCCGCTGCGGCTAGCTCTGCTTCAATTCGAGCCCTTTGCTGCAAGCATGATGAAATCTTCTCATCGATTTCCCGTTGGGCAGCTTCACGACTCTGCATAACCCGCTCACTAGAGTCTAGCTTCCGCCTTAATACCAGCCCGTCCGAAATACATCGCCGCAAGTTGTTAAAGACGGCTCTCAGTTGCGTGGCGTTCGCTTTAACTTGGGCATGCAGCCGGGCAGATTCATCTGAAGCCTCCTCGTATTCCTTCCGCCTCAAGATCGCTTCTTGTTCGAAATAGCAGAGGAAGGACACACTCTCCTCAACCCACGCAGCCCCTTGGGAGTTCAAAGCTTGAATCTCAGGAGCAAGACGCCTAAGCTCAAGTTCATGCAGGCAGGCCTCAATCTTCCTGTAGTGGTTAATCCAAGACTCAACGACGCCTTCGTTATGAAAGTTCATAAGCGTCGCCAGCATTGGATTAACTTCAGCAGCAAAATCTGCAGCGAATGTGGGGGCCTCCGCGTCAAGCTCCTCAATGTATTCACTCACCATACGCAGACTGGTCACAGCGCCTTTTGAAGATGGACGTCTAGAAAAGGGCCCTGCCGGCATTATGATGCGAGACTCGAACGGAGCTGGAGTTGGTGCAATCGCTGCAAAACAAATCACAGTCAGATGATGACTCAAGAACTAAAGAAGATATATGAACAATAGAGTCTAATATACCGGCTGCAACAAGGGGCAGAGCTGGGAGTACCGGTGGCGCGATGATACCCTCGTCCCCTCCTTCAATTTGTAAGGCTACAAGTAATGCAGAGAGGAATTATCAATGACATGGCTGCCCGTCAAAGAAAAGAAAAGACGTCAGTTAGAAAAGATACTCACCGGCACCAGCGGGCAAACTAATCGCCAACTGGAAGGGGAAGTGCGGGTTTAGCACCTGATACAGGTGATCAAAGAGAACTCCTGCAAGATCACGATGATGCATGGTCAGTACACGGAAGATGTTGCCCCTAATTTAAATTTATTACTAACCCATACCTTCCAACATTTTAGAAGATATAAGAGGAGATGAAGGGGCAGCGACCGTCAGAGCGGCAGCTGGTGGTGCTTCTTCAGGTGACACAACCTCAGTGCTCACCACACCTACATTCAAAAGGAACAAGATGTCATCGAAAGAGGTTGCAAAACGAAAAGAATACAGCGACCCGATACCTACCAGACTAATCATCAGCCAAAACTGTGACGGAAGTATCACTAAGCACCACGACTTCTTCGATCTCAATCGAGGGGATAGTTTCGCCACCCGTGGCTTCGTCCCCTGATTCCACAAGAGCCGTCGTGACACTCGCGACGTCACGCAATGGCAGGGAACCGCAGGCGGAAAAAGCGGTAATTGGAGCAGTCCCGGACTCCTGGAAAAGAGTAGCCACTTCGGGCTCAGTGGTTGCAGTCATCTCACCCGCCACCACCTCACCAGGACTAGGTCCTGCAGGGTAAAATATATGAGAATCTGAAGATCAAATTCTGAAAAAATGACCCAGTGTTACGTTACCTTGGGACAGCTTTTCAATCGCTTCCCAAGCCGCGCGTACCGCCTGTCTATGAGCGGTAGACAGGGAGGCCGGAGCATCCTTTGAAAAAGCAGGGACAAGGGAAGCAGCGCTCGAGCCTGCACCTACAGCCAAGGCAGCATTACGTTCTCTTGCTGCACGCCTCCTGTGCTTCCTTTCCACCTGGGCCGTAAGAGCTGATCTTCTTAGAACCTCCGTCAAGGAGACGACATCGTCCGAGCCAGGAGCTACCTCTGGAGCCGTTGTGGCGTCCATCATCGGTTGCTTAAGTAAAGCTTCTTTTGGCAATACTGGCAGAAATGGGACTTTAGTAACCGGCCTTGGAAGCGTCTCCGCACTGCCCTGCGAAGTCGGTACTGCACCTGGGATAACCTGAGTAGAGGTGGTCCCTGCAATAAGATGAAAAAGAGGGGTCAGATTACCCATAAGAAAGGGGAATGAAGACACAATAAGCCGAAATATACCAACGCCCAGCGAAGCGTGAAGCCTCTCTTCTTCCTCAAAAGTCTTGAGGGAAGCTGCGGGAGCCTCTTCAGTGGAAACGCCTATTGAAGTAAAAGTATCAGTCAAAACATGATAATAAAAAATGTAATGCAATGACAAAAGATACGGCTGAAGTTTACTTGATTGTGCGAGGATGATCAGTCCTGCTTTGTGGCTAGCGAGACGCTCGGAAGCTGGGATGGTGGCCGCCAGATCAGTATCATCCAGGGCCATAAATAAGCCCTCGTTGCTCTCATATTCACTTAGGCCCTCGCTATAAGGAGCATGAGGCTCTTAGCCGAGTACAACGTCTGCAGAAAGAATCAACTTCTTCTTCTTCTGCGAGCGAGTACCGGTCGCCGCTAGCATAAACTTACGCTTGGTGGGCATCTTGGGACGACGAGTCCCAATATCTGAACCCACGCCAAACTCGGGATATGCCACAGTCACCGCTTCAACGGGAGCACGGGGCATCAGTAGCTCAGGCACATCACGTGGCGCCACAGCCGCAGCAGCTTCCCTTAAGGGAGGAGGGACAATGGTCCGTCGCTTTAAGGGAACATCGGTGTTACCAGCCGGCGCAGCACCCTTGCGATCAAGCAGCAATCGCTTTTCTTCCCTAATGACGGCACCCATCGAATGTTGATACCATGCCACACACATTCAGGGCCTTCGGAACACAGCTCGGTTCACTGATGAAGAAGTTGGACCCTGTGTTTAGGCGCATAAAATGGTGCAGCACGCTCCGGATACCTTCTTCGGTAGCAGCGGGTTCTGCCAAGAAAGCCTCAAGCGGGACGCCCTGATTATAGCTTAGCTGCTGGGCAAAATGATGCGGGTTGTATCTTATGAACAACGCTGCATCATTCTGCCTAAATACGAGAAAGCCCGGCCTGATGGAGTACAGATGAAGAATCTTCCGAGCACTCAACACAGAGGCCCCGTCTTAAAAAATGTCCTGCAATGGCAGCACCGTTTTTGTAGATTCCTGGCCGACGGTCAAAATTTTATCGGTAAAGGACATACCATCTCCAACTGTGCATGGACGAAAGAGCAAACCCCTAGCTTCCCGCGGTGACAGATTTATGATGGATGCATCGACTAGCCTCATTATCCGAGGGAATTTACATCTGTCATAAAAGGAAGGTCTTCTGTGGATACCGAAGATGCCAAGCATGTGCAACTCGAGCCACGAGGTGAAATAATGCATTGAGAAGTTGGCTGGATGCACTCCTGGCTCAGTAGTATCCGCTGCCAAGCTGAGGCCGTGATACAAGTGGCTAACCCAGCGATCCCGACAGCCACTTGTATCCCAGCAACCATTCGATGTGCTGGGTAGAAGACGGACGGCCTCATATGGCGAGGGTGCATTGGAAGCGTAATCCAGCTCATCCATAACCCGAGAAACCCCAAAAAGAATGTTTCTTCGTCGATCCCAGGAGCTGCCAGCTCTGTAAAAAGGGCGACCGGGGTGTTGGGGAGAAAGAAGTTCTTCTGATCCGCCTCCGCCATCGGCAAGTTGCCCAAACCTAAGCCAAAAGGATCGTCGAGTTTGGCGAACTTCGCGGCTTCCTTCGATAGTACTTCCGTACGGAGAAAACGGGCGTTGAAATCGATGAAATTAACCCCGCGGCTTCCGGATTCGAGAACGAGACTCTCATAGATATTCAACACTTTTATCAAACTTAGGAATTTATGTTGAATGGCGTTCTCTGGGGTAAGACCCATTACCATTGATTTGGTGGAAAAAAATATACTCATCAAGAGGAAGCAGCTCCTCATAGTGTTCTCCCCTCACGGGTAAACCAGAGACCTCGACAAATTCCTCTAAAGAAATGGAGACTTCTTGATCCAATAAGAGGATAGTATGGGTCGGAATGTTCCACTGCTCCAAAAATGCCTTGATCCACCATGTAGGAGGTGCGGAATACTGGAACAAAGAAGCATAGATAGCAGGGTATAATCCGAACTTTAGCAGTTGTGACTTCTTCATCGATAAGATGTATTGGGCCAACTGCAGATATCCGGCCGGGTGATGGGGAGTTAGTCCTATGTTGTATGGTTGTCCCCAAGGGCATGACCCGTCCTGACATATGCGCCGCCCTAGAGTGTCCAAAGCCACCGGCGGCTGCATGGGTATTGCGGCCATAGAAGGCTGAAGGAGACCCTCTGAAGTCCAATTCACCTCCTCCACAATATAGTTTATCGGGGATGCATCTGCATAAGGGATCGCCAAAATAGGATCCGAAGGTGTTGCGCAAGAAAAGCTCCACCGACCCCTGATAATTTGGTTGTACCATGTTCCCCATAGATGAAGATTCTTGTGCTCCGGGTCATGGTCTTTGATCAGTGCAAAAACCTCTCGGTCTACGGGCGCTTCGGGGAATCGGCCTTCCGAACGGGCGAACGGGAAGGAAGTGTCGAAAAACATAGTACCTACGGGGAAAAGAACAAATTTTCAGCCGCCAATGCTACAGTTTAAGTTCTGTCACTGGGTACTTTAAATCTGTACCATACTGCAATGCAGTAGAAAGGGACCAAAGGGGACCCATATAATCTAGATGACAGTTCATCATTAATAAAAACAGTCTCATCATTTTGATGAGACCGTCATTAAATGAGGGAATCCTCAATTGATTCTCATTCAATGAGAACCCCTTGGGCAGAGGAGTAAATCGCCCCTTGAGAGCAGTGCTCTGTGATAGAATGACACCTGTCAGATTCTAATGATGAAGGAATAAAATTTCTCGAAAAAATTCTAAGAGCCTTGCTCTGAAAAAATGATGGAATAACCCATCAGAGAACTTAAAGTAAAGTTTTAATGGAATAAAATGTTCTTCAAGATCCATGAACAAACTCTTAAGAGTTCTTTATGAAAAATTAATAAATCTATATGATTTGAAAAGAGCAAAGCTCTGTTAATGGGTTGAGAAACCCTGAAAAGGATCTCTTAAGATCTAAGATCTAACAAGAGCAAAGCTCTGTTGAGAAACCCTATAAAGGTTTTCTTGAAGATCTATGATCTAAAAAGAGCAAAGCTCCATTAATGGGTTAAGAAACCCCAAGAAAGAATCTATGATTTCAAGAGAGCAAAGCTCTGTTAATAAAACCCTAAAAAGAGTTTTCTTTAGATCGAAGATCTATGAAGAGCAAAGTTCTGTTAATGGGTGAAACCCTACATTCTTAAATAATCCTTTAAAAGATTTAATCTTTACCTAAATTTTGACAGAGTTCTATCCTTAAAATAAGTTCTAAAGACAAAGAGCTATGCTCTGAAGGAGAATAAAAATTCTCAGAAAACAAGAAAGAAGATGAACAGAAATCATCTCAAGGGCCAAGGATCCGATTTATAGGCGCTGAGAGCCGTTTCAACTTTTGAGTTGATCCAAGGGCGCAGATGCCGCCACCGCCGCACTCACATATAGGCATGTGAGCACAACGGTGGAGGGGGCATTTGTTTCCCCCAATCAGAGCAAAACTCTGTTCAAAATTCAAATTTTAAAATGAAGCAACGCTTCATAGCAGCACCAAGTGCGTTGCGCTGGAACTAAAAGCTCTCCACCGTCAGATCAAAGATCCAATAAAAGATGATAAATTATCAATTAATCAGAATAAAATTCTGTAAAGGAAAGATTCCTTAAAATCTTTCCAAACAAGAAAATTGTGCTCTGTAAATCAGAGCACCGTTGGATCAATGAAAATCTTTCCAAACAAGAAAATTGTGCTCTGTAAATCAGAGCACCGTTGGATCAATGATCCAAAGGTGATTAAAAATCACCAAAATACAGAATAAATTCTGTATAGAAAAGATTTCCCAATCTTGTTAAAAACAAAAAAATTGCCTTCTGTAAATCAGAAACCCTTGGATCAAAGATCCAACGGTGGGGAATCCCCAAATCAATTGGAGAAAAGATCTCCATAACTGATTGAACAAATCGGCTCACCCTATATAAAGGCCCCAAGACTTGAAGTCAGATAGAGAGGACCCCCCCATAAACTTTGAGAAATCCCAGAAAGAACAGCAAGCTCTCGGTAGAAGAAGAAAATTTTCTTCAAGGTAAAAAGAACAGAAAGACGAAATCGTCTCATATAAAAAGAAGAATTTACTTCTTTTTCACAGATCATAGATCTACAAGACCAAGGTCTTTCACTAAGAGATCAGAGGATCTCATCATAAAATAATAAGAAGAACATAATTCTTCTCACAGATCATAAATCTATAAGACTAAGGTCTTTCATAAAGAGATCATAGTACCTCATTATAAGGGGGAGAATAATTCAATTCTCTTAGGATCACAGATCCATAAAGGCAAAGCCTTTCACCAAAATAAGAGATTGAAACATCTCCTATAAAATATAAGAACTTTGTTCTTAGAACCATGAGACAAACTCTCTTATAAGATTGAGAATTTAATTCTCGGGGCGCAAACTAATCTAAGTTGCATAAAAGAAGAGCCTTAGCGCTCCTAATTTAAAAGCGCCTCAGCGCTCCACATCTAGCACAAAGCGCTGCAGAGCCTTAGCGCTCCAAATTTAAAGTAGCGCACTGCACTCATTGACTGGCGCTCGCGCCACGTGCTCCTCACGTGTCCGCTACTTAACAGAAGCGCCTCAGCGCAAAGCGCTGCAGAGTCTTAGCGCTCTAAATTTAAAGTAGCGCACTGCGCTCAATGACTGGCGCTAGCACCAAGCGCGCCACGTGCTCCTCATGTGTGCGCTACTTAACAGAAGCTCCTAAGCACTCCACATCTAGCGCAAAACGCTGCAGAGCCTTAGCGCTCCAAATTTAAAGTAGCGCACTGCGCTCATTGACTGGCGCTAGCGCCAAGCGTGCTACGTGCTCCTCACGTGTGCACTACTTACAGAAGCGCTTCAGCGCTCCACATTTAGCGCAAAGCGCTGCAGAGCCTTAGCGCTCCAAATATAGCGCACTGCGCTCATTGACTGGCGCTTGCACCAAGCGCGCCACGTGTTTCTCACGTGTGCGCTGATAGAACATAAACTGTTCTTTAAAATAAAGCCCTAGAGCTATGATGAATGCTCAGCATTTAATAAAAGACAAAAATATTGTCAGAATTCAAATCAATGCTCAGTATTGTCAAATGTTTAACATTTTTGGGCCGAGCCCAAGTTGGCCATAAACCCCTCATTCAGATGAACTGAGCCCATATGCTCATAAATCTCAGATCTTAGTCCCAATTGGACTATAGATCTCCCAACCAAAATTGTTTCAAGGGTATATCTCTTTACTCCTCTGATATTTGTCGTTGTAATCCTTCAATGTCTTCGGAGAGGTGACGGGTTCCAACAACCATACATTTCATAGACTATGACGTCTTTAAACTAGACTGTGGGGTCCTTAAACCCATGGACTATGATGTCCTTAACCTTGGACTGTGGGTTCCTTAAACCCATGGACTATAATGTCCTTAATCTTGGACCGTAATGTCCTTAAACTAATTATGGACCGCAATGTCCCTAAACTAAACAATAGAGCCCAAATGCTCTTTTGTTGGATCTAAATGATCCAGTTAAGTTGATCTTAGTCTAAAAATTAGGCTAACGTATCATTAACAAACGTTTAAGTTGATCTTAGTCTCAAATGAGACTAACGTATCCTTAAACCCAAACCAAAACCCCAAATCTAAGAAAATACGGATTTGGACTAATTCATGCCTGATCAGTCGAAAATATTGCATTCTTAACACATCAATTTCCTTACTCTTTCTAATCATCTAAAGGTGTTTGGTATAAATATAGCACATATTAGCAATTCGTCTGCAAAATATCAAATAACATGTGTTATACATTATAACCGGCATTTTGAGGGAAATTGAGTGTTTATTACTACATGCTTGATTTTGTATATCTCAACACTTTTATCAAGATTGTGTGCAGGAAATTCTTCAGGTAAACGAACTGGAATCTTAAAAGTGCCGATAAAGTGCAGCAAGTCAAAGACTTGAAATCTGGCAGCAACCAAGAAAGAATTATAAGATTCCAAACATTAAAAGAACATCCTAAAGCCAACACAAGAATTACCCGGGAAAAATAATGCAGAAACCTCCTCAGATGGCCGCGGATCCGCGGTCGATCCAGGCCGAGTCACCGCGGTTCCACGGCCGTATTGACTCCTCAGTGATTCGAACTTTTCTAGAGCCTTCCTTATAACGTCCTAGCTTCCTCAGGACACTTCATTTCCACGTGGCATCTTCTAGAAGGTTCTGCATAACTACTAAGCTTTGGAGGGAAGATTCATTTTGAAATTATAAAAAGGGATCTTGATCTACAATTTGGGGGTGGTTAAGTAGTTGTTAAGTTGTTGAATAGTTAGTTAGATAATCGGAGCCAAAATTCAAATTCAAGTTGAGTGACACAACTTGATACCAAAACCCTAACCCAAATCCATTTTCAAAAGCCAAATCAAGATCATTTTGAGAAGCAAATCAAGCGAGCCATCATCGATCCTTTATTCATGAAGCCAATCTTCATCAAGAGCGCGAGATCCACGACAATCCAAGTCTCACGGAGATCGAGCGGAGCAAAATTCGATGAATCTAGTTACCTCTTCAAAAGGAGCGATCGAGAGCAATATCTTGTAACCTCGAATTGAGGGAATGTGTAATTAGTCGTCGATTGAATAAAGGTGAAATTGTAATTCTTGCTTTCTTTACATTCTTGCGTTATGAAACTTCTTGATTCATTAATTTTCATGATGTGTGAGTAAAATCTCCTCTTGTGACGGAATCGAGAGAATAGGTAGATCTAGTGATGATAAAATCTTAATACTAATCTTAAGTCTTATGAGATTTGTGAACTTTAGGAAAAATAATCATCAATGACCTAATTTGGATCGAGATTACATTTTGATCATTTCGTTGCAAATTAGGGATCAAATAATTGATGAATCTCTTTGCTAGAGGCTAGATCCGAATGATGATCAATGAAAAGACAAGGGATAGAGAAGGAGAAACCCTAGTTTCTTCAATAGATCCCTAATATTTATTCATCACCACTGATAGAGCTACAAATTATCCATAGATAAGATTAGTCATTATTAGTTTCATCATTGCTACCAATTCGATCGATTCCTACAAGCTATTCTACAAATCTTGATAACTAAATTGATTGGGACATTTCTTGATTCTTCATTCTAGATCTTTAGTTTCTTTATGTTTCTTGAAATTAAAACTCACAAGTCTTGAATCATTTTTCTTGCATTTTCTTTTATCTTTTCATTTCGACTCATCTAAAACAAGATCGATCAAAACACACATCTCAGTGGACGATCCGTATTCATTAACGCGCTAAATCGACACCGTTAATTGATTGCGGTATAAATTTCTTTGGTTGTGATTAAAACTTTTCCATACACACAAAGGATGATCAATCAAATGGCGTCGTTGCCGGGGATGTGTGCTATTTTTTTCGTTTTTGTTATTTGAGTTGAAAATTTATTATTCCATCAGAATTTTTAGATCAAAATCGCATCAAGCGCTTAACGATTGGTTTTGAATTTTTGCGAGGGAATCTGGAATCATTGTAGCAGTGAGATCAAGATTCAGAGAAGTTCTGCAAATTCCAGAGAAGTACCAGAAGCTACAGGAAAATTTTGAAACCCTAACTCCTCCTTCCCCCCGCGGATCCGTGGCCAATGGTAGGTTTTTGCGGCGGTTCCACCGCCGTTTAGGCGCTTCAATGTTCCAAATTTCTTAGGTATGTCTCTGACTTTCTTATCTCCTCTCTGATCTTCTCCAATAACCATTTTCTGCAGGATTCTTTGCAAAATTCGCAGCGCCGCTAAAAGAAAATTTTGTTGCTTGTTTTGATCTTGGTTGTTTGCATATTTTAATACGGAAATTAAGGGGCAAAGACCAAATTCAGATTAGGTGGGGATTTCATTACCCTCCCTAAGCCCCAAAAATCATAAAACTAGCATCCGCATCACCCTCATTAAATAAAAAAGATCTAGACAAGAATCTAAGGACCGTCGCGCTCAATTAGGACAGAAGAAGGTCGTGGATAATCTATTGCTTATCCATGTTTCTTTTATGGTGTCTAAGGCAAGTGTGTCTAAGGCAAGTGGTTACTTAATTAGGCCCACTACTTATGTAGTGGAGAACCTCCCACTTACCTGGCACTTACCTGGCCACAGAAGGGATAAAGAGGCAGCAGAAGATTTATCCTGCGATTTGTCTTCTGGAAGTCTAGGAGCGGTCTAGTGACTTGACCTAGGTGACCATTAGATCTAGGGTGGTGTGTGTATTTTTTGTGATTTGATTTTTCAAAACCAGTATTTTTTTCAAAACAAACACCAATCAACTTTTCTCTAATTATCACCAACCCTGCCACTTGTGCTACAACCGTTTAGCACATGTTAGGCTGGACACGGGATTCTATTTCCTGTCTTGTCTGCGATTCTTTTATCGACCCCAGAGTCGGTAATTCTTCGTCTTCTTTCCCACCACTCACCACGACCGCGATGGACGGATTTTTATCGAACTTTAACACCACTATGCCATCGCCCGCAGGTGCGCAGAATCCTCCACGCATTTCTCTCCAAGAGAGATGCTATCCTACACGTGTTCCCTTTCCAACCTGTCTTTCTATTTCGCCAGCCAATGGGGACAATTTCGAAATTAAACCTCATTTCATCAAAATTTTACCCAAATTTCACGGGCTCGAGTCTGAAGACGCATACATTTTTATCACCAAATTCGAAAACGTATATGCTTTGATGGGTAATTCACAACTGTCTATGGATGCTATGCGTTTACGTCTTCTCCCATTCACTTTGTGCGATTTAGCCGACAAGTGGCTTTATAACACACCCGCACATTCTATTTCAATATAGGACGAATTCGTTGCGGCATTCCTTAAGAAATTTTATCCCCATCATAAGACCGCCCATATTCGGAGCGAAATCTTCAAATTTACCCAACTTCCCAATGAACCATTTTGGAAATGCTTTGAACGGTTCAAGAATCTTCTTTTACAATGCCCTCATCACGGAATCCCTAGATGGGATCTGTGTCGAATTCTCTATGAGGGTATTAATCTCACGACAAAACAGATGCTTGAAACCATGTGTCAATGTCAATTCCTGTCTAAAGATGATGGTGAAGCTTAGAAATACCTAGAAGATCTTGCTCAAAACACTTTACAATGGGAAAGTGTTAGTCAACCATTGTCTGGGGAAGGTATCAATCAGCTCGATGTTTCCGTCACAATGAGAGCCGAAACGGCCGCAATACAAAGGAAGCTCGACGCTATAGAAAACAGAATCTCTTCAGCCTCCCTAAATCAATACACACTTCCCAAAACTGTGTGTGGTTGTTGTTCCAACCCATCACATTTAACGGAAGAATGTCCTTTGAATGTACCGTTTCAAGGTCACACTAATGCTGCATTTCAGCAACAACCTAGAAACGATCCTTCTTCTTCCACATATAATCAAGGTTGGAGGAATCACCCTGGTTTTGCTTGGAACCAACACCAAACTCAAAACACGGTTCCAAACCAGAATGACTTTCAAATGGTCCCTCCACAACCGCAACCACCACAACTGAGTCATCACCCCTTTCAACCACAAAATTTTCAAAACCCGGCCAACAACTTTGATCCTTCTTCTGCCGGTATTGCTACACCCTCTGCACTCGACATGTTCATTGCACAGTCCATGCAAACGAATGACATTTTAACATATTCTATCCAAACGTTAGTGCAAAACACTGTCTCCCACGGTGAGAGTATCAAATTGATAGAAGCACAAATTGCACAACTGATTGCAGCAATGAGTGCTAGAGAGAAAGGGAAATTTCCAGCTCAACCACCACCTGATCCTGGACCCTCGCATTATAATGATGTGAGTACTATTACCACGTTGAGATCTGGAAGAGTGCTAGAAAATAATGTGGGTGAACAAATTGATAATGATGAATTGATCATTAACACCCCGGCTTCCACTTCCACTTCCAATTCCACTTCTACTTCTTACCCTAATTCGTCTAATTTACCTTCTTCTTCCGAGCCTATTCTCCGTTTTCCCCAAGGCTCGAACCCTCCACCCACTTCATCCTTCCCACCCCCACAAACTTCTCCACAAATGTTGGACCCAACATTTATTGATAAAACTCCATTTCCAAATAGATTGAGGGCCAACAAACCTAACGCACAAATGGAGAAGATTGTGGACATGTTTAAGAAAGTTAATATCAATATCCCTCTCTTAGATGCTATCCAACAAGTTCCGTCTTATGCGAAAATTCTTAAGAACTTGTGCACTAGGAAGAGGAAGACTCAAGTGCCGAAAAAAGTGTTCATGTCGAGTACTGTACATACAGCTTTTCCCCAACAATTACCAAGGAAATGTAAGGACCCTGGCTTTCCTACAATTTCTGAATATCAATCGTGCTTTACTCGATTTAGGCGCTAGTGTTAACTTGCTTCCATACTCTGTATATGAGCAATTAGGTATCGGAGAATTAAAACCATCACAATGCACTTTACAGATGGCAGATCGATCTATCACCAAACCAAGGGGTATGTTAGAGGATGTGTTAATAAAAGTCGGGGAATTCATATTTTCTGTGGACTTTATTGTTGTGGATACACAACCTGTAGCGAACCCACGGAACCAAATTCCGGTGATTCTAGGTCGACCTTTTCTTGCGATTTCCAACGCTGTAATCAATTGTCGAAACGGTTCTATGACCCTATCCTTCGGGAATAGGTCAATTGAGCTTAACATTTACAAGTTGGGAAGTCAAGCCTCTGAACCCTATGCTCATGTATGTTCTGTTGAATTAATGGATGTCGACAGCAGCGAACTTGAACAGCTTCATGATACCGATCCAGACATCCTTTGTACGTTGTTGTTTGACCCAGAGATGTATTATACATATGCGGACCCTTCTTTTGAGTTGTCCGGGTCAACATCTAACGTTGATTCCGAACCTTTCATGGAGTCTGAGTATCATCTCGTTCTTTCCAATGACATTATTCTTCGGGATATCGATGAAAGCTTCGCTGATGAACTCGCATTTTTAGAAAACACGGGTGTTGAGATGAATTAACTACAAAAAGAAATTGAACCTCCACCCCTTCTTCTTGACAATCATAAGAATGGGAGTAATCCATCATCATAATCACTATGTCGTCTCTCCAAAATGAGACGCAAACCCTTTCTTTTACACCACTTATCTTTTCCCCACTTTTTTCTGGCTCTAGATAACATGTTCTTCCACCAACCGGTACGCTTCAATGATAAATTCTTTAAATGGTTGGTGTTGACTTTTGGTCTTTGCAAAGCTTGGTATTGACCAGTAATTTTGACCCCCTCTTATGATTTTCAAAGCTTAATATTGTTTAACTCAAGTTTTGGGGGGTGCATTTTTAGCTCTTGAAAATAAAAGTTGTTCTCAAAATTGTGAGCCAAAAATAAGTTTTGGGGAAGATTTTCACGTTCATATATTTTTTCCCCCGCTAATAAATTTTCCTCCCAAGCCTACAGGTTCTGAAGATTTAACAGATGGCAACAGTGAGGACACTGTTGTAAACAGGTTTGGGGGAGGTTTGTGCTTATTTACGCATTACTTTGTATCATACTTTGCATAAGCACCAAACATATAAAAAAAATTGTACATAAATAAGATAATAAAAGATTAGATGGTGAAAAATTACATTTAAAAGATTAGAATAGTTTAAGAAAACCTAGAAAGTTTGAAGTTTTCTTAAACGAACTAGTAATAAGTAGTTATGAGCCGTTGTCCTAAGGGTTAGTAAGATGAAAGAAGTCACTA
This sequence comes from Agapanthus africanus, assembly GCA_030015575.1. Taxonomy (NCBI): domain Eukaryota; kingdom Viridiplantae; phylum Streptophyta; class Magnoliopsida; order Asparagales; family Amaryllidaceae; genus Agapanthus; species Agapanthus africanus. The sequence goes on along the minus strand of CM057339.1, from coordinate 195,594,725 downwards.
ATCTGAGGATAAAAATAAGTCTGAAAAATAGTTCCTATTCTGAAAGCCAAACATTTGAACGTTGATACCCTACTATATGCACTTACACACGTCTTGAAACTCGGGATAGTAGAGGATACCTTCAAATGCTCTTGTCTAAAAGCCAAAGTATGAATGAAATAAAAAAAATGAAGAATAAAGTATAAAATGGTGTAGAAAAATGAACACTGGTTTTGTAATCACCAAGGCAGCAATAAAAAAATATAGCGATGGTGCTTCATCACCTGGTGCCTTTAGACCAACTGGTTTGGGAGTCACTGCTAAGCCTTAGGTGTTGCAAGACGAGGAAATTGCTACTTACGCCTAATCATGCAAGCACATGAGTAATCGGTCGGTTAGTACCTCAAGAAGTATTAATGGTCGCATGAAAAATGTGTGAGAAATTCCATCTAAATATTCACCGATTAAAAAGTACTGAGGTGATGGACAAGAGTATGATAGCTTGAATTGAATTCTCCGAGTGTAGGGATGTCTATTACACATACGTAGGGGTATATGATCGGTGTTTGGAAGAAACGTAGGAATGAAGAATAAAGACGATGTTTTATTGAGGGATGATGTGATTTCTAACATCTTTTCATGACTATTAAGATAGGGCTCATGACAACCGAAAAGCTAGTGTAGTTGAAAACTCTGATTTTCAAAGTCTTTCTTTTATAATTCTTATCTATACATGTAACTAGGGACACCTAGAGGTTTAAAGGCTTTTTGCAATCTGCTGAAAACCTTCAGGAGACAACACTCCTCCTACTAGGGACACCTAGAGGTTTAAAGGCTTTTTGCACGTGCTCATTGCAATCGTGTTGCCTACGAAAGTGTGCTAGTTAGTTTTTCTTTTTCTTATATTTTCTCCTTATCTTGAATAAAAGATGTTTGCTCGAGACGACCAAAATTAAGTTTGGGGGAGTTTGATCAGTTGAAAATATTGCATTCTCAACACATCAATTTCCCTACTCTTTCTAATCATCTAAAGGTGTTTGGTATAAATATAGCACATATTAGCAATTCATCTGCAAAATATCAAATAACATGTGTTAAACATTATAACCGGTATTTTGAGGGAAATTGAGTGTTTATTACTACATGTATGATTTTGTATATCTCAACACTTTTATCAAGATTGTGTGCAGGAAATTCTTCAGGTAAACGAACTGGAATCTTAAAAGTGCCGATAAAGTGCAGCAAGTCAAAAACTTGAAATCTGGCAACAACCAAGAAAGAATTATAAGATTCCAGACATTAAAATAACATCCTAAAGCCAACACTAGAATTACCTTGGAAAAATAATGCAGAAACCTCCTCAGATGGCCACGGATCCGCGGCCGATCCAGGCCGAGTCGCCGCGGTTCCACGGCCGTGTTGACTCGTCAGCGATCCAAACTTTTCCAGAGCCTTCCTTGTAACGGTCTAGCTTCCTCAGGACGCTCCATTTCTACATGGCATCTTCTAGAAGGCTCTGCATAACTACTAAGCTTTGGAGGGAAGATTCATTTTGAAATTATCAAAAGGGATCTAGATCTACAATTTGGGGGTGGTTAAGTAGTTGTTAAGTTGTTAAATGGTTAATTAGATAATTGGAGCCAAAATTCAAATTCAAGTTGAGTGATACAACTTGATACCAAAACCCTAACCCAAATCCATTTTCAAAAGCCAAAGCAAGATCATTTTGAGAAGCAAATAAAGCGAGCCATCATCGATCCTTTATTCGCGAAGCCAATCTTCATCAAGAGCGCGAGATCCACGACGATCCAAGTCTCACGGAGATCGAGCGGAGCAAAATTCGACGGATCTAGTTACCTCTTCAAAAGGAGCGATCGAGAGTAATATCTTGTAACCTCGAATTGAGGGAATGTGTAATTAGTCGTCGATTGAATAAAGGTGATATTTGTAATTCTTGCTTTCTTTACATTCTTGCGTTATGAAACTTCTTGATTCTTGATTCATTAATTTTCATGATGTGTGAGTGAAATCTCCGCTTGTGACGGAATCGAGAGAATAGGTAGATCTAGTGATGATAAAATCTTAATACTAATCTAAAGTTTTATGAGATTTGTGAACTTTAGGAAAAATAATCATCAATGACCTAATTTGGATCGAGATCACATTTTGATCATTTCGTTGCAAATTAGGGATCAAATGATTGATGAATCTCTTTGGTAGAGGCTAGATCCGAATGATGATCAATGAAAAGACAAGGGATAGAGAAGGAGAAACCCTGGTTTCTTCAATAGATCCCTAATCTTCGTTCATCGCCATCGATATAGCTACAAATTATCCATAAATAAGATTAGTCATTATTAGTTTCATCATTGCTACCAATTCGATCGATTCCTACAAGCTATTCTACAAATCTTGATAACTAAATTGATTGGGACATTTCTTGATTCTTGATTCTAGATCTTTAGTTTCTTAATGTTTCTTGAAATTAAAACTCACAAACCTTGAATCAATTTTCTTGCATTTTCTTTTTTCTTTTCATTTCGATTCATCTAAAACAAGATCGATCAAAACACACATCTCAGTGGACGATCCGTATTCATTAACGCGCTACATCGACACCGTTAATTGATTGCGGTATAAATTTCTTTGGTTGTGATTAAAACTTTTCCATACACACAAAGGATGATCAATCAACGCCCTACGGGCGACAACATAAATTAGTCTCTGTATACAATCCACGGGCAACCAAAAACAAAACAAACACACACGACACGAAGTGATCATCTGGAGAAGCAGAAAGTGGTTACCGCGATGCGGTAGCGTAATTAACTACAGGGGCTTGCGCCTGTAGGGAAGAGCGTCCCCACAATCAAAAACCCCTCAACGAGGGGGAATCTGACGAAGTCTGCTACATCGGTCGCATCCGTTTAAACCTTCGATACATGGTGTCATAAATCAACTTTGCATCTTCGGAGAGGTGGACGGATAGCACCAATTAGCATCTGCCCTCGAATTTCAGGCCTGACGTCCCAATGTCCCGGTCGCGTCTTTCGGCGGAGAACACTCATGAAACCAAAAAACTGCTATCTGACGGTATATATAACACCATATACGAGTTCTCGGCGAGTCTGTTCGGTGTACTCATTCTCTAATGAGCACCTGTATACAATCTTTGGTGTCAAACACCAATAGATATGGGATCATCCATCACCCTATAATGGGTCAAGAAACATATACACTAGTCTACTCTGGGACATCGATGCCTTGTCTTGATATCCCCTCGACTAGGAATATTTAAGGATATGCTTATAGACTACCTAGGGCCCACTAGTATGATCTGCATCACAATCCTGGTAGTCAAGCAAACATCTTAGGGGCTCTATCAACATGTATTAGTGACAATAATATCAAGTGGAACCATACACATGAATGATAAAGTCAAACCAAATAGCATACTATCATATCGAGAAAGATTATCCTGTATATATACATGTCCAATAATTGCCTCTAGGGCATACATATCTAATCATTTCCCACTTGCACTAAGGCCAATTATTGGCATATCTCATACTAAATATCTCAAAAAGTCGTTCAAATTGCGCCAGTGGAAGGGCCTTGATGAGTGGATCCGCAACGTTGTTCTTTGTGTCTACTCTCCGAACTTCGATCTCGCGGTGATCAACTATCTCCTAGATCAGGTGATATCGCCACAGGATGTGTCTGGAATGCTGATAGGACCTGGGTTCCTTGGCTAATGCAATAGCTCCATTATTATCATAATACAAGGGTATTGGATCAACATGATCGGAACCACTCCAAGCTCTAAGATGAAGTTCCACATCCTGACTGCTTCCTTGGCAGCATCATTTGCAGCAATATACTCAACTTCCATCGTCGAGTCTGCAACGGTGACCTGTTTAGAACTTTTTCCACAGACCGTCCCTCCATTGAGGATAAATACAAAACCCGAGATAGACTTGTTGTCATCCTTATCACTCTGGAAGCAGGAATCGATAAAGGCCTCCATTTGGAAATTTCTGTTACCATACACCAAGAACATTTCTTTAGTCCTTCGTAAGTACTTAAGAATGTCCTTCACAGCTGTCTAGTGTTTCTTCTCTAGATTGGATTGATACCTACTTACTAAACTTAGTGCGTAAGCTACATCTGGACGAGTACATAACATCGCATACATGATAGACCCTATAGCAGAAGCGTAGGGTATAACACTCATGCGAGCCCTCTCTTCATCAGACTTTGGACACTCGTCTTTGGAGAGGGTGATTTCGTGACAAGCGGGTAAATTACCCCATTTGGAATCTTCCATACTAAACCTCTTTAATATAGTGTTTATGTACCTGAATTGGGACAATTCCAACATACTCTTAGATCTACCTCTATAGATCTTAATGCCCAGAATGTCTGAGGCATCACCCAGGTCCTTCATGGAGAACTTTGTGATAGGAATAGTTTGACCGATTGTAGCATAGGAATGACATTTCCTATCAAGAGAATGTCATCCACGTACAATACGATGAATGTGACCGTACTCCCTACAATTTTCTAATAAATGCAAGGTTCGTCTATATTTTTGATAAAATCAAACTTTTTGATCGTATCATCAAAGCAGATGTTGCAATTCCGTGATGCCTGCTTTAATTCATAAATGGATTTAAGCAACTTGCATACCTTTACGCTGCTCTTACTTTCAATGAAACCCTCTGGTCGATCTATAAAAACACATTCTTCTAAACCACCATTTAGAAATGCAGTTTTAACGTCCATCTGCTAGATGTCATAATCGTAGTAAGCAGCAATAGCAAGTAGGATCCGAATGGATTTAAGCATAGCCACTGGAGAAAATGTCTCATCATAGTCCAATCCCGGTCTTTGACGAAAATCTTTTGCTACAAGTCTAGCTTTATAGGTTTCTACCCGTCCATCCACACCAATCTTCTTTTTAAAGATCCATTTGCACCCTATGAGTTTTACTCCAGGAGGTGTAACTTCCAAAGCCCATACTTTTTTGGTGCGCATGGATTCCATTTCGGATCGCATAGCATCCGGCCACTTCACCGAGTCACTACTTGTGATAGCCTGCTGAATACTAATAGGGTCATCATCTTTCATAATGCAATCTTCTCTATCACCATCAATAAGGAAACCGTAGTATCTCTCTGGTGGGTGAGAAGACTTACTAGATCTACGGAGTGGCTGAGATTCGTCGGGTTTTATTGAAGCTTCAAGTTCAACCAAATCGTCAGTAGTAGTTTGTGGCTCTGGATTTCTTCCAGTTCTACCGCATTGCCAATAGTATAATTTGTAAAAAAACTCATTTTCTAAAAATGTGGCATACTGAGTATAACACCCTAGTACATTTATACGATATTCTTATTTGGGTATTTTCTAATCTTGCGACAGTTTCTTGTTTATTATCGTTTTGGGTGCGGATAGTGCATTTGGTATCTGTGGTTAGTATCCGACCCGACCCGCATGCTTGAAACCTATGATAGTTCAAGATTACGTCATATATTTGCTGGTACAGAGTATCCGTGCACATCTAGGTTCTATATACTTGTATGATATAATTAATATCTGCATATCTTCAAATAATACGAATAATAGCCAAATAATATTTTTAATATCTAGCATGACGTGTTCCTGTCCAGACTGTTAAAACAGACTAGTTTGGATCGCTGCGTGTATTTACATATATCCGTTCTTGGGGGTATGCACTTTTACAGACCGAACATCGCATTATGATTTTGGCTTGTACGTATATTATCCATATTTTAAAACAAGATTTTTAGAAGAGACCCGGGTATTTTTTGAAGTATTTTGATGTTAGCTATATAATCCAAGAAAATATATTATAATATTTATAATAAAACTTAAAACCTATACTAATTGTTCCTAATATATATATATATATATATAACTAAATAATCTTATATTCTCTCTCTCTCTCTAATCCCTCACAGCCTCTCTCTCTCTTACTCTCTCTCTCTCTCTCTTTTCTCTCTCTCCCCCCTATATATATACAAATTATTATATTAACCATTATATTTACCTCACCCCGCATCTCTCTCTTCTCTTCTTCTGTTCTTCCTCGTGACGACCAGAACCTAACCCTAGCCTCTCACCTCGCCGCCAAAACCCCGTCGACAACCTTGTCACCACCACCTCCCCGACCTCCTCACAACCTCCACCACCTCCACTTCCACCTCTCCTCTACCCCGACGACCCACAACCCCCGAGAACCCATGAACCCGAGCACCCAAGAACCTCCACCCTCATTGTCGGCGACTCGCCGTTGCCCTAACCCTCACCTTGTCGTCTCCTCGCCCTCATAACCACCTCATCTTCTTCTCCTTCATCCCCGACGAGATCTCTGCAACCCAAAAACCCCTCACCGCCGATCACCTCCGACCAGGTCATCATCACCCTCTTCATCTCCTCACCTCCCTCTCCAACTCCCAACACCACCACCACCACCCTCGTCAAACCCAGAACCCCCAACAGTAACCTAAGAAAACCCACGGCCGACGCAGCACCCTTGCCGTCGACGACAGCCCCTCATCACCGTAACCTTCTCCTCTATTCTTTGACCCCAGAACTCAGAGCCGAGCAACCCCATTCCTCTTCTTCCTTTCATTCTTTCCTTCTTTCTTTCTTCTCTTTCTTGATCGGTTCTTGATCGTCTCGCCGAAGTTGCGCATGTCGCCGATGATCCAGACGACACAGTTACCTTCGTTGTCTAGCCCTGTGACCACGACACGCAGCTGCTCAAACCATGCCCGGACCATGCCACCACCGTGCCACCTCCAGATCACGACCATGCCACCTCCAGATCATGACCGTGCTATCACCAGACTACGACCGTGCCACCACCAGACCACCACCAGATCATGCACCAGACGCAGACCAGACCACCACCAGACCATGCACCATACCCAGACCATGCTATGACCGTGCCATGCACCGTACCCAGACCATGCCATGATCATGTCATCACCGTACCCATACCGTGTCATGCCATGTACCCTGCTCCTATGCCACACCATGCCCGCTTCGTGCTCAGCTCATGCCACTTGTGTGCCACTATCGCATCAATCCCGTGTCACTATAAGGCCCATCACCGTGACATGCCACCTCATGCATCGCGTCGTGTCGTGTCGCACCAAGCCGCCTGCACTTCAACCGTTGTTTCCGATGCAAGTTTATCTTTCAACATGCTATGTTAATATATCTATTTATATATGGATAAAAATAATACATGTGTTTTATTATACAACAAATATTATAGTTTTATCGTTTTACGATATCCATTCTTATTCGTACTAAGAATAGCATATCTAATTGTATGCTGGAACCTCCTAATATGATTATACTTGTCATGCTCCACTTCTCAGTAGACGGAAACGGTGGCGTGGCAGACCCCAACGTATTTACTAAGAAATAAATACGTTAAGCGTAATTAAGCAATATGTAAACTGAACAAGAATGAAAAGAGTATTAAAATAAAACAACAACTTTATTTACATTCATCTTTACATACAACTGTTTGAAAATAAAAGATACAATGAGTAAAGCAGTGCCTAAATAATGGCATACAAGAAAGTAAGTGCAATGAAAACTAGAAGTCAGGCTGAGCGATAAACTGGTCCAAATCCTCCTGGCTCGGCTCGATCTCCTCAGAATCTGGTCCTCCTGACGAACATTCCAAAGAAAGAAATAGAAAGGAATGTCGTCAGCGAACTAGCGCTCGGTAAATCCAAAAAGAAGAAAAAGAAGATAGTATATAAAGTGAGAATGAACAGGTAAAGTATATGACTGATTACTGGTATATGTAGTTATTATAACATGGTTGTTTGTAGTTTGGTAAAGAAAGTATTCATGTACACGAGAGGAGTCCATCTTACCCTGTGGACTATGGTAACATGTAGTATAAGGCCCCGTCATAACCCACGGGACAACGGCACGAGAATTCATATAGGTGTCTTTTATGTGACCTCTCGTGCCATGATATACATTCCGTATCAATCTACCACTTTATCCCCGCGTAATATATTGTATAGATTATGTTTACAAGTCTTGCCGAAATCATGGGTATTCATGTTCAGGATGTAATCATGCATTCAAGTAGACATGTCAAGTTATAATCATGGTTCGGTCAAGTCAAGTCAAGTATACAGCTTTGATATTAATGTTTGAGTTCGAGTATTCATGTTCATAATCAAATATTCATGTTTGATTTTGGATTCAGGTTTGAGTTTGGACTCAGACTGAGTCAAACGATTGTACTGATTTAACTCTTGAATTCTTAGGTTTGAGAATAATCGGCAACTGCTGCACATGGACTGCAGGATTTGTGTCTTTTTCCAAGACAATTGCTATTGATAACTTCTGTTAACTTTTTTAATCTGAATAGGCAAGCACTCACTTTCTCCGGCTCCGTAGGGCTCAAGAGAATTGATCCCGCTTAAACCCATATTTACTAGAATCCTTAAAATAGTGTTTTATATATCTCGAGGGGTTTTATGAAAAATATATTAATATAGATTAAAAATAAAATCTCGAGAGGTTTTTCTATTACTTAGGGTTTTCATGAGCATGGATTTTAAGTATTGGGGTATTTTAGCGATAAATACATAGCTTTGGAAAGTTTATGGTATTTTATTGAAAAACTTGCATTTTTGGTATCTTGATGGTATTTTATTGACATTTTTTAATCTTTCATTTTTAGAAAAATATCGTTATATTATATTTTAAAAATATGGATTTATAATTTTATATAATTTTTTTTTAAAATAATTTTATTTTATTTAGAAAATTCGTATTTCTTAAAAACGTATTTAAATCCTTTCAAGATCGAATACTCCGTAAGGAGGTCTGCATCTCACTCTATACAACAACAACAACTGAGTCTTTTATCCCAAGCATATGGGGTAGGCTACATGAACCAACATGAGAATCACGCCGGGTCCAGCACATGAATCCTCTGTCTCCACTCACTTCTATCGAACAATATACTTTCATTGAGTCCTTTAGCAACCATATCGTTTCGTATCACCTCCATCCATGTTTTCTTCGGTCTCCCATTTACCCTTTTGCCATTGCCCATATCGAGAGTATCTATTCGTCGAACCGGTGCTTCCATAGGTCTGCGTCGCACATGACCAAACCATCTTAGCCGGTTTTCCCGCATCTTCTCCTCCACAGGTACTACACCAACTTTTGCACGAATATCCTCATTTCGCACCTTATCTTTTTTAGTGTTACCGCACATCCAACGAAGCATGCGCATCTCCGCTACGTGCATCTTCTGTGTATGATGCTTCTTAGGAGCCCAGCATTCTGTACCATATAATAAGGCAGGCCGAATAGCGCTCCGATAAAATTTCCCTTTCAATTTTAACGGAAAGTTACGATCACACAAAACCCCTGTTGCACTCCTCCATTTCAACCAACCAGCTTGGATCCTTTGATTAACATCACTATCGATCTCCCCATTCTTTTGGATGATGGAACCTAGATATCTAAACTGGTCGCTCGGTGATATCTCTTGCCCTTCCAATGTTATACCAATATGGTTTTGACTTCTCTGGCTACTAAATTTGCAATGCATATATGCTGTCTTGGACCTGCTCAATCTGAATCCCCGAGATTCCAATGTTTGCCTCCATAATTCCAATTTGGCATTAACCCCTGCTTTCGACTCATTTACTAGAACAATATCATCAGCGAATAGCATACACCAAGGTATCTCATCTTGGATAGCTCTAGTAAGCTCATCCATCACGATGGTAAACATGAATGGACTTAATGCAGATCCTTGATGTAAACCAATAGTAATCGGAAAATCACTCGTTAAGCCACCGCAAGTTTTGACATCTGCATCTCACTCTATAATTAGTCTAAAATATTGCACTTTTGAATGAATATTTTCCCTACTATTGTTAAGTACTAAAAGATGTTTATTGTAAATATAGAACATATGAGGGTTTATTTGTTAAAGTTTATTATCATAGGTTTCTACATTATAATTAACATAATGAGGGAAAATATATGCATATAATATTTAAATGAAATCTTTGTAATTAAAATATGCATATCATATCAAATATTTCTAATCAATATTCTTAAGGTTTAATATCATATAAAATGGTTAGAATAATATCTCAAAAATACTAAATACTACTCACACTTTGGCTTGAGATATTGTGCAGGTATCAGCTCAGGTCTATGGTCCAAGTATGAGATCCGAGTCAAATCGGGATATCGAAACCGAATCTGCCAAAATTTAGAAGTAAATCGAGAGATCTAGCAACGGCAGAGACTCGGAGTATTATTTTCAGAATCTAGGTATCAAGAGGATCTCCACATATTAATACAAAAGACCAAAAAAAATCCCAAAACCTAGTTCCACCAAGATGCGGCTAAACCGTGGCAAAATAGGGGGATATGCGGCGGAACCGTGGCGCAATAAAGGCCGTAGGATATGAGATTTTGTGGCTTGGATCGTAACAGCATATATTTACATATGGAATCTAGGGTTTCTGGTTTTAGGGACTATATAAGGGACCGAAAGCTGCACATTCAAAATTATCACCGAAAATGTCAAGAGATCCACGCATCCGAGCGATCATCATATATTCATCTACCTCCAACAAGAGAGAGATCTAGAGCAAATTAGGGTTCTTGTAATATACTTTCTAAGGAGCAAAATTGTAAATGCAATAGTTGATTAATAAAGGTAGTTGTTTTTAATTCTCTTTGCATTTATTTTTTGCATTTAATTTCTGCACTTACTTTTCTGCATCTTCATTATGATTTCATTCACCTTCATCCTCTCTTTAAATCACTAGCCATGAGTGAGTAATTCCTAACTTTCTAGGGTTTGTAGGATATGATAGAACAATGGATGAGAAAATCTTTTAACTTCTCTTATACATTTTAAAGTTTATAAACATTAGCAAAATAAATGTTAATATCCTTATTGGGCGCGCTACCAATTTATTGATAGTCACGACCACGAATTGAGATTGGTTTAACACTTGTTTTGTTAAGGACTAGACATGAATAGAGATCAATGAAATGACAAGGGTTAATAGTGGGGAAACCTTAGTTTCTTCCAAAAAAACTATAATCTGCATTCATCACTATCGATCTAGTTTTAAACTATTAAAGAATAAAATAGTCATTTTTAATTATTCATCCATTACTACTAAGTCCTATGAACCCTGCGAACCTTTTTATTATAAATTTTATATCCGTTTTAAAATATAACAACAAATAATCACCCATCTTTCATCAACCCGTCTAAAGTAAGAAAAGAGTTCACGTTTCTCTGCGGACGACCCGTACTCATCGCGGCTAGCTACTAGCGACGCCGTCTTGATTGTGGTTATTTTCGAACATACTTTTTAACGGTCAATCAAATGGCGCCGTTGCTGGGGAAATGGTCATAATTTTTTTCCTGTTATTCGGGTTGACTTCTTATTAAAACCAGTAAAAATAAAATAAAAGAAAACCAAAACCACATCATGTGTATCTAACGATTATTGTGCGAGTTTTGCAAGGGAATTTGAAGTAACTGGAGCAAGCCAACACAGAGCCAGAGAATTTCAACTTCGACCAGAGGAGTATAGGAGGGCCCTGAAAAAATTTCAGCTGAAGATCCTCTAAATCGGCGGTGGAACCACAACACTTTGGTGCTGTTGGCGGCGGAACCGCGACGCTTTGGGAGAATTGGGCCCCCAAAATTCTCAGGTACTCCCCTATTATCTTTCTCTCTCCTCTAAACCTCCAATAATCTAATCTTGCCTGCAAGATTCTTTGCAAATAGCGCAGCTTAAAAAAATATTTTTGCGTGTTTTGATTTCAGTTTGTTTTTGCATATCTAAAATGGACATTAAGGGGCAATAAACCCAAATTCAGATTATGTGGAGATTTCATCACCCTTTCTAGGCCCCACAAATCACAAACGAGCATACTCTCACCCTACATTAATTAAAAAAATATCTAGACCTAGCTCCTAAGGACATTCGCGCTCAATTAGGACAGAGAAGGGTCGTGGGTAATCTATTGCTTATCCGCATTTTTCTTGTGGTGTCTAAGTCAAGTGTGGCTAAGGAAAGTGGTTACCTAATTAAGCCCGTTATTTCGGTGATTCGTATAGCGGATACCTCCCACTTACCTGGTATTTACCTGCATACAAGATTGATAAGGAGGTAGTAGAGGATTGATCTTGCGACTTGTCCTTTGGAAGTATAGGAGCGGTTTAGTGACTTGACTTAGGTGACCCTAGTTCAAGGTATTGATTGTGCATTTTATGATTTGTTGAGTCAAGCTTCAAGTCCGACTTTTTTCAAAACAAACCTTCTTAAAATCGTTCTCACACACGCTGCTATGTGCACTAAACTCGCTTAGTGCATGATCGGCTGGACACAGGATTTTAGTGCCCGTCTTGTCCGCGTTTTTGCGATCGACTCAAAAGTATGTACTTTTTCATCTTCTATTTCTCCTCCACCGACCTTATCTCCAAAAATGGATAGATCTCCATCGGGTTTTAATGATACCACCCTGCCACTACCCGTAGATGCACAGAATCTACCGCGCATCTCTCTCCAAGAAAGATGCTACCCCGTACGTGGACCCCTTCCTACTTGTCTGTCTCTTCCACTAGCATATAGGGATAATTTCAAAATTAAACCCCACTTCATCAACCTGTTGCCTAAATTTCACAGACATGAATCCTAAGACATATACGTTTTTATAACCAAATTCGAAAACGTATGTGTAACGATAAGCACAACCCAACTTTCAGAGGATGCTATGCGATTACGTCTTCTTCCTTTTATCTTATGCGATCTAGCAGAAAAATAGCTTTATAGCACTGCCGCACATTCTATCGCTAAATGGGATGAATTCGTTATAGAAATGCTTAAGAAATTTTATCCTCATCACAAAACCGCCCGTATTCAAAGCGAGATTAACTAGTTTACCCAACTTCCCAACGAACCATTTTGGAAATGCTTTGAACAGTTTAAAAATCTTCTTTTCTAATACCGTCATTACGGAATCGCTAAATGGAAACTTTGTCGAATTATATATGAGGGTATTAATCCAGCCATCAAAACAAATTCTTGAAACCATTTGTCAATGCCATTTCATGTCAAAAAACTATGGCGAAGCTTGGCAATTTTTGGAAGATCTCGCCGAACCGACATTACAGTGGGAGAGCACTAGATCTACCACATCATCTAGGGAAGGTATCCATCAGCTCGATATTTCCATCGCAGTAAAAACTGAAATGGCCGCGATATAAAAGAAACTCAAAACTATAAAAAACAAATTCTCGTCAACCTCTTTAAACCAAGTTACGCTCCCCAAAACCGTGTGTGGTTGCTGTTTTGACCCATCACATTTAACGGAAGAATGTCCTTTGAATCTTCCGTATCAAGGTCAAGAACGAACCAATACTGCTTTTCAGCAACAACCTAGAAATGACCCATATTCATCCACAGACAATCAGGGATGGAGGAATCATCATATTTTTTCTTGGAACCAAAACCAAACTCAAACTCAAATCAGTTTCCAAGCCAAAATAACTATTAAAGACTTCCCATACAGCAACAACAGCCACCACACCAAAATCAACATCCCTTTCAACCGCAATTTTTTTAAAATTCGGCCAACAACTTTGCTCCTTATAATAATATTTCAACGGCCGGTACCGATAAAATCTCTGCACTCGAACGAAACTTAGAAACGTTCATTAAACAATCCATGCAAACGACGGCTAATTTTACGTCTTCTATCCAAACGTTAGTGCAACGCACCACTTCCCATGGTGAAAGCATAAAATCGATAGAAGCACAAATTGTACAGTTAAATGTCGCGATGAGTAAGAGAGAGAGAGGGAGACTTCAATCTCAACCTCTACCAAATCCCGGCCACTCACAAAGCGCAAATCTCATCCTTCAAAATCATAATGTGAGTGTCGTAACCACGTTGAGATCGGGAAGAGTGCTGAATAACCAAGTTGGTGAACAAATTGAAGTTAATGATATTGATGAAACCCCGGCTACTACTTCTACTCCTACTTCGTCTAATCCAACATCTTCTTCCGAGCCTATTCTCCGTTTTCCACTAGGCTCGAACCCTCAGCCCATTTCCTTGAAGGAAGTACCATCTACGACCATCCCAAATCCAATTTTAGGATCCATTCTATCCCCACAAACTTCTCCTCAAAAGTTGGACCCAACCCTTATTGATAAAGCTCCTTTTCCAAATAGGTTAAGGGCCAACGGGCCCAAGTCCCCAAATGGAGAAGATTGTGGAAATTTTTAAACAAGTTAATATAAATATTTCTCTCCTAGATACTATCAAACAAGTTCCATTCTATGCAAAAATTCTAAAGGACTTGTTCACTAGGAAAAGGAAAATTTAAGTGCCTAAAAAAGTTTTCTTAGCGAGTAATATGAGCAATTCTCTTACCCAATTGGTGCCCACGAAACGTAAGGACCCCGGTTGTCCTACAATATTTATAACTATTGGGAATATTTATAACTATTGGGGGTAAAAATATCAATCGTGCTCTACTCGATTTAAATACTAGTGTTAACTTCCTTCTGTATTCTGTTTATGAGTAATTAGGCATAGGAGAGTTGAAACATGCGCACTGCACTCTCCAGATGACCGATCGATCTATCACCCAACCTAAGGATGAGCTAGAGGACGTGTTGATCAAAGTCGGGGAATTTATATTCCCTGTGGACTTTATAGTTATAGATACATAGCCTGTAGCAAACCCACGAAACCAAATTCCGGTGATTCTAGGTCTACCTTTTCTAGCAACTTCCAATGCAATAATCAATTGTCGTAACGGTTCGATGAACCTGTCCTTTGGGAAGAAGACAATTGAGTTTAACATCTACAAATTAGGTAGTCAACCCTCCGAACCCTATGCTCATATAGTTGATGTATGTTCTGTCGACAAGATAGCTACCGACAGTTGCGAACTTAAGGAGTTCTTGCTTCGCGATACCTATCTCAACGCCACTAGTGTGTTATTGTTTGATCGTGCTATTTATTATACACGTAAAGACCTTTTTATGGACAAGTCCATACCAGTACGAATCCTTTGACTTGTCAAATGATTTAGTCGAGCTATCTGAGTATCATACCTTTCTTTCCGATGAGATTATCATTCGGAATATCGATAAAAGTTTTGAAGACATTTTTGCCAATGAACTCGCATTCCTTAAAGACTTGGATGTTGTGATGAATCAACCTCCACCCGAAGAAGTTGAACCGCCACCCCTTCTTCTTATCAAGTACGAGAATGCGAATATTCTACCTACTCCTTATCTTTTATATTCTCATTTTCGTTCATCGTCACTGTTTCGTCTCTACCAACCGAGACGTAAAATCGTTTGATTACACCTCTTATCTCCATACTACTGCTTCATGTTTATCTGTGACATGATCTTCTACCAACCATGGTGTCACATTGATAAAATATTCTAATGGTTGATGTTGACTTTTGGTCTTTGTAAAGTTTTATATAGACCAATAATATTCCCCCCCCCCCCTCTTATGATTTCAATACTTAAAAATACTGTTTTACTCAAGTTTGGGAGGGGGAGAAAAATATTTTGCTCTTGAAAGAAAAAGAAAATGTTTGCACGATTGTGAGCCAAAAATAAATTTGGGGGAGGATTTCACTGTCATTGAATTTTTGTCCCCTTTTGCTAATAATTGAGAACTTTTCCTCCCAAGTTTACAGGTTTTTAAACTTAAAAGATGACATTAGTGAGAACACTGCTGCAAATAGATTTGGGGGAGGTTTGTGCTTATTCACGCATCATTTTGCATTATAATAAATAAAAGCACAAAAAAATTGATAATAAAAGTTAGGAAGTGAAAAATACATATGAAAGATAGGAAGAGATTCAAGAAAAACAAGAAAATTCGATGTTTTAAAATGAAACTAGTAATAGGTAGTCATGAGCTGTTATCCCAAATGTTAGTAAGATGAAGGGAATCACTAATCTGAGGATAGAAATAAGACAAAAAATAATCCCTATTCTTGAGTCTAAACATCTGAACATTGATGCCCTACTATATGCACTTGCACATATCTTGAACTTAGGATAGTAGAGGATACCTTGAAATGCTTTTGTCTAAAAGCCTTAGTATGAAGAAAAAATATATATATAAATAAAAATATAAATGACACATAAAATATAAATGGTGAAGAAAAATGAACATTGGTTTTGTAATTGCTTAAGGCAGCAGAGAAAAAAATATAGCGAGGGTGCCTTATCACCTGGTGCCTTATCAACTGGTTTGGGAGCCACTGCTAAGTCTTAGGTATTGCAAGACTTGAATATTGCTAATTGCGTCTTAATGAGTGAGCATATTTGGGAATCAGTTGGTTAGTATCTCAAGAAGACGCGTAAAGAATGTGTGAGCAATAGGTGCTACTGCTAAGTCTTATCACCTGGTGCCTCCGAACGGACGCGCGGGACGTCGGGACGTCTCGCCTGAGGTTCGGGGCAGATGCCAATAGGTGCTACCCGTCTGCCTCTCCGAGGATGCCAAGTCGATCTATGGCGCCATATATCGGAGGCTTAGACGGATGCGGCCGATGTAGCAGACTTCATCAGATTCCCCCTCGTTTGAGGGGTTTTTGATTGTGGGGACGCTCTTCCCTGCAGGCGCAAGCCCCCGGTGTGTCTGCCTTTTTAGGAGTATGTGGTTGTGGCGGGTTCACCTTCCACTTTTCAGACAGTACAAACTTTCCCTGGAGGTATTGATCTTCGATCCATCCTTTGAAGACGAAGCAATCTTCAATTGGATAACTTACCGTCTGATGGTAAGGGCAGTAGTTGGGGTTATTCACCTCGCTGGGTTGTGGCGGTCGCCTTGGATTTGGGAGGTTAATAAGTCTGTTGCGTATTGCCAGCTCAAATAACCGTTTCGTCTTGTCTCGTGGGAACGAGTAGGGACGCTTCATCTTTTCGTTATAATATCGGCGTCTTTCTTCCAATTGATCTGCCGATTTCGGGGCGTCAGGTTGCTGTTGGGCGTTCGCGACAAAAGTTGCCCTTCCTTTACCCTTGTCATTCCGAGGTTCTGGCTTCGAGGCAGGTGGTCTATGACCCATCTGGTCCATCTGAGCCAACTTGTCGATTAAAGCCTGGAATGTGGTTGGCTTAAAGAACATCATAAACTGGGAGATAGTTGCGTGGGGGTCTAAGGTTCCCACGAACATGCCCACTGCGGGTGCTTCCTCAATGCGTTGCTCGCATCTCGACCACAAATTCCGCCAGCGTATGGCATACTGGACCCAGGTTTCGCCTGGTTTTACCCTGGCGTTAATCAAAGCAGTCATTGGAGTGCGTTCGCTGGCACTCGCGAATCGCTGAGTGAATAACAGTTCCATTTCCGCGAATGTTTTGATGGAATCGTTCGGGAGTTCCGAATACCATTCGAACGCTGTTTCTGATAAGCTGCCCACGAACTGGCGGAGCAACAGTTTATCGTCTCCGCCGGTGTTACCGCAGAGGGCCCGGAATTGGGCGACGTGTTGATGAGGATTGCCGGTCCCCTTATACACATGGAATTTTGGTATCGTATAGCCTTGCGGGTATTTGATTTGGTCGTACCAGCTCGATACGGCCGCCCGGTTTTCACGATTTGACCAGCTGCCTCAGTCGCGTGATGAACTCGGATTTGCTGGGCTATGTAGTCAGCTAAGTCAGCCTTAGAGATCGTCTCCTCTTTGGCCGTTGAGAGGGCTGGTGGGGGATTTGACGTCTCTCCTCAGTCGTCTTCAAGAACAATCGGAGGATCTTCGGCGGGTAAGTCCTGCTGGATCATCATTCCTATCACATCTTGAAAGAGAAGGCCCATCCGTTGTATGTTGGCCGCTTGTTCAGCAGCCTCTTTGTCCCTTTTCTCCAGTGTCCGGCGAAGGAATTCAGCATCGGTTTCTTCCTCCCGGCGTGCGTCTGAGGACGCTTCTGGGTTTTCCTTTGGTCCGGTGAGCGCGGCCATAGCATTCATCATTTCTTGGAGCTTTTGTTGCTGCTCCTGGGATTTCGTTACGGATCGGGTTAGTGGTCGGTGGCCTGTAGAAGTGCGGCTCTCCTCCTTTCCAGAGGCCATGTATACGGTGTGGACCATCATGCCCCCAGACTTAGGGTGTCTGGGCTTACTGCTTTTAGCCGTCGTTGCACGTTGAGGGATCTTCTCGGGCTCCCTACTTTTATGAGCCATGGAGGTTGAGGGGGCCGTCGAGGTGGGCGTCCAGACAGCCTTTTGGGGTTTCGCCTGGTGGCCAGCCTTCGGCTGGATCTTCAGCTTCTTATGCTGGCGGGAGAAGTTTAGATCGATGATTGAGTCTCGGGCCCGCCGCCAAACCTTATAGATTTTGGAAGACAGCCGTTGAGGGGATCGGGGTTGGTCTGATTCTATTTCCACAACCTTTTCTGATGGGGGAGGAGACCTCTTCAGCACTGCAGTAGGGGAATTCCTTCGCACCTTATTTAACATTTCGAAGCTGTTCCCAGTTGGAACAGCAGCATTAACTTCTACCACCGGGGCTGGTGGAGTCAATCCAGAGGGGGAGTTGCCCCCAGCCTTCCTTATTCGGCGCCAATGACGACGCCGAGCAGACGGCGTAGAGTTAGATATAAGAATGGTTTCGTCTTGCCCCCTGTGTGGGTGGGGAGTCGTTGTTGGTGTTAGCCTGTCAAAGACCGATGTCCTTTGTGCAGCGGGAGCGGGAGCTGAAGCCGTTAATCTGGTAAAGACCGACTTTTTGGCCGGGGAAGCTGCCTTGGCGATTTCGGAGGCATGGGTGGCCGTTTTCTTAGGAACAGCCTTCTCTGCGACGAATTTGCAGGATTTCTGGCCCAATCTAGAAAAGACTGAGGCGCTGACGTCGGACGACTCGGTGAGAGGAGCCGGGGCGGGGGTGAGACGATCAAAGACCGACTTCTTGAGAGCTTCCTTTGTCAGCACTGGCGCCGTGAAGCTGGATGGTGGGAGTACAGTCCCAAAGAACAATCTGGTAGTGGCTTGAGTCACCTGGTCCACCGGCATTGTGAACAACGAAGCAGCTTGGGGTCCATAGGCTATACCTCCTGGCGAGGTAGAGCTTTGGTCGCAATTGCAGTTTGAGCAGTTGAAGGACTTTGCGGAAGCAGCAGCCATCGATCCTTTGTTTTCTGCAATAGGCAAGACGCCAATTCTTAGTATCTTGAAACCCAAGGGCAATCATTGACGAACCGCGATTGGTTCGCGAATCACGACACACGAGGTGTGGAATGGAAAGAGGAAAAGGTCCCACCGGGCGTGCCAGAATCTGTTCCCCTCCGAACGGACGCGCGGGACGTCGGGACGTCTCGCCTGAGGTTCGGGGCAGATGCCAATAGGTGCTACCCGTCTGCCTCTCCGAGGATGCCAAGTCGATCTATGGCGCCATGTATCGGAGGCTTAGACGGATGCGGCCGATGTAGCAGACTTCGTCAGATTCCCCCTCGTTTGAGGGGTTTTTGATTGTGGGGACGCTCTTCCCTGCAGGCGCAAGCCCCTGCAGTTAATTACGCTACCGCGTCGCGGTAACAACTTTCTCCTTCTCCAGATGGTCACTTCGTGTCGTGTGTTTTGTTTTATGTTTTCCTGCCCGTGGATCGTTTACGGAGACCGAGTTATGTCGTCGCCCGTAGGGCGTGGACTAGTCCAAATCCGTATCTTCTTAGATTTGGGTTTGGGGGTTTGGTTTGAGGATACGCTAACCATGCTTGAGGCTAAGATCAACTCAAACATTCGTTAAGGACACATTAGTCTAGTTTAAGGCTAAGATCAACTTAACGGGATCGTTTAGATCCGACAAAGGAGTGTTTGGACCCCATTGTTCCAATTTCAGGACATAGTAGTCCGTCGTGTGTGTGGCCGTCGGGACCCGTCACCTCTCTGATGACGTTGAAGGATTACAACGAGGAGTTCAGAGATGTACCCTCGAGCCAGAGTTAATTAGGGGGATTCATAGTCCAGTCTGTTTGAGGGTTTAAGGACGCGTTAGCCATCTTTGAGGCTAAGATCAACTTAAACAGGACCGTTTAGATCCGACGAAAGAGCATATGGAGGCTCTATGGTTCTAGTTTAAGGACATTGCGGTCCGTGGGTAGTTTTTAAGGACATTGCGGTCCGTGGGTAGTTTAAGGACATTGCGGTCCATGGGTAGTTTAAGGACATTGCGGTCCATGGGTAGTTTTTAAGGACATTGCGGTCCGTGGGTAGTTTAAGGACATTGCGGTCCATTGGTAGTTTAAGGACATTGTGGTCCATTGGTAGTTTTAAGACATCTCGGTCAAGGTTAAGGACGTCATAGTCCATGGGTTTAAGGACTCCACAGTCCGGTATGTGCTCTGGATGCTTCACACGGGTTCACTGCCGTGCTAGGCGAGGACCAGGCTCCGCTCTGGATGCTTCACACGGGTTCATTGCCGTGCTCTGCGAGGACCAGGATCCGCTCTGGACGTTTTCCGCGGGGTCAAAGAGTGACGTTATCCACGTTCCACGTAACCAGGAATTTTGTATTATGCATGGGTTTAAGGACCCCACAGTCCATATCATGAATGGTCTTCGGGACCCGTCACCTCTTTGAAGACATTGAGGGATTACAATGCCAAGTATCAAAGGAGTGAAGAGATGTACCCTAGAACCGGGGTGGATTAAATAGTCCCTGGCCCAATTTGGGTCAAGACTGATCAATTATGTTATGAGCCTATCGGCCCAGTTAATCACAAATTGAGGACCTATGGCCAGCTTGGGCTAAGTCCAGTCAGGTCTGGAATATTGACTCTTTGTTGGTCCATTGAGGGAGAATGTTTGCCTCTATCCCTTTAGCCAATTGGGCCAAAGCCTAGTGTTAAACACTTCAGAGTAATCAGTGTTGAACACTGGGAATAAGGTTGATGAGTTAGTGTTCAACACTAAGAGATAATTGGTGTTAAACACCAGCAATAAGGCTTTTTCAAATTAGTGTCAAACACTGAAACAGATCAGTGTTGAACACTGCCAATAAGGCTTTTTTTTAATCATTGTTGAATGCTAAGGCCCAACAGTGTTTTGACGCTGGGTTTGAGAGTTCCAATTTAGTGTTGAACACTAAGGCAAAAGGGGTCACGTAGCAACACGTGAGAGCGCCCTCTTTTCAATGGTTCTGTTGAGATTACTGCATATTTCAGAGCATCACGTGTCAGCACGTGACGGGCATTCATATGCTCATTTGTTAGAGCTTTTATTAAGGGTCACGTGGGTCACGTGAGGGACAGCCTCAAAGGGTTTTCTGTAGATCTCTTGGGGGGTCACGTGGTGGCACGTGACCCTGCCTCTATGTGTGTCGTTTTTAGAGGATCTGTTGATCTTTTTTCAGGAATTAAATTCCTCGGGCTTTTAATTTTCAAAGGAATTAAATTCCTACTTCCTTTTGAAGATTTATATTCTGAAATAGAGTTGAACACTGAATTTTCTGTAGGAATTAAATTCCTCATACTGAATAGGGTTAAACCCTAATGAAGGCTTTTAAGGAACTAAACTTCCCGTTTTAAAGAATTATGATTAAGGGAATTAAATTCCTGCTGTTTCAACAGAATTATGTTCTTAATTAGGGTTAAACCCTGCTTCTTTTATTTTGAAGGAATTAAATTCCCATGATACAGGGTCGAGCCCTAATTTTATTTTAAAGGAATTGAATTCCTACAGTTCTGCGAGAATTAAATTCTCATGCTTGCATTCCTTCTCTATGTTTTGGATCTGCATGGCAGGATCTCGACCCGTTGAGAATTAAATTCTCAACCTTAAGGGGAGATGTGCACTTTGCAGATCCTCTATCAAAGAGAGAAGAAATGTGTTCTTCTGTTTTATATATATTAGAGTTAAACTCTGTTGAGAATTAAATTCTCTTTCTTTCCGAAAGCCTTCCCTTTCTTACCTAGGTTTTTTGCAGAAGATCCAAGTCTTTTCCAAGTATCAAAGCTTTTCTCCTTTTTCCTTTCTCTGCGCGTATATATCTTTCTCTGTGTCTCTTGGCTCCTATTTATAGGAGAAGCAGCCGAATGAATTAGTTTTTGATGAATCTTCGCTGAGAGATTTGATTTGCCTCCATCATTCGTTTTGGACCTTTGGATTATTAGGTGAATTTTATTCACCATTGGATTTTAAATCCAGAGATTCTCCTTTGTTATTTTGGTTAGATTTAAGGGGGAAATCTTTCCAAACCCGAGATTTTCCATAAATAGATGATATTTAATCATCTCTGAATCTTTAATTTGATTGGTCCCAGATAATCACTTTCTTTTGGAAAGATTCAAATTTCCTTCAGAATTTAATTCTGTCGTCAAAAATGGGCTTTGAAAGCCAGTCACGTGTGACCACGTGACCCATGGTCACGTGCGGACACGTGACCCCCCTTTTGGAATGAAGGATCCTCTTTCTTTCTGTGTTCTGCCTTCTTCTGCTGCTTAGTCGTCATGTGTTACCACGTGACCCCTGGTCACGTGTGAGCACGTGACCCCTGTCTGGCACTTCTTTCCTTGGTTCAATTGGAGAGCGAGTTTGCTGCTTTGAACGTCACGTGTCAACACGTGACCCTGGTCACGTGGGAGCACGTGACCTCTTCTGAAGCTCTTTTCCTTGACTTTGCTCAGCGATTCAATGTGCGCCTTTTCTGCACTTTATAGGTCACGTGTCAACACATGACTGCTGGTCACGTGTAAGCACGCGGCCCCTTTTTGAAGCTTTCCACAGAAGCTTTCCTGATTTTAAATCAGGAAACAAATGCCCCCACAGCGTTGTTCTCACGTGTCAGCACGTGAGTGCAACGCTGTCTCCTCTCGCGACCGTTGGATTCCTTTAGGGATCTGGGGAGATGAAATGTTTCCATTGTTTTCTATAAATACTGTCGTCTCTTCACAAGAGCCTTCACTTTGCTCATTCTTCTTCCTCTGAGAATTTCTTCTTTGAGAATTTAATTCTCGCTTTCAGAGCTCAGTTCTCTGTCTTGAACATTTCCCAGAGTTTAACTCTGTTCGCAAAGAACCTTTCTTCTCAGGTAATGGTGTTGAACGGCCAAAGCGCCTTCGTCTTTAAAAGCACTTTTTGGATTTCAAATCTGCATTAAGGGTTTCGCAAAAAACCCATTTTTCTTCAAGTTTTTTCTTAAGAACAGGGAACCTTCGAACTGTAGATCTCTTAGGGTTTAGGTGATCTTCGGGGAGATGATGACAGCGTTTCAACTCCTTGGACTTCAATTCCATCAAAATTATTCCTGGGAATTTAATTCCCTTTTTCTTAATAAGGAATTTAATTCCTATGAAGAACTCAATCTCTTCACACAGAGGCTCCTTGGGGTCTCTTGGCCCGAGGCTGTTCTTCTGCAATTAATGCGATGGGGATTTTGTAATGATGCCTTTTCGTGGGAATTTAATTCCTTTGATTTTGTTGGGTTCACTGTAGAGCCCGAGACAGATCCCATTGGGGGAACGTGCATGGTCATCATTTTTTATTAAATGGGGATGTTCCCTTTGTTTTATTGTAACTGTTTGATCTCATTATTAATGAGCCGCCATCCGGATTCTGTGGGGCCCATGTGTTTTGTAGCCAATGGTCCCAGGAAGCTTTGTTTTTGCTTTCTTTAACTAGTCTTCGGGTTCATGCATGAGTGTACGTTGCCGACTTTTCTTCTAACGGTCTTCCTTTACTGGTTTTCAGGTGCGATGGCTTCTGTTCCACGCTTTCCTTTTTCTCGCTCAGAGGCCGCTTTTCCTCAGTCACCATCTGATGAGGAAGCGATGGCAATGATTCGGGCGCATGACCCGAGCTGTAGCAACCTTCTTCAATGGGGACCTTGGTATAGTCAGATTGTTCAAGGTCGCAGGAGTTTTCTTTGCGCGGTGCCAACGGAGCCTACTTTCCCATTTTTACCGATGGATCCTCCAAGGACAGCTTTCGCCGTGGAAATGCCCAACTAGACTCCAACGGGGAGGCTGGAGCCTTCGACGACCGGCATTCCGAACCACCCGATCCCGGCTATAGACATCTTGGGGCGGCGCATCTGCCAGGGTGAGGCCCACCCGTGGGGGCAGATTTATAAGATAGGGCTCACTCCTAGGCATCCTACGGGCTATCTTCTCTGGGCTCGCTACATCCTTTCTGCCCATCGGGCGCGATTGCAGAAAGTCGGGCTTTATCAGGCCGTATATGCGTCGCTATTCCATTACAAGTCCCCGCATGCCTGGTGGGTCAAGGCATTTTTGAACCAGTGGAATCTTCCCACTAATACTTTTCTTCTGGGAGATCGCGAGGTTTCGATTTCTTTAGCCGAGTTTTATGAAATTTCGGGTTTGCCGATAAGGGGTAACATGTACGAGGAGTTGCTGCCCCCCTGACGAGTACATTTTTGAACCCGAGCCCGCCCCAGTTGACGGCTTATCTGCTGAGAATGCTGTTCGACACAAGCGCCCCAGTTTAATTAGGGCTCTGGGCATTTTTGATCAATTATTCACCGAGTCTGAGGAGCAAGGCGTTACTTTCAAGAGCTTCATTGCTCGTTTCATTCGTGAGGACGCCTTACCGAAGACAGCCCCGAAGTTTGCCAACATTGGGGACCCCTTTGGGTTTGGTCCGAAGAGGTTGCCGACCAACGAATCAGATCTTCCTCAGTATTACATCCCTATCATATCGCCGATCTCTTTTGAATCCATTGCTGCCCCAGGCATAGACGAGGAGACGTTCTTTGTGGGGTTTATTAGCGTTTGGCTAAGTTGGTTCGTTATCCCCATGCATCGCCGCTTCATGAGAGCTTCGGTCATCTACCCGGCGCATCGTATTGCGGAGGGGACGCGGTTGGCCATTGGCATCTCGGCCCTGGCGCACCTTTATAATGGATTGGGTACTGCGGCTAATACCTCTACGCCTGGCGTGGACGTAGTGAACTTTTCGCTTCATTACTTCACGTCGTGGATCGAAATGCATGTGCTGGGGTCTTTTTCCATGCATCAAAGGCCCGCTTTTTACGACGCCTATACCTTCCCGTGACTTATGCGACTGGTAGGTGCTTCTGCTGCCGATCCAACTCAATTTGGGGCTATTCGGGTGCTGATTTCCCCTCACGCCACCGCCGGCGGGTTAGCTTTTAATGATCGGGTTCTGTCTTCCCCTTCGGGTCCTGTTCAGCAACTTTGGGACCAGTCAAAGGACAACGCACCTTCTCTGAAGCCCCGAGAGGCCACCTACTTATATTCAATTAGACCGGGCTACTTGGTGTTTCGCCAGGATAGTGCAGCCCTTTTTATGCGGTACAATCCTCATCGATTTGCTCGGCAGCTCGGATATGACCAGGGCGTTCCTTTTGAGGCCTTTATGATCGCTCCAATTCCTTCGCTCGATGCTGTTCGTGACGCAGCTCATCATTTCATGAGGCTGAACACTGGCTCTCATTTCATGGTCCCTGAAGCCGAGTACATCCCTCGATGTGTGGGTGCATTTACAGGCTGGTATCTTCATCGGGTCACCCCAATTATTGCTGAAGAAAGAAGGGTTCTTCTTGGTCATGACGCTCCTCCTCAGGTCTCGCGAGTTGAGTTGCGACCGAGGGTTACAGTCCGCTTTCCTTTGAGGGAAATTGGCGCTGCCCTCATTTCAGGGGAGTCAAGGGTAGACCTTACTCCGACCGCTGGTATGCCCTTGGGTTCTTGATTGTGAGGTAGACGGGCTCCAGTGGTAGCACCTCTGCCGGTGGCGGCGCCGCCTCCCGCGGCGTCGACGACGTCGACGTCTTCCTTGGTTGTGGCACCGAGTGAGAGTAACAGGGATGAGGGCGTTGAAGGCGATGTGGGCCAGCGTCGCCCTAAGGCTTCGCGAGGGAGGAAGCGGTCATCTTCAGCGGCCGGTTCTGGGTCGAAACGACGGAGGAAAGTGGCTACTACCCCGCTTGATTCTGTGGTGGAATCTGAGCCTATCCTTGAAGACGAACCCTTGACCTTGCAAGGGTCAGACGCTGGGCTTCTCTTCCCGAGTTCGGCTGACGAGGAGGCTGCTCAACTGGCTGAGGCCTTACGGCGTTCGAAAGATCCATCCCATAATGCCAAGGTTCCGAAGAAGTCTTATCCCGCCGTAATTTTTTACGAAGACCCTTCGTGGATTCGGCGGCGATTTATCGGCCCTTTGGAGGAATGGGGGGAAAGGGCTTTGAAGCAGGTCGCTTCAGAAGATGCAGCTGATGCACTTTCTTTATGGACCGGCGGTCATGAGTCTACCCTTGAACCTCGGCGAGCTTATCTCCTTGAGAAGGAAAAGCGGCTTGAAGAAGCCATGTTAAGGGCTTCTTTGCGTATAGGTACGCTGTGCTTCTTTTGTAGTCTTTTCGATTATTTATGCTCGTGGGTATGTATCATTATTTTTATTTGAGCCGTGCAGAATCTTCAACGCTGGGGGAGCTTCCTACTGGCCCCTTAAAGCTAAAGCCTGCCGAAATTCTCAACGAGGCCTTGCTAGGTGTGGAGGGGGCTGATGAGGCTGCTCCTCTCGTGATAGAACCTCCAGCGGCGGCTCTTGATCAGGGAGTGCTTGCCCCTTCGGGGGACGCTCTTATGGAGGCCGCCATCCCAATGACTCTTGCTGAGGGTGGCCCAAAGGCTGGAAGTGAGGTAGTCAGGACTACTCTCCCTTTGTTGGAGCCTGAGGTTACGGCGGAGACCGTCGAGGCTGCTATCCCCCCGGCTCAGAATGGGAGGAGTGTCGAAGGTATCCTTCCGCGTTTTAATTTAGTAACCCCTTCATGGTCTGAAATCTTTTATCTTTCCCAGAATTACGCGGTTTGGCAGCCACGATCGCGGATCTATCGCCTCGCCAATCATTTCAGCGTCTATTGGAGATGGCAGCCCCGCAGGCGATTCCCCCTCAGCGTATTGTCCTTTCCTCTGGGCAAGGTTAGTGTCATTCGCCATTTTTTATCATAGCATTGTCACTATTTTGTGAAATGACGTTAATGTCTCTTATAGTTTTGGAAGCCGATGCTGAGGTCGAGGTCGTTGAAGGGCCAGGGGAACCTTCAACTCCTACGTGCATGACTGTCGGTGAGTGACATTTTATCATAGTCCCGTTCATCCTGTGTTTAAAAGTTTTACTAACATCTGCCAAATCTGAACAGCCCTGCCAGTCTCCATGGCTTTGGAATCACGCATTGTGATGCCGTCCGGCCCCTACGCTTTGCGGGCTTCAGAGCGCTTGGCCCAATTGAGCCTGGTCTCCTTATCTTCTTTCATCGAGGAGCTCCGTGCTGGTAGTGCAACCACGGCCGAAGCGTTCGCCGCTGAAGCTAACGGCTCCCTTCCTTTTCTCGCCACCTATCACAGTGAGGAGGTGGTGCGGGTCTGGGTGGAGTTCTGTAGGAAGGTGGAGGCTTGTTTGTACGCTCTCGAGTGTTCTCTCCTTTCCTCGGAGGCCGTGGCTGCAAAGGCAGAGTTACGAGGTCTGATAGCACGACATGCGGCCAACATGACGTCGTGCGAGAAGAGACTTGGCCGCAAGTTCTCAGAGAGGGAGCTAGCCTCCAAGGCGTTGAGCGAGCTTCAGACTAGCCTCACAGCTAAAGCCAACAAAGCGTATGACCTTTGGCGAGTGCTTCAGGAGTCCATTAAGGAGGTGGTGGCTCTTGATAAAGCCGCCACGTTTACTCGCGAGAGGGTTGAGGCTCACAAGGCCACTGAAAAAGAGCTTGAAGCTCGGCTCGCTTCATATCAGGCCCAACAAGCTCAGGCGGAGGCTCGCCTTCTGGAGATCTTGCGTCATGAAGCCGTGGTTCAGCGACAGAACGATGAGCTGGTGAAATTATTGCACCGCCCGCCGGCTTAAGGACTTGTATCTTTTCTCCCTTTTTTTTACATACTCATGGATAAGAGTATCTTCCTTTTTGTTTCTTTCATGAATTGTATTTTGTATTCATTTTGGTCTATGAATAAAAGATACATTTTTTTGTTTCAATGGGGTGTCTCCTTTTCATTGAATGCATTCTGCGGATATTCTATCTTGATCTCCTTGCAGGACAGCGATGGCTCAGGATTCAGGGTTAAGATCTGCCTCCTGAGACTTTTACATTTTATGAGCCCCGAGGGTCTCATAAAGAGTTTTCCTCCCGGCCGTGAGGACTTGTAAGTGCCGGATGCGGTTACCCTTGTCCGTGTTTTACGGAGTCAGGGGTTTCTCCAGATATTGTAGTTTAAAGACGTCGCGGTCAAGGTTAAGGACCTCATAGTCCGTGGATTTAAGGACTCCACAGTCCGATGTTAGTTTTAAAACATCACGGTCAAGGTTAAGGACCTCATAGTCCGTGGATTTAGGGACTCCACAGTCCGACGTTTGGTTGCAGGGACCCGTCACCTCTTTGAAGACGTTGAGGAATTACAACGCCGGGCATCAAAGGAATGAAGAGATGTACCCTTAAACCGAGGCAAAAATCTGTGAGGAGTAGGGGTGGTTGATCGTTAGTTTTAAGACATCGCGGTCGAGGTTAAGGACGTCATAGTCCGTGGATTTTAAGGACTCCACAGTCCGGTGTTTGCTCTGGATGCTTCACACGGGTTCACTGCCGTACTTGGCGAGGACCAGGCTCCGCTCTGGACGTTTTCCGCGGGGTCAAAGAGTGACGTTATCCACGTTCCACGTAACCAGGAATTTTGCACTAGATGCTTCACACGGGTTCACTGCCGTGCTCGGCGAGGACTAGGCTCCACTCTGGATGCTTCACACGGGTTCACTGCCGTGCTCTACGAGGACCAGGATCCGCTCTGGACGTTTTCCACGGGGTCAAAGAGTGACATTATCCGCGTTCCACGTAACCAGGAAGTTTGCACTAGATGCTTCACACGGGTTCACTGCCGCGTTAGGCGAGGACTAGGCTCCGCTCTGGATGCTTCACACGGGTTCATTGCCGTGCTCTGCGAGGACCAGGATCCGCTCTGGACGCTTTCCACGGGGTCAAAGAGTGACATTATCCGCTTTCTGCATAACCAGGAAGTTTGCACTAGATGCTTCACACGGGTTCACTGCCGCGTTAGGAGAGGACTAGGCTCCGCTCTGGATGCTTCACACGGGTTCATTGCCGTGCTCTGCGAGGACCAGGATCCGCTCTGGACGCTTTCCACGGGGTCAAAGAGTGACATTATCCGCTTTCTGCGTAACCAGGAAGTTTGCACTAGATGCTTCACACGGGTTCACTGCCGCGTTAGGCGAGGACTAGGCTCCGCTCTGGATGCTTCACACGGGTTCACTGCCGTGCTCTGCGAGGACCAGGATCCGCTCTGGACGCTTTCCACGGGGTCAAAGAGTGACATTATCCGCTTTCCACGTAACCAGGAATTTTGCACTAGATGCTTCACACGGGTTCACTGCCGCGTTAGGCGAGGACTAGGCTCCGCTCTGGATGCTTCGCACGGGTTCACTGCCGTGTTCTGCGAGGACCAGGATCCGCTCTGGACGCTTTCCACGGGGTCAAAGAGTGACATTATCCGCTTTCTGCGTAACCAGGAATTTTTGTTGATTGTATCCGCATTTCACGGAATGGAGGTTTGACTTTTGGTGATATGTATGTCACCGAGCCATGGAACTGGGGGTTGCCGCTGTTCCGTTTCGCTTGATATTGTGTCTGTCGAATGACGAGATGTTCTCTAGGCTATTTGTGAACCGCCGAGATTTGGCTTCTCCTTATGATGAAACCTGGGGGAGGAATATGATCCCTTCTTTATTTGCGCCCCTGGATTGTATACAGGGGTAGATGTACTGTCACCTGTAGGGCGAGGATTTCACTTTTATTTTATTTCTCTTTCCGCGATGCTCTATCATTTCAGCTTTTATATCGCGAAAGTCGCGATTGCCCCATCATTTCGGCTATTTTGTAGGCGTGTGTGGCTTGCTAGCTTTTTCGCTGCATGCCTGGATTTTAGGCACCGATTTTGGCATCAGCACCGCTACAACTGGAATGTTGCCAGGAGCGAATCATCATTTGCCTTTGTCGATGATGAACAAAGGTGGCTCAGCAAACAGGGTTGAGGGTCCTGTCGGCCAAGGCTTTTGACTTCATGAGCCGTAAGGGTCTCGCAAAGGTATTTCTCCCTACAAGTCGTGAGGATCTTGCAGGTGTATTTTCTCCTTAGGGATCGTGAGGATTCCTAAGTGCGTGTTCCTCTGTAAGTCGTAAGGATCCTACAAGAGGGCTTTCTCCTTATGGGTCGAAAGGGACCTACAAGGGCTGCTAATTATACGGACATATCCCTAGTCACGGGTGGGACTTTGCTGGGGAAATGTTTATTCGCGCCCGTGGATTGTATACAAGGGTCAGTACGAGCCGCTTGTAGGGCAATATCGAAGGTTGTGGAGGATTTGCTTAAGAACAAGTTCAGGTTTCTGTAACTTAAGACTTTCAAGTCCTATGAGCCGTGAGGGTCCCATAAGAGAGTTCTCCTTACGAGTCGTGAGGATCTCGTAAGTGTATTTTCTCCTTAGGAATCGTGAGGGTCCCTAAGTGTGCTGCTCCTTTGTGAGTCGTAAGGATCTCACGCAGGTGGTTTCTCCTTACAAGGTCGAGGGGACCCTATAAGTGTCTTTTAACGAGGTTGCGCCCTTTCGGGTTTTCACAAACACTCGCCGGTAGTCCGGCTGTTCTTACTCACGGAGCCCTTTCGGGTTTTCATCCATGCCCACTTTGCTTATGGACATACCGTTTTTTATTTTATATACTTTTTTTTTATCTCGTCAGCCTAAGGATGCTGTGGTAGTAGTTTTAGGGACGTTTCGGTCCGTCGTTAGTTTAAGGACGTTTCGGTACGTCGTTAGTTTAAGGACGTTTCGGTCCGTTGATAGTTTTAAGACGTTTCGGTCCGTTGATAGTTTAAAGACGTTTCGGTCCGTTGATAGGTTAAAGACGTTTCGGTCCGTTGATAGTTTAAAGACGTTTCGGTCCGTTGTTATAGGAAGGCCAGCTACTGCTTGTAAAGCTTGAGCCTAGGAAGATAGCGAGCGGACATAGTCGTCGTCATCTACCATTGACCCAGGCTGTGGCTCACTAAGCATAGTATTTCTTCAAGAAGCGGCCGTTTATTGGCCTGAAAGGCCTTTCACCGTGCATGTCCACGAGTAGATAGGCTCCACCCTGGTAGACCTGGTCTATGATGTACGAGCCTTCATAGTTTGGCTCGAATTTCCCTCGCTTGGCACGATTGGGGATCATAGGTCTTTTGACCACCAGCACGAGTTCGCCTTGGCGGAATGCCCTTGGCCTGGTCAATCTTTCGTACGAGCGCGTCATCTTTGCTTTGTAGGCTTCTAGATGTTGTTGCGCCATGAGCCGGGTTTCATCGAAGGCATCAAGCTCCTCAAGCCGAAGGTGAGCATTTTCTTCGTCGGTCAGTTCGTGGTGGACTGCCACACGTAGAGAGGGTAACTGTATCTCGAGGGGGAGTACTGCTTCCGTCCCAAATACCAACGCGTATGGCGTTGTGTTTGTGGCCGTCTTGAATGTAGTTCGATAAGCCCAAAGGGCTTCTTGCAGCCTCTCATGCCAGTCTCTCTTATTCCGGGAAACGGTCTTTTTTATGATCTTTGTCAAGGTCTTATTGAAGGCCTCGGCCAGACCGTTAGCTCGTGGGTTGTAAACTGAAGAATATCTCCAGTCTATATTGTGCTGCTGTGCGAAGCGGCTAATCTTATGGCTTCTGTAGGCTGGCCTGTTATCGGAGATAATCCGCCGTGGGGTTCCAAACCGGTAGATAACGTGCGTCTTGAAGAAATGGAGGATATTCTCCGTCTTCACTTCCTTCAGTGGTATTGCTTCTGCCCATTTGGAGAAGTAATCAGTAGTTGCCAGGATAAAACGATGTCCCCAATATGATGCTGGTCCAATGGGGCCGACTATGTCAGTCCCCCACATCTCGAATGGCCAGCTGGCCACCGTTGGGTGTAGCGGATTCGGATGTTGGTGGATGAAGTCTCCATGAATCTGGCATGAGTGGCATTGCTTTGCATACTCGAGGCAGTCCTGGATCATCGTGGGCCAGTAGTAACCCATCCGTTTAATTTTTAACTTCATCTTCGGGCCTGCTTGGTGAGAACCGCAAAGTCCGTCGTGAACTTCTTGGACGACTCTTTCTGCTTCGTCAGATCCTAAGCATCTCAGCCATAGGGAATCAAACGATCTCTTGTATAGGGTATCGTTGACGAGAGCGAAAGATAGAGCTCGTTTCATGAGCTGATGTCTTGAGGACGCTTCTTCGGGCATTCGGCGGGACTTAAAGTAGTCTACGAAGATTTCCCTCCAGTCCTCGGCCTTCTCATGGTCCTTTATTTGTAGGGTCATCTGCTCAGTCGCTCTCTTTTCTTTGCATGATTCCGGAGATATTTCTGCCGGGGCGAGCACTCGACGGCTTTGTACCACGATTCTGACGTCATCGAGGTTCTCGTCAGCCAGTTCTTTAGCGAGTTTGGCCAACGCGTCTGCTTTGCTGTTTTCCGCGCGCGGTATATTTTCCAAAGTATAGGAGGGGATCTGGGTCAACAGTTGTTGCACCTTTTCGCCGTACTTCACCAGCTCCGGTTTGCACGTTTGGTAGTCACCATTTACTTGACTAACGACCAGCTGAGAATCCTTATATATGAGGAGGTCTTCAATTCCCATGTCAATGGCAAGCTCGAGGCCTGCTATTAAGGCTTCATATTCAGCTTCATTGTTTGTCCTCGGCTCTGTTAAGGAGAAGGCGAAGCGCATTATCCCTCCTTGTGGAGTCGCAAAGATGAGGCTTATCCCTGACTTGATCATTGGGATACCTTGCTTTTGTTTCTTTACGGAGGACGCTCCATCGAAATAGAGTTCCCATCGGGTGTTTCCACCGCTAATCGCATCAAATGCATGCTCGTCCGGCAAATCACAATTCAAGGGAGAATCGGCCGGTATCGGGTGCTCAGCGAGGAAATCGGCAATGGCCTGGCCTTTCACTGCCTTGAGAGGTTGATATGTTATCGAGAACTCCATCAAGAGCAGGGCCCATTTAGCGAGTCGTCCCGTCAATATGGCTTTTGACATCAAGTATTTAAGAGGGTCCACCTTCGAGATGAGGCAGACTTCGTGTGCCAACGCATAGTGCCTGAGCTTTGTTATCGCGAAGATCAACGCCAAGCAATGTTTTTCAATGGGAGAGTAATTGCTTTCTGCCCCCTGTAGAACTCGACTTAAGTAGTAGAGTGCTCTCTCTTTCCCCTGATCGTTCTCTTGCGCCCATAGTGCGCCCAAGGAACCTTCGAGGGCGGTTGTTTAAAGAATGAGGGGTTTTCCCTTGACCGGCGCAGCTAACACCGGCGGGTTCTGCAGGTACTGCTTGATCTCGTCTAGTGCACCTTGGCATTTTTGATCCCAGACGAATGGGGTTCCCTTCTTCATCAGGTGACTGTAGGGGCGGCATTTGCCTGAAAGATTTGCGATAAATCGCCGGATGTATGCGAGCTTCCCTTGGAGGGACCGCAACTGTTTAAGGGTTCTTGGCGGAGGCATTTCCATGATTGCCTTGATCTTTGACGGATCGATTTCAATACCTCGGTGTCGAACAATGAATCCTAGGAATTTGCCCTAGGAGACTCCAAACGCGCATTTGAGGGGATTCATTTTCAAGTTATATTGCCGGAGGCGCTGAAATACCGTCTCCAGATGTTTTAAGTGATCTTCGTATGACATACTCTTTACTACGAGGTCGTCGATATAGCACTCGACAACGTCATGTATGAGGTCGTCGAAGATCTTCGTCATGGCCCTTTGATAGGTAGCGCCAGCGTTCTTTAGACCAAAGGGCATGACCCTGTAGCAGAATATACCCAAAGGGGTTCGGAAAGCGGTGTGCTTCTGGTCTTCGGGATGCATCTTTATCTGATTGTATCCTGACGAACCATCCATAAAGGAGAAAACCTCGTGAGTTGACGTGTTATCTATCATTAGTTCGGTTACCGGTACTGGGAAATCATCCTTTGGACAGGCTTTATTGAGATCCCTGAAATCCACGCATATGTGTACCGTCCCATTCTTCTTCATTACCGGGACGATATTGGCAATCCAGTCGGGATATTGGACTTCCTGGATAAATCCGGAATCGATCAACTTCTTGACTTCGGCGTTGATGCTCATCTCAAGCTCGAGTCGCATCCTCCTTGGCGCCTGCTTGACTGGCTTAATATCTGGGGATATTGCTAATCTATGCACAGCAATGTCCGGGTCTAATCCTGGCATCTCGGAGTAGTTCCACGCGAAGCAGTCTTTATGCCGTAGAAGCACGTTCTTTAACGCGGCCACCCTCTCTTCGGATAACAATTCACTGACAAATGTCGGTCGCGGGTCGTCTGCCGATCCCAACTCAATCTTCTTGAGGTTATCTGCAGTAGTATGTATACCATCTTCCAGTTCTTTCGGAGCTGGCGGGAATTCTGAGATCAACTCATCATCGCTGTTCTCAAAGCACCGGGAAAGGTCATCTACGCTCTCGGGCCCTCCTTCTAATATCGTAATCATATGACAAGTGCGAACCCGCTCTCTAGACTGAGGTGGGCCCGGTTCTGCTTCTGCGGCCTTGGGCTCATGCTTTTGCGGTGGCGTTATCTTCCAGCCGTCGGATAAAGCAAACCTACCCCGTCGGTACTGGTCCTCGACCCAGTTCTTGAAGGTGAAGCAGTCTTCGGTAGGATGTCCTATGGCTTGGTGATAAGAGCAATAACTCAGATGAGAGGCCTTGCTAGTTTGCTCAGGATGCCTAGACTCTGGAAGCGCGATCATTCGATGTTTTAGGGCGAGTTTGAGTAACCTTTCCGTCTTGTCTCGGGGGAAGGAGTACGCTCGACCCCTCTTTCCGCTTCTCGACTTATTCCCGTCTCCGCATCGGGCCTTTTGCATGACGGGTCGATAAGGCTGAGCATTCTTGCCTTTCGCAGCCTGTTGAAATAGACGTTGCGTCCTGGCCTTCTCGTAGATGGCCATTTCGTGGTTGGGGTCTTCCCGACCTTTCTGACCCACTTTCCTGATAGGCTTGTCCATTCGTTCTAGAAATGACGGACTCGGCGCCTCAATCGTGTGGTCTAGTTTTGATGAGGGGTTGGCATCTCCTGACAGGGCGTCCTCCTCTTCATCAAAGGTGTATATAGCATAGCTGCTATGAGCCCGTTCCCGTTTTCCGGTTCTCGCGTATCCAAGCCCAAGTGTCTCCATTTTCCCGTTGGGCAATTTGCGTTGGGTTCCAGGGACGTCCCAAATCCTGTTGTAGAACCGAGCCTGTCGAACAGTTTGTTTTAAGGGTACTCCTTGGCGTTTCAACAGCTTCTTTAACCCGTCTGTATAGTATCTAGGCAGACGGATGGGTTGGATCCCGTCAAGTGTAGCATCTACGCCGTGCCAGATCTCTTTCTCTACTTTCGACTCTGAGGATCGATAGAATAGGATCATCTTCTCACCCTTTCGCCTGGGAGGGATGCAAAACGTTTGCAGCTCTTGCACACTGTGAGCTTGAAGCGTGTCGAGGTCCTTGTAGTGTTCTCGCGGTACCATGGTGATTTGCAAGTTATAGTCATCGCCAAGGGGTGCTTGCATTGAAAACCGATTGGAGAATACGGCATTGACCTCATCTTCCTAATCACTTCCGAAGACCAATATGGGGGTGGGCGTGCTCCGGTTGCTGCGTTGAGATGGCCCTGTATAAACTATCTCTTCCTCTTCTTCGGTATCGCTTCCGAAAATAGGGATGGTGGCGGCGGCCTTGTTCTCTGAGTTGCGGCACCTTTCTGTATCTTCAAAGTCTGGCAAAAAGTATTTCGCATCCTCGTATTTGCGGACTTCGTTCACGGAAAATGGGTTCAGCTCACCCGTTACAGTATACTCGAAACCATCTTTAAAGTACTTCATACACTGATGTTGTGTAGAAGGGACGATGTTGTACTCGTGTAACCAAGGACGGCCGAGCAAGGCATTGTAACAGGTCTTGGCGTCAATGACATGGAATTTGATGTCTGTGACGAGAAGCCCGAAGCGTAACGTTAGTATCACAGATCCGAGAGTCCGTGACGATTGTGAATCGAAACCGGAGATAGTAATTTTGTCACGGGCGAGATGTTGCACACTCATGCAGATCTCCTTCAACACCCGAACATTAAGGAGATTGACGGAGGATCCATTATCCACCAGGATCTTGCCTATCTTGATGTCATGGCAGTATCCGGAGACATATAGGGGACGGTTATGGTCGCACGTCCCAAGAAGGAGGTCTTCATCACCGAAAGTGACGTCGGCCGTATGCACTTCCTCCAGTTCGTCCTTCATCTTTTCAGTGGCGAAGAAGGCTTGGAATTGCTCAGGTTCTTGTAATGCCTTAATTAGTGAGTCCCGTGCTTCTTTTGATAATAGGAGGGCGTCGAGAATGCTAAGCTGAGAAGGTAGCTTCCTTAGGTGCGCGAGGATGTTATAGTCCACTTTACTCCTCCTAGGAGGGTCTTTAGCAGCCAGTTCTTTCGCGACTTGGTCATCCAAAGTGATATCTTCAGTGACCTTTTCCTTTCCCTTATCTTTTCTGTTCGTAGGCCCGAGATTCTTTTCTGGGAGTGTGCGATTGCGCAGCTGAGTGTTTCCGCAGGCCTCTGATTCCTCATCTTTCCCTAGCGCGGATTCTTCAAAAAGAGGGCCCAGAGTCACTTCTTCATCAGAGTCACTCCCAAAGGTGAGGACTTGCGACCCCTCGGCACGAGCCATATAACAGCTGCCAGTAATTCTGTTGGGCCCGTCGACAGTGCTTCTTTGCTCCCGACGGCTCTTGCGTTTCATGCGCTTGAAATGTTGCCGACGAGCAACATATCCTTCCCACCATATCTTAAAGGCGTCGCACTCCTCTGTGGGATGTGAGATTTTCCGATGATATGCGCAGTAATCGGGGTGCTTCTCCGCCCCATTGTGTGTGTTTCCTTCCGAGGGTGGTAGCTTCATTCCCATCGACATGGCTTTGGCGAACCTTTTCCTCGTCTTGAATATTTTCTTGTCCACTTCAGATGCCTTTCGCTCTGGCAGGGGTAGCTCAACTCTTTCGTTCAGCCGCCCGCATTTGGTTCCTCCTGATGCCGCCATCTCACGCTCCTGATCCGCTTTACTTTTTAGACGAATCTCGTCTAGGAAGGCATTGATCATGTCAGTTGTCAGCCTCGCACGCTCTGGTTCGGGCTCCGCCTTCGGCTTCTTAGTGCTAGGAGTTTTCTCATCATCGGTAAACGAGTGGGAGATCACGTTGCAACTTGCCGCATATCCCTCGGATTCATCCGACGAGTTCTCTCCATCATCGTCCTCTTGAAAGATGTGGCTGAGGAACTCTTGCAGTGTGACAGGAGTTCGCGCCTTTTGATTGTATTCTTCCAGCGCGTCGATCTGCTTTTGCAATTTCGTGCACTCGTCTCCAAGCTTCGCGGGCTTCTTGGATTTCTTCTTCTTTTTCTTCGAAGCTTTTGACGGCTGGGCGTGAGTATTTGGTCCCTTATCACGAGTCTTCGTAGTTGGGCGGGGCTTCAACATCCCTTCGATAATTTAAGGTTCAAGAGGGTCCTTCCATTCGATCGCAGGGCACGCATGAAGGTCTCTCAGCATTCTTTTGGTCTTCGTTGATAGCACGACCTCCCATGGGGCTTCTTCGATAAAAGAGCAGGTTGCCCCCGGTGTGTCTGCCTTTTTAGGAGTATGTGGTTGTGGCGGGTTCACCTTCCACTTTTCAGACAGTACAAACTTTCCCTGGAGGTATTGATCTTCGATCCATCTTTTGAAGACGAAGCAATCTTCAATTGGATAACTTACCGTCTGATGGTAAGGGCAGTAGTTGGGGTTATTCACCTCGCTGGGTTGTGGCGGTCGCCTTGGATTTGGGAGGTTAATAAGTCTGTTGCGTATTGCCAGCTCAAATAACCGTTTCGTCTTGTCTCGTGGGAACGAGTAGGGACGCTTCATCTTTTCGTTATAATATCGGCGTCTTTCTTCCAATTGATCTGCCGATTTCGGGGCGTCAGGTTGCTGTTGGGCGTTCGCGACAAAAGTTGCCCTTCCTTTACCCTTGTCATTCCGAGGTTCTGGCTTCGAGGCAGGTGGTCTATGACCCATCTGGTCCATCTGAGCCAACTTGTCGATTAAAGCCTGGAATGTGGTTGGCTTAAAGAACATCATAAACTGGGAGATAGTTGCGTGGGGGTCTAAGGTTCCCACGAACATGCCCACTGCGGGTGCTTCCTCAATGCGTTGCTCGCATCTCGACCACAAATTCCGCCAGCGTATGGCATACTGGACCCAGGTTTCGCCTGGTTTTACCCTGGCGTTAATCAAAGCAGTCATTGGAGTGCGTTCGCTGGCACTCGCGAATCGCTGAGTGAATAACAGTTCCATTTCCGCGAATGTTTTGATGGAATCGTTCGGGAGTTCCGAATACCATTCGAACGCTGTTTCTGATAAGCTGCCCACGAACTGGCGGAGCAACAGTTTATCGTCTCCGCCGGTGTTACCGCAGAGGGCCCGGAATTGGGCGACGTGTTGATGAGGATTGCCGGTCCCCTTATACACATGGAATTTTGGTATCGTATAGCCTTGCGGGTATTTGATTTGGTCGTACCAGCTCGGATACGGCCGCCCGGTTTTCACGATTTGACCAGCTGCCTCAGTCGCGTGATGAACTCGGATTTGCTGGGCTATGTAGTCAGCTAAGTCAGCCTTAGAGATCGTCTCCTCTTTGGCCGTTGAGAGGGCTGGTGGGGGATTTGACGTCTCTCCTCAGTCGTCTTCAAGAACAATCGGAGGATCTTCGGCGGGTAAGTCCTGCTGGATCATCATTCCTATCACATCTTGAAAGAGAAGGCCCATCCGTTGTATGTTGGCCGCTTGTTCAGCAGCCTCTTTGTCCCTTTTCTCCAGTGTCCGGCGAAGGAATTCAGCATCGGTTTCTTCCTCCCGGCGTGCGTCTGAGGACGCTTCTGGGTTTTCCTTTGGTCCGGTGAGCGCGGCCATAGCATTCATCATTTCTTGGAGCTTTTGTTGCTGCTCCTGGGATTTCGTTACGGATCGGGTTAGTGGTCGGTGGCCTGTAGAAGTGCGGCTCTCCTCCTTTCCAGAGGCCATGTATACGGTGTGGACCATCATGCCCCCAGACTTAGGGTGTCTGGGCTTACTGCTTTTAGCCGTCGTTGCACGTTGAGGGATCTTCTCGGGCTCCCTACTTTTATGAGCCATGGAGGTTGAGGGGGCCGTCGAGGTGGGCGTCCAGACAGCCTTTTGGGGTTTCGCCTGGTGGCCAGCCTTCGGCTGGATCTTCAGCTTCTTATGCTGGCGGGAGAAGTTTGGATCGATGATTGAGTCTCAGGCCCGCCGCCAAACCTTATAGATTTTGGAAGACAGCCGTTGAGGGGATCGGGGTTGGTCTGATTCTATTTCCACAACCTTTTCTGATGGGGGAGGAGACCTCTTCAGCACTGCAGTAGGGGAATTCCTTCGCACCTTATTTAACATTTCGAAGCTGTTCCCAGTTGGAACAGCAGCATTAACTTCTACCACCGGGGCTGGTGGAGTCAATCCAGAGGGGGAGTTGCCCCCAGCCTTCCTTATTCGGCGCCAATGACGACGCCGAGCACGCCGAGCAGACGGCGTAGAGTTAGATATAAGAATGGTTTCGTCTTGCCCCCTGTGTGGGTGGGGAGTCGTTGTTGGTGTTAGCCTGTCAAAGACCGATGTCCTTTGTGCAGCGGGAGCGGGAGCTGAAGCCGTTAATCTGGTAAAGACCGACTTTTTGGCCGGGGAAGCTGCCTTGGCGATTTCGGAGGCATGGGCGGCCGTTTTCTTAGGAACAGCCTTCTCTGCGACGAATTTGCAGGATTTCTGGCCCAATCTAGAAAAGACTGAGGCGCTGACGTCGGACGACTCGGTGAGAGGAGCCGGGGCGGGGGTGAGACGATCAAAGACCGACTTCTTGAGAGCTTCCTTTGTCAGCACTGGCGCCGTGAAGCTGGATGGTGGGAGTACAGTCCCAAAGAACAATCCGGTAGTGGCTTGAGTCACCTGGTCCACCGGCATTGTGAACAACGAAGCAGCTTGGGGTCCATAGGCTATACCTCCTAGCGAGGTAGAGCTTTGGTCGCAATTGCAGTTTGAGCAGTTGAAGGACTTTGCAGAAGCAGCAGCCATCGATCCTTTGTTTTCTGCAATAGGCAAGACGCCAATTCTTAGTATCTTGAAACCCAAGGGCAATCATTGGCGAACCGCGATTGGTTCGCGAATCACGACACACGAGGTGTGGAGTGGAAAGAGGAAAAGGTCCCACCGGGCGTGCCAGAATCTGTTCCCCTCCGAACGGACGCGCGGGACGTCGGGACGTCTCGCCTGAGGTTCGGGGCAGATGCCAATAGGTGCTACCCGTCTGCCTCTCCGAGGATGCCAAGTCGATCTATGGCGCCATGTATCGGAGGCTTAGACGGATGCGGCCGATGTAGCAGACTTCGTCAGATTCCCCCTCGTTTGAGGGGTTTTTGATTGTGGGGACGCTCTTCCCTGCAGGCGCAAGCCCCTGCAGTTAATTACGCTACCGCGTCGCGGTAACAACTTTCTCCTTCTCCAGATGGTCACTTCGTGTCGTGTGTTTTGTTTTATGTTTTCCTGCCCGTGGATCGTTTACGGAGACCGAGTTATGTCGTCGCCCGTAGGGCGTGGACTAGTCCAAATCCGTATCTTCTTAGATTTGGGTTTGGGGGTTTGGTTTGAGGATACGCTAACCATGCTTGAGGCTAAGATCAACTCAAACATTCGTTAAGGACACATTAGTCTAGTTTAAGGCTAAGATCAACTTAACGGGATCGTTTAGATCCGACAAAGGAGTGTTTGGACCCCATTGTTCCAATTTCAGGACATAGTAGTCCGTCGTGTGTGTGGCCGTCGGGACCCGTCACCTCTCTGATGACGTTGAAGGATTACAACGACGAATGTCAGAGGAGTTCAGAGATGTACCCTCGAGCCAGAGTTAATTAGGGGGATTCATAGTCCAGTCTGTTTGAGGGTTTAAGGACGCGTTAGCCATCTTTGAGGCTAAGATCAACTTAAACAGGACCGTTTAGATCCGACGAAAGAGCATATGGAGGCTCTATGGTTCTAGTTTAAGGACATTGCGGTCCGTGGGTAGTTTTTAAGGACATTGCGGTCCGTGGGTAGTTTAAGGACATTGCGGTCCATGGGTAGTTTAAGGACATTGCGGTCCATGGGTAGTTTTTAAGGACATTGCGGTCCGTGGGTAGTTTAAGGACATTGCGGTCCATTGGTAGTTTAAGGACATTGTGGTCCATTGGTAGTTTTAAGACATCTCGGTCAAGGTTAAGGACGTCATAGTCCATGGGTTTAAGGACTCCACAGTCCGGTATGTGCTCTGGATGCTTCACACGGGTTCACTGCCGTGCTAGGCGAGGACCAGGCTCCGCTCTGGATGCTTCACACGGGTTCATTGCCGTGCTCTGCGAGGACCAGGATCCGCTCTGGACGTTTTCCGCGGGGTCAAAGAGTGACGTTATCCACGTTCCACGTAACCAGGAATTTTGTATTATGCATGGGTTTAAGGACCCCACAGTCCATATCATGAATGGTCTTCGGGACCCGTCACCTCTTTGAAGACATTGAGGGATTACAATGCCAAGTATCAAAGGAGTGAAGAGATGTACCCTAGAACCGGGGTGGATTAAATAGTCCCTGGTCCAATTTGGGTCAAGACTGATCAATTATGTTATGAGCCTATCGGCCCAGTTAATCACAAATTGAGGACCTATGGCCAGCTTGGGCTAAGTCCAGTCAGGTCTGGAATATTGACTCTTTGTTGGTCCATTGAGGGAGAATGTTTGCCTCTATCCCTTTAGCCAATTGGGCCAAAGCCTAGTGTTAAACACTTCAGAGTAATCAGTGTTGAACACTGGGAATAAGGTTGATGAGTTAGTGTTCAACACTAAGAGATAATTGGTGTTAAACACCAGCAATAAGGCTTTTTCAAATTAGTGTCAAACACTGAAACAGATCAGTGTTGAACACTGCCAATAAGGCTTTTTTTTAATCATTGTTGAATGCTAAGGCCCAACAGTGTTTTGACGCTGGGTTTGAGAGTTCCAATTTAGTGTTGAACACTAAGGCAAAAGGGGTCACGTAGCAACACGTGAGAGCGCCCTCTTTTCAATGGTTCTGTTTAGATTACTGCATATTTCAGAGCATCACGTGTCAGCACGTGACGGGCATTCATATGCTCATTTGTTAGAGCTTTTATTAAGGGTCACGTGGGTCACGTGAGGGACAGCCTCAAAGGGTTTTCTGTAGATCTCTTGGGGGGTCACGTGGTGGCACGTGACCCTGCCTCTATGTGTGTCGTTTTTAGAGGATCTGTTGATCTTTTTTCAGGAATTAAATTCCTCGGGCTTTTAATTTTCAAAGGAATTAAATTCCTACTTCCTTTTGAAGATTTATATTCTGAAATAGAGTTGAACACTGAATTTTCTGTAGGAATTAAATTCCTCATACTGAATAGGGTTAAACCCTAATGAAGGCTTTTAAGGAACTAAACTTCCCGTTTTAAAGAATTATGATTAAGGGAATTAAATTCCTGCTGTTTCAACAGAATTATGTTCTTAATTAGGGTTAAACCCTGCTTCTTTTATTTTGAAGGAATTAAATTCCCATGATACAGGGTCGAGCCCTAATTTTATTTTAAAGGAATTGAATTCCTACAGTTCTGCGAGAATTAAATTCTCATGCTTGCATTCCTTCTCTATGTTTTGGATCTGCATGGCAGGATCTCGACCCGTTGAGAATTAAATTCTCAACCTTAAGGGGAGATGTGCACTTTGCAGATCCTCTATCAAAGAGAGAAGAAATGTGTTCTTCTGTTTTATATATATTAGAGTTAAACTCTGTTGAGAATTAAATTCTCTTTCTTTCCGAAAGCCTTCCCTTTCTTACCTAGGTTTTTTGCAGAAGATCCAAGTCTTTTCCAAGTATCAAAGCTTTTCTCCTTTTTCCTTTCTCTGCGCGTATATATCTTTCTCTGTGTCTCTTGGCTCCTATTTATAGGAGAAGCAGCCGAATGAATTAGTTTTTGATGAATCTTCGCTGAGAGATTTGATTTGCCTCCATCATTCGTTTTGGACCTTTGGATTATTAGGTGAATTTTATTCACCATTGGATTTTAAATCCAGAGATTCTCCTTTGTTATTTTGGTTAGATTTAAGGGGGAAATCTTTCCAAACCCGAGATTTTCCATAAATAGATGATATTTAATCATCTCTGAATCTTTAATTTGATTGGTCCCAGATAATCACTTTCTTTTGGAAAGATTCAAATTTCCTTCAGAATTTAATTCTGTCGTCAAAAATGGGCTTTGAAAGCCAGTCACGTGTGACCACGTGACCCATGGTCACGTGCGGACACGTGACCCCCCTTTTGGAATGAAGGATCCTCTTTCTTTCTGCGTTCTGCCTTCTTCTGCTGCTTAGTCGTCACGTGTTACCACGTGACCCCTGGTCACGTGTGAGCACGTGACCCCTGTCTGGCACTTCTTTCCTTGGTTCAATTGGAGAGCGAGTTTGCTGCTTTGAACGTCACGTGTCAACACGTGACCCTGGTCACGTGGGAGCACGTGACCTCTTCTGAAGCTCTTTTCCTTGACTTTGCTCAGCGATTCAATGTGCGCCTTTTCTGCACTTTATAGGTCACGTGTCAACACATGACTGCTGGTCACGTGTAAGCACGCGGCCCCTTTTTGAAGCTTTCCACAGAAGCTTTCCTGATTTTAAATCAGGAAACAGGGATGTACATTACTTTGAAATTCACGTAGAATTCTCGTCCGCAAACTAAAACTGGACACTGAACAAACCCCATAGTTTCTTTCAGAACTCTAATCCCGGAACTGACATTCCAGCTCGAAATGAGTGGCTTCATGGGAATCGCATGCGTTCTCACGAATCATTGGGACATGAAGTAGTGTGAAGCTCTAATATCGTAAAGTGCGAATGCAGAAAGGGCGGCTACTAGTATAGTACCTAAGTTGTGTGAGATAGATTTAGA
The DNA here is from genome assembly GCA_030015575.1 of Agapanthus africanus. NCBI lineage: Eukaryota > Viridiplantae > Streptophyta > Magnoliopsida > Asparagales > Amaryllidaceae > Agapanthus > Agapanthus africanus. Next base: position 195,550,555 of record CM057339.1, on the reverse strand, counting down.
AATAGAAAAATATAGTGATACACAAGGATTTGAAAAATTGAAAGGATTGGGATTTACCGATGATGACTTGTCATGTAGCTTCAGCCTTCTCTACTGTCATTGTAAAAGCCTGACGTCGTGGTACATTCCCCTTTGCTGGAGGCACATTCCTCTGTCCTTGGGACACATTTCTCTGCCCTTGAGGCATGTTTCTCTATGCCTGATGGAATTGACGTTGAGGCTGTGCAGGAGGTCCACATAGAGCTGGTGCAGGGAGAGCTAAATGAGGTGCAGGAGCCTAAATGGTTGGCCACTGCGGGGTTGTGATTGCGGGTCTGGGTGCTAGAGATGTCTTGAAACGATATGGACATGCTCCTATGGCGTGAGTGGATGCGCCACAAAGCAAACTGATTGAAAAGATTTCGGATTGTGTGTAAATCGAATCAAATAGTCCCCGGCAACGGCGCCATTTGATTGAAAAGTTTTCTCGTTGTGTCGTATGAAATGGTAAAGAAATCACAACCAAAAATTATTTGACCGCAATCAACTACGGTGTCGGATTGTAGTTTGTATGTGAGTGCGGATCGTCCACAGGGAAAGTGTAATCGTTCGTCTTTTGAATTAGATGAATTGAAACTTTAAAGAAAGAAAACAAAACAATTCAAGATTTATAGTTGAAGTTCAAGAATGAGAAAAAAAAAGATCTAAGAAAGCATTAAAAGATAGAATCAAGAATTGATAGTTTGATGATTTTTCCAAACCAAATCTCAAGAATCGAAATGAGGCTCGTAGGAATCGATCGGATCTATAGATGTGATGTAATCTTACAATTACGTATTCTTATCCTTCGATGAATTGATACTAGATCGATGATGATCGATCGAGAATTAGGGATTTCTTGTGAAACTAGGGTTTCATCTTATCCCTTGTTCTTTCGTCGATATCATTCACATTCTAGCCTCTAGTAAATTCAAGAAACGATCGTAGATCCCTAATTTCGAGCGATCACAATCAAGAAAGCATCGCTACGAAACTAGGTCATCGATTCTTGAACTTGCTAGGGTTTACAAAACTCGTAGGACTTAAAAATCGTTTAAAGATTTGTTACATCATCATTCTATTTATCGTCTCGACTCCTTAATGAGCGGAGTTTCACTCACACATCACAACAAGAGCAACAATTACAAATTGAGATCTAATCATGATGCAAGAATTAAAAGAAAGCAAGATTAAAGAAATTCACCTTTTATTTATATCAACAATTTAGTTACATTCGCTCAAGAACTACAAGAGGAAGAACTTGATCGTCGACTTGGCTTCGCTCGTCTCCGTGGATCGTGGATCGGCTTGGATCACTTGCCCGATTGAAGATCGGCTCGGCTCCTAAAAGGTTGAAGGCTTCTCGCTTGATTTGGTACTCAAGATCTTGGATTTGGAGTGGAATTAGGGTTAGGGTTTCGCACAAGCCTTGTCACTAGACTTGTGGAAGAAGATGATGAAAGAGGGAAAGATTAACTAAAATTGATTACCTAAAGATTGATTAACCTAAAGAATGATTAGCCTTTAACCCTAGGTCTAGGTTCCTATTTATAGATAACTAACCCTAGATCTAGGATTTCAAATTCTAAGTTTCCCTCCTAAAGTTTGTTGAAGAAATTCAAATTTCCCTCCAAAAGTTAGTTAGGAGAGAAGCTTCTAGATGTGATTAGTTAGGAGGAGCTTCTAGAAGAGGATTAATTTGGAGCTTAATTAAGATTAGCCTTCCTTAATGATCTTTGCTGATCTGGCAGTAGCTTCTGGAAAATTATGGAATTTGACATATCACAATGAGGTGTGGGCCCTGGCTTGAGAATTGTGCACTAAAAATTAATTGCTGAGGTGGACAAACCGCCGCGGTTCCGCGGCGCAAGCCATCTCCTGCCGCGGTTCCGCGGCGCATTTGGAGAGTTGGAGCTTGGGACTTCTGGGTTGAACTTGGGCTCACTTTTGGGCTTTTCTTTTATATGTTGAATTGTATTTCTCCATCTGAATTGCTACCAGATCTGAAATAATTTAGTTGGCGTATTTTTTATCAGCTCTTTTGCTTTTCTTCCGTATTTCCCGCACAGACTCAAGACAAGTATTGCGCAAATACAGAAATGATGCGATGCCATGAAATGCGGTTAATTTCCTTTAAAGTGTCGGTTTAAAAGTCTAACACATGCAATCTCATATTTTGTGACAGGTTTGCTAATATGTAGAATATGAATGCCGAACACTTCTAAATGTATGCAAATGTTAGGGAAATTGCCGGCTAAAATATACAATATTTTCGACTGATCAAATACCCCCAAACTTAATTTCGATCGTCTCGAGCGAATGTTTTATTAAAAAGAGAAGGAGAAAATAAAGAAAGAGAAAAACTAACTAGCACACTTTCGTAGGCAACACGATTGCACTGAGCACGTGCAACAAGCCTTTAAACCTCTAGGTGTCCCTAGTAGGAGGAGTGTTGTCTCCTGAGGGTTTTCAGCGGATTGCACCCATAAAATCCAATAATAAAAGTAAGATCATGAATATTACATTTAAAGACAAGAATTGTAAAAGAAAAGCCTTGAAAATTAGGGTTTCCAACTAAGCTAGCTTTTCGGTTGTCATGAGCCCTATCTTAATGGTCATGAAAAGATGTCGGAAATCACGTCCTCCCTCAATAAAACATCGTCTTATTCTTCATTCCTATATTTCTTCTAAACATCGATCATATAACCCTGCGTGTGTGTAAAGACATCCCTACACCCGGAGAATTCAATTCAAGCTATCATACTCTTGCCCATCAGCCTCAGTACTTTTTGATAAACGAGATTGCTTACACACTTTCATGCGACCGTTAATACTTCTTGAGGTACTAACCGACCGATTACTAATGTGCTTGCTAACTTGGTGTATTTTCCTCGTCTTGCACCACCTCAGGCATAGCAGTGACTCCCAGACCAGTTGGCCTTAGGGCACTAGGTGAAGAAGCACCCTTTGCTATATATTTTTTATTTCCCTTGGTGATAACAAAACCAGTGTCTATTTTTCTCACCATTTTTTTTTATTTCCTTCATACTTTTGGCTTTAAGACAAGAGCATTTCAAGGTATCCTCTACTATCCCAGGCTTTAAGATGTGTGTAAGTGCGAATAGCAGGGTATCAACGTTCAAAATGTTTGGCTTCCAGAATAGAAACTATCTTTCAGACTTATTTTTATCCTCAGATTAGTGACGTCTTTCATCTTACTAACCCTTGGAACAACGGCTCATAACTACTTATTACTAGTTCGTATAAGAAAACTTCTAATTTTCTTAGTTTTCTTAGATTTTTCTAATCTCATGGATGTAATTTTTCACTATCTAAACTTTCATTATCTTATTTATATACAAAAATATTTTTATAATTTTGAAAATTTTTAAATTTTTATGGTTTTTCAAAAAAATGTTTTGTGCTTATGCAATGTATGATGCAAATGATGCGAAAATAAGCACAAACCTCCCCCAAACTTGTTTTCAACAGTGTCCTCACTGTTGCCTTCTGCTAAATCTCGAAAAACCTGTAAGCTTGGGAGGAATTTATTAGTGGGGGCAAAATATTTAAGTGAAGAATCTCCCCCAAACTTATTTTTGGCTCATAATTTTGTAAAAATTTTCTTTTCAAGAGCCAGAAAATATATACCCCCCCCCCAAACTTGAGTTATGCAATGTTAAACTTTGAAAATCACAAGTGGGGGTCAAAAATTATTGGTCGATGCCAAGCTTTGCAAAGACCGAATGTCAACACCAACCATTCAAAAATTTTATCAATGCAGTGCTCGGGTTGGTGGAAGAAGAAGTGGGGAAAGGTTAAGTGGTGGAAAAGAATGTGTGTGCGTCTCATATTGGAGAGACGATGCAGTGTATGTGATGGATTACTCGCATTCTTTTTACAATTCAGAAGAAGGGGTGGAGGTTCAATTTCATTGATTGGGAGATAATTCATCTCAACACCCGTGTCATTCAAAAATGCGAGTTCATCAGCGAAGATCTCCTCAAAAGTTCCATCAATACCCCGATGAATAATGTCATCACAAAGTACGGGGTGATCTTCAGACTCTAAGAACAGTTCATAATCCGTGTTATTTGTTGACCCGGACATCTCGGTGGAAGAGTCCGTATGTGTATGCTACATAGTTGGGTCAAACAATAACATATGAAAAGAGTCAAGATCGATATCAGGAGGATCATCAAATTCGCTGCTGTCGACATCCATTAAGTCGACAGAACAGACCTGAGCAGTAGGTTCGGAGGGTACACTTCCCAACTTGTAAATGTTCAATTCTATTGACCTATTCCCGAAGGATAGGGTCATAGAACCGTTACGACAGTTGATTATTGCATTGGAAGTGGCCAAAAAGGGGCGACCTAAAATCACCGGAATTTGATTCCGTGGGTTCGCTACAGGTTGTGTATCAATTACAATAAAATCTACCGGGAATATAAATTCTCTGATTTTTATTAACACATCCTCCAGTTCACCCCTAGGTTTGGTGATTGATCGGTCAGCCATCTGGAGAGTGCAATTGGTTGGCTTCAACTCTCCGATCCCTAATTGCTCATAGACTGAGTATGGAAGCAAGTTAACACTAGCGCCAAGGTCTAATAGAGCACGGTTGATGTGTTTTTCCCCAATAGAAACGGAAATAGTAGGATATCATGGATCCTTACGTTTCCTCGGTAATTGTTGGGGGAAAGCCGTGTCTATTGTTTTTTCCATAAAAATCTTCTTGGGCACTGGATTCTTCCTCTTCCTAGTGCACAAGTTCTTAAGAGTTTTCGCATAGGACGGAACTTGTTGGATGGCATCTAGGAGAGGGATGTTGGTGTTTACTTGCTTAAAAATGTTCATAATCTTCTCCATATGTGGACCCGGTGTGTTTGCCCTTAACCGATTAGGATAAGGTGCTTTAGCAATAAGCGTTGGGTCCATCATAGGAGAAGGAAGTGTGTGTGGAACCGATCCCAGAATAGAAGTGGGGATCGTCCGTGGAGGGGTAAAAGAGGTGGGCTGTAGTGGCGAGCCTTTTGGGAACTGGAGAATAGGCTCGGAAGAAGATGGTAGGGTAGAAGAACTGGGGTCAGAAGTGTGTGTGTGTGGAAAGGTCTCAGCCGGGGTGTTATTGATTGATTTATTCGTATCATCAAACTCTTCCCCAAGGTGATGGTCAAGCACTCTTCCAGATCTCAACGTGATCTCATCCACATGATGTGAATAGCCAAGATTAAGTAAAGGTTGAGCTGGAAGTTTCCCTTTCTCTCGTGCACTCATTTCGGCTTTTAGTTGTGCAATTTGTTCTTCCATCGATTTGATGTTCTCATTTTGAGAGATAATGATCTTCATTACATTCTCGACGGAAGATTGCAAACTTGCCGTCCCTTGGATGAATTGTTTCATGAAAGTATCCAAGGTTTGTGCTAGTGCAGAGGTATTATCTGTACCGGTCAATTGCAAAAAGTTTTCATGTGGTGCAAAAGTGTTGGCCGGATTTTGGAAGTTTTGTGCTTGGAAGGGGTGCTGACTCAAAAGAAGTTGTGGGTGCTGTTGTGGTGGAGGGGTCCCTTGGAAATTGTTTTGGTTTGGAACCGTGTTTTGAAATTGTGAGTGGTTCCAAGCAAAGTTAGGGTGATTCCTCTAACCCTGATCATATGTGGAGGAAGATGGATCGTTTCTAGGTCTTTGAAATGCGGCATTGGTAAGCTCATGACCTTGAAACGGACATTCTTCCGTCAAGTGAGACGGATCAGAACAACAACCACATACAGTTTTGGAGAGTGATATTTGACTTAGGGCGGCGGCTAAAAGTTTATTTTCCATATTCTCGAGTTTCTTATTGATAGCTGCAATGTCAGCTCTAACTTCTATGGAAATATCATTGCCATCCCTAGACGATTGACTCACACCCTCCCACTGTAAAGATTTTTCAGCGAAATCTTCTAGAAAGTTCCAGGCTTCCCAATCATCTTTGGTCATAAAGTTGCCTTGACACATGGATTCAAGGGACTGTCTTGTGTAAGGAGTAATGCCCTCATAAATGATTCGGCACAATTCCCATCTCGGGATGCCGTGATGTGGACATTGGACTAACAGATCCTTGAAGCGGTCAAGACATTTTGAAAATGTTTCATTTGGAAGCTGGGTGAATTGATAGATTTCGCTACGGACTCGAGCTATTTTGTGATGTGGGTAGAATTTCTTAAGGAATGCTTTGACGAAGTCTTCCCAATTTGAAATGGAATGTGCGGTAGTGTTATATAGCCACTTCTCGGCTATATCGCACAAGGTAAATGGGAGAAGACGTAGACGGAAAGCATCCACAGAAAGCTGTGAAGTACCCATCATTGCGCATACATTTTCAAATTTCGTGATAAACACGTATGCGTCTTCAGACTCGAGACCGTGAAATTTTGGTAGAAGGTTGATGTATTGGGGTTTTATTTGAAAATTTTCCCCGTTGGCTGGTGGTGTGGAAAGACAGGTGGAAAGTGGGCTTCGTGTTGGATAGCATCTCTCTTGGAGAGAGATGCGAGGTGGATTCTGCGCACCAACGGACGGCGGCAGAGTAGTGGAAAAGAAGTTCGATGGAGGTGGATCCATCGATGTGGGTGTGGTGGTGGGTAAAAGAAAGGTAAGTGTAGAAATACCGACTTTTGGGTCGATGAGGGAAACGCGGACTAACGGGCACTAGAAACCCGTGTCCATCCTATCTTGCACTAAAAAGGGTTAGTACAAGTGGCAGCGTGAATTTATAATTAGGGGAAATGATATGAATGCGGTGTTTGCTTTGAAAAAGATACGGATTTTTGAAAAAAATGATGCAACAAAACAAATGCAACACACAAAACCCTAAAATCTAGGGGTCACCTAGGTCAAAGCTCTAGACCGCTCCTAACTGCAAAAAGACAAGTCGCGGGATAGAATCCTCCACTGCCTCTTTGTCCTCCTGTGGCCGGATAAGTGCCAGGTAAGTGGGAAGGTACTCCACTACGTAAGTAGTGGGCCTAATTAAAAACCACTAGCCTTAGACACACTCGCCTTAGGCACCACAAGAAAACGCGGATAAGCAATGAATTACCCATGGCCTTCTCTTGTCCTAATTGAGCGCGACGGTCCTTAGAGTCATCTCTAGATTTCTTTTAATTAATGAGGGTAAATGCGGATGCAAGTTTTGCGATTTTCGGGGCCTAGGAAGGGTAATGAAATCCCCACCTAATTTGGATTTGGTCGTGCCCCTTAAATTCCGTATTAATATGCAACAACCACAAGAATCAAAAACACGCACAAATTTTATTTTGCTTTTGCGGCGCTGCGATTTATTTGCAAAGAAACCTGCAGCAAATTGTTAGTTGGAGTAGACAGAGAAGAAGATAAGAAAGTAAGAGACTTACAGAGGAAAATTGGTATAGTGAACAGTCAAGGGGACCGCGGAAGCGCCGCAGATGAGGGGTTTTCGCCGTGGAAACGCGGTTTAATGAGGAGGCCTCTGCAAATTTGTTTTATGACAATGCTTCTGTTACTCCCCTTAGCTCTCTGAAAAACTCAGAAAATTTTTATCCAAGCTCCAATAATTCCAGATTTCCTCGTAACAAATCACAACACACGTATTAGAGTTTGTACGAGTTTAGATCTAAAAAATTATGATGGAATAAATTGTTCAACTCAAATTTCAAAATACGAATTATTAGCGCACTATCCCCGGCAACGGCGCCATTTGATTGAAAAGATTTCGGATTGTGTGTAAATCGAATCAAATAGTCCCCGGCAACGGCGCCATTTGATTGAAAAGTTTTCTCGTTGTGTCGTATGAAATGGTAAAGAAATCACAACCAAAAATTATTTGACCGCAATCAACTACGGTGTCGGATTGTAGTTTGTATGTGAGTGCGGATCGTCCACAGGGAAAGTGTAATCGTTCGTCTTTTGAATTAGATGAATTGAAACTTTAAAGAAAGAAAACAAAACAATTCAAGATTTATAGTTGAAGTTCAAGAATGAGAAAAAAAAAGATCTAAGAAAGCATTAAAAGATAGAATCAAGAATTGATAGTTTGATGATTTTTCCAAACCAAATCTCAAGAATCGAAATGAGGCTCGTAGGAATCGATCGGATCTATAGATGTGATGTAATCTTACAATTACGTATTCTTATCCTTCGATGAATTGATACTAGATCGATGATGATCGATCGAGAATTAGGGATTTCTTGTGAAACTAGGGTTTCATCTTATCCCTTGTTCTTTCGTCGATATCATTCATATTCTAGCCTCTAGTAAATTCAAGAAACGATCGTAGATCCCTAATTTCGAGCGATCACAATCAAGAAAGCATCGCTACGAAACTAGGTCATCGATTCTTGAACTTGCTAGGGTTTACAAAACTCGTAGAACTTAAAAATCGTTTAAAGATTTGTTACATCATCATTCTATTTATCGTCTCGACTCCTTAACGAGCGGAGTTTCACTCACACATCACAACAAGAGCAACAATTACAAATTGAGATCTAATCATGATGCAAGAATTAAAAGAAAGCAAGATTAAAGAAATTCACCTTTTATTTATATCAACAATTTAGTTACATTCGCTCAAGAACTACAAGAGGAAGAACTTGATCGTCGACTTGGCTTCGCTCGTCTCCGTGGATCGTGGATCGGCTTGGATCACTTGCCCGATTGAAGATCGGCTCGGCTCCTAAAAGGTTGAAGGCTTCTCGCTTGATTTGGTACTCAAGATCTTGGATTTGGAGTAGAATTAGGGTTAGGGTTTCGCACAAGCCTTGTCACTAGACTTGTGGAAGAAGATGATGAAAGAGGGAAAGATTAACTAAAATTGATTACCTAAAGATTGATTAACCTAAAGAATGATTAGCCTTTAACCCTAGGTCTAGGTTCCTATTTATAGATAACTAACCCTAGATGTAGGATTTCAAATTCTAAGTTTCCCTCCTAAAGTTTGTTGAAGAAATTCAAATTTCCCTCCAAAAGTTAGTTAGGAGAGAAGCTTCTAGATGTGATTAGTTAGGAGGAGCTTCTAGAAGAGGATTAATTTGGAGCTTAATTAGGATTAGCCTTCCTTAATGATCTTTGCTGATCTGGCAGTAGCTTCTGGAAAATTATGGAATTTGACATATCACAATGAGGTGTGGGCCCTGGGTTGAGAATTCTGCACTAAAAATTAATTGCTGAGGTGGACAAACCGCCGCGGTTCCGCGGCGCAAGCCATCTCCTGCCGCGGTTCCGCGGCGCATTTGGAGAGTTAGAGCTTGGGACTTCTGGGTTGAACTTGGGCTCACTTTTGGGCTTTTCTTTTATATGTTGAATTGTATTTCTCCATCTGAATTGCTACCAGATCTGAAATGATTTAGTTGGCGTATTTTTTATCAGCTCTTTTGCTTTTCTTCCGTATTTCCTGCACAGACTCAAGACAAGTGTTGCGCAAATACAGAAATGATGCGATGCCATGAAATGCGGTTAATTTCCTTTAAAGTGTCGGTTTAAAAGTCTAACACATGCAATCTCATATTTTGTGACAGATTTGCTAATATGTAGAATATGAATGCCGAACACTTCTAAATGTATGCAAATGTTAGGGAAATTGCCGGCTAAAATATACAATATTTTCGACTGATCACAAACGCAGGCCATTTGCACACTTGTAGTCCTACGCCAGGTGTCCCGTCCTCTTGCAATAGAAACAAAAATCTGGACTGGACCGGTTAAATGATCCTCCCGATCTCCTGGGTGCAAAGGTCGGCCTAGAAAAGGCTCCTCCTATCATCTGTGTGTAAGGCGTTTCACACCGACAGTCTGCGGTCTGCCCTTCTTCTTCACAGCTGTCTCATAGTGTCGGACGGTCTTCAAAGCAAGTTCATAGGTTGGGAAATCCTCTGTAGCGAGTGCAGCATGGATTTCCGGGTCCAACCCTTGCTAAAATTTTCATGCCCGGATCTCGGCAGTAGGAATCATGTGTGCAGCGAACCTATTATGACCTTGTGTTAGCAGTGTAATGAGTGAGATCAGGAATTTGAATTTGAGACAATATCTTACCTGCTGAGCATGGTAAACTCAGTATCTCATTCATCCACAGACCTGACCCACATCGAGCCTTGTTGTAGATGAATGAACTGCTGCTCCATGTCAAAACAGACAGTCTCGGGGAAATACTTTGCATCGAACAGATCACGAAACGTTTTCCACTCTATGGGTTGAGTGAGACGGCTTTCTTCAACCTTCCACCAGACTCTGGCGTTGTCGGCCAGCTGTCGGTCACTTGAGCTACTTCCAGATCATCATCGATTGCTTGAGCCCATTCTTCTTCCTCAAGAGGGCTCTCTTTCCCAAGGAAATGTTTTGGGTGCAATGCCCGAAATTGCTTGACTCCGGGTGTCTTGGATTCGGGCCGGTGCATGAGGATGGCAGTCTGCTGCTGCTGACCCTCCAACAGGCTCTTGATAGCCTTAAGCGGTACCGTTTGCTCATTGATAGAGGCTGCAACGGTAGGTGGTGGTGGTAGAGTAGGCGGTGGGGTATTTCCATTGACATTGGTACTGGTGTTGTTGGAAGAATCCATGACCTTGATAGAAAAATGAAAGGTTAGGATAGATTCAAGAAATTAGAAATATAAGAAATGTATAGTTGCTGATTCTTATAATTATTTTGATACATTGCTTAAGAGTTCATGCAAAATGGACCTGCATGGACCGCCAACAAAACCTGTCACGCCCCGCTTCCCAGTAGACGGAAATGCTTACGTGGCAGGCCGCAACGTATTTACTAAGAAATAAATACGTTAAGCGTAATTAAGCAATATATAACGTTTTAGAAATTGTTTAGGCAAATTTTCCGTTAATAGGTATAATAAGCTGTGTTTTCCGTAAAAACCTTGAAGTGATCATTTTTCAGTATAGACTTAACTGCACCTAGTTTAACTAGGAAATTGCTAGTTTGCGGTTTTTAGTTGTCACTTGAAAATTTTAGTTCACTTTAATATTTTTCCTTAATTAAAATATTATTATAAGCTTTTAATTATGCACTTAATTAGTGTTAATTACAATTTTGATTGGGTTAATTATGCTAAAGTGAATCTATGCTAAATTAATCACAAGATTAAGCATTAAACCATCATTGAAAATATCCTAGAAAATATCTAGATATTTTGGTGAATTAAAAGAAAACTTTAATTAGAAAAGAAAAGGTTTAAGAGGTGGCATGGATGGGAAAGTTATTAATGAGCATTAATTGGTGTTTTAGACTAGATTTTTCCATACTCTCCCCATCTCCTTACCTTGGCTGACCCCTCCCCCTTGCTGCCCTCTCTCTTCTCACCCCATTTTCACTTCTTCAAGCTAAAATAAATCATCAAATAATCCCACAAACTCAAATACAAATCCATACCCAATATTCTTTAACCCTAACCTAGCTTGATTCATGAGGAAAGTTAGTATTTTGGAGGCTAATTTGGAAGTTTAGTTGCAAGTTTGTGAATCTAAGTGAGGTATAAAATCCTAACCCTAAACTTTAGTTATTGTTTAAATACTTAAATATAGTTATTAGATGTTTAATTAAAGCTTGAATTAGCATGTTTTGGAGATTCTAGAAAGGGTTATGAAGATCAAGTAAGGTTTTGATTGATTGAAATGGTCAATGGAGAAGTGTAGACTTAGAAAACTTAGCCTAGTTGTGAAAATGATATTTGTTATTTTCCTAATTATCTAATTAAGTTTAAGTGCAAACTAAACTTTTATTAAATCTTTTATGGGTGAGATTAAAATTGTAGTAAAGGTTTGGGTGACTTAGTTAAGCTACTATGTGTTGATTGTGATCACTAGAATTGTTTAAATTTCTAGACTTGAGCTAAAATGATTAAAAGTTGTTTACTAGGTTTTCGGATAAATTAGGCGTGGGTTTCTTTTGACGTTGTGATGAAATTTATTTTAACTTCCACGATATGAAATGTGTTGTGATTGCGCGATCGGTACGATCGGGGTCTAGGCTTGGTGGTTGTGTCGTTTTTCGTTCCTAGCTGAGATTGTGCCAATATTGTACGCGTTTTGTGCACTGAGTGCACGGTGTGTTTATCTTGTGGACGTTATCCTTGCGTTTCATTAGCTTTGTATCGGCGCTGAATATTTAACCTTATGTGTTGTGTTTATGAAATTTAGGATCGCGAGCAGGGACTTCGGACGCTGCGAAGAAAGAGAAGCAGGTGGTCGGATTTACTTAGCTCGAGGTCATCGGTGAGTATATTTAACATCTACAGGAGAATCGCCCGCATGGCGTTATGCGTCTGGGCAAGATTAAATGACATGATTATTAGTTATAAGTATATGAACATTGATTGTGCATGTGTACCATTGTTGCATATTTCACTTCCTATTGTATATGGACTTAGTATTAATGAGACACAACACCATTATTGACAGTTCATGTTACACGAGCACTAATTGTATGCTACACACACTCCGTCGATAATTGCCATGACACGCACAAACACCTATACATACGTGATATTGTATTAGTTAGGGACATTGAGACTTGATCCTTATTTCCATTGTGTATAAGAAAGATAGCATACACATATACCTATATGCTTACACACATACCTATAGGGTATTATATCATTATTGACAGGTATAGACACATATCTTGCTATAGCTTCACATATACCTATAGGGTATTATATCATTATTGACAGGTATATACACATATGAGATATAGCCACATGTACATCTTGCATACATACTTACATGTACACACGTATACCTTGCTATAGCTACATGTTCACCCTTATATGATGTTGCATTGGATTTTGGAGAAATTAGGAACCGCATGATATATTTAATAACTTGTTGCATTTAAATAGCGGTTTTTCCTTTATATGCTTATATTACTGTTTTATGTTGCATATATTATATTTCATGGATTTACGCATTGAGATATAGATTTCATATGATATTTTCTTGATGTTTTACTCCTGATGATATATATCAGTGGTATGGGACGCTGTTATATATGTATGTATGTATGTATATATATATATATATATATATATATATATATATGTATCAGTGGTATGGGACACTGTTATATATGTACATATATAATATATATCATCATAATGATCTATGCACGTATTCTTATTCATTACTTGATATTTTCTTGATTTGAGGACCGTGGTAGTTCATGAAACTATGCACTGTTTGAAAAACCCGGTTTCTCTTGATATGATATTTTGATGCGTCCACCATGAGATTTCTCGGTTCTGAGACTTGTGTTAGATACCCGATTCGAGGAGCGGTAGGCACCGTCTTCGGGTACATGGTGGACCCGGTATGGTTCCCCGGGGCAAGAGGTGATTTTTCGTGGTATAGATGATGAGCCTGGCAGGAGGGCTAGTACCTACCAGTGATAGTATTTGGACTCGGCGGTTATCATGGGGATACCGACCGGAGTTATGTACGGACATCAGGGCCGGTCCTGGTGACGGCGCCTGAGATATAAGGATTTACGTGTCGATACTGGACACGGGTTTCATGATGTTTCGAGTGTCGGTGTTGGACACTCAGCTTCCATGATTTTGATATATCGTTGAGGGACACACACACACACACACATATATATACAGGCATATGTTTTCATGATGTTTCGGGTGTCGATGTTGGACACTCAGGTTCCATGAGACTTACAGGGTATGAGGGCCGATCTGAGGATGCGGTGCCTTTGGTATTGGGATTTAGATTGTCTTGATGGACACTGGTCCTGCCATGATGAGGATTCTGTGAGGATGACATGTTTTATCTCATACTCAGCATTTATTTGATATACATTGCTTCATGTATTAGTAGTATCTGATAGAGTACCTTTCATGACTGTTGCATATACATATTGTCATTTATTGCTATCAGCTTGCATGTGATAGATTATCGCAGTACGTGCATACCTGCGATTACCTGCATATGTTATTTACTATTCACGAGTTGGCAACTCACCCCCGTTGTGCCTCAGTGTTTTGCAGGTGTCCCTCAGAGTGGTAGCGGCAGGGCTTCTTCTTATCGTATCATCTTTTGCAGCGGATACCGCTACGGCTGACTGTGAGCAGTTTTGCTATAGGTGGGTTTTGCGGTTAACCGATGATGCTCATTATATATCTTTTGTATCTAGTACTCTTCATCTACTACTTTCATGTATTGACTTAGAGACGAGATATGAGGACGATATTGTATATTATTTTGTGACTTTGGATGTCTTTTAAGCTATTGTCACTTTATATCGTCCATTTTCTTCGCTACGGCGTCGTATATCTGTTGTGGTGGTTGTTTCCGTCTTTGGGCGTGGATTTGCTCCCGTTTGAGGATGCTTTACTTATATCTTTTATTTGTACCCTTTTTGGGGCTAGTTTTTACAAAGGAGGTGCTGCCAAATTTTTAAAGAAAATAAATTTGGACTTTAAAGATTTTTACTTGAGATTCCAAAAGTTTTAACAATGTTCTTATCACTTACTACTTTTGATAGTTTAGATTGCTGGGTTTTCGGCTTACTTGAATTGCGTTACGCCTGTAGACGTTACATGGTTTAAGGGTCGTCACGTGCCAAATTTCGGGTCGTGACATAATATGTAAACTGAACAAGAATGATAAGAGTATTAAAATAAAACAGCAACTTTATTGACATTCATATTTACATACAACTGTTTGGAGAACTAAGTTCTTCTTTTCTTTTTATAAGAACTAAGTTCTTTATGTAAGGTTAAACCCTAATTTTGGAGGAATTAAATTCCCATAACATATGTTCTTTTTCTTTCTTTCTTTTTAACCTAGTTCTTTTCTGTTTCTTTGATACTAAAATTAAATTCTACTCGATTTTAACTTTTTATGTAACGGTGATCCAACGGCTATGTTTAACAGAGAGTATCCTAATTTTTAGGGAAATATCCCCATGTAGAATTTAATTCTACTTGATTTTAACTTGGGCACCGGCGCTCACATGTAATACACGTGTGCGCCACTTAAGAATTTAATTCTAGATGCTCATGTACTTTGCACATTGGCGCCCTGCGGCGCCACCATAGGATTTAATCCTAAGGAGCTGGCGCCTTCATGAGGGGCACGTGAGACGCTGCCTCAACAAAATTTTAACAGAGCTTAGCTCTTTTATTATGTTTAAATATTGAGGGAACAAATGCCCCCCACCGTTCTTCTCACGTGGCTCACACGTGAGTGCAACGGTGTCACTTTTTCCACCGTTTGATCTTCTAGGGAGTTGAACCATCCCTTCATATCCTATAAATAGGGCCTTTGGCCCTTGAAATGACTGCCATCTCTTCATTTTCTTTCTTGAACCTTCCTTTCTATTGAGAATTTAATTCTCTTTACTCAGAGATTAGATCTCTGTCTTCCAGAACTCTATCAGATTTCTTAGTAAGAACTATGAACAAAGCTTAGCTCTTAACTCCTTTTGAGCATATATATTTTCTTAGTTTTGGATTTTAAGACCATTATCAGTTTCGACAGAGCTTAGCTCTTTTTTTGAATCGATCTCTTGGAGATCTAAAACAAACTTTCTTTTTACAGATCATGGATCTTAATGTTCTCATCCAAGACTTGAGAATCTTTAATTCTCTTATTTAGGGTTTTACCATACTGTCAATCTTTACGCTTGTTCTGGAATTTGATTCTATCAATTAAACTATGAATTCTTTTAGCATGGGGATTGTTTTGGGATTTGATCCCACTGTTTAGGAGAATTTAATTCCATTTTTTTTGCAGAGCTTGGCTCTGGATTTTAAGAACTCTGGGAAGTTTATTCCGTTTACCGTTCTTGTATGTTTTATTTTTATTATTTTTATTTTTGGGGTTTTAATCCCTTCTTCTTTTTTTCATAGATTTTAATCTGTTGTTTGTTTTAAAGAGCCCGTCTTTTGGGAAATATTTAGAGTTTTTAACTCCGCTGTTTAATGGGAATTATTTATTTAATGAGAATCCTTTCGGATTCTCACAAACGGCGCATGTCTCATCATTGATGAGCCATCACCTTGATTTTGTGGGGCCCACTGTAGTGATTTTAATATGCTAATCGCTAACTCTCTACTGTTTTTTTTAGGTATCATGGCTTCTCATCTGTATGATCTTGAAGAGATTATCTCTTATGAGGAGATTCGCATCTAAGACTACTGTTAAGGCCAGGAGTTTACTGATACCTAATTCATTGAGGTGATGCGTCGCTTCGACAATTACAACGGTCGATTGCTCTCCCGTCGTTCTGCTCTTTTAAAGATCGTCGTTGGGTCGATCTGGGAAGCTATACCCGGGCGCCTTGAAGTTATGCCACTCCAAGTGCTCGATGACGCTGAGGATAAGGTACATTCAGTGTACTTTATGAGGTTGATCTCAAAGAAACGGAGAGATAATCTTGTCGCCATCTTGCACCGCGTATTTCAACAGAAAGTGATAGTATCAGCATATCAGAGGGTGGAGGATATCAGCGGTGACCCTGATGCTTGCATCCGAGAGAAGATGCACAAGAAAATGGTTGATGAGACTGAACGTGTATTGCTCAAACTTGCTTTTGAGTTTGAGAATCCATGTCCGGAGTTTAGCGTTCTGCCACTGTAAACATTTTGATGATTTTTTTATCACCCATGTATAAATTTCTTTGAAGTATAAATGACAAAGCCCCTCTTTTCTTTATGCCAATGCTCGTATGTGCCTCACGTGAGGTGTTATATATATATATAAGCAGCGCCGGCGCTCACGTGTCATGCACGTGAGGCACTGCTATAGGATTCGACCCTAAAAGAAACATCTAGCGCCGGCACTCGCGTGTCATGCACGTGAGGCGCTGCTATGGGATACGAAGGAATTGTTTCGCCTTCTTGCTCTGCTTTTCATAGTCAATTTTCTCTTTTCCAATGCCTTCTTTTAATCAGAGCTTGGAAATAGTTCCACCATGCACAACATTTTCTATACCTACACTTAAATGCTTCTCTTTATATTCTGTAGCAATAATCTTCTTCTTCTTCATAAGGAAAGAACCATTTTTTTAACAAATCAAGGGTTATGGCTTGCAATTATCCACATACTCGCCGGCAACCATGGGAGGTTCCTATCGAGGGAATTGTTCCTCATTTTGTTGCACGGTTGGTGGATCCCGTTCTCTCAAATGACCAATGTGACACGGTGATGTATGTGCTTCTGACTCATAGAGGATCTCCTCTTCCTATCGGATCTATTTGGCTCCAAATGATCTTCATGTCCATGCTTGCTGAGATTCCTCCTCATCCAGCAAAGATGACTCCGGCGAAGCTTGACGCAGCGAAGGACAAGATCGAGTGCTTTCATGAAGCACATTTGATTACCCAGCCTCTGAGGGACCGTTCTGTTCAGTTGCAAAGCCAGTTACGGGCTCAGTGAGCCGTCGTGTCTGCTTTCGCCGATAAGCATAACACTGACCGATGGAGAGCGACTCCTCACGAAGATCGCCGCTTTGACATAGTGGAGAAGGCTGAAAGAGCTTTAGAAAACTTTATTTATAGTTTTGTAAACCCTTGTACTTTTGATCCCATGTTCGGTGATCTATTTTTTGCAGAATAAAATGCTTATTTAAATGTGTTACTTTATTGTTGACCGCTGAATGTTTCACCCCCCATCATATGTTCACGTGGGCATCTTGCCTTTGCTCATGTACTTCGCACTTTACCTTTAGGAGTTTTTGCTGTGTACGAATGCCAACGATGCACGTATATGTGGTGCGCGCGCACACACACACAAATGTGTATACTTTCAACACTATTTCTCATTCAAATACGCCTCTAGATGTAGGTGAACACTGGACTGATGTGAGCAAATGCTCCCCATGTTACCTTTCTCACGGAAGTTTACCCGTGAGTGAAATAGTGTAGGGTAATACCTAACATATGGCTGGTTTCGAGTTGGTGTATCGTATATTAGTTTTAAAAATTTTGACCTTTCTATTTTTTGATGTTTTGATCTGGCATAAAGTAGTTTATGTACTCATTTCGGAGTCTCTAGTTTGCATACTCATTTCGGAGTTTGTTTTTTATTCGCCTATTTCGGAGTCTCTAGTTTATGTACTCATTTCGGAGTATTTTTAGTTTACCTCCCTTGGGTTTATAGGAAAACTTGTCCTAACATTGTATATAGATAATCCACATTCTTTACGACAGGGGTCCATTAGGTTTGTGGTACTAGGGTTTTAGTCCGTGGTACCGTCGCGTTGGCTAATATATTCCTCAATATGCATTCTTTAAGCCGCTGTTCGAGTAGCCCCGCGACTGTCGTGTCTATGATCCCTTCGGGGGATGGACAAGACGTCTTCGAGTAATCTCCTTAGGTCATATTATCGTCGGAAGAGCAAGCATTAGGAATTTTCCATGATGCTTTTTACTTGAGGCAAAACCCAATTTGGAGCCCCGATGAGTCATAACCGCACCCTTATGGGGTGGGGATGATCTCTAACGGCCTTTAGGCTTTATATGAGTTGTCGTCAAGGCCCGAAGCTTGGAATATGTCGTCACTTCGTTTTTTGCTTTGACGATGTCGCGCCGATTCTTTGCTGAAGTAGGGTAGACATCTGTAGGACCTCTATGCTGTATGTATTGCAATTGAAGTCTGGAGTTAAGAATATGCCATTGCTCCAATTTCATTTTATAGTCGCGTCCGCATCCTGCTGAAATGAGAGGGAACGCCGAGATAGTGTCTAGGTTGTATATGAACCATTAAGACTTGGAGCTAGCATTTTGCCATTACTCCATTTTTATTTGACCCTTGGGTCTTTGTTGACGTTGCATCTGCATCCTGCTGGCATGAGAAGTACGTCGAGATGATCTCTAGGCTGTAGATGTTGCCATTAAGACCTGAAGCTAGGATTTTTCCGTCACTTCATTTTATTTGATTGTTGTGTTCGCCCCTGCTGGAATGAGAGAAGAGTCGGGGTGATCTCTAGGCTTTAGATGTTGCCACTGAGACCTGAAGCTAAGATTTTGTCATTGCTTCATTTTTATTTGATGGTTTTGTTTGCCCCTGCTGGAATGAGGAGAGCGTCGGGGTGATCTATAGGCTTTAGATGCTGCCATTAAGACCTAAAGTTAGGATTTTGCCGTCACTTCATTTTTATTTGATGGTTGTGTCTGCCCCTGCTGGAATGAGGAGGGGACACAGGGATAGTCTCTAGATTGTATATGAACCGTCAAGACTTAGAGTTAGGATTTTGCCATTACTCTATTTTTTCAATCCTTGGGTCTTTCTTGTTTGATGGTGACGTTACATCTGCATTCTTCCGGAATGAGAAGAAACCCCTGGATAGTCTATAGGTTGTATATGAACCGTCAAGACTTGGTTCTCTTATTGACGAAGCATGGTGGGAGATATGGTCCCTTTCTTTCATTTATGCCCATGGATCATATACAGGAGTCGATATAGACCTACTTGCAGGGAAGAGGAAATTTCATTTTTTTTATTTCCGCGATACTCTATCTTTTCAGCTTTTTATATCGCGAATGTCGCGATTGCCCTATAATTTCGGCTATTTATCGCAGTGTCCAATCCTTTCGGCTATATTTTTTTTTTTATTCGCTGCTTTTTATTGCGAGTTGCCCAAACATTTCGGCTTTTTTTTATATGCATAGTTTTTTTGCTTACTGATTTTTTATCGTGAGTTGGCGACTTGGTCCTAATACCCATTGTGGCATCAGCATCACTATCACTGGAATATTGCCAGGATCGAATCATCATTTGCCATGAAAGGACTTAAAATTTGATATCTATTTAGGCATCAGCATCGCCGCCACTGGAATATTTCCAGAAGCGAACCATCATTTGTCTTTATCGATTTATACAAAGATGGCTTAGCAAACAGGATTAGGATCCTGTCGACTAAGGCTATTTGACTTTATGAACCGTAAGGGTCTCATAAAGGTGCTTCTCCCTACGAGTCGTGAAGATCTCGTAGGTGTTGGATATATGTATGCCTTAGAGGCCATTATATGATAGTGGATGTATCAGTATGTGTATATATATATTCAGTGGACATTCTTGCTCGACATGATAGTATGCTATCTGGTTTACTTTATCTTGACATGTTCATTTGATCATGCATCTTACTCATTTGGTACATGTTGATAAAGCCCTTAGGATATTTGCTTGACTACTGAGACTATGATGTAGATCATACTAGTGGGACAAGTATAGTTTATAAGCATATCCTTAAAATGTTCCTAGTCGTAGGTGTATCAAGACGGGGCATCGATATTTCAGAGTAGACTAGCGTATACGGTTCTTGTCCCATATGATGGATGATGGATGATCCTATATCCATTGGTGTGGTGACACCAAAGACTGTATACGGGTGCTCAACGAGACTGGGTACACTGAACGGACTCACCGAGAACTCCTATGTGGTATTATATCTATCGTCGGATAGCAGTTCTCAGGTGACACTCATACAGGTTAGTCTGTAGACCCGAGATCGTCATAGAATCTTGTGTGTGCTCCCACTGTACTTTGATTGCCACCCTACCACGGCTCTACTGAGTCGTGCAAACAGGTGGCTTTTGGGTACAGTCCCGAGGCACATGGAGGCAATGAGCGATAGGAAGGGTTTCATTTTCCCGGTATTATGGATTGATGTTGCGCTATGCTCGATTGGCTATAACAGGAAGTCCCTGGCCAGGGCTATTGAGATTTACTGATAAGTGTTATCAGTAGTTTCTCGATCTATTATAGGCCATATACCGGCATGACTTATTGAGTTATTGGGGTTGAAAATACCATCCCTAGACTCGATATGCAGCATATCTGACGAAGAGACCGGACTGTACGGTAAGCGTTGCCAATTGGCTCGACGGGATTTTTGACAGGTTCGCTTGTTTTTCTTCTGATCGCTCAATACCTAAGAGCCGTTACGTACAGCTAGTGCCGCTGACGGTTTGTGGGTATGTGATATGATCACTGTCTACTGCTAGCGTATTGACGAGTCTTAGAGTCCCACAAAGGAGTTTTCTAGCTCAGGCGAAATGATGTGGCGTGCATATGAGATATGCGCGGGAGCTCGATTAAATGCGTGTACTTGATACCGTAATTTAATCAGGCGTTTACTATTGGACGGGTCGTATGTGATATAACTGGGTTATTAAGTCAAGTGTTAATTTAATATTAAGTCCATTAGCACATTTATTAAAACCTATTTCTTTATGATGCATGCTTGAATGTATGTATATGTTGATATGGATGCACTCATGCACACTAGTAAAATAAGGGGTTGCCCCTACGGATAACAACATCCGTAGGGGCAGATAAAGTTTGGCCCTACGGATTAATCCGTAGGGCCAAACAGTTGCCCCTACGGTCTTTCCATATTTATTTAAAAATTATTAAATCTTAAAGTGTTGTTTGCCCCTACGGAGCCGCAAACCAAGCACCTACGGGTATATCCGTAGGGGCATCTAAATAGGGATTTAAGTGATCGATCCCTACGCTGATTATTTCTTATTCCCTTTAACGATCACAGTTGCGCGCGAACCCAAATCCCCAAACCCTCGACGTTCCCGCCGATCGCCGTTCTCGTCGTCGCCAGCGTCGTCGTCGCCAGCGCCGGCCGAATCGTCGTCGCCACCTCCTGCTTCTTCCTCATCTCCGTTCGTCGTCGCCATCGCCTGCTTCTTCAACCCACGGCCGATTCGTCGTCGCCACCGCCTGCACAGGTTAGGAAATCTTAATTAAACAAATTTTTGATTGTTTTAGGTCTATGGTTCATGGTTTGGGTAGGCATCAGTTGGGGTTAGCGTTAGGGTTAGGGGTGGGGCTAGAGGGCTGCTGTTACGGTCGGGGTTGGGGTTCGGCAGGGGGTAGCGGTTGGGGTTGGGGTTGGGGTTGTGTGTCCCTGAGCACTTCTTGATTAGGGATGGGGCTGGGGCTGCGGGCTGGGGCTGGGCCTGGGGCTAGGGTTGGGGCTGAGGCTCGGGCTGCAGCTAGGGCTGTGGTTGGGGTTGGGGTTCGGGCTCGGGCTGCGGTTGGGGTTGGGGTTCGGGCTCGGGCTGCGGTTAGCGTTGGGGCTGGGGATGGAGCTGGGGCTCGGGCTGCGGTTAGGGTTGGGGTTTGGCAAGGGGTTGCTGTTGGGGTTGGGGTTCGGGCTGCGATTAGCGTTGGGGCTGGGGCTGGGGCTTGGGCTGCGGTTGGGGTTGGGGTTGGGGTTTGGCAAGGGGTTGCTGTTGGGGTTGGGGTTGGGGTTAGGGTTAGGGTTGGGGTTGGGGTTTTGGATTTCAGGGTCAAAACGTTTTTCTTTGAATTGTTTTGTTTTGTTGCTGGTTCTTAGGTGAAGGGCGAATTTAGGGTTAGGTATTAGCTATCTGGTTGATCTTGGAATGCAATTTTGAAGATCAAATATTTACTTTATAATTTGATCAGGTTTGAATTGTTGGGTTCTTGTCGTTTGTGTTGCAATGTTAGTATTTTCTAATGTTGTCTAATGAGATTGGAGGGCTTTGATATGCTCTACGATATGCATTTCTAACGATTTGTCCTGCAGTCTGATACCAAGAACAACAAGTAACGAATAATAGAAAGGATGAGTCGTGTATTTAGGAAAAAGAAGAAAATGTTTTTTCTGACACCGTGTACCCAATTTTCCCACACACACCCCTTCACACATGAAGGTTGGCAAAAGATGTTTTTCTGGTAACATCTTCAACATTATCGAGACTTAATTGCATTTGAAAGGAGGATATATATTCTTTCAACTTAAATTTATATTATATTCATCTTGTTTATTGATTTCTTTTCTATGTTGCAGGTATGTATCTCAATCTCAAGTCTAATGCATCTTAGTTCTTTAATGCTCAATTCTCAAAGGAGCTTAGTTCTCCATAGGAGCTTAGTTCTCCAAGATAGGAGCATGCTCCTCCCCATAATGCGCAAGCGCCACGTTCACTACGTGCAACGCACGTGTGCCCGCCATGCGCACACCACGTGCAATGCACGTGCGCACCACATGAGAATATTTAATAATATTAAAAGGAGCTTAGTTCTCCAAGATAGGAGCATGCTCCTTCCCATAATGCGCATACGCGCAAGCGCCATGTGCGCTACGTGCAACGCACGTGTGCCCGCCATGCGTGCACCACGTGCAATGCACGTGCGCACCATATGAGAATATTCAATAATATTAAAAGGAGCTTAGTTCTCCAAGTTAGGAGCCTGCTCCTCACCATAATGCGCATATGCGCAAGCGCCATGTGCGCTACGTGCAACGCACGTATGCCCGCTATGCGCGCACCACGTGCAATGCACGTGCGCACTACATGAGAACATTTAATAATATTAAAAGGAGATACGTTCTCCATAGGAGCTTAAGTCTAATGCATATACACGGATTTTCTCCTTTGTCAGTAACTATCCCGTTCTTATATTTCTCAATATAGTAAGCATAACCTACAATTTATATGTTATACAGTCTAACATGGCCCATGAGTACGTCAGAGCTAAGGACTGGATGTATATGGATTGGAAACAACGTATGCAGCCTAAGTTTATCGCAGGAGTTGCTGCTTTCCTTGAATTTGCACGCGCACATAATAAGATCATAATAGAGAAGATTCTCTGTCCGTGCGATAGATGTGGCAATAAGTACTGGCAGAAGGTAGAATTGGCAGAGCTTCATATTGTAAAACATGGGTTTACTAGACTTTATACAACTTCGAAATATCACGGGGAAGGAGAAGAATGCAGTACTGCGGCAGAAGAAGTAGAACACGATATTGCTGCAGGAGAAGAAGAATTCGATAATGCGGCAGAAGGAGAAGGCGATAATTTATTTCCATCAGAAGAAATGGAGGATATGGTAGAGGCTGCCCTAGGTGAATCTATTCGTACCGAAGATGACATTTCTTCCGGTCAAGGACCTCGTGCGGATAAATATGAAAATTTCATGAATGATGCTAGGAAACCAATTTATGAGAATGTGAAGTATTCCACCCTCTCATGGTTCGTCCAACTTTTCCAGATTAAGTGTCTAAATGGATGGAGCAACAAGTCATTCACAATGCTTCTTTCGTTCTTGAAAGATTCTACGCCTCCGGGAAATAATATGCCCGACAACTGGTACGAAGCCCAGAAGATGATGTCTGATTTGAGTCTAAAGTGCGAAAAGATTCAAGCATGTCCTAAAAATTGCGTGTTGTACCGGAAAGAGAATTCAGATTTGAAAGAGTGTCCAACATGCGGAGAGGCCAGGTATAAGCCGAAAGATTCTGATAAGAAGCCTGATATACCTGTGAAGATAGCATAATACTTTCCCATAACACAGAGGCTACAGAGGCTATTCAGGTGCAAGAAAACAGCCGAGACAATGATTTGGCATCACCGTGCTCCTCCAAGTGAAGATGGAAAAATGAGCCATCCAAGAGATTCGCCGGCATGGAAGGATTTCGATAGGAGGCATGCAATATTCAGTAGCGATCCTCGCAATGTCCGGCTCGGACTGGCTACTGATGGCTTCTGCCCATTCAACTATATGGCTGGAAGTCACAGCACATGGCCCGTTGTAATGATAATTTATAATCTGTGCCTTGGTTGGCTATGGACCAATCATACTTTATGATGCCTCTTCTTATCGACGGACCAAACTCACCGGGGAACAATATCGACGTCTATCTCCGACCTATGATCGAGGAGTTGAAATCTTTGTTCGTTGATGGTGTAGAGACATATGATGCAAACACAAAGACAACCTTCATACTGCCTGCGGCTTTATGTGGACAATTAATGACTTTCCTGCATATGGAATTCTATCAGGTTGGTCCGTATATGGTCACAAAGCATGTCCTCATTGCCATGAACACACAACATCGAAATTCTTGAATTTTAGAAGGAAGGTTTGTTATTGCGGCCATCGACGTTTCCTGCCTCCAGACCACCCCTATAGGTTAGACACGGTTCACTTTGATGGTCATCAGGAGCTTCTTGGACCTCCATCCCCATTGTCCGGAGAGGACGTGGCTGCTAAATGGGATGGTTACAATAACGTGACCTTCGGGATGGATCTGACGAAACAGGTCAAACCACCATACTGGAATAAGTTAAGAATTTTCTTCGAGCTTCCGTACTGGTTTACAAATTCAGTGCGTCATTGTCTGGACGTCATGCATATAGAGAAGGGAGTATCAGAGCACATACTTAACTTGTTTCTTTGTAAAGACGGGAAATCTAAAGACAACATGAATGCTCGTATGGATATACAAGAGTGGGGAATAAGAAGTGAATTGCACCCTAGACCGGTAGCGGGTAAACCGGGCAAGTTTGTACTTTCCAATGCCACTTATCATATGTCACAACCGGAGAAGAAAAGATTCCTGCAGGTGTTGCATGATTTGAAAGTCCCCACAGGTTTCTCAGGATCATTCAGCAAGAAAATAAAAATTGTGAAGGGCAAGATCGATGGGCTGAAAAGTCATGATCACCATGTTATCATGGAGCACCTTCTTCCCTTAGCCCTCAGGACTTCTCTCCCCGACTCGGTTGGTCTAGTAATCAACAACCTATGTTGTTTTTTCAGGAAGTTGTGTGCTAAAACACTGGAGGTTGTGACACTGGATAAACTAAAAAATTCTATTGCGTTGATACATTGCAAGTTTGAGCGTATTTTCCCACCGTCATTCTTCGATATCATAATACACTTGACGGTTCATCTTGCAACTGAGGTGAAATTAGCCGAACCGGTACAATATCGATGGATGTATCCCGTCGAGAGGTACGTGTAATTTTTTGTTTCGCGCAATTTAAAAATTTATTGTTGTCCTGTATGCCCGTATTTATTTATTCAACATATTTTCATTAGGTACCTCTAAACTCTTAAGAAGTATATACGCAATAAAAATCGACCAGAGGGTTCTATCATGCAAGGTTATCTTCTTGATGAAGCAACCACATTTTGTTCCCGCTATCTGGACGAGAACATTGAGACAAGGCTTAACCGACCACGAAGAATTCAAGACGGACCATATGGTAAAGCCGAGTATAAGAGGGTAGACACTATGTTTATCAACAAGATATACCGGTTTATCTTGCTTAATTGCGAATGTCTTGAACAAATTAGAGAGTAAGTTTTTTTGGATTAATTGTTATATCTGTGTTTGTGTGTGTATGAAATAATATAATATTAATGTCACCATTATTTGTCGAAAACAGAATTCATTTTAACGAGGTACGTGAGGGGCATCCTGATTGGAATGAAGAACAATTGGAAAAATATCATCAGGATAATTTTTGTGATTGGGTCACAGATCATATAAGTTATTCGAATAACCTTTTATTGCTAGCAGTTTTAATCTAAACTTATATCGTTATGTATTTGTCGTAAAATTTGTTTTGTTAGATCCACGATCCGAACTTGTCTGCATCATTTGAGAGTGATTAAAGATGTTTAGCTCAATTTCCTAGTACGGAGGTTGCATATTACAAAGGATTTGGTGTCCTTGGATACAAATTCGAAGTTAAGGAATTAGAAACATCTAGAACCACTCAGAATAGTGGGATTGCGACGGTAGGATCGGACGGTGTGATTTATTATGGGTACTTAAATTTTATACTCGGCATCCACTATCCCGGACGATCAGAACCCTTTTATATATTCCAGTGTACTTGGTACGATACACGAACCGATATGGACAGGTGGAGAAGCAATCTTGGGACTTGGAAAGATGAATATAGATTGACCAGTGTAAACACACTTCGATTTTACTGTCAGGAAGATCCATTTATCTTTCCGAACCAAGCGTTCCAAGTATACTACTCACAATGTTTGAAGCATCCAGGGTGGAGTGTTGTATGCCGATGGAAACCCAGAGATGTCTACGATGTCCTAGAATACGAGGACAGCGATGAGGACGAAGAAGAGAGAAGGCTTAAAGTGCTCCGACCGTCTGTTTCGAAGGATGGGTTGTCTTCGACCGATCATGAAGTTACGTGGGTTAGAAATGACATCGACGATGAAATCCAAGTAGATATGTATAATGCGGCCACGAAACGAAAAAGGTTATCAGTAATGTTATATTATTACTTCACATTTTACGCTCTATACATATATAGTCAATACTTTTAATGATTGTCTAATGCGTCCACGAACCGTTTATCTAGATTTGATGACGATGTCGGGAGCAGCGAGGGGCGGCAGGAGCTCCAGCCGCAGCAGAGGCAGAGGCAGAGGCAGAGCGGTTCTGCCGCCCGGAGAGCTCCGTAGGGAGCTTCTGAGGGCTGGTCTTGCACCCAGATCGGAGACCCCTTCGGATGCCTCCTTCCGTGTGGATTTTGCCACACATCCAGGTATACTGCACGCATATCCATTTTGAATGTAATATTACAGATATTCATGCCTGTTTATGTCAAAATTACTTATATTGTCAATGTTTGATTGTCTAGTTATTGGTGATACGTCCACATCTGGGACAGAGGCCACTCCCGCTCCTCCAGGTATGTTTATATATCATATAGTGCATGTATATTGATTTAGAATGCTATATCATAAATATACACACATTCCTTTTGCTCTTACTTAGCAATTTTTATTATTGTCTAGCTGTAGGTGGTGACACCACCGCACCTGCGGGTATGTTTATATATCCTATAGTGCATGCATATTGATTTAGAACGTTATATTATTGATCTACACATTCTTTTTGCAATTACTTATATAATCTATTTTTAATTGTCTAATTATAGGTGGTGCGTCCACATCTTCCGCACGGGACACTCCTACCGCTTCCATACCATCCGCATCGTCTGCAGGTTAGTATGAATAAATATAAAATATTTATTCATTTTACATATGCTCTATAGAATAAATATGAACTTCATGGAAATTTAGCGTCAATGTTTATTTTCTAGTTGCAGGGGATGCGTCCGCATCCGGGACCCCGGTTGTTCCTCACCGGAGGAACTATCGTCCCGCTCGTGCTGCTGCCCGGGCCCAGGCTCGTGCGATAGTCACCGGAGGTATATATCACACTTCAATTTTCGCTTAAGCTTGATTTCTTAATACAACTTTGTCTTAATATTGATTGTCTTGATATTTCGTGCAGACGCAGGGCCTCCCCATCCCCAGAGGGGGACTCGAGGCCCGAATCAGTCCTATAGGCTGAGGCCTGACAGAGCTAGGGGAAGGCACCATTCCCCCTCCTTTTTACCCTTGACTATCGCTATACCGGTCCTCATGCCGAGAGGTTCGGCCGGTATATGGGGGATGAGAGCCGGCTCGTGAAGAACTATCCACATCACGTTGAGTGGGGCGAGCAGCACCGGTGCTCATTTGCCCTCTTCTTTGATCAGGCTCGGGTACGTATTAACGGCCTATTTTCATTTGATTTATCCAATATATTTATTATTAACACTTGCAATCTAATAACAATGTTTTTTTGTATTTTCAGTTGGATTGCGATTTTCAGCCTGTAGCCGACCCTGATCACCCTGGGAGGGTGCTCGACCTTCATACTCTGTACAATGGCCTGATGAAGAACATGCAGACCAAGGTCCGATACAACAGGAATGAGCTGAAGGCCGACTGCTACTCCCTGTGGATGGCGACCCCCGAGGCAGAGAGAGCGGCCCTCCTATCTACTCCGGCGTTTGCGAGAGTCGACGTAGAGACATGGCCTCTATTGTGCGATTATTTCGGCTCCCAACGCAAACAGGTATGTATTTTAAATGTAATTCTTTGTTTATGATATAATTTATTTCTTTGTGTTCCTTAATTAGAAAACTAAATGTTAATGCGTTGTGCAGAAACAGGCCGCTCAGAATACAGAGAACAGGAAGTCGGCGAAGAGGGGTCGCCCCACTTACACAGGTGGCTCGAGGAATATTACTTGAGCCATGGAGTTATCGGTAAATTACAATAGACCGACCTTTCTGAAATTCTGCAATATTAAGAGTTATTTTCTAATATTTCTAATATTAAGAGTTATTTTCTAATATTGCAGACAGCTCGGACCGTAGCGCAAGGTGGTACACCGAGCGTGCTGTCCGCATATATTGACGTCCACGACACCTCGACAGATCCCTCCACGGGCGAGCTTCGATATCCCGACGTCGCTACCCAGGAGTATTGCGTAAGTGTTAAATATTTATTCTACCCATATTTGAAATTTTAGTTTTGGAAGCTTCAAGTTTAAATTTTATACTTATACTTTACTACTTAATGTGGGTGTAGGAGCAGGTGGTTGAGCAGGCCGACGCCTCAGGGATCGATTTTACCGGACAGAACGATCCGAGGCTGCTGACCCCAGTTCTGGACGCCGCACACGAAGGGCACCACGGAGGTTGGGAGAGAGGCCGGGGACTGGGCCCTAGCAGGGCCCATATGAGGTTGGACTCCACCCCGGCGGTTACTTCCTCCGTCTCCAGTGAGCGACATGTCCAGCAGGAACTGGAGAGCTTGAGGGCCACCGTTGAGGAGTTGAAGGAGATGCTGGTATGTATACTACTTTATAGTAAAATATCATGTCATATTATACATATCAACATATCCATAATTAGTACGTAGCTTAAGCTTATTTGGTTTTAGAGTTAGGTTTGATTAATCATACATACATATGTAATTAAAATAAACAACGGTTATCCAAACTAGATATCCAAATGGGATTTCGAAATAACTTGATAATGATACGAATTCGAGTAATACACAGTTCTTACACGCTTCTTACACACGTTAGGTCCAGACGCGACAGGGTACATGTCATGCATCTCCTTCGGCTGCGGCTCCGCAAGCCACTACATCGGCTGCGGTTCCGCAAACAGCTCCTATAGCTCCAGCGCCCGCTCAGACTCCCGCAGCCACGGCTCCACAAGCGACTCCCTCGACGGCGGCTGCGCAGACCACATCGCCAGCTCCACAGGACGCTCAGACTCCCGCTCGCGCCGAATTGCAAAGTTTATTGACCGAGGAGCAGGCGCGCGTTATTCTATCGTTATTCAGAGGTGGAGCTGGACCGAGCTAGGATAGCTTTTTGGTTCTTATTTTTTGAATATTGGTTTATATTGATATTGATATTGGTTTATTTTTTGAATATTGGTTTATATTGATATTGATATTGGTTTATTTACATATTGTACTATATTTTTAAACGATATTGATATTGATATTGGTTTATATTTATATCATATTCAGTATTTAGGTTTCTTTTGTATACTATATGCGTGAGATGTGATTATGAATACTGCGATATATGTTGTGTGATGATTAATATTATATTTTACTGATATATATATTATTGTGCACAGGGCGAGAAAAAATAAGGCAGCCCCTTTTTAAAAAAAACAGATAATGTATACCTACGGATTAATCCGTAGGTACACATGCTGCCCCTACGGCTTACTCAGTAGGGACAAAATATCAGCAGTAACTGATATTTCCCCCTGATCTTAGTGTCAGGGGGGTTGGGCTTGTCCCTACGGATATATCCGTAGGGGCAAACAAAGGCCCCTACGAATATATCCGTAGGGGCAACATATCAGGATTCCTGATATTTTGCCCCTACGGATAGATACCTATACATATATCCGTAGGGATACTTCTTGGCCCTACGGATATATCCGCAGGTACAGTTAATATAATTAAAATAACCGTAAATAAAATAACTTTTTTCCCCCTACGCCCTAATCCGTAGGTGCAAATGTACCTACACATAACTCCGTAGGGGCAAGTTTTTGTCCGTAGGGGCAAGTGTAGGGCTTCGACTTGCACCTACGGCGTTTGCACCTACAGATGAATTTTTTGAACCTACGGATATATCTGTAGGGGCGGTGCTTTGCCCCTACGGATAAATCCATAGGGGCAACCCTTATTCGTAGTAGTGGCAAGCATACATGTGTCATGGTTGATGATACATTGGTGGCGGCAAAGCAAAACTCACATGGTAACATATTTATGTATTTTGTTTATTTGAGAAAAGCAAAATGGCAATAAAATCATGGTTGACTATTCAACTCTCTTCTCGTGTGTTGACCAAAGTCAATACCATGGTTTCATTGCCCATGATTTTGTAGCCCATGGTTTTACTTAACCTCAAGTCACAAAATATCTATATATTTTGTAACCATAGTTTAGGATGACATAATTCTAACTCACTTGGGATTATGTTTGATGATTCTCACTTGAGTCAAGTTTAGCCATCTCCTTCTTCCTCTCTCCTTCAAGCTCTCTAGGGTTTCAAAAATGAGAGAAGAAAATAAAAAGAAAAGGTTTTTAAGTGAGATCAAAACACGCATGACCAATCTATACTACTCTAGCCCATTAGTGTAGATTGTTTGCTCCACTTCTTCATAGATCAAGTGAAGCTAGGAGCTTGAGCAAAGGGACTCTGGGTGGATCATCGTGGACTTGGAAGGATTCAAGTAAGCCGGTTCAAACTCTAGGAGATCCAAGGAGTCACTAAAGGAGGTCTACAAAGGTTGTATTTCTCCCCACTTAGTGTTAGACACTAGTTAGTATGTGATACTACAAGTTGTTACCTTAACTTTCTTGTTCGATTCATGGTTGGAATTGTTTAGCACCCCATAATTTTTGTTATAGCATGTGTGATGCAACCCTAACCCTAGGCATGGTGCTAGAGAATCACTTCAGTGGTATCAGATCCAAACTAGAAACTTAGACGATATTAGATTAATTACGAAACCGAAACAACTCCGAAATACGATTTTCTGGAACCCTGAAAAAGTGCTCTCTGTCGATTTTTAAATGAGCTCGAAAAAAAATTTAGCAACTGCAGAAGCTTACATATGATGTATTGAGAACACTGGAGAAAAACGAGGCAAATCCACCATGATTGAACCGGCCACATTGCTCATATTTCTAACCTGGCCGGCCCTCCTTCCTCCGAACAGCCTCGTTTTCCTCTGGTGCTCTAGTCTGTAGATTTTGATGTTTCAGGTGTTGTTTGTTTAGCCCAAAATTTCATGTGATGTTAATTTTGCTTAGGAGCTAATTCGGAGTATTTCGTAGTCGTAATTTTAACATTGTTTTTGGTAACTTGGACGACGTTAAACAGTTCGAACGAACATCACACACCACTTCATTGCCCTCGCTAGAAATTTTCCAAGTGGTGGAATTTTCCAAGTTAAATATATTTGAATGTTCATGCAAGTAACCCTGTGGACTCTCTGGAGGAACGTAACCCTAACTCGATTCTATGACCATGGAACCGCGGCCAAACCTTAGGGTTTGCCGTAGTCCTGTGGCGCCATAGGTGAAGCAAGGATTGACCCTTCTACGGTTGGTCCATAGGCACCGTGGCACGTTTTTGGGTATTTTAGCTTTGCTCAAGTGTTGAGCCTTCGGGACAATTTGTGTGTGTTTGTTGAATCGATCGAAACGTTTAACATTGTCTAGATATTTATGAAAGTGATGATTCCAATTGTTGTTATTTTTCACTTTCTTTTCTTCGACCGTAAGTGTAGCATGTGGTGTATCGCCGGTTTCGTTCCTATACATCAACGACAATTGGGGTACACATACTTACTTACGTTGATGACATGTGATGTTATGTGCTGCTGAGATATGATGTGCAGGATCGTCGTGATTGAATAGCCGAGGGTTTTATGTGAGATGAGAGTTTTTATTTTCATTCATGTAAAGTTAATTGTATGTAATATTCTTTTATTTGGGGCACTTCCGGGTTGAGGATGATGTCACCATTATTGTATATTATTTACTTTTCCGTATTATGATAGACCCAAGGAGGGGAGCACAAGTGACCGGGTTCTAGGGTTCGATGGAAGGCCATCTCGAGGAATCGAGACCGGGTCTCCTAAACTCTAGAATTGGTAGGGTCACTTGCCGCTCTTGTAAGGGTCAAGGGGTGTGGGCTTGGCTATTCATCGCGACCGTGGAATCTGTATTTTCTATTGTTGGCTAAATACAAAATACGGACCTCCTAATATATTCTGTATTTTCATATATGTGCTTCTGCTGTTGATATTCTGTGATGTGATTACTTTATATGATGAGACGAATGGTGTATTATATATATGATATATAATAAATGTTGCTTATGTTTTGCATCCGCACTAGTCCCGCCCCGCTATGACGTTAGTTAAGTAACCTAACGGTGCATAACGGGACACTGTGGCGAATGCGGATGGTATAAGCGTACGTTATATTTTCGTTTCTTTTCTGTGATGGCTTAAGGACTTA
The DNA here is from genome assembly GCA_030015575.1 of Agapanthus africanus. Lineage (NCBI taxonomy): Eukaryota > Viridiplantae > Streptophyta > Magnoliopsida > Asparagales > Amaryllidaceae > Agapanthus > Agapanthus africanus. Next base: position 195,517,341 of record CM057339.1, on the reverse strand, counting down.
AATGATGGGACTACATTAATGAGATTAATGTAAAGAAAAATAAACCTAAAAGATGTTATAGAATCGGATTTGAATCCTACTCGACTTTTTTTTTTATGAAAAATCAAGTTTTCAAAGTGCGGAGCTTAAGCCACTCCTTTTAAAACCATTTGATTCTATAACGATATCAAGTTCAAAGTGTTAAAGGTTTTTTTAAAAACCATTCGCAGCCCTCCATCATTTTAGAAAGTAGAGTACTTAGTATTCGTGCTACGTATGTTGACTATAGCCAAGGCGTAGTGTACGGTAGGTAAGTGATATCTTCCTACATAACATATGATGCGATTAATTAGGACAGTCACATGATTATGTTGACCATAGCCAAGGGTTATGTGGGTTGGTCTAATTAATCATGAAATGACGGGTAGAACTTGACTAGTGCTTATGATATGTTGAACGTAGCCAAGGTCATGAGTGCTAGGGGTAAAAACCATATCGGGAGTTTCAAGAGTTGAAATTTGCAATGAGATTGCATACCTTCTATGTGATAGTAGGATCCTGATCCCACTATGAGCAAAAGTTACTCCCAGGAGAGTTTTGCACTTTACAATTAGCTAACCCATTAGGTGTCTAGAAATGTGTCAACGGGGCTACGCCTCTGGGAAAATAAGGTTTATTTTAATTAGGTCCGTGCGAAAGCACGGGGAACCTCCCTCAAAGTACCGGCACTGGCCTGGCTGAACGGTTAGCGAAGTTGCAGAATGTAATTAATCCTGGATAATTTTCTTTTTAAGGTTTGAAGGAAAATTTGATAAAAGCAGTGGGAGACATCGATTAGATAAGATAATAACCAATCTGATCTTTGCAAGAGCTTTCGCTGAGTGTATTTTTCTCTCTCTCTTAATGGCAGATACCAATGATAGGCCTTAAGCATTTACTATATAAAAACAAGCTGACCGGACCGAACTATAAAGACTGGTTGAGGAACATTAACATTGCTCTCACATATGATAAGATATCATATGTCCTCACTACCCCAGCCCCACCCATCCCAGGCCCTGAATCTTCTGTTGCGGATAAGGAGATCCGCAAAACGTGGGATATTGACTGTGCCACTGCCAAATGCCTCGCGCTTGTATCGATGGACAATACACATCAAAAGAAGCATGAGGAGATGGATGTTCAATCCATCTTTCTCCATACAAAAGAGTTATATGGGGAGCAATCTCGTATCCTACGATATGAAGCATCTCGAAAGTTGTTTCAGATGCGGATGGCTCCTGGCACACCAGTAGGTGACCACATTTTGAAAATGATAGCTCTTATTGAAGAGCTTGAGGGCCTCGGATAGATAATGGAGAACAAACAATATGTTGATATTGTTCTACAGTCTCTTCCCTCTGCCTTTACTCCATTCATAGTGAACTTCAACATGCATAACATGGAGAAGTCACTACCCAAACTTCTCAATATGTTGAGAAGTGCGGAGAGCACGCTTAAGGCGAAGTCTCCCTCTCTGCTTGTTGGACAATCTTCCTCTTCCGTCCCAAAAGCCAAGCCCAAGGGAAAGAATAAGAAGAAATCCACCAAACCGAGAGATGGAATCAAGAAGGCAAAGGGGAAAGACAAATCCAAAGCTGCGGAGTCGGGGAAAGGAGAATGTTTCTATTGCAAGAAGACGGGGCACTGGAAGAGAAATTGTACTGAGTACTTGGATCTCAAGGAAAAAAAGTATGGTGATACTTCCGCTTCAGGTGTGTTTGTAACTGAAAATTGTTTCTCTATTAACTCTACTTCCTGGGTATTGGATACCGGATCGGGTTCTCATATCTGCAATTATGTGCAGGGGTTGAGAAATAGCAGAGTTTTGAAGACCGGTGATCACACTCTCCGAGTTGGAAATGGTTCCAATGTACATGCAGTTTCAGTGGGAGTGTGTCACCTAGGGTGTCCGTCGGGTTATATATTTGTTTTGAACCGATGTTATTTTGTACCAAGCATGCTTTGTAATATAATATCCGTTTCTTTGTTAGACAATGAAGGATATCATTTTGTATTGCAGCATAATATTATGAACATTAAACTAAATCAAGAGTTGATTGGTTGTGGTACACTTAATAACGGGATATACGTCCTTAATCAACACACAGTTTTCAACATACAACACACAAATAAAAGAAAATTTTCAGAAATAAATGAAGCTTTTCTTTGGTATTGTAGACTTGGTCATATTAATGAAACACGACTAAACAAGCTTCATAAAGATGGATATTTAAATCCTTTTGAATATAAATCTTATGCGACTTGTCAGTCTTGTATCAAAGGGAAAATGACCAAAACTCCATTTACTGGACACGGAGAAAGAGCTACTGAGCTCTTGGGCCTCATACATAGTGATGTATGTGGGGCCAATGTCTACATATGCGAGAGGCGGTTTTTCTTACTTCATAACTTTTACTGATGATTTCTCAAGATTCGGTCATATATTTTTATTGAAGCATAAGTCTGAAGCTTTCGAGAAATTCAAAGAGTACAAACTTGAAGTGGAAAAACAAACATAAATGAGCATCAAAATACTTCGATCAGATCGAGGTGGAGAGTATCTTAGTACAGAGTTTTCAAACTTCCTAAAAGAGAATGGGATTCTCTCTCAGCTTACTCCTTCTAACACACCATAGCACAACGGTGTGTCAGAGCGGCGGAATCGCACCCTATTGGATATGGTGCAATCCATGATGAGTGATACTGAGTTACCTCTCTCCTTTTGGGGGCATGCATTGGAGACTGCAGCTTTTCTATTGAATAAAGTTCCGACCAAGACTGTGTCTACCACTCCATATGAGATATAGTATGGAAAGAGACCATCTCTTAAACGAGTTAAGATTTGGGGTTGTCCGGCTTTTGTCAAAAAGCAAAATCTAGACAAACTCGAGACACGATCGGTCAAATATATATTTGTGGGATATCCAAAACATTCGTTTGGATATATTTTCTACCACAAGGAGGAACAAAAGGCGTTTGTTTCTCAACATGCCACATTTTTAGAAAAATGAGATTTTTCCAAATGATACTGATGGCAATGTGGCAGATCTAGAAGAGGTTCTAGAGACACAAGTTACAAATGACGACTTGGTTGAACCTGAAATTGCAACAGAATCTTATGAATCTCAGACACTCCGTAGATCTAATAGAACTTCTCGCCCACCGGAGAGATACTACGGTTTTCTCATTGATGGTGATAGAGAAGATTGCATAATGATGACCCTACCAGTTTTCAGCAAGCTATCATGACTGGTGACTCTGTGAAGTGGCCGGATGCCATGAGATTCGAAATGGAGTCTATGTATACCAACAAAGTATGGACTTTGGAGGATGTACCCTCTGGGGTAAAACCCGTAGGGTGCAAATGGGTCTTTAAAAGAAAGATCGGTGTAGATGGGCAGGTGGAGACCTATAAGGCAAGGTTGGTAGCGAAAGGTTTTCGTCAAAGACCAGGACTGGACTATGACGAGACTTTCTCTCCGGTAGCCATGCTTAAATCCATTCGGATCCTACTTGATATTGCTGCTCACTACGACTATGAAATCTGGCAGATGGACGTTAAAACTGCATTTCTAAATGGTGATTTAGAATAATGCGTTTATATGAATCAGCCAGAGGGCTTCATTGACAGTGGGAGCAGCGGAAAAGCATGTAGGTTGCTTAAATCCATTTATGGATTAAAGCAGGCATCACGGAGTTGAAACATCTGTTTTAGTGATGTTATCAAAGAGTTTGATTTCGTCAAAAATCCAAATGAACTTTGTGTTTATAAGAAGACTGTAGGGAGAACTGTCGTATTCCTCATATTGTATGTGGATGACATTCTTCTGATAGGAAATGACACTCCTATGCTACAGTCGGTCAAATCATTCTTATCACAAAGGTTCTCCATGAAGGACCTGGGTGTGCCACGTACATATTGGGCATTCGAATCTATAGAGATAGATCCAAACGGTTATTTGTATTGTCCCAAATCAGATACATCAACACCATCCTAAAGAGGTTTAGTATGAAAGACTCCAAGCGGGATGCCTTACGCTTGCCATGGAGTCACCCTCTCCAAGGACTTTTGCATAAAGTCTGATGAAGAGAGAGCTCGCATGAGCATTATTCCCTACGCCTCAGCCATAGGATCAATAATGTATGTGATATTGTGTACACGTCCTGATGTAGCTTATGCACTATGTGCAGTAAGCAGGTATCAGTCAAACCCAGGGGAGAAACACTGGACTGCTGTAAAGAATATTCTTAAGTACTTGCGAAGAACTAAATAATTGTTCTTGGTGTATAGTAACGGGGATCTCCAAATGGAGGCCTTTACCGATTCGAGCTTCCAGAGTGATAAGGATGACAGCAAGTCTATCTCAGGGTTTGCATTTACCCTCAATGGAAGGGGTGGTGAGTTGGAAGAGTTCAAAACAGGATACCGTTGCAGACACTACGATGGAAGCTGAGTACATTGCTGTAAATGATGCTGCCAAGAAATCCGCCTGGATGAGGAAGTTCATCTCGGAGCTAGGAGTAGTTCCAACCATTATTGATCCAATACCATTGTATTATGATAATAAGGGTGCTGTGGCGTTGGCTAAAGATCCCAGGTCCCATCAGAAGACCAGACACATCCTGAGGTGATATCATTTGATCCGGGAGATAGTTGATCGCCACGAGATCGAGATTAGGAGAGTAGATACAAAGAATAACACTGCAGATCCACTCACCAAGGCCCTCCCTCAGCCGCGGCATGAGCGACTTTTTGAGATATTGGGTATGAGATACGCCAATAATTGGCCTTAGTGCAAGTGGGAGATTGTTGAATATATGTATGCCCTAGAGGCCATTATATAATGGTGGATGTATCGGTATGTGTATATATATATTCAGTGGACATTCTTGCTCGACATGATAGTATGCTATCTGGTTTACTTTATCTTGACATGTTCATTTGATCATGCACCTTACTCATTTGGTACATGTTGATAAAGCCCTTAGGATATTTGCTTGACTACTGAGACTATGATGTAGATCATACTAGTCGGACAAGTGTAGTTTATAAGAATATCCTTGAAATGTTCCTAGTCGTAGGTGTATCGAGACGGGGTATCGATATTTCAGAGTAGACTAGCGATACGGTTCTTGTCCCATATGATGGGTGATGGATGATCCCATATCCATTGGTGTGGTGACACCAAAGACTGTATACGGGTGCTCAGTGAGACTGGGTACACTGAACGGACTCTCCGAGAACTCCTATGTGGTATTATATCTATCGTCGAATAGCAGTTCTCAGATGACACTGGTACAGGTTAGTCTATAGAACCGAGATCGTCATAGAGTCTTGTGTCTGCTCCCACTGTACTTTGATTGCCACCCTACCATGGCTCTACTGAGTCGTGCAAACAGGTGGCTTTTGGGTACAATCCCGAGTCACATGGAAGCAATGAGCGATAGGAGGGGTTTTGTCTCTCCCGGTATTAGGGGTTGATGTTTCGCTATGCTCGATTGGCTATAATAGGAAGTCCCTGGCCAGGGCTGTTGAGATTTACTGATAAGTGTTATTAGTAGTTTCTCGATCTGTTATAGGCCATATACCGGGATGACTTATTAAGTTATTGGGGTCGACGATACCATCCCTAGACTCGATATGCAGCATATCTGACGAAGAGACCGGACTGTACGGTAAGTGTTGCCAGTTGGCTCAACAGGAGTTTTGACAGATTCGCTTGTTTTTCTTCTGATCGCTCAATACCTAGAAGTCGTTACGTACAGCTAGTGCCGCTGACGGTTTGTGGGTATGTGATATGATCACTGCATACTGCTAGCGTATTGACGAGTCTTAGAGTCCCACAAAGGAGTTTCCTAACTCAGGCGAAATGATGCGGGGTGCATATGAGATATACGCGGGAGCTCGATTAAATGCGTGTACTTGATACCGTAATTTAATCGGGCGTTTACTATTGGACGGGTCGTATATGATATGACCGGGTTATTAAGTCAAGTGTTGATTTAATATTAAGTCCATTAGCTCATTTTTTAAAACCTATTTCTTTATGATGCATGCATGAGTGTATGTATATGTTGATATGGATACACACATGCAAGTATACATGTGTCATGGTTGATGATACATTGGTGGTGGCAAAGCAAGACTCACATGGTAACATATTTATGTATTTTATTTATTTGAGAAAAGCAAAATGGCAATAAAATCATGGTTGACTATTCAACTCTCTTCTCTTGTGTTGACCAAAGTCAATACCATGGTTTCATTACCCATCGTTTTGTAGCCCATGGTTTTGCTTAACCTCAAGTCACAAAATATCTAGATATTTTGTAACCATAGTTTAGGATAACATAATTATAACTCACTTGGGATTATGTTTGATGATTCTCACTTGAGTCAAGTTTAGCCATCTCCTTCTTTCTCTCTCTTTCAAGCTCTCTAGGGTTTCAAAAGTGAGAGAAGAAAATAAAAAAAGGGTTTTTAAGTGAGATCAAAACCCACATCACCAATCTATACTACTCTAGCCCATTAGTGTAGGTTGTTTGCTCCACTTCTTTATAGATCAAGTGAAGCTAGAAGCTTGAGCAAAGGGACTCCGGGTGGATCGTCGTGGACTTGGAAGGATTTAAGCAAGCCGGTTCAAACTCTAGGAGATCTAAGGAGTCACTAAAGGAGGTCTACAAAGGTTGTATTTCTCCCCACTTAGTGTTAGACACTAGTTAGTATGTGATGCTACAAGTTGTTACCTTAACTTTCTAGTTCGATTCGTTGTTGAAATTGTTTAGCACCCCGTAAATTTTTGTTATAGCATGTGTGATGCAACCCTAACCCTAGGCATGGTGCTAGAGAATCCCTTCAGTAGGTGTATTTTCTCTTTAGGAATCGTGGGGATTCCTGAGTGATATTTTCTCTTGTAAGTCGTAAATATTTTCAAAGAGTGTTTTCTCCTTATAAATCGAGAGGACTTATAAGTGGCGTTCACCATATGAGGACATTTCTCGTCATTGGTGGAACTTGGTGGGGGATATATTTATTTATACACATGGATTGTATACAAGGGTCAATATAGGACCACCTGTAGGGCAACTTAGGGGAATATGACGGCTTAAAAATAGGTTTAGATCCATATAACCTAGGGCTTTTGAATCCTATGAGCCGTGAAGGTCTCATATGGGGGAATTCTTCTTACGAATCATGAGGATCTCGTAAATGTAATTTCTCCTAAGAAACCGAGTGGATTTCTAAGTATGAAGGTCTTTTGTGAGTCGTAAGGATCTCACGTAAGTTTTTTTTCCTCACAAGATCGAAAAAACCCTGCAAGTGTATTTTATTTTATTTTTTAAAATTTTTTTATGAGATTGCGTCCTTCCATGTTTTCACAAACTCGCCGCTAGTCCTGCTGTTTTTACTCACGGTGCTCTTTCGGGTTTTCATCCGTACCCATTTCGCTTGTGGACATACCGTTTTTTTTTAGTTTTTAGTTTTTTTTATTTTTAACGAGTTTGCGCACTTTCGGGTTTTCACAAGCTCGCCAGTAGCCCTGTTGTTTTTACTCACGGCGTCCTATCGGGTTTTCCTCCGTACTCATTTCACTTGTGGACGTACCTTTTTTTAACAATGAAACTCTTGAAAGTAGTTTCGTTGCAGGTGACCTATCTGTTTGCCGGTGGGATTTAGGAGTGGCTTCATCGCTGGAGTAGCTATGTAGCCAGTGAGACTTGAGTTGCAACCTTCGCCGTTAGAACTTCGATTGCAATATAGATCTCAAGGGAGCATATCGCCGTATTTGGGGGCGATGCGCTAGTTTAGGAATATTTCTGTCCATTATCGCCATATTTAAGGAGACACACTAGTTTAGGGACGTCTTGGTCCGTTGTTAGTTTAGGGACATCTCGGTCCGTTATCGCCATGTTTGAAGCGAAGTTTTAGTTTAAGAACTTTTCGGTCCATTATTCCCATTTTGGGGATGAATATTAGTTTAGAGACATTTCGGTCCATTATCGCCATGTTTGAGGCGACGTTTTAATTTAAAGACTTTTCGGTCCATTATCACCATGTTTGAGACGGGTATTAGTTTAGGGACATCTTAGTCCGTTGTTAGTTTAGGGACATCTCGGTCCGTTATCGCCATATTTGAGGTGAAGTTTTAGTTTAGGGGCATCTCGGTCTGTTGTTAGTTTAGGGATATCTCGATCCGTTATCGCCGTGTTTGAGGTGAAGTTTTAGTTTAGAGACATCTCGGTTCGTTGTTAGTTTAGGGACATCTCGGTCCGTTATCGCCATATTTGAGGCGAAATTTTAGTTTAGGGACGTCTCGGTCCGTTGTTAGTTTAGGAATATCTCGGTCCGTTATCGCCATGTTTAAGGTCGCGGAGCTTTTTGGATACTACTCTCGGAGTTCTGACTCAGGGAGATAGCGAGCGGACACAAGCGTCGTTATCTATCATTGACCTAAGTCACGACGCTTCAAGCGTAGTACTTTTTGAGGAATCGGTCGTTTATTGGCCGGAAGGGTCTTTCGCCATGAATATCCATAAGCAGGTAGGCTCCACCTTGATAGATATTGTATATGATGTATGGGCCTTCATAGTTCGGATCGAACTTCCCCCATTTTCCACGATTGGGGATCAATAGTCTTTTGACGACTAGTACGAGTTCGCCTTGGCGAAATGCTCTCGGCCTAGTCAGGCTTTCGTATGACCATGCCATCCTTGCCTTATAAGCCTCTAGGTTTTGCTGTGCTATAAGGCGAGTCTCTTTGAGGGCGTAGAGCTTCTCGAGCCTAATATGAGCATTTTCTTCATCTGTCAGCTCGTATCGAACCGCTACTCGTAGAGAGAGGAGTTCTATTTCTAGCGGGAGCACTGCTTCCGTGCCGAACGCCAAAACGTATGGTGTTGTATTCATGGCCTTCTTGAACGTTGTTCGGTACATCCAGAGAGCTTCATACAACCTTTCGTGCCAGTCCTTTTTATTTCTGGACACTGTTTTCTTTATAATCTTTATCAAGGTCTTGTTGAAATCTTCAGCTAAATCGTTGGCCCGAGAATTATAGACTGAAGAGTATCTCCGTTCTATTTTATGTTGTTGTGCGAAGCGAATTATTTTATGGCTTCTATAAGCTGGCCCATTATCCGAGATATTTCATCATGGAGTGCCGAACCGATAGATGACATGGGTTTTAAAGAAATGGAGGATATTCTCCGTCTTCACCTCCCTTAGTGGTACTGCTTTTGCCCACTTATAGAAGTAGTCGGTCATTGCAAATATAAATCGATGTCCTTTAGACGATACCGGTTCAATGGGGCCAATTATATCGGTTCCCCACATTTCGAACTGCCAGCTAGCCACTGTTGGGTGTAGCGGATTTGGATATTGGTGGATGAAGTCCCCGTGAATTTGGCACGAGTGACACTGCTTCGTATATTCGAGGCAGTCCTGAATCATTGTGGGCCAATAGTAACCCATTCTTTTTATCTTCAACTTCATCTTTAGCCCGGCTTGATGAGAAACGCAAAATCCGTCGTGAGTTTCTTAGATGACTTTCTTTGCTTCCTCCGGCCCCAGGCATCTTAGCCACAGACAGTCGAACGATATCTTATATAGAGTATCATTGACGAAGGTGAAAGACAAAGCCTGTTTCATGAGCCGATATCTAAACGACGCATTTTTGGGCATTCGTTGGGATTTGAAGTAGTCTATGAGGACTTCTCTCCAATCCTTGACCTTTTCTTCATCCTCTATTTGAAGGGCTACTTGTTTGGTCGCTTCTTTTCCTTCGGATGGCTCTATTAGGTCTTCCGAAGATATATCCGTTGGCGTGAGAATCCTGCGGTTTTGCACAATGATCCTTACGTCATCGAGGACTTCATCGGCCAATTCCTTAGCCAATTTGGCCAATCCATCTACCTTGCTGTTTTCCGCATGCGGTATATTTTCCAAGGTATAGAAAGGGATTTGTGTCAGCAGTTGCTGCACTCTTTCACCATACTTTATCGGCTCTGGCTTGCATGTCTAATAGTCGCCATTTACTTAGCCAACGATCGGCTGGGAGCCTCCATATATGATGAGGTCTTTGATTCCTATAACGATAGTGATCTCTAGACCTGCGATCAAAGCTTCGTATTCAGCCTCGTTATTAGTCCTTGGCTCTGTTAAAGAGATAGCGTAACGCAATATCCCTCCTTACGGAGTCACGAACATAAGGCCCATCCCGGTTTTGATTATGGAGTGTTTCGCTTTTGTTGCTTCATGGAAGATACTCCATCGAAGTAGAGTTCCCATTGGGAATCATTTTCTTCTTTCTCTTCTTCGATTGCGTCAAACGCATGTTCGTCTGGCAATTTGTAATTTAACATGGAGTCGACTGGTATCGGATGCTCTGTGAGAAAGTCGGCAATGTCCCAACCTTTTACTGCTTTAAGAGGTCGATACGTTACCGAGAACTCCTTCAGGAGGAGGGACCATTTGGTAAGCTTTCCTGTTAGTATGGCTCTTGACATTAGATATTTGAAAGGATACACCTTTGATATAAGATGGACCTCGTGTGCCAAGGCGTAATGTCTGATCTTTGTTATTGCGAAGATCAGTGTCAGGCAATGCTTTTCAATGGGGGAATAGTTGTTTTCTACCCCCATGAGGACTCGACTTAAATAGTATAAAGCTCTCTCCTTTCCCTGATAGTTCTCTTGTGCCCATAATGCGCTTAGAGAACCCTCAAGGGCCGTTGTATATAGGATAAGGGGTTTTCCCTTAACCAGAGCAATCAATACCGGTGGATTTTGCAAGTATTTCTTGATTTCGTCTAGTGCATTTTGGCACTTTTGATTCTAGACGAACGGGGTCCCCTTCTTCATCAAATGACTGTAGGGACGGCATTTCCCGGAAAGGTTAGCTATGAACCGCCGGATATACGCGAGCTTTCCATGGAGAGACCGCAGTTGTTTGAGGGTTCTTGGCTTAGGCATTTCCATAATCACCTTGATCTTTAAAGGGTCGATTTCGATAGCCCGGTGACATATGATGAATCTTAGGAATTTTCCAGAGGAAACTCCAAACGCATATTTTAGAGGACTCATCTTCATATTATACTTCCGAAGGCGTTGGAACACTATTTTTAGATGTTCCCAATGTTCCTCGTGAGATTTACTCTTTACCACAAGGTCGTCGATGTAGAATTCGACGATCTCATGTATGAGGTCATCAAAGATTGTTGTCATGACCCTCTAGTAGGTAGCGCCAGCGTTCTTCAAACCAAAGGGTATCATCTTATAGCAGAATATGCCCAATGGGGTTCGGAAGGCAGTATGCTTTTGGTCTTCAGGATGCATTTTTATTTTGTTGTATCCTGAAGATCTATCCATGAAGGAGAAGACCTCATGGGTAGACGTGTTATTGATCATCGGCTCAGTAACAGGTACTGGGAAATCATCCTTCGGGCAAGCTTTGTTGAGGTCCCGAAAGTTCACGCAGATGCGCACCATCCTATTTTTCTTCATCATTGGAACAATGTTGGCGATCCAGTGAGGATAATGAACTTCTTGGATGAAGCCAGAGTCGATTAGTTTCTTGACTTCAGCGTTGATGCTCATTTTAAGTTCGAGTCGCATCCTTCTTGGCACCTGTTTGGTTGGTTTTATACCTGGCGATATAGCCAGTTTATGTAATGCCACCTTTGGATCTAAGACCCGGCATTTCAGAGTAGTTCCAGGCGAAGCAATTTTTATACTGGATGAGCACGACTCTTAACATGGTCACCTGCTTTTTAGATAGCAGTTCACTGACAAACGTTGGCCTCGGTCATTTTCTGTCCCTAAGTCAATTTTTCTTAGGTTGTCTGCCATGGTATGTATCCCATCTTCCAGCTCTTTTGGTTCTAGTGGAAACTCTGAGATCACCCCTTTCTCGTCTTCATTTGCGAAGCACATGTGGAAGTCATTCATAGTCTCGGGCCCTCCCTTTTTTGAGACTGTTATCATATGGCAGGTACGAGTTCGCTTCCATTCTTGATGTTGAGCTGGTCCTATCCTCACGGTATAGGTCCTCTTTAGCTCATGCTTTTGCGGCAGGGTTACCCTCCAGCTGTAGGATAAAGCGAACCTGCCTTATTGATACTGATCTTCTACCCAGTCTGTGAAGGTGAAGCAGTCTTCAAGGGGTTGACCTATTACTTGGTGATAGGAGCAATAATCCAGATGATGGACCTCGTTTATTTGTTCGGGGTGCCGAGACTCCGGAAGTGTCATCGTTTGGTGCTTCATGAGTTGAATATTTTTCTTGTTTTGTCTTGAGAGAAAGAGTATTCCCAACCCATCTTCTTTATAAAGGACGGGCTCCAACCGAGTTTTTCTCGATTGCATAGCATCTTGGATCCACTTTGCTGTTTTCAAACGTTGTTTGTGTTCCTTGCCCTGTTTTTGCCTCCATTTCGGGGGTTTTCCCTTTCGCGAGAACATACATGTTGGGGTCAAAAATTGCACCCCGGTTGACCAAGTCAAAGTCAAGGTCAATCCCAAGCCAAGTGGGCCCAAGCCCAGATCAAATGGGCCCATGCCCGGGTCGAGTCCGAACATGAAACGGCGGGCCCTCCTCCATGCCAAAATAAAAATCATGTAATAAATAATTTTGATGTAATTTTTATGCATGAATGTAAGCAAAATGGGTATAAAGCCAAATTTTTGTAAAGCCCATGGCTTATGTGCAAAAGAAATGAGCACATGAGGTATGGGATGGGAAAAATGTCATTTTGTAAAGCCCAAGGGCTATACGTAAATGTGTAAGCCTATATAAGGCAACATGATGATGAATAAAGGATACAATTTTTCATCCTCCCCAAAAAACTAGGGTTTGTGCCTCCACTCTCTCTTTTTCAAGTTCTTTCTCTTCCATTTCATTTTCTATTTTTCCAAATAAATCAAGAGCTTAGCTCTTTTTTTTAAAACTAAACAAATTTTTACCATAAACCCACCTCCCAAGACTCCAACAAGAGAAGAAAAAGGGTCTCTTTTTTTATCATCCAAGATCTTGGAGTTTCAAGAGAACCCATTTTGGGTTTCTTCTCAAAAGAGAAAAGAGAAAATCTTTTGGAGTTTAACTCCACAAATAAAATTATTTTAGAGTTTGACTCTATAATAAAAAACCTTTTTTGTGGAGTTTAACTCCGAATAAAATTGTTTTAGGAGTTTAATTCCAAATAAATTTTTTTCGAGTTTAACTCCATCACAAAAACAAATCCTTTTTGGAGCTCCTGCTTTCTCTAACGTGAGGGAGAGGGGAGCTCCCACTAAGTGGGAGCTTTCCCTCCTTCTCATGTGAGGGGAAAGCTCCCCATTTAGTAGAGTTTAACTCCACACCACATTAAATATTTTTAGGAGTTTAACTCCACAATAAAAATCTTTTTGGAGTCGAACTCCATTTAAAATTCTTTTGGAGTTTAACTCCACATTTAAAATTCTTTCGGAGTTCAACTCCACAATAAAAATTCTTTCGTGGTTTAACTCCATTTAAATTCTTTCGGAGTTTAACTCCACAAATAAAATTCTTTTGGAGTTTAACTCCGCAATAAAAATCTTTTCGGAGTTAAACTCCATTTAAAACTCTTTTTGGAGAGTTTAACTCCACATTAAATCTTTTTGGAGTTGAACTCCATTTAAAATTCTTTTGGAGTTTAATTCAGCAATAAAAGTCTTTTTAGAGTTAAACTCCATTTAAAATTCTTTAGGAGCTTTACTCCATTCAAAATTCTTTTTTAGTGGAGTTGAACTCCATTTAAAACTTTTTTTGGAGTTTAACTCCACAATAAAAATCTATTTGGAGTTAAACTCTATTTAAAATCTTTTTGGAGTTGAACTGCATATTTAAAATTCTTTTGGAGTTTAACTCCACAAAAAAATTTCTTTTGAAGTTGAACTCCATAAAAAAATAATAAAATAAAATCATTTTTTTGGAGCCCTTTGGCCCTCTAGCACGTGAGGGAGAGGACTCCCAATAAGTGGGAGTCCTTTTTGGCCCTCTCACATGCTAGCATGTGAAGGATCATATGCTAGCATTTGATGGCCCCCCATGTGAGGGTAGGCTTCCATTAAATGGGAGCGCAGGTCCCCCCCCCCCCTCCCCTCTTTTTTCATTTTCTTTTCTTTTTCTTTTCTTCTTTCTTCCTTCTTTTCTTTATTTTAATCTCTTTTTAAAAAAATAAATAAATAAAAATAAATTATAAATAATATTTTTAAATTAAAAAAATAAGAGAAAAAAACTTTTCTCTAAATATTTATTTACCTATTTATTTTTGTTTTTTAATAGAAAAATATATATATACTTTTTTTTAACAAATGGAACAAAACAAAAAAAACACCAACGCATCGCATTGAGTTCGCATGACCAGTTTTACCCGTCAATCGGAGGTTCGCTCGCTCCAAAGCCGAGCAGTAATTAACGGCAGCTTAGTCCGCGGCTGCCGGAGATTCGGATCATCACGATCAATAAACCCCAGCCTACCCTAGGCAGGGAGAATCTGTATTGCGCTTGACCAGCGCGCGCGTATTCCCATCTCAAAGGGGTGATGAAAAACACCCTACAGATTCTGACACGCCCGGTGAGACCTTATCTCTCCTCCCATATTTTGGATTAAACGTTCATGCGAACTCAATCAATATACATATCGATTGCCTATACTGAAATCATGTTTCTGTTTGCAGGGTTAACAATTTTCAATTGCCATCTTCGAACGCAAGTCGGTATTTGAACGACTTTCCTCGGCCCCAGCTGGGGGAAAGGCCATCAACACCGACAAAGTAATAAGGCATCTCGGGCAAGCTCCAGCGGTGCCCCTGACAATTGCTCAATCAGGTATCTTCTCTAAACTTCCTGTCAGATGACCACTAAGTCGTTAAACTGGAAACAATGACCTCTAAGTCGTTAAACTGGAAACAGATGATCTCTAAGTCGTTAAACTGGAAACAGATGACCTCTAAGTCGTTAAACCGGAAACATATGACCTCCACGTCTTTAAACTGGAAACAGTCGACCACCACGTCGTTAAACTGGGGGACAACCGATGCAACACCCTAGTTCATTTATACCAGTTTTATTTTGAGTATTTCTTTATTTATGGTATTTTTCTGATTTATTGTGTTTTGGGTGCGAATAGTGTATTTGACATCTGTATTGCATCCGACCCGACCCGCTTGCTGGAAACCCGTCTTAATTCCTGTTTATGATTTATCCTGGCTTGTTTTATGGATCCGTGCACTTTCATTTTTTTTACATATATTGCATACTGGCATTATATCTGGCATTTACATTTTTTAATATAACATTTAAAGTCACATAAAATATTTTTTAAAAAATATATTGCATAGCCTGCATGATACCCCTAACCCTGTCATAGCATCCGCGCATCTTGTTTTCGTCCCGTTCAGTGTAACAGGCCTGTTTGGAGGGCTACGTGCACGTGCGTGCATCCGTTCTTGGGGGTATGCATTTTCGTTACCCGGATATCCTGTTTTAATTTTGGTTGACACGTATATTTTCCGTATTTTAAAACTGGATTTTTATACCCGACCCGGGCGTGTTATGAACTATTTTTGTATTAGCCAAGTATTAAATATTTTACTAATAATATATTTTTATTAAACAGTTAAGTAAAGATTTTCGTAACCAAAAATAATCTTTTTAAATTTTCTTCAAAAGAAATCTTTTAACCACTCTCTCTCTCTCTCCCTTTCTTTCTCTCTCTCTCTCTCTCTCTCTCTCTTTCTCTCTCCCCCTCTCTCTCACCTCTCGCAAATACTGTGCATTCCTCGAATCCGCTCACCCCCCTCCATGCTACGCTCACCTCCCTCCATGCTACACTCACCTCCCTCTAATATTTCTCTTCTTCTCTATTTAAACCCCTCGCCAAGAGAACGAACCCACAACCCCAGAACCCTAACTCCGCCGCCTCCTCTTCTCGTCAACTTCCTCCACTCTTCTCCACCTCCCCACGACTCCTCTCCCCTCTCTCCAAAACCCCTGCACACCCGACCTCCACCCAAGAACCCCATACCTGAGCACCCATCCCTGCACACACCCTCGCCTCACCGAAGCTTCGACTTCGTCGTCGTCTCCGCATCCCCGTTGTCGCCATCTTCATCACCACGACCCCCTCTCCACTCCCCTGCACCTAGAGCTTCCCTGCACACCCCAAACAACCAAACCCCGACCACCAAGAAACCCCACCGGTCTCACCTGCACACTCTCGCCGGAGCTCCGTTAACCCAATGACCTCACACCTTCGCAACCACCTCCTCGCCTTCTCCCAAACCCCAAATCACTCTCTTCTTCTTCTTCTTCTCCTTCTTCTTCTCTTTTCTTTTCTTTTCTTGATTTCACATTTTTTTCCGGTGATCACCGCCGGAGCCGTGCCCGTCGCTGATGACTCGGGAGATCCAGTGAACGTCCCCTACCTGCATGGTTATCTTCTTACCTCGCCTGGACCCGTCCCGTATGCTGCGTGTGCGTTGCGACGATTACCCGACGTCGGACGTGCCATACACACCCGTCGTGCGATCCATTCATGCAAGTTTATCTTTGTACATGCTATATTACTATATCTTGCATTCATGCGAATAATAATATTACATATTGTTTAGTTATGCATCCATATTACAATTTTATAGTTTTTCGATACCCGTATGCATCCATACCGTTATTTACATATCTAGTCGCATGCAAATTTATCTTACTATATGCTATACTACTATATTTTGCATTCATGCGAATAATAATATTACATATTGTTTAGTTATGCATTCATATTACAATTTTACAGTTTTTCGATACCCGTATGCATCCATACCGTTATTTACATATCTAGTCGCATGCAAGTTTATCTTGCTACATACTATACTACTATATTTTGCATTCATGCGAATAATAATATTACATATTGTTTAGTTATGCATCCATATTACAATTTTACAGTTTTTCGATACCCGTATGCATCCATACTGTTATTTACATATCTAGTCGCATGTAAGTTTATCTTGCTACATACTATAATACTTATCTTGCATCCATATGACTACAAATATTACATGTTGATTGCATTATATATCCATACTAATGTTTTACTATTTTTCGGATACCCGTATGCATCCATATCATTTAAAATACATGTAGCTGCATGTACAGATCATATTAATTCATGTTATTATTGTAGTAACACCTCATGCTTGATAATATGCATCCTACACAGTCTTGGAACTGTAGTTGTAACCCCTGATAGTTATTTGAACATCCATGTTTATTGTGTATCCATACCATTAATTCTGTATACATAGTTGCATGCCATATTACATTAACTCATATTGCTATTATATTAGTACCCCATACTTGATATTATATATCCTACTTAGTCATGATGTAACCCCTGATAGATATTCGTGCATCCATGCTTTTACTGTACATCCATACTTTTACCCTGATTCAATACTTTCTACATTTTACTGTTGGGCACCCATGTGATACATTGTGCACTACTAGGCATGACCTGATACACCATTACTTGACATATTACCTGATCCTGTTTCTAATGCCGACAATCCTGACATGTTGTCCCGATGGACATATCATGTTGTCTGTATAGACAAACATGTTTCTGCTTGATCCTGTATTGGCATTAACTTCAGATTTATCAATACCTGACTTGAACACATAACTTGGGGGTATGGGGAAATCAATGATGAAACCTGACTTGTAACTCGACAGTTCGATACTTATACTGATCAGTTTTATGGGCTAGGCCAGCCCTGGGATGATGATGCTGACATCATTCATCTGTACATGTTTCCTGTTTAGTGCCTTACGGCATGTCTCGGATTTCAGCCCGAGAATCTGGACCGTGATCCCGGATATGCATGGGATACTATTGAGTTATATCGATGATTCATTAAATTGATTTCACAGACTTGAGAGTAGTTAACCCAGTAACACAGTTTAGTTTTATCGCTGCACTTCACATATACTGTTACACTTCACTGTTTGATATCTCTGCTTACTTATTACATTCATGTTACCATTTATAATTCATGTCTGCATTGTTGGGCCACGGCAGTGCCCCGGCCGTCAAACCGACGCCAAATGCAAAACAAAAACTTAATACAAAACCGGCGCTACCGCAACCCAATGCCCAGATCGTTCCATTAACCGTAAACTAGGAATCTGTAAGAGAGTTTGGAAAGAATATACCGATCGATCCGTGTCCTTCGGTCTTCAATCCTTGTTCCAAACTCCTCGCTGCTGCGCCGACGAAGTCCGCTCCCCGATCTCGCTCGTCAAAGTGGCACCACGTCATGGAATCTTTATACGGGCTCCCGCTTCAAACCGAAGCAACTCGGACATGAAGTTTGCTAGCCGACATGTCCAAGAATGAAGTAGAGAGGGTGTGGAATACTTTGCCTCAAGACACCCAAGCGATTGGATGGAGGTAAATTGGAGTTGCCAAGAATGTGTGATGAAGTGAATGTGAGCACAAGGATTTCGCTTGGAGGGAAAGAAAAATGCAGCTCACTGGAAAATTGATGGGCTCGGCCAATCTGGTGCAGGAAATGGTCCCCAGGCCATGGAAAAATGGGAGAGTGAGAACAAGGCATCAAGTGCTGATCATTATCAAAGCAACACAAAAAAATCTCCATGAAAACCTCACCTGCCCAAGCCACATCACCAAAAACAACACACCCCCTCCCATACGCACAAAAAAAGGCAGCACACCAATGTGCTCACAGTGGATTTCCTATTTGGTGAAGTATATAAGTGTGGGATAAATTAATCCAACCCCAAAAAATTAATCCTACACTCAAATTCCCAGCCAACCCAAAATATCTAACTCCAAAGCCCATTTTCGAAATAGAACACAGCAAAGAATTTCATAAGGGAACAATGGCCAAAGTTAAAATGCTTACAATAATTAAACATAGATGAAGATGTTTAAGTCGGGAAAAAGAAACTGGCAACTCCGAAAGTAATCTCGTAACGAATTACGAGATTACCCCTCAACTGTAAATACATACCCGCATTTGTATTCCGACCGAATACGAAATGCAAAGAGACAAAAAAAATATTCCTACACAATAATACTAGGATCCGGCTTAAACCAAAGCTCGCTAGTATTATCCGTCCGATCCTGATCCGTGAACAAGTGCACGAATATGATCGAACCCTGCCATAAAACCATACGGCCTCTACAACGTTTCACCCGAACTTGGGAAACTGTCTGTGGGGGACTCTAATGACTCATCAATACACTGGCACTGGGTATAATCATTAGCACGTCAGAGATACTAGTTGTACATAACGGTTGCCTATGTATTAAAAGAAGGGGAAGCTGATGAGCGAACTCATCCTGAAAATCCTACTGAGCCTGACAGTGACAATATCCGTACAGTCCGGTCCGTTCGTCTATGAGTATCGCATATCGGGCCTAGGGGGCTGGTAAACGTCAAACCCCCAATAGCTGTATAAGTCGTGTCGGAAAGTAGCCCAAAACACCCTGAGATACTACTGGAATACCTACCAGTAAATCTCGATTACCCTGGCCAGGGATTTCGTGTAATGGCTCTCCTAAACACAGCGCGATCTCACCCCCAATACCGGGAGAGACGAATCCCCGACGATCCGCTCACTGCCTCCATGTGGCTCGGGACTGTACCCAACTATAACCTGTTTGCACGACTTCTTTGAGCCGTGGTAGGGTAGTAATCAAAGCACAGTGGGAACGCACACGGGACAAATGACGATCTCAGGTCGACAGACTAACCTGTACACATGTCACCAGGGAACTGCTATCTGACGATATGTATAATACCAACTAGTATGTTCCCGGCGAGTCATGTCCGATGTACTCATAACCCAATGAGCACATGTATACATCTTAGGTGAACCAACTGACACCAATGGCTTGTGAGACCGGCCACCGCCCCTCGTCGGGGTCTCGACTGTATACACTAGTCTACTCTGGCGTATCGATGTCCTGTCTCGAAACTCGCACGACTATGGACACTTTAAGGATATGCTTATAGACCCCAGCTCCCACATATATGATCACCATCATACTGCTGGCAGTCAAGCGAGAATCCTATGGGCTCTATCAACATACAATAGTGAACTAAAGCATGTACACGATAATAAAGACAAACCAGATAGCATACTATCATCTCGAGCAAGACTGTACTACCGGTATAGGTCCTCCCTCAATCATTGTAATCACGTACCTGCGATCCAATAATTGACTTTGAGGGCACTATATCCAACATGCATATCCTGTTACCCACTGATTATTTTATTGTTTGATATTATGACGTACTGACGTCTGGGTTTTGCATGGCCCAGATCCTCTATCTTTGTCGCAGGCCGTTCAGGAGTATTTCAGCCGACAGGCCGAGCAGTGAGAACCCTGTTAGTATTCTAGTTTAGTTCCTTTCGGCATTTTTTTATTTCCTGATGCGAGCCCGTATTTGGGACGTACTTTCCAGATTGTTATTGTTTCTTGGATCTATTGCATCCGCATATTATTTATTGACTCGTTTATTCTTGCATATGGACATGTACTAGATAGTTTATTTTATTTTACTGTTCTTGATATCTTCTAGACAGTCGTAATGTGACTGTGGAGGGATATTTCCTGCCCACAGGGAGCATGGTTGGCTCTTTCACGTGCCGATCTTAGCGCACTCTGGGAAGCAGGGCGTGACAACCGACCACCACGTCGTTAAACTGGGAATGTAAAAAAATGTGTAAAAAATAATAATAATAATAATAATAATAAATAAATAAATAAATAAAAAGCCGAAATGATAGGACAACCCGCAATAAAAATCAGCGAGTAAAATAAAGATGAAAAATAAAGGCGAAATGATAGGGCAACCGCGAATAAATAGCCGAAATGATATGGCAATCGCGACCTTCGCGATAAAACAAAAGAAGCTGAAATGATAAAGCAATCGCGGTAAAAATAAAAAGGGCGAATGATGAGTCGCTCCTGGTACCATACTCCAGTGCAGCGATGCAGACGCCGTCCAAAACTCTGAATACCCCAACGGCGAATGATGAGTCGCTCCTTGTACCATATTCCAGTACAATGATGCAGACGCCAACCAAAATTCAAATCCCCAGACGGCGAATGATGAGTCGCTCCTGGTACCATATTTCAATGCAGCGATGCAGACGCCAACCAAATTCCAAATCCCATACCCCAACGGCGAATGATGAGTCGCTCATGGTACCATATTCCAGTGCAGCGATGCAAATGCCAAGAAAGTCCCAAAATTCTCCCAGCCCTACGGTTGGTCCCCAAGTTGACTACCGTATACAATCCACGGGCTCAAATAATTCTCATCATACCCATGCCCCATCATAACTACCGGTTATGAGGCTGGTCTACGCCCTTGGAATTATGCTCTATTTGGGAAGACCCACATGTGTCCTCACGATACATGAGGAGAACAAACTTACGGGATCCTCCCGACTCGTAAGAAAACAGCTTCGTGGGATCCTTACGACTCACGAAGGAAAAACACACTTGGAAGTCCCCACGACTCCTAAGGAGAAAGTACACCTACAGGATCCTTACGACCCGTAGGGAGAAAATGCATTTATGGGACCCTTACGGCCCACAAAATTGAAAAGCCTTAGGTGATAGGAATCTAAACCTGTCTCCTAAGCCATCGCTTCCCAACAGGAAAGGCAAATGATGATTCGCTCCTGGTACCATATTCCAGTGTAGCGGTGCTGATGCCGACCCAAAAACCAATTCCCAAATCCTCCCGGGGCAAATGATGAGTTGCTCCTGGTATTATTCCAGTGCAGCAATACAGATGCCGAAAAAAAAAGCAACCCCTAAATCCTGTCATAGCAGATGATGATTCGCTCCTGGTACCATATTCCAGTATAGCGGTGCTGATGTCAACCCAAATCAAATCAAACCAACAAGCTCTGCGGCGAAATCATGCTTCATCCCAGAATTTACCCCGTGTCAAAATCATGCTTCACCTCGGGATATCTACCTTCCCTGCCGGAATTATGCTCCGCCTCGGGATCAAATCAACCAGCAACACTCCGTACCGGGGACACGTTAACCAGCGACACTCCGTGCCAGGGAAACGTCAAGCAGACACTCCGTGCCGGGGGCACATCGACTACAAACACTCCGCCTCGAGGAAACGTCGACCAGCGACACTCCATGCCGGGGACACGTCGACCAAATCACTCCGGGCCAGGAAAACATCTACCATAGACACTCCGTCTCGGAGACGCGTCAAGCGTCGACCGTCCATGTCATAAAAAGGGCAGTGCAGGCTTCCCACAAATCGGGAACCAAATCACTCCGGGCCAGGGAAAAGTCTACCACGGGCACTCCGTCTCGGAGACGCGTCAAGCGTCTACCGTCCATGTCGTAAAAAGGGCAGTGCGGGCTTCCCACAAATCGGGAACCAAATCGCTCCGGGCCAGAGAAAAGTCTACCACGGACACTTGTTCACACCATAATATTGTATTTTATATTCCCCATTCTTATGCATTTTACAATGAAAACAGGTGCTTTTGACGCATGTCTACTACATGTTACAGGTTACAGGTTCTTGGACAGAAAACAGTGAAAACGAGGTAAAGACGATGAAAAAGTGAATTTTAACCAATGAACAGAAGATCTTGATCAAGCCTACATAAGAAACAGTTCACAAAGCAAGGTTCAAGACGTCAACACAAAGCAACGGTTAAAAATCCACTACAAATGTTCACTGAGGATCTGGAACCAATGTAGAAGCCCAATTGAGAAAAATATTGAAGAATATAGAAGCCCGGGAAGCCCAAAATAAAACCAGGAATTTTCAGAATGTGATTAGACCAATGGGCCGCGGAACCGCGGCCCAAGCCCACCAATGCCGCGGTTCCGCGGCCAGAAGAAGCCCAAATGCAAAATGGTTTTTACCATAATTCCATGGCAGCGTTGACTGATCTTTATAGGGCTATTCTTGTAATTGTAGACATGCGGGTCAAATGTAACCCTAGGGTTTCCTAATCTTTATAAATAGGAACTCTAATCATTGTAATTCTGATGCCTCCCTTTAATGAATAAAATCTAGAAATCTTTTGGAGAGCATCGGTGTTTCTTTTCCATTCAGAAATTCAGATCTGACAACCCTGCATGGATGATTGGAGGGATACATCTGTAAGTAGTTTTATTTAATTGCTCTAGTTTAGATTTTAATTCCTTGCCTTAGATGTTAGCTTTGGGAAAGGCTTTTGAGAGATGAGATCTCTCGTCCCTTTCTTACCCATCACATAGAATCTATAGGACTCCATGCATACATGCGCATACCGCTCCCTACGGCACCCTATCCCTCGAGGTAGCGGTGATACCGTAGTATAAAGGCCCGGGTGTGATGTTTTCCATGGAGGTTAGGGTAAGGATTGATAAAAGAAGGACAAGAACCTAGAGGAAGGAACACCTTCCCGAATGGATCCAATCCCCTTTATTGATAATTACCATAACTCCTCTTAGATCCTAATTTGGGTATTGAAAGCGTTGAGATTTATTTACATTTCCAAACCATTCCTAAACCTAACGCTAGCAAGATTTAGATCTAGATAATTTTAGTATAGATAATTTAGGTTTTTAGATTTAATAACAACTCCGAACACCCTTCGGAATTAACTCGTAAGAACGAATCGGAGATTCACAACATCCCTGTGGACCGACCCGTACTCACCGGCTAGCTGCAAAGCGACGCCGTTCTTGATTGCGGTTAAAAATATTTTTGATCTATCTTTTAGAAAGCGCAAGCACGCTAAATCACACCAATCAAATGGCGCCGTTGCTGGGGATCGCGTAGAATTTTCTTTTCGCAATTTCGGGTTAATCATAAAATTTAAAAAAATCATAAAAATCTAAAAAATCCAAAAATATATATATAAAAATATATCAATTGTTATTTTTTGGAAAGGGTACTTTGTTGTGTGATATCTTGCAGGAACAAACTCGGATCTGGAAATTTACAGAAAGACAAACAGAAAACTAAATATCAAAACAGAAGGGAACTACAAAATCAGAGCAACAGAATTTTTCCCGAGAACCAAGCCCTCCATTGCGCCGCCCTTCCACCGCACTAACCCACTTTAGACCGCGGATCCGCCGCGGTCTTGGAGTTTCAGAACGTCAAAATTTTTCTGGGGACCCGCGCCCGCTCCTTCACCGCGGAACCGCGGCGGGAGACCCCTTTTGGCCGCGGTTCAGCTGCTCTCGGGTGACGTCATCAGGTGAAAATTCCTCTGTAAGCTTCTCTGGTCTTTCTATGGAGATCTAGATATATCTTTTCTGAAATATTCCTGCAGGATTTTGTGCGCCTTAAAAATATATTCCCTTCCAAATAACGATCTTGTGCAGGATTTTTGGGCCCCGCTTGAACTAAATAGATTGCAAGAAATATTTTGTTGTTGCATATCTTTTCTCGAATATCTTTTTGCAACAATTCTTTCCAAATAAAGATTCTTGTGATATGCTTAAAATAATAATTGATTGCAAGTAATATTTTGCTGTTGCATATCTTTTCTATAAAATATTTTGCTGTTGCATATCTTTTCTCTAAAATATTTTTGCAACAATTTCCAAATAAAGAAAAAAAAAGAAAAAGGACAAATCTTTTATAGAAAACTTGCAATCTTTTGCCGCAAATAAATCCTTGCACCAACCAACCTTCTTTCTTTCACCCTTTCCTCTTACAACATGGGTACCCCACATAATAAATCACTTGCCGAACTTTGGTATCCCGAACCTAATTTTGCGTCGTTCGGCAATTTGTTCGATCAATTTAAAAACGATCCTTCCATGCCTAAAATATCTTTGAAAGATCAAATAGAGGCGTCTAGGAGAAACAATTCGACCTTTCAACCCACTTTGTGTCAACAAAGTCAATCTTTACCACCTCCATATATTGATAACACTTTTTCAAGTCCTTCTGTCACTCCTAAACCGATGTCCATTGCTGAGCATATTGCTCAATCTCGCAGCCGATCTTTCACCCCTCTCCACACATCCAGTTATAGGGATCCGCATGACTATTCACCTTTTTTTCCATATGTTGACCCTACCCCTGTCCAATCACCCACTTCCTACCAGTCCTACCCGACTTTTCCACCATCACTAGACAATGTTTCAACACAGTCATTAGGGAGTTTCACATATCCAAACAATTTCGAATTTTTTACCGAAACCCCCTTACCACCCAAGTCTAGTTTGGAAGAGGCGTTGGAGGCGTATATCGCAGCAACAAAATGGTTAGGAATGTGGAAGCGTCCGTGGCCACCCTTATGCAACCTGCTGAATCGGTAGCTAGTTTCCCGCTAGCTCAAAATTTTTTAATGTATAAGGCGGTAGTTGGACAGAGTGAGAATGAGAGAGGATTTTCAAATCAAACCTACCCTTACCCAATTGAAGCTCACAACTCCTGTTTTCCATCGATTGCCCTAAATAGTTCACCTGTTGAAAATAAAAATGAGTTGTGTGATTTTGTAGTGTTTGATTTGCCAGATTGTGAGGAACCCCTTTCGAGTGAAACCGCACCTAATTCTTTCGATCTTTACACCTCCACTCTAGAACCTACATCGATAGATATCCATGCTTTTGATGAGGTGTCTAAAGAAATTGATTTTCACTTGATTGAGGATATAGACGCCGGGAATATTTCGGATGATGAACCTGTCGATTTGCTTGAAATTTTATGTTCAAATCATCATCCTGAGTTATTAAATGTTTCTCCCGAATCTCATATGCGTCAAGATTTTGATGATAATGGCATGGATGAGTTGAATACTGAGGATAGTATTGAGGAGAGTCTTGAGGATAATATTGAGGTTGAATCATTTTTGTTTGATGTGTCTGATTTTCCAATTCATCCTCCTGAACCTTTGACTGTTATATCACCCTCCCTCCTTCCCATCGTTCCGACCCCGCTTGAAGACTGTGAGCTTGAAAAATTTTCCTTTGAATCTGACACAGATCTCACAGATGATAACACTTACGAGTGTTTCACTTTTTCGGACGATGTTGATGACTCACCGCCCGAGTTTGAGTCCTTTACATTTTCAGATGAGCCATCAGATTCGGTTAATTATAGTAGTTTCGAACCATTAATGGAATCTTTCAAGTTTGAAACAGTTTACTACGGTGAGAAAGATACAATCCCTAATTCACTTCCTTTCGTCCTTCCTATTGTTCCGACCGTGCAAGTGACCGTGACGCTTTCATCTCAAATACCAAGTTCGGCGTACCCATGTTTTCTTGCGAATCTTGAGGGATTTGACCCCATTGCACGACGAGTTGATAGGTTAGCGCAATCTCTTTTAACACATCGGTCATCACACATTGCGCTAATTTATTCACTCAATTTACACCCTCAAGATCGCACTCCTTTTCTTTCTTCTTTCCGCCATTCTTCTCCCCCACCGAGACCATATTCTCTTCTTCCTACAAGGTCTCGCGTGTTTCTCATTTCTTTCTTCTACACCCCATTCTTTCACCAACTTGATCATTACCATGATAAGATTTTTGAATGGTTGGTGTTAACCTTTGGCTTATGCAAGGCCAAGCATAAGTTTAGGGGAATCTTTGTATATATGTACATATATTTTTTTCTTTCTTTTTCTATAAAAAATAAAAAAAAATTCAAAACATTAAAAATATAAAAAAAAAATATAAATAAATAAATAAACAGGGGAGTGCCGGTATTTTGACCCTCTTGGTTTAGCATGACAGTGAGGACACTGTCAAGTTCAAGTTTGGGGGTATGCTCGGTACGTCTTCTTCCTTCGCATTCATTTGCATTTCCATATTTATTTGAAAACCCATAAAAATTTGAAAAAATTTCAAAAATTATAAAAATTATTGTATTCAATTTTGGCTAATTGACTAGAGTTTGACAAATAGGTCAACTGGCTAGGAACAACTAGATCTTAGACTTAGTAAATTAAAAATCCTAAAAATAACATTCCTTAGAGTTTAACGGTAGAAAGTATATGCCTTGTAGTTTATTTAGAAATAGGCAAATTTTGGGTTTACTTCTTGGGCTAAGTCAAAATGAGGGAAGAGTATTGATGTTCTTATTAGAGTATAAGTTTGAAAAATAGTTCCTAGCTTAAGTCTAGATTCTGAAAATGTATACCCTACAACTTGCACAATCACGCGCCTTGAAACTTGGAATAGTAGAAGAAACCTTGAAATGCTCTTGTCTAAAGTCCTTAGTACGATGAAAATAAAAGAAAAAAAATATGAAAAAAATGGACACTGGTTTTTGTGATTACTTAAGGCTGCAAAAAAAAAATAGAAAAATATTTAGCGAGGGTGCTTCATCACCTAGTGCCTTAGACCAACTGGTTTGGGAGTCACTGCTAAAGCCTTGGGTGTTGCAAAGACTAGGAAGTACGCTTTAAAGTGCAAACGCATTTTGTAATCGGTCGTTGGTACCTCAAGAAGTATTAACGGTCGCATGAAGGATGTGTAAGCAAATTTCATTTTAATAAGTGCTTTGGACGAGAGTATGATTGCTTGATTTGAATTTCCAAGTGTAGGGGTGATATATACACACACACGTAGGGATATGTGATTGGAATTTAGATAAGAGAAAGGAATGAAGAATAGAACTTGTGTCTTTAATAGAGTTGATGGAAATTTCTAAGTGGAGATGGAATCCTAGAAGGAAAACTTAAGAGATGCTGAAAGCTAAGTAAGTCTGCATAACATATATAATCTTAAGTTAAATGATGAGGAAGTGTGAAGAATATGGGTGGATAATTTGCGGGTCGACGATAATAGAATTCCTTGTTAGAAAACCTAATTGGAGAACAAAAGTCGAAAAGCCAAATTGATAGGATTTTGTGGGTGTAATCCGCTGAAAACCCTCAGGAGACAACACTCCTCCTACTAGGGACACCTAGAGGTTTAACGGCTTGTTGCACGAGCTCAGTGCAATCGCGTTTCCCTGCGAAAGTGCGGTTAGTTTTTTTGTAGAGAATAAAACAATAAGTTTGCTCGAGGACGAGCAAAAGATAAGTTTGGGGGTATTTGTTCACACCATAATATTGTATTTTATATTCCCCATTCTTATGCATTTTACAATGAAAACAGGTGCTTTTGACGCATGTCTACTACATGTTACAGGTTACAGGTTCTTGGACAGAAAACAGTGAAAACGAGGTAAAGACGATGAAAAAGTGAATTTTAACCAATGAACAGAAGATCTTGATCAAGCCTACATAAGAAACAGTTCACAAAGCAAGGTTCAAGACGTCAACACAAAGCAACGGTTAAAAATCCACTACAAATGTTCACTGAGGATCTGGAACCAATGTAGAAGCCCAATTGAGAAAAATATTGAAGAATATAGAAGCCCGGAAAGCCCAAAATAAAACCAGGAATTTTCAGAATGTGATTAGACCAATGGGCCGCGGAACCGCGGCCCAAGCCCACCAATGCCGCGGTTCCGCGGCCAGAAGAAGCCCAAATGCAAAATGGTTTTTACCATAATTCCATGGCGGCGTTGACTGGTCTTTATAGGGCTATTCTTGTAATTGTAGACATGCGGGCCAAATGTAACCCTAGGGTTTCCTATTCTTTATAAATAGGAACTCTAATCATTGTAATTCTGATGCCTCCCTTTAATGAATAAAATCTAGAAATCTTTTGAAGAGCATCGGTGTTTCTTTTCCATTCAGAAATTCAGATCTGACAACCCTGCATGGATGATTGGAGGGATACATCTGTAAGTAGTTTTATTTAATTGCTCTGGTTTAGATTTTAATTCCTTGCCTTAGATGTTAGCTTTGGGAAAGGCTTTTGAGAGATGAGATCTCTCATCCCTTTCTTACCCATCACATAGAATCTATAGGACTCCATGCATACATGCACATACCGCTCCCTACGGCACCCTATCCCTCGAGGTAGCGGTGATACCGTAGTATAAAGGCCCGGGTGTGATGTTTTCCATGGAGGTTAGGGTAAGGATTGATAAAAGAAGGACAAGAACCTAGAGGAAGGAACACCTTCCCGAATGGATCCAATCCCCTTTATTGATAATTACCATAACTCCTCTTAGATCCTAATTTGGGTATTGAAAGCGTTGAGATTTATTTACATTTCCAAACCATTCCTAAACCTAACGCTAGCAAGATTTAGATCTAGATAATTTTAGTATAGATAATTTAGGTTTTTAGATTTAATAACAACTCCGAACACCCTTCGGAATTAACTCGTAAGAACGAATCGGAGATTCACAACATCCCTGTGGACCGACCCGTACTCACCGGCTAGCTGCAAAGCGACGCCGTTCTTGATTGCGGTTAAAAATATTTTTGATCTATCTTTTAGAAAGCGCAAGCACGCTAAATCACACCAATCAACACTCCGTCTCGGAGACGCGTCAAGCGTCGACCGTCCATGTCGTAAAAAGGGCAGTGCAGGTTTCCCACAAATTAGGAACCAAATCGCTCAGTGCCGGGGAAACGTCTACTACGGACACTCCGTCTCGGAGACGCGTCAAGCGTCGACCGTCCATATCGTAAAAAGGGCAATACCGGCTTCCCAAAATGCGGGAACCAAAGCAAGTCGCCTCCACGCGAAAGAAGATCCATCAATTTCATACACACGACCCAAATATGTGGTGTGCATTCATTTATGGGGGCACTTTGTTGGGGTCGAAATTGCACCCCGGTTGACTAAGTCAAAGTCAAGGTCAACCCCAAGCCAAGTGGGCCCAAACCCAGATCAAGTGGGCCCATGCCCAGGTCGAGTCCGAACATGAAGCGGCCGGCCCTCCTCCATACCAAAATAAAAATCATGTAATAAATAATTTTGATGTAATTTTTTATGCATGAATGTAAGCAAAATGGGTATAAAACCAAATTTTTGTAAAGCCCATGGCTTATGTGCAAAAGAAATGAGCACATGAGGTATGAGATGAGCAAAATGTCATTTTGTAAAGCTCAAGGGGCTATATGTAAATGTGTAAGTCTATATAAGGCAACATGATGATGAATAAAGGATACAATTTTTCTTTCTCCCCAAATAACTAGGGTTTGTGCCTCCACTCTCTCTTTTTCAAGTTTTTCCTCTTACTTTTCATTTTTCATTTTTCCAAATAAATCAAGAGTTTAGCTCTCTTTTTTTAAAACTAAACAAAGTTTTACCATAAACCCACCTCCCAAGACTCCTTCAAGAGAAGAAAAAGGATCACTTTGTTTATCATCCAAGATCTAGATCTTGGAGTTTCAAGAGAACCCATTTTGGGTTTCTTCTTAAAAGAGAAAAGAGAAAATCTTTTGGAGTTTAACTGCATAAATAAAATTATTTTGGAGTTTGACTCTATAATAAAACTTTTTTTTTTGTGGAGTTTAACTCCGAATAAAATTGTTTTGGGAGTTTAACTCCAAATAAATTTTTTTGGAATTTAACTCCATCATAAAAAAAATTTCTTTTTGGAGCTTCTGCTTCCTCTCACGTGAGGGAGAGGGGAGCTCACACTAAGTGGGAGCTTTCCCTCCTTCTCACGTGAGGGGAAGGCTCCCCATTTAGTGGAGTTTAACTCAACACCGCATTAAATCTTTTTAGGAGTTTAACTCCACAATAAAAAAAAAATTGGAGTCTAACTCCATTTAAAATTCTTTTGGAGTTTAACTCCATATTTAAAATTCTTTCGGAGTTCAACTCCACAATAAAAATTCTTTCCGAGTTTAACTTCATTTAAATTCTTTCGGAGTTTAACTCCACAAATAAAATTCTTTTGGAGTTTAACTCCGCAATAAAAATCTTTTCGGAGTTAAACTCTATTTAAAACTCTTTTTGGGAAGTTTAACTCCACATTAAATATTTTTGGAGTTGAACTCCATTTAAAATTCTTTTGGAGTTTAACTCCGCAATAAAAGTCTTTTTGGAGTTAAACTCTATTTAAAATTCTTTAGGAGTTTTACTCCATTCAAAATTCTTTTTTTGTGGAGTTGAACTACATTTAAAACTCTTTTTGGAGTTTAACTCCACAATAAAAATATTTTTGAAGTTAAACTCCATTTAAAATCTTTTAGCAGTTGAACTCCATATTTAAAATTCTTTTAGAGTTTAACTCCACAAAAAAAATTCTTTTGGAGTTGAACTCCATAAAACAAAAATAAAAATAAAAATTAAAAAAAATCATTTTTTTGGAGCCTTTTGGCCCCCTAGCATGTGAGGGAGAGGGCTCCCACTTTTTGGCCCCCTCACATACTAGCATGTGATGGCCCCCCCCCCTCATATGCTAGGGGTCACATGCTAGCTTGTAATGCCCCTCCCCCATATGCTAGCATGTGTGGAAGGCTCCTATTAAATGGGAGCCCAGGTTCTCTCCCTCCCCCCCTCTCTTTTTTTTTATTTTCTTTTCTTTTTCTTTTCTTCTTTCTTCCTTCTTTTCTTTATTTTAATCTTTTTTTCAAAAAAAATAAATAAATAAAAATAAATTTTAAATAATATTTTTAAATTAAAAAAATAAGAAAAAATAACTTTTCTCTAAATATTTATTTACTTATTTATTTTTGTTTTTTTTATAGAAAAATATATATATCCTTTTTTTTAACAAATGGAACAAAACAAAAATACACACACACACCAACGCATCACATTGAGTTCGCATGACCAGTTTAACCCGTCAATCGGAGGTTCCCTCGCTCCAAAGCCGAGAGGTAATTAACGGCAGCTTAGTCGCGGTTGCCAGAGATTCGAATCCACACAATCAATAAATCCCAGCCTACCCTAGGCAGGAGGAATCTGTACTGCGCTTGACCAGCGCGCGTGTATTCTCATCTCAATCGGGTGACGAAAAACACCCTACAATACAGTGGGCCGGGGATGAAGAGCATTATAGCCTACCTTCTCCGCAGATTACTGACTGGGACGATGTGTCCTGGCCTTTTCATAAATGGCCATTTCATGGCCGTGATTGTTCCGGCTCGTTTGACAAGCTTCTTTTATTAACCTGTCAATTTGTTCTTCCAGTGATGGACTTAACGTTTTTAGAGCGGGGTATCTTTTCAGTTTGATATCACGGCTATTTGGAAGAGCGTCTTCTGCTTCACTGGAGCAGTTTACGACACGACAACTGTAGATCTGCTCCCGTTTCTTAGACTGAACGTATCCGAGCCCAGTTGTCTCCATCTTCCCATTGCACATCTTTTGCCGAGTCCCGGGAATATCCCAAATCTTTTTGTAGAATTGGACTTGTCGAACAGTTTGTTCGAGAGGTACACCTTGGCATCTTAACAGCCTTTTCAATCCATCCGCGTAGTATCTTGGCAGACGGATTGGTTGAAGCCCGTCGAGTGCAAAATCGGCACCATGCCAGACTTCGTTTTCTACTTTGATCTTCGTAGATTGGTAGAAGAGGATCGTCTTTTCACCCCTTCGCCTAGGAGGCACGTAGAAAGTTTACGGTTCTTATACGCTGTATGTATGGAGTGCATCAAGTTCCTTATAATGCCGAGGCGGAGCCATTGTAATTTATAAACTCTGATCTGCTTCGGCAAAAGTTTTTATTGACGGGTGGATGGAGAACACTGCATTGGCCTCATCCTCTGAGTCGCTGCTAAAGACCAAAATAGGAGTAGATGGTCCAGGATTATTATTTTCTTTTTGGGGTTGCCCCGAGTAAAAAATTTCTTCATCTTCCTCGGTATCGCTCCTAAAGATCAGGATAGTAGCGACGGACTTCTGTTTATCCTCCGGCTTATGACACCTTTCTGTATCTTCGAAGTCTGACAGGAAGTATTTTGCGTCCTCGTATTTCCGGACTTCATTTATGAAGAACGGATTTAGCTCTCCTGTGACGGTGTATTTCGAGCCATCCTTGAAATACTTCATACATTGATGTTGTGTAGAAAGGATGACGTTGTACTCATATAACCAGGGCCTGCCAAGCAAAGCATTATAGCAAGTCTTGGCATCAATGACATGAAATTTGATGTCAGTGACAAACAGCCTGAAGCACAGCGTCGGTATTACGAACCCAAGCGTCCGTGACGACTATGAGTCGAACCTGGAGATGGTAATTTTATCTCGGACGAGGTGCTGAATATTCATGCAAATCTCCTTCAGCACTTTTACACTGAGAAGGTTAACGGAGGATCCGTTATCGACAAGAATTTTCCCTATTTTGATGTCATGGTAGTATCCTGTGACGTATAACGAGCGATTATGCTCGCATGTACGGAGGAGAAGATCTTCATCACTGAATGTAATGTCAGCCGTGTGGACCTCTGCCAGCTCATCCTTCATCTTCTCTTCTGCGAAGAAAGCTTGGAACTGATCGAGCTCTTGTAATGCCTTGATCAGGGAATCACGTGCCTCTTTGGACAGAAGGAGAGCATCCAATATGCTCAGTTATGAGGATATTTTACTCAGATGTGCTAGGACATTATAATCCACCTTATTTTGCTTAGGCGGGTCCCTTGCTGCAAGCTCTTTGACAACTCCATCGTCGAGAGAAATTTCCTCAGAGATTTTTTCGTTCCCTTTGTCTTTTTTGCTCGAACCTTTGTTTGTAAGTCCGAGGTTCTTCTCAGGCAGCGTCCGGTTACGCAGCTGAATATTCTCGCAGTTCTTCTCCTCCTCTTCTTTTTCGGAGGGGGAGTCTTTGAAGAGAGGGCTGAGGGGTATTTCATCCTAAGAATCTCCCCTGAGGGTAAGAACTTGGGGTTTTTCCCCTTCCGAACTGGTATTAACCATATGACAGTTGCCAGTCGTTTCTTCATGCGCGTTTGTCGCGCTATTTTGCCGTCGACGAGCACGAGTTTCGCGCTTCATCCTCTTGAAGTGTTTTTTATGGGCAACGTATCTTTGCCGCCACTTCTTGAAGGCATTGCATTTTTCGGTGGGGTGGGTGACCCTCCGATGATATAAGCTGTAGTTGGGGCATGCATCTTCTTCATCGAGGCATATGACCCTGGGAGTGTTTCTTACGAGAGGTGGCAGCTTCATCCCCATTGACAGGGCTTTGGAAAACCGCTTCTCTGTTTTGATCCTACTCTTATTTGCAGCAGGTATGCTTTGGTTTGGTTGGAGTACTTTATGACTCATCCTTACCGCGGCTTCTTTGTCCTGACGCTGACGCTTAGCCTTTTCGTATATGGGTGTCTCGTGTTCTCGGTCAACTTTTCTTTTTTGAAAGACTTCGTTTAACAGCCTCTCGATCGGGTCTTCTGGCAGTTCCGGGGATTTTAGCGCCGATTCTGCCTCCAGTCCCTCTGCGTTGTTTTCTAACGCTGAGGGAGCCTCTTCGTCATATAACAACGAATGGGAGACTATGTGGAAATCTTCTACACGGTCTTCGGTGTCTTCTGATGAGTTATTTTCCTCATCGATGTCATTATCTTCGTCCTTAAGAATATGCTTGAGAAACTTTTCGAGCGTGACTGGTGTCCACGCCTTCTGGTTGTACTCCTCCAGCACGTCAATGTATATTTGTAGATCTGTTCGCTTGTCGCCATACTCGGCAGGCTGCACAGACTTCTTGGTCTTCTTCTTTTTCTTCGAAGACTTTGAAGGCTTGACTTGGGGGGTTTTCCCCTCGTCAACAATTTTCGGTGTGGGACGAGATTTTAACATCCCTTCGATGATTTCGGGTTCAAGTGGGCTTTTCCACCTAACTGCTGAACATGTTTGTAGATCCTTCAGCGTTCCTTTGGTTTTTGCTGAAAGAACGACTTCCCATAGAGTTTCTTCCACGAGTGAGCATGATACCCCTTGCGCATCCACCTTTTTTGGAGTGTGCTTCTGGGGTGGGTTTACCCTCCAGTTATCAGACAGCGCAAATTTCCCCTGTTGATACTGGTCTTCGAACCAGTTCTTGAAGACATAGCAATCTTCAATAGGGTGGCTCACCATTCTGTGATGGGAGCAATAATTAGGGTTGTTGATATCGCCGAGTTGTGGTGGACGCCGCGGGTCTAGCAATGTGATGAGTTTATTACTCACTTCCAATTCAAATAGTCTTCTCGTCTTGTTATGGGGAAACAAGTAACCGCGTCCTAGTCTTTCTTCCAAGGATGGGCGTGGACGCACGTTGTTTTGGTGAGCAGCCGGTTTTGGGTTGCTCAGTTGTTGTTGTGTATTGGCAACAAAGGCTGCTTTCCTTTTACCTTTGGCATTTCGAGGGTCCTTATTTGAGGAGGAAGGCCCGTGGCCCATCTGGTCCAATTAGGCCAGTTTATCTATCAAAGCCTGAAAGGTAGTCGGTTTAAAGAATGTCATGAACTAGGATACAGTCGTTTGAGGATCAAGGGTCCCGATGAACATGTCCACGGTGGGAGATTCTTCAATGCGTTGTTCGCACATAGACCACAGGTTCCACAATCGGATCACATATTGGACCCAGGTTTCTCCCGAATTTACCCTGGCATTGATTAATGCCGTGATTGGAGTACGTTCGCTAGCGCTGGCGAAACGCTGTATGAACAGCATCTCCATTTCTGTGAATGTTTTTACGAAGCCATTTGGGAGCTTCGAATACCATTCAAAGGCCGTTTCTGACAGGCTGCCAACGAACTGGCAAAGCAACAGTTTTTCATCACCTCCAGTATTGCCGCAAAGAGCTCGTAACTACACAACGTGCTGGTGAGGGTTGCATGTCCCTTTGTACACATGGAACTTAAGGATCATATATCCCGGCGGGTATTTGATTTGGTCATCCCAACCTGGATACGGTTGCCCGGTTCTGACGATTTGTCCAGCAGCTTCATTAGCTAGATGAGCTCTTATTTGTTGAGCAATATAATCATCAAGAGCATCCTTGGAGATTGTTTCCTCCTTGGTTGCTGATAAGACCGGAGGAGGGTTTGATGTTTCCCCCTGTCATCCTCGACGATTATCGGTGGAACTTCAGCCGGGGATTCTGGATGGATCATCATTCCAACCATGTCTTGGAACAAGAGAGCCGTCTGCTTTATGTTAGCAGCTTGCTCAGCGGCTTCTTTGTCCTTTCTCTCGAGCACTCTTCACAGGAACTTTGTATGGGTCTCCTGCTCTTGGAGTTGTTCAGCTTCTTTGTCCGGACTTTCTTTCTGTCCGGTAAGTGCTGCCATTTTGGTCAGCATTTCCTGGAGTTTCTGTTGTTACTCCTGAGCCTTGGTCGGCGACCGAGTTTGCGGTCGGTGACTCACCGAAGCACGACTTTCTTCTTTTCCTGAAGCCATGTAGATCGTATGTATTGTTATGCCCTGGCCTTGGGGTATTTGGATCCATCGCCTTTGGAGTTTACCGCAGGTAGTAGAGTTTTTTTCCAACCTCGTTCTTTTATGGGAGATTGAGTTGAAGGAGCCGTTATGATAGGCACCTGCTTAGGAGAAGTCCTCCGCTGTATGGCGGAGTAGTCCTTTCCTTGTCGAGCCTTCGATTTCTTCGGTCGACGAGAGTAGTTCTGGTCAATGACAGAGTCCTAGACTTTTCGCCAGACCCTATGAATTTGCGAGGAGAGCCGCTAATGAGGCTGCTCCGGCTTTGCATGCACTATAACTTCTGCAGGCAGGGATGATTTCTTTAGCACCGTTGTTGGAGAGTTATTGCGCACCCTCTTAAGCGGTTCAAAACTGTTCCTAGTTGGAACAGCAGCGTTGACTTCCACCATTGGAGCTGGTGGGGTGAGTCCAGAGAGGGAGTTGCCCCCAGCTTCTCTCACTCAGTGCCAGTGGCGACGTTGAGCGTGCCTTATTGAAGGGGCCGCCTCAATTTTGGAAGCGGCTTCATCGCGCCCCTGGTTTTGCTGAGAAGCTGCAATTGGCGTCAGCCTGTTGAAGACCGATGTCCTTATTAAAGTTTAGGGAGAAGTGGCAGCCTTTCGAAAACCGACCGTCTAGTGGGGGAAGAGCCTTTGACGGCTTCGCCTGTAGCAGGAGTTGGGAGGGCTATCCGTTTTGGGGTAGCCCATTCAGGTATCACGGGCCTCTTTGCGGGCCCGTTCTCGCTCAGCCTGTTGAAGACTGAGACGCCAGATTTGGTCGGCCTATTAAGAGGGGCCGTTGTGGTTGCCAGTCGATCGAAGACCAATCTTTTGGGAGCTTCTTCTTATGGCGCTAAGGCACCGAAACTCACCGGTGGGAGCATGGTCCCAAAGAACAATCCAGTAGTGGCTTACGTAACTTGCCCCACTGGCATTGAATAAATAGAGGCCGCGTTGGGCTCGTAGGTCACTCCTCCAGTTGGGGTGGAGCAAGAGTTGCTGTTGCATGAGGTGCATTAGGAAGCCATCGATTTCTCTGCATAGGAGCAAGACACCAAGTTTTAGTACCTCGAATCCAAGGGCAACCATAGAGAACCGTGATTTTGTTCGCGAAACACGACACACGAAGTGTGGAGTAGAAAGAAGAAAAGGTCCCACCGGACGTGCCAGAATCTGTTCATCGCCGAAAACAGAGACGAACTGGGATAGATCTCTTACCTGAATTTAGGGGCAGATGCTATTTGGACTTCTCCATCCACCTCTCCGAAGATACCAGGTTGATTTATGGCACCGTATATCGGAGGTTTGGATAGATGTGGCCGATGTAGCAGACTTTATCAGATTCCCCTTATTTGTGAAGGGTTTTTGATTGTGGGGACGCTCTTCCCTGCAGGCGCAAGCCCCTACAGTTAATTACGTTACCACATTGCGATAACCACTTTCTCCTTCTCCGGCAGTTCACTTCGTGTCGTGTGTTATTTTGTTTTTATGTAGTTGCCCGTGGATTGTATATGGAGATTAATTTATGTCATCGCCCGCAGGGCGCGGATTAGTCCAAATCCGTATATTTTTTATTTGGGATTTTGAACTTAAGTTATATTTTTCGTTTAGTTCAAAAATATTTTGTTTGGTTCAAGGACCGTTAATCCAGTTTGAAACTAAGATCAACTTAAACATATGAGCATTTGGGCATAATTTATTTTTAACTAAGGATACATTAGTCTTATTTGATACTAAGATCAACTTAGCAATATTTTAAGGATCCTTAAATTTTATTAAGGTCCAACAACAGAGCATTTGGGCTCAACTGCAAGAGACTTAACCCATTTGGGCTTAGTCTGCTCAGTTTCTTTTTTTTGTTCAGAAGTGCTAAGAATTTATTTAGGCTATGTTTGTTTAGACCTCATTTTTATGCAAAAGTGCTAAGTACTTGTTTGACGCTCTGGCGCTCACATGGGTATCATGTGAAGCCTTCAGTTATGGGTGCTGCCCAATCAGCGCTGAGCACTCAGTTATATATAATGTTAAGCACATTTTTTATATGGCGTCCACGTGAAAAGCACGTGCGGCGCTGGGCGCTACCCAATTAGTGCTAAGCACTCAGCCGTTTTGGCACTCAGCCGTTTTGGCTGTATATGAAGTGCTAAGCACTTTTTGTGTGGCGCCCACGTGAGAAGCACGTGAGGCGTTGGGCGCTGCCCAATCAGTGCTAAGCACTCAGCCTTTTTGGCTGTTTATGAAGTGCTAAGCACTTTTATTCAACGCTCACGTGTATTTCACGTGAGACGCTGGCCTTCTTCTTTGAACACCCGCGTATTTTTCACGTGAGGCGCTGGACGCTGTTGGGAGGGCGTCCACGAAGGAAACACGTGAGGCGCTAAGCTCTTTTCTTTTTAGAGATTAAATCTTTGTCAATACTATTTTTGGCCATTAATGATCATCAAAATCTCCATTTTGAAGACCTTGGATCGTTTTTTCTTTATTGGAGAACTAAATTCTTCTTTTCTTTTTATAAGAACCAAGTTCTTTATGTAGGGTTAAACCCTAATTTCGGAGGAATTAAATTCCCAGAACATATGTTCTTTTTTTCTTTCTTTTTAGCCTAGTTCTTTTCTGAATCTTTGATTCTCAAGAACAAGATCTTCCCGATGAGAATTAAATTCTCAACTTGTGGGAGACTTGTCTTGTAGATCTCTGATCCAGAGAAAAAACTAAGTTCTTTGAGAATGGTTAAACCCTTAGATAGGTAAAAGGAGATATTTTGATCTCTATGTTTTTTTTACCTAGGGTTTTTGAGGAGGCAAGTCTTCTTCTTCTCTGTTTTTTTTAAAGCTTTCTGTATTTTTCAGAAATTTATGAGGGGTTTCCTCTATATGAGACTTGAAGTCTTGGGTCTTTTATATAGTAGAGGCAAATTGTTAATTAGTTTTGAAAAAATCTCTCATTAAAAGATTCCAATTGATTTAATTGGTCTCAAAATTGATTTGGGGAATTTTACCCACCGTTGGATTTTTATTCCAAATATTTCTGTTTTACAGAATATGTTTTCTTGTTTTTAGCAAAACTGGGAAAATATTTTCCCATATACAGAATTTATTCTGTAAGACGGTAATTTTTAATCACCATTGGATTTTTAATCCAAGGGCTCTCTGTTTTACAGAGAGCAATCTTTTTTTGTTTGTGAAGATTGAGGAAAAATATTCCTCAAAATAGAATTTAATTCTATTATTTGATGACTTATCATCACTATTGGATATTTGATTCAACGGATCTGTTTAACAGAGTATCCCAATTTTTAGGAAAATATCCCCATGTAGAATTTAATTCTACTTGATTTTAACTTGAGCGACGGCGCTCATGTGTAATGCATGTGGGCGCACTTAAGAATTTAATTCTAGGCGCTCTTATGCTTTGTACATTGACGCCTACGTGAGCTTCACGTGCGGCGCCACCATAGGATTTAATCCCAAGGCACTGGCGCTGGCGTCCTCGTGAGGGGCACGTGAGGCGCTGCCTCAACAAAATTTTAACATAACTTATCTCTTTTATTAGATTTAAATATTGGGGGAACAAACCCAATATCCTAACTCATTTAAGATATTGTCTCTTCCCACACCATATCTCATATAGAGTGGTAGGCATGGATTTGGTCAGAACCCTGTTTAATAGATACACTACAGTCTCTAATGCATACCCTAAGAAGGAAAGTGGTAACTCATTCTCACTCATCATAGAGCGTACCATATCTAATAGGGTACAATTCCTCCTCTCCGACACACCATTTTGCTGTGGTGTGTACGGATGAGTGAGTTGAGAGAGAATCCCATTCTCTTTTAGAAAATTAAGAAACTTTGTACTTAAGTACTCTCCATCTCGATCTGATCGAAGTTTCTTGATGCTCAATCCAGTTTGTTTTTCTACTTCAATTTTATACTCCTTAAATTATTCGAAAGCTTCAGACTTATGTTCCAGCAAGAATACGTGTCCGAACCTCGAGAAATCATCAGTAAAAGTTATGAAGTATGAATAACCTCTTCTTGCATGCGTAGACATTAGTCCACATACATCACTATGTATGAGGCCTAAGAGTTCAATAGCTCTCTCTCCGTGTCCAGTAAACGGAGTTTTGGTCATTTTACCCTGATACAAGACTGACAAGTCGTTTAAGATTTATATTCAAATGGATTTAAATATCCAT
The DNA here is from genome assembly GCA_030015575.1 of Agapanthus africanus. NCBI lineage: Eukaryota > Viridiplantae > Streptophyta > Magnoliopsida > Asparagales > Amaryllidaceae > Agapanthus > Agapanthus africanus. The sequence goes on along the minus strand of CM057339.1, from coordinate 195,476,867 downwards.
CTTTATATAGCTTGGTTAGTCTTGTTTCGTTAATATGACCAAGTCTACAATGCCATAAGAATGCTTCGTTTATGTCTAAAATCTTTCTTTTGTTCGTGTGTTGTGTGTTGATTCAGGACGTAGATTCTGTTATTTAGTGTACCATACCCAACCAACCGTTGATTTAGGTTAATATTCATAACATTTCTTTGCAATAGAAAATGATATCCTTCATTGTCTAACAAAAATATAGATATTATATTACATAACATAGTTGGTACAAAATAACAGGGATTCAAAATCAATATACACCCTGAAGACAACCCTAGGTGGTACTCTCCCACTGATGCAGCATCAACATTTGAACCATTCCCAACGTGGAGAGTATGATCACCCCTTTTCAAAACCTTACTATTTCGCAGCCCTTGCACACAATTACAGATGTGAGAACCTGAACCGATATCTGATATCTAGAATGCAGAGTTTATTGAAAAACAGTTTTCAGTGACAAACACACCTAAAGCTGAAGTATTATCATGCTTCTTCTTCTTGATATCGGCGATGTACTCTGTGAAATTCCTTTTCCAATGCTCCGCCTTGTGATAATAGAAGCATTCACCCTTCTCTGATGACGCAGGCCCAGATTTGTCTTTCCCCTTCGCCTTTTTAACTCCACCTCTCTGCTTGGTTGGTTTCTTTTTCTTCCTTCCCTTAGCTTTTGCTTTTGGGATGGAGGAAGAAGATTGCCCAACAAGTAGAGCGGGAGTTTTCTCCTTCTTAAGCGTGCTCTCCGCACTTCTTAACATATTAAGTAGTTCGGTAAGTGACCTCTCCAATTTGTGCATGTTGAAGTTCACTATAAATTGAGCATAGGTGAGGGGGAGACTGTAGAACGATATCAATATATTTTTCATTATCAATATTACATTCCAGGTCCTCAAGCTCTTCAATAAGGTTTGTTCCCCTCCAAATCACGGAGACGGGACCGCGCAGGTCCGTCTTGCCTGAAATTCGGGGCAAATGCTAATTGGTGCTATCCGTCCACCTCTCCGAAGATGCCAAGTTAATTTATGGCACCATGTATCGAAGGTTTAAACGGATGCGGCCGATGTAGCAGACTTCGTCAGATTCCCCCTAGTTTGAGGAGTTTTTTTATTGTGGGGACGCTCTTCCCTGCAGGCGTAAGCCCCTGCAGTTAATTATGCTACCGCATCGCGGTAACAACTTTCTCCTTCTCCAGATGGTAACTTCGTGTCGTGGGTGTTTGTTTTGTGTTTGGTTGCCCGTGGATTGTATACGGAGACTAAGTTGTGTTGTCGCTCGTAGGGCGTGGACTAGTCCAAATCCGTATCTTTCTTAGATTTGGGTTTAGGGGTTTGGGTTTAAGGATACGTTAATCTCATTTGAGACTAAGATCGACTTAAACGTTTGTTAAGGATACGTTAGTCTAATTTTAGACTAAGATCAACTTAACGGGATCGTTTAGATCCGACGAGAGAGCAATTGGGCTCTATTGTCTAGTTTAGTGACATCGCGGTCGATAATTAGTTTAAGGACATTACGGTCCATTGGTAGTTTAAGGACATCTCGGTCCAATGTTAGTTTAAAGACATCGCGGTCGAGGTTAAGGACATCATAGTCCGTGGATTTAAGGACCCCACAGTCCAATGTTAGTTTAAAGACGTCACGGTCGAGGTTAAGGACATCATAGTCGATGAGTTTAAGGACCCCACAGTCCAATGTTAGTTTTAAGACATCACGGTCGAGGTTAAGGACCTCATAGTCTATGGGTTTAAGGACCCCACAGTCCAATGTTAGTTTAAAGACATCACGGTCGAGGTTAAGGACCTCATAGTCCATGAGTTTAAGGACCCCACAGTCCATGAAATGTGTGGTTGTCGGGACCCGTCACCTCTTTGAAAACGTTGAGGAATTACAACGACAAATATCAAAGGAGTGAAGAGATGTACCCTTGAACCAGGATGAGTTGGTTGAAAGAGCAGATGTGCTCAGTTCAATATAGGTTGAGGACTTATGGCCCGAATTGGGCTAAGTCCAATTAAAATGTTTTAACATTTTATTTTTGTTCTGGCTATTAAGCCTTTATTTGGGTTCGACCCTTTTAATAATGCTAAACATTGGGCTCTGACATTTTTGTCCTTATCAGAACAGAGCACGTTCTGATAGTGCGCCACGTGGTGCGTCAGGCGCTTTGCGCCAATTAAAGAGTGCATTGCGCTAGCGCACATGAGGGTGACACGTGTTGCGCTTAGCGCTAAGCGCCGGTTCATTAGAGCATTTGCGCTTTGCGCTAGCGCACCAGCGGGCGACACGTGGCGCGCTTGATGCTGAGCGCCAGTCTATGAGCGCAGCGCTCTATTTTAAAAGCGCAAGGCGTAAGTGGTGTCTATGGTTGACACGTGGCACGTTTTGGCGCTGAGCGCCGATCCAAGGAGCGCAAAGGCGCAGTTCATGAGTACAAGGCACTTTTCAATAGCGCAAAGCGCATCTGATTAATTTTAAGATCAAAAAACGAATTTTATGTTCTTCTAAGGAGGCTTTGCCTCGAGATCCAAGAACAAAAGTTCTTGTTTTTATAAAAGGCTCTGCCTTTATAGATCAAAAGATATGTTAATGAAGTAAAATACTTCTTTTATTATTTTATGGTTAGATCTTTTGATCTTTTCTTTTTTATTAAAATCCTTGGTCTTTTTTCAGATCTATGATCTTTTTAGAAGAGGGTTCTTCTTTTTTTACGAGATGATTTCATCTCTGTTATTCAAGAACATGGTTCTTTTACCTTGAAAATGAAGAAAGATCTTTTTTCTAAGACCTTGCTCTTTTTTGCAGAGGGTTTTTCTCTCTCTTCCTCTGTATTCTCTATCTCGTATTCTCTATGAGACTTAAAGTCTAGGGTCCTTTATATAGGGCCAAATGATTTGTTAAATCAGTTTTAAGAGATCTTTCTCTGATTAATTTGGGAATATTTCCCACCGTTGGATCTTTGATCCTGAGGCTTCTGTTTTGCAGAAGATAATCTTCTTATTTTAATAACATTGGAAAGATCTTTCCATAACAGAATTTAATTCTGATTAATTAATAATTTATTATTAGTAGATCTTTTGATCTGACGGTGGGGGAATTTTTAATTCCAGCGCTGGCGCACCTTGCGCTAGCGTACCTACGTTCGACACGTGGCGCGCAGCGCAACTGTGCTAGCGCACCCGTGTTTAACACGTGGCGCGTGGCGCAGAGCGCTGGATCTGAAGCGTTGCTTCAACTTTTTAAATTTTGAATTTTGAAACAGAGCTTTGCTCTGATTGGGGGAAGTAGAAGCGTCGCTTCATTTCAAATCTTGGAATTTGAACAGAGCTTTGCTCTGATTGGGGGGAAAAAATGCCCCCCTACCGTTGCGCTTACGTGGTCCACACGTGAGCGCAGCGGTGGCAACATCTGAGCCTTTGGATCAACTCAGAAGTTGAAGAGGCGGCTTAACGCCTATAAATATGACCTTGAATCCTCTGGATGATTTTCATCTCCTCTTTGAGAATTATCTTTTCGTCAGAGCATTGCTATCCTGTTGAAAAAATTTTAAGAGCCAGAACTCTGCTAGAACTTAGGTCAAGTTTAAAACCTTCACTAAATTAGGGTTTTACCCATTAAAAGAGCTCTGCTCTTCATAGATCTTTGATCTAAAGAGAACCCTTTTAGGGTTCGATCAATAGAGCTTTGCTCTCTAAAAGGATTTCACTTATGATTTCTTAGTTCATTAATGGAGCTTTGCTCCTTTCAGATCATATAGAAGAACTCTTAAGAGTTTGTTCATAGATCATGAAGATCAAACATGGAATTTTATTTTTGATGGATTACATCATCCTCTCAGAGCAAGGCTCTGAGCGTTCTCGGGGAATTTCTTTTAAATTCCCCTAATAATTGGTTTTGACAGGTGTCACTCCTGTCTGCAGAGCATTGCTCTCGAGGAGTTTAACTCCCCGTGTCTGTTTCTCCTCATTGCTAATCTCCTAATGATGTTTCTTTCAGGCACTATGGCTGTTCGTTTATACAGTCTGAACGAATTCATTACTTATGAAGATATCCGCGTACAGGGCCGTCACCAAAACCAAGAGTTTACAGATGGTCAGTGTGCGGAGATTATGGGTCGTCTGTATGCACGCGTTGGTTGGTTGCTTCCTCGCCGTTCTGCTCTCTTGAAATTCGTATTGGGAGCAATTTGGAGAGCGCTTCCGGGGTTTCACGAGGCCATGCCGATTAATGCGCTGGATGATACTGAAGACAAGGTGCATTCAGTGTACCTGTCGGGGCTGATCTCGAAGAAACGGCGAGATAGCCTCATCGATAGTCTGCATCAAATTTTTCAACAGACGATGATAATCGCTTCTTATCGAAGGGTGGGGGCATTGCCGAAGATCTTGACACGCGTGAGCGCGAGAGGATGCGCACGAGAATAGTCAGAAAGGCCAGAAAGACTCTAGACGGCCTTACTTTCGAATTCCTCAATCCATGCCCTGGATCCGAGGTTTTGCCATTGTAATCATCTTGATGATGTCTTCGTTTGTTGCTTTCATAATTGTAAGAGCCCCCCCCTTTTTTTGAAGTATGAATGACAAATTTCTCATTTCAGCTTGTCTTATTTCATGTACTAAATCTTTTGCACATGCACGAATGGGTATGTCTCGAACGCTTAATCAAATGCAAATCGGATGTTCTTTCTGTCGCTTTCTTCTCTTTGCTGTGTTGTTTGCCACGTGATTTTAGCAAGTGCGATCTGTAGATAGCATATAACTGTTAATCTTGGATTCTTTGTAGAGTGGTGATGGCTTAGAAAACAGGGTTAGGATCTGTCACCTAAGACTTTTCAACTTTATGGGCCGTGAGGATCTCATAAAGAATTTTCTCCCTACCGGTCGAGAGGATCCCGTAGGTGTAATTTCTTCCTAAGAATCGTGAGGATTCCTAAGTGTGTTCTCTCTTGAAAGTCGTAAGGATCTCACAAGAGAATTTACTCCCTTATGAGTCGTGAGGACCCGCAAGTGATGGATGAAGTTGTCCTTATCCGCATTTCACGGAGTTAGTGGTTGATCTGGATGCTTCCCACGGGTTCACTGCCGCGTTCTGCGAGGACCAGGCTCCGCTCTGGACGTTTTCCAGGATACCGTAGTTTAAAGACATCGCGGTCGAGGTTAAGGACATCATAGTCTGTGGATTTAAGGACTCCACAGTCCGTTGTTAGTTTTAAGACATCACGGTCAAGGTTAAGGACATCATAGTCCATAAGTTTAAGAACCCCACAGTCCGTTGTTAGTTTTAAGACATCACGGTCGAGGTTAAGGACATCATAGTCCATGAGTTTAAGGACCTCACAGTCCGATATTAGTTTTAATACGTCACGGTCGAGGTTAAGGACATCATAGTCCATTAGTTTAAGGACCTCACAGTCCGATGTTAGTTTTAAGACGTCACGGTCGAGGTTAAGGACATCATAGTCCATGAGTTTAAGGACCTCACAGTCCGATGTTAGTTTTAAGACATCGCGGTCGAGGTTAAGGACATCATGGTCCATGGGTTTAAGGACCCCACAGTCCAATGTTTGCTATGGATGCTTCCCACAGGTTCACTGCCGTGTTCGGAGAGGACCAGGCTCCGCTCTGGATGCTTCACACGGGTTCACTGCCGTGCTTTGCGAGGACCAGGATCCGCTCTGGACATTTTCCACGGGGACAAAAGTGACATAATCCGCATTCCACATAGCCAGGAATTTGCTCTGGATGCTTCCCACGGGTTCACTGCCGTGTTCGGCGAGGACCAGGCTCTGCTCTGGATGCTTCACACGGGTTCACTGCCGTGCTCTGCAAGGACCAGGATCCGCTCTGGACGTTTTCCCCGGGGTCAAAAGTGACATAATCCGCGTTCCACGTAGCCAGGAATTTGCTCTGGATGCTTCCCACGGGTTCACTGCCGTGTTCGGCGAGGACCAGGCTCCGCTCTGGATGCTTCACACGGGTTCGCTGACGTGCTCTGCGAGGACCAGGATCCGCTCTAGACGTTTTCCACGGGGTCAGAAGTGACATAATCCGCGTTCCTCGTAGCCAGGAATTTTGCCTTTATCCGCATTTCACGGAGTCGGGGTTTGACTCTTGGTTATCTGTACACCGCCGAGTCATGGAACTGGGGGTTGCCGCTGTTCCACTTTTCTTGATATTGTGTCTTTTGTAATGAGACGGATGTTGAGATGATCTCCAGGCTATTTGTGAACCGTTGAGATTTGGCTTCTTCTTCTGATGAAACCTGAGGAGGAAAGGTGTGGTTCCTTCTTTGTTTGCTCCCGTGGATTGTATACAAGGATTGCTGTGATATCACATGTAGGGCATAAATTTCATTTTTTTTTCTTTCCGCGATGTTCTATCATTTCAGCTTTTATATCGCGAAGGTCGCGATTGCCCAACCATTTCGGCTATTTTTCACGGTGCCCAATCATTTCGGCTATTTATTTTATTTTTACTCGCTGCTTTTTATTGCAAGCTGCCCAATCATTTCGGCTCTTTTGCATGCATACATTTTTTTACTTGCTAATTTTGTTGCAAGCTACCCCATCATTTCGGCTATTTCGTACACATGCGTGGCTTGCTGGCTTTTCGCTGCAAGCTTGGGATTAGACACCGATTTCGGCATCAGCACCGGTACAACTGGAATATTGCCAGGAGCAAATCACCACTTGCCTCTTTCGATATCGAACAAAGGTGGCTTAGCGAACAGGGTTAGGATCCTGTTGACTAAGGCTTTTGACTTCATGAGCCGTAAGGGTCTCATAAAGGTATTTCTCCCTGCGAGTTGTGAGGATCTCGTAGGCGCGTTTTCTCCTTAGGAATCGTGAGGACTCCTAAGTGTATGTTCTCTTATAAGTCGTAAGGATCTTACAAGAGTGTTTTCTCCTTATAAGTCGAGAGGACTCACAAGGGTTATTCACCGTGGAACATATCCCTAGTCACGGATGGGACTTTGTTAGGGAAATGTTTATTCGCGCCCGTGGATTGTATACAAGGGTCAGTGTTGAACCGCTTGTAGGGCAGTATCGGAGGTTGTGGGGGCTACTTAAGAACATGTTCAGATCCCTGTAGCTTAAGACTTTCAAATCTTATGAGCCGTGAGGGTCTCATAAGAGGATTCTCCTTACGAGTCGTGAGGATCTCGCAAGTGTAATTTCTCCTTAGGAATCGTGAGGATTCCTAAGTGTGTTGCTCTCTTGTGAGTCGTAAGGATCTCACGCAGGTGGTTTCTCCTTACAAAGCCGAGAGGACCTTGCAAGTGTCTTTTAACAAGATTGCGCCATTTCGGGTTTTCACAAAACTCGCCGGCAGCCCTGCTGTTTTTACTCACGGGGCCCTTTCGGGTTTTCATCCATGCCCTTTTTGCTTGTGGACATACCGTTTATTCTTCCCTTTTTTTTATTCTTCCCTTTTTTTTCTAACGAGGTTGCGCCCTTTCGGGTTTTCACAAAACTCGCCGGTAGCCCTGCTGTTTTTACTCACGGAGCCCTTTCGGGTTTTCATCCATGCCCATTTTGCTTATGGACATACCGTTTTCCTTTTTTTCTTTCTTTTTTTTTGTATCAGTTTTGGGATGCTGCAATCCACCGTAGTTTATCGACATCTCGGTCAACGGCTAGTTTTAGGACATAGTGGTCCGTTGTTAGTTTAAGGACGTTTCGGTCCATCATTAGTTTAAGGTCGTTTCGGTCCGCTGTTAGTTTAAGAACATTTCGGTCCGCCGTTAAGGAAGCCAATCACTACTTACAGAGTTTAGGCTTAGGAAGATAGCGAGTGGACATAGTCGTCGTCATCTATTATTGACCTAGGCCATGACTCATTAGGCGTAGTATTTCTTCAGGAAGCGACCGTTTATTGGCCTGAAAGGTCTTTCACCATGCATGTCCATGAGTAGATAGGCCCCACCCTGGTAGACCTTGTCTATAATATACGGGCCTTCATAATTCGGCTCGAATTTCCCTCGTTTAGCACGATTGGGGACTATAGGTCTTTTGACCACTAGTACGAGTTCGCCTTGGCGGAATATCCTCGGCCTGGTCAATCTTTCATATGAACGTGTCATCTTTGCTTTATAAGCTTCCAGATTTTGCTGCGCTATGAGCCGGGTTTCATCAAGGGCGTCAAGCTCCTCGAGGCGAAGGTGAGCGTTCTCTTCGTCCGTTAGCTCGTAATGAACTGTCACTCGTAGAGAGAGTAACTCTATCTCGAGGGGAAGTACCGCTTCTGTACCGAACACCAATGCGTATGGAGTTGTGTTCGTGGTCGTCTTGAACGTGGTTTGATACGCCGAGAGAGCTTCCTGCAGTCTCGCATGCCAGTCCTTCTTATTTCGGAAAACCGTCTTTTTCACGATCTTCGTCAAGGTCTTATTGAAGGCCTCAGCTAGACCGTTAGCCCGGGGATTATAGACCGAAGAGTATCTCCAGTCTATGTTATGTTGTTGTGCAAAGCGGCTGATCTTGTGGCTTCTGTAGGCTGGCCCGTTATCGGAGATGATCCGTTTCGGAGTTCCAAACCGATAAATGACGTGTGTCTTGAAGAAGTGGAGGATATTCTCCGTCTTTACTTCTCTCAGTGGTACTGCTTCTGCCTATTTGGAGAAGTAATCAGTTGTCGCCAAAATGAATCGATGTCCTCTGGACGATGCTGGTTCGATGGGGCCGATTATGTCAGTCCCCCACATTTCGAACGGCCAGCTAGCCACCGTTGGATGTAGAGGATTTGGATGCTAATGGATAAAGTCCCCATGGATCTGGCATGAGTGGCATTGCTTCGCATACTCAAGGCAGTCCTGGATCATCGTGGGCCAATAATAACCCATACGTTTGATCTTCGGCCCGGCTTGGTGAGAACCACAGAGTCCGTCATGAGTTTCTTGGACGACTCTCTTTGCCTCTTCAGGTCCCAGGCATCTCAGCCATAAAGAATCAAATGACCTCTTGTACAGAGTATCATTGACGAAATCGAAAGACAGAGCTCGTTTCATAAGCCGATATCTTGAGGACGCATCTTCAGGTGTTCGATGGGATTTGAAGTAGTCTATAAAGACTTCTCTCCAATCTTCAACCTTTTCCTGGTCTTTTACTTATAGAGTCGTTTGCTCGGTCGTTCCCTTTTTCTCGGACGTCTTTGGAAATACTTCTGCCGGTGCAAGAACCCGACGGCTTTGAACAATGATCCTTACGCCATCGAGGTTTTCGTCAGCCAGTTCTTTAGCGAGCTTAGCTAATGCATCCGTCTTGCCATTTTCCGCACGTGGTATGCTTTCCAAAGTGTAGGAAGGTATTTGGGTCAGCAGTTGCTGTACCCTCTCTCCGTACTTTACCAACTCATGCTTGCACGTTTGATATTCGCCGTTTACTTGACTAACGACCGGTTGGGAGTCTTCATATATGAGGAGGTTTTCAATTCCCATGTCGATGGCGATCTCGAGACCTGCTATCAAGGCTTCATACTCGGCTTCGTTGTTCGTCCTCGGCTCTGTTAAGGAGAAGGAAAAGTGCATTATCCCTCCTTGCGGAGTTACGAAGATGAGACCTACCCTCGATTTGATTATGGGGGTGCCTTGCTTGCGTTTCTTCATGGAAGACGCTCCATCGAAGTAAAGTTGCCATCGGGTATCACTTCCGTCAATCGTGTCAAACGCATGTTCGTCTGGCAATTTGCAGTTCAAGGAAGAATCGGCAGGTATCGGATGCTCAGTGAAGAAGTCGGCGATGGCCTGACCTTTCACTACCTTAAGAGGCTGATAAGTTATTGAGAACTCCATCAAGAGCAAGGCCCATTTAGCGAGCCGCCCCGTCAATATGGCCTTTGACATCAAATATTTGAGAGGATCCACCTTCGATATGAGACGGACTTCATGCGCCAACGCATAGTGCCTGAGCTTTCTTATCGCGAAGATTAATGCCAGGCGGTGTTTTTCGATGGGAGAATAATTGCTTTCTGCCCCCAGTAGAACTCGACTCAAATAGTAGAGCGCTTTCTCTTTCCCTGGGTCGTTCTCCTGTGCCCATAATGCGCCTAAGAAACCTTCAAGAGCGGTTGTATACAGAATGAGAGGTTTTCCCTTGACCGGAGCAGCCAGCACTGGCGGATTCTGCAGGTATTGCTTGATTTCATCCAGCGCTCTTTGGCATTTGTGATCCCAGACGAACTGGGTTCCCTTCTTCGTTAAGTGGCTGTAAGGGCGGCACTTGCCAGAGAGATTGGCTATAAATCGCCGAATATACACGAGCTTTCCTTGGAGAGACCGCAATTGCTTGAGAGTCTTTGGCGGAGGCATTTCCATGATCGCTTTGATCTTCGACGGATCTATTTCGATGCCTCGGTGTCGGACGATGAATCCTAGGAACTTTCCCGAGGAAACTCCGAACGCGCATTTGAGAGGGTTCATCTTCAAGTTGTATTGCCGGAGGCGTTGAAACACGATCTTCAGGTGTTCTAAATGCTCCTTGTATGATTTGCTTTTCACCACGAGGTCGTCGATATAGCATTCGACGATTTCATGTATGAGATCATCGAAGATCTTCGTCATGGCCCTCTGATAGGTGGCACCGGCATTCTTTAAACCGAAGGGCATCACCTTGTAGCAGAATATACCCAAAGGGGTCCGGAAAGCGGTATGTTTCTGGTCCTCGGGATGCATCTTTATCTGATTGTATCCTGACGATCCGTCCATGAAGGAGAAAACTTCGTGAGTGGACGTGTTATCTATCATCAGCTCAGTGACTGGTACTGGGAAGTCGTCTTTCGGGCAGGCTTTATTGAGATCCCGAAAGTCCACACATATGCACACTGTCCCATTTTTCTTCATCACTGGGACAATGTTGGTGATCCAGTCAGGGTACTGAACCTCTTGGATGAAGCCGGAGTCGATTAGCTTCTTGACCTCGGCGTTGATGCTCATCTCAAGCTCGAGCCTCATTCTCCTCGGTGCTTGTTTGATTGGCTTGACGTCTGGGGATATTGCCAATTTGTGAACAGCAATCTCTAGATCTAGTCCTGTCATCTCGGAATAGTTCCATCCAAAGCAATCTTTATGTTGCATAAGCACGTCTTTTAATGTGGCCACCCTTTTCTCAAACAGCAACTCACTGACAAATGTCGGTCGCGGGTCACTTGCCGTCCCCAAATCAATTTTCTTAAGGTTATCTGCAGTGGTGTGTATTCCATCTTCTAGCTCTTTTGGTGCCGGTGGAAACTCTGAGATCACCTCGTCATTATCGTTTTCGAAGCACCAGGGAAGGTCATCCATATTCTCGGGCTCTTCTTCTAATAGCGTTATCATATGACAAGTACGAGCTCGCTTCCAAGACCGATGTGGATCTGGTTCTACCCTCGTGGATTTAGGTTCATGCTTTTGTGGCGGGGTTACCCTCCAGCTGCTGGATAGAGTGAATCTTCCCTGTCGATATTGATCTTCGACCCAGTTCTTGAAGATGAAGCAGTCTTCAATAGGATGTCCTATTGCCCTCTGATATGAGCAATAGTCCGGATGAGAGACTTCGCCTGCTTGCACGGGGTGCTTGGACTCCGGGAGTGTAATCAGTTGATGTTTTATGGAAAGATCAAGTATTTTCTTCATCTTATCTTGGGCAAAAGAGTATACTCGACCCATCTTCTTTATAAGAGATGAATCCGGATTGCCTGGCTCCTGATCGCGTGGCTTCTTGGAACCGCTTTGTCGCTGTCGAACGCCTTTCCCGTTTTTGGTTTGTTTCTGCCTCTGCGTCTTGCCTTTTGTACAACGGGTTGACAGGGAGGAGCATTTTCATCTTTCGCAGCCTGTTGAAGAAGGCGTCGCGTCCTGGCTTTCTCGTAGATAGTCATTTCGCGATTGTGGTCATCTCGAACCTTTTGACTCGCTTCCCTTATAAGCTTGTCCATCTGTTCTTCAAACGACGGACTGGGGATTTTTACGTCGGGAGCTCTTTCTGGTTCAGGATTAGCATTTTCCCAAAAAGCATCTCCCTCTTCATCAAAGTCATATATGACGTAGCAGTCGCGGAGTAGCTCACGTTTCTTGGATTGAACATATCCAAGCCCGATCGTTTCCATTTTCCCGTTGGGCAATTTTCGCTGAGTTCCTGGGATGTTCCAGATCCTGTCATAGAACTTAGCTTTTTGAGCGGTCTGTTTGAAAGGTATGCCTTGGCGCCTTAACAGCCTTTTTAGTCCGCTCGTGTAATATTTAGGCAAATGGATGGGCTGGAGCCTATCAAGTGTAGAATCCGTGCCATGCCATATTTCCTTCTCCCCTTTGGTTCCTCCGGATCGGTAGAATAGGATCGCCTTTTCACCTTCTCGCCTGGGAGGGACATAGAATGTCTGCAGCTCTTCCACACTGTAGGTATCAAGCGTGGCTAGTTCTTTATGATGCTTGGGAGGAACCATGGCAACTTGCAAACTTTGCTCTTCATCAGCGAATGTTTGTATTGAAGGCCGAGCAGAAAATATAGCATGGACCTCATCTTCCGAGTCGCTTCCAAAGATCAACATAGGAGTGGACGGTCCCGGCTTGTTGTACTGGGGTGGACCTGAATAAACTATCTCTTCCTCTTCCTCAGTATCACTCCCGAAGACCGGAATGGTGGTGATAGCTTTGTTCTCCAGTTTGTGACATCTTTCTGTGTCCTCAAAATCCGGTAAGAAGTATTTTGCATCTTCGTACTTTCGGACTTCGTTCATGGAGAATGGGTTCAACTCTCCCGTCACAGTGTACTCGAGGCCATCTTTAAAATACTTCTTACACTGGTGCTGTGTGGAAGGAATAATGTTTTACTCATGTAACCAAGGCCTATCGAGCAAAGCATTATAGCATGTCTTAAGGTCAATGACATGAAATTTAATATCTGTGACGAGTAGTCCAAAGCGCAGCATCAGTATCACAGACACGAGGGTCCGTGATGACTGAGAGTCGAACCCGGAGATGGTGATCTTATCACGAGCGAGGTGTTGAATGCTCATGCAGATTTCCTTCAACACTCGCACGTTGAGGAGATTGACGGAAGACCCATTGTTGACCAGGATTTTACCTATCTTTATATCGTGGCAGTATCCTGAGACATATAGGGGACGGTTGTGCTCGTACGTCCCAAGGAGGAGATCTTCATCGCCGAAGGTGATATCGGCTGTGTGTACTTCTTCTAGCTCGTCCTTCATCCTTTTTTCGGCGAGGAAAGCCTGGAATTGCTCTGGCTCTTGTAGCGCTTTGATCAATGAATCTCTTGCTTCTTTTGATAGTAAAAGGGCGTCGAGAATGCTGAGCTGCGAGGGTAACTTCCTCAAGTGCGCCAGAACGTTGTAGTCCGCCTTACTTTTCTTTGGAGGGTCCTTGGCTGTCAGCTCTTTCATGACTTGGTCATCAAGGACGATATCCTCAGAGACCTTTTCTTTTCCCTTGTCTTTTCTATTCATGAGTCTGAGATTCTTTTCTGGAAGCGTGCGGTTGCGCAGCTGTATATTTTCACAGGCCTTCGGTTCTACCTCTTTCCCTAAGGTGGATTCTTTAAAGAGGGGGCCAACAGCCATTTCCTCGTCAGAGTCGCTCCCGAAGGTGAGAACCTGCGATTCCCCGGCGTTGACCATGCGGCAGCTGCCGGTGGTTCTTTTATGCTCCCTGGTCGTATTCTCTTGCTCCCGACGAGTCTTGCGTTTTATCCGCTTAAAATGTTGCCGGTGAGCAACATACCCCTGCCACCATCTTTTAAAAGCATTGCACTTTTCGGTGGGGTGTGCCATTTTTTGGTGATATAGGAAGTAGCTAGGATGCATCTCTGCTTCACCGGGAGTGTTTCCTTCGGAGGGTGGTAGCTTCATTCCCATTGATATGGCTTTAGCAAACCTTTTCCTCATCTTGAACTTGTTTTTATCCGCGACGAATGTTCCTTGATTCGGCGAGAGTGTCTCGACTCTTTCGTCTAGTCGCCGTGTTTGGCTCTTTCAAATATGGCCATCTCACGCTCCCGATCGGCTTTACTTTTCAGATGAATCTCATTCAGGAAGGCGTCGATCATTTCGTCTGATGGCCATAGAAGTTCTGGCTCAGGACCTGCCCCCAGTCTCTCTGTGCAGGGAGCTTCTTCATTGTCTAGCGATGAATGAGAGATCATATGGCAGCTTGCCACGTAATCTTCAGATTCATCCGATGAGTCTTCTCCATCATCTCCGTCTTCAAGAACGTGGCTAAGGAACTCTTGGAACGTGATTGGAGTCCGCACCTTCTGGTTATACTCTTCCAGCGCGTCAATCTGTTTCTGTAGGTCCGTGCGCTTGTCGCCAGACTTCACGGGCTTCTTGGATTTCTTCTTCTTTTTCAAAGATTTCGACGGCTGGGTATGAGCACTTTGGCTATCACCACCAATCTTTGGAGTTTAGCGCAGCTTCAGCATCCCTTCGATGATCTGGGGTTCCAGCGGATTCTTCCACCTGATCGCTGGGCATGTCTGGAGATCATTCAGCATCCTTTTGGTTTTGGCTGAAAGAACGACCTCCCATGGAGCTTCTTCAACAAAAGAGCACGTTGCCCCCGGTGTGTCCGTCTTCTTAGGAGTGTGCAGTTGTGGTGGGCTTACTTTCCACCTTTCAGACAGCGCAAACTTGCCTTGTAGGTACTGATCCTCGATCCATCCCTTAAAGATGAAGCAGTCTTCAATTGGATGGCTTACCGTTTGGTGGTAAGGGCAATAATTGGGATTATTCGCTTCGCCGGGTTGTAATGGTCGCTTTGGATTCAGCAGGTTGATAAGCCTGTTGCGCATCGCCAGCTCGAATAGTCTCTTCGTTTTGTCCCGTGGGAACGAGTAAGGACGCTTCATTTTCTCATTATAATAGCGCCGTCTCTCTTCCAGTTGATCCGTTAGTTTTGGGGCACTGGGCTGCTGTTGAATATTCGCAACGAAGGTCGCCTTCCCTTTACCCTTTTCGTTTCGCGACTCCGGCTTTGGAGGAGACGGTCTATGCCCCATCTGGTCCATTTGGGCTAGCTTGTCGATTAGAGCTGAAACGTGGTCGGTTTGAAGAACATCATGAACTGTGAAATAGTTGCATGAGGGTCTAGGGTGCCCACGAACATGCTCACTGCTGGTGCTTCTTCGATGCGCTGTTCGCACTTCGACCACAGATTCCGCCATCGGATTGCGTATTGAACCCATGTTTCGCCCGGCTTCACCCTTGCATTGATCAACGCCGTTATTGGGGTGCGTTCACTAGCACTTGCGAATCGCTGAGTGAACAACAACTCCATTTCTGCGAAAGTTTTAACGGAGTCGTTTGGGAGTTCGGAGTACCACTCAAACGCCATTTCCGATAAGCTGCCGACGAATTGGCGGAGCAAAAGCTTGTCATCGCCACCAATATTTCCACAGAGAGCCCTGAACTGAGCGACATGTTGATGGGGATTGCATGTCCCCTTGTATACGTGGAATTTGGGGATCGTGTATCCCGGCGGGTACTTTATCTGATCATACCAGCCTGGATACGGTCGCCCAGTTTTGATAACTTGGCCGGCTGCTTCATTTGCCTGGTGAACTCTTATTTGTTGAGCAATGTAGTCATCCAGGGCAACTTTGGAGATTGCCTCCTCCTTGGCTGTTGACAGAGCCGGCAGAGGATTCGATGTTTCTCCTCTGTCATCTTCAATTATTACTGGAGGATCTTCGGCTGGGGGATCCGGCTGGATCATCATGCCCACCATATCCTGGAATAGAAGGGCCATTTGCTTTATATTGGCTGCTTGTTCCGTGGCCTCCTTGTCCTTCTTTTCAAGCATTCTCCGAAGGAATTCGGCATCAGTTTCTTGCTCATGGCGTTGCTCGGAGGATTCCTCTAGGCCTGCTTTCGGTCCTATGAGTGCGGCCATCGCAGTCATCATCTCCTGAAGCTTCTGCTGCTGCTCTTGCGCTCTGGTGAGGGATCGGGTGAGTGGTCAGTGGCCCGTAGAAGCGCGGCTATCCTCTTTCCCGGATGCCATATAGACGGTATGCACCACCATGCCCCCAGACTTAGGGCGTTTGGGCTCAGTGCCTTTGACATTTGCCACAGGCATGGGGACTTTCTCCGGCCTCCTTCTTTTATGAGCGGTCGAAGTTGAGGGGGCCGTTGCAGTAGGCACCCAAGTGGTTGTCGTCCATTGTGTTTTGACAGGACGGTGCTCTTCCTTCTGAGCCTTCAGCTTCTTCTGTCGGCGGAGATAGTCCTGAACCACCACCGACTCTCGGACTTGTCGCCAGATCTTGTAAACTTTGGAAGACAGCCATTGAGGGGACTCCTTCGGCTTTATTTCCATGACAGTCTCCACCGGTGGCAGAGATCTTTTCAGTACGGCAGTAGGCGAGTTTCTGCGTACCTTGTTCAGCAGCTCAAAACTGTTCCCGGTTGGAACAGCAGCATTAATTTCCACCGTTGGAGCTGATGGAGTTAGCCCAGAGGGGGAGTTGCCCCCGGCCTTCCTTAGTCGGCGCCAGTGACGACGTCGAGCGTGTCGAGCTGTTGGGGTTGGTTCGGCAATAGGGATGGCTTTGTCTTGCCCCCTATCCAGATGAGATACCGCTGGTGCCAGCCTCTTGAAGACTGGTGTCTTTTGAGTAGCGGTATCCAATCTGTCAAAGACAGACCTTCGAGCAGGAACGGGAGCCGGAATAGTCAGTCTTATGAAGACCGACTCTTTGGCAGGAGAAGCCGTCTTAACGACTTCAGGAGCAGGGATGGCTATCTTCTTTGGGATGACCACTTCAGGTATCATGGGCTTCTTGGCAGGCCCATCAGAGTTCAGGCTCAGTCTGGCGAAGACCGAGGAGTTGGAGCTGGACGACCCATTGAGAGGGGTCGTGGTAGTATCAAGCCGATCGAAGACCGACTTCTTGGGAGCTTCCGGCGCTGGTACAGGGGTGCTGAAGCTCATTGGGGGAAGCATAGTCCCAAAAAACAATCCAGTAGTAGCCTGGGTGACCTGTTCCACCGGCATTGTGAACAGGGACGCCGCTTGAGGTCCGTAAGCTACACCTCCAGGTGAGGCGGAGCGTAAGTTGCAGTTGCAGTTGCAGTTGGAACATCTTGCACAAGTGGACGCCATTGATTCTTTGCTTTCTGCGGCAAGCAAAACGCCAAATCTTAGTATCTCGAAACCCAATGGCAACCATTAGCAAACCGCGATTAGTTCACGAACACGACACACGAAGTGTGGAGTGGAAAGAGGAAAAGGTCCCACCAGGCGTGCCAGAATCTGTTCCCCTCCGAATCACGGAGACGGGACCGCGCAGGTCCGTCTTTCCTGAAATTCGGGGCAGATGCTAATTGGTGCTATCCGTCCACCTCTCCGAAGATGCCAAGTTAATTTATGGCACCATGTATCGAAGGTTTAAACGGATGCGGCCGATGTAGCAGACTTCGTCAGATTCCCCCTCGTTTGAGGAGTTTTTGATTGTGGGGACGCTCTTCCCTGTAGACGCAAGCCCCTGCAGTTAATTACGCTACCACATCGCGGTAACAACTTTCTCCTTCTCAAGATGATCACTTCGTGTCGTGGGTGTTTGTTTTGTGTTTGGTTGCCCGTGGATTGTATACGAAGACTAAGTTGTGTTGTCGCCCATAGAGCGTGGACTAGTCTAAATCTGTATCTTTTTTAGATTTGGGTTTGGGGGTTTGGGTTTAAGGATACGTTAATCTCATTTCAGACTAAGATCGACTTAAACGTTTGCTAAGGATACGTTGGTCTAATTTTAGACTAAGATCAACTTAACGGGATCGTATAGATCCGGTGAGAGAGCAATTGGGCTCTATTGTCTAGTTTAGTGACATTGCGGTCGATAATTAGTTTAAGGACATTACGGTCCATTGGTAGTTTAAGGACATCTCGGTCCAATGTTAGTTTAAAGACATCGCGGTCGAGGTTAAGGACATCATAGTCCGTGGATTTAAGGACCCCACGGTCCAATGTTAGTTTAAAGACGTCACGGTCGAGGTTAAGGACATCATAGTTCATGAGTTTAAGGACCCCACAGTCCATTGTTAGTTTTAAGACATCACGGTCGAAATTAAGGACCTCATAGTCCATGGGTTTAAGGACCCCACAGTCCAATGTTAGTTTAAAGACATCACGGTCGAGGTTAAGGACCTCATAGTCCATGAGTTTAAGGACCCCACAGTCCATGAAATGTGTGGTTGTCGGGACCCGTCACCTCTTTGAAGACGTTGAGGAATTACAACGACAAATATCAAAGGAGTGAAGAGATGTACCCTTGAACCAGGATGAGTTGGTTGAAAGAGCAGATGTGCTCAGTTCAATATAGGTTGAGGACTTATGGCCCGAATTGGGCTAAGTCCAATTAAAATATTTTAACATTTTATTTTTGTTCTGGCTATTAAGCCTTTATTTGGGTTCGGCCCTTTTAATAATGCTAAACATTGGGCTCTGACATTTTTGTCCTTATCAGAACAGAGCACGTTCTGACAATGCGCCACGTGGCGCGTCAGGCGCTTTGCGCCAATTAAAGAGCGCATTGCGCTAGCGCACATGAGGGTGACACGTGTTGCGCTTAGCGCTAAGCGCCGGTTCATTAGCGCATTTGCGCTTTCCATTTATGAGCGCTTTGCGCTAGTGTACCAGCGGGCAACACGTGGCGCGCTTGGCGCTGAGCGCCAATCTATAAGCGCAGCGCTCTGTTTTAAAAGCGCAAGGCGCAAGTGGTGTCTATGGTTGACACGTGGCACGTTTTGACGTTGAGCGCCGATCCAAGGAGCGCAAAGGCGCAGTTCATGAGTTCAAAGCACTTTTCAATAGCGCAAAGCGCATCTGATCAATTTTAACATCAAAGAACGAATTTTATGTTCTTCTAAGGAGGTTTTGCCTCGAGATCCAAGAACAAAAGTTCTTGTTTTTATAAAAGGCTCTGCCTTTATAGATCAAAAGATCTGTTAATGAAGTAAAATACTTCTTTTATTATTTTATGGTTAGATCTTTTGATCTTTTCTTTTTTATTAAAATCCTTGGTCTTTTTTCAGATCTATGATCTTTTTAGAAGAGGGTTCTTCTTTTTTTACGAGATGATTTCATCTCTGTTATTCAAGAACATGGTTCTTTTTACCTTGAAAATGAAGAAAGATCTTCTTTTTTCTAAGACCTTGCTCTATTTTGCAGAGGGTTTTTCTCTCTTTTCCTCTGTATTCTCTATCTCGTATTCTCTATGAGAATTGAAGTCTAGGGTCCTTTATATAGGGCCAAATGATTTGTTAAATCAGTTTTAAGAGATTTTTCTCTGATTGATTTGGGAATATTTCCGACCGTTGGATCTTTGATCCTGAGGCTTCTGTTTTGCAGAAGATAATCTTCTTGTTTTAATAAAATTGGAAAGATCTTTCCATAACAGAATTTTAATTCTGATTAATTAATAATTTATTATTAGTAGATCTTTTGATCTGACGGTGGAGGAATTTTTAATTCCAGCGCTGGTGTACCTTGCGCTAGCGCACCTACGTTCGACACGTGGCGCGCAGCGCAACTGCGCTAGCGCACTCGTGTTTGACACGTGGCGCGCAGCGCAGAGCGCTGGATCTGAAGCGTTGCTTCAACTTTTTAAATTTTGAATTTTGAAACAGAGCTTTGCTCTGATTGGGAGAAGTAGAAGCGTCGTTTCATTTCAAATCTTGGAATTTGAACAGAGCTTTGCTCTGATTGGGGGAAATAAGTTTTATGATCTTTATGACATGATTTCCTACAGATGTACCAGCAGCCATTCTCATTTGAAACAATTTTCATGAGGTCTCGTAACGAAAAGCACGAGATTGCTCCCCATACAACTCCTTTGTATGGAAAAAGATGGATTGCACATCCATCTTCTCGTGTTACTTCTGATGCACATTGTCCATCGAAACCAATGCGAAGTACTTTGCTGTGGCGCAGTCGATATCTCGTGTTTTGCGGATCTCCTTATGTGCAACAGAGAAATCAGGACCTGGGATGGAGGGGGCTTTGGTGATGAGGATGTATGCAAGCTTATCATAGATAAGAGCAATTGTCACGTTTCTCAGCCAGTCTTTATAATTCGGTCCCGTCTGTTTGTTTTTCTCTAACAGAAGCTTAAATCCCATCATTGGTATCTGTCATTAGGAGAGAGAAAAGAAAACACTCAGCGTATGCTCTTACATGATTAGATTGGTTATCATCTTGTAACAACCCTAAACTTCTTGTACAACTTTTCTGTACATTTTTTTCAAAAAAATACATAAAGGCGTACTTTTGCCTGAGCACAAATTATAAATTTGTTTTGCTTTTTAATAGCAAGAAGGAGCTTGTAGCTCATTGGTAAGACCTTGCACTACTGAACCAAAGCACCAGAGTTCAAATCCCATCCCCCACATTACTTTTAATATTGATTTCTTTTTAAATTTTAAGAATCCCAAGAGTTTCTAAACCCGTAAAACCAAAAGTCACAAATAAAACAAACTGACTCAGGAGCTTCACCATGAGACGGAGGATACGTGGCGACGGCGACCCGGCCCGACTTGGCCGACTCGACCGGCGGCGCCGGCCGAACCGAATCGGATCGCTGAGTCTTCTTCTCTGAACTTGTGTCTTTTTGGCTTCTTGAAACCCCTTTATACTTTAAAAAGTCTGAATTATTACAGAGAATTAAAAATCCAATTAAAACACTTTTTAATACAAAATTTAATACATTTTTCTTTCACACCCTTTCATCTATCCTAACCCTAATCTTTTTCTATAAATACCACCCCTAAACACACACCCCTCACTCACAAACTCTGTCCAAAACTCTCAAGAAAACTCTTTAGAATTATAGTGTGCAAGTGGAGTTAGCGAAGGGCGAAAACTCCGGCGAACTTCCGACGACGACCCTAGGAACTCCCGGCGACGAAACGACGCACCGGAAACTACTTCCACTCCCTCTTCCTCTCCTCTAAACCAAAATCCAGTAAGTCTCACCTCCCTCTTCTCTATTCTATTCTAAAAATTTGTAAAACTAAAATCCGACGGAAGCGGAGTTAATCCGACTTCCGATTCGGTTTTCTTTAAAAAGATCAACTTTCCTCAAATACAACCATACTAAACTCTTACATCTCGACTATTAATCATTAACAAAACATGTTGAACAAGTTTCATAGCAAAATATTTCATATTGCAATTTTTATCATACTTTTTCAGTAAAATACCATATAGTTTAGTTTCGACTTTAAAATTTCATAATTCCTTACTATACCTTTAAATAGATCAAGAGGTAATGACCTACCTCTTCACAACACGCATATGCAATATAGCACGATACCTTTCGGGAACATAGAATACGGGAATACGAATTTACAATTAAATATCTTTTACTATTAAAACTGTTTTCTACAAGATTACATATTTTTACAAATCTTTGCAAAGCGATGCTACAACCCATTTTGGGGAATGTTCCCGCCAAAAATTTCTGCGCAGAAGAGTCTAAGGTATCAAATGGCAGCGATACGCTTAAGGAAATGCGAACCAATATCTTCCGGCCTGTATTTTGATAAGTTCCCGAAGGAGGAACTATTAAATTCTGATGGTATTGGAAGCATCTCGAAAAACCCTTCGATTTGATATATTATGGGCCTCATAATTCATCCGGGATCAAAAGTTATGAGGCATCACGTGTCCACACGTGATGGACCTTTAAGAACCCGCTAGAGGAGTTAAAAGATATAATAAAAACTCAGAAAAGACCCTAATGGGGCATCACGTGCTCACACGTGACCATGGGTCACGTGCAGACACGTGATGGACTTTTAAGGCCTCTAAAATAATGAATAGAATTAAATTCTAAAATCTGTTCCCTGATTAAAAATCAGAAGTTACCTCAATGAGGTATCACGTGCTCACACGTGACCAATGGTCACGTGTTGACACGTGATGGTTAAAACAACAACATAAACAAGCAGCTGTTAAAGGAACCAATTTGGGGGTCACGTGCTCACACGTGACCAAGGGTCACGTGCCAGCACGTGACAGGCTTTGAAAGCCTTACAGTTTAATAGAATTAAAATTCTAAATTTCTCTAAAATCTTTCGAAATAGAATTAAAATTCTAAATTTCTCTAAATCTTTCCAAATGGAAAAGGATTATGGGGACCGTTGGATTAAAAATCCAATGGTGATTAAAGATCACCAATTTATGGAAAGGTTTGATACAAGGAAAGATTTCCCTAAAATCTCACCGAAAATAACAAACAGAATATCTTTGGATTTAAAATCCAACGGTGAATAAAATTCACTGAATGATCTAAAAGATCATATTAATTATGAAATCAAATCAAATTTTTTAATGAGAGATTTGCTAAACAAATTGATTCTCTTCCTTCTCCTATAAATAGGAACTAAGAAAAGAAGAGAAGGGACCTTCTTTTTGAGAGAAAAACAGAGATAGGAGAATTTAATTCTCAAGAGGGAAGAAAAGAAAGGAGAATTTAATTCTCAACAAAGAAAACCCTATGTGAGAAAAGAAAGGGAATCAAAACTTCAAACAGAGAATTTAATTCTCAAAATCCAAGAGTTTAACTCTTATACAAAAAAGAACTTAGTTCTTCTTCTGGTTGAAGATCTGCACAGAGCACATCTCCCCATAAATTGAGAATTTAATTCTCATCGGGTCGAGATCCTGCCATGCAGATCCTAAACTTAGAAGGGGAATTGAGTTTTGAGAATTTAATTCTCCTAAAACAAAACTAGGGTTTAGCCCTAATCAAGAATTTAATTCTGTTACATATCTGGGAATTTAATTCCTTTAAAGAGAAATCAGGGTTTTATCCTAAATAAGAATTTAATTCTTTCACAATAGGAATTTAATTCCTCCAAAATCATAATTAGGGTTTAACCCTACAGAGAATTCAATTCTTAAAAGATCTCGGTTCATGAAAGGAACTAGGGTCACGTGCCCCCACGTGACCCTTGAAAAGATCCCTGAAGAAAAGAAGCTTTGAGGCAATGCCTCACGTGCTCCCACGTAACTCCCAAAATGCAAAAAAAAAAACAAAAGAAAAGAAGCTTTGGGCGCTCTCACGTGTCCCCACATGACCCCTCAGCAAGTGTTGTAATTATCGATGCATAAATCCCCATCACATGCCAACACGTGATGCTCTAAAATAAGGATAAAAGTGTTTTACACTTATTCGCAGATTTGAGGATAAAACAAAAGGAGATCTGGCTCCACATTTAGGGCGCCCTCACGTGTCCCCACGTGACCCCTAACAAATCCCTTTAATATCCAATGGATGGATGCCTATCACGTGCCCACACGTGATGGCCAAGAAATGAAAAGTGTTTAACACTTAATTGCAGAACGAAGAAAAGGGATCTGGTCCCCCCTTTTGGGCGCTCTCACATGTTATCACGTGACCCCTCGGTCTTTAGTGCTTAACACTAATTTGAAATCTCTGCTACCAGTGTTTAACACTGATTTGCTTTAGTGTTTAACACTAATTTGAAAGCCCCGCTGCTAGTGTTTAACACTGATTATCTTTTAGTGTTAAACACTAACTTGCTAATCTTCATCCCAGTGTTCAACACTGTTGGTCTTTAGTGTTTAACACTATCTTTAGCCCAATTGGCTAAGTTTCTAGAGGCAAAGCCTCTCCTTCAATGAGCCAACAGAGGGCCAATATTTCAAACATAATTGGACTTAGCCCAAACTGGCCATAAGTCCTCAACTCATCTTGAACTGAGCACATCTGCTCTTTCAACCAACTCATTCGTTCAAGGGTACATCTCTGAACTCCTCTGATATTTGTCATTGTAATCCTTCAACGTCTTCAGAGAGGTGACAGGTCCCGACAACCACACATTAATACGGACTGTGGGGTCCTTAAACTCATGGACTAATGCGTCCTTAAACTAACATTTGTCCCCAAAACGGGAATGATGGACCACTATGTCCTTAAACTGGTATTGGACCACTATGTCCTTAAACTGGTATTGGACCACAACGTCCTTAAACTGGTATTGGACCACTATGTCCTTAAACTGGTGTTAGACCACCATGTCCCTAAACTGGCAATGGACCACCATGTCCCTAAACTGGAACAATAGAGCCCAAACGCTCTTTTGTCGGATCTAAACGATCCCGTTAAGTTGATCTTAGTCTCAAACTGGGCTAACGTATCCTTAATAAACATTTAAGTTGATCTTAGTCTCAACTACGGCTAACGTATCCTTAAACCCTCAAACAGACTTTAGTCCCAAACTGGACTACAGATCTCCCAACCAATTTTGGTTCAAGGGTACATCTCTGAACTCCTCTGATATCTGTCGTTGTAATCCTTCAACGTCATCAGAGAGGTGACGGGTCCCGACGGCCATACATTCAATGGACCACTATGTCCCTAAACTGGAACAACAGAGCCCCCAAATGCTCTTTTGTCGGATCTAAACGTCCCGTTAAGTCGATCTTAGTCTCAAATTGGACTAACGTATCCTTAACAAATGTTTGAGTTAATCTTAGCCTCAAAAATGGCTAACGTATCCTCAAACCAAAACCCCAAACCCAAATCTAAGAAAATACGGATTTAGACTAATCCACGTCCTAAGGGCGACAACATAACTCAGTCTCCGTATACAATCCACGGGCAACCAAAAACAAAACAAACACCCACGACACGAAGTGACCATCTGGAGAAGGAGAAAGTTGTTACCGCAACGCGGTAGCGTAATTAACTGCAGGGGCTTGCGCCTGCAGGGAAGAGCGTCCCCACAATCAAAAACCCCTCAAGCAAGGGGGAATCTGACGAAGTCTGCTACATCGGCCGCATCCGTTTAAACCTTCGATACACGGTGCCATAAATCAACTTGGCATCTTCGGAGAGGTAGACGGATAGCACCAATTAGCATCTGCCCCGAATCTCAGTGCCAAGACTTCGCAGTCTTGCGCGCCGTCTTTCGGAGGGGAACAGATTCTGGCACGCCCGGTAGGACCTTTTCCTCTTTCCACTCCACACTTCGTGTGTCGTGTTCGCGAACAAATCACGGTTTGCTGTGGTTGCCTGTGGATTCGAGGTACTAAGATTCGATGCCTTGCTCAGTGCAGAAAACTGAAAATCAATGGCTTCAAAATGCACAACCTGCAACTGCAACTCTCGGTCCATCCCATCCGGAAGAGTGACTTACG
Source organism: Agapanthus africanus (assembly GCA_030015575.1). Classification (NCBI taxonomy): domain Eukaryota; kingdom Viridiplantae; phylum Streptophyta; class Magnoliopsida; order Asparagales; family Amaryllidaceae; genus Agapanthus; species Agapanthus africanus. Next base: position 195,451,688 of record CM057339.1, on the reverse strand, counting down.
GGCCCCAAGCGGCCTCCATCTTTGCTATACCGGTGGAACAGGTCACTCAAGCCACCACTGGGCTATTCTTCGGGACCATGCTCCCTCCGATGAGCTTCAATGCCCTAATGGCGTTGCAAGAAGTTCCAAAGAAGTCGGTCTTTGATCGACTTACCACTGCCGCGGCCCCTCTCAACGGGTCGCCCAACTCCACTGCCTCAGTTTTTAACAGACTAGGCCAGAGTTCCAACGGGCCCATGAAGAAGCCTGCAATACCAGAAGGCGTTATCCCGAAGTGGATAGCCATCCCTGCTCCCGTTCCAGGCGAAATCACCAAGGTTGCTTCCCCTACTCGGAAGTCTGCTTTTGATAGGTTGGCCGTCCCCATTCAACGGACGTCGGTCTTTAAAAGGCTGATACCAGTGAATTCTGACCAACACAGGGTGCATGAGGAGGTCACCCCTACAGCTAAACCAACTCCAATCGCACGACATGCTCGCCGTCGTCACTGGCGCCGGGTAAGGAAGGCCGGGGGTAACTCCCCCTCGGGGCTAACTCCACCAGCCCCAATGTTGGAAATTGATGCTGCTGTTCCAACCGGGAATAGCTTTGAGCTGCTGAACAGGGTACGCAGAAATTCGCCAACTGCGGTGCTCAAAAGATCTCCTCCACCGGTGGATACTGTCACAGAAATAAAGTCGGAGCAGTCCCCTCAACGGCTGTCTTCCAAAGTTTATAAAATCTGGCAACAAGTCCGAGAGTCGGTGGTTGATCAAGATTATCCCCGCCGGCAGAAGAAGCTGAAGGTCCGACAGGAAGAAAACCGTCCTGTTAAACCACAGAAGGCGACGGCTACCTGGGTTCCCGCTGCAACGGCCCCCTCGACTTCAACTGCTCAAAAGTGAAGGAGGCCAGAGAAAGCCCCTGTGACCGCGGCGAACCGCAAGGACGCTGAACTTAAACGCCCCAAGTCTGGGGGCATGGTAATACATACCGTTTATATGGCTTCCGGAAAAGAAGAAAGCCGCGCTTCTACGGGTCATCGACCGCTTACCCGATCGATAACGAAGGCTCAGGAGCAACAGTAGCAGAAACTTCAAGAAATGCTGACAGCGATGGCCGCACTCACTGGGCCGAAAGAAAGCCCAGAGACCTCAGAGCAGCGTCGAGAACAAGAGACTGACACTGAGTTCCTCCGAAGAATTCTCGAGAGGAAAGAAAAAGAGGCTGCGGAACAGGCAGCCAATATAAAACGAATGGCTCTGTTGTTCCAAGACATGGCTGGGATGATGTTACAGCCGGAACCGCCAGCTGAAGACCCCCCGATAATTATCGAAGACGACAGAGAGGAGACATCGAATCCCCTTCCGGCTCTTTCAGCAGCCAAGGAGGAGACCATCTCTAAAGCCACGCTCGATGATTATATCGCTCAGCAAATACGAGCTCACCAGGCGAATGAAGCGGCCGACCAAATTGTTAAGACCGGACGACCCTATCCGGGTTGGTATGACCAAATAAGGTACCCACCGGGATATACGATCCCTAAATTCCACGTATATAAGGGGACGGGAAATCCGCATCAGCACATCGCTCAATTCAGAGCCATGTGCAGCAACACTGGAGGTGATGATAAATTGCTGCTCCGCCAGTTTGTTGGCAGCCTGTCGGAAACGGCATTTGAGTGGTACTCTGAACTCCCAAATGACTCTATCAAGACATTTACGGAGATGGAGCTGCTGTTTACACAGAGATTCGCGAGCGCTAGCGAGCGTACCCCGATTACCGCGTTAATTAATGCTAGGGTAAAGCCAGGCGAAACGTGGGTGCAATATGCAATACGGTGGCGGAATTTATGGTCAAACTGTGAGCAACGCATAGAGGAAGCTCCTGCGGTGGGCATGTTCGTGGGCACTCTTGATCCGCAGGCGACCATCTCCCAGTTCATGATGTTTTTCAAGCCGACCACTTTCCAAGCTTTGATTGACAAACTGGCACAAATGGACCAGATGGGTCACAGACCTTCCTCTTCAAAGCCGGAGCCTCGAAATGAAAAGGGGAAAGGGAACGTGACTTTTGTCGCCAATACTCGACAACAGCCGAGCAACTTAAAGCCAGTTGTTCGCCAAAACAATGCGCGTCCACGCCCATCGCTCGAGGAGAGACTGGGACGTCCTTACTCGTTTCCCCGAGATAAAACGAGAAGACTGTTTGAGCTAGCGGTGCGCAACAGGCTCATCAATCTCCCGAATCCAAAACGACCGTTGCAACCCGGCGAGGCTAATAGTCCCAATTATTGCCCTTACCATCAAACGGTAAGCCATCCAATTGAAGATTGCTTCGTCTTTAAAGGTTGGATAGAGGATCAATACCAACAGGACAAGTTCGTATTATCCGAAAACTGGAAAGTGAACCCGCCTCAGCCGCACGCTCCCAAAAAGGTGGACACACCGGGGGCATCGTGCTCTTTTATAGAAAAAGCTCCATGGGAGGTCGCTCTTTCAACCAAGACGAAAAGAATGCTGAAGGATCTTCACACATGCCCAGCCGTCAGGTGGAAAAGTCCGCCAGAGCCCGAGGTCATTGATGGGATGCTGAAACCACGCCCAACACCGAGAATTGATAGCAGCGGGCAAAACACCCAGACGCAGCCATCAAAGTCTTCGAAGAAGAAGGAGAAGACCCAAAAGCCCGCGAAGTTAGATGACAAGCGCATGGATCTGCAAAAATATGTTGACGCACTGGAAGAATATAATCAGAAGGCGCGGACCCCAGTCACACTCCGAGAATTCCTCAGCCATGTCCTTGAGGACGGAGGTGATGACAAAGACTCATCGGATGAACCTGAAGATTATGTGGCAAGCTGCTATGTGATCTCCCACTCATCGATAGACGATAAAGAAGCTCCTTGCACCGAGAGACGGGGAGCAGGTCCTGAACCAGAACTTCTATGGCCGTCAGACGAAATAATCGACGCCTTCCTGAGTGAAATTCATCTAAAAAGTAAAGCCGATCGGGAGCGTGAGATGGCCATATTTGAAAAGGCCAAACGCCGGCGACTAGATGAAAGGGTCGAAATACTCCCACCGAATCAAAGTACATCCGACGCAAAGGAAAGCAGGATCAAGACAAGGAAACGATTCGCCAAAGCCATATCGATGGGGATGAAGCTGCCCTCTTTCAGAGAAAATTCTCCTGGTGGTATACATCTTGATGAAGCGGACGTACATCCTAACTTCTGCTTATATCATCAGAAGATCGCGCATCCTACTAAAAACTGCAACTCCTTTAAGTGTTGGTGGCAAGGGTATGTCGCTCATAGGCAACACTTCAATAGGACAAAGCGTGAAGCTCGTAGACAGCGGAAAAATGCGACAGATGAGCGTAAAAGAATTGCCGGCAATTGTCATAGGGTTGATCCCGGGGGATCGCGAGTTCTCACCTTCGGGAGCGACTCCGACGAAAAAGTAGCCCACGGTCCTCTCTTTAAGGAATCCATCTCTGAAATGAAAGAATTGAGGAGTTGCGAGAACATTCAGCCGTGCAATCGCACGCTACCCGGAAAGAATCTCGGACCCGCAAACAAGGGATCGAACAGAAAGGATAAAGGGAAAGGAAGAACGGCCTTCGTCGCCAACGCTCAACAACAATCGAGTAGCCGTAGACCGGTTGTTCGCCAAAAGCAACAAGCGGCAACCCTTCTATGAGAAGTTGAAATGTCCTTACTCATTTCCTCGGGATGAAACAAGGAGGCTGTTCGAACTAGCAGTGCGCAACAGGCTTATCACTCTACTGGAGCCGAAACACCAGCTACAACTGAATGATGTCAACAATTCTAATTACTGCCCTTACCACCAAGTATTGGGCCATCCGATCGATAACTGCTACGTCTTCAAAAACTGGGTTGAAGACCAATACCAACAAGGCAAACTCGCGTTGTCCGAAAACTGAAAGGTGAGCCCGCCACAACCACATGCTCCGAGAAAGATGGATATGCCGGGGGCATCATGCTCATTCATAGGGAAAGCCCCATAGACCGAAAAGTCAGTAAACTAGAGATTCGCCTCAAATACGGCGACGGTGGACCACTATGTCCTAAAACTGGCATCGGACCGAAACGTCCCTAAACTAACGACGGACCGTAATGTCTTAAAACTTGCAAATGACCGAAACGTCGTTAAACTACTATCAACCCGCGGCATTCTCAGGCTGGCGTGGTTAAAACAAAAAAAAGCGGTATGTCCATAAGCAAAATGGGCACGGATGAAAACCCGAAAGGGCTCCGTGAGTAAAAACAGCAGGGCTACCGGCGAGTCTTGTGACAACCCGAAAGGGCGCAACCTCGTTAGAATTAAAAAAAAGAATAAAAAAAAGAAAAAAAAAGAAAACGGTATGTCCATAAGCAAAATGGGCACGGATGAAAACCCGAAAGGGCTCCGTGAGTAAAAACAGCAGGGCTACCGGCGAGTGTTTGTGAAAACCCGAAAGGGCGCAAGCTCGTTGAAAGACACTTACAGGGTCCTCTCGACCTTGTAAGGAGAAACCACCCGCGTGAGATCCTTACGACTCACAAGGGAGCAACACACTTAGGGATCCCCACGATTCCTAAGGAGAAATTACACTTGCGAGATCCTCACGACTCGTAAGGAGAATTCTCTTATGAGACCCTCACGGCTCATAAGATTTGAAAGTCTTAAGCTACATAGACCTGAACCTGTTCTTAAGCACCCCCCCCATAACTTCCAATACTGCCCTACAAGCGGTTCAGTATTGACCCTTGTATACAATCCACGGGCGCGAATAAACATTTCCTTAACAAAGTCTCATCCGTGACTAGGGATATGCTTGTACAGCGAACAACACTTGTAAGTCCTCTCGACTTATAAGGAGAAAATCCTTTTGTAAGATCCTTACGACTTACAGAGGAACATGCACTTAGGAATCCCCACGATTCCTAAGGAGAAAACACACCTACAAGATCCTCACGACTTGTAGGGAGAAATACCTTTATGAGACCCTTACGGCTCATGAAGTCAAAAGCCTTAGTCGACAGGATCTTAACCCTGTTCGCTAAGCCACCTTTGTTCGACATCGACAAAGGCAAATGATGATTCGCTCCTGGCAATATCCCAGTGGTAGCGATGCTGATGCCTAAATCAGTATCAAATTCCAAGTCCTTTCATGGCAAATGATGATTCGCTCCTAGTAATATTCCAGTCGCAGCGATGCTGATGCCAAGATTGGTATCAGATCCCAAATCCCCTACTCGCGAAAAAAAATCAGCGAGCCAAAAAAAATACATATGAAATAGCCGAAATGATGAGGCAACTTGCAACAAAATCAGCAAGTAAAAATGTATGCATACAAAAATAGCCGAAATGATTGGGCAACTCGCAATAAAAAGCAGCGAGTAAAAATAAAAATAGCCGAAATGATTGGGCAATCGCGATTTTCGCGATATAAAAAGCTGAAATGATAGAGCATCGCGGAAAGAATAAAAAATGATGAAAGAATGAAACTTTTTGCCCTACAGGTGAGATCACATCAATCCCTGTATACAATCTAGGGGCACAAACAAAGAGGGAACCATACCTTCCCAACAGGCTCCATCAGAAAGTGAAGCCAAATCTCGACGGTTCATAGACAACCTAGAGACAACCTCGACATTTGTTGCAATATTGCAGACACAATGTCAGCAAATGAAGCAAAGGAAGATCCCTAGCTTCAGGGTCTCGACGTCAACATCGACGACTTAGAGATCAACACCGGCATGTTTTGTCCCTCCAACCTGATGCAGACATGACGTCAACAACCGACCTCAGAGTCGCAACGAAACGGAGCCATGGCAAAGGCCCTAGTTCCAAATCTCAATAGCCACATCTGCAGCCTGGAGACCAACAACGGTGTGCCTCCTCATTCCAGCAAGACACAGATGTTACACCATCAAACGGAGTGACGGCGAAATCCCAGCTCCACCTCAGCATTCGTCTCGATACAGCAGACACAGTCAAAGCAAACGAAGCGAAGGCCACATTCCTAGCTTCAACGTCTTGACGGTAACTCATATAAAACCGGAAAGACAATTGGAGATCATCTTGCACCAGTGCGGAGTGGTCACCACCTCGACATTCGTCTTGATACAGCAGACGCAACATCACCAAAAGGAGCCACGGCAAAATCCCTAGTTCCAAACCTCGACGGTTCACCAGCAACCTAGAGACAACCATGACATTCGTCTCGATACAGAGGACGCGATGCCAGCAAACGAAGCGAAGGCCAAATTCCCAGCTTCAGGGTCTTAACGGCAAGTCATATAAAGCCTGAAAGACAATCGAAGATTATCTCGCACCAGTGCGGAGTGGTCACCACCTCGACGTTCGTCTCGATACAGCAGACGAAATATCACCAAAAGGAGCCATGGCAAAATCCCTAGTTCCAAACCTCGACGGTTCACCAGAAACCTAGAGACAGCCATGACATTCGTCTCGATACAGAGGACGCGATGCCAGCAAACGAAGCAAAGGCCAAATTCCTAGCTTCAGGGTCTTAACAGCAAGTCATATAAATCCTGAAAGACTATCGGAGATCATCCCACACCAGCGCGGAGTGGTTATGACTCATCGGGGCTCTCTAAAATGAGCCTAACCTCAAGTAAAAAGCGGCATGGCAAATTCCTAACGCTTGCTCTTCCGACGGTCAAACTGCCAAGGAGGATTGCTTGAAGACGTCTTGTCCAGCCCCCGAAGGGATCAGAGACACGGCAGTCGCAGGGCTACTCGAACAGCACGATTACCTATCGAGGAATATATCAGCTTATGCGACGGTACGACGGCCAAAACCCTAAGTACCACGGACCCTAACGGACTTCTGTCGTAAAGAGCAGAGGTTAACTGTGACGTTAGGATATTCTTGCGAGATCTGCTCGATTCGTTTCGACTCGTGAGGAAATTGATGTCTTTGCGAGAACTTCTCGATTCGTCTCGACTCGTGAGATAAAGCCTTAGGCAGTAGGGATTAAAAAAACCTGTTTCCTAAGCACTGGGACCCTGCAAGTCGGCCCAAAACGGTCTCTTGCATACTATCCACGGGTCACACTCTCCAAATTCGAATCTCGACAAGGAGGGAAACAACCACTTACGAGTCCTCTCGACTTATAAGCGGGAAAATTCTCTTGTGAGATCCTTACGACTTTCAAGAGAAAACACACTTAGGAGTCCTCACGACCCCTAAGGAGAAAATACACCTGCGGGATCCTCTCGACTCGTAGGGAGAACAATCTTTATGAGACCTCACGGCTCATAAAGTTGAAAAGTCTTAGGTGGCAGATCCTAACCCTGTCTCCTAAGCCATCACCGCCCTGCAAAGAGGTCAAGATGGACCATCTATGAGCCACACTCGCCAAAGCTACATGCCACTAAAATGGAAAAGCTACTCATGAGCATATAAACTACTTCACGCCAGAGTAAGATATAAAGAGATAGAAGGGTGCGGCTCATGGAGTTAAGGGTTTGGAACTATATCTCTTAAGAGTCGAGATTTGAGTCAATGATAAATAACAACGCTTATGTCCGCTCGTTATCTTCTCAGATCAAGATTCTGAAAGTAATATACCAACCCGAAACTGGTCATACGCTATGCATTACTTTGCACTACTTCACCCACGTATATACTTACGTAGGCAAAGTAGTGGGGGGCATTTGTTCCCGCCAAAAATTTCTGCGCAGAAGAGTCCAAGGTATCAAATGGCAGCGATACGCTTAAGGAAATGCAAACCAATATCTTCCGGCCTGTATTTTGATAAGTTCCCGAAGGAGGAACTATTAAATTCTGATGGTATTGGAAGCATCTCGAAAAACCCTTCGATTTGATATATTATGGGCCTCATAATTCATCCGGGATCAAAAATTATGAGGCATCACGTGTCCACACGTGATGGACCTTTAAGAACCCACTAGAGGAGTTAAAAGATATAATAAAAACTCAGAAAAGACCCCAATGGGGCATCACGTGCTCACACGTGACCATGGGTCACGTGCAGACACGTGATGGACTTTTAAGGCCTCTAAAATAATGAATAGAATTAAATTCTAAAATCTGTTCCCTGAATAAAAATCAGAAGTTACCTCAATGAGGTATCACGTGCTCACACGTGACCAATGGTCACGTGTTGACACATGATGGTTAAAACAACAACATAAACAAGCGGCTGTTAAAGGAACCAATTTGGGGGTCACGTGCTCACACGTGACCAAGGGTCATATGCCAGCACGTGACAGGCTTTGAAAGCCTTACAATTTAATAGAATTAAAATTCTAAATTTCTCTAAAATCTTTTGAAATAGAATTAAAATTCTAAATTTCTCTAAATCTTTCCAAATGGAAAAGGATTATGGGGACCGTTGGATTAAAAATCCAATGGTGATTAAAGATCACCAATTTATGGAAAGGTTTGATACAAGGAAAGATTTCCCTAAAATCTCACCGAAAATAACAAACAGAATATCTTTGGATTTAAAATCCAACGGTGAATAAAATTCACTGAATGATCTAAAAGATCATATTAATTATCAAATCAAATCAAATTTTTCAATGAGAGATTTGCTAAACAAATTGATTCTCTTCCTTCTCCTATAAATAGGAACCAAGAAAAGAAGAGAAGGGACCTTCTTTTTGAGAGAAAAACAGAGAGAGGAGAATTTAATTCTCAAGAGGGAAGAAAGGAAAGGAGAATTTAATTCTCAACAAAGAAAACCCTATGTGAGAAAAGAAAGGGAATCAAAACTTCAAACAGAGAATTTAATTCTCAAAATCCAAGATTTTAACTCTTATACAAAAAAGAACTTAGTTCTTCTTCTGGTTGAAGATCTGCACAGAGCACATCTCCCCATAAGTTGAGAATTTAATTCTCATCGGGTCGAGATCCTGCCATGCAGATCCTAAACTTAGAAGGGGAATTGAGTTTTGAGAATTTAATTCTCCTAAAACAAAACTAGGGTTTAGCCCTAATCAAGAATTTAATTCTTTTACATATCTGGGAATTTAATTCCTTTAAAGAGAAATCAGGGTTTTATCCTAAATAAGAATTTAATTCTTTCACAATAGGAATTTAATTCCTCCAAAATCATAATTAGAGTTTAACCCTACAGAGAATTCAATTCTTAAAAGATCTTTGTCCATGAAAGGAATTAGGGTCACGTGCCCCCACGTGACCCTTGAAAAGATCCCTGAAGAAAAGAAGCTTTGAGGCAATGCCTCACGTGCTCCCACGTGACTCCAAAAATGCAAAAAAAAGAAGAAATAAAAAAGAAAAGAAGCTTTGGGCGCTCTCACGTGTCCCCATGTGACCCCTCAGCAAGTGCTGTAATTATCGATGCATAAATCCCCATCACGTGCCAACACGTGATGCTCTAAAATAAAGAAAAAAGTGTTTTACACTTATTCGCAGATTTGAGGATAAAACAAAAGGAGATCTGGTTCCACATTTAAGGCGCCCTCACGTGTCCCCACGTGACCTCTAACAAATCCTTTTAATATCCAATGGATGGATGCCTATCACGTGCCCACACGTGATGGCCAAGAAATGAAAAGTGTTTAACACTTAATTGCAGAGCGAAGAAAAGGGATCTGGTCCCCCCTTTTGGGCGCTCTCACGTGTTATCACGTAACCCCTCGGTCTTTAGTGTTTAACACTAATTTGAAATCTCTGCTACCAGTGTTTAACACTGATTTGCTTTAGTGTTTAACACTAATTTGAAAGCCCCGCTGCTAGTGTTTAACACTGATTATCTTTTTGTGTTAAACACTAACTTGCTAATCTTAATCCCAGTGTTCAACACTGTTGGTCTTTAGTGTTTAACACTATCTTTAGCCCAATTGGCTAAGTTTCTAGAGGCAAAGCCTCTCCTTCAATGAGCCAACAGAGGGTCAATATTTCAAACATAATTGGACTTAGCCCAAACTGGCCATAAGTCCTCAACTCATCTTAAACTGAGCACATCTGCTCTTTCAACCAACTCATTGGTTCAAGGGTACATCTCTGAACTCCTCTGATATTTATCGTTGTAATCCTTCAACGTCTTCAGAGAGGTGACAGGTCCCGACAACCACACATTAATACGGACTGTGGGGTCCTTAAACTCATGGACTAATGCGTCCTTAAACTAACATTTGTCCCCAAAACGGGAATGATGGACCACTATGTCCTTAAACTGGTATTGGACCACTATGTCCTTAAACTGGTATTGGACCACCATGTCCCTAAACTGGTGTTAGACCACCATGTCCCTAAACTGGCAATGGACCACCATGTCCCTAAACTGCAACAATAGAGCCCAAACGCTCTTTTGTCGGATCTAAACGATCCCGTTAAGTTGATCTTAGTCTCAAACTGGGCTAACGTATCCTTAATAAACGTTTAAGTTGATCTTAGTCTCAACTACGGCTAACGTATCCTTAAACCCTCAAACAGACTTTAGTCCCAAATTGGACTACAGATCTCCCAACCAATTTTGGTTCAAGGGTACATCTCTGAACTCCTCTGATATCTGTCGTTGTAATCCTTCAACGTCATCAGAGAGGTGACGGGTCCCGACGGCCATACATTCAATGGACCACTATGTCCCTAAACTGGAACAACAGAGCCCCCAAATGCTCTTTTGTCGGATCTAAACGATCCCGTTAAGTCGATCTTAGTCTCAAATTGGACTAACGTATTCTTAACAAACGTTTGAGTTAATCTTAGCCTCAAAAATGGCTAACGTATCCTCAAACCAAAATCCCAAACCCAAATCTAAGAAAATACGGATTTGGACTAATCCACGTCTTACGGGCGACAACATAACTCAGTCTCCGTATACAATCCACGGGCAACCAAAAACAAAACAAACACCCACGACACGAAGTGACCATCTGGAGAAGGAGAAAGTTGTTACCGCGACGCGGTAGTGTAATTAACTGCAGGGGCTTGCGCCTGCAGGGAAGAGCGTCCCCACAATCAAAAACCCCTCAAGCGAGAGGGAATCTGACGAAGTCTGCTACATCGGCCGCATCCGTTTAAACCTTCGATACACGGTGCCATAAATCAACTTGGCATCTTCGGAGAGGTAGACGGATAGCACCAATTAGCATCTACCCTGAATCTCAGTGCCAAGACTTCGCAGTCTTGCACGCCGTCTTTCGGAGGGGAACAGGGAACCCGTCTGGGATGGTGCGGATTAGCGCACATCCCTGGACTTACTAGTGCGAGATGCAGACCTCCACAAAAAGCATTCTGTCTCAAGAGATTTAAAAATATAAATATCTTAAGAAAATGAGATTTCTAGAAATATAATATATAACAATTATTTATATATTTGTATGTATGTATCACCAAAATATCTATTTTTGATATAATATAAATATTCCAACTTTTCTATATCAAAAGAATCACCTTACATGAAAATACTATGAAATTCCATACAAGTTCAATACTTTACAATTTAATACCATATATTATGAAAATTAGGTCTTATTCACTAGAGATGTCACATATATAAAATTTACATCTATAAAAATTCAAAAGAAGATAATTAAATACTTGGGGTGTATTTTGAAAATTATACAAAACTATTTTTACATAAAAACCCCTCAAGTTTTATAAATTACAATAAGGACCCTAGTAAATATAGGTTTAAGCGGGACCAGTCACTTGAGCCTCAGGGAGCCGGAGATATGGGTGCTTGCCTATTTAAGGTAGACAACTTAACAAACGGTGTTATCAACACGGTAATCGTCTTTGAAAAATACACAAATCATATCGTCCATGTGCAACGGTTACCGATAACATCAAAACTTAATTCAGCATTCAATTTCTTTTCTAATTGTCTGACTCAGACTGAGTCTCATTATAAATAATCTGACTTGAATATAATTCAAGTACAAACTACAATTCAATATGAATCCATATATTCAGTCTGTTCAATTTATCAATTTATACAACTTGACTGAACCGAACCATGGATATACATCCATCTACATGATTCATACATCTACATGATTCTCCAGTTACATCCATTTATTGATATCATGGTTTCGGCAAGTCATCCATTTGTACAAGCTATAATACAATACATTACAATTTACAATACAATTCAAACAATACAATCAAGACATTGCGGAGTTTTAAGGGGTAGATTGGTACGGAAGGTGTTAGAAGTGGCACGAGACTACAAGATTTAAGACACCTAACCTGAATTCAATCGCCGTTGTTCCGGGCATTCTAACAGAGCCTTGTACTCTATATTCCGTTGCCTTAGTCTCTGGCTTACTGAGACTCCTCTCTTATACACTGACATCCTTCTGTACCAAGATACAAACAACAGTGTTAACACTAAACACAACATTATAAAATATAATACCACTTTAAAATTTACACACTCTCTCTCTCTGTCTATTCTACTTCTCCTTTATCTTTGGGACTTACCGAGTGATTGTTCGCTGATGACATTCCTTCTCTTTCTTCTTTGGAATGTTGTCAGGTAGATCGGACGCACTAGAGCATGAGACCATTCAGGAGCATTCGGAGCAGGCCCTTGAGCAGTACACCGAAGACCCAGAACTGTAGCCACTTGTACCTATTTCATTTCAGTACTTTCCATTTTGGTTATGCCACTGTTTAGGCATTGCTTTCATTCAGATGTATTTACTTTCCATGCATTGTACAAAAGAATGTTAATAAATAAAGTTATTTCATTACATTTGTCTCTTGTGTATATTTCTTTTATATTGCTTAGATACGCTTAGCGTATTTACTTCAGAGTAAATACGTAGCGGCCAGTCGCGTCCTCTGCCCGTACACTGGGAAGCGGGGCGTGACAGGTTTTGTTGGAGGCCCATACAGGTCAGAGCTGTATGGAACCCTATCATGCAGTTCTATTCTGCGTGAACAACCTAAACAATATAACACAAGAACCAGCAACTAAAACATTCTTTACAATTCAGGTTCCTTGAATCTTATCATTTCATATACTTTGAATCTGTCCTAACCCAAATTTTTCATTCAAGGTTATGGACTCCCCGAACAACACCAGCACCAATATCAACAACACACCTCCACCACTACCACTCACACCTGCCATCCCTGCTCCGCTCAACGAGCAGACGATTCTGCTTGAGGCGATCCGCAGCTTTCTGGAAGGACAGCAGCAGCAGACTGCCCTTTTAATGAACCGACCAGAGGAAGAAGCACCTGGGGTGAAGCAATTCAGGGCTTTGCACACCAAACAATTCTCAGGAAAAGAGAGCCCACTGGAAGCTGAGAAATGGGCTCAGATCATCGAAGATGATCTGGCACCGGCACAAGTGCCAGAAATAGCATGAGTTCGTGTTGCGAAATTACAGCTCACGGACAATGCACGGAATTGGTGGAAGGCGGAAGAAAGCCGTCTTAAACAACCCATCGAATGGAAACTTTCCGAGACATGTTCGATGCAAAGTACTTCCCTGAGACTGCCAGGTTCGACATGGAACAGCAGTTCATTCATCTGCAACAAGGTTCAATGTGGATCAAGTCGGTAGATGAATATGACGCTGAGTTCATCATGCTCAGTCGGTAAGATATGTCTCAATAATTCGAATTTTCAATATATATATCACATACTACACAGCTAACACAATACGTTACCAGATTTTCGGCACACCTGATACCGACGGATGAGATTAGAGCCCATCAATTTCAACAAGGTTTGGATTCGGAGATCCAGGCTGCACTAGCCACAGGAGATTTTCCGACTCATGAATCGGCTCTGAAATCTGCCCGCCGTTATGAGGCAGTGGTAAAAGCGAGGGACAGACCTCAGTCTACAGGAGTTAAGCGCCCTGTCAACCAGATGGCACGAGGAGCCTCTTCCAGGCCATCGTTCGAACCTAGAAGAACTGAAGAAATCAATAACCAGTCGAGTCCAGACTTCTGCTACTACTGCAGGAGAAAGGGACACTTATGGAAGGACTGTAGGCGCGCAAAAGGCTTGTGTCTGATTTGTAGCGCATCCAATCACGGAATTGGAAACTGTCCTTATAGATGCAACCCAGATCACACATCCACCAACTACCCGCAGTGGCTAGCTATCCAGGCTCCTGCACCTCGTCTTTCACTCACAGCTCCACCACCTGCACCGCCTATTCGCCAATTCCAACAGGCAATGAGGGACATGCCTCGAGGGTAGAGAAACATGCCCCAATGACAGAATGTGCCTCCAGCTAGGAGTAATGTACCACGGCGTCAGACTTTCACATTATCAGCCGTAAAAGCCGAGGCTGTAGGTCAAGGTAACACTAGTAATTCTCTTTCACATTCTCAAATCATTGTATCACTTTGTTATTTTTCATACACTACCAAACTTTCCTTGAATTTGTTACACTTTCCTTTTACAAATTTCGAGGACGAAATTTTTATAAGGAGGGTAGAATATAGCAATCCTAAACTTCCTGTACAACTTTTATGTACAATTTTTTCAAAAAAAATACAGAAAGAGGTACTTTTACCTTAGCACAAGTTATAAATTTATTTTGCTTTTTAATAGCAAGAAGGAGCTTGTAGCTAATTGGTAAGACCTTGCACTGCTGAACCAAAGCACCAGAGTTCAAATCCCATTCCCAACATTATTTTTAATATTGATTTCTTTTTAAATTTTTAGAATCACAAGAGTCTACAAATGCTAAACCCGTAAAATCAAAAGTCACAAATAAAACAAACTGACCCGGGAGCTTCACCATGAGACGGGGGACACGTGGCGACGGCGATCCGGCCCGACTCGGGCCGGTGGCGTCGGCCGAACCGAGTCGGATCGACGAGTCTTCTTCTATGAACTTGTGTCTTTTTGAAACTTCTGTATACTTTAAAAGCTCTGAATTATTACAGAGAATTAAAAATCCAATTAAAACCCTTTTTAATACAAAATTTAATACATTTTTCTTTCACACCCTTTCATCTACCCTAACCCTAATCATTTCCTATAAATACCACCTCTAAACACACACCCCTCACTCACAAACTCTGTCCAAAACTCTCAAGAAAACTCTATAGAATTATAGTGTGCAAGTGGAGTTAGCGAAGGGCGAAAACTCCGGCGAACTTCTGACGATGACCCTGGGAACTCCCGGCGACGAAACGACGCACCGAAAACTACTTCCACTCCCTCTTCCTCTCCTCTAAACCAAAAGACAGTAAGTCCCACCTCTCTCTTCTCTATTCTATTCTAAAAATTTGTAAAACTAAAATCCGACGGAAGCGGAGTTAATCCGACTTTTGATTCGGTTTTCTTTAAAAAGATCAACTTTCCTCAAATACAACCATACTAAACTCTTACATCTTGACTATTAATTATTAACAAAATATGTTGAACAAGTTTCATAGCAAAATATTTCATATTGCAATTTTTATCGTACTTTTTCAGTAAAATACCATGTAGTTTAGTTTCGACTTTAAAACTTCATAATTCCTTGCTATACTTTTAAATAGATTACGAGATAATGACCTACCTCTTCACAACACCCATATGCAACATAGCACAATACCTTTCGGGGACATAGAATACGGGAATACGAATTTACAATTAAATACCTTTTACTATTAAAACCGTTTTCTACAAGATTACGTATTTTTACAAATCTTTGCAAAGCGCCACTACAACCCATTTTGGAGAACCCGTCTGGGATGGTGCGGATTAGCGCACATCCCTGGGATTACTAGTGCGAGATGCAGACCTCCGCAAGGAGCATTCGGTCTCAAGAGATTTAAAAATACAAATATCTTTAAAAAATGAGATTTCTAGAAATATAATATATAACAATTATTTATATATGTGTGTGTGTGCGTGTGTGTATGTCATCAAAATATCTATTTTTGATATAATATAAATATTCCAACTTTTCTATATCAAAAGAATCACCTTACATGAAAATAACATGAAATTCCATACAAGTTCAATACTTTACAACTTAATATCATGTATTATGAAAATTAGGTCTTATTTACTAGAGATGTCACATATATAAAATTTACATCTATGAAAACTCTAAAGACGATAATTAAATACTTGGGGTGTGTTTTGAAAATTATACAAACTATTTTTACATAAAACACCCTCAAGTTTTATAAATTACAATAAGGACCCTAGTAAATATAGGTTTAAGCGGGACCGGTCTCTTGAGCCTCAGGGAGCCAGAGATATGGGTGCTTTCCTATTTAAGGTAGACAACTTAACAAACGGTGTTATCAACACGGTAATCGTCTTTGAAAAAGATACAAATCCTGCTGCCATGTGCAGCGATTACCGATAATATCAAAAATTAATTCAGGATTCAATTTCTTTTCTAATTGTCTGACTCAGACCGAGTCTCATTATAAATAATCTGACTTGAATATGATTCAAGTACAAACTACAATTCAATATGAATCCATAAATCTATATATTCAATCTGTTCAATCTATCAATTTATACAACTTGACTGAACCGAACCATGGATATACATCCATCTACATAATTCATACATCTACATGATTCTCCAGTTACATCCATTTACTGATATCATGGTTTCGGCAAGTCATCCATCTGTACAAGCTATAATACAAAACGTTACAATTTACAATACAATTCAAACAATACAATCAAGACATCGCGGGGTTTTAAGTGGTAGATTGGTACGGAAGGTGTTAGAAGTGGCACAAGACTGCAAGATTTAAGACACCTAACCTGAATTCAATCGCCGTTGTTCCGGGCATTCTAACGGAGCCTTGTACTCTATATTCCGTTTTTTAGTCTCTGGCTTACTGAGACTCCTCTCGTATACACTGGCATCCTTCTATACCAAGTTACAAACAACAGCGTTAACACTAAATACAACATTATAAAATATAATACCACTTTAAAAGTTACACACTCTCTCTCTGTCTATTCTACTTCTCCCTTATTTTTGGGAATTACCGAGCGATTGTTTGCTGACGATATTTCTTCTCTTTCTTCTTTGGAATATTGTCAGGTGGATCGGACGCACTAGAGCACGAGACCATTCAGGAGCATTCGGAGCAGGCCCTTGAGCAGTACACCAAAGATCCAGAGCTGTAGCCACTTGTACCTATTTCATTTCAGTACTTTCCATTTTTGTTATGTCACTGTTTAGACATTGCTTTCATTCAGATGTATTTACTTTCCATGCATTGTACAAAAGAATGTTAATAAATAAAGTTGCTATTTCATTATATTTGTCTCTTGTGTATATTTTTCTTATATTGCTTAGATACGCTTAGCGTATTTACTTCAGAGTAAATACATAGCGGACAGTCGCGCTCTATGCCCGTATACTGGGAAGCGGGGCGTGACACATCTTATCTAATCGATGGATCCCACTATTTTTATCAAATTTTCTTCAAACCCTAAAATGAAAATTAGCCGGGATTAATTACACTCTACAAGTTCGCTAATCGGTCATTCAGGCCGGTGTTGGTACTCCGAGAGAGGTTTCCCGTGCTTTCGCATGGACCTAATTAAAACAAACCCCGTTTCCACATAGGCATAACCCCGTTAACATCTTTCTAGAAACCTATTGGATTAGCTAATTGTAAAGTGTAAAATTCTCCCGGGAGTAACTATTACTCACAGTGGGATCAGGATCCAACTATCAAATAGAAGATATGCAATCTCATTACAAATTTCAACATTTGAAATTCCCGATATTGTTTTTACCCCTAGCGTCCTATGACTTTAATTATGATCAACAAATCATAAGCGCTAGCCAAGTTCTACCCGTCATTTCTTGATTGATTTAGACCCATTCGTATGACCCTTAACTATAGTCAACAAAGTCATACGAATGTCCTAACCGATCGCATCATATATTTTATAGGAAGATATCACTCCGCTACCGCACACTATGCCTTAACTATAGTCAACAAGCGTAGCACGAATACTAAGTACTCTACTTCCTAAAATGGCGGAAGGCTACGAATGGTTTTGATGAAAACCTTTAACGTATTGAACTTGATATCGTTGTAGAACTGAGTGATTTGTAAAAGAGTGGTTTAAGCTCCGCATTTGAAATAATTGCTTTATCATAAAAAAACAACCGAGTAGATATCAAATTTGGTTCTACAACATCTTTTAGAATTTTTTTTCTTAACATTAATCTCATTAAAGTCGTCATATCATTTAAGCTCCTAACATCACAAAAGAAACGAAAATAAAACACACATATATACCATCTGCATTTGCCACAGGGACCCGGATCTTCACCGTAAGGTTACTTAACTTACGGCAGGACGGGGTCAGGACTAGCGCGGATGAAAAACATATATAGTGTCTACTAATATATCATATATATATATATATATAGCATTCGTCTCATGCAATAAAAAAGAGCATCACAAGAATCACAGCAGAACAATATGAAATATAGGATATCCTAGGAATTCTACATTTCGATTTAGCCAATGTCGAAATCACGGATTCCACGGTCGTGATGAATAGCTAAGCCCACACCTCTAGACCCCTACGAGTGCGGAAAGCAACCCTACCAATTCTAAAGTTAGGCGACTGATCTCGACTCCTCAAGATGGTCACCCATTGGACTTTAGAACCCGGTCACTTGTGTCACCTTGGGTCTATCCTAAATGTGAAAAGGTAAATAATATACATTAAATAGAGACATCAAACTCAACCCAAAAGTGTCCCAATAAAAAGAATATTACATACAAATTAAATTACATGAATGAATATTAAAAACACTCAGTTCACATAACCCCCGGTTATTCAATCATGACGATCACAATGTTTCATATCAACAAGTAACCATCAACGATCATCATCGTAAGTAAATATGTGTACCCCACGTATAGCAACGAGATTTGGAATACCATATATTTCACTTACAGTCGGAAAAAAGAAACTCAAGAATTATAATATTTAGAATCCTTAATCCACTAGGCATCAAGTTCATATTATCGCAAAATATCATAACAACATGCCATTACCCAAAAATTCACACTTTTAGCCTAAAAAACAACCCGGAAAAAATCCAGAAAATCCCAAATATTTCACCAAATACCCATGGGAACTGTAGGGTGTTTTTCGTCACCCCATTGAGATGGGAATACGCGCGCGCTTGTCAGGCGTACTACAGATTCCCCCGGCCTAGGGTAGGCCGGGGTTTAATGATTGTGGGGATCCGAATCTCCGGCAGCCGCGGACTAAGCTGCCGTTAATTACCCATCGCCTTTGGGGCGAGGGAACCTCCGATTAACGGGTTAAACTGGTCATGCGAACTCAATGTGCAGTATACGTGTGTTTTGAAAGGGGGTTTTGGATATATCGGGAGCCACGCAGAGTTTTTACGGGGGTCCCGCTACCCGGATAGCGGGCTGGGGGTCAAGGGGGCTAGCAGCCCCCTTGCGGGGTGCGGGGCAGCGCCCCGTTAGAAATTTTTTTCTAACAGGGACAGTGTCGTGGAGTACGTGTATGTATAAATTTGTATACATATGTATATATGTATATATGTACACAAAAAGAGGGTGAAAAGACATCCAAGGGATGCGCAGGTGCGCAAGCGCGCGCGCCACGTGTCGGCACGCGGGCGACTTGCGCACTTGCGCAGGTGCGCAAGCGCGCGCGCCACGTGTCGGCACGCGGGCGACTTGCGCACTTGCGCAGTTGCGCAAGCGCGCGCCACGTGTCGGCACGCGGGCGACTTGCGCACTTGCGCAGTTGCGCAAGCGCGCGCGCCACGTGTCGGCACGCGGGCGCCTTGCGCACTTGCGCAAGCGCGCAGGTGAGGCACAACAGGCTTTTAGCCTAAAAAAATTTCTCAGAAGAGAAATCAGAGAGGAGTTGGACTCCTGAATGTGTTTTTCTTCTTTTTGGGGGGGGGGGGTTTAGTGAAAGATGTTCTTCTTCTTCCTTCTGTTGTTTGCTGGATCTTGAAGATCAAGAGATATGGAATTTTTAAAAATCACTCCTTTTTGAGATCTAATGGAAGATCTGTGTTCCCCTTGATGGGTTTTGTGGTGAAAAACTAATTTGTTTTATAAAAAGGAGAGTAGAACTCTTGATTTAATTCAAAAGAAAGAAGAAGGTTTTGGAACCTTGAAGAAGGAAGAAAAGATCTCAGATCTAAATTTTTGGAGAGAATGAAAAGTATCTATTTTTTTATTCATCATGTTGCCTTTTATAGGCTTACATATTTGCATATAGCCCCTTGGGCTTCACAAAAATGGCATTTTAGCCATCCCATGGCTCATGTGCCATTTCATTTTTGCACATAAGCCATGGGCTTACAAAATATTGGCTTTATGCCCATTTTGCATACATTCATGTATAAAAAATTACATAAAAATTATTTATTACATGATTTTGTTGTTGGCATGGGGAGGCTGGCCGCGGGCTCGACTTGGGCATGGGCCCGCTTGACCTGGGCTTGGGCCCACCTGGCTTGGGGTTGACCTTGACTTTGACTCGGTCAACGGGGGTGTAAATTTTTACCCCAACAGGAACACCCGGGGATCCTCCAGGGGTAGGGGTGCCCCAACCCAGGGCCACCACTTGGTGGCCCCGGATTAGGGACACCAACCCGAAAGCAGCGCCATGGCTGCTCTTGGGTTGGTATCCCCAATCCAAGGCTACGAAGTGGTGGCCTCGGGGCGGACCCCTCCCCAAACCTCCCGAAGACTCCTCGAGGTGGACTAAGTGATCGGCGCGGGTCTTGGTCCGAACCAAGACCCTCGCGGTGACCGGAAAATGGCTAAAAGATTGAATTTTTAGTAGATTTTTGAAACTAGTTTTACGAAAAATGGATTAACTTGATTCTAAAAATTACAATAATAAATCTAACACTTTAGTTTTGTTCTGATACCATGTTAGAAGTGATTAGCCTCTCTACTACAATTAGCAAGCATGCAAATATAGAGTTTTCAAAAAACTAGAGAGCTAATAACTTCAAATTATGATCTTGACTAAAATATTAGACTTGTAACCATTACTAAATAAGAAAGAATAGTTTCATTCAAGATTATAATTTCCTTATATCCTCAAAAGCTATGTATAAGTGGTTGTTCTTGACTGCTTGAGCTCTTTGAGAGAGGGGGATTAACTTTGAAGTAGATCTCCTAGAATCCAAGATAATCCTTCTTGAGATAACTTTTGCACAAGCTCTTATTTCACTAAAATAATTTTATAGTAAAGAGAACAACATAAACTAAGTTACTAGCTTAGTTTGGATTGATGAAGTAGGAACTTTTGCTCACTTATTTTCTTTTCTTTTTCTTCACTCTTTCATGAAAAAGTTATCAAGAGAGAGAAGATGAAGATGAGAATGGCTTAGGATTTTTAAGATAAGAGCAAATATATCATATCTCATTTGAATTAATAAATCAAAATGAGTTATCTAATTCTACACAATTCTTAAAAATGACTCATTGTTTTATTTATTCAAATAAGCAAATATGATTTATCCTTATCTTTGAATCCTATGTGATTCTTATACACACATCTTATGTGTATATGCAACCATGACAAATGATACATCTTATGTGTATATGCAACCATGACAAATGATATATATATATATATATATATATATAATTATTAAATCAACACTTGATTTAATAATCCGGTTATAGCATATATAATCCGGTTAATATTAAATAACGCTAGATTAAAATATGGTATCGTATACCCGTATTTAATCGAGCTCCCGCACATATCGCTATATATGCCCTACTTCGTTTCCTCATGCTAGGAAACCTCTTTGTGTGAATCTAAAGACTTGTCAATACGTTAGAAGCAGATAATGATCATATCAAACACCTACAAGCACGTCAGCGGTACTGGCTGTACGTAATGGCTACCCATGTATTGAACAAATAGCAAGATCAACAAGATAGTTTGTCCGAAATGTAACCACTATGGATACAACTGATAGCACTTATTGGTTTATCTCATCCACCCTGTCCAGGGACTTATGGTTACAGTCGATCATGCAAAGCACGACATCAACTTCCTATACCGGGAGAGACGAAACCTTTCCGATCGCTAATTGTCTCTATGTTTTTTGGACCATATCCAACTAAAACCTATTTACACAGCTCTTTAAAACCGTGGTAGGGTAATAATCAAAGCACGGTAGGAAACACACAAGACACTCTAACAATCTCAGGTCTATAGACTACCATGTACTCATGTCACCAGAGAACTGCTATCTGACGGTATATATAATACCATATAGGAGTTCTCGGCGAGTCTGTTCGGTGTACTCATTCTCTAATGAGCACATGTATACAATCTTTGGTGTCAAACACCAATAGATATGGGATCATCCATCGCCCTATATTGGGTCAAGAAACGTATACACTAGTCTACTCTGGGACATCAATGCTTTGCATCGATATCCTCTCAACTAGGAACATTTAAGGATATGATTATAGACTATCTAGGGCCCACTAGTATGATGTGACAATCCTGGTGGTCAAGCAAAGATCGTAGGGCTCTATCAACATGTATTGGTGACAGTAATATCAAGTAGAACCATACACATGAATGATAAAGTCAAACCAAATAGCATATTATCATACTGAGAAAGATTGTGTGTGTGTGTGTGTGTATGTGTGTGTGTCCAACAATTACAATAATTGCCTCTAGGGCATACATATCTAACAGTCCAGAGCAGGAACTCATCCCTTAACATGCCTTTATACACCTGAAACCTTACTGTTTAATTGTGATAATGTGCGGAGCTATATATCTATACGTAGACAATTGTTTTAGCCTTCAAATCCAATGGTACTAGTTTCACTGAATTCCAATATCATTTGGTATTTTAAACATATTTTAATCTGATGATATGTACGGTAGATTTCTGCAATTTTAGTTTGCACCCTTCATCGGTAAACTGATCATAACTCCTAAACTAAGATGACTATTGTTGATTAGTCTTCTACGATATAGAGTTAACTCATAACCATACAAATAGTTGAACTATAGTGTTTCCTAACTGTGATCTTAATAGAGAGTAAAACGCGTTACGAAACGGACTTTCGGTTCAGAATCTGGATTTCCAGCGGTGAACACTTAAAATGGAATGATCGTAACTCGCAAACCTGAAATCCGATTGACCTGAAACCATTTTTTTTGGATTTCCGTTTAAGTTTACTTTCTACCCCTATTATATCATTTTGCCCAATTACGATCGTACGATTTAATATGATTTTTCTGAACTCATAAGACACGTAGTGATTCATATTATACATGACTTGATTAGTTGCATAATTCACATACTTACCCGACCGTGATACTTTTAGCGATAGTGAGCGCTCTTATTGATTCTTAGCGATTATTGTATTGCCAAACGTGAGTGGTATCATATTAATTGTGTCAAGTACGCCAGTGAAAGGTGAATGATTCGGGAAAATGAACAGTGCAGTGAAAAGTGAATAAAACAGTGTTATTGATACGTACTTGTACACAACTAGCCCCATACATATAGTTATTGAAATCTCGGAAAGGGGGAAATCAAAGTGAAATGAAACTTGTATTTAGCGAGATTTAACGATTTAGAGGATGATCGTTCGAACAATGACTCATATATATATATATATATATATATATATATATATATGAGAATAATGGAGAAAAGATGCCATAGGAGGGAATTCCCTCCTATGGCGTCGAAAAAATACCCTCTCCCTAGTTTTTTCCGACGATCGGCACCCATCATCTTCATCGTCGTCATCTAAGATGTGGATACACCAAATTTCATGTGATTCTACAACTTTTTCACCGTTGATTTAGCAATGTAAAAAGTTCTATTGTCGGTAAACCGTTAATTTTGAACCCACTAAATCAACGGTGAAAAGGATGTAGAATCACATGAAATTTGGTATACCCATATTTTAGATGATGACGATGAAGATGGTGGGTGCCGATCGTCGGAAAAAACTAGGGAGGGGGTGTTTTTTCGACGCCATAGGAGGAATTCCCCTCCTATGGCCTCTTTCCTCCATTAATCTATATATATATATATATATATATATATATATATGTCTTAGGTTATGGACTTAACTGTCTGGCTGACAGGGTTATGTCTCGAGTAACAGCGGGCCGTAGTCTCGAGTATGCACGAGACCCATATTAAATATGATCACTCTTTTCCACGGTTCGATTTCAAATTGACCTAGAGACCAATTGAAATATAGATCATATACTGCATTGTTTATTGATATACTGATTACCTGCATTCACTGTCTCCACTGTTACTGCCTTCCGTTTCCTGCTTTATTACATTGCTATTATATTATTGCTATTGTGTCGTCCTGACGACCTGAGTATACATGCTCAGAGATTGGAGAGGACGCTGCTCGGGAGTCAAATCTACCGTTTGAGCTTGCAGAGATCTAGACGGTTACTTTCAGAACTTTTAATACTTTCCTTAAACTAAACTTGTATTCACATTTGGTTTGTAATTTTCTTTCCAGCTGAACTATTGTAAATTGTGAAAAATGAAAGTTAATTTAATAAATTAATGATGTGTTTTCTTTACTGTGTTGTTCTGATATTGATTACCATGAACTGCTAGAAGGCGTAATGTGACTACGATAGGATTCTTTCTTGGCCGTAGGAGCATGGCAGGTTTAGTCACCCTTATATTCCGCATTTTGGGAACCGGGACGTGATAAAATATACAAAACAAATGCATGATCTAGGTCTACTTCCATAAATTTTTTTGGAACCTACTTCCGTCTCTTCCGTTAATTCCGGACAACCGAACGGACCCTAAGATCAAAATGATCATTTAGAATCACCAAGCCTCTTTTTTTCTCACAAACACTGACCGTTGCACAATCATCACAAATGGCGCTCCTTCGCATCCTTATATCGGATGTTTAGCAAAATCTATGGAGCATAAAGAGAATGAGGACATTAAAGTTTACATGTGGAAAAACTCTTTTACTGTTCGGTCAAATGCGCTTCTTTGTTAAAATATAAAATATATTCTCTCGGCTCTCGTCATAATTTCGAAGTTTTAATGCCGTGGAAGGGACGTTTAACATGATATCAAAGCTAGGTTGAGCACTAGTAAGGTACTTAATAACACCTTTGAGAGAGAGCCATCTACACACATTTAATAGATTAATCTTTTTGTGTCATGCACCTTTAAGAGAGCCGTTTACTTATTGGGAGAATAGACTCTACATGTGTTGTACGATCCACGTGACAACTATGTTGCACAATAGATTGAGTGTTGAGATATGTGGAAAACTATAAGGGATACGTATTAGATTTAAGATGGGACAACCGATCACAAGGCTTGAGTCATTTTGATAGAACCTGCTTATATTGAAAACCGATGTGTGTCCTCATATAAATAAATATACCGAAGTTTTTATACAGTGGAAGGAAAATTTCACATTCTTTTCTAAGATAAAAAGAAAACAAAAAAAAGAGTATCGAAAGATCCATAAACCAGTTCGAAGGATTCATCCAAAATTTTCACTTTTCCAATATAACAGCTTCTGGTTACATGCTCTTTATTGGCCCACCCAGCTCATTTATCAAAGATTTGGATTTGGAAATTGGGCCAAATGTTATACCAAAATATAACAATGCACGCATGGGCTTGATACGAACCATAATCTACATTGCAATACAAAAAAAGTGGACTTATTTATTTGAGCGACTGTACTCCATGACCCCTGAACAGCAGTGGGAAGTAAGGCTGTTAAAAAAGCTTGAAGCTTGAAAGGTCGGCTCGGATCGATTGGATAAAAACTCATTTAAGTTGGTTAACCAAGTCAAACTTGAACATAAATCGAAGCTCAATAAAATAAACAAACAAACATGAACACAGCCTATTCGAGCTCTGCTCGTGTTCAAACTTGTCTTGTTTATAAGGCTCATAAGGGCTTGGATGGTTTATGGCCTACTTAACATTCAGTAGTAAAAATAAAATAGCTACTGGACCATCTATTAAAGTAAATTTTTTTATTGGATATTTTTATTTTATGTCTATTTTAGCATCTTCATAATTTTAGAAAAATTAAGGACTTCTAATAAAATGTAACTAGGGTTTTGTTATATTTGAAAAAGGCAGAGCCTTTTTTTTAAGGATTGATGATGGAATATTGATTTGCTATTAAAAATAGTGAGTGTTGATTTCTCTGCCGAGAGTTATAATATTGGTTATGGTCGATCCCCTTTTCTTCGGCTGCGGTCGAAAACCCTTCGGATGCGGTCGATCATTTGCATGTGATCGATATCTCGTTCAGTTACATCGTTGTATACATCTCAATTAAAGCGTTCGTGTTGGATCTGCATTCGCGGTTGTCATTTTTGTGTTGATCGAGAACCTTTGCTATAAATTTTGGTCTTGATCCGCAGATCCTCGTCATCTTCAAAGCAGATCAAGTCCTTGTCGGTTGCTTTTGGAAGGCCCGGTTCCATTATTCATGTGGGCAGCTTTAGCAGCAGCAACAACAAAGGCAAGAATAAAAATAAAAGATTAGTCTTTGAAGATGTATAATTGGGTCATGTTTGACCTAGTTTGAAGAATTAATCTTAGCATGAATTTTGATTGGTGAATGACTTGGAAAAGGGATTAATACTAGATATTCTTAGAATTCTTTTCTAGGGTTATTTGAACTTTAATTTTCTAAGATATAAGACTTGGAACCATGCATGTGCTGTTTAGTGATTCATGGTCAATAGATAATCTAAAATCGCAAACCAAATCTTTAAATCAGAGGTTAAGTTGTAGATGTTTAGCTTGCTATTTCTATATTATTTATCTATTGCGGCTAAGGAATTGTTGGGTTTTCGCCTGCGTCCTGGTCATCTACCGTGGCCGATGCGGAACAAAAACAGGCGTTTAAAATTTTGGCGCAGACAAACCCGCTCAAGATTGAACCATAAACCTATACTAACATATACAAAGAGCTAAACTACAAGGTTTAGAAATGTTATACCGAATAAACCAAGTCCTTCGATCTTTCATCAACTTCCTTAGCTCCTTGAGGCGTGCTCGAACAAGCTTGGCCGCCGGTCTTCCTCCGTTAAAGATGATCCACCCGAGGGTGTAGCTCATGGCTCTAACTCCATATCAAAAGCAAGTGAAGCAATTAGGATTTCTAGGTTACTAATCTAGAAAGCTTAGGATGTAGTGATCTAAGTGTTTATCTATCTCATCGCACCTCCTCTCATGATTTTCAACACATGAAAGGGTTGAGAGGAGGTGGAAGATGAAATGGAGGAAACTCAAGAGAACCAAGAGTAGAGTGATGCTAATAGTGAGGAGAAGAGAGCTCAAGAAATGAACCATTTTAAAAATAATGAACCCATCCATGAGATAGAATGGCTAGGTTTTGTAAAACATTTTTTCCAATTAAAATATACAACCCATACTTGCATAGTATGCATAAATGAATTAATAATTCATTTGTGTATACTATGCAAGTATGGTCCTCACCATACTCCCATCACATCCATGCCACCTCATTTATCCATTTATAATAAATCGTCAAACCTTAAAATGAGGTTTCCACCTTCTAGAATGTTTTGCGGAAAAAATACGGATTATATTTTACTGTATATACATACATGTATTCGTACAGAAATACGAATACCCAAAGAGATAGAATAACACAAAGAACATAATACTATAATATACATATCGAAATATATATATATATATATAAATTATTAAATCAATACCTGATTTAATAATCCGGCTCAAACCCGAGCCGGCTAGTATCATCAACTGTCCGATCGAAAGTCCGGGTACGAAATACAATCGATCGATCGGAACCCTGCACGTATCCAATACGGCTACTTTATCATTTCGCCAGAACCAGGGAAACCCTCTATGTGGGACTCTAAAGACTCGTCAATACGCTGGCAGTGAGTTTAACCACAAACACGTCAGTGGCACCAGTTGTACGTAACGACTACCCGGTATTGAGCGAAAGGAAGGCCGACGAGCAAGCTCATCCAAACCCCTACTGAGCATGTTCGTGACAATCTCCATACAGTCCGGTCTGTTCGTTTAAGAGTATAACATATCGGGTCTATGGGAGTGGATAAAGTCAGACCCCTAATAACGTGATATTTCATGTCGGTATGAAGCCCATCACCCACTGAGAAACTACTGATCCAAATCAGTAATTCTCGTCCACCGTGGCCACGGATTTCTGGTGATGGCCACCCGTGCACAACGCGACATCAACCCCTAATATCGGGAGAGACGAATCCCCGACGATCCGCTCACTGCCTCCGTGTGGCTCGGGATGTACCCAACTAAAACCTGTTTGCACGACTCCTTTGAGTTGTGGTAGGGTAGTAATCAAAGCACAGTGGGAACTCACACGAGACAAATGACGATCTCAGGTCGACAGACTAACCTATACTCATGTCACCTGAGAACTGCTATTTGACAATAGGTATAATACTAACTAGCATGTTCCCGGCGAGTCCGTCCAGTGTACTCTGTTTACCGCCGAAAACGGGAGATGGGACCATGTAGACCGTCTTTCCTGAATTTGGGGGCAGATGCTATTTGGTGTTATCCGTCTACCACTCCGAAGATACCAAGCTGATTTATGGCACCGTGTATCGGTGGTCTGGACGGATGCGGCCGTTGTAGCAGACTTCGTCAGATTCCCCCTCGTTATGAGGGTTTTTTTTTTTATTGTGGGGACGCTCTTCCCTGCAGGCGCAAGCCCCCGCAGTTAATTACATTACCGCGCAGCGATAACCACTTTCTCCTGCTCCAGAAGGTCACTTCGTATCGTGTGTGTTTGTTTTATTTTTGGTTGCCCGTGGATTGTATACGGAGACTAATTCGTGTTGTCGCCCGTAGGGCATGGATTAGTCCAAATCCGTATTTTCTTAGATCTGGGTTTATTTGATTTAAGGATTGTTAATCTTGTTTAAAATTAAGATCGACTTAAATGTTTGTTAAGGATACGTTAATCCGATATTGGACTAAGATCTACTCAACGGGGGTTCAGGATCATTTTTGATCCAACAAAAAGGGCGTTTGGGCTCTATCGTTTTAGTTTAGGGACGTTACGGTCCATAGATCACCATTTTTTTGGGTGAGGGTTTAGTTTAGGGACGTTGAGTCCATAGCTAGTTTAAGGATATTGCGGTCCGTTATTAGTTTAAGGATGTTGCGGTCGATAGCTGTTGGTTATCGGGACCCGCCACCTCTCTGAAGACGTTGACGAATTACAACATGTATCAGAGGTGTGAAGAGATATACCCTTAAACCAATGAATGTTCATCAGGGACTTGGTAGTCTTGTTTGGGACTAAGGCCAATTTAGAAGAAGACATATGGGCTCGATCAATTTGGGGTTTGGCCAACCTTGGGCTCAGCCCACTTGATTACTTATTTGGGCTTGATCCCCTTTCTGTATCAGCATTGCTGAGCATTGATTTGGGTTTTGACACCCCTTTTTCTTTTTGTTTTATTTATATTCTTTTATATGGAGTGTTAAAAAATTTATAGCGCCCATGTGCAAAGCATGTGAGGCGCTCGGCGCTGAGCGCCAGACACTGAGTGTTAAGCACATTTTTATTAAATAGCGCCCACGTGAGGGGCACGTGGAGCGCTCGGCGCCGAGCGCCAGACTTTGAGTGATAAGCGCTTCTTATTAAATAACGCCCACGTGAGGAGCATGTGGAGCGCTCGGCGCTGAGCGCCAGACTTTGAGTGCTAAGCGCTTCTTATTAAATAGCGCCCACGTGAGGAGCACGTGGAGCGCTCGGCGCTGAGCGCCATATTTTGAGTGCTAAGCGCTTCTTATTAAATAGCGCCCACGTGAGGAGCACGTGGAGCGCTCGGTGCTGAGCACCAGACTTTGAGTGCTAAGCACTGAGTTTTCTGTTCTGCTCAATTCAATTCTCTGAGAATTAGATTCTCACTTGTGAAAGACTCTGTCTTATAGATCTGAGATCTAGAAAAAAAACTAAGTTCTTCTGATGTGAGAGTTAAACTCTTAGATATGGAGGAAATGCTGTGATCTCTCTTATTTTTATTTACCTTTAGGAGAAACCGTTCTCGCTTGAAGTTTGAAGTTTAGGGGGGTTCTTTTGTCCAAGACTTAAAGTCTTGGGTCCTTTATATAGTGGACACTGATTTGTTGATTTAGTTAAGGAAATCTCTCATTGAGAGATCTCTGATTGATTTGGGGATTTTATGCACCGTTAGATCTTTGATCCTAGGCCTTCTGTTTTACAGAAGATATTTTTCTTGTTCTCAACAAGATTGGGAAAATATTTTCCCATACAGAGCTTATTCTGTATCTTGGTAATTTTTAATCACCATTGGATCTTTAATCCAACGGTGCTCTGTTTTACAGAGATTAACCTTTCTTGTTTTAGGAAGATTCGAGGAATATTTTCTCAACAGAATTTAATTCTGTAATTTGATGATTTATCATCTTCGTTGGATCTTTGATCCAAGGGTGGAGAACTTTTAGTTCTGGCGCTGGCGCTCTCGTGCTTTGCACGTGAGGCGCTGCCTCAGAGTTTTTAACTCTTGGCGTTGGCGCTCTCATGCTTTGCACTTGAGGCGCTGCCTCAGTTCAAATTTTGAACAGAGTCTTGCTCTCTTATTGAAGGAAACAAATGCCCCCCTACCGTTGCGCTCACGTGGCTCACACGTGAGTGCAGCGGTGGCAACCTTTCCACCGTTGGATCATCTTGGAAGTTGGATCGTCTTCCACCGCCTATAAGTAGGGCCTTTTTCCTTTGAGATGACTTCTATTCATCTTCTTCCTTTCTTATTTCTGAGAATTTAATTCTCCCTTCAGAGCTTAGATCTCTGCCCAAGGAAATTCATTTTAGAGTTAGAACTCTACCCAAATTTGGTAAGGATCGAACCTATTAACAGAGCTTTGCTCTTCTCAGATCGTAGATCTTAAAATGGATTTTTAGGGTTATTTAACCCATTAATTAGAACACTGTTCATCTCTATGAAGAACTCTTAGAGTTCGTTTTGTAGATCTTAAAGATCTTGGAATTTTTACTCTGCAAAAAGCTTTGCTTTTTAGGGTTCTGATGGATTACTCTATCGTTTTCACAGAGCATGGCTCTTAGAAATTTTGGGGAAATTTTATTCCCCTCATAATTAAAGTTGACAGATATAATTTCTGTTTGCAGAGCACTGCTCTCAAGGGGGTTTAACTCCTTGGACAAATGAGTTTCTCATTAAATGAGAATCTTTTTAGGATTTCCTCCTTAATGATTGACCGTCTCATCAATGATGAGCCGTCACTTTGATTTTGTGGGTCCCCCTCGGTCCCTTTTTCCTGCATTGCAGTGTGGTACAAATTTAAAGTACCAAATGTCAGAATTTGTAATATAGTATTGACATCTAACCCTCGTTTCTTTTCGCGCAGGTACTATGTCTTTCGACTCTACTTTCCCATTTGTTCGCCCAGAGAGTGCATACGCCGACGCGCCGGTAGATCGGGAAGTTTTTCCACTGATTAAAGATCACGACCCGGAGCAGAAGTCTCTTCACTTATGGGGTTTGTGGTACAACTAAATTATTCGGGGTCGGCGCAGTTTCTCTTGTGCGGCGCCTTCAGAGCCAATTTCCGTCATTCATTATGCTGACTCGCCCCAGGTAAATTACGCTGTGGAGGAGGTTAACTGGACTACGGAAGGACGCCTCCAGCCCTCTATGGGCTCGATACCTTACAGCCGCCGATGGCTTTAGATATTCTTGGGCGGCGCATATGTCAAGACGAGTCGCACCCTTGGGGACAGGTATACATGATAGGCTTGACTCCTCGCCATTCAGCCGGATACTTCCAGTGGGCTCGATACATCTTGTCGTCCAAAAAGTCGCTACTGCTAAAGCTCGGGTTGTACCCCGCTATCTACGCGTCTCTTTTCCAGTATCCTGTGCCTCACGTATGGTGGTCAAGGCTTTCTTGGAACAGTGGAATACCCCGACTCACACCTTTCTTTTATCGAACCGGGAGGTTTCGATTTCCTTGGAGGAATTTGCAGAAATTTCGGGCTTACCCGTCAGAGGGGAACATTACGAGGAAATACTTCCCCCTGACGAGTACATCTTCGCCACCAAATCAGTGGTGATGGGTCTCACTCCGGAGAATGCTATTCAAACATCGATTCCCGAGTCAAGGTGTTGAACATTTACGAAAGTCTGTTTCTCGAGTCCGGAGGGCACGGAGTCAGCTTCGCGGATTTCATCGCCCGCTTTCTTCGCTCGGAAGTTTTGTCAAAACAAGCCGCGAAATTCGCCAAGCTTTACGATCCTTTTGGTTTTGGCTTGGACAACCAGCCGACAGCGGAAGCGGATCAAAGGAATTTCTTCATCCTAGACACCCCGGTCGTCCCCTTTGCAGAGCTCGCAACTTCAGACGTCGACGAAGAGACGTTCTTTTTGGGGTTCATCGGCCTATGGTTAAGCTGGTTTGTGCTCCCAATACACCCTCGCTATATGAGGCTATCCGTCTTCTATCCGGCTCACCGAATGGTTGCCGGGACGCGAGTGGCCGTAGGGATCGCTGGGCTGGCTCACCTGTATCATGGCCTAAGCTTAGCGGCAGACACCACTTAGCCAGGAGTACAGCCCGTACATCTCCCGCTGCACCATTTCACGTCGTGGATCGAGCTGCATGTGCTTGGCGCTTTTGGAGTCCACAAACGGCCCCGTTTCTATGACAGTTATAATTTCCCCCGGGTTATGTTTCTAGTTGCCGCTTCTGCTTTAGATCCGTCACAGTGAGAGGCTCGGCGTCTGGTCCTTCGCCCGCGTATGGTCGGGGATAGCATGACTTACGTCGATAGGGTCTTAACTATCGGCAAGGAATCCACTAAAACGGTGCAGCCGCTTCGCGATACCTTCAAAGACGGGGCTCCTACATTGAAGGCTTGGGAGATTATGCATTTGTATTCAATCAGGCTGGGCTTTTTAGTGTTTAGGCAGAACGACTCGGCGCTGTTCATAAGGTACAACCCGCACCATTTTGCTCAATAGTCGGGTTACGATCAGGGTGTCCCGCTTGAGGCTTTTTTAGCTGAGCCGGTTGCTACGGAAGAGGGTATCCGCAGCGCGCTGCACCACTTCATGCGGCTAAATACCGGGTCCAACTTTCTCATCAGTGAGCCGAGCTACGTTCCGAAAGCCTTGAACGCATACGTGGCGTGGTACCAGCATGCGACGGGTGCTGTTATTAGGGAAGAAAGGCGGTTACTGCTCGATCGCAAGGGTGCAGTCCCTGCTGGTAATCCAGCTGTCCCCTTAAAGCGACGGACCACTGTTCGTCCTTCCTTAAGAGAAGCTGCCGTCGTTGTGGTCCCACGCGCCTTTCCTGAGGAGCCTCTACCCCGCGTTCCTATAGAAACGGTAGCTGCAGCGTCCCCGGAGTCTGGCGTTGGTGTAGAAATTGGGACCCGCCGCCCAAAAATGCCCGTTAAGTGCAAGCTCTTGTCATCGGCTGCCGGCGCTCGCTCGTAAAAGAAGAAGAAGTCGTTGTTTTCTTCCGACGTCATATTTAGACAGGAGCCACATGCTCCTTACAGCGAGGGTTTGTGCGAGTATGAGACCAATGAGGGTTTATTCATCGCGCTTGCGGATGATACTGATCTCCAGGCTGCCCTTGTGGCTTCCGAGCGACTGGCTCGCGATGAAGCGGCACTGATCACTATCGCGAAGTCAGGTATACTTCTGTTATATTCTTCCGCAACTGTCTTCTTTTATTATGCTTCTACTGACGCTTTCTTCTTCAACAGGTATTTCTGCCGAAGAGGCTCTCGCAACTTCCCTCAAGACATTCGAAGAGGAAGAGAGGCTCCGTGCTTCTTTGGACCTTGGTATAATTTATTTTATTACGCTTTTATTCTTTCCATTAGTGCTCTGACGCTTTCTTTTATCCTACTGCAGGGATTACCTCAGCTCAAGTTCTTCCAAGTGTAGCGCCGATCCCGAGTGGTGACGCGGCAGGACTGTTAGAGCTGGCTACCACGGCCACGACTATCCCCAAGCTACCGCGGGAGGCTTTGCTAAAGCAGCCGATGATGGACACCGTAACGGTGCCGGAGGAAGAGCTCGGTTCAGGCGACGGTGTCCCCTTGTCGGAAGTCTTGAGGAAGTCCGTTCTCACGGCACAGACCGAAAGGAAGCGCAGGAAATGTGCAGCGAAAGAACGCGATGCCGCCTCAGCTGTAGATGCAGGCTCAAGTAACATTCCGTCTGCTGATATCCCTTTGGTGGATGTTCCAACTGCCCTATCTACCGCCCATAGACAGGTTGCGCGTGCGGCTCGGGAGGAAACTGAGAATCTATCTCAAGGTAACGTAATGCCCAGTCTTTTTATTAAAACTCGATCCGCAAATTCTTATATACCATATCCAGCAGGGCCAAGTACCGACGGTGGGATGGCAGGCGAAACGATGGCGGTCATAGAGCTCGAAGTGGCCACTCTCTCTCGGGAGTCTGGGACTGCCCAAACCGCCGCTCTTTCCCCTTGTGGCTCCGTGGTATCGGCGGGCGTCGCAAGCGTCACGACGGCCTTCGTCGAATTAGGGGATGAAGCTATGGGCGCAGAAACTACTCCTTCAAAGGAGAGCGAAGAAGCGGCTACGCATGGTGATGCTTCCGTCGCGGTTTTGGTTAATGACCCTGTTTCCCCCAATCGGAGAAAAGCTCTGTTTGAAATTTGAATTTCAAAAATTGAAGCAACGCTTCAGATCCAGCGCTAGACGCGCTGCGCGCCACGTGTCAAACACGGATGCGCTAGCGCCAGGTGCGTTGTGCCCTAGGCAGTGCACCATGTGTGCACTAGCGCTAGGCGCGTTGTCCGCCACGTGTCAAACACGGGTGCGCTAGCGCAGGCTGTGCTGCGCTGCGCTCCGAGCTGCGCACCACGTGTCAAACACGGGTGCGCTGCGCTCCGAGCTGCGCACCACGTGTCAAACACGGGTGCGCTAGCGCAGGCTGCGCTGCGCTCCGAGCAGCGCACCACATGCAAAGCACGGGTGCGCTAGCGCTGGAACTAAAAAACTCTCCACCGTTAGATCAAAAGATCTAATAATAATGATAAATCATTAATTAATCAGAATTAAATTCTGTTATGAAAAGATTTTCCAATCTTGTTAAAAACAAGAAGGTTTCCTTCTGTAAAACAGAAGCCCTAGGATCAAAAATCCAATGGTGGGAAACATTCCCAAATCAATCAGAGAAAGATCTCTTTAACTGATCCAACAAATCAGCTTGCCCTGTATAAAAGCCCCAAGACTTCAAGTCTGATATAGAAAACCCCCCCATAAACTTTGAAAGAGAGCAAGCACTTGAAAGAAGATCATTTCTTCAAGGTAAAGATGATGAATGATGAGCACAGAGATGAAATCATCTCATAAAAAGAAGAATTATCTTCTTAAAAGATCATATATCTACAAAGACCAAAGTCTTTCATAAAAAAGATCAAAAGATCTCATCACATAATAAAAGAACATATTCTTCACACATATCATTGATCTATAAAGGCAAAACCCTTTCAAAAATAAGAACAATTGTTCTTGAATCTTGAGACAAAGTCTCTTTTAAAAGAACATAAATTTGTTCACAGATCATAAAATTGATCAAATGAGCTTTGCGCTCTTGAAATGCGCCTTACACTCTTTAACTGCGCTCCTGCACTCTCTGGATCGGCACTCAGCGCCAAATGCGCCACGTGTCAACCACGTATGCAACTTGCGCTTTGCGCTTCTGAAACAGTGCAATGCGCTCATGGACTAGCGCTCAGCGCTCACAAACTGGCATCTGTGCTTAGCGCGGAGCACAACACTTACATGCGCGCCACGTGGCAGAAGCGCACTGCACTTTTTGATTGGCGCAAAGCGCCTAGCGCACCATATGTTGCGCTGAATGAACACAAATTGTTCTTTAATGAGCCAAGGCTCTGATGAATGCTCTGCATTCAATACAAGACAAAAAAAATGTCAAGATCTAATGCTCAGCATTATTAAAAGGGCCAAGCCCAAATAAAGGCTCAATAGCCAGAATGAAAATGTTAAACATTTATTGGACTTAGCCCAAGATTGGCCATAAGTCCTCAAATTATATTTAATTGAGCACATCAGCTCATGAATATTTCAACAGATCTTAGTCCCAAATTGGACTACAGATCTTTCAACCAACTTACACCGGTTCGAGGGTACATCTCTTTACTCCTCTGATATATGTCGTTGTAATCCTTCAACGTCTTCAGAGAGGTGACGGGTCCCGACAACCCTACATTCCACGGACTACAATGTCCTTAAACTGGACTGTGGGGTCCCTTTAAACCCACGGACTACGATGTCCTTAACCTCGGATTGTGGGGTCCCTTTTAAACCCACGGACCACCATGTCCTTAAAATGGTAATGGACCACCATGTCCTTAAAATGGTAATGGACCACCATGTCCTTAAACTGGTATTGGACCACCATGTCCTTAAACTGGTAATCGACCGCAATGTCCCTAAACTAAACAATAGAGTCCAAATGCTCTCTTGTTGGATCTAAACGATCCCGTTAAGTTGATCTTAGTCTAAAATTAGACTAAAGTATCCTTAACAAACGTTTAAGTTGATCTTAGTCTCAAATGAGAATAACGTATCCTTAAACCAACCCCCAAACCCAAATCTAAGAAAATACGGATTTGGACTAATCCACGTCCTACGGGCGACAACATAAATTAGTCTCCGTATACAATCCACGGGCAACCAAAAACAAAACAACACCCACGACACGAAGTGACCATCTGGAGAAGGAGAAAGTGGTTACCGCGATGCGGTAGCGTAATTAACTGCAGGGGCTTGCGCCTGCAGGGAAGAGCGTCCCCATAATCAAAAACCCCTCAAACGAGGCGGAATCTGACGAAGTCTGCTACATCGGCCGCATCCGTTTAAACCTCCGATACGCGGTGCCATAAATCAACTTGGCATCTTCGGAGAGGTGGACGGATAGCACCAATTAGCATCTGCCCTCGGAATTTAGGACCCGATGTCCCAACGTCCCGGTCGCGTCTTTCAGCGGGGAACAGATTCTGGCACGCCTGGTGGGACCTTTTCCTCTTTCCATTCCACACTTCGTGTGTTGTGTTCGCGAACGAATCGCGGTTTGATATGGTTGCCCTTGGGTTCGAGGTACTAAGATTTGGTGTCTTGCTCCGTACAGAAAACGAAAGATCAATGGCGTCTACTTGCACGAAATGTTCCACCTGCAACTGCAACTTCCGTTCCACCTCCTCTGGAGGTGTAACTTACGGGCCGCAGGCGGCCTCCCTGTTCACAATGCCGGTAGAGCAGGTGACGCAGGCTACCATCGGGTTGTTCTTCGGGACCATGCTCCCACTAGTGAGCGTTAACATCCCGCTGCCGCAAGAAGCGCAAAAGAAGTCGGTCTTTGATCGGCTTACTACCACCACGGCCCCTCTCAACGGGTCATCTAATGCCAAGCCAACAGCATCAGTCTTCGATAGGTTGAGCCTGAACTCCAATGAGCCCGTCAAGAAGCCCACGATACCTGAAGCGGCCATCCCAAAACGGATAGCCATTCCTGCTCTCGAGGTCATTAAAGAAGCTTCTCCTGTCAAAGGATCAGTCTTTACGAGGTTGTCCACTCCGGTTCCCGTTCCTGCTCAAAGGTCTGTCTTTGACAGATTGGATACTGCTGCTCAACGGATGTCGGTCTTCAAGAGGCTGGTACCAGCAGCACCTCACCAGAACAGGGGGCATGACAAAACCATCCCTATAGCTGAACCAACACCATCTGCGCGACATGCTCGCCGTCGTCACTGGCGCCGAGTAAGGAAGGCTGGGGGCAGCTCTCCGTCTGGATTTACTCCACCAGCTCCAATTGTGGAGATCGATGCTGCTGTTCCAACCGGGAACAGTTTTGAATTGCTTAACAAGGTGCGCAGGAACTCTCCTACTACAGTGCTGAAGAGATCTCCTCCACCCGTGGATAATGCACCGAAGGCGAAGCCAGAACAACCCCCTCAACGGCTTTCTTCTAAAATTTACAAAGTCTGACGACAGGTCCAGAACTCAGTAATTGATCAAGATTGCTCTCGCCGACAGAAAAAGATAAAAGTTTGGCAAGAAAAGGACCATCCTGTCAAGCCACAAAAGACGACAACTACCTGGGTGCCCGCTGCAACGGGCCCCTCGGCTTCAACTGCTCAAAAGAGAAGGAGGCCAGAGAAAGCCCCTATGAACATGGCAAACCGTAAAAGCGCTGAATCTAAACACCCCAAGTCTGGGGGCATGGTAGTGCATACCGTTTATATGGCATCCGGAAAAGAGGAAAGTTGTGCTTCTACGGGTCACCGACCACTTACACGGTCTGTGACCAAGGCTCAGGAGCAACAACAACAAAAGCTCCAAGAAATGCTGACAGCCATGGCTGCACTCACTGGGCCAAAAGAAAGCCCGGAAACGTCATCGGAGCAACGTCAAGAACAAGAAACTGATACTGAGTTCCTCCGCAGAATCCTCGAAAAGAAGGACAAAGAGGCAGCGGAACAATCTGCCAACATAAAACGAATGGCTTTCTTATTCCAAGACATGGTCGGGATGATGTTACAGCCGGATCCTCCAGCTGAAGATCCTCCAATTATCCTCGAAGATGACCAAGCGGAGACATCAAACCCTCCTCCGGCTTGTTCAGCAGCCAAAGAGGAGAACATCTCAAAGGACGCTCTGGATGATTACATTGCTCAGCAAATACGAGCTCACTAGGCAAATGAAGCGGCTGGGAAGATTGTTAAAACTGGACGATCATATCCAGGCTGGTATGACCAAATAAAGTACCCGCCGGGATATACGATCCCTAAATTCCATGTATATAAAGGGACGGAAAATCCGCATCAGCACATCGCTCAATTCAGAGCCCTGTGCGGCAATACCGGAGGTGATGATAAACTTCTGCTCCGCCAGTTCGTCGACAACTTGTCAGAAACAGCGTTCGAATGGTACTCTGAACTCCCGAACGACTCTGTCAAGACATTTGCGGAGATGGAGCTGTTATTTACGCAAAGATTCGCAAGCGCTAGCGAGCACACCCTGATCACAGCATTGATTAATGCCAGGGTAAAGCCAGGCGAAACGTGGATGCAATACGCAATACGGTGGCGGAATTTATGGTCGAAGTGCGAGCAGCGTATCGAGGAAGCGCCGTCGATGGGTATGTTCGTAGGAACTCTCGACCCTCAGGCGACTATTTCCCAATTCATGATGTTTTTCAAGCCGACCACTTTCCAGGCTTTGATTGACAAACTGGCCCAAATGGACCAGATGGGTCACAGACCTTCCTCTTCGAAGCCGGAGCCTCGAAATGAAAAAGGGAAAGGGAACGTGACTTTTGTCGCCAATACTCAACAACAGCCGAGCAACTTAAATCCAGTTGTTCGCCAAAACAACGTGCATCCACGCCCATCTCTCGAGGAGAGACTGGGACGTCCTTACTTGTTTCCCCGGGATAAAACGAGGAGACTGTTCGAGCTGGCAATGTGCAACAGACTCATCAATCTGCCGGATCCAAAACGTCCGTTGCAGCCGGGCGATATCAACAATTCTAATTACTGCCCTTACCATCAAGCAGTAAGCCATCCTATTGAAGATTGCTTCGTCTTTAAAGGCTGGATTGAAGACCAATACCAGCAGGGCAAATTTGCGCTATCCGAAAACTGGAAGGTGGACCCGCCTCAGCCGCACGCTCCCAAAAAGGTGGATACGCCGGGGGCATCGTGCTCTTTTATAGGAGAAGCTCCATGGGAGGTCGTTCTTTCAGCCAAGACGAAAAGAATGCTGAAGGATCTCCAAACATGCCCGGCGATCAAATGGAAAAGCCCGGTAGAACCCGAGGTCATCGAGGGAATGCTGAAGCCGCGCCTGACGCCAAGAATTGGTGGGGATGGTCAAAGCGCCCACACCCAGCCGTTAAAATCTTTGAAAAAGAATAAGAAGACCAAAAAGCCCGTGAAGCCTAATGACAAGCGCACGGACTTGCAAAAGCATATTGACGCGCTGGAGGAATACAATCAAAAGGTGCGGACCCCGGTCACCCTCCAAGAATTTCTCAACAATATCCTTGAGAGTGGAGATAATGACAATAGCAACGGGGATGATTCGTCAGAAGAATCTGAGGACTATGTGGTAAGTTGCCACATGATCTCTCATTCGGCGTTAACTAACGAGGAAGCTACTCGGCGATAGAAGACAGCATAAAAGAGTTGGGGGAAGGATCGAAGCCAAAACCCTTGGAACCGTCTGACGAGATGATCGACTTGCTACTGAATGAAGCCCGTCAGAAAAGCAAAGCCGATCGAGAGCGCGAACTGGCTATATTCGAAAAAGCCAAACGCCGACGACTGAATGAAAAGGTCGAGGCATCCCAACCGGATCGAAGTATCCTTATCGCCAGCAAAAGCAAGCTTAGAATAAGGAGACGATTCGCTAAGGCCCTATCAATAGGAATGAAGTTGCCCTCTTTCAAAGGAAATTCTCCTGGCAGTATATACCTTGATGAAGCAGACATACATCTTAACTTCTGCTTATACCATCAGAGGATTGCACACCCTACCGAGGAGTGCATAGCCTTTAAAAACTGGTGGCATGGATATGTTGCCCACCGACAACACGTCTAGCGAGTGAAGCGCAAGGCTCGTCGGGATCATAGAAGCACAACAAACGAACGCAAAAGAACTGCCAACAACTGTCACAAGGTTGACACCAAGGGATCACAAGTTATTACCTTTGGAAGTGATTCTGACAAAGAAATAGCCCTCAACCCTCTCTTCAAGGAATCCACCTCCAACACAAAAAATGCGAAAACTTGCGAGGACATCTAGCCGCATAATCGTACATTGCTCGGGAAAAATCCCAGACCTACAAACAATTGACCGAAACGTCGTTAAACTACCACCAACCCGCGGCATCTTCAGGCTGACGTGGTTAAAAAAACGGTATGTTTATAAGCAAAATGGGCACGGATGAAAACCCGAAAGGGCTCCGTGAGTAAAAAAAGCAGGACTACCGGTGAGTTTTGTGCAAACCCGAAAGGGCGCAAACTCGTTAAAAGACACTTGCAAGGTCCTCTCGACCCTGTAAGGAGAAACCACCCGCGTGAGATCCTTACGACTCACAAGGGAGAAATACACTTAGGAATCCTCACGATTCCTAAGGAGAAATTAGACTTACGAGATCCTCACGACTCGTAGGGAGAATTCCCCCTTTGAGACCCTCCCGGCTCATAGGATTAAAAAGTCTTAAGCTACAGGGATCTGAACCTGTTCTTAAGCGGCCACCACAACCTCCAATGCTGCCCTACAAGCGGCTCTCAATGCTGACCCTTGTATACAATCCACGGGCACGAATAAACATTTCCCTAACAAAGTCCCACCAGTGACTAGGGATATGCTCACATGGTGAAGGACCCTTGTAAGTTCTCTCGACTTATAAGGAGAAAACACTCTTGTAAGATCCTTATGACTTATAAGAGAACACGCACTTAGGAATCCTCACGATTCCTAAGGAGAAAACACACCTACGAGAGCCTCACGACTCGTAGGGAGAAACACCTTTATGAGACCCTTACGGCTCATGAAGTCAAAAGCCTTAGTCGACGGGATCCGAACCCTGTTTGCTAAGCCACCTTTGTTCGACATCGACAGAGGCAAATGATGATTCGCTCATGGCAATATCCCAGTTGTAGCGATGCTGATGCCTAAATCGGTATCAAATTCCAAGTCCTTTCATGGCAAATGATGATTCGTTCCTGGCTATATTCTAGTCGCAGCGATGCTGAGATTGGCACCAGATTCCAAGTTCCACACTCGCGATAAAAAATCAACGAGCCAAAAATGCATATGAAATAGCCGAAATGATGGGGCAACTTGCAACGAAATCAGTAAGTAAAAATGTATGCATACAAAAACAGCCGAAATGATTGGGCAACTCGTAATAAAAAGCAGCGAGTAAATAAAACAAATAGCCGAAATGATTGGGCACCGCGAAAAATAGCCGAAATGATTGGGCAATCGCGATTTTCGCGATGTAAAAAGCTGAAATGATAGAGCATCGCGGAAAGAACTTAAAAAAATGAAAGAATGAAACTTTTTGTCCTACATGTGAGATCACATCGATCCCTGTATACAATCCAGGGGCACAAACAAAGAGGGAACCATACCTCCCCACCAGGCTCCATCAGAAAGCGAAGCTAAATCTCGACGGTTTATAGACAACCTAGAGACAATCTCGACATTTGTCATAATATTGCAGACACAATGTCAACAAACGAAGCAAAGGAAGATCGCTAGCTTCAGAGTCTCGACATCAACATCGACAACTTAGAGATCACCAACGGCGTTCCTTCGCAATCCAGCAGGATGCAGATGCAACGTCAACAAAAGACCTCATGGTCAAAACAAAGCGGAGTGATGGCAAAATCCCAGCTCCACCTCAGCATTCGTCTCGTTACACCAGACGCAATGTCAACAACGGCGTTCCTTCGCAGTCCGGCAGAATGCAGACGCAATGTCAACAAAAGACCTCATGGTCAAAACAAAGCAGAGTGATGGCAAAATCCCAGCTCCACCTCAGCATTCGTCTCGTTATACCAGACGCAATGTCAACAACGGCATTCCTTCGCAATCCAGCAGGATGCAGATGCAACGTTAACAAAAGACCTTATGGTCAAAACAAAGCGGAGTGACGGAAAAATCCCAGCTCTACCTCAGCATTCGTCTCAATACAGCAGACGCAATGTCAACAACGGCGTTCCTTCGCAGTCCGGCAGGATGCAGACGCAACGTCAACAAAAGACCTCATGGTCAAAAAAAAGCGGAGTGATGGCAAAATCCCAGCTCCACCTCAGCATTCGTCTCGTTACACCAGACGCAATGTCAACAACGGCGTTCCTTCGCAATCCAGTAGGATGCAGATGCAAGTCAACAAAAGACCTTATGGTCGAAACAAAGCGGAGTGACGGCAAAATCCTAGCTCCACCTCAGCATTCGTCTTGTTACTCCAGACGCAATGTCAACAACGACGTTCCTTCACAGTCCAGCAGGATACAGACGCAACGTCAACAAAAGACCTCACGGTCAAAACGAAGCAAAGGCCAAATTCCTAGCTTCAGGGTCTTGACGGTAACTCATATAAAACTTGAAAGACTACCAGGGATCATCCCACATAGAATGGTCACCACCTCGACGTTCGTTTCGATACAGCAGACGAGATGTCACCACAGCGTCCTTCCTCTAACAGGATCCGGACACGCCAAAGCAAACGAAGCGAATGCCAAATTCGTAGCTTCAGAGTCTTGACGGTAACTCATATAAAACCTGAAATACTACCGGAGATCATCCCACATGGAATGGTCACCACCTCGACGTTCGTCTCGATACAGCAGACGCGATGTCACCACGGTGTTCTTCCTCCAACCAGATTCAGACGCGACAATCAAACAATGGAGCCACGGCAAAATCCCTAGTTCCAAACCTCGACGGTTCATCAACAACCTAGAGACAACTGCGACATTCGTCTCGATACAGCAGACGCAATGCCAGCAAACGAAGCAAAGGCCAAATTCCTAGCTTCAGGGTCTTGACGACAACTCATATTAAACCTGAAAGACTATCGGAGATCATCCCACACCGGTGCGGAGTGGTTATGACTCATCGGGGCTCCCCAAACTGAGCCTAACCTCAAGTAAAAAGCGGCATGGCAAAATTCCTAACGCTTGCTCTTCCGACGGTCAAACTACCTAGGAAGATTGCTTGAAGACGTCTTGTCCAGCCCCCGAAGGGATCAGAGACACGATAGTCGCAAGGCTACTCGAATAGCAATATTGCCTGTTAAGGGATACATCAGCCAACTCGACGGTATGACGGACAAAACCCTAGTACCACAGACCCTAACGGACCTCTGTCGTAAAGAGCAGAGGTTAACTGTGATGTTAGGACATTCTTGCGAGAACTTCTCGATTCGTCTCAACTCGTGAGGAAATTAATGTCTTTGTGAGAACTTCTCGATTCGTATCGACTCGTAGGAAAAAGCCTTAGGCAATGAGGATAAGGACCTGTTTCCTAAGCATTGGGGCCCTACAAGTCGGTCCAAAATGGACTCTTGCATACTATTCACGGACCACACTCTCTAAAGTCGAATCTCGACAAGGAGGGAAACAACCACTTACGAGTCCTCTCGACTTGTATGAGGAAAAATTCTCTTGTGAAATCCTTACGACTCCTAAGAGAAAACACATTTAGGAATCCTTACGATTCCTAAGAAGAAAATACACCTACGAGATCCTCACGACTCGTAGGGAGAAAAGTCTTTATGAGACCCTCACGGCTCATAAAATTGAAAAGCCTTAGGTAGCAGATCTGAACCTGCTTCCTAAGCCATCACTACTTCTCGAAGTATTCAAGACGGAATGCTCTCTATCATCTACAGGCTACGCTTACTAAGGTAACATGCCGGCAAAACAAAAAAGGAAGAAGTAAGAAATAACACAAGATGATACGAAATAAATGTATCTTTTATTTATAAGTTCAATTGAGTACCAGTTACATCATTTGAAAGGATAAAGAAAAATGGATACATTTTATTCAAAAATTGCAAATAAAAACAACTATTGGGAGGGAAGCGTTTTCA
This sequence comes from Agapanthus africanus, assembly GCA_030015575.1. NCBI lineage: Eukaryota > Viridiplantae > Streptophyta > Magnoliopsida > Asparagales > Amaryllidaceae > Agapanthus > Agapanthus africanus. The sequence goes on along the minus strand of CM057339.1, from coordinate 195,407,021 downwards.
ACAAGCCAATCAATTGCTCTCGCACGCCCTCAGTCCCTCTTCACGGTCAACCGCCACGGCCAACTCCGTTTCAACCTGAGCCCGTTGCTGCAAGTAAGATGAAAGTCGCTCATCGACGACCTGCCGAGCTGCCTCACGACTCTGCGCATCTTGCTCGATGAATTCGAGCTTCCGCTTCAGCATTAACCCATCAGAAATGCATCGTAGAAGGCCCTTAAAGATGGTTTTCAACTGCACAGCATTGGCATCAACCTGAGCATGCAGTCGAGCGGATTCGCTTGAATTCTCTTCACATTCTTTATGCTTTAGGGCCGCTTCTTGTTCAAGATGGCGGAAGTAGGGAGTGCTCTGCTCGACCCACGCAGCCCGCTGGGAATTCAAAGCCTGAGTCTCAGGAGCAGGACGTATAAGCTCAAGCTCATGCAGGCAGGTGTTTACCCCAATCAGAGCAAAGCTCTGTTCAAATTCCAAGGCGGGAAATGAAGCAACGCTTCTGATTCCCCCAATCAGAGCAAAGCTCTAGTTTGAAAATTTAAATTTTATTAAAGGAAGCAACGCTTCAGTTGCGCAAGTGCTGCGCTGTGCGACACGTGTCAGCGCAGTTGCGCAAGCGCTGTGCTGCGCGACACGTGTCAGCGCAGCTGCGCTGCGCTGCGCGCTACGTGACACGTGTCAAGCGCTGGGGCGTTTGCGCCAAACAGAATTAAAATTCTAGTAAGTTCTTTCTGTTCTTGTTAAAACAAGAAGATTGTCTTCTGTAAAACAGAAGCCCTTGGATTAAAGATCCAACGGTGGGGAAAATTCCCCAAATCACTCAGAGAATGATCTCTTTAACAAATTTAACAAACTTATGAGCACTATATAAAGGCCCCTAGACCCCAATTCAAAAGACATCGACATCAAGAACTTCAGAAAACAGAGAGAGAACTCTAAAGAATTTTGAGAAGAAATTCAGAAAGAAAAAGAAGGTAAAGTCCTTTATAAAAAGAAGAATTTCTTCTGAATAGATCATTGATCTAAGAACAAGATCAAGGATCTTCAATAAAAAAAAATAATAATAACAGTGCCTTGCACTTTTTTATGAACCATTGGTTCTGGAATCTTAAAGATTCTTCTCTTGAATCCAAAATTGGATCAAGATATTAAAATAGTGCCTTGCACTTGCAAATCTGCACTGTTGCGCTACTGGGTTGGCGCAAGCCACCAGAGAACGCCACGTGTCAGCTCCAAGTCCAATTGCGCTATGCGCTTTTAAGATAGAGCTTTGCTCTCTGAGGTTGGCGCAACTCACCAGAGCGCGCCACGTGTCACAGCGCAACAACGCAGCGCACTGGCGCTGCGCTGTGCGCTGTGTGACACGTATCACCTCTGTTGGGGTAAAAATTTACAACCCGGTTGACCAAGTCAAAATCAAATTCAACCCCCAAGCCAAGTGGGCCCAAGCCCAGATCCAGTGGGCCCATGCCCGGGTCGAGCCCGAACATGAAGCGGCCGGCCTTCCCCCATACCAAGATAAAAATTTTGTAATAAATAGTTTTGTTGTATTTCTTTTATTTTATTTTATGGACAAATGTAAGAAAAATAGGCATAAAGCCAAATTTTTGTAAAGCCCATGGCTTATGTGCAAAAAGAAATGGCACATGAGCCATAGGAGAGGCAAAATGCCATTTGGTGAAGCCCAAGGGGATATGTGTAAAGTGTATGGCCTATAAAGGCTAAGATAATGAAATATCTCACAACTTTTTCTCTCTCCAAAAAAAAATTCAGATCTGAGATCTTTCCTCTTTCTTCAAGGTTCCAAAACCTTCTTCTTTCTTTTGAATTAAATCAAGAGTTTTACTCTTCAATTTATAAAACTAAATAGTTTTTCACCACAAAACCCACAAAGGGGAACTTGGATCTATCATTAGATCTCAAAAAGAAGAGATTTTTAGATCTCACATCTCTTGAGCCAGCCAACAGAGGAGGAAGAAGAAGAACCCATTTCCTCAACCAAAACATTTTTTTAGGAGTTTAACTCCACTCTAATTTCTCTTTCGAGAGTTTCTGGGCCTAAAAGCCCTCTTTTCCTCGCCGGCGCGCTAGCCCTCGAGCGCAGAGCGCCCACGTGCCAACACGTGGCGCGTTTGCGCTCCATTACCCAGTGCCTGAGCGCAAAGCGCCCACGTGCCGACACGTGGCGTGCTTGCGCTCAAGCGCACTGCGCCCGAGCGCAAAGCGCCCACGTGGCGCGCTTGCGCTCAGGCGCACTGCGCCCGAGCGCAAAGCGCCCACGTGCCGACACGTGGCACGCTTGCACTCAAGCGCACTGCACCCGCTCTCAAGTGCACTGCGCTCGAGCGCAAAGCGCCCACGTGCCGACACGTGGCGTGCTTGCGCTCCAGCGGACTGCGCCCGAGTGCAAAGCGCCCACGTGCCGACACGTGGCGCGCTTGCGCTCCAGCACCTTGCGTTCAAGCGCAAATCGCCCACGTGCCGACACGTGGCGCTCATGCGCAAAGCGCCCACGTGTCGACACGTGGCGCGCTTGCGCCTGAGCGTACAGCACCTAAGCGCACAGCGCTCAAGGCGCTGGCCCCATGCATCCCTTGGATGCCTTTTCCCCTCTTGTTATGTACATACATATATATATATATACATATGTATACATATTTGCACACACACGTACTCCACGACACTGTCCCTGTTAGAAAAAAATTTCTAACAGGGCGCTGCCCCACACCCCGCAAAGGGGCTGCTAGCCCCCTTGAGCCTCAGCCCGCTATCCGGGTAGCGGGACCCCCGTAAAAACTCTGCGTGGCTCCCGATATATCCAAAACCCCCTTTCAAAACACAACACTGCACATTGAGTTCGCATGACCAGTTTAACCCGTCAATCGGAGGTTCCCTCGCTCCAAAGGCGAGGGGTAATTAACGGCAGCTTAGTCCGCGGCTGCCGGAGATTCGGATCCCCACAATCATTAAACCCCGGCCTACCTTAGGCAGGGGGAATCTGTAATGCTCCTGACAAGCGCGCGCGTATTCCCATCTCAATGGGGTGACGAAAAACACCCTACAGATTCTGGCACGCCCGGTGGGACCTTTCTCTCCTCCCATATTTCGGGTTAAACGTTCATGCGAACTCAATCAATATACATATCGATTGTCTATACTGAAATGATGTTTTTTTCCGTGCAGCAATCAAATTTCGACGACAATGTCTTCCAAGATGAATTCGGCTTCCAACGCGACCCCGATCCCGTACGTGGTCAAGATCAATGCTCGTGTGGTTCTCCCCGCTAGCCTCAGTCGACAGTGGGAGGAACCGCCCTGCCAGTTTGGCTCCGTCATCATCTACCCTGCCGGAAGCGCTCATCTGGTAGAAATCCCAGCAAAGCAGGCAGCCAAGCCGGTCTCAAGGGGCAAGAGGCCGAATGTCGTGATCGTCAAGGCACCACAACCAAAACTTAAGACGGTGTCTATACTATTCTCTGGTGCTCCAGCAGGGGGCAAAAACTCCGGTACAAAAGGCAACATCAAATGTTGCGGACGAGCTCAGGCGATGACTCCAACAAATGCACAATTGAGCGTATGTCCAAAGCCCTCCATTGCCCGGTCTGCGGCGTCTTCCCAAAGAGCCAAAATCTGCCAGGTGCTTAGAATAGAAAAGTTAAGGCAGAAGCGGCTCAGGTATCGAGCCAACAAGAGGGCCAGGACTTCGGCCAAATGGAATTTTGTGAAGTTCCAAGTGCAAGGTCGCCCCGCGACGACGGCTGAGTCGAACGTGAGAATCAGCAATTCCTTCGAGCCTCTGAAGTGGGTTCAGAAAAATGCCATGACCGCCAGAATCAAGAAGACAGCGGTCCGAACAATGCTACAAAGAGAAGTGTCCCGGCCCCAACAGAAAAGGTATGACACTGTCTCTTCAAGAGTCTATCGGGCACTCTGTGCCGCACGAAAGCAGCGGGGAAAATCCAGAAAAGAAGCACCAGCACCATTCAAGAATCCGGCCAGGCCATCCGCCTTCAATCGACTGCCCGCTACCGAAACAGGAGGGCCAAGACAGCGATCCGTGAAATCAGCCGCCGATAATAAAAAGACGGCTGGATATGTCGTCCATACGGTCTATATGGCGGGCGGGCGTCCCAGCGACAACCTTCACAGCAAAAGCAAGGATGGGGCCACCGCATCCCAAGTCCAATTTGGCTTGAATGTGGTTGCCGCTTCCCAAGAACAGCCGCCTCCGTTGGATGAAGAAAACCCTCTCGAGGAGGAAGATAGGCAGAAAGACCTCTCGGTCCATGCAGAGTCAAGCTCGGACAGCGAGGAGGAGCCGACTTTCCGCCCCAGGACCGCGGAGCAAGAGCTACTTCAAGAGCTTCGAAAACAGCTCAGGAGCAAGGATAAAGAGATGGCCAAGCTCTATTCAAAAATTGACGACCTAACAAACGTTGTAATGCAGCTTACGGCTCAAATTGCTCGAGCGCCGCCCAATCAAGCACAAGTTGCTACTAATCAGCCGGGTGAGGACAATCCGAAGCAGCCAATGCCTGTTCTTTTGGGTCCAAGGTTGGTCGAGCTGCACGAAAGCCGGCCACATTCCGCTTCTGGGGATGCCTTAGCCCCATATAGCACTATCCCGCTAACACAAGATCGGATAATGGATTTGGTCACCAGCAAAGTTAAAACATTGGTGGCTGAAGCCGAGGCTCAGAAAGAAATTGGCAGTAGTGGGAGGCCATATCCCGCACAATACGATTTGATCGAGTTCCCGAGCGGCTACGTCATTCCTAAGTTCGGAAGATTTGACGGAACGGAGAACGCAAATCAGCACGTCGCCCACTTCAAAGCATCGTGCGGAAATGCAGGGGGAAATGACACGCTCCTTCTTTGTCAGTTTGTCAACAGCCTGACCGGTGTCGCCTTCGACTGGTATGCGAGTATACCAGACGGGTTCGTCATTACCTTTGCCCAAATGGAGTCTCTGTTTCGGCAAAGGTTCATGAGTGTCAGTGATAAAATCTCCATTGCCGACCTTGTGAGGACCAAGCCAGGGAAGAATGAAAGCAACACCGACTTTATCGCCCGATGGCGTAATCTCACAGTCAAGTGCGAACCACCGCTGGAGCAGGACCAGTCTGTCAGCCTTCTCATTAGGAACCTCAGGAATTGGATGGTCCCATTCTTATGTACAGCGGGCTTCAAGACGTTTCAGGAGCTAACCAAGAAGGTCCAAATGCTGGAACGCTCGAAGCAAGAGTCCCCGCCGGACTCTCAGAGAGACAAAACTTAGAAAAGCAAGCGGGACGACAGCCGTAGAAGCGGGAGTTCCAGCAGTACCAATGTCTTCAATGCGTCCGACAATGAAGAAAAGCGGAGGGCGGGCGAATCCAAAACCAACCGGTCTCGAAAGCCATTACTGGGAGGAGATGGGCCTTCCCTAGAGGAGAAGAAGAACAAGGTTTACTCTTTCAGAAGGGACAAGGTCCGTAAGATATTTAAAGATGCCTTGAACAACGGCCTACAATTGCCGGAGTCGAAAAGACCCCAAGAAGCAAAAATGACCGAAAATCCCCTGTATTGCCCGTACCACTGAGTAGTGAGCCACGCGATCAAGGATTGCTATATCTTCAAGGACTGGGTCGAGAAGCAGTACAAGGCTGGAGAGATCGAGCTGTCCAAAAGCGTGTTGGTGAACAATCAAGTTGCAACCGCCAACTTTATACAGACAGAAGTTGAAGCCTTCTGGGAGCAGACAGCTGAACCCGCTGCCCTGAAAAACGAAACTGACTCATCGCGGCCTCCATGGAGTGCGCACATATCTAATAAGACGAAAAAGATGCTAAAGCTACTTCAGAAAGAGCTCAGGATGGAATGGGAAGGACAGAAGAAGCCTACCAGTCCAGCTGCCAATGCGGCTCCATCAGGCTCAAAATCCAAGAAGCTCAAGAAGAAGAAAAGTGCAGCTCGGCGCGAAAAAGAGTCTGCAGGGAGATCGACCGTTCAAAAATATATCGATTCCCTCGAAGAATATGAACAAAAGGAAAGAACATTGATTCAATTGAAAGAGTTCTTCCCTGTACAAGCGGCTGAAATTCTGGAGGAGTTAGAAGAAGACTCCAATGAAGAGATCCTAGTAGTGACCTGCTACGCCATCCATCTTGGCAGCGACTCGGAAGAGGAGCTCTATTTTCCCGAAGAGGACGAGAAGCTCGCCACAACGGCCAATCAAATCCAGCTCCGAAGCGGCAGGGCTCTACCGCCAAATCAGGGTAACGCCCCAAAAAGGAAGGAAAAAAAAGTCGCTAATGAAGAAGATGGCAAAGAACCGGCTGATGAAAACATAAGTCCTTTCTCGGTGGACTATAATGTCTTGGCACATCTCCGGAAGCTTCCGTCTCTCCTGAGCATCTACGACGCCTTGGTCCTATCTAAGGAGCTTAGAGATGTTCTCATTCACGCTCTACAAAACCCCGAGCGGTATCAGGCTCACTTTGCGGAAATTAATATGAAAGAAGCCCAGCACGCTTTGCATGCCGCCGCAGTCACATTTAAGGATGAAGACTTGCTACTGGGAATGGCTGAGCATAATCGGCCGCTTTACGTGACCGGGTACAGCGACGGAGATCGGATTAATCGCATATTGATTGATCCAGGGTCTTCAGTGAACATCATGAACTTGCGGACGCTGAAGAGTTTGTCAATGGACGTCCGACACCTGTCAAGGGAAAGGATTGTCATTCAAGGATTCAACCAAAATTGCCAGCAAGTTCTGGGGTCCATAGCTCTGCCAATCAAATTCGGGGATCTGCAAACTGAAGCTAAGATATACGTGATCGACGCCGGCACGTCTTATAAGATTCTCTTGGGGCGGCCGTGGCTCCACGATTACGGCATCATTCCGTCAACTCTCCATCAATGCATGAAGTATACTAAAAATGGTGAAGAAAGACGCATTGACGGAGACATCCAACCGTTCGGTGTGCATGAAGTCCGATATGAAGATTCTCGGTACTTTATGAACCACCAAAATGATAAGCCACAACTGACTGAGGATAAACTGGCCCCAAGACTCAAAAGCAAATCTGCGCCGGCTGTCACTTTCAAAAGAAAAAATGCCCAAGTGCGCCCGCATTTCGGTAGCGACACTGATGAGTCCGACACTGGAAGTCCGTCCTTCCGTAAAACTCGCCCTCGTTTCGGTAGCGATACGGACGAATCTGATACTGAAGGCCTATCCAGCAGCAAAGTCCGCCCTCATCTTGGCAGCGACACTGAAGAGTCAGAGGAAGAGGACCTGCCGTGCAACAGTGGTGCAGATTGGACCCCCATGCAACAAGCGAAACTACGAGAGACCTTCAAAATTGCGGAAGGGTCCATAGCCGTCACAAGGGTACCGGAGCAAATGTGCAAGGAGCTCGATGCGTTGTCATTCTCCACCGTGGACCAGCTGAAAACTTTCTACGTCCCCGGAAGGAAAAGTGGGCAGAAAGGCATCCTGTTTTATGGGTCAAATCCAGTTGTGCACCCGGACGATTTGTCTGTCGCGTGCCTTCCATATGAGAGAGGCATAAGAGCCGTCCTCAATCCCAGATACTATGCGCCCGAGATGCGGGAATACTTTAAAAAGTGCGGATGCCGGTTATATCAAACGGAGTCCGAAGCAAAGTTTTACGAAGGGCTATGGCATCCACCCCAGGTCCGAGCACTCATCGATGGACGAATTCCAGATAGACGGGGCATAGGCTACGTTCAACCTGATTCCAAAGCGTGCTACATGATCCATGTTGGTAAGGCCAGCGAAATATCAAATGATGATGACGAAATAGCCGATCCAGAATAAGCTCCTCAAGAGCTCAAAGATGGAGGACAAGCAACCTTTGATGTGCTAACCGAGATTGACTTAGGAACGCCCGATAATCCAAGGCTGACCTACATCAGCTCACTCTTGTCGGAGGAAATGAAAGAGCAGATAATTGCCCTGCTGCATGATTTCGTCGACTGCTTCGCGTGGACGTACAAAGAAATGCCTGGCCTTTCCCCTGAAGTAGCCGTGCATAAGCTGGCTATATCTCCTGATGCTAAGCCAGTCAAACAAGCCCCTCGAAGAATGAGAAGGGAGTTGGAAGAAAAGGTCATCGAGGAAACCAAGAAACTCATCGATGCCGGCTTCATCAGGGAAGAGAAATATGCGGACTGGATCGCATGCATAGTCCCAGTGAAGAAGAAAAATGGGCAGATCCGAGTTTGTGTCGATTTCAGGGACCTCAACAAGGCATGTCCTAAAGACGACTTCCCGCTACCGGTCATGGAAATGATGGTCGATGACACCTCAAATTACGAACTGTTCACCTTTATAGATGGCTCTTCTGGATATAATCAGATCAAGATGTCGCCTGAGGATGAGAAACACACAGCATTTCGAACCCCGATCGGAATATATTGCTACAAGGTAATGCCGTTCGGACTGAAGAACACTGGTGCTACATATCAAAGGGCAATGACCAATATCTTTGATGACCTAATCCATAAAGTCGTCGAATGTTATGTTGATGATCTGGTCGTCAAGACTAAAACCAAGGCCGATCATATCCAAGATCTTAGGACCGTTCTCACCAGACTGAGGGAATACGATCTGAAGATGAATCCTCTGAAGTGCGCTTTTGGCGTGTCATCGGGAAAATTCCTGGGCTTCATAGTCCGACATCGAGGGATCGAAGTTGACCCATCAAAGATAAAGGCCATCATAGAGATGCCCCCTCCGAAGAGTCTAACGCAGCTAAGATCTTTTCAAGGCAAGCTTGCTTATATACGGAGGTTTATCTCAAATTTATCGGGAAGGTGTAGGCCCTTCTCAAAGCTCATGAAGAAAGGAGCTCCTTTTATCTGGGATGCCGAATGTCAAGCAGCGTTCGAAAGCATCAAACAATACTTGTTGCACCCTCCAGTGTTGGCCGCTCCCATTCCAAATAAACCGCTGATTCTCTACACTGCCGCGCTGGATGAGTCACTCGGTTCGCTCCTTGCCCAGAATAACGAGGAGGGAAAAGAAAATGCCCTCTACTACCTCAGTCGAACTCTAGTCGGGGCGGAACACAACTATTCCCCAATCGAAAAGCAATGCCTGGCTCTGATATTTGCTGTAAAGAAGCTGAGGCACTATCTGCTCGCTCATCGGGTTATGCTGATTTCCAAGGTCGACCCGCTCAAACACTTGATGACCAAAGCAAGCCTAGCCGGCAGAATGGTAAGATGGGTTGTCATGCTACTTGAGTTTGACATAGTATATACTCCTCAGAAAGCAGTAAAAGGGCAAGCTCTTGCAGACTTTCTCGCTGTTCATCCTATACCAGAGGGGTCACCACTCAATTGCGAGTTACCCGACGAACAAGTGCTGCACCTAGAGAATGATGGGCCATGTTGGGAGCTCTACTTCGATGGGGCCTCATCAATAAGAAGCTCCGGTCGATCAAGCGTCCCGAAGGTAAAAGCGGGGATAGGATTGGTGTTCATCACGCCATCAATGGGAATCCTACGGCGTTCTTTCGTTCTCACCGAGCCTCGGACAAACAATGAAGCTGAGTATGAAGCCCTGATAGCTGGTTTGGAGCTCGCCATAGAAATGGAAATTCTTCGGCTACGGGTTTACAGTGACTCCCAGCTTGTCGTCAACCAAGTAAGCGGCGATTATAAGATATACAAACCTGAATTAGCTCGGTACAGAGGCCGAGTGGTGGAACTCATGAAACGGTTCACTCATATTGAAGTAACAAGGGTCCCTAGAGCGTTAAACGGAAAGGCTGACGTACTCGCTCGCTTAGCTAAGGAGCTGGCTGATCCTGACATGGACGAAATTCTGATTACAGTCAGGAGCCGGCAAATTCTACCCCCAGTCTCTCTACGAGAAGAGGAAAGCGCGGAACAGTAGAGCAGTCTCGCCGAAGAAGCTTCGATCATCCAAGACGAGCCCGATTGGAGAGAACCCTTCATAGAGTACCTCCGATACGACAAGCTACCCGAAGAAAAATCTGCAAGGATTCAGCTGAAGAAAAGAGCTCTCTGATACGTGTTTGTAAATGACACGTTATACCGCAGGTCATATGACCAACTTTGGCTCAGGTGTCTGTCATTGGCCGAAGCCCAAAAGGTCATGAAAGATGTTCACTCGGGCGTTTGCGGTGCTCACCAATCTGGCCCCAAGTTGCGACTTCAAATCAAACGGCTTGGGTATTACTGGCCCACCATGATACGGGATTCCGGAGAGCATGCAAAGAAATGTCAGATCTTCCAAATCCATGGTGATTTCATTCACAAGCATCCCAATCCGTTGCATCCTACGGTGGCGTCGTGGCCCTTCGAAGTCTGGGGCACCGACATTGTTGGCCCAATTGATCCTCCGTCATCCAATGGCCACCGGTTCATACTGGCCGCGACAGAATACTTCTCCAGATGGGCTGAAGCTGTCCCGCTAAAAGAAGTCAAGACAAAAGATATTCTGACGTTCTTCTAGCACAATATTCTATACCGCTTCGGTACACCAAGAAGAATCATTTCTGACAACGGGCCTTCTTTCAAGAGCTTCAATGTCTCAAGGTTCGCTACTCAGCTCAAGATAGACTGGAGATATTCCTCCATCTATAATCCAAGAGCCAATGGGCTAGCCGAAGCCTTCAATAAGACTCTATGCAAGCTCCTGAGGAAAAATCCTTCAGCCAACAAGAGAGACTGGAATCTCAAACTTCACGAGGCATTGTGGGCATATCGTACCACGCACCATACTCCAACTCAGTCCACTCCATACTCATTGCTCTTCGGAGTGGTGGTGGTCCTCCCCCTCGAAGTCGAAGTTCCAAGCTTAAGAATGGCCGTTCAGCACGAGTTGACGGAGGAGGAAAACGCGCTCCTTCGACTTGAAGAGTTCGATGCCCTCGAAGAAAAAAGGCTCGCGGTGCAACAAAATCTGGAGCTATACCGAGCCCAAATGTCACGGGCCTATGACAAAGTAACCCGTCTCCGCGCTTTCAAGAAAAGTGAATTAGTGTTGGTCCTCAAAAGACCGATCATCCCCAATCGACATACCAAGGGAAAATTCGAGGCAAATTGGGAAGGACCATACGTCATCGAGAAAGTGTTAGACGGAGGATCCTACCAACTAATAAGTGCCGAGGGAGAAAGGACCATGCCACCCATCAATAGCCGATATCTCAAGAAATACTACACGTAAATGCTCCAAGTCGTAGGTGAATTGAGCACATCAGCCCTACGGTCTGGATCATACATCCTGCAAAACCGTATACAATCCACGGGCATAAACGACCCCCATCTCTCCCAAATCCTGCCGGTGAGACTACTTTTAAAGTCCCACTAGCGGCAAAAAAAAAAGAGAAAAAGAAAAATAGTATGTCCACAAGCAAAACGGGCACGGATGAAAACCTGAAAGGGCTCCGTGAGTAAGAACAGCAGGACTACCGGCGAGTTTGTGAAAACCCAAAAGGGCGCAAACTCGTGAAAAGAGATACACTCGCAAAGTCCTCTCGACCTTGTGAGGAGAAAACCCCTGCGTGAGATCCTTACGACTCACAAAGGAGCAACACACTTAGGAATCCTCACGATTCCTAAGGAGAACATACACCTGCGAGATCCTCTCGACTCGTAGGGAGAAATTGCTTTTATGAGACCCTTACGGCTCATAAAATTGAAAAGCCTTAGGTAATAGGGACCCAAACCTGTCTCCTAAGCCATCGTTCCCCAACGGCAAATGATGAGTCGCTCCTGGAATTTCGCTTCAGTGTTAGCGGTGCTGATGCCAACCAAAAACCCAAATCCCAAGTCCTCCCAAGGCAAATGATGAGTTGCTCCTGGCATCATTCTAGTGCAGCAATGCTGATGCCAAACAAGATCCAAATTCCAAGTCCCCAAACGGCGAATGATGAGTCGCTCCTGGTACCATATTCCAGTGTAGCGATGCAGACGCCAACCAAAATCAAATTTCTCAAAAGTCGTCAGCCCTACGGCCAGTCCCCAAATTGACTGCCGTATACAATCCACGGGCTCAAATAATTCTCGTCATACCCATGCCCCACCACAATCACCAGTTACGCGGCTGATCTCCGCCTTTGGAATTATGCTCCATTGAGAAGACCCACTCATGTTTCCTCACGATACATGAGGAGAACAAACCTTTGTGGGATCCTTACGACTCATAAAGGAAAAACACACTTAGGAGTCCTCACGACTCCTAAGGAGAAAATACACCTGCGGGATCCTTACGACTCGTAGGGAGAAAATGCTTTTATGGGACCCTCACGGCCCATAAAATTGAAAAGCCTTAGGTGATCGGGACCTAAACTTGTCTCCTAATCCATCGCTCCCCCAACAGGAATAGGCAAATGATGAATTGCTCCTGGCACGTGTGCTTCAGTGTTAGTAACGCTGATGCCTACCCTAACCCCAAAATCCCAAACTCCAATCCAATAGACCCCTAAGTCTTTAAACTGGGAACAGATGACCCCTAAGTCGTTAAACTGGGAACAAATGACCCCTAAGTCGTTAAACTGGGAACGAGGGAAATCTCCTTATGGCAGATGATGATTCGCTCCTGGTACCATATTCCAGTGCAGCGATGCTGATGCCAAACCGAAACCAAAATCCCCAAACCTTGTCATGACAAATGATGATTCGCTCTTGGTACCATATTCCAGCGTAGCGATGCTGATGTCAACCCAAATCACATCAAGTCAGCAAAACAACCAATGACCTCCCTGACGCCGCAAGAAGCGGGGCAAGTCAAATCCAGCATCGACCGTCCACGTCGCTAAAAGGGCAGCATCGACCGTCCACGTCGCTAAAAGGGCAGCACCGACCGTCCAAGTCGCTAAAATGGCAGCATCGACCGTCCACGTCGCTAAAAGGGCAGCATCGACCGTCCACGTCGGTAAAAGGGCAGCACCGACCGTCCAAGTCGCAAAAAGGGCAGCACCGACCGTCCAAGTCGCTAAAATGGCAGCACCGATCGTCCAAGTCGCTAAAATGGCAGCATCGACCGTCCATGTCGCTAAAAGGGCAGCATCGACCGTCCACGTCGCTAAAAGGGCAGGACCGACCGTCCAAGTCGCAAAAAGGGCAGCACCGACCGTCCAAGTCGCTAAAATGGCAGCACCGACCGTCCACGTCCCAAAAGGGGCAGCACCGACCATCCCAGTCGCTAAAATGGCAGCACCGACCGTCCACATCGCAAAAAGGACAGAACCGACCATCCAAGTCGCAAAAAGGGCAGCACCGACCGTCCAAGTCGCAAAAAGGGCAGAACCGACCATCCAAGTCGCAAAAGGGGCAGCACCGACCGTCCACGTCGCTAAAAGGGCAGCAACGACCGTCCAAGTCGCAAAAAGAGCAGAACCGACCGTCCAAGTCGCAAAAAGGGCAGCATCGACCGTCCATGTCGTAAAAAGGGCAGTGCCAGCTTCCCAAAAGGTGGGAATCGAATCAAGTCGCCTCTACGTGAAAAAAAAGATCCATCAATTTCATGCATATGACCCATATATGCAGTGTGCATTTATTGATGGGGGGCAATTTGTTGGGGTAAAAATTTACACCCCGATTGACCAAGTCAAAATCAAATTCAACCCCCAAGCCAAGTAGGCCCAAGCCCAGATCCAGTGGGCCCATGCCCGGGTCGAACCCGAACATGAAGCGGTCGGCCTTCTCCCATGCCAAGATAAAAAATTTGTAATAAATAGTTTTGTTGTATTTCTTTTATTTTATTTTATGGACAAATGTAAGAAAAATAGGCATAAAGCCAAATTTTTGTAAAGCCTATGGCTTATGTGCAAAAAGAAATGGGAGCTATGAGATAGGAAAAATGCCATTTGGTGAAGCCCAAGGGGCTATATGTAAAGTGTATGGCCTATAAAGGCTAAGATAATGAAATATCTCACAACTTTTTCTCTCTCCAAAAAAAAATTCAGATCTGAGATCCTTCCTCCTTCTTCAAGGTTCCAAAACCTTCTTCTTTCTTTTGAATTAAATCAAGAGTTTTACTCTTCATTTTATAAAACTAAATAGTTTTTCACCACAAAACCCACAAAGGGGAACTTGGATCTGTCATTAGATCTCAAAAAGAAGAGATTTTTAGATCTCACATCTCTTGAGCCAGCCAACAGAGGAGGAAGAAGAAGAACCCATTTCCTCAACCAAAATATTTTTTCAGGAGTTTAACTCCACTCTAATTTCTCTTTCGAGAGTTTCTGGGGCTAAAAGCCCTCTTTTTCTCGCCGGCGCGCTAGCGTTCGAGCGCAAAGCGCCCACGTGCCGACACGTGGCGCGTTTGCGCTCAAGCGCATTGCGCCCAAGCGCAAAGCGCCCACGTGCCGACACGTGGCGCGCTTGCGCTCAAGCGCACTGCGCCCGAGCGCAAAGCTCCCACGCGCCGACACGTGGCGCGCTTGCGCTCAAGCGCACTGCGCCCGAGCGCAAAGCGCCCACGCGCAAAGCGCCCACGCGCCGACACGTGGCGCGCAAGCGCACTGCGCTCGAGCGCAAAGCGCCTACGTGCCGACACGTGGCGCGCTTGCACTCCAGCGGACTGCGCCCGAGCGCAAAGCGCCCACGTGCCGACACGTGGCGCGCTTGCGCTCCAGCGCCTTGCGCTCAAGCGCACAGCGCTCAAGGCGCTAGCCCCATGCATCCCTTGGATGCCTTTTCCCCTCTTTTTATGTACATACATATATATACATATGTATACATATTTGCACACACACGTACTCCACGACACTGTCCCTGTTAGAAAAAAATTTCTAACAGGGCGCTGCCCCACACCCCGCAAAGGGGCTGCTAGCCCCCTTGAGCCCCAGCCCGCTATCCGGGTAGCGGGACCCCCGTAAAAACTCTGCGCGGCTCCCGATATATCCAAAACCCCCTTTCAAAACACAACACTGCACATTGAGTTCGCATGACCAGTTTAACCCGTCAATCGGAGGTTCCCTCGCTCCAAAGGCGAGGGGTAATTAACGGCAGCTTAGTCCGCGGCTGCCGGAGATTCGGATCCCCACAATCATTAAACCCCGGCCTACCCTAGGCAGGGGGAATCTGTAATGCGCCTGACAAGTGCGCGCGTATTCCCATCTCAATGGGATGACGAAAAACACCCTACAACCTCCACATGAGCTTGCGCTCAATAATTGGCGCAAAGCGCCTGACAAGCCACTGTCAGATAATTAATGCACTGCATTATTTACAGAAGGGCCAAGCCCAGTTAAAAAAAAGGCCTAACAGACCAAATTAAATGCAATGCATTATTTTAAAGAAGGGCAAAACCCAAACAATGACAGATGCTCTGCATCATTTAAAAGGGACAGAGCCCAAATCAAAAAGGCCTTATAGGCCAAAAAATAAAATGCAGTGCATTGTTAAACAGGGGCAAAGCCCTAGCACAGGCCTAATAGGCCAAAAATAAAAATGTTGAATATTCTTAACTGGACTTAGCCCAATCATGGCCGTAAGTCCTGAAACTAAATTGACTGAGCAAGACTGCTCTCTTAAATCAATTTACATCCGGTTCAAGGGTACATCTCCGAACTCCTCTGACACCTATCGTTGTAATTCTTCAACGACGTCAGAGAGGTGACGGGTCCCGACAACCACACATCCATATGGACTGCGGGGTCCTTAAACTCGTGGACCGGAACGTCCTTAAACTAATATTCGTCCCAAAATGGGAATGTTGGACCGGAACATCCTTAAACTAATATTCGTCCCAAAAACGGGAATGTTGGACCGAAATGTCCTTAAAACTAATATTCGTCCCAAAATGGGAATGTTGGACCACCATGTCCTTAAACTGGCAATGGACGGCAATGTCCTTAAACTACCTACGGACCACTATGTCCCTAAACTGGAACAATAGAGCCCCCAAATGCTCTTTTGTTGGATCTAAACGATACCGTTTAAGTTGATCTTAGCCTCAAACATGGCTAACGTATCCTTAAACCTTTCAAACAGACTTTAGTCCCAATCTGGACTATAAACCCCCAAATCAACTTTGGTTCGAGGGTACATCTCCGAACTCCTCTGACACTTGTCGTTGTAATCCTTCAACGTCGTCAGAGAGGTGACGAGTCCCGACAGCCATATATATTATTAAATGGACCACTACGTCCCTAAACTGGAACAATAGAGCCCCTTAAACGCTCTTTCCGTTAAGTTGATCTTAGTCTCAAATCAGACTAACGTATCCTTAACGAACATTTAAGTTGATCTTAGCCTCAATATGGCTAACGCATCCTTAAACTAAAACACCAAACCCAAATCTAAGTAAATACGGATTTGGACTAATCCACGTCCTACGGGCGACGACATAAATTAGTCTCTGTATACAATCCACGGGCAACCACAAACAAAACAAACCCACACGACACGAAGTGAAATTCTGGAGAAGGAGAAAGTTGTTACCACGATGCGGTAGCGTAATTAACTGCAGGGGCTTGCGCCTGCAGGGAAGAGCGTCCCAACAATCAAAAACCCCTCAAGCGAGGGGAAATCTGACGAAGTCTGCTACATCGGCCGCATCCGTCTAAACCTCCGATACACGGTGCCATAAATCAACTTGGCATCTTCGGAGAGGTAGACGGATAAAACCAATTAGCATCTGTCCCGAATCTCAGGCAAGACGTCTTCACGTCGTCGCCGTCTTTCGGAGGGAACAGATTCTAGCACGCCCGGTGGGACCTTTTCCTCTTTCCACTCCACACTTCGTGTGTCGTCTTCGCGAACGAATCGCGGTTTGTTAATGGTTGCCTTTGGGTTTCAAGCTGCTAAGATTTGGTCTTTTGCCTGGCACAGAAATCAAGCATTAATGGCCTCCAACTATTCGAGCTGCTCAAAATGCAAGTGCAACCGATGCTCCACCTCACCCGGAGGTGTAGCTTATGGGCCTCAAGCGGCCTCCATCCGTGCCGTGCCGGTGGAACAAGTAACCCAGGCCACCACCAGTTTTTTTTTCGGGACCATGATCCCGCCTGCAAGCTTCACTATTCCAGTGCCCGCACCGAAAGCGCACAAGAAGTCGGTCTTCGATCAGCTCACTACTACAACGGCCTCTTTCAACGGGTCGTCCAATATCAAGCCGGCAGCCTCTGTCTTTGCCAGGCTGAACCAGAACTCCGATGGGCCCGCCAAGAAGCCTATGAACTCTGGAGTAGCCGTCACGAGGAAGACATCCACCTCTGCTCCTGAAGTCGTCAGGGCGGCTTCTCCTGTTAAAGAGTCGGTCTTTTCAAGGCTGACTATTCCGGCTCCTGTTCCTACTCGAGGGTCTGTCTTTGACAGACCGAACATCGCCACTCAAAAGACATCAGTCTTCAAAAGGCTGGCACCAGTGGCGCCTCATCCGGATAGGGGGCAAGACGAGACTATCCCTATCGCCGAGCGAGTACCGTCGGCTTGTCACGCTCGATGTCGCCACTGGCGCCGAGTAAGGAAGGCCGGGGGCAATTCCCCCTCAGGGCTAACTCCACCTGCTCCAATAGTGGAAGTTAATGCTGCTGTTCCAACTGGGAACAGCTTTGAACCGTTAAGGAGGGCACGCAAGAATTCTCCGACTGCCACACTGAAAAGATCTCCTCCACCTGTGGAGAGAGTTACAGAAACTAAGCTGGAGCAGCCCCCTCAACGGCTGTCCTCCAAAATTTACAAGGTCTGGCGGAGGATTCAAGATTCCGTAATCGACCAAGATCACTCTCGCCGGCAGAAAAGGGCGAAAGTGCAGGAAAAAAAGAACCGTCCTAATAAACAGCAAAGGACGACAACCGCCAGGGTACCCGCTGCAACGGCCCCCTCAACTTCAACGGCCCACAAAAGAAGAAGGCCGGAGAAGATCCCCACGCCTGCAGCAAATGCCAAAGGCGGTGAGCCTAAACGCCCTAAGTCCGGGGGCATTGTGGTCCATACAGTCTACATGGCATCCGGGAAGGAGGACAACCGTGCATCTACAGGTCATAGACCGCTTACACGGTCAGTGACCAAAGCTCAGGAGCAACAGCAGAAGCTCTAAGAAATGATGAACGCGATGGCAGCACTTACTGGGCCAAAAGAAAACCCCGAAGCGTCCTCGGATCAGCGACAAGAGCAAGAAACTGACGCTGAATTCCTTCGCCGGATATTGGAGAAGAAGGATAAAGAGGCTGCTGAACAAGCAGCCAACATAAAGCGAATGGCCCTCCTGTTCCAGGACATGGTGGGATTGATGATTCAACAAGATCCTCCTGCTGAAGATCCTCCGATCGTCCTTGAAGATGATAGAGGAGAGACGTCGAATCCTCCACCGGCACTGTCAGCAGCCAAGGAGGAGACAATTTCCAAGGCTGACCTGGACGAATATATAGCTTAGCAGATAAGGGTTCACCAGGCAACTGAGGCAGCCGGCCAAGTTGTCAAGACGGGGCGACCATATCCGAACTGGTACGATCAGATAAAGTACCCGCCGGGCTACACGATCCCGAAATTCCATGTGTATAAGGGGACTGGCAATCCCCACCAGCATGTTGCCCAGTTCAGGGCACTTTGCGGCAACACCGGCGGTGATGATAAATTGTTGCTTCGCCAGTTCGTTGGTAGCTTATTGGATACAGCATTCGAGTGGTACTCCGAGCTCCCAAATGACTCTATCAAGACATTTACGGAGATGGAGCTGCTGTTTACCCAGCGTTTCGCAAGTGCCAGCGAACGCACCCCGATAACGGCATTGATTAACGCCAGGGTGAAGTCGGGCGAGACGTGGATGCAATATGCGATACGGTGGAGGAACCTATGGTCGAAATGCGAACAACGCATTGAAGAAGCGCCGGCGGTGGGTATGTTTGTGGGAACCCTTGATCCACAAGCGACCATCTCGCAATTCATGATGTTCTTCAAGCTGACTACCTTCCAGGCCCTGATCGACAAGCTAGCTCAAATGGACCAGATAGGCCATAGACCGCCTCCTCCAAAGTCGGATTCTCGAAACGAGAAGGGGTAGGGAAAAGTGATCATTGTCGCTAATGCTCAACAACAGCCAAGCAATTCGAAGCCGGTTGTCCGTCAAAATAATATGCGTCCACACGTACCCCTTGAGGAGAGGCTAGGGCGTCCTTACTCGTTTCCTCAAGATAAAACGAGAAGACTGTTTGAGCTAGCATTGCGCAATCGACTCATAAATCTGCCGGATCCAAGACGTCCGTCGCAGCCAAACGACGTCAATAATCCCAATTACTGTCCCTATCACCGAATACTGCGTCATCCGATCGAGGATCGCTACGTCTTCAAAAATTGGATTGAAGACCAGTACCAACAGGGCAAGTTCGCGTTATCCGAAAGATGGAAGGTGAAACCGCCACAGCCTCACACCACTAAAAAAGTGAATACGCCGGGGGCAACGTGCTCTCTTGTTGAAGAAGCTCCATGGGAGGTTGTGCTATAGCCAAAACAAAAAGGATGCTGAACGATCTTCAAATATGCCCAGCGATTAGGTGGAAGAACCCGTTGGAACCTCAGATCATTGAAGGGATGTTGAAGCCGCGCCCAACTCCAAAGATCGATGGTGGTGGCCCAGGCACTCACAATCAGCCGTCAAAATCTTCAAAGAAGAAGAAGAAGAAATCCAAGAAGCCCGTGAAGCCTGGCGACAAGCGCACGGACTTACAAAAATAAATTGACGCGCTGGAAGAATACAACCAGAAAGCACGGACTCCCATTACACTCCAAGAATTCCTCAACCATGTCTTTCAAGAGGAAGATGAGGGAGATAGTTCGTCGGATGAATCCGAGGAATACGTGGCGAGCTGTCATATGATCTCCCATTCGTTTACAAACGATGAGGAAACTCCTTGTACTGAAAAGCTGGGGGCAGATCCTAGACCGGAAATTCTGGGGCCATCGGATGAAACAATTGACGCATTCCTCAACGAAGCTCGGTTGAAAAGTAAACCTGATCGGGAACGCGAGGCGGTCATATTTGAAAAGGCCAAACGCCAGCGACTAGACGGAAGAGTTGAAGCACTCCCGCCGGATCAAAGTACGTCCACCGCAGATAAAAGCAAATTCAAGACGAGGAAAAGGTTTGCTAAAGCCATATCAATGGGTATGAAGCTACCACCCTCTGAAGGAAGCATTACTGATGGAGCGGAAATGCACCCTTCCTACTGCTTGTATCATCGAAAGATTTCGCACCCCACCGAAGAGTGCAAAGCTTTCAATAAATGGTGGCAGGGATATGTTGCTCACCGACAACATTTTAAGCAAGAGAAGCGCAAAACTCGTCGGGAGCAGAAAGGTACGACCGAGGAGCTTAACAAGACTACCGGCGATTGTCACATGGTTAACGTCGGGGGATCGCAAGTTCTCACATTCAGGAGCGATTCTGATGAGGAAATGGCTCTTAGCCCCCTTTTTAAAGAATCCAACTCGGGAAAAGAAGAAGAGCCAAAGTTCTATGAAAATATCCAGCTGCGTAATCGGACGCTACCTGAAAAGAATCTCGGACCCTCAAATAAAAAAAATAAAGGGAAAGAAAAGATCTCTGAGGATATTGCCCTAGATGACCAAGTCATGGAAGAGCTAACTGCCAAGGACCCGCCGAAGAAGAATAAGGTGGATTACAACGTTCTAGCGCATCTGAGGAAGCTACCCTCGCAGCTCAGCATTCTTGACTCCCTTTTACTATCAAAAGAGGCAAGGGATTCATTAATCAAGGCACTACAGGACCCCGAGCAATTCCAAGCTTTTCTCGCCGAAGAAAAAATGAAGGACGAGCTGGAAGAAGTGCACATGGCCGATGTCACTTTTGGTGATGAAGACCTTCTCCTTGGGACATGCGAACACAACCGCCCCCTCTATGTCTCAGGGTATTGCTATGACATAAAGATAGGCAAAATCTTGGTTGACAATGGGTCTTCCGTTAATCTCCTCAACGTGCGGGTGTTAAAGGAAATATGCATGAGCGTCCAGCACCTTGCTCGAGATAAGATCACCATCTCCGGGTTCGACTCTCAATCATCAAGAACTCTTGGATCCGTGATACCGACGCTACGCTTTGGGCTGCTCGTCACGGACATTAAATTCCACTTCATAGACGCCAAGACGTGCTATAATGCTCTGCTCGGCCGACCATGGTTACACGAGTACAACATCATCCCTTCTACACAGCACCAGTGTATGAAATATTTTAAGGATGGTCTCGAGTATACCGTGACAGGAGAACTAAACCCGTTCTCTGTGAACGAAGTCCGCAAATATGAAGATGCCAAATACTTCTTACCGGATTTCGAACACACAGAAAGGTGTCACAAGCCGGAGAACAAAGCTAACGCCATTATCCCTGTCTTCGGCAGTGATACCGAGGAGGAAGAGGAGATAGTTTATTCGGGTCCGCCCCAATACAATAAGCCGGGACCATCTGCTTCTACGTTGATCTTTGGTAGTGACTCGGAAGATGAGGTCCATGCTGTATTCTCTGCTCGGCCTTCAATACAAATGTCCGCTGACGAAGAGCAAAGTCTGCAAGTCGCCATGGTGCCACCTAAACATCATAAAGAATTGGATGCGCTCGATACCTATAGTGTAGAGGAGCTGCGGACGTTCTATGTCCCTCCCAAGCGAAAAGGCGAAAACGCAATTCTATTCTACCGCTCTGAAGAAACCAAAGTGGAGAAAGAAATCTGGCACGGCGCAGATCCTATGCTTGACAGGCTTCAGCCCATCCGTCTGCCCAGATATTATACAGAAGGCTTGAAGAGGCTGTTGAAACGCCAGGGGATATCCTTCAATCAGACCGCTCGAAAAGCCAAATTCTATGACAGGGTCTGGAACGTCACCGGAACTCAGCGCAAGTTGCCTAGTGGGAGGATGGAAACAATCGGGCTTGGTTACATTCGATCCAAGAGACGGGAGCTACTCCGCGATTTCTACGTCCTACATGACTTCAATGAAGAAGCGGATGCTCAATGGGAGGACGCAAATCCTGAACCAGTAAAAGTTCCTGAAGCAGAAGTGCCCAGTCCGTCGTTCGAACAACAAATAGACAAGCTTATACGGGAAGCTGGTCAAAAAGTCCGAGACGACCACAGCCGCGAAATGGTCATCTATGAGAAAGCTAAAACGCAACGCCTCCTCCAACAGGCCGTGAAAGATGAAAATGTCGCTCCCTATCAACCTGTTATAAGAAAGGCTCGACGCAGAGACAGAAACAAGTCAAAAAGCGAAAAAGGCGCTCGACAGCAGCAAAGCGGGACTAAGAAGCCACGCAAGCAAAAATCGAGCGGTCCGGATCTATCCCTTGTAAAGAAGATGAGTCGAGCATACTCTTTTCCTCGAGACAAGACGAAGAAGATACTTGACCTCGCTCTAAAATATCAGATGCTTACACTGTCGGAGTCTAAGCACCCCGAACAAGCAGGCGAAGTCTCACACCCAGATTATTGCTCTTATCACCGAGTAATAGGGCACCCTCTCGAAGACTCCTTCACCTTCAAGAATTGGGTTGAAGATCGCTATCAGCTCTGTAAGTTCGCTCTATCTGACAGCTGGAGGGTAACACCGCCACAGAAGCATGAGCCCAAAGCCACGAGAGCAGAACCAGCTCCACATTGGTCTTGGAGGCAAATTCGTACTTGTCACATGATAACGATATCAAAGGAAGAGCCCGAGAACATGGATGACCTTCCCTGGTGCTTCGGAAACGGCAACGATGAGGTGATCTCAGAATTTCCACCAGCACCAAAAGAGCTGGAAGATGGAATACATACCACTGCAGATAACCTCAAGAAAATTGAGTTGGGGATGGCAAACGACCCGCGACCGACATTTGTCAGCGAGCTGCTATCTGAAGAAAGGGTGGCTGCTTTAAAAGACATACTTATACAGCATAAAGATTGCTTCGCATGGAACTATTCCGAAATGCCGGGACTAGATCCAGAAATCGCTATCCACAAGTTGGCAATATCTCCGGACGTTAAGCCGATCAAGCAAGAGCCGAGAAGAATGCGGCTCGAGCTTGAGATGAGCATCAACGCCGAGGTCAAAAAGCTGATCGACTCTGGCTTCATCCAGGAGGTTCAATACCCTGAATGAATCACCAACATCATCCCGGTGATGAAGAAAAATGGGACAGTGCGCATATGCGTGGACTTCCGGGATCTTAATAAAGCCTGCCCGAAGGACGATTTCCCAGTGCCAGTCACCGAGCTGATGATAGATAACACGTCCACTCATGAGGTTTTCTCCTTCATGGACGGCTCATCAGGATATAATCAGATAAAGATGCATCCCGAAGACCAGAAGCACACCGCCTTCAGGACTCCGCTAGGCATATTCTGCTACAAGGTGATGCCCTTCGGTCTAAAGAACGCCGGTGTCACTTATCAAAGGGCTATGACAACGATCTTCGATGACCTTATACATGAAATCGTCGAGTGCTATATCGATGACCTCGTGGTTAAAAGCAAATCATACGAGGAACATCTCGAGCATCTGAAGACCGTATTTCAACGCCTTCGACAATACAACTTGAAGATGAACCCTCTCAAGTGTGCATTCGGAGTTTCCTCGGGCAAATTCCTGGGATTCATCGTCCGGCACCGAGGCATTGAGATAGATCCGTCGAAGATCAAGGCGATCATGGAAATGCCTCCGCCAAGAACTCTCAAACAGTTGCGGTCTCTCCAAGGGAAGCTCGCGTACATCCGGCGATTTATAGCCAATCTTTCAGGCAAGTGCCGTCCTTACAGCCACCTGATGAAGAAGGGAACCCCGTTCGTCTGGGACCAGAAATGCCAAAGCGCACTAGACGAGATCAAGCAATACCTGCAGAACCCGCCAGTGTTGGCTGCTCCGGTCAAGGGAAAGCCCCTCATTCTTTATACAAACGCCCTCGAAGGTTCCTTAGGCGCTTTATGGGCGTAAGAGAACGATCAAGGGAAAGAAAGAGCACTCTATTACTTAAGTCGAGTTCTGCTGGGGGCAGAAAGCAATTACTCTCCCATCGAAAAACACTGCTTGGCGTTAATCTTCGCGATAACAAAGCTTAGGCACTATGCGTTGGCACTATGCGTTGGCGCATGACCCCCTTAAATATTTGATGTCAAAGGCCATATTTACGGGGAGGCTCGCTAAATGGGCCCTGCTCTTGATGGAGTTCTCGATAACCTATCAACCTCTTAAGGCAGTGAAAGGCCAGGCCATCGCCGATTTCCTCGTTGAGCATCCGATACCTGCCGATTCTCCTCTGAATTACGAGTTGCCAGACGAACATGCGTTTGATGCAATCAACGGAGGTGATACCCGATGGGAGCTTTATTTCGATGGAGCATCCTCCATGAAGAAGCGCAAACAAAGTACGCCCATAATCAAATCGGGGGTAGGCCTCATCTTCGTAACTCCACAAGGAGGGATAATGCGCTTTGCTTTCTCCCAAACAGAGCCGAGGACGAACAATGAATCCGAATACGAAGCTTTGATAGCAAGCCTCGAAATCGCCATCGACATGGGAATTGAAAACCTCCTCATATATGGAGATTCTCAACTGGTCGTTAGTCAAGTAAACGGCGACTACCAAACGTGCAAACCAGAGTTGGTGAAGTACGGCGAAAAGGTGCAACAACTGTTGACCCAAATTCCTTCCTGCACTTTGAAAAACATACCGCGTGCGGAAAACAGCAAAGCAGACGCGTTAGCCAAGCTCGCTAAAGAACTGGCTGACGAGAACCTCGATGACGTCAGAATCGTGGTACAAAGCCGTCGGGTGCTTGCCCCCGCAGAAATATCTCCGGAATCATCCGAGGAAAAGGGAGCGACTGAGCAGACGACCTTGCAAATAAAAGACCAGGAAAAGGCTGAGGATTGGAGAGAAGTCTTTATAGACTACTTCAAATACCGTCGAACGCCCGAAGATGCGTCCTCAAGACATCAGCTTATGAAACGAGTTCTGTCTTTCACCTTCGTCAATGATACTCTGTACAAGAGGTCGTTTGATTCTCTGTGGTTAAGATGCCTAGGGCCTGACGAAGCGAAAAGAGTCGTTCAGGAAGTTCATGACGGACTCTGCGGTTCTCACCAAGCAGGTCCGAAGATGAAGTTGAAGATAAAATGGATGGGCTACTATTGGCCTACGATGATCTAAGATTGCCTCGGATATACGAAGCAGTGCCACTCATGCCAAATCCATGGGGACTTCATCCACCAGTATCCAAATCCACTACATCCAACGGTGGCTAGCTGCCCGTTCGAAATGTGGGGAACTGACATAGTCGGCCCCATCGAACCAGCATCGTCTAAAGGACATCGTTTCATCTTGGCGACGACTGACTACTTCTCCAAATAGGCAGAAGCAGTACCGTTGAGGGAAGTGAAGACAGAGAATATCCTCCATTTCTTCAAAACACACGTCATGTATCGGTTTGGAATTCCGCGACGGATCATCTCCGATAACGGGCCAGCCTACAGAAGCCACAAGACCAGTCGCTTCGCGCAACAACACAATATAGACTGGAGATATTCCTCAGTTTATAATTCGCGAGCTAACGGTCTAGCTGAGGCCTTCAACAAGACCTTGACGAAAATCGTAAAGAAGACGGTGTCCCGAAACAAGAAAGACTGGCATGAGAGACTGCAAGAAGCTCTCTGGGCGTACCGAACTACGTTCAAGACGGCCACGAACACAACGCCATACGCGTTGGTATTCGGTACGGAAGCAGTACTCCCCCTCGAGATAGAATTATCTTCTCTACGAGTGGCAGTCCACTACGAGCTGACGGACGAAGAAAATGCTCACCTTCGACTTGAGGAGCTTGATGCCCTTGACGAAACACGGCTCATAGCGCAACAAAATCTGGAGGCTTATAAAACAAAGATGACGCGCTCATATGAATGATTGACCAGGCCGAGGACATTCTGCCAAGGCGAACTTGTGCTAGTGGTCAAAAGACCTATGGTCCCCAATCACGCCAAGCGGGAAAAATTTGAGCCGAACTATGAAGGCCCGTACATCATAGACAAGGTCTACCAGGGTGGAGACTATCTACTCATGGATATGCACGGTGAAAGGCCTTTCAGGCCAATAAACGGTCGCTTCCTAAAGAAATACTACTGTTTCCCCCAATCAGAGCAAGGCTCTGTTTGAATTTCAAAAATTCAAAATAAATGAAGCAACGCTTCGGATCCTCTGCGCTGAGCGCAGGGCACCACGTGTCTGGCGCAGACGCATCAGTGCAGCGCCCGAGGCAGCGCAACCAATCAGAGCAAAAATCTGTTTAAAACAAAAAAGTAAAGGAAGCAACATTTCAGTTGCGCAAACGCTGCGCTGCGTGACACGTGTCTGCGCAGTTGCGCAAGCACAGCTGCGCAAGCGCTGCATTACGCGACACGTGTCTGCTCAGTTGCGCAAACACAGTTGCGCAAGCGCTGCGCTGCGCGACACACGTCAAGCGCTGGGGAGTTGCGCAAAACAGAATGGAGATTTAAAGAAATCTTTCTGTTCTTGTTAAAACAAGAAGATTTTTTTCTGTAAAGCAGAGGCCTTTGGATCAAATATCAAACGGTGAGAGAGATTCCCCAAATCACTCAGAGAAAGATCTCTTTAACAAATTTAACTAATTTATGGGCACTATAAAAAGGACCCTAGACCTCAATTCAAAGGGGAGGAACTTTTTTTTCTGAAAAAAAAAGAGAACTCTGAAAAACTCCTCAAGAACAAAAAGGTAAAAACCTTTAGAAAAAGAGAAAATTCTCTTATGAACAGATCATAGATCTAAAAACAAGATTAATGATCTTCAATAAAAATAAAATAAAATAAAATAGTGCTCAGCACTTTTTATGAACCTTTGGTTCCTGAAATAAAAAGAAAAACTTGTTTTTCTTTGATCTAAACTAGATCAAGGAAACGAATAGTGCTTTGCACTTCTTTTATGAACCATTACTTCTTAAATCTAAAATATTCTTAAATCATAGTGCCTTGCACTTGCAAACTGCACTGTTGCGCTCCTGGATTGGCGCAAGCCACCAGAGCGCGCCACGCGTCAGCAGCGCAGGCGCAGCGCATTAGCGCAGCGCACTACGCTTACGCGATACGTGTCAACACTACAAGCGCTTGCGCTCTCTGACTGGCGCAAAGCGCCTGACAAATGCAAAGCATTTCTTAAAGGGCCAGGCCCAAATCAAAAAGACCAAGCATGCCTAATTAAATTGATGCTCTGCATCATTTATAAATGGGCAGAGCCCAAGCAAAATAATAAGAATGTTATGCATTTAAAAAAAAGGGCAGAGCCCAAAACAAATTGATGCTTCGCATCCTTTATGGGTAGAGCCCAAATAAAAATAAAAAGAAATGCAATGCAAAAGCAAATAAAATGTTGAACATTTTCAGCTGGACTTAGCCCAATTTTGGCCGTAAGTCCTCAAATTAAATTGACTGAGCAAGATTGCTCTCTTAAATCAATTTACTACCGGTTCGAGGGTACATCTCCGAACTCCTCTGACACCCGTCGTTGTAATCCTTCAACGACGTCAGAGAGGTGACGGGTCCCGACGACCACACACGTATATGGACTGCGGGGTCCTTAAACTCGTGGACCGAAACGTCCTTAAACTAATGTCGGACCGAAACGTCCTTAAACTAATGATGGACCACCACGTCCCTAAACTGGCAATGGACCGAAACGTCCTTAAACTAATGTCGGACCGAAACGTCCTTAAACTAATGATGGACCACCACGTCCCTAAACTGGAACATAGACCACCACGTCCCTAAACTGGCGATGGACCGAAACGTCCTTAAACTAATGTCGGACCGAAACGTCCTTACACTAATGATGGACCACCACGTCCCTAAACTGGAACATAGACCACCACGTCCCTAAACTGGCGATGGACCGAAACGTCCTTAAACTAATGTCAGACCGAAACGTCCTTAAACTAATGATGGACCACCACGTCCCTAAACTGGAACATAGACCACCACGTCCCTAAACTGGCGATGGACCGAAACGTCCTTAAACTAATGTCGGACCGAAATGTCCTTAAACTAATGATGGACCACCACGTCCCTAAACTGGAACATAGACCACCACGTCCCTAAACTGGCGATAGACCCCCACGTACCTAAACTGGAACATGGACCCCTACGTCCCTAAACTGGAATATGGACCCCTACGTCCCTAAACTGGAACAATAGAGCCCCTAAATGCTCTTTTGTCGGATCCAAACGATCCCGTTAAGTTGATCTTAGTCTCAAATCAGACTAACGTATCCTTGACAAACGTTTAAGTTGATCTTAGCCTCAATATGGCTAACGTATCTTTAAAATAAAACACAAAACCCAAATCTAAGTAAATACGGATTTGGACTAATCTACGTCCTACGGGCGACGGCATAACTTAGTCTCCGTATACAATCCACGGGCAACCACAAACAAAACAAACAGACACGACACGAAGTGAAATTCTGGAGAAGGAGAAAGTTGTTACCGCGACGCGGTAACGTAATTAACTGCAGGGGCTTGCGCCTGCAGGGAAGAGCGTCCCCACAATCAAAAACCCCTCACCCTGAGGGGGAATCTGACAAAGTCTGCTACATCGGCCGCATCCGTCTAAACCTTCGATACACGGTGCCATAAATCAACTTGGCATCTTCGGAGAGGTGGATGGATAAAACCATATAGCATCTGCCCCGAATCTCAGGCAAGACGTCCTCGCGTCGTCGGCCGCCATTCGGAGGGGAACAGATTCTGGCACGTCCGGTGGGACCTTTTCCTCTTTCCACTCCACACTTCGTGTGTCGTCTTCGCGAACCAATCGCGGCTTGTTAATGGTTGCCTTCGGATTTCAAGTTACTAAGATTTGGTCTTTTGCCTGGTGCAGAACTCAAGATTCAATGGCATTTAACTGCACCAACTGCTTGAAATGCCACTGCAACGGACGCTCCACCTCACCGGGAGGTGTAGCATATGGGCTCCAAGCGGCTTCCTTCCTCGCTCTGCCGGTAGACCAGGTGACCCAAGCCACCACTGGCCTGTTCTTCGGGACCATGGTCCCACCTACAAGCTTCTCTATGCCAATACCTGCACTGGAAGTGAACAAAAAGTCGGTCTTCGACCGGCTCACTGCTACGACGGCCCCTGTCAACGTGTCGCCCGCTACCAAACCGACAGCCTCTGTTTTCACCAGGCTAAATCAGAACTCTAAACTGGCTATCCCAAGGAAAGCAATAACTGCTGCTCCAGAAGTCGTCAAGACAGCTTCCCCTGTCAAAGAGTCAGTCTTTTCAAGACTGACGATTCTTGCTCCTGCCCCTGCTCGAGGATCCGTCTTCGACAGGTTGAATATCACCCCTCAAAAGACAACCTCAGTCTTTAAGAGGTTAACACCAGCGATGCCTCATTCAGACAGGGGGCAAAAATAAGATATCTCAATCTCCAAGCCAGTCCCAACGGCTCGTCATGCTCGACGTTGCCATTGGCAACGAGTGAGGAAGGCAGGGGGCAACTCCCCCTCAGGGCTAACTCCACCGGCTCCAGTGGTGGAAGTCAACGCTGCTGTTCCAACTGGGAACAGCTTTGAACTGCTGAGGAGGGTACGGAAGAATTCTCCAACCGCTACACTGAAAAGATCTCCTCCGCCTGCGGAGAGAGTTCCGGAAACAAAACAAGAACAGCCCCCTCAACGGCTGTCTTCAAAAATTTATAAAATTTGGCGGAGGGTTCAAGACTCCGTGATTGACCCAGGTCACTCTCGTCGTCAGAAAAAGGCGAAGGTGGAAAAAGACAAGGACCGTCCCATTAAACAGCTGGGGACAACAGTTGCTACGGTGCCCCCTTCAACGGTTCCTTCAACCTCGACGGCCCACAAAAGAAGGAGGACAGAGAAAACTCCCGCGTCAGTGGCAAAAGTTAAAAATGATGAACCTAAACACCCCAAGTCAGGGGGCATAACAGTTCATACGGTTTACATGGCATCGGGAAAAGAAGACAGCCGTGCATCCACGGGTCATAGACCGCTTACACGGTCAGTGACCAAGGCTCAGGAGCAGCAACAGAAGCTCCAGGAGATGATGAACGCTATGGCCGCACTTACAGGGCCAAAAGAGAACCCTGAAACGTCCTCAGATGAGCGCCAGGAGGAAGAAACCGACGCCGAATTCCTTCGTCGGATATTGGAGAAGAAGGACAAAGAGGCTGCTGAACAAGCAGCCAACATACAGCGTATGGGCCTCCTCTTTCAGGACATGATAGGGATGATGATACAACAAGATGCCCCGGCTGAAGAGCCCGCGATCGTCCTTAGAGACGATAGGGGAGAGACATCAAATCCTCCACCAGCTCTGTCGACGGCTAAGGAGGATACAATCTCTAAAGCTGATTTGGACGAGTACATCGTCCAACAAATACGGGTTCATCATGCGACCGAAGCGGCCGGCCAGGTCGTAAAAACGGGACGGCCATATCCGAGTTGGTACGATCAAATCAAGTACCCGCCAGGTTATACAATTCCCAAGTTCCATGTCTACAAAGGGACGGGCAATCCTCATCAGCATGTTGCCCAGTTCAGGGCACTTTGCGGCAATACCGACGGTGACGACAAGCTGTTGCTTCGCCAGTTTGTTGGAAGCTTATCAGATACGGCGTTCGAGTGGTACTCTGAGCTCCCGAATGACTCTATCAAGACCTTCGCGGAGATGGAGCTGCTGTTTACTCAGCGTTTTGCAAGCGCCAGTGAACGTACCCTGATGACGGCACTGATTAACGCCAGGGTAAATCCAGGCGAGACGTGTGTTCAGTATGCTATACGATGGCGGAACTTATGGTCGAAGTGCGAGCAGCGCATTGAAGAAGCTCCTGCGGTGGGTATGTTTGTGGGAACCCTTGATCCGCAAGCAACCATCTCGCAATTTATGATGTTTTTCAAGCCGACTACCTTCCAGGCCTTGATTGACAAGCTAGCGCAAATGGATCAGATGGGCCATAAACCCCCTCTTCCAAAGCCGGACTCCCGAAATGACAAAGGGAAGGGAAAAGCGATCGTCATCGCTAATGCTCAACAACAACCGAGCAACTCGAAGCCGGTTGTGCGTCAAAATAATATGCGCCCATACGTAGACCTCGAGGAGAGACTAGGGCGTCCTTACTCTTTTCCCCGCGATAAAACGAGAAGGTTATTCGAGCTGGCATTGCGCAACAGACTCATAAATCTGCCAGAACCAAAACGTCCGTTGCAACCAAGTGATGTCAACGAGCCCAACTACTGTCCTTATCATCGAGTACTAGG
Source organism: Agapanthus africanus (assembly GCA_030015575.1). Lineage (NCBI taxonomy): Eukaryota > Viridiplantae > Streptophyta > Magnoliopsida > Asparagales > Amaryllidaceae > Agapanthus > Agapanthus africanus. The sequence continues at coordinate 195,375,759 of CM057339.1, read as the reverse complement.
CCATCCGATCGAAGACTGCTACGTTTTCAAAAATTGGCTTGAAAACCAGTACCGACAGGGCAAGTTCGCGTTATCTGACAAATGGAAGGTGAATCCCCCGTAGCCCCATACCTCTAAGGGGACGAATACGCCGGGGGCAACATGCTCCGTCATTGAAGAAGCTCCTTGGGAGGTTGTATTATCAGCCAAGACAAAGAGGATGCTAAACGATCTTCAGACATGTCCAGCGATCAAGTGGAAGAACCCGTTGAAACCGCATGTCATTGAGGGGATGTTGAAGCCACGTCCAACTCCAAAGACCGATGGTGGTGGTTCAAGCACTTGCAGCCAGCCGTCAAAATCTTCGAAAAAGAAGAAGAAGAAATCTAAGAAGCCCGTGAAGCCTGGCGACAAGCGCACGGACTTACAAAAGCAAATTGACGCTCTGGATGAATACAACCAAAAGGCACGGACTCCCATTACGCTCCAAAAGTTCCTCAATCACGTCTTTCAAGAAGAAGATGAGGGAGAAAGTTCATCGGATGAATCCGAGGAATATGTGGCGAGCTGTCATATGATTTCCCATTCGATCACGAACGATGAGGAGACTCCTTGCACTGAAACGCTGGGGGCAGATCTTGAACCAAAATTTCCGGAACTATCAGTTGAAATGATTGACGCGTTCCTTAACGAAGCTCGATTGAAAAGTAAAGCTGATCGAGAACGCGAGACGGCTATATTTGAAAGGGCCAAGCGCCATTGACTTGATGAAAGAGCTGAGATGATCCCGCTGGAGCAAAATTCCTCCACCGTTGACAAAAGCCAATTCAAGATGAGGAAAAAGTTTGCTAAGGCCATATCAATGGGCATGAAGCTACCATCCTCTGAAGGAAGCATCACCAATGAAATAGAAATGCACCCGTCCTATTGCTTATATCATCAGAAGGTTTCGCACCCCACCCAAGAGTGCAAAGCTTTCGATAGATGGTGGCAAGGATACATTGCTCATCGACAACACTTTAAGCGAGAAAAGCGTAAAACTCATCGAGAGCAAAGAAATACGACCGAAGAGCTTGAAAGAACTACTGGCGATTGTCGCATGGTTAACGCTGGCGGGTCACTAGTGCCTACATTCGGAAGCGATTCTGATGAGGAGCTGGAACTTGCCCCTCTCTTTAAAGAATCCACTTCGGAAAAAGAAGAAGAGCCGAAGGTCTGCAAAAATATTCGGCTGCGGAATCGGACGCTGCCTGAAAAGAACCTCGGACCCTCAAGCAGAAAAGATAAAGGGAAAGAAAAGGTCTCTGAAGATATCGTCTTAGATGACCAAGTTCTGGAAGAGCTAAACGCCAACAACCCGCCGAAGAAGAATAAGGTGGATTACAACGTCTTAGCACATCTGAGAAAGCTGCCCTCACAGCTCAGCATTCTTGACGCCCTTTTACTATCAAAAGAAGCGAGAGATGCGTTGATTAAGGCACTCCAAGATCCGGAACAATTCCAAGCATGCCTGGCCGAGGAAAAGATGAAGGATGAATTGGAAGAAGTGCACACGGCCGATGTCACTTTCGGCGACGAGGACCTTCTCCTTGGGACTTGCGAACACAATCGCCCCCTCTATGTCTCAGGATACTGCCACGATATAAAGATAGGCAAAATCCTGATCGACAATGGATCCTCCGTTAATCTCCTCAATGTGCGGGTGTTAAAAGAAATCTGCATGAGCATCCAGCACCTTGCTCGTGACAAGATCACCATCTCCAGGTTCGACTCCCAGTCATCAAGAACTCTTGGGTCTGTGATACTGACGCTACGCTTCGGGCTACTCGTCACGGACGTTAAGTTCCACGTCATAGACGCCAAGACATGCTACAACGCTTTGCTCGGCCGACCATGGTTACACGAGTACAACATCATCCCTTCTACACAACATCAGTGTATGAAGTATTTTAAGGATGGTTTCGAGTATACCGTGACGGGAGAACTGAACCCGTTCTCTGTGAACGAGGTCCGCAAATACGAAGATGCCAAATATTTCTTACCGGATTTCGAAGATACGGAGAAGTGTCACAAGCCGGAGAATAAAGCTAATGCCACCATCCCTGTCTTCGGCAGTGATACCGAGGAGGAAGAGGAGATAGTGTATTCGGGTCCGCCCCAACACAACAAGCCAGGATCGTCCGCTCCTACATTGATCTTTGGTAGCTACTCGGAAGATGAGATCCACGCTGTATTCTCTGCTCGACCTTCCATACGAACGTCCGCTGATGAAGAGCAAAGTCTACAAGTCGCCATAGTGCCGCTTAAACACTATAAAGAACTGGATGCACTTAATATTTACAATGTAGAAGAGCTGCAAACGTTCTATATCCCTCCCAGGCGAGAAAGCGAGAAAGCAATTCTGTTCTACCGCTCTGAAGAAACCAAGGTCGAAAAAGAAATCTGGCATGGTGCAGATCCTACGCTCGACAAGCTTCAGCCTATCCGTCTTCCCAGATATTATACGGAAGGTTTGAAAAAGCTGCTGAAACGCCAGGGGATATCCTTCAAGCAGACCGTTTGAAAAGCCAAGTTCTATGACAAAGTCTGGAACGTCCCCGGGACTCAACGCAAACTTCCTAATGGGAGAATGGAAACAATTGGGCTTGGATACGTCCGGTCAAAGAAACGAGAGTTATTACCCGGCTGCTACGTCGTGTATGACTTCGATGAGGAAGCGGATGCTCAATGGGAAGACGCTAATCCTAAGACAATGAAAGTTCCAGTGCAAAAGTGCCCAGTCCGTCGTTCGAAGAACAAATGGACAAGCTTATAAGGGAAGCGGGTCAAAAAGTCCGGGACGATCATAACCGCGAAATGGTCATCTACGAGAAAGCCAAAACGCAACGCCTCCTCCAACAGGCCGTGAAAGATGAAAAGGCCGCTCCCTGTCAACCTGTTATAAAGAAGGCTCGACGCAAAAGCAGAAATAAGTCGAAAGGCCAAAAAGGCGCTCAACAACAACAAAGCAGGGCTAAAAAGCCACGCAAACGGGAGTCGAGCGTCATTGATCTATCCCTCATGAAGAAAATGGGTCGAGCGTACTCGTTTCCTCGAGACAAGACAAGAAAGATACTTGATCTTGATCTAAAGCATCAAATGCTTACACTGCCGGAATCAAAAAACCCCGAACGAGCAGGTGAAGTCTCTGACCCAAATTATTGCTCTTACCATCGAGTAATAGGGCACCCTCTCGAAGACTGCTTCACCTTTAAGAATTGGGTCGAAGATCAGTACCAGCTTGGCAAGTTCGCTCTGTCTGACAACTGGAGGGTAACACCGCCACAAAAGCACGAACCCAAAGCCACAAGAACAGAGCCAACTCCACATTGGGATTGGAAACGGATTCGCACCTGTCACATGATAACAATATTAAAAGAAGAGCCCGAGGACATAGATGAGCTCCCCTGGTGCTTCAAAAACAGCAACGATGAGGTGATCTCATAATTCCCACCAGCGCCAAAAGAACTGGAAGATGGAATCCATACCACTGCAGATAACCTCAAGAAAATTGAGTTGGGGACGGCAAACGATCCACGACCGACATTCATCAGCGAGCTACCATCTGAAGAAAGGGTATCTGCGTTAAAGGACGCGCTCCTGCAGCATAAAGATTGTTTCGCATGGAACTACTCCGAAATGCCGGGATTAAATCCAGAAATTGCTGTGCACAGATTGGCGATATCTCCGGACGTCAAGCCAGTCAAACAGGTGCCGAGAAGAATGCGGCTCGAGCTTGAGATGAGCATCAATGCTGAGGTCAAGAAGCTGATCGACTCTGGCTTCATCCAGGAAGTTCAATACCCTGAATGGATCGCCAACATCGTCCCGGTGATGAAGAAAAATGGGACAGTGCGTATATGCGTAGACTTCCGGGATCTTAATAAAGCTTGCCCGAAAGACGATTTCCCAGTGCCAGTCACCGAACTGATGATAGACAATACGTCCACTCATGAGGTTTTCTCCTTCATGGACGGCTCATCAGGGTATAATCAGATAAAGATGCATCTAGAAGACCAGAAGCACACCGCCTTCAGGACTCCTCTGGGTATATTCTGCTACAAGGTGATGCCCTTCGGTTTAAAGAATGCTGGTGCCACCTACCAAAGGGCCATAACGAAGATCTTCGATGACCTTATACACGAAATCGTCGAATGCTATATCGAAGACCTCGTGGTTAAAAGCAAATCATACGAGGAACATCTCGAGCACCTAAAAACTGTATTTCAACGCCTTCGGCAATACAACTTGAAGATGAACCCGCTCAAGTGCGCATTCGGAGTTTCCTCAGGCAAATTCCTGGGATTCATTGTTCGACACCGAGGTATTGAAATAGATCCGTCAAAGATCAAAGCGATCATGGAAATGCCTCCGCCGAGAACTCTCAAACAGTTGCGATCTCTCCAAGGGAAGCTCGCATACATACGGCGATTTATAGCCAACCTTTCCTTTCAGGCAAGTGCCGTCCCTATAGCCACCTGATGAGGAAGGGAACCCCGTTTGTCTGGGACCAAAAATGCCAAAGCGCACTAGACGAGATCAAGCAATACCTGCAGAACCTGCCGGTGTTGGCTGCTCCGGTCAAAGGAAAACCCCTCATTCTTTATACAACCGCCCTCGAAGGTTCCTTAGGCGCATTATGGGCACAAAAGAACGATCAAGGGAAAGAAAGAGCACTCTACTACTTAAGTCGAGTTCTGCTGGGGGCAGAAAGCAACTACTCCTCCATTGAAAAATACTGCCTGGCGTTGATTTTTGCGATAACAAAGCTCATGTACTATGCGTTGGCGCATGAAGTCCGTCTCATTTCAAAGGTGGACTCCCTTAAATACTTGATGTCAAAGGACATATTGACGGGACGACTCGCTAAATGGGCCCTGCTCTTAATGGAGTTTTTGATAACCTATCAACCTCTCAAGGCGGTGAAAGGCCAGGCCATCGCCGACTTCCTTGCTGAGCATCCGATACCCGCCGATTCTCCTCTGAATTGCGATCTTCCAGACGAACATGCGTTTGATGCGATCGACGGTGATAATACCCGATGGGAGCTTTATTTCGACGGAGCATCCTCCGTGAAGAAGCGCAAACAAAGTACCCCTATAATTAAATCGGGGGTAGGACTCATCTTTATAACTCCACAAGGAGGGATAATGCGCTACGCGTTCTCCTTAACAGAGCCGAGGACAAATAACGAAGCCGAATACGAAGCTCTGATAGCAGGCCTAGAGATCGCCATTGACATGGGAATTGAAAACCTCCTCATATACGGAGATTCTCAACTGGTCATTAGTCAAGTAAACGGCGACTACCAAACGTGCAAGCCAGAATTGGTAAAGTACGGCGAAAAGGTTCAACAACTGTTGACCCAAATTCCCTCTTATACTTTAGAGAACATACCGCGCGCGGAAAACAGCAAAGCAGACGCGTTGGCCAAACTTGCTAAAGAATTGGCTGACGAGAACCTCAATGACGTTAGAATCGTGATACAAAGCCGTCGGGTGCTTGCCCCAGCAGAAAGATCTCCGGAATCATCCGAAGAAAAAGGAGCGAGCGAGCAGACGACCCTGCAAGTAAAAGATTGGGAAAACGCCGAGGATTGGAGAGAAGTCTTCATAGACTACTTTAAATCCCACCGAATGCCTGAAGAAGCGTCCATAAGACATCAGCTTATGAAGAGAGCTCTATCTTTCGCCTTCGTCAACGATACTCTGTACAAGAGATCGTTTGATTCTCTGTGGCTAAGATGCTTAGGACCTGACGAAGCGAAAATGGTCATCCAGGAAGTTCATGACGGACTCTGCGGTTCTCACCAAGCAGGCCCAAAGATGAAGTTGAAGATCAAACGGATGGGCTACTACTGGCCCACGATAATCCAGGACTGCCTCGAATATGCGAAGCAATGCCACTCATGCCAAATTCATGGGGACTTCATCCACCAGCATCCAAATCCACTACACCCAACGGTGGCTAGCTGGCCATTCGAAATGTGGGGGACTGATATAGTCGGCCCCATCGAACCAGCATCGTCTAGAGGACATCGTTTCATCCTAGCAACGACTGACTACTTCTCTAAATGGGCAGAAGCGATACCGTTAAGAGAAGTGAAGACGGAAAATATCCTCCATTTCTTCAAGACGCACGTCCTATATCGGTTTGGAACTCCACGACGGATCATCTCCGATAACGGGCCAGCTTACAGAAGCCACAAGATCAGTCGCTTCGCGCAGCAGCACAATATAGACTGGAGATATTCTTCAGTTTACAATCCGCGAGCTAATGGTTTAGCAGAAGCCTTCAACAAGACTTTGACAAAGATTATAAAGAAAACGGTATCCCGAAATAAGAAGGACTGGCACGAGAGGCTGCAAGAAGCTCTCTGGGCATATCGAACTACGTTCAAGACGGCCACAAGCACAACGCCGTACGCGTTGGTGTTCGGTACAGAAGTAGTACTTCCCCTCGAGATAGAGCTACCCTCTCTACGAATGGAGGTCCACTACGAGCTGACGGACGAAGAAAATACTCACCTTCGGCTTGAGGAGCTTGACGCCCTTGATGAAACCCGGCTCATAGCGCAACAAAATCTAGAAGCTTACAAAGCAAAGATAACGCGCTCATATGAAAGATTGACTCGACCGAGAACATTCCGCCAAGGCGAACTTGTGTTAGTGGTCAAAAGGCCTATAATCCCCAATCGCGCCAAGCGGGGAAAATTCGAGTCAAACTATGAAGGCCCATACATCATAGACAAAGTCTACCAGGGTGGGGCCTATCTACTCATGGATATGCACGGTGAAAGGCCTTTCAGGCCGATAAACGGTCGCTTCCTAAAGAGATACTACGCTTAATGAGCCACAGCCTAGGCCAATGATAGATGACGACGACTATGTCCGCTCGCTATCTTCCTAAGCTCAAACTCTATCAACAGTAACCAGCCTTCTCAACGACGGACCGAAACGTCCTTAAACTAATAGCAGACCGAAACGTCTTTAAACTACTACCGCAGCATCCTTAGGCTGACGAGATGAATAAAAAAAAAGTATAATAAATAAAACGGTATGTCCATAAGCAAAAGGGGCACGGATGAAAACCCGAAAGGGCTCCGTGAGTAAAAACAGCAGGGGTACCGGCGAGTGTTCGTGAAAACCCGAAAGGGCGCGACCTCGTAAAAAAAGAATAAAAAAATAAAAAGAATAAAAAAAAAGACGGTATGTCCATAAGCAAAATGGGCACGGATGAAAACCTGAAAGGGCTCTGTGAGTAAAAATAGCAGGACTACCGGCGAGTGTTTGTGAAAACCTGAAAGGGCGCAACCTCGTTAAAGGACACTTACATGGTCCTCTCGACCTTGTAAGGAGAAACCACCCGCGTGAGATCCTTACGACTCACAAAGGAGCAACACACTTAGGGATCCCCACGATTCCTAAGGAGAAAATACACTTGCGAGATCCTCACGACTCGTAAGGAGAGCTCTCTTATGGGACCCTCACGGCTCATAGAATTTGAAAGTCTTAAGTTACAGAGACCTCAACCTGTACTTAAGCAATCCCCACAATTTCCGATATTGCCCTACAAGTAGCTCAATACTGACTCTTGTATACAATCCACGGGCGCGAATAAACATTTCCCTAACCAAGATCCATCCGTGATTGGGGATATGTTCGCACGACCCTTGTAAGTCCTCTCGATTTATAAGGAGAAAACCCTTCTGTAGGATCCTTACGACTTACAGAGGAAACAAACACTTAGGAATCCTCACGATTCCTAAGAAGAAAATACACCTATAAGATCCTCACGACTTGTAGGGAGAAATACCTTTGTGAGACCCTTACGGCTCATGAAGTTAAAAGCCTTAGCCGACAGGACCCTAACCCTGGTCGCTAAGCCACCTTTGTTCGACATCGACAGAGGCAAATGATGATTCGCTCCTGGCAATATCCCAGTTGTAGCGGTGCTGATGCCGAAATCGGTGTCTAATTTCAGGTTTACGGCGAAAAGCCGATAGGCCGCACATGCACACGAAATAGCCGAAATGATGGGGCAACTTGCAATAAAAAGAAGCAAGTAAAAATGTATGCATGCAAAATAGCCGAAATGATTGGGCAACTCGCAATAAAAAGTAGAGAGTAAAAATAAAATAAATAGCCGAAATGATTGGGCACCGCGAAAAATAGCCGAAATGATTGGGCAATCGCGACCTTCGCGATATAAAAGCTGAAATGATAGAGCATCGTGGAGATAAAAAAAAAAGTGATGAAAACTTTGACCCTACAGTTAAGATCACATCGATCCCTGTATACAATCCAAGGGCGTAAACAAAGAGGGAACCATACTTTCCCAACAGCCAATTCTCGACGGTTCAGTCCAACTCCGAAGAAACCAGTGTCTTCAGCAAATTCCTCGACTCACGGATACAAAAACTCCTTGACGAGAGCCTCCTGATCCGCGTCGACTCGCAGAGCCACCAGTGCCTTCGTGGGAAATCCTCGACTCGTTTCAAACCCCAAGGAAACAAATAATCCTTGGCGCTTGGGAAACAAATAATCCCTAGCAAACTCCTCGACTCACGGATACAAACACTCCTTGACGAGAGCCTCCTGATCCGCGTCGACTCGCAGAGCAACTAGTGCCTCCGTGGGAAATTCTCGACTCGTTTCAAACCCCAAGGAAACAAATAATCCTTGGCTCTTGGGAAACAAATAATCCCTAGCAAACTCCTCGACTCACGGATACAAACACTCCTTGACGAGAGCCTCCTGATCCGCGTCGACTCGCAGAGCAACCAGTGCCTCCATGGGAAATTCTCGACTCGTTTCAAACCCCAAGAAAACAAATAATCCTTGGCGCTTGGGAAACAAATAATCCCTAGCAAACTCCTCAACTCACGGATACAAACACTCCTTGACGAGAGCCTCCTGATCCGCGTCGACTCGCAGAGCAACCAGTGCCTCCGTGGGAAATTCTCGACTCGTTTCAAACCCCAAGGAAACAAATAATCCTTGGCGCTTGGGAAACAAATAATCCCTAGCAAACTCCTCGACTCACGGATACAAACACTCCTTGACGAGAGCCTCCTGATCCGCGTCGACTCGCAGAGCAACCAGTGCCTCCGTGGGAAATTCTCGACTCGTTTCAAACCCCAAGGAAAAAAATAATCCTTGGCGCTTGGGAAACAAATAATCCCTAGCAAACTCCTTGACTCACGGATACAAACACTCCTTGACGAGAGCCTCCTGATCCGCGTTGACTCGCAGAGCAACCAGTGCCTCCGTGGGAAATTCTCGACTCGTTTCAAACCCCAAGGAAACAAATAATCCTTGGCGCTTGGGAAACAAATAATTCCTAGCAAACTCCTCAACTCACGGATACAAACACTCCTTGACGAGAGCATCCTGATCCGCGTCGACTCGCAGAGCAACCAGTGCCTCCGTGGGAAATTCTCGACTCGTTTCAAACCCCAAGGAAACAAATAATCCTTGGCGCTTGGGAAACAAATAATCCCTAGCAAACTCCTCGACTCACGGATACAAACACTCCTTGACGAGAGCCTCCTGATCCGCGTCGACTCGCAGAGCAACCGGTACCTCCGTGGGAAATTCTCGACTCGTTTCAAACCCCAAGGAAACAAATAATCCTTGGCGCTAGGGAAACAAATAATCCCTAGCAAATTCCTCGACTCACGGATACAAACACTCCTTGACGAGAGCCTCCTGATCCACGTCGACTTGCAGAGCCACCAGTGCCTCCGTGGGAAATCCTCGACTTGTTTCAGACCCCAAGGAAACAAATAATCCTTGGCGCTAGGGAAACAAATAATCCCTAGCAAATTCCTCGACTCACGGATACAAACACTCCTTGACGAGAGCCTCCTGATCCGCGTCGACTCGCAGAGCCACCAGTGCCTCCGTGGGAAATCCTCGACTCGTTTCAAACCCCAAGGAAACAAATAATCCTTGGCGCTTGGGAAACAAATAATCCCTAGCAAACTCCTCGACTCACGGATACAAACACTCCTTGACGAGAGCCTCCTGATCCGCGTCAACTCACAGAGCAACCAGTGCCTCCGTGGGAAATCCTCGACTCGTTTCAAACCCCAAGGAAACAAATAATCCTTGGCGCTTGGGAAACAAATAATCCCTAGCAAATTCCTCGACTCACGGATACAAACACTCCTTGACGAGAGCCTCCTGATTCGCGTCGGCTCGCAGAGAAACCAGTGTCTCCGCGGAAAATTCCCGATTCGTCTCAACTTGCAAATGAAGCCTCAGGCAGCAGGGCCCAAAAAAAATTGCTTCCTGAACAATTGGACCCTGCAAGTCAATCCAAAATGGTCTCTTGCTTACTATTCACGGGTCTCACTCTCCAAAGTCGAGTTTCGACAAGGAGGGAAACAACCGCTTACGAGTCCTCTCGACTCGTAAGAGGGAAAATTCTCTTATAGGATCCTTACGACTTATAAAAGAAAACCACACTTAGGAATCCTCACGATTCCTAAGGAGAAAAACCCACCTACGAGATCCTCTCGATCCGTAGGGAGAAGAATCTCTATGAGACCCTCACGGCTTATGGAGTTGAAAAGTCTTAGGCAACAGATCTGAACCTGCGGCCTGAGCCATCGCTATCCCTTGGAGAAATCTAGATGCTTACGCTGTTATCTATCGACCTTGCTTATTAACACAGCATACCAAGAATAAAAGAAAAAAGAAAGCGACGGAAAGAGCATCTGATCTACATTTGATCAAGCATTCGAGACACATTCATTTATGCAAAAGATTCAGAACAAAAGATAAGACAGGCTAAGAAAAACAAAAATTTTCATTAATATCGCCAGAAGTTCTTACAATCATAAAAGCAATAAACTAAAAATATTATTACAAGGGAATAACCTCGAACCCAGGGCATGGATTGAGGAACTCAAAAGCTACTCTATCTATGACTTTCCAGGTCTCGCGGACCATCCTAGTATGCTTTCTTTCGCGAGCACAAGCGTCAGGGTCCCCCCTGATGTCTTCCACCCTCCGATAAGCAGCGAGTATGGCGGACTGTTGAAAGACCTCGTGCAAGAGATCGATAAGACTGTCTCGTCGTCTCTTCGAGATAAAGTTCAACAAGTACACCGAGTGCACCTTGTCCTCAGCAGCATCCAACGCCCTAAGCGGCACGCCGGAACAGAAGAGGGGAAGCGCTTCCCAGATGGCTCCCACGATAAGCTTAAGGAGGGAGGAACGTCGGGGGAGCAGTGGACCATTATACGCGTCGAAGAGACTCATTATTTCAGCGCACTCCTCGTTTGTGAACTCCCGATTTTGAGAGCGGCCAAGTCGGCGGATGTCCCCATACGAGATGATCTCGTTAAGGGCATACATGTGGGCGTTCATGGTTCCTGTGAAAGAGAGTCAACAGAATTATCAGAAAGATTGATTAAGCAAAACGATATAATGCACTGAAGAATAAAATGCCATCTTCAAACTCTAAGATCAATTAAACACTCTTAAGAGTTCTTTTAAATCAGAGGGATCTATGTTTTGCCAAAGATGCAAGTTTCTGTTCATGGGTTGAGAAACCCTGAAAAAGATTCTTGAGAGAGAAGCTCTATTTGACGAAACCCCAAAAGGATTTTCTGTAGATCAAAAAATCTATGAGAGCAAGGCTCTGTTCATTAAACTAAATTTGATTTAATTTAAAATTTTACCTAAAAGGGGTGCTGGGTTCTGAAGTTTGAAAGTTCCTAAAAAAGAAACAAGAGCAGGGCTCTAAAAGTTCTTAAGTAAAAGCAAAGCTCTGGAGTCTTTTGAAAACAAAATCTTAAAGATGATAAGCATCTGTGGGGGGACCAAAGGTCCTATTTATAGGCATCGAATACCTCTTCAACTTCCAAAAGTTACTGCAACGGTTGGAATTCTGTCACCGTTGCGCTCACGTTTCAGGGCCACATAAGCGCAACGGTGGGGGGCATTTGTTTCCCCCAATTAGAGCAAGGCTCGGTTTGAATTTCAAAAATTCAAAATAAATGAAGCAACGCTTCGGATCCTCTGCGCTGAGCGCAGGGCGCCACATGTCTGGCGCAGACGCATCAGCGCAGCGCCCAAGGCAGCGCAACCAATCAGAGCAAAGCTCTGTTTAAAACAAAAAAGTAAGGGAAGCAACGTTTCAGTTGCGCAAACGCTGCGCTGCGTGACACGTGTCTGCGCAGTTGCGCAAGCACAGCTGCGCAAGCACTGCATTGCGCGACACGTGTCTGCGCAGTTGCGCAAGCACAGCTGCGCAAGCTCTGCGCTGCGCGACACGCGTCAAGCGCTGGGGAGTTGCGCAAAACAGAATGGAGATTTAAAGAAATCTTTCTGTTCTTGTTAAAACAAGAAAATTTTCTTCTGTAAAGCAGAGGCCTTTGGATCAAAAATCCAACGGTGAGAGAGATTCCCCAAATCACTCAGAGAAAGATCTCTTTAACAAATTTAACTAATTTATGGGCACTATAAAAAGGACCCTAGATCTCATTTCAAAGGGGATGAACATTTTTTCTGAAAAAAAAAGAGAACTCTGAAAAACTCCTCAAGAACAAAAAGGTAAAAACCTTTTGAAAAAGAGAAAGTTCTCTTATGAACAGATCATAGATCTAAAAACAAGATCAATGATCTTCAATAAAAATAAAATAAAATAAAATAGTGCTCGGCACTTTTTATGAACCTTTGGTTCCTGAAATAAAAAGAAAAACTTGTTTTTCTTTGATCTAAACTAGATCAAGGAAACGAATAGTGCTTTGCACTTCTTTTATGAACCATTGGTTCTTAAATCTAAAAGATTCTTAAATCATAGTGCCTTGCACTTGCAAACTGCAATGTTGCGCTCCTGGATTGGCGCAAGCCACCAGAGCGCGCCACGCGTCAGCAGCGCAGGCGCAGCGCATTAGCGCAGCGCACTGCACTTACGCGATACGTGTCAACACTACAAGCGCTTGCGCTCTCTGACTGGCGCAAAGCGCCTGACAAATGCAAGGCATTTCTTAAAGGGCCAGGCCCAAATCAAAAAGACCAAGCATGCCTAATTAAATTGATGCTCTGCATCATTTATAAATGGGCAGAGCCCAAGCAAAATAATAAGAATGCTATGCATTTAAAAAAAAGGGCAGAGCCCAAAACAAATTGATGCTTCGCATCCTTTATGGGTAGAGCCCAAATAAAAATAAAAAGAAATGCAATGCAAAAGCAAATAAAATGTTGAACATTTTCAACTGGACTTAGCCCAATTTTGGCCGTAAGTCCTCAAATTAAATTGACTGAGCAAGATTGCTCTCTTAAATCAATTTACTACCGGTTCGAGGGTACATCTCCGAACTCCTCTGACACCCGTCTTTGTAATCCTTCAACGACGTCAGAGAGGTGACGGGTCCCGACGACCACACACGTATATGGACTGCGGGGTCCTTAAACTCATGGACCGAAAGGTCCTTAAACTAATGTCGGACCGAAACGCCCTTAAACTAATGATGGACCACCACGTCCCTAAACTGGAACATAGACTACCACGTCCCTAAACTGGCGATGGACCGAAACGTCCTTAAACTAATGTCGGACCAAAACGTCCTTAAACTAATAATGGACCACCACGTCCCTAAACTGGAACATAGACCACCACGTCCCTAAACTGGCGATGGACCGAAACGTCCATAAACTAATGTCGAACCGAAACGTCCTTACACTAATGATGGACCACCACGTCCCTAAACTGGAACATAGACCACCACGTCCCTAAACTGGCGATGGACCGAAACGTCCTTAAACTAATGTCGGACCGAAACGTCCTTAAACTAATGATGGACCACCACGTCCCTGAACTGGAACATAGACCACCACGTCCCTAAACTGGTGATGGACCGAAACGTCCTTAAACTAATGTCGGACCGAAACGTCCTTAAACTAATGATGGACCACCACGTCCCTAAACTGGAACATAGACCACCACGTCCCTAAACTGGCGATAGACCCCCACGTCCCTAAACTGGAACATGGACCCCTACGTCCCTAAACTGGAATATGGACCCCTACGTCCCTAAACTGGAACAATAGAGCCCCTAAATGCTCTTTTGTCAGATCCAAACGATCCCGTTAAATTAATCTTAGTCTCAAATCAGACTAACGTATCCTTGACAAACGTTTAAGTTGATTTTAGACTCAATATGGCTAACGTATCCTTAAACTAAAACACAAAACCCAAATCTAAGTAAATACGGATTTGGACTAATCTACGTCCTACGGACGACGGCATAACTTAGTCTCCGTATACAATCCACGGGCAACCACAAACAAAACAAACAGACACGACACGAAGTGAAATTCTGGAGAAGGAGAAAGTTGTTACCGCGACGCGGTAACGTAATTAACTGCAGGGGCTTGCGCCTGTAGGGAAGAGCGTCCCCACAATCAAAAACCCCTCACCCTAAGGGGGAATCTGACGAAGTCTGCTACATCGGCCGCATCCGTCTAAACCTTCGATACACGGTGCCATAAATCAACTTGGCATCTTCGGAGAGGTGGACGGATAAAACCATATAGCATCTGCCCCGAATCTCAGGCAAGACGTCCTCGCGTCGTCGGCCGCCATTCGGAGGGGAACAACTACGCTTAATGAGCCACAGCCTAGGTCAATGATAGATGACGACGACTATGTCCGCTCGCTATCTTCCTAAGCTCAAACTTTATAAGCAGTAGCCAGCCTTCTCCTGAACGCACCGAAATGTCCTTAAACTAATGCCAGACCGAAACGTCCGTAAACTAACAACGGACCGAAACGTCCTTAAACTAACGACGGACCGAAACATCCTTAAACTACTACCGCAGCATCTTTAGGCTGACAAGATGAATATAAAAAAATATATAAAAATAAATAAATAAAGACGGTATGTCCATAAGCAAAATGGGCACGGATGAAAACCCGAAAGGGTTCCGTGAGTAAAAGCAGCAGGGCTATCAGCGAGTGTTCGTGAAAACCCGAAAGGGCGCGACCTCGTTAGAAAAAAGAATAAAAAAAGAAGAAGAAGACGATATGTCCATAAGCAAAATGGGCACGGGTGAAAACCCGAAAGGGCTCCGTGAGTAAAAACAGCAGGACTACCGGCGAGTGTTTGTGAAAACCCGAAAGGGCGCAACCTCGTTAAAGGACACTTACAGGGTCCTCTCGACCTTGTAAGGAGAAACCGCCCGCATGAGATCCTTACGACTCACAAAGGAGCAACACACTTAGGGATCCTCATGATTCCTAAGGAGAAAATGCACTTGCGAGATTCTCACGACTCGCAGGGAGAACACTCTTATGGGACCCTCACGGCTCATAAGATTTGCAAGTCTTAAGTTACATAGACCTAAACCTGTGCTTAAGCAACCCCCACAACCTTCGATATTGCCCTACAAGTGGTTCAATACCGACCCTTGTATACAATCCACGGGCACGAATAAACATTTCCCTAACAAAGTCCCACCCGTGACTAAGGATATGTCCATATGACGAACAACCTTTGTAAGTCCTCTCGACTTATAAGGAGAAAACCCTCTTGTAGGATCCTTACGACCTACGGAGGAAAATGCACTTAGGAATCCTCACGATTCCTAAGGAGAAAACACACCTACGAGATCCTCACGACTTGTAGGGAGAAATACCTTTGTGAGACCCTTACGGCTCATAAAGTCAAAAGCCTTAGTCGACAGGACCCTAACCATGTTCGCTAAGCCACCTTTGTTCGACATCGACAGAGGCAAATGATGATTCGCTCCTGGCAACGTCCCAGTTGTAGCGGTGCTGATGCCGAAATCGGTGTCTAATTCCAGGCTTACGGCGAGAAGCTAGCGAGCCGCATATGCATGCGAAATAGCCGAAATGATGGGGCAACTTGCAACAAAAACAGCAAGTAAAAATGCATGCATGCAAATTAGCCGAAATGATTGGGCACCGCGAAAAATAGCCGAAATGATGGGGCAATCGCGACTTTCGCGATATAAAGCTGAAATGATAGAGCATCGCGGAAATAAAACAATAATATAAAAAAAATGAATGAAACTTCTGCCCTACAGGTGATATCACAGTAATCCCTGTATACAATCCAGGGATGCAAACAAAGAAGGAAACACATCTCTCCTCCCCATGCTCCATCAGAAAACGGGGCCAAGTCTTGACGGTAACTCATATAAAACCCGAAAGACACATTACCTCGATTCGCGTCGACCCGCAGAGAAACCAGTGTCTTTGCAGGAATACCTCGACTCGTTTCAACCCCAGGGAAATCAGTGTCCTTGGCAACCTCCTCGACTCAGGGAAACCAGTGTCCTTGACGAGAGCACCTCGATTCATGTCGGCCCGCAGAGAAACTAGCGTCTTTACAGGAATACCCCGATTCGTTTCAACCCCAGGGAAATCAGTGTCCTTGGCAACCACCTCAATTCAGGGAAACTAGCATCCTTGATGAGAGCTTCCTGATTCGCGTCGGCCCGCAGAGAAACCAGTGTCTCCGCAGGAAAACTCTGATTCGTTTCAACCCCGAAGAAACCAGTGTCTTCGGCAAAATCCTTCGACTCAGGGAAACCAGTGCCCTTGACGAGAACATCCTGATTCGCGTCGACCCGTAGAGAAACTAGCATCTTTGCAGGAATACATCGATTCGTTTCAACCCCAGGAAAACCAGCGTCCTTGACAAATACCTCAATTCAGGGAAACTAGCGTCCTTGATGAGAGCCTCCTGATTCGCGTCGGCCTGCAGAGAAACCAGTGTCTCCGCAGGAATACTCCGATTCGTTTCAACCCCGAAGAAACCAGTGTCTTCGGCAAAATCCTTCGACTCAGGGAAACCAGTGTCCTTGACGAGAAAATCTTCATTCGCGATGGCCTACAGAGAAACTAGCGTCTTTGCAGGAACACCCCGATTTGTTTCAACCCTGAAGAAACCAGTGTCTTCAGCCAAATCCTTCGACTCAGGGAAACTAGTTTCCTTGACGAGAACCCCCTGATTCGCGTCGACCCGCACAGAAACTAGCGTATTTGCAGGAACACCTCGACTCGTTTCAACCCCAGGGAAATTAGTGTCCTTGGCAAATACCTTAATTCAGGGAAACTAGAGTCCTTGATGAGAGCCTCCTGATTCGCGTCGGCCCACAGAGAAACCAGTGTCTCCGCAGGAACACCCCGATTCGTTTCAACCCCGAGGAAACTAGCGTCCTCGGCAAAATCCTTCGACTCGGGGAAACCAGTGTCCTTGACGAGAACCCCTCGATTCGCGTCGACCCGCAGAGAAACTAGCGTCTTTATAGGAGCACCTCGACTCGTTTCAACCCCAGGGAAACCAGTGTCCTTGGAAAATATCTCAATTCAGGGAAACTAGCGTCCTTGATGAGAGCCTCCTGATTCGCGTCGGCCCGCAGAGAAACTAGCGTCCTTGCAGGGACACCCCGATTCGTTTCAACCCCGAAGAAACCAATGTCTTCGGCCAAATCCTTCGACTCAGGGAAACCAGTGTCCTTAACGAGAACCCCTCGATTCGTGTCGACCCGCAGAGAAACTAGCGTCTTTGCAGGAATACATCGATTCGCTTCGACTCCAGGAAAATCAGTGTCCTTGGCAACCTACTCAACTCAGGGAAACTAGCATCCTTGACAAGAGCTTCCTGATCCGCGTCGACCCGCAGAGAAACCAGTGTCTTTGCGGGAGCACTTTGACTCGTTTCAACCGTGAGGAAACTAGCGTCCTCAGCAAAATACTTCAACTCAGGGAAATTAGTGTCCTTGGTGAGAACTGCTCGATTCGTCTCGGCTCGTGAGGAAACCAGTGTCTCCGCGAAAAATTCCCGATTCTTCTCAACTTGCAAGATAAAGCCTTAGGCAGCAGTGATTTAAAAACTTGTTTCCTAAGCACTGGGACCCTGCAAGTCGGTCTAAAACGGTCTCTTGCATACTATCTACGGGTATCACTCTCCAAAGTCGAATCTCGACAAGGAGGGAAACAACCGCTTACGAGTCCTCTCGATTCGTAAGAGGGAAAATTCTCTTATAAGATCCTTACGACTTATAAGAGAAAACGCACTTAGGAATCCTCACGATTCCTAAGGAGAAAATCCACCTACGAGATCCTCTCGATCCGTAGGGAGAAAAGTCTCTATGAGACCCTCACGGCTAATAGAGTTGAAAAGTCTTAGACAGCAGATCTGAACCTGCCTCCTAAGCCATCACTAATCCCCAAGATGTTCGGAACAGAATGTTCTATATCGCTTACAGGCTACGCTTACTCAAGGAATATGCTAATAACGGAGCAGAAAATAAAAGGAAAGAGGCAAAAGATTTGTCATTCATACTTGGAAAATTCTTACATCAATAAAGACAATAAACAAAAACAGCATTATTGAAATGTTTACAAGGGTATAACCTCAAATCCAGGACATGGATTGAGGAACTCAAAAGTGACCTTGTCCAGAACTTTCCAAGCCTGGCGAACCATCCTGGTGTGCTTCCTTTCGCGAGCACGGGCGTCGGGATCCCCACTGATATCCTCCACCCTCCGATAAGCAGCGAGTATGGCAGACTATTGGAAGGCCTGGTGCAGGAGATCGACAAGATTGTCTTGCCGTCTCTTCGAGATTAAGTTCATCAGGTACACCGAGTGCACCTTATCCTTAGAGGCATCCAACACCCTAAGCGGTACACCGGTACAGAATAAGGGAAGCGCTTCCCAGATGGCTCCCACAATAAGCTTCAGGAGAGAGGAACGTCGGGGAAGCAGTTGACCGTTATATGCATCGAAGCGGCTCATGATTTCGGCACACTCCGCGTTTGTGAATTCTCGATTTTGAGAACGGCCGAGTCGGCGGATGTCCCCATAAGAGATGATCTTGTCGAGATCGTACATGTGGCCGTCCATCACTCCTATAAAAGAAAATCGACAAAATTAGCAACTCTTAAGAGTTTTGCTATATGATTTAAAAGGAGCAAAGCTCCATTAATGAATCAAGAAATTATAAATAAGATCCTTTCAGGAGAGCAGAGCTCTATTAATGGAACTCTAATAGGGTTCTCTTTAGATCCCTTTGGACCTATAGAGCAAAGCTCTGCTAAGTGAAACCCTAAAGGGGTTTTCTTTAGATCAGGAATCTATTGAGAGCAAGGCTCTTAAAATTAATTTAATCTAATTTAATTTTTACCTAAAATTTTTCTAGAGTTTAACTCTTAAGTTCTTGAAAGCAAGAGCAAAGCTCTGATGTTCTGAGAATAAGAAATCTTGAAGATGGTGATCAAAAGCTCTGAAGTTCGGAGAGGTAGACGGATAAAACCAATTAGCATCTGCCCCGAATCTCAGGCAAGACGTCTTCACGTCGTCGCCGTCTTTTGGAGGGGAACAGCAGGCCTCAATCTTCCTGCAGTGGTTAACCCAAGACTCAACGATGCCTTCGTTATGGAAGTTCACAAGCGTCGCCAGCATTGAATTAACTTCGGCGGCAAAATCTATAGCAAACGTAGGGGCCTCTGCGTCAAGCTCTTCGATGTAATCGCTCAACATACGCAGACTGGTCACAACACCTTTTGAGGATGGACGTCTGGAAAAGGGCCCTGCCGACATCATGACGTGAGACTCGGACAGGGCTGGAGTCGATGTGACCGCTACAAAACAAATCACAATCAGATGTCGGCTTAAGAAATAAAAAAAGAAATACATGAACAAAAGAGTCTATTATACCGGCTGCAACAGGGGGCAGAGCTGGGAGTTCCGGTGGCATGGCGATACCCTTGACCCCCCATTCAATTTGTAAGGCTATGAGCAACGCAAAGAAGAATTAGTAATAATATGACTTCCCGTTAAAGAAAAGAAAGGATGTCGGTTAGAAACGATACTCACCGACACCAGCGGGCGGACTAATCTCCGACGGGAAAGAGAAGTGTGGGTTTAGCACCTGGTACAAATGATCAAAAAGAACTCCTGCGAGATCACGATGATACATGGTCAATACACGAAAGATGTTGTCCCCGATTTAAATTTATCACAAACCCATACCTTTCAGCATTTGAGAAGTTATAAGAGAATACGGAGGGGCAACCACCGTCAAAGCAACAACTGGAGATGCTTCCTCGGATGGCACAACCCCAACGCTCATCACACCTGCATTGGAAATAAGAGAAACGCTGTCAAAATGAGATTGACAGAGATTGCAGAATAAAAAGAAAAGCGATGACCCAAAATCCACCTGGTGAGTCGTCGGTCGAGACCGCGACAAGGGCATCATAGGATGCAGCAACTGCCTCACCCTCCTCCAACGCGCCTCCCGTCGCCTCATCCCCTGACTCTACAAGAGCTGTCGTAACACTCGCGACGCCAGGAGATGGCAGAAAACCGCAGGCGGAAAGAGTGACGATGGGAGCAGTGCCCGACTTTTGAGAAAGAGTGGCTACCTCGGGCTCAGCGATGGTAGATATCTCACCTACCGCTACCTCGGGCTCGGTGGTTGCCATCACGTTACTTACCGCTTCTTCGGCAAGACTCGGCCCTGCAAGATAGGATATATGAGAACCTGAAAATTAAAACTTTGACGAAAAGAAACCAAAGTCACGTTACCTTGGGTTGATTTTTCGATTGCTTCCCGAGCCGCACGTGCCGCATGTCTGTGGGTGGTAGACAAGGCGGCCGAAGTATCCTCTGAAGGAGTAGGAGCAAAGGCAGCAGCGCTTGAACCTGCACCCGCGGCCAAGGCGGCGTTACGCTCCCTTGCTGTGCGCATTATACGCTTCCTTTCCGCCCGGGCCGTGAGAGCGGATCTTCTCAAGACCTCCGTCAACGGGACGTCATCATCCACGCCAAGGGTTACCTCTGGAGCCGTTATGGCATCCGTCACCGGTTGCTTAAGTGAAGCTTCTTTCAGCAACGCCGGCGGAACTGAAACTTCGATAGCCAACCTTAGGGGCATCTCTGCACCGTCCTGCGAAGTCGGTGCCACGCCTGGAATAACCTGAGTAGAGGTAGTGCCTGTAATAAGATGAAAAGGAGAGGTTAGATTACCCATAAGAAACGGGAACGGAGACGCGGTGAACCGAAATGTACCGATGCCTAAGGAAGCGCGAAGCCTTTCTTCCTCCTCAAAAGTCTTGAGAGAAGCTGCGAGAGCTTCTTCAATGGAAATGCCTGTTAAAAAGGGAAAAGTGTCAGTCGAAACGTGATAACAAAATATAATGCAATAGCGAAAAATACAGCTAATGGTTACCTGATTTCGTGAGGATGGCTAGTCCCGTTTCGTGGCTTGCCAATTGCTCAGAAGCTGCAATGGCAGCCACTAGATCAGTATCATCTGGCGGCATGAATAGACCCTCATTTGTCCCATACTCGCTCAGGCCCTCGCCATAAGGAGCGTGAGGATCCTGGCCGAGTACAACGTCTACAGAAAGGATCGACTTCTTCTTTCTCTTCTGCGAGCGAGCTCCAGTCGCAGCTAACACCAGCTTACGCTTGGTAGGTACCTTGGGACGACGAGTCCCAATGTTTGAACCCACGCCAGACTCAGGGGAAGCTACATTTACCGTCTCCACGGGAGCACGGGGCACCGGAGGTATATCCACTGTCTCCACGGGAGCATGGGGCACCGGTAGCTCAGGCCTGTTGCGAGGGACTTTAATCACGGCAGCTTCTCTTAGCGGAGGGAGGACAATGGTCCGTCGCTTCAAGGGGACGTTTTAATCACCAGCAAGGGGTGCACCCTTGCGGTCAAGCAGCAGTCGCTTCTCCTCCCTGATAACAGCGCCCGTTGCATGTTGGTACCAGGCTATGTATACGTTAAGGGCCTTCAGGATACAACTCGGTTCGCTGATAAAGAAGTGAGACCCCGTATTCAAGCGCATGAAATGATGCAGCGCGCCCCGCATTCCCTCTTCGGTGGCAACAGGTTCTACCAGGAAATCCTCCAGCAGGACTCCTTGATTGTAACTCAGCTGCTGGGCAAAACGATGGGGGTTGTATCTCATGAATAGCGCCGCATCATTTTGCCTGAATACAAGAAAGCCCGGCCTGATGGAGTACAAATGGAGAATCTCCCGGGCTTTCAACACGGAGGCCCCATCCTTAAAAATGTCTTGCAGTGACAGCACCGCCTTTGAAGTTTCCTGGCCGATGGTCAGGACTTTGTCTGTGAAAGACATACCATCTCCGACCGTGCGTGGACGAAGGAGCATGCCCCTAGCTTCCCGCTGTGACGGACTCACGATGGAGGCGTCAACCAGCCGCATAATCTGAGGGAACTTGCATCTCTCATAAAACGAAGGTCTCTTGTGAATGCCAAAGACCCCGAGCACGTACAGCTCTATCCATGAAGTAAAGTAATGCATCGGGGAGTTGGCAGGATGCACCCCCAGTTCAGTGGTATCCGCCGCTATGCTAAGACCATGGTATAAGTGGGCTAACCCGGCGATCCCGATGGCCACTTGTATTCTGGCAACCATGCGATGCGCGGGTAGAAGACGGAAGGCCTCATGTAACGAGGATGCATAGGGAGCGCGAACCAACTCAACCATAGCCCAAGAAACCCAAGAAAGAACGCCTCCTCGTCAATGCCCGGAACGGCGATTTCTGACAGGGGGACGATCGCGACGTCAGGAAGGAAGAAACCCTTCTGATCAGCTTCCAGTATCGGCCGACGGTCCAAGCCAAACCCAAAGGGATCGTCAAGTTTAGCGAACTTTTCACCTTGTCGCGACAAAATCTCCGGGCGAAGAAAACGGGCAATGAAGTCCGCAAAACTGACCCCCCAGCCTCCGGATTCAATGAAGAGGCACTCGCACATGTTCAGCACCTTTATCAGACTGGGGAACTGGTGCTGAATGGCGTTCTCTGGCGTGAGGCCCATCGCCATTGGCTTGGTGGCAAAAACATATTCATCCGGAGGAAGTAGCTTCTCGTAGTGCTCCCCCCTGACCAGTAGACCAGAAACCTCGGCGAATTCTTCCAAGGAAATGGAGACCTCTCTATCCAATAGAAGGAAGGTATGGGTCGAGATGTTCCACTGCTCCAAAAACGCCTTAATCCACCATGCGGGAGGTGCAGAATACTGGAACAACGAAGCGTAGACCGCAGGGTATAAGCCGGGCTTTAACAGCTGCGATTTCTTCGCCGACAAGATGTACCGGGCCCACTGCAAGCACCCGGCCAGATGACGGGGAGTTAGCCCGATGTTGTAGGGTTGTCCCCAAGGGCATGACTCGCCCTGGCATATGCACCGCCCTAGGGTTTCCAAAGACGCCGGCGGCTGCACGGGTACTGTGGCGATCGAGGGCCGAAGGAGACCCTCCGAAGTCCAATTAACCACCTCCACGGCATAGTTCACCGGGGGTGCATCTGCATACGGGATCGCCGAGATTAGCTCCGAAGGCGTCGCACAAGAGATGCTTCGATGAACTCTGATAAACTGGTCGTACCATCTACCCCACAAGTGAAGTTTTTTGTGTTCCGGGTCATGGTCTTTGATGAGCGCGAGAACCTCCCAGTCTATAGGTGCCTCAGGGAATCCTCCCTCTGAACGGACGAACGGAAACGAAGTATCGAAAGACATGTCGCCTGCAAAAAAAGGGGGACAGAAGTCAACTGTCAGTGCTATAATTTAATTTTAAATTCTGACACTTGGTACTTTAAAATTTGTACCACACTGCAATGCAGTGGAAAGGGGACCAAAGGGGGACCCACAAAATCTAGATGACAATGCATCAATTAATAAAACAGTCTCGTCATTTGATGAAACTGTCATTTAAATGAGGGAATCCTCAGGAAAATTCTCATTAAATGAGAGATCCCTCGGGAAAAGGAGAAAATCTTCTTTTGAAGAGCACAGCTCTATGATAGAGTGACACTTGTCAAACTCTGATCATGAAGGAATAAAATTCCTCAAGAGCCTGGCTCTGTAATGATGATGGAAAAATCCATCAGAAAAGATTTAATTAAAATCAATTTTTCTGGGATCTTCAAGATCCATGAACAAACTCTTAAGAGTTCTTCACAAGAGATTAAGAAATCTACATGTTATCAAAAGAGCAGAGCTCTGATTCATGGGTTAAGAAACCCCAAGAAAAGATCTCTTTAGATCTATGAGTTCAGGAGAGCAAGGCTCTATTAATGAAACCCTAAAAGGGTTTTCTTTAGATCAAAGATCTATGAAGAGCAAGGCTCTGTTAATGGGTAAAACCCTAATTTATTAAAAAAAAAAAATTTACCTAAAATTTTAACAGAGTTGTTACTCTTGAAAAGTTCTTAAACAGGAGAGCAATGCTCTGAAGAAGAGATAATTCTCAAGAAGAAGATGAAAATCATCTAAGGGACCAAAGGTCCTATTTATAGGCATTGAAACGCCTCTTCAACTTCTGAGTTGATCCAAGGGCGCAGATGATGCCACCGCTGCACTTACGTGTGGGCCACGTGAGCGCAACGGTGGGGGGGCATTTTTCCCTCCAATCAGAGCAAAGCTCTGTTTGAAATTTGAATTTCAAAAATTGAAGCAACGCTTCAGATCCAGCGCTAGACGCGCTGCGCGCTACGTGTCAAACATGGATGCGCTAGCGCCAGGTGCGCTGCGCCCTAGGCAGTGCACCATGTGTGCGCTAGCGCTAGGCGCGCTGCGCACCACGTGTCAAACATGGGTGCACTAGCGCAGGCTGCGTTGCGCTCCGAGCAGCGCACCACGTGTCAAATACGGGTGCGCTAGCATAAGGTGCGCTACGCTCTAAGCAGCGCACCACGTGCAAAGCACGGGTGCGCTAGCGCTGGAACTAAAAAACTCTCCACCGTTAGATCAAAAGATCTAATAATAATGATAAATCATTAATTAATCAGAATTAAATTCTGTTATGAAAAGATTTTCCAATCTTGTTAAAAACAAGAAGATTGCCTTCTGTAAAACAGAAGCCCTAGGATCAAAGATCCAATGGTAGGAAACATCCCCAAATCAATCAGAGAAAGATCTCTTTAACTGATCCAACAAATCAGCTTGCCCTATATAAAGGCCCCAAGACTTCAAGTCTGATATAGAAAAAAAAACCATAAACTTTGAAAAATTCAAAGAAAGAGAGCAAGCTCTTGAAAGAAGATCATTTCTTCAAGGTAAAGATGATGAATGATGAGCACAGAGATGAAATCATCTCATAAAAAGAAGAATTATCTTCTTAAAAGATCATAGATTTACAAAGACCAAAGTCTTTCATAAAAAAGATCAAAAGATCTCATCACATAATAAAAGAAGAACATATTCTTCACACAGATCATTGATCTATAAAGGCAAAACCCTTTCAAAAATAAGAACTATTGTTTTTGAATCTTGAGACAAAGTCTGTTTTAAAAGAACATAAATTTGTTCACAGATCATAAAATTGATCAAATGCGCTTTGCGCTCTTAAACTGCGCTCCTGCGCTCTCTGGACCGGCGCTCGGCGCTAAATGCGCCATGTGTCAACCACGTATGCAACTTGCACTTTGTGCTTCTGAAACAGCGCAATGCGCTAATGGACTAGCGCTCAGCGCTCACAAACTGGCACCTGCGCTTAGCGCGGAGCGCAACACTTACATGAGCGCCACGTAGCAGAAGCGCACTGCACTTTTTGATTGGCGCAAAGCGCCTAGCGCACCATATGTTGCGTTGAATGAACACAAATTGTTCTTTAATGAGCCAAGGCTCTGATGAATGCTCTGCATTCAATACAAGACAAAAAAAATGTCAAGATCTAATGCTTAACATTATTAAAAGGGCCAAGCCCAAATAAAGGCTCAATAGCCAGAATAAAAATGTTAAACATTTATTGGATTTAGCCCAAGATTGGCCATAAGTCCTCAACTTATATTTAATTGAGCACATCAGCTCATGAATATTTCAACAGATCTTAGTCCCAAATTGGACTACAGATCTTTCGACCAACTTACACCGGTTCGAGGGTACATCTCTTTACTCTTCTGATATATGTCGTTGTAATCCTTCAACGTCTTCAGAGAGGTGACGGGTCCCGACAACCATACATTCCACGGACTACGATGTCCTTAAACTGGACTGTGGGGTCCCTTTAAACCCACGGACTACGATGTCCTTAACCTCGGACTGTGGGGTCCCTTTTAAACCCACGGACCACCATGTCCTTAAACTGGTAATGGACCACTATGTCCTTAAACTGGTATTGGACCACCATGTCCTTAAACTGGTAATCGACCGCAATGTCCCTAAACTAAACAATATAGTCCAAATGCTCTCTTGTTGGATCTAAACGATCCCGTTAAGTTGATCTTAGTCTAAAATTAGACTAAAGTATTCTTAACAAACGTTTAAGTTGATCTTAGTCTCAAATGAGAATAACGTATTCTTAAACCAACCCCCAAACCCAAATCTAAGAAAATACGGATTTGGACTAATCCGCGTCTTACGGGGGACAACATAAATTAGTCTCCGTATACAATCCACGGGCAACCAAAAACAAAACAAACACCTACGACATGAAGTGACCATCTGGAGAAGGAGAAAGTGGTCACCGCGATGCGGTAGTGTAATTAACTGCAGGGGCTTGCGCCTGCAGGGAAGAGCGTCCCCACAATCAAAAACCCCTCAAATAAGGGGGAATCTGATGAAGTCTGCTACATCGGCCGCATCCGTTTAAACCTCCGATACGCGGTGCCATAAATCAACATGGCATCTTCGGAGAGGTGGACGGATAGCACCAATTAGCATCTGCCCTCGGAATTCAGGCCCTGACGTCCCAGCGTCCCGGTCGCGTCTTTCGGCGGGGAACAGATTCATCAGGTAGGTCTTGGGTCACTGTTCTCTTTTTATTTCTCAATCTCGTTCAGCCCCCTCTGACGATATTTTGTTGTTTTTTTAGTGTAGGTGCAGTGAATGCTGAGATTGTGCCATCTGAAGCACCTCCGGTCGCCGCCATGACGGCTGTTGTTCCCTCGCCTTCTCCTATGTCCTCTGAAATGCTGGAAGATATAGGTTTGCGATTTATCGGTTTCACTGCGGGTATCCTCCTCCTTGTATTGACAGTGTATTGTCACAACCTTGCAGGAGTCCTTTTTGACCATCTATATCAGGTGTTAAACCCGCATTTCTCCTTCCAGTCGGAAATCGTCCTACCTGCTGGTGTTGGTTAGTATAGTCTTTAGCCAACGCTTCTTCTTTTCTTTTATGAGTAAATATATTGTTATTTTTAAGTTTTCTTCATGTTGATCATAGTGTCGCGGGTCGAGAGAATAGCCGAGCCTCCTGCACTCCCCGTCCTGCCGCCTGTTACAGACGGTATGATAGAATCTATCCCTTATGTGTTTTCTTTATCACCTGAGTCGACGTTTGACCGTTATTGATTTTGCAGCAATTGCACTAGCCCTAGCTCCCTTTGAGTCTCGCATTCCGATGCCGGCAGGGCCTTTGCTAAACGCACGTCTTCCAGGGGTGCTGCAAACAGCCGACGCATGTTGAGTGAATTCATCAAGGAACTTGACGCCGAGGCCCTCGCATCCGCTGCAGATTTTGCTGCTGAGGTTAATCCTATGCTGGCGACGCTCGTGAACTTCCATGATGAAGGTGTCATCGAGTCTTGGGTTAATTACTGCAGAAAGATCGAGGCTTGCCTGCTCGAGATTGAGCTCAAGCGTCTTGCTCCTGAGGTTCTGGCTTTGAATTCCCAGCGAGCTGCATTGGTTGAGCATAGTGTTCCTTTCCTCCGTCATTTTGAATAAGAGGCGACCATGAGACGAAAGGAACATGAGGTAGCTTCCAACGAGTCTGTCCGATTAAGCGCCCAAATTGAAGCGAATGCTGCACAGCTAAAAGCCATCTTTGACAACCTTCAAAGATGTATTTCGGATGGGTTGGCGCTAAGGCGGACGCTTGACCTCACCGAGCGGGTTGTACAGGACTGCGAAGCTGCCATGCTAGAAACTGACGAAAAGCTTTCGTCCTGTTCGCAGCAGCGAACTCAAATTGAAGCGGAGTTGGCCGCGGTGGCTGACCACAAGAAGGGATTGAAAGGAGTGCGTGATCGGCTTGCTGACTTATTGAAGATGCCTCCTTCTTAGCAGTCGTTTCTGTATTTTTTTTTTGACTGAAAAATTGTAATTGGTGAATAACATGCATTCATTTTTTATTCTTTTATGTGGTGTATCCTGTAATCATTTGAATTCCTGAATAAAAGGTATATTTTATCTCATACTATCGCTTTCTTTTCTTTGTCGTGTCATTGGCATGTGACTTTAGCAAATGTGGCCTGTAGATGGTAGATAACGGTTCATCTTGAACTCTTTGTAGGGGAGCGATGGCTTAGGAAACGGGTTCAGGTCTGTTGCCTAAGACTTTTCAACTTTATGAGCCGTGAGGGTCTCATAAAGACGTTTCTCCCCACGAGTCGAGAGGATCTCGTAGGTGTAATTTCTCCTTAGGGGTCGTGAGGACTCCTAAGTGCGTTTTCTCTTGAGAGTCGTAAGGATCTCACAAGAGAGTTTTCTTTTTACGGGTTAAAATGTTTGCGCAGGGACACTGATCTTCCTGGGGGTCAAGATGAATCGAGAGATTCTTGGTTGACTTGATTCTGAGACGGAGCATGGTTCCGGCGGGGAGGTCATTGCTTGACTTGTTTCCGAGACGGAGCATGGTTCTGATGGGGAGGTCATTGGTTGACTTGTTTCCGAGACGGAGCATTGTTCCGGCCGAGAGGTTATTGGTTGACTTATTTCCGAGACGGAGCATTGTTCCGGCAGGGAGGTCATTGGTTGACTTATTTCCGGGTCGAAGCATTGTTCCGACGGGGAGGTCATTGGTTGACTTGTTTCCGGGACGGAGCATTATTCCGGCAGGGAGGTCATTGGTTGACTTGTTTCCAAGACGGAGCATTGTTCCGGCGGGGAGGTCATTGGTTGACTTGCTCCGCTTTCTGCAGTGTCGGGAAGGAACGCCGCGTTGATCTTCTGGGATGCAGATGTTGCCGTCGAGATCTGACTCTCCCTTTGACAGAGTTTGTTGGGAAATGTGGTTCCCTTTTCATTTATGCACATGGATTATATACAGGGGTCAGTATGGACTCACCTGTAGGGCAAAAGTTTCATTCTTTCATTTTTTTTATTTCCTTCCGCGATGCTCTATCATTTCAGGTTTTTATATCGCGAAAGTCACGATTGCCCAATCATTTCGGCTATTTTTCACGGTACCCAATCATTTCGGCTATTTTTCTTTTTACTCGCTGCTTTTTATTGCAAGTTGCCCAATCATTTCGGCTATTTATTTTATGTATTTTTGACTCGCTAATTTTGTTGCGAGTATGGACTTGAGATCTGATACCAATCTTAGCATCAGCATCGCTGTGACTAGAATATTGCCAGGAGTGAATCATCACTTGCCGTGAAAGGACTTGGAATTTGTTACTGATTTAGGCATCAGTATCGCTACTACTGGAACGTTGCCATGAGCGAATCATCATTTGCCTTCACCGCTATCGAACAAAGGTGGCTTAGTAGACAGGGTTAGGGACCTGACGGCTAAGACTTTTGACTTCGTGAGCCGTAAGGGTCTCATAAAGGTATTTCTCCCTACCAGTCATGAGGATCTCGTAGGTGTAATTTCTCCTTAGGGGTCATGAGAACTCCTAAGTGTGTTTTCTCTTGAGAGTTATAAGGATCTCACAAGAGCATTTTCTCCTTTCAAGTCGAAAGGACCTACAAGTGTTGTTCACCAGATAGGGGAATTTCACACCATTGGTGGAACTGGACGAGGGAACCCTTATTTATGCCCGTGGATTGTATACAAGGGTCAATATTGACCGCCTGTAGGGCGGTTTGGGGGTTATGATGGCTTAAGAACAGGTTCAGGTCTCTGTATCTTAAGACTTTTGAATCTTGTGAGCCGTGAGAGTCTCATAGGGGGGATATTCTCCTTACAAGTCGTGAGGATCTCGTAAGTATAATTTCTCCTTAGGGATCGTGAGGACTCCTAAGTGTTTTTCTCCCTTGTGAGTCGTAAGAATCTCACGCGGGTATTTTCTCCTTACAAGGTCGAGAGGACCCTGCAAGTGCACGGGAAATTTTTTACGAGTCTGCGCCCTTTCGGGTTTTCACAAACTCGTCGGTAGCCCTGCTGTTTTTACTCACGGAGCCCTTTCGGGTTTTCATCCGTGCCCATTTCGCTTATGGACGTACCATTTTTTTGTTTTTGTTTTGCCGCGTTAGCCTAAGGATGCTGCTGTTCGTAGTAGTTTAAGGACGTTATGGTCCGTAGCTAGTTTCAGGACATTGCGGTCCATTGTTAGTTTAGGAACGTTCTGGTCCGCTGTTAGTTTCCTACGGCAAAGTTTTGCCGGATAACACTTACAGAGTTTGGTACTCAGGAAGACAGCTAGCGGACACAAGCATCATCATCTATCATTAACCTGGGCTGTGACTCGTCAGGCGTAGTATTTCTTCAGGAATCGGCCGTTTATTGGCCGGAAGGGTCTTTCGCCATGCATATCCATGAGCAAGTAAGCCCCACCTTAGTGAACTTTGTCTATGATGTACGGGCCCTCATAGTTTGGCTCGAATTTCCCCCGTTTAGCACGATTGGGGATCATAGGTCTTTTGGCAACTAGCACGAGTTCGCCTTGGCAGAATGTTCTCGGCCTAGTTAATCTTTTGTATGAGCGCGTCATCTTTGCTTTGTAAGCCTCCAAGTTTTTCTGCGCCATGAGACGAGTTTCATCGAGGGCGTCGAGCTCCTCAAGCCGAAGATGAGCATTCTCTTCATCTGTTAGTTCGTAATGAACCGCCACTCGTAGAGAGGGTAGCTCTATCTCCAAGAGGAGTACTGCTTCCGTGCCGAATACCAATGCATACGGCGTTGTATTCGTAGCCGTTTTGAACGTAGTTCGATATGCCCAGAGAGCTTCATGCAGTCTCTCGTGCCAGTCCTTTTTATTTTTAGACACCGTCTTCTTATGATCTTTGTCAAGGTTTTGTTGAAAGGCTCAGCTAGACCGTTAGCTCGGGGATTATAGACCGAAGAGTATCTCCAGTTTATGTTATGCTGCTGTGCGAAGCAGCTGATTCTGTGACTTCTGTAGGCCGGCCCGTTATCGGAGATAATCCGTCGCGGAGTGCTGAACCGATAGATGACGTGTGTCTTGAAGAAATGGAGGATGTTCTCCGTCTTCACTTCTCTTAGCGGTATGGCTTCTGCCCACTTAGAGAAGTAATCAGTTGTCGCCAATATGAACCGATATCCTTTGTATGACGCTGGTTCGATGGGCCCAATTATGTCGGTTCCCCACATTTCGAACGGCCAGCTAGCCACTGTTGGGTGTAGCGGGTTTGGATGCTGGTGGATGAAGTCTCCATGAATTTGGCACGAGTGGCACTGCTTCGCGTATTCGAGGCAGTCCTGAATCATCGTGGACCAATAGTAGCCCATTCTTTTGATCTTCAGCTTCATCTTTGGCCCGACTTGATGAGAACCGCAGAGTCCGTCGTAAGTTTCTTGGACGACTCTCCTTGCTTTTTCCGGTCCCAGGCATCTCAGCCACAGAGAGTCGAATGATCTCTTATATAGAGTATTATTGAGAAGGCGAAAGACAGAGCTCGTTTCATGAGCTGATATCTTGAGGACGCATCTTCCGGTGTTTGACAGGATTTGAAGTAGTCTATAAAGACTTCTCTCCAATCATTAACCTTTTCTTGGTCCTCTATTTATAGGGTTGTTTGCTTGGTCGCTTCCTTTTCTTCAGACGACTCCGGAGATATTTCTGCTGGTGCAAGAACCCGACGGCTTTGTACAATGATCTTTACGTCATCGAGGTTTTCGTCTGCCAGTTCTTTAGCGAGTTTGGCTAATGCGTCCGCTTTGCTATTTTCTGTACGCGGTATGCTTTCCAGGGCGTAGGAGGGAATTTGAGTTAGTAATTGTTGCACTCTTTTTCCATATTTTACCAACTCTGGCTTGCACGTCTGATAGTCACCGTTTACTTGGCTAACGACCAGCTGGGAGCCTCCGTATATGAGAAGGTTTTCGATTCCCATGTCGACAGCGATCTCAAGACCTGCTATCAAAGTCTCATATTCTTCTTCATTGTTTGTCATCGGCTCTGTTAAGGAAAAGTCAAAGCGCATTATCCCTTCTTGTAGAGTCATGAAGATGAGGCCTACCCCAGATTTGATTATGGGGAAGCTGTGCTTTCGCTTCTTCATGGAAGATGCCCCATCGAAGTAGAGTTTCCATCGGGTATCACTCTCTCCTTTCTCCCCGTCGATCGTGTCAAACGCGTGCTCGTCTGGCAATTCGCAATTTAGGGGTGAATCGGCAGGTATCGGATGCTCAGCGAGGAATTCGGCGATGGCATGGCCATTCACTGCCTTAAGAGGTCGGTATGTTATCGAGAATTCCATTAATAGTAGGTCTCATTTAGCGAGTCGTACCGTTAGTATGGCTCTTGACATTAAATATTTGAGAGGATCCACTTTTGATATAAGATGGACCTCATGAGCCAAAGCATAATGCCGAAGCTTCGTTATCGCGAAGATTAACGCCAGGCAGTGTTTTCGATAGGGGAGTAGTTGTTTTCTGCCCCCAGGAGAACTCGACTCAAATAGTAGAGGGCTCTCTCTTTCCCTTGGTCGTTCTCCTGTGCCCATAGCACGCCTAAAGAACCTTCAAGGGCTGTTGTGTATAGGATGAGGGGCTTTCCCTTGACTGGAGCGGTCAGTACCGGCGGGTTCTACAGATATTGCTTGATTTCGTCCAGTGCGCTTTGGCATTTACGATCCCAAACGAACGGGGTCCCCTTCTTCATTAGATGACTGTAGGGGCGGCATTTGCCGGAGAGGTTAGCTATGAACCGCCGGATATACGCGAGCTTTCCTTGGAGAGACCGTAGTTGCTTGAGAGTTCTGGGCGAAGGCATTTCCATAATCGCCTTGATCTTTGACGGGTCTATTTCGATGCCTCGATATCGTATGATGAATCCTAGGAATTTTCCTGAGGAAACTCCGAACGCGCATTTCAGAGGGTTCATCTTCAGGTTGTATTTCCGAAGGCGCTGAAACACTATCTTCAGATGCTCCCAGTGCTCCTCGTACGATTTGCTTTTCACCACGAGGTCGTCAATATAACATTCGACAATCTCGTATATGAAGTTATCAAAGATCTTTGTCATGGCCCTCTGTTAGGTGGTGCCAGCGTTCTTCAGACCAAAGGGCATCACTTTGTAGCAGAATATGCCCAGCAGAGTCCGGAAAGCAATGTGCTTTTGGTCTTCAGGATACATCTTGATTTAGTTGTATCCTGAGGATCCGTCCATAAAGGAGAAGACTTCATGGGTGGATGTGTTATCGATCATCAGCTCGATAACAGGTACTGGGAAGTCATCTTTCGGACAAGCTTTGTTGAGATCCCGAAAATCTATGCAGATGCGTACCGTCCTATTTTTCTTCATCACTGGGACAATGTTGGCGATCCAGTCAGGGTATTGAACTTCTTGGATGAAGCCGGAGTCGATTATCTTCTTGACTTCGGCGTTGATACTCATTTTAAGTTCGAGCCGCATTCTTCTTGGTGCTTGTTTGACTGGCTTGACGTTTGGAGATATTGCCAATTTATGCACAGTTATTTCTGGATCTAATCCCGGCATCTTGGAATGGTTCCATGTGAAGCAGTCTTTATACTGCATGAGCACATCTTTTAGCGTAGCCACCTGCTCTTGAAACAGCAATTCACTGACGAACGTTGGTCGCGGGTCGTTTGCCGTCCCCAAGTCGATTTTTCTCAGGTTGTCCGCCGTGGTGTGTATCCCATCTTCCAATTCTTTTGGCACCGGTGGAAATTCTGAGATCACCTCGTCTTCATCCTTATTTTCGAAGCACCGGGAGAGATCATCCATATTCTCGCACACTCCTTCTTCCGACAGCGTTATCATGTGACAGGTACGAGATCGTTTCCAAGACCGATGTTGATCTGGTTCTACTCTCGCCATATATGTTGCTTTTGGCACATGCCTTTGTGGTGGGGCTACCCTCCAACTGTTGGATAGAGCGAACCTGCCGAGTCAGTATTGGTCTTCGACCCAGTTTTTGAAGGTGAAGCAGTCTTCAAGAGGATGTCCTATTGCTCGGTGATAAGAGCAATAATCCGGTTGATAGACCTCGTTTGCTTGTTCGGGATGCTTGGACTCCGGGAGCGTAATCATTTGATGTTTCACGACGAGGTCGAATATCTTCCTTATCTTGTCTTGAGGGAAGGAATATTCCCGATCCATCTTCTTCATCAGCGATGGATTCCGGATGACCTTTTCTTAATCGCGTGGCTTCTTGGACCCGCTTCGCCACTGCCGAACGTTTTTTCCGTTCTTTAACTTGTTTTTGCCTCCGCGTCGGGCCTTTTTCTTGCCTTAGGAATGCATGGTGGGCTGACGGTGAAGGGCATTGTCATCCTCCGTAGCCTGCTGAAGGAGGCGTTGCGTCTTGGCTTTCTCGTAAATGATCATTTCACGGCTGTAGTCGTTCCGAACCTTTTGACTCGCTTCCCTTATTAGCTTGTCCATCTGTTCTTCAAACGACGGACTTGGCATTTTTATGGCAGGATCTCGTTCTGGTTCAACGTCAGCGTCTTTTAAAAGAGCATCCCTTTCTTCATCAAGGTCCTTTATGATATGGTAGCCATGGAATTGCTCCCGTTTCTTGGACTGGACATATCCAAACCCGATCGTTTCCATTTTTCCGTTGGGCAATTTTCGCTGAGTTCCGGGGACGTTCCAAATTATGTTGTAGAATTGGGCCTGTCGTGTGGTTTGCTTAAAGGGTACGCTTTGGCATCACAATAACCTTTTCAATCCCTCTGCGTAGTATCTGGGCAGAAGGATTGGTTGGAGCCTGTCAAGCGCAGGTTCGGCACCACGCCAGACTTCTCTCTCGACTTTGGTTTCCCAGGATCGATAGAATAGGATCGCCTTTTCACCTCTTCGCCTAGGAGGGACATAGAATGTCTGCAGCTCTTGCACGCTATATGTCTCAAGCGCATCAGGCTCTCTGTAATGCTGCCACGGAACCATGGTGATTTTCACACTCTGATCATTTTCAGTGAGGGCCTACATTGATGGACAGACCGAGAACACTGCGTTGACTTCGTCTTCAAAGTCACTGCCAAAGACCATAATAGGGGTCGATGGTCCCGGTCTATTGCATTGGGGCGGCCCCGAATAGACTATCTCTTCTTCCTGTTCAGTATCACTCCCGAAGACCGGGATAGTGGCGATAGCTTTTTGTTTGTTCTCCGGTTTATGACATCTTTCCGTGTCTTCGAAGTCTGGTAGGAAGTACTTGGTGTCTTCGTATTTGTGGACTTCATTTACGGAGAATGGGTTTAGTTCCCCCGTCACGGTGTACTCGAGACCGTCTTTGAAATACTTCATACACTAATGTTGTGTAGAAGGGATGATGTTGTACTCGTGTAACCAAGGCCTGCCGAGCAAAGCATTGTAGCAAGTCTTAGCGTCAATGACATGAAATTTGATGTCAGTGACGAGCAACCCGAAGCGTAACGTTAGTATTACAGACCCGAGTGTTCGTGGCGACTGGGAATCAAAACCAGAGATGGTAATTTTATCCCGAGCTAGGTGCTGCACGTTCATGCAAATTTCTTTTAGCACCCTCATATTTAGAAGGTTGACAGAGGACCCGTTGTCAACTAAGATCTTCCTTATCCTAATGTCGTGGCAGTACCCGGTGACATATGGGGGATAGTTGTGCTCGCACGTTCCGAGGAGGAGGTCTTCATCGCTGAAGGTAATGTCGGCTGTGTGAACTTCTTCTAGCTCGTCCTTCATCTTTTCTTCGGAAAGGAAAGCTTGAAACTGCTCGAGCTCTTATAATGCCCTGATCAGAGAATCTCGTGCCTCTTTAGACAACAGAAGGGCATCCAAAACGCTTAGTTGTGAGGGTATCTTCCTCAAGTGTGCCAGGACATTGTAATCTACTTTGTTTTTCTTAGGCTGGTCTTTGGATGCAAGCTCTTCAACGACTCGGTCATCGAGGGCGATATCCTCAGGGACTTTTTCCTTCCCCTTATCTTTTTTGTTCGATCCCTTGTTTGTGGGTCCGAGATTCTTTTCAGGCAACGTACGGTTACGCAGTTGAATATTCTCACAGTTCTTTATCTCTTCCTCTTTTCCTGAGGTGGATTTTTTGAAGAGAGGGTCGAGGGCTACTTCTTCGTCAAAATCGCTTCCGAAGGTGAGAACTTGCGATCCCCTAGTATCAACCATGTGACAGTTGCTGGCAGTTCTTTTGTGCTCATCTGTCGTATTTCTCTGCTCCAAACGAGTTTTGTGTTTCAACCGCTTGAAATGTTGTCGGTGAGCAACGTATCCTTGCCACCATTTCTTGAAGGCATTGCATTCTTCAGTGGGATGTGTAACCTTCCGATGGTACAAGCAGTAGCTCGGATGAACGTCCGCTTCATCAAGGTACGTATCCTCGGGAGTATTTTCTTTGAAAGGTGGCAGCTTCATTCCCATCGACAGGGCTTTAGCGAACCGTTTCCTTGTCTTAAGCCTGCTTTTGTTTGCCACGGGCGTGCTTCGATCTGGTTAGAGTGATTTGTGACTTATCCCTACCATGACTTCTTTAACTTGATGCCGAAGCCTGGCCCTTTCAAACATGGCCATTTCACGCTCTTGATCAGTTTTGCTATTCTGACGGGCTTCGTTCAGCAGCATGTCAATCATCTCGTCTGACGGTTCCAAGGATTTTGGCACCGATCCTGCCCCAAGCTCCTCTCTATTATCTTCTGATGCCGAGTGAGCTTCTTCGTCATTTATTGGTGAATGAGAGATCATATGACAACTTGCCACATAATCCTCGGGTTCTTCTGACGAGTCTTCTCCCTCATCATTGTCATTATCCCCGCCCTTAAGGATATGATTGAGAAACTCTTAGAGTGTGACCGGGGTTCGCGCCTTCTGGTTATATTCTTCCAGCGCGTCCATATGCTTTTGCAGGTCCGTGCGTTTGTCATCAGACTGCGCGGGCTTTTTGGTCTTCTTCTTCTTCTTCGAAGACTTCGACGGCTGGGCCTGGGTGTTTTGCCCATCGTTACCAATTCTCGATGTTGGGTGCGGTTTCAGCATCCCCTCTATAATCTCGGGCTCTAGCGGGCTTTTCCACCTGATTGCCGGGCATGCTTGAATATCCTTCAGCATTTTTTTGGTCTTAGCTGAAAGGACAACTTCCTACGGAGCTTCCTCTATAAATGAGCACGATGCCCCGGCGTGTCCACCTTTTTAGGAGCGTGCTGTTGTGGCGGGTTTACCCTCCAGTTTTCAGACAACGTGAACCTGCCCTGTTGGTACTGGTCTTCAACCCAGTTTTTGAAGACGAAGTAATCTTCGATTGGATGGCCCACCATTCGGTGGTAGGGGCAGTAATTGGGATTGTTGACATCGCTCGGTTGCAGTGGGCGTCTTGGATCCGGCAGAGTGATGAGCCTGTTGCGCACCGTCAGTTCAAACAGCCTTCTCGTTTTATCCCGAGGGAATGAGTAAGGACGTCTTAACTTTTCTCCGAGTGATCACGGTTTATCGTTTTGGCGAGCAGCTGGTTTCAGATCACTCAGCTGTTACTGAGCGTTGGCGACGAAGGTCGCTTTACCTTTGTCCCTTTCATTTCGAAGCTCCGTTTTCGAGGAGGGCGGTCTATGGCCCATCTGGTCCATTTGGGCTAGCTTGTCGATCAAGGCTTGGAAAGTGGTCGGCTTGAAGAACATCATAAATTGGGATATAGTTTCCTGTGGATCAAGGGTCCACACGACCATGCCCACGGCAGGAGCTTATTCTATGTGTTGTTCGCATCTCGACCATAGGTTCCGCCACCGAATTGCATACTGAATCCAAGTCTCTCCTGGCTTCACCCTGGCATTGATCAATGTCGTGATCGGGGTGCGTTCGCTGGCGCTTGCGAAACGCTGGGTGAATAGCAACTCCATTTCTGTGAATGTTTTGATGGAGTCATTCGGAAGTTCCGAGTACCATTCAAATACCGTCTCCGCTAAGCCGCCGACGAATTGGCGAAGTAGCAGTTTGTCGTCACCTCCAGTATTGCCGCATAGAGCCCTGAACTGAGCGACGTGCTGATGAGGATTGCATGTCACCTTATACACGTGAAATTTAGGGATCGTATATCCTGACGGGTACTTAATTTGATCGTACCAGCTCGGATAGGGTCGCCCAATTCTGACGACTTGGCCAGCAACTTCGCTTGCCTGATGAGCTCGTATTTGTTGAGCTATGTAGTCATCAAGCGCAGCTTTCGAGATCATCTCCTCCCTGGCTGTTGATAAAGCCGAAAGAGGGTTCGGTGTTTCCCCTCTGTTGTCTTCAATGATTATTGGGGGATCTTCGTCTGGAGGGTCCGGCTGGATTATCATCCCCACCATGTATTGGAACAGGAGCGCCATTTGTTTTATATTAGCCGCTAGTTCCGCGGCTTCTTAATCTTTCTTTTCGAGCATTCTTCGGAGGAACTCGGCGTCGGTTTCCTGCTCCTGGCGTTGATCCGATGATACTTCTGGGCTTTCCTTCTGCCCAGTGAGTGCGGCTATCTTCGTCAGCATCTCTTGGAGTTTTTGTTGTTGCTCCTGAGCTTTCGTCACAGACCGTGTGATTGGTCGATGACTCACGGAAGCACGACTGTTCTCTTTTCCGGATGCCATGTAGACGGTATGCACAATCATGCCCCCATACTCAGGGCGTTTAGGTCCACTGCCTTTGAAATTTGCCGCGGGCAGGGGGATCTTCTCCGGCCTTCTCCTCTTATGGGAGGTCGAAGTTGAGGGGGCCGTGATAGGCACCCCCGCAGACGACACCTTCCGTAGCATGGCGGCGGGATGGTCCTCCTCTTGCCGAACCTTCATTTTCTTCTGTCGGCGGGAGTAGTCTTTGTCGATTACATAGTCTTGGACTCTTTGCCAGACCCTGTGGATTTTGGAGGACAGCCGCTGAGGGGGTTGCTCCGGCTTCGCCTTAGTAACATTTTCAGCGGGTGGAGGAGACCTTTTTAGTACGGCAATTGGAGAGTTCTTGCGCACCCTCCTGAGCGGCTCAAAGTTGTTCCCAGTTGGAACAGCAGCATCAATTTCCACCGTTGGAGCTGGTGGGGTAAGTCCAGAGGGGGAACTGCTCCCGGCTTTCCTCACTCGGCGCTAATGGCGACGTCGAGAATGTCGTGCGGCCGGGATCACCTCTGTTGTCGGGGTAGCTTCGTCATGCCCCCTGATCTGATGAGAAGTTGGTGTCGGTGTCAGCCTGTCGAAGACAGACATCCGCTGAGAGGGAATAGTCAATCTTGCAAAGACTGACTTTTGGGCAGGGGAAGCAGCCTTGGTGACTTCGCCTAAAGCGGTAGTTGGAACGGATAGTCTCGTGAAGACCGATCCTTTAAAGGGAGAAGCCTCTTTGACGACTTCGTTTACCGGAGCTGGAATGGCTATCCGCTTCGGGATAACCCCTTCAGGTATTGCGGGCCTCTTTGCGGTTCCACTGGAACTTTGGCCCAGTCTGTTAAAAACTGAGGCGTTGGAATTGGACGACCCTTTGAGAGGGGCCATGATAGTTGCAAGCCGATCGAAGACCGACTTCTTCGAAGCTTCCTGTGATGGCATCGGGACGCTGAAGCTTGTTGGCGGGATCATGGTCCCGAAGAACAACCCAGTGGTGGCATGTGTCACCTGTTCCACCGGCATTGCGAAGATGGAGGCCGCTTTGGGCCCGTAAGTTACTCCTCCAGATGGGACGGAGCAAGAGTTGCTGTTGCAGGTACATTTGGAAGCCATTGATCTTCTTTTCTCTGCACAGGAGCAAAACACCAAATCTTAGTACCTCGACTCCAGAGGCAACCATAGCAGACCGCGATTTGTTCGCGAAACACGACACACGAAGTGTGGAGTGGAAAGAGGAAAAGGTCCCACCGGGCGTGCCAGAATCTGTTTACCGCCGAAAATGGGAGACGGGACCGCGTAGGCCGTCTTGCCTGAATTTGGGGGTAGATGCTATTTGGTGTTATCCGTCCACCTTTCCGAAGATGCCAAGCTGATTTATGGCACCGTGTATCGGAGGTCTGGACGGATGCGGCCGTTGTAGCAGACTTCGTCGGATTCCCCCTCGTTATGAAGGGTTTTTTTATTGTGGGGACGCTCTTCCCTATACGCGCTAGCCCCTGCAGTTAATTATGTAACCACGGAGCGATAACCACTTTCTCCTGCTCCAGAAGGTCACTTCGTATCGTGTGTGTTTGTTTTATTTTTGGTTGCCCGTGGATTGTATACGGAGAATAATTCGTGTTGTCGTCCATAAGGCGTGGATTAATCCAAATCCGTATTTTCTTAGATTTGGGTTTGTTTGATTTAAGGATCGTTGACCTTGTTTAAAATTAAGATCGACTAAATGTTTGTTAAGGATACGTTAATCCGATATTGGACTAAGATCTACTCAACGGGGGTTCAGGATTATTTTTGATCCAACAAAAAGGGCGTTTGGGCTCTATCGTTTTAGCTTAGGGATGTTACGGTCCATAGGTCACTATTTTTTGGGGTGGGGATTTAGTTTAAGGACGTTGCAGTCCATAGCTAGTTTAAAGACATTGCGGTCCGTTATTAGTTTAAGGAAGTTGCGGTCTATAGCTGTTGGTTGTCGAGACCCGCCACCTTTCTGAAGACGTTGAAGAATTACAACAACATGTATCAGAAGTGTGAAGAGATATACCCTTGAACCAATGAATGTTCATCAGGGACTTGGTAGTCTTGTTTGGGACTAAGGCCAATTTAGAAGAAGACATATGGGCTCGGTCAATTTGGGGTTTGGTCAACCTTGGGCTCAGCGCACTTGATTACTTATTTGGGCTTGATTCCCTTTCTATACCAGCATTGCTGAGCATTGATTTCGGTTCTGCCACCCCTTTTTCTTTTTCTTTTATTTATATTCTTTTATATGGAGTGTTAAACAATTTATGGCGCCCACGTGCAGAGCACGTGGGGCGCTCGGAGCTGAGCGCCAGACACTGAGTGCTAAGCACCTTTTTATTAAATAGCACCCATGTGAGGGGCACGTGGAGCGCTCGGCGCCGAGCGCCAGACTTTGAGTGCTAAGCGCTTCTTATTAAATAGCGCCCACGTGAGGAGCACGTGGAGCGCTCGGCGCTGAGCGCATGACTTTGAGTGCTAAGCATTGAGTTTTTTGTTCTGCTCAATTCAATTCTCTGAGAATTAGATTCTCACTTGTGAAAGATTTTGTCTTATAGATCTGAGATCTGGAAAAAGAACTAAGTTCTTCTGATGTGAGAGTTAAACTCTTAGATATGGAGGAGATGCTGTGATCTCTCTTATTTCTATTTACCTTGAGGAGAAACCGTTCTCGTCTTGATGTTTGAAGTTTATGGGAGGTTCTTCTGTCCAAGACTTGAAGTCTTGGGTCCTTTATATAGTGGAGGCTGATTTGTTGATTTAGTTAAGGAAATCTCTCATTGAGAGATCTCTAATTGATTTGGGGATTTTATCCACCGTTAGATCTTTGATCCTAGACCTTCTGTTTTACAGAAGATATTTTTCCTGTTCTCAACAAGATTGGGAAAATATTTTTCCATACAGAGCTTATTCTGTATCTTGGTGATTTTTAATCACCATTGGATCTTTAATCCAACGGTGCTCTGTTTTACAGAG
Organism: Agapanthus africanus; assembly: GCA_030015575.1. Lineage (NCBI taxonomy): Eukaryota > Viridiplantae > Streptophyta > Magnoliopsida > Asparagales > Amaryllidaceae > Agapanthus > Agapanthus africanus. The sequence goes on along the minus strand of CM057339.1, from coordinate 195,334,055 downwards.
ATTAACCTTTCTTGTTTTAAGAAGATTCGAGGAATATTTCCTCAACAGAATTTAATTCTGTAATTTGATGATTTATCATTTTCGTTGAATTTTTGATCCAAGGGTGGAGAACTTTTAGTTCTGGCGCTGGCGCTCTCGTGCTTTGCACGTGAGGCGCTGCCTCAGAGTTTTTAACTCTTGGCGTTGGCGCTCTCGTGCTTTGCACGTGAGGCGCTGCCTCAGTTCAAATTTTGAACAGTGCCTAGCTCTCTTATTGGGGGAAACATACTCATAACCCAATGAGCACCTATATACTATTTTAGGTGACTAACTAACACCAATGGCTTGTGAGACTGGCCACCGTCCCTCGTTGGGGTCTCGATAAGTATACACTGGTCTACTCGGGAGTATCGATATCCAGTCTCGATACTCTCACGACTAAGGACATTTAAGGATGTACTTATAGACCACTCAGCTCCCACGTATATGATCGTCATCATAATGCTGGTAGTCAAGCAAGAATCATATGGGCTCTATCAACATGTAATAATGATCTGTAATACCACCTAATACTGTACATGATGATAAAGACAAACCAGATAGTATACCATCATCTCGAATAAAACTGTTCTCCCCATATAGGTCCTCCCTCAATCATCAAAATCGCGTGCCTGGGATTCAATAATTGACTTGAGGGCACTATAGCTAACAGGAATAGCTGATCTCATTTGCATGTGCTTTGCATCATTTAGAATTTTCTCCTTAGCGTCGCATTCCATCGAGAGCCTGTTTGTCATTTGCATCTGCTCATACATGTTTAGCATCCCGAAGGTATCCGTCCTGCGTAAGCTACTCATTCTTAAATTTGGATCATATTTATTAAGTTAAAACTCACATAACGAGTATTTAGTAAAATATAGTTATGCTAAAATTAATAAAAAATTCGATACATCGGCTGGGTTTTAACAAGCGGTGACAGTCGTCTATTAATAATAACAATATTTTTCGCTGCTCGTCAAAAACAATATCCAACTTACATGTGTGTTTTATGAAGCATTCAAGACTAAGCTCGTCAAAAATAATATCCAACTTACGTGTGTGTTTTATGAAGCATTCAAGACTAAGCACTCAAGTAATTAAACTTGGACATCAAGTAAAGATCCTAACAAATCTAAACTAATATCGCTAGATATCCTCAACACAGTGGACTTAAACCTCAAGAGTAACAAGTCTGCATGAAAATGAGTGCAAATTTTGAATTATGGTGTCGTTAAGAAAAAGTTTGTTATATTTAAAGGGAAATTTCACCGAAACCACCATGTACTATAGCACATGTTTCAAAAACTATCCTGGAGATTTTTTTTGTGCACAAAACCCCCGAACTTTTCTCCGTTACACGTGATCCCCTGTTCAAATTTAAACATTTTAAGTTAAAATTGTACCCTTTTCTCCCAAAAAAACCCTTTCATCCCCCTTTTAAAAGTCCACTATATAACAGGATATTTTGATCATTTCATTAAGAAATTAACGGCAAAGGGGTCTCGAGGGAGGTCGCGTTTAATGGAAGAAAGTTTAGGGGGTTTCTGTACACGAAAAAAATCTCAAGGATGGTTTTGGAAACATATGTTGCATTACAGAGTGGTTTTGGTGAAATTTCTATACTTTAAATTTGAAGTTTGAAGTTTGTATTTGGTAGGGCATTTAAAAAAAAGGAATTCTTAAATAAAAACGCGGGGAATAGGATAAGGCAAAAGAGGAGAAGTAATTATTTTTTTAAGATAAAAAACACTTGTTATGACAAACTTCAATCCGACTCTATCAAAAAGTGAATAAGGACCCATGAATGGACACTTGCAATCATGGGCCTGCAGTGTCACTGCGGTATCCGTTTCCTCAATAAAACAAACTTATGATTTCGAACTTCCCATTTCGTACATACCATATAGGAAATTAGCACTTGTGACAAAAGAAACCCAAAGGTTTTAAGCCTGGGCTAATCAGGAGTTGAAACTCCTCTGACTTTACAAACTCCAAGCCAAACAAACATGCCCTCAGTGGTCAGTAGAGCATTTTAAATTAGATATACATGAGCACAAAAATAAATAAGGAGTACTTTAAATTAGATATACATGAGCCCAAAAATAAATTAATTAACTGCATCCCATACAAGGAGCTTAAACTTCTTTAAGTTATCTGGTCTCTCTCATTCTATCCATTTTCTATGGCGCTTAATACTGATGTTGACCTCTTTCAACATTATCCTCACAGTTTCTCTCAATTCTCCCTATTCGTCAATCCTAATCCCCCATTCACTGCAAATCTTCCAAAGTCCACTTATTATTAAAATCCATGGACACGTTGTATGCTTGCTTCCTGCGTGCATGATGATCTAAGTTACGCCACCTAAGCATGCCATGTAAAACCAGATGCCACTTGGCTGGTCGCTGTCCGCGTATTCTTCTTAAAACCCACGATGCTATATCAACACAACATCGACGCTTCCGGAATTCAAATACAATTGGTTCCGATACCATCTTAAATCCGGTCATTACTCCAAAACTACGTACGAATCCACAATTAGATCGAATCGATAGATACAATCTTGATAATGGTGCCACTAGAAAAATAGTGATAAACCGAGCGCTGCGCTCACCTGACCTGACCTTAGGGGTTGAAGCCCCGACTTAAAACCAGGATCCCATCCTCTTAATTTATATATATCCTTACAACCGCGGACATGGTGCTGCGCTCATAAATCTCTTAAGATAGAAGAAAATTTTCAAACGCAACTGTCACATACATAGCAAGAGTTAGCTCAGCGGTAATTAGTATAGGGCTGTGGTAGGTTTTCAACCGTCACATACAGATTAATTACTGATAGGGACGCAACTGTCACATACATAGCAAGAGTTAGGTGAGAGGAACTATTTAGGGTTGTGCTGTTGCCCTTGCTTTTCACATGGGAATTAATTTTATTGGCTCCTTTCAAAGGCCAAAACCATTATTTATCAATATCAATATCAATATTATTTTTCAAAAAATAGTGCCTTTCCAACTATTATATAAACATCAATCCACAAGCAAGTCTTTGGTACCAAGAGAAGCACAATGCAATCCCTATCAGTTCCTCTCTCTTCTCCTGCTCCCCTTAAGCCCTACAGCCTCAAACCAACCACAACATCCAAAAGATTTCATGCGACGACGGCTACAGCAACAGACAACATGTACGATCTATTATCGGTGAGAGAGAACGCGGCCCCAGAAGAGATAAAGGCGGCGTTCAAGAAGCAGGCGAGACGGTGGCATCCTGATCTCTGTCCTCCTTATGGTGACAAGGGTTTATTCGCTGAGCGATTTGTTGAGGCGAGAAAGGCGTACGAGGTCCTGTCTGATCCCGTGCTTCGCACCGAGTATGACGCTGGGCGGTGTGAGAAAGATTGCTGCGGGTTCAGGGACTGGAGGTCCCAGCTAGAGGGCCTCGAGAAGAGGTCGGCTTCAAGGGCTGATGCAGGTGGCCGGAGGAGTTCGATGAGGAGATCTCAGCAAACTGAATAGTATCTGATCGACGACTCTCTCCTTTCTGGGAAAAAAGGATTCCAACGCCTCACAAAGTAGTTCCTGCAAACAGAAGAGAGAGAAAGACTGTAAATAGTGAGACCTTACCGATGCTGCATACTTGACGTGCACTAAGAATGGATGTGAATAGATAAAATTTTCATGTGAAGAGTTTACAGCTCTAAAATATCGAGTCGAGTGGATGTGGAAGTAATCCTTACATTACTGGTGAATATCATCATGAACGACATGAATCATCCATAGAACGACCCCCAAAAAAATGTACAAATTGAAGAGGGAAAACATATTTGTCTTAATCATCTGTACTAAATCCATAACGTACGTGTGTCAACCTATGAGTTTTAATATGGACAAGTCTTAGTCCTGGTTACATCAACAGAGTACACTTGCCTCGACCATATCTATTTTACAATATAGAAGTGCATAGCATGAGTCATCTTTAGAGAACCAACATGTATTGTTGGGCTCCCTTAAACATCACCAGATTAGATAAAGAATATAATGCAAACTCTAAGGCTATATAGATCATGTCATCTATTGAAAGCCTATCATTTTTTAAAACAAGGATATGAAAGTTAAAAAAAGTTCCCTATGATTTTTCTCATTTCAAGCTATCTACGTCGTTAACTTTTCGAAGTTTAAATCTTCCTCCCTTTCCCCTCCCTCTCTTTCATTTCTAAAACTACCCATCAACTCTTTTTTTTAAAAGTTGGATCCTTTAATTTCAACTATCCTCTCTCTCTCACACACACACACACAACACACACACAAACGCACGCGCAGATATTGCATAAAATGTCAATCTCTTCATGTGCATCACACGTGCAAAAAAACTAGTTTATATAAAGGGAGACGTGAGTTTCCACGTCTAAAGCCGCCTCCAAATAATCCTTTTGAAAAAGACCCTCTCAAGCGTTTGCATTTACAAATAAAACATCTATAAAATTGTGCATCACTATTAATAATAAATTCATTCTTTGAAAATTGATAACTCCTATTCACTTAGTAGTATATAATTCTCTATTAGAAAATGATTATTTGCTAATGAAAAAATCTTACAAAATAAGGAATATTTTATGGGGGAAATGGTCTAGGCCCCTGGGCCCAAAAAGTAATCGGTCTAGGTCCCTGCCAAAAAACAGCAGTGAAAACCTCCCTATGACCTAAAAGCATTGGTTTTAGGTCCCAAGTATACACCCAACTCTTTGTATTTTCCAATACTCATTTACTACCTTTGTACTTTACACGTCACCCTCGGGGCAAAATGTTGAGTCCAGCTAAACTATTACATTTAGCGAAGATAATACTACATATAACTCGATAACTACTGCATTTAAATTACTTATATTTTAAATAATTAATTTCTGGGAAAAATCAAACACTTTAAAATATTTTGTTTTATTAATAATTCTTCGATCCAAATTACTTCTAATCATAGATATTTAACTTCAAAAAACCTTTTATCTATCCTCCATACTTATTTCATTACTCTTTCTTATTTTGACCAACCTACTTTATTACTCTTGTTGTTGATATATAGATATAGTAGTTAATTGTTAAATGCAGTAGATAAATGATATAATGTAGATATTAACTGGTAAATATAGCAGTTAATAAATGTGGATGTTAAATGCTATATGCAGAAGTTAACTGGTAAATGCAGAAGTTAACTGTTCTATGCAGCATATTGAAATTGGTAATATAAAAAGACTTGACGTGAACACATGTGGGGCACATGAAGAGACAAAGGAGGGCCGTTTGTAATAAACCCGTCAGAAACTTAAAAAACTATAGAGATCCAAATACATGAAAAGTTTGTATAAAGGAGTTTTGGCCAAGTTTTTTAAACCCAGGGATCTAGACATATTGCTTTTTGGGCTTAAGGGACTAGACCCATTTCCCCCTTTTTTATATTAAAAGTCGAAGATTATATAGGCTTAGTTGATTACAATTTAACTTACCTCAAGACTTGGCCATGAACTAAATATTTAGTTGTTGCCACCTATCAAATTTTAAATTTAACTGCTAATATGATCTATTTTTCAAGAATAAAATAATTTAAAAATAATCAATATAAAACTTGTTCTCATTACAAGAGAAAAAAATCGCAAGCTTATTCTTCCATAACTTTATAGATGTAAGATTTTGTTTTCTTCATATACGACCAGTGGTGGATCCACAATTTTATTAAGGGTGAGGCCAAAATTGCTATCGTTGTAAAGACTCCGTGCCCGAATGTGAGGGTTCGGGGGCGGTACCCCCGGACCGAATTTTTTGAGTAATTGCACGCACATGGTGTTTCCATATGATACATAAAGAGCCTTCAAAGAATATTTTGAATATATATATATATATATATATATATATATATATATATATAACACAACAAATTTGTAAAAATAGAAGAGGGAAAAACTACCATATTATCTATCTATATTTTTAATGAAGTTAAAATAAGAGGGCAGGGCAAGAGGAAACTATATTGTGATGGAGTTTCGAATAGTGTGAGAATAATTTAATTCCAAAAAAAATACGTTTCAAGTAGGAGCTGAACCCACGCCCCTCTCAAAGAACAAAGCTTAAGGCTAACATATAAAAACACTAAGTCACCCTCATCTTCATATTTTTATTTATATCTATATAATGATATATGTACACATCAATATATATACAAATATAGTGTGTTTATTTTTCAAAAAAGGTGGGGCCATGACCCCACCCTGCCCTCAAGTGGGTCTGCCCCTGTATACGACATACTTTAACTTATTTTTTTAATCATGAATTCGATTGTATATATTTGGTTGAGTTAAGCCAAGAAGTTTTAAGAATCGTTAGTTGAGGGGTTGAGGGGTAAATTGGGTGTAAAATTTAAAACTTATTCTAAATTTGAGTGTTTGTTACTTGTTACTTTTTATTCAATATCAGATTTTTGCCCTACGTGACAAAAATCTTTGGCTCTACCACTATGATTGGCTATACATACTTCACAATTACTAAACAAAGTACTAGTTTCTTTACAAGTTGGGTGTAGCTCCTTATTCAAAAGGGATGATATCTAAATTTTACTCTTATCATTATTCAGAGCATGTTTGAAAGACGCATTCAGGAAACCCTAGACAATATCATCAAATTTATAATTGAATTGTTTGCACATGCAACAGCCCTTCCATAAACTATTCTCAATTTGACTTCAGATTATGCCACGAATCAAAGAAATCCTAATAAAATTTGATGTCACATGCTGCATATGCTATTAAACATATCAATTGTGGTTTCATGGAAAGGGAATATAACTAACTCCTATTATTTCTATACGTCTGATCTAAAGGAAGCATTTTTTAAAATAATGTTATCAATGCTAGTACTACTGTAGAAAGTTGAAAAAAAGCTTATGCTAATCCTACTGTAGAAAGTTGAAAGAATGCTATGATATACATATAACGAAGCCATTAAAAAAATTCTCTAAAGTTTGTTATGACTAGTCACATTGCAACTACAATTAAAAACAGAAGGATGAATATATATAAGGAATATGGGAGCTGGTCAAAAAGTAAACCACCTATCATTTTTTTAATGATTGACGCCACTCATATTGATCAGCTTATTCTAAGACATGCACATACCTAAAATCATGTGATCTTGGTACTTGCACTTGCAAGGATCATAAATTTAACAGTTCACCGGACTGGACAACATTTCCATAACCAAACCACACGGAAAATTGGTGTACATATGCTTTAGGCCACGAAGATGAAGATGGACGCTGATCATCAAAGAAAGTTGTGGAATGAAGACTTTTTGACCAATATAGACTATAGAGTTGGATCTACATCTATCAACTTAACAATTTTAGGGTCAGATTGAGTTTCCAGCCATAGGGCATGTTTACAGGTTTCCTCCAAATAGCTGTTATTTACTTCTTGATAATTTCGAGATTATTTTCAGAATTTTGCTTTCAGATGCTCAATCATTTCTATTTTAAAACTTCTCTGATTAATCGATGGTATAAGTTATGTTTAACATAGTCAGAAGAAACATAAGGCCATCAATATATGTAATATGATCAGCTGACAGCAGTATATAAAAAATTAGAACTTGACCAGACTATAAAACTAGAAAACAAAATAGAAGATCCAATGGGTTAATTCAATGCCTTAATAATAGAGGTAAAGAAACATACTCTGCCATATTCATTCCGCAGGTGCTAACGTACCAACCAAACTATTCATGCAAACTGCATCATACACTTCGATGTTCAAACCCGAAACCAGAAACAGTTCAACCTCATGGACAAATCTCTCAGTTCGTCCCAATTAATAGAAAACTACTCATGAAATCATGCACCAAACCACTAAACAGCTCGTGTTTTTTCTCAGGCAAGACATACTTCATGCCATCGCTTTGTTCTCTTTTCGGGAAACTATCAATTACTCCTCCTACATGATGCACGATAATCTCCACACCCTCTTCTTGAGTAAGAGCCTGTATTTCCCTCCTCAGCCAATTTTCAAGCAATACATTTTTACGAAAATACCCACTTCGCTTCCAATACAATTTAACATACGATTCATTGTTTGAGACTCTCATATCACTATTATACCACTGCAATCTAAAGTTATGAGCACTTGAAAGAAAACTGTTTTTCTCGTTCTGGGTTATGTAATGTTGCTGGAAATGTTCTCCATCAAAATTATGAATCATAGAAAAAAATTCCGTCTTGCAAAAAGTGGAAGGTGGTGCTGTTTAAGATTTCTTGCTGAGCACATTCGACCAATAGAGAATGCAGCGAAAGCAAAATGAATGGAAACAAGTATCTAAATAAGCTTCTTGGCTCAAAGGTTCGAGGCATATGGCGCAAGTGTCTGGGTCTTTGCTGCTGCACGAAGAAGCCATATCATTTGATAGAGTGGCACAGGGCTAGCATGTGCCTAAGTTGTCTCCTTTGTAGTTACAATTTGATTGAGTAACAGAATCATAATTCGTCACCAAAACCAGTCAAATTCACCAAGCAACCCCTGTAACAGAAATGAAACCTATGTTACAAAAAGACTGGAAGGAAACAGGTGATATATTATAGAGAATTATTACGAATTCACAATAGATGCCTGAAAAGCAATTGAGGTCATTTTGGTTGTTCACAAGACATTTCATGTTAAAAACAAAGGGCCTACTTAAGTTTGAAGTTGAGTTCAATTCTAACGCAGTTTTGTAGAATTATCTAATCTTAACCCTAAAATCCTCACCACAGCCGGTTTGGATTTCATGTGGGAGTTTAAATAACATGAGTCATCTTAGCCTAACAGTTGAAAACACCGGAGTTGTCTAAAACTCCAACCCAACTTTTTTCCCCCTTAAAGTCCTCCCCCCAACCCAACTTTTTTTCCCTTAAAGCCCCACCCCCCCCCCCCACCCCGAAAAAAATAAATAAATAAAATAAAATAAATTATAGAACAACCCTTCCGGAGTTTATCCAAAGCCAAACAACACACCAAAGTCTATTCTGAAGTGGAGGTAGAACCTTGAGAACTGGAGTTTGCATAACCTGTACCTCCACCTAAAAATAACTCCTAGTTATCCTAACTTCAAAACCAAACAAACAGGCCCAAAAAGATCACAGCTTTAGTATAATAGTATCTGGGATGACACAAAATGAATGAAATCTAGAGCATGAGAGTCAAGGTGCAACCTATGGAATTATCAAGTCGCACCACATGAATCCCACTTGTCCAGCATTAACCAACCCACATATTTTATGGAAACAAATATAACCCAACATCAGCAAGCTTTTGAATGAGTCAGAATATTGGAAAAAGCACGATAGCAACATGGTTTGAAATCGCTGCCAATCCCGATCTGAGATGACCGGTTCCGAAAATTGATTGTCCGAGATGGGTTATCGATACCATCCGATACAGAGTTATATTAGGTTTACCATTTGATTAGTATTAAGTGTATTAATGGGTTAGTGGGTTTATTAATAGCGTACTGATTTATGGTTTATTAGACATTATTAATTACTAAATAATAAATAAAAAATATTACGGTTATTTACCGAGCATTAAAACAACCAAGTTACTCATCATCAATTGTTAAAGAGTTTGTTAAATTGTTTGTAGTTGCTATTACTATTTGTTTAGAGAATTTCATACTTTTCTTTTTAAAAAATCCGATATTTCCAATCCAAGTCAGCCGATACGACCGAGATGGCCAATTCCGATCCCAAAAGGACCCAGATATGGGTAGCAATACCGAGATTTTAAACCTTGGTTGCAGATTTTGTTTCGAATTAGCTACTGTAACTAAGGTTCAAGAACTCGGTTTCGGTCTCTTATAATTTTATTGGTTTTGCTAGGTTTCAGCTAGTTTCGCTAATCTCGGTTCGAGTTTTGGTTTCGACGGTAATACAACATACATAAATGTAGATATATTAAATATTTAAACTTATGGTTCTATATTACAAGACAACAATCCTAGTGTTTAAAAATCCAGTCATCATACAAAATATATTGAAAAGTGTACTTAGATAAGTATTAATATAGGAATTGGGTTCATTTTTTGCGGTTTTTAACAACGAAGGCCTACAATGTTCATAATAACAGTAAAAATTGTATAAAAAAATAAGTTTTTAAAGGTTTCATCCGAAACGATATTGTATGGTAGATTTCGTATCAGTTTCGGGTTTCGTATCGGTCTCCACCGAAACCGATACGAAACCACCACGTATTGGTGGTTTCGGTCGAAACCTCGAACCTTGACAATAACTTTAGATATAGTACCTTAGCTAGAGTTGCTCATATTAAGCGACATCATTTGTGACAATCCAGTCATATACGACAAAATGATCATTTGAATCACCTTCTCTGGCTTGAATTACTTATGTCAAAAGACCTCCAATTTGGGAAAAAATAATAGACTATTAGATTAGGAACATAAAGATAAAATTGAACCACCATTTCTAATGTGAATGACCTATGAAATCTTTGGGGTCATTGAAACTCTGTTGGCTTTTATGGTTACCTCATGTTGATCTACTAGCTTAACACTGTTGAGATGTGAGAAGACTAAAATAGTCTCATATTGGAAAAACTATGAGAGGGGCATAAGTATAAGACATAAGATGAGACAAAGCTCAACAAGACTTGAGTCTTATTGTTGGAACCCATTTATATCAAAAGCCTGTGTACACTCATAAATAAAAATATATACTCGCCCCCCCTCATTTTGTAATATAAATATAAAAGCTATAACAAGGTATCAGAGCCAATGGCTTGATCCAAAACCTCAACAATACATCTGAGAGAAGCAGGCTATAAGCACAAAAAAAATACCAACCGCACCAAAAAAATACCAACTACACCAAGAAAAAATGATGCTTGCAGGTGAGGGAGAGTTCAACAAGGCTTAAATCTTATTGTTGGAAGCTGCTTATATCAAAAGCCCGTGTACACTCATAAATAAAAATATATTCGCCCTCCCCCCCCCCCCCCATTCTTTAATATAAATATAAAAACTTCTACCAAAGACAATTGCCCAAAAATCTTTTCACCTAAAAACATCTATTGATTATGCTACTACCTTAATGTAAGTTGATTATATTATTCAGCAGGATTTAAAAGCAAGGTATTCGATCCAGCAGAACTTCTCATGGCATCTATCTCGCTAATCATACTCCATAATGTGCTAAGTGCTAACCTCATTAAAATCTTTGATTTGACTTCTCTGAGAAAAATTTAGTGTATTTGAAACCTTCACTATCCAAGATGAAAGCACATTTCAGCTGAAGCACAACGAGGAAACAAGCATCCAAACATTTTGGGAACAAGCATCCAAACAATCAAGGAAAATCATTACTCAGCGATGAAAAGCAAAGTTCAAATAACAATCTCATAAGCATTAGTTTTTTTCCTTCTGCATAATCAATGTTCACACAAAAGTATCAGAGCATGAAAGCCTTCCTAGAGTTAGCTTTAAACAGAATCCAGGTAATGCCACAACATCAACAATATGAGTAAAATTGAAAGTATGTGACCAGGCATAATCTCGAGTTTTCTTGATTATGCGAACACAATTTTGAGTGAACTTGAAAGAATGCTACCACAACGCATAATCTTTATTATTCTGGATTATACAACCACAATTCTTTGTAACCAAATTTCAAAATACTGATATATCTTGTATTAGAAATCCAAAACCCATCTAACAAAACTAGAATCACTTCAAATGACAATAATAGCCAAGCCTGTTCTTATCAAGGTGATTGAAATAATAAGATTCACGATAAGAATTATAAATGGTCAATTAACAAGCAACAGAAATATGGAGCCACATGCATCTTTTGGCATTCTTCGAACTAAGCAATTGACATGTGATAGAGGTAATTGCTTCTAGAAGTTACAATTGGAGCAGGTGAAATTAATTCAAACCCTACAGAAACAAGCTTGTGAAAGAAAGAGTTTAGTTCCATTTCGCATCAAACAGGAGAGAAATGGGATACTGTTATTTTCTAGTTTAATCTAACATTAAAAAGGAAATTGCTATCAAATAAAGTCACCAAAAGGGCTCATTACATGAATAGTAGGAACCACAAAAATCTGACACAATGCGAGCATCTTTGGTTTAAGAGTTTAAACAGGAGGAGGGTATCCCAACTCTCTTCTCCTAAGTATGCATGACCAAACAATCACAATTATAAGATAAGCTCAACATAACTGAATCCATTCATAACCAACATTATTAAAGCCTTTCCCCATAAACACGGTGTAGGGTATTTTCGTCACCCCATTGAAATGGGAATACGAGCGCGCTTATCAGGCGTACTACAGATTCTCCCTGCCAAGGATAAACGGGGGGTTTATTGATTGTGGAGATCCGAATCTCCGGCAGCCGCGGACTAAGCTGCTGTTAATTACCCCTCGCCTTTGGAGTGAACGAACCTCCGATTGACGGGTTAAACTGGTCATGCGAACTCAATATGCAGTGTGCGTGTGTTATGTTTTGAAAGGGATTTTGGATATATCGGCGGCCCCGCAGAGTTTTACGGGAGTCCCGCTACCCGGATAGCGGGCTGGGGTCAAGGGGGCTAGCAGCCCCCTTACGAGGTGCGAGGCAGCGCCCAGTTAGAAAAATTTTCTAACGGGGGTTAGTATATTTAGTATGGAGTGCATATAAAATTGGAGGGAGCGTCTTAAAAACGAGTGCATGGCACGTGGGCGCTGGGCGCCCACGGGTCACGTGCCTGGCGCGTGGCGTTGGGCGCCCGTGGGTCACGTGCCTGGCGCGTGGGCACTGACGCCCGTGGGTCACGTGCTTGGCACGTGAGCGCTGGTGCCCACGGTCACGTGCCTGGCGCGTGGGCGCTGGGCGCCAGCGGGTCACGTATGCAGCACGCGACCGATGGGCGCCAGCCGGTCACGTGCGCTGCATACGACCGCTAGGCGCTGAGCGCCCGCAGGTCACATGAAGCACACGTGGGCGCTTAGCGCCCATGGGCCACGTGCCTTGCACACAACAGCCAGGCGCCAGCGGGTCATGTGCGCCTCACGTGACCACTGGGCGCTGAGCGCCCTCGAGTCGTGTGAGACGCACGTGGACGCTTTATTGCTCGCGGGTCACGTGCCATGCACGAGACCGCTGGGCGCCTGCGGGTCATGTGCGCAGCACGCGACCGCTGGAAACACCAGCGGAAAAGGGGTTTAACCCCTAGGTTAGGAGTTAAACTCCCAAATGAGGGCTTTGGAGTTGAACTCCCAACATGGATTATGTATAGAATCGGAGTTAAACTCCTAAAAAGAGGTTTGATTTATAGAGTTAAACTCCAATAGATTTTGAATGGAGTTAAACTCCTAGAGATCTTTGGATTTTCTTTTGAGCCTTGGATCCTCCCGGAATGGGATTTTTGGAGATGGGTCTCCTTCTTCCTCTTCGTTGGCTGGATCTTGAAGGAAAAGGGGGTGAGATTCAAAATCCCCCTTTAGAGATCTGATGGGAGATCCGACTCCACTTTTTGGGTTTTATAGTGAAAAACTATTTTCTTTTGAAAAAGAAAAAGTTGAACTCTTGATTTAATTCAAAGAGGGAAAGAAGGTTTAGAACCTTAAGAAAGGAGGAGGCACAAACCCTAATTTTTGGGGAGAATGAATTGTATCCTTTATTTCATTATCATGTTGTCTTATATAGGCTTACACATTTACATATAGCCCCTTGGGCTTTACAAAATGGTATTTTGCCCATCACATGCCTTATATGCTCATTTATTTTGCACATAAGTCATGAGCTTTACAAAAATTTGGCTTTATGCCCATACAGATTACATCAAAATTATTTATTACATGATTTTTATTTTAGCATGGGAGAGGCTAGCTGCGGGGCTCGACTTGGGCATGGGCCCACTTGCTTGGGCTTGGGCCCGCTTACTTGGGGTTGACCATGACTTTGACCCGGTCAACTGGGGTGCAAATTTTGACCCCAACACACGGGTTCCGAAATGGAGCAAAGATCCATGGAAAATTTGATGAATTTTCAAGGCCGACTATTGACTTTGACCATTTCTTTGAATTTTTCCAAAATCCAAGTCAAGAACTAAGAACATGATTGTATTCTCTAACTTCTTCTAGACTATAAGACGAAAAAAGTATAAAAGAAGAAAGATGATAACTTTGTTCGATATAGGACGTCGTGTTCATCTCTAAGGCACATGCAGAGCAAAAGAGAAACCAAACACATTACCACACTGTTACCTTTTGGGCCCGATCCGGCCCACTACCCGCCCATATGAGTGGACACCCTATATATATTCATATAGGGGCTAGGGTTTCACAAGAGAGACATTCATATAATATAAAGAGTTTTCTTGAGAGAAAACCAAGACAGCCGTCATCTCTTTTTCTCGTTCACTTCTACTTCGGGTTGTCTTGCGGGATGATCAAGAGAGGGATTCTCGCTTTCTTCCAAATTGTGGATTCCCTCTGGCCGTTGCTTGGAGGTGTCAAATATCAGATCTTCTACGTGACGTTGGCAGGGTGATCTATTGTAATCAATCGGATCAGGTATATCGTAAATCCTTGCGTAGATAGATTGTATTTCCACTGCTATGTATGTTTGTTTTGCTTCTACGCATCATAGGTGAACATTGATATCAGAGCCATACATCCTACGTTCGTAGATTAATATAGATCTGTTTTCAAAATTATTTACAACTCAAAAGTTGCATTTTTTTAATCTAAATATAGATCAATTTTTTAAATCTAAATATAGATCAATTTTTTAAATAATATTATGACTGATCTATATTTTAGGGTGATCGTTTTGTTGGATCTTCGAAAATCTATCTATTTTTTTGCATCAGTATATGTTACCATAGATTGGATCTATAATTCATTAAGACACTTATGGTGTAGTTTTAATTCGTTGAAGTGAAAATACCCATGGAACAATATGTGAAAAGATTTATTTTTTTTAAGATCGGATTTTGTGTGTGAAAAGAAAAAAAGGATTTTTTCTCTTTTGGTATGAGCAATAATGGCGGCTAGGTCGCATTTTTTAAAAACCCCAACCCTAATTTTTTTGATAAAAGGAAACTTACGAATTTGTTTTGGGGTCTTGGTGATAGCACCAAAAATTTTGGGGCATTTTACATGGACACAAAAATATTTTTTGGAGATATGGTTTGACCCAAATGTATTTTGATTTTTTTGTTGGACCATTGGTAGATGATAAAATATTTTTCTAACTAAAATAACATTTCTGAATATTTTTTTTCTTCTCAGTTTTTATTTTTAAAAAATCGGCCAAAGAGGGGACCTAGGCCCCGACCAGGGCTCGGACCCGGCCTCTGGGACCCGAGCTGGGCTCAAGCCCGGGCAGAGACATAGGCCCTTTTATTTTATAAAAAAAAGTTTTTTTTATGTATTAATAAAATTTTAGAAAATTACTAAAAAAATCAAGAAAAATCTGTAAAATTCCAGAAAAAATCTAAAAAATTAAGTAAATTATTTATTTTGTTTTTTCCCCTTATTTTTGGAGTTTCCAACTCAAATTTATGGGTTAGTTAAGGGTTTTCCTATTAACTCGGGGAGTTTTGTTTTTTGAAAAATTTGTTTTTGCTCACCAATTTTTTTTTCAAAATTTATTCTCACATAAATCTTCATTTAATGAGTAGTTGTTTCAATAGGAGCGTCTAGGGCACTTATTAATTTCATGAATAAAACGAACATCCTCATAAAATAGACAAGATTAAGTAGGGCAGTTTAATCAAAAAATGAATTTTGTTAGATTGTTTCGTTGCATTTTGTGATGTGCATGACATACCATATAAAAGAAAGACGCATGTTGCCTTAATCTAACAAATTTCAAATGGGAAATTTTGAGAAGAGACGGGAGTCTAGATTTAACTACCTAATTTACTCCGTTTCTAAGAAATCTATATTCCGTCGTTCAATCATATTAACAAGATTTTAAATTTAATACTTTTGAAGGATGTGGTTGGGACCTTAGACTTCTCTTCTCTTCCTTCAGAATGTGAAATTTATTATTTTTGTTAAGATGGGTTGAAAACGAATCGTTTTTTTTTTTGGAAGAACGGTACTCCATTATTTTACCTATAGTCTTAATACACTCAAATATCTTTTCGTCATCAGATGTCTTCCAGATCAGTTATTACCGATCTCACCAAAGGTGATAAGTTAAACGGTAATAACTTCTTCGACTGGCGTCGAAAGATTCGCTTTATACTAAATGAGCAAGAATTGCAAGATTGTACTGAGGCAGAAATGCCTGAACTGGAACAAGACTCCACTCGGTAACATAGAAGGGCTGCAGAGGAGTACTAGAAATGGATCCAAAAGGATCGTTCAGCGCGGCACATTATGCTAGCCATAATGAGGAACGATCTCATTGGTGAATTTAAAGAGTATCCAACAGCAAAGAGACTCTGGGAAGCTCTTGAGACCCGCTATGGACACATTTCACCAATGAGGATCCATGCACTGACTATTAAGCTGGATTCGTACAAGATGTTTGCTGGGCAGGACATCAAATTTCATCTTCGTATGATGGCATCGATGATCAGGAATCTTGGAATTGTTGACTCTAAGTTTACTAATGAGCAACAAATTCAGGCCGTCATCCAGGTTCTGCCCGATTCCTAGGATGATCTCAAACTCCTATTATCCCGTTCTGACGTGAAAACGTTCGAGGATATGAGGGCTAAAGTTGAGTTTGAAGAAGAGCGCATGGACACTCTCAAACCTAAGAAGCCATCATCCACAGTATGGCAGCTGAGACTCCAAACCCAAGTCCAAACGACCTAGACGCAAGGGGTCCTTGTTCCTTCCCAAAAATAATAATAACAATAAAATAAACCATGGAACTTAAGTCCATGCACCAGAAAAATGGGCGTTGCCATGCGCCAACAATCTTAGGCACTGCGCCAATGTTTAGAGGCTCTCGCTTTTTTGACATTTGGAAAAATATTTTTCCAATCCGGTTAACCAGAAAATCTTTAAATAAAATATTTAAAAATATACCTAGCTTGAGCTATTCAAGATATTCCCTATCTTTCTAAAACAGAAAGATAGTTTGTTAACAAGAGATATGCTCTTTTATATTTTTCTAAATAAAGAAAAATATAAGGCTGGTTAACAAGGACCCTTGGATATATAATCCAACGGTGCTTATGCACCCAAGCTAATATTCGCCCTCTTTCATATATTCTTTTAAAACAAAAGAATCTAATGAATATCTTATTTAAATTAGAAAAATATCAATCATATCAACAGATAGACCTTGGATCTATAATCCAACGGTGCTTAAGCATCCGGGCTTGATCTTAAAATCAATTAGAGAGATCTCAAAAAGATATTGTCTCTACTTGCATAACAATATCTATACCCTATATAAAGGACCTAGAGGTCAAAATTTGACATCACAGAGATAAACACAACACATACAGGGGGATAGAAAATACATGAACTTAAGTTCTCAGCAATCCAACTTTGTCTTCTTCCTCGTCGCTCAAGGTGAGAGAAGAATGTTTTCCATGATATAATATATTTAACCCCATCCACGAGAAGGTTAACCTTCATATATATAGAACTTAAGTTCTCATCAATGATTTTAAGATCTCTGGATCAAACTTCGCCTCAAGAAAACTTCAGTGTTCATCAGAGGGATTTCTTTTATCTTCAGATCTAGGGTTTGAGAGATAGAATCATACCCATGCATCATGAAATTTATATTTCGAGAGAGCAGATCATATGATCTATATTAAAAGGGACTTCTAATCACAAAAATTGTGATCATGATATTGTTAATGGCCAAAATAGCCATTAACATAAGCTTAAGCCCCAAGAAACTTAAGTTTCAAAAGAAAGAAGATTAATCTCTATGAAAACCTTATGCAGTCATGCGCCACTGAACATGCGTCACAAAGAGATGCGCCAATATGAAGGGCATGCGCCAATATAGGCCATACGCCAATGAAGACATGTTTAAACATAGGTATATGCGTCAATATGGGCATATGCGCCAAAGACCAAAGTCAAAGGCATATGCGCCACAATCGATGGGCGTTGCTCTTAATACACCAGATACCAAAGAAACCATACCCATGCGCCAATACCCTTGGTACACGTGGCATGCGCCACAATCCTGATGCGCCAATAATGCAGTGATGTTCCAGACCCATATACTTTTGTCTGTATGACACGTGGCATACGCCAGAACTTCTGGGTGCCTATATATATATATATATATATATATATATATATATATATATATATATATATTCCAGAGGTCCATTCTCAGCCCATTTGGCTAAGTGATATAAAGCTTAAGCTTTCATGATATTTCTTGAGCCCATATACTCACATATTTTAAGTCGAGCTTAATCTAAAACAAGATTAATAGTTCTTAAATATATTTTCTAAGTTGACCTTAATCCCATATACGGCTAACGATCCTTAGATCGGAACATATACTCTGAACCGATAGACCCCATTCATATGAGAAATGCTATCTAGGTTTAAATCCAAATTTGATTTGGGCTAATCCGCGTCCTACGGGCAACAACAATTTATTAGTTTTCGTATACAATTCAAGGACAACCCCAAAATAAACAAAATATAATACGGCACGAAGAGATGGACATGAAGTAGAGAAAGTTATTATCGCTTAACGATAACGTAATTAACTGCAGGGACTTGCGCCTGCAGGAAAAAGCGTCTCCACAATCAAAAACCCCTCACATATGAGGAATCTGATAAGTTCGGCTACATCGGCCGCATCCATCCAAACCTCCGATATACAGCGCCATAAATCAACTTGGTATATTCGGAGAGGTGGACGGATATGTTCCATATATCATCTACCCCAGATCCATCGCCTGGACGCGCTCCCCGCGCCTTGGTCCGATTTCTGGCGATAAACAAATTCCGGCATGCCTTATGGGACCTTTTTCTCTTTCCACTCCACACTTTGTGTGTCATGTTTCGCGAAATAATCGCGGTATGTTATGTTGCCCTTGGATGTTTGGGTCACTAAAACTAGTGCTTTGCTTGAATGCAGATCAATGGCCTTATTCAACAAATCCAAGCTCAATGCTAGCTCCAGCACCACTCCGGCTAGAGTGACTTGGTCAGGGCAGGCCATGGCCCCGGTGCTTTGCTCCTGATGGCTCAAGTGGCACAACTTGATGGGCTCTTCTTTGGGACCATGCTTCCACCTCCCTCTCTTGGCATCCTAGCGCCAAAGGAGACGCCCAAGAAGTCAATTTTCGATAGGCTAACAACTGCCGCAGCTGGCTCCGATGATAAGCCTGCTCGATATGAAGGTTCGGTCTTCTAGATGCTGAAATCCAGCTCTGTAGGTTCCTCCAAAAAGCCCGCGATCCTAAAGAAGTCGGTCTTCAAACGGCTGACATTCACGGCTCGTAATATGACCGAGGCCCCCAAGAATGATACTCCGCTTAAGCAGTCAGTCTTCCACAGGCTGGCACCTCAAGATGTTGATACTCCCATGCCCAGACAGTCAGTTTTTAAGCGACTGTCACCTGTCAAAACTTCATATACAAGAAGGGGCAAGATAGCCCGAAAGGACAAAGAAGGCAGATCCATGAAGCTCCCACAGCTGAAGCACCGACCTATGTTACTAAAGGTGCCCGACGCCGATACTGGCGCCGAGTGAGGCAGGCTGGGGGAAGCTCCCCATCTAGGCTAACTCCACCTACTCCGATGCTCCGAGATGTTGTTCCAACCGAGAACAGCTTCGAACCTCTAAAGATGGTTAAGCGCAATTCACCCACCGTTATACTGAAGAAGTTGCCACCTCATGCAGAGATGCATGACGAGCCGAAAGCGATACGTTCGGTCAAGCGGTTTTCTTCGACCATCCACGGAGTTTGGAAAGAAGTCCCGAACTCTATCATCGATAATAGCTATTTTCGCCAACTGAAGAAGCTCAAAGGTCGATAAGATGATGATAGATCCCTTCCTAGATACAAGGAGGCTCATTCCCAAAAGGTTCCTGCTATGATGGTTCCTTCAAAAGCGACTTCTCATAAAAGAAGGAGGCCGGATAAAGTCCTGGTGCCCAAGGCAAATTTTGAAGGCCCGCATTCCATGTGCCCCAAGTATGGAGGCATGGTAGTTCATACAATATATATGATGAACTCGAAGAATGATAGTCGAGCCCCCGTTTCTCATAGACCCATCACTCGATTTATAACAAAGGATCAATAGAAACTGCAAGATATATTGGCTCAAGCGGCGGAGCTCATGAGTCCACCGCCCAACGCAAACCCTGATAGCACTCCCAAAGAAAGAACGGGACAATAGCCTGATATTGACTATCTAAAGCGCGTCCTTGAAAAGGACGAGAAAGCTGCGGGAATGAATGCAATGATGGACAAGATGGTCATTCTATTCCAAAGCATGGTCGAAATGATAGCTCAACCGGAACCACGGACAGATGAGCCACCAGTAGTTATTATCGACGGCAAGGAAGATGCGTCGAATCCTCTACAAACCCTACCGGCGACGAGTTAGGAGACGATCTCCAAGGAGAAGTTGGATGAATATATCGCGCAGTAATTCAAAACCCTTCAAGCCAGCGAGATGGCAGGCAAGCTGGTCAAGACTGGTCGACCGTATGCAGCCTGGTATGACCAGAGGCAATATCCTTCGGGATATACGATCCCAACTTTCCAAGTATACAAGGGGACCGGCAATCCTCGACAACACATCACCCAGATTTAGATACGGCAACACTGGGAGAGATGATGTATTGCTTCTTCGCCAATTCGTCAGCAATCTATAAGGCACTGCTTTCGAATGGTATTCAGAACTTCCTAATAATTCTGTTAAGACGTTCGATGAGATAGAGATTCTCTTCTGCTAACGATTCGCCAGTGCTAGTGTCACTATGACGGCACTGGTTAATGAAAGAATCATGCAGAATGAAATATGGGTTCAATATGCTATCCGATGGCGAAACCTATGGTCTAAATGCGAGTAGCGCATCGGCGAAGCTCCAACCATCAGGATGTTCGTGGCGACCATCGATCGACACTCGCAGGTGTATCTGTTCATGGCCTTCTTCAAGCCTACCACCTTCCAGGAGCTTATCGATAAATTAGCTCAGCTGGATTCGATGGGTCAAGGTTTCCACTTCGGGCCGAGACTCACGAAATTATAAAGGGAAAGGCAAGACGGTGTTTATCGCCAATGCACAACAGCAGCAGCAACAGGGTGGCCCTAAAGCGTCTGGTCGCCAAAACAATACTCGTATGGGGCCGACTCTCGAGGAGAGGATAGGGCGCGAATATTTGTTCTCTCACGATAAAACAAAGTTGTTCGAGCTCGCCATAAAGAATGGCCTGCTGACGTTGCCCGAGCCACGGCGACAAGCCCAGGCAAACGAGGTCAACAATCACAACTACTGTCCCTACCACCATGTGGTAAGCCATCCGATCGAAAATTGTTATGTCTTCAAGAACCGGGTTGAGGACCACTATAAACCGGGGAAGTTCATGCTATCAGATAACTAGAAGGTGAATCTACCCCAAAAGCATACCCCTAAAGGGGCTAATACATAGGGGCATCCTGTTCATTCGTGGAAGAGACCCCGCAAGAGGTAATGCTTTCCTCCAAAACAAGGAAGATGTTGAGAGACCTCCGAGCATGTATGGCAATCAGGTGGAAAAGCTCGCTTGAGCCCGAGATTATAGAAGGGGTGCTGAAACTGCGTCCCACTTTGAAAATTACTGATAAGGGGAAATGCCTCAAAGTCAAGCAGTCTAAGAAGAAGACAAAGAAACTCGTGCAGCCTGCCGAGCATATAGAGAACCGTACGGACATTCAAAAATATATTGGCACGCTAGAAAAATATAACCAAAAGACGCGTTCACCAATCACTCTAGAAGAATTCCTTCAGCATCTCCTTTAGAATAACAAAGAGGAGGAAGAGACGGCTTAGATGAAGAAGATGAGGAAATGGAAGAACGTGTGGAAAGTTGATGTATGGTCAATCATTCCTCCATATATGATGAGGATGCGCCAGCTGCATCCGAAAGAGACTCAGACGAACAAGGGGTGGAATCAATACCAGAAGCTCCAAGTTCGGCACAAGAAGACCCAGTTGAGAAGCTGCCTTCCTACTTACTCTTCTCGAAGGTTCCCAAATCAATATATACACAATATGTTAGCCCCAGGTGGAATCAATATGTTAGCCAAGAAGAGTAAGGTTCCCAAATCATATATACACAATATGTTAGCCCATCTGAAAAAGCTGCCTTCCTACTTGAGTATATATGATATTCTACTCCTCTCGAAAGAACAGCGGGAGTCTTTAATCAAAGCCCTTGAAGAACCCGATCAATTCCAAGCTTTCTTTGCCAAGGAAACAATGAAGGATAAACCGGCGGAAGTATATACAGCCGACATCACCTTCAGCGAAAAGGATCTCCTTCTGGGAACGTTCGAGCATAATCGACCGCTTACGTGGCTGGGTACTGCGATGATAAGAGGATAAATAAGATTCTCGTCGATAACGGCTCTTCAGTTAACCTTCTAAATGTAAAGGTGCTCAAGCAGCTGTCTATGGATGTTCCATATCTCGGTCGTGAAAAGATCACCATCTCTGGATTTGACTCACGGTCTTCAAAGATGTTGGGGTCCATAGTATTGACATTGTGCTTTGGACAGCTCGTCACGGACGTAAAGTTCCATGTCATTGAAGGCAAGACGTGTTATAGAGCTTTACTCGGTAGACCTTGGATGCACGAGCATGGCATCCTCTCTTCTACACAACATCAGTGTACGAAATATTTTAAGGATGGCCAAAAGCAAACCATCATAGATGAGCTCAACCCTTTTTTCATGAATGAAGTACGGAAATATGAAGATGCCAAATACTTCCTGTCGGACTTCAAGGATATCAAGTGGTGCGGCAAGTCGAAAAATAAACAAGTACAAACGACCACCATCTCGATCTTTGGAAGCGATTCTGAAGAAGAAGAGATAGTGTTCGTGGGTCAACCTTCGAGGGAAGCCAATAAACACAACTCGTCGGCCCCCATTCCAGTCTTTGGCAGTGACTCGGTAGAAAAAGTTGATACGGTGTTCTCTACCCACCCGCAGGTGAAGACTCCTGATGATACAGACCGAGCCCTCCATATTGCGATGGTTCCGTCTTGCCACTATAAAGAACTCGATGCACTCAGCACTTACAGCATGCAAGAGTTGGTCACCTTTCATGTACCTTTCAGATATGAGAT
This sequence comes from Agapanthus africanus, assembly GCA_030015575.1. Classification (NCBI taxonomy): domain Eukaryota; kingdom Viridiplantae; phylum Streptophyta; class Magnoliopsida; order Asparagales; family Amaryllidaceae; genus Agapanthus; species Agapanthus africanus. The sequence continues at coordinate 195,310,732 of CM057339.1, read as the reverse complement.
GAGAAGGCGATTCTCTTCTACAAATCGTTAGAGACCGGAGTGGAGAAAGACGTCTGGCATGGTCTTGATCCGAATCTTGACAGGTTGTGCAACATCTGAATGTCGAGATACTTCACAAGAGGACTAAGAGAGTTCTTGAAGCGTCAGGGAATATTATTTGAACAGACTGTCCGTCAAGCTCAATATTACAAGAGGATTTGGGATGTACTAGAGACCCGCCAAAGCAAGCCGAATGGAAAAATGGATACTACCAGCTTGGGATATATACGACCGAAGAAGCGGGAGCGAACTCATAGCCGTTATGCCGAAGCGAAAACAAAGATACTAAGCGGGTAGATGACGCAACCGAGCAAAAGAGATACCCCGCAAGGTGCTTCATTCCAACCATCGGAAAAGCCGATTGAGACGCTGATGAGAGAAGCGGTTCAAGAAGTTGATGAGCTCGAAAAAGCATAATGGCTCTATATGAAAAGGTCATACGTTTGCCTCCGACCGAGCAATATAATGGAGCAAGGAGTTACAATAGCCCGACCCCGCAATAGCTATCTCTGCCTTCCTTTATAAGAGAGAAGGTTCGAAGCGGCGACAACGAAATTAGGACGACATCTACGTCCAACCCTCAACCAAAACAAGGTGATCTCGAGACGATACGTTAACCAAAAAAATGCCGTACAGGCTCATCCTTTATATAAAGGATGGGACGGGGATACTCCTTTCCCCGTGATAAGACGGGAAAGATATTCGCCCTCGTCATGAAACACAATTTATTAACGCTTTTCAAGTCTAAGCAGCTCCATCAGGCAAATGTCGTTGGTCATCCAGACTACTGTCTTTACCATCAGGTCGTCGACCACCCGATCGAAAATTGCTTCGTCTTCAAAGACTGGACGGAGGAGCAATATAGGCAAGACAAGTTCGTGCTGAGTGACAGCTGGAGAGCGGAGCCCCACAAAGGCAAATACCAATGTGAAACTACTCCGCCAAATCGGAGCGTAGCCAGCCTAAGAGACAGAAGCTCACCCACGTTTGCCATATGATAAAACTTTCCGATGATGTGGAAGATGATGAAATGCTCAGGCTTTTCGATTGCCTCGTCAATGAAGACGAGGTGATCACAGAACTGCCGCCAGCACCTAAGGAGCTGAAAGATGGAATCCATAAAGACACTGATGAATTAATGAAGATAGTGTTTACCGCTGGAAACCGGACTGAGACGTTGGAAGAATGTCTAGCCTGAATGAGATGGCAGATACTCTATAAAACATATCCTTCCACATCTATGAAGATACCAAGTTGATTTGTGGCACTGTATATCAAAGGTTTGGATGGATGCGATCGTTGTAGCAGATCTTATCAGATTCCCTCTCATATATGAGGGGTTTATTGACTGTGGGGACGCTTTTTTCCGCAAGCGCAAGCCCCTGCAGTTAATTACATTATCACCATGTGATAACTTTCTCTACTCCAGAAATCTGTGTCGTGTTTTTGTTTATTCGGGGTTGCTCTTGGATTGTGTACAAAGACTAATTTATATTGTCGCCCTACGGGCACGGATTAGTCCAAATCCATATATTAGGTTTGGGATTTGAACGTAGATAGCATTTCTCATCTTGATGAGGTCCATCAGCTCATGGGATATTTGTTTTCATCTAAGAATCGTTAACCTTGTTGTAGACTAAAATCAACTTAGGTTCTGATAAAGCACCGTTAGCCGTATATAAGACTAGGGTCACCTTAAATATTTTAATTAAGGATTGTTATTCTTGTTGTAGACTAAGATCAACTTAATTAGGAAGCATAAACTTCTATCTTAGCTAAATATTCAAGCTATGACTTGTTCATGTGCGCATGTGCATCATAGGTGTGCACGTGCTTCACACGGGGATTCATGATTTTCCCTTTCGAAAGGGTATACATTAATATGGGGTATGCATCCATATGTGGTGCGTATGGGTAAAGGATGCGCATGCAGTTTCTTTCAAGAAGCCCACACGTGAGTATCACGTGATGCGCACTTGACTGGGTTCAAGCAACGTGCACGTATGTATCACGTGACGCGCATGCATTTTTATCTGTGAAGGTGCACATATGGATATCACGTGACGCGCATCAGTATGAAGTGCGATTCAGAAAGGGATGTGCACGTGAATGTCATGTGATGCACACTTGATTTTGAATATTAGGCATATGTGCAAGTCCGATGTGGATAATATCCTTCACATGCAATCACGTGTAGGTCACATGATGCGCATATCCATAGTTCACACCCTAAACCAGGATGCGCATTATGATGCAGAAAACATTGGCTTTCAAAGAGATTGAAATTTATGTTGTTTGATTTAAAGTGTGTTCACATGGCACATTTAAATTCAATGAAAGTAGAAACTTTCAAAAGCAACGCTGGCTTCGATCTATATCTTTGTGATCATTCTTTTACAAGGGTTTTATCTAAAGTCTTGAATCTTAAAACAGATCTCTCATGAAAACAATGGTTTTTTGTATAAGAGAGATAAATTCTAAGATCGTTTGTTTGTTCTTTATTTTTATTTTGAGAAGCACTAGTTTTGTTATGAAAAACACTATCTTTTTATAAAAGAGAGCATCATCATCTTTTTATTACATAGTGGACTAGGATTTCTTCTTCTTTGAGAACATCATTTCCTTTTTTAGAGCGGATAACAAAAGCTCAGAGAGTCCAGAAAATTCCAAAAGCCTCCTTTACATTATGAAGGGCTCTTATTTATAGGAAAGAAATTGTTAGGTTTTGTTCCTAACAATCAGGTGAGTTTTGATCTTAATTTGATCTTAATTGATTCATATCAATTAAAGATGACATGCGCACCATTGGATCATTGATCTAAAAATCAATTTTGATTATTTTATTAAATTTGTTATTAACAAACAAATTTAAATTGATTTATATCAATTTAAGGTATGTGCGCACCATTGGATCATTGATCCCAAGATCAATTTTAATTATTTTTGTTAACTGAATGAAGATTTTCTTCTAAAAATGATTTAATCGAGTACATGCGATGGATTTTGCCATGCGCATGTGCTTTGCACGTGTCGCATCACATCCATTGGATAAACCCTAAAATGGGTGTGAACAATAGACTTGGGAACGGAGGATGATCTGAGACCAACCTTCGTCAATGAGTTGTTGTCTAAAGAACAGATAGCCACTTTGAAAGAGGTAGCTCATGGAATACAGGACTTCTTCGCCTGAACCGGGTCTTGATTTAGAAATAACAGTGCATAAGCTGGCCATAATTCCGGGGATAAAGCCTGGCGAGCAATCTCCAAGAAGAATACGACTCGTGTAACAACTCCAATTTCACTGTACATAAAATTATTTAAAAGTTAATGTACAATTGGGGTATTTTCAAATCCTGTGAATGCTATAAGAATTTGTTTTCCTTATGAACAGCAAGAAAGAGCTTGTAGCTCACTGGTAAAGCCTTGCACTGCTGTTACAAAGCACCAGAGTTCAAATCCCATCAGCCATGTTATCTTTTTGTTTTATTTTCTTTTAATATTTTAGAAGCCCAAAGGTCTACACGTGCACAACACGTAAAATGAAGAGTTACAGATCATAAACATGTAAATTGAAGTATACCAATCGACCCTGACACGTGGCCTAAACCCTAACTCCACCCGACAGTACAAAACCGGCGACACACAAAAAGACCCGGTACCGCCGGTCTAAACCGACGGTATTGCTCCCAAAATTTTACCCTGCAACCCTTGGCCTACCCCACTTCTTTTCACACTGCTTGTTTTCTCTGTATTCACACAGAGAACTTAAATCACCCATTTAATTCCTTTTAAATGCATTTTAATTCTCAAATTCATCACCCCTAAACCCTAATTTTCCCTATAAATACCCACTCCATTTTACACCCCTCTCACTCAGAATTCTATTACAAAAACTGTACCAAATTCCCAAGTCTTTTAGTGTACAAGTGGAGTTAGCAGAGGGCGAAACTCCGACGAACTTCCGAGAAGATTCCGGCGACGAAACGATGCCCCGAACCTTTCTTTAGGACCCCCTCTCTCCTCTTGATCCCAAGCCAATAAGTCCCATCCCCCTCTCTTCTTCTTCTTTAAAAATTTACATTTCCAAAACCCGACTGAAACGGAGTTAATCCGACTTCTGATTCGGTTTTCCTTTAAAACTATACTTTTCTTAATCAAGAAAATACCATACTCTCACATATTGTTTAACGAACATTAATAAATCTATTAAAACAAGTTTCACCTTAAAAGGATCATTTTTGTAACTTTTATCGCACTTTTTCAGAAAAATACCATATATTTTAGTTTCAACATAAATCATCATAATTCCTTGCTGTATCTTTAGATAGTTCACGAGGTAATGACCTATCTCATCACAACACACATCTCAATCATAGCACGATGAAATTTGGGACAATAGAATACGGGAAAATACGACTTTACAAATAGATACCCTAAACTTATAAAACCGTTTTCTATAAAAGATGTATTAAACATTTACATGCAATTACGCCTCTACAACCCATTTTGGAGACCCCGTTCGGGATGGTGCGGATTATCGCACATCCTCGGGCTTAGTAGAGCGAGATGCAGACCTCCGCAAGGAGCATTCGATCTCGATGGAATTTTTATGCATTTTTATTTAGAAAATGAGATTTCTACAAGAAAATAAATAAATTATTTTCATTAAATATAAATATCTGTTATCAAAATATCTATTTTAATTATATAAATAGTCCAAGTTTTCTAAAATCAAAGGAATCACTATTACATGAAAATACCATCCAAATACAACACAAGTACAATATTTCAAGAAAATACCATATACTATGAAGTTAGGTTCTACACACTAGAAATTTCACAACTATAAAATATGCATCTATGAAAACCCTAAAAACGATAATTAAATGCTTGAGGTGTATTTTGAAATTATGCCAAAACTATTTTTACATAAAAACCCCTAAAGTTATACTAAATTACAATAAGAACCCTAGTAAACATATGTTTAAGCGGGACCAGTCTCTTGAGCCTCAGGAAGCCGAAGATCTGGGTGCTAGCCTATTTAAGGTAAACAACCTAACAAACGATGTTATCAACACGGTAATTGTCTTGGAAAAAGACACAAATCCTGCCATCCATGTGCAGCAGTTACCGTCAAAACTAATTCAGGATTTCAAGTTCTTTTCAAAGTGTCTGACTCAGACTGAGTCTCAATCTAATCAATCTGACTTGAATACGATTCAAGTATAAACTTACAATACAACAATATGAAATCGTCTATTCAATCTATATCAATCTATATTGACTGAACCGAACCATGGATATACTCTGTCTACATGAATCTCCATTTATATCCAATCCATTTACCGATATCATGGTTTCGGCAAGTCATCCATATACAATTTATAATACAAGACAAAACAATACAAATAATACAATCAAGATATCACGGGGTTTATAATGGGTAGATTTGTATGGAAGGTGTTAAAAGTGGCACGAGACTGTAACCATAATACACCTAACCTGAATCTCTATTGCCGTTGTACCGTGGCTGAACGGTTCCTTGTGCTTCGTATACCTTAGTCTCCGGAATAGTAAGACCTCTCTCGTATACACTGGTATTTTCTGTACCAAACTACAAACAACAGCGTTAACAATATAATACAACTTTAAAAGTTGCATTCTCTTTCTGTCTATTCTGTCTATACTTATTCTTTGGGACTTACAGAGCGATTGTTCGCTGACAACATTCATTTTCTTTTTTCCTTGGAATGTTGTCAGGTGGATCGGACCTTCTGGAGACAAAGCCCACCAGCGAGGATTTGGATCAACTAGCCTTTGACCCGGAGCTCTAGTTTACTTGTACATTTCATTTTCATTTCTGTTATGTCATTGTTTAGGCATTGCTTTCATTCCGTGTATTTTCATTTCAGTTGTATTGTAAAAAGAATGTTTAATAAATAAAGTTGTTGTTCATTACATCTTGTCTCTTATGTACATTTTATTTTATATTGCTTAGATACGCTTAACGTGTTTACTTCTGAGTAAATACGTAGCGGCCTCGTCGCGCCCTCTGCTCGTATATCGGGAAGCGGGGCGTGACAGCTCGAGCTCGAGATGAGCGTCGATGCTGAAATCAAGATGTTAATTGACTCTGGTTTCATACATGGATTGCCAATATCGTCCCTGTGATGAAGAAGAATAGGACTGTTCGCAACTACATGGAGTTTCGGGACCTCTATAAGGTATGCCCGAAAGATGATTTCCCCGTACCAGTTACCGAGTTGATGATAGGCAATATGTCTACTCACGAGGTCTTCTCTTTTATGGATGGATCTTCAGGGTACAATCAGATAAAGATGGATCCCGAAGACAGTATACGGCTTTCCGCACCCTGCTAAGCATCTTCTGTTATAAAGTGATGCCATTTGGATTGAAGAATGCTGGGGCAACATATCAAGAGCGATGACCAAGATCTTCGACGACCTTATTCATGAGATAGTTGAATGGTATATGAATGATCTTGTGGTCAAGAGCATATCTCATGGACAGTACTGGGAGCACTTAAGAATGATCTTCAAGCACTTTCGAAAGTATAACCAGAAGATGAACTCGCTGAAATGTACATTCGGGGTCTCTTCCAGCAAATTTCTGGGTTTTATAATCCTCCACCGAGGAATCGAGATCGACCCTCCAAAATCAGGGCGACTACGGAAATGCCCCTGCTTAGAAATCTCAAGCAACTGCGATCTCTCCAAGAAAAGATCACCTATATCCGACGGTTCATCGCCAACCTCTCTGGAAAGTGACGTCCATATAGCCATCTGATGAAGAAAGGGACTCCCTTTATATAGGACTAGAAATGTTAGAATGTATTGGAGGAAATCGAGCAATACTTACAAAATCCACCAGTGGTGGCCGCTCCAGTTAAGGGAAAGCTCATTATCCTATATACAATTGTCCTTGATGGTTCTCTAGGCGCGCTACGGGCACAGGAGAATGACCAAGAAAAGGAAAGGGTTTTGTACTATCTAAGTCGAGTCCTGCCGGGAGACGAATGCAAATACTCTCTTATTGAGAAGCATTGCCTAGCGCTGATCTTTGCGATAACGAAGCTCAGATACTATACCTTGACCCATGAAGAGCGTCTTATATCAAAGGTGGATCCTCTAAAATATCTTATGACGAAAGGCATACTAACGAAAAGGCTCGCCAAGTAGGCCCTGCTGTTGATGGAGTTCAAAATAATATATCGCCCCCTCAAAGCGGTAAAAGGACGGGCCATCGCTGATTTCCTCGCTGAGCATCCTATCCCTGCCAATTCTCCACTGAACTGTGAGCTGCCGGATGAATATGCATTCAACGCGGTCGAAGAGATAAAAGAAACAGAGAAAGCTCATTGGGAATTATACTTTGATGGAGCCTTCTCGATAAAAATGCGGAAAAAGAGTATCTGGATAATCAGCGCTGGGATAAGCCTTATTTTCGTGACCCCGCAAGGCAGAATAACCTGCTATGCCATTTCGTTGATGAAGCCTAGGACCAACAATGAAGCCGGATATGAACCGCTTGTACTCGGTCTTGAGATCGCGGTCGATATGGGAATCGAGAATCTCTGCATATACGGAAACTCTCAGTTTATCGTCATGCAAGTCAATGGCGATTACAGAACATGCAAGCCAAAACTGATAAGGTATGGCGAAAGGGTGCAACACCTGCTGACGCGGCTTCTTTCATATACACTGGAAAATGTGCCGCGAGCGGAAAACAGCAAGATGAATGCATTAGCCAAGTTGACCAAAGAGTTAGCCGATGAAAACCTTGACGACGTAAGGATCATCATCCAAAGTCGCAAGATTTTGTCGCCGATGGACGTATCTTCAGAACCTCCAATCGAAGCCGCAAGTTAAGATGTCCTTCAAGTGGAAGAAGCCGAAGAAGAAGAAGATGACCGGCGAGAAGTTTTTATAAACTACTTCAAGCCTCAACAGATGCCTGAAGATGCGTCCCAAAGGCATCAGCTTATGAAACGAGCTCTGCCATTTGCCTTAATCGACAGAACTCTATATAAAAGGTCCTTCGACCATATATAGTTAAAATGCTTAGGACCGAAAGAGGCCAAAAAGGTCATCCAAAAAATTCACGACGGACTCTGCGGATCCCATCAAATCGGTCCAAAGATGAAGTTGAAGATCAAGAGGATGAGTTGTTGTTGGCCCACGATCCACGATTGCATCAACTATGCAAGGTGATGTCACTTATGCCAAATACATGGAGACTTCATACATCAACACCCTAACCCGATGTATCCGACCGTAGCCAATTGACCGTTCAAAACGTCGGGGACCGATATAATAGGCTCCATCGAGCCGGTGTCATCCTAAGGAACTATCGTGGTGTTCGAGTACGCTTTTGAGAGGGATCGAAGGCAGACATGTCCGATCAGATCCGGGGTATGAGATTTCGCGAGCATAACATATTTTTTGGTTTTATGTTGTTTCTTTTTGGGAGATCCTTGTGTCGGTCCTAACGGATCTAGCTGCAATGCTACCTGCTTGCAGGTTCTTAACGGTCCACGCCGCACCAACATGTTATGTATAGATATGAATGAGGAAGAGAAGTAGGAGATTCTCATAAAGACAATTGATTCAGGAAATCAAATGGTTCAGGGAACCATCTCAGAGAGCTATGGACGGTACACACTCGAATGTGCAAATGGGAGAATGTTAACTATTGGGCCCGATCCAGCCCAATACCCGCCTATATGAGTGGGTACCCTATATATATTCATATAAGGGCTAGGGTTTCACAAGAGAGACATGCATATAATATAGAGAGTTTTCTAAAGAGAAAACCAAGACAACCGTCATCTCTTTTTCTCGTCCTCTTCTATTTTGGATTGGCTTGCGAGATGATCAAGAGAGTGATTCTATCTTTCTTCCAAAGTGTGGTTTCTCTCCAGCCGTTGCTTGCAGGTGCCAAACATCATATCTTCTATGTGACGTGAGCAAGATGATCTATTGTAATCAATCGGATCAGGTATATCGTAAATTCTTGCATAGATAGATTGCATTTCCGCTGCTATGTATGTTTGTTTTGCTTCTACGCACCATAGGTGAACACACAAAACTGTGCTAATCGGCATAATTTTCTCCCATAAAGAAATGAATTGTTATCTGATCAATCTCGTGCAAAGTGTTTCTCTACCAACCATCCACTGAAACAAAAGTAGTAAAATCTTTATCCGAGCGATTTGTAATTACATGTAACTTCCTTAGCATCTATCTGAAACATGAATGTGCAATTTCTTTAGGATGAGAAGACAGTCAATCTAACCTGAACTAGATATTGAACATTAAGGTTCATTGTTGTAGTAAAAATTCTGAAGTTATAAAAAACAGAGAATTTGACAACATATGAAATTCTTTTTGGGCAAACTTTTGATTGAAGACTGTCCAATTTACAAAAAATATGGTGGATGTGCTAATGCTAAAGTGTGAAGCAGTATTGCTTTAGTAATTAGTTAGTCCTAGGGTTCTGAAATTTGATCAAATTGATCAAGATTTGCTCGATTAATCCAATAGCATGTCGAGATTAAGGGGAAAAGCATCGTAATCACTCAATATGTATCAAAAGAACCAGCAGTAAATTACTGAAATCAATAAATACTGTAGATATAGCAGCCAAATAAACGATGCAAGTATCAAGTTTGGGTAACGAACCTCTGCGATTTCTTGGGTTCTTCAGGATGATGAAGGGAAAACCAAAAATGAAGAAAGAAAGAGAGCTGTGCCGTTCCAATTTTATCTGATGTCCACAAAGAAACGATTGTTGATGCTGGGCTGTCCTTCTCAGCGGACATTTCTGGCACTAAAAACGAATGAGTTCGAATGTTATCCCCTAAATGGCCCAACTTAATTCAGCTCACTTCTTTGCAAGCATCTCTTATTTTCGATTTCGATTTACTTTTTAAAAGGTTTTTTACTTATAGGCCCCCAAAACATAACAAATCCGTTTCCAATCCCCAAAACTTGGTATTTACTTTTTAACCCAAATTTAATAAGATACATCATTTTACCTCATTTACAATTTCCGTCAGAAAAAAAAACCTTCGTTGATAAACTTTGTGTTCTTCTCGGCGACCGATCTGGCACTAAAAACGAATGAGTTCGAATGTTATCGCCTAAATGGCCGAACTTGATTCAGCCCACTTCTTTGCAAGCATCTCTTATTTTAAATTTCGATTTACTTCTTTAAAAGGTTTTTTACTTATAGGCCTCCAAAACATACCAAATTCGTTTCTAATCCCCAAAACTTGGTATTTACTTTTTACCCTAAATTTAATAAGATGCATCATTTTACCCATTTTACAATTTCCGTCAGAAAAAAACCCGTTAACTTTAACTTTAATTTTTTCCATACATTTTAGGTTTACCATTTATCCGAAAATAACAAGTAAGACCGCAGAAATATTCAACTTTCTCATAAGTAAAGAAGGATGTTGAAAATGCTCCTAATTTAATGCCCGATTTTGAGAAAGATGCAGTAGAAGCCTAAATCTTAAATTTCAATTTATGGAAGAAATTGCATCTTTCCAAATAAGAAGAGAGCTTGAGATATTTTAAAGAAAAACATGATGTTATGCTGTTAAAAGTTGATGAAAATCGTAAATAGAGTAAAATGATGTATCTTATTAGTTCTCGGGGTAAAAGTAAATACCAAGATTTTGGGGATAGAAATTAATTTGTTATGTTTTAGGGGAGGCTACACGTAAAAAACCATTTTTTAAACACATTCGTTTCTAAATCATCAACACCGCCCTTTAATTCAAGGTGTCTAACGGGTCGGGCCCGGCCCGACCCGAGCGCCACGTGGCTGGCCCGGCCGGCCCAACCATTTCCTTGGCTCGGCCCCGGACTTGAATGGGCTAGCCGTTGGCGGCCTGGCCCGGCCAAACCGGCCAAATTCAAATTTGAATTTGGCCGTTTGGCCTTTGAGGGTTTTCGGGTGGGGGTCGATTTTTGCCTTGGGGTTTTTCTTTGAATGTGGTGGGTTTTCTAATAAAGGTGGGAAATTTGAATTAAAGCGAGATTGTAAAATTGTCTAAAACCCCTCATTTAAAATTATACATTTCTATACCCCTAATCCAAAACTCTAAAAATACATCTTTACACTTCTCATTCTTCTCACAATTCATAACAGCAAAGTTTTCAATTTCCTAATCACACTCTTTAATTTCCAAGAAGTTTACTGTTAAAATTGAAATCATGCAATCTTCATTTCCGCAGTGTCAATCTTCCCTTCAGTTCCACTAATTTGCCAAGGGTTTTTTGTATTGATTATATATTTTTCTCGTATGTATTTTATCATCTCTCTTTCTCTCTTACTAATATTATTAATTAAGAATGTCAGGTTTATCTTCACAAGGTAACATGTGTGCTTTATCTTTACGGAAACGTTCATTTCAAATCGATATGGATTCACAAGAGAGACATAGATTAACTAATATACTGCAAACTAATTTTGATTCTTAATCTCCTAACTATGAATTTTCTAATTATGAAATCTCTGCTACGTCACAAAGTCATGTTCCTGAAAAAATTCCTGCTTCTACCGTTTCTGAAGCAAGAGCTTCTGCCCTTAAAGATAAAAGAGCTAAAACTTCTAATATTTGGAAACATTTTATAGTACAAACAGTTGCAAATAAAGGTAAGCGGGCAGTTTTTACTCATTACCAAGCAGATTTTACTAATGCCACTTCAGATGGAACTACCCACCTAAAAAGATATTTAATCAAACACGAAAAAGCAGATTCTCGGCAGATGACTTTAAATAGGTCGTCTAATTCTTTAACTAGTTTTTCTTATTCGCAAGATACTAATAGAAGAGAACTTGCAAGACATGCCATACATGCTGAACCATCATTAGGTTTTACAAAAAACGAAAAATTTGATAGATTGGTAAAAAATTGCATATTATCCAACATTTCAAAGAGTACTCAGAATAACACTTAGAAATGATGTTTTTAAAAATTTTCATGACGGTAAAGCCAATTTGATTGATATTTTTGCAAATTTTAAAAGTAAAATTGCATTAACTTTTAATCTTTGGACTACAAAATGGGACATGAGTTATATTTGTGTTACGGTACATTTCATTGATAATGATTGGTTTTACATAAAATAATTATTGGTTTTTCAAAAACGGAGCATTCACGGTGGAAAAAATATAAGTAATTGTACTTTGACTACTGTACCTAAATATAATATTCAAAATAAAATATTTTCAGTTAGTTTTGATAATGCTACTAATAATAATTCTACTATATCAATTTTAAAAATAATTTAAATTCTGTTTTGAAAGGAAAATTATTTCATCAAAAATGTGCATGCCATGTTTTAAATTTAATTGTGAATGATGGTTTTAGTATAATTGATCCTCATTTAGCGAAACTTAAAAATACAATGATATTTATTGAAAGTTTTGGCCCCGAAAACAAATTTTCAAGCAAACTTGTATCCAGTTAAATTTAAATTTTAGATCTTTCAAATTCAACATTCTAACTAGGTGAAATTCTACCTATGAGATATTGAAATGTGTTTTAAAATATCGGGAGCCTATTACCTTGTTTTATGAGGAACAAATGCCCAATAATAATTTAGAGAATTATGATTAGTTTGTTTGTGAATATGTTTTGAGATTTTTGGAAATATTTTACAATGCAACTAAATGTTTATTTGGTGTTTATTATTCTACTGCATGTTTAGCTGTAGAACAATTATTTTATTTTAGTAATATTATTAATGAACATGTAATTAACCTTGAAAGTGCATTTGTTGGAATATTATATATCATGCTTATGAAATTGAATAAATATTGGCGAAAAGCTCCTGCATTGTTTTGTTTAACTTCTGTTTTTGATCCTAGACTTAAAAAAGATAATTTATTTTTTCATTAGATGGATACCATGAAAACTTAGATACTGATATAAGAGACTATAAAAATGTTGTAGATTCTTGTTTGCATGATTTGTATGGCATGTATGATGCACAATACGGTCAAAACAGAACTTCTTCTTTATCTTTTCACAGCAAACTTCCAAAAAAGGAATATTTCAGTGTTTGCAGCAGAAGAAACAAAGAACAACCGTTTTTATTTCTTCCACATATAATGAGCTTACAATATATTTGCAAACTGATTTCAGTAATTTTCTCACCGCGGATCAAATAGATAATCTTGATATTTTGGATTAGTGAGAAACACATGGACACATGTATCCTACTTTCTGCCATGGCTCGTGATTTACTAACAACTCTGATGTCCACGGTAGTTTGGGAGTATGGTTTTAGTGCAGATAACATGGTTCTGAATAACAAGAGAGCGAGGCTATCGGATGACGTATTGGAGATCGCAGTGTGCCAAAAATATTAGTTCGATACAGAAACTAGACAACAACACGTTAAGAGTATTGAATACTCTGACACTGATGAAAAGTAAACACCGATAAGAGCTCACTAGTTATTTTTTTATTGAATTGTATGAGGGGTAAGGTTTGCCAACTTATGTCCCCATTAAATTTTTTTAATCAATAAAATAACTAGGTCTGTCCCGGGATCTACACGAAGTTCGGGTTAAAAAATTTCCAAAAAAATCATAAAAGTAAAAATTTTCCTTTAGAAATATTTGTTTAAACGGGCCGGCCCGGTTTGGATGGCCTGAGCCCGGCCCGTCCCAAGCCAGGTCATAGGCCGGGCTGGGTTCGGGTATGGGGGCTCCAGGCCGGGTCTAGGCCTGACCCAAAACCCGATCAACTCGGCCCGGCCCGAAAACCACCAAGCCCGGCCTAGCCAGACAGACACCTTTGCCTTTAATCAAAAGCTCAAACTCTCTGCATTAAATTTCCGCTCATTCCAAAGCAATTTGGAAAAAAGTACTACAGACTTTTAGATGTTATTATTTTGGTATCTGACCCTTTGTGTTAGTATAGTGCATGTGCAATGCACATGAAATCATTAAATATTAAAAGATTATTGCTTGTGGGTTGTTGTTGTAGAAGAAAAATATGAAATATATATTATTTGTAGCTAGTTTTTGTTAGCGTGTATTTTTAATTGATTAAGATTGATTTAATTTGGTGATGACTATTTTTTTTCTTTCCTTTATTCTTACAACTATTTTTGTTGGGCTATTTAAATGTAGTTTATTTGTGTCATATAAAACTATAGAATTAAAAATTGGCTCTATTTTTTTGGTTTGAATTTATATTCTAAAAGTTGGTATGAACAGAGAGAAATTGATCATATTACCTTTATTCTTATATTGTCTTATTATGATGATACGAAACTCTTTAATGCTTGCTTTTAGCAAAGATTACTTCTACTTTTCTGTGAAATTCTTTTTTTGTAAATGATGCAATAATGACATCTCTATCCAAATTGTTTGAATTATAATAGTAGAGATTGAGGAATATTTGACACAAACAATTTTGAAACCATCACGAAAGTACGAAACAAGACTTTAGACTCGCAATTCTTGAATACATCCGGAAGGCCCGAACAAACGAATCTGGGGATGCAGCTATTCTTCCATGCTATTATTAGATCGCAAATGCACATCATAAATCAAAAGAAACGTAAACCTATAAGCCCTCATGTTTTACTATTTACCATTAGATCTAATAGTATGGAATAACATGAGCAAAATAATAACTCGGACTCCTGAACAAACCAGCGAACACAACAGCACATCCCAAATTCCAACATCGCAAAAGAATGACACCCAATTCTATTGGTTCATATGCATGGCAACTACCAAAATAAAAATATTATATTTTCTTTTATTAAGAATTAGAGTATACAGAGTAAATGGAAATATAATTTTTTTATTTATCTTTCATATGTTTTGTGTAAGTATATAAGAAAATAATTAAAATAAAATAGGGTTTTTTTTACTTAAAACCACCCGCCCCCCAAAACGAGCTAATTCCTAACTCTATTAAAACTTAATAATTACTTATCACCCCAAAACGTTGAAGTTGCATCATTTTATCCTTCCACTAGTCCTTTCACTTCACTCCGTTACTTATTAACAAAGGAAGTCGGTCTAGAGTTATCAAACTGATGGGATATTTCTTAGTTATAAATTTATACCGCAGGTGCACGATTTATCGTTCATTACACTTGTGGGTCGATCCGTGGAGAGGATAGTTATTTTAGTTGAATTAAGCGAATTAAAAGAGACAACTTGATTTGAAATAATTAATCTAATAAATTAAATGCAATAATTAAGAAAGTAAACTACAAAAATTAGAGAAATACTTAAATAGAGTAAAAGCAAGTTTGATAAAATATGAAATAGGAAAGCCCTACGGATTTTGAATCTATTAGACCTAATCATGGTGTTATTAAATAAAAACGTTTTTCTTTCTATTGATTTCACCTTTACAACGAATATCAAATCAAAAGAGAAGATAATTATTATAAAGATTAATTGCTAGTGAATTAAGAATTAAATTGATCTAATATTCTACTTGGCAAATCTAATGGTTGCCAAGCAAAGATCTACCTAGTTTTATTGAATAGTCAATATTAACCATAATTAAATAGATCGAATATAAACAATAAAAATATGAACTTTACTTCCCAATATAACTTTCATGGTTATCAATCGATCATAAAATTAACTAGTTTATCAGCAATGCGTATTCTTTCCCTAAATAAATCTCATGGTCGTCAATCACTCATTGATCCATCTAGTTTATCAGAATTACAAATAAAGAACTTATTTTTACCTTTAAGTATTCGTCATTAAGTCCGTGAAAGAAAAACTAAAATATTAGAAACAAACACCAATCATAAATTCAATTTCATCTAAACCTTAAATAGAAAATTTAGCTATGCATGGAATTGAAAATGAAACAATAATAAAAAGAAGATATTGCAATAAAAAAAACAGAAATACTTATAACCTAGATCTTGTTCTCAAACCATAGCCACCAAACCAATAAGAGAAGAAAAGAGATCGCTCCAATAGAGGATGATTTTAGCCCTCAGTATTCGATGCCTTTTCATAATCTTTTCATCGAATACAGGGTACCAACAGGATTACAATGAGATAATATATCAACACGAGAAAATTCGACACAATTACCAAAAGTGGGGCAGCTAAAAGCCGGCTTAATTCGGCTAAAAGCCGGTTAATTTTGTCCAAGTGGGCCCGGTTTTGATCTATGGCTTCCTTGCTTTGAATTGGTCGTGTCAAGCTCTTTAGATCTTTGTAAATATTTTCCATATGCTTCTGTTCTCTCTTTAATTTATTTTATCGACGTGAATCACATTTGTTGGTTTCTTTTCTTCTCTTTTTGCAATTAAGCCCCTGTCACCTGCAAATATTATAAACTACTTTTGTGCAACATTAATTGTGATAAAATAAATCTAAGTATGGATATAAAATATACATAAAAATGCACCAATTAAATACTCTACACTTAACTTTTGCCAGTCCTTGAGAAAAATCTAGAATCTTAAAAAAAACTAAAAACTAAAACCAAAAATACTAAAAATAAAATATAAAAAATACTCCTATGCATCTTTTCATGGGCATTGTGATTGCACTTAGCACGTGCAATAAGTCGTTAAACCCCTAGGTTATCCAAGTGGACGAGTCTTGTATCGTGAGGGTTTTCAGCGGATACTACCCACAAAATCACAAAAAGGAATAAAGAAAAAGAAAAACTATAAACAAAGAAAAGAAAAACAGAAAAGGTAGAATCTCGCTATTTTTTCGGTTTTCAAGAACTATCATGCTAAAGGATCGTTTCAATTTCAGAAATTCTATCCCCCATCAACAGAACTTGATCCTATTCTTCACGCCCCTTCTTCCCTCAAATACAGATTCTATACCCATACGTATGTATAAAATATTTTTTGTCTTGAGATTTCAATTCAAACCATGGTATCAATGTTTAATATCCTCGTATTTTTATATATCACTTTTTTTCTTTTTCCCAACACGACACCTTTCATGTCGACAAGTGACAACCGCGTGCTTGCTTAGGCCCGAGCAACCGATTTACTTAGTGTATGTGTTTTATTGTATTTAGTTTTGTTAAGTTACATTTTTATGAGTTCCAGCAGTGACCCCTAAATCAGTTGGTTTTATGGCACTGGTGATGAAGCACCCCAAGGACATGAATGCGCATACGTCCTAAGTAACCTCAAAACCACTTATTTCATGATATACTCTTTTTTTTTCATTTTAGCACTCTTCAGTAGTTTAGACTACCTACCATGCGTATCTTTTTGCATTATATATATATATATATATATATATATATATATATATATATATATATTACTTAGATACTTCTCCAAAGATACTTCTAGTTCTCCTCTACTATCTGAAGCTTCAAAATTCATAATCGTGCGACTAGTAGAATGTATATTCACTATATCTAATTTTGAGATGAGGATATTTTCCAGATTTAGTCCTATCCTCAGATTCAGTAGGTTTCTTTCATATCACTTGTCACGCCCCGCTTCCCAGAGTACGTTAAAATAGGCACGTGACATAGCCAACCATGCTACCAGTGAATAATCCTTCCACAGTCACATTACGGCTGTAGGGATATCAAGAACAGGAAAGTAAACTAACTATCTAGTACATGTCCATAAGCCAGAGTAAAAGAGTCAAGAAATAACAATATGCGGAAGCCAAAAGATACAATAAATGAAACACCTGGAAGTGAAACTACATACCGACAGGAACTTCACCGCTCGGTCTAACAGCGGCAATACTCCTGATCAGTCTGCAATAAGGTAGAAGAATCTGGGCCATGCAAAACCCAGATGTCAGCGCGTCATGTCATCAAGTAATAAAATATAAACAGGGTAATCGGCAATGCAAATATAATCATGAATGGTAAAGCAGGTGTAACAGTAATATAAATCGGGGGAGTGAAGGGTAGTGTGCAGTGAATAAACTAAACGGTTCTATTGGGTTTTCTACTCTCAAGTCTTTGAAATCAATTTGATGAATCATCGATGTAACTCAATAGTATCCCGTGCATGCCCGGGACCACGGTCTACAGACTCTCGGGCTGAAACCGAGACATGCCGCTAGGCACTAACAGTAAATGAGTACAGACCAACGATGTCAGCAGCATCGTCATGAGGCGGGCCTAGCCTCTAAAACTGATCAGTATAAGCGAGTAACTGTCGAGTTACAAGTCAGGATTTCATCATTGATTTCCCCATGCCCCCAAGTTATATGTGTCAAGTCAGGTATTCTGTAATCAAGAACTAATGCCAACACATGATCAGGTAAGAGCAGATTTGTCTGGATAGATAACAGGAATGGTCCGTGAGGACTACATGTCAGGTTGGTTGGCATTAGACACAAGATCAGGTAACGGGTCAAGCCATGGTACATCAGGTCAAGTCAAGTAGTGTACGGTATCATGTCGGGTCAATCAATATGTGTGTAGCAAGTCAGGCCAGGGTGTAAAAGATAACATGTGGGTACTCATAAACAGCTAGCATAATCATGGTTATAAATAATCAAGCATGGTTATCAACAACACAATCTAAGCAATAAGTTAAGCAATAAAGCAGATTCAATTAATTAGTTGTACAGTTATCAGTTGTGATTAAACCGGTTAAAGTTGCACATGGATGTCCGATAGGTTAAAACTGGGTAAAAGGGGTATCATGGCTATAAACAAATGCGATCGTGTGGTCTATCACTTACAGGTAATTACTAGGTATAAATAATTAGATGCAAAATTAAGTTTCAAGTTCGGGATAATAAAATGTGTAGTGGAACTTTATACGGTTAACTTGAAATCCAATTCTATCGATTCTATTTAGAGATTTAACAGGAAATAAATCATTTTAGCATACGAATAGTTTAAAAATAGCATGTAGCAAGTTTCACTTGCCTTAAGGATCGCGATGCGGATATGCTACAACGTACAATGTCGGTAAAAGCTGCGATGCACCCACGAGTGCCCGGAATGGAACCAGCCAATGCAAGAAGTGACCATACTGTATGAGAACGTCTTCTGGGTCTCCCGGATCGTCGGCGATGGTACAGCTCCGGCAATTGCCCCAAAACAAGATCGGGAATAAGAAAGAAAAGAAGAATAAATAAGAAGAAGAAGAAGGATAGGGGCTGGTGCTCAGGTTTTGCTCTGGGGTCAGAGACAAGGGCGAGGGAATGACGACGCTGGGTCATCGACGGCGATCACCGGAACCACAACATCAAGAAAGAGGAAGAGTAGAGAAAGGAGAAGAGGAAGAGGAAGAAGGAGAGAGATGGTAAGGCTCTTGGTTTGGGGTTCACATTATTGGGATTTACAAGGAGCAGAGAGAGAGGTCGAGGAGAGGAAGTCGACGGCGATGGCGTCGGTGAGGTTAGGTTGTGTAGTCGGCAAGGTGGTGTCGGTGGGGATGATCTGAAGAGAGGGAAGAGAAGGTGGGTTGATGATGGGAGCAAGGGTGAGGAGGCAAGAAAAGGAGGAGGAGGTGGCTGAGGTGGTGACGGCGAGGGACGGCCGCCGGAGGTGGGTGCAGATGAAGGAGGAGATGGGTTCATGGTAGATTCGTCGGTTGTAGTCGTCGTGGGTTTGCGGGGAGATAGAGGAAGTGAGGTCAAAGAGATGGAGGTGACAGTGGAGAAGGTGGTGGCGACGAGCGCGGGCGACGCTGGGTGGCTATCGGCACCAGGGTTTGAAGTCGTGGGTTGCAGGCGAAGACGAGGCGGGGAAAACAAAATGAACAGAAGATGAGGGAGAGGGCGATGGTGTGAAGGAGGCGAGCATGAGGGGTTGAGGATGAGGGTGTCGTCGGCGGTGGCAAGCTAGGGTTAGGGTTCTAGGGTTCCTCGTGCTCGAAGGGTTTAAACGAGGGAGACGAGGCTCGTGAAGAAGGAAGGTGACAATAGCGCAACGCGGTGACCACAATCGAGGAATGCACAGTAACTCCGATAGGAGAGGGAGAGAGAAGAGAGAGAGAGAGAGCGGGGGAGAGAGAAAGAGAGAGAGAAAGAAAAGGAAAAAGAGAGAGAGAGGAGTAGAGTGGGGCCCACGCGAAAATAAAAGGTGAATACTGATTGGTTGAGGGAATAAAAGAGAGAGAGAGAAGAGAGATCTGCGCTTGGGTGAGAGAGAGGAGAGAGAGAGGAGAGAGAAAGAATGGTGGGGTCGGGTGAAGAGAAAGATTGTGATTGGTTGGGAGAAATGTAAAAGGATTTTAATTGTTAAAAATATATTTTCTATGATAGCTGAGCCGGAATCTCAGCTGATAAAAATATATTAATGAATTAAGAATTTAAAATAATTAAAAAAAATTGGCGGGATAAAATAATTCAGAAATGCGCGCGGGTCGGGTCCAAAATTTCGGATTTGAAATATTAGAATTATGAGCAAGTTCCAAAAATTGAAAGGAAGGATTATGTAATAGAAATGCATACCCCCAAGAACGGACGCACGTACGTGCGCGTAGCCATCCAACCACGTCCGTTTCACTGAACGGGACGAGAACACGATGCAAGGACGCTACCACAGGGTTAGGGTATCATGCAGACCATGAATGCAATTTTTAATTTTTTTTACGTGATTTAAATTGTTATATGCAAAAGATACGATACTAGATAAAATACCAGTATATATTAAATTATGAGATGCACTAGTCCATGCAACAAGTCAAGGTAATCCATAAATGAGACTCAAACAGGTTCAAGCAAGCGGGTCGGGTCGAATGCCTAGTAACATGTAAAATACTATTCACACCCAAACACGCTAAATCAGGAATAGACCATGGATAAGTAAAATACTGAAACTGGAATTGGTATAAATGAACTCGGGTGTTACATCACTTAACTTTTGGATTTCTAAATTCAAGATCACATATTACTAGTTTAATTCAAAAACTTTTTTATTTAAAATTTTATTTGTAAAAAAATTGTTAGAGAAGAAAAACTAAAAATAAACCTAAAAAGAAAATGAAAAATAATAGAAAAATAATACTGTGTAAATCACTCACACACTTATTTCTGACATTGTCCTCAATATTGACCTCTCACTCATGTCCATAATCCTACTCATAATTCAGTAAAGAATAGTCACTATAATGTTCTATGCTAAACAAATATATAAAATAATGTAGTGAAATAAATTCAGACAAAGATAAACTATTAAGATTGATAAACAGAATTAAACAAAAACAAACTTACAGTGCCAACAAATTTGGGAGATTCTTCCCTCATTAAGCCGCTAATTGGCGATGGCCGGCCGTTGATATGCAATCTGATTATGGATTTCTACTTTCTGCTTTACACTGCATGCCCTGCAACTTATTTCTTGTTCTATGTTAGGTTTTGGAGTCAAATAAAAGTGTTTAAATAAGCAAGGAGATGTAAGATTATTTTTTTAAAAAGAAACTAAAATCCTTAAAAGAAATAAATAAATAAAAGAAAAAAAGAAAAAGAAAAAGAAATTAAATTTACATAACGTTTTGGCTAATCCAAACGTTAATATTAATCACTCAAAAAGTTTGTTTATGATCATGCAAGACTAGTAAAATAAATTGTAACAATAAGTATTAATTAACACCTTAAACTTGATATGCATAGAATTAATGTGATGTTTATATGTGGGTGAACAAAATCGTGATCCAAGCTTTGCCGAATAAACTAGTATAGTAAATGATCGAAGTCTAAAAGAATGATGCAACTGCATTAATTTGTCAATGTATTGGCTAATTGGATCGAAATCTTCAAGATAAACATGCGAGATCAAAGATCCAGTTATATGAGTTGATGGCACTATTTTTTCTTGCTCTTCGATAGGATTGGCTTCAGTGATGATTGAAAGTATTTGCAAGTCAGGTTCATCTGTTAAAGGCTCAAAAGGATATTCCTAATTTACGTTTTGCACTTGATGTGTCACGCCCCGCTTCCCGATGGACGGTAACGGTCATGTGACAAGCCCACAATATATTTATGTTAAGAAGGTCATTTCTTAAAATAAATATGCTAAGTATAAATAAGCAACTATACACAGTGCAAGAATACTAAGAGCATGAAATTCTCAACAAACTACTTTATTTGCATTCATTCAACAAACTTTAATTACATTGATAGATGTTCTGAAAAGAAAATAAAAATAACAAGAAATGTCTAAATAAGTGGCATACTGGTAATGAAAAACTAAACAGGAAATCTAAGAGCCAGCTTGTGCTGAGATCTGGTCTTAGTCCTTTGCAGTCGGGTCCACCTCCTCAGACTCTAGATTATCTAAAGAACATTCCAAAGAAACAAAGGTGGGTGGAATGCATGTCAGCGAACTTGCGCCTGGTAAGCCCCACAAAGAAAAGTATAATGACAAGATGGAAAGCATAAATAAAGCGATGTGGTGATTAAGTATAGCAATTAATATATCATAACGGTTCTATTATAACATGACAATGCAAATAAAAACTATGTAAATATGGTAATATAACATGAGCATAGCAGCCAAGTATATCATGACCGTGTAGTGTAGGTATAGTGAATATGAAGTGCATGTAAGTGTCCTAAAAGAGTCTCTATAAGGGTAAGCTAACTAACGTGAGTTCAAGTGTGAATGTCAACTAATCTCAAGAGTATTCTCAAACCTAACAGGCTATCGTCCAGGGGTAAGAAACCACGGGCCCGTCAAGTGTTAGTAGCGGGATTTCAACCTAATATTAAAGTATTCCAAACCCAACAGGTTATTGTCCAGGAGCTTGGAAATACGGGCTCTCATGATAGATTGCATGTGTTAGTAGACATGGATTCATGAACTTGGAGGACTCATGATATTCCGTTGGATTCACACTTAAACTACTCTAACACCCCGTGTATATTAGCCAATGATTTGATGTTACGAGTCTTGATCGAATGCATGAATATAAAAGGTGATGTAATATCAAGATTGAGTTAATATAAAGGTCATGTAGTCATGTCAAGTGCAAGTCATGTCATTTGAATTCATGGTTTGAGTTAAGTTGGTTTCAGGTAGACTTATTAAGTTCGTGTATTCATGTCAAGTTTTAAGTATATAGTTTCGGTTCAAGTCAAGTTCAAAATTTCAAATTCATGTTTAAGTTTGAGTTCGAGTCCCATGTGATTTGATTTCCTTGAAATTACGATCTACATTTAGGGAGAGGCAAGTAGTGCATTATTGTCTCCGAAAACCAGAGGCACTGACGAGAGAAGACGTCACTCAAACCAACAACAACCTAAATACGTAACATAGATCAGTCTTTTGATTTCTAAGGTATTTGTGTAAAATAGACATTTAAATTCTCAAGGGGGTTTTGTGTAAATATTTCATTTTGAAAATAACCTCGATGGTGTTTTCGGTAAAAATATATTAATTAGATTGTCAAGAGTTTTGATAAAAATATTTTAGATTGTTTAGTATTTTAGTGATAAAACCCAACTTTTAAAAATTTATGGTATTTTTATGAATAATCCATTTTTTGGAAATTTGAGGGTATTTTCTTTAAAACTGTAATCTTTTCATTTTAGAGTATTTATCTAATTTTCACAAATTTGTTTTTCTTTGAAATTACGAACATATGATTTAAGTTGTTTTCAATTTGTTTAACTTTGTTTTTAAAAAAGAAAGCCGTATTTTCTTTAAAACCGTATTTTATTTCTTTCGAGACCGAATTCTCTGTGAGGTGTTCTGCATCTCACTCTACTATCCCCAGACTGTGCGATAATCCGTACTATCCATAAACGGGTCTCCTAATGAGGGTTGTAGAGGTGTATTTGTAAAGGGAAAAAATATCGATTTAAAAACCGTAATTTTGAATTTGAGGGTATTTTAATGTAATTCGATTCTATACCAATAACGCTACAATTATATATTCATGCTATGATTTCCATGTGTGCGTGTGGAGTAGGTCGTTACCCGTGCTCTATCATTAATAAACTACCATTATGTATCAATTAAGGATGTGGTATTTATTTGTTAATTTGTTTTCTAACCATTATACGACATAGCAAAAATTATTTTAAATTCATATACCATTTAAATATGGTATGGCATAAAAAAAAGATATGATAGGTGGGTAAAAAATATTCTCATGAAAACGGTTATTTCAGGTTTGCAAAAAACTTGTTTTCTAAAATTTTATTATGTCGATGTGAGGGGAGAACGAGAGAGAGAGAGACCGAGGAAGACTTACGGATTGCGCGTACTAGAGAAGAGGAAAACAAGAGCCTTAGTTGGAAGAACCTCGGCCTATGATGCATGGAGGATCAAGCTTGGGATCGACTACGCGGGAAAGAATGGACTCGAGATAGCTAACGCGTGGAGGAACGAACTTGAGGACGGAGTTGGCTTGAAATTGATCAGAGTCTTGAAAGATGACACTTTTGAGAGGAACTTAGTATAATTTTCAGAAATGGGGAGTAAGGTAGGATGCCTAGGTATTTATAGGGAGAAAAAAAGAGATATGGTGATTTAAAAAGAATTTAAAGTGGATTAAAAAGAGAGTAATGGGTAGGGGAAGGGACTGCTGCTCTCTTGATTAATTCAGAGGTTTTAAAGTATTAAAATGGGTAGTGGGGAGCTGAAAGGGTGTACAAGCGGAGCACAGACCCGAATAGGTTCAACTTGGCCACCAGTTTTGCAAAAGTGGTAGCCCCAAGTTGGGTTCTGTCCTCGGGGTTCATGCCATGGTCTCGTATCACCTTGTTGAATCCGTTTACATTTATCTCTTCTTCTGAAACTTTTTGTATCTCCATGTAATACCCGTGCAAACTTTTAGGCTTCCAAAACGTCTAAAAGAGAAATAAAATAAAATATTGGTGATGGTAGGATTCGAACACATGGGCAATGGAACTGTAGTGAGTTTCTTGCTCTAATTTCACAAGATTAATTTATAACTCCAAACTAGAACTAAAATACACATTTATATTAACATTGAATTAACAAGAGTGTATGGAGATTTTAGGGTCGTTACATGATGACTTGGTAAATCTAACTCATCCATAAGATTGAGTTCATACTTATAAATTTTTCCAAAACTTTAGTCAAAATAATCTTCATCAAAATTAACCACCTCCTCCTTCTCATACACTTCTTCTATTATGATAGTGAACTCTTCAAAAATTTCGTCACATCACTCGTATCGCAATTCTTTTTCCTTCCCCTCAAATTGACTTGTAGGTGGGTACGTTTCCTCTACAGATACGGCTTCTATATCTAAAACCTTTTCAAAAAATTTATCCGCCACTACGACTTCTTCATAAATATCTTCCTCAAATATTTTATTCAAGCCCCACCCCTCAAAATCATAAGTATTGTCATGACCCACCCCCAATACAGATGGTATTGTTTACTTTGGTCGAAGTCGTACGGGACCTTCGGAGCAAAACCGGACCCGAACATGGACCACTTCCCAGGAGGTCACCCATTCCAGAATTTCCCTAGTTCGAGCACGCTTAACTACGGAGTTCTCAAGCTCCTATAGTGCCGGTTCACTTAAAAGGCGCCTCTGCATTGAAGAGTGGTTTCATTCCATTTATAATACAGATCTGCCCTCTTTCGGAATGTGTTTCACGGATCGATCCCATTGTTCTAGAGTAGGTCTGTCAGGCCCCGCTTCCCAAAAGACGGGTGCATGTACGTGACAAGGCCTGTGACGTATTTATTCTGAGAAGATCTTTTCTCGCAATAAATACGCTAAGTGTAAAGTAAGCAGTATAATATTTGACAAGAATAGACAAGTGATAATAAAATCCAACACTTTATACACACACACACACCCAACTTTATAAAGTTTACACTGATACAAAATCACTTAAAAGAAAAGTACAATGAAAGTGCCTAAGCAGTGGCATATTGGAATGAAAAGAAATAACTACTGAAGGAATAGTAGTCGGCCTATGCTTCAAACTGCGAATAGTTCTCTGAAGTCGATTGTCACGCCCGCTTCCTAAAAGAGTGGTAACGTCACGTAACGAGTCCCACGATGTATTTATTCCGAGAATGTCATTTCTCGAAATAAGTACACTAAGCATCTATAAGCAACATAAAGTAGTAAGAATAAACAAAAGAATGAAATCCAACTTTGATTTATTACATTTAAGATTCACAATTAACAAACTGAATACAAGATACAATAACATGATAAACCTTAATAAGGAGGCATACATAAATAAACTGAAATGAAATGAAAAGCTGACTGAAATTAGACGTCCGGTTGTGATGCGAACTAGTTGTACTCCTCTTCGACCGCTTCTATCTTCTCTGTCTCAATGCCACCTGACCAACATTCCAAGAAAGAAAGAAATATGGGTGGAATGCCCGTCAGCGAACTAACTCTCGGTAAGTCCCTAAAAGGATAGCATGATGTATATAAATGAAATGCAAGGTGTAATGTGATATATGATATAACATGGATATAAATCATGAACATGTAAATAAGTATAATATCATGTATGGTAATGTGTATGTCAACTATATAAGCATAACAAACAAGTATAATATGATCGTGGAGTATAGGTATAGTGAACATGAAGGGAATGCAAGTCTCCTAAAAGGTGTAACACCCTAAACTCAAGTTTTTCTTAAACAACAAATTACCATCTCTTCATATATTGTTTAACAAACATAAAAAACATTCACAACAAGTTTCAATTCAAAATAATATGTATTGCAACTTATATTTCATTTTTACGGTAAAATACCACCATGTTTACATACGACATTGCTTATTCATTTTACCCATATTACCTTTAGAAAACTCATGAGGTAATGACCTACCTCATCACAACACACATTTTGACATATCACGATGACTTTTGGAACATTAGTTTGTGGGAAAATACGAGTTTACATTTAAATACCATAAACATTCAAAAACCGTTTTCTTTAAAAGTGTATTATTTAATTTCTTGCAAATGCGCCTCTACAATCCATTTTGGGGAACCCCGGTCGGGATAGTGCGGGTTATCGCACATCCTCGGGCCTAGTAGAGCGAGATGAAGACCTCCTCACGGAGCATTCGATCTCGATGGAATTTTTAATGCAATTTTAAAGAAAAATGTGATTTCTAGTTAATAAATAAATTCTATATATATATATATTATCAAAATATCTACTTTAAGTATACAATATATATATTCCATGTTTTCTAAATCAAATGAATCACAAATTTCATGAAACTACCATTTCAAATCAATGCAATTCCAATATTACACTAAAATACCATATATATTGAAATCTAGGTTGTATCCATTAGAATATTTCACTTTATAAAAAAATTACAATTATGAAAACCCTAAAGAAGATAATTAAATACTTGAGATGTATTTTGAAAATATATCAAAACTATTTTTCATAAAACCCCCTCAAGTTATATTAATTTACAATAAGGACCCTAGTAAACATAGGTTTAAGCATGACCAGTTCTCTTGAGGCTTAGGGAGCCGGAGAATATGGGTGCTTGCCTATCTAAGGTAGACAACCTAAAAACGGTGTTATCAATACGGTAATTGTTTTGGAAAAAGACACAAATCTTGTCGTCCATGTGCAGCAGTTACCGATAACAACAAAACTAATTCAGGACTTCAATTTGTTTTAAAGTGTCTGACTTAGACAGAGTCTCAATCTAATATGAAATCAATCTGACTTGAATTCAATTCAAGTATAACTACAATACAACATGAATTCATTTATACCAGAATTCAATTTATATCAACATGACTCGACCGAACCGAACCATGTATATACTCAATTTACATGACTATCCATTTATATCCATTCTGTTTACGTGATATCATGGTTTCGGCAAGTCGTATACAACTATTCATTACAACAATACAAACAATACAAGAGACATTACGGGGTATTTAAAGAGGTAGACTGGTACGGAACATGTTAAACGTGGCACGAGGTGGTCACTAAAAGACGTAACTATACATCTATGCCATTGTTCCGTGGTTTTATCGACGGAGCCTTATACTACGGGTTACCAAAGTCCACGGTGTAAGTTGGACTTCTCTCGTATACACTGGCATATTCTGTACCAAGTTTCAAACAACTGCGTTAACATTATAATCAAACATTACTAGTTATACTCTTTTATCCGTCTACTCTATTTCTATCTCTCTTTGGGACTTACCGAGCGACTGTTCGCTGACGACATTCCTATTTCTCTTCTTTCATTGGAATGTTGTCAGTAGGACTTGACTCTGAGGAGTTCCAGACCATCCAGAAGCACTTGGAGCAGCACGACCTTTAGACTTTACTTGTACTTACTTTTCATTCAGTTCATGCCATTGTTTAGGCACTGCTTTCCATTCTTGTATTTACATTTTCAGTTGTACTTATAAAGAAATGTTAAATAAATAAAAGTTGCTGTTCAATTACATCTCTTGTCATTTTCTTATGTACATTCATTATATTGCTTAGTTATGCTTAGCGTGTTTACTTCTGAGTAAATACGTAGTGGGCCTCATCGCGTCTTCTTAGCCGTACACTGGGAAGCAGGGCGTGACAAAAGTTCTCTAAAAGGGTAAAAGTAATTAATGTGAGTTTAAGGTATGGGTATCAACTAAATCTCAAGAGTGTTGTCGAACCCAACATGTTGTAATCTAGGGGTAAGAAACTACGGGCTCTCATGATAGTTAGCAACGAGACTTCGACCGTCATCGAAGTATTCCAAACTCAATAGGCTATAATACAGGAGTAAGGAAACACGGGCCCTCATGATTGTTAGTATTCGTGATTGTTAGCATGAGACTCTTGAGATTTTATTGGATTCACAACTCAAACTACCCCAACACCCCGTATATACTAGTCTATAGTTAAAATTACAAATCTTGCCTGAATCCATGAATACATCAAGTTTTCAAGATTGAGTTCATGTCAAGATCAAGTATTCATGTCACGTTTCAAGTATTCATATCAAGTTGTATTCGTGGTTCGTGTCAAGTCAAGTCAAACATTTAATTGGATTATGTCAAACATATACTATCTAATTATATCTTCATATACATACAACAATTTAAAGATCAAGATAAATAAGGTATATATGTTCGAACAACATGAAATGAATCAAGTATATTATTCAAGTAACGACCATAAACAACGATGTTAAGAAGTATTGTGTATGACTAATCAATCAAGTCAATCAATATCGAAATATAAACAGAAATATATATCTAAGTGTTCTGCATGTGTGAGTTCCAGTCGCGTCTAAATACGACTACCGGTTTGGAAGATATACCAATTTTTGTTTTGCCGCGCAGAACAGATCAGAATCTGTCCAGCACCTTCGTATATTTTTAAAACACAGTTTGAGTTAATTTCCATCAGGTTTCAGCTTACGATTAGAAAATTGTAGGTTTTTCAATGTACTTATCCAAAACACTAAGATTCACACTATTTGAATTTCTGAAGCTCTAGTTACGATCATTTTAATATCAGCATTTAAAACAGAAATTCAGATTTCTGGATAGCAACTATATGTTATATTGCAAAATTTATATCGGATTGTTTCATATGTTTATAAGTAATATAATATATATAAAATTATAGATCTATAAATTGTGCATCTACATATTTAAATTTTGTCACGAACGGATATCGGGAGTCCGAGTTATGTTTTATTTAAAAACAGTGTGCGAATCAGGACAGATTTTGTCCAGATTCGTTGCTTAATATTGTAACGCATTTTTATATATTTTACGTCAATTTTCATTAAAAACTTAAAACTAAGAAAATATAGATCTTTCGATATAGATGCCTAAAACACCTGATTTTTCTCAATTTGGACATCGGCATACCAAATTATGTGTCCTAGAAGTTAACCAATAACTTCAGTTTTTTGTTTTACGAACAGTGAATAAAAACGATGTAATTCCTAAACCGTTAAACAATTCGATCTGAATTTTTTACAGCGTGTACATAAAAATATATTCTATTATAGATAAATTTCTTGAAATTTTCAGAAGTAAAAATTAATTTCTAAAAAATTATTTTAAAGATAAAGGTATTGGTATGTATACTAAAATTGGCAAAAAAATTAACTAGTATTTTTATGCAAACTTATCATTTTCTTTTAATAAGCAAACCGATTCCATAAGATATCTGCAGGGTTCACTAGCACGGCAGCAAGGTTTCGGGAGGTATCGTCCATGCCAATTTTAAAAATTTGTCGTTCTAGTTAACCCTAACCCTAGAATTTTTACTAGAAAATCCGACGAAAACATATGTAAACAACTTTACATCTAAGTGAATGAGCAATACAACCTTTGTAGACCGGTCCTTCACTTCTAAAGCTCCGTGTAGTAGTCTCTTCGTTCCAAGTAGTGAACTCCCGGACTCTAGAGAGGGTTCACATGAAGAAATGAACAAGCTTGCTCGAAATCTTCGAGGCCGAAGATGATCTACGTCGAGAAGACTCAAGCTCATGCTAGCTCTTCACTAATGGTGAAATTAGTGAAACAAACACCCTAAACTAAATGGCTAATAGTAGAGGATAATGAAGTAGGAAATGGGCTCACTTTAGTTTTCTTTTTCTCACAATATTTTCTCACCTTGAGAAAAGCTAGTAAGCTTTTCTTATGAAAAAGAAGATGAAGAATGAAAATGAGAGAATGAACTCATGAGGTGAGAATAGCAACCATGGGTGAGTTAGTGTCATACACTAACTCATGTAGAGAATAAACCATGGGTTACCAATAATGGTTGGGTTAATAAATATCTTCAAGTAAAATAAAATGAGTGGACTTGGTCAATAGTTCCACAAGTTTCTACAAGCTTCAACCATGTGACTAATTACCACTAATTTGTGAATTACCAAGATAAATAAAACCATTCCATTATTATTATCATGGTGTAAGTCTCATACACCTATATCACATATGGCATCAAGCATGACACAAAAGTTGTACATTAATATATATCACATATATACTATATGTACACAAGTGAGGAAAAAAATGTTAAGTGAGCTAATATTAGTTAATGTAAGTTAATATATCAAATATATAATTATACATTAAATTATTAAATCAACACTTTATTTAATAATCCGGTTATATCACATACAACCGACTAATATCTATGAATCAACTTATCGAATCAACACTTGATCCGATAACCCGGCTATATCACATATAACCGACCGATATCACATATCGCGAGAATAGAATGCGGTATCACATACGCGCATTAATCTCGGTCCCGCACATATCACATATGTGCTCCCACTTCATTTCACATGAACCAAAAAATCTCTGTGTAGGACTCTAAAGACTCATCAATACGCCAGCAGTAGGTGATGATCATATAAAACACCCACAAGCCGCAAGCGGTCTGCTAAACGTAACGGCCACCCGGGTATTGAGTGATCAGAAGATCAACAAGCAAGCTTGCTCATACTCCTGCGAATCCAATCAGTAACACTACCGTACATTCCGGTCTCTTCGTCTGATATGTCGCATATCTCGCCTGAGGGTGGTAAACGTCAGACCCCAATAGCTTGATAAGTTATGACGATGTGAGGCTTATAACGGGTCGAGAACCGACTGATAACACTTACCAATAAATCTCAGAAATAGCCCTGGCCAGGGACTTCCTGTTATGGCCAATCGAGCACAGTGCAACATCAACCCCCAATACCGGGAGAGACGAAATCCCCTCCTATCGCTCATTGCCTCCATGTGACTCGGGACTGTACCCAAAAACCACTGTTTTGTACATTCTCTTGAGCGTGGTAAGGTGGAAATCAAAGCACAGTGGGAATCACACAAGACTCTATGACGATCTCGGGTCAACAGACTAACCTGTACCAGTGTCACCGGAGAATTGCCATCTGACGTGAGGTATAATACCATCTAGGAATTCTCGGCGAGTTCATCCAGTGTACCCAGTCTCCACCGGGCACACGTATATCATCTCTGATGTCAAACACCAATGGATATGGGATCATCCATTTCCCATCTGTATGGGTCGAGAAGCTATACGCTAGTCTACTCTGGTATATCGATGCCCCATCTCGATACATCCACGACTAGGGACATTAAAGGATATACTTACCGACTACCTTTGTCCCACTATTATGATCCGCATCATAATCCAGGTAGTCAAGTACACATCCTAAGGGCTTTACCAACGTGTAACAGAGAGACAATCAGTGTACATGTTAAGATAAAGAGTAACCAGATAGCATACTATCATGTCGAGCAAGAAAGTCGTCCCAATGTATGTCCAAGCATCCACTATAATATACATCATGTGTACAATAATGGCATCTAGGGCATACATATAACTAACAATATCGTAGATATATTGTGGCATAAAATTTATGTTTTCACAACTCATAATAAACATTCACAGCCATGAACAAAGAATTGAAAACACTTTAATTTAAACAAGAGGCAATAAGGTATTATTAAACCATATAGAACCATATATATCTAGACTTATATATATATATATATATGTATATATATGTTTATGTTTATCTTCTCTTATGGATTACGATATGAAAAGAATAGCGGGTTCACAAGGTATGACAAGAGGAGAATAAAGAGATGAAGGAAGGGAGAGAGAAGGAACTTACGGGTCTTGCAATACGGTATAACAACCGTATTGCCGAATGGTGAAAAAAGCCTTGACTTGATTGAGACTTCTAAGGCTTAAGGAAATTGATACTTCTCTAAATCTCGAAAGGAAAAAAAAGTAGAATTGATGAAGAGAGAATGACTAAGGTAGGATGAAGAAGAGAGCGTTATTTGTATTAAAAGAGATATTAAAATAGGTTTAATAGTGATAAAAACTCTTCATAATAATTTTAATTTATTATGAATTCATTTTGGGAGTAAAAAAGAAATTGAAAGGGTGTTCATTCATTTGGAAGTTAAAGAAAATGAAAGGTCTCATTTGTAGGTTATGAGAGAGTTTAAAAAAATAGATAAAAATAGTTGCAAGAATGAGGATTTGAATATGTGATCTAAGAAATAACAATGCAAGGAATCAACCAATGAACTACAAGGTTGTTCATGCACATATTTAATTAGAATTAAATATATGTTGTTGCTTGAAAATAAAGTGGGATTTTGGACTTATAGTTTTATAAAAGAAAATGAAAATGAGATTGGATTTGGGTTATGGGCTGGGTCAGGTCTTGCGGTTAATTTGAAATATGTTAAGATTTAGTTTAAAGAAATGGGTTTGGGAAAAATAGATGGAATAATAAAATAATATATTTAATGGAAAGCAAAATATACGGAAAAATACTAAGAATAAATAAATACAATATTTTACTAAAGAAAGAAAATACGAAGGTACAGTAATATTGGGGTCGTTACATCCGTTCCACCTTCTTAGTCTTTAGATTATCTGACGAACATTCCAAGAAAGAAATAAAGATGGGTGAAATGCTCGTCAGCGAACTTTCGCTCGGTAAGTCCCCAAAAAAGATGGGTAATGTATATAAATGAAATGTAAGGTGTAATGAGATATAGTATGGATGGAATAAAACATAAATAAGTATAACATGGCAATATTAAAGGTAACTATGTAAGATTGGAAATGTAATATGAGCATAGCAATCAAGTATAGCATGGCCGTGTAATGAAGGTATTGTGATCATGAAGTGTACCGTAAATGTGTCCTACAGAGGTCATTAAAAGGTAACCTAACTAACGTGAGTTTAAGTGTGAATGCCAACGTATTTCAGGAGTGTTCTCGAACCCAACAGGCCGTAATCCAAGGGCAAGGAACCACGGGCCTTCATTCATAAATTCGTGAATTCATGATTTAAGTATATGACTCATGAGATTCCGTTGGATTCATACTCAAATTACCCCAACACCCGCGTATTCTAGATTATAATTAAAGTTAGTATTCATGTCAAGTGTTCATGTATTCGTGTCAAGTTGTAATCATGGTTCGAGTCAAGTTGGTTCAAGAGTATATTGGGTTCAGGTATTCATATTGGATTCGTGTATTCATGTCAAGTTCATATCAAGTTATATTCATTGTTAGGTCATGTCAAGTCAAGTGTTCAAGTTCAAGTTCAAGTGTTCAAGTTCAAATGCAACACCTAGCACGATAATATGTTATTTAATTATATTAGATAATTAATTTGGCAATTTAAATTATTATTATTGTTGTGATTGGTGTTCGGATGGTTATGCATGATAATCATACTTTATCTTGTCTTGATCCTTATTTTCTGCTTAGAATATCGATGGTATTAGTTTGTATAGTATTTTTGTTAGTCATTAGTATTTTCTTGCTAATATAATAATATCTTATTTTAATTCATATAATATATTGTCTAATATTAGATGGTAACAAATAAATATTTTTGTATGATAGTTTAGATATGACATCTCAAGATAATTGGATGAATCCTTTTAAATCTTCAACAATTTGGATGGGGGTTTTTATGCAATTTTCCTATATAAATAAAACCATCTCTCCCCAAATCTCCTATCTCTCCTCTTAATTCAAAACCCATGCTAGCCCTTCTTTGTCTCCTAAACACCTGAGACCCTTATCCCCAATCGCCGTCGATCAACCCACATCTCTTTCCACCACCGCGCCATTGGCTCCACGCCCTCGTCATCATCTAATCCATCTCTATTGCAGCAACCCATCTTCACCAGAGCAGTCGACTTCATCCCTCACCGGCCTTCAACCTCCAAACCGCAGCCACCTCATCATCACCCCGTCTTCATCTCCTTCTTCTCTTCTTCTTATTCCACCACCAACCCCTTCAATCGAGAACCTCCTCACTGCCATATACCCAAGAAACCCATCGCCCTCGTCATACTCATCTCAAAACCATCTCAGCCGATCACCCAATTCCATCGATATCATCTCCAACGACCTCGCCTTCACCCTCACCGGAGCTCCCTTGCCTCCTCCATCGAGCAGCCCCTACCCTAGCTTCAACTACCGAGCACCCCATCATCGCAATAACCCAACTCCCTCACTTCCTAAGCCGAGCACCTTGCACCATCACCACCCTCGTCGACTCCCTCATCCCCTCGCCTCCAAATCACCGCCGACGCACCAAAAGACCCATCTTCAACCCAACTCGACCTACGCAGCTGTTCCCGCCAAATTTTTTTGGCTCAGAGCTTGCTGTTCCCTTATAAAAATAAAGGAAAAGCTCCACGCGTTAAATACATGCACCCACATGCAAGATATATAACCATCACCTCAGGTAGCGCCGCACGTGAAGTTCATGTGGACGCCAATGTGCAAAGCACAAGAGCGTCTGTTCCCCTAATATTTAAACATAATAAAACATCTAAGCTCTGTTAAAATTTTGTTGAGATAGCGTCTCACGTGCCCCTCACGAGGGCGCCGGCGCCAGTGCCAATCTTGTAGGATTAATCCTATGGTGGCGCCGCACGTGCTCCTCACGTGGACGCCAATGTGCAAAGCACAGGATCGCTTATCATAAATAAGAATTAAATTCTTAAGTGGCGCCCACGTGCACAACACGTGAGCGTCGGCGTCCAAATTACAAGCAAGTAGAATTAAATTCTACATGGGGATACTTCCCTAAAAACTGGGATATTCTCTGTTAAACAGAGCCGTTGGATCAAAAATCCAATGGTGATAATAAATCATCAGATGATAAATTCTATTTGGGAAATATTTTCCTTCTAATATGAAAAGATTTTTCTCTAACAGAGAATCTTGGATTTAAAATCCAATGGTGATAAAATATCATCAATTAAACTATCTGATAGAATTAAATTCTGTGTGATAGAATTAAATTTGGGAAATATTTTCCTTGATCTTTCTAACATCGAAAGATCTTTCTCTAACAGAGAATCTTGGATTTAAAATTCAATAGTGATAAAATATCACCAATTAAACCATCTGATAGAATTAAATTCTATGTAGAAATATTTCCCTGATCTTCCTCAAACTAAAAAGATCTTCTGTAATCCAACGGTGATTATAAAATCACCTATCGATCATTTGATAGAATAAAATTCTATCTTAGGAAAATAATTTCCTAATCTTGTTAAACCAACAAGATATTCATATAATAAAATTAAATTCTATATTAGGAAAATATTTCCTAATCTTGTTAAACAAACAAGAAATCTTCTCTATTAAACAGAGAGCTTTTGGATTAAAAATCCAACGGTGAATAAAATTCACCGATTGATCTAAAAAATCATTTTGATTGATCATGAAATCAATCATGATTTCTCAATGAGAGATTTTCTTAACAAATTGATTTTTCTCTTCTCCTATAAATAGAAATAAAGAAATTAATTAAAGGGGGAAGAGGAAAAAAGGAGACCCCCATAAGCTTCTGTAAAAATACAGAAGGCTCTCAAAACAACAGAGAATTTAATTCTCTCAAAGAAGAAGATTTCCTTCCTAAAATACCCTAGGTAAAGAAAAAAGAAATCAAAATATCTCCTTTACCCAACATACCATATCTAAGGGTTTAACCCTTCTCAAAGAACTTAGTTCTTTCTCTGGATCAGAGATCCACAAAACAAGTTTCCCACAAGTTGAGAATTTAATTCTTATCGAGAAGATCTTGTTCTTGAGAATTAGAGATTCAGGAAAGAAAAAAATTGAAAAGAAAGAAGATGGAGTTCATAATACTCCAGGAACTTAGTTCTTTCAAATCAAGAACTTAGTTCTTTAAAGAACCCGATCCAAGATCCTCAAAATAATGATCTTGGTGATTCTTAATGGTCAAAAAACCATTAAAAGAGGTTTAACTTCTCTGAAAACATGAACACGGAAAATATGGAGTTCATAATACTCCAGGAACTTAGTTTCTTCAAATCAAGAACTTAGTTCTTAAAGAACATGATCCCAAATCCTCAAAATAATGATCTTGGTGATCGTTAATGGTTAAAATACCATTAACAGAGATTTAAGCTCTCTAAAAATATCAACAGAGATTAAATATCCAAAAACACAGCGCCTCACGTGAAACTCACGTGAGCGCCAGAGAAAATTAGTGCTTAGCACTATTGTAGTGCTTCACATGAAAAGCACGTGAGCGCCCAAGGCTAAAAACCCAACGCCTCACGTGAAAAGCACGTGAGCATCAGAAAAGATTAATGCTTAGCACTATGCCAGTGTTTCACATGAAACACACGTGAGCGCTGTATATCTTAGCTAGGTAGTATAGAAACCCAATCTCAGTCCAAATTGGCTAAGTTTCCTGAGGTTAAAGCTCTTTGATTTTAAATCAACCGAGCCCATCTGCTCGTGATTTCTAAACTGATCTTAGTCTCAAACATGACTGATGATCTCTCATAGATGATATCCAAAATGATATCCATCCTATATCTCCTAAGGTAATTTTAGTCTCAAATATGACTAACGATTCTTAGGTCCACCATAACCCTTTCCCCCCTCAAATACGGGATTTGGTTCAAAGCTACATTTCTCCACACCTTTGATATATATCATTGTAATTCCTCAACGTCTTCAGAGAGGTGGAGGTTCCCGACAACCAACAACACTTTTCTCGTCCCAACTTGATGTAAAATTTCATCAAGACTGGGAATGATAT
Organism: Agapanthus africanus; assembly: GCA_030015575.1. NCBI lineage: Eukaryota > Viridiplantae > Streptophyta > Magnoliopsida > Asparagales > Amaryllidaceae > Agapanthus > Agapanthus africanus. Next base: position 195,273,149 of record CM057339.1, on the reverse strand, counting down.
ACACCACACATTGATGCACTTCCAAACCGACGTGCACACCTCAAATCGGATCGCACCCTAAATTGGGCGCATTCCATGTCACCATCGTTCACTCCGCCACGTAACAAAAACACGTGCGCACAAGATGAATGATGGACCGAAATGTCCTTAAACTAATCTTTATCCCAAACAGGGAACATTGGACTAAAATGTCCTTAAACCAACATTCGTCCCAAACAGGGAATGTTGGACCGCGTCGTCCTTAAACTAATATGTTTTGCCCTGCGGACTATCTCCATAATGACTACCGTATACTATCTATGGGCTATTCATATATGATCTAATGATCAGTTGAGTCCATATGCTCACTGCTCATAAGTCGATCTTAGTCTCAAATATGGCTAATGATCCTTAGATCAAACCCAAATATCCCATGAACTGATGGACCTCACAAATATGAGATCTGCGTCCTAAGTTCATTCTCATTGGCAAACCAAGCTACCAACGTGGACCCCGTCAAGCAAATTTTTGACCTAAAACCAAATCTCAAAATATACGGATTTTGGACTAATCCGCGCCCTACGGGCGACGACATAAATTAGTCTCCGTATACAATCTAGGGCAACCCAAAATAAAACAAACATAATAAGACACGGTGACCTTCCGAAGCAGGAGAAAGTGGTTATCATAATGCGGTAACGTAATTAACTGCAGGGGCTTGCGCCTGTAGGGAAGAGCATCCCCACAATAAAAAAACCCTCACAAATGAGGGGGAATCTGATGAAGTCTGCTACAACGGCCGCATCCGTCCAAACCTCCAATATACGATGCCATAAATCAACTTGGTATCTTCGGAGAGGTGGACGGATAAATCCAAATAGTATCTGCCCCAGATTCAGGCAAGACGATCTATCCCAGTCCGTCTCTGTTTCCGGCGGTGAACAGATTCTGGCATGCTCGGTGGGATATTTTCCTCTTTCCACTCCACACTTCGTGTGTCGTGTTCCGCGAACAAAATCGCGGTTCTCTAAGGTTGCCCTTGGATTTGAGGTACTAAAATTTAGTGTCTTTCTCCTTGCAGAAGAAGAAGAAAATCGATGGCTTCCAACTGCACCTCTTGTAACAGCAACTCTCGCTCCACCCCAACTAGAGGAGTGACCAACGAGCCCAACGCGGCCTCCATCTTTTCAATGCCGGTGGGGCAAGTAATGCAAGCTACTACTGGACTATTCTTCGGGACCATGTTCCCACCAGTGGGTGTTGGTACCTCAGCGCCGTAGGAAGAAGCTCCCAAGAGATCGGTCTTCGATCGACTGGCGACCACAATGGCCCCTCTCAATAGGCCGTCCAAATCTTGTATCTCAGTCTTCAACAGGCTGAGCCAAAACCCAAATGGGCCCGCAAAGAAGCCTGTGATACCTGAAGGGGCTACTCCAAAACGGATAGCCTTCCCAACTCCTGCTAAGGGCGAAGTCGTCAAAGGTGCTTCCCCTACCAGAAAGTCGGTCTTTGAAAGATTGGTCGACCCTCCTCAAACCTTGCTAACGACGTCGGTCTTCAACAGGTTGACGCCAACATCAGCCCCTTACCAAAGCTGGGGGCATGAAGAAGACGCTTCCAAAACTGAGGCGGTCCCATCTGCAAGACATGCTTGTTGTTGTCACCGGCGCCGGGTGAGAAAAGATGGGGGCAATTCTCTCTTTGGACTTACCCCACCAGCTCCAACGGTGGCAGTTGACGCTGCTGTTCCAACCGGGAACAGCTTTGATCTACTCAGGAGGGTACGCAAGAACTCTCCAACAACGGTGCTAAAGAAATCGCCCCCGCCTGCAGAAACCATAATGCAGGCAAAGATGGAGCATCCCCATCAACGACTCTCCTTGTAAATTCACAGGGTATGGCGAAAAGTCCAGGACTCCGTGATTGATCAAAACTACTCTCGTCGACCGAAGAAATCGAAGGCTCGACAAGAGGAAGACCACTCCTCCATCATACAACGTAGGACTTCTATTACACAGGTGCTTGTTACAATGGCTCCTTCAACTTCGACCTCCCACAAAAGGATGAGGCCGGAGAAAATCTCACCGCCGGCAGAAAATCCCAAAGGTAATGGACCCAAACGCCCCAAGTCTGGGGGCATGATTCTGTATACGGTATACATGGCTTCCGGGAAAGAAGAAATTCGTGCTTTCGTAGGTCACCGGCCGCAAACTCAGTCGCTGGCAAAAGCTCAGGAGCAACAACAAAAGATCCAGGAGATACTGACCAAAATGACAGCACTTACCGGGCAAAAAGAATGCCCGGACACAACAGCCGAACATCACCAGTTGCAGGAGACCGATACAGAGTTCCTGTGAAAGGTGCTTGAAAGAAAGGACAAGGAAGCTACTGAGCAGGCTGTTAACATAAAGCAGATGGCTCTCTTATTCCAGGATATGGTTGGAATGATGATCTTGCCAGAACCCCCAGCCGAGGATCCACCAATAATCATCGAGGATGACAGAGGGGAAATATCAAACTCTCTTCCGACTCTATCAACAACCAAGGAGGAAACGATCTCCAAGAATGCTCTTGATGATTATATAGCTCAACAAATATGAACTCATCAAGCAAATGAAGCGGCTGGATAAATCGTCTGAACCGGGCGACCGTACCCAGGCCGGTATGACCAAATCAAGTACTCGCTGGGATATACGATCCCCAAATTCCATGTGTACAAAGGGATAGGTAATCCACATCAGCACGTTGCGCAGTTCAGAGCTTTGTGCGACAACACTGAAGGCAGTGACAAACTGTTGCTTCGCCAGTTCGTTGGCAGTCTCTCAGAGACAGCCTTTGAATGGTACTCGGAGCTCCCAAATGACTCCGTGAGGACATTCACAGAGATGGAGCTGCTATTCACACAATGGTTCGCCAGCGCATGCGAGCGCACCCCGATCATGACATTAATCAATGCTAGAGTGAAGCTGGGAGAAACCTGGGTCCAATACGCGATCCGGTGGCGGAACCTATGGTCAAAGTGCGAACAGCGTATCGAAGAATCCCTTGCCGTGGGCATGTTCATCGGTACCCTTGATCCTCAAACAACTATGTCCCAGTTCATAACGTTCTTCAAACCAACAACCATTCAGGCTCTGATAGATAAACTGGCCCAAATGGACCAGATGGGCCACGGGCCTTCCTCCTCAAGTAAGGACCCTCGAAACGCTAAGGGTAAAAGGAAATCGGCCTTCGTCGCCAATGCTCAACAACAACCGAGTGGCCTAAAACCGGCTTCTCGCCAAAATAATCCACGTCCACGCCTATCCCTGAAAGAAAGGATAGGACACGCTTACTCGTTTCCCCGCGATAAGACGAGGAGACTATTTGAGTTGGCAATGCGTAACAAACTCATCACATTGCCAGACCCACTGCGTCCACCGCAACCCGGCGACGTCAACAACCCTAACTACTGCTCCTTTCACAGAATGGTGAGCTATCCAATTGAGGATTGCTACGTCTTCAAGAACTGGGTTGAGGACCATTATCAACAGGGCAAGTTCACGTTGTCTGAGAACTAGAGGGTGAACCTGCCCCAGAAGCACACTCCCGAAAAGGTGGATTCACCGGGGGAATCATGCTCACTCGTGGAAGAAACTCCATGGGAAGTCGTTCTTTCAGCTAAAACCAAAAGAATTCTGAATGATCTATAGGCATGTCCTGCAGTCAGGTGGAAAAGGCCACTTGAACCAGAAATTATCGAAAGTATGCTGAAATCGTGTCCCATACCGAAAGATGTTGACAAAGGACAAAATCCCCAAGTCGAGCCTTCGAAGTCTTCAAAGAAAAAGAAGAAGACCAAGAAGCCTGTGCAGCCTACCGAGTATGACGACAAGCGCACAAACCTACAAAAGTACATCGATGCGTTGGAGGAGTACGACTAGAAGGCGCGGACACCGGTAGCCCTTAAAGAGTTCCTCAAGCATATTCTTGAGAACAAAGATAGTGACAACGATGAGGAAAATGACTTATCAGTAGAAACCGAAGACTATGTAGCAAGTTGCCACATGGTCTCACATTTGTCATTAAATGGCGAAGAAGCTCTCTCAGCGTCAGAAAACAGCGCAGAGAAACCGGGGGCAGGATTGGCGCTAAAATCCCCGGGAACTGCCAGAAGACCCGATTGATAGGCTGTTAAACGAAGCCTTTCAAAAAAGCAATGCTGACCGAGAACGTGAAACAGACATATACGAAAAGGCTAAGCGTCAGCATGAGGATGAAGAAGTTGCGGCAAGTATGAGTCGTAAAGTACTCCAACCAAACCGAAGCACACCTGCCATAAATAAGAGCAGGATTAAGGCATAGAAGCAGTTCGCCAAAACCTTGTCAATAGAAATGAAGCTGCCACCTCTCGTAGGAAACACTCCCGAGGTCATATGCTTCGACGGAGAGGATTCACATCCAAACTGCTGCATATCATCAGAGGATTACCCACCCCACCGAAGAATGCAGTGCCTTCAAGAAGTGGTGGTAAGGATATGTTGCTTATAGGGTGTTTTTCGTCACCCCATTGAGATGGGAATATGCGCTCACTTGTCAGGCATACTACAGATTCCCCCTGCCTAGGGTAGACGGGGGTTTATTGATTGTGGGGATCCGAATCTCTGGCAGCCACGGACTAAACTGCCGTTAATTACCCCTCGCCTTCAGAGCGAGGGAACCTCCGATTGACGGGTCAAACTGGTCATGCAAACTCAATGTGCAGTGTACGTATGTTGTGAAAGGGGTTTCGGATATATCGAGAGCCTCGCAGAGTTTACGGGGGTCTCACTACCCGGATAGCGGGCTGGGGGTCAAGGGGGCTAGCAGCCTTCTTGCTGGGTGCGGGACAGTGCCCCGTTAGAAAAATTTTCCTAACAGGGGTTTATTTTGAGTGTGGGATAATATGAAAAAAAGTAGGGTGAGAGGGCGTCTTAAAGACGCTAGGGAGCTGGGCGCTTGAGTGCTGGAGCGAGCGCTAGGCGCTTGGGCACGAGCACCCCACGTGACCGGCACATGGGCGCTGGGCTCTTGGGCCTTACGTACCCGGTACGTGGACGCTGGGCGCCGACAGAAAGAAGAGGATCTAGCCTCGGAAATGGGAGTTAAACTCCCAAAAAAGGATTATTTTAGTAGTTTAGGAGTTTAAGTCCCAGGAAAGACTTTTGTTTATAGAGTTAAACTCCCCAAAAGGACTTTATTAACGGAGTTAAACTCCAAAAGATGTTCAATGGAGTTAAACTCCCTGAAATCTTTGGAATGATCAAAGGAGACCATTTTCTTCTTCCCTTTGGCCCTGAATCATCTTTTAGGCCTTGGATCTTCCCAAGGTGGGATTTTTGGAGACGGGTCTCCTTCTTTCTCTTCTTTTTTTGGCCGGATCTTGGAGAAAAAGGGTGCGAGACTTAAAAATCTCCCTTTTTTAAGATCTGATGGAAGATATGAGTTCCCCTTCAAGGGTTTGATGGTGAAAAAATGTTTATTTTTAGTAAAGGAAGAGTTAAACTCTTAATTTAATTCAAAAAGGGGAAGAAAGTTTTAGAACCTTGAGGAAGGAGAAGGAGGCACAAACCCTAATTTTTGAGAGAGAAAAAAGGTTGTATTGATTTTTTCATCATGTTGCCTTTATAAGCTACACATTTTACATATAGCCCATTGGGCTTTGCCAAATGGCACTTGTGCCACTCCATGCCTTATGTGCTTATTGTTTTTGCATATAAACCATGGAGTTTACAAAATTTTGGATTTCTGCCCACTTTACATATACTTATTTCTAAAAATTATTTTTAGACTAATTTATTGCCTCCTTTTTGGCATGGAGCCAGCCCCTTCCATGCATGTTCTTGACTTGGGTTTGGGCTCTGGCCCACTTGACTTGGGGTTGACCTTGGTTTTGACTTAGTCAACTGGGGTGTAATTTTTGACCCCAACAAAATGCCCCCATCAATAAATGCACACCACATATGCGGGTTGTGTGCATGAAATTGATGGATCTTCTTTCACGTGGAGGTTGACTTGATTTGGTTTCCGTTTTGACGATGTGGAGATCGATGCAGCCCTTTTTGCGACGTGGACGGTCGGTGCTGCCATTTTTGCGACGTGGACGGCTGGTTCTGCCATTTTAGCGACGTGGACAGTCGGTGCTGCCATTTTTACGACGTGGATGGTCGGTTCTGCCATTTTAGCAACGTGGACGGTCGGTTTTGCCCTTTTTGCGACTTGGACGGTCGGTGCTGCCATTTTTGCGACGTGGACGGTCGGTTCTGCCCTTTTTGCGACTTGGACGGTCGGTGCTGCCATTTTTGCGATGTGGACGGTCGGTTCTGCCATTTTAGCGACGTGGACGGTCGGTTCTGACCTTTTTGCGACTTGGACGGTCGGTGCTGCTATTTTTGCAACGTGGACGATCGGTGACTTGCTACGCTTCTTACGGTGTCAGGAATTGATTTGACTTGCTCCGCTTTCTGCGGCGTCGGGGTTGAAATTGACTTGCTCCGCTTCTTGTGGTGTAGGGGTTAATTTGTTTGATTTGATTTGTTTTGGAAGTTCCCTATATATCCAGCGGGACTTTTGAGCTTAGAAGTGTTGCCAGGTGGGACTTTGATTTGATCTGTTTGATTTCTGCCTTATTTGGAGGGATTTTTGAATTTGAGAGGAATTTGGAACTTGGATTTTTTTTTGGCATCAGCATTGCTGCACTGGATTAATGCCAGGAGTAACTCATCATTTGCTCCGGGAGGACTTAGGATTTGGTTTTTGGGTTGGCATTAGCATTGTTGCACTGGAATAATGCCAGGAGCAACTCATCATTTGCCCCGGGAGGACTTGGGATTTGGTTTTTAGGTCGGCATCAGCATTGCTGCACTGGAATAATGCCAGGAGCAACTCATCATTTGCCTTTAGGAAAACTTAGGATTTAGGTTTTGGATCGGCATCAGCACCGCTAACACTGAAGCAATGCCAGGAGCGACTCATCATTTGCCGTTGCCCATTGGGGAGCGATTGCTTAGGAGACAGGTTTAGATCTCTATCACCTAAGGCTTTTCAATCTTGTGAGCCATAAGGGTCTCATAAAAGCATTTTCTCCCTACGAGTCGAGAGGATCTCGTAGGTGTATGTTCTCCCTAGGAATCGTGAGGATTCCTAAGTGTGTTGCTCCTTTGTGAGTCATAAGGATCTCACGCAGGGATTTTCTCCTCACAAGGTCGAGAAGACTTTGCGAGTGTATTTTATCTCTTTTCATGAGTTTGCGCTCTTTCGGGTTTTCACAAACTCGCCGACAGTCCTACTGTTTTTACTCATGGAGCCCTTTCGGGTTTTTATCCGTGCTCGTTTTGCTTGTGGACATACCGTTTTTTTTGTCGCTGGTGGGATTTTAAAAGTAGTCTCACCGGTAGGACTTAGGAGAGTTAAGGGTCGTTTAAGCCCGTGGATTGTATACGGTTTTATATGATGTATGATCCAAACCGTAGGGCCGGTGTACTCAATTCATCTGCGACTTGGAGCATTCACGTATAGTATTTCTTGAGATATCAGCTATTGATGGGTGGCATGAGCCTTTCTCCCTCGGCACTTATTAGTTGGTAGGATCCTCCATTGAACACTTTCTCGATGACGTATGGTCCTTCCCAGTTTGGCTCGAATTTTCCTTTGGCATGTCGATTGGGGATGATCGGCCTTTTGAGAACCAACACCAATTCGCCTTTCTTGAAAGTGCGGAGACGAGTCATCTTGTCATAGGCCCGTAACATTTGGGCTCGGTATAACTCCATATTTTGTTGCATCGCGAGCCTCCTTTCTTCGAGGGCGTCAAGCTCTTCGAGCCGAAAGAGGACGTTTTCCTCCTCCGTCAACTCATGTTGGACGGCCATTCGTAGGCTTGGAACTTCGACTTCGAGCGGGTGGATTGCTTCTACTCCAAAGAGTAGTGAGTATGGAGTGGACTGAGTTGGAGTGCAGTGTGTGGTACGATATGCCCACAACGCCTCGTGGAGTTTGAGATTCCAGTCTCTTTTGTTGGCTGAAGAATTTTTCCTTAGGAGCTTGCATAGAGTTTTATTGAAGGTTTCGGTTAGCCCATTGGCCCTTAGATTATAGATGGAGGAATATCTCCAGTCTATCTTGTGCTGAGAAGCAAACCTTGAGATTTTGAAGCTCTTGAAAGAAGGCCCGTTGTCAGAAACGATTCTTCTTGGTATACCGAAGCGGTATAGAATATTATGTCTGAAGAACATCAGAATATCTTCTGTTTTAACTTCTTTTAGCGGGACAGCTTCATCCCATTTGGAGAAGTAGTCTGTCGCGGCCAATATGAACCGGTGACCATTGGATGATGGAGGATCAATTGGGCCAACTATGTCGGTGCCCCCAACTTCGAAAGGCTACGACGCCACCGTAGGAGATTGGGATGCTTTTGAATGAAATCACCGTGAATTTGGCAGAGATGGCATTTCTTTGCATTCTCTTTGCAATCCCTTATCATAGTAGGCCAGTAATATCCAAGCCGTTTGATCTGAAACCGCATTTTGGGGCCGGACTGGTGAGCCCCGTAGACGCCCGAGTGAACTTCTTTCATAACTTTTTTGGGCTTCGGCTGATGGCAGACATCTGAGACAGAGTTGGTCATATGATCTGCGGTATAGCGTATTATTTACAAACACGTATCGGAGAGTTCTCTTCTTCAGCTGAATCCTCGCAGATTTTTCTTCGGGCAGCTTATCGTATCGGAGGTATTCTATGAAGGGTTCTCGCCAATCGGGCTCGACTTGAATGATTGAAGCTTTTTCGGCAGGATTGTTATTTTTTTCTACGCTTTCTTCTTCACGCAAAGAGACTGGAGGCAGAAATTGCCGGCTTCTGACTGTGATTAGAATTTCGTCCATGTCAGGATCAGCTAGCTCTTTAGCTAGACGAGTGAGTATGTCTGCTTTTCCGTTCAACGCTCTAGGGGCTCTCATTAGTTCAATGTGAGTGAACCATTTCATGAGTTCCACCACTCGGCGTCTATATCGAGCTAACTCGGGTTTGTATATCTTATAGTTTCCACTTACTTGGTTGATGACAAGCTGGGAGTCACCGTAAACCCGTAGCCGAAGGATTTCCATTTCTATGGCGAGCTCCAGACCAGCTATCAGAGCTTCGTACTCAGCCTCGTTATTTGTGCGAGGCTCGGTGAGAGCAAAAGAACGTCGTAGGGTTCCCATCGATGGCATGATGAACACTAATCCTATCCCTGCTTTTATCTGCGGGATGCTTGATTTACCGGAGCTCCTCATTGATGAGGCTCCATCGAAGTAGAGCTCTCAACATCGCTCATCTTCCTCGAGGTGCAGCACTTGTTCGACGGGTAACTCGCAATTGAGCAGTGACCCTTCTGGTGCGGGATAAGCAGCAAGAAAGTCTGCAAGTGCTTGCCCTTTTACTGCTTTCTGAGGAGTATAAACTATGTCAAACTCAAGTAGCATGACAACCCATCTTTCCATTCTACCAGCTAGGCTTGCTTTGGTCATTAAGTGCTTGAGCGGGTCGATCTTGGAGATCAGCATAACCCGATGAGCGAGCAGATAATACCTCAGCTTCTTCACAGTGAACATCAGAGCCAGGCATTGCTTTTCGATCGGGGAATAGTTGTGTTCCGCCCCGACTAAAGTTTGACTGAGGTAGTAGAGAGAATTTTCTTTTCCCTCCTCATTGTTCTGGGCAAGGAACGCACCGAGTGACTCATTTAGCGCGGAAATATAGAGAATCAACGGTTTATTTAGAATAGGAGCAGCAAGCACCGGAGGGTGCAACAGGTACTGTTTGATATTTTCGAACGCTTCTTGACATTCGACGTCCCAGACAAAAGGAGCTCCCTTCTTCATGAGCTTTGAGAAAGGCCGATATCTCATCGATAGGTTCGAGATGAACCTTTGTATGTAAGCGAGTTTTCCTTGAAAGGATCTTAACTGTGTCAGATTTTTTGGAGAAGGCATCTCCATGATGGCCTTTATCTTTGATGGGTCAATTTCGATCCCCAGATGTCGGACTATGAAGCTCAGGAATTTTCCCGATGACACGCCAAAAGTGTAACAACCATAATTTTCCTATAAAAATGTTTTCAAATATTTTTTCAAAATCCATAAAGGGGTATTTATTGCCTGAGCACAAGACTTAAGTAATTAATTAGCAATTTAATTATAAGAAGGAGCTTGTAGCTCATTGGTAATACCTTGCACTGCTGAACCAAGCCACCAGAGTTCAAATCCCATGCCCCACATTATTTTTAATATTTATTTTGCTTTAAATTTTATAGAAGCCCAACAGTCAACACGTGATAACTCCAGATTTTCCTACTACACACACAAAACTGAAAATACCAGAGCCTACACCTCGAGACCTCCCACCTCCCGACCTTGCGACGCGGCCCGACTCGGCCGGCGAACCGGCCGACTCGGGCCGGCGCCGTCGGCCGGACTCGGCCGTACGGCCGAGTCCCCAACATCAAAGTTGGGGCTCTTCATCTTCTAAACGCCCTTGTACACTTCATTTTCCTAAATCGGTTCCAGAAGCCCTATTTACTCCATTTTATTACAATTTATCACATTATTTTTACATTTTTTTTCAATTTAACTCTTCATCTACCCTAACCTTAGCCTAACCCTATAAATACCACCCCTACCCTCTACCCTCTCACTCCTATCTCTAAGCCAACTCTCAAAAATTCTCAAGAAATCTTGTGTACTTTGAAAACGAGTACGAAGCGAAGCTACGGCGAAATTCCCGGCGAACTTCCGGCGATCGTTCTAGGAACTCTCGGCGACGAATCGACGCACCGGCGATTCCTCTTCTTTCATCTCTTCTCCTAGTTGTCCAAAACCCATAAGTCCCATTTTCTATCTCTCTTTTCTATTCTCAAAATACAGATTTACAAAACCCGACGGAATCGGAACAAATCCGATTTCCGATTCGATTTCTTATAAAACTTCACATCTTGTTAATAAAATTATGCTTAAACTCTCTCATGTTGACTATTAAACACCAATCAACCAAATTGATCAAGTTTCATTTCATAAAATGATGACTATTTCAATTTATCGTATTTTTCACTTAAATACTACATTGTTTCAATTCTATATTTAACTCCATTAAACTTGCTATACCTTTAAGTAGATCACGAGGTAACGACCTACCTCCTCATACACTCATATGCAACATAACACGATACACTTGAGAACTCAGAATACGGGAAAACAAACATTTTCATTTAAATACTCTTTACTTAATAAAACTATTTTTAAAAGATTTAGTATTGACACCTCTTTAGAAATAAATAACCTTTGAGCTAATAAAAAATATCTAGACTCAAGGACTGTAGCACTCATTAGGACAGAGAAAGTTTGTGGGCATCAGTCGTTTATCTAAACCTGACTTTGTGGTATCTAGGCTAGGCAAGTGAGAAATGTAACTTTAAAAGGCCCGTCTCACGGTGGTTCGTGAACGGATCCCTCCTTTCTTCACTTATACTTACCTGGACACAATTGGCGGTGAAAAGGCGATTTGAAGTATCTCACAACTTGTCGCTTTGGACTAGTTAGGAGCAGTCTAGTTGACTTAGGAGACCCTAGAACAAAGAATACGGATATTGATATCTTTACAAATAAATACCATTTACTTAATAAAACCGTTTTCTAAAGAATCTAGTATTTATACAAATCTTTGCAAAGCGCCGCTACAACCCATTTTGGGGAACCCGTTCGGGATGGTGCAGATTATCGCACATCCTCAGGCTTAGTAGTGCGAGATTCAGACCTCTGTAAGGAGCATTCGGTCTCGAAAGATTTGAAATACGATATCTTAAGAAAATGAGATTTTTAGAATATAAGATATATATATTAAAATTATTTTTGTATAAATATATGTATATTTATCATTAAAATACCTATTTTGTTAGGATATAAATATTCCACATTTTTTCTAAAAATCACAAGAATCAATCTTACACTAAAATACCATGAATTCCACACAAAACCAATATTACAAATAAATACCATTTATTGTGAAATTAGGATATTTCCACTAGAAATATCATAATATAAAATCTACAATCATTACAACTCTAAATACGATTAATAAATACTTGAGGCGTATTTTGAAAAGTATAAAAAAGTCATTTTACATAAAACCCCCTCAAGTTCTATAATTTATCCTGAGGACCCTAGTAAATATAGGTTTAAGCGGGACCAATCTCTTGAGCCTCAGGGAGCCGGAGAAGTGGGTGCTTGCCTATCTAAGGTAGACAACTTAACAACGGTGTTATCAATACGGTAATCGTCTTTGAAAAAGACACGAAAGGTTACCGATAACATCAAAACAATCAGGACTTCAATTTACTTTTCTAATTGTCTGACTCAGATGAGTCTCATTATAATCTGACTTGAATATGATTCAAGTACAATCTACAATCTACAATCTACAATTTACAAGATTATAATTGAACATGAATCCATAAATCCATTATTCCATATATTCAATCTATTAACTTGACTGAACCGAACCATGGATATACATCCATTTACATGATTCTACAGTTATTCCATTTACACGATTATACAGTTATATCCGTTTACTAATATCATGGTTTTGGTCAGTCATCCAACTATACAATCTATACAATACAATACAATACAACAATACAATCAAAACACTACGGGGTTTAAGGGGTAGATTGGTACGGAAGGTGTTAAAAGTGGCACGAGACGGTAAGATTAAGACACATAACCTATATTCCATTGCTGTTGTACCGTGGCCCAACGGTTCCTTGAGTTCCTGATACCTCAGTCTCCGGGGCAAGTGAGACTCCTCTCGTATACACTGCATCCTTCTGTACCAAGCTACAAACAACAGCGTTAACACTAAATACAACAATATAACAATATAATATAACTGGAAAAGCTACTCTCTCTCTCTCTCTTACTCTCTGTCTATTCTATTTCTCCTCTTATCTTTGGGACTTACCGAGCGACCTGTTCGCTGACGACATTCTATTTCGTTCTTCTTTGAATGTCGTCAGGTGATTTGGACCCGTCAGAGATCGAGCCAACTGCAGAAGACTTGGATCAGTACAGTGAAGACCTTGAGCTCTAGGCATTGTACATTTTCTATTCAGTACCTTTAATTTCCTGTCATGCCATTGTTTAGGCATTACTTTCATTTTAGTTGTATTTTCTTTTCATGCATTGTACAAAAGAATGTTAATAAATAAAGTTGTTGTTTTTATTATATCTTGTCTCTTGTGTATATTTTCTTTTATATTGCTTAGTTACGCTTAGCGTATTTGCTTCTGAGTAAATACGTAGCGGACCAGTCGCGTCCCCTTCGCCGTATACCGGGAAGAGGGCCGTGACAGGTTTTGTTGGTGGCCCATGCAGGTCAGAGTTGTATGGAACACTGCCATGCAATTCTGTTCTGCGTGAACAACCTAAGCAATATAACACAAGAACCAGCAACTAAAACATTCTTTACAATCATGTTCCTTGAATCTTACAATTTCATAAACTTTGAATCTGTCCTAACCCAAAATTCCCTCACCTCTTTTACAATCTTACCAAAACCTTCGCATCCTTTCATTCCTTCACACATTTTTCATACACTATCAAGTACTTCTAACACCTTAGCAGCCATAGAAGCCAAGACAGTTGACCAAGGTAACCAAGTAACTCCCTCACAACTTTGACCAAATTTTTTTTTACAATATTTAGTTCTGTCACCAAACTGTTACACTTTCCTTTTACAAATTTCGAGGACGAAATTTTTATAGGGAGGGTAGAATGTAACAACCCTAATTTTCCTATACAAATTTTTTCAAATATTTTTCAAAATCCATAAAGGGGTATTTATTGCCTAAGCACAAGACTTAAGTAATTAATTAGCAATTTAATTACAAGAAGGAGCTTATAGCTCATTGGTAATACCTTGCACTGCAGAACCAAGCCACCAGAGTTCAAATCCCATGCCCCACATTATTTTTAATATTTATTTTGCTTTAAATTTTATTGAAGCCTAACATTCAACACGTGATAACTCCAGATTTTCCCACTACACCCACAAAACTAAAAATACCAGAGCCTACACCTCGAGACCTCCCACCTCCCGACCTTGCGACTCGGCCCGACTCGGCCGGTGCCGCCGGCCGGACTTGGCCGTATGGCCGAGTCTCCAACATCAAAGTTGGGGCTCTTCATCTTCTAAACCCCCCGTACACTTCATTTTCCTAGATCGGTTCCAGAAAGGTCATAAAGCCCTATTTACTCCATTTTATTATAATTCATCACATTAATTTTACATTTTTTTTCAATTTAACTCTTCATCTACCCTAAACCTAGCCTAATCCTATAAACACCACCCATACCCTCTACCCTCTCACCCATAACTCTGAGCCAACTCTAAAAAATTCTCAAGAAATCTTGTGTACTTTGAAAACGAGCACGAAGCGAAGTTACGGCAAAATTCCCGGTGAACTTCCGGCGATCGTTCTAGGAACTCTCGGCGACGAATCGACGCACCGGCGATTCCTCTTCTTTCATCTCTTCTCCTAGTTGTCCAAAACCCGTAAGTCCCATTTTCTATCTCTCTTTTCTATTCTCAAAATACGGATTTACAAAACCCGACGGAATCGAAACAAATCCGATTCGGTTTCTTATAAAACTTCACATCTTGTTAATACAATTATGCTTAAACTCCCTCATGTTGACTATTAAACACTAATCAACCAAATTGATCAAGTTTCATTTCATAAAATGATGGCTATTTCAATTTATCGTATTTTTCACTTAAATACCACATTGTTTCAATTCTACATTTAACTCCATTAAACTTGCTATACCTTTAAGTAGATCACGAGGTAACGACCTACCTCCTCACACACTCATATGCAACATAACACGATACACTCGAGAACTCAGAATACGGGAAAACAAACATTTTCATTTAAATACTCTTTACTTAATAAAACCATTTCTAAAAGATTTAGTATTGACACCTCTTTAGAAATAAATAACCTTTGAGCTAATAAAAAATATCTAGACTCAAGGACTGTAGCACTCATTAGGACAGAGGAAGGTTGTGGGCATCAGTCGTTTATCTAAACCTGACTTTGTGGTATTTAGGCTAGGCAAGTGAGAATGGTAACTTTAAAAGGCCCGTCTCACGGTGGTTCGTGAGCGGATCCCTCCTTTCTTCACTTGTACTTACCTGGACACAATTGGCGGTGAAGAGACGATTTGAGGTATCTCACAACTTGTCGCTTTGGACCAGTTAGGTGCAGTCTAGTTGACTTAGGAGACCCTAGAACATAGAATACGAAAATTGACATCTTTACAAATAAATACCATTTACTTAATAAAACCGTTTTCTAAAGAATCTAGTATTTATACAAATCTTTGCAAATCGCCGCTACAACCCATTTTGGGGAACCGTTCGGGATGGTACGGATTATCGCACATCCTCGCGCTTAGTAGTGCGAGATTCAGACCTCCGCAAGAAGCATTCGGTCTCGAAAGATTTGAAATACGACATCTTAAGAAAATGAGATTTTTAGAATATAAAATATATATATTAAAATTATTTTTGTATAAATATATGTATATTTATCATTAAAATACCTATTTTGTTAGGATATAAATATTCCACCTTTTTCTAAAAATCACAAGAATCAATCTTACACTAAAATACCATGAATTCCATACAAAACCAATATTACAAATAAATACCATTTATTATGAAATTAGGATATTTCCACTAGAAATATCACAATATAAAATCTACAATCATTACAACTCTAAAGACGATTAATAAATACTTGAGGCGTATTTTGAAAAGTATATAAAAGTATTTTTACATAAAACCCTCTCAAGTTCTATAATTTACCCTAAAGACCCTAGTAAATATAGGTTTAAGCGGGACCAATCTCTTGAGCCTCAGGGAGCCGGAGAAGTGGGTGCTTGCCTATCTAAGGCAGACAACTTAACAACGGTGTTATCAATACGATAATCGTCTTTGAAAAAGACACGAAAGGTTACCGATAACATCAAAACAATCAGGACTTCAACTTACCTTTCTAATTGTCTGACTCAGATGAGTCTCATTATAATCTGACTTGAATATGATTCAAGTACAATCTACAATCTACAATTTACAAGATTACAATTCAACATGAATCCATGAATTCATTATTCCATATATTCAATCTATTAACTTGACCGAACCGAACCATGGATATACATCCATTTACATGATTCTACAGTTATTCCATTTACATGATTATACAGTTACATCCGTTTACTGATATCATGGTTTTGGTCAGTCATCCAACTATACAACCTATACAATACAATACAACAATACAATCAAAACACTACGGGGTTTATGGGGTAGATTGGTACGGAAGGTGTTAAAAGTGGCACGAGACGGTAAGATTAAGACACCTAACCTATATTCCGTTGCTGTTGTACCGTGGCCCAACGGTTCCTTGAGTTCCTGATACCTTAGTCTCCGGGGCAAGTGAGACTCCTCTCGTATACACTGGCATCATTCTATACCAAACTACAAACAACAGCGTTAACACTAAATACAACAATATAACAATATAATACAACTGAAAAATCTACTCTCTCTCTCTCTTACTCTCTGTCTATTCTATTTCTCCTCTTATCTTTGGGACTTACCGAGCGACCTGTTCGCTGACGACATTCTATTTCTTTCTTCTTTGAATGTCGTCAGGTGATTTGGACCCGTCAGAGATCGAGCCAACTGCAGAAGACTTGGATCAGTACAGTGAAGACCCTGAGCTCTAGACATTGTACATTTTCTATTCAGTACCTTTAATTTCCTGTCATGCCATTGTTTATGCATTGATTTCATTTCAGTTGTATTTTCTTTTCATGCATTGTACAAAAGAATGTTAATAAATAAAGTTGTTGTTTTTATTATATCTTGTCTCTTGTGTATATTTTCTTTTATATTGCTTAGTTACGCTTAGCGTATTTGCTTCTGAGTAAATACGTAGCGGACCAGTCGCGTCCCCTTCGCCGTATACCGGGAAGCGGGGCGTGACAAAAAGCGCACTTCAGAGGATTCATCTTCAGATCGTATTCCCTTAGTCTAGTGAGAACGGTCCTAAGATCTTGGATGTGATCGGCCTTAGCTTTTAGTCTTGACGACCAGATCATCAACATAACATTTGACGACTCTACGGATTAGGTCATCAAAGATACTGGTCATTGCCCTTTGATATGTAGCACCTGCGTTCTACAGTCCGAATGGCATCACTTTGTAACAGTATATGCCGATGCCGATCGGGGTTCAAAATGTTGTTTGCCTCTCATCCTCAGGCGACATTTTTATCTGATTGTCCAGAAGAACCGTCCATGAAGGTAAACAACTCGTAATTTGAGGTGTCATTGACCATCATTTCCATGACCGGAATCGGGAAATCATCTTTAGGGCATGCCTTGTTAACGTTCCTGAAATCGACACAAACACAGATCTGCCCATTTTTCTTCTTTACCGGGACAATGCATATGATCCAGTCTGTGTATTTCTCTTCCCTGATGAAGCCAGCATCGAAGTTTCTTAGTTTCCTCAATGACCTTTTCTTCCAGCTCCCTTCTCATTCTTCGAGGAGCTTGTTTGACAGGCTTGGAATCAGGAGATATAGCCAGCTTATGCACGGCCACTTCAGGAGAGAGGCCAGACGTTTCTTTGTACGTCCACGCGAAGCAGTCAGCGAACTCATGCAGCAGAGCAATTATCTGCTCTTTCATTTTCTTTGACAAGAGTGAGCTGATGTAGGTCGGCCTTGGATTATCAGGCGTTCCCAAATCGATCTCGGTTAGCTCATCGAAGGTTGCTTTTCCTCCATCTTCGAGCTCTTGAGGAGATTCTTCTGGCTCGGCTATCTCGTCATCATCATTTGACCTTTCGCTGGCTTCACCAACATGGATCATGTATCATGCCTTGGAATCAGGCTGGACGAAACCCATGCCCCGTCTATCTGGAATTCTTCCATCGATAAGTGCTCGGACCTGAGGCGGATGCTATAGCCCTTCATAAAACTTTGCTTTGGACTCCGTTTGATATAACCGGCATCCGCACCTTTTGAAATATTCCCGCATCTCGGGCACATAGTATCTGGGATTGAGGACGGATCTTATGGCTCCCTCATAGGGAAGGCACGCGATAGACAAATCATCCGGGCGCACAACAGGATTTGACCCATAAAACAGGATGCCCTTCTGTCCACTTTTCCTTCCGGGAACATAGAAAGTTTTCAGCTGGTTTACAGTGGAGACTGACAATGCATCGATCTCTTTGCACATCTGCTCCGGCACCCTTGTGATGGCTAGGGACCCTTCTGCAACTTCGAAGGTCTCTCGTAACTTTGCTTGTTGCGTGGGGGCCCAATCTGTATAGCTGTTGCAAGGCAGGTTCTCCTCCTCCGACTCTTCAGTGTCATTTCCTGAACGAGGGCGAATTTTGCTGTCGGATGGGCCTTCGATATCAAACTCGTCCATATTGCTACCAAAATGAGGGAGGTTTTTATGGACGGACGTACTTCCAATGTCGGACTCATCAGTGTCACTGCCGAAATCTGGGACGCACTTGGGGGTTTCTGCTTTTGAACGAGACAGCCGGCTCAGACTTTCTTTTGAGTTTCGGGGCCGTTCTGTCTTTATAGTCAGCTGTGGCTCAGCACTTTGGAGGTTCACAAAGTACCAAGAATCTTCATATCGGACTTCATGCACATCGAACGGCTGGATGTCTCCATCAATACGTCTTTCTTCGCCATTTTTAGTATACTTCATGCATTTATGGAGAGTTGATGGAGCGATACCGTAATCATGGAGCCACGGCCGTCCCAAGAGAATTTTATAATACGTGTCAGCGTCGATCACGTATATCTTAGCTTCAGTTTGCAGATCCCTAAATTTGATTGGCAAAGATATAGACCCCAGAACTTGCTGGTAGTTTTGATTGAAACCTTGAATGACAATCATTTCCCTTGACAGGTGTTGGCCGTCCATTGACAAACTCTTCAGAGTCTTCAAGTTCATGATGTTCACTGAGGATCCCGGATCAATCAATATGCAATTAATCCGATCTTCATCGCGTACCCTGTCACGTAAAGCGGCCGGTTATGCTCAGCTGTTCCCAGTAGTAGGTCTTCGTCTTTAAACGTGACCGCGGCGGTATGCAGAGTGTACTGGGCTTCTTTCATATTAATTTCCGCAAAGCGAGCCTGGTACCACTCGGGGGTTTGTAGAGCATGAATGAGAATATCTCTGAGATCCCTGGACAGGACCAGAGCATCATAGATTCTTAATAGAGAAGGAATCTTCCGGAGATGAGCCAAGACATTCTAGTCCATTGGGGAAGGACTCGAATCTTCATGAGCAAGTTCTCTGCCATCTTCTTCATTAGCGACTTGTTTTTCCTTCCCTTTTGGGGCGTTGCCCTAATTTGGTAGTAGAGCCCTGCCGCTTCTAAGCTGGATTTGGTTAGCCTTTGTGGAGAGCTCCTCGTCCACTTCAGGAAAACATAGCTCTTCCTCAGAGTCGCTACCAAGTTGGACGACGTAGCAGGTCACTATAGGGATCTCTTCATTGGAGTATTCTTCTAGCTCCTCCAGAATCTCAGCCACTTCTACAGGGAAGAACTTCTTCAATTGAATTAGAGTCATTTCCTTTTGTTCATATTCTTCGAGGGAATCAATATATTTTTGAATGGTCGATCTCCCTGCAGACTCCTTTTGGCGTCGAGCCGCACTTTTCTTCTTCTTGAGCTTTTTTGATTTTGAGCCTGATTGAGCTGAATTGGCAGCTGGAATGGTGGGTTTCTTCTGCCCTTCCTATTCTGTTCTGGGCTCTTTCCGAAGTAACTTTAGTATCTTTTTCGTCTTATTAGATATGTGCGTACTCCACGGAGGCTGTGGTGAGTCAGTTTCATTTCTCAGGGCAGCGGGTTCAGCTGTCTTCTCCCAGAAGGCTTCATCTTCTGTCTGTATAAAGTTAGTGGTTGCAACTTGATTGTTCACCAACACACTCTTGGACAGCTCGATCATTCCAGCCTTGTACTGCTTCTCGACCCAGTCTTTGAAGATATAGCAATCCTCGATCGCATGTCTCACTACCCGGTGGTACGGGCAATACAGGGGATTGTCGGTCATTTTTGCTTCGTGGGGTTTCTTCGACTCCGGAAATTGTAGACCATTGTTCAAGGCATCTTTGAATATCTTGCGGACCTTGTCCCTTGTGAAAGAGTAAACTGTTAGTGTTTATGCCCTAGAGGCCATTACTGTATCATACTAGTTTGTATATTACTTAATGGAAGCTTGGGATATTCATAGTTGTATTGACAGTCTTTTTAAAAATGGTAGTATGCTACTTGGTTTAAGTCTACTTTAATATGTGCATATGTTTCTTTTAACGTATCGCTTATACATATTAGTAGAGCCCTTAGGATCTTTGCTTGATTACCAGCGTTGTGATGGCATTCACACTAGTGGGGGCTGGGTAGTCTATAAGCAACATCCTATACAGGTCCCTGGTCGTAGGATTATCGAGACAGGGCATCGATACTCCGGAGTAGACTGGTGTATACGCTTCTCATTCCAGTTGGGGAGATGGTCCGTCCCACAGCCATCAGTACGTCGTACTGGAGATAGTATGCAGGTGCTCGTTAGGTTACGGGTACACCAGACAGGACTCGCCGGGAGCTGCAGGTTGGATTTATACCCATCGTCAGATAGCAGTTCCCAGGTGACATGAGTACAGCTTAGTCCGTCGACTTGACACTGCTACTTCGCCTCGGGTGTGTTCCCATTGTTCTTAGATTACTACCCTACCACGGCTCAAAGGAGTCGTGCAAACAGGTAGTAGTTGGGTGCAGTCCCGAAGCACTTGGAGGCAGTGGCAGTTAGACAGGATTCGTCTCTCCCGGTATTGGGGGTTGATATCGCGCTGTGTATGGAGAGCCATTACGCAAAGTCCCTGTCCAGGGCAAGCGAGATTTACTGGTAGGTTCCAGTAGTTTCTCAAGGTGTAATGGGATTCACTCCGACGCGACTTATACCGCTATTAGGGGTCTGACGTTTACCGTCCCTAAGCCCGATATGCGATAGTCCTAGACGAACAGACCAGACTGTACGGAGATTTTCACATCAGGCTCAGTAGGAGTTCGGATGGGTTCCTCATCGTCCTTCTTATCGACATCTACCTGGGGACCATTACGTACAGCTAGTACCGCTTGCGGCCTGTGGTTAAACCCACTGCCAGCGTAGTGTCGAGTCTTTAAAGTCCCACACAGAGAGTTTCCCTGCACCGGGCAAAAGGCGTAAATGCCGTATGGTTTTACGGCAGGGCCGCGATCACTTACGTACACTTGTGCATGTATTATGATCGGGAAGACAATACTAGCGGGCTTTAGTTTAAGCCAGATTCTAGTATTATACAGATGGATTTATTCAGTCAAAGATTATCCGTGTTTTTCGGAAATACGGATGGGAGGGGCAGTCTCGTAATTTGTCTGGAAGCTTCTAGAAGAAGATGACTCATTTGTTTTTATTTCTTTTTAGGATTTAAACAAATGAGGTGGATAGATGAGGTGTAGGTTTTCATTAAATGGATAATGACTCATGAGATGATTCATCTCATATGAATTAAATGAAGCATGCTAGATATTATGATAGATATTTGTTATGATATTTTGATGCTTCATATTATTCTAAGATGATACATTATTCATTTGATTATCACCAAAGCTTTCTCTCTCCTCACTTCTTCATCTTCTTCCTCAAACCCTAATAGCTCTCATGAGTTGAGAATCCTAGGGCTTAAGTGACTAAGTAATCCATCTAATTACTCTACACCCTCTAAGACTTCTAGATTAGCGATCTTTAAGCCGTAGTTATCTCAGATTCGAGATAGGAGCTCGGACTATAGACTCTCGGGTGGATCGTCTTTACTCGAGGAGGCCGTTGAGGTGCCGACATTCCATAGAGCCTACGAGGCATGGAGGACAGTGATGAAGACCCGAAGGACAAGTAACGTGAGGTATAACTTCGAATCAGAGTAGTTAAACCTTTCGTAGTTTGCTAGTAATGGTTTAGACACGATCCGTGTGCTCAAGTCCGTGTTACGAAGCTTTGATAATCGTTTTTCATATATTCCGCCTCCCCGCAAGCTCGTGGGGTGCGTGACATGGACTTACAGTGGTATCAGAGCTTACCAAACCTTTACTAGCTTGTTAGCAACTAATTAGAACTTCGATCGTCGGATAAACGCGAAAACATAGCCCCGGACCCCTCAAGTTTCTGTCAATTTTAAACGTGTCGAAAAAATTATTTGATAGGTATGAAAATTCACAGGAGGGAATTATAAGAAATCTGGGAAAATACGAGCTTCTAACTCGGTGATAAGGCCGCGGAACCGCGGCAGATTAGTGCTATCCGCCGCGGATCCGCCGCCGTGTCAACTCCGAGTTGACTCGGATTTGCACAGTAATTCTTGAATTTGGGTGTTTTTTTTCCTGTATATTCTGTTTCTACCCAGATTACTTCAGTGATGGCTTGCATTTGGGGTAGACACGGAAAAAGGTTGTCGATCGATATTCTAAGTTATTTGCTAATCGGGTTTTATCTGTAATGTTTAATGTGTTCGTAAACCTCCCCTAATTGATAGTATGTCGGTTAGCAGGGGGTTGCACATTTCTGTAATGGTTTTTACTGGCTTGTGTATATGAACTTGATTGGATCGTTGTGATGATTAGCCGGGGTTTGAGATGAGATTTTATATTCATTCATTCGATGTAAATTGTAATATGATGTAATATTCTTTTGCGGGGAACATCCGAGCTGAGGTTGTAGCCACCGTTGTATTATTTCATTTACTGTTTTATGCTCCTAGGATAGACCCAAGGTGGGGTGCACAAACTACCGGATACTTTGAAGTGTTTAGTGGCCTACTCACGTTGTTGAGGGAGACCGCTTCACTTCGGGTACTTGGCGGGTAGTTTGCCGTACCCGTAGGGGTCTAGGGTGGGGTAATGGCTATTCATCACAACTGTGTAATCCGTCTTTCGTTGTAGGCATAAAGGAAACGCGGATTGCTTTTATATCCAATAATGTTCATCTGTGATCTGGAATGCCTATTATTGCGTCTGACGAATGTACAATATCTATATATGATAGCTATTAGACGTTACTTATGTTTGACACCTACGCTAGCCCAGCCCCCGCTCTGTCGTTAGTTAAGTAACCTAACGGATGAATGACGGGACCCAGTGGCGAATGCGGATGGCATAAGAGGACGTTGTATTTTCGTTGTTTTCTGCAATGATAGGTTAATTGATGGGACGCATTTTATTAATGCAAAGAAAATAAACCAAAGTTGAATCGTTGGAACAAATTTAAAAGAAACCACTCGGTTATTTTAAAAAGAACAGAATTTTTAATTGCGGAGCTTTAACCACTCCTTTTAAAAAGCTATCAGGTTCCTTCGATTATATCAAGTTCACTACGTTCACGGTTTCGCCAAAACTAGTCGTAGACCTCCGTCATTTCTTATGGATGGTCAGTAGTATTCAAGCTATGTTTGTTGGCCATCGTCAAGGCATAGTGTTTGGTAGCTGCTGGGGTATTCATTTGTTGCATAGATAGATGAGTTGGTTTGGGACAGTCGTATTACCTTGTTGGCCTTCGTCAAGGGTATGTACGGGTGGGTTCAAATTAACAAGATAATGATGGGCAGAACTTGACATGTGACTTATGATTTGTTGGCCTTCGTCAAGGTCATAAGAACATGGGGCAAAAATCCACATCGGGAGTTTCTAAAGAAACTGAAACTTGCTAGTGTTGCATACCATTTGGAGTTTGATGAATGTTGGTAGGATACCTTCAGCATTATCACACGATGATATTTAGATCCCGATCCTACTGTGAGTATCCGCTACTCATCAGGAGATTCGTCACTTAACGATCAATGCTATAAACCAAGTAGGTGTCGAGAAAGGTGTTAGTGGGGCTACGCCCCCAGAGAAAAGAAGTTATTTAATTAAGGAACTTCGCGAAAGCATTGGAAAACCTCCCTCGAAGTACCGTCACCGGCCTGGCTGAACGGTTAAGCAAGTATTGTACGGTGAGATCAGTCCTGGCTAATTCTTCTTTTATGGTTTGAGGAAGGATTCGAGAAACAGTGGGAGCCATCCAGTTTAGATAAATTAAAAACCAATCTAAACTTGCAAGAGCATCATGCTAAAGTGTTTTCTCTCTCTCTCATTGCAGCGACCTTGTGACCATGATTAGGTTACATCTAGATAAAAAAATGACTGAATTTGACTTATATGACTAGCAAAGGTCTGTCCAGACGTCCATTGCCTATGACAAGCTGGACCACCCTATTACTACTCAAGATCCCACCGTCCCAGGTCCAGTTTCCACCGTCGCGGATATGGATATCCGTCAGACAAGGGAAAAGGATAATGTGAATGCCAATTGCCTCGTGTTGGCTTCAGTTGATGGTGTATACCAGAAGCAGCACGAGAAGATGGACTTAGTTTCCATCTTTCTCCATAACAAAGATTTATATGGAGAGCAATCTCGTATCGCAAGATATGAGACCTCGAACGAATTGCTTCAAGCGAGGTTGGCTGTCGGGTCATCTGTAGGGGACGACGTCCTTACGATGACTAGCTATATTGATGAGCTCAAAGACCTGGAGACCACGTTGGGAAACAGGTCATGCGCTGACTTATTTCCACAGTCCCTACCCTCTACTTACACCCTGAAAGAAACCAGGGAGACACCCGCTCTGCTTAATGGAGGACCTTCTTCTTCTATATTCAGGGCGAAAGCAAAGGGTGAAAAGAAGAAGACCTCCACAAAGCCGATATACGGTGTCAGTAAAGTAGAAGGAAAGGGAAGAGCAAAAGTTTCGGGACTTGGTGTAGGGAAGGAGGGATATTCCTATTGTTATGGGAACGGGCATTGGCAGAAAGATTGCAGGGCTTTGGAAGCCAGTAGCCAGGATACGAAGCATGTTGTGGCTTCGGCCTTGAGTGCGTTTGTGATTGAGAACTATTTGTCAATTAACTCTACTTCCTGGGTACTAGATACCGGAGTATGATCTCATATCTGTAATTCATTACATGCTTTGAGAAACCGTAGAGTTATCGGGGTAGGCGATTTGTCTCTCAGAGTTGCAAACGGAATGAGCGTGGACGCTGAATCCGTAGGAGAATATCGCCTAGGTTTGACAAGTGGGCAGATATTGATTCTACGTAACTGTTTGTATGTACCTAGTTTGACTTGTAATATCATATCAGTGTCCTCACTTTCGAGAGAGGGATATGACTTTACATTCGTAAGCGATGTAGTTCACATCCACCTAAATCAAGTTCTGATTGGGTCTGGTACATTAGATGATGGTATATACGTATTGAATCAAGCTCAGGTTTTCAATGTCCAGAACACACTTAAAAGAAAGTCTCCAGAAATAAATCAGGCTTTCTTATGGCATTGTAGACTAGGTCACATCAATGAAACACGATTAACTAAGTTACATAGAGAAGGATATTTGAATCCGTTCGAATATCAATCTTATGCTACTTGTGAATCTTGTCTCATGGGAAAGATGACAAAGACTCCGTTTACTGGACATGGAGTAAGAGCGTAGCGAGCTATTGGGACTCGTACACAGTGACGTGTGCGGTCCAATGTCTACACATGCAAGAGGTGGTTATTCCTACTTCATTACCTTTACGGATGATTTCTCTAGGTATGGACATATCTTCTTAATGAAGCATAAATCCGAGGCCTTTGAGAAATTCCAGGAATACAAGAATGAAGTGGAAAACCAAACAGTCAAAAGTATCAAGACACTGAGATCTGATTGAGGTGGTGAATACTTAAGTGCCGAGTTCCTGGGTTACTTAAATGAGAATGGAATTCTCTCTCAGCTTACTCCTCCATACACACCACAACACAACAGTGTATCGGAAAGGAGGAATCGAACCCTATTGGATATGGTTCGTTTCATGATGAGTAAGGCTGAGTTACCGCGATCTTTCTGGGGTTATGCACTAAAATCAGCTGCATATCTTTTGAACAAGGTTCCAACCAAGACTGTGCCTACCACACCATATCAGATGTGGAGTGGAAAGAAACCCTATCTTCAGTACTTGAAGACATGGGGATGTCCAGCTTTTGTAAAAAAGCAGCATCCGGACAAGCTCGAGGCACGCTCAGTACAGTGTAAGTTTGTGGGATATCCAAAGAACTTCAAGGGGTATCATTTCTATTACGCAGAGGAACAGAAGGTTTTTGTTTCTCGTCATGCCCACTTCTTGGAAGCTGAATTTTTAGAAAATCAGAAGAGTGGAACCGCAATAGAACTGGAAGAAATTCCAGAACCACAGGCTGTTACTGAAAGTATGGTAGAACCAGAAGTTTCAGAAGAAAGGGACATACCAGCGTCTATCCGCAGAAGTAGTAGGCAGTCTCATCCGCCCGAGAGATACTACGGTTTTCTCATAGACGGGGATCGAGAAGATTGCATCATTGATAATGATGACCCTACTAGCTTCCAACAAGCCATTCAGAGCGGCGACTCGGTAAAATGGCTGGATGCAATGCGGACCGAAATGGAGTCCATGTACACTAACAAAGTATGGACTTTGGACATTGCTCCAGATGGGGTAAAACCCGTAGGATGCAAGTGAATCTTCAGAAAGAAGATTGGTGTAGATGGACAGGTTGAAACCTATAAGGCTAGACTTGTTGCAAAGGGTTTTCGTCAAAGACCTGGTTTGGACTATGACGAAACCTTTTCTCCAGTGGCTATGCTCAAATCCATTCGGGTCCTTCTTGCCATTGCTGCCTTCCACGATTATGAGATCTGGCAGATGGACGTAAAGACGGCCTTTCTAAATGGTAATTTGGAAGAGTGCGTCTATATGGATCAGCCAGAGGGATTCATTCAGAGTGGGAGCAGCGGTAAAGTGTGCAAGTTGCTTAAGTCCATTTATGGACTAAAGCAGGTATCGCGGAGTTGGAACATCTGTTTTGATGATATTGTCAAAGAATTCGACTTTATCAAGAATCCAGATGAACCATGCATATACAGTAAGATTGTAGGGAAAGTTGTAGTATTCCTCGTTTTGTACGTGGATGACATTCTCCTAATAGGAAATGATATTCCTATGCTACAGTTAGTCAAAAGATTCTTGTCACAGAAGTTCTCCATGAAGGACCTGGGTGATGCCACCTACATTCTGGGGATCCAGATCTATCGTGATAGATCAAAGAGGATGTTGGGACTTTCGCAGTCCAGGTACATAGACACCATATTGAAAAGATTCAGTATGGAAGATTCTAAGCGCGGTAACCTACCGGCTTGTCACGGAATCAACCTCTCCAAAGAGATGTCTCCCAAGACTGATTTGGAAAGGGATCGCATGTCGATTATACCCTACGCTTCTGCGGTAGGCTCTATAATGTATGCGATGTTATGTACCAGACCAGATGTAGCATACGTATTAAGCGTTGTAAGCCGGTATCAGGCAAACCCAGGGGAGAAGCACTGGATAGCAGTAAAGAACATTCTCAAGTACCTGAGGAGGACTAAGGAGATGTTCTTAGTGTATGGCGGAAAAGACCTCTAGATCGAGGCCTTTGCCGACTCCAGCTTCCAGAGTGACAAGGATGACTCCAAGTCCATGTCGGGTTATGTCTTTACCCTCAATGGAGGGGCAGTCTGTTGGAAGAGTTCCAAGCAGGACACCGTTGCTGACTCAACAATGGAAGCGGAGTACATAGCTGCTTGCGATGCCGCAAAAGAAGCTGTCTGGATGAAGAAGTTCCTAACAGAACTTCAGGTGGTTCCTACCAGTGTTAATCCAATACCTCTGTATTGCGACAACAACGACGCTATAGCTTTAGCGAAGGAACCCAGGTCCCATCAGAAGTCCAAATACATCATAAGGCGATATCACCTGATCAGGGAGATCGTAGATCGCCGGGAGATCGAGGTAAAGAGAGTAGATACAGAGAATAACACTGCCGATCCATTCACAAAGGCCATTCCTCAGACACAGTTCGAGAGGCTATTCGAGATGATAGGTCTGCGATATGCCAGTACATGGCCCTAGTGCAAGTGGGAGATTGTTAGTGTTTATGCCCTAGAGGCCATTACTGTATCATACTAGTTTGTATATTACTTAATGGAAGCTTGGGATATTCACAGTTGTATTGACAGTCTTGCTAAAAATGGTAGTATGCTACTTGGTTTAAGTCTACTTTAATATGTGCATATGTTTCTTTTAACGTATCGCTTATACATATTAGTAGAGCCCTTAGGATCTTTGCTTGATTACCAGCGTTGTGATGGCAGTCACACTAGTGGGGGCTGGGTAGTCTATAAGCAACATCCTATACAGGTCCCTGGTCGTAGAATTATCGAGACAGGGCTGTTCCCTGATTAAAAATCAGGAAAAAATTCAAAAAGAGGCATCGCTCACACGTGGCCAATGGTCATGTGTTGGCACGTGATGGTTAAAGCAGCGGCACAAAACAGAGCACAGAAGAGGAGTCCATTCGGGGGGTCACGTGCTCACACGCGACCGGGGACACGTGCTCACACGCGACCAGGGGTCACGTGCTCACACGTGACCAAAGGTCACGTGTCAACACGTGACTGGCTTTAAAAGCCTCACGGTTTAATAGAATTAAAATCTAAAAAGATCATTTAAATCTTTCCAAAATAGAGAAGAATTAAGGAGAACTGTTGGATTGAGAATCCAAGGGTGATTAAATATCACCAATTTATGGAAAAATTTTGGACAAGGAAAGATTTCCCCTAAATCTCACCGATATAACAAATAGAATATCTTTGGATTAAAACATCCAACGGTGAAAAAAATTAACCTAGTAATCTAAAGGCGCAGATTAATGATGAAAACAAATCAAATTTTTCAATGAGAAATTTACAAAACAAATTGATTCTTTTCCTCCTCCTATAAATAGGAGTCGAGAAGGGAGAATTAAGAGGAGGAGAGACAGAATTTTGCAAAGAAAACTTTGAAGAGAATTTTAGCATCTTGAAAATTCAGAAAGAAAACCCTATGTGAGAAAAAGAATGAGGATTCAAACTTCGGAAAAAAAGAGAATTTAATTCTCAAAGATCTAAGAGTTTAACTCTTTTGCAAAGAACTTAGTTCTTTCTCTGGTTGAAGATCTGCAAAGTGCACATCTCCCCATAAGTTGAGAATTTAATTCTCATCGGGTCGAGATCCTGCCATGCAGATCTAAAACTTAGAGGAAGAATTGAGTTTGGAGAATTTAATTCTCCCAAAGCTATATGAATTTAATTCCTCCAAGATAAAATTTAGGGTTTAACCCTATATGAGAATTCAATTCTCCAAAATTATAGGAATTTAATTCCTTCGAAATGGACAGAACTAGGGTTAAACCATAATTGAGAATTTAATTCTCTCAAGCTCACAGGAATTTAATTCCTCTTAAAATGAAATTAGGGTTTCACTCTATGCCAGAACTTGATTCTTTACATATATGGGAATTTAATTCCCACAAAAGGAAAATTAGGGTTTAACCCTACCTAAGAATATAATTCTTTCAAAGAAAATTGGAATTTAATTCCTCCAAAGTTATAGCTAGGGTTTAAACCTATGAAGAATTTAATTCTTAAAAAGATAAAGAAATCTTCAAACAGGCAAGAACCAGGGTCACGTGTCCCCACGTGACCCCTGTAAAGATCCGCAGAAAAGAACTCAGAGGCAATGCCTCACGTGCTCCACGTGACCCCTGAAGCACAGAAGGAAAAAGCAAAAGAAATAGAAGCTCTGGGCGCTCTCACGTGTTACCACATGACCCCTTGGCAAATCAGCACACAAATCCCCGTCACGTGTCAGCACGTGATGCTCCAAAATCAAATACAGAAGATATTCAATAATTTTTGCAGAACAGAATAAGGGGAATCTGGTCCCACCTTCGGGCGCTCTCACGTGTCCACATGTGACCGCTTTTTCTTTAGTGTTTTGACACTAATTAGAGATCTTTATTCCCAATGTTTAACACTGATTTTTCTTAATGTTTAACACTAATTTGAAAACCCTATTTGCAGTGTTTAACACTGATTATTTTCTAGTGTTTGACACTAAATCGAAAACTATATTTCCAGTGTTTAACACTGATTGTTCTTTTAGTGTTTAATGCTAGTTTGAGAATTCTGTCTCTAGTGTTTAACACTTTTGTTATTTAGTGTTTAACGCTACTTTTAGCCAAATTGGCTAATCTTTCAGAGGCAAAGCCTCCCCTTCAATTGAACCTCAAAATTGAATAACATCCAGAGCTACAACAGAAATGTTATCAAGCCCCTCCAAACTTTTTGTGGACTGGAACCAGACAAATGTCAAACAGTCCAACAAAGGGCCAGACTTAACTGGACTTAGCCCAAGTTGGCCATAAGTCCTCAATTCAGACTTAACTGAGCCAATGGGCTCATAATATAATTAATTGGTCCTGGTTCCAAATTGGGCTACAGATCATTTAATCTACCTTGGTTCAAGGGTACATCTCTTCACTCCTTTGATATTTGTCGTTGTAATTCCTCAACGTCTTCAAAGAGGTGACAGGTCCCAACAACCATACATTTCATGGACTGTGGGGTCCTTAAACTCATGGACTATGATGTCCTTAACCTTGACCGTGATGTCTTAAAACTAACAACGGACTGTGGAGTCCTTAAATCCATGGACTATGATGTCCTTAACCTTGACCGTGATGTCTTAAAACTAACAACGGACTGTGGAGTCCTTAAATCAACGGACTATGATGTCCTTAACCTTGACCGTGATGTCTTAAAACTAACAACGGACTATGATGCCCTTAACCTTGACCGTGATGTCTTAAAACTAACAACGGACTATGATGTCCTTAACCTTGACCGTGATGTCTTAAAACTAATATCGGACTGTGGAGTCCTTAACCTTGACCGTGATGTCTTAAAACTAATATCGGACTGTGGAGTCCTTAACCTTGACCGTGATGTCTTAAAACTAATATCGGACTGTGGAGTCCTTAAATCCACGAACTATGATGTCCTTAACCTTGACCGCAATGTCTTAAAACTAACATTGGACCGCAATGTCCTTAAACTACCTATCAACCGCAACGTCACTAAACAATAGAGCCCCCAATTACTCTTTTGTTGGATCTAAACGATCCCGTTAAGTTGATCTTAGTCTGAAATTAGACTAACGTTTCCTTAACAAACGTTTAAGTTGATCTTAGTCTCAAATAAGGCTAACGTGTCCTTAAACACAACCCCAAATCCAAATCTAAGAAAGATACGAATTTGGACTAGTCCACGCCCTACGGGCGACAACATAACTTAGTCTCCGTATACAATCCACGGGCAACCAAACAAAAAACAGACACCCACGACACGAAGTGACCATATGGAGAAGGAGAAAGTTGTTACCGCGAAGCGGCAGCGTAATTAACTGCAGGGGCTTGCGTCTGCAGGGAAGAGCGTCCCCACAATCAAAAACCCCTCAAACGAGGGGGAATCTGACGAAATCTGCTACATCGGTTTACGGGACACGGAGAAAGAGTTACCAAACTCTGACGAAATCTGACGAAATCTTATGACACTTGCCAGTCATGTCTCAAAGGCAAGATGACCAAAACTCCGTTTACGGGACACGGAGAAAGAGTTACCGAACTCTTGGGACTGATACATAGTGATGTATGCGGTCCCATGTCTACACATGCCAGGGATGGTTCTTCGTACTTCATTACATTCACTGATGATCTCTCTAGATTCGGATATGTGTTCCTGATGAAACACAAATCAGAAGCTTTTGAGAAATTTAAAGAATATAAACTAGAAGTCGAGAACCAAACCGGAAAAAGTATTAAAATCCTTCGATCTGATCGAGGAGGTGAATACTTGAGCAATGAATTCCTGGACTTCCTAAAAGAGAATGGGATTCTCTCTCAGCTGACTCCTCCATATACACCACAGCACAATGGTGTATCAGAACGGAGGAACCGCACCCTATTAGATATGGTACGCTCTATGATGAGCACAGCTGAGTTACCTATTTCCTTCTGGGGATATGCACTGGAAACAGCTGCAGACCTATTGAATATGGTTCCCACCAAATCCGTGTCAACCACTCCATATGAGATATGGAAAGGAAAGAGACCATGTCTTAATTATGTTAAGATATGGGGTTGTCCGGCATATGTAAAAATGCAAAATCCGGACAAACTCGCGGCAAGGTCCATTCTGTGTAAGTTTATTGGATATCCCAAACATTCGCTCGGGTATATCTTCTACCACACCGAGGAACAAAAGGTGTTTGTTTCTCGACATGCCACCTTTTTAGAAAAGGAATTTCTTGAAAAAGAGATTAGTGGTAAGGAGGTAGAACTGGAAGAGGTTCCAGCAATACAGACTGCGACAGAAGATTTGGTTGAACCAGAGGATTCGGTAGTTCCCAACGAACCTCAGCCTCTCCGCCGATCTAGTAGGGTTCCTCGCCAACCTGAGAGATACTACGGTTTTCTCATGGATGGTGGGAGCGAGGACTGCATCATGGAGGATGATGACCCAACTAGCTTCGAGCAGGCCATCACGAGTAGGGACTCAGTGAAATGGCTGGATGCTATGCGGTCCGAGATGGAATCCATGTACACCAACAAAGTATGGACTTTGGAAGTTGCTCCTGAAGGGGTAAAACCCATTGGGAGCAAGTGGATCTTCAAGAAAAACTTGGTGTAGATGAGAAAGTGGAGACTTTCAAAGCTAGACTTGTTGCAAAGGGTTTTCGTCAAAGACCAGGTGTGGACTATGACGAAACCTTTTCTCCAGTGGCTATGCTTAAATCCATCCGGATCATGCTTGCCATCGCTGCATATCATGATTACGAAATCTGGCAAATGGATGTTAAGACCGCCTTTCTAAACGGCGATTTAGAAGAGTGCGTGTACATGACTTAGCCAGAGGGTTTCGTAGATAGTGGGAGCAGCGGGAAGGTGTGCAAGCTGCATAAATCCATTTATGGATTAAAGCAAGCATCGCGGAGTTGGAACATCTGCTTTGACGTCGTTATCAAAGAGTTTGATTTCGTCAAAAACGTAGATGAACCTTGTATCTATAAGAAGGTGGCAGAGAGTAAAGTTGTCTTCCTCGTATTGTACGTGGACAACATACTCTTGATAGGAAATGACATTCCTATGCTGCAATTGGTCAAGCTCTTCTTATCACAAAGATTCTCAATGAAAGATCTTGGTGATGCCTCCTGCATATTGGGAATCAGGATCTATAGAGCTAGATCTAAACGGATATTGGGATTGTCCCAATCCAGGTACATTGACACCATACTAAAGAGGTTTAGTATGGAAGAATCCAAGCGTGGGAACTTACCCACGATCTCTGGAGTCACTCTCTCCAAAGAGATGTCTCCCAAGACTGATTTGGAGAGAGCTCGCATGCAAGGGATACCCTATGCTTCAGCTGTAGGCTCTATCATGTACGCGATGCTATGTACCAGACCCGATGTAGCATACTCACTAAGTGTAGTGAGAAGGTATCAAGCTGATCCTAGAGAGAGTCACTGGACAGCTGTGAAGAGCATTCTCAAGTACTTACGAAGGACTAAAGAGATGCTCTTGGTGTATGGTAACGGGGAACTCCAATAGAGTCCTTTACCGATTCGAGCTTCCAGAGTGATAAGGACGACTCTAAGTCGCAGTCGGGATTTGTCTTTACCCTTTACGGAGGGGCGGTTAGCTGGAAGAGTTCCAAGCAGGAAACCGTGGCAGACTCGACGATGGAGGCTGAATACATCGCTGCCAATGATGCTGCCAAAGAGGATGTCTAGATCAAGAAGTTCATTACTGAACTTGGAGTGGTTCCATCCATTGAGAATCCAATACCTTTGTATTGCGATAACAATGGAGCGGTGGCTTTGGCCAAGGAACCCAGGTCCCATCAGCGATCCAGGCATATTCTGAGGCGGTATCACCTGATCCGGGAGATTGTTGATCTCCGGGAGATCGAGGTCAGGAGGGTTGACACGAAGAATAACACAGCGGATCCACTCACGAAGGCCATTCCCCAGACACAGTTTGAGAGACTCTTCGGGATGCTCGGTATGCGATACTACAGCAGCTGGCCCTAGTGCAAGTGGGAGATTGTTAGTTGTATGTATGCCCTAAAGGCCAGTATTGTACAGATGATGTATATTATATTGGATGCTTGGACATATATAGAGATGACTTTCTTGCTCGATATGATAGTATGCTATCTAGTTGCTCTTTATCTTAACATGTATACTTGTCTCTTTATACTGTCTTAGAGTTACATGTTGGTAAAGCCCTTAGGATGTGTACTTGACTACCTGGACTATGATGCGGATCATACTAGTGGGGACATGGTAGTCCATAAGTACATCCTTCAAGGTCCCTAGTCGTGGGTGTATCGAGACGGGGCATCGATATACCAGTGTAGACTAGCGTATACGCTTCTCGACCCATGAGATGGGCGATGGATGATCCCATATCCATTGGTGTTTGACATCAGAGATGGTATACGGGTGCTCAGTGGAGACTGGGTACACTAGACGGACTCGCCGAGAACTCCCAGTTGGTATTATACCTCACGTCAGATGGCAGTTCTCTGGTGACACTTGTACAGGTTAGTCTGTAGACCCGAGATCGTCATAGAGTCTTGTGTGATTCCTACTGTACTTTGATTTCCACCTTACCACGTCCATGAGGGCGTGCAAAACGGTGGTTTTTGGGTACAGTCCCGAGTCACATGTAGACGATGAGCGATAGGAGTGGTTTTGTCTCTCCCGGTATTGGGGGTTGATGTTGCGCTGTGCTCGATTAGCCGTAACGGGGAAGTCCCTGGCCAGGGCTGATTCAGAGATTTGCTGGTAAGTGTTACCAGTAGTTTCTCGACCCGTTATGAGCCTTACATCGGCACGACTTATCAGTTATTGGGGTCTGACGTTTACCACCCCTAGACTTGATATGCGACATATCAGACGAGGAGACCGGACTGTACGGGAAGTGTTGCCGATTGGCTCGACGGGAGTTGTAGCAGGTTTTCTTGTTTTCTTCTGATCGCTCAATACTCGGGTGGCCGTTACGTTTAGCTGACCGCTTGCGGCTTGGGGGTGCTTGATATGATCATCACCCACTGCCGGCGTATTGACGAGTCTTAGAGTCCCACAATGTAGTTACCTAGTCCAGGCGAAACGTTGTGGTGCGCGTATGCGATATGCGCATGGACCCGATTAAAATGCGCGTATAGGATACCGTATATTGATCGGGCGGCTTGCTTTTGGTGGGGTCATATGTGATATGGCCGGATTGATAAATCAAGTGTTGATTTATCATTTAACCATTAGTTTCTCACTTGAAATCCTTTCTTGAGTTTGATGGATGTATGCATGCATGTATGCCTTCTTTATAGATTCATGCACATTTGGATGTACATACACACATACATACATACATACATCCTTCATGGTTGTACATACATGAAAATGGTGGCAATATAAGACTCACACCATGGTTTTATATATGGATTTTATTGCATTTGATTTAAAACAAAAAGGAAAAAGGAAAATGGTTATCATTGATTTGTTTCTACACTCTTCTTTTGACCTAACCATCCTCACCCACCTTTTAACCTTGGGTAAACTTTCCTTTTGTGTTTTAACTCAAGTTCAATAATATATTCATTGTTTAAACCATGGTTTGAGATGAGAACATGAAAATATATATTCATATATTTTCATTTTTCTATTACAAGAGTTATTCTTTTCACTCTTGTAAAAGATATAGCCATCATCTTCTTCTTCCTCTCTCATTTGCTCTCAAGATTTTTGTAGTGAGCAATATACTCATCAAGTTAGGATTTTGAAGTGAGAAAGAGAACCACAACATCATTCTACACAAGTCTAGCCCACTTGTTTGGAGTGTTAGCTTCATTTCATTCTCTTGATCGGGTGAAGTTGCAAGCTTGGACAAAGCGGACTCCGGGTGGATCATCGGTGACCTAGAGGAGTTCAAGCGGACCCGTTTCCAAACCCCAAGAAGCCGAGGAGTCTAGCGTAGGGAGCTACAAAGGTTGTACTCTCAAAACCCTAGCTTTTCTTGCTTATGTTGATATGCAAAATTTCGAAACCCTAATTTTCTAGGAACGATTCAATGATCGTTAACTTAGCACCCTAAAAATTCCATCTTTGGTACATGTGATGCTTCCAATCCCTTCATGAGGTGCTAAGCTAACCCAACAGGTGTTTACCCAGCGATTCGCGAGCGCCAGCGAACGCACCCTAATAACGGCTTTGATCAATGCAAGGGTGAAGCCGGGCGAAACTTGGGTTCAATATGCAATCCGATGGCGGAACCTGTGGTCGAAGTGCGAACAGCGCATCGAAGAAGCACCAGCGGTGGGCATGTTCGTGGGCAACCAGACCCTCATGCAACTATTTCACAGTTCATGATGTTCTTTAAACCGACCACGTTCCAGGCTTTAATCGACAAGCTGGCTCAGATGGATCAAATGGGTCACAGACCGTCTCCCCTGAAGCCGGAACCGCGAAACGACAAGGGTAAAGGGAAGGCAACCCTCGTCGCGAACACCCAACAGCAGCCCGGTACCCCAAAGCTAGCGGATCAACTGGAAGAGAGACGACGCTATTACAATGAGAAAATGAAGCGTCCTTACTCATTCCCACGGGACAAAACAAAGAGGCTGTTCGAGCTGGTAGTGCGCAACAGGCTTATCAACTTACCAAATCCAAGGCGACCGCCGCAACCTAGCGAAGTGAATAATCCCAATTATTGCCCTTACCACCAAACGGTAATCCATCCGATCGAAGATTGCTTCGTCTTTAAGGGATGGATTGAGGATCAGTACCTACAAGGCAAGTTTGCGCTGTCTGAGAAGTGGAAAGTAAACCCACCACAACCGCACACTCCTAAGAGGACTGACACACCGGGGGCAATGTGCTCTTTTGTTGAAGAAGCTCCATGCGAGGTCGTGCTTTCAGCCAAAACCAAAAGGATGCTGAATGATCTTCAGACATACCCGGCGATCAGGTGGAAGAACCCGCTAGAACCCCAGATCATCGAAGGAATGCTGAAGCCGCGCCCAATTCCAAAGATTGGTGGTGATGTCCAAAGCACTCAAGCCCAGCCGTCAAAATCTTCAAAGAAGAAGAAGAAGAGATTCGAAAAGCCCGTGAAACCTGGCGACAAGCGCACGGAGCTACAGAAACAGATTGACGCGCTGGAAGAGTATAACCAGAAGGCGCGGATTCCAATCACGCTCTAAGTGTTCCTCAGCCACGTCCTCGAGGATGAAAATAATGGAGAAGACTCATCAGATGAATTTGAGGACTACGTAGCAAGTTGTCATGTGATCTCTCACTCGTTGATAGATGATAAAGAGGCTCCTTGTACCGAGAAACCGGGGGCGGGTCCTGAACCAGAACTTCTATGGCCGTCAGACGAGATGATCGACGCCTTCCTGAATGAGATTCGTCTGAAAAGTAAAGCCAATCGGGAGCGTGAGATGGCCATATTGGAAGGAGCCATACGCCGGCGACTAGACGAAAGAGTCGAGGCTCTCCCGTCAAATCCAAAGACATCCGTTGCGGATAAATACAAATTCAAGACGAGGAAAAGGTTTGCTAAAGCCATATCAAGGGGAATGAAGCTACCACCCTCTGAAGAAAACACTCTCGGTGGAGCAGAGATGCATCCTAATTACTGCTCATATCATCGAAAGATTTCGCACCGCACCGAGGAGTGCGACGCCTTTAAAAGATGGTGGAAGGGATATGTTGCTCACCGGCAACATTTTAAGCGGACGAAACGCAAAACTCGTCGGGAGCAGAGAAGTACGACCGAGGAACATAAAAGAACTACCGGTAACTGTCGCACGGTCAACGCCGAAGGATCACTGGTTCTCACCTTTGGGAGCGACTCTAACGAGAAAATGGCTCTTGGCCCTCTCTTTAAAGAATCCATCTTAGGGAAAGAGAAAGAACCAAAGGCCTGTGAAAACATTCAGCTGCACAATCGCACGCTTCCAGAAAAGAATCTCGGACCCACGAATAGAAAAGATAAGGGAAAAGAAAAGGTCTCTGAGGATATCGTCCTGGATGACCAAGTCATGAGAGAGCTGACCGCCCAGGACCCGCCAAAGAGAAGTAAGGTGGACTACAACGTCCTGGCGTACCTAAGGAAGTTACCTTCGCAGCTCAGCATTCTCGACGCTCTTTTACTATCAAAAGAAGCAAGAGGTTCATTGATCAAGGCGCTGCAAGAGCCAGAGCAATTCCAAGCTTTCCTCGCCAAAGAAAAAATGAAGGACGAGCTGGAGGAAGTACACACAGCCGATATCACCTTCGGCGATGAAGACCTCCTCCTTGGGACGTGCGAACATAACCTTCCCCTCTATGTCTCAGGATACTGCCACGATATAAAGATAGGCAAAATCCTGGTCGACAATGGGTCTTCCGTCAATCTTCTCAACGTACGGGCGTTGAAGGAAATCTGCATGAGCATTCAGCACCTCGCTCGTGATAAAATCACCATCTCCGGTTTTGACTCCCAGTCATCGCGAACTCTCGGATTTGTGATATTAACATTACGCTTCAGACTACTCGTCACGGATATTAAGTTTCATGTTATTGACGCCAAGACCTGCTACAACGCTTTGCTCGGTCGTCCTTGGTTACACGAGTACAATATCATCCCTTCTACGCAACATCAGTGTATGAAGTATTTCAAGGATGGTCTTGAGTATACCGTGACAGGAGCGCTGAATCCATTCTCCGTGAATGAAGTCCGCAAATACGAAGATGCAAAATACTTTTTGCCAGAACTTGAGGACACAGAGAGATGTCACAAACCGGAGAACAAAGCCATCACCACCATTCCTGTCTTCGGGAGTGATATCGAGGAAGAAGAAGAGATAGTTTATTCTGGGCCATCTCGACGTAACGACCATGGGCCGTCCGCCCCCATATTGATCTTCGGAAGTGACTCGGAAGATGAGGTTAATGCTGTGTTCTCCAGTCGGCCGTCAATACAAGCATTCGCTGGTGATAATCAGAGTTTGCAAATTACCATGATTCCGCGGGAGCACTACAAAGATCTCGACGCACTTGAAGCTTACAGTGTGCAAGACCTGCAGACATTTTACGTCCCTCCCAGGAGAAAAGGCGAAAAGGCGATCCTATTCTATCAGTCCACGGAAACAAGAGTGGAGAAAGAAATCTGGCACGGCGCGGATTCTACACTTGACAGGCTCCAACCCATCCGTTTGCCCAGATACTACACGAACGGACTAAAAAAGCTATTGAAGCGCCAAGGGATACCTTTCAAACAGACTATTCGGCAAGCTCGGTTATACAACAGGATTTGGGATGTCCCTGGGACTCAGCGCAAGTTGCTTGACGGGAGAATAGAAACGCTTGGGCTTGGATATGTGAAATCCGGAAAACGGGAACGAGTCCATGATAGCTACGCCATATATAATTTCGATGAAGAAGAGGACGCCCTGTCAGAAAATGCCGACCCTGCACCAAAACAAGATCCTCCAACCAAAATGCCGAGTTCGTCATTTGAAGAACGAATGGACAAGCTTATCAGGGAAGCGGGTCAGAAAGTTCGAGAAGATCATAACCGCGAAATGGCCATCTATGAGAAAGCCAAGACGCAACGCCTTCTTCAACAGGCCGCGAAAGATGAAAACGCTCCTCCCTGCCAACCTGTTGTGCAAAAGGCCCGACGCAGAGGCAGAAACAAGTCAAAGAGCGGAAAAGGCCTTCGACAGCGACAAAGCGGGACTAAGAAGTCACGCTGTCGAGAATCAAGCGGTCTGGATTTGTCCCTTATGAAGAAGATGAGTCGAGCGTACTCTTTTCCTCATGATAAGACAAAGAAGATACTTGACCTTGCTATAAAACATCAAATGATTACACTTCCAGAGTCTAAATGCCCCGAGAAAGCAGACGAAGTCTCTCTCCCAGACTATTGCTCTTATCACCGAGCAATATGACACCCTCTCGAAGATTGCTTCACCTTCAAGAACTGGGTCGAAGATCAATATCAGCTCGGCAAGTTCGCTCTATCCGACAGTTGGAAGATAACCCCGCCGCAGAAGCATGAACCCAAAGCCACGAGAGTAGAACCAGATCCACATCGGTCTTAGGAGCGAGTTTGTGCTTGTCATATGACAACGATATCAAAAGAAGAGCTCGAGGATATGGATGATCTCCCCTGGTGCTTCGAAAACAATAATGATGGGATGATTGCAGAATTTCCACCGGCGCCAAAAGAGCTGGAAGATAGAATACATACCACTGCAGATGAGCTCAAGAAAATTGAGCTAGGGACGACAAGCGACCCGCGGCCGACATTCGTCAGCGAGCTGCTGCCTGAAGAAAAGGTGGCTGCACTAAAAGACGTGCTTATGCAGTATAGAGATTGCTTCGCATGGAATTATTCCGAAATGCCAGGACTGGATCCAGAGATTGTTGTCCACAAACTGACGATATCCCCGAACATCAAGCCGATCAAACAATCACCGAGAAGAATGCGGCTCGAGCTTGAGATGAGCATCAACGCCGAGGTCAAGAAGCTGATCAACTCCGGCTTCATCCAGGAAGTTCAATATCCTGACTGGATCGCCATTATCGTCCCGGTAATGAAGAAAAATGGGACAATGCGCATATGCGTGGACTTTCGGGATCTCAATAAAGCTTGCCCGAAGGACGACTTCCCAGTACCGGTTACCGAGCTGATGATAGACAATACGTCACTCATGAAGTCTTCTCCTTCATGGACGGATCATCAGGATACAATCAGATAAAGATGCATCCCGAGGACCAGAAGCATACCGCTTTCTGGACCCCTTTGGGTATATTCTGCTATAAAGTGATGCCCTTCGGTCTAAAGAACGCCGGTGCCACCTATCAGAGGGCCATGACGAAGATCTTCGATGACCTCATACATGAAATCGTCGAATGCTATATCGACGACCTCGTGGTGAAAAGAAAATCATACGCGGAACATCTCGAGCATCTGAAAATCGTATTTCAACGCCTTCGGCAATACAACTTGAAGATGAACCCTCTCAAATGCGCGTTCGGGGTGTCCTCAGGTAAATTCCTAGGATTCATCGTCCGACACCGAGGTATCGAGATAAATCCGTCAAAGATCAAGGCGATCATGGAGATGCCCCCACCAAGGACTCTCAAACAATTGCGGTCTCTCCAAGGGAAGCTCGCGTATATTCGGCGATTTATAGCCAATCTCTCAGGCAAATGTCGTCCTTACAGCCACCTGATGAAGAAGGGAACCCCTTTCATCTGGGATCGCAAATGCCAAAGCGCGCTAGACGAAATCAAGCAATATCTGCAGAATCTGCTAGTACTGGCCGCTCCGGTCAAGGGAAAGCCTCTCATTCTGTATACAACAGCCCTCGAAGGTTCTTTAGGCGCATTATGGGCACAGGAGAACGACCAAGGGAAAGAACGAGCCCTC
Organism: Agapanthus africanus; assembly: GCA_030015575.1. Lineage (NCBI taxonomy): Eukaryota > Viridiplantae > Streptophyta > Magnoliopsida > Asparagales > Amaryllidaceae > Agapanthus > Agapanthus africanus. The sequence goes on along the minus strand of CM057339.1, from coordinate 195,231,517 downwards.
TACTATTTGAGCCGAGTTCTACTGGAGGCAGAAAGCAATTATTCTCCCATCGAAAAACACTGCCTGGCGTTGATCTTCGCAATAACGAAGCTCAGGCACTATGCGTTGGCGCATGAATCCCGTCTCATATCGAAGGTGGATCCCCTCAAATACTTGATATCAAAGGCCATATTGACAGGACGGATCGCTAAATGGGTCTTGCTCTTGATGGAGTTCTCAATAACCTATCAGCCTCTTAAGGCAGTGAAAGGCCAAGCTATCGCCGACTTCCTTACTGAGCATCCAATACCTGCCGATTCTCTTTTGAATTGCAAACTTCCAGACGAACGTGCGTTTGACACGATCGACGGAGGTGATACCCGATGGGAACTTTACTTCGATGGAGCATCCTCCATGAAGAAGCGCAAACAAAACACTCCCATAATCAAATCGGGGGTAGGCCTTATCTTCGTGACCCCACAATGAGGGATAATGCGCTTCGCTTTCTCCTTAACGGAGCCGAGGACGAACAATGAAGCCGAATATGAAGCTTTGATAGCAGGCCTCAAGATCGCCATCGACATGGGAATTGAAAACCTCCTCATATACGGAGACTCCCAATTGGTCGTTAGTCAAATAAACGGCGACTATCAAACGTGCAAACCAGAGTTGGTGAAGTACGGTGAGAGGGTACAACAACTGCTGACCCAAATACCTTCCTACATCTTGGAAAGCATACCACGTGCGGAAAATAGCAAAGCGGATGCATTAGCCAAGCTCGCTAAAGAACTGGCCGACGAAAACCTTGATGACGTGAGGATCGTGGTGCAAAGCCGTCAAGTTCTTGCACCGGCGGAAATATCTCCGGAGTCATCCAAAGAAAAGGGAGCGACTGAGAAAATGGCTATGCAAGTAAAAGATCAGGAAAAGGCCGAGGATTGGAGGGAAATCTTTATAGACTACTTCAAATTCCGTCGAACGCCTGAAGATGCGTCCTCAAAACATCACCTCATGAAGCGAGCCCTATCTTTCGCTTTCGTCAATGATATTCTGTATAAGAGGTCATTCGATTCTTTATGGTTAAGATGCTTGGGACCTGAAGAGGCGAAGAGAGTCGTCCAAGAAACTCATGACGGACTCTGCGGTTCTCACCAAGCGGGCCCGAAGATGAAGTTGAAGATTAAACGGATGGGCTACTACTGGCCCACGATGATTCAGGACTGCCTCGAGTATACGAAGCAGTGCCACTCGTGCCAGATCCATGGGGACTTTATCCATCAGCATCCGAATCCGCTGCATCCAACGGTGGCTAGCTGGCCGTTCGAAATGTGGGGAACCGACATAATCGGCCCCATCGAACCGGCATCGTCCAGAGGACATCGATTCATTTTGGCGACAACTGATTACTTCTCCAAATGGGCAGAAGCAGTACCGCTGAGGGAAATGAAGACGGAGAATATCCTCCATTTCTTCAAGACGCAAGTTATTTATCGGTTTGGAACTCCGAGGCGGATCATGTCCGATAACGGGCCAGCCTACAGAAGCCACAAGATTAGCCGCTTCGCACAACAGCACAACATAGACTGGAGATACTCCTCAGTTTATAATCCCCGAGCTAACGGTCTAGCTGAGGCTTTCAACAAGACCTTAACGAAGATCGTAAAGAAGACGGTGTCTCGAAACAAGAAAAACTGGAACGAGAGACTGTAAGAAGCTCTCTGGGCGTATCGAACCACGTTCAAGACGGCCACGAACACAACGCCGTACGCGTTGGTATTCGGTACAGAAGCAGTACTCCCCCTCGAGATAGAGTTACCCTCTCTACGAGTGGCAGTTCATTACGAGTTGACGGACGAAGAAAACGCTCACCTTCGGCTGGAGGAGCTTGATGCCCTTGATGAAACTCGGCTCCTGGCACAGTAAAATCTGGAAGCTTATAAAGCAAAGATGACGCGCTCATATGAAAGATTGACCAGGCTGAGGACATTCCGCCAAGGCGAATCGTGCTAGTGGTCAAAAGACTTATGATCCCCAATCGCGCCAAGCGGGGAAAATTCGATCCAAACTATGAAGGCCCGTATATCATAGACAAGGTCTATCAGGGTGGAGCTTATCTACTCATGGACATGCATGATGAAAGACCTTTCAGGCTAATAAACGGTCGCTTCCTGAAGAAATACTACGCTTGACGAGTCATGACCTAGGTCAATGATAGACGACGACGACTATGTCCACTCGCTATCTTCCTAAGACCAAACTCCATAAGTAGTAACCGGCTTACTTTACGACGAACCAAAACGTCCTTAAACTAACGATGGACCGAAACGTCCTTAAACTAACAACGGACCGCTATGTCCTAAAACTAGCTATTGACCGAGATGTCAATAAACTACGGTGGATTGCAGCATCCCAAAGCTTTTTAAAATAAAAAAATAAAAAAAAGAATAAAGAATAAAAAAAAAACGGTATGTCCATAAGCAAAATGGGCACGGATGAAAACCCGAAAGGGCTCCGTGAGTAAAAACGGCAGGGCTACCGGCGAGTCTTGTGAAAACCCAAAAAGGGCGCAACCTCGTTAAAAAAAAATTGGTATGTCCATAAGCAAAATGGGCACGAATGAAAACCCGAAAGGGCTCCGTGAGTAAAAACAGCAGGGCTACCGGCGAGTGTTTGTGAAAACCCGAAAGGGCGCAACCTCGTTAAAAGACACTTGCAAGGCCCTCTCGACTTTGTAAGGAGAAAACACATGTGTGAGATCCTTACGACTCACAAGAGAGCAACACACTTAGGGATCCCCACGATCCCTAGGGAGAAACTACACTTGCGAGATCCTCACGACTCATAAGGAGAACTCTCTTATGGGACCCTCACGGCTCATAAGATTTGAAAGTCTAAAGCTACAGAAACCTGAACCTGTTCTTAAGCAACCCCCACAACCTCCGATACTGCCCTACAAGTGGCTCAATGCTGATCCTTGTATACAATCCACGGGCGCGAATAAACATTTCCCTAACAAAGTCTCATCCGTGACTAGAGATATGTCCATATGGTGAACAACAATTATAAGTCCTCTCGACTTATAAGGAGAAAACCCTTTTGTAAGATCCTTATAGGGGAACATGCACTTAGGAATCCTCACGATTCCTAAGGAGAAAACACACATACGAGATCCTCATGACTCGTAGGGAGAAATACCTTTATGAGACCCTTACGGCTCATGAAGTCAAAAGCCTTAGTCGACAGGACCCTAACCCTGTTTACTAAGCCACCTTTGTTCGACATCGACAGAGGCAAATGATGATTCGCTCCTGGCAATATCCCAGTTGTAGCGGTGCTGATGCCGAAATCGGTGTCTATTCCAGAGCTTGCGGCGAAAAGCCAGCAAGCCACACATGCATACGAAATAGCCGAAATGATGGGGCAACTTGCAGATAAAATCAGCAAGTAAAAAAAGTATGCATGCAAAATAGCCGAAATGATTGGGCAACTCGCAATAAAAAAAACAGCGAGTAAAAAAAAAAAACAAATAGCCGAAATGATTAGGCAACTCGCAATAAAAAGCAGCGAGTAAAGATAAAATAAATAGCCGAAATGATTGGACACCACGAAAAAATAGCCGAAATGATGGGGCAATCGCGACCTTCGCGATAAAAAAGCTGAAATAATAGAGCATCGCGGAAAAAGAAATAAAATGAAATTTATGCCCTGCAGGTGATATCGTTTCGATCCCTGTATACAATCCAGGGACGCAAACAAAGAAGGAATCACATTCCTCCCCCCAGGTTTCATCCGGAGAAGAAGCCAAATCTCGATGGTCCACAGATAGCCTAAAGATCATCTCAACACCCGTCTCATTACAGCGGACACAACATCAAGCAAAGCGGAACCGCGGCAACTCCCAGCTCCGTGACTCGGCGGCATACAGCCGACAGAGAGTCAAATTCCGACTTCGTGAAGTACAGGCGAAGTCAAAAATTCCTGGTCACGTGGAACGCGGATAACGTCACTCTTTGACCCCGTGGAAAACATCCAGAGCGGATCCTGGTCCTCACAGAGCACGGCAGTGAACCCGTGTGAAGCATCCAGAGCAGAGCCTGGTCCTCGCCGAACATGGCAGTGAACCCGTGGGAAGCATCCAGAGCAAAATTCCTGGTCATGTGGAACGCAGATAACGTCATTCTTTGACCCCGCAGAAAACGTCCAGAGCGGAGCCTGGTCCTCGCCAAACACGGCAGTGAACTCGTGGGAAGCATCCAGAGCAAAATTCCTGGTCACGTAGAACGCGGATAACGTCACTCTTTGACCCCATGGAAAATGTCCATAGCGGATCCTGCTCCTCGCAGAGCACGGCAGTGAACCCGTGTGAAGCATCCAGAGCGGAGCCTGGTCCTCGCCGAACACGGAAGTGAATCCGTGGGAAGCATCCAGAGCAAAATTCCTGGTCACGTGGAACGCGGATAACGTCACTCTTTGACCCCGTGGAAAACGTCCAGAGCGGATCCTGGTCCTCGCAGAGCACGGCAGTGAACCCGTGTAAAGCATCCAGAGCGGAGCTTGGTCCTCGCCGAACACGGCAGTGAACCCGTGGGAAGCATCCAGAGCAAAATTCCAGGTCACGTGGAACGCGGATAAAGTCACTCTTTGACCCCGCGGAAAACATCCAGAGCGGAGCCTGGTCCTCGCAGAGCACGGCAGTGAACCCGTGTGAAGCATCCAGAGCAAACATCGGACTGTGGAGTCCTTAAAATCCACGGACTATGATGTCCTTAACCTTGACCGTAATGTCTTAAAACTAACGATCAACCATAATGATTCTAGACTGGTTTTACCTTGGTTCAAGGGTACATCTCTTCACTCCTTTAATATTTGTCGTTGTAATTCCTCAACGACTTCAAAGAGGTGACGGGTCCCAGTAACCACACATTTCATAGACTGTGGAGTCCTTAAATCCACGGACTATGATGTCCTTAACCTTGACCGTGATGTCTTAAAACTAACATTGGACTGTGGAGTCCTTAAATCCACGGACTATGATGTCCTTAACCTTGACCGTGATGTCTTAAAACTAACATTGGACTATGGAGTCCTTAAATCCACGGACTATGATGTCCTTAACCTCGACCGTAATGTCTTAAAACTAGAAACGGACGGTGGAGTCCTTAAATCCATGCACTATGATATACTTAACCTCAACCGCGATGTCTTTAAACTACGATACCCTGAAAAATATCCAGAGCAACCCCTGACCCCGTGAAATACGGATAAGGGAAACTGCACCCAGCACTCGTGGGTCCTCACGACCCGTAAGGAAGCAAATTCTCTTGTGAGATCCTTACGAATTTCAAGGGAAAACACGCTTAGGAATCCTCACGATTCTTAAGGAGAAATTACACCTACAGGATTCTCTCGACCTGTAGGGAGAAAAACTCTTTATGAGGGCCTCACGGCTCATAAAGTTCAAAAGTCTTAGGAGGCAGATCTTAACCCTGAATCCTAAGCCATCGCTGCCCTGCAAAGAGATCAAGATAGACTATCCGCAGAATACATTCAATAAAAAGGGACACACCATTGAGAAGAAAATATACGTCTTTTATTCATAAACCAAAATGGATACAAAGTACAATTTGTGAAAGAACAAAAAATATACTCTCATTCAGGAGTATGTACAAAAAGAAAAAAAAAGAGATACAAGCCTTCAGGACGGCGGGCGATTTAGCAGCTTGGTCAGCTCATCCCTTTTCCGCTGGGCCTCGTCTTCATGGTTCAATATCGCCAGGAGACGGGCTTCCGCCTGAGCTTGCTGGGCCTGATATGAGGCGAGCCGGTCTTCAAGCTCTTTCTCAGTGGCCTTGTGAGCCTCAACCCTTTCACGAGTGAACACGGCGGCTTTGTCGATGGCCACCACCTCCTTGATGGCCTCTTGAAGCACTCGCCAGAGTTCATACGCTTTATTGGCTTTGGCTGTAAGGCTGGCCTGGATCTCGTTCAGTGCCTTAGAGGCCAGCTCCCTCTCCGAGAATTTATGGCCGAGCCGTCTCTCGTACGACACCATGTTTGCCGCGCACCGCTCTATCAGCCCCCGCAAGCCCGCTTTCGCAGCCACAACCTCCGAAATAGGACATGTACGCTCAAGACCGTATAAACAAGCCTCCATTCGACGGCAATAGTCGATCTAAAGCACGCGCACATCACCTGGTATGGGAAGCAACAAGAAAATTTCCGATGTATATCCTATCAAGCATGCATTCGCAACTATATGAATATTCGAAAAGAAATGATACCCGAAGCTCTGATGTGCACGCAACATGATGATAGTGTTCGCAATTAAAGAAAGTTCTCATGGGAAAAATATGAAGCTCATTTACGCAAGCAAGACACACATACGAGTGCCCAACATACATGAAAATTCAACATAAAGCATGCGAAAACTAATGATAAAAAGAGTACACTGATTTGAATATACTACGCTAGTGGGAAAAGGTCACCAAACAAAGGATCAGTAGCACAAGGGTTAACAAAACAAAGAACAAAATTCTCCATCTCTCTCTCTGCTTTCTCCAACACATCAAAGCGACGGTTCTCGCGAAGAGTCGCTCCCCACCGATTGGCGCCATGTTCGTCCGCAAAGGCAGACATAATAGCCCGCCGGGCTCTTATTTGGCTCAACAGGTGAACTGAGCGATCTTTCAAAGCCTGAGTAATCAGGCACGCTTTGTGAAAACACTCGAGCTTTTCTTCAGCCGCGTCAAGCGTCGCCAGGGTCATCTCCGCCGGGTGAGGAGGGATGTCGGCAAGCACGGCAGTAAGAATCATCCGGAACCAGAAGGAGCCCATTGAGAGGGGGGACCCCTTACGGATCAAGAGTTCATATTTCGCTGAATCACATTCGTCGTCGGTAAGGAGGGGATCCACCAATCGTGCAGCAAAGCGAGGAATCATCTCCTCGATAGGCACTTCCCACGGTTGTCGACGAGCATGGGGGCGGTTGCAGGCCATAGCACTCAGTTGTTTCCTCAAGATAAATCACACTAAATTGAGAATAAATTTCTCTGTGAAGGGAAAAAGAAGGCCATGGCCTCAGGTTATAAAGAGGGGCATTAAATGCTGCGCATGGAGAATATTGCATGGTGGGACTATTTCCGAGGCCCAAAAAAGGGAAAGCATTGGAAATCAAGGAGATGTAACTATTTCCAAGGCTCCTTTTCAGCATCTAATGCTGTACACAGAAAATATGGCATTAAATAGCCCTATAAAGGGGCCCCACGTGTAGAGCACGTGAGCACCACGCTTGGTGTGTACTGAAAAGTGAAATAGTGCCTTACATGCTAAACACATCAGCAGCAACAATAGCATAAATGACAAAATCCCACAAAAAGGCATGCAGACACAGAAGGACACGATAAAACTTATCACTCATACTTTAAAAGTTCATACAAAATAAAAAGAAATGATTATAACGGCAAGACCTCAGACGCGGGGCATGGATTGAGAAACTCGAACGTAACTTTGTCTAAGATCTTCCAGGCATTTTGAACCATCCTAGTATGTTTTCTCTCGCGATCACAAGCATCGGGGTCCTCACGAATGTCCTCCACCCTCCGATAGGCAGCAAGTATGGCCGACTATTGAAAAGCCTGGTGCAAGAGATCAATGAGGTTGTCCCGCCTCCTCTTTGAGATTAGGCTCATCAGGTACACCGAATGTACCTTATCCTCGGCGGCGTCCAATGCCCTGAGCGGTACGCCGGTGCAAAAGAGAGGGAGCGCCTCCCAGATCGCCAGCACGATGAGTCTCAGAAGAGAAGAGCGGTGAGGGAGCAGCCGACCGTTGTACTCGTCGAAGCGGCTCATGATCTCTGCACACTGAGCGTTGGTGAACTCCTTGTTCTGGCTGCGGCCCAGTGCACGAATATTCCCGTAAGAAATGATTTCGTCAAGATCATACAAATGGGCATCCATAATACCTGAAATAACGATCATGAAAACTCATTACAAACTTCTTCTTCTCGGTTGTGAAAGAGACAACTCAGGGCAAGGAAAACCCAAGAAGTCCTATGGGAAGAACTTAGTTCTTCATAGGAATTAAATTCCTTGTTAAAAGAGGAGAATTAAATTCCCCGAGACACCCTTCAGAATCCAAGTTTTTTTAGATGGAATTAAATTCCAGGGAAAAGACAACCGACACCATCATCTCTCTAAAGATTAGAGAAACCCTAAGAGATCTACAGTTTGAAGATTAAATGGTTTTCTGTTCTTGTTGAAGAACTTGAAGAAAAATGAGTTCTTATTAAAAAAGGGAAAACCCTTGATGTGGATTTAAAATCCCGTGGTGATTTCTGTGAAAGTTCTTCGTTCGTTCAAGAGCATTACCTGAAGAGATGGGTCTTTCTTCAACAGAGTTAAACTCTGGAAAATTTGCAAGGCAGAGAACTAAGCTTTGGAAAAGGAGAATTAAATTCTCAAAGGAAGAAAGTTATCAAAGGAGGAAGATGAAAAGTGGAGGCGCTTTTGAAGAGACCCCTGCATTTATAGGATGTGATGGAAACGCTTCATCTACCCTACTCCCTAGACAGATCCAACGGTCACAAAAGTGACAGTGTTGCACTTACGTGCAGACACGTGAGAGCAACACTGTGGGGGGAATTTGTTCCCTGATTAAAAATCAGGAAAAACTTCAAAAAGAGGCATCGCTCACACGTGGCCAATGGTCACGTGTTGGCACGTGATGGTTAAAGCAGCGGCACAAAACAGAGCACAGAAAAGGAGTCCATTCAGGGGGTCACGTGCTCACACGCGACCGGGGTCACGTGTCAACACGTGACTGACTTTAAATGCCTCACGGTTTAATAGAATTAAAATCTAAAAAGATCATTTAAATCTTTCCAAAATAAAGAAGAATTAAGGAGAACTGTTGGATTGAGAATCCAAGGGTGATTAAATATCACCAATTTATGGAAAAAACTTGGACAAGGAAAGATTTTCCCTAAATCTCACCGAAATAACAAATAGAATATCTTTGGATTAAAACATCCAACGGTGAATAAAATTCACCTAGTAATCTAAAGGCGCAGATTAATGATGAAAACAAATCAAATCTTTCAATGAGAGATTTACTAAACAAATTGATTCTTTTCCTCCTCCTATAAATAGGAGTCGAGAAGGGAGAATTAAGAGGAGGAGAGACAGAATTTTGCAGAGAAAACTTTGAAGAGAATTTTAGCATCTTAAAAATTCAGAAAGAAAACCCTAGGTGAGAAAAAGAAAGAGGATCAAAACTTCGGAAAAAAAGAGAATTTAATTCTCAAAGATCTAAGAGTTTAACTCTTTTGCAAAGAACTTAGTTCTTTCTCTGGTTGAAGATCTGCAAAGTGCACATCTCCCCATAAGTTGAGAATTTAATTCTCATCGGATCGAGATCCTGCCATGCAGATCTAAAACTTAGAGGAAGAATTGAGTTTGGAGAATTTAATTCTCCCAAAGCTATATGAATTTAATTCCTCCAAGATAAAATTTAGGGTTTAACCCTATATGAGAATTCAATTCTCCAAAATTATAGGAATTTAATTCCTTCGAAATGGACAGAACTAGGGTTTAACCCTAATTGAGAATTTAATTCTCTCAAGCTCGCAGGAATTTAATTCCTCTTGAAATGAAATTAGGGTTTCACCCTATGCCAGAACTTGATTCTTTACATATATGGGAATTTAATTCCCATAAAAGGAAAATTAGGGTTTAACCCTACCTAAGAATATAATTCTTCCAAAGAAAATAGGAATTTAATTCCTCCAAAGTTATAGCTAGGGTTTAACCCTATGAAGAATTTAATTCTTAAAAAGATAAAGAAATCTTCAAACAGGCAAGAACCAGGGTCACGTGTCCCCACATTACCCCTGTAAAGATCCGCAGAAAAGAACTCAGAGGCAATGCCTCACGTGCTCCACGTGACCCCTGAAGCACAGAAGGAAAAATCAAAAGAAATAGAAGCTCTGGGCGCTCTCACGTGTTACCACATGACCCCTTGGCAAATCAGCACACAAATCCCCGTCACGTGTCAGCACGTGATGCTCCAAAATCAAATACAGAAGATATTCAATACTTTTTGCAGAACAGAATAAGGGGAATCTGGTCCCACCTTCGGGCGCTCTCACGTGTCCACATGTGACCGCTTTTTCTTTAGTGTTTTGACACTAATTAGAGATCTTTATTCCCAATGTTTAACACTGATTTTTCTTAATGTTTAACACTAATTTGAAAACCCTATTTGCAGTGTTTAACACTGATTATTTTCTAGTGTTTGACACTAAATCGAAAACTATATTTCCAGTGTTTAACACTGATTGTTCTTTTAGTGTTTAACGCTAGTTTGAGAATTCTGTCTCTAGTGTTTAACACTTTTGTTATTTAGTGGAGTCCTTAAATCAACAGACTATGATGTCCTTAACCTTGACCGTGATGTCTTAAAACTAACAACGGACTGTGGAGTCCTTAAATCAACGGACTATGATGTCCTTAACCTTGACCGTGATGTCTTAAAACTAACAACGGACTATGATGTCCTTAACCTTGACCGTGATGTCTTAAAACTAACAACGGACTATGATGTCCTTAACCTTGACCGTGATGTCTTAAAACTAATATCGGACTGTGGAGTCCTTAAATCCACGGACTATGATGTCCTTAACCTTGACCGCGATGTCTTAAAACTAACATTGGACCGCAATGTCCTTAAACTACCTATCGACCGCAACGTCACTAAACAATAGAGCCCCCAATTTCTCTTTTGTTGGATCTAAACGATCCCGTTAAGTTGATCTTAGTCTGAAATTAGACTAACGTATCCTTAACAAATGTTTAAGTTGATCTTAGTCTCAAATAAGGCTAACGTGTCCTTAAACACAATCCCAAATCCAAATCTAAGAAAGATACAGATTTGGACTAGTCCACGCCCTACGGGCAACAACATAACTTAGTCTCCGTATACAATCCACGGGCAACCAAACAAAAAACAGACACCCACGACACGAAGTAACCATATGGAGAAGGAGAAAGTTGTTACCGCGAAGCGGTAGCGTAATTAACTGCAGGGGCTTGCGCCTGCAGGGAAGAGCGTCCCCACAATCAAAAAACCCTTAAACGAGGGGGAATCTGACGAAGTCTGCTAAATCGGCCGCATCCGTTTAAACCTTCGATACATGGTGCCATAAATCAACTTGGCATCTTCGGAGAGGTGGACGGATAGCACCTATTAGCATCTGCCCTGAATCTCAGGCAAGGCGTTCTGTCGCGCCGTCTTTCGGAGGGGAACAAGGGCATTGATACTCCGGAGTAGACTGGTGTATACGCTTCTCATCACAGTTGGGGGGATGGTCTGTCCCACAGCCATCAGTACGTCGTATTGGAGATAGTATGTAGGTGCTCGTTAAGTTACGGGTACACCGGACAGGACTCGCCGGGAGCTGCAGGTTGGATTTATACCCATCGTCAGATAGCAGTTCCCAGGTGACATGAGTACAGCTTAGTCCGTCGACTTGACACTGCTACTTCGCCTCGGGTGTTCCCACTGTTCTTAGATTACTACCCTACCATGGCTCAAAGGAGTCGTGCAAACAGGTAGTAGTTGGGTGCAGTTCCGAAGCACTTGGAGGCAGTGGCGGTTAGACAGGATTCGTCTCTCCCGGTATTGGGGGTTGATATCGCGCTGTGTATGGAGAGCCATTACGCAAAGTCCCTATCCAGGGCAAGCGAGATTTACTGGTAGGTTCCAGTAGTTTCTCAAGGTGTAATGGGCTTCACTCCGACACGACTTATACCGCTATTCAGGATCTGACGTTTACCGCCCCCTAGGCCCGATATGCAATAGTCCTAGACGAACAGACCGGACTGTACAGAGATTGTCACATCAGGCTCAGTAGGAGTTCAGATGGGTTCCTCATCGTTCTTCTTATCGACATCTACCTGGGGACCGTTACGTACAGCTAGTACCGCTTGCGGCCTATGGTTAAACCCACTGCCAGCGTAGTGTCGAGTCTTTAGAGTCCCACACAGAGAGTTTCCCTGCACCGGGAAAAAGGTGTAGAGGCCGTATGGTTTTACGGCAGGGCCGCGATCACTTACGTACACTTGTGCATGTATTATGATCGGGCAGATAATACTAGCGGGCTTTAGTTTAAACCAGATTCTAGTATTATACAGATGGATTTATTCAGTCAAAGATTATCCGTGTTTTTCGGAAATATGGATGGGAGGGGCAGTCTCGTAATTTTTCGGGAAGCTTCTAGAAGAAGATGACTCATTTGTTTTTATTTCTTTTTAGGATTTAAACAAATGAGGTGGAGAGATGAGGTGTAGGTTTTCATTAAATGGATAATGACTCATAAGATGATTCATCTCATATGAATTAAATGAAGCATGCTAGATATTATGATGGATATTTGTTATGATATTTTGATGCTTCATATTATTCTAAGATGAGACATTATTCATTTGATTATCACAAAAGCTTTCTCTCTCCTCACTTCTTCATCTTCTTCCTCAAACCCTAATAGCTCTCATGAGTTGAGAATCCTAGGGTTTAAGTGACTAAGTAATCCATCTAATTACTCTACACCCTCTAGGACTTCTAGATTAGAGATCTAGAAGCTGTAGTTATCTCAGATTCGAGATAGGAGTTCGGACTATAGACTCTCGGGTGGATCGTCTTTGACTCGAGGAGGCCGTTGAGGTGCCGACGTTCCATAGAGCCTACGAGGCGTGGAGGACAACGATGAAGACCCGAAGGACAAGTAACGTGAGGTATAACTTCGAATCAGAGTAGTTAAACCTTTCGTAGTTTGCTAGTAATGGTTTAGACACGATCCGTGTGCTCAAGTCCGTGTTACGAAGCTTTGATAATCGTTTTTCATATATTCCGCCTCCCCGCAAGCTCGTGGAGTGCATGACATGGACTTACATAAACCTTGTTCTTTTTCTTCTCTAGGGAAGGCCCTTCTCCTCCCAGCAATGGATTTCGAGACTGGTTGGTTTTGGAATCGCCCGCCTTTCGCTTGTCTTCATTGTCAAACGCATTGAAGATATAGGTACTGCTGGAATTCTCGCTTCTACGGTTGTCGTCCTTCTTGCTCTTCCAAGTCTTGTCTCCCTGAGAGTCCGGGGTAGACTCTTGCTTCGAGCGTTCCAGCATTTGGACTTTCTTGGTCAACTCCTGAAATGTTTTGAGGCGCAGGTACACAAGAATGGGACCATCCAATTGCTGAGGTTCCTAATGAGAAGGCTGACGGACTGGTCCTGCTCCAGCAGCGGTTCGCACTTGACCGTGAGATTACGCCATCGGGCGATAAAGTCGGTGTTTCTTTCATTCTTCCCCAGCATGGTCCTCACAAGGTCAGCAATGGAGATTTTATCACTGACACTCATGAACCTTTGCCGAAACAGATACTCCATTTGGGCAAAGGTAATGACGGCCCCGTATGGTATACTCGTGTACCAGTCGAAAGCGATACTGGTCAGGCTGTTGACAAACTGACGAAGAAGGAGCACATCATTGCCCCATGTATTTCCGGACGATGCTTTAAAGTAGACGACGTACTGATTTGCGTTACCCGTCCTGTCAAATCTTCCGAACTTAGGAATGACGTAGCCGCTCGATAACTCGATCAGATCGTACTGTGCAGGATATGGCCGCCCACTACTGCCGATTTCTTTTTAAGCTTCGGCTTCGGCTGCCAATGTTCTAACCTTGCTAGTGACCAAATCCATTATCCGATCTTGTGTTAGCGGGATAGTGCTATCTGGGGCCAAGGCGTCCCCAGAAGCAGAATGTGGTCGGCTTTCGTGTGGCTCACCCAATCTTGGACCCAAGGGGACATGCATCGGTTGCTTCGGGTTGTCATCACCTGGCCCATGAGTAGGGACATGTGCCTGATTGGAACATGCTCGAGCAATTTCAGCCATGAGCTGCATCACAAAATTCGTCAGGTTGTCGATTTTTTGAGTAAAGCTTGGCCATTTCTTTATCTTTTCTCTTGAGCTGTTTTTTAAGCTCTTGAAGCAGCTCTTGCTCTGCGGTCCTGGAGCGAAAAGTCGGCTTTTCCTTGATGTCTGAGCTTGACTCTACATGGACTGAAAGTTCTTTCTGCCTATTGGCCTCATTGAGAGGGTTTTCCTCCTTCAGTGGAGGTGGCTGATCTTGGAAAGCGGCAACCACATTCAAGCCAGATTAGGCTTGGGATGTGGTGTCCCCATCCTTGCTTTTGCTGCATAGGTTTTTGCTGGGACGCGCGCCCGCCATATAAACCGTATGGATAACATATCCAGCCATCATTTCATTATTGGTAGCCTATTTTGTGGACCACCGTCATAGCCCTTCTGTTTTGGTAGCGGACAATCGATTGAAGATGGCTGGTCTGACCGGATTCATGAGTGGTGCTAGCGCTTCTTTTCTGGATTTGCCCTGTTGTTTTCGTGTGACACGGAGCGCCTGATAGACTCTTGAAGAGATGGTGTCATGCTTTCTCTTCTAGCGCTGGGTCACGTCTCTTTGTAGCATTGTTCGGACCGTGTCTTCTTGATTCTGGCGGTCATGGCATTTTTCTGAACCCACTTCGGAGGTTCGAAGGAATTGCTGATTTTTACGGCCGACTCAGCCGTCTTCATGGAGTAACCCTGCTCTTAGAACCTCACAAGATTCCATATGGCTGAAGTCCTGGCCCTCCTGTTGGCTCGATACTTGAGCCGCTTCTGCCTTAACTTTTCAGTTTTAAGCACTTGGCAGACTTCGGCTCTTTGGGAAGATGTCGTAGACCGACTGACAGAGAGCCCAGAGAAGATGCCTGCTCGCGCGATTATCAAGGGAACCATCTGTGCTTGCTGGAGCTGCTTTGTGGCATTGGTGTTGACGGCCTTTCCCCCAGTTGGAACAGTAGAGAGCCATTCGAATACGGATTTGCATTTAGGGTAGGATGCACTGGCGACCACGACGTTCGGCCTCCTACCCCTTGAAGTCGGTTTAGCCGCTTGGTTTGTCGGGACCTCCGCCAGATGAGCGCTTCTAGCAAGGTAGATGTCGATGGAACCAAATTGACGGGGTGGCTCCTCCCATTTCCGGCTGAGACTGACAGGGAGAACTACACGAGCATTGATCTTGACCACGTATGAAATTGGGGTCGCGTCGCAGCTGAATTCATCTTGGGAGACATCGTCGTTGAAAGTTGATTGTTGCATAAAAGGAACATTACTTAAGTACAAACATCGGTATATATGTTAAATGAGTTCGCATGAACGCTTGACCCGAGATATGGGAGGAGAGAAAGGTCCCATCGGACGTGCCAGAATCTGTAGGGTGTTTTTCGTCACCCCATTGAGATAGGAATACGCGCGCGCTTATCAAGCGTACTAAAGATTCCCCCTGCTTAGGGTAGACAGGGGTTTATTGATTATGGGGATCCGAATCTCCGGCAGTCGAGGACTTAGCTGCCGTTAATTACCCCTCGCCTTTGGAGCGAGGGAACCTCCGATTGACGGGTCAAACTGGTCATGTGAACTCAATGTACAGTGTATGCATGTTTTGAAAGGGGTTTTGGATATATCGGGAGCCTCGCAGAGTTTACGGGGGTCCCGCTATCCAGATAGTGGGCTGGGGGTCAAGGGGGCTAGCAGACCCCTTGCGGGGTGCGGGACAGCGCCCTGTTAGAAAAAATTTCCTAACGGGGGTGTATTTTGAGTGTGGGATAATATAAAAAAAGTAGGGCTCCCTGGCGTCGAGCGTGGGATAATATGAAAAAAGTAGGGCTCCCTGGCGTTTTAAAGACGCAGGGGAGCTAGGCGCTTGAGTGCTGGCACTGGCGTCTTAACGGTACGTGGGATAATATGAAAAAAGTAGGGCTCTCTGGCTTCTCAAAGACGCCAGGGAGCTAGCGCCTCGCGTGCCCGGCAAGTGGGCGCTGGGCGCTAGCGCCTCGCGTGCCCGGCACGTGGGCGCTGGGCGCTAGCGCCTCGCGTGCCCGGCACGTGGGCGCTGGATGCTTGGGCGCCGGCAGAAAGAAAAGGCTCTAGCCTCGGAAATAGGAGTTAAACTTCCAAAAAAGGATTATTTTAGTAGTTTAGGAGTTTAAAACCCAGGAAAGACTTTTGTTTATAGAGTTAACTCCCAAAAAGGTCTTTATTAACGGAGTTAAACTCTAAAAGATGTTGAATAGAGTTAAACTCCCTGAAATCTTTAGAAATGATCAAAGGGGACCCCTTTCTTCTCCCCTTTGGCCCTGGATCTTCTTTTAGGCCTTGGATCTTCCCAAGGTGGGATTTTTGGAGATGGGTCTCCTTCCTCCTCGTCTTCTGTTGGTCGGATCTTGGAGAAAAAGGGGGCGAGACTTAAAAATCTCCCCTTTTTAAGATCTGATGGAAGATCTGAGTTCCCCTTCAAGGGTTTGATGGTGAAAAATGTTTATTTTTAGAAAAGTAAGAGTTAAACTCTTGATTTAATTCAAAAAGGGGAAGAAGGTTTTAGAACCTTGAGGAAGGAGAAGGAGACACAAACCCTAATTTTTTAGAGAGAAAAAAATGTTGTTATTGATTTTTTCGTCATGTTGCCTTTATAGGCTACACATTTTACATATAGCCCCTTGGGCTTTACAAAATAGCACTTGTGCCACCCCATGCCTTATGTACTTATTTCTTCTTTTTTTTCATATAAACCATGGGGTTTACAAAATTTTGGCTTTCTGCCCACTTTACATATATTTATTTCTAAAAATTATATTTAGACTAATTTATTGCCTCTTTTTTAGCATGGAGTCGGCCCCTTCCATGCTTGGTCTTGACTTAGACTCGGGCTCGGGCCCATTTGACTTAGGGTTGACCTTGGTTTTGACTTGGTCAACTGGGGTGTAATTTTTGACCCCAACATTGCCCATAAAAAACATTTCAAGAGGATGAAGCGCGAAGCTCGTCGACAGCAAAAAAGTGCGGAAAGTGCGCGTGAGAAAACGACTGGCAACTGTCATATTACTCCCCCATCGAAAAGCATTTCTTGGTACTGATCTTTGTGATAATGAAGCTCAGACATTACGCATTGGCACATGAGCTCCATCTCATATCAAAAGTGGATCCTCTCAAATATCTGATGTCAAGGGCCATATTAACAGGAAGGCTTGCCAAATGGGCCCTCCTTATGATGGAGTTCTCGTGTCACGTCCCGAAAGATCACGTGACTGGCCCTTGAACCATATGAAGTCTATAAGACTCCATCTGATCCAAGTAAGCCAAAAGCCCAGAAATCTAAAACCATTTTAAATAATAAATGAAGGTAAAATAGTTTTTTTGAAGCAAAGAAAACATGTTTCAAAGGTAAAGTTTTTAAATACATAAGCCGAATATGAAGTTTTAAAATGTATGATCTTTTCTGAAAATTTCGGCAGAGTTTCCTTTGTAAATTGTGGCCCCGAACGGGGTACAACAAGAATAATATATATACAATGATAAAAGGCATCCCCAAGCGGGAGCTAGCTCTTCATCAATCGACGGTCACAACCACGCAAGCAATATAATTTACAACGCCAAAGGGCGAGGATCAAAACTCAAATAAAGCTCAAATCAGCATGAAAACCGTAATATTACTACACGCGACTCTAAGGTCGAAATAATACACCACTAATGTCTAAGTCTGAAACAATATACAAGTTTTGGTTGATGGAATTTCTAGATACAATGAATAATACATGTACAATGATGGTTCTAATGTAAAAGAACCCACCTACCAAAGCAAATCACCCGCAAGGAAGCAGTATGCCAGAAATGCCGTCATGGAACCGTATGGCAAAACCTGCAAGAACTGTGGCACAACAGGGGTGAGTTTCCAACTCGTGAATAGAAAATATCTACAAGCAGAAATCGAATGCATGACATAATCCTAGGTCAACACGATCAGATATAATATAAACCTTAAGAGTAAGTCTGAAGCATGATAAGGTGGCAATGTAACATCTAATCGTATATGCAGTGCCAAGTACTCGTGCCAGTGCCTCAGGTAATAACATGTCATAAATATAAGGTATGTCTGCATGAAGTAAATATGATGAAGTATCAAAATGGATATCAATACACATATATTAGTGTCCCATTCCACTAATATTGGTGTAAGGGTATATATAACAGCGCCCTCATACCCTGTTATATATACAAATGAAGTATGATCAATGTAGTTAAAGTCTGTATGTGATCAATGCCTTTATATATGTGGATCCCGTCCACCTGTCACCCAATGGCAATAAGCATCATGCATGTAAATATGAGGATATAATCAAAATCATGGAAAAACATCGTGAAACCAGTGCCTAGCATCGGCATAAAACATAGTCTCAATCTCAATATCTCAATGTATTTGTATCAATCTCACTATCTAGAGCGCCGTCAATCCAGACCGGCCCCTACCATAAATCTCAAGACCACGACGGTATCCTCCGGATATCCGACACATCGGGTAAAACCACCGGTAGGTAGTGCTCCCCTGTCAGGCTCACATCGTCATCACCACGCGCTTCTTGCCCCGGGGTACCTTACCGGGCCACACCATGTACCCTGATACGGCCTCGACGCCTCCTCGCATGGGGTATATATATATCAGAACCGATAAAACTCATGGTGGATGCTGAAATATCATATCAAGGGTAACCGGGTTTTTGAAACATTTACATAATCTCTTTGAAATACCCACGGTTCCCAAATCCAGAAATATCATAGAAACAACATATCTCAATGCGCATAATCAGAAAGCATGATGTATGTGACATATAAATGAAATGCAAGTAACAGTATATCATGCAACATGGAATAATAGTATGCACATACAATGGTCATATCCTGATGCAATAATACTACTGTGTAGTGACATGGCAATTATCGATGATGAAGTGTGTGAGCCGGCAAGCAAGTGTACGTGGAACATACGCATCATCGATAATGGTGCTGGTGTCCTAACAGCATGATGGTAATATAGCAATAAACACGTTTACACATGCAAAGCGATGTGAATAGCATGAATATGCGAAACTCGAATAATCAACGCAACAGTGAAGAATCTACATCAATATGTATATGTCATGCAGTTATGCCATTTGAAATAAGACGAATCAGGATTTTTAGTAAAATAAGGGCTACGGTGTTTTTAAGAAAAGATGCGCCTTTTTAAGGTATCCGTAGAATCCCTTTTTGTCTGTCTTTAAAATACTCCCGATTCGTTAGTTTTGAAATAGGTATGACTCGGGTCTAGTCTAACATCTACTATACTAACTACAGATCTAACTATCAAGTCAATCGGGAGGGGTATGGAAACAACCTAAATCTGAGTCGATATATATAAATATAAATATAAGAGTCGGTGATCCCGCCTCAATAGTATCGCGTACGATACCGTATATCATCTGACCTCCTCGAGTCATGAGTGCGGATCAATCATCAATGTATAGCTCGTACGGTAAATCGTCGTACGACATCCCAATAGCTGGGTACGGGTCAATATCGCATTATCTCATCAATTATCTGGTATCCTTATCATCATATCACCTAATCCAGGGTACTGATATAAGTCTAGTACAAATCGATACCATCTATATAAGTATGAATGCGTGTGGGAAACACATGTCCAAAAGCCCGCTAAGAATCACATGTCGTATCCCAAATACAAATCATATCATATCACCGATATCACGGCACTATGCCCAATATCATCAACTCATCTCCAATGTCATCCAATATCATCATCAACACAGTGTAAGTATAATGAATATGCAAGGGTGTGCGTGTGGGTGTAAATCTATTCTAGGGTTCGCGACTATGAACTACACTAGTTTACTTCTAACCCTATACTATCCATAGTACACCTAACACAATATCCACGACACACTATAAACTATCATATATATAATATATACATATATAGTATACCAACTACGGACTGCGGGGGTGCTATACGCCATCCACCCGACTTCCCCCGTAGATATAATCTACTCACCTTACGTCTTCATTTGTCGACGTCGCCACGCGCCTGCTTGTCGTCCCGAAGTCTTCATGGGATACCTACACATCAACGTATCGCAAAATGCGTATTAAAACCAAATCAGAGCTAAAACGACATACGAAACCCAAAACGATACGTTAAGGCCTATAGGTTAGAACCTATGGACAACGCCATCAAAACCATCAATAATTCTCGATATCGTCGTATAACCGCCAAGTAGTCGAGGTAAAACGAAATACGCAACTGCAGAATTAAAAATACGGAATACGGAAACACGAATCCAAAACAGCAACTAAGGAAATAGGCTCCAGATTTCACCCTAGGTCAAATTAGACAAATCTACACATGCCAGGGGTTTAAACTACACATGTAGGGGCTACAGAACGAAAACGACACAATATGGTCCAGGTATGGCCGCAAATTGCGGCCAATAGGATTAAATCTGCGGCCGAGTCAGGGAGCTAGGGGCTAGGGTCTTGGTGGTAGCTTCCTGGATGCCTGCACATGTCACTGTCCAACCAAAATAATTTTCAGAGTCTCGGGTTGATAGCAGATTCAATATAACCTTCACAGATTTCATGAATTTTCCGATATCGGTTTCTAAATCCGTATTCTGGGTTTCAAGTCTCAGGTTTATGCCTCAATTCCAGCACTAGGGTGTTTGTACAGCCTCTAATGAGCTCAATTTCACATCATAACTCAAATTTCCCTCAAACCCTAACTAGGTTTTCCTCAAATCCACAAAACACACAATATCGGTTCTATCACAACATGGGGGTATAAGTAATGCTAAAACTAAGCTAAAGGTTCAGTAAATACCTCATTTGGCAACTCAAGAAAATTCTTAAGTTGCCCCTAATGGCCAAAATCCTTGCTTTCTTGGTCCAATGTGTAGGTCTTGAGCTTGTGCACACTTTTAATGAAATGGGGGTAGGGTTTTGGTGATGTTTTTGAGATGAAATGAAGGCTTGAAGGTGGAAGGGAGAAGAGGCAAAGCTTCAGCTGAGAATGAGAGGAAGAGATGAGGGAGAAATGAGAGGGAGAAAATGCTAAGGCTTGGTCAAAGTAAAACCCCTTTCTCTCTCTCATCCATACCTTATATTTTATTCCCCTTCTCTTTTCTTTTCTTTTTCTTTTCTCTAAATTCCCTCTCACTCCAATAGTAATCCAAAATGAAAAACCATGGTAGAAAATGCACAAGTGTAGGAAAAAAAGATATGTGCATAATTTGCACAAAATTGCTAAAAAACCGATTAGCGATTTTTAATCGCGATTAGCGCTAAATTAGCTTATAATTAATCATAAAAACTTAAAAATGGCATAATTCCATAAAATACCCTATTTTAGAATTTTCCATAATTTTTCCAGATTTTTCTGTATTTAATTATACCAAAATATTAAAATATTCAATAAAATAATATTAAATTATAAAAATTCCCAAAAATAATATTTTATTTTTTTGAAATGTTACATCTCGGTAACGGATCGACCCCTCAAAGCAGTGAAAGGCAAGGCCATTGCCGACTTTCTCACGGAGCATCCGATACCAACCGACTCCCCCTTAAATTGCGAGTTGCCGGATGAACATGTGTTCGACACAATCGAAGAAGAGAAGGAATAAAATGATTCCCAATGGGAACTGTACTTCGATGGAGTATCTTCCATGAAAAGGTGAAACCAAAACGCCCCCATAATCAAAGCCGGGGTGGGCCTTATCTTCGAGAATCCTCAAGGAAGGATACTGTGTTACGCCTTCTCCTTAACGGAGCAAGGACTAACAACGAAGCTGAATATGAAGCTTTGATAGCGGGCCTCAATATCGTTGTCGACATGGGACCTCCTCATATATGGAGACTCCCAGCTGATCGTTAGCCAAGTAAATGGCGACTATCAGACGTGCAAGTCAGAGCTGATAAAGTATGGCGAAAGAGTGCAGTAACCGCTAACACAAATCCCCTCTTATGACCTAGAGAGTATACCGTGCGCAGAAAACTGTAAGGCGGATGAATTGGCCAAATTGGCTAAGGACCTGGCCGACGAAGACCTTGATGACGTAAAGATCACCATGCAAAGCAGCAGGATCCTTGCGCCAACAGAAATATCTTCAGGAGACTTAACAGAGCCATCCGAAGGAAAAGAAACGACCGAACAAGTAACCCTTCAACTAGTGGACGAAGAAAAGGTCAAGGATTGGAGGGAAGTCCTCATAGACTATTTCAAATCCCAACGAACGTCCAAAAATGCGTCGTCCAGACATCAGCTCATAAAACGAGTTAAGTCCTTCGCCTTCGTCAATGATAACCTATATAAGAGATCATTCGACTGTCTGTGGCTAAGATACCTGGGGTCGGAAGAAGCAAAGAAAGTCGTCAAAGAAACTCTTGACGGACTCTGCGGTTCTCACCAAGCTGGGCCAAAAATAAAGCTGAAGATCAAAAGAATGGTTTATTATTGGCCCACAATAATTCAGGACTGCCTTGAATATGCGAAGCAGTGTCACTCGTGCCAAATTCATAGGGACTTCATCCACCAACATCCAAACCCGCTACACCTAACAGTAGCTGTAACACCCTAGTTCATTTATACCAGTTCTAGTTCATGTATTTCTTTATTTATAGTATTTTCCTGATTTACTGTGTTTTGGGTGCGAATAGTCTTTTTGACATTGTATTGCATCCGACCCAACCCACTTGCTTGAAATCTGTCTTGATTCATGTCTATGATTTATCCTGACTTGTTACGTAGACTTGTGCACTTTCATGTATACTGCATACTGGTATTTTATCTGGCATTTACATTTTACAATATAACATTTTAAGTCACATAAAATATTTTAGAAATACATTGCATGGCCTACATGATACCACTAACCCCGTGGCAGCATCCGCGCATCTTGTTCTCGTCCCATTCAGTAAACGGACTTGTTTGGATGGCTACGCGCACGTGCGTACATCCATTCTTGGGGGTATGCATTTTCGTTACCCGGATATCCGATTTTAATTTTGGTCGACATGTATATTTTTCATATTTTGAAACTAAATTTTTAGACCCGATCTGGGCGCATTTTGGAGTAAGTTTGTATTTGCCAAAATATCAATTTTATTAATATAATATTTTAAATATTAATACTGTTTAAAATTTACTTAACCAAACATATCCTTTTAAAATTAAAATCTTAACTAAATCCTAATTCTCTCTTTCTCTTTCTAACTGCTGACTCTCTCTCTCCTTCTCTCTGCCTCTCTCCTCTGCATGTATACATTATATTTATTAATATATTTTCTTTACTATAATCTCACAGCTCTCTCTCTTTCTCTCCCTATATATTATATTAATTCTTTTAAGCCCATTCTCTCTTTCTCTCTCTCTCCCCCTCTTTCTCACACCTCTCGCATTCACTGTTCCTCGATTCCCCTCACCTCCCTTCTCTCCTCTAGCCTCACTTCCCTTCTCTTTCTTTCTTCTTCTTCTTTTAACCCCGCTCGCAAACCTTAACCCTAAAACCTTTGTCGGCGTCCCACTCCAAACTTCAATCACCTTCGACCACCGCCCTATCACCGCAGCAAGTTTCTCTCGGCCCACAACTTAAGCAACCTACTTCATCATCGCCTCCATCATCTCGTCTTCCTTCAACACCAAGCCGTCTCCTTCCTTTCGACTCCAAACTCATCGCCATCGACCCTTTCACCCATTTGCCAATACCTTCTTCTTCTCCCTTCGACCCTCGTCGTCTTCCTCCTCATCTTAACCTCGACCGAACCCAAACCTCTCGACACTATCTCCTTCTCCACCGAGCACCACCTCAACACATCACCCGTATCAATCATTACCGGAGCATCCCTTTACTGATCTCACCATCGATCCTAAGACCGAACCCCAACTCCTCAAAACAACCGAGAACACCACCTTGGAACCATCCTCTCTCGTCAACAACAACGAACCGCATCTTTCACCCCTTGCCATCACCACCGTCTGCATCTCCCCTCACCGATGGTTCGAATTCAAACCCGCGACCCAACACTCAACCTCGGCCACACCCTCGTCAAGATCCCCTTTCTTCCTCCTCTGTCCCAAACCCAGACCAGCCCTTCTTCTCTTCTTTCCTTTCTTCTTCTTCTTCTTCTTCTTTCTTCTCTCTTTTCTTGATCTTGTCTCTTCCCGGTGATCACCCGCCGGAGCCGTGCTCGACGCCGATGACCCGGGCGATCCAGTGAACGCCCCTTGCTTGCGTGATTACCCTCTTTCCTTGCCTGGACCCGTCCCGCGTTCCGTGTGTGCGTTGCGACGATTTTACCGACGTCGGACGTGCCGTACGCATCCATCGCGTGATCCATCGAGGCAAGTTAATCTTGCTACATGCTATACTACAATATATTGCATACGCATGAATAATAACATTACCTATTGTTTAATTATGCATCCCACATTACCATTTTACTATTTTACCGTCTTCTGACATCCGTGTGCATCCATATCACTATTTACATATCTAGTCGCATACTAATTCATCTTGCTACATGCTAGGTATATTATTATGCATCCATATGAGTAAAATATTACCCGTTTATTACATTATACATCCATATTAAAGTTTTACCATTTTCGGATACCCGTTTGCATCCATATCATTTAAAATATATATAACCGCATCTATAGATCATATTAATTCATGTTATTATTGTAGTAACACCCCATGCTTAATAATATGCATCCCACTTAGTCTTGGAACTGTAAATATAACCCTAATCGATAATTGTGCATCCATACCATTAATTATATATCTATTTGCATTCCAAGTCACGTTATTTCATATTACTGCTATATTAAAACCCCATGCTAGATAGCGTGCATCCTACATAGTCATGAAACTATAGTTGTAACCCTGATAGTTATTTATGCATCCATGTTTATTTGTGTATCTATACCATTAATTCTGCATAACTAGTTGCACCCCATATTATATTAACTCATATTATTAATACATTAGTACCACATGCTTGATATTGTGCATCCTACTTAGTCATGATGTAACCCCTGATCGATATTTGTGCATCCATGCTTTTATTGTACATCCGTACTTTCACCCTGATTCAATACTTGCTACAGTTTGATTATGAGCACCCGCTTGATACCTGTGCACTACTTGACATGACCTGATACACCACTACTTGACATGACTTGATACATGTACACTACCTGACATGACCTGATATATCATTACTTGACATGTTACCTGATCCTGTTTCTAATGCCGACAATTCTGACAAGTTGTCCCGATGGACATATCCTGTTGTCTGTATAGACAAACCTGTTCCTGCTTGATCCTGTGTTGGCATTAGTCTCAGATTTATCAATACCTGACTTGAACACATAACTTGGGGGTATGGGGAAATCAATGATGAAACCTGACTTGTAACTCGACAGTTCGATGCTTATACTGATCAGTTTTAGGGGCTAGGTCAGCCCTGGGATGGTGCTGCTGACATCATTCATCTGTATATGTTTCCTGTTTAGTGCCTAGCGGCATGTCTCGGTTTCAGCCTGAGAATCTGGACCGTGGTCCCGGGCATGCACGGGATACTATTGAGTTACATCGACGATTCATTAAATTGATTTCAAATACTTGAGAGTAATTAACCCAGTAGCTTAGTTGAGATTACTCACTGCACAGCACATATGTTTTCACCCTTCACTGTTCCTTATTCATGTTACCATTCTACTTTTATTACTGTTCATACTCGTGCCTGCATGTCTTGCTACCCCCTGATTATATTATTGTTTGATATTATGACGCACTGACGTCTGGGTTTTGCATGGCCCAGATCCTCTACCTTTGTCGCAGGCTGATCAGGAGTACTTCCGCCGTTAGGCCGAGCAGTGAGGATCCAATTAGTATCCAGTTTAGTTATGTTTTACTTTCCAGATTGTTGTTGTTTATTGGATCTATTGCTTCCGCATATTATTTCTTGACTCGTTTATTCTGGCTCATGGACATGTACTAGATAGTTTCTTTTATTCCTACTGTTCTTGATATCCCTAGACAGCCGTAATGTGACTGTGGAGGGATATTTCCTATCCACAGGTAGCATGGTTGGCTCTGTCACGTGCCTATCTTAGCGCGCTCTGGGAAGCGGGGCGTGACAGTAGCGAGCTGGTCGTTCGAAATGTGGGGAACCGATATAATTGGCCCCATTGAACCAGCATCGTCCAAATGACATCGGTCATATTGGCAACGACCGACTACTTTTCTAAGTGGGCAGAAGCAGTACCATTAAGGGAGGTGAAGAGGGAGCATATCCTCCATTTCCTCAGGACACATGTCATCTACCGGTTCGACACTCCGCGACGAATTATCTCGGACAATGGACCAGCCTACAGGAGCCATAAAATCAGCCACTTCGTAGAACAATATAAGATAGATTAGAGATACTCTTCAGTCTATAATCCCCGTGCCAACTGTTCCCCTCTGAATGAAGGCGCGACGTGAAGACGTATTGCCTGAAGTTCGGGGCAGATGATATATGGTTTTATCCGTCTACCTCTCCGAAGATAGCAAGTTGATTTATGGCATCGTGTATCGGAGGTTTAGACGGATGCGGCCGATGTAGCAGACTTCGTCAGATTCCCCCTCGTTTGAGAGGTTTTTGATTGTGGGGACGCTCTTCCCCGCAGGTGCAAGCCCCTGCAGTTAATTACGCTACCGCATCGCGGTAGCCACTTTCTCCTTCTCCAGAATTTCACTTCGTGTCGTGTGTGTTTGTTTTGTTTGTGGATGCCCGTGGATTGTATACAGAGACTAAGTTATGCCGTCGCCCGTGGGACGTGGATTAGTCCAAATCCGTATTTACTTAGATTTGGGTTTGGTGTTTTTGTTTAAGGATACGTTAGCCATATTGAGGCTAAGATCAACTTAAACGTTCGTTAAGGATACGTTAGTCTGATTTGAGACTAAGATCAACTTAACGGGATCGTTTGGATCCGACAAAAGAGCATTTGGGGGCTCTATTGTTCCAGTTTAGGGACATAGTGGTCCATTGTATGCATGACCATCGGGACCCGTCACCTCTCTGACGTCGTTGAAGGATTACAACGATAGGTGTCAGAGGAGTTCGGAGATGTACCCTTGAACCAAAGTTGATTGGGGGTCTTATAGTCCAATTTGGGACTAAAGTCTGTTTGAATGTTTAAGGATACGTTAGCCATTTTTGAGGCTAAGATCAACTTAAACGGGATCGTTTAGATCCGACAAAAGAGCATTTGGGAGCTCTATTGTTCCAGTTTAGGGACGTAGTGGTCCATAGGTAGTTTAAGGACATTGCGGTCCATTACCAGTTTAGGGACATGGTGGTCCATATTCCAGTTTAGGGACATGGTGGTCCATGGGTAGTTTAAGGACGCATAAGTCCATGGGTTTAAGGACCCCACAGTCCATATGAGTGTGTTTAAGGACGCATTAGTCCGTTAGTTTAAGGACGCATAAGTCCGTGGGTTTAAGGACCCCACAGTCCGTGTTGATGTGTGGTTGTCGGGACCCGTCACCTCTCTGACGTCGTTGAAGGATTACAACGATAGGTGTCAGAGGAGTTCGGAGATGTACCCTTGAACCGGATGTAAATTTATTTAGGAGAGAAGCCGTGCTCAGTCAATTTAATTTGAGGACTTACGGCCATGATTGGGCTAAGTCCAGTTGAGAATATTCAACGTTTTTCTTGATCTTTGGTCTATTAGGCCTGTGATAGGGCTTTGCCCTTGTTTAATAATGCACTGCATTTTATTTTGGCCTGCTAGGCCTTTCTGATTTGGGCTCAGTCCCTTTATAAATGATGCAGATAATCTGTTCTTATTTGGGCTCTGCCCTTCTTTAAAATAATGCATAGCATTTTATTTGGCCTGTTAGGCCTTTTTTAATTGGGCTTGGCCCTTCTGTAAGTAATGCAGTGCATTAATCACACTGACAGTGACCATGTGGCCTATCAGGCGCTTTGCACCAATTATTGAGCGCAAGCGCATGAGGAGGTGACACGTGTCACGCTCTGATGAGCGCAAGCGCAGTTAGCGTAGTGCGCTATGCCAGTGCGCTGCTGACACGTGGCGCTCTCTGGTGGCTTGCGCCAACCCAGGAGCGCAACAGTGCAGTTTTGCAAGTGCAAGGCACAGTTTCAATAACTTGATCCAATTTTGGATTCAAGAAAAGAATCTTTTCTAAAATTTCAGAACCAATGGTTCATAAAATGTGCAAGGCACTATTATTATTTTTTTTATTGAAGATCATTGATCTTGTTCTTAGATCAATGATCTATTCAGAAGAAATTCTTCTATTTTATAAAGGTTTTTACCTTTTTTCTTGAGTTCTTTTCAAAATTGTTCAGAGTTCTCTCTGTTTTGAAGTTCTTGATGTCGATGTCTTTTGAATTGGGGTCTAGGGGCCTTTATATAGTGCCCATAAATTTGTTAAATTTGTTACAGAGATCATTCTCTGAGGGATTTGGGGAATTTTCCCCACCGTTGGATCTTTGATCCAAGGGCTTCTGTTTTACAGAAGACAATCTTCTTGTTTTAACAAGAACAGAAAGATCTTACTGGAATTCTGTTTGGCGCAAACGCCCCAGCGCTTGACACGTGTCACGTAGCGCAGAGCGCAGCGCAACTGCGCTACCACGTGTCGTGTAGCGCACATCGCAGCGCAACTGCGTTTGCGCAACTGCGCTGACACGTGTCGCGCAGCGCACAGCGCAACGCAACTGCACTAGCGCAACAGCGCTGACACGTGGCGCCCTGCGCACACCGCAGCGCAACTGCGTTTGCGCCACTGTGCTGACACGTGTCGCGCAGCGCAGCGCTTGCACAACTGAAGCGTTGCTTCCTTTAATTTTGTTTTAAATAGAGCCTTGCTTTGATTGGGCGCGCTGCGCTCTCTGTGCTGGCGTGCCTGATTTTGACACGTGGCGCCCTGCGCGCGGTGCAGAGGATCTGAAGCGTTGCTTCATTTATTAAAATTTAAATTTTCAAAGTAGAGCTTTGCTCTGATTGGGGGGAATCGGAAGCGTTGCTTCATCTCCCGCCTTGGAATTTGAACAGAGCTTTGCTCTGATTGGGTTAAACAAATGCCCCCCCACCTTTGCGCTTACGTGGCCCCAAACGCGAGCGCAACGGTGGCAGAATTCCAATCATTGCGACAACTTTTGGAAGTTGAAAGGGCATTTGATGCCTATAAATAGGACCTTTGGTCCTACACAGATGATCATCATCTCTAAAAATTTTACTTTCAGAATCTCAGAGCCCTGCTCTTTTGTTTAAACACTTTTAAAAGTTCAAACTTTAGAGAATTTTAGGTAAAAAAATTAATTTGGATTAAATTAATTCAATTTTAAGAGCCTTGCTCTCAATAGATCCCTGATCTAAAGAAGACCCATTTAGGGTTTCACTTAGCAGAGCTTTGCTCTAAAGGGGTCTAAAGAGGACTAAGGAGAACCCTATTAGAGTTCCATTAATAGAGCTCTGCTCTCTAAAAGATTTTTCTTGGATTTTCTTAATTCATTAATGGAGCTTTGCTCCTTCCAAATCATATAGAAGAACTCTTAAGAATTCTTCATGGATCTTGGAAGTTAAAGATGGCATTTGGTACTATTATTATTATTATTATATCATCTTTTTAGAGCAAAGCTCTCAATGTTCTTAGGGGATTTTCCTCAAATTCTTCTCATAATTGATTTTGACAGGTGTCACTCCTGTCTGCAGAGCATTGCTCTCGAGGAGTTTTAACTCCCTATGCTTTTTCCTCATTGCTAATCTTCTAATGATGTTTCTTTCAGGCATTATGGCGGTGCATCTATACAGTCTGCACGAATTCATTACTTACGGGGATATCCGTGTGCAGGGTTGTCAACAAAACCAAGAGTTTACAGACGCCCAATATGCGGAGGTCATGGGTCGTCTGAACGCACGCGTTGGTTGGCTGCTCCCTCACCGTTCCGCTCTCTTGAAATTCGTGCTGGGAGCAATCTGGAGAGCACTCCCGGGGTTCCACGAGGCCCTTCGGCTCAATACGCTGGATGATGCTGAAGACAAGGTGCATTCAGTGTACCTGTCGGGGCTGATCTCGAAGAAACGGCGGGATAGCCTCATCGACATCCTGCATCAAATTTTCCAGCAAACGATGATAATCGCTGCTTATCGAAGGCTGGGGGGCCTCGTCGAAGATCTTGACACACAGGAGCGCGAGAGGCTGCGCACGAGAATAATCAGAAAGGCCAGAAGAACTCTGGATGGCCTTACTTTTGAATTCCTCAATCCGTGCCCTGGATCTGAGGTTATTCCATTGTAATAATGTTTCTCGTTTATTGCTTTTATTATTGTAAGAATTTTTGGCAATATAAATGGAAATTTTTTATCCCAGCTTGTCTTATTTCTCGTTCTGAGTCTTTTGCCTATGCATGAATGAGTATGTCTCGAACGCTTGATCAAATGTAAATCGGATGTTCTTCCTGTCACTTTCTTCTTTCTTTTATTATGCGCATACTGTCTTAATAAACATGGTTGACAGATAATAGAGTAAGCATCTTAGTTTTTCCAAGAAATAGCGATGGCTTAGGCCGCAGGTTCAGATCTGCTGCCTAAGACTTTTCAACTCTATGAGCCGTGAGGGTCTCATAGAGACTTTTCTCCCTAAGGATCGAGAGGATCTCGTAGGTTTATTTTTTCCTTAGGAATCGTGAGGATTCCTAAGTGCGTTTTCTCTTATAAGTCGTAAGGATCCTATAAGAGGATTTTCCCTCTTACGAGTCGAGAGGACTCGTAAGCGGTTATTTCCCTCCTTGTCGAAATTCGACTTTGGAGAGTGAGACCCGTGAATAGTATGCAAGAGACCGTTTTAGACCGACTTGCAGGGTCCCAGTGCTCAGGAAACAAGTTTTTTAATCCCTGCTTCCTAAGGCTTTATCTTGCAAGTTGAGACGAATCGGGAAGTTCTCGCGGAGACACTGGTTTCTCTGCGGGCCGACACGAATCAGGAGGCTCTCATCAAGGATGCTAGTTCCCCGAGTTGAGGAGTTTGCCAAGGACACTGGTTTCCCTGGGGTTGAAACGAGTCGAGGTGTTCCTGCAAAGACGCTAGTTTCTCTGCGGGTCGACGCGAATCAGGATTTTCTCGTCAAGGACACTAGTTTCCCTGAGTCGAAGGATTTTGCCGAAGAAACTGGTTTCTTCGGGGTTGAAACGAATCGGAGTATTCCTGCAGAGATGCTAGTTTCTCTGCGGGCCGACGCGAATCAGGAGGCTCTCATCAAGGATGCTAGTTTCCCTGAATTGAGGTATTTGCCAAGGACACTGGTTTCCCTGGGGTTGAAACGAATCGATGTATTCTTGCAAAGATGCTAGTTTCTCTGCGGGTCGACGCGAATCAGAATTTTCTTGTCAAGGACACTGGTTTCCCTGAGTCGAAGGATTTTGCCGAAGACACTGGTTTCTTCGGGGTTGAAACGAATCGGAGTATTCCTGTGGAGACGCTAGTTTCTCTGCGGGCCGACGCGAATCAGGAGGCTCTCATCAAGGACGCTAGTTTCCCTGAATTGAGGTATTTTCCAGGGACACTGGTTTCCCTGGGGTTGAAACGAATCGATGTATTCTTGCAAAGACGCTAGTTTCTCTGCGGGTCGACGCGAATCAGAATTTTCTCGTCAAGGACACTGGTTTCCCTGAGTCGAAGGATTTTGCCGAAGACACTGGTTTCTTCGGGGTTGAAACGAATCGGAGTATTCCTGCGGAGACGCTGGTTTCTCTGCGGGCCGACGCAAATCAGGAAGCTCTCATCAAGGACGCTAGTTTCCCTGAATCGAGGTATTTGCCAGGAACACTGGTTTCCCTGGGGTTGAAACAAATCGATGTATTCCTGCAAAGACGCTAGTTCCTCTGCGGGTCGACGCGAATCAGGATGTTCTCGTCAAGGACACTGGTTTCCCTGAGTCGAAAGATTTTGCCGAAGACACTGGTTTCTTCGGGGTTGAAACAAATCGGTGTATTCCTGCAAAGACGCTAGTTTCTCTGCGGGCCGACGCGAATCAGGAGGCTCTCATCAAGGACGCTAGTTTCCCTGAATTGAGGTATTTTCCAGGGAAACTGGTTTCCCTGGGGTTTGAACTGATTTCTGGTGGTCTTTCAGGTTCCATATAAGTTACCGTCAAAACCGTGAAACTAGGAATTTGATCTTCGCTTCGTTTGCTGGCACTGCGTCTGCTGTATCGAGATGAATGTCGCGGTTGTCTCTAGGCTGTTGGTGAACTATCGAGATTTGGCTTTGCTTTCTGGCGGAGCCTGTTGGGAAGGTGTGGTTCTCTCTTTGTTTGTGCCATTGGATTGTATACAGGGATCGATGTGATCTCACCGGTAGGGCAAAAATTTCATCATATTTTTTTATTGTTTTATTTCCGCGATGCTCTATCATTTTAGCTTTTATATCGCGAAGGTCGCGATTGCCCAATCATTTCAGCTATTTTTCGCGGTGCCCAATCATTTCGGCTATTTTGTATTCATACATTTTTACTTGCTGCTTTTTATTGCAAGCTGCCCCATCATTTCGGCCATTTCGTATGCATGCGCGGCTTGCTGGCTCTTCGCCGTAAACCTGAAATTAGACACTGATTTCGGCATCAGGACCGCTACAACTGGGATATTGCCAGGAGCGAATCATCATTTGCCTCTGTCGATGTCGAACAAAGGTGGCTTAGCGAACAGGGTTAAGGTCCTGTCGACTAAGGCTTTTCACTTCATGAGCCGTAAGGGTCTCACAAAGGTATTTCTCCCTACAAGTCGTGAGGATCTTGTAGGTGTATTTTCTCCTTAGGAATTGTGAGGATTCCTGAGTGTATGTTCCTCTGTAAGTCGTAAGGATCCTACAAGAGGGTTTTCTCCTTGTAAGTCGAGAGGACTTATAAGGGTTGTTCATCATGCGTACATATCCCCAGTCACGGATGGGACTTGGTTAGGGAAATGTTTATTCGCGCCCGTGGATTGTATACAAGGGTCAGTATTGGACTACTTGTAGGGCAATATCGAAGGTTGTGGAGGTTGCTTAAGCACAGGTTTAGCTCTCTGTAACTTAAGACTTTCAAATCTTATGAGCCGTGAGGGTCCCATAAGAGAGTTCTCTTTAAGTGTCGTGAGGATCTCGCAAGTGTATTTTCTCCTTAGGAATCATGGGGATCCCTAAGTGTGTTGCTCCCTTGTGAGTGGTAAGGATCTCACGTAGGTGGTTCCTCCTTACAAGATCGAGAGGACCCTGTAAGTGTCCTTTAACGAGGTTGCGCCCTTCCAGGTTTTCACAAACACTCGCCGGTAGTCCTGCTGTTTTTACTCACAGAGCCCTTTCGGGTTTTCATCCGTGCCCATTTTGCTTATGGACATACCGTTTTTTATTCTTTTTATTCGCTTCTTTTTTTTTACGAGGTCGCGCCCTTTCGGGTTTTCACGAACACTCGCCGGTAGCCCTACTGTTTTTACTCACGGAGCCCTTTCGGGTTTTCATCCGTGCCCATTTTGCTTATGGACATACCGTTTATTATATTTATATATATATATATATATATATTTTATTCATCTCGTCAGCCTAAGGATGATGCGGTAGTAGTTTAAAGACGTTTCGGTTCTTCGTTAGTTTAAGGACGTTTTGGTCGGCCATTAGTTTGAGGACGTTTCGGTCCGCCATTAGTTTAATGACGTTTCGGTCCGTCATTAGTTTAAGGACGTTTCAGTTCGTCCAGGAGAAGGCTGGCTACTGCTTATAAAGTTTTGAGCTTAGGAAGATAGCGAGCGGACATATTCGTCGTCGTCTATCATTGACCTAGGCAGTAACTCGCTAAGCGTAGTATTTCTTTAGGAATCGACCATTTATTGTCCTGAAAGGCCTTTCACCATGCATATCCATGAGTAGATAGGCTCCACCCTGGTAGACCTTGTCTATGATGTACGGGCCTTCATAGTTTGGCTCGAATTTTCCACGCTTGGCGCGATTGGGGATCATAGGCCTTTTGACCACTAGCATGAGTTCGCCTTGGCAGAATGTCCTCAGCCGGGCCAATCTTTCATATGAGCGCGTCATCTTTGCTTTATAGGCCTCCAGATTTTGTTGCGCTATGAGCCGGGTTTCATCAAGGGCATCAAGCTCCTCAAGCCGAAGGTGAGCATTTTCTTCGTCCGTCAGCTCGTAGTGGACTGCCACTCGTAGAGAGGGTAACTCTATCTCGAGGGGAAGTACTGCTTCTGTACCGAAAACCAACGCATATGGCATTGTGTTCATGGCTGTCTTGAACGTAGTTCGATACGCCCAAAGAGCCTCTTGCAGCCTCTCATGCCAGTCCTTCTTATTTCGGGACACCGTTTTCTTCATGATCTTTGTCAAGGTCTTTTTGAAGGCCTCAGCTAGACCGTTAGCTCGCGGATTATAAACCAAGGAATATCTCCAGTCTATATTGTGTTGTTGCACGAAGCGACTGATCTTGTGGCTTCTATAAGCTGGCCCGTTATCGGAGATGATCCGTCGCGGAGTTCCAAACCGATATATGACGTGCGTCTTGAAGAAATGGAGGATATTCTCCGTCTTCACTTCTCTCAACGGTACTGCTTTTGCCCATTTGGAGAAGTAGTCAGTCGTCGCCAGGATGAAACGATGTCCCCTGGACGATGCTGGTTCGATGGGGCCGACTATGTCAGTTCCCTACATTTCGAATGGCCAGCTAGCCACCGTTGGATAGAGTGGATTTGGATGCTGGTGGATGAAGTCCCCATGAATTTGGCATGAGTGGCACTACTTCGCATACTCAAGGCAGTCCTGAATCATCGTGGGCCAGTAGTAGCCCATCCGTTTGATCTTCAACTTCATCTTTGGGCCTGCTTGGTGAGAACCGCAGAGTCCATCGTGAACTTCTTAAATGACTCTTTTTGTCTCTTCAGGTCCCAGACATCTCAACCACAGAGAATCAAATGACCTCTTGTACAAAGTATCATTGACGAAGGCGAAAGATAGAGCTCGTTTCATAAGCTGATGTCTTGAGGATGCATCTTCGGGCGTTCGACGGTATTTGAAGTAGTCTATAAAGACTTCTCTCCAATCCTCAGCCTTTTCCAGGTCTTTTATTTGCATGGCCGTCTGCTCAATCGCTCCCTTTTCTTCGGATGATTCCGGAGATATTTCTGCTGGGGCAAGTACCTGACGGCTTTGTACTACGATTCTTACGTCGCCGAGGTTCTCATCAGCCAGTTCCTTAGTGAGCTAGGCCAACGTGTCCGCTTTGCTGTTTTCCGCGCGCGGTATGTTTTCCAAAGTGTAGGAAGGGATTTGGGTCAACAGTTGCTGCACCTTTTCGCCGTACTTCACCAACTCTGGTTTGCACGTTTGGTAGTCGTCGTTTACTTGACTAACGACCAACTGGGAGTCTCCGTATATGAGGAGGTTTTCAATTCCCATGTCAATGGCGATCTCGAGGCCTGCTATTAAAGCTTCGTATTCGGCTTCATTGTTTGTCCTCGGTTCTGTTAAGGAGAAAGCAAAGCTCATTATCCCCCCTTATGGAGTCACGAAGATAAGGCCTACCCCCGATTTGATTATAGGCGTATTTTGTTTGCGCTTCTTCATGGAAGACGCGCCATCGAAATAAAGCTCCCATCGGGTATCACCACCGTCGATCGCATCAAATGCATGTTCGTCTGGAAGATCGCAATTCAGAGTAGAATCGGCGGGTATCAGATGTTCAGCGAGGAAGTCGGTGATGGCCTGGCCTTTCACTGCCTTGAGAGGTTGATACGTTATCGAGAACTCCATCAAGAGTAGGGCACATTTAGCGAGTCGTCCCGTCAATATGGCCTTCGACATTAAATATTTAAGGGGGTCCACCTACGAAATGAGACGGACTTCATGCGCCAACGCATAGTGCCTAAGTTTTGTTACCGCGAAGATCAACGCTAGGCAATGTTTCTCAATGGGGGAATAGTTGCTTTCTGCCCCCAGTAGGACTCGGCTTAAATAGTAGAGTGCTCTTTCTTTCCCTTGGTCATTCTCTTGGACCCATAATGCACCTAAGGAACCTTCGAGGGCGGTTGTATAAAGAATGAGGGGCCTTCCCTTGACCGGAGCAGCCAATACTGGCGGGTTCTGCAGGTATTGTTTGATCTCGTCTAGCGCATTTTGGCATTTTTGGTCCCAGACGAACGGGGTTCCTTTCTTCATCAGGTGGCTGTAAGGTCGGCACTTGCCTGAAAGGTTGGCTATAAATCGCCGTATATACGCAAGCTTCCCTTGGAGAGACCGCAGCTGTTTGAGAGTCCTTGGCGGAGGCATTTCCATGATCGCCTTAATCTTTGACGGATCTATTTCGATACCTCGGTGTCGGACGATGAATCCTAGGAATTTACCTGAGGAAACTCCGAATGCGC
The DNA here is from genome assembly GCA_030015575.1 of Agapanthus africanus. NCBI lineage: Eukaryota > Viridiplantae > Streptophyta > Magnoliopsida > Asparagales > Amaryllidaceae > Agapanthus > Agapanthus africanus. The sequence continues at coordinate 195,195,109 of CM057339.1, read as the reverse complement.
ACTTGAGAGGGTTCATCTTCAAGTTATATTGTCGAAGGCGTTGAAATACGGTCTTCAGATGTTCTAAATGCTCCTCATATGATTTGCTTTTAACCACGAGGTCGTCGATATAACATTCGACAATTTCATGTATAAGGTCATCGAAGATCTTCGCCATGGCCCTCTGATAGGTGGCACCGGCGTTCTTTAGACCGAAGGGCATCACCTTGTAGCAGAATATACCTAAAGGAGTCCTGAAGGCGGTATGCTTCTGGTCTTCGGGATGCATCTTTATCTGATTATACCCTGATGAGCCGTCCATGAAGGAGAAAACCTCATGAGTGGACGTATTGTCTATCATCAGTTCGGTGACTGGCACTGGGAAATCGTCCTTCGGGCAAGCTTTATTGAGATCCCGGAAATCCACGCATATGCGCACTGTCCCATTTTTCTTCATCACGGGGACGATGTTGGCGATCCATTCGGGATACTGGACCTCCTGGATGAAGCCAGAGTCGATCAGCTTCTTGACCTCAGCATTGATACTCATCTCAAGCTCGAGCCGCATTCTTCTTGGCGCCTGTTTGACCGGCTTGACGTCCGGAGATATTGCCAATTTGTGCACAGCAATTTCTGGATCTAGTCCCGGCATTTCGGAATAGTTCCATGCGAAGCAATCTCTATGCTGCATAAACAGGTCTTTTAATGAAGCCACCCTCTCTTCAGACAGCAGCTCACTAATGAATGTCAGTCGCGGGTCATTCGCCGTCCCCAACTCAATTTTCTTGAGGTTATCCGCAGTGGTATGTATTCCATCCTCCAGCTCTTTCGGTGCTGGTGGAAATTCTGAGATCACCTCATCGCTGCTGTTTTCGAAGCACCAGGGAAGGTCATCCATGTTCTCGGGCTCTTCTTTTGATATTGTTATCATGTGACAAGTACGAATTCGCTTCCAAGCCCAATGTGGAACTGGTTCTGCTCTCATGGCTTTGGGTTCGTGCTTCTGTAGCGGCGTTACCCTCCAGTTGTCAGACATAGCGAACTTGCCGAGCTGATACTGATCTTCGACCCAATTCTTAAAGGTGAAGCAGTCCTCGAGAGGGTGCCCTATCACTCGGTGATAAGAGCAATAGTTCGGGTGAGAGACTTCGCTTGCTTGTTCGGGGTATTTAGACTCCGGCAGTGTAAGCATCTGATGTTTTAGAGCGAGGTCAAGTATTTTCTTCGTCTTGTCCCGAGGAAAAGAGTACGCTCGACCCATTTTCCTCATGAGGGATCGATCGGAACCGCTCGATTCCTGCTTGTGTGGCTTCTTAGTCTCGCTTTGTTGCTGTTGAGTGCCTTTTTCGCCTTTCGACTTATTTCTGCCCCTACATCTAGCCTTTTTTATAACAGGTTGACAGGGAGCGGCATTTTCATCTTTCACGGCTGTTGGAGGAGGCGTTGCGTTTTGGCTTTCTCATAGATGGCCATTTCGCGGTTATGGTCGTCTCGGACTTTTTGACCAGCTTCCCTTATAAACCTGTCCATTTGTTCTTCGAACGACGGACTGGGCACCTTTGCATCAGGAACTTTTGCTGGTTCAGTATTAACGTCCTCCCATTGAGCATCCGCTTCTTCATTGAAGTCATGAACGACGTAACAATCGCGAAGTAGCTCTCGTTTCTTGGATCGAATGTATCCAAGCCTGATTGTTTCCATCCTTCCACCAGGCAACTTGTGCTGAGTCCCGGGGACGTTCCAGACCCTGTCATAGAATTTGGCTTTTCGAGCAGTCTGTTTGAAGGATATTCCCTGGCGCTTCAATAGCTTTTTCAAGCCTTCTGTATAATATATGGGGAGACGGATAGGCTGAAGCCTGTCAAGCGTAGGATCCACACCGTGCCATATTTCTTTCTCCACTTTGGTTTCCTCAGAGCGGTAGAATAGAATTGCTTTTTCGCCTTCTCGCTTGGGAGTGACATAGAATGTTCGCAGTTCTTCTACACTGTAGGTATCGAGCGCATCCAGTTCTTTTTCGTGTTTAACTGGAACCATGGCGACTTGCAGACTTTGCTCTTCGTCAGCGAACGTTTGTATTGAAGGTCGAGAAGAGAATACAGCATGGACCACATCTTCCGAGTCTCTACCAAAGATCAACGTAGGAGCAGATGGTCCCGACTTGTTGTATTGGGGCGGACCCGAATAAACTATCTCCTCTTCCTCCTCGGTATCACTGCCGAAGACAGGGATGGTGGCATTAGCTTTATTCTCCGGCTTGTGACACCTCTCCGTGTCTTCGAAATCCGGTAAAAAGTATTTGGCATCTTCATATTTGCGGACTTCGTTCACGGAAAACGGATTCAGTTCTCCCGTCACGGTATACTTGAGACCATCCCTAAAATACTTCATACACTGATGCTGTGTAGAAGGGATGATGTTGTACTCGTGTAACCATGGTCGGCCGAGCAGGGCATTGTAGCATGTCTTGGCGTCTATGACGTGGGATTTAAAGTCCGTGACGAGCAGCCCAAAGCGTAGCGTCAGTATCACAGACCCAAGAGTTCTTGATGATTGGGAGTCGAACCCGGAGATGGTGATCTTGTCCCGAGCAAGGTGCTGGACGCTCATGCAGATTTTCTTTAACACCCGCACATTAAGGAGATTAACAGACGATCCATTATCGACCAGGATTTTGCCTATCTTTATATCATGGCAGTATCCTGAGACATAGAGGGGGCGATTGTGTTCACACGTCCCAAGGAGAAGGTCTTCATCGCCAAAAGTGACATCGGCCGTGTGCACTTCCTCCAATTCATCCTTCATCTTTTCTTCGGCCAGGAAAGCTTGGAATTGCTCTGGCACTTGTAGTGCCTTGATTAACGAATCTCTTGCCTCTTTTGATAGTAAAAGGGCGTCAAGAATGCTAAGCTGCGAGGGTAGTTTCCTCAGATGCGCTAGAACGTTGTAATCCACCTTATTTTTGTTTGGCGGGTCCTTGGCGGATAGCTCTTCCATGACTTGGTCATCTAGGGTAATATCCTCAGAGACCTTTTCTTTCCCTTTATCTTTTTTGTTTGAGGGTCCGAGATTCTTTTCGGGTAGCGTCCGATTACGCAGCCGGATATTTTCACAGACCTTCTGCTCTTCTTCTTTTCCCGAGGTAGACTCTTTGAAGAGGGGGCTAAGAGCTAGCTCTTTGTCAGAATCGCTCCCAAATGTAAGCACTTGTGATCCCCCGGCGTTAACCATGCGACAAGTGCCGGTAGTTCTGTTAAGCCCTTCGGTCGTATTTTTTCGCTCCCGACGAGTTTTACGCTTCTCCCGCTTAAAATGTTGTCGGTGAACAACATATCCCTGCCACCATCTATTGAAAGCTCTGTACTCTTTGGTGGGGTGCGAAATCTTCTGATAATACAAGCAGTAGGAGGGGTGCATTTCCGCTTCACCAGTAATGCTTCCTTCAGAGGATGGTAGCTTCATACCCATTGACACGGCTTTAGCAAACCTTTTCCTCATCTTGAATTTGCTTTTATCCGCAGTGGGTGTATTTTGCTTCAGCGGGAGTGTCTCAGCTCTTTCGTCAAGGCGCTGGCGCTTGGCCCTTTCAAATATGACCGCCTCGCGTTCCCGATCAACTTTACTTTTTAAGCTTCATTGAGGAATGCGTCAATTACTTCATCTGATGGCCCCAGAATTTTTGGTTCAGGATCTGCCCCCAGCTTTTCAGTGCAAGGAGTCTCCTCATCGTCCGTGAACGAATGGGAAATCACATGACAGCTCACTACATATTCTTCAGATTCATCCGACGAATTTTCTCCCTCATCTTCCTCTTGAAAGACGTGGTTGAGGAACTCTTGGAGTGTAATGGGAGTCCGTGCTTTCTGGTTGTATTCCTCCAGCGCGTCAATTTGTTTTTGAAAGTCCGTGCGCTTGTCGCTAGGCTTCACGGGCTTCTTTAATTTCTTTTTCTTCTTCTTTGAAGATTTTGACGGCTGGTTATGAGTGCTTGGTCCACCACCATCGATCTTTTGAGTTGGACACGGCTTAAACATTTCTTCAATGATCTGAGGTTCCAACGGGTTCTTCCACCTAATCGCTGGGCATGTTTGAAGATCGTTTAGCATCCTCTTTGTCTTGGCTGATAGTACAACCTCCCAAGGAGCTTCTTCAATGAGAGAGCATGTTGCCCCCGGCGTATTCATCCTCTTAGATGTGTGGGGCTGCGGCGGATTCACCTTCCATCTGTCGGACAATGCGAACTTGCCCTGTTGGTACTGGTCCTCAATCCAATTTTCGAAGACGTAGCAATCCTCGATCGGATGACCCAGTACTCGATGATAGGGACAGTAGTTGGGATCGTTGACATCATTTGGCTGCGACGGACGTCTTGGATCCGGCAGATTTATGAGTCGGTTGCGCAAGGCCAGCTCAAACAGTCTTCTCGTTTTATCTCGGGGAAACGAGTAAGGACGTCCTAGCCTTTCCTCAAAGGGCGTGTGCGGACGCATATTATTTTTACGGACAGCCGGTTTCAAGTTGCTCGGCTGTTGTTGAGCATTAGCGACAACGATCGCTTTTCCCTTCCCCTTCTCGTTTCGAGAGTCCAGCTTTGGAGGGGGTGATCTATGACCCATCTGGTCCATTTGGGCCAGTTTGTCGATTAGTGCCTGGAAGGTAGTCGGATGAAGAACATCATAAATTGGGATATGGTCGCCTGCGGATTGAGGGTTCCCACAAACATACCCACTGCTGGTGCTTCTTCAATGCGTTGCTCGCATTTTGACCATAAGTTCCGCCACCGTATAGCATATTGGACCCATGTCTTGCCCGGCTTCACCCTGGAATTAATCAATGCCGTTATCGGGGTACGCTCGCTGGCACTCACGAAACGTTGCGTAAACAGCAGCTCCATCTCCGCAAAGGTCTTGATAGAGTCGTTCGGGAGCTAGGAATACCACTCGAATGCTGTATCCGATAAGCTACCAACGAAATGGCGAAGCAACAATTTATCATCACCGCCAGTGTTGCCGCAAAGTGACCTGAACTAGGCAACATGCTGGTGGGGATTGCCAGTCCCCTTATACACATGGAATTTTGGTATTGTATAGCCCGGTGGGTACTTAATCTGATCGTACCAGCTCAGATATGGTCTCCCCGTTTTTACGACCTGACCGGCTGCTTCAGTCGCCTGATGAACCCGGATCTGGTGAGCTATATATTCGTCCAGGTCAGCTTTGGAGATTGCCTCCTCCTTGGCTGTTGACAGAGCCGGCGGAGGATTTGACGTTTCTCCCCTGTCGTCTTCAAGGACAATCGGAGGATCTTCAGCAGGAGGATCTTGCCGAATCATTATTCCCACCATGTCCTGGAACAGGAGGGCCATTTGCTTTATGTTGGTTGCTTGTTCAGCAGCCTCTTTATCCTTCTTTTCTAATATCCGGCGAAGGAATTCAGCGTCAGTTTCTTGCTCCTGGCATTCATCAGAGGACGCTTCGGGGATTTCTTTTGGCCCAGTGAGTGCAGCCATCGCGTTCATCATTTCCTGGAGCTTTTACTATTGCTCCTGAGCTTTGGTCACTGACCGTGTAAGCGGTCTATAACCTGCAGATGCACGGCTGTCCTCCTTCCCCAACGCCATGTATACAGTATGGACCACGATACCCCTGGACTTAGGGCGTTTAGGCTCATCGCCTTTGGCATTTGCCGCGGGCATGGGAATTTTCTCCGGCCTCCTTCTCTTGTGGGCCGTTGAAGTTGAGGGGGCCGTTACAGCGGGCACCCTGATGGTGGTCGTCCTTTGCTGTTTGATTGGACGGTCCTTTTCTTCCTGCACCTTCGCCCTTTTCTGCTGACGAGAGTGACCTTGGTCAATTACGGAGTCTTGAACCCTCCGTAAAACTTTATAAATTTTGGAGGACAGCCGCTGAGGGGGCTGCTCCAGCTTCGTTTCCGGAACCCTCTCCGCAGGTGGAGGAGATCTTTTTAGCATAGCAGTTGGAGAGTTCTTACGTACCCTCCTTAGTAGTTTAAAGATGTTCCCAGTTGGAACAGCGGCATTAATTTCCACCACTGGAGCAGGTGGAGTTAGCCCTGAGGGGGAGTTGCCCCCGGCCTTCCTTACTCGGCGCCAGTGGCGACGTCGAGCATGACGAGCCGTTGGGGCTGGCTCGGTGACAGATACAGCTTCTTCTTGCCCCCTGTCTGAATGAGGTGCTGTCGGTGTCAGCCTCTTAAAGACTGACGTTGTCCTTTGAGTAGCGGTATTCAATCTGTCAAAGACAGATCCTCGAGTAGGAGCAGGAGCCGGAATAGTCAGCCTTGAAAAGACTGACTCTTTGACAGGAGAAGCCGCCTTGGCGACTTCGGGAGCAGCCGTCTTCTTTGGGATGGCCTTCTCAGGTATCATGGGATTTTTGGCGGGCCCTTTGGAGTTCAGGCTCAGTCTGGTGAAGACCGAGGAGTTAGACGACCCGTTGAGAGGGGCCGTGGGAGTAGCAAGTCGATCGAAGACCGACTTCTTTGAAGCTTCCGGTACGGGTATTGGCATGGTGAAGCTTGCAGGAGGGATCATGGTCCCGAAAAACAGGCCGGTGGTGGCCTGAGTCACTTGCTCCACAGGCATAGTAAGGACGGAGGCCGCTTGAGGCCTATATGCTACACCTCCAGGTGAGGTGGAGCGCCAGTTGCATTGGCACTTCGAGCAGTTCGAGCAATTGGAGGCCATTGATGCTTGTTTTCTGCGCCACGTTAAAAGACCAAATCTTAGTAACTTGAAACCCAAAGGCAACCATTAATAAACCGCGATTCGTTCGCGAAGACGACACACGAAGTGTGGAGTGGAAAGATGAAAAGGTCCCACCGGGCGTGCCAGAATCTGTTTACCGCCGGAAACCGGGAAAGACTGACAGTCTTTCCTGAATCTGGGGGCAGATGCTATTTGGTTTTATCCATCCACCTCTCCGAAGAAGCCAAGTTAATTTATGGAACCGTGTATCGGAGGTTTAGACGGATGCGACTGATGTAGCAGACTTCGTCAAATTCCCCCTCGTTTGAGGGGTTTTTGATTGTGGGGACGCTCTTCCCTGCAGGCGCAAGCCCCTGCAGTTAATTACGCTACCGCATCGCGGTAACCACTTTCTCCTTCTCCAGAATTTCACTTCGTGTCGTGGGTGTTTGTTTTGTTTGTGGATGCCCATGGATTGTATACGGAGACTAAGTTATGCCGTCGCCCGTAGGACGTGGATTAGTCAAAATCCGTATTTACTTAGATTTGGATTTGGTGTTTTGGTTTAAGGATACGTTAGCCATATTGAGGTTAAGATCAACTTAAACGTTCGTTAAGGATACGTTAGTCTGATTTGAGACTAAGATCAACTTAACGGAAAGAGCATTTAGGGGCTCTATTGTTCCAGTTTAGGGACGTAGTGGTCCATAATATGCATGGCCATCGGGACCCGTCGCCTCTCTGACTTCGTTGAAGGATTACAACGATAGGTGTCAGAGGAGTTCAGAGATGTACCCTTGGACCAAAGTTGATTGGGGGTCTTATAGTCCAATTTGGGACTAAAGTCTGTTTGAATGTTTAAGGATACGTTAGCCATATTTGAGGCTAAGATCAACTTAAACAGGATCGTTTAGATCCGACAAAAGAGCATTTAAGGGCTCTATTGTTCCAGTTTAGGGACATGGGGGTCCATGTTCCAGTTTAGGGACATGGGGGTCCATGTTCCAGTTTAGGGACATAGTGGTCCATTGCCAGTATAGGGACATGGTGGTCCATTTCCAGTTTAGGGACATGGTGGTCCATTGCCAGTTTATGGACATGGTAGTCCAACATTCCCATTTGGGGACGAGCATTAGTTTAAGGACATTTCGGTCCAACGTTCCCATTTTGGGACGAATATTAGTTTAGGGACGTTTCGGTCCAACATTCCCATTTTAGGACGAATATTAGTTTAGGGACGTTTCGGTCCAACATTCTCATTTTAGGACGAATATTAGTTTAAGGACGTTTCGGTCCACGAGTTTAAGGACCCCGCAGTCCATTTCGATGTGTGGTTGTCGGGACCCGTCACCTCTCTGACGTCGTTGAAGGATTACAACGATAAGTGTCAGAGGAGTTCGGAGATGTGCCCTTGAACCGGGTGTAAATTGATTTAAGAGAGCAGTCGTGCTCAGTCAATTTAATTTGAGGACTTACGACCATGATTGGGTTAAGTCCAGTTGAAGATGTTCAACGTTTTTATTTATCTTTAGTCTATTAGGCATGTGCTAGGGCTTTGCCTTTTTTTAATAATGCACTGCATTTTATTCTGGCCTGCTAGGCCTTTTTGATTTGGGCTCAGTCCCTTTGTAAATGATGCAGAGCATCTGTTTTGGTTTGGGCTATGCCCTTCTTTAAAATAATGCATTGCATTTTATTTGGCCTGTTAGGCCTTTTTTAATTGGGCTTGGCCCTTCTGTAAATAATGCAGTACATTAATTGTCTGACATTGGCTTGTCAGACGCTTTGCGCCAATTATTGAGCGCAAGCGCATGTGGAGGTGACACGTGTCACACTCTGGTGAGCGCAAGCGCAGTTAGCGCAGTACGCTGCGCTGCTGACACGTGGCGCGCTCTGGTGAGTTGCACCAATTTCAAAAAGCAATGCTCTATTTTAAAAGCGCATAGCGCAAGTTGTTCTGGAGCTGACACGTGGCGCTTTCTGGTGGCTTGCGCCAACCCAAGAGCGCAACAATACTGATTTACAAGTGCAAGGCACAGTTTTAATATCTTGATCCAATTTTGGATTCAAGAAAAGAATCTTTTTAAGATTCCAGAACCAGTGGTTCATCAAAAGGCAATACCTTTGTGTAGATCAAATGTTCTAATAAAGAAGTATATTACTTCTTATTTTATTCTTATTATTTGATCTTTTCTTTTTATTTTAAGATCTTGATCTTGTTCTTAGATAATTGATCTTTTCAGAAGAAATTCTTCTTTTCAAAGGTTTACCTTCTTTTCTTTCTGATTTCTTCTCAAACTTTCTTTTTAGGAGTTCTCTGAATTCTTTCTCTGTTTCTCTATCAATGTTCTCTCTTCTTCTTTTTTTATTTTAGAAAGAAGGATCATTGGTCGTTGGGACCCACCACCTCTCCGATGACACTGAGAGATTACAGTGCCATATATCGAAGGTGTAGAGGGATGTACCCTTTGAGCCATGTCTCACTCATTAGGGGGGAAGAACAGGCTGGAGCTTAAGCTTCTTGCTGCTGAAAAAGGCTTCTTTGCGTTCGCGCACGTGCGTCACACGTGTTGGGCGCACGTGCGTCGCACGTGTTGGGCGCTCATATTTGCACGTAGCGCACATGGAGCTTGCGCATATGCGCATTATGGAGGGAGCAAGCTCCTATGGAGAACGAGTCTCCTTTTAATTGAATATTCTCATATGGTGTGCACGTGCGTTGCACGTGGTGCGCGCGTGGCAGGCATATGTGCGTTGCACGTGGCGCACATACGCATTATGAGGAGAAGCAAGGCTTCTATATATGGAGAACTACTCTTTTTAATATTATTAAATGTTCTCATGTGGTGCGCACGTGCGTTGCACGTGGTGCGTGCGTGGCAGGCACACGTGCGTTGCACATAGCGCATTATAAGGAGAAGCAGAGCTTCTATATATGGAGAACTAGGCTCCTTTTAATATTATTAAATGTTCTCATATGGTGCACACGTGCGTTGCACGTAGCGCACATGGCGCTTGCGCATATGCGCATTATGGGGAGGAGCATGCTCCTATCTTGGAGAACTAAGTTTCTTTGGAGTACTAAGCTCCTTTGAGTATTGAATCCTTTGAGGATTGAACTCTACCCTTTCTAAGAGGTATCCCCTCTTATTTATATGGGAGTGATAGAGAAGCCATCTCTCCTTTTTCCGATGTGGGACTAAAAAATGCATTCCCCATGTAGTAGAGCATTACTTTAGATTACACGTGCATAACACGTTTGCTCATAACTTTTGATCTCGGATGAATTATGAGGCCCATAATATATCAAATCGAAGGTCTTTTCAAGATGCTTTTAATACCATCAGAATTTAGCCGTTTCTCATTCCGGAGTTTGTCAAAATACAGCTCGGAAAATACTGGTTCGCATCTTCTTTCTTACATCACATGTGCATAGACATTTGCTCATAACTTTTGATCCCGGATGAATTATGAGGCCCATAATATATCAAATTGAAGGTTTTTTCGAGATGCTTTCAATACCATCATAATTTAACAGTTCCTCATTGGGGAGTTTATCAAAATACAGGCCGGAAGATACTGGTTCGTATTTTCTTAAGCGTATCACTGCCATTTGATACCTTGGACTCTTTTGCGCAGAAATTTTTGGCGGGAACACCAACGGTCTAGCTGAAGCTTTCAACAAGACATTGAAAAAGATTATAAAGAAAACGGTGTCCAGAAACAAAAGAGACTGGCACGAAAGGCTGCATGAAGCTCTCTGGGCGTACCGAACAACGTTCAAAACAGCAATGAATACAACACCATATGCGTTGGTATTTGGCACGGAAGCAGTGCTTCCTCTAGAAATAAAACTCCCTTCTCTACGAGTAGCAGTTCGATACGAGCTGACAGATGAAGAAAATGCTCATCTTCAGCTTGAGGATCTCGACGCCTTCGACAAAACTCACCTTATAGCACAGCAAAACCTGGAGACTTATAAGAAAAGGATGACACGGTCATACGAAAGACTGATCAAGTCGAGAACATTCCGTCAAGGCGAACTCGTGCTAGTCGTCAAAAGACTAATGATCCCCAATCGTGCAAAATGGGGGAAATTCGAGCTGAACTATGAAGGCCTATACATCATAGACAAAGTCTACCAACGTGGAGCCTGCCTGCTCATGGATATGCATGGCGAAAGACCCTTCCGGTCAATAAACGGCCGATTCCTCAAAAAAATACTACGCTTGACAAATCATAACTTAGGTCTATGATAGATGACGATGCTCGTATCCGCACGCTGTCTTCCTGAGTCAGGACTCTGAGAGTAGTATACAAAGAAGCTTCGTTGCCTTAAACATGGCGACAAAGGACCGAGATATCCTTAAACTAGAAGTTCGCCTCAAACATGGCGATAACGGACCGAGATGTCCCTAAACTAGAAATTTGCCTCAAACATGACGACATAGGACGGAGATGACTTTAAACTAGAAATTTGCCTCAAACATGGCGACAACGACCGAGATGTTCTTAAACTAGAAATTCGGCTCAAACACGGCGACAACGGATCGATATGTCCATAAACTAGAAATTCGCCTCAAATATGGCGATAACGGACCGATATGTCCTTAAACTAGAACTTCGCCTCAAATATGGCGACATAGGACTGAGATGTCTTTAAACTAGAAATTCGCCTTCAACATGGTGACAACGGACCGAGATGTCCTCAAACTAGAAATTCGCCTCAAATATGGAGACAACGGATCGAGATTTCCTTAAACTAGAAATTCGCCTTAAACGTGGAGACAACGGACCGAGATGTCCCTAAACTAGAATTTCGCCTCAAATATGGCGACATTGGACCGAAAAGTCCTTAAACTAGAAATTCGCCTCAAACATGACGATAATGGACCGGAACGTCCCTAAATTAGTGCATCGCCCCAAATACGGCGATATCCTCCCTTGAGATCTATATTGCAATCGAAGTTTCAACAACGAGGGTTGCAACTCAAGACCTGTCGGCTACACAGCTACTCCAGCGATAAAGCTACCCCCAAGTCCCACTGGAAAATAGATGGGTCACCTGAAGCGAAACTACTTTCGAGAGTTCTATCGTTCAAAAAAAAGGTATGTCCACAAGAAAAATGGGCACGGATGAAAACCCGAAAAGGCGTCGTGAATAAAAACAGCAGGACTGCCGGCGAGTTTGTGAAAATCCGAAAGGGCGCAACTTTTTTAAAAAAATGGTATGTCCACAAGCAAAATGGGCATGGATAAAAAACCGAAAGGGCGTCGTGAGTAAAAACAGCAGGACTGCAGGCGAGTTTGTGAAAACCCGAAAAGGGCGCAATATCGTTAAAAAAAGATATGTCCACAAGCAAAATGGGCACGGATGAAAACCCGAAAGGGCGCCGGGAGTAAAAATAGCAGGACAGCCGGCGAGTTTGTGAAAACCCGAAAAGGGCGCAAACTCGTAAAATAAAAAAATTCATGTGCACTTGCAAGGTCTTCTCGACCTTGTGAGGAGGGGGAAAACCTGCGTGAGATCCGTACGACTCATAAAGGAGAAACACACTTAGGAATCCCCACGATTCCTAAGGAGAAAATACACCTACGAGATCCTCACGACTCGTAGGAAGAAATACCATTATGAGACCCTTACTGCTCATAAAATCAAAAATCCTTAGTTAACAGGATCCTAACCCTATTTGCTAAGCCACCTTTGTTCAAATCAGCAAAAGCAAATGATGAGTCACTCCTGGAAATATTCCAGTCGTAGCGATGCTGATGCCTAAATAGGTGTCAAACTCCAAATCCTTTCACAGCAAATGATGATTCGCTCTTGGCAATATTTCAGTCGTAGTGATGCTGATGCCAAGGTTACGATCAGATTCCAAACTCGCAATAAAAACATCAGCGAGTAGCAAAAAAATGCATATAAAAACAGCCGAAATGATGGGGTAACTTGCAATAAAAATTAGCGAGCAAAAAATATGCATATAAAAACAGCCGAAATGTTTGGGCAACTCGCAATAAAAAGCAGCGAGTAAAAACATAAAAAAAATAGCCGAAATGATTGGGCACCGCGAAAACTAGCCGAAATGATTGGGCAATCGCGACTTTCGCGATATAAAAAGCTGAAAAAATAGAGCATCGTAGCAAACAATAAAAAATAAAATAAAATAAAATTTTCTATGCCCTGGAAGTATGTCCATATTGACTCTTGTATATAATCCATTGAAACAAATGAAAAGGGAACCATGTTTTCCCATCAGGCTCCGTAAAAAAGAGAGCCAAGTCTTGACGGTTCATATACAACCCAGAGACTATCTTGACGTTCCTTCTCATTCCAGCAGGGTGTAGACCTAACGTCATCAAAGACCTAATGGCCAAAACAAAAAAAAGGAGTGATGGAAAAATCCTAACTCCAGCTCGACGTGCTTCTCATGCCAGTAGGATGCAGATACGACGTCAACAAAGGCTCCAAGGAGCCAAATCAAAAAGGAGTGACGGCAGAATCCTAACTCTAGCCCGACGTGCTTCTCATGCCTGCAGGATGTAGACGCAACGTCATCAAAGACCCAAGGGTCAAACAAAAAAGGAGTAATGGAAAAATCACAGCTCCAGCTCGACGTTCCTTCTCGATGCAGATGCGACGTCAACAAAATCTCCAAGAAGCCAAATAAAAAAGGAGTGAGGGAAAAATCTTAACTCCAGCTCGACGTGCTTCTTATGCTAGCAGGATGCAGATGTGACGTCAACAAAGGCTCTAAGGAGCTAAATCAAAAAGGAGTGATGGCAAAATCCTAACTCCAGCCCAACATGCTTCTTATGCCATCAGGATGTAGATGCAATGTCATCAAAGATCCAAGGGTCAAACAAAAAAGGAGTAATGGAAAAATCCTAGCTCCAGCTCGACGTTCCTTCTCGATGCAGATGCGACGTCAACAAAGGCTTCAATGAGCCAAATCAAAAAGGAGTGACGACAAAATCCTAACTCCAGCCTGACGTGCTTCTCATGCCAGCAGGATGTAGACGCGACGTCATCAAAGGCCCAAGGGTCAAGCAAAAAAGGAGTAATGGAAAAATCCTTGCTCCAGCTCGACGTTCCGTCTCGATGCAGATGCGACATCAATAAAAGCTCCAAGGAGCTCAATCAAAAAGGAGTGACGGCAAAATCCTAACTCCAGCTCGACATGCTCCTCATGCCAATAGGATGCAGATGCGACGTCGACAAAGGCTCCAAGGAGCCAAATTAAAAAGAAGCGACGAAAATATCCTAACTCCATCTCGACGTGCTTCTCATGCCAGCAGGATGTAGACACAACGTCATCAAAGACCCAAAGGTCAAACAAAAAAGGAGTAATGGAAAAATCCCAGCTCCAGCTCGACGTTCCTTCTCGGTGCAGATGTGACGTCAACAAAGGCTCCAAGGAGCCAAATCAAAAAGAAGTGACGGCAAAATCCTAACTCCAGCTCGACGTGCTTCTCATGCCAGCAGAATGCAGATGCAACGTCAACAAAAGACCCAATGGTCAAAGCAAAAATGGAGTCACGGCAAAATCCTAGCTCCAAGTCTTGACGGTTCATATACAACCTAGAGACTATCTCGACGTTTCCCCTCATTTCAGCACGATGCGGACACAACTATCAAATGAAATTGGAGCAATGGCATGTTCCTAGCTCCGGAATTCAATTGCAATACATACAGCATAGAGGTCCTACAGATGTCTACCCTACTTCAGCAAAGAATCGGCACGACATCTTCAAAAGAAAAATGAAGTGATGGCATATTCCCAGCTTCGGGTCTCGACGGCAACTCATATAAAGCCTAAAAGACTATCGGAGATCATCTCACACCAGAGCGGAGTGGTTATGACTCATCGGGGCTCTAAATTGAGCCTAATCTCAAGTAAAAAGCATCATGGAAAATTCCTAACGTTTGCTCTTCCGACGGTAATATGACCTAAGGAGATTACTTGAAGACGTCTTGTCCAGCCCCTGAAGGGATCAGAGACACGACAGTGGCGGGGCTACTCGAACAGCAGCTTAAAGACTGCATATCGAGGAATACATCAGTCAATGCGACGGTGCCATGGACTAAAACCCTAGTACCACAAACCTAACGGACCCCCGTCATAAAGAATATGGGTTATCTATATTTCACGTTAGGATACACCTGCGAGATCATCTCGACTCATCTCGACTCGTAGGGAAAAACATCTTTATGAAACCCTCATGGCTCATGAAGGTGAAAAGCCTTATGCGACAGGGATATCAACTTGTTTCCTAAGCACGGTGGCCCTAAAAGTAGGTCCAAATTGACTCTTGTATACTATCTACGGGCCACATTCTCTAAAGTCGCATACCGACGAGGAGGAGAAACCACTTACGAGTCCTCTCGACTCGTAAGGAGAAATTCTCTGAGATCCTTACAACTCTCAAGAGAAAACGCACTTAAGAGTCCTCATGACTTCTAAGGAGAAAATATTCCTATGAGATCCTCTCGACTCGTAGGTAGAAAAGTCTTTATGAGACTCTCACGGCTCATAAAGTTGAAAAGTCTTAGGCGACAGATCTAAACATGTTTCCTAAGACATCGCTGCCCTACAAGAAGGTCCAAACTGACTCTTGTATACTATCCACGGGCTACATTCATCAAAGTTACATGCAATGAAGTAAAGAAGCCACTTGCGGGTCCCCTTGACTCGTAAAGAGAAAATACCTGCGTGAGATCCTTACTGTTAGTTGTATGTATGCCCTAGAGGCCATTATTGTACATGATTGTATATATAGTGGATGCTTGGACATATATAGGGAGGACTTTCTTGCTCGACATGATAGTATGCTATCTAGTTACTCTTTATCTTAACATGTATCTTTATACTGTCTCTCTGTTACATGTTGATAAAGCCCTGGACTTGACTACCAGGACTATGATGGAGATCATACTAGTGGGGCCAGGGTAGTCCACAAGTACATCTTTTAATTGTTCCTAGTCGAGTGAGTATCGAGACGGGGCATCGATATTCCAGAGTAGACTAGTGTGTACGATTCTTGACCCTATATGGGGCGATGGTTGATCCCACAACCATTGGTGTTTGACATCAGAGAATATGCACAGGTGCACATTAGAGAATGGGTACACCGAACAGGACTCGCCGAGAACTCCTAGATGGTATTATACCTATCGTCAAATAGCAGTTCTGTCACGCCCCGCTTCCCAGAGTACGCTAAAATAGGCATGTGACATAGCCAACCATGCTACCTGTGGTTAGGAAAAATCATTCCACAGTCACATTACGGCTGTAGAGATATCAAGAACAGGAAAGTAAACTAACTATCTAATACATGTCCATAAGCCAGAGTAAAAGAGTCAAGAAATGCTATAGTATGCGGAAGCAAAAGATCAAATAAACACCTGGAAAGTAAGACCGGATACCGACATGATCCCTACCGCTCGATCTAACAGCGGCAAAACTCCTGACCAGTCTGAAACAAAGGTAGAGGATCTGGGCCATGCAAAACCCAGACGTCAGCGCGTCATAACATCAAGCAATAATAAATGAACAGGATACACGAGATATGCAGGCATGAATCATAAATAGTAACAAGTCAACAGGGATGTATAACAGTGAAGTGTATCAGTGTATGTGACCTGCAGTGATCAATCTAAACTGTGCTACTGGGTTGTCTACTCTAAAGTTTGTTTGAAATCAATTAATGTAATCCTCCATGTAACTCAAAGGATATGTCCCGTTACCCCCCGGGACCACGGATCAAGAATATATGAACCAAGAGTGGTTCTGTCCCGTTACCCCCCGGGACTACGGATCAAGATGTAAGAGTCACGAATGGCTCTGTCTCGTTACCCCCCGGGACCACGGATCAAGATATAAGAGTCACGAATGGCTCTGTCCCGTTACCCCCCGGGACCACGGATCAAGTAATACCCTTTTAAGTTACACTTTAGTTTACACATTTGATTTCCCCATACCCCCAAGGTTATGTGTTCAAGTCAGGTATTCCGTAATCAAGAACTAATGCCAGCACAGGATCAGGTAGGTGCAGGTTTGTCTGGATAGACAACAGGAACGGTCCGTAAGGACTACATGTCAGGTTTGTTGGCATTAGACACAGGATCAGGTAACGGGTCAGGTCATGGTACATCAGGTCAAGTCAAGCAGTGTACGGTACCATATCATGTCGAGTAGAAAGTGTAACAGGTCATGTCAGGAAGCACAAGATGTCATGTGGGTGCTCATAAACAAACTAACATAAGCATGTGTATAAATAAACAAGCATGAGTACTATCAGAACAATAAACTGGAACATGTAATATGATATGCAAATAGATATAATTTCAAGGATATGGATGCACAGTTATCGATTAGGCTTACATTTATAGTTCCAATATTAATTAGGATGCAATTTATTAAACATGGAGTGTTAATATCACATTATTATGTAGTAATGTGATCTATGGATGCAATTATATGTATCTTAAATGCGATGGATGCAAACGGGTATCCGAAAAGTTATAAAACTATAAAATGGTAACGTGGGATGTACCACTAAGCAATATGTGATATAAATATTGATATAATAATATTAATATGGATAGCATATTCAAAGCGATTAATAACTATAAAAGTGGTATTGATTAACCGTGCACAAGAAAGTTCCGTTCAGAAATTCAGCGTCACCCTAATTTGTAAAATAGCTTAAAAATAATAAAAGTTCTCCAAAAGGGACGTGTCTTATACCAAAACAAAGATAATTCAATAAGGTTTTCATTTTTATAAGTATAAACATCTCAGGTTGTCCCTACAAAAAGTTATAAACATCCGAAGTTGAAAGTTTGCTGCTGGAATTTGCCTGGACAGCAGTTTAAAGACATATTCATTTGCATTTTACATTATTTAAACAATTTATTTTGCAAGTAAATATTTCATAGAGTTATAGTATTCTGAGTTAGCTTCGTAACGAACTAAAGAACGTATACTAATGATTTTTTTATGATTTATAATGAATTTTATAAGGTAAGGTGTACAGTAAATTTCAGATTTGTCATATCCGATTTTTCAACGACTTTTCATGTGTAAACTATAAGATTTTCAAATGTATAACATTATAAAATGAAGATTATAAACTAGTTAAAGATAATAATAATAAATATTACGACGATATATATTTTAAATGATATGGTTGTAGTATAATGTAATCTAGTATGTCACAAGATAAGTTTTCAAGATCTAGATTTAATATGATATAAACGGATGCAAACGGAATATCGAAACGTTATAAAATTAAACATGGGGCACTAGATTTAAACTATAGGTATGGTATTTATTTAAATAGGTATAAAATGAATTATATAGCATATAGCAAGATTAACTTGCCTCGATGGGTCGCGAATCGGGAAAACGGAACGTTAACCGTCGGCGGGGAAAACTCGCGACGGGCGCACGGTTCACGGAATGAACCCAAACGACGAACAAAGGAACCACACGGGTCGGGGTACCTCGCTGGAACGTCGAGAAGCGTCACCGGCACGACGGAATTCCGGCAACAAAAGAACAGTTAAAAAAATAAGAAACGAGACATGAAGCAAGAAGAGAAAGAATGATAAAGAGAAGTACGAGAGAATATATGAGGGGGAGAGAGAGAAAAAAAGTGGAGAGAGAGAGAGAGAGAAAGTGGGGCCCACGGGGTTAAAGGGGAGGTTGCGATTGGCTGAGAGAATAAATTGAGAAGGATATAAAATATTGTAAAAATATTATATGGTTAACTTAAAGATTTAAAAGATAGGTAATGAACAGTAAGATATCAGGTTAGTTAGAAAAATATATGCGATGGTTTTAATAATATTAAAATTTGGGATTTTGGCGCCAAATAAAACATTTCCAAATCGCGCCCGGGTCGAGTCCAAAAAATTTGAAATTGAAATAATAGGATTTTAAGCGGGATCCAAATTTTAAAATTAAGTGTTTTATGATCAAAAAGCATACCCCCAAAACGGACACACGTACGTGCACGTAGCCATCCAAACTCGCTCGTTTCACTGAACGGGACAAGAACATAATGTGCGGACGCTACCACGAGGCTTGGGGTGTCAAGTAGGCCAAGATGAATATTTTCAATTTTATTTTAGATGCCAAAATTTGTTATATGTAGAAATGACTTTGCCGGGTAAATTTTACAGTAAGTAACAAAAAAGCAAGTTAAATTAAATGAGTACCACATTATGCTCAAACAGTAACTGAAAATAGTAGTATTGGGCTCGGGTGTTACAAGTTCTCTTGTTATACTAGTACAGGTTAGTCTGTAGACCCGGATCGTCATAGAGTCTTGTGTGATTCCCACTGTGCTTTGATTTCCACCTTACCACGTTTAAGAGAGTGTGCAAACGGTGGTTTTTGAGTACAATCCCGAGTCACATAGAGGCAATGAGCGATAGGAGGGATTTCGTCTCTCCCGGTATTGGGGGTTAATGTTGCGCTGTGCTCGATTGGCTCTAACAGGAATTCCCTGGCCATGCCTGATATGAGATTTACTGGTAAGTGTTATCAGTAGTTTCTCAACCCGTTATGAGCCTCACATCGGCACGACTTATCAAGTTATTGGGGTCTAACGTATACCACCCCCATACTAGATATGCGACATATCAAACGAAGAGACCGGACTGTACGGTACTGTTGCTGATAGGCTTTGCGGGAGTTTAGACAAGCTTGCTTGCTGATCTTCTGATTGCTCAATACCCGGGTAGCCGTTACGTCCAGCTAGTACCGCTGACAGCTTGTGGGTAACTGATATGATCATTACCTACTGCCGGCGTATTGACGAGCCTTTAGAGTCCTACACAGAGGTTTCCTGGCTCAAGCGAAATGAAGTAGGGCACATATATGATATGTGCGGGACCGAGATCAATACGTATATGATACCGTATTCTAATCTCACGATATAGGTTATATGTGATATAACCGGATTATTGAATCAAGTGTTGATTTAATGATTAGATATTAGTCGGTTATATATGATATAGCCGGATTATTAAATCAAGTGTTGATTTAATAATTTAATATATAATTATATATTTGATATATTACTATATATTAACTAATATTAGCTCACTTAAGAATTTCTTTTCTACAAATACATTTAACATATATATATGCGATATATATAAATGTATTTATTTTTATGTGTCATGCTAGATGATACATAGGACTTGGGTGTATGAGACTCATACCATATTAAAGATAATTTTAGGATTTACTTATTTAGGGAAAACCAAAATTAGGTGGAAATTAGCATGGCTAAAGAAAGCTTGAGAAGCTTGTAGAAGCCTTGAACTAATTCCACTAATTTTGTTTTTATCCTAGATATTTATTAACCTAACCATTATCCTTAGCCATGGTTAACCCTCTACAAAAAGATATGAGATATTCTTTCACCCATGGTTCAACATAAGTTCTTCTTCTTCGTCTCATTTTCTTCTCTTGGTTTTCTTGAGGTGAAGAAAGAAAAGGAGGAAAAATATTCTAAAGTGAGAAAAATTCCTACTTTATCAATCTATACCAAACTAGCCATTTAGTATAGGTTGTTTGCTTCACTAATTCATCAATTAGTGAAGAGGTAGCTTGAGTTAGAGTCTCCTCGACATAGATCATTTTCAGTCTCGAAGATCTTTGAGCAAGCTTGTTCCTTTTGCCTAGTAGAGTCTAAGGAGAGTCTGGGACACCACTACTTGGAGCGAAGGGACTACTACACGGAGCTTTAGAAGTGAAGGACCGGTCAACAAAGGTTGTATTCCTTGTTCACCTAGAGTAATGTTTGATTACTTGCTATAAAATCCCAATTCTCTAGTTCGATTCTTGGTTTGAGTTGATTAGCACACTAAAATTTTAAAATTGTATAATCGATACATCTTTAAAACCTAGTAGTCGTGCTAAGGAACTCCAACACTTATGACTCACTGAGCTGAAATACACTTAGGAATTCTTACGATTTCTAGGGAGAATATGCACCTATAAGATCCTCACGACTCATAGGGAGAAAAACCTGCTTGAGACCCTTACGGCTCATAAAGATGAAAAAGTCTTAGGCGACCACCTCCCCCTATAGTTGCTGCTCCGATCAATGAACAGACGGTGCTTCTAGAAACCATCAAAAGCCTTCTGGAGGACCAGCAACAGTAGACTGCTATTCTCATGAACCATCCTGAAGCCGAAGCACCTGGACTAAAGCAATTTCGGGCGTTGTATCCCAAGAACTTCTCAGGAAAAGAGAGTCCCCTTGAGGGTAAAAATGGGCCTAAAGTATTGAGGAAAAAAATGGGCCCAAAGTATTGAGGACAAAAATGGGCCCAAAGTATTGAGGACGACCTTACAGCAGCGCATGTACCAGACATAGCTTGGGTTCGTGTGGCAAAGCTTCAGTTCATGGACAATGCAAAAGTCTGGTGGAAAGCTATCTTACACAACCAATAGAGTGGAAGACGTTCCACGATCTGTTCGATGCGAAGTTTTTCCCCGAGACCGTCCGCTTTGAGATGGAACAACAGTTCATCCACCTACAACAAAGCTCTATGTGCGTAAAATCAGTGGATGAATATGATGCCGAATTCATCATGCTCAGCATGTAAAGAATTCGTCTCAAATTTTAATCCATAAAATATGTAGCTATCCTGATATCAACATCTTATCAGGTTCGCGGCACACCTGATCCCTACCGATGAGATTCGGGCTAGACGATTCCAACGGGGCTTAGACCCGGAGATTCAAGCGGCATAGCCATATGCGATTATTCAACTCATGAACTCGCTCTGAAGGCGGCGCGCCGTTATGAAGCTGTGGTCAAGAAGAAAGGTAAGCCTCAAGTAGCCGGAATCAAACGTCCTGCTATCCAGATGACAGGAGGAGCCACTTCCAAGCCGACTTTTGCACCCAAGAGGCCAGGAGGATTGTTTAACCGGTCCAGTCCATATTTCTGTTTCTACTGTAAGAAAATTGGACACTTGGCGAAGGACTGCAGGCATGCAAATGGCCTGTATTTGATTTGTGGCGTATATACTCACGCTATAGGAGCATGTTCATATTGAGGTAACATAGCATCAGCACCTAGACCCCCAATGCTAGCTCCACAGAGGCCAGCTATCCAGGCACCTGCACCCTACCTAGCTCTTCCTGCACCAGCTTCATGAGGACCGCTAGTACAGCCTCATCGTCAATTCCATCTGGCACTGAGAAACATGCCTCAAGAGCAGAGGAATGTGCCTCCGGCGAGGAAGAATGTACCGAGACGTCAGGCTTTTACAATGATGGTCAGAAAGGCCGAAACTACAGGACAAGTCATCACCAGTAAATTCTTCCCATCCTTTCAACCTTCGATACTAATACTTCATTATCTTTTTCTATATCTAAACACATCTCACACAACTTAGGTACTATACTAGTAGCCACCCTTCCTGCACTCGCACTTTTCGACACTGGAGCTTCACATTGTTTCATGTCACAATGATTCGTGAGAACGCACGCGATTCCCGTGAAGCCACTCATTTCAAGCTGGAATGTCAATTCCGGGAATGGAGTCTTGAAGGCAATTTTAGGATATGATCAATGCCCAATTGTAGTTTGCGGTCGAGAATTCTAAGCAAATTTCAAAGTACTGGATATACCAAATTTCGATATTGTGTTGGGAATGGATTGGCTGGGAGTATTTTATGCTATCGTTGACTGCCATTAAAGAAGGATGGTATTTGAGATACCAGATCACCCAGTCTTCTATTTCAAAAGTGGAGACAGAACTCTTGAACCAGGAAGCTACCGTGCCAAGCCGAAGAATGCAAAAATGTTCTCCCTACAAGCCGAAGGAGAAAAGCCTGAAGTGGTTCGAGAGTTCTAGAATGTTTTCTCTGAAGACATATCAGGGAATTCAGTATTGATTTACAACCTGGTGCACAACCTGTAATTGAAGCTTAGTATAGACTAAGTCTAGAAGGATTGAAAGAAATTCATATCCAGTTAGATGAGCTCCTGAAGAAAGGTTGGATCAGACCCAGTACTTCAAGTTGGGGATCACTGGTGTTACTAGTGAAGAAGAAGGAAGGTACCTACCGGATGTGCGTGGATTATCGAGCACTGAATGAGGTGACAATTAAGAACAAGTATCCACTACCTCGCATCGATGACCTTTTTGATCAGCTAAGTGGATTTTGTGTCTTCTCAAAATTAGATCTTCGTTCAGGATATCATCAGGTGAAGGTCAAAGAGTCCATATTCCGAAGACGGCATTTAGGACTCGTTATAGCCATTATAAATATGTCGTAATGCTATTTGGAGTGACCAATGCACCTGCCATCTTTATGAACCTAATGAACCAAGTTTTTCGAGAGTACTTAGACATGTTTGTTGTTATCTTCATCGATGACATCCTGGTGTATTCAAAGAATCGGAAAGAGTACGCCGAGCACTTACGCATTGTCCTGGAGACATTACAACAACACCAGCTCTATGTCAAGTACAGCAAGTGTGAATTTTGGCTAGATCAAGTCGGATTTCTCGGACACAACGTTTCAGGCGAAGGAATCTCTGTAGATCCAGCTAAGGTGTCAGTTGTTAGCAAGTTGCCGACACTAAAGACGGTAAAAGACATAAGAAGCTTCTTGGGCTTAGCAGGATATTACAGACGCTTCATCGAAGGATTTTCAAATATCGCAGCACCCATGGCCAAGCTCACATGTAACGATGAAGTATTCGTGTGGTCAGAAGCATGTGAGAAGGTTTTTGTAGAACTCAAGTCGGGGTTAATCTCTGCTCCTATCCTTGTAATATCGTATCAATCTGGCGGATTCGATGTGCATTATGATGCGTCCGGTAAAGGATTAGGATGTGTACTACATCATCATGGAAAAGTTGTGCTTTTGCATTAAGGCAGTTAAAAGTTCATGAACGCAACTATCCAACACGTGATCAGGAATTGGCAGCCGTCATCTTCGCACTCAAGATTTGGCGTCACTACTTATTGGGAAAGCGAGTGGATATATACACCGACCACAAAAGTCTGAAGTATGTATTTACTAAGAAGTAACTCAACATGCAGCAAAGAAGATGGCTAGAGCTCATGGCGGACTTCGATATCAATCTACAGTATCATCCTGGAAAGGTGAACGTAGTTCCCGATGCACTTAATCGCTAGCCATTAGCAATGAATCTCACCGCTCAGTGGAAGCTACAGTAAGAACTGCATGGATTGGAGATTGAAGTAGTTGTGTCAGGTAACACTTCATTCTTGATGAACTTACAAATCCAGTGCACTCTTATCAATCAGATCAAGGCAGCTCAAGCAAATGATGCTAAGCTACAAAAGATCTGAGAACAAGTAGAAAGTAATCTTCGAACTGATTTCATCATCCACGAAGATGGATTCTTGCGGTATGGGAGCATTTATGCGTGCCAGTCGGCCCTGTTCGAGAAGAGTTGATGAAAGAAGCTCACAACTCTCCGTATTTGGTACACCCCAGTGGCACAAAGATGTACAAGGATCTACGACAACACTACTGGTAGTATGGAATGAAGCAAGAAGTAGCAAGGAGCGTAGTAAAGTGTTTAGTGTGTCAGCAAGTGAAGGCTGAATATCATAGAATTACTGATCTACTTCGGTCATTACCAATTCTAGAATGGAAATGGCAGCACATTATCATCGACTTCATGACTACTCTTCCTCACAGCGAAGGGTAATGACGCAATCTGGGTTATTGTGGATCGACTCACCAAGTCGGCTCACTTTATTCCATTACAAGTTGGCTAGTTAACCGAGACGTTGGAAAGGAAGTACATGAAGGTGAGTAGAAATATAAAGTAAGATTTAAACCTTTAGGATGTACCATACTTGTCTTAATACCCATAAACTCATACAGGAGATCGTGAGATTATATGGAGTACATGTATGCATCGTTTCCGATCGTGATACGAGATTCCGATCACAGTTTTGGCAGAGTCTGCAAGCTAGCCTGGGATCGAGTCTAAATTTCAGCAAGGCGTATCATCCACAAACAGACGGAAATTCCGAGCAAACGATTCAGATCCTGAAAGATATGCTGAGAGCCTGTATGTTAAATTTCAGAGGTTCATAGGAAGATCACCTACACCTTGTGTAGTTTTCATATAACAACAGCTACTAGGCAAGATTTGGGATAACACCATTTGCAGCACTCTACGGATGGAAGTGGCATTCCCCGCTGAGTTGTGACGACGTTGGAGATCATGAACTCTTTGGACCAGAGATGATCGTGGCAACTGTAGATGTAGTTCGCACGATCAGGAAAAAGATGTGTATCGCTCAGGACCGAAAGAAGCATTGGGTAGATGCAAAGCATCGACAGCTGGAGTTCCAACCCGGAGAGCATGTGTTTATGAAGATCTCTCCGAACATAGGAGTTATATGTTTTGGAAAGAGGAGTAAACTCAGTCCAAGGTACATAGGACCGTTCGACATACTTGAACGAGTTAGAGAAGTGGCATACCGTTTGGGACAACCACTCTCATTGAAAGGAGTGCACAATATGTTCCACATATCCCAACTACAACGATATGCGAGCAACCCCAGCCACATACTTGATCACTCAGAGCTCACTGTACAGACTGATCTGACTTGCGAGCAACAGCTAGTCGAGATCTTGGATCGAGAGGTGAAGACCTGATCGCACGCCAAAAGCGTGTCGGATATTTAAAAGTTCTAAAGTTTAACCACGATGAGGACGGTGTCGCTTTGCAGCTAGCCGCGATGAGCACGGGTCGATCCACAGGGAGACGGAAAGTTTTATGTTCTTGTTTTAACGAGCTAACAATGTGGCGGATTTGTTCGTTATCTAACCTATGTGTTATATTCAAGTATAAAGCTTGTTAGGAAACGATAGGATAGTGTAAGTTAATGGATTCCGTATTCAAGTACTTCGAGCCGAACTCAACCAATGAAGCTAGAACAATCGGCAACAACGTGGATTAAGGGACTTAAGCACGGTATTCATGGAATCCGGCTTATTGACCCTTGTCCTTCCGTTCTTGTTTCTTGCTTTCGCCTCCGGCCAAACCGAATGCAACCGGTCACGGTTAGGAATCACCTTTACCTTGGTAGGGTAGGGTAGGGTGCCTAACGAAGCGTTTACGTAAGATTTGGGCGGAGTTTCAAATGGGAAAGGACGGGAAAAGGAAATGAGGAGCGAAATGTTAACTTACAAAAACTTTCTCTTTTCCTAACAACAATATTCACACCAACATTCACAAAACAACAAAGAGGAAAAAAGAAAAGCTACAAAGAAAAGAAAAGACTACAAACAAGTAATTAAATGGCATGGTAATAAATTGCAAGTAATAAAAGACAAGAAAATGCATGTAAGTAAAAGAGCGAGTAAGAAAGACTAAGAACCATAGAACCCAAAACAAGACATCTTAAACTTGCAAGCTCAATGAAGAGGTTGCAAGATCAAGAAGATGCAAAGAACTCATGGTGAATGAAGGCACAAAAGAGATCTTTATTAATCATCAAGAACGATACAACCCCTTGAGATCAATAACCAACCCTTAAACTTTCAAGCTCAATGAAGAGGTTGAAGGATCAAGAGAAGGTTAAGAACTCAAGGGGACTAAGCTATTTACAAGAAAGGAGAATAGAAAACTTGGACAAAGAATGACAATCCAAGACTAAAGAAATGATTAAAGAATGACCCTTGAACCTTTGCCCACTGCCTGCTTTTATAGGCTCCAAAGAATGGAGGGAAATTCGAATTTTTAAATCAACACAAAATCTTTAGCATTGAATGCACATTACTTCATGTCCATTTGTGCCTTGATTCTTGTCTTCCCCATCATGGTCCATGCTGATTTGTCTATTTGAATTTGATTTGCACTCAGTTTTGGAAGGAAATTTGAATCTTTAAATCACACACATAATCTTCACCATTAAATGCTCATTACTCCATTCCCACATGTGGCTTGATTCATGGCTGCCCCATTATGGCTCATGCTGATTTGTTTGATTCCTTTTGATTTGAACACATGCTTTTTAGTCTTGAATGCATATAAAATCATATGCATATAAAATCATCTCCTTGAATGCATATAAAATCATATCCACATGTGCTTAGAAGTCTTGTGTACACACTTGTTGTGTTGGACCATTTAGATAAAAAAAATGTGTACACAACTTGTTGCGTAAAGGAACTCCTGAACTATTGGTCGGTTTGCGTTTCTGGTCGCAGTGTCTTCCCTCAAGTGATATATCCGTGCTTTTGGATGCATTTCCAGTATTTTGTCATGGATACCTGTAATCTGTAATACTGAGTAGTCACTGGTTAATAATACCGATAAATACAACAAATAGATAATGAATGGGCGGTATTAGAATGCAGTTTTCTGATATGAACAAATACCCCCAAACTTATCTTTTGCTCGTCCCGAGCAAAACCATTTATTCACAAAAGAAAATCCTAACCGCACTTTCGCAGGGAAGGCGATTGCATTAAGCGTGTGCAGCAAGTCGTTAAACCTCTAGGTGTCCCTAGTAGGAGGAGTGTTGTCTCCTGAGGGTTTTCAGCGGATACTACCCATAAAATCCCGTCAATCTAGTTTTGCGAAATGACTATGATTCAAACCCTAAGGTTTTGTTTAAAAGATAACAATTCTATTATCCTAAATTTAGAACTATCGAACCTTTATTTTTCACACCTCGCTTCTCTTTTAACTTAAGATTTTATATGTCTTTACGTGTAGTGCAAATAGTGTCGTTAAGTTTCAAAAGGATCGAAAAATCATTATGTCACAAAATAAAGCCCAGATAAAGATTTAAAAAGGATCACATAAGTTTTATAAGGAGTTAAGTATTTCTCAAGTTTCGTTTTCCAGCAAGGTTTCAAATTCAGAATTTCTATCTTCCTTAACAGAAAACTTGGTCTTATTTTTCACTCCACCTTTTTCTTGTTTTCATTTCATACACACCTTTGTGAACGTGCAATAGTCTTTATCATAGAATAAAACCTCCATATCTCCGCTAGAAATACTTTTAT
This sequence comes from Agapanthus africanus, assembly GCA_030015575.1. Taxonomy (NCBI): domain Eukaryota; kingdom Viridiplantae; phylum Streptophyta; class Magnoliopsida; order Asparagales; family Amaryllidaceae; genus Agapanthus; species Agapanthus africanus. The sequence continues at coordinate 195,167,378 of CM057339.1, read as the reverse complement.
ATAAAAACCTGCCTTTTGTCAAGATTATTCTCACACAAAGAACCGTTAGGAATTTTAACTCGGAGAGAACACTTGCTTGACTTTGTTTTAATCTGGACTTTCTAGGCTTCTTAGCGAGCTTTGGGCCAATGCTCCCAAACCAGTTGGTTTTAGGGCATTAGGTGTAGAGACACCCCAGCGGACTTAATTACTCAAGTTACCTAGGCCCAAAAACAAAAGACAATGATGATTTAATGCGAACGGAGATATAACCGGTAGTTCAATTATTTTTTTGGATATAAGACGTGTTTAGTGGATTAGGTGTGTAATCATTCCAATCAAGATTCAGATGGGTTATTCTTCAGAATTAGTTCCAATTAAGGCGTCAATAATATCCCTTCATATCCACCTCTCTTTATAAACTAGTCTTGATATTACTTATTTCAGAACAAACCTATTTGATCCTCAGAAAATAGTTTATCCAAAAAAAATTTCAGACATAATAGACTTGTCATCTAATTCTCAAAACTCACGACACGTGTAGTGTGATATAAAGACATATATCAGCATTAGTTAACTTCAAAGGAGAGTTATTTTTCACGTTTTCAAAATCTAAAAATAGGATTTAGTTGTTCCTATCTTATTAAACAAAACCGTCGAAATATTGAATCTAAGTTCTCTCACTAGCTAACTTGACGACAAAGTTTTTATATTTTTTAGAAAATTTTCTGATTTTTATAGGTTTTTAAGTAAGTATGCAAATGCAGAATATACAAATGAATGCCAAGGTAGAAAGCTTACCGAGCACACCCCCAAACTTAAACTTGACGGTGCCCTCACTGTCAGGCTACACTAAGAGGGTCAAAATTGTCGGTGCCTCCCCAAAAACAAATTCTATACAAAAATAAAAACCAAAAAATATGTACACCAAAAGATTCCCCCCCAAACTCAAGTAAAATACTGTTTCCACTGTTAAGCGTTGAAGTTCAGGATTAGGGGGGAAAGAGAACAGTATCAATCTATACAAGGCCTTACACAGGCCAAAAGTGAGCACCAACCATTCAAAAATCTTATCGCTATTATGTGCAGGTTGGTAAAAGAATACGGTGAGGAAAGAAATGGAGAATACGCGAGACCGTATGGAGGTAGAAGTGGTATACGGTCTCGGTGGAGGAGGAGATTGGCGGAAGGGAGAAAGAAATGGAATACGAACTTGAGGGTGAAAATGGAGTGAATAAATTAGCACAATTTGTAATGACCGATGTGTGAAAAATGATTGTGCTAATTTACTAACCCGTCGAGAAATTGGGTCAAATCCCTCAAGATTCGCGAGAAAACATGGGTACGCCGAACTTAGTAAACCAGACATAGTAATTGAAAGTGATACGGTTTCTTGTGAGGTCGGAACAAAGGAAAGAATGGATGGAAGTGATTGAGGAAGGGTCAAAATTAACGGTTCAGGAGGGTGTACACAGTCAATGAAAGGGATAGGATGAATTGGAAAATCCAACTCATCAAGCAAAACTGGTTCATCCTAAAAAATATCCTCAAAATTTTCCTCAATATTCAGCACATCCATGCATTTATCCTCAAAATTCAGACGCATATGGAGTTCGGGAAAAACAGTTAAAGACTCGGGATGATGAATTGGAGAGAAAAACTCATCCAAATCTACAGGTTCATCATCCAAAATATTCCCAGCGTCAATATCCTTAATCAAGTGAAAATCAATATTCTCAGACACCTCATCAAAAGCATGGATTTCAATCGATTCTGGTTCTAAGATGGAGGTGTAGAGGTCAAAAGGCTTAAGACTGGTTTCACTTGGAAGGGACCCTTCACAATCGGGTAAATCAAATACTACAAAGTCGCATAACTCATTAACCCTTCTATCTTCAATTGGTGAATCGCTTGGAATATTAGATAGACATTCAAAACCGGAGTCGTGTGATTCAAGTTGAAATGGGTAGGTTCGATTAGGAAGGGTGTATAGCTCACTTTCTCCACTCAAATTCTCAACCTGTCCAACCGCCTCTTCATACATTTGAAAATTTGGAGCTAGTTGGAAACTAGCTACCGGGTCACTAGGTTGTATGAGGGCGGCCATGGACGCATTCAAATCCATCATCTGTTGGCATGACGCTACCCTAAAGTCTTCCAACGACTGTTCTAAACTAGACATAGGTTGTGAAGGGGTTTCAGTAAAAAATTCAATGTTGTTTGGATACTGGAAACTCCCAAAAGGCTGTTCAGAAGCAATGTCTAGGGTAGGTGCAAAAGTTGGGTAGGACTCGTAGGAATTGAATGGCTGGACAGGGGTAGGATCAACATACGAATAAGAAGGTGAATAGAATTGTTGATCCAAAGAATTTGTAGTGGTGAAAGGATTGAAAGATCGACTACGGGATTGTTCAATATGTTCAGCGATGGATAAAGGACGACTTGCAAAAGGGGTATCAATATAAGAGGGTGGTGAAGGTTGAAACGGTTGATACAAAGTGGATTGCGGAGTACAAGTGTTTGTCCTAGACGCGTCTATACGATCTTTCAATGAAATTTTGGGCATGGAGGGATCGTTCGAAATTCGACCAAAACAAGAACCGTAGGAAGTTATGTCTGGTTGTGGGTACCAAAGTTCGGCAAGGGTTTTTTGAGGTGGGGTACCCATGTTATGAAGAGAGAAAGAAAGAAAGGATAAGAAAAGGAGGGGAAAAAGAATGTGATTTTTTATTTTTTTAATTTTTTGTTAGTTATTAACAAAAGAATGAAATATACACACAAAAAGAATCTGGACCAATAACAATCACGACACAAAAATACCACACACCTAATAGCTCTAGGGTTCACCTAGGTCAACTAGACTTGCTCAAGAACTTGATTGTCGAAGTAAAACTGTGTCGAGAAACGGGCTCAAGATAAACTGATCACGAGGCCGGGTAAGTGCAGAAATAAGGGGAGGTTTTTCGACGCTTTCGCAAAGGTCCTTAATTAAATAACCATTTCTCTTTTGGCGGTTTTGCCGTTAACACTTTCCTAGACACCCCGTAAACAATATACCGTTAAGCGGTGTTCTAAACACAATTAACCTCTCCTAGTCAGCGCGAATTCCTTAAGGCTTAAATCTAGTTTCTTTTAAAATTTGTGCGGGTAAACGTTTATGCAAAGTTTCGTGATTTGTGGGCTACGGAAAAGGTGATGAAATCCTTTACCGTATGTTTTGGGGGTTCGCTTGCCCTTAAGTCCGTATTAATGTGTGCAATGCGCAATTCAATGAAAAAAAAAATATTCAAAGAATCAAACAATCATTTTTTAGTTTAAGCTCGGCACTGCAACAAATACGGGTTAGTCAATTTTTTTTTGGCGTTTGCTAGCGGACTTGCAAAGAATCCTGCAAAGATATTATATTGGAAGCGTCGGATTTGAGAAGAAGGTGTTTGTGAAATACATACCGTTATATTTTTGGGTTAAGAAACCCCCGTTGAATCAAATCCGGTAAGCTTGAAAAGTTCGCTTGCACGGGTCAAACTACCCGGATCTTTGGCACTGTACTTCGTAACCACCTTAACTTTGAATGTGCAATTTGCTCCCCACGCTCACTGTTCGCAAATCCACAAAATCTGAAATGTCAGAAAAATAGATATTAGTGCGGAAAAACGATACGAATGCACAAATACCTGCACGTTAAAAATTATAAAAAAACAAACAATACAAATAGGACAAAAATAGAACACTAGAGTTCAGAGGAGAAATTGGAGGCAAGAGGTGGTGAAAGGGCCGGCGTCGCCGGATTTGGTGATGATGTCGCCGGTCAACTTGATGAGGTAAGGCTCCAAATTTCAACAGTAGTCTCAGTGTTCCACTAATGCCACACTGGTATTGTTTATCTTTTTATGTTTAGTTACAGAGTGCAAGCAGGTACAAAATCCAGAGAACAAAATGGTTAGCTTGTGTTAATTTTTGTTTTGATTTTGGTTTTTGGTTTTTAGTTTTGAAATTTTTATGTTGTTTTGAAAAATAGGGTTAGATGGTATTAACAAGATTAACCCGAAATTACAAAAACAAAAACGTTACCGTCTCCCCGGCAACGGCGCCATTTGATCGCACGCCAAAAGCGTGTCGGATATTTAAAAGTTCTAAAGTTTAACCGCGATCAGGACGGTGTCGCTTTGTAGCTAGCCGCGATGAGCACGGGTCAATCCACAGGGAGACGGAAAGTTTTATGTTCTTGTTTTAACGAGCTAACAACGTGGCGGATTTGTTCGTTATCTAACCTATGTGTTATATTCAAGTATAAAGCTTGTTAGGAAACGATAGGATAGTGTAAGTTAATGGATTCCGTATTCAAGTACTTTGAGCCGAACTCAACCAATGAAGCTAGAACAATCGGCAACAACGTGGATTAGGGGACTTAAGCACGGTATTCATGGAATCCGGCTTATTGACCCTTGTCCTTCCGTTCTTGTTTCTTGCTTTCGCCTCCGGCCAAACCGAATGCAACCGGTCACGGTTAGAAATCACCTTTACCTTGGTAGGGTAGGGTGCCTAACGAAGCGTTTGCGTAAGATTTGGGCGGAGTTTCAAATGGGAAAGGACGGGAAAAGGAAATGAGGAGCGAAATGTTAACTTACAAAAACTTTCTCTTTTCCTAACAACAATATTCACACCAACATTCACAAAACAACAAAGAGGAAAAAAGAAAAGCTACAAAGAAAAGAAAAGACTACAAACAAGTAATTAAATGGCATGGTAATAAATTGCAAGTAATAAAAGACAAGAATGAAAATGCATGTAAGTAAAAGAGCGAGTAAGAAAGACTAAGAACCATAGAACCCAAAACAAGATATGGGTTCAATAACCAAATCTTAAACTTGCAAGCTCAATGAAGAGGTTGCAAGGTCAAGAAGAGGCAAAGAACTCATGGTGAATGAAGGCACAAAAGAGATCTTTATTAATCATCAAGAACGATACAACCCCTTGAGATCAATAACCAACCCTTAAACTTTCAAGCTCAATGAAGAGGTTGAAGGATCAAGAGAAGGTTAAGAACTCAAGGGGACTAAGCTATTTACAAGAAAGGAGAATAGAAAACTTGGACAAAGAATGACAATCCAAGACTAAAGAATGACCCTTGAACCTTTGCCCACTGCCTGCTTTTATAGGCTCCAAAGAATGGAGGGAAATTAGAATTTTTAAATCAACACAAAATCTTTAGCATTGAATGCACATTACTTCATGTCCATTTATGCCTTGATTCTTGTCTTCCCCATCATGGTCCACGCTGATTTGTCTATTTGAATTTGATTTGCACTCAGTTTTGGAAGGAAATTTGAATCTTTAAATCACACACATAATCTTCACCATTAAATGCTCATTACTCCATTCCCTCATGTGGCTTGATTCATGGCTGCCCCATTATGGCTCATGCTGATTTGTTTGATTCCTTTTGATTTGAACACATGCTTTTTAGTCTTGAATGCATATAAAATCATCTCCTTGAATGCATATAAAATCATATCCATATGTGCTTAAAAGTCTTGTGTACACACTTGTTGTGTTGAACCATTTAGATAAAAAAATGTGTACACAACTTGTTGCGTAAAGGAACTCCTGAAGTATTGGTCGGTTTGCGTTTCTGGTCGCAGTATCTTCCCTCAAGTGATATATCCGTGCTTTTGGATGCAGTTCCAGTATTTTGTCATGGATACCTATAATCTGTAATACTGAGTAGACACTGGTTAATAATACCGATAAATACAAAAAATAGATAATGAATGGGCGGTATTAGAATGCAGTTTCTGATATGAACAAATACCCCCAAACTTATCTTTTGCTCGTCCCGAGCAAAACCATTTATTCACAAAAGAAAATCCTAACCGCACTTTCGCAGGGAACGCGATTGCACTAAGCATGTGCAACAAGTCGTTAAACCTCTAGGTGTCCCTAGTAGGAGGAGTGTTATCTCCTGAGGGTTTTCAGCGGATACTACCCACAAAATCCCGTCAATCTAGTTTTGCGAAATGACTATGATTCAAACCCTAAGGTTTTGTTTAAAAGATAACAATTCTATTATCCTAAATTTAGAACTATCGAACCTTTATTTTTCACACCTCGCTTCTCTTTTAACTTAAGATTTTATATGTCTTTACGTGTAGTGCAAATAGTGTCGTTAAGTTTCAAAAGGATCGAAAAATCATTATGTCACAAAATAAAGCCCAGATAAAGATTTAAAAAGGATCACATAAGTTTTATAAAGAGTTAAGTATTTCTCAATTTTCGTTTTCCAGCAAGGTTTCAAATTCAGAATTTCTATCTTCCTTAACAGGAAACTAGGTCTTATTTTTCACTCCATTTTTTTCTTGTTTTCATTTCATACACACCTTTGTGAACGTGCAATAGTCTTTATCATAGAATAAAACCTCCTTATCTCCGCTAGAAATACTTTTTTATAAAAACCTGCCTTTTGTCAAGATTATTCTCACACAAAGAACCATTAGGAATTTTAACTCGGAGAGAACACTTGCTTGACTTTGTTTTAATCTGGACTTTCTAGGCTTCTTAGCGAGCTTTGGGCCAATGCTCCCAAACCAGTTGGTTTTAGGGCATTAAGTGTAGAGACACCCCAGCGGACTTAATTACTCAAGTTACTTAGGCCCAAAAACAAAAGACAATGATGATTTAATGCGAACGGAGATATAACCGGTAGTTCAATTATTTTTTTGGATATAAGACGTGTTTAGTGTTGGAGATAGTGCCCTCGGAGTCAATTATTGGATCACAGGCACGTGATTGCAATGATTGAGGGAGGACCTATTCCGGTAGGACAGTCTTACTCAAGATGATAGTATGCTATCTGGTTTACCTTTATCATCGTGTACTGCTTTAGGTGACCTTACAGGTCACTATTGCACGTTGATAGAGCCCCTAGGATTCTTGCTTGACTGCCAGCAGTATTAGGGTGATCATATACGTGGGAGCTGGTAGTCTATAAGCACATCCTTAAAAGATCCCTAGTCGTGGGAGTTTCGAGACAGGGCATCGATACTCCAGAATAGACTAGTGTATACAGTCGAGACCCCGACGAGGGGCGGTGGCCGGTCTCACAAGCTACTGGTGTCAGTTGGTTCACCTAAGATGTATACAGGTGCTCATTGGGTTATGAGTACACCGGACAGGACTCGCCGGGAACATGCTAGTTGGTCTTATACCTGACGTCAGATAGCAGTTCCCTGGTGACATGTGTACAGGTTAGTTCATCGACCTGAGGATCGTCATTTGTCTCGTGTGAGTTCCCACTGTACTTTGATTACTACCCTACCACGCTCAAAGGAGACGTGCAAACAGGTTTTAGTTGGGTACAGTCCTGAGCCACATGGAGGCAGTGAGCGGATCTTCAGGGGTTCGTCTCTCCCGGTATTGGGGGTGAGGTCGCGCTGTGTCTAGGAGAGCCATTACACAAAGCCCTCGGCCGAGGCAGGAGATTTACTGGTAGGTATTCCAGTAGTATCTCAGGGTGTTCTGGGCTACACTCCGACACGACTTGTACCGCTTTTGGGGGTCTGACTTTTACCAACCTCCTAGGCCCGCCATGCGATGCTCATAGATGAACGGACCGGACTGTACGGATATTGTCACTGACAGGCTCAGTAGGGTGTCAGGATCAGTTCGCTCATCGACGTCCCTTTTGGTCAATACCTGGTAGCCCGTTACGTATAGGCTAATACCTCTGACGTGCTAGTGGTTAAATCCACAACCAAAGTATTGACGAGTCTTTAGAGTCCCCCACAGACCAGTTTCTCAAGTTTCGGGCGAAACGCTGTAGAGGCCGTATGGAGATATGGCAGGGTTCAATCAGATACGTGCGGTATTGCACGGATCCTGATCGGACGGTTAATACTAGCGGGCTTTGGTTTAAGCCGGATCCCAGTATAGTACTGTGTAGACTTTGTCTCTTTGCATTTGTAATCGGTCGGAATACAAATGCGGGTATGTATGTACAGTAGCGGGGTTTTCCTGTAATTTATTACGGGATCAGTTTTTTTGGAGTTGCCAGTGTAAGTGCACGGAGGCGCCCCGGCCGTCAATCCGACGGCCAAACGCGGAAACGGTGATAAACTTTAAATTTTGCGGACTTAGCAAACCGGCACCACCGCGCACTAAACCCCGGATCGTGCCATTAAACTAATTCTAGCAAACAAGAGAAGGGTTAGAGATATACGGACTGATCCGAGTCCTCCGGTCTTCTTCTCCACTCCGATCTCCTCGCGGGATCTCCGTCCGTCTCCTCCTCGTCGGAAGGGCACCACGTCGCCTGCATCTTTTACGGGCTCCCGCCTCTATACCGAGGCAACTCGGGCATGAAGCCGGCAACTCGACATGCCCAAGATTTGCTGTAGAATGAAGTGTAGAGTGTATGTCTCACTTTGGGGTATTGGTTGCCTTTTGAAGATGGAGGAATGAAGGTATGAAAAATGGTGCTTTCATTTTTCCTTGTATCAAAAATGAGATGAATGAATGCTACTCTCTCAAAGGTGAAGATGAAGCTCTCTCATTTTCTTCTCTTTTCTTCTTCTCTCTTTCTTTTCTTAACCATGAATAATGATCTCTCCTCTTTAGAAATGGTGGAGGAAAACAATATGAAGCAAGAGGGAGGTGAGTGTAGGAAACATAAGTGGTGACCACAAACAAACATAAAGACATCAACCATGCTTAATCCTTCTATTCACATCAAATCCCATTAATGCAAAAGCATGGATGATAAAGCAAAGATGCTTATCATAATGAATACAAGTGCAAGAAGACCCCTCCACAAATGTTATTTGTACAATTGCAAATAACCCCCTCCATCGGAAAAGTCCGGCCGGGACAGAACAAAGGAAAACCGGCCGGAACGGAAAGCAAACTGGCAACTCCAGAAAACTGGTCCCGTAATAAATTACAGGGAAAACCCCCATACTGTGCATACACACCCGCATCTGTATTCCGTCCGGATACAAATGCAGTGAGACAAAATCTACACTGTACTATACTAGGATCCGGCTTAAACCAAAGCCGGCTAGTAATATCCGTCCGATCCTGATCCGTGCAATACCGCACGTATCTGATCGAACGCTGCCATATAACCATACGGCCACTAGTACAAAACTGTCCGATCCTGATCCATGCAATACCGCACGTATCTGATCGGACCCTGCCATATCTCCATACGGCCTCTACAGCGTTTCGCCCGAAAGCTTGAGTAACTGAAAGTGTGGTGGACTCTAAAGACTCGTCAATACTATGGCTGTGGATTTAACCACTAGCACGTCAGAGGTATAAGCCAATACGTGACGGGCCACCAGCTATTGACTAAAAGGGACGTCGATGAGGAAGCTCACCCCGACACCCAACTGAGCCTGTCAGTGACAATATCCGTACAGTCCGGTCCGTTCGTCTATGAGCATCGCATGTCGGGCCTAGGGGGTTGGTAAAAGTCAGACCCCCAAAAGCGGTACAAGTCGTGTCGGAGTGTAGCCCAGAACACCCTGAGATACTACTGGAATACCTACCAGTAAATCTCCTGCCTTGGCCAAGGTCTTCGTGTAATGGCTCTCCTAGACACAGCGCGACCTCACCCCCAATACCGGGAGAGACGAACCCCCGAAGATCCGCTCACTGCCTCCATGTGGCTCGGGACTGTACCCAACTAAAACCTGTTTGCACGACTCCTTTGAGCCGTAGTAGGGTAGTAATCAAAGCACAGTGGGAACTCACACGAGACAAATGACGATCCCCAGGTCGATGAACTAACCTGTACACATGTCACCTGGGAACTGCTATCTGACGTCAGGTATAAGCCCAACTAGCATGTTCCCGGCGAGTCCTGTCCGGTGTACTCATAACCCAATGAGCACCTGTATACATCTTAGGTGAACCAACTGACACCAGTGGCTTGTGAGACCGGCCACCGCCCCTCGTCGGGGTCTCGACTGTATACACTAGTCTACTCTGGAGTATCGATGCCCTGTCTCGAAACTCCCACGACTAGGGACCTTTTAAGGATGTGCTTATAGACTCCAGCTCTCACTTATATGATCGCCCTCATACTGCTGGCAGTCAAGCAAGAATCCTCGGGGCTCTATCAACGTGCAATAGCGACATGTCAGGTCACCTAAAGCAGTACACGATGATAAAGATAAACCAGATAGCGTACTATCATCTTGAGTAAGACTGTCCTACTGGGACATGTCCTCCCCTCAATCATTGCAATCACGTGCCTGTGATCCAATAATTGACTCTGAGGGCACTATCTCCAACAATCTCCCACTTGCACTCAAGGCTAATTATTGCGATGTCGCATACTCACAGCCCGTGTGATACCGAACACCCAACTCCTCTACTTGTCAGTCTCACAAAATCCGTTTGCGAAACTATTGCGTTCGAGGAATAGCCTCAGTGAGTGGATCCGCCTAGAAGTTTCTTTCTATGTCTCTCTATATCTCAAGTTCGCGGAGAAAGCCATCTCCCGAAATGAGCAATACCTGTCTTAGAATGTCTGGATGTCTGATGGGACCTAGCTCATAAATGAACTCCAAATCCAAACTTCTTAGACTGTATCGTCAACTGAACTTAATCAGTATCCTGCGCCATGCCACCCTCAGTATTGCCTTGGACCACCTGTCCAAAATACTGCCCCCTCGTCAGAAGGAAAACTATAACTCTGACAACCTCCTTGTCGTCCATGTCACCTTAGAAGCCTGGAATGATAACTGTCTCCCAAAGGAGGCAGCCGTTATCATATCCCTAGAACATTCACTTATGTTCTAAAACTGCTTCCGACTGTTTCTCCAGGATTGGATCAATGTCAACTTATTGCATCTACTGCAAGAACAACATCTGGTGTGGTACTTGACATCTCATGATTGACTCAATTGCCTAAGCAAGTGATCTGCCAATCATGCACATCCCTCTCCCCTTTAGTCTGTAAGACACCTTTAGAGAGGGTGACTCCATCACCTGCAGGTACACTACCGTGCCAGGAGTCGTCCATTCTAAATACTCTTAGAATGCTGTCAAGGTACCCTGATTGGGAAACCACCCAAATCTAGATCTAAAACCATAGATCCAGTAACCAGTATGTCTGATATAATGTCCAGGTCCTTTGTGGAGAAACCACTGTATGACGACCAAAGTATAACCGATCGTAGTATAGGAATATCACTTCCTACTACCTTCTCAACCGATCCATCCCCTGTTCTGATGACGTCAAACCTGTGACTGTCACATCAGAAATAGATGATCTATCTCCGCTACATCTGTTTTAGTCTATAAATAGACATAAGCCTGATGTCTACCAATGCTTCCGCTGCTCCCACTGACTACGACAACCCTCTGCCAGAGTCATATAGACGCGCACTTCTAAAACTAGTTTAGAACGACGCTATACTCATCCTCCTGCCGGGTCTCGCAGCCTGGAACAACAACAATGGCGAGTGTGGGTAAACAAGAACTTCCCTGTCACCGTCCTTGAGGCTACCGGAGTACCTCTCGGGTGCCTGAAGTTACCCACCTTATCTGCGGAGTGGCCAATGGAATGTCAAAACAGATTGAATCTTTAGGTTCCTTATCAAATCTTCAGTAATCGTTTGCGGTTCTGGAACCACTTCCAGTTCTACCATACTCCCACTTCTGTTTTTGAAAAAAAAATCCATTTTTAATAAAACTGTGGCGAGTCTAGAACAATATTTCTATTGATCTGCCAGATGGTAGAAAATCAACCCTCGTCATAGCCTGGGTCAACCCACAAACAGCCATTACAGAAACGTGCCTTGAGTTATCCAGAGTCTGGTTTTAATCATAAGCCGGACAACTCCCCGTACCTTAACAATGTTAAGGTATGAACTGTACCATATCCAATATAGAACCAGAGGCACTGATTTAATTGAACCAGATTCAAATCATGCAGCTATCTCCAGTGCATGTCAACTAAATGGAAGGAGGCCGATCAGCGTTACTCAACTTAGGAATGCTTCCAATTATGAGTAACCAGAAAGAGAAGTAATTTCTATAAACTGAATACCATACACAAGTATCTACATCTTCGATCACTTTGAAGAATCCCGATACTTGCTACACCTGGTTCTCTACTCTATTCAAATACCTATAACTCCTCAAAACTCAGACCCCATGTTTCTACGAAACACATGTCTAAGAACTAGAGAAGTTAAAAGTAAACAGAATATAGTATGAGGACCAACCCCTTTGTCCTAATGGACACTGGACAACATACAATACTCTGTATAAGTCCGCTGAGTCTAACAACTCTTTCACTGTATGTCGTTGGTTGAAAACTGTACTTATGGTTAAGAAGAATTACACCGCTGTTTAATGCTCCTTACCTAACCATCCACTGATATAGGTAAATGTCATCGACATAATATCAAAAGATATATCTCACTCTATGAAAATAGACGTACAGATATATCAATTTGAAATTGGTGCACAACAGCGGATATTCAAAACCAAATATTTGCCGACCGGCAAACAGCCCAGATGATCTCCTCAAATATCACCGATTACAACGAATCCCGATATAATGAGGATGATCACCCTATTCCCAATAACTTACTCCCACTCATCATCTGTAAAACCATACAGATGTGAGAATCAAACCTGGTAAATACATACCCTGGAGCAAGTGTCTAATCGGGAAATCAGTTTTCTTTTAACAGTACACAGTGAAACTGAAACATTGAAGTGTTTCGGTGGGGTATCCCGGTATTCATAGTAATGCCTCTACCATTATCCAGATTCACAACTATAACCGTATAATTCTTTGCCACCTCTCCAAATCCCTTTATATGTCTTTAGTCATTACCTTCTGCACACCCCTTTGGCCAAATGGTTTTCTTCCTTCCCTACCGTTCGGCACCAGCCTATGGTTTGGAAGAAGACTATCCAATAAGCATAAAGGGTGTACTGTCCTAATCCTAGGAGCACTCGCAACGCGAGAGAAGGTGAAGATAAAAGACACCTGAATGTACTTAATTCCTATTTCTCCTGAACCAGGATCCATCCCCGAACTGGAACAAGTTCCTTTCGAGTTCGTATATAACCATACGATGGATTATCCAATAAACTGGGATCTTCGTAGTAATACGGAGTGTCCTGGAGAAATACAAAGGTGATTTAGGATTGGCGAAGAAATACTTGGTTTGGTCGTGAATATCAGTCGCAATTTACTTTGCCCTCTTACTAATCCCTTGCTTCGTCTTAATCTTAATACCTTCTGTACACCGTTTAGGCTAACTGGTTTTCTTCATTCCCTACCGGTCGGCACCAGCCTATGGTTTGGAAGAAGACTATCCAATTTGCGTAATAGGTGTACTACTCCTAAACCAAGGAGTACTCGCAACATGAGAGAGGGTGAAAAGAAAAGACAACTGAATAATCCTATCCGTTTTCTCCAGAACCGGAAACCATCCTCGAATAAATTCCTTCGAGTTCGTATATAACCATACGATGGTTTTGTCCAATGGAAGTGGACGTTCGTAGTAATACGGGGTGTCCTGGAGAAAAGGGTAAAAGTAGGAGTGGCAATGAGGTCTGCAACTCTGATAATCCAAAAGCCAGTGTTAAGAAGGTTCGGTCAACTTGGTCACTGAGTCATGGTCATAGGGTCGGGTCAATGGTCGCTGCCAGAGAGAGAGAGAAAAGAAACACTCAGCGTGCACTCTATCCTAGATCAGAATGGTTACCAATTTATCTAATCTGGAAACCTCCCACTGTACCTCAAATTCTCCTCCAAACCTGAAAGAAGAATTAGTCAGGGTCACCCGAGGAGTAAACCAACTCATCAGTGGGAATCGGAATCCAACTATCATTGCATGATAACGTGACGGAATCCGCTCACGGTATCACACTCCAGAAGGTATGCGCATATCTGGCAAGTTTCAGTACTTTTGAAACTCCCGATGTGATTTCTGCCCCATGCTCTTATGACCTTGACTAAGGCCAACAAATCATAAGTCACATGTCAAGTTCTACCCGTCATTGTCCAGGTTGATTTGAACCCACCCGTACAAGCCCTTGACTAGGGCCAACAAGGCTATACGACTGTCCCAAACCAACACATCTATCTATGCAGCATATGAATACCCAATAGCTACCAAACACTGTGCCTTGACTAAGGCCAACAAACACAGCTTGAATACTATTGACTACCCATATGAAACGACGGAGGGCTACGAATGGTTTCTGGCGAAAACCTTTAACGTAATGAACTTGATCTCGTTGAAGGAACTGATAGCTTCTTAGAAAATATAGTAACGAAAACCTTTACTAAAGAGGTCACTCCCGGTGAAGGGATCTCGGCTCTTTCCCCGTAGAATGGGGTGCAGGATATTCCAAATGAATACCACGGTGCAAAGCAAAAGTAATCGGCTATAGTGAAGTTAATGCCCTGACGCAAACTTCTGTCCAAGGGGTCACTCCCGGTGAAGGGATCTCGGCCCTTGCCTCGTCGACTGAGGAGCAGGATATTCCAAATGAATACCACGATGCAAAACAAAAGAGAACGTCCTTGCAATAACAGCTTTTTGAAAAGTGTTCCAACAACATCAGAATAGGTTTGTTTAACTTGCATTGATCCGAATCAACGCAGTCCCATCAATTGATCACACCACAAAGAACGAAAATATACTGACGTACGTATATGCCATCCGCATTCGCCACTGGGTCCCGTCATCACTCGTTAGGTTAGCTTACTAACGACAGAGCGGGGACTGGACTAGCGCGGATGAAAAACATATACAACATCTACTAATATATATACCAATATATAGTATTTCGCTCAAGGCGTGAAAAGAAATGCAACATCACAGAATGTACAGCATCACAGAACAATACAGATATCTGGGATCCCCGGGTTTCACAGAGCCACTACTGAAACCCGACGTTCCCCTGGTCGTGTGGATAGCCTGTGCAATGAAATCCTAGACCCCTACGGGCGCGGCAAGTCACCCGCCAAAACCTGAAGCGAGGCAGCCCCCTTCAGCTCCGTGAATGGACCACCCAGCACTCCACGGAATCCGGCAACTTGGGCACCCCTCCTGGGTCAACCTGTACCCCCTACGAGTGCGGCGAATAGCCCGCCAATCCTAGAGTAAAGCCCCCTCCGTCCCAATGCCATGAGATGCGGTCTTGTTGCCCTCTAGAACCCGGCCATCCGTGCACCCCACCGCGGGGTAATCCTAGTACAGAAAGTAAAATATACATACAACGGGTACATCGACCGCAACCAGGTCGTGCCCCAAAATAATAATACAATCAGGCAGTGACGGCAGTCCACATGTCGGACGCTCGCCCCGCAAAAACAAATGTACATAATACAACAACACTGTACTAGCATTGCATCCAGGCTATCCCCCACGACAGATCCGCAACATCACAGCATAAACATAGAACATCAACGTGAAAGTCACGTTCGCAAATCCGTCTAACCGGGCTATAGCAGTTAGACGGGATTTACCGATCGAGTGACATTCACGGTCGCAGATATAATGTAAATACTGTGAAAAATGTGTTTAAAATTTTCCGATTGACCAAAAATTAACAAGTGGGCCCCCAATCAAAACTGTAGCACTCACAGAAATCCTGGGCCCAATTTTAATATTCCAAAACCCATATTTTAAGCCTAGAAGGCCTCTGGAAAAATTTGGTGAAGTGATCTCCACAGTGTGCGGCGGAAGGGCGGCGGGAAGGGGGTTTTCGCGGCGCTTCCGCACTCCCACTGTGGAGTTACTTCGTCGAATTTTTACAGAGTTCTTAGATTTTCCAGTACATCAATATTTTACAACCTGAAAAATTTTTAGACTTCAAAAAATTTCAACAGAAACTGATGTGAAGAAAAAAATACGGTTTTTGGAATTTTGGTCGATCGGAACTGAAAAACACATCAAACCAAGCTAGACGAAGTTAATGGCGAGGCTCTGATACCACTGTAAGTGCACGGCGGCGCCCCGGCCGTCAATCCGACGGCCAAACGCGGAAACGGTGATAAACTTTAAATTTTGCGGACTTAGCAAACCGGCACCACCGCGCACTAAACCCCGGATCGTGCCATTAAACTAATTCTAGCAAACAAGAGAAGGGTTAGAGATATACGGACTGATCCGAGTCCTCCGGTCTTCTTCTCCACTCCGATCTCCTCGCGGGATCTCCGTCCATCTCCTCCTCGTCGGAAGGGCACCACGTCGCCTGCATCTTTTACGGGCTCCCGCCTCTATACCGAGGCAACTCGGGCATGAAGCCGGCAACTCGACATGCCCAAGATTTGCTGTAGAATGAAGTGTAGAGTGTATGTCTCACTTTGGGGTATTGGTTGCCTTTTGAAGATGGAGGAATGAAGGTATGAAAAATGGTGCTTTCATTTTTCCTTGTATCAAAAATGAGATGAATGAATGCTACTCTCTCAAAGGTGAAGATGAAGCTCTCTCATTTTCTTCTCTTTTCTTCTTCTCTCTTTCTTTTCTTAACCATGAATAATGATCTCTCCTCTTTAGAAATGGTGGAGGAAAACAATATGAAGCAAGAGGGAGGTGAGTGTAGGAAACATAAGTGGTGACCACAAACAAACATAAAGACATCAACCATGCTTAATCCTTCTATTCACATCAAATCCCATTAATGCAAAAGCATGGATGATAAAGCAAAGATGCTTATCATAATGAATACAAGTGCAAGAAGACCCCTCCACAAATGTTATTTGCACAATTGCAAATAACCCCCTCCATCGGAAAAGTCCGGCCGGGACAGAACAAAGGAAAACCGGCCGGAACGGAAAGCAAACTGGCAACTCCAGAAAACTGGTCCCGTAATAAATTACAGGGAAAACCCCCATACTGTGCATACACACCCGCATCTGTATTCCGTCCGGATACAAATGCAGTGAGATAAAATCTACACTGTACTATACTAGGATCCGGCTTAAACCAAAGCCGGCTAGTAATATCCGTCCGATCCTGATCCGTGCAATACCGCACGTATCTGATCGAACGCTGCCATATAACCATACGGCCACTAGTACAAAACTGTCCGATCCTGATCCATGCAATACCGCACGTATCTGATCGGACCCTGCCATATCTCCATACGGCCTCTACAGCGTTTCGCCCGAAAGCTTGAGTAACTGAAAGTGTGGTGGACTCTAAAGACTCGTCAATACTATGGCTGTGGATTTAACCACTAGCACGTCAGAGGTATAAGCCAATACGTGACGGGCCACCAGCTATTGACTAAAAGGGACGTCGATGAGGAAGCTCACCCCGACACCCAACTGAGCCTGTCAGTGACAATATCCGTACAGTCCGGTCCGTTCGTCTATGAGCATCGCATGTCGGGCCTAGGGGGTTGGTAAAAGTCAGACCCCCAAAAGCGGTACAAGTCGTGTCGGAGTGTAGCCCAGAACACCCTGAGATACTACTGGAATACCTACCAGTAAATCTCCTGCCTTGGCCAAGGTCTTCGTGTAATGGCTCTCCTAGACACAGCGCGACCTCACCCCCAATACCGGGAGAGACGAACCCCCGAAGATCCGCTCACTGCCTCCATGTGGCTCGGGACTGTACCCAACTAAAACCTGTTTGCACGACTCCTTTGAGCCGTGGTAGGGTAGTAATCAAAGCACAGTGGGAACTCACACGAGACAAATGACGATCCCCAGGTCGATGAACTAACCTGTACACATGTCACCTGGGAACTGCTATCTGACGTCAGGTATAAGCCCAACTAGCATGTTCCCGGCGAGTCCTGTCCGGTGTACTCATAACCCAATGAGCACCTGTATACATCTTAGGTGAACCAACTGACACCAGTGGCTTGTGAGACCGGCCACCGCCCCTCGTCGGGGTCTCGACTGTATACACTAGTCTACTCTGGAGTATCGATGCCCTGTCTCGAAACTCCCACGACTAGGGACCTTTTAAGGATGTGCTTATAGACTCCAGCTCTCACTTATATGATCGCCCTCATACTGCTGGCAGTCAAGCAAGAATCCTCGGGGCTCTATCAACGTGCAATAGCGACATGTCAGGTCACCTAAAGCAGTACACGATGATAAAGATAAACCAGATAGCGTACTATCATCTTGAGTAAGACTGTCCTACTGGGACATGTCCTCCCCTCAATCATTGCAATCACGTGCCTGTGATCCAATAATTGACTCTGAGGGCACTATCTCCAACAGCCAGTTTGTTTTCCGTTTCAGCCATATTTCTTTGTATCTTTCATTGGCTGAAGATTGGTGGAGGAGAGCTTATTTGCAAGCATGCAAATTTGGTTAGTGGAGGGTGTTATTTGCATATTGTTGTATCATGATAATTCCTCCACCATTTGACTTCTTATTCTTTTCATCATGGCTTGACTTTTGGTTCATCATGGTTGTTGGTGATGTGTTATGATGAGGTTGGTGGAGTGTTGGTTTTGATTGGTGATGATTTCTTTTCATGATCACCTTCTCTCTTGCGTGATTGATACACACACACCCCTTGGCTTTTCTCTCCGATTACATTCTCTTGTTTTGGCCGGCCACTTGAAGAGGGAGGGGGCTGAAATTTTTGGGTAGGGGATTTTGGTTCTCTTGATGTTTGCAAAATCCCCAAGTTCATCCACAAAATTCCTCACTTCATTACCTCCACTAAAAGGGCAACTTCCAATACCCCAAATGAGACATAGCTTTCTACACTATATTCTACAGCAAATCTTGGGCACGTCGAGTCGCCAACTCCGTGCCCGAGTTGCCTCGGTCGAGAGGCGGGAGCCCGTAAAAGAAGCCGGCGACGTGGTGCCCTTCCGGCAAGGAGCTGAAGACCGGAGATTCCGCGGGGAGATCGGGACGACGACGAGAAGACCGAAGGACACGGATCGATCGGTATATCTCTCTACCCCCTTCTCTAAATAGCTAGGACTAGATTAATGGCCCGATCCGGGATTTTTGTGCGCGGTGGTGCCGGTTTACAAGTTCGTAAAAAGTTTCGTTTCCGCATTCCGGCGTCGGATTGACGGCCGGGGCGCCGCCGTGCACTTACATGGTATCAAAGCCACGCCATTAAGCTAGTCTAGCTTGGTCTAATGTGTTTACACTTTCGATCGAACAAAATTCCAAAACCCGCATTTTCAAAAACATCAGTTTCTGTCGAAATATTTTTGTCTCCAAAAAAGTTTTCAGGTTGTTGCAGAATACTGAGCAGGAAATTCTAAGACATCTGTGAAAAATTGGTGGCGTGATACTGTAGAACCACCGCGGAACAGCGGCCAAAACCCCCTTGGCACCGCGGTTCCGCCGCAGTACAGTGTCTTCACTGCACCATTTTTCCACAGTGATCTTTTTACAGAGAAATTGGGGTTTTGGAACATTCTTTTTGGGCCCAGATTTTCTCTTAGTGCTACAGTTGTGCTTGGGGCCCACTTGGGTAAATTTGATCGATCGAAACTGTTTAAACACATTAGTTCACAGTATTTACATTATATCTGCGACCGTGAATGTCACTTGATCGGTAAATCTTGTCTAACTGCTATAGCCCGGTTAGACGGATTTGCGAACGTGACATTCACGTTGATGTTCTGTGATTGTGCTGTGATGTTGCGGATTGGTCGTGGGGGATAACCTGGGTGCAATGTTAGTACAGATTTGGTTGTATTATGTACATTTGATATTGCGGGACGAGCGTCCGACATGTGGACTGCCGTCACTGCCTGATTGTATATTATTCTTTTGGGGCATGACCAGGTTGAGGTCGATGTACCCGTTGTATATATATTTTACTTTCTGTACTAGGATTACCCCAAGGTGGGGTGCACGGATAGCTGGGTTCTAGAGGGCAACGGGCCCGCATCTCATAGCATTAAGACGGAGGGGGCCTCACTCTAGAATTGGCGGGCTATTCGCCGCACTCGTAGGGGGTACAGGTTGACCCAGGAGGGGTGCCCAAGTTACCGGATTCCATGAAGTGCTGGGTGGTCCATTCACGTTGCTGAAGGGGGGCTGCCTCGCTTCAGGTTTTGGCGGGTAAGTTGCCGCGCCCATAGGGGTTTAGGATTTCATTGCACAGGCTATCCACACAACCAGGGGAACGTCGGGTTTCAGTAGCGGCTCTGTGAAACCCGGGGATCCCAGATATCTGTATTGTTCTGTGATGCTTATTACATTTCTGTGATGTTGCATTTTATCACGCCTTGAGCGAAATATTATATATTGATATATATACTAGTAGATGTTGTATATGTTTTGCATCCGTGCTAGTCCAGTCCCCGCTCTGTCGTTAGTTAAGTAACCTAACGGGTAATGACGGGACCCAGTGGCGAATGCGGATGGCATATACGTACATCATTATTTTCGTTCTTTATTGGTGTGATCAATTGATGGGACTGCGTTGATTCGGATCAATGCAAGCTATACAAACCTATTCTGATGTTGTTGGAACACTTTTCAAAAAGCTGTTATTGCAAGGACGTTCTCTTTTGTTTTGCATCGTGGTATTCAGTTGGAATATCCTGCTCCTCAGTCGACGAGGCAAGGGCCGAGATCCCTTCACCGGGAGTGACCCCTTGGACAGAAGTTTGCGTCAGGGCAATAACTTCACTATAGCCGATTACTTTTGCTTTGCATTGTGGTATTCAGTTGGAATATCCTGCACCTCATTCTACGGGGAAAGAGCCGAGATCCCTTCACCTGGAGCGACCTCTTTAGCAAAGGTTTTCGTCACTATATTTTTAAAAGCTATTCGGTTCCTTCAACGATATCAAGTTCATTACGTTAAAGGTTTTCGCCAGAAACCATTCGTAGCCCTCCATCATTTCGGTTAAATATTCGGTAGTATTCAAGCTATGTATTTTGACCTCACGCCAAGGCATAGTGATTGGTAGCTGCCGGATATTTATCTGTTGCATAGATAGATGCGTTGGTTTGGGACAGTCGTACTACTATTTTGGCCTACGTCAAGGGTATGTACAGGTGGGTTCAAATTAACCTGGATAATGATGGGCAGAACTTGACATGTGACTTATGATATTTTGACCTCACGCCAAGGTCATAAGAGCATGGGGCAAAAATCACATCGGGAGTTTCTAAAGAAACTGAAACTTGCGAGATATGCGCATACCTTCTGGAGTGTGATGACGTGAGCGGATTCCGTCATGTTATCATATGATGATAGTTGGATCCCGATTCCCACTGATGAGTTGGTTTACTCCTCGGGTGATCCCGACTATTTCTTCTTTCAGGTTTGGAGGAGAATTTGAGGTTACAGTAGGAGGTTTCCAGATTAGATAAATTTGTAACCATTCTGAACTAGGTTAGAGTGCACGCTGAGTGTTTCTTTTCTCTCTCTCTTTGGCAGCGACCATGACCCGACCCTAAGACTATGACTCAGTGACCAAAATTAACTGAACTTTCTTAAACACTGGCTTTTGGATTGTCAGAGTTGCTTACCTCATTGCCACTCCTACTTTTACCCTTTTCTCCAGGATGCCCCGTATTACTACGAACATCCACTTCCATTGGATAAAACCACCGTATGGTTATATACGAACTCGAAGGAATTTATTCGAGGATGGTTTCCGGTTCTGGAGAAAACGAATAGGACTATTCGGTTGTCTTTTCCTTTTACCTTCTCTCAGGTTGCGAGTACTCCTTGGTTTAAGAGATAGTACACCTATTACGCAAATTGGATAGTCTTCTTCCAAACCATAGGCAGCTGCCGACCGGTAGGGAATGAAGAAAACCAATTAGCCTAACAATGGTGTACAGAAGGTATCAAGTAAAGGCATATCAAGGGATTAGTAAGAGGGCAAAGTAAATTGCGACTGCTATTCACGACCAAACTAAGTATTTCTTCGCCAATCCTAAATCACCTTTGTATTTCTCCAGGACACTCCGTATCACTACGAAGATCCACAGTTTATTGGATAATCCATCGTATGGTTATATACGAACTCGAAAGGAACTTGTTCCAGTTCGGGGATGGATTCTGGTTCAGGAGAAATAGGAATAAGGTTTATCCGGTTGTCTTTTATCTTCACCTTCTCTCGCATTGCGAGTGCTCCTGGGATTAGGACAGTACACCCATTATGCTTATTGGATAGTCTTCTTCCAAACCATAGGCTGGTGCCGAACGGTAGGGAAGGAAGAAAACCATTTAGCCTAAGAGGGAGTACAGAATGTAATGACTAAAGACATATAAAGGAATTTGTAAAGATGGCAAAGAATTAAACGGTTGCAGTTGTGAATCTGGATAATGGAAGAGGCATTACTAGGAATACCAGGATACCCCATCGAAACATTTCAATGTTTCAGTTTCACTGTGTACTGTTAAAGGAAAACTGATTTCCCGATTAGATACTCACTCCAGGGTATGTATTTACCAGGTCTGATTCTCGCATCTGTATGGTTTTACAGATGATGAGTGGGAGTAAGTTATTGGGAATTAGGTGATCATCCTCATTATATCGGGATTCGTTGTAATCGGTGATATTTGAGGAAGTCACCTGGGCGGTTTGCCGGACGGCAAATATTTGGTTTTGAATATCCGTTGTTATGAACCAATTTCAAATTGATATATCTGTACGTCTATTTTTATAGAGTGAGATATACCTTTTTGAAATTATGTCCGTGACATTTACCTATATCAGTGGATGGTTAGATAAGGAGCATTAATGTCACGACCCGAAAGAGCACGTGACTGGCCCTTGAACCCTATGAAGCCTATAGGACTCCATCTGATCCAAGTAAACCAAAAGCCCAGAAATCTAAAACCCTTTTGAAGAATAAGTAAAGAAAACTGGTTTAAAGAAGTGAAGAAATACAGGTTTGAAATCAAGGTTTTTTAAATAACTAAGCCGAAAGTACGTTTTGGAAACAATAAGTCTTTTCTAAAAATTTCGGCAGAGTCTCTTTTGTAAAACTGGCCCCGAATGGGGTAAAACAAGGATATCAATATATGCAAATGATAAAGGCATCCCCAAGCGGGAGCTAGCTCTTCGTCAATCGACGGTCACAACCACGCAAGATATGATAATATACAACGCCAAGTGGCGAGGATCAAATCCAAAAGAAAGCTCAAAAGCAACAAGGAAATCCGCAATACAACTAAGCGCGACTCTAAGGTCGAAATATACAACACTGATATCTAGGTCTGAAAGAATATACAAGTTTTGGTTGATGGACAATTTCTAGATACAATGAAATAAATAAATACAATGGTGGTTCTGATACGGAAGAATCCACCTACCAAAGCAAATCACCCGCAAGAAGGAAATGTGCCAGAAATGCCGCAATAGAACCTGTACGGCATAACCTGCAAGAGCTGTGGCACAACGGGGGTGAGTTGCCAACTCGTGAATAGAAACATCTACAAGGATAAATCGAATGCAAGACATAATCCTAAGTCAACGATCAGTAATACAATCCACAAGAGTACATCTGAGTGTGGTAAGGTAATATCTAATCATGTATGTAGTGCCAGGTACTCAAGTAATAACATGTCATGAATGTAAAGTATGCTGCATGAAGTAAATGTGGTGAAGTATCAATGATATCAATACACATATATTAGCGTCCCATTCCACTAATATTGGTGTAAGGGTATATATAACAGCGCCCTCATACCCTGTTATATATACAAATGAAGTATGATAAGTGTAAACCAGTCTGTATATGATCCATGTCTGTATATATGTGGAACCCGTCCACCTGTCACCCAATGACAATAAGCATCATGTATGCAATGTGAGGATATAAACAAAATCATGGAAAAACATCATGAAACCCGTGCCTAGCATCGACACGTAAATCCTCCTGTATCGGGCATCCGTCGTTCCGGAGCATACCCTATCTCAATCCATCGGGCATCCGTCATTCCGGAGCATACCCTATCTCAATCCATCGGGCATCCGTCATTCCGGAGCATACCCTATCTCAATCCATCGGGCATCCGTCATTCCGGAGCATACCCTATCTCAATCCATCGGGCATCCGTCATTCCGGAGCATACCCTATCTCAATCCATCGGGCATCCGTCATTCCGGAGCATACCCTATCTCAATCCATCGGGCATCCGTCATTCCGGAGCATACCCTATCTCAATCCATCGGGCATCCGTCATTCCGGAGCATACCCTATCTCAATCCATCGGGCATCCGTCATTCCGGAGCATACCCTATCTCAATCCATCCTCTAGCACCGAGAAAACACGGGGCGACGCCCCAAATATCATATCAAGGGAACCGGGTTTTTAAATGGTTACTTATTCGAAAAGGCTACGGTTCCCAAATCCAGAAATCACATGAAAATCCAACATCAGGAAGTAAATCCAATGCGATGTACTATGCAATCAATCCATGATATATGCAACATGTAAAGAGAGTAATCATATCGGAAATCATGCAACATGGAATAGGAATGCGCATATGTCGAATGAAGCATCATATCACAAATGCAATAGTACTACAGTGTAGTGACATGGCAATTATCGATGATGAAGTGTGTGAGCCGGCAAATAGTGTACGTGAAACATACGCATCATCGATAATGGTGCTGGTGTCCTAACAGCATGATAACAACATGGTAATGAACATATGCCAGCAATGCGAATAGCATGAATATGCGGAAATCTAGTAATCAGCAGCACAGTGAAGTATCTACTATGCAACTACATCTAAGTATATATGTAGATATAGTCGGTGATCCCGCCTCAATGTCATATCGTAAGATATCCTCTAGCTATGAGCGCGGATCTATCATCAATATCAGCTCGTACGGTAAATCATCGTACGGCATTCCCAAAAGCTGGGTAGGGATCAACATCTCACTGTCTCATCACATAACAAATATCACCATCATCAGATCATATAGTCTGGGTGTACTACTCTATCTCTAGTACAAACGGTAACATCGGTAAAGTATGCATGCGGGGGTAAACACACATCCCAAGCCCGCAAGAATCACAAGTCATATCCCACATATGAATCGTATCAAAACACCGATCCCAGGGCACCAAGCCCACAATATCGACTCATCTCCAAAGTCGTCACATATCATCAACCACAGTGTAAGTACATGTGAAAAGCAAGGGTATATGTATAGGTGTAATTCTATCCTAGGGTCCGCGACTATGAACTACACTAGTCACTTCTAACCCTACATATCCAAATACACCTAAAATCACAATACTACAAAATAAACTATCTACGGACTGCGGGGGTGCTATACGCCATCCACCCGACTTTCCCCCGTAGATATAATCTACTCACCTTGCATCATCATTTGCGGACATCACCATGTATTTGCTTGTCGTCCGAAGTCTTCATGGGTACCTACACATCAAAATATCGTATATGCGCATTAAAACCAAATCCAATCTAAAACGGCGCATAAACTCCAAAACGATACGATAAGGGGGCCTATAGGTGAGAACCTATGGCACGCCTTCAAAACCATCCATAATCCTCTATATCGTCGTATAAACGACAATAGTCGAGGCAAAACACATTCCACCATTTCAGAATCCAAAAATACGGAATACGGAAACACGAATCCAAAACGACAACATAGGATATATGTCCCAGATTTCACCCTAGGAAGAATCTGTCAAAACTAGAAGTACCCAGGGCCAAGAATTGATGAATTGGGGCTGTGCACAGAAAACGAGGAGTTTCCTCTCAGGTCTGGCCGCAATTTGCGGCCAGAAAAGGGATTTTGGCGGCCTGAAGAAGGAGTGGGGAGCTAGGGTTTTGGGTGTTGCCTCTATGTTGCCTGCACATCTCAATTTCCACTCAATATTATTTTAGGGTTCTCGGGGTGTTAGCAGATTCCAATAACAGTGGCAGATTCCAGGTTTTTCCCCGATATAGTTTTCAAAAATCCGTATTCTGGTGTTTGCTTCAGGTTTTGGGCTCCAATTCAAACACTAGGGTGTTGGTAAGATCAATACTGAGCCCAATTTCATAATGCCACACCAATTCACTCAAACCCTAACTAGGTTTCTCTCAAATCCATACTATCACACAATATCGATAAAATCTTAACATGGGGTTATAGGAAAGGCTATACTTAAACAAATGGTTCAGAAATTACCTTCATTAGCAACTCAAGAAAATTCTTGAGTTGCCCTCTAGTGGCCAAATCCATGCTTCTTTAGCTCCATGTGTAGATCTAGGGATTTTGGACAATTTTAATGAAAGGAGTTTGGGGTTTTGGATATGTTTTTGAGATGAAGTGAGAGGATTTAGTGGAGGGGAGAGAGAGCTAGGGCAGCAGCAGCAAGGGAGAAGGAGAGGGAGAGAAAATGATGGGAGAATGGCTAAGTCTCAAGGTCAATGGTACCCCATGTCTCTCTCTCTCACCTACTCTCATCATTACCTTTTCTCTTTTCTTTTCTTTTTCCTTTTTCTTTTAAAAACCAACCCTTCTCACATCAATAGTGATCCCAAATGAAAAACCATGGCAAGAAAAGTGTACAAGTGTAGAAAATGTGATATGTGCAAGTTTTGCACAAAATTACCAAAAAACCCGATTAGCGATTTTAATCGCGATTAGCACTAAATTAGTGTCAAAATGATCACAACAACTTAAAAATATCATAATTTCAATAATTAACCCATTTTAGAATTTTCCATAATTTTTCATAATTTTTCTAACATTTTTCCTATTTATTTGCATTTAATATTAAAATAATCAATAAAATAATATTAAATTATAAAAATTCCCAAAATTAATATTTTATATTTTTAAAGATGTTACAATCTACCCCCCTTAAAGAAATTCGGTCCCCGAATTTAAATTTAAACCCCCAAATACAAAAAAACAATTTCAGTAATAATCCATTTGTCGGGGCTCCGAAAATATCAACACATAAAACATCACAGCGCAATGCATGCGCATGAAAAATGAGCAGATAACTCAAAAGCAAAACTCCGTCAAGCATCTCGCAATCATCGGAGTCGATATAAAAACACAATGTCAAATCCAATACAAAACCGATATGATATGGATCGAAACTACACATGTAGACATCCAATCTATACACGTAAAAAAAAAGCTGATGTAAAACATGCAAAAGTATATCCAGGTACCGTCTACCGACTAGTCCTACTCAGCATGAAAGCAAAAACCCAACATCATAAAAGGTACTGCTCCAAAAGGAATAAATCTCAAAAATGTACATAACACAATCCTATGCGTCTGGTGCGCACGGAAATCAAAAATCCAATATGTGCTAAACAGGTGCACAAAACAACATCTAGGTGCAACGGGTGTGCACGAAACCTCTGTCATGGGCAACGTATGTGCCTGACAGCCAAGGTCCGGTGCATCTAACATGCACGAAGAAATCTCGATTTAGTGCATCGGGTGCGCACCAAAATCGTATCTAAAAACATGCGCCCAACATGCGCGAAAATCCAAATCTGTGCATCTATCGTGCACGAATGAAAATCTAAACCCTGCGCACTCAACATGCACGGAATCACGAAATCCAATAACAACATCGAATAGGTGTAAAGCACATCACCAGCACGGAGTGCAAAACCCACCATCAAAATCCGGGTCAAAATCAACGATAAAATGCGTCTCAAACCAAAATCAGGTGTACCGCAAAGGAAATCTCACAATCGTGTGCATCAGCGTGCACGAATCGAAGCATAACACTAAAATGCATGAAAACTCTGCGCAAAATATATAAATATCCAGTGGGTGCATGAAGCCAATATCATGAAACTCAGTCACCAAAACTAAATCATGCAACAGAACGCCCAAAATACCGAAATCCAAAATGACGGATACGTGATAATCAAATCACAAAATCACAAATCATAAATACCGCCGTCAGTAGTTCCTCCTTCAAGGTCGAGAAGGAGTCGGTGCAATCCACTGCTAGCAGCGCAGGATATCTGTCTGCCTCTTGCTCACGATCTGGCGTCCTCTGACTCTCTGGGTCCTTATCCTCCCTGGGGGTTACCAATCTCACAGTCAATCGGCTCATCGGCCCTGTCAGGTGTGCTAACGGGGACGATTCCGTTCTGGCATTTCTCTGTCAAACCTCACGACCACTCGTAAGGCAGCATATCACTGGCGTCGGCCTCTGGCTCTCTGAATGTACGCAAAATGACCACTCCTGGTCTAGGTCTTCTCGAATCGTACTCCAGAAAAGTCCTGTCGAGGTTCCTTTCTCAAATCTCAGTCCCGCCGAAACGCCCGGAAGTCGTCATCCAATGCTGAAACTAAGGCTTATTCCGGAACGGCTGCATACTCATCGTGCTTCTTTCTGGAAGATATATCCGTATACCACGCCTCGGGGTGTGTATCACATCTGTAATGTCAGCGGAGTGGAACATCATCTCGTCGAAGTCTCGTACGAACTCTTTTCTTCACTCTGCTCAATGTCGACTGATTCGGACTCGTCTCATCGTGGCTACACGAACTGCGCTCCGACGGCTACGCTCGTATCTGGGGTCTCCCAAGTAGTATCCCATCACGATATCCGAAAGATGTCGAACCATCCGATCGACTCGTCAGATCCTCATAATCCCCCAAGAACTCACATCTCGGGTACAGTTTAATAGTATCGAGTACATGCCACAGCGTCGGTGGTCCAGCCGTAGAAAGGAAAACCCAAGCCTCACTAATGGCGCCGCGGAACCGCCGTAAACCCTAAGGTTCAAAGGCTGTCACACGGTCATTAAATCGAGTTAGGGTTTCATTCTTCTAGAGGGTCCATAGAATCACTTGCATGTCTTTCCGTATACTTTAAACTTGGAAAATGGCTCCTGACATTCGATCGTCTCAATCGACTCTCAACGAACCTGCGTGAAGTCGTCTCTGAATCAGCCTGCTCTAGGTCTGAGTAAGACTCTCCACACTGGAAATCTTCAACTCAACTGGGCTCGCTCTGGCGCAAAATCGGACGAATCACATTCGTCTCTCAAATCGGGTAGACTAGCTATCATCTGTCGCATATCTGCCTGAAAGCTCCGGCAATCTCAGCTCGTAAGCTCCGAAAGCAACATCCTGACAATCTCAGCAACAGCTGGTCCATCTGTCTGCACAGTAGGCGACATCACAATCTCTGAGGTATGCTGTACATCAACAGTCATCTCTCAACTGGAAGCTCTAACAATGGCACGATCATCCGGTGCAAAACCAAGCATTCGCCTCCACCAGAGGTCACAATCACCAACACAAACTCGAGACGTTCCCATGTCACCAGAGAACACAAAGGTCGGCCCTCGTACCAAACGAGCTCACACCGGCCGAAACCCTAGCAGCAGCCCAAACTGCGCTCAAACACGGTGACAGGAATCTCAGTCGAGTATCAAAAGAGTACACCAGAGGCAAGAAGGAAAACAACAGATCCAAAGTGGATACATGATCATAGGAAGGAACAGCATCAATGAAGGTGTGATCATGAACTAATAGAATCGGGAATCTCAAATGGATGTATAATCCTGGATAGGAAGAGAATCACTGATCTCAAAACAAATGTCCATCCTAAGGTTCCTTAAGCGGAGTGGCGTGTCGTAAGTATGCCGCGGAACATACCAACGGTACGTCACTCTACTTTAGTCACCTAATCCATCAACCAAGGGTCATCCTAAAACGACGAAAGTTCGGGTTTACACCCCCTCAACCAAGTCTAAGTTCCGTAAGGTCAAGCCTAAGTTCCGTATATAAACAACTCCTTAGGCTCCACATAGTCAAACTTAAACTCGAACCAAGGTTAACCTAGCGCTCTGATACCAACTTTGTCACGACCCGAAAGAGCACGTGACTGGCCCTTGAACCCTATGAAGCCTATAGGACTCCATCTGATCCAAGTAAACCAAAAGCCCAGAAATCTAAAACCCTTTTGAAGAATAAGTAAAGAAAACTGGTTTAAAGAAGTGAAGAAATACAGGTTTGAAATCAAGGTTTTTTAAATAACTAAGCCGAAAGTACGTTTTGGAAACAATAAGTCTTTTCTAAAAATTTCGGCAGAGTCTCTTTTGTAAAACTGGCCCCGAATGGGGTAAAACAAGGATATCAATATATGCAAATGATAAAGGCATCCCCAAGCGGGAGCTAGCTCTTCATCAATCGACGGTCACAACCACGCAAGATATGATAATATACAACGCCAAGTGGCGAGGATCAAATCCAAAAGAAAGCTCAAAAGCAACAAGGAAATCCGCAATACAACTAAGCGCGACTCTAAGGTCGAAATATACAACACTGATATCTAGGTCTGAAAGAATATACAAGTTTTGGTTGATGGACAATTTCTAGATACAATGAAATAAATAGATACAATGGTGGTTCTGATACGGAAGAATCCACCTACCAAAGCAAATCACCCGCAAGAAGGAAATGTGCCAGAAATGCCGCAATAGAACCTGTACGGCATAACCTGCAAGAGCTGTGGCACAACGGGGGTGAGTTGCCAACTCGTGAATAGAAACATCTACAAGGATAAATCGAATGCAAGACATAATCCTAAGTCAACGATCAGTAATACAATCCACAAGAGTACATCTGAGTGTGGTAAGGTAATATCTAATCATGTATGTAGTGCCAGGTACTCAAGTAATAACATGTCATGAATGTAAAGTATGCTGCATGAAGTAAATGTGGTGAAGTATCAATGATATCAATACACATATATTAGCGTCCCATTCCACTAATATTGGTGTAAGGGTATATATAACAGCGCCCTCATACCCTGTTATATATACAAATGAAGTATGATAAGTGTAAACCAGTCTGTATATGATCCATGTCTGTATATATGTGGAACCCGTCCACCTGTCACCCAATGACAATAAGCATCATGTATGCAATGTGAGGATATAAACAAAATCATGGAAAAACATCATGAAACCCGTGCCTAGCATCGACACGTAAATCCTCCTGTATCGGGCATCCGTCGTTCCGGAGCATACCCTATCTCAATCCATCGGGCATCCGTCATTCCGGAGCATACCCTATCTCAATCCATCGGGCATCCGTCATTCCGGAGCATACCCTATCTCAATCCATCGGGCATCCGTCATTCCGGAGCATACCCTATCTCAATCCATCGGGCATCCGTCATTCCGGAGCATACCCTATCTCAATCCATCGGGCATCCGTCATTCCGGAGCATACCCTATCTCAATCCATCGGGCATCCGTCATTCCGGAGCATACCCTATCTCAATCCATCGGGCATCCGTCATTCCGGAGCATACCCTATCTCAATCCATCGGGCATCCGTCATTCCGGAGCATACCCTATCTCAATCCATCGGGCATCCGTCATTCCGGAGCATACCCTATCTCAATCCATCCTCTAGCACCGAGAAAACACGGGGCGACGCCCCAAATATCATATCAAGGGAACCGGGTTTTTAAATGGTTACTTATTCGAAAAGGCTACGGTTCCCAAATCCAGAAATCACATGAAAATCCAACATCAGGAAGTAAATCCAATGCGATGTACTATGCAATCAATCCATGATATATGCAACATGTAAAGAGAGTAATCATATCGGAAATCATGCAACATGGAATAGGAATGCGCATATGTCGAATGAAGCATCATATCACAAATGCAATAGTACTACAGTGTAGTGACATGGCAATTATCGATGATGAAGTGTGTGAGCCGGCAAATAGTGTACGTGAAACATACGCATCATCGATAATGGTGCTGGTGTCCTAACAGCATGATAACAACATGGTAATGAACATATGCCAGCAATGCGAATAGCATGAATATGCG
Organism: Agapanthus africanus; assembly: GCA_030015575.1. Taxonomy (NCBI): domain Eukaryota; kingdom Viridiplantae; phylum Streptophyta; class Magnoliopsida; order Asparagales; family Amaryllidaceae; genus Agapanthus; species Agapanthus africanus. The sequence goes on along the minus strand of CM057339.1, from coordinate 195,135,638 downwards.
GAAATCTAGTAATCAGCAGCACAGTGAAGTATCTACTATGCAACTACATCTAAGTATATATGTAGATATAGTCGGTGATCCCGCCTCAATGTCATATCGTAAGATATCCTCTAGCTATGAGCGCGGATCTATCATCAATATCAGCTCGTACGGTAAATCATCGTACGGCATTCCCAAAAGCTGGGTAGGGATCAACATCTCACTGTCTCATCACATAACAAATATCACCATCATCAGATCATATAGTCTGGGTGTACTACTCTATCTCTAGTACAAACGGTAACATCGGTAAAGTATGCATGCGGGGGTAAACACACATCCCAAGCCCGCAAGAATCACAAGTCATATCCCACATATGAATCGTATCAAAACACCGATCCCAGGGCACCAAGCCCACAATATCGACTCATCTCCAAAGTCGTCACATATCATCAACCACAGTGTAAGTACATGTGAAAAGCAAGGGTATATGTATAGGTGTAATTCTATCCTAGGGTCCGCGACTATGAACTACACTAGTCACTTCTAACCCTACATATCCAAATACACCTAAAATCACAATACTACAAAATAAACTATCTACGGACTGCGGGGGTGCTATACGCCATCCACCCGACTTTCCCCCGTAGATATAATCTACTCACCTTGCATCATCATTTGCGGACATCACCATGTATTTGCTTGTCGTCCGAAGTCTTCATGGGTACCTACACATCAAAATATCGTATATGCGCATTAAAACCAAATCCAATCTAAAACGGCGCATAAACTCCAAAACGATACGATAAGGGGGCCTATAGGTGAGAACCTATGGCACGCCTTCAAAACCATCCATAATCCTCTATATCGTCGTATAAACGACAATAGTCGAGGCAAAACACATTCCACCATTTCAGAATCCAAAAATACGGAATACGGAAACACGAATCCAAAACGACAACATAGGATATATGTCCCAGATTTCACCCTAGGAAGAATCTGTCAAAACTAGAAGTACCCAGGGCCAAGAATTGATGAATTGGGGCTGTGCACAGAAAACGAGGAGTTTCCTCTCAGGTCTGGCCGCAATTTGCGGCCAGAAAAGGGATTTTGGCGGCCTGAAGAAGGAGTGGGGAGCTAGGGTTTTGGGTGTTGCCTCTATGTTGCCTGCACATCTCAATTTCCACTCAATATTATTTTAGGGTTCTCGGGGTGTTAGCAGATTCCAATAACAGTGGCAGATTCCAGGTTTTTCCCCGATATAGTTTTCAAAAATCCGTATTCTGGTGTTTGCTTCAGGTTTTGGGCTCCAATTCAAACACTAGGGTGTTGGTAAGATCAATACTGAGCCCAATTTCATAATGCCACACCAATTCACTCAAACCCTAACTAGGTTTCTCTCAAATCCATACTATCACACAATATCGATAAAATCTTAACATGGGGTTATAGGAAAGGCTATACTTAAACAAATGGTTCAGAAATTACCTTCATTAGCAACTCAAGAAAATTCTTGAGTTGCCCTCTAGTGGCCAAATCCATGCTTCTTTAGCTCCATGTGTAGATCTAGGGATTTTGGACAATTTTAATGAAAGGAGTTTGGGGTTTTGGATATGTTTTTGAGATGAAGTGAGAGGATTTAGTGGAGGGGAGAGAGAGCTAGGGCAGCAGCAGCAAGGGAGAAGGAGAGGGAGAGAAAATGATGGGAGAATGGCTAAGTCTCAAGGTCAATGGTACCCCATGTCTCTCTCTCTCACCTACTCTCATCATTACCTTTTCTCTTTTCTTTTCTTTTTCCTTTTTCTTTTAAAAACCAACCCTTCTCACATCAATAGTGATCCCAAATGAAAAACCATGGCAAGAAAAGTGTACAAGTGTAGAAAATGTGATATGTGCAAGTTTTGCACAAAATTACCAAAAAACCCGATTAGCGATTTTAATCGCGATTAGCACTAAATTAGTGTCAAAATGATCACAACAACTTAAAAATATCATAATTTCAATAATTAACCCATTTTAGAATTTTCCATAATTTTTCATAATTTTTCTAACATTTTTCCTATTTATTTGCATTTAATATTAAAATAATCAATAAAATAATATTAAATTATAAAAATTCCCAAAATTAATATTTTATATTTTTAAAGATGTTACAATCTACCCCCCTTAAAGAAATTCGGTCCCCGAATTTAAATTTAAACCCCCAAATACAAAAAAACAATTTCAGTAATAATCCATTTGTCGGGGCTCCGAAAATATCAACACATAAAACATCACAGCGCAATGCATGCGCATGAAAAATGAGCAGATAACTCAAAAGCAAAACTCCGTCAAGCATCTCGCAATCATCGGAGTCGATATAAAAACACAATGTCAAATCCAATACAAAACCGATATGATATGGATCGAAACTACACATGTAGACATCCAATCTATACACGTAAAAAAAAAGCTGATGTAAAACATGCAAAAGTATATCCAGGTACCGTCTACCGACTAGTCCTACTCAGCATGAAAGCAAAAACCCAACATCATAAAAGGTACTGCTCCAAAAGGAATAAATCTCAAAAATGTACATAACACAATCCTATGCGTCTGGTGCGCACGGAAATCAAAAATCCAATATGTGCTAAACAGGTGCACAAAACAACATCTAGGTGCAACGGGTGTGCACGAAACCTCTGTCATGGGCAACGTATGTGCCTGACAGCCAAGGTCCGGTGCATCTAACATGCACGAAGAAATCTCGATTTAGTGCATCGGGTGCGCACCAAAATCGTATCTAAAAACATGCGCCCAACATGCGCGAAAATCCAAATCTGTGCATCTATCGTGCACGAATGAAAATCTAAACCCTGCGCACTCAACATGCACGGAATCACGAAATCCAATAACAACATCGAATAGGTGTAAAGCACATCACCAGCACGGAGTGCAAAACCCACCATCAAAATCCGGGTCAAAATCAACGATAAAATGCGTCTCAAACCAAAATCAGGTGTACCGCAAAGGAAATCTCACAATCGTGTGCATCAGCGTGCACGAATCGAAGCATAACACTAAAATGCATGAAAACTCTGCGCAAAATATATAAATATCCAGTGGGTGCATGAAGCCAATATCATGAAACTCAGTCACCAAAACTAAATCATGCAACAGAACGCCCAAAATACCGAAATCCAAAATGACGGATACGTGATAATCAAATCACAAAATCACAAATCATAAATACCGCCGTCAGTAGTTCCTCCTTCAAGGTCGAGAAGGAGTCGGTGCAATCCACTGCTAGCAGCGCAGGATATCTGTCTGCCTCTTGCTCACGATCTGGCGTCCTCTGACTCTCTGGGTCCTTATCCTCCCTGGGGGTTACCAATCTCACAGTCAATCGGCTCATCGGCCCTGTCAGGTGTGCTAACGGGGACGATTCCGTTCTGGCATTTCTCTGTCAAACCTCACGACCACTCGTAAGGCAGCATATCACTGGCGTCGGCCTCTGGCTCTCTGAATGTACGCAAAATGACCACTCCTGGTCTAGGTCTTCTCGAATCGTACTCCAGAAAAGTCCTGTCGAGGTTCCTTTCTCAAATCTCAGTCCCGCCGAAACGCCCGAAAGTCGTCATCCAATGCTGAAACTAAGGCTTATTCCGGAACGGCTGCATACTCATCGTGCTTCTTTCTGGAAGATATATCCGTATACCACGCCTCGGGGTGTGTATCACATCTGTAATGTCAGCGGAGTGGAACATCATCTCGTCGAAGTCTCGTACGAACTCTTTTCTTCACTCTGCTCAATGTCGACTGATTCGGACTCGTCTCATCGTGGCTACACGAACTGCGCTCCGACGGCTACGCTCGTATCTGGGGTCTCCCAAGTAGTATCCCATCACGATATCCGAAAGATGTCGAACCATCCGATCGACTCGTCAGATCCTCATAATCCCCCAAGAACTCACATCTCGGGTACAGTTTAATAGTATCGAGTACATGCCACAGCGTCGGTGGTCCAGCCGTAGAAAGGCAAACCCAAGCCTCACTAATGGCGTCGCGGAACCGCCGTAAACCCTAAGGTTCAAAGGCTGTCACACGGTCATTAAATCGAGTTAGGGTTTCATTCTTCTAGAGGGTCCATAGAATCACTTGCATGTCTTTCCGTATACTTTAAACTTGGAAAATGGCTCCTGACATTCGATCGTCTCAATCGACTCTCAACGAACCTGCGTGAAGTCGTCTCTGAATCAGCCTGCTCTAGGTCTGAGTAAGACTCTCCACACTGGAAATCTTCAACTCAACTGGGCTCGCTCTGGCGCAAAATCGGACGAATCACATTCGTCTCTCAAATCGGGTAGACTAGCTATCATCTGTCGCATATCTGCCTGAAAGCTCCGGCAATCTCAGCTCGTAAGCTCCGAAAGCAACATCCTGACAATCTCAGCAACAGCTGGTCCATCTGTCTGCACAGTAGGCGACATCACAATCTCTGAGGTATGCTGTACATCAACAGTCATCTCTCAACTGGAAGCTCTAACAATGGCACGATCATCCGGTGCAAAACCAAGCATTCGCCTCCACCAGAGGTCACAATCACCAACACAAACTCGAGACGTTCCCATGTCACCAGAGAACACAAAGGTCGGCCCTCGTACCAAACGAGCTCACACCGGCCGAAACCCTAGCAGCAGCCCAAACTGCGCTCAAACACGGTGACAGGAATCTCAGTCGAGTATCAAAAGAGTACACCAGAGGCAAGAAGGAAAACAACAGATCCAAAGTGGATACATGATCATAGGAAGGAACAGCATCAATGAAGGTGTGATCATGAACTAATAGAATCGGGAATCTCAAATGGATGTATAATCCTGGATAGGAAGAGAATCACTGATCTCAAAACAAATGTCCATCCTAAGGTTCCTTAAGCGGAGTGGCGTGTCGTAAGTATGCCGCGGAACATACCAACGGTACGTCACTCTACTTTAGTCACCTAATCCATCAACCAAGGGTCATCCTAAAACGACGAAAGTTCGGGTTTACACCCCCTCAACCAAGTCTAAGTTCCGTAAGGTCAAGCCTAAGTTCCGTATATAAACAACTCCTTAGGCTCCACATAGTCAAACTTAAACTCGAACCAAGGTTAACCTAGCGCTCTGATACCAACTTTGTCACGACCCGAAAGAGCACGTGACTGGCCCTTGAACCCTATGAAGCCTATAGGACTCCATCTGATCCAAGTAAACCAAAAGCCCAGAAATCTAAAACCCTTTTGAAGAATAAGTAAAGAAAACTGGTTTAAAGAAGTGAAGAAATACAGGTTTGAAATCAAGGTTTTTTAAATAACTAAGCCGAAAGTACGTTTTGGAAACAATAAGTCTTTTCTAAAAATTTCGGCAGAGTCTCTTTTGTAAAACTGGCCCCGAATGGGGTAAAACAAGGATATCAATATATGCAAATGATAAAGGCATCCCCAAGCGGGAGCTAGCTCTTCATCAATCGACGGTCACAACCACGCAAGATATGATAATATACAACGCCAAGTGGCGAGGATCAAATCCAAAAGAAAGCTCAAAAGCAACAAGGAAATCCGCAATACAACTAAGCGCGACTCTAAGGTCGAAATATACAACACTGATATCTAGGTCTGAAAGAATATACAAGTTTTGGTTGATGGACAATTTCTAGATACAATGAAATAAATAGATACAATGGTGGTTCTGATACGGAAGAATCCACCTACCAAAGCAAATCACCCGCAAGAAGGAAATGTGCCAGAAATGCCGCAATAGAACCTGTACGGCATAACCTGCAAGAGCTGTGGCACAACGGGGGTGAGTTGCCAACTCGTGAATAGAAACATCTACAAGGATAAATCGAATGCAAGACATAATCCTAAGTCAACGATCAGTAATACAATCCACAAGAGTACATCTGAGTGTGGTAAGGTAATATCTAATCATGTATGTAGTGCCAGGTACTCAAGTAATAACATGTCATGAATGTAAAGTATGCTGCATGAAGTAAATGTGGTGAAGTATCAATGATATCAATACACATATATTAGCGTCCCATTCCACTAATATTGGTGTAAGGGTATATATAACAGCGCCCTCATACCCTGTTATATATACAAATGAAGTATGATAAGTGTAAACCAGTCTGTATATGATCCATGTCTGTATATATGTGGAACCCGTCCACCTGTCACCCAATGACAATAAGCATCATGTATGCAATGTGAGGATATAAACAAAATCATGGAAAAACATCATGAAACCCGTGCCTAGCATCGACACGTAAATCCTCCTGTATCGGGCATCCGTCGTTCCGGAGCATACCCTATCTCAATCCATCGGGCATCCGTCATTCCGGAGCATACCCTATCTCAATCCATCGGGCATCCGTCATTCCGGAGCATACCCTATCTCAATCCATCGGGCATCCGTCATTCCGGAGCATACCCTATCTCAATCCATCGGGCATCCGTCATTCCGGAGCATACCCTATCTCAATCCATCGGGCATCCGTCATTCCGGAGCATACCCTATCTCAATCCATCGGGCATCCGTCATTCCGGAGCATACCCTATCTCAATCCATCGGGCATCCGTCATTCCGGAGCATACCCTATCTCAATCCATCGGGCATCCGTCATTCCGGAGCATACCCTATCTCAATCCATCCTCTAGCACCGAGAAAACACGGGGCGACGCCCCAAATATCATATCAAGGGAACCGGGTTTTTAAATGGTTACTTATTCGAAAAGGCTACGGTTCCCAAATCCAGAAATCACATGAAAATCCAACATCAGGAAGTAAATCCAATGCGATGTACTATGCAATCAATCCATGATATATGCAATATGTAAAGAGAGTAATCATATCGGAAATCATGCAACATGGAATAGGAATGCGCATATGTCGAATGAAGCATCATATCACAAATGCAATAGTACTACAGTGTAGTGACATGGCAATTATCGATGATGAAGTGTGTGAGCCGGCAAATAGTGTACGTGAAACATACGCATCATCGATAATGGTGCTGGTGTCCTAACAGCATGATAACAACATGGTAATGAACATATGCCAGCAATGCGAATAGCATGAATATGCGGAAATCTAGTAATCAGCAGCACAGTGAAGTATCTACTATGCAACTACATCTAAGTATATATGTAGATATAGTCGGTGATCCCGCCTCAATGTCATATCGTAAGATATCCTCTAGCTATGAGCGCGGATCTATCATCAATATCAGCTCGTACGGTAAATCATCGTACGGCATTCCCAAAAGCTGGGTAGGGATCAACATCTCACTGTCTCATCACATAACAAATATCACCATCATCAGATCATATAGTCTGGGTGTACTACTCTATCTCTAGTACAAACGGTAACATCGGTAAAGTATGCATGCGGGGGTAAACACACATCCCAAGCCCGCAAGAATCACAAGTCATATCCCACATATGAATCGTATCAAAACACCGATCCCAGGGCACCAAGCCCACAATATCGACTCATCTCCAAAGTCGTCACATATCATCAACCACAGTGTAAGTACATGTGAAAAGCAAGGGTATATGTATAGGTGTAATTCTATCCTAGGGTCCGCGACTATGAACTACACTAGTCACTTCTAACCCTACATATCCAAATACACCTAAAATCACAATACTACAAAATAAACTATCTACGGACTGCGGGGGTGCTATACGCCATCCACCCGACTTTCCCCCGTAGATATAATCTACTCACCTTGCATCATCATTTGCGGACATCACCATGTATTTGCTTGTCGTCCGAAGTCTTCATGGGTACCTACACATCAAAATATCGTATATGCGCATTAAAACCAAATCCAATCTAAAACGGCGCATAAACTCCAAAACGATACGATAAGGGGGCCTATAGGTGAGAACCTATGGCACGCCTTCAAAACCATCCATAATCCTCTATATCGTCGTATAAACGACAATAGTCGAGGCAAAACACATTCCACCATTTCAGAATCCAAAAATACGGAATACGGAAACACGAATCCAAAACGACAACATAGGATATATGTCCCAGATTTCACCCTAGGAAGAATCTGTCAAAACTAGAAGTACCCAGGGCCAAGAATTGATGAATTGGGGCTGTGCACAGAAAACGAGGAGTTTCCTCTCAGGTCTGGCCGCAATTTGCGGCCAGAAAAGGGATTTTGGCGGCCTGAAGAAGGAGTGGGGAGCTAGGGTTTTGGGTGTTGCCTCTATGTTGCCTGCACATCTCAATTTCCACTCAATATTATTTTAGGGTTCTCGGGGTGTTAGCAGATTCCAATAACAGTGGCAGATTCCAGGTTTTTCCCCGATATAGTTTTCAAAAATCCGTATTCTGGTGTTTGCTTCAGGTTTTGGGCTCCAATTCAAACACTAGGGTGTTGGTAAGATCAATACTGAGCCCAATTTCATAATGCCACACCAATTCACTCAAACCCTAACTAGGTTTCTCTCAAATCCATACTATCACACAATATCGATAAAATCTTAACATGGGGTTATAGGAAAGGCTATACTTAAACAAATGGTTCAGAAATTACCTTCATTAGCAACTCAAGAAAATTCTTGAGTTGCCCTCTAGTGGCCAAATCCATGCTTCTTTAGCTCCATGTGTAGATCTAGGGATTTTGGACAATTTTAATGAAAGGAGTTTGGGGTTTTGGATATGTTTTTGAGATGAAGTGAGAGGATTTAGTGGAGGGGAGAGAGAGCTAGGGCAGCAGCAGCAAGGGAGAAGGAGAGGGAGAGAAAATGATGGGAGAATGGCTAAGTCTCAAGGTCAATGGTACCCCATGTCTCTCTCTCTCACCTACTCTCATCATTACCTTTTCTCTTTTCTTTTCTTTTTCCTTTTTCTTTTAAAAACCAACCCTTCTCACATCAATAGTGATCCCAAATGAAAAACCATGGCAAGAAAAGTGTACAAGTGTAGAAAATGTGATATGTGCAAGTTTTGCACAAAATTACCAAAAAACCCGATTAGCGATTTTAATCGCGATTAGCACTAAATTAGTGTCAAAATGATCACAACTTAAAAATATCATAATTTCAATAATTAACCCATTTTAGAATTTTCCATAATTTTTCATAATTTTTCTAACATTTTTCCTATTTATTTGCATTTAATATTAAAATAATCAATAAAATAATATTAAATTATAAAAATTCCCAAAATTAATATTTTATATTTTTAAAGATGTTACAATTAAACAGCGGTGTAATTCTTCTTAACCATAAGTACAGTTTTCAACCTGCGACACACAGGGAGTGAGTTATTAGACTCAAGGGACTTATACAGGGTATTGTATGTTGTCCAGTGTCCATTAGGACAGAGGGGTTGGTCCTCGTACTATATTCGGTTTACTTATGACTTCTCTAGTTTTTAGACAGGTGTTTCGTGGAAACACAGGGTCCGAATTTTGAGAAGTTATAGGTATTTGAATAAAGTAGAGAACCAGGTATTGCAAGTATCGGGATTCTTCAAAGTGATCGAAGATGTAGATACTTGTGTATGGTATTCAGTTGATAGTAATGATTAAGAGAACTTGCCTCTCTTTCAGGTTGCTAAAGCATTCCTAAGTTGAGTAACGCTAATCGGCCTCTTTTCCATTTAGTTGACATGCACTGGAGACAGTTGCATGATTTGAATCTGGTTCAATTAAATCAGTGCCTCTGTTTCTATATTGGATATAGAACAGTTCGTATCTTAACGATGTTAAGGTATGGGGAGTTGTCTGGCTTATGCTTAAAACCAGACTCTGGATAACTCAAGGCGCGTTTCTGTAATGGCTGTTTGTGGGTTAACCCAGGCTATGACGAGGGTTGATTTTCTACCATCTGGAAGATCATTAGTGATATTGTTCTAGACTCGCCACAGTTTTAACAAAAATGGATTTTTTCAGAAAACAGTAGTGGGAGTATGGTAGAACTAGAAATGATTCCAGAACCGCAAACGATTACTGAAGATTTGATAAGGGCCTAAAGATTCAATTTGGTTTGACATTCTATTAGCCACTCCGCAGATACGGTGGGTAACCTCAGGCACCCGAGAGGTACTCGGTAGCCTCAAGGACGGTGACAGGGAGGTTCTTGTTTTCCCAGACTTGTCATTGCTGTTGTTCCAGGTTGCGAGACCCGGCAGGAGGATGAGTATAGCGTTGTTCTAAACTAGCTTTAGAAGTGTACGTGTATATGACTCTGCTAGAGGGTTGTCGTAGTCAGTGGGAGCTGCGAAAGCAGTGGTGGACAAGGGGATTATGTCTATTTATAGACTAAAGCAGATATAGCGGAGATAGATCATCTATTTCTGATGTGACAGTCATAGGTTTGACTTCATCAGAATAGGGGATGGATCTGTTAAGAAGGTAGTAGGGTGTGATATCCTGGTATTTGGATGACATACACAGAGTAGGAAGCGATATTCCTATACTACGATCGGTTATACTTTGGTCGTCACACAGTGGTTTCTCCACATGGGACTTGGACATTAAATCAGACATTCTGGTTACTGGATCTATGGTTTTAGATCTAGATTTGGGTAGTTTCCCAATCTGGGTACTTTGACAGCATTCTACAGGTATTTTAGAATGGACGACTTCTAGCATGGTAGTGTACCTGCATGTGATGGAGTCACCCTCTCTAAAGGTGTCTTACAGACTAAAGGGGAGAGGGATGTGCATGATTGACAGATCACTTGCTTAGGCAATTGAGTCAATCATGAGATGTCAAGTACCACACCAGATGTTGTTTTTGCGGTAGATGCAATAAATTGATATTAATCCAATCCTGGAGAAACGATCGGAAGCAGTTTTAGAACATAAGTGGATGTTCTAGGGATATGATAACGACAGCCTCGTTCGGGAGACAGTTATTATTCCAGGCTTCCAAGGTGACCTGGACGATAGAGAGATTGTCAGAGTTATAGTTTTCCCTCTTACGAGGGGCGGTATTATGGACAGGTGGTCCAGGAGGATACTGAGGGAGGCATGGCGCAGGATACTGATTAAGTTCAGTTGACGATGCAGTCTAAGAAGTTTGGATTTGGAGTTCACTTATGAGCTAGGTCCCATCAGACATCCAGACACATTCTAAGACATGTATTGCTCATTTCGGGAAATGCCTTTCTCCGCGAACTTGAGATATAGAGAGACATAGAAAGAAACATCAAAGCGGATCCACTCACTGAGGCTATTCCTCGAACGCAATAGTTTCGCAAACGAGCTTTGTGAGACTGACTAGTAGAGGAGTTGGGTGTTCGGCATCACACGGGCTGTGAGTATGCGACATCGCAATAATTAGCCTTGAGTGCAAGTGGGAGATTGTTGGAGATAGTGCCCTCAGAGTCAATTATTGGATCACAGGCACGTGATTGCAATGATTGAGGGAGGACCTATTCCGATAGGACAGTCTTACTCAAGATGATAGTATGCTATCTGGTTTACCTTTTTCATCGTGTACTGCTTTAGGTGACCTTACAGGTCACTATTGCACGTTGATAGAGCCCCTAGGATTCTTGCTTGACTGCCAGCAGTATGAGGGCGATCATATACGTGGGAGCTGGTAGTCTATAAGCACATCCTTAAAAGGTCCCTAGTCGTGGGAGTTTCGAGACAGGGCATCGATACTCCAGAGTAGACTAGTGTATACAATCGAGACCCCGACGAAGGGCGGTGGCCGGTCTCACAAGCCACTGGTGTCAGTTGGTTCACCTGAGATGTATACAGGTGCTCATTGGGTTATGAGTACACCGGACAGGACTCGCCGGGAACATGCTAGTTGGTCTTATACCTGACGTCAGATAGCAGTTCCCTGGTGACATATGTACAGGTTAGTTCATCGACCTAAGGATCGTCATTTGTCTCATGTGAGTTCCCACTGTACTTTGATTACTACCCTACCACGCTCAAAGGAGACGTGCAAACAGGTTTTAGTTGGGTACAGTCCCGAGCCACATAGAGGCAGTGAGCGGATCTTCAGGGGTTCGTCTCTCCCGGTATTGGGGGTGAGGTCGCGCTGTGTCTAGGAGAGCTATTACACAAAGCCCTCGGCCGAGGCAGGAGATTTACTGGTAAGTATTCCAGTAGTATCTCAGGGTGTTCTAGGCTACACTCCGACATGACTTGTACCGCTTTTGGGGGTCTGACTTTTACCAACCCCCTAGGCCCGCCATGCGATGCTCATAGACGAACGGACCGGACTGTACGGATATTGTCACTGACAGGCTCAGTAGGGTGTCAGGATGAGTTCGCTCATCGACGTCCCTTTTGTTCAATACCTGGTAGCCCGTTACGTATAGGCTAATACCGAAGGACACGGATCGCTCGGTATATCTCTCTACCCTCTTCTCTAGATAGCTAGGACTAGATTAATGGCCCGATCCGGGATTTTTGTGCGCGGTTGTCACGCCCCGCTTCCCAGTGTACGGCGAAGGGGACGCGACGAGGCCCGCTATCTATATACTTACATACGCTAAGCGTAACTAAGCAATATAAAGTAAATCACAAGAGACGAATGATATAGAAATAACAGCAACTTTTATTAATAACATTCTTTGTACAATACATGAAAAGGAAATACAACTGAAATGAAAAGCGATGCCTAAACAGTGGCATAACAGGAAATGAAAATACTGGAAAGAACAAGGTACAATATCTAGAGCTCGGGGTATTCGTGGAACTGCTCCAAATCTTCACCGGTGGGCTCGATCTCAGCTTGGTCCAACGCACCTGACGACATTCAAAGAAGAAAGAAATAGAATGTCGTCAGCGAACAGGTCGCTCGGTAAGTCCCAAAGATAAGGAAGAATTAGAAAGACAGTGTATAAGTATTTTCTAAAGTACTATATTGTTGAATATATTATGGAATATTGTGTTAACGCTGTTGTTTGTAGCTTAGTACAGAAGGATGCCAGTGTATACGAGGGGGGTCTCTATATGCTAGAGACCAAGGCAAATGGAAAGTACAAGGAACCGTTATGCCACGGTACAATAGCAATAGGATTCAGGTTAGGTGTCTTAATCTGACCACCTCGTGCCACCTTTAACACCTTCCGTACCAATCGACCCCTTAAACACCGTAGTGTTTTAACAGTATTGTTGTATTGTATTGTGTAAGTTGGGTGACTGACAAAAACCATGATATCAGTAAACATGTTGTAACTGCATAATCAGGTAAATGGAATAACAGGATAATGGATGAATATCCATGGTTTGGTTCAGTCAAATTGAATAGATTGTTAACCGGATTCAGGGATTCATGTATTCATATTGAGTTGGAATATTAAAGAATATGGGTTGACTTGAATCATATTCAAGTCCGAATTAGTCAGACTCTAACCCGAGTCAGACTAAAAGAAAGGTAATTTGAAGTTCTGTACTTGTTAGGGGCCTTATTGTAATTTATAAAACTTGAGGGGGTTTTATGTAAAAAGTACTATTGTATAGTTTTCAAAATACACCTCAAGTATTTATTATTCGTCTTTATAGTTATAATGAGTGTGGATTTTATTTGTGTTATTCTAGTGAATATATCCTAATAAAAGTATTGATTTATTTGAAATTCATGGTATTTTAATGTAACCTTTAATCTTGTAATTTTTAGGAAAATGTGGAAACTTTATCTTATAACAAAATAGGCGTTTAAATGATAATTATATATATATGTTAATACAAGAATAATTTTATTCTCCAAAATCTCATTTTTTTTTCTTAAATGTCGTATTCTAAACCTTTCGAGACCGAATGCTCCTTGCGGAATTCTGAATCTCGCACTACTAGCCCGCGGGTGCACGATGAACCGTACTATCCCTAACAGGTTCCCCAAAGGTGGGTTGTAGCGGCACTTTGCTTAGGTTTAATAAATACTATTCATTTAGAAAAACGGTTTTATAAATATAAGGTATTTATTCGTAAAAGGGTATAGATTTCCGTATTTTAGTTTCTGGGGTTTCCTAAGCTAACTAGCCTATTTCTAAGGTCTAAACGACAAGTCATTAGAAGCCTCAAATCGCCTCTTCACCGCCAATTGCGGCCAGGTAAGTGCCAGGTAAGTGGGAAGGAACCACAATAGTGGGCCTAATTAAAAACCACTAGCCTAGACACACTTGCCTAGACACCACAAAGTCAGTTTAGATAAACGATCGATGTCCATGATAAATCGTATTTTCATTTTAAAATATTTTATTTAGAATTGTGTACAACTTAAAGCTTTCAAGAAAGGTTTATAAAGATAATGGTATTTTAGTGAAAAGTCTTGTATTTTTGTATTCTATGTTTTGACGTTTATCAATTAGGGTTATATTTGTGTGTATGTAGAGGTAGGTCATTACCTCGTGACTTATTTTAAGGTTTAATAAAGTTTAGAGGTTAAATATGATATATTAAACATGAAGGTATTTAAGCGCAAGAATACGATATTAGAAAACGTTATCATTTCATGTGTGAAAATTCATTCAAATTGATTTCTACAAGTTTATTTATCAAGAAGAACATGTTTAGGAATGAGAGAATTAATTAGAACAAGAAAAATAAACTTTATGGTATTTTTATGAAAAGAATACGGTATTACAAGAAAGCTATCATTTCATGTGAGAAACTTTATTTAAATTGGTTTCTATGTGATTAATAGTCATCATGGATATGTTTAGGTATTATGGATTAGGTGACAGGTGGAATTTTGTAGAAAAACCGAATCGGAAATCGGTTTGTTCCGATTTCCGTCGAGTTCTAAAAAGTCGTATTTTCTATTAAAAGAAAAGGGAGATAAGAAAGATGGGACTTACAAGTTTGGACAAGCTAAGAAGGCTAAGGAAGTGGTGGGTGTCGGTGCGTCGAAAACGTCGCGAAGGTTCTAGTACGATCGCCGGAATTCGTCGTCGGTTTCGGCAGCGCTTCGCTTCTCGCTCTTTTTCTAACGTACCGAGTTCTCTTGAGAATTTGGGAGAGTGAACTTAGAGTTGTAGGGTGAAATGGTAGAGGGTAGGGGTGTTTATATAGGGCTAGGCTAGGGTTAGGGTTTGGATTAAAATAAATATTAAAAAATGTAAAAATTCATTAAAATATCATTAAATTGGGGAGTAAAAGAGGTTTAATGAGAAAATGATAATTGTTCTGGAAAAATGGAATATACAGGGGTGAAGACCAAGTCAACACGGAAAAATTCCGTGTTGACGACTCGGCCGAGTTGGGCCGAGTCGACGGCTCGTTGGGTGGGGTTTCACTTGGGGGGAATTTTGGTGTACTTTATTTTTTGTGTGCAGCATTAATTTTGTGAGTTATGGCTGTTTAACTGTTGACCTTCCAAAAAAAATTAAAACAAAATGATATAAAAAAATATGTGGGGCATGGGATTCGAACTCTGATGGCTTGGTTCAGCAGTGCAAGGCATTACCAATGAGCTACAAGCTCTTTCTTGTAATTATTGTAGGGAAATAGATACTTAAAGTGTTATCAGCAACATTAATACTCCAAGTATACATCAAATTTAAATCAAATTTAGGTATACAAAAATTGGAGTTGTT
Source organism: Agapanthus africanus (assembly GCA_030015575.1). NCBI lineage: Eukaryota > Viridiplantae > Streptophyta > Magnoliopsida > Asparagales > Amaryllidaceae > Agapanthus > Agapanthus africanus. The sequence continues at coordinate 195,120,111 of CM057339.1, read as the reverse complement.
ACAGCGGTGGTGCCGGTTTACAAGTTCGTAAAAAGTTTCGTTTCCGCATTCCGGCGTCGGATTGACGGCCGTGGCACCGCCGTGCACTTACATTTAGTGGATTAGGTGTGTAATCATTCCAATCAAGATTCAGATGGGTTATTCTTCAGATTTAGTTCCAATTAAGGCGTCAATAATATCCCTTCATATCCACCTCTCTTTATAAACTAGTCTTGATATTACTTATTTCAGAACAAACCTATTTGATCCTCAGAAAATAGTTTATCCAAAAAAAATTTAAGACATAATAGACTTGTCATCTAATTCTCAAAACTCACGACACGTGTAGTGTGATATAAAGACATATATCAGCATTAGTTAACTTCAAAGGAGAGTTATTTTTTAGGTTTTCAAAATCTAAAAATAGGATTTAGTTGTTCCTATCTTATTAAACAAAACCGTCGAAATATTGAATCTAAGTTCTCCCACTAGCTAACTTGACGACAAAGTTTTTATATTTTTTAGAAAATTTTCTGATTTTTATGGGTTTTTAAGTAAGTATGCAAATGCAGAATATGCAAATGAATGCGAAGGTAGAAAGCTTACCGAGCACACCCCCAAACTTAAACTTGACAGTTCCCTCACTGTCAGGCTACACTAAGACGGTTAAAATTGTCGGTGCCTCCCCAAAAACAAATTCTATACAAAAATAAAAACCAAAAAATATGTACACCAAAATGTTCCCCCCTCCCCAAACTCAAGTAAAACAGTGTTTCCACTGTTAAGCGTTGAAGTTCAGGATTAGGGGGGAAAGAGAACAGTATCAATCTATACAAGGCCTTACACAGGCCAAAAGTGAGCACCAACCATTCAAAAATCTTATCGCTATTATGTGCAGGTTGGTGAAAGAATATGGTGAGGAAAGAAATGGAAAATACGCGAGACCGTATGGAGGTAGAAGTGGTATACGGTCTCGGTGGATGAGGAGATTGGCGGAAGGGAGAAAGAAATGGAATACGAACTTGAGAGTGAAAATGGAGTGAATAAATTAGCACAATTTGAAATGACCGATGTGTGAAAAACGATTGTGCTAATTTACTAACCCGTCGAGAAATTGGGTCAAATCCCTTAAGATTCGCAAGAAAACATGGGTACGCCGAACTTAGTAAACCAGACATAGTAAATAAAAGTGATACGGTTTCTTGCGAGGTCGGAATAATGGAAAGAATGGAGGGAAGTGATTGAGGAAGGGTCAAAATTAACGGTTCAGGAGGGTGTACGCAGTCAATGAAAGGGATAGGATGAATTGGAAAATCCGACTCATCAAGCAAAACTGGTTCATCCTCAAAAATATCCTCAAAATTTTCCTTAATATTCAGCACATCCATGCATTTATCCTCAAAATTCAGACGCATATGGAGTTCGGGAAAAACAGTTAAAGACTCGGGATGATGAATTGGAGAGAAAAACTCATCCAAATCTACAGGTTCATCATCCAAAATATTCCCAGCGTCAATATCCTTAATCAAGTGAAAATCAATATTCTCAGACACCTCATCAAAAGCATGGATTTCAATCGATTCTGGTTCTAAGATGGAGGTGTAGAGGTCAAAAGGTTTAGGACTGGTTTCACTTGAAAGAGACCCTTCACAATCGGGTAAATCAAATACTACAAAGTCGCACAACTCATTAACCCTTCTATCTTCAATTGGTGAATCGCTTGGAATATTAGATAGACATTCAAAACCGGAGTCGTGTGATTCAAGTTGAAATGGGTAGGTTCGATTAGGAAGGGTGTATAGCTCACTTTCTCCACTCAAATTCTCAACATGTCCAACCGCCTCTTCATACATTTGAAAATTTGGAGGTAGTTGGAAACTAGCAACCGGGTCACTAGGTTGTATGAGGGAGGCCATGGACGCATTCAAATCCATCATCTGTTGGCATGACGCTACCCTAAAGTCTTCCAACGACTGTTCTAAACTAGACATAGGTTGTGAAGGGGTTTCAATAAAAGATTCAATGTTGTTTGGATACTGGAAACTCCCAAAAGGCTGTTCAGAAGCAATGTCTAGGGCAGGTACAAAACTTGGGTAGGACTCGTAGGAATTGAATGGCTGGACAGGGGTAGGATCAACATACGAATAAGAAGGTGAATGGAATTGTTGATCCAAAGAATTTGTAGTGGTGAAAGGATTGAAAGATCGACTACGGGATTGTTCAATATGTTCAGCGACGGACAAAGGACGACTTGCAAAAGGGGTATCAACATAAGAGGGTGGTGAAGGTTGAAACGGTTGATACAAAGTGGATTGCGGAGTACAAGTGTTTGTCCTAGACGCGTCTATGCGATCTTTCAATGAAATTTTGGGCATGGAGGGGTCGTTCGAAATTCGACCAAAGCAAGAACCGTAGGAAGTTATGTCTGGTTGTGGGTACCAAAGTTCGGCAAGGGTTTTTCGAGGTGGGGTACCCATGTTATGAAGAGAGAAAGAAAGAAAGGATAAAAAAAGGAAGGGAAAAAGAATGTGATTTTTTATTTTTTAAATTTTTTGTTAGTTATTAACAAAAGAATGAAATGTACACACAAAAAGAATCTGGACCAATAACAATCACGACACAAAAATACCACACACCTAATCGTTCTAGGGTTCACCTAGGTCAACTAGACTTGCTCAAGAACTTTATTGTCGAAGTAAAACTGTGTCGAGAAACAGGTTCAAGATAAACTGATCACGAGGCCAAGTAAGTGCAGAGATAAGGGGAGGTTTTCCGACGCTTTCGCGAAGGTCCTTAATTAAATAACCCTTTCTCTTTTGGCGGTTTCGCCGTTAACACTTTCCTAGACACCCCGTAAACAATATACCGTTAAGCGGTGTTCTAAACACAATTAACCTCTCCTAGTGAGCGCGAAGTCCTTAAGGCTTAAAATCTAGATTCTTTTAAAATTTGTGCGGGTAAACGTTTATGCAAAGTTTCGTGATTTGTGGGCCACGGAAAAGGTGATGAAATCCTTCACCGTATGTTTTGGGGGTTCGCTTGCCCTTAAGTCCGTATTAATGTGTGAAATGCGCAATTCAATGAAAAAATTTATTCAAAGAATCAAACAATCGTTTTTTAGTTTAAGCTCGGCACTGCAACAAATACGGGTTAGTCAATTTTTTTTTGGCGTTTGCTAGCGAACTTGCAAAGAATCCTGCAAAGATATTATATTGGAAGCGTCGGATTTGAGAAGAAGGTGTTTGTGAAATACGTACCGTTATATTTTTTGGGTTAAGAAACCCCCGTTGAATCAAATCCGGTAAGCTTGAAAAGTTCGCTTGCACGGGTCAAACTAGCATTCTACTTCGTAACTACCTTAACTTTGAATGTGCAATTTGCTCCCCACGCTCGCTGTTCGCAAATCCGCAAAATCTGAAATGTCGGAAAATTGGATATTAGTGCGGAAAAACGATACGAATGCCCAAATATCTGCATATTAAAAATTATAAAAAAACAAACAATACAAATAGGACAAAAATAGAACACTAGAGCTCAGAGGAGAAATTGGAGGCAAGAGGTGGTGAAAGGGCCGGCGTCGCCGGATTTGGTGATGATGTCGCCGGCCAACTTGATGAGGTAGGGCTCCAAATTTCAACAGTAGTCTCAGTATTCCACTAATGCCACACTGGTATTGTTTATCTTTTTATGTTTAGTTACAGAGTGCAAGCAGGTATAAAATCCAGAGAACAAAATGGTTAGCTTGTGTTAATTTTTGTTTTGATTTTGGTTTTTGGTTTTTAGTTTTGAAATTTTTATGTTGATTTGAAAAATAGGGTTAGATGGGTATTAACAAGATTAACCCGAAATAACAAAAAAAAAACGTTACCGTCTCCCCGGCAACGGCGCCATTTGATCGCACGCCAAAAGTGTGTCGGATATTTAAAAGTTCTAAAGTTTAACCGCGATCAGGACGGTGTCGCTTTGCAGCTAGCCGCGATGAGCACGGGTCGATCCACAGGGAGACGGAAAGTTTTATGTTCTTGTTTTAACGAGCTAACAACGTGGCGGATTTGTTCGTTATCTAACCTATGTGTTATATTCAAGTATAAAGCTTGTTAGGAAATGATAGGATAGTGTAAGTTAATGGATTCCGTATTCAAGTACTTTGAGCCGAACTCAACCAATGAAGCTAGAACAATCGGCAACAACGTGGATTAAGGGACTTAAGCACGGTATTCATGGAATCCGGCTTATTGACCCTTGTCCTTCCGTTCTTGTTTCTTGCTTTCGCCTCCGGCCAAACCGAATGCAACCGGTCACGGTTAGGAATCACCTTTACCTTGGTAGGGTAGGGTGCCTAACGAAGCGTTTGCGTAAGATTTGGGCGGAGTTTCAAATGGGAAAGGACAGGAAAAGGAAATGAGGAGCAAAATGTTAACTTACAAAATCTTTCTCTTTTCCTAACAACAATATTCACACCAACATTCACAAAACAACAAAGAGGAAAAAAGAAAAGCTACAAAGAAAAGAAAAGACTACAAACAAGTAATTAAATGGCATGGTAATAAATTGCAAGTAATAAAAGACAAGAATGAAAATGCATGTAAATAAAAGGGCGAGTAAGAAAGACTAAGAACCATAGAACCCAAAACAAGACATGGGTTCAATAACCAAATCTTAAACTTGCAAGCTCAATGAAGAGGTTGCAAGATCAAGAAGAGGCAAAGAACTCATGGTGAATGAAGGCACAAAAGAGATCTTTATTAATCATCAAGAACGATACAACCCCTTGAGATCAATAACCAACCCTTAAACTTTCAAGCTCAATGAAGAGGTTGAAGGATCAAGAGAAGGTTAAGAACTCAAGGGGACTAAGCTATTTACAAGAAAGGAGAATAGAAAACTTGGAGAAAGAATGACAATCCAAGACTATAGAAATGATTAAAGAATGACCCTTGAACCTTTGCCCACTGCCTGCTTTTAAAGGCTCCAAAGAATGGAGGGAAATTCGAATTTTTAAATCAACACAAAATCTTTAGCATTGAATGCACATTACTTCATGTCCATTTGTGCCTTGATTCTTGTCTTCCCCATCTTGGTCCATGCTGATTTGTCTATTTGAATTTGATTTGCACTCAGTTTTGGAAGAAAATTTGAATCTTTAAATCACACACATAATCTTCACCATTAAATGCTCATTACTCCATTCCCACATGTGGCTTGATTCATGGCTGCCCCATTATGGCTCATGCTGATTTGTTTGATTCCTTTTGATTTGAACACATGCTTTTTAGTCTTGAATGCATATAAAATCATATGCATATAAAATCATCTCCTTGAATGCATATAAAATCATATCCACATGTGCTTAAAAGTCTTGTGTACACACTTGTTGTGTTGGACCATTTAGATAAAAAAAAATGTGTACACAACTTGTTACGTAAAGGAACTCCTGAAGTATTGGTCGGTTTGTGTTTCTGGTCGCAGTGTCTTCCCTCAAGTGATATATCCGTGCTTTTGGATGCAGTTCCAGTATTTTGTCATGGATACCTATAATTTGTAATACTGAGTAGACACTGGTTAATAATACCGATAAATACAACAAATAGATAATGAATGGGCGGTATTAGAATGCAGTTTTCTGATATGAACAAGACCTTACGGAATAAGGAGGTGAACTCGGTCCGGGTGATGTAGAGAAAGGACTCGCCAGGAGAATCGACATGAGAGCGAGAAGACGATATGCGTGCACGATACCCTTACCATTTTGAAAATTAGTTTTTATGTAAATTTCGCGGACGAGATTTTTATAAGGAGGGTAGAATGTAACGACTCTGAAATCGCTATACAAATATAATTTATTCAAATGTATAAAAAGGGTATTTATATTAGGAGTTATAAGTTATTTTTGTTCAATAAAAGTAAGAAGCAATTTGTAGCTCACTAGTAAAGCCTCTATACTGTTGTGACATAACCTGTGTGTTCGAATCTCATCGGTCCCAATTATTTTTTATATTTTTCTTTTTAACTTTTCGGAAGCCCAAGAGTTACACCTGCAATACAAGGAGAATCGAAAAGTTTCAAAAAAATCAAACGGGATAAATGAGGAGTTAAGACAGAATATAGTACGTGGCACGAATCTCGAGGCAGATGTATTAAATCCAACCGTCCAAATCCTCATTTTGGCCACCACCGATGGTCCATATAGACCCAATTGCCTCCATTCTTTGCCCGTGCATCCCTTTGACTCCCCACTACTCCCCTGTATTATTTGATTACTCTGCATTCATCCAGAGACCTTTCATTCCACCATTAATTCTTTTTTAATTCATTTTAATTCCAATTTTTTAACTCACACACCATCATCCCTAAACTATAAATACATCCCATCCCCTAGCTCTCCCCATTCTGAAAAATCTCTATCAAAATTCTCCCAATTTTTTTTAAGTGCAAGTGGAGTTAGCAACCAAGTTCTTTTCGTTGAAAATCGAAGTTGTTCCCGAAGCTATCGCGACACCACGAAGACTTCTCCTTCTTCCTTACTCTTTTCTCAACCCTATAAAACCGTAAGTCCCTTTCTCTCTTTTTCTTTTCATCTTAAACCAATCTCTAAAACTATTCGACTAAAATTGAGTTAGGTTAGGTAAAACTTCTTTTAATAAGTTTTTGGCAATTTTACTATGTCAAAATTTGCACCCTAACTCTTCTAAGTATCACATCACAATATTTCATCCAAATTATTTTTGAGTTGTTCATAATTTTGGGCTAAATACATCATACACCAAAATTTTATCAAAATACCATGAACTTTAATTATAACTCTTTGTTCGATAATTAGTCATGCATACATCTAGAACATTCACGAGATAACGACCTACCCCACACTCACACTTTTGATTCATAGCACGATATTTGGTTAGAATTTATCATCTAAATAAAACAATTTTCAATAAAATACCACCACTTTATAAAAATATGTTTTTAATCGTTATTTTTTAAAATCCTTTGCAATTGCACCTCTACAACCCTTTTAGGGGAACACATCTACGAATGGTGCAGGTTATCGCACGTCCTTAGGATAGTAGAGTGAGATACAGAACTTCTCACGGAGAATTCGGTCTCGAAAGAAAATGAAAATACGATTTTAAAGAAATACGACTTTTTTAACATATTAAATCATTTGAAAATTTTTATAACTCATGCATCCGTATTTTTCTATGAAAACTAATTTTTGAAGAATATATTATTAAAATGAAAAAATTTAAGTTATACAAAAATACCACCAAGTTTCCAAAAGTATAGTTTTCATACAAATCCCATAAACTTTAAAATCTAGGTTTTATCACTAAAATACCAATAAAATTAAAATATATGCTCATAAAAACTCTAAATAACATAAATCACCCTTGAGATTTATTTTTAAATAATATTAAAGTATTTTTCATAAAACCCTCTCGAGAAATGCAAACAATATAGATACAACATAAACAACAATAATAAATATTAAGAACTCTAGATTAATATAGGTTTAAGTGGTATCATTTCTCTTGAGTCCCAGAGAGCCGGAGAAAATGAGTGCTTACCTAATCAGGTTAGAAAAATTAACGGAATTATCAATGGCAATTGTCTTGGAAAAAAACACAAATCATGTTGTCCATATACAGCAGTTGTCTGATTACTTTCGAACTTAAGAAATTCAAGAGCTAAATTCTTTCATAAGATACTGACTCCAACCTGAATCCAAACTCCAAAATCAAACACAAACTTGGATACTTGATCATGAACCTGAACACTCGAATTCAAATATCAAACTTGAACTTGAACACTTGACTCGACTTGACCGAACCATGGATATAACTTGACGTAAACTTGATATGAATACCTGAATATATGATTACATCTTGAACATGAACCTGTACTTTTTATATATATTCATGGATTCGGCCAAGTCCTGTAAACTATACAATACAATACGCGGGGATAAAAGGGTAGATTGGTATGGAACGTATATCGTGGTACGAGAGGTCACTTAAAAGACACCTACATGAATTCACGTGCCGTTGTCCCGTGGGTTATGACGGGGCCTTATACTACATGTTATCATAGTCTACGAGGTAAGATGGACTCCTCTCGTATACATGAATACATTCTTTATCAAACTACAAACAACCACGTTAGAATAGCAAATCTTATACCTGTAAATAATCATGCTTAAATGCTCGCTTATATAATCTTATTTGTTCACATTACTTGGTTTCTATTCACTTTATATACCATTCAGTCATCTTCCTTTATTTCTTTTGGGGACTTATCGAGCGCTAGTTCGCTGATGATATTCTTCTATATTTCTTTTCTTTAGAATGTTCGTCAGGAAGACCGAATTCTGAGAGTATAGAGCCGAGCCAGGAGGACTTGGAGCAGTTCGCTACTTAGCCTGACTATTAACTCCTGTTTGTATTTACTTCCAGTATACCATTGTTTAGGCATTTGCTTTATCATTATATCTTTTTATTACAAACAGTTATATGTAAATCTGAATGTAAATAATGTTGTCGTTTCATTTTATTACTCTCGTCTTTCTTGTACATTATTATATTGCTTAATTACACTTAACGTATTCTCATAGTAAATTCGGTTTGCAACGTTGAACTCCTTATTTCATGATTATTATAAATGTCTAAAGAAGGAGTCAAAGTTGGATAGGATTGGATTTGATCGTAAGGAGAGCCAACATCATAATATGGGTATGATGAGAATTGTTGGCCTATAAAATATCGTGGAGTGACTGTTGGTTCGGTTTGAATTGGATTGGATGGAGGACGTACCTCATAATAAGGGTTTGATTGGAATTGTTGGTCTAAATTGTAGTTAGACACTTCTGAATTCATGCCTTTATTCCAACAATAATTTTGTTGGTGTCTCCAATCAACGAATGTACACTCCTCATAAGAATGAGAAGGATCTTGATAGTTAGTGCAAAAAGATTGAAGAGGTGGATTATTAGGAAGCATATTTTTTATTCTTAAGAGCCTCTATCCTTTACATAATATCATTTAACATAGCATCTAACCCGGCATCATTGGAAGCTATGGATGTTTCAAGTGAATTAAAACCGCACTTATGCAAATTTGTTCTGATGTAAGATTGACGTGATGGATTAACTGGATAATACAAATTATATAAACTTGGTTTGTATGTTCGTTATCCATATTTTAATTTTTTAAGTAAAAAATAAATAAATAAACTAAAATGAAAGAAATAAAAGACGAAAAAGTAAATCTAAAAGAAAAATATAATTATATATAAAGTCTAGAAATCCAGAAATAAAAAGAGAAACCTAAACCTGATGAAATCCAAGAAAAATCAACATAAGAGGTTATGGTGTGGCCGCGGATCTGCTGGTGTGCCTAGCGAGTTCATGGTCAAACTTTGACTTCTGGCTCATGTCTTCTGCTGCCTTCTTTGGCTCTCTCCAAATAGCTCTCCGCAGCATCAGATTTCCTGAAATAAAATAAAATAGAGTAAAATATAACTAAAAATAAAGAAAAAGTAATTCAAAAAAGTTAAACTAAAATTTAAACCGTCCTCCCGGCAACGGCGCCAAAAACTTGATTGGATATTTTTTAGTCTTAAATTTATACCGCAAGTGCACGATTTATCGTTCGTAGTAATTGCGGATCGATCCGCGGAGAGGATGGTAATTTTAGTTGAATTAAGAGAATGAAAGGAGATAACTTGATTTGAAATAATTAACCTAATAAATTAAATGCAGTAATTAAGAAAGTAAATTGTAAAGATGAGAGAAATACTTAAATAGAGTTAAAGCAAGTTTGATAAAATACGAAAAAAGAAAAATCTAGGGTTTTCGAATCCATTAGGCTTAATCATGGTGTTATTAAATAAAAACGTTTTTCTTTTTTGTTGATTTCCACCTTTACAGCGAATATCAAATCAAAAGAGAAGATAATTATTATAAAGATTAATTGCTAGTGAATTAAGAATTAAACTGATCTAATTTTCTACTAGGCAAACCTAATGATTGCCAAGCAAGGATCTACCTATCTTTATCGACTAGTCAATATTAATAATTAACTAGATCGAATATAAACAATAAAATTATGAATTTTACTTTCCCAAAATAACTTTCATGGTTGTCAATCGATAATCAAATTAACTAGTTTATCAGCAATACATATTCTTTTCCTAAATAAACCTCATGATCGTCAATCACTCATCGATCTATCTAGTTTATCAGAATTGCAAACAAAGAAATTAATTTTATCATTAAGTATTCGTCATTAAGACCATGAAAGAAAAACTAGAACATTAGAAACATACATCAATCATATATTCAATTTCATCTAAACTCTAGATAGAAAATTTGGCTATGCATGGAATTGAAAACGAAACAATAATAACAAGAAAACATTGCGAAAAAATAAATAAAAAGTCATAAATATTTACAGCCTAGATCTTACTCTCAAACCCTGGTCACTAAAATAACAAAGGAAGAAGATAGATCCCTTCAAGAGAGGATGATTTTAGCCCTTTGTATTCGATGCTTTTTATAGGCTTTTCATCGAATACATGGTACCGATAGGATTACAATGAGATAAAAAAAATCAACACGAGAAAATTCGACCCAATTACCTAAAGTGAGACGGCTAAAAGCCGACTAATTTTGTCCAAGTGGGCCCGGTTTTGGTCTATGGTTTCCTTACTCTGAATTGGTCGTGTCAAGCTGTTTAGATCTCTGTAAATATTTTCCATGCACTTCTGTTATCTCTTTAACTTATTTTATCGACGTGAACCGCACATGTTGGTTTCTTTTCTTCTCTTTTTGTAATTAAGCCCATGCCACCTGCAAATATCATAAAACACTTTTGCACAGCATTAATTGTAACAAAATAAAGCTAAGTATGGATATAAAATATACATAAAAATGTGCCAATCACACTCCCTCCAACCCACTCGTATTCACTCTTCTTCATCTAAAATTCCAAATCAGATTCTCTGGTTAAGGAAGATGACTCATATTCCATGTCAATTGGAGATTTGAAGCTCTAATTTCGAATAGGGGCTCTAATTTGAAATTTTAGATGAAAAAAAATGAATAAGAGTGGGTTGAAAGAGTTTGATAACTCTAATCCGACTTCTTTTGTCAATTGACTAATGGAATAAAGTGAAAAGGCTAGGGAAGTTAAAATGATGCAGCTTAAACGTTTTGGAGTAATAAGTAATTATCAAGTTTTGGTTTTTTTAGTAATTAGCTCAATTTTAGGGGGTTTTATGAAGAAAAAATATGAGAGAAGAGAATAGCATTGCAATGATTCTTAATCTAGATTGACATGAACTATATGCCATCAAAACAATAGATAAATTTGAGCAAAATTTATTTATTATACAAAGGGAGGAAAGAAAAAAGAAAAAACAAAATCGTTCATTACAAGAATATAATCTTCTCTAATTTCTGTTGTCCCTTTCAATTCTGTACATTTTTCTATGGCACATATATAAGAAGGATGTTAACCTTTTAACATTATCCTCAAAGTCTATGAATTCTCCCTATGCTTCCATCATGATCCTCATTCACCACAAACCTCAAAAGTATGATCTTCAGTGTTTAAATCTAATCTCACGATTCAAATTCTTGCATCCTACAGTATGCAAGATGCGGCGATGCACGATTCAAATACTTGGTTCCTGCGTGTATGATGGGTGATGTTATGCAATCGAAGAATGCCGCATATATATATAACATGATGTCACCTGGTAGTCGCAGTATGTGCATTCTTCCCAAATTCCCAGACACTTTCACTGAAACTGCAAAATTTTGGATCTGAAACTTGACTGGTTCTGATGGAGCTCCTTTTCGGGCCACCGTCAGATGTTGTCTTCCGTTGATCTCGAGGTGAACTGGGTTGATTGTCCTTCGTTGCGTGTGGGTCTCAATGGGTTTTGAGAGGACAAGGTGGGATGAGAAGGCTGTCGCTGTATACCTGCAAAGAAGTCCCGGGGTGGTTTGGTACCACCGAGGACCCTCCGACGCTCAAGTTAGTGACAAGATCCGAGCAGAGTAACGGCGTAAGTGTCAAGAATGGCTCACTTGACCCCTCTGTGATGGGGGTTTATATAGCGGTGGCGGCACGCAGCAGCAGGCGCGAGAATCTCACCGGCGGTTACGCTCCCGACGTCACGCCCGTGTAGAGAGCGGATCGCCCATTAATGAGGATCGTGATGGCGTGGAACGTGGGATGTTGCGGGCGGAGAATCCGCGCATGGCGAGATTCGCGGAGCGGCGGTTACGCCTATGAGTGGTGAAGTTGGTCGAAGGACCGAGGAGGACGGCCTCGGCAGGGAGCTCGGGATGAGCGGGGAGGCCGAGGAGTCTTGGTCCTATGGTGGCTCGAGGCGAGCTGAATGGCCGAGGAGGCTGACTTGCAGGGGGCCTCACGGAGGGCCAGCTTATGCTTGCGGGTCGGGTGTGAGGTGGCCTGGTCGGCCTCCGCGGGCCCTTCCTCCTCAGTCCTGGGACACGTCATCTGCTACGTGTCCAGATCTTGGAGGTCGTCGATATTGGGTGTCATCATTAGCCCCCCACTCTTGCCCCAACCATCTAGCGGGTCGGGTCAGGAGTGGACTCCTCCCCCCCGAGATGAGCTCCTCCTCAAGGTTGTGCCAGGATGAGTCCTCGAGCCGTCGGTTGTCTTTTCCACTAGCGAATCGAGGCGAGATCTTTGCATTTAAGGAGGGTGCGCCGGTTCGCGCACTCTGCAGTCGAAGAGACGGTCCACGTGTCGAGCACCAACTGGCCGACGTGACACGCGCAGGCCTGCGGCGTCTGATGGGACGCAGCCAATCGCTGGGCTGCCACGTAGAACGATCTGAGCCGCTGGGCGTGGGGAGCCGTTTCGGCGGGAAACGATGGGCACCGTCGGATGAGGCCGTGTGAGGTAATAAATACGGGTGGGGCCCGCCCTTGGGCCCTTACTCTCTCATATTTTCTCATTCTCAAGCCCCAGCTGCTCGGCGCTCGTCTCCCTTCCCTTGTTCCCAACTTTTGAAGAATTTATTTCCCAGGTTAGATGTCTTCCCCTGTAGAATCAGTATACGCTGTAGAAGTAGATGTTAGGGTTCCTTTAGATGCGTCTGAGTCCCCTCGAGGAGCAGGGGCCGGGCCCTCTCCCCGGGGCCGTGAGGCGGGGGCCGCCTCCAAGGAGGAGGCGGTAGGTGCAGCCTCCAGCACCTCGTGCTGGGCAAGGCATGAGGATGAGCTTGCCAACGCTCGAGCTCGCTTCCATATTCCCCCGGGATACACGCTTCGTCTGGCCGAGGAGGGGGAGAGGGCAGACCAGGTATGGGGCAAGAAGATCGCCCTGTATTTGGATGCTTTTTGGGGCGGAATGCGCCTGCCCTTCTCTCCCGAGGTCGCCGCCGCTATGAACTTCTTCGGTTTGGCCCCTGGCCAGCTAGTGCCGAACGCGTGGAGGCTTCTCCTCGGGTTCCTGATCCGCCTGAGGCTGCAGGCGGTTCCTTTCAGTCTTTCCCTTCTCGATTCTTCCCTTGCTTTTAAGGGTCACCCCGGGGGTCGAGCTGGCGACCCAAGGTGGGTTTATTTTACATTTAGGAAGCGGCCCGGGGTCGCCGCCGGGACTGGGGTCGTGGCCTTGCCCTCCTCCATTCATGACTGGAAGAAGAATTTTTTCTTCGTCTCCCCTCCCGAGGGCAAGGACTGGCCGGTGCCCACCAAGTGGTAGAGGGAGAAGAGTCTGCCGGGGAACCTGTCCAATGATCCCGCCGCGGTGAGAGTGGCGTCGTGAGAACCTATCCCTCGATACGACGTGCTGCTGTCCGAGAGGGTTTTGAGCTGGGCAGGGCTTAGCCCCATTGAGTTCATAGGTAAGTTAGGCTTGCTTTCTGGGTTATATGTTTTACTCGCGTTGCTGATAAGTGGGGTGTTTGTTTTATGCAGGATCCATGGACTTCGGCGTTCTCCGAGAAGCTATGCGCCAACCAAGGCAGCCTGCTAGGGCTGAGGGCGCCAGCTCTTCCCGGGCGCAGGCTGCCCCCACTCCCACCGCCCCGGTGGCGGTGCCCCGAGGACGCTCGGCGGTGGATCCCGCCCCGGGCCCCAGCAGAGTGTCGGGCCGGAAGCGGGCCCTGATTGTGGAGGACACGGCCTCGGAAGAGGAGATCGGCTCCCCCACGGAGATGCTCAAGAGGAGTTCCCGGAGACCCTCCCGGAGCCGGTCTTCGCCGACCGTGGTGGAGGAAGGGGGCTCCGGTTCACGGTGTCGTCCGGGCTGTCGGTCGCGGACAGCCTCCTCCACGAGATAGAGACCTCGGCCGGGGGTCGGGTTCCCGGGGGAACCCTCAAGGCTCAGCTGGCGTCGATCGCCCACGAAGCCGTGCAGGTAAGCCCCCAGTGCGCAGTGAGATTTAGTGTTTCCCTTCGAATTTTCTGATCCTTCTCCTTCTTATGACCTCCCAGACTCTCCAGCACGTGGCCCTCGCCCTTCGCATGGAGACCGAGGTGGTAGCGCCGGCAGTGGAGGCCACGGGCCAGCTCGCCGCATTGCAAGAGAGCTCCAGACGGGAGCAGGAGGCGATGTCGGCGAGGATCGCCGCCCTTGAGGGCGAGATGAATGCCGGGAAAAGGGAGATCGCCCGGCATCGTGAGGCCGCCGCAATCGCCGAGGGCAAGTTCGAGGACTCCCAGGTGCTCGCCAGCAACCTCAAGAAGTCGGTGAAGACCCTCCGGAAGGAGCTGGGGGCGGCGGCCGAGGCCTATAAGTCGGCTGAATCGAGGGCCGTGGCGAGCTACAAGGGGTCGAGGGGCTTTTATGACGATCTGGCCATGGCCACGACTCGCATTTGGCACGACGCCCTTGATGCCGTCAAGTCTCGGATGCCGGGGTTCGACGACGCGGATCTGCGGGCCGAGTTCCCCCTCATGGGCGTCGACGAGCAAGGGGGAGAAGCTCCCGGCGGGGAGGGGCCCGACGACCCAGCGCCCCCAGTAGCGGAGGTTGATGACCTCGAGGTCGTGCCCGGGCCCGAGGTGTAGAGCCCCCGCTCTCCTATCTTCACTTTGTTTTCCTTTTGAATTTTGTATGGCTGAGGAGCCAGAAAATACCTTTTGTAAAAAACTTGTGTTTGGCAGTAGTAATAAAGTTTTTCTTCTTCAGCTGTGATAAAGTTTTCCTTTCTGCCATCTGTTTGTGAAGAATACTCACTTTGGGATATTTTTACTTGCGCCGTTGTGCTTTCATGTCAGGTTGGATCTCTGTCCAACGATCGTCCGTCGAGCTGACTGCAGTTGTTTGCCGAAGAGCATCTCCGAGGAGGTATCTCCTTGGGCCCCGAGGTCGAGCGGGAGATCGTTTAGGCTTGGGCAGACTTGACATTTGTTTCTGATTTAGAGTATCGTCTGTTATCTGGCGGGGTAGATGCGCCGCCATTTCCCGCTAAGGCTTCGCACGTCTGTTGCGGCGTTAAGGGGGTTACCCATCAGCGGTGGCCGAGCAGGGTAGCTGCTCGGTCGCCTTCTTTTCAGGCTTGGTTCTTTGGAGTTATTGGTAGGAGACTACCATCCTTGGGGGGTTGAGCGGGGTAGCCGCTCCGATGTCTTTGTGAGGGCTTTTGAGATCTAGCGTAGATGGCGAGAGCCGGAGTTTGACCGAGCAGGGTAGCCACTCGGGTCCCCCTGTATGAGGGCTTTTGATCCTTAAGGACGGTGGTAGGAAGCTACCAACCGTCGATGGTCAGGCAAGGACCCGACTGCCTCGGGGGGGAATATTGATCTTCGGCAGGGAACCTCTGACCTCGACTGCCTCTGGGATGGCTTTTTTGATCCCCGGCGTTGTGGCAGGGAAGCTGCCCGCGGGGGATAGCCAAGCGAGGGAACCTCTGGCCTCGACTGCCTCTGGGAGGGCTTTTAGATCCCCGGCGTTGTGGCAGGGAAGCTGCCCGCGGGGGATAGCCGAGCGAGGGAACCTCTGGCCTCGACTGCCTCTGAGAGGGCTTTTTGATCCCCGGTGTCGTGGCAGGGAGGCTGCCTGTGGGGGATAGCCAAGTGAGGGAACCTCGACCTCGGCTGCCTCTGAGAGGGCTTTTTTTTATCCCCGGCGTTGCGGCAGGGAAGCTGCCCGCTGGGGATCGCCGAGCGAGGGAACCTCGGGCTCGACTGCCTCTGGAGGGCTTTTTGGTTCCCGGCGTTGCGGTAGGGAAGCTGCCCGCTGGGGACGACCAAGCAGGGAAGCCGCTGGGCCAAATCTCGACGAGGTGTAGCATGACCGTTCAGCTATAGGTGCGGGGGATGGGAACGGTCGGGGCAACGACGCTCGCAGCCATCGCATTGAATGCGGGAGGAGGCGAAGCGATAGGGGCGCGTCGCTTCGTTCCCACCGGATAACGCTCGATGGACGCCGCATGGCAGAGACTCCCTAGGCGAAAGCGGGCGTCCGTTGGGCAGTGCAACGAGCTATATAAGGAGTACTGGTCCTCCCCCCCTTCGCAGACAGGCCATCGAGAATGCGGGATTTTCCGTTCACCAACCCCGACATCGTCAGATTTGAAGATGTGTACCTTTACGACCCCTATTGCACCGAGGACACGGTGCAGTTAGTTTACAGGCGCATTGAGGATCACTTTGGCCGGTTGCTCCCCAGACGCTCCTTCCTGCTGCAGCTACTGATGTACTCCATCTGGAGGGCATCGCCGGGGCTTTACAACCCCGTGTCGGAACTACTCTTCGATGAGGCCGTGGGCAAGCTGCGGTCTTTGAGGCGCTTCGCCCTAATCTCCGCGAACCAGCTGGCCCGCTCAGAGGCGCTCATCCGCGAATGCTACGAGCTGAGGGTCGGGGTCGATGACCGCGGGGGGAACCGGGGACAAAGGCTGGAACTTGCGAGGCCCCGGCTGGTGGAGATTTTTACCGAGTACCACGAACAGTGCTCGCTACACCCCGTTCCCCTACTATTGTAACTCCCCCCTTTTGTATGTATGGCTGAGGAGCCCATAATACCCTTTGAATAAAATAAAGCTTTTCTTTATTTTTCGCGATGCTTCAGTGATCTTTATCAAACTTAACAGTAGATCTTAGGAAGAACTCACATTGCGTAAAAAACCAAAAAAAAGGGTACAGGCTAAAAGATGACTTTATTGGCTTGGGCTGAGCTCCCTGAAGGGCTGTCGGCCCCCGCACTTGGCATAGGGCATGGGGCTCCCTGAGCTCCGGGCTGGCCGTCCGCTGAAACAAGCATGATCTGGCCGATGGTCAGGTCGGTGGGAGGGCGAGGCTGCTCTTGCTCGCGGTCGGCCTGCCGTTTGTCCCTTAGGTAAGTGGCGAGGTGCCCGGACCGGATGAGCTCCTCGACGTAGTCCCTCAATTGTTTACAGTCCTCCGTGGCGTGGCCCGGCACCCAGTGGAAAGCGCAATAGGGGCCCCGGCTACGCTTAGCGACCTGACGTGGGACCGGGGGGAACTTGAAGAACCCCTCATTCTGGGCCTCCTCCAGCAACACCGCGAGGGAGACGTTGAGGGGGTTATACTCTTGGAATTTCGGGTGGTAGGGTTGCTGACGCTCCGGCCCGTCCTCCCGAAGCCTTTTCTTCTGGTCGGGCCGATCCGCCCGAGGAAGGTTGGCATTCACTTCGGATTCTAGCTGGACCTCGCGCTCGGTCCACGCCTTGACTTCGGCCATGGTCTTAAGTTGAGCCAGCGCGAAGGAGCGCAACCATTCTTTGTGCCTCAGACCAGACCTGAGCGCCGTTATGACGGTCTCGTCCCGGTGCTCGGGCACCTCGAGGAGGGCGTTGTAGAAGCGGGTGATGTAGGCCTTGAACGTTTCCTTGTCCCCGCTTTTGACCGTGAAGAGGTGGTCGACTGTGCGCTTCTGTCGACAGTTCCCCACGAAATGGCCGAGGAACTGGGTGGCCAGCTCGTCGAAGGTTGAAATTGAGCGGGGCTCGAGCCCCCGGAACCAGTCCCGACCCGCGCGGATGAGGGTGGCCGGGAAGGCCCTGCACTGGGCGGCGTCGGAGTGATCTTGGAAGCTCATCCCCACGGTGAAAGCGTCCAAGTGGTCCTTGTTCCCCCAATCAGAACAAGGCTCTGTTTGAATTTTGAAAATTCAAAATTGAGAAGCAACGCTTCAGATCCCGTGCGCTGAGCGCAATTTGCCACGTGTCAGAAGTTGACTCGGCAGCACAGCGCCTAGGGCAGTGCGTCCAATCAGAGCAAGGCTCTTTAAAAAGCAAAAACAACGCTCAACTGCGCAAGTGCACCGTTGCACGACACGTGTTTGTGCAGTTGCGCAAACGCTGTTGCGCAAGTGCACCACAGCGCGACACGTGTCTGCGCAGTTGCGCAAACACTGTTGCGCAAGTGCACCTCAGCGCGCCACGTGTCTGCGCAGTTGCGCAAAAGCACAACTGCGCAAGAGCACCGCTGCGCGACACGTGTCTGCGCAGTTGCGCAAACACTGTTGCGCAAGTGCACTGCAGCGTGACACGTGTCTGCACAATTGCGCAAGCACGACTGCGCAAACGCACCTCTGCGCGACACGTGTCTGCGCAGTTGCGCAAACACTGTTACGCAAGTGCACCGTTGAGTGACACGTGTCTGCGCAGTTGCGCAAGCTCAGTTGCGCAAGCGCCTTACTGCGCGACACGTGTCACGCGCTGGTGAGTTGCGCAACAAAAGAATGAAAATTTAAGGAAATCTTTTCTGTTCTTGTTAAAACAAGAAGATTTCTTCTGTAAAACAGGGGGCCTTTGGATCAAAGATCCAACGGTGGGAAAAATTCCCCAAATCACTCAGGAAAAGATTTATTGAACAAATTTAACTAATTTTTGAGCACTATAAAAAGGACCCCAAAACTCATTTCAAGGGATCATCGGGTTTTAAAAAAAAAGAAGAAAGAAGAGAACTCTTGAGAATTTCTGGAGAACACAAAAGGAAGGTAAAAATCTTTGAGATAAGAGAAGATTCTCTTGAAGAATAGATCATTGATCTAGAAAACAAGATCAGTGATCTTCAATAAATAGATAAATAAATAAATAAAAATAATGAAAATAATGCCTTGCACTTGCTATGAACCTCTGGTTCTCTGAAACAGAAAGAAAGAAAAGATTTCTTTCTTTTCTTTGATCTAAATTTGGATCAAGAAATTAAAAAGTGCTCTGCACTTCTTTTCCTGAATCTAAAAGATTCTTGGTGCTTTGCACAAATGCAATGCATTATTTGAAGGGCTAGGCCCAAGTCAAAAAGACCTAGCAGGTCAGAATAAATTGCAAAGCAATAAAAGGGCTGGGCCCAAATAAAATTGATGCTCTGCATCCCTTTTGGGCAAAGCCCAAATAAAAGCAAAAGAAATGCAAAAGCGATGGACTTAGCCCAATCGTGGCCATAAGTCCTTAAATTAAATTGACTGAGCAAAATGGTTCTCCTAAATCAATGTACGTCCGGTTCGAGGGTACATCTCCGAACTCCTTTGACATCTATCGTTGTAATTCCTCAACGACGTCAAAGAGGTGACGGGTCCCAATGACCACACACCCATATGGACTGCGGGGTCCTTAAACTCGCGGACCGAAACGTCCCTAAACTAATATCGGACTGAAACGTCCCTAAACTAATATCGGACCGAAACGTACCTAAACTAATATCGGACCGAAATGTCCCTAAACTAATAATGGACCACCACGTCCCTAAACTGGCGATGGACCACCACGTCCTTAAACTGGCGCAATAGAGCCCGAATGCTCTTTTGCTGGATCTAAACGGTCCCGTTTAAGTCGATCTCAGCCCCAAACACGGCTAACGTATCCTTAAACATTCACATGGATTATAAAACTCCCAATCAACTCTGGTTCGAGGGTACATCTCCGAGCTCCTCTGACACATGTCGTTGTAATCCTTCAACGACGTCAGGGAGGTGACAAGTCCCGATGGCCATACATTAAATTAATCACTACGTTAAGTGGATCTTAGTCTAAAACAGGACTAACGTATCCTTAACGAACGTTTAAGTTGATCTTAGCCGCAACGCGACTAATGCATCCTTAAACTAAAAATAGCAAACCCAAATCTAAGTAAATACGGATTTGGACTAATCCACGTCCTACAGGCGACGGCATTACTCAGTCTCCGTATACAATCCACGGGCAACCACAAACAAAACAAACACACACGACACGAAGTGAAATTCTGGAGAAGGAGAAAGTTGTTACCGCGATGCGGTAGCGTAATTAACTGCAGGGGCTTGCGCCTGCAGGGAAGAGCGTCCCCACAATCAAAAACCCCTCACCCTGAGGGGGAATCTGACGAAGTCTGCTACATCGGTCGCATCCGTCTAAACCTCCGATCCACGGTGCCATAAATCAACTTGGCATCTTCGGAGAGGTAGACGGATAAAACCACATAGCATCTGCCCCGAATCTCGGGCACGGACGTCCTAACGTCTCGGCCGCCGTTCGGAGGGGAACAGATTCTGGCACGCCCGGTGGGACCTTTTCCTCTTTCCACTCCACACTTCGTGTGTCTTCTTCGCGAACCAATCGCGGTTTGTTAAATGGTTGCCTTTGGATTTCAAGTTGCTAAGATTTGGTCTTTTGTCTGGTGCAGAACTCAAGCATCCATGGATTCTAACTGCACCAAATGCGCGAAGCACCACTGCAACGGACGCTCCACCTCACCGAGAGGTGTAACATATGGGCCCCAAGCGGCCTCTTTCCTCGCTCTGCCGGTAGAACAGGTGACCCAGGCCACCACCGGCCTGTTTTTCGGGACCATGGTCCCACCTACAAGCTTCTCTATGCCGATATCCGCACCGGTAGCGAACAAGAAGTCGGTGTTCGACCGGCTCACTACTACCACGACCCCTGTCAACGGGTCGCCCGTTACTAAACCGACAGCCTCCATTTTCACCAGGCTAGGTCAGAACTATAAAGTGGCCGTCCCAAAGAGGGCAACGGCCGCTGCTTTGGAAGTCGTTAAAGCGGCTTCTCCCATCAGAGAGTCGGTCTTCACAAGATTGACGGTTCCCACTCCTCCTCCAGCTGGTCAAAAGTCATCAGTCTTCGATAGGCTGACATCGGCAGTTACCCCACACTCAAACAGGGGGCAACAATAAACCATCTCGATTTTCGAGCCAGTCCCAACGGCTCGTCGTGCGCGACGTCGCCATTGGCAACGAGTAAGGAAAGCAGGGGGCAACTCCCCCTCAGGGCTAACCCCACCTGCTCCAGTGGTGGAGGTCAACGCTGCTGTTCCAACTGGGAACAGCTTTGAATTGCTGAGGAAGGTGAGAAAGAATTCTCCAATTGCTACATTGAAAAGATCTCCTCCGCCTATGGAAAAAGCTCCGGAGACAAAGCAGGAACAGCCCTCTCAACGGCTGTCGTCAAAAATTTATAAAGTTTGGCGGAGGGTTCAAGACTCCGTGATTGACTCAGACCACTTTCGTCGCCAGAAAAAGGCAAAGGTGGAAAAGGACAAAAACCGCCCCATTAAACAGCAGGGGGCAACAAATGCTAGGATGCCCACTTCAACGGCTCCTTCAACCTCAATGGTCCACAAAAGAAAAAGGCCAGAGAAAGCTCCTGTGACACTGACAAAGTTTAAAAGCGGTGAACCTAAACGCCCCAAGTCAGGGGGCATAACAGTTCATACGGTTTATATGGCTTCTGGAAAGGAAGAAAGTCGTACTTCTACGGGTCACCGACCACTTACCCGATCAGTGACCAAGGCTCAGGAGCAGCAACAAAAGCTCCAGGAGATGATGACTACAATGGCAGCACTCACGGAGCCAAAAGAGAATCCTGAGACGTCCTTAGATGAACGCCAAGAGGAAGAGACCGACGCCGAGTTCCTCCGTCGAGTACTGGAAAAGAGAGACAAAGAGGCTGCTGAACAAGCAGCCAATATACAGCGTATGGGCCTCCTCTTCCAGGACATGATAGGGATGATGATACAACAAGATCCCCCGACTGAAGAACCCCCGATTGTCCTTGGGGATGATAGGGGAGAGACATCAAACCCTCAGCCCGTTCTATCAACGGCTAAAGAGGATACAATCTCTAAAACTGATCTGGACGAATATATAGCCCAGCAAATAAAGGTTCATCACGCGGCCGAAGCAGCCGGCCACGTCGTAAAAACGGGGCGACCGTATCCAGGCTGGTATGACCAAATCAAATACCCGCCGGGTTACACAATTCCCAAGTTTCATGTCTACAAAGGGACCGGCAATCCCCATCAACATGTTGCCCAGTTCAGGGCGCTTTGCGGTAACACCGGCGGCGACGACAAGCTTTTGCTTCGCCAGTTCGTTGGAAGCCTATCAGATACGGCGTTCGAATGGTATTCTGAGCTCCCCAACGACTCTATTAAAACCTTTGCGGAGATGGAGCTGCTCTTCACCCAACGTTTTGCAAGTGCCAGTGAGCGTACCCCGATGACGGCGCTGATTAACGCCAGGGTAAAACCCGGCAAGACATGGGTTCAGTACGCTATACGGTGGCGTAATCTATGGTCTAAGTGTGAACAGCGCATAGAAGAAGCCCCTGCGGTGGGAATGTTTGTTGGAACCCTTGATCCACAAGCAACCATTTCATAGTTTATGATGTTCTTCAAGCCGACTACCTTCCAGGCTTTGATCGACAAATTAGCGCAGATGGACCAGATGGGCCATAAACCCCCTCTCCCGAAGCCGGACTCCCGAAACGATAAAGGAAAGGGAAAAGCGATCATTGTCGCTAATGCCCAACAACAACCGAGCGACTCAAAGCCGGTTGCTCGTCCAAACAATACACGCCCATACGTACCCCTTGAGGACAGGATGGGACGTCCTTACTCCTTCCCCCGCGATAAAACAAGGAGGCTATTCGAGCTGGCGTTGCGCAACAGACTCATAAGTTTGCCAGATCCAAAACGTCCGTTGCAACCGAACGACGTCAACGAGCCCAACTACTGCCCTTACCATCGAGTGCTAGGCCATCCCATCGAGGATTTCTACGTTTTCAAGAATTGGCTTGAGAATCAGTACCGTCAGGGCAAATTTGCGCTATCTGACAAATGGAAGGTGAATCCCCCGCAGCCCCACACCTCTAAGGGGACGAATACGCCGGGGGCAACATGCTCCGTCATTGAAGAAGCTCCCTGGGAGGTTGTATTATCAGCCAAAACGAGGAGAATGCTAAATGATCTTCAGACCTGTCCAGCGGTCAAGTGGAAGAACCCCTTGGAACCGCAGGTTATTGAGGGGATGTTGAAGCCACGACCGACTCCGAAGACCGATGGTGGTAGTTCAAGCGTTCATAGCCGGCCATCAAAATCTTCGAAAAAGAAGAAGAAGAAATCTAAGAAGCCCGTGAAGCCTGGCGACAAGCGCACGGACTTACAAAAGCAAATCGACGCACTGGATGAGTACAACCAAAAGGCGCGGACTCCCATTACGCTCTAAGATTTCCTTGATCACGTCTTTCAAAAATAAGATGAGGGGGAAAGTTCATCGGATGAATCCGAGGAATATGTGGCGAGCTGTCATATGATCTCCCATTCGACCACGAACAATGAAGGGACTTCCGGCACTAAAACGCTGGGGGCAAATACTGAGTCAAGGGTTCCGAAGTTATCAATCGAAATGATTGACGCGTTTCTTAGTGAAGCTCGATTGAAAAGTAAAGCTGATCGAGGACGCGAGACGGATATATTCGAAAGGGCCAAGCGCCAGCGACTTGAGGAAAGAGCTGAGATGATCCCGCTGGAGCAAAATGCCTCCACCGCTGACAAAAGCCAATTCAAGATAAAAAAGAGGTTTGCTAAGGCCATATCGATAGGCATGAAGCTACCATCCTCTGAAGGAAAAATGACGGGTGTGGTGGAAATGCACCCCTCTTATTGCTTATATCATCAGAAGGTCTCGCATCCCACTCAAGAGTGCAAGGCTTTCGATAGATGGTGGCAAGGATACGTCGCTAATCAACAACGCTTTAAACGGGAAAAGCGTAAAATTCGTCAGGAGCAAAGAAACACGACCAAAGAGCTTGAAAGAACTGCCAGCAATTGTCACATGGTTAACACTGCCGGGTCACAAGTGCCTACATTTGGGAGCGATTCCGATGAGGAGCTAGAGCTTGGCCCCCTCTTCAAAGAATCCACTTCGGGAAAAGAAGAAGAACCGAAGGCTTGCAAAAATATACAGCTACGCAATCGAACATTTCCCGAAAAGAATCTCGGACCCTTAAACAAGAAAGACAAAGGGAAAGAGAAGGTCTCTGAAGACATCGCTTTGGATGACCAAGTTGCGGAAGAGTTAACCGCCAAGAACCCGCCGAAGAGGAGTAAAGTGGATTACAATGTCTTGGCGCATCTGAGAAAGCTACCCTCACAACTCAGCATTCTCGATGCCCTATTACTATCAAAAGAGGCGAGGGATTCTTTGATTAAGGCCCTATAAGATCCGGACCAATTCCAAGCTTTCCTGGCCGAACAAAAGATGAAGGATGAATTGGAAGAGGTGCACACGGCCGACGTTGCTTTCGGCGATGAAGACCTTCTCCTTGGGACGTGCGAACACAATCGTCCCCTTTATGTCTCAGGATACTGCCATGACATAAAGATAGGCAAAATCCTGGTCGATAACGGATCATCTGTCAATCTACTTAATGTGCGGGTGTTAAAAGAAATTTGCATGAGCGTCCAACACCTCGCCCGGGACAAGATCACTATCTCCAGTTTCGACTCTCAATCCTCAAAGACTCTTGGATCTGTGATATTGACGCTACGCTTCGGGTTGCTCGCCACAGATATCAAATTCCATGTTATAGACGCCAAGACGTGCTACAATGCTCTGCTCGGCCGACCATGGCTACACGAGTACAATATCATCCCTTCTACACAGCATCAGTGCATGAAGTATTCTAGGGATGGCCTCGAGTACACAGTGGCGGGAGAGTTGAATCTGTTTTCCGTAAATGAAGTTCGCAAGTATGAAGATGCCAAATACTTCTTACCGAGTTTCGAAGACACGGAAAGGTGTCACAAACCGGAGAACAAAACTAACGCCACCATCCCTGTCTTCGGCAGTGACACCGAGGAGGAGGAAGAGGATATAATTTATTCAGGTCCATCCTAATCCACCAGGCCAGGACCATCCGTTCCTTCATTGATCTTCGGTAGTGATTCAGAGGATGAAGTTCATGCTGTATTCCCTGCTCGGCCTTCAATACGGGTTTCCGCTGATGAAGAGCGAAGTCTGCAGATAACCATGGTGCCGCTTGAACATTACAAAGAACTGGATGCACTCGACACCAACAGCGTAGAAGAATTGCAGACATTCTATATCCCTCCCGGACGAAAAGGCGAGAAGGCAATCCTATTCTACCGTTCTGAAGAAAACAAGGTGGAAAAAGAAATTTGGCATGGCGTGGATCCCACGCTCGACAGGCTTCAGCCTATCCGTCTTCCCAGATATTATACCGAAGGTTGAAGAAACTGCTGAAACGCCAGGGGATATCCTTCACACAGACCGTTAGAAAAGCCAAATTCTATGACAAGGTCTGGAACATTCCCGGGACTCAATGCAAACTGCCTAACGGGAGAATAGAAACAAAAGGGCTTGGGTACATCCGGTCAAAGAAACGGGAGCTAGTAAACAGCTGTTATGTCATGTATGACTTCGATGAAGAGGCGGACGCTCAATGGGAGGACGCTAATCCTGAGCCAGCAAAAGTTCCTGATGCAAAACCGCCCAGTCCATCATTTGAAGACCAGATGGGCAAACTTATAAGGAATGCGGGTCAAAAAGCCCGAGATGATCACAATCGTGAAATGGCAATCTATGAGAAAGCCAAGACACAGCGCCTCCTTCAACAGGCGGTGAAGGATGAAAATGCCGCTCCTTGTCAACCTACTACAAAAAAGGTTCGACGCGAAAGCAAAAACAAGTCGAAAGGCAAGAAAGGCGCTCGACAACCACAAAGCAGAGCTAAGAAGCCACGCATCCGAAAGTCGAGCGTTATTGACCTAGCCCTCATGAAGAAAATGGGTCGAGCATACTCATTTCCTCGGAACAAAACAAGGAAAATACTTGATCTTGCTCTAAAACATCAAATGCTTACACTGCCAGAGTCTAAACACCCTGAGCAAGCGGGCGAAGTCTCCAACCCAAATTATTGCTCTTACCATCGAGTAGTAGGGCATCCGCTTGAAGATTGCTTCACCTTTAAGAATTGGGTTGAGGACCAATATCAGCTTGGCAAATTCGCATTGTCTGACAACTGGAGGGTAGCGCCGCCGCAAAAGCACGAACCCGAAAACACAAGGATAGAACCAACTCCGCATTGGGATTGGCAGAAAATTCGCACTTGCCACGTGGTAACAATATTAAAAGAAGAGTCCGAGGACATGAACAGCCTTCCTTGGTGCTTTGAAAATGGCAGCGGTGAGGTAATCTCAGAATTTCCCCCAGCTCCGAAAGAACTGGAGGATGGAATCCATACTACTGCAGATAACCTCAAGAAAATCGAGTTGGGGACAATAAATGATCCGCGACCGACATTCGTCAGCGAGCTGCTGTCTGAAGAGAGGGTGGCTGTGTTAAAAGACGTCCTTGTGCAGCATAAAGATTGCTTCGCATGGAACTATTCCGAGATGCCGGGACTAGATCCAGAAGTTGCTGTACATAGACTAGCAATATCCCCGAACATCAAGCCAGTCAAACAGGCGTCGAGAAGAATGCGACTCGAGCTTGAGATGAGCATAAATACCGAAGTCAAAAAGTTAATCGACTCTGGCTTCATCCAGGAAGTTCAATACCCTGAATGGATCGCCAACATCGTCCCAGTGATGAAGAAAAATGGGACAGTGCGCATATGCGTAGACTTCCGGGATCTTAATAAAGCTTGCCCGAAGGATGATTTCCCAGTGCCAGTCACTGAACTGATGATAGACAATACATCCACTCATGAAGTTTTCTCCTTCATGGACGGCTCATCGGGGTATAACCAGATAAAAATGCATCCAGAAGACCAGAAGCACACAGCCTTCAGGACTCCTCTTGGTATATTTTGTTATAAAGTGATGCCCTTCGGTTTGAAGAACGCCGGTGCTACTTATCAGAGGGCCATGACAAAGATCTTCGACGACCTTATACACGAAATCGTTGAATGCTATATCGACGATCTCGTGGTTAAAAGCAAATCATACGAGGAACATCTCGAGCATCTGAAGACTGTATTTCAACGCCTTCGGCAATACAACTTGAAGACGAATCCTCTTAAATGTGCGTTCGGGGTTTCCTCGGGCAAATTCCTGGGATTCGTTGTTCGACACCGAGGTATTGAAATAGATCCGTCAAAGATTAAAGCGATCATGGAAATGCCTCCGCCGAGGACTCTCAAACAGCTGCGGTCTCTCCAAGGGAAACTCGCATACATACGGCGATTTATAGCCAACCTTTCAGGAAAGTGCCGTCCTTATAGTCACCTGATGAAGAAGGGAACCCCATTCGTTTGGGATCAAAAATGCCAAGGCGCACTGGATGAGATCAAGCAATACCTGCAGAACCCGCCGGTGTTGGCTGCTCCGGTTAAGGGGAAGCCTCTCATTCTTTATACAACCGCCCTCGAAGGTTCCTTAGGCGCATTATGGGCACAAGAGAACGATCAAGGGAAAGAAAGAGCACTCTACTACTTAAGTCAAGTTCTGCTGGGGGCAGAAAGCAACTACTCTCCCATTGAAAAACATTGCCTGGCGTTGATCTTCGCAATAACAAAGCTTAGGCACTATGCGTTGGCGCACGAGGTCCGTCTTATTTCAAAAGTGGACCCTCTCAAATATCTAATGTCAAAAGCCATATTGACAGGGCGACTCGCTAAATGGGCCCTGCTCTTGATGGAATTTTCGATAACATATCAACCTCTCAGGGCAGTAAAAGGCCAAGCCATCGCCGACTTCCTTGCTGAGCATCCCATACCTGCCGATTCTCCTTTAAATTGCGATTTGCCAGACAGACATGCGTTTGACGTAATCGACAGTGGTGATACCCGTTGGGAGCTTTATTTCGATGGAGCATCTTCCATGAAAAAGCACAAACAAAGTACGCCAATGATCAAATCGGGGGTAGGACTCATCTTTGTGACTCCACAAGGAGGAATAATGCGCTTCGCCTTCTCCTTAACAGAGCCGAGAACGAATAATGAAGCTGAATATGAAGCTTTGATAGCAGGCCTCGAGATCGCCATTGATATGGGAATTGAAAGCCTCCTCATATATGGGGACTCCCAACTGGTCGTCAGTCAAGTGAACGGCGATTACCAAACATGCAAACCAGAATTGGTAAAATACGGTGAAAAAGTGCAGCAACTGCTAACCCAAATTCCCTCCTACACGTTGGAAAGTATACCGCGCGCGGAAAACAGCAAAGCGGACGCACTGGCCAAACTTGCTAAAGAATTGGCTGACGAGAACCTCGATGACGTTAGAATCGTGATACAAAGCCGTCGAGTGCTCTCCCCAGCAGAAATACCTCCAGAATCATATAAAGAAAAGGGAGCAACTGAGAAGACGACCCTACAAATAAAAGACCATGAGAAGACCGAAGACTGGAGAGAAGTCTTCATAGATTACTTCAAGTTCCACCGAATGCCTGAAGAAGCATCCATAAGACATCAGCTCGTGAAACGAGCTCTGTCTTTCGCCTTCGTCAACGATACTCTATACAAGAGGTCATTCGATTCTCTGTGGCTGAGATGCCTAGGACCTGACGAAGCGAGAAGGGTCGTCCAAGAGGTTCACGACGGACTCTGCGGTTCCCACCAAGCAGGCCCTAAGATAAAGTTGAAGATAAAACGGATGGGCTACTACTGGCCCACGATGATGCAGGATTGCTTGGAATACGCGAGGCAATGTCATTCATGCCAAATTCATGGGGACTTCATCCATCAGCATCCCAATCCACTGCATCCAACAGTGGCTAGTTGGCCATTCGAAATGTGGGGAACTGACATAGTCGGCCCCATCGAACCAGCATCGTCAAAGGGACATCGTTTCATCTTGGCGACGACTGATTACTTCTCCAAATGGGCAGAGACGGTACCGTTGAGGGAAGTGAAGACGGAGAACATCCTTCATTTCTTCAAAACGCATGTCATATACCGGTTTGGAACCCCAAGAAGGATCATCTCTGAAAATGGGCCAGCCTACCGAAGTCATAAAATTAGCCGCTTCGCACAGCAGCACAATATAGACTGGAGATATTCCTCAGTTTATAATCCGCGAGCTAACGGTCTAGCTGAGGCCTTCAACAAGACCTTGACGAAGATCATGAAGAAAACAGTGTCATGAAATAAGAGAGATTGGCATGAAAGATTGCAAGAAGCTCTTTGGGCGTATCGAACTACATTTAAAACGGCCACAAACACAACACCGTACGCGTTAGTATTTGGGACGGAAGCAGTACTCCCTCTCGAGATAGAATTACCCTCTCTACGAGTGGCAGTCCACTACAAGCTGACAGACGAAGAAAATGCTCACCTTCGGTTTGAAGAGCTTGACGCCCTTGATGAAATCCGGCTTCTAGCACAACAAAATCTGGAAGCTTATAAAGCAAAGATGACGTGCTCATACGAAAGATTGACCCGACCGAGGACATTTCATCAAGGCGAACTCGTGCTAGTGGTCAAAAGGCCTATGATCCCCAATAGCGCCAAGCGGGGAAAATTCGAGCCAAACTATGAAGGCCCGTACGTCATAGATAAAGTTTACCAGGGTGGGGCCTATCTACTCATAGACATGCACGGTGAAAGGCCTTTCAGGCCGATAAACGGTCGCTTCCTAAAGAAATATTACGCTTAATGAGCCACAGCCTAGGTCAATGATGGATGACGACGACTAAGTCCGCTCGCTATCTTCCTAAGCTCAAGCTTCATAAAGAATAGCCAACCTTCTCGACAATGGACCGAAATGTTCTTAAACTAATAGCAGACCGAAACGTCTTTAAACTACTACCGCAGCATCCTTAGGCTGGCGAGATGAATAAAAAAAATAATATATAAAAAAAGGAAAAAAAATATATATATATAATAAATAAAAACGGTATGTCCATAAGCAAAAAAGGGCATGGATGAAAACCCGAAAGGGCTCCGTGAGTAAAAACAGCAGGGCCACCGGCGAGTGTTCATGAAAACCTGGAAGGGCGCGACCTCGTAAAAAAAAGAAGAAGAAAGATTTCCATGTACTATCAAACATGATACAATCAAGTGCACAAAAGTATGTGGGGTATGGGATTCGAACTCTGGTGGCTTGGTTCAGCAATGCAAGGTATTACCAATGAGTATGCTGCTAACACCGTATGATATATGGAGTGGGATTTGGTAAAACCATATATACTTGTTATAAATATCGTAATTATTATTAATATGGGGAGTTGAAAAGTCAGGATCTCAATAACAAAGGGTAAAAAAAAATGGTATGTCCATAAGCAAAAAAGGGCACGGATGAAAACCTGAAAGGGCTCCGTGAGTAAAAACAGCAGGACTACCGTCGAGTGTTTGTGAAAACCCGAAAGGGCGCAACCTCGTTAAAAGACACTTATAGGGTCTTCTCGACCTTATAAGGAGAAACCATCCGCGTGAGATCCTTACGACTCACAAGGGAGCAACACACTTAGGAATCCCACGATTCCTAAGGAGAAAATACACTTGCGAGATCCTCACGACTCGTAAGGAGAACTCTCTTATGGGACCCTCACGGCTCATAAGATTTGAAAGTCTTAAGTTACAGAGATCTAAACCTGTGCTTAAGCAACCCCCACAACTTTCGACATTGCCCTACAAGTGGTCCAATATTGGCCCTTGTATACAATCCACGGGCGCGAATAAACATTTCCCTAACTTAGTCCCATCTGAGGCTAGGGATATGTTTGTATGGTGAACAACCCTTGTAAATCCTCTCGATTTATGAGGAGGAAACCCTCCTGTAGGATCCTTACGACTTACAGAGGAACAAAACACTTAGGAACCCTCACGATTCCTAAGGAGAAAATACACCTACAAGATCCTCACGACTTGTAGGGAGAAATACCTTTATAAGACCCTTACGGCTCATGAAATCAAAAGCCTTAGTCGACAGGACCCTAACCCTGGTCGCTAAGCCTCCTTTGTTCGACAACGACAGAGGCAAATGATGATTCGCTCCTGGCAATATCCCAGTTGCAGCGGTGCTGATGCCAAAATCGGTGTCCAATTTCAGGTTTACGGCGAAAAGCCAGTAGGCCGCACATGCATGCTAAATAGCCGAAATGATGGGGCAACTTGCAATAAAAAGCAGCAAGTAAAAATGTATGCATGCTAAATAGCCGAAATGATTGGGCAACTCGTAATAAAAAGCAACGAGTAAAAATAATAAAAAAAAAACAAATAGCCGAAATGATTGGGCACCGCGAAAAATAGCCGAAATGATCGGGCAATCGCGACCTTCGCGATATAAAAGCTGAAATGATAGAGCATCGCGGAAATAAAATAAAACAAAAAGAAGAAATGATAAAAACTTTGGCCCTACAGTTAAGATCACATCGATCCATGTATACAATCCAAGAGCGTAAACAAAGAATGAACCATACTTTCCCAGCGGATTCCGTCAGACGACGAACCCCAAACCTCACCGGTTCATTTCAACCGAAGAAGCCAGTGATTTCAGCAAAATTCCTCGACTCACGGATACAAACACTCCTTGACGAGAGCTTCCTGATCCGCGTCGACCCGCAGAGCTACCAGAGCCCCGTGGGAACCCTCGACTCGTTTCAAACCCCAAGGAAACAAATAATCCTTGGCGCTTGGGAAACAAATAATCCCAGCAAACTCCTCAACTCACGGATACAAACACTCCTTGACGAGAGCTTCCTGATCCGCGTCGACCCGCAGAGCTACCAGAGCCCCGTGGGAACCCTCGACTCGTTTCAAACCCCAAGGAAACAAATAATCCTTGGCGCTTGGGAAACAAATAATCCCAGCAAACTCCTCGACTCACGGATACAAACACTCCTTGACGAGAGCTTCCTGATCCGCGTCGACCCGCAGAGCCACCAGAGCCCCCGTGGGAACCCTCGACTCGTTTCAAACCCCAAGGAAACAAATAATCCTTGGCGTTTGGGAAACAAATAATCCCAGCAAACTCCTCTACTCACGGATACAAACACTCCTTGACGAGAGCTTCCTGATCCGCGTCGACCCGCAGAGCCACCAGAGCCCCCGTGGGAACCCTCGACTCGTTTCAAACCCCAAGGAAACAAATAATCCTTGGCGCTTGGGAAACAAATAATCCCAGCAAACTCCTCGACTCACGGATACAAACACTCCTTGACGAGAGCTTCCTGATCCGCGTCGACCCGCAGAGCTACCAGAGCCCCCGTGGGAACCCTCGACTCGTTTCAAACCCCAAGGAAACAAATAATCCTTGGCGCTTGGGAAACAAATAATCCCTAGCAAACTCCTCGACTCACGGATACAAACACTCCGTGATGAGAGCTTCTTAACTCATGTCAACTGTTACGCTACAATTGCAAACAGATCCCCGATTCGTCTCAATTTGTGAGGAGAAGTCTCAGACAGCAAGGAAGGCTTGCTTTTTGAGCAATGGGACCCTGCAAGTCAATCCAAACTGGTCTCTTGCATACTATTCACAGGTCTCACTCTCCGAAGTCGAATTTCGACGAAGAGGGAAACAACCACTTACGAATCCTCTCGACTCGTAAGAGGGAAAATTCTCTTATAAGATCCTTACGACTTATGAGAGAAAACCACACTTAGGAATCCTCACGATTCCTAAGGAGAAAATCCACCTGCGAGATCCTCTCGATCCGTAGGGAGAAAAGTCTCTATGAGACCCTCACGGCTTATAAAGTTGAAAAGTCTTAGGCAGCAGATCTGAACCTGCGGCCTAAGCCATCGTTATTTCTTAAGAAGGTCGGGATACTCGTCCTAATCATCCGTCAATCATGGTTACTAAGGTGGCATACAGATAATAAAAGAAAGAAAAGACGGAGAAATGACACAAGACATTACAAAAATGTGCATCTTTTATTCATAAATATTGATCGAGTACAGGATACATTGTGCTAAAGAATAAAAAAAAATATATACATATACTTTACAAAGACAAATGATACAAGGAGAATTATTGGGAAGGAAGCGTCTTGCATAGGTGTAACAATTGCTCGCATATGTCCTTCCATGCCTTCTCTTGGTCAACTACCACCGCCAGCTCTGCCTCCACTTGGGCTCGTTGCTGCAAGATCGACGCAAGATGCTCCCTGATGACCTGATAGGCAGCTTCCAGACTTGGGATATTGCGCTCAGCTACGTCAAGCTTCCGCTTCAAATTTAGCCCGTGGGAGATGCGCTCCAAGAGACCCTCAAAGATAGTCTTCACTTGGGCAGCATTTGCTTCAACCTCAGCGCGCAGATGGGCCGTTTCGTTCGAGGTCTTTTGGCATTCCCTTAGTCTTAAAGCTGCTTCTTGCTCCAAGTGGCGGGAGTGCGAAGTGCTTTGCTCGAGCCAAGCTGTACGTTGGGTGCTCAGGGCTAAAACTTCGGAAGAAGGGCGCGTCGACTCCAGCCGGTGTAGACAGGCCTCGATCTCCCTGCAGTGATTAACCCAAGATCCGACGACGCCTTCGTTATGAAAATTTACGAGCGCCGCCAACATTGGATTAACCTCCACAGCGAAATCTACGGCATAAGGGAGAGCGTCCATGTTGAGCTCTTCGATGTATCCGCTCAGCATGCCCAAACTCATCACAGCACCCTTTGAAGACGGGCGTTTCAAGAAAGGGCCTGCCGGTGGAAGGACGCGAGACTCAAAAGAGACCGGAGCCGGAACAATAGCTGCAAAACAAAACATGGTTAAACAATGGTTCAAGAGATGTTTAAGGGTTACCAAAAAAGGAATTTGCTATACCAGCAGCAACAGACGGCAAAGCCGGAAGGGCCGGTAGCGCGACAGGTCTTGCATCCCCTCCTTCGATTTGTGGCACTGCGATAAAGAAAGGGAAAAGTCAGAAATCATTCAATTACTAGAAAAAAGGGGATGAACAAAGATATTGTAGTGAACGTACACTCACCAGCGCCACTAGAGGGAGAAGCAAGTTCGGGTGGGAAGGAGAAGTGTGGGAGCAACACTTGATTTAGATGATCAAAGAGCACTCCTGAAAAGATGCGGTGGTATGGCGTTAGTTCATGAACTACACATTTAAAAGATTAACTTGTGAGTTGCAAATCCATACCTTCCAACATCCGCGATGGCACGAGGGAAGACGGGGAAGTGACCACCGCCAAAGCAGTAGTTGACGGTGCTCCCTCAAGCAATGGAGCGTCGGCACTGGTCGCACCTGCAAAGACAAGCTTGTTAGAAGAGATCACAAGATATATAAAAAAGGGGGGAAACGATAGTAACCCGAAACTTACCCGACGAACTGCCAGCCGAGACTGAGGCAATTCCTTCCTCCATTGACATCAGGCCACCACCCGTAGCCTCATCACCCGACTCGATGGGAACCGTTATTGTGCTCGCAATCCCTGGAGACGGCAAGGAACCATACGCGGGGAGGGCTATGATTGGAGTATTGCCAGATTCCAGAGAAGGAGCGGCTGGCTCGTCCTCAGGAATCGTGGCCACCTCACCTGCTACTCTTTCGGGTCCTGCGATCACAGTTGTCTCGTCCACCGTCGCCGCGAGGTCTCCAGCCTCAAGCGCCTCCCCCTCTACCGCCTTCGGCTCGGTTAACACAATCATCTCATCTGCCGCCACTTCAGGTCCGGCATCAATGACCCTCTCGGCGGCGGACCCTTCAACTTCTGTTTCAGGTACCATAGCCCTGACGACGGTGCTCATTGTCGGCTCGGGTTCGGCAAGTGCCGTTTCCTCCATTCCCCTGGGTTCGATGGTCTCCGCCTCCCCCTCAGTCGGACTAGGCCCTGCCAGATGAAACGCATATGAGCCAATGGCTTTATGATTCTTACAACAAAGCTCTGAAAGAAGTACTACCTGAAGAAGATTTATCATTTGCACTTCGGGTCGCGCGCGCCGCTCGCCTATAAGCAGTAGATAGGGCGACAGGGGCCTCTTCAGAAGGAGTGTCAGCGTGAGGAATGGTACTAGGACCCGCTCCCGCAGCCAAAGCAGCTCTACGCGCCTTTGCTGCACGTCTCAACCGCTTCCGCTCCTCCCGAGCCGTTGAGACGGATGCCACTAGAGCTTCCCTAATTGAGCTGTCCTCGTCCGTGAATAGGGAGGCCTCTAGGTTTTTCAGGGCATCCCTCATCGTTTTGTCAAGCTGAGGCTCTTGCGGCAACTTCGACGAAGCTGGGACTTCGGTAACAGGCTCAGGAAGGATCCCCGCGTCAACTGATATAACCTCTGCAAAGAAATAAAAGAAGGTTAGGCTGACCATCAGAGAAGATGACAAACTTTCATTATGAAAGGGAAAAGGGTAGGACATACCAACGCCTGCTGGGACACGCTTCTTCTCCTCCTCCTGGAAGGTCTTCAAAGAGGCAGCAATGGCCTCTTCAGTAGAAATGCCTGTTGAGAACGAAGCAAATATTAGCTAAAAGATAATAATGAAAATGCAGTAAAATGACAAATAAAGCGTCTGATGATTACCGGACTCAGCGAGTTTGCTTAATATCGCTTCAAGCCTCGCCGATCGCTCCGAAGCTGCAATGGCGGCAGCTAAATTGGTGTCCTCAGGGTCCACCACAAAGCCCCCATTGCTGCCATACTCACATATGGCCTCGGCAAGAGAAGCCGCAGGCTTTGAGCTGAGGATCGCATCGAGGGAAAGGGCGGACTTCTTCTTTTTCTGCTGTCCACCAGCTTTAGATCCACCCGGAGCGGATTTGCGCTTGGCAGCCACTTTAGGGCGGCGAGTCCCGATCTCTGCCCCTCCGCCAGATCCTGGCGATACCACATTAACCGTCTTCGTGGGAGCATGGGGCGCCGGCGGTGCATCCACCGTAGTGGGCAATGGCAATCCACGCGGGGGGCTCAACACGCGCGGTCGGTCAACTCTGGCATCTTTTATCGGGGGGATGACCTGGATCCTTGGCTGCAAGGGAGCCTTGCGATCACCGCCAGGAGGCGCAGCCCTACGGTCGACCAGCAGGCGTTTCTCCATTAAGATGATTGGGCCCATAGCATGCACATACCAGGCTACATACGGATGGATTATTTTAGGGACACAGCTAGGCTCACTGATAAAAAAATAGGAGCCTGTATTGAGCCGGGTGAAATGATGCATCGCATTCCTTACCCCCTCTGGGCCGACTGCGGGTGTTTCCAGAAAGGCTTCCAACGGGAACCCTTGATTGTAGCTCGATTGTCGGGCAAATCGATGCGGGTTATACCTCATAAAGAGAGCCGTCTCATTCTGCCTAAATACTAGGTAACCCGGCCGAATGGAGTAAAGATGGAGGATTTCCCGAGCCTTCAGTACAGAAGCCCCACCTTTAAAGTCATCACGCAGAGGCACCACTGATTTGGTGGTCTCTGAGCCTATGGTTATGACCTTATCAACAAAGGAAACCTTCGCTCCGACCAGATGTGGACGAAGGAGCAACCCTCTAGACTCCCGCGGGGCTGGAACCACAATTGAAGCCCCAACCAACCACATGACTCTCGGGAGTCTGTATTTCTCGAAGAGCGGAGGAGTCTTGTGGGCACCAAACACTCCTCGCACGTGCATCTCCATCCAAGAAATAAAATAGTGCATCGGGAAGTTGGCAGGCTGTACCTCAGGCTCACTAGCGTCCGCCGCTACGCTAAGTCCATTGTAAAGGTAAGCCAATCCGGCGATCCCTACCGATAACTGCAAACCGGCCACCATTCGATGCGCCGGGTAAAAGACGGAGGACCGCATGAGGCGTGGGTGCATGGGAAGCGCGAAGCTGCATAGCCATAGACCCAAGAACCCTATGAAAAAAGTCTCCTCGTCCATGCCAGGAACGGCGATCTCTGAGAAAGGGACACTGGCAGTGCCGGGGAGATAAAAATCCCGCTGCTCATTTTCCGATGAAGGTCGGCGGTCCAAGCCGAAACCAAAGGGGTCAGCAAGCTGAGCAAACTTCTCGCCCTGCTCTGATAGGAACTCTGGGCGGATAAAACGAGCAATGAAATCCGCGAAACTGACGCCCCGGTCGCCCGATTCCAAATGGAGTTCCTCATAAATCTCCAACACCTTCACCAAGCCCGGGTGCTGATGCTGAATGGCATTTTCCGGAGTTAAGTCAAATACAACCTGCTTGGTGGCAAAGACGTACTCATCAGGAGGAAGCAGCTCTTCGTAGTGCTCCCCCCTCACTGGTAGACCTGAAATCTCAACAAATTCTTCCAAAGAGATGGAGACTTCCCTATCCGCTGTCAAGAAGGTGTGGGTGGGGATATTCCATTGTTCAATAAAGGCCTTTATCCACCACGTTGGAGGAAAGGGATACTCGAAAAGCGAAACGTAAATGGCCGAGTATAAACCAATCTTGTTCAGATGAGTCCTTTTCGCCGCTAAGATGTAACGGGCCCAGGGCAAATATCCAGCAAGCGGTCGCGGGATCAGTCCAATGTTATAAGCCTGTCCCCAAGGGCGTGCTTCACCCTGACAGATTCGCCTCCCCAAAATATCTATAGCCGGCGGCGGCTGCACAGGAATGGCGCCAATGGCAGGCTGGAGGAGATCGTCAGAATTCCAATTTTTAACCTCCACGGCATACTCCACCGAGGGCTTGTCCGCATAAGGGATCGTAACTGTAGGCTCAGAGGGCGAAGCGGAGCTGAAGCTGCGGCGGCCTTGGATGATTTGGCTGTACCACCTTCCCCACAGGTGAAGTCTCTTGCACTCAGGATCGTGATCTCTAATCAAGGAGAACACCACCCGGTCCACCGGTGCATGTGGGAACCCTCCTTCTGAGCGAACAAAAGGGAAAGACAAATCTTCAGACATGTTTCCTGTAGACAAAAAAAAAACATAACCGTTAGTGTTCCAATGCTTCACATTTCAAAGGCCTACATCACACTACAATGCAGTGGGTAGGAGACCAAAGGGGGACCCACAAAATCAAGATGACGGAGCATCATTTGATAAGACAGTCCCATCATTGGATGAGACTGTCAGTCAACAAAAAAGACCCCCAAGAGAATATCCTCATTGGGGGGGGAATCCCTAGAGACAAGGAGAAAATCTCCTCTTTTTAGAGCAAAGCTCTGTCACAGAGTGACATTTGTCAAACTCTGGTCTCAAAGGAATAAAACTTCTTAAAAAAGAGCCTAGCTCTGTAGTAGTAATGAAAAATTATAACTCCTAAGAATTAAAATTTTTGGGATCCTAAAGATCCATGAAAAATTTTAAAAGTTTTCTAGTTGATCTA
The DNA here is from genome assembly GCA_030015575.1 of Agapanthus africanus. Taxonomy (NCBI): domain Eukaryota; kingdom Viridiplantae; phylum Streptophyta; class Magnoliopsida; order Asparagales; family Amaryllidaceae; genus Agapanthus; species Agapanthus africanus. The sequence goes on along the minus strand of CM057339.1, from coordinate 195,081,729 downwards.
TGAGCAGGGCTCTGTTCATGGGTTAAAACCCAGGAACAAGATCTCTGTAAATTTTTGAGAGCAAGGCTCTGTGGATGAAACCCCAAAGGGGTTTTCTTTAGATCAAAGATCTATGAGAGCAAGGCTCTGTTGAAGAAACCCCAAAGGGGTTTTTCTTAGATCAAAGATCTGTAAGAGCAAGGCTCTGTTAATTTAATTTAATTTAATTTAATTTTTACCTAGAATGATTCTAAGTTCCGAACTTTAAAGTTCTTGGGAAGAAGCAAGAGCAAGGCTCTGTGAGTTTTTAAGCAAGAGCAAGGCTCTGAAGTAAAAGTTCTTGAAACGGTAAAAAATTTTAAGGACCAAAGGTCCCATTTATAGACGCCTGCATTTCTTCACCTGACCTCTATGATCCAATGGTTGGGATCTTGCCACCGCTGCACTCACGTGCGCGCCACGTGAGCGCAACGGTGGGGGGGCATTTGTTCCCCCAATCAGAGCAAGGCTCTGTTTGAATTTTGAAAATTCAAAATTGAGAAGCAACGCTTCAGATCCCGTGCGCTGCGCGCAATTTGCCACGTGTCAGAAGTTGACTCGGCAGCACAGCGCCCAGGGCAGTGCGTCCAATCAGAGCAAGGCTCTTTAAAAAGCAAAAGCAACGCTCAACTGCGCAAGTGCACCGTTGCGCGACACGTGTTTGCGCAGTTGCGCAAACGCTGTTGCGCAAGTGCACCACAGCGCGACACGTGTCTGCGCAGTTGCGCAAACACTGTTGCGCAAGTGCACCTCAGCGCGCCACGTGTCTGCGCAGTTGCGCAAAAGCACAACTGCGCAAGCGCACCGCTGCGCGACACGTGTCTGCGCAGTTGCGCAAACACTGTTGCGCAAGTGCACTGCAGCGTGACACGTGTCTGCGCAATTGCGCAAGCACGACTGCGCAAACGCACCTCTGCGCGACACGTGTCTGCGCAGTTGCGCACACACTGTTGCGCAAGTGCACCATTGAGTGACACGTGTCTGCGCAGTTGCGCAAGCTCAGTTGCGCAAGCGCCTTACTGCGCGACACGTGTCACGCGCTGGTGAGTTGCGCAACAACAGAATGAAAATTTAAGGAAATCTTTTCTGTTCTTGTTAAAACAAGAAGATTTCTTCTGTAAAACAGGGGGCCTTTGGATCAAAGATCCAACGGTGGGAAAAATTCCCCAAATCACTCAGGAAAAGATTTATTGAACAAATTTAACTAATTTTTGAGCACTATAAAAAGGACCCCAAAACTCATTTCAAGGGATCATCGGGTTTTAAAAAAAAAGAAGAAAGAAGAGAACTTTTGAGAATTTCTGGAGAACACAAAAAGAAGGTAAAAACCTTTGAGATAAGAGAAGATTCTCTTGAAAAATAGATCATTGATCTAGAAAACAAGATCAGTGATCTTCAATAAATAGATAAATAAATAAATAAATAAAAATAATGAAAATAGTGCCTTGCACTTGCTATGAACCTCTGGTTCTCTGAAACAGAAAGAAAGAAAAGATTTCTTTCTTTTCTTTGATCTAAATTTGGATCAAGAAATTAAAAAGTGCTCTGCACTTCTTTTCCTGAATCTAAAAGATTCTTGGTGTTTTGCACAAATGCAATGCATTATTTGAAGGGCTAGGCCCAAGTCAAAAAGACCTAGCAGGTCAGAATAAATTGCAAAGCAATAAAAGGGCTGGGCCCAAATAAAATTGATGCTCTGCATCCCTTTTGGGCAAAGCCCAAATAAAAGCAAAAGAAATGCAAAAGCGATGGACTTAGCCCAATCGTGGCCATAAGTCCTTAAATTAAATTGACTGAGCAAAATGGCTCTCCTAAATCAATGTACGTCCGGTTCGAGGGTACATCTCCGAACTCCTTTGACATCTATCGTTGTAATTCCTCAACGACGTCAAAGAGGTGACGGGTCCCAACGACCACACACCCATATGGACTGCGGGGTCCTTAAACTCGCGGACCGAAACGTCCCTAAACTAATATTGGACTGAAACGTCCCTAAACTAATATCGGACCGAAACGTCCCTAAACTAATATCGGACCGAAATGTCCCTAAACTAATAATGGACCACCACGTCCCTAAACTGGCGATGGACCACCACGTCCTTAAACTGGCGCAATAGAGCCCGAATGCTCTTTTGCCGGATCTAAACGGTCCCGTTTAAGTCGATCTCAGCCCCAAACACGGCTAACGTATCCTTAAACATTCACATGGATTATAAAACTCCCAATCAACTCTGGTTCGAGGGTACATCTCCGAGCTCCTCTGATACATGTCATTGTAATCCTTCAACGACGTCAGGGAGGTGACGAGTCCCGATGGCCATACATTAAATTAATCACTACGTTAAGTGGATCTTAGTCTAAAACAGGACTAACGTATCCTTAACGAACGTTTAAGTTGATCTTAGCCGCAACGCGACTAATGCATCCTTAAACTAAAAATACCAAACCCAAATCTAAGTAAATACGGATTTGGACTAATCCACGTCCTACGGGCGACGGCATTACTCAGTCTCCGTATACAATCCACGGGCAACCACAAACAAAACAAACACACACGACACGAAGTGAAATTCTGGAGAAGGAGAAAGTTGTTACCGCGATGCGGTAGCGTAATTAACTGCAGGGGCTTGCGCCTGCAGGGAAGAGCGTCCCCACAATCAAAAACCCCTCACCCTGAGGGGGAATCTGACGAAGTCTGCTACATCGGCCGCATCCGTCTAAACCTCCGATCCACGGTGCCATAAATCAACTTGGCATCTTCGGAGAGGTAGACGGATAAAACCACATAGCATCTGCCCCGAATCTCGGGCACGGACGTCCTAACGTCTCGGCCGCCGTTCGGAGGGGAACAGTCCTTCGGGTCGGTTTTCCCGTCGAACAGAGAGACCTTCGGGGGCTTATTACACGAGGAGACGCGCACGGCGAGCAGTCCCTCGGTGAATGGCTTCGTGAGCGAGTCGGAGGCGTACTTAGCCCCGTCGCTCGAGAAATGAGCTTCTCGGTGCATGCCCTCGATCTTCTTCTCGAGGGCGTCGAGCCGACCATGGTACCTTGAGGAATCGGCGCCTCGGGATTCCTGGGCCCCGCTGCGGGCGGACTGCGTATGGGAGCGGTCCCGGTTTCTCCCGATAAGGTGCCTCAGGTCCCGGGATGGGGAAGCCCTTGAGTCGCCAGGACGGACCCCTTCTGTGCGTTCCCGCCGACCATGATGGGGTCGGCCACGCTGATGGATAGGAGAGGTGACCTACATTTTCTCAGGAGGGTAAGGGTCGCGAGGAGGCTCGGGACGAGGCTCCCTGGCGGCGGATCTCGGCGTGGAGCCCTGGGGCGCCCAGCGGGCCTCAGGGAGCACCGGTTCGAGGGACCGGTAGCGAGGGGATGCAGCCTGCTGGTGGTTGGCCGTCCAGACAGGGACAGAGTCTTCTGGAGGCGGCAGAGCAGCGATCTGGGGCCCGGGCGCGGTCGTTTGGACGCGGACGAGGGCCTCCATGAGGGATTGCAGGCGATCTATCCGGCCTGCGAGGGCGTTGATGACGGTCATGAGGGGAGGTTCATACCCGCCTTCGGTGAGCGGAAGGCAGCGGCTGGTACCGGGATTCCCAGGATGGTCTTCTGACATGAGAGAGGAGATAGGAAGGTCAACTTTGTATTTTGTGGAATTTGACGGTTCCCACAGGCGGCGCCAACTGATGGAGCTCCTTTTCGGGCCTCCGTCAGATGTTGTCTTCCATTGATCTTGAGTTGAACTGGGTTGATTGTCCTTCGTTGCGTATGGGTCTCAATGGGTTTTGAGAGGACAAGGTAGGATGAGAAGGTTGACGTCGTATACCTGCAAAGAAGTCCCGAGGTGGTTTGGTACCACTGAGGACCCTCCGACGCTCAAGTTAGTGACAAGATCCGAGCAGAGTAACAGCGTAAGTGTCAAGAATGGCTCACTTGACCCCTCTGTGATGGGGGTTTATATAGCGGTGGCGGCACACAGCAGCAGGCGCGAGAATCTCGCCGGCAGTTACGCTCCCGACGTCACGCCCGCGTAGAGAGCGGATCGCCCATTAATGGGGATCGTGATGGCATGGAACGTGGGATGTTGCGGGCGGAGAATCCGCGCATGGCGAGATTCGCGGAGCGGTGGTTACGCCTGTGAGTGGTGGAGTTAGTCGGAGGACCGAGGAGGACGGCCTCGGCAGGGAGCTCGGGATGAGCGGGGAGGCTGAGGAGTCTTGGTCCTATGGTGGCTCAAGGCGAGCTGAATGGCCGAGGAGGCTGACTTGCAGGGGGCCTCACGGAGGGCCAGCTTGTGCTTGCAGGTCGGGTGTGAGGTGGCCTGGTCGGCCTCCGCGGGCCCTTCCTCCTCAGTCCTGGGACGCATCATCTGCCACGTGTCCAGATCTTGGAGGTCGTCGATATTGGGTGTCATCAGGTTCCAATACTATCATAAACTCGGTCGCTACATTTAAACTATGAATGTGCCATCGACATTAAAAATAAAATTCTTAATAATCCTGTTACTAAATATGACAGCAGAAAAAAGAACTTATTGATGAAACTGTCATATAATAGCAAGAGTTGGTCACCAATAGCGGACTCCAATAACATAGTGATTTAGGGTTCAAGAATTGTCTTTCCTTCCCAAAGGTGAATCAATTCTATTAGCTCTTCTCACAGGCCAAAACAACTATTTTTCAATACCCATATAACCGTCAGTCCACAGAAATTTCGTGTCTCGGCTATGACCAATTCAAAGTCCATGTATGATTTGCTCTCAGTGAGGGAAAACGCGGGCCAAGAAGAGATAAAGACCGCCTTCAAGAAGCAGGCACAAAGATGGCATACTGATCTCTGTCCTCCCCATAGAGACAAGCGGTTCTTTGCCAAACAGTTTGTAAAGGGTTGACGCTTGACAGGCATATGAGGTTTTGTCTGATCCCGTGCTTCGCATGAAGTACGGTACTGGTCACTATGAGAAAGAATGTCATGAGTTCGGGGACTGGAGGCACCAGATAGAGAGTTTGGAGAAAAGGTCACGTTTGAGGGTCGACTCGACATCAACTTGGGGAAGTCAGATGAGAAGAGCTCGACAAACGAAATAACGATGCCAATGGAATACCTGCAGACAGAAGAGAGAAATGACTGTAAAGGTGTGTTGGGTTTTGCTTGAAGTTAGAAAATCTAGGCAGTTGTAATTTCATACAAATCTATAAACACAGTTGTAACATGCATCATTTATTTTTAACAGTTAAATTTAACAACATTTGTGCCACGTCAGCGCCACATCAACAAGCTCGCCATGTCGGCAAAAAAAAATTAAAAACCCAAAAATACCCTCATCTAACCCTAAAACAATTTCTAAAAAATTAAAAATATTTTTTTTAAAGAAAAACTCAATCGCCGACAACGGCGCCTCATTCGGCGCTACCACCTTCGACCTCCTCCCTCTGCCGGCACCACCCCCGCTTCCGGCGACGCCGTCCCCTCCTCCACCCTCCTTTCCCCCTCATTCATCATCATCACCATCACCATCATATTCTTTGTCTCCCCACCCTCTTTCCCAATCACCACCACCACCACCATCACCCAACCCCACCATCCTTATCCTCTTCTCCCACCCCCTCACCCTTGCCCTTCCGCCGTCGTCACCCCCCTTCGGATCACCACCACGTTCATCAATCAAATCCAACATAACAATCACTATCATCTTCTTCTTCATCCCTACAACCCTTCCGCCCCCTCCTCCTTTGTCGCCACCCCCATCACCACCACCATCAGAATCATCACCGTCATCGCCGCCGCCACCTTCTTCATCAACCCCACCCTATTCTTATCAAGATATACCACCACCACCACCACCATCACCACCACCACCACCAAACAGTCCGCATTGATTTACATACAATTTTGATACAATATATTTCCTTACATCTCAAATTCATAAAAAGAGAACATAAATACCACTTTAAAAAGTGCAGGGGAGAAGGTTTAATATCAAAGTTGATATCAAAATGGGGCATAAATGAGTATTTCTATTTTATAGACCCAAGCTTATTCCCAATGGATGCGGATATCTTTTAAAGAAGATATCTGATCCAAGCTTTCTATTTGCGGTATCTATTTACCCGATGTGGGTATCCTTGAGATACCCTGTGCGGGTATCTTTTTAGGTATCTGATGAGGATATCTTTTTAAATACCCGATGAGGGCATTTTGTGATACCTAATGCGGGGATCATTTAAGATGTTCAAAGTAGATATATTTTGAGATATCTGAAATTGTGTGCATCTTCAAGATACCCGTTGTTATTCATGACAAAGTGTCATTTAAAGATTTTGAGTTCTTTTCTTTTAAGGAACTTGGCATATATGGATACTTAAAGATATCCCCTTGATGGAGTATTGATTTTTTTCAAAATTGTCTCGATGTTCATTGTACAAATGGGCAGCATCTCCTCTAATATTTTTGAGTTGTTATGAAGAAATATAGACCTCTTAAAGTCCATGTTCTTTTATATATATATATATATATATATATATGGGCTTAAGGGTCATGTCTTCGAACTCAGGAAATTCTCCTGAGCCCGTAACCCAAAAGAAACCCCAGAAAAAGAATCCCTCCCTCATAACCCAAAAACCCCTCTCACCAACAGAGAAAAAAAAAACCTCTCGCCGCCGATCCTCCATCGCGACCCCTGCCTCGCTGCGCTCCCTCCCTCCTCACGCCTCCTCCCTCGACCCCGTAACCCAAAATAAACCCCTCACCTCCTCGTAACCCAAAAACCCCTCTCACCAACAGAGGAAAAAAACCCCTCTCGCCGCCGATCCTCCATCGCGACCCCTGCCTCGCTGCGCTCCCTCCCTCCTCACGCTTCCTCCCTCGACCCCATAACCCAAAATAAACCCCACACCTCCTCGTAACCCAAAAACCCCTCTCGCCAACAGAGGAAAAAAAACCCTCTCGCCGCCGATCCTGCCTCTCCTGCCTCGCTTCGCCGCCAATCCTGCCTCGCAGCGCCTCACTCCCCCACAGACCTTGAGCGCTTCCATCCCTCGCCTTCTCGAGCGAGCGCCTCCATCCCTCGCCCTCGCTGCCGTACCTTTCTCCAGTGATCGGGTAAAATTTATGCAGGTACTGCTTTATGCAGGTAATCGTTTCAGCATTATCACATATTTCGTCACGGCCATTTTCAGAAGGAAAAAAGAACTGAGTAAATTGATTTTTTTTAATTAAAAAAACTGAGTAAATTTTGATTGATATATAGGTTTCGTATACGATTTGAAAGAGTTTATCTTGTCCTCTCAAATTATTCTTATGCCAATAAACGTTTCATATTAAGATCAATTGATGTTTAATTTTTCAGTGTGATTTTCATATATTTAAGGTTATGATTACGTAAACATAACATAAACTTTTTTTTAGTAGGAATGGATAACAATCAATACTATGCAATCGATGAGCAATCCCAAAATTTTAGTGGGTTAATCAATCATGTCGATGCTAATGATCTCTTCGGCTGTAATGAGAATGGTGAAAACGAGGATTATGATAGCGAGGACGAGGAAGATGAGGATGGAGAAACTGAGAATGCTAATGATGATGCTGGTGATCTCAGGAATAGTAATGTTGTTATTCATGTTGGTATGGAATTTCCTACCGATGAGGAAGCATACAATACTTACAACTCGTTTGCAAAACTTAGAGGCTTCTCTGTTCGCAAGTCGACGAGTGCAAGAAATAAGGATGGTGTAATAAATCGAAAGAAATTTGTATGCAGTAAAGAAGGGCATAAAAGTTTGAAGGACAAAAGAGAGCAAGGGAGGGAAGTTAAAAGAAGAAAACAATACATGAGACAAGGTTGTCCTGCAAGAATTATCATACATAGAATCAGAGATAATGTTTAGAGGGTAACACTTATAGATGATCAACACAGCCATCCTTTGTTGTCGACGCCATCAAAAATTTCTACTTTACGTTCTCATTGTATAGATCATCTAAAGCTTTCTTGCAAATCGTTGATGGATCAATTTCATAATTGTGGTGCGGGACCATCATAGATTGTTGATTTAATAAATACTACAGGTGGGGATAATTTGGTAGATGTCACTCCACAACAAATCATTGACTATTTCAAATCGAAAAGAAGAAATAATATAGGTCGTCAATGTGTATCTGTAATACAACAATTTATTGAGAGACAGGCTGCATATATTCAATTTTACCATGCACTTGAGCTTGATGCTGGGGGTACCTGTAGAAGTATTTTTTGGGCTGATGGAAGAGCTAGGGCTAGTTATATGCAATTTACTGATGTTATGGTTTTTGATGTTACATATAAGACTAACAGTTTTCTAATGCCATTTGCACCTTTCACGGGAGTTAATCACCATCGACAATCTTCATTGTTTGGATGCGTTCTTTTGGCGGATGAGAAAGAGGAGACTTTTGTTTGGTTATTTCAGCAATGGTTAAAATGCATGTGGGGTAAAGCGCCAGCCGCAATCATCACAGATCAGGATCCTGCAATTTGTAATGCTATTAAGAGGGTATTTCCAAAAACCTTGCATAGATATTGTATATGGCATATAACTTTGCATGAAGATGAGCATCTCCATTCTTTACATCGCTCGTTTGAAACCTTCGACGAGGATTATAAGAAGTGGAGTAGATATAGTAAAACTATTGAAGAAAGTGAAAAGTGTTGGGTCACTTTGAATGAAAAGTATAGAAGAATTTTTGAAGAACCGTTGTCTGAAAAAGCAATAAATGAAATGAAATCTTGGAGATAGTTGCAAAACATGTATGACCAAAGACATCATTGGATTGAAGCCTATTTGAAGGATATGTTTTTTGCTGGCATGAGATCAAGTCAAAGAAGTGAGAGTATGAACTCGTTCTTTGATGGTTTCATTAATTCTATGACGCCATTGTTTTAATTTTTTGAACGATATGACAAAGCTCTAGCCGCTCGACGAAAAAAGAAGGAAAGAGAAGACACACGTTGCTTAACGACAAAACCAGATTTTCAAGGCATGCATGACATGGAGGCTTGTGTAGTAAAGGTATATACTGCTAATTTATTTGAGATATTCCAAAATGAGTTTCGAAATATGTTTCATTGTTGGCATAATATGGGTGGTATAGAAGAGAACTTTACCACTTATAATGTGGTTTGCAAGATAGATGGAAAAATTAATACTCACAATGTGAAGTGCAACCCAATGGAAGAATTCTTCTAATGTTCGTGCGCTATGTTTGAGACCGACGGTGTACTATGCAAACATATATTATATGTAATGAAGCAGATACTGTTTATGCAAACCATCCCAAAACAATATATTCTATCGAGGTGGACTCTTGGTGTTAGGCACAGCACTACTAAGGGTCGTGGAGCACATGCAAGTGTTTATCTGGGACTATCAACAAATGCAGAAAATAGAGTAGTTACACCTCTTGATTCATGGAGACTTCGTACAAAAATGAATAAAGTTGTAGACTTGGTGGCGGAGAATCGAGATCTTTACGAAGAAACAGAAGAGTTTATTAATGGTATGTTGCAACAATGCAATTTAAATCATGAAGAAAAGACGAGCACTCAAGTTAGTTATACTCCGACACCTTCTTACCTATATCATATAACGATCACAGTTCCTACGAAAAATAACTATAAGGGTCGTCTTGCTATTGCATCTCGAATTCTATTTGGAATAGAAGTATCGCAATCAAAAGCTCAAAATAGGTCGCGCACTTGTAGTAATTGTCACGAAAAGAGTCATGATATAAAAACTTGTCAGCTTTTAAAGGTATTAGTATTCTATTCTTGTTTGTTCTTATTTGTTGTCATTAATTTTTTATAAATGATGGTTGATATCTTATATGAGTTGTTTTTAGGCACCGGATGCTTCTAACGGAAAGGAGTGAAGATAGTTTTGGTGTTGCTTGGAGCAGAATAGAATATTTTTACTGAATTTTTTGGAGCTTGTTTAGTAATTTTTAGTATTTTTATTGTTATGGCTTGGATGTACTTGAATATTAATATTGGCATTTATATAGTGCAAGTTTGAAATATCATTAGTATTTTGTCTGAGTTTGTAAATTTTTTTTTGAGAAATGGTCTAACATGTGGATAAAAAATTATTGTAAATATCATTTATATAGTGCAAGTTTGAAATATCATTAGTATTTTGTATTGCAGGAGGCATTCCCTTGCATGTAACGTTCCTTGTGTCATTAAAATCGCATTAGAGCAGGCTGAATTTTCTTTATATGCTTTCGGTCATAGGAGTCCGCAAGCAGAATGAAAATGGGTGGCAGCATAGTTTCATGAGTGCTAGATAAGTGGCAAAATGCAAGAAACACGCGGAGATCGAACAATTTGGTGAATCTACAAGAGACGATGGATAAGGAGTTGGAGACCCACAGGCTCAAACACGGTCCCAAGCCTCGGAGGATCCCAGGAAGCAATGACGATGAAGAGGATGTAGAAGATATTGTTGCTGAAGATGAACTTATCGATGAGGTCCTTGGGGTACCTGAGAGAGTTGATGCCGATGGATCGAAAATTCCTGAAACTGGTAACGGCAGTCCTAATGCTGTAGAGTAAGCAGAGTAGATAAGGTAAATTATTCGATGTTTTAATCAGCTAGAAGACTATATGCATGTGTATTGTAATTTTGATTATATTTCTTTTTAACATTTGTGAGCATAAGAACCTGTAGCAGATATTTGGCACCTGCGCCCTTTGTGCATTTTTAGACTTCCTGCTTTGTTACATGTGTTCTGTGAAAGCCCTGAAATTGAGTTTATATCATGTTCAAATATGAGGATTGTGGATTTTGCTTCACCTGATGAATTTTTGTGATACCTGCTGTGAATTGATGCGATAATTTAGCTTTAGCCTATAGAGCTTATACGGATCTTGATTTTCATATATTTTATGGAAGTTTGTTGTATTTGACCTCACATTTTGGAATTCACTTACCAGCTACGCACAATTTTTGTTAATGAATGGCAGCATCAGATTGATATTTTGATTGACATGCACAAAAGAGTTTACAAATTACACCAGATAAAAATAATTCATAAGCAGAAATTGTGTACATAAAATAGTTTTCATTTTTGTTTCTTATTCTGAAGAGGGTTGTTTCTTTTCTTTTCTATTTTTTACCAATTTTTGTGTCTCGGAGATAAGTGCCCCCAATCAAATAATCTTGCTAAAGCTATCAACAAGAACAAGCAGATCTAAGCACCAAAATACAGTGGTGGCCCAAAAGTTGCCCAGCAGATCAAAGCAGCAAAGCCATTTTGCTCTAAATTTCTATGCATAGCTGGATCATTATCACAACTCCATACAATAATTCTATGGTATGCTGCAATTATGCACTAAAAGAAAAATATATATATAATCGCTTCAATTATGCAAAACTGATTCAATATACAAATATCGACCTCAAATCTGTTCCTCAGGGAAAACTTTCTCCAGAAAACTTATTAAATGTTTCGAATACATCTTGGGTTCCACTGCTGAAATGGAAAGTGGATCGAACTTGATAGATTTGAAAGCATGTTCAATTTTCTTCTTCACATTGTACTCCTGGAGTATATCTATTATCCCGAGGTAGAGGACGATATCGTAGACCGCGAAGAGATCGATTTCGGCTAAACTTGGGCCTCCTTCATTATGGAGGAGCTTCGGTTTGCTTGGGCTGGCATATTCACTCCTAGTTGCACTGATAACCTAAAAGCAGCAACACTGTAAGAACCAAGTTCACTGTAAATCCTTTGATAGTATTTGGACCGAGGTGTCAGTAGTATTATGATTATGAAGATGTGATACTACATACTTATAAGTCCATTGGAATAACCGTCTTCATTAAAGTCATTACTCCGTCTTGGCTCTACCTAAATTATGTTACGTTATAGATATTTTCGTAAACGCAAGTAAACATTATTAAATTAGTCGGTGCTCTTCTAATGTCCAATGCTTTCACTGCCTGTTCCACCAGATGAAGGAAGATGGTTTTGTTACGTTTACACAATCAATAACTGCTATAAAACTCAACCGTATCTTTATATAATAAATCAGAAAGATAAACTGTTAAGACACTATCACAGAATGATTAATGAAGGAACCGACACTTTTAATATATTTACATGTAGCCAACTTCAGAGAAATGAAATTCTCTTCTTCTTTTTCCAGTTTATGTATGCTGTTGTTATACATGAAGCCTTCTTCCTATAGTTAGCTTGGAGTATTTATATTACAGATTAAACTAATAGCAACACCAGTTCGGTTTTTATTATTGGCCTTGGTATATCTTTTCTATACGGTTTTCTCCAAAAGACCATAAAGAAAAATAAAAGAAAGATACAGGGTAATGAAATTGGCTATCACAACATGGCCCCATAATCACTTTAATCATATTCATCAGATCATACAATAGAACACTATTTTCTAGTATAAAGCGTGTGTATACAAAATGTCATAAAAAGATGGTCAGCAAGTGCTGATGTTATTGAAATTATCATAGTTATTGCTTGGTCTCACAAAGAGAAATATACAAGAAAGAATAACAATATGGAAGATAAAAAGATGTGTACCTTCCTGTACCAGGCAAAATAAGGTATACCTCCTTGTCACCAGCTGCCGATACTCTCAACATGCTTCCCCTTATATGTGAACCCGGTACCATACTCAGTGACCCTGGTTCATGAGTTGCCAAGAGAAGTCCCTTCGGAGTAATTAAGACCTCATCTTCCAAAGGTACACCAACTGGATATCAATCGATTAATCATCATCAGAAGAACTCTCAAGTCAACAAATATAACTCAAGTATCATATACACTTATTTCTAATCAACTGGCAAAGCATATCAGCTAAACAAAGTTTTTTTGCCGCAAACTTCAACATTTTAAAAAAAATGTAAACCTACCATGTAACTGTTCACTCAACATATTCAAAATGCAGCAATTTGACCATACATTTATTTACGAGAAAACTGAATTAATATTGAACAGGTAGTTGCATTGAAAAGAGATACCTACAATCACCTTTTGATGAACTTGGATTATGCTGAGGTGTACCCTGAGGTTCTTTAAGTGTTGGGATTCCATATGCAGTAAATTTCCCTTCCAATTCCTATAAACTTCAACCAACCCATCATCCGCCTAAAACAATAAAGATATCACAATAGAGAAAGATAAACACATGTAGGAGTTCCAATATAGAACTGGTGTACACCAATGAAAGACTCGCTAAAACCATTAAGTTAATGTACTCAGTTCTCTCTCTTTTTTTTAATTAAAAAAAAATTCAGTTTAAAGAGTTCCTCCATACACAAATCCATTTGCTGAAAATGGCTGCCCGAAATATGTGATGATGATGAAACGATTACCTGCATAAAGCAATACCTGCATAAATGTTGTAAGAGAACGGCAACTCCTGAAAATGTCTCATCAAGATATAATGTCAGAAAAATGATAACATGGGACTGGAGATTAATATTTCTTGTAAAGTGATCAAATTTGAAACTGAAGCTAGACGTCGGAAAAAGAACTTATAAACAAAGGTTTAACTCAGAATACGTGAAAAATAAAAACAAAAAATTCCAAACAACTTGTGGCCATTTTCTACTCTTCTGGTGCTACATAAGTAGGTTATAATAAATTAGTCTATGGGATTAGACCTTTGATGATATAAAAAAACCAGCCATAATCTATTCTACAAAACTATCATCAAATTGTTTCAAGCTGTCATACATCTAAATATCAGAATTACACTTCCTAACACCTTGAATATAAAGATGCAAATGTCATAACATCTTTGATGCCAGTCCAATTTTAGTCAGCCTTTTTCAGGACCTAATGACAAATTCACGTCTCCCTTTACTTAGATTTTGAAGATAGCTGCTTAACAGCAATCAACAAACCATTTAGTAGCACACCCTAATAAAACAATATTAATTTGCGGTCAAAATTTCAAAATTATAAAGAAACATGTAGAGAAGAGCTGGTCCTCTGAGTTCTGCATGAGTTCCTTAACGGCCCCATTAGCTTCTTTTGGAAACAACCATTTCAGAATTGAAAGTTTAACATGCACAGTTTGCAAACCCCAGGTTTGTGGTATAGAGATGTATACTGATGATAAGGCTCAGATATGCCGGCTTCTAACAACCTGGCCTTGTTTCAATTTGGAGCTTGGATAACATATAACAAGATGGCTGCAAAATGGTTGATGCAATACTTGCATGCAACCCAATCTTGCCTCGCCATATCAATAAATTTGGAGCTTCCTGGAAAATCATCATCGCCACCGAATTAATCTTACATGGAACAGAAAGCTCAAATAAAGCATTCTACAACGGCTAAAGTCGCTACTGCCAATGAGTAATTTTGAAGCCAAATTCATGATACCATCACCAAAAGTTGGAACCTTTAGACTAAAAAGGTAATCCATTTGATCACTTACATTCAAATCTCATCAATTTGCAACCAAACCAATAAGTATTGCTCAATTTTGAGATAATAAGATAAATCCTTCCTAATTCGATGCAAAACCTTCATATTAATCAAAATTTGCTCAGGTTTTAAATAGCATAGCAAAAAATTAGAAAATCAAATAAAAATAACCCATAACCATAGAAAATTGATAATTTTCTTGAATTGAAGCAAATAGATAATTTTATTTAATTGAAGCAAATAATAAGAGATTTAGAGATCATGGCTCAAGGATATCCAGGTACAAAAGCCCTTGCTAAGAGAGGCACCTGAGCACCAAAGAATAAACAACATACGATTTTCCAATCGGTTCATGAGCAGAAAAGAGAGGTTGGAGGTATGCCCTAACCGATTCAGAGTCACTGTCATGGGTAATTTTATAGCAAAAACAATTAATTTAGCCCGAAATTGAAATATAATGATAGATATCCCAAAAATTAAAACAAGAATATCATATTTGAAGCCAAATTCATGATACCATCACCATATGCTGAATCTTGGGACTAAAAATACTATCGGTTTGATCATTAACATTCAACTCTCATCAATTTGCAACCAAACAAATAAGTTCTGAGGAAATTTTGAGAGAAGATAAACTCTTCCAAATTCTATGCAAAACCTACATGTTAACCAAAATTTGCTCAGGTTTTAAACATCATAGCAAAGAATTAGAAGAGGAGGAGCGGAAACCTAACTCGTTGTCGGATCTATGAAAGACCAGAACCCTAGCTCGGCGTTGGACAAAAAAAATGAACCAAGGAAAATGAGGGGAGGAGGGAGATCAACGTTGGAGGAGGGAACTCGTCACTGGAGAAAGGCACGACGAAGGCGAGGTGAGGCGAAGGTGAATGCGCTCGAGGAGGCGCTTGAGAAGGCGAGGGATGGAGGCGCTCGCTCGAGAAGGCGAAGGATGGAAGCGCTCGAGGTCTGTGGGGGAGGGAGGCGCAGCGAGGCAGGAGAGGCAGGATCGGCGACGAAGCGAGGCAGGAGAGGCAGGATCGGCGGCGAGAGGGTTTTTTTTCCTCTGTTGGTGAGAGGGGTTTTTGGGTTACGAGGAAGTGAGGGGTTTATTTTGGATTACGGGGTCGAGGGAGGAGGCGTGAGGAGGGAGGGAGCGCAGCAAGGCAGGGGTCGTGATGGAGGATCGGCGGCGATAGGGGTTTTTTTCCTCTGTTGGTGAGAGGGGTTTTTGGGTTATGAGGAGGTGAGGGGTTTATTTTGGGTTACGAGGTCGAAGGAGGAGGCGTGAGGAGGGAAGGAGCACAGCGAGGCAGGGGTCGCGATGGAGGATCGGCGGCGAGAGGGTTTTTTTCCTCTGTTGGTGAGGGGTTTTTGGGTTACGAGGGATGGATTCTTTTTCTAGGGTTTCTTTTGGGTTACGGGCTCAGGAGAATTTCCTGAGTTTGAACACAGGACCCTTAAGCCCTATATATATATATATATATATATATAGTGGGAAAATAGGGTTTTTCCTATTTTCTAAAGAGAAATACTTTCATATTCTTGGTTTGTCAAAAAGACATGAAATGGATCATGTTCTTAAGTTCTTTGGGGAGTTCTCAATTGTAGGGAATTGATGAGAATTCCTTCAAGTCCTTGACCTTAAGTATTCCTCTAAAAAGAAGATAAGAAAAGATTATAAAGAGGAAGTCTTCATTAAGTATCCACCTTCTCTTTTCTTGTTCTTTGAATCGAGAACGAGAGAGTCTTCAAATCCTTGAAACATGTATTTTTGAGAATTCTCTCTATGTTGAATAATGAGGGGATCCTTTTTCTTTCTTTGTTTCGGGGTATATATATGAGTGGGGGCAGTTATAAACTACCCCTTATTTTGAGGGAAGTGGGGAAAGAGAATAACTCCCTCACTAATATTTGAAAATGAATAATAACCACTCATACGGGTATTTATTTAGAGATACCCGCAATTGCTTCGTTAAAGCAAGTACCCGCTTTGACTTTGGTCAACGGGAGATACCCGCTCGAGGTATCCGCCCTAAAAGATATCCGACAAAAGATATCGGCAATAAATCACTTTAGGACTTTTTCATTTTTGGTGTCTACGTATAGGTGATGGAATAAATAGTTGCTTTTGAACACTAAGACACATTTACTGTCACGCCCCACCCCTAATACAGAGAGTATTGTCCGCTCTGGCCGAAGCCGCACGGTTTTGTCCTTCGGGGCGAACCGGACCCGACCAGGGGCCACTTCCCAGGAGGTCACCCATCCCAGAACTTCCCTGGCTCGAGCACGCTTAATTACGGAGTTCTCAAGCTCCTGTAGTGCCGGTTCACTTAAAAGGCGCCTCTGTATTGAAGAGTGGTATCATTCCATTTATAGTACAGATCTGCCCCCTTTCGGAATGTATTCCGAAAAGTCCCTATTGTTCTACAGTGGGTCCCACGGACTCAAGAGGTGGCCCCCACGGATTCAAGAGGTGGCCCCCGCCCACTTAACACGACACTTGGCGTGGTACTTTGTTCCGTGTGGCACTTTGCTCCATGAGCAAGAACCGGGTCCCGACATTCTCCCCACCTTTGAACAATGGTTCGTCCTCGAACCACAGACCTACTATTGAGGGACCATCTCTGATACCATTCTGTCACGCCCCACCCCCAATACAGAGAGTATTGTCCGCTTTGGACGAAACCGCACGGTTTTTCCCTTTAGAGCGAACCGGACCCGACCAGGGGCCACTTCCCAGGAGGTCACCCATCCCAGAACTTCCCTGGCTCGAGCACGCTTAACTACGGAGTTCTCAAGCTCCTGTAGTGCCGGTTCACTTAAAAGGCGTCTCTGTATTGAAGAGTGGTATCATTCCATTTATAGTACAGATCTGCCCCCTTTCGAAATGTATTCCGAAGAGTCCCCACTGTTCTACAGTGGGTCCCACGGACTCAAGAGGTGGCCCCCACGGATTCAAGAGGTGGCCCCCGCCCACTTAACACGACACTTGGCGTTGCACTTTGTTCCGTGTGGCACTTTGCTCCGTGAGCAAGAACCGGGTCCCGACATTCTCCCAATGTGATGTAATTCAGAACAAAATTTATAGTTGTGGGATGAAACAGTTCCATGGTTTGGATAAAAAAATCAACTATGAAAAAACAACGGAAATAGTTTTCCAGTAATTCAGATAAGTCATAATCCCGTTATAAGGTGTTTTTTGTCGCCCCATTGAGATGGATGCGCGCGTGCGTCAGGCTTGTACAGATTCCTCCTGCTCATTGTAGACATGGGTTTATTGATCCTGGGGTCTAATTTTCAGCAGCCGCGAAGAAATCTGTTGTTAATTACCTCTCGTTTTGATGTGATAGCACTTTCAATTAACGGGTCATGCATATTATGTGAACTCACTCTGAAATATATGCATTTGTGAAATTTTGTTTGAAAATGCCTTTTAGATTGCTTTGAACATTATGAGGGCCTCACACGGGGTGCCGATGCACGAACAACGGGCTAAAGGTCAAAAGGGCTAGCGGACCCTTTAAAGGGTTGGGGCAACGCCGCAAAAATGTGATTTTTTTCATAGGAGAGTGTTTTAGGCTGGTCCGATAGCGTACTGAGAGGGAAAGTGAGAGGGGGAGAGAGAGAGGTGCCTACCGTGGTCTGTTGGCCAGCCTCTAAGGTCGGGTGGCCTCCCGATGGCGGGTCGTCTCCCTGCAGTGGGGGGTTTCATTTTGCAGTGGGACGCCTCCTTGTAGGGTGGTGTCTCGAAACGAACTACCCCTTTGAGGAGGCATTCGAAGGATGGATACCCCTTTCGGGGTATCCATTTTTTCGACGAAACACGGTGTGGGTGCCGTGTTCGTGTGTTATTGGAAACATGGATCGTGGCCCATGTTTCCATGTATCTAGCAAAAGATCCGGCGCCAAAGAAACTTCGTAGAGTGAAAGCCATAGTTTTTCATAGCAAAGTCGCCACCTTTAGGTTGCTTGAGGTGTGAGCCATCGACTTTCACCATGGATCTTGAGGGTGGCCACCTCATCCTTTTAGGGCCACTCTCCTTCCTTGGATTTGGAGAGAATATATGGTCATTTTCTTTGATTCTTGAAGTTATCAGCGTTTTGTTTGCGTTTATTAAAGTAAAGGAGCCCCTTTTCTTGTTTTCTTGAAATAGCTTAAAAAAGATAGAAAGGAGGCATAATTTTCTAGAGATGGGAGTCACAAAAACCCTAGGAGTTGAATAGGGAGAAAATTTGTTATTATTTCTTTATTTGGTGGGGATTAAATATCCCTTATATGACATTTTACATGATAGCTCATAGGGTTTACGGGTTAGGCTTTTTGCCCCCTTTATTTTGCACTTAATACATATTACATTTTTTTACTTTGTTTTTATATTTTCTTGGGCCAGTCGGCCCAATGCTTGGGCTTAAACTTGGACTTGGTCTTGAGCTTGATCTTAGACTTCTGGTTTCGACTTGAGTTTCGATAGCGAGTTCCAATTTTTGACCCTAACATATGTTATATTATCATTGTAAACTTTCACCATCGAAATGAATTTAAATCCATATTTATCCATAATACAACATGTATCGTTGAGGTTACTCAACAGGAAGCAAAGTACGTCAGCTCCAAGTTTATTTCAAAATGTACAAGTCAAGATGCTGATTAATTATATTTAGTATACAATTAATAAACAAAGAACTCCTTTCTCTAGACATTGGTTGTCCCTCCATATTTTAGAGGGATAATACCTCAACTATATTCTTAAATCTTTACATTATTCATTGCATGTTTGCAAAGTCCGCTCTCATAAAATGAGATGCTATCTTTTATATATATATTATAAAGGTGTATGCACTTGAGGAGCTTGAATTCGAGCTTTTTGAGTATCCTGAATTGCCCTTCTGGTTTTTTGGTAATTTCGAATTTGCCATTTAGGCTTTGGCCTCCATCTGTTCCTGCCATATATCAACTATTGATCATCTGTCTCTGCTTCATATCACTTCGAGAGGAGAGAGATCAGAAGAAAAATGAGGGAAAAAAGAAAGCAAGAGAAAGCAAAAGCGTCAGCATGAGAAAGAGATGAATGAAGGAGAAAGGGAATCGAAAAAAGTCTCTAATCTGTAGGTTATTCTTCATTTGATTTCAAAATTTATGACTTTTTAAGGGGTTTTTTCATTTTCGGGATGGGCGATCCTTTTCTGTGGAAAATATGAGTATGTATTCCTGCTATTTTAATCTTAAATTTGTTTTCCATGATGTCATCTTCTGTTTGTTATCATATTTATAATTTACTCTCAAATTTTGCTTACTTTCAAAGAAGGCCTAACACCTTTGTTGAGATCTATGGCTATGGTTTAACTTCATTAAGGTTAGATAAGAATAATTTGGATTTTGGCTAATAGCAGTTCAAGATCATTTTTTACTCTATGCACCGTTTCATCTTTCCGTTATTTTTTTCTTATGATCTTTTTTCTCTCTCGAAATTATTGTTGATGTTTATTCTCAGGTGTTCCTTATTGTTGCCATATCTGATCGCTGTTACACATGCCAAATCGATTCTATTTATTATTGTTCTCAAATGCTTCTGATCTTTGAGAAGGTAAAGTTTCTTGAATTTTAAAATTATACTAATTGAGGGTAAAATTGGGCAATAATTTTTTTAAAATTATATTTAGTTCCGTGTCTGTAATTTTTTTCTTGTCGTTACAATATTTCGAAAGTTGTAATTTACAATAGAGAAAGTCACAATCTTATGTTCTTGTTGTAAATGGTAGATAGAAAAATCATTGAGAAACTTCTCAAGAGTCTCATCTTTTCAAGGTATTGAAATCACATGAATCTATTTTGTTTTTGTTTTCCCCTTTTTGGGATAATTTGAAAACCCTCATTTTGTGTTACTATTTCATTAAGGGACCAAGGAATTGGGATTTTCTGTGACATGCATTGATGAACAGGTAATTATCATATCTCTATCTCTTTTTTTTTTATATATATTTTTCTTCTTTTGGGATATAATATGTATGTTGATTTTGATTCTAGGTTCGGCAGATTTAAGTGAATTTGCTCATTACAAACTATTTATATCTGCTGTGGAAAATTAAGGTATATACATTTTTTAAATTTTACTTTGATCATTTGGGTTATCTTTTAATTTGGAAAACAAATTTTTGATGGGCATTGTTTAATTTTGCAAACTAAGAGTTACCATGCTTAAAAAATAAGTCAACATGTCGCGAAGGGCTTTGAATTGTATCATAATTTGATATTTGTTGGATAATGCATAAAGAAAACTTATATTTAGGATGGAGATTTTTTTAGACTTGTTGGTTGATGCATGATGAAAGAAAACTTAATCGTCTTCAAATAGCAGGTTTCAAGCTAATTTTGGCATGCTTGGATGAAGACTAGAACCTTTTGATTTTCCATCTTTTTCTTTTAGATGGATCCTTCGGCTCAATTCTCAATCTTTAAGATCCTAGATCTACAAATTGATGTGTTTCACACTTGTGTTAGGAAACTGATTTGTTTTGGTAATTTAGGTTTTTGGGATTAGTTTCGTGCATTTCTTGATAGCTTAAAAAAATTAACCGTCTTTTGATAGTTTAGGAAATTTGAGATAAACTTTTTACTGTAGAGTGTTTTTCGTCACCAATTGGGATGGATGCGCTCGCTTGTCAGGCGTTATAGAGAATCCTCTGCCCGATGGGGGGCGAGGGTTTATTGATTGTAGGAATTCTAATCTCTGACGGTCGCAGACAAAACTGCTGTTAATTACTTCTAACTTTGTGGCGAGAGAATCTCCGATTAACGGATCGTACGGATCATGCGAACTCAATGTGGAATGCGCTTGTTTGAAAAGAGATACATGTTTGTTCATATCATTTTTTATATTTATTTTATTATATATATATATTAAGGATAAAAGTCCGGATGCCCCGGGGAGGAAAACCCGGGTCAGTGTACCCTGGGAGCACCCTGGTTAGGGCATCCGGGGTGTCCCCCCTCCCCTCGGGGGGAGGCCGGGGCTGGCTCCCCCCTTTTGGGCTAGGGGAGGCCGGGGCCGGCTCCCCTTTATTAAGGAAGCCGAGGTCGGATGCCCCCTTTTTTGGGGCATCGGCGACGATCCGGGATAAGGGTGCTTGGAAGAGGCGCCCCCGGCGGGTATTTGTTTATATTTATTTAGTTTTCCTTTTTTTCTAATTTTGTTTTAAAAATGACCAAGTGTGGAATTTTGACGAAATTTCGGCGGCATAACCACTAGATTTCGTCGGTTTTCGTTTATTAAAATATAGACCGGAGACTGTTTCCGTTTGGGTGAAGCACCGATAGAAATCCGCATTCAAGAAGAGAGTACAGATCGAAATCCGCATCCCCGAAGATTTACCTAAGGGAAAAGCCCAAAGGCCATCCCTTTGGTAGGGTCACCCTCAACCTTCTTTCTATTTTGTCAAAAAGAGCCCTTGTTTCTTCAGAAGTGGAGATTGGAATCTTGGATGAGAGAAAAGGAGCTCTTTTCCCTCTTTTATGTCTTGGATCTTAAAGCAGTAGTGTTTTGAGAAATGGGTTCGTTTTGATTCTTTCTCTTTTCTTTGGATTTGAGAAAAAGATAAAAGAGGTGGCCCAAAAGCTCTTCTTTATAGGATTTGATGGAGGAAAGACGCTCTCTTTGAATGGATCTATGGGTTTTTGTTATTCATTTAAAAAAAAAAGAGAGGTTTTCCTCTTAATTTATTTTAAAAAGAAGAGAGAGAAAAGGGAGGCACAAACCTTAGTATTTTGTGGGAATGGGAAAACTTACCATTTCATCATATGGTTGGGTTTAAATATCCATTACAATTTGCAACTTAGCTTTTGAGCTTTACATAATTGCTTTTTGTTTCTTTCATGCCCATGTGCTCATTTCTTTTTGCACAAAAACTATGAGTTTTACATGATTTTAGCTTTTTGCCTATTTGTATTACATTTTTACACTTATTTGCATACAAAATTTATGTATTACAAATTTCTTTCTCTTTCTTCTTCAACGACCGACTGGCTTTGCTTCGACTTGAGGCTGGGCCCTCTTGCTTGGGCTTAGGCCGGGGTTGGCTGGACTTGGATCCACTTGTCTGGATGTTGACTTTGACTTTTTGACTTATAATTTTTTATTTTTTATTTCGGCAGTAGGGCGTAAATTTCGACCCCAACACTTACAGTTATGAAATTTGGTTAGAATCTATTGAGAATTTATATATTCTCATTTGTAAAATTTTACTATCTCTTGTAAATTTGGTTTGATTGTCATAGCTTTAGACGATTGGTATATTTCTCTTCATTTGTTTTGTGCTTCAATATCACTCGATTCCGGACACTATCTTTCTGATAGATATATAATAGATTGAATGTGTTCTATCTCTGCACTTTTTGAATACGTTCTCTATTTATACATAATTTGCGGTTTAAATGCTTTTTGGCCCTTGCTTTTCTAGTTTCATATCTTTTATAGGCTCTTGGTTTTATCATTAGATAAATTGCCGTCAAATATAAAAGGTCCAAAAAATAGCTAAATCAGCATTGGTTCGAATGAACACTACATTCACAGTAAACAAATGCAAAAAAGAGAATATCGATATGACAATGGACAGTGAACAATAATGCCCTATGTTATTACCCCTAAAGATACATGGACCGTGTCTTTAAAATTTGGACAACTTTGATTATATCGACAGTCCATGTCTATCAAATTCTTCCGTTGGCCATCCTACTATAAAAGGTTCAAAGATTCAGATATAGTGACCGACTCTGTTTAGTATTGTTGAAACTTAGTGTCATCTTCTATCTAATTGATTCATATTTCTGGATTGAGAATATTATTATCCCGATTGTTTAACTTGATATATATTGTTTCTTTGATGAAAACCTTATAAACTGATTCAGTTTAAACAAGGTTGTAAAATCCGAATTTGGTATCCGTTCGTTTTGCCGGTGGATAAAGAATAACCGGATTATTCGGTGGCTATTCGGTTTATCCAATTTATTCGGCTATCAATATTTTAATATAAATATTTAATATATTCTATAATATATATAGTTTATAACTTTATATATAATTATACATTCTCTATGGCATTAATAGACATCCAATATGTCGTGGACTAATAGTAAAACGTCCGAATTAAGTCGGTAAATTGTGGGCTCGAGTCTTAAAATAAAAAGCAACAAAGTTAAAACAATGCACAACTTTCATTTTATAGTTCACATTTTCAATGAAACAATTTTACAAACACTTGATGGACATTGTAAGTTGTAATCGCAAATTTCATATATTTTCCTTTTAAATTTCCTTTCTTTAATAAAACATTTTCTTTGAATCAAGTAGGTATATATAAATATTCTTGTAATGTATGTGCAAGATTATTAATAGTACCTACTGATTGTCTGCTTACTTTGTCATCTCATAGGTTACAAGTTCGATTCCTGGTATTTGCAATATCTTGTTTAATTTTCGTTTTTGATTTCTTTTTTAGATCTATAGCTTTACGTGCGTGTCACACAAACCCCGAAGCCATATATGACAAATATAGTGTATTTTCGGTTTAATGAGCCCAAGTAGGGCCGACTGACCAAGACCGGGCCCCAAGGGCCACCAAAGGACCGTCCCAGATGGTAATATTGTCGTCCCGGATAGTGGTTAAACCCCTGATTCGCACGATCTTTTCAATTTGATCTTATCCCTATGTTATTATTGTATTTTTATTCCCCAATTTTTATAAATCAAACCGTGGCACCAGAAGCCTATATATATCCTTCGTAACTAATTTCATTTTCTTTTAGTCGTCTTTCTTTTCTAATCCGAATCTTCATCTCCTTCCTCTGTCTTTTCCTTCTTATTGTTCTTCTCTCAAACCCTAAAGATCCTATCAAGAACAAAGAACCTTGGAGAAGAAGCCCCTCCATATGTCCTCCACCGCCTTGATCAACTAGAGACAACTTCGACCGACAAGATCTTCCTTGATTATAAATTCCTTCCCTTTCCTCTCATTTACATTTGAAATATACGGAAAGCACTAGTTTTCTTGAAATGAAGAGTTATTTGAAAAAGCCATAATATTGAGGAAAAGGAATTTCTATGAAAAACAAACTCTAATCGTGATAAAAATGGATCTTTTTGAAAACCCTAATTTTGAAAGAAATGAGTTCTTTTTATAAAAAGAAAAAATAACATATCGTAATTGTTTTATATATATATATATATATATACAGATTAGTTGAGACACATGTTATATGTTAACATTGTTCGTGCTATTGTTCATATTATAAGTTTATGCTACATATAGATTATACAATATATAATGTTTTTTGAATATGTATATTAATCAGAATATATATTAGGTACGTGCATGTTATGTATATATTAGTATTACAATAACTCGGTTTATATCGATACATATTGATATTACCTTATGCAGTAATTATATAATTGGTCACTTTTGTTTTTTATACACTTTACCTATTCACCATCATGGGTGTATGTATATGTTATATACCTATTTGTCGTATAAATTATTAATATTCTAATCATTACATAGTATAATGAGAGTTTTGAGCGGTTACCTTAGGATACCTTAACTATTAAATTAATAATCTAGATTTTTTCTTGTTCATGTTTATGCATAAACCAGGGATATGATCTTTAGTATATTTTATGCATGTTGTATATATTTTATGTGATGCACGTCATGTCACGGGTGTATCATTGCTATGTTGGTTACTTCTCGGTGCATCTCATATCACGGATGCAACCTATTGATTTATTTAATTGTATAATGATAGTTATATATATAATGTGTTAGCCTACCATCCTATGTTATAGGTGTGTCTTGCTAGTAAATTGTCACCGGAAAGTAGGATCTTTGTGTAAGCAATTATATATGTATGGGGAGTGATCTGATTGTTCTACTAGAAATGTGTTTTGTAAAGTAACCGCAATTAAGACAGTGTCGCTAGTAGCTAGCCGCGATGAGTACGGGTCGTCCGCAGGGAAACGTGAAACTTTTTCTTACTTTAGACGCGTTGATGAAAGAAGGGTGATTGGTTGTAGATCTATTTTAATACGGATGTAGAATTTATAAAGAGAAGGCTTGTAGGTTTCATAAGACTTAGTAGTAAAGGATGAATAATTAAAAATGTCTCGTTTTATTTTTTAATAATTTAAAACTAGATCGATGGTGATGAATGTAGATTAAGGTTTTCCCATTACTAACCCTTGTCCTTATATTGATCTCTATTCATGTCTAGACTTTAACAAAACAAGTGTTAAACCAATCTCAAATCGTGGTCGTGACTAGCAATAAATTGGTAGCGCGTCCGATAAGGATGTTAACATTTATTATGCTAAAGCTTATAGACTTTAAAATGTATAAAAGATATTAAAAGATTTAATCATCCATTGATTTACCCTATCCTACGAACCCTAACAAGCTAGGAATTACTCGCTCATATTTAAAGTAGAAGAAAGGATGAAGAAAAGGGAAAACGTGATTAAGATGCAGAAAGTAAGTACAGAAAGTAAGTGCGGAAAGTAATTCCCTTATTAATCAACTATTTCATACAACTTTTGAAAGTAGAATACAAGAACCCTAGTTGCTCTAGATCTCTATCTTATTGAAAGTAGATGACTAGTTGATGATCGCTCGGATGCGTGAATCGCTTTGGACCTCTTGATCTCTTCGGTGATGATTTTGAATATGAAGCTCTCGGTCTCTTAAATAGTCACTAAACCAGAAACCCTAAATTCCCTATGTGAATATATGCTGTTAAGATCCATACTACAAAATATCACATCCCAACACCACAAAACCGCCGCGGATTCGCCGCAAATGTCACCTTTTGCCGCCCTTCCGCCGCAAAATTGTGGAATTAGGTTTTGTGATTTTTTCTGGTGTTTTGTATTGATATTTGGAGATCCTATCGATGTCTGGATTCGGAGAATAATGCTCTGAGTCTCTATCGTTGCTAGATCTCCCGATTTGCTTCCATATTCTGGCAGATTTGATTCCGACATCTCGATTTAATTCGGATCTCTTGGATTCCAGAGCTGAGCTAATATCTATTGATTTAATCATCCATTGATTTACCCTATCCTACGAACCCTAACAAGCTAGGAATTACTCGCTCATATTTAAAGTAGAAGAAAGGATGAAGAAAAGGGAAAACGTGATTAAGATGCAGAAAGTAAGTACAGAAAGTAAGTGCGGAAAGTAATTCCCTTATTAATCAACTATTTCATACAACTTTTGAAAGTAGAATACAAGAACCCTAGTTGCTCTAGATCTCTATCTTATTGAAAGTAGATGACTAGCTGATGATCGCTCGGATGCGTGAATCGCTTTGGACCTCTTGATCTCTTCGGTGATGATTTTGAATATGAAGCTCTCGGTCTCTTAAATAGTCATTAAACCAGAAACCCTAAATTCCCTATGTGAATATATGCTGTTAAGATCCATACTACAAAATATCACATCCCAACACCACAAAACCGCCGCGGATTCGCCGCAAATGTCACCTTTTGCCACCCTTCCGCCGCAAAATTGTGGAATTAGGTTTTGTGATTTTTTCTGGTGTTTTGTATTGATATTTGGAGATCCTATTGATGTCTGGATTCGGAGAATAATGCTCTGAGTCTCTATCGTTGCTAGATCTCCCGATTTGCTTCCATATTCTGGCAGATTTGATTCCGACATCTCGATTTAATTCGGATCTCTTGGATTCCAGAGCTGAGCTAATATCTGCACAATAGCTCAAGTCATAGTGTTAGTAGTATTTGGTATTTTTGAGATATTATCCTAACCATTTTATATGATATTAAATCTTAAGAATATTAATTAGAAATATTTGATATGATATGCATATTTTAATTACTAATATCTTATATAAATATTATATGCACGTATTTTCCCTCATTATGTTAAATATAATATAGAAACATATGATAATAAACTTTTTACATATAAACCCTTATATGTTCTATAATTACAATAAACACCTTTTAGTACTTAACAATAGTGGGAAAAATATTCATTCAAATGTGCAATACTTTAGACTAATCATGATCCATTTCAAGCCGGTCCGCGTTTTTTAAAAACGGGAACTCTCGGTCAACGACATATTTGAACGATCTGATCTGTTCAAGTGGATCACCCTACCTTAAATATACGTATGAAAAATCAAAGAATTTGAAGACCTCTAACGTATGCATCGGATGAAGTTTATGTTGCATTATCGAAAGACATTCATTTTTGCATCGATTGATGCATTGGTTAAAGGTCTTCAAATCCTTTAATTTTTCATACACATATATTTGAGGGTAGGATGATCAACTTAAACGGATCGGATCGTTCAAATATGTCGTAGACCGAGAGTTTCCGTTTTTAAAAAAACATACTGGATTGCAATGGATCACTCCCCATATATGTATATACCCTATATTTCCATATCGGGAGACTTAGCCTGAAATTATGTTTCGTAATGATCCAGCGACCACTCTGTCGTAGTTATCTAACCTACGAGCGATGACGTCTCCTTGTGGTCAATACGAAATTTATAATTCGAGTTAAGTCGGGTTATATTGTTTTTCTTTTATGAATGAAATGTGTTTTTCTTGTATGCTGAAATTTACGTCTGCCTTAGAATAAACATAACTTCTAGCTCTGATAACCAAATTGAGCAAACTCAAGTTTCTGTAATATCTACAGAGGAATGGCTACAGTTTTCTCCTAGGTTAATTCCCTTGAAAACTGAAGGAAACTATCTTAAAACGTATTCTAATAAAATATGTCAAATCTGGCCAGCAGCAGAAACTATCTGCGCAGCTGTCATAAAATATGCATAACTCCCTACCCGGTTGTTGAAACCCAAAATTTTTTATTAGGAAACGTTCACAACACGCGCATAATTCTTGTTTAATATTTGAAACCATAAACTAAACAGAACTTTCTCGAAAATGCAAAATACCACCACTGCATGCATTCTAAAATCTGCACTGATCTGCTCTACGCAGCGGTACGAAAATACCCATAGCTTCCTTCCCTGAAACCTGATCGAGACAAACCCAATCTCGTAATTTACACGACATCCTGAACTAGAATTACTCTTTTTGCTATAATTTTTAATTCTAACCCAAAACTGTTCGTTTTAACATGTGAACTTGTAGTGGATTTCTGACCTGAATTTATTGTAATGATTGAAATTTCATGCTACATGTGTGTGTAGATATTTTACATTGTCTGAACTTGACATGACTCTGTGAACACATGACTCCGTGATTTCCTGTATTCATGAACCTGCACGAAATCTAGGAATAGTTTGACCAAATGTTTGCCGGGAGTGTTGGGGTATTTGAGGATGAGTCGTTCAATTGTTTCAGAGTTCCCTATATGTAATCCTGTATTCCTGTTGCGGTGGTACCTAACACGAAAAGTAGATCCTGTATAAAATCTCAGAAACGGTTGAATATCATGCCTTAACTTGCGTTAGAATAGAGAACCTACGTATCAACGACCATGCCAATATCATTTATTCCTGACATGTTCTCTCCATACTTGTATATGAATTCTCTGATCTCTATTATCTTTATTTACATGTACTGTCATATGATTGATTACCATGCCATTGTTATTCGTTATGATCTGTCATTTTCCTTAATTATATGTTAAATCCTTGACATGTACCATCATGGTTATGCAAACTTTATATGCTTGATTGCCACACATTCATAGTACTATATTTTATTATTAAATGTTCCTTGTATGTGTTGCTTGTTTTTCGTATCTTATTTTATTAATCCGATACATTGCTGGTTTTCATATACTTTGTTACCGTCTCTTAAATGTTTTAGTATATTATTTTTAAATATAAAATGTTTCTTTTAATGCGGAACTTACCGAGCGCAAGTTAGCTGACAGATGCTCCATTTTGTTTTTCTTTCTTCATGTGATGTTTGCCAGGAGGTACAGGACGGGTGTCGAGACTCAGCTATCTATTGAGTCGAGCGAGGATGGCAGTCAATATCTTTCTAGTCAAGCCAAACTCTAGTTTTCCTTTTCAGTTAATATGCCTAAAGGTTTAAGGCGTTTTCATTTAACTCTTGCATATTTATTTGAAGTCGTTAGACCTTTCTCAGTGAACTTGAAACTTGAATAAATGTTGATGGATGATAGTTATTTATTTTAAATTCTTGTTGATTTTGTATTTATTCTGCTTAATCTAGACGCTTAGCGTATTCATATCGGAAAGGATTGCTTCTCGGTGTGAATACGTCGCGGGCTTGTCAGCTCTCGCTCTTCGTCTTTTGGAAAGCGGGGCATGACACAAGTTATGAAACTTATGTATAGACATAATCCATACAGTATAAATAGACTACAATAATAATGAAAATAGGATGAAAAATCATACAATAAAAAATCTATAAAAGCTTAAACAATAAACATAGAAAATTAGGGAGGAAATCACATTGTTAAGAAAACACTAAAGGGTTGTTTGTTTGAGAGGAATTGCCAAAACTTTTAGGAATTGAGGAGACGAGACACTATTCATCAAAATAAAAATTGATGGAATTACCATTTTCTTGTTTGTTTGCATAGAATGATAATAACTTATTTTGGGAATAGACATCATTTGTTTGGCAATTCAAATCCAAGATTTTTTGGATGGAATTGCCCATTCTCAAAGACACATATGATAGAAGGTATTATTTTATTTGGGAAATAGTTATGGTTACATACTCTCTCTTTCTCTCTTCTTTGTCTCAATTTCTAAATTTCAATTCCCACTTTTTTGTTCAACCAATGAAGGGGACAAAAACGGAAAAGTCATTCCAATTCTTCACAAACAGCGGAATGACAATTCTAGAAGACAATTATTTTTCTGTAAGACCTCAATTCTCATTCTTGTTTTTTGATTTCAGCAAACAAACATCTCCTAATATGAAAATTGAAATTACCTCTCAAATAGAACTAGAAGAAGAGAAGAAAGAGACCGAAGAAGTCGCCGGAGAAAACCCTAATCTAGGAATTTGTTAAGAAAAAAGATAGACAAAAGAGATACTTATATTATAGGCTTTGGACCAGGATAAAAGTTAATTAATTGACTCAATACAGATTGGATATCCGTTATTCGACCAAACATCCGGTTTATTCGCCGGATATCCGGTTTGACCGGATCTATGACTGGATTTTGTGTTTCTTGTTCGTTTTGGGAGCGGATCCGGATATCCGGCCGGATATTCCAGACGTTACAACACTGAGTTAAAGTTTTTCATTCATCCATCCTAATTGCTAATTGTTTTCTTAAAGCTTTATTATTAGATGTGTTATAAAGTATTAACATTTTCTTTAAGCTACTTCGTACATTCTAACTCGCCTGTTTGAATTTAATTTGATGATGTTTTATTGTATGACTTGATGTTTAATTATTACCCTTTATGTTGATTCTACTTAAAGATATTCAAACATAGGTCGATGTTTGTATTTTTATTTTTGCTTTT
This sequence comes from Agapanthus africanus, assembly GCA_030015575.1. Classification (NCBI taxonomy): domain Eukaryota; kingdom Viridiplantae; phylum Streptophyta; class Magnoliopsida; order Asparagales; family Amaryllidaceae; genus Agapanthus; species Agapanthus africanus. Next base: position 195,050,755 of record CM057339.1, on the reverse strand, counting down.
AAAGTTAAATCAGGGACATGTAAATGCAACATATAATGTATATATTAAGCAACCAGCTCTCTCCCTTGCAGAATTTCAATCGGCCCTATACCTTATTCAGTAGTATCCAACTCCAAAGCTCTACTCGGAGATACCCAAACACAAGTTGAGATAGCAGGATGTGACAAGCTGACGCTGTTCGATACACAAGCTTGACAAATAGGTGTGAAATACTTCTATTAATTCTGATTGGCATCTCAATTTAAAAACATTTCTGTCAAGCACGAATTTTTTTTTTCTTCCTAATTTTAATCTATTTCAGATGCTATATATTGTGCACAACATCCATAGAGGCTCTACAAAGTGTTCAAGCATTTTTGTTGCAGACTCAATCCACCTACCAAGTACATGAAGATGATACAAATTCAACCGTTAAGTCTTCGAAAATCCTGTCCCAGAAGAAAGCACGAACAATAAAGAAGTACACAACAATGGATACAAGCATAAGATTTCGCCATAAGTTCTATATATAGGCTGTAATTCTTCAAGTGGCTTTTTTTTGTTCAAATTGAATTCTTCCATTATTCTAACAATGAAAAGGAGGCTTGATCAATTTATTATGATTGTTCTTGCGATCTTAATAATCATTTGATTTTCAAAGTTGAATAAATGCTTTACATCACATAAACTGTCTATATTTTTGTTTGCCAACCATATTCTGTCTGTGTATGCTTGCACATAAGAAATTTTTTAGAACACTAGCACATGCATTTTATAGCACAGATCAATTAAAAATTCTAGAGCACTTCCTGCACATTTGCGCAGAGGGGTTCATGCTGGTATGAATATATAGCGCTAACTAATATGACTAAAATATTTGGTCCATACATGCTGCACCACGTCTCATATTAATTTATGGTATGATTTTAGCTTTTGTCACTAACCAAAGCATGCCAAATAAAGTTTAATCTTGCATATGCTATTTTAAAGATCAAAATGGTTATCACAAATGGGGTATATAAGAATAGCGAATTATTCATGTATGTCTGAATTAACTAACCAATTAAAGAAAAATTATTTGATGGTTTTTTTTATGCTAGTCCCACAATGCAAAAGTTGAGGGGGAAAATGATATAATAAAGCAAATAAATTTTTTATATTGAGCTCTGTCTCACACTGAATGGTTGAGCGAAACTGAAGAATATAACCACAAATATATATACAGCTTGATTCCCCTGTGATATATGGAACAAAGTCATGATCATAATACCTATTGATTGTTTGATGATGTATAAATTTGGCCTACCTAAGTGAGAGAACTACATACTATGACACTAGAAAAGGAGGGAAAAGGAAAAAATAAATATATGCAACTCCTTAGACCAATGAGTTAGCTAAAAACACATACCCTAATTTCTTCATTCAGTAGACGCTGAAACCCCTGCCAAACTCTGCATGCAAACTTCCATCATACGCTTCGATGTTCAAACCCAAAACAAGAAACGCCTCCAACTCATCAACAAATCTCTCTGTTCGCCCCAAAAGAAAACTATGTGCCGAATCGAAAACCAATCCTCTAAACTCTTTGCGCTTCTTCTCGGGCACCACATTCTTCGTGCCATCTCTTTGTTCTCTTTTCACGAAACTCTCGATTTCTCCCTTTACATGATGCACAATGATCTCCACATCCTCTTCTTGAGTAAGAGCCTGTATTTCCCTTCTCAACCAATTTTCAAGCCATACATTTTTTCGAATATACTTGCATCGCTTCCAATAGAGTTGAACATCTGATTCATTGTTTAAGATTCCAGCATTATTATTATAATACCATTGTGATCTAAACTTATGAGCAGTAGAATGAAAGCTCTGTGCATGGATTTGGTTTATATAATGCCGCTGAAAATGTTCCCCATCGAAATTATGATTTATAGAATATTTATCTGTTTTGCAAAGAGGGCACTTGATTGAAGACGGCGCAGTTTCAGATTTCCTGCTGAGCACATTGAACCAAAAGAGAATGCAATGGTAGCAAAATGAATGGAAACAAGTACATAAATAAGCTTCTTCATTCAAAGTTTCGAGACATATGGCGCAAGGTTCAGGGTCTTTGCTGCTGCAAGAAGAAGCCATCTTTTATTCACCAGAGTGCCACGAGACTAGGGCGCGACTTCCTTTTGTTGTGATTACAATTTCAGTGCAACCTTATGACAATTTGATTAAGCAATAGAAGAATAATCTGCATCCCCTGCAACAAGGGGGGAAAATCAAGTGGGAATTTTAATGAGATTGTAATTCTCTAAAAACATTTTGTCCAAATATGATTCTATATCCTAATCCTAACGAGACCAGGATTAATTTTGAGAAAAATATCTAACATGAATGGATTTAGTAATCTTAATGAGATTAGCATTATTTGACATTTAGTTTCATTTCATATGATTAGATTTAGAAATCCCAATATGATTAGGAATCTAGGATTGATTTAAGATTTAATGTTGTTTGATACGCTCAGATCTAGTAATCTAAATGAGATTAGGAATGATTTAATAATAAATTTTATCTCATATGATTAGATCTATAAGTAGAAATTTTCAGTCAAAGTGTTATTTTATATCTAGATAAGGTTTCCCACGTCAAGAGCGATGTGGGAGAACAATAACATCAATGTCTGAAGAAACTTGCTACGGGAAATACAAATCTCACACAAGAAATAGAAAATGAGAGATGGTTACCTCCTTATCCAACTAAGAGCCTCGGCTATTTAATATCAATAATAAAATCCAAAATAGCACGGGTTGAAAAGTCTCATAACACTTCATTATGCAGGAGTTCCAATTAACCTAGTTCTAATAGGAATAGAACGAAATTTCTTAAATTAACTTCTAAATAAGGAAAAGATCTAAAAATAAAAAGCCCGAAGTAAAATTCTAAATAAGGAAAGTTTTTCAATAAAGAAAAAGTTCTCAAGTATAAAAGAAGACGGAATAGACTTCCAGATAGGATGATACAACTCAAGTAAGAAGGCAACTATTTTATTGAGATATTGAGGGTTTTGAAGAGATCCCGCAACTTTACAAAGGAAGCTTAAAGAAATTGATTCAATTCAAGCTCAAAAGACTCACATCCTTAGCTGCCCAACTTATAAAGAAGTGCGATTGACACTTTACATAAAACCTCTTAGCTATATTCATATTACAATTTAACCACAAGATAATAAAACTTGTATCATAGGAATAGGGTTTTTCTTTTTATCCATGCTCCTTCATCAAAGAGGCCACTGTTTGTGATAATAAAATCCACTGTTAGGACAAAATGATAGTCTTGTAAACCTCATGATAATCTATGTACCATATAGCATCTATTTGATTGTGCTAACAACCTTGCTCTGAGTTAATGTAATTCAGCATAAAAGAATGAAGAAGAAACGACAATATGTCGTAGTTCCAGAGGTTAGCTGTACAACTGAAGGGTGTTCCGACTATATTTTCCTTAGCATGCATAAGTCATAGCTATAAAACCACAGTTATAAGATAAGTACTACATAACTTTTCGTTCGTAATTATTATTATCTGAGCCTTCTTCCATAAAAAATTGACAGTTTTATGGCGGGCTATTAACATGACACATGACGTCAACACTCTCATGATAGTTGCCAAAATCCATGTCGAGAACTATAAATCCTACAGATTCATCTACGCTACACGCAGGTGGGGGGGAAGGGGGGAAGAAGAAGAAGAATGATGATGAATCTGTTTGCATGATTGAAACGTGTTTATCTCTAAAGCACAATTCAAGCAAGAGAGAAACCGAACACATCGCCACACAAAACTACCTTAACCATGGTCTGCCTAATAGCCAAAGAATGCTCAATGTCAGCAATAATCGATTGTTTCTTTGATAAGTCGCATGTGACTCCTAATTCAAACAGGCCTAAAACAACTCCTACAATACACAGTGAAATCTTTCCAACCTAGCATGATAGTGCAAGCAATATCCAATCAATTTGATGGATGCTTAAGAACGTCTCTACAACATATATGAAGAAGACACTTTCTAAGCTATTGAGAAAAGAAAAGGAAACATATTTTCCTATTTAGATAGTATTATAAAATTCATCTAGCCTGAACTAATATCCAACTTTTCAAATCTAAATTAAAAAACTTATGACAAAGTATACGATTCTTCCGATCAAAAGGTGTGATTTTTATGAAAGTAATGGAGCACGTTCTTTCATAAAACTTTTCCAGATCAAATAATCCTAGGGTTCTGAAATTGATCAAGATTTGCCCGATTTTAGTTCAAAGACACATCAAAATCAGGGGGAAATCATCAGGATAACTAAATAAATAGTAGAGAACCAGTTCTAGCCTTACTGAAAACAATAAAAATAACGATTAAAGGAATCAAATCAAACAAAATAAAGCATCAAGTAAATCGAAAGTGGGGAAAAAACGGAGATGCAAGTTTCGATTTTGAGGAACGAACCTCGTGAGATTTATAGGGTTCCTGAGGATGAACAAAAAAGAGGCAATACCCGAGAAACCATCGAAAGTATGGACCGTTACTCAATTTGTGTATTTGAGCATGTCGTTACTAACATGCTATGTATGGCTCCAATTAATCAAGACCTTTGTCGTCTTCTCAGCCTCCGATGTGGGACTAAAATTGTTTGAGGGCCCGACTTGTTTAGCCCATTTCTTTTCAAGTCTGTCTTATTTGTATGTTTTCTTTATACTTTCCTGAAATATTTATACCCTTTAATCAAGCGCTCTATCTCTGTAATAAGAGTCCCCTCAAAAATAATTTCGAACTTTGTGTTTAGAGTATTATTTGGAAAATTCCTACTTTTAAATGTCCTTATTTGACATCTCCCCTTAAAAATCTTCATTTTTGAGGAATATTTGACACAACTTGGATACATAGCCAAACTAGACTCCAATATTGAATGCATTCTTAAGGCCGAAACAAACTAGCAAACACAATCACATCTGACAAATTATTACCATTACGACCTATCCCAAACTCAAATAATAATACTATATTTGCTATTAGTTGAAAACAGAGTATATAGAGCATACAGAGTAAATGGATCAAAGCATGCATCATTAATTCACCACACAATTCTCTCATAAACATTATTCTTCATCACATAATTATGCTTAAATGGTGTTTACTCATTTGCTTCTTATAAGTAATATACAATAAATAAATTACACTAAATTAAATTTTCCACAAAGAACTTCTAATGGTTAGCCCCCGAACCCACCCCAACACCCCAAAAAATAAAAAGAAAGAAACCTAAAGAATATTTGGAATGGAAAAGCCATATGCATTCATGCATGGAAAAGCTCAGGCTATTTATCAATGGAGATTACAATTGGATCTTGAACTAATTATCAGCATCAAGTCGGATAAACGGTAAATGCGACTGATATATACAACAGGCCATCAAAAAATTAAATATATTTTAGCTTGCTTATTTATTTTACAATAGGGAGAAGAAAATAAATTCAAGAACTTAAATCTTCTTTAAATCATGTTGTCCTACTCAGTTCTATCCAAATTCTATGGCAAAAGAATCCTTGCTTGTCCTCTCAGTCTGTCAATGCTGCCTATTCCTCCATCATAATCCTCACCCACAGCAAGCTTCAAAAGTCTACACTTCAGTATTTTAATATTATCTCGACAATGAATGATTCAAATACTTGGATCTTGCATGCATGATCCCCCAAGTTATGCTAGCAAGAATGCCGCGTATAACCAGATGTCGCTTGGTTGTCGCTATCCATTCTCAAAATTTCAGAAAACTTCGCCGAAACTGCAAAATTCTGGATCTGAAACTCGAATACCACCAAAACAAGGACGCTACATCTGAACTCTGAATGTGCCATCAGGATTAAAAATAACATTCTTAATAAAACAGTCACTAAAAATAATAGCAGAAAAAGAATTTCTTTTGATGAAACTGTCACATATCAGCAAGAGTTGCTCACCAAAAATGGACTTGGGACCTCACCAGTACCAGAGAGGATTCAAATTCTCACCAATAATATAGCTATTTAGGGTCTAGAATTGTCTTTCCTTTCCAACACAGACCAAAACAGCTAATTAGAATTATACCATTTCGATACCACTCCTATATAACCATCAATCCACAAGCAAATCTTTAGCACCAAGAAATGCCAATGCAATCCCTAACATTAGTCTCCCTTCCTTCTCCTGCCCACCTTAAACCTTACAGCCTCGGCAAAACCGCAACCGCCAAAAGATTTCGTGTCTCAACTAAGACCAAATCAAAGTCCATGTACGATCTGCTATCGGTGAGTGAAAACGCAAGTCTTGAAGAGATTAAGGCTGCCTTCAAAAAGCAGGCACGAAGATGGCATCCTGATCTCTGCCCTCCCTATGGAGACAAGCAGTTCTTTGCCGAACAGTTTGTAAAGGCTCGACAGGCGTATGAGGTTTTGTCTGATCCCGTGCTCCGCATGGAGTATGATGCTGGTCGCTATGAGAAAGAATGTCGTGAGTTCGGGGACTGGAGGCACCAGATAGAGGGTTTGGAGAAAAGGCCGTATTCGAGGGTGGATGATATATCAACTTGGGGAAGTCGGATGAGAAGATCTCGACAAACTTAATAGCAACGCCAATGGAATACCTGCAAACAGAAGAGGGAAATGACTGTAAAGGTGTGTTAGGTTTTGCTTGTACTTAGAAAATCTATACAGCTATATTTACATGCAAATTTATCGGCACAATTGTAACATCATTTCATTGTTTATTCGGATTGGAGTTTTTACTGTATGTTTAGCAATATATGGGTTTGGTTAAGTGTAGTTGCAATGCGAAAATTACTAATCGTTTTATTTTGTGTTTTAAGTTTCAACAGATGTAGTTGTAAAAGGGTTCAATTTGCACGTAGTTCCAACATGATGTTAGCTGACTCAAAAATAACTTCATTAGGCTCCAAATACACGCAACCAAACCACCATTTAACAACGTGACCGTACTGCCCCAAAGCACCCATGTATAGCACCCATGTATTGCTCGTCTTCTCTGCCTGTGAGGTATGCTTATTTTGATACAGCTAGTAACTTGCAATGGGATATTGCACACAGAGAAGCTATAAACTTTTGCATTGAGTTAATAACTCTTAAAAGTACAGCTCCAAATGGATATGGAGCACACAACATATTCTGATGCGTGTTGATCAGAATGAAGGGTGTGTATTATCCATTGATCCACCAAAAAGTCCATACACTTCTACTATAGTCCATACATACTATCTCTAATTTAAGTCTGGGCACAATATGAAAAGTCCCAAAGTAAAATAAAACTTGGAATGAAAAGTTGCATGGAATGATGGAATGTACACAGGAACATGATATGCTAATGAATATCGGCCGAGGCATGATAGGGGCAGCATTCTTAGAACGTTGAGATGGAACGAAGTACGATAGGTGATGGAACAAAAGGAAATTTTTAGAGACTCAGACACTTTTACTTGCTATTTTAAAATATTTAAATAAATGCATCTCATTATTATCGAATGAGAATATGTCCATGTTGTAATTATTGGTTTTGAAATAGGTACTACATATATTAAAAAGCTATCTTTTAAATTTTAAATATATCCATGATCTAATTGTTATTCGGAACAAAATTTATAGTCGTGGGACAAAACAGTTCCATAGTTTGTATGGAAAATTCAAAATCGTAGAACATAGAGTAGATAATTTTCTAGTACCTCGATAAGTCCTAATCCTTTCACATTATCGTTGTACAGTTTCGCCATTGAAATGGATGTTAATCCATATCCATTTTATAACATATAAAAGTAACACTACTACAAAAGTGGTCAAAGATAACATGGATTTCGTCACGGTTTGAACCATTGTATCGTTACGGTTGTAGAAGAATTGGTCACGGTTCAAACCGTGACCAAATGACCCCCAGTGATAAAACCCCAAAATCCCATTTCCCCCCTTTCTTTTCCTCGAGCTCCTCATTCCCCCCCCCCCCCAAATCCCTTCAACCAAAAAAATTTTCCTCCCAAATTTCTTTTCCCCCAAATACCTAACCCTCCCCTCTTCGTCGACACCGGCCTCCTCTCTCGTCACTGGGCTCCTTTCGTCTTCATCGTCGGCCTCCTCTAACCTCGCCTCTTGATTTGACGATCGCTGTCACCGCTTCATCCCTACACTTCTGCTCCCCCGCAGCCGCCGCCGTCTCTTGCCTTGTCTTTCATCTTCATTGCAGGCCTGCTCCGTCCCCCCCCCCCCACCGCCGCCACTTCCTCCTCTTTGTCTCGTCTTTCGTCTTAGTCGCCGACCTGCTCCGCTCCCCCCAAAACCGCAGCCGCTCTTACTCCGATTCCCTCTTCCTTGTCAAGAATGCAGTGCTCGGACCAGTGTTTCCCGGTACGATCTCTTCTCGATTCATCTAATTTCTGTATTTTTTGGGCTAATGTTTAACTGAATTAAGATCGGATTTTTTTGTTTTCAGTGTAAGCCCCTATAGCTCTCCGCCGGTCTTGGTCGATCTCCGTGTCCTTCGCTACTCGTTGGATCGTCAAAAGGTTAGTGTTAATTGTTGGATTAATTTGGTTAATTTTAATTTTATAAATTTATTGATTCTCGAATTAATATGATTAAAATTTATAGATGGCTTAATTTAATTTATTGTTGTTCTTGTTATTGTTGTTGTTCTTGTTAAGGTTAGGGTCAGGTTAGGGCCGCCAGCCGGTTTGGGTTAGGGGAGGATAGGGTAGGGTTTGGGTTAGGGTTGAGTCAGTGTCAAGTGTCACTGTCAGGCACAGGGTTAAGAATAGGTAGGGTTTATGGTTAGGGTTAGTATTAAGGTTTTGGGTTAGGGCTTAGGATTAGGTGTTTGGGGCTAATTAGAGCCGGTTGGGGTTTAGTTAAGGTGGGGTTAAGGGGTTATGGGTAATTAGAGTTAGGTGTTTAGGTTAGGGGTTAAATCATTACCAATCTTTATTAGATACTTTTGTATGGAGTTCGCGAAACAAAAGCGTTGCTTTTCACCGTTACAGCAATTGTCACTCCTTAAGGCCTAGAGTTTACTAGATCTTGAAACGAGATTTTTTGTAACCGATCAGAGCTATATATCATTAACATAGGATATGATATAATATTTCACTTGTCTAACATCAATCAACACATTCAGGATACGTCAAGTTTCGGAAATAACCTTACATCATTGATTATGACATCATCATTATTCTTTTTATGCCAATCTATATAAAATCCACCCTCATTGAGCATTGTCGCGTTGAGCGGTGTTAAGGGGTTAGAGACACACATACACACACAAGGCCGAACTTCAACTCATCATCGTTCTCCTCTACATAGAATCATTGTCAAATCACACCTTAACCCCAAAACTAAATCCAAAACCTTAAACTCGATTAAGAAAACCATTAACTTTAAAAAACTGTACCCTAAACCAAAAACTTCGAAACCTTAAAATTGATACGTAAACGTAAAACTGCTCCAAATTAAATCTTAAAGCAAGTGTATGAAACTTGATGATAATATGAAATTTTTATATTCTCATCGATAATCATATGCGAAAATCAAAACGCGACTTAGTTCCCATCTATCGGTTAACATACGTGCAATGTTCGTCGTGACATAAAACTACAAGAAAATTATTAAATATCGAACGGTAACATTCGGTTTCTAACAACCGTCGTGTAGTCTATGTGACGAGAATTAATATTCAATCGTATGATAACCGATAGATTTATCCCGTATGGACAAGTTAGAAATGTATAAAGTGGACACCTACATTCACTTGTATTTTTCATTCGTTTCGAGATATTTTGTCGGTACCTTTCCGCTGGTTCTCCGTGTACAATGATAGATTAGATACTCGTTTCAATGTTGTTTGACGTCATTGAAAAGATCATCTTTTCTATTACAGTGACTCGGAGAACAGCAAGGAGGTGCTGCCGAAATTTTCTCGAAATGGATGAAATCACAAGTGAATAGATGTATGCTTTATACATTCTTAATGTGATAGGTGCCTTACCCCGACAGCCGCTACCCTCGATGCTTTATACATTCTTAATTGGATAGATACCTTACCCCGACAGCCGCTACCCTCGACATCCAATATATTTAATATCATTATCATCTTTCTTGAAAGAAGAATCCAACTCTCTACCTATGAGCATTTGCTCTCGGTCCTTGTTAATCTTTATAGCTAAATTATCAATTGAAACTTAAATTAACCAAGTCTCAATTAAACCTAGCACTAATACTTCTTAGTATCCCGTCTATCGCGTATCTGTCAAGAAATCTTAATCCGATGCGTCTTGTCTATAGGAACCTTGCTTCGTCCGGGCTGTTCCAATATGGCATTCCCGTACCTCCACGACAAGAGTTGGATGTGCGTCGATACTCCCTCGAGAGTCCACCGCTTTTTCTTTGACGGTGTTAGCTTTTTCATCGATTTTGCCTACGCATGTCTTGGGTTACCGAAAGAGCGTGAAGTCTATTATCCTTGCTCTAAGTGTATAAATAAGTGATTGCTCAAGAGGTCGGAAGATGAGTTACATATCATGATATACGGTTTTGTTAGAGATTACACTACGTGGGAACTTCACGAAGAAAAAGTCATTGTAACGGGAGACGATGCATGGGTGCAAGAGACGAGAAACGAATTCATTGAAACGGAAACCGCAGAGTGGCAGGTGATAATAGAAGAAGAGAAGGTAGAGAAATGGCAGTTTGAAGAAGACGAAACCGTCGAAGAAGATGATGCTTTATTCGCGCCGATCGATGACATGGATGGCCTTATAAATGCCGCTGGACTTATGATACGGAAAGTACTGGACCCTCGTTATTAGAGAAGTAGAAGGCTTACTCTAGGATCCCGCTATATCCAAATTGCAAAGGGTTTTCAAAACTGTCATTTTTTGTACGTCTCTTCCAGATCAAGTGCAAGAATAGATGGAGTGAGCAGTCTTTCACCGATCTCTTAGAACTCCTGAAAGAAGCTTTTCCCGATAGAAATGAAGTGCCACCGAGCTAGTACGAGGCGCAAAAGATAATCACAAATATCGGCTTGAAGTATTATAGATACATGCATGTGAGAATGATTGTGTTTTATTCCGGAATGAACATGCAACACTCAGAAACAGCCCCGTGTGCGGCTGCTGCATTGCAGGAGGAGATTCGTCGGCTCCAAGATCGGGTGGAGCAGCAGAATGTGCGGGTGGATACGCTTCATACACGGATCGAGGAGCTGAGGCGATCGAAAGCAGAGGCCATCAGGCAGGTTATACGAGACGAGTTTGGGAGTATGTTCAGGTCACGGGACGATAGAGCCGGATCGTCCCAACGACCATAAATTATTGATTTTTTATACAAACATTTGTTTTATTGATTATACCGTTTGGTGATATATTTTGTTTATAATTGCGCTTGACTCTATTACTTCTTGATTGTTAAAATTGCGTGAGATTTGATCATATAATTATTATCAATCACTGGTTGTAATTGAAAAATGGCGCGTGTGGAGCGTGCAGATTTCAGTTTTAAAAAATTGATAATGTATTTAGATACGGTTGTAACCGTGACCAAATAATATATGGTCACGGTTACAACCATGACGATAGGATATAGTAACGGTTACCTGTTAGTAGCAAGTAACCTTCACTATAGTTTCCCTTATAGTCACGGTTTAAACCGTGACCATAGGGACTATATGGTCACAGTTACCTGCTATAGCAGGTATTCTACATTATGCTTTAACTTTTTGGTCACGGCTATAATATATCACCTATGGTCACGGTTTAAACCGTGACCATAAATTGGTCACGGTCTTAACCGTGACTGTATATGTGGACCTACACAGGTTTCATTTAGTTGTTTGAACCGTTTTTGGTAACGCCACGTATATAGTCATGGTGTTAACCGTGACTTAAAAAACAGATGGTCAAGGTTACGGGCGTGACTAGGGTTCTCATGACGGGATTTTAGGCGACGGCTGTATCATGGTTTTAACCATGACCATATGTATTTGTGGTCACGGTTAAAACCGTGACCAAATCCGTACTCTGTAGTAATGTAATAGCATTTATTATCAATAACACATGTATCGCTGAGCTTACTCCACAAGTAGCAAAGTGAGTCAGCTCCAAGCTTATATTATAACTACAAGAAGTCAAGGTACTTATTAACTATACTTGCTAAACATTTAATAAACAAATAAGTCCTTTCTTTAGAAGTTGGGTGGGTATGATAAGAAAGTAATAAACTCAATCAATCTTTATTAAGAGATAAATCTCAATTTATACACCTCATAACATAACTAACTGATAACTAATAATCCTAACAATCTAACACACTAATCATAATCTCAACATAAATCAAAACTTATTTGATTTATGATAACCATAATATCTAATACAGTTATATTCAAATATCTCATAATCTATCAGCCTCCCTCAAACTCACGGTGGATAGCCGAGAGTTTGGATAATATCTTAAACCAAAATATGCAACTTGTAGAACAACGGCGAAGACCAACAGATCTAAAGCATCGAGTATGGCAGACTAATACCCTTTGGTCTCTTTCGCGGATTGTTAGATGGACCGAATAACCTGTAGTATCTATCGCTGGAAATGCTAAAAGAAAAAGATCATGCTGCTAGAAGACGTCATAAGAAAAGAATAGCTGCTTGGACGGAAGAAGATCATGCTGCTACAAGACATCATAAATAAAGAATAGTTGCTTGGACTTGATATTGATGGAAGCAACTGTTTATGATCAAACTGAGAGAACTCATTTCTGAATTAGATATTATTGACGCAAATTTATTTATTTTGGAATAATAAACTAAAAATATAAATGAAGATAGATTTTGGATGTGTCTCTGATACCATGATAAGAAAGTAATAAACTAGATCAATCTTATTAGGAAATGAATCTTCTCAATTTATACACCTCATAACATAACTAACTCATAACTAATAATCCTAACAATCTAACACAATAGTCATAATCTCAACAACATAAATCAGAACCTATCTGATTTATGATAACCATAATATCTAATGCAGTTATATTCAAATATCTCATACCCTAACAAGGTGTAACTTCATATTCTAGAAGGATGATGCCTCAGTTATATTCTTAAGTCATTACATTATTCATTGCAAGCTTGCAAAGTCTGCTCACATAAAATGAAACACAATATGAATATACGATACAAACAAAAAAATATGAATGAAATAATTGGTCCGTACATGCTGCACCACAACTCATATTAATCAAAGTTTTGACTTTAGCTTATGTCGCTAATCAAAGCATGCCAAATAAAGTTTAATGTTGCATATGCTATTAAAAAGATCAACCGTGGTTGTCACAAATGGGGTATATATGAATATCATATTATTCCTGTAGGTCTGAACTAACGAACCAATTAAACCAAAAAAATGATAATAATTTTTTTATACTAGTCCCACAATCCAAAAGTCGAGGGGAAAATATGATATAATAAAGCAATTACACAAATTTTTTAGTGTTTAATTATTAATGTTTGCCTCGCACTGAATGGTTGGGCGAAACTGAAGAATATAAACACACACATATATATACAGCTTGAGTTCCCTGTGATTTATAGAATAAAGCCATGACATAATATCTCTTGATTGTTTGGTGATGTATAAATTTGGCCTCTTCTAGTTAGAGAAAACATTTTTCATCATCTATCCGTGGCATCAATCTACATACTCTAAAACTAGAAAAGGAGGAAAAGGGAAAATATAAATATATAGAACTTTTTAGACCAATGAGTTAGCAAAAAACACATACCCTGATTTCTTCACTCAGTAGATGCGGAAACACCTGACAAACTCTGCATGCAAACTATATCATACGCTTCGATGTTCAAACCCAAAACAAGAAACGCCTCCAACTCATCAACAAATCTTTCTGTTCACCCCAAATGCGCCGAATCAAAAACAAATCCTCAAAACTCTTTGCGTTTCATCTCGGACACCACATTCTTCACGCCATCTCTTTGTTCTCTTCTCACGAAACTCTCAGTTACTCCTTTTACATGATGCACGATGATCTCTGCATCCTCCTCTTGAGAAAGAGCCTCCATTTCCCTTCTCAACCAATTTTCAAGCCATACATTTTTTCGAATATACCTGCATCGCTTCCAATAGAGCTGAACATCTGATTCATTATTTAAGACTCTAGAATTATTATTATAATACCATTGCAATCTAAACTTATGAGCACCAGAAAGAAAGCTCTGTGGATGGAATTGGTTTATATAATGCCGCTGAAATGTTCCCCATCGAAATTATGAATTATAGAATTGTTATCTGTTTTGTAAAGAGGGCACTTGGTTTATATAATGCCGCCGAAAATGTTCCCCATGGAAATTATGAATTATAGAATTGTTATCTGTATTGCAAAGAGGGCACTTGATTGAAGATGGCGCAGTTTCAGATTTCCTGCTGAGCACATTAGACCAATAGAGAATGCAAGGGTAGCAAAATGAATGGAAACAAGTATCTAAATAGGCTTCTTTGTTCAAAGGTTCGAGACATATGGCGCAAGGCTCAGGGTCTTTGCGGCTGCAAGAAGAAGCCATTTTTATTCATGAGAGTGCCAAGAGAATAGCGTGTGACTATGCTGCCTTTTGTTGTGATTACAATTTCAGTTCAAGCTTACAGCAATTTGATTGAGCAACAGAAGCATAATTTGCAACCCCTGTAACAGAAAAATATTAGAATCAAGTGGGAGTTTTAATGAGATTGTAATTCTCTCAAAACATTTTATTAAATATGATTAGATATCCTTATAGTGGGGTTAGGACTAAATTTTAAAAAATAATATCTAACATTAATAAATTTAGTAATTCTAATGAGATTATGATTGTTAAAATTTGGTTTCATTTTATATAATTAGATTTAGAAATCCCAATAGTATTAGGACTGATTTAACATATAGTGTTATTTAATATGCTTAGATTTAGTAATATGTAATCTTACTGAGATTAGACTTATTTGATAATAACTTTTATCTCATATGATTAGATCTTATAGTCCTAATGACATTAGGATTAATTTTTTAAATATCTTATCTTAATTATCCAATGTGATTGGATAAGTAGATATTTAATGATATTAAGCTTATTTTTGAGTTAACTGTTATTTTAAAATTTAATATAAAGATTAAAGAGATTTTAGATAATAGGATAGGAAAGTCTCGAAGGAAATGGACAATATAGAGAACTGTTGCAATGGATGCCTGATAAGCGGTTGAGGTAACTTTGGTTGTTCACAAGATATTACATGTTGAAACAAAAAGAGCAGAGCTTAGAATGAAATTATCTAGGATGATACAAAATGAATGAGAAATCTAGAGGATGAGATTCAATGTGCACCATCTTGCCCATGTCTTAACAAACACACACATTTTATGGAAACAAGAAAAGTCAAACAAAAAAAAGCTCTGAATGAGTCCAAATAACAAATATATATATATATATATATATATAGATATATATATATATATATATATGAAGACGAAGAGGAAGAAGATAACCCATCTCTGGGAAAGATAATGTCCAATATCTAAATAAACTAGCTAGATGAAACACAAATCTCAAACAAGAAATAAAAGAAGAGTTTTGATTACCTCCTTCACCAACTAAAAGCCTAAGCTTTTCAATAACAATAATAAACTCCAAAATACCATGTCTTGAAAAGCCTAATAACACTCCGTTATGTAGGAGTTCCGATTAACCTAGTCCTACGGAGAATAGAACTGTATTTTCTAAATAAACTTCTAAATAAGGAAGATCTAAATACAAAAAGGTCCCAAGTAGAATTCTAAATGAGGAAAGTTTCTGAATAAAGAAAAAGTTCCTAAATAACACAGAATACAAAATAGATTTCCTAATAAGAATATACTTGAAAACCTCATGATCATCTATTTAACAAAGAGTATCTGTTTGATTATGCTAACTACCTTGCTATGAGGTAATATAAGCTAGCATAAAGGAATGAGACATAAATATATCTAACCGAGGACAACTAAGTCAACCAACTTATTGCAAGTTTGATTAATATGCTTCTGCTGAATTCTCTCAAGATATCTCATTGTGTTTTGCCGTAAATGAAAGCTCAATATTTGGTGAAATCTCAAAATAATATTTGGTTGAAAAACGGGATTAGTATCTTTTAATATCCTGGTAATTGATCGTTATGGATCTATACCGTCCAAATAAATGGACAGCTCATATTAAGGACTTGGCCTCTCCGAGAGGATCCGAGTCCCACGATGGGATTAGTTCCATTTTACATCAAACATGATACGAAAGAAATATTGCTATTTCCTACTTCAATCTAACACTAAAAGCCAGTGGCTCTTTACTACAATCCCCAAAATGACCCATTCTAATAATAGTTAGATCCAAAGTGAAAGGGTGTTCTGTCTATATTTTCCTTAGCATGCATAACTATAAAACCATAGTTATAAGATAAGCACTACATAACTTTTCATTCCTAATTATTATTATATGAGCCTTTTCCCATAAAAATTGACAAAGTTTCATGTCGGGCTGTTAACCTGACGTCAACTTTATCACGATCTTTGCTAAAATCCAAGTCAAGAACTATGAATCCTACAGATTCTTCTACACTACCGGGGACGTGTGGAAGAAGAAGAATGAATGAATGAATTTGTTTGCGTGATAGAAAATTGTGTTTATATCTGAAGCATATATAAAGCAAGAGAGAAACCGAACACATTGCCGCATCAAAATACCTTAATCAGTAGAATTTACTCCCATAATCTGCCTAACTGCCAAAAAGGATGCTAAACGTCAGCAAAAATCGATTTTTTCTACGATCAATTTCAGGTGATTCCTAATTCAAACTGGCAATTTGATGGCTTCATGAAATATGCTTCTCCATGTTTGCCTTGTTAGTGGCAAACGCTGTGGTGTAAAGCCCTAGGGTTCTGAAATTTGATCAAATTGATAATGGCATATACCGAAATCAAGGGGAAAAGCATCAAGATAACAAAAATAAATATCACAGAACCAGTTCTAGCTTACTGGAATCGATCAATATAACGAATAGCAGCCAAATCAAAATAAAATAAAAATAAAGCATCAAGCATATCGAAAGTGGAAAAAAAACCGATCCAAGTATCAAGTTTGATGAACAAACCTCGTGAGATTTCTAGGGTCTCTTCAAGATGATGAAAGGAAAGGGGAAAGCGGAAAGAAAAAGGAGCGAACCCTAGAGACGAAGGCGATCGCATCTCAGAAATCCGAGAATGCAACAAAAAGGCAAAAAAATTGAACCAGTTCTCGATTTGTGCGTGTCCTCCTTGCACAGCGCCACGCTAATCTTTGACAAAATTTGGGATCAATCAACTTTTTAGAACTAATTAAGGATTTAGCTAGGTTTAAAACTATTTAGTAATTTAGCAAATTCGGATCAAATCAAGACCGTCCATGATTCGACAGTTTAATCAGGCTGGTATGAATCCGCGCTTGAGAGAGCGAGAGAGCGAGAAAGAAAGGGCGTAAAGAGATCGAGTGGAGAGAGAGAAGCATGAGGGAGAGAGCGCAGAGAGAGATCGAGTGAAGAGAGAAATGAGCGTGGGAGAGAGAGAGAGAGAAAGGAGCGTGGGAGGGAGAGAGATCAAGAGAGAAAGGAGCTCTTGAGTGCGAAGTGCTGATTCAAATCCGTCCAACTTCACCTGTCCAATCCTACGTGGCGTCCGGATTGTCTTGATTTGACCTAAAAAGTGGACAAATCAAAAATTTTGTCATGGTAATCTTCTTTATATGGTTCCGATGGAGTGCGAATGAGATAAACAACGGTGTTATTTCTATTTTGTCCAATAACGACAAAATCTTTTTGAATTTTGAGGACGAAATTTATTTTAAGAAGGGTAAAATGTAACGACTGCAAAATCCGTATACTCTTTTCTTTATGATACGTTAATTTTTTTTTGAACTCGGTTATATATTTATTTCTATTTAAATATAGTTATGATCATTACTTATATCTTATTGGTTGAGACGCTGTATTGCTATTCCACAGGTCTCAAGTTCAAACAAATAGCCTTTCCAGATTATTTATTTCTTTATTTCAATTAGTTTTCATTATAAAAATCTTATTTCTAAAAAGAAGAAAAGAATTTGTTTTTTTAATATTTTATTAGATTTTTCAAAAGAAAAAAAAACAATCCAAACGATCTATTTAAGTTTTATTTAATTTTTAATATATTCTATTTTCATTGTTGATGTTTTGATCTATAGCAATATTTAAATAATTATAAGATGTGTAATATCTTCAATTTGTACATTAAGTACATTTTTATTTTTATTAAATTATTATGCTAGTTCAATATTAATCATTATAGTAGTTTTAATGACGCATATTAATAAATTATTATGCAGTTGGGTGGGTATCTATTGATTTAGTGTATTGTTTTATTTTATTTGCATGTAATATTTTTTTAACAGTAAACCACTTATAAATATCTATTATAATGAATATTATATTAAACATAAAAATTTAATTGCTTATTTTAATTTGTTTGTTTGTTATTTTGAAATATTTGTTTTAATTGTTTTTTTGGTTGTTCTGAATTTGGGGGAATGATATGATTTTAATAAATTTTAATTCAGACGCTTTTTCTTTTTGCCGTATATTAAAAACACCATAACTCCGAAACTTCTTCTCCTCTCTCTTTCTGTCATCTCTGATGTGAAACCCGACGACGAGACAATCGAACGAAGGAAGAAGAAGATATCACCCTTCTCGCCTCGATCTATCAAGAAATTTTGTACTTTATGATAAGGACAATCCTAGATCATCCTTTCTCTGTAAGTCCTATCTTACTGCTCTCTCGTCAAATTATTTTATTCAATCAATGTATACTTAATGTTATAGTGATAACTCATATATTGATGCACTAACTCTACTACATATTATTTACACTATTTTGAATTAATAAAACCTACCATTATTGTTAAGCACGGTTATGCTTTATGATACATAAACTCTATAATATGTGATTTATAAATAATTATTATATATGCAACCTACTACTATTTTGTCAATTCATATTAGTAAATATCATGATTTCAGTTGCACTGCTTTCATAAAATATTTTGTACTCTGTAACTATAATAAATTTAATTGCTTATTATATAATCATTTACAATATATAGTTATTTATGTACTGTACTACTAAGATTATACTACTGCAGATGCACGTGAAATGCACATGTGTAATCATACATATCAAGTATGTTCAAATAAATAGTTTCATTTGGTACAATATTAGTTTTATAGATGTATAAGAATACTACTGATAAAATAAAAGAAATACTTGAATATCACATAATAGCGTTGTTAGTCCGATTAACAACAAGTATTTATGCTCATGCTCTTGCTGCAGAAAAGAAAAAAAATAGAATTAATATTTTTTACTATTATAATTTATTTTTAATGAAATACTAATCAGTTGTTTAATGTTAATATTTCTGGTACACGAATTGTAACTTGAAGGATATATATATATATATATATATATATATATATATATATATAATTCCATCTTATTGATGCATATTTTTAAATCATATTCACTTTCATACAAATTATCAATATTCATATTATTGTGATTTAAGAAGTGGTTAGGATTTAATATTTAACATCAGGATCGAAAGAATAGGGAACCAAAAGGTTTCAAATCGAGATGCACAGTTGTTTGCATATCGTCAAGACACAGGGTCAAGAGAAAGATAAGATTCAAGAATCACGACAACAATATGGCAGAACATGTTCCTAATTATGGGTTTTCTAATTTATGTATTGGGTCCAATACCTAACTACAAAAGAATCAAACCCGATTAACCTAAATCATATGGCTCTGATACCAAACAAACCCTGTCACGCCCTGCTTCCCAGTGTACGCTAAGATCGGCACGTGCCAGAGCCAACCATGCTACCTGTGTTTAGGAAACATCCCTCCACAGTCACATTACGGCTGTCTATAAGATATCAAGAACAGTAGAAATAAATAATCTATCTAGTACATGTCCATCTTTCAGAATAAAGAGACAAGAAATAATATGCGGAAGCAATAAAATCCAAATAACAATAACATCTGGAAAGTACGTCCCAAATACGGGATCACATCAGGAAATGAAAGAGCGGAAATAAAACTAAACTAAGCTAGATACTAACAAATCCTCACTGTTCGGCCTGACGGCTGAAATACTCCCGATCAGCCTGCGAAAGAGATAAAGCATCTGGGCCATGCAAAACCCAGACGTCGGTGCGTCATAATAACACACAATAAAATATAATCACGTGGTAACAAGATATGCAGGCATGAGTATGAACAGTAATGAGTGTATAACAGTAACACGAATATAGAACAGTGATGTGTATGTGCATGCGGTGAGTAATATATGCTACTGGGTTAATTACTCTCAAGTCTTTGAAATCAATTTAATGAATCGTCGATGTAACTCAGTAGTATCCCGTGCATGCCCGGGACCACGGTCCAGATTCTCGGGCTGAAACCGAGACGTGCCGCTAAGCACAAAACAGGAAACATGTACAGATGAATGATGTCAGCAGCAGCATCCCGGGACTGGCCTAGCCCCCAAAACTGATCAGTATAAGCGTCGAACTGTTGAGTTACAAGTCAGGTTTCATTATTGATTTCCCCTTCCCCCCAAGTTATGTGTTCAAGTATGGTATTGATAAATCTAGAGCTAATGCCAACACGGGATCAAGCAGGTACAGGTTTTGTCTGAATAGACAACATGATATGTCCGTCGGGACAACAAGTCAGGATTGTCGGCATTAGCAACAGGAACAGGTATTAATTCAAGCAGTGGTGTATCAGGTCATGTCAGGTGGTGCACAGTGTATCAAATGCATGCCCAACAGTAAAATGCAGCAAGTATCGAAACACGGTAAAAACACGGATGCATGAATAGTAATCAGTGATAACATATAATATTAGTCCATGAGTCGTATAATGCATACTAACAATTATGGTAAAAAAGCAATCAGGTTCCGGCATGCAACTAATTACGTAATATACAGTACGGATATGAACAGGTATCGTAAAATGGTAAAACGATAACATGGGATGCATAACTAAACAACATGTAATATTATTGTTCCCATGAAAGTAAAATATAGTTGTATAGCATGTAGCAAGATAAACTTACATGCAACCAGATATGTAATAAATGATATGGATACGAACAGCTATCCAAAAATAGTAAAACAGTAACATGGATATACAATGCAGTAAACATGTGATATTTTTATTCATATGGATGCAAAATATATATCATAGCATGTAGCAAGATAAACTTGCCTGAACGGATCTCAATACGGGTGCGTACGCAGCGTCCGACGTCGGGTAAACGTCGCAATGCACACACGGCGTACAGAATTGAACCAAGCAAATCAAGAAGGTGATCACGATGGCTGGGGATGTTCACTGGGTCGTCCGGATCGTCAGCAACGAGCACGGCTACGGCGACGAGCGGAAAATAAGAACCAAGAAAGAAGAAAAGAGAAGAAAGAGGTAGAAGAAAGAAAAAGAAAAGAGAAGAAGAAGAGGCTGTGGGTTTGGTGCTCTGGGTTTGGGGTTCTGGGGCGAGGAGGCAAGGGGTGACGATGAGGTCTCCGGCGATGGGGGTTGCGACGACGATGATGGGCAGTGGGTGCTAGGGTTTCGTGTGCAGGAAGAAGAGAAGGTCGGGGTCTGCAACGGGCAAAATAGAAAGGAAAGGTGATGCTGAAGAGGTGGAAGTGAGGACGAGGGTGATGGCGCCGAGGGGTCGCCGGCGGTAAGGTCGGGTTGATGGATTCTGTCCTCGTCGTGGGTTCTGGGTTTGGGAAAAGAGAGGGCGAGAAGAGGATTGGAGGAAGGTGGAGAGGAGGCGACGATGAGGATGTTGAGGCGAGGGGAGTCGGCGGTGGCGACGACGAGCGCGAGTAGGGTTCTCGTGTTCGCCAGAGGCGGCGGAAAAAAAATGAAAAGAAGAAGAAGACGCAGAAGAGAACGTGGGTAAAATAAAATTAGGGTTAAAGAAAAATTAATATATATGAAGAGGTGAGAGAGAGAGAGAGACCGGTGAAAGTAAGTAACAGGAAAAAATCTTTAAAGAAAATTTAAAACAAAAAAAGATATATGATTGTTACGTATTTGCGTATTTTTTATTTTTAATTACCGCAATCAAGACGGTGCCGCTTGGTAGCTAGCCGGTTGAGTACGGGTCGATCCACAGAGAGATGGAATCTTTTTCTTTATGTTTTAACGAGTTAAATCCAAAAAAAATGGTGATTTGTTTTAAGTTCTACTAATGAGATAAGAGATGATAAAAAGCTTGCTAGGCTTAGGATTAGGTTCGTTCGAGTTTTAGGAATTCCTCACTTCTTTCAATGCCTTAGTTATTAATATCGGTGTTAAGATAATCGGCAACAACGGGGATTAGCACGACTAGGAAGAGACTTACAAGTATAAACTAGGCTTTCCATGCTTAGTTTCTTCCTTTTGGTCCTTGTCCGTCCGTTATTAGCTCTTAGCCCTAACCTCCGATTAATTCAGCCACAACCGGTCTAACTAGGGAATCACCGCTATCATGGAGGACAGGGTGCCGTAGTGAGCAGATTGTGGGTCAATTAAAAAGGAGTCCGAATTAAGGTGTTGGACAAAGAAAGGAGTGAGAGAGATTTCCTTCTCTCAAACCTTCCTTCTCCTGCCCTAACAAGTGAGAAATTACTCACACATTAAAAAGATAAAAATAAAACAAAAGAGAAGGTAGAAAGAATTTTAGGTTAAGAAGAATTTTACAGCTAGCTATTCGAGACCTCACCTAGGCAAGGATCTTACTCAAGCATCATCGTTGTTAAAAATAAATTAGAAGAAAGAAAAAAACAAAAGAAAAACAATAAATAAATTCTACTGCTAGATTAACAAATAAAAATTGCAGATAAGAAAATGCGATAAGAAAAATGCGAGAAAAATAAAAAGAACTTACTTTTATTGATAACCTCTCAAAAACTCACTACAATTTTTCATAGAGAATTTTAAATTCTAAATCTAAAAATAAAAGAGGCATGCTTAATTTGGCTTTGAGCTCTCCTATTTATAGATAGGAAAACCCTAGGTTTACATTCTGATCCATACACGAAATTACAAAACTATCCCATGAGAGCCGAGTCAAAGCACCGATACTGCCACCGACATGTGCAGAACGCTGCCGCGGTTCCGCGGCAGAAGTGCCTGATTGGCCGCGGTTCCGCGGCCAATTGGTGGAATCGTGGGGCCATCTTTTCAGGGCTTCTCCATGTTACTTATATCTTCTGTTTTATTCACTTGGTTTTTCAGAATCTCTTCAATTTCCTTCCAGATTTCCAACAGTGCAGAATGATGTGGACTTTTGCCTTGAGCTCCGCGTTGAAGTCTTGGATGGTGTGCTGCCCTTGTTCTTTATGCATTGAAGTGCCTAATGATTTTCCATTTGTCCCTTGAACTGGTAGGCGGTATCATACGGATGGTTAGCGGAGATCAGTATTCATCTGTTGTTGGTCGTAGTCCCGCATTTGTTGCGACTTTTCATGAATTTCACTGTAAACAGCTGAGTACCTGTAACCTGCAACTATTTAGCAGACATGGATCAAAAGTACCTACTTATATGCAATGTGATTAAGAATGGCTGATATAAAAATGCAAAAATCTGATATGAACAAATACCCCCAAACTTATCTTTTGCTCGTCCCGAGCAAACCCAATTTTATTCTCAAAAAATCCTAACCTCACTTTCGCAGGGAAAGCGATTGCACTAAGCTCGTACAACAAGCCGTTAAACCTCTAGGTGTCCCTAATAGGAAGAGTGTTGTCTTCTGAAGGTTTTCAGCGGATACTACCCACAAAATCCGATCGATTTGGCCGTTGACTCTAATTCTTCAATTCAGTATTCTAGCGAGGAAGTCTATTATCTTCAACTAAGAAATCATCAACCCGTATTTTTCACACTTCCTTTTCATTTATCATAAGATCATATACGTTTTGCCAGTTTATAAAGCTTTCAGCATCTCCTAAGTTTTCCTTCTAAGGTGCAATCTTAACTCAAGAATTTTTATCATCTCTATTGAAGATATGAGCCCTATCTTTTATTCATATCTCTCCTCCAAACTCCAATTATATACCCCTACGTGTGTGTAATTATCACCCCTACACTTGGAAATTCAATTCAAGCTATCATACTCTTCTCCATCTTCCAAAATACTTTTAGTTGGTGAATTTTAGATGAAATTGCTCACACATCATTCATGCGACCATTAATACTTCTTGAGGTACTAAACGACCGATTACAAAATGTGCTTGTGCATTTAGGCATAATTCCTCGTCTTGCAATACCTAAGGCTTAGTAGTGACTCCCAAGCCAGTTGATCTAAGGCACTAGGTGATAAAGCTGTTAGTTGTATGTATGCCCTAGAGGCCAGTATTGTACAGACTATGTATATTATATTGGATGCTTGGACATATATAGAGATGACTTTCTTGCTCGACATGATAGTATGCTATCTGGTTGCCATTTATCTTAACATGTACACTAGTCTCTTTATACTGTCTTATAGTTACATGTTGGTAAAGCCCTTAGGATCTGTACTTGACTACCTGGACTATGATGCAGATCATACTAGTGGGGACATGGTAGTCCATAAGTACATCCTTCAAGGTCCCTAGTCGTGGGTGTAATCGAGACGGGGCATCGATATACCAGAGTAGACTAGCGTATACGCTTCTCGATCCATGTGATGGGCGATGGATGATCCCATATCCATTGGTGTTTGACATCAGAGATGGTATACGGGTGCTCAGTGGAGACTGGGTACACTGGACGGACTCGCCGAGAACTCCCAGATGGTATTATACCTCACGTCAGATGGCAGTTCTCAGGTGACACTTATACAGGTTAGTCTGTAGACCCGAGATCGTCATAGAGTCTTGTGTAATTCCCACTGTGCTTTGATCTCCACCTTACCACGTCCATGAGGGCGTGCAAAACGGTGGTCTTTGGGTACAGTCCCGAGTCACATGGAGGCAATGAGCGATAGGAGGGGTTTCGTCTCTCCCGGTATTGGGAGTTGATGTTGCGCAGTGCTCGATTGGCCGTAACAGGGAAGTCCCTGGCCAGGGCTGATCAGAGATTTGCTGGTAAGTGTTACCAGTAGTTTCTCGACCCGTTACGAGCCTCACATCGGCACGACTTATCGGGTTATTGGGGTCTGACGTATACCACCCCTAGACTTGATATGCGACGTATCAGACGAAGAGACTTGACTGTATGGTAAGTGTTACTGGTCGGATTCGCAGGAGTGTGAGCGGGCTAGCTCGTCGATCTTCTGATCGCTCAATACCCGGGTGGCCGTTACGTTTAGCAGACCGCTTGCGGCTTGTGGGTGTTTGATATGATCATCATCTGCTACCGGTGTATTGACGAGTCTTTAGAGTCCTACACAGAGGTTTCCTGGCTCAAGCGAAACGAAATAGGAGCGCATATGAGATATGTGCAGGACCGAGAATGATGCGTGTATGTGATACCGCATTTCATTCTCGCGATATATGTTTCGATTGGTTATATTCGATATGACCTAGTTATCGAATCATTGATTCGATAAATCGATGCATTGAATACTAGTCGGTTATGTGCGACATGACCGGATCATTGAATCAAGTGTTGATTTAATGATTTAATGTATAATTATATATCTGATATATTACTTTGCATTAACTAGTATTGGTTCACTTTAAACGGATTTTTCTCACTAGGATTGCACATTGTATATGTGATATACTTTCGTGCACTTTTTGTATCATATTTGATGATACTTGATCATTATGTTAAGTGTATAGAATTAATCCATGGTTAATTTGATAATTAGGGTTTTGCATATTCATTTATTTATTTATTTATTTATTTATTTATTTGGAAAAGAATAAGATGAGGATGGTGGCTTTCTTTGTCATTTTGTTGAAGCTTCATGAAGCTTTGACTTTAGCAACCATCCTTATCTTCATGCTTAACCCTAACCCATCAAAGTGACCATGGTTAATTCTCTACACTTAACCCTAGTTCAAGTTATGATAAGTATTTGATTTAAATTTATTTTCAATAGAAGACTTATCATATCTTTTCTTGAGCTCATGATCTTCTTCTTCTTCTTCAAGCTTGCTACAAAAATGGCAACTTGAGATCTAGTGAGATAAATCCAAATCTAAAGTGTACCCACCTCCTATTTCTTCACCCTCTACCTCTTGCCAAGTTGTTTTGGGTGTTTACTTCACAAGTTTCACAAGTTTGTGAAGTCGGAGCTTGAGTTTATGCAACCTCGACGTAGATCGTCTTTGACACAAAGCCGACGAGCTATTCCGCTTGCTTTCCCGATGAAGCCGATGATCGAGTCGTGGATTCATGATGGACAGCGAGGACATGACGTTGCGGAGCCGTGGAGGTGGATATCCGGATCTACAAAGGTTGTAATTTCCGTA
This sequence comes from Agapanthus africanus, assembly GCA_030015575.1. NCBI lineage: Eukaryota > Viridiplantae > Streptophyta > Magnoliopsida > Asparagales > Amaryllidaceae > Agapanthus > Agapanthus africanus. Next base: position 195,024,169 of record CM057339.1, on the reverse strand, counting down.
TCCAAGTAGTTAAGTGTTAACTAGCTTTCTAGTTTCGCCTAAACATCTAGTTAAGATCCGTAGTCTAGGGTTTCTCGGCACTAAAATTTTAAATTTGGCATGTTCGATGCTTCATGAGACCTTACTAGAGTGCCTAGGAACCTTTCACTGGTATCAGAGCCTGGCTAGAGCCTTAGGCGAAGTCCCGACGATGTTTGAAACCCGATCGAACCGAAATCCAAAACCGTAAAATGCTCTCTGGACTTTTTCTAAAAATTCGGATTTTTGTCAATTAAAAATATGTAGAAAATCGAGCAGGGTGCTATGAGAATTACTGTGAAATACGGGGACCTGAATCCATTTTTCCACCGCGGAAACGCGGCACATGCTAGGCATGTGCGGCGCTTCCGCGGCAGTACTGTTCCCTTAAAAAATTATTTTTACACAGTAACTCATATAATTCAATGCTTTGTTTTCTGGGATATTTTATTGTGACTTTACAGAAGAGTATTTTGGGGTTGCTTTGGGGATTCGTTTATTCAATCGGGTTATCAAATTATTGTCTAAGTGTTTTTCCAGATAACTGTAGAATATGTTAAAGAGTTCGACCGGATATAAATACCCAGGTTTTCCCCCTGCCGGAAAATCCAAGTGTTGGATCATTGTATGGTTTAAGGACGTTCTCAGTAGTGCAAGTAACGCGATGGTCCCTCTAGAAGACAACAAACCTTAACTCGATTATGTGACCGTCTTGAACTGCCCTTTGAACCTTCGGGTTTGGGGCAGTACGGCGTGCCACATGTGAGGCGTTGGCTTGACCCTTCTACGGCTGGACCGTTGGTACTGAGGTATGAAGTGAATGTCTTTGAACCTATTTCATGTGTTGATCGGTGTCGGGAAAACTTGGGTGTTAGAATGTTTGATCGGAAAGTTTGATATATTCTATTTCTCCGGAATTGGATACAATAATTGGAATTCACAAAAGGTTATGAGATAACTGGATGGATGTTGCAAATCTAGCGGTTTAGTTTCATTAGATATTGAAAAGAGTTTTCGATAATGAGACTAAAATGCGGGGTTTGTAACTGTTAGGCATGTGATGTCTAAAGTTGTTGCGGATTCCAATTGTTGTAGTTTTACACTTTCTTTTCTGTGACCGTAAGTGTAGTATGTTCATATCGCCGGTTTCGTTGCTATACGTCAAGGACAATTGGGGTATGCATACTTACTTACGTTGATGACATGTGATGTTATGTGTTGCTGGATATGTTATATTGGATCGTCGTAATCGAATAGCCGGGGGTTTTTATGTGAGATGAGTGTTTTTCATTTTCATTCATGTAAAAACTTGTATGTAATATTCTTTTATTCGGGGCACTTCCAGGATGCGGGAGTTGTCACCCTTTGTATATTATTTACTTTTCTGCACTAGGATAGACCCAAGGAGGGGAGCACAAGTAACCGGGTTCTGGGGTCCAGTGGGAGACCAACTCGAGGAGTCGAGTCCGGGTCTCCTAACCCTAGAATTGGCAGGGTTGCTTGCCGCTCTCGTAGGGGTCTAGGGGTGTGGGATTGGCTATTCATCACGACCGTGGAATCCGTGTTTTATACTGGCTCGTATTGAAAACACGGACGTCCTAGTATATCCAATATTTCATATGTTTATTCTGCTGCGATATCTGTGCTGTGACTCTGTGATGGATAAAGTATATATAGTATATATGATATATTATATAGACGTTACTTATGTTTTACACCCGCGCTAGCCCTGCCCTGCTCTGTCGTTAGTTACCTAACCTAACGGTGCACGAGAGGACATCGAGGCGAATGCGGATGGCATAAGTGTACGTCATATCTATCTGTGATGTTTAGGTATTTAAATGATGGGACTTCATTAATGTGATTAATGAAAGATAAGAAACCTAAGATGTTGTAGAATCAGATTTTAAACAAAACAGGTAGCTACAGTTCTTGCTTTGCATAGCGGTATATATGATATACCCCGCACCTTATTCGATGAGGAAAGGACCGAGATCCCTTCACCGGGAGTGACTCCTTTAGCAATAACTGGCAGATGCTACACACTCGGTTTGCTTTTGACTGCTTTTGGGTTTTTGCTTTGCACAGCGATATATATGATATATCCCGCACCTCATTCGACGAGGAAAGGACCGAGATCCCTTCACCGGGGATGACTCCTTTAGCAAAACTGGAAAAGCCTCAAAATCACTCCATTTCAAAACTTCATTTGATTCTACAACGATATCAAGTTCATTACGCTCATGGTTTTTATGAAAAACCTGCGTAGCCCTCCGTCATTTCAGATAAGTAGTAGTTAGTATTCGTGCTGCGTTTGTTGGCCTTTGTCAAGGCGCAGTGTGCGGTAGCTAACTGGTGCTTATCTGCTTATGCATATGATGCAGATTGGATTAGGGTAGTCGTGCGACCTTGTTGGCCTTTGTCAAGGGCCGTGCGGGTGGGTTTATTTCGATCAAGAAATGACGGGTTGAACTTGACTAGCATCCTATGGTTTGTTGGCCTTTGTCAAGGTCATAGGAGGTTAGGGGCAAAATATTATCGGGAATTTCAAGTGTTGAAATTTGCAATGAGATTGCATACCTTCTATGAGATAGTTGGATCCCGATACCCGCTGCGAGTAAGAGTTACTCCTGGGAGAGTTTTACACATTGCAATTAGCCGATCAAGTAGGTGTCTAGAAAGGTGTTAACGAGGTTACGCCTCTGGGAAAACGAGGTTTACATTAATTAGGTTCGTGCGAAAGCACGGGGGACCTCCCTCAAAGTACCGACACTGGCCTGGCTGAAAGATTGGCGAACCTGTAGTGTGTAATTAATCCCGGCTAGTCTTTCCTTTTAGGGTTTGGAGGAAGATTTGATAAAAAGCAGTGGGAGCCATCCTGATTAGATAAGATAAAAACCAATCTGATCTTGCACGAGCATACGCTAAAGTGTTTTCTTCTCTCTCTCTCCAGGTAGCGACCAGTTCATGCCTTAATCAAGATAATAATATGGATGTATTGACCGAACCCGCATGTTATACTGTGCTGGGGAACGTTGGTTCCGTTCTTTCCTATAAGAGTTATAGGAATGAACAGGATATAGGGGAATACCAGGATTCCCATGCCACCCGAATGAAGAAAGTACATGATGATGCATTTTCTTCGGGTGTGTTCGTTACTGAGAACTGTTTCTCCATTTGCTCTACGTCCTGGGTATTGGATACCGGGTCGGGATCCCATATATGTAATCAGTTACATGGGCTAAGGAAAGGTAGAGAACTTGGAGAAGGTGATAAAGACATTAGAGTTGGAAATGGTGCAATTGTTGCAGCTAAGACTGTCGGGGAATATCACCTTGTATTACCAACTGGTAATACATTGGTTCTGAACGAATGCTATTACATGCCGAACCTGATATGCAACATTATATCGGTTTCTTTATTAAGCAAAGAAGGATATAATTTTGTATTACAGGATAATGTTATGAACATTTTCCGTAACCAAAAGTTGGTTGGATCAGGCACGTTATGCAATGGCATTTATGTTCTAAATCAATCAACGGTTCTGAGCATAACAAACACACACAAGAGGAAGAGTTCTGAACTCAACGAATCCTTCTTGTGGCATTGTAGACTAGGTCACATCAATGTGACACGACTGGCTAAGTTGCATAAGGATGGATATTTGAAACCTTTCGAATTTTCATCTTATGACACTTGCCAGTCATGTCTCAAAGGCAAGATGACCAAGACTCCGTTTACGGGACACGGAGAAAGAGTTACCGAACTCTTAGGACTTATACATAGTGATGTATGTGGTCCCATGTCTACACATGCCAGGGATGGTTCTTCGTACTTCATTACATTCACTGACGATCTCTCTAGATTCGGATATGTGTTCCTGATGAAACACAAATCAGAAGCTTTTGAGAAATTTAGGGAATATAAACAAGAAGTTGAGAACCAAACCGGAAAAAGTATTAAAATCCTACGATCTGATCGAGGAGGGGAATACTTGAGCAATGAATTCCTGGACTTCCTAAAAGAGAATGGGATTCTCTCTCAGCTGACTCCTCCATATACACCACAGCACAACGGTGTATCTGAACGGAGAAACCGCACCCTATTAGATATGGTGCGCTCAATGATGAGTACAGCTGAGTTACCTATTTCCTTCTGGGGTTATGCGCTGGAGACAGCAGCATACCTTTTGAATCAAGTTCCATCTAAATCTGTACCTACCACACCATATGAGATATGGAGTGGGAAGAGACCATGTCTTAAACGAGTTAAGATATGGGGTTGCCCGGCCTATGTCAAAAGACAAAATCCGGACAAACTCGAGGCACGGTCAGTTCTATGTATGTTTGTGGGATATCCCAAACATTCACATGGATATCTTTTCTACCATACAGAGGAACAAAAAGTGTTTGTTTCTCGACATGCCACCTTTTTGGAAAAGGAATTTCTTGCAAAAGAAATTAGTGGCGGTGAGGTAGAACTGGAAGAAATTCCGGCTACACAAACTCAAACTGAAGATTTAGTGGAACCAGAGGATTCGGTAGTACCCGACGAACCCCAGCCGCTCCGCCGGTCTAGTAGGGTTCCTCGCCAACCTGAGAGATACTACGGTTTTCTCATGGACGGTGGGAGCGAGGATTGCATCATGGAGGATGATGACCCAACTAGCTTCGAGCAGGCCATCACGAGTGGGGACTCAGTGAAATGGCTGGATGCTATGCGGTCTGAGATGGATTCCATGTACACCAACAAAGTATGGACTTTGGAAGTTGCTCCTGAAGGGGTAAAACCCATTGGGAGCAAGTGGATCTTCAAGAAGAAACTTGGTGTAGATGGGAAAGTGGAGACTTTCAAAGCTAGACTTGTAGCAAAGGGTTTTCGTCAAAGACCAGGTGTGGACTATGACGAGACCTTTTCTCCAGTGGCTATGCTTAAATCCATCCGAATCATGCTTGCCATTGCTGCTTTTCATGACTACGAAATCTGGCAAATGGATGTTAAGACCGCCTTTCTAAATGGTGATTTAGAAGAGTGCGTGTACATGACTCAGCCAGAGGGCTTCGTAGACAGTGGGAGCAGCGGGAAGGTGTGCAAGCTGCTTAAATCCATTTATGGATTAAAGCAAGCATCGCGGAGTTGGAACATCTGCTTTGACGTCGTTATCAAAGAGTTTGATTTCGTCAAAAATCCAGATGAACCTTGTATCTACAAGAAGGTGGCAGAGAGTAAGGTTGTCTTCCTCGTATTGTACGTGGACGACATACTCTTGATAGGAAATGATATTCCTATGCTGCAATCGGTCAAGCTCTTCTTATCACAAAGATTCTCAATGAAAGATCTTGGTGATGCCTCCTGCATATTGGGAATTAGGATCTATAGAGATAGATCCAAACGGATTTTGGGATTGTCCCAATCCAGGTACATTGACACCATACTAAAGAGGTTTAGTATGGAAGAGTCCAAGCGTGGGAATTTGCCCACGATCTCTGGAGTCACTCTCTCCAAAGAGATGTCTCCCAAGACTGATTTGGAGAGAGCTCGCATGCAAGGGATACCCTATGCTTCGGCAGTAGGCTCTATCATGTATGCGATGCTATGTACCAGACCCGATGTTGCGTACTCACTAAGTATAGTGAGCAGGTATCAAGCTGATCCTGGAGAGAGTCACTGGACAGCTGTGAAGAGCATTCTCAAGTACTTGCGAAGGACTAGAGATATGTTCTTGGTGTATGGTAACGGAGAACTCCAAGTGGAGTCCTTTACCGATTCGAGCTTCCAGAGTGATAAGGACGACTCTAAGTCGCAGTCGGGTTTTGTCTTTACCCTTTACGGAGGGGCGGTTAGCTGGAAGAGTTCCAAGCAGGAAACCGTGGCAGACTCGACGATGGAGGCTGAATACATCGCTGCCAACGATGCTGCTAAAGAAGCTGTTTGGATCAAGAAGTTCATTACTGAACTTGGTGTGGTTCCATCCATTGAGCGTCCAATACCTTTGTATTGCGATAACAATGGAGCGGTGGCTTTGGCCAAGGAACCCAGGTCCCATCAGCGATCCAGACATATTCTGAGGCGGTATCACCTGATCCGGGAGATAGTTGATCGCCGGGAGATCGAGGTCAGGAGAGTTGACACGAAGAACAACACGGCGGATCCACTCACGAAGGCCATTCCCCAGATACAGTTTGAGAGACTCTTCGGGATGCTCGGTATGAGATACTACAGCAGCTGGCCCTAGTGCAAGTGGGAGATTGTTAGTTGTATGTATGCCCTAGAGGCCAGTATTGTACAGACTATGTATATTATATTGGATGCTTGGACATATATAGAGATGACTTTCTTGCTCGACATGATAGTATGCTATCTGGTTGCCATTTATCTTAACATGTACACTAGTCTCTTTATACTGTCTTATAGTTACATGTTGGTAAAGCCCTTAGGATCTGTACTTGACTACCTGGACTATGATGCAGATCATACTAGTGGGGACATGGTAGTCCATAAGTACATCCTTCAAGGTCCCTAGTCGTGGGTGTAATCGAGACGGGGCATCGATATACCAGAGTAGACTAGCGTATACGCTTCTCGATCCATGTGATGGGCGATGGATGATCCCATATCCATTGGTGTTTGACATCAAAGATGGTATACGGGTGCTCAGTGGAGACTGGGTACACTGGACGGACTCGCCGAGAACTCCCAGATGGTATTATACCTCACGTCAGATGGCAGTTCTCAGGTGACACTTATACAGGTTAGTCTGTAGACCCGAGATCGTCATAGAGTCTTGTGTGATTCCCACTGTGCTTTGATCTCCACCTTACCACGTCCATGAGGGCGTGCAAAACGGTGGTCTTTGGGTACAGTCCCGAGTCACATGGAGGCAATGAGCGATAGGAGGGGTTTCGTCTCTCCCGGTATTGGGAGTTGATGTTGCGCAGTGCTCGATTGGCCGTAACAGGGAAGTCCCTGGCCAGGGCTGATCAGAGATTTGCTGGTAAGTGTTACCAGTAGTTTCTCGACCCGTTACGAGCCTCACATCGGCACGACTTATCGGGTTATTGGGGTCTGACGTATACCACCCCTAGACTTGATATGCGACGTATCAGACGAAGAGACTTGACTGTATGGTAAGTGTTACTGGTCGGATTCGCAGGAGTGTGAGCGGGCTAGCTCGTCGATCTTCTGATCGCTCAATACCCGGGTGGCCGTTACGTTTAGCAGACCGCTTGCGGCTTGTGGGTGTTTGATATGATCATCATCTGCTACCGGTGTATTGACGAGTCTTTAGAGTCCTACACAGAGGTTTCCTGGCTCAAGCGAAACGAAATAGGAGCGCATATGAGATATGTGCAGGACCGAGAATGATGCGTGTATGTGATACCGCATTTCATTCTCGCGATATATGTTTCGATTGGTTATATTCGATATGACCTAGTTATCGAATCATTGATTCGATAAATCGATGCATTGAATACTAGTCGGTTATGTGCGACATGACCGGATCATTGAATCAAGTGTTGATTTAATGATTTAATGTATAATTATATATCTGATATATTACTTTGCATTAACTAGTATTGGTTCACTTTAAACGGATTTTTCTCACTAGGATTGCACATTGTATATGTGATATACTTTCGTGCACTTTTTGTATCATATTTGATGATACTTGATCATTATGTTAAGTGTATAGAATTAATCCATGGTTAATTTGATAATTAGGGTTTTGCATATTCATTTATTTATTTATTTATTTATTTGGAAAAGAATAAGATGAGGATGGTGGCTTTCTTTGTCATTTTGTTGAAGCTTCATGAAGCTTTGACTTTAGCAACCATCCTTATCTTCATGCTTAACCCTAACCCATCAAAGTGACCATGGTTAATTCTCTACACTTAACCCTAGTTCAAGTTATGATAAGTATTTGATTTAAATTTATTTTCAATAGAAGACTTATCATATCTTTTCTTGAGCTCATGATCTTCTTCTTCTTCTTCAAGCTTGCTACAAAAATGGCAACTTGAGATCTAGTGAGATAAATCCAAATCTAAAGTGTACCCACCTCCTATTTCTTCACCCTCTACCTCTTGCCAAGTTGTTTTGGGTGTTTACTTCACAAGTTTCACAAGTTTGTGAAGTCGGAGCTTGAGTTTATGCAACCTCGACGTAGATCGTCTTTGACACAAAGCCGACGAGCTATTCCGCTTGCTTTCCCGATGAAGCCGATGATCGAGTCGTGGATTCATGATGGACAGCGAGGACATGACGTTGCGGAGCCGTGGAGGTGGATATCCGGATCTACAAAGGTTGTAATTTCCGTATCCAAGTAGTTAAGTGTTAACTAGCTTTCTAGTTTCGCCTAAACATCTAGTTAAGATCCGTAGTCTAGGGTTTCTCGGCACTAAAATTTTAAATTTGGCATGTTCGATGCTTCATGAGACCTTACTAGAGTGCCTAGGAACCTTTCAAAAGCATCATCTCTATATTTTTTATTTATGCTGCCTTAAGTAATTAAAAAACCAGTGTTCATTTTTTTAATCTTTTTATTCACCACTTATACTTTTATTTTTTTCCTTCATACTAAGGATTTTAGACAAGAGCATTTCAAGGTATCCTCTACTATCCCAAGTTTCAAGATGTGTGTAAGTGCGTATAGTAAGGTATATATTTTCAGAGTTTGAACTTAAGGTTCAGAATTATCTTTTAGACTTATACTTCAAATAAAACTTTCAATACTCTTCCCTTATTTTGACTTAGCCCAAGAACTGAACTCAAAATTTGCCTATTTCTAAATAAACTACAAGAACGTATATTTTCTACAGTTAAACTTTAAGAAAGGTTATTTTTAGGGTTTTTAATTTACTAAGTTTAGAATCTAGTTTTTCCTAACTAGTCAACCGTCATATTAAACTTAAGTCAAATATGGCTAAAACTGAACTTTTCAATTTTTATAATTTTTAAAAAAAATTCAATTTTTTATTGATTTAATTTTTATATTTTTATATTTTTATATTTTTTATAAATATGCAATGCGGAATTAAATATGCAAAGAAAAAACAAATATGTACAAAAAATAAAAATATGCAGATGCAATGCAAAGATAACTATTTACAATAACCTCACCCCCAAACTTATTAATAGCAGTGTCCTCACTGCTCCCTGCGGCGTCTACTAGACGCGGCCTCACTGGTCTCAGCCTCTCCCCTATCAGCCCCCCGTCCCCTCGATCGTGAGTGGGATCGTTCCTCTCTTGCCAGTAGGGTGGTCATTCCCTGTTCCAGACCCGTTACTTGTTGATCCAAGTTGGTCATCATCCCTATCAATCGTTCTACACCCCTATGGGTTCGTCGCATCAAGCGCGCTTGCGCGGTGGGGGTAAGCTCTTCGTCGCTCACTGTGGAGCTCGAGCTAGGTGTTATGGCCATCACGTCCTCGGCCGGCTCGGTACGCGACCATAAATCATGTAAACGTGTGTAGGACATGGAGACACCCTCAATAAGGGGTCGAATTGGAATCCCACTATGCTTATAAAATTCAAATTCCTCAACAGGGAGGAAATGGCGACACAGTTGTGTCACCAACATAGGGCATGGATAATTGGTCGCCCGTTTGCCGGCGCCAATCGAGTGAAGCAATACAGTGCACATGTCATAGCTTGGGTTCCGTGTCATCAATGTGTGCACTATATGTAGGGATAGTGTGAAAAATGTTGTGTTGTGCGAACTTCCAAAAATATCATTTTGTGCCCAACGGCACACAGTTAAAACATTCGCAAAAAGTATGCGAGCCTGAATATCTTTTCGTGGCTTCCTAGAACAGTCGTTTCCCATTAAGGGTAGGTAGTCTTCAAAATGGAGGGGTTGGTCGTGGATGGGGAGTCGTGGTATTAAGGTGACTTCGTGAATGAAGTCCCTATCAATTAAAATTTCCCTACCCCCCACATTAATCTAATATACCCGTGTTGTGTAAGACAACCATCCTCCATACATTCATAAAAACGGGTGACAAGATCCGGAAGTGCGAAGGAGTTCGGATGGTTAAATAACAGAAAGTTCCATCCGCGCCTTCGGATCTCATCACCGAAGTAACTACCGTAAACCGTGTGGGCGAACAATTGGAAAAAATCCCTTTCAAACTGCAGGGTCGGGGCCATTACAGAGAAGTGCAGGAATTTGTAAAAAAATTTACAGAGAGGATCAAAGAATGCAAACCTCCTCTGAAGATTTCATAGGGAGAAGACACCAGACTGCGGCGGATGCGCGGCTGAATAGGGGATCTGGCGGCGGTTGCGCAGCGGTATGGAGCGATCTCTCTACTCTTTCTGCTGCGATGGCTAGGGTTTTGTTCAAGTAAAAATTAGGGTTCTGTAAATGCAGAAGAGGGGTCGGGGTGTTTTTATAGGGGTTATTTTGGTTATTTGCAAAAAAGACCCCTTAAAAAGAGGAATTTATTTTTGTAAAGGAAAAATAGTATTATTATTTATTTAAGTATTAGAACTGAATATTTACAAAAATACCCCCGAAATTTTTTTAAAAAAATATTTTTTATAATTACAAGTGTGACATACCCCTAAACTTATTTGAAACGGTGTTTTCACTGTTTATGGCTGGATAACCGAAGTTTGGTGGTAAGCGGAGGAAGATCAGTCGATGTAAACCGGCTCCTGCAATATCAGGAGCTCCTCCGAAGGGTCAGCGGTGATGAACGATTTTAACCTATGTCCTTTCACTTTGAAGAATGAACCGTCCTCAGGATTTTCTAAATCGACCGCACCGTGCGGATATACAGTCCGCACAAAATATGGTCCTTTCCAGCGAGATCTGAGCTTCCCGGGATGAAAATGTAACCGGGTGTCATAAAGAAGCACCTGTTGACCAAGTTTGAAAGTTTTTCGCTTAAGGTGTTTATCGTGAAACACCTTAGTTCAGTTTTTAACGACAACCGCATTTTCGTAAGCTTCATCCTGAAGCTCGTTCAATTCGTTTAACTGCAGCTTCCGATGGCTGCCCGTATTATCAAGAGATAAATTCAACTCCTTTATAGCCCAAAATGCATGATGTTCTATTTCCACTGGAAGGTGGCAAACCTTTCCGTAAACAAGCCGATAAGGAGATATGCCAAGATCGGTCTTATAAGCAGTTCGAAATGCCCAAAGAGTATCAGTAAGTTTTAAAGACCAATCCTTATGGTTTTTGGAAACCGTTTTCTCCAAAATCTGTTTGATTTGCCGATTTGAAATCTCGGCTTGCCCACATGTTTGGGGGTGGTAGGGCGTTGACATCTTATGATTAATGGAATATTTCCGCATCAAGGACTCGAAAGTCCTATTACAGAAATGAGTTCCATTGTCGCTAATGATTGCGTGGGGGTGTCCAAACCGGGAGAAAATGTTTTCCTTAAGGAATCTAACGACAACCTTTTGTCGTTAGTCCAGCTGGACACAACCTCGACCCACTTAGTGACATAATCAACAGCGAGAAGAATATACAAGTTCCCAAAAGAGCTGGGAAACGGCCCCATAAAATCAATCCTCCAAATATCAAAAATCTCCACAACCAAGATTGGTTGGAGCGGCATCTCGTTTTTCCTGGATATCCGGCCCAAGTGTTGGCACCGGGAGCAAGTCTTGCAGTAATCATAAGCATCTTTGAAGAGTTGTGGCCAGTAGAAGCCACACTGCAAGATCTTCTTGGCTGTCTTTCTTGGGCCAAAATTCCCGCCACACGCTTGATCGTGGCAAAATGGCAGCACACTCTTGAATTCATTATTAGGTACACACCGACGAATAATCTGGTCGGGACAGTATTTAAACAGATAGAGTTCGTCCCAGTAAAAGTGCTTCACTTGGGATAAGAATCGAAGTCTGTCCTGTCTTAACCACTCGTTTGGTAGTAATCCTGTTGCTAAATAATTCACAATATTTGCGAACCAGGGTTCGCATGATACTGTCAAGAGCTGTTCATCCGGAAAAACGTCGTTTATTGGAAGTGAAAGCGTCGGCGAAGAAGGAAGTCGTGAAAGATGGTCGGCCACTACGTTTTCACATCCTCTTTTGTCTTTGATGACAAGGTCAAACTCTTGGAGTAAGAGGATCTAACGTATCAGCCGAGATTTTGCGTCCTTCTTTGCAAAAAGATGGCGAAGAGCAGAATGGTCTGTGTAGACAATGACTGGAGAGCCGATTAAGTAGGGCCTCAATTTTTCTAATGCAAACACAACAGCCAAGAATTCCTTCTCGGTTGTTGTGTAATTCAATTGGGCATCGTTCAAGGTTCGGCTAGCATAATAGATTACATGCGGCATCTTATCGATGTGTTGTCCAAGGATAGCACCAATAGCAAAATCAGATGCATTGCACATAATCTCAAATGGATACGTCCAGTCAGGAGAAGAAAGTACAGGAGCAGAAGTGAGTGAGCTTTTTAATGACTCAAACGCATTCATACAGCTCGAGTCGAAATCGAATGTGGTGTCCTTGGCCAGCAGAAGAGTCAAGGGCCTAGCAATCTTGCTAAAGTCCTTGATGAACCGTCTATAGAAACCGGTATGGCCAAGGAAGGCTCGAATGTCTCGGACGCATTTGGGAGGAGGGAGATTGGAAATGACTTCAATCTTCGCTTTATCTATCTCAATGCCATTTTGCGAGATGATATGTCCTAAGACAATACCTTCGCGTACCATGAAATGACACATCTCCCAATTCAAAATTAGGTTTTTATCCTTACACCGGGTAAGGACAGCGTCGAGATGCTGTAAACACTCATCAAAGGAATCGCCGAAAATGGAGAAATTATCCATGAATATCTCCAAGAATTTTTCCACCATGTCTGAATAAATTCCCATCATACACCGCAGGAAGGTAGCGGGTGCATTGCATAACCCAAAGGGCATGCGGCGATAAGCAAATGTACCGAAAGGACAAGTGAACGTTGTTTTGTCTTGGCCCTTTTCGGCGATGGGAATCTGGTTATAGCCGGAGTAGCCATCCAGAAAGCAGTAGTACTCGTGTCCAGCCAATCGTTCAAGCATTTGGTCAATAAAAGATAGCGGAAAGTGGTCTTTCCGCGTTGCAGCATTGAGTTTTCTGTAATCTATGCACACTCGCCACCCAGTTTGGGTGCGAGTAGGGATCAACTCATTCGCCTGATTGGTGATGACCATTATGCCTGACTTTTTGAGGACAATATGTATCGGGCTGACCCACTGGCTATCAGAGATAGGGTAAATGATACCACTATCAAGACATTTTACGATCTCTTTTTTCACAGCCTCCTTCATGACTGGATTGAATCGCCTTTGTGGATCCCTGGCTGGTTTGGCATCATCCATCATATGAATGTGATGTTCAACGATCAAGGGACTAATCCCCTTGATGTCCGCCATAGTCCAGCCAAAAGCTTGTCGATTGCTCTGCAAGACCGTCAGAAGGGATTTCTCTTGCTCTGAAGCTAGAGAAGCCGAGATGATGATAGGTAGGGTCTCGTTCTCACCTAAGTAGGCATACTTGAGGTGAGACGACAACGGCTTGAGTTCGAGCATTGGAGGTGAAACAATTGAAGGCAAAATCGGCAAAAATGTCTCGAACTCGAAGGATTCTAACAAGGGCTCAAAACGAGTGTACGCGACCAAGTTGGATAGTTCAGCTAACTCATCCGAAAATTCAAACGATTCAAACTCGGGTGGCGACAAGTCAGGATCGTTCAAGAAAGTGAAACACTCATAATCACTGTCGAGAGCAGTATCAGATTCAAGGAGGAACGCACTAGTGGCGTCAAGATTGCTGTGATCGAACAAAAAATTTTCGAACTCACAGTCCTCAGGGACGATCTCCTGGATCGAACACACGTCTAGTATATGAGCATTAGGTTCGGAAGGCCGATTCCCTAACCTAAAAATGTTGAGTTCAATTGTCATGTTTCCAAAAGATAGGTTCATCAAACCATTTCTACAATTGATCACAGCATTCGAGGTCGCTAGGAATGGACGACCGAGTATCACCGGAATTTGATTCCGGGGGTTAGCTACAGGTTGTGTGTCTAAAACAATGAAGTCAACGGGGAATATGAAGTCCCCTGCCTTTATTAACACATCCTCCAGCTCACCCCTAGGATGGGTGATAGATCGGTCGGCCATTTAGAGAGTACAGTGTGTGGGTTTCAGCTCTCCTATACCTAGATATTCATATACTGAATACGGCAGCAGGTTAACACTGGCACCAAGATCAAAGAGTGCGCGGTTGATGTTCTTATCCCCAATAGTTATTGAAATCGTAGGACAGCCACGGTCCTTTCGTTTTTGAGGTAAAGTTTAGGTAAGAGCACCACTCACGGCACTAGCTAAGAAAACCTTCTTGGGTACCTGAGATTTCCTCTTCTTAGTGCACAAGTCCTTCAGGATTTTTGCGTAGGAAGGGACTTGTTGGATTGCATCCAAGAGGGGAATGTTAATATTAACCTGTTTAAACAACTCCACAATCTTTTACATGTGTGGATTTTGTTTATTAGACCTCAACCGGCTTGGAAATGGAATGTTTTGGAAATTGGTTGAGTCCAATGCTTGTGGAGAAGATTGTGGAGTTGGAACGGATCCCAGTGCTGGTGTTTTCATGGAGTGGGTTGTGGGTCCGTTCGGAGCAGCAGCAGAAGAAGAAGAGCCTTTTAAAGAATGGAGAACAGGCTCAGAAGACGACGAAGAAGAAGAAGCGACCAGGGTGTCATCATCTGTGCCAACGTTGTTGTGCAGTATCCTTCCAAATCTCAACGTAGTCACGGCACTCACATTATGGTTTTGTTGTTCAAGAGCAACATGTGCATTATGCGGGTGACCAGGATTTAGGAGTGGTTGAGATGGAAGCTTCCCCTTCTCTCGCTCGCTTAAAGCTGCATTCAGTTGTGCAATCTGGGATTCAATGGTTTTGATGCTTTGCCCTTGCACAGCAGTGTGTTGCACCAAAGACTGAATGGAAGACTGGATGTTGGCGTTTGATTGTGTCGATAGCTTTACAAATGCCTCCAGACTTCGTTCTAGCGAGGAAACCTTATCATTGTTTGACGGAACAAAATTGTTTTGAGGAAAAGAATTGTTGGGTGCAAAATTGTTCATCGAATTTTGAAAAGGTTGGGGTTGTAAAGGTTGCTGATATTGATTTTGAGCTTGTTGTTGAGGAGGAGGGGGCCTTTGGAAGTTGTTGTGGCCTTGGAATTGTTGCTGATTTTGATTCCAGGCGAAATTGGGGAGGTTCCTCCAACCAGGATTATAAGTGGAAGAGTATGGATCATTTCTTTGTCTTTGCTGAAATGCAGCATTGACCTATTCCTGTCCTTGAGCAGGTGGGTTGTAAGGACACTCTTCGGTCAGATGGGATAGGTCTGAACAACAAGCGCAGATGGTACGCAGGGGAAGAGCAGGAGCAGGAGAAGGCGATGAAAATTTGCTCTCAATTGCTTCTAGTTTTCGTGTGATCACAGCCATTTCGGCTTTCATTGCAATTGAGATATCAAGTTGATGAACACCTCCTTTAGACAGACCGGAAGAAGAAGTGTTAGGTCTGGTGCTTTCCCACTGAAGCGTTCGCTCCGCGAGATCGCCGAAAAATTGCCAAGCTTCCTCGTCAGATTTGGATAGGAAGTGGCATTGACAAATGGTTTCCAGCAACTGCTTAGTTGCTGGGTTCAGTCCTTCGTATAAGGTATGGCAAAGTTGCCATCTCTTAATACCGTGATGAGGGTACTGAACAAGAAGGTCTTTGTATCGGTCAAAGCACTTCCAAAAAGGTTCAGCAGGAAGCTGGAAAAATTGGTTTATTTCGTTTCGTATTCTCGCGGTTTTATGATTTGGGTAAAACTTTTTAAGAAACGCTTTTACAAACTTATCCCAACTGGTTATGGAATGCGACGCGGTGCTATACAGCCACTTTTCAGCTAAGTCACATAGAGTGAAAGGAATGACTCGTAGTCGTATAGCATCGTCGGAAGTTGGGTTGTCTTCATCATTGCACAGACGTTCTGGAACTTGTTAATGAAGATGTAGGCATCTTCGGATTCCAGTCCGTGAAATTTAGGCAACATGTTGATGAAGTGGGGCTTAATTTCGAAATTATCCCCATTGGCCGGCGGAAGTGAAAGACAGGTAGGAAGTGCGGAGCGGGTGGGATAGAAACGATCCTGGAGCGTGATTCGCTAAGACGCTTCAACAGGAGGTGGTTGCGGGTTATTCGCACCCAGATGAGGTGGAATCAGTCCCGAGGGAGGTAAAGGGATGTTAGGAGGAAATCCTGACATCTCAGAAGAATTTGTGGTGATGAAAATGAAGATGAAGATGTATGAGCAGAATTCCGGTCAACGTCGGAGTTGGCCGGCAAAGGTAAAGGTGAAATAGGTGTGGAGGGATTTTCGACGTTGGAGTCGATCGCGTAGTCGGTAGCGACTAACGAAATATAGACTAGACGGGCACTAGTGTCCCGAGTCCAACCGGACATACACTAAACGAGTTTAGTAGAGTCAAAGTGTAGAATGTGAGGGTAAGAAAACGTCAATGAAGAAAATGTGGAGGAAAAGTGGGTGGGATGGGATTCTAGCGACAAAAAGGGCAAAGTTTTTATAAAAGTTTTTTGTTTTGTTTTTTTTATATATTTTTTTTTAGAAAAAGTTTTGCAAGAATGTGTACGGACTTACTTCAAACAATCACAGTTTAAAATCTGAACAATCAAACCTAGAGCTATGGTCTTCTAAATCCACTAGACTGCTTCTAACTGTTCCAAAGTGACAAGTTGTGAGATAACCCTCAAATCGTCTCTTCATTGCCAATTGTGGCCAGGTCAGCACAAATGAAGAAAGGAGGGTTCCGCTCACGAATCACTGTGAGACGGGCCTTTTAAAATTACATTTCTCACTTGTCTAGCCTAAGCACCACAAAGTCTAGATAAACGATTGAATGCCCACAACCTTTCTTTGTCCTAATGAGCACGACAGTTCTTAGTTGGCTGGGTCTAGATATTTTTTAATTAAACTCAAGGGTGATGCATATGCTTTTAGTGATTTTTGGGGTCTTAGGAAGGGTGATGAAATCCCCACCCAATCTGAGTTAGTGTTATAGCCCCTTAAATTCCGTATTAATTATGCAAAGCAGTAACACACCAAAAATCTAAAACACTTGCAAATTTTTTTTTATTTGGCAGTGCAAAGAATCCTGCACAAAAACAATTTATTGGAGAGGAGAAAGAGAATCTGTGCAAAGAAACCTGCAGGAAAAATATTTCAATGGAGTTCAGAGGAGAGGAAAGGAGAAAAGAGATACTTACAGAGAAAACTGGGTGCTAACGTCACCAGTTGACCGCGGTTCCACGGTCAAACCCTTGATTCTGCCGCGGTTCCGCGGTTTGAACAGTTGGTTTGGATCTTCTGACTTTTTCCCTGTGCTGAGTTGGTTCTCCTGTTTCTGTTTAGATCCCCTGATTCTGAATTTGTTCACTGAGTTTGCTCCAGATCTGAATCAGGCCTTCTTCCAATCCTGCACACTTGCACAAAGATTTTTCAAAAATAACAAGATGATTTGTTTTTTTTTTTTGGTTTTTCAAATTTTATATTTTTTAAATTTTTAATTAACCCGAAATTACACAAAGAAAGAAATTATTGAATCCCCGGCAACGGCGCCATTTGATTGTTACGTGTTTGCGTATTTTTTTAAATTTTTAATTACCGCAATTAAGACGGTGTCGCTTGGTAGCTAGCCGGTTGAGTACGGGTCGATCTACAGGGAGATGGAATCTTTTTCTTTATGTTTTAACGAGTTAAATCCAAAAAAAATGGTGATTTATTTTAAGTACTACTAATGAGATAAGAGATGATAAAAAGCTTGCTAGGGTTAAGATTATGTTAGTTCGAGTTTTAGGAATTCCTCATTTCTTTCAATGCCTTAGTTATTAATATCGGTGTTAAGGTAATCGGCAACAACGGGGATTAGCACGACTAGGAAGAGACTTACAAGTATAAGCTAGGCTTTCCAAGCTTAGTTTCTTCATTTTGGTCCTTGTCCGTCCGTTCTTGGCTCTTTGCCCTAACCTCCGGTTAATTCAGCCACAACCGGTCTAACTAGGGAATCACTGCTATCATGTAGGATAGGGTGCCGTAGTGAGCGGATTGTGGGTCAATTAAAAGGGAGTCCGAATTAAGGTGTTGGGCAAAGAAAGGAGTGAGAGAGATTTCCTTCTCTCAAACCTTTCTTCTCCTGCCTTAACAAGTGAGAAATTACTCACCCATTAAAAAGATAAAAATAAAACAAAAGAGAAGGTAGAAAGTTTAGGTTAAGAAGAATTTTACAACTAGTTATTCGAGACCTCACCTAGGCAAGGATCTTACTCAGGCATCATCGTTGTTAAAAAATAAAATAGAAGAAAGAAAAAAACAAAAGAAAAACAATAAATAAATTCTACTGCTAGATTAACAAATAAAAATTGCAGATAATAAAATGCGATAAGAAAAATGCGAGAAAAATAAAAAGAACTCACTTTTATTGATAACCTCTCAAAAACTCACTACAATTTTTCATAGAGAATTTTAAATTCTAAATCTAAAAATAAAAGAGGCATGCTTAATTTGGTTTTGAGCTCTCCTATTTATAGATAAGAAAACCCTAGATTTACATTCTGATCCATACACGAAATTACAAAAATATCCCAAGAGAGCCGAGTCAAAGCACCGACACTACCACCGACATGTGCAGAACGCGGCCGCGGTTCCGCGGCCAATTGGTGGAATCGTGGGGCCATATTTTCAGGGCTTCTCCATGTTGCTTATATCTTCTGTTTTATTCACTTGGTTTTTCAGAATCTCTTCAATTTTCTTCCAGATTTCCAACAGTGCAGAATGATGTGGACTTTTGCCTTAAGCTCTGCGTTGAAATCTTGGATCTTGTGCTGCCCTTATACTTTGTGCATTGAAGTGCCTAATGATTTTCCATTTGTCCCTTGAACTGGTAGGCGGCATCATACGGATGGTTAGCGGAGATCAGTATTCATCTGTTGTTGGTCGTAGTCCCGCATTTGTTGCGACTTTTCATGAATTTCACTGTAAAGAGCTGAGAACCTGTAACCTGCAACTATTTAACAGACATGGATCAAAAGTACCTATTTATATGCAATGTGATTAAGAATGGGTGATATAAAAATACAAAAATATGATATGAACAATATACGAATATGATTTTTAATAGTTAAAACAGTCAGAATAAAATATTAGTTAAATTTTGAGATTTTAGCTAATACAAAAATAGTCCAAAACACGCCCGGGTCGGGTCTAAAATTACGGTTTGAAAATATGGATACTATACGTATAAACCAGAACCAAAATAGAATATCCGGGTAACGAAAATGCATACCCCCAAGAACGGATACACGTAGCGTGCACAGAGCTATCCAAACGAGTCTGTTTCACTGAACGGGATGGGAACATGATACACGGATGCTACCACAGGGTCAGGGGTATGATGCAGGCTATACTAGATATTTTTAAAATATTTTATTTGACTTTAAATGTTATATTGAAAAAATGCAGATGCCAGATATAATGCCAGTATGCAGTATAAAAAAATATGAAAGTGCACGGATCCTCGTAACTAGCCGGGATAAATCATAAACAGGAATCAAGACGGGTTTCGAGCAAGCAGGTCGGGTCGGGTCGGATGCAAATACAGATGTCAAATACACTATTTGCACCCAAAACACAATAAATCAAGAAAAGGCCATAAATAAAGAAATACTCAAAATAAAACTGGTATAAATGAACTAGGGTGTTACACTTAGTCTCTCTTGTAGCAACCAAGCAAACAACCAAGAAAGAAAGAAAGTGAGAAGTACACAAGTTCTAGGTAGAATGTGCTTGTGAGAGTTATAAAGAGTTGTTTGAATGTGAGTGTCTCTTTGTAATAATAAAAGTTTATTAATAAAGTGTTGCATTTATTCTACTTGCTCATTCTTTACAATTGGTATTAGAATTACGATACTCTACAATTGATAACAGAGTTATGAGATTCTATAATTGGTATCAGAGCAAACGGTCTGGGATCGGCTCATTGTGCATCAGTGCTTTAACAGTATTGTTCATGGCAGCCTAAGTTTGTGCATAGTCCGGGACTGTGAAGCTGGGTGGTCTGGGACCAGGCTTATGTGGAGAGGCTTGAGAAGAAGTATCGCATCACAATGGACAATTTGGTGGCCAGAGCAATGAAGAAGTTGAATGAACACAACTACACTTATTGGAAGACCTACATCGAATCCTATTTGTAAGGACGGGACCTTTAGGAGGTCGTTGGAGGAAGCAAGACTGTAGCTTCTCAGGAGGTAGGCAATGAATTGAGGAAGTGGAAGATAAAAGCGGATAAAACAATGTTTGTGCTGAAGATATCAGTCGAAGAAGATCTTCTTGAGCACATCAAAGACATAGAGACACCAAAAGAGGCATGTGATGCCTTCGCAGCACTCTTCTCCAGTACGAATGACGCACGACTCCAGTTTCTCGAGAATCAACTGATGATTGTCAATGAAGGCCTATTAATGAATACTTTATGAAGGTAAAGTCACTCTGTCGAGAAATAGCTCAATTAGATTCAAATTCTAAGATTCCGGAGACTAGAATGAGAAGAATTATTATTCATGACCTAAAACCGGAATACAATGTATTTATTATGGCTATTCGTGGTTGGCCGACTCAACCAACTCTTCTCAAGTTAAAGAGTCTACTAGCTACTCAAAAGATATTGGTCAAACAAATGGCTGGTGTTTCATTAAGGAATGAAGTTGAAACTCTCGCAAAGAAATAAATTCAAGAAGCTAACCACAAGGACATTTTAAAGGAGGAGAACATCAAAAGCATTCGGAGAAGCATGAGTATGCTAAAGGTGCATAGCAGAGTGTGAACCGAGAAGTTGCCAAGACCAAGAGACAACGAAATAGAGAATGTTATAATTGTGGAAAGATGTGCCATTTTACTCGAAACTGCCTCTATAAGAATAAATTGATAGAAAGTAATACAGCAATATCAAATGACCAGCAATACGACAGTGAAGAAGAGTGGGATGCCTTAGCATTCTCCACTATCAAGAATGAAGCATGTAAAAGTGAAGAAGAGTGGGGTAACACTCTTCGCTATTAAGAAGGAGGCATGGTTTGGCGAGGGATATGACAACGAAGAAAATTGGGATTTTAAAGAATCCTTCTATATCGAGGAGGATGCATGCCCTAATGAAGAGGAGATCAGTGATGTAGTTTTGACCGCAATCATGGTTGATACAGATGAAGTATCTACAGTCATTTCTAAGCTTGAAGTAGTCAACTACGATGAAGAAGAGCTCGTTGATTTTGAATGCTCTAACCATGTCACCGGCAATGAGGAAATGCTTTTGATCAAAATCGGATCAAATGACAATGAGAAGATGGAGACAGTGTCACGCCCCACTTCCCAAAAGATGGTAGCGGTCACGTGATAAGCCCGACGTATTTATTTTGAAAAGGTCATTTCTTGCAACAAATACGCTAAGAGTTTTTAAGCAACATAAATGTAGTAAGTATCATACAAGTGAATAAGAATCCAACAAAAAAAATATTACATTCAAATTCCACAGAGTTCAACAGAGACAAAATTTCTGAATACAATAAACGGTGACAATAAAGAAAGCCTTAACATGTGGCATACTGGAAATGTAACAACCAGAATGAAACTAGAAGTCCGCTTGCGATGAAAGCTGTGAGTAATCCCCTTCGGTTCTATCAAAATCCGTCCTTAAGTCATCTGATGAACATTCCAAAGAAAGAAACAAAATAAGGTGGAATGCCCGCCAGCAAACTTGTGCTCTGTAAGTCCCCAATAAGATGGATTTATAACGAAAGTGTATGATGACAAGCTAAATAAATAGGAAGGACGATCATGAATCCATGAACAAGTATGATAATGTAATTAAACATGGCAATTAACTAATCATGGCAATTCTATATAACATGGCAATATAGTATAGGCACAGTGTCGGTTGTCATAGCATGTAATAAGTAAACGTGCTGAACATAAAGTAAATGATGATATGTCTTATGAGATCTCTACAAGAGTAAACTAACCTAATGACAGTTCAAGTGTGAATATCAAATAATTTTAAGAGTATTCTCGAACCCAAGGTCGCAATCCATGGGTAAGGAATCACGGGTCTAAATCAAGAGTGTTAGTAACGGAACTTCAACCGTCGTCGAAGTATTCACAAACCCAACAGGCTATAATCCAGGGGTAAGGAAACATGGGCCCGCATGAATATATTGTGTTAGTATTCAAGGATTCATATATTAGAGGGACTCATAAGATTATATTGAACACATAACTTAAACTACCTTAACACCCTACGTATTTTATTTTATAAATGTTGTCACAAGTCTTGTCGAATCCATGAATACAGATGAGAGTACAAGTTCAATGTCAAGTTTTGAGTAGAGTTCAAGTATTCATGTTAAGTGCAAGTATTCATGCCAAGTTGTATTCATGATTCGATTCAAGTCGAGTCAAGCATGTACTAAACTAATCGCACGATTCATGTAGATGCAACAAATTAGGAGTCACATAGCATTATAATATCAAATTAAGAGCATATTAAATATCTGGTAACATGTCAAGCAATATATATATCGTATGTATGGATCCTTTAACACGTCAGATAAAATGTCAGTTTTCTTAACAGTTTAAGACGTCTCAGAATTGCTTGGCCCGGCTCACAAGTCCTCTCTAATCATGATTTTGATCTCTGGGTGCAAGAGAAGGCCCACGGTTCTGTTGAGACGGATAGACTATGACTTAAGACGACTCAAATCCAAAGTTGAGCCGACTCACGTCGTGTCTAAGGTAGGTTTTACTTCTCTTTGTGTATGAAACGGCTCATGTTCTGTTGAGCCAGCTCAAAACCTATTCGTTCAGATGATCAGATTTAAGTTCAATTTCTTTAACCGTATAACGGTGCAATTTTAGTTTACATTCATTTCATGATGTCAAATATGTATGTTTTCTGGATCTATGACATGTGACTTGTCATTAACATGGTAGATGATATGTGATTATCGACTTGAACAAATTAACAATTTATAAGCAAACTCGATATATATATATATATAAAATAGGGGAATTACAAGGAGACAAACACAGTGATTTTGGAGTCATGATGAGAGGAAGAAAGGGAGAGATATGAAGGGAGAAGGATGAGGACTTACTCGCGATGTGATACGGTATAACAACTGTATCACTGATTATAATGGTACCGAACCTAAACGGAAATGTCGGTTCCTTGGGTAGATTTTCAGAACAAAAATTTCAGAGGAATTTAGATTTTGGACAGCAATGGAGAAATGAGAAGAAGGGCAAATAAAATGGATGATCAATTAAAAGAATTAAAAGACATTAAATGAGAATTTAATAGGAAATGAAAGGTGGGGGTTTCTGAAATTAAATGGCGGTTTGGAATGTAAAGTGAACAGCCATGAGACTAAATAACTCATCTCTTGAATGTCTGGAACGTTTCAGGATCGAAATAGGCATGAGCCGGCTCAAGAGTATCTTGAGCCGTCTCACACAGACAATAAAGAAAACAATTTTCTAAACGAGTGTTGAGCAGGCTCAGAATAATCTTGAGCCGTCTCAACCTAGCTATCAAGCATTTTAAATATAACAAACACTCGAAAGGAGAACGACATTTTATTAAGAAAAGAATATACGAAGGTCTATGAATTTTAGGGTCCTTACAGACAGCTTTCAATGAAGAAAAGAGCTTGATAATCAAGAGTTAACAGAAAGAGAAGAGTATGAGAAATCCATGATTGTTGAGCAGATACATAGTTCCATCACGAAAGTGTATGTAAAGGATGAAAAGTACGGCTCGTTAGGAAATGCATTCAATGAAGAATTTATAAGTTTCCCATCACAAGAAAATACTCTTCCAAACTCTAAGGATATGAAGGCTAAGTTGCAAAAGAAGATGGGAGAGCCGAATAAACACGACGAGTATCTACTACCAGATAAAGCGGAGCAAATTTATCATATATCATTAGAAGATAAGGCCGAAAGACGCATTATTTATCACGACACAAAGTTGACAACAAGTCATACAACTAAAATAGGAGATGGTGATGAACATCTTCGAAAGGATCTCAAACAGGAAAAGCTTACTTTGAGAGTGTAGGATCAATCAAATGTATCGATAAAGACATACAATATGCGACCCATGGCTAGAGGAGTTACGCGGAAATCTGAAGACTCAAAGTGGAGATACAAGAGGAAGAAAAGGAAAATGCAGCAGGTGTACGATTAGAGAAGTTTTTGTTGAGAGCGGGTGTTGGAGATCAACAACTTCCAAATTCTCTAGGAGTTTTTTGAAATAGCTTATTAGAAGCTATGAAACTTTTAGATTAAGCATAATATTATAGAAAAGGCAAAGTTTTGAAGTTTCGAGTTTATGGAAACTTCTAGAATAAGGGTAGAGAAATATAGATCTAGAGTTTTTCTAGGTTGCTAATAAATAAAGGATTAGCCTCTCTTGTAGCAACCAAGCAAACAATCAAAAAAGAAAGCAAGTGAGAAGCACACAAGTACAAAGAGAATTAGAGTAGGCTTGTCAAAGTTATAAAGGGTCCTGTGAATGTAAGAGTGTGAATGTCTTTTTATAATGAGATTAATGGAGGAAAGAGGCCAATTCCCTCCTATGGCGTCGAAAAAATACCCCCTCCACCAATTTTTCCGACGATCGGCCCCCCATCATCTTGATCGTCATCATTTAAGATGTGGGTACACCAAATTTCATGTGATTCTACAACTTTTTCACCGTTGATTTAGTGGGTTCAAAATTAACGGTTTACCGACAATAGAACTTTTTACATTGCTAAATCAACGGTGAAAAAGTTGTAGAATCACATGAAATTTGGTGTACCCACATCTTAAATGATGACGATGAAGATGATGGAGGCCGATCGTCGGAAAAATTGGTGGAGGGGGTATTTTTTCGACGCCATAGGAGGGAATTCCCTCCTATGGCATCTTTTCTCCATTATTCTCTTTTATAATAATAAAAGTTTGTTAATAAAGTGTTACCTTTATTCCGCTTGCCCATTCTTTACAATTGGTTTTAGAGTTATGATACTCTACAATTGGTATCAGAGCTACGAGAAGCTGATGCCTCTCTTTGCTCCGGACACAACCGCGCTTAGAATTATCATAGATGCTTCCCATTTCTTATTCATCTGTTAAGGAGAAAATTAATCACAGTTGGGATTATAATTCATTTCTGACCGGTTCATTGATGTTGATGAGTAAGATTGATGAGAGTTCAAAATGAATTATATCCCCAAGACTAAATCACACTAAAATACCCTAACCATCCAAGTTTTTGTACCATGCCACACTACAATAATAACCCATTTATTTAGTCGTGTGACAACCGGCGAAATAATTGTGCACCCAACGAAATAAATTTATTTCGTCGGGTAACATCTGTCAGAATAAATGTCGATGGAAAAAACCTATTTCGTCGGGCCGTTTTTTTATTTCGTCGGGCAATTTATTTCGCCGGGTTTTTTCTGATGGAATATAAGTTCGTTTACTGAAGTATTTTACCAGTATATAACCGATTTCGTCGGGAATAATCCAATGAAAAAAGTTATTTGGTCAGTTAGTAACCAACAAAATAGGTTGCATACAGAAAAAAAAAAAATAAAGAGCAGGTTTTAGTTTCGCAATCAATACATTACAATACAATTACAATTCAATAATATCATTCATATCCAATAAACAAACCACACCATAATAATCCAGGCACCCCCGCATATTAACTCAATCTAATCAACAAACATAACCAATTCACAACACACAAAATAATATCACAAGTCCGATACTATTCGATATAATAAAATAAAATGCGACGTTTAATACTAAAACAACATCACGAAATTCTAAAGTCCAATACGAAATATTAATAACAAGTTATTTTACTAATTAAACAAAGAACTTAAACATAGGAGATGGAGCAACACAAAGATCGATGCACAAGTCTATCTATTCCGCTCTATCTCCTACTCCTCGTCTCCCTCCTCGCCTTCTTCGTCCGGAAATTCATTGAAATCATGAATGTACTATTGTTAATAATTAAAAGGTTATTAGCACACATTTTTAGAAATTAAAATAGGAATTAACATACCGATTAAAAGGATTTTCATATTTGCATCCGGTACTTTCTTCCCTTGAGCCTTCAAGCTCTGTATAATCTCAAATCTTGTCTTAATTTCCCTATTAATTTCATCTTAAGCCATTCTCCTTCGCAAACTGGAACCATTAGCAGATGATGGCCCGTGTGCAGGAGAAGACGATGGCACTACAGCTTGATGACCCACGGGGATATGAGGAGACTAACCTTCTCCACGGAACACCTGAGTGGACGGAGGCGCAGATGGGGTCGCGGGCTCCAGAATAAATACCCCTTGGCGTATCTTAGGAGGATGCAACTCTGGATCTTGAAAGGCATGGTATATGGTAGACAAGATATCCTGACCGGCTCAATGAACTCTCCCGTATCGGTCTTGGTTGTATCGCTGAATGGCCTCATTATTTTCATGGAGCTCGACAGAAGTAGGATCTCAGTCAATCTTCTCCTTAAACGCCTCTACCATCTCATTGATCTCCTTGCTCATTTGTTGTTGCACGAAACGGTATAAAGCAAGTTTAGTCAATTATTGAAAAACGATATAGAGTGATTTAACTAACTAAAGAAATCGATTTCGTAAAAACTTACATAATAATCAGTCGCCTCCTGTGAGCTAGGGAATCTGGAGTGACGCGCAAACTAGATACCATAAATGTCCACACGACTCGGCATATCTCCCGTTTGTTTCGCCTGCCATTTAAATGAAAATTCGATTTTAACAATTAAGTTTTTAAAATACACACTTTCAGAATATTCGATTTGAATTTTCATAGTTAACTCCATAGTGGGAGGAATTCACTCCTCCGCCTAACCAGACATCGATGTTATAGCTCTATGAAGTTGTCCCCCGTCGATTCTTTGTGCCTAAAATGATATTTATTTTCTCTTCTTTCATCAAACTTTATTTTCCATTAAAATCGTAGACCCAAGAAGTGATTATATTTAAATCAGTCTCGCCATCGGACCACTGCACTCCGTGTGTCACCAAATACTTGAACATGGGCGTAATTTAGAAATAATGAGATTATGATTTATGGAGTGTTATACAAGGTAAGTTTGCGGTGGAATATGAGAAGACCTCTTTATTAATTTTGTGTGAAAAAACTAAAAATAGTTGCAGTGTTTTATATTGCAGAACAAAATGCTAGAAAATAAACTTTGCTAGAAAATAGACTTTTATATATTTCAAATCAACTGGTTGGATATTTGAAGTTATTGTTAACTTGAGAGGAGCATAAATTTTAGGGCTGGTTTGCTGCACAAGTGACGCGTCTAGATATTGTATGGTTACAATAAGCCCTGCGTGGGTTGTATATTGCGGTCTTAGAAGGAGTTCCCGAGAAAGATAAAAGTTGATATTTGGAAGAAATGTGCTTAGATATTGTTGGGAGAAATTATTCCCTAGCATAGGTGTTGTTGTGAATAAAGCAATCACAAAGCATAAAATAATCGATATAGAGAAGAGTATCAAACCACGGACAAGATAGAAATATGAACACTAACCACAAAACAAATAGGCGAAGGCGAATCTTTATTAATTATCAAATTCGGAGGAGTACAACTCGATGGGGAATACAAATCTCTCTCAAACCCTAGATCTCTCACAATAACAATGAGTTCTCACCGAATAATCAAATTGCTATCTCTAAAAAGGCTTCAATGTAGGGTTGCTATAAACTTTGTTATTTATAGCACACAAAAGATATTCCCTACAAACTAATTTCCTAGCTTAGGAAATCTGCGTCTGGCCCGACGGCAGACATCTGTCAGAGCATATCCCGAAACCTCAACTCTCTGTCGTCCACTACAGAGGAGCAGACGTCTGTCAGGATATTTACCGAAACTCCAAAAAAATGACAAAACGGGGCAGACGTCTATACCAGACGTATGACATGAAGATAACTGCAAATCTTCACTTCGTGATAATGCCAGATCAATAGGGAAATCTTTAAGAATGAATGTGAGGCACACATAACAGGTGTATTGCCCAAGGAGGAGACAGAAAAACGATGGGATTTTCAAGCATCCTTGGTTGGCTTTGTGGGGTCTATGTATACTTCTGTTTCTCTCTCTCTCATGATGCGGTACACGCACCTTGTATATAGAAGAGAGAGAGAGAGAGAGAGAGAGAGAGAGATTAGGATGTTTGAATTTTGAATAACGAAAAGCCGGTTAAAATTTAAATTGTGAAGATATTGTGAATAGATTGTAAATTTTTTCTCGTCTCTTGATTTTTCGTTTTGTCTTGAAGAAGAGATAGAGGCCAGAATTTGCATAATGAGGGGTGGGGGTGGGGGTGGGGGGGGGGGTTTGAAGATATTGTGAATAGATTGTAAATTTTTTCTCGTCTCTTGAATTTTCGTTTTGTCTTGAAGAAAAGATAGAGGCCAGAATTTGCATAATGAGAGGGGGGCGGGGAGGGAGGGGTTTGGTTTATGGTTGAAACAACATTCCTCATGATAAATTGGATTATTCATGAATGCAACCTAAACCTCATCCATATGCAACTCCAACTCTATGGGAAACCACACGTTAGGTCCTACCATATTAGATTTATTTTTCAAATTGTGAAAGATCTTAGTCTACATCAATCTTGGATTTTTTAAGAAAGATACCCTATAATAGCTTGTTTTTCGGAAAAAATCTATGTGTCGTCCTCATCAAAATCCAGAGAGCGGAAGCGACCACAATTTAACGATTCAGGTCAAGTTTGTGGTTCCCCTTGTATGTGTCGTGTGTGATGTGTGTGTGGGTGTGTTGTGTGCATTGATTAGGCTTACGGGCAGACGGTCCAAAATTTTTTTATCATAATACTTTTCATCATAAAAATTGTTGAGAAAATATAATAGCTAATTGAAGATATTATTCTACAAGTAATGATCTTGATAGGGGCATCAAACAATGACAGGAACAAAAAATATTTTGCTATCCAATATCAAAAGCCAGTCCAACATAGGCTGTATAAGCCCGCCAAAGTTGATAATCATATATTGGAGCCCAAGATGTTACTTTTGTGGGCTACAAGTTGCATCCTCATAATCTTGTAAACCTAATTTTATATGTAAAATGTATCGATATCTTTTCTTTTATTATGGTAGCAAATCATCGCTTCGTGCAGCATACTTATAATAATAATAATGGTGATGGTTGAGCTCGAGGTCAAATCTAGCTGGCTTGATTTAATTTGTTTGCAGCTCATTGTGGGCCACCAAGTTGAGAGGCCAACACAACTTTGGACCAGGTTTGGGTCCAAATTATTTAGCTTGTTTTTATCTTATACCCGATTCACCATCCGTTTTTATTTATATCTATACCGACAAACCCTTGTCTTATATAAAGTTTCATTTTAAATTTTGAGCAGCACATCCAGTTATAATCAGAACACAGGCGTCGGGCGTCTTGTTTGATTCGAACTACAAAATTTCTCATGAAAACGGTTTGTTATTAATATACTTTTGAGGGGGTCTACAATAAATGACGTGATTTGGCGACATCTTCACGGTTTTTGCGCCATTTTGTAGACTAGGATTCGCGCTTAGCTCTATTCTTTTATCTGCTATTTAAATTTGCGTGTGTTGTGATTTGAGCATTCGTTATTTTTTTTATACCGTTTTTAAGCCTCTGTTGTAAAAACTACAAATTTGTGGTGAGAGCCAAAAGAATATATATTTGTATATTTATATTTTGTGAGAGAGAGAGAGAGAGATAATATGAGATTATGACATTCACAGCATGGAGCTAGTGGGCGGTGGTGCGCTCGCATCTTTGATCTTAGTGGAAGTCTTGTGTAAGCGATGACCTGTCATTCTCAATATGGGGTGCGGGGACCAAATTGCTATCGGGCCCAACTTATCTCCCATAAATGACCCGATCCAAATCACTTCCTTTGTATTTATGCGCACGTGCGTGTGGGGACATAGAAGGAAATACCACAAAAGGTTTTGATGCATTTCTAAAACATTAGTATCAAATTTGCTTAAAAATGAAGGTGATCAACAAAAAACAAACTTCTCTACAAAGTGATATCCAATTTTTAACCATAGAGACGAATGTGCAACGCGTGGTTGAGGTTAATGGGACTGTGAACCGTAAAGACAACCCTCGGTGTTCATGTTTAAGTTGCAGAGATGTCCACGTGGGATTGTGGCTGTCGTTCATAGCCATGGGGGCTGTGATCGACCACAGCCCTATTTTCCCCGGATGGTCAAATCCATCTTACCAATGATTGCAATATTTTTTAAATTAGAAGCCAAAATTTGTATAATGTTTTGACTTTGTTATCTATTCACCTAAGTTGTTGGTAGTTGGTACCTGTTCGAAGTCAACTCTTGAAACTCAATTTAAGATGTTATAAATTGAAGAATTAATTTGCTGGTTGGCTCTAGAATTATGTGAAGGGCCACATAAGTAGTTAGTTGAATCATATTTATTTATAGATCTATAAAGAATTTATTTGTTTTTCCATTTGAAATGATATAGGGTGGAAGTCGGGTTAGGTTTAACCGAGCATATCTAACCTGGCTTCTCGGGGCCCCCTCCCCCTCCAAATACACTCGTACGAACCATTTGGGTGGGTTTAACTTTGATAAACTAAAATAAAAACTTTCGGATCGGGTTTGGATTTGGTTCAAACCTGTCGATCCAAACCTGTAATTAAACTCGTACATGCCTAACCCATCCAACCTGAACCCGCTTCAATAAACCACCCACCCGATGAAAATACTCACAAATTTATATATATATATGTATGTATGCATGCATGCATGTATCTTAGCTTCCAGTCTTCCAGTCTTTCATGGACTTTCTATGCATTATATATATGTGTGTGTGTATGTAAGTATGTATGTATGTATCTAAGCTCTGCCGAGCCAAAAGGAAAGAACCGCCGAAGGCGGACAGTATAGCATAGCCAAGAGTCTTTAAATTATGAAATATTGTAACTTAGGAATGCAGTTTCTTTTTTGTTATTTTTTGATCATATTTTGAACATTTCCATAGCGTATTTAATAAACATGTTACAAATTATATTCGGATAGAATGTTATACCTCACAAAATCATGTCCTTCGGGTCTTCTTGCTGTCCTCCTCCTCGGATCGTAACGGATCAATACCTTCTCGTCGGCCTCCTCGAATCAAAGACGATCCATCCGAGAGTCTATAGTCCGGACTCCAACCTCAAATCCGAGGTAACTAGGGCACCTAGTTCGCTAAACTAGATGTCCTAAATGATGTAGGGAGTAAAGATGGATTAGTTTGTCTCTAAGTACCCAAGATTTCTCAACAAGACATAAAGGGTTAGAGGAAAAAGAATGGGAGCTTGAGGAAGTGAGAGTGAAGGAAGAACATTGTAAATCAAGAATGCACTCTCTTGTGAATAATGAACCATGCCAATAATGCATAAGAAAAATATCTCACCAAAATATCAAGCATGGTTCATGAGTCACCTAGTGAGTGGTATGAGTCACCAAGTGGCATGCTTCATTTAATATAAATCTCCACCCCATTTCCTCCACCTCATAAATCTTTTAATCAAAAGATTAAAATCCAAATGAGGTGTCTTCTTCTAGAAGCAATCTTGATGAAATTACAAGAATGCCCATCATCCGTATATACATACATGTATCCGTATTCCGATAAATCCGAATACAAAGAGACAAAAAATAATCCATCAATATAATACTAGGATCCGGCTTAAACCAAAGCCCACTAGTATTATCTGTCCGAATTATCATCCGTGCACAAGTGCATGTATATGTTCAAACCATGTCGTAATACCATACGACCTCTACATCTTTTGCTCGATGCAGGGAAAACCCTCTGTATGGGACTCTAAAGACTCGACACTACGCTGGCAGTGGGTTTAACCATAAGCACGTCAGCGGTACTAGCTGAAAAAAGGCTACCCAGGTATCTGTCGATAAGAAGGCCGATGAGCAAACTCATCCGAATTCCTACTGAGCATATCTGTGACAATCTCCGTACAGTCTGGTCTGTTCGTCTAAGAGTATCACATATTGGGCCTAGAGGGACGGTAGCCGTCAGACCCCTAATAGCGCAATAAGTCATACCAAAGTGTAGCCCAAAACACCCTGAGAAACTACTGGAGTACCTACCAGTAAATCTCGCTTGGCTTGGCCAAGGACTTTGTGTAATGGCTTTCCGAACACAGCGCGATATCAACCCCAATACCGGGAGAGAAGAATCCTATCTAACCGCCACTGCCTCCAATTGCTTCGGGACTGCACCCAACTACTACCTGTTTGCACGACTCTTTTGAGCCATGATAGGGTAGTAATCAAATAACAGTGGGAACACACTCGAGGCGAAGTAGCAGTGTCAAGTCGACGGACTAAGTTGAACTCATGTCACCTGGGAACTGCTACCCGGCGATAGGTATAATACCCATCAGCAGTCCCCTACGAGTCATGTCCAGTGTACTCATAACCCAATGAGCACATGAATATTGTCTCCAGTATGACGTACTAATGGCTGTGAGACAGACCATCTCGTATAGATGTCCCGTCTCGATAATACTACGACTAGGGACCTGTATAAGGATGTGCTTATAGACTATCCAGCCCCCACTAGTGTGACTGCCATCACAACACTGGTAGTCAAGCAAAGATCCTAAGGGCTCTACCAATATGTATAAGCAATATGCAAAAAATACATGCACATATTGAGGTAGAAACAAACCAGGTAGCATACTACCATTTCGAGCAAGATTGTTACTATATCCGTGTATATCCCAAGCTTCCATTAAGTAATATACAAACCAGCATGATACAATAATGGTCTCTAGGACATATATCACTAACAATCCCTCACTTGCACTAAGGCCATGTATTGGTATATCGCAGACCTATCATTTCGAATAGCCTCTCGAACTGTGTCTGAGGGATGACCTTTGTGAGTGGATCTGCAGTGTTGTTCTCCGCATCTACTCTCCTCACCTCGATCTCCCGGCGATCAACGATCTCTCTGATCAGGTGATACCGCCTCAAGATATATCTGGATCTCTAATGGGATCTGGGTTCCTTCGCTAAAGCTATAGTGCCGTTGTTGTTGCAATACAACGGTATTGGATCAACGATGGTTGGAACCTTTTGAAGTCCAGTTAGGAACCTTCCTCATCCAGACTGCTTCTTTTGCGGTGTCACAAACAGCGATATACTCCGCTTCCATCGTCGAGCCAGCAACAGTGTCATGTTTGGAGCTCTTCCAACAAACCGCCCCTCCATTGAAGGTAAAGACATAACCCGACATGGATTTAGAGCCATCCTTGTTACTCTGGAAGCTGGAGTCAGTAAAGTTCTCGATCTGGAGGTTTTTCCGCCATACACCAAGAACATCTCCTTAGTCCTTCTCAGGTACTTGAGAATGTTCTTTTTAACTGCTATCCAGTGCTTCTCCCCTGGGTTTGACTGATACCGGCTTACCACGCTTAATGCGTAAGCAACATCTGGTCTGGTACACAATATCGCACATTATAGAGCCTGCCGCAGAAGCGTAGGGTATAGATGTTATGCGAGCCATTTTCAAACCAGTCTTGGGAGACATCTCTTTGGAGAGGGTGATTCCGTGACAAGCCGGTAGACTACCGCGCTTTGAATCATCCATACTAAATCTTTTTAGTATGGTGTCGATGTACCTGGACTGCGAAAGTCCCAACATACTCTTAGATCTATCACGATAGATCTGGATCTCCAAAATGTAAGAGGCACCACCCAGGTCTTCCATGCAGAACCTTTGTGACAAGAATCCTTTAACAACCAATAAACCCCCACAAGTTCCGTTGAAATCCAAAACCCGTCTAAAGCTCGCCTGAACCCTTGCAAGGGATGAGAGTTTGGGTATATAATATCATAAATCCGACACTTATTGGCGGAACACGAGTTTAGGTTAAGATTTTCGAATCAGATACAAAATTGATGAAAACCCACCCGACCTGACCCAATTTCACCCCTAGGCATATTGAGCTGATAGTTTAAATGAAATATTGACATAGATACAAGGTTTTTCTTTCTTTCTAGGAATGGAATAAATTAGAGATTCTCGTCGGATTTTCGGATTTGGTGTGGCTGTATTATAATCGTGTAAGTTGTTTAGACGATTTAATTCAATTATAAACTTTTTGATTAACTTTCCTATCCAATGACAACTATTATAAACTTTTTGATTAACTTTCCTATCCAATGACAACTATAAAGTGATTGAATATCGTATTACCGTATTAAAATTTCTTAAATAGTATCACGTTCATTCAGACGAAAATCGAGTGTGCGGAAAGTAAATAGGCAACATTTTCAAAAGAAAAGAAGACCTTTTGCTTAGATTTTCAAGCCAAAATAAGGAAACTCAGCTTGAAAGCTAGCGCTAAATATAAAACAATATGTTTTTTCTCCCCTAACTTGGTATAATTTTATAGGTGCATTGATAAAAATTCCACATGAGGGGCCTATACTCGCAATCTCGTATCCAAGCAATACTATTCGGGTCAAAAAACATCATTTCTTCCTTCCTTCATGTCTTGTAATCATATGGATACACTATAGTCCTCAAAAATAAATATCAAAAAAAAACAAAGACGAGGATAAAACTAATGGCCAATGACTTGAGGCGAGTGTCTGTGGGGCCCACATTTCACCAGGAGCCAAACAAGTGGCCCCACAGAAAGCTTCACATTCCAAACTAATTTTACCACTTCCATAGCTTTTAAGTGATTAGAATTGAGCATCAGCGTCAAACATCCTCCTCTTCAAAATGGAAGCCTTGCTGTACATTTGAAATTTTCTATTGACCAGACTTAATAGACATTACATATATCTACTGTGACCCCTTGGTGATTACAAGCCACAGAAACAATGCAAGTTAATAGGGTGAGCATGTGAGAGATTCACAAGAATTTTGGTGGAAGTTAGGTTGAAGATAATAATTTCTATGATCCAGCTGCTCTTAAATCCAAATGGAGACACCTGTTGGACTATAAAATTATTTCTCCCTGCATTCATCCTCCTCATAACTTCAGATTTTATTATAACCCCCGGCGGAAATATCAGATGAATCATGTCGATGAGAACTTTATAACAGAATCAAAATCGATTACAAATCATGTCGATGAGAACTTTATAACAGAATCAAAATCGTCCGATTACAAAAGAATATACCGCTGTACAAAAGCCTTGATCTCATCCTACAAACAAAAGCAACACTTAAATATGAAACAAGGAAGGACCTCTAAAGACTTTCTGATATAATTGCAAAGACGAAACCAGCTGCTGAGACTTCTGGATACTGTTATGAAATCTTGACCAGGTGCTGTTTCCACTGAAATATATTCTGTTCAACTTTGAATAGATCCCATACATTTCATGCTGCAAAGAAAATGTTTGGCCAATAAACACCCAGATTTGTGAATAGAGTTTGGTTGCTTAGAATCTTTTGCTAAAATGAGGAAAACATGAATATTTCACTTTGCACCCCAGAAGCCAGGATTCAGAAATATTAGCACTGTAAAGTTCAGAAGACAAGGCTATGCGTGTTTCAGAAATAAGTTGACTGAAGATTAAACACAACAGAGCAAAAATAATCAGGTAAAACGAAAAGGCGATGAGGTTCTCTAACATGCATGATATGTTTAGACACAAATGGGGGATTTCGAGTAAGTTATCCCATCCATTCATCAAACTGCTACAACACGCGCTGCAAACCCTAATTTCCTATTTAATAATTTGACAAGGTTTTGAAATACAGGGCACATTTTTTTTTCTTTTTCTTTTTTCGGCTAAAATGACAAGTTACACAAAACTATACCTAACCAGCATTGCGAAGATCGGACTATCACCTGGACCGAGTTTTAAAAACGATCAGAAGAACCAATTCAGGTTGTTCTGATTCGTCGTCATCATTGATGTGTCGTTGAAATCCACAGCGGGGGTGTTGAAAGGCGACAGGAATCTGAAATCGGGAGTCAAGTTATTTGTTTGGCTAGAATAAACCGAATCGATCGAGCTCACGTCTTCACCAAAAGTAAACAGCTGGGGCTGAACCGAACCATTCACATCTTCGAAAATGTTGCTCCTTGTTCCCATCACACTCCCATATGCATTGTTTTGCTCCTCCATAGCGAACATCGGTTGAATTCGATTTTGCTCCTCTACAATATTGCCATTCGGATTCATACCTTTGTCGTATAAGCACATCAACTCATCGATCGATCTTTGATCATCTGCTCCAATACCCAAATTTGTCACGGAATTCGTATTCGGCTTCGGCTGAGTACAAGGCATTGAGAAAACTGAGGGCTTGTTCTCGTTCACTTGAAAGATCGGTGGAGGACTGTTGTTCTGATATTTGCATTGTAGTTGATGATTGTTCCTCGCTCCTCTATCAAGAAACCCGAATCGAAGGTCGCTGTGAGGACACTCTGAGTTCTTGCAGTTGAAAACACATTGTTTGATTATCAGCTCAGGCTCCCCAGCTGCAGCCCGCTTTCTGATAAACTCAACATCGTCGTTGTTTTCTTCCTTCGTCAGTGGAAATTTCTGCTCTTCCTCCTCGTTCTTGCCATCATCGATGCCTTCGACATCATATTCACTACAGCTGCTGCTGAATGAGATCGTCCCGAGGCTAGGGCAAATCGAAGACGGAAGGCAGGCATCGGGGTGAAGCTCACGAAACAAGTCCTCTTCTTGTTTCACGACAGCAAGCCACATGGTGCTCTCTTTGGCTGTCATTTTGTCTTGCAAGCACTTCGACTGCCTGACAAGCCTCCGTATCTTTTCGATATCGGGCGACATGTGCTTGATGACAGCTGTCAGCACGCCAACCTTCCATGCTTTCTTCAGATCATGCGGCTTTTTATAAGGGGGTGCCTTCTGATCCTGCTGAAACCCTAGCTGGGGCCACCACTCTTCGTTCCCACTGGGCCACCATGGGGGTGGGACCCCCTTCTCAAGCGGGAACCGCCTCTGAGGCGGATCACAGTGCTGCATCAACGCAGAAAGGAGCGAACCAAGTGTTGTATCTTGAAGCTCTTGTAACGAGTGAGGGCTCACCGGCCCAGAGCTCAGCTCGTCTGATAAGCTTTGGATTCCATTGTCAGCTTGATATTTTGCGATAGCAGCAGGGCCGTTTCGGTCAAACCTGACCTTTTCCTTCCACCAACCCCTGAGGTTGTCAGAGGCCCCGCTGACAGGCTTCCCCTTCTCGGGGATTATCCCATACACAAACCCCTGAGCTTTGCAGACCTCCATCATTTTCAGCATGTACTTAAGAATCCCGTCTTGGGCTCTCGACATCTTCTTTCGCCGTGCCTGTTCCTGCGACTGGCGTTGCTTTGTTGCGTCGATTGGCTCGGTGCCTCGGTTTGTCTGCTGCTGCTGCTGTTCCTTCAGACGCTTCAGGCGCATGCGATCACGCCACATCCTCCGCTCAAGCTCTTCGACGTCCATGTCCTCGTCGCTCTCTTCATCGTCAGGGAAATTTTCAGGAACCGGGTCAGTGATATCGCCGTCCATTGCGGTGGGATCAACCGCTGTGTTAGGTTGTTGGATTGAAGCAAAGGTGGGGTTTTTCTCGTAGCAATTGGGGACGAAATGGAGATAATCGAGGTTTCGTGAAAAGTTTATGCTTTCCATTGTTAATCCAGCCATTGTTGTATCAAGAATTCACCTACAATCAAAAAAGTAAGAGAAGATTTTAGCCTTCCTGGTTTAATGAAGAAATGCATGCGAAGAGGAACGAAGAGGAATCAAGAGAGAGATGATGAATTTTCTAAAGTCAGTACACAAAAATTTACCTAGCATGTACATATTAAATCATAATAAAGGAATTAAACACGCGGGAAGGTATTATTCATATCGATTTATTTGTTTCGGTTGCAGGAGGATTCGGATATAAATAGGTCTTCTCCTTGAAGATTTCGCTATTAAATGAATACTAATGGATCATATCCAAGAAATTTCCTATCTTAAATGGATTAAATCTCCCAAACATGTAAGTAAATTAACAAATATAAACTTTCCTATGGAACAAGTCATTATTTAAGTATTTCCAACAAAATAAAATGAATAAGGTTTAATTTCTTCATGAACAAAAAAAATGAACAGACATATGAACAAGTAATCTACATGCCTAAGCAAACAACTGCATAATTAATTCCGTGATTTTAATCAACCCAAGAGCTACAAACTTGTATAATAATTCCAATCTCAATCATTTCTAAATCAAGCTGGCATCGACAAAAAGACGATTTCTACAAATACAAACTAATTGTATTAGTTGATAACAGAAGCAGACCAAATTTCTAATCGAGGCAAAACTAATCATTTTGAATAAACTTATCTTGTTCTCAACAAAGGAGACATATAAGTAGAAACAGATACTGAAATTAATTTTGCTAGTTACTTCTTCTCAAATCATTAAACACACAATTAATTGAATTGGCATCTTTTCAGATTGATTCACAAAATTTTGCTAACAATTTTTATAAAAAATATATGTATAGGATCTAATTATTAACAAAAAGATCATGCTGAATCTTTCTAAGTCAAGGGAATTGGGGATTAATTTTTAATTTTTTTTAAGCTTCAGACAAAAACTAATCCCTCTCTCTCCAAACTTCCAAAATAATAGGATAGATCAAATTATTAAAAAAACAATTAATTAGAACTAATCAAAATCAAACCTTTTAGCCCATGCTTAAAACTTTAGAGGAAAAATCACAACTTAGTACTAGATCCAGCTAAAAACAAACCCAAATTATAATAAATGATTAACAAAATTAAAACTGAAACATGGGGATTTCTATTTGTAAGAAATCTTAGCTTATAACCCTAAAGTACAAAGGAAAGCAAGCAATCTAGTAAAGAGTTAGCAGCAGAGATTGAAGCAGAGAGCATCTAAGCAATAACCCAAAACAAAATAAAAAGGTCCAATTTTTATTAAGATAACAGAAGGAAAAGGGAGCTAACCTTTGATGGGCAATCCTCGCTCACACCATTAATCAAACCAAAGGGGAGAAATTTTTGAGAGAGATGATGGGAAATTGAAGAAAGGGGTCAGCTTTTTTCTTTCTTCTTCTTCTTCTTCTTCTCTTTTACAAAGTTTGCTTTTTTATCTCTCTCCCCCTCTCTCTCAAATTTCTTGCTTTCTTCTCTCAGGTCTCTGATTGGGGTGGGGTTTGGGGATGATGCAAGTCTTGTGTCGCCTAGTGAGAGAGAGAAAGAGGGGTAAAAATAGCAACAGCAGTGAGAAAATGAAGAAGTTTTGAGAGTGAGAGATTAACTAGAGTTGATGGAGATAATTAACTAAGGCTAAGCAAGAGGAGAGTCCACCCTCAAGAAGTTATTATTTCTTTTTAAATAAATGTTTTCTTTTTGCATACGTTTTAATAAGAGTAAATATTACTCTGAAATCCAAAAGGTCGTAAATTAGAAATTCCTAATAGAGGGTATATTACACTAAAATACTCTCAACAATAACGATTTTTCGTTAAAGTATCTTAAACTATGGTTTTAAGGGAACGTTTTTCGCTGAAATACCTTCGTAGTTAAGTTAATTTGTAGTAATAAAAAACCTTTAACGTATATAAATTGAAAAAAACACATAATCGGTTTATGGTATTTTATTGTAATTTGCTCGTTATAATTAATCTTATGATGGTATTCATTTATTCTCCCGACTGAAGATAAACTCATATATATAAAACGCTGGTTTTAAATGCACGGAATACAATACACTTCTCGATATTATGAGAACAACAAAAAAGGATCTGTAAAGAGAAATCGGATGAAGTGTTTATTAGTTTTTCATTTAACATTGGTTTTTGCGTTTTTTACCTTTTTTTTTGAATGGTGATGATTTTATGCTAAATTTATATTTCCCCATTTCACTGTACTATAAGTCTTTCTACGCTTATTAAAAAAAATTAAGTCTCTGAAAACGCATTGATTTAGGGATGATTCTGGTAATTTATGTTTGAAACGTATTGATTTTTGAAGCATACATTTATTTGAATTTTTTAAAAGGAAGAGAAAATTGGGAAGATAAAAAATAAAATGAAAAAACTACTTGTGTTACGAAACAGCACGAAGTATTTCTAGTTTGACGTTTTGGTCATTTAGGATTAGATATGTGATTTTTGCGAATAAGTTTTAATTAATGATTTTCAAAATCACTCTTACAAGCTTCTCATAAATGTATTGACTAATCCGCGCGTTGATTATCACGGATTCATGATTATAAGTTCTGATAATATATAACCCTTGGTATTCTCTCTTTAAAATACCGGACATCTACCATTAACTTCTTATTGAAAGCATGTGATGATATCCTCCAAAAAAAATTGCCGCCTTCGCCATATTAAGTATAACTAAGTTTTTTGTAGTTTGCTGAAAAATTATACGACTTCACTGATTAGGGGTATATTGGTTTTCGAGGGAATCCCATGAAACTTCTATTTAAAAAATAATAATAATTAGGAGTATAACCTTTTCCATCAATAAGATCTTGAAAAGAGAATATAAAAATGATATATCATTTTAAAGCATGTTTTTGCTGAAAAACTTTGTTTTCCAAGAGGTAATTAGCTTGATCCCAAAAAAGATTAATTCCAAAAAACAAAATTCATGAAAGCTCAAGAAATTTGACCCAAAAGTAACCGAGCATAAAAATCCAGTGGTAATACTGTAATATGCATTTCCAAGGCAGGGAATATTCCTTGGATAATGATAAGCGTTGCAGCAATTTACACCTCATCTATTACTAAATTTGCAAAATGCAAGTTGAGTCAGTTGGCAGAATGTGCGATTCAGCAAATAAAGAAAGAACATGTGCTTAAATAAAAATACTCCGTTTACTTTGACGACTTTCAAAGTCGGCGGCCGCCGCTAGCGTTGACACGCACGTGCATTATTTCGCAGCTACGCTACAAAAGCTTTTTTTTCTTGGAAAAATGTCTTAAGACAATATAAAACATTTTACAAGTTGTATAAGATTAATATATTTACTATGTGCTGCATTTTAATCTTCGCCTTCGGTATATGTTGCTTAATAAATTTTTGTTCACGCGTTGTCGTCATAAATTATCTTTTTCATAGGTATATTTATTGCTGAACTATTACGGGTAAAAAAACAAATATTGTCTCGGTATATATACAAGAAGCTCGATTTGAAGTAGCGGAACTTGTTTATTTGTGCTTTTTTTTATATCCGGACCTTTAATTTACATTGCAATTAATAAGCTACTGAAATGTTCAATGAAACGGCCGAGGGAATTATTATCTAAACATATAACTTTAAATAGTACATTCGGAGTTATCTAAGTATATTGACAAGCGTCTGTTTATGTCTATGTGTTTTTGTTTGTTTTTCTTTGGATATTGCTAAATTAATAATTTTGAAACACTAAACATTTTGGGACAAATAATTATAGATCAAAAGAAGAAAGAATACATATTCAAAAGGCTACAATGCATTACATCCCTTTTAGTTTTGCATGAAAAACAGGTATCCCTTAAACATACATTTTACCCGTTAAATTTAGTAATATTAATTTTTGTTTGCGGATGTTTCCCAAAATGCTCGTCAATCATTTCTTCTCCAAAATTTTCCTCTCCTTTTATCCAAATTTTTTCTCCTCAAGACCTCTTTTCATCGTTTCTTCTAAAAAATCTCTGATTCAAAACGTGCGTACCATCTTTGTACTCTTTAAATGAGTGAGTATGGTTTCAAGATAGTATGGGTTAGGAAAAAATAAATTAAAAGAAAAAATAA
The DNA here is from genome assembly GCA_030015575.1 of Agapanthus africanus. Classification (NCBI taxonomy): domain Eukaryota; kingdom Viridiplantae; phylum Streptophyta; class Magnoliopsida; order Asparagales; family Amaryllidaceae; genus Agapanthus; species Agapanthus africanus. Next base: position 194,982,166 of record CM057339.1, on the reverse strand, counting down.
TATTATAACATTCAATTTATTTTATTTTGGGGCTATTTTCGACGTACAAGTCTAATGAATGAAAAAATTAACACAATTAGAGTTTTTGGCGTAAAATGCATGTTTTCAAGTTTATGGGAGGCTCTTATCCTACATTTTTTCTATTAAAATTTAATTTACATAAATATTATATCCTAAATTAATCAATTACCACTTTCGTTTCTCTGGTATTTTTTTTTCCTTTTACACACCGATAAAAGAAGTCTGAAACGACATAGACGTTAAATCTCTAATTTAGCCCTAAGATAGCCTTCATTAATTATAAAAATGCATCGAGGGTTCCAGTGGTTCAAATAACTCAAGGAGAAACAGAATTGCAAGGAAAATTGAAGATTAGTGTTGTGAAACAGAGCATTTTATAAGTAAACTTGACCATTTTAATATTTGATTTGTATCAAAACGTTAAGGAGGCTGAGTATAAAGTTGCATGGTAAGTAGTAAATTTTCTATATCTACGGCTTGGAAATTCATCCATATAACCGTCTATTCAATGTTTAAAATAGCTCGATACGCGGCTCGTTATTTTGCGCTACGCAACTGAGTCTATTTGCTACGCAGCTTTGGAATAAAGCTCAAATACAAAGTAGTTTACGTTTTTTTTTCCAAATAATTTGCGCTTTTTAACAAATAGTACACGCTACGCTATGCGTACGTTATTTTTATTTTCTATTGAATTTCTTAAGATTTCAATATCTAATCCTATACCATATGAAGACAGTCCCATTAAATTTACAACCTCTCAATTTAAAATCATACTTGGTAGACATGTTTTTCAAACAGAGATTATTTAATTGATTTTTGATAGGCTTAATACTAGTATGAATTGTATATATGAAGCTAAGGATTGAAAAATTCAAAAATATTGTTTGTTTTTTTGGACTTTGGGGAGCGGAGAAACTGCAACCATAAAAAATATTGTTACATTACTTATTGTTCTATGATCTCAAGCTAATTTTGCATCTTTATAATAATATAATTTATTGTAAATGAGATGATCGTTGTAATGATTAATAATTCATGCAGCTTACCGAATGTGCAACGCTTTTTATGCATTTTAATATTTAGTTATGGAACGCCATGGAAGATGCTTTTTATGCTTTTCACTGTTATAGTGGTATTTTTTTTATATAAATAATCATAGTGTTTCTTAACTTATTATTGCATCTCCTTGGGACTTGCTAGGGAAGTAGGGAACAGTACCTTGTCAAGCGATCTACACCGTACACGTTTACTCAATTAATCTCAACCGTTCATCTTTCCTCTTGGCCTCTAGCGTTGGCGAATTACCAGAAAGCCCCGATTGATGTCGTGATCATGCACCGCTACGCTAATTTAGTAAGCGCTGGCGCCCGTCTGCTTCAGCTTTCCCTGCACTACGCTTTGATCCTTATCCCCTAAATTTTAATTTATTGCATTTTGGGGGTAATTACGAAAAACCATCCATATGGTTTGATCATTTTATAAAACACTACCATGTTGTTTTTCCGGTTAGCAAAACACTTTCTTGAATCATGAATACGGTTAGCTAAAAAAATATACCGAGTCATCAATAATCTGTAATTTGTTAGAGTATATGCATTTTCCAATTTTTAGAAAAAAATAGAAAAGGGAGAAAGTTTCTCAACTTTTTGAGAGCTTCCACATCATCATCAAAGAAAAAGACAGAAACAATTAATTATTTTATTAATTTAGATTTCAAATTCACTCCACATTCTCCGAAACTTAAGACAAAAAAGTACTTTCTAAAAATTAGTTTGAATTCCAAATTCAATCTACATTATAATCAAACTAAGACAAAAAAGAACTTTCTGGAAATTATTTTAATCTTATCATTTTTCAAATTCTACCTTCATTTATTCATAACTACATTTTTACTTAAATATGGTAAATAATATATTATAATATCTTCTAGTATACTCTTGATCCAAGTTACAAAAATGACCATTTTTTCGCTTATTAACATTCATAATAATTTTAAACCAAAAGTCCCCCATTTTATATTTATCCATGGGCTCAAGAGATTTTTTTAGACTCTAAATAGGATAAAACTATATGGTTCATTCAGATTTATATAAGTGTTACATATTTTATTAATAGAACGTGGCAAAACGCTAGTCTTTGTAATGTGTGTTGTGCCAAGAGGGAAAGCGGCCATAAATTAACGCTTTCGGGAAAAGTTCTTGGGTCCCTAGGTGCATATGTGTTGTGTGCTTGTGCGTGGTGTGCGTGGATGTGTTGTGTGGCTTACAACCAATACAAAAAAGAAAATTAATAATAATAATCTATTTAATGTTATACAATATTAGTTGTTAGTGTTGGGAATTTATTGGTGGTATAAAAGCCAAATTAATAAATATGAAAATTCTTTTATCCGCTGTCCTATTCCTATCTTGTGTTTAGGTCAAAACTCTACGTATTTTTACATCTTTGGTAAATTACATGTTGTCTCGTATACTGCACCAAACCCCGAAATAGATTTTAGAGAGATGCTTTCACATTCGACCACACCCTCTCATTTGTCGAGACTAGAGCGGGATTGAATTGACCAAAACTATATAATTTTATAATGCTTTTATGCCTTATAAATTAAATCAGAATTTATGACGAGGGTTCGTAAGCATAATTTTATAACCTAATGCTCTTTGCTGCCAATTTTGATCCAATCTTGATAAATTCCTCTTCTTGTTCTCTCCAAAGCTATTCTATGGCTAAATTAATTTAGATTTAATAGTATCCTACATAAATTTCGAAAAAGGAATTGTGTTCGGTCATTCGATCTGTTTATTAAACTATGAAGTTTTTCTTACCCAATTGGAACTGCTAAATCCGATCAACAAATTTTAATTTTTGTATGAATACTATTTAAATACCTCTTTACTATTGTAATGCAAACTCAAAAGGTTCAGCTAATGCCATTAATTGATCATTTCTCTTTTCTATAAATAAATGAAATTAAAAATAAATAAATAAATCTTTCAATCTCTTTCTTATTTCATTCTATCCATACCATCACCCAATAAATATATTTTTTAATTAACAATTTTAAATTCACATTTCAACATCCTTCCCGTAGCCCTCAAAAAAGAAAATTAAACATCAAAAAGGAAAAAATATCCATGGAAGCACCAACATTGAAGTTATCATTTCTAAAATGAAATTACAATTTCAAATCACTTAGAATTAATTTTGCCTAGACATTACTACTACACATTCAGGAACATCCCACATGCAAATAAACTAATACTATAAAAATTGCAATAATTAACTTAAGTTGACTGATAATAGAATTGATTAAGTTTTTTTTAATGAAAATAATTGATTGATGCTATTCTTAATTAATGGAATCTAAGCCATTTTTAATATAAAAATGGATTAGTTCATCTTTTATAGGTTGGATTAAGTAGTTCCAACTTCTAAGCTAATTCATTATTCCTAATTGATCCATCCTTAATTGTTTCGGGTCAATATTGGGATATATACACGAAAGCATACATCATTTTTTTATTTAAAAATATTTGCTATGGCGGTTGCTATTTACTTTATTTTAAATTAATATTGTCTCATACGCATCCACCGTCGTGATTCAGATTTCTTGCTCTTGTTTTCCTCCCATGGTAACGGAAAACATGCGTGCTCCGGTTGTTCAGAGCCTTGAGGGAAATCCAAAGGTTATATGATCGAATATTAAACTTTGCTCAAGATTAGCGTTTAATTCTCTGCCCATGAAATTGTTTGCCCTATTCCAAAAAACTAATTTCTTCTATCTTTGAAATAAACCCTAAAAATTGGTTGACACCCACCAACTCTTTCTAAATAAGTTTTTAAAAAAAAGTCTTTCTAGCATTTGTCAACAAAAGTAATTTGCTATCATGTTAGAGCTATATAGATGACCACAAAGTTTAAAATAGCCGTTAGTTTTTTTCAACATTCTAACTCGTTATAACTCTAAGTTTGCAAATACTTTCCGATACTTATCTTTTAACTTCAATTAGGCCTAAAATCGAATCGTCTTGAAACAAGATTAACATAACACATGTAATCTTTTTGGCTATTGTAACTTCCTTCTCTTATTTCCCGTGATGCATTACACATAAAGGAAGTTTAGTTTCATTAATATAATGCATGGTCAAGGGCTTTCTACTGAAAAAGAAATTGAAAAAAACAAACTATCTTTCTTTTATTTAAAAATCCACATAAAATAATCATATAACATTAAAATACCTCTTTCCTCTTGCATCTGAAATTAATTTCCTTGTGGGTGAACGAGTCCACGTAATGTAATAGCAAACCCACCTAAAAAAAATTAGTCTATGAAAATAATATATAAGGACACTTTTAGGGTCAATGGGCTGCAAATATTTTGCAAAAAAATAAATGGTTTATATTTTTTGACATCATGTACGTGGGCATAGCTTAAGATGTGATATGTAATAGGGAAATTTCACCAAAAGGTTAATGCACTGTAGCATATGTTGTCAGAACCACAGCATATGTTCTCAGAACCACCGTGACGAAATTTTCCAGCACAGAAATCTCCTAAATTTTCTTCCGTTAAACTTGATCTCCCCCAGTGACCCCTGCCGTTACATTTCCAATTTTTAAAGTTATTTTACACCTTCATGTGACTTTTTACCTTTTTAATCCCAAAGTGGCATTCTTCCCCATTTTAACACTCCCACTTCTCTCAATCGTATAATTTCTTGAGTTTGAACCGTATAATTTCTAGAGTTTGATTGTTTGATATCGATAAAGAAGAGACAATAACCGTTGCACGTTGCTCCATCATCTCCACCAAGCTCAAGATTTGCAGTACCATCATCACCATCCTCTCCTCCTCGCAAACTCCGACGTGGACACCATCGTCCTCATGTGTCGCCGCCTCCACCATATGCTCGTCGTCTCCGACGAGCTCTTCTTGCTGCCTACTCCGACGTGGACACCGTCTCCATAACGTGTTGCCGTCTCAAAGTGATTATATCCATGTGATTCTATCCCAATTATATTATCAATTATCCTTCCTTACCTTTTCTTTTAATTATGTGATTTCATCCCAAGTCAATTGGGTTATCAAGATCCTGTTGAATGATGATCGGAATGTGGGAATGTGTTGGTATAAATGATTGAATGATTATGATGTTGTTTGTTGTAATAAATAATATGTTAATGAATGGTGTTAGAAATGTGTTTGTATAAATGCTTGAATGATGATGATGATGTTTTTATTGTGTTTGTATTAATGTCATTTTAGATGGTGTTAAGAATTGTGCTTTGTATTGTGAATTGATGGCTACGGCAGCGGGGCCCACGGCGGCGGCGGCGACGATGATCGAAAGCAAAAGATGAAGGCAAGAATCTACCATCAGGGATGACAATCCCTTGAGCTTTGGCAAGAGCAATGCGGTGCTTGACGTCTACGACGACTCGTGGTCTTACTTTAAGGACGGTGATGTCACGACCCAAAAAGAGCACGTGACTGGCACCTGAACCATATGAAGTCTATAGGGCTCAATCTGATCCAAGTAAGCCAAAAGCCCAGAAATCTAAGACCTCTTTAAGAGTAAATATGAAAATTTGTTTTTAGGAAGTAAGGAAAAACATGTTTGAAGTCAAGGTTTTTAAATAACTAAGCCGAAAATGGATTTAAAAAAAATAAAGTCTTTTCTAAAAATTTCGGCAGAATTTCTTTTGTAAAAACTGGCCCCGAACGGGGTGCAACAAGAATAGCAATATATAAGCAATGATAAAGGGCATCACCAAGCGGGAGCTAGCTCTTCGTCAAATGACGGCCACAACCACACAAGCAATAAGAATATACAACGCCGAAAGGCGAGGGTCAAACCAAAAGAACTCAAAAGCAACAAGAAAACCGCAATACTACTAAGCGCGACTCTAAGGTCGAATAATACATCACTAAAGTCTAGGTCTGAAACAATATACAAGTTTTGGTTGATGGAAATTCTAGATACAATGAATAAAATAAATACAATGGTGGTTCTTGATGCAGTAGAATCCACCTACCAAAAGCAATTCATCCGCAAGGAAGTGGTGTGCCAGAAATGCCGCAATGGAACCTGTACGGCAAAACCTGCAAGAACTGTGGCACAACGGGGGTGAGTTGCCAACTCGTGAATAGAAATATCTATAAGCAGAAACCGAATGCAAGACATAAACCTAGGTCAATACGATCAATATAATGCAAACCTCAAAGGTACGTCTGAAGCAAGATAAGGTGGCAAAGTAACCTCTAACATGTGTGTAGTGCCAAGTACTCAGGTAATAACATGTCATGAATGTAAAGTAAGCTGCATGAAGTAATATAATGAAGTATCGAATGAAGGTCAATACACATATATTAGCGTCCCATACCACTAATATTAGTGTAAGGGTATATATAACAGCGCCCTCGAACCCTGTTATATATACAAATGAAGTGTGATCAATGTAAATCCAGTCTGTATGTGATCAATGTCTGTAAAGGTGTGGATCCCTTCCACCTGTCACCCAATGACAATAAGCCTCATGCATGTAAATATCGTAAAACATAAGCATGGAAATATGAGGATATAAACAATCATGGAAATATCATAAAACATCATGAAACCTGTGCCTAGCATCGGCACGTAAATCTTCGTCTACCAGATACTGTCACCAAGACTAGTCCTGATAGGTACGTAGCATACGCTCCCTCTAAACCCGAGTGCCCAGCTTCGACCCTCGAATTTCGCCGTATCATACGTACATACTCCGGTCGGTATTCCCACGATAACCGCCGAGTCCAAAAACTATCACTGGTAGGTAGTGCTCCCCTGTCAGGCTCACCGTCTAACATATACGAGTCTTCTTGCCCCGGGGTACCTTACCGGGTCCACCATGTACCCGCAGACGGTGCCTACCACTCCTCGAATCGGGTTTCATATGCCACTCTCAGAACCGAGAAAACACATGGTGGACGCACTGAAATATCATATCAAGGAAACCGGGTTTTCAAAGACAATTCACATTCTTAGTTGAAATAGCCATGGTTCCCAAATCCAGAAATATCATGGAAACAACATATCCCAATGCGTATGATCAGAAAACATGATGTATGCAACATATAAAGAAATGTAGACATATCGATATATCATGCAATACAGAAGAGTGATATGCACATATTGGGGAAGCCGCTCTTTTAAAAAGAATCCGTTTTAAAGAGTATTTTGCGGTTCCCAAATCTAGAAATATCATCTGTGTATGTGCAACAAGTACGTGTACAAATATAAGTGTACAATGAGTATGTATACAAGTCTGCAATGCAATGGTCGTATACTGAATGTGACAGTACTACAGTGTAGTGACATGGCAATTATCGATGATGAAGTGTGTGAGCCGGCAAGCGAGTGTACGTGGAACATATGCATCATCGATAATGATGCTGGTGTCCTAATAGCATGATGGCAACATATGCAGGCAATATGAATAGCATGAGTATGCGGAAATCAAATAATCAACACCACAGTGAAGGAACTATAACAATATGTATGTATCATGCAGTTAATGCCTTTTGAAACAAGACGAATCAGGGTTTTTAGTAAAATAAGGGGTACGGTGTTTTTAAGAAAAGGTACGCCTTTTAAAGTATCTGTAGAATCCCTTTGTTTGTCTTTAAGATATTCCTGATTCGTAGTTTTGAAATAGGTATGACTCGGGTCTAGTCTAACATCTACTATGCAAACTACTGATCTAAATATCAGGTCAATCGGGGGGTATGGAAACCACCTAAATCTGAGTTGATATGTATATATATATAGTCGGTGATCCCGCCTCAGTAGTATCGCGTACGATACAATATATCATATGACCTCCTCAAGTCATGAGTGCGGATCTATCATCAGTGTAAAGCTCGTACGGTAAATCGTCGTACGGCATCCCAATAGCTGGGTACGGGTCAAATCACATTCCTCTTATTAATTATCAGGTATCATTATCATCATGTCACATAATCTGGGGTACTGATCTAAGTCAAGTACATCTGATACCATCTATGAAGTATGAATGCGGGGGTAAACATACGTCCCAAGCCCGTAAGAATCACATGCCATATCCCAAATATGAATCATATCAAATCACCTATCTTGCGGCACAAGGCCCAATATCATCGACTCATTTCCAATGTCATCAAATATCATCCACCAAGTGTAAGTATAAGGAATATACAAGTGTAGGCGTGTAGGTGCAATTCTATCCTAGGACTCGCAACTAGGAACTACGCTAATTACTTCTAACCCTAACTAACCATAATACATCTAACACAAAAACCACGACACAATATAAACTATCATATATCTAATACACATAGTATACTAACTACGGACTGCGGGGGTGCTATACGCCATCCACCCGACTTCCCCCTGTAGATATAATCTACTCACCTTGCATCATCATTTGCTGACGTCACCACGTATTTGCTTGTCGTCCCGAAGTCTTCATGGGTACCTACATATCAAAGTATCGTATATGCGCATTAAAACCAAATCCAAGCTAAAACGGCACATGAAATCCAAAACGATACGATAAGGGGCCTATAGGTGAGAACCTATGGCACGCCTTCAAAACCATCAATAAATCCTCTATATCGTCGTATAAACGCCAAATAGTCGAGGCAAAACACAATCCACAATTTCAGACTTAAAAATACGGAATACGGAAACACGAATCCAAAACAGCAACTTAGGAAATATGTCCCAGATTTCACCCTAGATGGAATCAGTCAAAACTAGAAGTACCCAGGGTCAATACTAGAGGAAATAGGGCCATGTACAGAAAACGAGGCAATTCCTCTCTGCTCTGGCCTCAAATTGCGGCCAGAATGGGAAATTTGGCGGCCGTACGGATGAGTTGGGGGCTAGGGTTTGGGGTGTTGGTTCAATGGTGTCTGCACATGTCACTGTCCACTCAATTTTATTTTAGGGTGTCTCGGGTGATAGCAGATTCAAATTAACCTTCACAGATTTCATAATTTCCCCGATATCGGTTTCTAAAATCCGTATTCTTGGTTAAGCTTCAAGTTTTGGGTTCCAATTCATACACTAGGGCGTTGGTAAAACCTCTACTGAGCTCAATTTCATAATACAACACCAATTTCCTCAAACCCTAACTTGGTTATCCTCAAGTCCATAATATCGCACAATATCGATTCAAAACTAAATATGGGGGTATAAGTAATACTAAAACTAAGCTAATGGTTCAGTAATTACCTCATTTGGCAACTCAAGAATTTTCTTGAGTTGCCCCCTAGTGGCCAAAATCCATGCTTTCTTGGTCCATCGTGTAGGTCTCGAGCTTGTGCACAATTTTAATGAAATGGGGATGAGTTTTTGGTGTTGTTTTCATGGTGATTTGAGGAGTTGAAGAGGGGGAGAATGAGCTAGGGCAGCAGCAGCAGCTGAAGAGGAAGAGGGAGAGGGGAATGAGTTGAAGAAACAAGAGGAATGGCTAAGTCCAAGTCAAAGGTAACCCCTCTCTCTCTCACCCATACCTCGTTCTTTAATCTTTTCTCTTTTCTTTTCTTTTTCTCTCCTAAAAATCCTTCTCACATAAATAGTAAACCCAAATGAGAAACCATGGCAAGAAAAATGCACAAGTGTAGAAAGGTAATGTGTGCATGTTTTGCACAAAAATTGCCAAAAATCCGATTAGCGATTTTTAATCGCGATTAGCACTAATTAAGCATATAATTAATCACAAAAACTTAAAAATGGCATAAATCCATAAAATACCCTATTTTAGAATTTTCCATAATTTTTCTCAAATTTTTCCTATTTATTTGTATTTAATAATCCCAAAATATTAAAATATTCAATAAAATAATATTAAATTATAAAAATTCCCAAAAAAATAGTATTTTATTATTATTAATTTTTGAGATGTTACAATCTTCCCCCCTTAAAGAAATTCGGTCCCCGAATTTTAAATTTAAACCCCCAAATACAAAAACATTCAGTAAAAGTCGAATTTGTCGGGGTCCCGAAAACATCAATACATAGCGAATATCATCAAAGTGTACTGCTCTACTAAAAATCAATCCACAAAATGTATATATATATATATATAAGAATATCCTATGCGTCTGGTGCGCAAGGAATCAAAATCCATATATGGACACAAAACAACATCTAGGTGCAGCTGGTGTGCACGAAACATCTGTCATAGGCAACGTGTGTGCCTGACAGCAAAATCAGGTGCATGTGACATGCACGAAGAATCCCGATTCAGTGCATCCGGTGTGCACCAGAATCGTATACCAAACACTAAAGGTGCATGAAAACTATGCTGGAAGTATAAATCAAATCACTGCATAAGATAGGCGTGAAATCACAATCAATACCTCAAATGTAATAGCTATGCGCAAAATATAGATATCCAGTGGGTGCATGAAACAAATATCATGAAACTCAGTCATCAAAACTAAATCATGCAAACAGAATGCCCAAAATACCGAAATCCAAAATGACGGATACGTGATAATCGAATCACAAAATCACAAATCCTAGATACCGTCGTTGGTAATTCCTCCTTCGAGGTCGAGAAGGAGTCGGTGCATCCAATGCTAGTAGCGCACGATATCTACTTGCCTCTTGCTCACGGTCTGGCGTCTCCTGACTCTGGGTCCTTATTTTCTTTGCGGATTACCTATCTCGCAGTCAATCGGCTCATCGGTCCTGTCCGGTGTGCTAACGGGAACGATTCCGTTCTGGCACTTCTCTGGTCACCTCTCGGTCAATCCTCATGACCACTCGTAAGGCAGCATATCACTGGCGTCGGCCTCTGGCTCTCTGAATGCACGTCACACATCTGATCCTGGGTGCAAACATCATTGCAGCAATGTCCTGGAAGGAATCCTGCTCAGGGTCTCTTCCAATCATGCCTATGCCGATCTGTACGAAGGCTGGTACTCTTGCACTATCTCTTCTCGCTTGATAGACATCCGTTTCCTCAGTACAACATTTCCCGGAAACTGGTCGCATCCCAATGCCTCTGCAAGCATATCAGGCTTCTGGTCTCGACGGGAAGTAGTGACAGCGCATCAGCGTCTCGCACGAACCTCTTGTCCCGTTTGTCTGTATCATCGCGACGTCACGTCTCTATCTGCGCACTGCAAAGTTCTCAGCTATGATCCATCCGAAGTCTCTCGCACGGACTCGAAACCGCGTACTCTGTAGCTTCATCATCCTGTAGAAGATGTCTGGCCGAACTGGTCCTCGGGAACGCGTCGCAATCAACGGAGGAAAACTCAGTACTCGTCCGTCCTCGATCAACTCACACGCAACTGGGTGAGGTCCTTTATCCGAACCTGGTCCACTATCTCGTCGACGATGCCGAACGTTGGCCTGCTGGGTGTGTGCAATATGACCACTCCTAGGTCTAGGTCTTCTCATACAATGTTCCAGAAAGGTCCTGTCGAGGTCTTTCTCAAATCTCACTTCTGCCGAATTGCCCGGAAGTCATCATCCAATGCTGAAGCAAATTCTTGTTCCGGAACGGCTGCATACTTATCGCGCTTCTTTCTGGAAGATATATCCATATACCACGCCTCTGGGTGCGTATAACATCTCTGATGTCAGCGGAGTGGGACGTCATCTCGTCGAAATATCTTGCGAACTCTTTTCTTCACTCTGCGTCAATGTCGACTGATCCGGACTCGTCTCATCATGGCTGCAGGGACAGTGCTCCAACGGCTATCCTCGTATCTGGAGTATCCCAAGCAATGCATCCCATCACATGATGTCCGAATGATGTCGAATCATCCGATCGACTCGTCAGAACCTCATAATCCCCCAAGAGATCACATCATGGGTACAGTTTAATAGTATCGAGTACATGCCACAGCGTCGGTGGTCCAGCCGTAGAAGGGCAAACCCAAGCCTCACTAATGGCGCCGCGGAACCGCCGCAAACCCTAAGGTTCAAAGGCTTTCACACGGTCATTAAGTCGAGTTAGGGTTTCATTCTTCTAGAGGGTCCATAGAATCACCTGCATGTCTTTCCGTATACCTTAAACTTGGAAAATAGGTTCCTGACATTCGATCGTCTCTATCGACTCTCAACGAACCTGCGTGAAGTCGCCTCTAGCTGGAAGCAATCTACCTGATGACCTCGCATCGGTAAGCGAACGAACCACATGTCCTAGTCATCTATCCTCAAGTGACTAGCGACCTTCCAACATACCTCCAAGTACAATCTTGTACCGCAATAGCTCCATCATCTTGGGCGATATCTCGTCATTTGCAGCAACAACTGGCTCATTCGTCCGTACGCTACCCAGCGCCTCATCAACCTAAATAAGCGATATATCAAGGGTCATCACATCTGGCTGGCCTCTAGCAGTAGCCTGCTCCTCTGGTACCAAATGGCACGTCCGGGAAATCTCGTGAAAGCGATCCATCAGACGCTCATGGCGCGAAAACACAGCTAGACGACGCTTCTCAATGCAATCGTAAGTCTCTGAAATCACGCTCTGGTCAGTCCTCGTCCACGACGAGCTCATGCTGACGCAACTCTAGCCATAGCTCTCTCTGCCCGTGTGATCGTAGCAGCAAAATGATAACCAGTATCGATGAAGATAGATCAGGAATGAATATAATACTATGCAAGGAAAAGTACATCCTAAGGCTCCTTAAGCGGAGTGGCGTGTCGTAAGTATGCCGCGGAACATACCAACGGTACGTCACTCTACTTTAGTCACCTGTTCCATCAACCAAGGGTCATCCTACGCGAAGAAAGTTCGGGTCTAGTACCCCCTCGACCAAGTCTAAGTTCCGTAAGGTCAAGCCTAAGTTCCGTATATATATAGACGCCCTAGGCTCCACATAGTCAAACTTAGACTCGAACCAAGGTCAACCTAGCGCTCTGATACCAACTTTGTCACGACCCAAAAAGAGCACGTGACTGGCACCTGAACCATATGAAGTCTATAGGACTCCATCTGATCCAAGTAAGCCAAAAGCCCAGAAATCTAAGACCTCTTTAAGAGTAAATATGAAAATTTGTTTTTAGGAAGTAAGGAAAAACATGTTTGAAGTCAAGGTTTTTAAATAACTAAGCCGGAAATGGATTTAAAAAAAATAAAGTCTTTTCTAAAAATTTCGGCAGAGTTTCTTTTGTAAAAACTGGCCCCGAACGGGGTGCAACAAGAATAGCAATATATAAGCAATGATAAAGGGCATCCCCAAGCGGGAGCTAGCTCTTCGTCAAATGACGTCCACAACCACACAAGCAATAAGAATATACAACGCCGAAAGGCGAGGGTCAAACCAAAAGAACTCAAAAGCAACAAGAAAACCGCAATACTACTAAGCGCGACTCTAAGGTCGAATAATACATCACTAAAGTCTAGGTCTGAAACAATATACAAGTTTTGGTTGATGGAAATTCTAGATACAATGAATAAAATAAATACAATGGTGGTTCTTGATGCAGTAGAATCCACCTACCAAAAGCAATTCACCCGCAAGGAAGTGGTGTGCCAGAAATGCCGCAATGGAACATGTACGACAAAACCTGCAAGAACTGTGGCACAACGGGGGTGAGTTGCCAACTCGTGAATAGAAATATCTATAAGCAGAAACCGAATGCAAGACATAAACCTAGGTCAATACGATCAATATAATGCAAACCTCAAAGGTACGTCTGAAGCAAGATAAGGTGGCAAAGTAACCTCTAACATGTGTGTAGTGCCAAGTACTCAGGTAATAACATGTCATGAATGTAAAGTAAGCTGCATGAAGTAATATAATGAAGTATCGAATGAAGGTCAATACACATATATTAGCGTCCCATACCACTAATATTGGTGTAAGGGTATATATAACAGCGCCCTCGAACCATGTTATATATACAAATGAAGTGTGATCAATGTAAATCCAGTCTGTATGTGATCAATGTCTGTAAAGGTGTGGATCCCGTCCACCTGTCACCCAATGACAATAAGCCTCATGCATGTAAATATCGTAAAATATAAGCATGGAAATATGAGGATATAAACAATCATGGAAATATCATAAAACATCATGAAACCTGTGCCTAGCATCGGCACGTAAATCCTCGTCTATTAGATACTGTCACCAAGACTAGTCCTGATAGGTACGTAGCATACGCTCCCTCGAAACCCGAGTGCCCAGCTTCGACCCTCGAATTTCGCCGTATCATACGTACATACTCCGGTCGGTATTCCCACGAAAACCGCCGAGTCCAAAAACTATCACCGGTAGGTAGTGTTCCCCTGCCAGGCTCACCGTCTAACATATACGAGTTTTCTTGCCCTGGGGTACCTTACTGGGTCCACCATGTACCCGCAGACGGTGCCTACCACTCCTCGAATCGGGTTTCATATGCCACTCTCAGAACCGAGAAAACACATGGTGGACGCACTGAAATATCATATCAAGGAAACCGGGTTTTCAAAGATAATTCACATTCTTAGTTGAAATAGCCACGGTTCCCAAATCCAGAAATATCATGGAAACAACATATCCCAATGCGTATGATCAGAAAACATGATGTATGCAACATATAAAGGAATGTAGACATATCGATATATCATGCAATACAGAAGAGTGATATGCACATATTGGGGAAGCCGCTCTTTTAAAAAGAATCCGTTTTAAAGAGTATTTTGCGGTTCCCAAATCTAGAAATATCATCTGTGTATGTGCAACAAGTACGTGTACAAATATAAGTGTACAATGAGTATGTATACAAGTCTGCAATGCAATGGTCGTATACTGAATGTGACAGTACTACAGTGTAGTGACATGGCAATTATCGATGATGAAGTGTGTGAGCCGGCAAGCGAGTGTACGTGGAACATATGCATCATCGATAATGATGCTGGTGTCCTAATAGCATGATGGCAACATATGCAGGCAATATGAATAGCATGAGTATGCGGAAATCAAATAATCAACACCACAGTGAAGGAACTATAACATATGTATGTATCATGCAGTTAATGCCTTTTGAAACAAGACGAATCAGGGTTTTTAGTAAAATAAGGGGTACAGTGTTTTTAAGAAAAGGTACGCCTTTTAAAGTATCTGTAGAATCCTTTTGTTTGTCTTTAAGATATTCCTGATTCGTAGTTTTGAAATAGGTATGACTCGAGTCTAGTCTAACATCTACTATGCAAACTACTGATCTAAATATCAGGTCAATGGGGGGGTATGGAAACCACCTAAATCTGAGTCGATATGTATATATATATAGTCGGTGATCCCGCCTCAGTAGTATCGCGTACGATACAATATATCATATGACCTCCTCAAGTCATGAGTGCGGATCTATCATCAGTGTAAAGCTCGTACGGTAAATCGTCGTACGGCATCCCAATAGCTGGGTACGGGTCAAATCACATTCCTCTTATTAATTATCATGTATCATTATCATCATGTCACATAATCTGGGGTACTGATCTAAGTCAAGTACATCTGATACCATCTATGAAGTATGAATGCGGGGGTAAACATACATCCCAAGCCCGTAAGAATCACATGCCATATCCCAAATATGAATCATATCAAATCACCTATCTTGCGGCACAAGGCCCAATATCATCGACTCATTTCCAATGTCATCAAATATCATCCACCAAGTGTAAGTATAAGGAATATACAAGTGTAGGCGTGTAGGTGCAATTCTATCCTAGGGCTCGCAACTAGGAACTACGCTAATTACTTCTAACCCTAACTAACCATAATACATCTAACACAAAAACCACGACACAATATAAACTATCATATATCTAATACACATAGTATACTAACTACGGACTGCGGGGGTGCTATACGCCATCCACCCGACTTCCCCCTGTAGATATAATCTACTCACCTTGCATCATCATTTGCGGACGTCACCACGTATTTGCTTGTCGTCCCGAAGTCTTCATGGGTACCTACATATCAAAGTATCGTATATGCGCATTAAAACCAAATCCAAGCTAAAACGGCACATGAAATCCAAAACGATACGATAAGGGGCCTATAGGTGAGAACCTATGGCACGCCTTCAAAACCATCAATAAATCCTCTATATCGTCGTATAAACGCCAAATAGTCGAGGCAAAACACAATCCACAATTTCAGACTTAAAAATACGGAATACGGAAACACGAATCCAAAACAGCAACTTAGGAAATATGTCCCAGATTTCACCCTAGATGGAATCAGTCAAAACTAGAAGTACCCAGGGTCAATACTAGAGGAAATAGGGCCATGCACAGAAAACGAGGCAATTCCTCTCTGCTCTGGCCGCAAATTGCGGCCAGAATGGGAAATTTGGCGGCCGTACGGATGAGTTGGGGGCTAGGGTTTGGGGTGTTGGTTCAATGGTGCCTGCACATGTCACTGTCCACTTAATTTTATTTTAGGGTGTCTCGGGTGATAGCAGATTCAAATTAACCTTCACAGATTTCATAATTTCCCCGATATCGGTTTCTAAAATCCGTATTCTTGGTTAAGCTTCAGGTTTTGGGTTTCAATTCATACACTAGGGCGTTGGTAAAACCTCTACTGAGCTCAATTTCATAATACAACACCAATTTCCTCAAACCCTAACTTGGTTATCCTCAAGTCCATAATATCGCACAATATCGATTCAAAACTAAACAAGGGGGTATAAGTAATACTAAAACTAAGCTAATGGTTCAGTAATTATCTCATTTGGCAACTCAAGAATTTTCTTGAGTTGCCCCCAAGTGGCCAAAATCCATGCTTTCTTGGTCCATCGTGTAAGTCTCGAGCTTGTGCACAATTTTAATGAAATGGGGATGGGTTTTTGGTGTTGTTTTCATGGTGATTTGAGGAGTTGAAGAGGGGGAGAATGAGCTAGGGCAGCAGCAGCAGCTGAAGAGGAAGAGGGAGGGGGAGAATGAGCTAGGGCAGCAGCAGCAGCTGAAGGGGAATGAGGAGAAGAAACAAGAGGAATGGCTAAGTCCAAGTCAAAGGTAACCCCTCTCTCTCTCACCCATACCTCATTCTTTAATCTTTTCTCTTTTCTTTTCTTTTTCTCTCCTAAAAATCTTCTCACATAAATAGTAAACCCAAATGAGAAACCATGGCAAGAAAAATGCACAAGTGTAGAAAGGTAATGTGTGCATGTTTTGCACAAAAATTGCCAAAAATCCGATTAGCGATTTTTAATCGCGATTAGCACTAATTAAGTATATAATTAATCACAAAAACTTAAAAATGGCATAAATCCATAAAATACCCTATTTTAGAATTTTCCATAATTTTTCTCAAATTTTTCCTATTTATTTGTATTTAATAATCCCAAAATATTAAAATATTCAATAAAATAATATTAAATTATAAAAATTCCCAAAAAAATAGTATTTTATTATTATTAATTTTTGAGATGTTACAGGCGACATCTTGAATCAAGATCCCACCATTAGAAACGAGGAGGCCACCGTCAAGACCCCTTACGTTGGCGACAAGACAATCGATCTATCCCTTCCTTTGATTTTAAATTTGGATGCTTTTTGTGATGGGGTTACTTTAAATGAATATTGCGGCATGATTTTTTCATTGATTTAGGAGTCAGGGATACTAATGCAAAATGAAGGAAATTATATTAAGATCTTAGAATGGAATGCATTATGATATTCGATACAATTTATCTTAATCAGTCTTTAATTTAAACAGTAAACAATTCAAAAAAATTCTCTCTCCAAACACATTCCAAACATTTGTACAAACGCATTCCAAATATCATTATCTCCAAAATTTATACAAATATATTCCAAACAAGTTACAACTCAAAAAAATCTCTCTCTCTCAAGCATTTACACAAACACATTCTAAACACCATTATCTCCATCTATTTCACAATTCTTCAACTCACTTGCTCTAGTGAACAATTCGATACAACTACTCACATCGCCGGTTTTGACGCTAGGACTAAACAAGAAATTAACAAGCGATGCATCGATCGAGTTCGAATTAGAGTTATTCTTCTCTCGATCATTTAGTCGAACAGCTTGAGAACGTCCATGTTGCGATAGAACTGAAACAATAGTGCGATGACGTGACGGAAGACGGCGGGAGGGAGCGCCACATGGAGCTCGCCGGAGAGTACCTTGAAGAGATTGAGCACCGTGCTAGGCTAAGGGAGGTGACGGATCGAGGAGAGAGCAGCGGAGGGGTTTGGCCTACTCTAATCATTGCAACAAAACAAACCCATTCTTTGATGAAGTTCTCGTAACCCCAAAAAAATACAAAAAAATGAGGTGAGAGAATCCCCATAAAAAAATAGCTTGAGTTTGGCTTCTTTCTTTCAAAATCAGATTCCGATCTTTTAATTTAGTGAATACGAAGAGTAATTTGGTTATTTAACAAGAGATTTAACGGCAGGGGGTTGCCGGGGGAGGGGGCTGGTTTAATGGAGGGCAACATTAGAGGGTTTCTGTGCTGGGAAATTTCGTTAGGATGGTTTTGAGAACAAATGCTACAGATTAAGGATGATTTTTGTGAAATTTTCGTATATAACACGGAAACAGTGGACCCTAATGGTGAAATTCTTCTACTCTAATTTCTCACATAAACATGGCAACAACATCATGGCTAGCTATCTTAACAGGCAACTAAGATATATCGATAATAATGAAAAAGAAATTATAATATTGGTGTCACACATTAATTAATATACGTGTGTTATGGGCTGCGAGCGAACGACGGCAAGCGGGTGGAGCTCCCATGCCTTTCTTTCTCTCTTGCGGCTGCAGCCACATGACTGGGGGCAGCAATATGACATTAAACACGTAATATATATAGGAAAGTGTAGATAGATTGGTTACTTTCATTTCCAAGTTCATGTACCAATGGTTCAAGAGAGATGATTTTTCTTTTCCCAAACAAGAAAATGAAGTCCATGCTTTTTCTAAGTGCATTTCCCTCAAAAAATATACATAATCTTGTGCACAAAAAATTAACAAAGGGGTTGACAATGGTATGACTTGATATTATTATCATTATTTTATTACTAGGAATATATTTTATCTATCCTGAACCGTTTGATAGTGTTGAGAGATATGGATAACATAGTCCCACATTGAAAAAAGTATGAGAAGTATATGTATATAAGATATAAGATGAGATAAATATTAATAAGGCTTGAGTCTTATTGATAGAACCCATTTATATCAAAAAGTCCGTGTACACTCATATGCAATATTAACCCCCTTTATTCTTGAAAATATATTAAAAAAGACTTTAATATGGTATCTTTGATATATATAAAACCCCCTTTATTCTTGAAAATATATTAAAATAGACTTTAATATGGTATCAGAGACAATGGCAATATGCCTACAAGCACAAAAAAGATATATTAGAGACAATGGCAATATGCTACAAGCACAAAAAAGATATATTAAAATAGACTTTAATATGCCTACAAGCACAAAAAAGATATATCAGAGACAATGGCAATATGCTACAAAGCACAAAAAAGATATATTAAAATAGACTTTAATATGGTATCAGAGACAATGGCTCGATCCAAAATCTCGACAATATTTCTGAGAGAAATATGCTACAAGCACAAAAAAGTGCCTCTGAGAGACCTAACTCACAACAAGTGTTGTGCAATCCACGTGACAACTACACAAAAAAAAAAAGACTCAAAGTTTGTTGAGCTTTGCCTCATCTTATATTAGTGTGCATGGACTTTTAATATAAGTGGGTTCAATCAATAAGACTCAAGGCTTGTTGAGCTTTGCCTCATCTTATATGTTATAACCATGTATCTCTCATAGTTTTTCCAATATGGGATTGTATTTAACCACATATCTCTTAACACTTCTGAGAGAAACATGCAACAAGCATAAAAAAAGTGCCTCTGAGAGATCTAACTCAACAAGTGTTGTGCAATCCAGAAGACAACTACACAAAATAATGATGGTTGCACATAAACGTGAGGGGGAGTGTTAAGATACATGTTAAATTTCGAGGGGGGCATTTATATATTTTTCCATATTAGTGTACATGGACTTTTGATATAAGTGAGTTCAATTAGTAAGACTCAAGGGTTGTTGAGTTTTACCTCATCTTATATGTTATACCCATATATCTCTCATAGTTTTTTCTATATGAGACTATATTTAACCACATAACTCTTAACACTCTCCCTCACGTGCAATGTGGTGACGTTGCATGTGGAACGTACAACATGTGTAGAGGCGTCTCTCATAGACATGTAGACGACTCTTTCTCTTAGAGATGTAATGATAGATGTAGAGCCATGGTATCAGAGCCAATGGTTCAGTCCAAAACCTCGACAATATCTCTGAGATACGCAGATTACAAGCACAAAAAAATGGCCTCTACACGTGTTGTACGATCCACGTGTAACGTCACCGTATTGCACATGAGGGGGAGTGAAGATATGTGATTAAACAGTCCCATATTGGAAAAACCATGAGAGATACATGAGTATAAGATATAAGATGAGCCAAACCTTAACAAGGCTTGGGTCTTATTGATGAAATCCACTTATATCAAAAACCTGTATACATTCATATGTATATATAATCGCTCTCCCACCCCTCCTGCAAAATTTTAACATACAATGACTGAAGATGAAGATGAATTACATCATCCATAATTAACATCAAAATTTAGATATAAATAGTGTGTTTCTAGCTCTCTTTCATCAGATAATCACATACATTCATACAATTTCTATTTTTGAGATTTTAACTTTCATTTGTTTTACTATGGAGATGTTCGAATATCGTATTATAATTTTAACCATCATTACAAGTTTAGAATTTGGTAACGGGAACATTAAAATAGTATTGCAGCAGCAAAGCTACAAATCTTATAGCCACGTAAGAATAATACAATTTTCATCTAACTGAAAATTCTAATATAGTTGAAGGGAATTTAAGAACAACCATCTTTCTGGGAAATTTACTAGAAGAAAAATAGAGGAATCAGGCTCATCTATATATAACTAGCATTTTTGCATGTTGAATGCACGTGTGCATAAAAATAGTACTATATATTTACATTTTCCATAAGAAGCCAGCCTGCTTACCACTATTTCATTTCAGGTTAAATCCCACTCTTAGTAAGAAAAGCAAATATGTAATCGACACCAACTCAAATTTTTGTATTCTGTTGATTGTTGTAACATCCTATCACGATCGTATGATATTAATCGGTATTTTAAATTTTGTTTATTTATTATTTGGGTTGTGATTGGTTTGAATGGTAGATGCGTTTAGCCGATCCGACCCGCTTGCGTGATATCCATTGTTGTGCTTAAATATCTTTTATTGATATTTATTCGTAAATTAAATATATTTAAATCCTTTTAGATCTTAAATAAAGGATATACGATATTTAAAGTCTATCATTTTCTAATCATTATATTATGGTATAGGTGGGCTACATAGGGATAAATATTTTCTAATATATTTTGAGAGTTAATAGAGAGGAATTGGGGATTTTAATGCCTTGTAAAATATTGTTTAGTTAGTTGTTTACATACAAATCCGGTGTGTGTGTACACATATATAATTAACTTATATAAAATCTTTATATATATATATATATATATATATATATATATATATATATATATAAAATAAATTTCTTTCTCTCTCTCCCTCCTCTCTCCTTCCTCCTCCTTTTAACCCGAGCCCTAATCTCCTTACGCCCATCTCGTCTTCACCTCTGACCTCGTCATCATCACCTGCACCTTCACCGCACCCTCCCTCGTCCTCGACGTCGACCTAGTCTCGACCTCATCTTCTTCACCCCGACCAAAACCCAACACTACTGTCGCCATCTCATCGCCACCACCTCCGTCTCTTACTCCATCGTTCTCGACCCCGATCCCAGGTGCCGCTCCCATCCCCATCACCTCGCCACCAAGAGCCACCATCAACTTCACCGGCAAATCCCACGCGCATCACCAACCTCGCCGAAACCCTAATACCCTCAATCTCCTTTCACCCGAGACCCACACCGAGCAGTTTCCTGTATCGTCGCGGCACCCAACTCCATCGCCTACACCAACCTCACCGAGCAACATTTCATCATCGCTATCACCTCGTTGCCGTCGCTTCGATCTTTTACTTCCCTCGACCGGTCTTAGCCGAGCAGTGGTTGTTTGACAAGATCAATTCTTGATCTTGCTCCTTTCGCATTTTCGTATCCGTATTTGTCTGTAACATTTTAGAAATATAAAATAATATTTTTGGAATTTAAATAATAAAATAATATATTTCACGAAAACTATTCGAGTATGAATTTGGGGTTTTCGTAAAATGGTATAATTAAATACCAATATTTAGAAAATAATTGGATATTAATATGAATTATTAATTATAAAGGTATTTATTGGATTTGGATATTTTATAAATAATTATGCAATTACTTATATGCAAGTTTATATTAAACGTGATTAGTACATTACTAATCATGATTAAGCCAAATCCACTTTGTGCTGATTCATGCATGGCTTCTTGTATTTTGTAGTAATTGGTTTTTTTAAAAGAGAGAAGAAAAATAAAAGATGATATGGAGAGGAGACATTGAGGCATGGGCATGAGAGAGAGTGAGAGTGAGAAAGAGAGAGAGAGAGAGGGATGGCCCTTGACCATGGCTCACTTACCCCATTCCTTCTTCATTTCATTCTTCCTTCAACTCCTTCATCTTCATCTCCTCCTCCTTCCTCCACCTCACTACCCCATGGCAAACACCTCAAAACCTCACCCATTTCACAAAAAATGGCAACAATGTCAACAATGGCGTTTCCTCTCACTCCAGCAGGATGCAGATGTAACATCAACAACCGACCCCAGGGTCAAAACAACGGAGCCATGGAAAAGTCCCTAGTTCCAAGCCTCGATGGTTCACTGACAACCTAGAGACAACCTCGACATTCATCGCAATATTGCAGACACAATGTCAACAAACGAAGCAAAGGAAGATCCCTAGCTTCAGGGTCTCGACGGAAACATCTACAGCCAAGAGATTAACAACGGCGTTTCCTCTCACTCCAGCAGTATGCAGATGCAACGTTAACAACCGACCCAGGGTCAAAATAATGGAGCCATGGAAAAGTCCCTAGTTCCGACTCTCGATGGTTCACAGACAACCTAGAGACAACCTCGACATTCGTCGCAATATTGCAGACACAATGTCAACAAATGAACCAAAGGAAGATCCTTAGCTTCAGGGTCTCGACGGCAACATCTACAGCCAAGAGATCAACAACGGCGTTTCCTCTCACTCCAGCAGGATGCAGATGCAACGTCAACAACCGACCCCAGGGTCAAAACAATGGAGCCATGGCAAAGTCCCTAGTTCCGACTCTCAACGGTTCACAGACAATCTAGAGACAACCTCAACATTCGTCGCAATATAGCAGACACAATGTCAACAAACAAAGCAAAGGAAGATCCCTAGCTTCAGGGTCTTGACGGCAACTCAAATAAAATCTGAAAGACTATCGAAGATCATCCCACACCAGCGCGGAGTGGTCATGACTCATCGGGGCTCCCAAATTGAGCCTAACCTCAAGTAAAAGGTGGCATGGAATATCCCTAACCCTTGCTCTTCCGACGGTAATATGACCTGGGAGATTACTTGAAGACGTCCTGTCCAGCCCCCGAAGGGATCAGAGACACGACAGTCGTAGGGCTACCCGAATAGAAAGATTGCATATCGGGGAATACATCGGCCAACGCGACGGTACGACGGACAAAAACCCTAGTACCATAGACCCTAATGGACTTCTATCAGCAGAGGTTAACTGTGACGTTAGGATATTCTTGCGAGAACTTCTCGATTCGTCTCGACTCGTAGGGAAAATAATGTTCCTGCGAGAACTTCTCGACTCGTCTCGACTCGCAGGGAAAAGCCTTAGGCGACTAGGATATCAACCTGTTTCCTAAGCATTGGGGCCCTGCAAGTAAGTCCAAGATGGACTATTGTGTACTATCAACGGGCCACACTCTCCAAAGTCGAATATCGACAAAGAGGGAAAAAACCACTTATGAGTCCTCTCGACTTGTAAAGGGGGAAAGTTCTTTTGTGAGATCCTCACGACTCTCAAGAGAAAACGCACTTAGGAGTCCTCACGACCCCTAAAGAGAAAATACACCTACGGGATCCTCTCGACTTGTAGAGAGAAAAGTCTTTATGAGACCCCCACGGCTTATAAAGTTGAAAAGTCTTTGGCGGAAGATCTGAACCTGTTTCCTAAGCCATCGCTACCCTACAAGGAGGTCAAGATGGACTATCTACATGCCACATTTGCCAGAGTTACATGCCAATATGGAATAAAATATATCTTTTATTCATGAATTCAAGTGAATACAAGATACATTTTCATAAAAGAATAAAAAATGAATACATGTTATTCATAAATCACAAGTTTACAGTCGGCACAAAAAAGGTACAAAGACGGTTATTAAGGAGGAGGCGTCTTCAGCAAACCAGCAAGCCGCTCGCGCGCTCCTCTCAGTCCTTTCTCGTGGTCAGCCATCGCGGCCAACTCCGCTTCAATTTGAGTCCGCTGCCGTAAGCAGGACGAAAGCTTTTCATCGGTTTCTAGCATGGAAGCTTCGTAGTTCTGCATGACCCGCTCGGTGAAGTCAAGCGTCCGCCTTAGCGTTAACCCATCCGAAATACATCGCCGGAGGTTGTCGAAAACATCTTTTAACTGTGCAGCATTCGCTTCAACTTGGGTGCGCAACCGGGCAGATTTGCTGGAAGCCACCTCATGTTCCTTTCGCCTCATGGTCGCCTCTTTTTCAAAATGGCGAATGAAAAGAACAATATGCTCGACCCACGCAGCCCTTTGGGAGTTTGAAGCCAACACCTCAGGAGCAAGACTCTTGAGCTCAATCTTTTGCAGGCAAGCCTTTGCCTTTCTGCAGTAATCAACCCAAGAGCCGATGAGATCTTCATCATGGAAGTTCATGAGTGTCGCCAGCATCGGATTGACTTCAACGGCAAAATCCGTAGCAGAATTGAGGGCCACGGCATCGAGATCTTCGATAAATTCTCTCAACATTTGCCGGCTATTTGCGGCGCCCCTGGAAGTTATACGTTTAGCGAAGGGCCCTGCGGGCATTGGAATGCGAGACTCGAAAGGAGCTGGAGCTGGTGCAATTGCTGCAAAATAAATTATGGTCAAATGTCGACTCGGGAAATAAAGAAAATACACGATGGATGGAGTCTATTATACCGGCTGTGACAGGCGGCAGGATGGGGAGTACCGGAGGCACGGCTATTCTTTCGTCTCCTCCTCTGACCCACGACGCTATGATCAATATGAAGAAGACTTAGCAACAATACGTTTATTCGTAAAAGAAGGGGGGAGACGCTAGCTAAAAAAAATACTAACCAATACCAGAAGGTGGAACGATTTCCGACTGAAAGGAGAAATGTGGGTTCAACACCTGGTATAGATGGTCGAAAAGGACCCCTGTAGAGTTGCGACAATATACCGTCAATACAAGGAGGATAGTACCTACAGTGAAACAAACAAGTCAAAAACCCACACCTTCCAATATTTGAGGGGGCACAGAAGAAGGCGAGGGGACAACGACCATTAGAGCAGCGACCGGCGGCACTTCTTCAGACGGCACAACCTCAGGGTTCACCGCACCTGTACTCAAGACAAACAAAATATCATTAGAAGGGCTGAACAGGATTGAAAAACTCGAGAACAGTGACCCAACGACTACCTGATAGATCATGGACCAAAACCATGACGGAGGCGTCACCAGGTGTAACGGCTTCTTCACTCTCACTCGGAGGAATAAATTCCGCGCCCATAGCTTCATCCCCTGACTCGACGAGGGCCGTCGTAACGCTTGCGACGCTCGCCGATACCAAGGAGCCACAGGGAGAAAGAGCAGCGGTCTGGACAGTCCTAGATTCCCAAGAAAGAGTAGCCACTTCGGGCTCTGTAATCGCCAGCGTTTCTCTTGCCATCCTATCGCTATGGATTGGCCCTGCAGAAAATGCGTATATTAGAATTCGAAGATCGAGTTTCAATAAAAGACTGGACGTTACGTTATCTTGAAGCAGCTTCTCAGTTCCTTCCCGAGCTGCGCGTGCAACCTGTCTATGGGCAGTACACAGAGCAGAGGGAACATCCACCGAAGGAGTATCAGCAAGCAGAATATTTCTTGAGTCTGCACCTATGGCCAAAACGGCATCGCGTTCCCTCACCGCATTCTTCCTGCGCTTCCTTTCGGTCTGGGCAGTGAGAGATAACCTCCTCAAGACTTCTGACAAGGGGACGTCGTCGTCCAAACCGAGCTCTGCCTCCGGAGCTGCTACGGCGTCCATCATCGGCTGCTTCATCAAAGCCTCTTGCTGTGACTTTGGGAGAGCCGGGGCCACAGTAGCTGGCTCTAGAAGTTTTGCTGCATTGCCACTCGGGATCGGCACTGCACTTGGAATAACCTGAGTCGAGGTAGTCCCTGCAATAAAGTGAAAGAGAGGGTCAGAGCACGAATAAAAAGAATAAAGGTGTAATGAAGCAACTCATACCAAGGCCCAAAGAAGCGTGGAGCCTCTCTTCCTCCTCGAACGTCTTGATGGAAGCCGCGAGAGGCTCTTCGGCAGAAATACCTGTTGAAGAAGAGAACATTAGTAAAAGCATAATAACAAGGAAGGGATAGACGTATAAGAATACAACTGAAGTATACCTGACTTCGCGATGGTGGTCAACGCCGCTTTCTCGTGAGCCAGTCGCTCGGAAGCTGCGAGGGCAGCCTGAAGATCAGTGTCGATCGCAGGCGTATCGAACAAACCCTCATTGGTACCGTATTCGCACAAGCCCCCACTGTAGGGAGCGTGTGGCTCCTGGAAAAATATGACATCGGCAGAAAATAGTGACTTCTTCTTTTTCTGCGAGCGTACACCGGCGGCCGATGATAAGATTTTGCGCTTGACAGACATTTTCGGGCGGCGGGTCCCGATTTCCGCACCAGCGCAAGATTCTGGAGACGCCACGGCTACCGCATCTACGGGAACACTAGGTTGAGGCTTCTCAGGGAAGGCGCGCGGGAGCACAACCGTAGTGACTTCTCTTAAGGAGGGACGAACGGTGGTCCGTCGCTTTAAAGGGACCGTTGGGTTACCCGCTGGGACAGCATTCTTATGATCAAGTAACAGCCGCCTTTCTTCTCTGATAACAGCACCCGTCGCATGCTGGTACTACACCACGTAGGCGTTCGAAGCTTTCGGCACGTATCTCGGTTCGCTGATGAGAAAGTTAGACCCCGTATTTAATCGCATAAAATGGTGTAGCGCGCTGCGGATACCCTCTTCCGTAGCGACCGGCTCGGCTAAGAAGGCCTCAAGGCGGACACCCTGATTGTAACCCGACTGTTGAGCAAAACGGTGCGGGTTATACCTCATGAACAGTGCCGAAGTGTTTTGCCTGAACATTAGAAAGCCCGACCTAATAGAATATAAGTGCAGGATCTCCTGAGCCTTCAATGTGGGAGCCCCGTCTTTGAAAGCATCATGCAGCGGTTGCACCACCTTGGTGGATTCCTTGCCGATGGTTAAGACTCTGTTGACAAAGGTCATGTTGTCCCCAACCATGCACGGGCGGAGGACCAGTCGCCGAGCCTCTCGTTGCGACGGGTCTAACGCAAAAGCGTCAACTAGATACATAACCTGAGGGAAATTGTAACTGTCGTAGGAATGGGGTCGTTTATGAACACCGAAAGCACCTAGCACATGCATCTCGATCCACGACGTGAAATAGTGCAACGGGAGATGTACGGGCTTTATCCCCGGCTGAGTAGTGTCCGCCGCTAAGCTCAGGCCATAGTATAGATGAGCCAGCTCCGCTATCCCAACGGCCACATGTGTCCCTGCAACCATGCGGTGGGCTGGGTAAAAGACAGACGACCTCATGTAGCGAGGGTGCATCGGAAGCATGAACCAGTTCAACCATAAGCCAATGAACCCCAGGAAGAACGTATCTTCATCGACGTCTGAAGCAGCGAGCTCTGCAAAAGGGACGACCGAGGTGTCTGGAATGAAGAAGTTTCTTAAATCCGCTTCCGCCGTCGGCTGGTTATCCAAACCGAAACCAAACGGGTCGTCAAGCTTAGCGAATTTCACGGCTTGTTTTGACAAGACTTATGGGTGAAGAAAGTGAGCGATGAAATCTGTGAAGCTGATTCCATGCCCCCCAGACTCTAGAAACAGGCTCTCATAAATGTTCAGCACCTTGATTAGGCCCGGGAATCGATGTTGAACGGCATTCTCTGGGGTGAGACCCATTACCACTGATTTAGTGGCAAAGATGTACTCATCAGGGGAAAGTATCTCCTCGTAATGTTCCCCTTTGACGGGTAGGCCCGAAATTTCCGCAAACTCCTCCAAGGAAATCGAAACTTCCCGGTCCGATAGAAGAAATGTGTGAGTCGGGATGTTCCATTGCTCCAGAAAAGCCTTGACCCACCATACATGAGGCGCGGGATATTGAAAAAGAGACGCGTAAATTGCAGGATATAGCCCGAGCTTCAGCAGCAGCGACTTCTTGGCCGAAAGGATGTATCGAGCCCACTGCAGGTATCCGGCTGAGTGATGAGGGGTTAAACCTATCATGTATACTTGTCCCCAAGGGCGCGACTCGCCTTGACATATGCGTCTTCCCAAAATATCCAAAGCCATCGGCGACTGTATGGGCATTGATGCCATAGAAGGCTGAATGCGACCCTCCGAGGTCCAGTTGACCTCCTCTACAGTGTAATTCACTTGAGGCGAGTCGGTGTAGTGAATCGCTGAAATGAGCTCTGAGGGTACTGCATAAGAAAAACTGTGCAGACCATGGATAATCTGATTGTACCACGATCCCCATAGATGAAGAGATTTCTGCTCCGGATTGTGATCTTTAATAAGCACGAAGACTTCCCGATCCACGGGCGCGTCAGCAAAGACGCTCTCGGAATGTACAAAAGGGAAAGAAGAGTCAGAAGCCATAGTACCTGCACGAAAAGAGACGACGGATGAGCTATCAACGCTATATTCCGAATTCTGACACTTGGTACTTAAAAATTGTACCGCACTGGAATGCAGAGGAAAGGGACAAAGGAGGACCCACAAAATCAAGATGACGGCCCATCATTGATGGGCAATCACTCATTAAGGATGGAATCCTAAGAGGATTCTCATTTAATGAGAAATCTCATTGGGCCAAGGAGTTAAACTCCCTCGAGAGCTGTGCTCTACAAACAGAGTTCACATCTTTCAATTTCAATTAAGAGAGGAATAAAATCCCCCTCAAAAAAATTCTAAAGAGTTATACTCCGTAAAAACAATGGTAAAATCTACCAGAACCTTCAAAAGCAAAGCTTTTTACAGAGTAAAACCCCAAGATCTTTAAGATCTGCAAAACAAACTCTAAGAGTTCTTCATGGAAGATGAACGGTGTTCTAATTAACGGGTTAAAGAAATCCTAAAATACATCTTAAGATCTATGATCTAAGAAGAGCAATGCTTTGATTAATGGGTTCAATTATGGTCCTTACCAAATTTTTGGGCAGAGTTCTGACTCTAGAAAGGATTTCTTTGGGCAGAAATCTAAGCTCTGAAAGGAGAATTAAATTCTCAAAAAAAGAAGAACAAGAGAAGATGAACATCAGTCATCTCAAAGGCCAAAGGCCCTACTTATAAGCATAGGAAGTCGTTCCAACTTCCAAGAAGATCCAACGGTGGAAAGGCGGCCACCGCTGCACTCACGTGTGAGCGACGTGAGAGCAAAGGTGGGGGGGCATTTGTTTCCCCAATAAAAGAGCAAAGCTCTGTTCAAAATTTGAAAGGCAGCGCCAAGAGTTAAAAACTCTGAGGCAGCGCCTCACGTGCCTCGCACGAGGGCGCCAGTGCCTCACGTGCTTCGCACGAGGGCGCCAGCACCTCATGTGCCTCGCACGAGGGCGCTAGCGCCAAGAGTTAAAAACTCTGAGGCAGTGTCTTACGTGCCTCGCATGAGGGCGCCAGCGCCTGTAACACCTTAGGATGTGTTTAGTGGCTAATTATATTTAAATAAAGAGTTTTTAATAAAAAGTTTACCAAATTGAGTTTCCAATATTTTTCCAAATTTAATAAATATTTTTCTAGAATTTTCCTAGGCTTGCACACACATGTGCATGTAAACTAGGGTTTAAAATGAGGTAATACCATGATTAGCAACCATGGTGGGTTTAATAATGGGGATTAAGTCTTTTGGGTTTTAATTAAGTCTAATTAGTTAATTGATGGTTGCTTTAATTTGAATTTCCTTTTGGAGTGTTGACTTGGTGAGAATGAGAGAGAGAGAATGCATCATGGCAAAAGCCATGCTTGCATTTAATGAAGAGAGAGAGTGGAGGGGTTGACCTTGGGGATTATCTTTTCTTTTCCACTCACACATGTGTTTTTTTTTCTCAACCTCTCACTCATACACTCACACACACACACCCTCACAGCAGCAGCAGCAGCAAACTCAGCAGCAACAACTCCAGCTTCAGCAACAGCAGCTCAGACAACAGCAGCAACAGCAACAGCTCCAGGCAGCAGCAACAGCACCCCAGCAGCTCCATTCCCTCTTCTTCTTCTCCTTTTACTTGCTTGTGAGATTCCTTGAGGGTATAACCTCTAAAATTATTTCTACTTTCGCTTAATTGTGTAGTTAGCTTCGATTAGCGATAGTTTTGTGTATTTAGCGCTTTATGTGGTAATTGGGGGGAAACTTGACCAAGTGATGTATGAATTGGTTTTAGTAAGTTGATGGAGTGTTGTTAGGGCCATGTTAACCAAGCTTAGCCCCCAATTGCACTAAAATACCACCAGATCCCTATTTGATGCAAATTCATCGTTTTTAAGCAAAATTTGACTTTCTGTAAACTGCTATCGACCCAGTGAGTTCAGAATAATTTTGAGATCACTGCAGTATAGTTGTTAGGTGCTGATCCCCCAGATAGAACCCGACCCCCAAATTCCGTACAGTGGCCGCCGAAATATTGATTCTGGCCGCAAATTGCGGCCAGATGGGGAGGGATTAGGTTGGGGTTTGTCTCTATTGGTGTCTGCTGCAACCCTTAGACTCATGGCATGTATAATTTTATTTGATTCTTGCTATAGAAAAATCTGGAGCTAAATACCAGTTTCTCGTATTTTTAAACCTTCGCGACACGCATGATACGTGTGTGGGTTTTGGGTTTCTGCGTATCGCGACGCGTCAGAGTAGTTTCAGGCGCGTAATCACACGTTTTAGCGTATCGTGCACACGCGCGCTTGGTTTGCGACGCGGGTTTCTAGTTTGACCATAATATCACGTTTTTATGGATTTGAGCTTATATGTGATATATTGTGTGATTCTAGGTTCGCAGGCGAGTGAGACGGACGCTGCGAAGAAGGGGAAACAAGTCGTCGGCTACACTTAGCGTGAGACTTCGGTGAGTAGATTTAACATCTACGGGGATATCGCCCGCATGGCGTTATGCGTCAGGGCTGATAGGATCTTATGGTTATATGTTGCATTTACCCCTTTGACTGTCATGGATACTGTTGTTGCATACTGCATTCCCTGCTATATGTAAGTAAACTTAGAATTGATAGAACACCGCACTATTACTAACGGTTCATGTTGCACGAGCACTAATCTGCATGTTACACACACACCGTTAGTAATTGCCATGACACACTCACTGTAGAACTGCCATGATTATATTGTTGTAGTTCATTTCACACATGATTCGATATGATTTTCATAGAAATTGGGAGCCGCATGATGTCTTTAAAAACGGAAACTATTTTAAAAGCGGTTTCCCCTTGTACCTATATTATGGCTTGACGTACATAGCACATCGCATTTGATTTACTTCTTGGTGTTGGATTTTCATGTGATTTCTGGTTTTGAGGACCGTGGGGTTATTTAAGAAAAGATGCACTATTTGAAAACCCGGTTCCTCGTGATATGATATTTTGGTGCGTCCACCACGCGTTTTCTCGGTGCTGAGACGTGTGTTTGAAACCCGATTCGAGGAGTTGGATGATCCGTTTGCGGGTTCGTGGTGGACCCGGTATGGTTACCCGGGGCGAGAAATGTTTTTCGTGGAATAGACGATGAGCCTAGCAGGGTGGCGAGTACCTACCGGTGATTGGTTGGACCTGGCGGTTATCCGGAGGATACTGACCAGAGTCGAGAGATGGATGCGGGATGATCCGTACTGCCGGGGCCGAGGGCCGATACCGCAGACGGAGCCCGTGGGCTGATCCGGACTTACGGAGCCCGATATATGAGGATTTGCGTGTCGATGCTGGACACGAGTATTTTATGATATTTTGAGTGCCGATGTTGGGCACTCGTGATTCTCCGAGATGTACAGGATTTGAGGGCCGAGGAGAGTGCCGGCGCCTGAGTTTATTTGGGATTTGGGTGCAGTTTTGGGCACCGATTATTTTCCACGTTGATATTTCGTGTAGATGTTATTTATCCCATGCTCAGCATTGATTATCATGTATCTCATCCTGTAGTTATTTTACCTAACAGAGCAATTGCATGATTATTGCACCTACTGCTTGTCGCATATAGATCTTACTTGCTGGCATATGATAGAGTAGTGCAGTACGTGCATGCTCGCGATTACCTTTATATGTTATCTCTATTCACGAGTTGGCAACTCACCCCCGTTGTGCCACAGTATTTGCAGGTTGCCCTTCGGAGTAGTCGCGGCAGGCTGCCTTTTGCATCTTTTGGCTATAGATCCCACTACAGTTGGTGCGAGAGCTGTTTTTCTTTTAGGTGGGTTGTGGTATTTGATTACTTTTATTGTACCCCTTTTGTATCTAGTAATCTCCATCTACAATATATGTATTGGACTTAGATACTGTGTGAGGACGATGATGTATATTTTTGTATTCTGGTGTCGAGCTCGTGGGAGCCGACTGTTTTTATATGCGGTTTATTATTCTGTGATGTTTACTTATTGCTCATTCTTCGCTACGGCGTCGTATATTACTCTTGTGATGATGGTTTCCGCCGGTGGGCGTGATTGCTTCCGTTTGGGAATGTTTTGGTTTCATTATATCTCATTTTCACTCATATCTTGTTTATACCCGATTTCGGGGTTACTTTTTCAAAGGAAATGCTGCCAAAATTATTTAAATGATAACGTAACTTTAAAAGAACTTATTGAACTATTTAAGGTTTTCTAAATGTCTTAATTAAATGTTTTCAACACTCGCTACTTTTAAATGGTTTTGATTTCTGGGTTCGGCTTACTTAGTCGCGTTACGCCTGTAGACGTAGCGTGGTTAAGTGCCGGTCACGAGTCGAAATATTCGGGTCGTGACAAAGTTGGTATCAAAGCGTAGGTTTTACCTTTCGGAGTGTAGAATGACCTTGGTATGATGGAGTAGGTAGCTGAAGCAGAGTGACGTAGCGTGTGTATGTTCCGCGGCATACTCACGACACGATACTCCGCCAAGGCGACCTTAGGACTTATTGATTTAAATTCCTTCTTGAGTATATATATTCTTGTGATTCGATTTTCGTATTCTTATCGAATCCTAATTTCCTTTCAGCCATTATGATGCCAAAGACTACGAGGGCACAGAGAGCGGCCGCGAGGGCCGAGATTCGAGTTGATTCGTCTGAGACGAGGATTGATCCGGGCAGTATACCGGTTGTTCCCGAGCAGGTTGTTCCTCCCGTGACAGATCAGATCGCCACGCTAAGGGCTGGTATGCAGGAGATGCTCCAGACGGTGGGATCCAGCATGCAGGAGATGCGCTAGATGATAGGATCGCTAGTTGAGACGCTTCGAGCGCAGCGACCAGAGGTAGCTCCACCCGTTACAGAGACCGCGATGGTACCTACCGCACAGCCAGTTGCCTCTGCAGCCATGGAGGTGATTACAGTATCGCTATCAGAGTTCATGAGGCTGAAGCCTCCGGTCTTCACAGGCACTGATACAGCCGAGGACCCACAGTCTTTCATTGATAGGATGGCTCGGATATGCCGTTCCCTCAGATGCGCAGATGCGAGATGGGTTGAGTTCACGAGCTTTCGTCTGGAAGGTCTTGCGCAGAAGTGGTGTGAATCAGTTGAGAAGGGCAGAGCGGCAGGTCTTCCTCTCATGACCTGAACAGAGTTTGTGGCACTGTTCCTTGCCCACTTCTTCCCACTGAGTGTCAGAGATGCTAGAGCACGCAGGTTCGAGTCCTTACGCCAGACTCCGGAGATGTCAGTGGCAGAGTATGACGTGCTGTTTACAGAGCTAGCAGTTTATGCTCCGTACGTAGTGGTTACCGAGGAGATGCGAGTCAAGAGATTTGTTTGAGGCTTGCTTACACCACTGTTCCTCGCGATCAGCGCGCAGCATTACGAGACATATGCAGCAGCGGTAGACGCAGCCCTATTAGTCGAGGAGCGCCTTGCTGAGACTTCGGTAGTTCCAGAGCCGAAGAGAGTTCGTACTAGTATATCCGCACGGAGACAGACATTCAGACGCCGCGACAGGTACCGTTCTGGTACGAGGAGTGGCAGAGATTCGGGACGAGGCCAGATGTTTAGCTCATATCCACGGGAGAGCCAGCAGTCGCCGCAGGGTTGCTTTAGATGCGGCAGTCTATTTCACCTCGTTAGAGATTGTCCTGAGATACACCGGACGGAGACATCAGCACCGCATGTTACCTTACCATCTTCACCACCCCAGAGGGCGTTGCCTGTTGTACCTACCGTTGCTCCGAGAGGGCGAGATGACCGAGGCAGAGGGCAGTCAGCACCGGTGGAGGACAGGCGCGGGTTTTTGCTTTGACGCATCAGGACGCGCAGGCGTCCAATGCGGTGGTCTCAGGTATCCTTCCAGTATGTTCTGTTGATGCACACGTGTTGTTCGATCTCGGATCCACGCACTCGTACGTATCCACACACTTTGTGCCGAGTTTGGGTAGAGAGTCCGGTTTGCTTGATCAGCCGCTTGTTGTGACCACTCATGTGGGAGAGTCGTTTGTTGCTAGGCACGTGTTCCGATCCTGCACCGTCTGTATTGGCGAGAGAGAGTTGCCTGTCGACTTGATCCTTCTTGAGATGTTGGACTTCGACGTTCTTTTGGGCATGGATTGGTTAGCCACGTGCTATACTTCTGTGGACTGCCATGAGAAGACAGTTAGATTCTGTTTTCCCGGCGAGTCGGTTTTTGTTGTGTTGGGGGACCGTGGTGCCGCCCCTCACAGTGTGATTTCTTCTTTTCGTGCTGGACAACTTTTGAGGAAGGGATGTCAGGGATTTCTTGCCTATGTTTGCGATGCTAGCGCTACAGAGGTTCTATTGGATCAGGTTCCGGTTGTTAGCGAGTTTCCTAATGTGTTCCCTGACGAGCTCCCTGGGCTACCGCCCGAGCGCGACATTTCTTTCTGTATTGATTTGGTTCATGGCACGAGGCCTATTTCTATACCGCCTTATCGGATGGCCCCGGCGGAACTTCGAGAATTGAAGGGTCAGTTGCAAGATTTGCTGGAAAAGGGACTTATTCGACCCAGCGTTTCTCCTTGGGGTGCTCCAGTCCTGTTCGTCAAGAAGAAGGACGGCAGTTTGCGTCTGTGTATCGACTACCGCCAGCTGAACAGGGTGACAGTGCGGAACAGATATCCCTTGCCACGTATCGACGATTTGTTCGACCAGCTTCAGGGGGCAGGATACTTTTCGAGGATCGATTTACGATCGGGCTATCATCAGCTGCGGGTTCGACAGGAGGACATTCCTAGGACAGCTTTCCGTACGCGCTACGGCCATTATGAGTTTTTGGTGATGTCGTTCGGACTCACCAATACGCCAGCAGCATTCATGGACTTGATGAACCGTATTTTCCGGCCATATCTGGATCTGTTCATCATAGTATTCATTGACGATATCTTGGTGTATTCCCAGAGTAGTGAGGAGCACGAGCAGCACCTGTGGATTACACTGCAGATTTTGAGGGAGCACCAGCTTTACACGAAATTTTCTAAGTGTGCTTTCTGGCTGGACATCGTAGACTTCTTGGGGCATGTGATTTCACGAGACGGTATATGTGTAGACCCGAGGAAGATTGAGGCCGTTCAGCGTTGGTCCAGACCCACATCAGTTACGGAGATTCGCAGCTTTTTGGGGTTGGCCGGTTACTACAGGCGATTTGTGCAGGACTTCTCCAGTATTGCTACACCTTTGACCGGGTTGACCCGGAAGGGAGTTCCCTTCGATTGGACGGAGGAGTGCGAGCACAGTTTTCAGCAGCTACGGACTCGGCTGACTACGGCACCGGTGTTATCTTTGCTTTCAGGATCAGGCGGATTTATGGTCTATTGTGATGCTTCTCGAGTGGGGCTAGGGTGCGTATTGATGCAGCATGACAGGGTGATCGCGTATGCTTCGCGACAATTGAAGAAACATGAACAGAACTACCCCACTCACGATTTGGAGATGGCTGCAGTGGTCTTTGCACTTAAGATCTGGCGACATTACCTATACGGCGAGTCGTGCCAGATATTCACTGATCACAAGAGTTTAAAGTATATATTTCAGCAGCGAGACCTGAACCTTAGACAGCGCCGATGGATGGAGTTAGTGAAGGATTACGACTGCGAGATCTTGTATCACCCGGGCAAGGCAAATGTAGTGGCGGATGCTTTGAGCAGGAGGCCCGGGGGTAGTCTATCTTGTCTGAGCGCAGTACAGGGGCAGTCGTCGGCAGATTGACAGATATTATGCGACAACCGAGTGCAGTTCGAGTTCACGCCGATTGGAGGACAGATTGCGCATGTTCGTGCACGCCCACAGTTGCTTGACCGTGTACATGAGGCACAACACAGTGATGACCGATGTTCAGAGATCAGGACGCAGATTGGACAGGGCTGATTTTCAGAGTTCGTGATCGATGATCAGGGGATGCTGAGATTTGGGACTAGACTGTGCATACCAGATGCTGAGGGGCTGCGGCGTGAGATTCTTGAGGAGGCACATCGATCAGTGTACAGCGTCCATCCCGGTTCCACCAAGATGTATCGTGATATGAGAGATGTTTACTGGTGGGACGGAATGAAAAGGGACATCGCAGATTTCGTATCGAGATGCCTGACTTGTCAGCAAGTCAAGGCCGAGCACTAGAGGCCCGCGGGAGAGCTACAGCCGTTACCCATTCCGGAGTGAAAATGGGAGCAAATTTCGATGGATTTCGTTGTGGGTCTACCCAGGATTAGGCGAGGGTATGACTCCATTTGGGTGATCGTGGATCGATTGACGAAAGCGGCTCACTTCCTGCCAGTGAAGACGACTTTCAGATTTTCTCAGTACGCCCAGATTTACATCGACGAGATAGTACGACCGCACGGAGTCCCGACATGTATCGTGTCCGACAGAGGCACCCAGTTTACCAGCCGACTGTGGCAGAGACTTCAGGAGGCTTTGGGCACACGCTTGAGTTTCAGCACAGCATTTCATCCGCAGACCGACGGCCAGTCAGAGCGGACGATTCAGACACTTGAGGACATGCTCCGAGCGTGCGTTTTAGACTTTGGTGGTAGCTGGGATCATCATTTACCCTTGGTGGAGTTCTCCTACAACAATAGTTTCCAGGATACTATTCAGATAGCACATTTCGAGGCTCTGTATGGGAGGAGATGTAGATCGCCCGTCTGCTGGACAGAGCTCAATGAGAGCAGTATTTTGGGGCCCCAGATCGTACAGGAGACGACCGAGAAGATACAGCTGATTCGAGACAGGATGAGGACAGCTCAGAGCAGGTAGAGATCGTATGCTGATAGGCGCCGCCGCAGATTAGAGTTCGCAGTTGGAGATCACGTTTTTCTGAGGGTCTCTCCGATGAAGGGAGTGATGAGGTTTGGACGGAAGGGGAAGCTTAGCCCCAGATTCATAGGTCCCTTCGAGATCCTCGAGCATGTGGGCGCAGTGGCTTATCGTTTGGCTCTTCCACCCGACTTCCCATATGTACACCCCGTGTTCCACATGTCGATGCTTCGCAGATACCTACATGACCCTTCGCACATGATTCGGCATCAGACCGTTCAGCTCGAGCGCGACCTTTCGTTCACCGAGCAGCCAGTCGTGATATTGGACCGGCAGGTGAAGAAACTTAGATCGAGGGTCTTGCCGTCAGTGAAGATGCTTTGGCGCAGCCCGAGTGATGAAGAGATCACTTGGGAAGCCGAGGGCGAGATGCGGAACAAGTTCCCTCATCTCTTTGAAGGTATGCGTAGCTTTATATTTTCAAATTCGGGGACGAATTTCTTTTGAGGGGGGGGGGGAGATTGTAACACCTTAGGATGTGTTTAGTGGCTAATTATATTTAAATAAAGGGTTTTTAATAAAAAGTTTACCAAATTGAGTTTCCAATATTTTTCCAAATTTAATAAATAATTTTCTAGAATTTTCCTAGGCTTGCACACACATGTGCATGTAAACTAGGGTTTAAAATGAGGTAATACCATGATTAGCAACCATGGTGGGTTTAATAATGGGGATTAAGTCTTTTGGGTTTTAATTAAGTCTAATTAGTTAATTGATGGTTGCTTTAATTTGAATTTCCTTTTGGAGTGTTGACTTGGTGAGAATGAGAGAGAGAGAATGCATCATGGCAAAAGCCATGCTTGCATTTAATGAAGAGAGAGAGTGGAGGGGTTGACCTTGGGGATTATCTTTTCTTTTCCTCACTCTTGTATTTTTTTCTCTGAACCTCTCACTCATACACTCACACACACACACACCCCTCACAGCAGCAGCAGCAGCAAACTCAGTAGCAGCAACTCCAGCTTCAGCAACAGTAGCTCAGGCAACAGCAGCGGCAGCTACAGGCAGCAGCAACAGCTCCAGGCAGCAGCAACAGCACCCCAGCAGCTCCATTCCCTCTTCTTCTTCTCCTTCTACTTCCTTGTGAGATTCCTTGAGGGTATAACCTCTAAACTTATCCCTACTTTCGCTTAATTGTGTAGTTAGCTTCGATTAGCGATAGTTTTGTGTATTTAGCGCTTTATGTGGTAATTAGGGGGAAACTTGACCAAGTGATGTATGAATTGGTTTTAGTAAGTTGATGGAGTGTTGTTAGGGCCATGTTAACCTAGCTTAGCCCCCAATTGCACTAAAATACCACCAGATCCTTATTTGATGCAAATTCATCGTTTTTAAGCAAAATTTGACTTTCTGTAAACTGCTATCGACCTAGTGAGTTCAGAATAATTTTGAGATGACTGCAGTATAGTTGTTAGGTGCTGATCCCCCAGGTAGAACCCGACCCCCAAATTCCGTACAGTGGCCGCCGAAATATTGATTCTGGCCGCAAATTGCGGCCAGATGGGGAGGGATTGGGTCGGGGTTTGTCTCTATTGGTGTCTGCTGCAACCCTTAGACTCATGGCATGTATAATTTTATTTGATTCTTGCTGTAGAAAAATCTGGAGCTAAATACCAGTTACTCGTATTTTTAAACCTTCGCGACACGCATGATACGTGTGTGGGTTTTGGGTTTCTGCGTATCGCGACGCGTCAGAGTAGTTTCAGGCGCGTAATCACACGTTTTAGCGTATCGTGCACACGCGCGCTTGGTTTGCGACGCGGGTTTCTAGTTTGACCCTAATATCACGTTTTTATGGATTTGCGCTTATATGTGATATATTGTGTGATTCTAGGTTCGCAGGCGAGTGAGACGGACGCTGCGAAGAAGGGGAAACAAGTCGTCGGCTACACTTAGCGCGAGACTTCGGTGAGTAGATTTAACATCTACGGGGATATCGCCCGCATGGCGTTATGCGTCAGGGCTGATAGGACCTTATAGTTATATGTTGCATTTACCCCTTTGACTGTCATGGATACTGTTGTTGCATACTGCATTCCCTGCTATATGTAAGTAAACTTAGAATTGATAGAACACCGCACTATTACTAACGGTTCATGTTGTACGAGCACTAATCTGCATGTTACACACACACCGTTAGTAATTGCCATGACACACTCACTGTAGAACTGCCATGATTATATTGTTGTAGTTCATTTCACACATGATTCGATATGATTTTCATAGAAATTGGGAGCCGCATGATGTCTTTAAAAACGGAAACTATTTTAAAAGCGGTTTCCCCTTGTACCTATATTATGGCTTGACGTACATAGCACATCGCATTTGATTTACTTCTTGGTGTTGGATTTTCATGTGATTTCTGGTTTTGAGGACCGTGGGGTTATTTAAGAAAAGATGCACTATTTGAAAACCCGGTTCCTCGTGATATGATATTTTGGTGCGTCCACCACGCGTTTTCTCGGTGCTGAGACGTGTGTTTGAAACCCGATTCGAGGATTTGGATGATCCGTTTGCGGGTTCGTGGTGGACCCGGTATGGTTCCCCGGGGCGAGAAATGTTTTTCATGGAGTAGACGATGAGCCTAGCAGGGTGGCGAGTACTTACCGGTGATTGGTTGGACCTGGCGGTTATCCGGAGGATACTGACCAGAGTCGAGAGATGGATGCGGGATGATCCGTACTGCCGGGGCCGAGGGCCGATACCGCAGACGGAGCCCGTGGGCTGATCCGGACTTACGGAGCCCGATATATGAGGATTTGCGTGTCGATGCTGGACACGAGTATTTTATGATATTTTGAGTGCCGATGTTGGGCACTCGTGATTCTCCGAGATGTACAGGATTTGAAGGCCGAGGAGAGTGCCGGCGCCTGAGTTTATTTGGGATTTGGGTGCAGTTTTGGGCACCGATTATTTTCCACGCTGATATTCCATGTAGATGTTATTTATCCCATGCTCAGTATTGATTATCATGTATCTCATCC
This sequence comes from Agapanthus africanus, assembly GCA_030015575.1. Lineage (NCBI taxonomy): Eukaryota > Viridiplantae > Streptophyta > Magnoliopsida > Asparagales > Amaryllidaceae > Agapanthus > Agapanthus africanus. Next base: position 194,941,287 of record CM057339.1, on the reverse strand, counting down.
TGTAGTTATTTTACCTGACAGAGCAATTGCATGATTATTGGACCTACTGCTTGTCACATATAGATCTTACTTGCTGGCATATGATAGAGTAGTGCTGTACGTGCATGCTTGCGATTACCTTTATATGTTATCTCTATTCGCGAGTTGGCAACTCACCCCCGTTGTGCCACAGTATTTGCAGGTTGTCCCTCGGAGTAGTCGCGGCAGGCTGCCTTTTGCATCTTTTGGCTACAGATACCACTACAGTTGGTGCGAGAGCTGTTTTGCTTTTAGGTGGGTTGTGGTATTTGATTACTTTTATTGTACCCCTTTTGTATCTAGTATTCTCCATCTACAATATATGTACTGGACTTAGATACTGTGTGAGGACGATGATCTATATTTTTGTATTCTGGTGTCGAGCTCGTGGGAGCCGACTGTTTTTATATGCAGTTTATTATTCTGTGATGTTTACTTATTGCTCATTCTTCGCTACGGCGTCGTATATTACTCTTGTGATGATGGTTTCAGCCGGTGGGCGTGATTGCTTCCGTTTGGGAATGTTTTGGTTTCATTATATCTCATTTTCACTCATATCCTGTTTATACCCGATTTCGGGGTTACTTTTACAAAGGAAATGCTGCCAAAATTATTTAAATAATAACGTAACTTTAAAAGAACTTATTGAACTATTTAAGGTTTTCTAAATGTCTTAATTAAATGTTTTCAACACTCGCTACTTTTAAATGGTTTTGATTTCTGGGTTCGGCTTACTTAGTCGCGTTACGCCTGTAGACGTAGCGTGGTTAAGTGCCGGTCACGAGTCGAAATATTCGGGTCGTGACAGCGCCAGAACCAAATCTCTCTGTTAAACACAGCCGTTGGATCAAAGATCCAACGGGGATGATAAATCATCAGAGTACAGAGTTAAATTCTGTTGAGGAAATATTCCTCAAATCTTTCTAAATAAGAAAGATTACTCTCTGAAGAAATAGAGCACCGTTGGATTAAAAATCCAATGGTGATTAAAAAATCACCAAGCTACAGAATAAGCTCTGTACGGGAAATATTTCCCTAATCTTGTTAAAAACAAGAAAAATATCTTCTGTAAAACAGAAGTCCTTGGATCAAAGATCTGACGGTGGATAAAATCCCCAAATCAATTAAAGATCTCTCAATGAGAGATTTCTTTAACCAGATCAACAAATCTGCCTCTACTATATAAAGGACCCAAGACTTCAAGTCTAAGAGAAGAAATCCCCCCATACGCTTTGAGAAAAAAATAAAGAAGAAAGCTTTAAGAAGGAAGAAAGAAGAACACCTTTATTCGAGGTAAATAAAAAAATATATAGAGATCAGAGCATCTCATCTGCATATCCAAGAGTTTAACTCTTCTTAAAGAACATAGTTCTTTCCCTGGATCTGAGGTCCATGAGACAAGTCTCCCACAAATGAGAATTTAATTCTCATGGGGATGAACTTGTTCTTAGGGATCAAAGATCCAGAAAAGAACAAAGAACTGAACTCTTCAGAACAGAACACCCAAAGAAAACCTAGCGCCAGGCACCTCACGTGTCCCTCACGTGGGCGCTGCTCAATAAAGAGTGCTTAGCACTCAATGGTTGGCGCTCAGCGTCAAACGCCTCATGTGTCCCTCACGTGGGCACTGCTCAATAAAGAGTGCTTAGCACTTAATGGTTGGCGCTCAGCGCCAAGCTCCCCACGTGCTCCGCACGTGGGCACCATAAAGAGTGTTTAACACTCCATAAAAATAAAAGAACAAAGAAAAAGAAGGGAAATAAAGCAAAACATTATTTGCACAGAAAAGGGACTGAGCCCAAGCAAGTGCTTAACACTTTATTCAAACACTGAGTGGGCTGAGTCCAAGTTGACCAAATCCCCAATTCAGATCAGCCGAACCCATGTGCTCATCATGTTTCAAATTGGTCTTAGTCCCAAACACAACTACAGATCTCCCAACGGACACTGGTTCATGGGTACATCTCCTCACACCTCTGATACATGTCGTTGTAATTCTTCAGCGTCTTCAGAGAGGTGGTGGGTTCCGATAACCAACAACTCTTTGGTGCACTCCCAAATTGACGGGCACATCCCACTATGGACCGCAACGTCCTTAAACTAGCTATGGACATCAACGTCCTTAAACTAAAAACGGACCGCAACTTCCTTAAACTAACACAATAGAGCCCAAATGCTCTTTTGTTGGATCAAGATGATCCAAAATCCTGTTGATTAGATCTTAGCCTAAAATTAGACTAACGTATTCTCAACATACATTTAAGTTGATCTTAATCTCAAACAAGATTAACGATCCTTAAATCAACCCAAATCCAAATCTAAGAATATACGGATTTGGACTAATCCACGCCCTACGGGCGACAACATAAATTAGTCTCCGTATACAATCCACGGGCAACCAAAAATAAAACAAACACACACGACACGAAGTGAACTTCTGGAGCCGGAGAAAGTGGTTATCGCTACACGGTAACGTAATTAACTGCAGGGGCTTGCGCCTGCAGGGAAGAACGTCCCACAATCAAAACCCCATCAGAATTGAGGGGGAATCTGACGAAGTCTGCTACAACGGCCATATCCGTCCAAACCTCCGATACACGGTGCCATAAATCAAAAGTCCTCCCTATATATGTCCAAGCATCCACTATAATATGCATCATATGTACAATAATGGCCTCTAGGGCATACATACAACTAACAATCTCCCACTTGCACTAAGGCTATTTGTTGTAGTATCTCATACTCAACGTCCTATAAAAGTCTCTCTAGGGAAAGGCCTTTGTGAGTGGATCCGCCGTGTTATCCTTCGCGTCAACTCTCCTTACCTCGATCCTTTGGGGATCAACCATCTCCCTGATCAGGTGATACTGTCTCAGAATATGGCTGGACCGCTGATGGGACCGGGGTTCCTAGGCAAAAGACACAACTCCATTGTTGTCACAATAACAGTTATTGGACGCTCAATGGTAGGAACCATGTTCATCTCATGAACAAGAAATATCCAGACAACCACTTTGGCAGCATCGTTGGCAGCGATGTATTCAACCTTTATCATCTAGTTTGCCATGGTATCTAGCTTGGAACTCTTCCAATATACCGTCCCTCCACTGAGGGTAAAGACAAAGCCTGAGACTGAATTTCATTCGTTCTTATCACTTTGGAAGCTCGAATCGGTAAAGGACTCCACTGGAGTTCACTGTTACCAAACACCAAGAACATTTCTTCAGTGCTTCTCAAGTACTTAAGAATGTCCTTCACAACTTTCCAGTGTTTCTTCCCAAAATCTGATTGACACCTAATCACTACACCTAGTGAGTTAACTACATCTTGTCTCGTACATAACATCGCATACATGATAAAGCCTATTGCCGAAGCATAGGGTATCCCTTGCATGCGAGCTTTCTCCAAATCAGCCTTGGAAGACATTCTTTTGGAGAGAGTGATTCCTGAGTAAGTGGGCGAACCACCACGCTTAGAGTCTTCCATACTAAACCACTTTAGTATGGTGTTAATGTACCTGGATTTGGGACACTCCCAACATCCACTTAAATCTATCTCTATAGATCGAAATCCCCAAGATGTAGTAGGTATCATCCAAATCTTTCATGGTGAATCCTCGTGATAAGAGGAGTTTGACCGAGTGTAGCATAGGAACACCATTTCCTATCATGAGTATGTCATCTACGTACAATACGAGGAAGAGAATCTTACTCTCTACAACCTTCTTGTATATACAAGGTTCATTTACATTTTTGATGAAGTCAAACTCTTTGACTGCCATATCAAAACAGATGTTCCAACTCCGCGATGCCTGCTTGCACATCTTTCCACTGCTCCCACTGTCCATGAAGCTCTCTGGCTGTCATGTACATGCTCCCTTCTAAATCACCATTTAGAAAAGCGGTCATGACGTCCAACTGCCAGATTTTGTAGTCATGGTATGTAGCGATGGCAAGTTGGATCCGGATAGACTTAAGCATAGCCACTGGAGAAAAGGTTTCATCAAAATCCACACTTGGTTGCATGACGAGAACCTTTTGCTACAAATCTAGCTTTGAAAGTCTCAACTTTTCCATCTACACCAGGTTTCTTTCTCAAAGAACCACTTGCTCCCGATGGGTTTAACCCCTTCAGGAGCAACATCCATAGTTCGTACTATGTTGGTGTATATGGATTCCATCTCAGATCGTATTGCATCCAGCCATTTCACAGAGTCCCCACTCGTGATGGCCTGCCTGAACCTAGTTAGGTCATCATCTACCATGATGCAATCCTCGCTCCCACCGTCACTGAGAAAACCGTAGTATCTCTCAGGCGGATGAGGAACCCTACCAGATTCGCGGAAAGGCCGAGGTTCGTTGGAGACTATTGAATCTTTTGGTTCCACTAAATCATTAGTTCCAGTTTGTGTAGCTGGAACTCCTTCCAGTTCTACCTCATGACCATAAATTTGTTTTTCATGAAAATCCTTTTTCTAAAAAGGTGGCATGTTGAGAAACAAAACACCTTTTGTTCCTCGGTTTGGTAGAAGATATTCCCTCGCAAATGTTTGGGATATCCAACAAACTTACAGAACTTACCTTGCCTTGAGTTTGTCCGAATTTTTCCTTTCTACATAGGCCAGACAACCCCATATCTTAACTCGTTTAAGACATGGTCTCTTCCCATGCCATATCGCATATGGAGTGGTAGGCACATGATTTGGTTAGAACCCTATTCAATAGGTATGTAGCTTCTCAAGTGTATAACCCCAAAAGGAAACATGCAACTCAGCAGTACTCATCATAGAGTGCACCATATCTAATAGGGTGCGATACCTCCACCACGATAAACCGTTGTGTTGTGGTGTACACGAAGGAGTAAGCTGAGAGAGAATCCCATTCTCTTTTTAGAAAATCCAGGAACTCCATGCTTAAGTATTCCCCTCTCCGATCAAATCGAAGGACTTAATACTTTTACCTGTCTGGTTCTCAACTTCAAGCTTATATTCGTTGAATTTCTCAAAAAGTTTCAGACTTGTGTTTCACCAGGAACATATGTCCGAATCTTGAGAGATGGTGAGTGAATATAATGAAGTATGAGAAACCAACCCTGGCATTTGTAGACATAGGACCATATACATCACCATGTGTCAGTCCCAAGAGTTCAGTGACTTTTTCTCTGTTTCTAGTAAACGGAGTATTGGTCATTTTACCTTTGAGACAAGACTGGCAAGTATCATAAGATGAAAATTCGAACGGATTCAAATATTCATTCTTATGTAACTTAGCTAGTCGTGTCGCATTGATATGACCTAGTCTACAATGCTACAAGAAGGATTCGTTCATTTCTGAACTACTCCTCTTGTGTGTGTTCTGTATACTTTGAACCGTGGTTTGGTTTAGAACGTATATGCTATTACACAACGTGCCTAATCCAATCAACTTTTGATTCAAGAAAATGTTCATAACATTATCCTGTAATACAAAATTATATCATTCTTTAACTTAATAAAGAAACTGATGTAATGTTGTATATCAGGTTCGATATGTAATAACATTTGTTCAGAATCAATGTATTTACCACTTGGTAATACAAGGTGATATTTGCCAACTGATTTGGCTGCAACAATTGCACCATTCTCTACACTTAGAGACATATCACCCAATCCCGGTTCTCTACCTTTTTGTATCCCATGTAACAGATTACATATGTGGGATCCTGATCCGGTATCTCATACCTAAGACGTAGAGGTTACTGAGAAACAGTTCTCGGTAACGAACACACCCGAAGAATATGCATCAACATGCTCTTTCTTCGATTGGGTGGCATGGGAATCCTGGTATTCCTCTATTTCCTGCTCAGACTTATAAAAATTATAAGGTAGAGCGTAACCAACGTTCCCCAGCTCAGTATAATAAGAAGGTTCGGTTAATACATCCATATTATTATCTTGATTAAGGCATGTCACGGTCTCTACCAGGAGATAGAAAGAAGAAAACGCTCAGCGTATGCTCTTGCAAGATCAGATTGGTTATTATTTTATCTAATCAAGATGGCTCCCACTGTTTTTATCAAATCTTCCTTCAAACCCTAAAAGGTAAGACTAGCCGGGATTAATTACACCCTATAAGTTCGCCAATCTTTCGGCCAGGCTAGTGTCGGTACTTTGAGGGAGGTTCCCCGTGCTTTCGCACGGACCTAATTAAAATAAACCTCATTTTTCCAGGGGCGTAACCCCGTTAACACCTTTCTAGACACCTACTTGATCGGCTAATTGTGACGTGTAAAACTCTTCCAGGAGTAACTCTTACTCGCAGTGGCTATCGGGATCCAACTATCTCATAGAAAGTATGCAATCTCATTGCAAATTTCAACACTTGAAATTCCCGATAAGATTTTGCCCCTAGCGTCCTATGACCTTGACAAAGGCCAACAAACCATAGGCCGCTAGTCAAGTTCGACCCGTACATTTCCAGATTGAATTACACCTACCCGCACGACCCTTGACAAAGGTCAACAAGGTCGTACGACTACCCTAATCTAATCGCATCACATGCTTTACAGATAAGCACTAATCAGTTTCCGCACACTACGCCTTGACAAAGGCCAACAAATGTAGCACGAATACTAAATAGTACTTATCTGAAATGACGGAGGGCTACGACAAGTTTTTAAGAAAACCTTTTGCGTAATGAACTTGATATCGTTGTAGAATCGAGTGATTTTGAAAATGAGTGTTTTTGAGGCTTTTACTAGTTTTGCTAAAGAGGTCACTCCCGGTTAAGGGATCTCGGCTCTTTCCTCATCGAATGAGGTGCTGGATATTCATCGAGGAATATCACTATGCAAAGCAAGAACTAGAGAAGCAATCAAAATACAAAATCGAGTGGGTGTAGCATCTGCTAGTTTCGCTAAAGAGGTCACTCCCGGTGAAAGGATCTCGGCTCTTTCCTCATCGAATGAGGTGCTGGATATTCATCAAGGAATACCACTATGCAAAGCAAAAACTAGAGCTGCCCTTTTTGAACATTTGATTCCACAACATCATTAGGTTTCTTTCCTTTCATTGATCTCATTAATGAAGTCCCATCATTTATGCTTCCTAAGCATCACAGATAAAGAAACGAAAATAGAGCGTACGCTTATGCCATCCGCATTCGCCACAGTGTCCCGTTATGCACCGTTAGGTTACTTAACTAACGGCATAGCGGGACGGGACTAGCGTGGGTGCAAAACATAAGCAACGTTTATTATACATCATATATATAATAACAACATTCGTCTCATTATATAAAGTGATCACATCACAGAATATCAGCAGCAGAAGTCCACATATGAAATATTGGATATACTAGGAATTCCGTGTTTTAAATTAAGCCAGTAAAAAACACGGATTCCATGGTCGCGATGAATAGCCAAACCCACATCCCTAGACCCCTACGAGAGCGGCAAGCAACCCTACCAATTCTAGAGTTAGGAGACCCGGTCTCGACTCCTCGAGATGGTCTCCTACTAGACTGTAGAACCCGGTTACTTGTGCTCCCCACCTTGGGTTTATCCTAATGCGGAAAAGTAAATAATATACATTAATGGTGACATCATCCTCAACCCGGAAGTTCCCCAATAAAAGAATATTACATACAAGTTTTTACATGAATGAAAATGAAAAACTCTCATCTCACGCAAAACCCCTCGGCTATTCAAACACGACGATCCAATATAACATATCACAACAATACATAACATCACATGTCATCAACGTAAGTAAATATGCGTATCCAAATTATCGTTGACATATAGCAACGGAACAGGAGATACGCCACATATTACACTTACGGTCACAGAAAAGAAAGTGAAAAGTACAACAATTGGAATCCGCAACCACCTTAGACATCATAAACCCAAAATATCACATACTTTGGATTTCATGCCTAACCATATGAATTCCTTAGACATCATAAACCCGGAATATCTCATATTCCGAATTTCATGCCTAATATTATAAACCTCGCATTTTAGTCTCAATATTGAAAACACTTTTCAATAACAAGTCGGGCAATTCAAAAAGATTCCCGAAAAATTGATCGAATGCTCGTCGTAAACTTTAGTAGATGGCCGCACCCCCGATGTCGTCGATGAAGTGCACTTAGGCGGAACACCGCGGCCGCGAGCACCCGGGAGGATGCTTTTGGCAACGGGGTTCTCCTACAGTCACTTGGTCGGGGTTATGGGGCGTGGCTATCTAGTAATGTTACCCGGCGAGTATCCGCGTACACTACGTGATTGCGACAGAGTTTTGATCCATATCAAAACCCCATGGCAACGGAAAAAATGAGACTAAATTGCTAGGTTTACAAAATTCAAACTAGTTTTCACAAAACTAATTATTGTGGATTCCAAATATTGTATCACATTTATAAAAGCTAGGCGTTGTTAAACTTTTCGATCGATCGATCAACCACCCAAAATACTCAGAGGACTCAACATTTGAGTTAGATTCAAAAATTCCCAGACAGTGCCACAAGCACGTATGGACCAGCACAAGAGAGCACGTCCCAAGCCTCACCAACGGCGTCGTGGAACCGTCGCCAAAAGCACCTTTTGGCCGCGGTTCCGCGGTCGTTAGGTCGAGTTAGGGGTTAATTTTTCTTGGGGGTCCGCACAATACTTTGCATAATTTTCTGAACATTTCTGAACCCAAAAATTCCAACTTTTGAAAAATTTCCAGAGAGCAATCTTGAGGTGGTGTTTGATGTTCGTTTGAACTTTTTAACGTCGTCTAAGTTACCCGAAACGATGTTAAAATTATGAATACGAAACACTCTGAATTGTCACTACATAAAGATAACATCACATGCAATCTTTAGCAAAAACAAACAATACCTGATATACCAAACCCCAGAGCCTGGAACACCAGAGAAAATTCAACCCAAAACACTAATAGAAAACCGGCCAGGCCGGTATTATAGTTCTTTCCGCCGGGTCAAAACCGGTGGATTGTGCTCAATTTTCTCCGGTGTTCATATTACATCACATGTAACATTCTGCAACTGTTTAAAAAAAATTTGGAGGCTCAGAAAATTTCGACAGAAACTAGGGTTTTGTTTTGACGTTTCGTAATTCTACTAACATTGTCTAATTCTCCAGCTTGGCTCTGATACCACTACTGGGTTCCTTAGCACCCTCACTATGTTTTCAAGGGCATCAAGTATTTAATTTTAAAAATTCTAGTGAGCTAAGTAACCCAAACCAAGGATCTAACTAGAGGATTAGGAGTAAGCTGGCATGTAATCAAACATTACACTAAGTGAATGAGGAATAAAATCTTTGTAGACCGGTCCTTCACTTCTAAAGTTCCGTGTAATAGTCCCTTTGCTCCAAGTAGTGATCTCCCAGAATCTAGTAAGGGTTCACAAGGCGAAAGGAACAAGCTTACTTGAAGTCTTCAAGACTGAAGATGATCTACGTCGAGGAATCTCCAACTCAAACTACCTCTTCACTAATTGGGAATTAGTGAAGCAAACAACCTAAACTAAATGGCTAATCCAGTGTAGGTTGATGAAGTAGGATTTTTGCTCACTTTGGAATTATTTTTCTCACTAATTTTCTTCACCTCTTGAAAACCAAGAGAGCTTTCTTGAGATGAAGAAGAAGATGAAGTGGTGAAAGCATGAGAGTCTCCAAGCAACCATAGGTGAGATAATATCATATATTCTCTCATGTAGAGACTTAACCATGGCTAAAGATCATGGTTGGGTTAATAAATATCTAATGTAAAACAAAATTAGTGGACTAAGTCAATGGTTTATACAAGCTTCCATTAAGCATCAACCATGACTAATTTCCACATAATTTTGTATTTACCTTAAATAAATAAAACCCTAATTATCTAAAGTATGGTATGAGTCTCATACACCCATGTACAATGTATCATCAAGCGTGATACAAAAAAAATACATTAATATATATCACATATATATTAAATGTATGAGTGAGATAAATAAATACTTAAGTGAGCTAATATTAGTTAATGTAAAATTAATATATCAAATATATAATCATACATTAAATTATTAAATCAATGCTTGATATAATAATCCGGTTATATTACATATAACCGACTAATATCATTTGTATCAACTTATCGAATCAACACTTGATTCGATAACCCGGCTATATCACATATAACCGACCGATATCACATATCACGAGATTAGAATACGGTATCACACACGCGTATTAATCTCGGTCCCGCAAATATCACATATGTGCTCCTACTTCATTTCACCTGAGCCAGGAAACCTCTGTGTAGGACTCTAAAGACTCGTCAATACACCGGCAGTAGGTGATGATCATATCAGTCACCCACAAGCCGTCAGCGGTACTAGCTGGACGTAACGGCTACCTGGGTATTGAGCGATGATCAGTCGAAAATACTGCATTTTTAACACGTCAATTTCCCTATCATTTGCACTCATCTAGAATTGTTCGGTATTCATATTGCACATATTAGCAAAACACCCCTGAAATACCAGATAACATGTGTTATATATTAAAACCGACATTTATGAGGGAAATTGACTGTTTATCATGGCATCGCATCATCCCTATATTGCGCAACACTTGTTTCGAAGTCTGTGCAGGAAATTCCAGGAGAATGGCCAAATTTATGAAACAGGCTGAGAAAAATTATGCCAAGTCTAAGATTGTTGATCTGGTAGCAATCTAGAAGGAAGTGTGAGAATAAACATATCATAAAAATACCAAGAATTTATCAGGAAGCAGTACTGGAAACATGAAGCACCAATGCCCTCACGTGACCGCGGATCCGCGGCAAGCGATCAGAAGATCAACAAGCAAGCCTGCTCATACTCCTGTGAATCCAATAAGTAACACTACCGTACAGTCCGGTCTCTTCGTCTGATATGTCGCATATCTAGCCTGGGGGTGGTAAACGTCAGACCCCAATAGCTTGATAATTCATGCCGATGTGAGACCCATAACGGTTTGAGAAACTACTGATAACACTTACAGTAAATCTCAGCAACCATGGCCAGGGATTTCCTGTTATGGCCAATCGAGCACAGCGCAACATCAACCCCCAATACCGGGAGAGATGAAATCCCCTCCTATTGCTCATTGCCTCCATGTGACTCGGGACTGTACCCAAAAACCACCGTTTTGCACGTTCTCTTGAACGTGGTAAGGTAGAAATCAAAGCACAGTAGGAATCACACAAGACTCTATGACGATCTCGGGTCTACAGACTAACCTGTACCAGTTTCACCAGAGAACTGCTATCTGACGTGTGGTATAATACCATCTAGGAGTTCTCGGCGAGTCATGTTAAGTGTACTCAGTCTCCACTGAGCATCCGTATACAATTTTTGATGTTAAACACCAATGGATGTGGGATCATCCTTCGCCCATCATATAGGTCAAGAAACGTATACGCTAGTCTACTTTGGAATATCGATGCCCCGTCTCGATACTCTTACGACTAGGAACAATGGAAGGATGTACTTATAGACTACCCTGGCCCCACTAGTATGATCTGCATCATAATCCTGGTAGTCAAATACACATCCTAAGGGCTTTATCAACATGTAACAGAGAGAAAATTAGTGTATATGTTAAGATAAAGAGTAACCAGATAGCATACTATCATGTCGAGCAAGAAAGTCCTCCCTATATATGTCCAAGCATCTATTATAATATACATCATATGTACAATAATGGCCTCTAGGGTAATATGATAATACTTGAAATGCTTACAGTACTGTTCTATATTTGCATATACTGTACTTTATGGTTACATGTATTGAGATGTTGTTTTCATGAGATCTCTGGATTTGAGAACCGCGGTTATATTTCGAAGGAAATTATGAATTGTTTTAAAAACGCGGTTTCTCGTGATGTGATTTGAGGCGTCCATCATGAGTTTTCTCGGTTATGAGCATACCCGATTTGAGGAGTGAGGACGATCCATCTGCGGGTACATGGTGGGCCCGATAAGGTACCCCGGGGCAAGAAGATCGTGGAGTAGACGATGAGCCTGGAAGGGGATGCACTACCTACCGGTGATAGTTTGGGCTCGGCGGTTATCCTGAGGATACCGACCGGAGTCATGAGATCAGATGGATATTAGGGCCGATCTGAGGATGTGGCGCCTGAGATATGAGAATTTACGTGTCGATGCTGGACACGGTTTTATGATGTTTCAAGTGTCGATATTGGACACTCAGGTTTCATGATGATCGATGTGTCATTGATGGACACACGTTGGTTGGTACACATGAATACATGCATATACATTCAGATGACTATCATTACATTCTGATATCGGCATGACTCTATTGTACACATATGCATACATGATCACCCTAGATACCATAGTATTACCTTCATGATACTGTATGACCTAGGGATCGTTGTTCATTCGATTTCTATCTGCTGATATTTTCTACTCACGAGTTGGCAACTCACTCCCGTTGTGCCACAGTTTTCTTGCAGACTCGACCGTTTGGATCGATAGCGGCATCGCTGGCACACAGTCTTTTTCAGGGTGTTTTGCTTTGGTAAGTGGGATACATATTTGTATCGCGACCACTCTGTACCTATTATTTCTATTGTATTTAGTTAAAGCTCTATCAATCAGAACCAGATTTTGTATATTTGGTAGACCTAAACACAGACTTGTATATTTGCGAGACTTAGAGCGAGATGGATGTATGTTCGCTATTTGAGCTGGATGATATCTTGGTTTTACTTATTCTCTTTCTGTGTTTGATCTTCGCCATAGGGTATCATATATTTATGCTTTATTGCGTGATTGTGATTCTCCAATCGGCGAAGAGCTAGCTCCTGCTTGGGGATGCCTATATTTTGCATGTATGCGGTTTTGGATCAAAATATACAAGGGAGGTGCTGCCCAAATTTCAAGGACGAAAACGTTTTCAAAGATATATTGCAAACCGTTGCATTTTCATATAATGCTATTTATACTTTAAAAGAAGGCTTAAATTCTTTATGCCGATTTTTCAAAACTGCACCTCCACTATTTTCCGCAAAAAGGTTTAGATTTCTGGGCTTCGGCTTACTTGAATTACGGCGGGGTCCTGTAGACTTCACGTAATTATCGTGCCGGTCACGTGCCAATTCCGGGTCGTGACATCGTCTCTGGGTATCCATCATAGTAATTTATCCATATCCAGGCAAGTTCACAACTTACTACATGCTATGTTTTCTATTTATCTAGATATCGTAATATTAATCATTATTATTATATGTTTATAAAATCCGTATATCGTTAACTATAAAAAGTTTATAAATTTTAGTTTATAGAATTATTAATTATATTTATAATTATATCAAAATAATCTAGTTGGCTCAATTGGTAAATGTTGGATATAGTGCCCTCAAGGCAATTATTGTGATCGCGAGTAGGCAATTATGATAATTGAGGGAGGACCGATACAGGTATAACAGTCTTACTCGAGATGATAGTATGCTATCTGATTTGTATTCATCATTGATGAAGCCCGTAGGATTGTTTCTTGACAACCAGCATTATGATGGCGATCATATATGTGGGAGCTGGGTTGTCTATAAGCACATCCTTAAATGTCCCTAGTCATGGGAGTATCGAGACCGGGCATCGATATTCCGGAGTAGACTAGTGTATACGATTCTAGACCCCGATGAGGGGCGGTGGCCGGTCTCACAAGCCATTGGTGTTGTGTCACCTAAGATAGTATACATGTGCTTACAGGAGGTGAGTACACCGGACGGACTCACCGAGAACTTCTAGATGATATTTTATCTATCGTCAGATGGAAGTTCTCAGGTGGCATGAGTACATGTTAGTCCTTTGATATGAAGTTGTCATTTGTCTCGTGTGAGTTCCCATTGTACTTTGATTACTATTCTACCACAGCTCAAAGGAGGCATGCAAAAAGGTTTTAGTTGGGTACAGTCCCGAGCCACATGGAGGTAGGTATTAGGAGTCGATGTCGCGCTGTGTTCAGTTGGTTATCACCAAAAATCCATGGCCACGGTGGATAAGATTCACTAATAGTTGATCAGTAGTATCTCTGTTGGTGATGATCTTGACTCAGACACGACTTATCCGGTTAGTAGGGGTCTGCCGTTATTCATCCCCTAGACCCGATATGCGATACTCTTTGATGAAGAGACCGGACTGTACGGAGATTGTCACATTCAGGCTCAGTAGGATAAGGACGTACTTAATTATCGACCCCCTTTTCGACAAGTACATGGGTAGCCGTTGCGTACAGCAAGTGCCGCTGACGTACTTGTGGTTAAACCCACTGCCAGCGTATTGTCGAGTCTTTAGAGTCCCACACAGAGGGTTTTCCCGGTTCAGGCGATAGATGTATGAGCCGTACGTTGGTACATGCAGGGGTCTGATTAAATACATGTACGGGATACACGGACTTTAATCGGACAGTTGATAATACTATCCGGCTTAGGATTAAGACAGATTATTAAATCAGGTTTTGATTTAATAATTTATATATATTTATTGATATATATATTTTAGTATTATTGTTCACTATTTATTTTCTCTTTTTGGTGCTATATGTATTTTTATACGGATACGCGTATATGCAGCGATACATATACCCGGTGAAGTATTCCGTATTTATACGGGAATGCTTCTAGAAGAAGGACACCTCATATTTGTTTTTCTTTTTGGAAAAATAAATGGGAAATGAGGTGGCATGAAGCATTCTTGTGATTGTAGAGATGAATGACTTGGATTGTGATGTGCATTTATTGGTGCACTATTGCACCATGGTTGTAAAATGAGGTAGCCATTCTCTTTTCATTGAGACTTGATCATTTTTTTTCCATCTAACATGCTTCATGCCTCATGGTGGAGAAAAATAGTTACCCATTTTTCTCTTCTCCTTCTTCTTCTTCTTCTTCTTGCTTTCATGAGCATGGATTCTTGAGGGAAAAGTTTAGTGAAATATTGCCTACATCACCGACCATTGACACCTAGCAAGTTTGGATCATCGGTTAGATCCTCCTTCGGTTTCCCTCAGGTGGATCGTCTTCGGCGAGGGTGGTTATTTTTCAAGCGCGATCACGGCGGCTACGAGCTTGGAGGGGTCTTTCACAATTGGGTGGACACGCGACAAAGGTTGTAGTTTCTCAACTCTCGTATACCTAGTTAGCTAGTTTAGTTTTTTGGAATGTTTTCCTGGGGTACGGGTGTTTGGTGCTCGCGTAATTTTGTTTTTCCACTTCCGCCTCGGCCGCGGCTTCCGTGGCGCGGGCACTGAAACCCAACATGGTATCAGAGCCACTCCATAAACCTTAACTAGCTAGTTTGCACTAGTTTAGAGTTTCGATCCACGGAATTTTCCGATTCTCATATCCATTTCGTCGCTTGCTGTTCGAATTTTAAAGTTATTCAAAAAATTATTCAGTTTGTATTAAAATTATGTGTGGGTAATATTAGAGGCCAGAAAGAAATTTGGGCACATGAGCCCAAATTTTGGCCGCGGAACCGCCGCCTAATATGCCATTTGGCCACGGTTCCGCGGGTCCAATTTGGGCCGTTGTGCCTCAAATTTTTTTGGTTCTCTAGGTTATGAAAATGTGATTTTTGGGATATTTGGTTTTGGTCCAGATTTGTTTGAGTACTAGTTTGTGCTTGGGGCCAATACGGAAAGTTTTAATTGATCAAAATTTTGAATTTGTGGTTTTCAGTGAGTTTGTTAGTTTCTGCGACCGTGAATATCATAGCGCGGTACAATCCGACTGGTTGCTATATGTACAATCAGACGGGTTTACGAACATGCTATTCACGTTGATATTCTGTGTTGCACTGATATTATGGATGGATTGTCGTGATGGATAGCCCTGTGTGCGATGTTAGCTGTACAGTTCAGATTCATTTGTATATTCATTGTTGCGGGGCGAGTGTCCAACATGTGGACTGCCATTTTTGCCAGTTTGTATATTTTTTTATTGGGGCACGACCTGGTTGAGGTCGATGTCGCCGTTGTATATATATTTTCTTTTATGTACTAGGATTACCCCGCGGAGGAGTGCTCGAATAGCCGGGTTTTAGAGAGCAACAGGCCCGCATCTCATGGCGTTGAGACCCGGGGGCCTTACTCTAGAATTGGCGGGCTATTCACCGCACTCGTAGGGGCTAAAGGCTGACCCACTGTCGGGACCCGATTCTTGCTCACGGAACAAAGTGCCACGCCAATTGACATGCCAAGGGGGCGGGGACCACCTCTTGAATCCGTGGAGGCCACCTCTTGAGTCCGTGGGATCCACTGTAGAACAATGGGGAATTTTCAGAACACATTCCGAAAGAGGACCGAACTGTATTATAAATGTAATGATGTCACTGTAACACCCGAGCCCAATAATACTATGTATATTACTAGTTGAGGGTTATTTATTGCTCTTTCCAATTTTCCTGATTTTCTGGTGTTTATTGCTAAATTTTACCCGGTTAAGTCATTTTGGCACATAACAAATTTTAACTCCGAAAATAAAATTTAAGATGTCCATGTTGGCCTACTCGTCGCCACTAGTCGCGTGGTAGCGTCCGCGTGTCGAGATTCCGTTCCGTTTGGCTAAACGGGCAAGTTTGGGCGACTACGCGCGCGTGCAAGTGTCCGACTTGGGGGCATGCATTTTAATCACTAAACACCTCTTTTCAAAGTTTGGAACCCGCTTAAAATCTTATAATTTGAATTTGGAACTTTTGGGCGCAACCCGGGCGCGATTTGGAAATGTTTCATTTCGCGCCAAAAAGGGCCCGTTTCAATTTAATTTATATAACTAAATATATCCACGAATATATTTTCCTAACAGTTTATTTTCCCTTCAAATCCTTCTCAAACTTCCTCTATCTTCTCGTGGCCAATCACGAGCTCGCAATCGAGCTCGTGGGCCCCGCCTCCCTTTCCTCATCTCAGTCTCTCTCTACTCATTCTCTCTCTCTATCTATCATAATCTCTCAATCTCTCTCTTCCTCTCAATCAGCTCTCTCTCTCTCTTCCCATATATATATTAATAACATGCAGCCGCCTCCCCCCTTTAACCCACCACGAGAGAAACCCCACGTTAACCCTAACCCTAGCCTCGCGATCCCACCGCCGGCCTCCTCGAGACCTCGCCGTCGCCGCCCTCACCACCACGACCTCCACCGCACTCACCTACCCTCTTCCTCCCGTTCGCCCGCTCCTTCCCGCGCCTGCAACCCATCTCCCCGACGCCTCCATCCCCTCGCGACCTCGCCGTCGACGTCGCCTCCGACCGTCGAAGCCTCCCACGACCCCCTTTCACCCTACTCGTCGAGACCTCATCGTCGTTCCCTCCTCCCCTCGCCGGAATAGCAAACCTGAGCCTTCACCCTTCGCCTGCACCTCCCCTGTTCGCCGGAGAAGCGCGCCGGCGACCTCGTCGACGCCACCTCCGACCACCTCCCTGTTCCCTCGACCACCAGAGCCGACCCCCTCTCTCCTCCACTCGCCGCAGCACACTCCCTGCACGCCCGAGGCCCTTCCCCTTGCTGCAGCCACCGTCGCGGCCTCGCCGGCGTTCCAGTGCCGTCGAACCCGCGGTGGTCACACCCTTGGTGTCTCCCTATAAGTTTCCTTCTCTTTCCTTTTGGTACAACCCCCCGCTGGTCGTTTTGGCGTATGTCGTATCCTTGTTGCTAACTTTGCTATTCGGTTGTTGCCGGAACCCGACCGTGCCGTTTGACGAACCCGACGCTCCAGCGAAGCCCCCTGGTCCGTGTGATTCCAGTGACCTCTGTTGGGACTCGATCCGTGGCCGTGCTTCCATATCGCAGTTTCTGCCGACATCGCATCCGTGTTTCGGTTTGCGGAACCGCCGAGGCAAGTACCCGCATACTTGCTTAACATGCTACAACTTAATCATCATATTATAACCACACAACTAATATAACATCGTTACCTGTTATAACTTAGAATTGCTAGCCACGATTATCCGTAACTTTAAATCAATGAAATCATTGCTCGCTTTAACCGGTCTGCTATTAAGTCACACTTAACTAATCAAACCAAGTAGATCATCCCCAATTCATTTGTTAAAATCACTCATGAGACAATTATTGTGCTTAGTTCAGATTCATGTAACTCCATTACGCATATTATCGATATTGCTCGTCTTGTGGCTTTTGCACCTCAAAGGTGCGTGAACCGGATTAATAAGAGAATACGAAACATCACTGTGTTTACCTAGATTTATATTGTTATTTACTGTTTCCTGCTACTGTTCATTATTGATTGTGTACCTGTTGTGAGCACTTACCGATTGCACGACATATTGGCCTGACCCTGCTACACCTGACATATACATGCTTACCGACTCATCCCGTTGTACCATGACATTACTTGTTCCTGATCTCGTGCCTAATGCCGACAGACCTAACCATTCCTGCTGTCGATCCAGACAGACCTACCTTTACTTGACTTGTGTTGGCATTAGTCCTTGACTACCGAATACCTGACTGACATATATAGTTTGGGGGTATGGGGAAATCAAAGGTGAAACCGACTTGTAACTCAACAGTTCGATACATTGTTCTGATCAGTCTTACGGGCTTGGCCAGCTCCGGAGTGTTGATGCTGACATCACTCATCTATCCTACTACCTTTTACTGCTTAGCGGCACGTCTCGGATTCAGCCCCGAGAATCATGACCGTGGTCCCGGGCACGCACGGGATACTCTTGAGTTACATCGACGATTCATCAATTGGTTTCAAAGACTATAGAGTAGAAAACCTGATAGGACAGTTTAGTCACTACTGCACATTACCCTGTTTATTACTTCTTATTACTGCTTTATTCATGTTCATGCTTGCATTGTTTATTACCATGTTTATGCTACATTACTTGATATCATGACGCGCTGACGTCTGGGTTTTGCATGGCCCAGATTCCGTGCCCTTGACGTCGACCGAGCAGGAGTACTTCAGCCAGCAGGCTGAACTGTGAGTTCTTGAGAGTTTAGTTATTTATGTCATTTCATTTCCAGATGTGAGCCCGCATTATGGGACATACTGTTTATTCATTGTATTGGATCATTAGCTTCCGCACTTATTGTTTATTGATTCTTGTTATTATGGATTTGGACATGTATTAGTTTAGTTTATTTTTTTACTGTTCTTGATATCTTTACAACCGTAATGTGACTGTGGATGGATACTTCCTACCCACAGGTAGCATGGTTGGCTATGTCACGTGCCCAAATCTTGCGTACTCTGGGAAGCGGGGCGTGACAGTCACCCTCAATTACAGGGGCGCCTTTTAAGTGAATCGGCACTACAGGAGCTTGAGAACTCCGTAGTTAAGCGTGCTCGGGCCAGGGAAGTCATGGGATGGGTGACCTCCTGGGAAGTGGCCCTGGTCGGGTCCGGTTCGCTTTAAAGGGCAAAACCGTGCGGTTTCGGCCAGAGCTGACAATACCATCTGTACTGGGGAATTAGGGCGTTACATTTATGGTGGCTTATGCAGGTAGTCTTAAGAAATATATCACAAGAATAATAAGAATCAGCAACTATACATTCCTTATATTTCAAATTCCTTGAATCCATCCTAACCTTTTTTTTCTATCAAGGTCATGAATTCTCCTAACAACACCAGTACGAACGTCAATGGAAACACTCCACCGACTACTTTACCACTACCATCTACCATTGCAGCTCCCATCAACAGGCAAACGGTATTGCTCGAGGCGATCAAGAGCCTCTTGGAGGGTCAGCAGCAGCAGACCGCTATCCTCATGCACCGCCCAGAAGTCGAGGCACCCGGAGTCAAGCAATTCCGGGCACTGCACCCGAAACATTTCTTAGAAAAAGAGAGCCCACTGGAGGCAGAAGAATGGGCTCGTCAATAGAAGATGATCTGGCAGCAGCACAAGTGCCAGGGATTGATTGGGTGAGAGTTGCGAAGCTGCAACTAACAGACAATGCCAGAGTATGGTGGAAGGCTGAAGAAAGCCGTCTCGCCCAACCGATTGAATGGAAGACGTTTCGCGATATGTTCGACGCGAAATGCTTCCCTGAGACTGTCCGTTTTGACATGGAACAACGGTTTATCCATTTACAACAAGGCTCGATGTAGGTCAAGTCTGTGGATGAATACGATACTGAGTTTACCATGCTTAGCAGGTAATATATTGTCTCAAAATTCAAATTCCCGATTTCACTCATTACACTGCTAACACAAGACCGTAACAGGTTCGCTGCACACCTCATCCTGACTGTTGAGATTCAGGCATGACGATTTCAGCAAGGGTTGGACCCGGAAATCCAAGCCGCACTTGCTACAGGGGATTTTCCAACCCATGAGCTTGCTCATAAGGCTGCCCGATGCTATAAGGCAGTTGTGAAGAAGAAGGGCAGACCGCAGACTGCCGGTGTGAAACGCCCTGCCACACAGATGGCATGAGGAGCCTCTTCCAGGCCAACTTTTGCACCTAGGAGGCCGGGAGGAACATTTAACCGCCCTAGTCCAGACTTTTGTTTCTACTGCAAGAGGAATGGACACCTGGCGAAAGACTGCAGGCATGCAAATAGCCTGTGTTTGGTTTGTGGCGCATCCACTCACGCCATAGGAGCATGTCCATACCGACTCAACCCAGCTCCAGCACGTAAACCCGCAATCACAATTCCGCAGCGGCCAGCTATTCAGGCTCCTGCACCTCGGTTAGCTCTTCCTGCTCCACTTTCACATGGACCTCCTGCACAGTCTCCTCATCAATTCCATCAGGAATAGAGGAACATGCCTCAAGGGCAGAGAAACGTGCCCCAAGGACAGAGAATATGCCTCCAGCAAGGAGGAATGTACCCAGACGTCGGGCTTTCACAATGACGGTTGAGGAAGCCGAAGCCACTGGCCAAGTTATCACTGGTAATTTCCAATCCTTTCACATCTTTTGAATACATGTATATCACTATATTTTTCCTGTATCTAAAACCAACCTCACACAACTTTGGTACTATACTAATAGCCACCCTTCCTGCACTCGCACTGTTCGACACTGGAGCGTCACACTGCTTCATATCGCAACGATTCGTGAGAACGCATGCGAATCCCGTGAAGCCACTCATTTCAAGCTGGAATGTCAGTTTCGGTAATGGAGTATTAAAAGCAACTATGGGATTTGATCAGTGTCCAGTTATAGTTTGCGGATGAGAATTCTACGTGAATTTTAAAGTACCAGACATCGTAAATTTCGATGTTGTGTTGGGAATGGACTGGCTGGGAGTTTTCTATGCTATGATTGACTGCCGTCAAAGGAGGGTAGTATTTGAGATACCAGATCACCCAGTCTACTACTTCAAGAGTGGAGATAGAACGCTGGAGCCAGGAATCTTCTGTGCTAAATCAAAGAATGCAGAAGTGTTTACTCTACCGGCGGAAGAAGAAAAGCCAGAGGTCGTTCGAGAGTTCGAGGATGTATTCCCTGAAGATATCTCAGGTTTGCCTCCCGATCGACTTATTGAATTCAGTATCGATTTACTACCTGGTGCGCAACCGGTAATCAAAGCTCCGTACCGGCTAAGTCCAGAAGGATTGAAGGAGATCCGCACTCAGTTGGACGAACTTCTGAAGAAAGGTTGGATTCATCCCAGTATTTCAAGTTGGAGATCTATGGTATTACTTGTGAAGAAGAAATAAGGTTCATACAGAATGTGTGTAGATTACCGAGCTCTGAACGAAGTGACGATAAAGAACAAGTATCCACTACCGCGTATCGATGATCTTTTCGATCAGCTAAGTGGGTCTTATGTATTTTCGAAGCTAGATCTTCGTTCGGGTTATCATCAGGTGAAGGTCAAAGAGTCCGATATTCCAAAGACGGCGTTCAGGAATCGATATGGTCATTATGAGTATCTCGTAATGCCATTTGGAGTGACCAATGCACCTTCTATATTCATGAATCTGATGAACCAAGTTTTCCGAGAGTACTTAGACAGGTTTGTTGTTATCTTCATCGACGACATCCTGGTGTATTCAAAGGATTGGAAAGAACACGCCGAGTATTTACGGATTGTCCTGGATACATTGCGACAACATCAACTCTATGACAAGTACAATAAGTGTGAATTTTGGCTAGATCAAGTCGGATTTCTCGGACATATCGTTTCAGGCGAAGGAATCTCAGTAGATCCAGCTAAGGTGTCAACTGTCCGCGAATGGACGACACCAATTACGGTGAAAGATATACGAAGTTTCTTGGGATTAGCAGGATACTACTGAAGATTCATTGAAGGTTTTCGAAAATTGCAGCACCCCTGACCAAGTTCACAAGTAAAGATGAAGTATTCATGTGGTCAGAAGCATGTGAACAAGCTTTTGTAGAACTCAAGTCAAGATTAACTTCAGCTCCTATTCTCGTAATACCGAATCAATCTGGAGGATTCGTTGTGCATTGCGATGCGTCCGGTAAGGGATTAGGATGTGTTCTACACTAGCATGGAAAGTGTTGGATATAGTGCCCTCAAGTCAATTATTGTAATCGCAGGCACGCGATTGTGATGATTGAGGGAGGATCTATACGGGTAGAACAGTCTTACTCAAAATGATAGTATGTTATCTGGTTTGTCTCTATCATCATATACATGTATTATGTGGTATTACAGATCACTATTACATGTTGATTGAGCTCATAGAATCCTTGCTTGACTACTAGCATTATGATGGCGATCATATACGTGGGAGCTGGGTGGTCTATAAGCACATCCTTAAATGTCCCTAGTCGAGAGAGTATCGAGACTGGGCATCGATACTCCAGAGTAGACTAGTGTATACTTTTTGAGACCCCGACGAGGGGCGGTGGCCGGTCTCACAAGCCATTGGTGTCAGTTAGTCACCAAAGATAGTATACAGGTGCTCATTGGGTTATAAGTTACACTGGACGGACTCGCTGGGAACATGCTAGATGGTATTATACCTATTGTCAGATAGCAGTTCTCAGGTGACATGAGTACAGGTTAGTCTGTCGACCTGAGATCGTCATTTATCTTATGTGAGTTCCCACTGTGCTTTGATTACTACCCTACCACGGCTCAAAGGAGTCGTGCAAACATGTTTTAGTTGGGTACAGTCCCGAGCCACATGGAGGCAGTGAGCGGATCGTCGGGGATTCGTCTCTCCCGGTATTGGAGGTTGATGTAGCGCGGTGCACGGATGACCATCACTAGAAATCCTTGGCCAAGGTAGACGAGAATTACTGATTTGGATCAGTAGTTTCTCAGTGGGTGATGGGCTTTATACCGACACGAAATATCGCGTTATTAGGGGCCTGACTTTAATCCATCCCATTGACTCGATATGCGATACTCTTAGACGAACAGATCGGACTGTATGGAGATTGTCACTGACAGACTCAGTAGGGGTACAGATGAGTTTGCTCGTCGGCCTTCCTTTCGCTCAATGCCTGGGTCGCCGTTACGTACAGCTAGTGCCGCTGACGTGCTTGTGGTTAAACCCACTGCCAGCATATTGACAAGTCTGTAGAGTCTCATACAGAGGGTTTTCACGGTTCAGGCGATATGATATAGATGACGTATGTTGTGTTGGGATACCTACAACGGCAGCAAGGTTTCGGGTGGCATCATCCATGCCAAGTTTAAATTTTTGCCATTATAGATAACCCTAACCCTAGATCTTTAACTAGAGAATCAAACAAAACTAACATGTTAACAATTTAACAATTAAGAGTTTGGGATTACAACCTTTGTAGTCCGTTCCTTCGCTTCATAAGCTCCGAGTTGAGGTCCTTTCGCTGTGATCATCAAGTACCCGGACTCTAGAGAGGCTCCATGAGGTAAATGAGACATCCTTGCTCGAATACTTCACAATCCAAGATGATCTACCTTGAAGAATCACAAACCCAAGCTCTCACTTCACTAATCAAGTATTAGTGAAGCAAACATCCTAATCTAAGTGGCTAGAATAGATGAGGATGATGAAGTAGGAATTTTGCTCTCTTTTGTTTTCTTTATCTCACTTTAATTCATCACAAATAAAAATCAAGCAAGCTCTTTTGTGAGCAAGAAGAAGATGAAGAACAAAGTGATGAATGAATTATTTTTTTGGTTAGAAATGCAACCTAGGATTAAGCATGTCATGCTTAACCCTTGTAGAGACTAAACCATAGGTTAGGGTTAGGGTTGGGTTAATAAATATCAAGTAAATATCAAGAAGGTTTGACAAAGTCAACAAAAGAAAATATCTCCACAATTTGGTATAAACCCAAAACAAAACATTAACCCTAATCCAAACCCTAGCATGGTTTAATCTCAAAACCCTAGTTGCATTTGTAACCCTAACATGTTACAATATTATATATCACATATATAATATATAATGTAACAAAAGAATACAATTAACATATATTACATATATATCAATGTATTACCAAGTGAGAAAAAGAATCATTTAAGTGAGCTTATATTAGTTAATGTAATGTAATATATCACACATATAATTATACATTAAATTATCGAATCAACACTTGATCCGATAATCCGGCTATTTTACATATAACCGACTAATATAACATGTATCATTTTATCGAATCAACCATTGATCCGATAACCCGGCTATATCACATATACCTGGCCGATATCACATATCGTGAGAATAGAATACGGTATCACATACACGTATTATTCTCGGTCCCGCACATATCACATATGTGCTCCTACTCCATTTTGCCTGAGCCAGGAAATCTCTGTGTAGGACTCTAAAGAATCGTCAATACGCCGGCAGTAGGTGATAATCATATCAAGCACCCACTAGCTGCAAGCGGTCGGCTAAACGTAACAGCCACCCGGGTATTGAGCGATCAGAAGATCAACAAGCAAGCCTGTATATACTCCTGTGAATCCAATCAGTAACACTACTGTATAGTCCGGTCTCTTTGTCTGATATGTCACATATCTAATCTAGGGGTGTAAACGTCAGACCCCAGTAACCGATAAGTCGTGTCGATGTAAGGCTCATAACGAGTCGAGAAACTATTGATAACTCTTACCGGTAAATCTCCATAACATCCCTGGCCAGGGACTTCCAGTTATAGCCAATCGAACATAGCGCAACATCAACTCCCAATACAGGGAGAGACGAAATCCCTCCTATCGCTCATTACCTCCATGTGATTCGGGACTGTACCCAAAAGCCACCGTTTTGCACGTTCTCATGAACGTGGTAAGGTGGAAATCAAAGCACAGTGGGAATCACACAAGACTCTATGACGATCTCGGGTCTACAGACTAACCTGTACCAGTGTCACCAGAGAACTGTTATCTGACGATAGGTATAATACCATCTAGGAGTTCTCGGCGAGTCCGTTAAGTGTACCCAGTCTCCAATGAGCACCCGTACACCATCTTTGATGTCAAACACCGATGGATATGGGACCGTCCATCGCCCATCATATGGGTCAAGATGCGTATACGCTAGTCTACTCTGGAATATCGATGCCTTGTCTCGATACTCCCTCGACTAGGAACAATTATAGGATGTACTCTTGGACTACCCTGGCCCTACTAGTATGATCTGCATCATAGTCCTAGTAGTCGAGTACATATCCTAAGGGCTTTATCAACATGTGAGAGCAAGACAGTAAATCAATACAAGTCAACATGTTAAGACAAAGTGAAACAAAATAGCATACTATCATGTCGAGCAAGAAAGTCCTCTCTCTCTATATATCCAAGCATCCACTATAATATACATCATATGTACAACAATGGCCTCTAGGGCATATATATAACTAACATGTTGGTACATACAGGTGTCCGATTAAATATGTGTATAGGCTACACAGAATTTAATCGGACGGTTGATAATACTAGCGGCTTAGGATTAAGACGGATTATTAAATCAAGTTTTGATTTAATAATATATATATATATATATATATATATATATATATATATATATATGAATTCTAGTATTATTGTTCACTATTTATTTTCTCTCTTGGCAATTCGTATTTTTATACGAATACGCGTATATGTATTTCATACGCATACCGGGTTGTATTCCGTATTTATACAGAATATCTTCTAAAAGATGGACACCTTATTATATGATTTTCATTTTAGAAAATCATTTGGAAATGAGGTGGAGGGTGAGGTGGTGTTGGAGATAGTGCTCTCAGAGTCAATTATTGGATCACAGGCACGTGATTGCAATGATTGAGGGGAGGACCTGTCCCAGTACTCAAGATGATAGTATGCTATCTGGTTTACCTTTATCATCGTGTACTGCTTTAGGTGACCTTACAGGTCACTATTGCACGTCGATAGAGCCCCTAGGATTCTTGCTTGACTACCGGCAGTATGAGGGCGATCATATACGTGGGAGCTGGTAGTCTATAAGCACATCCTTAAATGGTCCCTAGTCGTGGGAGTTTCGAGACAGGGCATCGATACTCCAGAGTAGACTAGTGTATACAGTCGAGACCCCGACGAGGGGCGGTGGCCGGTCTCACAAGCCACTGGTGTCAGTTGGTTCACCTAAGATGTATACAGGTTCTCATTGGGTTATGAGTACACTGGACAGGACTCGCCGGGAACCTGCTAGTTGGGTTTATACCAGACGTCAGATAGCAGTTCCCTGGTGACATGTGTACAGGTTAGTTCATCGACCTGGGATCGTCATTTGTCTCGTGTGAGTTCCCACTGTGCTTTGATTACTACCCTACCACGGCTCAAAGGAGTCGTGCAAACAGGTTTTAATTGGGTACAGTCCCGAGCCACATGGAGGCAGTGAGCGGATCTGCAGGGGTTCGTCTCTCCCGGTATTAGGGGTGAGGTCGCGCTGTGTCGAGGAGAGCCAGAACATGAAAAGTCCTTGGCCAAGGCAGGAGATTTGCTGGTAGGTATTCCAGTAGTATCTCAGGGTGTTCTGGGCTGCACTCCGACACGACTTGTACCGCTTTTGGGGGTCTGACTTTTACCAACCCCCTAGGCCCGCTATGCGATGCTCATAGAGGAACGGACCGGACTGTACGGATATTGTCACTGACAGGCTCAGTAGGGTGTCAGGATGAGTTCGCTCATCGACGTCTCTTTTAGTCAATAGCTGGTGGCCCGTCACGTATGGCTAATACCTCTGACGTGCTAGTGGTTAAATCCACAGCCATAGTATTGACGAGTCTTTAGAGTCCACCACACACAGTTACTCAAGTTTCGGGTGAAACGCTGTAGAGGCCGTATGGAGATATGGCAGGGTTCGATCAGATACGTGCGGTATTGCACGGATCGTGATCGGACGGTTTTTACTAGCCGGCTTTGGCTTAAGCCGGATCCTAGTATTAGATAGTGTAGATTTTGTCTCTTTGCATTTGTGTTCAGTGGGAATACAAATGCGGGCATGTATTTGCAGTTGTGAGGTTTTCCTGTAATTTATTACGGGATCGGTTTTCTGGAGTTGCCAGTTTGCTTTCCGTTCCGGCCGTTTTTCCTTTGTTCCTTCACGGCCGGACTTTTCGATGGAAGGGGGTAATTTGCAATTGTGCAAATTAGTTTTTGTGGAGGGGGTCCTTTGTATTATGTGTGGCTTCATCATGAGATCCTCTTCTTGTCATCTCTTTTGCTTAAATGAGATTTGAAATGGATTGGAAATTGATTTGAACAATTTCTTTTGTTTATCATTTCTTTTTCTCCATCATGCTTGAGATTCTTTTTTTTTCCACCATGATGATTTTGGCCGGCCACTATTCAAGGGAGAGGGGAGATTGATTTTAGTGGGTGGTGATTTATCTCATCTCATGCTTTGAAAACTTGAGAGCTCCATTTTCTTTCTCTCAAGTTCATTCTTTTCCTCCACATACCATGGCAACTTCAAACCCTCAAAGAGACAAAGGTTTTCTATACTAGCCTACAACAAATCTTGGACGCGTCGGCTAGCCAACTTCGCGCCCGAGTTGCCTCGGTCCAGAGGTGGGACCCCATAAAATATTCCGGCTACGTGGTGCCCTTTCCGACGAGGAGTTGACGGATGGAGATTCCGCGAGAGATCGGAGTGGAGACGAAGACCGAAGGACACGGATCGCTTGGTATAGCTTCTCTACTCTTTTCTATTTTGCTAGTTGCAACGTTAATGGCCCGATCCGGGTGAAAAGTGCGCGGTGGTGCCGGTTTGCTAGTTTGCAAAGTTTTTGTTTCCGCGTTTCTGGCGTCGGATCGACGGCCGGGGCGCCGCCACCGGCTTACAATGGTATCAGAGCCACGCCATTAACCATGCCTAGCTTGCTCTAGTGTGTTTAGAACTCGATCGAACAAAAATCCCCAAAAACCGTATTTTCCTATGCATGTGTTTTCTGTCGAAATTTTTTCTGCTCCAAAATTTTTTCAGGTCATTGCAGAAAGACATGCAAGAAATTCTAAGAATTCTGGTAAAAATTTGGTCGCGAGATCACTCCATACCGCCGCGGAACCGCGGCCAAACCCATGATTGGGCCGCGGTTCCGCCGCGCTTTTAACTGTTCATCGTGGCAAATTTTTCCAGAAGGCTTCTGATTAGGAAATAGGGATTTTGGGATATTTTCTTTGGGCCCAGATTTTCTGTAAGTGCTACAGTACTGCTTGGGGCCCACTTGATAAATTTTGTTCGATCGGATATTTTAAACATGCCAGTTCACAGTATTTACATTATATCTGCGACCGTGAATGTCACTCGATCGGTAAATCCAGTCTATCTGCTATAGCCCTTTTAGACGGATTTGCGAACGTGACATTCACGTTGATGTTCTGTGTTTTGCTGTGTTGTTGCGGATCGGTCGTGGGGGATAGCCTGGCTGCAGTATTAGTACAGTTTTTTTTATATGTACATTTGATATTGCGGGGCGAGCGTCCGACATGTGGACTGCCGTCACTGCCTGTTTGTATTATTATTTTGGGGCACGACCAGGTTGCGGTCGATGTACCCGTTGTATGTATATTTTACTTTCTGTACTAGGATTACCCCAAGGAGGGGTGCACGGATAGCCGGGTTCTAGAGGGCAACGAGCCCGCATCTCATGACTTTGAGACGGAGGGGGCTTTACTCTAGAATTGGCGGGCTATTCGCCGCACTCGTAGGGGGTACAGGTTGATCCAGGAGGGGTGCCCAAGTTACCGGATTCCGTGAAGTGCTGGGTGGTCCATTCACGTTGCTGAAAGGGGCTGCCTCGCTTCAGGTTTTGGCGGGTAACTTGCCGCGCCCGTAGGGGTCTAGGATTTCATTGCGCAGGTTGTCCACACGACCAGGGGAACGTCGGGTTTCAGTAGCGGCTCTGTGAAACCCGGGGATCCCAGATATCTGTATCGATTTGTGTTGCTATACATTTCTGTGTTGCTGCATTTTTATCACGCCTTGAGCGAAAATTATATATTGTATATATACTAGTAGATGTTGTATATGTTTTTCATCCACGCTAGTCCAGTCCCCGCTCTGTCGTTAGTTAGCTAACCTAACGGGTGATGACGGGACCCAGTGGCGAATGCGGATGGCATATACGTACGTCAGTATATTTTCGTTCTTTGTGGTGTGATCAATTGATGGGACTGCGTTGATTCAGATCAATGCAAGATAAACAAACCTATTCTGATATTGTTGGAACACTTTTCAAAAAGCTGTTATTGCAAGGACGTTCACTTTTGTTTT
Organism: Agapanthus africanus; assembly: GCA_030015575.1. Lineage (NCBI taxonomy): Eukaryota > Viridiplantae > Streptophyta > Magnoliopsida > Asparagales > Amaryllidaceae > Agapanthus > Agapanthus africanus. The sequence goes on along the minus strand of CM057339.1, from coordinate 194,911,593 downwards.
GCATAGTGGTATTCAGTTGGAATATCCTGCTCCTCAGTCGACGAGGCAAGGGCCGAGATCCCTTCACCGGGAGTGACCCCTTGGACAGAAGTTTGCGTCAGGGCAATAACTTCACTATAGCCGTTTACTTTTGCTTTGCATCGTGGTATTCAGTTGGAATATCCTGCACCTCATTCTACGGGGAAAGAGCCGAGATCCCTTCACCGGGAGTGACCTCTTTAGCCAAGGTTTTCGTCACTATATTTTAAAAGCTATCAGTTCCTTCAACGATATCAAGTTCATTACGTTAAAGGTTTTCGCCAGAAACCATTCGTAGCCCTCCGTCGTTTCATATGGATAGTTAATAGTATTCAAGCTGTGTGTGTTGGCCAAAGTCAAGGTACAGTGTTTGGTAGCTGTTGGGTATTCATATGCAGCATAGATAGATGCGTTGGTTTGGGACAGTCGTACTGCCATTTTGGCCAAAGTCAAGGGTAGGTACGGGTGGGTTCAAATTAACCAGGAAAATGACGGGTAGAACTTGACATGCGACTTATGATATGTTGGCCAAAGTCAAGGTCATAAGAGCATGGGGTAGAAATCCACATCGGGAGTTTCAAAAGAACTGAAACTTGCCAGATATGCGCATACCTTCTGGAGTGTGATAACGTGAGCGGATTCCGTCATGTTATCATGCGATGATAGTTGGATCCCGATTCCCACTGATGAGTTGGTTTACTCCTCGGGTGATCCCGGCTAATTCTTCTTTCAGGTTTGGAGAAGAATTTGAGTTACAGTGGGAGGTTTCCAGATTAGATAAAGTGATAACCATTCTGATCTAGGTTAGAGTGCACGCTGAGTGTTTCTTTTCTCTCTCTCTTTGGCAGCGACCATTGACCCGACCCTAGACTATGACTCAGTGACCAAGTTGACCGAACCTTCTTAACACTGGCTTTTGGATTGTCAGAGTTGCAAACCTCATTGCCACTCCTACTTTTAACCTTTTCTCCAGGACACTCCGTATTACTACGAACGTCCACTTCCATTGGACAAAACCATCGTATGGTCATATACGAACTCGAAAGAATTCGAGGATGGTTTCTGGTTCTGGAGAAAACGAATAGGACTATTCAGTTGTCTTTTCCTTTTACCTTCTCTCTCAGATTGCGAGTACTCCTTGGCTTAGGAGATAGTACACCTATTACGCAAATTGGATAGTCTTCTTCCATACCATAGGTAGGTGCCGACCGGTAGGGAATGAAGAAAGCCAATTAGCCTAAACGGTGTACAGAAGGTATTAAGTTCAGACAAAGCAAGAGATTAGTAAGAGGGCAAAGTAAATTGCGGCTGCTATTCACGACCAAACCAAGTATTTCTTCGCAAATCCTAAATCACCTTTGTATTTCTCCAGGACACTCCGTATCACTACGAAGATCCCAGTTTATTGGATAATCCATCGTATGGTTATATACGAACTCGAAAGGAACTTGTTCCAGTTCGGGGATGGATCCTGGTTCAGGAGAAATAGGAATAAAGTTCATTCAGGTGTCTTTTATCTTCACCTTCTCTCACGTTGCGAGTGCTCCTAGGATTAGGACAGTACACCCTTTATGCTTATTGGATAGTCTTCTTCCAAACCATAGGCTGGGGCCGAACGGTAGGGAATGAAGAAAACCATTTGGCTTAAAGGGGTGTACAGAAGGTAATGACTAAAGACATATAAAGGGATTTGGAGAAGTGGCAAAGAATTATACGGTTATAGTTGTGAATCTGGATAATGGAAGTGGCATTACTAGGAATACCAGGATACCCTATCGAAACATTTCAATGTTTCAGTTTCACTGTGTACTGTTAATAGAAAACTGATTTCCCAATTAGACACTTGCTCCAGGGTATGTATTTACCAGGTATGAGTCTCACATCTGCATGGTTTTACAGATGATGAGTGGGAGTAAGTTATTGGGAATTAGGTGACCATCCTCATTATATCGGGATTCGTTGGAATTGGTGATATTTGAGGAAATCACCTGGGTAGTTTGCCGGTCGGCAAATATTTGGTTTTGAATATCCGTTGTTGTGCACCAATTTCAAATTGATATATCTGTACGTCTATTTTTATAGAGTGAGATATACTTTTTGAAATTATGTCTTTGACATTTACCTATATCAGTGGATGGTTAGGTAAGGAGCATTGAACAGCGGTGTAATTCTTCTTAACCAAAAGTACAGTTTTCGACCTACGACACACAGTGAATGAGTTTTTAGACTCAAGGGACTTATACAAAGTATTGCATATTGTCAGTGTCCATTAGGACAGAGGGGTAGGTACTCGTACTATATTCTGTTTACTTGTGACTTCTCTAGTTCTTAGACAGGTGTTTCGTAGAAACGCAGAGTCCAAGTTTTGAGAAGTTATAGGTATAAGAATAAAGTAGAGAACCAGGTATTGCAAGTATCGGGATTCTTCAAGGTGATCGAAGATGTAGATACTTGTGTATGGTATTCAGTTGATAGTAATGATTAAGAGAACTTGCTTCTCTTTCAGGTTACTCATAGTTGGAAGCATTCCTAAGTTGAGTAACGCTGATCGGCCTCCTTCCATTTAGTTGACATGCACTGGAGACAGCTGCATGATTTGAATCTGGTTCAATTAAATCAGTGCCTCTGTTTCTATATTGGATATAGAACAGTTCATATCTTGACATTGTTAAGATAGGGGAAGTTGTCCAGCTTATGCTTAAAACCAGACTCTGGATAACTCAAGGCACGTTTCTGTAATGGCTGTTTGTGGGTTGACCCGGGCTATGCAGAGGGTTGATATTCTACCATCTGGAAGATCAATAGTGATATTGTTCTTGACTCGCCACAGTTTTAATTAAAAATGGATTTTTTCAGAAAACAGTAGTGGGAGTATGGTAGAACTGGAAGTGATTCCAGAACCGCAAACGATTACTGAAGATTTGATAAGAACCTATAGATTCAATCTGGTTTGACATTCCATTAGGCCACTCCGCAGATATGGTGGGTAACCTCAGGCACTCGAGAGGTACTTCGGTATGCTCAAGGACGGTGGCAGGGAGGTTCTTGTTTACCCAGACTTGCCATTGCTGTTGTTCCAGACTGTGAGACCCGGTAGGAGGATGAATATAGCGTCGTTCTAAACTAGCTTTAGAAGCGTACGTCTATATGACTCTGCCAGAGGGTTGTCATAGTCAGTGGGAGCAGAGGAAGCATTGGTGGACAGTTAGCTTATGTTTATTTATAGACTAAAGCAAATATAGCGGAGATAGATCATCTATTTCTGATGTGACAGTCATAGGTCTGACTTCATCAGAATAAGGGATGGATCTGTTAAGAAGGTAGTAGGGTGTGATGTCCTGGTATTTGATGACATACACAGAGTAGGAAGTGATATTCCTATACTACGATCGGTTATACTTTGGTCGTCACACAGTGGTTTCTCCACATAGGACTTGGATATTATATCAGACATTCTGGTCACTAGATCTATGGTTTTAGGTCTAGATTTGGGTGGTTTCCTAATCTGGGTACTTTGACAGCATTCTATGAGTATTTAGAATGGACGACTCCTGGCATGGTAGTGTACCTGCAGGTAATGGAGTCACCCTCTCTAAAGGTGTCTTACAGACTAAAGGGGAGAGGGATACACATGATTGGCAGATCACTTGCTTAGGCAATTGAGTCAATCATTAGATGTCAAGTACCACACCAGATGTTGTTCTTGCAGTAGATGCAATAAGTTGATATTGATCCAATCCTGGGGAAACAGTCGGAAGCAGTTTTAGAACATAAGTGAATGTTCTAGGGATATGATAACAGCATTCTCCTTCGGGAGACAGTTATCATTCCAGGCTTCCAAGGTGACCTGGATGGCAGAGTGGCTGTCAGAGTTATAGTTTTCCCTCTGACGAGGGGCAGTATTTTGGACAGGTGGTCCAAGTGGATACTGAGGGAAGGCATGGCGCAGGATACTGATTAAGTTCAGTTGACGATACAGTCTAAGAAGTTTGGATTTGGAGTTCATTTATGAGCTAGGTCCCATCAGACATCCAAACATATTCTAAGACAGGTATTGCTCATTTCGAGAGATAGTTTTCTCCGCGAACTTGAGATAGAGAGAGACATAGAAAGAAACATCAGAGCGGATCCACTCACTGAGGCTATTCCTCGAACGCAATAGTTTCGCAAACGAGCTTTGTGAGACGGACTAGTAGAGGAGTTGGGTGTTCGGTATCACACGGGCTGTGAGTATGCGACATCGCAATAATTAGCCTTGAGTGCAAGTGGGAGATTGTTGGAGATAGTGCCCTCAGAGTCAATTATTGGATCACAGGCACGTGATTGCAATGATTGAGGGGAGGACCTGTCCCAGTACTCAAGATGATAGTATGCTATCTGGTTTACCTTTATCATCGTGTACTGCTTTAGGTGACCTTACAGGTCACTATTGCACGTCGATAGAGCCCCTAGGATTCTTGCTTGACTACCGGCAGTATGAGGGCGATCATATACGTGGGAGCTGGTAGTCTATAAGCACATCCTTAAATGGTCCCTAGTCGTGGGAGTTTCGAGACAGGGCATCGATACTCCAGAGTAGACTAGTGTATACAGTCGAGACCCCGACGAGGGGCGGTGGCCGGTCTCACAAGCCACTGGTGTCAGTTGGTTCACCTAAGATGTATACAGGTGCTCATTGGGTTATGAGTACACCGGACAGGACTCGCCGGGAACCTGCTAGTTGGGTTTATACCAGACGTCAGATAGCAGTTCCCTGGTGACATGTGTACAGGTTAGTTCATCGACCTGGGATCGTCATTTGTCTCGTGTGAGTTCCCACTGTGCTTTGATTACTACCCTACCACGGCTCAAAGGAGTCGTGCAAACAGGTTTTAGTTGGGTACAGTCCCGAGCCACATGGAGGCAGTGAGCGGATCTGCAGGGGTTCGTCTCTCCCGGTATTGAGGGTGAGGTCGCGCTGTGTCGAGGAGAGCCAGAACATGAAAAGTCCTTGGCTAAGGCAGGAGATTTGCTGGTAGGTATTCCAGTAGTATCTCAGGGTGTTCTGGGCTGCACCCCGACACGACTTGTACCGCTTTTGGGGGTCTGACTTTTACCAACCCCCTAGGCCCGCCATGCGATGCTCATAGACGAACGGACCGGACTATACGGATATTGTCACTGACAGGCTCAGTAGGGTGTCAGGATGAGTTCGCTCATCGACGTCCCTTTTGGTCAATAGCTGGTGGCCCGTCACGTATGGCTAATACCTCTGACATGCTAGTGGTTAAATCCACAGCCATAGTTTTGACGAGTCTTTAGAGTCCACCACACACAGTTACTCAAGTTTCGGGCGAAACGCTGTAGAGGCCGTATGGAGATATGGCAGGGTTCGATCAGATACGTGCGGTATTGCACGGATCGTGATCGGACGGTTTTTACTAGCCAGCTTTGGCTTAAGCCGGATCCTAGTATTAGATAGTGTAGATTTTGTCTCTTTGCATTTGTGTTCAGTGGGAATACAAATGCGGGCATGTATTTGCAGTTGTGAGGTTTTCCTGTAATTTATTACGGGATCGGTTTTCTGGAGTTGCCAGTTTGCTTTCCGTTCCGGCCGTTTTTCCTTTGTTCCTTCACGGCCGGACTTTTCGATGGAAGGGGGTAATTTGCAATTGTGCAAATTAGTTTTTGTGGAGGGGGTCCTTTGTATTATGTGTGGCTTCATCATGAGATCCTCTTCTTGTCATCTCTTTTGCTTAAATGAGATTTGAAATGGATTGGAAATTGATTTGATCAATTTCTTTTGTTTATCATTTCTTTTTCTCCATCATGCTTGAGATTCTTTTTTTTTCCACCATGATGATTTTGGCCGGCCACTATTCAAGGGAGAGGGGAGATTGATTTTAGTGGGTGGTGATTTATCTCATCTCATGCTTTGAAAACTTGAGAGCTCCATTTTCTTTCTCTCAAGTTCATTCTTTTCCTCCACATACCATGGCAACTTCAAACCCTCAAAGAGACAAAGGTTTTCTATACTAGCCTACAACAAATCTTGGACGCGTCGGCTAGACAACTTCGCGCCCGAGTTGCCTCGGTCCAGAGGTGGGAGCCCGTAAAAGATTCCGGCTACGTGGTGCCCTTTCCGACGAGGAGTTGACGGATGGAGATTCCGCGGGAGATCGGAGTGGAGACGAAGACCGAAGGACACGGATCGCTTGGTATAGCTTCTCTACTCTTTTCTATTTTGCTAGTTGCAACGTTAATGGCCCGATCCGGGTGAAAAGTGTGCGGAGGTGCCGGTTTGCTAGTTTGCAAAGTTTTTTTTTCCGCGTTTCCGGCGTCGGATCGACGGCCGGGGCGCCGCCACGGGCTTACAGATGGCATGAGCATGGTTAGAGGTATGTCGAGAGGTATGACTTTTGATTGTTTATTGTAAAATGAGATGAGATATTTTTGCATGGTTGAAAAATAAGGAGCCATTCTTTCTACATGCTATCATTCACTCTTGATTTTTTTCATACTCTCTTGACTCTTCATGCTTGAGAGCTCTTCTACACTTCGCTCATTTTCTTTCTTGAGTTGCTCATGCCATGGTTTTCCTCACCTCCTCCTCTTTCTTCTTTCGTTGCTCACTTGAGCAAAAGAAATGAGAGAAAAAGAAAGTGGAAAATTCCTACATCCCCACTCTCCATTGCTAGCGATCTTGGAGCATCTGTTGTTTCGCTACGCAAAGCCGGAGCCTGCATCGTTTCCCTCAGGTGGATTATCTTCGGCAAAGGAGGACCGACTTTCAAGCTTGATCCAAAGGACCTCAAGGAGCTAAGGAAGATGGTAGAAGACAGAAGGACACGTATCATTCGGTATAATGCTTCTAACCATGTAGCTAGAATATCTTTTGTAGCTAGTGTAGGTTTATGGTTTGATTCTAGACAGGTTTCTTAGCGCTAAGTTATTTAAACACCATTTTTTGTTCCGCACCGGCCACGGTAGATGGCCAGGGCGCTAGCAAACCCCAACATGGTATCAGAGACATCCCATAAACCTTTACTAGATAGTTTACAGAAAGTTAAAATGTCGATTGACCAAATTTTCCGAATCATATTTCTACATTGCCATGCTTGCTGTTGATTTTACAACCGGTTCAAAAAATATTTCAGATTGTTTTAAAAATACGTGCAGGAATTTATAGGGCATCTCAAGAAATTTGAGCACTTGAGCTAAGAATTTGGCTCCAGAACCGCCGCATATCATGCCTATTCGCGTCGGTTCTGCGGTCGTTTTGTGTCCACTGTGCGTCAAATTTCTTCTGGCACTCTATTACATAGAAATATGATTTTTGGGATATTTGGTTTTGGCCCAGATTTGTTTGAGTGTTGGTTTGCATTTGGGGCCAATGTGGAAAATTTTTAGTCGATCGAAATTTTAAATACGTGTTTATCAGTGCATGTGATAATATCTGCGACCGTGAATATCATTGAGCGGTACAACCCGACTAGTTGCTATATGTTCAACTAGACGGGTTTGCGAACGTGATATTCACATTGATGTTCTGTGTTATGCTGATATTGTGATTGGATTTTCGTGCGGGATAGCCTGTGGTGCAATGGTAATAGTACAGTTCAGATCCATTTGTATATTCGTTATTGCGGGGCGAGCGTCCGACATGTGGACAGCCGTCTCTGCCAGTTTTTATATTATTTTATTGGGGCACGACTGGGTTGAGGTCGATGTCGCCATTGTATATATACTTTTCTTTTCTGTAGTTGGATTACCCCGGGATGGAGTGCTCGAATAGCCGGGTTCTAGAGGGCAACGAACCCGCATCTCATGGCGTTGAGACGGAGGGGGCCTTACTCTAGAATTGGTAGGCTATTCGCCGCACTCGTAGGGGGTACCCATGGAGGGGTGCTCAAGTTACCGGATTCTGTGAAGTGCTCGGTGGCCCATTCATTTTGTTGATTGGGGTTTCCTTACTTCTGCAATTGGCGGGTAACTTGCTGCACTCGTAGGGGTCTTGGTTATACATTGCACATGCTATTCACACGACCGGGGAGCGTTGGGTTTCATTTGCGGCTCAAAGGAAACCTGGGGCTCCTAGATTATCCGTTATTCTGTATTGCTTATCGCTCTTCTATGATGTTGCTTATATCATGCCTGGGACGAATGTTATATGTATATTTATATATATATATATATATATATATATATACTAGTAGATATTATATATGTTTTGCATCCGCGCTAGTCCAGCCCCCGCTCTGCCGTTAGTTAAGTAACCTAACGGTGCATGACGGGGCCCCATGGCGAATGCGGATGACATATACGTACATTGTATTTTCATTTTTTTCTGGTGTGATATGGTTTAATTGATGGGACTGCGTTAATTTCGATTAGTACAAAGAAAAATAAACCTATATGATGTTGTTGGAACCAAGTTTTTTAAAAACTGACATTACAAACGTTTCCTTTTGCTTTGCACAGCGGTATTCGGTTCTGAATATCTGGCACCTCATTCGACGAGGCAATAGCCGAGATCCCTTTATAGGGAGTGATCTCTTGGGCAAAAGTTTGCGTTTTTGTAATAACTTCACTATAGTCGATTCTTTTACTTTGCATCGTGGTATTCAGTTAGGAATATCCTGCACCTCATTCGATGAGGAAAGAGCCGAGATCCCTTCACAGTGAACGACCTCTTTAGCAAAAGTTTACGCCACTATATATATTTGTAAAACCACTCGGTTCCTTCAACGATATCAAGTTCATTACGTTAAAGGTTTTTCACCAAAACCAGCCATAGCCCTCCGCCATTTCCTATGAGTAGTGCTTAGTATTCGTGCTGCGTTTGTTGACTCCGTCAAGACGTAGTGTGCGGTAGCTAAGTGGTGCTTGTTTGTAGCATACGATGCGATTGGTTAGGACAGTCGTGCGGCCTTGTTGACTCCGTCAAGGGCTCGTGTGGGTGGGTTTAGTACAATCATGATAATGATGGGTTGAACTTGACTAGGACTTTTTGATTTGTTGACTCTTTCAAGTTCACTAGGGTCCTAAGGGTAAAAACCACATCGGGTGTTTCAAATATACAGGAAACTTGCCAGGAATGCGCATACCTTCTGGAGTGTGGTGACTTGAGTGGCTTCCATAAAGTTATCATGTGATGATAGTTGGGTCCCGATTCCTACTGATGAGTAGGTGTTACTCCTCGGGTGATTTTCAGACGATCCCGATTAATTCTCCTTTTAGAGTTTGATGGAGAATTCGAGGAAACAGTGGGAGCCATCCTGATTAGATAAAGTGATTAACCAATCTAATCTAGGTTAGAGTACACGCTGAGTTTTTCTTTTCTCTCTCTCTTTGACAGCGATCATGACCTGACCTTAAACTAAAACTCATGAACTAAGTTAACCGAACCTTTTTAAAACACTTTGGCTTTTGGATTGTCACAGAGTCGCATATACCCCCGCCACTCCTATTTTCCCTTTGCATTTCTCCAGAACACTCCGTATCACTACGAAGATCCATATTGCTTGGATATGCCATTGTATAGTTACATACGAACTCGAAGGAACTTTTTTCAGTTCGAGAATGGTTTCCGGTTCGGGAGAAATTGAATAAGATTATTTGGTTGTCTTTTCTCTACCTTCTCTCAAGTTGCGAGGGCTCCAAGTGTTAGGAGAGTACACCTATTGCGCTTATTGGATAGTTTTCTCCCAAACCAAAGGCAGATGCCGAATGGTAGGGAAGGAAGAAAACCAATTAGCCTAAGTGTGGTGTATAGAAAGTAATAAGTAAAGACATATAAAGGGATTAGAGTGAGGGCAAAGAAAATTGCGACTACTATCATTCACGATGAAGTCACGTATATCCCTACCACTCCTACTTCCCCTTTGCATTTCTCCAAAACACTCCGTATCACTACGAAAATCCATTTTGCTTGGATATGCCATCGTATAGTTACATACGATCTCGAAGGAACTTGTTTCAGTTCGAGGATAGTTTCTGGTTCGGGAGAAATTGAATAAGATTATTCGGTTGTCTTTTCTCTTTATCTTCTCTCAGGTTGCGAGAGCTCCTAGTATTAGGTGTGAAAGTCTACCTTAACACCACCATGAGGTTCAAGAGGCATCAAGCATGCCAAATTTTAATTTCATTAGGTGCTAAGTTAGACTAACAAGATCTTTACTAGAATATTTTGGGTTTGCCTTTGTGATGTGATGAACTTAGGAGAAGAAAAGAGCATAGAACCTTTGTAGTTCGAGTCCTTCTCTTCAATAGCTCCGGGTTGAAGTCCACGCGACTCAACTAGGCTCCTCTTCGAGTTGAACGAACCTCCTTTGTGATCTTCGCGCCAAAGACGATCCACCCGAAGTCCACAAGCTCAAGCCAACCCTTCACCAATCTCATTAGTGAAGGCAACACTCCATATCAAATTGCTAATCTAATGTGTGATGGTGAAGTAGGGGTTTAATTTGCTCACTAGTTTGTGTTGAAGCTTCATGGTTCATATCACATGTGAGGGTTGAAGCTTGAACCACGGGATTGAGGAAGAAGAAGAAGCTAGAGAGCAACCATGGGAGCAAAGCAAGCAAAATGGCTAAGTGTTGAGAATGAGACTAGAATGAATGACAACTCTTGAACCCCACTCATTCAAGCATGGAATTTTGCAATATAAAATTGTAACCATGCTTGAATAGTGAGTCAAGATGAATATACTATGAATAAAGCCCATGTTTGCAACCATGCTCTCATTTTCCACCTCATTTCTATTTTTCTCAAAAATAGAAATTCAAGCCATGCTTCATTATATATATATATATATATATAAATATCTCATATATATTAATATATATATTATGAAGAATAATTAGTGAGCTAATGATATTAGTTAAGATATAATTATATCACATATAATATATATCACATTATCAAATCAACACTTGATTTAATAATCCGGTTATATCACATATGACCGACTAATATCATTTATCTGTATGTCATATTATCAAATCAACACTGGATTCGACAATCTGGTTATATCACATATAACTGAACCGATAACAGATAACTGCCCGATTACAATACGGTATCACATACACGTATTTAATCAGGCCCACACACATATCACATATGTGTCCTACTTCGTTTCGCTTGAACCAGGAAACTTCTGTGTGGGACTCTAAAGACTCGTCAAGCGAAACGATTAAAGGATGTACTTGTGGACCACCCCGGCTCTACTAGTATGATCTCATCATAATCCTGGTAGTCAAGTATATATCCTAAGTGCTTTATCAACATGTGAGGGCAAGACAGTAAAGAATACCAGTCAACATGTTATGATAAAGAGTAACCAGATAGCATATTATCATGTCGAGCAAGAAAGTCCTCTATATATATATGTCCAAGCATCCACTATAATATACATCACATGTACAATAATGGCCTCTAGGGCATACATATAACTGACAATCTTCCACTTGCACTAAGGCCATGTGTTGTAGTATCTCATACCCAACATCTCACAAAGTCTCTCAAATTGTATCTGGGGAAGGGCCTTTGTGAGTGGATCCGCTACGTTGTTCTTCGTGTCAACTCTTCTGACCTCGATCTTCCGGCAATTTACTATCTCCCTGATCAGCTGATATCGCCTCAGAATATGTCTGAATCTCTGATGGGACCTGGGTTCCTTGGCCAAAGCCACCGCTCCATTGTTATCACAATACACAGGTATTGGATGCTCAATGGATGGAACCACACCAAGCTCAGCAATGAACTTCTTCATCTAGACAGCTTCTTTAGCAGCATCGTTGGTAGCGATGTATTCAACCTCCATCGTCGAGTCTGCTACGGTGTCTTGCTTGGAACTCTTCCAACATACCGCCCCTCCGTTGAGGGTAAAAACAAAACCCGAGACCGACTTACTGTCGTCCTTATCACTCTGGAAGCTTGAATCGGTAAAGGACTCCACCTGGAGTTCACCGTTACCATACACCAAGAACATTTCTTTAGTCCTTCTCAAGTACTTAAGAATGTTCTTCACAGCTGTCCAGTGGTTTTCCCCAGGATCTGATTGATACCTGCTCACTACACCTAGTGAGTAAGCTACATCCGGTCTGGTACATAACATCGCATACATGATAGAGCCTACCACCGAAGCATAGGGTATCCCTTGAATGCGAGCCCTCTCCAAATCAGTCTTGGGAGACATCTCTTTGGAGAGAGTGATTCCTGAACAAGCGAGTACATTACCTCGCTTGGAATCTTCCATACTAAACCTCTTTAGTATGGTGTCTATGTACCTGGATTGGGACAATCCCAAAATCTGTTTGGATCTATCTCTATAAATCTTTATCCCCAGAATGTAGGAGGCATCACCAAGATCTTTCATGGAGAACTTGAGTGATAAGAAGAGCTTGACTGAGTGTAGCATAGGAACATCGTTTCCTATCAAGAGTATGTCATCCACATACAATACGAGGAAGACCACCTTACTCTCTACAACCTTCTTATATATACAAGGTTCATCTATATTTTTGATGAAGTCAAACTCTTTGATAGCTTCATCAAAACAGATGTTCCAACTCCACGACGTCTGCTTTAATCCGTAGATGGATTTAAGCAGCTTGCACACTTTTCCGCTACTCCCACTGTCTACGAAGCCCTCTGGCTGTGTTATGTACACGCTCTCTTCTAAATCACCATTTAGAAAAGCGGTCTTGAAGTCCATCTGCCAGATTTCGTAGTCATGGTATGCAGCAATGGAAAGTAGGATCCTGATGGACTTAAGCATAGCGACAGGAGAAAAGATTTCATCATAGTCGACGCCAGGTCGTTGACAAAAACCTTTTGCTACAAGTCTAGCTTTGAAAGTCTCAACTTTTCCATCTACACATATCTTCTTTTTGAAGATCCACTTGCTCCCAATGGGTTTTACCCCTTCAGGAGCAACTTCCAAAGTCCATACTTAGTTGGTGTACATGGATTCTATCTCGGATCGCATAGCATCCAGCCATTTCACAGAGTCTCCACTCGTGATGACCTGCTCGAAACTAGTAGGGTCATCATCTTCCATGATGCAATACTCGCTCCCAACGTCTACAAGAAAACCGTAGTATCTCTCAGGTGGATGAGGAACCCTACTAGATCTGCGGAGTGGCTGGAGTTCGTTGGGTACTATTGGATCCTCTAGTTCCACCAAATCGTCAGTTGTGGTTTGTACTCCTGGAACTTCTTCCAGTTCTACCTCATTGCCACTAATTTCTTTCACAAGAAATTCCTTTCCCAAAAAGGTGGCATGTTGAGCAACAAACACCATTTGTTTCTCAGTATGGTAGAAGAGATATCCATTTGAATGTTTAGGATATCCAACAAACTTACAAAGAACTGATCGTGCCTCGAGTTTTTCCGGATTTTGCCTTTTGACATAGGCCGGACAACCCCATATCTTAACTCGTTTAAGACATGGTCTCCTCCCACTCCATATCTCATATGGTGTGGTAGGTACAGATTTAGATAGAACATGATTCAATAGGTATGCTTTTGTCTCAAGCGCATAACCCCGAAAGGAAATAGGCAACTCAACAGTGCTCATCATAGAGCGCACCATATCTAATAGGATGCGGTTCCTCTGCTCCGATACACTGTTGTGTTGTGGTGTATACGGAGGAGTAAGCTAAGAGAGAATCCCATTCTCTTTTAGATAGTCATGGAATTCCGTTCTTAAGTATTCTCCTCCCCGATTAGATCGTAGGATTTTAATACTTTTACCCGTCTGTTTCTCTACTTCATGCTTATATTCTTTGAATTTCTCAAAAGCTTCACACTTGTGTTTCAACAGGAACACATGACCGAATCTTGAGAGATCGTGAGTGAATGTAATGAAGTACGAGGAACTATCCCTGGCATGTGTAGACATAGGACCGCATACATCACTATGTATCAGTCCCAAGAGTTCTGTAACTCTTTCTCTATGTCCAGTAAACGGAGTTTTGGTCATCTTGCCTTTGAGACATGACTGGAAAGTTTCATAAGATGAAAATTCGAACGGATTCAAATATCCATCCTTATGTAACTTATCTAGTCTGTCGCATTGATATGACCTACTCTACAACACCACAAGAAGGATTCGTTCATTTCTGAACTCTTCCTCTTTTGTGTGTTGTGTACGTTAAGAACTGAGTTTAGATTCAGAACATATAAACCGTTATATAACGTACCAAACCCAATCAACACTTGATTTAGGTAAATTTTCATAACATTATTCTCTACTACAAAATTATATCATTCTTTATCTAATAAAGAAATTGATATTAAATTGAATATCATAGAGGGTACGTAATAACAGTCATTCAAGATCAATGTATTCTCATTTGGTAAAACAAGGCGATATTCACCAACTGCTTTGGCTGCAACATTTGCACCATTCCCTAATTTTAGAGAATGATCACCTTTTCCCAGTTATCTACCTTTCTTTAGCCCAGATAACATATTACATATGTGGGATCCCGATTCAGTATCTAATACTCAGGACGTAGAGTGTACTGAGAAACAGTTCTCGATAACGAACACACCCGAAGAAGATGCATCAACATGCTCATTCTTCGTTTGGGTGGCACGGGAATCCTGGTATTCCCCTATTTCCTGCTCGGACTTATAACAATTATAAGAAAGAGCAGAAACAACGTTCCTCTGCTCAGTATAACAAGTAGGTCCGGTCAATACATCCATATTATTATCTTGATTAAGGCCTGACATGGTCGCTACCTGGAGAGAGAGAGAGAGAGAGAAGAAAACACTTAGCGTATGCTCTTGCAAGATTAGATTGGTTATTATCTTATCTAATCAGGATGGCTCCCACTGTTTTTATCAAATCTTCTTTTAAACCCTAAAACGTAAGACTAGCCGGGATTAATTACACCCTACAAGTTTGCCAATCTTTCGGCCAGGCCAGTGTCATTACTTTGAGGGAGGTTCCCCGTGCTTTCGCACGGACCTAATTAAAATAAACCTCGTTTTCTCAGGGGCGTAACCCCGTTAACACCTTTCTAGACACTTACTTGATCGGCTAATTGTGATGTGTAAAACTCTCCCAGGAGTAACTCTTACTCGCAGTGGGTATCGGGATCCAACTATCTCATAGAAGGTAAGCAATCTCATTGCAAATTTCAACACATGAAATTCCCGATAATATTTTCCCCCTAGCGTCCTACGACCTTGACAGAGGTCAACAAACCATAGTGTGCTAGTCAAGTTCTACCCGCCATTTTATGATTGAATTAAACCCATCCGCACGACCCTGGACAGAGGACAATAAGGTCGTACGACTATCCTAATCCAATCGCATCACATGCTTTGCAGATAAGCACTAATCAGCTACTGCACACTACGCCTTGACAGAGGTCAACAAACGCAGCACGAATACTAAATAGTACTTATCTGAAATGACGGAGGGCTACGACAGGTATTTAAGAAACCTTTTGCGTAATGAAATTGATATCGTTGTAGAATCGAGTGATTTTGAAAAGGAGTGTTTTTGAGGCTTTTACTAGTTTCGCTAAAGAGGTCACTCCCGGTGAAGGGATCTCGGCTCTTTCCTCATCGAATGAGGTGCTGGATTCTACAGGGAATACCTCTATGCAAAGCAAGAACGAAAAAAGCAATTAAAAACAAAACCGAGTGGGTTGTAGCATTTGATAGTTTTGTTAAAGAGGTCACTCCCGGTGAAGGGATCTCGGCTCTTTCCTCATCGAATGAGGTGCTGGATATTTATTAAGGAATACCACTATGCAAAGCAAAAACTAGAGCTACCCTTTTTGAAAATTTGATTCTACAACATCTTTTGGTTTCTTTCTTTTCATTAATCTCATTAATGAAGTCCCATCAATTAATATTTCTTAAACATTACAGAAAAATGAAATGAAAATAGAACGTACGCTTATGCCATCCGCATTCGCCACGGGGCCCCGTCATGCACCGTTAGGTTACTTAACTACCGGCAGAGTGTGGGATGGACTAGCGCGGGTGCAAAACATAAGCAACGTTTATTATATATCATATATATAATATTACATTCGTCTCACACAGTTATATGATCAACATCACAGAATCAAGCAGCAGAAGCAACATATGAAATATTGGATATACTAGGATGTCCGTGTTTTAATTTTAGCCAATAATATAAAACACGGATTCCACAGTCGTGATGAATAGCCAAACCCACATCCCTAGACCCCTTCGAGAGCGGCAAGTAACTATGCCAATTCTAGAATTAGGAGACCCGGTCTCAACTCCTTGAGATGGTCTCCTTCTGGACTCTAGAACCCGGTTACTTATGCTCGCCGCCTTGGGTCTATCCTAATGCGGAAAAGTAAATAATATACAACAGTGGTGACATCATCCTCAACTCGGAAGTGCCCTAAGAAAAGAATATTACATACAAATTTTACATGAATGAAAATAAAAACCCTCATCTCACATAAAAAACCCCGGCTATTTTTTCACGACGATCCAATAAATCATATCAACAGCAACACATAACATCTCATGTCATCAACATAAGTAAATATGCGTATCCCGAAACTCGTTAACATATAGCAACCAGATCGGGATACACCACATATTACACTTACGGTCGTAGAAAAAGAAACAGAAAACTACAATAATTAGAATCCGCAATTTCCTTAGACATCATAAACCCGGAATATCTCATATTCCGGATTTCATGCCTAACCTATAAAACTTGCATTTTAGTCTCAAATTGAAAACTCTTTTCAATTGGTTGTCAGATAATTCAAAAAGATTCCCGACTTAGTGATCACGTACAATACGCAATTGCGACGGAGTTTTGATCCGAATCAAAACTTCGTGGCAATCGATCAATTGAGATTAAACGGCTAGCTTTACAATATACTAACTAGTTTTCATAAAACTAATTAATCCGAATTCTAATAATTGTATCACACACATCACAAAGCTTGTAAAGAAACCGCGACATTAGAATTCCGCACGCAGTTAGCAAACTTAACCAATTTTTCCAAAACACGAAAAATCCAGTGAGCTAAAGTTCCAAAACCGATCGTTTTAAGCCAATCCGGGAGTCGAAACGAACTCGAAATCCGCCCGAATCTTCACGGGGGTGAAGACCCAAAATAAACTATCGAATGGGGGGCCTATAGGGGGTACCCCACCCCCGATACCATCATGAGGTCGCCAGGGGGTGAGCCAGACCCGAAACTGCCTATGGTGGGGCAGTTTCGGGTCCCCACTGCTGATTGTTAGGATACGTGCGTGTCAAGTTTAGTTTTAAATACCGCAATCAAGACGGTTTCGCTTGTAGCTAGCCGGTTGAGTACGGGTCGTCCGTAGGGAGATGGGAGTCTTTTTCAAAGTGTTTTAACGAGTTAAGTCCGAAAGTTCAGATTTTGTTTGTAACTATCTAAGTGTTGAGTTGATATTTAAAGAGAGCTTGTTAGGGTTAGGATTAGGTTAGTTTGAGTTAGGAGTCTCCACATCTTTCGTTGCCCCTCTTAATATCGGTGTTACGGTAATCGGCAACAACGGGGATTAGCACGACTAGGAAGAACTTTGCGAGTATAAGCTAGGCTTTCCAACGCATAAGTCTTTCTTTTGGTGCTTGTCCGTCCGTTCTTGGCTCTTATCCATAACCTCCGGTTAATTCAACCACAACCGGTCTCACTACGGAATCACCGCTATCATGTAGGATAGGGTGCCGTAAGGAGCAGATTGTGGTTCAATTAACGGGAGTCGATTTAAGTTGTTGGGCAAGAAAAGAGTGAGAGAGATTTCCTTCTCTCAAACTTCCCTTATCCTACCCTAACAAGTATAAAACTACTCACACTTCATGATAAGGAAAAATAAAACAAAACAAAAGAGGAAGATAGAAAGAAGGAGATTAGAAGAATACGACTAACTATTTGCGACCTCACCTTGGCGAGGATCGAGCGTAAGTATCATTGTCGTATGAATGATAAAGAAAAAGAGAGAAGAAAGAAACAATCAAGCAAATAACAACAACTACTTAACAATTAAAATTACAACAAATTACAATAAGTAAAGAAAGAGACAAGCATGATAATAAAAATGGTCTTCTTTATTCATCACTCTTCACTCAAAAGCTCACTACAAGTTTAATGGAGAAGAGGTGAGAAGAGGAAGAAGAACAACACTAAAACTAGGCAAAATGAAAATACAAGAATTGACTCCTTCTTCACAAAATTCTGGGCTATTTATAGGCCAAGAAATGAAACCCTAGGGCAACCACCAGAACCCTGATGAAATGACCAAACTGCCCCTGGAAGCTCGTGCACTGAACTGCCTGTACGGCCGCGGATCCGCCGCCTATGCCCCCCTATGGCCGCGGATCCGCGCCCCTATAGTGGACTTAGGGTGTGGGCTTCTGTGCACTTTCCTGTTCTCCTGTCCCCTTTTGTCTGGTGTATATATTTTCTGAAAACTCTTTCCCATTTCTTCCAGAATTTCTATTGAGGAAAGGTGGACTTTTTTGTGGATGATTGCCTCGAGCTCCGCGTAGATCTCTTGGATTTTGTGCTACCATTGAGCCTTGTGCATGAGAATGACAATGATTTGACACTTTGTCTTCCTAAACTGGTATCTGGCAACATACAGATGAAGAGCGGAGACCGTGTTTTATCTGTGGTTGGCAGGAACCGGATTTTGTCATGTTTTCCATGAATTTCTCCGTTTGAGAACCGGGAACCTGTATCCTGCAATTGACTAGCAAACACGGCTCAAGAGTATCTACCGATATGCAATGTGATAAAAATTGGGCGGTATGAAAATGCAAAAATCTGATATGAACAAATACCCCCAAACTTATCATTTGCTCGTCCCGAGCAAAGCCCATTTATTCACAAAATATTTCCTAACCTCACTTTCGCAGGGAACGCGATTGCACTGAGCATGTGCAACAAGCCGTTAAACCTCTAGGTGTCCCTAGTAGGAGGAGTGTTGTCTCCTGAGGGTTTTCAGCGGATACTACCCACAAAATCCGGTCAAGTTGGTTTTGTAAAATAACTAAGCTTCAAACCCTAAAGTTTTGTTTTTAGAAAATAACAATTCTATAATCCTAAGTATAGACCATCGAACCTTTATTTTTCACACCTCGCTTCTTATTTAACTACAGATTTTATATATCTTTACGTGCAGTGCAAATAGTGTCGTTAAGTTCCAGAAGGATCGATTAAAGTCATCATGTCGCACAATAAAGCCCAGATAACAATTTTAAAAGGATCACATAAGTTTTATAACGAGTTAAGCATTTTTCAAGTTTCGTTTTCCAGTAAGGTTTCAACTTCAGAATTTCTATCTTCCTTAACAGGAAACTAAGTCGTATTTTTCACTCTACCTTTTTCTTGTTTTCATTTCATACACACCTCTGTGAACGTGCAATAGTCTTTATCAAAGAGTAAAACCTTCATATCTCCGTTAAATTTTTTTTTAAAAGCCTGTCTTTTATCAAGATTATTCTCACACAAAGAACCGTTAGGAATTTTAACTCGGGGAGAACACTTGCTTGACTTTGTTTTAAAACTGGACTTTCTAGGCTTCTTAGCGAGCTTTGGGCCAATGCACCCAAACCAGTTGGTTTTAGGGCATTAGGTGTAGAAACACCCCAGCGGACTTAATTACTCAAGTTACCTAGGTCCAAAAACAAAAGACAGTTTGTCGTGAAAATCAGATGATTTAATACGAACGGAGATATAACCAGCAGTTCAAATATTTTTTTTTTGGATAAAAGACGTGTTTAGTGAGTTTGGTGTGTAATCATTCCAATCAAGTTTCCGATGGGTTATTTTTCAGACTTAGCTCCAATTACGGCATCAATAACATTCCTTCATATTTGCTTTACTTCATAAACTATTCTTGACATTACTTATTTCAGAGCAAACCTATTTGATCCTCAGAAAATCATTTATCTGTTTAAAAGTTTAAACATGAAAGACTTGTCATCTAATTCCCAAAATCTTACGACACGTGTAGTGTGATGTAAAGACGTATATCAGCTATAGTTAACTTCAAAGGAGAGTTATCTTTCAGGTTTTCAAAATCCAAACATAAGATCTAGTTATTCCTATTTTTTCAAACAAAAACCGTCGAATGTTGAATCAGAGTTCTTCCACAAGCTAACTTGACAAAAAAAGTTTTTATATTTTTTAGAAAATTTTCAAATTTTTATGGATTTTATGGATTTAAATATGCAGATGCAAAATATACATATGAATGCGAAGGTAAGAAATGCGTACCGAGCGTACCCCCAAACTTAAACTGGACAGTGTCCTCACTGTCGTTGCATGAAGAGAGCAGTTGGAAGGTTCAAAATTGTCGGTTAGTGATACACAATTTTTATTTGTTTTTGTTTTTAAAGAAAAGAAAAAGAATATACACAAATATATACAAAATGGTTTGTACATACCCCCAAACTTATTTGGAACAGTGTCCACTGTTCTTGGCTGGATAACCGAAGTTTGGAGGTAGGCAGAGGAAGATCATTCAGGGTAAACCGGCTCCTGTAAGAACAGGAGCTCCTCTGTTGGTTCGGCGCTAAGGTACGGTTTGCATCGGTGTCCATTTACCTTGAAGAGTGAACCGTCCTTTGGATTTTCCAAATCCACAGCGCCCTGCGGATACACATTCCGCACAAAATACGGCCCTTTCCAGCGAGATCTGAGCTTTCCTGGATGGAAATGAAGTCGGGTGTCGTAAAGCAGTACCTGCTGACCAGGTACGAAGTTTTTGCGCAAAAGGTGTTTATCGTGAAACACCTTCGTTCAATTCTTAACGACAACCGCGTTATCGTAAGCCTCATCCCTAAGCTCGTTCAGTTCGTTCAACTGCAGCTTCCGATGGTTGCCCGCATCCTCCAGAGACAGATTCAGCTCCTTAATCGCCTAAAATGCGCGATGCTCGATTTCGACAGGAAGGTGGCAGGTTTTTCCGTACACAAGCCGATAGGGAGACATGCCAAGGTCGGTCTTATAAGCGGTTCTAAATGCCCAAAGGGCATCAGTGAGTTTCAGAGACCAATCCTTACGGTTCTTGGAAACCGTCTTCTCCAGTATCTGCTTGATTTGCCGATTTGAAACTTCGGCCTGCCCGCAGGTTTGGGGGTGGTAGGGCGTAGACAGCTTATGATTTATGGAGTATTTCCGCATCAAGGCTTCGAAAGTTTTATTGCAGAAATGACTTCCATTGTCGCTAATGATCGCTCGGGGGTGCCCAAACCGTGAGAAAATGTTTTCTTTAAGGAACCTAACGACAATCTTGTTGTCGTTAGTTCGGCTGGGCACAGCCTCGACCCATTTAGAGGCGTAATCAACAGCTAGAAGGATGTACAAGTTCCCAAAAGAGCTGGGAAACGGCCCCATGAAGTCTATCCCCCAAACATCGAAAATCTCCACAACCAAGATCGGTTGGAGCGGCATCTCGTTCCTCCGGGATATCCGGCCCATGTGTTGGCACCGGGAGCAAGTCTTGCAATAGTCGTGAGCGTCCTTGAAAAGTTGTGGCCAGTAGAAACCACATTGCAAGATCTTCTCAGCTGTCTTTCTGGGCCCAAAATGCCCGCCACACGCTTGATCGTGGCAAAATGACAGCACACTCTTGAATTCCTCGTCAGGGACACACCGACGAATAATCTGGTCGGGACAGTACTTGAACAAGTAGGGTTCGTCCTAGTAAAAGTGTTTTACTTGGGATAAGAAGCGAAGTCTGTCCTGACTTGACCATTCGGTCGGTAGTAATCCCGTGGCCAAATAGTTCACAATATCTGCGAACCAGGGTTCGCACGATACTGTCAAGAGTTGTTCATCCGGGAAAACGTCGTTAATCGGAATTGGAAGCGAAGGCGAAGAAGGAAGTCGTGAGAGATGGTCGGCAACCACGTTTTCATATCCCCATTTGTCCTTAATGACAAGGTCAAACTCTTGAAGCAAGAGGATCCAACGTATTAACCGAGATTTGGCATCTTTCTTCGCAAAAAGATGGCGCAGAGCTGAATGGTCCGTGTAGACAATGACTGGAGAGCCGATGAGGTAGGGCCTGAACTTTTCTAGAGCAAATACAACAGCTAAGAATTCCTTCTCAGTTGTTGTATAATTGAGTTGGGCGTCGTTCAGGGTCCGGCTCGCGTAATAGATTACGTGCGGCATCTTGTTGATGTGCTGTCCAAGGACAGCACCGATGGCAAAGTCGGATGCATCGCACATAATCTCGAATGGGTGCGTCCAGTCAGGGGAAGAAAGAACGGGAGCAGAAGTGAGTGAGCGTTTCAGTGACTCGAATGCAGTCACACAGCTCGAGTTGAAGTCGAAAGGCGTGTCCTTGGCCAGCAAAAGCATCAAGGGCCTAGCAATCTTGCTAAAGTCCTTGATAAACCGTCTATAGAAACCGGCATGGCCAAGGAAGGCTCGGATATCTCTGACGCATCGGGGAGGAGGCAGATTGGAAATGACCTCAATCTTTGCTTTGTCAACCTCTATGCCATTTTGCGAGATGATATGTCCTAAGACAATTCCTTCGTGCACCATGAAGTGGCATTTCTCCCAGTTCAAAGTGAGATTCTTGTCCTTACATCGGGTAAGGACAGCGTCAAGATGCAGCAAACACTCGTCAAAGGAGTCGCCAAAAATGGAGAAGTCATCCATGAAAATCTCCAAAAATTTTTCCACCATGTCCGAAAAAATTCCCATCATACACCACTGGAAGGTAGCGGGCGCATTGCATAACCCAAAGGGCATGCGTCGATATGCAAACGTGCCGAAAGGACAAGTGAAAGTGGTCTTGTCCTAGTCTTTTTCGGCGATGGGAATTTGATTATAGCCAGAGTAGCCATCAAGAAAACAATAGTACTCATGTCCGGCCAATCGTTCCAGCATCTGGTCAATGAAAGGTAGCGGAAAGTGGTCTTTCCGCGTTGCGGCGTTGAGTTTTCTGTAATCAATGCAAACTCGCCACCCAGTTTGGGTGCGAGTAGGGATTAACTCATTCGCCTCGTTGGTTATGACCGTGATGCCCGACTTTTTGGGGACAACGTGAATGGGGCTAACCCACTGGCTATCAGAGATAGGGTAAATGATACCACTATCTAGACATTTGACGATCTCCTTCTTCACAGCCTCCTTCATGACTGGATTAAGACGTCTTTGTAGATCCCGGGCTGGTTTGGTATCATCCATCAGATGAATGTGATGCTCAACGATCAGGGGACTAATCCCCTTGATGTCCGCCATGGACCAGCCAAAAGCTTGCCTGTTGCTGTGCAAGACCGCGAGAAGGGCTTTCTCTTGCTCGGGAGCTAGAGAAGCCGAAATGATGACAGGGAGGGTCTCGTTCTCACCTAAGTAAGCATACTTAAGGTGAGACGGCAACTGCTTGAGTTCGAGCGTTGGAGGTGAAATGATGGAAGGCAAGACTGGTGCAAAGGTCTCGAACTCAAAGGACTCCAGCAAAGGTTCAAAACGAGTGTAGGCAACCGAGTCGGATGGTTCAGGTAACTCATCCGGAAAGTCGAAAGATTCAAACTCGGGTTGTGCGCGGCTAAGATCGTTCGAGAATGTGAAACACTCGTATTCGTTATCGGGCGCAGAAACAGCAGCAGGTTCAAAGAGAAACGCATTAGTGGCATCAAGATTATCGTGATCAAACAGAAACTCCTCGAATTCACACTCTTCTGGTGTGATCTCCTGGATCGAGCAGACGTCCAGTATATGAGCATTAGGTTCGGCGGGCTGATTCCCCAACCTAAAAATGTTGAGTTCAATCGTCATATTTCCAAAAGAGAGGTTCATCGAACCATTGCGACAATTGATCACAGCATTTGAGGTTGCGAGAAATGGGCGACCGAGTATCACCGGAATTTGATTCCGGGGGTTAGCTACAGCCTGTGTGTCTAATACAATGAAGTCGACGGGGAATATGAAGTCCCCGACTTTGATTAACACATCCTCTAGCTCACCCCTAGGATGGGTGATCGATCGGTCGGCCATTTGGAGAGTGCAGTGTGTGGGTTTCAACTCTCCGACGCCTAATTGCTCGTATACTGAATACGGAAGCAGGTTAACACTGGCACCAAGATCTAATAGTGCGCGGTTGATGTTCTTATCCCCAATGGTAATTGAAATCGTAGGACAGCCAGGGTCCTTTCGTTTTTGTGGTAAAGATTGGGTAAGGGCATCACTCACAGCACTAGCCAAGAAAACTTTCTTGGGTACCTGAGACTTCCTCTTTTTCGTGCACAAGTCCTTTAAGATTTTCGCGTAGGACGGGACTTGTTGGACAGCATCTAAAAGAGGAATGTTAATGTTAACCTGCTTGAATAACTCCAGAATCTTCTCCATTTGAGGATTTTGTTTATTAGACCTCAACCGGTTTGGAAATGGAACATTTTGAAAATTGGTTGAGTCTAATGCTGGAGGAGGAGATTTTGGAGATGGAACGGATCCCAGAATAAGTGTTTTCGTGGAGTGAGAAGTCGGTCCGTTCATAGAAGAAGAGGAAGGAGAGCCTTGTGAAGAACGGAGAATAGGCTCAGAAGACGAAGAAGAAGAAGAAGAAGAAGAAGCAGAAGAAGAAGAAGCGGCGGCTGGGGTGTCATTGTTGATTCGTGTGCCGGTGTTGTTTTGCAGCGTCCTTCCCGATCTCAGTGTGGTCACGGCACTCACATTATGGTTTTGTTGTTCAAGAGCAACATGTGCATTATGTGGGTGACCGGGGTTTGGAAGTGGCTGGGACGGGAGCTTCCCCTTCTCTCGCTCGCTCAAGGCAACGTTCAGCTGTGCAATCTGGGCCTCGATGGTCTTGATGCTTTGCCCGTGTGCGGCAGTGTGTTGCACTAAAGATTGAATCGAAGACTGGATGTTGGCGGTGGATTGAGTCGATTGTTTAACAAACGCCTCCAGACTTCGTTCGAGCGAGGAAACCTTATCATTGTTTGACGGAACAAAGTTGTTTGGTGGAAAAGAGTTGTTCGGTGCAAAGTTGTTCGTCTGGTTTTGGTAAGGTTGGGGTTGGAAGGGCTGCTGATACTGAGTTTGTTGTTGCGCTTGTTGTTGCGGTGGAGGGGCCCTTTGGAAATTGTTGCCCTGGAACTGATTCTGATTCTGATTCCAGGCGAAATTGGGGTGGTTCCTCCAACCGGGATTGTAGGTGGAAGAGTATGGATCATTCCTCGGTCTTTGCTGGAAGGCAGCATTAACCTGATCCTGTCCTTGCGAGGGTGGATTGTAAGGACACTCTTCGGTCAAGTGAGAAGGATCGGAACAACAAGCGCAGATGGTACGAAGGGGGAGAACAGGGGCAGGAGCAGAAAATTTGCTCTCTATTGCTTCAAGCTTTCGTGTTATTGCAGCCATTTCAGCTTTCATCGCAATAGAGACATCGAGTTGGTGGATTCCTACCCTAGACTGACCGGTAGAAGTGGAGGTCGAAGAAGAAGAAGTCGGTCTGGTGCTCTCCCATTGTAGCGTTTGCTCCGCAAGATCGTCAAAGAACTGCCACGCTTCCTCGTCAGATTTCGATAGGAAGTGGCCCTGACAGATGGTTTCCAGCAACTGCTTCGTTGCTGGGTTCAGTCCCTCGTATAAGGTTTGGCAGAGCTGCCATTTCTCTATACCGTGGTGAGGACACTGAACAAGAAGGTCTTTGTATCGGTCAAAGCACTTCCAGAAGGGTTCAGAAGGAAGCTGGGAGAATTGGTTGATTTCATTTCGAATTCTTGCGGTCTTATGATTTGGATAGAATTTTTTTAGAAACGCTTTAACAAACTCGTCCCAGCTGGTGATTGAGTGGGAAGCGGTGCTATACAGCCATTTTTCAGCGAGATCGCATAAAGTGAACGGAATGACCCGTAGACGTATAGCATCGTCCGACAGCTGGGTAGTTTTCATCATGGCACAGACGTTTTGAAATTTGTTGATGAAGATATAGGCATCTTCAGATTCAAGCCCATGAAAACGTGGAAGCATGTTGATGAAATGGGGCTTAATTTCAAAGTTGTCCCCATTGGCCGGAGGAAGAAAAAGGCAGGTGGGAAGTGCAGAACGGGTGGGATAGAAACGATCCTGGAGCGCGATTCGCTGCGGCGCTACAACAGGCGGAGGCGGTGGGATATTGGTCTCCGTAGGAGGTGGAGCCAATCCAGCGGTGGTCAAAGAGATGTTCGGATTAAATCCTGACATTGCGGAAGAAGAGGTTGGTGAAGGTGAAGGTGAAGGTGAAGATGTATGAACAGAATTCCGGTCAACGTCGGAGTTGGCCGGCAAAGGAAGGGGTGAAAGAGGAGTGGACGGAGTATCGACTTCGGAGTCGATCGCGACTAACGTAATGCGGACTAGACGGGCGCTAGTGTCCCGAGTCCAAGCGGACATACACTAAACGAGTTTAGTATAGTAAAAGCGGAGAACATGAGGGTAAGAAAACGTCAATGGAGAAAGGCGATGGGTGGTGGGTGAAAAATGGATTTGGCGACAAAAGGGCAAGTTTTTATAAAAGTTTTTGATTTTTTTGATTTTTTTTTTTAGAAAGAGATTTACAGAAATATGTACGGAAATACGGCTTAAGCAATCACAAACAAGATATGCACAATCACACCTAGATCTAGGGAAACCTAGGTCTACTAGACCTGCTCCTGAACTTGATTTTCGAAGTTAAACAGTGTCGAGAAACAGGCTTAAAAATACACCGATCACGGGGCCAGGTAAGTGCAGAGATAAGGGGAGGTTGTCCAACGCTTTCGCGAAGTTCCTTAATTAAATAACCCTTTCTCTTTCGGCGGTTGCGCCTTTAACACTTTCCTAGACACCCCGTAATCAATATACGGTTAAGCGAGGTTCTAAACACGGTTTATCTTCTCCTAATGAGCGCGAAGTCCTTAGGGCTGAAGTCTAGTATTTTTTTAATTTACAATGGACAATGCATATGCTTTAGTGATTTTTGGGGTCCTGGGAAGGGTGATGAAATCCCCACCCAATCTGGATTGGTTTCAAGCCCCTTAAGTCCGTATTAAAGAATGCAAAATAGTAACAAATCAACTGCAAACAATTTTTATTTTGCAGCGCAAAGAATCCTGCACAAGAACAGTTTATTGGAAGGGGGAGAAGAATTTGCGCAAAGAAGCCTGCAGAAAACACAATTTATTGGAGTTCAGAGGAGTGGGGAGAAGCAGAGAACTTACAGAGAAATTTGGGGCCCTGAAGGCACCAACAGGCCGCGGATCCGCGGCCTAAGCCCTCTATTGCCGCGGATCCGCGGCAAGAACAGAGAGTTGGGCTATCAATTTTCTGGTGTGGGCTCTGTGTGGTGTCCTCTGTTTGTTTGGATGTGTGGAATGCTGATTTGCTCACAGTATCTACTCCAGATTTTTACAGTAGACCGGATGCTTCGTTTTTGTCCGTCGCGGTGTAGCCGCGAAAATGTGGGTCTATCTTCCCACGTCTTTGGCACTGTACTTGAACTCCGTATTTTCAACGTCCTTGGCGTCGATCTTGAACTTCGTATTTTCCTGCACACTTGCACAAAAACTAATCAAGAATAACAAGATGGCTTCTTTTACAAAGTATATTTTTTTTTCGTTTTTCTTTTTTTTTATACTTACAAATTAACCCGAAATTACACAAGGAAATAAACTACCGTCTCCCCGGCAACGGCGCCATTTGATTGTTTGGATACGTGCGTGTCAAGTTTAGTTTTAAATACCGCAATCAAGACGGTTTCGCTTGTAGCTAGCCGGTTGAGTACGGGTCGTCCGCAGGGAGATGGGAGTCTTTTTCAAAGTGTTTTAACGAGTTAAGTCCGAAAGTTCAGATTTTGTTTGTAACTATCTAAGTATTGAGTTGATATTTAAAGAGAGCTTGTTAGGGTTAGGATTAGGTTAGTTTGAGTTAGGAGTCTCCACATCTTTCGTTGCCCCTCTTAATATCGGTGTTACGGTAATCGGCAACAACGGGGATTAGCACGACTAGGAAGAACTTTGCGAGTATAAGCTAGGCTTTCCAACGCATAAGTCTTCCTTTTGGTGCTTGTCCGTCCGTTCTTGGCTCTTATCCATAACCTCCGGTTAATTCAACCACAACCGGTCTCACTACGGAATCACCGCTATCATGTAGGATAGGGTGCCGTAAGGAGCGGATTGTGGTTCAATTAACGGGAGTCGATTTAAGTTGTTGGGCAAGGAAAGAGTGAGAGAGATTTCCTTCTCTCAAACTTCCCTTATCCTACCCTAACAAGTATAAAACTACTCACACTTCATGATAAGGAAAAA
This sequence comes from Agapanthus africanus, assembly GCA_030015575.1. Taxonomy (NCBI): domain Eukaryota; kingdom Viridiplantae; phylum Streptophyta; class Magnoliopsida; order Asparagales; family Amaryllidaceae; genus Agapanthus; species Agapanthus africanus. Next base: position 194,883,308 of record CM057339.1, on the reverse strand, counting down.
CAAAACAAAACAAAAGAGGAAGATAGAAAGAAGGAGATTAGAAGAATACGACTAACTATTTGCGACCTCACCTTGGCGAGGATCGAGCGTAAGTATCATTGTCGTATGAATGATAAAGAAAAAGAGAGAAGAAAGAAACAATCAAGCAAATAACAACAACTACTTAACAATTAAAATTACAACAAATTACAATAAGTAAAGAAAGAGACAAGCATGATAATAAAAATGGTCTTCTTTATTCATCACTCTTCACTCAAAAGCTCACTACAAGTTTAATGGAGAAGAGATGAGAAGAGGAAGAAGAACAACACTAAAACTAGGCAAAATGAAAATACAAGAATTGACTCCTTCTTCACAAAATTCTGGGCTATTTATAGGCCAAGAAATGAAACCCTAGGGCAACCACCAGAACCCTGATGAAATGACCAAACTGCCCCTGGAAGCTCGTGCACTGAACTGCCTGTACGGCCGCGGATCCGCCGCCTATGCCCCCCTATGGCCGCGGATCCGCGCCCCTATAGTGGACTTAGGGTGTGGGCTTCTGTGCACTTTCCTGTTCTCCTGTCCCCTTTTGTCTGGTGTATATATTTTCTGAAAACTCTTTCCCATTTCTTCCAGAATTTCTATTAAGGAAAGGTGGACTTTTTTGTGGATGATTGCCTCGAGCTCCGCGTAGATCTCTTGGATTTTGTGCTACCATTGAGCCTTGTGCATGAGAATGACAATGATTTGACACTTTGTCTTCCTAAACTGGTATCTGGCAACATACGGATGAAGAGCGGAGACCGTGTTTTATCTGTGGTTGGCAGGAACCGGATTTTGTCGTGTTTTCCATGAATTTCTCCGTTTGAGAACCGGGAACCTGTATCCTGCAATTGACTAGCAAACACGGCTCAAGAGTATCTACCGATATGCAATGTGATAAAAATTGGGCGGTATGAAAATGCAAAAATCTGATATGTACAACTGCCAAGACCACCTTGTGGTGGTCTTGGGGAGTGGGCCCAGCTGTTCGGTCCTTCCGGAGTGTCCCCGGGGTGCGCACGCTCCACCCCGCGGCTTCTCGGTTCAAACCGTGAGCCTGCGGGGTGTGCAAATAACTCAAAATATCAATTTCGAAACTGTTTTTATCGGCAGTTTTTGCGCGACAAAAACGATGAATTTCTAACGGTGCTACAAGTTACCCTAATATTCTAGCTTGGCTCTGATACCATGAAAGTCTACCTTAACACCACCATGAGGTTCAAGAGGCATCAAGCATGCCAAATTTTAATTTTATTAGGTGCTAAATTAGACTAACAAGATCTTTACTAGACTATTTTGGGTTTGCCTTTGTGATTTGATGAACTTAAGAGAAGAAAAAAGCATATAACCTTTGTAGTTCGAGTCCTTCTCTTCAATAGCTCCGGGTTGAAGTCCACGCGACTCTACTAGGCTCCTCTTCGAGTTGAACGAACCTCCTTCGTGATCTTCGCGCCAAAAACGATCCACCCGAAGTCCACAAGCTCAAGCCAACCCTTCACCAATCTCATTAGTGAAGGCAACACTCCACATCAAATTGCTAATCTAATATGTGATGGTGAAGTAGGAGTTTAATTTGCTCACTAGTTTGTGTTCAAGCTTCATGGTTCACATACATGTGAGGGTTGAAGCTTGAACCACGGGATTAAGGAAGAAGAAGAAGCTAGAGAGCAAACATGGGAGCAAAGCAAGAAAAATGGCTAAGTGTTGAGAATGAGACTAGAATGAATGGCAACTCTTGAACCCCACTCATTCAAGCATGGGATTTTGCAATATAAAATTGTAACCATGCTTGAATAGTGAGTCAAGATGAATAAACTATGAATAAAGCCCATGTTTGCAACCATGCTATCATTTTCCACCTCATTTCTATTTTTCTCAAAAATAGAAATTCAAGCCATGCTTCATTATATATATATATATATTTAAATATCTCATATATATTAATATATATATATATATTATGAAGAATAATTAGTGAGCTAATGATATTAGTTAAGATATAATTATATCACATATAATATATGTCACGTTATTAAATCAACTCTTGATTTAATAATCCGGTTATATCACACATGACCGACTAATATCATTTATCTGTATATCATATTATCAAATCAACACTTGATTCGACAATCTGGTTATATCACATATAACCGAACCGATAAGAGATAACTGCCAGATTACAATACGGTATCACATACACGTATTTAATCAGGCCCACACACATATCACATATGTGTCCTACTTCGTTTCGCTTGAACCAGAAAACTTCTGTGTGGGACTCTAAAGACTCGTCAATACGCCAGCAGTAGGTGATGATCACATCAGTCATCTACAAGCCATCAGCGGTACTAGCTGGATGTAACGGCTACCCGGGTATTGAGCGATATGAAGATCAACAAGCAAGCTCGTCCATACTCTCCATGAATCCTATCGGTAACACTACCGTACAGTCCGGTCTCTTCGTCTGATATGTCGCATATCATGTCTAGGGGTGGTGAACGTCAGTCCCCAGTAACGTGATAAGTCATGCCGATGTATGGCCTATAACGGTTCGATAAACTACTGATAACTCTTATCAGTAAATCTCAGCAACAACCCTTGCCAGGGACTTCCAGTTATAGCCAATCGAGCACAGCGCAACATCAACCCCCAATACCGGGAGAGACGAAACCCCTCCTATCGCTCATTGCCTCCATATGACTCGGGACTGTACCCAGAATCCACCTGTTTGCATGACTCCTTTGAGCCATGGTAGGGAGGAAATCAAAGTACAGTGGGAGCCACACAAGAATCTATGACGATCTTGGGTCTATAGATTAACCTGCACCAGTGTCACCAGAGGACTGCTATCTGACGATAGGTATACTACCACATAGGAGTCCTCGGCGAGTCCTGTTCGGTGTACCCATTCTCCAATGAGCACCTGTGTACAATTTTTTATGTCACACACCAATGGTTGTGGGATCAACCATCGCCCTCTAAGGGACAAGAAACGTACACACTAGTCTACACTGGAATATCGATGCCCTGGTCTCGATATTCCCACGACTAGGAACTGATTAAATGATGTACTTATGGACCACCCTGGCCCCACTAGTATGACCTCATCATAATCCTGGTAGTCAAGTACATATCCATAGGGATTTATCAACATGTGAGAGCAAGACAGTAAAGAATACCAGTCAACATGTTAAGATAAAGACTAACCAGATAGCATACTATCATGTCGAGCAAGAAAGTCATCTATATATATATTTCCAAGCATCCACTATAATATACATCACATGTACAATAATGGCCTCTAGGGCATACATATAACTAACAAGGTGAGTACATCTATTACACTTATTGGATAGTCTTCTTCCAAACCTTAGGCTGGTGCCGAAGGGTAGGGAAGGAAGAAAATCAATTAGTCTAAGTTTGGTGTAAGAAGGTAAGAAGTAAAGGCATATGATGGGAATGGAGTGAGGGCAAGGAAATATACGGTTACCGTCATGAATCTGGATAGTGGAAGAGAGATTACTAGGAATACCCGGCCACCCCTTCAAAACTTTTTCATGTTTCAGTTTTACTGTGCGATATTAATTGAAAACTTTCCCAATTAGATTCTGACTCCAGGGTATGTATTTACCAGACTTGATTCTCACATCTGTATGGTGTTACAAATGCTGAGTGGGTGTAAAATATTTGGAATTGGGTGATTAGATCCTCTATATATCAGAATTCTTTGTAAGTGGTGATATTTGAGGAAATTACCTCGGTTTTGCCTGACGGCAAATATTTGGTTTTGAATATCCGTCGTTATGCATCAATTTCAAACTGATATATCTGTATGTTTATTTTATAAAGTGAGATATAACTTTTTTAAATTATGTTTATGACATTTACCTATATCAGTTGATGGTTAGGTATGGGGCATTCAACAACAGTGTAATTTTTCTTAACTATAGCACAGTTTTCAACCTATTACGCACAAGGTTTGAGTTATTAAACTCTGAGGAATTATACAAAGTATTGTATGTTGTCCGATGTCCGTTAGGACAAAAGGGTTGGTACTCGTACTATATTTCGTTTACTCATGACTTCTCTGGTTTTAGATAAGTATTTCGATAAAATACAGGTCCAAATTTTGAGAAGTTATAGGTATAAGAATAAGGTAGAGAACCACATATTGCAAGTATCAGAATTCTTCAAGGTGATCGAAAATGTAGATACTTGTGCTAGGTATTCCGTCGTAAGTAATAGTTTTAAGAATTTGCTTCTCTCTCAGGTTACTCATCCGTGTGTACGCTCCTTGATGAGTAATGCTGCTTGGTCTTCTTCCATTTAGTCGTTATGCACTGGAAACGGCTGCTTGTATTTTGAATTTGGTTCCAATTAAATTAGTGCCTTTATTTCTATATCGGATATAGAATGGATTCATATCTTAACGATGTTAAGGTATATGGAGTTGTCCGGCTTATGCTTAAAACCAGAATCCGGATAAACTCTAGGCACGTTTCAGTAATGGCAGTTTGTGGGTTATCCCAGGCTTTGACGATGGTTAACATTCTACCATTTGGAAGATCAATAGTTATATTGTTCTTGACTCGCCACATTTTTAGTAAAAGGAATTCTTTTCCGAAAAAATTAGTGGGAGTATGGTAGAACTGGAAGTGATTCCAGAACCACAAACGATAACTGAAAATTTAGTAGAACCTAAAGATTCAATTGGATTCGACAATCCATTAGCCACTCCGTAGATTTGGTGGATAACCTCGGCCACCCGAGAGGTACTTCGGTCTCCTCAAAGACGGTGACAGGGAGGTTTTTGATTACCCAAACTTGCCACTACTGCTGTCCTAGACTATGAGATCTGGCAGGAGGATGAGTATAACGTTGTTCTAAGTCTGCTTTAGAAATGCACGTGTATATGACTCTGTCAGAGGGTTGTTGTAGTCAGTGGGAGCAGCAGAAGCGCGGTGGGCAAGTAGCTTATGTCTATTTATAGACTAAAGCAAGTATAGCGAAGATAGATTGTCTATTTTTTGATGTGACGGTCATAGAGTTTGACTTCATCAGAACAATTGATGGACCTGGTAAGAAGGTAGTAGGGAGTGATGTCCTGATATTTGGATGACATGCTCTTGATAGGAAGTGATATTCTTATACTACGATCGGTTATACTGTAGTTGTCACAAAGTGTTTCTCCACATAGAATCTGGATAAAATATCGGGGATTCTGGTAACTAGATCTATGGTTTTAGATTTAGATTTGGGAAGTGTCCCAATTCGGGTACTTGACACTATTCTAAAGTGTTTTAGAATGGAAGACTCCTGGCGTGGTGGTGTACCCATAGGTGACGGAGTCACCTTCTCTGAAGAGATGTCTTCTAGACCGATGAGGAGAGGGATTTACATGATTGGCATATCACTTGTTTAGGCAATTGAGTCAATCATGAGATATCAAGTACCACACCAGATATTGCTTTTGCACTAGCTGCAATAAGCATATATATTAATCCAATTCTGGAGAGACGTTGGGAAGCAGTTATGAACATAAGTGGATGTTCTTGGTATATGGTAACGGTAGCCTTCTTCAGGAGGCGGTTATCATTTCAGGCTTCCAAGGTGACCTGGATGACAGAGTGGCTGTCAGAGTTATAGTTTTCCCTCTTTTGAGGGGCAGTATGTTGGACAGGTGGTCCAAGCGGATACTGAGGAAGTCATGGCACAGGATACTGATTAAATTCAGTGGATGATACGGTCTAAGAAGTTTATTGGATTTGGAGTTCATTTGTGAACTAGGCCTCATCATATATCCAGACAAATTCTAAGACATGTATCGCTCATTTCGGGAGATAGTCTTTCTCCGCGAAGTTTAGATATAGAGAGATAAAGATAGAAACATTGGAGCGGATCCACTCACTGAGGCTATTTCTCGAATGCAATAGTTTCACAAACGGGTTTTGCGAGACTGATTAGTAAAGAAGTTGGGTGTTCGATATCACACGTGCTGTGAGTATGCGACATCGCAATAATTAGCCTTAAGTGCAAGTGAGAGATTGTTGGATATAGTGCACTCAAGTCAATTATTGTAATCGCAGGCACGCGATTGTGATGATTGAGAGAGGACCTATACGGGTAGAACAGTCTTACTCAAAATGATTGTATGCTATCTGATTTGTTTCTATCATTATGTACATGCATTATGTGGTATTACAGATCACTATTATATGTTGATAGACCCCATAGGATTCTTGCTTGAATACCAGCATTATGATGGTAATCATATACGTGGGAGCTGGGTGGTCTGTAAGCACATCCTTAAATGTCCCTAGTCGAGAGAGTATCGAGACTGGGAATTGATACTCCGGGGTAGACTAGTGTATACTTTTTGAGACCCCGACGAGGGGCGGTGGCCGGTCTCACAAGCCATTGGTGTCAGTTAGTCACCTAAGATAGTATACAGTTGCTCATTGGGTTATGAGTTACACTGGACGGACTCGCCGGGAACATGCTAGATAGTATTATACCTATTGTCAGATAGCAGTTCTTAGGTGACATGAGTACATGTTAGTTTGTCGACCTGAGATTGTTGTTTGTCTTATGTGAGTTCCCACAGTGCTTTGATTACTACCCTACCACGGCTCAAAGGAGTCGTGCAAACAGGTTTTAGTTGGGTACAGTCCCGAGCTACATGGAGGCAGTGAGCGGATCGTCGGGGATTCGTCTCTCCCGGTATTGGGGGTTGATGTCACGCGGTGCACGGGTGACCATCACCAGAAATCCTTGGCCAAGGTAGACAAGAATTACTGATTTGGATCAGTAGTTTCTCAGTGGGTGATGGGCTTCATACCGACACGAAATATCGCGTTATTAGGGGTCTGACTTTAATCCACCCCCTAGACTCAATATGCGATATTCTTAGACAAACATATCAGACTGTATGGAGATTGTCACTGACAGGCTCAGTAGGGGTACGGATGAGTTTACTCGTCGGCCTTCCTTTCGCTCAATACCTGGGTAGCCGTTACGTACAGCTAGTGCCACTGACATGCTTGTGGTTAAACCCACTGCCAGCGTATTGATGAGTCTGTACAGTCCCACATAGAGGGTTTTCACGGTTCAGGCGATATGATGTAGATGACGTATGTTGGTACATACAGGTGTCCGATTAAATATGTGTACATGCTACACAGACTTTAATCGGACGATTGATAATACTAGCGGCTTAGGATTAAGCCGGATTATTAAATCAAGTTTTGATTTAATAATTTATATATATATTTTTATATATGTATTCTAGTATTATTGTTCACTATTTATTTTCTCTCTTGGCTATTCGTATTTTATACGAATACGCGTATATGTATTTCGATACGTATACCGGGTTGTATTCCGTATTTATACTGAATATCTTCTAGAAGATGGACACCTCATTATATGATTTTCTTTTTAGAAAATTATTTAGAAATGAGGTGGAGGGTGAGGTAGCATGAGCATGGTTGGAGGTATGTAGAGAGGTATGGATTTTGATTGTTTATTGTAAAATGAGATGAGATATTTTTGCATGATTGAAAAATAAGGAGCCATTCTTTATACATGCTATCATTCACTCTTGATTTTTTTCATACTCTCTTGACTCTTCATGCTTGAGAGCTTTTCTACACTTAGCTCATTTTCTTTCTTGAGTTGCTCATGCCATGGTTTTCCTCACCTCCTCATCTTTCTTCTTTGGTTGCTCACTTGAGCACAAGAAATGAGAGAAAAAGAAAGTGGAAAATTCCTACATCCCCACTCTCCATTGCTAGTGACCTTGGAGCGTCGGTTGCTTCGCTAGGCTAAACCGGAGCCTGCATCGTTTCCCTCTGGTGGATCATCTTCGGCAAAGGAGGACTCCTAAATCGGGTACTTAGACAACATTCTAAAAGTATTTTAGAATGGACGACGCTACCCGCAAGTGATGGAGTCACCCTCTCTAAAGAGATGTCTATTAGACTGATGAAGAGAGGGGCTGGTGTTTCCCCAATATATTTAACCTAATAAAAGTGCAAAGCTCTGTTAAATTTAATGAGGCAGCGACTCACGTGATTTCCATGAGGGTGCCATCGCCAGAACCAATCTTATAGAATTAAATTCTATGGTGGCACCTCATGTGCTCCTCACGCGGATGCCAATGTGCAAAGCACAAAAGAGTTCATGACATAGAGTTAAACTCTTAGATGGCGCTGCACGTGCTCCTCACGCGGACGCCAATATGCAAAGCATAGAAGAGTTCATAAGAGTTAAACTTTTAGATGGCGCCGCACGTGCTCCTCACGCGGGCGCTAATGTGCAAAGCATATAAGTGCCCATCTTAGGAATTAAATTCTTAAGTGGCACCCACGTACACGACACGTGAGCGCCAACGCCCAGGTAGAATTAAATTCTACAATACTTTCTGTTAAACAGTGCCGTTGGATCAAAAATCCAACGGAGATGATAAATTATCAAAATACAGAATTAAATTCTGTTGGGATAAAACATTTCCCAAATTTTTATAAAATAAGAAAGATACTTTCGGTTAGATCAAATATCCAATTATAGAATAAAACTCTATTTTGGAATATATTCTCTCAATCTTTCCAAATAAGAAAGATTGCTTTCTATAAAACAGAGAACCATTGGATTAAAAAATCCAATGGTAATTAAAAATCATCATTTTACAGAATAAATTTTGTACAGGGAATTATATTTCCCCAATCCCGTTAAAAACAAAAATCATATTTTATAAAAACAGAAGTCCTTGGATCAAAAATCCAATGGTGGGTAAAATTCCCAAACTCAATTTTGAGTCGAATTAAATCAATCGGAATCTCTCAATGAGAGATTTTCTCATAATTAAGTAACAAGCTTGCCTCCACTATATAAAGGATCCGAGACTTCAAGTCTCATATAGAAAAAAAACCCATAAGCTTCTGAAAAATACGGAACGCTTCTAAACAACAATAGAGAATTCAACCCTCAGAGAGGAAGACTTCCCTTTCAAAAGAAACCTAGGTAAAAAAAATTGAGAGATCAAAATATCTCTTTTTACCTAATTTAAGGGTTTAACCCTTCTCAAAGAACTCTGTTCTTTCTCTGGATCAGAGATCCACAATACAAGTTTTCTACAAATTTAGAATCTAATTCTCATCGGGAGGATCTTGTTCTTGAGAATCAAGGATTCAGAAAAGAATTAGGACCAAAAGAAAAACAAAAGGAAAACGAACCTGTAAAAGAACTTAGTTCTTAAAGAAAAATCTGATCCTAGATTTTCAAAAACGAAGATCTTGGTGATCATTAATGGTTAAAATGCAATTAACAGAGATTTAATCTTTAAAAAAGGAAAAAAGACTAGCGCCTCACGTGATCCTCACGTGGGCGCCCCTTTTTAACAGCACCTAGTGCCTCACATGAAAAACACGCGGGCGCCCAAAACAGAAGGCCATCGCCTCACGTGAAACATGTTGGATATAGTGCCCTCAAGGCAATTATTGTAATTGCAGGCATGCAATTATGATAATTGAGGGAGGACCTATACTGGTAGAACAATCTTACTCGAAATGATAGTATGCTATCTGGTTTGTCTTTATCATTGATGTGTACACGTTTTATTTGTTATTGCGTGTCGCTAATACATAATGATGAAGCCCGTAAGGTTCTTGCTTGACTACCAGTATTATGATGGCGATTATATACGTGAGAGCTAGGTAGCCTATAAGCACATCCATAAATGTCTCTAGTCGTGGGATTATCGAGACTGGGCATCGATATTCTGGAGTAGACTAGTGTATACGTTTCGAGACCCCGACGAGGGGCGGTGGCCGGTCTTACAAGCCATTGGTGTTATGTCACCTAAGATAGTATACAGGTGCTCACTGGAGGTGAGTAAACTGTACGGACTCGCCGAGAACTTCTAGATGGTATTATACCTATCTTCAGATGGAAGTTTTTAGGTGCCATGAGTACAGGTTAGTCCTTCGACCCGAAGCCGTTATTTGTCTCGTGTGAGTTCCTACTGTACTTTGATTACTACCCTACCATGGCTCAAAGGAGTCATGCAAACAGATTTTAGTTGGGTACATTTCCGAGCCACATGGAGACAGTGATCGACTGTCTGGGATTCGTCTCTCCTGGTATTAGGAGTCGATGTCGCGTTGTGTTCAGTTGGCTATCACCAGAAATCCGTGGCCACGGTGGGCGAGATTTACTGATAGTTGATCAGCAGTATCTTAGTTGGTGATGAGCTAGACTTAGATACGACTTATCGGGTTAGTAGGGGTCTGACGTTATCCACCCCCTAAACCCGATATACGATACTCTTTGACGAAAAGACCAGAGTGTATGTAGATTGTCACATTCAGGCTCAGCAGGGTAAGGACGCACTTGATTGTCGACCCCCCTTTTGACAACTACCTGGGTAGCCGTTACGTACAGCTAGTGTCGCTGACGTGCTTGTCGTTAAACCCACTGCCAGCGTATTGTCGAGTGGCACCCACGTACACGACACGTAAGCGCCAACGCCCAGGTAGAATTAAATTCTACAATACTTTCTGTTAAACAGTGCCGTTGGATCAAAAATCCAACGGAGATGATAAATTATCAAAATACAGAATTAAATTCTGTTGGGATAAAACATTTCCCAAATTTTTATAAAATAAGAAAGATACTTTCGGTTAGATCAAATATCCAATTATAGAATAAAACTCTATTTTGGAATATATTCTCTCAATCTTTCCAAATAAGAAAGATTGCTTTCTATAAAACAGAGAACCATAGGATTAAAAAATCCAATGGTAATTAAAAATCATCATTTTACAGAATAAATTTTGTACAGGGAATTATATTTCCCCAATCCCGTTAAAAACAAAAATCATATTTTATAAAAACAGAAGTCCTTGGATCAAAAATCCAATGGTGGGTAAAATTCCCAAACTCAATTTTGAGTCGAATTAAATCAATCGGAATCTCTCAATGAGAGATTTTCTCAGAATTAAGTAACAAGCTTGCCTCCACTATATAAAGGATCCGAGACTTCAAGTCTCATATAGAAAAAAAACCCATAAGCTTCTGAAAAATACGGAACGCTTCTAAACAACAATAGAGAATTCAACCCTCAGAGAGGAAGACTTCCCTTTCAAAAGAAACCTAGGTAAAAAAAATTGAGAGATCAAAATATCTCTTTTTACCTAATTTAAGGGTTTAACCCTTCTCAAAGAACTCTGTTCTTTCTCTGGATCAGAGATCCACAATACAAGTTTTCTACAAATTGAGAATCTAATTCTCATCGGGAGGATCTTGTTCTTGAGAATCAAGGATTCAGAAAAGAATTAGGACCAAAAGAAAAACAAAAGGAAAACGAACCTGTAAAAGAACTTAGTTCTTAAAGAAAAATCTGATCCTAGATTTTCAAAAACGAAGATCTTGGTGATCATTAATGGTTAAAATGCAATTAACAGAGATTTAATCTTTAAAAAAGGAAAAAAGACTAGCGCCTCACGTGATCCTCACGTGGGCGCCCCTTTTTAACAGCACCTAGTGCCTCACATGAAAAACACGCGGGCGCCCAAAACAGAAGGCCATCGCCTCACGTGAAGCATGTTGGATATAGTGCCCTCAATGCAATTATTGTAATTGCAGGCATGCAATTATGATAATTGAGGGAGGACCTATACTGGTAGAACAATCTTACTCGAAATGATAGTATGCTATCTGGTTTGTCTTTATCATTGATGTGTACACGTTTTATTTGTTATTGCGTGTCGCTAATACATAATGATGAAGCCCGTAAGGTTTTTGTTTGACTACCAGTATTATGATGGCGATTATATACGTGAGAGCTAGGTAGCCTATAAGCACATCCATAAATGTCTCTAGTCGTGGGATTATCGAGACTGGGCATCGATATTCTGGAGTAGACTAGTGTATACGTTTCGAGACCCCGACGAGGGGCGGTGGCCGGTCTTACAAGCCATTGGTGTTATGTCACCTAAGATAGTATACAGGTGCTCACTGGAGGTGAGTAAACTGTACGGACTCGCCGAGAACTTCTAGATGGTATTATACCTATCTTCAGATGGAAGTTTTTAGGTGCCATGAGTACAGGTTAGTCCTTCGACCCGAAGCCGTTATTTGTCTCGTGTGAGTTCCTACTGTACTTTGATTACTACCCTACCATGGCTCAAAGGAGTCATGCAAACAGATTTTAGTTGGGTACATTTCCGAGCCACATGGAGACAGTGATCGACTGTCTGGGATTCGTCTCTCCTGGTATTAGGAGTCGATGTCGCGTTGTGTTCAGTTGGCTATCACCAGAAATCCGTGGCCACGGTGGGCGAGATTTACTGATAGTTGATCAGCAGTATCTTAGTTGGTGATGAGCTAGACTTAGATACGACTTATCGGGTTAGTAGGGGTCTGACGTTATCCACCCCCTAAACCCGATATACGATACTCTTTGACGAAAAGACCAGAGTGTATGTAGATTGTCACATTCAGGCTCAGCAGGGTAAGGACGCACTTGATTGTCGACCCCCCTTTTGACAACTACCTGGGTAGCCGTTACGTACAGCTAGTGCCGCTGACGTGCTTGTCGTTAAACCCACTGCCAGCGTATTGTCGAGTCTTTAGAGTCCCACACAGAGGGTTTACCCGGTTCAGGCGACAGATGTAGGAGTCGTACGGTGGTACGTGCAAGGGGTCCGATTAAATACGTGTACGCGATACACGGACTTTAATCGGACGGTTGATAATACTAGACGGCTTAGGATTAAGCCGGATTATTAAATCAGGTTTTGATTTAATAATTTATATATGTATTTTGATACATATATTTTAGTATTATTGTTCACTATTCATTTTCTCTCTTTGGTGCTATCCGTAATTTTATACGGATACGCGTATATGTAGCGATACATATACCAGAAGAAGGACACCTCATATTTAATTTTCTATTTAGAAAATTAAAAGGAAAATGAGGTGGTATGTGGAGAAAATGAAGCATGGGGCCAAACATGGTAGAAAAGCATGGCTTCATTTTTATATTGTTATCTCATTTGGATGCACTATTGCATCATGGTTTGATATTGTAGCCATTCTTTTCTACAAGTGATGTGTTCAGTCGAAAATAACGTACATTTGATATAACATTTTCCTTACCTTGCTTAAATAATTAAAGGTGTTTATTATAAATATAGAACATATTTGGGTTTATCTGAAAAATACTATTTACCATATATTTATATATTATAATTAATATTATGAAGGAAAATATATGCATATAATATTTTTATTATGCATATCATATCAAATAATATTAATCAAATTGCTTAAAAGATTTATTACCATATAAAATGATTCAGATTGTCTCTCTATAACAAATATTACTAACATTATTCATGGAGATATTGTGCAAGATTTAGCTCAGGTCAGGAGATCAGGATATCGAGATGTCAGAATCAAAAATCTGCCGATAAAATTAAATAAAATCGAAGAATCAATACTGGCAGAGACTCAGGAAATATTTCCAAAATCCAGATATCTAGAAGATCTCCATGTGTCAACATATAGAAGCTCCAGAAAACCCAAACCCTAACTCCTTCAAGCTGCGGCGGTTGCGCGGCAAAAGCCCTGCTTGTGCGGCGGATCTATGACACTCAACATATCTTAACCAATGGGATCTAGGGTTTCTGATTTGAGGGCTATATAAAGGATTGATGGCTAAAGTTAATAATCATCACCTTTTACACGAAGCAAATCACCGTCAAAGAACAAGTGATCCACGACAGTTCCGCGATTCGACGTGATAGAGCGACGTGAGTATCGACGGAACATCTACTTCCTACGAGGCAGAGATCGAGAGCAAATTCTTCTTCTTCTTGTAATCTAAACTCATAGGATTTGTACTTGTGAAGTTGATTAATAAAGGTAGATCATTAGATTAATTATTTCGCATTTAATTTCCGTATTATGATTTCCTTATCTATCCTTTCTTCTTCTATCTCCATCATGCGCGAGTAATTCTCCGCTTGATAGGGTTCGTAGGATTAGGGTAGAACAATGGATGAGAAAATATTTTAACTTCTTTTACGTCTTATGAAGTTTATAAACTTTAGCAAAATAATCGTTAACATCCTAATCGGGGGCGCTATCAATTTATTGATAGTCTTGACCGCGATTTGAGATCAGATTAACAATTGTTTTGTTAAGAGCTAGACATGAATAGAGATCAATGAAGGGACAAGGGTCAATAGTGGGGAAACCTTAATTTCTTCCAAGAACCCTAATCCTCATTCATCACTATCTATCTACTTTTAAATCTATCAAAAGATAAAAGGAGTCATCTTTATTAGTCATCCATGACTACTAAATCCTAACGAACCCTACAAGCCTTTTCCCTATAAAATCTGTATCCGTATTTAAACTAGATCTTAAAACTATAAATTCTACATCCGTGTTTAACATAGATCTAGAAACTATTCTCCCATATTCTTTTATTCTAATCAACTTGTCACGCTCCGCTTCCCAGAGTACGCTAAGATAGGCACGTGACATAGCCAACCATGCTACCTGTGGATAAGAAATATCCTTCCACAGTCACATTACGGCTGTAGAGATATCAAGAACAAGAAAGTAAACTAAACTATCTAGTACATGTCCATGAGCCAGAATAAATGAGTCAAGAAAAGATAATATACGGAAGCAAAAGATCCAATAAATAAAACACCTGGAAAGTAAAACTACATACCAACAAGATCCTCACCGCTCGGTCTAACAGCGGCAATACTCCTGATCAGTCGGCAACAAAGGTAGAGGATCTGGGCCATGCAAAACCCAGACGTCAGCGCGTCATAACATTAAGCAATAATATATAAACAGGGTAGCAAGACATGCAAGTATAATTATAAAAGGTAAAGCAGGTGTAACGGCAATATAAATCAGGGCAGTGAAAGGTAGTGTGCAGTGAGTAATCTAAACTGGTCTATTGGGTTAACTACTCTCAAGTCTTTGAAATCAATTCGATGAATCATCGATGTAACTCAATAGTATCCTGTACGTGCCCGGGATCACGGTGAAGATTCTCGGGCTGAAACCGAGACATGCCGCTAGGCACTAAAAGGAAAAGGGGTAACGATGAATGATGTCCATGGCATCATCCCAAGGCTAGCCTAGCCTCTAAAAAGGTAGTGGATAACGATGGATGATGTCAGCAGCATCATCCCAAGGCTGGCCTAGCCTCTAAAACTGATCAGGAAAGGTAGTGAACTGTCGAGTTACAAGTCGGGTTTCATCATTGATTTCCCCATACCCCCAGGTTATATGTATTCAAGTCAGGTATTAAATAATCATGGAGCTAATGCCAACACAGGATCAGGCAGGTACAGGTTTGTCTGAATAGACAACAGGAAATGTCCGTAGGGACAACATGTAAAGTTAGTTGGCATTAGTAACAAGATCAGGTAACAGGTAAAGGCATGGTACATCAGGTCAAGTCAAGTAATGTATATAGGTGTCATGTCATGTCAAGAGTTGCACGGTACCATGTCGTGTCAAGTGATGGGTGTGACAAGTCATGTCAGGGGTGCACACAATGTCATGTGGGTGCTCAAAATCAAACTAACATAACCATTGGTATACAAAACAAGCATGAAGTACTAATGGAACAATAAAAATGGTACATTGTAAGGTGGCATGCAATCAGGTGCAGATTAAAGCATACAGATGCACAGTTATGATTAGGGTTAGGGTTATGGTTCCAACATTAAGTAAATACGTTCTATCAATTATGGAATGTTAAAATCACACTAATATGTAATGAATGACCTAGTGATGCAATTATATGAAAAAAATTAAACGGATGCAAACGGGTGTCTGATGGGGTAAGAACTATTAAAAGGTACTGTGGGCTATGCAGATAATTATTAAGTAATTTAAACACGGATGTGGGAACTATGTATGGTAAACTAAAATGCAATGGGTATGTTTCAAGTTCTGAATCTAAAAGATATAAACGGAACATCGAACTGTTAAATTGGAACACGTGACTTTAGATTCGATCTATAGGTTTAATATGCAAATAAATAGTTATAAAATCATATAGATAGCATGTATCAAGTTTTACTTACCTCGATGGGTCACAATACGGATACGTACGGCACGTCCGACGTCGGTAAATCGTCGCAACGCACACACGCGCATGGAACGGGTCCAGGAAAGGCAAGAGCACGACCACGCTGGTTGGAGTTGTTCACTGGATCTCTCGGGTCGTCGGCATCGAGCACGGCTGCTGCGATGATCGGAAAACACGGATCAAGAAAAGAAGAGAAAGGAAAGAAGAAGAATAAGAAGGGGTGGTCTGTTGTGATGAGGCTGGGGGTTCAAGGCTCTGGGGTCAGAGAAGGCTGCGATGGGGTGACGACGACGAGTCGTGGATTTTCCGGCGAGGTTTCACGGCCAAAGGCAGTGGGATTCGGGTTCTTGAAGTCGGGGGGGTTCTTGGTGCAGGGGTTGTTGCTCTGGTTTGAGGGTTTAGGAGAGAGGAGAGAGGGGATAAAGTGGCCGTGAGGGCGAGGGGCAACGAGGTCGGAGCTCCGATGAGGCGGAGTGTGCAGTTGCAGGGATCTTGCGAAGGTTTTGTGGTCGGAGGTGAGGGGAGTCAGGTGAGAGGAAGTCATGGTGATGACGAGGGGTCGTCGGCATGATGACTACGACGACGAAGGTGGTGATGGCAGTGGTGAAGATGGGTTCAGCGAGGATGCGAGGGTTGCAGGAGGTGCTCGGTGATGGGTCTCGGGGTTTGGGTCGTCAGGGTGGAGCGGTGAAAGAGAGGGAGAAGGTGTTGTCGGTGATGAGGGGATGTTGACGACGAAGAGGGTGGAGCAGCGACGTCACGGCGGCGAGGGCGAACGCAAGGTGAGGGTTGGGGTTTCTCGGAGGCGGAGGCGGAAGAAAAGAAAAGAGAAGGAGGAGAGAGTACGTGGGGAAAGGCAGTGGGTTTTTAAAAAATGTAAAGGTGTTAAAATAAAATAATATATGTAGAGAGAGAGAGAGACAGAGAGAGCAGAGAGAGATAGGAAGAGAGAGAGAGAGAGATAGTCTGTTAAAAAAATATAAAATATATTCACAGAGAGAGAGAGGCAGAAAGAATGCTGTTAAGAAAAAATATAAATATATATATTTTTTAGTTAAACGTATATGAATTAAAGAATATAATATTAGTCCGTTTTGAGATTTTGGCAAATACAAACTTACTTCAAAACACGCCCGGGTAGGTTCTAAAAATCCGATTTTAAAATATGAAAAATATATGCGACTTTCAAAATTTAAAATGAATGCTCAGGTAATGAAAATGCATATCCCCAAGAACGGATGCACGTACGTGCGCGTATCCATCCAAACACGTCCGTTTCACTGAACGGGACGAGAACAAGACACGCGGACGCTACCACGGTGTTAGGGGTATCATGCAGGCTATGAAATACAATTTTAAATTATTTTACAAGACCTAAAATGTTATATGATAAAAGATGCAATACTAGATAAAATACCAGTATGTACTAATCATGAGATGCACGTGCCCATGCAACAAGTCACGGTAATCTATAAATAAGAATCAAACAGGTTCAAGCAAGCGGGTCGAATGCAATGTAGAGTGTAAAATACCATTCGCACCCATAATATGTCAAAGCAAGAGTATCACGAAATAAGAAATACAAGAACTGGAATTTGTATAAATGAACTCGGGTGTTACACAACTCGTCTAAAGCAAGATTAAAAGTTTCATGCATCCCTGCGGACGACCCGTACTCATTTCGGCTAGTTATACGCGACACCGTTATTGATTGCGGTTACTACACAAACAATCTTTCACAGATCAATCATGATGACTTGAGGATTTTTTCTTCATCTCCTCCATGGATGCTTCATGCTCTTCTCTAGCTCTTCTCCTTCTTCTTCTTTCTTTCATTTTTAAGCAAGATTCTAGAGAGAAAATTTAGTGGAGTATTCCTACATCACCGGCCATCCAAACCTAGCAACCTTGGACCGTCGGTTAGAGCCTCCTCCGCGTTCCCTCAGGTGGATCGTCTTCGGCAAAGGGTGGTTGATGCTCAAGCGCGATCCCGGCGGCTACGATCTTAGAGGGGTCTTCCATAATTGGGTGGACACACGACAAAGGTTGTATTTCTCAAACCTTGCATGTTTTAGCTTAGTAATTTTGGGTGTTTGGTTCGAATCCTCGAGTGTGGGCATCCGGTGCCCGCAAAAAGTTTTTGTTTTCGCTTCCGCCTTGCCCGCGGCCTCCGCGGTGTGGGCGCTGGATCCCAACATGGTATCAGAGCCACCCAAACACCATAAACTAGTGTTTGACGATGCTTAAGTTTGAAAACCGAAAACACCGATTTCGAAATCCCAGTTTCTGTCAAAAATTTTATGGTCTCTAAATTTTTTTTAAACAAGTCCAGAAGCTTCATCTAGACTAGATTAAGACACACAATGAAAATGAGAAGATTCCATCATGATTAGCTCGGCGAGATTGGGTTTTTGGCCGGCGACGCCGGTTCACTATTCTCAAATGGAGCTCGTTTTCATTCTGTGTCTTGGGTTTTGAAAAATGGTATTTTTGGTGTTGTTTGATTTGTCCCACTTTTCACTTTGTGTCATCTTAGCTTTGAGACAACTCGGGATTTTCAAAAACTCGAAACTTTTGCATTGTCGGTGTCTGTAATGTGATATATGTGTTACTGAATGTCGTCTAATTGCTATATGTTCATTTAGATGGGGTTGCACACATTCTGGTGTTGCTTGCTTCTGCGGTTATATATATATCTGGTTATAGTTTGTGCAGATTGTCGTGATGGATAGCCTTGTGTGCAATGTTAGATGTACAGTTCAGATTCATTTGTATATTCATTATTGCGGGGCAAGCGTCCGACATGTGGACTGCCGTCACTGCTAGTTTGTATATTATTTTATTAGGGCACGACCGGGTTGAGGTCGATGTCGTCGTTGTATATATATATTCTTTTCTGTACAAGGATTACCCCGCGCAGGAGTGCTCGAATAGCCGGGTTCTAGAGGGCAACGGGCCCGCATCTTATGTTGTTGAGACCGGGGGGCCTTACTCTAGAATTGGCAGGCTATTCGCCGCACTCGTAGAGGGTATAGGTTGACCCACGGAGGGGTGCTCAAGTTACTGGATTCCGTGAAGTGATGGGTGGCCCATTCATTTTGTTGATTGGGGTTGCCTCAATTCGGGGATTAGCGGGTAACTTGCCGCACTTGTAAGGGGCTAGGATCTTCATTGCACTGGCTATCCACACGACCGGGGAACATCGCGTTTCATTTATGGCTCAAATGAAACGCGGGCTTCCTAGATTATCCGCTATTCCATATTGTTGTTCGCATGCTTGTGATGATTTTATCTGCTGTGATGACAATTATCTGCTTGCGATGCTGATATATATTATATATATTTAGTAGATGCTTCTATATGTTTTGCATCCGCGCTTGTCCAGCCCCCACTTTTCCGTTAGTTAAGTAACTTAACGGTGCATGACGGGGCCCCGTGGCGAATGCGGATGGTATATAAAAATCATGTTATTTTGGTTGTTTCTTTTGTGGCTTGGAAACATAAAATGATGGGAATGCATTATAAAAATAATGCAAGGAAAAATAAACCTAAATGATGTTGTCGGAACCAATTTTAAAACTACTCGGTTTTCTTCAAAACTTTTAGTCGTATTCTTTTGCTTTGCATAGAGGTATTCGGTTAGGAATATCCCGCACCTCATTCTATGAGGGAAGAGCCTTGATCCCTTCATTGGTAGTTCGCTCTTAAGCAAAAGTTTATGTTATTAGTTTTAAAATGCGGAGCTTGCACCACTCCATTTCAAAGCCATTCGAGTTTCTTCAACGATATCAAGTTCATTACTTTAATGGTTTTTCGCCAAAAACCAGTCGTAGCCCTCCGTCATTTCAGATTAGTGTTGCTTAGTATTCGTGCTGCGTTTATTGACCTTATCAAGGCGTAGTGTGCGGTAGCTCTATAATACTTTTATGTCGCATGAATGTGTGGATTGGTTAGGACAGTCGTTCGTCTTTGTTGACCTTGTCAAGGGCCTGTGCGGGTGGGTCTAATGCAATCAGGATAATGATGGGTTGAACTTGACTAGGATCCTTTGACTTGTTAACTTTGTTAAGGTCACTTGGATCCTAAGGGCAAAAACCATATCAGGAGTTTCAAACATACAGAAAACTTGCTAGGCATGCGCATACCTTCTGGAGTGTGGTGACTTGAGTGGATTCCATCAGGTTATCACATGATGATAGTTGGGTCCCGATTCCCACTGATGAGTACGTGTTACTCCTCAGGAGATTTTTTACTTAAATGATCCCGACTAGTTCTCCTCTTAGGGTTTGAAGGAGAATTCGAGGAAACAGTGGGAGCCATCCTGATCAGATAAATTGATAACCAATCTGATCTTGATAGAGTGCATACTGAGTGTTTATTTTCTCTCTCTGGTACAGCGACCCATGACTTACCTTAAAAACTCATGAACCAATTTGACCGAACCTTCTTACACCCTTTGGCTTTGGCTTGTCTTGATTCACGATATAGTCTCATATATCCCTGCCACTCATACTCTACCCTTTGCATTTCTTCAGAACACATCGTATCACTACGATGATCCATATTTCTTGGAATGGCCATCGTATAGTTACATACGAACTCGCAGAAGTTACATCAGTCGAGAATGGCCACAAGTTCTGAAGAAATTGAATACGATTATTCGGTTGTCTCTTCCCTTTACCTTCTCTCAGGTTGCAAGAGCTCCTTGATTAGGAGAGTATACCTGTTACGCTTATTGGATAGTCTTCTTCCAAACCTTAGGCTGGTGCCGAAAGGTAGGGAAGGAAGAAAACCAGTTAGCGCAGGAACGGTGTGCAGAAGGTAAGAAGTA
This sequence comes from Agapanthus africanus, assembly GCA_030015575.1. Lineage (NCBI taxonomy): Eukaryota > Viridiplantae > Streptophyta > Magnoliopsida > Asparagales > Amaryllidaceae > Agapanthus > Agapanthus africanus. The sequence continues at coordinate 194,862,318 of CM057339.1, read as the reverse complement.
GAGACATATAAAGGGACTGAAGTGAGGGAAAAGGAAATTGCGACTACTGTCATGAATCTGGAATGGAAAATGCATTACTAGGAATACCTGACCATCCCCTATGAAACATTTTCATGTTTTAGTTTTTTCGTGTATTTGTAATAGAGAACTGTTTTCCCAATCAATTCTGATTCTAGGGTATGTATTTACCAGTTTTGGATCTCACATCTGTACGATGTTACAGATGATGAGTAGGAGTAGAATATTGGGAAATAAGCGATTTGATCCTTATCGGAATTCATTGCAATTGGTGATATTGGATTAAATCGTCTGGCTTTTTCCTGACGGCAAACATTTGGTTTTGAATAACCGTTGTTATACACCAGATTTTAAAATGAAATATCTGTACCTTTCTTTTTATAAAGTGAGGTATACATTTTGAAAATTGTGTTGTAAACATTTACCTTTATCAGTTCAGGATAAGGTAAGTTGCATTGAATAACGGTGTAAGACATTCTTAACCAAGATATAGTTTTCAATTTACAATACACAGAATTTGAGTTGGTATACTCTTGGGACTTATACATGAAAGTGTATGTTGTCCAGTGTCCTTCGGGACAAGGGATTGGTACTCTTACTTCATTCAAGATTACCTATGAGTTCTCTAGTTTTAGACATGCATTCGTAGTAATGCAAGGTCAATGATTTTGAGAAGTTTATAGGTATAAGAATAAAGTAGAGAACCATACGTTGGAAGTATCGGTATTATTCGAGGTGATCAAAAATGTAGATACTTATGCTAGGTATTCTATTATAGTAATATCGAGAACTAGATTCTCTCACAGATTACTCATCCGTGGACGCGCTCCATGATAAGTAATGTTGTATTGGCCTTTTTCCATTAGGTAATATGCACTGGAAACAGCTGCATGAATTTTGAATCTGGTTCCATCTAAATTAGTATCTTGATTCTCTATGGATATATAATGGTTACGTATCTACAGGTTGTTAAGATATGGAGTTATCCGGTTTCTGTCTAAAAGCAAAATCCGGACAAACTCGAGGCACGCTTCGGTATTGGCGGTTTATGGATTATCCCAAGTGTTCGCTAGGATATTGTTTCTATCATTTTCAAGATCAATAGTTATATTGTTCTTGACTCGCCACATTTTTTATAAAAGGATCTTTTTGCAAAAGAAATTAGTGGGAGTATAGTAAATTTGGAAGTGATTCCAGGACCACAAACGGTTACCGAAAATTTAGTAGGACCTAAGGATTCAATTGGACTTGACAAACCGTTAGACACTCCGCAGATTTTAGTAGGTGGCCTCAGACACCCGAGAGACACTTCGATTTTCTCGTAGACGGTGACAGGGAGGTCAACATTATGGTAACGATGGTCATACTAGTTATCAGCAGGTCATAGAAAGTGGTAACTTCCAGGTGACCAGGTATTTCATACCCAAGATGGACTCCACACACTTCAGCAAATCATGGATTTTGGACTTTGCTGGGTGCTCCTGAAGTGGTAAAACCCATTAGGAGCAAGTTGATCTTTCGAGATCTATGCAGGTGGAAAGATGCTAACCTAATAAGGCTAGACTTGTTGTAAAGAGTTTTCATCAAATACCCGTTGTGGATTGTGATGTGACTTTTACTTCAGTGTCTATGCTGAAATCTATATGGATATGTTTTGGCGCTGATGCAGTTCATGGCTATGATATCTGGCAGGTGGGTGACTATAACGTCTTTCCAAATGGGATTTTGAAAGTGCACGTGTATATGACTCTGCCAGAGGGTTATAGTAGTCAGTGGGAGCAGCGGAAGGTGTGCCAGATGTTTATGTATATTCGTAGACTAAAGCAAGGATAGAGAAGATGGATCATCTGTTATTGATGTGACAGTCAACGTGATTGACTTCGTCAAAACAAAGGTGAACCTAGTAAGAAGGATGTAGGGAGTACTGTCCATGATTTGGATGACATACTCCAGATAGAAAGTGATGTTCCTATACTACAATCGGTTAGATTTTTATTGTCACACAGTGTTTTCTCCATGTTGGATATGGATAGCATATCAGGAGCTCTGGTGACTAGATCTATGGTTTTAGATCTAGATTTGGAAAGTTTCCCAAATCTGGTACTTAGGCAGCATTATAAAAGTATTTTAGAATGGACGACTCCTGGCGTGGTAGTGTACCCGCAGGTGATGGAATCACCCTCTCTAAAAGGATATCTTTTTAGACTGATTAGGAGAGGAACATGCATGAATGACACATCATTTTCTTAGGCAATTGAGTCAATTATGCAAAGTCTTGTACAACACCAGATATTGCTGTTGCACTAGTTGCAACAAACAGATATTTATCCAATCCTAGAGAAACAAAGGGAAGCAATTATGAACGTTAGAGGATGTTCTTGGATTTGGTAACGGCAGCCTCCTCCGAGAGGCGGTTATCGGTTATGGCTTCTAAGGTGACCTAGATGACAAAGATGCTGTCAAGTTTTGAGTTTAGCCTCTTCTGAGGATCAGTATATTGGATAGTGTTCCAATAGGGATACCGAGGTAGATATGGTTCAAGATGTTGGTTATAACTCAACAGAGAATACAGCCCAAGATGTTTGTTGGATAGGAGTTGTTCATTGATGAACTTGGTCCCATCAGCTATCCAGACAAATTCTTGAGGCGGAGTATCGCTCAGATTGGAAGATTACTCATCTCCGCAATGTTGAGATATAGAGAGAAGAAGTTGAAACATTATAGCGGATCCACTCATTGAGGCTATTTCTCGAACACGGATGGCCCTCAAACGAGATTTGAGAAACTGATTAGTAGAGAAGTTGGGTATTCGGTAGCACACGAGCTGTGGGTACACAATACCGCAATAATTAGCCTTAAGCGCAAGTGGGAGATTGTTGGATATAGTGCCCTCAAGGCAATTATTGTAATTGCAGGGACTCGATTATGATAATTGAGGGAGGACCTATACAGGTAGAACAATCTTACTCGAAATGATAGTATGCTATCTAGTTTGTCTTTATCATTGATGTGTACACGTTTTACTTATTATTGCGTGTCGCTAATATATAATGATGAAACCCGTAGGATTCTTGCTTGACTACCAGTATTATGATGGTGATCATATACGTGAGAGCAGGGTAGCTTATAAGCACATCCTTAAATGTCCATAGTCATGGGAGTATCGAGACTGGGCTTCGATATTCTGGAGTAGACTAGTATATACGTTTCGAGACCCCGACGAGGGGTGGTGGCCGGTCTCATAAGCCATTGGTGTTATGTCACCTAAGATAGTATACAGGTGCTAACTGGAGGTGAGTACACTGGACGGACTCGCCGAGAACTTCTAGATGATATTATACCTATCGTCAGATGGAAGTTCTCGGGTGGCATGAGTACAGGTTAGTCCTTTGACCTGAAGTCGTCATTTGTCTCATGTGAGTTCCCACTGTACTTTGATTACTACCCTACCATGGCTCAAAGGAGTCGTGCAAACAAGTTTTAGTTGAGTACAATCCCGAGCCACATGAAGCAGTGGCCGACTATCAGGGATTCGTCTCTCCTGGTATTAGGCGTCGATGTCGCGATGTGTTTAGTTGGCTATCACCAGAAATCCGTGGCCACGGTAGAAGAGATTTACTGATAGTTGATCAGTAGTATCTCAGTTGGTGATGAGCTAGGCTCAGACATGACTTATCAGGTTAGTAGGGGTCTGACGTTATCCACCCCCTAGACCCGATATGCGATACACTTTGATGAAGAGACCGGAGTGTACGGAGATTGTCACATTCAGGCTCAGTAGGGTAAGGACACACTTGATTGTCGACCCCCCTTTTGACAACTACCTGGGTAGCCGTTACGTACAGCTAGTGCCGCTGACATGCTTGTAGTTAAACTCACTGCCAGCGTATTGTCGAGTCTTTAGAGTCCCACACAGAGGGTTTTCCCGGTTCAGGCGACATATGTAGGAGCCGTACGGTGGTACGTGCGAGGGGTCCGATTAAATACGTGTACGCGATATACGGACTTTAATCGCACAGTTGATAATACTAGCCGGCTTAGGATTAAGCAGGATTATTAAATCAGGTTTTGATTTAATAATTTATATATGTATTTTGATACATATATTTTAGTATTATTGTTCACTATTTATTTTCTCTCTTTGGTGTTATCTGTATTTTTATACGAATACGCGTATTTATAGCGATACATATACCAGGTGAAGTATTCCGTATTTATACGGCAATACTTCTAGAAAAAGGACATCTCATATTTAATTTTCTATTTAGAAAATTAAAAGGAAAATGAGATGGAAAGTGGAGACAATGAAGCATGGGTCCAAACATGGTAGAAAAGCATGGCTTCATTTTTATATTGTTATCTCATTTGGATGCACTATTACATCATGGTTGGATATTGTAGCCATTATTTTCTACAAGTGATGACTTGATGATTTTTTCTTCATCTCCTCCATGGATGCTTCATTCTCTTCTCTAGCACTTCTCCTTCTTCTTCTTGCTCTCATTTTAAAGCAAGATTCTAGAGAGAAAATTTAGTGGAGTATTCCTACATCACTGGCCATCCAAACCTAACAATTTTGGATCGTCGGTTAGAGTCTTCTCCGGTGGATCGTCTTCGGCAAGTGTGTTCCCTCAGGTGGACCGTCTTCGGCAAAGGGTGGTCGATACTCAAGTGCGATCCCAGCGGCTACAAGCTTGGAGGGGTTTTCCATAATTAGGTGGACACGCGATAAAAGTTGTATTTCTCAAAGCTTGCATATTTTAGTTTTCTAGTTTAGGTTGTTTTGATCAAATTCTTGGGTTCGGGCGTTCGGTGCCTGCAAAAAGTTTTTGTTTTCGCTTCCGTCCCACCCGTGGCCTCCGCGGCACGGGCGTTAGATCCCTACAAAACACACGTGGGCGCTGAATAAAAGTGCTCTGCACTCCTTATGTGCCGAAGACAGCTAAGTGCTTTGCACTGATTGGGCAGCGCCCAGCGCCGCACGTACTCCTCACGTGGGCGCCATACAAAAGTGCTTAGCACTTCATATGCAGCCAAAACGGCTGAGTGCTTAGCACTGATTGGGCAGCACCCAGCACCGCACGTGCACCTCACGTGGATGCCATAAAAAGTGCTTAGCACTTCATGATTAGTCAAAATGACTATAGTGTTCAACACTCATTGGGCAGCGCCCATGACTTGATGCTTCACATGATATACATGTGAGCGCCAGAGCTCAAATAAATGCTTAGAACTTTTACATGAAAAGAAAATGGATGAACAAACAGAGTACAAATGAGTGCTTAACACTCTTGAATAAAAAAAAGACTTAGTAGACTTAGCCCAAATTGGCTAAGTCTCTGAGATTTTCTTGCAGCTGAGCCCAAATGCTCTTTTACTGGATCTTAAATAAAAATGATCCTTGAAATTTTGCTAAGTTGATCTTAGTCTCAAATTAGACTAACGCATCATTAGCAAGAACAAATTGAGCCCAAATGCTCACACATTTAAGTTGAGATTAATCTCAAACCAGATTAACGGTCCTTAAATAACCTAAGCCCAAATCTAAAATATACGGATTTGGACTGATCCGTGCCCTACGGGCGACGACATAAATTAGTTTCGGTATACAATCCACGGGAAACCAAAACAAACAAAAACACACACGGTACGAAGTGAACCTCCAGAGCAGGAGAAAGTGGTTATCGCAATGCGGTAACGTAATTAACTGCAGAGGCTTGCGCCTGCAGGGAAGAGCGTTCCCACAATCAAAAACCCCTCATAAAATGATGGGGAATCTGATAAAGTCTGCTACAATGATCGCGTCTATCCAAACCTCCGATATATGGTGCCATAAATCAACTTGGTATCTTCGGAGAGAAGGACGGATAAATCCAAATAGCATCTTCCACCAAATTCAAGCAAGACGATCTATCCCAGTTAATCTCTGTTTTCGGCGATAAACAGATTCTGGCACGCCCGGTGGGACCTTTTTCTCTTTCCACTCCACATTTCGTGTGTCGTGTTTCGCGGGTGAAATCGCGGTTCACAATGGTTGCCCTTGGATTTGAGGCACTAAAATTTGGTGTCTTGCTCCTGTGCAGAAGAAGAAAATCGATGGTTTCCTATTGCACCTCTTGCAGCAGCAACTCTCGCTCCACCCCAACTGGAAGAGTGACCTACGGGCCCAACACGGCCTCCATCTTTTCGATGCCGGTGGGGCAAGTAACGCAAGCCACTACTCGGCCGTTCTTCGGGACCATGCTCGTACCAGTGAGTTTCGGTGCCTCAGCGCCACAAGAGGAAGCTCCCAAGAGGTCCGTCTTCGATCGAATGACGAACACAACGGCCCCTCTCAACGAGCCGTCCAAATCTGGTGTTCCAGTCTTCAACAGGCTGAGCCAAAGCACAAACGGACTCGCAAAGAAGCCCATGATACCTGAAAGGGCTACCCCAAAATGGATAGCCCTACCAAACTCCTGCTATGGGCGAAGTCGTCAAAACTGCTTCCCCCACCAGAAAGTCGGTCTTTGAAAGATTGGCCGGCCATCCTCAAACACTGCCAAGGATATCAGTCTTCAACAGTTTGACGCCAACAGCAGCCCCTCAGTAATGCCAGGGGCACGAAGAAGCTACTTCCAAATCTGAGGTGGTCCCATTTGCAAGACACGCTCGACGTCGCTACTGGCGCCGAGTGAGAAAAGCTGGTGGCAACTCCCCCTTTAGACTTACTCTGCCAGCTCCAATGGTGGAAGTTGACACTACTGTTTCAACCGGGAACAACTTTGAGCTGCTCAGGAGGGTACACAAGAACTCTCCAACGGCGGTACTAAAGAAATCGCCCCTGCCCGCAGAAAACACAATGCAGGCAAATCCGGAGTGCCCCCATCAACGGCTCTCCTCGCAAATTCATAGGGTCTGGCAAAAAGTCCAGGACTCCGTAACTGATCAAAACTACTCTTGTCGACCAAAGAAATCGAACGCTCGGCAAGAAGAAGACCACTCCTCTATCATACAATGAGGGGCTTCTTCTACACAGTTTCTTGTTACAACGGCTCCTTCAACTTCGACCTCCCACAAAAGGATGAGGCCAGAGAAAATCCCACTGCCGGCGGCAAATCCCAAAGCTGATGGACCCAAACGCCCCAAATCTGGGGGCATGATCATGCATACGCTCTACATGGATTCTGGAAAAGAAGAAAGCCGTGCTTCCGTAGGACATCGACCGCAAACTCGGTCGCTGACAAAAGCTTAGGAGCAACAACAAAAGCTCCAGGAGATACTGACCAAAATGGCAGCACTTACCGGGCAGAAAGAAAGCCCGGACATAATAGCCGAACAGTGTCAGGAGCAGAAGACCGATACAGAGTTCTTTCGAAGGGTGCTTGAAAGAAAGGACAAGGAAGCTGCTGAGCAGGCAGCTAACATAAAGCAGATGGCTCTCTTGTTCCAGGATATAGTTGGAATGATGATCCAGCCAAAACCCCCAGCCGAAGATCCACCGATAATTATCGAGGATGACAGAGGGGAAACATCAAATCCTCTTCCGACTTTATCAATAGCTAAGGAGGAAACAATCTCCAAGGCCTCTCTTGATGATTATATAGCCCAACAAATAAGAACTCATCAAGCAAATGAAGCAGCTGTCCAAATCGTCAGAATTGGGCGACCGTATCGAGGCTGGTATGACCAAATCAAGTACTCGCCGGGATATGCGATCCCCAAGTTCGATGTATACAAAGGGACGGGCAATCCACATCAGCACGTCGCGCAGTTCAGAGCTCTGTCCGGCAACACTGGAGGCGTCGACAAACTGTTGCTTCGCCAGTTCGTTGACAGCCTGTCAGAGACAACCTTTGAATGGTACTTGGAGCTCCTAAATGACTCTGTGAGAACATTCACAGAGATGGAGCTGCTGTTCACACAGCGATTCGCCAGCGCAAGCAAGCGCACCCTGATCACGGCATTAATCAATGCCAGGGTAAAGCCAGGAAAAACCTGGGTCCAATATACGATCCGGTGGCGGAACCTATGGTCAAAATGCGAACAGCGCATCGAAGAATCCCCCGCCGTGGGCATGTTCATCGAGACTCTTGATCCTTAAATGACCGTGTCCCAGTTCATGACGTTTTTCAAACCAACGACCTTCCAGGCTCTGATCGATAAACTGGCCCAAATGGACCAGATGGGCCACGAGCCTTCCTCCTCAAGTAAGGACCCTCAAAACACCAAGAGTAAAGGGAAAGTGGCCTTCGTTGCCAACTCTCAACAACAACCGAGTGGCCCAAAACTAGCTGCTTGCCAAAACAACGCACGTCCACGCCTATCCTTGGAAGAAAGGCTAGGACGCGCTTACTCGTTTCCCCACGATAAGACGAGGAGACTATTTGAGTTGGCAATGCGTAACAAACTCATCATATTTCCAGACCCACGGCATCCATCGCAACTCGGTGACGTCAACAACCCCAACTAATGCTCCTATCACAGAATGGTGAACCACCTTATTGAGGATTGCTACGTTTTCAGGAATTGGTTCGAGGACCAATATCAATAGGAGAAGTTCGCGCTGTCTTTGAACTCGAGGGTGAACCCACCATAGAAGCACACTCCCAAAATAGTGGATACGCCGGGGGCATCATGCTCGCTCATGGAAGAAACTCCATGGGAATTCATTCTTTAAGAAAAAACCGAAAGAATGCTGAAGGATCTACATGCTTATCCGGCAGTCAGGTGTAAAAGCCCACTTGAACCTGAAATCATCGAAGGGATGCTGAAACCGCGTCCTGTACCGAAGATTGTTGACAAAGGGCAAAATCCCCAAGTCAGGTCTTCAAATTCTTCGAAGGAAAAGAAGAAGACCAAGAATCCTGTACAGCCTGCCGAGTATGACGACAAGCGCACAGACCTACAAAAATACATTGACGTGCTAAAGGAGTACATACAGAAGGCGTGGAAACCGGTCACGCTCGAAGAGTTCCTCAAGCATATTCTCGAGAACGAAGATAGTGACAACGATGAGGAAAATGACTCATCAGAAGAAACCGAAGACTATGTAGCATGTTGCCACATGGTCTCCCATTCGTCGTTAAATGGCGAAGAAGCTCCCTCAGTGTCAGAGAATAGCGCAGAGGAACTGGGGGCAGGATTGGCGCTAAAATCCGCGTGAACTTCCAGAAGACCCGATCAATAGGCTGTTAAACGAAGCCTTTCAAAAAAGCAAAGCTGACCAAGAATGCAAAACAACCATATACGAAAAGGCTAAGCGTCAGCGTCAGGATAAAGAAGCCGCGGCAAGATGGAGTCGTAAAGTACTCCAACCAAACCAAAGCATACCTGCGACAAATAAGAACAGGATCAAGGCAAAGAAGCGGTTCGCCAAAGCCCTGTCAATGGGAATGAAGCTGCCACCTCTCGTAAGAAACACTCCCGGGGCCATATGCCTCGACGGAGAGGATTCACATCCAAACTACTGTCTATATCATCGAAGGGTTACCCACCCCACCGAAGAGTGCAGTACCTTCAAGGAGTGGTGGCATGGATACGTTGCCCATCAAAACACTTCAAGAGGATGAAGCGCGAAGCTCGTCGACAACAAAAGAGTGCGATAAATGCGCGTGAAGAAACGATTGACAACTGTCATATGGTTGGTACTTGTTCAGAAGGGGAAAAACCCTAAGTTCTTACTTTCGGGAGCGATCCTGAGAATGAAATATCACTCAGCTGTCTCTTCAAAGACTCCACCTCCAAAAAAGAAGAGGAGGAGAAGAACTGCAAGAATATTCAGCCGCGTAACCGCACGCTACCTGAAAAGAATCTCGAACCTACAAACAAAAGTTCGAGCAAAAAAGACAAAGGGAAAGAGAAAATCTCTGAGGAAATTACCCTCGACGATGGAGTTTTCAAAAAGCTTGCAGCAAGGGACCCGTCTAGGAAAAATAAGGCGGATTACAATGTCCTAGCACATCTGATGAAAATACCCTCACAGTTGAGCATATTGGATGCTCTACTTTTATCCAAAGAGGCACGAGAGTCTCTGATAAAGGCATTACAAGAGTCCGATCAGTTCTAAGCTTTTCTTGCAGAAGAGAAGATGAAGGACGAGTTGGCAGAGGTTCACATAGCTGACATTACATTCAGCGATAAAGATCTCCTCCTCGGTACCTGCAAACATAACCGCCCGTTATACGTCACCGGGTACTTCCACGACATCAAGACAGGGAAAATCCTTGTCGACAATGGATCCTCCGTCAACCTTCTCAACGTGAGGGTGCTGAAGGAAATTTGCATGAACGTTCAGCACTTGGCCCGAGATAAAATTACCATCTCCGGGTTTGACTCACAGTCCTCACGGACGCTTGGGTCCGTAATACTAACATTACGCTTCGGGTTGCTCGTCACTGACATCATATTTCACGTCATTGACGCCAAAACTTGCTATAATGCTTTGCTCGGCAGGCCCTGATTGCATGAGTACAATATCATCCTTTCTACACAGCATCAGTGTATGAAGTATTTCAAGGATGGTTTGGAATGCACCGTCACAGGGGAGCTAAATCCGTTCTCCGTAAACGATGTCCGGAAATATGAAAAAGCAAAGTACTTCCTACCAGACTTCGAAGACATGGAGATGTGTCATAAGCCGGAGGATAAACAGAAATCCGTCGCCACTATCCCGATATTTGGGAGCGATTCCGAGGAAGATGAAGAAATAGTCTACTTGGGGAAACCCTAGAAGGAAAACAATAGGCCCGGACCATTTACCCCTATTCTGGTCTTTGGCAGCGACTTTGAGGACGAGGCCAACACAACGTTCTCCATCCGCCCATCAGTGCAAACCCTCGACAAAGTAGATCAGAGTCTGCAAATCACAATGGCTCCGCCTCGGCATTACAAGGAACTTGATGCGCTCCATACATACAGCGTACAAGAACTACAGACTTTCTACGTCCCTCCCAGGTGAAAAGGTGAAAAGGCGATCCTCTTTTACCAATCTACGGAGACCAATGTAGAAAAAGAAGTCTGCAATGGTACCGATTTTGCACTCGACAGACTTCAACCAATCCGTCTACCAAGATACTATGCGGAGGGATTGAAAAGGATGTTAAGATGCCAAGGTGTCCCCCTCGAACAAACTGTTCGACAAGCCCGTTTCTACAAAAAGATTTGGGATATTCCCGGGACTTAGCGAAAAATGCCCAACAGAAAGATGGAGACAATGGGGCTCGGATACGTTCGGTCTAAGAAACGGGAGCAGTTCCACAGCTGCCGCGTCATAAACAGCTCCAGCGAAGGGGAAAACGCTCTTCCGAATGGCCGTGACGTTGGAACAGAGCGAAATCCAGCTCTAAAAACGTTAAGTCCGTCGCTCAAAGAAAAAATAGACAAGTGATTGATTTCTGTGAAAGTGTGTAGTATTAACCGCAATCAATAACAGTGTCGCGTGTAGCTAGCCGAGATGAGTACGGGTCGTCCGCAGGGATATGTTGAATCTTTTAATCTTGCTTTAGACGAGTTGATTAGAAAGCAGAAGAATAGAGAATAGATTCTAGATCTATATTAAACACGGATGTAAAATATATAGTTTTAATATCTAGTTTAAATACGGATGTAGAATCTATAAAAAAGAGGCTTGTAGGGTTCGTTAGGGTTTAGTAGTCATGGATGACTAATAAAAATTACTCCTTTTATCTATTGATATATTTAAAACTAGATTGATAGTGATGAATGAGGATTAGGGTTCTTGGAAGAAACTAGTGTTTCCCCACTATTGACCCTTGTCCTTTCATTGATCTCTATTCATATCCAGCCCTTAACAAAACAATTGTTAATCTGATCTCAAATCGTGGTCGAGACTAGCAATAAATTGGTAGCGCGCCCGATAAGGATGTTAACGATTCTTTTGCTAAAGTTTATAAACTTCATAAGACTTAAAAGGAGTTAAAGTATTTTCTCATCCATTGTTCTATCCTAATCCAACGAACCCTATCAAGCGGAGAATTACTCGCGCATGATGGAGATAGAAGAAGAACTGATAGAGAATGAGATCATAATGCAGAAATTAAATACTAAATAATTAATCTAATGATCTACCTTTATTAATCAACTTCACAATTACAAAACCTTCGAGTTTAGATTACAAGAGGAAGAAGAATTTGCACTCGATCTCTGTCTCGTAGGAAAGTAGATGCTCCGTCGAATCTCATGTCGCCTTATCATGTCGAATCGCGGACCTGTCGTGGATCACTTGTTCTTTGACGGTGATTTACTTCGTGTAAAAGATTGATGATTTCTAAGTTTAGCTCTCGGTCCTTTATATAGTCCCAAAACCAGAAACTATAGATCCCAAGAATTAGGAGTTGTTGTGATGATCCAAACATAAAAATCCAAAACCCTAACTCGGTGAATCGACCGCGGATCCGCCGCATATGACATGTTTTGGCCGCGAAACCGCGGCCGTATGGTGTGATCAATGTTCCAAAATTCTGGGGCTTCTTCGTTGTGACACATGGAGATTTATTTAATGTCTGGAATCTTCATATCTTTTCTGAGTCTCTGCCAGTATTGATTCTTCGATTTTATTTAACTTTATCGGCAGATTTTTGATTCCCGGAATCTCAATATCTCGATCTCCTGACCTGAGCTAAACCTTGCACAATATCTCAATGAATAATGTTAGTTATATTTGGTATTTTTGAGATATTATCCTAACCATTTTATATGATATTATATTTTAAGAATATTGATTAAGGATATTTGATATGATATGCATATTTAAATTATCAAAATATTATATAAATATTATATTTATACATTTTCCTTCATAATGTTTATTATAATATATAAACATATGATAATAGATATTTTACAGATAAACCCTCATATGTTTCATATTTATAATAAATACCTCTAGATATTTAAGAAAAATAAGAAAAATGTTATATCAAATGTGCGATATTTTCGAATGAACAACAATCTAATAAAAGAAGCTTGTCGAAAGAGCCGAGACGATCACAGCCGCGAAATGGCCATTTACGAAAAGGTCAGGATGCATCGCCTCAATCAACAATTCGTGGAGAAGGAAGACTATAATGTTCTTTATCCCCGGCCTGCTGTATGTCCTCGCGAAGGGGGAAAATCCCTAAATAGAGGCAAAAATAGGGCAAAGAACGCAAACAACGTTCGAAAACAATGAAACGGATCTAAAACGCCATGCAATCGAGAAAAGGTCGATTGGAACCCCACCTATATAAAGAAGATGGGTCAGGAATACTCTTTCCCCCAAGACAAGATGAGAAAAATATTCAACCTCGTCATAAAGTACCAAATGATGACACTTCCGGAATCTCGGCACCCTGAACAAATAAGCGAGGTTCATCATCCGGATTATTGCTCTTATCACCGAGTAATAGGTCATCCCCTAGAAGACTTCTTCACCTTCAAAGACTGGGTAGAAGTCCAGTATCAGAAAGGCAGGTTCGCTTTGTCCGACAGCTGGAGGGTAAACCCGCCGCAAAAGCATGAGCCAAAAAGGATCTATACTATGAGGATATGACCATCTCAACCACAAAAAAGGAAGCGGGCTTGTACCTGCCATATGATAACACTCTAAAAAAAGGATGGGCATGAGATTATGGATGATCTCCACATGTGCTTCGCAAATGAAAACAAGGACGAGATGATCTCCGAGTTTCCACCAGCACCAAAGGAGCTGGAAGATAGGATACACACCACGGTGGACATCCTAAGGAAAATTGACTTAGGGTCAGAAAAAGATCCGAGAGGCCAACGTTCGTCAGTGAGGTACTATCTGAAAAATGGGTAACTACGTTAAAGGACGTGCTCATGCAATATAAAGAATGCTTTGCATGGAACTATGCGGAGATGCCGGGTCTGGATCCAAAAGTGGCGGTACACAAACTGGCCATATCGCAGGACATAAAGCCGGTTAAACAGGCGTCAAGAAGAATGCGGATCGAACTTGAGATGAGTATCAACGTTGAAATCAAGAAACTAATCGACTCCGGCTTCATCCAAGAAGTTCATTACCCCGACTGGATCGCTAACATCGTTCCAGTGATGAATAAGAATGGGACGGTGCCCATCTGCGTGGACTTTCGGGACCTCAACAAAGCTTGCCCGAAGGATGACTTTCCAGTACCTGTTACCGAGATGATGATCGATAACACGTCTACCCATGAGGTCTTCTCTTTTATGGATGGATCTTCAGGATACAATCAAATAAAAATGCATTTTGAAGATCAAAAGCATACCGCCTTCCGGATCCCGCTGGGCATATTTTGCTATAAGGTGATGCCCTTCGGTTTAAAGAACGCTGGCTCTACCTACCAAAGGGCCATGACGAAGATCTTTGATGACCTCATACATGAGATCGTCGAATGCTACATTGACGACCTAGTGGTAAAGAGCAAATCTCATGAGGAACATTGGGAACACTTTAAATTAGTGTTCTGATGTCTTCGGAAGTATAATCTGAAGATGAATCCTCTAAAATGCACGTTTCGAGTCTCCTCGGGCAAATTCCTAGGATTCATCATACGGCACCGGGTTATCGAAATCGATCTCTCATAGATCAAGGCGATTATGGAAATGCCCATGCCAAGAACTCTCCGACAATTGCGATCTTTTCAAGGAAAGCTCGCATATATTCAGTGGTTCATTGCCAACCTCTCCGGAAAATGCCATCCCTATAGTCATCTGATGAAGAAGGGGACCCCGTTCATCTGGGATCGAAAGTGCCAAAATGCACTAGACGAAATCAAGCAATACCTGCAAAATTCGCCGGTATTGGCCGTTCCAGTTAAGGGAAAACCCCTTATCCTATATACAACGGCCCTTGAGGGTTCTCTAGACGCGCTATAGGCATAAGAGAACGATCAAGAAAAGGAGATAGCTCTATACTATTTGAGTCGAGTTCTCCTGGTGGCAGAAAACAACTACCCCCCATCGAAAAGCATTGCCTGGCACTGATCTTCACGATAACGAAGCTCAGACATTACGTCTTGGCACATGAGGTACATCTCATATCAAAGGTGGATCCTCTCAAATATCTGATGTCAAGGGCCATACTAACAGGAAGGTTTGCTAAATTGGCCCTCCTCCTGATGGAGTTCTCGATAACGTATCGACCCTTCAAAGCAGTGAAAGGCCAGGTTATTGCCGACTTTCTCACGGAGCATCCGATACCAGCCGACTATCCCTTAAATTGTGAGTTGTCGGATGAACATGCGTTCGACACAATCGAAGGAGAGAAAGAAGATTATGATTCCCAATGGGAACTCTACTTCGATGGAGCATCTTCCATTAAGAGGCGAAAGAAAAACACCCCCATAATCAAAGCCGGGGTGGGCCTTATTTTTGTGACTCCGCAAGGAGAGATATTGAGTTACGCCATTTCCTTAATGGAGCCAAGGACTAATAACGAAGATGAACATGAAGCTTTGATAGCAGGTCTTGAGATTGTTGTTGACATGGGAATCAAAGACCTCCTCATATATGGAGACTCCCAGCTGATTAGCGAGGTAAATGGTGACTATCAGACGTGCAAGCCAGAGCTGATAAAGTATGGTGAAAGAGTGCAGCAACTGCTAACACAAATCCCCTCCTACATCCTGGAGAGTATACCGCGTGCAGAAAAAAGCAAGGCGGATATATTGGCCAAATTGGCTATGGAACTGGCTGATGACGACCTCGATGTCGTAAAGATCATTGTGCAAAGCCGCAGGGTTCTCACGCCAACAGATATATCTTCGGAAGATCTGATAGAGTCATCCGAAAGAAAAAAAAATGACTGAACAAGTAGCCTTTCAAATAGAGGACAAAGAAAAGGTCAAAGATTGGAGGGAAGTCTTCATAGACTACTTCAAATCCCAACGAACGCCCAAAAATGTGTCGTCTCGACATTAGCTCATGATACGAGCTCTATCCTTCGCCTTCATCAATGATACTCTATATAAGAGATCTTTCGACTGTCTGTGGCTAAGATGCCTGGGACCAGAAGAAGCGAAGAGAGTCGTTCAAGAAATTCATGACGGACTCTGCGGTTCTCACCAAGCTAGGTCAAAGATGAAGCTGAAGATCAAAAGAATGGGTTACTATTGGCCCACAATGATTCATGACTGCCTCGAATATGTGAATCTGTGTCACTCGTGCCAAATCCATGGAGACTTCATCCACCAACAACCAAATCCGCTACATCCAACAGTAGCTAGCTGGCCGTTCGAAATGTGGGGAACCGATATAATTGGCCCCATTAAACCGGTGTTGTCCAAAGGACATCGGTTTATATTGGCAACGAATGACTACTTTTCTATGTGGGCAGAAGCAGTACCACTAAGGGAGGTGAAGACGGAGAATATCCTCCATTTCTTCAGAACACATGTTATCTATCGGTTTGACACTTCGTAACGAATCATCTCGAATAATGGGCCAGCCTATAGGAGTCATAAAATCAGCCGCTTCGTAGAACAGTATAAAATAGATTGGAGAAGTTCTTCAGTCTATAATCCTTGGGCCAACGGTCTAGTTGAAGCTTTCAACAAGACCTTGACATAGATTATAAAGAAAACGGTGTCCAGAAACAAAAGAGGCTGGCACGAAAGGCTGCATGAAGCTCTATGGGCGTATCGAACAACATTCAAAACAGCCATGAATACAACACCATACGCGTTGGTATTCGGCACCGAAGCAGCGCTTCCCCTGGAAATAGAACTCCTTTCTTTACGAGTAGCGGTTCGATACAAGCTGACAGATGAAGAAAATGCTCATTTTCGCCTTGAGGAGTTCGACTCCCTCAACGAAACTCGCCTTATAGCACAGCAAAATCTAGAGGCTTATAAGGCAAGGATGATACGGTCATACGAAAGACTGACCAGGCCGAGAACATTCCGCCAAGGCGAACTCTTGCTAGTCGTTAAAAGACCAATGATCCCCAATTGTGCAAAATGGGGGAAATTCGAGTCGAACTATGAAGGCCCGTACATCATAGACAAACTCTATCAAGGTGGAGCCTACCTACTCATGGATATGCATGGCGAAAGACCCTTCCGACCAATAAACGACCGATTCCTAAAAAAATACTATGCTTGACGAGTCACGACTTAGGTCTATAATAGATGATGTCGCTCGTGTCCGCTCGCTATCTTCCTGAGTCAGAACTCTGAGAATAGTATGCAAAGAAGCTTCGTTGCCTCAAACATGGCAATGAAGGACTGAGATGTTCTTAAACTAGAAATTCGCCTCAAACATGGCGATAATGGTGTCCCTAAACTAACAACGGACCGAGAAGTCCTTAAACTAACAACGGACCGAGATTTCCCTAAACTAGAACCTCGCCTCAAATATGGCGACATAGGACCGAGAAGTCCTTAAACTAGAAATTCGCCTCAAACATGGCGATAACGGACCGAGATGTCCTTAAACTAGAACCTCGCCTCAAACAAGGCGACATCGGACCGAGAAGTCCTTAAATTAAGTATCCATCTCAAATATGGCGACATAGGACCGAGAAGTCCTTAAAATAACTATCCGCCTCAAATATGGCAACAATGGACCGAGAAGTCCCTAAACTAACAATGGACCGAGAAGTCCCTAAACTAACAACGGACCGAGATGTCTCTAAACTAGAACCTCACTTCAAACATGGCGGCATCGGACCGAGAAGTCCTTAAACTAATTATTCGCCTCAAATATAGCGATAAAGGACCGAGAAGTTCCTAAACTAGTTATCTATCTCAAATATGGCAATAACGGATCGAGAAGTCCCTAAACTAACAACTGAGTGAGATGTCCCTAAACTAGAACCTCGCCTCATATATGACGACATTTGACCGAAAAGTCCCTAAACAAAAATTTCTCCTCAAACATGGCGATAATGGACCGGAACGGCCCTAAACTAGTGCATCTCCCCAAATACGGCGATACATTCCCTAGGGATCTATATTGCAATCGAAATCATAGAAAGAAAGATTGCAACTCAAGTCCCACTGGCTACATAGCTACTCCAGCGATGAAGCCACTCCCAAAACCCACCGGCAAACAGGTGGGTCACCTGCGACGAACCTACTTTCGAGAGTTTCGCCGTTAAAAAAAACGGTATGTCTAAAAGCGAAATGGGCACGGATGAAAACCCAAAAGGACGCCGTGAGTAAAAACAGCAGGACTGCCGGCGAGTTTGTGAAAACTAGAAAGGGCGAAATCTCGTTTAAAAAAACGGTATGTCCACAAACAAAATGGGCACGGATGAAAACCTGAAAAGGCTGTTAGTGTATATGCCCTAGAGGCCATTACTGTATCATACTAGTTTGTATATTACTTAATGGAAGCTTGGGATATTCACAGTTGTATAGACAATCTTGCTCAAAATAGTAGTATGCTACTTGGTTTGTTTCTACTTTAATATGTACATATGTTTATTTTAGTATATCACCTATACACATTAGTGGAGCCCTTAGGATCTTTGCTTGATTACCAGCGTTGTGATGGCAGTCACACTCGTGGGGGCTGGGTAATCCACAAGCACATCCTTATGCAGGTCCCTAGTCGTAGGACTATCGAGACAGGGCATCGATACTCCGGAGTAGACTAGCGTATGCGCTTCTCATCCCAGCTTGGGAGACGGCCTGTCCCACAGCCGTCAGTACGTCGTACTTGAGATAGTATGCGGGTGCTCGTTAGGTTACAAGTACACTGGACAGGACTCGTTGGGAACTGTTGGTTGGTACTATACCTATCGTCAGTTTTCAGTTCCCAGGTGACATGAGTACACCTTAGTCCGCTGACTTGATACTGTCACTTCGCCTCGAGTGTGTTCCCACTGTACTTTGATTACTACCCTACCACGTCTCAAAGGAGTCGTACAGACAGGTAGTAGTTGGGTGCAGTCCCGAAACACTTGGAGGCAGTGACGGTTAGACAGGATTCGTCTCTCCCGGTATTGGGGGTTGATATCGCGCTGTGTCTAGGAGAGCCATTACACAAAGTCTCTGGCTAGGGCAACCGAGATATACCGGTAGGTTTCCAGTGTTATCTCAGGGTGTTCTGGGCTACACTCCGACACGACTTGTACCGCTATTAGGGGACTGACGTTTACCGCCCCCCTAGGCCCGCCATGCGATATTCTCAGATGAACAGACCGGACTGTACGGAGATTGTCACATTCAGGCTCAGTAGGAGTTCGGATGGGTTCACCTCATCAGTCTTCTTATCGGCATCTACCTGGGGACCGTTACGTACAGCTAGTACCGCTTGCGGCCTGTGGTTAAACCCACTGCCAGCGTAGTGTCGAGTCTTTAGAGACCCACACAGAGGGTTATTTGCCTTTGGGCAAAACAGAGTAGAGGTCGCATGGTTTTGCGACAGGGTTCATTCACATCCGCGCACTTGTGCACGTTTGGTGTCCGGACAGTTGTTACTAGCGGGCTCTGGTTTGAGCCAGATCCTAGTATATGCTTTGGGGTTAGTTTTATCTCATAGTATTCGTGCTCCTCGGAACACGAATGCGGGTTTGTATGCACAGTTGCCTGAGGCAGAGGAAGAGGATTCTGGTTAGGGTTTTGGTACGGGTGTGTATGCACGGTTGACGGTTGTCATTTACCAAACCCTAATGAATATGTGTAATATCAATTGATAATGTTAATTAAATGAAATTGGGTTATGGTTAGGGTTTGTTGACTTGTTGACCAAGGTTGACTTGTTGACCAAGGTTGAAACATTGACCATCATCATTTCATTCCAAAGAAGCTCTTTGATCTTTGCAAAAACATTTAATGTGAAATGATAATGGTCTTATCAAACCAACCATCACCTTTTTCATTTTGATTAATATTATTAGTTAGATTAATTCACATATATTTGATATGGTTGTAAAACTATTCTCATTCTATCATATTGATTCTCTCTCATCCTTTCTTATTCCTCTTCCTCTAGCTCAAGGAAAATTCATCTCATGTGTTGAGAAACATTTCCTTGGAGATAAAACACCAAAGCCACTCTCTACTCATCCTAAGGTTGAAGGTCTAGCAAGCCGGACACTTTAGTTTTCTCAAGTTCGAGAAAGAAGCTCAAGGTTGAGACCCTCAGGTAGATCCATCTTCGGCAAGAGAAGGCGACGAGGAAAGAACCATCCGACCACCACAAAGAGTCCAAGAGAAGGAGTTCAAGTTGAGGTATAACCCCTAACCGAGTAGGTAAAGCTCTAGTTAGTTGCTAGTGTGTAGTTTAGCAAAGATCCGTGTTTTATAGTCCATGTTACCATTACCCGAAAAATCGTTTTTCATCATTTCCGCAAGCCCGAAAAAACTGGGAGAGGTAACGTGGACTTACAGTGGTATCAGAGCCCAGATAAACACACCCTAGCATGTTAGCAAAGTATCTAGAATTTCGATCGGACGAAAAACCGCAAAACACGTTAAAAATATCAAGTTTCTGCCGATTTTTATTTCTGCTCAAAAAATAATAAATCATGTATTAAAAATCGGCTCAGGCTTTTTAAAGACAGGCAAGAAAAATGATCCAGTGAGTCACCAACTCACCGCGGATCCGTGGTAGGAGCTTGCTCCCACCGCGGATCCGCGGCCGAGTTGACTCGGCCGTGTATCGTTTCTCCTACAGTTTTCTCCTGTTGGAGTTTTGTGATTTTTGAGATGGTTTGTTTCTGCCCAGAATTTCCAGAGAACAAGTTTGTTTTGGGGGTGGTTACAGATCCATATTTTTGTCGATTTTCTGTAGACTTTGGCTAATGGGTTGTATCTATAATGTTATATATGTATTGAACGTCTGCTAATCGCTATACGTCGATTAGTGGGGGTTATACATATCTGTGATCTATATTGTTGATGGTTTGTGTATATGCATTCGTTGGATTGTCGCGGATGAATAGCCGGGGGGTTGTGAGATGAGAGTTTTCTTTATCTTTCAATTCATGTAGTATGTAAATTGATGTAATATTATTTATATGGCCGCACAACCGGGATGGGGTTGTAGCCGTCATTGTATAATTTCTTTTTACTTTTTTTTCTCCTAGGATAGACCCAAGGTGGGGTGCACAAACTACCGGGTATCTCGAAGTGCCGAGTGGCCTACTCACGTCGTTGAGGGAGGTTGCTTCGCTTCGGGTACTTGGCGGGTAGTTTGCCGCACCCGTAGGGGTCTAGGATGGGGTATTGGCTATTCATCGCGACCATGTAATCCGCTTTTCGTTACAGGCTCGAACGGAATGCGGATTCCTAGTATATCCAATGTATTCATCTGTGATCTGGAATGGCTATCATTGCATCTGACGAATGTATATATCTATATCTAGATATCTATTTAGGCGTTGCTTATGTTTTGCATCCGCACTAGTTCAGCCCCCGCTCTGTCGTTAGTTAAGTAACCTAACGGGTGATGACGGGACCCCGTGGCGAATGCGGATGGCATAAGCGTACGTCATATTTTCGTTGTTTTCTGCAATGGTAGGATTAAATGATGGGACGCATTAAAATTAATGCAAGAAAAATAAACCAAAGTAAAAGTCGTTGGAACACTTTCAAAACCACTCGGTTTCTTTTCAAAATAACTTTTAAACGCGGAGCTTAAACCACTCCTTTTAAAAGCTATCTCGTTCCATCGATTATATCAAGTTCACTACGTTCACGGTTTCGCCAAAACCATTCGTAGCCCTCCGTCGTTTCACATGGATGGTCAATAGTATTCAAGCTATGTTTGTTGGCCAAAGTCAAGGCATTGTGATTGGTAGCTATTGGGTATTCATGTGCAGCATAGATAGATGTGTTGGTTTGGGACAGTCGTACTGCCTTGTTGGCCAAAGTCAAGGGTAGGTGCAGGTAGGTTCAAATTAATCTGGAGAATGACGGGTAGAACTTGACATGTGGCTTATGATTTGTTGGCCAAAGTCAAGGTCATAAAAGCATGGGGAAAAAATCCACATCGGGAGTTTCAAAAGAACTGAAACTTGCTAGCGCTGCATACCATTTGGAGTGTGATGATTCTGGTAGGATTCCTTCAGTTTTGTCACGCAATGATATTTGGATCCCGATCCTACTGTGAGTATATGCTACTCCTCGGGAAATTTCTCACTTAACGATCAATGCTATAAACCTAGTAGGTGTCTAGAAAGGTGTTAGCGGGGCTACGCCCCTAGAGAAAAGAAGTTATTTAATTAAGGAACTTCGCGAAAGCGTTGGAAAACCTCCCTCGAAGTACCGACACTAGCCTGGCTGAACGGTTAAGCAAGTATTGTACGGTGAGATTGATCCTGACTAATTCTTCCTTTTTGGTTTGAGGAGGGATTCGAGAGACAGTGGGAGCCATCCTGTTTAGATAAATTAAAAACCACTCTAAACTTGCAAGTGCATCATGCTAAAGTGTTTCTTCTCTTTCTCCTAATTGCAGCGACCAAACATCATGACTGGACTTAAGTTACTACTAGATAAAAACATACTGACAGGGCCAAACTGGCAATCACTTATGACAAGTTGGGGTATCTTCTCACCACCAAAGCTCCCCCTGTCCCAGGTCCTAAAACCAGCGTCGCGGATAAGGAAATCCGTAAGACCTGGGAAATCGACTGCGCGAAGGCCAAGTGCCTCGTACTTGCCTCTATGGACAATGAACACCAGAGGAGGCACGAGAATATGGACCTTAAATCCATATTTCTCCATACAAAAGAACTGTATGGAGAGCAATCCCGTATCGCCAGATACGAAGTCTCGAAAAAGCTATTTTCGGCGAGATTGGCCGTCGGATCATCGGTAGCGGAACACATGCATAAGATGATTGACTTCATTGAGGAGCTCGCGGACCTTGGGACCACGTTAGAGAACGAGCTCTACACGGACTTGATTCTCCAGTCCCTTCCTTCCACTTACGCCCAGTTTATCCTGAACTTCAACTTGCAAGAAAAAGAAGTTGAACTTTCAGAACTCATCAACATGCTGAGGAGTGCAGAGGGCACCCTACAGAAAGGTAGGGAAACATCCACTTTGTTGTAGGAGGATCTTCCTCTTCTAGGTCCAAGGCGAAAGCCAAGGGAAAGAAGAAGAAAACCCCCACGAAACCAAGGGGCGGTGTTAGTAAAGTGGATACGAAGGGAAAGGTAAAGGCAACAAAGGTAGCAGGAAAGCTTGTGGGAAAGGAAGAATGCTTTTACTGTCACAAGAGTGGACACTGGAAAAAGGATTGTAGGGCTTGGAAGGCCAGAACCCAGGATCTGAAGCAAGTTGCGGCTTCAGCATCAGGTGTGTATGTTATTGAAAACTGTCTATCAATAAACTCTACATCCTGGGTATTGGATACCGGATCAGGATCTCATATCTGTAATTCTTACAGGCACTGAGAAGGCGTAGGGTTTTTGAAGACAGATGATATGACCCTCAGAGTTGCAAACGGAGCTGGCATGGATGCTGAGTCCGTGGGGGACTATCACCTGGGGTTCTCGGATGGACACGTTTTGGTTTTGCGTGATTGTTATTCTGTACCCAATGCAACCTGTAATATCATATCTGTATCTTTATTATCTAAAGAAGGTTATGAATTTGCATTTGTAAGTAATGTTGTGAACATTCGCCTTAATCAAGTTTTGATTGGGTCAGGTACATTAAGCAATGGTATATACGTATTAAACCAACCACAGATTTTCAATGTCCAGAATACACACAAAAGAAAGTCTCCGGAAACAAATCAGGCTTTCTTATGGCATTGTAGACTGGGTCACATCAATGAGAGAAGGTTGACGAAGTTACATACAGAAGGATATTTGGATCCGTTCGAATATCAATCATATGCAACTTGTCAATCCTGTCTTAAAGAAAAAATGACAAAGACTCCGTTCACTGGACACGGAGTAAGAGCGAGCGAGCTCTTGGGACTCGTACACAGCGACGTGTGCGGTCCAATGTCTACACATGCGCGAAGCGGTTATTCTTACTTCATTACTTTTACGGATGACTTTTCAAGGTACGGATATATCTTCTTAATGAAACATAAATCCGAAGCCTTTGGAAAATTCCAGGAATATAAGAATGAAGTAGAAAAACAAACAGGCAAAAGTATCAAGACACTGAGATCTGATCGAGGTGGTGAATACTTAAGTGCCGAGTTCCTGGATTACTTAAAAGAGAATGGAATTCTCTCTCAGCTTACTCCTTCATACACTCCGCAACATAACGGTGTATCGGAGAGACGGAACCGGACCCTATTAGATATGGTACGTTCCATGATGAGTAACGCTGAGTTACCGCGATCATTCTGGGGATATGCACTAGAATCAGCTGCATACCTTTTGAACCGAGTTCCAACTAAGACTGTGCCTACCACACCATATCAGATGTGGTGTGGGAAGAAACCCTATCTTAAGCACATTAAGACATAGGGATGTCCAGCTTTTGTCAAAAAGCAGCATGCGGACAAACTCGAGGCACGCTCAGTATAGTGAAAGTTTGTGGGATATCCAAAGAACTCCAAGGGATATTTCTTCTATTGCGAAGAGGAACAAAAGGTTTTTGTTTCTCGTCATGCCCACTTCTTGGAAACTGAGTTTTTGGAAAATCAGATAAGTGGGAGCGCAATAGAACTGGAAATTCCAGAACCACGAGCTATTACTGAAAGCTTAGTAGAACCAGAGTGTTCGAAAGATCAGGACATTCCTGCGCCGCTCCGCAGGAGTAGTAGGCAGTCTCATCCGCCCGAGAGATACTACGGTTTTCTCATAGACGGGGATAGAGAGGATTGCATCATTGATAGTGATGAGCCGACTAGTTTCCATCAGGCCGTTCAGAGCGCTGACTCGGTAAAATGGCTGGATGCAATGCGGACCGAAATGGAGTCCATGTACACCAACAAAGTATGGACGTTGGACGTTGCTCCAGATGGGGTAAAACCCGTAGGATGCAAGTGGATCTTCAAAAGGAAGATTGGTGTAGATGGACAGGTTGAGACCTATAAAGCTTGACTTGTTGCAAAGGGTTTTCGTCAAAGACCTGGTTTGGACTATGATGAAACCTTTTCTCCAGTGGCTATGCTGAAATCCATTCGGATCCTTCTTGCCATTGCTGCCTTCCACGATTATGAGATTTGGCAGATGGACGTAAAGACCGCTTTTCTGAATGGAAATTTAGAGGAGTATGTCTATATGGACCAGCCAGAGGGTTTCATTCAGAGTGGGAGCAGCGGAATGGTGTGCAAGTTGCTTAAATCCATCTATGGACTAAAGCAGGCATCGCGGAGTTGGAACATCTGTTTTGATGAGACGGTCAAAGATTTTGGCTTTATCAAAAATCGTGATGAACCATGCATCTATAGTAGATTTGTAGCACGAACTGTCGTATTCCTCGTTTTTTATACGTGGATGACATTCTCCTGATAGAAAATGACATTCTTATGCTACAATCTGTCAAAGGGTTCTTGTCACACAGGTTCTCCATGAAAGACCTGGGTGATGCCTCTTACATTCTAGGGATCTGGATCTATCGTGACAGATCCAAGAGGATATTAGGACTTTCACAGTCCAGGTACATCGACACCATACTAAGAAGATTCAGTATGGAAGATTCCAAGCGCGGTAATCTACCGGCTTGTCACGGGATCACCCTCTCCAAAGAGATGTCTCCCAAGACTGATTTGGAAAGGGATCGCATGTCTATTATACCCTACGCTTCTGCGGTGGGCTCTATAATGTATGCGATGTTGTGTACCAGACCAGATGTAACTTATGCACTGAGTGTGGTAAGCCGGTATCAGTCGAACCCTGGGGAGAAGCACTGGATAGCGGTAAAGAATATTCTCAAGTACCTGAGAAGGACTAAGGAGATGTTCTTGGTGTATGGCGGAAAAGACCTCCAGATCGAGGCCTTTGCTGACTCCAGCTTCCAGAGTGACAAGGGTGATTCCAAGTCCATGTAGGGTTATGTCTTTACCTTCAATGGAGGGGCGGTGTGTTGGAAGAGTCCCAAACAGGAAACCGTTGCTGACTCGACGATGGAAGCGGAATATATCGCTGCTGCAGATGCCGCAAAAGAAGCCGTTTGGATAAGGAAGTTCTTGAAAGAACTTCAGGTGGTTCCGTCCATTGTTGATCCAATACCTCTGTATTGCGACAATAACGGGGCTATAGCTTTAGCGAAGGAACCCAGGTCCCATCAGAAGTCCAGACACATCTTGAGGCGGTATTACCTGATCAGGGAGATCGTGGGTCGCCAGGAGATCGAGGTTCGGAGAGTTGCTACGGAAGATAACACCGCTGATCCATTCACGAAGGCCTTACCCCAGACTCAGTTTGAGCGGCTGATCGAGATAATAGGTCTTCGATACGCCAGTACATGGCCTTAGTGCAAGTAGGAGATTGTTAGTGTATATGCCATAGAGGCCATTACTGTATCATACTAGTTTGTATATTACTTAATGGAAGCTTGGGATATTCATAGTTGTATAGACAATCTTGCTCAAAATAGTAGTATGTTACTTGGTTTGTTTCTACTTTAATGTGTACATATGTTTATTTTAGTATATCACCTATACACATTAGTGGAGCCCTTAGGATCTTTGCTTGATTACCAGCATTGTGATGGCAGTCACACTCGTGGGGGCTGGGTAATCCATAAGCACATCCTTATGCAGGTCCCTAGTCGTAGGACTATAGAGACAGGGCATCGATACTCCGGAGTAGACTAGCGTATGCACTTCTCATCCCAGCTTGGGAGATGGCCTGTCCCACAGCCGTCAGTACGTCGTACTTGAGATAGTATGCGGGTGCTCGTTAGGTTACGAGTACACTGGACAGGACTCGTTGGGAACTGTTGGTTGGTACTATACCTATCGTCAGTTTTCAGTTCCCAGGTGACATGAGTACAGCTTAGTCCGCTGACTTGACACTGTCACTTCGCCTCGAGTGTGTTCCCACTGTACTTTGATTATTACCCTACCACGGCTCAAAGGAGTCGTGTAAACAGGTAGTAGTTGGGTGCAGTCCCGAAGCACTTGGAGGCAGTGACGGTTAGACAGGATTCGTCTCTCCCGGTATTGGGGGTTGATATCGCGTTGTGTCTAGGAGAGCCATTACACAAAGTCTCTGGCCAGGGCAAGCGAGATATACCGGTAGGTTTCCAGTATTATCTCAGGGTGTTCTGGGCTACACTCCGACACGACTTGTACCTCTATTAGGGGACTGACGTTTACCGCCCCCCTAGGCCCGCCATGCGATATTCTCAGACGAACAGACCGGACTGTATGGAGATTGTCACATTCAGGCTCAGTAGGGGTTCGGATGGGTTCACCTCATCAGTCTTCTTATCGGCATCTACCTGGGGACCGTTACGTACAGCTAGTACCGCTTGCGGCCTGTGGTTAAACCCACTGCCAGCGTAGTGTCGAGTCTTTAGAGACCCACACAGAGGGTTTTTTTGCCTTTGGGCAAAACAGAGTAGAGGTCGCATGGTTTTGCGACAGGGTTCGTTCACATCCGCGCACTTGTGCACGTTTGGTGTCCGGACAGTTGTTACTAGCGGGCTCTGGTTTGAGCCAGATCCTAGTATATGCTTTGGGATTAGTTTTATCTCATAGTATTCGTGCTCCTCGGAACACGAATGCGGGTGTGTATGCACAGTTGACTGAGGCAGAGGAAGAGGATTCTGGTTAGGGTTTTGGTACGGGTGTGTATGCACGGTTGACGGTTGTCGTTTACCAAACCCTAATGAATATGTGTAATATCAATTGATAATGTTAATTAAATGAAATTGGGTTATGGTTAGGGTTTGTTGACTTGTTGACCAAGGTTGAAATATTGACCATCATCATTTCATTCCAAAGAAGCTCTTTGATCTTTGCAAAAACATTTAATGTGAAATGATAATGGTCTTATCAAACCAACCATCACCTTTTTCATTTTGATTAATATTATTAATTAGATTAATTCACATATATTTGATATGGTTGTAAAACTATTCTCATTCTATCATATTGATTCTCTCTCATCCTTTCTTCTTCCTCTTCCTCTAGCTCAAGGAAAATTCATTTCATGTGTTGAGAAACATTTTCTTGGAGATAAAACATCAAAGCCACTCTCTACTCATCCTAGGGTTAAAGGTCTAGCAAGCCGGACACTTTAGTTTTCTCAAGTTCGAGAAAGAAGCTCAAGGTTGAGACCCTCAGGTGGATCCATCTTCGGCAAGAGAAGGCGACGAGGAAAGAACCATCCGACCACCACAAAGAGTCCAAGAGAAGGAGTTCAAGTTGAGGTATAACCCCTAACCGAGTAGGTAAAGCTCTAGTTAGTTGCTAGTGTGTAGTTTAGCAAAGATCCGTGTTTTATAGTCCATGTTACCATCACCCGAAAAATCGTTTTTCATCATTTTCGCAAGCCCGAAAGAACCGGGAGAGGTAACGTGGACTTACAAAGGCACCGTGAATAAAAAAAAGCAGGACTACCGGCGAGTTTGTGAAAACCCAAATACGGCGCAAACTCGTAAAATAAAAAATTCATATGCACTTCCAAGGTCCTCGCGACCTTGTGAGGAGAAAATACCTGCATGAGATCCGAACGACAAGCAAAGGAGAAACATACTTAGGAGTCCTCATGATTCCTAAGGAGAAATTACACTTACGGGATCCTCACAACTTGTAAGGTGAATTCCCCTTATGAGACCCTCACGGCTCATAAGATTCAAAAGCCTTAAGCTACAGGGATCTGAACCTATTCTTAAGCCGCCACATCCCCCAAGTTTCCCTACAGGAAATCCAATATTGGCCCCTGTATACAATCTACGGGCATGAATAAATATTCCCTCACCAAGTTCCGCCAACGACGAGAAATGTCCCCGTATGGTGAACGGCACTTGTAAGTCCTCTCGACTTATAAGGAGAAAAAACACTCTTGCAAGATCCTTACGACCTACATGAGAAAATATCACTTAGGAATTCTCACGATTCCTAAGGAGAAAATACACCTACGAGATACTCACGACTTGTAAAGAGAAATACTTTTATGAGACCTTTACGGCTCATAAAGTCAAAAGGCCTTAGTCGACAGGATCCTAACCCTGTTTTCTAAGCCACTTTTGTTCAAATCAGCAAAGGAAAATGATGAGTCGCTCCTCAAAATATTCCATTCGTATCTATGCTGATGCCTAAACAGGTGTCAAACTCCAAGTCCTTTCACGGCAAATGATGATTCGCTCCTTGCAATATTCCAGTCGTAGCAATGTTGATGCCAAGGTTGGTATCAGATTCCAAACTCGCAATAAAAAACAACTTCTAGTAGAAAAAAAATATGCATATAAAAACAGCCGAAATGTTTGGGCAACTCGCAATAAAAAGCAACGAGTAAAAATATAAAAAATAGCCAAAATGATTGGGTACCGCGGATAAAAAGCCGAAATGATTGGGCAATCACGACTTTTGTGATATGAAAAGCTGAAAAGATAGGGCATTACGGCAATAAAAAATAAAATAAAATAAAATTTCCTCTGCCCTGCAAGTATGTCCATATTGACTCTTGTATACAATCCATGAGCACAAATGAAAGAAAGGGAACCATACTTTCCTACCAGGCTCCGTTAAAGGATGAACCAGATCTCGACGGTTCATATACAACCTAGATACCAACTCGACGTTCTTCTCATTCCAACAGAGTGCAGATGTGACGTCAACAAAGCTCCAAGGAGCCAAATCAAAATGGAGTAATAGCAAAATCCCAGCTCCAGCTTGACGTTCCTTCTCGGTGCAGACGCGACGTCAATAGAGGCTCTATGGAGCCAAATCAAAAATGGGTGATAGCAAAATCCTAACTCCAGCTCGACGTGCTTCTCATGCCAGCAGGATGTAGACGCAACGTCAACAAAAGACCCAAGGGTCGAAACAAAAATGGAGTAATGTCAAAATCCTAACTCTAAGTCTTGACGTTGCATATACAACTTATAGACTATCCTGACGTTCCTTCTCATTCCAACAGGGTGCAGACGTGATGTTAACAAAGCTCCAAGGAGCCAAATCAAAACGGACTAATGGAAAAATCCTAGCTCCAACTCGGCGTTCCTTCTCATTCCAGCAGTATGCAGACGCAAAAGTCAACAAAGACCCAAGGGTTAAAAAAATGGAGTAATGTAAAAACCCTAACTCTTGCTCGACATTCCTTCTCAGTGCAGACGCAACGTCAACAAAAGATCTAAGGGTCGAAACATAAAATGGAGTAACGGAAAAATCCTAATTCCAAGTCTCGATGGTGCATATACAACCTAGAGACCATCCCGACGTTCCCCTTCATTTCAGCAGGATGCGAATGCGGCTATCAAATGAAAATGGAGCAATGACATATTCCTAGCTCCGGACTTCAACTGCGATACATACAGCATGGAGGTCCTACCAGATGTCTGCCCTACTTCAGCAAAGAATCGACGCAACATCATCAAAACAAAAGCTGAAGTAACGGCATATTCCCAGCTTCGGGTCTTGAAGGCAGCTCATATAAAACCTAAAAGACTATCGGAGATCATCCCACACCAGAGCGGAGTGGTTATGACTCATCGAGGCTCCAAACTGAGCCTAACCTCAAGTACAAAGCATTATGGAAAATTCCTAACGTTTGCTCTTCCGACGGTAATATAACCTAAGGAGATTACTTGAAGACGTCTTGTCCATCCCCCGAAGGGATCAGAGACACGACAGTCGCGGGGCTACTCGAAAAACGGCTTAAAGACCGCATATCGAGGAATACATCAGCCAACGCGACGGTACCACGGACTAAAACCCTTGTACCACAAACCTAACGGACCTCTGTCGTAAAGAATGGAGGTTATCTGCATATAACGTTAGGAAAAGTTTTCCTGTAAACCCAAGGGAGGTAAACTAAAAACACTCCAAAATGAGTATATAAACTAGAGACTCCGAAATGAGTGAATAAACTACAAACTCCGAAATGAGTACATAAACTAGAGACTCCGAAATGAGTGAATAAACTACAAACTCCGAAATGAGTACATAAACTAGAGGCTCCGAAATGAATAAATAAACTAGAGCCTTCGAAATGAGTAAATAAAGTAAAATCTCCGAAATGAGTAAATAAACTAAAAACTACGAAACAAGTAAATAAACTAGTGAGCGCTAAATTAAGACATGGGAGCACATGCAAAAAATTGTGAATTCTTTATTCATAAATCAAAATGGTTTACATTTATGTAAAGAAAAGTGGGAAATAAAATTTCAACTATTAAGAAGGCGGGGCTTTCAATAAATTAGTAACCCGCTCACTTTCTTCCCACAGCTCCTCCTCGCGTGCCACTACTGCAGCTAGCCTCGCTTCGACTTGAGCCCGTTGTTGCAAACATGATGAAAGCTTCTCAGCGATTTCCTGCTTTGCAACCTCGCAATTTCGCATGCCCCGCTCGGTAAAGTCGAGGTTCTGCCTCAGTGCCAGTCCATTAGAAATGCATTGTTGGAGGTTTTCAAAAATAAATCGCAGTTGCGCGGCATTCTCTTCGACTTGGGCTCGCAATCGGCTGGATTCATCAGAAACTGTCTCATGCTCCTTTCGCTTCAAGGCCAACCCTTGCTCAAAGTATTGAATAGAATCGGCACATTGCTTGATCCACGCGATCAGTTGAGCCTTCGAGATTAATGCTTCAGGAGTGAGACGCTTGATTTCGATCTCATGCAGAATATACTAACCAACGCCTGAAGCGGAAATGAATTCCGATTGGAAGGTAAAGTGCGGGCTTAACATCTGGTGTAAGCGGTCAAAACGCACTCCTGCAGGATTGCAACAATATATGGTTAATACAAGAAAACATAATCTACACTGAAACAAGAAATGAGGGATCTCTACCTTCCATCATTATACCCGAAAGAACTTGGGGGGACACAGAAGAGAGGGGTGGAGCAGTGACAATCGTGGCCATGGCTGCCAGTGATCCTTCAATCAGCACAGCGTCGGGGTGTACCACGCCTGTATTCAAAATAAAGGAAATATCAGCAAAAAAGTTTAATGGAATTTAGAAACCAAAAGTAATAGCTCGAGGTATACCTGATGGGGTGGAAATCATTATAAGGTTTGGAGAGTCACCAGCCTTAACGGCTTCCTCAGTTTCCGTCATCATCGGGAAGGTGGATTCAGCATCCACACTTTCGTCCCTTGAATAAATAAGGGCCATCATAATGCTCGCATCACACGCTGATATTGGGGATCCACGAGGGGAGGAAGCGACAATTGGAATAGTCCCAGATTCAAAAGGGAGGTCTGATACTTTAGGCACTTCGAGCGCTGGCACTTCGCCCGCCAAGTCACCACCTGAACTCGGTCCTGTTAAAAAAAAGTGTTATAATTTAAGGAGAAAAGACTGCTATCAGGTTTCAATAAGGGATTGTGCAATGTTTTACCTTGAAGCGACCACTCGGCCTCTTCGCGATCCGCACGCGCGACCTACCTATGAGCGATGGACAGGGCAGAATGAGCATCCTCCATGCAAACGTCAGAAGGTCGAGCATCACTCGAACCCGCGTCTGCGGCCAGATTAGTCTGACGCTCTTTTGTGGCATTCTTTTTTTGCTTCTTCTCGGCTTTGGCTGTATAGACGGATCTCCTCAGGACCTCCGACAGAGGAGCGTCTTCGTCCAGATCAGGCTCGGCCTCGGGACATACTGCAACTGCTAGTGATATATGCCCTAGAGGCCATTATTGTATAGTACTGGTTTGTATATTACATTTTGGAAGCTTGGGATATACACATATATAATAACAGTCTTGCTCAATATGTTAGTATGCTACTTGGTTTGATTCTACCTCAATATGTGCATTCGTTTCTTTTAGCATATCGCTAATACATATTAGTAGAGCGCTTAAGATCTTTGCTTGACTACCAGCATTTTGATGGCAGTCACACTAGTGGGGGCTGGGTAGTCTATAAGCACATCCATATACAGGTCCCTAGTCGTAGGATTATCGAGACGGGGCATCGATACTCCAGAGTAGACTAGTGTATACGCTTCTCATCCCAGCAGGGGAGATGGTCTGTCCCACAGCCATTAGTACGTCGTACTGGAGATAGTATGCAGGTGCTCATTAGGTTATGAGTACACTGGACATGATTCGTTGGGAACTGCTGGTTGGTATTATACCTATCGTAAGGTAGCAGTTCCCAGGTGACATGAGTACAGCTTAGTCCGTTCACTTTACATCGCCACTTTGTCTCAAGTGTGTTCCCACTGTTCTTAGATTACTACCCTACCATGGCTCAAAGAAGTCGTGCAAACAGGTAGTAGTTGGGTGCAGACCCGAAGCACTTGGAGGCAGTAGCGGTTAGATAGGATTCGTCTCTCCTGGTATTGGAGGTTGATATCGAGCTGTGTTCGGAAAGATATTACACAAAGTACCTGGCCAGGGCAAGCGAGATTTACTGGTAGGTACTTCAGTAGTTTCTCAAGATGTTTTTGGCTCTGCTCTGGCATAACTTATTGCGCTATTAGGGGTCTGACGGTTACCGCCCGTAGGCCCGATATGCGATACTCTTAGACGAACAAACAGGACTGTACAGAGATTGTCATAGATAGGCTCAGTAGGAGTTCGGATGAGTTTGCTCATCGATTTTCTTATCGACAGATACATGGGTAGCTGTTACGTGCAGCTAGTACTGCTGACGTGCTTATGGTTAAACCCACTGCCAGCGTACTGTCGAGTCTTCAGAGTCCCACACAGAGGGTTTCCCTGCTTCGAGTGAAACGATGTAGAGGCCGTATGGTCTTACGGCAGGGTTCGATCACATACGTGTACTTGTGCACGGATGATGTTCGGGCGGATAATACTAGTGGGCTTTGGTTTAAGCCGGATCCTAGTATTATATTGTTGGAATATTTTCGTCTCTTTTTATTCGTATTTTTTGGAATACGGATACGGGTATGTATATACGGTGAGGGGTATTCTTGTAATTTGTAAAAGAGTGCTTCTAGAAGAAGACACATCATTTCTAGTATAACCATTTATCTTAAATGGTTAATGAGGTGGAGCTATGAGGTGTTATGTTGTAATAAATGAAGCATGGCTACTTGGTGACTCATGGATGACTATTGAGGCAAGGTGGCACTTAGATATTTTGGGAGAATTATTGGTATGCTTCATAGTCATCAAAATTAGCCATATTCATTTCATTATTATCTTCAACACTCTCTCTCCTCCAAGCTCTCTCCTTCTTCCTCAACCCTCATGTGTTGAGAAACCTAAGGTATTTTGAGACAAATCAATCCATCATCACTCTCTACATCCTCTAGTCTATCTAGTTTAGCGAACTAGGTACCCTAGTTACCTCGGTATTGAGGTTGGAGCTCGAACTATAGACTCTCGGGTGGATCGTCTTTGACATGAGGAGGCCGACGATCAAGCGTGATCCATACACTTCGAGGAGCTCAAGAAGAAGAGGAGGAGAACAAGAAGACCCGAAGGACTTGATACTAGGAGGTATTACTTTTTTCTTAGTAGTTAAATCTCTCATAGTAGTTAGCTAGTTACGGTTCAAGTTAAGATCCTGGAGTTTAGTCGGTGTTGCGAAGCTTGTACAGATCTTTTTTTGCTTATTCTGACTCCCCGCAACCTGCGGGGTGCGCGACATCGACTTAAAGCAACATCCGTCATCGGCTGCTTCAGCGACGCCTCCCGTGGCGGCCCGGGGAAGACCTTAGCCGTAACCGGTGGCTCTGAAGGCTTTTCCGCACAACCATTCGAGGTTAGCATTGTACTCGGAACAACATGGGCTGTGGTGGTTCCTGTAATAGGAAAAGGAAAGGAGTCAAGTTGTGAATAAAATAAACTAAATATGTAAGGGCATCTTGAAACAAATCACACCAAGACCCATGGAAGCGCGATGCCTCTCCTCCTCCTCAAACATTTTGAGGGACGCCAAGAGAGCCTCTTCAGTAGAGATTCCTGTTAAGAGAAAAGCGTTAGTAAAGCGTAATAAGTTCATAAAAAGGAATATATATAGGAGAGTATAAATGAAATATACCGGACGCCACAAAAGAAGCTAACGCCGCTTGCTCACGGGCCAGTCTTTCAGAAGCTTCGATTGCAAGTTGAAGGTCGGTAGCGGCAACAGGAGCTTCGAATAGACCATCGGTAGTGCCATACTCAGACAAGCCTTCGCTATAAGGAGAATGAGGCTCTTGACCGAATACAACATCAGCTGAGAACAGAGGTTTCTTCTTCTTCTGCGAGCTGGCACCAACACTCGATGATAATATTTTTCGCTTAACGTGTTTCTTTGGATGGCGGGTCCCGATCTTCGAGCCAATACCCGACTCGAGGGACGCATCAACCACCACAGCCACAGGAGCATTTACCTCCGGTCGAGGCTTATCTGGAAAATCTCGCGGAACCACAACTGCGCTGCTTACCCTCAAAGAAGGAAGCACAACCGCCCATTGCTTCAACGGGATCGCTAGATTACTGGCTGGGACAACATCCTTATGGTCAAACAGCAGCCGCCTCTCCTCCTTGATGACAGCGCCCGTCGCATGTTGGTACCAAGCAATGTAAGCATTCGAGGCCCTTGGAATATGACTCGGCTCGTTAACGAGGAAATGAGACCCCGTATTCAGATGCATGAAATTATGCGTCGCGTTGCGAACACCTTCCTCGGTAGTAATGGGATCCACGATGAACACCTCGAGGGGAACGCCTTGGTTGTAACCCGATTGCTGAGCGAAACGGTGTGGGTTATATCTCATGAACAACGCCAAGGCGTTCTGTCTGAATACTAGGAAACCCGGCCTGATAGAATACAAGTGGATAATCTCTCAGGCCCTCAATGCAGAAGCTCCGTCCTTGAAAACGTCGTGAAGAGTCTGGATTGCTTTAGAAGATTCCATGCCGATGGTCAGGAATCTGTCGACGAAGGTCATGCTGTCCCCGACCATGCGCGGGCGAAGAAGCAATCGCCGAGCCTCCCGTTGTATTGGGTCTGGAGAAGAAGTATCGACCAAGTGCATGACCCGAGGAAAATTGTATCCTTCATAAAATCTGGGTCATTTATGCACACCAAAAGCACCCAGCACATGCATCTCGATCCATGAGGTGAAGTAATGTACTGAAAGATTAACGGGCTTCAGACCTGGCTGAGTAGTGTCGGCCGCTAGACTCAGGCCATGATATAAGTGAGACGGACATGCAACCCTAATGGCCAGGCGTGTCCCCGCCACATTACGGTGAGCCGGATAAAAGATAGACTGTCTCATATCACGGGGATGTTTCGGAAGTGCGAACCAGCTCAGCCACAAGCCGATGAACCCCATGAAGAATGTCTCCTCATCAATGTCCAGAGCAGCGACCTCTGCGAAAGAAACGACCGGGGTATCCAGAATAAAAAACCGCTTTAAATCTGATTCCGTGGTCGGTAATTTGTCCAAGCCAAATCCGAACGGATCATCAATGTTGGCGAACTCCGCAGCTTTCTTCGGTAAAGCCTCTGGACGAAGGAAGCGGGCGATAAAATCTATAAAGCTAACTCCGTGCCCACCAGACTCTAAGAATAAGCTCTCGTATATGTTCAACACCTTGATCAAGCTTGGAAACTTGTGTTGAACGACATTCTCTGGGGTAAGACCCATTACCTCTGATTCGGTAGCAAAGATGTACTCGTCAGGAGGAAGTATCTCCTCATAATGTTCCCCTCTGACGGGTAATCCAGATATCTCCGCGAATTCCTCCAATGAGATTGAGACCTCCATATCCGATAAGAGAAATGTGTGGGTCGGGATATTCTATTGATCCAAAAAAGATTTGACCCACCACACACAGGGATATGGTAGTGAAAGAGGGACGCATAGATCGCGGGATATAACCCGGTCTTCAGTAGCAGCGACTTTTTGGCCGACAGAATGTATCGGGTCCACTGCAGATAGCTAGCTGAATGACGGGGAGTCATTCCTATCATGTAAACCTGCCCCTAAGGACGCGATTCTCCTTGGAATATGCGACGCCCTAGAATGTCTAAGGCCATCGGTGGCTGCACTGGTATCGATGCCATGGAAGGTTGGAGACGACCTTCCGAGGTCCAGTTGATCTCTTCTACTACGTAAGCGACCTGCGGAGGGTCTGCGTAATGGATTGATGGGATCGGTTCTGACGGCGCTATGAAAGTAAAACTGTGCCGACTCCGGATAATGTGACTATACCACGACCCCCACAGATGAAGAGACTTCTGCTCTGGGTCATAATCCCGAATGAGTACAAAGACTTCCCAATCTGTAGGCGCATCGGCGAAAGCACTCTTCGAGCAAATATAGGGGAAGGAGGAATCGGAAGCCATAATACCTAAAAAAAGGGTTAATTATCGACACAATGTTCAAGACTTTAGCATTTTCATTACACCTAAATTTGTACTACATTCTGGCATGTTAAAGTCACCACAGTTCAAAGAGAAAGGGACAATGGGCCCCACAAAATCAAGGTAACGCCCCCATCAACGATGAGGAAGGCACTCATTGTAATAATCCAAAAGGATTCTCATTTAATAAAAATCTCATTGAACTGTGGAGTTAAACTCTCTCGAAAAACGAGTTCTACAGAAGATTCAAATCTGCAAGAAGAACCCTGAAAAGAAAATAAGAAAAGGGGAATAAAATTCCCAAAAGAAATTCTTAGAAAGAAATTTTCTCAGAGCTAAGCTCTGTAGAACAACCCATAATTAAATTTCTCTAATAAAGGGATTAAATCCAAGAAATACCCATGGGAAATATACTGGAATTAAATTCCAGAGAACTCTTACAGATCAGAGTAACAGAGTAAAAACCTAAGATCTCTGAGACCAACGGTCTACCTAAATAAAGTTTTTAAAGATCTCTAAGAGATCATTTCAAGAAAAAGAGGCAAACTCTGTTAATGGGTTAAAAATCCAAGACAAAAAAGAGTTTCTTTTAAGAGAAAAATGGTCATAATTCTTACCAATTTTCTTAAACAGAGTTAAACTCTAAGAGTTTCTTTGGGCTGAGATTTAAGCTCTGAGAAGAGAATTAAATTCTCATGGAAGAAGAAAGAGGATGATGAAACAACAGTCATCTCAAGGGCCAAAGACCCTATTTATAAGACATGAATGGACGATTTAACTCTCTAGGAGATCGAACGGTAGAAAAGGTGACACCGTTGCACCCACGTATAAGCCATGTGAGAGAAACGGAGGGAAGCATTTGTTTCCCCAATATATTTAACCTAATAAAATTGCAAAGCTCTGTTGAATTTAATGAGGCAGCGCCTCACGGGCTCTCTATGAGGGTGCCAGCTCAAAAGCCAATCTTATAGGATTAAATCCTATGGTGGCGCCTCACGTGCTCCTCACGCGGGCGCCAATGTGCAAAGTACAGAAGAGTTCATGTCATAGAGTTAAAATCTTAGATGGCGCCGCACGTTCTCCTCACGCGGGCGCTAATGTGCTTAGCACAGAAGAGTTCATAAGAGTTAAACTCTTAGATGGCGCCGCACGTGCTCGTTACGCCGGCGCCAATGTGCTTAGCACAGAAGAGTCTCTTAGATGGCACCGCACGTGCTCTTTACGCGGGCGCCAATGTACAAAGCACATAAGTACCCATCTTAGGAATTAAATTCTTAAGTGGCGCCCACGTGCACGACACGTGAGCGCCAGCGTCCAGGTAGAATTAAATTCTACAATACTCTCTATTAAACAGAGCCGTTGGATCAAAAATCCAACGGAGATGATAAATCATCAAAATACACAATTAAATTCTGTTGGGAGAAAACATTTCCTAAATCTTTCTAAAATAAGAAAGATACTTTCGGTTGGATCAAAGATCCAGTTATAGAATAAAATTTTATTTTGGAATATATTCTCTCAATCTTTCTAAATAAGAAAGATTGCTCTCTGTAAAACAGAGAACCATTGGATTAAAAAATCCAATGGTGATTAAAAATCACCATTTTTACAGAATAAATTCTGTAAAGGGAAAAATATTTCTCCAATCTCGTTAAAAACAAAAATCAAATTATGTAAAAACAGAAGTTCTTGGATCAATGATCCAATGGTGGGTAAAATTTCCCAACTCAATTTTGAGTCCGATTAAATCAATTGGAATCTTTCAATGAGAGATTTTCTTAGAATTAAATAACAAACCTGCCTCCACTATATAAAGGACCCGAGACTTCAAGTCTCATATAGAAAAACCCCCCATAAGCTTCTGAAAAATACAGAATGCTTCCAAAAAACAATAGAGAATTCAACCCTCAGAGAGGAAGACTTCACTTTCAAAAGAAATCTAGGTAAAAGAAAGTCAGAGATCAAAATATCTCTTTTTACCTATTTTAAGGGTTTAACCATTCTCAAAGAACTTAGTTCTTTCTCTGGATCAGAGATCCATAAGACAAGTCACCCACAAGTTGAGAATTTAATTCTCATCGGGAGGATCTTGTTCTTGAGAATCAAACATTCAGAAAATAATTAGGACCAAAAGAAAAACAAAAAGAAAAAGAACTTAGTTCTTAAAGAAAAACCTGATCCCAGATCTTCAAAAACGAAGATCTTGGTGATCATTAATGGTCAAAATGCCATTAACAGAGATTTAATCTCTAGAAAAGGAAAAAAGACTAGCGCCTCACATGGGCGCCCCCTTTTAACAGCACCTAGCGCCTCACGTGAAAAACATGTGGGCACCCAAAACAGAAGGCCAACGTCTCATATGAAACACACGTGGGTGATGAATAAATGTTCTCAGCACTTCCTATGCAACCGAAGACAGCTAAGTGCTTAGCACTGATTGGACAGTGCCGAGCGCCGCACGTGCTCCTCACGTGGGCGCTATACAAAAAGTGCTTAGCACTTCATATGCAGCCAAAATGGCTGAGTGCTTAGCCCTGATTGGGCAGCACCCAGCGCCGCCCGTGCACCTCACGTGGATGCCATAAAAAGTGCTTAGCACTTCATGATTAGTCAAAACGACTAAAGTGTTCAACACTCATTGGGCAGCGCCTATGACTTAATATTTCACATGACATACATGTGAGTGCCAGAGCTCAAATAAGTGCTTAGCACTGTTACATGAAAAGAAAAGGGCTGAACAAACAGAGCCCAAATGAGTGCTTAGCACTCTTGAATAAAAAAAAGACTAAGTAGACTTAGCCCAAATTGGCTAAGTCTCTGAGATTTTCTTGCAGCTGAGTCCAAATGCTCTTTTGCTGGATCTTAAATAAAAATGATCCCTGAAATTTTACTAAGTTGATCTTAGTGTCAAATTAAACTAACGCATCCTTAGCAAGAACAAATTGAGCCTAAATGCTCACACATTTAAGTTGATCTTAATCTCAAACCAGATTAACGGTCCTTAAATAAACCTAAGCCCAAATCTAAAATATACGGATTTGGACTGATCCGCGTCCTACAGGCGACGACATAAATTAGTCTCCGTATACAATCCACGGGCAACCAAAACAAACAAAAACACACACGACACGAAGTGAACTTCCGGAGCAGGAGAAAGTGGTTATCGCAATGCGGTAACGTAATTAACTGCAGGGGCTTGTGCCTGCAGGGAAGAGCGTCCCCACAATCAAAAACCCCTCATAAAATGAGGGAGAATCTGATAAAGTCTACTACAATGGTCGCGTCTGTCCAAACCTCCGATATATGGTTCCATAAATCAACTTGGTATCTTCGAAGAGGTGAACGGATAAATCCAATTAGTATCTGCCCCCAAATTCAGGCAAGACGATCTATCCCAGTTTGTCTCTATTTTCGGCGGTAAACAACTGGCATGAATGACATATCATTTGTTTAGGCAATTGATTCAATCATGCAATGTCTTGTACAAAACCAGATAGATAATATATCAGGGATTCTGGTTTTAGATCTAGATTTGGGAAGTTCCCCAATCAGGTACTTAGACAGCATTCTAAAAGTATTTTAGAATGGACGACTTCTGGCGTGGTGGTGTACCCGCAGGTGATGGGGTCACCTTCTCTAAAAGGGATGTCTTCTTGACTAATAAGGAGAGAGACTGGCATGAATGACATATCATTTGTTTAGGCAATTTAGTCAATCATGCAATGTCTTGTACAACACCAGATATTGCTTTTGCACTAGCTGCAATAAGCATATATTAATCCAATCCTGGAGAAACAAAGGGGAGCTATTATGAACATAAGAGGATGTTCTTGGTATAAGGTAACAGCAGCCATCTCTGGAAGGCGGTTATCGGTTAAGGCTTCTAAGGTGACCTGGATGACAGAGATGCTGTCAGAGTTTTGAGTTTAGCCTCTTCTGAGGATCAGTATATTGGATAGTGTTCCAATAGGGATACTGAGGTAATCATTGTGCAGGATGCTGGTTATAAATCAACAGAGGATACAACCCAAGAAGTTTGTTGGATAGAGTTGTTCATTTGTGGACTTGGTCCCATCAAGTATCCATACAAATTCTTGAAGCAGGGTATCGCTCAGTTTGGTAGATTGTTGATCTTCGCAAAGTTGAGATATAGAGAGATGGAGTTGGAATATTGTAGAGGATTTACTCACTGAGCTTATTTCTCATACAAATTAATTTTCACAAATATGGTTTGCGAAACTGATTAGTAGAGAAGTTGGGTATTCAGTAGCACACGAGCTGTGGGTACACGATATCGCGATAATTAGCCTTAAGTGCAAGTGGGAGATTGTTGGATATAGTGCCCTCAAGGCAATTATTGTGATCGTGAGTAGGCAATTATGATAATTGAGGGAGGGCCTATACAAGTATAACAGTTTTACATTAGATGATAGTATGCTATCTGGTTTTTCTTCATCATTCATGAAACCCGTAGGATTGTTGCTTGACAACCAGCATTATGATGGCGATCATATATGTGGGAGTTGGGTTGTCCATAAACACATCCTTAAATGTCCCTAGTCATGGGAGTATCGAGACTGGGCATTGATATTCCGGAGTAGACTAGTGTATACGTTTCTTGACCCCGACGATGGATGGTGGCCGGTCTCACAAGCCTTTGGTGTTGTGTCACCTAAGATAGTATACAGGTGCTTACTAGAGGTGAGTACACCGGACGGACTCGCCGAGAACTTCTAGATGGTATTATATCTGTCGTAAGATGGAATTTTTCAGGTGGCATGAGTACATGTTAGTCCTTTGACATGAAGTTGTCATTTGTCTCGTATGAGTTCCCCCTGTATTTTGATTACTACCCTACCACGGCTAAAAGGATTCATACAAACAAGTTTTAGTTGGGTACAGTCCCGAGCCACATGGAGGCGGTGGTCGACTGTCAGGGATTCGTCTTTCTTGGTATCAGGAGTCGATGCCGAGCCGTGTTCAGTTGGCTATCACCAGAAATCCGTGGCCACGGTGGATGAGATTTACTGATAGTTGATCAATAGTATCTCTATTGGTGATGAGCTTGACTTAGACACGACTTATCGGGTTAGTACGATCTGACGTTATCCACCCCTAGATCCGATATGTAATGTTCTTTGACGAAGAGACCGGATTGTACGGAGATTGTCACATTCAGGCCCAGTAGGGTAAGGATGTACTTAATTGTCGACCCCCTTTCGACAAGTACATGGGTAGACGTTACGTACAGCTAGTGCCGCTAACGTGCTTGTGGTTAAATCCACTGCCAGCGTATTGTCGAGTCTTTTGAGTCCCATACAGAGGGTTTTCCCTCTTCAGACGATAGATGTAGGAGCCGTACGTTGGTACGTGCAGGGGTCTGATTAAATACGTGTACGGGATACACGGACTTTAATCGGACAGTTGATAATACTAGTCGGCTTAGGACGAAGCCGGATTATTAAATCAGGTTTTGATTTAATAATTTATATATATTTTTTGATATATATATTTTAGTATTATTGTTCACTATTCATTTTCTCTTTTTGGAGCTATCCGTATTTTTATATGGATACGTGTATATGTAGTGATACATATACGAGGTGAAGTATTCCGTATTTATACGGGAATGCTTCTAGAAGAAGGACACCTCATATTTGTTTTTCTTTTTAGAAAAATAAAAGGGAAATAAGGTGGCATGAAGCATACTTGTGATTGTAGAGAGGAATGGCTTGGATTGTGATGTGCATTTATTGGTGCACTATTGTACCATAGT
Source organism: Agapanthus africanus (assembly GCA_030015575.1). Lineage (NCBI taxonomy): Eukaryota > Viridiplantae > Streptophyta > Magnoliopsida > Asparagales > Amaryllidaceae > Agapanthus > Agapanthus africanus. The sequence continues at coordinate 194,819,232 of CM057339.1, read as the reverse complement.
TGTAAAAAGAGGTAGCCGTTCTCTTTTCATTTGAGACTTGATCATTTTTTTCCATCCAACATGCTTCATGCCTCATGGTGGAGAAAAATACTTAGCCATTTTCTCTTCTCCTTCTTACTCTCATGAGCATGGATTCTTGAGGGAAAAGTTTAGTGAAATATTCATATATCATCGACCATCCACACCTAGCAAGTTTGGATCATCGGTTAGAGTATCCTCCGGTTTCCCTCGGATGGATCGTCTTCGGCGAGAGTGGTCGATTTTCAAGCTCGATTCCGGCGGCTACGAGCTTGGAAGGGTCTTCCACAATTGGGTGGACACACGACAAAAGTTGTAGTTTCTCAACCATTGTATATATAGTTAGCTAATTTAGGTTTTTAGATCATTTTCCTGGGTTACGGGTGTTTGGTGGTCGCATAAATTTTTTGTGTTTGCTTTCGCCTCGGCCAAGGCTTCCACGGCGCGGACACTGAAACCCAACAGTAAACAGAAACGTAGGAATTAATACAGTTCATCTATAATATTTGATAATCATGAAATACTATTGTAAATAAGGTTAGATATATATATATTTAACTATTAATAATGGATACATCATTTTCGTTACATTCGGTTTCACAGCTAGATAACTGTGACAAATACAATCCTGCTATTTATTATGATTTGTTTGTGCAATTAAATACTTCACCTGTTTAGTACAAAATACCTGACATGTTTACGACCTGCTATCTTGCTACTATTATTGCTATATTTCTTATACCTGTTACCTGTAATACTTACCGATACCAACAATTCTGACTTGTTGTCCTGATGGACGTGACCTGTTGTCTAGATAGACATAATCTGTACCTGCCTGCTTTATGTGGCATTAGGTGGATATTATATTCATACCTGACTTGGAAAAAGAAACTTGGGGAAATGGGAAATGGGGAAATCAAAAGTATAACTGAAGTATAATTTAAAAGGATATTACTTGATCCGTGGTTTCGGGGGGTAACAGAACATAATCATTCATGATTCTTACTACTTGATCCGTGGTTCCGGAGGGTAACGGAACAGAATCATTCTTGATTCATACATCTTGATCCATGAAACTGGAGGGTAACGAGATATATACTTTGAGTTATATGGAGGAGTACATTCATTAGTTTCAAATACCTGTATGATAGTTAACCTAGAAATACAGACCGTAGGATACGTGTGACATACCTATAGCCTACCATAAACACATGTGATTGTTTTACTCATATCTAATTTTGCACGTGACATCCTATATATCTCACTATTCAATTTATTATTATTATTATGATATTTATGACGCACTGACGTTTGGGTTTTGCATGGCCCAGTCGTTTAACTTTATCGCAGGAAGATCGAGAATATTTTGACAGGCAAGCTGAGCAGTGAAGAACTTTCTACTGATTTAGTTTAGAGATGATTTGGATTTATTTTTCTAGTTAAGGTTTTAACGTTGTGATCTCATAAGGAATGAGACTAGGATGCTATTCTTGTTGGATCTTTATTTGTTTTCGCTACCTTTCTCATTATATTTTATTGTGGCAGTTAGTACATGTGATAGGTGTAGGGTGTTTTTCGTCACCCCAATGAGATAGGAATGCGCGCGCTTGTCAGGCATGTACAAATTCACCCTGCCTGAGGAAGGCCGGGGTTTATTGATTGTGGGGATCTGAATCTCCGGCAGCCGTGGACTAAGCTGCAATTAATTACCCCTTTGAAGCGTGGGAACCTCCGATTGACGGGTCAAACTGGTTATGCGAATTCAATGTGCAGAGAGTGTGTGTTGTGTTTTGACGAGTCTTGGGTATATCGGGGACCTCACAGAGTTTACGGGGGTCCCGCAACTCGGATAGCGGACTGGGGGTCAAGGGGGCTAGCAGCCCCCTTGCGGGGTGCAGGACAGCGCCCATTAGAATTTTTTTTCTAACGGGGGATGTGTTTTGAATGTGGAATGTGTATAAAAAGAAATAATAATAGTAAAAAAAGAGTGGCGTCCCAAGAATGCGTGGGCGTTGGGCGCCAACGCCTCACATGCTCGGCATGGGTTTATCGGCTACACACTTTACATATAACCCCTTGGGCTTTACCAAATGGCACTTGTGCCACCCCATACCTTATGTGCTTATTTCTTTTTGCACATAAGCAATGAGGTTTACAAAATTTTGGCTTTCTGCCCATTTTTCATACATTTGTTTAAAAATTTTTGCATTAAACTAATTTATCGCTTCATTCTTGGCATAGAGCCGGTCCTTTCCATGGTTGGCCCTGACTTGGGCTTGGACCCGCTTAGCTGGGGATTGACTGACTTTGACTTGATCAACCAGGGTGTAATTTTTGACCCCAACAAAGTGCCCCCCATCAATAATTGCATACCGCATATATGGGTCGTGTGCATGAGATTGATGGATCTTCTTTCGCGTGGAGGTTGACTTGATTTGATTCCCGTTTTGATGATGTGAAGGTCGATGCTTCCCTTTTCGCGATGTGGACGGTCAATACCGCCCTTTAGCGACGTGGACGGTCTGTGCTACCATTTTAGCGACGTGGACGGTCGGTGCTGCCCTTTTAGCGACTTGGAAGGTCGGTGCTAGCAACGTGGGCGGTCGGTGCTGCCATTTTTGCGACTTGGACAGTCGGTGCTGCCATTTTAGCGATGTGGACGGTCGGTGCTGCCATTTTAGCGACGTGGACGGTCGGTGCTGCCATTTTAGCGACATGGACGGTCGGGTCTTGATTTGACTTGCTCCGCTTTTTGCGGTGTCGGGATTTGATTGGACTTGCTCCGCTTCTTGCAGTGTCGGGGTTTGATTTGACTTGCTCCGCTTTCTATAGTGTCATGGTGGGATTAGACTTGTTTCCGAGGTGGAGCTTGATTCCGCTAGGGAGGCCACTGGTTGACTTGATTCCGAGATGGAGCATAATTTCGACAGGAAGTTCGTTGGTCGACTTGATTCCAAGGTAGTGCATAATTCCGACTGGAAGGGCAGATACTCCGTGGCGAAGCATAACTTCGACACGGGGTATATTCTGAGACGAAACATGATTCCGACGTAGAGATTGTTGATTTGATTTGTTTTGGGAGTTCCCTACCCGTTCAGCGGGGCTTTTGAGCTTGGAAGCTTTACCGGATGGGACATTGATTTGATCTGTTTGATTTCTGCCTTGTTTGGCGGGACTTTTGAATTTGAGAGGAACTTGGAATTTGGATTTTGTTTGGCATCAACTTTGCCGCACTGGAATAAAGCCAGGAGCAACTCATCATTTGCCTTTGGGAAAACTTAGGATTTGGGTTTTTGGTCGGCATCACACCGCTAACACTGAAGCAATTTCAGGAGCGACTCATCATTTGCCCTGGGAAGACTTGGGATTTAGGTTCTGGGTCTGCATCAGCACCGCTAACACAGAAGCAAATGCCAGGTGCGACTCATCATTTGCCGAAGGAGCACGTTTTCCTCCTCCATCAACTCGTGCTGAACGACCATTCTTAACTTGGAACTTCGACTTCGACGGGGAGGATCGCCTCCACTCCGAAAAGTAATAAGTATGGAGTGGACTGAGTTGGAGTATGGTGCATGGTACGATATGCCCACAACGCCTCATGAAGTTTGAGATTCCGGTCTCTCTTGTTAGCTGAAGCATTTTTCCTCAGGAGCATGCATAGAGTTTTATTGAAGGCTTCGGCTAGCCCATTGGCCCTTGGATTATTGATGGAGGAATATCTCCAGTCTATCTTGTGCTGAGTAGCGAACCTTGAGATTTTGAAGCTCTTGAAAGAAGGCCCGTTGTCAGAAATGATCTTTCTTGGTGTACCGAAGCGGTATAGAATATTATGTCTGAAGAACGTCAGAATATCTTCTGTTTTGATTTCTTTTAGCGCGACAGCTTCAGCCCATCTGGAGAATTAGTCTGTTGCAGCCAATATGAACCGGTGGACTTTGGATGATGGAGGATCAATTGGTCCAACTATGTCGGTGCCCCAAATCTCGAAGAGCTATGATGCCACCGTTGGATGCAACGGAGTGTGATGCTTGTGAATGAAATCACCGTGAATTTGGCATAGATGACATTTCTTTGCATGCTCTTCGTAATCCTTTATCATGGTGGGCCAGTAATATCTAAGCCGTTTGATTTGAAGCCGCATTTTGGGGCCGGATTGGTGAGCCCCGCAGACGCCCGAGTGAACTTCTTTCATGACTTTTTAGGCTTCGGCCAATGACAAACACCTGAGCCAGAATTGGTCATATGATCTGTGGTATAGCATGTTATTTACAAACACGTATCAAAGAGCTTTCTTCTTCTGCTAAACACTCGTATACTTTTCTTCGGGCAGCTTGTCATATTGGAGGTACTCTATGAAGGGCTCTCTCCAATCGGGCTTCTCTTGAATGATCAGAAATTTTTCGGCAGGATTGCTCTTTTGTTCTGCACCTTCCTCTTCTCGTAAAGAGACCGGGAGAAGAATTTGCCGGCTCCTAACTGTGATCAGAATTTTATCCATGTCGGGACCAGCCAGCTCTTTGGCTAGGCGAGCGAGTACGTCGTCTTTTTCGCTCAATGCCCTAAGGACTCTCATTAGCTCAATGTGAGTGAACCTTTTCATGAGTTCCACCACCCGGCTTCTATATCGAGGTAACTCGGGCTTATATATCTTGTACTCGCCGCTCACTTGGTTGATGACAAGCTGGGAGTCACCGTAAACCAGTAGCCGAAGGATTCCCATTTCTATGGCGAGTTCCAGACCAGCTATCAGTGCTTCGTTCTCAGCCTCGTTGTTTTTGCGAGGTATAGTGAGAGCGAAAGAATGCCGTAGGGTTCCTCCCGATGGCATGACGAACACCAATCCTATCCCCGCTTTTATCTCCGGGACGCTTGACTTACTGGATGTCCTTATTAATGAGGCTCCATCGAAGTAAAGCTCCCAACATGGCTCTCTATCCTCGAGGTGCAGAACTTGTTCATCGGTTAATTCACAATTTAGCGGCGACCGTTCTGGTATGGGATAAGCAGCGAGGAAATCGGTGATGGCTTGCCCTTTTATTGCTTTCTGAGGAGTATAACTATGTCAAACTCAAGCAGAATGATAGCCCATCTTGCCATTCTGCCGGCTAGGCCTACTTTGGTCATTAAGTGTTTGAGCGGGTCGACCTTAGAAATCAGCATAACCCGATGAGTGAGCAAATAGTGCCTCAGCTTCTTCACAGCGAATATCAGAGCCATGCATTGCTTTTCGATCGGGGAATAGTTATGTTCCGTCCCGACTAAAGTTCGACTGAGGTAGTAGAAGGTATTTTCTTTTCCCTCCCCGTTGTTCTGGGCAAGGAGCGTACTGAGTGACTCATCTAGCATGGTAGTATAGAGAATCAACGGTTTATTTAGAATAGGAGCAGCAAGCACCGGAAGGTGCAACAAGTACTGTTTGGTATTTTTGAACGTTTCTTGACATTCGACGTCCCAGACAAATGGAGCTTCCTTGTTCATGAGCTTTGAGAAAGGACGACATCTCCCCGATAGGTTCGAGATGAACCTTTGTATGTAAGCGAGTTCGCCTTGAAAGCATCTTAACTGCGTCAGATTCTTTGGAGGAGGCATCTCCATGATGACCTTTATCTTTGATGGGTCAACTTCGATCCCCCGATGTCGAACTATGAAACCCAAGAATTTTCCCGACGACACACCAAAAGCACACTTCAGAGGATTCATCTTCAGATCGTATTCCCTCAGTCGGGTGTAAACGGTTCTGAGATCTCGGATGTGGTCGGCCTTGGCTTCGGTCTTAATGACTAAATTATCAACATAACATTCGACGACTTTATGGATTAAGTCATCAAAGATTTTGGGCATTGCCCTTTGATATGTGGCGCCTGCATTCTTCATCCCGAACGGCATCACCTTGTAGCAGTATATTCCGATCGGGGTTCGGAATGCTGTGTGTTTCTCATCCTTAGACGACATCTTGATTTGATTGTACCCAGACGAGCCATCCATGAAGGTGAACCGCTTATAATTTTAGGTGTCGTCGACCATCATTTCCATGACCTGTAGCGGGAAGTCGTCTTTAGGGCATGCCTTGTTGAGGTCCCTGAAATCAACACAAACTCGGATCTGCCCATATTTCTTCTTTACAGGGACGATGCATGCGATCCAGTCCGCATATTTCTCTTCTCTGATGAAGCCAGCATCGATAAGTTTCTTAGTTTCCTTGATGACCTTTTCTTCTAGCTCACTTCTTATTCTTCGAGGAGCTTGTTTGACCGGCTTGGTATCAGGAGATATAGCCAGCTTATGCATGGCCACTTTATGGGAAAGGCCAGGCATTTCTTTGTATGTCCACGCGAAGCAGCCGGCGAACTCATGCAGCAGAGCGATTATCTGCTCTTTCATTTCCTCTGAAAAGAGCGAGCTAATGTAGGTCGGCCTTAGATTATCGGACATTCCCAAATCAATCTCGGTTAGCTCGTCGAAGGTTGCTTGTCCGCCATCTTCGAGCTCATAGGGGCTTCTTCTGGCTATGCTAGCTCGTCGTCATCATTTGACCTCTCGCTGGCTTCACCAATATGGATCATGTAGCATGCTTTGACATCAGGTTGAATGAAACATATGCCCCGTCTATCTGGGATTCGTCCGTCGATGAGTGCTCGGATCTGAGGCGGATGCTATAGCCCTTCGTAAAACTTCTCTTCGGAGTCAGTTTGATATAGCCGACACCCGTACTTTTAAAGTATTCCCGCATCTTGGGCGCTTAATATCTCGGATCGAGGACGGCCTTTATGCCTCTCTCGTATGGAAGTCATGTCACAGACAAATCATCCGAGTGCGCGACAGGATTTGACCCATAAAACAGGATGCCCTATTGTCCATTTTTCATTCCGGGAACGTAGAAAGTTTTCAGCTGATCCATGATGGAGACTGACAATGCATCGAGCTCTTTGCACATCTTCTCCGGCACCCTTTTGACGGCTAGGGACCCTTCTGCAACTTCGAAGGTCTCTCGTAGCTTTGCTTGTTGCGTGGGGGCCTAATCTGTATAGCTGTTGCAAGGTAGGTTCTCTTCCTCCGAATCTTCAGTGTCGCTGCCAAAACGAGGGCGAATTTTGCTGTCGAATGGGCCTTCGATATCATACTCGTCTGCATCGCTACCAAGATGAGGGCGGTTTTTATGGACGGACGGACTTCCAACGTCGGACTCATCAGTGTCACTGCGGAAATGCGGACGCACTTGGGTTTTTTTTCTTTTGAAAGTGACAACCGGCTTTGATTTTCTTTTGAGTTTCGGGGCCGTTTTGTCTTTGGTCAGCTGTGGCTTAGCACTTTGGAGGTTCACAAAGTACCGAGAATCTTCATATCGGATTTCATGCACATCGAACGGCTGGATGTCTCCGTCAATGCGTCTTTCTTCTCCATTTTTTGTATACCTCATGCACTGATGGAGAGTTGACGGAACAATACCGTAATCATCAAGCCATGGCCTTCCTAGGACAATCTTATAGGACGTGTCGGCGTCGATCACGTATATCTTGGCTTCAGTATGTAGCTCCCCTAACCTGATCAGCAAAGCTATGAATCCCAGAACTTGCTGGCAATTTTGATTGAAGCATTGAATGGCAATCCTTTCCCTTGACAGGTGTCGGACGTCCATTAACAAACTCTTCAGAGTTTGCAAGTTCATGATGTTCATTGAGGACCCTGGATCAATCAATAAACGATTAATCCGGTCTCCGTAGCTGTACCATGTCAATAAAGCGATCGTTGTGCTCAACTATTCCTAGTAACAGGTCTTCATCTTTAAATGTGACCGCGGCTGTATGCAGAGTGTACTGGGCTTCTTTCATATCAATTTCCGCAAAGCGAGACTGGTACTGCTCGGGGTTTTGTAGAGCGTGAATGAGAACATCTCTAATCTCCTTAGATAGGACCAAGGTATCGTAGATTCTCAGTGTAAGTGCACGGCGGCGCCCCGGCCGTCAATCCGAGGCCAAAATGCGGAAACGATAATTTACTTTAACTTTTGAACCGGCACCACCGCGCACTTTCAAACCCGGTTCGGGCCATTAATCTAGTCCTAGCTAACTAAAGAACGGGTAGAGAGATATACCGAGCGATCCGTGTCTTTCGGTCTTCTCGTCGTCATCCCGATCTCCCCGCGGAATTTCCGGTCTTCACCTCCTCGCCGGAAGGGCACCACGTCGCCGGCTTCTTTTACGGGCTCCCACCTCTGGACCAAGGCAACTCGGGCACGAAGTTGGCGAGCCGACGTGCCCAAGAATTGCTGTAGAATGTAGTGTAGTGCTATGTCTCATTTGGGGTCACTAGAAGTTGCCTTTTGTGGAGGAATTCAACTTGTGGAATTTTGTGATGAACTTGGGGATTTTTCAAACATGAAGAGAACCAAAAATCCCCATACCAAATTTTGGACAGCCCTCTTTCTTGCTTGGCCGGCCATGGCAAGGAGAGAATGAATGAGGGAAGTGTGTGTGGCCAAATGAAAATGAGTAAGCCAAAATCAAGAGAGAGAGAGAGGACTATCATTATCAAAAGAAATGATCACAAACAAAAACCCACACTCCATCAACCATCATGAAAACCACAAGTCAAGCCATGATGACTAAAAGAAAGTCAAATGAAGTCAAATGATGGTGCAACCATCATGAAGCAACAATATGCAAAGACCACCCTCCACAATGCTAATTTGCACAAATGCAAATAAGCCCTCCTCCACAAATTTCTGCCAAGGAAAGATACAAAGAAAAATGGCCGAATCGGAAAGCAAACTGGCAACTCCAAAAAACTGATCCCGTAATAAATTACAGGAAAACCACACTACTGTATATAATGAGGATGATCACCTAATTCCCAATAACTTACTCCCACTCATCATCTGTAAAACCATACAGATGTAAGATTCATACCTGGTAAATACATACCCTGGAGCAAGATCTGATTGGGAAATCAGTTTTCCTTTAACAGTACACAGTGAAACTGAAACATTGAAATGTTTCGATGGGGTATCCCGGTATTCCTAGTAATGCCTCTTCCATTATCCAGATTCACAACTGTAACCGTGTAATTCTTTGTCATCTTTCCAAATCCCTTTATATGTCTTTAGTCATTACCTTCTGCACACCCTCTTAGGCTAAATGGTTTTCTTCCTTCCCTACCGTTCGGCACCAGCCTATGGTTTGGAAGAAGACCAACCAATAAGTATAATGGGTGTACTATCCTAATCCTAGGAGCACTCGCAATGCGAGAGAAGGTGAAGATAAAAGACAACCGAATAAACCTTATTCATATTTCTCCTGAACCAGAATCCATCCCCGAACTGGAACAAGTTCCTTTCGAGTTCGTATATAACCATACGATGGAGTATCCAATGAACTGTGGATCTTCGTAGTGATACGGAGTGTTCTGGAGAAATTCAAAGGTGATGTGGGAGTGGCGATGAAATACTTGGTTTGGTCGTGAATAGCAGTCGCAATTTACTTTGCCCTCTTACTAATCCCTTGATATGTCTTTACTTAATACCTTCTGTACACCATCGTTAGGCTAATTGGTTTTCTTCATTCCCTACCAGTCGACACCTGCCTATGGTTTGGAAGAAGACTATCCAATTTGCGTAATAGGTGTACTATCTTCTAAACCAAGGAGTACTCGCAACCTGAGAGAAGGTAAAAAGAAAAGACAACTGAATAGTCATATTCGTTTTCTCCAGAACCGGAAACCATCCTCGAATAAATTCCTTCGAGTTCGTATATAACCATACGATGGTTTTGACCAATGGAAGTGGACGTTCTTAGTAATACGGGGTGTCCTGGAGAAAAGGGTAAAAGTAGGAGTGGCAATGAGGTATGCAACTCTGACAATCCAAAAGCAGTGTTTTAAGAAGGTTCGGTTAATTTTGGTCACTGGGTCATAGTCTTAGGGTTGGGTCATGGTCGCTGCCAAAGAGAGAGAGAAAAGAAACACTCAGCGTGCACTCTATCCTAGATCAGAATGGTTACCAATTTTATCTAATCTGGAAACCTCCCACTGTACCGTCAAATTCTCCTCCAAACCTGAAAGAAGAATTAGTCGAGATCACCCGAGGAGTAAACCAACTCATCAGTGGGAATCGGGATCCAACTATCATCGCATGATAACATGACGGACTTCGCTCACGTTATCACACTCCAGAAGGTATGCGCATATCTGGCAAGTTTCAGTTTCTTTAGAAACTCCAGATGTGATTTTTGCCCCATGCTCTTGTGACCTTGACTAAGGTCAACAAATCATAAGTCACATGTCAAGTTCTACCCGTCATTGTCCAGGTTAATTTGAACCCACCCGTACAAGCCCTTGACTAGGGCCAACAAGGCTATACGACTGTCCCAAACCAACGCATCTATCTATGCAGCAGAAAAGTAACAAGCAGCTACCATACACTATGCCTTGACTAAGGCCAATAAACATAGCATGAATACTACGTGCTACCCGTCTGAAACGACGGAGGGCTATGAATGGTTTCTGGCGAAAAACCTTTAACGTAATGAACTTGATATCGTTGAAGGAACCAGATAGCTTTTATAAAATATAGTGACGAAAACCATTGCTAAAGAGGTCACTCCCGGTGAAGGGATCTCGGCTCTTTCCCTGTAGAATGAGGTGCAGGATATTCCAACTGAATACCATGATGCAAAGCAAAAGTAAACGACTATAGTGAAGTTATTGCCCTGACGCAAACTTCTGTCCAAGGGATCACTCCCGGTGAAGGGATCTCGGCCCTTTCCTCGTCGACTGAGGAGCTGGATATTCATAACCGAATACCACTGTGCAAAACAAACGTCTTTGCAATAACAGCTTTTTGAAAATTGTTCCAACAACATCAGAATAGGTTTGTTTAGCTTGCATTAATCCGAATCAACGCAGTCCCATCAATTGATCACACCAAAAAAGAACGAAAATAATGCTGTACGAATATGCCATCCGCATTCGCCATTGGGTCCCGTCATTACCCGTTAGGTTACTTAACTAACGACAGAGCGAGGACTGGACTAGCGCGGATGCAAAATATATACAACATCTACTAGTATATATATCAATATATAATATTCGCTCAAGGCGTGATAAAATGCAACATCACAGAAATGTAATAAGTATCACAGAACAATACAGATATCTGGGATCCCCGGGTTTCATAGAGCCGCTACTGAAACCCGACGTTCCCCTGGTCGTGTGGATAGCTTGAGCAATGAAATCCTAGACCCCTACGGGCGCGGCAAGTTACCCGCCAAAACCTGAAACGAGGCAGCCCCCTTCAGCAACGTGAATGGACCACCCAGCACTTCACGGAATCCGGTAACTTAGGCACCCCTCCTGGGTCAACCTGTACCCCCTACGAGTGCGGCGAATAGCCCGCCAATTCTAGAGTGAGTCCCCCTCCGTCTCAATATCATGAGATGCGGGCCCGTTGCCCTCTAGAACCCGGCTATCCGTGCACCCCACCTTTGGGTAATCCTAGTACAGAAAGTAAAATATACATACAACGGGTACATCGACCTCACCCCGGTCGTGCCCCAAAAGAATAATATACAATCAGGCAGTGACGGCAGTCCACATGTCGGATGCTCGCCCTGCAATATCAAATGTACATATAAAACGAAACTGTACTACCATTGCATCCAGGCTATCCCCCACGACCAATCCGCAACATCACAGCACAACAAAGAACATCAACGTGAATGTCACGTTCGCAAATCCGTCTAACCGGGCTATAGCAGTTAGACAGGATTTACCGATCAAGTGACATTCACGGTCGCAGATATAATGTAAATACTGTGAACTAACATGTTTAAAATTTTCGATCGATCAAATTTACCCAAGTGGGCCCCAAGTACTACTGTAGCACTGACAGAAAATCTGGGCCCAAAAAGAACATTCTAAAACCCCAATTTCCCTGTAAAAAGATCACTGTGCAAAAATGGTGCAGTGAAGGCACTGTGCTGCGGCGGAACCGCGGCCGAAACAGGGGTTTGGCCGTGGTTCCGCGGTCACTCTACAGTGTCACGCCACCATTTTTTCACAGATGTCATAGAATTTCCTGCTCAGTATTTTGCAACAACCTGAAAAAAATTTGGAGCCAAAAAAATTTCGACAGAGAACTGATGCATTGAAATCGTGAGTTTTGGAATTTTGTTCGATCGAAGATGTAAACATATTTGACCAAGCTAGACTAAGTTAATGGCGTGGCTCTGATACCATGTAAGTGCACGGCGGCGCCCCGGCCGTCAATCCGAGGCCAAAATGCGGAAACGATAATTTACTTTAACTTTTGAACCGGCACCACCGCGCACTTTCAAACCCGGATCGGGCTATTAATCTAGTCCTAGCTAACTAAAGAACGGGTAGAGAGATATACCGAGCGATCCGTGTCCTTCGGTCTTCTAGTCGTCGTCCTGATCTCCCCGCGGAATCTCCGGTCTTCACCTCCTCGCCGGAAGGGCACCACGTCGCCGGCTTCTTTTACGGGCTCCCACCTCTGGACCGAGGCAACTCGGGCACGAAGTTGGCGAGCCGACATGCCCAAGAATTGCTGTAGAATGTAGTGTAGTGCTATGTCTCATTTAGGGTCACTAGAAGTTGCCTTTTGCGGAGGAATTCAACTTGTGGAATTTTGTGATGAACTTGGGGATTTTTCAAACATGAAGAGAACCAAAAATCCCCATACCAAATTTTGGACAGCCCTCTTTCTTGCTTGGCCGGCCATGGCAAGGAGAGAATGAATGAGGGAAGTGTGTGTGGCCAAATGAAAATGAGTAAGCCAAAATCAAGAGAGAGAGAGAGGACTATCATTATCAAAAGAAATGATCACAAACAAAAACCCACACTCCATCAACCATCATGAAAACCACAAGTCAAGCCATGATGACTAAAAGAAAGTCAAATGAAGTCAAATGATGGTGCAACCATCATGAAGCAACAATATGCAAAGACCACCCTCCACAATGCTAATTTGCACAAATGCAAATAAGCCCTCCTCCACAAATTTCAGCCAAGGAAAGATACAAAGAAAAATGGCCAAATCGGAAAGCAAACTGGCAACTCCAAAAAACTAATCCCGTAATAAATTACAGGAAAACCCCGCTACTGTATATACATACCCGCATTTGTATTCTGACCGAAATACAAATGCAATGAGACAAAATCTACACTGTACAATACTAGGATCCAGCTTAAACCAAAGCCCGCTAGTATTTTTCGTCCGATCATGATGCGTGCAATACCGCACGTACATGATCGAACCCTGCCATATCTCCATACGGTCTCTACAGCGTTTCGCCCGAAACTTGAGAAAACGGTCTGTGGGGGACTCTAAAGACTCGTCAATACTTTGGTTGTGGATTTAACCACTAGCACGTCAGAGGTATTAGCCTATACGTAACGGGATACCTGGTATTGACCAAAATGGACGTTGATGAGCGAACTCATCCTGACACCCTACTGAGCCTGTCAGTGAAAATATCCGTACAGTCCGGTCCGTTCGTCTATGAGCATCGCATGGCGGGCCTAGGGGGTTGGTAAAAGTCAGACCCCTAAAAGCGGTACAAGTCGTGTCGGGGTGTAGCCCAGAACACCCTGAGATACTACTGGAATACCTATCAGTAAATCTCCTGCCTTGGCCAAGGACTTCGTGTAATGGCTCTCCTAGACACAGCGCGACCTCACCCCCAATACCGGGAGAGACGAACCCCTGCAGATCCGCTCACTGCCTCCATGTGGCTCGGGACCGTACCCAACTAAAACCTGTTTGCACGTCTCCTTTGAGCGCGGTAGGGTAGTAATCAAAGTACAGTGGGAACTCACACGAGACAAATGATGATCTCAGGTCGATGAACTAACCTGTACACATGTCACCAGGGAACTGCTATCTGACGTCAGGTATAAGACCAACTAGCATGTTCCCGGCGAGTCCTGTCCGGTGTACTCATAACCCAATGAGCACCTGTATACATCTTAGGTGAACCAACTGACACCAGTGGCTTGTGAGACCGTCCACCGCCCCTCGTCGGGGTCTCGACTGTATACACTAGTCTACTCTGGAGTATCGATGCCCTGTCTCGAAACTCCCACGACTTGGGACCTTTTAAGGATTTGCTTATAGACTACCAGCTCCCACGTATATGATCGCCCTCATACTGCTGGCAGTCAAGCAAGAATCCTAGGGGCTCTATCAACGTGCAATAGTGACCTGTAAGGTCACCTAAAGCAGTACACGATGATAAAGATAAACCAGATAGCATACTATCATCTTGAGTAAGACTGTCCTACTGGGACAGGTCCTCCCTCAATCATTGCAATCACATGCCTGTGATCCAATAATTGACTCTAAGGGCACTATCTCCAACACTCAGGATAGACGGAAGCTTTCGGAGATGATCCAAGACATTATAGTCAACCAAGGAAGGACTCGAATTTTCATAAGCCAGTTCTCTACCATCTTCTTCATTAGCGACTTGTTTTTCCTTATCTTTTGGGGCGTTGCCATGATTTGGCGGTAAGCCTTGCCGCTTCTGAGATGGATTTGGTTGGCCTTCGTGGCGAGCTCCTCGTCTTCCTCGAGAAAACGAAGTTCTTCCTCAGAGTCGCTACCCAGGTGGATGACGTAGCAGGTCACTATAGGGATCTCGTTATTGGAGTCTTCTTCTAGCTCCTCTAGAATCTCAGCCGCTTCTACAGGGAAGAACTCCTTCAATTGAATTAGAGTTCTTTCTTTTTGTTCATAGTGTTCGAAGGAATCGATATATTTTTGAATGATCTATCTCCCTACAGACTCTTTTTCGCGTCGAGCCGCACTTTTCTTCTTCTTGAGCTTTTTAGATTTTGAGCCTGTATGAGCCAAATTGGTAGCTGAAACGGTGGGCTCCTTCTGCCCTTCTCATTCCATTCTGGGCTCTTTCTGGAGTAGCTTTAGCATCTTCTTCATCTTTTTAAACATGTGCATGCTCCATGGAGGCTACGGCGAGTCAGTTTCATTCTTCAGGGTAGCGGGTTCACCTATCTGCTCCCAGAAGGCTTCAGCTTGTGTCTGTATGAAGTTGGTGGTTGAAACTTGATTGTTCACCAACACACTCTTGGACAACTCGATCTCCCCAGCCTTGTACTGCTTCTCGACCCAGTCTTTGAAAATATAGCAATTCTCGATCGTGTGGCTCACTATTCGGTGGTACGGGCAATATAGAGGATTTTCGGTCATTTTTGCTTCGTGAGATCTTTTCGACTCTGGCAATTGTAGACCGTTGTTCAAGGCATCTTTGAATATCGTGCGAACTTTGTCCCTTCTGAAAGAGTAAACCTTATTCTTTTTCTCCTCTAGGAATGGCCCTTCTCCTCCCAGTACTGACTTTCGAGATCGGTTAGTTTTGGATTCGCCTACCTTTCTCTTGTCTTCACTGTTGGACGCATTGAAGACATTGGTATTGCTGGAATTCCCGCTTCTACGGTTGTCGTCCCTCTTGCTCTTCCAAGTCTTGTCTTTCTAAGAGTCCGGGGTAGATTCTTGCTTCGAGCGTTCCAGCATTTGGACTTTCTTGGTCAGCTCTTGAAACGTCTTGAGGCCTGCTGTACATAAGATTGGGACTATCCAATTGCTGAGGTTCCCAATAAGGAGGCCGACGGACTGGTCCTGCTCTAGCGGCGGTTCGCACTTGACAGTGAGGTTGCGCCATCGGGCAATAAAGTCCGTGTTGCTTTCGTTTTTCCCCGGCTTGGTTCTCACGAGGTCAGCGATGGAGATTTTGTCACTATCACTCATGAATCATTGCCGAAACAGAGACTCCATTTGGGCGAAAGTAGTGACGGACCCGTCTGGTATACTTGCATACCAGTCGAAAGCGACACTAGTCAGGCTGTTGACAAACTAACGAAGAAGGAGTGCATCATTGCCCCTTGTATTTCCGCACGACGCTTTAAAGTGGGCGACGTGCTGATTTGCGTTTCCCGTCCCGTAAAATCTTCCGAACTTAGGAATGACGTAGCCGCTCGGGAACTCGATCAGATCGTACTGTGGGGGATATGGCCGCCAACTACTGCCGATTTCTTTCTGAGCTTCGGCTTCGGCTACCAATGTTCTAACCTTTTTAGTGACCAAATCCATTATCCGATCTTGTGTTAGCGGGTTCGTGCTATCTGGAGCCAAGGTGTACCCAGAAGCGGAATGTGGTCGGCTTTCGTGCGGCTCTCCCAATCTTGGACCCAAAGGGACAGGCATCAGTTGCTTCAGGTTGTCATCACCCGGCTCATGAGTTGAGACTTGTGCTTGATTGGGAGGCGTCCGAGCAATTTGAGCCGTGAGCTGCATCACAACGTTCAGTAGGTCGTCAATTTTTTAATAGAACTTGGACATCTCTTTATCTTTGCTCTGGAGCTGTTTTCGAAGCTCTTGAAGCAGCTCTTGCTCTATGGTCCTGGGGCGGAAAGTCGGCTCTTCCTCACTGTCCGAGCTTGACTCAACATGGACTGAGGAGTCTTTCTGCTTATCGGCCTCATCAAGAGGGTTTTCATCATCCAGCGGAGGCGGCTGATCTTGGGAAGCGGTAACCACATTCAAGCCATATTGGGCTTGAGATGTGGTGGCCCCATCCTTACATTTCCTGTGCAAGTTGTCGCAGGGAAGCGCGCCCGCCATATAGACCGTATGGATTACATATCCAGCCGTCTTTTCATTATTGGCAGCTGATTTCACGGATCGCTGTTGTGGCCTTCCTGTTTCAGTAACGGGAAATCGACTGAAGGCGGCTGGCCTGACCGGGTTCTTGAATGGTGCTGGCACTTCCTCTTTGGCTTTGCCCCGCTGTTTTCGCGCGGCACAGAGCTCCTGATAGGCTCTTGAAGAGATGGTGTCAAGCTGTCTCTTTTGGGGCTATGACACGTCTCTTCATAGCATCGTTCAGGCTGATGTCTTCTTGATTCTGGCGGTCATGGCATTTTTCTGAACCCACTTCAGAGATTCGAAGGAATTGCTGACTTTTATGGCCGACTCAGCCGTCGTCACGGGGTAACCTTGCTCTTGGTACCTCACAAGATTCCACTTGGCCGGAGTCCTGGCCCTCTTGTTGGCTCGATACCTGAGCCGCTTCTGTCTCAACCTTTCTGTTTTGAGCACTTGGCAGGTTTCGGCTCTTCGGGAAGCCGCCGTAGACCGATTAACAGGGAGTCTATAGAAGAAACTCACTCGTACGATTGTCAAGGGCACCGTATGAGCCTGCTGGAGATGCTTTGTGGCTCCATTGGTGTTGACGGCCTTGCCCCCAGTTGGAACGGTGGAGAGCCGTTCGAATACGGATCTGCATTTGGGGTGGGATGCTTTGGCGACCACAACTTCGGCCCCCTTCTCTTTGAGGTCGGTTTGGCCGCTTGGTTTGCCGTGACCTCCGCCAGATGAGCGCTTCTGGCAGGGTAGACGGAACCAAATTGATGGGGTGGCTCCTCCCATTGCCGGCTGAGACTTGCAGGAAGAACCACTCGGGCATTGATCTTGACCACGTACTGGATCAGGGTCGCGTCGGAAGATGAATCCATCTTAGAAGATATCGTCGTTGAAAGTTGATTGTTGCACGGAAAAAAACATTATTTCAGTACAAGTATCAGTATATATGTTAAATGAGTTCGCATGAACGCTTGACCCGAGATATGGGAGGAGAGAAAGGTCTCACCGGGCATGCCATAATCTGTAGGGTGTTTTTCGTTACCCCATTGACATTGGAATGCGCGCGCTTGTTAGGAATGTATAGATTCCCCTGCTTGGGACAAGCTGGGGTTTATTGATTATGGGGATCCGAATCTCACAGCCGCGGACTAAGCTGCCGTTAATTACCCATCGTCTTTGAAGCGAGGGAACCTCCGATTGACGGGTCAAACTGGTCTTACAAACTCAATGTGCAGAGTGTGTGTGTTGTGTTTTGAGGGGTCTTGGGTATATCGGGGATCTCGCAGAGTTTACGGGGGTCTCGCTATCCGGATAGCGGGCTGGGGGTTTAGGGAGCAAGCAACCCCCTTTGCGGTATGTGGGGTAGTGCCCCATTAGAAATTTTTTTCTAACGAGGGATGTGTTTTGAATGTGGAGTGTGTATAAAAAGAAATAATAATAGTAATAAAAAAAGTGAGTGGCGTCCCAAGGACGCGTGAGCGCTGGGCGCCAAGGCCTCACGCGTCTGGCACGTGGGCGCTGGACGTCCGCAGAAATAGGTGCTTAGCCCATATACTGGGAGTTGTACTCCTGATTGAGTTTTGGAGTTAAACCCCTGAAAAAAGGGAAGACGGGCTTAACCCCTGCACAGGGAGTTATACTTCCAGTTGACTTTTGGAGTTAAACTCCTAAAAAAAGGGATGAAGGGTTTAACCCCTGCACAGGGTGTTGTACTTCCTGGTTGACTTTTGGTGTTAAACTCCTAAAAAAAGGATTTATTATTATTATTATAATTATATATATATATATATATATATATATATATATATTGTGGAGTAAAACTCATAAGAAATTTTCGGAGATGATGGAAGGGGGCCCCTTTCTTCTCCCTTGAACTCTGGATTTTCTCTTGAGCCTTGGATCTTCCCAAAATGGGATTTTTGGAGATGAGTCTTCTTCTTCCTCCTTTCTATTGGCTGGATCTTAGAGAAAAAGAAGGGTGAGACTTAAAAATCTCCTCTTTTAAAGATCTGATGGGAGATCCGAGCTCACCTTTGTGGGTTTTATGTTGAAAAACTATTCATTTTTGGGAAAAAAGAGTAAAACTCTTGATTTAATTCAGGAAAAAGGAAGAAGATTTAGAACGTGGAGGAAGGATAAGGAGGCACAGAACCCAAGAATTTTTTGAGAGAATGAAACAGTTTTTCTTGATTTTTTCATCATGTTTGACTTTATAGGCTTACTTATAGCCCCTTGGACTTTGCTTAATGGCACTTGTGCCACCCCATGCCTTATGTGCTTATTTTTTTTTGCACATAAGCCAAGCGATTTACTAAATTTTGGATTTCTGCCCATTTTTCATACATTTGTTTAAAAAAAAATTGCATTAAACTAATTTATAACTACATTCTTGGCATGGAGTCGGCCCCTTCCATGCTTGGTCCTGACTTGGGCTTATGCCCGCTTAACTGGGGGTTGACTGACTTTGACTTGGTCAATCGGGGTGTAATTTTTGACCCCAACAATAGATAGATATTTATTTATTATTCTTGATATCTCATTGACAGCTGTAATGTGATTATGCAAGGATATTTTCTCGTTATAACTTGCATGGTTGGTTTTGTCACGTATTGTATTTTGGAAAGCATTGCGTGATAATTGTATGGAAAAATACAATAGATAGATGAAAACTGATAGATTCATAAAAAAATTAATATGAATGTGAAGTTATAAAAACAATAATTTAGTGAAATAAATTTGAAAAATAATGTATTACATATAGTTATGCTATTAGTTAAAAGTTAGTTCTACATGTGATGACATTTTGTACAAATATTTGCATTGTATGCATTAATTTTT
The DNA here is from genome assembly GCA_030015575.1 of Agapanthus africanus. Taxonomy (NCBI): domain Eukaryota; kingdom Viridiplantae; phylum Streptophyta; class Magnoliopsida; order Asparagales; family Amaryllidaceae; genus Agapanthus; species Agapanthus africanus. Next base: position 194,799,701 of record CM057339.1, on the reverse strand, counting down.
TAAAATAATTTGTCAAAATACATGATACCCAATATTATTATTTCTCATGCAAGAAACATCTACAGGCCATACTTGGAATGTGAGCTACTTAGACGCAAGGTGTCTATCGGGCCGGGCCGGGTCTGAGTTGACCAGGCTTCTGGTGGGGCCTCCCAAAATCGAACCCAGCCCTGTTTGGGTCGGGCTGGCCAAACCGGGCCGACCCGGTTTTAAAAAATTGATTTTTTTAAAAATAAAATTTAAAATAAAATTTTTTCTTTTATGAATTTTTTTTTTTGGAAATTTTGTTAACCCGAACTTCGTTCAGATCCCGGGAAAAACCTAGATATTTTATTGATTAAATAAAACTTTGAGGACGGCATAAGTTGGCAAATTTTATCTCTCATACAATTGCCAAAAAAATTAAAAATACAATTCACAAAAAAAAATAACTGGTGAGCTGCTATCGGTCTTTACTCTTCATCGGTGTCGGAATCTTCAATACTCTTAACATGCTGTCTAGTTTCTGCATCGAACTAATATTTTTGGCACACTGCGATCTTCAATATGTCATCCGACAGTCTCGCTCTCTTGTTGCTCAGAAACATGTTATCTGCACTAAAAGCAGACTCCAAAACTACTGTTAACACCGAAATTGTTAGTAAATTACAAGCCATGGCAGAGAGCACAGGATACATGTATCCATGTGTTTTCCACCAATCCAAAATTTCAAGATTATTTATTTGATCCGCGGTGAGAAAATTACTGAAATCAGTTTTCAAATATATTGTAAGCCCATTATAAACGGAAGAAGTAGAAACGGTTGTTCTTTTTTGGGTTTTTTTTTTGAAATAGGGTAGTTTTAATTTAAAATTATAAAAATAGGATAGTTTGTTTTATATTTATGATAATAGGGTGGTTTGGCACCTCCTCCCCATAATTTTTTTTATTGAGGGCGGGTCTACCCGCCCTCTTCAAAATTGAGGGTAGGGCGGGTTCTAGGAACCCGCCCTCCCCTATAATAGGCAGAGGGAGGGTTCTAGGAACCCGCCGTCTAAACTGGGGAGGTTTTTTTTTTTATGAAATAGGACGAATTAAATTTTAAATTATTAAAATAGGATGATTGGAATTATAATTGTTGAAATAGGATGGTTTGCACCCCATCCCTCACCCCACCCCCACCCCATCCAGTAGCCCCCTATATATTAATAGAGAGGGCGGGTTCTGGGAACCCGCCCTCTCTATTTTTATAGAGAGGGCGGGTCCCGCCCCCTATATAAATATAAATTTTTAAATTAAAATTTTTTTAAATTTTTTTAAAAATAAATAAACGTAAAATAAAATTGAATAAAATAATAAAATTTTATTATATCAATGTTTTGTACAATATGAATCCGTCAAATTTACAATACAAAAAAATCATATTTGTTTGTAAAATGTAAATTCTATATCGATGGTCAAATTTATAATAACAAAATGAATCCGTCAAATTTATAATACGAAAAAATCCTATATGATTGTAAAATGTAAATAACTATTGTTTTCCTTTTCCCTTTTCCTTATGAAATCCGAGGAGGCTAGACATAAGCATATGCCTCCTAGGATGACTGGAGGACCCATCCGTTTTTTGGGTAGATGGCGGCGGCGGCGTCTGCTCTTCTGCTTCGGCTTCGGCTTCAGTTTTGTCTTCAGCAGCGTCTTGGACAGGCTGTTGTTCCGCAAATCCTGAACCTGAATGTGGGACATGTGTCGGATATGTGCTGCCTCCCAACAACTCTACGTAGGACGTTAAATCCGTGTCCCAACTGGGCAGTTGTAGCGAAGAACTTGTCCCGGTTTCATGCGGCTGCTGTTGCACAAAACCTGGGCCCCATGGCTGCGCAAATCCTGACCCCCAAGATTGTTGTTGTTGCGCAAAACTTGACCCGCAAGACGGCTGTTCTGCAAAACCTGACCCCCAAGACTGGTGTTGTTGCGCTTGTCCGGTATGCCGGGGTTGCTGCTGACGGTATGGTGATCCAAACCACTGATCCTGCTGCGCTGGATCTCCGTGATACTGCGGCTCTGGTGCCGGCTCATGCTGCGGCTCTGGTGCCGGTTCATACTGCGGCTCCGGTGGCGGCTCATACTGCTGCTCTGGTGCCGGCGATAAATGTTGAAGATATTATATGAACCGAATACACCACCAATTAATTGGTCTGCACTTGTAAATAGAGCCTGAGTTTCCGGACCAGTATCAGTCGGGTATGGTTCATGCACCATTGTTTGTACAAGATGCAACCCACGAGCCTGTTGTTACATTAGAAATAAGAAATAAGTATTGACTCATACCGCCGGATGTTTAAAAGTAATATAATATAAAGAATTCAACTTACCAAATCTCGTTCTACGTGGCCTCCAGGCTCGTACCGCGAGATGTTTGGAAAGTTGTTAGGGGGAGTAGAAAGATATCTTATGGTGACACGCTTATACCATTGTAGATATGCTTCGGTAGCGTCGGTGGCTGTTTGGTCACCTATTTGCTGTAAGGCAATATTACGCTGCCTATCCTCCCATCTCAGCAAATATTGATGATGATACTCCATCCAATCACGCTACGCCTTTCTTCCTCGCATGTCTCCCTCTATTGTCATAGGCGAAGGCGGCGGGACAGGAATATGTTGCGATCTATTAAACTGTCGCAACACCCGGTCCGGGAGGTGCATGACAACGACATTAATGCAGAGGAGTGGGTATTGAGCCCGCCAAACCGGCTCTCCTTCGATACAGATGCCGGGTAATCTTTGCAGAAGATCTGCTGTATAAGGCGTCCACATGAACTGCACAAATAACATAGTACAAAAATTGTGATGAAGGTATTTCAAAATTTTAAAACTAACTTAATTACCTAAGTTATGGTTACCCGAGTCGCCTCCATGCGATCCAACTCAACTCTAGCCTTATACGCTTTCTTCCTATTCCACCAAGAGCCGAGTGGCTTTCCAGGGGTATCCAAGCCAGTTATTTTAACTCGATCCGGTCTTCCCATATACATATGCTTCCATGACCAAATCTATAAATAAAGTTTCAGATGATAAGAGAGAAAACCAATATTACAATTTTGCAAATTTCTAGCTATGAAAAACAAGGAATTTACCTGAAGTAATGTAATGCATCCACAAATTTTATTCTTCGTTGGAGCACATGCCTTATCGAGTTCCTTATAAAGAAAGGCCAGGACCCCTGCACCCCAAGCATATTGGTCACACACATCAAAATCCGTAAGGAAGCCAAGGTATAACGGATGGACATGCGTTGCCGATTGGTCCGGCATCAACCAAGAACCGATCATGTACAGAATGTAGGCACGTGCATGATAGTCCAAGACTTCATCGGTGGTTTCATCAGGGATATTACTAAATGTATCTTTTAGCCAGTTTAAACTGATCTTATACCCCTTACTGTAGCCTCCTGGTGCCTGATATTTGCATTTTTTGTGAAATATTAAAGCTAGAAATAATGTACAACATGCAATAGGTACACTAAAGAGGGGAAAAAATGAAATTTTTTACCTGTCCGTGAGCAGACTCGGCATATGTATCCCAGTATGGGTGGTCGGTATCTGGACCAACAATTTTTCCTCCGACCAATCCAAGCCCATTGACCCGTAAACCGAGTATGAGGCCAATATTCTTGAGTGTGATAGTGATATCACCCCATCTTAGATGAAAAGTGTGGGTCTCTTTTCTCCAGCGCTCAACTAGAGAGGTAACGAGGGCGTGGTCGATTTGGATATGACGAAGCAATGAAGCTTCATAAAATCCGGCCCGTCGAAGTCGTTGGGTTATTCGCTGGTCGGTAACTATCCACTTGTCAGAACTATGAGTGACGACGGTGAGATTATCTACATCCTGCAAAATTAAATAATGTTATTTTCAACTATTAGAATTAAAAGAAAGGGGTAATTAAAAAAAATTACTAAGTTTAGAATATTTCCTCTCCGTGTAATATATTAAAAGATCTGTGTTCATTTTGATGAACGAGCAGAGATTTGTCGAATGGTTGATTCTCCATTGAGACGATTTTAGATATGAGAAGGTTGACGAAAGAGTTAATTTGATGAAAGTTTGATGAAATGCATACTGGAGGGTGGGTTTTATAGGGAAAGGAAGGCGGGAAAGGAGGGCGGGTTCCTGGAACCCGCCCTGTTTAACGATTAGTGTTGTCACATCAGTTTTTTTATATTGTATTGTCATATCAGTTTTTTGTATTTGTCGTGTTTGCAGAACAAAGAGGGAGGGTTATTAGAACCCGCCCTCTTCAATAATTATTTGTTTGTGGTGTCACATCATTTTTTTATATTGTGTTTTTATATTGTGTTGTAAAAAGAATAACCCGTCCTCTTCAATAATTATATTTCCGTTTGTTTGTGGTGTCAAATCAGTTTTTTAAAATATTTTTTATATTGTGTTGTCTGGTGTTTGTCATGTGTTATTAAAACAAAGATGGCGGGTTATTAGAACCCGCCCTCTTCAATAATTATATGATATTCTGTTTGTTTGCGGTGTCACATCTGTTTTTTTTTATATTGTGTTGTCGCATCAATTTTTTTTGGTTTGTCGTGTTTGCAGAAGGAAGAGGGCAGGTTATTAGAACCCGCCCTCTTCAATAATTATATGAGGGCGTATTCCAGGAACCCGCCCTCATATTATCCTATAAATAGCTCTCTGCTATACAACAACCCATTTACGCTCTATGCTATACACACCCTTATTTTGTGTAAGTGTAGAATTTTTAGGAAGAAGGTCAAGTTCAGTACCATAGCCGGGAGAGAGGAGCTGTTGGATAGGATCAAGACGGAAACACGACCTATTGTAAATTTCCGGAGCAAATTATGTGACCAACCCAAGATTCAGGGGCTTTAAACAGGAAGAAGAGACGTATATTGAAGGTTCATTTTTTAAGGTTCATTTTTTAAATTTATTTTCTAAATATTATTAATATCTTAATTTCAGTTAACATTTAATTATTATTCATTTATGTGTGAGTTTGATATTGCAATGTCTTCTTTCTTTCTCAAACTCTCCATTCTCACAAATTGACAAAATTGACAAATGCTCATTTTGTACTCTCAGTTAACACACTTGCATTATGAAGTACAGTTAAGGAGATCTACAATAGCACTTGCATTATGCTCACAAATTGACAAAATTGACACTTGCATTATGCTCATCTTTGGTGCCTGCGAAGATCTACAATAGCAAAAATCTTAGTAAGAAATAAGAGTGAAAAATGAGAGTGAAAAATCCCAATTTAGAATATAAGAAATGAGAGTGAAAACCTTTACTTGACAATAAAAAACCAAATTGATCTGAAACATCCATCATATTGACAAAATTGTGTACTTTACAACACTAATTCATGAACCTGTGACTACTTGAAATATCAATTTTTGCACAATAATTGATCTGAAACATCCATTATATTTGTTATATGTACTAATATCTTGTTCAGTTTGATATTTATTATTTTGTATTATAAAATGTTTGTTTCAACACAATATAAAAAATATAGTTCGTAAAACTGAATATATATAATTCAATGCAAACTTATTGCAAGTTTCTTCTTTGCACAAACTCTCTTTCTCTCTCCAATAAAACTGTTTTTGTGCAGGATTCTTTGCACCGCCGCCAAATAAGTTGTTTGCAAGTGTTTTCGATTTATGTTTGTTACTGTTTTGCATAAATAATACGGACTTTAAGGGGCTATAACACCAATTCAGATTGGGTGGGGATTTCATCACCCTTCCTAAGACCCCAAAAATCACTAAAAGCATACGCATTACCCTCGAGTTTAATTAAAAAATATCTAGACTTAGCCAACTAAGGACTGTCGTGCTCAATAGGACAGAGGAAGGTTGTGGGCATTCGATCGTTTATCTAAACTTGACTTTATGGTGCCTAGGCTAGACAAGTGAGAAAGGTAATTTTAAAAGGTTCGTCTCACGGTGATTCGTGAGCGGATCCCTCCTTTCCTCATTTGTGCTTACCTGACCACAATTGGCAGTGAAGAGGCGATTTGAGGGTTATCTCACAACTTGTCACTTTGGAACAGTTAGGAGCAGTCTAGTGGACTTTGAAGACCATAGCTCTAGGTATGATTGTGCATGGTTTGACTGTGATTGTATGAAGTTGTTAACGCTTTTTTTTATTGTTGGCTTGATATTGTTTGATGCAGATTATCGCAAGTTCAAGTTTATTTGTTGTATGTAAATACGATGGCCGGATTATCACAAGTGCACAAAGTCCCGAGTATTTGGGCGGGTCCGCAAGAATCATGCGATTAAAACCATCAACGACTTTTAATGAACTAGAGAATAAAGTGTTCAAAATCACGAAATACGATCCCCGTGAAATTAGGGTTAAGTTAAGTTGTATATGGCCTATATTTAGTGAAAATGCATTGGTTGAAATTATAGACGATGCATCAATATCTTCGATGATAAATTTCGGTCTGTCAAATACCCAACATTCTTTTGAACTTTTGGTTCAGAAGGAGCAATTGGAAGTATCAGATGTCCCTCCAACGGGTAATTTTGATGGTAATGCTGGAGATAGTTCCTAGGGGTACGGTCACATGGTTAACGATGATACCGTCAGTCTCAGTGGATATGACTATACACAACATTATTCAAACTCATGGGTAAACATTTTATAAATCCATATTCAAACATTTTAGTAATACCAAGATACTAATATTCAAACATTTTATAAATCCATAAATCCAGGTTCTCCCAGTCAACTGCTGCAGTTACATGCACCCCAGAAGAACAACAAGGATTACCATACACAATCTTCGACAGGTAAATAAATCTGAAATAAGGGGTGATTTATTTACGAAAATATTAAGGAATAATATTATAATAACAATTTATATACTAAAAGCAGATTTTCCCACACCTCCGCATCATTCCAACACGATCCACGTAGCGCATTCCAAGCATGTCCGTCCACATCTTTCCGGTCTTCTCACCCCGAACCATCCACATTACACCGACCACAACCATCATATATTGCATCCGAGCCTTATGTTGCTACGGGTGACATTGATATGTGTGGCAGTGATGATGATGAAATCGGTGAAGGTCATCAAGGGGAGGATAGCGTGGAATATGCCGCTGGATTGAATGAGGTAGCATTCTTTGATGGTATGGTTGCGAATAATGATTTTGTCGAACTAGAAGATCTCGGCCTCGATCCGCTGGAAGATGATAGTTGTGTAGACTTGGCCGTGGTAGAAGTAAATACGGCACCCTATTTGGAAGCGACAGCAGCAAGCGAAGATTGCGTCAGTGTCGGGGATTTGTTTCAGGAAAAAGGAGATCTTATTTGTAAGATGAAGTCGCGGTCTATTCAGCAAAACGTTACATTTAAAACCGAAGAGTCAAATAAGATGTACTATACGGTGGTATGTACGAAAGCTCCTGAATGTAAGTGGAGATTGCATCCATGTTGTTCCAAAAAAGCCAAAGCTTGGAAGGTCACGAAATACAACCAAGAACATACTTGCATCAATTCTACTATGTTATAAGATCACCAGAATTGCACTTCATCTTATATTTTCTCTCTAATCATGCTACTAATCCGTACAGATATGGCGATGACTCCCCGAGAGATACGGCTCTTGGTTAGCGGAGAGCACAAAATTCAGATTTCGTATGTGAAGGCATGGGATGCTCGTAGAAAGGCTTTATGCAAGATATTTAGGGACTGGGAAAGCTCGTACAACTCACTAGTCCTTTTTATGGAAGCCATGAAAGCATCAAATCCGGGGACCGTATACCGGTTAAAAACCACAGAAACAGATGTCGAATGCTCTGTCAGGTTTCAAAGAATTTTCTGGTGCTTTGGTCCATGTGCGGCTGGATTCACACACTGTCGGCCGGTATTGTGCGTTGATGGTACATATCTATACGGTAAGTACAGAGGCTGCATGTTAATTGCTACATGTGTTGATGCTAATAACGGTATATTTCCGTTGGGATTTTCTATTGTCGAGGGTGAAAATACATCATCCTGATCATGGTTTTTCCGTCATCTCAAAAATATCCCATCTGTTATAGATAAAACAGATTTATGCATCATATCTGATAGACATCTAGGAATACTAGCTGAAATGAGATCTGTATTTCCGACGACCCCACGTAGGTTTTGCCTACGGCACTTCAGGCAGAATTTTGATAGAAAATTTAAAAATTCGGATATACATAAACTTATGTACAAAGCCGATGAAACGCCTGACCCTAATGTTCATGACATGTACATGACGAAAATTGGGGAGATGAGTCAAGCCGCGAAAGCGTGGTTAGATGAGTATCCAGTACGCATGTGGTCACAAGCACATGATGATAGGTGCAGATATCTACTAATGACGACTAATATGTCTGAAAGCTTCAACAAGGTCCGTAAAGGCGTTAGAGGCTTACCGATACAGGAGTTGATTGTTCGAACCTTTTTCCGGATGAATACTTACTTTGTGCACAGAAGAGAAAAGTCCTTGGCGATGGAGACTCCGCTCACCGTGTATTACGAAGATATATTCTGGAAAAGAGAGCGCAGAGCACAATACTACAGATCCGAAAGGTTTGACACGGCGGAGTTTCAAGTAACGGGCAGTAATGGGAATCAATATACCGTGAACTTTAGAGATGAAGGGCTCTCTTCGTGTACATGCGGTCTTTTCCAGCAACAACATTTACCTTGTGCCCACGCAATTGCTGCTGCGAGCAGCATGCATAACTCACATTACAATTTTGCTTCCCATTACTATACAGTTTCCAATTACTAAGGCGCATACGATCCAAAATTCCATCCTATACCGGACAGTCGCTATTGGCACTATTATACTGGGAACAGACAAACACCGACTGTATTACCACCGGAAAAAAATATATGGCCCGGAAGACCTAAGGTGCGTCGAGATCGAATGACAATGGATGCCGATCCTCAGCAAAGCCACGCCAGATGTAGCCTATGCAAACAACCAGGCTATTATAGGACCAGATGTCCAGGACAGTCATCAGGGGCGAGACCTTCGAGATCATGACAAGTGCACCAGAAGATATTTTGTATTATAAATTTGACGGATTCATTTTGTTATTATATATTTGACCGTCGATATACAATTTACATTTTACAAACAGATAGGATTTTTTTCTATTGTAAATTTGACGGATTAATTTTGATATTATAAAGTTGACCGTCGAGATAGAAATCGGATAGGATTTTTTTGTATTGTAAATTTTGACGGATTCATTCTGTACAAAACATTGATATAATAAAATTTTATTATTTTATTCAAATATTTTTTACGTTTATTTATTTTTAAAAAAATTTAAAATAATTATAATTATAATTATAATTATATTAATATAGGGGCGGGTTCTGGGAACCCGCCCTCTATATTAATATATAGGGGGCGGGTTCTAGGAACCCGCCCCCTATTCTGGATTTGGGGTGGGGTGGGGGGACGAAACCGTCCTATTTTGCAAATTCTAAACTAAACCATCCTATTTTAATAATTAATTTTTTAATTCGTACTATTTCAAAAAAAACCCGGGAGGGGGGTGGGGTCCACCAAACCGTCCTATTTTCACAAATAAAAATCAAACTATCATATTTTTATAATTTTAAAATCAAACCATTCTATTTCAAAAAAAAAACTTCTTTTTTTTCTGCTGCAAAAATTGAATTATTTCTTTTTTGGAAATTTGCTATGAAAAGGAAGATAAAGAAAAAGTTCTGTTTTGACCGTACTGTGCATTATATATGGCATACAAATTATGCAAATAAAATTCTAAAACATTTTTATAATCTCCTATATCAGTACCTAAGTTTTCATGGTATCCATCTAATAAAACAAATAAATTATCTTTTTTAAGTTTAGAATAAAAAACAGAATTTAAACAAAATAATGCAGAAACTTTTTGTCAATATTTATTCAATTTCATAAGTATGCTATGTAATATTCCAGTCAATGCACTTTCAGGGTCAATTACATGCTCATTAATAATCTTACTAATATAAAATAACTGTTCTACTGCTAAATATATAGTAGAATAATAAACACTAGATAAATATTTAGTGGTATTGTAAAATATTTCTAAAAAACTCAAAATATATTTACAAACAAACCAATTATAATCCTCTAAGTTTTTATTGGGTAATTTTTCCTCATAAAATAAAGTAATAGACACCCGATATTTTAAAACACATTTCAACATCTCATAAGTAGAATTCCACCTAGTTGGAATATTGAATTTGAAAAATCTAAATTTTAAATTTAATTGGATACAAGTTTGCTTAAAAAATTGTTTTTGGGGTCTAGAGATTTCAATAAATATCTTTGTATTTTAAGTATCGCTAAATAAGGATCAATTATACTAAGACCATCATGCACAATTAAATTTAAAATATGGCATGCACATCTTTGATGAAATTATTTTCTATTCAAAATAAGATTTAAATTATTTTTTAAAATTACTATAACAGAATTATTATTAGTAGCATTCTCAAAACTTACTGGAAATATTTTTTTTGAATATTATATTCACGTACGGTAGTAAACAAACAATTACTTATATTATTTCCACTATATAGATGTTCCATTTTTTAAAAAACCAAAAATTCTTTCATGTAAAAACCAATCATTATTAATGAAATGTACAGTAACACAAATATAACTCATACCCCATTTTGTTGTGCAAACATCAGAAGCCAATGCAATTTTATTTTTAAGATTTGCAAAAACATTAATCAAATTGGTTTTACCATCATGAAATTTTTTAAAAACATCACTTCTAAGTGTTGTTCTTGGCACTCTATGAAATGCTGGATTATATGCATTTTTTTTACCAATTTATCAAATTTTTTGTTTTCTGCAAAACCTAATGGTTGTTCAGTATGTATGACATATATTTCAAGTTCTCTTCTATTAGTATCTTGCGAATAAGAAAAATTAGTTAAAGAGTTAGACGAAATATTTAGAGTCGTCTGCCGAGAATCTGCTTTTTCATATTTGATTAAATGTCTTTTTAAATGGGTTGTTCCACCTGATATGGCACAAGTAAAATCTGCTTCGTAATAAGTACAAACTGCCCGCTCGTCTTTATCTGCAACTGTTTGTACCACAAAATATTTCCAAATATCAGAAAGCTTTTTTATGTTTATGGACAAAAGCTCTTGCTTCAGGAACTGTAGGAGTAAGAACTTCTTCAAGAACATGACTTTGTGACGTAGCAGATATCTTATAATTAGAAAATTCATATTTAGGAGAATAAAAATCAAAATTAGTTTGCAGCATATTAGTTAATCTCTGTTTCTCTTGTGAATCTATATCGATTTGAAATGTATGTCTCTGTGAAGATGAAGTATCCATGTTACCTTGTGAAGATGAACATGACATTCTTAATTAAAAATATTAGTAAGAAAGAAAAATAGATGATAAAAAATAAACGAAAATAATATATAATCAATACAAAAAAACCTGATTCCCCAAAATTAACCTGATTCCAAATAGCAGAATCAAATTAGTGGAACTGAAGTGAAAATTGAGACTGCAGAAATGAAGATTGCGTGATTCCAATTTTAACAGTAAACTTCTCGGAAATTAAAGAGAGTGATTGGGAGATTGAAAATTTTGTTGTTGTGAATTTTGAGAAAATTGAGAAGTGTAAAGAGAGATTTATAGAGTTTTGGATTAAGGGTATAAAAATGTATAATTTTGAGTGAGAGGCTTTTAGATAATTTTATAAACTCCTTTTTAATTCAAATTCTTTCTATTAAAAAACCCATCCCCATTCATATCCTCCCCGAAGGCAATGATTGGCATCCACCCCCAAAAATCCCAAGCCAAACGACCAAATTTGAATTTGAATTTGAATTTGGCCGGTTTGGCAAGGCCGGGCTGGTGAAATGGTCGGGCGGGCCCGGGCCCGCCATGTGGTACTCGGGCCTGGCCTGGCCGGCCCGGCCCGCGGACACCTTAAACTTGGACTTTTTAGAAACCTTTTATTCAGGCAAATGGTATAAAGGTAATTTCTAGTATTTAAGAAGATGAGTTGGCATATTTTGATGCTTGAATGCTATGAGGGATTTTTCTCAAATTTTTTAATTTTATAAGAGATAAAGAAGGAACTTTTTGTGTTGCCCCGTTTGTGTTATAATAGTAGATATTATATGATTCTCACCAAACTTTTTTTTCTATAGCCTTTTGTGAAAGCTAGCCAGCTAATTAAAATAAATGAGTAGATCAGGGACAAAGAATATGCCAAAGGTATTATTCTCTAATATGAAACACTAGTTAAATGATGAGATTGTCCTTCACAAAAAAGGGTCACACATGTCATTGGCTCAATGTCCCAAACCCTGATGTTATGAAAACATATCTAGCCTCACATGAGCATGTGCTTAAAAGAGATAACACTAATAATGTTTGAGAAAGAGGTGGATTGATATTGGAAGGGATTAAAGTAATGTTAATTAAAAATGAGAGTAGATACAAAGTTATGGGGGCACATTGGGTTTTGTAAAATAGAGAATCTAATGAGATTTTTTGTGTAGTTCCTTGAGAGATTAAATGGTGTTGTTGGCTCCCTTGGTTCATTGAATCGAGTTTGATTTCGTCCAAGGATATGTAGAGATTTGGCAACAACAAGGAGGCCTCTCTTTGTAGCTACCAATCAAAGAAGCCAATTACCAATGAGATATATTTACACATAGCTATAGTTGGCATTGTATTTACATAAAAATATAGAACATATATACGTGTGCAAGGCAAGCGTAAATTTTTTAGCTTGTTTATAACATAATGATTTTGATTGTTGTAGTCTAAAAATGCCAACAAGCCAATAATACTAGCAATTAACTCCACAAACATGTACCAATTTGTACGTTACAAGACTACTGAGACACAAAAAGTCATGAGTTGACGAACAAAAAATAAAAGAAAGAAAACCAATGAGCAATAGCTTTATGGGCACTTTCTCTGTTCGGACAGGGTTCGAACCCTAGAAGGGGAATCGGCCACAAATTAACGTTTTCGGTTGAATTCGTGGGTCCCTTGGATGAGTCCGTGTTTGTGTGTGTTATTTGCATAGGTCAGGGGTTACGGAACCGGCGCCAAAAAATGTAATCTCATAATCCAAAACGGTAAGAGAATAAGTTTTCCATTTAATTCATACATGGATTGCCTGCCGATAATCTAATAAGATAGATGATTGAGGTTTAAGATGGAGAATAAGAGAGAACCAAATAAGATAAATAATCTTCAGTGTACCGGGTACACAACGTCCGGTCATGAAATATATAAAGAGATGAGATCACGGGCCTCACAAAATTGTACCAAAGATGACAGAGTTATACTGCCTCTTCCTTTCTCCTGTCCGTATGTATTGGATCGGCCACACAGTTCATGGGAAACCTGAATCTAATGCGAGAAATTGGAGAGAACAACGGTAGCATCACTGGGGGTGAGCAAGAACCGATCCGGACCGAAAAACCGACCGAAAATCGATAAAAAATAACCGAACTGAAACATTTCCGTTCGGTAATTTCGGAGTCGGTTTAAACCGAACCGAACCGACGGGTGAAAATATTGGATGAAAATAATATGAGAGCACAATTATTTTTATCATAAATGTAATTAATCATGTAACAATAGTATATATAAATAATGTCAAACATACCTACTATATATTTAATACCATATCATATTAAACCTTGTTACTTATTTTAAGACATTCTATATTGTAGAGAAATATTCTTACTATGAAGCAATTAATTTGTAGAATTATTCTCTCAAATTTTAGCAATGATTGTTTATTTACTATGTTAGTTTTAATCAAGAGTTTTTATTTTAATTTTAGGGAAATAATTGATAGGCGTTTAGATCAATTTAAAAAATCGAGATTAAACCGAAACCGTACCGTACCGTTGAATAAACCGAACCGAAAGTTTTGGTGCGAAATTTTATGTCACGAATCGAACCGAACCGAATCCATGCTCACCTTAGCATCACACCCTGAAAAAGCCAACTGCGGCCTTTTGCCAAAAATGGTAAATAACATTGGATATCAATTAATGATCTTATGAGGGCAGCAACTTTGACACTATTTACACATTAATAAAGTAATGAGTCAATATGCAAATAAACTAATTTCAAATTTATTGTTTGTTTCCATTTATGTGGAAGGTACGTTAGCTGCTGCTGCTATCACTGCAGGTCCGTTGAATGCATATGTGCAGGATAATGTGGGGATCACATTTGTGTCGGCAGGACCCTTTTTATTTTTTATCATTTGATATGAAAATAAGGAGAGTAGGGAAAATAAATCTATTTTAGACACTTCAGCTGTTCGGTTCAGCGGGAAAATGAATCTAGGGTGTCACATGAAATCAACAACCATCACCCGTGGATAATGAATCATGTATTTGGTAGGAAATCAAAAGTTTGTATGGCTCGACAAAATTCTAACCCATGAAGAATTTTCAATGAATTTATTGTTTTGTCATTCTGATATTGATACCTGCAACCATGAACTTGATAATGCTATCTTGCTCCCTAGCCTCCATTCTCTTCCTACTTAATGATGTAATTATTTCAATAGGATATAATTATAACTATACTAGCAAGGGGACCGGAGAGAACATCATATTTTTTTTTAAAATATATTTTACATTAATTTTTTGAGGTTTTTTGAAGATATTTCCCCAGATTCTCAAGATTTTTTCCCAAATTCTCAAAAATTTTCTCCGGATTTTCAAGATTTTCTCCAGATTTTTCCCAAGATTATGAGGGGCATTTTTACAAATATGCGAAAATGGGGGGTCTTTGTGTAATTTTCCCAATATATCAGCAGTGTAGGTTGAGATTTTAGGAACTGTTTTACAATTATATGGAAATTGAGGGGCCTTCTTTAATTTTCCCAATATAGCAGAAGTCCGGGAAATTTGAGGAGCCTTTCTGCAATTACGAAGAAATTGAGGGAACTTTTATAATTTTCCGCAAAACACCAAAATAGCACCGGTAAATATAGCAATAACATACATTGAAGGTATATATTATTACTCATAATTATATATTAATACCATTTTTAGCTTGTCATACTAATAATAACATTTATTATGAATTTTTTTCCCAAGTTCTTGTTAAAATTAACTATTTGTGCTCCTAAACTATTTCTTTTCTTTTTCTTTTTCTTCCCATTATCTTTTGGGTTGAATTATTGACCTTATTCAAATGCCACCGGAGACTCTTACTCAAATACAAAAACTTTACCACTAGGCTATAGTAACTATCGCGACAACAAATTAGTTTGTAATGGATATGAGTCTATAGATCATTACACATTCAATGTCGGGTCCATAGAAGCACTTGGTTTCAAAATTTGAACAAAACCAAATTTAGAAAATTCAATTCTTAAACAAGTTTTATCAAAGGGTCTATAATAACCAGTTTCATTTTACTCAAATCCGTATTTTAATAATTATTGTTTCAAATAATTTTCCTACTTGTCTCCTATAATCCCCTTATCTTTCTTCTTAATTTTTCCCTAATTCTACCCCCACCCCACCCCCACTCTCTCTCTCTCTCTCTCTCTCTCTCTATATATATATATATATATATATATATATATTTTAAACCTAACCCTAAATATTTTACCCAATATCCTAACCGGGCCCAACCTCTCTCTCTTTCTTCCCTTTTTCCCTAGCACACCAATCCTTTCCCTTAACCTGAACCCGAGCCCACACGAGCCCCTCCTCCTTCTCTTCCTCTTCTCTTTTTCCTTCCTTTTTTCCTCAACGGATCCCCTCCTCTCTCGAGCCAAAAGCGCCAGCGCCAAGATTCAAAGACTCTGAGGCAGTGCCTCACATGTAAAGCACGAGAGCGCTAGAACCCGAGTCCACACGGCTCCCACACGAGCCAAGAGCGTCAGCGCCAAGAGTCAAAGACTCTGAGGCAGCGCCTCACGTGCAAAGCACGAGAGCGCTAGCAGCGCCAACGCTAAGAGTCAAAGACTCTGAGGGCAGCGCCTCACGTGCAAAGCACGAGAGTGCTAGCAGCGTCAGCGCCAAGAGTCAAAGACTCTGAGGCAGCGCCTCACGTGCAAAACACGAGGGCGCTAGCAACACCAGCGGTAAGAGTCAAAGACTCTGAGGCAGCGCTCCACGTATAAAGCACGAGGGCGCCAAACGCTAGAACTAAACGTTCTCCACCATTGGATCAAAGATCCAACCGAGATGAATAAATCATCCAATTACAGAATTAATTCTGTTGAGGAAATACTCCTCAAATCTTTCCAAACAAGAAAGATTGTGCTCTGTAAATCAGAGCACCGTTGGATCAAAGATCCAATGGTGATTAAAAATCACCAAGATACAGAGTAATCTCTGTATGGGAAAATAATTTCCTAATCTTGTTAATAATAAGATGTCTTCTGTAAAACAGAATCCCTAGGATAAAAAATCCAATGGTGGGGAAACATCCCCAAATCAATCAGAAAAAGATTGCCTTAACTGATCAGCCTCCACTATATAAAGGCCTCAAGACTTCAAGTCTTGTAGAGAAGAACCCCCTATAAACTTCGAGTTCTCAAAAAAGAAAATGAGAAGAGCAAGCTCTGAGAAGAAGAATTTCTTTAAGGTAAATAAAACAGAGAGATTAAAGTATCTCATCAAAAAGAAGAACTTAGTTCTTTTTCTAGATCATGGATCTACAAAGACAGAAGTCTTTCATAAAAATCGAAGAGATTGAAGCATCTCATCATAAAAAGGGAGGGAGAAGAACTTACTTCTCTTTAGATCACAGATCTATAAGACAAAGACAAAGTCTTTCACAAAAATAGAAGAGATTGTAACATCTCCTATTAAAATAAGAACTTAGTTCTTAAATCTATGAGACAAAGTCTCCTATGAACGAGAATTTAATTCTCAGAGCACAGAACTGACCAAAACGGCCAAAAGAGCGCTTCAACGCTCCAAGTCTGGCGCTCAGCGCCAAGCGCACCACGTGCTCCTCACGTGTGCACTATTTCACAAAGAAGCGCCTCAGCGCTCCAAGTCTGGCGCTCAGCGCCAAGCGCACCACGTGCTCCTCACGTGTGCTCTATTTAACAAAGAAGCACTTCAGCGCTCCAAGTCTGGCGCCAAGCGCACCACGTGCTCCTCACGTGTGCGCTATTTCACAAAGAAGCGCTTCAGCGCTCCAGGTCTGGCGCTCAGTGCCAAGCGCGCCACGTGCTCCTCACGTGTGCGCTATTTCATAAGAAGCACCTCAGCACTTTATGTCTGGCGCTCGGCGCCAAGCGCTCCACGTGCTCCTCACATGGGCGCTGAGTGAACACAAAGTGTTCTTTAAAAATAAAGCTCAGCGCCATAAAGAGTGTTCAACACTCAGTAATAGACAAAAAGGGAAAGGGTGTCAGAACCCAAATTAATGCTCAGCATTATTGAACAAAAAGGGACCGAGCCCAAACAAGTGCACAACACTTTAATCAAAATTGAGTGGGCTGAGCCCAAGTTGGCCATAAGTCCCTAACTCAGACCAACTGAGCCCATGTGTTCACAATTAGTCTTAGTCCCAAGCCTGACTATAGATCTCCCAACTAACTTTGGTTCAAGGGTACATCTCGTCATTCCTCTGATATGTGTCATTGTAATTATTCAACGTCTTCAGAGAGGTGACGGGTCCCGACAGCCAGACACTCCATGGACTATGATATCCTTAAACTTATGGACCGCAACGTCCTTAAACTAAACCCCACAGACTATGATATCTTTAAACCGACTGGACTATGAGGTCCTTAAACTCGTGGACTATAATGTCCTTAAACTTTATGGACTATAAGGTCCTTAAACTCATGGACTATGATGTCCTTAAACTTTATGGACTGTGAGGTCCTTAAACTCATAGACTATGATGTCTTTAAACTTTACAGACTATGATGTCTCTAAACTGCCACGGATTATGATGTCCTTAAACTATGGACCGCAATGTCCCTAAACTAAGACGATAGAGCCCAAATACTCTGTCGTCGGATCTAAATGATCCCAAACCCCGTTGAGTAGATCTTAGTCTAAAATTAGATTAACGTATCCTCAAAAAATGTTTAAGTTGATCTTAATCTCAAAGAGATTAACGATCCTTAAACCAACCTAAACCCAAATCTAAGAAAATACGGATTTGGACTAATCCACGCCCTACGGGCGACAACATAAATTAGTCTCCGTATACAATTCACGGGCAACCAAAAACAAAACAAACATACACGACACGAAGTGACCATCTGGAGAAGGAGAAAGTGGTTACCGCGATGCGGTAGCGTAATTAACTGCAGGGGCTTGCGCCTGCAGGGAAGAGCGTCCCCACAATCAAAAACCCCTCACAATGAGGGGGAATCTGACGATGTCTGCTACATCGACCACATCCATCTAAATCTCCGATACACGGTGCCATAAATCAACTTGGTATCTTCGGAGAGGTGGACGGATAAATCCAAATAACATCTGCCCCCAAAATTCAGGCCGGACGTCCCAACGTCCCGGTCGCGTCTTTCGGTGGAGAACAGATTCTGGCACGCCCGGTGGGACCTTTTTTCTCTTTCCACTCCACACTTTGTGTGTCGTGTTTCGCGAAAAAATCGCGGTTTTCTATGGTTACCTGTGGATTCGAGGTACTAAGATTTGGTGTCTTGCTCCGTGCAGAGAAAAAAAGAGCAATGGCCTCCAGCTGCACTAACTGCAAAAACAACTCCCACTCCGTTCTCGCCGGAGGAGTGACCTATGGGCCTCAAGCGGCTCTATTCTCGCGATGCCAGTGGAACAGGTGACGCAAGCCACCACTGGCCAGTTCTTTGGGACCATGCTCCCACCAATGAGCTTCAACGCCCCACTGTCGTCGCAAGAAACTCCGAAGAAGTCGGTCTTTGATCGGCTTGCAACTACCGCGGCCCCTCTCGACGGCTCGCTCAAGTCCAACTTCTCGGTCTTCAACAGGCTAGGCCAGAGCTCAAGTGGGCCCATGAAAAAGCCTACAATACCTGAAGGAGTTATCCCGAAGCGGATAGTCATCCCAGCCCCAGCAAACGAAGTCACCAGAGGGGCTTTTCCTGCTAAGGGGCCAGTCTTCGCAAGACTGGCCGTTTCAACTCCCGCTCCAGGCGAAGTCACCAAGACTGCTTCCCCTTCTCGAAAGCCTGCCTTCGACAGGTTGGCTATGTCCTCTCAGCGAACATCAGTCTTCGATAGGCTGGCACTGGCAACAACCCTTCACCAGAACGGGGGGCATGGCAAAGCTACCCCAACAACGGAAATGATCCCGGCCGCACAACATGCTCGACGTCGCCACTGCCGCCGAGTGAGGAAAGCTGGGGGCAGTTCTCCTTCTGGACTGACTCCGCCAGCTCCAACGATGGAAGTCAATGCTGCTGTTCCAACTAGGAAAAGATTTGAACCATTCAGGAGGGTGCGCAAGAACTCTCTGACGGCCGTGCTAAAAAGATATCCTCCACTTATGGAGAACGTTACAAAGGTGAAGCCAGAGCAGCTTCCTCAGCGGCTGTCCTTTAAAATTCACAAGGTCTGCGACAAGTCCAAGACTCCGTGATCGATCAAGACTACCCCTGCTGACAGAAAAAGATGAAAGTTCGGCAAGAGGAGGACCATCTCGCCGCCATGCCACAGAAGGTATCGTCTATATGGGTTTCCACTGCAACAGCCCCCTCAACTTCGATCGCCCATAAAAGGAGAAGGCCGGAGAAGGTCCCTGTGTCCGTGACAAACCTCAAGGGCACTGAATCCAAACACCCCAAGTTTGGGGCATGGTAGTGCACACTGTCTACATGGCTTCCGGGAAAGAGGATAGCCGTATCTCCACTGGTCATCGACCGCTTACGCGATCAGTGACAAAGGCTCAGGAGCAACAACAACAAAAGCTCTAAGAGATGCTGACAACCATGGCCGCACTCACTGGGCCAAAAGAAAGCCCGGAGACATCGTCGGAGTAGCGTCAGGAGCAGGAAACTGATGCCGAATTCTTTCGAAGAATGCTTGAGAAGAAGGACAAAGAGGCCGCGGAACAAGCGGCTAACATAAAACAAATGGCGCTACTATTCCAAGATATGGTCGGGATGACGATACAGCCGGATCCCCCAGCTGATGACCCTCCAGTAATCCTTGAAGACGACAGAGGGGAGACATCAAACCCTCTTCCGGCTCTATCAGTAGCCAAGGAAGAGACCATCTCCAAACCCGCCCTTGATGACTATATACCTCAACAGATACGAGCTCACCAGGCGAGCGAAGCCGCTGGCCAAATCGTCAAGACTGGGCGACCCTATCCGGGCTGGTACGATCAGATTAAGTACCCGTCTGGATATACGATCCCCAAATTCCATGTGTATAAGGGGACGGGTAATCCATATCATCATGTCGCTCAGTTCAGGGCTCTCTGTAGCAATACCGGAGGTGACGACAAATTGCTATTTTGCCAATTCGTCGGCAGCTTGGCGGAGACGGCCTTTGAATGGTATTCAGAGTTGCCGAATGACTCCGTCAAAACATTTACAGAGATGGAGTTTCTATTCACTCAGTGTTTTGCAAGAGCAAGCGAACGCATCCCGATCACGCCATTGATCAATGCCAGAGTGAAGCCGGGAGAGACATGGGTGCAGTATGCAATCCGGTGGCGGAACCTATGGTCGAGATGCGAACAACGGATAGAAGAAGCTCCTATCGTGGGCATGTTCATGTGGACCCTTGATCCTCAGTCGACTATCTCCCAATTCATGATGTTCTTCAAGCCGACCACCTTCCAAGCCTTGGTTGACAAGCTGACCCAAATGGACCAGATGGGCTATAGGCCTTTCCCTTCAAAAGCGGATTTTCGGAATGAAAAAGGCAAAGGGAAAGCGAATTTTGTCGCCAACGCTCAACAACAGCCGAGTGAGCCATAACCAGCTGCTCGCCAAGGCAACATGCGGCGATCTCTCGATGAGAAGTTAAGACGTCCTTACTCATTTCCCCATGATAAAACAAGGAGACTGTTCGAACTGGCAGTGCGCAACAGGCTCATCACTCTGTCGGATCCAAAACATCCGTCACAACCTGGTGACGTTAACTATCCTAACTATTGTCCCTACCACAGAGTAATAGGTCACCCACTCGAAGATTACTACGTCTTCAAAAACTGGGTTGAAGACCAATACCAGCAAGACAAATTCGCGTTGTCTGAAAACTGGAAGGTGAACCCGCCACAACTACATGCTCCAAAAAAAATGGACATGCCGGGGGCATCGTGCTCATTCATAGAGGAAGCTCCATGGGAAGTTGTTCTTTCGGCAAAAATGCTGAAAGATCTTCAAATATGTCCTGCGATCAGGTGGAAAAGCCCGCAAGAGCCGGAGATCATCGAGGGGATGAAACCAAGCCCAACATCGGGAGTTAGTAGCGATGGGCAAAACACCCAGGCCCACCCGTCAAAGTCTTAAAGAAGAAGAAGAAGACCAAAAATCCCGTGAAGCCTGATGACAAGCGCACGGACCTGCAAAAACATATTGACGCGCTGGAGGAATACAATCAGAAGGCGCGAACCCCAGTCACGCCTCAAGAGTTTCTCAATCACATCCATGAAAGTGAAGATAACGATAATGATGAGGGAGACGACTCGTCAGAGGAACCTGAAGATTATGTGGCAAGTTGCCACATGATCTCTCATTCGTCGCTAAATAACAAAGAAGCTCACTCGGCATTAGAAAATAACATAGAGGAGCTGGGGGCAGGAGCAGTGCCAAAATCCTTGGATTATGTGACAAGGTCTATCAAGGGGAAACCTACTTGTTCATAGAGTATCCGGCGAAACTTCGCCTCAAAGCTACTATGGACCGAAAAGTCCGTAAACTAGAAATTCGCCCCAAATATGGCAACAACAGACCGAGATGTCCTAAAACTAACAAGGGACCGCAATGTCCTAAAACTAACGACCGACTGAAAAAGTCTCTAAATTACTACAAACCGCAGCATCCCAAGGTTGCTAAAAAAATGGTACGTCCATAAGCGAAATGGGCACGGATGAAAACCCGAAAGGGCTCCGTGAGTAAAAACAGCAGGGCTACCGGCGAGTTTGTGAAAACCCGAAAGGGAGCAATCTCGTTAAAGGACGCTTGCAAGGTTTTCTCGACCTTGTAAGAAGAAAATAGCTGCGTGAGATCCTTACGACTCATAAGGGAGCAACACACTTAGGGATCCCCACGATTCCTAAGGAGAAGTTACACTTATGAGATCCTCACGACTCGTAAGGAGAATCCCCCTGTGAGAACCTCACGGCTCACAGGATTCAAAAGCCTTAAGCTACAGAGATCTGAACCTGTTCTTAAGCCATCACACTCCCCAAGTTGCCCTACAAGCGGTTCAATATTGACCTTTGTATACAATCCATGGGCACAAATAAACGTTTCCCCAACAGAGTCCCACCACTAACGAGGAATATCTTCATATGGCGAACGACACTTGTAAGTCCTCTCGACTTATAAGAAGAAAGTACTCTTGTGAGAGCCTTACGACTTATAAGAGACCATACACTTAAGAATCCTCACGATTCTTAAGGAGAAAGCGCACTTACGAGATCCTCATGACTCGTAAGGAGAAACATCTTTATGAGACCCTTACGGCTCATAAAATCAAAAGCCTTAGTCAACGGGATCTTAACCATGTTATCTAAGCCACCTTTGTTCGAACCGACAAAGGCAAATGATGATTCGCTCCTGGCAATATCCCAGTTGCAGTGATGCTGATGCCTAAATCGGTATCAGATTCCAAGTTCCATACTCGCGGCAAAAAGTCAGCGAGCCATAAATGCATATGAAATAGCCGAAATGATATGGCAACTTGCAACAAAATCAGCAAGTATAATATATGCACACAAAAACAGCCGAAATGATTGGGCAACTCGCAATAAAAAGCAGCGAGTAAAAAGAAAAAATAACCGAAATGATTGGGCACCGCGCAAAATAGCCGAAATGATTGGGCAATCACGAACTTCGTGATATAAAAGCTGAAATGATAGAGCATCACGGAAAGAAATAAAAAATGAAAGAATGAAACTTTTGCCCTATAGGTAAGTCCACACTGGCCCCTGTATACAATCCCATGGGCATAAAAGAAAAGGGGAGCACATGTCCCAAACAAACTCTGTCAAAAGGGAAATTTGGATCTTGATATCAACATCTACAGCCTGGAGATCAACCAACAACGTCCTTCTTCCTTCCAGTAGGATACAGGCGCGGCATCAACAAATGGAGCCATGGCAAAGTCCCCTAGTTTCAAATCTCGACGGTTCACAGACAACTAAGAGACTACCTCGGAGCCATGGCAAAGTCCCTAGTTCCAGGTCTCGACGGCTACATCTACAGCCTGGAGATCAACCAACAACGTCCTTCTTCCTTCCAGCAGGATACAGGCACGACATCAAAAAACGGAGCAACGGTAAAGTCCCCTAGTTCCAAATCTCGACGGTTTACAGACAACCTAGAGGCTACCTCGGAGCTATGGCAAAGTCCCTAGTTCCAGGTCTCGACGGCTACATCTACAGCCTGGAGATCAACTAACATCATCCTTCTTCCTTCTAGTCGGATACAGGCACGACATCAACAAACGGAGCCATGACAAAGTCCCCTAGTTCCAAAACCTCGACGGTTCACAGACAACCTCGACATTCGACGCAATATTGCAGACACAATGTCAACCAACGAAGCTAAGGAAAATTCCCCGCTTCATAGTCTTGACGGCAACTCAAATGAGACCTGAAAAGACTATCGGAGATCATCCCACACCAGCGCGGAGTGGTCATAACTCATCGGGGCTCCCAAACTAAGCCTAATCTCAAGTAAAAAGCGACATGGAATACCCTAACGCTTGCTCTTTCGACGGTAATATTACCTGGAAGATTACTTGAAGACGTCTTATCCAGACCCCGAAGGGATCAGAGACACGACAGTCGCGGGGCTACCCGAACAACAAGATTGCATATCGGGGAATATATCGGCCAACGCGACGGTGCGACGGGTAAAAAACCCTAGTACCACAGACCCTAACGGAATTCTATTAGCAGGAGTTAACTGTGACGTTATGAAATCCTTGCGAGAACTTCTCGATTCGTCTCGATTCGTGAGGAAATTAGTGTCCTTACGAGAACTTCTCGATTCGTCTCTACTCGTAGGGAAAAGCCTTAGGAAATTAGGATAAGGACCTGTTTCCTAAGCACTGGGGCCCTGCAAGTCGGTCCAAGATAGACTATTGCATACTATTCACGGACCACACTCTCTAAAGTCGAATTTCGACAAGGAGGGAAACAACCACTTACGAGTCCTCTCGACTTGTAAGCGGGAAAATTCTCTTGTTAGATCCTTACGACTCTCAAGTGAAAGCACACTTAGGAATCCCCATGATTCCTAAGGAGAAAATACACCAACGAGATCCTTTCGACTCGTAGGGAGAAAATCTTTATGAGACCCTCACGGCTCATTAAGTTGAAAAGTCTTAGGCAGCAGACCTGAACCTGTTTCATAAGCCATCGCTACCCTACAAGGAGGCTAAGATGAAATGTTCTCTATCATCTATAGGCTACGCTTACTAAAGTAACATACCGACAACACAGCAAAAGAGAAGAAAGTGACTGTGGGAGATAAGAAAAATGTGTCTTTATTCATGAATTCAATTGAGCACAAGATACATCATATAAAAGAATAAAAAAATGAATAAAAGCATGTTATTCAAAGATTACAAATGTTCAATCGATACAAAAACAGCTACTGAGAAGGAGGCGTTTTCAATAAATCAGCCAGCTGCTCGCGCACTCCTCTCAACTCCTTCTCATGATCAGCCACCGCGGTCAGCTCAGCTTCGACTCGAGCTCGTTGTTGCAAGCAGGATGAAAGTTTCTCATCGATTTCGCGCTGAGCAGCTTTGCGACTCTTCGTAACTCACTCTAGGAAGTCGAGCTTCTTCCTCAGTGCTAGCCCATCCGAAATGCATCGCTGCAGATTGTCAAAGACGGTTCTCAGTTGCGTAGCGTTCGCTTCAACCTGGGCGCGCAGCCGGATAGATTCGCCGGAAGCTTCCTCACGTTCCTTCGGCCTCACGGTCGCCTCTTGTTCGAAATGACGAAGGAAGGGAATGCTCTGCTCCACCCATGCAGCCCGCTGGGAGTTCAAGGCCAACACTTCCGGAGCGGGACGCCTGAGCTCAATCTTATACAGACAATCCTCGATCTGTCTGCAATAATTAACCCAAGATTCGACGACGCCCTCGCCATGGAAGTGCACAAGCGTCTCCAACATCGGATTAACCTCCGCAGCAAAATCTGCAGCGAATGCAGGGGCCCCCGCGTCAAGCTCCTCGATGGATTCACTCAACATACGCAAGCTGGTCACAGCGCCCTTGGAAGATGGGCGTCTAGAAAAGGGCTCTGCCGGCATTAGGATGCGAGACTCGAAGGGAGCGGGAGCCGGTGTGATTGCTGCAAAATGAATTGCGGTTAAAAGCTAACTCGTGAAATAAAGAAAATCACACAAGCGAGAGAGTCTACTATACCGACTGCGACAGGTGGCAAAGTTGGGAGTACCGGTAGCGCGACTATTCTCTCGTCCCCTCCTTCAATCTGTAATGTTGCAATCAATGCAAAGAAGAATTAGCAACAACATGACTGCTCGTAGAATAAGGGAAAAGATATTTGTTAAAAACTATACTCACCGACGCCAGCGGGCAGGACGACTTCTGATGGGTTAACACCTGATACAGATGATCGAAAAGGACTCCTGGAAAGTTGTGCCAATATACTGTCAGTACAAGAAGGATGATACCCACGATGAAACCGATAAGTTGCAAACCCTTACCTTCCAGCATTCCGGAGGACATAGGAGAAGGCGGGGGTATGACAACCGTCATGGTGGCGACCGGAGGTGCTTCGAATGGAACAATTTCTACGTTCACTACTCCTACAAACGAAACATCGTCAGGAAAAGCTGGACAGAGTTGTGAAATAAAAATAATAATGACTCAAGACTAACCTGACGGGTCGTCAACCAAAACCGCGACGGAAGCTTCACCAGTCGTTGTGGCTTCCTCGCTTTCCCGCAAAGGGATACTCTCTGTGCCCACGGCTTCGTCCCCTGATTTGATGAGAGCCGTTGTGATGCTTGCGATGCCCGCCGATACCGGGGAACCACAAGGAGAGAGAGAGGCAGTTTGAGCAATCCCAGACTCTCGAGAGAGAGTAGCCACTTCGGGCTCAGTGGTCACCATCGTCTCGCCTGCCGTCCCATCATCAGGACTTGTCCCTGTGGGATATAGTATATCAGAATTCGAAGAACAAATTCTATTAGAAAGACCAAGCATTACATTACCCTACAATAAATTCTCAGCCTCTTCACGAGCTCCACGTGCTACTTGTCTGCGAGCGGTAGACAACGCAGGGAGAACGTCTTCCGAAGGAGTATTAGGAAACACAATGACGATTGAGCTTGCACCCACAGCCATGCGGGTATCGCGTTCCCTCGCTGCACGCTTCCGACGCTTCCTTTCGGCCTTAGCAGTAAGAAGCGATCTCCTTAAGACCTCCATCAAAGGGACGTCATCATCCGAACCAAGAGCTACCTCTGGAGCCGTTACGGCGTCCTTCATCGGCTGCTTAAGTGAAGCCTTCTGCTAGGATAAAGGAAGAGCTGGTGCCGCCACAGCTGGCTCTGAAAGCATCACCACCTCATCACCTGAGATCGGCACCACACTCGGGATAACCGGAGTCAAGGTGATCCCTGCAATAAGATGAAAGAGAGGGTCAAAACCACGGATGAAGAAAGAGGGGATGAAGGCACAATGAGCTGAATTATACCAAGGCCTAAAGAAGAACGAAGCCTCTCTTCCTCCTCGAAAGTCTTGAGGGAAGCCGCGAGAGCCTCTTCGGCGGAGATACCTGTTGAAGAAGAAAGCGCCAGTCAAAGCATAATAATAAAAAATGTAACCGTGGAAAGATACGACTGAAGTCTACCTGACTGTGCGAGGGTGATCAGTCCTGTTGTAGGGTTCTTTGGCACAACCACAAGATTTCATAAGGCATCAAACATGCTAATTTCAAATTTTATAGTGTGCCAAACAACCTAACCTAGGATCTAACTAGAGTTTTAGGAGCAAAACTAAGATGTAAGCTACGTTAGTTCTAAGTGATAACGGAATACAACCTTTGTAGGCCGGTCCTTCACTTCAATAGCTCCTTGTAGTGGTCCCTTCGCTGCGATCATGGTACTCCCGGACTCTTGCATGGCTTCTCAAGGTGAAAAGAATGATATTGCTTGAAGTCTTCGAGGCTGAAGATGATCTGCGTCGAGAAAACACTAACTCAAGCTACTACTTCACTAATTGAGATATTAGTGAAGCTAACACCCTATACTAAATTGCTAATCTAGTAGAGGATGATAAAGTAGGAAGTGGGCTCACTTTAGTTTTATTTTTCTCACAATATTTTCTCTCTTTAGAAAAACCTAGCAAGCCTTTTGCTCAAGGAAGAAGATGATGAGCTCAAGAGATGAGAATGAACTAATGAGGTGAGAGAATCAACCATGGGTGAGTTTGTATCATATACCTAACTCATGTAGAGACATAACCATGGCTAAATTATAATGGTTAGGTTAATAAATATCTAAAGTAAAACAAAATGAGTGGACTAAGTCAATGCATCCACAAGCTTCTAAAAGCTTCATGCATATGAGTAATTATCCACTAATTTGGATTTACTTTAAATATTTAAACCCTACATAATAATTAGTATGGTGTAAGTCTCATACACCCATGTAGTGTGTATCAACAACCATGACACAAAATAATGTACATTAATATATATCACATGCACACAAGTGAGAAAAATAAATGCTTAAGTGAGCTAATATTAGTTAATGTAATCTAGTATATCACATATACAATTATACATTAAATTATCAAATCAACACTTGATTTAATAATCCGGCTATATCACATATAACCGACTAATATTAAATGTACCAACTTATCGAATCAACACTTGATTCGATAACCCGGCTATATCACATATAACCGACCGATACGAATAAATCGCGAGAATATAATACGGTATCACATACTGGCATTATTCTCGGTCCCGCACATATCACATATGTGCTCCTACTTCATTTTTCCTGAGCCAGTAAAACCTCTATGTAGGACTCTAAAGACTCTTCAATACGCCGGCAGTAGGTGATGATCAAATCAAGCACCCACAAGCCGTCAGCGGTACTAACTGGACTTAATGGCTACCTGGGTATTGAACGATCAAAAGATCAGCAAGCAAGACCGCTCTAGCTCCTGTAAATCCTGTCAGTAACACTACCGTACAGTCCGGTCTCTTCGTCTGATATGTCGCATATCCAATCTAGGGGTGGTAAACGTCAGACCCCAGAAACCGATAAGTCATGCCGATACGAGGCTCATAACGGGTCGAGAAACTACTGATAACACTTACCAGTAAATCTCTAAATCAGCCCTGGCCAGGGACTTCCCTGTTATGGCCAATCGAGCACAGCGCAACATCAACCCCCAATACCGAGAGAGACGAAACCCCTCATATCGCTCATTGCCTCCATATGACTCGGGACTGTACCCAAAAACCACCGTTTTGCACGTCCTCTTGAATGTGATAAGGTGGAAATCAAAGCACAGTAGGAATCACACAACTCTATGACGATCTCGGGTCTACAGACTACCTGTACCAGTGTCACCAGAAAACTGCTATCTGACGATAGGTATAATACCAACTAGGAGTTCTCGGCGAGTCCGTCCAGTGTACTCAGTCTCCACTGAGCACCCGTATACCATCTCTGATGTCAAACAACAATGGATATGGGATCATCCATCGCCCATCTCATGGGTCGAGAAGCGTATATGCTAGTCTACTCTGGTATATCAATGCCCTGTCTCGATACACCCACGGCTAGGAACATTAAAGGATAAACTTATGGACTACCATGGCCCTACTAGTATGATCTACATCATAATCCTGGTAGTCAAGTACACATCCTAAGGGCTTTACCAACATGTAACCATAAGACAGTATCAAGAGACAAGTATACATGTTAAGATAAAGAGCAACCAGATAGTATACTATCATGTCGAGCAAGAAAGTCCTCTCTATATATGTCCAAGCATCCAATATAATATACATCATATATACAATAATGGCCTCTAGGGCATACATACAACTAACAATCTCCCACTTGCACTAGGGCCAGCTATTGTAGTACCGCATACCCAGCATCCTGAAGGGTCTCTCGAATTGTATATGGGGAATGGCCTTCGTGAGTGGATCCGCGGTAATGTTCTTCGTGTCAACTCTCCTGATCTCGATCTCCCGACGATCAACTATCTCCCGGATCAGGTGATACCACCTCGGAATATGCCTGGATCGCTGATGGGACCTGGGTTCCATGGCCAAAGCCACCGCTCCATTGTTATCACAATACAAAGGTATTGGATACTCAATGGATGGGACCACCCCAAGTTCAGATATGAACTTCTTCATCCAGACAGCCTCTTTGGCAGTATCGTTGGCAGCGATGTATTCAGCCTCCATCGTCGAGTCTGCTACGGTTTCCTGCTTGGAACTCTTCCAGCATACCGCCCCTCCATTAAGGGTAAAGACAAATCCCGAGTGCGACTTAGAGTCGTCCTTATCACTCTGGAAGCTCGAATCTGTAAAGGACTCCACTTGGATTTCTTCGTTACCATACACCAAGAACATCTCTTTAGTCCTTCTCAAGTACTTGAGAATGCTCTTTACAGCTGTCCAGTAACTCTCTCCAGGATCTGCTTGATACCTACTCACTACACTTAGTGAGTATGCTACATTGGGTCTGGTACATAGCATCGCGTACATGATAGAGCCTACCGCCGAAGCATAGGGTATCCCTTGCATGCGAGCTCTCTCCAAATCAGCCTTGGGAGACATCTCTTTGGAGAGAGTCAGTCATGAGATCGTGGGTAAAAATCCACGCTTGGATTCTTCCATACTAAACCTTCTAAGTATGGTGTCAATGTACCTGGATTGGGACAATCCCAGTATCCGTTTAGATCTATCTCTATAGATCTTAATCCCCTAGATGTAGGAGCCATCCCCTAGATCTTTCATTGAGAATCTTTGTGATAAGAAGAGCTTGACCGATTGCAGCATAGGAATGTCATTTCCCATCAAGAGTATGTCATCCGCGTACAATACGAGGAAGACAACCTTACTCTCTGCCACCTTCTTGTATATACAAGGTTCATCTACGTTTTTGACGAAATAAAACTCTTTGATAACGACATCAAAACAGATGTTCCAACTCCGCGATCCTTGCTTTAACCCGTAGATGGATTTAAGAACCTTGCACACCTTTCCGCTGCTCCCACTGTCTACGAAGCCGTCTGGCTGAGTCATGTATATGCACTCTTCCAAATCACCATTCAGAAAGGCGGTCTTAACATCCATTTTCCAGATTTCGTAGTCATGGTATGCAACAATGGCAAGTAGGATCCGGATGGACTTAAGTATAGCGACTGGAGAAAAGGTTTCTTCATAGTCCACACCTGGTCTTTGACGAAAACCTTTTGCAACAAGTCTAGCTTTGAAAGTCTCAGCTTTTCCATCTACACCAAGTTTCTTCTTAAAGATCCATTTGCTCCAAATGGGTTTTACCCCTTCAGGAGCAACTTCCAAAGTCCATACTTTGTTGGTGTACATGGATTCCATCTCAGATCGCATTGCATCCAGCCACTTCACTGAGTCCTCACTCGTGATGACCTGCTCGAAGCTAGTTGGGTCATCATCCTCCATGATGCAATCCTCGCTTCCACCATCAATGAGAAAACCGTAGTATCTCTTAGGTGGATGAGGAACCCTACTAGATCGGCGGAGAGGCTGAGGTTCGTTGGGAACTACCGAATCCTTTGGTTCCACTAAATCTTCAGTTTCAGCTTGTGTAGCCGGAATTTCTTCCAGTTTTACCTCGTTGCCACTAATTTCTTTTGCAAGAAATTCCTTTTCTAAAAAGGTGGCATGTCGAGAAACAAACACCTTTTGTTCCTCGCCATGGTAGAAAAGATATCCATGTGAATGTTTGGGATATCCCACAAACTTGCATAGAACTGACCGTGCCTCGATTTTGTCCGGATTTTTCTTTTTGACATAGGCCGGACAACCCCATATCTTAACTCGTTTAAGACATGGTCTCTTCCCACTTCATATCTCGTATGGTATGGTAGGCATAGATTTAGATGGAACTTGATTCAATAGGTATGCTGCTATCTCAAGCGCATAATCCCAAAAGGAAATAGGCAACTCAGCAATGCTCATCATAGAATGCATCATATCTAATAGGGCGCGATTCCTCCGTTCTGATACACCGTTGTGTTGTGGTGTATATAGAGGAGTAAGTTGAGAGAGAATCTCATTCTCTTTTAGATAGTCCAGGAACTCCGTGCTCAAGTTTTCACCTCCTCGATCAGATCGTAGGATTTTAATACTTTTACTTGTTTGGTTCTCGACTTCGGATTTATATTCTTTGAATTTCTCAAAAGCTTCATACTTGTGTTTCATTAAGAACACATGTCCGTATCTTGAGAGATCGTCAGTGAATGTAATGAAGTACGAAGAACCATTCATGGCATGTGTAGACATGGGACCGCATACATCACTATGTATCAGTCCCAAGGGTTCCTTAACTCTTTCTCCGTGTCCTGTAAACGGAGTTGGTCATCTTTCCTTTGAGACATGACTGGCAAGTGTCATAAGATGAAAATTCGAACGGATTCAAATATCCATTCTTATGCAACTTAGCTAGCCGTGTCGCCTTGATATGACCAAATCTACAATGCCACAAGAAGGATTCGTTCATTTCTGAACTCTTCCTCTTGTGTGTGTTTTGTACATTAAGAACTGTGGTTTGATCTAGAACGTATATGCCATTATTTAACGAGCCTGATCCAATCAACTTTTGATTCAGGAAGATGTTCATAACATTATCCTGTACTACAAAATTATATCCTTCTTTACTTAGTAAAGAAACTGATATAAGATTGCATATCAGGTTCGGAATATAATAGCATTCGTTCAGAATCAATGTATTACCATTTGGTAATACAAGGTGATATTCTCTAACTGCTTTGGCTGCAACATTTGCCTCATTCCCTACTCTTACGGAATGATCACCCATTCCCAGTTCTCTACCTTTTCTTAGCCCATGTAACATATTACATATGTGGGATCCTGATCTGGTATCTAATACCCAGGACGTAGAGTGAACTGAGAAATAGTTCTCAACAACTAACACACCCGAAGAAGATGCATCATCATGCTTATTCTTCGTTTGGGCGGCGTGGGAATCCGGATATGCCTTTATTCCCTGTTCAGTCTTATAACAATTATAAGAAAAAACGGAACCAACGTTCGCCAGCACAGTATAACATGCAAGTTCGGTCAATACATCCATATTATTATCTTGATTAAAATGTGATATGGTCGCTACCTGGAGAAAGAGAAGAAAACACTTTAGCGTATGCTCTTACAAGATCAGATTGGTTATTATTTTATCTAATCAAGATGGCTCCCACTATTTTTATCAAATCTTCCTTCAAACCCTAAAAGGAAAGACTAGCCGTGATTAATTACACCCTACAATTTCGCCAATTTTTCAGCCAGGCCAGTGTTGGTACTTTGAGGGAGGTTCCCCGTGCTTTCGCACGGACCTAATTAAAATAAACCTCGTTTTCCCAGAGGTATAACCCCGTAAACACCTTTCTAGACACCTACTTGATCGGCTAATTGTCTTGTGTAAAACTCTCCCAGGAGTAACTCTTACTTGCAGTGGGTATCGGGATCCAACTATCTCATAGAAAGTATGCAATCTCATTGCAAATTTCAACACTTGAAATTCACGATAATATTTTTTCCCTAACCCCCTATGACCTTGACAAAGGCCAACAAATCATAGGATGCTAGTCAAGTTCAACCCGTCATTTTCTGATTGAATTAAACCCACCCGCACGACCCTTGACAAAGGCCAACAAGGTCGTACGACTACCCTAATCCAATCTGCATCATATGCATAAGCAGATAAGTACTATTCAGCTACCGCACACTACGCCTTGACAAAGGCCAACAAACGCAGCATGAATACTAAGTAAGACTTATCTGAAATGAGGGAGGGCTACGACAGGTTCTTCAGAGAACCTTTTGCGTAATGAACTTGATATCATTGTAGAATCGAGTGGATTTTGAAAAGGAGTGTTTTTGAGGCTTTGACTAGTTTCGCTAAAGAGGTCACTCCCGGTGAAAGGATCTCGGCTCTTTCCTTATCGAATAAGGTGCAGGATATTCTACAAGGAATACCGCTATGCAAAGTAAAAACTATAGAAGCAATCAAAAAAAAACCGAGTGTTGTAGCTGTAAGTCTACGGTAGCGCCCCGGCCAACAATCTGAGGCCAAACGCGGAATAAAATCTTTTACAACTGGCGTTATCGCATACTATAATCCGGATCTTGCCATTAACGCTAAACTAGCTAACTACAAAGATGATAGAATGGATATACCGATCGATCCGTGTCCTTCGGTCTTTAGCCATCATCCCACGCTCCTCGCGGTATCTCCGATCCCCTGTCTCCTCGTCGAGGTGGCACAACGTCAACGGATCTTTATACGGGCTCCCGCCTCTATACCGAGGCAACTCGGACATGAAGTAGGCTAACCGACATGTCCAAGATGAAGTAGAGAATAAGTAGAATACTTTATCTCAATACACTCTTTGTTTCTCATCACATGAGAGGGTAAGAGTGGAGGTTGAAGAATATGCTAAGGTTTGGAGAGTGTGAGCTCAAGAAAAATAAAGCAAGTGAGCAAAAGAAAATCCAAGCACAAAAATAACTTGTGTTTTTCTCTCTCTTTCTTTTGTGAATAGATATATGAGGTTGTGTTTTCTAAAACCAAAGAAAATATCTCACAAAAAATATCTCCTCAAATATCCACACCTAAGACAAAACTCATTAATTCTTTAATGACTCACTAGATGACTCATTATATGAGTCATTAGTGAACATTCTAGAATTAATGAGTCACAACAATGAGTCACACTTTCCATTAATCATTTAAACCAAAATGATTAATCCAAAAAGAAATACATCTTCTAAATTAATCTCGTAACGGATTACGAGAATACCCCTCACCTGTAAATACATACATGTATCCGTATTCCGACCGAATACGAATACGATAAGACTAAAATATTCCGACTCAATATAATACTTGGATCCGGCTTAAACCAAAGCCCACCAGTATTATCTTTCCGAACCATGACACATGCACAAGTGCACGTGCATGTTCGAACCCTGCCATAAAACCATACGGCCTCTACAACGTTTCGCCCGAACTTGGGAAACTATCTGTGGGGGACTCTAAAAACTCGTCAATACTCTGGCAGCGGGTTTAACCACAAGCACGTCAGCGGCATTAGCTGTGCGTAACGGCTGCCCATGTATTGACAGAAAGGGAAGCTGATGAGCGAACTCATCCTGAAACCCTACTGAGCCTATCAATGACAATATCCGTACAGTCCAGTCCGTTCGTCTATGAGCATCGCATATCGGGCCTAGGGGACTGGTAACGTCAGACCCCCCCCAATAGCGGTATAAGTCATGTCAGAGTGTAGCCCAGAACAGCTTGAGATACTACTGGAGTACCACCAGTAAATCTCCTGCCTCGGCCGAGGGCTTTGTGTAATGGCTCTCCTAGACACAGCGCGATCTCACCCCAATACAGGGAGAGACGAATCCCCTGCCGATCCGCTCACCACCTCCATGTGGCTCGGGACTGTACCCAACTAAAACCTGTTTGCACGACTCCTTTGAGCCGTGGTAGGGTAATAATCAAAGCACAGTGGGAACTCACACGCGACAAATGACGATCTCAGGTCGATGAACTAACCTATACACATGTCACCTGGGAACTGCTATCTGACGCTAGGTATAATACCAACTAGCAGGTTCCCGGTGAGTCCTGTCCGGTGCACTCATAACCCAATGACTTAGGTGATCCAACTGACACCAATGGCTTGTGAGACCGGCCACCGCCCCTCGTCGGGGTCTCGACTGTATACACTAGTCTACTTCGGAGTATCGATGCCCTGTCTCGAAACTCCCACGACTAGGGACCACTTTTAAGGATGTACTTATAGACTACCCAACTCTCACGTATATGATCGCCATCATACTGCTGGTAGTCAAGCAAGAATCCTAAGGGCTCTATCAACGTGTAATAGTGAACAGTAATGCCACCTAAATCTGTACACGACTGATAAAGGCAAACCAGATAGCATAGTATCATCTCGAGTAAGACTGTCCTACCGGTATAGGTCCTCCCTCAATCATTGCAATCACGTACCTGCGATCCAATAATTGACTTTGAGGGCACTACATCTAACAATCTCCCACTTGCACTTAAGGCTAATTATTGCGATATCGCATACTCACAGCCCGTGTGATACCGAACACCCAACTCCTCTACTAATCAGTTTCACAAAGCTCGTTTGTAAAACTATTGTGTTCGAGAAATAGCCTTAGTGAGTGGATCCGCCCTGATGTTTCTTTCTATGTCTCTCTTAATCTCAAGTTCGCGGAGAAAGCCATCTCCCGAATTAAGCAATACCTGTCTTAGAATATGTCTGGATGTCTGATGGGACCTAGGTCATAAATGAACTCCAAATCCAAACTTCTTAGACTGTATCGTCAACTGAACCTAATCAGTATCCTGCGCCATGCCTTCCTCAGTATCTGCCTGGACCACCTGTCCAAACTACTGCCCCTCGTTAGAGGGAAAACTATAACTTTGACAATCACTCTGTCATCCATGTCACCTTGGAAGCCTGGAATGATAACCGTCTCCCGAATGAGGCTGCCGTCATCAAATCCCTAGAACATCCACTTATGTTCTAAAACTGCTTCCGAATGTTTCTCCAGGATTAGATTAATATAAACTTATTGAATCTAGTGCAAAAACAACATCTGGTGTGGTATTTGACATCTCATGATTGACTCAATTGCCTAAGCAAGTGATATGCCAATCACGCACATCCCTCTCCCCTTTAGTCTGTAAGACACCTTTAGAGAGGGAGACTCCATCACCTGTAGGTACACCACCATGCCAGGAGTCATCTATTCTAAACACCTTTAGAATACTGTCAAAGTACCCAGATTGGGAAACTACCCAAATATAGATCTAAAACCATAGATCTAGTAACCAGAATGTCTGATATTATATCCATATCCTGTGTGGAGAAACAACTGTGTGACAACCACAGTATAACCGATCGTAGGATAGGAATCTCACATCCTACAAAGTGCATGTCATCCAAATACCAGGACATCACACCCTACTACCTTCTTAACAGATCCAAGTCTTATTCTGATGAAGTCAAAGCCCATGCCTGTCAAATAAAAAATAGATGATCTATATTCGCTATATCCGCTCTAGTCTATAAATAGACATAAGCTACTTGTCCATTATGCTTCCGCTGCTCCCACTGACTACGACAACCCTCTGCCAGAGTCATATACACGTGCACTTCTAAAGCTAGTTTAGAACGACGTTATACTCATCCTCCTGTCGGGTCTCATAGCCTGGAACAACAGTAGTGTCAAGTCTGGATAAACAAGAAGCTCCCTGTCACCGTCCTTGAGGCTATCGGAGTACCTCTCGGGTGTCTGAGGTTACCCACCATATCTGCGGAGTGGCTAATGGAATGTCAAACCTGATTGAATCTTTAGGTCCTATTAAATTTTCTGTAATCGTTTGCGGTTCTGGAATGTCTTCCGGTTCTACCATACTCCCACTACCGTTTTCTGAAAAAGTCCATTTTACTAAAATTGTGGCGAGTCAAGAACAATATCTACATTGATCTTCCAGATGGTAGAAAGTTAACACTCGTCATAGCCTATGTCAACCCACAAACTGCCATTACAGAAACGTGCCTTGAGTTATCCAGAGTCTGGTTTTAAGCATAAGCCGGACAACTCCCCGTACCTTAACATCGTTAAGATATGAACCATTCTATATCCAATATAGAAACTTTAGCACTGATTTAATTGGAACCAGATTCAAATAATGCATCTGTCTCCAGCGCATGTCAACAAAATGGAGAGAGGCCGATCAGCATTACTCAACTTAGGAGTGCATCCACTTATGAGTAACCTGAAAGAGAAACAAGTTTCTCAAAATCATTACTATCGACTGAATACCCAACACAAGTATCTACATCTTCGATCACTTTGAAGAATCCCGATACTTGCGACACCTGGTTCTCTACTTTATTCTTGTACCTATAACTTCTCAAAACTTAGACCTTATATTTCTACGAAACACTTGTCTAAAAACTAGAGAAGTCATAAGTAAACAGAATATAGTACGAAGACCAACCCCTTTTTCCTGATGGACACTGGACAACATACAATACTCTGTATGAGTCCCCTGAGTTTGAATAACTCAAATACTGTGCGTCGTAGGTTGAAAAATGTACTATGGTTAAGAACTATACCGATGTTCAATGCTCCTTACCCAATCGTCAACTGATATAGGTAAATGTCACAGACATAATTTCAAAAGTTATATCTCACTTTATAAAAATAAACGTACAGATATATCAATTTGAAATTGGTGCATAACAACGTATATTCAAAACCAAAATCTGCCATCTGGCAAAAACCCAGGCGATTTCCTCAAATATCACCAATTACAACGAATTCCGATATAATGAGGATGATCACCATATTCCCAATAACTTACTCTCACTCGTCATCTGTAAAACCATACAGATGTGAGAATCATACCTGGTAAATACATACCCTGGAGCAAGTGTCTAATTGGGAAATCAGTTTTCTTTTAATAATGCACAGTGAAACTGAAACATGAAAATGTTTCGAAGGGGTATCCAGGTATTCCTAGTAATGCCTCTTCCATAATCCAATTCATGACTATAACCGTATATTTCTTTGCCATCTCTCTAAATCCCTTTATTTGTCTTTTAGTCACTACCTTCTGTATACCTTCGTTAGGCTTAATGGTTTTCTTCCTTCCCTACCTTTCGGCACCAGCCTATGGTTTGGAAGAAGACTATCCAATAAGCGTAATAGGTGTACCCTCCTAAACCAAGGAGTACTCGCAACCTGAGAG
This sequence comes from Agapanthus africanus, assembly GCA_030015575.1. NCBI lineage: Eukaryota > Viridiplantae > Streptophyta > Magnoliopsida > Asparagales > Amaryllidaceae > Agapanthus > Agapanthus africanus. Next base: position 194,761,435 of record CM057339.1, on the reverse strand, counting down.
AAGGTGAAGATAAAATACAACTGAATAATACCTTATTCTATTCCTCCTGAACCGGAGAAAAGCAAATGTGAAATAGGAGTGGCGATGATGTACGCGGTTTGGTCGTGAATGATACCTGTCGCATTTTACTTTGCCCTCTTTCTAATCCCTTCACATGTCTTTACTTATTACCTTCTGTACACCCTACTTAGGCTAATTGGTTTTCTCCTTTCCCTACCTTTTAGCACCTGCCTATGGTTTGGAAGAAGACTATCCAATAAGCGTAATAGGTGTACTCTCCTAAACCAAGGAGCTCTCGCAACCTGAGAGAAGGTGATGATAAAAAACAAATGAATAAACCAATTCAATTTCTCCTGAACCTGAATCCATCCCCGAAGAAGTCCCTTCGAGTTCGTATATAACCATACTATGGATTTATCCAATGGAAGTGGATGTTCGTAGTGATACGAGGTGTTCTGGAGAAATGGAAAGGGTAAAAGAAGGAGCGGCAATGACTTATGCAACTCAGGCAATCCAAAAGCCAGTAATTTAAGAAAGTTCGATCAACTTGGTCACTGAGTCATAGTCTAGGGTCGGGCCATGGTCGCTGCCAAAGAGAGAGAGAAAAGAAACACACTGCGTGCACTCTAACCTAGATCAGAATGGTTATCACTTTATCTAATCAGGAAACCTCCCACTGTATCGTCAAATTCTCCTCCAAACCTAAAAGAAGAATTAGTCGGGATCACCGAAGAGTAAACCAACTCATCAGTGGGAATCGGGATCCAACTATCATTGCATGATAACGTGAAGGAATCCACTCACGTTATCACACTCCAGAAGGTATGCTCATGCCTGGCAAGTTTCAGTTTCTTTCGAAACTCCCGATGTGGATTTTTACCCCATGCTCTTATGACCTTGACGAAGGCCAACAAATCATAAGTCGCATGTCAAGTTCTACCCGTCATTATCTTGTTAATTTTAACCCACCCGTACATACCCTTGACGAAGGCTAACAAGGTAATACGACTGTCCCAAACCAACGCATCTATCTATGCAATAGAAAAGTAACAAGCAGCTACCATCCACTATGCCTTAACGAAGGCCAACAAACATAGCATAAATACTACGTGCTACCCGTCTGAAACGACGGAGGGCTACAGCTGGTTTTTGACGAAAAACCTTTAACGTAATGAACTTGATCTCGTTGAAGGAACCTGGTAGCTTTTTACAAATATATAGTAGCGAAAACCTTTGCTAAAGAGGTCACTCCCGGTGAAGGGATCTCGGCTCTTTCCTCGTGGAATGAGGTGCAGGATATTCCAACTGAATACCGCGATGCAAAGCAACAAGTAATCGACTATAGTGAAGTTATTACCCTGACGCAAACTTCTGCCCAAAGGATCACTCCCGGTGAAGGGATCTCGGCCTTTGCCTCGTCGAATGAGGTGCAGGATATTCCAACTGAATACCACTGTGCAAAACAAAAGAAAACGTCCTTGTAATAACACTTTTTGAAAACTGTTCCAACAACGTCAAATAGGTTTGTTTTTCTTTGCATTGATCAAAATCAACGCAGTCCCATCAATTAATCACACCAGAAAAGAACGAAAATAAAATATACGTATATGCCATCCGCATTCGCCACTGGGTCCCGTCATCACCCGTTAGGTTACTTAACTAACGACAGAGCGGGGACTGGACTAGCGCGGATGTAAAACATATACAACAACTACTAGTATATATAACAATATACAATAATCGCTCCAGGCGTGATAAATGTAACATCACAGAAAAGTAATAAGCATCACAGAACAATACAGATAATCTGGGATCCCCGGGTTTCACAGAGCCGCAACTAAAACCCGACGTTACCCTGGTCGTGTGGATAGCCTGTGCAATGAAACCTAGACCCCTACGGGTGCGGAAGGTCATCCGCCAAAACCTGAAGCGAGGCAGCCCCCTACAACAAAGTGAATGGACCACCCTGCACATCATAGAATCCGGTAACTTGAGCACCCCTCCTTGGGTCAACCTGTACCCCCTACGAGTGCGGCGAATAGTCTGCCAATTCTAGAGTGAAGCCCCCTGCCTCTCAAAGCCATGAGATGCGGACCCGTTGCCCTCCAGAACCCGGCTATCCGTGCACTCCGTCGCGGGGTAAACTAGTACAGAAATGAAAAATATGTAAAACGGGTAAATCGACCTCAACCCGGTCATGCCCCAAAAGAATAATATACAAACAGGCAGTGACGGCAGTCCACATGTTGGACGCTCGCCCCACAATATCAAATGTACAAATAAATCCAAACTGCACCACCATTGCACACAGCTATCCACCATGACAAATCCGCAACATCATAGCACAACACGGAACATCAACGCGAATGTCACGTTCACAAACCCGTCTAAAACAGCTATAGCAATTAGACACGATTTACCGTTCGAATGACATTCACGGTCGGAGATATAATGTAAGTACTGTAAACTAACACATTTAAAATTCCGATCGACAAAACTTCCCGAAGTGGGCCCCAAGTACAAATCCAGTACTCAAACAAAATCTGGGCCCAAACAAAATATTCCATAAACCACAATTCCACATGAAAGGCACCAAGAAGAAAAATGGTGCATTGAAGCCCCAAAACGGCGGCGGAACCGCGGCCAATACAAGGCTTGTGCGGCGGTTCCGCGACGTTCTTGAAGGTTCAGTTGACCAAATTTCTTCCAGAGTCTTAAAAAAGCCTGCACGATTTTCGGACATACCCAAAATAATTTTTAGACCAGTTTAAAAATTCGACAGAAACTTTATCATGAAAAATGCGGTTTTGGAAATTTCGTTCGATCGATATTTTAAACACGTTAGAACAAGCTAGTAAAGGTTAATGGCGTGGCTCTGAAACCATGTAATTCTACGGTAGCGCCCCGGGCGTCAATCTGAGGCCAAAGGCGGAACAAAAACTTTTACAACTGGCGTTATCGCATATTATAATCCGGATCTTGCCATTAACGCTAAACTAGCTAACTACAAAGATGATAGAATGGCTATACCGATCGATCCATGTCCTTCGGTCTTTAGCCATCATCCCACGCTCCTCGCGGCATCTCCGATCTCCCGTCTCCTCGTCGAGGTGGCACCACGTCAACGGATCTTTATACGGGCTCCCGCCTCTATACCGAGGCAACTCGGACATGAAGTAGGCTAACCGACATGTCCAAGATGAAGTAGAGAATGAGTAGAATACTTTGTCTCAATACACTCTTTGTTTCTCATCACATGAGAGGGTAAGAGTGGAGTTTGAAGAAGATGCTAAGGTTTGGAGAGTGTGAGCTCAAGAAAAATAAAGCAAGTGAGCAAAAGAAAAACCAAGCACAAAAATAACTTGTGTTTTTCTCTCTCTTTCTTTTGTGAATAGATATATGAGGTTGTGTTTTCTAAAACCAAAGAAAATATCTCATAAAAAATATCTCCTCAAATATCCACACCCAAAACAAAACTCATTAATTCTTTAATGACTCACTAGATGACTCATTACATGAGTCATTAGTGAACATTCTAGAATTAACGAGTCACAACAATGAGTCACACTTTCCATTAATCATTTAAACCAAAATAATTAATCCAAAAAGAAATGCATCTTCTAAATTAATCTCGTAACGGATTACGAGAATACCCCTCACCTGTAAATACATACCTGTATCCGTATTCCGACCGAATACGAATACGATAAGACTAAAATATTCCGACTCAATATAATACTTGGATCCGGCTTAAACCAAACCCCATCAGTATTATCTGTCCGAACCATGACACGTGCACAAGTGCACGTGCATGTTCGAACCCTGCCATAAAACCATACGACCTCTACAACGTTTCGCCCGAACTTGGGAAACTATCTATGGGGGACTCTAAAAACTCATCAATACTCTAGCAGCGGGTTTAACCACAAGCACGTCATCGACACTAGCTGTGCGTAACGGCTGCCCATGTATTGACAGAAAGGGAAGCTGATGAGCGAACTCATCCTGAAACCCTACTGAGCCTATCAGTGACAATATCCGTACAGTCCGGTCCGTTCGTCTATGAGCATCGCATATCAGGCCTAGGGGGCTGGTAACGTCAGACCCCCAATAGCGGTATAAGTCGTGTCAGAGTGTAGCCCTGTACACCTTGAGATACTACTGGAGTACCTACCAGTAAATCTCCTGCCTCGGCCGAGGGCTTTATGTAATGGCTCTCCTAGACACAGCGCGATCTCACCCCCAATACCGGGAGAGACGAATCCCCTGCCGATCCGCTCACTGCCTCCATGTGGCTCGGGACTGTACCCAACTAAAACCTGTTTGCACGACTCCTTTGAGCCATGGTAGGGTAATAATCAAAGCACAGTGGGAACTCACACACGACAAATGACGATCTCAGGTCGATGAACTAACCTGTACATATGTCACCTGGGAACTGCTATCTGACGCTAGGTATAATACCAACTAGCAGGTTCCCGGCGAGTCCTGTCCGGTGCACTCATAACCCAATGAGCACCTGTATACATCTTAGGTGATCCAACTGACACCAATGGCTTGTGAAACTGGCCACCGCCCCTCGTCGGGGTCTCGACTGTATACACTAGTCTACTCCGGAGTATCGATGCCCTGTCTCGAAACTCCCACGACTAGGGACCACTTTTAAGGATGTGCTTATAGACTACTCAACTCTCACGTATATTATCGACATCATACTGCTGGTAGTCAAGCAAGAATCCTAAGGGCTCTATCAACGTGTAATAGTGAACAGTAATGTCACCTAAAGCTGTATACGACTGATAAAGGTAAACCAGATAGCATACTATCATCTCGAGTAAGACTGTCCTACCGGTATAGGTCCTCCCTCAATCTTTGCAATCACGTACCTGCGATCCAATAATTGACTTTGAGGGCACTACATCCAACAGTAGCATCTGCTAGTTTTGCTAAAGAGGTCACTCCAGGTGAAGGGATCTCGGCTCTTTCCTTATCGAATAAGGTGTTGGATATTCTACAAGGAATACCGCTATGCAAAGCAAAAACTAGAGCTACCCTTCTTTGAAAATTTGATTCTACAACATCTTTTAGGTTTCTTTTCTTTCATTAATCACATTGATAAAGTCCCATCATTTATGCTTCATAAGCATCACAGAAGAAACGAAAATACAACGTACGCTTATGCTATCCGCATTCGCCACAATGTCCCGTTATGCACCGTTAGGTTACTTAACTAGCGGCATACAGGGACGGGACTAGCGCGGGTGCAAAACATAAGCAACGTCTACTATATATCTCATATATAATGTATATCCATTCATCTCAGAATCTACAGTGATCCCATTACAGAGCAGTAGAAGAAACATATGAAATATTGGATATACTAGGAGGTCCGTGTTTCATTTTGAGCCTGTATGAAACACGAATTCCACGGTCGCGATGAATAGCCAAACCTACATCCCTAGACCCCTACAAGAGCGGCAAGCAACCCTACCAATTCTAGAGTTAGGAGACTGATCGCGCGCTTTTGGCGTGTCGGATGTTCAAAGTTTTAAAGTTATAACCGCGATCAGGACGGTGTCGCTATGCAGCTAGCCGGTTGAGCACGGGTCGATCCACAAGGAGATGGTTGTATGTCCGTTCGAGTCTTAGATCAGTCAATAAAGAATGTGTATATGTTTGTTCAATTCTATCCTAAGTGTTATATGCAAGTATAAAGTTGTTAAGAAAAAGATACGAAAGTGTAAGCTAAGGAAATCCGCACTCAAAACCTTTGAGCCGAGTCTTGACCAATTGAAGCTAGAGCAATCGGCAACAACGTGGATTAGGGGATTTAAGCACGGTATTCGTGGAATCCGGCTTAATGACCATTGTCCTTCCGTTCTTGTCTCTTGCTTTCGTCTCCGGCCAAACCGAACGCAACCGGTCGCAGTTAGGAATCACCGTTACCTTGGTAGGGTAGGGTGCCTAACGGAGCGCTTGCGTAACGTTTTGGCGGAGTTCAAAGGAAAATAATGGGAAAAGGAAATGAGGAATGAAACCTTAACTTACAATATTGTATTTATTCTTAACAACAACATATTACAACCATTCACAAAACGAACCAAAAAGAGCAAAAGAAAAGATTACAAGCAAGTAATTAAAAGTGCATGGAATTTAAGTGCATGAAAGTAAAGCATGAATGTAAAGCAAGTAATAAAAAGAAAGAAAGAAATAAGCAAGAAAGAGAACTAGAAACCATGGAACAAGTTACACACCATGGGTTTAATAACCCAAACTTAAACTTGCAAGCTCAATTAAGAGCTTGCAAGATCAAGAGAGAGCTAAAAACCCAAGGCAAAATGAAGCACAAAAGAGACTTTATTCCTTCCAAAATGATACAACCCTTGAGATCAAATACCAACCCTTAAACCTTCAAGCTCAATGAAGACGTTGAAAGATCAAGAGAAAGCAAGGATCTCAAGGGGAAGCTAAGCAAAAGAATGATACAAAATAACCCTCATCTTCATTTAACATCCACTCAAAAGCTCTCACAACAATTTAATGGAGGAAAGATGAAGAAGAAGAAGAAGTTAAACTAAAGACTAACAAAAAGAGGGCATAAGAATTCATCCCATGACTTGGCAAGTTCTGGGCTATTTATAGGCAGGAAACAGAAAACCTAGGGCAACATTCAGGACCAACATGCAATTACCAAACAGCCCCTGAAACTTTGTCCACTGTCAAGTCAACATGGCCGCGGATCCGCGGCCTAACCCCCATGTTGGCCGCGGATCCGTGGCCATCTTGATGGGTTAGGTCATGATATTTTTTCGGTTTCCCTGGTTTGCTGTCTTATATTGTTCTACATGTACCAAATTGCAAATTGCTTCCACAATTGCTTCAGATCTGCAATGGTCCAAAATGGCATCAAAAATAATACTTTTGACCTTTTCTCCCTCGAGCTCCGCGCACCCATTGATTCTTGTGCTGCCCCCCTCGTGCCCTGTGCTTGTCCGAGACACGAATGACCACTGTCATATGTCTTGTCTCAGGAACTGGTGCGCCGCACTGGACGGATACGGATGACCGGAACCCGGCTTTTATCTGCTGTCAAAAGATGTTCTGTATTTTGGCGTAACAGTGGAGATTTTGTATCAATTGCGTTATTTTGGACTAGAAAACTGTGGCCTGTAAATATGTAGCAAACACGGATTAAAAGCACCTGCCTATAAACAAACGAGCGTAAGAATGGGCGGTATAAAATGCAATATTCTGGTATGAACAGAGACCCGGACTCGACTCCTCGAGTTGGTCTCCCACTGGACTCTAGAACCCGGTTACCTGTGCTCTCCTCCTTGGGTCTATCCTAATGCGGAAAAGTAAATAATATACATCAACGGTGACATCTTCCTCAATCGGGAAGTGTCCCAATAAAAGAATATTACATACATTGAATTTTACATGAATGAAAATAAAAACTCCCATCTCACATAAAAATCCAGGCTATTCAAAACACAACGATCCAATATAACATATACAGCAACACATAACATCACATGTCATCAACGTAAGTAAATATGCGTATTCCAATTGTCGTTGACATATAGCAACGAAACCGGAATTACACCATATATTACACTTACGGTCGCAGAAAAGAAAATGTCAAACTACAACATTTGGAATTCACAATCATCTTAGACATCGTAAACTCGAAATATCACATATTACGGATTCCATGCCTAACTATATGAATTCTACATATTGTATCACATTACAGAAAAAGCTAGACGATGTTAAACCTTTCGATCGAATCTACGAATTCCCAAAATTTCCCCAGAAAGCTCAACACTTGAGCAATATCAAAAATACCCAGAAGCATACCCCAGTAGCTACGGACCAACTGTAGAAGTATCGGCCCAAGCCTCACACATGGCGCCGCGGAACCGCCGTCAAACCCATGGTTTGACCGCGGTTCCGCGGTCATGTTATCGAGTTAGGGTGTCGTTCTTCTAGAGGGTCCATAGTTTCACCAGCATGATTTTCTGAGTATTTTTAATGTGAAAAATTCCAACATTTTGAAAAATTTCCAGAAAGTGGGCAAAATCGGGTTTTCGGAGTTCGTTCAAACTTCAAACTTCGCCTAGACAACTCCTAATGCTCTAGTAAGGCTCTGATACCACTGTAGGGTTCTTAGGCACAACCACAAGGTTCCACAAGGCATCAAACATGCCGTATTTAAATTTTCTAGTGTGCCTAACAACCTAACCTAGGATCTAACTAAAGTTTTAGGAGCAAAACTAAGATGTAAGCTACTTTACTTCTAAGTGATAACGGAATACAACCTTTATAGACCGGTCCTTCACTTCCATAGCTCCTTGTAGTGGTCCCTTTGCTGTGATCATGGTACTCCCGGACTCTTGCATGGCTTCTCAAGGTGAAAAGAACGATCTTGCTTGAAGTCTTCGAGGCCGAAAATGATCAACGTCGAAGAGATACTAACTCAAGCTGCTACTTCACTAATTGAGAGATTAGTGAAGCTAACACCCTATACTAAATTGCTAATCTAGTAGAGCATGATGAAGTAGGAAGTGGGCTCACTTTAGTTTTATTTTTCTCACAATATTTTCTCTCTTTAGAAAAACCTAGCAAGCTTTTTGCTCAAGGAAGAAGATGATGAGCTCAAGAGATGAGAATGAACTAATGAGGTAAGAGAATCAACCATGAGAGAATCAACCATGGTTAGGTTAATAAATATCTTAAGTAAAACAAAATGAGTGGACTAAGTCAATGCATCCACAAGCTTCTAAAAGCTTCATGCATATGAGTAATTATCCACTAATTTGGATTTACTTTAAATATTTAAACCCTATATTATAATTAGTATGGTGTAAGTCTCATACACCCATGTAGTGTGTATCAAAAACCATGACACAAAATAATGTACATTAATATATATCACATGCACACAAGTGAGAAAAATAAATGCTTAAGTGAGCTAATATTAGTTAATGTAATCTAGTATATCGCATATACAATTATACATTAAATTATCAAATCAACACTTGATTTAATAATCCGGCTATATCACATATAACCGACTAATATTAAATGTACCAATTTATCGAATCAACACTTGATTCGATAACCTGGCTATATCACATATAACCGACCGATACGAATAAATCGCGAGAATATAATACGGTATCACATACTCGCATTATTCTCGGTCTCGCACATATCACATATGTGCTCCAACTTCGTTTTGCCTGAGCCAGTAAAACCTCTATGTAAGACTCTAAAGACTCGTCAATACGCCGGCAGTAAGTGATGATCACATCAAGCACCCACAAGCCGTCAACGGTACTAGCTGGACGTAACAGCTACCCGGGTATTGAACGATCAGAAAATCAGCAAGCAAGACCGCTCTATCTCCTGTAAAGGCTGTCAGTAACACTACCGTACAGTCCGATCTCTTCATCTGATATGTCGCATATCCAGCCTAGGGGTGGTAAACGTCAGACCCCAGTAACCGATAAGTCATGCCGTTACGAGGCTCATAACGGGTTGAGAAACTATTGATAACACTTACCAGTAAATCTCTAAATCAGCCCTGGCCAGGGACTTCCCTGTTATGGCCAATCGAGCACAGCGCAACATCAACCCCCAATACCGAGAGAGACGAAACCCCTCCTATCGCTCATTGCCTCCATGTGACTCGGGATTGTACCCAAAAACCACCATTTTAGACGTCCTCTTGAACGTGGTAAGATGGAAATCAAAGCACAGTGGGAATCATACAAGACTCTATGACGATCTCGGGTCTACAGACTAACCTGTACCAGTGTCACGAGAAAACTGCTATTTGACGATAGGTATAATACCAACTAGGAGTTCTCAGCGAGTCTGTCTAGTGTACTCAGTCTCCACTGAGCACCCGTATACCATCTCTGATATCAAACACCAATGGATATGGGATCATCCATCGCCCATCTCATGGGTCGAGAAGCGTATACGCTAGTCTACTCTGGTATATCGATGCCCTGTCTCGATACACCCACAACTAGGAACATTAAAGGATGAAATTATGGACTACCATGGCCCCACTAGTATGATCTGCATCATAATTCTGGTAGTCAAGTACACATCCTAAGGGCTTTACCAACATGTAACCATAAAAACAGTATCAAGAGACAAGTATACATGTTAAGATAAAGAGCAACCAGATAGCATACTATCATGTCGAGCACGAAAGTCCTTTCTATATATGTCCAAGCATCCAATATAATATACATCATATGTACAATAATGGCCTCTAGGGAATACATATAACTAACACCTGCTTCATTGCGAGCTAGTTGCTCGGAAACCGCGATGGCAGCCTCTATATTGGTATCATCTGGCGCCATAAATAAACCCTCATTGGTCCCGTATCGCTTAAGCCTTCGCTGTAAGGGGCATGAGGTTCCTGGCCAAATGCAACATCCACAGAAAAAAAGCGACTTCTTCTTTTTCTGCAACTTAACGCTGGCAGCCGATAACATGAGCCTGCGCTTGGCGGGAAATTTTGGGCAACGAGTCCCGATCTCAGTACCCACGCCAGACTCAGGAGACGCTATAGCTACCGCTTTTACAGGAGCACGGGGTAGGGGCAGCTCAGGCATAGTGCGCGGGACCACCACCGCAGTAGCTTCTCTCAAGGGGGACGAACGATAGTCCGTCGCTTTAGGGGAACAGCTGGATTACCAGCAGGGACTGCACCCTTGCGATCAAACAACAGTCACTTCTCCTCCCTGATAACAGCACCCATCGCGTGCTGGTACCACGTCACATATACGTTCAGGGATTTTGGAACTCAACTCGGCTCTCTGATAAAGAAATTGGACCCGGTGTTTAGGCGCATAAAGTGGTGCAACGCGCTTCGAATACCCTCTTCAGTGGCAGCCGGCTCAGCTAAGAAGGCTTCAAGCGGGACACCCTAATTGTAGCTTGATTGTTGAGCAAAGCGGTGCGGGTTGTATCTCATGAACAGCGCCACATCGTTCTGCCTAAACACTAAGAAGCCCGGCCTGATTGAATATAAGTGAAGAATCTCCCGAGCTTTCAAGGTAGAAGCCCCATCTTTGAAAGTGTCCCACAGTGGCTGCACCATCTTAGCGGATTCCTTGCCGATACTCATGACCTTATCAATGAAGGTCATGCCATCCCCGACCGTACGCGGACGAAGAATCAGACCCCGAGCCTCTCGCTGAGTCGGTTCCAAAATGGAAGCGTCAACTAGCCGCATAACCCGAGGAAAGTTATAGCTGTCGTAGAAACGGGGCCGCTTGTGAACTCTAAAAGCGCCAAGCACATGCAGCTCGAGCCACGAAGTGAAATAGTGCATCAGGAAGTTTACGGGCTGCACCCCCGGTTAGTGGTGTCTACCGCCAAGCTAAGGCCTGCAAGTCCACGTTACCCTTCCCGGTTCTTTCGGGGATGCGGAAACGGTAAAAAACGATTTTTTACGGTGAAGGTAATATGGACTATAGAATAGGATCTTTGCTAAACAAACATCTATCAACCTAACTAAAAGTTTAACTACTATGTTAGGGGTTATACCTAGGTCTTGAACTCCTTCTCTTCTTGCTCCTTGGAGTGGTTGGATCGGCCTCACCTCGTCGTCTCCTTGTTGTCGAAGATGGATCCACCCGAAAGCTTCTACCTTGAGCTCCTACCTCAACCGAGAGGAAACTAAAGTGCTTGGCTTGCTAAACCTTGAACTTTAGAATGAGTAGAGAAGTGTTTTAGGGTTTTATCTCAATGGCTCATGTTTCTCAACTCATGAGACATGAGAGCCTTGAGAGAGAGGAAGAGGGAGAGCTTGGATGAGAGAGAATCAATATGATAGAATGAGAATGACTTTTTACAACCATGCTCACAAAAAGGAAATAATCATGATAATAACAATAATTAAGTATTGTGATGGTTCATATCAATGGCCATTATCATTTCATGCATTTAATGCATTTTGTAAAGAACAACAAGCAAGCAAAAGTCATAGCCATGAAATGATAGCCATGAAATGATGATGGTCAACAAGTCCAAAATAGTCAACCGGTCAACAAAGTCAACAAGTCAACAAAAGTCAAACTTTCAACTCAGCCATGGCACAATTATACTTAATTAATATTATTATTAATCATATTTCTTATTCTCATTAGGGTTTAGAAAAGGTCAACAGTCAATAACCCTAATGAGAATCCTCTGCCTCTGTCTACGTCAACCGTGCATACGCACCCGCATCCGTGTTCCGAGGAACACGAATACAAACGAGATAAAACCAATCCCAAAACGTATACTAGGATCTGGCTTAAACCAAAGCCCGCTAGTAATAACTGCCCGGACACCAAACGTGCACAAGTGCGCGGATGTGAACGAACCCTGTCGCAAAACCATGCGACCTCTACTCTGTTTTGCCCAAAGGCGAATAGCTCTCTGTGTGGGACTCTAAAGACTCGAAACTACGCTGGCAGTAGGTTTAACCACAGGCCGCAAGCGGTACTAGCTGTACGTAACGGTCCCCAGGTAGATGCCGATAAGAAGACTGATGAGGTGAACCCATCCGAACTCCTACTGAACCTGAATGTGACAATCTCCGTACAGTCCGGTCTGTTCGTCTGAGAATATCGTATGGAGGGCCTAGGGGGGCGGTAAACGTCAGTCCCTTAATAGCGGTACAAGTCGTGTCAGAGTGTAGCCCAGAACACCCTGAGATAACACTGGAAATGCTACCAGCATATCTCGCTTGCCTTGGCCAGGGACGACTATGTGTAATGGCTCTCCTTGACACAGCGCGATATCAACTCCCAATACCGGGAGAGACGAATCCTGTCTAACCGTCACTGCCTCCAAGTGTTTCGGGACTGCACCCAACTGCTACCTGTTTGCACGACTCATTTGAGCCGTGGTAGGGTAGCAATCTAAGAACAGTGGGAACACACTCGAGGCGAAGTGACAGTGTCAAGTCAGCGGACTAAGCTGTACTCATGTCACTTGGGAACTGATAACTGACGATAGGTATAGTACCAACCAACAATTCCCGACAAGTCCTGTCCAGTATACTCATAACCTAACGAGCACCCGCATACTATCTCAAGTACGACGTACTGACGGCTGTGGGACAGACCGTCTCCCCTGCTGGGATGAGAAGCGCATACGCTAGTCTACTCCGGAGTATCGATTCCCTGTCTCGATAGTCCTATGACTAGTGACCTATATAAGGATGTGCTTGTAGATTACCCAGCCCCCACTAGTGTGACTGCCATCACAATGCTGGTAATCAAGCAAAGATCCTAAGGGCTCCACTAATGTGTATAGGCGATATGCTAAAAGAAACACATGCACACATTAAAGTAGAAACAAACCAAGTAGCATACTACCATTTCGAGCAAGATTGTCTATACAACTGTGAATATCCCAAGCTTCCATCAAGTAATATACAAACAAGTATGATACAGTAATGGCCTCTAGGGCATATACACTAACAAGGCCATGATACAGGTAAGCCAGCCCAGCAATCCCAACGGCAACCTGTGTCCTTCAACCATTCTGTGAGCCGGGTAGAAAACAGAAGGCCTTATGTAGCGAGGATGTTGGATATAGTGCCCTCAGAGTCAATTATTGGATCGCAGGCACGTGATTGCAATGATTGAGGGAGGACCTATACCGGTATGACAGTCTTACTCGAGTGGTTTGTATACTATCTGGTTTGTCTTTATCGTCGTGTACATGCTTTAGGTGACATTGTAGTTCACTATTACACGTTGATAGAGAATATTATGCTACCATAGTTTATCTTTATCATCGTGTGCTGCTTTAGGTGACCTTAAAGGTCGCTATTACACGTTGATAGAGCCCTTAGAATTCTTGCTTGACTGCCAGCAGTATGATGGCGATCATATACGTGGGAGCCGAGGTCTATAAGCACATCCTTAAAAGGTCCCTAGTCGTAGGAGTTTTCGAGACAGGGCATCGATACTCCAGTGTAGACTAGTGTATACAGTCGAGACCCCGACGAGGGGCGGTGGCCGGTCTCACAAGCCACTGGTGTCAGTTGGTTCACCTAAGATGTATACAGGTGCTCATTGGGTTATGAGTACACCGGACAAGACTCACCGGGAACATGCTAGTTGGTATTATGCCAGACGTCAGATAGCAGTTCCCTGGTGACATGTGTACAGGTTAGTTCATCGACCTGATATCGTCATTTGTCTCGTGTGAGTTCCCACTGTGCTTTGATTACTACCCTACTACGGCTCAAAGGAGTCGTGCAAACAGGTTTTAGTTGGGTACAGTCCCGAGCCACATGGAGGCAGTGAGCGGATCGACAGGGGTTTCGTCTCTCCCGGTATTGGGGGTGAGATCGCGCTGTGTCTAGGAGAGCCATTACACGAAGTCCTTGGCTAAGGTAGGAGATTTACTGGTAGGTATTCCAGTAGTATCTCAGGGTGTTCTGGGATACACTCCGACACGACTTGCACCGCTTTTGGGGGTCTGACTTTTACCAACCCCCTAGGCCCGCCATGCGATGCTCATAGACGAACGGACTAGACTGTACGGATATTGTCACTGACAGGCTCAGTAGGGTGTCAGGATGAGTTTGCTCATCGACCTCCCTTTTGGTCAATACCTGGTATCCCGTTACGCACGGCTAGTACCTCTGACGTGCTAGTGGTTAAATCCACAGCCAAAGTATTGACAAGTCTTTAGAGTCCCCCACAGACAGTTTCTCAAGTTTCGGGCGAAACATTATAGAGGCCGTATGGATTTATGGCAGGGTTCGAACATACGCGTGCACTTGTGCACGTGTAGTGTTTCGGACGGATAATACTAGCGGTCTTTGGTTTAAACCGGATCCTAGTATTATACTGTGTAGATTTTGTCTCATTGCATTTGTATTCGGTCGGAATACAAATGTGGGTATGTATATGCTGTCGCGGGGTTATCCTGAATTTATTACGGGATCGTTTTTTGAAGTTTCCAGTTTACATTCCATTTCAGCCATTTTCCTTTCTTTCTCTTCTTGGCTGATTTTTGCATTGGAGGGGTTTTCTTGCAAAAGTTGCATTCAGCAAAATGCAAGGGGTTTTTTGCGGCCCTGGGGCTCCAGTAGTTTCTGGAATGCTCTTGGATATGTTTGATTCATTTGTGCATCATTTCATTGATGAGATTGGATTTGATAAAGACTTTAAAGTGAGGTTTTCTTGTGCTTATGGTCACCTCTTATTGCTCCTACACTCACCTCCTCCTCATCAAATATATTCCCTGGCCGAGACTTTGGAACGGGGCTGATTTCTTTTTGGTGGAGAGAGATTAGTTCATTTTGGTTGCAAAAGAAAGAGATTCATTCTTGCAAAAATCATTCTAGCTCATTTCCTCAAGCTCTTTTCCATTCCCTCTCCAAAAGGCAGCTTCAATTAACCCTTAGGATAAAGCATTCTACACTTCCTCTACATCAACCTTGGACACGTCGGCTAGCAAACTTCGTGTCCGAGTTGCCTCGGTTCAGAAGCGGGAGCCCGTAAAAAGACTCGATGATGTGGTGCCCTTTCCGACGAGGAGATCGAGACCGGAGATGCCGCGAGGAGCTTGGGATGGTGGCCAAAGACCGAAGGACACAGATCGATCGGTATAGCTTTCCAACCCTCTCTCTAGATAGCTAGTTGTAGGTTAATGGTTCTATCCGGGGAAAAGTATACAATAACGCCAGTTTCAAGTTAAGAAAAAGTTTTTGTTTCCGCATTTTGGCTTCGGACAGACGGCCGGGGCGCTACCGTAGACTTACAGAGGATGCATGGGGAGCGCAAACCAGTTTAACCATAAGCCAAGGAACCCTAAAAAGAACGCCTCTTCGTCGATGTCTTAAGCGGCGAGTTCTATAAAGGGGACGACCGCGGCGTTTGGGAGGAAGAAACTCTTTTGATCTGCCCCCGCTGTCGGCCGGCTATCCAAGCCAAAACCGAAAGGATCGTCGAGCTTGGCAAACTTCGCACCTTGTTTCGACAAGGCTTCCGGGCAAAGAAAATGGGCGATGAAATCCGTAAAGCTGACCCCGTGGCTTCCAGATTCGAGAAATAGGCTCTCGTAAATATTTAACACTTTGATCAAGCTTGGGAATCGGTGCTGAATGCCATTCTCTGGGGTCAGACCCATCATTACTGATTGAGTGGGGAAAATATACTCGTCAGGGGGTAATATCTCCTCATAATGCTCCCCTCTGACAAGCAAACCAGAGATCTCCGCGAACTCCTCTAAAGAGATTGAAACTTCCCGATCAAATAGAAGGAAGGTGTGAGTTGGAACGTTCCATTGTTCCAAAAAGTCTTTGATCCACCATACAGGGGGCGTGGAATACTGGAAGAGAGAAGCATAAATCGCAGGATATAACCCGAGCTTCAGCAGCTGCGATTTCTTGGCCGATAAGATGTATCGGGCCCATTGCAGATATCCGGCTGAATGACGGGAAGTCAAGCCTATCATGTATGGTTGTCCCCAAGGGCGCGACTCGCCTTAACATATACGTCGCCCCCAAGGTATCCAAATTCATTGGAGGCAGTACGGGTATTGCAGCCATAAAGGGCTGAAGGCAACCCTCCAAAGTCCAGTTGACCTCCTCTACGGCATAGTTCACTAAGGTGGGTCGGCGTAGTGGATCGCTGAAATGCGCTCTGAAGGTGCTGCGCAAGAAAAGCTACGCCAACCCCCAATGATTTGATTATACCATGTCCCCCATAAATGAAGAGACTTCTGCTCCGGGTCGTAATCTTTAATGAGTGCGAATACTTCCCTATCTACAGGCGCGTCAGCAAATACGCTCTCCGGACGAACAAACGTGAAAGAAGTATCGAAAGACATAGTACCTGCGTGAAAAGGAACAAGGATTAGCTGTCAATGCCACAGTCCAAATTTTAAGAAAACTTGGAACTTAAAATTTGTACCACACTGCAATGCAGTGGAAAGAGATCAAAGGGGACCCACAGAATTAAGATGACGGCTCATCATTGATGAGATAGTCACTCATTAATGAAGAAATCCTAAAAGGATTCTCATTTAATGAGGGCCTCTCGGGCCAAGGAGTAAAACTCCCTTGAGAGCAGCGCTCTGCAACAGAGTGACATCTGTTAACTCTAATCATGATAGGAATAAAATTCCTTAAAAATTTTAAAAGAGCTATGCTCTGTGAAGAAGATGGAATCAACCATCAAAACCCTATAAAAAAAAAAGCAAAGCTTTTGCAGAGTAAAAACTTCAAGATCTTCAACATCTATGAACAAACTCTAAGAGTTCTTCATGGAAGATGAACAGTGTTCTAAGTCATGGGTTAAATCAACCTAAAAAAAGATTATTATCTTGAAGATCTATGATCTAAAGAATAGCAAGGCTCTGTTGATGGGTAAAACCCTACAATATATTTTTAAGATCTATGATCTGAGAAGAGCAAAGTTCTGTTAATAAGGTCAATTCTTACCGAATTTGGACAGAGTTTTGACTCTGAGAAATTTCTTAAGGCAGAGAGCTGGGCTCTGAAAGAGAATTAAACAAAAAAAAATAAGAAGATGAACAAGCAGTCATCTCAAAGGGCCAAAGGTCCTATTTATAGGCAGGGAAAGTCGATCCGACTTCCAAGAACAATCCAACGGTGGAAAGGCTGCCACCGCTGCAATCACGTGTAAACCATGTGAGCGCAACGGTGGGGGGTATTTGTTTCCCCCAATCAGAGCAAAACTCTGTTAAAAATTTGAAATTTAAAATGAAGCAGCGCTTCATAAAAGCGCCAAGAGCGCCAGCGCTAAGAGTCAAAGACTCTGAGGCAGCGCCTCACGTGCAAAGCACGAGAGCGCTAGCAGCGCCGGCGCTAAGAGTCAAAGACTCTGAAGCAGCGCCTCACGTGCAAAGCATGAGGGCACTAGCAGCGTCAGCGCTAAGAGTCAAAGACTCTGAGGCAGTGCTCCACGTGCAAAGCACGAGAGCGCCAAACACTAGAACTAAACGTTCTCCACCATTGGATCAAAGATCCAACCGAGATGAATAAATAATCAAATTACAGAATTAAGGCACTCACGTCCGGTCGTGGCTTAGCCGTCGACACCATTGGAAAGGCACGCGGAGCTACAACCATGTCGCTCCCTCTCAAGGATGGGCGGACGACTGCTCATCGTTTTAGCGGGACCACAGGGTTACTGGTGTAAGTCTACGGTAGCGCCCCGGTCGTCAATCCGAGGCCAAATTCGGAAACAAAAACATTTTAGGAAACCGGCGCTATCGTAGTCTTTCACCCGGATCGAACCATTAATGCGATGAGACTAAAGTAATCCAACAAATCTAATACTAGGATCCGGTTTAAACCAAAGCCCACCAGTATGATCCGTCCGATCATGATCCGTGCACGACTGCACGTATATGATCGAACCCTGCCATAATACCATACGGCCTCCACAACGTTTCGCCCGAAACTTGAGAAACTGTCTGTGGAGGACTCTAAAGACTCGTCAATACATTGGCTGTGGATTTAACCACTAGCACGTCAGTGGCACTAGCTGTACGTAACGGCTACCTATGTATCGACAAAAAGGGAAGCCGATGAGCGAACTCATCCTGGAACCCTACTGAGCCTGTCAGTGACAATATCCGTACAGTCCGGTCCGTTCGTCTATGAGTATCACATGTCGGGCCTAGGGGGCTGGTAAACGTCAGACCCCCAAAAGCGGTACAAGTCGTGTCGGAGTGTAGCCTAGAACACCCTGAGATACTACTGGAATACCAACCAGTAAATCTCTTGCCTTCGCCAAGGACTTCGTGTAATGGCTCTCCTAGACACAGCGCGATCTCACCCCCAATACCGGGAGAGACGAAACCCCTGTCGATCCGCTCACTGTCTCCATGTGGCTCGGGACTGTACCCAACTAAAACCTGTTTGCACGACTCCTTTGAGCCGTGGTAGGGTAGTAATCAAAGCACAGTGGGAACTCACACGAGACAAATGACGATCTCAGGTCGATGAACTAACCTGTACACATGTCACCAGGGAACTTCTATCTGACGCTAGGTATAATACCAACTAGCATGTTCCCGGCGAGTCCTGTCCGGTGTACTCATAACCCAATGAGCACCTGTATACGTCTTAGGTGAACCAACTGACACCAATAGCTTATGAGACCATCCACCGCCCCTCGTCGTGGTTTCGATCGTATACACTAGTCTACTCATGGAGTATCGATGCCCAGTCTCAAAACTCCTACGACTAGGGACCTTTTAAGGATGTGCTTATAGACCCCAGCTCCCACATATATGATCGCCATCATACTGCTGGCAGTCAAACAAAAATCCTAAGGGCTCTATCAACGTGTAATAGTGATCTGTAATGTCACCTAAAGCTGTACACGATGATAAAGATAAGCCAGATAGCATACTATCATCTTGAGTAAGACTGTCCTACCGGCATAGGTCCTCCCTCAATCATTGCAATCATGTGCCTGCTGTTCCCCTCCGAACGGCGGCCGGGACGCGTAGGCGGCGTCTAAGCCTGGGGTTCGGGGCAGATGCTAATTGGTGCTATCCGTCCACCTCTCCGAAGATGCCAAATTGATTTATGGCACCATGTATCGAAGGTTTAAACGGATGCGGCCGATGTAGCAGACTTCGTCAGATTCCCCCTCGTTTGAGGGGTTTTTGATTATGGGGACGCTCTTCCCTGCAGGCGCAAGCCCCTGCAGTTAATTACGCTACCGCATCGCGGTAACAACTTTCTCCTTCTCCAGATGGTCACTTCGTGTCGTGTGTGTTTATTTTATGTTTTGTTGCCCGTGGATTGTTTACGGAGACCGAGTTATGTCGTCGCCCGTAGGGCGTGGACTAGTCCAAATCCGTGTTATCTTAGATTTGGGTTTGGGGGGGTTTGGTTTGAGGATACGTTAGCCATACTTGAGGCTAAGATCAACTCAAACGTTTGTTAAGGATACGTTAGTCTAGTTTGAGACTAAGATCAACTTAACGGGATCGTTTAGATCCGACAAAGGAGCGTTTGGGCTCCATTGTTCCAGTTTAGGGACATAGTGGTCCATCGTATGTATGGCCGTCAGGACCCGTCACCTCTCTGACGACGTTGAAGGATTACAACGACGGATGTCAGAGGAGTTCAGAGATGTACCCTCGAGCCAGAGTTAATTGGGGGGATTCGTAGTCCAGTCTGTTTGAAGGTTTAAGGATACGTTAGCCATCTTTGAGGCTAAGATCAACTTAAACGGGACCGTTTAGATCCGACAAAAGAGCATACGGGGCTCTATTGTTCTAGTTTAAGGACATTGCGGTCCATGGGTAGTTTAAGGACATTGCGGTCCATGGGTAGTTTAAGGACATTGCGGTCCAGGTTAAGGACGTCGTAGTCCGTGGGTTTAAGGACCCCACAGTCCATTGTTAGTTTTAAGACATCTCGGTCAAGGTTAAGGACGTCGTAGTCCATGGGTTTAAGGACCCCACAGTCCATTGTTAGTTTTAAGACATCTCGGTCAAGGTTAAGGACGTTGTAGTCCATGGGTTTAAGGACCCCACAGTCCATTGTTAGTTTTAAGACATCTCGGTCAAGGTTAAGGACGTCGTAGTCCATGGGTTTAAGGACCCCACAGTCCATTGTTAGTTTTAAGACATCTCGGTCAAGGTTAAGGACGTCGTAGTCCAT
The DNA here is from genome assembly GCA_030015575.1 of Agapanthus africanus. Taxonomy (NCBI): domain Eukaryota; kingdom Viridiplantae; phylum Streptophyta; class Magnoliopsida; order Asparagales; family Amaryllidaceae; genus Agapanthus; species Agapanthus africanus. Next base: position 194,740,743 of record CM057339.1, on the reverse strand, counting down.
GGGTTTAAGGACCCCACAGTCCATTGTTAGTTTTAAGACATCTCGTTCAAGGTTAAGGACGTCGTAGTCCATGGGTTTAAGGACCCCACAGTCCATTGTTAGTTTTAAGACATCTCGGTCAAGGTTAAGGACGTCGTAGTCCATGGGTTTAAGGACCCCACAGTCCATTGTCAATGTATGGTCATCGGGACCCGTCACCTCTTTGAAGACGTTGAGGAATTACAACGCCAAGTATCAAAGGAGTGAAGAGATGTACCCTTGGACCGGGGTAGATTGAATAGTCTTTGGCCCAATTTGGGATCAAGACCAATTAATCATGTTATGAGCCCATCAGCTCAGTTAAGTCTGAATTGAGGACTTATGGCCATCTTGGGCTAAGTCCAATCAGGAGAGGCTTTGCCTCCATCCATTTAGCCAATTGGACCAATGTCTAGTGTTAAACACTAAAGACCAACCAGTGTTGAACACTGGGAATGAGATTGACAAGTTAGTGTTTAACACTAAAAGATAATTGGTGTTAAACACCAGCAACAGGGCTTTCAAATTAGTGTTAAACACTAAAACGGATCAGTATCAAGCACTGGCAGCAGAGCTCTCAAATTAGTGTTAAACACTAAGGTAGGCAGTGTTGAACACTGCAAATAAAGTTTTTTGATTAGTGTTGAACACTAAGGCCCAACAGTGTTTTAACACTGGATTCGGGAGTTCCAATTTAGTGTTAAACACTAAGGCAAGAGGGGTCACGTGAGAGCGCCCTCCCTTCATTTATTCTGCTGAGATTATCGCATCTTTCAGAGCATCACGTGCCATCACGTGACGGGTATTCAAATGCCTGTGTGTTAAAGCTTCTGTCAAGAGTCACGTGGGTCACGTGGGGCACTGCCTCAAAGGGGCTTTCTGTAGATCTTTTGGGGGGGGCACGTGGTGACACGTGACCCTGCCTCTATATATGTTGTTTAGAGGATCTGTTAATCTCTTTTTTTTCAGGAATTAAATTCTTCGAGCTTTAAATTTTAGAGGAATTAAATTCCTACTTCCTTTTGAAGACTTATATTCTGGAATAGAGTTGAACTCTGAATTTTCTGTAGGAATTAAATTCCTCATATATGTGAAGAACTGAATAGGGTTGAACCCTAATAAAAGCTTTTAAGGAATTGAATTCCCATTCTCTGTTAAATTATGATTAAGGGAATTAAATTCCCGCTGTTTCAACAGAACTAGGTTCTTAATTAGGGTTAAACCCTGTTTCTTTTTGTTCTGAAGGAATTAAATTCCCATAACGCAGGGTCAAGCCCTAATTTTATTTTAAAGGAATTAAATTCCTATAGTTCTGTGAGAATTAAATTCTCGTGCTTCCATTCCCTCTCTATGTTTTGGATCTGCATGGCTGGATCTCAACCCATTGAGAATTAAATTCTCAACTTCAAGGGGAGATGTGCACTTTGCAGATCCTCTAGCAAAGAGAGAAGAAATATATTCTTCTGTTTTATATATCAGAGTTAAACTCTGTTGAGAATTAAATTCTCTTTCTTTCAAAAAGCCTTCCCTTCCTTACCTAGGGTTTTCTTTTGCAGAAGATCCAAATTCCTCCAAGTATCAAGGCTCTCTCTCTTTTCTTTTTTCTCTGCGTATATTCCTCTCTGTCTTTTTTGTATCTCTTAGCTCCTATTTATAGGAGAAGCAGCTGAGTCAATTAGTTTTTGACGAATCTTCATTGAGAGATTTGATTTGCATCCATCATTCGTTTTTGACCTTTGGATTATTAGGTGAATTTTATTCACCATTGGATTTCAAATCCAGGGATTCTCCTTTGTTATTTCGGTTAGATTTAAAGGGGAAATCTGTCCAAACCCGAGATTTTCCCATAGATAGATGATATTTAATCACCTCTGAATCTTCAATTCGATTGGTTCCAGATAATCGCCTTCCTTTGGAAAGATTTGAATCTCTTTCAGAATTTAATTCTGTTAACAAAATGGGCTTTGAAAGCCGGTCACGTGTGACCACGTGACCCATGGTCACGTGTGGGCACGTGACCCCCTTGGAACGAGCCTTCCTCTTTCTTTTTGCGCTGTCTTCTGGTTGCTGCTTAACCGTCACGTGCCACCACGTGACCCTTTGTCTGAACTCTTTTTCTTGATTTACCTGGAGAACAATTCTGATGTTTTGATCGTCACGTGCCAACACGTGACCCCTGGTCACGTGGGAGCACGTGACCTCTTTTGAAGCTTTTTCCTTGATTTGATCAGCGAACCGATGTGCCTTTGAATCCGCTTTAAAATGTCACGTGCCAACACGTGACCCTGGTCACGTGGGAGCACGTGACCCATTCTGAAGCCCTTTTCTTTGATGTAGTCAGGAAGCTGAATCTGCCTTGATGATGCTTTTAGATGTCACGTGCCAACACGTGACTGCTGGTCACGTGTAAGCATGTGACCCTCTTCCGAAGCTTTTTTTTATAAGATTTTCTGATTTTAAATCAGGAAACACCTGCGATCCAATAATTGACTTTGAGGGCACTATATCCAACAATCTCCCACTTGCACTCAAGGCTAATTATTGTGATGTCGCATACTCACAGCCCGTGTGATACCGAACACCCAACTCCTCTACTGATCAGTCTCACAAAGACCGTTTGTGAAACTATTGCGTTCGAGAAATAGCCTCAGTGAGTGGATCCGTCCTGATGTTTCTTTCTATGTCTCTCTTAATCTCAAGTTCGCGGAGAAAGCCATCTCCCGAAATGAGCAATACCTATCTTAGAATATGTTTGGATATCTGATGGGACCTAGTTCATAAATGAACTCCAAATCCAAACTTTTTAGACTGTATCGTCAACTGAATGTAATCAGTTTCCTGCGTCATGCCTCCCACAGCATCCGCTTGGACCACCTGTCCAAACTACTGCCCCTCGTGAGAGGGAAAACTATAACTCTAACATTCACTATGTCATACAGGTCACCTTGGAAGCCTGGAATGATAATTGTCTCCTAAAGGAGGTTGCCGTTGTTATATCCCTAGAACATTCACTTATGTTCTAAAACTGCTTCCAAATGTTTCTCCAGGATTGGATCAATATCAACTTATTGTATCTAGTGCAAAAACAACAGGTGTGGTATTTGACATCTCATGATTGACTCAATTGCCTAAGCAAGTGATTTGTCAATCATGCACATCCCTCTCCCCTTTAATCTGTAAGACACCTTTAGAGAGGGTGACTTCATCACCTGCAGGTATACTACCGTGCCAGGATTCGTCCATTCTAAAACACCTGAAGAATGCTGTCTAAGTACCTAGATTGGGAAACTACCCAAATCTAGATCTAAAACCATAGATCTAGTAACCAGAATGTTTGATATTATATCTATATCCTATGTGGAGAAACTACTGTGTGACAACCAAAGTATAACCGATCGTAGTATAGGAATATCACTTCCTACTTTGTGTATGTCATCCAAGTACCAGGACACCACACCCTACTACCTTCTTAACAGATCCATCTCCTATTCTGATGAAGTCAAACCTATGACTGTCACATTAGAAATAGATGATCTATTTCCGATATATCTGCTTTAGTCTATAAATAGACATAAGCTACTTGTCCACTACGCTTCCGCTGCTCCCACTGACTACGATAACCCTCTGGCAGAGTCATATACACGTGCACTTCTAAAGCCAGTTCAGAACGACGCTATACGCATCATCCTGCCGGGTCTCATAGCCTGGAACAACAGTAGTGTCAAGTCTGGGTAAACAAGAACCTCTCTGTCACCGTCTTTGAGCATACCGAAGTACCTCTCGAGTGCCTGAGGTTACCCACCATATCTGCGGAGTGGCCAATGGAATGTCACACCTGATTGAATCTTTAGGTTCTTATCAAATTTTCAGTAATCGTTTGTGGTTCTGGAATCACTTCCAGTTCTACCATACTCCCACTACTGTTTTCTGAAAAAAATCCATTTTTATTAAAACTGTGGCGAGTCAAGAACAATATCACTATTGATCTTCCAGATGGTAGAAAGTTAACTCTCGTCATAGCCCGGGTCAACCCACAAACAGCCATTACAGAAAGGTGTCTTGAGTTATCCAGAGTCTGGTTTTAAGCATAAACCGGACAACTCCATATACCTTAACATCGTTAAGATATGATCCATTCTATATCCAATATAGAAACAGAGGCACTGATTTAATTGGAACCAGGTTCAAATCATGCAGCCGTCTCCAGTACATGTCAAACAAATGGAGAGAGGCCTATCAACATTACTCAACTTAGGAGTGCATCCAAACATGAGTAACCTGAAAGAGAAACAAGTTTCTCAAAACCATTACTATCAACTGAATACCATACACAAGTATCTACATCTTCGATCACCTTGAAGAATCCTGATACTTACGACACCTGGTTCTCTACTTTATTCATATACTTATAACTTCTCAAAACTTGGACCTTGTATTTCTACGAAACACATGTCTAAGAACTAGAGAAGTCATAAGTAAACAGAATATAGTACGAGGACCAACCCCTCTGTCCTAATGGACATTGGACAATATACAATACTCTGTACAAGTCCCCTGAGTTGAATAACTCAAACCCTGTGCGTCGTAGGTTGAAAACTGTACTATGGTTATGAAGAATTACACCGCTGTTTAATACTCTTTACCTAACCATCAACTGATATAGGTAAATGCCATGGACATAATTTCAAAAAGTTATATCTCACTTTATAAAAATAAACGTACAGATATATCAATTTGAAATTGGTGCATAACAACGGATATTCAAAACCAAATATTTGCCGTCCGGCAAACAACCCAGGCGATTTTCTCAAATATCACCAATTACAACGAATCCCGATATAATGAGGATGATCACCCAATTCCCAATAACTTGCTCCCACTCATCATCTGTAAAACCATACAGATGTGAGAATCATACCTGGTAAATACATACCCTGGAGTAAGCACTAATTGAGAAATCAGTTTTCTATTAATAATACACAGTGAAACTGAAACATGAAAATGTTTCGAAGGGGTATCCGGGTATTCCTAGTAATGCCTCTTCCATTATCAGATTCATGACTGCAACCGTATATCTCTTTGCCATCTCTCCAAATTCCTTTATTTGTCTTTAGTCATTATCTTCTGTACACCCCCTTAGGCTAAATGGTTTTCTTCCTTCCCTACCGTTCGGCACCAGCCTATGGTTTGGAAGAAGACTATCCAATAAGCATAATATGTGTACTCTCCTAATCCTAAGAGTACTCGCAACCTGAGAGAAGGTAAAGATAAAAGACAACTGAATAAACCTTATTCCTATTTCTCCTGAACCAGAATCCATCCTCGAATCTGGAACAAGTTCCTTCGAGTTCGTATATAACCATACGATGGATTTATCTAATAGAATTGGATGTTCGTAGTAATACGGGGTGTTCTGAAGAAATACAAAGGTGAAAATAGGAGTGGCGATGAGATACTCGGTTTGGTCGTGAATGATAGCAGTCGCAATTTATTGTGCCCTCTTACTAATCCTTTTATTTGTCTTTACTTATTACCTTCTGTACACTACACTTAAGCTAATTGGTTTTCTTCATTCCCTACCTTTCGGCACCTGCCTATGGTTTGGATGAAGACTATCCAATTAGCGTAATAGGTGTACCGTCCTAATCCAAGGAGCACTTGCAACCTGAGAGAAGGTAAAAGGAAAAGACAACTGAATAGTCCTATTCAATCTCTCCAGAACCAGAATCCATCCTCAAATCTGGAACAAGTTCCTTCGAGTTCGTATATAACCATATGATGGATTTATCTAATGGAAGTGGACGTTCGTAATAATACGGGGTGTTCTGGAGAAAGGCAAAGGGTAAAAGAAGGAGTGGCAATGATGTATGCAACTCAGACAATCCAAAAGACAGTATTTTAAGAAGGTTCGGTTAACTCGGTCATTGAGTCATAGTCTAGGGTCGGGCCATGGTCGCAGCCAAAGAGAGAGAGAAAAGAAACACTCTGTGTGCACTCTAACCTAGATCAGAATGGTTACCAATTTATCCAATCAGGAAACCTTCCACTGTAATCTCAAATTCTCCTCCAAACCTGAAAGTAGAATTAGTCGGGATCACCCGAGGAGTAAACCAACTCATCAGTGGGAATCGGGATCCAACTATCATCACATGATAACGTGATGGAATCAACTCACGTTATCATACTCCAGAAGGTATGCACATGCCTGGCAAGTTTCAGTTTCTTTAGAAACTCCCGATGTGATTTTTACCCCAAGCGGTTTATGACCTTGACTTTAGCCAACAAATCATAACCCGCAAGTCAAGTTCTACCCGTCATTGTCCTGATGGATTTAGACCCACCCGCACACACCCTTGACTTTGGCCAACAAAGTGGTATGACTGTGCTAAACCAATGCATCCATCTATGCAACGGACAAGCAACACACAACTACCGCACACGATGCCTTGACTTTGGCCAACAAACACCGCACGAATACTATGCGCTACTTATCCGAAATAACGGAGGGCCACGACTGGTTTTTGGCGAAAAATCTTTAACGTAATGAACTTGATATCGTTGAAGGAACCGGATAGCTTTTTACAAATATATAGTGGCGAAAATTTTTACTAAAGAGGTCACTCCCGGTGAAGGGATCTCGGCTCTTTCCCCTAGAATGAGGTGCAGGATATTCCAAATGAATACCTCGATGCAAAGCAAAAAGTAATCGACTATAGTGAAGTTATTACCCTAACGCAAACTTCTGCCCAAGGGGTCACTCCCGGTGAAGGGATCTCGGCCCTTTCCTCGTCGACTGAGGTGATGGATATTCATAACCGAATACCACTGTGCAAAACAAAAGAGAACGTCCTTGTAATAACAGCTTTTTGAAAAATGTTCCAATAACATCGAATAGGTTTTTTTTCCTTGCATTGATCAGAATCAATGCAGTCCCATCAATTAATCACACCAGAAAAGAACGAAAATAAAATGTACGTATATGCCACCTGCATTCGCCAATGGGTCCCGTCATCACCCGTTAGGTTACTTAACTAACGACAGAGCGGGGTCTGGACTAGCGCGGGTGTAAAATATATACAACATCTACTAGTATATATATCAATATATAATAATCGCTCCAGGCGTGATAAAATGCAAAACCACAGAAATGTAATAAGTATCACAGAACAATACAGATAATCTGGAAGCCCCAGGTTTCACAGAGCCGCAATTGAAACCCGACGTTCCTCTGGTCGTGTGGATTGCCTGTGCAATGAAACCCTAGACCCCTATGGGCGCGGCAAGTTACCCGTCAAAACCAGAAGAGAGGCAGCCCCCTTTAGCAAGGTGAATGGACCACCCGTACCTCATCCGATATCAGACTAGTAAACCACCCGAACTAAGGCGGTGAAACCCCTGCATCTTTTGCTGCACTTCACGGAATCCGGTAACTTAAGCACCTCTCCTTGGGTCAGCCTGTATCCCCTACGAGTGCGGCGAATAGCCCGTCAATTCTAAAGTGAAGCCCCCTCTGTCTCAAAGCCATGAGATGCGGGCCCGTTGCTCTCTAGAACCCGTCTATCCGTGCACCCCACCGCGGGGTAATCCTAGTACAGAAAATAAAAAATATGTACAACGGGTGCATCGACCTCAACCCGGTCGTGCTCCAAAAGAATAATATACAAACAGGCAGTGACGGCAGTCCACATGTCGGACGCTCGCCCCGCAATATCAAATGTACAAATAAAACTAAACTGTACAAACATTGCACCAAGGCTATCCACCACGACAAATCCGCAACATCACAGCACAACACAGAACATCAACGCGAATGTCACGTTCGCAAATCCGTCTAAAAGGGCTATAGTGATTAGACAAGATTTACCGATCAAATAACATTCACGGTCATGGATAGTAATGTAAGTACTGCGAACTAACTTATTTAAAATTTCGATCGACAAAATTTCTCGTAGTGGGCCCTAAGTACTAATCCAGCACTCAAAATAATCTGGGCCAAAACTAAAAATTCCAGAAACCACATTTCCACACAGAAGACCAGCACAAGAAAAATGGTGCACTGAAACCACATAACTGCGCGGAACCGCGGCCAAAACGTGGTTATTTCCGCGGTTCCGCGGCGTTACTGTGGATTCACGCTACCAAATTTCTACAGTGGTCTTAAAAAAGCCTGCCTGATTTTCTGACATACCCAAAATAATTTTTCGACCACAAAAAAATTTCGACAGAAACTCAGAAAATGGAAATGCGGTTTCGGAAATTTTGATCGATCGATGTTTTAAACAAGTTAGAACAAGCTAGTAAAGCTTAATGGCGTGGCTCTGATACCATGTAAGTCTACGGTAGCGCCCCGACCGTCAATCCAAGGGCAAATGAGGAAACAAAAACTTTTTAGGAAAACGGCGCTATCGTAGTCTTTCATCCGGATCGAACCATTAACGCTAAACTAGCTAACTACTAAGAAGTGAGAGTGGCTATACAGATCGATCCGTGTCCTTCGGTCTTTGGCCACCATCTCAAGCTCCTCGCGGCATCTCCGATCTCCGGTCTCCTCGTTGGAAGGGCACCACATCAATGAGTCTTTTTACGGGCTCCCGCTTCATCTGAAGCAACTCGAACATGAAGTATGCTAGCCGACATGTCCAAGGCGATGTAGAGAATGTGTGTGATAACTTTGTCTCAAGCATCCATTGATTCTCAACTCATGAGAGTGTATGGATGGAGGTTGAAGATGAAGCCATGGTGGAAATGGTGAGCTAGAGGAAGAAGAAGAAGAAGAGGCTTTCTTTTGTTATTGTGTGTGATAAAAGATGAGAGCACTAGAATGATAATCCAAAAGCCAACTCCAAGCCTATGGCTTCCCTCTCTCTCTCTCCATCTTTCATTTCACACTCTAAATCAAACACTAATGTGACATTTGCATAATTAAAGAGACCATGAGTCACTAAACCTGTCCATGTCACATTAAATGCACCTCATCATGAACTAAGCACATAATTTCCACCAAAATAAAAATTAACCCAAATGTTTATGACAAGAAAAAGATATGGCAACATCTAAAGTAAATTCGTGACGGATCACAAGGATACCCCTCACCTGTATATACATACATGCATCCGCATTCCGACTGAATGCGAATGTGATGAGACTAAAGTAATCCAACAAATCTAATACTAGGATCCGACTTAAACCAAAGCCCACTAGTATGATCCGTCCGATCATGATCCGTGCACGACTGCACGTATATGATCGAACCCTGCCATAATACCATACGGCCTCCACAACGTTTCGCCCGAAACTTGAGAAACTATCTGTGGGGGACTCTAAAGACTCGTCAATACATTGGCTGTGAATTTAACCACTAGCACGTCAGTGGCACTAGCTGTACGTAACGGCTACCTATGTATCGACAAAAAGGGAAGCCGATGAGCGAACTCATCTTGGAACCCTACTGAGCCTGTCAATGACAATATCCGTACAGTCCGGTCCGTTCGTCTATGAGTATCGCATGTCGGGATTAGGGGGCTGGTAAACGTCAGACCCCCAAAAGCGGTACAAGTCATGTCGGAGTGTAGCCCAGAACACCCTGAGATACTACTGGAATACCAACCAGTAAATCTCTTGCCTTGGCCAAGGACTTCGTGTAATGGCTCTCCTAGACACAGCGTGATCTCACCCCCAATACCGGGAGAGACGAAACCCCTGCCGATCCGCTCACTGTCTCCATGTGGCTCGGGACTGTACCCAACTAAAACCTGTTTGCACGACTCCTTTGAGTTGTGGTAGGGTAGTAATCAAAGCACAGTAGGAACTCACACGAGACAAATGACGATCTCAGGTCGATGAACTAACCTGTACATATGTCACCAGGGAACTGCTATCTGACGCTAGGTATAATACCAACTAGCATGTTCCCGGCGAGTCCTGTCCGGTATACTCATAACCCAATGAGCACCTGTATATGTCTTAGGTGAACCAACTGACACCAATGGCTTGTGAGACCAGCCATCGCCCCTCGTCGGGGTCTCGATCGTATACACTAGTCTACTCATGGAGTATCGATGCCCAGTCTCGAAACTCCCACGACTAGGGACCTTTTAAGGATGTGCTTATAGACCCCAGCTCCCATGTATATGATCGCCATCATACTGGCAGTCAAGCAAAAATCCTAAGGGCTCTATCAACGTATAATAGTGATCTGTAATGTCACCTAAAACTGTACACGATGATAAAGATAAGCCAGATAGCATACTATCATCTTGAGTAACACTGTCCTACCGGCATAGGTCCTCCCTAAATCATTGCAATCACGTGCCTGCGATCCAATAATTGACTTTGAGGGCACTATATCCAACAACTGGCCGAGACGGAATCCTTATGATTAAGGAGCATCCATCTCTCTTCTTTGATAATGGCACCCGTTGCATGCTGATACCAGGCTACGTAGGCATTCAAGGCATTTGGAATGCGATTAGGCTCAGCAATCAGAAAATGAGACCTTGTATTCGGTCGCATAAAATGGTGCACCACATGGTGAACGCTCTCCTCTGAAGCAACCGGATCGATAAGAAATGCTTCGAGGGGAATGCCTTAGTTGTAGCCGAACTGTTGAGAAAAACGATGTGGGTTGTACCTCATGAATAACACCGAGGAATTTTGCCTTCAATAATAAAAAAACTCGGCCTGATGGAGTACAAATGTACAATCTCCCTGGCCTTCAAAGCAAAAATCCCATCCTTGAATACGTCACGAAGAGGCTGGACTGCTTTGGAGGGTTCTTTACCAATAGTCAGGACCCTATCAACAAAGGTCATTCTATCCCCAACCATGCACGGACGCAGAAGCAATAACCGAGCCTCTCGTTGTGTTGGATATGGAGAAGAAGTATCGACCAATTGCATGACCCGGAAGAAATTATACCTTTCATAATATTTAGGTCTCTTATGCACACCAAAGAAACCCAACACATGCATCTCGAGCCATGATGTGAAATAGTGTAGAGGGAGATTTATGGGTTTCAAACCCGGCTGGATGGTGTCGGCTGCCATACTTAGGCCATTATACAGATGAGCCAATTCTGCAACTCCAACCGCCATACATGTTCCCGCCGCAACACGATGAGCCGAATAGAAAATAGACGGTCTCATGTAGCGAGGTAGCATTGGGAGTGCAAACCAGCTCAGCCACAAGCCAATGAAGCCCACGAAAAACGTTTCCTCATCAATGTCCGGAGCAGCAATTTCTGCAAAAGAGACGATGGGGGTGTCCGGAATAAAGAACTACTTTAAATACGCATCAGCAGTCGTCAACTTGTCCAAGCCAAACCCGAACGGATCATCAAGCTTGGCAAACTTTGCAGCCTTCTTCGACAAAACTTCCAGACGAAGGAAACGGGCGACAAAATCCGTAAAGCTAACCCCATACCCCCCAGACTCCAAAAATAAGCTTTCATAAATATTCAACACTTTGATCAGATTTGGGAACTTGTGTTGGAAAGCATTTTCCGGTGTAAGGCCCATGATGACCGATTTGGTAGCAAAGATATACTCGTCAGGAGGAAGTATCTCCTCATAATGCTCCCCTCTGACAGGTAATCCAGAAATATCTGCGAATTCCTCCAGCGAAATCGATATTTCCCGGTTTGATAGTAGAAACGTGTGGGTCGGGATATTACACTGTTCCAAAAAAGACTTAACCCACCACACATGAGGAGTATGGTAATAGAAGAGAGATGCGTAGACCGCTGGGTATAACCCGATTTTCAACAGTAACAATTTCTTGGCCGATAAGATGTAGTGAGCCCAAATGAGGTAGCCAAATGGATGTCGAGGGGTCACTCATATTGTATAAACCCGACCCCAAGGACGTGCCTCTCCTTGGCATATATGACGTCCTAAAATATCTAGAGCCATTGGCGGTTGGACTGGTATCGATGCTATAGAGGGTTGAAGATGACCTTATGCAGTCCAATTGATCTCTTCCACAGCATAAGCAACCGGGGGAGGGTCAACATACTGAATCGAAGGGATTGGTTCTGATGGCGCCTCACAAGTAAAGCCGCGCCGACCCCAAATAAGGTAGCTGTACCACGCTCCCCATAGATGAAAAGATTTCTGTTCCGGATCGTAGTCCCGAATTAAAGCAAGAACTTCACGATCAGTAAGAGCGTCAGCAAAAGCACTCTCCGAGCGAACATAGGGAAAAAAGGAACCAGAAGCCATGATACCTGAAAAGAAACCCGGTAGAGGGTTAGCGATTAAAATACTAAAATCACTAAGTCTAAAAAAAAAGTGGGCCCCACAAAATCAAGGTGATGGCTCATCAATGATGAGACATGTGCCCATTGTGAGAATCCAAAAGAATTCTCAGTAAATGAATAGTGCTCATTAAACAGTGGAGTTAAAAACTCTCAATATTCCCCGAAAGACGGGCTCTTTAAAACAAGCAACAGATTCAAATTTATGAAAAAAAGAGAAGGGATTAAAATCCCAAAAAATCTAGAAAAGGAAAAAAACATCCAAGAACAGTAAAGGGAATAAAATTCCCAAAGTTCTTAAGATTCAAATAAGAGCTAAGCTCTGCAAAAAAAAATGGAATTAAATTCCCCTAAAACAGTGGGGTTAAATCCCAGAGATCCCCATGTTAGAAAATTCATGGGTTAATTGATGGAATCAAGTTCCAGAAAAATGTCAAGATTGACAGCAGGGTAAAACCTTAAGAGGGAGAATCAAAGATTCTCAAGTCTTGGATATGGACATCAAGATCCACGATCTATATATATAAAAAGGGTATTTTAGATCTCGAAGTGATCGATTCAAAAGAAAAAAGAGAGCTAAGCTCTGTCGAATCTGATAATGGATTCAAAATCCAAAAAAATAAAAAATATATATATATAATCAAAAGGGGTTAAGAGCTAAGCTCTATTCATAATCCTCACCAAGAAATTTGGCAGAGTTTACTCTGTTCAAAAGAGGTTCTTGAGGACAGAGATCTAAGCTCTGGAATGAGAATTAAATTCTCAAAAGAAGAGCAAGGCTCAAGGAAGAAGATGATAAGATAGCAGTCATCTTAAGGGCCAAATGCCCAATTTATAAGACGTGGGGTGAACGGTTCAACTTCCTAGGTGATCCAACGGTGGTAAAAGTGATACTGTTGCACTCACGTGTAAGCCACGTGAGAACAACGATGGGGGGGATTTGTTCCCCTATTAATTAAACACAATAATGAGAGCTAAGCTCTGTTAATTACAATGAGGCAGCGCCTCACGTGCTCTCCACGAGAGCGCTGGCGCTAATCTTATAGGATTAAATCCTATAGTGGCGCCGCACGTAAAGTTCATGTGAGCACCAATGTGCAAAGCACAGGAGCGCCTGTTATATATAATAATTAAATTCTTAAATGGTGCCCACATGCATAATACGTGAGCGCCAGCGCCAAAATTAAGAGTAGGTAGAATTAAATTCTACATGAAAATTATTTCCCTAAAACTTGGAATATTCCCTGTTAAACAGAGCCATTGGATCAAAAATCCAATAGTGATTATAAATCATCAAATGATAGAATTAGATTCTATTAGGAGAAAATATCTCCCTAATCTTTCTAAGTATGAAAGATATTCTCGGTTGGGTCAAAGATCCAATAATAGAATTAAATTCTATTTTTTGGAATATATTTTCCCAATCTTTTTGAAAATGAAGATCGTTCTCTGTAAAACAGAGAGCCCTTAGATCAAAAATCCAATGGTTGTTAAAAATCACCGTTTGACAGATTTAAATTCTGTATATGGGAAAATATTTTTTTAATCTTGTTAAAAACAAGAAAACATATTCTATAAAACAGAAATCACTGGATCAAAGATCCAACGGTGGATAAAATTCCCCAAATAATCTTTGAGACCAATTAAATCAATTGGAATCTCTCAATGAGAGATTTTCTCAAAACTGATCAACAATTTGCCTTGCCTATATAAAAGACCTGAGACTTCAAATCTCACAGAGATAGAGAAAGAGAGAGAGAGACAGAGAGGAGACACAGGTAAAAAGGAGGAACCCCGATAAGCTTCTGCAAACACTGCAATTGAGAATTGTCTTTCTCTTTAAAAGAAGATCTTCCTCTTTTCAAACCCTAGGTAAAGAAAAGAAGAGACTAAAAATATATCCTTTGCCTAGTGCAATTAAAACACAAGGGTTTAACCCTTCATATAAGAACTTAGTTCTTTCTCTGGCTCTAAGATCCGTAAGACAAATCTCCCACAAGTTGAGAATTTAATTCTCATCGGAAAGATTATGTCCTTCAGACTCAAAATCTAGGGGAAAGAACTAGGTAAAAAGAAAAGACAGAAAAGAAGCATGTTCCAGGAATTTAATTCCTCTGAAAACAGGGTTTAACCCTATAAAGAAACTTAGTTCTTATATAAAAAAAACATAAGAATTTGGTTCTTAAAGAAAACTTGATCTCCGATCTTCAAAACAAAGGTCTTGGTGATCATTAATGGTCAAAATGCCATTAACAGAGATTCAATCTCTAAAAAAAGAAAAGGAACTCGGCGCCTCACGTGAAAAACACGTAAGCGGCCAAAAGATTCCCAAAACAAAGGACTCAGAGCCTTACGTGCTTCCCACGTAGGCGCCCCAAGCAAAGGACTCAGTGCCTCACGTGCTTCCTACGTGGGCGCTCAAAACAGAAGGCCAGAGCCTCACGTGAAGTACATGTGAGCGCTGAGTAAAAGTGCTTAGCACTTCATATTCAGTCAAAATGACTGAGTGCTTAGCACCAATTGGGCAACGCCCACACCCTAGCGTCGCACGTACTCCTCACGTGAGCGCTATACCAAGTGCTTAGCACTCCATATTCAGTCAAAATAACTAAGTGCTTAGCACTAGTTAGGCAGCGCCTCACGTGATTCACACATGAGCGCTATACAAAAGTGCTTAGCACTATATATATTCAGTCAAAATGACTAAAGTACTTAACACTGATTGGGAAGCGCCCATGACTGACTGCTTCACGTGATACATATGTGAGCGCCAGAGTCTCAAACAAGTGCTTAACACTTCTGCATAAAAGAAAAAGGCCGAGTAAAAAGAACCCAAATAAGTGCTTAGCACTTTTGAATAAAAAAAAAGAAAGAAAAAGACTGAGCAGACCAAGTCTAAATTGGCTAAAATTCTCTCTGAAGTTTCTTGCAGCTGAGCCCAAATACTCTATTGTTGGATCTCAACAAAAATTTGACGATCTCTGAAACATATCTAAGTTGATTTTAGTCTCAAATAGAACTAACGTATCCTTAGTTAAAATAAATTGAGCCCAAATGCTCATATATTTAAGTTGATCTTAATCTCAAACTAGATTAACGGTCCTTAAATAAAATAAAATATTTTTGAACTAAAGGAAAATATAACCTAAGTTCAAAACCCAAATTCAAAAATATACGGATTTGGACTAATTTACGCCCTATGGGCGACGATATAAACTAGTCTCCGTATACAATCTATGGGCAACCAAAACAAAAAAAATAAACACACGACACGAAGTGAACTGCTGGAGAAGGAGAAAGTGGCTATCGCAACGCGATAACATAATTAACTGCAAGGGATTGCGCCTACAGGGAAGAACGTCCCCACAATAAAAAAAACTCCTCACAAATTAGGGGGAATCTGATAAAGTCCACTACAACGGTCGTATCTATCCAAACCTCCGATATACGGTGACATAAATCGACTTGGTATTTTTGGAGAGGTGGATGGGTATGTCCAACTAATATCTGCCCCCAAATTCAGGCCAGACATTCTCAGCGTCTCTGTCCGGTCTTTTGGCGGTGAACAGAGATCGCCTCCTCCCCACCAACACTTCGACCACCCTATCATAACCCAACTTCTAAGCTCCCATTACACCATCTCCAAGCTTCAACACCACTGACAAGCATCCTAAGCCACTGTCGACCACGTCCCCGTGCCACCATCACCTCCCTTACAGCACTGTTGCCTGAGCTCCTCTACATCACCGCAATCGCACGCCACCACTAGCTTCCCTCCTCCTTCCCCAAAAGCCTAACAACTCTTTACTATCGCCACCCGCTGCCTTCGCCGCCTCCTCCTCACCGTTGACCTCGGCACCCTACATCGTCGGCTTAAGCCCAACGCCGATGAGCCCACTCCCTCTCTCCCATCACCGAGTCTCAACCTAACATCATCAACCCGACCACTAATCCCCCTTGTCTCCGACGAGCTCGGGACCGCCGCCACCATCATCGAGCACCCAGCCTACCTCGCTCTCTTCCTCCAAGTGAGCTTCTACCCAAGCCAATAGCAGAGCCTAGACCCTATCCGTTGCTTCCCCTCGTCGTCGCCACGTTGCTGCTGCTTGTGTGGCTGTGTTCGTGTCTGTGTCTTCGCCGTAACCGTCCGTGCGATCGTCGTCATTGTGCCGTCGTCAAAGGAAAGTGAAACCCATACTTTCTTTAACATGCTATGAATATAGATCTCTGATTTCATGTTAAAAGTATATTTGATAGATTAGTACGAACATGTATGAAGTAGTATACTATCACGTATATATTGTAAGTCGTCATCGTATTTTTCATGGAAACCCATGGTAATTCTAAAATGTTAGTTTTGAGCATAATCGGATCTAAAACATCATATTAATATCGCGTGGAATTGTAAGTATTAGATACCGTTATCAAAAGTTAGGCAGAACCAAATTTAATCCAATAGTTCTTGATATTGAATGCTAAGAGTTCGATGTAATGAACTGAACCAAAACCCCGTCGATCATGCTCAAAGATTTTACCAATATTTTCTTTTGCTACTTATGATTATCGTGTAGAAAACTAAACTCAAAATAACGAAGTATCGAACATGAAACGACGTCCTAAAAAGGCGACGTCAAATCTAGTTTTTACTGTACACGTCGTGGTTTTAAATTAATAAAAATTTTGATACATAGTGGAATGTAATGTTCTATGGCTCATATTGAATCTGACTCGATAATACATAACCCCATATTATTTATTTTTCGATACTGATATATATCAATGACGAAAACTGATTTGGAATGCGGCTTTGGATTGCAGTCCAGAGCAACATTTCCTATTGACACCTGGTTCTAAATAAATGTGTAGCTCTGTAGGAACATGAAAATATGTGGAACCATATACTGTTTTGAAGATAATCATGTTAGATAACTATAGGTGGTGGTTCTGTTTGATTTTACTGTCGTTTGATATTTTAATTTTATTTTAAACGTCGAGGTGTACTGCAGTTGAGTACAGGGACATAGTGTATACCCTAGCCTTAAACAGAACTTATCTCCCAGAACACGGTGGATATGGTTGATATGTCTAGTGCGTTGGAAATACAATTGATAAATATAAATTTTATCTAACTGTAGCGTTGCCTAATTATGATCCCAATAGGGAGTAAAATGTGTTACGAAATGGACTTTCAGTTCAGGAACTGAATTTCCAGCGATGAACACTTAAAATGAAATGACTGTAACTCGTAAACATGAAACCCGATTTATCTGAAACCATTTTTTTTAGATTTCTGTTTAAGTTTACTTACTTCTTCTTTTGTATCTTTTGCCTAGTTACAAATGTACAAATTAATATGTTTTTCTGAACTCGTAATGCATATTGTGTTTCATATCGTACATGACTTGTTATGTGGCATCATTCTCGTATTTACCCAACCGTGATACCTTTAGTGATAGCGAACGTTTATAGTGATTTGTAACAAAATTTGTATTGTCGAACGTGAGTGGTATTGGATTAGTTATGTCAAGTACGCCAGAGATAAATGATTAATTCGTAAAAGTGAACAGTGCAATGAAAAGTGAATAAAACCATGATTTTGGCATGTGCTTGTATACAACTAGTCCTATACATATAGTTATTGTAACATGGGAAAATGGGAAAAGTAAGGTGGAATCGAACTCGTATTTAGCAAAGTATAATGACTTGGAGGATGATTATTCGATATTAGAGACACACACGCATTAGGTCGTAGGCCTAGCGGCACGGCTGCAGGGTTATATCCCGGGTAATAGTGGACCGTAGTCTCGGGCATGCACGAGACCCTTGTTAAACAAAAGCATTCTTTTCCACCAATTGATTTCAATTGACTTAGTGACTGATAGGTATTGACATACACGTTGTATGGATTGCTGACATGATACATATACTTTACCGTTCATATTCACTTGATATTTCATGTTGTTGTATTCTGCCATTTATTTCATGTTTAATATCACAGTACACACGCTGTATATATTGCTATATATGTCGCTCTGACGACCTGAGTGTGCATGCTCAGAGGATGAAGTGGACCCAGCTCAGGAGCAGGACCTGCCATTCGAGATCGCAGAGGTTTAAACCGCGACACCATCGCTATCGGCTTCTACTTGAAATAAGGATATTGTTATTTCTTTGGTTAGTTGTTTCTTTCATGTGAATGATTGTATCTTGAACTCTGTTGATTAAATGTAATAAAGTTTCGAGCTGTGATTTCCTTTACTTTCGTGCTGTAATTACTGATTACCATGTAATACTAGAAGCCGAAGTGTGACTACGGAAGGATTTTTCTTGACCATAGGAGTATGGCTAGTCTAGTCACCCCTCGTATTCCGTATTTTTAGAAGCAAGACGTGACATGGCCTAATTCATATGTCATCAATTCCTAATTAGTTTAACCTTACATAGTTTAGGAAACCTTGAAACC
This sequence comes from Agapanthus africanus, assembly GCA_030015575.1. NCBI lineage: Eukaryota > Viridiplantae > Streptophyta > Magnoliopsida > Asparagales > Amaryllidaceae > Agapanthus > Agapanthus africanus. The sequence continues at coordinate 194,722,009 of CM057339.1, read as the reverse complement.
TCTAAAAAGGACATTATGCATCTTATTCCAAAAAACATAAGAAGGTGGCTCAAGATTGAAGATAATCTTGAAAATAAGTATTATTTCTTTTCCAAGTAAACATCTCTTCCCTTCTTCTACGAGAAATTTTATTCAATGTTTGAGATGCAATGTATCCGGCCAAAAATATACGTGTCTAAAAAAGTAGGTTAAATTGTCAGAATCCATCTCCAACGGTTCAACTTATATATAGAACCATATTGTTTTTGTTTTATCTCTTCCACGGGGCATACATGACCGACATTTCTTTTTGATAGAAATAAGAAAACAAAAATAAAACGAGGAAAGGATAATTCTTCTTATTCATTGACATTGTAATGTCAACCTCACGTGTGTATGTATACACAGGGCTAGAACCATGATCTCTTGATTGGGGTGGCAAACCCATACATGCTAATAAATGTAATCCAGACACTCAATTTCAATATAAATTTAAGGTGATAATTCTTCTCATGCTATTGCTAATGCATTTGCTTAATATATAAGCATTTATAGATTTATATTTCTTAAATCAGACATGTGAGCATAATAAAAATTAGACTTAGTAGGTTATAAAAGATCATAATGCTTATATTTGCTAATACACACCATAATGTATTACTTCCTTGTGAAAATTATGCTAATTTTTTTATAATCATTGCTGAATAATAGCCTAATAATTGTATTTTTATTTAGATTCCTTAAATAGCTATTATTAATTTATTGCTAGACTAAAATTAGCTAAAACTAGAATTATTAAATATGTTAGATATAACTGATAGGATTTGCAGATTTAAATATGTATATTCTAAACTTAATATATTTTTAAAAAAATAACCTATATAATTTCCAAATAACTACCTCTCATCTCTATTATTATAGTGCTAAAAGGAATATGTCTCAAAATTGAGAATCCAATTTCAATGACAACCTTTTAAATGGCTATAAAATTTTCTTATTCTCGCTGGCACAAAATTATATATATATATATGTGTGTGTGTGTGTAGAGAGAGAGAGAGCACGCAAATCAGTTAGGACGGATTCGTATTTTTTCAAATTCACAATTTTTTTTGTGTAATCTCCTTTCAACGATCCGCTCCGTCCAAGGTGTTCTACATGTCCTATATAGTGTATGGATGAAAAATCATCTCAAATGGAAGTGTTTTGCATGTGCAAAATGTGTGAATTTATTTCAGCTGTGCAATTTTTAAACAGGGTTTTGCACATGAAAAACACTTCCATTCAATGTGATTTTTCATTCATGCACTATCTACAATGTGTAGAACACATGTACGGAGTGGATCGTTGAAAAGAGGTTATGTGAAAAAGTTCGGGAACTTAAAATATACGAACCCACCCTAACAGATCCGTATATATATATAATGTTAACTCCTATCTCTCTCTGCACTAACTACTCCCTCACTATTTCTTCAATAACCAACTCCACAAATCTCACTCAATTACTAACGTGTATTGCACGTGTAAAATACTATTTAATATAGTAGATATACTAACTACTAACTATATCTCCTTTAATTAAGGAGATAGGGTTATTTAGATTGGATCTTTTTCTTCAAAGAATAAGAATGTCACGTATCTTTATTTGTGTGATGTTCGGAACCGTGACAAGAAACTAAAAGTGTCTTAGCACCTCTACTAGGTTTCCACATGCATCAAGTATGCAATTTTAAAAAATCTAGAGGTCTAAGCTACACTAACCTAGAATCGAACTAGAGAATTAGGGTTTTATAACAAGAAAGCAAGTTCTATACTAAGTGAAGAAGGTTACAATCTTTGTAGAACAAGTCTTTCACTTCTATAGCTCCAAGTAGTGGTCCCTAGAACTCTTCTTGGCTCCACATGAAGAAAAGATCGAGCTTGCGACGTAATCTTCGAAGCCGAAGATGATCCACCTTGAAGTCTCACTAACTCAAACTAACTCTTCACTAATCAAGGTATTAGTGAAGCTAACAACCTAAACTAATGGGCTAGACTAGTGTAGGTTGATGAAGTAGAAATTTTGCTCACTTTAGAAATCTATTTCTCTTTTTATTTCCAACTCAACAAAAACCCTAGAGAGCTTTCAAGAGGAAGAAGATGAACTTGGGTGAGTGAGAGTTATTTGTGATGAATAATGAGAGAGTGAACCATGAGCTGATGATAATGTTGTGATGAATAAATATCTTAGAGAAAAACAAAAAGAGAGAAATGAGTCATGGCTTCTCAATGCTTCTCCAAGCATCAAAGCCATGACTCATTTCTTTTCTTTTCTATTTTCTTTTTAGATTAAATTATCTCAATTATCTTTAGGTCATGTGTGAGTCTCATACACCCATGTTCTATATATCATCAACCACGATACATAATCCAAATACATATATAAATATATATCACATATATATTAAATGTATTTAAAGAGAAGAAAATTATTAGTGAGCTTTAATATTAGTTAATATATAAATATATCAAATATAAATATATATCAAATTATTAAATTTAAACTTGATTCAATAATCCGGTTATATCATATATAACCGACTAATATCATATATATGTATATCAAATTATTAAATCAACACTTGATTCAATAATCCGGTTATATCACATATAACCGACAATATTCAATATTCAATATCAAATCAACACTTGATTCAATAATCCGGTCATATCATATATAACCGGCCAATATCAAATATATATACATATAACAAATCATTGAATCAACACTTGATTCAATAATCCGGTTATATCACATAAAACCTAACTGATATCAAATATCGCGAGATTAGAATACGATATCACATACTCGTATTTAATCAAGCTCCCGCGCATATCACCATATGTGCCCTACTACATTTCGCTTGAGCTAGGAAACCTCTGTGTGGAACTCTAAAGACTCGTCAATACGCCAGCAGTAAGTAATGATCACATCAGATATCCACAAGCCGTCAGCGGTACTAGCTGGACGTAACGGCTACCTAGGTATTAAACGAATAGAAGATCAACAAGTAAGCTTGTCCAAACTCTCATAAAGCCTATAAGCAACACTTACCGTACAGTCCGGTCTCTTTGTCTGATATGTCGTATATCGAGTCTAGGGGTGGAATCGTCAGACCCCAGTAACTTGATAAGTCATGCCGATATGTGGCCTATAACCGTTCGAGAAATTACTGATAACACTTACCAGTAAATCTCATCAGCCCTGGCTAGAGACTTGTTGTTATAGCCAATCGAGTATAGCGCAACATCAACTCCCTATATCGGGAGAGACGTAACCCCTCCTATCGCTCACTGCCTCCATGTGACTCGGGACTGTACCCAAAATCCACCTGTTTGCATGACTCCTTTGAGCCGTGGTAGGGAGAAAATAAAAGCACAATGGGAACCACAAAAAACACTAAGACGATCTCGGGTCTATAGACTAACTTGTACAAGTGTCACCAGAGAACTGCTATCTGACGATATGTATGGTACCATCTAGGAGTTCTCGGCGAGTCCTGTTCGGTGCACCCATTCTTTAATGAGTACCTGTGTACAATATTTGATGTCAAACAACAATGGTTGTGGGATCAACCATCGCCCTATACAGGGTCAAGAAACGTACACACTAGTCTACTCTGGAATATTGATGACCTGTTTCGATACTCTCTCGACTAGGAACTGTTATAGGATGTTCTTGCGGACTACACAAACCCCACTAGTATGATCTGCATCATAGTCCTGGTAGTCAAGCCAACATCTTAAAGGCTTTATCAACTTGTATCAAAGAGACAGAATAATAATAATAAGTGTATATGTTAAGATAAAGTGCAATCAGATAGCATACTATCATGTCGAGCAAGAAAGTCCTATATATATATGTATGTATATGTCAAAGCATCCACTATATCATACAATAATGTCCTCTAGGTCATACATATTCCTAACAATCTCCCACTTGCATATAGGCCAGTTGTTACAGTATCTCATACCCAACATCCCAAAAAGTCTCTCAAACTGCGTCTGGGGGGGCCTTCATAAGTGGATCCGATGTGTTATCCTTCGTGTCAACTCTCCTGATCTCGATCTCTCGACGATCAAGTATCTCCCGGATCAGGTGATACCGCCTCAGAATATGTCTGGATCGCTGATGGGACCGGGGTTCCTTGGCCAAAGCCACGGCTCCATTGTTATCACAATACAAGGGTATTGGATGCTCAATGGATGGAACCACACCAAGTTCAGCAATGAACTTCTTCATCCAGACAGCCTGTTTAGCAGCATCGTTGGCAGCGATGTATTCAGCCTCCATCGTCGAGTCTGCCACGGTATCTTGCTTGGAACTCTTCCAACATACCACCCCTCTATTGAGGGTGAAGACAAATACAGAGACCGACTTACTGTCGTCCTTATCACTCTGGATGCTCCAATCAGTAAAGGACTCCACCTGGAGTTCTCCGTTACCATACACCAAGAACATTTCTTTAGTCCTTCTCAAGTACTTAAGAATATTCTTCACAGCTGTCCAGTGCTTCTCCCCGGGATCTGATTGATACCTGGTTACCACACTAAGTGCATAAGCTACATCCGGTCTGGTGCATAATATCGCGTACATGATAGACCCAACTGTAGAAGCATAGGGTATCACGGTCATGCGAGCCCTCTCCAAATCAGTCTTGGGAGACATCTCTTTGGAGAGAGTGATTCTTGAACAAGCGGGTAAATTACCACGCTTAGAATCTTCCATACTAAACCACTTTAGTATGGTGTCAATGTACCTGGATTGGGACAATCCTAACACCCTTTTAGAACTATCTCTATAGATCTGTATCCCCAGGATGTAGGAGTCATCACCCAGATCTTTCATGAAGAACTTTTGTGATAAGAAGAGCTTGACTGAGTATAGCATAGGAACATCATTTCCTATCAAGAGTATGTCATCCACGTATAATACGAGGAAGACAACCGTACTCTCTACAACCTTTTTATATATATAAGGTTCATCTATGTTTTTGATGAAGTCAAACTCTTTAACCGCCATATCAAAATAGATGTTCCATCTCCGCGATGCCTGCTTTAATCCGTAGATTGATTTAAGTAGCTTGCACACATTTCCGCTGCTCCCACTGTCTACGAAGCCCTCTAGATGTTTCATGTACACACTCTTTCAAAATCACCATTTAGAAAAGCAGTCTTGACGTCTATCTGTCAGATTTCGTAGTCACGATATGCAGCAATGGCAAGTAGGATCCTGATGGACTTAAGCATAGCCACTGGAGAAAAAGTTTCATCATAGTTGATACCTGGTCGTTGATGAAAACCTTTTGCTACAAGTCTAGCTTTGAAGGTCTCAACCTTTCCATCTACACCAATTTTCTTCTTAAAGATCCATCTGCTCCCAATGGGTTTTACCCCTTCAGGAGCAACTTCCAAAATCCATACTTTGTTGGTGTACATGGATTCCATCTCAGATCGCATAGCATCCAGCCATTTTACAGAGTCTCCACTTGTGATGGCCTGGTCGAAACTAGTTGGGTCATCATCTTTCATGATGCAATCCTCACTCCCACTGTCTATGAGAAAATCTTAGTATTTCTCAGGTGGATAAGGAACCCTACCAGATCTGCGGAGTGGCTGACGTTCGTCGGGGACTATCGAATCCTCCGATTCTACCAAATCATCAGTTGTAGTTTGTGTAGCTGGAACTTCTTCTAGTTCTACCTCATTACCACTAATTTCTTTCACAAGAAATACCTTTTTCTAAAAAAGGTGGCATGTCGAGAAACAAACACCTTTTGTTCCTCGGTGTGGTAGAAGATATACCTCGCGAATGTTTGGGATATCCAAAAAACTTACACAGAACAGACCTTGCCACGAGCTTGTCCGGATTTTGCGTTTTAACATAAACCGGACAACCCCATATCTTAATAAAATTAAGACATGGTCTCTTCCCCTTCCATATCTCATATGGAGTAGTAGGCACGGATTTGGTAGGAACCATATTCAATAGGTATGCAGCTGTCTCAAGTGCATAACCCTAAAAGGAAATAGGTAACTCAACAATACTCATCATAGAGCGCACCATATCTAATAGTGTGCGATTCCTCCGCTCCAAAACTCTATTGTGATGTGGTGTATACGGAGGAGTAAACTGAGAGAGAATCTCATTCTCTTTTAAATAGTCTTGGAATTTTGTGCTCAAGTATTTTCATCCTCGATCAGATCGAAGGACTTTAATACTTTTACTCGTCTAGTTCTCAACTTCGTACTTATATTCCTTGAATTTCTTAAAAGCTTAAGATTTTTGTTTCAACAGGAACACGTGTCCGAATCTTGAGAGATCATCGGTGAATGTAATAAAGTACGAGGAACCATTCCTGGCATGTGTAGACATAGGACCACATACATCACTATATATTAGTCCCAAGAGTTTTGTAGCTCTTTCTCTATATCCTGTAAACGAAGTTTTGGTCATCTTGCCTTTGAGACATGACTCGCAAGTTTCATAAGATGTAAATTCGAACGGATTCAAATATCCATCTCTATGCAACTTCGCTAGTCTTTTCGTATTGATATGACCAAGTATACAATGCCACAAGAAGGCTCCGTTCATTTCTGAACTTTTCTTCTTGTTTGTGTTCTCTATATTTAGAACTGTGTTTTGATTTATAACGTATATACCATTACACAATGCACCAAACCCAATCAACACTTGATTTAGGAAAATGTTCATAACATTTTTCTCTAGTGCAAAGTTATATCCTTATTTATCTAATAAGGAAACGGATATTATGTTGCACATCATCGACGGTACGCAATAACAGTCGTTCAAAATCATTTTATTACCATTTGGCAATACATGGTGATATTCACCGACAGCTTCAGCAGCAACTATTGCTCCGTTCCCTACTCTGAGAGACATATCACCATTTCCCAGTTCTCTACTTCTTTTTAACCCTTGTAACATATTACAAATATGAGATCCTGATCCGGTATCTAATACCCAGGACGTAGAGCAAACTGAGAAACGGTTCTCAACAACGAACACACCCGAAGAAGATGCATCAGCATTCTCTTTCTTTGTTCGGGTTGCATGGGAATCCTTGCATTCCCCCTATTCCTTGCTCAGACTTATAACAGTCATAAGAAAGAGCGAAACCAACGTTCCACAGCCCAGTATAATAAGCTGGTTCGGTCAATACATCCATATTATTATCTTGATTAAAGCGTGTCATGATCGCTACCTGGAGAGAGAGAGAGAAGAAAACACTTTAGCGTGCGCTCTTGCAAGATTAGATTGGTTATTATCTTATCTAATCAGGATGGCTCCCACTATTTTTATCAAATTTTCTTTCAAACCCTAAAAAGTAAGATTAGCCGGGATTAATTACACCCTATAAGTTCGCCAATCGGTCAGCCAGGCAGGTATTGGTTCTCCGAGGGAGTCTCCCCATGCTTTCTCATGGAACTAATTAAATAACCTCGTTTCCGCATAGGCATAACCCTGTTAACACCTTTCTTAGACACCTACTGGATCAGCTAATTGTAAAGTGAAAATCTCTCCGGGGGTAACTTTTACTTGCAGTGGGTATTGGGATCCAACTATCTCATAGAAGGTATGTAATCTCATTGCAAATTTCAACACTTGAAATTCCCAATATCTATTTTTACCCCTAACGACCTATGACCTTAACGGAGGCCAACAAACCATTGGCCGCTAGTCAAGTTCAACCTGTCATTTCTTGATTGAATTAAACACATCCGCACGACCCTTGACGGAGGCCAATAAGGTCGTACGACTACCCTAATCCAATCGCATCATATACGGAAGATAAGCACTAATCATCTACCGCACACTACGCCTTGATGGAGGCCTACAAACGCAACACAAATACTGAATAGTCTTTATCTGAAATGACGGAGGGCTACTACTGGTTTTAAAGAAAACCTTTAACGTAATGAACTTGATATCGTTGTAGAATTAAGTGATTTGAAAAGGGATGGTTTAAACTCCGCTTTTAAAATCTCATAGTTTTCAAAACAAATCTAGTGGGTTGTAGCATATGCTAGTTTTGCTAAAAAGGTCATTACCGGTGAAGAGATCTAGGCTCTTTCCTCATCGAATGAGGTGCTGGATATTCATAATGGAATACCGCTGTGCAAAGCAAAAACTAGAGCTGCCATTTTGAAAATTTTGATTCGACAACATCTTTAGGTTTCTTTCTTTTCATTAATCTCATTAATGACGTCCCATCATTTATGTTTCCTAAACATCACAGAAGAAAAGAAAATAAAACATACATATATGCCATCTGCATTCGCCACAGGGACTCGTGTTTTCACCGTAAGGTTACTTAACTTACGGCAGGGCGGGGTCAGAACTAGTCTGGATGCAAAACATATATAGTGTCTACTAATATATCATAGATATATATATAAGTAGCATTCGTCTCATGCAGTTATATGATCACATCACAGAACTCAAGCAGCAGAAACAAACATATGAAATATAGGATATACTAGGAGGTCCGCGTTTTAAATTAAGCCAGTAATGAAAAACACGGATTCCACAGTCGTGATGAATAGCTAAACCCACATTCCTAGACCCCTACGAGAGCGGCAAGTGACCCTGCCAATTCTAGAGTTAGGCAACCCGGTCTCGACTCCTCGAGATGGCCTCCTACAAGACTCTTGAACCCGGTTACTTGTGCTCCCCGCCTTGGGTATATCCTAATGCAAAAAAGTAAATAATATACATCAATGGTGACAACAAACTCAACCCAGAAGTTTCGCAAAAAAAGAATATTACATACAATATTTTACATTAATGAAAATATAAAAACTCTCATCTCACGTAAAAATCCTCGGCTATTCAATCACGACGATCCAATATAACATATCACAGCAACACAATAACATCACATGTCATCAACGTAAGTAAATATGCGTACTCCCAATGTCGTTGTCGTATAGCAACGAGATCGGGGATACACCACATATTACACTTACGGTCGCAGAAAAGAAATGAAAACTACAATAATTAGAATCCGCATCATCCTTAGATATCATAAACCCGGAGTATCACATACTCCGGATATCATGCCTAACCAAATAAATCTTGCATTTAAGTCTCGAATTGAAAACAATTTTCAATAAATTAGTCGGGTAATTCAACAAGATTCTCGATGACTTGATCGAATGCTCGTCGGGAACTTTAGTAGATGGTCACACCCCCGATGCTGTCAACAAAGTGTGCTTAGGCGGAACACTGCGACCGCGAGCACCCTAGTGGATGCTTTTGTTTACGGTGTTCTCCTATAGTCACTTGGTCGGGGCTGTGGAGCGTGGTTATCTAGTAGTGTTTCCCAGCGAGTGTTCGCGTACAATACGAGATTGCGACAGAATTTTGATCCGAATCGAATCTCCGTGGCAATCGATCAAATGAGACTAAAATGCTAGATTCACAAGTCACAAACTAGTTTTCACAAAACTAATTAATGTGGATTCCAAAAATTGTATCACATATCAAAACTATCTTGACGATGTTAAACATTTCGATCGATTTTTCAAACACCGGCAAATCACAGAGACCTCAACAACTTGAGCCTAACTAAAAATTCCCAGAAAGAGCAAAATCACATAATGGAGCAGCACAAATAATACGAGTCCAAATCTCTCCAAAAGTGCGGCGGAACCGCGGCTAAACCCTAGGTTATGCGGCGGTTCCGCGGCCATTTGGTCGAGATAGGATCTCGTACTTCTTGGGGCTCCATAGAAAACCCTGCATGATTTTCTGGATATTTTTAATCTGAAAAATTTCAACTTTTGAGAAAATAGACAGAAACTTTGAAAATTAGGGGTTTGAAACATCGATCGAACACTTTAACGTCGTTTAGACTTCGCCTAAAGCTCTAGCTTGGCTTTGATACCAAGAAAGTGTGTCTTGGCACCTCTACTAGGTTTCCACATGCATCAAGTATGAAATTTTAAAAAATCTAGTGGTCTAAGCTACACTAACCTAGAATCGAACTAGAGAATTAGGGTTTTATAAAAAGAAAGCAAGTTCTATACTAAGCGAAGAAGGTTACAACCTTTGTAGACCAAGTCCTTCACTTCTATAGCTCCAAGTAGTAGTCCCTAGAACTCTACTTGGCTCCACTTGAAGAAAGGATCGAGCTTGCTACGTGATCTTCGAAGCCGAAAATGATCCACCTTGAAGTCTCACTAACTCAAACTATCTCTTCACTAATCAAGGTATTAGTGAAGCTAACAACCTAAACTAATGGGCTAGATTAGTGTAGGTTGATGAAGTAGGAATTTTGCTCACTTTAGAAATCTATTTCTCTTTTTATTTCCAACTCAACAAAAACCCTAGAGAGCTTTCAAGAGAAAGAAGATGAACTTGTGTGAGTGAGAGTTATTTGTGATGAATAATGAGAGAGTGAACCATAAGCTGATGATAATGTTGTGATGAATAAATATCTTAGAGAACAACAAAAAGAGAGAGATGGGTCATGACTTCTCAATACTTCTCCAAGCATCCAAGCCATGACTCATTTCTTTTCTTTTCTATATTCTTTTTAGATTAAATCATCTCAATTATCTTTAGGTCATGTGTGAGTCTCATACACCCATGTTCTATGTATCATCAACCATGATACATAATCCAAATACATATATAAATATATATCATATATATATTGAAGTATTTAAAGAGAAGAAAATTATTAGTGAGCTTTAATATTAGTCAATATATAAATATATCAAATATAAATACATATCAAATTATTAAATCAAAACTTGATTCAATAATCCGGTTATATCATATATAACCGACTAATATCATATATGTGTGTGTGTGTGTGTCAAATTATTAAATCAACACTTGATTCAATAATCCGGTTATATCACATATAACCGACAATATTCAATATTCAATATCAAATCAACACTTGATTCAATAATCCGGTCATATCATATATAACCGGCCAATATCAAATATATATACATATAACAAATCATTGAATCAACACTTGATTCAATAATCCGGTTATATCATATAAAACCTAACCGATATCAAATATCACGATATTAGAATACGGTATCACATACTCGTATTTAATCAAGCTCCCGCACATAACACCATATGTGCCCTACTTCTTTTCGCTTGAGCTAGAAAACCTCTGTGTGGGACTCTAAAGACTCATCAATACGCCAGCAGTAGGTAATGATCACATCAGATACCCACAAGCCGTCAGCGGTACTAGCTGGACGTAACGGCTACCTAGGTATTAAACGAATATAAGATCAACAAGTAAGCTTGTCCAAACTCTCATAAAGCCTATAAGCAACACTTACCGTACAGTCCGGTCTCTTCGTCTGATATGTCGTATATCGAGTCTAGGGGTGGAATCGTCAGACCCCAGTAACTTGATAAGTCATGCCGATATGTGGCCTATAACCGTTCAAGAAACTACTGATAACACTTACCAGTAAATCTCATCAGCCCTGGCCAGAGACTTGCTGTTATAGCCAATCGAGCATAGCGCAACATCAACTCCCTATATCGGGAGAGAAGAAACCCCTCCTATCGCTCACTGTCTCCATGTGACTCGGGACTGTACCCAAAATCCACATGTTTGCACGACTCCTTTGAGCCGTGGTAAGGAGAAAATAAAAGCACAGTGGGAACCACAAAAAACACTATGACGATCTCGGGTCTATAGACTAACTTGTACAAGTGTCACCAGAGAATTGCTATCTGACGATATGTATGGTACCATCTAGGAGTTCTCGGCGACTCCTGTTCTGTGCACCCATTCTCTAATGAGTATCTGTGTACAATCTTTGATGTAAGACACCAATGGTTGTGGGATCAACCATCGCCCATACATGGTCAAGAAACGTACACACTAGTCTACTCTGGAATATCGATGCCCTGTCTCGATACTCCTTCGACTAGGAACTGTTAAAGGATATTCTTGTGGACTACACAAGCCCCACTAGTATGATCTGCATTATAGTCCTAGTAGTCAAGCCAACATCCTAAGGGCTTTATCAATATTTATCAGAGAGACAGAATAATAATAATAAGTGTACATGTTAAGATAAAGTGCAACCAGATAGCATACTATCATGTCGAGCAAGAAAGTGCTATATATATATATATATAGATATATATATATATATATATATATATATGTCCAAGCATCCACTATATCATACAATAATGGCCTCTAGGGCATACATATTCATAACAAAAACTTGATCATGATAGAAATTTTCGGATTCTAACAACGTAGTTCTATCCCTGTGCACACACACACTAAAAAATGTATGACATCTTGATGGAGGTCAGAATCTCCCTCAGATGTTGTCCTCCGTCGATCTTGCGGCCAGCGGGGCTGAACGGTTTAGATTGGGTATGTGGATTGAATGTGTGGATCTCAATAGGTCGTTGGATATTGTTGACGCCGAGCTACCTGCAAGGGAAGTCCTGTGGTGGGAAACCACCGTAGGACCCTCCGACGATCAAGTAAGTACCGAGGAATATTGAGACAGAATAGCTGCGTATTGGATTGAGTTCGACGTACCTGAGTCGTCTAGAAGAGGGGTTTATATAGGGGTCTTTGTAGAGCAAGCTGATGCGAGATTCTAGCCGTCCGTTACGCCCCCACGTCACGTTCGTGTTGATGGCAGGATACACCATTATTGGCGAGATACGCCCATCAATGGCGAGATACGCTAGCGTGGGATGCGGGACGTGGAGCGGCGGAGATCTCATCATGGCGAGATACACTGAACCATTATGGGGGTGCTTGGTCTTTGTTCTCTCGGCCAAACAGGGACGCTGAGGAATCTCGAATATAGGATAGCTCGAAGACGAGCAAGTGAGCTGAGGAGTCTCAGCTATCGAATACCTCGGAGACGCGCTGTTGGCTGGAGGTCAGCCGAAAGGGGAACGTACTCCGGGGAGGTCTTCTAAAAGGTCGGGTGCAACCTCGGAGGAAAAGCGCCGAGGAATGCCCCCAACGCATCACTTTTATTCCAGCTCCGTAGCTTCCAGGAATATAGCGAGCTTGCGTGGAAGACACGTCATCCTCTACGTGTCGTGATCTGGGGAATTCCCACTTATGAGTATCATCATTAGCTCCCCCCTCTCGTTCCGATCTATTTATGGGTCGGGTCGAGAGTGGCCTGCTCGGTTTTCAATAGTTCGGCCTTGGCGCCGAGGATTATTCATAATGGGTTGTCCGAGGAAGAGACGATGTTTGGCGGCTACACCTCTTGGATTCATGGATTCAGGTGGCGACTCACGAGGCGCCCCGATTCCCGCGCGTATTTTTGTTGACGTCAGCGAATCGGTGAAATGGTTGCACTTTAAAGGGGACACCGTTTCGCTCACTCGGTCTGTTGGCCTTCCTGCTACGTGTCCACCGCAGGGTGATGGGGCGCGAAGGGTTGCCATTCGAATCAGGGTGAGGGGGAGGTGTCCTATGGTCGATAGCCACATGGAGTCTTTGTGCCCGTTGGGTGTGACAATTCATTTCGGCGGGAACAGATTTGGGCCGTTGGATGTTTTCTTGCCGAGTGTATAAATAGAGAATGCCATTCCTTGGCAAATATTTTGCTCTAGTCGTTTCCTGCCGTCTAAAGATTGTCCGGCGCACCTTTGCTTTGGTCGGAACTTCATCCAAAAACTCTTCTTCAGCCAATCCTTTCTTGAATCAGGTTAGATGTCTTCTTCCGAAGTATCCGTAGATGTAGTTGGGGTCGAGTCAGGCGATGAAGCTTTAGCTTCTGTAGCCAAGTCGAGTGGGTATTCTTCCTCCTTGGCTTCCGATTACCGAGAAAGTTCTTCTTCCTCTTCCTCTTTATCTTCTGCATCGAGCTCGCCCCCTAAGGGGGCGATGCCCTCGTCCTTCATCATCGGGGGGCGAAGAGGGCCCCCAAGGTGCGTATCGAAAATACTCGCGATGCGCCCTCGATTTTGAAGCGTTTAGATGAGCTTTCCGATATTCAGGCTCGTTTCCACATTCCCCCTAGCTATTCACTGCGTCTGTCCAGGGAGGGTGAGCAGGCAGACCAGGTGTAGGGCAATGAGATTGCCTTATACCTGGAAGCGTTCCGGGCAGGGATGCGTCTACCCTTCTCACCTGAAGTTTGCGCCGTACTCCATTGCTTCCGTCTCGCTCCGGGCCAGCTAGCACCGAATTCGTATAGAATCCTCTTTGGGTTTCTGGTCCAGTTGAAAATTGATCGGATCCCTTTTGACTTGAGTCTTCTCCTCTCCTTCCTTTGTTATAAGAACTACCCCAGAACTAGCAAGGATGAACCAAGCTGGGTGTACCTTTCTTTTAAAAAACATAAAGGTAGGGCGGCCGAGTCTGGGTGGTGGTCGTCCCTTCTTCCATTCATGAATGGAAAGAGAGGTTTGTCTTCGTCGGGCTTCCGGAGGGTGAGGATTGGCCCGTGCCCACCAAGTGGCATAGGGCCGATTGCCCTAGGGTCAACAGTCAAATGCCCTAGAGGCGAGGGTGGTGTCGTAGTAGGAACCGATCCAACGAGCCGATGTCCTGCTTTCCGACTAGGTTTTGAGCTGGGCCAGACTCAGTTCCGCTCACTTTGGAGGTAAGTTAGGTCTTCGCCGGTCTATTTAGACTTAGCATAATTTTATCATAATTTGCTCTTTTTTGTCGTTGACCCCCTCCTTTCTTTTCTTATGTGTATTCCGCAGAGCCGATGGATCGCTCAAAAATCATGGCTGCCATAGCCGCTAAGGCGTAGGGGAGGAAGGGCGGTGGCGTAAGCTCGTCCCGATCTGCACCGAGCACGGCTCCTCGGCAAGCCCATTCCGCCAGGGTCCCCACAGCCCCTCCCGTTCCGGAGGAACGCCGCGGTGGAGGGCAGAAGCATGCACGGGATTCGGCGCCCCGGGCTAAGGCGGAGGTGCCGCTCACTACCGAATCTCCACTTAAGAGGCAGAAGAGAGTGGTTTTCAGGCCACCCCCTGCCAGGATATAGGTGCAGGAGGGCGACTTCTGCATCGAGGTGTCTTCGGGGCTTTCCGTGGCTGACAGTTTACTGGCAGACATGGAGAAGGCGGCGGGGGCCAAGATTCCCCGAGGCATCTTGAAGGCCCAAGTGGCGGCGATAGCTCAAGAGGCCGTTCAGGTCAGTAACTTTCCCAAAATTTCTCCAAGTGTTTTTTTCTCCAAGTGTTTTTTTCGCAGGTCCTCCAGCATTGCACCCTTCTTGCCTCCATGGAGGCCGAGAAGATAGCCCCGGCGACGAAGAAGGCCGGTGAATCTTCCTCGCGAAAGGAAGAGCTACTCGCTCAGCTGAAACAGGAGGAAGATAAGGCGGCCCTTCTGGACTCGAGATTGGTCACGGAGGACTTGACGGTCGCCAAATTGAAGGAGTCCCATCGAATCCTGACCAACTCTAACCGGGCTATTCAGGCCCAGATAGAGGAGGTCAATAGGCTCTATGACGCCATAAAAAGGCAGAAGGACTCGTTCAAAAGGGATGCTCGGGCAGCCTACGAGGCGGCGAAACTTTTGGAGGGCTGGGCGGAAAAGGCTGTGGAGGAGTACAAGGCTTCCGATCAATTCTACATTGACCTTGCCAATTCTGCGGTCATCGGGTGGCACGACGCCCTTGACGCCGTCAAGGAATTTACGCCTGGGTTCGACGACCAGGAGCTTCGTGCAAGGTATTCCCTTGTCAAGGAAATTCCCCAGGGAGGTGGCGCCGAGCCAGCAGTAGGAGACGAGGTGGCGGGAGGAAGCGTCGAGCCGGAGATCGCCACCGAAACTCCTGACGGAAGCACTAAGCAGGGAGAAGCGGCGACCGAGAAGGCAGCTTGAGCTACCCCCGCTTTTGTTATTAAATTTTTGTAACCCTCCAGGCATCTTGTAAGGCTGGGGATCCTATAATACTTTGTACATAGTTCGGAATATAAATAAAATATTTTTAGCCCGCCTATGCAATGTTCTTACTTTTCCAAGTGTGGATAGGCCGACGTCCCGCGGATGCCAAGTATATATAGAGCCGAGTGTCGAGTGTAGAGCGAGCGCGGCATGCGAACGAGCAAATACTAAGTATAGATAGGTTGGGCGCCCCTCCTCACCCCGGAGTCGAGGTAGCGGTCGAGCGTGACATACGAATGAGTGAACGCCAAGTATAGGTAGGCCGGGTGCCCCACCTCACCCCGGAATCGAGGCGGTCGAGCACGACATACGAAAGAGCGAACGCCAAGTATAGGTAGGCCGGGTTCCCCTCCTCACCCCTGAATCAAAGCAGCGGTCATGCGTGACATACGAACGAGCGAACGCCAAGTATAAGTAGATCGGCATCCCTGGATTCATCCTTGGATGAGCTGAGTAGGAAACTGCTCAGTCGCATTATGACGAGGGCCTTGGATCCGCAGAGTGGCCGGACAGGTAGCTGCCCTCAGCGGATGATCCGAGCAAGAAACTACACGGTCACTTCGTGACGAGGGCTTTGGATCCGCAGAGTATCCGGGCAGGAAGATGCCTTCAGAGGATGATCCGAGTAGGAAACTACTCGGCCGTCTCGTGACGAGGGCTTTGGATCCGCAGAGTGGCCAGGCAGGAAGCTCCCTTCAGCGGTTGATCCGAGAAGGAAACTACTCGGCTGCTTCATGACGAGGGCCTTGGATCCGCAGAGTAGCCGGGTAGAAAGCCGCCCTCAGCGGATGATCCGAACAGGAAACTACTCGGCCGCCTCATAATGTCACGCCCCGCTTCCCAGTAGATAGAAGCAGGTACGTGACGAGGCCGCGATGTATTTATCTCGAGAAGGTCATTTCCTGGAATATACGCTAAGCGTAAAATAAGCAATATAAAATGATAAGAAATAAACGTGAGATTTAAACTTCAACAACTTTATTTACATTCAACTTGATTCATTTACAATACATGAGTTCAACTGAAAGAAAATACAAGAATGGAAATGCCTAAACATGTGGCATACATAAACTGAGAAAAAGATAACTAGTCTAGGCCTGTGTCGCGATCTGATCGTGCTCTTCCTCGGTAGTGTCCACCTCCTCAGTCTCCACGATATCTGACGAACATTCCAAGAAAACAAAGAAAGGTAGAATGTCTATCAGCGAACTTTCGCTCGGTAAGTCCCCAAGAAATGAAGTGAAGTATAAAATGTAATGATAAAGAAAAATGTATATCATGAACAACTGATTATGAAGTATGGTGTGTCGACATGTAGTTTAATGTAAATATGGCAAGTTTATTTAGCATGCAGTTCTATATATCATGGTAAGTAACATGAGCAGAGTATAACATGGTCGTGTAGTGTAGGTATAGTGAATATGAAGTGAATGTAAGTGTCTTAACGGTCTCTACTTGGGTATACTAATTTAACGTAAATTCAAGAGTGAATGTCAACCAATCTCAAGAGTGTTCTCGAATCCAACAGGCTGTAATCCAAGGGTAAGGAACCACGGGCCCGAATCAAGTGTTAGTAACGGGACTTCAACCTAGTGTTGAAGTATTCCAAACTCAACAGGCTGTAATCCAGGAGCAAGGAAACACGGGCCCTCATGCTAGCTTGCTTGTGTTAGTAGACATAGATTCATGATCTAGTGGGACTCCTGAGATTTCGTTGGATTCACGCATGAACTATCCCAACACCCCGTGTGTTCTACATTGCCGATAAATTTACAGGCCTTGCTCGAATCCATGAATACATCAAGTGGCAAGATTGAGTTCATGTCGATATCAAGTATTCATGTCAAGTATTCTTGTATTCATGTCAAGTTGTATTCATGATTCGAGTCAAGTCAGTTTCAATAGCAGTCATTGTGTTCTGGTATTCATGTTAAATTCATGTTAAATTGTAACCCCGGTTCGGTCAGGTTAAGTCATGTTTGATATTGATGTTTGAATTCAAGTATTCATGTTCATGATCAAGTATTCATGTTTTATGTTGGATTCAGGATTGAATTAGATTCAGGTTTGAATTAGATTCAGGCTGAGTCAGACACTTGTACTGATTTAACTCTGGAAATGTTAGATTCGGAAATTATCGGCAACTGCTGCACATAGACGGCAGGATTTGTGTCTTTTTCCAAGACAATTGCCATTGATAACTCCGGTTAAGTTTTCTAACCTGAATAGGCAAGCACTCACTTTCTCCGGCTCCCTGGGGCTCAAGAGAATTGATCCCGCTTGTCACACCCCGCTTTCCAGTATTCAGAGAAGGAGACGTGACTAGGCTTGCGACGTATTTACTCAGAAGTAAACACGTTAAGCGTAAATAAGTAATATAAATGAATAACACAAGAATAATAAGAGATGTAATAAAACAACAACTTTTTATTGATAAACATTCTTTACATACAACTGGAAAGTAAATACAATGCTGGAAAGCGATGCCTAAACAATGGCATATGAACTGAAAGTAAAGTAAGTACAAGTAGGTCTAGAACTCTGTATCTTCAGTGAACTGCTCCAAATCGTCCTGGCTGGGCTCGATCTCCTGAGAGTCGGGTCCTCCTGACAACATTCCAAAGAAAGAAGAAATAGGAATACCGTCAGCGAACTAGCGCTCGGTAAGTCCCAAGAGGTATAATAGAAATAAACAGGTAAGAGAATAGAATAGTTAACTTATATGTTTGTTATGCTAACGTACTTGTTTGTAGCTTGGTACAGAATGTGCCAGTGTATACGAGAGGAGTCCAATTTGCTCCTTGGACTAAGGTAACATGTAAGTACAAGGCCCTGTCAAAACCCAAGGGACAACGGCACAGGATGTTCATGTAGGTGTCTTTTAGTGAACATTATCGTGCCACTTTTAACACATTCTGTACCAGTCTACCCCTTTAAAACCCCGTAATGTATATTGTATTGTTTGTAGATATAAGACTTGCCAAGACCATGGTATAAATTGTTCATGTAAACGGATCAGGATATAAACGGATAGTCATATAGTCAAGTTCAAGATATATTCATGGTTTGGTCAAGTCACGACATGTTGCATGTATTGTTCGGTATTCATGTTTAAGTGTTGATGTTTGATATATTGGATTCATGTTAAGTTGGAGTTATGTCTGTATTCTATTCATATTTAGATTGTATTCAGATTAGACTGAGACTCGGATTGAGTCAAACACTTAAACAGATTTGGGTCTTGAATTAGGTTTTGGAGTTATCGGTAACTGCTGCACATGGACGGCAGGATTTATGACTTTTTCTAAGCCAATTACTATTGATAAACCCATTTTAGTTTTCTACCTTAAATAGGCAAGCACTCACTTTCTCCGGCTCCCTAAGGCTAAAGAGAATTGGTCCCGCTTAAACCTATATTTACTAGGGTCCTTATTGTAATTTAATATAACTTAAGGGGGTTTTATGAAAAATATTTTACATATACTTCCAAAATAATCCTCAAGTATTTATTTATATTTTTAAGAGTTGTCATGGATGTGAATTTTATAGAATGGGGTATATTAGTGAATATATATATATATATATATATATATATATATATATATATAGTTTGAATAATTCAAGGTATTTTAGTGTAAACTTGACTTGAATGGATTCTTGATGGTATTTTCATGAAACTTGTAATTCTTTTCTTTTGTTTAGAAAAAACATGGAATTTATTATATATTTAAAATAGATGGTTTGATAATATTTATATATAATTATTAAAAATAAAATTTATTTATTAAATAGAAAATCTAGTTTTTCTTAAAAATTGCATTAAAAATTCCATCGAGATCGTATGCTCCGTGAGAAGGTCTGCATCTTGCCCTACTAGTCCGATGGATGTGCGATAACCCACACCAACTAAATCGGATTCCCCAAAAGTGGGTTGTAGAGGCACAATCGCAAGGAATTTAAATAACACAATTTAAATAATACGGTTTTTTAATAGTTTATGGTATTTTGATGTAAAAGTGGTATTTACCACAAAAATTGTTGTTCAAGGAAATCGTGCTATGTCAAGATGCGTGTTTGTGAGAGGTAAGTCATTACCTCGTGAGATTTTTCTAAAGGTAATATAAGCAAGAATGATTAAACGGTGTCATATGTAACTTCATGGTATTTAAGCGTAAAAACTTAATAAAAGTTGTTTTATATGGAGTTTTAAATTGAAACTTGTTTCTAAAAATTGTTTAATGATTAACAAGCAAGGTTTGATGATTTGGATGATTGGTTCTTAAGAAAAATTGCAATTCTAAAGAGAATAGAATTTAAAGATCGGTATAACTCCACTTACAGATGTGATTTGAAAAAGTGAAGTTTTATAATAGAAAGAGAAGTATAGAGGTGGGACTTACCAGTTGTTTGGTTTAAGAAAAGAGAGAGGAAGAGTTTGAGGTCATTGTGGCGTCGTGGAGTCGTAGGAAACGTCTCGAATCTTCGCCGGATGCTAATGGGTTGCGCCAATTCATGAGAGCAGTGCTCTATTTTAACAGCGCATAGCGCAGATCATTCTGAAGCTGACACGTGGCGCTCTCTGGTGGCTTGCGCCGACCCAGGAGCGCAACAGTGCAAATTTGCAAGTGCAAGGCATTGTTTTAATAACTTGATCCAATTTTGGATTTAAGAGAAGAATCTTTAAGATTCCAGAACCAATGGTTCATAAAAAAGTGCAAGGCACTGTTATTATTATTTTTTTTTATTGAAGATCATTGATCTTGTTCTTGGATCAATGATCTATTCAGAAGAAATTCTTCTTCTTCTTTTTGTATAAAGGTTTTTACCTTTTTTCTCTTCTTGAGTTCTTCTCAAAAAATTTCAGAGTTCTCTCTATTCTCTGTGTTGTTGTTTTTGATTTTGATGTTCATGTTTTTTGAATTGGGGTCTAGGGGCCTTTATATAGTGCCCATTAATTTGTTAAATTTGTTAAAGAGATCATTCTCTGAGTGATTTGGGGAATTTCCCCACCGTTGGATCTTTGATCCAAGGGCTTCTGTTTTACAGAAGACAATCTTCTTGTTTTAACAAGAACAGAAAGATCTTACTGGAATTTTAATTCTGTTTGGCGCAGATGCACCAGCGCTTGACACGTGTCGCACAGCGCAACGCAACTGCGCTTGCGCAGCTGTGCTGACACGTGTCGCGCAGCGCACAGCTTGCGCAACTGAAGCGTTGCTTCCTTTAATTTTGTTTTAAATAGAGCCTTGCTCTGATTGGGCGCACTGCCTTGGGCGCTGCGCTGACGTATCAGTTTTTGACACGTGGCGCGTTGCGCGCAGCGCAAGGGATTTGAAGCGTTGCTTCAATTTTTGAATTTTTGAAATTCAAACAGAGCTTTGCTC
This sequence comes from Agapanthus africanus, assembly GCA_030015575.1. Classification (NCBI taxonomy): domain Eukaryota; kingdom Viridiplantae; phylum Streptophyta; class Magnoliopsida; order Asparagales; family Amaryllidaceae; genus Agapanthus; species Agapanthus africanus. Next base: position 194,700,696 of record CM057339.1, on the reverse strand, counting down.
TGATTGGGGGAAACAAGACGCGACCGCGCAGGTTCGTCTTGCCTGAGATTCGGGGCAGATGCTATTTGGTTTTATCCGTCCACCTCTCCGAAGATGCCAAGTTGATTTATGACACCGTGTATCGGAGGTTTAGACGGATGCGGCCGATGTAGCAGACTTCGTCAGATTCCCCCTCGCTCGCTTGAGGGGTTTTTGATTGTGGGGACGCTCTTCCGTGCAGGCGCAAGCCCCTGCAGTTAATTACGCTACCGCATCGCAGTAGCAACTTTCTCCTTCTCCAGAATTTCACTACGTGCCGTGTGTGTTTGTTTTGTTTGTGGTTGCCCGTGGATTGTATACGGAGACTAATTTATGTCGTCGCCCGTAGGACGTGGATTAGTCCAAATCCGTATTTACTTAGATTTGGGTTTGGGGTTTCAGTTTAAGGATACGTTAGCCGTATTTGAAGCTAAGATCAACTTAAACGTTCGTTAAGGATGCGTTAGTCTGATTTGAGACTAAGATCAACTTAATGGAAATAGCATTTAGGGGCTCTATTGTTCCAGTTTAGGGACGTAGTAGTCCATTTAATATATATGGCCGTCGGGACCCGTCACCTCTCTGACGTCGTTGAAGGATTACAACGACAGGTGTCAGAGGAGTTCCGAGATGTACCTTTGAGCCAAAGTTGATTGGTGGGTCAATAGTCCGATTTGGGACTAAAGTTTGTTCGAAGGTTTAAAGATACGTTAGCCATATTTGAGGCTAAGATCAACTTAAACGGGATCGTTTAGATCCGACAAAAGAGCATTTGGAGGCTCTATTGTTCCAGTTTAAGGACGTAGTGGTCCATGTTCCAGTTTAGGGATGTGGGGTCCACAGGTAGTTTAGGGACATTGCGGTCCATTGCATGTATGGTCGTCGGGACCCGTCACCACTCTGACGACGTTGAAGGATTACAACGACAGATGTCAGAGGAGTTCAGAGATGTACCCTTGAACCGGATGTGAATTGATTTAAGAGAACAGTCGTGCTCAGTCAATTTAATTTGAGGACTTACGGCCATGATTGGGCTAAGTCCAGTTGAAGATGTTCATCGTTTTTATTTGTGGTTGGCCTGTTAGGCCTTGGCTTGGGCTTTGCCCTTTGTTTAATAATGCAGTGCATTTTGTCTGGCCTATTAGGCCCCCTTTTAATTGGGCTCTGCCCTTTTTAAATGATGCACAGCATATATTTTGAGCCTGACAGACCTTTGTTTGGGCTTTATTCCTTTTAATAGTGCATAGCACTTTGTTTGGTCTGATAGACCTTTCTTTATTGGGCTCTGCCCTTGATAATGCATTGCATTAATTAGTCTGACAGAGTGCCACATGGCTTGTCAGGCGCTTTGCGCCAATTGAGGAGCGCAAGGCGCAAGTCCATGTGGAGGTGACACGTGTCACACTCTGGTGACCGCAAGCGCAGTGCGCTGCGCTGTTGCGCTTCTGACACGTGGCGTGCTCTGATGGGTTACGCCAATTCATGAGAGCAGTGCTCTATTTTAACAGCGCATAGCGCAGATCATTCTGAAGCTGACACGTGGCGCTCTCTGGTGGCTTGCGCCGACCCAGGAGCGCAACAGTGCAAATTTGCAAGTGCAAGGCACTGTTTTAATAACTTAATCTAATTTTGGATTTAAGAGAAGAATCTTTAAGATTCCAGAACCAATGGTTCATAAAAAAGTGCAAGGCACTGTTATTATTATTTTTTTTATTGAAGATCATTGATCTTGTTCTTGGATCAATGATCTATTCAGAAGAAATTCTTCTTTTTTTTATAAAGGTTTTTACCTTTTTTCTCTTCTTGAGTTCTTCTCAAAAATTTTCAGAGTTCTCTCTATTCTTTGTGTTGTTGTTTTTGATTTTGATGTTCATGTTTTTTGAATTGGGGTCTAGGGGCCTTTATATAGTCCCCATTAATTTGTTTAATTTGTTAAAGAGATCATTCTCTGAGTGATTTGGGGAATTTTCCCCACCGTTGGAGCTTTGATCCAAGGGCTTCTGTTTTACAGAAGACAATCTTCTTGTTTTAACAAGAACAGAAAGATCTTACTGGAATTTTAATTCTGTTTGGCGCAGATGCACCAGCGCTTGACACGTGTCGTGCAGCGCACAGCACAGCGCAGCTGCGCTGACACGTGTCGCGCAGCGCAACTGAAGCGTTGCTTCCTTTAATTTTGTTTTAAATAGAGCCTTGCTCTGATTGGGCGCACTGCCTTGGGCGCTGCGCTGACGTATCAGCTTTTGACACGTGGCGCGTTGCGCGCAGCGCAAGGGATTTGAAGCGTTGCTTCAATTTTTGAATTTTTGAAATTCAAACGGAGATTTGCTCTGATTGGGGGAAACAAATGCCCCCCCCACCGTTGCGCTCACGTGGCGCACACGTGAGTGCAGCGGTGGCAAGATCCTAGTCATTGGATCAACTGGTGAGTTGAAGGGGCACAGGCGCCTATAAATAGGACCCTTGGTCCTTAGTAAATGATTTCCTATTTTCAAGAATCTTGATTTTCAGAGCCTTGCTCTTAATTTTGAGAACTCTAGAGCCTTGCTCTCGTTTCTTTTCAAGAACTCCAGAGTTCAGATTTTTAGAACAACTTAGGTAAAATTTAACTTAAATTAAATTTAATTTAATTTAATTAACAGAGCCTTACTCTTATAGATCTCTGATCTAAAGAAAACCCCTTTGGGGTTTCATCAACAGAGCCTTGCTCTCAAAAATCCATAAATCTACAGAGATCTTGTTCATGGGTTTTAACCCATGAACAGAGCTTTGCTCATGGATCAAATGTAGATCTTTTTTGATCTGAAATGAAGAACTTTTTATAAGTTTTCATGGATTTTTTAAGACCCCAAATTTTTAATCTTTAGGAGTTAAAATTTTCTTTTGATGGATCTTTCCATCATTATTACAGAGCTAGGCTCTTTTTTTAGGAAATGTTATTCCCTTGAGACCAGAGTTTGATAAATGTCACTCTGTGACAGAGCTTTGCTCTGAAAGAGGAGATTTTCTCCTTGTCTCTAGGGATTTCCCATTAATAAGAATATTCTCTTAGGGATCTCTTCATTAATTGACAGTCTCATCCAATGATGGGGCTGTCTTATTAAATGATGCACTGTCATCCAGATTTTGTGGGTCCCCATTTGGTCCCCTACCCACTGCATTGCAATGTAGTATAAATTTTAAAATGCCAAGCGTTGGAATTACAACACTGACGGTTAATTTTTGTCCCTCCACAGGAAATATGCCTGCTGACCTATCATTCCCGTTTGTTCGCTCGGAGGGAGGTTTTCCCCAGGCACCAGTGGACCGAGAGGTGCTCACTCTCATCAAGGATCATGACCCCGAGCACAAGAACCTTCACCTGTGGGGTAGGTGGTATAACGATATCATCCAGGGTCGCCGAAGCTTCGGTTCCGCTACGTCGTCCGAGCCCATATTTTCAATCCCCTATGCGGATAAACCCCCGGTGAAGTATGCCGTGGAGGTCAAAAATTGGAATTCGGATGACCTCCTCCAGCCTGCAATTGGTGCTATTCTCGTGCAGCCGCCGCCGGCAATAGACATTTTGGGGAGGCGAATCTGTCAGGGTGAAGCACGCCCTTGGGGACAGGCCTATAACATTGGATTGATCCCGCGACCGCCCGCCGGATATTTGCAGTGGGCCCGGTACATCTTATCGGCGAAAAGGACTCATCTGATGAAGATTGGTTTGTATTCGGCCATCTACGTCTCACTCTTTGAGTATCCCTCTCCTCCAACGTGGTGGATTAAGGCTTTTATCGAACAATGGAATATCCTCACCCACACCTTCCTGATGACGGATAGGGAAGTCTCTATCTCCTTGGAGGAGTTTGCTTAAATCTCGGGTCTGCCGATGAAGGGGGAGCATTACGAGGAGCTGCTTCCTCCTGACGAATACGTCTTTGCCACCAAGCCGCTGGTGTTTGATCTGACTCCGGAGAACGCTATTCAGCACCAGTTTCCGGGTTTGGTGAAGGTGCTGGACATCTATGAAGGGCTCTATCTAGAATCGGGCATCCGGGGAGTCAGTTTCGCAGATTTTATCGTCCGCTTCATTCGACCGGAGTTTCTATCGGAGCGGAGCGAGAAGTTCACCCAGCTTGATGACACTTTTGGCTTCGGCTTGGACCGTCGACCCACATCGGAGGATGATCAAAAGGACTTTTATCTCCCCGGCGCCGCCGTCATGCCCTTGTCAGAAATCGCCGTCCCGAGCATGGATGAGGAGACCTTTTTGTAGGGTTCCTGGGATTGTGGTTGTGCAGCTTTGTGCTCCCCATGCACCCGCGCCATATGCGGCCATATGTTTTCTACCCAGCGCATCGGATGGTGGCTGGTCTGCAGTTGACAGTAGGAATCGCCGGGCTGGCTCACCTTTATAATGGACTTAGCGTAGCGGCGGACGCTAATGAGCCTGGGGTGCAGCCTGCTAACTTCCCGATGCACTACTTCACCTCTTGGATGGAAATGCATGTGCACGGGGTGTTCGGCGCCCATAAGATCCCTCCGTTTTTTGAGAAGTGCAGACTCCCAAGAGTCATGCGGTTGGTCGGTGCTTCGATCGTGGTTGCGCCTCCGCGGGAGGCTAGGGGGTTACTCCTCCTTCCACGCCTGGTCAGAGCAAAGGTTTCCTTTTTGGATAAAGTCATAACCATAGGCTCAGAAACCACCAAGCCAGTGGTGCCGCTGCGCGATGATTTTAAGGATGGGGCCTCCATATTGAAAGCCCGGGAGATCCTTCACCTCTACTCTATTCGGCCGGGCTACCTGGTGTTCAGGCAGAATGAGACGGCGCTTTTCATGAGGTATAACCCTCACCAATTCGCTCAGCAATCGAGCTATCACCAGGGGATCCCGATGGAAGCGTTTTTGGAAGAGCCCATGGCCAGCCGGGAGGGGATAAGGAGTGCGATGCACCATTTCATCCGGCTTAACACGGGCTCCTATTTCTTCATCAGCTAGCCGAGCTGCGTCCCCAAGGTCCTCAACGCGTACGTAGCTTAGTACGCGCATGCAATGGGTCCAGTTATCCTTATGGAGAAACGCATGCTGGTTGGCCGCAAGGGTGCGCCTCCCGGTGGCAACCGCATAGCTCCTTTGAAACCCAGGACCCCAGTCGTTCCTTCGCTGAAAGATGCCGGAGTTAGGCCACCACGCGTGTTGAGCCCCCCCGCGCGGATTGCCGCTTCCTGATATGGTGGATGCGCCACCAGCACCCCATGCTCCAGTGGAGACGGTCAATGTGGTATCGCCGGAGTCCGGCATGGGCGCGGATATCGGGACCCGCCGCCCTAAGGTGCCTGTAAAGCGCAAGTCAATATCGGGTGCACCCAGGGCTGGTGGGCAGAAAAGGAAGAAGAAGTCACTCCTCTCTCTCGATGCTATCCTCGGTTTAGAGCCTCAGGCCCCTCTTACCGAAGGTATAAGCGAGTATGGCAGCAATAAGGGCTTCTCGGTAGATCCCGCAGACACCGATCTGGCGGCCGCCATTGCGGCTTCTGAGCGATCAGCCAGACTCGAAGCGTGGTTGGATAAACTCGCTCGAGCAGGTAATCATTAGCTGTACTCTTCATCATTTTATAGCATTTTTATCATTATCTTCGACTAATGCTTTCCCCTTTTTTTAACAGGTGTCACTGCCGAAGAAGCCGTCGCTGCCTCTTTAAAAACCTTCCAGGAGGAGGAAGAGAAGCATGCTTTAATGGGCGTTGGTACGTCCCGCCTTATTAAGTTTTTTTTTCTCTTTTCTGCTGGCCAACCCAACCTTCTTCCTTTGTCTCTTTGCAGGGGCTGCGCCAGCTGATGCGGGGACTCTCCCTGGGCCTGCTACTGAAGACCCGGTCTCTTCGAGGCTGCCGCGAGAGCCTCAACTCGACAAGTCTACGAGGGATGCCTTGAAGGATTTGGAGGCATCCCTGTTCACGGACGATGACGTCTCAATGAAGGAAGCTTTGAAGAGGTCTGTCTCAACGGCTCGGGAGGAGAGAAAGCGGCTAAGGCGCGAGGCGAAGGCACGCAGGGCTGCTTTGGCCGTGGGAGCGGGCCCAAGCACCATCCCTCATGCTGATACTCCCTCGGAAGAGTCCCCGGTCGCTTTGTCCACAGCTCGCAGACAAGTGGCGCGTGCAGTTCGGGGTGCTAACGATAAGTCCACCTCAGGTAACGTATCTTTCAGGATTTTGTTGTAAGAATTGTAAATTTGTCGGTTCTTATATTTCTTGTCCTGCAGGACCAAGTCCAACCGAAGGGAAGGCGGAAACCGTCGAACCTAAGGGGACAGAGGAAGAGGCACCGGCCGAACCCGAGCCGACGGTAGGAGACGTTGCCGGGGTTCTGAACCTGGGCTGGGGGATGAGGGAGCTGCACCAGAGAAGGTCGTTGATGCCGATCCCGAGGTAGCGGAAAATGAGATGACTATTATAACTGTTCCTGGAGCAGTAGCGGACGAGGCGCCTGAGACCGGTGACCCCATGGCGACGGCGGATGAGACAGCAGCGACCACCAAGCCTGAAGGAGTAGTGGGTGAGATGGGCGTGACTCCCGGGGACGAGCCAGACGCTCTTTCTCAAGAGTCTGGCAATGCTCCAATCATTGCTCTCCCCGTCTACGGTCTTCCGTTGTCTCCTGGTCGTGCGAGCATGACGACAGCCCCTGTCGAGTCCGGTGATGAGGTCACGGGAGGTGGACTCGTATCGATGGAGGAGGGAGACGCCTCCGTTTCGGCTGGCGGCTCACCAGGTAAATTTTGAGTTACTGTCCTTTTTTATCTTGCAATCCTTTCAGACAAGTTTATCTTTGTTCTTAACGCAGGTGCGGCCAGTGCCGATACTCCATTGTTCGAGGGAGCACCGTCAACTACTGCCTTGGCGGTGGTCACCTCTCAGCCTTCCCTTGTACCATCGCAGATGTTGGAAGGTATGGATTTGCAACCCATTAGTTTTATCTTTCAGCCGCATAATTTATGTACTAAAGTCGTACTACTGTGTCTTTTCAGGAGTTCTTTTTTATCATCTCTATCAGGTGTTTCACCCGCACTTCTCCTTCCCATCTGAACTCGCTTCTTCCTCCAGTGGCGCTGGTGAGTATAGTTTCCAACTGATGTCTTTCTTTTTTCAGAAATGGAATTATATCTAACTTTCCCTCGTCCTGATTGCAGTGCTACAAATCGAAGGAGGGGATGAAAGATCGGTCGCGCCACCGGCCCTCCCGACCTTGCCACCTGCTGCAACTGGTATAGTAAACTATCGCATCAATGACTTCTTTCGTATTTCTTGAACCGTTATCTAATCGTATTTTGTTTTTTCAGCTGTCGTTCCGATCCCGGCTCTTTTTGAGTCTCGCGTTATAATGCCGGCAGGCCCCTTCCTGAGACGTCCGTCTTCAAAGGGTGCCGTAATAAGCTTGGGCATGCTAAGCGGATACGTCGAGGAGCTTGACGCAGACGCTCTCCCATCTGCTGCGGATTTCGCTGCGGAGGTTAACCCAATGTTGGTGGCGCTTGTGAATTTTCATGATGGAGGGGTCGTCGAGCTTTGGGTTAATCATTGCAGGGAAATCGAGGTCTGCCTGCATCAATCGGAGTTTATGCGCCCTGCTCGCGAGACCTTAGCCGCAAGCAATCAACGAGCAGCGTGGATCGAGCAAAGCACTTCTTACGTTCGCCACTTGGAACAAGAAGCGGCTTTAAGGCTGAGGGAATGCCAAGAGACCTCGAGCGAGACGGCTCTTCTTCGTGCTGAGGTTGAGGCGAACGCTGCCCAGGTGAAGGTTATCTTCGAGGGCCTTCTGGAGCGTATCTCTAATGGGCTAACACTGAAGCAGAAGCTCAATGCCGCCGAGCGTGATGCCCAAGGCCGTGAAGCAGCTCAGCAGGCCGTTGGGGAGCAGCTTTCATCCTTCTTGCAGCAGCGGGCTCAAGTGGAAGCGGAATTGGCGGTGGTGGCCGATCAGGAGAAGGCATGGAAGGAAGTGCACAAACAACTGATAGGGCTATTTAAGACGCTTCCTTCCCAGTAGCCGCCCTTGTATCAATATACTTGTAAAAAAAAATTCTTTTTCGAATAAGATGTATCCATTCTTTATTCTTTTGTACGATTCACCTTATACTTGATTGAATTAATAAATAAAGATACACATTTTTTATTTGCAATGTCTTGTATCATTTCTTTGCTTTCTCCCTTCTTTTATTATCAGCATGCTGCCTTGATAAACATGGTTGACAGATAATAGAGTAAGCATCTTGGTTTCTTCAAGAAATAGCGATGGCTTAGGCCGCAGGTTCAGATCTGCTGCCTAAGACTTTTCAATTTTATGAGCCGTGAGGGTCTCATAGAGACTTTTCTCCCTACGGATCGAGAGGATCTCGTAGGTGGATTTTCTCCTTAGGAATCGTGAGGATTCCTAAGTGCGTTTTCTCTTATAAGTCATAAGGATCTTATAAGAGAATTTTCCCTCTTACGAGTCGAGAGGATCCGTAAGCGGTTGTTTCCCTCCTTGTCGAGATTCGAGTTTGGAGAGTGAGACCCGTGGATAGTATGCAAGAGACCGTTTTGGGCCAACTTGCAGGGTCCCAGTGCATAGGGAACAAGTTTTTTAATCCTACTGCCTAAGGCTTTATCTTACGAGTCGAGCCGCATCGAGAAGTTCTCGCAAAGACATCAATTTCTTCACAAGTCGAGACGCATCGAGCATTTCTCGCAAGAATATCCTAACGTCACAGTTAACCTCTACTCTTTACAACAGAAGTCCGTTAGGGTATGTGGTACTTAGGGTTTTAGCCGTCGTACCGTCGCATCAGCTGATATATTCCTCGATAGGCAAACGTGTTGTTCGAGTAGCCCTGCGACTGTCGTGTCTTTGATCCTTTCGGGGGCTAGACAAGACGTCTTCAAGCAATCCTCCTTGGCAGTTTGACCGTCGGAAGAGCAAGCGTTAGGAATTTTGCCATGCCGCTTTTTACTTGAGGTTAGGCTCATTTTGGAGAGCCCCGATGAGTCATAACCACTCCGCGCTGGTGTGGGATGATCTCCGATAGTCTTTCAGGTTTTATATGAGTTGCCGTCAAGACCCTGAAGCTAGGAATTTGGCCTTTGCTTCGTTTGCTGGCATCGCGTCTGCTGTATCGAGACGAATGTCGCGGTTGTCTCTAGGTTGCTAGTGAACCGTCGAGGTTTGGAACTAGGGATTTTTCCGTGGCTCCGTTAGTTTGATTGTCGCGTCTGATCCCTGCTGGAGGAAGAACGCTGGGATGACATCTCGTCTGCTGTATCGAGACGAAAGTCGCGTTTTTCTTTAGGTTGTTGGTGAACCGTCGAGGTTTGGAACTAGGGATTTTGCCGTGGCTCCGTTTGTTTGATTGTCGCGTCTGATCCCTGCTGGAGGAAGAACGCTGGGTTGACATCTCGTCTACTGTATCGAGACGAATGCCGAGGTGGAGCTGGGATTTTTCCGTGGCTCCGTTTGTTTGATTGTCGCGTCTGCAGTATCAAGACGAACATAGAGGTGGTGACCATTCCATGTTGGTGTGGGATGATCTTCGGTTGTCTTTCAGGCTTTATATAACTTGCCGTTAAGACCTCGAAGCTGGGAATTTAGCCTTTGTCCGTGGCTCCGTTCGTTTGCTTTGTCATGTCCGAATCCTGTTGGAGGAAGGACGTTATTGTTGACATTGCGTCTGCTGTATCGAGACGAATGTCACGGTTGTCTCTAGGTTGTTGTTGTACCGTCAAGATTTGGCTTCGCTTTCTGGCGGAGCCTGTCGGGAAGGTATGGTTCCCTCTTTGTTTGTGCCCTTGGATTGTATACAGGGATCGACGTGATCTCACCTGTAGGGAAAAAGTTTCATCATTCATTTTTTTATTGTTTTATTTCCGCGATGCTCTATCATTTCAGCTTTTATATCGCGAAGTTCGCGATTGCCCAATCATTTCGGCTATTTTTCGCGGTGCCCAATCATTTCGGCTGTTTATTTTATTTTTACTCGCTGCTTTTTATTGCGAGTTGCCCAATCATTTCGGCTATTTTGTGTGCATACATTTTTACTTGCTGCTTTTTATTGCAAGTTGCCCCATCATTTCGGTTGTTTCGTATGCATGTGCGGCCTACTGGCTTTCCGTCGTAAGCCTGGAATTGGACACCGATTTCGGCATCAGCACCGCTACAACTGGGATATTGCTAGGAGCGAATCATCATTTGCCTCTGTCGATATCGAACAAAGGTGGCTTAGCGAACAGGGTCAAGGTCCTGTCGACTAAGGCTTCTGACTTCATGAGCCGTAAGGGTCCCACAAAGGTATTTCTCCCTACAATTTCGTGAGGATCTTGTAGGTGTATTTTCTCCTTAAGAATCGTGAGGATTCCTAAGTGTATTTTCCTCTGTAAGTCGTAAGGATCCTATAAGAGGGTTTTCTCCTTGTAAGTCGAGAGGACTTATAAGGGTTGTTCATCATGCGTACATATCCCCAGTCACGGATGGGACTTGGTTAGGAAAATGTTTATTCGCACCCGTGGATTGTATACAAGGGTCAGAATTGAACCACTTGTAGGGCAATATCGAAGGTTGTGGGGGTTGCTTAAGCACAGGTTTAGGTCTCTGTAACTTAAGACTTTCAAATCTTATGAGCCGTGAGGGTCCCATAAAAGAGTTCTCCTTACGAGTCGTGAGGATCTTGCAAGTGTATTTTCTCCTTAGGAATCATGAGGATACCTAAGTGTGTTGCTCCTTTGTGAGTCATAAGGATCTCACGCGGGTGGTTTCTCCTTACAAGGTTGAGAGGACCCTGTAAGTGTCCTTTCACGAGGTTGCGCCATTTCGGGTTTTCACAAACACTCGCCGGTAGCCCTGCTGTTTTTACTCACGGAGCCCTCTCGGGTTTTCACCCGTGCCCTTTTTGCTTATGGACATACCGTTCTTTTTTTTATATCTTTTTTTTATATTCTTTTTATTCTTTTTTTTTAACGAGGTCGCGCCCTTTCAGGTTTTCACAAACACTCGCCAGTAGCCCTGCTGTTTTTACTCACGAAGCCCTTTCGGGTTTTCATCCGTGTCCATTTTGCTTATGGACTGTCACGCCCCGCTTCCCAGAGTGCGCAAGATTTGGGCACGTGACATAGCTAACCATGCTACCTGTGGGTAGGAAGTATCCATCCACAGTCACATTACGGTTGTAAAGATATCAAGAACAGTAAAAAATAAACTAAACTAATACATGTCCAAATCCATAATAACAAGAATCAATAAACAACAAGTGCGGAAGCTAATGATCCAATACAATGAATAAACAGTACGTCCCATAATGCGGGCTCACATCTGGAAATGAAATGAAATAATTAAACTAAACTCTAAAGAACTCACAGTTCAGCCTGCTGGCTGAAGTACTCCTGCTCGGTCGGCGGCAAAGGTACGGGATCTGGGCCATGCAAAACCCAGACGTCAGCGCGTCATGATATCAAGTATGTAACATAAACATGGTAATAAACAGTGCAAGCATGAACATGAATAAGCAGTAATAAGAAGTAATAAACAGGGTAACGTGCAGTAGTGACTAAACTGTCCTATCAGGTTTTCTACTCTATAGTCTTTGAAACCAATTGATGAATCGTCGATGTAACTCAATAGTATCCCGTACATACCCGGGACCACGGCCACAATATTCTCGGCTGAAACCGAGACATGCCGTAAGGCACAGAAAGGAAAGTATTAGTATCCCGTACATACCCGGGACCACGGCCACAATATTCTCGGCTGAAACCGAGACATGCCGTAAGGCACAGAAAGGAAAGTATTAGTATCCCGTACATACCCGGGACCACGGCCACAATATTCTCGGCTGAAACCGAGACATGCCGTAAGGCACAGAAAGGAAAGTGTACACTCGGTATTACCCCGTACATACCCGGGATCACGGCCACAATATTCTCGGCTGAAACCGAGACATGCCGTAAGGCACAGAAAGGAAAGTGTACACTCGGTATTACCCCGTACATACCCGGGATCACGGCCACAATATTCTCGGCTGAAACCGAGACATGCCGTAAGGCACAGAAAGGAAAGTGTACACTCGAACGGTAGTGAACTGTCGAGTTACAAGTCAGGTTCATCTTTGATTTCCCCATACCCCCAAGCTATGTATGTCAGGTCAGGTATTCAGTAGTCAAGGGCTAATGCCAACACAAAGTCAAGTAAAAGTGGGTCTGTCTGGATCGACAGCAGGAAAGATCAGGGTTATCGGCATTAGGCATGAGATCAGGTAACAGGTCAGGTTACCTTCAACAGGTAGAGTCGATATGTACAGGGTGTTGTGTCCGGTGTATCAGTACATGTGTCAGGTGTATCAAGATCGGTCAATATGTAATGCAATCAGGTATATAATGATAACAGGTATAGTAACAAATAATGAACAGTAGCAGGAAACAGTAGATAACAAATATTATTCTATGTGAACACGGTGATGTTTGTATTTTCATATTAATCCGGTTCACGCACCTTTGAGGTGCAATAGCCACAAGACGAACAATATCGATAATATACGTAATGGAGTTACATGAATTTGAACTAAGCACAATAATTGCCTCATGAGTGATTTTAACAAATGAAGTGGGGATGATCTACTTGGTTTGATTAGTTAATTATGAATTAATAGCAGACCGGTTAATACGAGCAATGATCTCATTGATTTAAAGTTACGGATAATTGTGACTAGCAATTCTAAGTTATAAAAGGTATCGATGTTATAATAGTTGTGGGGTTATAATATGATGATTAAGTGGTAGCATGTTAAAGCAAGTATTCGGATACTTGCCTCGGCGGTTCCGCAAACCGAAACACGGATGCGATGTCGGTAGAAACCACGATACGGAAGTACGGGCCACGGATCGAGTCCCAACAGAGGTCAACGGGATCACACGGACCAGGGGGCTTCGCTGGAGCGTCGGGTTCGTCAGACGGCACGGTCGGATTCCGGCAAAATGTCATCGGTAACAAGTTAGCAGCAAGATACGCTACACGCAAAAATACGACCAGCGGGGGTTGTACCAAAAGGAAGGAGAAGGAAACTTACAGGGAGACACCAGGGGGTGACCACGGCGGGTTCGACGGCACTGGAACGCCGGCGAGGCCGCGACGGTGGCTGTGAAGGCTGGAACAGCCGCTGGCTTGCTGGAGAGGGTGCGACGAGTGGAGGAGGGTGGTGGTCGGCTCAGGTGATCGAGGGGGAACAGGAGGTGGCGCGGGAGACGTCGACGAGGGTCGTCGGCGCGATTTCCGGCGACCTGGAGATGGTGCAGGTGTTGGGCTCGGGTCTGAAGGTGGTCCGGCGAGGAGAGGGGGGGTGATGTCGAGGTCTCGACGAGGAGAGTGAGAGGGAGTCGTGGGGTCGTCGACGACGATGGGTGGCGTCGACGGCGAGGTTTGCGCGGGTGGAGGCGAGGTCGGGAATGGGTCGCAGGCACGGGGAGGAGCGGGAGAACGGGGAAAAGAGGGTAGGTGGGTGTGGTGGAGGTCGTGGTGGTGAGGGCGGCGACGGCGAGGTCGCGAGGAAGTCGGCGACGGGATCGCGAGGGCTAGGGTTAGGGTTTGCGTGGGTTTCGTGATGAGGAAGAGGACGTGGGGGGGCGGCTGTTGCATTGTGTTAAAATATATATGGGAAGAGAGAGAGAGAGAGTTGTTGAGGTAGAGAGAGAGAGAGAAAGAGGAGAGAGGCAGAGATAGGGAATGGGAGCGGGGCCCACGCGGGGGAAATCCAAGCCCAGGATTGGCTGGCGAGGAAAATTGCGTAGGATTTTGGGGATTAAACTGTTAAGGGAATTAGATTTGTATATAATTATTTTAGTTTATATTAAATTGAAACGGGCCCTTTTTGGCGCGAAATAAAACATTTCCAAATCGCGTCCGGGTTGCGCCCAAATGTCCCAAATTCAAATTATATGATTTTAAGCGGGTTCCAAATTTTGAAAAGAGGTGTTTAGTGATTAAAATGCATGCCCCCAAGTCGGACACTTGCACGCGCGCGTAGTCGCCCAAACTTGCCCGTTCGGCCAAACGGAACGGAATCTCGACACGCGGACGCTACCACGCGGCTAGTGGCGACGAGTAGGCTAACATGGACATCTTAAATTTCATTTTCGGAGTTAAAATTTGTTATGTGCCAAAATGACTTAACCGGGTAAAATTTAGCAATAAACACCAGAAAATCAGGAAAATTGGAAATGAGCAATAAATAACCCTCAACTAGTAATATACATAGTATTATTGGGCTCGGGTGTTACATCATACCCAACTACAAAAGAATTTCGTCCTCGAAATTCCAAGAACACAAGATAGCTAACTACTGGAAAAGGTGAGGGAATTTCTGTCGGATCTCGTCTTCTCGCTCCCAAGTGGATTCTCCATGCGATCGGTTACCCCAAGAAACTAGCACAAGAGGGATAACCTTGTTCTTAAGAACCCTTTCTCTTCGATCCTTGATTTCAACTGGTCGCTCCTCGAAAGTCAGATCCTCTCGTACAGTCAACTCCGAATGATCCAAGACATGAGTCTCATCACGAACATACCTCCGTAGTTGAGACACATGAAACACATCGTGAACTCCTGCTAATGATGGTGGTAACGCCAACCGGTACGATACCTCCCCGACACGCTCCAATATCTCGAAGGGTCCAACGAATCGGGGACTAAGCTTTCCCCGACTTCCAAAGCGAACCATCCCTCTAGTCGGTGATATCTTCAGGAATACCAAATCGCCCACGGCGAACTCTAGAGGTCTTCTTGACGTGTCGGCCCAACTCTTATGTCTGTCTTGAGCTGCCTTCATATGCTTCCTGATTGTATTCACCTTCTCGACTGTCTGTACCACCAAATCTGGTCCCAATAACCTTCGTTCACCAACATCATCCCAACAAACAGGTGAACGGCACTTACGACCATACAGCGCCTCAAACGGAGCCATCTGAATTGTCGCTTGGAAGCTATTGTTGTACGACAACTCCACCAGGTGTAGATGATCCTCCCAAGAACCTTTGAAGTCTACCGTGCAAGCCCTCAACATATCTTCAAGGGTCTGGATCGTTCTCTCTGATTGTCCATCAGTCTGGGGATGATAAGCTGTGCTAACCTTCATCTAGTCCCCAAACTTTCTTGTAAACTCCTCCAAAAGTGTGACAAGAACCGAGTGTCCTGATCGGACACGATGCTTACCGGTACTCCATGCAATCTGACAATCTCCTGCATGTACCGCTCTGCCAAAGTCTCTGTCGATTGACCAACCCGAAACGGAATAAAGTGAGCTGCCTTGGTCAACCGATCGACAATCACCCATACAGCATTGTTGCCCTTTGGACTCCGCGGTAAAGCCGTCACGAAATCCATGGTTATATGTTCCCACTTCCATTGAGGAATCGGAAGTGGCTGCAACAAACCAGCAACCCTTTGATGTTCAGCCTTGACGTGCTGACACACTAAGCACTTAGCCACGAAGCGAGCGATTTCCCGTTTCATACCTTCCCACCAGAAATGCTGTCGAATATCTCGGTACATCTTTGTCCCTCCTGGATGTACAGAGTAAGTTGAACTGTGTGCCTCCTTCATAAGCTCTTCACGCACATCTCCTTTTGGCACACACACACGGCTACCATATCTCAACGAACCATCTTCATGGATCAGTAGATCGGTTCGTAGTCCGGCTCCAACCTGCTCTCGAAACTTTTGCAGTCTAGGATCCGGCGATTGCGCCGCTTTAATCTTCTCAACTAAGGACGATTGTACTTGTAACTGCATCAACTGTCCTGTAGCACGCGGTAGCACAACCTCCAAGTCAAATCTCCGAAACCCCTCAATGATCTCTCTCTGTGCAGTCAATAACTGAATTGCCGGTAACCGACTTAGCGCATCTGGCACGACGTTAACTTTTCCCGGGTGGTACTTAAGATCAAGGTCGTAGTCGGCCATCAGCTCCAACCATCTGCGTTGCCTCATGTTCAACTCCTTCTGAGTGAACACATATTTCAAACTCTTGTGATCCGTAAAGACTTCAACTCTCTCGCCCAGAAGGTAGTGTCTCCAAATCTTCAGGGCGAAGATCACGGCTGCAAGCTCCAAGTCGTGAGTCGGATAGTTCTGCTCATGTGTCTTCAGCTGTCTCGATGCGTAAGCGACGACTTTCCCATTCTGCATCAAAACACATCCCAATCCCTTTCCAGATGCGTCGCTGTGAATCACCAGTCCTTCGAAATTGTCCGGTACGGTTAGGATAGGGGCGGTTATCAACTTCTGCTTCAACGTCTCGAAGGCCAACGCACATCCATCCGTCCAAACAAACGGTACCTCCTTACGCGTAAGCTTGGTTAACGGCTCAGCTAAACGAGCGAAGTTCTCCACAAATCTTCTGTAGTATCCGGCGAATCCAAGAAAATTCCTTATCTCCGCAACATTCTTTGGAACAGGCCAATCCCGAACTGCTGCAATCTTCTCGAGATCAACGGCGATTCCATCGCCCGACACGACGTGCCCCAGAAACCTCACTTCTTCCAGCCAGAATAATTTCTCTTGTCTCAGCGTCGGCAGTGCGATCCTTCTTCTTCACTAAGAGAACTGGAGTTCCCCACGGTGAGTTGCTGCTTCGAATCCATCCCTTCTCGAGTAATTCACTCACTTGTTTCTTAACTCCCTCCAACATTACTGGTGCCATTGGATAGTCAGTTTTTGATACTGGCGTTGCACCAGGAGTAAGGTCAAACGCACACTCCACATCTCGCTTCGGTGGTAAGCCCGAAATGTCTTCAAACACATCCATAAGGTCGCGGACAACTGCCGGCTCTTCATCACTCTCCACTACCATAGCCGCAAGAACGCTGTTCGTCGGCCTAGCCCTAAGCTCGACTGGCCCGACAGAATTGCTTTCTCCAATGAAAGTAAACTTAGGATGTCCGGGAATCTGGAATTACCTTCCTTGCCCTACAGCCAATGTGGGCGTGGAAAGTGCCAGGAAAATCCATCCCCAAGACAACCTCGTAACTGCTCGTATCTATCACCAAGAAGTCTGCAAAAAGCTCCCGTCCGCAAACAACAACTGTACAATCTCTACCTTCCTTACTAGCTATAATTTTCCCATTCCCAGTGTGTATGTCCCATAAACTAGACAGGGTCGTGCAGTTGATCGAGTGTGTAGTTATAAATTTGGATGACATAAACAATGGGATGCTCCGAAATTAAGTAATGCCAAAGCGGAAAAACCATGAACGAGTAAATTACCTGAAACCACTTCTCCCGATGCCTTAGCTTCTTCAGCTGTCAACGTGAACGCTCGAGCCTGCTGTGGTCCTTGAGTAAGCGGTTCCTGTCCTAGGAACGGTCCTTGCGGAGGCTTCTGTGTATCATCCTTTGTGCGAGGCTTCGACGGACAAGCATTAACGGTGTGATCTGCCGCTCCACATCTCAAATAAAGTCCCAGCCTCAAACGACACTCCCTTCGCACGTGTCCGAGTTTATGGCAGTAACTACAGATCACGCTCCCCTTCCGATCACCCATACTGGTTTTCTTCATTGGTGCTACGTTGCGCCTGTTCACTGGAATACGTCTACGTACGGACGTGGGGTCCATTGTAAATGCTGGTTCCAGCTCGAGTTGTTCCTTTAGTTTCTCCATCAATCCCCTTATCACTCTTTGCCTGGCGGCTAAGACCGCATGCCCTGGGTCCATCTCCAAATTCTGTTCGGCCATATCCCTGAAATCAAAGTACCCACATTAGCATGATGATAGTTTTCGAGTATAGATCAAGGCTAGAACTCCAAGATACTTAAATAGAGTGCTGCATTATAGCTATGCCGCGGTATCATAGCCGCAATTACTTAACTCCACCCAAGTCGCCTAAGTCCTAGGGATAACAAGAAATTAGGTTTTTGAGTTGACAAATGCAAAGTAAGTTTGCACGTCGACGTGATCCGGAAGAATGATTCAAGGATAGTAAAACGGTCAAAGTGGCAGGACATGTTTCCTAATCACGGGTATTCTGATTCATGTATCGGGTGCAATACCCAACTACAAGAATCAACCCAATTAACCTATGGCTCTGATACCATAAAACCATGTCACGCCCCGCTTCCCAGAGTGCGCAAGATTTGGGCACGTGACATAGCCAACCATGCTACCTGTGGGTAGGAAGTATCCATCCACAGTCACATTACGGTTGTAAAGATATCAAGAACAGTAAAAATAAACTAAACTAATACATGTCCAAATCCATAATAACAAGAATCAATAAACAACAAGTGCGGAAGCTAATGATCCAATACAATGAATAAACAGTACGTCCCATAATGCGGGCTCACATCTGGAAATGAAATGAAATAATTAAACTAAACTCTAAAGAACTCACAGTTCAGCCTGCTGGCTGAAGTACTCCTGCTCGGTCGGCGGCAAAGGTACGGGATCTGGGCCATGCAAAACCCAGACGTCAGCGCGTCATGATATCAAGTCTGTAACATAAACATGGTAATAAACAGTGCAAGCATGAACATGAATAAGCAGTAATAAGAAGTAATAAACAGGGTAACGTGCAGTAGTGACTAAACTGTCCTATCAGGTTTTCTACTCTATAGTCTTTGAAACCAATTGATGAATCGTCGATGTAACTCAATAGTATCCCGTACATACCCGGGACCACGGCCACAATATTCTCGGCTGAAACCGAGACAT
The DNA here is from genome assembly GCA_030015575.1 of Agapanthus africanus. Taxonomy (NCBI): domain Eukaryota; kingdom Viridiplantae; phylum Streptophyta; class Magnoliopsida; order Asparagales; family Amaryllidaceae; genus Agapanthus; species Agapanthus africanus. The sequence continues at coordinate 194,681,969 of CM057339.1, read as the reverse complement.
GCCGTAAGGCACAGAAAGGAAAGTATTAGTATCCCGTACATACCCGGGACCACGGCCACAATATTCTCGGCTGAAACCGAGACATGCCGTAAGGCACAGAAAGGAAAGTATTAGTATCCCGTACATACCCGGGACCACGGCCACAATATTCTCGGCTGAAACCGAGACATGCCGTAAGGCACAGAAAGGAAAGTGTACACTCGGTATTACCCCGTACATACCCGGGATCACGGCCACAATATTCTCGGCTGAAACCGAGACATGCCGTAAGGCAAAGAAAGGAAAGTGTACACTCGGTATTACCCCGTACATACCCGGGATCACGGCCACAATATTCTCGGCTGAAACCGAGACATGCCGTAAGGCACAGAAAGGAAAGTGTACACTCGAACGGTAGTGAACTGTCGAGTTACAAGTCAGGTTCATCTTTGATTTCCCCATACCCCCAAGCTATGTATGTCAGGTCAGGTATTCAGTAGTCAAGGGCTAATGCCAACACAAAGTCAAGTAAAAGTGGGTCTGTCTGGATCGACAGCAGGAAAGATCAGGGTTATCGGCATTAGGCATGAGATCAGGTAACAGGTCAGGTTACCTTCAACAGGTAGAGTCGATATGTACAGGGTGTTGTGTCCGGTGTATCAGTACATGTGTCAGGTGTATCAAGATCGGTCAATATGTAATGCAATCAGGTATATAATGATAACAGGTATAGTAACAAATAATGAACAGTAGCAGGAAACAGTAGATAACAAATATTATTCTATGTGAACACGGTGATGTTTGTATTTTCATATTAATCCGGTTCACGCACCTTTGAGGTGCAATAGCCACAAGACGAACAATATCGATAATATACATAATGGAGTTACATGAATTTGAACTAAGCACAATAATTGCCTCATGAGTGATTTTAACAAATGAAGTGGGGATGATCTACTTGGTTTGATTAGTTAATTATGAATTAATAGCAGACCGGTTAATACGAGCAATGATCTCATTGATTTAAAGTTACGGATAATTGTGACTAGCAATTCTAAGTTATAAAAGGTATCGATGTTATAATAGTTGTGGGGTTATAATATGATGATTAAGTGGTAGCATGTTAAAGCAAGTATTCGGATACTTGCCTCGGCGGTTCCGCAAACCGAAACACGGATGCGATGTCGGTAGAAACCACGATACGGAAGTACGGGCCACGGATCGAGTCCCAACAGAGGTCAACGGGATCACACGGACCAGGGGGCTTCGCTGGAGCGTCGGGTTCGTCAGACGGCACGGTCGGATTCCGGCAAAATGTCATCGGTAACAAGTTAGCAGCAAGATACGCTACACGCAAAAATACGACCAGCGGGGGTTGTACCAAAAGGAAGGAGAAGGAAACTTACAGGGAGACACCAGGGGGTGACCACGGCGGGTTCGACGGCACTGGAACGCCGGCGAGGCCGCGACGGTGGCTGTGAAGGCTGGAACAGCCGCTGGCTTGCTGGAGAGGGTGCGACGAGTGGAGGAGGGTGGTGGTCGGCTCAGGTGATCGAGGGGGAACAGGAGGTGGCGCGGGAGACGTCGACGAGGGTCGTCGGCGTGATTTCCGGCGACCTGGAGATGGTGCAGGTGTTGGGCTCGGGTCTGAAGGTGGTCCGGCGAGGAGAGGGGGGGTGATGTCGAGGTCTCGACGAGGAGAGTGAGAGGGAGTCGTGGGGTCGTCGACGACGATGGGTGGCGTCGACGGCGAGGTTTGCGCGGGTGGAGGCGAGGTCGGGAATGGGTCGCAGGCACGGGGAGGAGCGGGAGAACGGGGAAAAGAGGGTAGGTGGGTGTGGTGGAGGTCGTGGTGGTGAGGGCGGCGACGGCGAGGTCGCGAGGAAGTCGGCGACGGGATCGTGAGGGCTAGGGTTAGGGTTTGCGTGGGTTTCGTGATGAGGAAGAGGACGTGGGGGGGGGCGGCTGTTGCATTGTGTTAAAATATATATGGGAAGAGAGAGAGAGAGAGAGTTGTTGAGGTAGAGAGAGAGAGAGAAAGAGGAGAGAGGCAGAGATAGGGAATGGGAGCGGGGCCCACGCGGGGGAAATCCAAGCCCAGGATTGGCTGGCGAGGAAAATTGCGTAGGATTTTGGGGATTAAACTGTTAAGGGAATTAGATTTGTATATAATTATTTTAGTTTATATTAAATTGAAACGGGCCTTTTTTGGCGCGAAATGAAACATTTCCAAATCGCGCCCGGGTTGCGCCCAAATGTCCTAAATTCAAATTATATGATTTTAAGCGGGTTCCAAATTTTGAAAAGAGGTGTTTAGTGATTAAAATGCATGCCCCCAAGTCGGACACTTGCACGCGCGCGTAGTCGCCCAAACTTGCCCGTTCGGCCAAACGGAACGGAATCTCGACACGCGGACGCTACCACGCGACTAGTGGCGACGAGTAGGCTAACATGGACATCTTAAATTTCATTTTCGGAGTTAAAATTTGTTATGTGCCAAAATGACTTAACCGGGTAAAATTTAGCAATAAACACCAGAAAATCAGGAAAATTGGAAATGAGCAATAAATAACCCTCAACTAGTAATATACATAGTATTATTGGGCTCGGGTGTTACATGGACATACCGTTTATTTTTATTTTTTATTTTTTATTCTCATCAGCCTGAGGATGTTGCGGTAGTAGTTTAAAGACGTTTCGGTCGTTTGCAAGTTTTAGGACATTGCGGTCCATCATTAGTTTAAGGACGTTTCGGTCCGCTGTCGCCGTATTTGAGGCGAATATCTAGTTTATTGACTTTTCGGTCTATGGGGCTTTCTCTATGACTGAGCATGATGCCCCCGGTGTATCCATCTTTCTCGGAGCGTGCGGTTGTGGCGGGCTCACCTTCCAGTTTTCAGACAGCGCGAACTTGCCCTGTTGGTATTGGTCTTCAACCCAGTTTTTGAAGACGTAACAGTTTTCAATCGGATGGGCCAATACTTGGTGGTAAGGGCAATAATTAGAACTTTTGACATCATCCAGTTGTAGTTGGTGTTTCGGCTCCAGTAGAGTGATAAGCCTGTTATGCACTGCCACTTCGAACAGCCTCCTTGTTTCATCCTGGGGAAATGAGTAAGGACGTCTCAGCCTCTCCTCGAGGGATATGCGTGGACGCCTATTGTTTTGACGAACAACCGGTCTAGGGCCACTCGACTGTTGTTGAGTGTTGGCAACGAAGGTCATTTTCCCCTTTCCTTTATCCTTTTTGCTCGATCCTTTGTTTGCGGGGCCGAGATTTTTTTCGAGTAGCGGGCGATTGCACGGCTGAATGTTCTCGCAACTCCTCAATTCTTTCATTTTTGAAATGGATTCCTTGAGGAGAGGGTTGAGGGAAACTTCCTCGTCAGAGTCGCTTCCAAAGGTGATAATTTGCGATCCCTTGGAGTCGGCTATATGACAGTCGTCGGCGGCTCTTTTGCGCTCATCTATCGCATTTTTCCGATGTCTACGAGCTTCACACTTTGTCCTGTTGAAGTGTTGCTTTTGAGCGACATATCCTTGCCACCAACACTTAAAAGAGTCGCAGTCTTCGGTAGGATGTATGATCTTCTGATGATATAAGCAGAAGTTAGGATGCATCTCTACTCCATCGAGAGTATTTTCTTCAGAGGGTGGTAGCTTCATTCCCACTGATAGGGCTTTGGCTAACCTTTTCCTCGTCTTGAATTTGTTTTTATCCGCAGCGGATGACTTTTGATTTGACGGAAGTGCCTCGACTCTTTGGTCTAGTAGTGGGTGTTTGGCTCCTTCCAGTATGGCCATCTCACGCTCTTGATTGGCTTTAACTTTCAGACGAATCTCATTTAGGAAGGCATCGATCAACTCGTCTGACGGCCGCAGAATTTCTGGTTCAGGGCCCGCCCTTGGTTTCTCGGCGCAAGGAGCCTCTTTATCATCCGCCAATGAGTGAGAGATCACATGAAAAGTTGCCCCCGGTGCGTCCGTCTTCTTTGGAGTGTGCAGCTGTGGTGGGTTTACCTTCCAGTTTTCAGACAGCGCGAACTTGCCTTGTAGGTACTGATCCTCGATCCATCCCTTAAAGACGAAACAATCCTCGATCGGGTAATTTACCGTTTGATAGTAAGGGCAATAATTGGGATTATTGGGATCGCCTGGCTGCGATAGATGTTTTGGACTCGGCAGATCGATGAGTCTGTTGTGCACTGCCAGCTCGAACAGTCTTCTCGTTCTATTCTGAGGAAATGAGTAAGGACGTCTCAGTCTCTCCTCGAGGGATGGGCGTGGACGCACGTTGTTTTGGCGAACGACCGGCTTTGAGTTGCTCGGTTGTTGGTGAGCATTGGCAACGACGATCGCTTTCCCTTTTCCATTCTCATTTCGAGAGTCTGGTTTTGGAGGAGACGGTCCATGGCCCATCTGGTCCATTTGGGCCAACTTGTCAATCAAAGCATGGAAGGTGGTCGGCCTGAAGAACATCATGAATTGCGAGATGGTCGCTTGCGGATCAAGAGTGCCCACGAACATACCTACCGCAGGTGCCTCTTCTATGCATTGTTCGTATTTCGACCATAGGTTCCGCCATCGTCTTGCATATTGGACCCACGTTTCGCCTGGCCTTATCCTGACATTTATCAGTGCTGTTATCGGGGTGCGTTCACTAGCACTCGCGAATCTTTGTGTAAACAATAGCTCCATCTCCGCAAATGTTTTGACAGAGTCGTTAGGTGGCTCCGAATACCATTCAAAAGCCGTCTCTGCTAAGCTGCCGACGAATTGGCGAAGCAACAGTTTGTCATCGCCTCCAGTGTTGCCGCATAAGACCCTGAATTGAGCGACATGCTGATGTGGATTCCCTGTCCCTTTATATACGTGGAACTTAGGGATCGTATATCCCGGCGGGTAACTGATTTGGTCATACCAGCTCGGATAGGGTCGTCCGGTTCTAAAAATTTGCGCAGCCGCTTCATTCGATTAATGAACTCGTATTTGCTGAGCTATATAGTCGTCCAGTGTAGCCTTGGAAAGAGTTTCCTCCTTGGCTGTTGCAAGAGCCGGAAGAGGATTAGATGTCTTCCCTCTAGCATCTTCGACAATGATTGGAGGGTCATCAGCTGGAGAGTCTGGCTGTAACATCATCCCTACCATATCTTGGAAGAGGAGCGCCATCTGTTTTATGTTAGCCGCTTGCTCTGCGGCTTCTTTGTCCTTCTTTTCGAGGACTCTACGTAGGAAGTCAGCATCGGTTTCTTATTCGTGACGCTGCTCTGATGATACTTCCGAGCTCTCCTTTGGCTCGGTAAGTGCAGCCATCGCAGTCATCATTTCCTGAAGCTTCTGTTGCTGCTCTTGGGCTTTTGTCACGGATCGGGTGAGCGGTCGGTGACCCATCGAAGCGCGGCTTTCCTCCTTTCCGGAAGCCATATAAACAGTATGCACCACCATGCCCCCAGACTTGGGACGTTTTTGTTTAGTGCTTTTACGGTTCGCCATGTTCACAGGGGCTTTTTGCGGCCTCCTTTTCTTTTGAATGATTGGAGTTGAGGGGGCCGTTGTAGTGGGCACCCAAGTAGCTGTTGCTTTTTGTGGCTTGACGGAGTAATCCTTCTCCTGCCGAACCTTCATCTTTTTCTGTCGGCGGAGATAGTTTTCATCAATCACCGACTCTTGGACCTGTCGCCAGACATTGTAAATTTTAGAGGACAGCCGTTGAGGGGGCTGCTCTAGCTTCTTCTCTGGAGTATTCTCCATAGGTGAAGGAGTTCATTTCAACACCGCAGTAGGAGAATTTATGTGCACCGTGTTCAGCAATTCAAAGCTATTCCCAATTGGAACAGCAGCATCGATCCCCACCGTTGAAGCTGGCGGAGTTATCCCAGAGGGGGAGTTGCCCCCAGCCTTCCTCACTCGGCGCCAGTGGCGACGTCGAGCGTGCCTTGCGGATGGAGTTGGTTCAGCCTTAGGGGTGAATTCGTCCTGCCCCCTCTGGGCAGGGGAAGCAGCTTTGTGGACCTCGCCTGGAGCAGAAACCGGGATAGTCAGCCTTGTAAAAATTGATTTCTTAGAAGGAGAAGCCTTTCCAATGATTTCTTCCGCTTGAGCCGGGATGGATATCCGCTGTGGCTTGTAGACGTTGTGGCTCAGTCTGTTGAAAACTAAGGTATTGAAGTTGGGCGACCCGTTGAGAGAGGCCGCGGCAGTGGTAAGTCGATCAAAGACCGACTTCTTTGGAGTTTCTTACGACGACATTAGGGTATTGAAGCTCATTGGCGGGAGCATGGTCCCAAAGAATAATCCGTGGTGGCTTGAGTAATCTGCTCCACTGGCATCTTGAAAAGAGAGGCCGCTCGGGGCCCGTAAGTCACTCCTCCAGCAGGGACGGAGCGAGAGTCGCAGTTGCAGGTAGTGCAGTTTGAAGCCATTGATCTTCTGTTTTCTGCACTGAGCAAGACACCAAATCTAAGTACCTTGAATCCACGGGCAACCACAGCAAACCGCGATTTGTTCTCGAACACGACACACGAAGTGTGGAGTGGAAAGAGGAAAAGGTCCCACCGGGCGTGCCAGAATCTGTTCCCCTCCGAACACAGAGACGCGACCGCGCAGGTTCGTCTTGCCTGAGATTCGGGGCAGATGCTATTTGGTTTTATCCGTCCACCTCTCCGAAGATGCCAAGTTGATTTATGACACCGTGTATCGGAGGTTTAGAAGGATGCGGCCGATGTAGCAGACTTCGTCAGATTCCCCCTCGCTTGAGGGGGTTTTGATTGTGGGGACGCTCTTCCCTGCAGGCGCAAGCCCCTGTAGTTAATTACGCTACCGCATCACGGTAGCAACTTTCTCCTTCTCCAGAATTTCACTTCGTGTCGTGTGTGTTTGTTTTGTTTGTGGTTGCCCGTGGATTGTATACGGAGACTAATTTATGTCGTCGCCCGTAGGACGTGGATTAGTCCAAATCCGTATTTACTTAGATTTGGGTTTGGGGTTTCAGTTTAAGGATACGTTAGCCGTATTTGAAGCTAAGATCAACTTAAACGTTCGTTAAGGATGCGTTAGTCTGATTTGAGACTAAGATCAACTTAATGGAAATAGCATTTAGGGGCTCTATTGTTCCAGTTTAGGGACGTAGTAGTCTATTTAATATATATGGCCGTCGGGACCCGTCACCTCTTTGACGTCGTTGAAGGATTACAACGACAGGTGTCAGAGGAGTTCCGAGATGTACCTTTGAGCCAAAGTTGATTGGTGGGTCAATAGTCCGATTTAGGACTGTTCGAAGGTTTAAAGATACGTTAGCCATATTTGAGGCTAAGATCAAATTAAACGGGATCGTTTAGATCCGACAAAAGAGCATTTGGAGGCTTTATTGTTCCAGTTTAGGGACGTAGTGGCCCATGTTCCAGTTTAGGGATGTGGGGGTCCATAGGTAGTTTAGGGACATTGCGGTCCATTGCATGTATGGCCGTCGGGACTCGTCACCTCTCTGACGACGTTGAAGGATTACAACGACAGATGTCAGAGGAGTTCAGAGATGTACCCTTGAACCGGATGTGAATTGATTTAAGAGAGCAGTCGTGCTCAGTCAATTTAATTTGAGGACTTACGGCCATGATTGGGCTAAGTCCAGTTGAAGATATTCAACGTTTTTATTTGTGGTTGGCCTGTTAGGCCTTGGCTTGGGCTTTGCCCTTTGTTTAATAATGCAGTGCATTTTGTTTGGCCTATTAGGCCCCCTTTTAATTGGGCTCTGCCCTTTTTAAATGATGCACAGCATCTATTTTGAGCCTGACAGACCTTTGTTTGGGCTTTATTCCTTTTAATAGTGCATAGCACTTTGTTTGGTCTGATAGACCTTTCTTTATTGGGCTCTGCCCTTGATAATGCATTGCATTAATTATTCTGACAGAGTGCCACATGGCTTGTCAGGCGCTTTGCGCTGATTGAGGAGCGCAAGGCGCAAGTCCATGTGGAGGTGACACATGTCACACTCTGGTGACCGCAAGCGCAGTGCGCTGCGCCAGTGCGCTGCGCTGTTGCGCTTCTGATACGTGGCGCGCTCTGATGGGTTGCGCCAATTCATAAGAGCAGTGCTCTATTTTAACAGCGCATAGCGCAGATCATTCTGAAGCTGACACGTGGCGCTCTCTGATGGCTTGCGCCGACCCAGGAGCGCAACAGTGCAAATTTGCAAGTGCAAGGCACTGTTTTAATAACTTAATCCAATTTTGGATTTAAGAGAAGAATCTTTAAGATTCCAGAACCAATGGTTCATAAAAAAGTGCAAGGCACTGTTATTATTATTTTTTTTATTGAAGATCATTGATCTTGTTCTTGGATCAATAATCTATTCAGAAGAAATTCTTCTTTTTTTTATAAAGGTTTTTACCTTTTTTCTCTTCTTGAGTTCTTTTCAAAAAATTTCAGAGTTCTCTCTATTCTCTTGTTGTTGTTCATGTTTTTTGAATTGGGGTCTAGGGGCCTTTATATAGTGCCCATTAATTTGTTAAATTTGTTAAAGAGATCATTCTCTGAGTGATTTGGGGAATTTTCCCCACCGTTGGATCTTTGATCCAAGGGCTTCTATTTTACAGAAGACAATCTTCTTGTTTTAACAAGAACAGAAAGATCTTACTGTAATTTTAATTCTGTTTGGCGCAGATGCACCTGCGCTTGACACGTGTCGCGCAGCGTACAGCTGACACGTGTCGCGCACAGCGCAGCGCAACTGCGCTGACACGTGTCGCACAGCTTGCGCAACTGAAGCGTTGCTTTCTTTAATTTTGTTTTAAATAGAGCCTTGCTCTGATTGGGCGCACTGCCTTGGGCGCTGCGCTGACGTATCAACTTTTGACACGTGGCACGTTGCGCGCAGCGCAAGGGATTTGAAGCGTTGCTTCAATTTTTGAATTTTTGAAATTCAAACAGAGTTTTGCTCTGATTGGGGGAAACAGTGTATTTCTCGGTGTTTACTCCATATTCCACATGTTTGATATTTCTGACTTTTTATTTTTCTGTGTATTGCACGTGTAATCTTTTGGGCTTCCAAAAAGTTAAAAGAAAAATCAGAAAAAAAAATATAATGTGTCTGATGGGGTTTGAACACAGGAGCCACGTCACAGCAGTGCAAGAGCTTTATGAGTGAGCTACAAGTTATTTCTTGCTGTTATTTAGCAAAAGTCACTTATAACTCCAACTCAGGCTGTGATACTCTCTTTTGTACATTAAAAAGAAAAATTTTGTACAGTGATTTTAGAGGCGTTACATTCTACCCTCCTTATAAAAAATTCGTCCTCGAAATTTATACTTGGAAGTTGTAACAGATTCAATAAAAAATTGATTAAAGCAGTGGTGAAGGAACTAACAATATTGTACCGAAAGTGCAAGAAAATGTTTAGGTAGATGAAAGCACGAAAGAATGCAGAACTTGGAAAGACAGAAGAAAATATAGGAGGATATTTACCAGTGTTACCTTGACCTATAGCTTCGGCTTCTACGGACGCCAAAGTGAAAGCCGGACGTCTCGGCATATTTCTCTGTGCATGCTGATACATCGATGGATAACGAGATAAAGGTGGTCCGCGTGAAGGTGGTGCAGGAAGGGCTAAACGAATAGGTGGAGCTTGGATAGCTGGTCTAGCTACGGGGGCTGGGCCAGTTCGGTTGTGTGGGCAAGTTTCTATAGTATGTAAAGATGATCCACATATTAGACAAAGACCATTCGCTCGACGACAATCATTGACTTGGTGTCCGGTCCTCTTACAATAGATAAAGAAATTGGGTTCAGTCTCGGAAAATGATCTTCGTGGCCACATAGCTGGCGCTGGGAGAGTTGGCTTAGAAGAGGGTCCTCGATTAATCTGGTTGGCGGGACATTTCATACCGACCAACTGTGGCATTTCCTTTTTCTTAATGACAGTTTCATAGCGACGAGCCGACTTCAAAGCTGCTTCATGTGTTAGGTATTCTCCCGTTGCTAGGGCAGCCTGGATCTCAGGATCTAATCGTTGTTGGAAGCTCCCGGCTCTGATTTCTGTAGTACGAATTATATAGGCGGCGAATCTGTCGAGCATGGTGAATTCGGCATCGTACTCGTCCACCGACTTATCCCACATGGATCCTTGTTGCAGGTGAATGAACTTCTGTTCCATCTCCAAGTGTACATTTTCCGGAAAGTACTTGGCGTCAAAGAGGTCATGAAAAGTCTTCCACTCGATTGGCTGCTCAATAGGGCTCTCCTCGGCCTTCCACCAGACTCTGGTATTGTCGGTAAGCTGGAGTTTGGCTATTATGACCCAAGCCACTTATAGAACTTGGGCTACGGCTAGGTCATCTTCTATACTCTGAGCTCATTCCTCAGCCTCAAGCGGTTTCTCTTTCCCTGAGAAGTTATTCGGGTGTAACGCTCGAAATTGCTTCACTTCCGGTGCTTCTGCTTCAGAGTGGATGAAACTCTATTGAAGGAGAGCAGTGTGCTCCTGCAAAACCGTGCTTTGAGCCTAATGACCTTCAAGTAGGCTTTTGATAGCCTCCAGAAGTATCGTCTATTCTATGAGTGGAGCGGCTATGGTAGGTGGAGGTGGTAGAATGGTAAAGATAGGTTGTGGTGGTGTACTTCCATTGTTGGTGCTAGGGTCCATCGTTGGTGCTAGGGTTGCTGGGAGAATCCATCACCTTAGATAGAGTAGAAAGATTATGATAGATTCAACGGAAATTGAATTGCAAGGAATGTAAAGTTGTTGAATCTCATATTTCTTGTTATATATTGCTTATGACTTCATGCAGAACGGACCTGCATGGGCCGCCAACAAAACATGTCACGCCCTGCTTCCCAGTAGACGGAAGCGGTACGTGACGAGGCCGCGGTGTATTTATTTCGAGAAGGTCATTTCCCGGAATAAATACGCTAAGCATAAAATAAGCAATATAAAATGACAAGAAATAAACATGAGATTTAAACTTCAACAACTTTATTTACATTCAACTTGATTCATTTACAATACATGAGTTTAACTGAAAGAAAATACAAGAATGGAAATGCCTAAACCGGTAGCATACATAAACTGAGAAAAAGATAACTAGTCTAGGCCTGAGTCGCCATCTAATCGTGCTCTTCCTCGGTAGTGCCCACCTCTTCAGTCTCCACGATATCTGACGAACATTCCAAGAAAACAAAGAAGTGTGGAATGCCCGTCAGCGAACTTTCGCTCGGTAAGTCCCCAAGAAATGAAGTGAAGTATAAAGTGTAATGATAAAGAAAAATGTATATCATGAACAATTGATTATGAAGTATGGTGTGTCAGCATGTCGTTTAATGTAAACATGGCAAGTTTATTTAGCATGCAGTTCTATATATCATGGTAACTAACATGAGCAGAGTATAACATGGTCGTGTAGTGTAGGTATAGTGAACATGAAGTGAATGTAAATGTCTTAACGGTCTCTACTTGGGTATACTAATTTAATGTAAGTTCAAGGGTGAATATCAACCAATCTCAAGAGTGTTCTCGAACCCAATAGGATGTAATCCAAGGGTAAAGAACCACGGGCCCGAATCAAGTGTTAGTAACGGGACATCAACCTAGTGTTGAAGTATTCCAAACTCAACAGGCTGTAATATAGGAGCAAGGAAACACGGACCCTCATGATAGATTGCTTGTGTTAGTAGACATGGATTCATGATCTAGTGGGACTTCTGAGATTTCGTTGGAGTCACGCATGAACTACCCTAACACCCCGTGTATTCTACATTGCCGATAAATTTACAGGCCTTGCTCGAATCCATGAATACATCAAGTGGCAAGATTGAGTTCATGTCGATATCAAGTATTCATGTCAAGTATTATTGTATTCATATCAAGTTGTATTCATGGTTCAAGTCAAGTCTGTTTCAATAGCAGTCATTGTGTTCTGGTATTCAAGTTAAATTCATGTTAAATTGTAACCCTGGGTCGGTCAAGTTAAGTCATGTTTGATATTGATGTTTGAATTCAAGTATTCATGTTCATGATCAAGTATTCGTGTTTGATGTTGGATCCAGGTTTGAATTAGATTCAGGCTCAGACACTTGTACTGATTTAACTCTGAAAATCTTAGGTTTGTGAATTATTGGCAACTGTTGCACATGGACGGCAGGATTTGTGTCTTTTTCCAAGACAATTGGCATTGATAACTCCGATTAATTTTTCTAACCTGAATAGGCAAGCACTCACTTTCTTCGGCTCCCTGGGGCTCAAGAGAATTGATTCCGCTTAAATCCATATTTACTAATGTCCTTAAAATATTGTTTTTATATAACTTGAGGGGTTTTATGAAAAATATTTTAATATAGTTTCAAAATAAACCACGAGGGTTGATTTATATTATTAGGGTTTTCATGGACATGAGTTTTAAGGATTTAAGGTATTTTAGTGATAAACAATTAATTTTAGAAGTTCATGGTATTTTATTGAAAAAAGTTGTCTTTTGGTAACTTGATGATATTTTATTGAAACTTGTTAATCTTTCATTTTTAGAAAATAAGTAAGTTTATTATATTTTGAAAATATGGATTTGTAATTTTTATATAATCATTAAACTCTTTATTTATTTAAAAAATCTGTTTTTCTTAAAAACCGTATTTAAAACTTTTTGAGACCGAATGCTCCGTGAGGAGGTCTGCATCTCGCTCTACTAGCCCAAGAATGTGCGATAATCCACACCATCCATTAGCGGGTCTCCTAACAAGGGTTGTAGAGGCATAACGCAAAGGAATAAGAAATACTGTTTTAAAAAAAACCGTTTTTTTAGGTAAGTGGTATTTTAATGTAATATTTTCCTCGAAACAAAAGTTCATACAAAAGTGATATCGTGCTATGAACCAAGTGTGTACGTGAAGGGTAGGTCGTTACCCCGTGAAGTTTTCCTAAAGGTATGTTTAAGGAAAACTAAAAGAGATGATATTAAAGTTCATGGTATTTAAATGAAAAAGGTTAAATTAAAATTATTTTACATGATCTTCTTGGTTTAAAATTTGTTCTAAACATTAGTGTTAAGATTATAAGGATTGTGTAAGAATTTGGATGAACAATATATAAGAAAAAGTGGAGTTTCTAGGGTTTAGAAAAATGATATCGGTATTAACTCCACTTATTCCGATTTTGATTAAAAAGAATTTCAAAGAAGAGGAAGGGGGTTTGGGAGGGACTTACCGTTTGATTATGCTAAGAAGAGGGGGAGGAAGAGTAGGAAAGCTTTGGGGTGTCGCGGGAGGTCCGGATGTTGTTTCGATTTTCGCCGGAAGTTGATCGCTTACTAACTCCTCTTTACTCCACTTAAACTTAGGAAATTTTTTAGAGTTTTGGCTAGAATTTTCAGAATGGTGAAGGGCTAGGGCATGGGGTAGTATTTATAGTGGAGAATTATGGTTTTGGAATTAAAAATGTGGATTAAAAGCATTAAAATTGGTTTAATTGTGAAATGAAGGGTCTCTGTTTGATTGTAGAGAAATCAAACAGTGCAGGGGAGTTAGGGGTAATTGAAGGGTGTGTATGCAAAGCCCGCGGACATTTGGCTCCATACGAATCGTCGGCGATGGCCTTGATGAGATTTCCGCCGGTCGATTTGAGGAGTTGGGTCTTGAGATTCGTGCCACATGTATTTCTCAGTGTTTACTCCATTTTCCACATGTTTGATTTTTCAGACTTTTCATTTTTCTGTGTATTGCAGGTGCAATCTTTTGGGCTTCCAAAAAGTTAAAAGAAAAATCAGAAAAAAATATAATGTGTCTGATGTGGTTCGAACACAGGGGCTACGTCACAGCAGTGCAAGGGCTTTACCAATGTGCTACAAGTTGTTTCTTGCTGTTATTTAGCAAAAGTAACTTATAACTCCAACTCAGTCCGTGATACTCTCTTCTGTACATTAAAAAGAAAAATTTTGAACAGTGATTTTAAAGTCGTTACACGTGACGAGGGCTTTGGATTCGCAGAGTAGCCGGGCAGGAAGCCGTCTTCAGTGGATGAGACGAGCAGGAAACTACTCGGCCGCCTTATAACGAGGGCCTTGGATCCGCAGAGTAGCTGGACATGAAGCTACCTTCAGCGGATGAGCCAAGTAGGAAACTACTCGGCCACCTCGTGACGAGGGCTTTCGTATCTTGGCCTCCTTGATCCTTGGGATTTCTTGGAGATGTCGTTCAACCTTCCTTGAACCGCATGAGGGGAGCGGGCCAGTAATCGGATGCCACATGGCCGCGCCTTATCGGGAAGATGCGATATTTCATGATTCGCGTTGTAGCGTGAGAAGATATCGGCTGTTGGAAGACTTTTATTGAGGCTATAAATATCGAAGGTATGGCCTCGCCATAAGGAATCCACGTTGATTTCCTTCTAGCCACTTCGTTTCTTCCTGATGACGGGCCACGCGTACACCATCCGGGATATCGTATCTCGAGACGACGTGTATTTCTATAGTCTCGATAGTTCCGAGGCGACGTATGAGGCCGTGGTAGGTCGTCTGGAGGGCCACTTTGGGCATCTTCTTTCTCATCGATACTCTCTCTTGCAGGTGCTAATCTATGCGATATGGAGGTCTTCCCCGGGCTTTTACAAGGCCCTGTCCCCGCAGGCAATGGATGAGGCGTTTGACAAGATGCACACGGTCCACGAGCTGGGTCTGATCTCGAAGAGCAGGCGGGATCGCTCAACGGATATTCTTCTCGAAAGTTTTCAGCAGAGGTTGGTCATGGTGTCGTGTTCAGCGATGGGAATCCCTGGCGAATTCGTGGCTTCTAGGATCCATGGGTACCGACAGAGGGAGCGGGCAGAGGCCGCTTGGGCTCGGCTGGAGGAACTCTCCTCTGAGTATTATAGTCAATGTTTTCTTAACCCACTTCCCCCTTTCTTGTAATAGTTTAGGGATTATATGTTTTTTCTTTTGCTCTATAAGGATGAGGAGCCGAGAATACCTCTGAATAAAACCTTAATAAATTTTCTTTGGCTTAAAGATCTCTCATTGCTCATGATTACGGAACATCGAACCTCATTGCTCGTGGGCGCCTCGGGGAAGAGTTAGACTTTGATCGGCTACTCTTTGAGTGTGCCTGGATACTTATCCGGGGAACGCCCGTGGCCGGATGCTACAAAGTCCGTGTTTTTTCGGGTAGGGGTGTGCCTGTTTTGATTGAGTGCGGCGGGTAAGGACTACACGCCGGCCCTAGGACGGAGCAGAAATCTACTCGCGTGAGAACTCGGCCTAGAAATTGTAGTCAACACAAAGGGAATTTTATTATTTCAAAGGGTGCAAATTCATCTGTACAATTTAAGCTTTTCGGCGTTATATGGCCGAAGAAAATCACACCCCCAGAGTCTTAGAGACAGTAGACTCCGCCGGGTAATGTCTCCGTCATGAGAAATGGCCCGTCCCACTTCGAGGAGAACTTATGTAGCTTCTCTTGGTTCACGAATTCGTTTCGCCGTAAGACCAAGTCTCCTGTCTTGAAAGCTCGGTGTTTACCTCGGGCGTTGTAGTAGCGGGCGGTCTGCTGCTGATAAGCGGCCATCTTGATTTGTGCCCGATCTCTTTTTTCGAATAAGATGTCTAGGTTGCTTCGTAGCGCCAAGGTGTTAGCCTCGTCGTCGAAGTGCTCAACTCGATTACTGGGCAATCCAATTTCCGCGGGAACCATCTCCTCGGTGCCGTAACAGAGGCTAAACGGGGTTTTCCCTATAGGTGTTTTTCTTGATGTCCATAATGCCCACAGTACCCGAGGCAGTTCCTCGACCCAGCTGCCCTATCTTCCCTCCAGGCAGGCTCTGAGCACACGGATGATGCCTTAGTTCGCTGTTTCGTCTTTCCCGTTGCATTGGGGATGTGCGACCGTGGAGAACTTCATCAATATGTGATAGTCATTGCAAAATTCTCTGACTTTGTCATTTTCGAAGTTGGTTCCATGGTCGGTAACGATGCACCTTGGGATTCCGAATCGGGAGATTATATTATTTTGCAAGAATTTTATCGTAGAGGTGGAGTCTGGATTTCTGATCGGCGCAGTTTCTATCCATTTTGTAAAGTAGTCTACAGCGAAAAGGATGTATTTATGTCTGCCCGTTCCGGTGGGGAGCTGGCCCACCATATACATCCCATACTGTGCAAACGGCCAAGGGGAACTTAGTGGCGTTAGTTCGGTGGCGAGGAGCCGAGGGACGCTGCCGAAGAGTTAGCAGTTTTTGCACCTTCTGACCAGCTGTTGGGGCTTCACCCGCGCGCGCCAATGTGTAGGTTTTGGAAAAGGAATGGTTTTGGAAAATATTTGCACACGCGAGCTCGGTCTCATTTTAAAATTTATAAACCGCAAGTGCACGGCGCGTTGTAGTGAGCCGGCAAGTACGGGTCGATCCACAGGGAATTGGTAATTAGAGGTTGTTGCTTAAGGTTCGAGAAATAAAGAATTTGGGTTTGTGTCACAAAAATAGAAAAACACGAATTATAGAAACATGTTAAGAAGAACGGTGGCCGTGGCTTTGGCTTGGATGGTTGGATCGTGGTGATTTCTTTGACACTCCCTTGATCATGAGTTGTCCGTCCTTGTGTCGATTCCGAAGTGAAGCATGACTTGTCAAGACGGTTGCGAAACACAAATCATCAAGTTATCGGATTTTGATGCAAGACATGAAACGAATCCGTTTTGTTCACTTACCGTTTGTATTTCCAAGCTTGAGGTATCAACACTAAGCACAAGGATTAGCAAGCATACATCAATATCAAATACACAAATTAGTGAGTGAGAGCAAATAGTTTTAGTGTTAAGTTTGCTAAGTGCTTATGATAGTATAGGGTATATGAAACCAAGTAGTTTGTCAAGAAACTTGATGACAAAATATCATATCTAAACTTAGCAATCTCAACACTAAATTGATTTTTAACTTAAACATTGTAAAATGAGAAAAGGTGTGAATATGATATGAAGAGGTTACCTTGTAACCATGGTTTCAAAATACCATATCACAAAATAGCATAGAACAATCTTTAAGTTAGAATCACATTGGAGAATATTAAACATTAACAAGAGGAGGAGGAAGGCACAACCAAAAGATATTACTCAAGCATGATAAAAAGAAAAGTAAATAACAAAAGAAGTAAACAAAGAAAGAAAAGCAAAGACAAATATATTAACACTTGAATGAGTTGAGATACAAGATGTTGGTTACTTGATCAACCTCCATAGTGAAGCTCTCAAAAGAAAGCTCCAAGAGGGAAGAAGAAGAAGAAAACCAAGTTTAGGCTCACACAACTCTCAAGCTAAACCAACAGCTAAAACTAAACTATGGAATGGGTATATACATATTCCCTCTCTCTAAATCTGTTCTGGTATTTATAGGCCTCATTCCAGAATAAACAAGAAACAAAAATAAGATGATGTGACCCTAAGAAATGACCAGAAGAAAAATAGGGACAAATGGAGCAAGGGGGGCCAGTAGTGCCAGTTTTGTGGGGAATCACGCCGGTCCAAGTCAAGGCAATGGGGCTCGTGTTGGCATGGTGAACTCGAGTGCCCTCCAATATCTTCCTGGTGCTGTTTGATTTCTTTATAAACCCATGGTTAGTACTCAGGGGTTTTAGAAGGAAACTTGATGCTTTATTTCACATCACACCTTTTTGCACACCAACCCACATGTGCCCACTTGTGCCAACTTGCACAAGTCGTGTCATGGCAGCCCCCGCCATGGTCCAAGTCTTAAAGAGCTAGTGTCACACATGTAATGTGTTGGACCAAAATTGTGTATACTTTATTGTTTGCAAAAGAACTCTTTGGATATCGATCGGTTTTCTGTTCTGATTGCAGTGTCGGCTCACAAATGTCATATCCGTGACTTTGAGTATGTTTTCCAGTGTTTTGTCACGAATACCTGTAATCTGTATTTATTGAGCAAACACTGGTTAATAGTACCGATATATACAAAATTGATAATGAATGAGTGTTATCAAAATGCAGTTTTCTGTGATGAACACCAGCTTTCCTGCATCTTGTTGTATTGTCGGCCAGTAATATCCTTGCAATAGTGTCTTTTGAACTAGGCTGCGGACCCCTTGATGTGCCCCTCTGACCCCTTCATGAATCTCTCGTAGCATATAGTCTGCTTCATTGGGATCTACGCATCGGAGTAGAGGTTGAGTGTATGACTTCTTGTATAGGTTTCCTTTTCTCCACACGAAGTGGAGAGCTTTCGCTCGAAGCCGGCGAGCCTCGACCTGGTCTTCAGGGAGTACTCCGTCCTTTTAGAAATTCTAAAATGAATTTTCTCCAATCCATGACATCCCCTCGAGTCATGTAGATCTGAAGTGTTGCCTCTTCATCTTCCACGCTAGGTCGTGGCAGGACTTCAAAGAGGATGTTTCTTTTGTGATTGGTCGAATAGGAAGAGGAGAGTTTGCTCAGAGCGTCGGCCTCGGCGTTCAAGTTTCTGGGAATCTGTTCCACTTAGACCTCGTCGAAATTTCCCCGAAGTCTTTTTAACTGTGCCAGGTACTTTATCATTAGTGGTTCCCGGGTTTTGAAATGCCCGGTCACTTGGCCAACGATTAGCGCGGAGTCGCTGCGTATACTGATCGTCTTTAGCCCCACACCAGAGACGATTCGTAGCCCGGCCAATAAGGCCCCGTATTCTGCTGCATTGTTTGACGCCTTAAAGCCAAACCTCAGAGAGTAATCTATCTCCGCCTCATTCGGGTCGTGGATGATTAAACCGGCCACACTCCCTTCCTCTGTGGAGGATCCATCCACATAGAGTACTCAATCCAGGATCGGGCCAACCGCCTCCTCGACTGAGGGTCGTGGGTTAGGGCCCAGTGCTAATGCTCCTTCCTTAATGGGAATAGTGCATTCGGCCACGAAATCGGCTAAGGCTCGTGCTTTGATAGCTTGTCTTGGTCGGTACTTGATGTCGAATTGGGACAACTCCCGCCTCCATTTCTCTAAGCGGCCTGACGATTCGAGGGAGCTGAGGATATTCCCCAAGGGTCGTTCAGTGAGGACAAGGATCGTGTGCGCCTGGAAGTAGTGCCGCAGTTTCCTGGAGGTGACGACGAGCGCAAGTACTATTTTTTCTATGGTCGGGTATCTGGTATCTGCGTCCTTGAAAACATGGCTGACATAGTAGACCGGTCTCTGTATACCTTCGAATTCTTTGATGAGCACTATGCCGGCAGCCTGGTTGGAGATGGATAGATATAGTAACAGCTCGTCCCCCTCAACCGGTCGGGTAAGAAGCGGCAGGGTCACCAGGTGTGCCTTGAGTTGTTCGAAGGCGTTTTGGCACTCATCGGACCATCCGAACTTGGGGATCTTCCTTAAGATTTTGAAGAAAGGCGGGCACTTTTCTCCGGATCTAGGCATAAAGCGGCTCAAAGCCGCCACCCTACCGGTGAGTCGCATGATATCAACATTGCTCTTGGGTGTCGCCATGTTGATGATGGCCCTGATTTTCTCCGGGTTCGCTTCGATTCCTCGGTGGGTAACCATAAATCCAAGAAATTTCCCGCTTGTGACGCCGAACGCACATTTGACTGGTTCATCCTCATCTTGTACTTCCGCAGGACTTCGAATGTTTCGCCGAGGTCTGTAGTGTGCCCGGCTGATGAGACGGACTTTAAGAGAATGTCGTCGACGTAGACTTCCATATTTCTCCCAATTTGTGGTTTCAACAGCTTGTTGACCAGCCACCAGTACGTGGCCCCGGCGTTCTTGAGACCGAAGGGCATTACCCTGTAGCAGTAGACCCCCCGGTCGATGGTGAATGAGGTTAGCTCTTCGTCGGCCGAATTCATCCGGATCTGATTATAACCGGAGAAGGCGTCCATGAAGCTTAGTAATTCGTGACCGGCCGAGCTATCTACTAGCTGATCTATTTGAGATAATGGGTAGTTGACTTTGGGACAGGCCTTATTTAGATCAGTGAAATCGACGCACATGCACCATTTCCCGTTCGCTTCCTTGACAATGACCACGTTCGCCAGCCAATCCGAGTAGTTCAGGTTCCTGATGAAGTCGGCCACGAGCAGTCAGTCCATTTCCTCCTCTATCGCTTTTTGCTTCATTGACGCGAAACTTCTTTTTTTTCGGATTGGCCGGGCTTTTGGGTCGACCCCGAGCTTGTGAGAGATCACCTTAGGGTCGATCCCAGGCATGTCCGCTGGGGTCCAAGCGAACACATCGGAGTTGTTCAGGAGGAATTGGATCAGGTCGTCGCGAGCGCCTCCTGTCAAGAGAGAGCCGATCTGGATAGTCCGGCCGTCAACTCCCTCCTTGAGAGGAACTTCTACTAAAGCTTCCACCGGAGCGCCTCGAATTTCTTTTCGGTCGTCGTGTGTGTCTAGGGACCTCTGAGGATCGTGCACGTCTTCAAAATCGTCAATCTCTTCCTCAGCGGGAGACGTTGAGGCGAGACAGACCCTGGCGGTTTGCTGGTCTCCGTAGGCCTGGCCTACCCCCCCACCCCTTCCACCCCCGTTGTCTTAAGGGAACTTGAGCGCGAGGAGATAGGTTGAGATCTGGGCCCGGAGGGCGTTTAGGGTGGGGAATCCCAGGAGGATATTATAGGACAACGGGATCTTAGCAACGAGAAAGTTCACCGGTATGGTTCGCAATCTGCCTACTTCCCTGAAGTTGAGAGGGAGGTTGATCAATCCCTCAGCCAAGACGGAATGGTTAGTGAACCCGGAGAGGACGTGGGAAATCAGTTGAAGGTCGGACGGATTTAATCCCATACGCTGGAACGGGATATTCGCAGAGCTCCCCGAGTCGACCAACATTCTCCGGATCTCGTATCGGTTAACCCGAGCTGTTGTTACAAGGGGATCATTGTGCGGGAGTGATATGCCATGGAGGTCCTCGTCGGTGAAGGTGATCGGATCGTCCTTCTTGCACTTCTTATGGGGCAGATCACTGTTCGTATCATAATATTGCATTATTATATTCCCCATTCTTATTCATTTTACAAATAAACAAGTGTTTTTGATCCATATCTGCTACATAGTTGCAGGTTACAGGTTCTCGGAACAAAAACAGTGAAAAAGATGAAAAGACGATACAAAAGTGAGACTACGACCAACAAATGGAAGAACCTCGATCAAGCCTACAGTTGGAGAATAAACGAAGATCAATGAACAAATTCACAAAGTACAAAAGCAGCGCAAGGTTCAAGACTTCGACACGAAGCAAACGGTAAAGTCCACGACATTGTTCACTGTAGAAATCTGGAAGAAAACTAGAAGACAATCTGAGAAACCAAGTGAAGAAACAAGAAGATAAATGCAACCAGAAGCAACACAGGAAAATGCAGCTCAAGATCCCTATATATGGCCGTGGATCCGCGGCCAAACATGGGTTTTGGCCACGGTTCCGCGGCCGTGCGTCGCGCGTGTCGACGCGTTTCGCGCGTGTCGGTGCGTCGGTGCATTAATTAGGTTTCTTAGGGGGTAAAATTGTAAATGCAGATGTGAATCGATTGTAACCCTAGGGTTTCTATGAATCTATAAATAGAAGCCCTAAACCACTTTTTGAGGTATGCCTCTTCTTGTGCCTCATTGTGTCTATCTAAATTCAGAATTTCAATTCTTGTAAAGTATGAAGAGTGCATCAAATTAGAGAAAGTTTTCTATTCTTGCCCCAGTTAATTTTATTATCTGCCCTAGTATAATTTTCCTTTCTGCCCTAGTTTAGATTTTATTCTCTGCCCTAGTTAATTAGTTTAGAACATGTTAATCAATTCCCTAATGAGTGAGTAATCTCCTCACTTGTTAGGGTTAGGAATAGGAAAGGTTTGAGAGATGAAAATCTCTCACCCCTTTCTTGCCCATCACACGTTTTTATAGGACTCCATGCATACATGCACACACCGCTCCTTACGGCACCCTACTCACAAGGTAACGGTGATACCGTAGTATAAACGAACGGTTGTATATGTTTTCCATGGAGGTTAAGATAAGAATTAAGAAAGGAAGGACAAGAACCTAGAGGAAGAAACCTAGTTTCTTCCCGATGGTACTAATCCACTTTATTAATTATTACCATAACACCTCATAGATCTAAATTAGGGCATAGAAAGCGGTGAGGAATATTGACTTTCCAAACTTAACCTAAACCTAACCCTAGCAAGGTTTTAATCCTAGTCTAGATCAACTTTAGTTTTTAGTAATAATCAATCCAGCACCGTTTGGAATAAACTCGTTAGAACAAATTGAGAATACACAAAATCCCTGTGGACCGACCCGTACTCACCGGCTAGGTACCAAGCGACGCCGTTCTTGATTGCGGTTAACAAATTCTTTGATTCATCTTTCGAAAGCGCAAGCGCGTAAAACCTCATAAAAATCAAATGGCGCCGTTGAAGGGTATAAAAATTTATCGTCTTGTTATTCTTTGAAGAGTATTTTCGTTTGAATTGTGCAAGATCGAAGAACAAATTCAGATCTGGAAAAATCCAGAGAGCAAACAGAAAACCATAGATCTGAACAAACAGAGGATAACCACAACAGAAAACAGAAGAAGTTGGGAGGCTCGAGTCAACAAGTCAACCGCGGAACCGTCGTGGGAACGTGACATTGGCGGCGGAAGCGCGGTCATGTGCTGACGTTAGCACGTGAAAAATCTCTGTAATTTTTCTCTTCTTCTCTGCAACCCCAATATCTCCTCTGTAAAAATTTCCTGCAGAATTCTTTGCGCAAAAATTTCTCTCCCTTCTCCAATAACTTGATCTTGTGCAGGATTCTTTACGCCGCGCTAAAAAAAAAAAATTTGCAAGTGATTGTGTCTACTGCTTTGCATATTTTAAATTGACTTTAAGGGGCTTGAACACCAATCCAGATTGGGTGGGGATTTCATCACCCTTCCCAGGACCACAAAAAAAATCACCTAAAGCATATTGCATTGACCATCAAGTTAATTTAAAAAAAAAGATTAGACTCAGCCCTAAGGACTTCGCGCTCAATAGGACAAAGGAATAGTTGTAGGCATCGACCGTTGATCCTAACCTAACTTTGTGGTGCCTAGGCTAGACAGGTAGGGAAAGGTAATTTTAAAAGGCCCGTCTCACGGTGATTCGTGAGCGGATCCCTCCTCTCTTTACTTGTGCTTACCTGGCCACAATTGGCGGTGAAGAGGCGGTTTGAGGTCCTACTTCTTGCCCTTTGGAACAGTTAGGAGCTGTCTAGCTGATCTAGGTGACCCTAGAATTAGGCTTGATTGTGCATTTTGTGATTGATTGAACGTGTGTCTAAGCCTCTTATTGAAAATCTTTTTGCAAAAAGCTCCTTATAAAAATAAAAAAAAACACAAAACGGAAATTTTTTTAAAAACTTGCCACTTCTCCCTAAGAATCCATTGCACCACACTTACACCCACATTCTTTTTCTTCTCCTTCTTACATCATGGGTACCCCACCTCCCAAAACTCTTGCCGAACTTTGGTACCCTGAACCAAACTTTGCTTCCTACGCGAATTGTTTTGGTCGAATTACGGACGACCCCTCCATGCCCAAAACTTCTTTGAAAGATCGAATAGAAGCGTCTAGGAGAAACAGTTCGAATCTGCAATCCACTTTGTATCGACCATTTCAACCTTCACCACCTTCTTGCGTTGATACTACTTTTTCGAGTCCTGTTGTAACTCCGAAACCCATGTCTATAATTGAACATATTGAACAATCTCGTAACCGATCTTTCACTCCTTTCAACACTTCTAGTTCTTGGGATCAACAAGTCCATTCACCTTTTTATCCAAATGTTGATCCTACTCCTGTCCAACCATTCAATTCCTACCCGACTTCCGCACCTTCCCTAGACATTGCTTCTACACAACCATTTGGGAGTTTCACGTATCCAAACAATTTTGAATCTTTTACTGAAACCCCTTCACAACCCATGTCTAGTCTGGAAAAGTCATTGGAAGCTTATATTGTAGCAACAAACCAATAGATGAGGAATTTGGATGCGTCCATTGCCGCCCTTAATTCATCAAGACAACCTAGTGAACCGGTAGTTAGTTTCCAACTAGCTCCAAATCTTCCAATGTATGATGAGGCGGTTGGACAGTTTGAGAATTTGAGTGGAGAGAGTGAGCTGTTCACCCTTCCAAATCAAACCTACCCATCACCAATTGAATTCCACAACTCCAGTTTTCAAACAAGTGTCCCAAATGATTTACCAGTTGAAAATAAAACGGTTAATGAGTTGTGCGATTTTGTAGTGCTTGATTTGCCAGATTGTGAAGGGTCCTTTTCGAGTGAAACCATCACCAATCCTTTCGATCTCTACACCTCCAATCTAGAACCTGAATTGATAAATATCCATGCTTTTGATGAGGTGTCTGAGAAAATTGATTTTCACTTGATCGAGGATACTGACGCCGGGAATATTTTGGATGATGAACCCGTAGATTTGACTGAATTTTTCTCTCCAATTCATCATCCCGAGTCATTGAATGTTTCTCCTGAACTTCATATGCATCTTGATTCTGATGATAATTGCATGGATGAGATAATTTTTATGGAGAATTATGAGGATAGTAATGAGAGGGGTATTGAGGATAGTATTGAGGATGAACCAGTTTTGTTTGATGTGTCGGATTTTCCAATTCATCCTTCTAAACCTTTAAATGTTATACTTCCTAAATCGCCCCCTCCATCCTTTCCATCGTTTCGACCACGCAAAAGATCATGCCGGAGGACTGTGAGCTTGAAAAATTTCTGTTCGATCACAGCAGTTTTGACGCCACTAGTGCGTTCCTCCTTGAATCTGACACAGTTCTCACAGCTGATAACGATTACGAGTGCTTCACTTTTTTGGACGATTTTGAAGACTCACCGCCCGAGTTTGAGTCCTTTGAATTTTCAGATGAGTTAGTTGAACCATCAGACTCGGTTGCTTACAGTCATTTCGAACCATTGATGGAATCCTTCGAGTTCGAGACAGTTTGCTTAGGTGAGAATAAGACTATCCCTAAATCACTCCCTTTCGTCCTTCCTATCGTTTCGACCGAGCAAGAATTCGTCACGCTTCCATTTTCAATGGATGGTTTACCAAGTTCGTGCGAAGCTTGAGGGATTTGACCCCATTTCTCGACGGGTTGATAGATTAGCACAATCGCTTTTAACATATCGGTGATCACAAATTGTGCTAATTTATTCACTCAATTTACACCCTCAAGTTTGTGCTACACTTTTTTCTCTCTTCCGCCATTCTTCTCCGAATATACCGAGACCATATTCCACCTTTCTTCCCATGTGGTCTCGTGTGGTTCTCAACTCCTTTCTCTACACTCCATTCTTTCACCAACCCTACCATTACCACGATAGAATTTTTGAATGGTTGGTGCTAACATTTGGTCTGTGTAAGGCCTTGTATAGTTTGATTTTTCTCCTCCCTAACTCTGAACTTTAACGTTTAAAACAGTGGAAACACTGTCTCACTTAAGTTTGGGGGGGACCTTTTTGTGTGTGTGTGTGTGTGTATATATATATATATATATATATATATTCTTTTAACAATAAAAAATATAAAAAAATTATTAATAAATAAACAGGGGAGTGCCGACAATTTTTACCCTCTTGGTATAGCATGACAGTGAGGACACTGTCAAGTTTAAGTTTGGGGGTGTGCTTGGTAAGCTTTCTTCGTTCGCATTCATGTGTATATTTTTGCATTTGCATACTTATTTTAAAACCCATAAAAACTAAAAAAATATTTATAAAAATTTATAAAAAATTAAAACATTCAATTTTGGCCCTAATTGACTTGAGTTTGACAAAAAGGTTAACTAGCTATGAACAACTAGATCTTACACTTAGTGATTTAAAAACCCAAAAAATAACCTTTCTAAAAATTTAACGGTAGAAAATATATGTCTTTGTAGTTTATTTAGAAATAGGCAAATTTCGAGTTGACTTCTTGGGCTAAGTTAAAACAAGGGAAAAATATTGATATTTTTATTAAAGTATAACTTTGAAAAATAATTCCTAAGCTTAAGTCTAAATTCTGAAAATATGTACCCTACAAATTGCATAAAAACGAACCTTGAAACTTGGAATAGTAGAATAGACCTTGAAATGCTCTTGTCTAAAGTCCTTAGTACGAAGAAAAATAAAATAAAAATACAAGTGTGAATAAAGAAGAAAAAAATGAACACTGGTTTTTGTAATTACTTAAGGCTGCAAAAATAGAAAATATATATATATATTTAGCGAGGGTGCTTCATCACCTAGTGCCTTAGACCAATTGGTTTGGGAGTCACTGCTAAAGCCTTAGGTATTACAAGACTAGGAATTACGCTTTAATGTGCAAACACATTTTGTAATCGGTTGTTGGTACCTCGAGAAGTATTAACGGTCGCATGAAGGATGTGGGAGCAAATTTCATCTAAAAATTCACCAATTAAGAAGTGCTTTGGACGACGGACAAAAGTATGATAGCTTGATTTGAACTTTCAAGTGTAGGGGTGATATATACACACACGTAGGGGTATGTGATTGGGGTTTAGATAAGAGATAGGAATGAAGAATATGACTTATATATTTAATAGAGTTGATAAAAATTCCTAAGTTGAGATAGAACCCTAGAAGGAAAACTTAAAAGATTCTAAAAGCTAAGTAAGTCTACAGAACATATATAATCTTAAGTTAAATGATAAGGAAGCGTGAAAAATACGGGTGAATAATTTCTGAGTCGAAGATAATAGAGTTTCTTGTTAGAAAACCTAATTGGAGAATAAAAGTCAATCGGCCGGATTGATAGGATTTTGTGGGTAGTATCCGCTGAAAACCCTCAGGAGACAACACTCCTCCTACTAGGGACACCTAGAGGTTTAACGGCTTGTTGCACGTGCTCAGTGCAATCGGGTTTCCCTGCGAAAGTGAGACTAGGTCTTTTTCAAGAATAAAACTAGGTTTGCTCGAGGACGAGCAAAAGATAAGTTTGAGGGTATTTGTTCGTATCATAATACTGCATTATTATATTCCTCATTCTTATTCATTTTACAAATAAACAGGTGCTTTTGATCCATGTCTGCTACATAGTTGCAGGTTACAGGTTCTCGGAACAAAAACAGTGAAAAAGATGAAAAGACGATACAAAAGTGAGACTACGACCAACAAATGGAAGAATCTTGATCAAGCCTACAGTTGGAGAATAAACGAAGATCAATGAACAAGTTCACAAAGTACAAAAGCAGAGCAAGGTTCAAGACTTCGACATGAAGCAAACGGAAAAGTCCACGACATTGTTCACTGTAGAAATCTGGAAGAAAACTAGAAGACGATCTGAAAAACCAAGTGAAGAAACAAGAAGATAAATGCAACCAGAAGCAACACAGGAAAATGCAGCTCAAGATCCCTAAATATGGCCGCGGATCCATGGCCAAACATGGGTTTTGGCCGCGGTTCCGCGGCCGTACGTCGCGCATGTCGGCGCGTGTCGGTGCGTCGGTGCATTAATTAGGTTTCTTAGGGGGTAAAATTGTAAATGCAGATGTGAATCGATTGTAACCCTAGGGTTTCTATGAATCTATAAATAGAAGCCCTAAACCTCTTTTTGAGGTATGCCTCTTCTTGTGCCTCATTGTATCTATCTAAATTCAGAATTTCAATTCTTGTAAAGCATGGAGAGTGCATCAAATTAGAGTAAGTTTTCTATTCTTGCCCTAGTTAATTTTATTATCTGCCCTAGTATAATTTTCCTTTCTGCCCTAGTTTAGATTTTATTCTCTGCCCTAGTTAATTAGTTTAGAACATGTTAATCAATTCCCTAATGAGTGAGTAGTCTCCTCACTTGTTAGGGTTAGGAATAAGGAAGGTTTGAGAGATGAAAATCCCTCACCCCTTTCTTGCCCATCACACGTTTTTATAGAACTCCATTCATACATGCACACACCGCTCCCTACGGCACCCTACTCACGAGGTAACGGTGATACCGTAGTATAAACGACCGGTTGTATATGTTTTCCATGGAGGTTAGGGTAAGAATTAAGAAAGGAATGACAAGAACCTAGAGGAAGAAACCTAGTTTCTTCCCGATGGTACTAATCCACTTTATTAATTATTACCATAACACCTCATAGATCTAAATTAGGGCATAGAAAGCGGTGAGCAATATTGACTTTCCAAACTTAACCTAAACCTAACCCTAGCAAGGTTTTAATCCTAGTCTAGATCAACTTTAATTTTTAGTAATAATCAATCCAGCATCGTTTGGAATTAACTCGTTAGAACAAATTAAGAATACACAAAATCCCTATGGACCGACCCGTACTCACCGGCTAGTTACCAAGCGACGCCGTTCTTGATTGCGGTTAACAAATTCTTTTGATAAATCAATCACTCTAGGCCATGACTGGCCGAAGGCGGCGGGGGCCCCCGTTGGCCGGTGTCAAATCTACTGAGACGACCATGATCTGCCTGATTGTCAATTCCCCAGGAGGGGGTTGGTCCGTTTGCTCCCGATCTGCCTGCCGCTTGTCTCGCGGGTATTTCGCCAAGTGACAAGAGCGAATCAGTTTCTCAATATAGTCACTGTGTTGTTTGCAACTCTCAGTCGGGTGTCCCTGTGACCTATGGTAGGCGCAGTACGGGCCGCGGAGTCGCTTGCCCGGCCTTTGAGTAGCCGGCGGGAGTTTAAATAACCTTTCGCCCTCAGTCTTCTCTAGTGGCTCGGTTTGGGAGACGTTCAGGGAAGTGTACTCATGAAACTTCGGAGAATAAGGTTTTGGACGGTCGATTTTCTTTTTCTCTTCTCTGTCCCGTCTCTTTCGGTCCATTTGGTCGCCGCGGGGTAGGTTGGTGTTCATCTCCGACTCGAGTTGGATTTCTCGCTCGGTCCAGGCTTTTACTTCGGCCATGGTCTTAGGTTGCACCAATGCAAAAGATCGGAGCCACTCTTTGTGCCTAAGACCCGACCTCAAGACGGTGATAACCGTTTCGTCGCAGTGCTCGGGGACTTCTAGGAGGGCATTATAGAAGCGGGTGACGTAACCCTTGAAGGATTCTCTGTCCTCACTCTTGATAGTGAACAGGTAGTCGACCATCTTTTTCTGTCGTCGGTTATTGACGAAGTGACCGAGGAATTGAGTGGCCAGCTCGTCAAAGGTCGAGATCAAGCATTGCATAAGCTGACGGAACCAATCCCGGCCGGCCCGTATAAGGGTGGTGGGGAAGGCTCGGCGCTGAGCTGCATTTGAGTTGTCTTGAAAGCTTATGCCCGCCGTAAAAGCGTCCAAGTGGTCCTTCGGGTTGGACTTCCCGTCAAAAAGGGCCACTTTGGACGGTTTGTTTCTGGACGAGACCCGCTCACCTAGTAGCTGCTCTGTAAAGGGCCTCGTGAGCGAATCAGCGGAGTACTTCGCCACTCCCCCGACCGAACGGGTATCATGTCGCATGTCTTCAATTTTCTTTTCAAAGGTCTCGATTCGCTGTTGGTACCCCGAAGATTCTCCATAGTAGGAGTGCCTGCTATCTTTGCTCCGGGATTGTGCGATGGAGCGGTTTCGGGTTCGCTCTATCACGTTCCTCAGATCTTCGGAGTGGACCCTTCGAGGATGGCCACGATGAGTGTGTTGACGTCGGCCTTGCCTGGAATCAGGCGACCTGACCGACGTCTCTTCGGGGGCGAGAGAGCGGCGGGCGTTGAAGCGACTGTCCGGCGCCCAACGGGTCATAAAATCATTCCCCATATGTGGGCCGCGACTGCTGAAATCGGCACGCCGGTGTCCGGTGTCACCAAGATGGGTGTGAGCGAGATCGAACGTGCCCTTCCGTCGTCTCATGCACGCCGTCATTCCGAGGAGTAGGGACAACGGTTTGGTGGGCGTGGCCGGCTGTATGAACACGAGCGAGCGCGTCCACCATCGCTGTGAGCCTATCGATCCGTGCTGATAAGACGTCAACGATGTTAGGAGTGGAGTGGAACCGTCCCCACCTCCATTGTGGAGGACGGGACGGCTTGTGCCGGGATCGTTGCGGTTATTGCTGGTCATTGAATCGAAAGCGGAGGGTCAACTTTTTAGGTGGAAAAGCTAGAAACTCTTCCCACATACGGCGCTAACTGATGGAGGCCGGAATCTCCCTCGGATGTTGTTCTCCGTCAATCTTACGGCCAGCGGGGCTGAACGGTTGAGATTGGGTATAAGGATTGAATGTGTGGACCTCAATGGGTCGTTGGATGCTATTGACGCCGAGCTACCTGCAAACCGGGATGGGAAACCACCGTAGGACCCTCCGACGATCAAGTAAGTACCAAGGAATATTGAGGCAGAATAGCGGCGTATTGGATTGAGTTCGACGTATCTGAGTCGTCTGGAAGAGGGGTTTATATAGGGGTCGGGGTAGAGCGAGCCGATGTGAGATTCTCGCCATCCGTTACGCCCCCGCGTTACGTTCGTGTTGATGGTGGGATACGCCATTAATGGCGAGATATGCTAGCATGGGATGCGGGACGTAGAGCAGCGGAGATCTCGTCATGGCGAGATACACGGAGCCGTTACGGGGGCGCTCGGGCTCCGTGCTCTCGGCCAAACAGGGACGCTGAGAAATCTCGGATATATGATAGCTCGGAGACGAGCAAGTGAGCTAAGAAGTCTCAGCTATTGGATAGCTCGAAGACGAGCAATTGGCTGGCGGTCATCTGAAGGGAGAACGTACTCCGGGGAGGTTTTCTAAAAAGTTCGATGCAATCTCGGTGGCTAGGCCCTGAGAAATGCCCCCAACGCATCACTTTATTCCAGTTCTGTAGCCCCCAAGAATCTAACGAGCTTACATTGAAAACACGTCATCCGCAACGAGTCGTGATCTGGAGAATTCCCACTTATAAGTATCATCACATCGCGTTTAGGAAACAAACAAATATGTTGGAGCTTGTTACAAAGAAAAAGGGACAAGAAATGAACAAGAGAACATGACTTGTGAAGAGACCGTATCATTGAGATTATTCATGTAAAGATACTAGAGAGAGAGAAATCTCCCCAATGCTTTTCTAGGTTCATTGCACCTTGTTTTTGCTTTGTAAAAGAGTATATCTTTCAACAAACATTAGAAGTTAATAATAATATATAATAATTGGGCTCAGACCCAGATCCGAGTTTACAATCAATTAAACAATTAGTAACTCATTCATTGAACCAAACTCTCTGTATATTTTTACACTTTTCTTATATAATTTTCTCAAGAAAATTCTTGATCAAATCACTTTTTGGTCGATCTAATTTGAGTCAAGACAGGTCATTTTGGACAGATGCAATCTAATTATAGTCAAAGGGGCTTACGAATCCCCTATGAGTCGGGGACTGACAGGCAGGTCTCACATGCCTTAGGGCCTGTTTGGTTGCAGGATTATGAGTTTGGATTTGGATTTTGGATTGTGGAATCCTAGGATTCCACAATTTTGTGTTTGGTTGTAGGATTAGGATTTTTAGGATTCCTTTGTTTTTTATGGGGGGCCCACCACACAACAAGGATTCATGAATCCAAAAAATTTTCAAGGATTCTTAAGGATTTAGCACTATTCATTGTACTTTTAGATGGGGCCCATGCACTTTATTTATTTAACAATCCTCTCTCGCTCTATCTCTCTCTAAAATCCTCAAATCCAAATCCCACTTTTTTTCACCAACCAAACAAAGATTACAAGGATCTACAAATCCAATACTAGGAATCCAAAACCAACCAAACAACAAATTACCAAATCCAGAAATTTCAACCGTACTATTTTTGGAATCCAAATTCCATAATCCTGCAACCAAACAGCCCCTTAGTGGAAGAGCCAGCCCTCCTGTTTTACCTTTTGATTCACACAGGAATTTGTAGGCCTGCTACGATGGTCCTCTAATCTCTAAAAAAAGCATAAAGAGCACAATATTTTTATTACTTGTCGCCTCAATTTAAGAAAAATATCTCCGAACCTTGACAGACCCATCGTTAGTTTTTGTATTGCTACAAATTTAAGGGAAGAAATTCTTCCAACTGTGGAAAAAGAAAAAATTGATGAGTACTTGCTCGTAAGAAAATTTTTGTGGATACATAAAACTAACTAAAATAGTGTAGCCCAGCTGCTCCTCATGAAATAAAGAAATAATAAATCTGGACTATACACATCATAATCGTCTTCTGGATACATAAAACTAACTAAACTCTTTGACATTAAAAGAAAATTCAACAAGCCTGACAGATAAGAAATAAGTTCGATGAAGTAAAAAAAACAATTTATTTTTGAAGTACCAATTTCAATAAATATAGGAATTACAGCTCTCATAATATCACAATGCCCACATTTTATTTCAAAACAAAAGATAATACAAGCAAAAGAAAACTATTAAGCAGCAAAGTTGGATTCAAACGATACAAGGATAAATGTGTAACTGATCTCAACCAAACAAGAGATACAAGGAGGCCAAGAACTAATAACTCAAACAGACCGACTCTGCCGTCTAATTTATCTCATCTCATCTTCTAGGCTGCGGAATGCAACGCTGAGATCCTCATATAACTTCTTAAACTTTGCAACCAGAGCTTCCTCACCCTCAGCAGGATCTTCAAATTTCTGGGACCTGAAATTTTATCCAAAAAGAAAAAAGAAATTTATTCGTGAGAATCATCCTTTATACATTAGCAATATTTGTTACATTTAACATCATCAGCATCATCAAGTTTCTATTAAATTCCCACCACCATATATATGACCAGAAGGGGTCCTGCCATGGAAATGTGAAGGCTAATAGCAGAGTTGGTCGACCTAACTTTTGTAATAACAAGTATCTGTTCTTTGTTCAGTCGGCCAGCGCATAATGCATAGCCGGATTACATGTCGCATAAAACGATTACATGAAATTAAGCTGAAATATAATTGGGCTAGCATGCGTATATATAAATATCCCCAATAAACCAGTAGAGATGGAAGGAAAGTAGTTGATAGGAAGAAAATGAAAGAGCTGAGCCTTTCTTAAGTGGATGTGAGTTTGTATATCTGTTTCGGAGATTGAGTAGAGGATGTGAACATCATATATGCATCCAATTAAATGTCCATTTACCCAAATATTTCTTACGGCTAATTATTCTGCCATAAGGCCATTCAACCTTTTAATTATGTTTAATGTGGTTGCTATAAATGCCGAATAATAGGCCACTTAAACCTTGTTTTAGAACACTGTTTAAGTTCATGAGACCTTATTTCCCCAGGAACAGTTAGTTTAAAAAAAATTCGTTCCTTCTTTTATAAGGTAGAAATAGGTTATCCATTTCCTCAAATAAGAATAAGAGGGGGGGGGGGGGGGGGGGGGGAGGTTATCCAACAATCCTAATTTTGAGATACAATAACGGATGAGATTAGACAAGAAAATTTATAGACTTGAAAATGAGGGTGGTTTCTTTCCAATTGCTCCACATGTTTGTGCATTGTGTTGCAAACGGTGAATAATCCATAGGTTTCTACATTACAGCCCCACATTTCCCACGAATAGAAAAAAGTGGAAACGAAGAGGCAAAATCAAACTCGTCTTCAAGACAGAATAAGCAAAGAGAGAAGTGAATTGAATTCCTATTTTACAATTTGCCCAAATCACACTAAACCATCGTTAATTATCACTGTTTTTCACCAAACTATTTTTTAAAAAAAATTCAATGTAATAAACTCCCTTAAATTACTACATTATTGAGTACTTCGGCGAAAAACCCTCCAAGAAAAGTTTTAAGGGAGTTTACTATGATAAAAAAATATTTAGGTAGTTTAGTGAAGAAGAAGGATAGTCAAGGGTACTGTAGTGTGATTTAGCCTTTACATTTTGAAAAGAGGAAATAGGGCCTAAAGTCTCAACATAGGATGCCACCCTACACTTATAGGCACGCTTCTATTTGATTATACATATTATAAGGATATGAATATCTCATATTGAATACTTGATTGACGTTATGTCAGATCACTTTATTTAATATGCAACACTCAATGAGGTATTGGCGTATTGCCATGCCAGCCACCCTACAATGACACCTTAGGCTCGATTCCTCTTTTATCTATTAAATGAAATGAAACTATATTCAATATTTTTTTTGGAGGTAATAAACTGTGCAATATTCAGTTATTCACTTTGGATTAAGAATCAAAGAATCGTTACTTACACAAGACGGTAGAAAAGATCGCCCATTCTATGCTTGATGACACTGTATGTTATCTTGTTCCCATCAGAACCAGAACCTCTCTCAACAGCCTGCAGAATTCAGTAACATTAATTGTTCGATCCAATGCATGACCAAAGTTGACTATTTTATGTATTGCATAGGAAACTAAATTCAATTTTCTTTTAAAGCAAAATTGTTGGCCTAGATATCAAATATTAAGACAAACAACAGTATATACTCAATAATGTACAATAACCAAAGTAGCCTATTTTGGCTGTGACGTATAAACTATCAAAGTCGAAAAGAAATTAAGAAATATAACATAACAATGAGAAAAATGAGTCATCCCTTGTTCGGATAGATAATTTTGGTATCAGGAAACTAAGTTCATATACTTTGGTTACTATCTAAATAAATTTCAACAGAATTAAATGGAACCTGGGAAGCATTCAGCATAATGCATAACTTGGAAAAGGAAGATTTACCTGATTTGCCAAAGTATTAAAATGAATAATATTACGCATCATCCAAACTGACTTGTAGAATGGACAGAATTTATCATAACTGCAGAAATATCAAAAGAATTACATAAGAAATATTGCATTAAGAGTAAAATTACATATTATAGTCAAGCATGATATAAATAATTCGATAGAACTTACGGGGTAAAGGCATTTTGTGCTAAATAATCCTCTCTAAGGAGCTTAGCAGTCTCAAGTGTAATCTTATCAGTTTCTGCTAAAGCATCTTTACCCACAAGCTGTAGAACAAGGTAAGAAGTCGTTAAAAAGAAGAAAAAAACAGCCAACTAAATTTTTAAATGAACTATTTAAAATCAGATGCATCAATTCGGTCTAGAGATCAATATCTTTTTAGCAACGCATGAGTTTAACAAGAAAGGGTACCTGGACAATTTCATTTAAGTCATCTTCTCTCTGAAGCACCTCGCGAGCTTTTACCCTGATATCAATAAAATCTGGATCGAATTTCTCATAGAAAGATTCGAGGGCCTGCGGTTCAAAAAACGACGCAAAAAAAAAGATGAAACCCAGCTAAATAATAAATTGGTTATAACTAAATACTTCGAGTCAATAAAGACCTAGCATGGATTTTCTGGTTAACAGCAATAAGCAATATCAGATATAGAAGTAATGGCAGCTCTTTAGGGGGCAAAAAGTCAGATAAGGGCAACACATCAAGTGTTTTGATAACTTACTGTTTTGATAAAAAGTTTCCAGCATCATAACTTTTACAAGTATTTTGCATGTGCGATGCATGTATACATATATTAGACTTATGGGGAAATTAAGAAGGTGTTTCAAGCATTTTAATTAAAATAGTAAATATTATCAAAGTCTTTTAGTAGATTTGATAATATTTAAGAAGATTAAGTGGTTAGAAATTAAAAAATTAAATGTTATTTTTTCTCAATTTATGATAATACATCTTGCCATGTGACACGCTGAGAATCAAATTGAGATTTCAATTTGAGACCCCATCCCCTTCTGAGTTAAAAATAGAAGAGATACGGTAACAAAGAAATTGACTGCTATACTGGACTGCAATAGCTCTCTCAAATGATTTATTTTGGAATATAGAACACTGTCCAAAGTTTCAATCCTCAAATATCTCTCTACGTAGACCTCCAAAATCTCATATAAGAAGAAATAATAATAAAGCATAAAACATCACTTGATTATGATCCACACTATAAAAGTCCACTCAAAAGTGAACGCAGCTGTCAGAACTTTGGTTGTTTCATATTTTGAGAAAAAAATATTATCATCAAGATCATTGCTACTTTTTCTTTACTTAGAAAACCTTTATTATAAAGAGCTGATCCAGAAGAATTGTGACATATATGATTGTCTTCCGCATTTTTCGATTCTGGCGGTAGTGACCTATGATCTTTGGGCTTTTTTAAACTATGATGAAGCTGTTGAGTGGTCCCATGCTCCGATGCTTTAAGTTCTAGATTATAATAACCTATTTATATTCTAGGAGAAACAATTACTATAGCTTCAAGGTACTCAAGAGTTATTTAATATATCGCTGTCCTAAATTATGGGAGTAAATGGCCAAATTCATGATTTAGAATAAGAAATCTAAGTCCAGCCATAATGTAATGTAAAATTTAGGATAAGGCTGCAAATCGAATGGATGAAGACATAAGAAAATTATGAAAATGTCTGGGAAAGGCACACATAGCAGATGAAACAACTAAGCTAATAAGTTTTCAAGTTTTCAACATTGACAAAATTAAAATAAAAAGTGCGTTGACTGGTGAAAAGGTCACTACCTTTTCCAACCATCTTTCTACCTCACGTTAAAAGTAAGTGATATTTTTTCTGTTATTGTCTTGCATCTATTTACCCTCGAGCCCTATACATACAAAGACAAGTGATTTTACCCTTACATACATATATTATTGTCTTTAGATCTATTTAACCTATTAAACATGTTAAGATGAAATACCACTTCCCAGTCTTTAACACATCTACTTTTCTTAAATTGTAATTTCTCCTTCATCGACAAGATCAAGTTCAATTAAAATAAGATCATTTATAATCTGCAAGCGTTATACTTATAAAATGTTCTCCAAAACTAATTGTTAGGAATATATGCAGGTATCGTTGGAACAAGCAATAATAATCAACTGATCTCATTCTTTGCACAGGAAAAATAAGCAGTTTATCTCAATAACCAACCGTCGAGTAATTAGAATAGG
Source organism: Agapanthus africanus (assembly GCA_030015575.1). Lineage (NCBI taxonomy): Eukaryota > Viridiplantae > Streptophyta > Magnoliopsida > Asparagales > Amaryllidaceae > Agapanthus > Agapanthus africanus. Next base: position 194,645,138 of record CM057339.1, on the reverse strand, counting down.
ATAAAAGCCAATTCACTGAAGGGAAATGTTTCCTCTGAGCAAGCTTTTTATCCAATCCCCAAAAGACCTGCAAATTAATAAATAAATATACGATCAATAGAAGAAAAAAGTGTAAATAATTCTAAATGTGAAGAATACATAAACCAACCAACCCACCCACCCACCCTTTTTTACCTGAACAATACTAAGGGTTGCAGTTGTAACTGGGTCTGAAAAGTCACCTCCTGGAGGAGACACCGCACCAACAATTGTAACGCTGCCAGTTCGGTCAGGGCCGCCGAGACATTTCACTTTGCCCGCACGTTCATAGAAGGAAGCTAAACGTGCAGCAAGATATGCAGGATAACCACTATCTGCGGGCATTTCAGCCTGCACAAATAAAGAAGGTTCATCATTAAAAGAGATTTTCCATAGGCTGAATTACACTAAAACACCCTTGATGAGCTGCTTTTTAGAGTACCTTAAAGTTTGTTTGTCTTTTTACAATAAGCTCCCTTAAAGTGCAATATTTAAACTTTAGTGAGAGACGAAAAAAATCCTTTAAACCAAAGGTTAAGGAATTTTGTTCTACTTAAAAGCTTTAACATAATTTATGGGGGGAAATGACACTTAAGCGTATTTTAGTGTTACTTAGCCTTTGCCATTTGATCTGACATTCTACTTGTCAATGTTGTGGAACGTGGGAAGAAAGCGGAGGGAGAAGGATTTAGCGGCCTTTAGCGGTAAGGCTTTATTGAATCAGAAATAATAATGATAGAAAATTAAAAAAAAATAGTAAATTTTAGAAACTAAAAAAACAAAAAGAAAAGAGATGTATGTGTTTTTGATGATTGTTATAAATTATCTATGCAAAAATAGAATATATTGAAGGGTTTTAGAATAACATTGATAATTATGTCATCTATATAAGATCTGATGAAGATAATGTTTGGATTAGATTGAACAGTGAAAATCAATTATTCTACCAATTTTAATAATGTACTAGCAATTGGCCCTGTGCAAATGCACAGGGTCATGATCCATGGAAAAATGCCTCTAAGCAAAATGTAATCATATATTCATATTGCAACTTATAGAAAAGCGTGTAACTAAGTTATATATAAAGATACTGAGTTTATCCAAAGTTTCGTAAAGGTACTAAAGTACAATAAATTATGGATGTAGTTGAACAACTTTGAATATTGACAACCATATATAGAACAATCTTAGTAGAATATAATTAAACAATCTAAAAGAAAAAGGAAACAATGTTTTCCCCCTTAAAGTGATACAATTCCATTGCCGCAAGGTTCAAATAACTATAAATGTCGAAGCACAAAGAAAATGTTGGTTCTAATAAGAAACCATAGCACAAAGTAGGGGATGAAGCAACCGGCGCCGCGCAAATGCACGGATCGCTGTCTAAAGAAAAAAAGGCTTCAGCAGGAATGTTAATCCTATATAGTATATATACTTATCTTATGATCAATAGAAAATGAATAAAAATAAGTCATGTAAAAAATACCGTATAAATCTAAAGTTAATATATTCATGACAATAAAAAAAACCGAAACCGAAAATCAATAGCAATATCGCAATTTGATAACTATAGAACAAAATCTTAGCAAAATATGTCAAAGAAATATCAGAAAAGATATCAACCAATTTTTTTTTAATAAATGACAATTTTCTGACCAACATTTAATTAAATGTCAAGGAACATGTTCTTTCTTTTCAATACATAAAGATATAAGATAAAGGTTACTTTTAAGGGGTCAACTGCAAATAATCAGGAAAATGGGCGAGGGGGGCATAACTAATATTCTGCATACACAGATATAATAAAGTTTTACTTTTCAGGGACCAAATGCAAATAATTACCAAAATGAGGGGGTGGAATCTAATATTCCGAAAAAGACACAAAAAAGAGCCAGATCCGGTTTCCCCCTTACAACTTTCTATAATATATATAAAAGGGGCTCTATCCCATTTTGACCTGAATGGGTTTCTGCAGGGATTTAAGCATGTGCGCACAAAGCTGTTCAAAGCGAGGCTTCAAGCCTCTAAAGTAGTATAATGGCTTAATTTTGGCAAAAGCGAAGTACCTCGAGGCTTCTGTCCCCTAAAGCAGGGTTTTTTGAGCCTTTTTGCAACCATGCTTTTAGTTTGATATTAGTGCATACACACACATGCATGCTTACATATATATTTTTATATAATAATAATAATAATAGGGGAGAAGTAGAATGAAAATATTGCAATCGATTTCTCCTTAAATCAACAAAGCAAACGACATATTTGAGAATATATTCTATGATATGTAGGAAATCGTTCTTATTTGTCTCTCTAATCTTTGAGTTTGATTAGCCTTTCGTAACTATCATGTCTAGGTAGTCATCATAACTCACAAATGGAACATTTGGGAACATAAATTGAACAATTTTTGACCTCCCAACAATTCATTCAATTCACAATGTAACACAGTAGGAATGTTTATAAGATCCATTGTGTATAATATTTTATATCAAAAAAGAAAATGTAGCAGTAAACAATAATCAGTACCAGTCGTCCTGATATTTCACGCAGAGCCTCTGCCCAACGGGAGGTAGAATCAGCCATCATGCTTACATTGTATCCCATATCTCTGAAGTATTCAGCTATAGTGATGCCTGCAGATAAGAATAACTAAAATAAGAGATATGTAGTTCTAAGGATAAATCATGGAATTGAAACAAAAATATAATGATATAGGTATCAAGTAATATCTATAAGGCTCGTATTAACAACTCTCACTTCTTACTTAGTATCTCCTCTTCTTCTTCCATGTGTGCTCTTTTTTCCCTCTCCTCTCTTATGCTTTTGCTTTTACACGACCATCAGTTTGGATGATGTGTGTGAGGTTATAGTTGGAATGGATATGTAATTCATATATTGTCAATACTTTTGTATTTCTGTTGTTAATGAATTTCATGCGATGGACTCCTTGGAGTTCAGCTCTTACTGTCAAAAAAAAGTATCTACATCTAAATAAGTGCAATTTTGCATTAATCATAATCAAGAGTGATTACTTCAAATGTTAAGCATCAACGAACAGAATGGTGTAGGAAATTATAGTATCAATTTTTAAGACTTTCAAAAATTAAGAGACAAGTGCAAGCAACACTAGTTTTAAAACAACTCAGATATGTTTGATTGTCTAGTATTACAGACCAATATAAGGATTATAGTTCACAACATTTTTCAGATAAAAGATGAGCAAATGAGTTGCATTTTGGGATAAGCGGCATAATGTAAAGTTAGTAATACGTACAAAATGCAAGTTAGCCGCTATATTCCTTCAAATGCAAATAACAGAATACACATCAGCTTTAATTACAATAGAAAACCTCCAGTTCTGTACATATATAGCCAGAGTAATCCTGTTTAATTAGTTTGTCTCGATTACACTCTTCCAGCAGGTGGCGTAGATTAAATACCCAACCCTGGTCTAGTGATGGATTGACCCTTTGAATTTTAAGAATTAATTTACCGATCATATATTTAAATGTTACTCATCATTGATTTGCTGCAACTTACTGAGTATCCAATAATTTCTGTGGCATTTGATATCAAATCACGTAAAATGTCTTGGTGACCTCATGGGAATAACTCAAGCACTAAAGAACTTGAAGATGCGCCACATCTCACTATAATTAGACCTCTCTTCAGCATAATCGAGGGATGGGAATCGTTCAACTTGTCCGAAATAATTTGTTGTAAAGCTCTAAAAATAGTATATTTGCCACAAACAATTATCACTCTTCAACCTATGCAAGAGTGATAATTTTTCCCACAAACAATTTTATCTCTTCAGCCTATCCAAGGGTGTGATGCTTCACTTTCCTTGCAGAATTACCGATAAACCTCAATATCTTTTGCCTCAGAAGAAATTGCAATTGTTTCCTAGTTCTTTTTTGTGATTGATGCTTCTATTTTAGCCTTTTTAGGCTTGACTATATGCATGTCAACCTTTGGACCATCTATGCACTAAGCCCAAGAAATTCCAACCTAAACCCAAAGGAACGGTGAAGAAGATTCAATTTTAGCCATGTGAAAGCATCCTCTTCAATGTTTCTGAAGATTGTCAATCTTTTTCCTTCACATGTATATAAGTGCATCATCAATATATATAATTTAATATCTCGGCCAATCACGTCATGCACCAATCACGTCATGCAAAATAACGTTGCCCAAGCTGATTGGTTGTTCGGTTTCTCGGTGTTCTTCAGCCAAAGGTAATCAAAAGCTTTCAGGAATCTATTGTTTTAGAATTGTGAGCAACAAAGGTTTGAAATCACTATAGGGTCTATATCTATTAGAGACAGAATCTCAACTTACATCAAGCAGAATTTCTCCAATTGGCAACATATATTTATCCTTCCGGAATCTCAAGATTAAAAAAAAATCTGCATAACTCCCTATTTAATTACAAAGATCCTCTACATTCTCCCTCTTTATAAATGACAAAAAGTATCACTCTTTTACTCATACATGAAGGACAAATAAAGTAATTATCCACAGGGCATAACTAAGCTGGTTATGCCCCGGGAGTAACTTAGCCTTCCCTATATATATATATATATATATATATATATATATATAGGGAGCGGCTATTTTACTTCCTATGTGTAACTGACTTAGTTACACCTAACATAAAATAACGCATTACATAAAAAAATTCACGATCGGCTCCGTGCATCATGATCTCCACCATCTAAAATATGGGTACCTCAAGTTTTGTGCAAGTTGGATTTTGTTTATACATTGATCATTAGTTATAAAATGTTATATTGTCGAAAAACCGTCCATTTTACAACCAACCGATGTATGAAAAATAAATTTCTAAATCACATGAAACTTGGTGTAAACATATTTTAGATGATGCAGATCAAGATGAACGAAACCAATCTGGAAAAATAATTCATTCATTGGGTTATTTCATGGTGAGTGTAACTAAGCTACTTACACTTAAGGAGTAAAATAGTTGCTTATATATATATATATATATATATATAATGAAGAAAAGAGGCCCTAGGAGGTTTTTTCATTAGGTGACGTCAAAAATCTATATCCTCTACCATTTCCTTGGCGATCGGCATTCATCATCTTTACCATCTAAGATGTGGATACACCAAATTTCACGTGATTCTACCACTTTTTCACTGTTAAATTAGCAATGTAAAAAAGTTCTATTATCGGTAACCGTTAATTTTGCATTCACTAAATCAACGGTGAAAAAATGGTAGAACCACATGCAATTTGGTGTATCAACATCTTAGATGATAAAAATAAAGGTGATGGATGCCGATCGTCGAAAAAATGTAGAGTGTATTTTTTCGACACCATAGGAGGAAATTCCCTCCTATGGCACACTTCCTCCATTATCCTGTGTGTGTGAGAGAATAACTAGCGGTAAATCCCGCGCGATGCGGCGGATTTTGGAATAATATGTGAATGATATTGATCCGAAAGACGGTGGAAGTCCGTGGTATTTATTTGTGAAAAAGAAAATCCATGGTATTTATCCAAAAAAACGTTGAAATTTATTGCTATTTATTTGTAATGGACAAATCCATGATATTTATCTAAGAACAAAGTTGTCAAATCGTGATACGTTTCGTGTTTCGTTTTTTAGTTTTTCGTATCGTAAGAAACAAAATTTCCTGTTACAATAACAAAGTAATTATGTATAGAACCGATTATAATTTTAAAAACGATCAAATTAGCAAACAGAGCCACGTAAAAGCTAAAGCAAATTTCGGAATTGCAACTGCGCAAATACATACATATAAATCACACAAACTCATGCATTTGATAATCAAATAATACCAAAACAATCTAAAATATTTTTCCATATGTCATAATTCATAAACTTAAGCATGACAGGTTTCATAATTCATATAACTAAAACATCACAACCAAATAGTCATATTTTTGAAAACTATTGGGATTTTGAATTGATGGCATACTTGTAATTATTGAATTTTTTTGAACCAATGGCACATTTGTAAATAGTGAGAAGTTGGCAAAACTTTACCTTGAACTACCTAAAATACCCCACCAAAATATTAGAATTTACAAAAATGCCATATTTTTTGCAAACAAATCTAAAGGAATATTCTATTATTAAAGCCATTTTTTGCAAACAAATCTCTTCTCCTCTCAGCGTTTTCGAGAGAGGATGAGAGATTTTCATATGATATTTATTGACTTGGAGAAAGTATACGGCAAGGAACCTAGAGAGGTATTATGGAAGACAATGATTAAGAAGGGAGTCCCAGTTAAGTACATTGACATAATTAAGGACATGTACGATGGAGTAGTGACAAATATCAGAACTTACGGCGGCTTAATAAGTGATTTTCCGATTACAATTGGCTTTGCATTAAAGATCTGCATTAAGTCCATTCCTGTTTACCATCGTAATGGATGAACTTACTAAAACTATCCGGGATGAGATACCTTGGTGTATGTTATTCGCTGATGATATTGTTCTGGTAAATGAGACGAAAGCATGTGTTAATGCCAAATTGGAGTTATGGAGGCAAACGTTGGAATCTCGGGGGTTCAGATTGAACAGGTCCAAAACAGTATATATGCAATGCAAATTTAACAAATAGAGAAGTCAAGACCACAGTGGTATAACACTGGATGGACAAGAGATATCACCGAGAGATAAGTTTAGATATCTGAGTTCCATCATCCAAAAGGCTGGGAAGATCGATAACGATGTCAATCAAAGGATCCAGGTTGGTTGGTTGAAATTGAGAAGTGCAACAGGGATTTTGTGAGATTGTAACTTTCCGTTAAAATTGAAAGTGAAGTTTTATCGGAGCGCTATTCGGCCTGCCTTATTATATGGTATAAAATGATGTGCTCCTAAGAAGCATCATACACAGAAAATGCACGTAGCAGAGATGTGCATGCTTTGTTGGATACGTGGTAACACTAGAAAAGATAAGGTGCGAAATGAAGATATTCGTGCAAAAGTTGGTGTGGCGTCTGTAGGGGAGAAGATGCGGGAAAACCGGCTTGGTCATGTGCGACGCTGACCTATGGAAGCACCGGTTCAACGAATGGATACTCTTGATATAAGCAATGTCAAAAGGGCGACCGAAGAAAACGTGGATGGAGGTAATACGAAAAGATATGGTTGACAAAGGCATCAATGAAAGTATATTGATCGATAAGAGTGAGTGGATGCGGAGTGTTCATGTGCTGGACTCGACGTGATTCTCATGTTGGTTCACGTATCATACCCATATGCTTAGGATAAATGGCTCAGTTGTTGTAGGGTCATTTTGGGGATATCACCAAATTTCCACTTCTCATATAGCTTTCTATTAGTATGATGATGCAGGAAAGGTGCCATAGAAAGGAATTTCCTCCTATGGCGTCGAAAAATACGCTATTTTTTCGACGATCGACATTTGTCATCTTCATCGGTTAGGATGTGGATCCACCAAATTTCATGTGATCCAACCATTTTTCACCGTTGAATTAACAATGTAAAAAGTTCTATTGTCGGTAAACTGTTTCGACGACCGGCATTTATCATCTTCATCTTTATCTTAGGATGTGGATACACCAAATTTTATATGATTCAACCACCATTTCACCGTCGATTTATTGGATGCAAAATTAATAGTTTACCGACAATAGAACATTTTACATTTGCTAATTCAACGGTGAAAAAATGGGGGAATCATATGAAATTTGGTACATCCACATCTTTGATGATAAAGATGATGATGGGTGCCGATCGTCGAATAAAATATTGGATGGTTGATTTTTACTGACGCCCCTCATATGGCCTCTCTCTATATAGAGAGAGAATAATGAAGAAAAGAGATCCTATGAGCCTTTTTCGTTAGGCAGCGTCAAAATTCTATGTCTTCAACAATTTTTTTCGACGATGAGCACCTATTATCATCATATTTATCATGTAAGATGTGGATACACCAAATTTCATATGATGTGGATACACCAAATTTCATATGATTCCACCACTTTTTCACCGTTGAATTAGCAATGTAAAAAGTTCTATTGTCGGTAAACCGTTAATTTGCACCCACTAAATCAACGGTGAGAAGCGATGGAATCACATGAAATTTTGTGTATCCACATCTTACATGATAAAGATGATGATGATGGATGCTGATCGTTGAAAAAATCATGAAGGGTGTATTTTTTCGATGCCATAAGAGGAAATTCCCTACAATGGCACCTTGTCTCCATTATTCTCATGTGTGTGTGTGTGTGTGTCCTAAGTTTGTTTATGTTATAAAGAGAATGGACATCTTGTATCTGCTAAAGCCTGCAAAACCATGAAGTTGCAAACCTCATAAATGTCTTGGTATCAAATATGAAGATCAAGAGATAGTGTTGTTTCCAATTGTAGTTTTTTTAATACATAGAAAAATAGTGTATTACCATGATGGTACAGCCACAGGGAATCAGGGATGCAAAGGTGAACCTCGAAGAGCATCAAATTCCGATATCAATTTAATAAAGAGGTTAAATTGCACTAAACTACCATTAACTATCACTATTTTCACTAAACAACCTTGACGATTTTTATTTCAGTGAAATCCCATAAACTAATTATAAGGGAGTTGTTTCACTAAGTCTAAAATACCCTTTGATTGTAACATTTTAAGTGAGCTTCTGCAATTATAAACAAAAAAAATCAAGATAGTTAACTTTAAAATGCTAATAGTTAAGGGTAATTTAGCGTGATTTAGCCTAATAAAGAGGCAACATGACTACACGATCATGCCGGTTGTACTTGCACTACAGCACATATGATCTTGGAATGTGGCATTCGATGACTTGTGGGCCAAAAAGCAAAATAAAAAAGAATACCAGTATAAATGGAGGCCTCCCTAGCGGCCACAGGCATATTGGAAGTATTCGCCACAAGTGTGGTACGCTTCATGACAGATTCTTCACGGCCATCTGGCAAAGTCATTGTTAATTGCGGGAAATCCATAAGCACCTGGAATATTAATGAATTAATAATAAGAATGATATAAAAAATATGAAACAACCAACAATAATTTAGAAGCTTGAACGATATGGACAAACACACCTCAGCCATTTCATTTCCTCTTTCTCCACAACCGACATAAACCACCGTATCAGAATTAGAGTACTGGAAGAAATAGTAAAAGTAAACTTAGAACATGTGCAGCATAGAGAGTTATAACAATATCGAAGTATAATGATAACTATCCAAAGTTTGTGGGAAAACTGAAATGATACCTTTGAAAGCGCCTGACTGATGACTGTTTTACCACAACCAAAAGCTCCAGGTATAGCACAAGTGCCTCCAAGCACAGAGGGGAAAAGGGCATCAAGAACACGCTGAGATTTAAAGGTTAAACGTTTGGGATTATCAAGAACGGAATTTTTTTTGGCATTTGAAATGATGTTTTGCTTATAAATAAGAGACTATTTTGATTATACTAACCTGCCCAGTCAATAGAGGTGTATCAGCAGCAAGTTTTGATGCAACAGGCCTCGGGCTACGCACAGGCCAAGTCTGCAGGTTGGGGGGGGGGGGGGAGGATTTGGATTATATCAAACTTTTTAATTGACCACAGATTGAAAAAAAAGAGGTAAAACAGAAATAGTCATTGACCTGAAGCATAGAGATCTCTTTCTTGATGCCTTGGAACTCAAGCTCGAGAACTGTATCCTGTAAATATTACATATTTACCGTATTATTACTGTAGATAAACACCCTCAAGCTCACAATATTACCTTTAGATCATAACACAAACCTTAATGCTGTATTGACCAGCTGGCGCAATGTAACTAATTTTTCCCATGGCACCGGGAGGTAAGGCAACACGGTGTTGCACCAAAGTGTTCTCAAAGACGGTCTGTAAAAGGAAAAAGAGAAACAAAGCTCGCATTAAAAGGCCAAGGCTGTGAGAGAAATGATGCAAGATCAAAAATCTATGTAGGCCAAACAAAATAATCATCACTCACGGCATATAAATCTCCGCCTGTGAGAAGATCCCCAATAGCTGCAACAATCAATATAAAGGATCAAAACTTCGAACATAACGTGCAAATAGTGATCATACAGAGAAACAAATAAATTACCTAGTTTATTTGGGTTGAATTCCCATAATGTTTCTTTGTCAAGTGCTGGAACTGAAACTCCACGAGGGATATAGACATCTCCAGATCTTATGGCGATAGTTTTCAGTGGTCTCTGCGTTAACAGGAAAAAAAATCATTACAATACATATCAATAATCACCCGATACAATTTTCAGTAATTAAGAGTACCTGAATTCCATCAAAAATATTTCCAAGGATTCCAGGTCCCAATTCCACTGACAAAGGCTGTAATAACAAAACAAATCATTGTAAAGGTGTTCTTGAAGTTAACTGAAGCCAATCAATTATATATTAATACCTTTCTCGTCCTCAGAACAGGGTCATTCACCATTAAACCTGCCGTTTCTTCGTACACTGAGACACAACAAGGACAAATGGATTATTGATAAACCCAGAAATCGCACAAATCTATGCTTGACAATTTTCCCCTTTTCCCACTTTTTCAATACAAAAACACTTATTGAGATCTAACCAACTGCAATAATGCCTCTCAAAATCTCATCTTCTAGCGCCCGATACCACCATCCAAAGCTTCAACATTTGCCCAAAAATTAACCTCCAATATAATGTATCTCCGATATATTTACTTGAATTTTCTGCTTCATTATTGGCTACTTGATGATTTTAGCGGGCCAATCCCATTCAATTTACAATTACCTCAAACCTACAATGAAAAAACGATATTGATATAAAAACAAACAAATCACCTTGGATTGTAGCCGAGTCGCCTTCCAATCGAATGATCTCGCCGATGAGATTATCATGCCCAACACGAACAAGTTCGTACATAGCAGCGCCTCCCATTCCATCGGCCACGACAACTGGCCCTGAAACCTAAAAATCGCCCAAAAATATATAAAAATTGGATCTGTTATTGGCTCGACATTGAATGATAGAGAAAAGCAGTACCTTTCGAACGTAGCCATACTCGCTCTCCTTCTCTGAATCCTCGAACGTCGTCAAGCGATCGCCGTAGGCCATTGAAATCGATGGAAAATTGAAGGAAATCGAGGATTTAGTAACTTTTTGGAGAGTTTGGAGATTTTAGAACACTGGGGCCTTTGGTGAGCGGGGGCGAGATCTGAAGAGATCGAGAATGGGAGAGATATTTGTATGTTGATTCCTAGCAATTTATTATTTATCTTATGGCCCTTTGACACCTGTACTGTCGAAGCGCATGAACCTTGGGATAGTGGTTCCAAGTTTAGAAAATTCATCATGTTTTCTTTTCTATTTTGTTCCTCCTACATAAATGAAAAGTCGTTAATTTCATTTATGTTTTGCCTATTTTGAAGTTTTCTTGTTCTTGTTTCAGACTAATTATTTTTTTTCTAGAGACTTGTATTTCAAAGCTTTGGTAGTAAACCCTCCATATATTAGTGGTTTAAGCCTAAATTCGGCCGTGAGAAATGGGCAATAGACCCTTGATGTTTCGGTCCGCCCCACGACCGAGAATTGGGATTAAAAGCCGAAAATATGCTTTGGCTAAACAAACGACCTTTAGGTCCATATACTTTGTGTAAATTGTGCTTGAATATAATGAATGGTCTCTGCCTCTGGGATGATACATGTATGTTAAAATACACTTGTCCCTTGCAAATGCAGCCTATAGATCTTGTCCGTAAAAGATAAATGTAAAATGGCCTTTACATTTACATTTATGGCCTATACCCACGAGTTGAATGTAAGATGATGGTTTCCTCGCCGATAATCATCAATGGATAATGGCGAATCTGTTGTGTTGTTTTTTGATCTTTTTTTAACAAGTTAACATTTACATCGGTGGTTGTTTTAAACATAAAAGCATCTAGTTGGTTGATAATAGGCCTTTATAGGAGAAACCTACCAAGGAAATGATGTTTTTATTTCTTAATAAAACGGTAGGAAACTGATCATGTTTTTTTAGTATACTTGAATCTCAAAGTTTTGCAAGTAAACTCTCGATATATAGTTATTTACATCTAAATTGGACTGTGAAATTTGGTAGACCCTCAATGTTTCGGCTTACTATATTTCAGCAAAACCAAAAGGATTCGGCCAAAAATCATCAACTTCATCGAGCATGACATGCCCAAAGTGCAAAAAGTTGATGCCACGTGACCTCATTTGAAGAAGAACAAGGAGGGTTACCACGATTTTGATGGTCATAATAACAGCCACTCAAAGAGATCATAAAAAGAAAAGTTTGAGAATTAATACTTCTCTCTCCTATCAAACATGGCTTTTATGATATTTAGGTTGAAATTATGACATTTCAATATTACGAAATTATAATGAGTTACCGAACTGAATCGCTTGAACGTTGTCCTTAAAAAACAATTCCACCCATCGTAGAATGTTTCTCGGTGCCTAAGATGCGGTGGCTATTCCTGCAGGATATCGGAGCCTTGAGATCTCGCGTACACTCACTTGATTCGAACCACAAACTTGCCAATCCCCTGTGGCACCCGCAGGTGATTGAAGCGTATTGTTGGCAATTGGGCTAACCGGCCCAATTCCCATCCATGCGAGTGGGCGGGTTTGAACCGGCTGAGGATGGGGCTGAATCCTATTGCGGTTAGGATTCGGTTCCCGTCTCTTTACCCTATATATACAAATATAAGGCCTAGGGTTTTATATATGATATACGACAACAAATAGAGAGATAGATTCAAATAGAGAGCAGTCGTATTCCTTTTTCATACTTGTTCTACTACGGTTGGTTTGTGGGTGATTACGTGGAGAATTCTCGCTTGATCAAACTGTGGTTTCCTTCCAGCCGTTGCGTGGAGACGAGAGAGATCGGATCAAGTACGTGACGTGGGCAAGGATAACGATCCCACCATCGGATCATGTATATTTAGGTAAAATCCTTACGTAAATATGTAATTGTTACCGCTGCTATGATTGTATATCATGTATCTACGCATCTTTTTGCAGCATTGATATCAGATCTAGTTTGCCTACGTTCGTAGATCACTAGATCTGTTTTTTTAATGATTACAACTCGAAAGTTGTGTTTTTTTAATCTAAAATTAGATCAAAACTTATTTTATTTATTTTTAACAGATCTATGATTATTAGGGTTAACCTTGGTGATGGATTTTCATAGATCTATTAATTTACATTGCATCATAGGTCATACTAGATTATATCTAATTTTTATTAATGCTTTGATGTATAGCATTTAGTTTGTTGATGTGGAATTGGCCATATAACAAATCGTAAGAATAATTTTTTCAAAAAGATCGGAACTTGTTTTTTATTTGGTTAAAATTTTTAAAAAAAATTGTGAGAATTTCATGACGATTAGGTCGCGAAAGTTTCAAAACCCTAATCCTATTCATTTTGGATAAACTTTTGGGACTTGCTTTTGGATTTTTTTGGATAAACTTATAAGATTCTCTTTTGGATTTTAGCAGGGATCAAATAATTTTTTACAAAATAAATATTTTTCTGAATGAAGGGAAATTTTTTCGTTTTTTTATTTGGCAAGACCAAATATTTTTTTGAAAGAAAAAATAAATTTAAAATTAATATAATATTTTTCTGGATTTACAAGATTTTTGGCGGATTTTAAATTTTTTTAATCTGAAAAACAGAAAGAACGGGTTTTTTAAAAAAATGGATTTTTTTTAGCAGGGTTTCCAACCCGAGATGGGCTCGGGAAGGAGAGGCCCACACCCGAGCTGGGCTCGTTTTTTTTTTAAATATTAAAAAAATTCCAGAAAATCAAGAAAAAAAAAATTTAGTTTTTTTTATTTTTTGGATTTCCCACATATTATGGTTAGCTGTAGTTTTTTTTTGTTTTTTTAAATTCTAGAACTTATATATTTTTGAAAATTTTGTTGCTCACCAAAAGTTTTTAAAATTTTTATTCTCATATAAATTTTTTGAGATTTGATGGGTAGTTGTTCCAGTGGGAGCGCCTGAGACGCGTTCCAAATTCACGAAAAACGAAAATCCTAATAAAATGGACAAGATTAAGTATGGTAGTTTAATGAAAAGTGAAGTTCGTTAGATTGTTTATTGCATTTGTGATGTTGCATACTTAATGAATAAAGACGCATACTGCATTCATTAATAAAATCTGACAAGTTTTAAGTGGGAGATTTCGTGATGGAAGCTTGAATTAAGATTCAACTACCCTAACTATTCTGCTTCTAGAAATCTTTTATACCGTTTTTTAATCATTTTAATAAAATATTAAATTTTATACTTTGAAGTATGTGGTTAGGGCCGTAGGCCTTCTTTTCTTTCTTCTGAGTGTAAATTTATTATTTTTATATTGATTGGGGTTGAAAACGAAGCGTTCTTTGGGAAAGAACAATACTCGACGCACTTATAAAAAAATTCCTTATCAGATGACTTCCAAATCAGTTATTGCCGATCTTACCAACGGTGACAAGTTAAACGGCAGTGACATATTCGACTGGCGCCGAAAGATCCGCTTCCTGCTGAATGAGCAAGAAATGCAAGATAGTACTGAGGTAGAAATGTCTGAACCGGAGCAAGGCCAGCGCGCATGGGCACGCGCGTATACACTTGCGTGAGTGATAAAACGAGTCTAACATCTATCTTAAAAACTATCTGAGATTGCTTAAATCTTAACGATAGTTTTTCAATTTTTCTCGATAAATGATTAGCTAGAAACTCTTTACTCTATTTCTTGACTTTCCTTTGTTTAGTTGTTTCAGTAATTAGAGGCTCGTGATTCCTCAGCCGCAAATCGACATGTAGCGCCAAGGGAAATTGAGAAAATGAGAAATGCACTTAGCAGCATAGGAAGGTTGTGGTGGAGTACAAGAAATGGGTCCAAAAAGATAGTTCAACACGGTATATCAGTTAGGAATGGTGCTAAGGTCGCTACATTAGCGGACCGTGGAAGAATGATCAACAAAATTAATCAAGAACATGGAACCATTTCCCAAGCCTTAAATCATTCAAATTATAGTAGTAAACAAAAACAAAGAGAGCAAGTTTGTTTGCTACAACCTTTATAGCGTGTTAGGCACCTTTCGTTGGACTTCGGTTAGCCTCCACGAAGTCCAGAACAAGCTTGCTCGGTGGTCTCCTTACCGAAGACGATCCACCTTGAGATCCCTCCATTACAAGCTTAAGCATCACTGATCACATCATTTATGAAGCAACTCACTAATCAAACTTGCTAAGAATGATCAGTAAGGGATATAGAAAATATTGCTCACTAATTTTCTTCTCTTTTCTTTTTCTTTCATTACTTATGAAAACTCAAGAGAGAGGATGAAGATGGTGAGAATGAGATGATGGCTATTCTTTTCCCAAAAAAAGTAGCCATGGTTATCATTTGATATAAAACAAGAATGAGTCACAAATTCTACACACATATTTTTTAATGACTCTTTTTTTTCAAAAAAAATAAAGAAACAAAAGAATTATCATCTTATGTAACACCTAGTGCATTTATACGATATTTATTTGGGTATTTTTCAAATATTGCGACAACTTCTTGATTATTATAGTTTTGGGTGCGGATAGTGCATTTAGTATCTTATCCGACCTGACCTGCATACTTGAAACCTATGATGGTTCAAGATTACGTCACATATTTACTGGTACAAAGGATCTGTGCACATCTAGATTCTATATATTTGCATGATATAATTAATATCTGCATATCTTCAAATAATATAAAGTATAGCCAGATAATATTTTTTGATATATAACATTGCCTGATGTCATACCCTATATCATATGTTTGCATCCATATATCGTGTTCATGTCCAGATTGATAAAATAGGCTCGTTTGGATCGCTGCATGTATTTACGTGTATCCGTTCTTGGGGGTATGAATTTTATTTAACCGGACATCACATTATGGTTTTGGCTTGTACGTATATTATCCATATTTTAAAACTAGATTTTTAGAAGAGATTCAGATATTTTTCGGAGTATTTTGTATCAGCTGTTTAAATCCAAGAAAATATATTATTATATCCTTATATATAACTGTTTTATATATATATACACACACGTAATATATATATAATTAAATAAATTTATTCCCTACTCTCTCTCTCTTCCTATTCTACTTTATCTATCTCTCCCCTTTATATATATATATATATATATATATATATATATATAACCCTAATAACCACAACACCCTTAGCTCTCTCTCTCTCTTCCTCATCCTTCTTCCTCGCGATGAATCCCGGAGAACCCTAACACTAGCCGCTACCTCGCCTTCGCTGCCGACCTCGTCACTGTAAGGTGTTTTTCGTCACCCCATTGAAATGGGAATACGCGCCGCTTGTCAGGCGCACTACAGACTCCTCTGCCGAAGGTAAGCGGGGGTTTATTGATTGTGAGGATCCGAATCTCCGGCAGCTGCAAACTAAGCTGCCATTAATTACCCTTCGCCTTTAAAGCGAAAGAACCTCCGATTGATGAGTAAAACCGATCATGCGAACTCAATGTGCAGTGTGCGCGTGTTGTGTTTTGGAGGGGGTTTGGATGTATCGAGGGCCATGCAGAATTTACGGGGGTCCCGCTACCCCGATAGCGGGCTGGGGGTCAAGGGGGCTAGCAGCCCCTTTGCGGAGTGTGGGGCAGCGCCCCGTTAGAAATTTTTTTCTAGCGGGGACGTGTTTTGAGTGTGGAGTGTATGAAAAAAAAAAGAAGAAAAGAAAAAAAAAGTGAGTAACGTCCTAAGAACGTGTGGGCGCTAGGCGTCAGCGCCTCATGCGCCCGGCATGTGGGCGCTGGACGCCGGGCGTCAGCGCCTCATGCGCCCGGCACGTGGACGTTGGGCGTCTACAGAAAGAAGGGGCTTAGCCCCAAATTGAGGAGTTGAACTCCCAAAAAGGATTTTTATTTATGGAGTTAAACTCCGAAAGATTTTGAATGGAGTTAAACTCCTAAAAGGGTTTTATTTGTGGAGTTAAACTCTAAAAGATTTTGAATGAAGTTAAACTCCTAAAAAAATATTTTATTTGTGGAGTTAAACTCCAAAAAATCTTGACAAATGGAGTCGAACTCCCAGAAATCTTTGGAGATGATTAAAGGGGACCCATTTCTTCTCCCTTTTAGCCATGTATCTTCTTTTGAGCCTTGGATCTTCCCGAAGTGGGGGTTTGGAGTTGGGTTTTCTTCCTCCTCCTCTCTGTTGGCTGGATCTTAAAGAAAATGAGTGAGACTTAAAAATCTCCCCTTTTGTGGATTTGATGGAAGATCTAAGCCCCCCTTCAATGGTTTTATGATGAAAAACGGTTTCCTTTTGGAAAAAGAGAGAGTTAAACTCTTGATTTAATTCAAAAAAAAGAAAGAAGGTTTAGAACCTTGAGGAAGGAGAAGGGGGCACAGAAACCCTAGCTTTTGAGAGGAATGAATTATCCTTCATTTCATCATCATGTTGCCTTATATAGGCTTACAAATTTACACATAGCCTCTTGGGCTTTACAAAATGGCATTTTCCCATCCTATGCTTTCTCATTTCCTTTGCAAATGAGCTATGTGCTTGTTAGGAATATGTATGCTCTAGAGGCCATTATTGTATGATATAGTGGATGCTTGGACATATATATAGAGGACTTTCTTGCTCGACATGATAGTATATTATCTGGTTGCTCTTTATCTTAACATGTACACTTGTATTATTATACTGTTTCTCTGATACATGTTGATAAAGCCCTCAGGATGTTGGCTTGACTACCAGGACTATGATGCAGATCATACTAGTGGGGCTTATGTAGTCCATAAGCACATCTTTTAACAGTTCCTAGTCGAAAGAGTATCGAGACAGGGCATCGATATTTCAGAGTAGACTAGTGTGTACGTTTCTTGACCCTGTATGGGGCGATAGTTGATCCCACAACCATTGGTGTTTGACATCAAAGATTGTACACAAGTGCTCATTAGAGAATGGGTACACCGAACAGGACTCGCCAAGAACTCATAGATGGTACCATACCTATCGTCAGATAGCAGTTCTCTGATGACACTTGTACAGGTTAGTCTGTAGACCCGAGATCGTCATAGTGTCTTGTGTGGTTCCCACTATACTTTGATTTCCTCCCTACCATGGCTCAAAGGAGTTGTGCAAACAGGTGGATTTTGGGTACAGTCCTGAGTCACATGGAGGTAGTGAGCGATAGGAGGGGTTTCGTCTCTCCCGATATTGGGAGATGATGTCGCGCTATACTCGATTGGCTATAACAGTAAGTCCTTGGCCAGGGCTGATGAGATTTACTGGTAAGTGTTATCGGTAGTTTCTCGAAAGGTTATAGGCCACACATCGGCATGACTTATCAAGTTACTGGGGTTTGACGATTCCACCCACAGACACGATATGCGGCATATCAGACGAAGAGACCGGACTGTACGACAAGTGTTGCTTATAAGCTCTACGGGAGTTTGGACAAGTTTGCTTGTTGATCCTTTATTCGTTCAATACTTGGGTAGCCGTTACGTCCAGCTAGTACCGCCGACGGCTTGTGGGTATCTGATGTGATCATTACCTATTACTGGCGTATTGATGAGTTTTTAGAGTCCCACATAGAGCTTTCCTAGCTCAAGCGAAACGAAGTAGGGCACATATGGTGATATGTGTGGGAGTTTGATTAAATACAAGTATGTGATACCGTATTCTAATCTAGCGATATTTGATATCAGTTAGATTATATGTGATATAACCGGATTATTGAATCAAGTGTTGATTCAATGGTATATGTATATGTTGTTAATATATATTTGATATATATATATATATAATTTTATATTTGATATTAGCCGGATTATATTTGATATTGTCAGATTATTGAATCAAGTGTTGATTTAATAATTATATATATATATATATATATATATATATATGAGATTAATGGAGGAAAGAGGCCATAGGAGGGAATTCCCTCCTATGGCGTCGAAAAAATACCCCCTCCACCAATTTTTCCGACGATCGGCCCCCATCATCTTCATCGTCATCATTTAAGATGTGGGTACACTAAATTTCATGTGATTCTACAACTTTTTCACCGTTGATTTAGTGGGTTCAAAATTAACGGTTTACCGACAATAGAACTTTTTACATTGCTAAATCAACGGTGAAAAAGTTGTAGAATCACATGAAATTTGGTGTACCCACATCTTAAATGATGACGATGAAGATGATGGGGGACCGATCGTCGGAAAAATTGGTGGAGGGGGTATTTTTTCGACGCCATAGGAGGGAATTCCCTCCTATAGCATCTTTTCTCCATTATTCTCTCTCTCTCTATATATATATATATGTTATATATATTAACTAGTATTGAATATTAGACGGTTATATGTGATATAACCGGTTTATTGAATCAAGTGTTGATTTAATAATGTGATATATATATATGCGTGATATTAGTCGGTTATATATGATATGGTCGGATTATTGAACCAAGTGTTGATTTAATAATTTGATATATGTTTATATATTTGATATATATATATATATATTAACTAATATTAGCTCACTAAAGATTTTCTTCTCTTTATACATATTAATATATATATGTGATATATATAATTATATGTATTATATATTGTATCATGGTTGATGATACATAGAACTAGGATGTATGAGAATCACACATGAGACTTTGATGTGTGGAAAAAGGATTGATTTATGAATTAAAGAAAATGGAAATGAGTCATAATTCTTGGATGCTTGTGGAAGTTTTGAGAAGCCATGACTCACCCCATTCTCTTTGTTTTATTCATAGATATTTTCCCACCATCTCATCACTTCACCTCATGGTTCATTCTCTCTCCATCTAAGTTCATTCTCATCTTCTTCTTCCTTTCCTCACTACCTTTTTCTTGAGGTGAGAAAAAGAAAAGAAAAGAAGAAACATTAGTGAGCAAAATTCCTACTTCATCAACCTACATTTTACTAGCCCTTTAGTTTAGGTTGTTTGCTTCACTAATATTTTGATTAGCGAAGAGTGAGCTTGAGTTAGAGAGACTTCAAGGTAGACCATTTTCGGTCTCAAAGACTACGAAGTAAGCTCGTTCCTCTCACCAAGTGGAGTCTAAGAAGAGTTCTATGGACTACTACTTGGAGTTTTTGAAGTGAAGGACCGGTCTACAAAGGTTGTAAACCCTTATCATTTAGTGTAGAACTTGTTTGTTTACACTAAAACCCTAATTCTCTAGTTCGATTCTAGGTTGGTATAGCTTAGACCTCTAGATTTTTTAAAATTGCATACTTGATACTTATATAAACCTAATAAAGGTGCTAAGACATACTTTCAGGGCTTTACAAAAATTTGACTTTATGCCCATTTTTCTTACATTTATTCATAAAAACTACATCAAAATTATTTATTACATGATTTCCATTTTGGCATGGGAGAGGCCGGCCGCGGGGCTCAACTTGGGCATGGGCCCACTTGACCTGGGCTTAGGCCCGCTTATTTGGGGTTGACTTTGACTTTGACTTGGTCAACCGGGGTCTAATTTTTGACCCCGACAGTTACCTCACTACGACCTCGTCATCACCACATTCACCACCTTCGCATCGACCTCCTCTCATCCCTTTCCTCCTTCTCCTCGACGAACCCAAACCACAACCCCTGCAACCTGAGAAACCCCTTGCCAAGCCATCACCGCCGACCTCTTCGTTCCCTCACCTTCATCCCCTGACCTCGACCACTCTCACCACCTCTCATCCGTCTCATCCTTCTCTGAGAACCCACAACCCCGAGAACCTAAGAACCCCGACCCGAGCACCTGAGAACTCAACCCCAGAAACCCTCACCCCAGAAACCGTCGCCTTGCCGTCGCCAACCACCGTCACCTCCTCATCCCTCTCCAACTCCCCGACACCATCAACCACCCCCCAATCCTTCACACCTCTCTCTTCCCGACGACCCCGACAGAACCCAGAGAACCCACTGTCCATCGCCGTTAAACTTCGTCGCTGACGGATGCCCATCATCGCCGTCGTCTCTTCCTCTATCCTCTGAAATCCAACCAGCAACCACACCCTAGTCTTCTTCTTCTTATCTTCTTTCTTTCTTTCTTTTCTTTCTTTCTTTATCGGTTCTTGATCGTCTCGCCGGAGTCGCATGCGTCGCCGACAATCCGGACGAGTCATCGTCGTTGTCCAGCATAGTCACGTCTTTGATTAGCCAAGTCCAGTCCTGCATGCTTGGGTTGCATCGTGAAGTTTATTCGACGTCGAACGTGACGTACGTATCCCGACGTGAGATACGATCAGGCAAGTTTATCTTGCAACATGCTATGTTACTATATCGATATCCATATGAATAAAAATAGTACATGTATTTTATTATGCAGCAAATAGTATAG
Organism: Agapanthus africanus; assembly: GCA_030015575.1. Taxonomy (NCBI): domain Eukaryota; kingdom Viridiplantae; phylum Streptophyta; class Magnoliopsida; order Asparagales; family Amaryllidaceae; genus Agapanthus; species Agapanthus africanus. The sequence goes on along the minus strand of CM057339.1, from coordinate 194,623,680 downwards.
ATTTACAGTTTTACGATATTCGTTCGTATCCATACCGATAATAACATATATAATTGCATGCCGGAACATCATGATATCATTATACTACTATATTAGTACAACATGCTATTTAGTTTGCATCATACTTGGTAATGGACGTATAAAAGGTTATCACAGATAGATACATGTGCATCGGTGTATTAACCGTGTTCCGATATTCATTACAGTTTCACATTTGGATATCTATTTGATGCACTTACATCATATGACATGTTTACGACACACTACTTGACTTGTTACTTGGATCTTATTACTAATGCCAACGATATTGACGTGTTGTCCTGACAGACGTGAACTGTACCCGCTTAATCCTATATTGGCATTAGATCTATATTGGCAATACCTGACTTGAACACAAATCTGGGGGTAAAGGGGAAATCAAGAATGTAACCGAAACGTAACTCAAAAAGCTATTATTACATGTTTGCCATTTTCCGGGCGTTACGGAATAATTACCTATTTGCCGTTTTCCGGGCGTTACGGAATAATTACCTGTTTGCCATTTTTCCGGGCGTTGTGGAATAATTACCTGCTTACCATTTTTCCGGGCGTTACGGAATAATTACTTGTTTGCCGTTTTTCTGGGTGTTACGGAATAAATCTTGTTACCGTGGTCCCGTGGGGAATGAACGGGACATAGACTATTGGGTTACGATGAGTATTATATTAATTAATTTCGAAGACTTTTAGAATAGATGACCTAGAAGCACAGTTTTAGGTTACACATCACACATCACATACATACACCTACTTCATTGTTATATCTTTGTTATTCAGTTATATTCATGTTTATCTATATCGTTCCATCCTGATTATTACTGTTATTTTGATGTTATGACGCACCGACGTCTGGGTTTTGCATGGCCCAGTTCCTCTATTTTTATCATAGGCTGAACAGGAGTGCTTTAGCTATCAAGCCGAGCAGTGAGAAATTGAATGATTGTTATTTAGAGATGTTTAGTTATTTATTTCCGCAGTTTTATTTCCTTGATGTGAGCCCATATTGGGACGAGTTTCAAATGTTGTTTATTGGATTTAATTCGTTTCTGCTTATGTATTTTCTTGACTCTTTTTTTTACTGTGGCAAATGAACATGTAATAGCTAGTTTTATATATTTTCTGTTCTTGATATCCTATAGACAGTCGTAATATGGCTGTGGAGGGATATTTCCTAGCTACATGTAGCATGATTGGCTCTGTCACGTGCCAGAGTTTGCGCACTCTGGAAAGTGGGGCGTGATAGGGTTTGTTTGGTATCAGAGCCATATGATTTAAGGTTAATCGGGTTTGGTTCTTTTGTAATTGGGTATTGGACCCAATACACTAACCAGAAACTCGGAATTTGGAACATGTCCTGCCACATTACTATCTTGCCAGTCTTGAATATATAACTATCTTATTTATTGAATCCTGTTTACCGTTGCTAATCATCTTCAGTGTCTTTGGCTTCAGAATCATGGAGGATAGTGATTTGCGATTGCACCAGAGGCGTGTTGATGACGCTGCATTGCTGAGAGTTATACGTGGAATGCTGGAAAACCAGAAGTAGCAAACTGAGCTGAATGAACGGCAAGCCGAGGCTTTCCAGGAGGGCCTGCGGACAGTCTAGCAATCCGTAGTTACAGCAGCATCCAGGCCAGCACAGCGTGAGGGCACCGTGACAAATTTCAGAAGGCTTGGTCTGTCCACTTTTACTGGATTGGAGGAGCCATTGCCAGCGGAGCAGTGGCTAGTTGATACAGAGAATTTGCTTGTTGCCGCACATATTCTAGATGTGAAAAGGATGGATGTAGTACGCATCCAACTGGTAGATTACGCTCACGAGTGGTGGCTCGTAGAGGAGACCCGTCTGCCCAAGCCGATCAGTTGGGCAGCTTTTTCGCAGAGTATCTTGGAGAAGTTCTTTCCGCAATCTGCTTGAGAAGAAATGGAAGAAAAGTTTATTAACCTGAAGTAGAATGGTGGATCTGTTGATGCGCATACGGCTGAGTGGACTCGGCTCAGTCGATTTGCCGGGCCTTTGGTTGCCGACGATACAGATAGGGCACGAAGGTTTATGCGTAGTTTGGATGTGGAGATCCAGAGACATATTATATCTCTTGGATTGACCACCTTATCCCAAGTTCTTAAGGCAGTCAGGGAGCAGCAGAGCTTATCGGAGAAAGCGAAGAGTACGCAACAGCAAGCCGTCGTAGTGTGGAAGCCGACATTTAAGCCAAACCGAGCTCCTATATGCAGAGGCATTCCGATGAACATGTGATGCATTATGCCTATGAAGAAGCCCGCAGTATCCGATCAGAAGGGGAGTGTATTTTGTGACTACTGCCAATGATCGGGACATTTCCGGAAAGAATGTCGAAGGAGGCTTGGACTCTGTCTTATTTGCGGATCAGCCGACCATACCATCGATGCTTGCCCTTCAAAGCTATGATTGAGGGGCGATATTCAGAAGCCACTGCAGAAGCAGATTACTCAGGGGCCTAATCAAGCACGGGCATTCACTTTGACGGCCGAGGAGGCCAAAGCTTCAGACGAAGTTGTTTCAGGTATCCTACTTGTTCATAATTTTCCCGCATTGGCATTATTCGATTCAGGTGCATCCCATTGCTTTTTGTCGTCCAAGTTTATTAGTGCACACTCGATTCCATACACGGCCCTGTCTAGTTGTTGGGACATACACACTGGAAATGGGAAAATTATATCTAGTAGTGAGTGCAAGGATTGTCCGATTGTTATTTGCGGACGAGAGTTTTCGCGGATCTCTTGGTGATCGATATTGGCAGCTATGATGTTGTCTTGGGAATGGACTTTCTTGGCACTTTCCACACTCACATCGATTGCAGGGAAAAGAAAGTGATTTTCTAGATTCCCGGACATCCGGAATTCATATTTTCAGGAGTTAGCAGATCTGTCGGGCCAGTCGAATATAGGGCTAGGCCGACTAATGTCGTTCTTTCGTCGATGGAAGTAGATAAGGAGGAAGCGCCAGCAGTAGTTCAAGAGTTTATGGATGTGTTCGAGGACATCTCAGGTTTACCACCAAAACGAGATATGGAGTTCGTGATTGATCTTGTTCCTGGAGCAGCGCCGATTTCAAAGGCCTATTATCCAATGGCACTGGTGGAGCTAGAAGAGGTAAAGAAATAAGTTACCGAATTGCTAGAGAACGGTTGGATTCGCAGCAGCAATTCACCCTGGGGAGCTCCAGTTCTTCTATTCAAGAAGAAAGATGGCACACGGAGGATGTACATCGATTATCGAGATCAGTCGCTTCGCACAACAGCATAATATAGATTGGAGATACTCTTCAGTCTATAATCCCTGAGCTAATGGTCTAACTAAGGCTTTCAACAAGACCTTGACGAAGATCATAAAGAAAACGGTGTCCAGAAATAAAAGGGACTGGCACGAGAGACTGCATGAAGCTCTCTGGGCGTATCGAACCACGTTCAAACTGCCACGAATACAACGCCATTCGCGTTGGTATTCGGCACGGAAGCGGTACTTCTCTTGAAGATAGAGCTACCCTCTCTACGAGTAGCAGTTCGATACGAGCTGACGGATGAAGAAAATGCCCATCTTCAGCTTGAGGAGCTCGATGCCCTCGATGAAACTCGTCTCATGGCGCAGCAAAACCTGGAAGCTTACAAAGAAAGGATGACGCGCTCATAAGAAAGACTAACCAGACCAAGAACATTCTGTAGGGTTCCTAGGCACTCTCAAGAGGTCTCACAAGGCATCAACCATGCCAATTTCAAAAATACGGTGCCGAGAAACCCTAGACTACGGATCGTTGGCTAGAATTCTAGGCGATAAAGTAAACTAGTTAACACTTAACTACAAGAATACGGAAATACAACCTTTGTAGATCCGGTCCTCCACCTCCATGGCTCCGTGATGAAGTCCTCTCCGCTGTCCTCATGCAATCCCGGGCTCTAGCGTCGGCTTCATCGGAGAAGAAGCGGGCTAGGTCATCGACGACGATGCCGAAGATGATCTACGTCGAGGCATCGCAAGATCAAGCTCCAACTTCACCAAGTCAAGAAAACTTGTGAAGAAAACACACTCTACTACTTGGCAAGAGGTAGAGGATGAAGAAATAGGAAGTGGGTTCACTTTAGAATTGGATTTCTCACTCATTTGCTCAAGTTGCCATTGTTGAAGTAAGGTTTCTTCATGAAGAAGAAGAAGAGGAAGAAGATGATAAGTGTTCTATTATCTTTTCTAAAAAGAATATAATATGAATACTTATCATAATCCAACCATAGTTTGGTGTAGAGAATAAATCATGGTTAGAATGAAGGGTTAGGGTTAAGCATCAAGACAAAATGGTCACAAGGTCAAAACTTCATGAAGCTTCAATGTACAAACAAAGAAAGCCACCATTTTCTCTTTATGCATAATATTTTCCAATAAGAATAAATAAATAAATAAGAAAACCATAACCCTAACCAATATACAACCATGGTTTAATCTTCACACAAACCCTAGTGAGCATGTATCATCAAACATGATACAATCAAGTGCACAAAAAGTATATCACATATACAATGTGCACATCCGAGCGAGAAAATCCATTTAAAGTGAACCAATACTAGTTAATGCAAAGTAATATATCAAATATATAATCATGCATTAAATCATTAAATCAATACTTGATTCAATGATCCGGTTATATCGCATACAACCGACTAGTATCCAATGTATCGGCTTATCGAATCAATACTTGATTCGATAACTAGGTTATATCGCATACAACCAATCGATACATTCATCGCGAGAATACAATACGGTATCACATACACGTATTATTCTCGGTCCCGCACATATCTCATATGCGCTCCTATTTCGTTTCGCTTGAGCCAGGAAACCTCTGTGTAGGACTCTAAAGACTCGTCAATACGCCGGCAGCAGATGATGATCATATCAAGCACCCACAAGTCGCAAGCGGTCTGCTAAACGTAACGGCCACCCCGGGTATTGAGCGATCAGAAGATCGACGAGCAAGCCCGCTCACACTCCAGTGAATCCAACCAGTAACACTACCGTACAGTCCGGTCTCGTCGTCTGATATGTCGCATATCTTGCCTAGGGGTGGTAAACGTCAGACCCCAATAGCTCGATAAGTCGTGTCGATATGAGGTCTATAACAATTCGAGAAACTACTGGTAACACTTACCAGTAAATCTCAGCAACCCTGGCCAGGGATTTTCTGTTATAGCCAATCGAACACAGCGCAACATCAACCCCCTATACCGGGAGAGACGAATCCCCTCCTATCGCTCATTGCCTCCATGTGACTCAGGACTGTACCTAAAAACCACCGTTTTGCACGCCCTCTTGGACGTGGTAAGATGGAAATCAAAGCACAGTGGGAACCACACAAGACTCTATGACGATCTCGGGTCAACAGACTACTCTGTACCAGTGTCACCAGAGAACTGCCATCTGACGTAAGGTATAATACCATCTGGGAGTTCTCGGCGAGTCCGTCCAGTGTACTCAGTCTCTACTGAGCACCCGTATATCATCTCCAATGTCAAACACCAATGGATATGGGATCATCCATCGCCCATCTGTATGGGTCGAGAAGGTATACGCTAGTCTACTCTGGTATATCGATGCCCCGTCTCGATACACCCACGACTAGGGATTTTGAAGGATGTACTTATGGACTACCATGTCCCCACTAGTATGATCCGCATCATAGTCCAGGTAGTCAAGTACACATCCTAAGGGCTTTACCAATATGTAACAGAGAGACAATCAGTATACACGTTGAGATAAAGAGCAACCAGATAGCATACTATCATGTCGAGCAAGAAAGTCCTCCCTATATATGTCCCAGCATCCACTACAATATACATCCTATGTACAGTAATGGCCTCTAGGGCATACATATAACTAACACATTCCGCCAAGATGAACTCGTGCTAGTCGTAAAAAGACCTATAAATCCCAACCGTGCAAAGCGGGGGAAATTCGAGTCGAACTATGAGGGTCTATACATCATAGACAAGGTCTACTAAGGTGGGGCCTACTTGCTCATGGATATACATGGCGAAAGACCCTTCCGCCCAATAAACGGCCGGTTCCTTAAGAAATACTACGCTTGACAAGTCACAACTCAAGTTAATGATGGATGACGACACTCGTGTCCGTTCGCTGTCTTCCTGAGTCAAGACTCCATAAGTTGTATCTGTAGGGTGTTTTTCGTCACCCCATTGAGATGGGAATGCGCGCGCGCTTGTCAGGCGCATTACAGATTCCCCCTGCCTAGGGTAGGCTGGGGTTTATTGATTGTGGGGATCCGAATCTCCGGCAGCCGCGGACTTAGCTGACGTTAATTACCCCTCACCTTCAGGGCGAGGAAACCTCCGATTGGCGGCTTAAACAGGTCATGCGAACTCAATGTGCAGTATGCGTGTGTTGTGTTTTAAAGGGTTTTAGATATATCGAGGACCCCGCAGAGCTTTACGGGGGTCCCGCTACCCGGATAGCGGGCTGGGGGTCAAGAGGGCTAGCAGCCCCCTTGCGGGGTGCGGGGCAGCGCCCCGTTAGAAATTTTTTTCTAATGGGGAAGTGTTTTAACGTGGAGTGCATAAAAAAAAGATGGGGGAGCGTCTTAAAGACGCATGCGTGGCACGTGGGCACATGGTGCCCACAGGCACGTGCATGGCACCCGCTGGTTACGTACGCAGCATGCGACCGTGAGGCGCCCGCGGGTCACGTGCGCTACACGCGACCACTGGGCGTTGAGCGGGTCACGTGGGGCGTACGTGGGCGCTTAGCGCCCGCGGGTCACGTGCGCTGCACGCGACCGTTGGGCGCTGAGCGGGTCGCGTGGGGCGCACGTGGGCGCTTAGCGTCCGCGGGTCACATGGCGTGCATGTGACCATTGGACGCCTTAGCGCCCCAGGGTCACGCGGCGCACACGTGACCGATCGGTACCTTAGCGCCGGGGGTCACGTGGCGCACGCGTGACCATGGGAAACACCCGCAGGAAAGAGACCTAGCCCCTAGGTTGGGGAGTTGAACTCCTAAGGGTTTTTTGGAGTTGAACTCCTAACAGAAACTAATTTATGGAGTTAAACTCCAACATATCTAGAAAGGAGTTGAACTCCTAAGAATCTTTGGCTCTTCTTTTGAGCCTTGGATCTGTCCAAAGTTGGATTTTTGGAGATGAGTCTTCTTCTTCCTTCTCTTGATCGGCGGGATCTTGGAGAAAAGGGGGTGAGACTTGAAAGTCTCCCCTTTTCGAGATCTGATTTGAGATCCGAGCTTCCCTTCGTGGGTTTTGTAGTGAAAAACTATTTATTTTTGAGAAAGGAAGAGTTAAACTCTTAATTTAATTCAAAAAAGAAGAAGAGGGTTTTAGACCCTTGAGAAAGGGGAAGGAGGCACAAACCCTAGTTTTTGTGGAGAATGAAAGGTTGTATATGCTTTATTCATCATCTTATTGCCTTATATAGGCTTACACATTTACATATAGCCCCTTGGGCTTTGCAAAATGGCATTTTGCCCATCCCATGCCTCATGTGCTCATTTTTTTTGCATATAAGCCATGGGCTTTACAAAAATTTGGCTTTATGCCCATTTTGCTTACATCCATGCATAAAAAATTACATCAAAATTATTTATTACATGATTTTTATTTTGGCATAGAGGAGGGCTGGCCGCTTCATGTTCGGACTCGACCTGGGCGTGGGCCCACTTGATCTGGGCTTGGGCCCACTTGGCTTGGGGTTGACCTTGGCTTTGACTTGGTCAACCGGGGTGCAATTTTCGACCCAAACAAAGTGCCCCCCATCAATAAATGCACACCACATATGTGGGTCGTGTGCATGAAATTGATGGATCTTCTTTCATGTGGAGGCGACTTGATTTGGTTCCCGCTTTTTGGGAAGCCGGCACTGCCCTTTTTACGACATGGACGGTCGACGCTTGACGCGTCTCCAAGACGGAGTGTCCGTGGTAGACATTTCCCTGGACCGGAGTGATTTGGTTCCCTCTTTGTAGGAAGCCCGCACTGCCCTTTTTACGACATGGACGGTCGACGACACTGAGTGTTGCTGGTTGTTCAACTTGTCCACGGCACGGAGTGTCGCTGATCGACTTGTCCCCGGCGCGGAGTGTTGCTGGTTGTTCGACTTGTCCCCGGCATGGAGCGAATCATCATTTGCCTTTGCTTATTGGGAAGCAATGGCTTAGGGGACAGGTTTAGATCTCTATCACCTAAGGCTTTTCAATTTTATGGGCCGTAAGGGTCCCATAAAAGCATTTTCTTCCTATGGGTCGTAAGGATCCCGTAGGCGTATTTTCTCCTCAGGAGTCGTGAGGACTCCCAAGTGTGTTTTTCCTTTATGAGTCGTAAGGATCCCACGAAGGTGTTTTCTTACGAGTCGAGAGGATCTCGCAAGTTTTGTTCTCCTCATGTATTGTGAGGACACATGAGTGGATTTCCCTTGTTCCCAGTTTAATGACTTAGGGGTCATCTGTTTCCAGTTTAACGACTTAGAGGTCATCTGTTTCCAGTTTAATGACTTAGAAGTCTATCATGCCCATTTTAACGACTTAGCGGTCATCTGTTTCCAGTTTAACGACTTAGCGGTCATCTGTTTCCAGTTTAAAGACTTAGGGGTCTATTGTGCCCAGTTTAACGACTTAGCGGTCATCTGTTCCCAGTTTAAAGACTTAGGGGTCTATTGTGCCCAGTTTAACGATTTAGCGGTCATCTGTTCCCAGTTTAAAGACTTAGGGGTCTATTGTGCCCAGTTTAAAGACTTAGGGGTCTATTGTGCCCAGTTTAACGACTTAGCGGTCATCTGTTCCCAGTTTAAAGACTTAGGGGGGGACTTGGTGGTCATCTATTTCCAGTTTAACGACTTGGTGGTCATCTGTTTCCAGTTTAACGACTTGGTGGTCATCTGTTTCCAGTTTAACGACTTCGTGGTCATCTGTTTCCAGTTTAAAGACTTGGTAGTTATCTGTTTCCAGTTTAACGACGTGGTGGTCATCTATTTCCAGTTTAACGACTTGGTGGTCATCTGATGGGGAGCTTAGAGAAGATACCCGATCGAGCAGTTGTCAAGGGCACCGCTGGAGCTTGCATGAGATGCCTTATTATTTTGTCGGTGTTGATGGTCTTGCCCCCAGCTGGGGCCAAGGAAAGCTGTTCAAATACCGACTTGCGTTCAAAGATGGCAATTGGAAATTGTTAACCCTGCAAACAGAAACATGATTTCATTATAGACAATCGATATGTACATTGATTGAGCTCGCATGAACGTTTAACCCGAAATATGGGAGGAGAGATTGGTCCCACTGGGCGTGCCAGATTCTGTAGGGTGTTTTTCATCACCCCATTGAGATGAGAATGCGCGCGCGCTTGTCAGGCGCATTACAGATTCCCCCTGCCTAGGGTAGGCTGGGGTTTATTGATTATGGGGATCCGAATTTCCGGCAGCCGCGGACTAAGCTGCCGTTAATTACCCCTCGCCTTTGGGGCGAGGGAACCTCCGATTGACGGGTTAAACTGGTCATGCGAACTCAATGTGCAGTGTGCGTGTGTTGTGTTTTAAAGGGTTTTGGATATATCGGGGGCCCCGCAGAGCTTTACGGGGGTGTTTTGACGTGGAATGCATAGAAAAAAGATAGGGGGAGCGTCTTAAAGACGCGTGCGTGGCATGTGGGCGCATGGTGCCTACAGGCACGTGCCTGGTGCGTGAGCGCTTGGCGCCCGTCGGTCACGTGCGCAGCACGCGACCGCGATGCGCCCGCGGGTCACATGCACTGCACGCGACCACTGGGCGCTGAGCGGGTCGCGTGGGGCGCACGCGGGGGCTTAGCGCCCGCGGGTCACATGCACTGCACGTGACCACTGGGCACTGAGTGGGTCGCGTGGGGCGCACGTAGGCACTTAGCGCCCGCGGGTCACGTGCTGTACGTGACCGCTGGGCGCTGAGCGGGTCGCGTGGGGCGCACGTGGGCGCTGAGCGTATCGCGTGGGGCATACATGGGCGCTGAGCGCCCGTGGGTCATGTGCGCTGCACGCGACCGCTAGGCGCTGAGCGGGTCGCGTGGGGCGCACGTGGGCGCTTAGCGCCCGCGGGTCACATGGCGTACACGTGACCGATGGGCGCCTTAGCGCCCCGGGGTCACGTGGCGCACACGTGACCACGGGAAACATCCGCGGGAAAGAGGCCTAGCCCCTAGGTTGGGGAGTTGAACTCCCAAGGGTTTTTTAGAGTTGAACTCCTAACATAAACTAATTTATGGAGTTAAACTCCAACAGATCTAGAAAGGAGTTAAACTCCTAAGAATCTTTGGCTCTTCTTTTGAGCCTTGGATCTGTCCAAAGTTGGATTTTTGGAGATGGGTCTTCTTCTTCCTTCTCTTGATCGGCGGGATCTTGGAGAAAAGGGGGTGAGACTTGAAAGTCTCCCCTTTTCGAGATCTGATTGGAGATCCGAGCTTCCCTTCGTGGGTTTTGTGGTGAAAAACTATTTATTTTTGAGAAAGAAAGAGTTAAACTCTTGATTTAATTCCAAAAAGAGGAAGAGGGTTTTAGACCCTTGAGAAAGGGAAAAGAGGCACAAACCCTAGTTTTTGGGGAGAATGAAAGGTTGTCTATGCTTTATAGGCTTACACATTTACATATAACCCCTTGGGCTTTACAAAATGGCATTTTGTAAAGCCCATGCCTCATGTGCTCATTTCTTTTGCACATAAGCCATAGGCTTTACAAAAATTTGGCTTTATTCCCATTTTGCTTACATCCATGCATAAAAAATTACATCAAAATTATTTATTACATGATTTTTATTTTGGCATGAAGGAGGGCCGACCTCTTCATGTTCGGACTCGACCTGGGCATGGGCCCACTTGATCTGGGCTTGGGCCCACTTGGCTTGGGGTTGACCTTGGCTTTGACTTGGTCAACCGGGGTGCAATTTTCGACCCTAACAGTATCCGGTGAAACTTCGCCTCGAAATTAGCAATGGACCGAGATGTCCTTAATCTAACAACGGACCGAGATGTCCCTAAACTAAACAATGGACCGCAATGTCCTTAAACTAAATACGTCGCCTCAAACACGGCGATAGTGGAATTCAATTCCACAAGTCCCAGCGGCGAAGACTGCAATTCAAGTCCTGTAGGTTGCATAGCTGCCCCGATGACGAAGTCCCCCATAAGTTCCATTGGCGAGCAGACGGGTAAGAAAAACAAAACAAAACGGTACGTCCACAAGCGAAATGGGCACGGATGAAAACTCGAAAGGGCTCCGTGAGTAAAAACAGCTGGGCTACCGACGAGTTTGTGAAAACCCGAAAGGGCACAATCTCGTTAAAATAAAAACACCTGCAAGGTCCTCTCAACGTTGTAAGGAGAAAACACCAGCGTGAGATCCTTACGACTCACAAGGGAGCAACACACTTAGGGATCCCCACGATTTCTAAGGAGAAATTACACTTACGAGATCCTCATGACTCGTAAGGAGAATTCCCCCCTATGAGACCCTCACGGCTCATAGGATTCAAAAGCCTTAAGATACAGAGACCTGAACCTATTCTTAAGCCATCACACTCCCCAAGTTACCATACAGGTGGTTAATATTGGCTCTTATATACAATCCACGGGCACAAATAAACGATTTCCCCTACCAAGTTCCACCAATGACGAGGAATGTCCTCATATGGTGAACGACACTTGTAAGTTCTCTCGACTTATAAGGAGAAAACACTCTTGTAAGATCCTTATGACTTTTAAAAGAAAATATCACTTAGGAGTCCTCATGACTTCTAGGGAGAACCTATACCTACGGGATTCTCTCGACTCGTAGGGAGAAAACCCATTTATGAGACCCTTACGACTCATAAAGTCAAAAGCCTTAGTCGACAGGATCCTAACCATGTCTACTAAGCCACCTTTGTTCAAATCAGCAAAGGAAAATGATGATTCGCTCCTGGCAATATTTCAGTGGTAGCGATGCTGATGCCTGAACCGGTGTCAAATTTTAAGTCTTTTTATGGCAAATGATGATTCGCTCCTGGCAATATTCCAGTCGCAGCGGTGCTGATGCCAATATTGGTATCAGAACTCAAGTTCCATACTCGCAACAAAAATCAGCGAGCCAAAAAAAATGCACATGAAATAGCCGAAATGATGGGGCAACTCGCAATAAAAATCAGCGAGCAAGATATATGCATATAAAAACAGCCGAAATGTTTGGGCAACTCGCAATAAAAAACAACGGGTAAAAAGAAAAGAATAGCCGAAATGATTGGGCACCGCGGTTAAAAAGCTGAAATAATTGGGCAATCGCGACTTTCGCAATATAAAAAAGCTGAAATGATAGAGTATCGTGGAAAGAAAGAAAAAAAATGATGAAACTTTTGCCCTGCAGGTGAGTCCACATCAACCCCTGTATACAATCCATAGGCATAAACGAAAAGGGAACCACATTTCCCCACCGGGCTCTGTCAAAGGGAGAGTCAGATCTCGACGGCAACATCTGCGGCCTAAAAGATCAACACGGCGTTCCTTCTCACTTCATCAGGATGCAGACATGACGTCAACAACAGACCCTATGGTCAAAGCAACGGAGCCATGGCAAAGTCCCTAGTTCCACGCCTCGACGGTTCACCAACAACCTAGAGACTACCTCGGAGCCATGGCAAAGTCCCTAGTTCCAGGTCCCGATGGTTCACAAACAACCTAGAGACCACCTCGATGTTCGTCTCGATACAGCAGACGCAATGTCACCCCGACGTTACTTCTTAACTCCAGCAGGATGCAGATGCAACATCAACAACCGACCCCAGGGTTAAAACAACGGAGCCACGGCAAAATCCCTAGTTCCAAGTCTCGACAGTTCACCAACAACCTAGAGATTATCTCGGAGCCATGGCAAAGTCTCTAGTTCCAAGCCTCGACGGTTTACCAACAACCTAGAGGCTACCTCGGAGCCATGGCAAAGTCCCTAGTTCCAAGCCTCGACGGTTCATCAACAACTTAGAGACTACCTCGGAGCCATGGCAAAGTCCCTAGTTCCAGGTCCCGACGGTTCACAAACAACCTAGAGACCACCTCGACGTTCGTCTCGATACAGCAGACGCAATGTCACCCCGACGTTCTTTCTCAACTCCAGCAGGATGCAGATGCAACGTCACAACCGACCCCAGGGTTAAAACAACGGAGCCACGACAAAGTCCCTAATTCCAAGCCTCGACGGTTCACCAACAACCTATAGACTACCTCGGAGCCATGGCAAAGTCCCTAGTTCCAAGCCTCGACGGTTCACAGACAACCTAGAGACAACCTCGACATTCATCTCGTTACAGCAGACGCAATGCCAGCAAACGAAGCAAAGGAAAATCCCTGGCTTCAGGGACTTGACGGCAACTCAAATAAAACCTGAAAGACTATCGAAGATCATCCCACACCAGCACGGAGTGGTTATGACCCACCGGGGCTCCCAAACTGAGCTTAACCTCAAGTAAAAAGCGCATGGAAAATCCCTAACGCTTGCTCTTCGGACGATAATATGACCTGGGAGATTACTGGAAGACGTCTTTTCCAGCCCCCGAAGGGATCAAAGACACGACAGTCGTGGGGTTACTCGAATAGCAAGACTGCATATCGGGGAATGCATCAGCCAACGCGACGGTACGACGGACAAAAAAACTTAGTACCACAGACCCCAACGGACCTTTGTCGTAAAGAGCAGAGGTTAACTGTGACGTTAGGACTAGTTTGCCTACAAGCCCAAGCGAGGTAAACTAAACAAGCTCCAAAATGAGTTCATAAACTAGAGACTCCGGGATGAGTGAAAAAACTACAAGCTCCGAAATGAGTTCATAAACTAGAGACTCCAGGATGAGTGAATAAATTACAAGCTCCGAAATGAGTTCATAAACTAGAGACTCCGGGATGAGTGAATAAACTACAAACTCCGCAATGAGTATATAAACTACTTTATACCAAATCAAGACAGCAAAAGAAAGAAAAGCGCTAGTATGAAGAAAAATCTACCTTTTATTCATGAATCAAAATGAATACAAGATACTCTTATTCATGAATGAATACAAAAAAAAGAAGAAGAAGGAGAATATACAGCGACAAAAAATGTTTAAGCCGACGGATGGTGCAATAAGCTAGTTAGTTTGTCATTCTTCCGCTGGACCTCAGCTTCAAGCTCCGTTAGTGCGGCAAGACGGGTACCCGCCAGAGTCTGCTGAATCTGATACGAAGCAAACCGACTCTCAAGCTCCCTTTCGGCGACTTTATGGGCTTCAACCATCTCGCAGGTAAAGATAATGGCTTTTTCAAGAGCCACCACCTCTGTAATAGCTTCTTGAAGCACCCGCCAAATTTCGTACGCGCGGGTAGTCTTGGCGGTAAGCTGAGCCTGAAGTTCCCCTAAAGCGTTTGAAGCTAACTCCCTCTACGAAACCTTCCGGTTGAGCCTCTTATCGCATGAATGTAGATTGGCTATGCACCGTTAGATCTATCCCCACAGACTCGATTTTATGGTTAAGATATCGGAAGGAAGGCAGATGCACTCAAGCCCGTGTAGGCAGACCTCCACTCGGCGACAGTACTCAACCCAAACACGCACCAACGCTTCGTCATGATAGGTGGCGAGAACGGACAAGGAATCATTGGCTTCGACGGCAAATTCTTCGTCCGTGACAGAAGTAACAACGTGTAGGTCTTCAATGAGAGCTGTCAGGGAGTAAATACTTTATTTCGCCATCCTTTCATACGCACGCCGGGCATAGGGGCCTGCTGGCATGGAGATCCGAGATTCTAAAAGGGTTAGGGTTGGCAGAGCTGTCAAGATTTACGAACAGTCAGTGAGATTTACGAACATGGAATAGACAAAACAATGCTAAAGATAAAGCCTTACTTACCCACAGTCATGCAATGGGGGTTTGAGAGATCCCCAGGCCCATCAAGGATCTCAGCTTCGTCATCGGCTTCCAGACCTGTGGAGCGCATATTAGCATCATTATATAAAATAATAATAAAACAAAAGAGGACAAAGCATACCAACCTTGGCCTGAGGAAAGAACTATGCTTTGTGGGGGTATTGCTTGGGGGCAGCCATGTCGAGTAAGCGCTGGAAGGTTCTTCTTAGAGAGAGGTCCACGATGGAGGTTGCCAATTCCCGCAATTCTGAAGGAAAGAAAGGGTCAGATAACAGAAGGGTCATTAAACGAAATGTATAGGTACATGAGATTACCTTCAATGCTTCGCCTGCCCTGAGCTGGGGGGATGGCAGCCTCAGCGGTCTCCTCCAAACCTTCAAGTGCATCACCAGAGATATTTGTGAAACCTATGGCCGGCGTGGTGGTCTCCAATAAGGGGACAAAAGCCGTCGTTGAAGGCTCCAAGGTGGGGATGACGGCTTCAACAATCTCCTCTATACTCTCCGGAATGTCGCTAGGGATGTCCATGGGATCTATGGCCGATGACGTCAGCCATGCTGAGGGAATAGGCACGGAAGGGACATCAGCCGCCACTGGGAGCTCTACAGAACGGATGGCCGCTTCAGTCACCTCTTCTACACCCTTCGAAGTCCCTGCAAAGATCGCGCAAAAATGAGAAGACATAAAAGTAATACAGACTATTCGCTAAAAGAAGGACACGAGAAATACACATACCAATACGCCAAGGAGCTTGAAGTAGGGCTTTCTCGAGACGTTTTTCCTTTCTGGCTAAGTACGCTCGCCGAGGTTCAAGCGCAGATGAATGACTACCAGTCTTTAATGCAAGCCCGTCTTCGGAGGCAACGGTTATGGGCTGTTTGAGGGCCCGTCTTCGGAGGCAACGGTTATGGGCTGTTTGAGGGCCCGTTCTTCTTCCATCAACAAAGGACCCATATGTACCCTCCGTAATGAAGGATCAACGTCATAGAATATAACAGGAGGGTAGGGCTTCTTCGGGACGCACACGTTCTCGGTCTCATCTTGTGAGCGCCTCAAAACCTCAACCAATTGCGCGGCCTCCTCAGTAAACGAGCTATGATAGATAAGACCGGCATCCGACTCCTCCATAGCGATCGGTTCATCCTGAATAAACGGCTCGGACTCAAGCAGGGTGTCGAGTAAGCCGGCGACCGATTTCTTCCCCCTCTTAGAATTTTTGCTAGCACTAGCGGAAGAACGCTTCCTCCCTCTCGGCGCTTTGGCGCGACGTTGACCAACCTCACTTCCGGTATCCCCCTTCAGTGACACCACTACTGGTGACGCTACTGCTGGCGCTTCATTAGAAGCCTTTGCTTCGGCTCTAGTGCACACCGGCATACCAGCAGTACGAGGGGGCGATTCTATTTCGGCGGCTTTGGAGATAAGTACCGGACTGCTATCCTTCAGTGGAGGGCGAACCACTGACCGCGACTGCAACAGAGCGCTAGTGACTGGGGTCGGAGCTCGAACTCTATATTCAAAGAGTACCCGCCTCTCCTCTGCAATGACAGGATCGACTCGATGGCAATACCAACCCTTGAAAGACCCTATAGACCTTGGAAGATAGTCGGACTCAGGGATCATGAAACGGGAGCCGGTGTTCAGCCGCATAAAATGATGGATGACGTCACGAGTGATTTCCGAAGACAAAATGGGCTCAACTAAAAACGCCTCGAGAGGGATGCCCTGGTTATAGCCCAATAGCTGGGCAAAGCAGTGTGGATTATACCGCATAAAAAGAACTATGTCATTCTGACGAAACACCAAATAGCCCGGCCTAATCGAGTACAGGTGCATAATCTCTTTAGGCTTTAGAGATGGCGCTCCACCCTTTGATAGATCAAATAGCTGCTGAATGGGCCCCGCGGGAGCATATAGGACTCGGTCATTAAAAACCATCCCGCCCTCGTTTGAGTATGAGTTAAGCAACACACGGAGGGCCCCCAGCTGAGTCGGATCGGGAGCGGAAGCATCCACCAACCTCATAACCCGTAGGAAGGTATAAGAGTCATAAAAATCTGGCTGCCGGTGTGCAGCAAATGCTCCCAATACATGCATCTCGATCCATGACGTGAAATAGTGGAAGGAGAAATTCATAATATCCGCGCCTGAGGTCGAAGTATTAGCCGCACCGCTTAATCCATGATATAGGCGCGACAATCCTGCAACACCAACAACCAATCGCGCCCCTACAGCTATACGATGAGCGGGATAGAAGATGGAGGCTCTCATAAAGCGTCGATGCATCGGTATGGAAAACCAACTGAGCCAGAGACTGATGAAGCCAATGAAGAAGGTCTCTTCTTCCATGCCGGGAGCCGCAATCGCATGGAAGGAAACGGCCGACGAGGTCGGAATATAGAACTGCGGCAAATCTTTCTCTTTGGCCGGCAGTTTATTCAACCCGAACCCAAAAGGGTCATCAATGTTCGCAAACTTTGGAGCCTCTTTGGATAAAGCGTCTCCATGGAGAAAGCAGGCAATGAAGCTTTCAATGGTGACGCCTTGCCCTTCTGACGTCACGAACAGTTTCTCAAAAATACCCAGAGTTTTGATTAGACTTGGGTACTTATGATGGACGGCGTTTTCATTCATCAGGCCGTCAAGCATAGCAGGCATGGTCACGAACACATACTCATCGGGAGGCAGAACTCTTCATAATGCTCTCCCTGATCGACAATCCGGAGATCTCGTGGAACTCTTCCAGTGAAATCGAGACCTCATGATCCCCCAGAAAGAAGGTGTTGGTGGGAAGATTCCATTGGTTCAGAAAGGCTTTAACCCACAAGACGTGAGGGGCCTGGTAATGAAATAGAGACACATACACCGCTTGATACAGTCCAACCTTCTGTAACCGTGCATGGTGGGCGGAAAGAATGTATCGATCCCAGGGAAGGTAGCCTACTGGGTGGCGGGGGGTAACACCTACCTTATAAACTTGTTCCCATGGTCGGGCTTCGCCCTGAAATATGCGGCGCCCTAGAATATCTATAGCCGGTAGGGGCTGGTTGGGTATCCCAGTTGTTGATGGCTCAATCCGACCTGTAGGAGTCCAGTTAGTCGCCTCCACCGCATAAGCGGTCTGTGGGCGTTCCATCAACGGTATTGGGCAGAGGGGCCCTGTTGGCACCTCACAAGTAAAGCTACGGCGGTCCCGGATGATATGACCATACCAAACCCCCATAAGAGTAGACTCGTACAGTCCCTTTCATGTGCCCTGATCATTGTCATAGCTTCCTCGTCCGAAATCGATTGCGGAAAAGCGGCGTCTGAGCGAGTATAAGGAAAGTAGGGAAGTGAAGCCACTGTTCCTGAAATAAGGGAAAGAAAAACCATTAATAAAACCTATATATATATAATAACAGAAGAAAATGACAGGATGTTTGTTCCATGGGACCACTGATTCAAAACCAATGGACCCCACAAAATCTAAATGACGGCTCACCAATGATGAGGCAAAATAATCATTGAGAGAATCGAGAAGGATTCTCATCAAGGAAACAGTAAAGTTTAAACAAACTCTTGAAGCAAGTTCTGCTAAAAGCACGACAGATTTAAATCTGCTTTAGGGGTATTAAAACCCTCAAATATTCGAGAATAGTAGGGAATAAAATTCCCTGAAATATCTAAGTCTCTCTCAGAGCCAAGCTCTGTGAACAAGGAATTAAATTCCTTTAATAAAGGGATTAAATCCCAGAAAACCCCCATAGCAAGGAGGCAGAGAAATGGAATTAAATTCCAAGAATTTTAAAGATCAGTGACAGGGTAAAACCTTAAGAGGAGGATTAACAATCCCCATTGATTCAAGACTTCAAAATTTACAAAAAAATGTATGCTTTGGATCTTTAAGAAATCAGTTCAAGAAGAGAGCAACGCTCTGTCCCTGGATTTAAAATCCACAATAAAAAAAAGCAAAAGAGGAGGGGGTCCCGTTCATGATCTTTACCAAAGAAAAGTTTTAACAGAGTTTAACTCTAAGATCTCAGCGGGAAGAGAACTAAGCTCTGAAGAAGAGAATTAAATTCTCAAGGAAAATAAGTAAGGAAGAAGATGAAAGAACAGTGGCTTCCGAAAGGCAAAAGCCTTGCATTTATAAGACATGATGGGGAGTGGTTCATCTTTCCATTCCCCTAGCAATCCAACGGCTGTGAGGACAGACAGCGTTGCACTCATGTGTAAGTCGCGTGAGAGCAACGCTGGAGGGCATTTGTTTCCTTATAAAAAAGGGATGAGGGAAAGTTCCTCCCTAAAATAGCCCCACGTGTTTAACACGTGAGTGACTATATGCAACGCATATAGGCACATCAATTAAAACAATTGCTAGGCTAAAACAGCCCCACGTGTTTAACACGTGAGTGACTATATGCAACGCATATAGGCACAGTAATTAAAATAATTGCTAGGCTAAAACAACCCCACGTGTTTAACACGTGAGTGCCTATATGCAACGCATATAGACACAGCAATTAAAATAATTGCTAGGCTAAAACAACCCCATGTGTTTAACACTTGAGTTCTTATATGCAACGCATATAGGCACAACAATTAAAATAATTGCCAAGCTAATAAGCCTCACGTGTTAAACACGTGAGGGCACTTCCCTACGTAGAATTAAATTCCACTCAATAAGAAACCGTTGGATCAAAAATCCAATGATAATAGAATTAAATTCTATCGAACTTTTAAATGGAAAATGATATTTTCTGTTAAACAGAAAGTTGGCGGATCAAAGATCCCATAAGTTGGAAAATATTTTTCATCTCTGTTTAAAACAAAGAAAAATTGTGCTCCGTTAAACCAAGCACCCTTGAATTAAAAATCCAACGGTGATTAAAAATCACCAATCTACAGAATAAATTCTGTACAGGAGAATATTTTCCTAATCTTGTTTAAAAAACAAGAAAATATGTTCTGTGAGACAGAAACCCTTGGATCAAAGATCCAACAGCGGGTAAAACCCCGAAATCAATTGGAGTTTCTCAATAAGAGATTTCCTAAAACTAATTAACAAACTTCTCTCCACTATATAAAGAACCCAAGACTTCAAGTTAGAAAAAAAGGAACAGAAGAGAGGATAAAAAAAAGGAGAAAAAAGAGAGAGAATTCAATTATCTAAAAGAAGATGATTCCCTTCTTAAACAAAAAAACCCTAGGTAAGAAGGAAACACAGAGATTATCCTATCCCTTCTGCGCCTCTTTAAGGGTTTAACCCTTCATACAAGAACTTAGTTCTTCTTCTGGTTGAGGTCTGCAGAAGCAGATCTCCCCACAAGTTGAGAATTTAATTCTCATCGGGGAGATTCTGTTATGCAGATTCAAAACTTAGAGGAAAGAACTAAGTTCAAAGAATTTAATTCTTATAAAAGAATATAGGAATTTAATTTCTCTGATAACACTAAGGTTTAACCCTGTAAAAAGAATTTAGTTCTTATAAAACAAGAGACTTGAAATTCTCTAAACTCAGATCCCAGCATCGTTAATATGAGATCAAAATCTTCATGCACATAAAAGGAAAGACCGGTGATTCATTAGTGTTCAACACTATAACGAAACCTCACGTATTTCCCCACGTGAACACCTCTGATGAACAAAATGAATGGCTGAGACCGAATCACGTGTTTCACACACGAGCATTTAAAAAGAACAAGAAGTGCCTCCTAGGGCAGTCACGTGTTTTCCAGACGACCCCCAATTAAGTGCTTAACACTTATATGAAAAAGGGAATTGACCCAAAAACAGCGCTCACATTTTGAAGGCGCTTCACGTGTTCGCACGTGAGCACCACAGGGTCCAAGTGCTTAGCACTTATAAAGGAAAGAGAAATAAAATTCAGAGAACAGTTCCCATTTCGGGCGCCTCATCTGCTCATACGTGAGCCGAATGCTTAGCACTTATAAAGGAAGAGGGAAGTAAAACCCAAAAAGGCAGTACCCAACTTTGGGGCGCTTCACGTGCTCACATGTGAGTGTCTTAAGAATTAAGTGTTTAACACTTATATATAAACGGGGACTTGAACCTAATGTACAGCGCCAACTTTGAGGTGCCTCACGTGCCACACGTGAGCGCCCCCGAAATCCAGTGTTTAACACTGCTTTAGAACCTCATATGGGAACACATGAGTGTTGAACGTATACTAGTGCTTAACACTAGGGGAAGTCAACTCCAGCCTCAAATTGGCTAAGTCTTCTTGAGATTAAAATATCTTCGATCTCCAAATAGACCGAGCCTCTATGCTCATGACTTCTCAAACTAATGAAGAAATCTTAGTACGACTAATAATTTCTGGGCTCGACCATTAATCCTTTTTCCATTAAATACGGGAATTGGTTCAAGGGTACATCCCTTTACAACTTTGATACATATTGTTGTAATTCTTCAACGTCTTCGGAGAGGTGGCGGGTCCCGACAACCAACTGCTTTTAGGTGCACTTTCTAAAATGGCGACAGCGGACCGTAACGTCCTTAAACTAAAATCTCACCTCAAAAATGGTGATCTGCGGACCGAAATGTCCTTAAACTAATAACGGACCGAAACGTCTTTAAACTAAAGTAATAGAGCCCAAATGCTCTTTTGTTGGGTCTGAATGATCCTAAAATCCTGTTGAGGTAGATTTTAGTCTCAAATTAGACTAACATATTCTCAACAAACATTAAACTTGATCTTAATCTCAAACGAGATTAACGATCCTTAAATCAAACTAAATCCAAATTTACGAATATACGGATTTGGACTAATCCACGCCCTACGGGCGACAACATAAATTAGTCTCCGTATATAATCCACGGGCAACCAAAAATAAAACAAACACACATGATATGAAGTGAACTTCTGGAGCAGGAGAAAGTGGTTATCGTGATGCGGTAACGTAATTAACAACAGGGGCTTACGCCTGCAGGGAAAAGCGTCCCCAGAATCAAAAACCCCTTAGAAATGAGGGGGAATCTGACGAAGTCTGCTACAACGGCCGCATCCGTCCAAACTGTTGGCTATAGTGCCCTCAAGTCAATTATTGGATCGCAGGCACGTGATTGCAATGATTGAGGGATGACCTATACCGGTAGAACAGTCTTACTCAAGATGATAGTATGCTATATGGTTTATTTTCATCATCGTGTACATGCTTCAGGTGACTTTACAGATCACTATTACATGTTGATAGAGCCCATAGGATTCTTGCTTGGCTACCAGCAATATGATGACGATCATATACGTGAGAGTTGGGTGGTCTATAAGCACATCCTTAAAGTGTCTCTAGTCGTGGGAGTTTCGAGACTGGGCATCGATACTCCAAGAGTAGACTAGTTTATACGGATCGAGACCCCGACGAGGGGCGGTGGCCGGTCTCACAAGCCATTGGTGTCAGTTGGTTCACCTAAGATGTATACATGTGCTCATTGGGTTATGAGTACATCGGACGGACTCGCCGGGAACATACTATTTGGTATTATACCTAATGTCAGATAGCAGTTCCCAGGTGACATGTGTACAGGTTAGTCTATCGACCTGAGATCGTCATTTGTCTCGTGTGAGTTCCTACTGTGCTTTGATTACTACCCTACCATTGCTCAAAGGAGTCGTGCAAACAGGTTTTAGTTGGGTACAGTCCTGAGCCACATGGAGGCAGTGAGCGGATCGTCAGGGGGATTCGTCTCTCCCGGTATTGGGGTTGATGTCGCGGAGTGCACGAGTGGCCATCACCAGAAATGCTCGGCCGGGGTAGACAAGAATTACCGATCTAGGATTGGCAGTTTCTCAGGTGGTGATAGGTTTTGTGCCGACACTAAATGTCAAGTTATTAGGGGTCTGACTTTATCCACCCCCTAGACTCGATATGCGATACTCATAGACGAATGGATCGGACTGTACGGATATTGTCACTGTCAGGGTTTCAGGATGAGTTTGCTCGTCGGCCTCTCTTTCGCTCAATAACTGGGTAGCCGTTACGTACAGCTAGTGCCACTGACGTGTTTGTGGTTAAACCCACTGCCATCGTATTGACGAGTCTTTAAAGTCCCACACAGAGGGTTTCCCTGGTTCGGGCGAAACATTGTAGAGGCCGTATGGTTTTATGGTAGGGTTCAATTATATACGTGCACTTGTGCACGGATCATGATCGGACGGATAATACTAGTGGGCTTTGGTTTAAGCCGGATCCTAGTATTATATTGTTGGATTATTTTTGTCTCATTGTATTCATATTCAGTCGGAATACGGATGCGGGTATGTATATACGGATGAGGGTTATTCTCGTAATTCGTTACAAGTTTACTTTGGAAGTTGCCATTTCTTTTTGTGATAAACATTTAGGGTTTTAAATGTTTATGTGTGTGGAAGTGTGACTCATGGATTGGCATTGATTCATGCACATCGACTTGGTGACTCATGGTGTTGAGTCATGTGATGATTCATGGTGACATGGGGTTTTTTGTTTTTGCTAAGATATTTGTGAGATATTATTTGTGAGCATGGCAGATATTTTCTTGAGAGATGATTTTCTTTAGTTGCTAAAAAGGTCTCACAAATAATAACACACAAAAAAGACTTAGCAAACACAACTAAAGAAAATAGCAGACACTTTCTTCACTTGCCTTTTTCTTTAGCCAAGCTTTTGCTTCACACTTTCACCTCATGGCATCTTCTTCAACCTTCACCCAATCTCTCTCATGAGTTGAGAATCCTTGGGTGTTTTGAGACAAAGTATTCACACACTCTCTACTTCATCTTGGCTATCTAGGCTAGCAAACTAGATACCCGAGTTTCTTCGGTTTTGAGGCGGGAGCCCGTATTACTAATCCTTGACGTGGATCGTCATCGACGAGGGAGACCGGAGATCTAACTTGATCGAGGCAGCCGCGAGGAGCTTGGGACAAAGGTTGAAGACTGAAGGACACGGATCGATTGGTATAACCACTCTAAACTAATTTCATAGAACTAGTATAGGGTTAATGGTACGATCCGTCGATTAGGGTTCCGTTAGCGCCAGTTTTTTTAAAGTTTTTTGTTCCGCGTTTGGCCATGGATTGATGGCCAGGGCACTGCCGTAACCCTACATGTTATCAGAGACAACCCATTAACCATATACTAGTTTGTTTAGACGATGTTAAAGTATCAAAACCGACATAACTCCAAAACAACACCAACTAGTAATCCAGTTTCTGTCAAATTTTACATAGTCTTCTAAAAATATTTAAGCAACTGCAAAAGACTACCTAGACGACCACTAGAGCACACACCAAACACGAGCCCCTAATTCAACTATGGACCCGGCCATATTGGCCTAAAATCTGGCCTGGCCGGTCTGGTATTGGAGTTGGGACTTGGATTTTATAGTGTGCTTTAGTCTCTGGAATATTGGTTCAGTAGTATTGCTTGTTTAGCCCAGTTAGGATATGGTTTTATTCTCAAGTTTGGCGCTATTCGGGGTTATTTCGAACTCGATATTTCTAACACCGTTTAAAGTTTACAGTACATGCATTTCTATCTATGACCGTGAATGTCATTAGAGCGGTACAACTTGTCTAATTGCTATAGTTCTTTTAGACGGGTTTGCGAACGTGACATTCATGTTGATGTTCTTTGTTGTGCTGTGTTTGTTGCGGATTCGTCGTGGTGGATAGCTTGGTTGCAATGATAGTACAGTTTAGTTTCATTTATACATTTGATATCGCGGGGCGAGCGTCTGACATGTGGACTGTCTGTTTGTATATTATTTGTTTGGGGCATGCCCGGGTTGAGGTCGATATCACCATTGTATATATTTTCTTTTCTGTACTAGGATTACCCCGCGATGGAGTGCACGGATAGCCGGGTTTTGGAGGGCAATGGATTCGCATCTCACGGCGTTGAGAAGGAGGGGGCCTCACTGTAGAATTGGCGGGCTGTTCGCCGCACTCGTAGGGGGTATAGGTTGACCCAAGGAGGGGTGCTCAAGTTACCGGATTCCGTGAAGTGCTGGGTGGCCCATTCACTTTGATGAAGGGGGCTGCCTCGCTTCTGGTTTTGGTGGGTAACTTGTCGCGCTCATAGGCTTCTAGGTTTTCATTTGCACAGGCTATTCACACGACCAGGGGAACGTCGGGTTTCACTTGCGGCTCAAAGGAAACCCGGGGCTTCCAGATTATCTATATTGTTCTGTGATGTGTATCGCTTATCTGTGATGTTGCATTTATCATACCTGGAGCGATTATTATATATTGTTATATATATATACTAGTAGATGTTGTATATATTTTACACCAGCGCTAGTCCAGCCCCAGCTCTGTCGTTAGTTAAGTAACCTAACTGGTGATGACGGGGCCCGGTGGCGAATGCAGATGACATATACGTATATCATATTTTCGTTCTTTTGTGGTGTGATTAATTGATGGGACTGCGTTGATTCTGATCAATGCAAGGAAAACAGACCTATTCGATGTTGTTGGAACAATTTTCAAAAGCTATTATTACAAGGACATTTTCTTTTGTTTTGCACAGCGTTATTCGGTTATGAATATCCAGCACCTCATTCGACGAGAAAAAAGCCGAGATCCCCTCACTGGGAGTGACCTCTTGTGTAGAATTTTGCGTCAGGATAATAACTTCACTATAATCGATTACTTTTTCTTTGCATCGTGGTATTCAGTGGGAATACCCTGCACCTCATTTGACGAGGAAAGAGCCGAGATCCCTTCACCGGGAATGACCTCTTTAGTAAAGGTTTTCGCCACTGTATATTTGTAAAAAGTTATCCGGTTCCTTCAAATATCAAGTTCATTACGTTAAAGGTTTTTCTCCAAAAACCATTCGTAGCCCTCCATCATTTCAGACGGGTAGCACGTAGTATTCATGCTATATTTGTTGGCCTTCGTCATGGCATAGTGTATGGTAGCTATTTGTTATTTTTCTGTTGCATAGATAGATACGTTGGTTTGGGACAGTCGTACTACATTTTGGCCTTTGTCAAGAGTATGTACGGGTGTGTTCAAATTAACCTGGACAATGACGGGTAGAACTTGACATGTGACTTATGATATATCTGCCTTCATCAAGATTATAAGAGCATGGGGTAAAAATCATATTGGGAGTTTCAAACATACAGGAAACTTGTCAGGCATGCGCATACCTTCTGGAGTATGATAACTTGAGTGGATTCCATCAGGTTATCAAGCGATGATAGTTGGATCCCGATTCCCACTGATGAGTTGGTTTACTCCTCGGGTGATTTTAGATGATCTCGACTAATTCTTCTTTCGGATTTGGAGAAGAATTTAAGGATACAGTGGGAGACATCCTGATTAGATAAAGTGATTGACCATTCTGATCTAGATTAGAGTGCACGCTGAGTGTTTCTTTTCTCTTTCTCTTTGGCAGCGTTCATGACCCGATCCTAGACTATAACTCAGTAACCAAGTTAACCGAACCTTCTTAAAACACATTGACTTTTAGATTGTCAGAGTTGCATATATCATTGCCACTCCTACTTTTACCTTTTGCTTTTTCTCCGGAACATTTCGTATCACTACGAAAATCCACATTTATTGGATATGACCGTCGTATAGTTATATACGAACTCGAAGAAACTTGTTTCAGATTTGATAATGGTTTCCGGTTCTGGAGAAATTGAATAGGACTATTCAGTTGTCTTTTCCTTTTACCTTCTCTCAGATTATGATGGCTCCTGGGATTAGGAGAGGGTACACCTATTGCGCTTATTGGATAGTCTTCTTCCAAACCATAGGCAGGTGTCGAAAGGTGGGGAAGGAAGAAAACCAATTAGCCTAAGTGTGGTGTACAGAAGGTAATAAGTAAAGACAAATAAAGGGATTAGAAAGAGGGAAAAGTAAATTGCGACTGCTATCATTCATGACCAAACCGCGTATATCATCGCCACTCCTACTTCACCTTTGAATTTCTCCAGAACACCCCGTATCACTATGAAGATCCGCATTTATTGGATAATCCATCGTATAGTTATATACGAACTCGAAGGAACTTGTTCCAGTTCGAGGATGGATTCTGGTTCAGGAGAAATAGAATAAAGTTTATTTAGTTGTCTTTTATCTTTACCTTCTCTCAAGTTGCGAGTACTCCTAGGATTAGGAGAGTACACCTATTACGCTTATTGGATAGTCTTCTTCTAAACCATAGGCTGGTGCCGAACGGTAGGGAAGGAAGAAAACCATTTAGCCTAAGGATGGTGTACAGAAGGTAATGAGTAAAGCCAAATAAAGGGATTTGGAGAGACGACAAAGAAATATATCGTTACAGTTAGGAATGTGGATAATGGAAAAGGCATTACTAGGAATACCCGGCTACCCCTTCGAAACATTTTCATGTTTCAGTTTCACTATGCGTTGTTAAATGAAAACCGATTTCCCAATTAGATCCTTACTCCAGGGTATGTATTTACCAGGTTTGATTCTCACATCTGTATGGTTTTACAGATGATGAGTGGGAGTAAGTTATTAGGAATTAGGTGATTATATTCTCATTATATCGGAATTCGTTGTAATTGGTGATATTTGAGGAAATCACCTTGGGTTTTGCCTGACATAAATATTTGGTTTTGAATATCCGTTGTTATGCACCAATTTCAAACTGATATATCTGTAAATTTATTTTATAAAGTGAGATATAACTTTTTGAAATTATGTCCATGAAATTTACCTATATCAGTTGATGGTTAGGTAAGGAGCATTAAATAGCGGTATAATTCTTCTTAACCATAGTAAAGTTTTCAACCTACGACACACAGGGTTTGAGTTATTCAACTCAGGGGACTTATACAAAGTATTGTATGTTGTCTAGTGTCCATTAGGACAAAGGGGTTGGTCCTCGTACTATATTCTGTTTACTTGCAACTTCTCCAGTTTTAGATAAGTGTTTCGTAGAAATACAAGGTCTAAGTTTTAAGAAGTTATAGGTATAAGAATAAAGTAGAGAACCATGTGTTGCAAGTATCAGGATTCTTCAAGGTGATCGAAGATGTAGATACTTGTGTTTGCTATTCAGTTGATATTAATGGTTTTCGAGAACTTACTTCTCTTTCAGGTTACTCATATATGGATGCACTCCTAACTGAGTAATGTTGATCGGCCTCTTTCCATTTAGTTGACATGCACTGGAGAAAGCTGCATGATTTGAATCTGGTTCCAATTAAATCAGTACCTCTGTTTCTATATTGTATATAGAATGGTTCATAGCTTAACGATGTTAAGGTATATGGAGTTGTCCGGCTTATGCTTAAAACCAGACTCTAGATAACTCAAGGCACGTTTCTGTAATGGTAGTTTGTGGGTTATCCCGGGCTATGACGAGGGTTAACTTTCTACCATCTGGAAGATCAATAGTGATATTTTTCTTGACTCATCACAGTTTTAGTAAAATGGATTTTTTCAGAAAACAACAGTGGGAGTATGGTAGAACTGGAAGTGATTCCAGAACCACAAACGATTACTGAAAATTTAATAGAACCTAAAAATTCAATCGGGTTTGACATTCCATTAGCCACTCTGCAGATATGGTGGGTAAGCTCAGTCGCCCGAGAGGTACTTCGGTATTCTCAAAGACGGTGACAGGAAGGTTCTTGTTTACCCAGACTTGACACTACTGTTGTTCCAGACTATGAGACCCGGCAGGAGGATGAATATAGCGTCGTTCTAAACTAGCTTTAGAAGTGCACATATATATGACTCTGCTAGAGGGTTGCTGTAGTCAGTGGGAGCAGTTGAAGCATAGTGGACAAGTAGCATATTTATAGACTAAAGCAGGTATAGCGGAGATAAATCATCTAATTTTGATGTGACAGTCATAGGCTTTGACATCATCAGAATAGGAGATAGATCTGTTAAGAAGGTAGTAGGGTGGTATGTCCCGGTATTTGGATGACATACACTTTGTAGGAAGTGAAATTCCCACACTACGATCGGTTATACTGTGGTTGTCACACAGTGGTTTCTCCACATAAGATATGGATATTATATCTGGCATTCTGGTTACTAGATCTATGGTTTTAGATCTAAATTTTGGTAGTTTTCCAATCTGAGTACTTAGACAGTATTCTAAAGGTGTTTTAGAATGGACGAATCCTGGCATGGTGGTGTACCTGCAGGTGATGGAGTCACCCTCTCTGATGGTGTCTTACAGACTAAAGGGGAGATGGATGTGCATGATTAGCATATCACTTGCTTAGGAAATTGAGTCAATCATGAGATGTAAAGTACCACACCCGATGTTGTTTTTGCACTAGATACAATAAGTTGATATATTAATCCAATCCTGGAGAAACGTTCGGAAGCAGTTTATGAATATAAGAGGATGTTCTAGGTATTTGGTAACGGCAGCCTCCTTCGGGAGATGGTTATCATTCCAGGCTTCCAAGGTGACCTGGATGACAGAGTGGCTGTCGAGTTATAGTTTTACCTCTTAACGAAGGGCAATAGTTTAGACATGTGGTCCAAGCGAATATTGAGGGAGGCATGGCGCATGATACTGATTAAATTCAGTTGACGATACAGTCGAAGAAATTTACTGGACTTGGAGTTCATTTGTGAACTAGGTCCCATCAGATATCCATGCATATTCTAAGACAGGTATTGCTCATTTCAGGATATGGTTTTCTCTACGAACTTAAGATAAAGAGAGACATAGAAAGAAACATTGGAGCGAATCCACTCACTGAGGCTATTTCTCGAACACAATAGTTTTATAAACGAGTTTTGTGAAACTGATTAGTAGAGAAGTTGGGTGTTCGGTATCACACGGGCTGTGAGTATGCGACACCGCAATAATTAGCCTTAAGTGCAAGTAGGAGATTGTTGGCCATAGTGCCCTCAAGTCAATTATTGGATCGCAGGCACGTGATTACAATGATTGAGGGATGACCTATACCGGTAGAACAGTTTTACTCAAGATGATAATATGCTATCTGGTTTGTCTTCATCATCGTGTACATGCTTCAGGTGACATTACAGATCACTATTACATGTTGATAGAGCCTATAGGATTCTTGCTTGACTACCAGCAGTATGATGGCGATCATATACGTGAGAGTTGGGTAGTCTATAAGCACCTCCTTAAAGTGTCCCTAGTCGTGCGAGTTTCGGGACTGGGTATCGATACTCCAAGAGTAGACTAGTGTATACGGATTGAGACCCCGACGAGGGGCGGTGGACGGTATTACAAGCCATTGGTGTCAGTTGGTTCACCTAAGATGTATACAGGTGCTCATTGGGTTATGAGTACACCGGACGGACTCACCGAGAACATGCTAGTTGGTATTATACCTAATGTCAGATAGCAGTTCCCAGGTGACATGTGTAAAGGTTAGTCTGTCGACCTTAGATCGTCATTTGTCTCGTGTGAGTTCCTACCTTTCTTTGATTACTACCCAACCACGTCTCAAAGGAGTCATGCAAACAGGTTTTAGTTGGGTACAGTCCTGAGCCACATGGAGGCAGTGAGCGGATCGTCAGGGGATTCGTCTCTCCCAGTATTGGGGGTTTGATGTCACGGAGTGCACGGGTGGACATCACCAGAAATCCTCGGCCGAGATAGACGAGAATTACCGATCTAGGATCGGTAGTTTCTCAGGTGGTGATAGGTTTCATGCCGGCACTAAATGTCAAGTTATTAGGGGTCTGACTTTATCCACCCTCCTAGACTCGATATGCGATACTCATAGAAGAACGGGCCGGACTGTACGGATATTGTCACTGTCAGGCTCAGTAGGGTTTCATGACGAGTTTGCTCGTCGGCCTCCCTTTTGCTCAAAACCTGGGTAGCCGTTACGTACAACTAGTTCCACCGACGTGCTTGTGGTTAAGCCCACTGCCAGCGTATTGATGAGTCTTTAGAGTCCCACACAGAGGGTTTCCCTGGTTCAAACGAAACGTTGTAGAGGCCGCATGGTTTTATGGCAGGGTTCGATCATATATATGCACTTGTGCACGGATCATGATCGGACGGATAATACTAGTGGGCTTTGGTTTAAGCCAGATCCTAGTATTATATTGTTGGATTATTTTTGTCTCATTGTATTCGTATTCAGTCGGAATATGGATGCGGGTATGTATATACGGATGATGGGTATTCTCGTAATTCGTTACAAGTTTACTTTGGAAGTTGCCATTTCTTTTTGTGATAAACATTTAGGGTTTTAAATGTTTATGTGTGTAGAAGTGTGACTCATGGCTTGGCATTGATTCATGCATATGGACTTGGTGACTCGTGGTGTTGAGTCATGTGATGATTCATGGTGACATGGGGTTTTTGGTTTTTGCTAAGATATTTGTGAGATATTATTTATGAGCATGGCAGATATTTTCTTGAGAGATGCTTTTCTTTAGTTGCTAAAAAGGTCTCACAAATAATAACACACAAAAAAGACTTAGCGAACACAACTAAAGAATATAGCAGACACTTTCTTCACTTGCCTTTTTCTTTAGCCAAGCTTTTGCTTCACACTTTCACCTCATGGCATCTTCTTCAACCTCCACCCAATCCTCTCATGAGTTGAGAATTCTTGGGTGTTTTGAGATAAAGTATTCACACACACTCTCTACTTCATCTTAGCTATCTAGGATAGCAAACTATATACCCGAGTTTCTTCGGTTTTGAGGCGGGAGCCCGTATTACTAATCCTCGACGTGGATCACCTTCGACGAGGGAGACCGGAGATCGAACTTGATCGAGGCAGCCGCGAGGAGCTTGGGACAGAGGTTGAAGACCGAAGGACACGGATCGATCGGTATAACCTCTCTAAACTCTTTTCATAGAACTGGTATAGGTTAATGGTACGATCCGTCGATTAGGGTTCCGTTAGTGCCAGTTTTTTTTTAAAGTTTTTGTTCCGTGTTTGGTCACGGATTGATGTCCGGGACGCTGCCGTAACCCTACACAAACCTCCAATACACGGTGCCATAATTCAACTTGGCATCTTCGGCGAGGTGGACGGATAAACCCAAATAACATCTGCCCCCAAATTCAGGCAAGACGATCCATCGCGGTTTCGTCTCTGTTTTCGGCGGTGAACAGACACAGCCAGAGGGCTTCATAGATAATGGGAGCAGTGGAAAGGTGTGCAAGCTGCTTAAATCAATTTACGGATTAAAGCAAGTATCGCGGAGTTAGAACATCTGTTTTGATGTGGCAGTCAAAGAGTTTGACTTCATCAAAAACGTAGATGAACCTTGTATATACAAGAAGGTTGTAGAGAGTAAGGCTATCTTCCTCATATTGTACGTGGATGACATACTCTTGATAGGAAATGATGTTCCTATGCTACACTCGATCAAGCTCTTCTTGTCACAAAGGTTCTCCATGAAGGATCTGGGTGATGCCTCCTACATCCTGGGGATTAAGATCTATAGAGATAGATCTAAACGGATGTTGGGATTGTCCCAATCTAGGTACATTGACACCATACTAAAGAGGTTTAGTATGGATGATTCCAAGCGTGGAAATTTACCCACGATCTTAGGAATCACTCTCTCCAAAGAGATCCTCCCAAGACTGATTTGGAGAGGGCTCGCATGCAAGGGATACCCTATGCTTCGGCAGTCGGGTCTATCATGTATGCGATGTTATGTACCAGATCGGATGTAGCTTATGCACTTAGTGTTGTAAGCAGGTATCAATCGGATTCTGGGGAGAATCACTTGACAGCTGTGAAGGATATTCTTAAGTACTTGAGAAGGACTAAAGAAATGTTCTTGGTGTATGGTAACGGTGAACTCCAGGTGGAGTCCTTTACCGATTCGAGCTTCCAGATTGATAAGGATGACAGTAAGTCGGTCTCGGGCTTTGTCTTCACCCTCAATGGATGGGTGGTATGTTAGAAGAGTTCCAACCAAGATACTGTGGCAGACTCGACGATGGAGGCTGAATACATCGCTGCCAATGATGCCGCCAAAGAGGTTGTCTGGATGAAGAAGTTCATAACTGAACTTGGTGTGGTTCCATCCATTGAGCATCCAATACCCTTGTATTATGATAACAATGGAGCTGTGGCTTTAGCCAAGGAACCCATGTCCCATCAGCGATCCAGACATATTCTAAGGCGGTATCACCTGATCCGGGAGATAGTTGACCGCCGAGAGATCGAGGTCAGGAGAGTTCACACGAAGAATAACACGGCGGATCCACTCACGAAGGCTATTCCCCAGATACAATTTGAGAGACTTTTTGGGATGTTGGGTATGAAATACTACAACAACTGGCCTTAGTACAAGTGGGAGATTGTTAGTTATATGTATGCCCTAGAGGCCATTATTGTACATGATTGTATATTATAATGGATGCTTGGACATATATAGAGAGGACTTTCTTGCTCGACATGATAGTATGCTATCTGGTAACTCTTTATCTTAACATGTACACTTGTATCATTATATTGTCTCTCCGTTACATGTTGATAAAGCCCTTAGGATGTGTACTTGACTACCAGGACTATGATGCAGATCATACTAGTGAGGCTAGGGTAGTCCACAGGTACATCCTTTAATTGTTCCTAGTCAAGGAAGTATCAAGACAGGGCATTGATATTCCAGAGTACACTAGTGTGTACGTTTCTTGACCCTGTATGAGGCGATGGTTGATCCCACAGCCATTGGTCTTTGACATCAAAGATTGTACACAGGTGCTCATTGGAGAATGGGTATACTAAACAGGACTCGCTGAGAACTCTTAGATGGTATTATACCTATCGTCAGATAGCAGTTCTCTGGTGACACTGGTACAGGTTAGTCTGTAGACCCGAGATCGTCATAGAGTCTTGTGTGATTCCCATTGTGCTTTGATTTCCTCCCTACCACGCTCAAGAGAGTCGTGCAAACAGGTGGATTTTGGGTACAATCCTGAGTCACATGGAGGCAATGAGCGATAGGAGGGGTTTCGTCTCTCTCGGTATTGGAAGCTGATGTTGCGCTATGCTCAATTAGCTATAACAGGAAGTCCCTGGCCAGGGTTGATGATGAGATTTACTGGTAAGTGTTATCAGTAGTTTTTCGACCAGTTATGAACCTCACATCGGCATGACTTATTAAGTTATTAGGGTCTGACGTTTACCACCCCCAGACTCGATATGCGACATATCAGACGAACAGACCGGACTGTACAATAGTGTTACTTACTGGATTCACGGGAGTTTGGAAAAGCTTGCTTGTTGATCTTCTGATCGCTCAATACCTGTGTAGCCGTTACGTCCAGCTAATACCGCTGCCGGTTTGTGGGTGACTGATATGATCATTACTTACTGCTGGCGTATTGACGAGTCTTTAGAGTCCTACACAGAGGTTTCCTAGCTCAAGCGAAACGAAGTAGGGCACATATGTAATATGTGCGGGACCGATATTAATATGTGTATGTGATACATCATTCTAATCTCATGATATAGGTTATATGTGATATAACCGGATTATTGAATCAAGTGTTGATTCAATAATTTGTTATATGTATATTTGATATACATATAAATGATATTAGTCGGTTGTATGTGATATAGCCGGATTATTAAATCAAGTGTTGATTTAATAATTTAATATATAATTGTATATTTGATATATTAATATATATTAACTAATATTAGCTCACTTAAGAAATTATTTTCTACAAATACATTTAAATATATATGAGATATATATTAATGTATTTACTATTGTGTCATGCTAAATGATACATAGGACATAGGTGTATGAGACTCACACCAAACTAAAGATAATTTGGGTGATTAATTATTAAAGGAAAAATCAAAATTAAGTGGAAATTAGTATGGCTAAAGATACTTGTGGAAGCACGTAGAAGCCTTGACTTAATCCACTAATTTTGTTTTACTCTAGATATTTATTAACCCAACCATTATTTTTAGCCATGTTAAGTCTCTACAAATATGATTTGAGATATTTTTCACCATAGTTCATCACTTGATCATCTTCTTCATCTCCTTCTTTTCTCTCTAGTTTTGAGTGAAGTGAGAAAGAAAAATGAGAAAAATAATTCTAAAATGAGCAAAATTCCTACTTCATCAATCTATACCAAATTAGCCATTTAGTATAGGTTGTTTACTTCAATAATTTCTCAATTAGTGAAGAGGTAGTTTGAGTTAGAGATTTATCAACGTAGATCATCTTCGGTCTCGAAGATTCTTAAGAAAACTCGTTTTTTCACCAAGTGGAGCCTACGAAGAGTTCTAGGGACCACTATTTGGAGCTAAAGGACTATTAATTAGAGCTTTAGAAGTGAATGACCAGTTTACAAAGGTTATATTCTCCATTCACTTAGTGTAAAGTTTGTTTATATGTTTAAAAAACCCTAATTCTCTAGTTCGATTCTTGGATGGCATGCATTAGCACATTATATTTTTAAAAATTGTATACTTGATGCTTCTAAAAACCTAGTAGTGGTGCTAAGGCATACTTTCAGTATTCACGAGCTCAAGAGTGGGGCCCAGTAGTAAGGAAACACGAGTCCATTTCATGTGTTAGTACCGAGGCTCTAGGCTATGGATGAGTCAACCCGACTGATATTCGAGTAAAATAAAAAAGAGATTAATACGGGACTCCTGAAGCTCCGTTGGATTCACACAAGAAACTATCCCAAGCATCCCGAGTATAACTAGTTTATAACTGTATAGTATACTTAATTAAATTGATGGATTGGTTATAACATGTCTTGATCGAAACCATAAATTGCAAAAGGTGTAGAATGAAGTATAGTGAGCCGAGTAAAATGCGAGTCATGTCAATTGCAATCTTGGTTCGAGTCAAGTTAGTTTGAATATATTGAGTTCGAGTTCATGTTCAATGTTTAGATTCGAGTTGGGTTAGAGTTCGAGTTCGAGTTCAAGTTTAGATTCGAGTTCAAGTCTTTTTTCATATGAAATTGTTTTAAACTGTTGAAAATCTTATGTTCGGGAGAAATCGACAAATGCTGTATATGGACGGTAGGATTTATGTTTTTTTCTAAAACAATTGCCATTGATAGCTTCGTTAAGTTGTCTAATCTGAATAGGCAAGCACCCACTTTCTCCGACTCCTCGGGGCTCAAGAGAAATGATACCGTTTAAATCTATATTAATTTAGAGTCATTATATTGTTTGTTTACATTGTTTTATTCCTCGAGAGGGTTTTATGAAAATATATTAATATTGTTTAAAAATAATCTCGAGGGTGATTTATAACATTTAGGGTTTTCATGAACATGTATTTTAATTGTTGTGGTTTTTTGGTGATAAAACCTAGCTTTTAAAAGTTTATGGTATTTTTATGAAGACTCGCTCTTTTGGAAACTTGTTGGTATTTTATTAAAAATTCTAATTTTCATTAAAGATACAGTTTCAAAATTTGTATTTATTGAAAATACGAATTCATAGTTTTATATAATTTCCAAGGTTTAGTTTTTATTTAGAAAAGTTGTATTTCTTAAAAACCGTATTTTTATTTCCTTTCGAGACCGAATACTCCGTGAGGAGTTCTGCATCTCGCTCTACTATCCCAAGGTTGTGCGATAATCTACACCATCCATTAGCGGATTCCCTAATGAGGGTTGTAGAGGCGTATTTGCTAAGAATTTAAAATATCGATTTAAAAGAAATCCGTTTTGAAAAAAAATGTGGTATTTTAATGTAAAACTTATTCTTTACATAAATCCTATGTTTAGAACCTTGTGCTATGAGTGTGCGTGTGGGATAGGTCGTTACCCCGTGAATGATCTAAAGGTTTCTATTCTGGTTATTGAAATTACGGTTATATTAAAGTTTATGGTATTTTAATGAAAAAGTTTGTTATATGATTGTTTCACATGAAATTTTTATTAAACTAAAAGCTAAATGATTGTAAATAAGGTTACGAGTGGTGTGAGTAAGTTAGTTTGACCTATTTTTCTTAATTAGGGGGTACAAATGTTAAAATAACATATATCAGAATTAACTCCACTTTGTCGTGTGTTTTTAGAAGACGATTTAAGATGAAAGAAATAGAGAGAAGAGTTACTACCTCATTGTGTAGTGTTAGGAAGAGGTTAAGGAAGAGAGAGGGGGTCTTGGTTGTTCCCCTCCGAAAGACGGCGCGCAAGGCTGCGATGTCTTGGCGCTGAGATTCGGGGCAGATGCTAATTGATGCTATCCGTTCACCTCTCCGAAGATGCCAAGTTGGTTTATGGCACCATGTATCGAAGGTTTGAGCGGATGCGACCGATGTAGCAGACTTCGTCAGATTCCCCCTCGTTGAGGGGTTTTTGATTGTGGGGACGCTCTTCCCTGCAGGCGCAAGCCCCTGCAGTTAATTACGCTACCGCATTGCGGTAACAACTTTCTCCTTCTCCAGATGGTCATTTCGTGTCGTGGGTTTTGTTTTATGTTTTACTGCCCGTGGATCGTCTACGGAGACTGAGTTATGTCGTCGCCCGTAGGGCATGGACTAGTCCAAATCCGCATTATCTTAAATTTGGGTTTGGGGGTTTGGTTTGAGGACACGTCAGCCATGCTTGGGGCTAAGATCAACTCAAACGTTTGTTAAGGATGCGTTAGTCTAACTTTGTGACTAAGATCAACTTAACGGGATCGTTTGGATCTTACAAAAGAGTGTTTGGACTTTAACGTTCCAGTTTAGGGACGTGGCGGTCCATCGTATATGTGGCCGTCGGGACCCGTCACCTCTCTGACGACGTTGAAGGATTACAACGGCGGATGTCAGAGGAGTTCAGAGATGTACCCTAGAGCCAGAGTTAATTAGGGGGATTCGTAGTCCAGTCTGCTTGAAGGTTTAAGGACGCGTTAGCCATCTTTGAGGCTAAGGTCAACTTAAACAGGACCGTTTAGATCCGACAAAAGAGCATATAGGGGCTCTATTGTTCTAGTTTAAGGACATTGCGGTCCATGGGTAGTTTAAGGACGTTGCGGTCCACGGGTAGTTTAAGGACATCTCGGTCAATGGGTAGTTTAAAGACATCTCGGTCAATGGGTAGTTTAAAGACATTGCGGTCCATGGGTAGTTTAAGGACATTGCGGTCCATGGGTAGTTTAAGGACATTGCGGTCCATGGGTAGTTTAAAGACATCTCGGTCAATGGGTAGTTTAAAGACATCTCGGTCAAGGTTAAGGACGTCATAGTCCATGGGTTTAAGGACTCCACAGTCCGGTATGTGCTCTGGATGCTTCACAACGGGTTCACTGCCGTGCTAGGCGAGGACCAGGCTCCGCTCTGGATGCTTCACACGGGTTCACTGCCGTGCTCTGCGAGGACCAGGATCCGCTCTGGACGTTTCTCGCGGGGTCAAAGAGTGACGTTATCCACGTTCCACGTAACCAGGAATTTTTGTATCATGCATGGGTTTAAGGACCCCACAGTCCATGTCATGAATGGTCTTCGGGACCCGTCACCTCTTTGAAGACATTGAGGGATTACAATGCCAAATATCAAAGGAGTGAAGAGATGTACCCTAGAACCGGGGTGGATTAGATAGTCCGTGGCCCAATTTGGGTCAAGACTGTTCGATTATGTCATGAGCCCATCGGCTCAGTTAATCACGAATTGAGGACTTATGGCCAGCTTGGGCTAAGTCCAGTCAGGTCTGGAATATTGACTCTTTGTTGTTCCATTGAGGGAGAGTGTTTGCTTCTATCCCTTTAGCCAATTGGGCCAAAGCCTGGTGTTAAATATTTCAGAGCAATCAGTGTTGAACACTGGGAATAAGATTGATGAGTTAGTGTTCAACACTAAGAGATAATTGGTGTTAAACACCAGTACTAAGGCTTTCTCAAATTAGTGTTAAACACTAAAACAGATCAGTGTTGAACACTGCCGATAAGGCTTTTTAACCAGCATTGAATGCCAAGGCCCGACAGTGTTTTAACACTGGGCTTGAGAGTTTTAATTTTAGTGTTAAACACTAAGGTAAGAAGGGTCACGTGGCAGCACGTGAGAGCGCCCTCCCTTCAGTTGTTCTGCTGAAATTACCATTTCTTTCAAAG
This sequence comes from Agapanthus africanus, assembly GCA_030015575.1. Classification (NCBI taxonomy): domain Eukaryota; kingdom Viridiplantae; phylum Streptophyta; class Magnoliopsida; order Asparagales; family Amaryllidaceae; genus Agapanthus; species Agapanthus africanus. The sequence goes on along the minus strand of CM057339.1, from coordinate 194,584,724 downwards.
CATCACGTGCCATCACGTGACGGGCATTCAAATGCTTGTATATTAGAGTTTCTGCCAAGGTCACGTGGGTCACGTGGGGTGCTGCCTCAAAGGGGCTTTCTGTAGGGGTTTTTGGGGGGTCACGTGGTGGCACGTGACCCTACCTCTATGTTTTTTTTTTAGAGGATCTGTTACTCCTTTTTTTTTTCAGGAATTAAATTCCTCGAACTTTAAATTTCAGAGGAATTAAATTCCTATTTCCTTTTGAAGACTTGTAGAGTTGAACTCTGAATTTTCTGTAGGAATTAAATTCCTCGTTTATGTGGAGAACTGAAGAGGGTTCAACCCTTAATAAAAGCTTTCAAGGAATTATACTTCTCATTTTAAAGAATTATAATTAAGGGAATTAAATTCCTGTTATTTCCACAGAACCACATTCTTAATTAGGGTTCAACCCTGTTTCTTTTGTTTTGAAGGAATTAAATTCCCATGATACAGGGTCGAGCCCTAATTTTATTCTTTAAAGGAATTGAATTCCTATAGTTCTGCGAGAATTAAATTCTCATGCTTGCGTTCCCTCTCTATGTTTTGGATCTGCATGGCAGGATCTCGACCCATTGAGAATTAAATTCTCAACCTAAAGGGAAGATGTGCACTTTGCAGATCCTCTATCAAAGAGAGAAGAAATGTGCTCTTCTGTTTTATGTATCAGAGTTAAACTCTGTTGGGAATTAAATTCCCCCTCTTTCAAAAGGCCTTCCCTTTCTTACCTAGGGTTTTCGCAGAAGATCGAAGTTTTTTCCAAGTATCAAAGCTTTTCTCCTTTTTCTTCTTTCTCTGCGCGTGTCTCCTTTTTTTGTATCTCTTGGCTCCTATTTATAGGAGAAGCAGCCGAGTCAATCAGTTTTTTGACGAATCTTCATGGAGATATTTGATTTGCATCCATTGTTCATTCTGGACCTTTGGATTATTAGGTGAATTTTATTCACCGTTGGATTTCAAATCCAGAGATTCTCCCTTTTTATTTTGGTTAGATTTAAGGGGGAAATCTTTCCAAACCCGAGATTTTCCATAAATAAATGACCTCTGAATCTTTAATTTGATTGGATGCATATAGTTGCGTTCCTTTGGCAAGATCTGAATTTCTTTCAGAATTTAATTCTGTTGATAAAATGGGCTTTGAAAGCCGGTCACGTGTGGCCACGTGATCCATGGTCACGTGTGAGCACGTGACCCCCTTTGGAATGAAGGATCCTCTTTCTTTCTGCGTTCTGCCCTCTTCTGCTGCTCAGCCGTCACGTGTTACCACGTGACCCCTGGTCACGTGTGAGCACGTGATCCTTGTTTGAACTTTCTTTCTTTGGTTGTTCTGAAGAATGCGTTTGCTGCCTTAAACGTCACGTGCCAACACGTGACCCTGGTCACGTGGGAGCACGTGACTTCTTCTGAAGCCTTTTTCTTGACTTGGTCAGTTATCCGACGTGCCTTTGACGCTTGCATTTAAACGTCACGTGTCGCCCTGTGACCCTGATCGCGTGGGAGCACGTGACTCTCCTTGAAGCTTTTCTTTTCCTTCTTCGCAGTCAGGGAATTGAACTTGCCTTAATGACGTTTTCAGGTGTCACGTGCCAACACGTGACCGCTAGTCACGTGTGAGCACGTGACCCCCTTTTGAAGCTTTCCACAGAAGCTTTCCACAGAAGCTTTCCTGATTTTAAATCAGGAAACAAATGCCCCCACAGCGTTGTTCTCACGTGTCTGCACGTGAGTGTAACGCTGTCATCTCTTGCGACCGTTGGATTCATTTAGGGATTTGGGAGATGAAGCGTTTCCACTGTTTTCTATAAATACCGCTGTCTCTTCATAGGAGCCTTCACTCTGCTCGTCTTCTTCCTCTGAGAACTTTTCTTTGAGAATTTAATTCTCTTCTTCCAGAGCTTAGTTCTCTGTTTTAAGATTTTCCAGAGTTTAACTCTGTTCGAAAAGGACCCTTTTTCCTCAGGTAATAATGTTGAACGGCCAGAGCGCCTTCGTCCTTAAAAGAACTCTTTGGATTTTAAATCCGCGTTAAGGGTTTCACAAAGAACCCATTTTTCTTCAAGTCTTTTTTTTTTTATAAGAACAGGAAACCACCTGACTTTCGAACTGTAGATCTCTTAGGGTTTAGGTGATCCTTGGGGGGACGATGACAGCGTTTCAACTCCCTGGACTTTAATTCCATCAAAATTATTCCTGGGAATTTAATTCCCTCTCTCCTCCTTTTTTTCTGATAAGGAATTTACTTCTTATGAAGAACTCAGTTTCTTCACCCAAAGGCTACCTGGGGTCTCTTGGCCCGAGGCTGTTCTTCTGTAATTAATGCGAGGGGGGTTTTGTAATAATTCTCGCGACTTTTATTTCAGGTATCATGGACACCCATCTGTATAGACTTGACCAGATTATCTCCTATGGGAACATCCGCGCGCTGGGTCGCAGTCAGAACCAGGAGTTCACCGATGCTCAGTGTGCCGAGATCATGAGCCGTTTCGACGAGTATAACCATAGGCTCCTCCCCCGTCGCTCTTCTCTTCTGAGGCTAATCGTGCTGGCGATCCGGGAGGCACTTCCTCTCTTTTGTGCCGGCATACCGCTAGGGGATTTGGACATTGCCGAGGATAAGGTGCATTCGGTGTACCTTATGGGCTTGATCTCAAAAAGAAGGCGGGATGATCTCATTGCTCTCCTTCATCAGATTTTCCAGCAATCAGCTATACTGGGCGCCTACCGGAGGGAAGAGGACATCCGCGGGGACCCCGATGCCTGTGACCGTGAGAGAAAACATACTCGGGAGGTTCGAAATGCTTGGAAGATCTTGAATAAAGTCAATTCCGAGTTTCTCAACCCGTGCCCCGCGTCTGAAGCCTTGCCATTATAAAAAAAAATTTCTTTTTATTTTGTATTGCCTTCTTGAAGTCTGGGTAATAAATTTTGTTGTATCCTGGTACATTTGCATGCTTTTCCTTTAAAATTTTATTATTTTGCTACTGCTGTTACTCGTGCTTTTAATATGTGGGGTACCACTCCATATTTTCCTTTTAACTGCATGTCAGGTTTTTAGGCCTCACGTGTTCCCCACGTGGGATCCCTTAATGTGGTTGTTCACAAGATTTTCCTCATGCCATACCCTTAGTGCACAATTTTAGGTGCAGAAAAGGGGCCTTGGGAATAGTTCCGTCCCCTTGATTTTCGGGGCTTTTCCTTTTTTGGGCCTTGGAAATAATTTCCATGCAGGATTTTCCGCGCGCAGCACTTAATGCACTTCATTATATATGAGGCTTTTCTTTTCACGGAGAGATTCATATATATTTTTCTTGAGGGAGAAACGAGTGCCATGGCTTGTAATCGCCCTCACGCTCGTCGACAGCCGTGGGAAGTTTCTCTTGAGGAGATGATCCCCCGCTTTGCTGCTCGGTTGGTGGACCCTCTCCTTACCGACAACGAATGCGACTCAGCCATGCATGAACTCTCGATCCGTAGGGGGTCTCCCCTCCCGATGGGTTCTCTCTGGCTCCAGATGATACTTTCGGCCGTGCTTGCCGATATTCCTCCTCACCCGGCAGAGATGACCCTGGCGATGCTTGATGCGGCGGAGGAAAAGCTCGAGAGCTTTCATGAAGCTTGTCTGATTACTCAGGCTCTGAGGGACTGCTCAATTCATCTACTGAGCGAGATAAAGGCCCGACGAGCTATTATGTTTGCATTCGCGGACGAACACGGCACCAACCGATGGGGAGCGACTCCTCGCGAGAATCGTCGCTTCGATATGCTGGAGGAAGCGGAGAGAGAGATGGAGAATTTTGTCCTTTGCTTCATCAACCCCTGTGCCGCTGATCCTGTGTTTGGTGATCTTTTTCGTTAGTGTAGAATCCCTCCCCCCTTTTTATGCTTTATGTTGAACTTTCATGTAGGCTCAGTACTCGTATGTATGTTTTCGCTTGCATGAATAAATTTTGTGTTCCTTTTTATGAAAACTTTCTTCAGTTACCAATACTATTGTCATGTTGGGTGTGAATCAAAGCCTTGAATTGTATCTCTCTTCCGAATGTCCATGTAATTGATAACACATGCTTGATAGGATAACATTGGAAATTTTCTCGTTGCTTTTCATACCGGGTGATATGAACTTGTTTCAGATCGATTAGTGCTATTAACCGGAAGCCCATTCATATGGTCTTGTAAGTGTCTTGTTTCTAAGGTCGTGGTCACGAAAGCGAGCTTACATGGCCTGGTAGAACGGTACGTAGCGAACATATTGTTGTGCGAGAAGAGGGTTCGACCGTAAACTTTCAAAGAGGGAGCTGGCTTCTAAGGTGCTGAGCGAGCTTCAGGCCAGTCTTACAGCCAAAGCCAACGAAGCGTATGAGCTGTGGCGGGTGCTTCAGGAGTCCATTAAGGAGGTGGTGGCTCTTGATAAAGCCGCCACGTTTACTCGCGAGAGGGTTGAGGCTCACAAGGCCACTGAAAAAGAGCTTGAAGCCCGGCTTGCTTTATATCAGGCCCAGCAAGCTCAGGCGGAGGCTCGTCTTCTGGAGATCCTGCGTCATGAAGCTGTGGCTCAACAACAGAATGACGAGCTGGTGAAATTACTGCACCGCCCGCCGGCTTAAGGACTTGTATCTTTTCTTGTACATACTCATGAATAAGGGTATCTTCCTTTTTTTTTATGAATTGTATTTTGTATCCATTTTGGTTTATGAATAAAAGATACAATTTTCCTCTTAATGATGTGTCCTCTTTTCATTGAATGCATTCTGCGGATATTCTATTTCGATCTCCTTGCAGGACAGGGATGACTCAGGGTTCAGGTTTAAGATATGCTTTCTGAGACTTCTGCATTTTACGAGCCACGAGGGTCTCATAAAGAGTTTTCTCTCCCCAGCCGTGAGGATTTGCGAGTGCCGGATGCGGTTACCCTCGCCCGTGCTCTACGGAGTCAGGGGTTTCTCCAGATATTGTAGTTTAAAGACGTCGCGGTCAAGGTTAAGGACCTCATAGTCCGTGGATTTAAGGACTCCACAGTCCGATGTTAGTTTTAAGACATCACGGTCAAGGTTAAGGACCTCATAGTCCGTGGATTTAAGGACTCCACAGTTCGATGTTTGGTTACAGGGACCCGTCACCTCTTTGAAGACGTTGAGGAATTACAACGCCGGGCATCAAAGGAGTGAAGAGATGTACCCTTAAACCGAGGCAAAAATCTGTGAGGAATAGGGGTGGTTGGTTGTTAGTTTTAAGACATCGCGGTCGAGGTTAAGGACGTCATAGTCCGTGGATTTTAAGGACTCCACAGTCCGGTGTTTGCTCTGGATGCTTCACACGGGTTCACTGCCGTGCTTGGCGAGGACCAGGCTCCGCTCTGGGCGTTTTCCGTGGGGTCAAAGGGTGACGTTATCCACGTTCCACGTAACCAGGAATTTTGCACTAGATGCTTCACACGGGTTCACTGCCGTGTTAGGCGAGGACTAGGCTCCACTCTGGATGCTTCGCACGGGTTCACTGCCATGCTCTGCGAGGACCAGGATCCGCTCTGGACGTTTTCCACGGGGTCAAAGAATGACGTTATCCGCTTTCCACGTAACCAGGAAGTTTGCACTAGATGCTTCACACGGGTTCACTGCCGTGTTAGGCGAGGACTAGGCTCCGCTCTGGATGCTTCGCACGGGTTCACTGCCATGCTCTGCGAGGACCAGGATCCGCTCTGGACGTTTTCCACGGGGTCAAAGAGTGACGTTATCCGCTTTCCACGTAACCAGGAAGTTTGCACTAGATGCTTCACACGGGTTCACTGCCGTGTTAGGCGAGGACTAGGCTCCGCTCTGGATGCTTCGCACGGGTTCGCTGCCATGCTCTGCGAGGACCAGGATCCGCTCTGGACGTTTTCCACGGGGTCAAAGAGTGACGTTATCCGCTTTCCACGTAACCAGAAAGTTTGCACTAGATGCTTCACACGGGTTCACTGCCGTGTTAGGCGAGGACTAGGCTCCGCTCTGGATGCTTCGCACGGGTTCGCTGCCATGCTCTGCGAGGACCAGGATCCGCTCTGGACGTTTTCCACGGGGTCAAAGAGTGACGTTATCCGCTTTCCACGTAACCAGGAAGTTTGCACTAGATGCTTCACACGGGTTCACTGCCGTGTTAGGCGAGGACTAGGCTCCGCTCTGGATGCTTCGCACGGGTTCGCTGCCATGCTCTGCGAGGACCAGGATCCGCTCTGGACGTTTTCCACGGGGTCAAAGAGTGACGTTATCCGCTTTCCACGTAACCAGGAAGTTTGCACTAGATGCTTCACACGGGTTCACTGCCGTGTTAGGCGAGGACTAGGCTCCGCTCTGGATGCTTCGCACGGGTTCGCTGCCATGCTCTGCGAGGACCAGGATCCGCTTTGGACGTTTTCCACGGGGTCAAAGAGTGACGTTATCCGCTTTCCACGTAACCAGGAAGTTTGCACTAGATGCTTCACACGGGTTCACTGCCGTGTTAGGCGAGGACTAGGCTCCGCTCTGGATGCTTCGCACGGGTTCGCTGCCATGCTCTGCGAGGACCAGGATCCGCTCTGGACGTTTTCCACGGGGTCAAAGAGTGACGTTATCCGCTTTCCACGTAACCAGGAAGTTTGCACTAGATGCTTCACACGGGTTCACTGCCGTGTTAGGCGAGGACTAGGCTCCGCTCTGGATGCTTCGCACGGGTTCACTGCCATGCTCTGCGAGGACCAGGATCCGCTCTGGACGTTTTCCACGGGGTCAAAGAGTGACGTTATCCGCTTTCCATGTAACCAGGAAGTTTGCTGATTGTATCCGCATTTCACGGGATGGGGGTTGACTCTTGGCGATATGTGTCGCTGAGCCATGGAACTTGGGGTTGCCACTGTTCCGTTTCGCTTGATGTTGTGTCGTCGAGACAATGAAAGCTAGGAATTTGGCCTTCGCTTCATTTGCTGGTATCGCGTCTGCTGTATCGAGACGAGTGCCACGGTGATGAACACTAAGTTATCTGTGAACCGCTGAGATTTTGCAAGTTGTCCCATCATTTCGGCCATTTTGTCATGCATGTGTGGCTTGCTAGCTTCCTGCGGCAAGCTCGGATTTCTTGGATACGGGTTTCGGCATCAGTACCGCTACAACTGGAATGTTGCCAGGAGTGGATCATCATTTGCCTCTGTCGACGTTTGAACAAAGGTGGCTTAGCAAACAGGGTTAAGGGTCCTGTCGACCAAGGCTTTTGACCTCATGAGTCGTAAGGGTCTCACAAAGGTGTTTCTCCCTACAAGTCGTGAGGATCTTGCAGGTGTGTTTTCTCCTTAAAAATCGTGGGGATTCTTAAGTGCATGTTCTCTTGTAAGTCGTAAGGATCTTACAAAGAGGATTTTCCCCTTATAAGTCGAGAGGACTTGCGAGGGTTGTTCACCATGTAGATATATCCCTAGTCACGGGTAGGACTTTGTTAGGGAAATGTCTATTCGCGCCCGTGGATTGTATACAAGGGTCAGTCCGAGCCGCTTGTAGGGCAATATCGAAGGTTGTGGGAGTTGCTTAAGAACAGGTTAAGGTTTCTGTAACTTAAGACTTTCAAATCTTATGAGCCGGGAGGGTCCCATAAGAGAATTCTCCTTACGAGTCGTGAGGATCTCGCAAGTGTAATTTCTCCTTAGGAATCGTGGGGGTCCCTAAGTGTGTTTCTCCCTTATGAGTCGTAAGGATCTCACGCGGGTGGTTTCTCCTTACAAGGTCGAGAGGACCCTGTAAGTGTCTTTTAACGAGGCTGCGCCCTTTCGGGTTTTCACAAACACTCGCCGGTAGCCCTGCTGTTTTTACTCACGGAGCCCTTTCGGGTTTTCATCCGTGTCCATTTTGCTTTATGGTCGTACCTTTTTTTTTTTTTTTTTTTTTTTTTTTTATCATCATCTTGCCAGCCTAAGGATGCTGCGGCAGTAGTTTAGGGACGTTTCGGTCCGTCGTTAGTTTAAGGACGTTTCGGTCCATCGTTAGTTTAAGGACGTTTCGGTCCGTCGTTAGTTTAAGGACGTTTCGGTCCATCGTTAGTTTAAGGACATTTCGGTCCATTGATAGTTTAAGGACGTTTCGGTCCGTTCATAGTTTAAAGACGTTTCGGTCTCTTGTTAGTTTAAGGACGTTTCGGTCCCTTGTTAGTTTAAGGACGTTTCGGTCCGTCGTTAGTTTAAGGACATTTCGGTCCATCGTTAGTTTAAGGACATTTCGGTCCATTGATAGTTTAAGGACGTTTCGGTCCGTTCATAGTTTAAAGACGTTTCGGTCTCTTGTTAGTTTAAGGACGTTTCGGTCCCTTGTTAGTTTAAGGACGTTTCGGTCCGTCGTTATGGGAAGGCCAGCTACTGCTTGTAAAGTCTGAGCCTAGAAAGATAGCGAGCGGACATGGTCGTCGTCATCTATCGTTGACCCAGGCTGTGGCTCACTAAGCATAGTATCTCTTCAAGAAGCGGCCATTTATTGGCCTGAAAGGCCTCTCACCGTGCATGTCCACCAGTAGATAGGCTCCACCCTGGTAAACCTGGTCTATGATGTATGGGCCTTCATAGTTTGGCTCGAATTTTCCCCGCTTGGCACGATTGGGGATCATAGGTCTTTTGACTACCAGCACGAGTTCGCCTTGGCGGAACGCCCTTGGCCTGGTCAATCTTTCGTACGAGCGCGTCATCTTTGCTTTGTAGGCTTCTAGATGTTGTTGCGCTATAAGTCGGGTTTCGTCGAGGGCATCAAGCTCCTCAAGTCGAAGGTGGGCATTTTCCTCGTCGGTCAGTTCGTGGTGGACTGCCACTCGTAGAGAGGGTAACTCTATCTCGAGGGGGAGTACTGCTTCCGTCCCAAATACCAACGCGTATGGCGTTGTATTTGTGGCCGTTTTGAATGTAGTTCGATAAGCCCAAAGGGCTTCTTGCAGCCTCTCGTGCCAGTCTTTCTTATTCCGGGAGACGGTCTTTTTTATGATCTTCGTCAAGGTCTTATTGAAGGCCTCGGCCAGACCGTGGGCTCGCGGGTTGTAAACTGAAGAATACCTCCAGTCTATATTGTGCTGCTGCGCGAAGCGGCTAATCTTATGGCTCCTGTAGGCTGGCCCGTTATCGGAGATAATCCGCCGTGGGGTTCCAAACCGATAGATGACGTGCGTTTTGAAGAAATGGAGGATATTCTCCATCTTCACTTCCCTCAGTGGTACTGCTTCTGCCCATTTGGAGAAGTAATCAGTCGTCGCCAGGATAAAACGGTGTCCCCGAGATGATGCTGGTTCAATGGGACCGACTATGTCGGTCCCCCACATCTCGAATGGCCAGCTGGCCACCGTTGGGTGTAGCGGATTCGGATGTTGATGGATGAAATCTCCATGAATCTGGCACGAGTGGCATTGCTTCGCATACTCGAGGCAGTCCTGGATCATTGTGGGCCAGTAGTAGCCCATTCGTTTAATCTTTAACTTCATCTTTGGGCCTGCTTGGTGAGAACCGCAAAGTCCGTCATGAACTTCTTGAACGACTTTTTCTGCTTCATCAGGTCCTAAGCATCTCAGCCATAGAGAATCGAGCGATCTCTTGTACAGGGTATTGTTGACAAAAGCGAAAGATAGAGCTCGTTTCATGAGCTGATGTCTTGAAGACGCTTCTTCGGGCATTCGGCGGGACTTAAAGTAGTCTATGAAGACTTCCCTCCAATCTTCAGCCTTCTCATGGTCCTTTATTTATAGGGTCATCTGCTCAGTCGCTCCCTTTTCTTTGCATGATTCCGGAGATATTTCTGCCGGGGCGAGCACTCGACGGCTTTGTACCACGATTCTGACGTCATCGAGGTTCTCGTCAGCCAGTTCTTTAGCGAGTTTGGCCAACGCGTCTGCTTTGCTGTTTTCCGCGCGCGGTATGTTCTCCAAAGTATAGGAGGGAATTTGGGCCAACAGTTGTTGTACCTTTTCGCCGTATCTCACCAACTCCGGTTTGCACGTTTGGTAGTCACCATTAACTTGGCTAACGACCAGCTGAGAATCCCCATATATAAGGAGGTCTTCGATTCCCATGTCGATGGCGATTTCGAGGCCTGCTATCAGAGCTTCATATTCAGCCTCATTGTTTGTCCTTGGCTCTGTTAAGGAGAAGGCGAAGCGCATTATCCCTCGTTGTGGAGTCGCAAAGATGAGGCCTATCCCTGACTTGATCATTGGGATACCTTGCTTTTGTTTCTTTATAGAGGACGCTCCATCGAAATAGAGTTCCCATCGGGTGCTTCCACCGCTTATCGCATCAAATGCATGCTCGTCCGGCAAGTCACAATTCAAAGGAGAATCGGCCGGTATCGGGTGCTCAGCGAGGAAATCGGCAATGGCCTGGCCTTTCATTGCCTTGAGAGGTTGATATGTTATCGAGAACTCCATCAAGAGCAGGGCCCATTTAGCGAGTCGTCCCGTCAATATGGCTTTTGACATTAAGTATTTAAGAGGATCCACTTTCGAGATGAGGCAGACTTCGTGTGCCAACGCATAGTGCCTGAGCTTTGTTATCGCGAAGATTAACGCCAAGCAATGTTTTTCAATGGGAGAGTAATTGCTTTCTGCCCCCAGTAGAACTCGACTTAAGTAGTAGAGTGCTCTCTCTTTCCCCTGATCGTTCTCTTGCGCCCATAGTGCGCCCAAGGAACCTTCGAGGGCGGTTGTATAAAGAATGAGGGGTTTTCCCTTGACCGGCACGGCCAATACCGGCGGGTTCTGCAAGTACTGCTTGATCTCGTCTAGTGCACCTTGGCATTTTTGATCCCAGACGAAAGGGGTTCCCTTCTTCATCAGGTGACTATAGGGGCGGCATTTGCCTGAAAGATTTGCGATAAATCGCCGGATGTATGCGAGCTTCCCTTGGAGAGACCGCAACTGTTTGAGGGTTCTTGGCGGGGGCATTTCCATGATCGCTTTAATCTTTGACGGATCTATCTCAATACCTCGGTGTCGGATGACGAATCCCAAGAATTTTCCCGAGGAGACTCCAAACGCGCATTTGAGGGGATTCATCTTCAAATTATATTGCCGAAGGCGTTGGAATACAGTCTCTAGGTGCTTTAAGTGATCTTCATATGACATGCTCTTTACTACGAGGTCGTCGATATAGCACTCGACGATGTCATGTATGAGGTCATCGAAGATCTTTGTCATGGCCCTTTGATAGGTAGCGCCGGCGTTCTTTAGACCGAAGGGCATAACCCTGTAGCAAAATACACCCAAAGGGGTCCGGAAAGCGGTGTGCTTCTGGTCTTCGGGATGCATTTTTATCTGATTGTATCCTGAGGAACCGTCCATAAAGGAGAAGATCTCGTGAGTGGACGTGTTATCTATCATTAGCTCGGTTACCGGCACTGGGAAATCATCTTTTGGACAGGCCTTGTTGAGATCCCTGAAATCCACGCATATACGCACCGTCCCATTCTTCTTCATCACCGGGACGATATTGGCGATCCAATCGGGATATTGGACTTCTTGAATAAATCCAGAATCGATCAGTTTCTTGACTTCGGCGTTGATGCTCATCTCAAGCTCGAGTCGCATCCTTCTTGGTGCCTGCTTGACTGGCCTGATGTCTGGGGATATTGCCAATCTGTGCACAGCGACCTCCGGATCTAATCCTGGCATCTCAGAGTAGTTCCACGCGAAGCAGTCTTTATGCCGTAGAAGCACGTTCTTTAACGCGGCCACCCTCTCTTCAGAGAGTAGCTCACTGACAAATGTTGGTCGCGGGTCCTCTGCCGATCCCAACTCAATCTTTCTGAGGTTATCTGCGGTAGTATGTATACCGTCTTCCAGTTCTTTTGGAGCGGGCGGGAATTCCGAGATTACCTCATCATCGCTGTTCTCGAAGCACCGGGGAAGGTCATCTATGTTCTCGGGCTCTTCTTTTAATATCGTAATCGTATAACAGGTACGAATCCGCTCCCAGGACTGAGGTGGATCCGGTTTTGCTCTTGCGGCTTTGGGTTCGTGCTTTCGGGGCGGTGTTACCCTCCAGCTGTTGGATAAAGCGAATCTGCCCCTTCGGTACTGGTCCTCGACCCAGTTCTTAAAGGTGAAGCAGTCTTCGGTAGGATGTCCTATGGCTCGGTGATAAGAGCAATAGCCCGAGCGAGAGGCCTTATTAGCTTGTTCAGGGTGTCTAGACTCTGGAAGCGTGATCATCTGATGTTTTAGGGCGAGCTTGAGTAACCTTTCCGTCTTGTCTCGGGGGAAGGAGTACGCTCGACTCATCTTTTCTATGAAGGACGAATCCGAGCTGTGCAGTACCCGATCACGTAACCCTCTAATCCTGCGTCGTTGTTGTCGGCTCTTTTTTCCGCTTCTCGACTTATTTCCGTCTCCGCATCGGGCCTTTCGCATGATGGGTTGACAAGGATGAGCATTCTTGCCTTTCGCAGCCTGTTGAAATAGACGTTGCGTCCTGGCCTTCTCGTAGATGGCCATTTCGCGGTTGGGGTCTTCTCGAGCTTTCTGACCTACCTTCCTGATAGGCTCGCTCATTCGTTCTTCAAACGACGGACTTGGTGCCTCAATCGCAGGGTCTGGTTTTGACGAGGGATCGGCATCTCTTGACAGGGCGTCCTCTTCTTCGTCAAAGGTATATATAGCGTAGCTGCTGTGGGCCCGCTCCCGTTTTCCGGTTCTCGCGTATCCAAGCCCAAGTGTTTCCATCTTCCCGTTGGGCAATTTGCGTTGGGTTCCAGGGACATCCCAAATCCTGTTGTAGAACCGAGCCTGTCGAACAGTTTGTTTTAAGGGTACTCCTTGACGCTTCAATAGCTTCTTTAATCCGTTCGTATAGTATCTGGGCAGTCGGATGGGTTGGAGCCTGTCGCAGGCAGCATCTGCGCCGTGCCAGATCTCTTTCTCTACTTTCGACTCTGAGGATTGATAGAATAGGATCATCTTCTCACTCTTACGCCTGGGAGGGACGTAAAACGTTTGCAGGTCTTGCACACTGTGAGCTTGAAGCGTGTCGAGATCTTTGTAGTGTTCTCGCGGTACCATGGTGATTTGCAAACTATGGCCATCGCTGAGGGGTGCTTGCATTGAAAGCCGATTGGAGAATACGGCATTGACCTCATCTTCTGAATCACTTCCGAAGACCGGTATGGGGGCGGGCGTCCCCCGATTGTTGCGTTGAGATGGCCCCGTATAAACTATCTCTTCTTCTTCTTCGGTATCGCTTCCGAAAATAGGGATAGTGGCGGCGGCCTTGTTCTCCGAGTCGTGACACCTTTCTGTATCTTCAAAGTCTGGCAAGAAGTATTTCGCATCCTCGTATTTGCGGACTTCGTTCACGGAAAATGGGTTCAGCTCACCCGTTACAGTATACTCGAAACCATCTTTAAAGTACTTCATACACTGATGTTGTGTAGAAGGGACGATGTTGTACTCGTGTAACCAAGGACGGCCGAGCAAGGCATTGTAGCAGGTCTTGGCGTCAATGACATGGAATTTGATGTCCGTGACGAGAAGTCCAAAGCGTAATGTTAGTATCACGGACCCGAGAGTCCGTGACGATTGTGAGTCAAAACCGGAGATAGTAATTTTGTCCCGAGCGAGATGCTGCACACTCATGCAGATTTCTTTCAGCACCCGAACATTAAGGAGATTGACGGAGGATCCATTATCCACCAGGATCTTGCCAATCTTGATGTCATGACAGTACCCAGAGACATATAGGGGACGGTTATGGTCGCACGTCCCGAGAAGGAGGTCTTCATCACCGAAAGTGACGTCGGCCGTATGCACTTCTTCCAGTTCGTCCTTCATCTTTTCGGTGGCGAGAAAGGCTTGGAATTGCTCAGGTTCTTGTAGTGCCTTAATTAGTGAGTCCCGTGCTTCTCTTGATAATAGGAGGGCGTCGAGAATGCTAAGCTGAGAAGGTAGCTTCCTTAGATGCGCGAGGATGTTATAGTCCACTTTACTCCTCCTAGGAGGGTCTTTGGCAGCCAGTTCTTTCGCGACTTGGTCATCCAAAGTGATATCTTCAGTGACCTTTTCCTTTCCCTTATCTTTTCTGTTCGTAGGCCCAAGATTCTTTTCCGGGAGTGTGCGATTGCGCAGCTGAGTGTTTCCGCAGGCTTCTGATTCCTCATCTTTCCTTAGCGCGGATTCTTCAAAGAGAGGGCCCAGAGTCACTTCTTCGTCAGAGTCGCTCCCAAAGGTGAGGACTTGCGACCCCTCGGCATGAGCCATATAACAGTTTCCAGTAATTCTGTTGGGCCCGTCAACGGCGCTTCTTTGCTCCCGACGGCTCTTGCGTTTCATGCGTTTGAAATGTTGCCGACGAGCAACATATCCTTGCCACCATATCTTAAAGGCGTCGCACTCCTCTGTGGGGTGTGAGACTTTCCGATGATATGCGCAGTAGTCGGGGTGCTTCTCCGCCCCATTGTGTGTGTTTCCTTCCGAGGGTGGTAACCTCATTCCCATTGACATGGCTTTGGCGAACCTTTTCCTTGTCTTGAATATCTTCTTGTCCATTTCGGATGCCTTTCGCTCTGGCAGGGGTAGCTCAACTCTTTCGTTCAGTCGCCCGCATTTGGTTCCTCCTGATGCTGCCATCTCGCGCTCTTGATCCGCTTTACTTTTTAGACGAATCTCGTCTAAGAAGGCATTGATCATATCAGTTGTCAGCCTCGCACGCTCTGGTTCGGGCTCTGCCTTCGGCTTCTTAGTGATAGGAGTTTTCTCATCATCGATAAACGAGTGGGAGATCATGTTGCAACTTGCCGCATATCCCTCGGATTCGTCCGACGAGTTTTCTCCATCATCGTCCTCTTGAAAGATGTGGCTGAGGAACTCTTGCAGTGTGACAGGGGTTCGCGCCTTCTGATTATATTCTTCCAGCGCGTCGATTTGCTTCTGCAGGTCTGTTCGCTCGTCTCCAAGCTTCGCGGGCTTCTTGGATTTCTTCTTCTTTTTCTTCGAAGCTTTTGACGGCTGGGCGTGAGTATTTGGGCCCTTGTCAGCAGTCTTCGTAGTTGCGCGGGGCTTCACTGCTCCTTCGATAATTCGAGGTTCAAGAGGGTCCTTCCATTCGATTGCAGGGCACGCGTGAAGGTCTCTCAGCATCCTTTTGGTCTTCGTTGATAGCACGACCTCCCATGGAATTTCTTCGATAAAGGAGCAGGTTGCCCCCGATGTGTCCGTCTTTTTAGGAGTATGTGGTTGTGGCGGATTCACCTTCCACTTTTCGGACAGTACAAACTTCCCCTGGAGGTATTGATCTTCGATCCATCCTTTGAAGACGAAGCAATCTTCAATCGGATGGCTTACCGTCTGATGGTAAGGGCAATAGTTGGGGTTATTCACCTCGGTGGGTTGTGGCGGTCGCCTTGGATTCGGGAGGTTGATAAGTCTGTTGCGTATTGCCAGCTCAAATAACCGTTTTGTCTTGTCTCGTGGGAACGAGTAGGGGCGCTTCATCTTTTCGTTATAATATCGGCGTCTTTCTTCCAATTGATCTGCCGATTTCGGGGCGTCAGGCTGCTGTTGGGCGTTCGCGACAAAGGTTGCTCTTCCTTTACCCTTATCATTCCGAGGTTCCGACTTCGGAGGAGGTGGCCTATGACCCATCTGGTCCATCTGAGCCAACTTGTCGATTAAAGCCTGGAAGGTGGTTGGCTTAAAAAACATCATAAACTGGGAGATGGTTGCGTGGGGGTCTAAGGTTCCCACGAACATACCCACTGCGGGTGCTTCCTCAATGCGTTGTTCGCATCTCGACCACAAATTCCGCCAGCGTATGGCGTACTGGACCCAGGTTTCGCCCTGTTTTACCCTGGCGTTAATAAGTGCAGTTATTGGAGTGCGTTCGCTGGCACTTGCAAATCGTTGAGTGAACAACAGCTCCATTTCAGCGAACGTTTTGATGGAATCGTTCGGGAGTTCTGAATACCATTCGAACGCTGTTTCTGATAAGCTGCCAACGAACTGACGGAGTAACAGTTTATCGTCACCGCCGGTGTTACCGCAGAGGGCCCGGAATTGGGCGACGTGTTGATGAGGATTGCCGGTCCCCTTATACACATGGAATTTCGGTATCGTATAGCCTTGCGGGTATTTGATTTGATCGTACCAGCTTGGATACGGCCGCCCCGTTTTCACGACTTGACCAGCTGCCTCAGTTGCATGATGGACCCGGATTTGCTGGGCTATATAGTCAGCCAAGTCAGCCTTAGAGATCGTCTCTTCCTTGGCCGTTGAGAGGGCTGGAGGTGGATTTGACGTCTCTCCTCGGTCGTCCTCCAGAATAATCGGAGGATCTTCGGCTGGTAAGTCTTGCTGGATCATCATTCCTATCACATCTTGAAAGAGAAGGCCCATCCGTTGTATGTTGGCCGCTTGTTCAGCAGCCTCTTTGTCCCTTTTCTCCAGCGTCCGGCGAAGGAATTCAGCGTCGGTTTCTTCTTCCCGGCGTGCGTCTGAGGACGCTTCAGGGTTTTCCTTCGGCCCGGTGAGCGCGGCCATAGCATTCATCATTTCTTGGAGCTTTTGTTGCTGCTCCTGGGATTTCGTTACGGATCGGGTTAGCGGTCGGTGGCCTGTAGAAGTGCGGCTCTCCTCCTTTCCAGAGGCCATGTATACGGTGTGGACCATCATGCCCCCAGACTTAGGGTGTCCGGGCTTGTTGCTTTTAGCCGTCGTTGCACGTCGAGGGATCTTCTCGGGCTCCCTCCTTCTATGAGCCATGGAGGTTGAGGGGGCCGTCGAGGTGGGCGTCCAAACAGCCTTTTGGGTTTTCGTCTGGTGACCAGCTTTTGGTTGGATCTTCAGCTTCTTATGCTGGCGGGAGAAGTTTGGATCGATGATTGAGTCCCGGGCCCGCCGCCAAACCTTATAGATTTTGGAAGACAGCCGTTGAGGAGATCGGGGCTGTTCTGATTCTATTTCCACAACCTTTTCTGATGGGGGAGGAGACCTCTTCAGCACTGCGGTAGGAGAATTCCTTCGCACCTTATTTAGCATTTCAAAGCTGTTTCCAGTTGGAACAGCAGCATTAACTTCTACCGCCGGGGCTGGTGGAGTCAATCCAGAGGGGGAGTTGCCCCCAGCCTTCCTTATTCGGCGCCAATGACGACGTCGAGCACGTCGAGCAGACGGCGTAGAGCCAGATATAAGAATGGTTTCGTCTTGCCCCCTGTGTAGGTGGGGAGTCGTTGTCGGTGTTAGCCTGTCAAAGACCGATGTCCTTTGTGCAGCGGGAGCGGAAACTGAAGCCGTCAACCTTGTAAAGACCGACCTTTTGGCCGGAGAAGCCGCCTTGGCGATTTCGAGGGCAGGAGCGGCCACTTTCTTAGAAGCAGCCTCCTCCGAGATTGTAGGCCTTATGATGAGTTCGCAGGATCTCTGGCCCAATCTAGAGAAGACTGAGGCGTTGGCATCGGGCGACTCGTTGAGAGGAGCCGTGGCAGGGGCAAGACGATCAAAGACCGACTTCTTGAGCGCCTCCTTTGTCAACACCGGCACCGTGAAGCTTGATGGTGGGAGTATAGTCCCAAAGAACAATCCGGTAGTGGCTTGAGTCACCTGGTCCACCGGCATTGTGAACAACGAAGCAGCTTGGGGTCCATAGGCTACACCTCCTGGCGAGGCAAAGCGTTGGTCGCGATTGCAGCTCGAGCAATTGGAGGATTTCGCAGAAGTAGAAGCCATCGATCCTTTGCTTTCTGCAATAAGCAAGGCGCCAATTCTTAGTATCTTGAAACCCAAGGGCAACTATTAGCGAACCGCGATTGGTTCGCGAATCACGACACACGAAGTGTGGAGTGGAAAGAGGAAGAGGTCCCACCGGGCGTGCCAGAATCTGTTCCCCTCCGAAAGACGGCGCGCAAGGCTGCGATGTCTTGGCGCTGAGATTCGGGGCAGATGCTAATTGATGCTATCCGTTCACCTCTCCGAAGATGCCAAGTTGGTTTATGGCACCATGTATCGAAGGTTTGAGCGGATGCGACCGATGTAGCAGACTTCGTCAGATTCCACCTCGTTGAGGGGTTTTTGATTGTGGGGACGCTCTTCCCTGCAGGCGCAAGCCCCTGCAGTTAATTACGCTACCGCATTGCGGTAACAACTTTCTCCTTCTCCAGATGGTCATTTCGTGTCGTGGGTTTTGTTTTATGTTTTACTGCCCGTGGATCGTCTACGGAGACTGAGTTATGTCGTCGCCCGTAGGGCATGGACTAGTCCAAATCCGCATTATCTTAAATTTGGGTTTGGGGGTTTGGTTTGAGGACACGTCAGCCATGCTTGGGGCTAAGATCAACTCAAACGTTTGTTAAGGATGCGTTAGTCTAACTTTGTGACTAAGATCAACTTAACGGGATCGTTTGGATCCTACAAAAGAGTGTTTGGACTTTAACGTTCCAGTTTAGGGACGTGGCGGTCCATCGTATATGTGGCCGTCGGGACCCGTCACCTCTCTGACGACGTTGAAGGATTACAACGGCGGATGTCAGAGGAGTTCAGAGATGTACCCTAGAGCCAGAGTTAATTAGGGGGATTCGTAGTCCAGTCTGCTTGAAGGTTTAAGGACGCGTTAGCCATCTTTGAGGCTAAGGTCAACTTAAACAGGACCGTTTAGATCCGACAAAAGAGCATATAGGGGCTCTATTGTTCTAGTTTAAGGACATTGCGGTCCATGGGTAGTTTAAGGACGTTGCGGTCCACGGGTAGTTTAAGGACATCTCGGTCAATGGGTAGTTTAAAGACATCTCGGTCAATGGGTAGTTTAAAGACATCTCGGTCAATGGGTAGTTTAAGGACATTGCGGTCCATGGGTAGTTTAAGGACATTGCGGTCCATGGGTAGTTTAAGGACATTGCGGTCCATGGGTAGTTTAAAGACATCTCGGTCAATGGGTAGTTTAAAGACATCTCGGTCAAGGTTAAGGACGTCATAGTCCATGGGTTTAAGGACTCCACAGTCCGGTATGTGCTCTGGATGCTTCACAACGGGTTCACTGCCGTGCTAGGCGAGGACCAGGCTCCGCTCTGGATGCTTCACACGGGTTCACTGCCGTGCTCTGCGAGGACCAGGATCCGCTCTGGACGTTTCTCGCGGGGTCAAAGAGTGACGTTATCCACGTTCCACGTAACCAGGAATTTTTGTATCATGCATGGGTTTAAGGACCCCACAGTCCATGTCATGAATGGTCTTCGGGACCCGTCACCTCTTTGAAGACATTGAGGGATTACAATGCCAAATTCAAAGGAGTGAAGAGATGTACCCTAGAACCGGGGTGGATTAGATAGTCCGTGGCCCAATTTGGGTCAAGACTGTTCGATTATGTCATGAGCCCATCGGCTCAGTTAATCACGAATTGAGGACTTATGGCCAGCTTGGGCTAAGTCCAGTCAGGTCTGGAATATTGACTCTTTGTTGTTCCATTGAGGGAGAGTGTTTGCTTCTATCCCTTTAGCCAATTGGGCCAAAGCCTGGTGTTAAATATTTCAGAGCAATCAGTGTTGAACACTGGGAATAAGATTGATGAGTTAGTGTTCAACACTAAGAGATAATTGGTGTTAAACACCAGTACTAAGGCTTTCTCAAATTAGTGTTAAACACTAAAACAGATCAGTGTTGAACACTGCCGATAAGGCTTTTTAACCAGCATTGAATGCCAAGGCCCGACAGTGTTTTAACACTGGGCTTGAGAGTTTTAATTTTAGTGTTAAACACTAAGGTAAGAAGGGTCATGTGGCAGCACGTGAGAGCGCCCTCCCTTCAGTTGTTCTGCTGAAATTACCATTTCTTTCAAAGCATCACGTGCCATCACGTGACGGGCATTCAAATGCTTGTATATTAGAGTTTCTGCCAAGGTCACGTGGGTCGCGTGGGGTGCTGCCTCAAAGGGGCTTTCTGTAGGGGTTTTTGGGGGGTCACGTGGTGGCACGTGACCCTACCTCTATGTTTTTTTTTTTAGAGGATCTGTTACTCCTTTTTTTTTTCAGGAATTAAATTCCTCGAACTTTAAATTTCAGAGGAATTAAATTCCTATTTCCTTTTGAAGACTTGTAGAGTTGAACTCTGAATTTTCTGTAGGAATTAAATTCCTCGTTTATGTGGAGAACTGAAGAGGGTTCAACCCTTAATAAAAGCTTTCAAGGAATTATACTTCTCATTTTAAAGAATTATAATTAAGGGAATTAAATTCCTGTTATTTCCACAGAACCACATTCTTAATTAGGGTTCAACCCTGTTTCTTTTGTTTTGAAGGAATTAAATTCCCATGATACAGGGTCGAGCCCTAATTTTATTCTTTAAAGGAATTGAATTCCTATAGTTCTGCGAGAATTAAATTCTCATGCTTGCGTTCCCTCTCTATGTTTTGGATCTGCATGGCAGGATCTCGACCCATTGAGAATTAAATTCTCAACCTAAAGGGGAGATGTGCACTTTGCAGATCCTCTATCAAAGAGAGAAGAAATGTGCTCTTCTGTTTTATGTATCAGAGTTAAACTCTGTTGGGAATTAAATTCCCCCTCTTTCAAAAGGCCTTCCCTTTCTTACCTAGGGTTTTCGCAGAAGATCGAAGTTTTTTCCAAGTATCAAAGCTTTTCTCCTTTTTCTTCTTTCTCTGCGCGTGTCTCCTTTTTTTGTATCTCTTGGCTCCTATTTATAGGAGAAGCAGCCGAGTCAATCAGTTTTTTGACGAATCTTCATGGAGATATTTGATTTGCATCCATTGTTCATTCTGGACCTTTGGATTATTAGGTGAATTTTATTCACCGTTGGATTTCAAATCCAGAGATTCTCCCTTTTTATTTTGGTTAGATTTAAGGGGGAAATCTTTCCAAACCCGAGATTTTCCATAAATAAATGACCTCTGAATCTTTAATTTGATTGGATGCATATAGTTGCGTTCCTTTGGCAAGATCTGAATTTCTTTCAGAATTTAATTCTGTTGATAAAATGGGCTTTGAAAGCCGGTCACGTGTGGCCACGTGATCCATGGTCACGTGTGAGCACGTGACCCCCTTTGGAATGAAGGATCCTCTTTCTTTCTGCGTTCTGCCCTCTTCTGCTGCTCAGCCGTCACGTGTTACCACGTGACCCCTGGTCACGTGTGAGCACGTGATCCTTGTTTGAACTTTCTTTCTTTGGTTGTTCTGAAGAATGCGTTTGCTGCCTTAAACGTCACGTGCCAACACGTGACCCTGGTCACGTGGGAGCACGTGACTTCTTCTGAAGCCTTTTTCTTGACTTGGTCAGTTATCCGACGTGCCTTTGACGCTTGCATTTAAACGTCACGTGTCGCCCTGTGACCCTGATCGCGTGGGAGCACGTGACTCTCCTTGAAGCTTTTCTTTTCCTTCTTCGCAGTCAGGGAATTGAACTTGCCTTAATGACGTTTTCAGGTGTCACGTGCCAACACGTGACCGCTAGTCACGTGTGAGCACGTGACCCCCTTTTGAAGCTTTCCACAGAAGCTTTCCACAGAACCTTTCCTGATTTTAAATCAGGAAACATTGGTCTCTTCGGAGATACTCCGGTCGTCGGAATTTGATCGCTACTCCCTTTGGCTTGCTTAACTCCACTTGAATAGCCTCCACTCTTCTTGAACTTAGAGAATTTTGAGGAAATTTTCAGAATAGAGGAGAGCTAGGGCATGTGATGGTATTTATAGGGTAAAAATGAGAGAGGGTGTGAAGTAAAAATGAATTAAAATGGATTTAATGGTGTTAATTAGGGATTTGAAGAGTCTCTGTTTGATTGCAGGAAAATAAAATAGTTCAAGGGAGTTGAGAGGAGCTGAAGGGACGAGTGTGCAATGCACGGAGTGATTTGGAGCAAGGCGGACCGTCGGTGGCGGCCATGATCATGAAATGGGCGGTCGGATCTCGTCGATTTGTCTCGAGGTTCGTGCCACGTGTTTAGGTGTGTGTTTACTCCTCTTTGCGCCTGTTTGATTTTTCTGAAACTTTTCGTTTCTCCATGAATTGCACGTGCAACTCTTGGGCTTCCGAAAAATTAAAAAGAAAAATATTTAAAAATAATTGGGACTGATGGGAATCGAACGCACATGCTATGTCACAACAGTGTAGAGGCTTTACCAGTGAGCTATAAGTTGTTTCTTAACTTTATTGAACAAAAATAACTTATAACTTCTACACAGGCTGAAATACCCTTTTCTATACATTTCAACAAATAATTTTGTAAAGGGATTTCAGAGTCGTTACATTTTACTCTCCTTATAAAAATTTTGTCCTCGAAATTTATATTTACATAGAGACTAATTTTCAAAAAGGTAAGGGTATCGAGCACACATATCTTCTTCTCGTTCCCAAGTTGATTCTTCTGGCGAATCATTTCTCTACATCACTCGGACCAAGTTTACCTCCTTGTTCCGTAATGTCTTCACCTTTCGGTTCAGGATTTCAACTAGTTGCTGCTTGCAAGTTAGATCAGTCTGTACTGTGAGCTCTGAGTGATCAAATAAATGACTGGAGTCGCTCACATATTGTCGTAGCTAGGATTTGTGGAACACGTTGTGCAATCTTTCCAATAAGGATGGTAGTGCTAAATGGTACGCCACTTCTCCAACTCGTTCGAGTATGTCGAACGGTCATATATACCTTGGAATTAATTTACCCTTCTTGCCAAAATGGATCACTCCTCGGTTTGAAGAGATCTTCAGGAATACATGCTCTCCGGGTTGAAACTCCAGATGCCGATGCTTTGCATCCGCCTAATGCTTCTGTTGGTCTTGGGCTATGCGCATCCTTTCCCTGATCATGCGAACCACGTCCACAGTTGCTACGATCATCTCTGGTCCAAGGAGTTCACGATCTCTCACGTAGTCCCAACTCAGCGGAGAACGACACTTCCGTCCGTAGAGTGCTGCAAATGGTGCCATCCCAATGCTTGCCTGGTAGCTGTTGTTGTATAAGATGTCACGCCCCGCTTCCCAGAGTGTGCTAAGATCGGCACATGACAGAGCCAACCATGCTATCTGTGGCTAGGAAACATCCCTCCACAGTCACATTACGGCTGTCTATAGATATCAAGAACGATAGAAATAAAACAAACTATCTAGTACATGTTCATGAGCCAAAATAAACGAGTCAAGAAATAATATGCGGAAGCAATAGATCCAATAAATAATAATAATCTGGAATGTACGTTCCAAATACGGGCTCACATAAGGAAAGAAAATGCTGAAAGAAAACTAAACTAAACTACTAACAGGTCCTCACTGCTCGGCCTGTTCACTGAAATACTCCTGATCGGCCTGCTGCAAGGGTAGAGGATCTGGGCCATGCAAAACCCAGACGTCGGTGCGTCATAATATCAACAAAAATATAATCAGGGGTAGCAAAACATCCAGGCACGAGTATGAACAGTAATAAAGGTATAACAGTAAAACGAATGTGGAACGGTGAAGGGTAAAAGTATATGTGACGTGCAGTGGGTAATTTGAACTAAACTACTGGTAACTACTCTCAATTCCATGAAATCAATTTAATGAATCATCGATGTAACTCAATAGTATCCTGTGCGTGCCTGGGACCACGGTCAAGACTCTCGGGCTAAATCCGAGACATGCTGCTAGACAGTAAACATGTAACATGTACAGACGAATGATGTCAGCAGCAGCATCCCGGGGCTGGCCTAGCCCATAAAACTGATCAGTATAAGTATCGAACTGTCGAGTTACAAGTCAGGTTTCATCATTGATTTCTCCATACCCCCAAGTTATGTGTTCAAGTCAGGTATTGATAAATCTGGAGCTAATACCAACACAGGATCAAGCAGGTACGTGTTTGTCTATACAGACAACAGGATATGTCCATCGGGACAACATGTCAGGATTGTCGGCATTAGAAACAGGATCAGGTATCAAGTCAAGTAATGATATATCAGGTCATGTCAGGTAGTGTACATGTATCAAGTGGGTGCCCAACAATAAAATGTAGCAGTATTGAATCAGGGGAGAATACGGATGTACGATAAAAGCATAGGTGCACAAATATCTACCAGGGGTTACACCATGACTAAGCATGATGCACAATATCAAGCATGGGGTACTAATGTATTAATAATATGAGTTAATGTAATATGCTGTGCAACTAAGTATGCAGAATTAATTGTATGGATACACAAATAGACATGGATGCATAACTAACTATCAAGGGTTACAACTATAGTTCCAAGACTAAATGAGATGCACATTATCTAGCATAGGGTACTAATATATTAATAATATGAGCTAATATGATCTGTAGATGCAGCTACATGTATTATGGATGCATAATAATATACCTAGCATGTAGCAAGATGAATTAGCATGCGACTTGATATGTAAATAACGATATGGATGCACACGGGCGTCGTAAAACGGTAAAATGGTAACATGGGATGCACAATACACTAAACATGTAATATAATTATTAATATGGTTGTAAAATATATCATAGCATGTAACAAGATCAACTTGCCTCGATGGATCACAATACGGATACGTACGGCACGTCCGACGTCGGTAAATCATCGCAACGCACACACGGCATACGGGACTGGTCCAGGCAAGGCAAGAGGGTAAACACGCAAGCCAGGGATGTTCACTGGATCGTCTGGATCGGCAGCGACGAGCACGGCTTCGGCGGGAGACCGGAAAAATACGAGATCAAGAAAGCACGAGAAGAAGAAAGAAGAAGAAGAAGAGGAGGAGGAAGAAGAAGACAGATGTGGGTTTGGTGCCCTGGGTTTGGGGTTCTGGGCCGAGTTGGCGAGGGTGACGATGAGGTTTGCCAGCGTGGGGTTTGCCGGCGAGGTACAGTGGGTGTGCAGGTGGTTGCAGGAGGTGCTCGGGTTCGGGAAAAGAGAGGTTGAGAAGTGGAGTGGAGGAAGGTGGAGAGGAGGTGACGACGAGGTCGTCGACGGCGAGAGCGAGGTGAGGAGCTAGGGTTATTGGTTGTCGGGGTTAGGTCTTCGGGGGTTCTTGGGTTCTCGTGGAAGAATGAGAGGAGGAGAAGAGAAGGTGGAGGCGGTGGAGGTTGTGAGGATGAAGATGGTGACGACAGTGATGAAGACGACGAGGAGGCGAGGGTTCGAAGTTAGGGTTATGGTTTACGTGAGCGCGAGGGTTTCTCATCGTGGGGATTTAATAGGGAAGGAGGGAGGTGAGTGTAAGGAAGAGGGAGGTGAGCGGAATCAAGAAATGCACAGTAAGTGCGAGATGAGAGAGAGAGGGAGAGAGAGAGAGAAAGGAAGAGAGAGAGAGAGAGAGAGAGAGCGAGAGTCTGTTGCAATTTTAAAAAGATTTCCTTTTTAAAAAAATTTAGAAAGATTTTTCTAGTTACTAAAATTTTTAACATAATGTTTAATAAAAATATTATATTAATAAAACATTTAATATTTGGCTAATACAAAAATAGTCCAAAACACACCCGGATCGGGTCTAAAAATCCAGTTTTAAAATACGGAAAATATACGTGTCAACCAAAATTAAAACAGGATATCCGAGTAACGAAAATGTATACCCCCAAGAACGGATGCACGTACGTGCGCGTAGCCATCCAAACAAGTCCGTTTTCACTGAACGGGATGAGAATAAGATGCGCGAATGCTATCACAGGGTTAGGGGTATCATGCAGGCCATGCAATGTATTTTTAAAATATTTTATGTGACTTGAAATGTTATACTTAAAAATGCAGATGCCAGATAAATGCCAGTATGCAGTATAAAATAATGTAAGTGCACGGATCCATATAATAAGCCAGGATAAATCATGAACATAAATCAAGACATGTTTCAAGCTTGCGGGTCGGGTCGGATGCAAATACAGATGTCAAAACACTAATCGCACCCAAAATACAGTAAATCAGGAAAATACCATAAATAAAGAAATACTCAAACTAGAACTGGTATAAATGAACTAGGGTGTTACATAAGAACTCCACAAGGTGTAGGTGATCTTCCTACGAACCTCCGAAGTCTAACATAAAGGCTCTCAGCATGTCTTCCAGAATCTACATTGTTCACTCGGACTGTCCGTCTGTTTGTGGATGGTACGCCGTGCTGAAATTCAGACTCGTCCCAGGCTAGCTTGCAGACTCTGCCAAAACTGTGATCGGAATCTTGTATCATGATCGGAGACGATGCAGACAGGAACCCCATGTAATTTCACGATCTCTTGTATGAGTTTATGGGTGTCAAGACAAGTATGGTATATCTTAAAGGTATAAATCTTGCTTTAGATTTTTACTCACCTCCATGTACTTCCTTGCCTACGTCTCAGTTAACTGGCCAACTCTGAATGGAATAAAGTGAGCTGACTTGGTGAGTCGATCCACAATAACCCAAATTGCATCGTTACCCTTCGTGCTGCTAGGGAGAGCAGTTACGAAGTCCATGATAATGTGCTGCCATTTTCATTCTGGGATTGGTAATGGCTGAAGTAGATCAGCAGTTCTGTGATATTCAGCCTTCACTTGCTGACACACCAAACACTTAGCTACGCTCCTTGCTACTTCGCGCTTCATTCCATACCACCAGTAGTGTTGCCGTAGATCCTTGTACATCTTTGTACTGCCAGGGTGTACCGAATACACAGAGCTGCAAGTTTCTTTCATCAACTTTTCTCGAACAGAGCCGACTGGTACACATAAACGACTTCCATATCATAAGGATCCATCTTCGTAGATGATGAAGTCAGTTCGAAGTCCACTTTCTACTTGTTATCAGATCTTTTGTAGCTTGGCATCATTTGCTTGAGCTGCCTTGATCTGATTTACAAGAGTGGACTGGACGTGTAAGTTCATCAAATATGAAGCGTTACCTGATATGACTACTTCGATCTCCAATCCATGCAATTCTTGCTGTAGTCTCCACTGAGCGGTGAGGTTCATTGCTAATGGCTGGTGACTAAGTGCATCAGGAACCACGTTCACCTTTCCAGGATAATACTGTAGGTTGATGTCGAAGTTCGCCATGAGTTCTATCCATCTTCTCTGCCGCATGTTGAGTTCCTTCTGAGTAATTACATACTCAAGACTTTTATGGTCAGTGTATATATCCACTCGTTCTTCCAAAAGATAGTGGCGCCAAATCTTAAGTGCGAAAACTACTGCTGCCAGTTCCAGATCATGTGTTGGACAGTTGCGTTCATGAACTTTTAATTGGCTTGATGCAAAAGCCACAACTTTTCCATACTGGTGTAGAACACATCCTAATCCTTTACCGGATGCATAACAATGTACATCGAATCCGCCAGATTGATCCGGTATTACGAGAATATGAGCAGAGATTAACCTCAACTTGAGTTCTACAAAAACCTTCTTACATGCTTCTAACCACACGAATGCTTTATCTTTACGTGTGAGCTTGGTCAGGGGTGCTGCGATCTTTGAGAATCCTTTAATGAATCGTCGGTAGTATCTTGCTAAGCCCAAGAAACTTCTTATATCTTTCATAGTTTTTGGTCTCGGCCACTTACTGACAGCTGACACCTTAGCTGGATCCACAGAGATTCCTTTTCCTGAAATGATATGTTTGAGAAATCCGACTTGATCTAGCCAAAATTCACACTTGTTATACTTGGCATAGAGCTGATGTTGTCATAAGTCTCCAGGACAATCCGTAAGTGCTCGGTGTGCTCTTTCCGATTCTTTGAATACACCAGGATGTCGTCGATGAAGATAACAACAAACCTGTCTGAGTACTCTCGGAAAACTTGGTTCATCAAGTTCATAAAGATGGAAGGTGCATTGGTCACGCATAATGGCATTACGAGATATTCATAATGACCATAACGAGTCCTAAATGCCGTCTTCGGAATGTCAGACTCCTTGATTTTCACCTAATGATATCCTGAATGAAGATCTAACTTTGAAAAGATACAAGATCCACTTAACTGATTGAAAAGGTCATTGATGCGAGGTAGTGGATACTTGTTTTAATTGTCACCTCGTTCAAAGCTCGATAATCCACGCGCATCCTGTAGGTACCTTCTTTCTTCTTCACCAATAGCACCGGAGATCCCCAACTTGATGTACTGGGTCAGATCCAACCTTTCTCCAGAAGTTCGTCCAACTGAATACAGATCTCCTACAATCCCTCCAGACTTAAACAGTATGGAGCTTTTATTACTGGTTATGCGTTGGGTTGTAAATTGATGCTGAATTCAAGAGCTCGACCGGGAGGCAAATCTGATATATCTTCTGGGAATACATCCTCGAACTCTCGAACTACCTTTGGCTTCGATCCTTCCGCTTGCAATGTTGCAATCTCGCCTTCTTTGGTTTTGCTCTGTAGATGCTAGGCTCCAAGGTCCGGTCTCCAGTTTTGAAGTAGAACACCGGTGATCTGGTATTTCAAACACTACCTTCCTTTGGCGACAGTCGATGGTAGCGAAGAAAGTTCCCAGCCAGTCCATTCCCAAAACTATGTCGAAGTTCGGTTTGTCCAACACCTTGAAGTCTACATAGAATTCTTGACTGCACACGACCGCTGGACACAGATCGTATCCCAAGGTTGCTTTTAGAACGCCGTTCCCCGAACTAACGTTCCAGGTAGATACAAGCGGTTTAACTGAGATCGCATGAGTTCGGACGAACCGTTGTGACATAAAGCAATGTGATGCCCCAGTGTCGAAGAGCGCGAGTGCAAGTAAAAAGGCTACTAAGATTGTATCTAAGTCGTGTGGGATTTGTTTAGGTATAAAAAATATAAGATGGCTATGAATTGAAAGGATTGAAAGAGAGTATGGAGGAGATTTACCAGTGATAACCTGACCCGTAGGTTCGTCCTCTTCGACCGACATAGTGAATGCTTGGTGTTACGACACTTTCCTCTATGCCTGGTTAAACACTCGGCGTTGGGGTGGAGCGGTCTGAATGCGGGGAGCTGGAGCTGGTAAAGCTAACCGGGTAGGAGGAGCTTGGATTGCCGGTAGGGTTGTTAGGTCCTCGGTTCTGGGGGCATGCTCCAATGGCATGAGTAGAAGAGCCACAGATCAGGTACAAGTTGTTCGCCCTACGACAGTTCTTCACAAGGCGCCCTGTTCTTTTGCAGAAGATGCAAAAGTCTGGCCTGTTGTTGGCGAACAAACTTACTGGCCTCCGAGATGGTCCATTGAAAACTGGCCTGGAAGAGGCCCTTCCTGTGATCTGGGGCACAAGGCATTTCACACTGGCAGTCTGCGGCCTGCCCTTCTTCATCATAACTGCCTCATAGCGTTGGGCAGCCTTCAAAGCAAGTTCATAGGTTGGGAAATCCCCTATAGCAAGTGCATCTTGGATTTCGGGGGTCCAACCCCTGCTGGAATCATCATGCCCGGATCTCAGCAGTGGGAATAAGGTGTGCAACGAACCTGTTATCACCTTGTGTTAGCAGTGTATTAAGTGAGATAAGAAAATTGAGTTTGAGACTATATCTTACCGGCCGAGCATGGTAAACTCAGTATCATATTCATCTACCGACTTGACCCACATCGAGCCTTACTTTAGATGGATGAACTATTGCTCCATGTCAAAGTGGGCAGTCTCTGGGAAGTACTTAGCATCGAAGAGGTCTCAGAATGTTCTCCATTCTATTGGTTGCGCGAGACGGCTCTTTTCAGCCTTCCACCATAACCTGGTGTTATCGGTCAATTATAACTTAGCAACTCTCACCCAGACTATATCTGGCACTTGAGCTGCTGCCAGGTCATCCTCGATTGCTTGAGCCCATTCTTCTGCTTCAAACAGACTCTCCTTACCCGAGAAGTTCTTTGGGTGCAGTGCCCGAAACTGCTTAACTCTGGGTGCTTCGGCTTCGGGGTGGTTCATAAGGATAACAGCCTGCTGCTGCTGACCCATCAATAGGCTCTTAATAGACTCAAGAAGTACCGTTTGTTCATTGATAGGAGCTGCAACGGTAGGTGGCGGTAGTAGTGTAGACGGTGGAGTATTGCCGTTGACGTTTATGCTAGTATTGTTCGGAGAGTCCATCACCTTGATATAAAATATAGGTTAAAATAGATTCAAGAAATTCAAAATGCAAGGAATGTAAATATTTATTGAATTCATTAGTTCTTGTGGTATATTATTTATGACTTCATGCAGAACTGACCTGCATGGGCCACCAACAAAACCTGTCACGCCATACTTCCTAGTAGACAGAAACGGTGACGTGGCAAGCCCGCGGCATATTTATCTAGAGAAGGTTATTCCCTAAATAAATATACTAAGTATATTGAAACAATAATACACAATACAAGAATAAATGGAGACTGTAAAATTTTTCAACAAACATCTTTATTTACATTCAACTTTCAATATTTACATGTACACGAGTTTCATCTAGAAAGTAAATACAATAAAGGAAATGCCTACACATGTGGCATACATAAGCTGAATAAAAGGTGAAGCTAGGCTAATCCTGAGAAGCAATTCAGTTGTAGTCTTCCTTTGTGGCCTCCACTTCTTCCGTCTCGACCGTATCTGACGAACATTCCAAGAAAAAAAGGTGGATGGAATGTCCGTCGGTGAACTAGCGCTCAGTAAGTCCCAAGGATAAACTAAGAGTAAAAATGACAAGTGTAAAATATATATACATATGACGAGTAACAGTATATGTTCATGGGTAAATATGTACTATAGGTCTCTATATGGTTACCATGTTAACGTTAAGTTCCAAGTGTGAATATCAACGCAGCCGTAGAAGTATTCACGAGCTCAAGAGTGGAGCCCCAGGAGAAAGGAAACACGGGCCCATTTCATGTGTCAGTATCGGGGTTCTAGGCTGTGGATGAGTCAACTCGACTAATATTTGAGTAAAATAAAAAAGAGGTTAATACGGGACTCCTGAAGCTCCGTTGGATTCACATAAGAAACTATCCCAAGCATCCCGAGTATAACTAGTTTATAACTGTATAGTATACTTAATTAAATTGATGGATTGGTTATAACATGTCTTGATCGAAACCATAGATTGCAAAAGGTGTAGAATGAAGTATAGTGAGCCGAGTAAAATGCGAGTCATGTCAATTGCAATCTTGGTTCGAGTTAAATTAGTTCGAGTATATTGAGTTTGAGTTCATGTTCAATGTTTAGATTCGAGTTGGGTTAGAGTTCGAGTTTGTGTTCGAGTTCGAGTTCAAGTTTAGATTCGAGTTCAGGTCTCTTTTTTCATATGAATTGTTTTAAACTGTTAAAAATCTTATGTTCGGGAGAAATCGGCAACTGCTGCACATGGACGACAAGATTTGTGTTTTTTTCCAAGACAATTGCCATTGATAACTCCATTAAGTTGTCTAACCTGAATATGCAAACACTCATTTTCACCGGCTCCCCGGAACTTTAGAGAAATGATACCGCTTAAACCTATATTAATCTAGAGTCCTTAATATTGTTTGTTTACATTGTTTTATTTCTCGAATAGGTTTTATGAAAAATATATTAATATTGTTTAAAAATAACCTCGAGGGTAATTTATAATATTTAGGGTTTTCATGAACATATATTTTAATTGTTGTGGTGTTTTGGTGATAAAACTTAGATTTTAAAACTTTATGGTATTTTTATGAAAATTAGCTCTTTTGGAAACTTGTTGGTATTTTATTAAAAATTCTAATCTTTCATTAAAAATATAGTTTCAAAATTTGTTTTTATTGAAAATACGAATTCATAGTTTTATATAATTTCCAAAGTTTAGTTTTTATTTAGAAAAGTCGTATTTCTTAAAAACTGTATTTTTATTTCCTTTCGAGAGCGAATATTCCGTGAGGAGTTTTGCATCTCGCTCTACTATCCCAAGAATGTGCGATAACCCGTGCCATCCATTAGCTGGTTTCCTAACGAGAGTTGTAGAGCCATATTTGCCAAGGATTTGAAATATCGATTTAAAAGAAATCCGTTTTGAAAAAAATGTGGTATTTTAATATAAAACTTATTTTTTACATAAACCCTATGTTTAGAACCTTGTGCTATGAAACCATAGTATGCGTGTGGGGTAGTTCGTTACCCCGTGAATGATCTAAAGATTTCTACTCTGGTTATTGAAATTACGGTTATATTAAAGTTCATGGTATTTTAATGAAAAAGTTGTTATATGATTGTTTCATATGAAAA
This sequence comes from Agapanthus africanus, assembly GCA_030015575.1. Lineage (NCBI taxonomy): Eukaryota > Viridiplantae > Streptophyta > Magnoliopsida > Asparagales > Amaryllidaceae > Agapanthus > Agapanthus africanus. The sequence continues at coordinate 194,552,630 of CM057339.1, read as the reverse complement.
TTTTATTAAATTAAAAGCTAAATGATTGTAAATAAGGTTACAAGTGGTGTGAGAAAGTTAGTTTGACCTATTTTGCTTAATGAGGGGATTACAAATGTTAAAATAATATATATCGGAGTTAATTCCACTTTGTCGATGTGTTTTTAGAAGACGATTTGAGATGAAATAAATAGAGAGAAGAGAGACTTACTCGTTGTGTATTGTTAGGAAGAGGTTAAATTAGAGAGAGGGGGTATTGGTCTCATATGCTCCGATCGTCGGAATTTGATCGCTATTCTTTTTGGCTTGCTTAACTCCACTTGAATAGCCTCCACTCTTCTTGAACTTAGAGAATTTTGAGGAAATTTTCAAAATAGAGGAGAGATAGGATATGGAGTGATATTTATAGAGTAAAAATGAGAGAGGGTGTGAAATAAAAATGAATTAAAATAGATTTAATGGTGTTAATTAGGGATTTGAAGAGTATCTGTTTGATTACAGGAAAATAAAACAGTGTAGGGGAGTTGAGGGGAGCTGAAGGGACGAGTGTCCAAAGCACGGAGTGATTTGGAGCAAGGTGGACCGTCGGTGGCGGCCAGGATTATGAAATGGGTGGTTGAATCTCGTCGATTTGTTCGAAATTCGTGCCACGTGTCTAAGTGTGTGTTTACTCCTCTTTGCGTCTGCTTGATTTTTCTGAAACTTTTTGTTTCTCCGTGAATTACACATGCAATTCTTGGGCTTCCGAAAAATTAAAAAGAAAAATCTTTAAAAATAATTGAGACTGATGGGAATCAAACGCACAGGCTATTTCATAGCAGTGTAAAGGCTTTACCAGTGAGCTACAAGTTGTTTCTTTCTTTTATTGAACAAAAATAACTTATAACTCCTACACAGGCCGAAATACCATTTTCTATACATTTAAAAAAATAATTATGTACAGGGATTTCAGAGTTTTTATAGGTATTGATCGAGAGAAAGTCAACAAGCAAGCTCATCTGAACCCTGCAAAATCTATTAGTGACAATCACCGTACAGTTCGGTCTATTCATCTTAGAGTGTCGCATAACGGGTCTGGGAGGTGGAAACCGCCAGACTCCCAATAACCTGATAAGTTGTATCGATCATAAACTCATAACCAACTGAGAAATAACACTTACTAGTAAATCTCAGTTGCCTTGGCCAAGGAATTATGGTTATAGTTGATCTGGCACAGCACGGCCTCGACTCCCAATACCGGGAGAGATGAAATCCCTTCGATCACTCACTGTCTCCATATGCTTCGGGACTGTACCCAATTAAAATTTGTTTGCACGACTCTTTAAAGATGTGGTAGGGTAGTAATCAAAGTACAGTGGAACATACACAAGACACTATGACGATCTTAGGTCTACAGACTACCCTGTACTTATGTCACATGAGAACTGCTATCTGATGATAGGTACAATACCATCTAAGAGTTCTCAGGTGAGTCCATCCAGTGTAACTCATTCATTTAATGAGCACCTGTATATAATCTTTGGTGTCAAACACCAATGGATATGAGATCAACCATCATCCCGGTCAGGGTCAAGAAACGTATACATTAATCGAATCTGGAGTATTGATGCCTAGTCTCGATACTCCCTCGACTAGGGACATTTAAGGATGTACTTATAGACTACCCATGCCCCGCTAGTATGATCCCTGTTAGTTGTATGTATGCCCTAGAGGCCATTATTGTATATGATTGTATATTATAGTGGATGCTTGGATATATATAGAGAGGACTTTCTTGCTTGACATGATAGTATGTTATCAAGTTACTCTTTATCTTAACATATAGACTTGTATTGTGATAATGTCTTGCTCTCACATGCTGGTAAAACCCTTAGGATGTATACTTTACTACCAGGATTATGATGCAGATCAGACTAGTGGGGCCAGATTAGTCCACAAGTTCATCCTTTAATTGTTCCTTGTCGTGGGTGTATCGAGACGGGGCATCGATATTCCAGACTAGACTAGCGTATACGCTTCTTGACCCATATGATGGGCGATGGATGAACCCACATCCATTGGTGTTTGACATCAAAGATGGTATACGGGTGCTCAGTGGAGATTGGGTACACCGAGAACTCCTAGATGGTATTATACCTCACGTCAGATAGCAGTTCTCTGGTGACACCGATACAGATTAGTCTGTAGAACTGAGATTGTCATAGAGTCTTGTGTGATTCCCACTATGCTTTAATTTCCACCTTACAACGTTCAAGAGAACGTGCAAAACGGTGGTTTTTGGGTACAGTCCCGAGTCACATGGAGGCAATGAGCGATAGGAGGGGTTTTGTCTCTCTCTGTATTGGGGGTTGATGTTGCGTTGTGCTCGATTGGCTATAACAAGAAGTCCCTGGCCAGGGCTGATACGAAGATTTACTGGTAAGTGTTATTAGTAGTTTCTCGACCCGTTATGAGCCTCACATCGACACGACTTATCAAGGTATAGGGGTCTGACGTTTACCACCCCTAGACTAGATATACGACATATCAGACGAAGAGACCAGACTGTATGGTAGTGTTACTTATTGGATTCATAGGAGTATGAGCAGACTTGCTTGTTGATCTTCTGATCGCTCAATACCCAGGTAGCCGTTACGTCCGCTAGTACCGCTGACGGCTTGTGGGTGACTGATATGATCATCACCTACTGCCGGCGTATTGACGAGTCTTTAGAGTCCTACACAGAGGTTTCCTGGCTCAGATGAAACAAAATAGGAGCACATATGTGATATGTGCGGGACCGAGATTGATACGCTTATGTGATACCGTATTCTAATCTCGCGATATATGATATCGGTTGGTTATATATGATATGGCCGGGTTATCGAATCAAGTGTTGATTCGATAAGTTGATATATATGATATTAGTCGGTTATATGTGATATAACTGGATTATTAAATCAAGTGTTGATTTAATAATTTAATGTATACTTATATATTTGATATATTAACATACATTAACTAATATTAAGCTCATTTAAGTATTTCTTTTTCTCACTTATGCATATAATATATATGTGATATATATTGTTGTATTTGTTTTTATGTGTCATGCTTGACAATACATTGTACATGGGTATTTGAGACTCACACCGTACTTGAGATAATATGAGGTTTTAATTATTAAGGGTAAATCAAAATTAAGTGGAAAATTGTCATGGTTAATAAAGCTTGGAGAAGCTTGTGGAACCATTAACTTAGTCCACTAATTTTGTCTTACCTTAGATATTTATTAACCTAACCATTATCTAAAGACATGGTTAAGTCTCTACATGAGTTATATGAGATATTTCTCATCCATGGTTTCCATTATATTCTACACTTCATCTTCTTCTTCACAAAAAGAAAAAAGCTCTCTAGGTTTTCAAGAGGTGAAGAAAATTAGTGAGAAAAATAATTCTAAGGTGAGCAAAAATCCTACTCCATCAACCTACACTAGATTAGCCATTTAGTTTTGGTTTGTTGCTTCGCTAATTCCTAATTAATGAAGAGGTAACTTGAGTTGGATATTCCTCAACGTAGATCATCTTCGGCCTCGAAGACTTCAAGCAAACTTGTTCCTTTCACCTAGTGGAGCCTAGCGAGAGTCCGAGAGACCACTACTTGGAGTGAAGGTACTACTACACAGAGCTTTTGAAGTGAAGGACCAGTCTATAAAGGTTGTATTCCTTATTCACTTAGTGTAATGTTTGATTACATGCTTACTTAACCTAATTCCTCTAGTTAGATCCTAGGCTAGGGTTAGTTAGCACACTAAAATTTTATAAAATAGCATGGTTGATACCTTCCGAAACCTTATAGTCGTGCTAAAGAATCCTTCAGTGGTATCAGAGCCAAGCTAGAGAATTAGACGATATTAGTAGAATTACAAAACCGAAACAACTCCGAAATAGTCGAAACAAAACCCTAGTTTCTGTCAAAAATTTTAAGTCCTCTAAATTTTTTTTAAACAAGTGCAGAATGTTACATGAGATGTAATATGAACACCAGACAAAAACGAGCCCTTTCCACCGGATTTGACCCGGCGAGAACTTAAAAATAACCGGCCTGGCCGGTCTTAGTATGTGATTTTGTCTTCGTTTTTGTTTGGTGCTCCAGGCTCTAGGGTATGGTGTTTCAGGTATTGTTTGTTTTTACTAAGATTGCATGTGATGTTATCTTTCTGTAAAGGCAATTCGAAGTGTTTCGTAGTCGTAATTTTAACATCGTTTCGGGTAATTTAGACTGCGTTAAAAAGTTCAAACGAATATCAATAACCCATTTTCACCCCTCTCTGGAAATTTCCAAAAGTTGGAACATTTTGGGTTTAAAAATCTTCAGAAAATCATGCAAGTAATTCTATGGACTCTCTACAAGAACGATACCCAAACTTGACTCTTTGACCGCGGAACCGCGGCCAAACCCTAGAGTTTGTGGCAGTTCCACGGCGCTATGAGTGAGGCATGGGTCGGCCCTTCTACGGTTGGTCCGTAGGTGCTGTGGCATATTCTGGATAATTTTTAAACTGTGCTCAAGTGTTGAGCCCCCTGAGAAATTTTGGGTGTTTGTTGATTCGATCGAAATGTTTAATATCGTTTAACTATCTGTGAATTGTGATACAATATTTGGAATCCACAATATTTAGTTTTGTGAAAACTAATTTGAATTTTATAGATCTAGAAATTTAGTGTAACGCTTTAAAATAAATTGTTTAGGTTAATTATATGTTAACTAGTGACAATACATGATTTTCGTAAAACCAAATTAATAATTAGTATCTACATAAACATGAATATAACTATTTTAATTATGTAAGTACTTATTTGATTGGTATTTGTTAGTTATTTATTTAACTACTTGTTTACTAATTATTTTCTTATCTATTAATTATTTAGAATATTATTTTAAGCATGCACACACTAATCTAATGCTAATCCTAGGCTAACAAGAAGTCATCTTAATTAGGCAACCATGACAAAAAAATATAAGAATAAAAATTGCAACATGTTCTTCTCTTCTCTTGTTCCAAAGGGTTCTAGAGTTTTCCTTTATAAGTATAATGAAAAATAAAAGAAAATGAGATGGGGGTGGGGGGGGGCATTTATTGCTTGGCATGGTCACATCTCTCCCCCTACTCTCTCTAGAATTCTCTTCCCCTCAACTTGGTAGTCCCTTTTCTTCCTCTCCTTCTTCTTGCAAAACACCTCACCACCTCACAACTAAACCTACAAATCAACACAAATCATTATGCAAAATCATCACAAAACCCCATTTTCTAAACTCTTTAGGAGTTTGTTCAAGCAAATATTCTTTTGGTGGCCAACCTAATCAAGTGAGGGTCTCATCTAAAATCTTTTAAGGTATGAAATCAAGTTCTCTCCTTCTTTTTACTAATTCTTACTCTTAGTATTTTAAATTAAGGTGTTAGTGTAATATTAATGCAAGTTTAGGTTTTTAATATAAGGGTAGAATAAGTATAGGGTTTTGATGATTGATTAGGGAAATTAAGAGTAGATTAGTGTCTGTTAGTTTTGTGTAAACACTAGCTTGCACTAAAACACCATGATATCTTAAAGTAGTGTCTAAATACAGTTTTAGCTTAGTTTAGTGCATTTTCGTGATCTTCTATTAAACCAGAAGTTGTAGAGATAAGTTGCAATTACTGTGAATTACTTATGAGACTAGGATTGCACCATCGAAGCCCGATCCCCAACCTCGATCCTTAGGCCACCATTTTAATGATTCTGGTCATAATTTGTGGCCAGATATGGGACTTGGGTGTCGGGGGTTTTGTAGTGGGTGTCTGCTGTATATTATAGTTCTTTGGTATGTGCAACTTTTCCTAATTGCACTCGTATCAAAATCTGGAGCCGTTTTACCTTAAATATGACGTTTGTGCAATGTACGATATGTGCATTGCGAGTCTAGTTTTGGTGATTTCTGTGTATCATAGCAAATCAGGGTGGTTTCAGCTAATGGCGCTAGTTTTGTGCTCCAAGTGCACATGTGTTTAGCTAATGGCGCTAGTTTTCTCGTATGGTCTTGTTATCGCGTTCTATAGATTATCTAGCCTTATGTGTTTGCATTGTGCGATTCTAGGATTGGTTGTAGAGGCGTCAGACATGGCGCGGAAAGATAAAGCTGAGATCGGATCAGATTAGCCGGGACGTCCCGGTGAGTAGATGTATACATCTATGGGGGATCGTCTGGATGGCGCGAGGCGCCCGATGGTTTAGTATTACTTATAGTATTTGCATTACACACGTAGTTTCCTAGTTAACCATCTCACTGCATCGTATCGTTATATGTATATATATATATATATATATATATATATATATATATATATATATGTGTGATATCATCTTGTAGGACACCAGCACCATTACCGATAATGCGCATGTTTCACGTACACTTGCTTGCCGGCTCACACACATCATTATTGGTAATTGCTATGTCACGCACACTTTAGAAAACATTACTTTATTGATATAACTTGCTAGTTAGTAGTTTCGACATATTGTTAGTATGTTTGCTTCATATGCTACTTTAGAAACTGCGTTCCTTACTTAAAATACTTCACGCATTCATACATTCATTCTGTTATGCAATATTATAGGGCTTTATGTCGGTATTCACTGCTTCTTGTCTCTTGATTTCTGGGATTTCGGATTTTCTATGAGATTTCTAGATTTGGGAGAAAACCGCAAGACTTTTATAAACTCATTATCTTTTAAAAATGCAAGTTGCGGTTTTTTCGTGATGTATGTGTCATCCACCATGAGTTTTCTTTATTGCTGTTGGATTTCGAGACCCGATTCGAGGAGTAGAGGAACCGTTTCGGGTATATGGTGGTCTCGGTATGGTACTCCGGGACGAGATAGAGATTTCTTGGGGATGACGATGAGCCTGGCAAGGGCACGGACTACCTACCAGTGATGTCTGGCACGGCGGATATCCGGAGGATACCGACCGTAGTCATGAGATTTGATGATTTAAGCCGATCCGGACTGACGGAGCCCGAGATATTGATATATTATGACATTGAGATGTCGAGACATTGAGATATTGAGACTTTGAGATATATATGTTTTGTGTCGATACTTGATACGGATTTCTATGGGTTTCATTGATGATACTTCAGTTATTTCACAGGAGTTTTACTAAGATGAGATTACAGATTTTCTCGTACCAAACATATTCAGATTTTGTGTTGATTATGCATTCATATCGCATACATATTAGTGTATCACATCATATCAGCATATGTAGGATTGTGACACATTTGCGTACATACTTACGATAGCCTTATTAGATGTTACTTACTACTCACGAGTTGGCAACTCACCCCCGTTGTGCCACAGTATCTTGCAGGGTTGACCCGTCAGCACAGTAGCGGCGGGCATACTTTCTTCGTTTGCTTGGGCTTACGGCTTGCTCATGGTGGGTTGAGAGGATATCTTGTTTTCACTTTGTATATTACTTTGTATCTAGTACACTCCATCTACCCTTATATATTGGACTAGATGGTGAGACTTGAGACTTGTATTTGTGGTTTGGTGTCGATGCTTACTTGAGTCGACGTGATGCTTCATGCTTTTATACTTATTTCGCATTATTATGATATATTCATTGCATCTGGTTGCGATTCCTCCTTTGGCGAAGAGCTAGCTCCTGCTTGGGGATACCTTGGTTGATTTATATGTCTTTTCATGTGTTGTACCCGTTTGGGGGCCAGTATTTACAAAGTAGACTCTGCCGAATTTTTTGGGAATTTTGATGTTTTTTAAATGTTTAATGCGACTTGTTTTAGTTAAAATCGCTTTCTTTTAATAAGTTTTCTTTCACTCTATTTCTTATTTGGTTTAGATTTCTTACGCCTTTAGACATTTCATAATTTAAGTGCCAGTCATGTTTCGTACCTTTGGGTCTTGACATTTAGTCTCATATGATCGGTTGCCGCGGGGTTTTGATTTGGATCAAAACTCCGTCGCAATTACGTAGTGTATGCGAATGTTCGCCGGGTAACATCACTAGATAGCCACGTCCTATAGCCCCGACCAAGTGACTACAGGAGAACCCCGTTGCCTAAAGCATCCGCCCGGGTGCTCACGGCCGCGGTGTTCCGCCTAAGTGCACTTCGTCGATGGTATCGGTGGTGCGGCCGTCTACTAATGTTTTCAACGAGCATTCGATCAGCTTGTCAGGAATCTTGTTGAATTGCCTGACTTGTTATTGAAAAGTGTTTTCAATATCGAGATTAAAATGCGGGGTTTATAATGTTAGGCATTAAATTCGGAATATGAGATATTCCGGGTTTATGATGTCTAAGGAATTCATATGGTTAGGCATGAAATCCGAAGTATGTGATATTTCGGGTTTATGATGTCTAAGGTTGTTGCGGATTCCAATTGTTGTAGTTTCACTTTCTTTTCTGCGACCGTAAGTGTAATGTGGTGTATCGCCGGTTTCGTTGCTATATGTCAACGGCAATTGGGATATGCATATTTACTTACGTTGCTGATATGTGATGTTATGTGTTGCTGTGATATGTTATATTGGATCATCGTGATTGAATAGCCGGGTTTTTTTTGCATGAGATGAGAGTTTTTCATTTTCATTCATGTAAAAACTTGTATGTAATATTCTTTTATTGGGGCACTTCTGGGTTGAGGATGTTGTCACCATTGATGTATATTATTTACTTTTCCGCATTAGGATAGACCCAAAGAGGGGAGCACAAGTCACCGGGTTCTAGGGTCCAGTGGGAGACCATCTCGAGGAGTCGAGACCGGGTCTCCTAACTCTAAAATTGACAGGGTTGCTTGCCCCTCTCAAAGGGTTCTAGGGATGTGGGTTTGGCTATTCATCGCGACCGTGGAATCCGTGTTTTTTTACCGGCTTAATTTAAAACACGGAATTCCTAGTATATCCAATATTTCATATGTAGACTTCTACTGCTGATATTCTGTGATGTGATCACTTTATATGATGAGACGAATGTTGTTATTATATATATGATATATAATAAACGTTGCTTATGTTTTGCATCCGCGCTAGTCCCGCCCCGCTATGCCGTTAGTTAAGTAACCTAACGGTGCATAACGGGACACTGTGGCGAATGCAGATCGCATAAGCGTACGTTCTATTTTTGTTTCTTCTGTGATGCTTAGGAAGATTAAATGATGGGACTTCATTAATGAGATTAATGAAAAAGAAAGAAACCTAAAGATGCTGTAGAATTAAATTTTCAAAAAGGGTAGCTCTAGTTCTTATTTTGCATAGCGGTATTCCTCGATGAATATCTAGCACCTCATTCGATGAGGAAAGCGTCGAGATCCCTTCACCGAGAATGACCTCTTTAGCAAAAGCTAGCAGATGCTATACCCACTCTGTTTATTTTCAAAAACACATGATTTTAAAAGCGGAGCTTAAATCACTACTTTTTTCAAATCACTCGATTCTACAACGATATCAAGTTCATTATGCAAAAGGTTTTCTTAAAAACCTGTCGTAGCCCTCTGTCATTTCAGATAAGTACTATTTAGTATTCGTGCTCCGTTTGTTGACCATAGCCAAGGCGTAGTGTGCGGTAGCTAATTAGTGCTTATCTGCAGCTTATGATGCGATTGAGTTAGGGTAGTCGTACGACTTTGTTGACCATAGCCAAGGGCCGTATAGGTGGGTTTAATTCAATCATGAAATGACGGGTTGAACTTGACTAGCGCTTATGATTTGTTGACCATAGCCAAGGTCATGAATTGCTAGGGGCAAAATATTATCGGGAATTTCAAGTGTTGAAATTTGCAATGAGATTGCATACCTTCTATGAGATAGTTGGATTCCGATACCCACTGTGAGTAAGAGTTACTCCTGGGAGGGTTTTACACATCACGATTACCCGATCAAGTAGGTGTCTAGAAAGGTGTTAACGGGGTTACGCTCATGGGAAAACGAGGTTTATTTTAATTATGTCCGTGCAAAAGCACGGGGAACCTCCCTCAAAGTACCGATACTGGCCTGGCTGAAAGATTGGCGAACTTGTAGGGTGTAATTAATCCCGGCTAGTCTTAACTTTTAGGGTTTGAAGGAAGATTTGATAAAAAACAGTGGGAGCCATCATGATTAGATAAGATAATTACCAATCTAATCTTGCAAGAGCATACGCTAAGTGTTTTCTTCTCTCTCTCTCCAAGTAGCGACCATGTCACGCCTTAATCAAGATAATAATATGGATGTATTGACCGAACCTGCTTATTATACTGAGCTGGAGAACGTTGGTTCCGCTCTATCTTATAATTGTTATAAGTCCGAGCAGGAAATAGGGGAATATTCGGATTCCCACGCCACTCAAACGAGGAATGAGCATACTGATGCATCTTCTTCGGGTGTGTTAGTTATCAAGAACTGTTTCTCAGTACACTCTACGTCCTGGGTATTATATACCAGATCGGGATCCCACATATGTAATATGTTATATGGGCTAAAGAAAGGTAGAGAACTGGGAATATATGATCATTCTGTAAGAGTAGGGAATGGTGCAAATGTTGCAGCCAAAGCAGTTGGCGAATATCACCTTGTATTACCAAATGATAATACATTGATTCTGAACGAATGTTATTACATACCGAACCTGATATGCAATATTATATCAGTTTCTTTATTAAGTAAAGAAGGATATAATTTTGTATTGCAGGATAATGTTATGAACATTTTTCTGAATCAAAAGTTGATTGGATCAGGCTCGTTAAGTAATGGCATATACATTCTAAATCAAACCACAGTCTTAACGTACAGAACACACACAAGAGGAAGAGTTCAGAAATGAACGAATCCTTCTTGTGGCATTGTAGACTAGGTCATATTAATGCGACATGACTAGCTAAGTTACATAAGGATGGATCTTTAAATCCGTTCGAATTTTCATCTTATGAAACTTGCCAGTCATGTCTCAAAGGCAAGATGACAAAAACTCCGTTTACTGGACACGGAGATAGAGCTACGGAACTCTTGGGACTGATACATAGTGATGTATGCGGTCCCATAACTACACATGCCAAGAATGATTTCTCGTACTTCATTACATTTACTGACGATCTCTCAAGATACGGACATGCGTTCCTATTGAAACACAAGTCTGAAGCTTTTGAGAAATTCAAAGAATATAAGCATGAAGTCGAGAACCAGACGGGTAAAAGTATTAAAATCCTACGATCCGATCGGGGAGGAGAATACTTGAGCATGGAATTCTGTGACTATTTAAAAGAGAATGTGATTCTCTCTCAGCTTACTTCTCCGTATACACCACAACACAACGGTGTATCGGAGCGGAGGAATCGCACCCTATTGGATATGGTGCGCTCTATGATAAGCACCGCTGAGTTACCTATTTCCTTTTGGGGTTATGCGCTTGAGACAGCAACATACCTATTGAATAGAGTTCCAACCAAATCAGTGCCTACCACTCCATATGAGACATGGAATGAGAAGAGACCATCTCTTAAGCGAGTTAAGATATGGGGTTGTCCGGCTTATGTCAAAAGGCAAAATCCGGAAAAACTCGAGACACGATCAATTCTTTTCAAGTTTGTAGGATATCCAAACAATTTGTATGGATATCAATTCTACCTCAGCGAGGAACAAAAGGTGTTTGTTACTCAACATGCCACCTTTTTTGAAAAGGAATTTCTTGATAAAGAAATTAGTGGCAAAGAGGTTGAACAAGAAGAAGTTCCAGCTACACAAACTATAATATAAAATTTAGTGGAACCAGATGATTCGATTGTCCCCGACGAACCCCAGCCTCTCCGCCGATCTAGTAGGGTTCCTCATTCATCTGAGAGATACTACGGTTTTCTCATTGATGGTGGGAGCGAGGATTGCATCATGGAAGATGATGACCCAATTAGTTTCGAGCAGGCCATCACGAGTGGAGACTCTATGAAATGGCTGGATACAATGTGGTCTGAGATGGAATCCATTTACACCAACAAAGTATGGACTTTGGAAGTTTCTCCTGAAGGGGTAAAACCAATTGGGAGCAAATGGATCTTTAAGAAGAAACTTGGTGTAGATGGAAAAGTTGAGACTTTCAAAGCTAGACTTGTTGCAAAAGGTTTTCGTCAACGACCAGGTGTGGATTATGATGAAACCTTTTCTCCAGCGGCTATGATTAAGTCCATCCAGATCCTACTTGCCATCGCTGCATACCATAACTACAAAATCTGGCAGATGGATGTTAAGACCGCCTTTCTAAATGGTGATTTAGAAGAGAGCGTATACATAACTCAGCCAGACGGCTTCGTGGACAGTGGGAGCAGCGGAAATGTGTGTAAGCTGCTTAAATCAATCTACGGGTTAAATCAGGCATCGCGGAGTTGGAACATCTGTTTTGATGTAGTAGTCAAAGAGTTTGACTTCGTCAAAAACATAGATGAACCTTGTGTATACAAGAAGATGGCAGAAAGTACGGTCTTCTTCCTCGTATTGTACGTGATGACATACTCTTGATAAGAAATAATGTTTCTATGCTGCACTCGGTCAAGCTCTTCTTATCATAAAGATTCTCCATAAAGGATCTGAGTGATGCCTCCTACATCCTGGGGATTAAGATCTATAGAGATAGGTCTAAATGGATACTGGGATTGTCCCAATCCAGGTATATTGACACCATACTAATGAGGTTTAGTATGAAATCAAAGTTGGCATTGAAAGCATTATTTCTTTCCCCGAAGGCAAAGCAGGAGGAACCAACCCGATAACCCAAAGCGTGGGAATTTACCCACGATCTCAGGAATCACTCTCTCCAAAGAGATGTCGCCCAAGGCTGATTTGGAGAGGGCTCGCATGCAAGGATACCCTATGCTTCGGCAGTCGGGTCTATCATGTATGCGATGTTATTTACCCGACCGGATGTAGCGTACGCACTGGGTGTTGTAAGCAGGTATCACTTAGATCCTGGGGAGAATCACTGTACAACTGTGAAGAACATTCTTAAGTACTTGAGAAGGACTAAAGAAATGTTCTTGGTGTATGGTAACGGTGAACTCCAAGTGGAGTCCTTTACTGACTCGAGCTTCCAGAGTGATAAGGACGACTCTAATTCGGTCTCGGGTTTTGTCTTCACCCTTAATGGAGGGGCGGTTTGTTGGAAGAGTTCCAAGCAAGAAACCGTGGCAGACTCAACGATGGACGCTGAATACATCGCTGCCAACGATGCTGCCAAAGAGGCTGTCTGGATGAAGAAGTTCAAAACCGAACTTGGTGTGGTTCCGTCCATCGAGCATCCAATACCTTTGTATTATGATAACAATGGAGCAGTGGCTTTGGCCAAGGAACCCAAGTCCCATCAACGATCCAGGAATATTCTGAGGCGGTATCGCCTGATCCGGGAGATAGTTAATCGTCGGGAGATCGAGGTCAGGAGAGTTGACATGAAGAATAACACGGCGGATCCACTAACGAAGGTCATACCCTAGATACAATTTGAGAGACTCTTCGGGATGTTGGGTATGAGATACTACAACAACTGGCCTTAGTGCAAGTGGGAGATTGTTAGTTGTATGTATGTCCTAGAGGCCATTATTATACATGATTGTATATTATAGTGGATGCTTGGACATATATAGTGATGACTTTCTTGCTCGACATGATCGTATGCTATCTGGTTACTCTTTATCTTAACATGTAGATTTGTATTGTGATACTGTCTTGCTCTCACATGCTGGTAAAGCCCTTAGGATGTATACTTGACTACCAGGATTATGATGCAGATCATACTAGTGGGGCCAGGGTAGTCCACAAGTTCATCCATTAATTGTTCCTAGTCATGGGTGTATCGAGAAGGGGCATCGATATTCCAGAGTAGACTAGCGTATACACTTCTTGACCCATATGATGGGCAATAGATGATCCCATATCCATTGGTGTTTGACAACAAAGTTGGTATACGGGTGCTCAGTGGAGACTGGGTACACTGAACATGACTCGCTGAGAACACCTAGATGGTATTATACCTCCCGTCAGATAGCAGTTCTCTGGTGATACTGGTATAGATTAGTCTGCAGACCCGAGATCGTGATAGAGTCTTGTGTGATTCCTAATGTGCTTTAATTTCCACCTTACTACGTTCAAGAGAATGTGCAAAACGGTGGTTTTGGGTACAGTTCCGAGTCACATGGAAGCAATGAGCGATAGGAGGGTTTTCGTCTCTCCCGGTATTGGGGGTTAATGTTGCGCTGTGCTCGATTGGCTATAACAGAAAGTCCTTGGCCAAGGCTGATACGAAGATTTACTGGTAAGTGTTATCGGTAGTTTCTCGACTCGTTATGGGCCTCACATCGGCACGACTTATTAAGTTACTGGGGTCTGTCGTTTACCACCCCTAGACTAGATATGCGACATATCAGACGAAGAGACCGGACAGTACGGTAGCGTTACTTATTGGATTTACAGGAATATGAGCAGGCTTTCTTGTTGATCTTCTGATCGTTCAATACTCGGGTAGCCGTTACCTCCAGATAGTACCGCTGACGGCTTGTGGGTGACTGATATGATCATCACCTACTGCCGGCGTATTGACGAATCTTTAGAGTCTTACACAGAGGTTTCCTGGCTCAGGCGAAATGAAGTAGGAGCACATATGTGATATGTGTGGGACCGAGATTGATACGCGTATGTGATACCATATTCTAATCTCGTGATATATGATATCGGTCGGTTATATATGATATAGCCGGGTTATCGAATCATGTGTTGATTCAATAAGTTGATATATATGATATTAGTCGGTTATATGTGATATAGACGGATTATTAAATCAAGTGTTGATTTAATAATTTAATGTATAATTATATATTTGATATATTAAAATACATTAACTAATATTAAGCTCACTTAAGTATTTCTTTTTCTCACTTATGCAAATAATATATATGTGATATATATTATTGTATTTGTTTTTATGTGTCATGCTTAACGATACATTGTATATGGGTGTTTGAGACTCAGACCATACATGAGATAATATGAGGTTTTAATTATTAAGGGTAAATCAAAATTAAGTGGAAAATTGTCATGGTTAATAAAGCTTTGAGAAGCTTGTGGAATCATTGACTTAGTCCACTAATTTTGTCTTACCTTAGATATTTATTAACTTAACCAATTTCTAAAGCCATGGTTAAGTCTCTACATAAGTTATATGAGATATTTCTCACCCATGGTTGCCATTCTATTCTACACTTCATCTTCTTCTTCACAAAAAGAAAAAAGCTCTCTAGGTTTTCAAGGGGTGAAGAAAATTAGTGAGAAAAATAATTCTAAAGTGAGCAAAAATCCTACTTCATCCAGCTACACTAGATTAGCCATTTAGTTTAGGTTATTTGTTTCACTAATTCCAAATTAGTGAAGAGGTAGCTTGAGTTGGAGATTGCTCGACGTAGATCATTTTCGGCCTCGAAGACTTCAAGCAAACTTGTACCTTTCGCCTAGTGGAGCCTAGTGAGAGTCCGGGAGACCACTATTTGGAGTGAAGGGACTACTATACAGAGCTTTTGAAGTGAAGGACCGGTCTACAAAGGTTGTATTCCATATTCACTTAGTGTAATGTTTGATTACATGCTTACTTACCCTAATTCCTCTAGTTAGATCCTAGGCTAAGGTTAGTTAGCACACTAAAATTTTATAAAATGACATGGTTGATGCCTTCCAAAACCTTGTAGTCGTGCTAAAGAACCCTTCAATCCCTATCATACTTCTGGTAGTCAAGCTGAGATCCTACGGGCTTTATCATTATGTATTAGTGATACGTGATAACGAATAAAACGTATACACATGAATGATAAATAAAAACCATATAGCATATTATCATATCGAGTAAGATTGTTCTCTTGTATAGGTCCTCCTACAATTACAATAATTTCCTTAAGGGCACCTATATCCAACAATCTCCCACTTGCACTTAAGGCCAATTATTGTGGTATCACATACCTAACTTTTCTACTAACAGTTTTACAAACTGTATTTGAGAAACAATCTCAGTGAGGGATCAGCTGCAATGAATCTATCTTTATCTCTCTATATCTCAATTTTCGCGGAGATCAACTATCTCTCGAATTGAACGATACCTGCCCTAGAATTTGCCTGGATAGATGATGGGACAAAGTTCATAAATGAACAATTTTATCTAGCAACTTCTTGGGCTGTATCCACAGCTGATTCATAATCAGTATCCAGCGCCATAACTACCCCAGTATCCTGATTGAAACACTTTCCAATATACTGCTCCCACCAAAGAGAGTAAACTTATAACTCGTGATATATAGACACTTTTTCTTTCTTGTTACCTTGGAGACTAGAATCGGTAACCGCCTCCATATAGAGGCTGCCATTACTATTCACCAAGAACATCCACATATGTTCTTCACTGGTTTCCTATATGTCTTTAAGATCAGACTAATATCTGCTTACCACATCAAGTGCAAAAGCAATATTTAGTCTTATAGATGACATCTCCCTAGAGAGAGTGACTCTTCCATATGCGGGTACATTACCGCGCTATGAGTCATCCATTCTAAACTGCTTTAGAATGGTGCCATCTTACTTGAGTTGGGACAATCCTAAAAACTCCTATTAGATCTATCTATATAGACCCAGTATCCAGAATTAGTTGATATATTATCTTTAACGACTCTGAATTTACTGTACGAAAATTTTCAGTTTAATGTACAGAAATGAGTTTTTAGCCTGAGTATGAGTTATAAGTCACTTTTGTTAAAGAACAATAAGATGCCACTTGTAGCTCACTGGTAAAGCCTTTGCATTGCTGTGATGTAGCTTGTGCGTTCGATTCCCATCAGACACATTATTTTTTCTGATATTTTCTTTTTAATTTTTTGGAAGCCCAAAAGTTTACACGTGCAATACACATAAAAATGAAAAGTTAGAAAAATTAAACATGTGGAAAATGGAGTAAACACTGGGAAGTACACGTGGCACCAATCCAGAGACCCAACCCTAATAAATGACCGGCGGATCTTGCTTCTGGGCCGGCGCCGATGATTCGATGGTGACCAAATGTCCCCAGGCTTTGCACACTAATCCCTTCAGCTACCCCTAACACCCCTGCACTGTTTGATTTCCCTGCAATCAAACAGAGACCTTTCATTTCACCATTAAACCAAATTTTAATGCTTTTTAATCCAAATTTTTAATTCCAAAACCTTAATTCTATACTATAAATACCACCTCACACTTTGGCTCAGCATCATTCTGAAATTTCTAGCCAAAACTCTAAAAAATTCTCTAAGTACAAATGGAGTAAAGAGGAGTTAGCAAGCGGTCAACTTCCGGCGAAGGATCGAAGCTATTCCTGAGCTCCCGCGACGCCACGACGACAACCCTCTCTTCTTATACCTTTTCTTAACCTAACTAAGTTGTAAGTCCCTCCTAAACTTCTTTTCCCTTCATTGAATTTATCTTTTTATAAAAATTGGTAAAAGTTGAGTTAATACCGATATCACTTTTTTCAACTCCTATAACTCCAACTCCTATTATCTTTTGGTCAAACAAATTTTTATAAAATACTTTTAACCTTAAACCCTAATATTTAGAATCAAAATTTCATTAAAATTCTCATGTGAAATAACAATAGTAACACCTTTTCGTTTAAATACCATGAACTTTAAATATCACATCTTTTAGTTTTTGTTACAAACATACCTTTAGGAAAACTTCATGAGGTAATGACCTAACTCTAACATGCACACTTGATTTTATAGCACGATACTTTTTGAATGTATTTTTCGTTGCGAAGACATTATTACAAGAAAATACCACTTACTATAAAAATCGGATTTCTTTTAAATTGTATTTTAACTTCCTTTGCGATTATACCTCTATAACACTCTTTAGGGAACCCGCTATTGGATGGTGCGGATTATCGTAAATTCTTAGGCTAGTAGAGCGAGATGCAGACCTTCTCACGGAGCATTCGGTCGCATTTGGTCTCGAAAGGTTTTAAATACGGTTTTTAAGAAAAACGAATTTTTATAATTAAATAAAATTAATTTTTTAATAATTATATAAAATTAAAAAATCCATATATTTTCAAAATATAGTAAACTTACATTTTTTAAACTGAAAGAATTGCAAGTTTCACTAAAATACTATCAAAATACCAACAAAAGACATGTTTTACAATAAAATACCATGAACTTTCCAAGCTAAACAATTATCACTAAAATACCTCAAATCCTTAAAATTCATATCCATGAAAACCCTAAATAATATAAATAAATACTCAAGGTTTATTTTGAAATTTTATTAAAAATATTTTTCATAAAACCCCTTCGAGTTATATAAAACAATATTTAAGGACTTTAGTAAATATAGGTTTAAGCGGGATCAATTCTCTTAAACCCCAGGGAGCCGGAGAAAGTAAATGCTTGCTTATTTAAGGTAGAAAACTTAACGGAGTTATCAATGGTAATTGTTTTGGAAAAAGACACAAATCCTGCCGTTCATGTGCAGCAGTTACCGATGACTCCCGAACCTAATTCAGGATCTAAATCAGTTACAAGTGTCTGACTCAGTCTGAGTCTAACGTAAACCTGAATCCAAACTCAAATCAGAGTCCAATTCAAACATGAATCCAAAGTCTAACATGAATACTTGAACTTGAACCTGAATACTTGAATTCAAACATCAATACCAATCATGAATACTTGACTTGACTTGACCGAACCATGGTTATAATTTGACATGACTTCTTAAATACATGATTACATCCTGAACTTGACTACTTGAACAACTTGTATCCATGGTTTCGGCAAGACTTGTAAATATAACCTATACAATACATTATGCGGGGATAACGGGGTAGATTGGTACAGAACGTATTAACGTGGCACGAGATGGTCACTTAAAAGACACCTACATGAACTATCGTACCGTTGTCCTGTGGGTTTTGACGGGGCCTTGTACTACATGTTACCATAGTCCATGGGGTAAGATGGACCCCTCTCGTATACACAAATACCTTCTATACCAAGCTACAAACAACTATGTTAGAATAACAAGCATATACCTGTACAGCTTAACAGTTTCATTTAACATTACTTATTTTATTCCATTCCTTCTTTTGGGAATTGCCGAGCGCTAGTTCGCTGACGACATCTCTATCTATTCTTTCTTTGGAATGTTCGTCAGGAGGACCGGACTCTCAGGAGATCGAGCCTAACCAGGAGGACTTGGACCAGCTCACTACCCAGCCGGACTTCTAGCTCTCCTAGTATTTGCTTTCAGTTTGTATGCCACTGTTTAGGAATTTTTTATATCATTGTTTCTTTTTATTTTCAAACAGTTGTATTTAAAGTGAATGTAAATAAAAGTTGATGTTTATTATTTTTTATCACTTGTCATTCTTGTGCATTATATATATATATATATATATATATATATATATATATATATATATTGCTTAATTACGCTTAACGTATTTATTTCTTAGTAAATACGTTGCGGCCCGCCACGTCACCGATTTCGTACACTGGGAAGGGCATGGCATTATCTAAATATTATATGGAGAGACATTCGTGACAACCATAGTTTGACCGAATTGTAGTATAGGAATTTTACTTTCTATCAGGAGTTTGTCATCCACATACAATATGAGAAACATGACAGTACTCTCTACACCCTTCTTACAAATACCAGGTTTATCTATCATTTTGATGAAGTCAAACACTTTGACCTTGACATTAAAACGGATGATCCATTTCCTCTATACCCGCTTTAGTCTATAAAAAGACCTAAGCTACTTGCACACCTTCCGCTGCTCTCACTGATTACGATAACTCTCTGGCAGAGTCATATACAAGTTACTTCTAAATCCTTATTTAGAAAGAAGTTATATTCATCCATCTACCAGATATCATAGTCATGAAAAACAACATGGGTAAGTTATATCCGTATGGACTTCAGCACAGACACTGAAGTAAAGTTTCATCATAATCCACACCGGATATTTGATGGAAAAATTTTACTATAAGTCCAGCTTTATTAGGTTAATACATTTCCATTTGCACTGATCTCGAAAGATCTACTTGCTTCTTATGGGGTTTACCCCTTTCAGGAGCACCCAACAAAGTCCATACTTTGTTGCAGTGCATGGAGTCCAACTTGATATCTTGGCATCCAGCCATCAGTCGGAAGTCATCACTTTCTATGACCTGCTGATATAATAGGGTCATCATCATATGATGCAAGCCTCCCTTTCACCGTCTACGAGGAAACCGAAGTATCTCTCGGGTGGCTGAGATTACTTACTAAATCTGCGGAGTGGCTAAGGTTTGTCAGGGTCAATTGAATCATCAGGTTCTACTAAATTTTCAGTAACTGTTTATGGTTCTGGAATCACATACAGTTCTACCATACTCCCACTAATTTCTTTTATAAGAAATTCCTTTTCTAAAAAGGTGGTGTGTCGAAAACAACTTTTGATCCTGAAAATGGTAGAAGTTAAACCTTTGCTAAAGCTTAGGATAACCATAATCTTTCTATTACCGAAATGTGCCATGAGTTTGTCCGGATTGTGTTTTTAAGCATAAACTGGATAACTGCATATCTTAACAACCTTAAGAAGATATGTTCTATATCACATATAGAATCATATGCACTAATTTAGATGGAATCATATTCAAGTGGTATGCAACTGTTTCCAGTGTATATCCCTTAATGAAAAAGTTACCCAACATTACTCATCAATGAGCGCACTCATGTACGAGTAATTTGAGAGTGAATCATATTATCGATTACGGAATACCTAGCACAAGTATCCAGATCTTTGAACACTTCGAAGAATCTTGGTACTTCCAACGTTTGGTTCTCTAATTTATTCTTATATCCTATAAACTTCTCAAAATATTTAGACTTGCATTTCAACAAGAATACGTGTCTAAAAATAGAGAACTCATAGAAAAACGGAATGAAATATGAGTACCATCCCCTTGTCCATGTGGATACCAGACATCATACATCACTATATATAAGTCCTATAAGTTCATTAACTCATACTCTATGTGTTGTAATTTGAAAACTGTATTTTGGTTAAGAATATATATCTCGTTATTCAATACACCTTACCCAATCATCAAATGATAAAGGTAAATGTTCATAACATATTTTTCAAAATTTATATCCTACCTTATCAAATAAAGAGACGGATATATGAGTTTTAAAATTTCCCCAACAGCAACAATTTCTCCGATTTCCGATATTGAAGATTAAATAACCTTTTCGATACTCTAATCATTCTCAGCATCTGTAAAGACGTACAGATGTAGGATATTAATCTGGTATCAATATAACCAGGAGTTAGAGTTAATTGGAAAATATTTTTCGATTACAATCATATAGAAAACATGGAACATCAAAATGTTTTGAGGGGTGGTGGGGTATTCCTAATAATTCCTCTTTCACCGCCCAGAGTCATAACAGTAGTTGCATTTTTCCTTTCCGCTCACTTCGACTCTTTTTGATGTTTCTCCATCTTACCTTCTGAATACCGAACATAGGATAGCTGATTTTCTTATTTCCCTACTTTTCAGTATCAGCCTAAGGTTTGGAAAAAGACTATCCAACAAATATAACCGGTATATTGTCCTTATTTAAGGAGCTCTCAAACTTGAGATAAGGTGGAATGGAGAGACAAATGAATTGTATCATATACAATTCACTTTCTCTAGAACCAGCGGCCATCCTTGACTGAAACATTTTCTCCGAGTTCGTATATGTTCCCTCATAAAATGAGGCAGCACCTCACGTGAAAGACATGTGAGCGCCGGTGTGCAAAGCACGTGGACACTTGTATTTGGTAGGATTAAATCCTAAGGTAGCACCTCACATGAAAGGCACGTGAGCGCCGGCATACAAGGAACGTGAGCATCGGCGCCAGTCTTTAATCCTATAGCAGCGCCTTGCGTGCAAGGCACGTAAGCGCCGGCGTGCAAGGCACATGGGTGCCTATTGCAGTAAGAATTAAATTCTTAAGTTGCACTCACGTGCATAGTACGTGAGCGCCAGCGTCCAAATTAAAACGGGTCTTCTTGAGTAGAATTAAATTCTACATGGGAAATATTTTCCTAAAATCTGGAGATATTCTCTGTTAAACAGAGCCGTCGGATAAAAGATCCAATGGTGATAATAAATCATCATTATTAAATGATAGAATTAAATTCTATTGAGAAAAATATCTCCCTGATCTTTCTTAAATTTAAATATTCTCTGTTAAACAAAGAACCATTGGATTAAAAATCCAATGGTGATCGAAAATCACCGTTTGAATAAAGAGATAGAATTAAATTCTATATATGGAAAATATATCCTTAATCTTATTAAAAACAAAAAAATATATTCTGTAAAACAGAAATTCACTGGATCAAAAATCCAACGGTGGGTAAAATTCCCTAAATAATCTTTGAGACCAATTAAATCAATTGGTATCTCTCAAATGAGAGATTTTCTCAAACTGATCAATAGTTTGCCTTACCTATATAAAGGACCCGAGACTTCAAGTCTCATACAGAGAACTCCCAATAAACCTCTGCAAGAAAAAAAGATAGAAGCTACAACTGAGAATTTAATTCTCTTGCTGAAGAAAAGTTCATTCTCCTCTCAAATCCTAGGTAAAAAAAAAAAAGATAAAAAATATCTCCTTTGCCTAACATATGTCAATGCAAGGGTTTAACCCTTAATAAAGAACTTAGTTCTTTCTTCAGAACTGAGATCTGCAAGACAAATCTCCCATACGTTGAGAATTTAATTCTCATCGGGAAGATTTTGTTATTCAGACTCAAGATTTGGGGAAAAACTAGATATAATTTCTCTAAAAATAGGGTTTAACCCTATAAAAAGAACTTAGTTCTTGTAAAAAAGGAACAAAAGAACTTAGTTCTCAAAAATCTTATTCCAGATCTTTAAAACATAGATCTTGGTGATCATTAATGGCCAAAATGCCATTAATAAAAGTTTAACTTATTTTCAAAAGATAAATAGAGAGTAAATCTCTAAAGGGCTCAGCGCCTCATGTGAAACACACGTTGTAGGGTGTTTTTCGTCACCCCATTGAGATGGGAATGCGCATGCGCTTGTCAGGAACATTACAGATTCCCCCTGCCTAGGGTAGGCTGGGGTTTATTGATTGCGGGGATCCAAATCTTCGGCAGCCGCGGACTAAGCTGCCGTTAATTACCCTTCGCCTTTGGAGCGAGGGAACCTCCGATTAACGGGTCAAACAGGTCATGCGAACTCAATGTGCAGTGTTGTGTTTTGAAGGGGTTTTGGATATATCGGGGGCCCCGCAGAGTTTTTACGGGGGTCCCGCTACCCGGATAGCGGGCTGGGGGTCAAGGGGGCTAGTAGCCCCCTTGCGGGGTGCGGGGCAACACCCTGTTAGAAATTTTTTCTAACGGGAACAGTGTGGTGAAGTATGTGTGTGTGTGTATACATATATATATAAAAAGGGAAAGGGCATCCAAAGGATGCGTGGGAAAAAGCGCCAGCGCTTTGGGTGCTAGCGCTTCACGTGCCAGGTACGTGGGTGCTCGTGCGCTAGCGCTTTGAGCGCAAGGGCCCTAGAGCTTTGGGTGCTAGCGCCTTACGTGCCAGGCACGTGGGCGCTCGGGCGCTAGCGCTTTGAGCGCAAGGGCGCTAGTGCCTCACGTGCCAGGCACGTGGGCGCTCGGGCGCTAGCGCTTTGGGCGCTAGCGCTTTGAGCGCAAGGGCGCTAGCGCTTTGGGCGCTTGGGCGCAAAAAGGGAGTTGGTCCCTGCACTAGGAGTTGTACTCCCAAAAGAAATACTTATTATTTTGTGTATATATTTTGAGGAGTTAAAATCCTAAGGTATTTTTGGAGCAGATGAAGGGGCTTCTCCCTTGAGCCCTGGATCTTCCCCAAAATGGGGTCTTTAGAGATGGGTCTCCTTCTTCCTCCTCCGTTGGACAGATCTTGAAGGACAAGAGGGGTGAGATTTTAAAAATCCCTCCTTTTTAAGATCTGATGGAAGATCCGATCTCTCCTTTGTGGGTTTTGTGGTGAAAAACTATTTAGTTTTGGAAAAGGAAGAGTAAAACTCTTGATTTAATTCAAAAGAAAGAAGAAGGTTTTAGAATCTTGAGGAAGGAGAAAGATCACAGATCTGGATTTTTTTGGGGAGAGAGAAAAAGTTATTGAGATATTTTCATTATCTTTGCCTTTATAGGCTATACACTTTACATATAGCCCTTTGAGCTTTACAAAAATGGCATTTTGCCCATCACATGCCTCATGTGCTATTTCTTTTTGTACATAAGCCATGGGCTTTACAAAAATTTGGCTTTATGCCCATTTTCTTACATTTATTCATAAAATAAAATAAAAGAAATACAAAAAAATTATTTATTACAAAAATTTTATTTTGGCATGGGGGAGGCTGACCGCTTCATGTTCGGGCTCGACCCGGGCATTCGCCCACTTGATCTGGGCTTGGGTCCACTTGGCTTGGGGTTGACTTTGATTTTGACTTGGTCAACCGGGGTGTAAATTTTTACCCCAACAAATTGCCCTCATCAATAAATGCACACCACATATGTGGGTCGTGTGCATGAAATTGATGGATCTTCTTTTACGTGGAGGCGACTTGATTTGGTTCCCGCTTTTGGAAGGCTGGCACTGCCCTTTTTATGACATGGACGGTCGATGCTTGACGTGTCTCCGAGATGGAGTGTCTAGTTGACTTGATTCCAAGGCGGAGCATAGTTCCGACGAGGAGGTCGTTGCTGCCCTTTTAGTGACGTGGATGGTCGGTTCTGCCTGTTTTGCGACTTGGACGGTCGATGCTGCCATTTTAGTGACGTGGACGGTCGGTGCTGCCCTTTTTACGACTCGGACGGTCGATTTTGCCTTTTTTGCGATTTGGACGGTCGATGCTGCATTTTAGCGACGTGTACGGTCGGTTCTGCCCTTTTTGCGACTTGGACGGTCGATGCTGCCATTTTAGCGATGTGGACGGTCGGTTCTGCCCTTTTTGCAACTTGGACGGTCGATACTGCCATTTTAGCGACGTGGACGGTCGGCTCTGCCCTTTTTGCGACTTGGACGGTCGGCTTTGCCTTTTTTGCGACTTGGACGGTCGTTGCTGCCATTTTAGCGACGTGGACGGTCGGTCTTTTTTGCGACTTGGACGGTCGTTGCTGCCATTTTAGCGACGTGGACGGTCGGTTCTGCCCTTTTTGCGACTTGGACGGTTGGTGCTGCCCTTTTTACGACTTGGACGGTCGATGCTGCCATTTTAGCGACGTGGACGGTCGGTTCTGCCCTTTTGCGACTTGGACGGTCGATTTTGCCCTTTTTGCGACTTGGACGGTCGATGCTGCCCTTTTAGCGACGTAGACGGTCGGTTCTGCCCTTTTTGCGACTTGGACGGTCGATACTGCCATTTTAGCGACGTGGACGGTCGGTTCTGCCCTTTTTGCGACTTGGACGGTCGGCTCTTCCCTTTTTGCGACTTGGACGTTCGATGCTGCCATTTTAGCGACGTGGACAGTCGATTCTGCCCTTTTTGCAACTTGGACGGTCGATGCTGCCATTTTAGCGACGTGGACGGTCGGCTCTGCCCTTTTTGCGACTTGGACGGTCGGCTCTTCCCTTTTTGCGACTTGGACGGTCGATGCTGCCATTTTAGCGACGTGGACGGTCGGTTCTGCCCTTTTTGTGACTTGGACGGTCGGTGCTGACATTTTAGCGATGTGGACGGTCGGTTCTGCCCTTTTTGCGACTTGGACGGTCGGCTCTGCCCTTTTTACGACTTGGACGGTCGATGCTGCCATTTTAGCGACGTGGACGATCGGTTCTGCCCTTTTTGCGACTTGGACTGTCGGTGCTGCCCTTTTTGCCACTTGGACGGTCGGGATTTGGCTTGTTTCCGATGTGGAGCTTTGATTCCGCCAGGGAGGTCATTGGTTGTCTTGCTGACTTGATATGATTTGGGTTGGCATCAGTATCGCTACACTGGAATATGACACCAGGAGCGAATCATCATTTGCCATGAGTGGATTTTGGGGATTTTAGTTTTGGTCTGGCATCAGCACCGCTTATACTGGAATATGGTACCGGGAGCGAATCATCATTTGCCATGAGGGGATCTCCCTCGTTTCCAGTTTAATGACTTAGGGGTCATCTGTTCCCAGTTTAACGACTTAGAGGTCATATGTTCCCAGTTTAAAGACTTAGGGGTGTATTGGATTGGAGTTTGGAATTTTAGGGTTAGGATAGGCATCAGCGTTGCTAACACTGAAGCACATGTGCCAGGAGCAATTCATCATTTGCCTTTTCCTGTTGGGAAGCGGTGGCTTAGGAGACAGGTTTAGGTCCCTATCACCTAAGGCTTTTCAATTTTATGAGCTGTAAGGGTCCCATAAAAGCATTTTCTCCCTACGAGTCGAAAGGATCTCGTAGGTGTATTTTCTCCTTAGGAGTCATCAGGACTCCTAAGTGTGTTTTTCCTTTATGAGTCGTAAGGATCCCACGAAGGTGTTTTCTTACGAGCCGTAAGGATCCCGTAAGTTTTTCTCCTCATGTATCGTGAGGACACATGAGTGGGTCTTCCTAAATGGAGCATAATTCCAAGGGCGGAGACCAGCGCGTAACTGGTGGTTGCAATGGGGCATGGGTATGATGAGAATTACTTGAGCCCGTGGATTGTATACGGTAGTCAGTTTGGCGACCAACTGTAGGGCTGGGAGAATTTGAGAAATTGGATTTTGGTTGGCGTCTGCATCGCTGCACTGGAATATGGTACCAGGAGAGACTCATCATTCGCCGTTTGGGGATTTGGAATTTGGATCTTGTTTGGCATCAGCATTGCTGCAATGGAATAATGCCAGGAGCAACTCATCACTTGCACCGGGAGGACATGGGATTTGGTTTTTGGGTCGGCATCAGCACCGTTAACACTGAAGCAATGCCAGGAGCGACTCATCATTTGCCGTTGCCCGTTGGGGAGCGATGGCTCAGGAGACAGGTTTGGATCCCTATCACCTAAGGCTTTTCAATTTTATGAGCCGTAAGGGTCTCATAAAAGCATTTTCTCTCTACGAGTCAAGAGGATCTAGCAGGTGTATGTTCTCCTTAGGAATCGTGAGGATTCCTAAGTGTGTTTCTCCTTTGTGAGTCGTAAGGATCTCACGCAGGGATTTTCTCATCAAAAGGTCGAGAGGACTTTGTGAGTGTATTTTATCTCTTTTCATGAGTTTGCGCCCTTTCGGGTTTTCACAAACTCGCCAGCAGTTCTGCCGTTTTTACTCACGGATCCTTTTCGGGTTTTCATCCGTGCCCGTTTTGCTCGTGGACATACCCTTTTTTTTGCGCTG
Source organism: Agapanthus africanus (assembly GCA_030015575.1). NCBI lineage: Eukaryota > Viridiplantae > Streptophyta > Magnoliopsida > Asparagales > Amaryllidaceae > Agapanthus > Agapanthus africanus. The sequence goes on along the minus strand of CM057339.1, from coordinate 194,525,229 downwards.
GTGGGACTTTGAAAGTAGTCTCACCGGCAGGACTTGGGAGAGATAGGGGTTATTTATGCCCGTGGATTGTATACGGTTTTACAGGATATATGATCTAGACCGTAGGGCTGGTGTGCTCAATTCGCCTGCGACTTGGAGCATTCACGCGTAGTATTTCTTGAGATATCGGCCATTGATGGGTGGCATGGGCCTTTCTCCCTCGGCCCTTATTAGTTGGTAGGATCCTCCGTCGAACACTTTCTCGATGACGTATGGTCCTTCCCAGTTTGGCTCGAATTTTCCCTTAGCATGTCGATTGCGGATGATCGGTCTTTTGAGGACCAACACCAATTCTCCTTTCTTCAAAGCGCGGAGACGAGTCATCTTGTCATAGGCCCGTGACATTTGGGCTCGGTATTGCTCCAGATTTTTCTGTACTGCAATCCTCTTTTCTTCGAGGGCGTCGAGCTCTTCAAGCCGAAGGAGCACGTTTTCCTCCTCCGTCAACTCATGCTGGACGACCATTCTTAAGCTTGGAACTTCGACTTCGAGGGGGAGGACTGCCTCCACTCCGAAGAGCAACGAGTATGTAGTAGACTGAGTTGGAGTACGATGCGTGGTACGATATGCCCACAATGCCTCGTGAAGTTTGAGATTCCAGGCTCTCTTATTGGCTTAAGCATTTTTCCTCAGGAGCTTGCATAGAGTCTTATTGAAGGCTTCGGCTAGCCCATTGGCTCTTGGATTATAGATGGAGGAATATCTCCAGTCTATCTTGTGCTGAGTAGCGAACCTTGAGACTTTGAAGCTCTTGAAAGAAGGCCCGTTGTCAGAAATGATTCTTCTTGGTGTACCGAAGCGGTATAGAATATTATGCTGGAAGAACGTCAGAATATTTTCTGTCTTGACTTCTTTTAGCGGGACAGCTTCAGCCCATCTGGAGAAATAGTCAGTTGCGGCCAATATGAACCGGTGGCCTTTGGATGACGGAGGATCAATTGGGCCAACTATGTCGGTTCCCCAGACTTCGAAGGGCTACGACTCCACCGTAGGATGCAACGGATTGGGATGCTTGTGAATGAAATCACCATGAATTTGGCAGATATGACATTTCTTTACATGCTCTCTGCAATCCCGTATCATGGTGGGACAGTAATACCCAAGCCGTTTAATTTGAAGTCGCATCTTGGGGCCAGATTGGTGAGCACCGCAAACGCCCGAGTGAATTTCTTTCATGACCTTTTAGGCTTCGACCAATGACAGACACCTGAGCCAGAGTTGGTCATATGACCTGCGGTATAACGTGTCATTTACAAACACGTATCGGAGAGCTCTCTTCTTCAGCTGAATCCTTGCAGATTTTCCTTCGGGAAGCTTGTCGTATTGGAGGTACTCTATGAAGGGTTCTCTCCAATCGAGCTCGTCTTGGACGATCGAAGATTTTTCGGCAGGACTGCTTTTCTGTTCCGCGCTTTCCTCTTCACGTAGAGAGACTGGGGGTAGAATTTGCCGGCTCCTGACTGTGATCAGAATTTCATCCATGTCAGGATCAGCCAGCTCCTTGGCTAAGCGAGCAAGTATGTCAGCCTTTCTATTCAACGCCCTAGGAACTCTCATCAGCTCAATATGCGTGAACCGTTTCATAAGCTCCACCACCCGGCTTCTGTACTGAGCTAACTCGGGTTTGTATATCTTATAGTCGCTGCTTACTTGGTTGACGACAAGCTGGGAGTCACCGTAAACCCGTAGCCGAAGGATTTCCATCTTTATGGCGAGCTCCAAACCAGCTTTCAGAGCTTCATACTCGGCCTCATTGTTTGTGCGAGGCTCGGTGAGAGCAAAAGAATGCCGTAGGGTTCCCACTGATGGCGTGATGAACACCAATCCTATCCCTGCTTTTATCTCCGGGACGCTTGATTTGCTGGAGGCCCTTATTGATGAGGCTCCATCGAAGTAGAGCTCCCAACATGGCTCATCTTCCTTGAGGTGCAATATTTGTTCATCAGGTAATTCACAATTTAGCGGTGACCCTTCTGGTATGGGATGCGCAGCGAGAAAGTCTGTAAGAGCTTGCCCTTTTACTGCTTTCTGAGGAGTAAAAATTATGTCAAATTCAAGCAGCATGACAGCCCATCTCGCCATTCTACCGGCTAAGCTTTCTTTGGTCATTATGTGTTTGAGAGGGTCGACCTTGGAGATCAGCATAACCCGATGAGCAAGCAGATAGTGCCTCATCTTCTTCACAGCGAATATCAGAGCCAGGCATTGCTTTTCGATCGGGGAATAGTTGTGTTCCGTCCCGACTAGAGTTCGACTGAGGTAGTAGAGGGTATTTTCCTTTCCTTCTTCGTTGTTCTGGGCAAGGAGCGCACCGAGTGATTCATCTAGCGCGGCAGTGTAGAGAATCAGCGGTTTATTTGGAATAGGAGCGGCCAGCACTGGAGGGTGCAACAAGTACTTTTTGATGCTTTCGAACGCTTCTTGACATTCGGCGTCCCAGAGAAAAGGATCTCCATTCTTCATGAGCATTGAGAAAGGCCTACATATCCCCGATAAATTTGAGATAAACCTTCGTATATAAGTAAGCTTCCCTTGAAAGGATCTTAGCTGCGTCAGATTCTTCGGAGGGGGCATCTCCATGATGGCCTTTATCTTGGATGGGTCAGCTTCAATCCCTCGATGTCGGACTATGAAGCCCAGGAATTTTCCCGATGAGACGCCAAAAGCGCACTTCAGAGGATTCATTTTCAGATCGTACTCTTTCAGTCTGGTGAGAACGGTCCTAAGATCTTGGATGTGATCGGCCTTAGCTTTGGTCTTGACAGATCATCAACATAGCATTCAACGACTTTATGGATTAGGTCATCAAAGATATTGGTCATTGCCCTTTGATATGTAGCACCTGCGTTCTTCAGTCCGAACAGCATCACTTTGTAGCAGTATATTCCGATCGGGGTTCGAAATGCTGTGTGCTTCTCATCCTTATGCGACATCATGATCTGATTATATCTAGACGAGCCATCCATAAAGGTGAACAGCTCATAATTTGAGGTGTCATCGACCATCATTTCTATGACCGGTAGCGGGAAGTCGTCTTTAGGACAAGCCTTGTTGAGGTCCCTGAAATCGACACAAAACTCGGATCTGCCCATTTTTCTTCTTCACTGGGACTATGCATGCGATCCAGTCCGCATATTTCTCTTCCCTGATGAAGCCGGCATCGATGAGTTTCTTGGTTTCCTCGATGACCTTTTCTTCCAGTTCCCTTCTCATTCTTTGAGGAGCTTGTTTGACTGGCTTGACATCTGGAGAAATAACCAGCTTATGCACGGCTACCTCAGGGAAAAGGCCAGGCATTTCTTTGTATGTCCACGCGAAGCAGTCGACGAACTCATGCAGCAGGGCAATTATCTGCTCTTTCATTTCCTATAGTTAGTTGTATGTATGCCCTAGAGGCCAGTATTGTACAGATGATGTATATTATATTGGATGCTTGGACATATATAGAGATGACTTTCTTGCTCGATATGATAGTATGCTATCTGGTTACTCTTTATCTTAACATGTACACTAGTCTCTTTAAACTGTCTTATGGTTACATTTTGGTAAAGCCCTTAGGATGTGTACTTGACTACCTGGACTATGATGCAGATCATACTAGTGGGGACATGGTAGTCCATAAGTACATCCTTCAAGGTCCCTAGTCGTGGGTGTATCGAGACGGGGCATCGATATACCAGAGTAGACTAGCGTATACGCTTCTCGACCCATGAGATGGGTGATGGATGATCCCATATCCATTGGTGTTTGACATCAGAGATGGTATACGGGTGCTCAGTGGAGACTGGGTACACTGGACGGACTCGCCGAGAACTCCCAGATGGTATTATACCTCACGTCAGATGGCAGTTCTCAGGTGACACTTGTACAGGTTAGTCTGTAGACCCGAGATCGTCATAGGGTCTTGTGTGATTCCCACTGTGCTTTGATCTCCACCTTACCACGTCCATGAGGGCGTGCAAAACGGTGGTCTTTGGGTACAGTCCCGAGTCACATGGAGGCAATGAGCGATAGGAGGGGTTTCGTCTCTCCCGGTATTGGGGGTTGATGTTGCGCTGTGCTCGATTGGCCGTAACAGGGAAGTCCCTGGCCAGGGCTGATCAGAGATTTGCTGGTAAGTGTTACCAGTAGTTTCTCGACCCGTTATGAGCCTCACATCGGCACGACTTATCGGTTATTGGGGTCTGACGTTTACCACCCCTAGACTTGATATGCGACGTATCAGACGAACAGACCGGACTGTACGGTAAGTGTTACTGGTTGGATTCATAGGAGTGTGAGCGGGCTAGCTCGTCGTTCTTCTGATCGCTCAATACCCAGATGGCCGTTACGTTTAGCAGACCGCTTGCGGCTTGTGGGTGCTTGATATGATCATCATCTGCTACCGGCGTATTGACGAGTCTTTAGAGTCCTACACAGAGGTTTCCTGGCTCAAGCGAAACGAAATAGGAGCGCATATGAGATATGTGCGGGACCGAGAATAATGCGTGTATGTGATACCATATTTCATTCTCGCGATGAATGTTTCGATTGGTTATATTCGATATGACCTAGTTATCGAATCATTGATTCGATAAATCGATACATTGGATACTAGTCGGTTATGTGCGACATGACCGGATCATTGAATCAAATGTTGATTTAATGATTTAATGTATAATTATATATTTGATATATTACTTTGCATTAACTAGTATTGGTTCATTTTAAAAGGATTTTCTCACTTGATGCACATTGTATATGTGATATACTTTTTGTGCACTTAATTGTATCATGTTTGATGATACTTGCTCACTTGGGTTTGTGTAAAGATTAAACCATGGTTATATGAATGGTTAGGGTTTTGATTATTTACTTAGTTATTTATTTATTTATTCATTTTGGAAATAGTTAAGTATGGTGGCTTATTTTGTTTTATGTTGAAACTTCAAGAAGCTTTGAAAAAGTCCACCATTCTTATCTCTTCCTTAACCTTAACCATTCCAACTAACCTTAGTTTAATCTCTACACTTGACCATGGTTAACATTATGATAAGTATTCCTTTTCTTTTCATTTTAAATAACTTATCATAATATTTTCCTTCTTGATCATCTTCTTCTTCAAGTAAGAAAGCTTGATGCCATCAATGGCAACTTGAGCAAAAGTGAGTGAAATCCAATGTTAAAGTGAACCCACCTCCTATTTCTTCACCCTCTACTTCTTGCCAAGTTGTTTTGGGTGTTTTCTTCACAAGTTTCACAACTTGGTGAAGTTGGAGCTTGAACTTGTGCAACCTCGACGTAGATCATCTTCGGCACGAAGCCGACGACCTATTCCGCTCACTTCTCCGATGAAGCCGTCGCAAGAGTCCGAGATTCGAGATGGACAGCGAGGGGACGACCACGTGGAGCTAAGGAAGTGGATAACCGGATCTCCAAAGGTTGTAGCCTCTCTCCTTTAGTTAATATGTTAACTAGATTCGTTTTTTCGCCTAGGATTCTAGCCGACGATCCGTATTTGGGTTTCTCGGCACCATAATTTTTGTAAAATGGCATGGTTGATGCCTTGTGAGACTGCTATAGGGTGCCTAGGAACCTTTCACTGGTATCAGAGCCTAGCTAGAGCCTTAGGCGAAGTCTAGACGAAGTTCAAACCCGAACGAACCCGAAACCCTAACACAAACATGCTCTCTGGACTTTTTCCAAATTTGGAGTTTTTCGATATTAAAAATATGCAGAAAAATCAGCAGGAAATTCTAAGGTTTACTGTAAAATTCGTGAGCCTAATTCCACTATATCACCGCGGTTCCGCGGCATGAGCAAGGCTCATGTGGCGGTTACGCGGCCGTACGGCCACAGTATGTAAAGTTTTTTGCACAGTAACTCTTATTTTCCAGTGGTGATTTTCCTGGGAATTTTTAATATTTTTTCAAGAGTTGAATTTTCTGGGTTGTTTTGGGGGACTCGGTGTTTCGACCGGATTATCAAATTTCGTCTTTGTGTATTTCCGGATAATTTTTGAATTTGTTAAAAAGTTCGACCGGATATAAATACCCATCTTTTCCCCTGCCGGGAAATTTCCAAGTGTTGGATTTTTCCGTAGTTTAACGACGTTCTAAGTAGTGCAAGTAACGCGATGGACCCTCTAGAAGACAACAAACCTTAACTCGATTATGTGACCGTCTTGAACTGCCCTTTGAACCTTCGGGTTTGGGGCAGTACGGCGTGCCACATGTGAGGCGTTGGCTTGACCCTTCTACGGCTGGACCGTTGGTACTGAGGCACGAACTGAATGTTGTTAGACTTATTTCATGTGTTGAGCTGTATCGGGAAAACTTGGGTATTCGACTGTTCGATCAAAAAGTTTAACATTTTCTGTTTATCTGGAATGTGATACAATAATTGGAATTCACAAACAGTTATAAGATAACTGAATGAATGTTATAAATCTAGCGGTTTAGTTTCACCTGATATTGAAAAGAGTTTTCGATAATGAGACTAAAATGCGGGGTTTATAACTGTTAGGCATGTGATGTCTAAGTATTTCATTTGATTAGGCATGTGATGTCTAAAGAAGTTGCGGATTCCAATTGTTGTAGTTTTACACTTTCTTTTCTGTGACCGTAAGTGTAGTATGTTCATATCGCCGGTTTCGTTGCTATACGTCAACGACAATTGGGGTATGCATACTTACTTACGTTGATGACATGCGATGTTATGTGTTGCTTGATATGTTATATTGGATCGTCGTGTTCGAATAGCCGGGGGGTTTTTATGTGAGATGAGTGTTTTTCATTTTCATTCATGTAAAAACTTGTATGTAATATTCTTTTATTTGGGGCACTTCCAGGTAGCGGAAGTTGTCACCTTTTGTATATTATTTACTTTTCCGCATTAGGATAGACCCAAGGAGGGGAGCACAAGTAACCGGGTTCTGGGGTCCAGTGGGAGACCAACTCGAGGAGTCGAGTCCGGGTCTCCTAACCCTAGAATTGGCAGGGTTGCTTGCCGCTCTCGTAGGGGTCTAGGGGTGTGGGATTGGCTATTCATCACGACCGTGGAATCCGTGTTTTATACTGGCTCGTATTGAAAACACGGACGTCCTAGTATATCCAATATTTCATATGTTTCTTCTGCTGCGATATCTGTGATGTGATTCTGTGATGGATATAGTATATAGTATATATGATATATTATATAGACGTTACTTATGTTTTACACCCGCGCTAGCCCTGCCCTGCTCTGTCGTTAGTTACCTAACCTAACGGTGCACGAGGGGACATCGAGGCGAATGCGGATGGCATAAGTGTACGTCATATCTATCTGTGATGTTTAGGTACTTAAATGATGGGACTTCATTAATATGATTAATGAAAGAAAAGAAACCTAAGATTTTGTGGAATCAAAATTTTAAATAAAAAGGGTAGCTACAGTTCTTGCTTTGCACAGCGATATATATGATATATCCCGCACCTTATTCGATGAGGAAAGGACCGAGATCCCTTCACCGGGAGTGACTCCTTTAGCAATAACTGGCAGATGCTACACACTCGGTTTGGTTTTTGATTGCTTTTAAGAGGTTTTTGCTTTGCACAGTGATATATATGATATATCACGCACCTCATTCGACGAGGAAAGGGCCGACGATCTCTTCACCGGGAGTGACCCCTTTAGCAAAACTAGAAAAGCCTCAAAATCAATCCATTTCAAAACTTCAATTGATTCTACAACGATATCAAGTTCATTACGCAATTGGTTTTCGGAAAAACCTGCCGTAGCCCTCCGTCATTTCAGATTAGAACTGTTTAGTATTCGTGCTGCGTTTGTTGGCTTTTGTCAAGGCGTAGTGTGCGGTAGCTGAATAGTGCTTATCTGCTTATGCATGTGATGCAGATTGTTTCAGGGTAGTCGTACGACCTTGTTGGCCTTTGTCAAGGGTCGTGCGGGTGGGTTTGATTCAATCAAGAAATGACGGGTTGAACTTGACTAGCATCCTGTGATTTGTTGGCCTTTGTCAAGGTCATAGGACACTAGGGGCAAAATATTATCGGGAATTTCAAGTGTTGAAATTTGCAATGAGATTGCATACCTTCTATGAGATAGTTGGATCCCGATACCCACTGCGAGTAAGAGTTACTCCTGGGAGAGTTTTACACATTACGATTAGCCAATCAAGTTGGTGTCTAGAAAGGTGTCGACGGGGTTACGCCTCTGGGAAAACGAGGTTTACATTAATTAGGTTCGTGCGAAAGCACGGGGGACCTCCCTTAAAGTACCGACACTGGCCTGGCTGAAAGATTGGCGAACTTGTAGTGTGTAATTAATCCCGGCTAGTCTTTCCTTTTAGGGTTTGAAGGAAGATTTGATAAAAACCAGTGGGAGCCATCCTGATTAGATAAGATAATAACCAATCTGATCTTGCACGAGCATACGCTAAAGTGTTTTCTTCTCTCTCTCTCCAGGTAGCGACCATTTCATGCCCTAATGAAGATAATAATATGGATGTATTGACCGAACCCGCATGTTATTCTGTGCTGGGGAACGTTGGTTCCGTTCTTTCTTATAAGAGTTATGGGAATGAACAGGATATAGGGGAATACCAGGATTCCCATGCCACCCGAATGAAGAAAGTACATGTTGATGCATTTTCTTCGGGTGTGTTCGTTACTGAGAACTGTTTCTCCATTTGCTCTACGTCCTGGGTATTAGATACCGGGTCAGGATCCCATATATGTAATCAGTTACATGGGCTTAGAAAAGGAAGAGAACTTGGAGAAGGTGATAAAGACATTAGAGTTGGAAATGGTGCAATTGTTGCAGCTAAGACTGTCGGAGAATATCACCTGGTATTACCAACTGGTAATACATTGGTTCTGAACGAATGCTATTACATGCCGAACCTGATATGCAACATTATATCGTTTTCTTTATTAAGTAAAGAGGGATATAATTTTGTATTACAGGACAATGTTATGAACATTTTCCGTAACCAAAAGTTGGTTGGATCAGGCACGTTGTGCAATGGCATTTATGTTCTAAATCAATCAACAGTTCTGAGCATAACAAACACACACAAGAGGAAGAGTTCTGAACTCAACGAATCCTTCTTGTGGCATTGTAGACTGGGCCACATCAATGCGACACGACTAGCTAAGTTGCATAAAGATGGATATTTAAATCCGTTTGAATTTTCATCTTATGACACTTGCCAGTCATGTCTCAAAGGCAAGATGACCAAAACTCCGTTTACGGGACACGGAGAAAGAGTTACCGAACTCTTGGGACTTATACATAGTGATGTATGCGGTCCCATGTCTACACATGCCAGGGATGGTTCTTCGTACTTCATTACATTCACTGACGATCTCTCTAAATTCGGATATGTGTTCCTGATGAAACACAAATCAGAAGCTTTTGAGAAATTTAGAGAATATAAACAAGAAGTTGAGAACCAAACCGGAAAAAGTATTAAAATCCTACGATCCGATCGAGGAGGAGAATACTTGAGCATTGAATTCCTGGACTTCCTAAAAGAGAATGGGATTCTCTCTCAGCTAACTCCTCCATATACACCATAGCACAACGGTGTATCGGAGCGGAGAAACCGCACCCTATTAGATATGGTGCGCTCTATGATGAGTGTAGCTGAGTTACCTGTTTCCTTCTGGGGTTATGCGCTGGAGACAGCAGCATACCTATTGAATCAAGTTCCATCTAAATCTGTACCTACCACACCATATGAGATATGGAGTGGGAAGAGACCATGTCTTAAACGAGTTAAGATATGGGGTTGCCCGGCCTATGTCAAAAGGCAAAATCCGGACAAACTCGAGGCACGGTCAGTTCTATGCAAGTTTGTGGGATATCCCAAACATTCACATGGATATCTTTTCTACCATACAGAGGAACAAAAAGTGTTTGTTTCTCGCCATGCCACCTTTTTGGAAAAGGAATTTCTTGCAAAGGAAATTAGTGGCGATAAGGTAGAACTGGAAGAAATTCCGGCTACACAAACTCAAACTGAAGATTTAGTGGAACCAGAGGATTCGGTAGCTCTCGACGAACCTCAGCCTCTCCGCCGATCTAGTAGGGTTCCTCGCCAACCTGAGAGATACTACGGTTTTCTCATGGATGGTGGGAGCGAGGATTGCATCATGGAGGATGATGACCCAACTAGCTTCGAGCAGGCCATCACGAGTGGGGACTCAGTGAAATGGCTGGATGCTATGCGGTCCGAGATGGAATCCATGTACACCAACAAAGTATGGACTTTGGAAGTTTCTCCTGAAGGGGTAAAACCCATTGGGAGCAAGTGGATCTTCAAGAAGAAACTTGGTGTAGATGGGAAAGTGGAGACTTTCAAATCTAGACTTGTAGCAAAGGGTTTTCGTCAAAGACCAGGTGTGGACTATGACGAGACCTTTTCTCCAGTGGCTATGCTTAAATCCATCCGGATCATGCTTGCCATCGCTGCTTATCATGATTACGAAATCTGGCAAATGGATGTTAAGACCGCCTTTCTAAATGGTGATTTAGAAGAGTGTGTGTACATGACTCAGCCAGAGGGCTTCGTAGACAGTGGGAGCAGCGGGAAGGTGTGCAAGCTGCTTAAATCCATTTATGGATTAAAGCAAGCATCGCGGAGTTGGAACATCTGCTTTGACGTCGTTATCAAAGAGTTTGATTTCGTCAAAAATCCAGATGAACCTTGTATCTACAAGAAGGTGGCAGAGAGTAAGGTTGTCTTCCTCGTATTGTACGTGGACGACATACTCTTGATAGGAAATGATATTCCTATGCTGCAATCGGTCAAGCTCTTCTTATCACAAAGATTCTCAATGAAAGATCTTGGTGATGCCTCCTGCATATTGGGAATAAGGATCTATAGAGATAGATCCAAACGGATTTTGGGATTGTCCCAATCCAGGTACATTGACACCATACTAAAGAGGTTTAGTATGGAAGAGTCCAAGCGTGGGAACTTACCCACGATCTCTGGAGTCACTCTCTCCAAAGAGATGTCTCCCAAGACTGATTTGAAGAGAGCTCGCATGCAAGGGATACCCTATGCTTCGGCAGTAGGCTCTATCATGTATGCGATGCTATGTACCAGACCCGATGTAGCATACTCACTAAGTATAGTGAGCAGGTATCAAGCTGATCCTGAAGAGAGTCACTGGACAGCTGTGAAGAGCATTCTCAAGTACTTGCGAAAGACTAGAGATATGTTCTTGGTGTATGGTAACGGAGAGCTCCAAGTGGAGTCCTTTACCGATTCGAGCTTCCAGAGTGATAAGGACGACTCTAAGTCGCAGTCGGGCTTTGTCTTTACCCTTTACGGAGGGGCGGTTAGCTGGAAGAGTTCCAAGCAGGAAACCGTGGCAGACTCGACGATGGAGGCTGAATACATCGCTGCCAACGATGTTGCCAAAGAGGCTGTCTGGATCAAGAAGTTCATTACTGAACTTGGAGTGGTTCCATCCATTGAGCATCCAATACCTTTGTATTGCGATAACAATGGAGCGGTGGCTTTGGCCAAGGAACCCAGGTCCCATCAGCGATCCAGGCATATTCTGAGGCGGTATCACCTGATCCGGGAGATAGTTGATCGCCGGGAGATCGAGGTCAGGAGGGTTGACACGAAGAACAACATGGCGGATCCACTCACGAAGGCCATTCCCCAGATACAGTTTGAGAGACTCTTCGGGATGCTCGGTATGCGATACTACAGCAGCTGGCCCTAGTGCAAGTGGGAGATTGTTATTTGTATGTATGCCCTAGAGGCCAGTATTGTACAGATGATGTATATTATATTGGATGCTTGGACATATATAGAGATGACTTTCTTGCTCGATATGATAGTATGCTATCTGGTTACTCTTTATCTTAACATGTACACTAGTCTCTTTAAACTGTCTTATGGTTACATGTTGGTAAAGCCCTTAGGATGTGTACTTGACTACCTGGACTATGATGCAGATCATACTAGTAGGGACATGGTAGTCCATAAGTACATCCTTCAAGGTCCCTAGTCGTGGGTGTATCGAGACGGGGCATCGATATACCAGAGTAGACTAGCGTATACGCTTCTCGACCCATGAGATGGGCGATGGATGATCCCATATCCATTGGTGTTTGACATCAGAGATGGTATACGGGTGCTCAATGGAGACTGGGTACACTGGACGGACTCGCCGGGAACTCCTAGATGGTATTATACCTCACGTCAGATGGCAGTTCTCAGGTGACACTTGTACAGGTTAGTCTGTAGACCCGAGATCGTCATAGAGTCTTGTGTGATTCCCACTGTGCTTTGATCTCCACCTTACCACGTCCATGAGGGCGTGCAAAACGGTGGTCTTTGGGTACAGTCCCGAGTCACATAGAGGCAATGAGCGATAGGAGGGGTTTCGTCTCTCCCGATATTGGGGGTTGATGTTGCGCTGTGCTCGATTGGCCGTAACAGGGAAGTCCCTGGCCAGGGCTGATCAGAGATTTGCTGGTAAGTGTTACCAGTAGTTTCTCGACCCGTTATGAGCCTCACATCGGCATGACTTATCAGTTATTGGGGTCTGACGTTTACCACCCCTAGACTTGATATGCGACGTATCAGACGAACAGACCGGACTGTACGGTAAGTGTTACTGGTTGGATTCACAGGAGTGTGAGCGGGCTAGCTCGTCGTTCTTCTGATCGCTCAATACCCGGATGGCCGTTACGTTTAGCAGACCGCTTGCGGCTTGTGGGTGCTTGATATGATCATCATCTGCTACCGGCGTATTGACGAGTCTTTAGAGTCCTACACAGAGGTTTCCTGGCTCAAGCGAAACGAAATAGGAGTGCATATGAGATATGTGCGGGACCGAGAATAATGCGTGTATGTGATACCATATTTCATTCTCGCGATGAATGTTTCGATTGGTTATATTCGATATGACCTAGTTATCGAATCGTTGATTCGATAAATCGATACATTAGATACTAGTCGGTTATGTGCGACATGACCGGATCATTGAATCAAATGTTGATTTAATGATTTAATGTATAATTATATATTTGATATATTACTTTGCATTAACTAGTATTGGTTCATTTTAAAAGGATTTTCTCACTTGATGCACATTGTATATGTGATATACTTTTTGTGCACTTGATTGTATCATGTTTGATGATACTTGCTCACTTGGGTTTGTGTAAAGATTAAACCATGGTTATATGAATGGTTAGGGTTTTGATTATTTACTTAGTTATTTATTTATTTATTCATTTTGGAAATAGTTAAGTATGGTGGCTTATTTTGTTTTATGTTGAAACTTCAAGAAGCTTTGAAAAAGTCCACCATTCTTATCTCTTCCTTAACCTTAACCATTCCAACTAACCTTAGTTTAATCTCTACACTTGACCATGGTTAACATTATGATAAGTATTCTTTTTCTTTTCATTTTAAATAACTTATCATAATATTTTCCTTCTTGATCATCTTCTTCTTCAAGTAAGAAAGCTTGATGCCATCAATGGCAACTTGAGCAAAAGTGAGTGAAATCCAATTCTAAAGTGAACTCACCTCCTATTTCTTCACCCTCTACCTCTTGCCAAGTTGTTTTGGGTGTTTTCTTCACAAGTTTCACAACTTGGTGAAGTTGGAGCTTGAACTTGTGCAACCTCGACGTAGATCATCTTCGGCACGAAGCCGACGACCTATTCCGCTCACTTCTCCGATGAAGCCGTCGCGAGAGTCCGAGATTCAAGATGGACAGCGAGGGGAAGACCACGTGGAGCTAAGGAAGTGGATAACCGGATCTCCAAAGGTTGTAGCCTCTCTCCTTTAGTTAATATGTTAACTAGATTCGTTTTTCGCCTAGGATTCTAGCCGACGATCCGTATTAGGGTTTCTCGGCACCATAATTTTTGTAAAATGGCATGGTTGATGCCTTGTGAGACCACTATAGGGTGCCTAGGAACCTTTCACCTCTGACAAGAGTGAGCTGATGTAGGTCAGCCTTGGATTATCGGGTGTTTTTAAGTCAATCTCGGTTAGCTCGTCAAAGGTTGCTTGTCCTCCATCTTCGAGCTCTTGAGGAGCTTCTTCTGGCTCAGCTATCTCGTCATCATCATTTGATCTTTCATTGGCTTCACCAACATGGATCATGTAGCATGCTTTGGAATCAGGTTGAATGAAGCCTATGCCCCGTCTATCTGGAATCCGTCCATCGATGAGTGCTCGGACCTGGGGCGGATACCATAACCCTTCATAAAACTTTGCTTCGGACTCCGTTTGATATAACGGGCATCCACATCTTTTGAAATATTCCCGCATCTCGGGTGTATAGTATCTAGGATTGAGGACGGCTCTTATGCTTCTCTCATAGGGAAGGCACGCGACAGACAAATCGTCCGGGTGTACAACGGGGTTTGACCCATAAAACAGGATGCTCTTCTGTCCACTTTTCCTCCCAGGAACGTAGAATGTTTTCAGCTGGTCCACGATAGAGACTGACAATGCATCGAGCTCTTTTCACATCCGTTCCGACACCCTTGTGATGGCTAGGGACCCTTCTGCAATTTCGAAGGTCTCTCGTAGTTTCGCTTGCTGCATGGGGGTCCAATCTGCACAGCTGTTGCACGACAGGTCCTCTTCCTCCGACTCTTTAGTGTCGCTGCCAAGATGAGGGTGGACTTTGCTGCTAGATGGGCTTTCAGTACCGGATTCGTCCGTATCACTGCCGAAATGAGGGTGAGTTTTACGGAAGTACGGACTTCCAGCGTCGGATTCATCAGTGTCGCTACCGAAACGCGGGTGCACTTAGGCGTTTTTGCTTTTGAAAGTGACAACCGGCTCATATTTGCTTTTGAGTCTTGGGGCCGCTCTATCCTCAGTCAGTTGTGGCTTAGCATTTTAGTGGTTCATAAAGTACCGAGAATCTTCATACCAGACTTCATGCACACCGAACGGCTGGATGTCTCCGTCAATGCGTCTTTCTTCGCCATTTTTAGTATACTTCTTGCATTGATGGAGAGTTAACGGAATGATACCGTAATCGTGGAGCCATGGCCGTCCCAAGAGAATTTTATAAGACGTGTCAGCGTCGATCACGCATATCTTAGCTTCAGTTTGCAGATCCCTAAATTTGATTGGCAAAGCTATAGACCCCAGAACTTTCTGGCAGTTTTGATTGAAGCCTTGAATGACAATCCTTTCTCTTAACAGGTGTCGGACGTCCATTGACAAACTCTTCAGAGTCTGCAAGTTCATGATGTTCACTGAGGACCCCGGATCAATCAATATGCGATTAATCCGATCTCCGTCACTGTACCCGATCACGTAAAGCGGCCGATTATGCTCAGCTGTTCCCAGTAGCAAGTTTTCGTCCTTAAACGTAACTGCGATGACATGCAGAGCGTACTGGGCTTCTTGCATATTAATTTTCGCAAAGTGAGCTTGATACCGCTCAGGGTTTTGTAGAGCATGAATGAGAATATCTCTAAGCTCTTTAGATAGAACCAAGGCATCGTAGATGCTAAGGAGAGACGGGAGCTTTCGGAGATGAGCCAAGACATTGTAGTCTACTGAGGAAGGACTTGAGTTTTCATTAGCCGGCTCTCTGCCATCTTCCTCATTAGCCACCTGTTTTTCCTTTTCTTTTGGGGCGTTTCCCTGATTTGGCGGTAGAGCCCTGCCGCTTTTAAGCTGGATTTGGTTGGCCTTTGTGGCGAGCTCCTCGTCCTCTTCGGGAAAACAGAGCTCCTCCTCAGAGTCGCTGCCCAGATGGATGGCGTAGCAGGTCACTACTGGGATCTCTTCATTGGAGTCCTCTTCTAACTCCTCCAGAATTTTAGCTGCTTCTACAGGGAAGAACTCTTTCAATTGAATCAGAGTTCTTTCCTTCTGTTCATAGTCTTTGAGGGAATCGATATATTTTTGAATGGTCAATCTCCCTGCAGACTCTTTCACGCCGAGCTGCACTTCTCTTCTTCTTGAGCTTTTTGGATTTTGAGCCTGATGGAGCCGAATTGGCAGCTGGTACGGTAGGCTTCTTCTGCCCTTCCCATTCCATTCTGGGCTCTTTCCGAAGTAGCTTTAGCATCTTCTTCATCTTTTTAGATACGTGCTTACTCCAAGGAGGCTGCGGTGAGTCGGTTTCATTTCTCAGGGCAGCGGGTTCGGCTGTCTGCTCCCAGAAGGCTTCAGCTTCTGTCTGTATAAAGTTGGTGGTTGCAACTTGATTGTTCACCAACACACTTTTGGACAGCTCGATCTCTCCAGCCTTGTACTGCTTCTCGACCCAGTCGTTGAAGATATAGCAATTCTCGATCGCATGGCTCACTACTCGGTGGTACGGGCAATACGGGGGATTGTCGGTCATTTTTGCTTCTTGAGGTCTTTTCGACTCTGGCAATTGTAGACCGTTGTTCAAGACATCTTTAAATATCTTTCGGACCTTGTCCCTCCTGAAAGAGTAAACCTTGTTCTTTTTCTCCTCTGGGGAAGGCCCCTCTCCTCCCAGCACTGGCTTTCGAGACCGGATGGTTTTGGATTCGCCCGCCCTTCGCTTTTCTTCATTGTCGGACGCATTGAAGACATTGGTACTGCTGGAACTCCCGCTTCTACGGTTGTCGTCCCGCTTGCTTTTCCAAGTCTTGTCTCTCTGAGAGTCCGGGGTAGACTCTTGCTTTGAGCGTTCTAGCATTTGTACTTTCTTGGTTAGCTCTTGAAATGTATTGAGGCCTGCTGTACATAAGAATGAGACCATCTAATTGCTGAGGTTCCCAATGAGAAGGCCAACGGACTGGTCCTGCTCCAGCGACGGTTCGCACTTGATTGTGAGATTACGCCATCGGGCGATAAAGTCGGTGTTGCTTTCATTCTTCCCCGGCTTGGTCCTCACAAGGTCGGCAATGGAGATTTTTTCACTAACACTCATGAACCTTTGCCGAAACAGAGACTCCATTTGGGCAAAGGTAATGACGGACCCATCTGGTATACTTGCATACCAGTCAAAAGCGACACCGGTCAGGCTGTTGACAAACTGACAAAGAAGGAGCACATCATTGCCCCCTGTATTTCCGCACGATGCTTTGAAGTGGGCGACGTGCTGATTTGCATTTCCCATTCCGTCAAATCTTCCGAACTTAGGAATGACGTAGCCGCTCGGGAACTCGATCAGATCGTACTGTGCTGGATATGGCCACCCACTACTGCCAATTTCTTTCTGAGCTTCAGCTTCGTCCACCAATGTTTTAACCTTCCTGGTGACCAAATCCATTATCCGATCTTGTGTTAGCGGGATGGTGTTATCTAGGGCCAAGGCGTCCCCAGAAGTGGAATGTGGCCGGCTTTCGTGCAGTTCGACGAATCTTGGACCCAAAGGGACAGGCATCGGCTGCTTCGGATTGTCATCATCCGGCTCATGAGTAGCGACTTGTGCTTGATTGGGAGGCGCTCGAGCAATTTGAGCCGTAAGCTGCATCGCAACGTTCGTTAGGTCGTCAATTTTCGAATAGAGCTTGGCCATCTCTTTATCTTTGCTCTTGAGCTGTTTTCGAAGCTCTTGAAGCAGCTCTTGCTCTGCGGTCCTGGGGCGGAAAGTCGGTTCTTCTTCGCTGTCTGAGCTTGACTCTGCCTGGACCGAAGGGTCCTTCTGCCTATCGTCCTCATCGAGAGGGTTTTCATCATCTAGCGGAGGCGACTGTTCTTGGGAAGCGGCAGCCACATTCAAGCCAGATTGGGCTTGGGATGTGGTGGCCCCATCCTTGCTTTTACTGCGAAGGTTGTCGCTGGGGCGCCCACCCGCCATATAGACCGTATGGATAACATATCCAGCCGTATTTTTATTATTGGCAACTGATTTCTCGGATCGCTGTCTTGACCCTCCTGTTTTGGTAACGGGCAGTCGACTGAAGGCGGCTGGCCGGGCCGGATTCTTGAATGGTGCCGACGCTTTGGTTTTGCCCCGCTGTTTTCTCACAGCACAGAGCGCCTGATAGACTCTTAATGAGACAGTGTCATACTTATTTTGTTAGGGCCGGGACACATCTCTTTGTAGCAACGTACGGATCACTGTCTTCTTGATTCTGGCGGTCATAGCATTTTTTTGAACCCACTTCAGAGGTTCGAAAGAATTGCTGACTTTTACGGTCAACTCAGCCGTCGTCGCAGGATGATTCTGCTCTTGTAATCTCACAAGATTCCACTTGGCCGGAGTCCTGGCCCTCTTGTTGGCTCGATACCTGAGCCGCTTCTGCCTTAACTTTTCTCTTTTAAGCACTCGGCAGACTTCGGCTCTTCGGAAAGACGCCATAGACCGGATGATGGAGGACTTTGGAGTTACGCTCGATTGTGCATTTGTTGAAGTCATCACCTGAGCTCGTTCGCAACATTTGATGTTGCTCTTTGTACCGGAAGTCTTGCCCCCAGCTGGAGTGCTAGAGAGTCGTTCAGACACCATCTTAGGTTTCGGTTGTGGTGCTTTGGCGATCACAACATTCGGACTCTTGACCCTTGAGACCGGCTTGGCCACCTGTTTTGCCGGGCTTTCTGCCAGATGAGCGCTTCCGGCAGGGTAGATGATGACGGAGCCAAACTGGCGGGGCAGTTCCCCCCACCGTCGACTGAGGCTTGCGGGGAGAACCACACGAGCATTGATCTTGACCACGTACGAGACCGGGGTCGCGTTGGAAGCTGAATTCTTCTTGGGAGACATTATCGTTGAAAGTTGATTGCTGCACAGAAAAAAATATTATTTCAGTACAAAAATCGGCACATATGTCAAATGAGTTCGCATGGACGCTTGACCTGAGATATGGGAGGAGAGAAAGGTCCCACCGGGCGTGCCGGAATCTGTAGGGTTTTTTTCGTCACCCCATTGAGATAGGAATGCGTGTGCACTTGTCAGGCGCATTACAGATTCCCCCTGCCTAGGGTAGGCTGTGGTTTATTGATTGAGGGGATCCAAATCTCCGGCAGCCGCGGACTAAGCTGCCGTTAATTACCCCTCGCCTTTGGAGCGAGAGAACCTCCGATTAACAGGTCAAACAGGTCATGCGAACTCAATGTGCAGTGTTGTGTTTTGAAAGGGTTTTGGATATATCGGGGGCCCCGCAGAGTTTTTACGGGGGTCCCGCTACCCGGATAGCCGGCTGGGGGTCAAGGGGGCTAGCAGCCCCCTTGCGGGGTGCAAGGCAGCGCCCCGTTAGAAATTTTTTCTAATAGGAACAGTGTAGTGAAGTATGTGTGTGTGTGTGTATACATACATATATAAAAAGGGAAAGGTCATCCAAATGATGCGTGGGAAAAAGCGCCAGCGCTTTGGGTTCTAGGACACTAGCGCCTCACGTGCCACACACATGGGCGCTTGGGCGCTAGAGCTTTGGGCGCTAGCGCCTCACGTGCCAGGCACGTGGGCGCTCGGGCGCTAGCGCTTTGAGCGCAAGGGCGCTAGCGCTTTGGGTGCTAGTGCCTCACATGCCAGGCACGTGGGCGCTCAGGCGCTAGCGTTTTGGGTGTTAGCGCTTTGAGCGCAAAGGCGCTAGCGCTTTGGGCGCAAAAAGGGAGTTGGTCCCCGCACTGGGAGTTGTACTCCCAAAAAGAAATACTTATTATTTTGTGTAAATATTTTGAGGAGTTAAACTCCTAAGGTATTTTTGGAGCAGATGAAGGGGCTTCTCCCTTGAGCCCTGGATCTTCCCCAAAGTGGGGTCTTTAGAGATGGGCCTCCTTCTTCTTCCTCCGTTGGCCAGATCTTAAAGAACAAGAGGGGTGAGATTTTAAAAATCCCTTCTTTTTAAGATCTGATGGAAGATCCAACCTCCCCTTTGTGGGTTTTGTGGTGAAAAACTATTTAGTTTTGGAAAAGGAAGAGTAAAACTCTTGATTTAATTCAAAAGAAAGAAGAAGGTTTTAGAAACTTGAAGAAGGAGAAAGATCACAGATCTGAATTCTTTTGGGAAGAGAGAAAAAGTTATTGAGATATTTTCATTATCTTTGCCTTTATAGGCTATACACTTTACATATAGCCCCTTGGGTTTTACAAAAATGGCATTTTGCCCATCACATGCCTCATGTGCTATTTCTTTTTGCACATAAGCCATGGGCTTTACAAAAATTTGGCTTTATGCCCATTTTCTTACATTTATTCATAAAATAAAATAAAAGAAATACAACAAAATTATTTATTACAAAATTTTTATTTTGGCATGGGGGAGGCCGGCCGCTTCATGTTCGGGCTCGACCCGGGCATTTGCCCACTTGATAAGGGCTTGGGCCTACTTGGTTTGGGGTTGACTTTGATTTTGACTTGGTCAACCGGGGTGTAAATTTGTACCCCAACACACGTGAGTGCCCAGAAAGAAAACTCAGCACCTCACGTGAAACACATGTGAGCGCCCAAAAAGAAAACTCAGCGCCTCACGTGAAACACACGTGAGCACCCAAAAAGAAAACTCAGCGCCTCACGTGAAACACACGTGAGCACCCAAAAAGAAAACTCAGCACCTCACGTGCCTCACGCGTGAGCGCCCAAAAAGAAAATTCGGCGCCTTATGTGCCTCACACGTGAGCGTCCATGAATAAAGATCCGGTGCCTCACGTGTTCCACACATGAGCGCTGTAAAAAAAGTGCTTAGCACTTTTTAGTCAAAATGACTAATGCTTAGCACTGATAGAGCAACGCCCAATTTTGGACGCCTCACGTGATACGCATGTGAGCGCCTCACATGATACGCATGTGAGCACCAGAGCAGTAATTGGATATCATATCCATAATCAAAAGACTAAGTGCTTAGCACTTCTGATGAGGGTAAAAGCCCAAGACCGAGCCTATAATTGGCTAAGTCTCTGAAATTTCCTCACAGCCGAGCCTATATACTCTGTTGATAGATCTTATCAAAATACACTGATCCTTAAAAATATTTCTAAATTGATCTTAGTCTTATATAAGACTAACGTATTCTTAGTCAAAATAAATTGAGCCTAAATGCTCGTATATTTAAGTCGATCTTAATCTCAAACCAAATTAACGGTCCTTAAATAAAATAAAATATTCTTTGGACTAATCCGCGCCCTACGGGCGACGACATAAACTAGTCTCCGTATACAATCCACTGGCAACCAAAAATAAACCAAACACAATACGAAACGAAGTGAACTACAGGAGCAGGAGAAAGTGGTTATCGCAACGCGATAACGTAATTAACTGCAATGGCTTGCGCCTGCAGGGAAGAGCGTCCCTACAATCAAAACTCCTCACAAACGAAGGAGAATCTGATAAATTTTGCTACATTGGTCGCATCTATCCAAACCTCCGATATATGGTACCATAAATCAACTTGGTATATTTAGAGAGGTGGATGGATATATTCCAAATGGCATCTACCCATAAATTCAGGTAAGACAATCCATCCTAGTTTTTTTCTATTTTCAGCGGTAAACAGATTCTGGCATGCCCGGTGGGACCTCTTCTTCTTTCCACTCCACATTTCGTATGTCGTGTTTTTCCACGATCAAATAATCGTGGTATATATGTTTGTCGTTGCCCTTGGGTGATGGGATACTGAAGCCGACGTTTCGTCTCTTTGTAGAATGGCATTTGCTTTCACTCACCGCAACTCAGGCTCTGTCACATATGGTGGAGTCAAGTATGGGCCACTTGCAGCCTCAAATCCCTGCAGTCCGGCTCTTCAAGAAATCAATGGGCTTATCTTTGGGTCTATGCTCCCACCTCCTACCCTCGGTGTCTCAACGCCGAAGGAGGAAGCCCAGAAAAAGTCTGTCTTCCACAGGCTAGCTCCCCAAGCTGCAGCTCTGCCGATGGCATCGGTTTTCATACGACTACCTCCTGCCGAAAACCAAGGTCAACACAGAGGACATAATATTCATGCTCTCAATGGAAACAGGGGGCAAGCTCAGCAAATTCCTGAGACTGATGAAACTCCGGTCACAAGACATGATCGACGTCAATATAGGCGTCAAATGAGATAAACTGGGGACAGTTCTCTATTTGGGTTTACTTGAACTCCGATGGCAAATGCTGTTGTTCTAACCGGAAATAGCTTCGAACTGTTGCAAAGGGTTAAACAAAATTCTCCCACCGCAGAACTGAAGAAATCTCCATAGTCCATAGAGATCCAACAAGAGCAGAAACCAGTTCGTTCCCTATCAGATCTTTCCTCATCTATATATAAGGTGTGGGAGCAGGTGAAGGACTCGGTCGTCGTCCACAGCCTTTCCCCTAAGCGTTAGCTAAATTCTGACAACTCCCCTTCCAAATACAAGGGGGACTCATCCCAATGTGGTTTCTGTTCTGATGGTTCCTCCTAAAGCCAAAGTGGCTTCTCACAAAAAAAGAAGCCTAATAAAGTCTAAACGCCTGAGGAAAAGTCTAAGGGTCAAGATTCCAAATGCCCCAAGCCTGGAGGCATAATAGTTCATACAATTTATGTGGTGAATTCTAAAGAGGAAAGTACCATTTTTACTAGTCATGGACCGCATACTCGGTCTTTGACAAAAGCTCAGCAGCAACATGAAAAGTCGCGGGAGATGCTTGCTCAAGCGGTGACACTTGCTAGTTCACCATCTAAGGCATACCCTGAAGATGCACCTGAAGAAAGGACAGGGCATGAGTCGGATATTGATTTCCTGAAGCGCGCTCTCAAGAAAAGGGATGAAGAAGCGGCAGAGTTGCCCGCTAAAATGATCTAGATGACCCTTCTGATCCAAAATATGACTGGAATGATGGTCCATTTGGAACCACTGGCAGATGAACTGCCGGTAGTCACTTTTAAAGACAGGAGTGACATTTCAAATCCTCTACAAGTCTCATCAATGGCTGAGGAGTAAATGATCCCAAAAGAAAAACTGGACGCATATATCGCTCAGAAAGTCAAAACTCACTATGCCAATGAAGCTGCAAATAGGTCAATCAAAACTGGTCGACCGTATCCAGCGTGCTACGATCAAATACAATACCCGCCAGAATACATACTTCCGACGTTCCACATATACGAAGGAACCGGGAATCCTTGCCAGCACATCGCGCGGTTTAAATCCAGGTGTAGCAACATTGGAGGAAATGATATATTGCTCTTCCGACAGTTCGTCAGCAGTCTGGCGGGCATTGCCTTCGAATGGTATGTGGAACTCCTAAATGACTCTGTGAACATCTTCAAACAGATGGAGACACTCTTTTATCAAAGATTCACTAGTGTGAATAAACGCACTATCATGGCGGCGTTGGTCAAAAAAAGCGTTAGACTAAATGAGACCTGGGTTTAATATGTTACCCGATGGTGAAATCTATGGTTAAAATGCGAGCAGCGCATCGACGAAACTGCAGCCGTGGGAATGTTCATAACCACCCTTGACCCAAATTCAAAGGCATTCCCATATATGGCCTTATTCAAGCCGACAACCTTCCAAGAGCTCATGGATAAAATGGCTCGATTGGATCAGATGGTTCAAGACCCTTCCTCTTCCGATGAAGATATATAAAAAGCGGAGGCAAGGCGGCGTTTGTCACCAACGCTCAACAAAAAATGAACGGCTTTGAGACAACTTGTCCCCAAAATAGCGACAGCGTGGGTTCCACCCTTGCGAAAAGATTGGGACGTGAGTATTCGCTCCCCCAAAATATACGCAAGGGATATCTTGCTCGCTGGCGGAGGAATATCTATGGAGGTGGTCCTTTCTTCAAAGAACAGAAAAGATATCAATGGACTTATAAGCGGGTCCTGCAATCAAGTGGAATTGCCCGTTTGAACCAAAAACCATGAAAAGGATGGGGAATCCATGTCCCACTCTGAATCAGATGATGAGGGGAAAAGCCCCCAAGTCAAGTTCAGTTTTCCAAAGAAGAAGAAGACTCGACAGAAAGAGTGACGTGATATCTTGTTCCTTTGTATATGAAGAAGATGCTCCGTTAGTGTCAGAAAGCGACATTGATGAGCAGGGGGCAGGTGCCGTGTAAAGTGCCTGGTATTTCCTGCAAAATAACCCGATTGCTGTGATAATAAATGAAGCAGTCCAAGAAGGTGAAAATAGCTTAAGGTGTGAAGTGTCCATACAAACAAAGGACATGCAGCAGCACCTTAGCGAGCAAGCATTAGAAGGGATGAGTTATGCAACTCCCCAACTGAATGATAAATAATGGACCGAAACGTCTCTAAACTAGCATTTTGCCCCAAACACGGCGATAATGGACCGAAATATTCTTAAACTAGCGGATCGCCCCAAACACGGCGATAACGCGCATCGCCCCAAACACGGCGATAATGGACTGAAATGCCCCTAAACTAGCATTTCACCCCCAAACACGGAAATAATGAACCGAAATGTCCTTAAACTAGCGCATTGCCCCAAACACGGCGATAATGAACTAGAATGTCCTTAAACTAGCGCATCACCCAAAACACAGTGAAAATGGACCGAAATGTCCTTAAACTAGCGCATCATCCTAAACACGGCGATAATGGACCGCAATGTCCCTAAAATAATATGCTCCTTGAGATTTATATTGCAACTGAAGTCCCACCAGCGAAAATTGCAACTCAAGTCGTACCGGCTACATTGCTACTCCTGCAATGAAGCCACCTCTAGGACCCACCGGAAAATAGATGGGACATCTGCGGCAAAATTACTTTCAAAAGTTCCACCATTCGCCTTAAAAAAACAAAAAATGGTACGTTCACAAGAAAAATGGGTACGGATAAAAACCCGAAAGGGCGTCGTGAGTAAAAACAGCAGGGCTATAGGCGAGCTTATGAAAAGCCGTGAAAGCCCAAACTCGTTAAAAGAAAGGAAAAGATGCACTTGCAAAGTCCTCATGACTTTGTAAGGAGAAAATACCTGCGCGGAATCCTTACGACTCAAAAAAGAGCAATACACTTAGGAATCCATACGATCCCTAAGAAGAAAATACACTTACGAAATCCTCACGACTAGTAAGGTGAAAATATCCTCTATAAGACCCTCATGGCTTATACAATTCAAAAGCCTTAACTTACAGGGATCTAAAGCTGTGCTTAAGCTACCAAAACCCCATAAATGTATACCCTACAGGCGGTCCAATATTGACCCTTGTATACAATTCACGGGCGTAAATAAATATTGTAAGTCCACGTTACCCGTCCCGGTTCTTTCGGGGATGCGAAAACGGTAAAAAACGATTTTTACGGTAAAGGTAACATGGACTAGAAATAGGATCTTTGCTAAACAAAAACCTAGCAAACTAACTAGAAGTTTAACTACTATGTAAGAGGGTTATACCTAGGTCTTGAACTCCTTCTCTTCTTGCTCCTTGGAGTGGTTGGATCGGCTCCACCTCGTAATCCTCTTGTTGTCGAAGAAGGATCCACCCGAAAGCTTCTACCTTGAGTTCCTACCTCAACCGGGAGGAAACTAAAGTGCTTGGCTTGCTAGACTTTGTACTCTAGAGTGAGTAGAGAAGATTTTTGAGGGTTTTATCTCAATGGCTCATGTTTCTCAACTCATGAGACATGAGAGCCTTGAGAGAGAGGAAGAGGGAGAGCTTGGATGAGAGAGAATGAGAATGATAGAATGAGCTTGACTTTTTACAACCATGCTCACAAAAGAGAAAATAATCATGAAAACAATAATAATTAAGTATATGTGATGGTTCATATCAATGGCCATTATCATTTCATGCATTTAATGCATTTTGTAAAGAACAACAAGTAAACAAAAGTCATAGCCATGAAACGATGATGGTCAACAAGTCCAAAATAGTCAACCGGTCAACAAAGTCAACAAGTCAACAAAAGTCAAACTTTCAACTCAACCATGGAACAATAATACTTAATTAATATTATTATTAATCATATTTCTTATTCTCATTAGGGTTTAGAAAAAGTCAACAATCAACAATCCTAATGAGAATCTCCTGCCTCTGCCTCAGTCAACTGTGCATACACACCCGCATCCGTGCTCCGAGGAACACGAATACAATGAGATAAAACCAATCCCAAAACATATACTAGGATCTGGCTTAAACCAAAGCCCGCTAGTAATAACTGCCCGGACACCAAACGTGCACAAGTGCGTGGATGCGAACGAACCCTGTCGCAAAACCATGCGACCTCTACTCTGTTTTGCCCAAAGGCGAATAGCTCTCTGTGTGGGACTCTAAAGACTCGACACTACGCTGGTAATGGGTTTAACCATAGGCCGCAAGCGGTACTAGCTTTACGTAACGGTTCCCAGGTAGATGCCGATAAGAAGACTGATGAGGTGAACCCATCCGAACTCCTACTGAGCCTGAATGTGACAATCTTCGTACAGTCCGGTCTGTTCGTCTGAGAATATCGCATGGCGGGCCTAGGGGGTGGTGAACGTCAGTCCCCTAATAGCGGTACAAGTCGTGTCAGAGTGTAGCCCAGAACACCCTGAGACAACACTGGATAACCTACCGGTATATCTTGCTTTCCCTGGCCAGCGACTTTGTGTAATGGCTCTCCTAGACACAGCGCGATATCAACCCCCAATACCGGGAGAGACGAATCCTGTCTAACCGTCACTGCCTCCAAGTACTTCGGGACTGCACCCAACTGCTACCTGTTTGCATGACTCATTTGAGCCGTGGTAGGGTAGCAATCTATGAACAGTGGGAACACACTCTAGGCGAAGTGACAGTGTCAAGTCAGCGGACTAAGCTGTACTCATGTCACCTGGGAACTGATAACTGACGATAGGTATAGTACCAACCAACAGTTCCCGACGAGTCATGTCCAGTGTACTCGTAACCTAACGAGCACCCGCATACTATCTCAAGTACGATGTACTGACAGCTGTGGGACAGACCATCTCCCCTGCTGGGATGAGAAGCGCATACGCTAGTCTACTCCGGAGTATCGATGCCCCGTCTCGATAATCCTACGACCAGGGACCTGTATAAGGATGTACTTGTAGATTACCCAGCCCCCACTAGTGTGACTGCCATCACAATGCTGGTAATCAAGCAAAGATCCTAAGGGCTCCACTAATGTGTATAGGTGATATGCTAAAAGAAACACATGCACACATTAAAGTAGAAACAAACCAAGTAGCATACTACCATTTCGAGCAAGATTGTCTATACAACAGTGAATATCCCAAGCTTCCATCAAGTAATATACAAACTAGTATGATACAGTAATGGCCTCTAGGGCATATACACTAACAATCTCCCACTTGCATTAAGGCCATGTACCGGTGTATCGAAGACCGATCATCTCGATCAGCCGCTTGAACTGAGTCTGGGGTAAGGCCTTCGTGAATAGATCTGCAGTGTTATCTTCTGTAGCAACCCTCCAAACCTCGATCTCCCGGCGATCCACGATCTCCCTGATCAGGTGATACCGCCTCAAGATGTGTCTGGACTTCTGATGGGACCTGGGTTCCTTCGCTAAAGCTATAGCCCCGTTGTTGTCACAATACAGAGGTATTGGATCAACAATGGACGGAACCACCTGAAGTTCTGTCAAGAACTTCCTCATCTAGACGGCTTCTTTTGCGGCATCAGATGCAGCGATATATTCCGCTTCCATCGTTGAGTCAGCAACGGTTTCCTGTTTGGAACTCTTCCAACACACCGCCCCTCCATTGAGGGTAAAGACATAACCCGACATGGACTTGGAGTCATCCTTGTCACTTTGGAAGCTGGAGTCAGCAAAGTCCTCCATCTGGAGGTCTTTTCCGCCGTAAACCAAAAACATGTCCTTAGTCCTTCTCATGTACTTCAGAATATTCTTTACCGCTATCCAGTGCTTCTCCCCAGGGTTTGACTGATACTGGCTTACCACACTAAGTGCATAAGCTACATCTGGTCTAGTACACAACATCGCATACATTATAGAGCCTACCGCAGAAGCGTAGGGTATAATAGACATGCGATCCCTTTCCAAATCAGTCTTGGGAGACATCTCTTTAGAGAGGGTGATCCCGTGACAAGCTGGTAGATTACCGCGCTTGGAATCTTCCATACTGAATCTTTTCAGTATGGTGTCAATGTACCTGGACTGTGAAAGTTCTAATATCCTCTTGGACCTATCACGATGGATCCGGATCCCCAGAATGTAAGAGGCATCACCCAGGTCTTTCATGGAGAACCTGTGTGACAAGAACCCTTTGACAGATTGTAGCATAGGAATGTCATTTCCTATCAAGAGAATGTCATCCACATATAAAACGAGGAACACGACAGTTCATGCTACAATTTTACTATAGATGCATGGTTCATCTGGATTTTTGATAAAGCCAAAATTTTTGACCGTCTCATCAAAACAGATGTTCCAACTCCGCGATGCATGCTTTAGTCCATAAATGGACTTAAGCAACTTGCACACCATTCCGCTGCTCCCACTCTGAATGAAACCCTCTGGCTGGTCCATATAGACACACTCCTCTAAATTTCCATTTAGAAAAGCGGTCTTTACGTCCATCTGCCAAATCTCATAATCGTGGAAGGCAGTAATGGCAAGAAGGATCCGAATGGATTTGAGCATAGCCACTGGAGAAAAGGTTTCGTCATAGTCCAAACCAGGTCTTTGACGAAAACCCTTTGCAACAAGTCTAGCCTTATAGGTCTCAACCTGTCCATCTACACCAATCTTTCTCTTGAAGATCCATTTGCATCCTACGGGTTTTACCCCTTCTGGAGCAACGTCCAAAGTCCATACTTTGTTGGTGTACATGGACTCCATTTCGGTCCGCATTGCATCCAGCCATTTTACCGAGTCAACGCTCTGAATGGCCTGTTGGAAGCTAGTCGGCTCATCATTATCAATGATGCAATCCTCTTTATCCCCGTCTATGAGAAAACCGTAGTATCTCTCAGGCGGATGAGTCTGTCTACTACTTCTGCGGAGCGGCGCAGGAATGTCCTGTTCTTTTGAACCCTCTGGTTCTACTAAGCTTTCAGTAATAGCTCGTGGTTCTGGAATTTCTTCCAGTTCTATTGCGTCCTACTTATCTGATTTTCCAAAAATTCAGTTTCTAAGAAGCAGGCATGACGAGAAACAAAAACCTTTTATTCCTCTTCGCAATAGAAGAAATATCGCTTGGAGTTCTTTGGATATCCCACAAACTTACACTGTACTGAGCGTGCCTCGAGTTTGTCCGCATGCTGCTTTTTGACAAAAGCTGGACATCCCCATGTCTTAATGTGCTTAAAATAGGGTTTCTTCCCACTCCATATCTGATATGGTGTGGTAGGCACTATCTTAGTTGGAACTCGGTTAAAAAGGTATGCAGCTAATTCTAGTGCATATCCCCAGAATGATCGCGGCAACTCAGTGTTACTCATCATGGAATGTACCATATCCAATAGGGTTCGATTCCGTCTCTCCGATACACCGTTATGTTGTGGAGTGTATGGAGGAGTAAGCTGAGAGAGAATTCCATTCTCTTTTAGGTAATCCAGGAACTCGGCACTCAAGTATTCACCACCTCGATCAGATCTCAGTGTCTTGATACTTTTGCCTGTTTGTTTTTCTACTTCATTCTTGTATTCCTGGAATTTTCCAAAGGCTTCAGATTTATGTTTCATTAAGAAGACATATCCGTACCTTGAAAAATCATCCGTAAAAGTAATGAAGTAAGAATAACCGCTTCGCGCATGTGTAGACATTGGACCGCACACATCGCTGTGTATGAGCCCTAATAGTTCGCTCGCTTTTACTCCGTGTCCAGTAAACGGAGTCTTTGTCATCTTTCCTTTGAGACGGGATTGACAAGTTGCATATGATTGATATTCGAACGGATCCAAATATCCTTCTGTATGTAACTTCGTCAACCTTCTCTCATTGATGTGACCCAGTCTACAATGCCATAAGAAAGCATGATTTATTTCTGGAGACTTTCTTTTGTGTGTATTCTGGACATTGAAAATCTGTGGTTGGTTTAATACGTATATACCGTTGCTTAATGTACCCGACCCAATCAGAACTTGATTAAGGTGAATGTTTACAACATTGCTTACAAATGCAAAATCATAACCTTCTTTAGACATTAAAGATACAGATATGATATTACAAGTCGCACTGGGTACAAAATAACAATCCCGTAAAACCAAAACATGTCCATCTGACAATCCCAAGTGATAGTCCCCCACGGACTCAGCATCCATGCTAGCTCCGTTTGCAACTCTGAGGGTCATATCACCTGCCTTCAAAACCCTACTCTTTCTCAATGCCTGCAAAGAATTACAGATATGAGATCCTGATCCGGTATCCAATACCCAGGAAGTAGAGTTTATTGATAGACAGTTTTCAATAACATACACACCTGAAGCCGAAGCCACAACTTGCTTCGGGTCCTGGTTTCTGGCCTTCCAAACCCTGCAATCTTTCTTCCAGTGTCCACTCTTGTGACAGTAAAAGCATTCTTCCCTTCCTACAAGCTTTCCCGCTACCTTTGCCTTTCCCTTCGCTTCCACATTACTAACACCGCCCCTTGGTTTGGTGAAGGTTTTCTTCTTCTTTCCCTTGGCTTTCGCCTTGGATCTAGAAGAGGAAGATCCTCCAACAAACAAAGTGGATGTTTTCCTTACTTTCTATAAGGTGCCCTCTGCACTCTTCAACATGTTTAGGAGTTCCGAAAGTTCAACTTCCTTTTCTTGCAAGTTGAAGTTCAGGATAAACTGGGCGTAAGTGGAAGGGAGGGACTGGAGAATCAAGTCAGTGTAGAGCTCGTTCTCTAACGTGGTCCTAAGGTCCGCGAGCTCTTCAATGAAGCCAATCATCTTAAGCACGTGTTCCGCTACCGATGATCCGACGGCCAATCTCGTCGAAAATAACTTTTTCGAGACTTCGTATATGGCGATACTGGATTGCTCTCCATATAGTTCCTTAGTATGGAGAAATATGGATTCTAGGTCCATATTCTCGTGCCTCCTCTGATGTTCATTGTCCATAGAGGCAAGCACGAGACACTTGGCCTTCGCCCAGTCGATCTCCCAGGTCTTACGGATTTCCTTATCCGCGACGCTGGTTATGGGACCTGGGACAGGGGGAGCTTTGGTAGTAAGGAGATACCCCAACTTGTCATAAGTGATTGCCATTTTGACATTCCTGAGCCAATCTTTGTAGTTTGGCCCTGTCAGTATGTTTTTATCTAGTAGTAACTTAAGTCCGGTCATGATGTTTGGTCGCTGCAATTAGGAGAGAGAGAAGAAACACTTTAGCATGATGCTCTTGCAAGTTTAGAGTGGTTTTTAGTTTGTCTAAACAGGATGGCTCCCACTGTTTCTCGAATCCCTCCTCAAACCAAAAAGGAAGAATCAGTCGGGATCAATCTCACCGTACAATACTTGCTTAACCGATCAGCCAGGCCAGTGTTAGTACTTCGAGGGAGGTTTTCCAACGCTTTCGCGAAGTTCCTTAATTAAAAAACCTCTTTTCCTTGTGGGCGTAGCCCCGCTAACACCTTTCTAGACACCTACTTGGTTTATAGCATTGATCGTTAAGTGAGAAAGTTCCCGAGGAGTAGCATATACTCACAGTAGGATCGGGATCCAAATATCATCGTGTGACAAAACTGAAGGAATCCTACCAGAATCATCACACTCCAAATGGTATGCAGCGCTAGCAAGTTTCAGTTTCTTTAGAAACTCCCGATGTAGATTTTTGCCCTATGCTCTTATTACCTTGACTTTGGCCAACAAATCATAAGTCACATGTCAAGTTCTACCCGTCATTTTCCAGGTTAATTTGAACCCACCCGTACCTACCCTTGACTTTAGCCAACAAGGCAGTACGACTGTCCCAAACCAACGCATCTATCTATGCTATATATGAATATCCAATAGCTACCAATCACTATGCCTTGACTTTGGCCAACAAACATAGCTTGAATACTATTGACTATCCATATGAAATGACGGAGGGCTACGAATGGTTTTTGCGAAACCGTAAACGCAATGAACTTGATATAATCGATGGAACGAGATAGCTTTTAAAATGAGTGGTTTAAGCTCCGCGTTTAAAAGTTGGTTTTTGAAAAGAAATCGAGTGGTTTTGAAATTGTTCCAACGATTTTAACTTTGGTTTATTCTCTTGCATTAATTTAATGCGTCCCATCATTTAATCCAACCATTCCAGAAAACAACGAAAATATGACGTACGCTTATGCCATCCGCATTCGCCACGGGGCCCCGTCATTACCCGTTAGGTTACTTAACTAACGACAGAGCGGGGGCTGGACTAGCGTGGATGCAAAACATAAGCAACGCTTACTAGATATCATATATAGATATATACATTCGTCAGATGCAATGATAGTCATTCCAGATCACAGATGAACACATTGGATATACTAGGAATCCGCGTTTCATTCGAGCCTGCAACGAAAAGCGGATTACATGGTCGCGATGAATAGCCAAGACCCCACCCTAGACCCCTACGGGTGCGGAAAACTACCCGCCAAGTACCCGAAGTGAAGCAACCTCCCTCAACAAAGTGAGTAGGCCACTCGGCACTTCGAGGTACCCGGTAGTTTGTGCACCCCACCTTGGGTCTATCCTAGGAGCAAAAACAGTAAAAGAAATAATATACAATAGCGGCTTCAACCTCATCCCGGATGTGCGGCCATAAAAATAATATTACATCAATTACATAATACATCAAATGAAAAGTAAAGAAAACTCTCATCTCACAACCC
The DNA here is from genome assembly GCA_030015575.1 of Agapanthus africanus. Classification (NCBI taxonomy): domain Eukaryota; kingdom Viridiplantae; phylum Streptophyta; class Magnoliopsida; order Asparagales; family Amaryllidaceae; genus Agapanthus; species Agapanthus africanus. Next base: position 194,492,567 of record CM057339.1, on the reverse strand, counting down.
CCCGGCTATTCATCCGCGACAATCCAACGAGTTCATATACACAAACCATCAACATTACAGATCACAGATATGTATAACCCCCATTAATCGACGTATAGCGATTAGCAGACGTTCAATACATATATCACATCACAGATATAACCCATTAGCTAAAGTCTACAGAACTTCGATCAAAAATACGGATTTGTAACTACCCCAAACACAACTTTGTTCTCTGGAAAATCCCGGCAGAAACAAAATATTCTAAAAATCCCAAAATAGAACACTGAGAATACTGCAGCAAAAACGATTCACGGCCGAGTCAACTCGGCCGCGGATCCGCGGCAAGAAGCTTGTTCTCGCCGCGGTTCCGCGGCGCTTTGACCGAGTCAGTGACTCGTTTTTCCTGTGTCTTCCTACAAAACCCTGAGCCGATTTTTAGTGTATGTGGAATCATTTTTTTGAACAGTTTAAAAATCGACAGAAAGTTCAGTTCTTGGACTCGTTTTGTGATTTTTTTCTCCGATCGAAATTCTAAATATTTTGCTAACTTGCTAGTTGTTGTTTAGCTAGGCTCTGATACCACTGTAAGTCCACGTTACCCGTCCCGGTTCTTTCGGGGATGCGGAAACGGTAAAAAACGATTTTTACGGTAAAGGTAACATGGACTAGAAATATGATCTTTGCTAAACAAAAACCTAGCAAACTAACTAGAAGTTTAACTACTATGTAAGAGGGTTATACCTAGGTCTTGAACTCCTTCTCTTCTTGCTCCTTGTAGTGGTTGGATCGGCTCCACCTCGTAGTCCTCTTGTTGTCGAAGAAGGATCCACCCGAAAGCTTCTACCTTGAGCTCCTACCTCAACCGGGAGGAAACTAAAGTGCTTGGCTTGCTAGACCTTGTACTCTAGAGTGAGTAGAGAAGAGTTTTGAGGGTTTTATCTCAATGGCTCATGTTTCTCAACTTATGATACATGAGAGAGAGGAAGAGGGAGAGCTTGGATGAGAGAGAATGAGAATGATAGAACGAGCTTGACTTTTACAACCATGCTCACAAAAGAGAAAATAATCATGATAACAATAATAATTAAGTATATGTGATGGTTCATATCAATGGCCATTATCATTTCATGCATTTAATGCATTTTGTAAAGAACAACAAGTAAACAAAAGTCATAGCCATGAAATGATGATGGTCAACAAGTCCAAAATAGTCAACCGGTCAACAAAGTCAACAAGTCAACAAAAGTCAAACTTTCAACTCAACCATGGCACAATAATACTTAATTAATATTATTACTAATCATATTTCTTATTCTCATTAGGGTTTAGAAAAAGTCAACAGTTAACAACCCCAATAAGAATCCCCTGCCTCTGCCTCAGTCAACTGTGCATACACACCCGCATCCGTACTCCGAGGAACACGAATACAATGAGATAAAACCAATCCCAAAACATATACTAGGATCTGGATTAAACCAAAGCCCCCTAGTAATAACTGCCCGGACACCAAACGTGCATAAGTGCGCGGATGCAAACGAACCCTGTTGCAAAACCATGCGACCTCTACTATGTTTTGCCCAAAGGCGAATAGCTTTCTGTGTGGGACTCTAAAGACTCGACACTACGCTGGCAGTGGGTTTAACCACAGGACGCAAGCGGTACCAGCTGTACGTAACGGTCCCCAAGTAAATGCCGATAAGAAGACTGATGAGGTGAACCCATCCGAACTCCTACTAAGCCTGAATGTGACAATCTCCGTACAGTCCGGTCTGTTCGTCTGAGAATATCGCATGGCGGGCCTAGGGGGGTGGTGAACGTCAGTCCCCTAATAGCGGTACAAGTCGTGTCGGAGTGTAGCCCAGAACACCCTGAGACAACACTGGATAACCTACTAGTATATTTCGCTTACCCTGGCCAGGGACTTTGTCTAATGGCTCTCCTAGACACAACGCGATATCAACCCCTAATACCGGGAGAGACGAATCCTGTCTAACCGTCACTGCCTCCAAGTGCTTCGGGACTGCACCCAACTGCTACCTGTTTGTACGACTCATTTGAGCCGTGGTAGGGTAGCAATCTAAGAACAGTGGGAACACACTCGAGGCAAAGTGACAGTGTCAAGTCAGCGGACTAAGCTGTACTCATGTCACCTGGGAACTGATAACTGACGATAGGTATAGTACCAACCAACAGTTCCCGACGAGTCCTGTCCAGTGTACTCGTAACCTAACGAGCACCCGCATACTATCTCAAGTACGACGTACTGACGGCTGTGGGACAGACCATCTCCCCTGCTGGGATGAGAAGCGCATACGCTAGTCTACTCCGGAGTATCGATGCCCCGTCTCGATAATCCTACGACTAGGGACCTGTATAAGGATGTGCTTGTATATTACCCAGCCCCCACTAGTATGACTGCCATCACAACGCTGGTAATCAAGCAAAGATCCTAAGGACTCCACTAATGTGTATAGGCGATATGCTAAAAGAAACACATGCACAGATTAAAGTAGAAACAAACCAAGTAGCATACTACCATTTCGAGCAAGATTGTCTTACAACTGTGAATATCCCAAGCTTCCATCAAGTAATATACAAACTAGTATGATACAGTAATGGCTTCTAGGGCATATACACTAACAAATATATCCTCGACCAATTCCTACCGAGAATGAGAAAAATCGTCTAACATGGTGAACAACACTTGCGAGTGTAACGACCCTATTTTTAATGTACAATTTTTTTAAAAAGTTAAAGTACTAAATGGAGTATTTGCAACCCTGAGTATGCTATAAGTATTTAATTTATTTTAGAATAACAAGAAAACACTTGTAGCTCATTGGTAAAGCCTTGCACTGTTGTGACGTAGCCCATGTGTTCGAATCCACTCAGCCACATATTATTTTTAATGATTCTTCTTTTAAACTTTTTGGAAGCCCAAAAGTTTACACGTGCAATACACGTAAAAATGAAAAGTCAGATTAAATAAACATATGCACAGGGTTATATGAAAAGACCATGACACGTGGCACAAATCCCACACTCAACCTCAGTAGAATGGTCGGCGAGATCGCCCATTGGGCCGGCGGCGCCGGCCCCCCATCGGGAATGCTCCAAATTTTTAACACAACATCTCTTGGTCTACCCCACTACCCCAGTATTGTTTGATTTCTCTGTAAATTTAAAGAGAGATTAAATTCACCTCTTTAATCCACTTTTAATGGATTTTTAATTCCTTTCTTCAATCCTCAAAACCCTAATTTCTCCTATAAATACAACATCACACCTTAGCCTCTTCAATCTGAAATCCATTATAAAAAATTCTCAAAATTTTCCATGTCAAGGAAGTGTACAAGTGGAGTTAGACCAAGGTCATCTACCAGCGACGACTCGGGACAAATCCGGCGACCCCGCTACTCTACGAAGCTCTCAAACCTTTCCCATACCTCCCCTCTCTCTTTTCAAACTGTAAGTCCCCTCCCCTCCCCTCTTTTCATATTCTAAAAAGACCTCTTTTCAAAACTCGTCGGAAGTGGAGTTAATCCGACTTCCGATTTTAATTTTGTTAAAAACACAAATTATCTTAATAACCAAATATCTATATTGTTACAACTTGTTTAGTAATCATAAACAAACATTTAGAACAAGTTTCAATTCAAAATACAATACTATGCAACTTTTATTTCATTTTTACGGTTAAATACCACAAACTTTCTATTCGACATCTTTCATCATATTTGCTCATATTGCCTTTAGAAAACTCATGAGGTAATGACCTACCTAATCACAGCACTCATCATGATATAGCACGATGGCCTTTGGAATAGTGTTTTGTGGGATAAATACAATTTTACAATAATATACCTTAAACTAATAAAACCGTATTCTTTAAAATTGTTTTAAATTAAATTCCTTGCAATAAAGCCTCTACAACCCATTTTGGGGAACCCGATTTTGATGGTGCGGGTTATCGCACATTCTCGGTACTAGTAGAGCAAGATGCAGACCTCCTCATGGAGAATTCGATCTCGATGGAATTTTTAATACAATTTTTAAGAATAATGTGATTTTCAATTTAATAAATAAATTCTATTTTTAATAATTATATATATATATATATATTATCAAAATATCTATTTTAAATATATATAATAAATTCCATGTTTTCTAAACAAAGGAATCGCAAATATACCATCACAAATCCATACAATTCCAATTTACACTAAAATACCATATGCTATGTAATCTAGGTTTATAATCATTAGAATACTTCACTTTTAAAAATTACATCCATGAAAACCCTAAATACGATAAATAAATGCTTGAGGTTTACTTTGAAAGTTTATCAAAACCATTTTTCATAAAACCCCCTTAAGTTTATTAATTTACAATAAGGACTCTGGTAAATATAGGTTTAAGCGGGACCAATTCTCTTGAGCCTCAGGGAGCCGGAGAAAGTGGGTGCTTGCCTATTTAAGATAGAAAACTAAAACGGGGTTATCAATACGGTAATTGGCTTGGAAAAAGTCATAAATCCTGCCGTCCATGTGCAGCAGTTACCGATAACTCCAAAACCTAATTCAGGAATCAAATTCTGTTTAAGTGTCTAACTCAGACGAAGTCTCAGTCTAATCTGAAAATAATCCACACATGAATACAATCCAAATATAACTCCAATACAACATGAATCCATATATACTGGAACTTGAACATGAATACCAGAATACCATCTATATCAACATGACTTGAACTGACCGAACCATGGATATACATTGACTTGATTACATGACTATCCATTTACATCCTTATCCATTTACATGAGCAATTGATATCATGGTTTCGGCAAGTCTTACATCTATAAAACAACACAATAAACATTACGGGGTTTTTAATGGGGTAGATTGGTACAGAATGTGTTAAAAGTGGCCCGATGATAGTCACTTTAATACACCTAACCTAAATATCCGTTGTTATTGTTCCGTGGCTTAAAGGTTCCTTGTGCTACGTATACCTTAGTCCACGGAATAGTTGGACTCCTCTCGTATACACTGGCATATTTTGTACCAAGCTACAAACAACTACGTTAATATAACAAATATACATTATACAGCTATATTCTCTCTTATCTATCTATTTTATTTCTATCTCTTTGGGACATACCGAGCGATTGTTCGATGAAGACATTTCCTTTCTATTCTTTCTTTGGAATGTTGTTAAGAGGACCCGACTTTCTGAAGATAGAGCCCAGTTCAGAAGACTTGGAGCAGTTCATTGAGGACCCCGAGCTCTCGTACCTGTATATATTTTTACTTTCAGTTCATGCCATTGTTTAGGCATTGCTTTCCACATTGTATTTACGTTTCAGTTTTATTGTAAAGAATGTTTAATAAATAAAAAGTTGCTGTTCATTTACATCTCATGTTACATTATATTATATTGCTTATTTACGCTTAACGTGTTTAAATCCGAGTAAATACGTCGTGTGCTTCGTCGCATCTCCTTATCCGTTGATTGGTGTGAAAAAGTGTTTGTAGAATAACCGCAATCAATAACGGTGTCGCGTGTAGCTAGACCGAGATGAGTACGGGTCGTCCTCTGGGAAACGTGGAATCTTTTATTCTTACTTTAGATGTGTTGAAAAAGAGAGGAGGGATAAAGAATATTGAAGAATGGTTGTAGGATCTAGATCTACGTTAAACACGGATGCAAAATATAGATCTAGATTAACTACGGATGTAAGCTTATATGAAAAGGGGGGCTTGTAGGGTTCATTAGGATTTAGTAGTTATGAATGATTAATTAAAGATTACCCTTTTATCCTTTAATAGATTTAAAACTAGAACGACAGTGATGCATGTAGATTAGGGTTTCTGGAGGGAAAATGGTTCCCACTCTTAACCCCTATCTCGACACGGAACTCCGTTCATATCTAGCCTTTACCAAAACAATCATTAATCTAATCTCTAATCGCGGTCGAGACTAACAATGAATTGGTAGTGCGCCCGATTAGGATGTTAATGATTCTTTTGATAAAGTTTATAAACTTTATAGGACGTAAAAAGAGTTTAAGGATTTTCATCATCCATTAACCTACCCTAATCCTATGAACCCTAACAAGCGGAGAATTACTCGCGCATGTTGGGAGAAGAAGAGATGGAGAGAGAATTCATAATGAAAATATAAAGAAATAGAATAAGAAAAAGAACTACCTTTATTAATCAACAAGATCAAGTACACTTTGATTCCTTAGAAAATGATTACAAAAACCTAGTTTGCTTCTCGATCTCTTCTAAGGAGGTAGATGAACCGTTGATGATCAGCCTGGATGCGTGAGCCGTCTTGGACTTCGTGATCTCGTCGGCTTGATGATTTTTCCAAGAGGCTCTCGGTCCTTATTTATACTCCAAAGCCAGAAACTTACCTTCATAATTTGGAAGCAAACAGTAAAGATTCACCCAAAAAAATCGCAGCTCATAAATCCTCTAGTACGCGGCGGATCCGCGGTCAAAGGGTAGGTTTGACCGCGGATCCGCGGTCTTGTATGTAGATCGTTGGATTTGGTCTTCTGCGCTTTTCGCCTTGTGACACGTGGCGATCTCTGGAACCTTTGGAAATTGGAAATCTTTTCTTTATTTCTGCCAGATTTGATTTCTTAGTTTGCTTTCTTAATTAGGCAGGTTTGCTCTTAACAACTTTGATTCCCTTGATTTTTAGCCATGAAAAATTCTGCACAACAACTCAAATAATATTTAGTAGAGTTTGTTTTCTTAAGATTTGGTCGATGATATTTTTTGCATACATTTTCCTACCAAATGCTAATTATAATATATCAACACATGGAAAATAGTGTTTTTACAGATTAGCCCTCATATGTATGATATATTATAATAAAGACCCTTTTTAATATAGAAATAGTAGGAAAAATGTAATAAAAAATGTGCAGTTTTATCAGCTGAACATCCGTACACCGGGAAGCGGGGCGTTACAGGTTTTGTTGGTGGCCCATGCAAGTCCCTCAGTAGTAGGTCTGTGGTTTGAGGACGGACCATTGTTCAAAGATGGGGAGAATGTCGGGACCCGGTTCTTGTTCACGGAGCAAAGTGCTACACAGAACAAAGTGCCACGCAAATTGTCATACCAAGGGGCGGGGGCCACCTCTTGAATCTGTAGGGGCCACCTTTAGAGTCCGTATGACCCACTGTAGAACAATGGAGAATCTTCGGAACACATTCCAAAAGAGGATCGAACTACATTATAAATATAATGATACCACCTTCAATTACAGAGGCGTCTTTTAAGTGAACCGGCACTACAGGAACTTGAGAACTCCGTAGTTAAGCGTGCTTGGGCCAGGGAAGTCTTGGGATGGGTGACCTCCTGGGAAGTGACCCCTGGTCGGGTCCGGTTCGCTCTAAAGGGCAAAACCGTGTGGCTTTGGACAGAGCGGAGAATATCATCTGTACTGGGACGCGGGGCGTTACGTTTATGGTGGCCTATTCAGTTCAGTATTGCATGGAAACCTAAGCAATATATCACAAGAATCAGCAACTAAAACATTCTTTACATTTTCTATTCCTTGAATTCTATCCTAACCCTATTTTTCTTTCAAGGTTATGGATTCCCCGAACAATACGAGCACGAACGCTAATGGAAACACCACACCGCCTCCTCTTCCACTTACGTCTACTATTGTAGCTCCGATCAATGAGCAGACGGTACTGCTCGAGGCAATAAAGAGCCTCTTGGAGGGACAGCAATAGCAGACCGCTATCCTACTGAACCGCCCAATAGCTAAGGCACCTGGAGTGAAACAATTCCGGGCACTGCATCCTAAGCAATTTTCTGGGAAAGAGGGCCCTCTGGAAGTTGAAGAATGGGCTCAATCTATTGAGAACAATCTGGCAGCAACACAAGTGCCAGAGATCGCTTGGGTAAGAGTTGCAAAGTTGTAACTAACTGACAATGCTAGGGTATGGTGGAAGGCGGAAGAAAGCCGTCTTGCACAGCCGATCGAATGTAGGATTTTTCGCGAGATGTTCGACACGAAATATTTCCTCGAGACTACCCGATTCGACATGGAGCAGCAATTCATCCACTTGCAACAAGATTCGATGTGGACTAAATCTGTGGATGAGTATGACGCTGAGTTCACCATGTTGAGCAGGTAATATATGTCTTAAATATTCGAATTTATATTATCACATACTACACAGCTAACACAAGACCGTAACAGGTTCGCAGTACATCTCATACCGTCTGCTGAGATCAGGGCCAGAAGGTTTCAGCAGAGGTTGGACCAGGAAATCCAAGCTGCTCTAGCTACAGGAGATTTCCCAACCCACGACTAAGCTCTGAAGGCTGCCCGTCGATATGAGGTAGTGGTGAAGAAGAAAGGTAGACCTCAATCTGCCGGTATGAAGTGCCCTGCTACTCAGATAGTAGGAGGAGCCTCTTCCAGGCCACCTTTTGTACCCAGGAGGCCGTGATTACCTTTCAACCGGCCCAGTCCTAATTTTTGCACCTACTGCAGGAGGAATGGACACCTGGCGAAGGACTGCAGGCGTGCTAATCACCTTTGCTTAGTCTGTGGCTCATCCACACATGATATTGGATCTTGTCCTCGTAGACTCAATCCAAATCCTGCAACCAGACCAGCAATCACCTATCCGTAGCGACCAGCTATCCAGGCACCTGCACCACGTCTTGCTCTCCCAGCTCCACCTCCTCGTGGACCTACTGCACCTCCTCTTCATCAGTTCCATCAAGCAAAAAGGAACCTACCTCAGGGACAGAGAAACGTACAGAGGAATACGCCTTTCGCAAGGAGGAACGTACCTAGGCGACAGGCTTTCACAATGACTGTGGAAGAAGCTGAAGCCACTGGCCAAGTCATCACTGGTAACTCTTTTCTTTCAAACTTTCTTTCAATCCTTATACATATCAAATATCTTATCCTATACCTAAACATATTCCACACAACTTAGGTATAATCTTAGTAGCCTCACTACCTACACTAGCACTTTTCGACACTGGAGCATCTCATTGCTTTATGTCGTAATGGTTCGTCCGAACCCAGGCGATTCCAGTCAAACCGCTCGTATCCAGCTGGAATGTCAGTTCAGGGAACGACATTCTAAAGGCAACAATGGGATACGACCTGTGTCCAGTGGTCGTATGCAGCAGAGAATTTTATGCAGAATTCAAGGTGCTGGACATACCGAACTTCGATGTAGTTTTGGGTATGGATTGGCTAGGAACTTTCTATGCTACCATCGACTGTCGTGAAAGGAGGGTAGTGTTCGAGATGCCAGATCATCCGGTCTGTTATTTCAAAAGTGGAGACCGTACTCTGGAACCTAGAACATACAAAGCAAAACCAAAGAAGGCGGTGATTGCAACTCTACAGGCGGAAGAAGACAGGCCAGAAGTAGTTCGAGAGTTCGATGATGTATTTCCTGAAGACATATCAGGTTTGCTTCCTGATCGAGTTCTTGAATTTGGATTTGGTTTAGTACCTGGAGCACAACCGGTGATCAAAGAACCATACCGATTAAGTCCTGAAGGTTTGAAGGAGATCCGTACTCAGCTGGACGAACTTCTGCAGAAAGGATTGTTCCCCTCCGAATGACGGCCAAGACATGGACTGTCTTGCCTGAGATTCGGGGCAGATGCTATTTGGTTTTATCCTTCCACCTCTCCGAAGATGCCAAGTTGATTTATGGCACCATGCATCGAAGGTTTGAACGGATACGGCCGATGTAGCAGACTTCGTCAGATTCCCCCTCACTTGAGGGGTTTTTGATTGTGGGGACGCTCTTCCCTACAGGTGCAAGCCCCTGCAGTTAATTACGCTACCGCATTGCGGTAACAACTTTCTCCTTCTCCAGATGGTCACTCCGCGTCGTGTGTGTTTGTTTTGTGTTTTGTTGCCCGTGGATTGTATACGGAGACTGAGTTATGTCGTCGCCCGTAGGGCGTGGATTAATCCAAATCCGTATTTTCTTAGATTTGGGTTTGGGGTTTAGTTTAAGGACACATTAGCCATATTTGAGGCTAAGATCAACTTAAACGTTTGTTAAGGATACGTTAGTCCAATTTGGGACTAAGATCAACTTAACGGGATCGTTTAGATCCGACAAATGAGCATTTGGACTCTATTGTTCCAGTTTAGGGACATAGTGGTCCATTGCATGTATGATCGTCGGGACCCGTCACCTCTCTGACGACGTTGAAGGATTACAACGACAGGTGTCAGAGGAGTTCAGAGATGTACCCTTGAACCAAAGTTGATTGGGGGGGATTTATAGTCCAATTTGGGACTAAAGTTTGTTTGAAGGTTTAAGGATACGTTAGCCATATTTGAGGCTAAGATCAACTTAAACAGTTGTTAAGGACACGTTAGTACAATTTGGGACTAAGATCAACTTAACGGGATCGTTTAGATCCGACAAAAGAGCATTTGGGCTCTATTGTTCCAGTTTAGGGACATAGTGGTCCATTGCATGTATGGTCATCGGGACCCGTCACCTCTCTGACGATGTTGAAGGATTACAACGACAGGTGTCAGAGGAGTTCAGAGATGTACCCTTGAACCAAAGTTGATTGGGGGGATTTATAGTCCAATTTGGGACTAAAGTCTGTTTGAAGGTTTAAGGATACGTTAGCCATATTTGAGGCTAAGATCAACTTAAACAGTTGTTAAGGACACGTTAGTCCAGTTTGGGACTAAGATCGACTTAACGGGATCGTTTAGATCCGACAAAAGAGCATTTGGGGGCTCTATTGTTCCAGTTTAGGGACATGGTGGTCCATTGCCAGTTTAGGGACATGGTGGTCCATTGGTAGTTTAAGGACATTGCGGTCCAATGTTCCAGTTTAGGGACGTGGTGGTCCATTGGTAGTTTAAGGACGCATAAGTCCGTGGGTTTGAAGACCCCACAGTCCGTAATTTAGTTTAAGGACGCATAAGTCCGTGGGTTTAAGGACCCCACAGTCCGTCTTGATGTGTGGTCGTCGGGACCCGTCACCTCTCTGAAGACGTTGAAGGATTACAACGACAAATATCATAGGAGTTCAGAGATGTACCCTTGAACCAATGAGTTGGTTGAAAGAGCAGATGTGCTCAGTTCAAGATGATTTGAGGACTTATGGCCAGTTTGGGCTAAGTCCAATTATGTTTGAAATATTGGCCCTCTGTTGGTCCATTGAAGGAGAGGCTTTGCCTCTAGAAACTTAGCCAATTGGGCTAAAGCTAGTGTTAAACACTAAAGACCAACAGTGTTGAATACTGGGAATAAGATTAGCAAGTCAGTGTTAAACACTAAAAGATAACCAGTGTTAAACACTAGCAATAGGGCTTTCAAATCAGTGTTAAACACTAAAGCAAATTAGTGTTAAACACTGGTAATCAGAGATTTCAAATTAGTGCTAAACACTAAAGCAAATCAGTGTTAAACACTGGGAACAAAGTCTCCAGATTAGTGTTAAACACTAAGGAGAGAGGGGTCACGTGTGGACACGTGAGAGCGCCCTGATTTCTCTTATTTTATTCTGCAGATCAGTGTTTAACTCTTTTAATTCTGACGGCCATCATGTGTGAGCACGTGATGGAGGCCCTCGCTCTGGTCTGTTAGAATGCTCATTAGGGGTCACGTGGTGACACGTGAGGGCGCCCTAAATGTGGAGCCAGATCTCCTTTGTTTTATCCTCAAATCTGCGAATAAGTGTTAAACACTTTTCCTTTTTATTTCGAGCATCACGTGTTGACACGTGATGGGGATTTATGCGCTGACTGTTAAAACGTTTGCTAAGGGGTCACGTGGTAAACACGTGAGAGCGCCCAAAGCCTTCATTTCCATTGATCTTTCTTTCTGCGTTTTGGGAGTCACGTGGGAGCACGTGATGGCATCAAAAAGTGGGGCCAGATCCCCTTTATTTTGTTCTGCAAACAAGTGTTAAACACTTTTAATTTTCATAGCCATCACGTGTGGGCACGTGATGTATAATCATGCCCTGATTTATTAGAACATTTATTAGGGGTCACGTGGTAACACGTGAGAGCGCCCAGAATTGTTTCTGCCTTTGCTTTTGTTCCATATATAATGAGGGTCACGTGGGAACACGTGAGGCATTGCCTCAAAGCTTTCCTCTTCTTATTTTTGGGGGATCTGTTCAGGGGTCACGTGGGGCACGTGACCTTTGTCTTTTCATGCACAGAGATCTTTTAAATCTCCTTATCTTTAAGAATTAAATTCTTATTTAGGGTAAAACCCTAATTTTTGTTTTGGAGGAATTAAATTCCTATTGTGAAAGAATTAAATTCTTATTTAGGGTAAAACCCTAATTTTATCCCAAAGGAATTAAATTCCTATAATTTTGTGAGAATTGAATTCTCAAAACTTAATTCCTGCTCTATGTTTTGGATCTGCATGGCAGGATCTCAACCCAATGAGAATTAAATTCTCAATTCATGGGGAGATGTGCACTTTGCAGATCCTCCACCAGAGAAAGAACTAAGTTCTTTTTTTTTATATAAGAGTTAAACTCTTGGATTTTGAGAATTAAATTCTCTTTTGAAGCCTCTCTTTTCTTACCTAGGGTTTTTCTTTTGCAGAGAATTAAATTCTCCCATCTTTTCTTTTTTCTCTTGAGAATTAAATTCTCCTCCCTCTGTTTTTTTCCCCCCAAAAAAGTAGATCCCTTCTCTTCTCTTCTTGGCTCCTATTTATAGGAGAAGGAAAAGAATCAATTTGTTTAGCAAATCTCTCATTGAAAGATTTGATTTGATTGTTGAGAGATTTGATTTATATTTATCATTAATCTGGGCCTTTAGATCATTCAGTGAATTTTATTCACCGTGGATTTTAAATCCAAAAGATATTCTATTTGTTATTCTGGTGAGATTTTCAGGGAAATCTTTCCTTGTCCAAGATTTTTCCATAAATTGGTGATTTTTAATCACCCTTGGATCTTTAATCCAACGGTCCCCATAATCCTTTTCCATTTGGAAAGATTTAGAAGCTTTTAGAATTTTAATTCTATTTCGAAAGATTTAAATGATCTTTTTTTTTAGAATTTAATTCTGTTGAACAGCAAGGCTTTTACAGCCAGTCACGTGTTGCCACGTGACCCCCAATTGAGTCCTTTTCTCAGTGTTTACTTACGCTTCAGTTGTAACCATCACGTGTCAATACGTGACCATTGGTCACGTGTGAGCACGTGACACCTCATTGAGGTATTTCCTTCAGCTGTTTGTTTACGCTTCAGTTTTAACCATCACGTGTCAACACGTGACCATTGGTCACGTGTGAGCACGTGATTCCTGATTTTTAATCAGGGAACAGATTTTAGAATTTAATTCTATTCATTATTTTAGAGGCCTTAAAAGCCCATCACGTGTCTGCACGTGACCCATGGTCACGTGTGAGCACGTGATGCCCCATTGGGGTCTTTTCTGAGTTTTTATTATATTTTTTAACTCCTCCAGCGGGTTCTTAAAAGTCCATCACGTGTGGACACGTAATTCCTCATAACTTTTGATCCCGGATGAATTACGAGGCCCATAATATATCAAATCGAAGGGTTTTTCGAGCCGCTTTCGATACCATCAGAATTTATCTGTTTCTCATTCGGGAGTTTGTCAAAAAATAGCCCGGAAGATACTGGTTCGCATTTCCTTAAGCATATCGCTGCCATTTGATACCTTGGACTCTTTTGCGCAGAAATTTTTGGCGGGAACAAGGATGGATTCATCCCGGTACTTCAAGTTGGGGATCTCCAGTGTTTCTTATGAAGAAGAAGGAATGTTCATATAGAATGTGCATTGATTATAGAGCTTTGAACGAAGTCATGATAAAGATCAAGTATCCATTACCGCAAATCGACGATCTGTTCGATCAACTAAGTGGGTCTTGAGTTTTCTCAAAATTAGATCTTCGTTCGGGTTATCATCAGGTGAAGGTCAAAGAGTCTGATATTCCGAAGAAGACATTCAGGACTCGCTATGGACATTATGAGTTTCTCGTGATGCCATTTGGAATGACCAATGCACCAGCCATATTCATGAATTTGATGAATCAAGTTTTCCGAGAGTATCTAGACAGGTTCGTTGTCATATTCATCGACGACATCCTGGTATATTCAAAGAATCGGAAAGAGCACGTTGAACATTTACGAATCGTTCTGGAGACTTTGCGACAGCATTAAATCTATGCCAAGTACAGCAAGTGCGAGTTTTGGCTAGAACAAGTCGGATTTCTTGGACATATCATTTCAGGTGAAGGAATCTCTGTGGATCCAGCTAAAGTATCAGTAGTAAGCGAATGATCGACACCAAAGACAGTGAAGGACGTTTGAAGTTTCTTGGGATTAGCAAGATACTATTGAAGAATTATTGAAAGCTTTTCGAAGATTGCAACACCCCTGACCAAGCTCACATGTAAAGATGAAGAATTCGTGTGGTCAGAAGCATGCGAACACACTTTTGTAGAACTCAAGTCAAGATTGACAACAAAACCTATTCTCGTAATACCGGAACAATCTGGAGGCTTCGTAGTATTCCGGTAAGGAATTATGATGTGTTCTACACCAGCATGGTAAAGTTGTAGCTTATGCATCAAGACAACTGAAAGTTCATGAGCGCAACTATCTGACGCATGATCTGGAATTGACAGCCATTATCTTTGCACTCAAGATTTGACGCCATTATCTTCTTGGAGAACGGGTAGATATCTACACAGACCACAAAAGTCTGAAGTATATGTTTACTCAGAAAAAACTGATTATGCGGCAGAGAAGATGGTTAGAACTTATGGTGGACTTCGACATCAAGCTACAATATCATCCAGGGAAGGTGAATGTAGTACCTGATGCACTTAGTCGTCAACCACTATCAATGTATCTCACCGCACAGTGGAAGCTATAACAACATTTGCACCAGATGGAGATAGAAGTGGTCATGCCAGGTAACGCTTCAAGTTTGATGAACTTACAAGTTCGGTCTACTATTGTCAATCATATTAAAGTAGCTCAAGCAAGTGATGCCAAGTTGCAAAAGATCAAAGAAAAAGTAGAAAGTGGACTTAGAATAGACTTCATCATCGACGAAGACGGATCTTTGAGATACGGAAGCAGATTGTGTGTACCACAAGGTCCTATTCGGGAATAGTTGATGAAAGAAGCTCATAGCTCCCCATACTCAGTATACCCTGGTGGTACAAATATGTACAAAGATCTGCAGAAATATTACTGATGGTATGGAATGAAGCGTGAAGTAGCCAGAAGCGTAGCCAAATGCTTGGTGTGTCGGCAAGTAAAAGCTGAACACCACAGGACTGCTGGTTTACTTCAACCGTTGCTTATCTCAGAATGGAAGTGGCAACACATTACCATGGATTTTATGACTGCTCTTCCTCGCAGCACAAAAGGTAACGATGTGGTATGGGTTATTGTGGATCGACTCTCAAAGCCGGCTTATTTCATCCCATTTCAAGTTGGCCAATCTACCGAGACAGTAGCAAAGAAGTACATGGAGGTAAGTTTGAATCTAAGTAAGATTTAACTCTTCAATGTGTACTATCTCTGATACCCATGAACTCATGCAGGAGATCGTGAGATTAGATGGAGTACTGATTTTTATTTTCTCCGATCGTGACACCAGATTCCGATCGCAGTTTTGGCAGAGTCTACAAGCTAGCTTGGGAACGAGTTTGAACTTTAGCACAGCTTACCATCCAAAAACAGATGGACAGTTTGAGCGAACGATTCAGATCCTTGAATATATGCTAAGAGCTTGTATGCTAGATTTCGGAGGATCGTCGGAAGACCACCTACATCTTGTGGAGTTTTCATATAACAACAGCTACCAAGCGAGTATTGGAATGGCACCCTTTGCAGCGCTCTATCGAAGGAAGTGTCGTTCACCATTAAGTGGGGACGACATTGGAGATAGGAAACTCCTTGGTCCTGAGATGATAGTGGCGACTGTAGATGTAGTTCGCACTATCAGAGAATGAATGCGCATAGCTCAAGACCGACAGAAACACTGGGCAGATGCAAAGTGCCGACACTTGGAGTTCCAACTGGAAGATCATGTCTTTATAAAGATCTTTCCAAACCATGGAGTGATTCTCTTTAGAAAGAGGGGTAAGCTAAGTCCGAGGTATATTGGACCGTTCGACATATTCGAACGAGTCGGAGAAGTGGCATATCACTTGGCACTTCCACCTTTATTGGAAAGAGTGCACAATGTGTTCCACATATCCCAACTCAGAAGGTATGTGAGTGACCCCAGTCACATTCTTGATCACTCCGAGCTCACTGTACAGATGGATCTGCCTTGTGAGCAACAACCCGTTGAAATCCTGGACAGAAAAGTGAAGTCACTTAGAAACAAGAAAGTAAATTTCGTTCGAGTGATGTGGAGGAAAGACTCACCAAGAGAATCAACATGGGAAAGAGAAGACGACATGCGTGCAAAATACCCTTTCTTATTTGTAAATTAGTTCTTAAATATTTATAAATTTCGAGGACGAAATTTTTGTAAGGAGGGTAAAATGTAACGACTCTATTTTTAATGTACAGAAATTTGTTTAAAGTTAAAGTACTAAATGGAGTATTTACAACCCTGAGTATGCTATAAGTATTTAATTTGTTTTAGAATAGCAAGAAAACACTTGTAGCTCATTGGTAACGCCTTGCACTGCTGTGATGTAGCCCCTGTGTTCGAATCCCCTCACCCGCATATTATTTTTAATGATTTTTCTTTTAAACTTTTTGGAAGCCCAAAAGTTTACACGTGCAATACACGTAAAAAATGAAAAGTTAGATTAAATAAACATGTACACAGGGTTATTGTCACAACCCGAAATGGCATGTGACTGGCACTTGAATCATATGAAGTCTATATGACCCCATCTAATTCATGTAAGCCAAAAATCTCAGAAATCTAAACCATTTTTAAGAAGGAAAAATTTAGTTTTAAAGTAAGTAGTTTAACAACATAAGCCGAAGTATGCATTTTTAAAATATCAAATCTTTTCTGAAAATTTCGGCAGAGTTTCCTCTGTAAATAATAGCCCCAAAAGGGTACACCATGCATAATATGTATAAAAGGCATCCCCAAGCGGGAGCTAGCTCTTCGCCAATTGGCGGTCACAACCACGCAAGCAAAATAATATACAACGCCGAAGGGCGAGGATCAAAACTCAAAAGGAAACTCAAAATCATCAAGAAAACCATAATAATACAAGCGCGACTCTAAGGTCGAAAGAATAAACACTGGTCTTCTAAGTCTAATAAATATACAAGTCTGATTGATGGAGTTTCTAGATACAACTGAATATAAATAAAGTACAATAGTGGTCATGATGCGAGTGAACCCACCTACCAAAGCAATCACCCGAAAAGGAGCAGTGTGCCAGTAAAGCCGCAACGAAACCTGTACGGCAAAACCTGCAAGAAACCGTGACACAACGGGGGTGAGTTGCCAACTCGTGAGTAGAAAATATCACCGAGCAGAAATCGTACGTATGACTCAATCTTAGGTCAATACGATCAGTAATATCCTTAAATAATATGGCCTGAAGCATGATAAAAAGGCTAAGTAAATATCTATACAAAGTGTAGTACCAAGTGCTCGTGTCAGTGCCTCAGGTAGCAACATATCATAAATATGAGGTATGAATGCAATATAATGAAAAAAGAATGCATCATGAATGAGAAAACTGTTTTCTTAATTTTGCGAGATTTCTGTATATTTAAATCGAGATATCATCAATGAAATCAACATAGAATCAGTGTCAAGCATCGACACAAAATATAAATCTCAATATCTCAATATCTCAGGCTCCGGCTATTCGGACTGGCCTATATCATCAAATATCAATATCTAGGGCTCCGGCTATCCAGACTGGCCCAATCCTTAAATAAAAGACCACGTCGGTATCCTCCAGATATCCGGCGCGTCACAATCAAATCGCCGGTCAGTAGTGCTCCCCTGTCTCAGGCTCAACGCCATCATCTGTGACCTTCTCGCCCCGGGTACCGCACCGGGTCCACCATGCACCCACAGACGGTTCCTCATCCTCCTCGAATCGGGTGTATGATATCGCTCAAGAGCCAAGAAAACTCATGGTGGACATATCTCAAATCATATCAGGAGAAAACCGCACTTTTGTATCTTTAAAAATGATAATACGTTTTATAAATCCTTGCGGTTTCTCCAAATCCAGAAATCTCATGGAAATCCGAAATAACAATCTTAAGTGTAAATAACAGTGAATACTGGGCTCTGGCAATCTGGACTAGCCCATAATATTGCATGACAAATGAATATAAAATGCATGGGTATCTAAATAAAGAATGCAATATCTAAACTAGCACATGAAAGCAATAACATATAGGAACTATCAGCTAGCAAGCTATGTCAATGAAATAATATTCTCTAAAGTGTACGTGACATAGCAATTACCGATGAAGATGTGTGTGAGCCGGCAAGCAAGTGTACGTGGAGCATACACATCATCGGTAATGGTGCGAGTGTCCTAACAACAGGTTTCATCGTTACTCATGAAAATATATATAGGCATGCAATGCAATGCGAACAGCAGAATATATGGCAATGAATAGTAAATGCAGGAATAATGAAATATACATTTCTATATACGAGTCATACAGTTTTTTGGATATCTGAAATCGCACGAATCGCGGTGTTTAGAAAATAGGGCTACGATGTTTTTATGAAAAATCACATCCTTTGAAATATCCATAGTATCCCTTGGCTTGTCTTTAAAATACTCACGATTCGTTAGTTTGGAAATAAGTATGACTCGTGCTCCGTCTAGCATCTACTAAGTAACTACAGGACTAAACTAACAAACTTGTCGAAAGGGTAAGGAAATCCACCTAAATCCGAGTCGATCTATATATATATATATAATAGTCGGCGATCTCTCCTCAATAGTATCGCGTACGATAAAATATATATATCATATGACATCCTCGAATCAAGAGTGCGGATCTATCATCATAATTATATCTCGTACGGTAAATCCATCGTACGACATCCCAAATCAGGGTATGGGTCAATCTCACATTTATCTCATTATTCAACTGGTATCCTTATCATCATATATCATGAACTGGGTACTGATCCTACGTCTAGTACATACCGATACTATCAATAATATATATATGCGTGTGTATGAAAACACATCGCCTAAAGATCCACTATAATATCATGTCGTATCTCATAATACGAACCAATCACATCACCGATCTCGTGGCATCATGCCCAATCACATCGACTCATCACCAAGTACCATATACCATCCTCATCATCCATGTATATGTATACTATATATATATACATAGTCCCATACCTATGTGTATATATATATACATATCCCCATATACGTATAAGAAAATAAAATGTATGCATGAGTGTGTGCGTGTGTGTGCAATTCATTACTCTAGGGTTCGCGACTAAGAAACTAACTAAATCACTATTTTCGAATACGCTAACACTAACCCAAAGTCATCTAAAGCATTTCTAGCTAAGTATACATCTTATAATAACATATAAATATATAGATATAACACATTTGCCTATTGCACTACGAAACTGCGGGGGTGCTATACGCCATCCACCCGACTTCCCCCGTAGATATATATCTACTCACTTGGTCCTTGTCTGCCGAAGTCGATGCTGCCATCCTCTTCTTCATCGTCCGAAGTCCACGTGAAAGGTACCTATATGCAAACATATATAATATTGTAAACCGAAATCGCGGACAAAACCAAAACGGCACACGAAACGCGCATAGGTTAAAACCTATGACCCGCTCATGCAAAAGAACCAAATAACCCTCGACATCGGCGTACAAACGCCGATTGATCGAGATAAAATCCAAACGTACCAATCGTGGTTTCACAACTCACTAATTATTATATGAAATAAGTTGTAACTAATCAAAACCTCAAAATAAATCAAATCGATTTATTCCCGAAAACCTAGAAAGCATTCATTTACCGTTTTAGTACAAAACTTGATGTTTAAACAAATTTAGTGGCCACAATATTCACTAAATATCTTAACCAAGTTATACAAACCATAACCATATTTTAATCTCACTAATTTTCATTAACTCAAAATTCTAGCTACTGTATTGGTTGTTTTATCCTAGTCTACCTGAGCTAAAATCTGGGAGCATTTTGACTTGGTTGTGGCTATGATTTCGGATATTTGAAACTTGGATTTATGAAATTCTTAATGAGATTTGGTCGTTGGACGTTTGTACGTCAACGACGAGGGTTGTTTGGTTGTTTTTGCATGCGTTGGCTATAGATTCTAACCTATAAGCAATTCGTGTACCGTATCGGTTTTTGGATATTGATTTTAATAGCATTTCGATTGTGTGTTGATATGTAGGTACGTTCGCGTGGACTTCAGAGACGAAGAGGCACATCGACCTCGGCCTAGTGAGGAGTATTGCAAGTGAGTAAATTTATATCTACGAGAGAAGTCGGGTGGATGGCGTAACCACCCCCGCAAATTAAAAATGAAAACCGACATATAGAATATGGTTAGAGAAACCATGTTAGAAACTTATGGATATGGTTAAAGAATTAGTAGGAGATGATATGATTAATACGCGATGATGAGAATTGAGGTATCAATATGATAAGATAAGATGATACGAGCGGATTGAACGTAGTGTGGCACTCATTTCATTTATCTTGCTTGATTGTTACTTACTGTAAATTTTACCCGGCAAATTCATTTCTGCATATAAAAATTTATGGCATCTAAAATAAAATTAAAAATATTCATCTTGGCCTGCTTGACACCCCTAACCCTGTTGTAGCGTCCGTGCATCGTGTTATCGTCCCGTTCAGTGAAACGGGCGAGTTTGGACGGCTACGTGCACGTACGTGTGTCCGTTTTGGGGGTATTCTTTTTTATCATAAAACACTTCATTTTAAATTTTAGATCCCGCCTAAAATCATATTATTTCAATTTCAAATTTTTGGACCCGACCCGGGCGCGATTTGGAAATGTTTTACTTTGCGCCAAAATACCAAATTTTAATATTTTAAAACCATCGTATATTTTTAACTTAACCATATAATATTTTTATAATCCTTTAAATCTTTCTCAATTTAATCCTTCAACCAATCATATTCCTTCCTCTTAAACCGTGGGCCCCTTATCTCTCTCTCTCTCTCTATCTATCTCTCTCTCTCTCCTCTCTCCCCCGTCTCTCTCTATCTCTCTCCTCTCTCTCTCTACCCCGTATCTCTCTCTCTCTATCTATATATCTTTCCTTCCTCTTCCTTTTCTTTTTTTTTTTCACGTAACCTGCAACCAAAACCCCACGAGCCCTAGCCACCGTCTCCCTCGCCGCTGCAGCCCCAACGCCGACACCACTATCACCGGACCCTTCGACTCCTCGCCCTCGACCAATCCACCGCACCTCTTTCCTCCTCTCCCCTCATTCCCGAGCCCTCACCTGCACACACCAAGAAGCCGGAACCCTCTCCCATCGCCGTTCCTTCACCTCCGACGACCCTAACCTTACACCACCATCATCACCATCTCCTTTCTCTCCCTAGCTCCTCAGTCCTTCCTCCTACCACCTAGCAACATCCCTGCACTCAACCCAAACCCTAACCGAAACCCTAGCATCCAACCCCTTCGCCGGAGCTCCGTCGACGTGGTTGGCGATCACCACCCCTCTACAGATCCTCGTGAGCACCATCTCCTATATCCTCCTTCCCTTCTCTCTTCTTGTTTATTCCCTTCTCTTTCCATGCTTTCTAACTATTGTTTATTCACTGTTCTGAACTTGGCCGGAATCCGGTGATGCCGACGACGTGTCCCGACGTTCCAGCGAGGTACCCCTACCCGTGTGGTTCCACTGTTCGTCGTTTGGGTCCATTCCGTGAACGGTGCGCCCGTCGCGAGTTTTCCCCTCCGACGTTTATCGTTCCGTATTCCCGGTTCGCGACCCGTCGAGGCAAGTAACCCTTGCTACATGCTAAACAATATTTACTTATAATTAATGACACCCTAAAACCTGCAATTTAACTTTGGTATTATAATTTCCCATTTTTTTTTTCGTGTTCAAGATCGTTATATATCATTTATCTTTCAAACTTGGAACCTACCTGTTGTAATTACTAATTTGGAACCTAATAATCACATTTACCGGTTTTAATTACACTTTCACTGATGATGTAGCATATGGCACCTTTTCTACCGTTTTACTTCATTCGGACACTCGTATACATTTAACATGCTTAAACTGTGATTTCATTCGTGGAACCTATATACACATATAACATTGCATCTATGAAGTCTTAAACTTGTTAACATGATTAAATGGCTATAGTTGTCTTACTGCATTCTTATATTGTTGAAATCATCTCTGTGACACAATTGATAACTGTATTGCAAATCGAATGAATCTGCCTATTGCTTAATTCATTACTTATATCATGTTGTTGATAACTATGCTTGATTATATAACTGATTGTGAGTACACCTATGATATCGGTTGCTTCTTGACCTGTCTTGCCACCTACATATTGATTGACCCGACATGGTACCGTCTACTGCTTGACTTGACATGATGTACCATGACCTGATCTGTTACCTGATCTTATGTCTAATGCCAACAAACCTGACATGTAGTTCTCATGGACCGTTCCTGTTGTCTATCCAGACAAACCTGTTTACCTGATCCTGTGTTGGCATTAGTTTCTTGATTTCGGGATACCTGACTTGACATACATATATAACTTAGGGGTATGGGGAAATCAAAGGTGAAACCTGACTTGTAACTCAACAGTTCACTACCTGTTCTGAGTGTACACATTCCTGTTTGGTGCCTAGCGGCATGTCTCGGTTTCAGCCGAGAATATTGTGGCCGTGGTCCCGGGTATGTACGGATACTATTGAGTGTACACATTCCTGTTTGGTGCCTAGCGGCATGTCTCGGTTTCAGCCGAGAATATTGAGACCGTGATCCCGGGCACGCACGGGATACTATTGAGTTACATTGATGATTCATCAATTTGGTTTCAAAGACTTTAGAATAGAGAACCTGATAGAACAGTTTAGTTTACCCACTGCACACTACCCTGCACTGCTCTGATTTATATTATTTTTACCCTTGCTTTATTCATGTTTATATTCGCATTGCCTGTTTATTATGTTATTACTTGATGATTTGACGCGCTGACGTCTGGGTTTTGCATGGCCCAGATTCTGTACCGCTGTCACAGTCCGAGCAGGAGTACTTCAGCCGACAGGCTGAGCTGTGAGTTGTCAGTATTAGTTAGTTTTTCTTTCCTGCATTTTATTCCTGATTCGAGCCCGTATTATGGGACATACATTCCAGTTATTTTGTATTGGATCTTTCGCTTTCGCATTTTTATTATTCTTGACTCATGTTATATTGGATTATGGACATGTTTAGATAGTTTTATTTTGTTCTTGATATCTCTACAGCCGTAATGTGACTGTGGATGGATACTTCCTACCCACAGGTAGCATGGTTGGCTATGTCACGTGCCCATTTTTAGCGTACTCTGGGAAGCGGGGCGTGACATGGTTCTTTTGGTATCAGAGCCATAGGATAGTCGGGTTGATTCTTTTGTAGTTGGGTATTGTACCCAATACACGAATCAGAATACCCGTGTTTAGGAAACATGTCCTGCCACCTTGCCGTTTTACCATTCTTGAATCACATTCTTCCTGATTATATCTTTTACGATGTGCAAACTTCCTTTGCATATCGACTCGAAACCTGATTCCTTATTATCTCTAGGACTTAGGCGACTTAGGTGGAGTTATGTAATTGTGGTTATGATACCGCGGCATAGTTACAATGCGGCACTCTATTTAAGTATCTTGGAGTTCTAGCCTTGATCTATATTTTGAATCTATCATCATGCTAATGTTGGGTATTTTGATTTCAGGAATATGGCCGGTAAGAATTTGAAGATGTACCAAAGACGTGTGGACAAAGCCGCCATGCGTAGAGTGATAAGGGGAATGCTGGAGAATCTAAAGAGACAGACCGAGCTGAAACTGGCGTCTGCACTGAACCAAACGTCCGTATATAGAAGTGTTCCGGTGAACAGACGCAGCTTAGCACCAATGAAGAAAACAATTGTGGTTGATCGGAAAGGGAGCGTGATTTGTAACTACTGCCATGTACACGGACATGTGCTAAAGGATTGTCGAAGGAGGCTGGGACTCTGTTTTGTTTGTAGAGCGGCAGATCACGCCGTTAGTGCTTGTCCGTCGAAGCTTCGCACGAGAGATGATTTTCAGAAGCCTCCGCAAAGACCGTTCCAGGGACAGAAACAGCTGACTCAAGAACCTAATCAGGATAGAGCTTCTACCTTGACAGCTGAAGAAGCTAAGGCGTCAGGAGAAGTTGTTTCAGGTACTCTACTCGTTCATGGTTTTCCCGCATTAGCGTTATTTGATTCTGGTGCATCCCATTGTTTTATGTCATCCAAGTTTTTAACTACACACTCGATTGACTACACGACCCTGTCTAGTTTTGGGGACATACACACTGGGAATGGGAAAATCATAGCTAGTAGTGAATGTAAAGATTGTACAGTTGTTGTGTGCGGACGGGAGCTTTTTGCGGAGTTCTTGGTGATTGATACGGGCAACTACGAAGTCATCTTGGGAATGGATTTTCTTGGCACTTTCCACGCTCACATTGACTGTTGGGCAAGGAAAGTAATTTTCCAGATGCCTGGACATCCCGTGTTTACACTAGTAAAATAAGGGGTTGCCCCTACGGATATTGACATCCGTAGGGGCAATTTAAGTTTGGCCCTACGGATTAATCCGTAGGGCTAAAAGGTTGCCCCTACGGGCATAGACGTCCAAGAATAAAAATATTAATTCTTAATTTGGTGTTTGCCCCTACGGAGCCGCAAACAAAGGACCTACGGGTATATCCGTAGGGGCAAGTAAATATCGATTTAACAAAATCCCAGATCGATCGCCTACGCTCGCTCACTTTCTCTCTCTCTCGATCGCGTGCGAAAAAATTCCCCAATTCGCCACGCCGTCGTCGCCAACGTCGTTCTCCTCGTCGCCACCGCCGGTTTCGTCGCCACCTCAGCTCTCGTCGCCACCGCGGTTCAGGTCGTCGCCCCAGCCCCAGCGCAGCAGCGGTTCAGGTGAGTAAATCTTTGGATTACTTCGGGCTTAGGGTTCAGGTGAGGTAAATTAAAGATTTTTGGGATTATTTTGGGCTTAGGGTTCATGGCGCGTGAGTTGGGGTTGGGCAGGGGTCGCGGTCGCGGTCGGGGTCGGGGTTGAGGTCGGGGTAGGGTTAGGGTTGGTGTTCGGCTGCTGTGGGGTGGGGCTGGGGTTAGGGTTTGCCTTAGGGTTGGTGTTGGGGTTTAGATGGCCGCACTGGGTTTAGGGTTAGGTTGGGGCTGGGCTGGGGTGGGGCTGGGCTGGGGTGGGGCTGGGGCTGGGGGCGGGGGCTGGGGCTGGGTTGGGGTTAAGTGGTGGGGAATTGGAAAATTATTCTAGTATGTATCCTTACACTCTAGTTAGTATAGCAAGATGCCCAGATGTGTTCTTGTGTACTGCTGTGTAAACCATTCTTTCACCAACTAATTCGTAGCAAAACTGGCTTTGGTGTTGTCAATTTATGTAGCCTTAAAAACTGTCTTTGATGCTGGCTTTGGTGTTGTCAATTGATGTAGCCTTGAAAACATTGTTATATCATCCGATCACATTTATTTCTTGTAGATGTTGTTTGGATATTGGATGCATTGTTCATATTTGATATGTAAAAATAAAAAAATAAAAAATTGTAGTCAGATTCATATTGAAAATGGATGTTAAGTGTTCTGGGCTCATATCGAATATGTTGGATGATTAGTGTCCTTGGGCACATGGATTCTCAAAGTCTTAAGGTTGATTCATGAATTTATGTGTCTTTTTTGTTTGTTTTGTACCAAATGAAAATGAAAGATGATGGTTTACGAGTTTCTTATTCTTTTGTTTGGTTGTGCCCAAATTGTGGACATGGATTTTTTTGCAAATCCTTACCTTTTTCGACGGAATGGAAAGGGCTCCAAATATCCTAGTTGCATCAATCAATCCTAAAATCAAGTTTGCAAACCAAATATAAAACTGGCAAGTTTTTATGGATTTGATATTCCAAAAATCCAACTCCAATCCAAATCCACTGAGGGGTTGTTTGTTTCATGGAATTAGAGCGTAAGTATGGAGGGGACAATTACTGTAGTAACACCAATGTCATGTTTTTAGTTTGGACGAGTATTGTTGCCGAAGGCTAGTGATTTGGTACTAAATGCTGTTGAATTGCTTGAATTATTAAGCAACTTAGGGTTAGGGTTAGGTGGATTGATGACAACAAAATACCATAATTTATAACTATATTACTCATATAATGTGTATGTCATGTGAAAGCTAGATGAAGGTTGAGGCAAGCACAACAAATTTGTTGTATGGGACAATATCAATAGGAGCTCAATGCTATTTGGAAAAATAATAATTCAAAAACATAGTGGAGTTTCCGATTGGTGGCATGGACTAGTTTGATGTATGTTGTTGGTTTGATTTATGAAAAAATAGGGAGACAACATGCATGTATGCATATAGGTAACATCTGCCAATATGCCATATCCAGACCGCAATCTATTTTTGCCTATTGGCTAATATGAAAATATCGGCCCGCGTATATGACATAATCAAAGTTGTTAAATCTTGATACGGTTTGTGTTTCGTTTTTTTATTTATCAGTTCTATCAATGTTGCGTATAACGCTTTATGATATCAGTATCCTACATTTGTAGTTTTAATTGTTGATTGTTATAGATGAATACCATTGCAATAATAGTTTTTGGTTGATGAATGCTATTGCAATGTAGGATGATCAGTTCTATCAATCTTGATCTCAATGGTTTAAAATCATGTTACACATACAACACGAATGCACAACAAACGCATAATTAGAGAGCGACTCGAGATATTCATGTTAAAACCAATATATGATACTCGATAATAATATGAAACCTTCATATTCCCATCGATACTCATATATGAAACTAAAAGCGCCACTTTGTCCCTACGGTGTCCGACATTTTAATTTAAAAATATTAAATCTTAATTTGTTGTTTGGCCCTACGGAGCCGCAAACCAATAACCTACGGTTATGTCCGTAGGGGCATCTAAATGTGAATTTGAAAAAATATTATCAAAGGGATCATGGATGATGATGATGAGCAATACTATGGACTCCATTTCTTCAGGATCCTGCTACCTGATTTCTCTACCTACCTGGTGTTCTCTCTCTCTCTCTCTCTGTGTGTGTGTGTGATATATTAGGTTAGAAAAATACATATGCATATGTATAATAGCTTAAATTTAGTCCTCATGATATGATTGCATCAACTAAGAAAATATCTACCCAAGGTGTTTAAAAGTTTTAATTACTTTATACGAATAATACTTTCCATGTTCTGAAATATTTGTCCATGATGCCTGACGCATTCGCACGCGCACCACGTGTGTAGAAATAAATATCTCTGGATTGTCATCGCAACTATGAAGTTTCGATGTATCGGTATGCTATATATCTGTATTTTAGCTTTCTTTCTTATGCATGTCTTTTAATGATTCGCAGCCGGTTCCGAATAAATTTACCAAGCAGATTAGTAAGATGATCAATAGAAGAGAAAATGCTAACCTAGTGAGCCACAATGGATAATTTTTCATTATTAATCCATCTTCCTGAAAACGGTTTATACGGAGGAAGTATATTTCATGGTACTTGAGAAAAATATATGTTGAAGTCAAAAGCTATCAAGATTTAAATGCTCGCTTATAGTCTTCCAAGATATTTTATATTCCAAGGCAAGGTGACAATAAGTGCATGCTTTTGCATGATTTGGTATGTAGATTCAAGGTTATGCATGGCTACAACCCTTTCTTATGGTTTCTTATCATAATTTTCTGCACACTTATAATTTATAGATACAGTTAGATCATATCTCTATAAGGGAAAACTTAAAATAACAACCTTTATACTAAAAAAATTATGTATGCCATTACTTAGTAGTTTATGGTTTTAAGACGCAAAATCCATTTGAGAAATACTTTTCCTACCCACTATTAATCCATATTCTCAATATAGTCATTGAATTTGCACGTGCACATAATAAGAAGGAGAAGACAGTAATGTGGCAGAAGGAGAAGACAGTAATGTGGCAGAAGAAGAAAAAAATGACATTCCTCGTTCTCTGTTTCAGCATCAATCTTCTGATATGAACTAATGATGGCTTTCACATAGGCTTTTCCCTTTAGAGACTTCTTAGTGTCCAATGGAAAGCATACATCAGATTTGTGCAGGTCGGGTTCTTCTATGACTTTTAAGAGTCTCAACTGATTCTGTAAATTACACCCTAGTTGGGTGATACTTTTACCACTTCTCACTGCAGGTGCGCTCTCTAATATCCATTTTGAATGTAATATTATAGATATCCATGCCTGTTTATGTCAAAATTTATATTGTCAATGTTTGATTGTCTAGTTGTTGGTGATGCGTCCATATCAGGGACAGAGGCCACTCCCGTTCCTCCAGGTATGTTTATATATTATATAGGGCATGTATATTGATTTAGAATGCTATATCATAAATATACACACATTCCTTTTGCTCTTAGTCGTCCAACTCATTATCATGGGCTGCTTGATGAGATTAGATTTGCGCCTGATGATCTACAAGAGCTTGTTCACTCCCTGTCATATGTGTAAGCAGCGCTATATGCGAGTTTACCTTGTTAGTATGTATGTACTGAAATTAATTAATATTATTCAAATTTTGATACATGAAGATACCAGAGGAGCACATCTTCTATCTCTGTAGGTAAGGCTTTGAATTTGTTGATTTTGGTATTTCTTGTCAATTTTATAGACCAGTATGTGCTAAATATAATGTTCTGACAGTTGCTAGGGGGAAGGCAACATTCGAGGCTGCTGACCCCAGTCCTGGACGCCGCACACGGACGGCACCACGGAGGTTGGGAGAGAGGCCGAGGACTGGGCTCTAGCAGGGCCCATATGAGGTTGGACTCCACCCCGGTGGTTACTTCCTCCGTCTCCTGTCAGCGACGTATCCAGCAGGAACTGGAGAGCTTGAAGGCCACCGTTCAGGAGTTGAATGAGATGCTGGTATGTATACTACTTAATAGTAAAATATAATGTCATATTATAGATATCAACATATCCAATATCAGTACATAGCCTGAGCTTATTTGGTTGTAGACTTATGTTTTATTAATCATACATGTACATATCTAATTAAAATAAACTACAGTTTTCCAAACTAGATATCCAAATGGGGTTTCGAAATAACTCGATAATGATAAGAATTCGAATGTGGGTGTAGGAGCGGGTGGTTGAGCAGGCCCAGGCCTCGGGGATCGATTTTACCGGACAGAACGATCCGAGGCTGCTGACCCCAGTTCTGGACGCCGCACACGGAGGGCACCACGGAGGTTGGGAGAGGCCGGGGATTGGGCCCTAGCAGGGCCCATATGAGGTTGGACTCCACCCCGGCGGTTACTTCCTCCGTCTCCAGTGACCGGCATGTCCATCATGAACTGGATAGCTTGAGGGCCAGCGTTCAGGAGTTGAAGGAGATGCTGGTATGTATACTACTTTATAGTAAAATATCATTTCATATTATATACATATCAACATATCCATAATTAGTACGTAGCTTGAGCTTATTTGGTTTTAGACTTAAGTTTGATTAATCATACATACATATGTAATTGAAATAAACAATGCTTTTCCAAACTAGATATCCAAACAGGGTTTCGAAATAACTTAATAATGATACGAATTCGAATAATAAACAGTTCTTACACGCTTCTTACACACGTTATATCCAGACGCGACAGGGTAGATCGGCCGAGCCTCCACACGCATCTCCTTCGGCTGCGGCTCCGCAAGCCACTAGATCGGCTGCGGTTCCGCAGACAGCTCTTGTAGCTCCACCGCCCACTCAGACTCCCGCAGCCGCGGCTCCGCAAGCGACTACCTCGACGGCGGCTGCGCAGACCACATCGCCGGTTCCACATGCCGCTCAGACTCCCGCTCGCGACGAATTGCAGAGTTTATTGATCGAGGAGCAGGCGCGTGTTATTCTATCGTTATTCAGAGGTGGAGCTGGACCGAGCTAGGGTTGATTTTTGGTTCTTTTTTTTTGAAACATGTATTTATTTATATCATACACATTGTACTACATTTTGAAACGATATTGATATTGGTTTGTATTTATATCATATTCAGTTTTTGTGTTTCTTTTGTATATTATATATATGCATGAGATGTGATTATGAATACTGCAATATATGATTTGATTGATGTATATATTATTGTGCACAGGGCGGAAAAAAATCAAGCAGCCCATTTTTTAAAAAAAATTACAGACAATATGTACCTACGGATTAATCCGTAGGCACACATGTTACCCCTACGGATATGTCCGTAGGGGCAAAATATCAGCAGTAACTGATATTTCCCCCTGATCTCAGTGCCAGGGGGTTGGGAAAGCCCCTACGGATATATCCGTAGGGGCCACTGACTCTCCCCTACTGCATTATCCGTAGGGGCAAAATATCAGGAATCCTGAATTTGTGCCCCTACGGAAACGTACCTACCCATATATCCGTAGGGGGTAGTACATGCCCCTACGGGTATAGCCGTAGGGCCAAGTAATTTATTAAAATAAACCGTAAATAATATAAAATCTTATACCCTACGGCGTAATCCGTAGGGGCAACTGGACCTACACATAAATCCGTAGGGGCAAAAATTTGACCGTAGGGGCAAGTTCAGGGCCTCAACTTGCACCTGCGGCCTTTGCACCTACGGGGTATTTTTTCGCCCCTACGTATATATCCGTAGGGGCAGTGGGTTGCCCCTACGGATTTATCCGTAGGGGCAACCCTTCTTTGTAGTATTAGCTTCACTGGAGGAAGCAGTTCTGTCGGGCCAGTCGAGTTTAGGGCTAGGCCGACAAACAGTATTCTTGCATCTATGGAAGTTGAGATAAGTAATGAGCCGGCTGTTGTTCGCGATTTTATGGACGTGTTTGAAGATATATCGGGATTACCGCCGAAGCAAGACGTGGAGTTCACAATTGATCTTATTCCTGGTGCAGCGCCAGTATCCAAAGCGTATTATCCAATGGCACCAGTAGAGTTGGAAGAAGTCAAGAAACAGGTTGCTGAATTGCTTGAAAAGGGTTGGATTCGAAGCAGTAACTCGCCTTGGGGAGCTCCAGTTATTCTGGTAAAGAAGAAGGATGGCACAAGAAGGATGTGCATCGACTATCGAGAATTAAACCGGGTGACTATTAAGAACAAGTACCCGATCCCTCGCATTGGCGAACTTTTCGAGCAGCTTAGTGGCGCGAGGGTATTCTCGAAGCTGGATTTGCGATCCGGATATCATCAGGTCCGAGTGAAAGCAGAAGATATTTGCAAGACGGCGTTCCGAACTCGGTATGGACATTACGAATACTTAGTGATGCCCTTTGGAGTAACGCATGCGCCGACAGTATTCATGGACTTGATGAACCGAATCTTTTCACCGTTCTTGGACCAGTTTATCGTAGTTTTCATTGACGATATTCTGGTTTACTTGAAGAGTTTTGAAGAGCATGCTGAGCATTTGAAGATCGCACTGCAGACGTTGAGACAAGAGAAGTTATATGCGAAGGTGAGTAAGTGCGAGTTTTGGCTGGAGGAAGTAAAGTTTTTGGGGCATGTTGTGTCTGGCGATGGAATTGCCGTCGATCCAGAAAAGATTGCAGCAGTTCGAGACTGGCCGATTCCAAGGAATGTTGCGGAGATAAGAAGTTTTCTTGGACTCGCCGGATATTACAGGAGATTTGTGGAGAACTTTGCTCGTCTGGCAGAGCCGTTAACCAAGCTTACGTGCAAGGAGGTACCTTTTGTATGGACGGATAAGTGTGCGTTAGCTTTCGAGACGTTGAAGCAGAAATTGATAACCGCCCCTATTCTGACCGTGCCAGACAATTCCGGAGGATTGGTGATTCACAGTGACGCATCTGGGAAAGGATTGGGTTGTGTCTTGATGCAGCATAGGAAGGTTGTAGCGTACACATCGAGACAGTTGAAGACCCATGAGAAGAATTACCCAACTCATGACTTGGAACTTGCGGCTGTGATTTTCGCTTGAAGATTTGGAGACACTACCTTTGGGCGAAAGGGTCGAAGTTTTACTGATCATAAGAGCTTGAAGTATGTGTTCACACAGAAGGAGCTTAATAAGAGGCAGCGTAGATGGTTGGAGCTGATGGCTGACTACGATCTTGATCTTAAGTACCATCCGGGGAAGGTTAACGTCGTGCCGGATGCGCTTAGTCAGTTACCGGCAATTCAGGTGTTAACTACACAGAAGGAGATCGTTGCAGATTTTGGAAGATTTGACTTGGAGGTTGTGCTACCGCATTCTACGGGAAAGTTGATGCAGCTGCAAGTACAGTCATCGTTGATCGAGAATATTAAAGTAGCACAATCGTAGGACCCTAAACTGCAAAAGTTTCGAGGATAGGATGAAGCCGGACTACGAACCGATTTATTGATCCACGAAGATGGTTCCTTGAGGTATGGTAGCCGTTTATGTGTGCCAAAGGGAGATATTCGTGAAGAGCTTATGAAGGAGGCACACAGTTCAGCTTATTCTGTACATCCAGGAGGCACAAAGATGTACCGAGATATTCGACAGCATTTCTGGTGGGAAGGCATGAAACGGGAGATTGCTCGCTTTGTGGCGAAGTGCTTGGTGTGTCAGCAAGTTAAGGCTGAACATCAAAGGGTTGCTGATTTATTGCAACCACTTCCGATTCCTCAGTGGAAGTGGGAACATATAACCATGGATTTCGTGACGGCTTTACCACGAAGTCCAAAAGGCAACAATGTTGTATGGGTGATTGTTGATCGTTTGACCAAGGCAGCTCACTTCATTCCTTTCCGGGTTGGTCAATCAACAGAGACTTTGGCAGAGCGGTACATGCAGGAGATTGTAAGATTGCATAGAGTACCGCTGAGCATCGTGTCCGATCGGGACACTCGGTTCTTATCACACTTTTGGCGGAGTTTACAGGAAAGTTTGGGGACTCGATTGAAGTTTAGCACAGCTTATCATCCTCAAACTGATGGTCAGTCGGAGAGAACGATCCAAACTCTTGAGGATATGTTGAGAGCATGCATGTTGGACTTCAAGGGGTCTTAGGAGGATCATCTACATTTGGTGGAGTTCTCCTACAACAACAGTTTTCAGGCAACTATCCAGATGGCTCCATTTGAAGCTTTGTATGGTCGTAAATGCCGTTCACCTATTTGTTGGGACGATGTCGGTGAACGAAGATATTGGGACCAGATTTGGTTGTGCAGACAGTTGAGAAGGTTAACACTATCAGAAATCATATGAAGGCAGCACAAGACCGACAGAAGAGTTGGGCAGACACGTCAAGAAGACCTCTAGAGTTCACCGTGGGTGATTTGGTATTCTTGAAGATATCACCGACTAGAGGGGTGATTCGTTTTGGAAGTCGAGGAAAGCTTAGTCCTCGATTCGTTGGACCCTTTGAGATCTTGGAGCGTGTTGGTGAGGTAGCGTATCATTTGGCGTTACCGCAGTCCTTGACGAATGTGCACGATGTGTTTCACGTATCTCAACTCCGTAGGTATGTTCGAGATGAAACGCACGTATTGGATCATTCGGAGTTGACAGTACGGGAAGACTTGACTTTTGAGGAGCGACCGATTGAAATAGTGGATCGAAGGGAAAAGGTTCTTAAGAATAAGGTAATCCCTCTTGTTCTTGTTTCTTGGGGTAATCGCTCGCATGGAGAGTCCACTTGGGAACGAGAAGATGAAATCCGGCAGAAGTTTCCTCACCTTTTCTTGTAGTTATCTATCTTTGTATTCTTGGAATTTCGAGGACGAAATTCTTTTTGTAGTTGGGTATAATGTAACACCCGAGCCCAATGCTACTAATTTCAGTTACCGTTTGAACGTAGTGTGGCACTCATTTCATTTATCTTGCTTGATTGTTACTTACTGTAAATTTTACCCGGCAAATTCATTTCTGCATATAACAATTTATGGCATCTAAAATAAAATTAAAAATATTCATCTTGGTCTGCTTGACACCCCTAACCCTGTTGTAGCGTCCGTGCATCGTGTTCTCGTCCCGTTCAGTGAAACGGGCGAGTTTGGATGGCTACGTGCACGTACGTGTGTCCGTTTTGGGGTTATGCTTTTTTATCATAAAACACTTCATTTTAAATTTTAGATCCCGCCTAAAATCCTATTATTTCAATTTCAAATTTTTGGACCCGACCCGGGCGCGATTTGGAAATGTTTTACTTTGCGCCAAAATCCTAAATTTTAATATTTT
Source organism: Agapanthus africanus (assembly GCA_030015575.1). NCBI lineage: Eukaryota > Viridiplantae > Streptophyta > Magnoliopsida > Asparagales > Amaryllidaceae > Agapanthus > Agapanthus africanus. Next base: position 194,458,072 of record CM057339.1, on the reverse strand, counting down.
AAAACCATCGTATATTTTTAACTTAACCATATAATATTTTTATAATCCTTTAAATCTTTCTCAATTTAATCCTTCAACCAATCACATTCCTTCCTCTTAAACGGTGAGCCCCTTATCTCTCTATCTCTCTCTCTCTCTCTCTCTCTTTATCTCTATCTCTCTTTCTCCTCTCTCCCCCGTCTCTCTCTATCTCTCTCTTCTCTCTCTCTCCCCCCTATATCTTTCTCTCTCTATCTATATATCTTTCTCTCCTCTTCCTTTTCTTTTTTTTTCACGTAACCTGCAACCCAAACCCCACGAGCCCTAGCCACCGTCTCCCTCACCGCTGCAGCCCCAACGCCGACACCACTATCACCGGACCCCTCGACTCCTCGCCCTCGACCGATCCACCACACCTCCTTCCTCCTCTCCCCTCATTCCTGAGCCCTTACGTGCACACACCAAGAAGCCGGAACCCTCTCCCATCGCCGTTCCTTCACCTCCGACGACCCTAACCTTACACCACCATCATCACCATCTCCTTTCTCTCCCTAGCTCCTCAGTGCTTCCTCCTACCACCTAGCAACATCCCTGCACTCAACCCAAACCCTAACCGAAACCCTAGCATCCAACCCCTTCGCCGGAGCTCCGTCGACGTGGTCGGCGATCACCACCCCTCTACAGATCCTCGTGAGCACCCTTTCCTATATCCTAATTCCCTTCTCTCTTCTTGTTTATTCCCTTCTCTTTCCATGCTTTCTAACTATTGTTTATTCACTGTTCTGAACTTGGCCGGAATCCGGTGATGCCGACGATGTGTCCCGACGTTCCAGCGAGGTACCCCGACCCGTGTGGTTCCACTGTTCATCGTTTGGGTTCATTCCGTGAACCATGCGCCCGTCGCGAGTTTTCCCCGCCGACGTTTATCGTTCCGTATTCCCGGTTCGCGACCCGTCGAGGCAAGTAACCCTTGCTACATGCTAAATAATATTTACTTATAATTAATGACACCCTAAAACCTGCAATTTAACTTTGGTATTATAATTTCCCAATTTTTTTCGTGTTCAAGATCGTTATATAACATTTATCTTTCAAACTTGGAACCTACTTGTTGTAATTACTAATTTGGAACCTAATAATCACATTTACCGGTTTTAATTACACTTTCACTGATGATGTAGCCTATGGCACCTTTTCTACCGTTTTACTTCATTCGGACACTCGTATACATTTAACCTGCTTAAACTGTGATTTCATTCGTGGAACCTATATACACATATAACATTGCAGCTATGAAGTCTTAAACTTGTTAACATGATTAAATGGCTATAGTTGTCTTACTGCATTGTTATATTGTTGAAATCATCTCTGTGACACAATTGATAACTGTATTGCAAATCGAATGAATCTGCCTATTGCTTAATTCATTACTTATATCATGTTGTTGATAACTATGCTTGATTATATAACTGATTGTGAGTACACCTATGATATCGCTTGCTTCTTGACCTGTCTTGCTACCTACATATTGATTGGCCCGACATAGTACCGTCTACTACTTGACTTGACATGATGTACCATGACCTGATCCGTTACCTGATCTTGTGTCTAATGCCAACAAACCTGACATGTAGTACTCATGGACCGTTCCTGTTGTCTATCCAGACAAACCTGCTTACCTGATCCTGTGTTGGCATTAGTTTCTTGATTTAGGGATACCTGACTTGACATACACATAAAACTTGGGGGTATGGGGAAATCAAAGGTGAAACCTGACTTGTAACTCAACAGTTCACTAACTGTTCTGAGTGTACACATTCCTGTTTGGTGCCTAGCGGCATGTCTCGGTTTCAGCCGAGAATATTGTGGCCGTGGTCCCGGGTATGTACGGGATACTATTGAGTGTACACATTCCTGTTTGGTGCCTAGTGGCATGTCTCGGTTTCAGCCGAGAATATTGAGACCGTGATCCCGGGCACGCACGGGATACTATTGAGTTACATCGATAATTCATCAATTTGGTTTCAAAGACTTTAGAACAGAGAACCTGATAGAACAGTTTAGTTTACCCACTGCACACTACCCTGCACTGCTCTGATTTATATTATTGTTACCCTTGCTTTATTCATGTTTATATTCGCATTGCCTGTTTATTATGTTATTACTTGATGATTTGACGCGCTGACGTCTGGGTTTTGCATGGCCCAGATTCTGTACCGCTGTCACAGTCCGAGCAGGAGTACTTCAGCCGACAGGCTAAGCTGTGAGGTGTCAGTATTAGTTAGTTTTTCTTTCCTGCATTTTATTCCTAATGTGAGCCCGCATTATGGGACATACATTCCAGTTATTTTGTATTGGATCTTTCGCTTCCGCATTTTTATTATTCTTGACTCATGTTATATTGGATTATGGACATGTTTAGATAGTTTTATTTTGTTCTTGATATCTCTACAGCCGTAATGTGACTGTGGATGGATACTTCCTACCCACAGGTAGCATGGTTGGCTATGTCACGTGCCCATTTTTAGCGTACTCTGGGAAGCGGGGCGTGACAATATGGCTAAAGAATTAGTAGGAGATGATATGATTAATACGCGATGATGAGAATTGAGGCATCAATATGATGAGATAAGATGATACGAGCGGATACGAGCGATATGAGATTTATAGTGGCATGTTATGAGATCGATAAAAATGACATGAGATTGAGATAAATGTGTTGTGAAATTAATAAGATATGAAGTGTATGCAAGATGACTTGATGTGAGATATTGACATGATGAAAAGAGCATACGATGAAATAAGATGACTTGGTTTAATATGTCGATATACGGATGAGAGGCGATACGAGAATATAGATACTTTTTCCAAGACATGATATGAGATTGATACGGATGGGACTTGAGAGATATGTGTATATATATTTATGAGAATAATTAGTCATATGCCATACGAGACTTTAGATCCATACCCTCATTGTTGTATAGGTCAATAGAATCCCTATTTGTTTAATGCCGCCATACGATAGATTACCGTACGCAATGAGTTTTACCTGATGATTGATCTATACCCTTGACTCAAGGATGTCGTACGATGGATTATACCATACGTAATGCTATGAGGCTGGATTGCCGATTAATAGATTTATCGACTCGGATATGTTATAGATATTTTACTCCCTTAGGTAGATGTTAGATTAGATACGTATATTTTATAATGCGGCGCTTAGGGTTTACTTTTCTGCTACATTTATGATATTCTCATTGCATTGTATATACATGTGCTTCCATTATTTGTTATGATATCGTCTTCTAGTACACCTGCACTATTATCGATGATGCATATGTTACACTTACACAGATTTGCTAGCTCACACACAATCATCATCGGTAATTGCTATGTCACTTACACAGTCAAATTTCTATATCATCCTATTACTCTTAATTGTTCAGTATTATCACATGACTCGTTTGCATGATATACTGATTTGCTCACATCACTATTCTATGTTGCATGATATACTGATATGCTCACATCATTATTTTATGTTGCATGATATACTGATATGCTCACATTTCTGTTCTATATTTGCATACATCATGCTTTACGATTATACGCATTGAGATGCTATTTTCATAAGATTCTGGATTGAGAACCGTGGTTATATCTGTAAGTCCACGTTACCCACCCCGGTGCTTGCGGGGAGGCGGAAACGGTATAAAAATCGGATTTTTAACGCTCAAGGCAACATGGACTATCAAAAGGAGGATCTTTGCTAAACATAAACTAACTACAAAGCTAAAAAGTTTAGCTACTCGGAAAAAAGGTTATACCTAGGGCTTCTAGTCCTTCTCTCCTTGCTCCTTGGAGTGAATGAAAGTGATCTCCTCGTCGCCTTCTCTTGTCGAAGAAAGATCCACCCGAGGGCTTCAACCTTTGGCTTCAACTTCAAACTAGAAGTAACTAAGATGCTTGGAGTGCTAATCCTAGAACCTTAGAAGGAGTACAGAGTATCTTAGAAGGATTTATCTCAAGCTCAAGGGATTCTCAACTCATGAGAGGGGAGAGCTAGAGAGAGAGGAAGAGGAGGAGAGAGAATCTAAATGATAGAATGAGAAGAAATGAACCATTCTTCTCACATATATGTGTGAATTATGAAAATAGATAATTAGTCAAGTTAATTGTCATGGTTAATCAAGAAATGACCATTATCATTTCATATTAAATGCCTTTGCAAGGATCAAAGAGCGTCTTTCATATGGAATGATGATGGTCAACTTGTCAACCTAGGTCAACAAGTCAAGTATAGTCAAATGGTCAACAACCCTAACCATGCACAATTATAATTAACTAATAATTAATAAATCATAATTCACACAAAACATTAGGGTTAAGAAAATGACAATGGTCATCAACCCTAATCAAAATCCTTTGCCTCTGTCTCAGTCAACTGTGCATACACACCCGTATCCGTGTTCCGAGGAACACGAATACAATGAGATAAAACCAATCCCAAATCATATACTAGGATCCGGCTTAAACCAAAGCCCGCTAGTATAAGCTGTCCGGACAGCAAACGTGCACAAGTGCGCGGATGTGAACGAACCCTGTCGCAAAACCATGCGACCTCTACTCATTTTGCCTAAAGGCGAATAACCCTCTGTGTGGGACTCTAAAGACACGACACTACGCTGGCAGTGGGTTTAACCACAGACCGCAAGCGGCACTAGCTGTACGTAACGGTCCCCAGGTACATGCCGATAAGAAGACTAACGAGGTGAACCCATCTGAACTCCTACTGAGCCTGAATGTGACAGTCTCCGTACAGTCCGGTCTGTTCGTCTGATACATCGCATGGAGGGCCTAGGGGGTGGTAAACGTCAGTCCCCTAATAGCGGTACAAGTCGTGTCGGAGTGTAGCCCAGAACACCCTGAGATAACACTGGAAACCTACCAGTATACCTCGCTTGCCCTGGCCAGGGACTACTTGTGTAATGGCTCTACTGGACACAGCGCGATGTCAACCCTCAATACCGGAAGAGACGAATCCTGTCTAACCGTCACTGCCTCCAAGTGCTTCGGGACTGCACCCAAAAACTACCTGTTTGCACGACTCCTTTTAGCCATGGTAGGGTAGTAATCAAAGTGCAGTGGGAACACACTCGAGACGAAGAGACAGTGTCAAGTCAGCGGACTAAGCTGTACTCATGTCACTTGGGAACTGATAACCGACGATAGGTATAATGCCAACCAACAGTTCCCGACGAGTCCTGTCCAGTGTACTCATAACCCAACGAGCACCCGCATACTATCTCAAGTACGACGTACAGACGGCTGTGGGACAGATCGTCTCCCGTGCTGGGATGAGAAGCGCATACGCTAGTCTACTCCGGAGTATCGATGCCATGTCTCGATAATCCCACGACCAGGGATGTGTATATATAAGGATGTGCTTATAGATTACCCAGCCCCCACGAGTGTGACTGCCATCACAACGCTGGTAATCAAGCAAAGATCCTAAGAGCTCCACTAATGCGTATAGGTGATAAAATAAAGAAACACATGTACACATTAAAGCAGAGACAAACCAAGTAGCATACTACCATTTCGAGCAAGATTGTCTATACAACTGTGAATATCCCAAGCTTCCATCAAGTAATATACATACTAGTATGATACAGTAATGGCCTCTAGGGCATATACACTAATAATCTCCCACTTGCACTAAGGCCATGTACTGGCGTATCGAAGACCTATCATCTCGATCAGCCGCTCGAACTGAGTCTGAGGTAAGGCCTTCGTGAATGGATCTGCAGTGTTATCTTCTGAAGCAACCCTCCGAACCTCGATCTCCTGGCGATCCACGATCTCCCTGATCAGGTGATACCGCCTCAAGATGTGTCTGGATTTCTGATGGGACCTGGGTTCCTTTGCTAAAGCTATAGCCCCGTTGTTGTCGCAATATAAAGGTATTGGATCAACAATGGACGGAACCACCTGAAGTTCTTTCAAGAACTTCCTCATCCAGACGGCTTCTTTTGCGGCATCAGATGCAGCGATATATTCCGCTTCCATAGTCGAGTCAGCAACGGTTTCCTGTTTGGAACTCTTCCAACACACCACCCCTCCATTGAGGGTAAAGACAAAACCCGACATGGACTTGGAATCATCCTTGTCACTCTGGAAGCTGGAGTCAGCAAAGGCCTCAATCTGGAGGTCTTTTCCGCCATATACCAAGAACATCTCCTTAGTCCTTCTCAGGTACTTGAGAATGTTCTTTACCGCTATCCAGTGTTTCTCCTCAGGGTTTGACTGATACCTGCTTACCACACTCAGTGCATAAGCCACATCTGGTCTGGTACACAACATCGCAAACATTATTGAGCCTACCGCAGAAGCGTAGGGTATAATAGACATACGATCCCTTTCCAAATCAGTCTTGGGAGACATCTCGTTGGAGAGGGTGATCCCGTGACAAGCCGGTAGATTACCGTGCTTGGAATCTTCCATACTGAATCTTTTCAGTATGGTGTCGATGTACCTGGACTGTGAGAGTCCTAATATCCTCTTGGATCTATCACGGTAGATCCGGATCCCCAGAATGTATGAGGCATCACCCAGGTCTTTCATGGAGAACCTGTGTGACAAGTACCCTTCGACAGATTGTAGCATAGGAATGTCATTTCCTATTAAGAGAATGTCATCCACGTATAAAACGAGGAATACTACAGTTCTCGCTACAAATCTACTATAGATGCATGGTTCATCTGGATTTTTGATAAAGCCAAAATCCTTGACCGTCTCATCAAAACAGATGTTCCAACTCCGCGATGCCTGCTTTAGTCCATAAATGGACTTGAGCAACTTGCACACGTTTCCGCTTCTCCCACTTTGAATGAAACCCTCTGGCTGGTCCATATACACACACTCCTCTAAATTTCCATTTAGAAAGGCGGTCTTTACGTCCATCTGCCAAATCTCATAATCGTGGAAGGCGGCAATGGTAAGAAGGATCCGAATGGATTTCAGCATAGCCACTGGAGAAAAGGTTTCGTCATAGTCCAAACCAGGTCTCTGACGAAAACCCTTTGCAACAAGTCTAGCTTTATAGGTCTCAACCTGTCCATCTACACCAATCTTCCTTTTGAAGATCCACTTGCATCCTACGGGTTTTACCCCATCTGGAGCAATGTCCAACGTCCATACTTTGTTGGTGTACATGGACTCCATTTCGGTCCGCATTGCATCCAGCCATTTTACCGAGTCTACGCTCTGAATGGCTTGCTGGAAGCTAGTCGGCTCATCACTATCAATGATGCAATCTTCTCTATCCCCGTCTATGAGAAAACCGTAGTATCTCTCGGGCGGATGAGACTGCCTACTACTCCTGCGGAGCGGCGTAGGAATGTCCTGATCTTTCGAACCCTCTGGTTCTACTAAGCTTTCAGTAATAGCTTGTGGTTCTGGAATTTCTTCCAGTTCTATTGCACTCCCACTTATTTCCTTTTCTAAGAACTGGTGTTCCAGAAAGTGGGCATTACGAGAACAAGGACCTTTTGTTCCTCTGCGTAATAGAAAAGATACCCCTGGAGTTCTTTGGGTATCCCACAAACTTGCACAGTACTGAGCGTGCCTCGAGTTTGTCTGCATGCTGCTTTTTGACAAAAGCTGGACATCCCCAAATCTTCAAGTATTGAAGATAGGGTTTCTTCCCACTCCATAACTCATATGGTGTGGTAGGCACAGTCTTAGTGGGAACTCGGTTCAAAAGGTATGCGGCTAATTCTAGCGCATATCCCCAGAATGATCGCGGCAACTCAGCGTTACTCATCATGGACCGTACCATATCCAATAAGGTTCGGTTCCGTCTCTCCGATACACCGTTATGTTGCGGAGTGTATGGAGGAGTAAGCTGAGAGAGAATTCCATTCTCTTTTAGGTAATCCAGGAACTCGGCACTCAAGTATTCACCACCTCGATCAGATCTTAGTGTCTTGATACTTTTGCCTGTTTGTTTTTCTACTTCATTCTTGTATTCTTGGAACTTTTCAAAGGCTTCAGATTTATGCTTCATTAAGAAGACATGTCCGAACCTTGAAAAATCATCCGTAAAAGTAATGAAGTAAGAATAACCGCTTCGCGCATGTGTAGACATTAGACCGCACACATCGCTGTGTACGAGCCCTAAGAGCTCACTCGCTCTTACTCCGTGTCCAGTGAACGGAGTTTTTGTCATCTTCCCTTTGAGACAGGATTGATAAGTTGCATACGATTGATATTCGAACGGATCCAAATATCCTTCTGTATGTAACTTCGTCAACCTTCTCTCATTGATGTGACCGAGTCTACAATGCCATAAGAAAGCCTGATTGATTTCTGGAGACTTTCTTTTGTGTGTATTCTGGACATTGAAAATCCGTGGTTGGTTTAATACGTATATACCATTGTTTAATGTACCTGACCCAATCAAAACTTGATTAAGGTGAATGTTTACAACATTACTTACAAATACAAATTCATAACCTTCTTTAGATAATAAAGATATAGAAATGATATTACAAGTTGCATTTGGTACAAAATAACAACTACGCAAAACCAAAAAGTGTCCATCTGATAATCCCAGGTGATAGTCCCCCACGGCCTCAGCATCCATGCTAGCTCTGTTTGCAACTCTGAGGGTCGTATCACTTGCCTTCAAAACCCTACGCCTTCTCAATGCCTGCAAAGAATTACAGATATGAGATCCTGATCCGGTATCCAATACCCAGGAAGTAGAGTTTATTGATAGACAGTTTTCAATAACATACACACCTAAAGCTGAAGCCGCAACTCGCTTCAGATCCTGGGTTCTGGCCTTCCAAGCCTTGCAATCCTGTTTCCAGTGTCCACTCTTGTGACAGTAAAAGCATTCTTCCTTTCCCACAAGCTTTCCCGCTACCTTTGTTGCCTTTCCCTTTCCCTTCGTATCCACTTTACTAACACCGCCCCTTGGTTTGGCGGGGGCTTTCTTCTTCTTTCCCTTGGCTTTCGCCCTGGACCTAGAAGAGGAAGATCCTCCTACAAACAAAGTGGATGTCTCCCTACTTTTCTGTAGGGTGCCCTCAGCACTCCTCAACATGTTCAGAAGTTCGGAAAGTTCAACCTCCTTTCCTTGCATGTTGAAGTTTAGGACAAACTGGGCGTAAGTGGAAGGAAGGGACTGGAGAATCAAGTCAGTGTAGAGTTCATTCTCCAACGTGGTCCCAAGGTCCGCGAGCTCCTCTATGTAGCCAATCATCTTAAGCATGTGTTCCGCTACCGATAATCTGATGGCCAATCTTGCCGAAAATAGCTTCTTCGACACTTCGTATCTGGCGATACGAGACTGCTCTCCATACAGTTCTTTTGTATGAAGAAATATGGATTCTAGGTCCATATTCTCGTGCCTCCTCTGATGTTCATTGTCCATAGAGGCAAGCACGAGGCACTTGGCCTTCGCGCAATCGATCTCCCATGTCTTACAGATTTCTATATCCGCGACGCTGGAGGTGGGACCTGGGACAGGGGGAGCTTTGGTGGTAAGGATATACCCCAACTTGTCATAAGTGATTGCCATTTTGACATTCCTGAGCCAATCTTTGTAGTTTAGCCCTGTCGGTATGTTTTTATCTAGTAATAACTTAAGTCCGGTCATGTTGATTGGTTGCTGCAATTAGAAGAGAGAAAAGAATCACTTTAGCATGATGCTCTTGCAAGTTTAGAGTGGTTTTTAATTTGTCTAAACAGGATGGCTCCCACTGTCTCTCGAATCCCTCCTCAAACCATAAAGGAAGAATTAGTCGGGATCAATCTCACCGTACAATACTTGCTTAACCGTTCAGCCAGGCCAGTGTCGGTACTTCGAGGGAGGTTTTCCAACGCTTTCGCGAAGTTCCTTAATTAAGTAACCTCTTTTCCCTGTGGGCGTAGCCCCGCTAACACCTTTCTAGACACCTACTACGTTTATAGCATTGATCGTTAAGTGAGAAATTTCCCGAGGAGTAGCATATACTCACAGTAGGATCGGGATCCAAATATCATCGCGTGATAAAACTGAAGGAATCCTACTAGAATCATCATACTCCAAATGGTATGCAGCGCTAGCAAGTTTCAGTTCTTTTGAAACTCCCGATGTAGATTTTTGCCCCATGCTCTTATGACCTTGGCGTGAGGTCAAAATGTCATAAGTCACATGTCAAGTTCTACCCATCATTATCCAGGTTAATTTGAACCCACCCGTACCTACCCTTGACGTAGTCCAAAATGGCAGTACGACTGTCTCAAACCAACGCATTCTATCTATGCAACAGATAAATATCCGGCAGCTACCAATCATTATGCCTTGGCGTGAGGTCAAAATACATAGCTTGAATACTACCGAATATTTAACTGAAATGATGGAGAGCTACGAATGGTTTTGGCGAAACCGTGAACGTAGTGAGCTTGATATAATCGATGGAACGAGATAGGTTTTAAAAGGAGTGGTTCAAGCTCCGCATTTAAAAGTTTGGTTTTGAAAAGAACCGAGTGGTTTTCAAAGTGTTCCAACGACTTTTACTTGGTTTATTTTCTTGCATTAATTTTAATGCGTCCCATCATTTAATCCTACCATTGCAGAAAATAACCAAAATATAGTGTACGCTTATGCCATCCGCATTCGCCACGGGGTCCCGTCATCACCCGTTAGGTTGCTTAACTAACGACAGAGCGGGGGCTGGACTAGCGCGGATGCAAAATATAAGCAACACCTAAATAGATATTATATATAGATATATAGCAATGATAGTTCTTTACCCCAATCAGAGCAAAGCTCTGTTCAAATTCCAAGGCGGGAGATGAAGCAACGCTTCATCTTCCCCCAATCAGAAACAAAGCTTTGCTTTGAAAATTTAAACTTTAATAAATGAAGCAACGCTTCAGATCCTTCGCGCTGCGCGCGACCCGCCACGTGTCTGGCGCAGATACCTTAGCGCAGCGTCTAAGAAGGCGCGCCCAATTAGAGCAAAGCTCTGTTAAAGGAAGCGCCGCGCTGCGCTGTGCGCTGCGCGACACGTGTCAGCGCAGATGCGCTAGCACAGAAGAAGGGGCTAAGTGCCAAAGGCAATTTATCCATGCAAAATTACATGCACTTGATAATAACAAATTAAAATCATACGATGCACAAGCACAACAGAGAACTAAAATAAAAGAACCCTTAACAGACAATGAAGTACTTGATTAAAAAGAAAAATACTTATTCATTCTTATTGTTATTACATTTAAAAAAGATCACCGAATACGGGATCAGAGAGACAAGGGTTCACAAAAAGAAAAAGAAGATTATTCAGCTCCCTCTCCGTCTTCTCCATCACGTCGAAGCGGCGATCTTCCCGAGGGGTAGCCATCCAACGGTCGACGTCGCACTCCTGGGAAAAAGTAGCGATGACGACCCGACGAGCCCGTATCTGGCTCAGTAAGTAGAAGGAGAAGTCCCTTAGGGCTTTGGTGATCAAGAGCGCTTCGAAAAAGCTCTCGATCTTATCCTCGGCCACATCAAGCATTGCCGAGGACATCTCCGCCGGAGGAGGAAGAATGTCGGCGAGTACTGAGGCAAGGATCATCCGAAGCCAAATGGAACCCGGGGGAAGAGGATACCCCACACGAGTCGAAAGCTCGTACATTGCAGCATTGCACTGCTCGTCCGAAAGAGAGGAGTCCACCAAGCGCGCAGCAAAACGGGGAACGATGTCCCGGATCGGCACTTCCCACGGTTGTCGGCGGGCGTGAGGACGGTTGCAAGCTATGATCGAAGAAGTTCTCTAAAAATGAGAGAAGAAAAGGCTCAGCCTCGAATTATATATATAGAACCAGGTGCAGAAGATTTTGTGCACAATGAAATCATTTCCAAGGCCCGGGAAATCAGAATTTTGGAAATACGAGTTTCACTTGAAAAAAGGAGATGAAAAGATATCTCAGGAGAAGCGACGCTTCCGATTTGCCCAAAATCTAAGTTTCAATAAATGAAGCAACGCTTTAGATCCTCTGCGCTGAGCGCAGGACGCCACGTGTCTGGCGCAGACGCATCAGCGCAGCGCCCGAGGCAGCGCAACCAATCAGAGCAAAGCTCTGTTTAAAACAAAAAGTAAAGGAAGCAACGTTTCAGTTGCGCAAGCACTGTACTGCGCGACATGCGCAAGCACAGTTGCGAAAGCCAACTGCGCAAGCACAGTTGCGCAAGCACTACACTGCGCGACACGTGTCTGCGCAGTTGCGCAAGCCAACTGCGCAAGCACAGTTGCGCAAGCACTGCACTGCACGACATGTGTCTGCGCAATTGCGCAAGCACAGCTGCGCAAGCGCTGCGCTGCGCGACACGTGTCAAGCGCTGGGGAGTTGCGCAAAACAGAATGGAGATTTAAAGAAATCTTTCTGTTCTTGTTAAAACAAGAAGATTTTCTTCTGTAAAACAGAAGCCCTTGGATCAAAGATCCAACGGTGGGGAAAATTCCCCAAATCACTCAGAGAAAGATCTTTTTAACAAATTTAACTAGTTTATGGGCACTATAAAAAAGACCCTAGATCTCAATTCAAAAGAGGGACAGTTTGTGAAAAATTAAACAGAGAAGACTCTGAAGAATTGGAGAGAAATCTTCAAGAACAAAGAAAAAGGTAAAAACCTTTCGAAAAAGAGAAAATTCTCTTATGAACAGATCATTGATCTGAGAACAAGATCTAGGATCATTAATAAAAAGAAGAAGAAAGAAATAAATAATAAACAGTGCCTCGCACTTCTTTTTATGAACCATTGGTTCTGAATCTAAAAGATTCTCAAGATAACAGTGCCTTGCACCTTATATGAACGACTGGTTCTTTAGAAAACAAGAAAAAACTTGTTTTCTCTGATCTGAAATTGATCCAAAAGAATAAGAACAGTGCCCAACACTTGCCAAAACTGCGCTATTGCGCAAGCCGCCAAGAAGCGCCACGTGTCAGCAGTACAGCAGCGCAGCGCACTAACGCAGCGCACTGCGCTGTTGCGCTTACGCTCACCAGAACGTGACACGTGTCACCTTCACGAGCGCTTGCGCTCATTAGTTGCGCAAAGTACCTGACAAGCCATGTGGGACACTGTCAGGGTATCTAATGCAATGCATTATTAAAGGGCAGAGCCCAATCGAAGGTCCAAGGGACCAAATAAAAGTGCTGCACATTATTTCAAAAAGGCAGAGCCCAATTCAAAAGTCTAAACAGACCAAAAATAATGCTATGCATTATTTAAAGGGGCAGAGCCCAATTGAGAGGTCCAATGGACCAAAACAAATGCTCTGCATTATAATAAAAAGGGCAGAGCCCAGTCAAAATAGGCATGAATAGCCCGAAGTAATGCTATGCATCATTCTAAAAAGGGGAAAGCCCAAACAGTGGCCTAACAGGCCAAATGCAAACAAAATGTGAACATTTTCAACTGGACTTAGCCCAATTTTGGCCGTAAGTCCTTAAATAAAATTGACTGAGCACAACTCTCTCTTAAATCAATTTATATCCGGTTCGAGGGTACATCTCTGAGCTCCTCTGACACTTATCATTGTAATCCTTCAACGACGTCAGAGAGGTGACGGGTCCCGACGAACACATACGTCAATATGGACCGAAACGTCCTTAAACTAATGCTGGACCGAAACGTCCTTAAACTAATGCTGGACCGAGACGTCCTTAAACTAGTGCTGGACCGAGACGTCCTTAAACTAATGTCGGACCGAAACGTCCTTAAACTAATGTCGGACCGAAATGTCCTTAAACTAATATCGGGACCGAAACGTCCCTAAACTAATAACGGACCACCACGTCTTTAAACTGGAATATGGACCACCACGTCCTTAAACTGGAATATGGACCACCACGTCCGTAAACTGGAATATGGACCACCACGTCCCTAAACTGGAGCATGGACCGCAACGTCCCTAAACTACCTATGGACCACTATGTCCGTAAACTGGAACAATTGAGCCTCCAAATGCACTTTTTCCGGATCTAAACGGTCCCGTTTAAGTTGATCTTAGCCCCAAAAACGGCTAACGTATCCTTAGACATTTAAATGAATGATAAAACTCCAAATCAACTTTGGTTCAAGGGTACATCTCTGAGCTCCTCTGACACCTGTCGTCGTAATCCTTCAACGACGTCAGAGAGGTGACGAGTCCTGATGGCCATATATCACTACGTTAAGTCGATCTTAGTCCCAAACAAGACTAATGTATCCTTAACGAACGTTTAAGTCGATCTTAGCCTAAACATGGCTAACGTATCCTTAAACTAAAATACCAAACCCAAATCTAAGTAAATACGGATTTGGACTAATCCACGTCCTACGGGCGACGGCATTACTCAGTCTCCGTATACAATCCACGGGCAACCACAAACAAAACACACACGACACGAAGTGAAATTCTGGAGAAGGAGAAAGTTGTTACCGCGATGCGGTAGCGTAATTAACTGCAGGGGCTTGCGCCTGCAGGGAAGAGCGTCCCCACAATCAAAAACCCCTCAAGCGAGGGGGAATCTGATGAAATCTGCTACATCGGCCGCATTCGTCTAAACCTCCGATACACGGTGCCATAAATCAACTTGGCATCTTCGGAGAGGTGGACGGATAAAACCAAATAGCATCTGCCCCAAATCCGAGCGTCAGGACATCGCGGTCCTGTGCGCCGCCTTTTGGAGTTGAACAGATTCTGGCACGCTCGGTGGGACCTTTTCCTCTTTCCACCCCACACTTCATGTGTCGTGATTCGCGAACCAATCACGGTTTGTTAAATGGTTGCCTTCGGATTTCAAGTTACTAAGATTTGGTCTTTTGCCTGGCGCAGAACTCAAGATTCAATGGCATTTGACTGCACCAACTGCTCGAAATGCCACTGCAACGGACGCTCCACCTCCCCCGAAGGTGTAGCATATGGGCCCCAAGCGGCTTCCTTCCTCGCTCTGCCGGTAGACCAGGTGACCCAAGCCACCACCGGCCTGTTTTTCGGGACCATAATCCCACCTACAAGCTTCTCTATGCCAATACCTGCACCGGAAGTGAATAAGAAGTCGGTCTTCGACCGGCTCACTGCCACGACGGCCCCTGTCAACGGGTCGCCCACTACCAAACCAACAGCCTCGGTTTTCGCCAGGCTGGATCAGAACTCTAAACTGGCTGTCCCAAGGAAGGCAATAACTGCTGCTCCAGAAGTCGTCAAGACGGCTTCCCCTGTCAAAGAGTCAGTCTTTTCAAGACTGACGATTCTTGCTCCTGCCCCTGCCCGAGGATCCGTCTTCGACAGGTTGAATATCACCCCTCAAAAGACAACTTCAGTCTTTAAGAGGTTAACACCGGCGGCGCCTCATTCGGACAGGGGGCAAAAAGAAGCTATCTCTATCTCTGAGCCAGTCCCAATGGCTCGCCATGCTCGACGTCGCCATTGGCGACGAGTGAGAAAGGCAGGGGGCAACTCCCCCTTAGGGCTAACTCCACCGGCTCCAGTGGTGGAAGTCAACGCTACTGTTCCAACTGGGAACAGCTTTGAACTGCTGAGGAGGGTACGTAGGAACTCTACAACCGCTACATTGAAAAGATCCCCTCCACCTATGGAGAGAGATCCAGAAACAAAGCAAGAACAGCCTCCTCAACGGCTGTCTTCAAAAATTTATAAAGTTTGGCGGAGGGTTCAAGACTCCGTGATTGACCCAGGTCACTCTCGTCGCCAGAAAAAGGCGAATGTGGAAAAAGACAAGGACCGTCCCATTAAACAGCAAGGGACAACAATCGCTAGGGTGCCCACTGCAACGGCCCTTTCAACCTCAACGGCCCACAAAAGAAGGAGGCCAGAGAAAACTCCCGCGTCAGCGGCAAAAGTTAAAAATGGTGAACCTAAACGCCCCAAGTCAGGGGGCATAACAGTTCATACGGTTTACATGACATTGGGAAAAGAAGACAGCCGTGCATCTACGGGTCATAGACCGCTTACACGGTCAGTGACCAAGGCTCAGGAGCAGCAACAGAAGCTCCAGGAGATGATGAACGCTATGGCCGCACTTACAGGGCCAAAAGAGAACCCTGAAACGTCCTCAGATGAGCGCCAGGAGGAAGAAACCGACGCCGAATTCCTTCGTCGGATATTGGAGAAAAAGGACAAAGAGGCTGCTGAACAAGCAACCAACATACAGCGTATGGGCCTCCTCTTCCAAGACATGATAGGAATGATGATACAACAAGATCCTCCAGCCGAAGAGCCCCCGATCGTCCTTGGAGACGATAGGGGAGAGACATCAAATCCTCCACCAGCTCTATCGACAGCTAAAGAGGATACAATCTCCAAAGCTGATTTGGATGAGTACATCGCCCAGCAAATACGGGTTCATCATGCGACCGAAGCGGCCGGTCAGGTCGTAAAAACGGGGCGGCCATATCCAAGTTGGTACGATCAAATCAAGTACCCACCCGGTTACACAATTCCCAAGTTCCATGTCTACAAAGGAACGGGCAATCCTCATCAGCTTGTTTCCCAGTTCAGGGCACTCTGCGGCAACACCGGCGGTGATGACAAGCTGTTGCTTCGCCAGTTTGTTGGAAGCTTATCAGATACGGCGTTCGAATGGTACTCTGAGCTCTCGAACGACTCTATTAAAACCTTCGCGGAGATGGAGCTGCTGTTTACTCAGCGTTTTGCAAGCGCCAGTGAACGTACCCCGATGACATCACTGATTAACGCCAGGGTAAAGCCAGGCGAGACGTGGGTTCAGTATGCTATACGGTGGCGGAACTTGTGGTCGAAGTGCGAGCAGCGCATTGAAGAAGCTCCCACGGTGGGAATGTTTGTGGGAACCCTTGATCCGCAAGCGACCATCTCACAATTTATGATATTTTTCAAGCCAACTACCTTCCAGGCCTTGATTGACAAACTAGCGCAAATGGATCAAATGGGCCATAAACCCCCTTTTCCAAGGCCGGACTCCCGAAATGACAAAGTGAAGGGAAAAGCGATCGTCGTCGCTAATGCTCAACAACAACCGAGCGACTCGAAGCCGGTTGCTCGTCAAAATAATATGCGCCCGTACGTACCCCTTGAGGATAGGATAGGACATCCTTATTCCTTTCCCCGCGATAAAACGAGGAGGTTATTCGAGCTGGCATTGCGCAACAGACTCATAAATCTGCCGGATCCAAAACGTCCGTTGCAACCAAGTGACGTCAGCGAACCCAACTACTGTCATTATCATCGAGTACTAGGTCATCCGATCGAAGACTGCTACGTTTTCAAAAATTGGCTTGAAAACCAGTACCGACAGAGCAAGTTCACGTTATCTGACAAATGGAAGGTAAATTCCCCGCAGCCCCACACCTCTAAGGGGACGAATACGCCGGGGGCAACATGCTCCGTCATTGAAGAAGCTCCTTGGGAGGTTGTATTATCAGCCAAGACAAAGAGGATGCTAAACGATCTTCAGACATGTCCAGCGATCAAGTAGAAGAACCCGTTGGAACCGCAGGTCATTGAGGGGATGTTGAAGCTGCGTATAACTCCAAAGACCGATGGTGGTGGCTCAAGCACTTGCAGCCAGCCGTCAAAATCTTCGAAAAAGAAGAAGAAGAAATCTAAAAAGCTCGTGAATCCTGGCGACAAGCGCACAGACTTGCAAAAACAAATTGACGCGCTGGAGGAGTACAACCAGAAGGCACGGACTCCCATTACACTCTAAGAGTTCCTCAATCATGTCTTTCAAGAGGAAGGTGGGGGAGAAAGTTCGTCAGATGAATCTGAAGAATGCGTGGCGAGCTGTCATGTGATTTCTCATTCGTTCGTGGGTGATGAAGAAACTCCTTGTACCGAAGCGCCGGGGGCAAATCTTGAACCAAAATTCCCGAAACTATCAGATGAAATGATTGATGCGTTCCTTAATGAAGCTCGATTGAAAAGTAAAGCTGATCGAGAACGCGAGACGGCTATATTTGAAAGGGCCAAGCGCCAGCGACATGATGGAAGAGCTGAGACGATCCCGCTGGAGCAAAACACCTCCGTTACCGACAAAAGCCAATTCAAGATGAGGAAAAAGTTTGCTAAGGCCATATCAATGGGCATGAAGCTACCATCCTCTGAAGGAAACATCACTGGTGAAATGGAAATGCACCCCTCCTATTGCTTATATCATCAAAAGATTTCGCACCCCACTCAAGAGTGCAAAGCTTTCGATAGATGGTGGCAAGGATATGTTGCTCATCGACAACGCTTTAAGCGGGAAAAGCGTAAAACTCGTCGAGAGCAAGGAAATACGACCGAAGGGATTAAAAGAACTACCGACAATTGTCACATGGTTAACACTGGCAGGCCACAAATGCCTACATTCGGGAGTGATTCTGATGAAGAGCTAGAACTTGCCCCTCTCTTTAAGGAGTCCGCTTCGAGAAAAGAAGAAGAACCGAAGGTCTGCGAAAATATTCGGCTGCGGAATCGGACGCTGCCTGAAAAGAACCTCGGACCCTCAAACAGAAAAGATAAAGGGAAAGAAAAGGTCTCTGAAGATATCGTCTTAGATGACCAAGTTCTGGAGGAGCTAAGCGCCAACAACCCGCCGAAGAAGAATAAGGTGGATTACAACGTCTTAGCACATCTGAGGAAGTTGCCCTCACAGCTCAGCATTCTTGACCCCCTTTTGCTATCAAAAGAGGCGAGAGATTCGTTAATTAAGGCGCTCCAAGACCCAGAACAATTCCAAGCATGCTTGGCCGAGGAAAAGATGAAGGATGAATTGGAAGAAGTGCACACGGCCGATGTTACTTTTGGCGATGAAGACCTTCTACTTGGGACGTGCGAACACAATCGCCCTCTCTATGTCTCGGGATACTGCCACGATATTAAGATAAACAAAATCCTGATCGACAATGGATCCTCCATTAATCTCCTCAATGTGCGGGTGTTAAAAGAAATCTGCATGAGCATCCAGCACCTTGCTCGTGACAAGATCACCATCTCCGGGTTCGACTCCCAGTCATCAAGAACTCTTGGGTCTGTGATACTGACGCTACGCTTCGGGCTACTCATCACGGACATTAAGTTCCATATCATAGACGCCAAGACATGCTACAACGCTTTGCTCGGCCGACCATGGTTACACGAGTACAACATCATCCCTTCTACACAACATCAGTGTATGAAGTATTTTAAGGATGGTTTCGAGTATACCTTGACGGGAGAACTGAACCCGTTCTCTGTGAACGAGGTCCGCAAATACGAAGATGCCAAATATTTCTTATCGGATTTCGAAGATACGGAGAAGTGTCACAAACCGGAGAATAAAACTAACGCTACCATCCCTGTCTTCGGCAGTGATACTGAGGAGGAAGAGGAGATAGTTTATTCGGGTCCGCCCCAACACAACAAGCCGGGACCATCGGCTCCTACATTGATCTTTGGCAGCGACTCGGAAGATGAAGTCCATGCTGTATTCTCTGCTCGACCTTCAATACAAACGTCCGCTGACGAAGAGCAAAGTCTACAAGTCGCCATAGTGCCGCTTAAACACCATAAAGAACTGGATGCACTTAATATCTACAGTGTAGAAGAGTTGCGGACATTCCATATCCCTCCCGGGCGAGAAAGCGAGAAAGAAATTCTGTTCTACCGCTCTGAAGAAACTCAGGTAGAAAAAGAAATCTGGCATGGCGTGGATCCTACGCTCGACAGGCTTCAGCCTATCCGTCTTCCCAGATATTATACAGAGGGTTTAAAAAAGCTACTGAAACGCCAGGGGATATCCTTCAAGCAGACCGTTCGGAAAGCCAAGTTCTATGACAAAGTCTAGAACGTTCCCGGGACTCAACGCAAACTGCCTAATGGGATAATGGAAACAATTGGGCTTGGATACGTCCGGTCAAAGAAACGAGAGTTACTACCCGGCTGCTACGTCGTGTATGACTTCGATGAGGAAGCGGATGCTCAATGGGAAGACGCTAATCCTAAGACGGTGAAAGTTCCAGATGCAAAGGAGCCCAGTCCGTCGTTCGAGGAACAAATAGACAAGCTTATAAGGGAAGCGGGTCAAAAAGTCCGAGAAGATCATAACCGCGAAATGGTCATCTATGAGAAAGCCAAGACGCAACGCCTTCTCCAACAGGCCGTGAAAGATGAAAAGGCCGCTCCATGTCAACCTGTTATAAAGAAGGCTCGACGCAAAAGCAGAAATAAGTCGAAAGGCCGAAAAGGCGCTCAACAGCAACAAAGCGAGGCTAAGAAGCCACGCAAACGGGAGTCGAACGTTATTGACCTATCCCTTATGAAGAAAATGGGTCGAGCATACTCGTTTCCGCGAGACAAGACGAAAAAGATATTTGATCTTGCTCGAAAACATCAGATGCTTACACTGCCGGAGTCTAAACACCCCGAACAAGCGGGCAAATTCTCACACCCGGACTATTCTCTTACCATCGAGTAATAGGGCACCCTCTCGAGGACTGCTTCACCTTCAAGAATTGGGTTGAAGATCAGTACCAGCTCGGCAAGTTCGCTCTGTCTGACAACTGGAGGGTAACGCCGCCACAGAAGCACGAACCCAAAGCCACGAGGATAGAGCCAACTCCACATTGAGATTGGAAGCAAATTCGCACTTGTCACATGATAACAATATTAAAAGAAGAGCCCGGGAACATGGATAACCTTCCTTGGTGCATCGAGAACAGCAATGACGAGGTGATCTCGACATTCATCAGCGAGCTGCTCTCTGAAGAAAGGGTGGCTGCGTTAAAGGATGTGCTTCTACAGCATAAAGATTGCTTCGCATGGAACTATTCCGAAATGCCGGGACTAGATCCAGAAATTGCTGTGCACAGATTGGGGATATCCCCGAACATCAAGCCAGTCAAACAGGCGCCGAGGAGAATGCGGCTCGAGCTTGAAATGAGTATCAATGCTGAAGTCAAAAAGCTGATCGACTCCGGCTTCATCCAGGAAGTTCAATACCCTGAATGGATCGCCAACATCGTCCCAGTGATGAAGAAAAATGGGACAGTGCGCATATGCGTGGATTTCCGGAATCTCAATAAAGCTTGTCCGAAGGACGATTTTCCAGTGCCAGTCACCGAACTGATGATAGACAATACGTCCACTCATGAGATTTTCTCCTTCATGGACGGCTCGTCAGGATATAATCAGATAAAAATGCATCCAGAAGACCAGAAGCACACAGCCTTCAGGACCCCTCTAGGAATATTCTGTTACAAGGTGATGCCCTTCGGTTTAAAGAACGCCGGTGCCACCTACCAAAGGGCCATGACGAAGATCTTCGATGACCTTATACACGAAATCGTTGAATGCTATATCGACGACCTCGTGGTTAAAAGCAAATCATACGAGGAACATCTCGAGCATTTGAAGACTGTATTTCAACGCCTCCGGCAATACAACTTGAAGATGAACCCGCTCAAGTTTGCATTTGGGGTTTCCTCAGGCAAATTCCTGGGATTCATTGTTCGACACCGAGGTATTGAAATAGATCCGTCAAAGATCAAAGCGATCATGGAAATGCCTCCGCCGAGAACTCTCAAACAGTTGCGATCTCTCCAAGGGAAGCTCACATACATACGGCGATTTATAGCCAATCTTTCAGGCAAGTGCCGTCCCTACAGCCACCTGATGAAGAAGGGGACCCCGTTCGTCTGGGACCAAAAATGCTAAAGCGCACTAGACGAGATCAAGCAATACCTGCAGAACCCGCCAGTGTTGGCTGCTCCGGTTAAGGGAAAACCCCTCATTCTTTATACAACTGCCCTCGAAGGTTCCTTAGGTGCATTATGGGCACAAGAGAACGATCAAGGGAAAGAAAGAGCACTCTACTACTTAAGTCGAGTTCTGCTGGGGGCAGAAAGCAACTACTCCCCCATTGAAAAACACTGCCTGGCGTTGATCTTCGCGATAACAAAGCTCAGACATTACGCATTAGCACATGAAGTCCATCTCATTTCGAAGGTGGACCCTCTCAAATACTTGATGTCAAAGGCCATACTGACGGGACGACTCGCTAAATGGACCCTGCTCTTGATGGAGTTCTTGATAACGTATCAACCTCTCAAGACAGTGAAAGGCCAGGCCATCGCCGAATTCCTCGCTGAGCATCCGATACCCGCCGATTCTCCTCTGAATTGCGATCTTCCAGACGAACATGCGTTTGATGCGATCGACGGTGATAATACCCGATGGGAGCTTTATTTCGATGGAGCATCTTCCGTGAAGAAGCGCAAACAAAGTACCCCTATAATTAAATCGGGGGTAGGGCTCATCTTTATAACTCCACAAGGAGGGATAATGCGCTACGCGTTCTCCCTGACGGAGCCGAGGACAAACAACGAAGCCGAATACGAAGCTCTGATAGCAAGCATCGAGATCGCCATTGACAAGGGAATTGAAGACCTCCTCATATACGGGGATTCTCAACTGGTCGTTAGTCAAGTAAATGGCGACTACCAAACGTGCAAACTGGAGTTGGTGAAATACGGTGAAAAGGTGCAACAACTGTTGACCCAAATTCCCTCCTATACTTTGGAGAACATACCGCGCGCGGAAAATAGCAAAGCAGACGCGTTAGCCAAACTTGCTAAAGAACTGGCTGATGAGAACCTCGATGACGTTAGAATCGTGGTACAAAGCCGTCGAGTGCTTGCCCCAGCAGAAATATATCCGGAATCATCCGAAGAAAAAGGAGCGAACGAGCAGACAACCCTGCAAGTAAAAGATTGAGAAAATACCGAGGATTGGAGGGAAGTCTTCATAGATTACTGTTCCCCTCCGAACGGCGGCGCACAAGACTGCGATGTCCTGACGCTGAGATTCAGGGCAGATGCTATTTGGTTTTATCCGTCTACCTCTCCGAAGATGCCAAGTTGATTTATGGCACCGTGTATCGGAGGTTTAGACGGATACGGCCGATGTAGCAGACTTCGTCAGATTCCCCCTCGCTTGAGGGGTTTTTGATTGTGGGGACGCTCTTCCATGCAGGCGCAAGCCCCTGCAGTTAATTACGCTACCGCATCGCGGTAACAACTTTCTCCTTCTCCAGAATTTCACTTCGTGTCGTGTGTGTTTGTTTTGTTTGTGGTTGCCCGTGGATTGTATACGGAGACTGAGTAATACCGTCGCCCGTAGGACGTGGATTAGTCCAAATCCGTATTTACTTAGATTTGGGTTTGGTGTTTATAGTTTAGGGATGCATTAGTCGCGTTGCGGCTAAGATCAACTTAAACGTTCGTTAAGGTTACGATAGTCCTGTTTGAGACTAAGATCAACTTAACGTGATCGTTTAGATCCGACAAAAGAGCGTTTGGGCTCTATTGTTTCAGTTTGGGAGATTCATAGTCCAATTTGGGACTAAATTCTGTTTGGAGGATACGTTAGCCATTTTTGAGGCTAAGATCGACTCAAACGTTTGTTAAGGATACGTTAGTCCAGTTTGAGACTAAGATCAACTTAACGGGATCGTTTAGATCCGACAAAAGAGCATTTGGGCTCTATTGTTCCAGTTTAGGGACATAGTGGTCCATAGCATTTATGGCCGTCGGGACCCGTCACCTCTCTGACGTCGTTGAAGAATTACAACGATAGGTGTCAGAGGAGTTCAGAGATGTACCCTTGAACCAGAGTTGATTTGGGGTTTTATCATTCATTTAAATGTCTAAGGATGCGTTAGCCGTGTTTGGGGCTAAGATCAACTTAAACGGGACCGTTTAGATCCGGCAAAAGAGCATTTGGAAGCTCTATTGTTCCAGTTTAGGGACGTAGTGGTCCACTTTCCAGTTTAGGGACGTGGTGGTCCATCGCCAGTTTAGGGACGTGGTGGTCCATATTCCAGTTTAGGGACGTTTCGGTCCACGAGTTTAAGGACCCCGCAGTCCATATGGGTGTGTGGTCGTTGGGACCCGTCACCTCTTTGACGTCGTTGAGGAATTACAATGATGGATATCAAAGGAGTTCGGAGATGTACCCTTGAACCGGATGTGGATTGGTTTAGGAGAGCCGTTTTGCTCAGTTAATTTAGTTTAAGGACTTATGGCCACGATTGGGCTAAGTCCAGTTAAAAATGTCCAATATTTTATTTGCATTTGTTTTTATTTTTATTTGGGCTTTGCCCAGAAAAGATGCAGGGCATCAATTTGTTTTGGGCTCTGCCCTTTATAAATGATGCAGAGCAACAATTTCATTTGGGCTCTGCCCTTGTATAGAGGATGCAAATCATCAATTTATTTGGGCTCTGCCTATTTATTGCCTTGCAATTTATTTTGGCCTGTCAGGTCATTTTGATTTGGGCCTGGCCCTTTAAGTAATGCATTGCATTTGTGCAAAGCACTGTTAATTTGAGAATCTTTTAGATTCAAGAACCGATGGTTCATAAAAGAAGTGCAAAGGTTCAAGAACCGATGGTTCATAAAACAAGTGCAAGGCACTATTTGATTTAGATCTAAGAAAAAACAAGTTTTTTCTTGTTTTTCTTATCTCAGAGAACCAAAGGTTCATGAAAGTGCAAAGCACTATTAATTTAAGAACCTTTTAGGTTCAAGAACCGATGGTTCATAAAGCAAGTGCAAGGCACTATTTGATTTAGATCTAAGAAAAAACACGTTTTTTTCTTGTTTTTCTTATCTCAGAGAACCAAAGGTTCATGAAAGTGCAAAGCACTATTAATTTAAGAACCATTTAGGTTCAAGAACCGATGGTTCATAAAACAAGTGCAAGGCACTATTTTATTTATTTATTTATTTATTGTTGAACATCCATGATCTTGTTCATAAGAGAATTCTCTTCTTTTAAAGGTTTTTACCTTTTTTTTTATTCTTCAAGAGTTCTCAAGAGTTCTCTTCTCTTTCTTTTTTTAGCAAGATATTCCCCCCTTTTGAAATGAGGTCTAGGGTCCTTTTTATAGTGCCCATAAATTAGTTAAAGTTTGTTAAAGAGATCATTCTCTGAGTGATTTGGGGAATTTTCTCCACCGTTGGATCTTTAATCCGAAGGGCTCTGTTTTACAGAAGAAATCTTCTTGTTTTAACAAAAACAGAAAAGATTTCCTTAAATCTTCATTCTGTTTTTTGCGCAACTCCCCAACGCGTGACACGTGTCGTGCAGCGCTTGCGCAACTGCGCAGACACGTGTCGCGCAAAAAAAATTTATTTATTTATTTATTTATTTATTTTATTTTTTTTTACTGCGTAGTTGCGCACTGCGCAGCGCGCCGCGCGGCGCATTAATGGAGCACCGCGCAGTTGCTTTGCGCATTTTTTTTTTGAAATTTGCTCTGATGGAGTACGCTACCTTGGGCGTTGCGCTCCTTGCGCTACTATGTCTGATTTTGACATGTGGCGCTCTGCGCTGCAGCGCAGGGGATCCGAAGCGTTATTTCATTTATTTTAACTTTTATTTTCACTTTAATTTTCAAGACAGAGCTTTGCTCTGATTGGAGAAAAACAGAAGCATTGCTTCTTTTCCCACCTTGGAATTTGAACAGAGCTTTGCTCTGATTGGGGTAAACAGATGCCCCCCCACCGTTGCGCTTACGTGGCCTCCTAACGTGAGCGCAGCGGTGGCAGACTCCGAACCGTCGCGCCATCCTTTGGAAGCTGAAAGGGCACTTGATGCCTATAAATAGGACCTTTGGTCTCTTAGATGATTCTCATCTCTAAAATTTTACTTTCAGAACTCAGAGCTCTGCTCTTTATTTTCAAGAACTTTAAGAGTTACATTCTTAAAACTTTTAGGTGAAAATTTTAATTTGGATTTAATTAATTTTCATCGATAGAGCCTCGCTCTCAATAGATCCCTGATCTAAAGGAAACCTATTTAGGGTTTCACTTAGCAGAGCTTTACTCTACAGGACTTAAAGGGATCTAAAGAGAACTAAAGGGGACCCTACTAGGGTTCCATAGAGCTCTGCTCAAGATTTTCCTTGGATTTTCTTAATTCATTAATGGAGCTTTGCTCCTCCTAAATCATATAGAAGAACTCTTAAGAATTCTTCATGAATCTTGAAACTTAAAGATGACATTTTATTCCTCAGTGCATTATATCGTTTTGCTTAATCAGTCTTCCTGATAATTCTATTGATCCTCTTTCACAGGAACAATGAACGCCCACATGTATGCTCTTAACGAGATCATCTCTCATGAGGACATCCGCCGACTTGGCCGCTCTCAAAATCAGGAGTTCACAAACGAGGAGTGTGCTGAAATAATGAGTCGCTTCGACGCATACAATGGTCCACTGCTTCCCCGACGTTCCTCTCTTCTTAAACTTATCGTGGGAGCTATCTGGGAAGCGCTTCCCCTATTCTGTTCCGGCGTGCCGCTTAGGGCGTTGGATGCCGCTGAGGACAAGGTGCACTCTGTGTACCTATTGAACTTTATCTCGAAGAGACGGCGAGACAGTCTTATCGACCTCTTGCACAAGGTCTTTCAACAGTCTGCCATACTCGCTGCTTATCGGAGGGTGGAAGACATCGGAAGGGACCCTGACGCTTGTGCTCGCGAAAGGAAGCACACTAGGATGGTCCGCGAGGCTTGGAAAGTCATAGATAGGGTCGCTTTTGAATTCCTCAATGTTGGAGATAATGCCCTCAGAGTCAATTATTGGATCACAGGCACGTGATTGCGGTGATTGAGGGAGGACCTATCCCGGTAGGACAGTCTTACTCGAGATGATAGTATGCTATCTGGTTTACCTTTATCATCGTGTACTGTTTTAGGTGACCTGACACGTCGCTATTACACGTTGATAGAGCCCCTAGGATTCTTGCTTGACCACCAGCAGTATGAGGGCGATCATATAAGTGGGAGCTGGGGTCTATAAGCATATCCTGAAATGGTCCCTAGTCGTGTGAGTTTCGAGACAGGGCATCGATACTCCATAGTAGACTAGTGTATACAGTCGATACCCCGACGAGGGGCGGTGGCCGGTCTCACAAGCCACTGGTGTCAGTTGGATCACCTAAGATGTATACAGGTGCTCATTGGGTTATGAGTACACCGGACAGGACTCGCCGGGAACATGCTAGTTGGTCATATACCAGACGTCAGATGGCAGTTCCCTGGTGACATGTGTGCAGGTTAGTTCATCGACCTGGGGATCGTCATTTGTCTCGTGTGAGTTCCCACTGTACTTTGATTACTACCCTACCACGGCTCAAAGGAGTCGTGCAAACAGGTTTTAGTTGGGTACAGTCCCGAGCCACATGGAGGCAGTGAGCGCATCTTCAGGGGTTCGTCTCTCCCGGTATTGGGGGTGAGGTCGTGCTGTGTCTAGGAGAGCCATTACACGAAGCCCTCGGCCGAGGCAAGGAGATTTACTGGTAGGTATTCCAGTAGTATCTCAGGGTGTTCTGGGCTACACTCCGACACGACTTGTACCGCTTTTGGGGGTCTGACTTTTACCAACCCCCTAGGCCCGCCATGCGATGCTCATAGACGAACGGACCGGACTGTACGGATATTGTCACTGACAGGCTCAGTAGGTTGTCTGGCTGAGTTCACTTACAGACGTCCCTTTTAGTCAATACCTGGTAGCCCGTTACGTATTGGCTTATACCTCTGACGTGCTAGTGGTTAAATCCACAACCAAGGTGTTGACGAGTCTTTAGAGTCCCCCACATTCAGTTACTCAGCTTTCGGGCGAAAGGTTGTAGAGGCCGTATGGAGATATGGCAAGGTCCGATCAGATACGTGCGGTATTGCACGGATCAGGATCTGACAGTTTGTACTGTAGGCCGTATGGTTATATGGCAGGGTTCGATCAGATACGTGCGGTATTGCACGGATCAGGATCGAACAGATATTGCTAGCCGGTTTTGGTATGAGCCGGATTCTAGTATAGTACAGTGGAGATTTTGTCTCATTGCATTTGTATTTCGGTCGAAATACAGATGCAGGTGTGTATGCACAGTATCGGGGTTTTCCTGTAATTTATTACGGGACCAGTTTTCTGGAGTTGCCAGTTTGCTTTCCGTTTCGGCCGATTTCCATTGTTCCGTTCATTGGCCGAAGATTGGTGGAGGAGGGTTTATTTGCATTGTTGCAAATAAGCATTTGTGGAGGGGGTCTTTGCATATTATCATGTCATGATACTTGTCCCATCATTTGACTTTCCTTTTTCATGATAGCTTGACTTTGGATCTCATCATGGTTGTTGATGATGAGGTTGGTGGTTGGTGGTTGAGTGTGGATTTTGATTTGGTAATCATTTCCTTTTGCATGATAGTCTTCTCTCTCTCTCCATTGGTATTATTGGATGGCTCTCTAATTCTATCACTCTCTCTCTCATTTTTCTCACTCTCCTCCTCTAGTCATGGCCGGCCAAGCATGGAGGAGGGGTTGCCCATTTTTGTAGTGGGGATTTTTGCTCTCTAGTTGCTAGAAAAATCCCCAAGTTCCTCCACAAAATTCTTGTATCATCCCTCCACCAAAATGGCACCTCCAAGAACCCCAAATGAGACACAAGTTCTACTATACATTCTACAGCAAATCTTGGGCACGTCGAGTAGCCGGCTTCGTGCCCGAGTTGCCTCGGCATTGAGGTGGGAGCCCGTAAAAGAAGTAGGCGATGTGGTGCACTTCCGGCGACGATGAGGAGACGGGACATTCCGCAGGAGATCGGGACGACGACGAGAAGACCGGAGGACTCGGATCTGTCGGTATACTTCTCTTCCCTATCTTGTTTGTAGCTTAGACTTGTTAATGGTTACGATCCGGATGTTTAGTGCGCGGGGGTGCCGGTTTGCTAAGTCCGCAAAATTAAAGTTTTTCACCGCTTCCGCATTCCGGCGTCGGATTGACGGCCGGGGCGCCGCCGTGCACTTACAGTGGTATCAGAGCCTCGCCATTAACTTAGTCTAGCTTCGTTTGATGTGTTTGCATTTCCGATCGATCAAAAAGTTCCAAAACTGCATTTTAGTTCGCATCAGTTTTCTGTTGGAAATTTTTGGTGTCGAAAAATTTTTCAGGTTGTAAAATATTCATTTACTGGAAAATCTAAGAGCACTGTAAAAATTCGATGAAGTGACTCCACAGTTGGAGCGCGGAACCGCCGCGAAAACCCCCTTCCCGCCGCTGTTCCGCCGTGCACTGTGGAGATCACTGCACCAATTTTTTACAGAGGCTTTCTGGGGTGAAAAGTGGGGTTTTGGAATAATAACTTTGGGCCCATTATTTCTTTGAGTGCTACAGTATTGCTTGGGGGCCCACTTGTTAAATTTTGATTGATCGGATATTTTAAACACATTTTTCACAGTATTTACATTATATCTGCGACCGTGAATGTCACTTGATCGGTAACTCCGGTCTAACTGCTATAGCCCGGTTAGACGGATTTGCGAACGTGACTTTCACGTTGATGTTCTGTTTTTGCTGTGATGTTGCGGATCGGTCGTGGGGATAGCCTGGATGCAATACTAGTACAGTTGTGGTTGTATTATGTACATTTGATATTGCGGGGCGAGCGTCCGACATGTGGACTGCCGTCACTGCCTGATTGTATTATTCTTTTGGGCA
The DNA here is from genome assembly GCA_030015575.1 of Agapanthus africanus. Classification (NCBI taxonomy): domain Eukaryota; kingdom Viridiplantae; phylum Streptophyta; class Magnoliopsida; order Asparagales; family Amaryllidaceae; genus Agapanthus; species Agapanthus africanus. The sequence goes on along the minus strand of CM057339.1, from coordinate 194,428,545 downwards.
CGGCCAGGTTGCGGTCGTTGTACCCGGTGTATGTATATTTTACTTTCTGTACTAGGATTACCCCGCGGAGGGGTGCACGGATAGCCGGATTCCAGAGGGCAACGGGCCCGCATCTCATGGCATTGAGACGGAGGGGGCTTCACTCTAGAATTGGCAGGCTATTCGCCGCACTCGTAGGGGGTACAGGTTGACCCAGGAGGGGTGCCCAAGTTGCCGGATTCCGTGAAGTGCTGGGTGGTCCATTCACGGTACTGAAGGGGGCTGCCTCGCTTCAGGTTTTGGCGGGTGACTTGCCGCGCCCGTAGGGGTCTAGGATTTCATTGCACAGGCTATCCACACGACCAGGGGAACGTCGGGTTTCAGCGGCTCTGTGAAACCCGAGGATCCCAGATATCTGTATTGTTTCTGTGATGCTGTTCATTCTCTGTGATGTTGCATTTCTTTTCACGCCTTGAGCGAAATATAATATATTGGTATATATATTAGTAGATGTTGTATATGTTTTACATCCGCGCTAGTCCAGTCCCCGCTCTGTCGTTAGTTAGCTAACCTAACGGGTAATGACGGGACCCAGTGGCGAATGCGGATGGCATATACGTACATCAGTATATTTTCGTTCTTTTTGGTGTGATCAATTGATGGGACTGCGTTGATTCGGATCAATGCAAGTTAAAAACAAACCTAATCTGATGTTGTTGGAACACTTTTCAAAAAGCTGTTATTGCAAGGACGTTCACTTTTGTTTTGCATCGTGGTATTCAGATGGAATATCCTGCTCCTCAGTCGACGAGGCAAGGGCCGAGATCCCTTCACCGGGAGTGACCCCTTGGACAAAAAGTTTGCGTCGGGGCATTAACTTCATTATAGCCGATTACTTTTGCTTTGCATCGCGGTATTCATATGGAATATCCTGCACCCCATTCTACGGGGAAAGAGCCGAGATCCCTTCACCGGGAGTGACCTCTTTAGCAACGGTTTTCGTCACTATATTTTAAAAAAAAAAAAAAGGCTATCCGTTCCTTCGACGATATCAAGTTCTTTACGTTAAAGGTTTTCGCCAGAAACCATTCGTAGCCCTCCGTCGTTTCATATGGGTGGTCAATAGTATTCAAGCTGTGTATGTTGGCCAAAGTCAAGGCACAGTGATTGGTAGCTATTGGGGTATTCATATGCAGCATAGATAGATGCGTTGGTTTGGGACAGTCGTACTGCCATTTTGGCCAAAGTCAAGGGTATGTACGGGTGGATTCAAATTAACCTGGAGAATGACGGGTAGAACTTGACATGTGACTTATGATATGTTGGCCAAAGTCAAGGTCATAAGAGCATGGGGCAGAAATCACATCGGGAGTTTCAAAAGAACTGAAACTTGCCAGATATGCGCATACCTTCTGGAGTGTGATACCGTGAGCGGATTCCGTCACGTTGTCATGCGATGATAGTTGGATCCCGATTCCCACTGATGAGTTAGTTTACTCCTCGGGTGACCCCGACTAATTCTTCTTTCAGGTTTGGAGGAGAATTTGAGGTACAGTGGGAGGATTCCAGATTAGATAAATTGGTAACCATTCTGATCTAGGTTAGAGTGCACGCTGAGTGTTTCTTTTCTCTCTCTCTTTGGCAGCGACCATTGACCCGACCCTAAGACTTTGACTCAGAGACCATGTTGACCGAGCCTTCTTAAACACTGGCTTTTGGATTGTCAGAGTTGCGAACCTCATTGCCACTCCTACTTTTACCCTTTTCTCCAGGACATCCCGTATTGCTACGAACGTCCACTTCCATTGGACAAAACCATCGTATGGTTAGATACGAACTCGAAGGGATTTATTCGAGGATGGTTTCCGGTTCTGGAGAAAACGGATAGGACTATTCAGTTGTCTTTTCTTTTCACCCTCTCTCAGGTTACGAGTACTCCTTGGTTTAGGGGTAGTACACCTGTTACGCAAATTGGATTGTCTTCTTCCAAACCTTAGGCTGGTGCCGACCGGTAGGGAATGAAGAAAACCAATTAGCCTAACGAAGGTGTACAGAAGGTATTAAGTTCAGACAAAGAAAGGGATTAGTAAGAGGGCAGAGTAAAATTGCAACAGATATTCACGACCAAACCAAAGTATTTCTTCGCCAATCCTAAAATCACCTTTGAATTTCTCCAGGACACTCCGTATCACTACGAAGATCCACAGTTTATTGGATATTCCATCGTATGGTTATATACGAACTCGAAAGGAACTTGTTCCAGTTCGGGGATGGATTCTGGTTCAGGAGAAATACGAATAAGAATTATTCAGGTGTCTTTTATCTTCACCTTCTCTCACATTGCGAGTGTTCCTAGGATTGGGACAGTACACCCATTATGCTTATTGGATAGTCTTCTTCCAAACCATAGGCTGGTGCCGAACGGTAGGGAAGGAAGAAAACCATTTGGCCTAAAGGGGTGTGTAGAAGGTAATGACTAAAGACATATGAAGGGATTTGGAGAGGTGGCAAGGAATTACACGGTTACAGTTGTGAATCTGGATACTGGAAGAGGCATTACTAGGAATACCGGGATACCCCATCGAAACATTTCAAAGTTTCAGTCTCACTGTGTACTGTTAAAAGAAAACTGATTTCCCGATTAGATACTTACTCCAGGGTATGTATTTACCAAGTACGATTCTCACATCTGTATGGTTTTACAGATGATGAGTGGGAGTAAGTTATTGGGAATTGGGTGATCATCCTCATTATATCGGGATTCGTTGTAATCGGTGATATTTGAGGAAATCACCTGGGCTGTTTGCCGGTTGGCAAATATTTGGTTTTGAATATCCGTTGTTATGCACCAATTTCAAATCGATATATCTGTACGTCTATTTTCATAGAGTGAGATATACCTTTCTGAAATTATGTCTACGACATTTACCTATATCAGTGGATGGTTAGGTAAGGAGCATTAAACAGCGGTGTAATTTTTCTTAACCATAAGTACAGTTTTCAACCTACGACATACAGTGAATGAGTTATCAGACTCAAGGGACTTATACAGAGTATTGTATGTTGTCCAAGGTCCATTAGGACAGAGGGGTTGGTCCTCATACTATATTCTGTTTACTTTTAACTTCTCTGGTTCTTAGACATGTGTTTCGTAGAAACACAGGGTCTAAGTTTTGAGGAGTTATAGGTATTTGAATAGAGTAGAGAACCAGGTGTAGCAAGTATCGGGATTCTTCAAAGTGATCGAAGATGTAGATACTTGTGTATGGTATTCAGTTGATGGTAATGATTAAGAGAACTTGCTTCTCTTTCAGGTTACTCATAATTGGAAGCATTCCTTAGTTGAGTAACGCTGATCGGCCTCCTTCCATTTAGTTGACATGCACTGGAGACAGCTGCATGATTTGAATCTGGTTCAATTAAATCAGTGCCTCTGGTTCTATATTGGATATAGAACAGTTCATATCTTAACGTTATTAAGGTACGGGGAGTTGTCCGGCTTATGATTAAAACCAGACACTGGACAACTCAAGGCACGTTTCTGTAATGGCTGTTTGTGGGTTGACCCAGGCTATGACAAGGGTTGACTTTCTACCATCTGGATGAACAATAGCAATATTGTTCTAGACTCGCCACAGTTTTATTAAAAATGGATTTTTTCAGAAAACAGTAGTGGGAGTATGGTAGAACTGGAAGTGATTCCAGAACCACAAACGATTACTGAAGATTTGATAAGGAACCTAAAGATTCAATCTGGATTGACATTCCATTGGCCACTCCGCAGATATGGTGAGTAACTTCAGGCACCCGAGAGGTACTACGGTAGCCTCAAGGACGGTGACAGGGAAGTTCTTGTTTACCCACAATTACCATTGCTGTTGTTCCAGGCTGCGAGACCCGGCGCGAGGATGAGTATAGCGTCGTTCTAAACTAGTATTTAGAAGTGTACGTCTATATGACTCTGCCAGAGGGTTGTCGTAGTCAGTGGGAGCAGCGGAAGCATTGGTGGACAGGTAGCTTATGTCTATTTATAGACTAAAGCAGATATAGCGGAGATAGATCATCTTTTTCTGACGTGACAGTCATGGGTTTGACTTCATCAGAATAAGGGATGGATCTGTTGAGAAGGTAGTAGGGTATGATATCCTGGTATTTGGATGACATACACAGAGTAGGAAAAGAAACTCCTATACTACAATCGGTTATACTTTGGTCGTCACACAATGGTTTCTCCACAAAAGGAAATGGATTTTATATCAGACATACTGGTTACTAGATCTATGGTTTTAGATCTAAATTTGGGTGGTTTCCCAATCAGGGTACTTAGACAGCATTCTAAGAGTATTTAGAATGGACGACTCCTGGCACGGTAGTGTACCTGCAGGTAATGGAGTCACCCTCTCTGAAGGTGTCTTACAGACTAAAGGGGAGAGGGACGTGCATGATTGGCAGATCACTTGCTCAGGCAATTGAGTCAATCATGAGATGTCAAGTACCACACCAGATATTGTTCTTGCACTAGATGCAATAAGTTGACATTGATCCAATCCTGGAGAAGCAGTCGGAAGCAGTTTTAGAACATAAGTGAATGTTCTAGGGATATGATAACGACAGCCTCATTCGGGAGACAGTTATCATTCCAGGCTTCCAAGGTGACATGGACGACAAGGAGGTTGTCAGAGTTATAGTTTTTCCCTCCGATGAGGGGCAGTATTTTGGACAGGTGGTCCAAGGCAATACTGAGGGTGGCATGGCGCAGGATACTGATTAAGTTCAGTTGACGATACAGTCTAGAAGTTTGGATTTGGAGTTCATTTATGAGCTATGTCCCATCAGACATCCAGACACATTCTAAGACAGGTATTGCTCATTTCGGGAGATGGGTTTCTCCGCGAACTTGAGATATAGAGAGACACAGAAAGAGACATCAAGGCGGATCCACTCACTAAGGCTATTCCTCGAACGCAATAGTTTCGCAAGCGAGCTTTGTGAGACTGACTAGTAGAGGAGTTGGGTGTTCGGTATCACACGGGCTGTGAGTATGCGACATCGCAATAATTAGCCTTGAGTGCAAGTGGGAGATTGTTGGAGATAATGCCCTCAGAGTCAATTATTGGATCACAGGCACGTGATTGCGGTGATTGAGGGAGGACCTATCCCGGTAGGACAGTCTTACTCGAGATGATAGTATGCTATCTGGTTTACCTTTATCATCGTGTACTGTTTTAGGTGACCTGACACGTCGCTATTACACGTTGATAGAGCCCCTAGGATTCTTGCTTGACCACCAGCAGTATGAGGGCGATCATATAAGTGGGAGCTGGGGTCTATAAGCATATCCTGAAATGGTCCCTAGTCGTGTGAGTTTCGAGACAGGGCATCGATACTCCATAGTAGACTAGTGTATACAGTCGATACCCCGACGAGGGGCGGTGGCCGGTCTCACAAGCCACTGGTGTCAGTTGGATCACCTAAGATGTATACAGGTGCTCATTGGGTTATGAGTACACCGGACAGGACTCGCCGGGAACATGCTAGTTGGTCATATACCAGACGTCAGATGGCAGTTCCCTGGTGACATGTGTGCAGGTTAGTTCATCGACCTGGGGATCGTCATTTGTCTCGTGTGAGTTCCCACTGTACTTTGATTACTACCCTACCACGGCTCAAAGGAGTCGTGCAAACAGGTTTTAGTTGGGTACAGTCCCGAGCCACATGGAGGCAGTGAGCGCATCTTCAGGGGTTCGTCTCTCCCGGTATTGGGGGTGAGGTCGTGCTGTGTCTAGGAGAGCCATTACACGAAGCCCTCGGCCGAGGCAAGGAGATTTACTGGTAGGTATTCCAGTAGTATCTCAGGGTGTTCTGGGCTACACTCCGACACGACTTGTACCGCTTTTGGGGGTCTGACTTTTACCAACCCCCTAGGCCCGCCATGCGATGCTCATAGACGAACGGACCGGACTGTACGGATATTGTCACTGACAGGCTCAGTAGGTTGTCTGGCTGAGTTCACTCACAGACGTCCCTTTTAGTCAATACCTGGTAGCCCGTTACGTATTGGCTTATACCTCTGACGTGCTAGTGGTTAAATCCACAACCAAGGTGTTGACGAGTCTTTAGAGTCCCCCACATTCAGTTACTCAGCTTTCGGGCGAAAGGTTGTAGAGGCCGTATGGAGATATGGCAAGGTCCGATCAGATACGTGCGGTATTGCACGGATCAGGATCTGACAGTTTGTACTGTAGGCCGTATGGTTATATGGCAGGGTTCGATCAGATACGTGCGGTATTGCACGGATCAGGATCGAACAGATATTGCTAGCCGGTTTTGGTATGAGCCGGATTCTAGTATAGTACAGTGGAGATTTTGTCTCATTGCATTTGTATTTCGGTCGAAATACAGATGCGGGTGTGTATGCACAGTATCGGGGTTTTCCTGTAATTTATTACGGGACCAGTTTTCTGGAGTTGCCAGTTTGCTTTCCGTTTCGGCCGATTTCCATTGTTCCGTTCATTGGCCGAAGATTGGTGGAGGAGGGTTTATTTGCATTGTTGCAAATAAGCATTTGTGGAGGGGGTCTTTGCATATTATCATGTCATGATACTTGTCCCATCATTTGACTTTCCTTTTTCATGATAGCTTGACTTTGGATCTCATCATGGTTGTTGATGATGAGGTTGGTGGTTGGTGGTTGAGTGTGGGTTTTGATTTGGTAATCATTTCCTTTTGCATGATAGTCTTCTCTCTCTCTCCATTGGTATTATTGGATGGCTCTCTAATTCTATCACTCTCTCTCTCATTTTTCTCACTCTCCTCCTCTAGTCATGGCCGGCCAAGCATGGAGGAGGGGTTGCCCATTTTTGTAGTGGGGATTTTTGCTCTCTAGTTGCTAGAAAAATCCCCAAGTTCCTCCACAAAATTCTTGTATCATCCCTCCACCAAAATGGCACCTCCAAGAACCCCAAATGAGACACAAGTTCTACTATTCATTCTATAGCAAATCTTGGGCACGTCGAGTAGCCGGCTTCGTGCCCGAGTTGCCTCGGCATTGAGGTGGGAGCCCGTAAAAGAAGTAGGCGATGTGGTGCACTTCCGGCGACGATGAGGAGACGGGACATTCCGCAGGAGATCGGGACGACGACGAGAAGACCGGAGGACTCGGATCTGTCGGTATACTTCTCTTCCCTATCTTGTTTGTAGCTTAGACTTGTTAATGGTTACGATCCGGATGTTTAGTGCGCGGGGGTGCCGGTTTGCTAAGTCCGCAAAATTAAAGTTTTTCACCGCTTCCGCATTCCGGCGTCGGATTGACGGCCGGGGCGCCGCCGTGCACTTACACTCAATCCATGCCCTGGATCTGAGGTTATTCCATTGTAACTTTCATTTATTGTTTTTATGACTGTAAGAACTTCGGGCAATATTAATGGAATTTTTTTATCCCAGCTTGTCTTTATTATATATCTTTTGTCCTGAGTCTTTTTGCCCATGCATGAATGAATGTGTTTTGAACGCTTGATCAAATGTAAATCGGATGCTCTCTCTGTTGCTTTTCCTCTTTCTCAGCATGTCGTCACAATTAGCAGGTAATAGAGTAAGCTTCTTGATTTCTTCACGAGATAGCGAGGGCTTAGGCCGCAGGTTCAGATCTGCTGCCTAAGACTTTTCAACTCTATGAGCCGTGAGGGTCTCATAGAGACTTTTCTCCCTACGGATCGAGAGGATCTCGTAGGCGGGTTTTTTTCCCTTAGGAATCGTGAGGATTCCTAAGTGTGGTTCTCTCTTGTAAGTCGTAAGGATCCTACAAGAGAATTTTTCCCTCTTACGAGTCGAGAGGACTTGTAAGCGGTTGTTTCCCTCCTTGTCGAAGTTCGACGTTGGAGAGTGAGACCCGTGGATGGTATGCAAGAGACCGTTTTGGGCCAACTTACGGGGTCCCAATGCTTAGGAAACAGGCTTCTTTTATGCCCACTGCCTAAGGCTTTATCTCACGAGTCGAGCCGCCTCGACAATTTTTCACAAGTCGAGACGAATCGAACGTTTCTCACAAGAACATCTTAACGTCGCATTTAACCTCTGCTCTTTACGACAGAAGCCCGTTAAGGTTGGTGGTACTTAGGGTTTTGGCCATCGTACCGTCGCATAAGCTAATATAGTCCTCGATAGGCAATCGTGCTGTTCGAGTAGCCCTGCGACTACCGTGTCTCTGATCCCTTCGGGGGCTGGACAAGACGTCTTCAAGCAATCCTCCTTGGCAGTTTGACCGTCGGAAGAGCAAGCGCTAGGAATTTGCCATGCCGCTTTTTTACTTGAGGTTAGGCTCATTTTGGAGAGCCCCGATGAGTCATAACCACTCCGCGCTGGTGTGGGATGATCTCCGATAGTCTTTCAGGCTTTATATGACTTGCCGTTAAGACCCTGAAGCTAGGAATTTGGCCTTTGCTTCGTTTGCTGGCATTGCGTCCTCTGTATCGAGACGAATGTCGTGGTTGTCTCTAGGTTGCTGATGAACCGTCGAGGTTTGGAACTAGGGATTTTGCCGTGGCTCCTTTTGGTGATGTTGCGTCTGCTGTATCGAGACGAACGTCGAGGTGGTGACCACTCCATATGGGATGATCTCCGGTGGTCTTTCAGGCTTTATATGACTTGCCGTTAAGACCCTGAAGCTAGGAATTTGGCCTTCGCTTCGTTTGCTGGCATCGCGTCTGCTGTATCGAGACGAATGTTGCGGTGGGAACTAGGGATTTTGCCGTGGCTCCGTTTGTTTGATGACGTTGCGTCTGCTGTGTCGAGACGAACGTTGGGGTGACATCTCGTCTGCTGTATCGAGACGGACGTCGAGATTGTCTCTAGGTTGCTGGTGAACCGTCGAGGTTTGGAACTAGGGATTTTGCCGTGGCTCCATTCGTTTAATGGCGTTGCGTCTGCTGTGTCGAGACGAACGTTGGGGTGACATCTCGTCTGCTGTATTAAGACGGACGTCGAGGTGGTGACCATTCCATGTGGGATGATCTCCGGTGGTCTTTCAGGCTTTATATGACTTGCCGTTAAGACCCTGAAGCTAGGAATTCGGCCTTCGCTTCGTTTGCTGGCATCGCGTCCTCTGTATCGAGACGAATGTCATTGTTGTCTCTAGGTTGCTGGTGAACCGTCGAGGTTTGGAACTAGGGATTTTGCCGTGGCTCCTTTTGGTGATGTTGCGTCTGCTGTATCGAAACGAACGTCGAGGTGGTGACCACTCCATGTGGGATGATCTCCGATTGTCTTTTCGGTTTTATATGAGTTACCGTCAAGACGTTGAAGCTAGGAATTTGGCCTTCGCTTCGTTTGCTTTGGCGCGCCCGAATCCTGTTGGGGGAAGAACACTGTAGTGACATTTCGTCTGCTGTATCGAGACGAACGTCGAGGTGGTGATCACTCTATGCCGGTGTGAGATGATCTCTGATTGTCTTTCCGGTTTTATATGAGTTACCGTCTAGACGTTGAAGCTAGGAACTTGGTGATTAGTGTCAAAAACATGTAATTACCGCAATCAGAAACGGCGTCGCTTCGCAGCTAGCCGGTGAGTGCGGGTCGATCCACAGAGACGGGTAAATTCCTTTCATGTGTCTTAACGAGTTGATTCCGTAAGGTGTTCGGACAGATTATTAAATCTAAAAATCTAAAATTATCCTAGGACAATTAATTAAAAGTTATAACTAGGGCAGGGAAAATAAATTTACCTAGGGCAAGGAATTTAAATCTTCACTAAGGCAAGAAAATAAATTACTTACAGATGGCTCTCTCCAAACATCAAAGCAGGGTTGTCAGATCTGGATTTCTGAATTGAAGAGAGGCACCGACGCTCTCCAAAATATTTGTAAATTCTATTCATTAAAAGGAGGCATACAATTTTTAGATCTAAAATTACAATTTATAGGAAAATAGGAAACCTAGGGTTACAGACTCTCGCGCACGCGCAATTACTGATTTGCCCACTCAAAATCACAACACCCACAACAGCGCACCGTCACAGAAAAACTGCGCCGACACGTGTTCTTGATGGCCGCGGAACCGCGGCGCCAGCATGGGTTTGGCCGCGGTTCCGCGGCCAAACTAGGGAATTGGGCTATGAGACTTTTGGGCTTCCTTCTCTGCTTCTTGGGATCTGTATTTTCATATGTATTTTCTCTGTTGGGTTTCTGAGTCTTCTCCAGATTTTCCAGTGAATACTTGTAGCGATCTTTCAACCGTTTCACTTGACATTTTGGACCTTGCACTGTTCTTCGGCTAGGCTTGACTAGGATCGGTCTGCTTGTTGGTCAAAAATCCCTTTTTCTGTTGTTTTGTGTCTTTTTCACTGTATTTGCTCCAGAAACCTGTAACCTGTAATATGCAACAAACGTGCGTCAAGAGTACCTGTTTATTTATAAAAAGGGTAAGAATAGGGGAATGATAAATGCAATATTATGGTCTGAACAAATACCCCCAAACTTACCTTTTGCTCGTCCTCGAGCAAACTTATTATTTTTTTTATTCACTACAAAAAACCTAACCGCACTTTCGCAGGGAAACGCGATTGCACTGAGCACGTGCAACAAGCCGTTAAACCTCTAGGTGTCCCTAGTAGGAGGAGTGTTGTCTCCTGAGGGTTTTCAGTGGATACTACCCACAAAATCCTATCAACTCAGCCCATTGACTTTTGTTCTCCAATTAGGTCTTCTAATAAGGAATTCTATTATCTTCTACTTGTAAATTATCCACCCATATTCTTCACACCTCCTCATTATTTAACTTAAGATTATATATGTTATGTAGACCTACTTAGCTTTCGGCATCTCTTAAGTTTTCCTTCTAGGGTTTCATCTCCACTTAGGAATTTCTATCAACTCTATTAAAGATACAAGCTCTATTCTTCATTCCTTTCTCTCATCTAAATTCCAATCACATACCCCTACGTGTGTGTATAAGTCACCCCTACACTTGGAAATTCAAATTAAGCAATCAACCCCTTGTCTGTTTTCCAAAGTACTTATTAGTAGGTGAATTTAAATGAAATTTGCTTACACATCCTTCATGCGACCGTTAATACTTCTTGAGGTACCAACGACCGATTACAAAATTCGTTTGCACTTTAAAGCATACTTCCTAGTCTTTGCACCACCCAAGACTTCAGCAGTGACTCCCAAACCAGTTGGTCTAAGGCACTGGGAGATGAAGCACCCTCGCTAAGTATTTTTCTATTTTTGCAGTCTTAAGTAATCACAAAAAACCAGTGTCCATTTTTTTTCTTTTATTCACACTTTTTCATACTAAGGACTTTAGACAAGAGCCTTTCAAGGTCTCTTCTACTATTCCAAGTTTCAAGGTACGTGATTGTGCAAATTGTAGGGTATACGTTTTCAGAATCTAGACTTAAGCTAGGAGCTATTTTTCAAACTTATACTTTAATAAGAACATCAATACTCTTCCCTTGTTTCGACTTAGCCCAAAAAGTGAACCCAAAATTTGCCTATTTCTAAATAAACTACAAGGCATATACTTTCTACTGTTAAACTTTAAGGAAGGTTATTTTTAGGGTTTTTAATTCACTAAGTCTAAGATCTAGTTTTTCCTAGCTAGTTGACCTATTTGTCAAACTCTAGTTAATTAGCCAAAATTGAATACAATAATTTTTATAATTTTTCAAATTTTTATGGGTTTTCAAATAAGTATGCAAATGCAAAGATATGTACAAATGAATGCGAAGGAAGAAGACGTACTGAGCATACCCCCAAACTTGAACTTGACAGTGTCCTCACTGTCATGCTAAACCAAGAGGGTCAAAACACCGATACTCCCCTGTTTATTTATTTATAATTTTTTTATGTTTTGAAATTTTTTTTTTTGTTATAGAAAAAGAAAACAAAAGGATATATACATATATACAAAGGTTCCCCCCAAACTTAAGCTTGGCCTTACACAAGCCAAAGGTTAGCACCAACCATTCAAAGATCTTATCGTGGTAATGGTAGAGTTGGTGCAAGAATAGGGTGCGGAGGAAAGAAATGAGAAACACGCGAGACCGTGTGGGAAGAGGGGTAGAATACGGTCTCGGTGGGGGAGAAGAAAGATGGAAAGAAGAAAGAAGTGAAGTGCGATCTTGAGGGTGTAAATTGAGTGAATAAATTAGCGCAATATGTGATGACCGATGTGTTAAAAGCGATTGCGCTAACCTATCAACTCGTCGTGCAATGGGGTCAAATCCCTCAAGATTCGCAAGAAAACATGGATACGCCGAACTTGGTATAGGAGATGAAAGCGTAACAGTCATTTGTTCGGTCGGAACAATAGGAAGGAGGGAGGGTGATATAGTCAAAGGTTCAGGAGGTTGAATTGGACAATCCGACACATCAAAAAATGGTTCAACCTCGATATTATCCTCAAGACTCTCCTTAATATTTAATCCATCTATGCCATTATCATCAAAATCTAGACGCATATGAGATTCGGGGGAAACATTTAATAACTCAGGATGATGATTTGAACATAAAATTTCTATTAAATCGACAGGTTCATCATCCGAAATATCCCCGGCGTCTATATCCTCAATCAAGTGAAAATCAATTTCTTTAGACACATCATCCACAGCATGGATATTTATCAATTTAGGTTCTAGAGTGGAGGTGTAAAGATCGAAAGGATTAGGTACGGTTTCACTCGAAAGGGGTTCCTCACAATTTGGCAAATCAAACACTACAAAATCGCACAACTCATTTTTATTTTCAACTGGTGAATCATTTGGAACAATCGATGGAAAACCGGAGTTGTGGGCTTCAATTGGGTAAGGGTAGGTTTGATTTGAAAATCCTCTCTCATTCTCACTCTGTCCAACTGCCGCCTCATACATTGAAAAATTTGGAGCTAGCGGGACACTAGCTACCGGTTCACTAGGTTGCATAAGGGTGGCCACGGACGCTTCCACATTCCTAACCATTTTGTTTGTTGCTGCGATATACGCCTCCAACGTCTCTTCCAAACTAGACTTAGGTGGTGAGGGGGTTTCAGTAGAAGATTCGAAATTGTTTGGATATGTGAAACTCCCAAAAGGCTGTGTAGAAGCAGTGTCTAGTGAGGGTGGGAAGGTTGGGTATGATGGGTAGGAAGTGGGTGGTAAGACAGGAGTAGGGTCAACATATGGATAAGAAGGTGAATAATCGTGTGGATCCCTAAAACTAGATGAGTGGAGAGGGGTGAAAGATCGACTACGAGATTGAGCAATATGCTCGGCAATGGACATCGGCCTAGGAGTTACAGCAAGACTTGGAAAAGTGGTGTCAACATATGTAGGTGGTAAAGGTTGACTAGGTTGACACAAAGTGGGTTGAAAAGTCAAACTGTTTTTCCTAGACTCCTCTATGTGATCTTTCAGAGATTTTTTTGGCATGGAGGGATCGTTTTTAAATTGACCGAACACATTGACAAACGACGCAAAGTTAGGTTCGGGATACCAAGATTCGGCAAAAGATTTATGATGTGGGGTACCCATGATAGAAGAATGCAAGGATTTCTTAGCGACAAAATTTTTGCAAGTTTTTAAAAGATTTTTCCCTTTTTTTTTTATTTATGTGAGAGTTTTGCAAATATGTTTTTGAAAACGGACTCGTGACACAAAAGTATCAACCACACATGCACAATCAGACCTATATCTAGGGTTGCCTAGGTCTACTAGACAGCTCCTAACTAGGGCTAGAAATAGACCTCAAACCGCTTCTTCACGGACAAATACGGCCAGGTAAGTGGGAAGGAACCACCACTACAGTGGGCCTAATTAATAACCACTAGCCTAGACACCACAAAGTCGGTTAGGATAAACGGCTGATGCCTACCCTAGTCCTTTTCCTATTGAGCTCGCCGTCCTTAGGTCTGAGTCTAATCTTTTTTTATTAATTGTGGTCGATGCAAAATGCTTAGGTGTTTTCTGGGGTCCTGGGAAGGGTGATGAAATCCCCACCCAATCTGAGATTGTTCAATTAGCCCCTTAGAATCCGGTTAAATTATGCAAAACAATTAAAATTTCACTTGCAATCAGAATTTTTTTAGCGTGGCGCAAAGAAACCTGCAGAAAATCTGTTATCGAGAAGGGGGAGAAAGATTTTTTTTTTAGCGCAAGAACCCTGCAGAAGATTTTTACAGAGAAATATATGGGAGGTTGCAGAGGGGAGAGAAAGAAATCAAACCAAAAAAATTTGGTGCGCTGACGTGGCAGGAATAGGGCGGATCCGTGGCGGGAGGGCCTCTTTTGCGGCGGAAGAGCGGTCATGGGGTGGGTTGCTCTGTAAAAAATTGTGTTGCTCTGTAATGATAGTTCCTCTCTGTTCTTATATGTAACTTTCTGATTTGCGCTCTGTAAAATTTCAGATCTTCGCTTCTTCGTTGTTCTGCAAGATTCAAACAATACACCCTTCAAACAGATCAAGTTTGATAAAAAAAAAATTATTTTTTATATTTTCAGATTTTTATAATTTTTAAAATTTATATCAACCCGAAAATTCACAAAAAGAAATATTACACCGTCCCCGGCAACGGCGCCATTTGATTAGTGTCAAAAACATGTAATTACCGCAATCAGAAACGGCGTCGCTTCGCAGCTAGCCGGTGAGTGCGGGTCGATCCACAGAGACGGGTAAATTCCTTTCATGTGTCTTAACGAGTTGATTCCGTAAGGTGTTCGGACAGATTATTAAATCTAAAAATCTAAATTATCCTAGGGCAATTAATTAAAAGTTATAACTAGGGCAGGGAAAATAAATTTACCTAGGGCAAGGAATTTAAATCTTCACTAAGGCAAGAAAATAAATTACTTACAGATGGCTCTCTCCAAACATCAAAGCAGGGTTGTCAGATCTGGATTTCTGAATTGAAGAGAGGCACCGACGCTCTCCAAAAGATTTGTAAATTCTATTCATTAAAAGGAGGCATACAATTTTTAGATCTAAAATTACAATTTATAGGAAAATAGGAAACCTAGGGTTACAGACTCTCGCCCACGCGCAATTACTGATTTGCCCACTCAAAATCACAACACCCACAACAGCGCACCGTCACAGAAAAACTGCGCCGACACGTGTTCTTGATGGCCGCGGAACCGCGGCGCCAGCATGGGTTTGGCCGCGGTTCCGCGGCCAAACTAGGGAATTGGGCTATGAGACTTTTGGGCTTCCTTCTCTGCTTCTTGGGCTCTGTATTTTCATATGTATTTTCTCTGTTGGGTTTCTGATTCTTCTCCAGATTTTCCAGTGAATACTTGTAGCGATCTTTCAACCGTTTCACTTGACATTTTGGACCTAGCACTGTTCTTCGGCTAGGCTTGACTAGGATCGGTCTGCTTGTTGGTCAAAAATCCCTTTTTCTGTTGTTTTGTGTCTTTTTCACTGTATTTGCTCCAGAAACCTGTAACCTGTAATATGCAACAAACGTGCGTCAAGAGTACCTGTTTATTTATAAAAAGGGTAAGAATAGGGGAATGATAAATGCAATATTATGGTCTGAACACTTGGCCTTTGCTTCGTCTGCTTTGACCGTAAGGTCTTTTGTTGACGCTGCGTCCGCATCCTGCTAGACCGCGAAGGAACGCTGCTGTTGACATTGCATCTTCTGTAACGAGACGAATGCTGAGGTGGAGTTAGGATTTTGCCGTCACTCCGCTTTGCTGACCATGGGGTCTTTCGTCGATGTTGCATCTGCATCCTGCTGGACTGCGGAGGAACACCATCGTTGACATCTCGTCTGCTGTAAAGAGACGAATGCTGAGGTGGAGCTGGGATTTTGCCGTCACTCCGCTTTGTTTCGACCATGAGGTCTTTTGTTGATGTTGCTTCTGCATCCTGTTGGACTGCGAAGGAACGCCATTATTGACATCCGGTCTACTGTATTGAGACGAATGTTGAGGTGGAGCTGGGATTTTGCCGTCGCTCTGCTTTGTTTCGACCGTGAGGTCTTTTGTTGACGTTGCATCTGCATCCTGCTGGACTGCGGAGGAATGCCATTGTTGACATCTCGTCTGCTGTATTGAGACGAATGCTAAGGTGGAGTTGGGATTTTGCTGTCGCTCCACTTGATGGTGTAACATCTGTGTCATGCTGGAATGAGGAGGCCCACCGTTGTTGGTCTTCGGGCTGCAGATGTGGCCATTGAGATTTGGAACTAAGGCCTTTGCCATGGCTCCGTTTCGTTGCGACTCTGAGGTCGGTTGTTGACGTCACGTCTGCATCAGGTTGGAGGGACAAAGCACGACGGTGTTGATCTCTAAGTTGTCGATGTTGACGTCGAGACCCTGAAGCTAGGGATCTTCCTTTGCTTCATTTGCTGACATTGTGTCTGCAATATTGCGACAAATATCGAGGTTGTCTCTAGGTTTTCTATGAACCGTCGAGATTTAGCTTCGCTTTCTGATGGAGCCTGTTGGGAAGGTATGGTTCCCTCTTTGTTTGTGCCCCTGGATTGTATACAGGGATCGATGTGATCTCACCTGTAGGGTAAAAAGCTTCACTTTTTTCATCATTTTTTTTTTGCGATGCTCTATCATTTCAGCTTTTTATATCACGAAAATTTCGATTGCCCAATCATTTCGGCTATTTTTTCGGGTGCCCAATCATTTCGGCTATTTATTTTATTTTTACTCGCTGTTTTTTATTGCGAGTTGCCCAATCATTTCGGCTATTTTGCATGCATACATTTTTACTTGCTGATTCTGTTTGCAAGTTGCCCCATCATTTCGGCTATTTCGTATGCATCTTTTTTTTTTGGCTCGCTGATTTTTTTTTCTTTTTTTTTGCGAGTAGGGGATTTGGGATCTGATACCAATCTTGGCATCAGCATCGCTGCGACTGGAATATTGCCAGGAGCGAATCATCATTTGCCGTGAAAGGACTTGGAATTTGACACCGGTTAAGGCATCAGCATCGCTGCAACTGGGATATTTCCAGGAGCGAATCATCATTTGCCTCTGTCGATGTTGAACAAAGGTGGCTTAGTAAACAGGGTTAAGGGTCCTGTCGGATAAGGCTTTTGACTTCATGAGCCGTAAGGGTCTCACAAAGGTATCTCTCCCTACAAGTCGTGAGGATCTTGTAGGTGTGTTTTCTCCTTAGGAATCGTGAGGATTCCTAAGTGCATGTTCTCTTGTAAGTCGTAAGGATTTTACAAAAGGGTTTTCTCCTTATAAGTCGAGAGGACTTATAAGTGTTGTTTGTTGTACAAGCATATCCCTAGTCATGGATGGGACTTTGTTGGGGAAATGCTTATTCGCGCCCGTGGATTGTATACAAGGGTCAGTATTGAGCCACTTGTAGGGCAGTATCGGAGGTTGTGGGGGTTGCTTAAGAACAGGTTCAGGTCTCTGTAACTTAAGACTTTCAAATCTTATGAGCCGTGAGGGTCACATAAGAGAGTTCTCCTTACGAGTCGTGAGGATCTCGCAAGTGTATTTTCTCCTTAGGAATCGTGAGGATCCCTAAGTGTGTTGCTCCCTTGTAAGTCGTAAGGATCTCACGCGGGTGGTTTCTCCTTATAAGGTCGAGAGGATCCTGTAAGTGTCTTTTAACGAGGTTGCGCCCTTTCGGGTTTTCACAAACACTCGCCGGTAGCCCTGCTGTTTTTACTCACGGAGCCCTTTCGGGTTTTCATCCGTGCCCATTTTGCTTATGGTCATACCGTTTTCGTTTTTTTTTCTTTTTCTTTTTTTCTAACGAGGTTGCGCCCTTTCGGGTTTTCACAAGACTCGCCGGTAGCCCTGCTGTTTTTACTCACGGAGCCCTTTTAGGTTTTCATCCGTGCCCATTTTGCTTGTGAACATACCGTTTTTTTTTTTGTTTTTTTTTTTACCACGTTGGCCTGAGGATGCCGCGGGTTGATAGTAGTTTAACGACGTTTCGGTCATTTGCAAGTTTTAGGACATTGCGGTCCGTCGTTAGTTTAGGGACGTTTCGGTCCGACGCCAGTTTTAGGACATAGTGGTCCACCGTCGCCGTATTTGAGGCGACTCTCTAGTTTACTGACTTTTCGATCTATGGGGCTTTCTTTATGAAAGAGCACGATGCCCCCAGCATGTCCATCTTTTTCGGAGCATGTGGTTGTGGCGGACTCACCTTCCAGTTCTCAGACAGCGCAAACTTGCCTTGTTGGTATTGGTCTTCAACCCAGTTTTTGAAGACGTAGCAGTCCTCAATCAGGTGACCTACTGTTTGGTGGTAAGGGCAATAATTAGGATTATTAACATCGCCTGGCCGCAACGGACGTTTTGGACCCGGCAGATTGATGAGTCTGTCATACACTGCCAGCTCGAACAGTCCCCTTGTTTTATCTTGCGGAAACGAGTAAGGACGTTTCAACTTTTCCTGGAGGGGTTGCCGCTTGTTGCTTTGGCAAGCAACCGGTCTAGGGTCACCTGATTGTTGTTGAGCGCTGGCGACGAGGGCCGTTTTTCTTTTTCCTTTATCCTTTTTGTTCGATCCTTTGTTTACGGGGCCGAGATTTTTTCCGAGTAGCATGCGATTGCATGGCTGAACGTTCTCGCAGCTTCTCAATTCCTTTATTTTTGAAATAGATTCCCCGAGGGAAGAGTTGGGGGTAGGTTCTTCGTCAGAGTCGCTTCCAAAGGTGATAATTTGTGATCCCTTGAAGTCGGCTATATGACAGTCGGCGGCGGCTCTTTTGCGCTCATCTATCGCATTTTTCCGATGTCCACAAGCTTCACACTCTGTCCTATCGAAGTGTCGCTTTTGAATGACATACCCTTGCCACCAACAGTTAAAGGATTCGCGGTCTTCGGTAGGATGTATGATCTTCTGATGATATAAACAGAAGTTAGGGTGCATCTCTACCTCAGAGAAAGAATTTTCTTCAGAGGGCGGTAGCTTCATTCCTACTGATAGAGCTTTGGCGAACCGTTTCCTCGTCTTGAATTTGTTTTTACCCGCAGTGTATGGCTTTTGATTTGACGGGAATACCTTGGTTCTTTCCAGTATGGCCATTTCATGCTCTTGATTGGCTTTTGCTTTCAGACGAATTTCATTTAGGAAGGCATCGATCAACTTGTCTGACGGCCGCGGAATTTCTGTTTCAGGGTCCGCCATTGATTTCTCAGCGCAAGGATCCTCCTCATCATCCATCAGTGAATGAGAAATCACATGACAAGTCGCTACGTAGTCTTCGGATTCATCCGATAAGTTTTCTCCTTTGTTTTCATCCTCGACGAAAGAACAAGTTGCCCCCGGCGTGTCCGTCTTCTTTGGAGAGTGCGGCTGTAGGGGGTTTACCTTCCAGCTTTCAGACAGCGTGAACTTGCCTTGCAGGTATTGATCCTCGATCCATCCTTTAAAGACGAAACAATCCTCAATCGGGTGACTTACCGTTTGGTGGTAAGGGCAATAATTGGGATTATTAAGATCGCCTGGCTGCAACGGACGTTTTGGATTCGGCAGATTAATGAGTATGTTGCGCACTGCCAGCTCGAACAGTCTTCTCGTTTTATTCTGAGGAAACGAGTAATGACGTCCTAGCCTCTCTTCGAGGGATGGGCGTGGACGCACGTTGTTTTGGCGAGCGACCGGCTTTGAGTTGCTCGACTGTTGCTGAGCGTTGGCGACGATGATTGCTTTTCCTTTCTCATTTCGGAGATCAGGTCTTGGAGGAGACGGTCTATGGCCCATCTGGTCCATTTGGGCTAATTTGTCAATCAAGGCCTGGAAGGTGGTCGGCCTGAAGAACATCATGTATTGCGAGATGGTCGCCTGCGGATCGACAGTGCCCACAAACATGCCTACCGCAGGTGTCTCTTCTATGCGTTGTTCGCATTTCGACTATAGGTTTCGCCATCGTGTTGCGTATTGGACCCACGTTTCGCCGGGCCTTATCCTGGCATTTATCAGTGCTGTAATCGGGGTGCGTTCACTAGCACTTGCGAATCTTTGTGTAAACAGCAGTTCCATCTCTGCAAATGTTTTGACAGAGTCGTTAGGTAGCTCTGAATACCATTCAAAGGCTGTTTCTGCTAAGCTGCCGACGAATTGACGTAGCAACAATTTGTCATCGCCTCCAGTATTGCCGCATAAGGCCCTGAACTGAGCGACATGCTGATGCGGATTCCCTGTCCCTTTATATACGTGGAATTTAGGGATCGTATATCCTGGCGGGTAATTGATTTGGTCATACCAGCTCGGATATGGTCTTCCGGTTCTAACAATTTGCCCAGCCGCTTCATTCGCCTGATGAACCCGGATCTGCTGAGGTATATATTCGTCTAGGTCGACTTTGGAGATTGCCTCCTCCTTGGCTGTTGATAGAGCCGGCGGAGGATTTGACGTTTCTCCCCTGTCGTCTTCAAGGACGATCGGAGGATCTTCAGCAGGAGGGTCCGGCTGTAACATCATCCCTACCATATCTTGGAAGAGGAGCGCCATCTGTTTTATGTTAGCCGCTTGCTCTGCAGCTTCTTTGTCCCTCTTTTCGAGAACTCTGCGTAAAAAGTCAGCGTCGGTTTCTTGTTCTTGACGCTCATCCGAAGACGTTTCAGAGCTTTCTTTTGGCTCAGTGAGTGCAGCCATTGTAGTCATCATTTTCTGAAGCTTTTGTTGTTGCTCCTGGGCTTTCGTCATGGATCGGGTGAGCGGTCGGTGGCCCGTAGAAGTGCTGCTTTCCTCCTTTCCAGAAGCCATATAAACAGTGTGCACCACCATGCCCCCAGACTTGGGGAGTTTGTGTTCAGTGTCTTTGCGATTTGCCAAAGACACAGGGGCTTTTTGCGGCCTCCTTTTTTGAGTGATTGGAGTTAAGGGAGCCATTGTAGTGGGCACCCAAGTAGCTTTTGCTTTTTGTGGTTTGACAGAGTAATCTTTCCCCCGCCGAACCTTCATCTTTTTTTGTCGTCGGAGGCAGTCTTGATCGATCACCGACTCTTGGACCTGTTGCCAGACTTTGTAAATTTTAGAGGACAGCCGTTGAGGGGGCTGCTCTAGCTTCTTCTCTGGAGTATTCTCCACAGGTGAAGGAGTTTGTTTCAACACCGCAGTAGGAGAGTTTCTGCGCACCTTGTTGAGAAGTTCAAAGCTGTTCTTGGTTGGAACAGCAGCATCGATCCTCACCATCGGAGCTGACGGAGTTATCCCAGAGGGGGAGTTGCCCCCAGCCTTCCTTACTCGACGCCAGTGGCGACGTCGAGCGTGTCGTGCTGATGGAGTTATTTCAGCTATAAGGGTGACCTCCTCATGCCCCCTGTGTTGGTCAGAATATACTGGTACCAGCTTTTTAAAGATCGACGTCCGTTGAACGGGGACGGCCAACTTGTCAGAAGCGAACTTCTGAACATGGGAAGCAACCTTGGTGATTGCCAGGAACGGGAGTTGGGATGGCTATCCGCTTCGGGATAACGCCTTCTGGTATGGCAGGCTTCTTCATGGGCCCGATGGAGCTCTGGCCTAATCCATTAAAACCTGAAGCAGTGGAGTTGGGCGACCTGTTGAGAGGGGTCGCGGCAGTGGTGAGTCGATCGAAGACCGACTTCTTTAGAGCTTCTTGCAATGTCATTGGGGCGTTGAAGCTCATTTATGGGAGCATGGTCCCAAAAAATAGTCCAGTGGTGGCTTGAGCCACCTGCTCCACCGGCATTTTGAAAAGGGAGGCCGCTTGGGGCCCATAAGTCACTCCTCCAGCAATGACGGAGCGAGAGTTATCGCTGCGGACGGTGCAGTTCGAAGCCATCGATTTTCTGTTTTCTGCATAGAGCAAGACACCAAATCTTAGTACCTTGAATCCACAGGAAATCACAGCAAACCGCGATTTGTTCGTGAACACGACACACGAAGTGTGGAGTGGAAAGAGGAAGAGGTCCCACCGGGCGTGCCAAAATCTGTTCCCCTCCGAACGGCGGCGCACAAGACTGCGATGTCCTGACGCTGAGATTCAGGGCAGATGCTATTTGGTTTTATCCGTCTACCTCTCCGAAGATGCCAAGTTGATTTATGGCACCGTGTATCGGAGGTTTAGACGGATGCGGTCGATGTAGCAGACTTCGTCAGATTCCCCCTCGCTTGAGGGGTTTTTGATTGTGGGGATGCTCTTCCCTGCAGGCGCAAGCCCCTGCAGTTAATTACGCTACCGCATCGCGGTAACAACTTTCTCCTTCTCCAGAATTTCACTTCGTGTCGTGTGTGTTTGTTTTTTTTGTGGTTGCCCGTGGATTGTATACGGAGACTGAGTAATACCGTCGCCCGTAGGACGTGGATTAGTCCAAATCTGTATTTACTTAGATTTGGGTTTGGTGTTTATAGTTTAGGGATGCATTAGTCGCGTTGCGGCTAAGATCAACTTAAACGTTCGTTAAGGATACGATAGTCCTGTTTGAGACTAAGATCAACTTAACGTGATCGTTTAGATCCGACAAAAGAGCGTTTGGGCTCTATTGTTTCAGTTTGGGAGATTCATAGTCCAATTTGGGACTAAAGTCTGTTTGGAGGATACGTTAGCCATTTTTGAGGCTAAGATCGACTCAAACGTTTGTTAAGGATACGTTAGTCCAGTTTGAGACTAAGATCAACTTAACGGGATCGTTTAGATCCGACAAAAGAGCATTTAGGCTCTATTGTTCCAGTTTAGGGACATAGTGGTCCATAGCATTTATGGTCGTCGGGACCCGTCACCTCTCTGACGTCGTTGAAGAATTACAACGATAGGTGTCAGAGGAGTTCAGAGATGTACCCTTGAACCAGAGTTGATTTGGGGTTTTATCATTCATTTAAATGTCTAAGGATGCGTTAGCCGTGTTTAGGGCTAAGATCAACTTAAACGGGACCGTTTAGATCCGGCAAAAGAGCATTTGGAAGCTCTATTGTTCCAGTTTAGGGACGTAGTGGTCCACTTCCAGTTTAGGGACGTGGTGGTCCATCGCCAGTTTAGGGACGTGGTGGTCCATATTCCAGTTTAGGGACGTTTCGGTCCACGAGTTTAAGGACCCCGCAGTCCATATGGGTGTGTGGTCGTTGGGACCCGTCACCTCTTTGACGTCGTTGAGGAATTACAACGATGGATATCAAAGGAGTTTGGAGATGTACCCTTGAACCGGATGTGGATTGGTTTAGGAGAGCCGTTTTGCTCAGTTAATTTAGTTTAAGGACTTATGGCCACGATTGGGCTAAGTCCAGTTAAAAATGTCCAATATTTTATTTGCATTTGTTTTTATTTTTATTTGGGCTTTGCCCAGAAAAGATGCAGGGCATCAATTTGTTTTGGGCTCTGCCCTTTATAAATGATGCAGAGCATCAATTTTATTTGGGCTCTGCCCTTGTATAGAGGATGCAAATCATCAATTTATTTGGGCTCTGCCCATTTATTGCCTTGCAATTTATTTTGGCCTGTCAGGTCATTTTGATTTGGGCCTGGCCCTTTAAGTAATGCATTGCATTTGTGCAAAGCACTGTTAATTTGAGAATCTTTTAGATTCAAGAACCGATGGTTCATAAAAGAAGTGAAAAGGTTCAAGAACCGATGGTTCATAAAACAAGTGCAAGGCACTATTTGATTTAGATCTAAGAAAAAACAAGTTTTTTCTTGTTTTTCTTATCTCAGAGAACCAAAGGTTCATGAAAGTGCAAAGCACTATTAATTTAAGAACCTTTTAGGTTCAAGAACCGATGGTTCATAAAACAAGTGCAAGGCACTATTTGATTTAGATCTAAGAAAAAACAAGTTTTTTTCTTGTTTTTCTTATCTCAGAGAACCAAAGGTTCATGAAAGTGCAAAGCACTATTAATTTAAGAACCATTTAGGTTCAAGAACCGATGGTTCATAAAACAAGTGCAAGGCACTATTTTATTTATTTATTTATTTATTGTTGAACATCCATGATCTTGTTCATAAGAGAATTCTCTTCTTTTAAAGGTTTTTACCTTTTTTTTTATTCTTCAAGAGTTCTCAAGAGTTCTCTTCTCTTTCTTTTTTTAGCAAGATATTCCCCCCTTTTGAAATGAGGTCTAGGGTCCTTTTTATAGTGCCCATAAATTAGTTAAAGTTTGTTAAAGAGATCATTCTCTGAGTGATTTGGGGAATTTTCCCCACCGTTGGATCTTTAATCCGAAAGGCTCTGTTTTACAGAAGAAATCTTCTTGTTTTAACAAAAACAGAAAAGATTTTCTTAAATCTTCATTCTTTTTTTTGCGCAACTCCCCAGCGCGTGACACGTGTCATGCAGCGCTTGCGCAACTGCGCAGACACGTGTCGCGCAAAAATTTTTTTTTCTTTTTTTTTTCTTTTTTTTTACTGCGCAGTTGCGCACTGCGCAGCGCGCCGCGCGGCGCATTAATGGAGCACTGCGCAGTTGCTTTGCGCATTTTTTTTTGAAATTTGCTCTGATGGAGTACGCTACCTTGGGCGTTGCGCTCCTTGCGCTACTGTGTCTTTGACATGTGGCGCTCTGCGCTGCAGCGCAGAGGATCCGAAGCGTTATTTCATTTATTTTAACTTTTATTTTCACTTTAATTTTCAAGACAGAGCTTTGCTCTGATTGGAGAAAAACAGAAGCATTGCTTCTTTTCCCACCTTGGAATTTGAACAGAGCTTTGCTTTAATTGGGGTAAACAATTACTTCAAGTCCCACCGAATGCCTGAAGAAGTATCCACAAGACATCAGCTCATGAAACGTGCTCTGTCTTTCGCCTTCGTCAACGACACTCTGTACAAGAGGTCGTTTAATTCTCTATGGCTAAGGTGTCTCGGACCTAACGAAGCGAAAAGAGTCGTTCAGGAAGTTCACGACGGACTCTGCGGTTCTCACCAAGCGGGCCCAAAGATGAAATTGAAGATCAAGCGGATGGGCTACTACTGGCCCACGATGATCCAAGACTGCCTCGAATATGCGAAGCAATGTCACTCGTGTCAAATTCATGGGGATTTCATCCATCAGCATCCAAATCCATTACATCCAACGGTGGCTAGCTGGCCATTCGAAATGTGGGGGACTGACATAGTCGGCCCCATCGAACCAGCATCGTCTAGAGGACATCGTTTCATCCTGGCGACGACTGACTACTTCTCCAAATGGGCAGAAGCAGTACCGTTATGAGAAGTTAAGATGGAGAATATCCTCCATTTCTTCAAGACGCATGTCATATATCGGTTTGGAACTCCGCGACGGATCATCTCCGATAACGGGCCAGCCTACAGAAGCCACAAGATCAGTCACTTTGCGCAACAGCATAATATAGACTGGAGATATTCCTCGGTTTATAATCCGCGAGCCAACGGACTAGCTGAAGCCTTCAACAAGACCTTGATAAAAATCATAAAGAAAACGGTGTCCCGAAATAAGAAAGACTGGCATGAAAGACTGCAAGAAGCTCTTTGGGCATATCGAACTACGTTCAAGACGGCCACGAACACAACGCCGTACGCGTTGGTGTTCGATACAGAAGAAGTACTCCCCCTCAAGATAGAGTTACCCTCTCTACGAGTGGCAGTCCACTACGAGCTAACGGACGAAGAAAATGCCCACCTTCGGCTTGAGGAGCTTGACGCCCTTGATGAAACCCGGCTCATAACACAGCAAAATCTGGAAGCTTATAAAGCAAAGATGGCGCGCTCATATGAAAGATTGACCCGGCCGAGGACATTCCGCCAAGGCGAACTTGTGTTAGTGGTCAAAAGGCCTATGATCCCCAATCGCGCCAAGCGAGGAAAATTCGAGCCAAACTATGAAGGCCCATACATCATGGATAAGGTCTACCAGGGTGGGGCCTATCTACTCATGGATATGCACGGTAAAAGGCCTTTCAGGCCAATAAACGGTCGCTTCCTAAAGAAATACTACGCTTAATGAGCCACAGCCTAGGTCAACGATAAATGACGACGACTATGTCCGCTCGCTATCTTCCTAAGCTTAAGCTTTCTAAGCAGTGGCCAGCCTTCTCCATGACGGACCGAGACGTCCTTAAACTAGTGACGGACCGAAATGTCCTTAAACTAACAACAGACCGAAACGTCTTTAAACAATACCGCAGCATCCTTAGGCTGACGAGATAAAAAATAATAATAATAATAAAATAAAAAATAAAAAAATATAATAAATAAAAACGGTATGTCCATAAGCAAAAAGGGCACGGATGAAAACCCGAAAGGGCTCCGTGGGTAAAAACAGCAGGGCTACCGGCGAGTGTTCGTGAAAACCCGAAAGGGCGCGACTTCGTAAAAAAAAAAGAGAAAAAGAAAATAAAAAGAATAAAAAAAACGGTATGTCCATAAGAAAAATAGGCACGGATGAAAACCCGAAAGGGCTCCGTGAGTAAAAACAGCAGGGCTACCGGCGAGTGTTTGTGAAAACCTGAAAGGGCGCAACCTCGTTAAAGGACACTTATAGGGTCCTCTCGACCTTATAAGGAGAAACCACCCACGTGAGATCCTTACGACTCACGAGGTAGCAACACACTTAGGGATCCCCACAATTCCTAAGGAGAAAATACACTTGCGAGATCCTCACGACTCGTAAGGAGAACTCTCTTATGGGACCCTCACGGCTCATAAGAGTTGAAAGTCTTAAGTTACAGAGACCTAAACCTGTGCTTAAGTAACCCCCACAATCTTCGATAATGCCCTACAAGTGGCTCAATACTGGCCCTTGTATACAATTCACGGGCGCGAATAAACATTTCCCTAACCAAGTCTCATCCGTGACCGGGGATATGTTCGCATGGTGAACAACCCTTGTAAATCCTCTCGATTTATGAGGAGAAAACCCTCCTGTAGGATCCTTACGACTTACAGAGGAAACGAACACTTAGGAATCCTCACGATTCCTAGGGAGAAAATACACCTATAATATCCTCACGACTTGTGGGAAGAAATACCTTTGTGAGAACCTTACGGCTCATGAAGTCAAAAGCCTTAGTCGGCGGGACCTTAACCCTGTTCGCTAAGCCACCTTTGTTCGACACCGACAGAGGCAAATGATGATTCGCTCCTGGCAATATCCCAGTTGTAGCGGTGCTGATGCCGAAATCGACGTCTAATTTCAGGTTTATGGCGAAAAGCCAATAGGCCGCACATGCATACGAAATAGCCGAAATGATATGGCAACTTGCAATAAAAAGCAGCAAGTAAAAATGTATGCATGCAAAATAGCCGAAATGATAGGGCAATTTGCAATAAAAAGCAGCAAGTAAAAATGTATGCATGCAAAATAGCCGAAATGATTGGACAACTCGCAATAAAAAGCAGCGAGTAAAAATAAAATAAATAGCCGAAATGATTGGGCAATCGCGACCTTCGCGATATAAAAGCTGAAATGATAGAGCATCGTGGAGATAAAACAAAAAAAATGATGATAAAACTTTGGCCCTACAGTTAAGATCACATCGATCCCTGTATACAATCCAAGGGCGTAAACAAAGAGGGAACCATACTTTCCCAACAGGCTCCGCCAGAAGACGAAGCCAAATCTCGACGGTTCAGTCCAACTCCGAAGAAACCAGTGTCTTCAGCAAATTCCTCGACTCACGAATACAAACACTCCTTGACGAGAGCCTCCTGATCCGCGTCGACTCGCAGAGCAACCAGTGCCTCCGTGGGAAATTCTCGACTCGTTTCAAACCCCAAGGAAACAAATAATCCTTGGCGCTAGGGAAACAAATAATCCTTAGCAAATTCCTCGACTCACGGATACAAACACTCCTTGACGAGAGCCTCCTGATCCGCGTCGACTCGCAGAGCCACCAGTGCCTCCGTGGGAAATCCTCGACTCGTTTCAAACCCCAAGGAAACAAATAATCCTTGGCGCTTGGGAAACAAATAATCCCTAGCAAACTCCTCGACTCACGGATACAAACACTCCTTGACGAGAGCCTCCTGATCCGCGTCGACTCGCAGAGCCACCAGTGCCTCCGTGGGAAATCCTCGACTCGTTTCAAACCCCAAGGAAACAAATAATCCTTGGCGCTTGGGAAACAAATAATCCCTAGCAAACTCCTCGACTCACGGATACAAACACTCCTTGACGAGAGCCTCCTGATCCGCATCGACTCGCAGAGCCACCAGTGCCTCCGTGGGAAATCCTCGACTCGTTTCAAACCCCAAGGAAACAAATAATCCTTGGCGCTTGGGAAACAAATAATCCCTAGCAAACTCCTCGACTCACGGATACAAACACTCCTTGACGAGAGCCTCCTGATCCGCGTCGACTCGCAGAGCCACCAGTGCCTCCGTGGGAAATCCTCGACTCGTTTCAAACCCCAAGGAAACAAATAATCCTTGGCGCTTGGGAAACAAATAATCCCTAGCAAACTCCTCGACTCACGGATACAAACACTCCTTGACGAGAGCCTCCTGATCCGCATCGACTCGCAGAGCCACCAGTGCCTCCGTGGGAAATCCTCGACTCGTTTCAAACCCCAAGGAAACAAATAATCCTTGGCGCTTGGGAAACAAATAATCCCTAGCAAATTCCTCGACTCACGGATACAAACACTCCTTGACGAGAGCCTCCTGATTCGCGTCGACTCGCAGAGCCACCAGTGCCTCCGTGGGAAATTCCCGATTCGTCTCAACTTGCAAATGAAGCCTCAGGCAGTAGGGACTAAAAAACTTGCTTCCTGAACAATGGGACCCTGCAAGTCAATCCAAAATGGTCTCTTGCATACTATTCATGGGTCTCACTCTCCAAGGTCGAGTTTCGACAAGGAGGGAAACAACCGCTTACGAGTCCTCTCGACTCGTAAGAGGGAAAATTCTCTTATAGGATCCTTACGACTTATAAGAGAAAACCACACTTAGGAATCCTCATGATTCTTAAGGAGAAAAACCCACCTACGAGATCCTCTCGATCCGTAGGGAGAAAAGTCTCTATAAGACCCTCACGGCTCATGGAGTTGAAAAGTCTTAGGCAGCAGATCTGAACCTGCGGCCTAAGCCATCGCTACTGCTTAAGAAAGTCAAGATGCGTGCTCTATTATCTGTCAACCATGTTTATTAAGATAGCATGCCGATAATAAGAGAAAGAAGAAAGCTACAGAAGGAACATCCAATTTATGTTTGATCAAGCGTTCGAGACACACTCGTTCATGCACAAGCAAAAGACTCAAAACGAAAAATAAAGACAAGCTGGGATAAAAAATTTCCATTAATATGGCCAATAGTTCTTACATTCATAAAAGCAATAAATGAAAAACATTATTACAAGGGAATAACCTCGAACCCAGGACATGGATTGAGGAACTCGAAAGCAACCCTATCTATGACTTTCCAGGCCTTGCGGACCATCCTAGTATGCTTTCTCTCGCGAGCACAAGCGTCGGGGTCCCCCCTGATATCTTCCACCCTCCGATAAGCAGCAAGTATGGCGGACTGTTGAAAGACCTCGTGCAAGAGATCGATAAGACTGTCTCGCCGTCTCTTCGAGATAAAGTTCAATAGGTACACCGAGTGCACCTTGTCCTCAGCGACATCCAACGCCCTAAGCGGCACGCCGGAACAGAAGAGGGGAAGCGCTTCCCAGATGGCTCCCACGATAAGCTTAAGAAGGGAGGAACGTCGGGGGAGCAGTGGACCATTGTACGCGTCGAAGCGACTCATTATTTCAGTGCACTCCTCGTTTGTGAACTACCGATTTTGAGAACGGCCAAGTCGGCGGATGTCCCCATACGAGATGATCTCGTTAAGGGCATACATGTGGGAGTTCATGGTTCCTATGAAAGAAGATCAACAGAATTAGCAGACCGACTGATTAAGCGAATTCTTGTTAAAAAACGAGCATAGACAATTAAACTCCTCGAGAGCAATGCTCTATAGATAGGAGTGACACCTGTCAAAAACCAGTTATGAGGAGAATTTAAGGAAAATTCCCTAAGAACATTGAGAGCTTTGCTCTGAGAAAAAATAATATAATAATAATAATAATAGTATCAAATGCCGTGAAGAACTCCTAAGAGTTCTTCTATATGATTTGGAAGGAGCAAAGCTCCATTAATTAAGAAAATCCAAGGGAAACCTTTTGGAGAGCAGAGCTCTATTAATGGAACCCTAATAGGGTTCCCTTTAGTTCTCTTTAGACCCCTTTAGAACAAAGCTCTGCTAAGTGAAACCCTAAATGGGTCTTCTTTAGATCAGGGATCTATTGAGAGCAAGGCTCTTAAAGTTGATTTAATTTAATCAAAATTAATATTTTTACCTAAAATTCTTTAAAGTTTAAACTTTTAAAAGTGTTTAAACAAGAGAGCAAGGCTCTGAGTTCTGAAAGTAAAAATCTGAAAGATGATAAGCATCTGTGGGGGACCAAAGATCCTATTTATAGGCATCGAGTGCCTCTTCAACTTCCAAAAGGTGCCGCGACGGTTGGGATTCTGCCACCGTTGCGCTTGCGTTTGGAGGCCACGTAAGCGCAGCGGTGGGGGGGCATTTGTTTGCCCCAATCAGAGCAAAGCTCTGTTCAAATTCCAAGGCGGGAGATGAAGCAACGCTTCATCTTCCCCCAATCAGAAACAAAGCTTTGCTTTGAAAATTTAAACTTTAATAAATGAAGCAACGCTTCAGATCCTTATCGCTGCGCGCGACCCGCCACGTGTCTGGCGCAGATACCTTAGCGCAGCGTCCAAGAAGGCGCGCCCAATTAGAGCAAAGCTCTGTTAAAGGAAGCGTCGCGCTCTGCGCTGTACGACATATGACAGCGCAGTTGCGCTGCGCTGTGCGCTGCGCGACACGTGTCAGCGCCGATGCGCTAGCACAGAAGAAGGGGCTAAGTGCCAAAGGCAATTTATCCATGCAAAATTACATGCACTTGATAATAACAAATTAAAATCATACGATGCACAAGCACAACAGAGAACTAAAATAAAAGAACCCTTAACAGACAATGAAGTACTTGATTAAAAAGAAAAATACTTATTCATTCTTATTGTTATTACATTTAAAAAAGATCACCGAATACGGGATCAGAGAGACAAGGGTTCACAAAAAGAAAAAGAAGATTATTCAGCTCCCTCTCCGTCTTCTCCATCACGTCGAAGCGGCGATCTTCCCGAGGGGTAGCCATCCAACGGTCGACATCGCACTCCTGGGAAAAAGTGGCGATGACGACCCGACGAGCCCGTATATGGCTCAGTAAGTAGAAGGAGAAGTCCCTTAGGGCTTTGGTGATCAAGAGCGCTTCGAAAAAGCTCTCGATCTTATCCTCGGCCACATCAAGCATTGCCGAGGACATCTCCGCCGGAGGAGGGGGAATGTCGGCGAGTACTGAGGCAAGGATCATCCGAAGCCAAATGGAACCCGGGGGAAGAGGAGACCCCACACGAGTCGAAAGCTCGTACATTGTAGCATTGCACTGCTCGTCCGAAAGAGAGGAGTCCACCAAGCGCGCAACAAAACGGGAAACGATGTCCCGGATCGGCACTTCCCACGGTTGTCGGCGGGCGTGAGGACGGTTGCAAACCATGATCGAAGAAGTTCTCTAAAAATGAGAGAAGAAAAGGCTCAGCCTCGAATTATATATATAGACCCAGGCGCAGAAGATTCTGTGCACAATGAAATCATTTCCAAGGCCCGGGAAATCAGAATTTTGGAAATACGAGTTTGACTTGAAAAAAGGAGATGAAAAGATATCTCAGGAGAAGCGACGCTTTCGATTTGCCCAAAATCTAAGTTTCAATAAATGAAGCAACGCTTCAGATCCTCTGCGCTGAGCGCAGGGCGCCACGTGTCTGGCGCGGACGCATCAGCGCAGCGCCCGAGGCAGCGCAACCAATCAGAGCAAAGCTCTATTTAAAACAAAAAGTAAAGGAAGCAACGTTTCAGTTGCGCAAGCACTGCACTGCGCGACACGTGTCTGTGCAGTTGCGCAAGCCAACTGCGCAAGCACTGCACTGCGCGACACGTATCTGCGCAGTTGCGCAAGCCAACTGCGCAAGCACAGTTGCGCAAGCAATGCACTGCACGACACGTGTCTGCGCAATTGCGCAAGCACAGCTGCGCAAGCGCTGCGCTGCGCGACACGTGTCAAGCGCTGGGGAGTTGCGCAAAACAGAATGGAGATTTAAAGAAATCTTTCTGTTCTTGTTAAAACAAGAAGATTTTCTTCTGTAAAACAGAAGCCCTTGGATCAAAGATCCAACGGTGGGGAAAATTCCCCAAATCACTCAGAGAAAGATCTCTTTAACAAATTTAACTAATTTATGGGCACTATAAAAAAGACCCTAGACCTCAATTCAAAAGAAGGACATTTTGTGAAAAATTAAACAGAGAAGACTCTGAAGAATTGGAGAGAAATCTTCAAGAACAAAGAAAAAGGTAAAAACCTTTCGAAAAAGAGAAAATTCTCTTATGAACAGATCATTGATCTGAGAACAAGATCTAGGATCATTAATAAAAAGAAGAAGAAAGAAATAAATAATAAACAGTGCCTCGCACTTCTTTTTATGAACCATTGGTTCTGAATCTAAAAGATTCTCAAGATAACAGTGCCTTGCACCTTATATGAACCACTGGTTCTTTAGAAAACAAGAAAAAACTTGTTTTCTCTGATCTGAAATTGATCCAAAAGAATAAGAACAGTGCCCAGCACTTGCCAAAACTGCGCTATTGCGCAAGCCGCCAAGAAGCGCCACGTGTCAGCAGTACAGCAGCGCAGCGCACTGCGCTGTTGCGCTTACGCTCACCAGAACGTGACACGTGTCACCTTCACGAGCGCTTGCGCTCATTAGTTCCGCAAAGTACCTGACAAGCCATGTGGGACACTGTCAGGATATCTAATGCAATGCATTATTAAAGGGCAGAGCCCAATCGAAGGTCCAAGGGACCAAATAAAAGTGCTGCACATTATTTCAAAAAGGCAGAGCCCAATTCAAAAGTCTAAACAGACCAAAAATAATGCTATGCATTATTTAAAGGAGCAGAGCCCAATTGAGAGGTCCAATGGACCAAAACAAATGCTCTGCATTATAATAAAAAGGGCAGAGCCCAGTCAAAATAGGCATGAATAGCCCGAAGTAATGCTATGCATCATTCTAAAAAGGGGAAAGCCCAAACAGTGGCCTAACAGGCCAAATGCAAACAAAATGTGAACATTTTCAACTGGACTTAGCCCAATTTTGACCGTAAGTCCTTAAATAAAATTGACTGAGCACAACTCTCTCTTAAATCAATTTATATCCGGTTCGAGGGTACATCTCTGAGCTCCTCTGACACTTATCATTGTAATCCTTCAACGACGTCAGAGAGGTGACGGGTCCCGACGACCACATACGTCAATATGGACCGAAACGTCCTTAAACTAATGTTGGACCGAGACGTCCTTAAACTAATGCTGGACCGAGACGTCCTTAAACTAGTGCTGGACCGAAACGTCCTTAAACTAATGTTGGACCGAGACGTCCTTAAACTAGTGCTGGACCGAGACGTCCTTAAACTAATGTCGGACCGAAACGTCCTTAAACTAATGTCGGACCGAAACGTC
This sequence comes from Agapanthus africanus, assembly GCA_030015575.1. Taxonomy (NCBI): domain Eukaryota; kingdom Viridiplantae; phylum Streptophyta; class Magnoliopsida; order Asparagales; family Amaryllidaceae; genus Agapanthus; species Agapanthus africanus. The sequence continues at coordinate 194,395,130 of CM057339.1, read as the reverse complement.
CCTAAACTAATATCAGGACCGAAACGTCCCTAAACTAATAACGGACCACCACGTCTTTAAACTGGAATATGGACCACCACGTCCTTAAACTGGAATATGGACCACCACGTCCCTAAACTGGAGCATGGACCGCAATGTCCCTAAACTACCTATGGACCACTATGTCCCTAAACTGGAACAATAGAGCCTCCAAATGCTCTTTTGCCGGATCTAAACGGTCCCGTTTAAGTTGATCTTAGCCCCAAATACGGCTAACGTATCCTTAGACATTTAAATGAATGATAAAACTCCAAATCAACTTTGGTTCAAGGGTACATCTCTGAGCTCCTCTGACACCTGTCGTCATAATCCTTCAACGACGTCAGAGAGGTGACGAGTCCTGATGGCCATATATCACTACGTTAAGTCGATCTTAGTCCCAAACAAGACTAATGTATCATTAACGAACGTTTAAGTCGATCTTAGCCTAAACATGGCTAACGTATCCTTAAACTAAAATACCAAACCCAAATCTAAGTAAATACGGATTTGGACTAATCCACGTCCTACAGGCGACGGCATTACTCAGTCTCCGTATACAATCCACGGGCAACCACAAACAAAACACACACGACACGAAGTGAAATTCCAGAGAAGGAGAAAGTTGTTACCGCGATGCGGTAGCGTAATTAACTGCAGGGGCTTGCGCCTGCAGGGAAGAGCGTCCCCACAATCAAAAACCCCTCAAGCGAGGGGGAATCTGATGAAATCTGCTACATCGGCCACATCCATCTAAACCTCCGATACACGGTGCCATAAATCAACTTGGCATCTTCGGAGAGGTGGACGGATAAAACCAAATAGCATCTGCCCCAAATCCGAGCTTCAGGACATCGCGGTCCTGTGCGCCGCCTTTCGGAGGGGACCAGATTCTGGCACGCCCGGTGGGACCTTTTCCTCTTTCCACTCCACACTTCGTGTGTCGTGATTCACGAACCAATCACGGTTTGTTAAATGGTTGCCTTCGGATTTCAAGTTACTAAGATTTGGTCTTTTGCCTGGCGCAGAACTCAAGATTCAATGGCATTTGACTGCACCAACTGCTCGAAATGCCACTGCAACGGACGCTCCACCTCCCCCGGAGGTGTAGCATATGGGCCCCAAGCGGCTTCCTTCCTCGCTCTGCCGGTAGACCAGGTGACCCAAGCCACCACCGGCCTGTTTTTCGGGACCATGATCCCACCTACAAGCTTCTCTATGCCAATACCTGCACCAGAAGTGAACAAGAAGTCGGTCTTCGACCGGCTCACTGCCACGACGGCCCCTGTCAACGGGTCGCCCACTACCAAACCAACAGCCTCGGTTTTCGCCAGGCTGGATCAGAACTCTAAACTGGCTGTCCCAAGAAAGGCAATAACTGCTGCTCCAGAAGTCGTCAAGACGGCTTCCCCTGTCAAAGAGTCAGACTTTTCAAGACTGACGATTCTTGCTCCTGCCCCTGCCCGAGGATCCGTCTTCGACAGGTTGAATATCACCCTTCAAAAGACAACTTCAGTCTTTAAGAGGTTAACACCGGCGGTGCCTCATTCGGACAAGGGGAAAAAAGAAGCTATCTCTATCTCTGATCCAGTCCCAATGGCTCGCCATGCTCGACGTCGCCATTGGCGACGTGTGAGAAAGGCAGGGGGCAACTCCCCCTCAGGGCTAACTCCACCGGCTCCAGTGGTGGAAGTCAACGCTGCTGTTCCAACTGGGAACAGCTTTGAACTGCTGAGGAGGGTATGTAGGAACTCTCCAACCGCTACATTGAAAAGATCCCTTCCACCTATGGAGAGAGATCCAGAAACAAAGCAAGAACAGCCTCCTCAACGGCTGTCTTCAAAAATTTATAAAGTTTGGCGGAGGGTTCAAGACTCCGTGATTGACCCAGGTCACTCTCGTCGCCAGAAAAAGGCGAAGGTGGAAAAAGACAAGGACCGTCCCATTAAACAACAAGGGACAACAATCGCTAGGGTGCCCACTGCAACGGCCCCTTCAACCTCAACGGCCCACAAAAGAAGGAGGCCATAGAAAACTCCCGCGTCAGCGGCAAAAGTTAAAAATGGTGAACCTAAACGCCCCAAGTCAGGGGGCATAACAGTTCATACGGTTTACATGACATTGGGAAAAGAAGACAGCCGTGCATCTACGGGTCATAGACCGCTTACACGGTCAGTGACCAAGGCTCAGGAGCAGCAACAGAAGCTCCAGGAGATGATGAACGCTATGGACGCACTTACAGGGCCAAAAGAGAACCCTGAAACGTCCTCAGATGAGCGCCAGGAGGAAGAAACCGACGCCGAATTCCTTCGTCGGATATTGGAGAAAAAGGACAAAGAGGCTGCTGAACAAGCAACCAACATACAGCGTATGGGCCTCCTCTTCCAAGACATGATAGGAATGATGATACAACAAGATCCTCCGGCCAAAGAGCCCCCGATCGTCCTTGGAGACGATAGGGGAGAGACATCAAATCCTCCACCAGCTCTATCGACAGCTAAAGAGGATACAATCTCCAAAGCTGATTTGGATGAGTACATCGCCCAGCAAATACGGGTTCATCATGCGACCGAAGCGGCCGGTCAGGTCGTAAAAACGGGGCGGCCATATCCAAGTTGGTACGATCAAATCAAGTACCCACCCGGTTACACAATTCCCAAGTTCCATGTCTACAAAGGAACGGGCAATCATCATCAGCATGTTGCCCAGTTCAGGGCACTCTACGGCAACACCGGCGGTGATGACAAGCTGTTGCTTCGCCAGTTTGTTGGAAGCTTATCAGATACGGCGTTCGAATGGTACTCTGAGCTCCCGAACGACTCTATTAAAACCTTCGCGGAGATGGAGCTGCTGTTTACTCAGCGTTTTGCAAGCACCGGTGAACGTACCCCGATGACAGCACTGATTAACGCCAGGGTAAAGCCAGGCGAGACGTGGGTTCAGTATGCTATACGGTGGCGGAACTTGTGGTCGAAGTGCGAGCAGCGCATTGAAGAAGCTCCCGTGGTGGGTATGTTTGTGGGAACCCTTGATCCGCAAGCGACCATCTCACAATTTATGATGTTTTTCATGCCAACTACCTTCCAGGCCTTGATTAACAAACTAGCGCAAATGGATCAAATGGTTCATAAACCCCCTTTTCCAAGGCCGGACTCCCGAAATGACAAAGGGAAGGGAAAAGCGATCGTCGTCGCTAATGCTCAACAACAACCGAGCGACTCGAAGCCGGTTGCTCGTCAAAATAATATGCGCCCGTACGTACCCCTTGAGGATAGGATGGGACGTCCTTATTCCTTTCCTCGCGATAAAACGAGGAGGTTATTCGAGCTGGCGTTGCGCAACAGACTCATAAATCTGCCTGATCCAAAACGTCCGTTGCAACCAAGTGACGTCAGCGAGCCCAACTACTGTCATTATCATCGAGTACTAGGTCATCCGACCGAAGACTGCTACGTTTTCAAAAATTGGCTTGAAAACCAGTACCGACAGGGCAAGTTCGCGTTATCTGACAAATGGAAGGTAAATCCCCCGCAGCCCCACACCTCTAAGGGGACGAATACGCCGGGGGCAACATGCTCCGTCATTGAAGAAGCTCCTTGGGAGGTTGTATTATCAGCCAAGACAAAGAGGATGCTAAACGATCTTCAGGCATGTCCGGCGATCAAGTGGAAGAACCCGTTGGAACCGCAGGTCATTGAGGGGATGTTGAAGCCGCGTACAACTCCAAAGACCGATGGTGGTGGCTCAAGCACTTGCAGCCAGCCGTCAAAATCTTCGAAAAAGAAGAAGAAGAAATCTAAAATGCTCGTGAATCCTGGCGACAAGCGCACAGACTTGCAAAAACAAATTGACGCGCTGGAGGAGTACAACCAGAAGGCACGGACTCCCATTACACTCCAAGAGTTCCTCAATCACGTCTTTCAAGAGGAAGGTGAGGGAGAAAGTTCGTCAGATGAATCTGAAGAATGCGTGGCGAGCTGTCATGTGATTTCCCATTCGTTCGTGGGTGATGAGGAAACTCCTTGTACCGAAGAGCTGGGGGCAAATCTTGAACCAAAATTCCCGAAACTATCAGATGAAATGATTGATGCGTTCCTTAACGAAGCTCGATTGAAAAGTAAAGCTGATCGAGAACGCGAGATGGCAATATTTGAAAGGGCCAAGCGCCAGCGACTTGATGGAAGAGCTGAGACGATCCCGCTGGAGCAAAACACCTCCGTTACCGACAAAAGCCAATTCAAGATGAGGAAAAAGTTTGCTAAGGCCATATCAATGGGCATGAAGCTACCATCCTCTGAAGGAAATATCCTCTGACACTTATCGTTGTAATCCTTCAACGACGTTAGAGAGGTGACGGGTCCCGACGACCACATACGTCAATATGGACCGAGACGTCCTTAAACTAATGTTGGACCGAGACGTCCTTAAACTAATGTTGGACCAAGACATCCTTAAACTAGTGCTGGACCGAAACGTCCTTAAACTAATGGTGGACCGAGACGTCCTTAAACTAGTGCTGGACCGAGACGTCCTTAAACTAGTGCTGGACCGAAACGTCCTTAAACTAATGCTGGACCGAAACGTCCTTAAACTAATATCGGACCGAAACGTCCTTAAACTAATATCGGACCGAAACGTCCCTAAACTAATATCAGGACCGAAACGTCCCTAAACTAATAACGGACCACCACGTCTTTAAACTGGAATATGGACCACCACGTCCTTAAACTGGAATATGGACCACCACGTCCGTAAACTGGAATATGGACCACCACGTCCCTAAATTGGAGCATGGACCGCAACGTCCCTAAACTACCTATGGACCACTATGTCCCTAAACTGGAACAATAGAGCCTCCAAATGCTCTTTTGCCAGATCTAAACGGTCCCGTTTAAGTTGATCTTAGCCCCAAATACGGCTAACGTATCCTTAGAAATTTAAATGAATGATAAAACTCCAAATCAACTTTGGTTCAAGGGTACATCTCTGAGCTCCTCTGACACCTGTCGTCGTAATCCTTCAACGACGTCAGAGAGGTGACGAGTCCTGATGGCCATATATCACTACGTTAAGTCGATCTTAGTCCCAAACAAGACTAATGTATCCTTAACGAACGTTTAAGTCGATCTTAGCCTAAACATGGCTAACGTATCCTTAAACTAAAATACCAAACCCAAATCTAAGTAAATACGGATTTGGACTAATTCACGTCCTACGGGCGACGGCATTACTCAGTCTCCATATACAATCCACGGGCAACCACAAACAAAACACACACGACACGAAGTGAAATTCTGGAGAAGGAGAAAGTTGTTACCGCGATGCGGTAGCGTAATTAACTACAGGGGCTTGCGCCTGCAGGGAAGAGCGTCCCCACAATCAAAAACCCCTCAAGCGAGGGGGAATCTGATGAAATCTGCTACATCGGCCGCATCCGTCTAAACCTCCGATACACGATGCCATAAATCAACTTGGCATCTTCGGAGAGGTGGACGGATAAAACCAAATAGCATCTTCCCCGAATCTGAGCGTCAGGACATCGCGGTCCTGTGCGCCGCCTTTCGGAGGGGAACAATATTCAATCCAGATCACAGATGAATACTTTGGATATACTAGGAATCCGCGATTCGTTCGAGCCTGCAACAAAAAGCGGATTACACGGTCGCGATGAATAGCCATTACCCCACCCTAGACCCCTACGGGTGCGGCAAACTACCCGCCAAGTACCCGAAGCGAAGCAACCTCCCTCAATGACGTGAGTAGGCCACTCGGCACTTCGAGATACCCGGTAGTTTGTGCACCCCACCATGGGTCTATCCTAGGAGCAAAAACAGTAAAAAGAAATTATACAATGACGGCTACAACCCCGACCCGGTTGTGCGACCATACAAATAATATTACATCAAATTACATGTTACAAGAATGAAAGAAAAAAGAAACTCTCATCTCACATCCACCCGGCTATTCATCCGTGACAATCCAACGAATTCATATACACAAACCAACAAGCATTACAGATCACAGATATGTATAACCCCCACTAATCGACGTATAGCGATTAGTAGACGTTCAATACATATAATACATTACAGATATAACCCATTAGTCAAAGTATAGGGAAGATCGATCAAAATACGGATTTATAACTACCCGGAAAACAAATTTGCTCTCTGGAAAATCTGGGCAGAAAGAAACCATCCTAAAAATCCCAAAACCATAAAATAATAACACTGCAAGAGAAACGAGCCGCGGCCGAGTCAACTCGGCCGCGGAACCGCGGTGAGTTGGTCGTCTCGCTGGTTCGTTTTTCTTGGGTGTACTGTAAAACCCTGAGCCGATTTTTAAGGTGTGATTTATTATTTTTAAAGCAGATTTAAAAATCGGCAGAAACTTGGGGTTTTTGAAAAAAGTTTTGTGATTTTTACCGATCGAAGTTCTATACACTTTACTAACTAGCTAGTTTGTGTTTAGTTAGGCTCTGATACCACTGTAAGTCCACGTTGCCCACCCCGGTGCTTGCGGGGAGGCGGAAACAGCATAAAAATTGGATTTTTAACGCTCAAGGCAACATGGACTATCAAAAGGAGGATCTTTGCTAAACATAAACTAACTACAAAGCTAAAAAGTTTAGCTACTCGGAAAAGAGGTTATACCTAGGGCTTCTAGTCCTTCTCTCCTTGCTCCTTGGAGTGAATGAAAGTGATCTCCTCGTCGCCTTCTCTTGTCGAAGAAAGATCCACCCGAGGGCTTCAACCTTTGGCTTCAACTTCAAACTAGAGGTAACTAAGATGCTTGGAGTGCTAATCCTAGAACCTTAGAAGGAGTACAGAGTATCTTAGAAGGATTTATCTCAAGCTCAAGGGATTCTCAACTCATGAGAGGGGAGAGCTAGAGAGAGAGGAAGAGGAGGAGAGAGAATCTAAATGATAGAATGAGAAGAAATGAACCATTCTTCTCACATATATGTGTGAATTATGAAAATAGATAATTAGTCAAGTTAATTGTCATGGTTAATCAAGAAATGACCATTATCATTTCACATTAAATGCCTTTGCAAGGATCAAAGAGCATCTTTCATATGGAATGATGATGGTCAACTTGTCAACCTAGGTCAACAAGTCAAGTATAGTCAAATGGTCAACAACCCTAACCATGCACAATTATAATTAACTAATAATTAATAAATCATAATTCACACAAAACATTAGGGTTAAGAAAATGGCAATGGTCATCAACCCTAATCAAAGTCCTCTGCCTCTGTCTCAGTCAACTGTGCATACACACCCGTATCCTTGTTCCGAGGAACACGAATACAATGAGATAAAACCAATCCCAATCATATACTAGGATCCGGCTTAAACCAAAGCCCGCTAGTATAAGCTGTCCGGACAGCAAACGTGCACAAGTGCGCGGATGTGAACGAACCCTGTCGCAAAACCATGCGACCTCTACTCGTTTTGCCTAAAGGCGAATAACCCTCTGTGTGGGACTCTAAAGACTCGACACTACGCTGGCAGTGGGTTTAACCACAGACCGCAAGTGGCACTAGCTGTACGTAACGGTCCCCAGGTAGATGCCGATAAGAAGACTGACGAGGTGAACCCATCTGAACTCCTACTGAGCCTGAATGTGACAGTCTCCGTACAGTCCGGTCTGTTCGTCTGATACATCGCATGGCGGGCCTAGGGGGGTGGTAAACGTCAGTCCCTAATAGCGGTACAATTCGTGTCGGAGTGTAGCCCAGAACACCCTGAGATAACACTGGAAACCTACCAGTATACCTCGCTTGCCCTGGCCAGGGACTACTTGTGTAATGGCTCTCCTGGACACAGCGCGATGTCAACCCCCAATACCGGGAGAGACGAATCCTGTCTAACCGTCACTGCCTCCAAGTGCTTCGGGACTGCACCCAAAAACTACCTGTTTGCACGACTCCTTTGAGCCGTGGTAGGGTAGTAATCAAAGTGCAGTGGAAACACACTCGAGGCGAAGCGACAGTGTCAAGTCAGCGGACTAAGCTGTACTCATGTCACCTGGGAACTGATAACCGACGATAGGTATAATGCCAACCAACAGTTCCCGACGAGTCCTGTCCAGTGTACTCGTAACCAAACAAGCACCCGCATACTATCTCAAGTACGACGTACAGACGGCTGTGGGACAGACCGTCTCCCGTGCTGGGATGAGAAGCGCATATGCTAGTCTACTCCGGAGTATCGATGCCCTGTCTCGATAATCCCATGACCAGGGACGTGTATATATAAGGATGTGCTTATAGATTACCCAGCCCCCACGAGTGTGACGGCCATCACAACACTGGTAATCAAGCAAAGATCCTAAGGGCTCCACTAATGCGTATAGGTGGTAAAATAAAGAAACACATGTACACATTAAAGCAGAGACAAACCAAGTAGCATACTACCATTTCGAGCAAGATTGTCTATACAACTGTGAATATCCCAAGCTTCCATCAAGTAATATACATACTAGTATGATACAGTAATGGCCTCTAGGGCATATACACTAACAATATTTCAAAAGAAAGTATGTATTGTTTTAAAAACCCGGTTTCTCTTGATATGATATTTCGATGCGTGCACCATGAGTTTTCTTGGTTCTGAGATTGGTTTTCGAAACCCGATTCGAGGAGTTGGACGAACCGTTTGCGTGTACATGGTGGACCCGGTATGATACCCCGGGGAAAGAAAGATATGTTGTGCAGTAGACGATAAGCCTGGCAGAGGGACTGCTACCTACAGGTGATAGTTTGGACCCGGCGGTTATCCGGAGGATACCGACCGGTGTCGTGAGATGGATATGGGCCGATCCGGACTGAAGGAGCCCATGGGTCGATCCGGACTGACGGAGTCCGAGATATGAGGATTTACGTGTCGATGCTGGACATGGGTTTCATGATGTTTCGAGTGTCGGTGTTGGACACTCAGGTTCCATGATTTTGATGTGTCGTTGATGGGCACACGTTGGTTGATATCCTCATACATACATGCATATGCTTTGATGTTGCGAGTATCGATATTGGACACTCAGATTCCATTATATTGATTGTGCCATTAGTGGACACGTGGATGATATCCACCTGCATATAGGCATATGATTCAGACGTTTATTTGTATATGTCATTGGCATTGATTATATTGTTAACATATATGCATACATGGTCACCCTAGATATCATAGTATTACCTTCTTGATATAGTGACCTAGGAAATCATTGTTTTATTCGATTTTTATCTGCTGATGTTTTCTACTCACGAGTTGGCAACTCACCCCCGTTGTGCCACAGTTCTTGCAGGTTTGGCCGCTTGGGATCAGTAGCGGTATCGCTAGCACACAGCTTACTTTCAGGGTGTTTTGCTTGGTAGGTGGGATACACATTGGATTGTGCCCACTCTTGTACTTTTATTCCTATTGTATCTAAATAAACTCTATCAATCAGAAACTAGAATTTGTATATTGGTAGACTTAGACAGACGTGTGGTTGCGAGACTTAGAGCGATAGTTCTATGTTCGCTTCTTGGGTGTTTGATGTCTCGCTTTATTATCATTCTTTCTGATCTTCACCGTTGGGTGTCGTGTGTGTGTGTGTGTGTGTGTGTGTGTGTGTATTTCTTGCGTGGTTGTGATTCCGCCGTTTGGCGAAGAGCTAGTTCCTGCTTGGGGATGCGTTTTATATTTTTATGTACATGTGGTTTCGGTTCAAAATATACAAGGTAAGTGCTGCCCAAAATTTTAAAGACGAAAAATGTTCTCAACTTTAGTACATTCTAGTTGTATTTTCTGTCACTCCCCGCTTCCCAGAGTGCACTAAGATCGGCATGTGACAGATCTAACCATGCTACCTGTGGCTAGGAAACATCCATCCACAGTCACATTACGGCTGTCTAGGAGATATCAAGAACAGGAAAATAAAATAACTATTTAGTACATGTCCATATGCCAGAATAAACCAGTCAAGAAATAATATGCGAAAGCAATAAATCCAATAAACAGTAACATCTGGAAGGTACGGAAATAACTAAACTAACAGGATCCTCACTGTTCGGCCTGACGGCGGAAATACTCCTGATCAGCCTGCGACAAAGGTAGAGGATCTGGGCCATGCAAAACCCAGATGTCAGTGCGTCATAATATCAATAATAATATAATCAGGAGGTAACAAGACATGCAGGCATGAGTATGAACAGTAATGAAAGTATAATAGTAACAAGAATAAGGAATATTGAAGGGTATAAGCACATGTGATGTGCGGTGAGTAATCTGAACTAAGCTACTGGGTTAATTACTCTCAAGTCTTTGAAATCAATTTAATGAATCATTGATGTAACTCAATAGTATCCCGTGCATGCCCGGGACCACGGTCCAGATTCTCGGGCTGAAACCGAGACATGCCGCTAGGCACTAAACAAGAAACATGTACAGATGAATGATGTCAACAGCATCATCCCCGGGCTGGCCTAGCCCGTAAAACTGATCAGTATAAGTATCGAACTGTTGAGTTACAAGTCAGGTTTCATCATTGATTTCCCCATACCCCCAGGTTATGTGTTCAAGTCAGGTATTGATAAATCTGAAGCTAATGCCAACACAGGATCAAGCAGGAACATGTTTGTCTATACAGACAACAGGATATGTCCATCGGGACAACATGTCATGATTGTTGGTATTAGAAACAAGATCAGGTAACATGTCAAGTGGTGGTGTATCAGGTCATGTCAAGTGGTGCACGGTGTATCAAATGGGTGCCCAACAGTACAATGTAGCAAGTATTGAATCAGGGTAAAAGTACGGAGGTACGATAAAAGCATGGATGCACAAATATCTATCAGGGGTTACATCATGACTATGTAGGATGCACATTATCTAGCATGGGGTGTTAATGTAGCAGTAATATGAAATAACATGACATGGCATGCAATTAGATATATAATTAATGGTATGGATACATAAATATTGATCAGGGGTTATATTTACAGCTCCAAGACTAAGTGGGATGCACATTATTAAGCATGGGGTGTTACTACAACAATAACATGAATTAATATGATCTATAGATGCAGCTATATATATTTTAAATGATATGGATGCATACGGGTATCCGAAAACTGTAAAATTGTAATATGGATGCACCATGAAATGAACATGTAATATTATTATTAATATGGTTGTAAAGTATATCATAGTATGTAGCAAGATCAACTTGCCTCGATCGGATCACACGACGAATGCGTACGGCACGTCCGACGTCGGGTATATGTCGCAACGCACACGCGGCATGCGGGACGAATCCAGGCAAGGCAAGAGGGTAACCATGCAAGCAAGGGACGCTCACTGGATCGACTGGATCGGAAGCGACGATCACGGCTCCGATGATGATCAGAAACCAAGAAATCAAGAAAGGGAAGAAGAAGAAGACTGGGGTTTGGTTGTTTTGGTGCTCTAGATTTGGGATAGAGGCGAGGAAAGAGATGGTGACGACGTCGATGGGTTTTTCGGCGATGGGGTTCGACGGTAAGGGGGTGCAGTGAGGATGCGAGGGTTGCAGGAGGTGCTCGGGTTCGGGAAAAGAGAGGTTGAGAAGTGGAGTGGAGGAAGGCGGAGAGGAGGTGACGACGAGGTCATCGGCGACGAGGATGACGACGACGACGAAGGCAGGGGCGGGTCGCAGGTGAGGCTACGGGGTCGGTTTGGGTTGTGCAGGGTTTCAGGGTCGTGGCTTCAGCGGAGAAGAGAGAGAAGGAGGTGAGGTCGAGGAGAAGGGAAGGAGATGAGAGGGAAGGCGATGAGAATGGGTTAGGATTAGGGTTCTCGTCGTCGCGGGGTTTAAAAAGAAACGAAGAAGAAATGAAAAAGAAATGAAGGAGAAGAAACAGAAGGGAGGTAATTATAGCGAGATAGGAGGTAACGGTATCACGCGTAAGGAACAGTGATCGCGAGATGAGTGAGAAAGAGGAAGAAAGAGAAAGAGAGAGAGTCTGCGAGAGAAAGAGAGATAGAGAGAGAGAGAGAGCCGGCGAGAGGAGAGATAGTTTTGTTTTTAGTTAGGATTTTAAATTTTTAAAATATATTTTAGTTAATTAAATTTTAAACTGTTAAAATATTTAAAATATAATATTAATAAAATTTGATATTTTGGCAAATACAAACTTATTCCAAAATGCACCCAGGTCGGGTCTAAAAATCCAGTCTCAAAATATGAAAAATATATGTATCGACCAAAACTAAAATTGGATATCCGGATAACGAAAATGCATACCCCCAAGAACTGATGCACGTACGTGCGCGTAGCCATCCAAACAAGCCCGTTTCACTGAATGGAACGAGAACAAGATGCGCGGATGCTACCACAGGGTTAGGGGTATCAAGCAGGCCATGCAATGTATTTTTAAAATATTTTATGTGACTTTAAATGTTATGTTGAAAAATGCAGATGCTAGATAATGCCAGTATGCAGTATGTATAAATGAAAGTGCATGAGTCCACGTAACAAGTCAGGATAAATCATAAACATGAATCAAGACGGGTTTCAAGCATGCGGGTCGGGTTGGATGCAAATACAGATGTCAAAATACTATTCGCACCCAAAACACAGTAAATCAAGAAACTACCATAAATAAAGAAATACTTGACTAGAACTGGTATAAATGAACTAGGGTGTTATATTATACCCAACTACAAAAAGAATTTCGTCCTCGAAATTCCAGGAACAAGAAAAGATAAACAAACAAGAATTTACAAGAATAAGTGTGGAAACTTCTGTCAAATCTTGTCTTCTCGTTCCTAAGTCGATTCTCCATGCGAGCGATTTCCCCAGGAAAAAAGTACGAGAGGGATAACCTTCTTCTTAAGGACCTTTTCTCTTTGATCAACAATCGATATCGGTCGTTCCACAAAGGTCAAATCCTCTCTTACAGTTAGCTCCGAATGATCCAGCACGTGTGATTCATCTCGAACATACTTACGGAGTTGAGATACATGAAACACGTCATGAACATTCGCCAAAGACGATGGCAAAGCCAATCGATAAGTCACTTCTCCAACACGCTCCATAATCTCGAAAGGCCCCACGAATCGAGGACTAAGCTTGCCTGACTCCCAAAACGAATCGCTCCTCTAATTGGTGATATCTTCAAGAATACCAGATCACCAACAGCGAACTCTAGAGGTCTTCTCGATGTGTCGGCCCAACTCTTCTACCGATCTTGTGCTGCCTTCATATGATTTCGGATAGTATTAACTTTCTCCACAGTTTGCACGATCAAAACCGGTCCTAACAATCTTCTTTCTCCAACATCGTCCCAACAAACAGGTGAACGACACTTGCGACCATACAATGTTTCGAATGGAGCCATCTGAATAGTCGCCTGAAAGCTGTTATTGTACGAAAACTCCACCAAATGTAGGGGATCCTCCCACGAACCCTTGAAGTCTAACATGCAAGCTCTCAACATGTATTCAAGAGTTTGGATCATTCTCTCCAACTGGCCATCTGTCTGAGGATGATAAGCAGTGCCAAACTTCAATCGCGTCCCCAAACTTTCCTGTAAGCTCCTCCAGAAGTGTGATAAGAATCGGGTATCACGATCGGAAACGATGCTCACAGGTACTCCATGCAATCTCACAATCTCCTGCATGTACCGTTCTGCTAACTCTTCCATTGACTGACCAACTCGAAACGAAATGAAATGAGCTGCCTTGGTCAATCGATCAACAATCACCCAAACTGCATTGTTGCCCTTTGGACACCGCGGTAAAGCTGTCACGAAATCCATGGTTATATGTTCCCACTTCCATTGAGGAATCGAAAGTGGTTGCAATAAACCAGCTACCCTTTGATGTTCAGCCTTAACTTGCTGACACGCCAAGCACTTCGCTACAAAGCGAGCAATCTCCCCTTTTCATGCCTTCCCACCAGAAATGCTGTCGTAGATCACGGTACATCTTTGTGCCTCCTGGATGTACAGAATATGCGGAACTGTGCGCCTCCTTCATTACTTCTTCACGTATGTCTCCTTTCAACACACACAAATGGCTACCAAATCGTAACGAACTATCTTCATGAATCGACAAGTCCGTTCGAAGTCCCGCTTCTACCTGTTCTCGAAACTTCTGCAATCTTAGGTCCTGTGACCGCGCTGCTTTAATATTCTCGATCAAGGACGACTGTATTTGCAGCTGCATCAACTGTCCTGAAGAATGCGGTAGCACGATCTCCAACTCGAATCTCCGAAAATCTTCGATAAGCTCCTTCTGTGCAGTCAACATCCGAATTGCTAGCAACCGACTAAGCGCATCCGGCACTACATTAACTTTCTCCGGATGATACTTGAGATCAAGATCGTAGTCAGCCATCAGCTCCAACCATCTTCGCTGCCTCATGTTTAGCTCTTTCTGTGTGAACACGTACTTTAGGCTTTTGTGATCGGTGAATACTTCGGCCCTTTCGCCCAATAAGTAGTGTCTCCAAATTTTCAAAGTGAAAATCACAGCTGCTAGCTCCAAATCATGAGTTGGGTAATTCTTCTCATGGATCTTTAACTGTCTCGATGCGTAAGCTATAACTTTCCCATGCTGCATCAAAACACATCCCAAACCTTTCCCAGATGCGTCGCTGTGAATTACCAATCCTCCTGAACTGTCTGGCACGGTCAAAATAGGAGCGGTTATCAATCTCTACTTCAATACCTAAAAAGCTGACGCACACTTATCCGTCCAAAAGAACGGTACTTCCTTACCCGTAAGCTTGGTCAAAGGCTCAGCCAATCGAGCAAAATTCTCCACGAACCTTCTGTAATATCCGGCAAGTCCAAGAAAACTTCTGATCTCTGCTATGTTCTTCGGAATCGGCCAATCTTGAACTGCTGCAATCTTCTCGAGATCAACAACGATTCCATCTCCAAATACGACGTGCCCCAAAAACTTCACTTCTTCAAGCCAAAACTCGCACTTGCTCATCTTTGCATATAATCTTTCTTGCCTCAACGTCTGCAGTGCGATCTTCAAGTGTTATGCATGCCCTTCAAGGCTTCTCGAGTACACCAGAATATCATCGATGAACACCACTATAAACTAGTCCAAGAACGGTGAAAAGATTCGGTTCATCAAGTCCATAAATATCGCCGGTGCATTCGTGACTCCGAATGGCATCACTAAATACTCGTAATGTCCATATCGGGTTCGGAACGCAGTCTAGCAAATATCCTCTGATTTAACCCGGACCTGATGATATCTGGATCGCAAATCCAGCTTCGAGAATACCCTCGCACCATTAAGCTGCTCGAACAATTCGCCAATGCGAGGGATCGAGTACTTGTTCTTAATAGTCACCCGGTTTAATTATCGATAATCGATGCACATCCTCCTTGTGCCATCTTTCTTCTTGACTAGAAGAACTGGAGCTCCCCAAGGTGAATTACTGCTATGAATCCAACCCTTCTCTAGCAATTCAGTAACCTGCTTCTTGACTTCTTCCAACTCCACTGGTGCCATCGGATAGTACACTTTTGAGATTGGCGCTACACCAGGAACAAGATCGATCGTGAACTCCACATCTCGTTTTAGCGGTAAACCGGAGATGTCCTCGAACACGTCCATGAACTCTCGAACTACACCTGGCGCTTCCTCTTTATCAACTTCCATCGATGAAAGAACATTGTTTGTCGGCCTGGCCCTAAACTCGACTGGCCCGACAGAACTGCTTCCTCCAGCAAAAACAAACCCCGGATGTCCGGGAATATGGAAAATCACTTTCTTTGCCCTACAATCAATGTGAGCGTGGAAACTGCCGAGAAAATCCATTCCTAAGACAACTTCATAACTGCCGGTATCGATCACCAAGAAATATGCAAAACATGAACTGGTAAGCAATGAAACTGAGAGAACCAAGATAATAAAACAAACATGGAACAAGGAAGTGAATCAAGACTAGGACTCTAAGTTACTTAAATAGAGTACCGCATTGTAACCATGCTGCAACTCATAGGTACAATCAAATAACTCCGTTCAAGTCACCCAAATCTTAGTATCATAATCAAGAGAATAGAATGGGAGAAACAATAGGGAACCAAAAGATTTCAAGCCGAGATGCAACATCATTCCATCTCATCAAGGTAAAAGGTCAAGAGAAAGATATGATTCAAGAATGGCAAGATAGTAAAGTGGCAGGACATGTTCCTAATTACGAGTTTTCTGATTCGTGTATTGGGTCCAATACCCAACTATAAAAGAATCAAACCCGATTAACCTAAATCCTATGTCTCTGATACCAAACAAACCCTGTCACGCCCCGCTTCCCAGAGTGCGCTAAGATCGGCACGTGACAGAGCCAACCATGCTACCTGTGGCTAGGAAACATCCTTCCACAGTCACATTACGGCTGTCTAGGAGATATCAAGAACAGGAAAATAAAATAACTATTTAGTACATGTCCATATGCCAGAATAAACGAGTCAAGAAATAATAAGCGGAAGCAATAAATCCAATAAACAGTAACATATGGAAGGTACGGAAATAACTAAACTAACAGGATACTAACAGTTCGGCCTGACGGCGGAAATACTCCTGATCAGCCTGCGACAAAGGTAGAGGATCTGGGCCATGCAAAACCCAGACGTCAGTGCGTCATAATATCAATAATAATATAATCAGGAGGTAACAAGACATGTAGGCATGAGTATGAATAGTAATGAAAGTATAACAGTAACAAGAATAAGGAACAGTGAAGGGTATATGCACGTATGATGTGCGGGGAGTAATCTGAACTAAGCTACTGGGTTAATTACTCTCAAGTCTTTGAAATCAATTTAATGAATCATCGATGTAACTTAATAGTATCCCATGCATGCCCGGGACCACGGTCCAGATTCTCGGGCTGAAACCGAGACATGCCGCTAGGCACTAAACAAGAAACATGTACAGATGAATGATGTCAGCAGCAGCATCCTCGGGCTGGCCTAGCCCGTAAAACTGATCAGTATAAGTATCGAACTGTTGAGTTACAAGTCAGGTTTCATCATTGATTTCCCCATACCCCAGGTTATGTGTTCAAGTCAGGTATTGATAAATCTGAAGCTAATGCCAACACAGGATCAAGCAGGAACAGGTTTGTCTATACAGACAACTGGATATGTCCATCGGGACAACATGTCAGGATTGTTGGAATTAGAAACAGGATCAGGTAACATGTCAAGTAGTGGTGTATCAGGTCATGTCAAGTGGTGCACGGTGTATCAAATGGGTGCCCAACAGTACAATATAGCAAGTATTGAATCAGGGTAAAAGTACGGATGTACGATAAAAGCATGGATGCACAAATATCTATCAGGGATTACATCATGACTATGTAGGATGCACATTATCTAGCATGGGGTGTTAATGTAGCAGTAATATTAAATAACGTGACATGGCATGCAATCAGATATATTACTAATGGTATGGATGCACAAATATCGATCAGGGGTTATATTTACAGCTCCAAGACTAAGTGGGATGCACATTATTAAGCATGGGGTGTTACTACAATAATAACATGAATTAATATGATCTATAGATGCAGCTATATATATTTTAAATGATATGGATGCACACGGGTATCCGAAAACTGTAAAATTGTAATATGGATGCACCATGAAATGAACATGTAATATTATTAATAATATGGTTGTAAAGTATATCATAGCATATAGCAACATCAACTTGCCTCGATCGGATCACACGACGGATGCGTACGGCACGTCCGACGTCGGGTATATGTCGCAACGCACACGCGGCACGCGGGACAGATCCAGGCAAGGCAAGAGGGTAACCACGCAAGCAAGGAACGCTCACTGGATCGCCTGGATCGGCAGCGACGATCACGGCTCCGATGATGATCAGAAACCAAGAAATCAAGAAAGCGAAATAGAGAAGAAGAAGACTGGGGTTTGGTTGTTTTGGTGCTCTGGATTTGGGATAGTGGCGAGGAAAGAGATGATGACGACGTCGATGGGTTTTCCGGCGATGGGGTTCGACGGTAAGGGGGTGCAGTGAGGATGCGAGGGTTGCAGGAGATGCTCGGGTTCGGGAAAAGAGAGGTTGAGAAGTGGAGTGGAGGAAGATGGAGAGGAGGTGACGACGAGGTCTTCGGCGGCGAGGATGACAACGACGAGGAAGAAAGGGGCTGGGTCGCAGGCGAGGCTACGGGGTCGGTTTGGGTTGTGCAGGGTTTCGGGGTCCGGGCTTCAGTGGAGAGGAGAAAGAAGGAGGTGAGGTCGAGGAGAAGGGAAGGAGATGAGAGGGAAGGCGACGAGAATGGGTTAGGGTTAGGGTTCTCGTCATCGCGGGGTTTAAAAAGAAACGAAGAAGAAATGAAGGAGAAGAAACAGAAGGGAGTTTGTTTCACTGAAGAAACAGAAAATATATGTGTCGACCAAAACTAAAATTGGATATCCGGGTAACGAAAATGCATACCCCCAAGAACGAATACACGTACGTGCGCGTAGCCATCCAAATAAGTTTGTTTCACTGAACGAGACGAGAACAAGATGCGCGGATGCTACCACAGGGTTAGGGGTATCAAGCAGGCCATGCAATGTATTTTTAAAATATTTTATGTGACTTTAAATGTTATGTTGAAAAATGTAGATGTCGGATAATGCCGGTATGCTGTATGTATAAATGAAAGTGCACAAGTACACGTAACAAGTCAGGATAAATCATAAACATGAATCAAGACGGGTTTCAAGCATGCGGGTCGGGTCGGATGAAAATACAAATGTCAAAATACTATTCGCACCCAAAACACAATAAATCAAGAAACTACCATAAATAAAGAAATACTTGACTAGAACTGGTATAAATGAACTAGGGTGTTACATTTTCTTATATCATTAGTTATGCATTTATAAATAAACTTTATTTCATTATACCTTTATTTCAAAACTGCACCCCCCTATTTTCCGTAAAAAGGTTTAGATTTTCTGGGCTTCGGCTTACTTGAATTTCGTTACGCCTTTGGACGTTGTGTGATTTAAGTGTCGGTCACATGCTAAATTACGGGTCGTGACAGGTATTTTCTTGTAAATCGTATTCATTAGAATTAAACATGTATCTAAATTATCGTGCTATGAAACCATAGTGTATGTGATGAGGTAGGTTGTTACCCCATGAATTTTCTAGAGGTATATATGCTAGTTATCGAATAAAAGGTTATATTTAAAGCTCATGATATTTATATGAAAAGGGTTCGATATATGTTTATTTCACATGAAATTTTATTATATAAAAAGGTAAATAATGTGAATATTATTTTAAAGTGACGTTAGAGGGTTGTGTGACTTATTTGGCCTATCAAAAACGCTAAAAGTTTTAAAAATGATTAATATCAAGGTTAACTCCACTTTTGTAGATATGATTCTAAAAGGCGGTTTGAGTCGAAACGAAAGAGAAGATTAAGGAATTACAGTTTGTGTAGCGTTGAGAAGAGAGTAAAATAGAGAGAGAGAGTCTTCGTGTCATCGCGGTATCGTCAGAAATGGTTTCGGTCTTTGATGGAATGAACTTAGATCGCTAGCTCCACTTTGACTAGCCTTAATCCTTCTTAAACTTGGAGAATTTTTTTTAGAATTTTTTGAGAAATTTTCGGAATACGGGAGAGCTAGGAGATGGGGCAGTATTTATAGTGTAGAAATAAAGATGTGTGGATTAAATAATTGAATTAAAAAGAATTGAAATGGTGTTAATGGGGGGATTGAAAAGTATCTGGTTAAATTCAGAGAAATCAAACAAGAAAATAGAGTAGAGAGGAACTGAAGGAGTGCACGGGCGATGCACAGAGGAATTTGGCCTCATCCCAATCGTCATTGGCGGCCCAAAGGGGAAACGGGCGGTCAGATGTGCGCCATCTGTCTCGAAGTTTGTGCCATGTGTGTTATACTATATTAACTCCTCATTTATCCCATTTGATTTTTCTGAAACTTTTCGATTATCCGTGTATTGCACGTGCAACTCTTGGGCTTCCAAAAAGGTTAAAAGAAAAATATTAAAAATAATTAGGGCTGGTGGGATTCGAACACACAGGTTATGGCACAGTAGTGGAGAGGCTTAACCAGTGAGCTACAAGTTGCTTCTTTCTTTTATTGAACAATATTAACTTATAACTCCTAATCAGGCTGAAATACCCTTTCTATATATTAAAAAAATTACATCTGTATAAGGATTTCAGAATCGTTACAGATGCCGACTGGACCGGCAATCTGGATGAGCGAGCATCCACGTCGGGATATACCTTCTTACTCAATGGCGGGGCCATCTCGTAGTGTAGTAAGAAGCAGGATTTCAATTCCTTTTCTACCATGGAGGTGGAATATGTGGCAGCCAGTGCAGCGGCACAAGAGGCAGTTTGGTTACGTAGATTCTTAGAGAATTTGACTTTAGTGCCACATGTAAAGGATAAGGTGATCCTTAATTGCGATAGCATATCGGCAATTGCATACTCAAAGGATCCGAAGTACCACGGTAAGTCAAATCACATTCAGATTCGGTTCCATTTTATTAGGAGGCAAGGGGAAGAAGAAGTCAAGTTGCAGCACATCCCTACGGATCATATGATCGCAGACCTACTGACAAAGGGAATTGCCAAGGAGCATTTTGTACAGCATACTAGGGCCTTAAGGCTACGTCCTTGGTAACGAATATGTATTTAGATATGTAGTGACTTTCTATTATGTTTGACATTATACATTTATGGGTGGTGACTTTTATAGATGCATATTTTAAGATTGATTGTGTGTTGCTTTCTTTCTTTATTATCTGGGATGGATATTTTTATATTTTGTTTGACTATTTCTGGCATGGAGTACAAGTGTACAAGGTACACGATGTGTACGGGATACACGTTGTATGTAGAGCACGCATTTAACAAAGATACATCAGTAAGTAAGTGTAGGTAGACACTTGTGCTTGTGTTGCAAACTAGCAGCCATGCGGAATACAAAATGAAAATTTTCGAAACGAGAGCATGAACATTATAACCTAGAATCGAATCCAAACACTAAACTAAAAAATATACTAGAAGGAGTTAACTACTCGGTTAGTGACAACAACCTTTGTAGTCGCATCCTTCGTCTTTTATGCCACTTAAGCTCCTAGGTCGTCTGGAAAGCGCTTGGGAGTCGGTCTTCCTTGCCGAAGATGATCCACCTCGAAGGAAACTTAGGTTGGGCTCTAGCTTCACAACAAAAATCTAGAGAAGCAACTAGTGATCAAAACTTGCTAAGAATTGATCACTAGGATGTAGTAAAGGCTAATCTCTAGTTATTCTCTTGTTTTCTTTTTCTTTTCTCATAAATCTAAAACTTAAGAGAGGAGAAAGAAGAACAAGGGTGCTGAGCAAGTGAGGAAGCATGGAAACTAAAGAATAATCCTTCATCATACTCTCATTTTCTTTTTCCTTTCCTTTTTGTGTTTTAAATGAGTGGGCCCACATCATTCCTACACAATCAAGAAGAGAGGAGAAGAAAAGAGAGGCCGCCTCATTGTACATATATACATATGTATATGTACATATATAAATATATATACAAATACACTAATATAAGTATATGTTACAAATACGTACATCCGTATTCGTATAAAAATATGAATACCTGTATTTGTATTAAGACACGAATACCTGTATTTGTATTAAGACACAAATACCTGTATTTGTATTAAGACACAAATACACGTATTTATACAAATACTAGTATTCATATAAATACCGTATTTTTTCAAAATACGAATACTGAAAAGAGATATATAATACTAGCTCACATTTAATCCAAAATGTGATAACCATGCTATCTTTCAAACCAGTTAGTATTAACAAACTGTCCAATTAAAAACACATGTACAAAAACACTTGTTTAATTGAACCAAGTACGCAACAAAATACGTACACTATATCGTTTCGCCCGAGCTGGGAAACCCTCTATGTGGGACTCTAAAGACTCAATAATACGCTGGCAGTGGGTTTAACCATAAGCACGTTAGCGGCACTAGCTGTACATAACGGCTACCCAGGTATTGAACGAAAAGAAAGCCGATAAACAAACTTGTCTGTATCCCTACTATAACACCCTAGTTCATTTATACCATAATTTATTTGGGTTTTACCTAATTTTGTGACAGTTTCCTTGATTAGTCTTGTTTTTAGGTGCAGATAGTGCTTTGGTATCTATGGTTAGTATCCGACCCGACCCGTATGCTTGAAACCCATTATAGTTCAAGATTACGTTATATCTTTGCTCATACAGAAGATCTATGCACATTTAGATTTAATATTACACTTATATGATGTGTTGCATCTGCATTTCTTAGATAATACAAATTATAGTCAAATAATATTTTTTAATATCTAGCATGGCATGTATCATACCCTATAGTTGCATCCTGATATCGTGTTCACTTCCTGTTTGATGAAACGGACTCGTTTGGATCACTACGTGTTTTTAAGTGTATCCTTTCTTAGGAGTATACATTTTATTTAACCGGACATCGCATTATGGTTTTGGTTGATACGTATATTATCCGTATTTTAAAACTAGATTTTTAGAAGTGACCCGGGTATTTTTCGGAGTATATTTGTATTAGCTGCATAATCCCAGAATATATATTAAAATATTTTTAAAACCTTAACAGTTCAAAATCTATACATAATATATATAAATATGTTTTTAAAATCCTCGCATCTCATCGTACCTCTCTCTTTCTCTCCAGTCCTCCAGTTTCTCTCTCTCTCATATCCTCTCTCTCCTCTCGCACTCTCTCTCCCCCTATTCTTCAGTCTCTCTCTCTCTAAGGATATATATATATATATATATGTATATATATCATATAAAATCTTTAACCTGATATATTTTACAACTCACCTCTCTTTCTTCTTCTCCCTGCTGCCACAAGAAACCCAACCTATGCATGCGCTAGATTTTGCTGCCGACCATCCCAACCTCGACACGTCATCGCCGCCGACCTCATCGCCGATCACCTCACCTCCACTCCAACCCCTGACGACCCCGCCCCGGCACCAAACCATAACCCGAGAACCCAGGAACCCCAACACCCGAGAACCCAAGAATCCTTCACCGACGACCGCCTCATCATCACCATCACCCTTCGACCATCCTAACCTCATCTCCATCACCACTTCGTCACCTTCTCTCTTCTTCCCAAGCACCTGCAACCAAGAACCCAGCGACCCAAGAACCCGACCCCTGCAACCCACGACCCCGAATAACTTACACCCTCACTTTCGGCGACTCGACGTCGCCACCACCCCGACCTCACCGTCATCTCCACTTCCTCTTCTTCCTCCATTCCCGAGCTCCCTGCACCCCTCCACCATAACCCCGACCAACCCTGCAAACCCGACGCCCACGCTTTCTACTCCTCACCGCCGATCACCCATCATCATCATCACCCCCTCTCTGACCCCTGAGTCCAGAGCCAACACCAGAAAGCACAACCCATTCTTCTCCTTCTTCTCTTCTTTCTTTCTTTTCTTTCTTTCTTAATTCATTGTTTCTGGCCTTCGCCGGAGTCACGCACATCGCCGACGATCTGGGCGACCCATTCGTCGTCATCATCCAGCATGGTCATGTCTTAGATTAGCCAGGTCCAGTCTTGTACGCGCGTGTGTGCATCGCGATGATTACCCGACGTCGAACGTAACATACGTACCCCGTCGTGAGATCCGATCAGACAAGTATATCTTGCAACATGAAATGTTATAATATATCTATTTATATGAATAAAAATAATACATATGTTATATTATACATCCAATGTTATATAAATACCGTTTTTCGATATCCGTTCACATCCGTACTAAGAATTGCATATCTAGTTGCATGTCGGAACCTCATTATATCATATTACATTTATATTAGTGCAACATACTATCTAGTTGCATCATACGTAGTTATGGATACGTATTCAGGTTATTACAGATAGACACATATGCATCCAGATATCCGTCGTGCTTACCATGTTCCGATATTCACTACAGTTTCATATTTGGGCATCTATCTGATATATAGACATCACAAGGCATGTTCACGACCCACTACTTGACTCATTACTTGGATCTAGTTACTAATGCCAACAATCCTGACTTGTTGTCCTGACGGACGTTACTTGTTATCCTGAAGGACGTTACTTGTTGTCTGCATAGACGAAAACCTGTACCTGCTTGATCCTGTGTTGGCATTAGATCTACATTGGCAATACCTGACTTGAACACAAACCTGGGGGTAAAGGGAAAATAAAAAATGTAACCGAAACGCAACTCAAAAAGCTATTATTACATGTTTGCCATTTTTCCGGACGTTACAGAATAATCCTGTTTGCCGTTTTTCCGGGCGTTACGGAATATCATGTTTGCCATTTTTCCAGGCGTTACGGAATAATTACATGTTTGCCGTTTTTCCGGGCGTTACGGAATATCCTGTTTGCCATTTTTCCGGGCGTTACGGAATAATCCTGTTACCGTAGTCCCGTGGGGAATGAACGGGGCATAGACTGATGTGTTACGATGAGGATTACATTAATTGTTCTAAGACTTTACAATAGATAACCTAGAAGTCCATTTCAGGTTACACATCACATACATACACGTACCTCACTGTTTATATTTATGTTGTGATTTATATTCATGTTTACATATCTTGCTACATCCTGGTTATTACTGCTATTTTGGTATTATGACGCACTGACGTCTGGGTTTTGTATGGCCCAGTCCCTATATCTTTATCGCAAGCTAAATAGAAGTAATTTAGTCATCAAGCCGAGCAGTGAGGAATTGAGTTTAGTGATGTTTAGTTTAGTTTTTTTTCTGCAGCTTTTATTTCTTGATATGAGCCCATATTGGGACGTATTTTTAGATGTTGTTTATTAGATATTATTATCGTTTCCGCTTATAAATTTTCTTGACTCTTTTATTTGGCAAATGGACATGTACTACATAGATTTTATATTTTATTGTTCTTGATATCCTATAGAAAGCCGTCATGTGACGGTGGAGGGATGTTTCCTAGCCACAGGTAGCATGGTTAGCTCTGTCACGTACCGTAGTTAGCGCACTCTGGGAAGCAGGGCGTGACGGGGTTTGTTTGGTATCAGAGCCATAGGATTTAGGTTAATTAGGTTTGATTCTTTTGTAGTTGGGTATTAAAACCAATCCACTAATCAAGAAACCTAGGAGCATGTCTTGCCACATTACTACCTTACTATTCTTGAATCTATAACTATCTTATTTATTGGATCATGTTTTCCGTTGCTAATCCTCTTCAGTATCTTGGCTTCAAAATGGAGGATAGAGATTTATGATTGTACCATAGGCGTGTTGATGATGTCGCATTGCTTGGAGTTATACGTGGAATGCTGGAAAATCAGAAGCGGAAAACCAAGCCGAATCAGCAGCAGGCTGAGGCTTTCCAGGAGGTTATGCGTACAGTCCAGTAGTCTGTAGACGTAGTATCACCCAGGCCAGCACAGTGTGAGGGAACCGTGGCGAACTTCAGGAGGCTTGGTCCGTCACATTTACTGGTTTGGAGGAGTCGTTGCCAGCGGAGCGGTGGCTATTTGATACGGAGAATCTGCCTGTCGCCGTGCAGATTCCAGAGGAGAAAAGGGTGGATGTAGTATGCATCCAGCTGGTAGATTACGCTCATGGGTGGTGGCTCGTCGAGGAGACTTGTCTGCCCAAACCGATTGCTAGGCAGCATTTTCACGGAGTTTCTTGGAGAAGTTCTTTCCGCAATTTGCTCCAGAAGAAACGGATGAAAATTTTATTAACCTAAAACAGAATGGCGGATCCGTTGATGCGCATGCAGCTGAGTGGATGCGGCTCAGTCAATTTGTAGGACCTTTGGCTGCCGATGATGCAGATAGGGCATGAAGGTTCATGCGTAGCTTGGATGTGGAGATTCAGAGACATATTATATCTTTGGGATTAACCACCTTCTCACAAGTTTCCAAGCCCGCCAGGGAGCAGCAGAGCTTATCGGAGAAAACGAAGAGTGCACAACAACAAGCCGTCGTAGTGCGGAAACCGGCGTTTATGCCAAACCGAGCTCTTATATACAGAGGCATCCCAGTGAACAAACGAGACATTATGCCTATGAAGAAGCCTATCATACCCGAGCATAAAGAAAGGGTATTTTATGACTACTGCCAACGACCGGGTCATTTCAGGAGAGAATGTCGAAAGAGGCTTGGACTCTGTATTGTTTGCGGATCAGCTAACCATACCATCGATGTTTGTCCTTCAATGCTATGATTGAGGGACGGTGTTCAGAAGCCACCGCAGAAGCAGATTCAGAGGTAGAAGTAAATTACTCGGGGGCCTAATCAAGCATGGGCCTTTACTTTGACGGCCAAGGCTTCAGATGAAGTCGTTTCAGGTATCCTACTCGTTCATAATTTTCCTGTATTAGCATTATTCGATTCAGGTGCATCCCATTGTTTTATATCGTCCAAGTTTATTACTTCATACTCGATTCCACACGCGGCCCTGTCTATTTGCTGGGACATACACACTGGGAATGAGAAAATTATATCTAGTAGTGAGTGTAAGGATTGTCCGATCGTTATTTGCGGACGAGAGTTATTCGTGGATTTCTTGGTGATTGACACTAGCAGCTATGATGTCGTCTTGGGAATGGACTTTCTCGGCACTTTCCACGCTCACATCGATTCTAGGGTAAAGAAAGTGATCTTCCAGATTCCCGGACATCCAGATTTTATATCTTCAGGAGGTAGCAGATCTGTCGGGCCAGTCGAATTTAGGGCTAGGCCGACAAGCACCGTTCTTTTGTCATTGGAAGCGGATAAGGAGGAAACGCCAGCAAAAATTTGAAAGTTTATAGATGTGTTCGAGGACATCTCGGGTTTACTGCCAAAACGAGATGTGGAGTTCGCGATCGATTTTGTTCCTGGAGCAGCGCCGATTTCAAAAGAGTATTATCCGATGGCACCGGTGGAGTTAGAAGAAGTCAAGAAATAGGTTGCCGAATTACTAGAGAAAGGTTGGATTCATAGCAGCAATTTACCTTGGAGAGCTCCAGTTCTTCTAGTCAAGAAGAAGGATGGCACGTGGAGGATGTGCATCAATTATCGAGAATTAAATCGGGTGACTATTCAGAACAAATACCCGACCTCTCGCATCGGCGAATTATTCGATCAACTCAGTGGCGCGAGAGTATTCTCGAAGCTGGATTTGCGATCCGGATATCATCATGTTCAAGTAAAATCAGAAGATATTTCAAGACGGCATTCCGAACTCGATATGGGCATTACGAGTACTTAGTGATGCCATTCGGAGTCACGAATGCACCGGCGATATTTATGGACTTGATGAACCGAATCTTTTCACCGTATTTGGAACAGTTTGTAGTAGTGTTTATCGATGATATCCTGGTCTATTCGAGGAGCCAATAAGAGCATGCAGAACACTTGAAGATCGCACTGCAAACGTTGAGGCAAGAAAAGTTATATGCTAAGATGATCAAGTGTGTGTTTTAGCTCGAAGAAGTGAAGTTTTTGGAGCATGTTGTATCCGAAGATGGAATTGTTGTTGATCCTGAAAAGATTGCAGCAGTTCATGATTAACTGATTCCAAAGAACATAGCAGAGATTAGAAGTTTTCTTGGGCTTGCCGGATAATATAGAAGGTTCGTGGAGAATTTCGCTCGAATTGCTGAACCATTGACCAAGTTAACACAAAAAGAGGTATCGTTCGTATGGACGGAGAAATGTGCGTCAGCTTTTGAAGCGTTGAAGCAAAGATTGACCACCGCTCCTATCTCGACAGTGCCAGACGGTTCCGGAGGGTTGGTTATTCACAGCGACGCATCTGGTAAAGGCTTGGGATGTGTTGTAATACAGAATGGGAAGGTTATAGCCTACGCATCGAGACAATTGAAGACTCATGAGAAGAACTACCCAACTCATGATTTGGAGCTTGCAGCAGTGATTTTCGCTTTGAAGATTTGGAGACACTACTTATCAGGCGAAAGAGTCGAGTATTTACCGATCACAAAAGCCTAAAATATGTGTTCACGCAGAAAGAGCTCAACATGAGGCTGCGTAGATGGTTGGAGCTGATGGCTGACTATGATCTTGATCTAAAGTACTATCCAAGGAAAGTTAATGTAGTGCCGGATGCGCTAAGTCAGTTGCCAGAAATACGGATGTTGACTATACAGAAGGAGCTTATAGATGATTTCCAGAGATTCGAGTTGGAGATCGTATTATCGCATTCTTCGGGCCAGTTGATGCAATTGCAAGTATAGTCATCCTTGATCGATAATATTAAAGAAGCATAGTGGCACGATCCAAGGTTGCAGAAGTTTCGAGAACAAGTTGAAGCGGGACATCGAACGGACTTGTTGATTCATGAAGATGGTTCATTACGATATGGGAGTCGTTTATGTGTGCCGAAAGGAGATATTCATGAAGAAGTTATGAAGGAGGCTCATAGTTCCGCATATTCCGTACATCCAGGAGGCACGAAGATGTACCGAGATCTACGATAGTATTTCTGGTGGAAAGGCATGAAATGGGAGATTGCTCGCTATGTAGCGAAGTGCTTGGTGTGTCAGCAAGTCAAGGCTAAATATCAAAGTGTAGCTGGTTTATTGCAACCACTTCCGATTCCTCAGTGGAAGTGGGAACATATAACCATGGACTTCGTGACAGCATTACCGCGGAGTCCAAAGGACAATAATACAGTTTGGGTGATTGTTGATCGATTGACCAAGGCAGCTCATTTCATCCCTTTTCGAGTTGGTCAATCAACAGAAATTTTGGCAGAACGGTACATGCAGGAGATTATAAGATTGCATGGAGTACCAGTAAGCATCGTGTTCGATCGTGACACTCATTTCTTATCACACTTTTGGAGGAGCTTACAGGAAAGTTTGGGGACTCAATTGAAGTTTAGCACAGCTTATCATCCTCAAACAGATGGCCAGTCGAAGAGAACGATCCAAACTCTTGAAGACATGTTGAGATCCTGCATGTTAGACTTCAAGGGTTCATGGAAGGATCATCTACTTTTGGTGGAGTTTTCTTACAATAACAGTTTCCAGGCGTCTATTCAGATGGCTCCATTCGAAGCTTTATATGGTCGCAAGTGTCGTTCGCCTGTTTGTTGGGACGATGTTGAAGAACGAAGATTGTTGGGACCGGATTTGATCATGCAAACAGTTGAGAAGGTTAACACTATCCGGAATCATATGAAAGCAGCACAAGACCGACAGAAGAGTTGGGAAGATACGTCAAGAAGACCTCTAGAGTTCACCGTTGGTGATTTCGTAATCTTGAAGATATCACCGACTAGAGGGGTGATTCGTTTCGGAAGTCAAGGAAAGCTTAGTCCTCGATTCGTTGGACCTTTTGAGGTTGTGGAGCGTGTTGGAGAAATAGAGTACCGTTTGGCATTACCGCAATCCTTGGCGAATGTTCATGATGTGTTTCACGTATCTCAACTCCGTAAATATGTTCGAGATGAAACACATGCGTTGGATCATTCGGAGTTGACTGTACGAGAAGATTTGACTTTTGAGGAGCGACCGATGTCGATCGTGGATCGAAGAGAAAAGGTTCTTAAGAACAAAATTATCCCTCTTGTACTTGTTTCTTCGGGTAATCGCTCACATGGAGAATCAACTTGGGAACGAGAAGATGAAATCCGGCAGAAGTTTCCACATCTATTCTTATAGTTTCTTTATTGTTTTATCCTTTCTTGTTCTTGGAATTTCGAGGACGAAATTCTTTTTGTAGTTGGGTATAATGTAACAACCGAGTTCATTTATACCAATTCCAGTTCCCGTATTTATTTATCTGTGGTATTTTATTGATTTATCGTGTTTGGGTGCGAATGGTATTTTACATTTTACATTGCATTCGATCCGACCCGTTTGCTTGAACCTGTTTGATTCATATTTATAAATTACCTTGACTTGTTGCATAGACATGTGCATCTATTGTAAACTGCATATTGACATTTTATCTGGTATCGCATCTTTCACCATATAACATTTTAAGTCATGCAAAATAAATTAAAATTGCATTTCATAGCCTGCATGATACCCCTAACCCCGTGGTAGCGTCCGCGCATCTTGTTCTCGTCCCGTTCAGTGAAACGGATGTGTTTGGATGGCTACGCGCACGTACGTGCATCCGTTCTTGGGGGTATGCATTTTCTTTAACTGAGCATTCATTTTGAAATTTAGAAGTCGCATATATTTTTCATATTTTAAATCTAAATTTTTAGACCTGACCCGGGCGTGTTTTGGAGTAAGTTTGTATTTGCCAAAATCTCAAAACGTACTAATATTATATTAATATATTTCTAAACTATAATTATATATATATATATATACTGTCATATATTAATCGTTATGTTTTTTAAACAGAATATATTTTTTAACCAACTGATCCCTTCTCTCTCTCTTTCTTTACTATATTATATATTTATATATACATTTTTTATTTAAAACCTAATAAGTTTAACACACACACACACACACATTATTCTCTCTCCTCTCTCTCTCCCTTTCTCTCTCTGTGTCTCTCTCTCTCTCCCTTTCTCTCTCTGTATCTCTCTCTCTCTATCTAATCTTTATTTTTTTATTTAGTTAAACCTCGCCCCACGAATCTCTCTCTCTCTTCTCTCGCTAATAAATTCTTTCTCTCCCTCTCTGCATATATTTTCTTCCTTCTTCTTTTTTTCACGAATCCGAAACCCAAACCTACCGCCGCTGCTCCCTCACTCACCCATCACCGACGACCTCGTCGTCGTGTTCCCCTCTGTCCACTCACCTCTCTCTCAACTCCCAACGCCGCCGCCACTATTCTAGCCTACCCCGCGCACCTTTCCTGCACCCTCGCTGCACCATCGCCGCCGGAGCTCCGACGACCTCGTCGCTGACTCCACAACCCTCTCCTTTTCCTCTCCTCCTCTGCCAACGACTCCAGCCACCAAGAATCTCGCACACATACACACCAGAACCCAAAACCGAGCCCTGCACATCTTCGCATCGCCGGAGTTGATCGCCGCCGTCGATCTCGTTCTCGTCTCCCGATTCCAGTGCACCCAGTGAGTAGTTCCCTTCTTCCCCAATCTCATTCTCCTCTTTTCTTTCCTTTCCTTCTTTCTTTTCCTTGTGTTCTTTTCTTTATGTGTTCTGTCCTTGTAGTTCGCCGGAATACGGTCGTGCCGTCGACGATCCCGACGACCCAGCGAGCGTACCTGACTCGTGTGATCACTTTGTGCGTTGTTTGGATCCATTCCGTGTATCGTGCGCGCGTCGTGGCTTTTTCCGCCGACATGAGACGTTCCGTTCACTCGTTTCTTGATCTGTCGAGGCAAGTAAAACTTGCTACATGCTATTTGTATTATATTATACTTATTCAACTACATATTGAATCTGTAGATTGAATCTAATGCCGCATGTTACATTTTAACATTCGATGTTCCATATATCATTTTAGACCTAGAACTTGAAACATATCATGTTGTACGTGGTACCCACGTCCATATTTAAATCACATAATAATTTTTGCATAGCCATAGTACCCTTTTAATAGTTTATACCCTATTGGACACTCGTTTGCATACATCTAGCCTAATGTATAGTCAATTGCATCCCTAAATCATTTAATACATATTAAAGTGATTTTAAACATGCCATATTCGATAAAATGTGTTTATTTAATGTTGGAACTATCCTTTTAAACCAAATCGATAACTGTGCATCCATATGTTTTAATCTGTACCTATTTGCATTTCATGTTCTATTTTATTGTTCCATTAGTACCCCATACTTGTTTGTATACCCATACTTATTAGGGTTTGATTATGAGCACCCATGTGACATTTTGTGCACCCCTGGCATGACTTGACATACCATTACTTGACACGACGTGATACCATGTACTTTTTGACTTGACATGTTACCTATATGTTACCTGACTCGACCTGTGGTACCATAGCTTTACATGTTACCTGATCTTGTTACTAATGCCAACAACCCTGACATGTTGTCCCTACGGACATTTCCTGTTGTCTAGCCAGACAAACCTGTACCTGCTTGATCCTGTGTTGGCATTAACTCCAGATTTATTAATACCTGACTTGACATATATAACTTGGGGATATGGGGAAATCAGGAATATAACCGAACGTAACTCAAAGGGCCATCCTATTGTTTGTCGTTTTTCCGGGCGTTACGGAATACCTATTGTTTGCCGTTTTGTCGTCTTTCCGGGCGTTACGGAATACCTATTGTTTGCCGTTTTTCCGGGCGTTACGGAATAATCACCGATGGGTTACGATGAGGATTACATTACTTGGTTTCGAAGACATTAGAATAGATAACCACGTAGCACAGTTTAGATATCACTGCACGTCACTTATACTGACATACTCACTGATATATATTCTTGTTATATTCTTGCTTATACTAATACCTACATGTATTGCTACCCCTGTTTATAGTATTGCTTGATATTATGACACACTGACGTCTGGGTTTTGCATGGCCCAGATTCTTTACCTTTGCTGCAGGCCGAGCAGGAGTATTTCAGTCAGCAGGCTGAGCAGTGAGGACTTGTTAGTAGTTAGTTCTTTTACTTTCGGTATTTTCATTCCTGATGTGAGCCCGCATTATGGGACATACATTCCAGTTATTCTTGTATTGGATCTTTTGCTTCCGCATTATTTTATTCTTGACTCGTTTTATTCTGGTTTATGGACATGTGTTAGATAGTTTATTATTGTTCTTGATATCTCCACAGCCGCAATGTGACTGTGGAAGGATACTTCCTATCTACAGGTAGCATGGTTGGCTATGTCACATGCCCATCTTAGCGTACTCCGGGAAGCGGGGCGTGACAAAGGCAGGAGGCCAAATGTGGCGATCTCAAGGGCACCACTACCCAAGCACAAATCCATTTTCGAATGAATATCCATTGCTCTAGCTAGGGGCAAGGCCATCAACACCAACAAAGCAATAAGGCATCTCGGGCAAGCTCTGGCGGTGCCCCTGACAACTGCTCAATCGGTATCTTCTCTAAGCTCCATGTCTATCGACTCATGGTGGATTCCTGGATGACGGATGCCCGTCAAGCCCTCAAAATCGAGAAGCTAAGACAAAAAGGCTTAGATACAGAGCCAACAAAAGGGCTAGGGCTCCCTATAGGCTGAACTTCATGAGGTTCAAAGAACAGGGTTACCCCGCAACAACAGCTGAATCGGATGTAAAGCTCGCTAGCTCTTTTGAACCACTAAAATTGGTCCAGAAGAATGCCATGACCGCAAGAGTCAAGAAAACGGCGATCCGGACAGTGCCACCCAAGGATCTGGTCAGACCAATAGTCTTCAGTCGCATGTCCTTTCCAGAAGAGGAAGGGCCACGACGGTGGTCCGAAAGATCTGCCGACCAAAGCAGGCGAGGAGTAGGCAGGCCTAATGTCGACCAGCCTCGAAAGCCAGTGTTCAGAGAGGGAGGAGAATCTCTACTGAAAGAGAAGCTGGATAAGGTCTATTCCTTCAGAAAGGGCAAAGTCCGTAAAATATTCAAAGATGGCCTAAGAAACGGTCTACAATTGCTAGAATCAAAAAGACCGTAAGAAGCGAATATGACCGACGACCCCAAATACTGCCCCTATCACAAAGTGATAGGTCATGCCATTGAGAACTGCTTCGTCTTTAAAGATTAGGTCGAAAAGCAATACAAGGCAGGAGAGATAGAACTGTCTAAAGGTGTGTTAGCAAACAGTCAAGCTGCAACCGCCAATTTCATACAAACGGAGACCGAAGTCCTTCGCGAACCTGATTCTCTTAGACATCTGCCATAATCTGAAAAGAGCGGACCAAGGCAACAAGCTAAGAGCCAAGCAAGCAACATTTCCAATGAAGAAGCAATAGACGGGTACACGACCCATACGGTCTACATGATGGAGCTCAGAAGAACAAGTCCTCCTACACCTTATAGCTATGACAATGGCGCGGTTGTTGCCATCCAACACCGCCTCGATCCAAATGATGAAGAGCCCGCTCAGGCTACTGAGCCAAAGGAACCAATGGTTCTTGGTAAGGATGACCCCATTGTCGTACCCGGAACTATAGAACAAGCATTATTCCAATGGCTTCAAAAGCAGTTTCAGAACAGGGACGAGAAGATGGCCAAGGTCCATTCCAAAGTCGACGAGCTGGCAAACGTCATGGCAGATCTCACGACCCAAGTCGCCCGATTGCAGTTACAAAAAAATCAAATTTTGGTTCATGAGCCAGGGATTGATATCCGAAAGCAGCCAACCGATACTCCCTCCAGCCCAAGAGCGGAACACTTTTGCGAAAAACAGCCGCGATCAGCTTCTAGCCTCTCCGATACGTACACTGAATAGGCTAAGCAGACAGCAGGCGAACCAAAGACTGATCGGCCTCAAGGACCAGTATCAGTAAAGGCACTTACTCTAATAGAGAGAAAGAAGAAGGTATACTCCTTCATGAGGGATGAAGTTCGCAAAATATTCGTGGACGCCTTGGAAAACGGTCTTCAACTGCGTATTCCAAAGAGGCCATATAAAATGAACATGACCGGCAATCCCATATGCTGCCCATATCATAGAATGGTGAGTCATACCATTAAAAACCGTTATGTTTTTAAAGATTGGGTGGAGAACCAATACAAACTTGGGAAAGCCTTACAGTCGTCAGATGTACCGACAAGCCACAGAGCTATGGTCATCAACACAACTCTGCCAAGATCAAAGTTCGAGGAGCTGGAATAAGCAAACACACAGGACCACCACGTCATTAAACTGGGAACATTTGACCACCACATCGTTAAATTAGGAACAATCGACCTCTAAGTCATTAAACTGGGGATGTAAAAATGTATAAATAAAAAAATGAATGAAGAAAAAAAAGAAGAAGAAAAAGCCGAAATGATGGCGCAACTCGCAATAAAAATCAGCGAGTAAAATAAAAATGAAAATAAACAGCCGAAATGATAGGGCAACCGCGAATGAATAGCCGAAATGATAGGGCAATCGCGACCTTCGCGATAAGAAAAGCCGAAATGATAGAGCAATCGTGGTAAAAAGAGGCGAATGATGAGTCGCTCCTGATACCATATTTCAGTGCAGCGATGCAGACGCAGACCAAAATCCAAATCCCTAAATGGCGAATGATGAATCGCTCCTGGTACCATATTCCAGTGCAGTGATGCAGACGCCAACCAAAATTTCAAATCCCTGGATGTCCCAACGGCGAATGATGAGTCGCTCCTGGTACCATATTCCGGTGTAGCGATGCAAACGCCAACCAAATTCCAAATCCCTAAATTCCCAATGGCGAATGATGAGTCACTTCTGGTACCATATTCCAGTGTAACGTGTAGACGCCAACTAAATTCCAAATCCCTAAATTCCCAATGGCGAATGATGAGTCGCTGCTGGTACCATATTCCAGTGCAGCGATACAGACGCCAACCAAATTCCAAATCTCCAAATCCCCAAATGGCGAATGATGAGTCGCTCCTTGTACCATATTCCAGTGCAGCGATAGAGACGCCAACCAAAATCCAAATCCCCAAATGGTGAATGATGAGTCGCCCCTGGTACCATATTCCAGTGCAGTGATGCAGATGCCAACCAAAATTTCAAATCCCTGGATGTCCCAACGGCGAATGATGAGTCGCTCCTGGTACAATATTCCAGTGTAGCGATGCAGATGCCAACCAAAATTCTTCCAGCCCTACGGGTGGTCCCCAAATTGACTACCGTATACAATCCATAGGCTCAATAATTCTTATCACGCCCATACCCTACCACAATCACCAGTCACGCGACCGGTCTTCGCCCTCGGAATTATGCTCCATTTGGGAAGACCCGCTCATGTGTCCTCATGATACATGAGGAGAACAACACTTACAGGATCCTCACGACTGGTAAGAAAATGTCTTCGTGGGATCCTTGCGACTCACAAAGGAAAAAACACACTTTGGAGCCCCACGACTCCTAAGGAGAAAGTACACCTGCGAGATTTTTTCGACTCGTAGGGAGAAAATGCTTTTATGGGACCCTTACGGCTCATAAAATTGAAAAGCCTTATATGATAGGGACCTAAACATGTCTCCTAAGCCATCGCTCTCCAACAGGCAAAGGCAAATGATGAATTGTTCCTGGCACCTGTGCTTCAGTATTAGCAACGCTGATGCCGACCCCTACCCCAAAATTCCAAACATCCGATCCAATAGATCCCTAAGTCTTTAAAACTGGGAACATATGACCTCTAAGTCGTTAAACTGGGAACAGATGACCTCTAAGTCGTTAAACTGGGAACGAGGGAAACCCCACATGGAAAATGATGATTTGCTCCTGATACCATATTCCAGTGTAGCGGTGTTGATGCCAAACCAAAACCAAAATCCTCAAATCCCCTCATAGCAAATGATGATTCGCTCCTAGTACCACATTCCAATGTAGCGATACTGACGCCAAACAAAAACCCAAATTTCAAGTCCCAGGCTCAAAAGCCCTGCTGGATGGATAAGAAACTCCTAAATCAAATCAAATCAATAATTTCTGCGTCGGAATTATGTTTCATCTCAGAATGTACCCCGTGTCAAAATCATGCTTCACCTCGGGATATCTACCTTCCCTACCGGAATTATGCTTCGCCTCAGAATCAAGTCAACCAGCGCCACTCCGTACCAGGGACAAGTCAACCAGCGCCACTCCGTGCCGGGGACAAGTCAACCAGCGATACTCCGTGCCGAGGACAAGTCAACCAGTGACACATCGTGCCGGGGAAACGTCAAATAGACACTCCGTGTAGGGGACAAGTCGACCGGCGACACTTCGTGCCGGGGACAAGTCCACCGGCGACACTCCGTGCTGGGGAAACATCAAACAGACACTCCGTACCGGGGACAAGTCGACCAGCGACACTCCGTGCCAGGGGAACATCAAACAGACACTCCGTACCGGGGACAAGTCGACCAGCGACACTCCGTGCCAGGGGAACATCAAACAGACACTCCGTACCGGGGATAAGTCCACCAGCGACACTCCGTGCCGGGGACATGTCGACCAGTGACACTCCATGCCGGGGAAATGTCCAACAGACACTCCGTACTGGGGAAAATTCAACCAGCGACACTCCATGCCAGGGACAAGTCGACCAGCGACACTCCGTTCCGGGGAAACGTCAAACAGATACTCCGCCTCGGGGATAAGTCGACCAGCGACACTTCGTGCCGGGGAAACGTCGACCATAGACACTCCGTGTTGGGGAAACGTCGACCAGCGACACGCCATCTCGGAGACACGTCAAGCACCGACCGTCCAAGTCGCAAAAAGGGCAGCAACGACATTCCCATCGGAATTATGCTCCGACTCAGAATCAAGTCAACCAATATCCTCCCCTTGGAATCATACTCCGCTTTTCGGAATTATGCTCGGATCCTCGGAATGATGGTCCGCCCCCGGAATGATGTTCCACCTTGAAGTCCAACTCCAAGATCCATCAATTTCATGCACACAACTCATATACGCAGTGTGCATTTATTGATGGAGGCACTTTGTTGGGGAAATTACACCTCGGTTGACCAAGTCAAAATTCAAAGTCAACCCCAAGTAAACGGGCTCAAGCCCAGGTCAAGTGGGCCCATGTCCAAGTTAAGCCCGAACATGAAGCGGCCGGCCTCTCCCATGCCAAGAAGAAATTATGTAATAAATAAGTTTGATATAATTTTCATGCATGAATATAAAATAAATGGGCATAAAGCCCAATTTTTATAAATCACATGCCTTATGTGCAAAATAAATAAGCACATGAGGCATGAGATGGGCAAAAATGTCATTTTGTAAAGCCCAAGGGACTATATGTAAATTTGTAAGCCTATATTAGACAACATGATAATAAAATGAAAAAAAGAATTCATTACGCTCAAAATCTAGGGTTTCTGTGCCTCCTTCTCCTTACTCAAGGTTCTAAACTTTCTTCCTCTTTTTGAATTAAATCAAGAATTTAACTCTTCTTTTTCCAAAAACAAATAGTTTTTCACCATTAAACCCTTGAAGGGGAACCCAGATCTCCTATCAAATCTTTAAAGGGGGAGATTTTTAAGTCTCACCCTCCCTTTTCTCCAAGATCCAGCCAATAGAGAGGAGGAAGAAGGAGATCTGTCTCCAAAAATCCCACTTTGGGAAGATCCAAGGCTCAAGAGAAAACCCAGGGCTCAGGGGAGAAAAAGGAGACCCCTTTCATCATCTCCGAAAATCTCTTAGGAGTTTAACTCCAAAAAAAAAATAATATATAAAATAATAAATCCCTTTCTCTAGGAGTTTAACTCCAAAAGTCAACCGGGGAGTACAACTCCCAGTGCAGAGGCTAAGCCCCTTTGTCCTTTTTTTTCAGGAATTTAACTCCAAAAGTCAATTAGGAGTACAACTCCCAGTATGAGTTAAGCCCCTTTTTCCGCTGGAACCCAGCGCCCGCGTGCCAAGCACACGGGGCGCTGGCATCCAGCGCCCACGTACCAAACACGCGAGGCGCCCGCACCCAGCTCCTATGTCCTGGGCACGTGGGGTGCTGGCACCCACACGTCCTTTGGACGCTATTTTCCCTCTTTTTTTTATACATATACACATTCCACAACACTTTTCCCATTAGAAAAAAAATTCTAACGAGGCGTTGTCCCGCACCCCGCAAGGGGCTGCTAGCCCCCTTGACCCCAACACGCTATCCGGGTAGTGGGACCCCCGTAAACTCTGCGTGGCTCCCGATATATCCAAAATCCCTCAAGACACACATACGTACACTGCACATTGAGTTCGCATGACCAGTTTGACCCGTCAATCGGAGGTTCCCTCGCTCCAAAAACGAGGGATAATTAAAAGCAACTTAGTCCGCGGCTGCCGAAGATTCGGATCCCCATAATCAATAAACCCCCGCCTATCCTAGACAGGGGGAATCTGTAGTACGCCTGACAAGATACGCATATTCTCATCTCAATGGAGTGACAGAAAACACCCTACAGTATCCTTTTGCTATCTAGCCTTGCATAGCAAATTACCCCACATCAGGTTGCTGCGTCTATATATCATGTTCATATTCTCGGTTATAGACAGAAAAATAATTAGAAATTTCTACGTATATTTACGTAGATTTTAGTACGGGTATATGTATTTAATTACAGAATATTGCATTATGGGTAAAATTCTTACGTATATTCTTTATATCTAAAAACTATATTTTTGAAGGGAGACGGGTAGTATTTGGAGTGATATGGTATTATCTGTAAAATCATATAATATATATATATATTCCTATAATTATAATATATATATATAACAGTTTATATATATTATATTATTAAAATTCTAATTTTTTTATAAAAAAATACTCTCCCCCCTTACCCATCTCTCTCACTCTCCCTATATATACATATATATATTAATAATATAATTATTATAAAACTCTCTCTCTCCCCCTCCTTATCTCCATCTCCCTCCTCTCGCGCCCGAACCCTAAACCCACGCCTCCGCCGTCTCGTTGCCGTTCACCTTCTCCTCCTCGTCATCACCACCCCCTCATCTCCTCCTCTTCCTCGTCGTCACCTCCTCCTCCTTACCCAAAGGCTCACCCGAGCCGGCCCCATACCGAGAACCCACATCCCCTTCCTCGTCGTCACCTCTTCCTCCTTCCCCGAAGGCTTACTCGAGCCGACCCCACACCGAGAACCCACCTCCTCTTCCCCGTCGACGTCATCGCCTGAACTGACCACCACCATCACCTCCATCACCATCTCTTTCTCGAGGTCATCACCAGAGCACCCACACCACCATCTCATCACCTTCTTCTCGTTCTCATTCCCTGATCATCATCCAACACCTCACGGAAACGACACCTCGCCATAGACCTCAGTCCCCAGCACCTCGTCGCTGACCAACTCCCTCTTCTTCCCCGTCCACGTTAAAACCCCAGAACCCGGCAACCCCGTCGTATTCTTCTTCTTCTTCTCTCTTTTCTCAGTCTTCGATTGGTGTTCGCCGGAGTCACTCACGTCGCCGACGATCCAAACGACCCCAGTCACCGTTGTTGTCTACTCCAGTCACCATGTCACGCAGTTGCTCAGTTCAAGTCAAGTCCTGCGTACATGGGTTTTGCATCGTGTCGTTATTCAGTGTTCGGAACGTGATATCCGTATATTCGTCGTGAGATTTCAGTCAGCCAAGTAATAAACTTGCAACATGCTATTTTGTTTATATCAATATTTATATGATTAATTATAGTACATGCGTTTTAATATTAAGCAAATATTATCGATTTACAGTTTTATATCATCGGTTTGTATCCGTACCAATAATGATTTTATTTAGTTGCATGTCGGATCATCACAATATTATTATAATTTTATATCAGTTCAGTAATCCTAATCTAGATTGCTATATACCTGGTAATAGACGTAAAACGGTTATTACAGATAGATACATGTACATCATAAGCGTTAGTCATGGTTACCATATTTAGGTATTGGTTACAGTTTTACATTTGGTATCTATTTTGGGTTAATATATATTGCCTGACTTGTACACAAGACATTACTAGACCAGTTACTTGGATTATTACTAATGCCGACAATTCTGACTTGTTGTCTTGACGGACGTGACTTGTTGTCTAGATAGACAAGACATGTACCTGCTTGATCCTGTGTTGGCATTAGATTGATATCATCAATACCCGACTTGAACACAAAACCTGGGGATAAAAGGAAATCAATAATGAAAGCTGACTTGTAACTCAACAGCTCGATACTTTCAGAGATTGATCAGTCGATACGGGCTTCAGCCCTGGAATGATGTTGCTGACATCATTCGTCTGTACATGATGCTTGTTTTTACTATTTAGCGGCATGTCTCGGATTCAGCCCCGAGAGTCTTGACCGTGGTCCCGGGCACGCACGGGATACTATTGAGTTATATCGACGATTCCATGTAATTGATTTCAAAGACTTGTAGAATAGATAATCTAAAAGCACAGAGTTTTGGATACACATTGCATACCTATACCCTACTGTTTTATACCTGTATTTATTATTTACACTCATGTTTAATCATAGCATCCTATCCTGGTTATTACTATTATTTTGATATTTATAACGCACTGACGTCTGGGTTTTGCATGGCTCAGTTCCTCTGACGTTGTCGCAGGCAGATCATAAGTATTTTAGCAAGCAAGCCGAACAATAAGGAGCTAGATGTTTAGTTCTAAAGATACTTAATTTATTTTATTTCCGTAGTTTTATTTTATCGATGTGATCCCATAAGGGACGTGATTCAGATATTATTTTTATCGGATCTTGATTCATTTCCACTATATGTATTTCTTGACTTTTATTTATCATGGCAGATGGACATGTGTTAGTTAGCTTTTATTTACTGTTCTTGATATCTGATTGACAGCCGTAATGTGACTATGGAGGGATCTTTCCTAATCACAGGTAGCATGGTTGGTTCTGTCATGTGTCGTATTTACGTATTTTAGGAAGTGGGGCGTGACATCTCCCCACATTCTTTAGAATTGGCCAATCATGAACAGCTGCAATCTTTTCGGGGCCAACTGCAATTCTATCACCAGATACAACGTGACCCAAGAACTTCACTTCTTCGAGCCAAAACTCACACTTTCTCATCTTAGCATATAACTTTTCTTGTCTCAATGTCTGCCGTGTGATTCTAAAGTGTTCTTCATGCTCTTCCTTACTCCTCGAATAGACCAAAATATCATCAATAAATACCATCGCGAACTGATTTAGAAATGGTGATTCGGTTCATTAATTCCATAAATATCGCCGGTGCATTAGTAACTCCAAATGATATAACTAAATACTCGTAATGCCCATATCGAGTTCTGCAAATGTCTCCTTCTTTCACACGAACTTGATGATATCCTGATCGTAAATCCAACTTCGAGAAAACACTCGCGCCACTTGGTTGATCGAATAATTCGCCTATATAAGGGATTGGGTACTTATTCTTAATAGTCACCCGATTTAACTCTCGATAGTCGATGCACATCCTCCGCGTGCCATCTTTATTCTTGACTAGAAGAACTGGAGCTTGAACCGCTGCTGTGAATCCAACCTTTCTCTAGTATTTCAAAAACTTGTTTCTTTAGCTCTTCCAGTTCCACCAGTGCCATCGGATAATAAGCCTTTGAAATCGGCGCTGCTCCGGGAATAAGATCAATCGTGAACTCCACATCTCGTTTTAGCGATAAACCCGAGATCTCCTCAAACACATCTATGAAATCCCGAACTACCACTGGTGCTTCCTCCTCGATTACTTCCATCGAAGAAAATGAGGCGCCTGTCGGCCTATCCCTAAATTCGACTGGCAGATCTGAATACGAACCCCGGATGTCTGGGAATCCGGAAAATTACTTTCTTTGCCCAACAATCAATGTGAGCGTGGAAAATGCCAAGAAAATCCATTCCCAAGACAACATCATAACTGCCAGTATCAATCACCAAGAAATCCGTGAACAACTCCCATCTATAAATAAAAATCGAGCAACCTTTGCACTCACTACTAAATATAATTCTCCCATTCCCAGTGTGTATGTCCCAACAATTAAATAAGGCCGTGTGTGGGATAGAGTGTGCACTAATAAATTTGGACGACATAAAATAATGGGATGCACCAGAATCGAATAATGTCAATGCAGGAAAATTAGAAACAAGTAGGATACCTGAAACAATATTGTCTGAAGTTTTGGCTTCCTCGGCCGTCAAAGTGAAAGCCTGTCCCTGATTAGGCCTCTGAGTAATCTGCTTCTGCCCATAAGTCTGCTTCTGTGGTGGTCTTTGAACATCGTCTCTCAATCGTAGTTTCGAAGGGCACATACCAATGGCATGGTCAGCTGATCCACAAACTAAACAAAGTCCAAGCATCCTTCGACATTCTTTTTGCGTGTGGCCGGGTAGAAGGCAAAAGTCACAAATCACGGTTTTTTCTGATATGATACAAAAGACTTTTTCATAGGTATTGTCCCTCATTTGTTGACCCAAATGCCTCTGCGTCTATGAACTCTGGTTGGCGCATACGGAGTCTTCCGCACTACAACCTCTTGCTGTTGATTACCCTTTACTTTTACTGATAAACTTTGTTGTTCCCTAACCGCCTTGAGAACTTGGGAGAAGGTGGTCAATCCCAACGATATGATTTCTCTGAATCTCCACATCCAAACTACGCATAAACCGCCTTACCCTATCTGCCTCGTTGGTCACCAAGGGCCTCGCAAATCGATTGAGTCGAGTCCACTTAGCCGCATGTGTATCAACGGATCCTCCATTCTGTTTCAAGCTAATGAACCTATCTTCCATTTCCTCCCTGGCAGATTGTGGAAAGAACTTCTCCAAGAAACTTCACGAAAAAGTAGCCCAGCTGATTGGCTTGGTCAGACAGATCTCCTCAACAAGCCATCGCTCACAGGCGTAGTCTACTAATTGGATGCGTACTACATCCACCACTTTCTCATCTGGAATCTGTACGGCAACAAGAAGGTTTTCTGTATCTACTAGCCACCGCTACGCTGGCAATGGCTCCTCTAATCCTGTAAATGTGGACGGACCGAGCTTCCTGAAGTCCACCACAGTGCCCTCACGTTGTGTTGGTTTGGGAGCTGCTGCCCTATCAGCTACTGTGATAACAGTCTGTTGGACCGTCCTTAGGCCCTCTTGAAAAGCCTCGGCATGTCGTCGATTCAACTCTGTTTGACGCTTCTGGTTTTCCAGCATACCACATACGACCCCAAGTAATGCGGCGGCGTCTACACACCTCTGGTATGCCCGCAAATCTCTATCTTCCATGATTCTAGAGCCAAGAACACTGAAAATGATTAGCAATGGTAAACATGATTCAATAAACAAGAATTCGAGAAACAATAGATTCAAGACTGGCAAGGTAGTAATATGGCAGGACATATTCCTAATTCCGGGTTTCTGGTCAATATATTGGGTCCAATACCCAACTACAAATTGAACCAAAACCGACTAATCCTAAAACCTATGCGGCTCTAATACCAACAAAACCTTGTCACACCCTGCTTCCCAAGATAAGTAAATACAATACGTGACAAACCTAACCATGGTACCTATGGCGAGGAAAAATCCTTCCATAATCACATTACGGCTGCCAATCAGATATTAATAACAGTAAATAAAAATCTAACTAACACATGTCCAACTGCTACAGTAAAATAATAACGAGAAAGCAGCGGAAACAAATAAGGATCCAATAAGAAATAATATCCTAATCACGTCCCTTATGGGATCACAACGTTAAACTATAACTAGAAAATAAAAATAAACTAAATATCTCTAAACTAATTGGCAAAGCTCCTCACTGCTCAGCTTGCTTGTCGAAATATTCTCGATCTTCCTGCGACAAGGTTAAAGGAACCGAGTCATGCAAAATCCAAACGTCAGTGCGTCATAAATATCATAATAATAAACTGAGTAATGTACTATAAGGTGTTATATGCAAAATGAAGTATAATTATAAACAATCACTCACATGTGATATATCAGCAGGCTATAGGTATCTCACATGTATCCTAAAGTCTGTGTTTTTAGGTTATCTATCCTAACGCTATTTGAAACCAATTAATGGAATTCTCGATATAAATCAATAGTATCTCGAGCATGCCGGGACCACGGTCATGACTCTCAGAGATGAATTTAAGACGTGCCGCTAGACGGTGAAAACAATATCATGTATAGACGAATGATGTCAGCATCATCATTCCGAGGCTTGAAGCCCGTATCGACTGACCAGTTTCTGGAAATTAGAGAACTGTTGAGTTACAAGTCGGGGTTTATTATTGATTTCCCTTTTCCCCCAGGTTTCGTGT
Source organism: Agapanthus africanus (assembly GCA_030015575.1). Classification (NCBI taxonomy): domain Eukaryota; kingdom Viridiplantae; phylum Streptophyta; class Magnoliopsida; order Asparagales; family Amaryllidaceae; genus Agapanthus; species Agapanthus africanus. Next base: position 194,350,148 of record CM057339.1, on the reverse strand, counting down.
TTAAGTCAGGTATCAATAGGAAGTCTACCCAATGCCAATACATGAATAATGTCACGCCCCGCTTCCCAGAGTACGCTAAGATAGGCACGTGACATAGCCAACCATGCTACCTGTGGATAGGAAAAATCCCTCCACAGTCACATTACGGCTGTAGAGATATCAAGAACAGGAAAGTAAACTAAACTATCTAGTACATGTCCATAAGCCAGAATAAATGAGTCAAGAAATACTATAATATGCGGAAGCAAAAGATCCAATAAATACAACACCTGGAAAGTAAAACTGGATACCAACAGGATCCTTACCGCTCGGTCTAACAGCAGCAGTACTTCTGATCAGTCGGCAACAAAGGTAGAGGATCTGGGCCATGCAAAACCCAGACGTCAGTGCGTCATAACATCACGCAATAACATAAACAGGGTAGCAAAACATGCAGGTATGTGTATGAACAGTAAAACAGATATAACAGTAATATAAGTGAGGATAGTGAGGGTAATATGCAGTGTGTAATCTAAACTGGTCTACTATATTAACTACTCTCAAGTCTTTGAAATCAATTTGATGAATCATCGATGTAACTCAATAGTATCCCGTGCGTGCCCGGGATCACGGTGAAGATTCTCGGGCTGAAACCGAGACATGCAGTTAGGCACTAAAAGGAAAAGGGGTAACGATGGATGATGTCTGTAGCATCATCCCAAGGCTGGCCTAGCCTTTAAAAAGGTAGTGGGTAACGATGGATGATGTCAGCATCATCATCCCAAGGCTGGCGTAGCCTCTAAAACTGATCAGTAAAGGTATCGAACTGTCGAGTTACAAGTCAGGATTCATCATTGATTTTCCCATACCCCCAAGTTGTATATTCAAGTCAAGTATTGATAAATCTAGAGCTAATGCCAACACAGGATCAGCAGGTAAAGGTTTGTCTGGATAGACAACAGGGAATGTCCGTAGGGACAACATGTCAAAGCTGTTGGCATTAGTAACAAGATCAGATAACAGGTAAAGCCATGGTACGTCAAGTCAAGTCAGGTAGTATATAAGTATCATGTCATGTCAAGAAGTGCACGGTATCACGTCGTGTCAAGTAGTAGGTGTATCAAGCCATGTCAGGGGTGCACAACATGTCACGTGGGTGCTCATAATCAAACTAAAATAAGCATGGGTATACAAAACAGGTATAGGGTACTAATGGAACAATAAAATGGAACATTGTAATGTGGTAAGCAAAAGGTACAAATTAAAACATATGGATGCACGGTTATCGATTTGAGTTAGGGGATAGTTCCAACATTAATTAAATACAGTTCAATCAAATATGGAATGTTAAAATCTTATTATTATGGGTTAAATGATCTAGGGATGCAATTATATATATAATAGGTTAGATGGATGCAAACGGGTGTCCGATAGGGTAGAAACTATTAAAAGGGTACTATAGGCTATGCAAATAATTATTATGTGGTTCAATTACGGATATGGGTATCGTGTATCGTAATCTAATATGTAACATGATATGTTTCAAGTTCTAAAACTAAAATAATATAAGTTGAACATCGAATGGTAAAATGTAATATAGGGCACCAAATTCAGACTTCATGCTTAAAATATATCTAAATAAATGTGAAATATTATAAATAGCATGTAGCAAGTTTTACTTGCCTCGATCAGATCACGATACGGGATGCGCACGCAGCGCCCAAAGTCGGCAAATGTAGCAATGCACCCACGGCGCACACGGGACTGAACCAAGCAATGCAGGAACGGACAACGCTGGATAGGGATGTCTACAGGGTCGCCCGGATCAGCGGCAGGGGCTCCGGCGATCACCGGAAAGAACACGATCAAGAAAAGAAAGAAAAAGAAGAAGAGGAAGAGGAAAGGGAGAGAAGAAGAGCAAGAGAAGGACTGCGCTGGGCCTTTTGTATGGCTCTGGGTCAGGGACAGGGAGGCGACGGGAAGCCGACATGGGTTTTCCGGCGATGAACAATGATGGATACAAGAGGGTTTTGGCAGTGAAAGATGGGTTATTGAAGTCGGGGCTGTGGGTTTCTAGGATCGGGTTGTGAGTTGGGGTCGGGAGAAAGAAGGTGATGCTGGTGGTGATGATAATGATGATGATGGAGTCGGGTCGACGGGGTTTTCCGGCGAGGTGTGGGTGAAGTGAGGTGAAAGTTTCTGGGTTTTTGGTTGCGAGGTTTGGTGTGCAAGGTCGGGTTCTGGGTTGGCCGAGAAAGGAGAGGAGGCGGAGGAGATGTGGTGGTGATGCAGGGACGGTCGCCGGCGACGAGGAGGTGGCGGTGGAAGTAGGTGTGCAGGTGTGCTTTCGGTGAAGGGAGGAGAGGGAGAGGAAGTGGAGACGAGGCGAGGGTGAGGTCGGGGTTTAGGCGGCGACGAGATGGCGGAGGCGGCGTCGGCGATGAGGAGGCAAGGTTAGGGTTTTGGGTTTGTATGAAAAAGAAATGAGGAAGGAAGAATTATACAGAGAGAGGGAGAGAGAAAGAATTAGCGAGAGGAGAGAGAGAAAGATTCTGAGAAAGAGAAAGAGGAGAGAGAGAGAGATCGAGATGAGAGAGAGGAATAGAGAGATAGAAAGAAAGAAAGAGATCGAGAGGGGGGAGAGAGGGGGAGAGGAGAGATAATATTGTATTTTAGCGAGGAGAGAGAAAGAGAGAAAAGAGAGATTCTGAGAGAAAGAAGATAGAGGAAGAGATATATTGAGAGAGAGAGAGGTGGGGTCGGCGCATAAAAGAAGAGTCTGATTAGTCTAGAAAAATATTTTAAAGAAAGAAAATTTTAAAAGATTTTTGTGTAACCAACAGTATAAAAGAAAATTTATTCGATTAATATTAAAAGATTTTAAATAAATGATTTTTGGCGAGATACAAAAGTATTTCAAAACGCGCCCGGGACGGGTCCAAAAATTTAGATTTAAAATACGAAAAATATATACGACTTCCAAATTTCAAAATGAATGCCCAGTTAAAGAAAAAGCATACCCCCAAGAACGGATGCACGTACGTGCGCATAGCCATCCAAACACGTCCGTTTCACTGAACGGGACGAGAACAAGATGTGCGGATGCTACCACGGAGTTAGGGGTATCATGCAGGTTATGAAACGCAATTTTAAATTATTTTCTGTGACCTAAAATGTTATATGATAAAAGATGCAATACTAGATAAATACCAGTATGTACTAAACATGAGATGCACGTGTCCATGCAATAAGTCAAGGTAATCTATAAATAAGAATCAAACAGGTTCAAGCAAGCGGGTCGGGTCAAATGTAATGTAAAAGTGTAACTACCATTCGCATCCAAACAAGACATATCAGTAAAATACCACAGATAATAAATACGGAACAAAATTTTGTATAACTGAACTCGGTTGTTACATTATACCCAACTACAAAAAGAATTTCGTCCTCGAAATTCCAAGAACAAGAAAGGATAAACAATCAAGAATTTCAAGAATAGATGTGGAAACTTCTGTCGGATTTCATCTTCTCGTTCCCCAAGTTGATTCTCCATGTGAGCGATTACCCAAAGAAACAAATACAAGAGAGATAACTTTGTTCTTAAGAACCCTTTCCTTTCGATCCACAATCGACATTGGTTGCTTCTCAAAAGTCAAATCTTCACGTACAGTCAGCTCCGAATGATCCTACACATGTATTTCATCTCGAACATATTCACGGAGTTGAGATACATAAAACACGTCATGAACATTCGCCAAATATTGCGGTAACGCCAAACGGTATGCTACTTCTCCAACACGCTCCAAAATCTCAAAAGGTCCAAAGAATCGAGGACTAAGCTTTCCTCGACTTCCGAAACGGATCACCCCTCTAGTCAGTGATATCTTCAAGAATACTAAATCACCAACGGTGAACTCTAGAGGTCTTCTCGATGTATCTGCCCAACTCTTTTGTCGGTCTTGTGCTGCTTTCATATGATTCCGGATAGTGTTAACCTTCTTAACTGTTTGCATAATCAAATCTGGTCCCAACAATCTTCGTTCTCCAATATCGTCCCAACAAACATGTGAGCGACACTTGCGACCATACAATGCTTCGAATGGAGCCATCTGAATAGTCCCCTGAAAGCTGTCGTTGTAAGAAAACTCCACCAAATATAGATGATCCTCCCAAGAACCCTTGAAGTCTAACATGCAAGCTCTCAACATGTCTTCAAGAGTTTGGATCGTTCTCTCCGACTGGCCATCTGTCTAAGGATGATAAGCTGTGCTAAACTTCGATCGAGTCCCCAAACTTTCCTGTAAGCTCCTCCAGAAGTGTGATAAGAAACGGGTGTCACGGTCGGACACGATGCTCACCGATACTCCATGCAGTCTTACAATCTCCTGTATGTACCATTCTGCCAAAGCTTCTGTTGATCGACCAACTCGAAATGGTATGAAATGAGCTGCCTTGGTCAATTGATCGACAATCACACAATCTGCATTGTTGCCTTTTGGACTCCGCAGTAAAGCCGTCACGAAATCCATGGTTATATGTCCCCGCTTCTATTGGGGAATCGGAAGTGGTTGCAATAAACCAGCAACCCTTTGATGTTCAGCCTTAACTTGCCGACACACCAGGCACTTCGCTACAAAGCGGGCATCTCCCGTTTTAAGCCTTCCCACCAGAAATGCTGTCGTAGTTCACGATACATCTTCGTGCCTCCTGGATGTACGGAATATGCGGAACTGTGTGCCTCCTTCATAACTTCTTCGCGGATGTCTCCCTTTGGCACACACAAACGACTACCATATCGCAACGAACCATCTTCATAAACCAATAAGTCCGTTCGAAGTACAGCTTCAACCTGTTCTCGAAACTTCTGCAATCTTGGGTCCTGCAATTGCGCTGCTTTAATATTCTCGATCAACGACAACTGTCTTTGCAGCTGCACCAATTGTCCCGAAGAATGCGGTAGCACAACCTCCAAATCAAATCTTCAAGAATCTTCAATAAGTTTCTTCTGTGCAGTCAACGTCTGAATTGCTGGCAACCGACTAAGCGCATCCGGCACAACATTAACTTCCCCGGATGGTACTTAAGATCAAAATCGTAGTCAGCCATCAGCTCCAACCATCTACGCTGCCTCATATTAAGCTCCGTCTGCGTGAACATATACTCCAGGCTTTTGTGATCGGTAAATACTTCGACCCTTTTGCCCAATAAGTAGTGTCTCCAAATCTTCAAAGCGAAGATCACAGCTGCTAGCTCCAAGTCATGAGTTGGGTAATTATTCTCATGGGTCTTCAACTGTCTTGATGCGTAAGCTATAACCTTCCCATGCTGCATCAAAACACATCCCAAACCTTTCCCAGATGCGTCGCTGTGAATCACCAATCCTCCGGGCACGGTCAGAATAGGAGCGGTTATCAACTTTTGCTTCAGTGCCTCAAAAGCTGACGCACACCTATCCGTCCACACAAATGGTACTTCCTTGCGCGTAAGCTTGGTCAAAGGCTCAGCCAAACGAGAAAAATTCTCCACGAACCTTCTATACTACCCGGCAAGTCCAAGAAGCTTCTTATCTTCGCAACATTCTTCGGAATCGGCCAATCTCGAACTGCTGTAATCTTTAGGGATCAACGGCGATTCCATCTCCAGCCACAACATGCCCCAAAACTTCACTTCTTCAAGCCAAAACTCGCACTTGCTCATCTTTGCATACAATTTCCTTGCCTCAATGTCTGCAGTGCGATCTTCAAGTGTTCTGCATACTCTTCAATGCTCCTCGAGTAAACCAGAATATCATCAATGAACACCACTATAAACTGGTCCAAGAATGGTGAAAAGATTCGGTTCATCAAGTCCATAAATATCGCCGGTGCATTCGTTACTCCGAAGGGCATCACTAAATACTCGTAATGTCCATACCGAGTTCGGAACGCAGTCTTGCAAATATCTTCTGATTTAGCTCGGACCTGATGATATCTGGACCGCAAATCTAGTTTCGAGAATACCCTCGCGCCACTAAGCTGCTCAAATAATTCACCAATGCGAGGGATCGGGTATTTGTTCTTAATAGTCACCCGGTTTAATTCTCGATAATCGATGCACATCCTCCTTGTGACATCCTCTTCTTTACTAGAAGAACTGGAGCTCCCCAAGGCGAGTTACTGCAGCGAATCCAACCCTTCTCAAGTAATTCAGTAACCTGCTTATTGACTTCTTCCAACTCCACTGGTGCCATCGGATAATACGCTTTTGAGATTGGCGCTGCACCAGGAACAAGATCAATCACGAACTCCACGTCTCGTTTTGCGGTAAACCCGAGATGTCCTCGAACACGTCCATGAACTCCCGAAATATAGCTGGCGCTTCTTCCTCATCAACTTCCATCGACGAAAGAACATTATTTGTCGGCCTAGCCCTAAACTCGACTGGCCCGACAGAACTGCTTCCTCCAGCAAAACAAGCTCCGGATGTCCGGGAATCTGGAGAATCACTTTCCTTTCCTTACAATCAATATGAGCGTGGAAGTGCCGCGAAAATCCATTCCCAAGAAAACAACAAACGAAGGGATGCACCAGAATTGAATAATCCTAATGCGGGGAAAACAAGAACAAGTAAGATACCGAGATGACTTCATCCGAAGTCAAGATACTAAAGAGGATTAAGCACGGTAAACATGATTCAAGCTGGCGATAAAACAAGAACTGATAAGCAATGAAACCGAGAGAAGCAAGGTAATATAACGATCATAAAACAAGGAAATGAATCAAAACTAGAATTCCAAGTTACTTAAATAGAGTACCGCATTGTAACCATGCTGCAGTTCATAGTTACAATCACATAACTCCACTCAAGTCGCCTGAATCCTAGTATCAGAATCAAAAAAACAGGGAGAAACAATAGAGAACCAAAAGGTTTCAAGTCGAGATGCAAAGTGGTTTGCATATCGTCAAGGCAAAGGATAAGAGAAAGATATGATTCAAGAATCACGATAACAAGGTGGCAGGACATGCTCCTAATTACGAGTATTCTGATTCGTGTATTGGGTCCAATACCCAACTACAAAAGAATCAAACTCGATTAACCTATATCCTATGGCTCTGATACCAAAAGAACCATGTCACGCCCCACTTCCCAGAGTACGATAAGATAGGCACGTGACATAGCCAACCATGCTACCTGTGGATAGGAAAAATCCCTCCACAGTCACATTACGGCTGTAGAGATATCAAGAACAGGAAAGTAAACTAAACTATCTAGTACATGTCCATAAGCCAGAATAAATGAGTCAAGAAATACTATAATATGCGGAAGCAAAAGATCCAATAAATACAACACCTGGAAAGTAAAACTGGATACTAACAGGATCCTTACCGCTCGGTCTAACAGCGGCAGTACTTCTGATCAGTCAGCAACAAAGGTAGAGGATCTGGGCCATGCAAAACCCAGACGTCAGTGCGTCATAACATCACGCAATAACATAAACAGGGTAGAAAAACATGCAGGTATGTGTATGAACAAAAAAACAGATATAACGGTAATATAAGTGAGGACAGTGAGGGTAATGTGCAGTGTGTAATCTAAACTGGTCTACTATATTAACTACTCTCAAATCTTTGAAATCAATTTGATGAATCATCGATGTAACTCAATAGTATTCCGTGCGTGCCCGGGATCACGATGAAGATTCTCGGGCTGAAACCGAGACATGCCGCTAGGCACTAAAAGGAAAAGGGGTAACGATGGATGATGTCAGTAGCATCATCCCAAGGCTGGCCTAGCCTCTAAAAAGGTAGTGGGTAACGATGGATGATGTCAGCAGCATCATCCCAAGGCTGGCGTAGCCTCTAAAACTGATCAGTAAAGGTATCGAACTGTCGAGTTACAAGTCAGGTTTCATCATTGATTTCCCCATACCCCCAAGTTGTATATTCAAGTCAAGTATTGATAAATCTAGAGCTAATGCCAACACAGGATCAGCAGGTAAAGGTTTGTCTGGATAGACATCAGGGAATGTCTGTAGGGACAACATGTCAAAGCTGTTGGCATTAGTAACAAGATCAGATAACAGGTAAAGCCATAGTACGTCAGGTCAAGTCAGGTGGTATATAAGTATCATGTCATGTCAGGTAGTATATAAGTATCATGTCATGTCAAGAAGTGCACGGTATCACGTCGTGTCAAGTAGTAGGTGTATCAAGCCATGTCAGGGGTGCACAACATGTCACGTGGGTGCTCATAATCAAACTAAAATAAGCATGGGTATACAAAACAGGTATAGGGTACTAATGGAACAATAAAATGGAACATTGTAATGTGGTAAGCAAAAGGTACAAATTAAAACATATGGATCCACGGTTATCGATTTGAGTTTGGGGATAGTTCCAACATTAATTAAATACAGTTCAATCAAATATGTAATGTTAAAATCTTATTATTATGGGTTAAATGATCTAGGGATGCAATTATATATATAATAGGTTAGATGGATGCAAACGGGTGTCCGATAGGGTAGAAACTATTAAAATGGTACTATGGGCTATGCAAATAATTATTATGTGGTTCAATTACGGATATGGGTATCGTGTATCGTAATCTAATATGTAACATGATATGTTTCAAGTTCTAAAACTAAAATAATATAAGTTGAACATCGAATGGTAAAATGTAATATAGGGCACCAGATTCAGACTTCATGCTTAAAATATATCTACATAAATGTGAAATATTATAAATAGCATGTAGCAAGTTTTACTTGCCTTGATCAGATCACGATACGGGATGCGCACGCAGCGCCCAAAGTCGGCAAATGTAGCAATGCACCCACGGCGCACATAGGACTGAACCAAGCAATGCAGGAACGGACAATGCTGGATAGGGATGTCTACAGGGTCGCCCGGATCAGCGGCAGCGGCTCCGGCGATCACCGGAAAGAACACGATCAAGAAAAGAAAGAAAAAGAAGAAGAGGAAGAGGAAAGGGAGAGAAGAAGAGCAAGAGAAGGACTGCACTGGGCCTTTGGTATGGCTCTGGGTCAGGGACAGAGGAGACGACGGGAAACCGACGTGGGTTTTCCGGCGATGAACAATGATGGATACAAGAGGGTTTTGGCAGTGAAAGATGGGTTATTGAAGTCGGGGCTGTGGGTTTCTAGGATCGGGTTGTGAGTTGGGGTCGGGAGAAAGAAGGTGATGCTGGTGGTGATGATGATGATGATGATGGAGTCGGGTCGACGGGGTTTTCCGGCGAGGTGCGGGTGAAGTGAGGTGAAAGTTTCTGGGTTCTTGGTTGTGAGGTTTGGTGTGCAGGGTCGGGTTCTGGGTTGGCCGAGAAAGGAGAGGAGGCGGAGGAGATGTGGTGGTGATGCAGGGACGGTCGCCGGCGACGAGGAGGTGGCGGTGGAAGTAGGTGTGCAGGTGTGCTTTCGGTGAAGGGAGGAGAGGGAGAGGAAGTGGAGACGAGGCGAGGGTGAGGTCGGGGTTTAGGCGGCGACGAGATGGCGGAGGCGGCGTCGGCGATGAGGAGGCAAGGTTAGGGTTTTGGGTTTGTATGAAAAAGAAATGAGGAAGGAAGAATTATACAGAGAGAGGGAGAGAGAAAGAATTAGCGAGAGGAGAGAGAGAGAGATTCTGAGAAAGAGAAAGAGGAGAGAGAGAGAGATCGAGATGAGAGAGAGGAATAGAGAGATAGAAAGAAAGAAAGAGATCGAGAGGGGGGAGAGAGGGGGAGAGGAGAGATAATATTGTATTTTAGCGAGGAGAGAGAAAGAGAGAAAAGAGAGATTCTGAGAGAAAGAAGAGAGAGGAAGAGATATATTGAGAGAGAGAGGTGGGGTCAGCGCATAAAAGAAGAGTCTGATTGGCCTAGAAAAATATTTTAAAGAAAGAAAATTTTAAAAGATTTTTGTGTAACCAACAGTATAGAAGAAAATTTATTCGATTAATATTAAAAGATTTTAAATAAATGATTTTTGGCGAGATGCATTCAAAACGCGCCCGGAATGGGTCCAAAAATTTAGATTTAAAATACGAAAAATATATGCGACTTCCAAATTTCAAAATGAATGCCCAGTTAAAGAAAAAGCATACCCCCAAGAACGGATCCACGTACGTGCGCGTAGCCATCCAAACACGTCCGTTTCACTGAACGGGACGAGAACAAGATGTGCGGATGCTACCACGGGGTTAGGGGTATCATGCAGGTTATGAAACACAATTTTAAATTATTTTCTGTGACCTAAAATGTTATATGATAAAAGATGCAATACTAGATAAATACCAGTATGTACTTAACATGAGATGCATGTGTCCATGCAACAAGTCAAGATAATCTATAAATAAGAATCAAACAGGTTTAAGCAAGCGGGTCGGGTCAAATGTAATGTAAAAGTGTAACTACCATTCGCATCCAAACAAGACATATCAGTAAAATACCACAGATAATAAATACGGAACAAAATTTTGTATAACTGAACTCGGTTGTTACAAATAATCGTGTACATGTCTTGTCTAGCAAGACAACAAGTCAGGTCAATCAGGATAACGAGTTAATACTGTTGGCAGTAGTAGTTATTCAAGTAACAGGTATAAACAATAGCAGTATGTCGCAGGCTTGTCAGGTATTGTATGTTTACAAGAGAAATATTCAATGAAATAACATTAACCAGTTTATTTAATCCACTATACAAATAACTAATGTATACTATTTAAATTGTAAAGTCTGATTAATTCGTTTACTATATAATATATTTTAAAACCTATTTATAATAAAGTTTTGCATTTGTCACTTAATATAAACTAATTTGTATCTGCTAAAATAGTTCACATAAGTAATTTTGCGCAGTTTCACAATTACAACAACACACGGCTATTGTTTCTAATAAATACGAATTATCTATAGTAAATTGTATATTAATAACAGTTTGCAAAAATTATATATATATGTACATTATAAATATATTAAAGTTTGGTATATGTAAAATAGTATGTTACAAGTTAGGAAATTTGCCTTGATCGGTGAAAGAATATGACGACGAATATGGATACCCGCACGATGACATGATCGAGAAACACGATGTACGATCGAAACAAGTCTCGGTCAGGCAAGTGCGACGATGGGGGTGTCTTCTCGTGCTCTGAACTTCAGGACTTGGGTCAGGGTTCAGATTGTCGGTGAGAGGAAGTAGGTGGTCATGGCGGCGGCGGCGACGAGATTGGGATGGCAACGAGAAGTTCGGGGATGAAGGGTCTTGGTAAGAAGAAGATGAGGCTGCTGCTGATGATGATGGTGTGTAGTCAGGGTTGTGATCGTCGGCGGGGAAACAAGGTGGAGGCGGCGGTGTTGCTGGGTTCGGCTCCGGCGAGGGTAGAAAGAAGAAGAAGAAGAAAATGTCGATGACGGTGTTCAGGGGTTTTGTCGAAGACGAGGAGGGAGACGACTTCGAGGTGATGAGGAGGTCAGGGGATGAAGGCGAGGTCGAGAGGAAAGGTTGGCGACGACGGCAAAATGGATAAAGAGCGGAGGTCGGCAGTAATGGTGGTGTTGGATCACGAGGACAGAGATGATGATGACGAGGATGATGGTTGATGGGATGAGGTCTGCGGCGAGGTAAGGTAAGGGGGTGGGGGCGAGGAGGTGAGGTCGAAGGTGAGAAAGGGTGAGGGCTCAGGGTTCTTGGCGAGGGCGAGAAAGAGAGAGAGAGAATATATATATATATATATATATATATATATATATAACTATATATTATAGTTTTAGGATATGCAGATAATATCAAATTATAACCAAATTTCACCATAATCTCGTCAAAAATATATTTTGAAGAATAATATATATACGTAAAATTTTAAGTCATAATGCAAGAATAGAATTTTAAATACATATGCCCCATAATATAAGATTTAAAAATGATTTAAAATAAATATATAGAGTTAATAAACATTTGGTTATATGATATCTTGAGATTTAAACGAGATAGATAAAAGCAAACTAAGATATGTGATGATGAACCATGTGATGGTAGTTAGCAAAAATATAATTTATTCTTAATTTGTGGTTACTAAAAAATATATGATTATATATATATATATATATATATATATATATATATATATATATATATATATATATATATATATATATATATATATATATATATATATTATACTAGATCCACATAAAATTCAGTTTACTAATAAATATCAAATATAATCTAGCACCTTACTAGATTTCACACATGCGGGTCGAGTCGGATAACCACTACTATTATTCAAACCGCTCGCAACCCAAATGAATAAAATAGAAGAAATACAAAACAAGTGTTAACATACCAACTAATATTGTATAAATGTACCAGGGTGTTACAGTTCTCAATGGTCAACATCAAACCAACATGTATGGATAAGAACGAGGACTAGAAAGAGAAGGTTCTCAGGAAGACAATTGACTCGGAGAGTCAATGGTTCAGGGAATCAGCCCAGGAAGTTATGGACGACACCCACTCGAATGTACGAGTGAGAGTATGTTGGCAATTGAGCCAACCGGTGCAATTCCTACCCATGCGAATGGGCGAGTTTGAACCGGCCAGCGATGAGGCCGAATTCTACTGTGGTTAGGATTCGGTTTCCCATCTCTTTATCCTATACATACAAATATAAAGGGCTAGGGTTTTATATATGATATACAACAACAAAAAGAGAGAGAGATCCAAATAGAGAGCCGCCATATTCTGTCTTCGTACTTATTCTACTACGGTTGGTTAGCGGGATGGTTACGTGGAGGATTCTCGCTAGATCAAAGTGTAGTTTACTTCCGGCCGTTGCGTGGAGACGAGAGAGATTGGATTAAGTACGTGACAAGGGCGAGGATAACAATCCCACCATCGGATCAGGTATATCGGTAAAACGCTTACATAGATATGTAATTGTTTCCACTGCCGTGATTGTATATCATGTATTTATACACCTTTTTGCAACATGTATAAAATAGAATGATGAGAGAGAGAGCGGCAATAATTCTATTCAACCACGAGAAGGATGTCATGTAAAAATAACCAAGGAACATAATTAACTCGCAATTGATTGCAGTTCTAAATTACAAGGGAGGAAAAACGATAGGAAATCAAAGACTTGGTAAACGGATTTCAGCTGGAAAATACAATACATGTTTTATATGATTTCAGCTGGAAAATATAATACATGTTTTATATCTGAATTCAAAATAAAATGCTGTAATCGAATACACACAAATTTTGCAATGGTTGTAATTAATATTACCACTCATTTGAAGAACAACAAGGAGAAATAATTCTGGTCGATTGAATTTAAAACCATTAAAAAAAAATTGGGCCCCCAGTTACTATTTGAGGCGAATTTAGTTTGAAATCATGTATTAATATACAACAATTTATGTTTTCGTCGTACGAGTAGCTTAGAAGATTGGACTTTCGGAGACCGTGTTGGAATAAAGTGTGACATGTCGATGGCGTAGGTTGCTTCACTGAGGTTGAGAGTGAATCCCTCGCCGACGAGGGTTTGTCTGGGTCAGAGATTGGTATTTAAATTATCTCTAAGTTCGGTTTCTTGGGTGTACAATGCGATTCCCCTGCATTCAAGGTTTGGCTGAAGCGGTTAGGAGGATGCGAAGGCTTGAGCGTTCATGCGTGGCTTGTACAACGTGAATTCTTCAAAGCCGACCCTTTGTACACTGCAAGTCCCTATAGAGATAAATACCGGCCTCAGCTACTGCCTGTCAGCTTGTAGTTATCCCCCAATGCCATGTCTGCGACATGTCTTCCCATGCGCGACTAAAATGCCTAATTTGGCTTTTAGGCCAATACACTTTATGTAAGCTATACTTGAATGTAATTAAGCGTCTCTTACCAGATACATGTATATTCAATTACGTTCATGGCTTCATGTTCTACAAACACAGCCTATAGGACTTGTTTGTTAAATAAAAACAAATGTAAAACGACCGCTATATTTATGGCTAATGATGTCAATTTTCTGACCGATAATCAGCGACGAATAATATAACATGCCAGTCTTCATCAATTATTTTCTTTCCCTTTTATCTAATTCTCCTATAAACCATATTGGATTTTTTATTTGCTAAACATATAATTTTATATCCAAATGAAAATGAACGAAATATTTAATACAATTAATTTTGTATAAAACGTGCATCTCACCTGCATACTACTAGCATTTTTATATCCAAAAATCAACCTTAAAAGTCCTACTGATAACTGTATATTGTATGCATGCCACCGAACAAATTTGCTGGATGCACCTTGAGACAGCAAAGATCCAAGCAACCATTCTCATGGATAAATTTTTATAAAAAAAAACAGCGATTTTTAGTTCCGCAAATCATGGGAATTTGCAAAAAGACAGCTCCCTTGATATCACTACTGGGATTCGCACTCCTCAATCAAAAGCCCTTCCCCTTGTGGCCCCCCAAAAAAGGAAAAAAGCATCATAATTCCTTCTTTTTACCTCCTCCTCTTTTCTCAACTGCTGCTTCGATCTCTCAGAGGAAGAAAGAAGATTCTTGATTTAGGGCTTTCAGCGACATTTGATGAGGTGAGGTTTTAATCTCTTTGCTATAAATTTCACAGGTATTTTTGGTGGTCTGTCTTGTGTTTGTGAATTTGCCGCTGTGAAGTTATAATTCTTAGTTTTTCTTTTCCTTTTGATCTTTTGTTGTTAATTCGGTTAATGGTAGCACTGAGTGTGATTAAACTGCTCATGGCTCTCTTTTGTTTGCGCAAGTTTTCATTGCTCCCCTTATTCTAATAATTCTGATGGCAAGAAATTTAGGAACTCAGCATTAAATCAAGCAAGGCTTTCAAAGACAATGATGAATGAGATTTGCAGCTTAGATTCCACAAAATTTTATCGTAAAGTTTGTAGGTTATGGAACGCGGTATGCACCACCATGCGGTTGAGTGGTGCATACCACATATGTTGTATATGTGCCACATATTCGATTGCATATGTGGTATGGCTCTTCAAAGAAAAAAGAGAGGGGAGAAGGAAAGGAAAGTGAAATAAGAAAGAAGTCGAAGAAAAACAAGTGACCTTTTTTTGAGGGGGGGGGGGAGGGGGGGAGGGGAGAGGAAGGGTTAGATTAGATATTATAGTTTATACTAATAAAAACTGAGATACATTGAAGAAACATACCTTCTCTATAAGGTAAGTAAACCTTAGAAGAGCAGAACAAAAAAAAATAAATAAAAAATTTATAAAGAAACGGGGTCATCTATGTTTAATTGATTAGGTTGTAGGTCAAGTATAGTACCTGTTTAACCACATAAGGTTTCAAACCCATTTGCATTAAACAATACCGGCACGTGTGTTTTTCAGCAATGGATATGAGCCGGGAGGCCACATAACACATTAAACATAATTGTCATTTATGTTTAGTTTTATGCACCGGGAGGCCACATAATGCATTTGTGGGTGCATATGCGTTGCATAAAGCACAGTTTCGTGTTATACGCTTTGTCATTATGGCCTAAAAATGTGTTTTGATGGAGCAATCCTAATGGAATGATTAAAATTTGGCTATTTTTCCCTAGTCAATCACAGCATTTAGTACAATAACCATGGATGGCAGTCTTGTTCTTGTGGATTTTTCCTTGTGATGTTATAGTACTGTTGCTTTTCCTAAAAGGTTAAATGACTTGCATTTGATCTCTGTTTTTTTAGTTAGTGATAGCCTTGATTGCAATTAACTGCTCATGTTTGTTGTTATATTTTCCTTGCACAATCCCCTCCATCCCCCAAAAAACAAAAAACAAAAACAAAAAACAAAAAACAAAAAACAACAACAAGAAGTTAATTGTATTTTTTTTTTGTTATTTCTGATTGCAGAAAGGGATATTCGTGTTAGGTTTATGACGAGGGCAGCTCGTGCTTTTGGCGTGTCATCTGATGTGAATTTTTCATCAAATCGATTCCCGAGCTACAAGTTAGGAAAAAACAATGTAATTATTGAGTCGGAGGAGCATGCAGAAGTGCCATCCCTTAAGGACATTGTTGCTAAAGAGACTGCTGAGCTGTTAAAGCAGCAGCAGCGCCTCTCTGTTCGCGACCTAGCCAAGCGGTTCGAGAATGATTTTGCCTCAGCTCCCAAGTTGCATGATGAGGTTTTGCTATGACCTTCTTAATTAAATGCACAAATCATCCGTATAGAACTTGTTAAATGTCCCTGCCACAGTTCATAACTTTGAATTTGTGAGGAGGTTGAAGGAATATGAAAGTGATGAGGGTTGAAAGAATATATTTTATATTCTAACACTTCCCCTTAAAACTTGAGCTTTTGCGTAATGATATTTTTAATATAAATTAATCCTTATTTAATATGCGCCCGGAGGGACTTGGACCTGTGTTGCTTCGTACAATGTTAAATGTCCCTTCCACGGTTCCACTGCTCCAAAACATTGAAGTTGTGATGAGGGGTTGAGGGAATGTGTTTTATATACTAACTTTAGGTGATTTATTACTGCAAACACTCAAAGTCTAATTTAAAACAACACAAACAATTTCGACAGTTAACTCAGACAATCTCGAGTTGCTTAGAGTTGAATATGAGTGTGTTTAGGTTATGATCGATGAAAAGAGTGCGTGTTTGTGCTAATAATTGCTTAAGGTGCTAAATGACTTAAACTAAGGTATTTTTTTAATGCAATTAACCCAATGAACAGTAACCCCTGAAAAATGGATCTCTGTTAGTTGAATCAATATATTGAAGCTAGAATCTGGATACCATGAAGGGCATCTACATAGTGCTTACTATGCATTTTTTTTATTGAAAACAACAGTTTCCAATTTACAAAATCTATAGGTGGGCCTTATTGCTTATTGTTTCCATTTAATCTATCAAATCTGCCTAATTTTTCCCCTTTAAACTTGCACCTCTCACTTCCAATCACAAATCAGATGATCAATATTGTTTATTATTTAGATCCTTAAGCTTATGAAGTCTTTTTTTCCCCCTCCCAATATATGTTTATTGATGGAGATTGTCCAATTGAAAAACGAATAACAAAGTTTTGAAATTTATATACTAAGAAATCACAATATGAAATTCCAATTACATCTGACCGAACACAAAAATTGAAGTTCCTTGGAATTTACTACTCTAACCAAATAACATGAACCGCAAATGCAAATGCGTATTTTTTAATTTCATGAATTGAATGAGAATCAGATAATTGCAAGTAGATATTTCATTTTGAAGACAAACTTGGCTTGCTTGGACATTCCAGGCTAGGTGGAGAGATCTAGCTTCACTAGAAAAGCATGTCCTTTTAAAGAAGCTAAGTGATTTACTGGAATCACTTAGAAGACGCGTGGTTGGTAGAAACAAGGACGAAGTTGACAAGGCCATCTCTATGGTATGCTTCTTTTTTATTCTTTCAGGTTTGTTCTATGTCATTTCAATGCATGTTTTGTGTTAATGGAAAGAAATCATAAACCACAGTCCGCATCACACGGTAAATTATGTACAGACTACAGAACAATACCTTCTACAATCAGTTTTTGAGTCTCATGCACACACTTGGAGAGAATGCTAAGGAGAGGATGTCCGCCATATTTTACCTGTAAACTACCTTCGTTCTCCGATGGTCAGTCATTTCAAGATTAATTCAATAAACCCATGTCATACTTCTAATTTAGTAAGATGAACTTGAATTTTTGAACATATCTGATGACTGCAATTTTTAAGAGGGAAAATGGTTCTCGGCCCCTGGGCCTAAAAAGCAATGGCTCTAGGTCCTTGCCCAAAAAGAAGTCGTGACAACCTCCCTTTCACCAAAAGCATTGGTTTAGGTCCCTACCATACACCATAGTATGCATCAGCCTCTTTCAGTGTTCTAAAAAGCGGTTTTGGCGGCCGCCTAGACGGAAGTGGTGTTAGGCCGCCCTGATTCAGCTCTATGCGGTTTAATTAAGCGGTTTAAGCTCTTAATAAGCGCTTAATCCGCTTAGTCCGCTTAAGCGAGCACCTGAGCGGACCTAACCCACTTAATGGAATATAATTTAGTCATTTTTAAGCACCATGGGTCGGGTTTGTTCTCTTTTCACCATATCTGATCCAAACCTATATTTAATGAAATAAAAGTCAGTCAATTTTGTCTTCTTTAAAGCATAATTTTTTAATTATACAGCTCAAAATCTATTTTTTGCCGACTTTTACTGTTAAAACATTAATATGCTACTGGTTATTATGCTGAAATATCAATATATTTCTGTTTCTAATACTAAAATTTCAATATGTTGCTGATTTCTATGCTGAAATGTTAATATACTGCTAAAATTTCAATATGTATATATATAAAATATAATTTTAACCAGAATTAATAATGTTGTAAAAACTGACGTACCACACGGTGAATCCTCCTGTCGATGAAAGAATCACACAGGCACAGCCTATCAAATAAATGATATAGCGCAGCGGAATACGAAACAGGATTCGGTGTTTCGGAATCGAATGAAAAAGATATAACTGATGACTGATCAAGCCACTCAGAAAAGAGCATACCAAGCAATCAATAACACAAGATATATCCAGATTTAGCCCCTAACTGGACTTACTCCTGCAACCACGATGAGAAACTTCCACTAGAGAAAGAATTATACGAGATTATACAAGCTCTCCTACTTACACAAACCTCACTACAAAGATGACACTTCAAAGGGAAACTCTCAATACAAAGATCAACTCAAACAAAAGTAGAGAAGAGAGCAGAGCAACTCTCTAACAAAACTCTTCAACCCTCTCAGTATTTTCCCTCGCACATAGTTCGCTGGACTTCTCCAGAGAACTACGTGCGAGGGAAAATACGTCAGTTTTCTAGAGAACTGTGTGAAGGAAAATACAGAGAGGGTTGAAGAGTTTTGTTAGAGAGTTGCTCTGCTCTCTTCTCTTCTTTTGTTTGAGCTGATCTTTGTATTAAGAGTTTCCTTTTGAAGTGTCATCTTTATAGTGAGGTTTGTGTGAATGAGAGAGCTTGTATAATCTTGTGTAATTCTTTCTTTAGTGGAAGTTTCTCGTCGCGGTTGCAGGAGTAGGTCCAGTTGGAGGCCGAACCTGGGTATATCTTGTGTTACTGATTGCTTGGTGTGCTCTTTTCTGAGAGTCTTGATTAGCTGTCAGCATATCTTCTTCATTCGATTCCGAAACACCAGATTCTGTTTCGTATTCCGCTGCGCTATGTCATTTGTTTGTAAGGCTGTGCTTGTGTGATTCCTTCGCCGTCAGGAGGATCATCGTGTGGTACGACAGTATTTACAACAAGTGGTATCAGAGCTTTAGGCTGGTGTTTTGGGTGAGCAAAAAAATGAAGTCTACAAATTACAAGATCGAAAAGTTCGATGGGCGCAACAACTTTAGCCTATAGAGGCTGAAAATGACGGCTCTGTTGAAGCAGCAGGGCGTGTATCTTGTCTTTGTGAAAGACAAAATTCTGCCGACAACTACAGAAACGATGGAGGACAAGGCTTTCAGTGCGATCCTTAGCTTCATTTAGCCAACGAAGTTCTTTGCGAAGTTGCGCAAGAAATTACGGTGGCTGGGTTATGGAGCAAGTTAGAGGCTCTGTACATGAAGAGATATCTTACAAACCGTCTCTATCTGAAGCAACGGCTATACATCTTGAAGATAAAGGAGGGGACATCGGTCAAAGACCACCTAGACGAGCTCAACCAGATCGTGATGGACTTGCATAATGTGGAGGTAAAGACATAGGACGAGGATCAAGCCATGATCCTACTCTATTCTTTGACCCCAGGTATAGTCAGTTCGTGAAATCTATGGTGTACAGCCGAGACAAACTCTCATTAGAGGATGTCAAGACGAGTTTGCTCAGTGAGGTGTTAAGGGAAAAGGTGGTTGGTGACAGGGAGTGTCATGGAGATGTGTTGTCCGTTCAAGGCCGTTTTCTGAAACAGTCATATAGTGGTTCTAAGAGTAATTCGAGAAGCCGAGTTAATAACAAATGCAACTATTGCAAGGAAATAACCTATTGGAAGCGAGACTGTCCGAAGATTAAGAAGAAAGACAAGCAGTCGGATTCAGACGAGAGCAATGCCGACTGATGTTAGTTATTGCCAGATATGAGGAGGGGTTTTGATCTGTTTAGATGCTTTGGACGGGATCGGTTGCAAGTGCGTGATCGATAGAGATTCCGTGATTTTCAAATATGTTATTATTGTCTTGACGGCGAACAAGGTGTGAGCCCTGTATATGGGTTGCACCGGTTCTATTTTCATGGTGGAGCCAGTTATCATACTTCATGGCTTCTTGGAGAAGTCGTGGGTGTATGTATGTTGAAGTTGCGGAAGGCCAGGTGGAGAAGTGGGTCAGTAGGCACGTAAAGGTTCTTCGGTCTGATAGTGGCCGAAGGTTCGCTTCATAGGGGTCCATATAATTCTGCGTGCGAGAGAGGATCATTGCATCAATATGCCACTTTGGATCCTCAATCGACTGGCGTTGCAGAGCGGATGCTTCGGACAATTGGTGTCACGTCATGCCTCTTAATATACTCAAATACGGGAGCGTAACAAAACCAACCATACTGCCTATGGTAAGGAAACATCCTTCTATGGTCACATTAAGGCTGTCAATCGGTAATCAAGAACAATATAATAATAAATCTATCACATGTCCAATAGGCATAAGAAACAATAACATGAAACAACAGCGGAAGCAATACGATCCAAAAAAATAAAGAAATAATATCCAAATCCTATCTTTACGGGTTCACAAAATAAACCTACAACGTGCAATACTCGAAAATAAACCTAAACTATAACCATTATCTCATCGGGATGCTCCTCACAGATCAGCAATCCTGTTGAAGTAATCTTGATCCTCTTGTGCTAAATTCAAAGGATCTGGCCATGCAAAACCAGGACGTCGATACGTCATAAATATCATAATAATAATATAAACAATACGAAATATAATATACCATATGCAATAAACTCGAGGTTTAGATATAAACAATAATCAATATCAGTAACATATGATGTAACAAGCAAGATATCAATATCAATCATATCATGTGTATCATAAGGATCCATGTCGCTAGATTATCTATCCTAAAGGTATTTGAAACCAATCAATGGAATTCTCGATATAACTCAATAGTATCTCGTGCGTCTCCGGGACCACAGTCATGATTCTCGGGCTGAATTCGAGACGTGCCGTTAGGCAGTTAAACAATGTCATGTATAGATGAATGATGTTAGCATCATCATTCCGGAGCCCAAAGCTCATGTCGACTGGTCAGTCTGGCAGGTAGTGAACTATTGAGTTACAGATTGGATTTCATTCTTGATTTCCCCTTTTTCCCAGGTTTTCATGTTCATATCAGGTATCAGTTCAATATGTCTAATACCAACACAGGAATAAACATGTACAAGATACGTCCATCAGGACAACAGGAATACGTCCATCAGGACAACAAATCAAGTCATTCAAGTCAAGTCAGGGTTGTGGTATTGGCAAATATTACAGGCAAATGTGTACTAACATGATAGCAATAACAGTAACAGGATAACATAAATTCATGAATCAGTATATAAGCATGTCAGTGATGATATAATTAATCAAGTAAGGTGTATGTATCACATTCGTATATCACAAATAAGTCATAATGTATAATAGGCAATAATGCAGTATAATGGTAATCGTTAACTGATATAGATTAACAAGCGTTTAATTGACTGGGTAAATATTGTTAATTAAATATTATATGTTTTCTTGTAACGATATTTACACATTAACTATGTAGTTTTGATACTTGTCTAGATGCGAATACAACAATGATCATATCAGCAACTATAAGTCATTATAATAATTTAACCATATTAAAATAGTCTCATGTCAAAGATTATTAAAATAATATTAATTAAATATATTATTATATTAAACTTATTATTACTTAACTTATTATTATCAGTTAATTAATAACATGAAAAGATATGATAAATATAGTAATATTACGGTACGATATATATATGTTGTAACTAGCATGTAGCAAGGAAAATACTTGCTTGAAATGCGATGAACAGAACGACAGATACACGCAGACATAGAACACGACGAAGCTCTGAACGAGTGCCTTGGCTTGAAGTCTCGGCTAGGTGCTGGCTCAAAAGAATAGAGGCGGGGATGACGACGACGACGATGAACGGCTGGAGTTGGGGTCTCAGCTCCGGTAGTTGATGGTGCTTGGGTTTTAAAAGAAGACGAAGGAGACGGCCGCGTAAGGAGGTGGCGACGGTTTCAGGTAAAGGCGAGGGTCTTTGGCGATGGCAAGGTTGCGCAGGGTTCAGGTGATGGTGAAGATGATGAGTGCCGCCGGATGGTGGTGTCGGCTATTGAAGAAGATGCATGCGATGGGTTCTCGGGTGTGAGTAGGAGATCTCGGGTTGGCTTCAACCGATAGTTGAAGAAGAAGATGAAATCGGCGGTTGGAGGCGGGTCTTGGTTGAAGGAGTTCTTACCGGTGATGATGTCTCGGGGAGAGTTGGGGTCGAAGTTCCTCAGTTATAAAAGAAGAAGACGATGGCGATGATGGAGACGATGACGATGTGGGTTGAAGGAGGTCAATGATGAGGTTTGTTGGGGAGATGGATGTGGCTGGAGGTGGCAGCGTGAAGATGAGGGCAAAGGTTCAGGAGGCGAGGGAGATGGCTATCGCATGTTGGGAAGGTCGGGGGTTTAAAGAAGAAGAGGAAGGCTGGTTAATATAAAGGATTAAAGGGAAATTTCACAAACCCCTCTCCACAAGATTGTCTTACACAATACCCAATATTTGTTTTAAAAGTTTTAAAGAGATTTTTCCAAATATCTTATCATAACAAATATTAAACTAGAATATATCTTATGCATATAAATAAGATATTATCAAATTAGCAAACAAATATTAAATGCTAATTATCAACTATTAACAAGCTAGATAACCATGATTTATATTATCTAAAATATTAAACTCCAAACAAAATAGTTTATATGCAGCGGGTTGAGTACAAATATGATATCTATCCAAAACAACATTCATAACCCAAACAATAATTTAAATTGCCCAAATAATATTCTTATACCAATAAATAGTGCACGATCATTCTAGGGTGTTACATTATACTCAGTTACAAAAAGAATTTCGTCCTCGGAATTTCCGAAAACAGGAAAAAGACGGTACTAGGAAAACACGGATTCAAGAAAACAAAAGTGGGAATCATTTACGTAATGTAATTTGAAAACACCTGGTGTAGGTAAATAAGAGTTCCGAAAAGTGATCGTGCAGAAAGTAACAATGCATATAAATAAGGCGGTGTCAAGCCGGATACTAACAATCAAGTCAGCATAATGTCAAACCGAAGGTCAATCTGAAAATCAAGTCATGTCGGGTGTCAATCTCGGAGTCAAATTAGGTCAAACAAGTTGTGTAACGATAGAATTGACTGATGGACGTACTCGTACCCCCGGGATATCCAATGACTAGCTAGAAGCAGTATGAGCTGGGGCGCTCGTTCCTGGGACGACAACAATAACAAGAATCAATGTAGTAGCGTGAATATCCTCGAAAGACAACAATAACAAGAATCAATGTAGTAGCGTGAACATCCTCGAAAGGTGTCCCATGACTACGATGGAGTTTTATCTAACGTGAATATCATCTGAGTGTAAAAGTGTTTCCACCCTTCAGTTCCCCTATAAATAACAAGTCTAGGCTGGTAATATAAATATCATAGTCCAAGATGCTGACTAATCCATTCTTAAGCCATGTCAATATAAAGTCACAATACTCCAACCAATCCATGTCAACGATAATCAAATAACAAGAGATGTTCTGTAACATGTCATATCACGAATCACTCAGCATCGACTATGAATCGGATTTAGTGTCAAAGTCTTAAGATAATCAGGTGACAGAGAATCAAGTCCTAAGGTAAATCAGATGTGAGGATGTCCAAACAAATCAAACGAATGTTAGGAGAGATATGTATGCACTAATATATACTAACTTAATCATGATACGTTATATCAATTTAGACCATGTTAATGGGATGGAACGAAATGGATACACTAACAAGGGAAATTAGATTGTGCCAAGTCATCTAACTTAGACCAGTAAGTGTCACGCAATCTCATAATTTCCCGCATAAACTTCTCTGCTAACGCCTTCCGAAATGTAACGATATGCTGAGCTATGTGCTCCCTTCATGACTTCTTCAAGAATTTCTCCTTTTAGCACACACAAGCGGTATCTATACCAGAAGGATCCAGCTACTTAGATTAGCAAATCTGTTTCAAAACTTATGGATCATGGGTCTATCACGCTTCCACTGCGCCACTCTGATAAGCTGAGGCAAGTCTTCAAATTTCTTCAACCGCGCATCTTACGCCTGAACGTCCTTGATGCGGTTTACCCAAAATGACCGTACTTGAGTACTTGTCTCCATTCAAGTCAATTTCCAACTGATAAAATCCTTTTCTCCGGATTCGCTGCCATGCCATCTACTGATTTGATGTGGCCTAAAACTTCACTTCATCCAGCTAAATCTCTTGCTCCAATATCTAAAGTATAATCCTTAAATGCTCGTCACTATTGGACGAGATAGAGAATAACGCGGTCGTCTGTCACCATCAGACTTCAACGGTCGGTTAAGAAAGAATACAAAGGTTGTTAGATTCAATATTCAAGATAGGACATAAGTTTGGAAGGAAAAGAACAATGGATAAGCAAGGTAGTACATATAATCAAATCAAGGAAATGAATCAAGAGTAGGACTTTAAATTATCCAAGCAGAGTACCGTATTGTAACAATACCACAGTACATATTTACAATCACGTAACTCCATCTAAGTCGTCCAAATCCTACTATAAGAGTCAATGTTATAAAGTTTAAGAAAAATAATAAGAAAAATCAAAAGGATTACATGATAAGATCAACGGGGATGAAAGGTTCGAAATTCTGTTCCCCTTTCGCTGAGATATGATCGTCAGAAAATTAGGAAGGATTCAAGAATGAACATGGGTGTAACCGTTATAGACTAACTCTACAGTTTAAGTAAAAGTTTTATCGAGAAATCTAACCAACGAACTAGGGAAACAAACAATGGAATACTATAGAAACAATTAAAGCTAATGCTAGAAAAACTTCAAACGAATAAGATATCTGAAACTACATCTTCCGAAGCTTCTGCCTCCTTGGCCATTAGGGTGAAAGCCCGTCCCTGATTAGGTCCCTGAGTAATCTGGCTCTGTTCGTAAGCCTGCTTATGTAGGACCAACGACGCCTTCTTGACATCATCTTTTGTCTGATAACTTGATGGACAAGTGTTGATATGATGATCAGTAGATCCGCAAACTAAGTACCATCCAAGCCTCCTTCGACAACCCCTCTGAATATGGCCTGGTCTCTGGCAAAAGTCACAGATTTTCGTTCTCCTCCGATCTAGAGCCACGGCATAAGAACGCTTCATAGGAATTGTCCCGTCTCCTGACCAGAATGTCTCTATGTCCTGAAGTTCTGGTCTGTGCATGAACTGTCTTCTGTGCCGAACCATCTTACTAAGATATACTCTTCTCTTTCCCCAATAACTTCTGTTGTTCCTTGGCTGCCATGAGGACCTGAGAAAAAGTGGTCAACCCTAACGATATGACATGCCTTTGAATCTCCATATCCAGACCGCGCATGAACCGCCTTGCCTTATCCGCCTCGTTAGCGACCAAGGGCCCTGCAAATCAACTGAGCCGGGTCCACTTAGTCTCATATGCATCCATAGATCCGCCATTCTGTTTTAGGATAATAAACTTCTCTTCCATTTCCTCCCTAGCATACCGTGGAAAGAATTTCTCCAAGAAACTCCGTGTAAAAGTCGTCCAGCTGATCGACTTTGCCAAACATGTCTTCTCAACAAGCCACCATTCGCGAGTATAATCCATCAACTGGACGCGTACCACATCCACCCTTTTCTTATGCGGAATCTGTGCAGTAACCAAAAGATTTTCTATATTCACCAGACACTGCTCCGCCGGTAATGGATCCTCCAATCCTGTAAATGTTGCCGGACTGAGCTTTCTAAAGTCCGCAATAGTACCCTTACGCTGAGCTGGTCTAGGAATTGCCGCCCTCTTAGCTGCCGTGATAGTAGTTTGTTGGGTCGTCCTCAAGCTCTCTTGGAAAGCTTCAGTTTGTCGTTGTTTCAGTTCTGTCTAACGTTTCTGGTTCTCCAGCATGCCGCGTATGACCCCAAGTAGTGCGGCGTCGTCAACACATCTCTGATACGGCCGTAAATCTTTTTCCGCCATAATTCTGAAGTCAAGAATAGTTGAAGAGGGTTAGCAACGGAGACACGACTCAATAAAACAAAGAGTCAATAAACTATTAATTTAAGGATAACAAGGTAGTAATGTGGCATGACACGTTCTTAATTCCGGGTTTTAAGGTCAATGTATTGGGTACAATATCCAACTATAAATTGAATTAACCCCAGCTAATCTAACCCTATGCTCGGATACCAACAAAACCTTTTCACGTCCCGCTTTCCAATATACTCAAATACGAGAACGTAACAAAACCAACCATGTTACCTATGGTAAGAAAATATCCTTCCATAGTCATATTAAGGCTGTCAATCAGTAATCAAGAACAATATAATAATAAATCTATTTATCACATGTCTAATAGCCGCAAGAAACAATAACGTGAAACAATAGCAGAAGCAATACGATCCAAAGAAATAAAGAAATAATATCCAAATCCTACCCTTACGGGTTCACAAAATAAACCCACGACGTGCAATATTCGAAAATAAACCTAAACTATAACAACTATCTCATCGAGATGCTCCTTATCGATCAGCAATCCTGTTGAAGTAATCTCGACCCTCTTGTGCTAAATTCAAAGGATCTGGGCCATGCAAAATCCGGACGTCAGTGCGTCATAAATATCATAATAATGATATAAACAATACGAAATATAATATACCATATGTAATAAACTCGATGTCATAGGTATAAACAATAATCAAGTATAAACAATAATCAATATCGGTAACATGTGAGTAACAAGCAAGATATCAATATCAATAATATCATGTGTATTCTAAAGGTCCATATCGCTGGATTATCTATCCTAAAGGTATTTGAAACCAATCAATGGAATCATTGATGTAACTCAATAGTATCCCGTGCGTGCTCGGGACCACGGTCATGATTCTCGGGGCTGAATCCGAGACGTGCTGTTAGGCAGTAAAACAATGTTATGTATAGATGAATGATGTCGGCATCATCATTCCGGAGCCTTAAGCTCATATCGACTGATCAGTCTCTGGCAAGTAGTGAACTGTTGAGTTACAAGTCGGATTTCATTCTTGATTTCTCTTTTCTCCTAGGTTTTCATATTCATGCCAGGTTTCAGTTAAATATATGCCTAATGCCAACACAGGAATAAGCAGGTACAAGATACGTCCATCAGGACAACAGGAATACGCCACTCAAGTCAAGTCAGGATTGTTGGCATTGATAAATATTACAGGCAAATATGTACAAGCATGATAGCAGTAACAGTATCAGGATAACATAAATTCGTGAATCAGTATACAAGCATGTTAGGGATGATATAATCAATCATGTAAGGTGTGTATCATAGTCGCATATCACAAATAAGTCATGATGTATAATAGGCAATAATGCAGTATAATGGTAATCGTTACCTGATATAAATTAACAAGCGTTTAATTGGTGGGGTGAATATTGTTAATTAAATATCATATGTTTTCTTGTAACGATATTTACACGTTAACTATGTAGTTTTAATACTTATCTAGATGCGAATACAACCATGATCATATCAGCGACCGTAACACCCTAGTTCATTTATACCATATTCTATTTGATTATTTTCTTTATCTTGTGGCTATTTCTTGATTTTATTTGTTTCTGGATACGGATAGTGTATTTGGTATCTGTGTTTGTATCCGACCCGACCCGCATATTTGAAACCCGTCTTGGTTCTTGATTACGATTTATCCTTGCTAGTACTGAGAATCCGTGCACATATATGTTCTGTATAAAGGTATCTTATATCTAGTATTGCATATATTTTCAAATACTACAAATTATAGTCAAATATAATATTTTTAATACTTAGCATGACCTGCATACCCCATACCCTATGGTTGCATCCGTACATCGTGTTTACGTCCTGTTTGATGAAACGGACTTGTTTGGATCGCTACGTGCATTTTACGTGTATTTGTTCTTGGGGGTATGTATTTTCTTTAACCGGACATCGCAGTATGGTTTTGGTTGATACGTATATTATTCGTATTTTAAAACTAGATTTTTTGATACAACCCGGGTATTTTTCAGAGTATTTTTGTATTAGCCTTAAAACCCTAGATTATATATTATAATATTTTAAATATATTAACAGTTATATTTTATACGTATAATATATATATATATAATATTTTCTTACCTAATCCTAACCTAAATCTCCATCCTATCTCTCTCTCTCATTCGTATCTCTCACTTTCTCGCCTCTCTCTATATTAAATATTTTATTAAACCTAATCAAAAAACTCAGCCTCTCTCTCTCCCTCTTCATCTCTTTTCTCCCGTTCCCCGCCTCGCGATAACCCTAACCCACGCACCTCATCTTCGCCGTCGCCGCTACCTCCCTCGCCTTCATCCCCTCGTCTCCACGCCCTCGTCGTCATCACCTCCACCTTCATCACCACCTTCACTCCTCTACCTTGCAAACCCCGAGCCTACACCCACAATCCGAGAAACCCATGCACCCATCTCCTCCACCGCCAACCTCGTCGCCGTCCCCATCACCCGACCTTTCCCCGGCCTCGTGACCTTCATCCCTCTCCTCAGACCTCCCAACACCACCATCAACCCCTCTGCAAACCCCGACAACTTGAGCTAACCCAAGAAAACCATCATCGCCGATCGCCGGCAACCCCAGACATCACTGGCGTCGCCTTCATCATCTCCTCACATCCCTTTCTTCTTCTTCTTTCCTTCACCCACACGAGAACCCATCCCCGAGCTCCTCATTAATCCTACACCCGACTGCAGCCAGCACCCATCACCGGAAAAACCATGACCTCGTCGTCACCCCCTCGCCTCCTCGTCTTTGACTCCAAGCCAGAGCACCAAACACCACAACCCCAGACCGCACCTTCTTCTCTTCTTTCTTCTTTTCTTTTCTTTTCTTGAGTTCTCTATTTTCCGGTGATCGCCGGAGTCACGCATGTCGCCGACGATCCGGGCGACCCAGTCGTCGTCCTCATCCAGCGTGCTCACGTTCTTGTGTAGCATGGTTTAGTACTGTACGCGCGTATGTGCATCGTGACGTTTACCCGACGTCGAACGGGGCATACGTACCCCCAACGAGATCCGATCAGGCAAGTTTATCTTGCTACATGCTATGCTACTATATTTATATCCATATGAATAAAAATATTACATGTAGTTTAATCGTGCATCCCATGTTACAGTTTTACCGTTTTACGATACTCGTACATATCCGTACTGGCATTTGCATATCTAATTACATGCCGGAATACCCTGAAGTCATTTCATTATTATATTATCATGCCATGTTATCTAGCTTGCATCATACGTAGTCATGGATATATATAGGTTATTACAGATAGACATACATGCATCTTGACATCAACACTATTTACCGTGATCCGATATCGTTTACAGTTTTACATTTGGTGTCCACTTGATACATATACACCACATGACTTGCCTTGATACACTATTTGAGTTGATACTTGATCTTGTTACTAATGCCGACAATCCTGACTTGTTGTCCTGACGGACGTAACCTGTTGTCTACTTAGACAAACTTGTACCTGCTTGATCCTGTGTTGGCATTAGATTCATATTATCAATACCTGATTGAACACATAACCTTGGGGGTAAGGGGAAATCAATAATGAAACATGACTTGTAACTCGACAGTTCGATACTTATACTGATCAATCTTTACGGGCTAGGCCAGCCTCGGGATGCTGCTGCTGACATCATTCATCTGTACATGTTACCTGTTTACTGCTTAGCGGTACGTCTCGGATTCAGCCCGAGAATCTTCACCGTGGTCCCAAGCATACACGGGATACTATTGAGTTATATCGACGATTCTATTAAATTGATTTTAAAAACTTTAGAATAGATAACCCAGTAGCACAGTTTAGATTACTCATTGCACTTCACATACACATACACACCTTACTGTTTATATTCATGTTGATTTATATTCATGCCTGTATATCTGGTTACATCCTGGTTATTACTATTGTTTGATATTATAACGCACCGACGTCTGGGTTTTGCATGACCCAGTTCCTCTATCTCTCTCGCAGGCCGAACAGGAGTATTTTAGCCGTCAAGCCGAGCAGTGAGAGTTGTGTTTAATGATAGTTTAGTTTCTTTCCGCAGCTTTTATTTCCTGATGTGAGCCTACATTGGGACGTATTTCCAGATGTTATTTATTGGATTTATCGTTTCCGTTTATACATTTTCTTGACTCTTTATTTTGGAAAATGGACATGTACTAGCTAGTTTTTATATTTTACTGTTTTTGATATCCTATAGACAGCCGTAATGTGACTGTGGAGAGATATTTTCTAACCGCAGGTAGCATAGTTGGCTCTGTCACGTGCCGTAGTTGGCGCACTCTAGGAAGCGGGGCGTGACGGCGACTATAAGTCATTATAACAATCTAACCATTTTAAAACAGTCTCCTGTCAAAGATTATTAAAATAATATTAATTAAATATATTATTATATTAAACTTATTATTATCGGTTAATTAATAGCATGAAAGATATGATAAATATAGTAATATTACGGTACGATGTATATGATGTAATTAGCATGTAGCAAGTAAAATACTTACCTGAAACGCGATGAACAGAACAACGGATACATGTAGACACAGGACACGACACGATGCAACAATCAAAGCTCTGATCACTACGAGTGCCTCGGCTTGAATTGAGCTCGTCTTGAAGTGTCGGCTAGGTGCTGGCTCGAAAGAACAGAGGTGAGAATAACGACGACGACGACGATGAGCGGCTGGAGTTGGGGTCTCAGCTCCGATAGCGATGGTGCTCGGGTTTTAAAAGAAGACGAATGAGACGGCAGTGTGAGAGTGGCGACGGTTTCAAGTAAGGGCGAGGGTCTCCGGCGACGGCAAGGTTGCGCAGGGTTCAGGCGATGGTGAAGATGATGGGTGTCGCCGGATGGTAGTGTCGGTTATTGAAGAAGATGCACGCGATGGGTTCTCCTGTGTGAGTAGGAGACCTTGGGTTGGCTTCAACCGAGGGTTGAAGAAGAAGATGAAAGCGACGGCAGGAGGTGGGTCTCGGTTAAAGGATTTCTCGCCGGTGATGGTGTCTCGGGGAGAGGAGTTAAGGCCGAGGTTCCTTGGTTATGGAAGAAGAAGACGGCGGTGATGATGGAGATGATGGCAATGAGGGATGAAGGAGGTCGACAATGAGGTATGTTGGGGAGATGGGTGCGGCTGGAGGTGGCAGCGTGAAGACGAGGGCAAAGGTTCAGGACGCGAGGGAGATGACGTCTAGGTATTGCGTGTTGGGGAGCTCAGGGGTTTAAAGAAGAGGAAAGAGGAAGGCCGGTTAATATATAGGATTAAGGGGAAATTTCACAAACCCCTCTCCATAAGACTGTCTTACACAATACCCCAATATTTGTTTTAAAAGTTTTAAACGGATTTTCTTAAATATCTTATCTTAACAAATATTAAACTAGAATATATCTTATGCATATAAATAAGATATTATCAAATTAGCAAACAAATATTAAATGCTAATTATTAACTATTAACAAACTAGATAACCATGATTTATATATTAAACTCCAAACAAACTAGTTTATATGCAGCGGGTCGAATACAAATATGATATTCATCCAAAACAACATTCATAACCCAAACAATAATTTAAATTGCCCAAATAATATTCTAATACCAATAAATAGTCAATGATCGTTCTAGGGTGTTACAATTAGGGCGAACATATCTTTACGGCT
Organism: Agapanthus africanus; assembly: GCA_030015575.1. Classification (NCBI taxonomy): domain Eukaryota; kingdom Viridiplantae; phylum Streptophyta; class Magnoliopsida; order Asparagales; family Amaryllidaceae; genus Agapanthus; species Agapanthus africanus. Next base: position 194,318,071 of record CM057339.1, on the reverse strand, counting down.
TACGGCCGGATCTTTGAAGGGAGTTTCGGGCTGAAGCCCTATTTATCGTCAAGTACCTTATCAATCGGTCACCATCGATAGTGGTAGATAAGCAAATTCCCAAAGTATGAACTGGTAAGGCTTAAGATTACTCAGGGCTTCGCGATTGGGTGTGAAAAAGCGTCCTAGAGGGGGGTGAATATGACAAATGGTTAACAATTAAAACTTTATTGCTCAATACAATAAATATTGCGGAAAGATAAAATAAATAATAAATTACGCAAACAATAGAGAATAATAATGATCAAAAAAGCAAACTCAGTAAGACACCGGCGATTGGCAACGAAGTTCGATACCTGCGGTATCTAGTCTCCTCATAGGTCTTTCCTAGGAACATCCACTAATCAAATTTCTTAAGGTGAAGAAACTTTACTACTGATAGACCACCTCCACCTGGTAATCTTTTCAACAGGCTTATATCAAACCTTTACAACTCACACTGAAGGACCACCTCCACCGGATAATCTTTTACACAGACTAAGATCAAACCTTTATAATGTTCAGTTACAACTCAAGAACACAACCAACTCCTAATCTCGTATATGAATCAGCACAAGTTTAAAAACTGAGAATTAGGGTTCATGATAGAATCCTGTTTAAAGATCTTTTGATCTCAAAAGGATTTGTGAAGCAGTTTTAAAAACCGGAAATCAAGATTTTGCAAAGATAAAAGATCAAGAACCGTATAGAAACCTTTTGCAAAATAAAAAAGAAAAGTCTTTTTCAAAACCAAAAATGAATTTAGATCAAGATGACAAACTAGGGTTTTGAAAAAGAATTTGGAGATGAAGATCTTTTGCAAGAGAGATGAGAGAAAATATTCAGAATTCTTGTTATGAAAATTTCGACCAAGATTATATTTAAAGAACTGGAAAAGAATCTCTCAAATTGGGAAAAAAATTGGTCAAAAATGATTTCAGGAATTTCAAACGTTCAACTTTTGAGCAGCACATGAGCCGTCTCATAGAGACAGGAAAGATCATCAATTTAGTAATAAGCCGGCTCAAAGGAGTGTGAGCTGGCTCAATATCAATATGAGCCGGCTCATCAACACTATGAGCCGTCTCTTGGAGACAGGGAATAAATAAGAAATTGGAGACGAAGTGAGACAGTTCAAACAGGACATGAGCCAGCTTAAGAACAGATATATCAAGAAATGTGAAATTTTGAAGACGTTTTAAAATTGTGCGACTCATACGAGATACCTACGCCTCAAATAAAAGAGAAATACATGAATAACACCTTTGTCGCGCGTTCTTGAACCGCTTTGAGTCTTCATCTTTGAATCATATTCTTTTGACGTTTTGACACTGTCTCGACAAAATTGTCGTTGTTTGCCCCTTTTTCTTTTTATTTACATTGACGCTCATTCTGTCTTTGAATTCATCCTCTGTTCGTTTAGTGAATCCATGCTCATATTCACTTGTTGATATCGTTATACTTGTTCTTTTCTTTGAAATTGTGGTACTTATTATGTTTCACACACTGAAAACATAAAACTTAAATCACAAGCATCGTCAATATGTAAATTAGATAAATAGTGTTTTGTCAATATCAAAACCAAAGCGATGTTACCTAGCAAAGTCAACAATCTCTCCCTTTTTGATATTTGACAAAACTCTATTTATATAAAAAGATATTTGAGACAATTAAAAATAAGAACACAAACGAGAAACTAAACCCTCCTGAATTCGATGTCCATATAAAATGCAAGAATTCAAGTTAAATCGAAATCGAATCAATGAAAACAAGTCATAAGCAAATGAAACCAATAATGTATACATACCATACCAATGTCGTAATGTGTCGCAAATATCCTGTACCTATATATATATTTCTCCCCCCTTTTGTTAAATATAAAAAAGCAGTACATATAAATATAAGCGACAATAATAACATGCATACGAAAAATCAAATTCCATATCACAAACCATATCTCAATCACAAAAGTATATCAATATCCATTATGAGATTTACCAAAAATAAAACCATACACCAAAAATAATTTGACCAACACTATCACATCACATAATTGAATTTTCACGGTAATCGCAAATGCAAAATAAACATAGCACATCCATTTAAATTTCTGGCAAAGTAATATCATAACTTAGCATACCATATCCAGAAAATATTACATCCATATGTCATTTCCATCAAAATACCACAAAATGAAATGTCATCTCCCCAAACTAACAAAACACATCCATCATTACCAACATATCCAAAACAAAAATACCATATACTATCACTACCAAGGTAACTAAATACCATGAAATATTTCAACCCACGTAGTTTGTCGAAAAGAAAATAAAAATGACTAAATACTAAATACTAACTCCAATGTATCACCATCACAGAAGCACTAAGTCACGGAAGCAGCAGGAGTAGTCGATGCCGAGGCTTTGGGATCAACGGGTGAAGAAGCTGGATCTGAAGATGGAGGAATATAGGAGCAGGAGGAGGAACATGCATTGTGCAACAAATTCCATATTCCGACGTTCCGAGAATATTTGCCGATTTGAGACACTAACTTCGACAACATCTAAACGGTTTTCCAACATGCTCGAGCGATCAAGAATTCGAGCTTCGAGATAGCCAAATCTAGACAAAAGATTTCTCTCAAGCCTGGAAAGAACATGACGAATTGTGGCTTGAGTAGGAATAGGATGCGGCCGTGGAGAATTCACATGTGTAGGAGAAAGCTCATTTTCAGGAGTAGGAAGAGAGTGACGATGACCTACTAGTATGAGGAGGAGCGGATGTAGATGGTTTATCAATAAGAACATGTGTGGGCTTGAAAGACGAGGGAGGAGGCTTAGCAGTGGGTACGAGTATATGCTCAAAATCTGAATCACACAAATCATCAGGAGAAATACCCATGAACTTCACATTGTACTTAATGAAAAGGTTATTAGAAGCTTGGATAAAGAATTTCTCAACACGAATCGCAAAGTGATCGAGAATCTTAGTAATAACTTTACCGTAAGCAAGAATATTGCTGTCACGACCCGAAAATGCCACATGACCGACACTTGAGTCGCGTGAAGTCTATAGGACCCCACCGTAACCCAAGTAAGCCGAAAACCAGGAATATAAACTTTTTTAAGAAAATAGTGGAGGTGAAGTTTTGAAAAGGGTATAAATTATATCAAGTTCCTCTTTTAAAGTATAAATAAAGTTTATATAAATACAAGTGGTGGTGTACTAAATTTGAAAATATTTTCGTCATTTGAAATTTGGGCAGCACCTCTTTTGTAAATTTTGATCAAAACAGTATATAAACAATAATAATATTAGCATCCCCAAGCGGGAGCTGGTTCTTCGCCAATTGGCGGAAACTCAATCACGCAAGTAAGTATACGACGTCCAAGACGAAAATCAATCATAGAAAAAAATAATGTAAACCAAAATATCATCGAACTCAAGTATAAAGAATATATACAACTCTCACTCTAGGCCCGACAGAATATACAAGTCTCTGTTTTCTAAGTTTACCAAATATACATAGTCTGGTTGATTGAGCTTTTAACTAGATTACAAAAGAATAAAATATACAATGGTGGTTACAATCTATAGTGTAACCCACCTATCAAGCAACCACCCAAAAGAAACAATGTGCTAGCAAGCCGCTACTGATTCCGAGTGGTCGGTCCTGCAAGAAAACTGGGCATAACGGGGATGAGTTGCCAACTCGTAAGTAGAAAATATCATCAGGTAGAAATCGAATGTATAACGATCTATCTATCATACAATAATATAATAATAATATCATACCGTGTGGTATCAAAATGAACGTGTATATATATATATATCAATATGTGGTATTGTGTCATCCATATCATATATGTATACATATCATCCGATGAGTGTTCATTAACGACACTCGAAATCTTCATGAAATCCTGAGTGTCCAGCATCGACACTCGAAATCATCATAAATCCTGTGTCCAGTATCGACACATAAATCCTCATATTTCAGACGCCGTCTCACTGGATCGGCCCTCATATCTCAGGCACTGTCTTATCAGATCGGTCCTCATATCCATCTGTCTGATATCATTCCGGTCGGTATCCTCCGGATATCCGCCGAGTCCAATATTGTCACCGGTAGGTAGTGTTCTCCTGCCAGTCTCAATGCCTTTCTATACGATTTTCTTGCCCCGGGTACCATACCGGGTCCACCATGTATCCACAATCGGTTTCTCCTCTATCTCAATTCGGATAATCATTATAGTTCAGAACCGAGAAATCTCATGGTGGACGCCGAAATATCATATCAAGAGAAAACCGTGTTTTTAAAACATTCATAAGTTTTTAGATAATATTTGCGGTTTCTCAAATTCAGAAATCTCATGAAAACAGAATCTCATAAGAATGTGGCAACAAAGAAAAGATATGTACAAGCAAAGAACAATAATGTAATGCATAGCAAGTGTTCATATAAGCGTGTCGTATAGAATTGTAAAGATAGTACTAATAGAAACTAATCATGCTAATAGGTTATAGTATGATGCGGTAGCGTAGCGAGTTCTATCTGTGTATCTGGCATGGCAATTACCGATGATGTGTGTGGGAATGCAAGTATGTGCACGTGTAACATGTAAATTATCGGTAATGGTGCATGTGTCTTAGTACAAGGTCAAGTAAAACTAAAATATTAACGCAATATACATCGTACAAGATCGAAGCGCGAGCATATGCAGAAATAAGAAATCGAAATGCGAGCGTAAACAGAATAAAAAATAGTAATGCGAACAAGTATAAAAATATGCAACTACGTATGAGCCATACAGTTATAGTTTAAAATAGTACAAAACGTCGTTTTAGAAAATAAGAGGTTACGATATTCTTGAAGAAGATACCATTTGAAAAGTGGTAGCGTCCCCTTGAAGTTGTCATTTAAAAGTGTAACGGGTCGTTAGTTTTGAAAGTAGGTATGGTTCTAAACATATCATAATATCTACTTTAATGATTTTAAATAAAATTCTTGAGTCGAAATAAATATCGACGATCCATCCTCATCATATCACATACGGAATATCCATCGTACGATATCATCAAATCAATAGTACGGATCTATAGTCGCGTACATCATCACATCTCATCTCATGTCATCTTATATCATATCGCATCGTCTCATATCATTATCTCGTATCATATCATCATATCAACTCATATCATCATATCGTAAATATCCTTTTATATATGTGTGTGTATATAGCTCAATGGCTAAGAAAATAGAACTAGGGATATATCGTTCTATAAGTATACTACTATCACATATGGTAATCTAGAAACCCTATTAGCTAGGTATACATATCTAATATACATATATATATATATATATCCTAATTCTACGGTTGCGGGAGTGCTATGCGCCATCTACCCGACTTCCCCCGTAGATATACATCTACTCACTTAATATCCTCGTTTTAGCCGAAGTCGACGGATGCCTTGCTCTTCTTCGTCGTCTCGGAAGCCCACGCGATTGTACCTACAATCAAATCCATAACCAAAATCGTATGAAAACCTGAATCGAATTTGAAATCACCAGCGAAGCGCACATAGGTTAGAACCTATGGTCAACGCATGCCAAAACAACAAATACTCCCCGACGTCGTCGTACGAACGTCAAACGACTGAGTAAAAACACAAATATCCAAAAACCAAGTTTCATATATCGCAAAACATTGCCAGAAATCAAGTAAAACAACTCTAGATTTTTCTTAAGATGATCTGAGACTTTTTTCGTATATAATGGTCTTAGTTATCTAATGAGTGAGTTACTGAACAAATTTCAAAACCTAATTCCAAAATTGACCCGCAAATTACGGTCAAAACGAATAAAACGGCGGCCAAGGAAAAGAGATAGGGGCTCGGGCTTCTACGGTGGCTTTCTACTGGTCTATACATCTCTTTGTATCCTCTATTTAATTTTTTGAGTACCTAAGTAGTACCAGATTCCATTTGATCCTCAAAATTCAATGAAAAACCGATATTGGAAAATTCTAAACTCATCTAATCCAAGAATTTCTCCACTAAAACACTCACTTATCACTAATGAGATTGTAATCGCTCTCTAACCCTTTACTACATCACCACTACAAGTTCTGTCCTCAAAAGCTCACTTTAGAATAACTTAAGTTTACAAAATATGCACATAAGGCTCGAAAACTAACTCTAACTAGTTTTTGAGGATAGGAAATCTAAAGACTTGAGGAAATGTGAGAGTTTTACCGCAAGAAGCAACTTAAGAAAATTCCAAGATGGCCAAAAGAGCACAAAACGAAAACTTGATCCCACCATGATACTTAGGATGAGATTATGAGTATTTTTTGTGACGTTCTAATGGGGTTTTGAGTTGATTTGGGGGTGTTTTGTGGTGGTAGATGATGAGGAAGAAGGTGGAGACGAAGGAGGTGAAGAAAGAATGAAGTAGAGGAAGCAAATGAAATGGTTACCATATCTCTCTTGCTCTTACACCCATATCCTTTTGTCTCTTTGTCCCTCTCATTTTCCTTTTCCTTTTCCTTTTTCTTCTCTTTTCTCTTTTCTTTTCTCAAAACAGAAAACCAAACGTTCACAAATGAAAATATTAATTTTTTCAACAAAATGTGTCATGGCACTTTTAAACATGGTTAACAAAATGGACTTGGTTTAACGCATAATTAGGAAAATACTAATCAAGTTTAACATTAAACTTGTATGTATATAATTATATACTAATTTATAAAAATCCCAAATCAATTAAATGCTTTCATAAATAATAATTTATTTTAATTCCCAATTATTTTCCAAAAATATAGGTATATTATTATACCAATTTATGAAAACTCAAATCTATATTCGTATAATATCTATAAAATTTATTATTTTATTATTTAAATTCCAAAATAATATTTTCTATTTTCTGAAATGTTACAATCTTCCCCCCTTAAATAAATTCGGTCGCCGAATTTAAATTTAAACCCCACAAGTATTAAAATATTTCAGTAAATCAATTCAAATCAACGGGGATCCGAAATCACGAGTAAGCTAAAAATATCATAGCGTAACACGTGCATATGAAAACAAGTGCAAAACTCAATAATCGAAACTCCGTCGAGCATCATGCAAATCAGAAAAGCTATGAAAAAGTATGCTATTTGAGAAATCTACCGTTTAAATCAAACACGATATAGTCAAGACTACAATACGTATATAATACGCATCATTGTAAGATCGTTTAGATAACTGAAAAATGTATGAAAAATTCTTTTCAAACCGCCGTGTTATGCGTATATTACGGCACAAGGAACGGACGTTCATTTGTGAAGAAATATACACACACGTTTTGCCTAAAGATATACGTCCCGCCTTTTTGAAAATGATTTAGAAGGGTTTTCTTTTTGTAAAATCCTGAGTCGCTCACGAACTCGTAGAAAAATAGTGAGACTATAGCTTTTATTGAAAACCTCTTAAGTAAATATCGACACATGCAAAAACACTCAGGTACTGTACTCAGGTCAGTCCTGCTCTGCTACTATATAACATAGTATATATATCATAAAATCACGATGCTCGAAAGAAAAAATTCAATCTCAATAGGTGTACATGAAAATAAGTCTATATGCATCTAGTGTGCTCGGAAACCGAAGTCAAAAACAAGTGCAACGAATGTGCACGAAAACGAAAATTGAGTGCAACGGGCGTGCATGAAAGTATGTGTCAAGTAAAACAGGTGTGCACGAAAGTATCTATCAAGTGTAACGAGTGTGCATGACAACAATTATCAAGTGCATCTAGAGTGTACGGAAATCTTAATCAAGTGTATCAAATGTGCACAAAACCACATCAAGTGCGCCGAGTGTGCATGAAAATCTAAATCAAGTGCGCCGAGTGTGCACGAAAGCATCTAGTGCATTAGGGTGCACGAAAATCAATATCAAGTGCAACTAAAGTGCAACTGGGTGCACAAAAATCAATATCAATGCATCGAAAGCGCATGTAAACAACATTGAGTGCACAAGTCAAAATCAGATGAATACAACGTGCACAAAATCAAAATCAAGTGTATCGGTATGCACGAAATCATAAATATGTGCAACGGCGTGCACAAAACAATATCGAGTGCAATGTATATGCACAAAAGCACAAATCAAGTGCAACTCATGTATAAAAACATAAATCAAGTGCAACTGCTGTGCACAAGGAAAATATCCATCAGGTACAGCTACGGTGCACGAAAATATCAATCATGAAACTCAATCATCAATACACAAGAATCAAAATGACGAAAATGTGATACTCGAATCACCAAAACACAAATAAAAAATAAATGACATTGAGATACATCTCCTTCAATGTCGAAAGGTGCCTGTGCATCCGGAGGTGGCAGAGCAAAAATTCCCACTTGCTTTCTGCCCGCGGTTTGACGTCCTCTATCTCTAGGTCCTTGTTCTCTTTGTGGATCACCAAATCCACGGCTTCTCGGCTTGACAACTTGGTAAGGAGTAGCGACGGAAACAGTCCCGCTCTGACACCTCTCTGAACATCTCTTGATCAAGTAACTTGGCCGCTCGCAATGTAGTGCGTTAATGACGGTAGCCTCTGCCTCTCTGAATACGTGCCATACAACCGATCCTGGGTCCAAATCTCTACCGCTGTAGTATCCTGGAAAGAACCTGCCATGGTCTCTTCGATTCCATCTCTGCCGAATTGCTCGGAAGTTGGCACTCTTTAATTAATCCGTTTATATTCTGGAGCAGCAGCAATCTGGTCACGACCTTCCTCTGGAAATATGGCCGTATCCAACGTCTCTACATACGTATCAAATCTCTAGCATCAACAGAGAGGAACAACTGCTAATCAAGGCCTCGCACACACCTCGTAATCCACTTCGCTTCAATATCTACCAAATCGGAATCATATCTTGATAGCTGCGTAGACTGCAATTCATATTCGGCTCTGGTCATATACAGAATCTTACGTAAAGACTCGAATCTACGAACTCGGGCATCTTCAACACTCTGTGGAAGAAATTTGGCTAAATACGTCCTCGGGAACTTGTCCATTCCATCAGAGGAATACACACTGCTCGTCCTCTCTCGATCGACTCACTCCATGTCTGAGCAAGACCCTTTGAACTGAAGCTAGCCAACTCAGTTGATCACACATCGGGACATCCAAACGAACGAAATATCCTAGTCATTTTATCCAAGAATAATTAGGGATTTTCTGTCACATCCCTACCTATAACTCATATGGCTTCAGCTTTGTGAACTCTGGAAGTGATATCTTGTCAATCTCAGCAACAGCTGGTACATTTGTCTGCACGATGATCTTCGGAGTAGGCTGTACGTCAACAGTTCTCTCAATCTGACCGGCCTCAAACAATGGCCCGATTATCTCGTGCAGACCCAGAACACTCGTCTCAAACGAGAAATCCTAGCATAAACGAGAAATCAATCCATTCCTGTGTCACCGGAATAACACCCTGGTCAGTCCTCATCCCTGACGAGCTTGCACTGACCGCTTCTCTAGCCGCAACCCTCTCAACTCGCGTAGCCGTGGTGACAGGAACCGCAAACAAATATCGATGAGGATAGATCACAAGAACGAATAAAATAACGGATCTCAAGATATGTATGTCCTAAGATTACTTAAGCGGAGCATTGTATGATAAGTATGCCGCAAAACATTTGCACGGTACGTTACTCTACTTGACTTACCTACTCCATCAACCAAGGTCAATCTACGTAACGAAAGTTCAGGTCTAATACCCCTCAGTCAAGTCTAAGTTCTGTAAGGTCAAGTCTAGGTTCCGAAATATACGTCCTAGACTCCGCATAGTCAAACCTAGACTCGAACAAAGGTAAAACCTTACGTTTTGACATCAACTTTGTCATGACCCGGAAATGGCACATGACCGGCACTTGAGTCACGTGAAGTCTATAGGACCTCACCGTAATCCAAGTAATTAAGCCGAAAACCAGGAATATAAACATTTTAAAGAAAATAGTGGAGGTGAAGTTTTGAAAAGGGTATAAATGAAATCAAGTTCCGCTTTTAAAGTATAAGTAATGTTTATAGAAATACAAGTAGGTAGTGTACTAAAGTTTGAAAATGTTTTTGTCATTTGAAATTTGGGTAACACCTCTTTTGTAAATTTTGATCAAAACAGTACATAAACAATAATAATATTGCCATCCCCAAGCGGGAGCTACCTCTTCGCCAATCGGTGGAAACACAACCACGCAAGTAAGAATACGACACCCAAGATGAAAATCAATCACAGAAAAGAATAAGGAAAACCAAAATATCATCGAACTCAAGTATAAAGAATATATACAACTCTCACTCTATGTCCAACAGAATATACAAGTCTCTGTTTTCTAAGTCTACCAAATATATATAGTCCGGTTGATAGAGCTTTTAACTACATTACAAAAGAATAAAGTATACAATGGTGGTTACTATATGTAGTGTAACCCATCTACCAAGCAACCATCCAAAAGAAGCAATGTGCCAGCAAACCGCTACTGAATTTGAGCGGCCGGTCCTACAAGAAAACTATGGCACAACGAGGGTGAGTTTCTAATTCGTAATTAGAAGATATTATCAAGTAGAAATCGAATGTATAACGATCTACCTAGGTCATACAGTAATATAATAATAATATCATACCGTGTAGTATCGAAATGAATGTGTATATATGTATATATATATAAGTATAATATCGTACCTGTATTATATGTGGTATCGTGTCATCCATATCATGTATGCATACATATTATCCGATGAGTGTCCATCAATTACATTCAAAATCATCATGAAATCCCGAGTGTCCAATATCGACACTTGAAATCATCATAAATCCCGTGCCCAGTATCGACATGTAAATCTTCGTATCTCAGGTATCGTCTTATTGGATCAACCCTCATATCTCAGGCACTGTCTCATCAGATCGGTCCTCATATCCATCTGTCTCATATCACTCCGGTTGATATCCTCCGGATATCCGCCGAGTCCAATACTGTCATCGGTAGGTAGTGTTCCTCGGTCAGGCTCAACGCTTTTCTATACGATATTTTTGCCCCGGGATACCATACCGGGTCCACCATGTATCCGAAATCGGTTTCTCCCCTGCCTCGATTTGTATAATCATCATAGCTCAGAACTGAGAAATCTCATGGTGGACGCCGAAATATCATATCAAGAGAAAATCGTGTTTTTAAAACATTCACAAGTTTTAAATAATATCCGCGGTTTCTCAAATCTAGAATTTTAATGAAAACAAAATCTCATAAGAATGTGGCAATAAAAAAAAGATATGTGCAAGCACGGAACAATATTGTAATGCATAATGTGTTCATATAAGCGTGTCATATAGTATTGTAAAGAAAATACTAATAGAATCTAATCATGCTAACGGGTTATAGTATGATGCGGTAGCGTAGCGAGTTCTATTTGTGTACGTGGCATAGCAATTACCTATGATGTGTGTGAGCATGCGAGTATGTGCACGTACAACATGTAAATCATCGGTAATGATGCATGTGTCCTAGTACAAGGTCAAGTAAAACTAAAGTACAAATGCGATATACATCGTACAAGATTGAAGCGCGATCGTATTCAAAAATAAGAAATCGAAATGCGAGCGTAAACGGAATAAAGAATTAGTAACGCGAACAAGTATAAAAATATGCAACTACGTATGAGCCATACAGTTATAGTTTAAAATAGTACGAAACGTTGTTTTAGAAAATAGGAGGCTACGATATTTTTGAAGAAGATACCATTTGAAAAGTCGTAATGTCCTCTTGAAGTTGTCATTTAAAAGTGTGTAACGGTTCGTTAGTTTTGAAAGTAGGTATGGCTCTAAACATATCATAATATCTACTTTAATGATTTTAAATAAGATTCTTGAGTCGAAATAAATATCGGCGATCCATCCTCATCATATCACGTACGGAATATCCATCGTACGATATCATCAAATCAATTGTGCGGATCTATAGTCGCATACATCATCTCATCATATCTCATGTCATCTCGTATCATATCGCATCGCCTCATATCATCATCTCGTATCATATCGCATCGCTTCATATCATCATATCGTAAATATCCTTATATATATGTATGTATGTATATATGTATGTATATATGTATGTATATATGTAGCTCAATGGCTAAGAAAATAGAACTGGAGATATATCTTTTTACAAGTATACTACTATCATATATAGTAATCTAGAAACCCTATTAGCTAGGTATACATATCTAATATATATATGTATATATCATAATTCTACGGTTGCGGGAGTGCTATACGTCATCCACCCGACTTCCTCCATAGATATACATCTACTCACCTAATATACTCGTTTTAGTCGAAGTCGACGAACGCCTTGCTCTTCTTCGTCGTCTCGGAAGCCCACGTGATTTTACTTACAATCAAATCCATAATCAAAATCGCATGAAAACCTGAATCGAATTTGAAATCACCAGCGAAGCGCACATAGGTTAGAACCTATGGTCAACGCGTGCCAAAACAACAAATACTCCCCGACGTCGATATACGAACGTCAAGCGACCGAGTAAAAACACAAATATCCAAAAACCAAGTTTCACATATCGCAAAACATTGCCATAAATCAAGTAAAACAACTCTAGATTTTTCTTAAGATGATCTGAGACTTTTTTGCGTATATGGTGGTCTTAGTTATCTAATGAGTGAGCTACAGAATAAATTTCAAAACCTAATTCCAAAATTGACTCCGCAAATTGCGGTCAAAACGAATAAAACGGCCGCTAAGGAAAAGAGATAGGGGCTCGGGCTTCTACGGTGGCTTTCTACTGGTCTATACATCTCTTTGTATCCTCTATTTAATTTTCAGAGTTCCCAAGTATACCGGATTCCATTTGATCCTCAAAACTCAATGAAAAACCGATATCGGAAAATTCTAAACTTATCTAATCCAAGAATTTCTGCACTAAAACACTCTCACTTATCACTAATGAGGTTGTAATCGCTCTCAAACCCTTTACTATATCACCACTACAAGTTCTATCCTCAAAAGCTCACTTTAAAATAACTTAAGTTTACAAACATGCACATAAGGTTCTAAAACTAACTCTAACCAGTCTGTGAGGTTAGGAAATCTAAAGACTTGAAAAAAATGAGGGTTTTACCTTGAGAAACAACTCAAGAAAATTCCAAGATTGCCAAAAGAGCACAAAACGAAAACTTGATCCCACCATGATATTTAGGGTGAGATTAGGAGCATTTTTTGTGAAGGTGTCATGGGGTTTTGAGTTGATTTGGGGAGGGTTCTGTGGTGGTAGATGATGAGGAAGGAGGTGGAGGAAGAAGAGGAAGAAGGAGGTGAAGAAAGAATGAAGTAGAGGAAGTAAATGAAATAGCTACCATCTCTCTCTCACTTTCTCACATCCATACCCCTTTGTCTCTTTGCCCCCCTCATTTTCTTTTTCCTTATTCTTTTCTCTTTTTTCTCTTTTCTTTTCTAAAATCACAAAACCAAATGTTCACAAATGAAAATGTTAATCTTTTCAACAAAATGTGTCGTGGCACTTTTAAACATGGTTAGCAAAATGGACTTTGTTTAATGCACAATTAGGAAAATACTAATCAAGTTTAATATTAAACTTGTATGTATATAATTATATACTAATTTATAAAAAGCCCAAATCAATTAAATGCTTTCATAAATAATAATTTAGTTTAATTCCCAATTATTTTCCAAAAATTAGGTATATAATTATACCAATTTACGAAAACTCAAATCTATATTCGTATAATATCCATGAAATTTATTATTTTATTATTTAAATTCAAAATAATATTTTCTATTTTCTGAAATGTTACAATTGCGAGCATTGACAAGAAAGAACATGTGTTTGCAGATAAGTAGAGGCAAATTAACTCGAATCTTCTTCAAGATACAATAGACGAGAAGTTTGTGACAACCCGTATATTTGTGTCTACTCCTCGCCTTAGGAAATACACAAAGATTAAGTATCTTTCTATAAGACGAAAGCGAGGAGTCGAGGGATTCACAAGCTCGGATTCAAAGAGAGTAGCATCATTGTGAAGCAACAAAGAAGCAGTCTTGAGGTTCTCATCCATACGGTAGAAGGGAAAAGTGGCCAAATTGCAATCATATATATCAAGACCAAAATTAGGAACATTCAAGATGATACTCAAGGTATCTGGAGTGAAAGTGAAGTCACGATAGAAATACGAACTTAGAACATCAGAATATTTAGGAGCACAAGACAAGTTTGCATAAAAGTATTGAACAACATATAGGTAGGTCATGCAATCTAGTGAAAGAAAATACATCCAACCTTAATATTCAAATAACGACTTAACGTGCTAATCCTCTAAATTATCGAACTTGATAACAGACCCGGTTGGCATCTTGCGTTGCATATTTGCCATAAGAAATTCAAGATGGTCGTATTTATGATAACGGGGTTCGAAGGTGCGGACGGGTGTAAAGGTAATTCCAGGTGAAGACGATAAAGGAGTAGAGGATGTAGGGGTGTAGGGTTAGGTTTTGGAGGTTTCTTCGCAAGGGCTTAGACGCGTCTACTGCTTGATCTAGGAGAAAAACATGGTTGTTTTGAGGAATTTGGATTACTTCAACATCGGAGTCGAATTCTTGTTCAACCAAAGATTTCCTTTCCCTTGGAGCCATAAGAACGGTCTAGGTCGGAGAAATAAAGAGTAAGGGAATCGACGAGAATAGAGAGGGTCGACGAGCGGCCGTGGAGAAATTGACGGGGGTCGATCGAAATCAGGGGATGATTTCGGTCAAAGGGATCAAAGATTTTGGTCGCAAGGGTTTTTGAGAGAGAGGGCATGATGGTTTAAGCAGAGAAAGAGAGAACGGGTCCACTTAAAAAGAATTCGAAACCATCGGAAAAATAAGATAGAGACGACTCTCAAATATTTTTTTGAGCCGGCTCATAGAGTCAGAGACCAAAATAAAAAAATATGAATTATTATTTGAGCCGGTTCAACATAAGCGTGAGCCGGCTCACAAATCAATATATGTCAAATCAAAGGATTTTAGCGTGCTCTAGCTCGTTTATCGACTTCTAAGCATTGGAGACTTGATAAAAATATAGTATTAAGTTTTGAAAAACCTTTTTCCGTCAAATCTCATAAAACACGTGAAATAGACCGTTTAATTTCATTTCTCACTTGACGAATCGAATACCATGTGAAGAGTTCTGAAATATCTTTACTAGACTCATGAATAGAGTTCGTTATGAATAATGAAACTCATAACTGAGTTCTCCTAAAAGGGCTGCAAACGCCGTACGGCAAAGTGAACTTAGAAATTACTTTAGATCATATCATTCCATTAAAATCCAGAAACTAAGATATATCTATATATACTCTCAAGTTTCATAAAACAAATTTTCCATGAAATCCAAATCACACAAAAATAAATTCAAAAACATCATGAAATCATGCATCTATGTCTGTTAAATTCAGAGATCCTCGAATTTTTGCAAACAAGCCTTATCCAAGAGTTTCGTGAAAATATCTGCCAATTGATCTTCAGTTGACATATACCCAAGAATAATATTGCCTTTGTGATAATGATCGCGCAAAAAGTGATAGTGAATATCGATATGCTTAGTTTTTGAGTGTTGGTCCGCATTTTTAGTCATATGCACAGTACTTGTGTTGTCGCACAAAATTGGAATTTTTGAAAAATGTTATCATTGTCGTTTAAAGTGTATTTCATCCAAAGAGTTTGTGCACAACACGCACCGGCTACGATGTATTATGCCTCGGCCGTGGATAGAGCAACTGAATTTTGTTTCTTAGAAATCCGACACAAGACAGTTGTTAAGTAAATGACAAGTACCACTAGTGCTCTTGCGATCTGCTTGACTACCCGCATAATCAGCGTCCGAATAACAAGTCAAGCAAAAATTATTGTTCTTCGGATACCCAAGTTCTAAATTAATCATGCTTTTCAAGTATTTCAAAATATGTTTAACAGCGGAAATGTGCGATTCTTTAGGATCGGATTGAAAACGTGCACACAAACAAATACTAAACATAATATCCGGACGACTAGCTGTAAGATAAAGTAAGCCACCGATTATATCTTGGTATAGAGTCTTATCTATACTCTTACTATTATCGCCCTTTGATAGATTAACCATTGTAGGCATAGATGTGTCGTATGCTCGTGAGCTTTCCAAACCGCATTTTTTGATCTACTCTTTTTTGTACTTTTGCTTGGTTTATGAAAACTCCATCTTGAGTTTGATGAATTTGGAGTCCAAGAAAATAGTTTAGTGCGCCCATCATGCTCATCTCGAACTCATCCTGTATTGACTTGGCAAACTCTTGACAAAAACCTTCGTTAGTGGATCCAAAAATAATATCTACATAGATTTGCACTAACAAAATATCTTTATCAAAATGTTTTGTAAAAAGTGTTTTATCAACAATTCCTTTTAAAAAATCGATATTTATTAAAAATGCACTTAGACGCTCATACTAAGCTCAAGAAGCTTGTTAGAGATTGTACAAGTCCTTGTGGAGTTTAAAAACATTATTTGGGAATTGATGATCTTCAAAACCGGAAGGTTGTTCCACATACACTTCTTACTCTATTTTACCATTTAAAAACTCTTTACATCCATTTGAAAAAGACTAAAATTCCTGTAACAAACATAAGCTTATAAAATATGAATGGCTTCAAGTCTAGCTACGGAAGCATATGTCTCTTAATTAATTTCTTCAATTTGGTTATAATTTTGCACAACCAACCGCGTTTTGTTTCTAACCATATTGCCGGAATCATCAAGCTTATTTCTAAACACCCACTTAGTGTCAACCACGGGCTTATCATCGGGTCTAGACACAAGTTGCCAAATTGTGTTTCGTTCGAATTGTACTAACCCTTCTTGCATAGCAAGAATCCAATCACTGTCTAACTCGGCTTTTTAAAAAGATTTAGACTCAATTTTAGAAATGAAAGTCAAGTTTAGACAGCTAAGAAAATTAGAAGAGCGAGCTATAACTCCCTATTCAATGTTACCTATTATTTGCTCTTTTGGATGATCTTTCTTGAAGCGCCAATCCTTAGGAAGCTCTTGACTTATATCAACTATTTGTTCGTCTTCTTTTGAATCTTCTGTTGTATCATCATTTATTTTCATCTTTTGCAATCCATCATCTATATCTGCATCATCACAACAAGCACTTTCCTTGATATGAATGATAGACTTGTCAAAATTTACATGCACACTTTCAACAATATTTTGAGTTTTTTTGTTAAATATTCTATAAGTTTTGCTAGTTAAGGATTTACCAAGAAAGATGCCTTCGTCACTTTTAGAATCGAATTTTCCAAGATACTCCAAAGTGTTCAAAACAAATCATTTGCAGCCAAACACTTTAAAATATTTTATGGATAGCTTATTTCAATAAAATAGCTTATAAGGAGTTTTCTTTAAAAAATTTCGCAACGAAATTCGATTCAAAATGTAGCAAACAGTGTTAATTGCTTCGGCCCAAAAATATTGCGGCAAAGAATTTTCTTTTAATATAGTTCTCATCATCTCTTGTAAAGAACAATTTTTTCTCTCCACAACACCGTTTAGTTGTGGTGTCCTAGGACAAGAAAACTCATGTTTAAAATCAGTTTTTACGCAAAATTCTTTAAACAAAGCATTTTCAATTTCTCCCTCGTGATCACTACGGATCTCGGAGATTTTCAAAACCATTTCATTTTGAATACGTTTAGAGAAGATTTTAAAAGTTCTAAACGCATCATTCTAACTAGTAAGGAATAATACCCAACAAAAACGAGAAAAATTATTGACTATTACATATACATATGATTTTCCACCTAGACTCGATATTCTAGATAGACCAAATAGATCTATATGTAATAGTTAAAGGGGTTTAGACGATGTTACATCGGTCTTCATTTTGAATGAAGATTTTACCTGTATACCCAATTAACAAGCATCACACAATTTGTTCTCTCGAATCTTAATTTGGGAATTCCCCTCACATGGTCACCAATTGCTATTTTGTTCAATAAGCCTATTGACGCGTGACCAAGCCTACGATGCCAAAACCATGTATCTGCATCGTCTACAGCCAGACACTTGACTTTTACATTAGTAAAATCTTTAGGATCAACAATATAAGTATTATAGTTACTTTTACCATAAAGAATACATTTGTCATCTTTAAAAATTTTACAACTAGTTTTATCAAAAACAACTAGTTTTATCAAAAACAACGGTACATTCTTTATCGCAAAATTGACTAATGTTAAAGTAAACTGTGCTTCAAATTATCAACATACAAGACATTATCAATGTTTGTAGAATCGCTCACCACGATTTTACCCTTACCCTTTATGTAACTTTTTCTTATTATCTCCGAAGGTGACGTTGCCACCTTCCTTTCTTGATAGTGAGTCGAAACTAGATATATCACCGGTCATGTGCCTCGAACACCTACTATTAAGCTACCATGTAATTCTACGTTGTTGCATATGAGGTACCTGAAATAAAATATCTATCTTTGATCTTTGATGCCTAAATCATTTTGGGTCCACAGGGGTTAGTAGAATAAAACTTTGATCTAGAAGTAGATAATCTAGTATTGCACACTACTTCTATGCTCAAAATGATAATTACATGTTGAATTGTTCTTAATCGGACAATATTTAACAGTATGACCAAGAGGAAAACAATAATGACAAGTTTTCAAAGCATGTCTACGGTCACAATGATAAGTGGCGCCTTTAAAAAATCTATTGGTTGAAGTACTAACCGAAGTGTTAGGATCAAAACCAAGACCATAAGATTTGTGATTCCCGCTAAATTCACTAAGTACGATATCCAACTTATTTTTACATTGGGTGAATTTAATAAGAGCCTCTTTAAGCTTTGTGGTCTTTGTTTTGGTACTAACAAGCGTGTGTTCTAATTTAGCATGAGTTTTGAAAAGTTTTAAGAGAATATGCTAAACCGTCACACTCGACATTTAAAGTTTCAAGCTTAGTACTTAAATCAATAATGTTATCTTTCAAAATACCATTTTCTTTCTTAAGGATAATACAAGAGTTGCAAATAGTAAAATATTTCATTTTTAAACTCTTATATTTAGAAAATAACTTTTGAAAGTTTTCTTGCAATTCAATATATAAATCAATAAGCTTATTTCTATCTAAATTATCGAGATCATCATCACATACCTCGTCGTTGTCTCCATATGCCATGAAACACATGTTGGCAACGATCTTTTCTTCATTGTTCGAAGCATCAGAATCTGATTCGTCCCGTTTTGCTTGTAACGTCCTTTTCTTTTCATACTTGTCTTTACCATCCTTATACTTGTGCTTACCTTTGTTCAATGTCGGGCAATCGGCCTTTATGTCACCCTGTTTGTGACATTCATAACAAGTAGGATTAGTTAAAAAATTTGAATTTCTATTACCTCGGTAGTTTCATCTTTTCTTGAAGTTTCGGAATTTGATAAACTTCATGAATTGCTTTATAAGAGCGGCCATATCATCTTTGTTTTCGCTTTGGTCGCTTTCACTATCCGATTCTTTTTGCGGGATGTTCTTTGCCTTCAGAGCTAGGCTTCTTTTTTTTATACGGTTTTTCTTCCTTTTGCCGTGCTGTAATGTCATTGAGTTTCATCCCGTACGTCTTGAGTTTTCCAATAAGATCTTCTAAAGTTAGTTCATCCAAATTACTTGCTTCTTCAATCGCCGTAACTTTGGGTTGCCATTCTTCTGTATAAATCCTCAAGATATTCAAGCACTTCTTCTTTTCTGAAAACTTTTTGTCATAGTTAAAGAATTGAGTAATAATTTTATTAAACTTTTAATACATTACATCAATCGATTCATCAGCGACCATTCTAAACTGTTCATACTAGCTCATAAGTCGGTTGATTTTACTTTCTTTCACCTGACTCGTCCTTTCGTGAGAAGTTTCGAGAGTCTTCCAAATCTCATGTGCAGTAATACACATGGAGACCCGGTTGAATTCGTCAGGGGAAAGAGAGTAATATAATGCATTCATCGCTTTAATATTCAAAGCCATAAGTTTCCAATCATCACTATAAGAATAGAAAATTTGTCTTCTACAACATCTGGAATATCAAGATCGATGCATTGAAGAAAAATACATATATTGATTTTCCAGAAGTTGTAGTTCGTACCATCAAAAAGTGGTGGCCGATTAGTTGCTTGACATTCTAGTGATCTATTGTTTTGGGTAATGTTATTATTGTTAGCCATATGATCTAAGCTCTAGGGTTTTAAGCCAAAAAGAGCATACCGCTCAGATACCAATTGAAAAAGTGTCCTAGAGGGGGGTTGAATCAGATAAATGGCTAACAATTAAAACTTTATTTGTTCAATACAATAAATGTTGCGGAAAGATAATATAAATTATGCAAACAATAGAGAATAATAAAGATCATAAAAAGCAAACTCAGTATGACACCGGCGATTGGTAACGAAGTTCGATACCCACGGTTTCTAGTCTCCGCCTAGGTTTCCCTTAGGAACATCCACTAATCAAACTTCTTAAGGTGAAAAAACCTTTACAACTGATGGACCACCTCCACCCGGTAATCTTTTCAACAGGTTCAGATCAAACCTTTACAACTCATACTGATGGACCACCTCCACCGGGTAATTTTTTACACAGGCTAAGATCAAACCTTTACAATCTTCAGTTACAACTCAAGAACACAAACCAGCTCCTAATCTCGTAAGCACAAGCTTAAAAACTGAGAATTAGGGTTTATGATAGAATCAAGTTTAAAGCTCTTTTGATCTCAAAAGGATATGTGAAGTAGTTTTGAAAACTGAAGATCAAGATTTTGCAAAGATAAAAGATCAAGAACCGTTTAGAAACCTTTTGCAAAATAAAAAAGAAGTCTTTTTCAAAACCAAAAATGAATTTAGATCAAGATGACAAACTAGGGTTTTGAAAAAGAATTTGGAGATGAAGATCTTTTGCAAGAGAGATGAGAGAAAATATTCAGAATTCTTGTTATGAAAATTTCGACCAAAATCATGTTTAAAGAACTTGGAAAGAATCTCTCAAACTGGGAAAGAAATTGGTCAAAAATGATTTAAGGAATTTCAAACATTCAACTTTTGAGTGGCTCAGAGAACACATGAGCCGTCTCATAGTGACATGGAAAATCATCAATTTCAGGCAGGCATTGAGCCGGCTCGAAGTAGTGTGAGCCGGCTTAACAACACTATGAGTTGACTCTTAGAGACAGGGAATAAATAAGAAATTGGGGACGGAGTGAGACGGCTCAAACAGGACATGAGCCGGCTCAAGAAAAGATATATCAAGAAATATGAAATTTTGAAGAAGTTTTAAAATTATGCGACTCAAACGAGATACCTACGACTCAAATAAAAGATAAGCACATGAATAATATCTTTGTCGCACGTTCCTATGCCGCTTTGAGTCTTCATCTTTGAATCATGTTCTTTTGACGCTTTGACACTTCGTCTCAACAAAATTGTCGTTGCTATGCCCCTTTTTCTTTTTATTTATATTGACGCCCATTCTGTCTTTGAATTCATCATCCATTCATCTAGTGAATCCATGCTCATATTCACTTGTTGATATCGCTATATTATTCTTTTGAAATTGCGGTACTTGTTACGTCTCACACACTGAAAACATAAAACTTAAACCACAAGCATCGTCGGTGTGTAAAATAGATAAATAGTATTTTGTCAAATCAAAACCAAGACGATGTTACCTAGCAAGGTCAACAGGGTGCACCGAAAAGTCGTGGTATAAGAGACATTCTTGTCTGACTTTGAAGTCGAAGCCAGAGGTACAGGTCGTGGTGTCCTGATATCCAGCTTGGAGTAATTAGCCGATATGCATTCGTCGAGTCTGCTATGCATCGAAGAAAACAGACTCAGTTGGTGGAAAGAGAATAGCTATGCCACCAAGCGCGGTGAAGTTCGATGGTTCCAGGTCCATATTTTCGAAGATGAGATGGTCGGTGTTCCGATTCATGTGGAGGGTCCAACATAGTGCAGAGGACTATGAAAATTAGACGTATAATAGCGGCTAGCAATAAGTTTTCAAGTCAAGGGGATCAGAAGTTCGAAGGGAAGTCTGCAAGTTTGATTCTTGGCATGATCAGTGTCAGAGATAGAAAGTCACGTCAGTTGCAGCAACGTATCGAACAGGTTCTAGTTCGATACAGAAAAGGAGAAGACTAAGCCTGTGTCTACTCCGCTAGTGGCACACATTAAAATCTGGGCGACGCATCATCATTGACCACTAATGATAAGGACGGATGGGGGTTGAAGACAGGTACGTTAAGCATGGAGGCAGTGCCAAAGATTGACACTTCAATTTGTCATCGCATAATCAACAATAGAGGCAATTTTGACAACTGTCTTGGAGGAGGTTAGGGAGGCTATCTATTTGCAAAGAGGGTAAGATGTTTTGGGTGTTCTATAAAAGGTGATAGTATTCTTCCTGAAACACGAGAAGTTTTATGCTATTACAGAGGTGGGTACTCATGGAGAGTCCGACTAATGCACAGGTGGATCCAGATATCATGTCAAGCCGTGCTTAGATTTGATCTGCCCGCTTGATTGTTGAAGGTCATTGAGAACAGAATTCCACGATTTGAGAAAGTGACGAGATTTACAATGAATTTTAAATTAAGGTGGAGATTGTTGATTTTTGGTTTAAAATCCAGCTCAAAAGTCCTATATAAAGAACCCAAAGAAAACAGCGCAGAATTCAAGCGCAGGCCCAAAATCAAGTTGCACGTGCAACGCACGTGGTCGACAGAGGCCGATAGTCAACATAGGCTGGGCCGACAGTCAACATAGGCTGTGGTCCCCGCATGAAGGTGCCGCACATGTGGGCGGTGACTCTAGTCGGCGCCGCAAGAAGACAGCGCCCACGAGGTGCTGCGATTGTCATATGAAGATAGGGCTAATTGTGGCTTCTTATGCATGGAGTTAGTGGGCATTGGGGCCCACACGCACATTTTTTACATGTGTCGTGTTCCATGTGAATAAGAAGATAGGTTTGTTGTTTTGTGTAATTAGAGAGGGATGTCCTTTCAAAATGAGAAGGGTTGCCTTTTCAAAATGTAGAGGGGTGAGTGTCCACAACTCTCTCCTATAAATCTATGCATACAATATTAGGACGATACCCCCATAACAAAAAAAGCACTATGATATAGAGAGTGATTGCTGCAAGTTGCAGTGAGGGAGAGAAGTTTGTGAGAGGGATTTATTTTGGGGCGATTGGAGGCTGTGTAAATTTTGTATAATCCTTTTTTTAGTGGAAGTTCTCGTCACGGTTGCAAGAGTAGATTCAGTTGGGGCCGAACCTGGGTATATCTTGTGTACTTGATGCTTGGTGTGTGATCTTTTTGTATTTTATTATTTGTTCATCGCTGGCAATCTTTTCCGCTCGACCGCAAAACACACAATTCACTTTTCCGCTGCGATATCATTAGCGGATATGATTCATCTCATCACTTTCTCAAATTGTGGAATTCTGTTCTCATCTTCTCAATGACCCTCAACAATCAAACGGGCATATCAAATGGATTTTAAATCAAGGTGGAGATTGTTGATTTTTGGTTTAAAATCTAGCCCAAAAGTCCTATTTAAAGAACCCAAAGAAAACAGCCCAGAATTCAAGCGCAGGCCCAAGACCAAGTTGCACATGCAACGCACGTGGTCGGCAAGGGGCGACGGTCGACATAGGCAGTCCCCGCATGTTAGTGCCATACACGTGGGCGGCGACTCTAGTCGGCGCCGCATGGAGCAGCGCCCATGAAGTGCTGCTAGTATATGAATATGAGGCTAATTGTTGCATGGAGTTAGTGGGCATTAGGGTCCATATGCATCCATTTTTTACACGTGCCGTGTTGCATGTGAATAAGAAGATAAGTTGTTTTGTGTAATTAGAGAGGTGGCCTTTCAAAATAAAAAGGGTGCCTTTTCAAAATGTAGAAGGGTGAGAGTGTTTGCCCATAATTCTCTCTTCTATAAATCGATGCACACAATATTAGGACGACACCCCCATAACAAAAAAAGCACTCTGATATATAGAGAGTGATTGTTGCAATGCAGTGAGGGAGAGAAGTTTGTGAGAGAAGGATTTATTTTGGGGCTTAATCGGAGTCGGTGTAAATCTTGGATAATCCTTTCTATAGTGAAAGTTCTCGTCGCGGTTCCAGGAATAGGCTCGGGCTCGGTTGGGGGCCGAATCAGGGTATCTTGTGCACTTGGTGCTTGGTGTGATCTTTTCGTATTTTGTTATTTGTTCATCGTTGGCAATTTTTTCCACTCGACTACAGAACACATGATTCGTTTTTCCGCTGCGATATTATTATGGTGACCAAGTCCTTTGTGAATCATATCTGGTAATAAATTTACAACAAATAAAACCGTCTAGGCGGCGTTTAGGCGCTAGACGGTATCCCAACCGCTCAACTCCGCCTAACACTTTTTACAACCTTGGCCTTTTTGTATTTTCCAATATCCTTCTGATGCCCTTGTACTTTACAAGTCACCCTCAAAACAAAAAAGCAGGGTCCAGCTAAACTACTACATTTAGCAAAGTGGTACTAGATATACATGATAATTACTACATATAATAAGATAACTACGACATTTAAATTACTTATATTTTACATAATTAATTTGGGGGGAAAATTGAACACTATTGTTGGAATAGTTTAGAATACACCGCTTTATCATCTAACATGGTTTTCCACTTCGTATAATGCTTCTGACTCTGTGTTTTCCACTTCGCATAAATTCATTTCAATTGCCAATAGAAATGTCCTTTCTGTTCGCGGTTGTACCAATATTGATGTGGCATCTTCCTTACCGCTTAAAAATGTTCTAGTTCCTTCACTTCGTACAAACTTTTTATCTATTCGTCGCCTTACCAACGATTTTACCTGTTCAATAACTTTCTCTTCTAATTATTTTGTGATACAGGACAATCAGACGAAAGAGCAGATTGGTAGGGGTAAAGAAATTAATGGCCTGTACTACTTGGATGTGTCACCTTCCGTATTTGTTGTTGTTTCTGCCATTTGCTGTCATCGACGTCTTGGACATTTACCTCTTCCTATGCTACGTACCATGTTATCTGATCTCTTTTTATTTGATTTTTCATGCGAGTCATGTATTTTAGGGAAACATTTTTGTTTCTCTTTTCCTTCAGTTAATAAACGTAGTTATTCGATATTTGAGTTAGTCCATTCTGACATTTGAGGTTCTTACAGTATACTAGCATATTTGGCTACAAATATTTTGTCGCTTTTATTGATGATCATTCTAGAATGCCATGGCTGTTTCTTTTATGTGATCAATTTGAATTACCACATGTGTTTAAAACATTTATTAATGAAATGGTTAATCAGTTTGATATGTCTATTAAAACTCTAAAAACCGATAATACAAAAGATTATGAGTCGTATTTTTCAAACTGTTTGCCAATCCTGTAGGATTAGTCATCAAATTTTGTGCTCATACACACCACAACAAAATGGCATCGCTGAAAGAAAAAACTGCCATTTGTTTGACGTTGCTCGTTCTATTATTCTTAACATGCATGTTCTAAAACACCTTTGGAATTTTGCTTTACTTACTGTATGTTTTTTATTAATTGCATACCTTCCACGATTCTTCAAAACCAAACACCGTTCTCTATTTTATTTCCCGATCAAGACCCTTTTCCCCTCCTTCCTAAAGTGTTTGGGTGTGTTTGCTACGTTCATTATCACCAATTAACTCATGATAAATTGGATCTTATGGCTGTCAAACATATATTTGTTGGTTATTTTAGGACTCAAAAAGATTACATTTGTTTGCTTCCTTCTTCATCCACAGTCTTAGTCTCTCGTGATGTCATTTTTCTTGAGGATCAACCTTCTCCAGTAGAAAGTCCTTCTCATGTACCACCGCTACCACCACCACTTCCTATATCTTCAGATGACCAACCAATTCAAACCGAATCTACTACTGTCGAATTTCTTCCTTCTTCGGTTACGCAGGTCTATAGACGTCAACCGATGGTAGTGATAGATTCAACAGCAAATACCGAACCTCCTCCTCAATGTACACAGCCAGAAGCCGACGAGCCTTCACCTTTCCTTCTTTCTGATGGTTTGTCCGACGACTTACCAATTGCTCTTCGCAAAGGTAAACGAACATGCACTACTTCTTATCCTCTTTCTTTATTTATTCCATATTATCGTCTTACTCCAGCTTTATATCAGTTTGTCTCTTTCTTGTTTGTTGTTTTCCTTCCTAACTCTGTTCAGGAAACTATAAGTCATCCAGGTTGGTATAAGGCTATGATGGAAGAGTTGCAGATATGAGGTCTAATCACACTTGGGATCTGGTCAGTCTCCCTTCACAGAAAAAGGTGGTTGGTTGCTAGTGGGTCTTTGCTGTCAAACATAATTCTGATGGCAGTGTATCTCATTTGAAAGCCCGCCTTGTTGCCAAAGATTATATTCAGCAATATGGTGTCGACTATGCTGAGACTTTTTCTCCAGTGACCAAACTCACTACTGTTCGTGTTTTGATCTCTCTTGCGGTTACCCGCGATTGGCCTCTATATCAACTAGACGTCAAGAATGTCTTCTTCAATGGCGACCTTTCCGAGACGGTTTATATGCAGCAGCCTTCCGGTTTTGAGCGTGAAGGGAGCCTCTTATATGCCATCTTAAAAAATCCATCTATGGCCTAAAACAATCTTCTCGGGCATAATTCGATAAATTCGGCATGGTCCTAAAAAAGATAAATTTCATAAGAAACTCGGCAGATCCATATCTTTTTATACATAGACCGAAATAAGGAATGATTATTCTCCTTGTTTATGTTGATTACATAATCATCACTGGAGATGATTCTGAGGATATATCTAAAGCCAAAACTCATTTGGCCTCATATTTTCACAATAAAGATCTTGGTCTTCTACGATACTTTCTTAGTATAGACGTATTTCGAAATAAGAGATTATTATTTCTCTCACAGCGGAAGTATACTCTCGATTTTATTAAAGAAACAAGATTTCTTCGCCGTCGTCCTGCTGATACTCCTATGGATACAAGAGTAAAGCTCTCTTGCATTAGCTCATATGATAACTAGCCACTTTCCGATCCAGGTTGGTATCTACGGTTAGTAGGAAAGCTGATCTATCTCACGGTTACTCGTCCTGACATTTCCTTTGCAGTCAGCACAGTGAGCCAGATTATACAAGCGTCCTTAGTTTCCCATCTTCGGGACGTTGAGCGCATTCTTTGCTATTTGAAGCGTGCATCTGGACAAGGTCTTCTCTAAAACCCTGTTCTAATCTCTCTTATTGCATATGCTGATACCGATTTTGCCGAATTTGTGGATGACCGTCGCTGCACAAGTGGATTTTGTGTTTTCTTTATAGGGAACTTAGTTACTTGACACAGTAAGAAGTAACATGCTGCACGCTCATCAGCCGTGACCGAATATAGGGCTATGGCCCATGCCGTCTCAGAATTGACGTGGCTCTCCACATTGCTTCGAGATTTCGGTGTTCTACAACACTAGCATTCTTGTTCTGTGATAATAAAACTGCAATTCATATTTCAGAGAATCTAGTATTTCACGAATGCACAAAACACATTGAAGTGGATCGCCACTTTATCCGGGAGAAAGTTGTTGAAAAGAAAGTCAATCTCCCTCATGTTTCTACTCATGCACATATTGTGGATATTTTGATGAAGCCTTTTCCAAGACCCGTATTCATTCATCTATTGTCCAAGGTATACATCACTGATATCTATGCTCCAATTTGAGAGAGAGTGTTGGAATAGTTTAGAATATATTGTTATTTGGGTATACCATACCATGATACTTGTGCATCAAGTAATTGTAATTCTTATATAAAGAGGCCATTGGTCACATAATAAAGTATCTAAATCTTTTCTCCTTTATCATCTAACAACTATAAAATTGTCTTATGATAAATTTAACCTCCAAATTATGTCGAATCATAGATTTTTAACTCTAAAAAACCTCCTCTATTCTCTATACTTATTTCATTACTCTTTTTCATTCTTTACCAACCTTTATTACTTCTTTTTGTGTTCTAGTAACTATTTGATATATAAATTTAGTAGTTTATGGGTAAATGTAGTAGCTATATGCTATATGTACATGTCAACCGGTAAATTTACAGTAAATATAGTAGTTAAATGGTATATGTAGATGTTAAAGTGGTAAATATAGTAGTAAACTGGTATATGTAGATGTTAACCAGTAAATACTGGAGTAAACTGATATATGTAGATGTTAACTGGTAAATACAGTAGTTAACTGCTATATGTAGTAGTAAACCAATATATTTAGTAGTTAACCGCTATATGTAGAAGTTAATTGTTATATATAGTAGTTCGAAAAGCGGTAGTTTGAAAAGACGTTTGATAAGACATAGGACAAATTTTCAATTTAGGCCTATTTTAAAAAATATTATTAAATTTAGGCTACTTTCAAAAATAATTACAAATTTAGGTCGCTTTCGACCACGTCAGCTCAGCGCTGGCGTTGCGTTTTTTTTTTAAAAACCTCTAGGGCCGCACTTGCCAAGTGCGCCCAATACAAAACACCGAGCGTCCCATTGAAGTTGTATGGGGCGCACTTGACAAGTGCGCCCCATACATTTTCAATGGGATGCTCTGTATTTTGTATGGGTCGCACTTGGGTCGTGTAACACCCTAGTTCAGTTATACCATGTTCGATTTGTTTATTTTATTTATCTTGTGGCTATTTCCTGTTTTAATTCGCTTTTGGGTGCGGATAGTGTTTTAGTATTCTGTGCTTGGTATCCGACCCAACCCGCATGCTTGAAACCCGTCTTGGTTCTTGTTCACGTTTTATCCCTGCTAGTTTTGAGGATCCGTGCAATCTCGTGTTCTATATCCTGCATACCTGCATTATATCTGGCATCTGCACTTTTTAATAATACAAATATAATTAAATAATATATTTTAAAAATACCTAGTATGACCTGCCTCATACTCCTGACCCTGTGATAGTATCTGTGCATCGTGTTCACGTCTCGTGTAGTGAAACGGGCTCGTTTGGATCGCTACGTGCACGCTATGTGTATCTGTTCTTGTGGGTACGCATTTTCTTTTACCGGACATCGTATTTTGGTTTTGGTTGACACGTATATTATCTGTATTTTCAAATCGTAACTTTAGACCCAACCCGTGTATATTTTGGAGTATTTTTGTATTAGCCAGTAAACTTAAATTTAACTAATATTATATTCTTATAATATAATTCTGTTTCATATATATAATAAACATTTATAAAATTTTCCTAACCAAATATATATCTAAAATATTTTCCAAATCCTAATCCATCACCAATCTCACCTGCTCCCTCTCTCTCCTCCACATATCTATATATATTATATACTTTTTCCTTACCTATTCTAAACCTAAACCCACAGCACCCACGTTCTCTCTCTCTCCCTCTTCTTTCTTCGTTCCCGTTGCCTCACCCGCTCACGAAAACCCTAACCCTACCGATGCCTTCACCCTCGCCTCACCGCCGTCGCCCACACACAACACCCTCGACCTCATCTCCTCACCTCTCCTCCCCGCCCACCTCTCTTTCCTCCTTTCCCCGCTGCAAACCCCAGCAACCCACATCTCCGCAACAACCCAACACCCGAACCCAAGCCCTCGTCGTCGCAACACCTCGTCGGCCTCATCCCGTCAACACCGCCTCCATGTTCTCCCCTCTCTTCTCCCTTCCCGAGCTCACCACTGCACAACCCATCACCCAAGATCCCTGCAACCCTCGCTGCATCCTCATGTTGCCGGAGCTCCGACATTATCATCGTCTCCCCGCCTTGTCATCACTTCCTCTCCCTCATCACCTCTCCCCTGACACCCCTACCTCTTTCCCCGAGCTCCTCACCATCCCGACAACCAACAACAGAAACCCTCTCACCACAGCCCATTACCCATCACCGGCAACCCCCATCGCCAGAGACCCACGACTCGTCGACAGCACCCCCTCGCCTCCTCAGTCCCGGAACCCTAAAACCCAGAACACCTGAGAACCCTAGCCCTCTTCTTCTTTCTTCTCTTTGCTTTCTTGATTCTTGGTTTCCCGGTGATCGCCGGAGCCGTGCTTGTCGCCGACGATTCAGGCAAATCCAGTAGACGTCCTCAACCAGCATGATCACGTTCTTGCATAGCTTGGTCCTGCTCTGTACGCGTGTGTGTGCATCACGACGTTTACCCGACGTCGGACGCAACATACGCACCTCGTCATTAGATCCGATCAGGCAAGTATTCTTGCTTCATTTTTGGTCGATATACATCAGCATTCCTTCGTGTGTATATGTATATATATATATTTTTGCTGCCCTGTTAGAATAAAAGAGAAATGTATTAGTACCTATTTTTCGTTATATTATACAAAAATATATATAGGCAAACTTTTATGCAGCAGGTAAGAAAAATTAGCAAAGTGTGGTTTTAAAAATGAGATTTATTTTCACTACAAATAAGTTCGAAAGTTGTTAACCTGCCTCACATTTATATATTTCTAGCCAGATTGTGATTAGTATATCCATATTAAGGTTAATGGTAAAGATGACAATTGTGACTAATACCAGCTTGTACATCGCCTTCATGCAGTTACTATTACCAGATAACAATTACATTTGATAAGTCATGACTATTCAATACTTTAGTCTTTATGAACGAGATTGCTCATTAGGATGCTGAACTACATGACATGACACAATACTATTTACCAGTTTCATTTCTCTACAATTACCATATCACAAGTTCCAGTATTTTCAGCATTCTTAATTAGTGCTCTGGTCATTACCATAGTAGTTATAAATACGCGGGTGTTGGGGGTAGTTTGAGTGTGCGTTCGTGCAACAGGATCCCAGGAGTCCCATGCCGGCAGCTCGTACCGGACTATATCGGTCGCATGTTATTACAGCTCGTACCGGGCTGTATCGGTCGCATGTTTACAGCTCATACCGGGCTATATCGGTCGCATGTTATTATAGCTCGTACCGGGCTATATCGGTCGCTTGTTCATTCCACAGTTGGGCCCATGTTTCCTAGCCCCTGGGGCACCAATCTTGGGTTAGGAATACACCTGCAGAGGTTGACGCACACACTCGAGCTTACGATATGATAGTTTACCTTTTAGTGACCAGTTAGGTTATGACTTGACCTCTTTACATGTTGGTTTCATAGTATTAATGTATCTATTTATATATCTGTTTTTACTTGTGCACACGGGCTTCACTACATTCATATATTCATGATATCATACCATACACACACCTTATACGTTGAGTACTTGCTGGGATGTTCTGGCATCTCTGAGATTTGTCATTTCAGGTTTAGAGACAGATTTTCAGGCTGAGCAGGACTTTGCCGAAGATCAGTAAACCGTAGGTTTATTTCCTTTCTGTTAGTATTTAGCATGTGCGCCCTTGTGGGACATTAGGACTTTTGTATCTTTCCAGATTTTGTTTTCTTTTCGAACCTATTGTATTGGGTATTTATTTGCATCAATTATTTAGTGGACCCATTTTTTAGTATTCTTTGTGGTTTCATTGCAGCATGATTACCAGTATTATCCCTTTTGGTATTGGATTTTATTTTTGACAGGTTAATCTAGACAGCGTTATGTAACTATGGAAGGAACTTTCATTACCGTAGGTAGCACGGCTGGCCTTCGTCGCTCTCCGTATTCCGTATTTTGGGAAGCGGGGAGTGACAGGTCGCATTTGCAAAGTGCGTCCCATACAACTTAGACGTAGAGCTCACTGGAACCAGTGAGCTCTTTGTCTATTTTGTAAGGGGCGCACTTGGGAAGTTCGCCCCTTGCAACTTGCATAGAGAGCTCACCGCTCTCCATGGAGATTTAATTCTTCTCCTGTGAGCTCTCTGACGAGTTAGATGTGAAGTTCTCTGACCGGTTAGAGGTGAAGTTTTAAGAAAAGATTTATAAAATTGTCACGCCCCGCTTCCCAAAATGTGGAATACGGGAAGCGACGAAGGCCAGCCGTGCTACCTACGGTAAGGAAAAGTCCTTCCATAGTCACATAAGGCTGTCTAGATTAACCTGTCAAAAATAAAATCCAATACCAAAAGAATAATACTGATAATCATGCTGCAATGAAACCACAAGAAATCCTAAAAATGGGTCCACTAGATAATTGATGCAATTAAAGATCCAAAACAAAAGATTCGGAATAAAATAAGATCCGAAAGAGATACAAAAATCCTAATGTCCCATAAGGGCGCACATGCTAAAGGCTAAAAGTAAAGGAAAATAAATCTACGATTACTGATCTTCAACAAAGTCCTGGTAGCCGCTCTGATCCCGCTCAGCCTAAAAACCTGTCTCTAAACCTGAGATGGCAAATCTCAGGGATGTCAGAACACCCCAGCAAATACTCAACGTATAAAGTGTGTGTAGCATAATAACAAGAATATATAAAAGTGAAGCCCGGTGCGCAAGAAAACATGTATATAAGTAATTAAATGCACTAACACTATGAAACATGTATGTAAGGGATCATGTCATAACCTAACTGGCCACTAAAAGGTAAACTATCCTATCGTAAGCTTGAGTGTGTGTGTCAACCTCTGCAGGAGTATTCCTAACCCAAGAGTGGTGCCCCAGGGGCTAGGAAACACGGGCCCAACTGTGGAATGAACAAGAGACCGCTATAGCCCGGTACGAGCTGTAAACATGTGACCGCTATAGCCCGGTACGAGCTGTAATCATGTGACCGCTATAGCCCGGTACGAGCTGTAATCATGTGACCGCTATAGCCCGGTACGAGCTGAAATCATGTGACCGCTATAGCCCGGTACGAGCTGTAATCATGTGACCGCTATAGCCCGGTACGAGCTGTAATCATGTGACCGCTATAGCCCGGTACGAGCTGAAATCATGTGACCGCTATAGCCCGGTACGAGCTGCCGGCATGGGACTCCTGAGATCCTGTTGTACAACGCACACTCAAACTACCCCAACACCCACGTATTTATAGCTGCTATGGTAAAGACTAGAGCACTAAATAAGAATGCTGAAAAGACAGGAACTTGTAGTATGGTAATTGTATGGAAATAAAACTGGTGAATAGTGGTGTGTCATGTCATGTAATTCAGCATTCAAATTAGAGAACTTGTTTTAATATGAGTAGTCTGGAGCAATGAGTAATCATGGCATGTCAAGTACAATAGTTATAAAATGATAGTGCCCATAAACAAGAATAGCATGTTAAGGTTTCTCAATCATGCCGACAATGATAGTCTCAAGTAAAATATTAAATATAGATGATAGAATATGATAAGGTCAAAAATGTAAACAACACTCAACATAAATATGCAGGTATCTGTATTTAACATCCGAGTTTATTTATTGAAAAGAATAATAAATTGAAATATGGTTTTAAAAGGTTAATATAGTTAAATGAGAATGACAAATTACAGATGTGTAAAGCGGGTGGTGGTAATAGTATAATTACGAGGTAATAGTAAGTAAGATAAAAATAAATGACAGATTGACTAGTTATCATGTAAGTGCTAATAATAAGTTTTATAATCATGTGATAATAGAAAATATTAATACAAATTATAGTATCAAAATAATTTATATGATTAGGACGCATAGAGTGCAGCGATATTATAAGGAGTGATAATGTAGAAAGTTTAATTTATATATATAAAATATTAAGCCCAAAGTGTTTATTGATTAACAGTAATAATGGTATATTTTTATGTTTTAGATTATGATATAAGTATTGATATTTTGCATGCTAGTGTATACCAATATTGTTGCAACAGAAACATATAATTACTTATAAAACTTTTTATATATTAAACCACATTTACATGTTAAAAGTTATTTTATTACGTTTGCATTTTTACAGTTGTTCACTTGATGAAATGATTAATAGGTATTCTAGATCCTAGGGTTTTCATCATATGTACAAGTATTATAAAATATATTAATAAAGCGGCAAAATATTACAATTTTATTTAAATATTGTAAGTTAATAATTTATTTAGAGAATTCCCGATGTTGCATTGACTAAAAAAAATAAAAGAGTAAGAGTACTTGCCTCGGAGACAGATAAACACGACGACACGAAGAACAACTCCAAGGTTTGATTGCTCGGCTAATTTTGAAGAAAAAGAAAATATTGTGATGGGAAAAAAGAGAAGATTGATTTATATGAGAAGGAGAGAGATGATAATAATTAGGTTGTTATTTATAGAGAAGAGAGAGATTGTTTAAAGATTGGAGAGAGAAATATTCTGATGAGATGAGATTTGGATTTGATTTTATAAAAGAGAGATATGATGGGTTGTTATATACTTCTATAAGATATTAGAAAAGTTGTATATATACATATTAATATATAGTGAAAATATATGTAGATATGTATATAGTTATGGGTTAATAAAAATAAATACAATTAGTTATATATATAAGATTTTATGATATCAAACAACTAAAATATATTTTCGGTTAAACTATCATAACAAAATATCTTCAATAATATATATGTATGTATGTATATAGATTTGTAGAAAAAAACGATTAAAGAGAGTAGATTTGAGAAAGAGAATCTGCTGAGAAAGATTAGATGAGCGATTGTTAGGATCAGGATTAATAAAAGATTTAAAAATATATTTGGTTTGGTAAAATTTTTTAGTTTGGAGAGAGAAAATATTTGTTTTAAAAAGAATCAAGTTATCAGGTGAGACATATATGGTGATTGGAGAGAGAAAATTGAGTTGTTAGTTTAGTAAAAATATTTATATGGTTAAAAGATTTAACATGGGCTCTAATGACTTTTCAAAATTAAATATTCTAACCAAATAAATATCGTAAGACAAAATATCTTATAAATAGAATTTAAAAATGGGTAAAATCTTATGTATATGTATTGTTTAAAGAAATACCAAATAAAATATCTTTTGTTTAAATTATGATACTAAAATATAAATATGGTTATAAAATAGTGTTAGACAAATAAATATTTAAATACTAATAATATGCATATTTAACAAACTTGAAAAAACCATAATTGTATGCATATATCTTAATTAAAAGTATTAAACTCCAAATTATAATAATAAAAAAAAAGCCCAATATATCCAAAAAGAAAAAGGAACGTACGATCGGATAAGGGTGTTACAAAAATGAAGTAAAGCTTATTTTGTAAATAGTTAACGTTTGAAAAACAGACAACACCTTTGTAAATTTTGAATAAAATTCCTGTACAACAGCAGTAAAATAAACACATCCCCACACGAGATCTAACTCGACGTTCATACGGTGGAGACATAATCCACGCAAAATATACGGCGCCTAAAGGCGAACTACAAGTGGAAAGCAATAAACACTATATATAAGTAAAGTTAAGCAGATTCCACAAGAGTTCGACTACAATAACAATACAACGTCAATACGACATAAAATTACATATAATAAATCATTACACCAAATCTAACGCAGTAGCCTCAACTCACGCGGTGTCTTCTTTTTCGCACGAAGCGGAGGCTGTAATGGTCCGGCTTCGTCAGCGTCAAGTCGCTAATACGGCTCTGGCTAGGATGGTCCATACACGTACTTATCAGGATGTTGAGACGATGGTGGTTGAGATGATTCTGCTTGTGCATGCCCACGTCTTCTGTGTGAATATGTGATGGGTGGTGCAGTGATGGGTGGTGGACGTATGAATCTGTGCTTCGTGGACACACTCCTGACGAGAGACTTGATGTTCATACATGCGCCCTTTAGCTCTCTAGTGCCACGAATCCCCACATCAGCGATATCCTCCAACTCGTATCTGGTTTGCACCTATATTGATGGTAAATAAGATAATGAATTTCGTAAAAATAAGATTATAGTTTTATAAGGTTTGATATAAAGTTACCAAATTTCTCTCTATCGGTGCTCGAGGTGTATATGTGATCGGCGGAGGGACGGCCATGAGGATGAATCTATGGGTAATCATCCAATACTACATAATGTATTCATCTATCCGTATAACTGGCTGCCTTTCAACCTGAATGTTGCTTCCCTGAAAGTACCAGCGATCCACCCAAATATGATATTCCGCAAGTCATGCTTCTTCAATTAGTGTTCCACCTTCACGTGGTGTGTGCTTCACCGTGTCGGGTATATGTTGCCTCATGCCAAACGAGCGAAGGAGACGGTCTGGCACGTGCATCTCAATAATCTCATTGCACACGATCGATATTCTCGCAAGCCAAAAGTCGGCACCTACCAAACACAACGGAGATAGAATGGACAACATGTCATGTATGTACGGTGTCCACGAAACATGTCTCCTCCATTACGTCGAACTCATTATGGTAGAAGCTCAAATAGTGATCCTGTATTACATCCCATGACTTGGCCACGTTCCACCTGCATACAATTTGCCTACAACAAGTTAATATTTAAAAAACTTGAAAGTTTAAATATGCAGATAGGTTAAATTACTTACCTGCATCCATATGGCCTTTGGCCATCAAGAGCAAACTGGGTTCTAATGGTCGGACGACCAATAGAGAGATATGTCCATGATCATAGCTGAAATAAAATATGAATTACAATGAATATCAATTTAATTCAGAAAAATAAGAGTAATTCTCAATTAAATATTTTATACATGAAGAAGCATCAAACAGTCCCCAAGACTTGACTGCTCCATCAATACCAGCATGCTCAGTTCGTTATAGAAGAATGAAAGAACTGCACTCCCCTACGATAGAGTGGCACACTCATCGAAATCCTCTAACAGGACCAGCCATGTAAGAGTAACTCTGCTCTTACTCCTGTCCAGGAATAAGCAAACCCTTATCTGATGCAGAATATAGACACGTGTATGCTGCTTAACCGCCACAGGCGTAGCATCTATAAGAAGCTCATCAGTAAACACCTCCCGTGGCCAACTCAACTTAATGTTGCTGCCTTTCCCCTCATGCAGAGTCTTACCTAACAAGTGGTGGCACAAATCTGCCCAATCGTGACCGAAGCTCGCTGCAACCACATGTCCTTCTGTATTGAGACCAAGAAGAACTGCGACGCCCCTCAGGATGATAGTCATCTCACCCATTCTGAAATGAAATGTGGATGTATCCGTTCTCTACCTATATACTAATGCCGTAATCAAGTGTCTATCAAGACGTATATACTCCACTCTAGACAGAAGATGAAAGCCTGTCCACTGTAGCTGCTCTGGACACGAGGATCTCGACATGGGATCCTGCTGCTCTGGTGTGAGCGATCAACGCACTGAATCACCTGATGATTCTGCCAATTAAAATATGAGCACTTGTATCAGCAACATATAAATAGCATATGAAATTCGATATAAATATTACAATTTTTTACCTGTACTAATGTGGCGTTGGTTGATCTATGATCAGCCTGCAAGTACAAAACACTCCTATCCATAGGTCCAGGAGTCATAAGTATATCTGCACAATGAGAAAGTGGTATTATATGAATTTTGAAAAAATAAGCATGTATATCAAAGAATAAGTACGTTTGCATGTTTGCATGTATTTGTGTGTACATATGCATAGTTTTGTGTGTACGTGTGTATGTTTGCATGTATTTATGTGTGTGCATGTGTATGCGCGCACATATGTATGTTTGTTTTTGTGTGTACGTGTGTATGTTTGCATGTATTTATGTGCGTGCGCACGCATATGTATGTTTTTGTGTGTGTATGTTTGCATGTATTTATGTGTGCATGTGTGTATATGTTTACATGCATATCAAAGTATATAATGTGATTACCAAGGATGACGTGGTGCTAGAATATTTTTGCATTGTGACTTGTTATGACCATAAGAATTGCAGTTGTTGCGTCTATTTTGCCCACGTCTTTCTCGTGATTCATCCATAACACCTTTGAAACGAGTAGAACGTGGTCGTCCTGCTTGTCTCCTACCGGTATGTAGGTATGTGGATATTTCGATGGACCATTGCACTCCTCCTAATATCGGCTATCAAATACATGATGGAACAACGGAGCATAAGCAGCTTTGTATTTGGAGACAAAATACCATTTTGAAGCAAGATCGTGATGTGCAATGTTTCCCTCACCCTCTGCTCGTGTATATGCTGAAATTACATATGAACACGGAAACTTTTGCAACCTGGGGATATTGCACGTACAACTGTAGTTCCTATCATTAATGACTACAGTGTATTGTTTTCCACTTTTGACGACCACCTGCCATTTAGACTGGCTGAATCTCATGATCCAAGCGAACCTTGCATCGGTAGCCTGGCTTGTTATTAACTATTCGAACTTAGGACATAACCTCATCAACCACGTTTATCCCTCACGTCGTGCAAAGAAGTATTTGTTCGCACGGTAAAAAATCCATGCTACTAAAGCCTGAATAGATAAAAATCGAGATCCTTTTAAGACCCAGTTAAAGCTTTATGAAGTATTCGTAGTAATCATGCAAAATTGTTTACCACTATCTTTCGAAAGAGCACATCTAATTTCTTCATTTTTAAAACTATTTTCAATCCAAATATCTGCTCTTGGACATATACTTTTATGTTCTGCTCTCAGTGAGATATATGTCAAGTCATCCGGTGCACATGCAATTTGGGAGAACAAATTCTACAAGGTTTTGTCACGAAATCCGGCAGTTGCGAAGTTGGCTTTGATATGTTGCATAAAATAACGATGACTATGAGGTTCCGGCCATGACTTTCTTAGTGCAGTCAAAATCTCTTTCATCCGGTTAGTTGAAAATAATGTGCCTTCCCCGCACGGATGGAATGTAGATATGAATGCAAGTATTGAACCACTCCCAATTGTATGTGGTTTCATTATCAACTACAACATATGCCAAAAGATAAAAACCATCATTTGCATCAGCACCGGTAGCAATGAACAAAGTTCTTTTGTATCTGCCGAATAAAAATGCCCAATCAATACTGAGAACTGGACGTCAATAAACAAAACCTTCAATGGCCGGTTTAAATGCCTAAAATACACCAGTAAAATATCCTATCTTTTCTGACAGTGGTGCGTTGGTAATTTTGAAGACAGTCCCGAGATTAGTTGATCTGATGGTGGCAAGGTATCGTGGCAAATTATATTACGACTCTTTTTAATCTCCGTAGATTTTAGACAATGTCTTGTTCAACGCATTCCATGACTTCATATAATTTATATCGATGAATAAAGTTTCTTTTACAAGCACTTAAATCGTATAAAGAGTCGTATCGACATTTGTTTTCATGAAAGACAGGATCATGTTACACTGAAATGTAGAAGTGACTTGTTTATGATTTGAATTCACTACAGAATTCACACAAGTATGATTATCCACCTACTTCTTTATATCAAAATATCTTGCCTGTGATTTCTTCGAGATATATGTATGAGCCTCTAAGGGCACTTCGTGTCTGTTTTACAAACAACGGTGTACTTGGTCTCTCCACTCTTGGTTGGTCTAAAAGAAACTCCATGTTTAATTGACCAAACACCGACTGTCTGAATTAACTTCTTATTCTCGAACACATTGCCCACTTTCAACCCACGGTCAGTACATACTGCCGAGAACCTATCATCACGAAAGTTGACATTCTCCATTACAGCTGTAGATAACATGTGAGCATCCGTCATATTATCGTCAAGTGGATCTTCAAACGCAACGAAGTCATTTTTAACGCATGAATTGTTAATCCACTGTCTATCATTCTCATCATTAAGAACATGTGCAATTTGCATGCTGTCTTGTCCACTGTCTATCATTCCCATCATCAAGGACATGTGCAATTTGCATGTTGTCTTGTGTGTGATACCCTAGAACGATCGTACGGTAATTTAATAGAATACAGTATGATAATTGTTTTGCTTGTTATTTAAAATTATTTCACCGATTGATTGAGTTTATGCCATGGAATTTTTATTGTAATATGGGGTTTATTGATAAATTGCATTGGTTTGGAATATCATGGGATTTATTGATTATTGTCATTATTAGTCATGACAATTTATTGTACAGCAAATATTTATTTGAGATAAGATTTATGCTTATCGGAAAATTATATGACATAATTATATTTTAGATTATGTTTAATCCCTGGTCCTGGTGGGATAAGGTTAATTAGATACCCGGTCCATATTGCTAATTAGCCTATTTCAACTCTCATATAACTCTCATATTTCCTCATCTAAAACAAAAGGCCCAGCCTTCATATTTTCTCTACAACCTAAACCCTAACCCTAGCCGGCCGACCATCATTAACTTCGTTCCCTTTTTGCAATCGTCATCGCCGTGATCGTCTCGTCACCGTCACCGTCTTCTTCCTTGCGACATCGTCTTCTTGGCGATGGTTGGATTGAGATCGTCATCGTCGTTCGTGAGATCATTGTTGAGGCAAGTATCTTTAGATCTTGCTACATGCTAGTTATGACCAGATCAGATCTTGAGTAACGATTTGTATTGCTTTTAATTTTATATTTACATAATGTTTAACCTAATTAATAATATGTCGATATCGGAATCGCGATATGTCGGAAAACTTGACCGATTGATAATACTTGATATAGATCGATAAAGGTGTTGTTTAAACGAGTTTATTTGCTATATGAAATTCTAAGGAATCAATGAAACATTAATTATTATCGCCGGTATTGAAAACTAAGTCGAAACCTAACTTAAATTTTAGACGTTTCAGGAAAAATCCCGTACAGATGTCTGTCTACAGTAACCAGACGTCTCTAGGGTAACTTTGCAGTAATTAAAATTAAACTACAGACGTCTGTTTACAGTGACCAGATGTCTCTATATTTATTTTTCAGAACTTAAATTGAACTTTAGACGTCTCCCCCAAATGTCCGCTGCAGTGACCAGATGTTTGCTACAGTGAACAAACGTCTTTTACAGACGTCTGGAATAGAACTTGAGGTAGACCAGACGTCTCCTACAGACGTCTGGTGAATAAAATTGCTGAAACTGATATTATAAATCCAATATGAACCTGACATATTAGCTTGTTTCACGAGTACACGATTAACCATGACTGGACATCTTACCTGACCTGATCATGATATTGTACATGAATTTATTGCCTTTGTTATTTTGGTAATTGCTAGTAACTTGATCATGTAATTGCTAGATTACGATATTCCTACATATGCTATTGATTGTTCGCATGAAATGACCATTACTATTATGTTACCACACTTGAATCGTTATGTTTACCGAAATACTAACAATTCATTATTATTGATTGATTGATCTAATTGTATCGATTGGCTCGACCCGTGTAAGTATTGATTGTTATTGTGTTGATATTAGGTAACATACTATTGATACTTGACATGAATTGAAACATGGGGAAAGAGGGAAATCAATAATGGAAATCAAATTGTAACTCAGTGGGATTGATTACTAGAGACTGATCAGTCGATACGAGCTACGGGCTCCGGAATGATTATGCTGACATCATTCATCCAGATATTGACATTGTTTTACTGCCTAGCGGCACGTCTCGGATTCAGCCCCGAGAGTCATGAGACCGTGGTCCCGAGCATGCACGGGATACTATTGAGTTATATTAAGAATTGTATTAATTGGTTTCAAATACCTATAAGATAGATAACTTAGTGACATGAACCCATTGGTCATACATGACATGATTGATCTATTATAGCTTGCTCGTTACATCATATGTTCTTGCTATTGCTTATCTTATACACATGACATGGAGTTTTGTAAATGGTATATTGTATCATATTCCGGTCATATTATCATTATGTTATCTATGACACACTGACGTCTGGGTTTTGCATGACCCAGATACTTTGACTTTAGCAGAGGAGGATCGTGAGTATTTCGAGAAGGCTGAAGAGCATTGAGAAGTAATTAGTTTGCATAGTTATTTATGGTTTAGGTTTCATTTCCGTATTGCACTTCTATTGGATTTTATTATGATCCTATAAAGGCCATGATTTGGTTATCGCTGCTATTTTTTTATCTTAAGATTTGATCGTTGTTTATTGCTTCCGCTATTGACTATTGACTCTTGATTATTGATTCTATCGTTATTATTTATTGTGGTATATTGGACATGTGATAGTGATATTATTTTATTGTTTTTGATTACTGATTGACAGTCTTAATACGGATATGAAAGGATATTTTCTTACCGTGAGTAGCATAGCTGGCCGAGTCATGTCCCATATTTTGCTGCATATTAGAAAGCGGGGTGTGACATTATCCGTTATGCTCTAACATCATCATCACTATCATCTTCATTATGCTCTAACACCGCTGGATCCGTAGGATGTATATCGGTTGCATGTGCAGAATCAACATTAGGAACTTATATGGTACTTGATGTTCCTGTTATATACTCACGATATCCTGACCTATCGTCTGCAATCGGTGTCCATCCCATATTGTATGACTGCATGTGCTCGGTATTTTGGGAAAGAAAATTAAAGCCAAAGTTTGGTGTGGCATGCAGTTAAAACCGACCGGCGGTACAAAAGAATTGCACACAAATTTATGAATACTTGATAAAGTAAATTGCACACAAATTTATGAATACTTGATAAAGTATAGCATACCTCCACTCTAAATAAATGGTGTTCCGCAAAATGTACATGCAGTATAAAGATATGCAAGATAATACTTAATAAACTGCTAGTTCACTGGTGTTCCGTTTTATGTGTCTTTAATTATATAACTTTGATCTCTATACTGATCATTATTGGTAGGAGACATAAAACCGATAGAGTCAACATTCATATTGAGCATGCGAGAATATTCTCCTTACGGGCCATGTTCCGACACTTGAAAAGAATGGTCTGACACTTCAAAAGAAGGTTCATACAATTGAGCAGACGTCAATATATCCTTTTTCACAAACAGCTTGATCGTTTTCAATCCCAAACCAAACATGACTTGTGTATTCTCGTCATTGGATACTTCAATGGCGGCGTATTCATACTCCGTCGGTCATTTGCATATTAAGAAAATATTGAACTCTAGCGGGTTAATTTTGATAGCTTTGTATACTATTTGCTTCAACTTGTTTTATGTGCTAGACTTCTTGACTCTCGTGATCTTATTTTTTCCTCTCATATATTTAGAAATGTTATTTTCTTCGATCGATAATTGGCCAGAATAATAGTAGATTAGAGGAATGTAATTATCCGTCATTTCTCCGGCTGTCAGAAAATTTGAGATATGCTTTGAGATTTCTCCACAAACATCTTAATTATTTATCTTCACATTTATACTCAACTAATTATTTAAATTAATAACTAAAATACACAAATTAACAACCTAAATATAATTTCATAAATAAAAAATTAATTTATCTTCCATTTCAACATAACTAAAATAACCACTAAAATACCATAAAAATTGAATTTTTCAAAAATTCAATTATCTAATTCGAAGCCGAAAGCGAGTCGAACAAAATAGGGCTCGGGTAACCACAGATTGGCCTCGTCCCGAGAAAGGCGGCTCGGTTTTTTTGGAGGAGGGGGTCTCGGGTGGAGCAGAGAGGGGCTCAGTTTTTTGGAGGAGATCGGGTCTTCGGGTCGACAGGAGTAGGTCGAGTGGAGGAGAGCGCATGAGAGGGAGACGGGATCTGAGAGAGAGATATAATAGAGAAATATGGAGGAGAGCGCAGAGAAAGAGATGAGAGAGCGAGATGAGAGAGAGCGCTTTAAAGAAACAGACCCGTGGGTCTGTTTCTACGCCCCATGCTAAAATATATGGGGCACACTTGGTAAGTACGCCCCATACATTTTTCAATGGGGACCTCACTAAAATGTATGGGGCGCACTTGGTAAGTGCGTCCCATACAACTTCAATGGGACGCTCGGTGTTTTGTATGGGACACACTTGCCAAGTGCGCCTCCTGGAATTTTTTTTAAAAAAAACGCTGGCGCCGATGTGGCAGAAAATGATTTAGATTTGTAATTATTTTTGAAAGTTGTCTAAATTTAATAATATTTTTTAAAATGGGACTAAATTAAAAAGTTGTCCCAAGACATAATGTGAACACAAGTGGGGCACATGGAGAGACAGAGGAGGGCATTATGGATATTAATAAATCGGTCAATAGCTTGAAATTCTATTGGGATTCCAATACATGAAAAGTATGTATTAGGAAGTTTTGCCTTAGGTTTTTAAGTCTACGGGCCTAGACCCATTGCCTTTTGGGCTGAAGGGCCTATACCCATTTCCCCCTTTTTAATAAGATCATACTTGTGATGTGATAATGGAGGAGGCATTTTTGACATGTGGCTTGTTGATTAATCCATTTAATTTTTGAAGTATACTGAATTTGACATGC
Source organism: Agapanthus africanus (assembly GCA_030015575.1). NCBI lineage: Eukaryota > Viridiplantae > Streptophyta > Magnoliopsida > Asparagales > Amaryllidaceae > Agapanthus > Agapanthus africanus. The sequence continues at coordinate 194,273,558 of CM057339.1, read as the reverse complement.
TTCGTGGCTGTTGTGAGATATGAGGTTTCGTTAAATGTATGAAATGATAGTATATACAAGGTGCAACCAAAAAGATATACAACGAGTATAGCACAATAATTCATCCATCAAGATAAATAATAACTGTCTACCTAGAAGAGTCAACACTAATCTTCTACCTTCAATTGTCACATTGAAAGAACATGTTTTCTCTTCGAAGTATTTAGTCAAAACTCTAGTAGCTCATTAATTTTAGGACAGCAAAAAAAGGGAACTATGGCATTTATTTCAACCAAAATACACCAACACCATGCCATGACAAACATATCCCGACATCACCAATCCTCTTTTTAAGTTGTTCGATTCTCCACTTTTCCATAATGTGGACTGCGACACTAGTCTCAGCGAGATGTGGTCCACTTGTTGTCTTAAAGTAGCATGTTATTATGGAAAATAAGTGTGATATACACTTCAGAGAATCTTTCTGAATAATTTCAATTTTTAACCACAAGATTTATAATTCACCTAAAAAACCTCACAGATTTTTTATTTCTAATAGATGCAAAATTAAGAACACACTCTGGATCACCATCATATTTTTAACCTGCCTTCATTTCTCCGGATTAATTTGCTGTGATGCCAATGAACTCATCTTTTTTTGCTACATAGATCTTTGATCACCTCAAGCAGTGGTCATTTTCCTGTAGGTTGAAGCTCTCGCGGTTCAGCTAACTCAAAGAGAAGGAGAGCTGTTACTTGAAAAAGAAGAAGTGAAGAAGCTAGCCGTCCATTTAAAAAAGGTAAGGTAGAAGCGCCTATGATATAGAGTTTGATCGATATGTCTATTTAAACTATTGAACTACAAAATTTTACAACATCCTGTGACTGAATATTACTAAAGCTATGTCGTATGATGGATATTGCGCACAGTCAAGCATATATTTATAATTGTCTTCTTTTTCCTTCTTTCTTTCTTCCATTTTCATTTTTTGCAGTTTTTGTGTTTTCTTGATTCCAATTTCAATAATTAATCTTCTGAACCTATTACGATTGCTAAGCCTCCAACCCAGATTCTTATGTTCCACCTATATGCAAAAGCTTCATAAGCCGCTTTGCTCTTTAGAAGAAAACTCAGTGCACCAAAAGTTCGAAGCTGTGGTGAGGTTTGAACCTTTGAGGGACGCAATTTTTCCATATTCCAAAACAACTGTATTCCATAGATATCTTCAAAAATTGTCTGGTCAGGCCCTAGTCATTTAACTGCAAATAAATTTTTTGTCTATGGAAAAAAGACCGTCCACATGAATTTGCATTCTCCCCAGATTTTTCCTCCACCTGAAGAATTATTTAAGTCTCCCTATTATTAGCTTCTACCTAGTTAAATCTATTTGCACTATTTCAATGCATTCTTTACTTTTTTTTATACTGGGATTGCTTTCATTTTAATCTACAATTTTAATTAATTTCATGTTCGCTTTTCTTTCCAGGCTTCAGAAGATGCCCAAAAAGCAGTTGAAGAGCAAAGGGCTTATGCACGTACAGAGATTGAAAGTGCAAAAGCATCCGTGCAAAGAATTGAAGAGGCCCTTCACAAACAAGAACAGATATCTGCAAGTACTGAGAACCAGGTCATTTTCCCTGAACATTACACACATGCACTCGGTTTCTCATACATTAATCAATATTGTTATATTAAACATACTAATCACGGTGATACTTATTTTTCATAATCTTAGACATAGAATGAAAAACACATTCTAAGTTGCTCGATATTGAAATCTCCCACGCTACAACAAGGATGGAACCATGCCTCCTATTGTAATACATATGTATAAATAACATTGACCGTGCCATCTTATTCTAATAATATGTTCTCTGAAATTACAATCCAGAACATATATTTATTAAAATTTAATAACAATAATTCAGTAATTCTCTGATTGGTTGATTTTATCATATAAATTTGAGGCTAATTATAATCTCTAATAAGAAAGAAAAAATGTTTCTGAACTTGGGATATGTCCTGGTTATAATTTCCTCAGCTCATTATCATGCACTGATAAAATATTAGATGACAGAGCGTGATACATTTACCCTCAACGAACACTTGTTTGATCTTAATCGCTTGTTTCCTATTTCTTGGCCTCATCTTTTTTGCTTTGATGCATGAATTAGGATCTAGAGCAACTAATGAAAGAAGTTCAAGAGGCTCGAAGAATTAAAATGTTGCATCAGCCAAGCAAGGTAGGACTTTTGCAGTAATCCATGGCACTGGATTGCCCTTACCTGCACTTCGTATATATTTCATTGATACTGTTTTTTATTGCATGCTTCTTTTTCCAGTAGCATTTTGAATGCTTAGCTGTCTTCATCCAGTATTATTTTCCCTGCTGATGAAATATTAAAACATATTGTAGGTAATGGACATGGAACATGAACTTCAAGCGTTGCGTATTCAGCTTGCGGAGAAATCTCGATATTCAATAAAGCTTCGCAGAGAGGTTTTCTTTCTACCAAAAACTCTTTTTTGGCTTAATTTAGACAGTCACTGGTGTAACCTGAATGAAGCTGTAAAGCTATATTCGTTATTGACTACCTGTTGGTTGTGGGTCTGAAGAGGGTTCAATGTTCAAATTTTTTATTTATCCATGCGTTACTATCCTTATAAAAATTTGACATACCTAAAGGTTTGCCTCTGTTTCATGTCTTTCTTTATAGACCAGTTTATTGCCTCATGCTTCTGTCCTCCTTATTATGGGATGGATGTTCATATATGCTGGCGATTTGGAATTTGTAATTATTTATGCATATTTAACTATATATTTTGTTTTGGGATTTTCTCACCCCCAAAGCTTATCTATTTCCATATAGCAGCCCGAAAACTTGATTTTTCATATATTACCTTTTATACCTTAACATTATTCACGTTATCGATCGCATGTTATCAATTTAACTTGATGTCATGATTAAACTGCTGATGGTTAGTCTAATTCCTTAAATCTACAATATTTTTTGTCTCTATACATTGTTTAATTTTGATAATGAAAAAGAGATGAATCTCATTTACCATTACCCCATCCAATTTTCAATAGTTGGATGCAACTATCACAATATATTATGGAAAACCCGGAGGAGGATTTTGGATAACTAATCGGTATTAGAGGTGATATATGGAATTCAAAAGCTTATGGTATGATATATGAAAATTGCTAGTTCTGAAGGTAATATACATATATAAAACCATACTATATTCTATGATACTTTACTACTGGCTGGCTACCAAATTTGGTTTTGATTGACTGTATGTTACAAGCTTTTCTCGCTTTGTTCATTTAACCGTTTGTCCTAAGTAGAAACTATTGAACAGCCTTCCTCCATCTCCTGATGTTCCTAATTGAATATAGTATTATACAACATGTTTCTAGTTGAAGTTCCATAAAAACGTACGCAAGTGCATCTCTTATACAGATTAAACTTTTACGTTATTCTTTATATAATGTGTGGTTATGCTCACTTGTTATTCTTTTTGTTCTTTTCTTATCTTTTTTTTATTTAAAAAACCATTTTCCAGCTGTCCATGAGTAAAAGACACGGCGAAAACATATCCCATCTGTACGAGTTAGAGGGAATTGAAAGTTTAGGTTCATGTTTACGAATCATTTCTCGAGAAGATAGTGCTACTAGTATCGCAAGTTGTTCTATGCAATGGTATCGTATAGAACCTGATGGAAGCAAGAAAGAATTGATTTCAGGTGATCTTATATTACAGTTTTCTCTTCTATTTGAAACTATGGTTTTACTTCTTCTTCTTCTTCTTCTTTTATCTCTTTCATATTTTAAATCAGGATTATTAATAGTTTAATATGAATTTATTTTTTATTCTCTTAGCCCTTTGCTTCTGGGGGATCGTCTCTTTTATGATGTAAATTAATTTTATATCTCTTACTGATTTCATGGTACTAAATTGTATGAAAGTTATTTTCTGTTATCTTCTTACATCTTCCTGTATATCTACTGTGGATAAATAATATGTATCTTACTTCAGATGTGCACTTTGCTTTTCTTCATTACTCGGTTCATATCTGTTCTAAATTTGCAGGGGCAACAAAATCAGCATATGCTCCAGAGCCATTTGATGTTGGGCGATTTCTGCTGGTGGAGACTGTATTCCGTGATGAACGCGCAACATTGATAACCACTGCTCCAATTGATCCTGGTTTGGTTCTATTCACTTGTGCTCCCCTGTATGAAATTTGACGTGAACAATCTTATACTTGAAACAACGGCGTTTGAGGAGCACCATTCTTTATACCCTTCCAACGAGAATCTTATACTTGAAACAACAACGATAGTTGCATATGATTGCCTTCTATCAAGCAGTGAACCACTACTTCAGTAGCTAATTTTGAAATAGTTCCACAACCATTTTCTTTCTTTTTTTCCGTGAGGCAAGAGCATATGCCCTATTTTAAGATTAAAAGTTATAAAAGGGGGGGGGGGGAGGGGGACATGCTTGCTTCTGGTTCAATTATGATAAGATCCACTTAGTGCAATGCCTAATTCATCTCATGATGTATCCAATCAGTTTTACTAAAATGGACGATTGAATTAATTGGCCGTTCATGCAAATGAAAGACCTGCCCAATTGTTGCTACCTTCAATAGTGTGTGGTTACTGTCCTAGCATATTCACCACAGTTGCGTTTCGAGTCTTGTGCGTTATCAGCCACTTTTGCAATGAAATAATTGTAATTTGGCTCTATTACTAATTTGTATTAATTATGAGAATTGTCTAAAATGACAGTGTCAGTTGTGAAAGAGAATCTTATGATACAATACATTAGTTAGTTAGTGGACTCGCTTAAGTATGAATACAGAGCTAAGTCCAGAGTCAATGATACATATCTTTACCTGATCCCTAGGTAGAATGCACTGCATATTGTGGTGTAAGACTCCACAAATGAATTGATTGTTGTAATACATTCACAAGGATATAACTTTTTTTGTTTCTCATGAATTCTAGTTAAATTTATTTTCTTTGGTTGTTGAGCAGCTGCAGGATTAGGAAGCTATGTAGAAGCATTAATACGAAAACCTCAAATTGAGTACAACGTAAGGCTTCATCTTGTTTCACCTACTCTATAGTTAGCTTAAAATAAGATTGACTAGTTTAATTAAATAAGTTCAGCCAGATAATTGCTTGAGATGCATCTTGTTAATGCAATTCATCTGATTAGAATGTACTTTTTGCAAATGCTTACTATAAGAATGCTCTTTAATAACCCTTCAGATTGTGTAATTGGTCTGATATTGCATTATTTGGTCCACAGTGGGTGAAAAGAGCATGGCCTTTAACAGTGTCGTTTCCCATAGGCATTTATAGTACAACATATTACATGAGCATGTTTCGTCTTGTGTACATATATACATCGTCATATACAAGGATAAAATCACTTATAACTTGTTTTACAAACATATACAGAGTGTTCTACAAGTTTAAAGTATCCTTCCCAGTCAACCCTTTTAAAAAAATAACCAACAAGTAAACATAAAACGCCATTAAATTTTTCTGGGTTTTGTACAGAAACACCATTAAACATTAAAAATTCCATTTAGCACCTTTGTACTTATAAGAAGAGCATTAAAAATTACATTAAAATCATAAAAAATTACATTGAACACCCTGTCAGTGGTGTGATGGTGATTTTCTTAGTCTTAAATTATACCGCAAGTGCACGGTTAACCGATTGTTGCACTTGTGGGTCGATCCACAGGGAGGATGAGAACTCTGGTTAGTCTAAAACGAATTAAATATACAAACTTTGATTTAAGGAATTATACTAATAAAAAACAATATTAAATGAAAGTAAATAGCAAATAAAATAGATTCTAAAAATAGAGAAAAGCTTAGGGTTTAGAATCATCTTGTCTAATCATGATGTTTTAAATAATAATCTTTCCTTTTCTTAATTTCTCTCTTTAAATAAATTACCTATCAATTCAAAAAAACATAAAGCATACATATATCGCAATAAACGATCAATCTATTAGAAAGCATAATTCATACAATCATGGCAATACCCTATCAATCAACAATATCATCAAGTAATAAATTTAAAGATTTTAAATTCTAATTAATAAGGAACTTAGTTAGATCTTCTCTTCTACTCAGTAAACTCAATGGTCGTCAATCAAAGGCTTATCTTGCTTTATCGGCGGAGTCTAATCTAACCCTATATTAACTAGATCGAACTTAAATAATAAAAATACGAACTTTACCTTCTCTAGATAACTTTCATGGTCGTCAATCAATCATCAAATTAACTAGTTTATCGGCAACGTGACATTTCCTTAAATAAACCTCGTGGCTGTCAATCACTTATCGATCTATCTAGTTTATCAGAATTGCATAAAAAAGAACCTATCTTTTATCATAAATTATTCGTCATTAAGAACATAATAAAAGAATAGAGCAATGAAAACATACACCAATGATAGATCAAAAATAATTCCAACCCTAAATAGAGAATTAGCTACTCATGGCAAAAGAAGAAAAACAAATAATAAAAAGGAAATTCATTATAAAAATAAACTTGCAAACTTTTGATCCTTGCAAAATCTCGACGACTATCACAAAAGAGAAGATAAAAGCCCTAAATAATAGTATTGCAGTATTTATAGGCTCTTTGACTGATTACAAGAGATGTAAATAGATCTTTTTGAAACCTTCAGAAACATGTAAAATTTCAAACCCTAACTCGATTAAAAGTCGAGTAAAAGCCAGACCAAGTCGGCCAAGTGTCAGCCGTTTGGCTCCAATTAGGTCCGCTGACTTGATTCTCTGAGTTAATTAGTTTGACTATTTGTTTGGTTCATTGGCTCGACTCTTGAATCGATTTCTTCATTAAATTGTTTACGTTCAACACACATAAGTTCTCTTTTGTGTACTTTTGCACTTGAGACCCTATAATATGCATTTATTCATAAAACATAACTCGGGTAATATTAAATAGACAAAATAAGGTAAATACGGATATAAAAATATGCAATAAATTACACCAATCATGGTGGTATGTAATTTTCGATGTTCAAGGGTGTTCTATAGAAAATTGAAAACACTCAATGGTGTTTTATGTAATTTAACATTAAAAATTCCATTTAGCACCTTTGTACTTTTAAGAAGAGCATTAAAAATTACGTTAAAAAAATAAAAAAAAATTACGTTGAACACCCTGGCAGTGGTGGTATGTAATTTTCGATGTTCAAGGGTGTTCTATAGAAAACTGAAAACACTCAATGGTGTTTTATGTAATTTATCTTTAAATAAAATGTTTGATATGTCCTTGCAGAAAATAATCAAAAAACTTAATTCCTTGTCTCACTAAAGTTCAAACCCTTTCTTATGCTAGGACTTCAATAAATTTGTATCTATATTATTGTACATGCTCTGCATTTGCATCAATTATTACAATTGCAAGTGCCACTATAGCCTAATGGTAAAGCCTCGTCGTAGTTGAGAACAAGAGGTCCGGTGTTCAAATCTCGCCTGCATAAGGTTATGCCTTTTATTCAACAAAACAAACAAGCAAGCAAACAAACAATATTTACACTTGCTTGAAAGGCAGCATACATGGGGGTAAATAAATAAATTATTGATTGAAACTTACTCTCTTCGGATGCATGTTACATTTCAGGTAGTTGTTGTCCAGATGAATGGGAATGATTATCCCTCAAACTCAATCCATGTATTTCATGTTGATAAACTGAGGATAGAACTTTCAAAAGGAAAGACCAGGAAGGCTTCAGAATACTATTCCACATCCATGCTGGTAAAAAACTTTCCAACAAAATATTCCCTATCAATACAAATTGTTGAATTTTTATCCAAGTCATGATAGTATTTCTTTTTCCTCTTCTTTGTGTCTCCCCATCCAGCATCTCTCGAGTAAATTATGGAATCGAGCAATAATTATCTGCTTAAATAAATTACCTATCTAGTATTGATAAATCTAGGGCTATGTGAATTTTATTCTTGATTCTGTAATATGTATGACACCCATATGATTTTACTCCCATTTAATTTGTGATAAATAATATCCTGGACATGTTGGTTTGTTTTGTACCAACTACAGTTTGGTAAGTGACAATGGTCACCATCAACAGTGTTAATGATGAGTGAAGTAGTATATATCCACATAATTTGAACATGACGGGGGACATGTGAAACTATTCATATAACCGAGACGATAACACCAGAATAATATAGAATTTATTTCAACTTATGTTGGACTAAGCCACTAACATGTACCTTTATATTGATGTACCCTTGTCAGAGGCACCAACACTTTTTGGACGTTCCATTGACAACACTTCTCAAGCATGTCCTCGTTTTTAAGATATATGCTAGGGTTAATTGCACAAAACTCCCCTAGAGTTTATCCAGCATAGCACTTAACCTCAAAGGACTTGTTACAACTTGTCAATGAAAACCCTTAAAACACTCAAATTCAACTCTAACAACTTAAATGACTGTCTGACATAACTCTTGATGGATCTCTGGATCTCCTTCAGATGTTACCTTCCGTTGATCTGCAGCAAGTGGAGACGAGCGACTGCGATTGAGTTGGAGGTTGCCTCCTGAAGCGTGTGGATCTCAATGGGCTTGAAGTGGTTGAAGCCGAGCTACCTGCAAGGAAGTCCCGGGGTGGTTGTGCCACTGAGGACTCTCCGACGATCAAGTTAGACGGGCTAAATGGGCAAAGTAACGGCCTATTGGGGTAAAATCGCCTTACCCGAGGCGTCTGAGAGAGGGGTTTATATAGTGGCAGCCATGGGCAGGCGGGCGTGAGATTCACGCCGGCTGTTACGTCCCTGGTGTTACGCCCGCGTGAAAGGCGGGATACCCCATTAATGACGAGATATACTTGTTAATGGGGGAACGCGATGGCGTGGAACGCGAGATCGTGAACGGCGGATATCTCGCGTCTGGCGAGATTCGCGGAGATGTCTGTGATCAGTGCTGTAGGTCGGTCGATGAGATCGAGGAAGCTAGGCTCGACGGGAGGCTCGAGAACGAGCGAGAGGCCGAGCGAGCTTGGTTCTGTGATAGCTTGGAGGCGAGCTAAGAGGCTGAGGGAACTCAGCGTGTGGGAAGGCTCGGAAGCAAGCCGATGGTCGTTTGTAAGGCGAGCATGTGAGTGGTCTGGAAGGCCACCGAAGGTCGGGAACATCCTCAGGTTGAGGGCCCGGGGCATGCTTCCAATGTACCGTTCTTGATCCTTTCTCGTAGGCTTTGTGACACGTCACTTGCCACATGTCATGATCTGTGGAAACCCTGGTATCGAGTATTATCATTAGCCCCCCCACTCTCGTCTCGACCCATTAATGGGTCGGGTCGAGAGTAGTCTGACCGATCACCCGGGGTAAGCCCCTGTTTGAAGATATCGTCGGTGTGTATTCCCGGGCAATTGATTGTATTTTCTGATGACGTCGGCGAATCAGGGGAGAGATCTCGCATTAAAGAGGATGCGCCGATTCGGACGTACGTTCATTAGAGCGACAGGGCACGTGTCCGACGCTGGTTGGCTGACATGACGGGCCGCTGGTGTTCTCGCACCTGATGCGACGCGCTCAATGCGCGTGCGACAGGTGGAGCGTTGACGGCCGTTGAATGCGAAGTGCCATTTTGGCGGGAAACGATCGGCGCCGCTGGATGTGTTTGCCGATTACTATAAATAGAGGCGCGATTCCCCCGAGGGTCCATCTTCGCTATAATTTCCTCTTCCCTCCGTGTGTTAGCTCGGGGCTCTTCCCTTTAGGCCGGATTTCCTACGTTCTTCTCTCGGACATACCCTTCCTCTGCTCAGATTAGATGTCTTCCTTGGAGGAGTTTGTCGAGATAGTTCGGGTAGAGTCTAGGGAGTCTTCTGCAGCTTCCTCCTCTTCGTCCGGGTCGGAATCTTCCCGGGAGGTTAGGGTTAGTCGCGCTTCCCAAGGCCGTGCGGCGGGGACGGTCCCCAAAGCACAGGTCAGGGGCGTCCGTGACGTGTCATCCATATTGAGTCATGTGAATGAGCTTGCCACCATTCGGGCTCGCTTCCACATTCTTTCCGGCTACTCGCTTCGTCTGGCCGGGAAAAGGAAGAAGGCAGACCAGGTACGGGACAAGGAGATTGCCTTGTACCTGGAAGCCTTTTGGATCGGAATGTGCCTGCCCTTCTCCCCCGAGATGAGTGCGGCATTGAATTGTTTTCAGTTAGTCCCGGGCCAGTTAGTGCTGAACTCTTGGAGGATTCTCCTTGGGTTCCTGATCCGGTTGAAATTGCGGACGGTCCCTTTCGGTCTGAGCCTTCTCCTTTCCTCTCTCTGCTACAAAAACCACCCCGACATTTGCAAGGACGAACCGAGTTGGGTATACATTTCTTTTAGAAAGTACCGGGAAGGTGCTGCCGGGTCGGGGGTCATCGTAGTATCTTCTTCCATCCATGAATGGAAGAAGAAGTTTTTGTTTGTCGGGCCACCTGAGGATGGGGATTGCTTGTGCCCATCCAGTGGCACAGGGCCAACTGTCCGCAGGTGAGACGGTCGAATGATCCCGACGCGGTGTCGGTGTCGGAGTGGGAGCCCCTCCTCCGGACCGATGTGTTGCTGTCTGAGCAGGCCCTTAGTTGGGCCGGGCTCAACCCCGCTCAGTTTGCGGGTAAGTTAGGAGTTTTTAGATGACCTTTTTAAAGTTGTGTATTCTTCCATTTTTTTCTGGCGTTGCTAACTTCTTTGCATTTTTGTCTTATGCAGAACCCATGGACCTAGCTAAATTTCGGGCAGCTCTGGTAGAACAGAAGAAGGGGAGGAAGGCCGGAGGAGCGGCCCCTCCCGCCCGTCTTCGAGTCCGGCTCCACCGGCGGCCGCTCCGGCCAGGCGCTTGAGCGCGCCTCGGGCCCCGGAGTTCGGCCATGCGCCGAGCCGAAAACTCGCTCGGGAGCAGGAGCCCCGGGTTTAGAAGGTGGGAGGCGAGACTGGTTCTCTTGTGCGTCACCCCCGAGGGGGTACTCATCCCGGAGCTCGTCGTCAGCAAATTTGGCTCTGGGGAAAGGCCCCTGGTGGGAGCGTTAGGGAGAAGTCGGTCGCCCCGGCTCCCAGCTTCGAGGCTCCTGCGGTGGGCGCCGACCTTCAAGACGCCATCCCGGTTGTGGTGGTGGAAGCGGAGCTCATTGAGATTCTCTCCGGCCCCGAGGCCTGAATCTCCTCTCCTCCTTATTTTCTTTTGTGCTGAAATTTTGTAAGCCTCTGGGTATTTTTGTAAGGCTGGGGAGCCCATAATACCTCTATAAAGACTTCCAGCTTTGTGAATAAAATCATTTTGTAGGAATCTTTGCGTACGTATTCACTTTGTTTGTGATAAAATCTCTGTTCGCGCGGTACTGCTTTCATGATGCGTTAGGTCGGATATCGGTTTTTCATCTGGCGATCGGACGTCGAGTTGAATTCAACCATTTGCCAAGTGTGCAAAGACTGCAAGGTCGGTATCTCCATGACCCCGAAGTCGAGGTGGGGATCGCTTAATAAAAACGTGTAGGAAGTCACCCTCTAAGAATGGATTGAGCATGTAAGTTGCTCGATGGCCTCTTGATGAGGGCTTTGATCCTTCGTGCGGGAGGACAAGAAGTTTCCTGACGAAGGCTTCGATCCTTAGCGTGGGAGGGCAAGGAGTTGCCTGCTAAGGATGGACCGAGCAGGGAAGCTGCTCGGTTGCCTCTTAATGAGGGCTTTGATCCTTGGCGTCCTTGGATAAGAGATTACCAGCCATGGATGGACCAAGCAGGGAAGCAGCTCGGTGACCTCTTGATGAGGGTTTCGATTCTTAGCGCGGGAGGGCAAGGAGTTGCCTGCTAAGGATGCACCGAGCAGGGTTGCTGCTCGGTTGCCTCTTAATGAGGGCTTTGATCCTTGGCGTCGTTGAGTAAGAGATTACCAGCCAAGGATGGACCGAGCAGGGAAGCTGCTCGGTGGCCTCTTTATGAGGGCTTCGACCCTTAGCGCGGGAATGCAAGGAGTTGCCTGCTAAGGATGGACCGAGCATGGTTGCTGCTCGGCTGCCTCTTGATAAGGGATTTGATCCTTGGCGTTGTTGGGTAAGAGATTTCCAGCTAAGGATGGACCGAGCAGGGATGCTGCTCGGTGGCCTCTTGACGAGAGCTTCGATCCTTAGCGCGGGAGGGCAAGGAGTTGCCTGCTAAGGATGGACCGAGCAGGAAAGCTGCTCGGTTGCCTCTTGATGAGTGCTTCGATCCTTAACGCGGAAGGGCAAGGAGTTGCCTGCTCGGGAGGGTAAGGAGTTTGCCTGCTAAGGATGGACCGAGCAGGGGAGCTGCTCGGTGGCCTCTTGACGAGGGCTTCGATCCTTAGCGCGGGAGGGCAAGGAGTTGCCTGCTAAGGATGGACCGAGCAGGGAAGCTGCTTGGTTGCCTCTTGATGAGGGCTTCGATCCTTAACGCGGAAGGGCTAGGAGTTGCCTGCTCAGGAGGGCAAGGAGTTGCCTGCTAAGGATGGACCAAGCAGGACCGAGCAAGGTTGCTGCTCGGTTGTCTCTTGTTGAGGGCTTTGATCCTTAGCGCGGGAGGGCAAGGAGTTACCTGCTAAGGATGGACCGAGCAAAGGAGCTGCTCGGTTGCCTCTTGATGAGGGCTTTGGTCCTTAGCGCGGAGGGCAAGGAATTGCCTGCTAAGGATGGACCGAGCAGGGAAGCTGCTCGGTTGCCTCTTGATGAGAGCTTTGATCCTTAGCGCGGGAGGGCAAGGAGTTGCCTGCTAAGGATGGACCGAGCAGGGAAGCTGCTCGGTTGCCTCTTGTTGAGGGCTTTATTCCATAGCGCGGGAGGGAAAGGAGTTGCCTGCTAAGGATAGACCGAGCGGGGAAGCTGCTCGGTTGCCTCTTGATGAGGCTTTGATCCTTAGCACAAGAGGGAAAGGAGTTGCCCGCTAAGGACGGACCGAGCAGGGTTGCTGCCTGGCTTTGCGAGGTTCTGTCTAACCTTCCTTGGTGTGTGAACATTGGGAAGAGCGACCGTCGCGGACGGCATGTGTCAGGAACGCATAGGGGAGGCGAGGCGTTTCGAAGAGCCACGTCAGTTCCGCCACGTGGCGGTGCGGTATTAAAGTAATCTGATGGATCCCAGGAATCGCGCCCTTGTGAGCGCAAATTTGGGTCCTTAAGGATTCTGTTTGAGGTTATAAATAGTGAAGGAGACGTCAACAATTTGGCGTCCCTTTTTTAGATGACTGGACGCATGTATTAGATCGAAGAGATCATCACCTTTGACGACGTCTTCATGTATGACCAGTCCCTGGCCGAGGATAAGTACTGGGGTGTGGTTCAACGCCTCGAGGGTCACGTCGGCCGGCTTCTCCCTCGGCGGTCGCCCCTTCTACAGTTGCTGATGTACGTAATTTGGAGGAGGTCCTCGGAGTTGTACAACCCCCTCTCCAAGGAGCTGCTGGACGAGGCGCTCGACAAGGTGCGCTCGATCTATATGCTCGGCCTCATCTCGAAGGCCAGGAACGATCGATCCTTGGCCTTTATTTTGGAGTGCTTCCAAAAGAGGTACATCGTGAGCCAGAGCGCGGAGGGCGGAGCGTCGGGTGCTTCCGTGGCGTCCCGGGTTCGCGTGCAGCATCGGCGGGAACGGGCTGCAGAGGCTTGGGTCCGGTTGGCAGAAATCTACCCTGAGTATCACCAGGATCCCGTTCCCCCTCGGTTGTAAATTTTTCCTTTTTCTTTTTTTGTAAAGGTTGAGGAGCCCATAATACCTTTTGAATAAATAAAATTCTCCTTTTTGTGATGCCCTATTGTTTCCGTCTTATTATTTAAATAAAAGGAACTTAGAAGAATTTACACCGCTTTTGTGAAAGAAGAAATATATATTCATAGATATTCTTTTCAGAGGTGCAGCTTGAGCTTTTCGGCATTGTAAGGCCATGGAAATTTGCGACTATTCGCATCTTGTAAACGATAAGCTCCGTCGGGCAGGATAGCGCTGATTTTCTCCGGGTTAGCCTCGATTCCACGGTGGGTGACCATGAAACTGAGGAACTTTCCACTGGTGACCCCGAATGCGCACTTGACGGGGTTCAGTTTCATCTTGTATTTGCGGAGAACGTCGAAGGTCTCGTTCAGATCCTTAGCGTGCTCATCCGACGAGATTGATTTGACGAGCATGTCGTCGACGTAAACTTTCATGTTCCTGCCGATATGTGGCTTGAACATGCGATTAACCAAGCGTTGGTACGTCGCCCCGGTGTTTTTGAGGCCGAAAGGCAGCACCTTATAGCAGTATACCCCCGGTCCGTTCTGAATACGGTAAGATCCTCTTCTGCCGGATTCATACGGATCTGGTTGTAGCCGGAGAAAGCATCCATGAAGCTAAGTAGCTCATGGCCTGCCGAACTGTCGACGAGCTGATCTATCCGAAGGAGGGGATAGTTGTCTTTCGGGCAGGCCTTGTTGAGGTCAGTGAAGTCGAAGCACATGCGCCACTTCCCGCTAGACTTTTTAACCATGACTACGTTCGCCAACCATTCCGAATAAGGCACGTTCCGAATGAAGTTGGAGGTGAGGAGCCTGTCCATCTCGTCGTCGATCGCTTTTTGTTTGATCGGGGCGAAGCCTTGTTTTTTCTGCCTGATCGGTCGGACCGTAGGGTCCATCCCGAGCTTATGCGATATGATTTTGGGGTCGATCACAGGCATGTCGGCAGACGTTCAGGCGAACACGTCAGAGTTATTTCTGAGGAAGTGGACCAGGTCGTCTCTCTGAGTCCCCGTTAAGAGTGACCCGATCTGGACGGTTCGTTCATCATCTCCTTCCTTGAGGGGGACCACTGTTAGTGGCTCCACCGGGGTCCTTCGAACCTCTTTTTGCTCGTCTCGAGTATCCAGAGAATCCTTGATATCATCCTCGCACTCAAGGTCATTGTTTGGCCGCTCAGACGTAAATGTTGCGGTGAAGCAAACCTTTGCAGTTTGTTAGTCCCTGTAGGCCCGACCTATCCCGCCTTGGTCGAGCGGGAATTTTATCGCTAGGTGGTAGGTCGATATCTGGGCACGGAGGGAGTTCAGTGTCGGGCGACCTAAGAGGACGTTGTAGGCCGATGGGATTCTCGCGACGATAAACTCCACAGGCACGGTGCGCGTACATCCCGCTTCCCCGATGTTAAATTGAAGGGTGATTACCCCTTCCGCCGGGATGGAGTGGTTAGTGAAACCCGACAGGATATGGGCGGTTGGCCTTAGGTCCGAGGGGTGAGTCTCATACGCAGAAAGGAGTCATAAAAGAGAATGTCCGCCGAGCTTCCCGAGTCGACCAATATCCTCTGCACTTCGTAGCGTTGGACCCGGGCTGTGATCACCAGTGGGTCGTTGTGAGGCAGGGATATACCGTGGAGGTCCTCGTCGGTAAAGATGATCGGCTCGGCCGCTTTAGCCTTTTTCCTTAGGTGGCTGCCATTCCCCTCGATCGGTGAGGGGCGCCGCGTCTCGTCGGTCCCCGTCGTACCCCCCGCTGACATGACCATGATTTGGTCGATTGTCAACTCGCTGGAGGGGGATGATGCTCTTGCTCACGGTCGGCTTGCCGTTTGTCTCGCAAGTACCTTACTAGGTGTCCCGAGCGGAGTAACTCCTCGATGTAGTCTTGGAACTGCTTGTAGTTCTCGGTGGAGTGGCCCTGCGACCTGTGGAAAGCGCAGTAGGGTCCCCGAGTGCGCTTGGCCGCCTTATGATTGATCGGGGGGAGTTTGAAGAATCTCTCGTCTTTTCCCTTCTCCAGCAGCTCCGTCTGCGAGACGTTGAGCGGGGTGTACTCCTGGAACTTCGGGGAGTAGGGCTTTGGCCGCTCAATCTTCTTCTCCTCCCTGACCCTTTTCTTCTGATCGGCTTGGTCAGTCCGGGGTAGGTTAGCGTTCACCTCGGACTCAAGCTGGATCTCACGTTCGGTCCAGGCTTTTACCTCGGCTATTGTCTTAGGTTGCGGTAATACAAAGGAGCGTGGCTACTCCTTGTGCCTAAGACCCGACCTAAGGGCTATAATGACCGTCTCGTCCCGGTGCTCTGGGACCTCAAGGAGGGTGTTGTGGAAGCGGGTGACGTATCTTTTGAAGGATTTTTTGTCCCCGCTCTTTATGGTGAAGAGATGATCAACAGTCCGCTTCTGCCGTCTGTTCCCGACGAAATGGCCGAGGAATTGGGTGGCCAGCTCATCGAAGGTAGAGATTGAGTGCGGCATGATTCCTCGGAACCAGTCTCGTCCAGAGCGGATGAGAGTGGCGGGGAAGGCACGGTATTGCGCGGCGTCGGAGTTGTCCTGGAAACTCATCCCGGCAGTAAACACGTCCAAATGATCTTTCGGGTTGGACTTCCTGTCGAAGAGGGAGACCTTTGGGGGCTTGTTCCGGGAGGAGACGTGGACAGCGAGTAGCTCTTTGGTGGAAGGCTTCGTGAGCAAGTCGGCGGCATATCTAGCCCCGTCGCTTAAAGGACGTTTTTCCCGATGTATGCCCTCGATCTTCTTCTCGAGAGCGTTGAGTCGGTCGTGGTACCTTGATGATTCAGCATACTCTGATTTATGGCCTCTGCTGCTGGAGACCTGCGTCTGGCCACGGCCCCAGTTCCGTTCGATGAGGTTCCTTAGGTCCCTTGACGAGGTTGTCTTCGAGCTACTGTGGTGAGTCCCGTCCGTGTGACCCCGTCGAGGGAGGGGATGCCGGTCATGCCTGGATGCAGACGAGCTGACCTCCTCGAGACGGACAGGAGCGCGATGGGCCTCAGGACGGGGTGCTCTGGTGAGAGACCTCGGTGTTGAGCTGTGTGGCGCACAGCGGGTCATTGAATTGGTCGCCACCGGATATCTGCGTCCGCCGGAGACAGCGAGGCGGTGCTCGGTCGTGCCGTCGCGGGCAGTGTCTTCTCTCCCTCTGTAGGGGTCCCGGTCCCAAGGTGGGGGAGCGGCGACCTGGTGAATTTATCCGGCCGTTTGGACACGGACGAGCGCATCCACGACGGACGCGAGCCGATCTATCCGAGCAGATAGGGCGTGAATGGCGTTCGGGGGAGGAGGGGATCCTCCCGCGTCTCTATTGTGAGGAGGACGACGAATGGTGCTTGGATCATCGCGGTAATCACTCGCCATGAAGTTGAGATCGGAAGGTGAATTTTTGTTGAGTGGAACGAGCCTTCCCACAGACGGCGCCAACTGATGGATCTCTGGATATCCTTCAGATGTTACCTTCCGTTGATCTACAGCGAGTGGAGACGAGCGGTTGAGATTGAGTTGGAGGTTGCTTCCTGAAGCGTGTGGATCTCAATGGGCTTGAATTGGTTGAAGCCGAGCTACCTGCAAGGAAGTCCCGGGGTGGTTGTGCCACCGAGGACCCTCCGACAATCAAGTTAGACGGGCTAAATGGGCAGAGTAATAGCCTATTGGGGGTAAAATTGCCTTACCCGAGGCGTCTGAGAGAGGGGTTTATATAGTCGCAGCCATGGGCAGGTGGACGCGAGATTCACGCCGGCCGTTACGTCCCTGGCGTTACGCCCGTGTGAAAGGCGGGATACCCCATTAATGACGAGATATGCTCGTTAATGGGGGAACGCGATGGCGTGGAACGCGAGATCGTGAACGGCGGATATCTCGTGTCTGGCGAGATTCGCGGAGCCGTGGCGGAGAGGTCTGTGATCAGTGTTATGGGTCGGTCGATGAGACCGAGGAAGCTAGGCTCGGCAGGAGGCTCGGGAACGAGCGAGAGGCTGAGCGAGCTTGGTTCTGTGATAGCTCGGAGGCGAGCTAGGGAGCTGAGGGAACTCAGCATGTGGGAATGCTCGGAGGCGAACCGATGGTCGTTTGTAAGGCGAGCATGAGAGTGGTCTGGAAGGCCACCGAAGGTCGGGAATATCCTCGGGTCGAGAGCCCGGGGCATGCTTCCAATGTACCGTTCTTGATCCTTTCTCGTAGGCTTTGGGATACGTCACTTGCCACGTGTCATGATCTGGGGAAACCCCGGTATCGAGTATCATCAACTCTATAACTTTTTTGTGTTGTTTAAGCTTTGGTCTGTGAAGAGGGGTGTTGCCGCTAATAAATCACTTGAGGCGGTATAAGTGCTATGTAGGATAAACTATGGGGTTATTGTACATATGATCACTTCTTGAATACATTTTGAAAACTTCTAGTTGACTTGGACCCATCTTGGATACTTCAAACATTTTTTTTTGGTACTCATCGTTATGTTCAGATATGCTTCATTACGTTATTATCTACTTTTAATGGACAAAGAACATCAAAATTAGACTTGGATAAATAAATAACATAATAATTTTAGACTTTTAGTGCATGTTTTCAATAGAAGAAGTGAGATACATTGATAGGTTTAGTTAACAGAATGTTAAAGTGCTAAGGCCTATTTATTGTACATGTGTATAAAAACGCATGCTGGTATTAAGGTATTACGTTACAACACAACTTTAACACCATTGAATTCAAATAATGTCTATTATCATTTTGTATAATGATTCCTCAGCTATGTGGGGTTAGAGGTGGTGGTAATGCTGCAACTCAGTCACTCTTTTGGCAAGCTAAGAAAGACCTTTCCTTCACATTAGCCTTCGAATCAGAGAGAGAAAGAAATGCAGCAATCATGCTTGCCCGCAGATTTGCTTTTGATTGCAGTGTGAGTATTGCTTATATGCGTATTCTTTCTTTCTTGTACATAATGTTGATTGCTGCTAACTAGTGATATCAAGCATCAACATATATTCTCGAAAAATATTTGCAACTTTTTTTGTAGGAAGCTACGGTGTACTTGTTACTGAATTTATTTCAACAATAATGCATGTGTCAGCACTATAACAAGAAGGATAAATTACAAAAAAACACTTTTGAACTTCCTTAGTTCTCTGGAAAATGGAGTTAACCTTTAAGGCCCTGTTTGGGAATGGAGTTTAGATAACCATGGTTTATTTTTAAGTGGAGGTAGAGACATGCAAGCCGTGGTTTGCAAACCTCAAACTCCAAAATGAAGTTATCTAAACTTTGATCGGATTGGAGTTTAGATAACTACAGTTTTCTCACTTTCAAAGGTGAGATAACTCTAGTTATCTAAACTCCAAAATGATCCCCAACGGGGCGAAGTTAGGATTTAAGAGTCGAGTCTTTCTAACTTTATGAAACCATGATTTAGAAAACTTAACTCTATTCCCAAACAGGGCCTAAAACTTAATATTAAATTTCAGTAGACTACATTGAACAATATTTTTGCCCACAAAATTTTGTTACATGCACATGACTTTATAACCCCTAAAAATGCCTTCTATATATATATATATATATATATATATATATATATATATATATATATCACTCTAATACAAAGTTGGGTTGGTCAAGCAATCTTTTGCAAATCAAAGCACTATTTTGGGAATTTCCCCTTTTGCCCTTTCCTTTATCCATATTTATTTCTATATATCCTTTTTTTCTCTTCATTTCCAAAAGGCCCATGAAGCCTAATAACAAAGAAAAATTTATTTGTGAGCCATCTCTTTTTTTAATTATTTGGTTTTTATTTTATTTTATTTCATTAGGCTAAAAAGTTATTTCTCAAGAATTTCCCATAATTAAAACTAATCAAGTAAATTTTTTTCTTATTTTTTTTTCTAATCTTTGAAAAATATTCATGTGGCTGTGTTTGTATTTGTAAATTTTAAATCGTAATAACACCGAAATATTATATGGTTGTCATAATTGTTCTTGGTATCTATTAATAAATCACAAAGTATATAGTACTTATGATAGAAAATACCAAAAGCTTTTGTGCAATCGTTAAAAGCTATTCAAATCTAAGTTATCATATAATATTTCTTATAAAATAGATAGTTATATGCTTTTTTTTTCCTGGATTGCTTACGTGGTAAGTTGCAGCAACTGTGTATAGATTCGTTTATAGAAAAATAATATTTCTATCTAAATAACAAAAAATAACTACCAATCACATATCATTTTTCAAACATAAATGAAAACATATCAATAAAAAAAATTGTATCTTTTTTCTCAAATGTAACCAAAATAATGTTCAATATTCGATCATTTTTTATCCCTGCGTTACGCGTGGGATCAGTTTTACCTATAAACCGCAAAACCCCTGAATGAACTCTTCCACGTCCAAAATCAGCAAATCAAAAAAACCCTTTAAAAACAACTCTTTAAAAAACTTAATAGTAAGCAGCAAATCAAAACAACTCTTTAAAAAACTTTCGTCAAGACCGTTGCTCATCCATTATATCCCCAAAACCCCTCAAATCCCTAACTACGATCTTTATATATCAACGCTTAAATGTTCAATGGCGTTTTACTGAAAAATGTGAAAAGTTTGATGGTGTTTTATGCAATTTACTCTTATAGAAACAAGTGTCTTCGTGTTCATGATTATCTGGCAAGTTTGCTTAACTCTGATATACAAAAACAACTTTGACGTATGATCTTTTGGCTACATTTTTGCACTCGAATTGTTAGATATATAGGATTTCAAGAGTTGTAATGGTTTTTGTAAGGAGTCTTTCCACTTTCTTGAAGAGGTATTGGCCTATTGGCGCACCTTGTCATTCTTTGTATTTTGTCATCATATATTTTTCACACGGGGAATTTCTATTGTCTGGAAGAAGAAGAAAAAAAGATTTATTTCAACGTCTTTTCTCTGACAACGTCTTGTTTTAATTCTAGATAATCCTCGCCGGACCAGGAGATCGATCATCGAATGGAACCTGACATAGTTGTACGATGGCAAGTCCACTCCCAATATGTATTTATGTGTTTGTTTTGGTGTGGGAGAAGATTCAACCTTATTGCAGGAATGTTTTGGTTCTTATTGGCATGGAGGCATGCTTTTTATTTTGCTTTATATATAAGTTTGTAACCGATTGATTGTGGTTCTTTCATGCAGTGTAATTTTACTTTCGGGTAAATTCCAGGAAATTCCCTTCACCCGGCCCTGTAACAGAAAATTACTCTAGCTTTTAAAACTTGTATTTTTCACAATCGTCGATTTATTTATTTATTTATTTTTAAGTTTCCGTTGCTTTTGCCCTTCACTGAAATATACTTACACGCATTTAAGTTGAGGGCAACGTGCAAGTGTTTTTTTTTTATAAAAATATATATAAAACTTTGATTACCTAATTTTGCTTCTCTTTAAATAATTTAATTAAAATTTTCAGGCTGCTCGTGAAGATTAGATAACCCTTCGCCCCTTATCAATCATTATATATTGTAATTGATCCGTTAACATGTTGCAGCATCTGTATTCAAAAGCACAGGAGAAAAAACTGTCATGTCCCGTTTCTCAAAATATGGAAGTACGGAGAGTAACGAAGGCCAGTCATGCTACATGCGGTAAGGAAAAATCCTTCCATAATCATATAAAGGCTGTCTATTTAAACATGTTAAGATAATGTCAAAAACAGAATAGATAACACCGATAATCATGCTGCAACGAAACCACAAAGAATGCTTATGATAAAAAAGGCAAAAATAAGGTTATAATACAATAGTCCGAAATAATACAAAATTCCGAAAAGACAATGAATCCTAATGTCCTGCAAGGGCGTACATGCTAACTGAAAATAAATAAACCTACGGATTACGGGTCTTCTGCAAACTCCTCATAATCGCTCTGATCCTGCTTTGCCTGAAAATTCGTCTCTAAATCCGAGATGACGAGTCTCAGGGATGTCAGAACATCCCAACAAGTACTCAACGTAAAAGTGTGTGTGTGGTGTGACAACATGAATATGTGAGTGTTATGAAACCCATGTGCATATGTTTATACAAATATAGATATAGTAATAATATGAAACAGACATGTAAATAGGTCAAGTCGGTCAAGTCACATCCTAACTAGTCATTAAAAGGTAATTTATTCTATTGTGAGTTCGAGTGTGTGTGTCACCCTCTGCAGGAATATTCCTAACCCAAGGGTAGGGTCTCAGAGGCAAGGAAATACGGGCCCAACCGTGGAATGAATAAGCGATCGATATATCCCGGTACGAGCTGTAGTAGCATGCGGCCGATATAGCCCGATACGAGCTGTAGTAACAAGCAACTGATATAGCCCGGTACGAGCTGCCGGCATGGGACTCATGAGATCTTGTTGTACGAACGCACACTCAAACTGCCCTAACCCTCCGCGTATCTATAATTGTTGGATATAGTGCCCTCAAGTCAATTATTGTAATCGCAAGCAGGCGATTGTGATGATTGAGGGAGGACCTATACGGGTAGAATAGTCTTACTCGAGATGATAGTATGCTATCTGGTTTGTCTCTATCATCATGTACATGCATTATGTGGCATTACAGATCACTATTACATGTTGATAGAGCCCATACGATTCTTGCTTGACTACCAGCATTATGATGACGATCATATACGTGGGAGCTGGGTGGTCTATAAGCACGTCCTTAAATGTCCCTAGTCGAGAGAGTATCGAGACTGGGCATCGATACTCCGGAGTAGACTAGTGTATACTTTTCGAGACTCCGACGAGGGGCGGCGTCCGGTCTCACAAGTCATTGGTGTCAGTTAGTCATCTAAGATAGTATACAGGTGCTCATTGGGTTATGAGTTATACTGGACGGACTCGCCGGGAACATGCTAGATGGTATTATACCTATTGTTAGATAGCAGTTCTCAGGTGACATGAGTACAGGTTAGTTCGTTGACCTGAGATCGTCATTTTTCTCGTATGAGTTCCCACTGTGCTTTGATTACTATCCTACCACGGCTCAAAGGAGTCGTGCAAACAGGTTTTAGTTGGGTACAGTCCCGAGTCATATAGAGGCAGTGAGCGGATCGTCGTGGATTCGTCTCTCCCGGTATTGGGGGTTGATGTTGCGCTGTGCACGGGTGGCCATCACCAGAAATCCTTGGCCAAGGTGGACGGGAATTACTGATTTGGATCAGTAGTTTCTCAGTGGGTGATGGGCTTTACAACGATACGAAATATCGCGTTATTAGGGGTCTGACTTTATCCACCCCCTAGACCCGATATGCGATATTCTTAGACGAACAGACCAAACTGTACGGAGATTGTCACAGACAGGCTCAGTAGGGGTACGGAAGAGTTTGCTCATCGGCCTTCCTTTCGCTCAATACTTGGGCAGCCGTTACGTACAGCTAGTGCCGCTGACGTACTTATGGTTAAACCCACTGCCAGCGTATTGACGAGTCTTTAGAGTTCCACACAGAGAGTTTTTCCGGTTCAGGCGATATGATGTAGATAACGTACGTTGGTACATACAGGTGTTCAATTAAATATGTGTACATGCTACACAGATTTTAATCGGACGGTTGATAATACTAGCGGTTTAGGATTAAGCCGAATTATTAAATCAAGTTTTGATTTAATAATTTATATATATATTTTTAATATATGTATTCTAGTATTATTGTTCACTATTCATTTTCTCTCTTGGCTATTCGTATTTTTATTCGAATACGCGTATATGTATTTCGATACGTATACCGGGTTGTATTCCGTATTTATACGGAATATCTTCTAGAAGTTGGACACCTCATTATATGATTTTCTTTTTAGAAAATCATTTAGAAATGAGGTGGAGGGTGAGGTGGCATGAGCATGGTTGGAGGTATGTAGATAGGTATGACCTTTGATTGTTTATTGTAAAATGATGAGATATTTTTTGCATGGTTAAAAAATGAGGAGCCATTATTCTTTCTACATGCCATATTCACACTTCATATTCTATCATGCTTGATAGTTCTTCTACACTTAGCTCATTTCTTTCATGAGTTGCTTATGCCTTGGTTTTTCCTCACCTCCCCCCCCTTCTTTTTTAGTTGCTCACTTGAGCTTGAGAAATAAGAGAAAAAGCTAGTGAAAAATTCCTACATCTCCACTCTTCATTGCTAGCGACCTTGGAGCGTCGGTTTCTTCGCTAGGCGAAACTGGAGCCTGCATCGTTTTCCTCGGGTGGATCATCTTCGGCAAAGGAGGACCGGTTTGCAACCGCAATCCGGAGCACTTGAAGAAAGCTTGAGGATGCGAGTATTCTACACATAGTAGATTAGTTTAACTCACAAGGATTTTGTATACAAGTTCTAGCTATTTAGTTCGATTCATGGTTTCGGGAACTTTAACGAACTAGAAATTTTTTGAAATCCATGTTGCCATATTCAAAAATTAGTTTGCTAGTGTGCCTAAGTTCCCAGTAGTGGTATCAGAGCCATGCTAAAAGCTAGACTTATCAGCACTAATTTAAAGTTTCGATCGACGGAATTTTCCGAACCGTATTTCCAAAATATTGCTTGTTGTTCGAATTTTAAAGTTGTTCAAAAAAAATTTCTGATTGCATTAAAATCATGTGCAGGAAAAACTAGAGCTAAGAAAAAAATTTAGGCACCTAATCCCAAAATTCGACCGCGGAACAGGAGTCAAAAGGCACATTTGACCGCTGAACCGCGGCCCTTTTTGGGCTACAGTGCTCCAAATTTTTTCTGGGGCTTTAGTTCAAGGAAATATGATTTTGGGGATATTTGGTTTTGGTCCAGATTTGTTTGTGTACTGGTTTGTACTTTGGGGGCCAATGCGGAAAGTTTTAATCGATCGAAATTTTAAATTTGTGTTTTTCTGTTCATTTTTTTCTGCGACCGTGAATATCATAGCGCGGTATAATCCGACTGGTTGCTATATACACAATCAGACGGGTTTACGAACATGATATTCGCTTTGATGTTCTGTGTTGCTCTATGATTATGGTTATGTTGGATTTGTCACGATGAATAGCCCGGTGTACGTAGTATTAGATATAGTTATCTGTGATGTAATGTATATTCATATTGCGTGGCGAGTGTCCGACATATGGACTGCCGTCATAATGACTTGTATTATTCTTTAGGGCGCGTCCAGCTTGCAGACATAGTCACCGTTGTATATTCTGTTTTTCATTACATGCACTAGGATTACCCCGCGGCGAAGTGCTCAAGGAGCCGAGTTCTAGAGGGAAACGGGCCTCCATCTCATGGCGTTGAGACCGGGGTGTTTTACTCTAGAATTAGCGGGCTATTCGCCGCACTCGTATGGGGTATAGGATTTACCCGCGGAGGGGTGCCCAAGTCACCGGATTTCTGAAGTGCTGGGTGGCCCACTCACTTCGTTGATTGGGGTTGCTACGCTTCTGAGATTGGCGGGTGGCTTTTCGTACTCGTAGGGGTCTAGGGTATGATACTACGGGCTATCCACACGACCGGGAAATTGCATTTCATATTTGGCTCCATTGAAATGTATTTTTCCTTATTTATCCGCATTTCCATATTGTGTTTGTTTCCGCTATGATTCTGCTGTGATGCTTCTGTGATGTTACTTGATATAGACGAATATTCATATTATATATATAGTAGACGCTATATATGTTTTGCATCCGCGCTAGTCCTGACTCCGCCCTGCCGTAAGTTAAGTAACCTTACGGTGAAGACCCGGGACCCTGCGGCGAATGCGGATGGCATATATGTGAGTGATTATTTTCGTTTATTTTCTGGCATTATATGATTAATTGATGGGACTGCATTAATTCTGATTAATGTAAGGAAAACATACCTAAATGATGTTGTTGGAACCAATTTTTGAAAACTGACATTACAGACGTTTCCTTTTGCTTTGCACAGCGGTATTTGGTTATAAATATCCAGCACCTCATTCGATGAGGCAAGAGCCGAGATCCCTTCATGGGGAGTGATCTCTTGGGCAAAAGTTTGCTTCATTGTAATAACTTCACTATAGTCGATTCTTTTGCTTTACATCGTGCTATTCAGTTAGGAATATCCTGCACCTTATTCGGTGAGGAAAGAGCCTAGATCTCTTCACAGGGAGTGGTCTCTTTGGTAAAAGTTTACGTGACTATAAACTACCCGGTTTTCTTCAAAACCATGGTTTTCTACAAAACCACTCGTTTTAAAAATGCGGAGCTTAAACCACTCTTCAAAAAATGCTCGGGGTCCTTCAACGATATCAAGTTCATTACGTTAAAGGTTTTTCGCCAAAAACCAGCCGTAGCCCTTCGTCATTTCCTACAAGTACTACTTAGTATTCGTGCTATGTTTGTTGACTGTGTCAAGGCGTAGTGTGTGGTAGCTAAATGATGCTTGTTTGTAGTATGCAATACGATTGGCTAGGACAGTCGTGCGGCCTTGTTGACTGTGTCAAGGGCTCGCGCGGGTGGGTTTAATGCAATCATGATAATGACGGGTTGAACTTGACTATGACCTTTTGATTTGTTGACTGTGTCAAGGTCACTTGGGTTCTAGGGGTAAAAACTATATCGAGAGTTTCAAATATAAAGGAAACTTGCCAGGCATGCGCATACCTTCTGGAGTGTGGTGACTTGAGTGGCTTCCGTCGGGTTATCACACAATGATAGTTGGGTCTCGATTCCTACTGATGAGTAGGTGTTACTCCTCGGGTGATTTTCAGATGATCCCGACTAATTCTCCTTTTAGGGTTTGAAGGAGAATTCGAGGAAACAGTGAGAGCCATCCTGATTAGATAAATTGATTAACCAATCTATTCTAGGTTAGAGTGCACGCTGAGTGTTTCTTTTCTCTCTCTCTTTGGCAGCGACCATGACCTAACCTTAAACGGAAACTCATGAACCAAGTTAACCGAACTTTCTTACACACTTTGGTTTTGGATTGTCATTATTCACGACGTAGTCGCATATATCCTTACCACTCCTACTTCCCCTTTGCATTTCTCCAGAACACTCTGTATCACTACGAAGATCCATATTACTTGGGTATGCCATCGTATAGTTACATACGAACTCGAAGAAACTTGTTTCTGTTCAAGGATGGATTCCGGTTCTGGAGAAATTGAATAAGATTATTTGGTTGTCTTTTCTTTTTCCCTTCTCTCAGGTTACGAGAGCTCCTAGTATTAGGAGAGTACACCTATTACGCTTATTGGATAGTTTTCTTCCAAATCTTAGGCAGGTTTCGAAAGGTAGGAAAGGAAGAAAACCAATTAGCCTAAGTATGGTGTACAGAAGGTAAGAAGTAAAGACATATAAAGAGATTGGAGTGAGGGCAAGGAAATTGCGACTACTGTCATGAATCTGGATAGTGGAAGAGACATTACTAGGAATACCCGGCCATCCCTTTGAAATATTTTCATGTTTGAGTTTTACTATGTGGTGTTGATTGAAAACTGTTTTCCCAATTAGATTTTGACTCCAGGGTATGTATTTACCAGACTTGATTCTCACATCTGTATGGCGCTACAGATGTTGAGTGAGAGTAAGATATTGGGAATTGGGTGATTAGATCCTCAATATCAGAATTCTTTGTAATTGGTGACATTTGAGGAAATCGTCTGGGTTTTGCCTAACGGTAAATATTTGGTTTTGAATATCCGTTGTTATGCACCAATTTCAAACTGATATATCTGTACGTTTATTTATAAAGTGAGATATAACTTTTTGAAATTATGTTTATGACATTTACCTATATCAGTTGATGGTTAAGTAAGATGCATTCAACAACGGTGTAATTCTTCTTAACCATGGCATAGTATTCAACCTACGAAGCACAGGGTTGGAGTTATTAAACTCAGAGGACTTATGCAAAGTATTGTATGTTGTCCTATGTCCATTAGGACAAAGGGGTTGGTACTCGTACTATATTCCGTTTACTTATGACTTCTCTGGTTTTAGACACGCATTTTGTTGAAATACAATGTCTAAATTTTGAGAAGTTATAGGTATAAGAATAAAGTAGAGAACCATATGTTGCAAGTATCAGGATTCTTCAGGTGATCGAAGTTATAGGTACTTATGCTAGGTATTCCGTCGTAAGTAATATATTTGAGAACTTGCTTCTCTTTCAGGTTATTTATCCGTGCGTGCGTTCCTTGATGAGTAATGTTGCATGACCTTCTTCCATTTTGTCGATATGCACTGGAAACAGCCGCTTGAATCTGGTTCCAATTAAATTAGTGCCTTTGTTTCTATATTGGATATAGAATGGATTCATATCTTAATGATATTAAGGTATATGGAGTAGTCCGGCTTATGCTTGTTGGATATGTATGCCCTAGAGGCCATTATTGTATATGTATACATGTGGATGCTTGGACATATATGTACAGGACAGTCTTGCTCGATATGATAGTATGCTATCTGCTTTGTCTTTATCTTAACATGTGCGTATGTTTTACTTGCTATTATATATCATTTATAGATGTTGATAAAGCCCGTAGGATCATTGCTAGACTATCTGTGTTGTGATGGCAATCATACTTATGGTAGTTGGGTAGTCGGTACGCAATCCATAAATTGTCCTTAGTCGTGGGAGTATCGAGACTGGGCATCGATATTCCGGAGTAGACTAGTGTATACGTTTCGAGACCCCGACGAGGGGTGATGGTATGGTCCCGCAACCATTGGTCTTTTGCACCTAAGATCGTATACAGGTGTCACTGGGGGTGGGTACACTGGACGGACTCACTGAGAACTTCCAGATGGTACTATACTTATCGTCGGGTGGAAGTTCTCAGGTGACATGAGTACAGGTTAGTCTTTAGACCTGAGATCGTCATTTGTCTCGTATGAGTTCCCACTGTGCTTTGATCATTACCATACCACGGCTCTACTGAGTCGTGCAAACAAGTTTTGGTTGGGTACAGTCCCGAGCCACATGGAGGCAGTGAGCGATTGTCGAGGATTCGTCTCTCCCGGTATTGGGAGTTGATATCGCACTGTGTTCGATTGGTCAGGACCATAAGAACTTAGCCAAGGCAGTTGGGATTTACTGATAGGCTGATTAGTAGTTTCCCGGATTGGTCCTAAGCCGCATCAGCACGAATTATCAGGCTATTAGGGTCTGACGTTTACCACCCCTAGACCCGGTATGCGATACTCTCAGACGAAGAGACCGAACTGTACGAAGATTGTCACGGATAGGCTCAGTAGGGATCCGGCTGAGTTTGCTCGTCGGCCTTCCTTTTCGACAGGTACCCGGGTAGCCGTTACGTACAGCTAGTGCCGCTGACGTGCTTGTGGTTATGGATTTATCCAGTAACTCACTGCCGGCGTACTGTTGAGTCTTTAGAGTCCCACACAGAGGGTTTTCCTGGTTCAGGCGAAATGATGTAGTAGCCTATTGGATACGTGCAGGGTTTCGATCGATTGATGTACTTTGTACCCGGACTTTCGATCGGACAGTTGGTAATACTAGCCGGATCGGATTTGAGCCGGATTATTAAATCAGGTATTGATTTGATAATTTACATATATGTATTTCGATATGTATATTCTAGTATTACATTCTTCGTGTTATTCTATCTCTTTGGGCATTCGTGTTTTTATCCGAATGCAGGTATGTATATACTGTAGACTGTAATCCGTATTTTAATACGGATAACATTCTAGAAGGTGGACACCTCATTAGCTTTTTCCATTTATTAGATAAATGGAAATGAGGTGTAAAGTGAAGGAGAGGGGGCATGGTGAGAGCCATGGCTTCAATGGTTGACAAATGAATTCTTTATTCATTTGTGACAACTATTGAAGTATGGTTGGACTTCTTTATTGATGGAAATTGTTTTACAAAACCATTCCAATTTAATTTCTCTCACATGTTTGCTCATTTTTTTTCATCTCACCTTTTTGCTTCACCCTCTTCTCCTCCTCTTGAGTTCCTCCACCTTCATCATCTTCCTCATCTCTACACTCTCATATGTTGAGAAACAAGAGAGGAGGCAAGATAGAGATAATAGAACACCTAGAACTTCACACTACATCCTAGACTTCTTGGATTAGCAACCCAAGTTCTCTAGTTGCTCCACTTGACATTTAGTGTGGAGCTAGAGCCATGGATCACATCCCTCGGGTGGATCATCTACGACAAAGGAGGACCGGAGAGCAAGATCAATCGCGGAGAACCGAAGGAGCCATCAAAGAAGATCAAGCGCGATCATGGTGGACACTCGGAGCAAACGATGAGGAAAGAAAACCGAACGACTTGGATCGTTTGATGAGACTTCTTTCATAGTAGTTAGCTCTCTTAGTTTAGCTAGATAGGTTTATGGTTAGATCCGGTTTTAATTGGGTTATTCTAGCGCCGTTTTTAAAATTATAAGAAAATTTTTGTTCCGCAAACCGCCATGTTTGATGGCTTGGGCGTTAGGGTAACCCAACATGGTATCAGAGCCACCCCATAAAACCTACACTAGCTAGTTCCAACGTGTTTAAAATATCGATCGACCGAAATTTTCGAAACCGCTATTCCGAAATCATACTTTCTGTCGAATTTTTAAAGTGGTCTAAAAATTATTTTCAGTATATCAAAAATTTGTGCTGGCTATTATAAGACTCTAAAAGAAAATTGGGCCCACAAGCCCACTAAAACGCCGCTGAACCGCGTCATAGCATGCATGTTTGCCGCGGTTGCGCGGCAGTCTTGGGGCTTCTGTGCACAAATTTTCTTCTGGGGATCTTATGTTTGGAAATGTGGTTTCTGAAATATTTAGCTTTTTGGCCCAGATTTTTTTGAGTACTGGATTAGCACCTGAGGCCTATTCGGAAAAGTTTAGTCGATCGAAATTTTTAAATACGTGTGATTATCAGTACTTAGTTTAGCATATGTGTCATTTGATCTGTATAACCCGTCTAACTGCTATATGTTCTTTTAGACGAGTTTGCGAACGCGACATTCACGTTGATGTTCTGTGATTGTGCTGATATTGTGGTTGGATTGTTGTGGTGGATAGCCGGTGGTGCAATGGTTTAGTACAGTTTATATTCATTTGTACATTTGTTATTGCGGGATGAGCGTCCGACATGTGGACGACCGTTTCTTCCGTGTTGTATATTACTTTATTGGGGTACGAACGGGTTGAGGTCGATGTCACCTTTGCACATATTTTCATTTTTTGTACTAGTTTTACCCCATGGTGGGGTGCACGAATAGCCGGGTTCTAGAGGACAACGAGCCCGCATCTCATGGCGTTGGGACGGAGGGGGCTTCACTCTAGAATTGGCGGGCTATTCGCCGCACTCGTAGGGGGTATAGGTATGACCCACGGAGGGGCGCTCAAGTTACCGCGTCCCATGAAGTGCTGGGTGGCCCATTCACTTTGTTGATTGGGGTTGCCTCACTTCTGGGATTTGGCGGGTAATTTTCCGCGCTCGTAGGGTTCCAGGTTTCCATTTCACGGGCTATCCACACGACCGGGAACGTCGGGTCCCATTTGCGGCTCAAATGAAACCCGGGGCTCCAAGATTATCCACCATTTTGTGTTGCTTGCTGAGATTCTGTGTTGTTGCTTATTATCATGCCTGAGACGAATGTTATATATTTATATATATACTAGTAGATGTTGTATATGTTTTGCACCCGTGCTAGTCCAGCCCCCGCTCTGTCGTTAGTTAAGTAACCTAACGGATGATGACGGAGCCCAATAGCGAATGTGGACGGCATATGCGTACATTGTATTTTCGTTCTTTTGTGGTGTGATAGGATTAAATTGATGGGACCCCATTAATTTTGATTAATACAAGATAAGAAACCTAAAAGATGTTATTGGAACAAATTTCGAAAAACTGTAATTATATTCTTTCGCTTTGCATGGTGGTATTCGGTTGTGAATATCTGGCACCTCATTCCAGGAGGCAAGAGCCGAGATCCCTTCGCGGGGAGTGACCTCTTGAGCAAAAGTCTATACTGTAGATTACTTGGTTTTTTTAAAACCACAAGTTTTCAAAAGCGGAGCCTAAACCACTCCTTTTCAAAACTGCTCAGGTTCCTTCAACGATATCAAGTTCATTACGTTAATGGGTTTTTCGCCAAAAATTCAACCGTAGCCCTCCGTCATTTCAGATTAGTATTACTTAGTATTCATGCTACGTATGTCGTGCTCAGCCGAGGCGTAGTGTTCGGTAGCTATGTAATACTTTTCTGTAGCATTAGATGCGATTGGTTAGGACAGTCGTGCGGTCATTTTGGCTCAGTCAAGGACTCGTGTGGGTGGGTCTAATGCAATCAAGATAATGACGGGTTGAACTTGACTAGGATCCTTTGATATATTGGCTCAGTCAAGGTCACTTGGGTCTTAGGGGCAAAAACCACATCGGGAGTTTCAAATATACAGGAAACTTGTTAGTGCTGCATACCTTCTGGAGTGTGGTGACTAGAGTGGCTTCCATCTAGTTTATCACGTAATGATAGTTGGATCCCAATTCCACTGATGAGTAGCATTACTCCTGGGAGATTATTTCACTTAACAATCAATGCTATAAACCAAGTAGGTGTCTAGAACGGTTTTAGTGGGTCTACGCCTCCAGGGAAAAGAGGTTATATATAATTAAAGAACTTCGCGAAAGCGTTGGAAAACTTCCCTCGAAGTACCGACACTAGCCTGGCCGAAAGGTTAAACAAGTATTGTAACGCGCGATTAATCCCAACTTATTCTTCTTTTAAGGTTTGAAGAAGAATTCGAGGAAACAGTGGGAGCCATCCTGATTAGATAAACTAATAACCAATCTAATCTTGCAAGAGCGCATGCTAAGTATTTATTTTCTCTCTCTCCAGGTAGCAACCACTTCATGCCTTAAACAAGATAATAAAATGTATCGCTTGACCGATCCGAATTCTTATTCGGGGCTGGGGAACGTCAGTTCGGCTCTAACTTATGACAACAGTCATGAGTATGAGAATGGAAAGAGGATTGCATGAATTCCTTAATGACTCCATCGAAGAAGCAGCATAGTATTGCGTCTTTTTCAGGTGTTCTTGTTATTGAGAACTTATTTTCGGTCAGTCCTATCTCCTGGGTACTAGATACCGGATCATGATTTCATATCTGTAATTTATTGCATGGACTGAGAAAAAGTAGGATGGTTGGACCTGGTGATATATCCCTCAAAGTAGGGAACGGAGCACAAGTTGATATTTCTGCCGTCGGTGAATATCACATAGCATTGCCAAATGGCAATACTATGAGATCAGAAATTTTTGAAGAAAAAACAAGATGTTTCTTTTGTCCCTTCCAGGCGATCGGAAAAGGAAAGGGACAAGGGCGGTCGTCGCTTGGCGCGAAGGCTGCTTTTGAACAATTACTACTATGTACCTTCCATGGTTTGTAACATCATATCAGTTTCTTTACTTGATAAAGATGGATAAAAGTTTGTTCTTGATAGAAACATCATGAACATTTACTTAATCAGATATTGGTTGCAGAAGGTACATTGTATAATGGTATCTATGTTCTTAATCAAAACACAGTTTTCAGTATACAAAACACACGCAAGAGGAAGAGTTCAGAAGTGAACAAATCCTACTTGTGGCATTGTAGACTTAGTCATATCGGAGAGAAAAGACTAAGTAAGTTGCATAAAGATGTACTTTTGGATACGTTCGAATTTTCATCTTATGAAACTTGTCAGTCTTGTCTCAAGGGAAAAATGACCAAATCTCCGTTCACCGGACACGGAGAAAAAGCAGCAGAGCTCTTGGGACTCATACACAGTGATGTATGTGGTCCAATGTCTATACATGCTAGGGGTGGGTTCTCGTATTTCATTACATTCACCGACGATCTCTCTAGGTTTGGATATGTGTATCTCATGAAACACAAATCTGAAGCTTTTGAGAAATTCAAAGAATTCAAAAACGAAGTAGAGAACCAGACTGGCAAAAGTATTAAGATTCTCCGATCTGATAGAGGAGGGGAGTACTTAAGCACGGAATTCCTAGAATACCTAAAAGAGAATGGAATTCTCTCTCAGCTTACTCCTCCGTATACACCACAACACAACGGTGTATCGGAGCGGAGGAACCGTACCCTATTGAATATGGTTCGTCCATGATGAGTAACGCCGAGTTGTCTCTTTTATTTTGGGGACATGCGCTTCAGACAGCGGCATACCTATTGAACGATGTTCCATCCAAATCTGTGCCTAAGACTCCATATGAAATATAGAGTGGAAAAAGACCATATCTTAAACATATTAAGATATGGGGTTGTCCAGCCTATGTTAAAGTACAAAATCCGGACAAATTACAGGCACGTTCAGTTTTATGTAAGTTTGTGGGATATCCTAAAAATTCAATAGGATATCTGTTCTACCACACCGAGGAACAGAAGGTGTTTGTATCTCGCCACGCCACCTTTTTAGAGTGGCAATTTCTTGCAAAAAACAAACAAGTGGAAGAATGGTAGAGCTGGAAGAAATTCAACAACCACAAACTCAAACTGAAGAATTGGTGGAACCTCAAGATTCAATAACCCCGGACGAACCTCATCCACTGCGCAGATCTAGTAGGATTTCTTATCCATCCGATAGATATTACGGTTTTCTCATAGACGAGGATCGAGAGGATTGCATCTTGGAAGAAGATAATCCTACTAGTTTCAAGAAGGCCATTATCAGTAGGGACTCTGATAAGTGGCTGGATACCATGCGATCTGAAATGGAGTCCATGTACACCAATAAAGTGTGGACCTTGGATATTGCTCCACCTAGGGTAAAACCCGTTGGATGCAAATGGATCTACAAAAGGAAATTTGGTGTAGATGGGCATGTGGAAACCTATAATGCTAGACTTGTTGCAAAAGGTTTTCGTCAAAGACCAGGTGTGGACTACGACGAAACCTTTTCTCCAGTGGCTATGCTCAAATCCATTCGGATCCTACTTGCCATTGCTGCCTTCCATGACTATGAGATCTGGAAGATGGACATA
This sequence comes from Agapanthus africanus, assembly GCA_030015575.1. NCBI lineage: Eukaryota > Viridiplantae > Streptophyta > Magnoliopsida > Asparagales > Amaryllidaceae > Agapanthus > Agapanthus africanus. Next base: position 194,238,792 of record CM057339.1, on the reverse strand, counting down.
AAAATGGTTTCTCTAAACGGAAGTTTGGAAGAGTGCGTTTATATGGATCAGCCGGAGGGTTTCGTAGATAGTGGGAGAAGCGGGAAGGTGTGCAAGTTGCTTAAATCCATTTATGGATTAAAGAAGGCATCGTGAATCTAAAACATCTATTTTGATGAAACAGACAAGGGATTTGACTTCATCAAGAATGAGGATGAGCCTTGTATATATAAGGAGAATGTCACGCCCCGCTTCCCAGAGTGCGCTAAGATCGGCACGTGACAGAGCCAACCATGCTACCTTTGGATAGGAAATATCCCTCCACAGTCACATTACGGCTGTAGAGATATCAAGAACAGTAATAAACTATCTAATACATGTCCATAAGCCAGAATAAACGGGTCATGAAATAAAATAATGCGGAAGCAAAAGATCCAAGTACAATAATAATCTGGAATGTACGTCCCATAATGCGGGCTCACATCAGGAATGAAAATACTGAAAGGAAACTAAACTAAACTAATAACAGGTCCTCACTGCTCGGCCTGTTGATCAAAATACTCCTGGACTGCCTGCGATAAGGATAAGGGATCTGGGCCATGCAAAACCCAGACGTCAGTGCGTCATAATATCAATAATTCTAAGCAAGCAGGATGTGATGAAATATGCAGGCATGAAGTATGAAAAATAACAAGTCATCAGCAGCAAGTAAACCGTAACATGAATATAGATCAGTGAACAGGATATAAACAGGTGAAGTGCAGTGAATAGTCTAAACTATGCTATAGGGTTATCTATTCTAAAGTTATTCGAAATCAATTAATGTAATCCTCATCGTAACCCATCGGTCTATGCCCCGTTCAACCCCACGGGACCACGGTAACAAGATATGATAGACTGTGAGTTTATGTCCCGTTCAACCCCACGGGACCACGATAACAAGATATAATAGCCCTTTAAGTTACGTTCAGTTACATTCTTGATTTCCCCATACCCCCAAGATTATGTGTGTAAGTCAGGTATTGATAAATCTGAGACTAATGCCAACACAGGATCAAGCAGGTACAGGTTTGTCTGTATAGACAACAGGATATGTCCGTAGGGACAACAGGTCAAGATTGTCGGCATTAGTAACAAGATCAGGTAATATGTCAAGCTGTGGTACATCAGGTCATGTCAGGTGGTGTACATGTATCAAGTCATGTCAAGTATCAAGTCATGTCAGTAGTAGTGTATCAGGTCATGTCAGGTAGTGCACAAGTATCAAATGGGTGCTCAAAATCAAACTGTAATAAGTATGGGTGCACAAAATCAAGTATGGAGTACTAATATAATAATAAAATGAAATAATATGACATATATAAAATCAATGATATGGATGCACAATTATCGATTAGGGTTACATTTATAGTTTCAATACTAATTAGGATGCACTTTATTCAACATGGGGTGTTAATATCACAGTATTATGTATTAATGTGATCTATAGATGCAGTTATATATATATTAAATGAGATGGATGCAAACGGGTATCCGAAAACAGTAAAACTGTAGAATGGTAATGTGGGATGTACAACTAAGCAATATGAGATGTAAATATTCCATTGGGTGCAGTATATTGTAATATAGTATGTAACAAGATAGGTTTGCATGCTCTAGATGTAAAGTAGCACATACGGATGCAGACGGATGTCGAAAAACTGTAAAAGTAAATATGGAGTGCATAATTTGAAATACCAGTATTATATTTATTAAAATAGATATGTATAAAGTAATGTAGCATGTAGCAAGATAAACTTGCCTAGACGGATCAAGAAACCAATATGATCGGTACGTCCGACGTCGGCAAACTGTCGCGATGCACGCACGGCATACGGAACGGGTCCAAGTAACCCACGAGGGTGATCACGCGGGTAAGGTACGTTGTCTGGATCGTCGGCATCAAGCCCGGCTCCGGTGAATGTGGTTGTGCACTGTGTTTGCAGGGAGGAGGTGTGAAGGTGTCAACGGCGGTGAACGGAGCTCCGGCGATCTAGGGTTTGGTGTTGGGGTTAGGTTAGGGTTTGGGGTCGGTTTTGTTTTCTGGGTTTCTTGGTGCAGGGGTGTGCAGGGATATTGGTGAGGGAGAATGAAGAGGAGAGGGAGAGGAGGAGAGGAAGGAGATGGCGATGATTGGTGGAGGTGATCGGCGGTGAGGTGAGGTGGTGCAGGGTTTTTATGGGTTCAGGATGTGCAGGGTGCTCGGGGTTGGAAAAAGAAGAATGAGATGGCGAGGAGGAGGCTCGGTTGAGGGTAGAGAGCGATGAGGCAGTAGGAGTTTAAGGTTAGGGTTTGAGTTGGTGATGGGTTATGAAGAGGAGGCTCGGGGGTTTATAAAGGAAGAAGAAGGAGAAGATATAAGAGTTTTAGTGAAGGGAGGTGACCGTATCGCGAGGAGGTGACCACATCCGAGGAACCTACAGTAATTGCGAGAGGAGTGAGAGGGGATTCGAGAGGAGAGAGAAAGAAGAGAGAGAGAGACACAGCGAAGGGAGAGAGAAAGAGAAGAGAGAGGAGAGAGGCTGAGTGAGGTGAGTGGTGGGGGCCACGAGGCAGTAAGAAAGAGAGAAGGAAAGAGAGAGAAAGGGTTGTTATGATTGTTTAGTTAAAAGGTTAGAATTTTATTTAATAAAATTTCGTTAGTTTTATAAATCTTTAAACTGTTACATAAATTTTAAATATAAACATTATATTAAATAAAAATTAGATTTTCTGGTAAATACAAATTTAGTCCAAAAAGCGCCCGGGTCGGGTCTAAAATTCAGTTTCAAAATACGAAAAATATATGCGACGACCGAAATTAAAAAAAGAATGCTCGGGTAATGAAAATGCATACCCCCAAGAACGGATGCACGTACATGCACATAGCCATCCAAACAAGTCCGTTTCACTGAACGGGACGAGAACAAGATGCGCGGATGCTACCACGGGGTTAGAGGTGTCATGCAAGCCAAGCAATGTATTTTTAAAATATTTTATGTGACTTAAAATATTATATTGTAAAAATGCAGATGCCAAATAAAATGCTAGTATGCAGTATACATGAAAGTGCATAAGCCTACGTAACAAGTCAGGATAAATCATAAATATGAATCAAACAAGTTTCAAGCAAGCGGATCGGGTCAGATGCAATACTACTGTGAAATACCATTCGCACCCAAAACACGATAAATCAAGAAAATACCAAATTAAGCGAATACGAGAACTAGAACTGGTATAAATGAACTAGGGTGTTACATTATACCCAACTACAAAAAGAATTTCGTCCTCGAAATTTCCAAGAACAAGGAAAGATAAACAATCAAGAAGCTACAAGAATAGGTGTGGAAACTTCTGTCGAATCTCGTCTTCTCGTTCCCAAGTTGATTCTCCATGCGAGCGATTCCCCCAAGATACAAGTACGAGAGGGATAACCTTGTTCTTAAGAACTTTTTCTCTTCGATCAACAATTGACATCGGTCGCTCCTCAAAGGTCAAATCCTCTCTTACAGTCAGCTCCGAATGATCCAGCACGTGTGTTTCATCTCGAACATACTTACGGAGTTGGGATACATGAAACACGTCATGAACATTCGCCAAAGATTCTGGTAAAGCCAATCGATAAGCCACTTCTCCAACACGCTCCAAAATCTCGAAAGGCTCTACGAATCGAGGACTAAGCTTGCCTCGACTCCCAAAACGAATCACTCCTCTAGTCGGCGATATCTTCAAGAATACCAGATCACCAACCGCGAACTCTAGAGGTCTTCTCGATGCGTCGGCCCAACTCTTCTGCCGATCTTGTGCTTCCTTCATATGATTCCGGATAGTATTAACTTTCTCTACTGTCTGCACGATCAAATCCGGTCCTAACAATCTTCGTTCTCCAATATCGTCCCAACAACCAGGTGAACAACACTTGCGACCATACAACGCTTCAAATGTAGCCATCTGAATAGTCTCCTGAAAACTGTTGTTGTAAGAAAACTCCACCAAGTGTAGATGATCCTCCCATGAACCCTTGAAGTCTAACATGCAAGCTCTCAATATGTCTTCAAGAGTTTGGATCGTTCTCTCCGACTGGCCATCTGTTTGAGGATGATAAGATGTGTTAAACTTCAATCGAGTCCCCAAACTTTCCTGTAAGCTTCTCCAGAAGTGTGATAAGAAACGGGTGTCACGGTCGGACACGATGCTCACCGGTACCCCATGCAATCTTACAATCTCCTGCATGTACCGTTCCGCTAACGCTTCCGTTGATTGACCAACTCGAAATGGTATGAAATGAGCTGCCTTGGTCAATCGATCAACAATCACCCAAACTGCATTGTTGCCCTTTGGACTCCGCGGTAAAGCTGTTACGAAATCCATGGTTATATGTTCCCACTTCCATTGAGGAATCGGAAGTGGTTGCAATAAACCAGCAACCCTTTGATGTTCAGCCTTAACTTGCTGGCACACCAAGCACTTTGCTACAAAGCGAGCAATCTCCCTTTTCATGCCTTCCCACCAGAAATACTGTCTTAGATCGCGGTACATCTTCGTGCCTCCTGGATGTACGGAATATGCGGAACTGTGTGCCTCCTTCATAACTTCTTTGCGAATGTTTCCCTTTGGCACACACAAACGACTACCATATCGCAACGAACCATCTTCATGAATCAACAAGTCCGTTCGAAGTCCAGCTTCAACTTGTTCTCGAAACTTTTGCAATCTAGGGTCCTATAACTGCGCTGCTTTAATATTCTTGATCAATGACGACTGTACTTGCAGCTGCATCAACTGCCCTGAAGAATGCGGTAGCACGATCTCCAACTCGAATCTCTGAAAGTCTTCGATAAGTTCCATCTCTGCAGCCAACATCCGAATTACTGGCAACCGACTAAGCGCATCCGGCACAACATTAACTTACCCTGGATGGTACTTAAGGTCAAGATCATAGTCAGCCATCAGCTCCAACCATCCGCGCTGCCTCATGTTAAGTTCTTTCTGTGTGAACACGTACTTCAGGCTTTTATGATCGGTGAATACTTTAACTCTTTCGCCCAGTAAGTAGTGTCTCCAAATCTTCAAAGCGAAAATCACGGCCGCTAGCTCCAAATCATGAGTTGGGTAATTCTTCTCATGGATCTTCAATTGTCTCGATGCGTAGACTATAACCTTTCCATGTTGCATCAAGACACATCCCAAACATTTCCCAGACGCGTCGCTGTGAATCACCAATCCTCCGGAACCGTCTGGTACGGTCAAAATTGGAGCGGTTATCAATCTCTGCTTCAATGCCTCAAAAAACTGACGCACATTTATCCGTCCATACGAATGGTACTTTTTTTTTACCCGTAAGCTTGGTCAAAGGCTCAGCCAAACGAGCAAAATTCTCCACGAATCTTCTGTAATACCCGGCAAGTCCAAGAAAGCTTCCGATCTCTGCTACGTTCTTCGGAATCGGCCAATCTCGAACCGCCGCAATCTTTTCGGGATCAATGGCGATTCCATCTCCGGATACGACATGCCCCAAAAACTTCACTTCTTCAAGTCAAAACTCGCATTTGCTCATCTTTGCATACAATCTTTCTTGCCTCAATGTCTGCAGTGCGATCTTTAAGTGTTCTGCATGCTCTTCTATGCTCCTCGAGTAGACCAGAATATCATCAATGAACACCACTATAAACTGGTCCAAGAACGGTGAAAAGATTTGGTTCATCAAGTCCATAAATATCGCCGGTGCATTCGTGACTCCGAATGGCATCACTAAATACTCGTAATGTCCATACCGAGTTCGGAACGCGGTCTTGCAAATATCCTCTAATTTAACTCGAACCTGATGATATCCAGATCGCAAATCCAGCTTCGAGAATACCCTCGCGCTACTGAGTTGCTCGAACAATTCGCCAATGCGAGGGATCGGGTACTTGTTCTTAATAGTCACCCGGTTTAATTCTCGATAATCGATGCACATCCTCCTTGTGCCATCTTTCTTCTTTACTAGAAGAACTGGAGCTCCCCAAGGTGAATTGCTGCTGCGAATCCAACCCTTCTCTAGCAATTCGGTAACCTGCTTCTTGACTTCTTCCAACTCCATTGGTGCCATCGGATAGTACGCCTTTGAGATTGGCGCTGCACCAGGAACAAGATCGATCGCGAACTCCACATCTCGTTTTGGCGGTAAACCTGAGATGTCCTCGAATACGTCCATGAACTCTCGAACTACAGCGGGCGCTTCTTCCTTATCAACTTCCATCGACGAAAGAACATTGTTTGTCGGCCTAGCTCTAAACTCGACTGGCCCGACAGAACTGCTAACTCCAAAACAAACTCCGGATGCCCGGGAATCTGGAAAATCGCTTTCTTTGCCCAACAATCAATGTGAGCATGGAAAGTGCCGAGAAAATCCATTCCCAAGACCACATCACAACTACCGGTATCAATTACCAAGAAATCTGCGAATAACTCTCGTCCACAACTAACAACTGAAAAATCCTTACCTTCTCTACTAGCCATGATATTCCCATTCCCAGTGTGTATGTCCCAATCAACTAGACAGGGTCGTGCAAGTAATCGAGTGTGTAGCAATAAACTTGGACAACATAAAACAATGGGATGCACTAGAATCGAATAATGCTAATGCAGGAAAATCACGAACAAGTAGGATACCTGAAACAACTTCATCTGAAGCCAAGATACTGAAGAAGATAAGCACGGTAAACAGGATTCAAGCTTGCGATAAACATGAACTGGAAAGCAAGAGAAGCAAGGCAATATAACGACCATGAAAACAAGGAAGTGAATCAAGACTAGGACTCCAAGTTACTTAAATAGAGTACCGCATTGTAATCATGCTGCAGTTCATAATTACAATCACATAACTCTGTTCAAGTCGCCCAAATCCTAGAGAGAAACAATAGGGAACCAAAAGGTTTCAAGCCGAGATGCAAAGTTGTTTGCATATCGTCAAGACAAGGGTCAAGAGAAAGATATGATTCAAGAATCATGATAACAATGTGGCAGGACATGTTCCTAATCATGGATTTTCTGATTCGTGTATTGGTTCCAATACCCAATTACAAAAGAATCAAAACCGATTAACCTAAATCCTATGTCTCTGATACCAAAGAAACCCTGTCACGCCCCGCTTCCCAGAGTGCGCTAAGATCGGCACGTGACAGAGCCAACCATGCTACCCTTGGATAGGAAATATCCCTCCACAGTCACATTACAGCTGTAGAGATATCTAGAACAGTAATAACCTATCTAATACATGTCCATAAGCCAGAATAAATGAGTCATGAAATAAAATAATGCGGAAGCAAAAGATCCAAGTACAATAATAATCTGGAATGTACGTCCCATAATGCAGGCTCACATCAGGAATGAAAATACTGAAAGGAAACTAAACTAAACTGATAACAGGTCCTCACTGCTCGGCCTGTTGATCAAAATACTCCTGGACTGCCTGCGATAAGGATAAGGAATCTGGGCCATGCAAAACCCAGACGTCAGTGCGTCATAATATCAATAATTCTAAGCAAGCAGGATGTGATGAAATATGCAGGCATGAAGTATGAACAGTAACAAGTCATCAGCAGCAAGTAAACCGTAACATGAATATAGATCAGTGAATAGGATATAAATAGGTGAAGTGCAGTGAATAGTCTAAGCTGTGCTATAGGGTTATCTATTATAAAGTTATTCGAAATCAATTAATGTAATCCTCATCGTCACCCATCGGTCTATGCCCCGTTCAACCCCACGGGACCACGGTAACAAGATATGATAGACTGTGAGTCTATGTCCCGTTCAACCCCATGGGACCACGGTAACAAGATATAATAGCCCTTTGAGTTACGTTCAGTTACATTCTTGATTTCCCCATACCCCCAAGGTTATGTGTGTAAGTCAGGTATTGATAAATCTGAGACTAATGCCAATACAGGATCAAGCAGGTACAGGTTTGTCTGTATAGACAACAGGATATGTCCGTAGGGACAACAGGTCAAGATTGTCGGCATTAGTAACAAGATCAGGTAATATGTCAAGCTGTGGTACATCAGGTCATGTCAGGTGGTGTACATGTATCAAGTCATGTCAGTAGTAGTGTATCAGGTCATGTCAGGTAGTGCACAAGTATCAAGTGGGTGCTCATAATCAAACTGTAATAAGTATGGGTGCACAAAATCAAGTATGGAGTACTAATATAACAATAAAATGAAATAATGTGACATGGTATGCAAATCGATATAAAATCAATGATATGGATGCACAATTATCGATTAGGGTTACATTTATAGTTCCAATACTAATTAGGATGCACTTTATTCAACATGGGGTGTTAATATCACAGTATTATGTATTAATGTGATCTATAGATGCAGTTATATATATTTTAAATGAGATGGATGCAAACGGGTATCCGAAAACAGTAAAACTGTAGAATGGTAATGTGGGATGTACAACTAAGCAATATGAGATGTAAATATTCCATTGGGTGTAGTATATTGTAATATAGTATGTAAAAAGATAGGTTTGCATGCGCTAGATGTAAAGTAGCACGTACGGATGCAGACGGATGTCGAAAAACTGTAAAAGTAAATATGGAGTGCATAATTTGAAATACCAGTATTATATTTATTAAAATAGATATATATAAAGTAATGTAGCATGTAGCAAGATAAAATTGCCTAGACGGATCAAGTAACGGATATGATCGGTACGTCCGACATCGGCAAACTGTCGCGACGCACGCAGGGCACACGGAACGGGTCCAAGTAACGCACGAGGGTGATCACGCGGGTAAGGTACGCTGTCTGGATCGCCGGTGTCAAGCCCGGCTCTGGTGAATGTGGTTGTGCACTGTGTTTACAGGGAGGAGGTGTGAAGGTGTCAACGGCGGTGAACGGAGCTCCGACGATCTATGGTTTGGTGTTGGGGTTAGGTTAGGGTTTGGGGTCGGTTTTGTTTTCTGGGTTTCTTGGTGCAGGGGTGTGCAGGGATATTGGTGAGGGAGAATGCAGAGGAGAGGGAGAGGAGGAGAGGAAGGAGATGGCGATGATTGGTGGAGGTGATCGGCGGCGAGGTGAGGTGGTGCAGGGTTTTTATGGGTTCAGGATGTGCAGGGTGCTCGGGGTTGGAAAAAGAAGAATGAGATGGCGAGGAGGTTGCAAGGAGGAGGAGGAGGCTCGGTTGAGGGTAGAGAGCGATGAGGCAGTGGGAGTTCAAGGTTAGGGTTTGAGTTGGTGATGGGTTACGAAGAGGAGGCTCGGGGGTTTATAAAGGAAGAAGAAGGAGAAAAGATTAGAGTTTTAGTGAAGGGAGGTGACCGTATCGCGAGGAGGTGACCACATCCGAGGAACCTACAGTAATTGCGAGAGGAGTGAGAGGGGATTCGAGAGGAGAGAGAAAGAAGAGAGAGAGACACACTGCGAAGGGAGAGAGAAAGAGAAGAGAGAGGCTGAGTGAGGTGAGTGGTGGGGGCCACGAGGCAGTAAGAAAGAGAGAAGGAAAGAGAGAGAAAGGGTTGTTATGATTGTTTAGTTAAAAGGTTAGAATTTTATTTAATAAAATTTCGTTAGTTTTATAAATCTTTAAACTGTTACATAAATTTTAAATATAAACATTATATTAAATAAAAATTGGATTTTCTGGTAAATACAAATTTAGTCCAAAAAGCGCCCGGGTCGGGTCTAAAATTCAGTTTCAAAATACGAAAAATATATGCGACGACTGAAATTAAAAAAAGAATGCTCGGGTAATGAAAATCCATACCCCCAAGAACGGATGCACGTACGTGCGCGTAGCCATCCAAACAAGTCCGTTTCACTGAACGGGACGAGAACAAGATGCGCGGATGCTACCACGGGGTTAGGGGCGTCATGCAAGCCAAGCAATGTATTTTAAAAATATTTTATGTGACTTAAAATATTATATTGTAAAAATGCAGATGCCAAATAAAATGCCAGTATGCAGTATACATGAAAGTGCACAAGCCTACGTAACAAGTCAGGATAAATCATAAATATGAATCAAACAAGTTTCAAGCAAGCGGGTCGGGTCGGATGCAATACTACTGTGAAATACCATTCGCACCCAAAACACGATAAATCAAGAAAATACCAAAATAAGCGAATACGAGAACTAGAACTGGTATAAATGAACTAGGGTGTTACAGAGATTGTAGGACGAACTGTCGTGTTCCTAGTCTTGTACGTTGACGACATTCTTTTGATAGGAAATGATATTCATATGCTACAATCGTTCAAGTTGTTCTTGTCATAAAGGCTCTCCATGAAAGGCCTGGGTGATGCCTCGTACATTCTGGGGATTAAGATCTACAGCGATAGATCCAAGAGATTACTGGGACTTTCACAGTCCAGGTACATAGAGACCGTACTAAAGAGATTTAGTATGGAAGATTCCAAGCGCGGTAACATACCCGCATTGCACGAAATCACCCTCTCCAAAGAGATGTCTCCCAAGACTGATGAGGAGAGGGTTCGCATAAGCACTATACCCTACGCTTCGGCGGTAAGATCTATAATATATGCGATGCTATGTACCCGACCAGATGTAGCTTACACGCTTAGCGTGGTGAGACGGTATCAGTCTAACTGAGGTGAGAACCACTGGACAGCTGTTAAGAACATTCTGAAGTACCTGAGAAGGACTAAAGAACTGTTCCTGGTATTTGGTAATGGGGAGCTCCAGGTGGAGTCTTTTACCGATTCGAGCTTCCAGAGTGACAAGGATGACAGTAAGTATGTCTCGGATTTTGTATTTACCCTCAACGGAGGGGCGGTCTGTTGGAAGAGTTCCAAACAGGACACCGTCGCAGACTCAACGATGGAGGCTGAATATATTGCTGCCAACGATGCCGCAAAAGAAGCTGTCTAGATTAAGAAGTTCATTACTGAACTTCAGGTGGTTCCATCCATTGTTAACCCAATACCTGTGTATTGCGACAACAATGGAGCTATGGCTTTAGCAAGGGAACCACGGTCCCATCAGAAATCCAGGCATATCTTGAGGCAGTATCACCTGATCAGGGTGATCATTAATCGCCGGGAGATCGAGGTGTGGAGAGTGGACACAAAAGACAACACCGCGGATCCATTCACCAAGGCCCTTCCTCAAGCACAGTTCGAAAGACTTTTTGAGATGTTGGGTATAAGGTACGCCAAAAGCTGGCCTTAGAGCAGAAGTTGGGTATTCGGTGTGCCAATATATATATATACAGCCTTAGTGCAAGTGGGAGATTGTTGGATATGTATGCCCTAGAGGCCATTATTGTATATGTATACATGTGGATGCTTGGACATATATATGTACAGGACAGTCTTGCTCGATATGATAGCAAGCTATCTGGTTTGTCTTTATCTTAACATGTGCGTATGTTTTCCTTGCTATTACATATCATTTATACATGTTGATAAAGCCCATAGGATCATTGCTAGACTACCTGTGTTGTGATGGCGATCATACTTGTGGGAGCTGGGTAGTCGGCACACATATCCTTAAATTGTCTCTAGTCGTGGGAGTATCGAGACTGGGCATCGATATTCCGGAGTAGACTAGTGTATACGTTTCGAGACCCCAACGAGGGGCGATGGTACGGTCCCGCAACCATTGGTATTTTTCACCTAAAATCATATACAGGTGCTCACTGGGGGTGAATACACTGGACGGACTCGCCGAGAACTTCCAGATGGTATTATACCTATCGTCAGGTGGAATTTCTCAGGTGACATGAGTACAGGTTAGTCTTTAGACCTGAGATCGTCATTTGTCTCGTGTGATTTCCCACTGTGCTTTGATCATTACCCTACCACGGCTCTACTGAGTCGTGCAAACAGGTTTTGGTTGGGTACAGTCCCGAGCCACATGGAGGCAGTGAGCGATTGTCAGGGATTCGTCTCTCCCGGTATTGGGAGTTGATATCGTATTGTGTTCGATTGGTCAGGACCATAAGACCTTGGTCAAGGCAGTTGGGATTTACTGATAGGCTGATCAGTAGTTTCCCGGATTGGTCCTGAGCCGCATCAGCACGAATTATCGGGTTATTAGGGTCTGACGTTTACCACCCCCTAGACCCGATATGCGATACTCTCAGATAAAAAGACCGGACTGTACGGAGATTGTCACGGATAGGCTCAGTAGGGATCCAGATGAGTTTGCTCATCGGCCTTCCTTTTCGACAGGTACCCGGATAGCCATTACGTACAGCTAGTGCCGCTGACATGCTTGTGGTTATGGATTTATCCAGTAACTCACTGCTGGCGTACCATCGAGTCTTTAGAGTCCCACACAGAGGGTTTCCCTGGTTCAGGAGAAATGATGTAGTAGCCATATTGGATACGTGCATGGTTCCGATCGATTGATGTACTTTGTACCCGAACTTTCGATCGGACAGTTGGTAATACTATCTGGCTCGGGTTTGAGACGGATTATTAAATCAGGTATTAATTTGATAATTTACATATATGTATTTCGATATGTATATTCTAGTATTACGTTCTTCGTGTTAATCTATCTCTTTGGGCATTCGTGTTTTTATCCGAATGCTTGTATGCATATATTGTAGACTGTAATCCGTATTTAATACGGATAACATTCTAGAAGGTGGACACCTCATTAGCTTTTTCCATTTATTAAATAAATGAAAATGAAGTGTAAAGTGAAGGAGAGGGGTGCATGGTGAGATCCATGGCTTCAATGGTTGACAAATGAATTCTTTATTCATTTGTGACAACTATTGAAGCATGGTTGGACTTCTTTATTGATGGAAATTGTTTTACAAAACCATTCCCATCTAATTTCTCTCACATGCTTGCTCATTTTTTTGCATCTCACCATTTTGCTTCACCCCTTCTCCTCCTCTTGAGTTCCTCCACCTTCATCATCTTCCTCATCTCTACACTCTCATGTGTTGAGAAACAAGAGAGGAGGCAAGATAGAGATAATAGAACACCTAGAACCTCACACAACATCCTAGACTTTTTGGATTAGCAACCCAAGTTCTCTAGTTGCTACACTTGACATTTAGTGTGGAGCTAGAGCCATGGATCACATCCCTCGGGTGGATCACCTACGACAAAGGAGGACCGAAGAGCAAGATCAATCGTGGAGAACCGAAGGAGCCATTAAAGAAGATCAAGGCGATCATGGTGGCCACTCGGAGCAAACGATGAGGAAAGAAGACCGAAGGACTTGGATCGTTTGGTGAGACTTCTTTCATAGTAGTTAGCTCTCATAGTTTAGCTAGATTGGTTTATGGTTAGATCCGGTTTTAATTGGGTTATTCTAGCGCCGTTTTTAAAATTGTAAGAAAATTTTTGTTCCGCAAACCGACACGTTTAATGGCTTGGGCGTTAAGGTAACCCAACAATGCTTAAAATCAGAATCTGGATAAACTCAAGGCACGTTTCAATAATGGCAGTTTATGGGTTATCCCGGGCTTTGACGAGAGTTAATATTCTACCATTTGGAGGATCAATAGTTATATTGTTCTTGAATCGCCACCCATTTTAGTAAAATGAATTCTTTTTAGAAATCATTAGTGGGAGTATAGTAGAACTGGAAGTGATTCCAGAACTACAAACGATTACTGAAAATTTAGTAGAACCTAAAGATTCAATTGGATTCGACAATCCATTGGCCACTCCGCAGATTTGGTGGGTAATCTCTGCCACCCGAGAGGTACTTTGGTCTCCTCAAAGACGGTGACAGGGAGGTTTTGATGACCCAAGCTTGCTACTACTGCTGTCCTAGACTATGAGATCTATCAGGTGGATGACTATAACGTCGTTCTAAATTAGCTTTAGAAATGCACATGTATATGACTTTGCCAGAGGGTTGATGTAGTCAGTGGGAGCAGCGGAAGCATGGTGGGCAAGTAGCTTATGTCTATTTATACACTAAAGCAAGTACTGCGGAGATAGATCATCTATTTTTGATGTGAAAGTCATAGAGTTTGACTTCATCAGAATAACAGATGGACCTGGCAAGAAGGTGGTAGGGAGTGATGTCCTGATATTTGGATGACATACTCTTAATAGGAAGTGATCTTCCTATACTACGATCGGTTATACTGTGGTTGTCACAAGGTGTTTCTCCACATAGGATCTGGATAAAATATCAGAGATTCTGGTGACTAGATCTATAGCTTTAGATCTAGATTTGGGAAGTGTCCCAATTCGGGTACTTTGACACTATTCTAAAGTGTTTTAGAATGGACGACTCCTGGCATGGTGGTATACCCGCAGGTGATGGAGTCACTCTCTCTAAAGAGATGTCTTCTAGACTGATGAGGAGAAGGATTTTCATGATTGACATATCTCTTACTTAGGCAATTGAATCAATCATGAGATGTCAAGTACCACACCAGATATTGCTTTTGCACTGGCTGCAATAAGTAAATATTAATCCAATCCTGGAGAAACATTGGGAAGCAGTTATGAATAAAAGAGAATGTTCTTGGTATATGGTAATGGCAGCCTCCTTCAGGAGGCGATTATCATTTCAGGCTTCTAAGGTGACCTGGATGACAGAGTGACTGTAAGAGTTAAAGTTTACCCTCTTCTGAAGGGCAGTATGTTGGACAGGTGGTCCAAGCGGATACTGAGGAAGGCATGGCGCATGATACTGATTAAATCCAGTGGAAGATACGGTCTAAGAAGTTTGTTGGATTTGGAGTTTATTCATGAACTTGGTCCCATCAGATATCCAGATAAATTCTAAGACTGGTATCGCTCATTTCGGAAGATAGTCTTTCTCCGCGAAATTGAGATATAGAAAGATAAAGATAGAAACATTGGAGCGGATCCACTCACTGAGGATTTTTCTCAAACGCGATAGTTTCGCAAACAAGCTTTGCGAGACTGATTAGTAGAGAAGTCGGGTGTTCAGTATCATACGGGCTGTGAGTATGCGACACCGCAATAATTAGCCTTAAGCGCAAGTAAGGGGTTATTGGATATAGTGCCCTCAAGTCAATTATTGTAATCGCAGGCAGGCGATTGTGATGATTGAGGGAGGACCTATATGGGTAGAACAGTCATACTCGAGAAGATAATATGCTATCCGGTTTGTATCTATCATCATGTACATGCATTATGTGGCATTACAGATCACTATTACATGTTGATAGAGCCCATAGGATTCTTGCTTGACTACCAGCATTATGATGGCGATCATATACGTAGGAGCTGGGTGGTCTATAAGCACATCCTTAAATGTCCATAGTCAAGGGAGTATCGAGACTGGGCATCGATACTCCGGAGTAGACTAGTGTATAATTTTAGAGATCCCGACGAGGGGAAGTGGTCGGTCTCACAAGCCATTGGTGTCAGTTAGTCACCTAAGATAGTATACAGGTGCTCATTGGGTTATGAGTTACACTGGACGGACTCGCCGGGAACATGTTAGATGGTATTATAGATATTGTCAGATAGCAGTTCTCAGGTGACATGAGTACAGGTTAGTCCGTTGACCTGAGATCGTCATTTGTCTCGTGTGAGTTCCCACTATGCTTTGATTACTACCCTACCACAGCTCAAAGGAGTCGTGCAAACAGGTTTTAGTTGGGTATAGTCCCGAGCCACATGGAGGCAGTGAGCGGATCATCGGGGATTCGTCTCTCCCGGTATTGGGGGTTGTTAGGAATATGTATGCCCTAGAGGCTATTATTGTTGATATAGTGGATGCTTGGACATATATATAGAGGACTTTCTTGCTCGACATGATAGTATGATATCAGGTTACCTTTATCTTAACATGTAGACTGGTATTTATACTGTCTGACTCTTACATGTTGATAAAGCCCTTAGGATATGTACTTGACTACCAGGATTATGATGAGATCATACTAGTGGGGCCAGGGTGGTCCAAAAGTACATCATTTAATCAGTTCCTAGTCGAGAGAATATCGAGACTAGGGCATGTTAGTTATGTATATGCCCTAGAGGCCATTGTTGTACATATGATGTATATTATAGTGGATGCTTGGACATATATAGAGAGGACTTCCTTGCTCGACATGATAGTATGCTATTTGGTTGCTCTTTTTCTTAACATGTAGACTTGTATTGTGATATTGTCTCGCTCTCACATGTTGATGAAGCCCTTAGGATGTGTACTTGATTATCAGGACTATGATGGAGATCATACTAGTGGGGCCAGGGTAGTCTACAAGTACATCCTATAATTGTTCCTAGTCGAGGGTATATCGAGACAGGGCATCGATATTCCAGAGTAGACTAGCGTATACGCTTCTTGACCCATATGATGGGCGATGGATGATCCCACATCCATTGGTGTTTGACATCAAAGATGGTATACGAGTGCTCAGTGGAGACTGGGTACACTGAACGGACCCGCCGAGAACTCCTAGTTGGTATTATATCTATCGTCAGATAGCAGTTCTCTGGTGACACTGGTACATGTTAGTCTGTAGACCCGAGATCGTGATAGAGTATTGTGTGATTCCCACTGTGCTTTGATTTCCATCTTACCATGTTCAAGAGAATGTGTAAAACGGCGGCTTTTGGGTACAGTCATGAATCACATGGAGGCAATGAGCGATAGGAGGGGTTTTGTCTCTCCCGGTATTGGGGGCTGATGTTGCGCTGTGCTCGATTGGCTATAACTGAAAGTCCCTGGCTAGGGATGATATGGAGATCTACAGGTAAGTGTTATCAGTAGTTTCTCGACCCGTTATGAGCCTCACATCGACACGACTTATCGGTTACTAGGGTCTGACGTTTACCACCCCTAGACTGGATATGCGACATATCAGACGAAGAGACCGGACTGTACGGTAGTGTTACTGACAGGCTTTACAGGAGTATGAGCAGACTTGCTTGTTGATCTTCTGATCGCTCAATACCCAGGTGGCCGTTATGTTTAGCTGACCGCTGACGATTTGTGGGTGACTGATATGATCACCACCCACTGCCGACGTATTGACGAGTCTTTAGAGTCCTACACATAGGTTTCCTAGCTCAGGCAAAACGGAGTAGGAGCACATATGTGATATGTGCGGGATCGAGATTAATACGTGTATGTGATACCGTATTCTATTCTCGCGATATGTGATATCGGCCGGTTATATGTGATATAGCCGGGTTATCGGATCAAGTGTTGATTCGATAAAATGATACATATTATATTAGTCGGTTATATGTGATATAGCCGGATTATTAAATCAAGTGTTGATTTAATAATTTAATGTATAATTATATATTTGATATATTAAATTACATTAATTAATATATGCTCACTTAAGTATTTCTTTTTCTCACTTTTGATACATTTAAATATATGTGATATATGTTTATTGTATTGTTTTCTTTTGTTACATAAATAATATATATGTGATATATATTATTGTGACATTCTAGGTTATATATGCAACATGGGTGTATGAGACTTACACCATATATGAGATAATATCTAGGTTTTTATTTATTTCAGTAATTCAAAAATGTGTGGAATTTGTCATGGTTGCAAGCTTGTGGATAACCATTGACTTAGTCCACCATTTTTGTTTTGCTATAGATATTTATAAACCTAACCATTATCTTTTACCATGGTTTATTCTCTACAAGAGTTAGTGCATGACATATACTCACCATGGTTGTATTTCTAACCTCACTCTCATTCACTTCATCTTCTTCAAGCTCAAGTGAGAGCTCTCTAGGTTTTGAGGAGATAAAGAAAAAAAGTGAGAAATTAAATTCTAAAGTGAGCAAAATTCCTACTTCATCATCCTCTTCTATACTAGCCATATAGTTTATGGTGTTAGCTTCACTAGTTCCATATTAGTGAAGAGATAGCTTAAGTCCGTGTTTTCTCGACGTAGATCATCTTGGATTTTGAAGACTTCTAGCAAGCATGCATCATTCACCTTATGGAGCCTCTCAAGAGTCCGGGAGTTCTTTGATCGCGGCGAAGGGACCACTACTTGGAGCATTTGAAGTGAAGAAATGTTTTACAAAGGTTGTATTCCGCATTCACTTAGTTGTAAAGTTGTTTACATATCGTATTGTCTAAATCTTTAATTAAGATTCTAGGGTTAGGATTAATTAGCATGGCTAAATTTTGAAAATGGCATGGACGATGCCCCTCCCAAAACCTTGTTGTTGTGCTAAGTAACCCTCCAGTGGTATCAGAGCCTAGCTAGAGATTTAGACTATATTTGTTAGATTATGAAACCGAAACTACTCCGTAACTTGAAACATCGAAATCAAGTTTCTGTCGAATTTTAAATAAGCTCTAAAATATTTTTTAGCAACTGCAGAATGTTGTATGTGATATAACATGAATGCTGTGAAAACTTGAAGTCATTTGGCCAGTTTTTGGCCGAGCACATTAGCACAAAAACCGAGCAGGCCGGCCCCATTAAGGAATTCTGGCTTTAAATTTTTTCAGTGTTCCAGTCTCTGGGTTTTGGTGTTTCGGGTGTTGCTAGTTTTTGCTAAATTTGCATGTGATGGTAATTTTCTATAATGGCAATTCGGAGTGTTTCGTTGTCATCATTCTAATATGTTTTCGGGTTATTTAGACGGTGTTAAAAAGTTTGAACGGATATCAAATACCCGCTTTAACCCTCGCTGGAAATTTTCCAAGAGTTGGATTTTTTTCAAGTTTGAAACATTCAAATATTATGCAAGTGATTCGATGGACCCTCTAGAAGAACGAAACCCTAACTCGATTCTGTGACCGTAAGAACTGCCGCTAAACCCTAGGGTTTGCGGTAGTTCCACGGCGCCATAGGTGAGGCAAGGGTTGACCCTTCTACGGTTGGTCCATAGGTACTGTGGCATGTGATGGGTACTTTTAAACTACACTCAAGTGTTGAGCTTTTTGGGAAATTTTGGGAGTTTTTTGATTCGATCGGAATGTTTAATATCGTCTAGCTATTTGTGGAATGAGATACAATATGTGGAATTCATATAGTTAGGCATGAAATCCGAAGTATGTGATATTTCGGGTTTATGATGTCTAAGGTGATTGTGGATTCCAAATGTTGTGGTTTGACATTTTCTTTTCTGCGACCGTAAGTGTAATATGTGGTGTATCACCGGTTTCGTTGCTATATGTCAATGACAATTGGGATACGCATATTTACTTACGTTGATGACATGTGATGTTATGTGTTGCTGTGATATGTTATATTGGATCCTCGTATTTTGAATAGCCGGGGTTTTTATGTGAGATGAGAGTTTTTATTTTCATTCATGTAAAATTCATTGTATGTAATATTATTTTATTGGAGCACTTCTGGGTTGAGGATGTTGTCACCATCGATGTCTATTATTTACTTTTCCGCATTAGGATAGACCCAAGGTGGGGAGCATAAGTAACCGGGTTTTAGAGTCCAGTAGGAGACCATCTCGAGGAGTCGAGTCCGGGTCCCCTAACTCTAGAATTGGTAGGGTTGCTTGCCGCTCTCGTAGGGGTCTAGAGATGTGGGTTTGGCTATTCATCGCGACTGTGGAATCCGTGTTTTTTACAGGCTTAATAGAAAACACGGACCTCCTAGTATATCCAATATTTCATATGTTATCTTCTGCTGCTGATATTCTGTGATGTGATCACTTTATATGCTGAGACGAATGCTTTATTATTATATATATGATATATAATAAACGTTGCTTATGTTTTACACCCGCGCTAGTCCCGCCCCGCTATACCGTTAGTTAAGCAAACCTAACGGTGCATAACGGGACACTGTGGCAAATGCGGATGGCATAAGTGTACGTTGTATTTTCGTTTCTTCTGTGATGCTTAGGAAGCATAAATGATGGGACTTCATTAATGAGATTAATGAAAGAAAAGAAACCTAAAAGATTTTGTAGAATCAAAATTTCAAAAAGGGTAGCTCTGGTTTTTGCTTTGCATAGCGGTATTCCTTGTAGAATATCCAGCACCTTATTCGATAAGGAAAGAGCCGAGATCCCTTCACTGGGAGTGACCTCTTTAGCGAAACTAGCAGATGCTATAACTCACTCGGTTTAGTTTTTGATTGCTTTTGTAGTTCTTGCTTTGCATAGCGGTATTCCTTGTAGAATATCCAGCACCTTGTTCGATAAGGAAAGAGCCGAGATCCCTTCACCGGGAGTGACCTCTTAGCGAAACTAGTAAAAGCCTAAAAAACACTCCTTTTCAAAATCACTTGTTTCTACAACGATATCAAGTTCATTACGCAAAAGGTTTTCTTAAAAATTTGTCGTAGCCCTCCGTCATTTCAGATAAGTACTATTCAGTATTCGTACTACGTTTGTTGACCTTGTCAAGGCGTAGTGTACGGTAGCTGATTAATGCTTATTTGCTAAAGCATGAGATGCGATTGGATTAGGGCAGTCATACGGCCTTGTTGACCTTGTCAAGGGTCGTGCGGGTGGGTTTAATTCAATCATGAAATGTACGGGTTAAACTTGACTTGCGATTTATGGTTTGTTGACCTTGTCAAGGCTATAGATCGCTTGGGGCAGAATATTGTCAGGAATTTCAAGTGTTGAACAATGAGATTGCATACCTTCTATGAGATAGTTGGATCCCGATACCCACTGCGAGTAAGAGTTATTTCTGGGAGAGCTTTACACATCACAATTAGCCGATCAAGTAGGTTTCTAGAAAGGTGTTAACGGGGTTATGCCTCTGGGAAAACGGGGTTTATTTTAATTAGGTCCGTGCGAAAGCATGGGGAACCTCCCTCAAAGTACCAACACTGGCCTGGCTGAAAGATTGGCGAACTTGTAAGGTGTAATTAATCCCGGCTAGTCTTACCTTTTAGGGTTTGAAGGAAAATTTGATAAAAACAGTGGGAGCCATCCTGATTAGATAAGATAAAACCCAATCTAATCTTGCAAGAGCATACACTAAGTGTTTTCTTCTCTCTTTCCAGGTAGCGACCATGTCAGGCCTTAATCAAGATAATAATATGGATGTATTGACCGAACCCGCTTGTTATACTGAGCAGGGGAACGTTGGTTCCGTTCTTTCTTATAATTATTATAAGACTGAGCAGGAAATAGGGGAACGTCCGGATTCCCACGCCGCCGCCAAACGAAGAATAAGCATGTTGATGCATCTTCTTCGGGTGTGTTAGTTATCGAGAACTGTTTCTCAGTTCACTCTACGTCCTGGGCATTAGATACCGGATCAGGATCCTACATATCTAATATGTTGCATGGGCTAAGAAAAGGTAGAGAACTGGGAATGGGTGATCATTTCGTAAGAGTAGAGAATGGTGCAAATGTTGCAACCAAAGCAGTTGGCGAATATCACATTGTATTACCAAATGGTAATATATTGATTCTGAAATAATGCTATTACATACCGACCCTGATATGCAATCTTATATCAGTTTCTTTATTAAGTAAAGAAGGATATAATTTTGTAATACAGGATAATGTTATGAACACCTTTCTGAATCAAAAGTTGATTGGATCAGGCTCGTTAAATAATGGCATATACGTTCTAAATCAAACCACAGTTCTTAATGTACAAAACACACACAAGAGGAAGAGTTCAGAAATGAACGAATCCTTCTTGTGACATTGTAGACTAGGTCATATCAATGCGACACGACTAGCTAAGTTGCATAAGGATGGATATTTGAATCCGTTCGAATTTTCATCTTATGACACTTGCCAGTCTTGTCTCAAAAAGAAGATGACCAAAAATCCGTTTAGTGGACACGGAGAAAGAGTTACGGAACTCTTGGGACTGATACATAGTGATGTATGCGGTCCCATGTCTACACATGCCAGTAATGGTTCCTCGTACTTCATTACATTCACTGACGATCTCTCAAGATACGGACATGTGTTCCTGTTATAACACAAGTCTGAAGCTTTTGAGAAATTCAAAGAATATAAGCACGAAGTCGAGAACCAAATAGGTAAAAGTATTAAAATCCTTCGATCTGATCGAGGAGGTGAATACTTAAGCAATGGGTTCCTGGACTATCTAAAAGAGAATGGGATTCTCTCTCAGCTTACTCCTCTGTATACACCACAGCACAACGGTGTATCGGAACGAAGGAATCGCACCCTATTAGATATGGTGCACTCTATGATGAGCATTGCTGAGTTGCCTATTTCCTTTTGGGGTTATGCGCTTGAGACAGCAGCATACCTATTGAATCAAGTTCCATCTAAATCTGTACCTACCACACCATATGAGATATGGAGTGGGAAGAGACCATATCTTAAACGAGTTAAGATATGGGGTTGTCCGGCCTTTGTTAAAAGGCAAAATCCGGACAAACTCGAGGCACGATCAGTTCTTTGCAAGTTTGTGAGATATCCAAAGAACTCATATGGATATCTTTTCTACCACAGTGAGGAACAAAATGTGTTTGTTGCTCAACATGCCACCTTTTTAGAAAAGGAATTTCTTGTAAAAGAAATTAGTGGTGAAGATGTAAAGCTGGAAGAAGTTCCAACAGCACAAACTACAACTGATGATTTATTAGAACTAGAGGATTCAGTAGTTCCCGACGAACCTCAGCCGCTCCGCCGATCTAGTAGGGTTCCTCATCCATCTGAGAGATACTACGGTTTTCTCGTTGATGGTGGGAGCGAGGATTGCATCATGGAAAATGATGACCCAACTAGCTTCGAGCAGGCCATCACGAGTGGGGACTCTGTGAAATAGCTGGATGCAATGCGATCTAAGATGGAATCCATGTACACCAACAAAGTATGGACTTTGGAAGTTGCTCCTGAAGGGGTAAAACCCATTGGGAGCAAATGGATCTTTAAGAAGAAACTTGGTGTAGATGGAAAAGTTGAGACTTTCGAAGCTAGACTTGTTGCAAAAGGTTTTCCTCAACGACCAGGTGTGGATTATGATGAAACCTTTTCTCCAGTGGCTATGCTTAAGTCCATCCGGATCCTACTTGCCATTGATGCATACCATGACTACGAAATCTAGCAAATGGATGTTAAGACCGTCTTTCTAAATGGTGATTTAGAAGAGTGTGTGTACATGACTCAGCCAGAGGGCTTCATAGACAGTGGGAGCAGCGGGAAGGTGTGCAAGCTGCTTAAATCCATCTACGGGTTAAAGCAGGCATCGCGGAGCTGGAACATCTGTTTTGATGTGGCAGTCAAAGAGTTTGACTTCATCAAGAACGTAGATAAACCGTGTATATACAAGAAGGTGGCAGAGAGTAAGGTTGTCTTCCTCGTATTGTACGCGGATGACATACTCTTGATAGGAAATGATGTTCCTATGTTGCACTCGGTCAAGCTCTTCTTATCACAAAGATTCTCAATGAAATATCTAGGTGATGCCTCCTACATCTTGGGAATTAAGTTCTATAGAGATAGATCTAAACGGATACTGGGATTGTCCCAATCCAGGTACATTGACACCATACTAAAGAGGTTTAGTATGGAAGAATCCAAGCGTTTGAATTTACCCACGATCTCTGAACTCACTCTCTCCAAAGAGATGTCTCCCAAGACTGATTTAGAGAGAGCTCGCATGCAAGGGATACCGTATGCTGTAGGCTCTATCATGTACGCGATGCTATGTACCAGACCCGATGTAGCATACTCACTAAGTGTAGTGAGTGGGTATCAAGAAAATCCAGGAGAGAGTCACTGGACAGCTGTGAAGAACATTCTCAAGTACTTGAGAAGGACTAAAGAGATCTAGATATATTCTGAGGCGGTATCACCTGATCCGGGAGATAGTTGATCGCCGGGAGATCGAGGTCAGGAGAGTTGACACGAAGAACAACACAGCGGATCCACTCACGATGGCCATACCCCATATACAATTTGAGAGACTCTTCGGGATGTTGGGTATGAGATACTACAACAACTGGCCTTAGTGCATGTCACGCCCAGCTTCCCGGTGTACGGCGAAGGGGGCGTGACGAGGCCGCTACGTATTTACTGTAAAGTAAATACGCTAAGCGTATCTAAGCAATATAAATATAAATGCACAAGAGACAAGATATAATAAAACAACAACTTTATTTATTCATATTTTTTTTACAATACATGGAAAAGTAAATACAGCTGAATGAAAGCAATGTCTAAACAATGGCATAACAGAAATGGAAAGTACTAAAATGAAATGTGTACAAGTGTAACTACAGCTCGGGATCTTCAATAATCTGGTCCAAGTCTTCAGTACTAGGCTCGATCTCTGGAAGGTCCGAATCACCTGACGACATTCAAAGAAGAAGAAAGAGAATTTCGTCAGCGAACAAATCGCTCGGTAAGTCCCAAAGATAAGGGAGAAGTAGAATAGACAGAGAGAGAGTATAGCTTTTAAAGTAGTATTATTTTGTTATACTGTTGTATTTAGTGTTAACGCTGTTGTTTTTAGCTTGGTACAGAAGGATGCCAGTGTATACGAGAGGAGTCTCTATATGTCAGAGACTAATGCAAATGGAAGTACAAGGCTCCGTCGATAATACCACGGAACAATGGCATGGATGTAATTACATCTTATGGTAACTATCTCGTGCCACTTCTAACACCTTCCGTACCAATCTACCCCTTAAACCCCGTGATGTCTTGATTGTATTGATATATTGTATTGTAAATTGTATTGTTTATACTGTTTTGTAAATGTAAATGGAAGACTTGCCGAAACCATGATATCATATAAATGGAAATGGATGTAACTGGAGAATCATGGATGTAACTGGAGAATCATGTAAATGGAAGTATATCCATGGTTCGGTTCAGTCAATATAGATTGAATATTTTGAATATATGGATTCATGGATTCATGTTGAATTGTAGTATTGTACTTGAATCATATTCAAGTCAGATTATTATAATGAGACTCAATCTGAGTCAGAACAATTATAAAAGAAATTGAAATCATGAATTAAGTTTTGATGTTTTCGGTAACCGCTGCACATGGGCGGCAGGATTTGTGTCTTTTTCAAAGACGATTACCGTGTTGATAACACCGTTTGTTAAGTTGTCTACCTTAAAATAGGCAAGCACCCACTTCTCCGGCTCCTTGAGGCTCAAGAGATTGGTCCCGCTTAAACCTATATTTACTAGGGTCCTTAGGATAATTTATAGAACTTGAGGGGGGTTTATATAAAAATAATTTTGTATAATTTTCAAAATACACCCCAAGTATTTAATTATCGTTTTTAGAGTTTTTATTGATATAGATTTGATATATGTGACATTTCTAGTGGATAAAACCTAATTTTCATAATATAGGGTATTTATTTGTAATATTGAACTTGAATGGAGTTTCATGGCATTTTCATATAAAATGATTCTTTTTTATTTAGAAAAGTTGGAATATTTATATTATCACGAAAATAGATATTTTGATGATACATATATATATATATATTTATATGAAAATAATTTTAATATATTATATTTCTAGAAATCTCATTTTCTTAAGATATTTGTATTTTAAATCTCTCGAGACCGAATGCTCCTTGCGGAGGTCTGCATCTCGCACTACTAAGCCCGAGGATGTGCGATAATCCGCACCATCCCGAACGGGTTCCCTAAATGGGTTGTAGCGGCACTTTGCAAAGATTTGTGTAAATACATATTTCTTGTAGAAAAAGATTTTATTAGTAAATGGTATTTATATGTAAAATCTTGTTTTCCCGTATTGTATGTTCCCGAAAGGTATTGTGCTATATTTCATATGAGTGTTGTGAGGAGGTAGGTCATTATCTCGTGATCTACTTAAAGATATAGCAAGATTATGATGTTTTAATGTCGAAATTAAACTACATGGTATTTTACTGAAAAAGCACGATAAAAATTGAAATAAGAAATATTTTGCTATGAAACTTGTTCAACATGTTTTGTTAATGATTAATAGTCAAGATGTAAGAGTTTAACATGGTTGTGTTAAGGGAAATTGAACTTTATAAAGAAAACCGAATCGGAAGTCGGATTTAACTCCGCTTCCGTCGGGTTTTAGAAATATGAGTTTTAAGAATAGAAAAGAGGAGAGGGAGGAGGGACTTACGGGCTTAGATGTTAGATAAGAGGGAGGGGAAGACGTAGGATTTCCCGGCGCGTCGTTTCGTCGCCGGAAGCTCCTAGAGTCGTCGTCGGAAGATCGCCGGAGTTTTGCCCTTCGCTAACTCCACTTGTACACAAAAGTTCTATAGAGTTTTCTTGAGAGTTTGGACAGAATTGTGAGTGAGGGGGAGGGGGTTTAGGGTGATATTTATAGGGTAAAGCTAGGTTTTAGGGTAGGTGAAAGGGTGTAAAGAAAAATGTATTAAATTGTATAAAAAATATGGTTTAATGGGATTTTAAAGTGTTCTGTTCATGTGCAGGAAATTTAAACTATACAGGGGTGTTAAGAAGATTAAGAGACACAACTTTTGTGTTGGAGGATCGGCGATTCGGCTGAGTCCGGTAGGCGGCGGCGGGCCGAGTCGGCCGAGTCGTCGGCCCGAGTCGGGCCGGGGCTCGCCGCCACGTGTCCCTCGTCGCTTGGTGTAGCCCCTGGGTCAGTTTGTTTTACATATGTAGTGGGGTTTTTACTTGTTATGCACGTGTAGGCTCTTGGGCTTCTAAAAATTTAAAAGAAAACAATATTAAAAATAATGTGGGTGATGGGATTTGAACTCTGGTGCTTTGGTTCAGCAGTGCAATGTCTTACCAATGAGCTACAAGCTCCTTCTTGCTATTAAAAAGCAAAACAAACTTATATCTTGTGCTCAGGCAAAAATACCCCTTTATGTATTTTTTGAAAAAATTGTACAGAAAGTTGTACAGAAAGTTTAGGGTTGTTACATTCTACCCTCCTTTTACAAATTTCGTCCTCGAAATTTGTAAAAGGAAAGTATAACAGATTCAAGGAAAGTTTAGTGACTAAAGTACTGATAGTGTATGGAAAAAAATAACAAAGTGATACAAGGGTTAAAAAAATGTGAAAAAAAGACTTACCAGTGTTACCTTGACCTACAGCCTCGGTTTCTACGGCTGCTAATGTGAATGTCTGTCGCCGTGGTACATTCTTCCTAGCCGGAGGCACATTCTGTCCTTGGGGCATGTTTCTCTGCCCTCGAGGCATGTCCCTCATTGCTTGTTGGAATTGGCGAGTAGGCTGTGCAGGTGGTGGAGCTGGGAGTGCAAGATGAGGTACAGGAGCCTGGATAGCTGGCCGCTGTAGGTAGTTGGTGGGTGTGTGAGCTTGGTTGCGTCTATAAGGATAGTTTCCAATTCCGTGATTTGGATGCGCCACAAACTAAGCATGGGCCTTTTGCGCACCTACAGTCCTTCCACAAGTGCCATTCTCTCTTGCAATATAAGCAAAAGTCGGGACTTGGCTGGTTACTAATTTTTTCCGATCTCCTGAGTTCAACGGTTGGTCTTGGAAAGGCTCCTCCTGCCATCTGATTGGCAGGGTGCTTCAAACCGGCAGATTGATGTCTGCCCTTCTTCTTCACCACTGCCTCATATCTTCGGACAGCTTTCAAAGCCAAATCATAGGTTGGGAAATCCCATGTAGCTAAGGCAGCTTGGATTTCCGGGTCCAACCCTTGCTGAAATCTTCTAGCTCTGATCTCAGCAGTCGGTATGAGATGGGTCGCAAACCTGTTACGGTCTTGTGTTAGCTGTGTAGTATGCGATATAACATCGAACATTGAGACATATCTTACGTACTGAGCATGGTGAACTCAACATCATACTCATCTACTGATTTGGTCCACATTGAATCTTGTTGCAGATGGATGAACTGCTGCTCCATATCAAAACGGGCAGTCTCAGGGAAGTACTTTGAATCGAACATGTTGCGGAAAGTCTTCCATTCGATGGGTTGATCAAGACGGATTTCTTCCGCCTTCCATCAATTCCGTGCATTGTCCGTGAGCTGCAGTTTCGCAACATAGACCTAAGCTATTTCAGGCACTTGTGCCACTGCCAGATCATCCTCGATACTCTGAGCTCATTTCTCAGCTTCCAGTGGGCTCTCCTTTCCTGAGAACTGTTTGGGGTGCAAAGCCTTGAATTGCTTCACCCCAGGTGCTTCTGCTTCGGGACGGTTCATTAAAAGAGCAGTCTGCTGCTGCTGTCCCTCTAGGAGGCTGCGGATCGCCTCAAGAAGAACCGTCTGCTCGTTGAGCGGAGCAGGGACGGCAGGTGTGATTGGTAGTGGAGGTGGAGTGTTGTTGAAGTTGGTGCTGGTGTTGTTTGGGGAATCCTAACCTTTGAAAGAAAGATTTAGATTAGGACAGATTTAAAGTATATGAAATGATGAGATTCAAAAAGTATGAATTGTAAAGAATGTTCTAGTTGCTGGTTCTTGTGTTAAATTGCTTAGATTGTTCACGCAGTACAGAACTACATAGTATGGTTCCATACAGCTCTGACCTGCATGGGCCACCAACAAAACCTGTCACGTCCCGCTTCCCGGTGTACGGTGAAGGAGGCGTGACGAGACCGCTACGTATTTACTGTGAAGTAAATACGCTAAGCGTATCTAAGCAATATACATATAAATGCACAAGAGACAAGATATAATAAAACAACAACTTTATTTATTCACATTCTTTTTACAATACATGGAAAAGTAAATACAACTGAATGAAAGCAATGCCTAAACAGTGGCATAACAGAAATGGAAAGTACATAAATGAAATGTGTACAAGTGTAACTATAACTCGGGATCTTCAATAATCTGGTCCAAGTCTTCAGTGCTAGGCTCGATCTCTGGAAGGTCCGAATCACCTGACGACATTCAAAGAAGAAGAAATAGAATGTCGTCAGCGAACAAATCTCTCGGTAAGTCCCAAAGATAAGGGAGAAGTAGAATAGACAGAGAGAGAGAGAGAGAGAGTATAGCTTTTAAAGTTGTATTATATTGTTATACTGTTGTATTTAGTGTTAACGCTGTTGTTTGTAGCTTGGTACAGAAGGATGCCAGTGTATACGAGAGGAGTCTCTATATGCCAGAGACTAATGAAAATGGAAGTACAAGGCTCCGTCGATAATACCATGGAACAACGGCATGGATGTAATTACGTCTTATAGTTGCTGTCTCGTGCCACTTCTAACATCTTCCGTACCAATCTACCCCTTAAACCCCGTGATGTCTTGATTGTATTGATATATTGTATTGTAAATTGTATTGTTTATACTGTTTTGTAAATGTAAATGGAAGACTTGTATTGTAAATGGAAGACTTGCCGAAACCATGATATCGTATAAATGGAAATGGATGTAACTGGAGAATTATGGATGTAACTGGAGAATCATGTAAATGGAAGTATATCCATGGTTCGGTTCGGTCAATATAGATTGAATATTTTGAATATATGGATTCATGGATTCATGTTGAATTGTAGTATTGTAGATTGTACTTGAATCATATTCAAGTCAGATTATTATAATGAGACTCAGTCTGAGTCAGAACAATTAGAAAAGAAATTGAAATCATGAATTAAGTTTTGATGTTATCGGTAACCGCTGTATATGGACGACAGGATTTGTGTCTTTTTCAAAGACGATGACCGTGTTGATAACACCGTTTGTTAAGTTGTCTACCTTAAAATAGGCAAGCACCCACTTCTCCGGCTCCCTGAGGCTCAAGAGATTGGTCCCGCTTAAACCTATATTTACTAGGCTCCTTAGGGTAATTTATAGAACTTGAGGAGGTTTTATGTAAAAATAATTTTGTATAATTTTCAAAATATACCCCAAGTATTTAATTATCGTCTTTAGAGTTTTCATTGATATAGATTTGATATATGTGACATTTCTAGTGGATAAAACCTAATTTTCATAATATAGGGTATTTATTTGTAATATTGAACTTGAATGGAGTTTCATGGTATTTTCATGTAAAATGATTCTTTTTGATTTAGAAAAATTGGAATATTTATATTATCACAAAAATAGATATTTTGATGATACATATATATATATATATATATATATATATATATATATATATATATTTATATGAAAATAATTTTAATATATTATATTTCTAGAAATCTCATTTTCTTAAGATATTTATATTTTAAATCTCTCGAGACCGAATGCTTCTTGCGGAGGTCTGTATCTCGCACAACTAAGCCCGAGGATGTGCGATAATCCGTACCATCCCGAACGGGTTCCCCAAATGGGTTGTAGAGACGCTTTGCAAAGATTTGTGTAAATACATATTTCTTGTAGAAAAAGTTTTTATTATGGTATTTATATGTAAAATATTGTTTTCCCGTATTCTATGTTCCCGAAAGGTATTGTGCTATGTTGCATATGAGTGTTGTGAGGAGATATGTCACGCCCCGCTTCCCAAAAGAAGGTGAAGGATGACGTGGCAAAGTCCACAACCTAACTGTATTGAAGGTGTCTATTCAATACAGTTACGTTAATCGTATGAATATCTAACATGCAAGATGTGTACCAAAATCAAATAATAAAAGCGAAAAGCATTTATTTCCATTAACCAGACTTTATTACATCCCAAAGGAAAGAGTAAAATAAACTAAGTAGTTTAATTACATCAAAGGAGAAACAAAAGCCTTAAACATGTGGGCAACAAAAAAAATTAAATCTAGCTAATCTTCCATCGTCAAGTCTGCATAATCTTCATTAGTTGGCTCCACACCTTGATCCTCGCCATGATACTCATTCTCATCTGACAGACATTCCAAAGATAGAGGAAGAAAAGGAAGGTCCGTCAGCGAGTTATACTCGGGTAGGATTGCCTCATAAGGAAGTAAAGGTATAGAAACTAACAGGTGTATATAAATATAATGAATATGATGTACATGGGTAAAGAGGTATGAGGTTGTATGCAAATTAGCTATGTTAACAGAGGTATGTGTGAATATGAGTAGGTTGTGTAAGGTATATGTTTGGTAAAAGTTCAAGTCAAGTCAAACGGATATTCAGTCTAAGAGTTAGATCAGGTTAAACAAGGTGTGTATTGATGGAATTGACTGGTGAACATGCTCGTATCCTTGAGGTATCCTATGACTAGCTGGAAGCAGTATGAGCTGGCGCTCGTGCCTGGGATGGAAATCAATGCGGTAGTGTGAACAACCCCGAAAGATGTCCCATGACTACTATGGAGTTTTGTCTATCGTGAATATCACTCAAGTGCACATGTATTTCCATCCTTCAGTTCCATAATAAACAACAAGTCTAAACTGGTAAAATATCCACATCCAAGGTACTGAATAACTCGTGTCTCATAAAGAAAGGTAGATAAGGTAACATGTGGGTATAGCACATGATGTGCGTTTAGTGTTAAGTATCAATAGGTATTGTAAACATTTTAGTTTGTTAAACAAGGGTCCGAATACTCGCAATTATTCCGTTGTGGCCATGGAACAACAACTGGGGAAGTGAAATTTACCGTTTTACTTTCCGGGATCATGATCGAGTAGTAGGCGAATCCGAGTTCCGAATCTTCTTGCCTAATTAAACTACCCATCCCCATGGTTCAGTATAAAGATTTTGACGAATTAGAGTTAATACGTATACCTATAGGCATAGAATTTCCACATTGTATGTCATCCACATATTGGATCAATCGCCCTCAAATAGGGTTAGTATTCGCCCGAATATCGGGTTAGTATTTGCCCGAATATCGGGTTAGTAGTCGTCCACACATCGGACTGGTCACCCTGCCTGCAGGGATCTTCATATATAAGTATTCCATACCTTGGTCCGCACATTCTAACCCTAACCGTATCATGTGTCATGTATGTCATAAACTGGAAATTTAAAAAGTTGATCTCATTTAATATGGCCTTCCACAACCACTCGTTTTATCTTGTTATCTTCTAAAGTTTGTAATGTACTTCGTGTCATCTTATAGAATACTTAGTTTAAAAAGATAATAGTGTTTAATTATATTTATTGCTTCTAAGAAAACCATGATGTTTGGAATTTTTATCATTTTTGAAAACCATAATGTTTTACTGGAAAAAAAAATCCTTTCGATAAAAGGTTATGGTATTTATTTGAAAATTATCTTTTAATAAGGTCTTAAATATTCTTTTTGAAAAATATCGTTATACGGGTTATGGTCTTTGTTGAAAATAGCCTTTTAATAAAGGTCGAGATATTTAAATGAAATTATCTCTTTTTAGGATGGATTAAGGTATTTTATTGTAATTAATAATTTTATGAAATTATAGCGTTCTAAGTTTGAGGTAACGTTTTAGAAAATACGTTCGTGTTGGCAACCGCTGCACATGGACGGCAGGATTTGTGTCCTTTTCAAGGACAATTACCTATAAACCATGAGGTACTCGCGTAAAACATTACTCTATTATTAGGGTAACTCATTAAACTTTAGTTAATATTCTAAGTAGAATTAATATAAAAATATCCTTTCGAGTGAAAGGGGCTAAGTTGGAAAAACCAGATGCCGTTATTTAAATTTAGTATTATCCCCTTTCAAAAGGTGAAGGGATTTAACAACATTATAGTAGTTGAAGAAAAAGCGTAAGTAAAAATATATATCCATATCGTATCTAAAATAATTATTCCAAATATCTTAACTCATGTGGTTATTTTAAACAAATATAACCTTTTAACAAAATGAGGGTATTTTTCTGGAAGAAACCTATTTCGAAATCACAAAAGTAGCATGGGTGAGTTTGGGTATGTAAGGGGTGAATTAATACTCGTGGGTTATAACTTTAAGCCTGTCACATTCCATGTTGTATGAAGGTGCAATATATTTTTAACATATAAGAGTGATTAAGGAAATCATTTTAATCATGGGTTAAGATTATCATCATTAAGGAGTACAAAAGTATAGGCATGCAAGAATATTGTAACATCATTTTAATATGGGGTTGATGATTAGAAGTTGGAATTAAGGTTATTGAAAAAAAGAAGAAGGCGACAGATGAGTGGAGAGAGGCGGATCCTACCTTTGATTAGAGTTGGATGTAGATGGGTTGAAAACGTAGGTTTGTACAAACTCCTCAATAGCTCCGTGCTCAGATTTTTCCTTGGTGATTGGGTGGAGCCGTAGCGTCGGCGTCGTCGATACGAAGGCGTGGGTATTTTTTTAAAGAATTTTTGGAGTTCTGAGGTGTGAGAAATCAATTGTTTGAAGTGCCTATTTATAGGGTTTTATTACCAACCATAAAATCCAAAAATTTTGTTAAAATCACCAAAAAATCCGCGCCGCCAATGATTTCTGAAACATCCGTTGATGATTGCGCCGCCGCCAGGGATTTGTAGCCGTTGGATGTTGATCCAACGGCCTAGGCTGCACCGCCATGCCGCCGCCAGCCGCCATGTGCCCGCGTGGCTGGGGATCACGCGGTTTCGCGTGGTCCCCACCACGTGGGCCCCGTCGCGCATTCTGGGCCGTTGGATCTTGTATCCAACGGTCCAGATCAAGGGGATTAATTTAATTTAATTTTTTTATATATAAAAATAATAAACTGTTTATTATTTAATATTTGAATTTGGTTTAAAAAATTGTTAAAAATACGGAAAAATTATGGAAAAAAATTCAGAAAATATATTTTATTGTTATATTTAGTATAAAAATAATTTTGGGCTAAAACAAAATAATATATCCATTTCTATGATGTTAGCTAGTTATTATGATTATTTAAAATCTAGTTTATCCTTTAAAATATTTTTAATTATGAATTAATTATTTTAATCGATAATAAAAATATGTAGATTATTTTAAGGCATTATAAAATATTTTAAGCCTATAAAAACAATAAATAGATTTTAGAAAATTCCTTTAATCATTTTCAATGCTTTGAAAATTATTAACATTACTTTAAAAATTATTCTTCCATCAACGAAACACGTAAATAATTATTTGATAGTAGAAATTTAAATAAAATATATTTTATTAGGTATTAGAAAACACGGTCGTTACAATCTACCCTCCTTCAAATAATTTTGTCCTCGAAATTTCAGAAGGTAGGTCAAGGAAAGAAAAAATCACCAAGAAGGGTTTATCGTGGTTAAAAATTTTGGGTCTCGCTCTCTCGTCCCGTTTCCTCGCTTCCGTGTATGTCTGAGTAGTAGTTCTTTCTCCACATAACTCTAGCCAGCTGGATTGTCTTGTCGCTCAAGGTTTCATTCTTCTAGTATTCCGACCGGTTGCTGCTCGTAGGTTATGCTAACCTTTTCGTGATCTCGGAACGATCAAAAGTATGGCTAGGGTTGCCAGCATACCCTCCAAGGAAAGTAGCAAAAGCAGGCTATACACAAACCCACCATCTCCTTCCAAGATGTTAAACAGCCGATGAGTCGTGGGCTGAGCTTTCCGCGCTCTCTTCATTGTATCACCATATCCACTTTTTCTACAATTATCTCAATCTTATAAATTCTCCATCTTCAGGATCGCCCCAACCGATCGGCACTTCTCCTATATAAAACTTGACCCCTCTCATCCGCGTCATGTGTTTCGACCATCCGTGTCTACACGTTCTTCTTATAGTACTGTCTCTATATCTTCAAGATGAATATCAGAATCGCCAGTTCTAGATCTGGACATGATGGTTGCGTCCATAAGTATTTAGTTGTATTGATGCATATAAAGTCTCTGAAGGGTTTAGGTATAAGGAATCAGAAAATGTAAAACCAGTAGTTGCTTCCGGATAGGAAAGTTTAGAAGTTGAAAGAAGGTTGTGGATTGATGGAAGACTTGAGAGATATAACATAAAGGCAACTTTACGAAAACTAGAGGAATTATGGTGAGTTTAACTAAGATTTGCATCGAAAGATAAATAAGTATGGTATCAAAGAAAGGTTGAAAAAGAAAAGAGTACCTCTGCTGTCTTGCCACGCGGCATCAGACTTCTCGGCTGTCATGGTGAAGGTCTGGCGTTTGGGTCCATTCCTTTGCGCTTGCTGAAAAACACGCTCCTGTGATGGCAAGGGTGGTCCCTTTGGTGATGCCCCTTGACCGGTTGGTTTAGTGGCGGAAAGTGGCCGGTTTCCCTGTGTTGGTGCCCTATAATTAGCCGGCTTGTTGACGAGGTCTAATTGTCTCCCTCTCTGAGGACAGTCCCCAATAGAATGATCCGGAGACCCACAAACTACGCAAAGTTTGTTCAAAATGCGACAGTCTCTCATGTAGTGTCCGGTTCTACCGCAATGGTTGCATATAACGGCTGGTTTTCCGAAGATGGTTGGTCCTGCTGGTCTCTTAGGTTGTTGTCTCCCGTTGAATCTGGAAGATGATCCTCTAAGAATTTGATTGGCCGGTCGCTTAATGCCAGACAACGGTCATCCTTCCTCATGCGTCGCTGAAGGTCTTCAAAGTTTCGCGCCGCCTCTAAGATTTTATCATAAGTTGATAAGGTAGCAGAAGACATGGAGGACTGCGTCTTCAGGTCCAATCCTTGTTGGAATCTCTTAGCATAAAGTTCTGGGGTTGCCACCAGATGATGCGCGAACCGACTTAACCTTGTGAACTCCGAAGCGTACTCGTCCACCGACTTATCCCACATGCTCCCTTATTGGAGTTGTATAAACTCTCTTTCCATCTCTAGGTGTGCCATGGCTGGAAAATACTGAGTATCAAAACGTTGTTTGAACGTTTCCCAGTCGATGGGCTCATTCAATCTACTTTCCTCCGCCTCCCACCAGATTCTGGCATTATCCGTAAGTTATAGTTTGGCAATGTTCACCCATGCGTCCTTCGGAATTTGAGCGGCACTGAGATCATTGACTGTTCCCTTGAGCCATTCTTCATTTTCTAAAGGAGTTTCCTTCCCCGAAAAAGTCTTAGGGTGGAGTGATCTGAACTGCTTCACTCCCGCCGAACCTTGAGAAAATGGGGTTAGTTTCTTACTTAAAATCTCTGCTTGTTGCTGCCTATTTTCTCGCAGCTCCTGATGAAGGGCAGCTGTCTGCTGCTGTTGTTGCTCCAGTAGTCCTTGCATCATTTGTAGAATAGCTGCTTGCTGAGCAGCGGCTTCATTGACTCCATTTCCCCTTCTGTTGCGGTTATGGTGTCGTCCGGCCATTGATGATCTGAATCAGAATAGGTTAGATTACAAACAGGCTGAGGGGTGAGACAAGATAATAACTTGCATGAAAGAACAACAATTAATGCAAGAGAGAGACTAATGAGAAGAGCAAGAGTCACAAGAGAGATTTTTGCTCGAAACTAAGATTTTATTATCCAATTTCAATATGGAGAGTACAACCGAAAAGTAAGGACATGCCCCTACTATTCTTACATCGTTTTATTCGGCCAAAGAAAAGGAAAAAGACTTATTAATCTCGATTATGGGAGTTCAACAAGTTGCGATAGGCCCTCGCACTAAGAAAGGTACGGTCATTCCCACGGTGCCTTGTGGGGACAACTGCCTGAGTTTCTTCGGCCTCGAGTTCCTCCTCACTCGACGCTTCGTCCTTCGACTCATCCTTCGGCAGGAGCCTCATTCTCGGATTCCACCGTTATAGGGTCTTCTTCTTCTACAGGAGCCTCCCCATCAGGATCATATTCCATAGGATTCACTTCCGCCGCAATTGCCTCTTTTTCTGGCCCCTTCCTCTATATGATCCTCTTCCATTGTATCTTTTTCTTTGTCTTCGGAGTCATTGGCCATCATAGGCTCCGGAGTTGCAGAATCGACTTCTTCGTTTTCTGAGTCACTGTCGGAAATAACCGCCTGAGAGTCTCCGACTTCGTCGTCTGAATCTCCAGATGTAGCTTCAAAAGTAATATCGGACATGTCATCCTCGTCAGAAAGATTTGCCACGACATGAAAGGAAGGTCATGGTCAAGGTACAGAATGTCAAGGAAGGGACAAGGGACATAGGAAAATTATGAAATCGGTATAAATGGATGAGATTCACAAATATAATAAGTCAGTTAACGGTTTCATTTTAGTACACAAGAAGACCTGCATGGGCCACCACTAAAACTTGTCACGCCCCGCTTCCCAAAAGAAGGTGAAGGATGACGTGGCAAAGTCCGCAACCTAACTGTATTGAAGGTGTCTATTCAATACAGTTAC
The DNA here is from genome assembly GCA_030015575.1 of Agapanthus africanus. NCBI lineage: Eukaryota > Viridiplantae > Streptophyta > Magnoliopsida > Asparagales > Amaryllidaceae > Agapanthus > Agapanthus africanus. Next base: position 194,201,849 of record CM057339.1, on the reverse strand, counting down.
GTTAATCGTATGAATATCTAACATGCAGGATGTGTACCAAAATCAAATAATAAAATCGAAAGGCATTTATTTCCATTAACCAGACTTTATTACATCCCAAAGGAAAGCGTAAAATAAACTAAGTAGTTTAATTAAATCAAAGGAGAAACAAAAGCCCTAAACATGTGGGCAACAACAAAAAATTAAATCTAGCTAATCTTCCATCGTCAAGTCTGCATAATCTTCATTAGTTGGCTCCACACCTTGATCCTCGCCATGATACTCATTCTCATCTGACGGACATTCCAAAAATAGAGGAAGAAAAGGAAGGTCCGTCAGCGAGTTATACTCGGATAGGGTTGCCTCATAAGGAAGTAAAGGTATAGAAACGAACATGTGTATATAAATATAATGAATATGATGTACATGGGTATAGAGGTATGAGGTTGTATGCAAATTAGCTATGTTAACAGAGGTATGTGTGAATATGAGTAGGTTGTGTGAGGTATATGTTTGGTAAAAGTTCAAGTCAAGTCAAACGGATATTTAGTCTAAAAGTTAGATCAGGTAAAACAAGGTGTGTATTGATGGAATTGACTGGTGAACATGCTCGTATCCTTGAGGTATCCCATGACTAGCTGGAAGCAGTATGAGCTGGCGCTCATGCCTGGGGTGGCAATCAATACGGTAGCGTGAACATCCTCGAAAGGTGTTCCATGACTACTATGGAGTTTTGTCTAGCGTGAATATCACTCAAGTGCACATGTATTTCCACCCTTCAGTTCCATAATAAACAACAAGTCTAAACTGGTAAAATATCCATATCCAAGGTACTGAATAACTCGTGTCTCATAAAGAAAGGTAGATAAGATAACAGGTGGGTATAGCACATGATATGAGTTTAGTGTTAAGTATCAATAGGTATTGTAAATGTTTTAGTTTGTTAAACAAGGGTCCGAATACTCGCGATTATTCCGTTGTGACCACGGAACAACAGCTGGGAAAGTGAAATGTACCGTTTCACTTCCAGGGATCATGATCGAGTAGTAGAGGAATCCGAGTTCCGAATCTCCTTGCCTAATCAAACTACCCATCCCCATGGTTCAGTATAAAGGTTTTGACGAATTAGAGTTAGTGTGTATACCTCTAGGCATGGAATTTCCACATTGTATGTCATCCACATATTGGATCATTCGCCCTCAAGTAGGGTTAGTATTCGCCCGAATATCGGGTTAGTATTCGCCCGAATATCGGGTTAGTAGTCGTCCACACATCGGACTGGTCACCCTGCCTGCAGGGATCTTCATATATAAGTATTTCATACCTTGGTCCGCGCATTCTAACCATAACCGTATCATGTGTCATGTATGTCATAAACTGGAAATTTAAAAAGTTGATCTCATTTAATATGGCCTTCCACAACCGCTCGTTTTATCTTGTTATCTTCTAAAGTTTGTAATGTAGTTCGTGTCATCTTATAAAATACTTAGTTAAAATAGATAATAGTGTTTAATTATATTTATTGCTTCTAAAAAAACCATGATGTTTGGAATATTTATCATTTTGGAAAACCATAATGTTTTACTGGAAAAAAAATCTCCTTTCGATAAAAGGTTATGGTATTTATTTGAAAATTATCTTTTAATAAGGTCTTAGATATTCTTTTTGAAAAATATCGTTATACGGGTTATGGTCTTTGTTGAAAATAGCCTTTTAATAAAGGTCGAGGTATTTAAATGAAATTATCTCTTTTTAGAATGGATTAAGGTATTTTATTGTAATTAATAATTTTATGAAATTATAGCGTTTTAAGTTTGAGGTAACGTTTTAGAAAATACGTTCGTGTTGGCAACCGCTGCACATGGACGGCAGGATTTGTGTCCTTTTCAAGGACGATTGCCTATAAACCATGAAGTACTCGCGTAAAACATTACCCTATGATTAGGATAACTCATTAAACTTTAGTTAATATTCTAAGTAGAATTAATATAAAAATATCCTTTCGAGTGAAAGGGGCTAAGTTGGAAAAACCAGATGTCGTTATTTAAATTTAGTATTATCCCCTTTCAAAAGGTGAAGGGATTTAACAACATTATAGTAGTTGAAGAAAAAGCGTAAGTAAAAATATATATCCATATCGTATCTAAAATAATTATTCCAAGTATCTTAACTCATGTGGATATTTTAAATAAATATAACCCTTTAACAAAACGAGGGTATTTTTGTGGAAGAAACCTATTTCGAGATCACAAAAGTAGCATGGGTGAGTATGGGTCTGTAAGAAGTGAATTAATACTCGTGGGTTATAACTTTAAGCATGTCACATTCCATGTTGTATGAAGGTGCAAATTTTTTTTGACATATAAGAGTGATTAAGGAAACCATTTTAATCATGGGTTAAGATTATCATCATTAAGGGGTACAAAAGTATAGGCATGTAAGAATATTGTAACATCATTTTAATATGGGGTTGATAATTAGAAGTTGGAATTAAGGTTATTGAAAAAAAGAAGACGGCGACAGATGAGTGGAGAGAGGCGGATCCTACCTTTGATTAGAGTTGGACGTAGATGGGTTGAAAACGTAGGCTTGTACAAACTCCTCAATAGCTCCGTGCTCAGATTTTTCCTTGGTGATTGGGTGGAGCCGTAGCGTCGGCGTCGTCGATATGAAGGCGTGGGTATTTTTTTCCAGGATTTTTTGAGTTCTGAGGTGTAAGAAATCAATGTTTGAAGTGCCTATTTATAGGGTTTTATTACCAACCATAAAATCCGAAAATTTCTGTTAAAATCACCAAAAAATCCGCGCCGCCAATGATTTCTGAATCATCCGTTGATGATTGCGCCGCCGCCAGGGATTTGTAGCCGTTGGATGTTGATCCAACGGCCTAGGCTGCACCGCCACGCCGCCGCCAGCCTGCCACATGCCCGTGTGGCTGGGGATCACGCGGTTTCACGTGGTCCCCACCACGTGGGCGCCGCCGCGCGTTCTGGGTCGTTGGATCTTGTATCCAACGGTCCAGATCAAGGGGATTAATTTAATTTAATTTTTTTATTTATAAAAATAATAAACTGTTTATTATTTAATATTAAAATTTTTAAAATAGTTAAAAATACGGGAAAATTATGGAAAAAAATTCAGAAAATATATTTTATCGTTATCTTTAGTATAAAAATAATTTTGGGCTAAAACAAAATAATATATACATTTCTATAGTATTAGCTAGTTATTATGATTATTTAAAATCTAGTTTAACCTTTATAATATTTTTAATTATGAATTAATTATTTTAATCGATAATAAAAATATGTAGATTATTTTAAGGCATTATAAAACATTTTAAGCCTATAAAAACAATAAATAGATTTTAGAAAATTCCTTTAATCATTTTCAATGCTTTGAAAATTATTAACATTACTTTAAAAACTATTCTTCCATCAACGACACACGTAAATAATTATTTAATAGTAGAAATTTAAATAAAATATATTTTATTAGGTATTAGAAAACATGGACTTTACAAGGTAGGTCATTACTTCGTGATCCACTTAAAGGTATAGCTAGATTTTGATGTTTTAATGTCGAAATTAAACTACATGGTATTTTACTGAAAAAGTACGATAAAAATTGCAATAAGAAATATTTTGCTATGAAACTTGTTCAACATGTTTTGTTAATGATTAATAGTCAAGATGTAAGAGTTTAACATGGTTGTGTTAAGGGAAATTGAACTTTATAAAGAAAACCGAATCGGAAGTCGGATTTAACTCCGCTTCCGTCGGGTTTTAGAAATATGAGTTTTAAGAATAGAAAAGAGGAGAGGGAGGAGGGACTTACGGGCTTAGAGGTTAGAGAAGAGGAAGACGTTGGATTTTCCGGTGCGTCGTTTCGTCTCCGGAAGCTCCTAGAGTCGTCGTCGGAAGATCGCCGGAGTTTTGCCCTTCGCTAACTCCACTTGTACACAAAAGTTCTATAGAGTTTTCTTGAGAGTTTGGACAGAATTGTGAGTGAGGGGGGGTGTTTAGGGTGGTATTTATAGGATAAAGCTAGGGTTTAGGGTAGATGAAAGGGTGTAAAGAAAAATGTTTTAAATTGTATTTAAAATATGGTTTAATGGGATTTTAAAGTGTTTTGTTCATGTGCAGGAAATTTAAACTATACAGGGATGTTAAGAAGACTAAGAGACACAACTTTTGTGTTGGAGGATCGGCGATCCGGCCGAGTCCGGCAGGCGGCGGCGGGCCGAGTCAGACGAGTCGCCAGCCCGAGTCGGGCCGGGGCTCACCGCCACGTGTCCCTTGTCGCTTGGTGTAGCCCCTGGGTCAGTTTGTTTTACATGTGCAGTGGGGTTTTTACGAGTTATGCACGTGTAGGTTCTTGGGCTTCTAAAAATTTAAAAGAAAACAATATTAAAAATAATGTGGGTGATGGGATTTGAACTCTGGTGCTTTGGTTCAGCAGTGCAAGGTCTTACCAATGAGCTACAAGCTCCTTCTTGCTATTAAAAATCAAAACAAACTTATATCTTGTGCTTAGGCAAAAATACCCCTTTCTGTATTTTTTGAAAAAATTGTACAGAAAGTTTAGGGTTGTTACAGTGCAAGTGGAAGATTGTTAGTTATGTATATGCCCTAGAGGCCATTGTTGTACATATGATGTATATTATAATGGATGCTTGGACATATATAGAGAAGACTTTCTTGCTCGACATGATAACATGCTATCTGGTTGCTCTTTGTCTTAACATGTAGACTTGTATTGTGATACTGTCTTGCTCTCACATGTTGATGAAGCCCTTAAGATGTGTACTTGATTACCAGGACTATGATGGAGATCATACGAGTGGGGACAGGGTAGTCCACCAGTACATCCTATAATTGTTCCTAGTCGAGGGTGTATCGAGACAGGGCATCGATATTCCAGAGTAGACTAGCATATACGCTTCTTGACCCATATGATGGGCGATGGATGATCCCACGTCCATTAGTGTTTGACATCAAAGATGGTATACGGGTGCTCAGTGGAGACTGGGTCCACTGAACGGACCCGCCGAGAACTCCTAGTTGGTATTATATCTATCTTTAGATAGCGGTTCTCTGGTAACACTGGTACAGGTTAGTCTGTAGACCCGAGATCGTCATAGAGTCTTGTGTGATTCCCACTGTGCTTTGATTTCAACCTTACCACGTTCAAGAGAACGTGCAAAACGGTGGCTTTTGGGTACAGTCCCGAATCACATGGAGGCAATGAGCGATAGGAGGGGTTTCGTCTCTCCCGGTATTGGGGGTTGATGTTGCGCTGTGCTCGATTGGTTATAACTGGAAGTCCCTGGCCAGGGCTGATATGGAGATCTACTGGTAAGTGTTATCAGTAGTTTCTCAACCTGTTATGAGCCTCACACCGACATGACTTATCGGTTACTGGGGTCTGACGTTTACCACCCCTAGACTGGATATGCAACATATCAGACGAAGAGACCGGACTGTACGGTAGTGTTACTGACAGGATTTACAGAAGTATGAGCAGGCTTGCTTGTTGATCTTCTGATCACTTAATACCCGGGTGGCCGTTACGTTTAGCTGACCGATGACGGCTTGTGGGTGACTGATATGATCACCACCCACTGCCGGCGTATTGACGAGTCTTTAGAGTCTTACACAGAGGTTTCCTGGGTCAGGCGAAATGGAGTAGGAGCACATATGTGACAAAGATTAATACATGTATGTGATACCGTATTCTATTCTCGTGATATGTGATATCGGCCGGTTATATGTGATATAGCCGGGTTATCGGATCAAGTGTTGATTCGATAAAATGATATATATTATATTAGTCGGTTATATGTGATATAGCCGGATTATTAAATCAAGTGTTGATTTAATAATTTAATTTATAATTATATATTTGATATATTTAATTACACTAATTAATATATGCTCACATAAGTATTTCTTTTTCTCACTTTTGATACATTTAATATATATGTGATATATGTTTATTGTATTGTTTTCTTTTGTTACATAAATAATATATATGTGATATATATTATTGTGACATTCTAGGTTATATATGCAACATGGGTGTATGAGACTTACACCATATATGAGATAATATCTAGGTTTTTATTTATTTAAGTAATTCAAAAATGTGTGGAATTTGTCATGGTTGCAAGTTTGTGGATAACCATTGACTTAGTCCACCATTTTTGTTTTGTTATAGATATTTATAAACCTAACCATTATATTTTTACCATGGTTTATTCTCTACAAGGGTTAGTACATGACATATACTCACCATGGTTGCATTTCTAACTTCACTCTCATTCACTTCATCTTCTTCATTCATCTTCTTCAAGCTCAAGTGAGAGCTCTCTAGGTTTTGAGGAGATAAAGAAAAACAGTGAGAAATTAAATTCTAAAGTGAGCAAAATTCCTAATTCATCATCCTCTTCTGTACTAACCATATAGTTTAGGGTGTTAGCTTCACTAGTTCCATATTAATGAAGAGATAGCTTAAGTCTGTGTTTCCTCGACGTAGATCATCTTGGATTTTGAAGACTTCTAGCAAGCATGCATCATTCACCTTGTGGAGCCTCTCAAGAGTCTGGGAGTTCTTTGATCGCAGCGAAGGGACCACTACTTAGAGCATTTGAAGTGAAGGACCGGTCTACAAAGGTTGTATTCCGCATTCACTTAGTTGTAAAGTTGTTTACATATCGTTTTGTCTAAATCTTTAGTTAAGATTCTAGGGTTAGGGTTAACTAGCATGGCAAAATTTTGAAAATGGCATGGCGATGCCCCCCCAAAACCTTTCTGTTGTGCTAAGTAACCCTCCAGGGTATCGATATTCCAGAGTAGACTTGTGTATACGTTTCTTGTCCCTTAGAGGGCGATGGTTGATCCTACAACCATTGGTGTATGACATCAAAGATTGTACACAGGTGCTCATTAGATAATGGGTACACCGAACGGATTCGCCGAGGACTCCTAATTGGTAGTATACCTATCGTTGGATAGCAGTCCTCTAGTGACACTGGTACAGGTTAGTCTGAGACCCGAGATCGTCATAGAGTCTTGTGTGGCTCCCACTGTGCTTTGATTTCCTCCCTACCACACTCAAGAGGAGTTGTGCAAATAGGTGGATTTTGGGTACAGTCCCGAGTCACATGGAGGCAATGAGCGATGGGGGGGGGGGTTTCATCTCTCCCGGTATTGGGGGTTGATGTTGCGCTATGCTCGATTAGCTATAACTGGAAGTCCCTGGCCAGGGCTTCTTATAAGATTTTCTGATAAGTGTTATCAGTAGTTTCTCAAACCGTTATAGGCCAGACATCGGCATGACTTATCACGTTACTGAGGTCTGACGTTTACCACCCCTAGACATGATATGCGACATATCAGACGAAGAGACCGGACTGTACGGTAGTGTTACTGATAGGCTTCATGGAGAGTATGGATAGGCTTGCTTGTTGATCTTCATATCGCTCAATACTGGGTGCCATTACGTCCAGCTAGTACCGCCGACGGCTTATGGGTGACTGATGTGATCATCACCTACTACTGGCGTATTGACGAGTCTTTAGAGTCCCATACAGAAGTTTCCTGGTTCAAGCGAAATGAAGTAGGACACATATGTGATATGTGTGTGGGCCTGATTAAATACGTGTATGTGATACCGTATTGTAATATGGCAGTTATCTGTTATCAAGTTCGGTTATATGTGATATAACCAGATTATCGAATCAAGTGTTGATTTGATAATGTGATATACAGATAAATGATATTAGTCGGTCATATGTGATATAATCGGATTATTAAATCAAGTGTTGATTTAATAATGTGATATATATTATATGTGATATAATTATATCTTAACTAATATCATTAGCTTACTAAATATTTTATTATATGTATTAATATATATATATATATATATATATATATATATATATATATATATATATATATATATGTAGCATGACATAAATTTCTATTTTATGAAAATAGAAATGAGGTGGAAAATGGGAAGACTTTGGGAGCATGGTTGCAAGCATGGGTTTTTATATTTGTTTATTCATCTTAACTCACTATTCAAGCATGGTTGCAATTTGATATTGCAAGAATTCCATGCTTGAATGAGTGAGGTCAAGGGGTTATCAATTCACTTGCTCATTCTAACACTTAGCCATTTTCTTGAGTTACTTCCATTTTGCTCTCTAGATTCTTCTTCTTCCTCATTGTCATGGTTCAAGCTTCAACACTCACATGTGATGTGAACCATGAAGTTTGAACATAAACTTGTGAGCTTTAACATCCCCTACTTCACCATCTTACACTTGACTGGTGATCGAGTGCAGCGTGTTTCCTACGCTAAAGAGTTTAGTGTAGAGGTAGTTTGAGTTGGAGAGACTTCGCGTGGATCATCTTCAGCACAAAAGTCTTTGGAGGAAGCTTGTCCAAACCCTCAAGTGGAGCCTAGTGGAGTCGCGGGACTACTACACGGAGCGTATGAAGTGAAGGACTCGATCTACGAGGGTATAGCCATCTTTCACTTCTTATAGTTTAGTTATATCAAACCTAAAACCCTAATCAACTAGCTAAAGATCTTGTTAAGTCTAGCTTAGCACCTATAAAAATTTGAATTTGGCATGCTTGATGCCACTTGGACCCCATGGTGGTGCTAGGGTAGACTTTCATGGTATCAGAGCCTAAGCTATAAGATTAGACGATATAATTAGAATCACGAAACCGAAAAACTCCGAAACCCCCAAAATCAAGTTTCTGTCGATTTTAAAATGATCTGTAAAATTTTTTTTAAGCAACTGCAGAATGTTGTATGTGATACAACTAGAACACAGGAGAAATTTAAGGCCAAAAACTCAAAGGAGACCCGGCGAGAACCCTCTAAATCCCGGCCTCACCGGTTTTTTGTTCTCCTTTTTGGCTCGAATTTTTTTTGTGTTCTGTAGACTTGATTTTGGGGTTTCAGGTATTGTTTGATTAGCCCAGTTTGCATGTGATGTTAACAGTTCTATTGGGGCTAATACGGAGTGTTTCGTAGTCGTAATTGTTACGTCGTTTCGGGTTTAGTTTGATATGGATGCAGTAGTTGGGATCCACATTTAATTGGTTTTGTGAAAACTAGTTAATGATTATAAATCTAGCGTTTTAGTCTCGGTAAATCGGTTGCCACGGAGTCTTGATTCGGATCAAAACTCCGTCGCAATCACGTATTGTATGCGAATACTCGCCAAATAACTTCGCTAGGTAGCCACGCCCCATTTCCCCTACCAAGTGACTGTAGGAGAACCCCGCTGCCAAAAGCATCCACTCGGGTGCTTGCGGCCACGGTGTTCCGCCTTAGTTCACTTCGTCGACGGCATCGGGGGTGCGGCCATCTACTAAAGTTTCTGACGAGTATTCGATAATGTAGTCGGGAATCTTGTTGAATCTCCGACTAAGTAATTGAAAAGTGTTTTCAATTTGAGACTAAAATACAAGATTTATCAGGTTAGGTATGAATCCGGAATATGAGATATTCCGGGTTTATGATGTCTAAGGGAATGTGGATTCTAATTATTGCAGTTTTACATTTATTTTCTGCGTCCGTAAGTGTAATATGTGGGGTATCTCAAATCTCGTTGCTATATGTCAACGGAATTTGGGATACGCGTATTTACTTACGTTGATGATATGTGATATTATGTGTCGCTGATATGTTTTATTGGATCGTCGTGATTGAATAGCCGGGGGGTTCTGTGTGAGATGAGAGTTTTTCAATTTTCATTCATGTAAAATTTTGTATGCAATATTCTTTTATTGGGGAACTTCCGGGTTGAGGATGATGTCACCATTGATGTATATTATTTACTTTTCCGCATTAGGATAGACCCAAGGCGGGGAGCAGAAGTAACCGGGTTCTAGGGTCCAGTGGGAGACCATCTCAAGGAGTTGAGACCGGGTCTCCTGACTCTAGAATTGGTAGGGTTACTTGCCGCTCTCGTAGGGGTCTATGGGATGTGGGTTTGGCTATTCATCATGACCATAGAATCTGTGTTTTACATTACTGGCTAAATTTAAAACACGGAAATCCTATTATATCCAATATTTCATATGTTGCTTCTGCTGCTTAGTTCTGTGATGTGATCATATAACTGCGTGAGACGAATGTTGTATTATATATATGATATATAATAAATGTTACTTATGTTTTGCACCCGCGCTAGTCCAGCCCCCGCTCTGCCGGTAGTTAAGTACCTAACGGTGCATGACGGGGCCCAGTGGAGAATGTGGATGGCATAAGCGTACGTTCTATTTTCGTTTCACTTTTCTGTAATGTTTAGGAAACATTAAATGACGGGACTTTATTAATGAGATTAATGAAAAGAAAGAAACCTAAAGATGTTGAATCAAATTTTCAAAAAGGGTAGCTTTAGTTTTTGCTTTGCATAGTGGTATTCCTTGATGAATATCCAGCACCTCATTCGATGAGGAAAGAGCCGAGATCCCTTCACCGGGAGTGACCTCTTTAGCGAAACTAGCAAAGGCTACAACCCACTCGGTTTTGTCTTTTGACTGCTTCTCTTGTTCTTGCTTTGCATAGTGGTATTCATGAATATCCAGCACCTCATTCAATGAGGAAAGAGCCGAGATCCCTTCACCGGGAGTGACCTCTTTAGCGAAACTAGACAAAGCCTAAAAAACACTCCTTTTCAAAATCACTAGATTCTACAACGATATCAAGTTCATTACGCTCATAGTTTTCTTAAAAACCTGCGTAGCCCTCCGTCATTTCAGATAAGCACTATTTAGTATTCGTGCTACGCTTGTTGACCATAGCCAAGGCGTAGTGTGCGGTAGCTAATTAGTGCTTGTCTGCAGCATGTGATGCGATTGGATTAGGGTAGTCGTACGGCTTTGTTGACCTTAGCCAAGGGTCGTACGGGTGGGTTTGATTCAATCAAGAAATGACAGGTTGAACTTGGCTAGCACTTATGATTTGTTGACCATAGCCAAGGTCATAAGTTGCTAGGGGTAAAAACCATTATCGGGAATTTCAAGTGTTGAAATTTGCAATGTGATTGCATACCTTCTATATGATAGTTAGATCCCGATACCCACTGCGAGTAAGGGTTACTCCTGGGAGAGTTTTGCACTTTGCAATTAGCTAATAAAGTAGGTGTCTAGAAAGGTGTCAATGGGGTTATGCCTCTAGGAAAACGAGATTTATTTTAATTAGGTCTGTGCGAAAGCACGGGGAACCTCCCTCGGAGTACCGATACTTGCCTGGCCGAACGATTGGCTAACCTGTAGAGTGTAATTAATCCCGGCTAATCTTACCTTTTAGGGTTTGAAAAAAGATTTGATAAAAACAGTGGGAGCCATCCTGATTAGATAAAATAACCAATCTAATCTTGCAAAGAGCGCACGCAAAGTGATTATCCTTCTCTCTCTCCTGGTAGCGACCAATGAAATGCCTTAATCAAGATAATAATATGGATGTATTGACCGAAACTACTTATTATAGTGAGCTAGGTTCCGCTCTATCTTATGATTGTCATAAGTCTGAGTAAGGAATAGGGGAATATTCGGATTCCCACGCCACTCAAACGAAGAAAAAGCATGTTGATGCATTGTCTTCGGGTGTGTTCGTAACCAAGAACTATTTTTCAGTTACCTCTATGTCCTGGGTATTGGATACCGGATCAGGATCCCACATATGTAATTTATTACATGGGCTATAGAAAAGTGGAGAACTGGGAAAGGGTGATATGTCTCTAGTAGTATAGATGGTGCAATTGTTGCAGCCAAAATAGTTGGCAAATATCACCTAGTGTTACCAACTGGTAATACAAAGATTCTGAGCGACTGTTATTTTGTACCAATAATATTGTGAATATTTTCCTAAATCAAGTGTTGATTGGGTAAGGTATGTTGTATAAGAGTGTACACATTCTGAATCAAACCACAGTTCAAACGTACAGAACACACATAAGAGAAACAGTTCAGAAATGAACGAAGTTTTCTTGTGGTATTGTAGACTGGGTCATATCGATGAGACAAGACTAGCTAAAGTTCCATAAGGATGCATATTTGAATCCGTTCGAATTTACATCTTATGAAACTTGCCAGTCATGTCTCAAAGACCAGGTGACCAAATCTTCGTTTACTGGAAACGGAGAAAGAGCTACTGAACTCGTGGACAAATACATGGTGATGTATGCGGTCCTATGTCTACACATACCAGGGATGGTTCCGCGTACTTTATTACATTCACCGATGTTCTCTCAAGATACGGACATGTGTTCTTGTTGAAACACAAATCTGAATCTTTTGAGAATTTCAAGGAATATAAGTACGAAGTTGAGAACCAGATTGGTAAAGGTATTAAAGCCCTTCGATATGATCGGGGGAAAGAATACTGGAGCATGGAATTCCGAGACTATTTAAAAGAGAATGGGATTCTCTCTCAGTTTACTCCTCCGTATACACCACAGCACAACGGTATATCGGGATGGAGGAATCTCACCCTATGAGATATGGTGCGCTCTATGATGAGTTTTGCTGAGTTACCTATTTTCTTTTGGGGATATGCACTTGAGATAGCTGCATACCTATTGAATAGAGTTCCGACCAAATCTGTTGCCTACCACTCCATATGAGATATGGAATGGGAAAAGACCATCTCTTAAACGAGTTAAGATATGGGGTTGTCTGGCCTATGTTGAAAAGCATAATCTAAACAAGCTTGAGGCAAGGTCAGTTCTGTGAAAGTTTGTAGGATATCCTAAAGATTCGCGAGGGAATATCTTCTACCACACTGAGGAACAATAGGTATTTTGTTTCTCGACATGCCACCTTTTTAGAAAAGGAATTTCTTGTGGAAGAAATTAGTGGCAAAGAGGTAGAACTGGAAGAAGTTCCGGCAACACAAACTATAACTGACGATTTGTTAGAACCGGAGTATTCAATAGTCCCCGACGAACCGCAGCCACTCCGCAGATCTAGTAGGGTTCTTCATCCACCTGAGAGATACTACGGTTTTCTCGTTGACGGTGGGAGCGAGGATTGCATCATGGAGATGATGACCCAACTAGTTTCGAGCAGGCCATCACAAGTGGAGACTATGTGAAATGGCCGGATGCTATGCGATCTGAGATGGAATCCATATACACCAACAAAGTGATGACTTTGGAAGTTTCTCCTGAAGGGGTAAAACACATCGGGAGCAAAAGGATCTTTAAGAAAGATAATTTGGTGTAGATGGAAAAGTTGAGACTTTCAAAGCTAGATTTGTAGCAAAAGGTTTTCGTCTACGACCTGGTGTCGACTAAGATGAAACCTTCTCTCCTGTCGCTATGCTTAAGTCCATCAGGATCCTACTTGCCATTACTGCATACCATAACTATGAAATCTGGCAGACTGTACGTCAAAACCGCTTTTCTAAATGGTGATTTAGAAGAGAGTGTATATGACACTGCCAGAGGGCTTCATAGACAGTGGGAGCAGCGGAAGCATGTGCAAGCTGCTTAAATCCATCTACGAATTAAAGTAGGCATCGCGGAGATGGATCATCTGTTTTGATGAAGCTGTCAAAGAGTTTGACTTCATCAAAAAGGTAGATGAACCATGTATATATAAGAAGGTTGTAGAGAGTATGGTTGTCTTCCTCGTATTGTACGTGGATGACTTACTCTTGATAGGAAACGATGTTCATATGCTACATTCGGTCAAGCTACTCTTATCACATAAGTTCTCCATGAAAGATCTAACTGATTCCTCCTACATCCTGGGGATATAGATCTATAGAGATAGATTTAAATGGATTTGGGATTGTCCCAATCCACGTACATAAACACCATACTAAAGGGGTTTAGTATGGAAGATTCTAAGTATGGTAATGTACCCGCTTGTTCAGGAATTACTCTCTCCAAAGAGATGTCTCCCAAGACTGATTTGGAGAGGGCTCGCATACAAGGGATACCCTATATTTCGGCAATCGGGTCAATCATGTATGCGATGTTATATACCAGACCAGATGTAGCTTACTCACTAGGTGTAGTGAGTAAGTATCGAAAAGATCTTTGGGAAAACCACTGGACAGCTGTGAAGAACATTCTTAAATGCTTGATAAGGACTAAAGAGATATTCTTGGTGTATGGTAACGGTGAACTCTAGATGGAGTCCTTTACCGATTCGAGCTTCCAGAGTGATAAGGATGACTGAAATCCAGTCTCGGGTTTTGTCTTCACCCTCAAAGGAGGGACGGTATGTTGGAAGGGTTCAAAGCTATATACCATAGCAGACTCGTTGATATGGGCTAATTACATCGCTACCAATGATGATGCCAAAGAGGTTGTCTGGATGAAAAAGTTCATATGATGAACTTGGTTCCTACCATTGGGCATCCAGTACCTGTGTATTGTGATGAAAATGGAGCTGTGGCTTTGGCCTAGGAACCCCGGTCCCGTCAGTGATCCAGACATATTCTTAGACAGTATCACCTGATCAGGGAGATAGTTGATCTCCGGGAGATCGAGGTCAGGAGAGTTGACACAGAGGATAACACAGCAGATCCACTCATCGAGGCCATTCCCTAGATGCTATTCGAGAGACTTTTGGGACGTTGGGTATGAGATACTACAACAACTGTCCTTAGTGTAAGTAGGAGATTGTTAGGAATATGTATGCCCTAGAGGCCATTATTGTTGATATAGTGGATGCTTAGACATATATATAGAGGACTTTCTTGCTCGACATGATAGTATGCTATCAGGTTACCTTTATCTTAACATGTAGACTGGTATTTATACTATCTGTCTCTTACATGTTGATAAAGCCCTTAGGATATGTACTTGATGTTGGCTATAGTGCCCTCAAGTCAATTATTGGATCATAGGCACGTGATTGCAATGATTGAGGGAGGACCTATACCGGTAGAACAGTCTTACTCAAGATGATAGTATGTTATCCGGTTTGTCTTTATCATCGTGTACATGTTTCAGGTGACATTACAGATCACAATTACATGTTGATAGAGCCCATAGGATTCATGCTTGACTACCAGCAGTATGATGGCGATCATATACGTGAGAGTTGGGTGGTCTATAAGCACATCCTTAAAGTGTCCCTAGTCGTAGGAGTTTCGAGACTGGGCATCGATACTCCAAGAGTAGACTAGTGTATACGGATCGAGACCCCGACGAGGGGCGGTGGCTGGTCTCACAGGCCATTGGTGTTAGTTGGTTCACCTAAGATGTATACAGGTGCTCATTGGGTTATGAGTACACCGGACGGACTCGCCGGGAACATGCTAGTTGGTATTATACCTATTATCAGATAGCAGTTCACAGGTGACATGTGTACAGGTTAGTCTATCGACCTGAGATCGTCATTTTTCTCGTGTGAGTTCCCACTGTGCTTTGATTACTACCCTACCACGGCTCAAAGGAGTCGTGCAAACAGGTTTTAGTTGGGTACAGTCCCGAACACATGGAGGCAATGAGCGGATCGTCAGGAGATTCGTCTCTCCCGATATATTGGGGGTTGATGTCGCAGAGTGCACAGGTGGCCATCACCAGAAATCCTCGGCCGGAGTAGACGAGAATTACTGATTCGGATCAGTAGTTTCTCAGTTGGTGATGGGCTTCATACCAACACTAAATGTCGAGTTATTAGGGGTCTGACTTTATCCTCCCCCCTAGACTCGATATGCGATACTCATAGACGAACGGACCGGACTGTACGGATCTTGTCACTGTCAGGCTCAGTAGGGTTTCAGGATGAGTTTGCTCGTCGGCCTCCCTTTCGCTCAATACCTGGGTAGCCGTTACGTACAGTTAGTTCTACTGACGTGCTTTTGGTTAAACCCACTGCCAGCATATAAGTCTTTAGAGTCCCGCACAGAGGGTTTCCCTGGTTCAGGCGAAACGTTGTAGAGGCCGTATGGTTTTATGACAGGGTTCGATCATATACGTGCACTTGTGCACGGATCATGATCGGACGGATAATACTAGTGGGCTTTGGTTTAAGCCGGATCCTAGTGTTATATTGTTGGATTATTTTCGTCTCGTTGTATTCGTATTCATTCGGAATATGGATGTGGGTATGTATATACAGATGAGGGGTATTGTTGTAATTCGTTACAAGATAACTTTAGGGTTGACATTTCTTTTTCTAGTATTAAACATTTAGGGTTTTGTTTAAATGTTTAATATTGTTGAGGTGGAAAGTGTGAGCATGTGTTTTGGCTTGGGCATTGATGAGGTATGGGCTGTTGATTTTTTGAGGGAATGATATTTCTTTAGTTTCACAATTTAACTCTTCAACCCATACTTCACAACTCAAGAAAAAAGGCAAATGTGTGGCTGTTCTTTTTGGGGTGTGCAGGGGCTAATTTCGTGGCCTTCTGTTTTGGTGTGCAGTGATTTTTTTGAGTGGATGGTTTTTTTGGGGGGCAAGACAATTTCTTGTGTTGCTAAAACAACACATATATCTCACTACACAAAAACAACAGCCATCACCACTTCATTATTTTTCTTGTCTTGGCCAAAATTTTCTTGAGCTCACATTTTCTCATACTTGGCAACTTCTTCACCTCCACCCATTCCATCTCATGTGTTGAGATTCATTGGGTGTTTTGAGACAAAGTAATCACAAACACACACTACTTCATCTTAGGCGTCTAGGCTAGCAAACTGGATATTCGAGTTGCTTCGGTTTTGAAGCGGGAGCCCGTATTACTAATCCTCGACGTGGATCGTCTTCGACGAGGGAGACCGGAGACCGAACTTGTTCGAGACAGCCATGACAAGCTAAGGACAGAGATTGAAGACCGAAGGACACGGATCGATCGGTATAATCTGAAACTCCTTTTACAGTTAACTAGTATAGGGTTAATGGTTCAATCCGGGAATCGGGTTCCGTTAGCGCCGGGTTTTAAAAAAAATTGTTCTGCGTTTGGCCACGGATTAATGGCCGGGGCGCTAGCGTAACCTTACATGGTATCAGAGCCAACCCATTAACCGTATACTAGTTGTTTTAGACAATGTTTAACTATCGAAACCGAAACAACTCCAATTCAATACCCTACATATTCCAGTTTTTGTCGAATTTTATTTGGTCTTCAAAAATTATTTTAGCAACTGCAGAAGACTACTAACATGACTACTAGACTGCACCCCAAATACGAACCATTTCCACCTGTTTTTGGCCGAGCACATTGCCAAATTTTTCGAGCCGGCTGGCGTGGGGAAGGCTTCTGGGTTTCGTATTTTGGGTGTGGTCTTTTCTCTGGAATGTTGGTTCAGTGGTATTGCTTGTTTGGCCTAGTTCTGATATGGTTTTATCTAGTTGTTTGGGGCTATTCAGGGTTATTTCGAAGTCGATATTTTTAACATTGTTTAAAATTTACAATACTAACATTTCTATCTGCGACCGTGAATGTCATTTGATCGGTACAACTTGTCTAATTGTTATAGTTCTTTTAGACGGGTTTGCGAATGTGACATTAACGTTGATGTTCTGTGTTGTGCTGTATTGTTGCGGATTCGTCGTGCTGGATAGATTGGTTGCAATGATAGTGCTGTTTAGTTTTATTTATACATTTGATATCGCGAGGCGAGCGTCCGACATGTGGACTGTCGTCACTGCCTGTTTGTATATTATTTGTTTGGGGCACGACCGGGTTGAGGTCGATGTCACCGTTGTATATATTTTCTTTTCTGTACTAGGATTACCCCATGGTGGAGTGCACGGATAGCCGGGTTCTGAAGGGCAATGAGTCCGCATCTCATGGCGTTGAGAAGGAGGGGGCCTCATGATTGAGAGAGTTTTTGTATGCGTTTAAAATTAAAGATTACCGCAATCAATAACGGTGTCACTTGGTAACTAGCCGGTTGAGTACGGGTCGGTCCACAGGAAGATGGATTCCTTTTCTTTATGTTCTAACGAGTTACTCTGATCAAATCGGGTTTTGTTTTAGATCTAAGAATGAGAATAAGTTGATAAAAAGGCTTGCTAGGGCTAGGGTTAGGTCAGTTCAAAATATGGATTCTTCTCACTGCTTTTAATACCCTAGTTAGGATTTTCGGTGTTAGGGTAATAGTCAACAAAGGGGATTAGCACGATTAGGAAGAAACTTAGTTTCTTTCTTTTGGTCCTTGTCCGTCCTTTCTTAACTCTTAGCCCTAATCTTTATGTAAATCAACCACAACCGGTCTTAACTAGGGAATCACCGCTATCTCGTAGGATAGGGTGCCGTAGTGAGCGGTGTATGTTTGATTCAAATAGAGTCCTAATTAAAAATTATAGGGGCAAGAAAAGGAGGGAGAGAGATTTCCTTCTCTCAAACCTTCCCTCTCCTAACCCTAACAAGTGAGGAATTACTCACTCATTAGGGTATTAACAATGGAATTCATTTTTTTATAAACTTTTATATTAGAAAACTAAATTGCAAATATTAAAAGAACAGATAAAAAATGCAAGAATTAAATTCAGAAAAAAGGAATGAGAGATAAAAATAAAAATACCTTTCTTTATTGATGCACTCTTGAATGATTACAAAGGAATTAAAATTTTAAAACTAGAAAATAAAAGGAGGCATCTCAAAAGAGGCACCCAAAAGAGGCACACCTTATTTGGTTTTGAGCCCTCCTATTTATAGATAGGAAAAACCCTAGGTTTACATTCTGATCCATACATGAAATTACAAAACAACCCCAAAGACCGAGTCAAAGCACCGACACCCCACCGACACGTGCGTTGCACAGCCGCGGAACCGCGGCAGAATAGCCTGTTTGGCCGCGGATCCGCGGCCATTTGGTGGGCTTATGGGCCCAATTCTTTAGGGTTTCTTCAAGTTGCTTTTATCTTCTGTTTTCTTCACTTGGTTCCTCAGAATCTCTTCTATTTTCTTCCAGATTTCCAACGGTGCAGAATTATGTGGACTTTTACCGTAAGTTTCGCTTTGAAGTCTTGTGTCTTGTGCTGCTCTTGAACTGTCTTATGCATGGAACTGTTTACTGATCTTCATTTGTTCCTTGAACTGTTAGGCAGCATCATACGGATTCATCTTTTGTTGGTCGTAGTCTCACTTTTGTAACGTCTTTTCATGAATTTCACTGTATTGTTCTGAGAACCTGTAACCTGCAACTATTTAGCAAATATGGATCAAAAGCACCTATTTATTTGAAATATGATCAAGAATGGATGATTTAATAATGCAAAATTCTGAGATGAACAAATACCCCAAACTTATCTTTTGCTCGTCCCGAGCAAAGCCAATTTTATTCTCAACAAAATCCTAACCTCACTTTCGCAGGGAATCGCGATTGCACTGAGCTCCTGCAACAAGCCGTTAAACTTCTAGGTGTCCCTAGTAGGAGGAGTGTTGTCTTCTGATGGTTTTCAGCGGATACTACCCACAAAATCCGATCAATTTGGCCTGTTGACTCTAATTCTTCAATTCGGTATTTTAGCAAGAAATTTGATTATCTTCAACTTAAAAATCATCAATCTATATTTTCCACACTCACTTATCATTTAACTTAAGATCATATACGTTTTGCCAGTTTATAAAGCTTTCAGCATCTCTTAAGTTTTCCTTCTAAGGTGCAATCTTAACTCAGGAATTTTTATCATCTCTACTGAAGGTATAAGCCCTATTTTTCATTCCTATCTCTTATCCAAATTCCAATTATATACCCCAACGTGTGTGTAATTATCATCCCTACACTTGGAAATTCAATTCAAGCTATCATACTCTTGTCCATCTTCCAAAATACTTTTAGTTGGTGAATTTTAGATGAAATTGCTCACACACCCTTCATGCGACCGTTAATACTTCTTGAGGTACTAAACGACCGATTACAAAATGTGCTTGCGCATTTAGGCGTAATTCCTCGTCTTGCAACACCTAAGGCTTAGCAGTGACTCCCAAGCCAGTTGGTCTAAGGCACTAGGTGATAAAGCACCCTAGCTATATTTTTTATTTATGCTGCCTTAAGCAATTACAAAACCAGTGTTCATTTTTTTTATCTCTTTATTCACCACTTATATTTTTATTTTCCTTCATACTAAAGCTTTTAGACAAGAGCATTTCAAGGTATCTTCTACTATCCCAAGTTTCAAGATGTGTGTAAGTGCGTATAGTAGGGTATATATTTTCAGAATTTGAACTTAAGGTTCAGAATTATTTTTCAGACTTATACTTCAAATAGAGCTTTCAATACTCTTCCCTTATTTCGATTTAGCCCAAAAACTGAACTCAAAATTTGCCTATTTCTAAATAAACTACAAGGACGTATATTTTCTATAGTTAAATTTTAAGAAAGGTTATTTTTAGGGTTTTTAATTTACTAAGTTTAGGATCTAGTTTTTCCTAACTAGTCAACCGTCATGTTGAACTTAAGTCAAATATGGCCAAAATTGAACTTTTCAATTTTTATAATTTTTAAATTTTTTTTTGATTTTTATGGATTTTAAAATAAGTATGCAAATGCAAAAATATACACATGAATGCAAAGGAAGAAAGCTTACCGAGCACACCCCCAAGCTTAAACTTGACAGTGTCCTCACTGTCAGGCTACACCAAGAGGGTCAAAATTGTCGGCACTCCCCTGTTTATTATTTATTATTATTATTATTGTTAAAAGAAAAAGAAAACAAAATATATATACAAAAAGGTCCCACCAAACTTAAGTGAAACAATGTTTCCACTGTTTAAGCGTTAAAGTTTAGAGTTAGGGGGGAGAAAAAACATAGTATCAAGCTATACAAAGTCTTACACAGACCAAAGGTTAGCACCAACCATTCAAAAATTTTATTGTTATAATGGTGTGGTTGGTGAAAGAATGGAGTGTAGAGAAAAGAAATGAGAAACACACGAGACCGTGTGGAGATAGAAGCAGTATACGGTCTCGGTGGAGGAGAAGAATGATGGAAGTGAAAAAGAAATGGTGGTGGTGGTTCGACTTCTTCGGATGGAGGTTGATTAATCACAAAATCCGTGTCGTTTAGGAATGCGAGTTCGTCGGCGAAAATATTTTCGAAACTTCCAACGATGGTCTGATTGAACGATTCAATGTCAATAAGTGTCTCGCCAGAATTCAACACACTTGATTTTTCAAAAATTATGAAGGTAGGAGACTTGTAAGGTTCATCTACCTTATTCTCAAAAGAGTCTAAATCAAGTTGTTTTTCTAGAATTATCGAACTCAAAATATCGGATTATGATTCATTAACACTCGCTGTCATTAAAGGAAGATTAGAAGAAGAACCAGAGAAATTGGGAAAAATAAGTGGAATACGAACTTGAGGGTGGAAATGGAGTGTATTAATTAGTACAATTTGTAATGACCGATGTGTAAAAAGCGATTGTGCTAATCTATCAACCCACTGAGAGATGAGGTCAAATCCCTCAAGATTCGTGAGAAAACATAGGTACGTCGAACTTGGTAAACCAGACATAAAAAATGAAAGTGATACGGTTTCTTGCACGGTCGGAACGATGAAGGGGAGTGATTTAGGAAAGGTAACAGTTAAAGGTTCAGGAGGGTGTGCGCAGTCAATGAAAGGGATAGAATGAATTGGAAAATCCGACTCCTCAAGTAAAACTGCTTCATCCTCAATAATTTCCTCAATACACTCATCAAAATTTAGCTTATCCATGCCATTCTCATCAAAATCAAGACGCATATGAAGTTCGGGAAAAACATTTAATGACTCGGGATGATGAATTGGAGAGAAAAATTCAGTCAAATTTGCGGGTTCATCATCCAAAATTTTCCCGGCGTCGATATCCTCATTCAAGTGAAAATCAATTTTTTTAGACACTTCATCAAAAGCATGGGTATTTATCAATTTAGGTTCTAGAGTGGAGGTGTAGAGGTCAAAAGGATTGGTGATGGTTTCACTCGAAAGGGGCTCTTCATAATCAGGTAAATCAAACACTACAAAGTCGCACAACTCATTAAACGTTCTATTTTCAACTGGTGAATCATTTGGGACACTTGATAGACATTCAAAATCGGAGTTGTGGGATTCAATTGGGGATGGGTAGGTTTGATTTGGAAGGGTGCACAACTCACTCTCTCCACTTAAATTCTCAATCTGTCCAACTGTCTCATCATACATTGGAAATTTTGGAGCTAGTTGGAAACTAGCTACCAGGTCACTAAGTTGTGTAAGGGCGGCCATGGACGCATTCAAATCCATTATCTGTTGTCTTGACGTTACCATAAAATCTTCCAACGACTGTTCCAGACTAGACATGGGTTGTGAAGGGGTTTCAGTAAAAAATTCAATGTTGTTTGGATACTGGAAACTCCCAAATGGCTGTGTAGAAGTAATGTCTAGGGAAGGTGCGAAAATCGGGTAGGACTGGTAGGAATTGAATGGTTGGACAGGAGTAGGATCAACATTTGGATAAGAAGGTGAATGGAAATGTTGATCCAAAGAATTCGCAGTGGTGAAAGGAGTGAAAGATCGGTTACGAGATTGTGTAATATGTTCAGAATAGACATGGGTTTCGGGGTTACAACAGGACTCGAAAAAGTAGTATCAACGTAAGAAGGTGGTGAAAGTTGAAATTGTTGATACAAGGTGGATTGCGGAGTCCAACTGGATGCCCTAGACGCGTCTATTCGATCTTTCAAAGAAATTTTGGGCATGGAGGGGTCGTCCGAAATTCGACCAAAACAATGAGCGTAGAAAGTAATGTCTGGTTGAGGGTACCAAAGTTCGGCAAGAGTTTTGCGAGGTGGGGTACCCATGATGTGATAAGAGAAAGGAGAAGAAAAATAATGTGTTTTTTCATATTTTATTTATTTATTTATATTTTTTAAAAAAAAAATTTTTTAAAAAATTGTTTGTTTTTGGAGTTTTGAAATTTTTTTTTGAAAGTGTTGAAAGAGTATTTTGCAAAAATTTGTACGGAACTACGGCACAATTTCAAACAACCACAGTTTAAACATGCACAATCAAACCTAGAGCTAGGGTCTCCTAAGTCAACTAGACTGCTCCTAACTGGTCCAAAGTGACAAGTTGTGAGATATCCCTCAAATCGCCTCTTCACCGTCAATTGTGGCCAGGTAAGCACAAATGAAGAAAGGAGGGTTCCGCTCACGAATCACCGTGAGACGGGCCTTTTAAAGTTACATTCCTCACTTGTCTAGCCTAGGCACCACAAAGTCAGGTTTAGATAAACGACTGATTGCCCACAACCTTCCTCTGTCCTAATGAGCGCGACAGTCCTTAATTGGCCGAGTCTAGATATTTTTTAATTAACTCAAGGGTGATGCATATGCTTTTAGAGATTTTTGGGGTCTTAGGAAGGGTAATGAAATCCCCATCCAATCTGGATTGGTGTTATAGCCCCTTAAAAGTCCATTTTAAATATGCAAAGCAATTAACACACAAAATCTAAAACACTTGCAAATTTTTTTTAATTTGGCAGCGCATAGAATCCTGCACAAAAACAATTTATTGGTTAGGAGAAAGAATTTTGCACAAAGAACCCTGCAGGAAAAATTTTCAGTGGAGCCCAAGGGGTAGGAAAGAAGACAAAAAATACTTACAGAGAATTTTGGGATGCTGACGTCACTGGTTGACCGCGGTTCCGCGGTCAACTTCATATATCCGCCACGGTTCCGCGGTGGTTCTGTTAGTTTGGATCTCCAAAAAATTTCTGTTTGTTGTTATGATTCTCCTCTGTCTGTTCAGATCTTTTGTTTCTTTGTTCGTTGTGCTTGCTCCAGATTTGAATCAGTCCGTCTTCCTTTCCTGCACAATTCGCACAGAAACCCTTCAAAAATAACAAGATGATTTTTATTTTTATTTTTATTTTTATTATTATTATTTTTATGTTTTAAAAAATTTCATTTTTAAAAATTTTTAAAAATTTTTTTAACCCGAAATTACACAAAGAAAGAGACTACCGTCTCCCCGGCAACGGCGCCATTTGATTGAGAGAGTTTTTGTATGCGTTTAAAATTAAAGATTACCGCAATCAATAACGGTGTCGCTTGGTAGCTAGCCGGTTGAGTACGGGTCGGTCCACAGGGAGATGAATTCCTTTTCTTTATGTTCTAACGAGTTAATCCGATCAAATCGGGTATTGTTTTAGATCTAAGAATGAGAATAAGTTGATAAAAAGGCTTGCTAGGGCTAGGGTTAGGTCAGTTCAAAATATGGATTCTTCTCACTGCTTTTAATGCCCTAGTTAGGATTTTAGGTGTTAGGGTAATAGTCAATAAAGGGGATTAGCACGACTAGGAAGAAACTTAGTTTCTTCATTTTGGTCCTTGTCCGTCCTTTCTTAACTCTTAGCCCTAACCTCTATGTAAATCAACCACAACCGGTCTTAACTAGGGAATCACCGCTATCTTGTGGGATAGAGTGCCGTAGTGAGCGGTGTATTTTTAATTCAAATACAGTCCTAATTAAAAATTATGGAGGCAAGAAAAGGAGGGAGAGAGATTTCCTTCTCTCAAACCTTCCCTCTCCTAACCCTAACAAGTGAGGAATTACTCACTCATTAGGGTATTAACAATGGAATTCATTTTTTTAAATAAATTTTTATATTAGAAAACTAAATTGAAAATATTAAAAGAACAGATAAAAAAATGTAAGAATTAAATTCAGAAAAAAGGAATGCGAGATAAAAATAAAAATACCTTTCTTTATTGATGCACTCTTGAACGATTACAAAGGAATTAAAATTTTAAAACTAGAAAATAAAAAGAGGCATCTCGAAAGAGGCACCCAAAAGAGGCACACCTTATTTGGTTTTGAGCCCTCCTATTTATAGATAGGAAAAACCCTAGGTTTACATTCTGATCCATGCATGAAATTACAAAACAACCCCAAAGACCTAGTCAAAGCACCGACACCCCACGAACACGTGCGTTGCACGACCACGGAACCGCGGCAGAATAGCCTGTTTGGCCACGGATCCGCGGCCATTTGGTGGGCTTATGGGCACAATTCTTTAGGGTTTCTTCAAGTTGCTTTTATCTTCTGTTTTCTTCACTTGGTTTCTCAGAATCTCTTCTATTTTCTTCCAGATTTCCAACAGTGCAGAATTATGTGGACTTTTACCGTAAGCTTCGCTTTGAAGTCTTGTATCTTATGCTGCCCTTGAACTGTCTTGTGCATGGAACTGTTTACTGCTTCATTTATTCCTTGAACTGTTAGGCGGCATCATACGGATTCATCTTTTGTTGGTCGTAGTCTCACTTAGGTAATGTCTTTTCATGAATTTCACTGTATTGTTCTGAGAACCTGTAACCTGCAACTATTTAGCAGACATGGATCAAAAGCACCTATTTATTTGAAATATGATCAAGAATGGGTGATATAATAATGCAAAATTCTGAGATGAACACCTCACTCTAGAATTGGCGGGCTATTCGCCGCACTCATAGGGGGTACAGGTTGACCCAAGGAGGGATGCTCAAGTTACCGGATTCCGTGAAGTGCTGGGTAGCCCATTCACTTTGATGAAGGGGGCTGCCTCGCTTCTTGTTTTGGCAGGTAACTTGCCGCACTCATAGGAGTCTAGGTTTTCATTGCACAGGCTATCCACACGACCCGGGAAACATCGGGTTTCACTTACGGCTCAAAGGAAACCCGGGGCTCCCAGATTGTCTGTATTGTTCTGTGATGTTGCATTTATCACGCCTTGAATGATTATTATATATTATTATATGTATACTAGCATATGTTGTATATGTTTTGCACCCGCGCTAGTCCAGTCCCCGCTATGTCGTAGTTAAGTAACCTAACGGGTGATGACGGGACCCAGTGGTGAATGCGGATGACATATATGTACATCATATTTTCGTTCTTTTGTGGTGTGATTAATTGATGGGACTGCGTTGATTCAGATCAATGCAAGGAAAACAGACCTTACTGATGTTGTTGGAACAAATTTTCAAAAGCTGTTATTACAAGGACGTTCTCTTTTGTTTTGCATAGCGGTATTCGGTTATGAATATCCAGCACCTCATTCGACGAGGCAAGGGCCGAGATCCCTTCATCGGGAGTGACCCCTTGGGCAGAGGTTTGCGTCAGGGTAATAACTTCACTATAGTCGATTACTTTTTGCTTTGCGTCGTGGTATTCAGTTTGGAATATCCTGCACCTCATTCCACGAGGAAAGAGCCGAGATCCCTTCACCGGGAGTGACCTCTTTAGCAAAGGTTTTCGCCACTGTATATTTATAAAAAGCTATCTGGTTCCTTCAACGATATCAAATTCATTACGTTAAAGGTTTTTCGCCAAAAACCATTCGTAGTCCTCCGTCATTTCAGACGGGTAGCACTTAGTATTCATGCTATGTTTCTTGGCATTCGTCATGGCATATTGTATGGTAGCTATTTGTTACTTTTCTATTGCATAGATAGATGCGTTGGTTTGGGACAGTCGTACTACTATTTTGGCCTTCGTCAAGGGTATGGACTGGTGGGTTCAAATTAACCTGGACAATGACGGGTAGAACTTGACATGTGACTTATGATATGTTGGCCTTCGTCAAGGTCATAAGAGCATGGGGTAAAAATCATATCAGGAGTTTCAAACATACAGGAAACTTGCCAGGCATGCGCATACCTTCTGGAGTGTGATAACGTGAGTGGATTCCATCAGGTTATCATGCGATGATATCTCGATTCCCACTGATGAGTTGGTTTACTCCTCGGGTGATTTTCGATGATCCCGACTAATTCTTCTTTCAGATTTGGAGGAGAATTTGAGGATACAGTGGGAGACATCTTGATTAGATAAAGTGATTGACCATTCTGATCTAGCTTAGAGTGCACGCTGAGTGTTTCTTTTCTCTCTCTCTCTTTCTGGCAGCGACTATGGCCCGACCCTATACTATAACTCATAAACCAAGTTAACCGAACCTTCTTAAGACATATTGACTTTTGGATTGTCAGAGTTGCATACTTCATTGCCACTCCTACTTTTACCCTTTGCTTTTTCTCCGGAACATTCTGTATCACAACGAAAATCCATATTTATTGGATATGACTATCGTATAGTTACATACAAACTCGAAGAAACTTGTTTTAGATTCGAGAATGGTTTCCGGTTCAGGAGAAATTGAATAGGACTATTCAGTTGTCTTTTCCTTTTACCTTCTCTCAGGTTGTGAGGGCTCCTAGAATTAGGAGATGGTACACCTATTGCGCTTATTGGATAGTCTTCTTCCAAACCATAGGCAGGTGCCGAAAGGTGGGGAAGGAAGAAAACCAATTAGCCTAAGTGAGGTGTACAGAAGGTAATAAGTAAAGACAAATAAAGGGATTAAAAAGATGGCAAAGTAAATTGTGACTGCTATCATTCACGACCAAACCGCGTATATCATCGCCACTCCTACTTCACCTTTGTATTTCTCCTATTCAGGAGAAATAGAATAAGGTTTATTCAGTTGTCTTTTATCTTTACCTACTCTCAGGTTGCGAGTGCCCCTAGGATTAGGAGAGTACACCTATTACGCTTATTGGATAGTCTTCTTCCAAATCATAGGCTGGTGCCGAACGATAGGGAAGGAAGAAAACCATTTAGCCTAATAGTGGTGTACAGAAGGTAATGAGTAAAGACAAATAAAGGGATTTGGAGAGATGGCAAAGAAATATACGGTTACAGTCAGGAATATGGATAATGGAACAGGCATTACTAGGAATGCCCGGCTACGCCTTCGAAACATTTTCATGTTTCAGTTTCACTATGCGTTGTTAATTGAAAACTGCTTTCCCAATTAGATCCTTACTCCAGGATATGTATTTACTGTTAGTTGTATGTATGCCCTAGAGGCCATTGTTGTACATATGATGTATATTATAGTGGATGCTTGGACATATATAGAGAGGACTTTCTTGCTCGACATGATAGTATGTTATCTGGTTGCTCTTTATCTTAACATGTATACTTGTCTCTTACTGTCTTGTGGTTACATGTTGGTAAAGCACTCAGGATGTGTACTTGACTACCAGGATTATGATGCAGATCATACTAGTGGGGTCATGGTAGTCCATAAGTTCATCCTTTAATGTTCCTAGTCATGGGTGTATCGAGACGGGGCATCGATATACCAGAGTAGACTAGCGTATATGCTTCTCGACCCATGTGATGGGCGATGGATGATCCCATATCCATTGGTGTTTGACATCAGAGATGGTATACAGGTGCTCAGTGGAGACTGGGTACACTGGACGGACTCGCCGAGAACTCCTAGATGGTATTATACCTGACGTCAGATAGCAGTTCTCTGGTGACACTGGTACATGTTAGTCTGTAGACCCGAGATCGTCATAGAGTCTTGTGGTCCGACTGTGCTTTGATTTCCACCTTACCACGTTCAAGAGGACGTGCAAAACGGTGGTTTTTGGGTACAGTCCCGAGTCACATGGAGGTAATGAGCGATAGGAGGGGTTTCGTCTCTCCCGGTATTGGGGGTTGATGTTGCGATGTACTCGATTGGCCATAACAGGGAAGTCCCTGGCCAGGGCTGATTTAGAGATTTACTGGTAAGTGTTATCAGTAGTTTCTCGACCCGTTATGAGCCTCATATCGGCATGACTTATCGGTTATTGGGGTCTGACGTTTACCACCCCTAGACTGGATATGCGACATATCAGACGAGGAGACCGGACTGTACGGTAGTGTTACTGACAGGCTTTACAGGAGCTAGAGCGGGCTTGCTTGCTGATCTTCTGATCGTTCAATACTCGGGTAGCCGTTACGTCCAGCTAGTACCGCTGATGGCTTGTGGGTGCTTGATATGATCATCACATATTGCCGGAGTATTGACGAGTCTTTAAAGTCCTACATAGAGGTTTTACTGGCTCAGGCAAACGAAGTAGGAGCACATATGTGATATGTGCGGGACCGAGAATAATACGAGTATGTGATACCGTATTCTATTCTCGCGATATTTGTATCGGTCGGTTATATGTGATATAGCCGGGTTATTGAATCAAGTGTTGATTCGATAAGTTGGTACATATAATATTAGTCGGTTATATGAGATATAGCCGGATTATTAAATCAAGTGTTGATTTGATAATTTAGTGTATAATTGTATATTTGATATACTAGTTTACATTAACTAATATTAGCTCACTTAAGCATTTATTTTTCTCACATGTGCACACTTATTATATATGTGATATATATTAATTGTGTTCTATTTTGTGTCATGGTTGATGACACACACTACATGGGTGTATGAGACTTACACCATACTAATTATAATGTAGGGTTTAAATATTTAAAGTAAATCCAAATTAGTGGATAATTAGCCACATGCATGAAGCTCGTAGAAGCTTATGGATGCATTGACTTAGTCCACTCATTTTGTTTTACTTAAGATATTTATTAACCTAACCATTATAATTTAGCTATGGTTATCTCTCTACATGAGTTAGTAAATGATACAAACTCACCCATGGTTGATTATCTCTCCTCATTAGTTCATTCTCATCTCTTGACTTCATCTTCTTCATCCTTGAGAAAAAGCTTGCTAGCTTTTTCCAAAGTGAGAAAATATTGTGAGAAAAATAAAACTAAAGTGAGCTCACTTCCTACTTCATCATCCTTTCCACTTTTGATGTCTCATTTGAAAGCTTTACTAGATTAGAACTTTAGTATAGGGTGTTAGCTTCCCTAATCTCTCATTAGTGAAGTAGTAGCTTGAGTTAGTGTCTCCTCGACGTAGATCATCTTCGGCTTCGAAGACTTCAAGAAAGATCGTTCCTTTCACCTTGAGAAGCCATGCAAGAGTCCGGGAGTTCCATGATCGCAGCGAAGGGACCATTATAAGGAGCTATTGAAGTGAAGGACCTGTCTACAAAGGTTGTTTTCTGCTATCACTTAGATGTAAAGTTGTTTACTTTCTAGTTTATCTCCTAAAACTCTAGTTAGATCCTAGGTTATGGTTGTTTGGCACACTAAATTTTTAAATACGGCATGTTTGATGCCTTGTGAAACCTTATGGTTATGCTTAAGAACCTTACAGTGGTACCAGAGCCTTGCTAGAGCATTAGGAGTTGTCTAGGTGAAGTTAGAAATTCGAACAAACTTCGAAAACCCGATATTGCCCACTTTCTGGAAAATTTTCAAAATGTTGGAATTTTTCACATTAAAAATTCTTAGAAAATCATGCAGGTAATTTTATGGACCCTCTAGAAGAACGATACCCAATCTCGACAACATGACCGCGGAACCGCGGCTAAATAGGCTATTTTGCGGCGGTTCCGCCGCTCCATGTGTGAGACATGGGTTGGCCCTTCTACGGTTGGTCCGTATGCACTGGTTCATGTTTCTGGGTATTTTTAATACTGCTCAAGTGTTGAGCTTTCTGGGAAATTTTGGGAATTCATTGATTCGATCGAAAGGTTTAATATCGTCTTGCTATTTGTGGAATGTGATACAATATGTGGAATTCATATAGTTAGGCATGGAATCCAAAGTATGTGATATTTTGGGTTTATGATGTCTAAGGTTATTATGGATTCCAAATATTGTAGTTTGACATTTTCTTTTCTGCGACCGTAAGTGTAATATGTGGTGTATCGCCGGTTTCGTTGCTATATGTCAACGACAATTGGGATACGCATATTCACTTACGTTGATGACATGTAATGTTATGTGTTGATGTAATAAGTTATATTGGATCGTCGCGTTTTGAATAGCCGGGGGTTTTATGTGAGATGAGAGTTTTTATTTTCATTCATGTAAAATTAATTGTATGTAATATTCTTTTATTGGGGCACTTCCGGGTTGAGGATGATGTCACCATTGTTGTATATTATTTACTTTTCCGCATTATGATAGACCCAAGGAGGGGAGCACAAGTAACCGGGTTCTAGAGTCCAGTGGGAGACCAAATCGAGGAGTCGAGTCCAGATCTCCTAACTCTAGAATTGGTAGGGTTGCTTGCCGCTCTCGTAGGGGTCAAGGGATGTGGGTTTGGCTATTCATCACGACCGTGGAATCCGTGTTTTATACAGGCTCAAAATAAAACACGGACCTCCTAGTATATCCAATATTTCATATGTTTCTTCTGCTGCTCTGTGATGTGATCACTGTGGATTCTGAGACGAATGTATATACATTATATATGAGATATATAGTAGACGTTGCTTATGTTTTGCACCCGCGCTAGTCCCGTCCCACTATGTCGTTAGTTAAGTAACCTAACGGTGCATAATGGGACATTGTGGCGAATGCGGATGGCATAAGCGTACATTGTATTTTTCGTTTCTTCTATGATACTTAGGAAGTATAAATGATGGGACTTCATTAATGAGATTAATGAAAGAAAAGAAACCTAAAAGATTTTGTAGAATCAAATTTTCAAAAAGGGTAGCTCTAGTTTTTGCTTTGCATAGCGGTATTCCTTATAGAATATCCAGCATCTTATTCGATAAGGAAAGAGCTGAGATCCCTTCACCGGGAGTGACCTCTTTAGCAAAAGGCTAGCAGATGCTACAACACTCGGTTTGTCTTTTGATTGCTTTTATATTTCTGCTTTGCATAGTGATATTTATGAAATATCCTGCACCTTATTCGATAAGGAAAGAGCCGAGATCCCTTCACCGGGAGTGACCTCTTTAGCAAAACTAGTGAAAGCCTCAAAAACACTCCTTTTCAAAATCACTCAATTCTACAACGATATCAAGTTCATTACGCAAAAGGTTTTCTGAAAAACCTGTCGTAGCCCTCCGTCATTTCAGATAAGTACCACTTAATATTCGTGTTACGTTTGTTGGCCTGCGTCAAGGCGTAGTGTGCGGTAGCTAACTAGTGCTTATCTGCAATATAAGATGAGATTGGATTAGGGTAATCGTGCGACTTTGTTGGCCAGCGTCAAGGGTCGTGCGGGTGGGTTTAATTCAATCAGGAAATGACGGGTTGAACTTGACTAGCGGACTATGGTTTTTTGGCCTGCGTCAAGGTCATAGGACGCTAGGGGCAAAATGTTGTCGGGAATTTCAAGCGTTGAAATTTGCAATGAGATTGTATACCTTCTATGAGATAGTTGGATCCTGATACCCACTGCGAGTAAGTGTTACTCCTGGGAGAGTTTTACACAAGACAATTAGCCGATCAAGTAGGTGTCTAGAAAGGTGTTTACGGGGTTATGCCTCTGGGAAAGCGAGGTTTATTTTAATTAGGTCCGTGCGAAAGCATGGGGAATCTCCCACAAAGTACCAACACTGGCCTGGCTGAAAGATTGGCGAAATTGTAGGGTGTAATTAATCCTGGCTAGTCTTTCCTTTTAAGGTTTGAAGGAAGATTTGATAAAAACAGTAGGAGCCATCCTGATTAGATAAAATAATAACCAATCTGATCTTGCAAGAGCATACGCTAAAGTGTTTTCTTCTCTCTCTCTCCAGGTAGCGACCATGTCAGGCCTTAATCAAGATAATAATATGGATGTATTGACCGAACCCGCTTGTTATACTGAGCTGGGGAACGTAGGTTCCGTTTGTTCTTATAATTGTTATAAGATTGAGAAGGAAATAAGGGTATATCCAGATTCCCACGCCGCCCAAACGAAGAAGAAGCATGCTGATGCATCTTCTTCAGGTGTGTTAGTCATTGAGAACTGTTTCTCAGTTCACTCTATATCCTGGGTATTAGATACCGGGTCAGGATCCCACATATGTAATATGTTACATGGGCTAAGAAAAGGTAGAGAACTGGGAATGGGTGATCATTCCGTAAGAGTAGGGAATGGTGCAAATATTGCAGCCAAAGCAGTTGGCGAATATCACCTTGTATTGCCAAATGGTAATACATTGATTCTGAACGAATGCTATTACATTCCGACCCTGATATGCAATCTTATATCAGTTTCTTTATTAAGTAAAGAAGGATATAATTTTGTAGTATAGGATAATGTTATGAACATCTTCCTGGATCAAAAGTTGATTGGATCAGGCTCCTTAAATAATGGCATATACGTTCTAGATCAAACCACAGTTCTTAATGTACAAAACACACACAAGTGGAAGAGTTCAGAAATGAACGAATCCTTCTTGTGGCATTGTAAACTAGGTCATATCAATGCGACAAGACTAGCTAAGTTACATAAGGATGGATATTTGAATCCGTTCGAATTTTTCATCTTATGACACTTGCCAGTCATGTCTCAAAGGCAAGATGACCAAAACTCCGTTTACAGGACATGGAGAAAGAGCTAGTGAGCTCTTGGGACTGATGCATAGTGATGTATGCGGTCCCATATCTACACATGCCAGGAATGGTTCTTCGTACTTCATTACATTCACTGACGATCTCTCAAGATACGGACATGTGTTCCTGATGAAACACAAGTCTGAAGCTTTTGAGAAATTCAAGGAATATAAATCCGAAGTCGAGAACCAAACGGGTAAAAATATTAAAATCCTACGATCTGATCGAGGAGGTGAATACTTGAGCATGGAGTTCCTGGACTTTCTAAAAGAGAATTGGATTCTCTCTCAGCTTACTCCTCCGTATACACCACAGCACAACGGTGTATCGGAACGGAGGAATCGCACCCTATTAGATATGGTGCGCTCTATGATGAGCACCGCTGAGTAACCTATTTCCTTTTGGGGATATGCACTGGAGACAGCTGCAGACCTATTGAATATGGTTCCCACCAAATCTGTATCAACCACTCCATATGAGATATGGAAAGGAAAGAGATCATATCTTAATTATATTAAGATATGGGGTTGTCCGACATATGTGAAAACAAAACATCCGGACAAGCTCACGGCAAGGTATTTTCTGTGTAAGTTTATTGGATATACCAAACATTCGCACGGGTATATCTTCTACCACCCCGAGGAACAAAAGGTGTTTGTTTCTCGACATGCCGCCTTTTTAGAAAAGGAATTTCTTGCAAAGGAAATTAGTGGCGAGGAGGTAGAACTGGAAGAAGTTCCAGCAATACAAACTACGACAGATGATTTGGTAAAACCAGAGGATTCGATGGCTCCCAACGAACCTCAGCCTCTCTGCCGATCTAGTAGGGTTCCTCATCCACCTGAGAGATACTACGGTTTTCTCATTGATGGTGGAAGCGAGGATTGCATAATGGAGGATGATGACCCAACTACCTTCGAGCAGGCCATCACGAGTGGAGACTCTGTGAAGTGGCTAGATGCAATGCGATCTGAGATGGAATCCATGTACACCAACAAAGTATGGACTTTGGAAGTTGCTCCTGAAGGGGTAAAACCCATTGGGAGCAAATGGATCTTTAAGAAGAAACTTGGTGTAGATGGAAAAGTTGAGACTTTCAAAGCTAGACTTGTCACAAAGGGTTTTTATCAATGACCAGGTATGGATTATGACGAAACCTTTTCTCTAGTGGCTATGCTTAATTCTATCCGGATCCTACTTGCCATCGCTGCATACCATGACTATGAAATCTGGCAAATGGATGTTAAGACCTCCTTTCTAAATGGTGATTTGGAAGAGTGCGTGTACATGACTCAGCCAGAAGGCTTCGTAGACAGTGGGAGCAGCGGAAAGGTGTGCAAGCTGCTTAAATCCATCTACGAGTTAAAGCAAGTATCGCGGAGTTGGAACATCTGTTTTGATGTCGTTATCAAAGAGTTTGATTTCGTCAAAAACGTAGATGAACCTTGTATATACAAGAAGGTGGCAGAGAGTAAGGTTGTCTTCCTCGTATTGTACGTGGATGACATACTCTTGATAGGAAATGACATTCCTATGCTGCAATCGGTCAAGCTCTTCTTATCACAAAGATTCTCAATGAAAGATCTAGGGGATGCCTCCTACATCTTAGGGATTAAGATCTATAGAGATAGATCTAAATAGATACTGGGATTGTCCCAATCCAGGTATATTGACACCATACTAAAGAGGTTTAGTATGGAAGAATCCAAGCGTAGGTTTTTACCCACGATCTCAGGACTCACTCTCTCCAAAGAGATGTCTCCCAAGACTGATTTGGAGAGAGCTCGCATGCAAGGGATACCCTATGCTTCGGCAGTAGGCTCTATCATATACGCGGTGCTATGTATCAGACCCGATGTAGCACACTCACTAAGTGTAGTTAGTAGGTATCAAGAAGATCCTGGAGAGAGTCACTGGACAGCTGTGAAGAGCATTCTCAAGTACTTGAGAAGGACTAAAGAGATGCTATTGGTGTATGGTAACGGAGAACTCCAAGTGGAGTCCTTTACCGATTCGAGCTTCCAGAGTGATAAGGACGACTCTAAGTCGCACTCGGGATTTGTCTTTACCCTCAATGGAGGGGCGGTATGCTGTAAGAGTTCCAAGCAGGAAACCGTGGCAGACTAGACGATGGAGGCTG
Source organism: Agapanthus africanus (assembly GCA_030015575.1). Taxonomy (NCBI): domain Eukaryota; kingdom Viridiplantae; phylum Streptophyta; class Magnoliopsida; order Asparagales; family Amaryllidaceae; genus Agapanthus; species Agapanthus africanus. The sequence continues at coordinate 194,166,524 of CM057339.1, read as the reverse complement.
AATACATCGCTGCCAACGATGCTGCCAAAGAGGTTGTCTGGATGAAGAAGTTCATAACTGAACTTGGAGTGGTTCCATCCATTGAGTATCTAATACCTTTGTATTGTGATAACAATGGAGCGGTGTCTTTGGCCAAGGAACCCAGGTCCCATCAGCGATCCAGGCATATTCTGAGGCGGTATCACCTGATCCGGGAGATAGTTGATCGCCGGGAGATCGAGGTCAGGAGAGTTGACACGAAGAACAACACAGTGGATCCATTCATGAAGGCCATTCCCCAGATACAGTTCGAGAGACTCTTCGGGATGTTGGGTACGCGATGCTACAGCAGCTAGCCCTAGTACATGTATGAGATTGTTAGTTGTATGTATGCCCTAGAAGCCATTGTTGTACATATGATGTATATTATAGTGGATGCTTGGACATATATAGAGAGGACTTTCTTGCTCGACATGATAGTATGCTATCTGGTTGCTCTTTATCTTAACATGTATATTTGTCTCTTACTGTCTTGTGGTTACATGTTGGTAAAGCCCTTAGGATGTGTACTTGACTACCAGGATTATGATGCAGATCATACTAGTGGGGCCATGGTAGTCCATAAGTTCATCCTTTAATGTTCCTAGTCGTGGGTGTATCGAGACGGGGCATCAATATATCAAAGTAGACTAGCGTATACGTTTCTCGACCCATGTGATGGGCGATGGATGATCCCATATCCATTGGTGTTTTACATCAGAGATGGTATACGGGTGCTCAGTGGAGACTGGGTACACTGGACGGACTCGCCGAGAACTCCTAGATGGTATTATACCTGACGTCAGATAGCAGTTCTTTGGTGACACTGGTACAGGTTAGTCTGTAGACCCGAGATCGTCATAGATTCTTATGTGATTCCCACTGTGCTTTGATTTCCATCTTACCACGTTCAAGAGGACATGCAAAACGGTGGTTTTTGGGTACAGTCCCGAGTCACATGGAAGCAATGAGCGATAGGAGGGGTTTCTTCTCTCCCGGTATTGGGGGTTGATGTTGCGCTGTGCTCGATTGGCCATAACAGGGAAGTCCCTGGCCAGGGATGATTTAGAGATTTACTGGTAAGTGTTATCAGTAGTTTCTCGACCCGTTATGAGCCTCATATCGGCATGACTTATCGGTTATTGGGGTCTGACGTTTACCACCCCTAGACTGGATATGAGACATATCAGACGAGTAGACCGGACTGTACGGTAGTGTTACTGACAGGCTTTACAAGAGCTAGAGCAGGCTTGCTTGCTGATCTTCTGATCGTTCAATACCCGGGTAGCCGTTACGTCCAGCTAGTACCACTGACGGCTTGTGGGTGCTTGATATGATCATCACTTATTGCCGGAGTATTGACGAGTCTTTAAAGTCCTACATAGAGGTTTTACTGGCTCAGGCAAACGAAGTAGGAGCACATATGTGATATGTGCGGGACCGAGAATAATGCGAGTATGTGATATTGTATTTTATTCTCGCGATATTTGTATCGGTCGGTTATATGTGATATAGCCGGGTTATTGAATCAAGTGTTGATTCGATAAGTTGGTACATATAATATTAGTCGGTTATATGAGATATAGCCAGACTATTAAATCAAGTGTTGATTTGATAATTTAGTGTATAATTGTATATTTGATATACTAGTTTACATTAACTAATATTAGCTCACTTAAGCATTTATTTTTCTCACATGTGCACACTTATTATATATGTGATATATATTAATTGTGTTCTATTTTGTGTCATGGTTGATGACACACACTACATGGGTGTTGTAAGTGCACGGCGGCGCCCCGGCCGTCAATCCGACGGCCAAACGCGGAAACGGTGATAAACTTTAATTTTTGCGGACTCAGCAAACCGGCACCACCGCGCACTAAACCCCGGATCGTGCCATTAAACTAGTCTAAGCTAACAAGAGGATGGATTATAGATATACCGACTGATCCGAGTCCTCCGGTCTTCATCTCCACTCCGATCTCCTCGCGGGATCTACGGTCGTCGCCTCCTCGCCGGAAGGGCACCACGTCGCCTGCATCTTTTACGGGCTCCCACCTCAATACCGAGGCAACTCGGGCGCGAAGTTGGCTGGCCGACGCGTCCAAGATTTGTTGTAGAATAATGTAGAAACTTGTCTCTTTTGGGGTTTAGGAGGTTGCCATTTATGGAGGAATTTGTAGACAAGAATTTTTCCATGGATGCTAGAGAAAAATGGAGCATGCTAGAAAAAGGATGGAGCCACCTAGCAAATGAGCTCGGCCACTTCTATAAAAAGTGCTCACTGTGAAAAAATAGAATGAAGCAAGCTCTCTCTCTGTGCACACAAAGCAACCAAAATGAATAAATATATATAAATTAATCAAGCCCCCACAAACCATTCCAGCACACTCAATTTTCATTCATTCATTTTCTAAGGAAATAATCCACTATACAAATTAACCCCCACACCATTCCCAAACAGTGCCGGCCCATTCCCAAATCCCATACTCTTTCATGTCAAATAAATGCATCATGGAGCAAAGATATGAAGCTATCATAATCAATCTTTTATGCAAGAAACCCCCTTCCACAAAAGTTATTTGCACAATTGCAAATAACCCCCTCCATCGGAAAAGTCCGGCCGGGAAAGAACAAAGGAAAACCGGCCGGAACGGAATGCAAACTGGCAACTCCAGAAAACTGGTCCCGTAATAAATTACAGGAAAACCCCCATACTGTGCATACACACCCGCATCTGTATTCCGTCCGGATACAAATGCAATGAGACAGAATCTACACTGTACTAAACTAGGACCGGCTTAAACCAAAGCCGGCTAGTAATATCCGTTCGATCCTGATGCGTGCAATACCGCACGTATCTGATCGAACCCTGCCATATAACCATACGGCCACGAGTACAAACTGTCCGATCCTGATCCGTGCAATACCGCACGTATCTGATCGGACCCTGCCATTCTCCATACGGCCTCTACAGCGTTTCGCCCGAAAGCTTGAGTAACTGAAAGTGTGGTGGACTCTAAAGACTCGTCAATACTATGGCTGTGGATTTAACCACTAGCACGTCAGAGGTATAAGCCAATACGTAACGGGCCACCAGCTATTGACTAAAAGGGACGTCGATGAGTGAACTCATCCTGACACCCTACTGAGCCTGTCAGTGACAATATCCGTACAGTCCGGTCCGTTCGTCTATGAGCATCGCATGTCGGGCCTAGGGGGTTGGTAAAAGTCAGACCCCCAAAAGCGGTACAAGTCGTGTCGGAGTGTAGCCCAGAACACCCTGAGATACTACTGGAATACCTACCAGTAAATCTCCTGCCTTGGCCAAGGTCTTCGTGTAATGGCTCTCCTAGACACAGCGCGACCTCACCCCCAATACCGGGAGAGACGAACCCCTGAAGATCCGCTCACTGCCTCCATGTGGCTCGGGACTGTACCCAACTAAAACCTGTTTGCACGACTCCTTTGAGCCGTGGTAGGGTAGTAATCAAAGTACAGTGGGAACTCACATGAGACAAATGACGATCCCCAGGTCGATGAACTAACCTGTACACATGTCACCTGGGAACTGCTATCTGACGTCAGGTATAAGACCAACTAGCATGTTCCCGGCGAGTCCTGTCCGGTGTACTCATAACCCAATGAGCACCTGTATACATCTTAGGTGAACCAACTGACACCAGTGGCTTGTGAGACCGGCCACCGCCCCTCGTCGGGGTCGGGGTCTCGACTGTATACACTAGTCTACTCTGGAGAATCGATGCCCTGTCTCGAAACTCCCACGACTAGGGACCTTTTAAGGATGTGCTAATAGACTCCAGCTCTCACTTATATGATCGCCCTCATACTGCCGGCAGTCAAGCATGAATCCTAGGGGCTCTATCAACGTGCAATAGCGACATGTCATGTCACCTAAAGCAGTACACGATGATAAAGGTAAACCAGATAGCATACTATCATCTCGAGTAAGACTGTCCTACTGGGACAGGTCCTCCCCTCAATCATTGCAATCACGTGCCTGTGATCCAATAATTGACTCTGAGGGCACTATCTCCAACAATCTCCCACTTGCACTCAAGGCTAATTATTGCGATGTCGCATACTCACAGCCCGTGTGATACCGAACACCCAACTCCTCTACTGGTCAGTCTCACAAAGCTCGTTTGCGAAACTATTGCGTTCAAGGAATAGCCTCAGCGAGTGGATCCGCTTAGATGTTTCTTTCTATGTCTCTCTATATCTCAAGTTCGCGGAGAAAACCATCTCCCGAAATGAGCAATACCTGTCTTAGAATGTCTGGATGTCTGATGGGACCTAGCTCATAAATGAACTCCAAATCCAAACTTCTTAGACTGTATCGTCAACTGAACTTAATCAGTATCCTGCGCCATGCCACCCTCAGTATTGCCTTGGATCACCTGTCCAAAATACTGCCCCTCGTTAGAGGGAAAACTATAGCTCTGACAGCCACTCTGTCATCCAGGTCACCTTGGAAGCCTGGAGTGATAACCGTCTCCTTAAAGGAGGCAGCCGTTATCATATCCCTAGAACATCTACTTATGTTCTAAAACTGCTTCCGACTGTATCTCCAGGATTGGATCAATGTCAACTTATTGCATCTAGTGCAAGAACAACATCTGGTGTGGTACTTGACATGTCATGATTGACTCAATTGCCTAAGCAAGTGATCTGCCAATCATACACATCCCTCTCTACTTTAGTCTATAAGACACCTTTAGAGAGGGTGACTCCATCACTTGCAGGTACACTACCGTGCCAGGAGTCGTCCATTCTAAATACTCTTAGAATGCTGTCAAAGTACCCTGATTGGGAAACCACCCAAATCTAGATCTAAAACCATAGATCTAGTAACCAGTATGTCTGATATAATGTCCAAGTCCCTTGTGGAGAAAACACTGTGTGACGACCAAAGTACAACCGATCGTAGTATAGGAATATCACTTCCTACTACCTTCTCAACAGATCCATCCCCTATTCTGATGACGTCAAACCTATGACTGTCACATCAGAAATAGATGATCTATCTCCTCTACATCTGCTTTAGTCTATAAATAGACATAAGCCTGATGTCCACTAATGCTTCCGCTGCTCCCACTGACTACGACAACCCTCTGGCAGAGTCATATAGACGTGCACTTCTAAAGCTAGTTTAGAACGACGCTATACTCATCCTCCTGCCGGGTCTCGCAGCCTGGAACAACAACAATGGCGAGTGTGGGTAAACAAGAACTTCCCTGTCACCGTCCTTGAGGCTACCGGAGTACCTCTCGGGTGCCTGAAGTTACCCACCTTGTCTGCGGAGTGGCCAATGGAATGTCAAATCAGATTGAATCTTTAGGTTCCTTATCAAATCTTCAGTAATCGTTTGCGGTTCTGGAATCACTTCCAGTTCTACCATACTCCCACTGCTGTTTTTGAAAAAATCCATTTTTAATAAAACTGTAGTGAGTCTTGAACAATATTTCTATTGATCTCCCAGATGGTAGAACGTCAACCCTCGTCATAGCCTGGGTCAACCCACAAACAGCCATTACAGAAACGTGCCTTGAGTTATCCAGAGTCTGGTTTTAATCATAAGCCGGACAACTCCCCGTACCTTAACATCGTTAAGATATGAACTGTTCTATATCCAATATAGAACCAGAGGCACTGATTTAATTTAACCAGATTCAAATCATGCAGCTATCTCCAGTGCATGTCAACTAAATGGAAGGAGGCCGATCAGCATTACTCAACTTAGGAATGCTTCCAATTATGAGTAACCTGAAAGAGAAGTAATTTCTCTTTATCATTACTATCAACTGAATACCATACACAAGTATCTACATCTTCGATTACTTTGAAGAATCCCGATACTTGCTACACCTGGTTCTCTACTCTATTCAAATACCTATAACTCCTCAAAACTCAGACCCTGTGTTTCTACGAAACACATGTCTAAGAACTAGAGAAGTCAAAAGTAAACAGAATATAGTATGAGGACCAACCCCTCTGTCCTAATGGACACTGGACAACATACAATACTCTGTATGAGTCCGCTGAGTCTAACAACTCTTTCACTGTGTGTCGTAGGTTGAAAACTGTACTTATGGTTAAGAAGAATTACACCGCTGTTTAATGCTCCTTACCTAACCATCTACTGATATAGGTAAATGTCATCGACATAATATCAAAAGGTATATCTCACTCTATGAAAATAGACGTACAGATATATCAATTTGAAATTGGTGCACAACAGCGGATATTCAAAACCAAATATTTGCCAACCGGCAAACATCCCAGATGATCTCCTCAAATATCACCGATTACAACGAATCCCGATATAATGAGGATGATCACCTAATTCCCAATAACTTACTCCCACTCATCATCTGTAAAACCATACAGATGTGAGAATCATACCTGGTAAATACATACCCTGGAGTAAGTATCCAATCGGGAAATCAGTTTTCTTTTAACATTACACAGTGAAACTGAAACATTGAAATGTTTCGGTGGGGTATCCTGGTATTCTTAGTAATGCCTCTACCATTATCCAGATTCACAACTATAACCGTATAATTCTTTGCCACCTCTCCAAATCCCTTCATATGTCTTTAGTCATTACCTTCTGTACACCCCTTTAGGCCAAATGGTTTTCTTCCTTTCCTACCGTTCGGCACCAGCCTATGGTTTGGAAGAAGACTATCCAAAAAGCATAAAGGGTGTACTGTCCTAATCCTAGGAGCACTCGCAACGCGAGAGAAGGTGAAGATAAAAGACACCTGAATGTACTTTACTCCTATTTCTCCTGAACCAGGATCCATCCCCGAACTGGAACAAGTTCCTTTCGAGTTCGTATATAACCATACGATGGATTATCCAATAAAATGGGATCTTCATAGTGATACGGAGTGTCCTGGAGAAATACAAAGGTGATTTAGGATTGGCGAAGAAATACTTGGTTTGTTCGTGAATAGCAGTTGCAACTTACTTTGCCCTCTTACTAATCCCTTTCTTTGTCTTAACTCAATACCTTCTGTACACCGTTTAGGCTAATTAGTTTTCTTCATTCCCTACCGGTCGGCACCAGCCTATGGTTTGGAAGAAGACTATCCAATTTGCACAATAGGTGTACTACTCCTAAACCAAGGAGTACTCGCAACCTGAGAGAGGATGAAAAGAAAAGACAACTGAATAATCCTATCCGTTTTCTCCAGAACCAGAAACCATCCTCGAAGTCCTTCGAGTTCGTATCTAACCATACGATGGTTTTGTCCAATGGAAGTGGACGTTCGTAGTAATACGGGGTGTCCTGGAGAAAAGGGTAAAAGTAGGAGTGGCAATGAGGTCTGCAACTCTGACAATCCAAAAGCCAGTGTTAAGAAGGTTCGGTCAACTTGGTCACTGAGTCATAGTCTTAGGGTCGGGTCAATGGTCGCTAACAGAGAGAGAGAGAAAAGAAACACTCAGCGTGCACTCTATCCTAGATCAGAATGGTTACCAATTTATCTAATCTGGAAACCTCCCACTGTACCTCAAACTCTCCTCCAAACCTGAAAGAAGAATTAGTCGGGGTCACCCGAGGAGTAAACCAACTCATCAGTGGGAATCGGGATCCAACTCTCATCGCATGATAACGTGACGGAATGCGCTCACGGTATCACACTCCAGAAGGTATGCGCATATCTGGCAAGTTTCAGTTCTTTTGAAACTCCCGATGTGATTTCTGCCCCATGCTCTTATGACCTTGACTAAGGCCAACAAATCATAAGTCACATGTCAAGTTCTACCCGTCATTGTCCAGGTTGATTTGAACCCACCCGTACAAGCCCTTGACTAAGGCCAACAAGGCTATACAACTGTCCCAAACCAACACATCTATCTATGCAGCATATGAATACCCAATAGCTACCAAACACTGTGCCTTGACTAAGGCCAACAAACACAGCTTGAATACTATTGACTACCCATATGAAACGACGGAGGGCTACGAATGGTTTCTGGCGAAAACCTTTAACGTAATGAACTTGATCTCGTTGAAGGAACTGATAGCTTTTTAGAAAATATAGTGACGAAAACCTTTACTAAAGAGGTCACTCCCGGTGAAGGGATCTCGGCTCTTTCCCCGTAGAATGGGGTGCAGGATATTCCAACTGAATACCACGGTGCAAAGCAAAAGTAATCGGCTATAGTGAAGGTATTGCCCTGACGCAAACTTCTGTCCAAGGGGTCACTCCCGGTGAAGGGATCTCGGCCCTTGCCTCGTCGACTGAGGAGCAGGATATTCCAAATGAATACCACGATGCAAAACAAAAGTGAACGTCCTTGCAATAACAGCTTTTTGAAAAGTGTTCCAACAACATCAGAATAGGTTTGTTTAACTTGCATTGATCCGAATCAACGCAGTCCCATCAATTGATCACACCACAAAGAACGAAAATATACTGACATACGTATATGCCATCCGCATTCGCCACTGGGTCCCGTCATCACTCGTTAGGTTAGCTTACTAACGACAGAGCGGGGACTGGACTAGCGCGGATGAAAAACATATACAACATCTACTAATATATATACAAATATATTATATTTCGCTCAAGGCGTGAAAAGAAATGCAACATCACAGAAATGTACAGCATCACAGAACAATACAGATATCTGGAATCCCCGGGTTTCACAGAGCCACTACTGAAACCCGACGTTCCCCTGGTCGTGTGGATAGCCTGTGCAATGAAATCCTAGACCCCTACGGGCGCGGCAAGTCACCCGCCAAAACCTGAAGCGAGGCAGCCCCCTTCAGCTCCGTGAATGGACCACCCAGCACTCCACGGAATCCGGCAACTTGGGCACCCCTCCTGGGTCAACCTGTACCCCCTACGAGTGCAGCGAATAGCCTGCCAATCCCAGAGTGAAGCCCCCTCCGTCCCAATGCCATGAGATGCGGGCTTGTTGCCTTCCAGAACCCGGCTATCCGTGCACCCCTCCGCGGGGTAATCCTAATACAGAAAGTAAAATATACATACACCGGGTACATCGACCGCAACCAGGTCGTGCCCCAAAAGAATAATACAATCAGGCAATGACGGCAGTCCACATGTCGGACGCTCGCCCCGCAACAACAAATGTACATAATACAACAGCACAGTACTAGCATTGCATCCAGGCTATCCCCCACGACCGATCCGCAACATCACAGCAAATACATAGAACATCAACGTGAAAATCACGTTCGCAAATCCGTCTAACCGGGCTATAGCAGTTAGACCGGATTTACCGATCGAGTGACATTCACGGTCGCAGATATAATGTAAATACTGTGAAATAATGTGTTTAAAATATCCGATCGATCAATCTTTAACAAGTGGGCCCCAAAGTACTACTGTAGCACTCACAGAAAATCTGGGCCCAATATTAATATTCCAAAACCCATAAAATAATCCCAGAAGCCCACTGGAAAATTTCGAAGCATTGATCCCACCAACCTGCGGCGGAACCGCGGCTAAAGAGGGGTTATGGCCGCGGTTCCGCGGTCGTACGGAGGGATCATGTTGTCGAATTTTCCCAGTTTTCTTAGAACTCCCTGCACATCATTTTGAGACCACCTGAAAAAAAATTTTAGAGACCAAAAAATTTCAACAGAAAACTGATGTGTACAAAAATGCAAGTTTTGGAATTTTGGTCGATCGGAAATGAAAAACACATCAAACGAAGCTAGACGAAGTTAATGGCGAGGCTCTGATACCACTGTAAGTGCACGGCGGCGCCCCGGCCGTCAATCCGACGGCCAAACGCGGAAACGGTGATAAACTTTAATTTTTGCGGACTCAGCAAACCGGCACCACCGCGCACTAAACCCCGGATCGTGCCATTAAACTAGTCTAAGCTAACAAGAGGATGGGTTAGAGATATACCGACTGATCCGAGTCCTCCGGTCTTCATCTCCACTCCGATCTCCTCGCGGGATCTACGGTCGTCGCCTCCTCGCCGGAAGGGCACCACGTCGCCTGCATCTTTTACGGGCTCCCACCTCAATACCGAGGCAACTCGGGCGCGAAGTTGGCTGGCCGACGCGTCCAAGATTTGCTGTAGAATAATGTAGAAACTTGTCTCTTTTGGGGTTTAGGAGGTTGCCATTTATGGAGGAATTTGTAGACAAGAATTTTTCCATGGATGCTAGAGAAAAATGGAGCATGCTAGAAAAAGAATGGAGCCACCTAGCAAATGAGCTCGGCCACTTCTATAAAAAGTGCTCACTGTGAAAAAATAGAATGAAGCAAGCTCTCTCTCTGTGCACACAAAGCAACCAAAATGAATAAATATATATAAATTAATCAAACCCCCACAAACCATTCCAGCACACTCAATTTTCATTCATTCATTTTCTAAGGAAATAATCCACTATACAAATTAACCCCCACACCATTCCCAAACAGTGCCGGCCCATTCCCAAATCCCATACTCTTTCATGTCAAATAAATGCATCATGGAGCAAAGATATGAAGCTATCATAATCAATCTTTTATGCAAGAAACCCCCTTCCACAAAAGTTATTTGCACAATTGCAAATAACCCCCTCCATCGGAAAAGTCCGGCCGGGAAAGAACAAAGGAAAACCGGCCGGAACGGAATGCAAACTGGCAACTCCAGAAAACTGGTCCCGTAATAAATTACAGGAAAACCCCCATACTGTGCATACACACCCGCATCTGTATTCCGTCCGGATACAAATGCAATGAGACAGAATCTACACTGTACTAAACTAGGACCGGCTTAAACCAAAGCCGGCTAGTAATATCCGTTCGATCCTGATGCGTGCAATACCGCACGTATCTGATCGAACCCTGCCATATAACCATACGGCCACGAGTACAAACTGTCCGATCCTGATCCGTGCAATACCGCACGTATCTGATCGGACCCTGCCATATCTCCATACGGCCTCTACAGCGTTTCGCCCGAAAGCTTGAGTAACTGAAAGTGTGGTGGACTCTAAAGACTCGTCAATACTATGGCTGTGGATTTAACCACTAGCACGTCAGAGGTATAAGCCAATACGTAACGGGCCACCAGCTATTGACTAAAAGGGACGTCGATGAGTGAACTCATCCTGACACCCTACTGAGCCTGTCAGTGACAATATCCGTACAGTCCGGTCCGGTCGTCTATGAGCATCGCATGTCGGGCCTAGGGGGTTGGTAAAAGTCAGACCCCCAAAAGCGGTACAAGTCGTGTCGGAGTGTAGCCCAGAACACCCTGAGATACTACTGGAATACCTACCAGTAAATCTCCTACCTTGGCCAAGGTCTTCGTGTAATGGCTCTCCTAGACACAGCGCGACCTCACCCCCAATACCGGGAGAGACGAACCCCTGAAGATCCGCTCACTGCCTCCATGTGGCTCGGGACTGTACCTAACTAAAACCTGTTTGCACGACTCCTTTGAGCCGTGGTAGGGTAGTAATCAAAGTACAGTGGGAACTCACACGAGACAAATGACGATCCCCAGGTCGATGAACTAACCTGTACACATGTCACCTGGGAACTGCTATCTGACGTCAGGTATAAGACCAACTAGCATGTTCCCGGCGAGTCCTGTCCGGTGTACTCATAACCCAATGAGCACCTGTATACATCTTAGGTGAACCAACTGACACCAGTGGCTTGTGAGACCGGCCACCGCCCCTTGTCGGGGTCGGGGTCTCGACTGTATACACTAGTCTACTCTGGAGAATCGATGCCCTGTCTCGAAACTCCCACGACTAGGGACCTTTTAAGGATGTGCTAATAGACTCCAGCTCTCACTTATATGATCGCCCTCATACTGCCGGCAGTCAAGCATGAATCCTAGGGGCTCTATCAACGTGCAATAGCGACATGTCATGTCACCTAAAGCAATACACGATGATAAAGGTAAACCAGATAGCATACTATCATCTCGAGTAAGACTGTCCTACTGGGACAGGTCCTCCCCTCAATCATTGCAATCACGTGCCTGTGATCCAATAATTGACTCTGAGGGCACTATCTCCAACAGGTGTATGGTACTTACACCATACTAATTATAATGTAGGGTTTAAATATTTAAAGTAAATCCAAATTAGTGGATAATTAGCCACATGCATGATGCTTGTAGAAGCTTATGGATGCATTGACTTAGTCCACTCATTTTGTTTTACTTAAGATATTTATTAATCTAACCATTATAATTTAGCTATGGTTATCTCTCTACATGTGTTAGTATATGATACAAACTCACCCATGGTTGATTGTATCACCTCATTAGTTCATTCTCATCTCTTGACTTCATCTTCTTCATCCTTAAGAAAAAGCTTGCTAGCTTTTTCCAAAGTGAGAAAATATTGTGAGAAAAATAAAACTAAAGTGAGCCCACTTCCTACTTCATCATCCTATACTAGATTAGCACTTTAGTATAGGGTGTTAGCTTCACTAATCTCTCATTAGTGAAGTAGTAGCTTGAGTTAGTGTCTCCTCGACGTAGATCATCTTTAGCCTCGAAGACTTCAAGCAAGATCGTTCCTTTCACCTTGAGAAGCTATACAAGAGTCCAGGAGTTCCATGATCGCAGCGAAGGGACCACTACAAGGAGCTATTGAAGTGAAGAACCGGTCTACAAAGGTTGTATTCCGTTATCACTTAGATGTAAATTTATTTACTTTCTAGTTTAGCTCCTAAAACTCTAGTTAGATCCTAGGTTAGGGTTGTTTGGCACACTGAATTTTTAAATACGGCATGTTTAATGCCTTGTGAAACCTTGTGGTTGTGCCTAAGAACCTTACATTTACCAGGTTTGATTCTCACATCTGTATGGTTTTACAGATGATGAATGGGAGTAAGTTATTGGGAATTAGGTGATTATATCCTCATTATATCGGAATTCATTGTAATTGGTGATATTTGAGGAAATCCCCTGGGGTTTTGCCTGACGGCAAATATTTGGTTTTGAATATCCGTTGTTATGCACCAATTTCAAACTGATATATCTGTACATTATTATATAAAGTGAGATATAACTTTTTGAAAGTATGTCCATGACATTTACGTGTATCAGTTGATGATTGGGTAAGGAATATTAAACAGCGGTGTAATTCTTCTTAACCATAGTACGGTTTTCAACCCACGACGCACAGTGTTTGAGTTATTCAACTTAGGGGACTTATACAAAGTATTGTATGTTGTCCAGTTTCCATTAGAACAGAGAGGTTGGTGCTCGTACTATATTCTGTTTACTTGTGACTTCTTTAGTTTTTAGAAAAGTATTTCGTAGAAATATAAGGTCCAAATTTTGAGAACTTATAGGTATATGAATAAAGTAGAGAACCATGTGTTTAATGTATCAGGATTCTTCAAGTTGATCGAAGATGTAGATACTTGTGTTTGCTATTCAGTTGATAGTAATGGTTTTGAGAACGTGCTTCTCTTTCAGGTTACTCATATCTGGATGCACTCCTAAGTTGAGTAATACTGATTGGCCTCTCTCCATTTAGTTGACATGCACTGGAGACAGCTGCATCATTTGAATCTGGTTCCAATTAAATCAGTGCCTCTGTTTCTATATTGTATATAGAATGGTTCATATCTTAACGATGTTAAGGTATATGGAGTCGTCCGGCTTATGCTTAAAACCAGACTCTGGATAACTCAAGGCACGTTTCTGTAATGGCAGTTTGTGGGTTATCACGGGCTATGACGAGGGGTAACCTTCTACCATATGGAAGATCAATAGTGATATTGTTCTTGACTTGCTACAGTTTTAGTAAAATGGACTTTTTCAGAAAACAGTAGTGGGAGTATGGTAGAACTGGAAGTGATTCCAGAACCATAAACGATTGCTGAAAATTTAATAGAACCTAAAGATTCAATCGGGTTTGACATTCCATTAGCCACTCCGCAGATATGGTGGGTAACCTCAGCCACCCGAGAGGTACTTCGGTATCCTCAAAGACGGTGACAGGGAGGTTCTTGTTTACCCAAACTTGACATTACTGATGTTCTAGACTATGAGACCTGGCAGGAGGATGAGTATAGCGTTGTTCTAAACTAGCTTTAGAAGTGCACGTGTAAATGACTCTGCCAGAGGGTTGTTGTAGTCAGTGGGAGCAGCGAAAGCATAGTGGACAGGTAGCTTGTGTCTATTTATAGACTAAAGCAAGTATAGCGGAGATAGATCATCTATTTTTGATGTGACGGTCATAGGCTTTGACTTCATCAGAATAGGAGATGGATCTATTAAGAATGTAGTAGGGTGTGATGTCCTGGTATTTGGATGACACACACTTTGTAGGAAGTGAAATTCCTATACTACAGTCGGTTATACTGTGATTGTCACACTGTGGTTTCTCCACATAGGATATGGATATTATACCTGTCATTCTGGTTACTAGATCTATGGTTTTAGATCTAGATTTGGGTAGTTTCCCAATCTGGGTATTTAGACAGTATTCTAAAGGTGTTTTAGAATGGACAACTCCTGCCATGGTAGTGTACCTGCAGGTGATGGAGTCACCCTCTCTGAAGGTATCTTACAGACTAAAGGGGAGAGAGATGTGCATGATTGGCACATCACTTGCTTAGGCAATTGAGTCAATCATGAGATGTCAAGTACCATACCAGATGTTATTTTTGCACTAGATGCAATAAGTTGATATATTAATCCAATCCTGGAGAAACTTTCGGAAGCAGTTTATGAACATAAGTAAATGTTCTAGAGATTTGGTAATGACGGCCTCCTTCGGGAGACGATTATCATTCCAGGCTTCCAAGGTGACCTGAATGACAGAGTGACTACCAGAGTTATATTTTTCCCTCTTTTGAGGGGCAGTAGTTTGGACAGGTGGTCCAAGCGGATACTGAGGGAAGCATGGCGTAGGATACTGATTAAATTCAGTTGACGATACGGTCTAAGATGTTTACTGGATTTGGAGTTCATTCGTGAACTGGGTCCCATCAGATATCTAGACATATTCTAAGACAGGTATTGCTCATTTCGGGAGATAGCTTTCTCCGCGAACTTGAGATAAAGAGAGACATAGAAAGAAACATTGGAGCGGATCCACTCACTGAGGCTATTTCTCGAACACAATAGTTTTACAAACGAGCTTTGTGAAACTGATTAGTAGAGAAATTGGGGGTTCGATATCACACGGGCTGTGAGTATGCGACACCGCAATAATTAGCCTTAAGTGTAAGTGGGAGATTGTTGGCTATAGTGCCCTCAAGTCAATTATTGGATCACAGGCACGTGATTGCAATGATTGAGGGAGGACCTATACCGGTAGAACAGTCTTACTCAAGATGATAGTGTACTATCTGGTTTGTCTTTATCATCGTGTACATGCTTCAGGTGACATTATAAATCACTATTACATATTGACAGAGCCTATAGGATTCATGCTTGACTACCAGCAGTATGATGGCGATCATATACGTGAGAGTTGGATGGTCTATAAGCACATCCTTAAAGTGTCCCTAGTCGTAGGAGTTTCGAGACTGGGCATCGATACTCCAAGAGTAGGCTAGTGTATACGGATCGAGACCCCGATGAGGGGCGGTGGCCAGTCTCACAAGCCATTGGTATTAGTTGGTTCACCTAAGATGTATACAGGTGCTCATTGGGTTATGAGTACACCGGACGGACTCACCGGGAAAATGCTAGTTGGTATTATACTTATTGTCAGATAGCAGTTCCCAGGTGATATGTGTACAGGTTAGTCTATCGACCTGAGATCGTCATTTGTCTCATGTGAGTTCCCACTGTGCTTTGATTACTACCCTACCATGGCTCAAAGGAGTCGTGCAAACAGGTTTTAGTTGGGTACAGTCCCGAACACATAGAGGCAGTGAGCAAATCGTCAGGGGATTCGTCTCTCCCGGTATATTAGGGGTTGATGTCGCGGAGTGCATGGGTGGCCATCGGTAGAAATCCTCGGCCGAGGTAGACGAGAATTACTGATTCGGATCAGTAGTTTCTCAGTTGGTGATAGTTTTCATACCGACACTAAATGTCGATTTATTAGGGGCCTGACTTTATCCTCCCCCCTAGACTCGATATGCGATACTCATAGACGAACGGACCGAACTCTATGGATATTGTCACTGTCAGGCTCAGTAGGGTTTCAGGATGAGTTTGCTCGTCGGCCTCCCTTTCGCTCAATACCTGGGTAGCTGTTACGTACAGCTAGTGCCACTGACGTGCTTGTGGCTAAACCCACTGCCAGCGTATTGACGAGTCTTTAGAGTCCCACACGGAGGGTTTCCCAAGTTTGGGCGAAACGTTATAGAGGCCGTATAGTTTTATGGCAGGGTTCGATCATATACGTGCACTTGTGCACGGATCATGATCGGACGGATAATACTAGTGGGCTTTGGTTTAAGCCGGATCCTAGTGTTATATTATTGGATTATTTTCGTCTCGTTGTATCCGTATTCATTCGGAATACGGATGCGGGTATGTATATACAGATAAGGGGTATTCTTGTAATTTGTTACAAGATAATTTTAGGGTTGCTATTTCTTTTTCTAGTATTAAACATTTAGGGTTTTGTTTAATTGTTTAATATTGTTGAGGTGGAAAGTGTGAGCATGGGTTTTGGCTTGGGCATTGATGAGGCATGGGCTGTTGATTTTTTGAGGGAATTATATTTCTTTAGTTGCACAATTTAACTATTCAACCCATACCTCACAACTCAAGAAAAAAGGCAAATGTGTGGCTATTCTTTTTGGGGTGTGCAGGGGCTACTTTCGTGGCCTTCTGTTTTTGGTGTGCAGGGATTTTTTTGAGTGGATGGTTTTATTTTGGGCAAGACAATTTCTTATATTGCTAAAACAACATATATACCTCACTACACAAAAACAACAGCCATCACCACTTCATTATTTTTCTAGTCTTGGCCAAAATTTTCTTGAGCTCACATTTTCTCATACTTGGCAACTTCTTCACCTCCACCCATTCCATCTCATATGTTGAGAATCATTGGGTGTTTTGAGACAAACTGATCATAAACACACTCTACTTCATCTTGGGCGTCTAGGCTAGCAAACTGGATGTCCGAGTTGCTTCGGTTTCGAAGCGGGAGCCCGTATTACTAATCCTCGACGTGGATCGTCATCGACGAGGGAGACCGGAGACCGAACTTGTTCGAGGCAGCCGTGACAAGCTAAGGACAGAGATTGAAGACCGAAGGACACGGATCGATCGGTATAATCTCTTAAACTCCTTTTACAGTTAACTAGTATAGGGTTAATGGTTCGATCCGGGAATCGGGTTCCGTTAGCGCTGGGTTTTAAAAAGTTTTTGCTCCACGTTTGGCCACGGATTGATGGCCGGGACGCTGGCGTAACCTTACACTCGACTACCAGAATTATGATGAGATCATACTAGTAGGGCCAGGGTGGTCCAAAAGTACATCCTTTAATCTGTTCCTAGTCGAGGGAATATCGAGACTAGGGCATCGATATTCCAGAGTAGACTAGTGTGTACGTTTCTTGTCCTTTAGAGGGCGATGGTTGATCCCACAACCATTGGTGTGTGACATCAAAGATTGTACACATGTGCTTATTGGAGAATGGGTACACCGAACGGACTCGCTAAGGACTTCTAGTTGGTAGTATACCTACCGTCAGATAGCAGTCCTCTGGTGACACTGGTACGTGTTAGTCTGTAGACCCGAGATCGTCATAGAGTCTTGTGTGGCTCCCACTGTGCTTTGATTTCCTCCCTACCACGCTCAAGAGGAGTTGCGCAAACAGGTGGATTTTGGGTACAGTCCTGAGTCACATGGAGGAAATGAGCGATAGGAGGGGTTTCGTCTCTCCCGGTATTGGGGGTTGATGTTGCACTATGATCGATTGGCTATAACTGGAAGTCTCTGGCTAGGGCTACTTATAAGATTTACTGATAAGTGTTATCAGTAGTTTTTCAAACCGTTATAGGCCAGACATCGGCATGACTTATCACATTACTGGGGTCTGACGTTTACCACCCCTAGACATGATATGCGACATATCAGACGAAAAGACCGAACTGTACGGTAGTGTTACTGATAGGCTTCATGGAGAGTATGGGCAGGGTTTCTTGTTGATCTTCATATCGCTCAATACCTGGGTAGCCGTTATATCCAGCTAGTACCGCTGACGGCTTGTGGGTGACTGATATGATCATCACCTACTGCTAGCGTATTGACGAGTCTTTAGAGTCCCACACAGAAGTTCCCTGGTTCAAGCGAAATGAAGTAGGACACATATGTGATATGTGTGTGGGCCTGATTAAATACGTGTATGTGATACCGTATTTTAATCTGGCGGTTATCTGTTATCAAGTTCGGTTATATGTGATATAACCAAATTATCGAATCAAGTGTTGATTTGATAATGTGATATACAGATAAATGATATTAGTCGGTCATATGTGATATAACCGGATTATTAAATCAAGTGTTGATTTAATAATGTGATATATATTATATGTGATATAATTATATCTTAACTAATATCATTAGTTCACTAAATATTTTATTATATGTATTAATATATATATGATATATATATAAATATATATATGTAGCATGACATAAATTTCTATTTTATGAAAATAGAAATGAGGTGGAAAATGGGAAGACTTTGGGAGCATGGCTGCAAGCATGGGCTTTTATATTTGTTTATTCATCTTGACTCACTATTCAAGTATGGTTGCAATTTGATATTGCAAGAATTCCATGCTTGAATGAGTGAGGTCAAGGGGTTAGCAATTCACTTGCTCATTCTAACACTTAGCCATTTTTTTGAGTTGCTCCCATTTTGCTCTCTAGTTTCTTCTTCTTCCTCATTGTCATGGTTCAAGCCTCAGCCCTCATATGTGATGTGAACCATGAAGCTTGAACACAAACTTGTGAGCTTTAACATCTCCTATTTCATCATCCTACACTTGTAACAACCGAGTTCATTTATACCAATTCCAGTTCCCGTATTTACTTATCCATGATATTTTCTTGATTTAGCGTGTTTGGGTGCGAATGGTATTTTACATTTTACTTTGCATTCGACCCAACCCGCTTGCTTGAACTTGTGGATCCATATTTATAGATTACCTTGACTTGTTATGTAGGCTGTGCATTTTCATGTTTAGTGCATATTGGCATTTCATCTGGCATCGCACATTTAACTATATAACAATTTAGGTCACGGAAAATAAATTAAAATTGCATTTCATAGCCTGCATGATACCCCTGACCCTGTGGTAGCATCCGCGCATCTTGTTCTCGTCCCGTTCAGTGAAACGGACGAGTTTGGATGGCTACGCGCACGTGCGTGCATCCGTTCTTAGGGGTATGCATTTTCGTTACCTGAGCATTCATTTTGAATTTTGAAAGTCGCACATATTTTTCGTATTTTAAATCTGAATTTTAGACCCGACCCGGGCGCGTTTTGAAATATTTTGTATCCCGCCAAAATTCAATTTATTTAATTTTAAAATTTAGTTTAAATATTTTCATACGATTTCTTTAACAAACTGAAACCTCTTATCTTAAATTTTAAATCTAAAAATCTTTTAAAATTTTAAATCTAATCCTAACAAACTAACAACCCCTTTCTCTCTCTCTCTCCTCTGCATATATATATTTTATTTATTTAATTTTTCTTTCCTTATTTAATACACGACCTCTTCTTCTTACTTCTTCTTAGTTCTTCTTCTTTCTTCTTTCTTCTTTCTTCTTTCTTTTTCTTGATCTTGTTTCTTGATTCCGGTGATCACCGCCGGAGCTGTGCTCGTCGCTGACAATTCGAGTGATCCAGTGAACGTACCTGACTTGCGTGATCACCCTCGTGCGTTGTTTAGAACCGTTCCGTATACCGTGCGCGCGTCGCGACATTTCGCCGACGAAGGACGTTCCGTACACATCCGTTCTTGTTCCGTTTAGGCAAGTTAATCTTGCTACATGCTATATAATTCATTTTATACATATTTAAATAAATACCATACCTATAGTTTGAATCTAGTACCCCATGTTTAATTTTATAACGTTTCGATGTTCCGTTTGTATCCGTTTATATCATTTTAAATCTAGATCATGAAAACTTATCGTGTGACATACTAGATTACATTATACTGCATCCATATCATTTAAAATATATATCGTCGTAATATTTCTTATTATTATCTTTAATTAGTTTATAATTTGCATTTTATAATGTTATATATTTGAAAATATTATAGTTTACGCATGAAACATCGTCGCAAAGCGGATACGACAAATCTGAAATTTACTGTACACCTTACCTTATAAAATTCATTATAAATCATAGAAAAATCATTAGTATACGTTCTTTAGTTCGTTGCTAAGCTAACTCAGAATACTATAACTCTATGAAATATTTACTTGCAAAATAAATTGTTTAAATAACGTAAAATGCAAATGAATATGTTTCTAAACTGCTATCCAGGGAAATTCCAGCAGCAAAATTTCAACTTAAAATGTTCATAGCTTTTTGTAAGGACAACCTGATATACTTATACTTATAAAAATGAAAACCTTATTTAATTATCTTTGTTTTGGTATAAGACACGTCCCTTTTGGAGAACGTTTGTTATTTTTAAGCTATTTTACAAATCAGGGTGACGCTGAATTTCTGAACGGAACTTTCTTGTGCATGGTTAATCAATACCACTTTTATAGTTATTAATCGGTTTGAATATGTTATCCATGTTAATATTATTATATCAATATCTATTTAATAAATAATAGTGCTTGTGTTTTAATATTCAGCAAATTTTACCGATTTACAGTTTTATAGTATCCGTCTGTATCCGTATGGTTTATTACATATTTAGTTGCACGCCGAGACCATATTATTTCATTTTACTGTTACATTAGTATCCCATACTTGATCTTGTGCATCCTACATAGTCTTGATGTAATCCCTGATAAATATTTGTGCATCCATGCTTTACCGTGCATCCGTACTTGCTACAGTTTTAGTATGAGCATCCGCTTGACACATGTGCACTACCTGTTATGACCTGATATACCACTGCTTGACTTGATACCTGATACACCACTACTTGACATGACTTGATATATGTATATACTACCTGACTTGACCTGATGTACCATAGCTTGACCTGTTACCTGATCTTGTTACTAATGCCAACAATCTTGACCTGTGGTCCCTACGGACATTTCCTGTTGTCTATTCAGACAAACCTGTACTTGCTTGATCCTGTGTTGGCATTAGCTCTATATTTATCAATACCTGACTTGAACACATAACTTGGGGGTATGGGGAAATCAGTATTGTAACCGAACGTAACTCAAAGGTCCATCCTATTGTTTGCCGTTTTTCCGGGCGTTATGGAATACCCATTGTTTGCCGTTTTTCCGGGCGTTACGGAATACCCATTGTTTGTCGTTTTTCCGGGCGTTACGGAATAACCATTGTTTGCCGTTTTTCCGGGCGTTACGGAATACCTATTGTTTGCCGTCTTTCCGGGCGTTACGGAATAATCACCGACGAGTTACGATGAAGATTACATTACTTGGTTTCGAAGACTTTAGAATAGATAACCCCGTAGCATAGTTTAGATATCTCTGCACGTCACTTATACTAACACATTCACCGTTATATAT
Source organism: Agapanthus africanus (assembly GCA_030015575.1). Classification (NCBI taxonomy): domain Eukaryota; kingdom Viridiplantae; phylum Streptophyta; class Magnoliopsida; order Asparagales; family Amaryllidaceae; genus Agapanthus; species Agapanthus africanus. The sequence goes on along the minus strand of CM057339.1, from coordinate 194,144,857 downwards.
TCTCAATATATTCTTGCTCATACTCATACCTGCATGTCGTACTACCCCTGTTAATATTATTGCTTGATGTTATGACGCTCTGACGTCTGGGTTTTGCATGGCCCAGATCCTTCTACCTTTGTTGCAGACTAATCAGGAGTATTGTCGCTGTTAGACAGAGCGGTGAAGATCCTGTTGGTATGCAGTCTTACTTTCCTTGCGTTTCATTTATTGTATCCTTTTCTTCCGCATATTATCATTATTTCTTGACTCATTCATTCTGGCTCATGGACATGTACTAGATAGTTTAGTTTACTTTCCTGTTCTTGATATCTCTACAGCCGTAATGTGACTGTGGAGGGATTTTTCCTATCCATATGTAGCATGGTTGGCTATGTCATGTGCTCATCTTAGCGTACTCTGGGAAGCGGGGCGTGACAACACTCGACTAGCGATCGAGTGTAGCGTGTTTCCTACACTAAAGAGTTTAGTGTAGAGGTAGCTTGAGTTGGAGGGACTTCATATGGATCATCTTCGGTACGAAGGTCTTTGGAGGAAGTTTGTCCAAACCCTCAAGTAGAGCCTAGTGGAGTCGCGAGACTACTACACGGAGCATATGAAGTGACTCGATCTACGAGGGTATAGCCATCTTTCACTTCTTTTAGTTTAGTTATATCAAACGTAAAACCCTAATCAGCTAGCTAAAGATCTTGTTAAGTCTAGCTTAGCACCTATAAAAATTTGAATTTGGCATGCTTGATGCCACTTGGACCCCATGGTGGTGCTAGGGTAGACCATCAAGATAGTATACAGATGCTCATTGGGTTATGAGTTACACTGGACGGGCTCGCCGGGAACATGTTAGATGGTATTATAGCTATTATCATATAGACGTTCTCATGTGACATGAGTACAGGTTAGTCTGTTGACCTAAGATCGTCATTTGTCTCATGTGAGTTCCCACTGTGCTTTGATTACTACCCTACCACTGCTCAAAGGAGTCGTGCAAACAGGTTTTAATTAGGTACAGTCCCGAGCCAAATAGAGGCAGTGAGCGGATCGTCGGGGATTCGTCTCTCCCGGTATTGGGGATTGATATCGCGCTGTGCACGGGTGGACATCACTAGAAATCCTTGGCCAAGGTGGACGAGAATTACTGATTTGGATCAGTAGTTTCTCAGTGGGTGATGGGCTTCACACCGACACGAAATATCGCGTTATTAGGGGTCTGACTTTATCAACCCCCTGGACCCGATATGCGATACTCTTAGACGAACAGACCGGACTATATGGAGATTGTCACAGACAGACTTAGTAGGGGTACAAATGAGTTTGCTCATCGATCTTCTTTTCGCTCAATACCTGGGCAACCGTTACGTACAGCTGGTGCCGTTGACGTGCTTGTGGTTAAACCCACTGCCAACGTATTGACGAGTCTTTAGAGTCCCTCACAGAGGGTTTTTCCGGTTCTGTAACGACTCTGAATTCGCTGATCGAAATTTTCCAGTTTAATGTACAGAAAATGAGTTATACAGCCTGCGTTTGAGTTATAAGTAAATTTTGTTAAATAACAGCAAGAAACAACTTGTAGCTCACTGGTAAAGCTCTTGCACTGCTGTGACGTAGCCTCTGTATTCGATCCCCATCAGATACATTATTTTTTCTGATTTTTCATTTTAACTTTTTGGAATCCCAAAAGTTTACACGTGCAATACACATAAAAATGAAAAGTCGGAAAAATCAAATATGTGTAAAATGGAGTAAACACTGAGATGTGCATGTGGCACAAATCCAGAGCCCCAGATAGACCGGCAGAAACTTCATTTAGGCCGGCACCGACGGTTGAACCTAGCCCAATGAGGCCCGGGCTTTGCACACTAACCCCTTCATCAACCCCTAACACCCCTGCACTGTTTGATTTCCCTGCAATTAAATAGAGACCTCTCATTTCACCATTAAACCAAATTTTAATGCTTTTTAATTTCAAAACCCTAATTCTACACTATAAATACCACCCCACACTTTGGTTCGGTATCATTTTGAAATTTCTAGCCAAAACTCTCAAAAAATTTCTAAGTACAAGTGGAGTAAAGAGGAGTTAGCAAGCGGTCAATTTCCGACGAAGAATCGAAGCTATTCCGGAGCTCCCGCGACGTCATGACGACAACCTTCTCTTCTTCTACCTCTTATTAAGCTTCCTAACCAGTAATTCCCTCTCGATCTCTTTTCTTCTTCATTGAAATCCCATTTCAAAACTTATATCGGTAAGTGGAGTTAATATCGATATCTATTTCTAAACCCTTGAAATTTACCTTTTTCCTATATATTGTTCATCCAAATTTTTACACAATACTTGTAATCTTAATTATAAATATTTATAATAAATTTTAACATAGAATTCCATGAAAAATAACTTTAATTTAAGTTTTACATTTAAATCCATGAACTTTAAATATCATCTTTTTTAGTTTTGTTAAAACAATACCTTTAAGAAAACTTCACAGGGTAATGACCTACCCCACATGCACACATGGTTCCATAGCATGATATCTCTTTTACGTGAATTTTTGTTACGAAAACATTATTACAAGAAAATACCACTTACTATAAAAATCGGATTACTTTTAAATGGTGTTTTAAATTCCTTTGCGATTATGCCTCTACAACCCTTATTAGGGGACCCACAAATGGATGGTGCGAATTATCGCACATCCTTGGGCTAGTAGAGCGAGATGCAGACCTCCTCACGGAGCATTCGATCTCGAAAGGTTTTAAATACGGTTTTTAAGAAAAACGCATTTTTCTAATTAAATAAAATTTAATTTTTAATAATTATATAAAAATTACAAATCCATATATTTTCAAAATATAATAAACTTATATTTTTTAAAATGAAAGATTTACAGGTTTCACTAAAATACCAACAAAAGATAAGTTTTACAATAAAATATTATGAACTTTCCAAGCTAAGCAATTATCACTAAAATACTTCAAAATTTTAAAATTCATATCCATGAAAACCCTAAATAATATAAATAAATTCTCGAGATTTATGTAACAACCCTAAACTTTTTGTACAAAATTTTTGTAAAGTACAGAAAGGAATACCTTAGCCTGAGCACAAGTTATAAATTTAATTTGTTTTAGAACAGCAAGAAATAACTTGTAGCTCATTGGTAAAGCCTTGCTTTGCTGTGACGTAGCCTATGTGTTCAAATTCCCCCAACCACATATTATTTTTAATGATTTTTCTTGTAAACTTTTGGAAGCTCAAAAGTTTACACGTGCAAAACACGTAAAAATGAAAAGTCAGATTAAATAAACATGTGGAAATTGATATATGAGCAGACACCAACACGTGGCAAGAATCCAGACCCCAACCCCCTCCAAACGACCGGCGAAGATCTCCTCTTGGCCGGCGCCGCTGGTTGGAACCATCGGTAATGCTCCAAATTTTTTACCCCAACACCCCTTGGCCTCCCCCTACTACTCCTCTTCTGTTTGTTTTTCTGCAATTAACCAGAGGATTAAAAATCACCATTAAACCAATGTTTTAATGCATTTTAATTCTCATTTTTAATTCCCTAAACCCTAATTCTATCCTATAAATACCACCCCATACCTAGCCCTCTCTATTCTGAAATCCATTGTCAAAACTCTCAAATTTTTCCAAGTCAAATAAGTTGTACAAGTGGAGTTAACCAATGTCAAGTTCCGTCGACGATTCGGGAAGATTCTGGCGATCCCACGACTCCGCAAAACTCTTATAACCTTCCTCCACCTCTTCTCTCTACACTAATCCAGTAAGTCCCCTCTCCTCCTCTATTTTCCTATTCTAAAAAGTTCTTTTTTCAAAACTCGTCGGAAGTGGAGTTAATCCGACATCCGATTCTAAATTTGTTAAAAAAATCCAACTTTTCTTAATAACAAATTAAGCATTTCTTTATATATTGTTTAGCAACCATAAACTAACATTGAGAATACGTTTCAATTTAAAATACCATGCTATGCAATTTGTATTACACTTTTACAGTTAAATACCACAAAGTTTACCTATGACATTCTTTTATCATAATTGTTCATATTACCTTTAGAAAAACCTTACGAGATAATGACCTACCTCTCACAACACACATCATGACATAGCATGATTATTTGAAAACCATATTTTTGTTGCTAATACAATTTTACATTAAAATACCCTAAACTATTAAAAACCGTATTCTATAAATTGTTTTAATTAAATTCCTTGCAATTAAGCATCTACAACCCATTTTGGGGAACCCGATTTGGATGGTACGGGTTATCGCACATCCTTGGGACTAGTAGAGCGAGATGCAAACCTTCTCACGGAGCATACGATCTCGATGGAATTTTTATTACAATTTTTAAGAAAACGTGATTTCTATTTAATAAATAAATTTATTTTCTAATAATTATATATAATATTATCAAACTATCTATTTTATATATATTTAATAAATTCCATGTTTTCTAAACAAAGGAATCCCAAATTTCATGAATATACCATCACAAATCTATACAATTCCAATTTACACTAAAATACCATATACTATTCAATATAGGTTTATAATCATTAGAATACTTCACTTTTAAAAATTACATCCATGAAAACCCTAAATACGATAAATAAATGCTTGAGGTTTATTTTGAAAGTTTATCAAAACTATTTTTCATAAAACCCCCTCAAGTTTATTAATTTACAATAAGAACCCTAGTAAATATAGGTTTAAGCGGGACCAATTCTCTTGAGCCTTGATTTGTCTCAAAAATATCTAGTAACCGAAATCAAGAACGGCGTCGCTTGGTAGCTAGCCCGTGAGTACGGGTCGGTCCACAGGGATGTTGTGAATTTCCTAGTCGCTCAAACGAGTTAATTCCGATGGGAGCCGGATTGGTTATTAAATCTAAAAACTAAATTATTCTATACTAAGATTATCTAGATCTAAGTCTTGCTAGGGTTAGGTCTAGGGTAGGTTTGGAAATGTAAATAAATCTCAACGCTTTCTATACCCATATTAGGATCTAGTAGGAGTTATGGTAATTATTAACAAAAGGGATTAGAATCATCGGGAAGATGTTTTCTTCCTCTAGTTTCTTGTCCTTCCTTTATCAATCCTTACCCTAACCTCCATGGAAAACCATCACAGCCGGGCCTTTATACTACGGTATCACCGCTACCTCGATGGATAGGGTGCCATAGGGAGCGATATGTGCATGTATGCATGGAGTCCTATTAAAATATATAACGGGCAAGAAAGGGATGAGAGATCTCATCTCTCAAAAGCCTTCCCCAAAGCTAACCCTAACAAGCGAGGAGACTACTCGCTCATTAGGGAATTTAAAAACATTTATCTAGGGCAGAGAATGAAAAATTACCTAGGGCAAGAATTGAAATTACCTACTTACTTTAAAGATGGCTCTCTCCAAATATTTACGCAGGGTTGTCAGATCTGAATAGATGATATGAAAAGAGGCGTCGATGCTCTCTAAAAGAATTCTAAATTTTATTCATAAAAAGAGACATAGGGAGGCATAACCTAATACAAGATTTAGAGTTCCTATTTATAGAGGATAGGAACCCTAGGGTTACAATCGACTCGCACATCTGCTATTACCAAAATACCCCTAGGAAGACCTATTCAGCGTCGCCCAAATTATGGTAAAAATATTGGCTCTTAATTGCGCAAGCCCGCCGCGGAACCGCGGCCCGAGGCCTGGTTTGGCCGCGGTTCCGCGGTCAACAAGGAGAATTGGGCTTTGAACTTTCTGCTGTAGCTTCTGGTCATTTTGGGCTTCCTGTTTCAGCAGGTCTTTTCTCAGATTGGCTTCTCGTTCTCTTCCAGATCTTTCCAGTGAACATTGTAGTGGACTTTTACTGTTTCTTCATGTCGCTGCCTTTATACTCGGTGAACCGTTGTTCATTGTTCCTCAAAATGTAGGCGCGATCAAGATTTCACTATTTATCATTCGTAGTATCACTTTTGCATTGTCTTCTCATTGTTTTCACTGTTTTAGATCCAAGAACCTGTAACCTGTAATATGTAGCAGACATGCGTCAAAAGCACCTGTTTATTTATAAAACGAATAAGAATGGGGAATATAATAATGCAATATTATGGTATGAACAAATACCCCCAAACTTATCTTTTGTTCGTCCTCGAGCAAACTTATTTTTAGTTTTATTCTCGAAAAAAAACCTAACCGCACTTTCGCAGGGAAACGCGATGCACTGAGCTCGTTCAACAAGCCATTAAACCTCTAGGTGTCCCTAGTAGGAGGAGTGTTGTCTCCTGAGGGTTTTCAGCGGATACTACCCACAAAATCTTATCAATTAGGCTTTTCGACTTTAATTCTCCAATTAGGTTTTCTAACAAGGAATTCTATTATCGTCGACTCGTAAATTATCCACCCATATTCTTCACACTTTCTCATCATCTAACTTAAGATTATATATGTTCTATAGACTTACTTAGCTTTCGGCATCTCTTAAGTTTTCCTTCTAGGGTTCCATCTCGACTTAGGAATTTTTATCAACTCTACTAAAGATACAAGTTCTATTCTTCACTCCTTTCTCTCATCTAAACTCCAATCACATACCCCTACGTGTTTTATATATCACCCCTACACTTGGAAATTCAAATCAAGCAATCATACTCTTGTCCGTTGTCCAAAGCACTTATTAATTGGTGAATTTTTAGATGAATTTCGCTCACACATCCTTCATGCGATCGTTAATACTTCTTAAGGTACCAACAACCGATTACAAGATGTGTCTGTACATTAAAGCGTAAATCCTAGTCTTGTAACACCCAAGGCTTTTTAGCAGTGACTCCCAAACCAGTTGGTCTAAGGCACTAGGTGATGAAGCACCCTCGCTAAATATTTTTCTATTTTTGCAGCCTTAAGTAATCACAAAAACCAGTGTTCATTTTTTTTTCTTTATTCACACTTGAATTTTTTATTTTATTTTCTTCGTACTAAGGACTTTAGACAAGAGCATTTCAGGGTCTCTTCTACTATTCCAAGTTTCAAGATGCGTGATTATGCAATTTGTAGGGTATACATTTTCAGAATCTAGACTTAAGCTAGGAATTATTTTTCAAACTTATACTCTAATAAAAATATCAATACTTTTCCTTTGTTTCGACTTAGCCTAAGAAGTGAACTCAAAATTTGCCTATTTCTAAATAAACTACAAAGACATATACTTTCTACCGTTAAACTTTAAGAAAGGTTATTTTTAGGGTTTTTAATTTACTAAATCTAAGATCTAGTTGTTCCTAGCTAGTTAACCTATCTGTGAAACTCAAGTCAAATAAGGCCAAAATTGAATACAATAATTTTTATAATTTTTAAAAAATTTCAAATTTTTATGGGTTTTAAAATAAGTATGCAAATGCAAAAATATACACATGAATGCGAAGGAAGAAGTCTTACCGAGCATACCCCCAAACTTAATCTTGACAGTGTCCTCACTGTCATGCTACACCAAGAGGGTCAAAATTGTCGGCACTCCCCTGTTTATTTATTTACAAATTTTTTTTATTTTCTTTTATTTTTTTGAATTTTTTTATTAGAAAAGAAAAAATATATATATATATATACATATATATACAATAAGGTCCTCCCCAAACTAAGCAAGGCCTTACATAAGCCAAAGTTTAGCACCAACCATTCAAAAATCTTATCGTGGTAATGGTAGGGTTGGTGAAAGAATGGGGTGGAAAGAAAAGAAATGAGAAGCACACGAGACCGTGTGGAGGTAGAAACGGGATACGGTCTCGGTGGGGGAGGAGAATGGCGGAAAAGAGAAAGAAGTGGAGTACGATCTTGAGGGTGTAAATCGAGTGAATAAATTAGCGCAATTTATGATGACCGATGTGTTAAAAGCGATTGTGTTAATCTATCAACCCGTCGAGAAATGGGGTCAAATCCCTCAAGATTCGCAAGAAAGCATGGGTCCGTCGAACTTGGTATTAGAGATGAAAGCGTAACAGTCTCTTGTAAGGTCGGAACGATAGGAAAGACGAAGGGGGGTGAATTAAGTATAGTCTCATTCTCACCGTTGTAAACTATCTTGAACTGGAAAGATTCCATCAATGGTTCGAAACAACTGTAAGCAACCGAGTCTGATGGTTCAACTAACTCATCTGAAAATTCAAAGGGGTATGCACTAGTGAGTCTGCAACATCGTCCGAAAAATTGAAACACTCGTAATCGTTATCGGCTGTGAGAACTGTGTCAGATTCAAAGGGGTATGCACTAGTGGCGTCCAAACTGCTGTGATCAAAGAGAAATCTTTCGAGCTCACAGTCCTCCTGCGTGGTCGGAACGATGGAAAGGAGGGGTGATTTAGGAAGTATATCAGTTAAAGGTTCAGGAGGGTGAATTGAAAAATCCGACACATCAAAAAAAAATGGTTCATCCTCAATACTATCTTCATAATCCTCCTCAATACTATCCTCGTAATTCTCCTCAAAATTTAGCCTATCCATGCCATTATCATCAAAATCAAGATTCATATGAAGTTCGGGAGAAACATTTAATGACTCGGGATAATGAATTGGACATAAAATATCAATCAATTCTACGGGTTCATCATCCAAAATATTCCCGGCGTCTATATCCTCAATCAAGTGAAAATCAATATTTTCTGACACCTCATCAAAAGCATGGATATTTATCACTTTCGGTTCTAGAGTGGAGGTGTAGAGGTCAAAAGGATTAGGTGTGGTTTCACTCGAAAGGGGTTCTCCACAATCTGGCAAATCAAGCACTACAAAATCATACAACTCGTTTTTATTTTCAACTGGTGAACTATTTGGGACAATCGATGGAAAACCGGAGTTGTGGGCTTCAACTGGGTATGGGTAGGTCTGATTTGGGAATGTGTAGAACTCACTTGCTCCTCTCAAATTCTCACTCTGTCCAACCGCCTCCTCATACATTGAAAAATTTGGAGCTAGTTAGAAACTAGCTACCGGTTCACTCGGTTGCATAAGTGCGGCAATGGACGCATCCACATTCCTAACCATTTTGTTTGTTGCGGAAATATAAGCCTCCAACAACTGTTCCAAACTAGACATGGGTTTGGAAGGGGTTTCGGTAAAAGAGTCGAAATTGTTTGAATATGTGAAACTCCTAACTGGCTGTGTAGAATCAATGTCTAGTGAAGGTGGGAAAGTCGGGTAGGACTGGTAGGAATTGGATGAGTGGACAGGCGTAGGATCAATATGTGGATAAAAAGGTGAATGGACTTGTTGATCTCTAGAACTGGATGTGCGGAGAGGGGTGAAAGATCGGCTACGAGATTGAGCAATATGCTCAGCAATGGACATCGATTTAGGAGTTACAGCAGGACTCGAAAAAGTGGTATCAACGTATGAAGGTGGTGAAGGTGAACATGGTTGACACAAGGTGGGTTGCAAAGTCGAACTGTTTCTCCTAGACGCTTCTATTTGATCTTTCAAAGAAATTTTGGGCATGGAGGGGTCTTCCTTAAATCGACCGAAACAATTGACGTACGAGGCAAAGTTAGGTTCGGGATAAAAAAGTTCGACAAGAGATTTGTGATGCGGGGTACCCATGATAGAAGAAAGAGAAGAGAGAGAAGGTAGGTGGTGCAAGGATTTCTTAGCGGCAAACTTTGCAAGTTTTGGTAAAAAAAAAATTCCTTTTTCTGTTTGCTCTTTATTTGGAAATTTTAGCAAAAAGATTTTCGATAAAAGATATGCAAAACAGAAAATCACTTGCAATCAATTTCTATTTTAAGCGCGGCGCAAAGAATCCTGCACAAGATTAGTTATTTGGAAGGGAAAAGATTTTTAAGTGCAAAGAACCTGCAGGAGATTTTTTTCAGAAGATATATATCGAGATTTGCAGAGAAGAGAAAAACGAAGCTTACAGTGAAGATTCCAGAGGCTGATGTCACAACGGCGCCGCCCTTCCGCAGCCGAAACCAGGTTCACACCGCGGTTCCGCGGTTGTCTAGCATGCACGGTTCCCGAGAAATTTTTGCAGAGGACGATGCCACCTATTCACCGCGTTTCCGCGGTCGGAAGTCGGTTTTTGTCGCGTTTCCGCGGTCTGCTGGTGGGTTCGTGTCTCGAGAATTTTTCGGTCCCTCTGTTGTTGCAATCTTCTGTGGTTAGGATCGTCTAGTTTCTGTTTTGATCTCTGTAGATTTCCATATCCGATTTTATTCGTAGATCCTGCAAAATTCTCACAAAAATACCCTTCCAAAAATAACAGCTGATATATTTTTATATTTTTTTTTGTGATTTTCAAATTTTTATGATTTTTTTTTAATTTTAGATTAACCCGAAATTGAAAAAAGGAAATAACACGCCATCCCCGGCAACGGCGCCATTTGATTTGTATCAAAAATATCTAATAACCGCAATCAAGAACGGCGTCGCTTGGTAGCTAGCCGGTGAGTACGGGTCGATCCACAGGGATGTTGTGAATTTCCTAGTCGCTCAAACGAGTTAATTCCGATGGGAGCCGGATTGGTTATTAAATCTAAAAACTAAATTATTCTATACTAAGATTATCTAGATCTAAGTCTTGCTAGGGTTAGGTCTAGGGTAGATTTGGAAATGTAAATAAATCTCAACACTTTCTATACCCATATTAGGATCTAGTAGGAGTTATGGTAATTATTAACAAAAGGGATTAGAATCATCGGGAAGATGTTTTCTTCCTCTAGTTTCTTGTCCTTCCTTTATCAATCCTTACCCTAACCTCCATGGAAAACCATCACAACCGGGCCTTTATACTACGGTATCATCGCTACCTCGATGGATAGGGTGCCGTAGGGAGCGATATGTGCATGTATGCATGGAGTCCTATTAAAATATATAACGGGCAAGAAAGGGATGAGAGATCTCATCTCTCAAAAGCCTTCCCCAAAGCTAACCCTAACAAGCGAGGAGACTACTCGCTCATTAGGGAATTTAAAAATATTTATCTAGGGCAGAGAATGAAAAATTACCTAGGGCAAGAATTGAAATTACCTACTTACTTTACAGATGGCTCTCTCCAAACATTTACGCAGGGTTGTCAGATCTGAATAGATGATATGAAAAGAGGCGTCGATGCTCTCCAAAAGAATTCTAAATTTTATTCATAAAAAGAGGCATGGGGAGGCATAACCTAATACAAGATTTAGAGTTCCTATTTATAGAGGATAGGAACCCTAGGGTTACAATCGACTCGCACATCTGCTATTACCAAAATACCCCTAGGAAGACCTATTCAGCATCGCCCAAATTATGGTAAAAATATTGGCTCTTAATTGCGCAAGCCCGCCGCGGAACCGCGGCCCGAGGCCTGGTTTGGCCGCGGTTCCGCGGTCAACAAGGAGAATTGGGCTTTGAACTTTCTGCTGTAGCTTCTGGTCATTTTGGGCTTCCTGTTTCAGCAGGTCTTTTCTCAGATTGGTTTCTCGTTCACTTTTGCATTGTCTTCTCATTGTTTTCACTGTTTTAGATCCAAGAACCTGTAACCTGTAATATGTAGCAGACATGCGTCAAAAGCACCTGTTTATTTATAAAACGAATAAGAATGGAGAATATAATAATGCAATATTATGGTATGAACAAGCCTCAGGGAGCCGGAGAAAGGGGTACTTGCCTATTTAAAGTAGGAAACTAAAACGGGGTTATCAATGGTAATTGGCTTGGAAAAAGTCACAAATCTTGTCGTCCATATGCAGCAGTTACCGATAACTCCAAAACCATCAATTCTGTTTAAGTGTCTGATTCAGAAAGAGTCTTAGTCTAATCTGAATACAATTCCAATCTACATACAATTCTAATATAACTCTAATACAACATGAATACTTATATACTGGAACTCGAACATGAATACCAGAATACTATCTATATCAACATGACTCGACTGGACCGAACCATGGATATATATTGATTTGATTACATGAATATCCATTTACATCCTTATCCGTTTACATGAACAATTGATATCATGGTTTCGGCAAGTCTTACATCTATAAAACAATACAATATACATTACGGGGTTAAAGGGGTAGACTAGTACGGAATGTGTTAAAAGTGGCACGAGATGGTCATTAAAAGACATAACTAAACATCCATTGTTGTTGTTCCGTGGGGTTTGATGGAGCCTTGTACTACGAGTTACCTTAGTCCACGGGATAGTTGGACTTCTCTCGTAAACACTAATATCTTCTGTACCAAACTGTTAGTTATATGTATTCCCTAGAGGCCATTACTATACATAGGATGTATATTATAGTGGATGCTTGGACATATATAGGGATGACTTTCTTGCTCGATATGATAGTATGCAATCTGGTTACTCTTTACCTTAACGTGCACACTGATTGTCTCTCTGTTACATGTTGGTAAAGCCCTTAGGATGTGTACTTGACTACCTGGACTATGATGCGGATCATACTAGTGGGGACATGGTAGTCCATAAGTACATCCTTCAAAGTCCCTAGTCGTAGGTGTATCGAGACGGGGCATCGATATACCAGAATAGACTAGCGTGTAGCTTCTCGACCCATATTGATGGGCGATGGATGATCCCATATCCATTGGTATTTGACATCAGAGATGATATACGGGTGCTCAGTGGAGACTGGGTACACTGGACGGACTCGCCGAGAACTCCCAGATGGTATTATACCTTACGTCAGATGGCAGTTCTCTGGTTACACTGGTACAGGTTAGTCTGTAGACCCGAGATCGTCATAGAGTCTTGTGTGATTCCCACTGTGCTTTGATTTCCATCATACCACGTCCAAGAGGGTGTGCAAAAAGGTGTCTTTTGGGTACAGTCCCGAATCACATGAAGGCAATGAGCGATAGGAGGGGTTTCGTCTCTCCCGGTATAGGGAGTTGATGTTGCGCAGTGCTCGATTGGCTATAACAGGAAGTCCTTGGACAAGGCTGCTTTAGGGATTTACTGGTAAGTGTTACCAGTAGTTTCTCGACCCATTATGAGCCTCATATCGACACGACTTATCGAGTTATTGGGGTCTGACGTTTACCACCCCTAGACGAGATATGCGACATATCAGACGAACAGACCGGACTGTACGGTAAGTGTTACTGGTTGGATTCACAGGACTGTGAGCGGGCTTGCTCGTTGATCTTCTGATCGCTCAATACCCGGGTGGCTGTTACGTTTAGCAGACCGCTTGCGGCTTGTGGGTGTTTGATATGATCATCACCTACTGCCGGCGTATTGACGAGTCTTTAGAGTCTTACACAGGGGTTTCCTGGCTCAAGCGAAACGAAATAGGAGCGCATATGAGATATGTGCGGGATCGAGAATAATACCAGTATGTGATACTGTATTCTATTCTCGCGATTTGTATCATCGGTCGGTTATATGTGATATAGCCGTGTTACCGAATCAAGTGTTGATTCGATACATTGATACACTTGATATTAGTCGGTTATATGCGATATGACCGGATCGTTAAATCATGTGTTGATTTAATGATTTAATGTATAATTATATATTTGATATATTACTTTACATTAACTAGTATTGGTTCACTTAAGATTGATTTTCTCATTTGAATGTCCACATTGTTTATATGTGATATATGCAAGTGTACATGTTTGTATCATGCTTGATGATACAAACAAGTTGTGTGTATGAGACTTGAACCAACTCAAGGTTAAAATTAGGGTTTACTATTTTCCTAGCATATAACAAAAGAGTGTGACTTTGGTCAAAGTTATCAAGCTTCATGAAGCTTGATAAACATTGACAAAGTCAGCTCTTTTGTCATTTGTTCAAGATATTAGTTAACCCAACCCTTAACCTAATGCTTTGGTTAATTCTCTACATGAGTTAAGCATGAGGGCTTAACTCAACCATGGTGCCATTATTTATTTGATAAGTTTTATTTGGATAATAATTCATATGATTCTTTCTTCTTCTTCATCTTCATCAAGCTCACAAAAGCTTGCTAGCTCCAATGGTGCCATGAGAAAAAGAGTGAGAAATCCAATTCTAAAGTGAACCCACTTCCTATTTCTTCATCCTCTACTACTTGCCATGTAGTATAGGGTGTTCTCTTCACAAAGTTTTTGACCAAGTGAAGGAATAGCTTGAGTTTGAGTCTCCCCGACGTAGATCATCTTCGGCCTCGAAGTCAATGACCTAGCCCGATCATTTCTCCGACGAAACCATCGCTAGAGTCCGGGATCTCGATGATCGCAGCGGAGGGACGTCAACATGGAGCTAAAGAAGTGGAGGACCGGATCTACAAAGGTTGTAATCCCTTTCACTTAGTAGCAAAGTAGTTTTCTTGCTTGTTGTTTCGCCTAATCTCTAGTTAACGATCTAGTTTAGGGTTTCTCGGCACCGGAAAATTTTGAATTTGGCATGGTTAATGCCTTGTGGAACCTCTTGAGTATGCCTAGGAACCCTACAGTGGTATCAGAGCCTAGCTAGAGCTTTAGGCCAAGTGTAGACAAAACTAGAAGTCCGATCGAACCCGATATCCCCGATTTCACCCCTCTCTGTACAATTTTTGAAACAGTGGATTTTTGCTAATTAAAAATGCTCAGAAAATAGTGCAGGGAAATATAAGATTAACTGTACAAAACGAGACACTAATTCACTTAAACGGCCGCGGAACCGCGGCAATGACATGCCATTAGCGGCGGTTCCGCGGCGCAATTGATGAGTTAGGGTTTCAATTTTGTACTGTTTTCCCCGTATGTGATTCCTGATGTTTCTGGGCACATTTAATTATACTCAACAGTTGAGTTTTCTGGGGTGTATTGGGGACTCGTTGATTCGATCGGATATTCTAACCTCGTTTATGGTTTTCCTGGTAAATTTAGAACATGTTAAAAAGTTCGACCGGATATAAATACCCACTTTTTCCCCTGCCGGGAAATTTCCAAGTGTTAGATTTTTCCGTCGTTTAAAAACGTTCTAAGTAGTGCAAGTAACGCGATGGACCCTCTAAAAGACAACAAACCTTAACTCAATTATGTGACCGTCTTAAACTGCCCTTTGAACCTTAGGGTTTGGGGCAGTTCGGCGTGCCACATGTGAGGCATTGGCTTGACCTTTCTACGGCTGGACCGTTAGTACTGTGGCATGAAGTGAATTTTTTTAAACTTATTTCATGTGTTGAGCTGTTTCGGGAAAACTTGGGTGTTTGAATGTTCGATCGGAAAGTTTAACATTTTCTATTTATTTGGAATGTGATACAATATTTGGAATCCACAAGTAGTTATGAGATAACTGATTTGGATGTTATAAACATAGCACTTTAGTCTCACTTGATCGGTTGCCACGGGATTTTGATGTGATCAAAAGTCCGTCGCAATCACGTAGCGTACACGGATACTCGCCGGATAAACTTAATAGACAGCTACACCCCTTAGCCCCGACCAAGTGACTGTAGGAGAACCCCGTCGCCAAAAGCATCAGTTCGGGTGCTCGCGGCAGCGGTGTTCCGCCTTGGTGCACTTCGTTGACGGTATCGGGGGTGCGGCCGCCTACTAAAGTTTGCGACGAGCATTCGATCAGTTTTTCGGGAATCTTGTTGAATTGCCCGACTAGATATTGAAAAGTGTTTTCGATTTAGAGACTAAAATGCGGGGTTTATAATTGTTAGGCATGCGATGTGTAAGGAATTCATTTGGTCAGGCATGCGATGTCTAAAGAGTTTGCGGATTCCAGCTGTTGTAGTTTTACACTTTCTTTTCTGTGACCGTAAGTGTAATATGCGATATCGCCGGTTTCGTTACTATATGTCAACGACAATTGGGATGGGCATATTTACTTACGTTGATGACATGTGATGTTATGTGTTGCTGGATATGTTATATTGGATCGTCGCGTTATGAATAGCCGGGGTTTTTATGTGAGATGAGTGTTTTTCATTTTCATTCATGTAAAAACTTGTATGTAATATTCTTTTATTGGGGCACTTCCAGGTTGCGGAAGATGTCACCCATTGTATATTATTTACTTTTCCGCACTAGGATAGACCCAAGGAGTAGAGCACAAGTAACCGGGTTCTGGAGTCCAGTGGGAGACCAACTCGAGGAGTCGAGTCCGGGTCTCCTAACTCTAGAATTGGTAGGGTTGCTTGCCGCTCTCGTAGGGGTCTAGGGGTGTGGGTTAGGCTATTCATCGCGACCGTGGAATCCGTGTTTTATACTGGCTCGTATTGAAAACACGGACGTCCTAGTATATCCAATATTTCATATGTTTCTTCTGCTGCGATATCTGTGATGTGATCATTTGATATGTGATGATAGATACTGTATATGATATATATGATATATTATATAGACGTTGCTTATGTTTTACACCCGCACTAGCCCTGCCCCGCTCTGTCGTTAGTTACCTAACCTAACGGTGCATGAGGGGACATCGAGGCGAATGCGGATGGCATAAGTGTACGTCGTATTTATCTGTGATGTTTAGGTGATTTAAATGATGGGACTTCATTAATATGATTAATGAAATAAAAGAAACCTAAAAGATGTTGTAGAATCGAATTTTCAAAAACAGGTAGCTACAGTTCTTGCTTTGCATCGCGGTGTTCCTTGTAGAACATCCTGCACCTTATTCGATAAGGAAAGGACCGAGATCCCTTCACCGGGAGTGACTCCTTTAGCAATAACTGGCAGATACTACAACCCTCGGTTTGTCTTTTGATTGCTTCTCTAGTTTTTGCTTTGCACAGCGGTATATATGATATATCCTGCACCTTATTCGATGAAGAAAGGGCCGACGATCCCTTCACCGGGAGTGACCCCTTTAGCAAAACTAGAAAAGCCTCAGAAACACTCCATTTTAAAATCACTCGATTTTACAACGATATCAAGTTCATTACGCAAAAGGTTTTCTTAAAAACCTGTCGTAGCCCTCCGTCATTTCAGATAAGTACTGGTTAGTATTCGTGCTGCGTTTGTTGACCTCTGTCAAGGCGTAGTGTGCGGTAGCTGATTAGTGCTTATCTGTATAAGCATATGATGTGATTGATTTAGGGTAGTCGTGCGACCTTGTTGACCTCTATCAAGGGTCGTGCGGGTGGGTTTACTTCAATCAGGAAATGACGGGTTGAACTTGACTAGCAGCCTATGGTTTGTTGACCTCTGTCAAGGTCATAGGACGCTTGGGGCAAAATATTATCGGGAATTTCAAGTGTTGAAATTTGCAATGAGATTGCATACCTTTTATGAGATAGTTGAATCCCGATACCCACTGCGAGTAATTGTTACTCCTGGGAGAGTTTTACACATTACAATTAGCCGATCAAGTAGGTGTCTAGAAAGGTGTCAACGGGGTTACGCCTCTGGGAAAACGAGGTTTACTTTAATTAGGTCCGTGCGAAAGCACGGGGAACCTCCCTCAAAGTACCGACACTGGCCTGGCTGAAAGATTGGCGAACTTGTAGCGTGTAATTAATCCCGGCTAGTCTTTCCTTTTAGGGTTTGAAGGAAGATTTGATAAAAACAGTGGGAGCCATCCTGATTAGATAAAATAATAACCAATCTGATCTTGCAAGAGCGCATGCAGAGTGTTTTCTTCTCTCTCTCTCCAGGTAGCGACCATGTCATGCCTTAATCAAGATAATAAAACGGATATATTGACCGAACCCGCTTGTTATACTGAGCTGGGGAATGTTGGTCCCGCTTCAACTTATAAATGTTATAAGACAGAGCAGGAAATTGGGGATTACCAGAATTCCCGTGCCGCCCAAACGAAGAAAGTGCATACCGATGCATCATCTTCGGGTGTGTTCGTTACACAGAACTGTTTCTCAGTATCCTTTACGTCCATGGTATGTGATACCAGATCAGGATCCCGCATATGTAATTTGTTACATGGGCTACAGACAGGTAGAGAACTGAGAACGGGAGATAAGTTTCATGAGGCAGAAAACGGTGCAAGTGTTGCAGCCAAGTCTGTTGGTCACTGTCACCCTGTATTACTAGAATACATTGATTCTGAACAAATGTTATTAGATACCGAACCTGATATACAAAATCATATCAATCTCTTTATTGGTAAAGAAGGATAAAATTTTGTATTGTTGGATAATATTTTGAACATTTCCTATATCAAGAGTTGATCGGTTCAGGCACGTTATCTAAAAGCATTGACGTTCTAAATCAAACCGCAGTTCTTAGTATATAGAACACACACAAGAGGAAGAGATCAGAAATGAACGAATCCTTCTTGAGGTATTGTAGACTAGGTCATATCAATGCGACCCGGCTGGCTGAAGTTACATTTAGATGCATATTTAAATCAGTTTGAATTTACATCTTATGAAACTTGTCAGTCATGTCACAAAGATTAGATGACCATAGCTCTATTTATTGGAAACAGAGAAAGAGTTAGTAAACTCTTGGGATGATACATATTGATGTATGAAGGTCCCCTATCTACACATGCCAGGACCGGTTCATTGTACTTCATTACATTCTCTGATAATCTCTCAAGATTCAGACATATGTTCCTGTTGAAACACAAGTCCGAACCTTTTGAGATATTCATAGAATATAAGTTAGAAGTAGAGAACCAAAATACGGGTAAAAGTATTATGTCCTTTGATGTGATCAAGGAGGAGAATACTTGAGCACGGAATTCCTGGATTATTCTAAAGGAGAATGAGATTCTCTCTCAGCATTACTCCTCCGTATACACCATAGCACGATGGTATATCGGGGCGGAGCAATAGCACCCTATGTGATATGGTGTGCTCTATGATGAGTACTACTGAGTTTCCTATTTCCTTTTAGGGAGTTATGCACTTATGAAGTTGCATACCTATTGAATAGGGTTTCGATCAAATCAGATGCCTACTATTTCATATGAGATATGGAAAAGGAAGAGCCCATCTCTTAAGTCAGTTAAGATTTGGGGTTGTCCGGCCTATGTCTAAAAGGCAAAATCCAGACAAGCTCGAGGCAAAGTCAGTTCTGTGGAAGTTTGTTGGATATCCCAAGCATTCGCAAGGGAATATCTTCTACCTAACCGAGGAACAAAAATGTTTTGTTTCTCAGCATGCCACCTTTGTGAAAGGGAATTTCTTATGAAGAAATAAGTGGACATGAGGTAGAACTGGAAAGAGTTCCAGCTATACAAACTGCAGCTGCTGATTTGGTAGAACCAAAGGATTCAATAGCAACCAACGAACCTCAGCCTCTCCGCCGATCTAGTAGGGTTCCTCACCCACCTGAGAGATACTTCGGTTTCTCTATGACAGTGAGAGCGAGGATTGTATCATGGGATGATGACCTAACTAGTTTCGAGCTGGCCATCAGGAGTGTGACTCTGTAAGAATGGCTGGATGCTTATCGATCTGAGATGGAATCCTTATACACCAACAAAGTATGGACTTTGGTTGCTTCATCTGAAGGGTTAAATCCCCATCAGGAGCAAGTATATCTTGAGAAGAGTACTTGGTGTACATGGAAAAGTTGAGACTTTCAAAGCTAGACTTGTTAAAAGTTTGCATCATTGACCAGGTATGGATTATGATGAAACCTTTTCTAAGTAACTATGCTTAAGTCCATCCAGATCCTACTTGCTACGGCTACATACCATGACTACGATATCTGGCGGTTGGGTGTCTTGACTGCTTTTCTAAATGATGATTTGGAAGAAAGCATCTATAAGTACACAGCCAGAGGGCTTCGTAGACAGTGGGAGCAGCGGAAACGTATGCAAGATGTTTTATGTGATAAAGCAGGCATCGCAGAGTTGGAACATCTGTTTTGATGAGTTAGTCAAAGAGTTTGACATCATCAAAATGGTAGATGAACCTTGTATATACAAAAAGGTAATAGGGAGTATACTGGTGATCCTCGTAGAGTACGTGGATGACATACTCTTGATAGGGAAGGAGTTTCCTATGCTACGTTCGGTCAATCTCCGCTTATCACAAGGATTCTCCATATAGGATCAAAGTTATACCTACTAAATCCTGGGTTTTGGATATATGAGATAGATCTAATTGGATGTTAGGATACTCACTAGTTGTAGTGAGATGGTATCAATTGATCCTGGGGAGAATCACTGGAAAGGTTCCAGGGTGATAAGGACGACTGAATGTCAGTCGCAGACATTGTCTTTACCCTCAGTAAAGGGACGGTATGTTGGAAGAGTTCCAAGCTAGATACTGTGGCATACTAGATGATAAAGGCTGGATACATCGCTACCAAAGATGCTACCAAAGAGGAAGTCTGGGTATATATATATTAGTTCAAGAGAAGAACTTTGTTCCTACCATTGTGTGACAATGGAGTTGTGGCTTATGCCAAGGAACGCCCGTCCCATCAGTGATCCAGACATATTCTTAGGCAGTATCACCTGATCGTGGAGATAGTTGATCTCCAGGGGATCGAGATTAGGAGAGTAGACTCAGAGGACAACACGGCGGATCCACTCACAAAGGCCTTATCCCAGAGAGAGACTTTTATGGGATGGTTGAGTATGAGATACTACAACCACTGTTGTCAGATGGCCCTAGTGCAAGTGGGAGATTGTTAGTTATATGTATGCCCTTGAGGCCGTTACTATACATAGGATGTATATTGTAGTGGATGCTTGGACATATATAGGGATGACTTTCTTGCTCGATATGATAGTATGCTATCTGGTTATTCTTTACCTTAACGTGCACACTGATTGTCTCTCTGTTACATGTTGGTAAAGCCCTTAGGATGTGTACTTGACTACCTGGACTATGATGCGGATCATACTAGTGGGGACATGGTAGTCCATAAGTACATCCTTCAAAGTCCCTAGTCGTAGGTGTATCGAGACGGGGCATCGATATACCAGAGTAGACTAGCGTGTAGCTTCTCGACCCATATTGATGGGCGATGGATGATCCCATATCCATTGGTGTTTGACATCAGAGATGATATACGGGTGCTCAGTGGAGACTGGGTACACTGGACGGACTCGCCGAGAACTCCCAGATGGTATTATACCTTACGTCAGATGGCAGTTCTCTGGTTACACTGGTACAGGTTAGTCTGTAGACCCGAGATCGTCATAGAGTCTTGTGTGATTCCCACTGTGCTTTGATTTCCATCATACCACATCCAAGAGGGCGTGCAAAAAGGTGGCTTTTGGGTACAGTCCCGAATCACATGAAGGCAATGAGCGATAGGAGGGGTTTCGTCTCTCCCGGTATAGGGAGTTGATGTTGCGCGGTGCTCGATTGGCTATAACAGGAATTCCTTGGCCAAGGCTGCTTTAGGGATTTACTGGTAAGTGTTACCAGTAGTTTCTCGACCCGTTATGAGCTTCATATCGACACGACTTATCGAGTTATTGGGATCTGACGTTTACCACCCCTAGACGAGATATGCGACATATCAGACGAACAGACCGGACTGTACGGTAAGTGTTACTGGTTGGATTCACAGGAGTGTGAGCGGGCTTGCTCGTTGATCTTCTGATCACTCAATACCCGGGTGGCCGTTACGTTTAGCAGACCGCTTGCGGCTTGTGGGTGTTTGATATGATCATCACCTACTGCCGGCGTATTGACGAGTCTTTAGAGTCCTACACAGGGGTTTCCTGGCTCAAGCGAAACGAAATAGGAGCGCATATGAGATATGTGCGGGACCGAGAATAATACCAGTATGTGATACTGTATTCTATTCTCGTGATTTGTATCATCGGTCGGTTATATATGATATAGCCGGGTTACCGAATCAAGTGTTGATTCGATACATTGATACACTTGATATTAGTCGGTTATATGCGATATAACCGGATCGTTAAATCATGTGTTGATTTAATGATTTAATGTATAATTATATATTTGATATATTACTTTACATTAACTAGTATTGGTTCACTTAAGATTGATTTTCTCACTTGAATGTCCACATTGTTTATATGAGATATATGCAAGTGTACATGTTTGTATCATGCTTGATGATACAAAAAAGTTGTGTGTATGAGACTTGAACCAACTCAAGGTTAAAATTAGGGTTTACTATTTTCCTAGCATATAACAAAAGAGTGTGACTTTGGTCAAAGTTATCAAGCTTCATGAAGCTTGATAAACATTGACAAAGTCAGCTCTTTTGTCATTTGTTCAAGATATTAGTTAACCCAACCCTTAACCTAATACTTTGGTTAATTCTCTACATGAGTTAAGCATGAGGGCTTAACTCAACCATGGTGCCATTATTTATTTGATAAGTTTTATTTGGATAATAATTCATATGATTCTTTCTTCTTCATCATCTTCATCAAGCTCACAAAAGCTTGCTAGCTCCAATGGTGCCATGAGAAAAAGAGTGAGAAATCCAATTCTAAAGTGAACTCACTTCCTATTTCTTCATCCTCTACCACTTGCCATGTAGTATAGAGTGTTCTTTTCACAAAGTTTTTGACCAAGTGAAGGAATAGCTTGAGTTTGAGTCTCCCCGACGTAGATCATCTTCGGCCTCGAAGTCAATGACCTAGCCCGATCATTTTTCCGACGAAACCATCGCTAGAGTCCGGGATCCCGATGATCACAGCGGAGGGACGTCAACACGGAGCTAAAGAAGTGGAGGACCGGATCTACAAAGGTTGTAATCCCTTTCACTTAGTAGCAAAGTAGTTTGCTTGCTTGTTGTTTCGCCTAATCTCTAGTTAACGATCTAGTTTAGGGTTTCTCGGCACCGGAAAATTTTGAATTTGGCATGGTTGATGCCTTGTGGAACCTCTTGAGTGTGCCTAGGAACTCTACACAAACTACAAACAACTACGTTTGTATAGCGAACATAATTTTTTATACTTTACATGTTCTATTCTCTGTGTATTCTTCTCTACCTCTTGGGACTTACCGAGCGATTGTTCGCTAATGACAATCATTTTCTATTCTTTCTTTGGAATGTTGTCAGAAGGACCTGACTCTCTGGAGATCGAGCCCAGCTCAGAAGACTTGGAGCAGTTCATTGAGAACCTGGAGCTCTAGTCACTTGTATATACTTTTACTTTCAGTTCATACCATTGTTTAGGCATTGCTTTCCACATTGTATTTACTTTTCAGTTGTATTGTAAAGAATGTTTAATAAATAAAAAAGTTGATGTTCATTTACATCTCATGTTTTTCTTGTGTACATTTATATTATATTGCTTATTTACGCTTAACGTGTTTACTTCTGAATAAATACGTCGTGGGCCTAGTCACGTCTCCTTATCCGTACACCGGGAAGCGGGACGTGACAGTTTATTTTGAAATTTTATTAAAAATATTTTTCATAAAACTCCCTCGAGTTATATAAAACAATATTTAAGGACTTTAGTAAATATAGGTTTAAGCATAATCAATTCTCTTGAGCCCCAGGGAACCGGAGAAAGTGGGTGCTTGCCTATTTAAGATAGAAAACTTAACGGAGTTATCAATAGTAATTGTCTTGGAAAAAGACACAAATCTTGCCGTCCATGTGCAGCAGTTACCGATAACTCCCGAACCTAATTCAGGATCTAAATCAGTTACAAGTGTCTGACTCAGTCAGAGTCCATTTCAAACATGAATCCAAAGTCAAACATGAATACATGAACTTGAACCTGAATACTTGAATTCAAACATCAACACCAAACATGAATATTTGACTTGACTTGACCGAATCATGATTATAACTTGACATGACTAATTGAATACAAGATTACATTCTGAACCTGACTACTTGAACATTTGTATCTATGGTTTCGGCAAGACTTGTAAATATACTCTATATAATACATTACACGGGGATAACGGGGTAGATTGGTACGGAACGTATAGCGTGGCACGAGATGGTCACTTAAAAGACACCTACATGAACTCCCGTGCCGTTGTCCCGTGAGTTATGGCGGGGCCTTGTACTATATGTTACCATAGTCCACGGGGTAAGATGGACCCTTCTCGTATACACAAATACCTTATGTACCAAGCGACAAACAACTACGTTAGAATAAAAATCATATACATGTACAACTTAACAGTTTCATTTAACATTACTTTTTATATTCCATTCCTTCTTTTGGGACTTACCGAGCGCTAGTTCGCTGACGACATTCCTGTCTTTTCTTTTTTTGGAATGTTCGTCAGGAGGACCGGACTCTCAGGAGATCGAGCATAGCCAGGAGGACTTGGACTAACTCACTTCCCATCCGGACTTCTAGCTCTCTGTCACGCCCCGCTTCCCGGTGTACAGACAAGGAGACGTGACTGGCCCGCTACGTATTTACTCAGAAGCAAACACGCTAAGAGTAAATAAGCAATATGATAAAGTACACAAGAAAATGACAAGAGATGTAATTGAACAGCAACTTTTATTTATTAAAAGTTTCTTTACAATACACCTGAAAATGTAAATACAAGAATGGAAAGCAATACCTAAACAATGGTATAAACTGAAAATAAAAATATATATACAAGTGTCTAAAGCTCGGGGTCTTCTGTGAACTGTTCCAAGTCGTCAGCACTGGGCTCTATCTCTAGTGAGTCGGATCCACCTGACAACATTCCAAAGAAAGAAGAGAAAAGGAATGTCGTCAGCGAACAATTGATCGGTAAGTCCTAAAGAAAGATAGAAGTAGAGTAGACAAATAAGAGGATATAACTGGTAAATTGTTATGTTAACGCGATTGTTTGTAGCTTGGTACAGAATATGCCAGTGTATACGAGAGGAGTCCAACTATTCCGTGGACTAAGGTATATGGAGCATAAGGAACCGTTAAGCCACGGAACAACGGCAACGGATATTCGGGTTAGTGTATTAAAGTGACCGTCTCGTGCCACTTCTAACACATTCCATACCATTCTACCCCTTTAAAACCCCGTAATATATTTTGTATTGATGTGTATTGTTTTGTTTAATAGATGTAAGACTTGTCGAAGCCATGATATCAGTAGTTCATGTAAACGGAAGGGATGTAAACGGATAGTCATGTAACAATGTATATCCATGGTTCGGTACAGTCGAGTCATGTTGATATTGATTGTATTCTGGTATGGATTCATGTTGAATTGGATTTATACTTGAATTGTATTCAAGGATGGATTGATTTCAGATTAGACTGAGACTCTGTCTGAGTCAGACACTTTAAAACGAATTGAAGTCTTGAATTAGCTTTGGAGTTATCGGTAACTACTGCACATGGACGGCAGGATTTGTGACTTTTTCCACGCCAATTGCCGTATTGATAACCCCGTTTTTAGTTGTCTACCTTAAATAGGCAAGCGACCAAATTCTCCGGCTCCCTGAGGCTCAAGAGAACCGGTCCCGCTTAAACCTATATTTACTAGCGTCCTTATTGTAATTTAATATAACTTGAGGGGGTTTTATGAAAAATAGTTTTGATATATTTTCAAAATACATCTCAAGTATTTAATTATCGTCTTTAGGGTTTTCATAGATCGAATTTTTAAGAGTGATAAGATAGTCTAGTGGATATAAACCTAACTTGATTCTTGATGGTATTTTCATGTAATTTGACTTGTATTGATTCTTGATGGTATTTTCATGAACTTTTGTGATTCTTTTCTTTTGATTAGAAAACATGGAATATATTATATATTTAAAATAGATATTTTGATAATATTTATATATATATATATATAATTATTAAAAATAGAATTTATTTATTAAATAGAAATCACGTTTTCTTAGAAATTGTAATTAAAATTCCATCGAGATCGTATGCTCAGTGAGGAGGTCTGCATCTCTTTCTACTAGTCCCGAGGATGTGCGATAACCCGCACCATCCCGATCGAGTTCCCCAAAATAGGTTGTAGAGGTTTATTTGTAAGGAATTAATTAAAACAATTTAAAGAATATGGGTTTTGATAGTTTAAGGTATTTTAATGTAAATTGTATTTTGTCCCACAAAAATTGTTACAAAAGCCATTGTGCTATGTCAAGATGAGTGTTGTGAAAAGGTAGGCCATTACCTCGTGAGTTTTCTAAAGATAATATGAGCAAAAGGATAATGTTGTATGTAAACTTGATGGTATTTTACCGTAAAATTGAAATAAAAGTTCCAATTACATATTATTTTGAATTGAAACATATTGTAAATTTTGTTTTATGTTTATTAAACAATATAAGAAGAGATGGTTAATTTGTTGTTTAAGAAAAGTTGAGTTTTTAAAGAAATGAGAATCGGAAGTCGGAATAACTCCGCTTCCGACGGGTTTTGAGAAGAGAGTGTTTTAGATTAGAAATCTAGGAGGGGAGAGGGGACTTACTGATTGATTATAGAGGGAGGAGGTAGAGAAATATTTCGAAGGCGTCGTGGAGTCGCGTCGTCGTCGGATTTGTCTCGAAATGTCGCCGGAACTTTGACCTTGGCTAACTCCACTTGTACAACTTCTTGGACTTGGAAAATTTAGAGGGTTTTGGAAAAAGATTTCTGAATGGCAAGGGCTATGGTGTAGGGTGGTATTTATAGGATAAATTAGGGTTTAGGGTATCGAAATGAGAATTAAAAATGCATTAAAATTTGGTTTTAAGGCTCATTTTAATTCTCTGTTAATGTGCGGGAAAATCAAACAGAACTAGGGTTAGTAGGGGAGGCCAGTGCTAGTGTGAAATTTTGGAGTATTTGGGACGGGGGGGACCGGCGGTGCCGGCCCAGAGGCGAATCTCGTCGGCCACTTGGTGTGGGATGGGGCTTGGATGCATGCCACGTGTTGGTGTCGTTTCATATATCTCAGTGCACATGTTTGATTAATCTGACTTTTCGTTTTTACGTGTTTTGCACGTGTAAACTTTTGGACTTTCAAAAGGTTTAAAAGAAAAATCAGCAAAAATATTATGTGGCTGAGGGGATTCGAACACAGGGGCTACGTCACAGCAGTGCAAGACTTTACCAATGAGCTACAAGTGTTTTCTTGTTGTTCAAAAGCAAATAAAATTTATAACTTGTGCTCAGGACTTACAAATACTCCATTTGTATATTAACTTTAAAAATTTCTGTACATTAAAACAGAGTCGTTACACTCTCCTTGTATTTACTTTCAGTTTATATGCCACTATTTAGACACTGTTTATATCATTGTTGTTGGCTATAGTGCCCTCAAGGCAATTATCATAGTCGCGGACTTGTGATTATGATGATTGAGCGAGGACCTATACCGATAAAATAGTCTTACTCAAGATGATAGTATGCTATCTGGTTTGCCTTTATCATCATGTACATGTTGATAGAGCCCATAGGATTTTTGCTTGACTGCCAGCATTATGATGGTGATCATATATGTGGGAGCTGGGGTCTATAAGCATATCCTTAAATGTCCTTAGTCGTAGGAGTGTCGAGACCAGGCATCGATACTCCAGTGTAGACTAGTGTATACTAATCGAGACCCCGACGAGGGGCGGTGGCCAGGTCTCACAAGCTATTGGTGTTAGTTTGTTCACCTAAGATAGTATGCAGGTGCTCATTGGGTTATGAGTACACTGGACGGACTCGCCGGGAACCTGCTAGTTGGTATTATACCTATTATCAGATAGCAGTTCCCAGGTGACATGTGTACAGGTTAGTCTGTCGACCTGAGATCGTCATTTTTCTCATGTGAGTTCCCACTGTGCTTTGATTACTACCCTACCACGGCTCAAAGGAGTCGTGCAAACAAGTTTTAGTTGGGTACAGTCCCGAGCCACATGGAGGCAGTGATCGGATCGTCGGGATTCGTCTCTCCCGGTATTGGGGGTTGATGTCGCATTGTGTACGGGTGGCCATCACCAGAAATCCATAGCCATGGTGAACGAGAATTACCGATCCAGGATCGATAGTTTCTCAGGTGGTGATGGGTTACATGTCGACACTAAATATCGCGTTGTTGGGGGTCTGACTTTATCCAGCCCCCTAGACTCGATATGCGATACTCTTAGACGAACAGACCGGACTGTACGGATATTGTCACTGTCAGGCTCGGTAGGGGTTCAGGATGAGTTTGCTCGTTGGCCTCCCTTTCGCTCAATACCTGGGTAGCCGTTACGTACAGCTAGTGCCGCTGACGTGCTTGTGGTTAAACCCACTGCCAGCGTATTGACAAGTCTTTAGAGTCCCACACAGAGGGTTTTCACGGTTCAGATGATATGTGTACATGAGGTATGTTGATACATACAGATGTCCGATTAAATATGTGCACTTGCTGTGCAGACTTTGATTGGACGGTTGATAATACTATCGGCTTGGGATTAAGCCAGCTTATTAAATCAGGTTTTGATTTAATAATTTATATATATATTTGTACATACGTATTCTAGTATTATTGTTCACTATTCGTTTTCTCTCTTGGCTACTCGTATTTTGATACGAATACGCATATATGTATTTCGATACATGTACCGGGAAGTATTCCGTATTTTATACGGAATAGCTTCTAGAAGGTGGCCACCTAATTTGTATGATTTTCCATTTTTTGGAAATTCATTTGACTCACAAATGAGGTGGAAGTGTGAGGTGGAAAGTGCATAGTGTTTTGGGCATGGAGCAAAGGTATGGTGCATTTGTTTATTGTAATTTGATTAATTGGAAAGTGATATTTTTTTGTGGGCATGAGAAATGGGGGGGCCGGCCACTTTATGGGTGGGATTTTGATTTTCATTTGTTGCAACACACATCACTCCCTCACTCTCTCATGCTCTCAAGAAAAATACTTAGCCATTTTCTTGGTTGTTCATGCCAATGCTTTCACCTCCTTCATCTTCTTCTTGAGTTTCACATTGAGCTCATATGTTGAGAGAAAAAGATAGTGACACACTACTACACCTCGACTCTCCATCGTTAGCAACTATGGAGTGTCGGTTGTCTCGTTCGTCGAGCTAGAGCTTGCGCCGTTTCCCTCGGGTAGATCATCGGAGATGGAGGAAGACCGGCAACCAAACTTCGTCAAAGAACCGCTAGGAGCTTGGAATGAACACTGAAGGACTTGGATCATCTCGGTATAACAATTCTAACTCTTAGTTTTATTTGCTAGTTTAGGGTTTAAGGTCGATCCAGAATTTGGGTAGCGGTAGCGCCGGTTTAATAAATTTTTGTTCCGCATTTTCGCCGTGTTTCGATGGCCGGGACGTTACCAGGACCCTACATGGTATCAGAGCCACCCTTTAAACCCCTTACTAGCTTGTTTAGACGTGCTTAAAAGATCGATCGACGGATTTTACCAAAAACACGATTCCAATTGTCTGTTCTCTGCCTATTTTCAAAGTGGTCAAAAAATTATTTCACACATCTTAAAAATCCGTGCAGGAAATTTTAAGGGTACTGGAAAAATTTAAGCTCGTGATTCCACAAAAGCGCCGCGGATCCGCCACACTAAGCCCCTATTGGCGGCGGTTCCGCGGCGGTTTAGTGGCAACGGGCGACCAAATTTTTTCTGTAGCCCATTTACTTGGAAATGTGATTTTTGTGATATTCTGTTTTGACCCAGATTTCAGTGAAGTGTTGTTTTGCAATTGGGGCCAATTTGGAACTTTGTCGATCGATAATTTAAGCGTGTGTTTGACAGTACATACATTATATTCTGCGACCGTGAATATCATTTGATCGGTAAACACGTCTAATTGATATATGTCTTTTAGACGGGTTTGCGAACGTGACATTCACGTTGATGTTCTGTAATGTGCTGTGATGTTGGTTGGATCGTCGTGGTGGATAGCAATGGTGCAATGATAGTACAGTTTAGATTCATTTGTACATTTGATATTGCGGGGCGAGCGTCCGACATGTGGACTGCCGTCACTGCCAGTTTGTATATTATTCTTTTGGGGCACGACCGGGCTGAGGTCGATGTCACCCTTGTATATTATTTTATTTTCTGTACTAGGATTACCCCGCGGTGGAGTGCATGAATAGCCGGGTTCTAGAGGGCAACTGGTCCGCATCTCAAGGCATTCAGACGGAGGGGACCTTACTCTAGAATTGGCGGGCTATTCGCCGCACTCGTAGGGGGTATAGATGACCCAGGTGGGGTGCTCAAGTTATCGGATTCCGTGAAGTGCTGAGTGGTCTATTCACGTTGCTGAAGGGGGCTGCCTCACTTCTGGTTTTGGCGGGTAACTTGCCGCGCTCGTAGGGGTCTAGGTTTCATTGCATAGGCTATCCACACGACAGGGAACGTCGGGTCTCACTTGCGGCTCAAGTGAAACCCGGGGCTCCAGATTATCCACCATTCTGTGTTGCTTCTGTGATGTTTCTGTGATGTTGCTTTATATCATGCCTGGGACGAATGTTATATATATATATATTTTTTAATATATTATTAGATGTTGTATATGTTTTGCACCCGCGCTAGCCCAGTCCCCGCTCTGTCGTTAGTTAAGTAACCTAACGGGTGATGACGGGACCCAGTGGCGAATGCGGATAGCATATACGTACATTTTATTTTCGTTCTTTTCTGGTGTGATTAATTGATAGGACTGAGTTGATTCTTATCAATGCAAAGATAAAACAAACCTATATATGATGTTGTTGGAACCAAGTTTTTAAAAAACTGACATTACAGACGTTCTCTTTTGCTTTGCATCGTGGTATTCATTTGGAATATCCTGCACCTCATTCGACGAGGCAAGGGACGAGATCCCTTCATCGGGAGTGACCCCTTGGGTAAAAGTTTGCGTCGATGTAATAACTTTAATATAGTCGTTTCCTTTTGCTTTGCATAGTGGTATTCATTTTGAATATCTTGCACCTCATTCTACGGGGAAAGAGCCGAGATCCCTTCATCGGAAGTGACCTCTTTAGCAAGAGTTTTCGCCACTATATATTTATAAAACCGCTTGGATTCCTTCAACGAGATCAAGTTCATTACGTTAAAGGTTTTTTGCCAAAAAACAGCCGTAGCCCTCCGTCATTTCCTACAAGTAGTACTTAGTATTCGTGTTGCGTTTGTTGACTCCGTCAAGACGTAGTGTGCGGTAGCTGAGTGGTGCTTGTTTGTAGCATGGATATGTGATTGGTTAGGACAGTCGTGCGGCCTTGTTGACTCCGTCAAGGGCTCGTGCGGGTGGGTTTAATGCAATCAAGATAATAACGGGTTGAACTTGACTAGGACTCTTTGATTTGTTGACTCCGTCAAGGTCACTTGGGTCCTAGGTGTAAAAATTACATCAGGAGTTTCAAACATACAGGAAACTTGCCAGGTTTGCGCATACCTTCTGGAGTGTGGTGACTTGAGTGGATTCCATCAGGTTATCATGCGATGATAGTTGGATCCCGATTCCCACTGATGAGTAGGATTACTCCTCGGGTGATTCCGACTAATTCTCCTTTTAGGTTTGGAGAAGAATTCGAGGAAACAGTGGGAGCCATCCTGATTAGATAAAATGATTAACCATTCTGATTTAGGTTAGAGTGCACGTTGAGTGTTTCTTTTCTCTCTCTCTCTCTGGCTGCGACTATGACCCGACCTTTGACTAAAACTCATGAAACCAAGTTGACCGAACCTTCTTAAAACACTTTGGCTTTTGGAATGTCACGGTGTCGCATACATCAATGCCACTTCTATATCACCTTTGCAATTCTCCAGAACACCCCGTATTATTACGAACATCCAGTTCCATTGGATAAATCCATCGTATAGTTACATACAAACTCGAAGGAACTTTTTCGATGATGGATTCTGGTTCTGGAGAGATTGAATAGGATTATTCGGTTGTCTTTTCTCTTTACCTTCTCTCGGGTTCTGAGGGCTTCTAGGATTAGGAGAGGGTACAGCTATTGAGCTTATTGGATAGTCTTCCTCCACACCATAGGCAGGTGCCGAACGGTAGGGAAGGAAGAAAACCAATTAAGCTTAAGTATGGTGTATAGAAGGTAATAAGTAAAGACATATAAAAGGATTAGAAAATGGCAAAGGAAATACGATCACCATCATTCACGACAAAGACCGGGTATACCCCTGCCACTCCTACATCCACTTTGCATTTCTCTAGGACACTCCGTATCACTATGGATATCCACTTCCATTGGATAAATCCATCGTATAGTTACATACGAACTCGAAGGAACTTTTTCGAGGATGGATTCTGGTTCAGGAGAAAAAGAATAGGATTATTCAGATGTCTTTTCTCTTTACCTTCTCTCAGGTTGCAAGGGCTCCTAAGATTAGGAGAGTACATCCATTACGCTTATTGGATAGTCTTCTTCCAAACCTTAGGCTGGTGCCGAAGGGTAGGGAATGAAGAAAACCAATTAGCGTAAAAGAGGTGTACAGAAGGTAATAAGTAAAGACATAATAATAGGATTGCAGTGAGGGCAGGTTAAGTATATGGTTACTGTCATGATTCAGGATAATGGAAGAGGCGTTACTAGGAATACCAGTTAACCCTTTTGAAACATTTTCATGTTTCAATTTTACTATGCGATGTTAATTGAAAATTGTTTTCCCAATAAGAATCTAACTCTAGGGTATGTATTTACCAGATCAGTTTCTCACATCTACATGTTATTACAGATGGTGAGTGGGAGTAAAATATTGGGAATTGGGTGATTAGATCCTCATTATATCGGAATTCGTTGTAATTGGTGGTATTTGAGGAAATCATCTGGATTTTGCCGGATGGCAAATATATGGATTTGAATATCCATTGTTATGCACCAATTTCAAACTGATGTATCTATACGTTTATTTTTATAAAGTGAGATATATCTTTTTGATATTATGTCTGTGACATTTACCTATATCGGTTGGTGATTAGGTAAGGTGCATTCAACAGCGGTGTAATTGTTCTTAACCATACTATAGTTTTTCAACCTATGACGCACAGGGTTTGAGTTATTGAACTCAGGGGACTTATACAAAGTATTGTATGTTGTCCAGTGTCCATTAGGACAAAAGGGTTGGTACTCGTACTATATTCTGTTTACTTATGACTTCTCCAGTTCTGGACATGTATTTCATTGAAATGCAAGGTCCAGATATTCAGAAGTAATAGGTATAAGAATAAAGTAGAGAACCATCTGTTGTAAGTATCAGGATTCTTCGAGGAAGTCGAAGATGTAGATACTTGTGTTTGGTATTCAGTTAATAGTAATGGTTTTGAGAACTTACTTCTCTTTCGGGTTACTCATATATGGATGCACTCCTAGATGAGTAATGTTGATTGTCCTTTTTCCATTTGGTTGATATGCACTGGAGACAGCTACACGATTTTGAATCTGGTTCCAAATTAGATTAGTGCTTTTGTTTCTATATTAGATATATATAGAATCAATTTATATCTTAACGATGTTAAGGTATAGGGAGTTGTCTGGCTGATGCTTAAAACCAGAATCCGGATAAACTCAAGGCACGTTTCAGTAATGGATGTTTGTGGGTTATCCCGGGCTTTGACGAGGGTTAACTTTCTACCATCAGGAAGATCAATATTTATATTATTCTTGACTCGCCACAGTTTTAGTAAAATGGACTTTTTCAAAAAAAACAAAAGTGGGAGTATAGTAGAACTGGAAGTTATTCCAGAACCACAAACGATTACTAAAGATTTAATAGAACCTAAGGATTCAATTAGTTTCGACATTCCATTAGCCACTCCGCAGTTTTTGGTGGGTAACCTCAGGCACCCGAGAGGTACTTCGGTCTTCTCAGTGACGGTGACAGGGAGGTTCTTGTTTACCCAGACTTGCCATTGCTGTTGTTCTAGACTATAAGACCCGGCAGGAGGATGAGTATAGCATCATTCTAAACTAGCTTTAGAAATGCACGTGTATAAGACTCTGCCAGAGGGTTGTTGTAGTCAGTGGGAGCAGCGGAAGCATAGTAGGCAAGTAGCTTATGTCTATTTATAGACTAAAGCAGGTATAGAGGAATTAGATCATCTATTTTTGATGTGACAGTCATAGGCTTTGACTTCATTAGAATAGGAGATGGATCTGCTAAGAAGGTAGTAGAGAGTGATGTCCAGGTATTTGGGATGACATGCACTTAATAGGAAGAGATATTCCTATACTACGATCGGTTATACTGTGGTTGTCACAAAGTTGTTTCTCCACATAGGATATGGATATAATATCAGGTTTCTGGTTACTAGATCTATGGTTTTAGATCTAGATTTGGGAAGTATCCTAATCTGGGTACTTTGACATTAAATGGACGACTCCTGGTATGGTGGTGTACCTGCAGGTGATGGAGTCACCCTCTCTAAAGGTGTCTTACAGACTAAAGGGGAGAGGGATCTGCATGATTAGCATATCACTTGCTTAGGCAATTGAGTTAATCATGAAATGTCAAGTACCACACCAGATATTGCTTTTGCACTAGATGCAATAAGCAGATATATTAATCCAATCCTGGAGAAATATTAGGAAGCAGTTTATGAACATAAGTAAATGTTCTTGGGATATGGTAACGGCAGCCTCCTTCTGGAGACGGTTATCATTTCAGGCTTCCAAGGTGACCTGGATGACAGAGTAACTGTCAGAGTTATAGTTTTTTCCTCCTTTGAGGGACAATATGTTGGACAGGTGGTCCAGGCGGATACTGAGGAAAGGCAAGGCGCAGGATTCTGATTAAATTCAGTGGACGATACAGTCTAAGTTGTTTGCTGGATTTGGAGTTCATTTTTGAACTGGGTCCCATCAGATATGCAGACAAATTCTAAGACAAGTATTGCTCATTTCGGGAGATAGTCTTCTCCGCGAAGTTGGATATGGAGAGATACAGAAAGAAACATTGGAGCGAATCCACTCACTGAGGCTATTTCTCGAACGCAATCATTTTCGCAAACGGGCTTTGCGAAACTAATTAGTAGAGAAGTTGGGTGATACTGAGGAAAGGCAAGGCGCAGGATTCTGATTAAATTCAGTGGACGATACAGTCTAAGTTGTTTGCTGGATTTGGAGTTCATTTTTGAACTGGGTCCCATCAGATATGCAGACAAATTCTAAGACAAGTATTGCTCATTTCGGGAGATAGTCTTCTCCGCGAAGTTGAGATATGGAGAGATACAGAAAGAAACATTGGAGCGGATCCACTCACTGAGGCTATTTCTCGAACGCAATCATTTTCGCAAACGGGCTTTGCGAAACTGATTAGTAGAGAAGTTGGGTGTTCGGTATCACACGGGCTGTGAGTATGCGACATCGCAATAATTAGCCTTAAGTGCAAGTGGGAGATTGTTGGTTATAGTGCCCTCAAGGCAATTATCATAGTCGCGGACTTGTGATTATGATGATTGAGTGAGGATCTATACCGATAAAATAGTCTTACTCAAGATGATAGTATGCTATCTGGTTTGCCTTTATCATCATGTACATATTGATAGAGCCCATAGGATTCTTGCTTGACTGCCAGCATTATGATGGCGATCATATATGTGGGAGCTGGGGTCTATAAGCACATCCTTAAATGTCCCTAGTCGTAGGAGTGTCGAAACCGGGCATCGATACTCCAGTGTAGACTAGTGTATACTGATCGAGACCCCGACGAGGGGCGGTGGCCAGGTCTCACAAGCCATTGGTGTTAGTTTGTTCACCTAAGATAGTATGCAGGTGCTCATTGGGTTATGAGTACACTGGACGGACTTGCCGGAAACCTGCTAGTTGGTATTATACCTATTGTTAGATAGCAGTTCCCAGGTGACATGTGTACAGGTTAGTCTGTCGGCCTGAGATCGTTATTTGTCTCGTGTGAGTTCCCACTGTGCTTTGATTACTACCCTACCACGGCTCAAAGGAGTCGTGCAAACAAGTTTTAGTTGGGTACAGTCCCGAGCCACATGGAGGCAGTGATCGGATCGTCGGGGATTCGTCTCTCCCGGTATTGGGGGTTGATGTCGCATTGTGTACGGGTGGCCATCACCAGAAATCCATGTCCATGGTGAACGAGAATTACCGATCCAGGATCGATAGTTTCTCAGGTGGTGATGGGTTACATGCTGACACTAAATATCGCGTTGTTGGGGGTCTGACTTTATCCACCCCCCTAGACTCGATATGCGATACTCTTAGACGAACAGACCGGACTGTACGGATATTATCACTGTCAGACTCAGTAGGGGTTCAGGATGAGTTTGCTCGTTGGCCTCCCTTTCGCTCAATACCTGGGTAGCCGTTACGTACAGCTAGTACCGCTGACGTGCTTGTAGTTAAACCCACTGCCAGCTTATTGACGAGTCTTTAGAGTCCCACACAGAGGGTTTTCACGGTTCAAGCGATATGGTGTACATGAGGTATGTTGATACATACAGATGTCCGATTAAATATGTGCACTTGCTGCGCAGACTTTGATTGGACGGTTGATAATACTAGCGGCTTAGAATTAAGCCAGTTTATTAAATCAGGTTTTGATTTAATAATTTAGATATGTATTTGTACATACGTATTCTAGTATTATTGTTCACTATTCGTTTTCTCTCTTGGCTACTCGTATTTTAGTACGAATACGCGTATATGTATTTCGATACATGTACCGAGAAGTATTCCGTATTTTATACGGAATAGCTTCTAGAATGTGGCCACCTAATTTGTATGATTTTCTATTTTTTGAAATTCATTTGACTCACAAATGAGGTGGAAGTGTGAGGTGGAAAGTGCATAGTGTTTTGGGCATGGAGCAAAGGTATGGTGCATTTGTTTATTTGTTTATTGTAATTTGATTAATTGGAAAGTGATTTTTTTTGTGGGCATGAGAAATGGGGGGGCCGGCCACTTTATAAGTGGGATTTTGATTTTCATTTATTGCAACACACATCACTCCCTACTCTCTCATGCTCTCAAGAAAAATACTTAGCCATTTTCTTGGTTGTTCATGCCAATGATTTCACCTCCTTCATTTTCTTCTTGAGTTTCACATTGAGCTCATATGTTGAGAGAAAAAGATAATGACACACTACTACACCTCGACTCTCCATCGTTAGCAAC
The DNA here is from genome assembly GCA_030015575.1 of Agapanthus africanus. NCBI lineage: Eukaryota > Viridiplantae > Streptophyta > Magnoliopsida > Asparagales > Amaryllidaceae > Agapanthus > Agapanthus africanus. The sequence goes on along the minus strand of CM057339.1, from coordinate 194,108,005 downwards.
TATGGAGCATCGGTTGTCTCGTTCGTTGAGCTAGAGCTTGCGCCGTTTCCCTCGGGTGGATCATCGGAGATGGAGGAAGACCGGCAACCAAACTTCGTCAAAGAACCGCTAGGAGCTTGGAATGAAGACCGAAGGACTTGGATCATCTCGGTATAACAATTCTAACTCTTAGTTTTATTTGCTAGTTTAGGGTTTAAGGTCGATCCGGAATTCGGGTAGCGGTAGCGCCGGTTTAATAAATTTTTGTTCCGCATTTTCGTCGCGTTTCGATGGCCGGGGCGCTACCGGGACCCTATAATTGTATCTTTTCATTTTCAAACAGTTGTATTTAAAGTGAATGTAAATAAAAGTTATTGTTCATATTTTTATATCACTTGTCATTCTTGTGCATTTTATATATATTGCTTAATTATGCTTAACGTATTTATTTCTTAGTAAATACGTTGCGGCTTGCCACGTCATCGTTTCCGTATACTGGGAAGCGGGACATGACAGGTTCAGCTGATATGTTGTAGATGATATATGTTGGTACATACAGGTGTCCGATTAAATATGTGTATAGGCTACACAGATTTTAATCGGACGGTTGATAATACCAGCGGCTTAGGATTAAGCCGGATTATTAAATCAAGTTTTGATTTAATAATTTTTATATATATTTTTAATATATGTATTCTAGTATTATTGTTCACTATTCATTCTCTCTTGGCTATTCGTATTTTTATATGAATATGTGTATATGTATTTCGATACGTATACCGGGTTGTATTCCGTATTTATACGGAATATCTTCTAGAAGTTGGACACCTCATTATGATTTTCTTTTTAGAAAATCATTTGGAAATGAGGTGGAGGGTGAGATGGCATGAGCATGGTTGAAGGTATGTAGAGCGGTATGGCCTTTGATTGTTTATTGTAAAATGATATGACATATTTTTTGCATGGTTGAAAAATGAGGAGTCGTTATTCTTTCTGCATACCATATTCACACTTCATATTCTATCATGCTTGATATTTCTTCTACACTTAGCTCATTTCTTTCATGAGTTGCTCATGCCTTGGTTTTTCCTTATCTGCTCCTCCTTCTTCTTTAGTTGCTCACTTGAGCTTGAGAAATGAGAGGAAAAGCTAGTGAAAAATTCCTACATCCCCACTCTCCATTGCTAGCGACCTTGGAGAGTCGATTGCTTCGCTGGGCGAAGCTGGAGCCTGCATCGTTTCCCTCAGGTGGATCATCTTTAGCAAAGGAGGACCGGCTTGCAACTGCGATCCGGAGCACTTAAAGAAAGCTTGAGGATATGAGTATTCTACACATAGTAGATTAGTTTAGCTCACTAGGTTTTTGTATACAGGTTCTAGCTATTTAGTTCGATTCATTGTTTCGGGAACTTTAGTGAACTAGAAATTTTTTGAAATCCATGTTGCCATTTTCGAAAAATAGTTTGCCATCATCGTGATTTGTCCTGGATAGGAAAACAGGACAAATCACGATGATAGTACAGTATGGTAAATATGTAAGCACGAATAATTGTTTCATAGCATGAATGCTCAGCATTCTAATTAGTGATATCGTTTTAATGTAAAGAAACAGTAATCGTGAACATGCATGTCATGTAAAGCCGGTCGATGATAATAGTCTCAAATAGTATATCAAATACAGTCGATATAATATGATAATATCTATAATGTAAATAAGAATCTACATGAATTTACAAGCATCTCCATTTAATATCCGGATTTATTATTGGGAAGAATAATAAACTAAAATATGGTTTTAAAGGATTAATTTGATTAATGGGTGTTCTAGGAAATTTTAGGGTTTTCATTTCATGCATGATGAACATAAGGTTTCATTTAATAGCATATGGTTTGATTGTTAATAAAAACATAAAGCTAAATATATAAAATTAATACCAAGAGTATTAAAATACAAACAATATAGTTATCTTATATAAATGCACTTAAGCGTTCTATTTCATACTATTTTTAACAATGCGTAATTTCTTGATTGTATTATATATTGTATATTTATTTTCTTGATGTTACAATGATCTGATCTTATATATATATAATTTAATTATCTTAAACTACTGTTCACTAAGCACTATATTATGTAAGCTATATTCTACAAAGATTCAACAAAAAAATAAAACTGAATTGATTATTTAACTTAATGAAATGATAACTCACATCTACTAATTAAAATTTATATCAACTATGCAAATAAGTCTAAATATAAGCTATATATATGTGAGCAGCATGCAAACTTATGTGAGCAGTATAAAACTAAGGTTTTCATCATATATATAATAATTATGTGGTATTTTAGTGAAATTGCACAATAATACAATTTTCATTCAAATATTATAGACTAAGAATTTATTGCGATATTTTCCGATATTGCACCGGCTAAAAAAAGCAAGAGTACTTGGCTCGAAGACAGATAAACGGGACAATACGAAGCGCAACTCCAAGCTTTAATGGCTCGGCTAATTTTGAAGAAGAAAATATTGTGATAGGAAAGAGAAAGAAGGTTGATTTATATGATAAGGAGAGAGATGATAATAATGAATATATGTAAAGTTGTTATAAAGCAGGAGAATAAAATATTGAGAAGAGAGAAATATATTTGAAGAGATCCAAATACTGTTAAAGAGATTAAATTACGTGGGAGTTTGTAAAGGTTGTTTGGTGTGTATGTAGTTAAAATAGGTGTAGCGTTTGTTATTATATAAGATAATAGGAAATATTTATATAAATATATATAGGGTTTTAAATAGATATAATGTATATAGATTAGTTTAAATGTGTATGATTAAAATAAATATAGATTTTTTTGGAGAGATTAAATATATTTGGAGAGAGAATATAAGAAAATATATATAAATTTAGGAAAATAATTCTCATAACCCCTAATAGTTTAATTTGAAAGATTTAAAAAAGGATTTAAAAATTGAAAGATTATTAATAATTGTAATGACTCTGATTTTACTGAACGAAAATTTTTAAGTTAATATACAAAATGGAGTTTGCAAGCCTGGGTACACTTTAAAAGTTGTTTTTTTTTAAGAACAGCAAGAAGCCGCTTGTAGCTCACTGGTAAAGCCCTTGCACTGCTGTGACGTAGCCTCTGTGTTCGAACCCCATCATCCATATATTATTTTTTCTGATTTTTCTTTTAAACTTTTTGAAAGCCCAAAAGTTTACACGTGCACTGCACATAAGAAATGAAAAGACAGAAAAACAAACATGTGCAAAATTATATTAACAGCGGCATGGATACGTAGCGAGCATGTCACGCCCCGCATCCCAGAGTACGCTAAAATGGGCACGTGACATAGCCAACCATGCTACCTGTGGGTAGGAAGTATCCATCCACAGTCACATTACGGTTGTAGAGATATCAAGAACAGAATAAAACTATCTAAAACATGTCCATAATCCAAGATAACATGAGTCAAGAATAATAAAATGCGGAAGCATATAGATCCAATACAACATAACTGGAATGTATGTCCCATAATGCGAGCTCACATCAGGAATAAAATGCAGGAAAGAAAAGCTAACTACTACTGACACTCACAGCTCAGCCTGTCGGCTGAAGTACTCCTGCTCGGACTGCGACAGCGGTACAGAATCTGGGCCATCCAAAACCCAGACGTCAGCGCGTCAAGTCATCAAGTAATAACATAATAAACAGGCAATGCGAATATAAACATGAATAAAGCAAGGGTAACAATAATATGAATCAGAGCAGTGCAGGGTAGTGTGCAGTGGGTAAACTGGACTGTTCTATCAGGTTCTCTGTTCTAAAGTCTTTGAAACCAAATTGATGAATCATCGATGTAACTCAATAGTATCCCGTACATACCCGGGACCACGGCCCCAAGATTCTCGGGCTGAAACCGAGACATGCCGCCAGGCACCAAACAGGAATGTGTACAGATGAATGATGTCAGCAATATCATTCCAAGGCTGGCCTAGCCTAAAACTGATCAAAACAGGTAGTGAACTGTTGAGTTACAAGTCAGGTTTCACCTTTGATTTCCCCATACCCCCAAGTTATATGTGTAAGTCAATCAGGTATCCCGAAATCAAGAAACTAATGCCAACACTGGATCAGGTAAACAGGTTTGTCTGGATAGTCAACAGGATCGGTCCATGAGGACTACATGTCAGGTTTGTTGGCATTAGACACAAGATCAGGTAACGGGTCAGGTCATGGTACATCATGTCAAGTCAAGCAGTATACGGTACCATGTCGGGTCAATCAATATGTATGTAGCAAGTCAAGTCAAGATGTAAACAATATCATGGGTGTGCTCATACTCAGTTACAAAATCCAGCACGGTTATCAATAACATAATCTAAACAATGAGTTAAACCATAAGCAGATCGATCAATTAGCAGTACAATTATCAGTTGTGTCACAGAGATAATTTCAACATTGTAAGAATGCAGTAAGACAATTATAGTCATTTAATCATGTTAACAGGTTTAAGACTTCATAGATGCAATGATATCTACATAAATAGGTTCCAAGTTTGAAAGATAAAAATGTTATATAACAATATTGAACACGAAAAGAGAAATGATCATACCAAAGTTAAATTTATAGGTTTAGGGTGTCATCAATGTATATGTAAATATTATTTAGCATGTAGCAAGGGTTACTTGCCTCGACGGTCGCGAATCGGGAAAACGGAACGTAAAATGTCGGCGTGGAAACTCGCGACGGGCGCACGGTTCACGGAATGAACCCAAACGACGAACAGTGAAGCCACACGGGTCGGGGTACCACGCTGGAACGTCGGGACACGTCGCCGACACGGCCGGATTCCGGCGAGATGCAAAACCAGTGAATGTCAAGAGTTGCAACAAGAAAAGAAAGGAAAAATAAAGAAGAAAGGGAAGGAGGATGGAGAATGGAAGGCTTACAATGGTCTGTGGGATGGGTGGTGACGGTCGATGGCGTCGACGAACTCCGGCGGACCACCTGCAGGGGACACGGCCAACCACAGAACGGAAAGAGAATCAGTGAAACGAGGGAGGAAGGAAGGAGAAAGAAGGAGAGGAGAAAAAGATATTCACCGAGGGGGTGCACGAGGCCGGGGGGTGGATCGAAATCGCCGGCGGCGATCCCACGAGGCGCCCGCGGTGTGCAGGTCCCTCGTGCAGGTGCTCGGGCTGAGGGAAAGGAGGAGGGAGGTGCGGTGGATTGGTCGAGGGCGAGGAGGCGACGAGGCCGGTGATGGTGGTGTCAGCGTTGGGGCTGCGGCGGCGAGGGGCACGGCGGCGGTAGGGTTCGCTGGGGTTGGGTTTACGTGAGGGAAAAATATATAAGCGGGAGAGAGAGAGAGAGAGAGATACGGGGGGAGAGAGAGAGAGAGACGGGGGAGAGAGAGGAGAGAGGTAGAGAGACGGAGGAGAGAGAGGTATGAGGTGGGGCCCACGGATTAAAAATGGAGATTGTGATTGGCTGAGATAGAAAAAGATTTGAAAGATTTTAGGGAACAGTAAATATTATATAGTTAACTTAAAATATACGATGGTTTAAATATATTAGAAAAATAGGATTTTGGCGCAAAGTAAAACATTTCCAAATTGCGCCCGGGTCGGGTCCAAAAATTTGAAATTGAAATAAGAAAATTTTAGGCGGGATCCAAAATTTAAAATGAAGTATTTTACAATCAAAAAGCATACCCCCAAAACGGACACACATACGTGCGCGTAGCCGTCCAAACTCGCCCGTTTCACTGAACGGGACGAGAACACGATGCACGGACGCTACAACAGGGTTAGGGGTGTCAAGTAGGCCAAGATGAATATTTTTAATTTTATTTTAGATGCCATAAATTGTTATATGCAGAATTGAATTGACGGGGTAAAATTACAATAAGTAACAATCAAGCAAGATAAATGAAATAAGTGCCACACTACGTTCAAACGGTAACTGAAATTAGTAGCATTGGGCTCGGGTGTTACATTATACCCAACTACAAAAAGAATTTCGTCCTCAAAATTCCAAGAATGCAAAGACAAAGTAACTACAAGAAAAGATGAGGAAACTTCTGTCGGATTTCATCTTCTCGTTCCCAAGTGGACTCTCCATGCGAGCGATTACCCCAAGAAACAAGCACAAGAGGGATCACCTTGTTCTTAAGAACCTTTTCCCTTCGATCCACAATTTCAATCGGTCGCTCCTCAAAAGTCAAGTCTTCTCGTACTGTTAGCTCCGAATGATCCAATACGTGCGTTTCATCTCGAACATACCTTCATAGTTGAGATACGTGAAACACATCGTGCACATTCGCCAAGGACTGCGGTAACGCCAAACGATACGCTACCTCACCAACACGCTCCAAGATCTCAAAGGGTCCAACGAATCGAGGACTAAGCTTTCCTCGACTTCCAAAACGAATCACCCCTCTAGTCAGTGATATCTTCAAGAATACCAAATCACCCACGGCGAACTCTAGAGGTCTTCTTGATGTGTCTGCCCAACTCTTCTGTCGGTCTTGTGCTGTCTTCATATGATTTCTGATAGTGTTAACCTTCTCAACTATCTGCACAACCAAATCTGGTCCCAATAATCTTCGTTCACCGACATCGTCCCAACAAACAGGTGAACGGCATTTACGACCATACAATGCTTCAAATGGAGCCATCTGGATAGTTTCCTGAAAACTGTTGTTGTAAGAAAATTCCATCAAATGCAGATGATCCTCCCAAGACCCCTTGAAGTCCAACATGCATGCTCTCAACATATCCTCAAGAGTTTGGATTGTTCTCTCCGACTGACCGTCAGTTTGAGGATTATAAGCTGTGCTAAACTTCAATCGAGTCCCCAAACTTTCCTGTAGACTCCGCCAAAAGTGCGATAAGAACCGAGTGTCCCGATCGGACACGATGCTCACTGGTACTCCATGCAATCTTACAATCTCTTGCATGTACCGCTCTGCCAAAGCCTCTGTTGATTGACCAACCCGGAAAGGAATGAAGTGAGCTGCCTTGGTCAATCGATCAACAATCACCCATACAGCATTGTTGCCCTTTGGACTTCGCGGTAAAGCCGTCACGAAATCCATGGTTATATGTTCCCACTTCCACTGAGGAATCAGAAGTGGTTGCAATAATCCAGCAACCCTTTGATGTTCAGCCTTAACTTGCTGACACACCAAGCACTTCGCCACAAAGCGAGCAATCTCCCGTTTCATGCCTTCCCACCAGAAATGTTGTCGAATATCTCGGTACATCTTTGTGCCTCCTGGATGTACAGAATAAGCTGAACTGTGTGCCTCCTTCATAAGCTCTTCACGAATATCTCCCTTTGGCACATATAAACGGCTACCATACCTCAACGAACCATCTTCGTGGATCAATAAGTCTGTTCGTAGTCCGGCTTCAACCTGTTCTCGAAACTTTTGCAGTCTAGGGTCCTGCGATTGTGCTGCTTTAATATTCCCGATCAACGATGACTGTACTTGCAGCTGCATCAACTGTCCCGTAGAATGCGGTAGCACAACCTCCAAGTTAAATCTTCGAAAATCTGCAACGATCTTCTTCTGCGTAGTTAACACCTGAATTGCTGGTAACAGACTAAGCGCATCCGGCACGACGTTAACCTTTCCCGGATGGTACTTAAGATCAAGATCGTAGTCAGCCATCAGTTCCAACCATCTACGTTGCCTCATATTAAGCTCCTTCTAAGTGAACACATACTTCAATCTCTTACGATCAGTAAAAACTTCGACCCTTTCGCCCAAAAGGTAGTGTCTCCAAATCTTCAAAGCGAAAATCACAGCCGCAAGCTCCAAGTCATGAGTTGGATAATTCTTCTCATGGGTCTTTAACTGTCTCGATGCGTACGCTACAACCTTCCCATGCTGCATCAAAACACATCCCAATCCTTTCCCAGATGCGTCGCTGTGAATCACCAATCCTCCGGAATTGTCTGGCACGGTCAGGATAGGGGCGGTTATCAACTTTTGCTTCAACGTCTCAAAAGCTAACGCACATTTGTCCGTCCATACAAAAGGTACCTCCTTGCGCGTAAGCTTGGTTAACGGCTCCGCCAGACGAGCAAAGTTCTCCACAAATCTTCTGTAATACCCGGCGAGTCCAAGAAAACTTCTTATCTCCGCAACATTCTTTGGAATCGGCCAATCTCGTACTGCTGCAATCTTTTCTGGATCGACGGCAATTCCATCGCCAGACACAACATGCCCCAAAAACTTTACCTCCTCCAGCCAAAACTCGCACTTACTCATCTTCGCATACAACTTCTCCTGTCTCAACTTCTGCAGTGCGATCTTCAAATGTTCAGCATGCTCTTCAAATCTCTTTGAGTAAACCAGGATATCGTCAATGAATACTATAATAAACTGATCCAAGAATGGTGAAAAGATTCGGTTCATCAAGTCCATGAATACTGCCGGCGCATTCGTTACTCCGAAGGGCATCACTAAGTATTCGTAATGTCCATACCGAGTTCGGAACGCCGTCTTGCAAATATCTTCTGCTTTCACTAGGACCTGATGATATCCGGATCGCAAATCCAGCTTCGAGAATACCCTCGCGCCACTAAGCTACTCGAAAAGTTCGCCAATGCGAGGGATCGGGTACTTGTTCTTAATAGTCACCCAGTTTAATTCTCGATAGTCGATGCATATCCTTCTTGTGCCATCCTTCTTCTTTACCAGAAGAACTGGAGCTCCCCAAGGCGAGTTACTGCTTCGAATCCAACCATTTTCAAGCAATTCAGCAACATGTTTCTTGACTTCTTCCAACTCTACTGGTGCCATTGGATAATACGTTTTGGATACTGGCGCTGCACTAGGAATAAGATCAATTGCGAACTCCACGTCTCGCTTCGACGGTAATCCCGATATATCTTCAAACACGTCCATAAAATTACAAACGACAGCTGGCTCTTCACTATTATCAACTTCCATTGCTGCAAGAATATTGTTTGTCGGCCTAGCCCTAAACTCGACTGGCCCGACAGAACTGCTTCCTCCAGTGAAGCTAAACTCGGGATGTCCGGGAATCTGGAAAATTACTTTCCTTGCCCTACAATCAATATGAGCGTGGAAAGTGCCAAGGAAATCCATTCCCAAGACGACTTCGTAGCTGCCCGTATCAATCACCAAGAAATCTGCAAAAAAAACTCCCGTCCGCATACAACAACAGTACAATCTTTACATTCCCTACTAGCTATGATTTTCCCATTCCCAGTGTGTATGTCCCAGAAACTAGACAGGGTCGTGTAGTCAATCGAGTGTGTAGTTAAAAACTTGGATGACATAATACAATGGGATGCACCAGAATCAAATAACGGTAATGCGGGAAAACCATGAACGAGTAGAGTACCTGAAACAACTTCTCCTGATGCTTTAGCTTCTTCTGTTGTCAAGGTAAAAGCTCGAGCCTGATTAGGTCCTTGAGTCAGCTGTTTCTGCCCCTGGAACGGTCTCTGTGGAGGCTTCTGAATATCATCCCTCGTACGAAGCTTCGACGGACAAGCACTAACGGCGTGATCTGCCGCTCCACAAACCAAACAGAGTCCCAGCCTCCTTCGACAATCCTTTTGCATGTGGCCAGGTAAATTGCAGTAGTTACAGGTCATGCTCTTTCTTCGATCGACGACAACAGGCTTCTTCATGGGTGCTACACCTCGACGGTCCACTGGAATACCTCTGCGACCAAGAGCTCGGTTTGGTACAAATGCTGGCTTCCTTACCGCAACTGCTGTCTGCTGCAAACCCCCTTCATCCCAGATAAACTCTGCTGCTCTCGGGCTGCCGCAAGTACTTGTGAGAAAGTGGTCAAACCCAGGGAGACAATCTGCCTCTGGATGTCCACGTCCAAGCTGCGCATGAACCTTCGTACCCTGTCTGCATCGTTGGCAACTAAAGGTCCAGCGAATCTGCTGAGTCTTGTCCATTCTGCTGCATGCACATCCACGGGTGCTCCCTTCTGCTTTAACCCGATGAATTTCTCTTCCATTTCCTCCCGTGCAGTCCGCGGGAAGAACTTCTCTAGGAAACTCTTTGAAAAATCCGCCCACTTGATTGGCTTGGGCAGACGGTTCTCCTCCACAAGCCACCATTCTCGGGTGTAGTCCACTAACTGAATGCGTACCACATCAACTCTTTTCTCATCTGGAATCTGTGCCGCAATAAGCAAGTTCTCTGTGTCAACTAGCTACTGCTCCGCTGGCAACGGCTCCTCCAAACCAGTAAATGTAGACGGACCCAAACGCCTGAAATCTGCTACGGTCCATACTCGGTCGACTGGTTTAGCTCCAACATTGTTCACAGACTGCTGAACGATCTGCAAACCTTCCTGAAACGATTCCGCTTGCTGCTGGATCAGCTCGGTCTGTTTCTTTTTATTCTCCAGCATTCCTCTTATCACTCCAAGCATGGCGGCTTCGTCCACACGCCTTTGGTACGTCTTCAAATTCTTACCAGCCATATTCCTGAAATCAAAACACCCAACATTAGCATGATGATAGATTCGAAATATAGATCAATGCTAGAACTCCAAGTTACTTAAATAGAGTGCCGCATTGTAACTATGTCGCGGTATCATAGCCACAATTACATAACTCCACCCAAGTCGCCTAAGTCCTAGAGATAACAAGGAATCAGGTTTTTGAGTCGATATGCAAAGGAAGTTCGCACATCGTAAAAGATATAATCAGGAAGAATGTGATTCAAGAATGGTAAAAGGCAAGGTGGCAGGACATGTTTCCTAAACACGGGTATTCTGATTCGTGTATTGGGTACAATACCCAACTACAAGAATCAACCCAACTAACATATGGTTCTGATACCAAAAGAACCATGTCATGCCCGGCATCCCAGAGTACGCTAAAATGGGCACGTGACATAGCCAACCATGCTACCTGTAGGTAGGAAGTATCCATCCATAGTCACATTACGGTTGTAGAGATATCAAGAACAGAATAAAACTATCTAAAACATGTCCATAATCCAAGATAACATGAGTCAAGAATAATAAAATGCGGAAGCGAAAGATCCAATACAACATAACTGGAATGTATGTCCCATAATGCGGGCTCACATCAGGAATAAAATGCAGGGAAGAAAAGCTAACTACTACTAACACTCACAGCTCAGCCTGTCGGCTGAAGTACTCCTGCTCGGACTGCGATAGCGGTACGGAATCTGGGCCATGCAAAACCCAGACGTCAGCGCGTCAAGTCATCAAGTAATAACATAATAAACAGGTAATGCGAATATAAACATGAATAAAGCAAGGGTAACAATAATATGATTCAGAGCAGTGCAGGGTAGTGTGCAGTGGGTAAACTGGACTGTTCTATCAGGTTCTCTATTCTAAAGTCTTTGAAACCAAATTGATGAATCATCGATGTAACTCAATAGTATCCCGTACATACCCGGGACCACGGCCCCAAGATTCTCGGGCAGAAACCGAGACATGCCGCCAGGCACCAAACAGGAATGTGTACAGATGAATGATGTCAGCAATATCATTCCAAGGCTGGACTAGCCTAAAACTGATCAAAACAGGTAGTGAACTGTTGAGTTACAAGTCAGGTTTCACCTTTGATTTCCCCATACCCCCAAGTTATATGTGTAAGTCAATCAGGTATCCCGAAATCAAGAAACTAATGCCAACACTGGATCAGGTAAACAGGTTTGTCTGGATAGTCAACAGGATCGGTCCATGAGGACTACATGTCAGGTTTGTTGGCATTAGACACAAGATCAGGTAACGGGTCAGGTCATGGTACATCATGTCAAGTCAAGCAGTATACGGTACCATGTCGGGTCAATCAATATGTATGTAGCAAGTCAAGTCAAGATGTAAACAATATCATGGGTGTGCTCATACTCAGTTACAAAATCCAGCACGGTTATCAATAACATAATCTAAACAATGAGTTAAACCATAAGCAGATTCGATCAATTAGCAGTACAATTATCAGTTGTGTCACAGAGATGATTTCAACATTATAAGAATGCAGTAAGACAATTATAGTCATTTAATCATGTTAACAGGTTTAAGACTTCATGGATGCAATGATATCTACATATATAGGTTCCAAGTTTGAAAGATAAAAATGTTATATAACAATATTGAACACGAAAAGAGAAATGATCATACCAAAGTTAAATTTATAGGTTTAGAGTGTCATCAATGTATATGTAAATATTATTTAGCATGTAGCAAGGGATACTTGCCTCGACGGTCGCGAATCGGGAAAACGGAACGTAAAATGTCGGCGTGGAAACTCGCGACGGGCGCACGGTTCACGGAATGAACCCAAACGACGAACAGTGAAGCCACACGGGTCGGGGTACCACGCTGGAACGTCGGGACACGTCGCCGGCACGGCCGGATTCCGGCGAGATGCAAAACCAGTGAATGTCAAGAGTTGCAACAAGAAAAGAAAGGAAAAATAAAGAAGAAAGGGAAGGAGGATGGAGAAGGGAAGGCTTACAATGGTCTGTGGGACGGGTGGTGACGGTCGACGGCGTCGACGAACTCCGGCGGACCACCTGCACGGGACACGGCCAACCACAGAACGGAAAGAGAATCAGTGAAACGAGGGAGGAAGGAAGGAGAAAGAAGGAGAGGAGGAGAAGATATTCACCGAGGGGGTGCATGAGGCCGGGGGGCGGATCGAGATCGCCGGCGGCGATCCCACGAGACGCTCGCGGTGTGCAGATCCCTCATGCAGGCGCTCGGGCTGAGGGAATGGAGGAGGGAGGTGCGGTGGATTGGTCGAGGGCGAGGAGGCGACGAGGCCGGTGATGGTGGTGTCGGCGTTGGGGCTGCGGCGGCGAGGGGCACGGCGGCGGTAGGGTTCGCTGGGGTTGGGTTTACGTGAGGGAAAAATATATAAGCGGGAGAGGGAGAGATATGAGGGGGAGAGAGAGAGATACGGGAGAGAGAGAGGAGAGAGATAGAGAGACGGGAGAGAGAGAGAGAGAGGAGAGAGATAGAGAGACGGGGGAGAGAGAGGTATGAGGTGGGGCCCACGGATTAAAAATGGAGATTGTGATTGGCTGAGATAGAAAAATATTTGAAAGATTTTAGGGAACAGTAAATATTATATAGTTAACTTAAAATATACGATGGTTTAAATATATTAGAAAAATCGGATTTTGGCGCAAAATAAAACATTTCCAAATTGCGCCCGGGTCGGTTCCAAAAAATTGAAATTGAAATAAAAAAAATTTAGGCAGGATCCAAAATTTAAAATGAAGTATTTTACAATCAAAAAGCATACCCCCAAAACGGACACACGTACGTGCGCCTAGCCGTCCAAAGTCGCCCGTTTCACTGAACGGGACGAGAACATGATGCACGAACGCTACAACAGGGTTAAGGGTGTCAAGTAGGCCAAGATGAATATTTTTAATTTTATTTTAGATGCCATAAATTGTTATATGCAGAATTGAATTGACGGTGTAAAATTACAATAAGTAACAATCAAGCAAGATAAATGAAATAAATGCCACACTACGTTCAAACGGTAACTGAAATTAGTAACATTGGACTCGGGTGTTACAGAGCATCCACCGGCCCCCTTCAACTTTTTGGCCGGCGAGATTGAGCTTTGGGCCGACGAGGGAAAAGCCCCCGTGTTTTGCACACAAACCCTTTAGCCTACCCCCATTATCCCGACACTGTTTGTTTTCTCTGCAAATTAAAGAGGATTCAATTTCACTTTTAATCTAATTTTAAATGCATTTTAATTCAATATTTCAATTCCAAAACCCTAATTCCACACTATAAATACAACCCCATACCTTAGCCCCTCCTCATTCTGAAATCCCTACTTAGAAAAATTATCAAATTTTTCTAAGTACAAGTGGAATAGAAGTGGAGTTAGCCCAAGATCAACTTCCGGCAAGAATTAGAGGCAATTCCGACGACCCCGCAACACCCCGACAAGCTCAACCTCTTCCTCTCTCTATTCTTAACCCAAGTCACTATTAAGTCCCACCCCATTCATCTCTTTCTACAATAAAAGTTCTCTTTTTTCAAAATATATCGGTAAGTGGAGTTATACCGACATTTGATTCTAACATCTTTGAAACTACAATTTTTCTTAAGAATTGCTCATTCATGTTTCTATACCTTACTTGTTAATCATTAAACTAATATTTAGAAACAATTTTCATTCTAAAACTCCATATTAAATAACTTTAATTAAACATTTACATTTAAATACCATGAATTTTATATACGTCGTCTTTTAAATATCTTGCTTAGCATACTTTTAGAAAACATCACGGGGTAATGACCTACCCCTCATATACACACGTATTGAAATAGCATGATTCTCTTTGAAACATATTTTCGTGGAAAATGCATATTTCATTTAAATACCATGAACTATAAAAACCGATTTTTCTTTGAATTGTATTATCAAACTCTTTGCAATTATGCCTCTACAACCCATTTAGGGAACCCGGTATTGGATGGTGCGGATTATCGCACATCCTCGGGCTAGTAGAGCGAGATGCAGACCTCCTCACGGAGCATTCGGTCTCGAAAGATTTTAATACGATTTTTAAGAAAAACAAGATTTTCTATTTAATAATAAAATTAATTTTAATAACTATATAAATATTATCAAACCACATACTTTCAAGTTATAATAAAAATTCCATGTTTTCTAGAAAATAAAAGAATGACAAGTTTCACCAAATTACCATCAAGTATCAATACAAGACAAGTTTTACACTTAAATACCATGAACTATTCAAGCTAAGTTAATAATCACTTAAATACCTCAATTCTTAAAAGTTACATCCATGAAACCCTAAATATGATAAATAAATACTCGAGGTTTATTTCGAAAGTATATAAAATATTTTTCATAAAACCCTCTCGAGTTATATAAAATTACATTTAAGAACTTTAGTAAATATAGGTTTAAGCGGGTTCAATTCTCTTGAGCTTCAGGGGGCCGAAGAAAGTGAGTGCTTGCCTATTTAAGGTAGAAAAACTTAACGGAGTTATCAATGGTAATTGTCTTGAAAAAAGACACAAATTCTGCCGTCCATGTGCAGCAGTTACCGATAACTGCTAAACCTAATTCAGGATCCAAATCAGTTCTAAGTGTCTGGCTTAAGTCTGAATCCAAATCAATCTAAGTCCAATCCAAATCTAACATGAATCCAACATGTATACTTGAACCTGAACCTGAATACCAGAACAATATCAACATGCAAACATGACTTGACTTGACCGAATCATAGCTATGACTTGACTTGACTACATGACTACTTGATACATCCTGAAACTGTTTACATGAACAACTTATATCTATGGTCTCGGCAAGTCTGATAACTATAATCTATATAATATACATTACGGGGTTTTAACGGGGTAGACTGGTATGGAATGTATTAGAAGTGGAACGAGATGGTCATTAAAAGACACCTACCGAACATCCATGACGTTGTCCCGTGGGTTTTGATGGGGCCTTTTACTTCCAATTACCATAGTCCACGGAGCAAGTTGGACTCCTCTCATATACACTGATACATTTTGTACCAAGTTACAAACAACTACGTTAGTATAGCAAACATATACCTGTTTATATTACCAGTTATCTCATTTTTACCTATTCTATTCCATCTTATCTTTGGGACTTACCGAGCGCTTGTTCGCTGACGACATTCTTGTTTCTTTCTTTCTTTGGAATGTTCGTCAGGAGGACCCGACTCTCAGGAGACCGAGCCCAGCCAGGAGGACTTGGATCAGCTAACAGAGGAGCCAGACTTTTAGTTTTTACATGTACTTATTTCCTTTTTATTTGTATACCACTGTTTAGGCATTGCTTTTATCATTATACATTTCCTTTTCAAATCAGTTGTAATGTAAAGAAAGAATGTTAATAAATGTTGCTGTTATTTTACATCTCTTATTATTCTTGTGTATTCATTTATATTGCTTATTTACGCTTAACGTGTTTAGTTCTGAGTAAATACGTCGCGGCCCGTCACGTCTACTTCTCCGTATACTATGAAGCGAAATATTGTACTAAAATATAAATAAGATATTATTAGATTTAGCAAAACAAAACTTTAAAAGTTAAATATCACATACTTAAGTAACTTAGATAACCATAATATATTTGTTTACATATCTAGAATTTGAAAATATATTAGATTCAAATTAAAATAAGATATTAATAAATTATCAAATAAGCTTAAATACTAAATATGTTTTGTTAAAACAACCATACTAATATTATCTATTTAGTTACGAAGCTAATGTTAGACAAATAAATATTATATGTATAGAAATTTAAAATACTAAACAAATATAAATACTAATAATATACTTATTTAACAAACTTGGAAAAGCATAAGTATAACAAACTTAAAACAATCATAATAATATTTTGTATTTTAACTAGAAAGTATTAAACTCCAACTTTAAATAATAATAATAATAATAATAATATAACAAAACCCAATACATTCAAAACAAAAGGAAAAAAAAACTTACGATCGGATTAGAGTGTTACAAAAACCCTTCTTTTGGATGCAGAACGTTTCTTAAGATATGAGGATGAGGCAACCATCACGGTCATTCCGGACTGAAAGAAATAAAGCCTCTAAAAGCGTCATCTCATCATCTAGTGCTATGAAAAAAGCACATTTCGTCCATCATCAATTAACTGCCAAGCCAAGTTGGTAGAGAAGTTCTTAACTTCGTGAAGAGTAATAGCATACTTATGACACGAATCAAGCGTTTTATTTGGAATGTTCGTCAGATACTGTGGAGACTGAAGATGTAGACATCTCAGAGGAAGAGCACGATCAGACCGAGATCCAGGCCTAGACCAGTTGCCTTTTCTCAGTTTATGTATGCCACCTGTTTAGGCATTTCCCTCCTTGTATTTTTTCAGTTAAAATAATGTATTATAAATGAATCAAGTTGAATGTAAATAAAGTTGTTGAAGTCTAATCTCATGTTTATTCTCTTGTCGTTTTACGCTTAGCGTATTTATTCCGGAAAATGACCTTCTCGAAATAAATACGCCGCGGCCTTGCCACGTCACCGTTTCCGTTTACTGGGAAGCGGGGCGTGACATTCTTAAAGTTTTCTAAGTACAAGTGGAGTTAGCAAGAGATCAACTTCCGGGGAGAATCGAAGTAAGTTCCGGCGACCCCGCGACGTCACGACGACAACCCCCTCTTCCACCCTTTCCTTCTAACCACTTCACTAGTAAGTCCTTTCCTATCCCTCTTTTTCTTCTTGAAAAGTTCTTTTTTTCAAAACATGTCGGTAAGTGAAGTTAATACTGACATTTTATTCTAAACCCTAAAAATTACACTTTTTCTTAAGCATTGCTCATTCATATTTCTATACCTCACTTGTTAACATAAAACTAATATTTAGAACAAACTTTCACTCAAAAATATCATGAACATAACTTTAAATCAACATTTACATTAAAATACCATGAATGTCACATATCTCTCTTTTAGTATTTTTGTTAATTATACCTTTAGAAAACCTCATGGGGTAATGACCTGCCTCTCACATACATATATGGTTTCCATAGCACGATACTCTTCGAACGTATTTTTAGTTACGAACACAATATTTCATTAAAATACCATCTATTATAAAACCGGTTTTTTTTTAATTGTATTTTAAAATTCCTTTGCAAATAAGCCTCTACAATCCTCTTTAGGGGACCCGCTATTGGATGGTGCGGATCATCGCACATCCTTGAGCTAGTAGAGCGAGATGCAGACCTCCTCACGGAGCATTCGGTCTCGAAAGATTTTTAATATGATTTTTAAGAAAAACGCAATTTTCTACTTAATAATAATAATTAATTTTTAATAATTATATAAATATTACAAATCCATATATTATCAAAATATAATAACCTTATATAATAAAAGAATTATAAGTTTCATCAAAATACCATCAAGAAACCAACAAAAGTCAAGCTTTACAGTAAAATATCATGAACTATTCAAGTTAAGGTAGTTATCACTAAAATATCTCAAACCCTTAAAAATTCATATCCATGAAAACCCTAAATAAAATAAATAACTTCTCGAGATTTATTTTGAAACTATATATGAAAAATATTTATCATAAAACCCCCTCGAGCTATATAAAACACTGTTAAGGACTTTAGTAAATATAGGTTTAAGCGGGATCATTCTCTTGAGCCTCACGGAGCTAGAGAAAGTGAGTGCTTGCCTATTTAAGGTAGAAAAACTTAACGGTGTTATCAATGATAATTGTCTTGGAAAAAGACACAAATCCTGCCGTCCATGTGCAGCAATTACCAATAACTCCCGAACTTAATTTAGGATCCAAATCAGTTATAAGTGTCTGACTCAAGTCTGAGTCTAAATCAAGTTTGCATTCAACTCAAACCATAATCCAATTCAAACATGAATCCAAACTCTAACATACATACTTGAACCTGAACCTGAATATCAAACCTGAATACAAGACTTGACTTGACCGAACCATGGTTATAACTTGACATGACTACAAGCTTATATCCTGAACCTGACTACTTGAACAACTTGTATCCATGGTTTCGGCAAGCAATATAATCTAAAACAATACATTACGGGGTTAAAGGGGTAGATTGGTACGGAATGTATTAAAAGTGGCACAAGATGATCACTAAAAGACACCTACATGAACTCTCGTGCCATTGTCCCGTGGGTTTTGACGGGGCCTTGTACTACATGTTATCATAGTCTACGGGGAAAGATGGACGTCTCTCGTATACACTAATATCTTCTGTACCAAGCTAAAAACAACTACGTTAGAATATCAATCGATTAACCTATATATCTTAACAGTTCAATTCTCAATACTTGCTATATTCTTTCTTTCTTTTAGGACTTATCGAGCGCTAATTCGTTGACGACATTCATGTCTTTTCTTTCTTTGGAATGATCGTCAGGAGGACCGGACTCTCTCGAGATCGAGCCTAGCCAGGAGGACGTGGACCAATTCACCGAGCAACAAGATTTCTAGCTTTCCTTGTACTTACTTTTCATTTCATATGCCACTGTTTAGGCATTGCTTTATATCATTGTACTTTCCTTTTCAAAGCAGTGTATTGTAAAGATAAATTTTAATAAAAGTTGTTGTTCATTTTATATCTCTTGTCATTTCTTATGCATTTTATATATTGCTTATTTACGCTTAACGTATTATTTCTGAGTAAATATGTTGCCTGCCTGCCACGTCTCCGTCTCCGTATACTGGGAAGCGGGGCGTGACAAATGCCCTTTCTACTAATGCACGTTGAGCAAGTGTGTAGGGTTCTTAGGCACAACCACAAGGTTCCACAAGGTTCCACAAGGAATCAAATATGCCGTATTTAAAAATTTAGTGTGCCAAACAACCCTAACCTATGATCTAACTAGAGTTTTAGGAGCAAGAATTGAAAGTAAACTACTTTACATCTAAGTGATAACGGAATACGACCTTTATAGACCGGTCATTCACTTCAATAGCTCCTTGTAGTGGTCCCTTCGCTGCGGTCATGGAACTCCCGGACTCTTGCATGGCTTCTCAAGGTGAAAGGAACGATCTTGCTTGAAGTCTTCGAGGCCGAAGATGATCTACGTCGAGGAGACACTAACTCAAGCTACTACTTCACTAATGAGAGATTAGTTAAGCTAACACCCTATAATAAAGTGCTAATCTAGTAGAGGATGATGAAGTAGGAAGTGAGCTCACTTTAGTTTTATTTTTCTCACAATATTTTCTTAATTTGGAAAAAGCTAGAAAGCTTTTTCTCAAGGATGAAGAAGATGAAGTCAAGAGATGAGAATGAACTAATGAGGTGAGAGAATCAACCATGGGTGAGTTTATATCATATACTAACTCATGTAGAGAGATAACCATAGCTAAATTATAATGGTTAGGTTAATAAATATCTTAAGTGAAACAAAATGAGTGGACTAAGTCAATGCATCCACAAGCTTCTACAAGCTTCATGCATGTGAGAAATTATCCACTAATTTGGATTTACTTTAAATATTTAAACCTTACATTATAATTAGTATGGTGTAAGTCTCATACACCCATGTAGTGTGTATCAACAACCATGACACAAAATAGAACACAATTAATATATATCACATATATATTAAGTGTCAACATGTGGGAAAATAAATGCTTAAGTGAGTTAATATTAGTTAATGTAAACTGGTATATCAAATATACAATTATACACTAAATTATCAAATCAACACTTGATTTAATAATCCGGCTATATCACATATAACCGACTAATATTATATGTACCAACTTATCGAATCAACACTTGATTCGATAACCCGGCTATATCACATATAACCGATCGATACAAATATTACAAGAATAGAATACGGTATCACATACTCGTATTATTCTCGGCCCCGCACATATCACATATGTGCTCCTACTTCATTTTGCCTGAGCCAGAAAAACCTCTATGTAGGACTTTAAAGACTCGTCAATACGCCGGCAGTAGGTGATAATTACAGTAAGCACCCACAAGCCGTCAGCGGTGCTAGCTGGACGTAACGGCTACCCGGGAATTGAGCGATCAGAAGATCAACAAGCAAGCCCGCTCTAGCTCCTGTAAAGCCTGTCAGTAACACTACCGTACAGTCCGGTCTCCTCGTCTGATATGTCGCATATCCAGTCTAGGGGTGGTAAACGTCAGACCCCAATAACCGATAAGTCATGCCGATATGAGGCTCATAACGGGTCAAGAAACTACTGATAACTCTTACCAGTAAATCTCTAAATCAGCCCTGGCCAGGGACTTCCCTGTTATTGCCAATCGAGCACAGCGCAACATCAACCCCCAATACCGAGAGAGACGAAACCCCTCCTATCGCTCATTGCCTCCATGTGACTCGGTACTGTACCCAAAAACCACCGTTTTGCACGTCCTCTTGAACGTGGTAAGGTGGAAATCAAAGCACAGTGGGAATCACACAAGACTCTATGACGATCTCTGGTCTACAGACTAACCTGTACCAGTGACACCAGAGAACTGCTATCTGACGTCAGGTATAATACCATCTAGGAGTTCTCGTCGAGTCCGTCCAGTGTACCCAGTCTCCACTGAGCACCCGTATACCATCTCCGATGTCAAACATCAATGGATATGGGATCATCCATCGCCCATCACATGGGTCGAGAAGCGTATACGCTAGTCTACTCTGGTATATCGATGCCCCATCTCGATACACCCACGACTAAGAACATTAAAGGATTAACTTATGGACTACCATGGCCCCACTAGTATGATCTGCATCATAATCCTGGTAGTCAAGTACACATCCTAAGGGCTTTACCAACATGTAACCATTAGACAGTAAGAGACAAATATACATGTTAAGATAAAGAGCAACCAGATAGCATACTATTATGTCGAGCAAGAAAGTCCTCTCTATATATGTCCAAGCATCCACTATAATATACATCATATGTACAACAATGGCCTCTAGGGCATACATACAACTAACAATCTCCCACTTGTACTAGGGCCAGCTGCTGTAGTATCGCATACCCAACATCCCGAAGAGTCTCTCGAACTGTATCTAGGGAATGGCCTTCATGAATGGATCCGTTGTGTTGTTCTTCATGTCAACTCTCCTGACCTCAATCTCCCGGCGATCAACTATCTCCCGGATCAGGTGATACCGCCTCAGAATATGCCTGGATCGCTGATGGGACCTGGGTTCCTTGGCCAAAGCCACCGTTCCATTGTTATCACAATACAAAGGTATTGGATACTCAATGGATGGAACCACTCCAAGTTCAGTTATGAACTTCTTCATCCAGACAACCTCTTGGGCAGCATCGTTGGCAGCGATGTATTCAGCCTCCATCGTCTAGTCTGCCACGGTTTCCTGCTTGGAACTCTTCCAGCATACCGCCCCTCCATTGAGGGTAAAGACAAATCCCGAGTGCGACTTAGAGTCGTTCTTATCACTCTGGAAGCTCGAATCGGTAAAGGACTCCACTTGGAGTTCTCCGCTACCATACACCAAGAGAATCTCTTTAGTCCTTCTCAAGTACTTGAGAATGCTCTTCACAGCTGTCCAGTGACTCTCTCCAGGATCTGCTTGATACCTACTCACTACACTTAGTGAGTGTGCTACATCGGGTCTGGTACATAGCATCGCGTACATGATAGAGCCTACAGCCGAAGCATAGGGTATCTCTTGCATGCGAGCTCTCTCCAAATCAGTCTTGGGAGATATCTCTTTGGAGAGAGTGAGTCCTGAGATCGTGGGTAAAAATCCACGCTTGGATTCTTCCATACTAAACCTCTTTAGTATGGTGTCAATGTACCTGGATTGGGACAATCCCGGTATCCGTTTAGATCTATCTCTATAGATCTTAATCCCCAAGATGTTGGAGACATCACCTAGATCTTTCATTGAGAATCTTTGTGATAAGAAGAGCTTGACCGATTGCAGCATAGGAATGTCATTTCCTATCAAGAGTATGCCATCCACGTACAATACGAGGAAGACAACCTTACTCTCTGCCACCTTCTTGTATATACAAGGTTCATCTACGTTTTTGACGAAATCAAACTCTTTGATAACGACATCAAAACAGATGTTCCAACTCCGCGATGCTTGCTTTAACCCGTAGATGGATTTAAGCAGCTTGCACACCTTTCCGCTGCTCCCACTGTCTACGAAGCTCTCTAGCTGAGTCATGTACACGCACTCTTCCAAATCACCATTTAGAAAGGCGGTCTTAACATCCATTTGCCATATTTCGTAGTCATGGTATACAGCAATGGCAAGTAGGATCCGGATGGACTTAAGCATAGCCACTGGAAAAAAGGATTCGTCATAATCCACATCTGGTCATTGACGAAAACCCTTTGCAACAAGTCTAGCTTTGAAAGTCTCAACTTTTCCATCTACACCAAGTTGCTTCTTAAAGATCCATTTGCTCCCAATGGGTTTTACCCCTTCAGGAGCAACTTCCAAAGTCCATACTTTGTTGGTGTACATGGATCCATCTCAGATCGCATTGCATCCAGCCATTTCTCAGAGTTTCCACTCGTGATGGCCTGCTCGAAACTAGTCGGGTCATCATCCTCCATGATGCAATCCTCGCTTCCACCATCAATGAGAAAACCGTAGTATCTCTTAGGTGGATGACGAACATGTAAGTGCACGGCAGCGCCCCGGCAGTCTGAACGAGGCCAAAATGCGGAAACGATACTTTTCTTTAACTTTTAAAACTGGCGCTACTGCGTACTAAAAACTCGGATCGGGCCATTAACTTAATGCTAGATAACAAGAGAAGGGGTAGAGAGATATACCGAGCGATCCGTTCCTTCGGTCTTCTCGTCGTCATCCCGATCTCCCCACGGAATCTCCGGTCTTCATCTCCTCGTCGGAAGAGCACCACACCGCCGAGTTCTTTTACGGGCTCCCACCTCTGGACCGAGGCAACTCGGGCACGAAGTTGGCGAGTCAACGTGTCCAAGAATGCTGTAAGATAGTGTAGAACTCTTTTGTCTCAACGGGGTTAAGGAAGTTGCCATATTGATGTGTAGGAAGAGTAGTAAGCTTTTTAGATGAACTAGAGAATTTTGTGGCAAGCAAAAGAGATCAATTTCTCTACCCAAATTTTGGACAGCCCTCCTACAAAGAATGGCCGGCCATGATTTCAACAATGAGAAGGGGAGTGAGTCAAATGTTGTATAGGGAGAGAGGGAATAATGCAAGAGAGAGAAAAGTGATAATCATGAAGAATAATGATCACTACTAAAGTCCAATCCTCATCAACCATCTCATCAAGCAAAAGTCAAGCAATGATGAATAAAGAAGTCAAATGATGGTTGAACCATCATGAAACAAAAATTTACAAAGACCACCCTCCACAATGCTAATTTGCACATTTGCAAATAAGCCTTCCTCCACCAATTTTCAGCCAAGGAAATAAACAAAGGAAAATGGCCGAAACGGAAAGCAAACTGGCAACTTCAGAAAAACGATCCCGTAATAAATTACAGGAAATCCCCGCGACTGTATATACATACCCGCATTTGTATTCCGACCGAATACAAATGCAATGAGACAAAATCTACACTGTACAATACTAGGATCCGGCTTAAACCAAAACCCGCTAGTATTATCCGTCCGATCATGATCCGTGCAATACCCCACGTATATGATCGAACCCTGCCATATCTCCATACGGCCTCTACAGCGTTTCGCCCGAAACTTGAGAAACTGTCTGTGGGGGACTCTAAAGACTCGTCAATACTTTGGCTGTGGATTTAACCACTAGCACGTCAGAGGTATTAGCCATACGTAACGGGCTACCAGGTATTGACCAAAAGGGATGTCGATGAGCGAACTCATCCTGATACCCTACTGAGCCTGTCAGTGACAATATCCATACAGTCTGGTCCGTTCGTCTATGAGCATCGCATGGCGGGCCTAGGGGGTTGGTAAAAGTCAGACCCCCAAAAGCGGTACAAGTCGTGTCGGAGTGTAGCCCAGAACACCCTGAGATACTACTGGATTACCTACCAGTAAATCTCCTGCCTTGGCCAAGGACTTCGTGTAATGGTTCTCCTAGACACAGCGCGACCTCGCCCCCAATACCGGGAGAGACGAACCCCTGCAGATCCGCTCACTGCCTCCATGTGGCTCGGGGCTGTACCCAACTAAAACCTGTTTGCACAACTCCTTTGAGCCGTGGTAGGGTAGTAATCAAAGTACAGTGGGAACTCACACGAGACAAATGACGATCTCAAGTCGATGAACTAACCTGTACACATGTCACCAGGGAACTGCTATCTGACATCTGGTATAAGACCAACTAGCATGTTCCCGGCGAGTCCTGTCCGGTGTACTCATAACCCAATAAGCACATGTATACATCTTAGGTGAACCAACTGACACCAGTGTCTTGTGAGACCGGCCACCGCCCCTCGTCGGGGTCTCGACTGTATACACTAGTCTACTCTAGAGTATCGATGCCCTGTCTCGAAAACTCCCATGACTAGGGACCTTTTAAGGATGTGCTTATAGACCCCGGCTCCTACGTATATGATCGCCATCATACTGCTAGTCGTCAAGCAAGAATCCTAAGGGCTCTACCAACGTGCAATAGTGACCTGTAAGGTCACCTGAAACAGTACACGATGATAAAGATAAACCAGGTAGCATACTATCATCTTGAGTAAGACTGTTCTAACGGTATAGGTCCTCCCTCAATCATTACAATCATGTGCCTGTGATCCAATAATTGACTCTGAGGGCACTATCTCCAACAATCTCCCACTTGCACTCAAGGCTAATTATTGCGATGTCGCATACTCACAGCCCGTGTGATACCGAATACCCAACTCCTCTACTAATCAGTCTCACAAAACCCGTTTGAGAAACTAATGCGTTCGAGGAATAGCCTCAGTGAGTGGATCCGCTCTGATGTTTCTTTCCATATCTCTCTTTATCTCAAGTTCGCGGAGAAAGCCATCTCCCGAAATGAGCAATACCTGTCTTAGAATATCTGATGGGACCTAGTTCATAAATGAACTCCAAATCCAAACTTCTTAGACTGTATCGACGACTGAACTTAATCAGTATCCTGCGCCATGCCTTTCTCAATATCTGCTTGGACCACCCGTCCAAACACTGCCCCTCGTCAGAGGGAAAACTATAACTCTGACAGTCACTTTGTCATCCAGGTCACCTTGGAAGCCTGAAATGATAACTGTCTCCCGAATGGGGCTGTCGATATCATATCCCTGGAACATTCACTTATGTTCTAAAACTGCTTCCGATCGTTTCTCCAGGACTGGATTAATATCAACATATTGCATCTACTGTAAAAACAACATCTGGTGTGGTACTTGACATCTCATAATTGACTCAATTGCCTAAGCAAGTGATCTGCCAATCATGTACATCCCTCTCCCCTTTAGTCTGTAAGACACCTTTAGAGAGGGTGACTCCATCACCTGCAGGTACTCTACCGTGCCTGGAGTCGTCCATTCTAAAACACCTTTAAAATACTGTCTAAGTACCCTGATTGGGACACTTTCTAAATCTAGATCTAAAACCATAGATCCAGTAATCAGAATGTCAGATATTATATCTATACCCTATGTGGAGAAACCACTGTGTGACAACCAAAGTATAACCGATCGTAGTATAGGAATTTCACTTCCTACTCTGTGTATGTCATCCAAATACCAGGACATCACACCCTACTACCTTCTTAACAGATCCATCCCCTATTCTGATGAAGTCAAACCTATGACTGTTACATCAGAAATAGATGATCTATCTCCGCTATATCTGCTTCTTTCCATAAATAGACATAAGCTACTTGTCCACTATGCTTCCGCTGCTCACACTGACTACGACAACCCTCTGGCAGAGTCATATACTCGTGCACTTCTAAAGCTTGTTTAGAACGACGCTATACTCATCCTCCTGCCGGGTCTCATAGTCTGGAACAACAGCAATGGCAAATCTGGGTAAACAAGAACCTCCCTGTCACCGTCTTTGAGCATACCGAAGTACCTCTCGAGTGCCTGAGGTTACCCAGCATATCTGCGGAGTGGCCAATGGAATGTCAATCCACATTGAATATTTAGGTTCTTATCAAATTTTCAGTAATCGTTTGCGGCTCTGGAATCACTTCCAGTTCTACCATACCCCCACTTCTGTTTTCTGAAAAGATGCATTTTACTTAAAACCGTGGTGAGTCTAGAACAATATCACTATTGATCTTCCAGATGGTAGAAAGTCAACCCTCGTCATAGCCTAGGTCAACCCACAAACAGCCATTACGGAAACGTGCCTTGAGTTATCTAGAGTCTGGTTTTAAGCATAAGCCAGACAACTCCCCGTACCTTAACATCATTAAGATATGAACCGTTCTATATCCAATATAGAAACAGAGGTACTGATTTAATTGGAACCAGATTCAAATCATGCAGCTGTCTCCAGTGCATGTCAACTAAATGGAAAGAGGCCGATCAGTATTACTCAACTTAGGAGTGCTTCCAATTATGAGTAACCTGAAAGAGAATCAAGTTTCTCAAAACCATTACTATCAACTGAATACCATACACAAGTATCTACATCTTCGATCACTTTGAAGAATCCCGATACTTGCAACACATGGTTCTCTACTTTATTCATATACCTATAACTTCTCAAAACTTAGACCTTGCGTTTCTACGAAACACTTGTCTAAAAACTAGAGAAGTCATAAGTAAACCGAATATAGTACGAGGACCAACCCCTCTGTCCTAATGGACACTGAACAATATGCAATACTCTGTATAAGTCCCTTGAGTCTAATAACTCATTCTCTGTGTGTCGTAGGTTGAAAACTGTACTTATGGTTAAGAAGAATTACACCGTTGTTTAATGCTCCTTACCTGACCATCCACTGATATAGGTAAATGTCATGGACATAATTTCATAAAGGTGTATCTCACTCTATAAAAATAGACGTACAGACATATCAATTTGAAATTGGTGCATAACAGCGGATATTCAAAACCATATATTTTCCGTCCGGCAAACAACCAAGGTGACTTCCTCAAATATCACCAATTACAACGAATCCATATATAATGAGGACAATCACCTAATTCCCAATAACTTACTCCCACTCATCATCTGTAAAACCATACAGATGTGAGAATCAAACCTGGTAAATACATACCCTAGAGCAAGGACTAATTGGGAAATCAGTTTTCTTTTAACAGCACACAGTGAAACTGAAACATTGAAATGTTTCGTAGGGGTATCCGGGTATTCCTAGTAATGCCTCTTTCATTATCCAGATTCACAACTGTAATCGTATATTTCTTTGCCATCTCTCCAAATCCCTTCATATGTCTTTAGTCATTACCTTCTGTACACCCTCTTAGGCTAAATGGTTTTCTTCCTTCCCTACCATTCGGCACCAGCCTATGGTTTGGAAGAAGACTATCCAATAAGCGTAATGGGTGTACTGTCCTAATCCTAGGAGCACTCGCAACGCGAGAGAAGGTGAAGATAAAAGACACCTGAATAAACCTTATTCCTATTTCTCCTGAACCAGAATCCATCCCCGAACTGGAACAAGTTCCTTTCGAGTTCGTATATAACCATACGATGGAGTATCCAATAAACTTTGGATCTTCGTAGTAATACGGAGTGTCCTGGAGAAATACAAAGGTGAAGTGGGAGTGGTAATGAAATACTTGGTTTGGTCGTGAATAGCAGTCGCAATTTACTTTGCCCTCTTACCAATCCCTTTATTTGTCTTTACTTAATACCTTCTGCACACCGTTTAGGCTAATTGGTTTTCTTCATTCCCTACCGTTCGGCACCTGCCTATGGTTTGGAAGAAGACTATCCAATAAGCGTAACAGGTGTACTGTCCTAATCCAAGGAGCACTCGCAACCTGAGAGAAGGTAAAAGGAAAAGACAACTGAATAGTCCTATTCTTTTTCTCCAGAACCGGAAACCATCCTCGAATAAATTCCTTCTAGTTCGTATATGACCATACGATGGTTTTATCCAATGGAAGTGGACGTTCGTAGTAATACGGGGTGTTCTGGAGAAAAGGGTAAAAGTAGGAGTGGTAATGAGGTATGCAACTCTGACAATCCAAAAGCCAGTGTTTAAGAAGGTTTGGTCAACTTTGGTCACCGAGTCATAGTCAAGGGTCGGGTCATGGTCGCTGCCAAAGAGAGAGAGAAAAGAAACACTCAGCGTGCACTCTAACCTAGATCAGAATGGTTACCAATTTATCTAATCTGGAAACCTCCCACTGTAATCTCAAATTCTCCTCCAAATCTGAAAGAAGAATTAGTCGGGATCACCCGAGGAGTAAACCAACTCATCAGTGGGAATCGGGATCCAACTATCATCGCATGATAATGCGATTGAATCCACTCATGTTATCACACTCCATAAGGTATGCGCATATCTGGCAAGTTTCAGTTTCTTTAGAAACTCCCAATGTGATTTTTGCGCCATGCTCTTATGACCTTGACGAAGGCCAACATATCATAAGTCGCATATCAAGTTCTACCCGTCATTATCCAGGTTGATTTGAACCTACCCGCACCTACCATTGACTTTGGCCAACAAGGCAGTACGACTGTCCCAAACGAACGCATCTATCTATGCAGCAGAGAAGTAACAAATAGCTACCATACACTATGCCTTGACGAAGGCCAACATACATAGCATGAATACTAAGTGCTATCTTTCTGAAATGACGGAGGGCTACGAATGGTTTTTGGCGAAAAACCTTTAATGTAATGAACTTGATATCGTTGAAGGAACCGGATAGCTTTTTATAAAAATATAGTGGCGAAAACCTTTGCTAAAGAGGTCACTCCCGGTGAAGGGATCTCGGCTCTTTCCCCGTAGAATGAGGTGCAAGATATTCCAACTGAATACCACGATGCAAAGCAAAAGTAATCGACTATAGTGAAGTTATTACCCTGACGCAAACTTCTGTCCAAGGGGTCACTCCCGGTGAAGGGATCTCGGCCCTTGCCTCGTCGACTGAGGTGCTGGATATTCATAGCCGAATACCACTGTGCAAAACAAAAGAGAACGTCCTTGCAATAACAGCTTTTTGAAAAATTGTTCCAACAACATCAGAATAGGTTTGTTTAGCTTGCATTGATCCGAATCAATGAAGTCCCATCAATTGATCACACCAATAAAGAACGAAAATAATGATGTACGTATATGCCATCTGCATTCGCCACTGGGTCCCGTCATCACCCGTTAGGTTACTTAACTACCGACAGAGCGGGGACTGGACTAGCACGGATGCAAAACATATACAACATCTACTAGTATATATATCAATATATAATATTCGCTCAAGGCGTGGTAAAATGCAACATCACAGAGAATAATAAGCATCACAGAATAATGCAGATATCTGGGATCCCCGGGTTTCATAGAGCCGCTACTGAAACCCGACGTTCCCCTGGTCGTGTGGATAGCCTGTGCAATGAAATCCTAGACCCCTACGGGCGCGGCAAGTTACCCGCCAAAACCTGAAGCGAGGCAGCCCCCTTCAACAACGTGAATGGACCACCCAGCACTTCACGGAATCCGGTAACTTGGGCACCCCTCCTTGGGTCAACCTGTACCCCCTACGAGTGCGGCGAATAGCCCGCCAATTCTAGAGTGAAGCCCCCTCCGTATCAACGCCATGAGATGCGGGCCCGTTGCCCTCTAGAACCCGGCTATCCGTGCACCCCACCGCGGGGTAATCCTAGTACAGAAAGTAAAATATACATGCAACGGGTACATCGACCTCAGCCCGGTCGTGCCCTAAAAGAATAATATACAAACAGGCGGTGACGGCAGTCCACATGTCGG
Source organism: Agapanthus africanus (assembly GCA_030015575.1). Taxonomy (NCBI): domain Eukaryota; kingdom Viridiplantae; phylum Streptophyta; class Magnoliopsida; order Asparagales; family Amaryllidaceae; genus Agapanthus; species Agapanthus africanus. The sequence continues at coordinate 194,077,585 of CM057339.1, read as the reverse complement.
ACGCTCGCCCCGCAATATCAAATGTAGATCTCATGAGAGCACCGGATGATTGAATACTAAATAACCAAACTGTACTAACATTGCATCCAGGCTATCTACCACGACAAATCCGCAACATCACAGCACAACACAGAACATCAACGTGAATGTCACGTTCGCAAATCCGTCTAAAAGGGCTATAGCAGTTAGACAGGATTTACCGATCAAATGACATTCACGGTCGCAGATATAATGTAAATACTGTGAACTAACATGATTAAAATTTTCGATCGACTAAATTTCCCGAAGTGGGCCCCAAGCACAACTGTAGCACTCAAAATAAATCTGGGCCCAAAATGAATATACCAGAAACCTTATTTCCAAGTTTAAAGAGCTCTGTAGAAAATTGGTATGGTGATTACACTTTACTGCGGCGGAACCGAGGACACAACAGGGGTTTGGCCGCGGTTCCGCGGTCTTGCTACAGTATCACAGTACCAGTTTTTCACAGAATTCTTAAACTCCCTGCATGTATTTCTGCAACACTCCAAATAATTTTTCGAGCCAAAAAAAATCGACAGAAACTGATGCAATTGGAAACACGGTTTTGGAAAATTCGTCCGATCGAAATTCTAAACACGTTAGAGCAAGCTGGACTAGGTTAATGGCATGGCTCTGATACCAGTGTAAGTGCACGGCAGCGCCCCGGCCGTCTGAACGAGGCCAAAATGCGGAAACGATACTTTTCTTTAACTTTTAAAACTGGCGCTACCGCGTACTAAAAACCCGGATCGGGCCATTAACTTAATGCTAGCTAACAAGAGAAGGGGTAGAGAGATATACCGAGCGATCCGTGTCCTTCGGTCTTCTCGTCGTCATCCCGATCTCCCCGCGGAATCTCCGGTCTTCATCTCCTCGTCGGAAGAGCACCACACCGCCGGGTTCTTTTACGGGTTCCCACCTCTGGACCGAGGCAATTCGGGAACGAAGTTGGCGAGTCGACGTGTCCAAGAATGCTGTAAGATAGTGTAGAACTCTTTTGTCTCAACGGGGTTAAGGAAGTTGCCATATTGATGTGGAGGAAGAGTAGTAAGCTTTTTAGATGAACTAGAGAATTTTGTGGCAAGCAAAAGAGATCAATTTCTCTACCCAAATTTTGGACAGCCCTCCTACAAAGAATGGTCGGCCATGATTTCAACAATGAGAAGGGGAGTGAGTCAAATGTTGTGTAGGGAGAGAGGGAATAATGCAAGAGAGAGAAAAGTGATAATCATGAAGAATAATGATCACTACTAAAGTCCAATCCTCATCAACCATCTCATCAAGCAAAAGTCAAGCAATGATGAATAAAGAAGTCAAATGATGGTTGAACCATCATGAAGCAACAATTTACAAAGACCACCCTCCACAATACTAATTTGCACATTTGCAAATAAGCCCTCCTCCACCAATTTTCAGCCAAGGAAAGAAACAAAGGAAAATGGCCGAAACGGAAAGCAAACTGGCAACTTTAGAAAAACGATCCCGTAATAAATTACAGGAAAACCCCGCGACTGTATATACATACCCGCATTTGTATTCCGACCGAATACAAATGCAATGAGACAAAATCTACACTGTACAATACTAGGATCCGGCTTAAACCAAAACCCTCTAATATTATCCGTCCGATCATGATCCGTGCAATACCGCACGTATATGATCGAACCCTACCATATCTCCATACGGCCTCTACAGCGTTTCGCCCGAAACTTGAGAAACTGTCTGTGGGGGACTCTAAAGACTCGTCAATATTTTGGCTGTGGATTTAACCACTAGCACGTCAGAGGTATTAGCCATACGTAACGGGCTACCAGGTATTGACCAAAAGGTTCGTCGATGAGCGAACTCATCCTGACACCCTACTGAGCCTGTCAGTGATAATATCCGTACAGTCCAGTCCGTTCATCTATGAGCATCGCATGGCGGGCCTAGGGGGTTGGTAAAAGTCAAACTCCCAAAAGCGGTACAAGTCGTGTCGGAGTGTAGCCCAGAACACCCTAAGATACTACTGAAATACCTACCAGTAAATCTCCTGCCTTGGCCAAGGATTTCGTGTAATGGCTCTCAACACAGCGCGACCTCACCCCCAATACCAGGAGAGACGAACCCCTGCAAATCCGCTCACTGCCTCCATGTGGCTCGGGACTGTACCCAACTAAAACCTGTTTGCACGACTCCTTTGAGCCGTGGTAGGATAGTAATCAAAGTACAGTGGGAACTCACACGAGACAAATGACGATCTCCGGTCGATGAACTAACCTGTACACATGTCACCAGGGAACTGCTATCTGACGTCTGGTATAAGACCAACTAGCATGTTCCCGGCGAGTCCTTTCCGGTGTACTCATAACCCAATGAGTACCTATATACATCCTAGGTGAACCAACTGACACCAGTGGCTTGTGAGACCGACCACCGCCCCTTGTCGGGGCCTCGACTGTATACACTAGTCTACTCTGGAGTATCGATGCCCTGTCTCGAAAACTCCCACGACTAGGGACCTTTTAAGGATGTGCTTATAGACCCCAGCTCCCACGTATATGATCGCCATCATACTGTTGGCCGTCAAGAAAGAATCCTAAGGGCTCTACCAATGTGCAATAGTGACCTGTAAGGTCACCTAAAACAGTACACGATGATAAAGATAAACCAGATAGCATACTATCATCTTGAGTAAGACTGTTCTAACGGTATAGGTCCTCCCCCAATCATTGCAATCACATGCCTGTGATCCAATAATTGACTATGAGGGCACTATCTCCAACAGAACCCTACTAGATCGGCGGAGAGGCTGAGGTTCGTTGGGAATTACCGAATTCTCTGGTTCCACCAAATCTTCAGTTGCAGTTTGTGCTGCTGGAACTTCTTCCAGCTCTACCTCTTTGCCACTAATTTCTTTTACAAGAAGTTCCTTTTCCAAAAAGGTGGCATATTGAAAAACAAACACTTTTTGTTCCTCAGCGTGATAGAAAATATATCCTTGTGAATTATTTGGATATCCCACAAACTTGCAAAGAACTGATCGTGTCTCGAGTTTGTCCGGATTTTGCCTCTTGACATAGGCCAGACAACCCCATATCTTAACTCGTTTAAAATATGGTCTCTTCCCATTCCATATCTCATATGGTGTGGTAGGTACAGATTTAGATGGAACTTGATTCAATAGGTATGCTGCTGTCTCAAGCGCATAACTCCAAAAGGAAATAGGCAACTCAGCAGTGCTCATCATAGAGTGCACCATATCTAATAGGGTGCGATTCCTCCGTTCCGATACACCGTTGTGCTGTGGTGTATACGGAGGAGTAAGCTGAGAGAGAATTCCATTCTCTTTTAGATAGTCCAGGAACTCCGTGCTCAAGTATTCACCTCCTCGATCAGATCGTAGGATTTTAATACTTTTACCCATTTGGTTCTCGACTTCGTGTTTATATTCTTTGAATTTCTCAAAAGCTTCAGACTTATGTTTCAACAGGATCACATGTCCGAATCTTGAGAGATCGTCAGTAAATGTAATGAAGTATGAGGAACCATTCCTGGCATGTGTAGACATAGGACCACATACATCACTATGTATCAGTCCCAAGAGCTCACTAGCTCTTTCTCCTTGTCCTGTAAACGGAGTTTTGGTCATTTTGCCTTTGAGACATGACTGACAAGTGTCATAAGATAAAAATTCGAACGGATTCAAATATCCATCCTTATGCAACTTAGCTAGTCGTGTCGCATTTATATGACCTAGTCTACAATGGCACAAGAAGGATTCGTTCATTTCTGAACTCTTCCTCTTGTGTGTGTTTTGTACATTAAGAACTGTGGTTTGATTTAGAACGTATATGCCATTATTTAACGAGCCTGATCCAATCAACTTTTGATTCAGGAAGATGTTCATAACATTATCCTGTACTACAAAATTATATCTTTCTTTACTTGGTAAAGAAACCGATATAAGATTGCATATCAGGGTCGGAATGTAATAGCATTCGTTCAGAATCAATGTATTACCATTTGGTAATACAAGGTGATATTCGCCAACTGCTTTGGCTGCAACATTTGCACCATTCCCTACTCTTACGGAATGATCACTCATTCCCAGTTCTCTACCTTTCCTTAGCTCATGTAACATATTACATATATGGGATCCCGATCCGGTATCTAATACCCAGGACGTAGAGTGAACTGAAAAACAGTTCTCGATGACTAACACAACCGAAGAAGATGCATCAACATGCTTCTTCTTCGTTTGGGCGGCTTGGGAATCCGGATGTTTCCATATTCCCTGTTCGGACTTATAACAATTATAAGTAGGAGCGGGACCAACGTTCCCCTGCTCAGTATAACAAGCGGGTTCGGTCAATACATCCATATTATTATCTTGATTAAGACCTGACATGGTCGCTACCTGGAGAGAGAGAGAGAAGAAAACTCTTTAGCGTATGCTCTTGCAAGATCAGATTGGTTATTATTTTATCTAATCTGGATGGCTCCCACTGTTTTTATCAAATCATCCTTCAAACCCTAAAAGAAAAGACTAGTCAGGATTAATTACACCCTACAATTTCTCCAATCTTTCAGCCAGGCCAATGTTGGTACTTTGAGGGAGGTTCCCCGTGCTTTCGCACGGACCTAATTAAAATAAACCTCGTTTTCTCAGAGGCATAACCCCATAAACATATTTCTAGACACCTACTTGATCGGCTAATTGTCTTGTGTAAAACTCTCCCAGGAGTAACTCTTACTCGCAGTGGGTATCGGGATCCAACTATCTCATAGAAAGTATGCAATTTCATTGCAAATTTCAACACTTGAAATTCCCGATAATATTTTGCCTCTAGCAACTTATGACCTTAACATAGTCTACAAATCATAAGCGCTAGCCAAGTTCAACCCGCTATTTCCTGATTGAATTAAACCCACTCGAACGACCCTTAACATAGTCAACAAAATCGTACGACTACCCTAATCCAATCGCATCTCATGCTTAAGAAGATAAGCACTAATTAGCTACCGCATACTACGCCTTAACAACAAACGTAGTACGAATACTAAGTAGCATTTATCTGAAATGACGGAGGGCTACGGCAGGTTTTTATGAAAACCTCTTGCGTAATGAACTTGATATCGTTGTAGAATCGAGTGAATTTTGAAAAGGAGTGTTTTTTAGGCTTTTAATAGTTTCGCTAAAGAGGTCACTCCCGGTGAAAGGATCCCGGCTCTTTCCTTATCGAATAAGGTACAGGATATTTCACAAATACCACTATGCAAAGAAAAGACTACAAAAAGCAATCAAAAGACAAACCGAGTGTTGTAGCATCTGCTAGCTTTTGCTAAATAGGTCACTCCCGGTGAAGGGATCTCGGCTCTTTCCTTATCGAATAAGATGCTGGATATTCTACAAGGAATACCGCTATGCAAAGCAATGACTAGAGCTACCTGTTTTTGAAAATTTGATTCTACAACATCTTTTAGGTTTCTTTTCTTTCATTAATCTCATTAATGAAGTCCCATCATTTATGCTTCCTAAGCATCACAGAAGAAACGAAAATACAATGTACGCTTATGCCATCCGCATTCGCCACAGTGTCCCGTTATGCACCGTTAGGTTACTTAACTAACGGCATAGTGGGACGGGACTAGCGCGGGTGCAAAACATAAGCAACGTCTACTATATATCTCATATATAATGTATATCCATTCGTCTCAGAATCCACAGTGATCACATCACAGGGCAGCAGAAGAAACATATGAAATATTAGATATATTAGGAGGTCCGTGTTTTATTTTGAGTCTGTATAAAACACGGATTCCACGGTCGCGATGAATAGCCAAACCCACATTCCTAGACCCCTACGAGAGCGGCAAGCAGCCCTACCAATTCTAGAGTTAGGAGACCCGGACTCGAGGCCTCGAGATGGTCTCCCACTGGACTCTAGAACCCGGTTACTTGTGCTCCCCTCCTTGGGTCTATCCTAATGCGGAAAAGTAAATAATATACAACAATGGTGACATCTTCCTCAATCCGGAAGTGCCCCAATAAAAGAATATTACATACATTGAATTTTTTTACATGAATGAAAATAAAAACTATCATCTCACATAAAACCCCCGGCTATTCAAAACATGACGATCCAACATAACATATAGAGCAACACATAACATTACATGTCATCAACGTAAGTAAATATGCGTATCCCAATTGTCGTTGACGTATAGCAACGAAACCGGCGATACACCACATATTACACTTACGGTCGCAGAAAAGAAAATGTCAAACTACAACATTTGGAATCCATAATAACCTTAGACATCATAAACCCAAAATATCACATACTTTGGATTTCATGCCTAACTATATGAATTCCACATATTGTATCTCATTACAGAAAGCTAGACGACGTTAAACAATTCGATCGAATCAACGAGTTCCCAAAATTCCCAGAGAGCTCAACACTTAAGCAGAATTAAAAATGCCCAGAAGTATGCCCCAGTACCTACGGACCAACAGCTGAAGGGCCCGATCCAAGTCTCTCAAGTGGCGCCACGGATCCGCCGCCAAAACCATGTTTTGGCCGCGGATCCGCAGTCACTTAGACGAGTTAGGGTTTCGTTCTTCAGGTGTGTCCATAGAATTACCTGCATGATTTTTTGAATATTTTTAATATGAAAAATTTCAACATTTGAAAATTTTTCCAGAAAGTGGGCAATATCGGGTTTTCGGAGTTCGTTTGAACTTCTAACTTCTCCTAGACAACTCCTAATGCTCTAGTAAGGCTCTGATACCACTGTAAGGTTCTTAGACACAACCACAAGGTTCCACAAGGCATCAAACATGTCATATTTAAAAATTTAATGTGTCAAACAACCCTAACCTAGGATCTAACTAGAGTTTTAGGAGCAAGAATAGAAAGTAAACTACTTTACATCTAAGTGATAATGGAATACAACCTTTATAGACCGGTCATTCACTTCAATAGCTCCTTGTAGTGGTCCCTTCGCTGCGATCATGGAACTCCCGAACTCTTGCATGGCTTCTCAAGGTGAAAGGAACGATCTTGCTTGAAGTCTTCGAGGTCGAAGATGATCTACGTCGAGGAGACACTAACTCAAGCTACTACTTCACTAATAAGAGATTAGTGAAGCTAACACGCTATAATAAAGTGCTAATCTAGTAGAGGATGATGAAGTAGGAAGTGGGTTCACTTTAGTTTTATTTTTCTCACAATATTTTCTCAATTTGGAAAAAGCTAGCAAGCTTTTTCTCAAGGATGAAGAAGATGAAGTCAAGAGATGAGAATGAACTAATGAGGTGAGAGAATCAATCATGGGTGAGTTTGTATCATATTTTAACTCATGTAGAGAGATAACCATAGCTAAATTATAATGGTTAGGTTAATAAATATCTTAAGTGAAACAAAATGAGTGGACTAAGTCAATGCATCCACAAGCTTCTACAAGCTTCATGCATGTGAGCAATTATCCACTAATTTGGATTTACTTTACATATTTAAACCCTACATTATAATTAGTATGGTGTAAGTCTCATACACCCATGTAGTGTGTATCAACAACCATGACACAAAACAGAACACAATTAATATATATCACATATATATTAAGTGTCAACATGTGGGAAAATAAATGCTTAAGTGAGCTAATATTAGTTAATGTAAACTAGTATATCAAATATACAATTATACACTAAATTATCAAATCAACACTTGATTTAATAATCCGGTTATATCACATATAACCGACTAATATTATATGTACCAACTTATCGAATCAACACTTGATTCGATAACCCGGCTATATCACATATAACCGACCGATACAAATATCGCGAGAATAGAATACGGTATCACATACTCGTATTACATATGTGCACCTACTTCATTTTGCCTGAGCCAGTAAAACCTCTATGTAGGACTCTAAAGACTCGTCAATACGCCGGCAGTAGGTGATGATCACATCAAGCACCCACAAGCCATCAGCGGTACTAGCTGGACGTAACGGCTACCCGGGTATTGAGCGATCAGAAGATCAACAAGCAAGCCCGCTCTAGCTCCTGTAAAGCCTGTCAGTAACACTACCGTACAGTCCGGTCTCCTCGTCTGATATGTCGCATATTCAGTCTAGGGGTGGTAAACGTCAGACCCCCAATAACCGATAAGTCATGCCGATGTGAGGCTCATAACGGGTCGAGAAACTACTGATAACTCTTACCAGTAAATCTCTAAATCAGCCCTGGCCAGGGAATTCCCTGTTATGGCCAATCGAGCACAGCGCAACATCAACCCCCAATACCGAGAGAGACGAAACCTCTCCTATCGCTCATTGCCTCCATTTGACTTGGGACTGTACCCAAAAACCACCGTTTTGCACGTCCTCTTGAACGTGGTAAGGTGGAAATAAAAGCACGGTGGGAATCATACAAGACTCTATGACGATCTCGGGTCTACAGACTAACCTGTACCAGTGTCACCAGAGAACTGCTATCTGACGTCAAGTATAATACCATCTAGGAGTTCTCGGCGAGTCTGTCCAGTGTACTCAGTCTCACTGAGCACCCGTATACCATCTCCGATATCAAACATCAATGGATATGGGATCATCCATCGCCCATCACATGGGTCGAGAAGCGTATACGCTAGTCTACTCTGGTATATCGATGCCCCGTCTCGATACACCCACGACTAGGAACATTAAAGGATGAACTTATGGACTACCATGGCCCCACTAGTATTATCAGCATCATAATCCTGGTAGTCAAGTACACATCCTAAGGGCTTTACCAACATGTAACCATTAGACAGTAAGAGACAAGTATACATGTTAAGATAAAGAGCAACCAGATAGCATACTATCATGTCGAGAAAGAAAGTCCTCTTTATATATGTCCAAGCATCCACTATAATATACATCATATGTACAACAATGGCCTCTAGGGCATGCATACAACTAACAAAGTGTTCTTCCGTCGATCAACCCAATCTGTAGTCAATGCAACAATAAGCCTGAAACAATGTCACATTTGTTTTTCAAATGCCCATATAGTTATCAAACTTGGAGAATAGCAGGTATTGATCCTCAAATACTATCTTAAAGATCCGTAGAAGAAAATTTTGTGGATTAGATAAAGAAAAATGTAATACATTGTGTCTTTCTATTTGGGATAGCATAGCAATTGTGGAAAGTTAGATGTAGCATGAGCTTTAGAAAATCTTTCCCTCCCCCGTAGGTATTGATACAACAAGCAATAAGTTTTTGTGGTGAAGCCAAGACATCTATTATGATGGAGTATAGCAATCAAGGAAATATATCTAATCATTGGTTTCCTAGGTTGACGTCGATTCTCAGGATTAATGTTGATGGTAATTTCAAACATGATCCAAGGATGGCAGGTTGGAGTTTTATTGGACGAGATAAAAATGGAGTTGTACTTTTTGTTGGTACCCGGCCATTCTAATGCACAGGATGCAGAAGAAACAGAGGCAGAGGTAGTGTTGGAAGCCTTCAGGTGGTGTCACAACAAACACATTTCAAATGCCGAGATTCGTTGCTATGCTATTATTGTTGTTCAAGTCTTCACATCCGCAAAATCTCCCACTCCTTGGAGATTAGCCCCATATATATGATGAGGGTAGAGCAATTCTGTAATACCCAGTTACTTTAAATAATTTCCGTATTTTTAAAAAAAAAATCAATATTTTATTAACTTAAATATTTTATTTTCCTAACCCTAACTATTAATTTCTTAAAACCTTAATTCTTTTAACCCTTTTTCCTAACCAGAACCCTAACCCTAACCCTTTTTATTATTCCAAATTCTTAAATCCTAACTCTACCCGTACCCAAACCCTAAGCTACCCGACCCGATCCAGTTTCCCTCTCTCTTTCTCTCTCCTCTTTTCCCTTCCCCTTCTCTCGATCCCAGCCCCTTCTTCCTCCTCTCGATCCCAGCCCCTTCTTCTTCGCAAGCCCCCGCGCCCATGCTCCAACGGCCGCGCCCACTTCCCCACTCCCGCGAGACTCACTCCCCTCAACAACCCACGTCTTCCCTTCCCTCGCGCTTCCCTCGAGCTTTCGCCCTCGTCGTTCCTCCTTCCTCGCCAATGGCTCCACACGACCCAGCCCCTCGCCTGCCTCGCCTCTCACAACCGACCCCTCTCTCACTTCTTTCTATCTCTTCACTCGCGAAGCCCTCTCTCGAGCTCCTCCCGAAACCAACACCAACAACAACAACAAGCTCCCTACTCCTCCTCGTCTTCTCTTCCCATTGCCCCCTCCGCTTGCAACCACCGCCGACCGTCTCCGACGAGCACCGCTGCTCGAGCCCCTCTGATACCACTCCCTTACCTCACCCCCAGCTGCTTGTCTCCTCCTCCGACCACGAGGAACTACACCGCCGACCACCTTCACCGCCCTCGTTGCACCCAACACCACTGAGTCACCTTGCCATGTCGTTACCTCCGCCGCATTCGACGTCATCACTGCCACCGTGCCAGCCCCCGTTCCGTCGTCATGCCCCCGCCATCATTGTCATCTCCTCTCACTATCTTCGAGATCTTCAACCACCATCGCGGCCTCCTCCTTCTTCCTGCAGCCGAGCCCAACTCCTTCTCAATCCATCACCTCGCTGTTGCCTTGCTCGTATCCCATTTTCGAAGCTCCTTCACCTGCGTCTCCTTCAATCAAACCCTTCACTACCGACCTCTACTCGTCGCCGGAGCTCCCCCGACTGCCGCTGGACCCCGAGCCCACCGCTGCCGTCACCGAGTCTTCTCCATGCATAAGTGTCCGCTTCGTGCCAGCCTCGAACCACGATGTACCCACTGCCCTGCCAGCACCGTAGCACCACCATCGTGCCCCGCCTGCTGCCACCGTCGAGCCTTCATTGGGCCCAGCACCGAGCCACCCCATGCCATGTACCTGTGCCACGCAGTGCCCACCTCCATGCCACGACTGCACCATGACATGCCCACTACTGTGCCCGGCCCAGTGCCCGCCTCCGTGCCACAGCGTGCCCAGACGTGTCGCGTCCCGTACCCAGTCCGCGTGCCACGTCGTGCCAGCCCTCGTGCCACACCGTACCCGATCCAGTGCGCGCGCCGTGCCTCTCCGGACCAGGCACCGAGTCCAGACCGCGCCCAGTACCGTGTCGTGCCCGCGTCATCGCCACGTCCACTACCGTATCACGCCTGTGTCTCCACCGCGTCCAGTACCGATTCACCACGTATCGCGCCCGCGCTGCGCCTGTGCCCAGAATCGTGCTGTCTCATGGGTCAAGACAAACTCTGCACGTTCGTCGCTTCTATATCAAGCGACCGAAGGCAAGTGAACCTCCTTCACTTGTTCAAATCATGCTATGTACATATATAGTTTAATAAATATAGTCTAATAATTTAATTGGTAAAATGTATCATGCGTGTATGTAAAAGTAGATAGCGTTCACATACACGCATCGAGTGCTCGATGCGATTACCCTATCCAAGACCCTATTAAAAATCCTCCAATTTTATTATTAGAAGTTTCGATTTTTGTTAACGAGTGACTTATACGAAATTGGGATCAAATAGTTAAGGCATCGAATATAAAATGACATCCCAATTGGTTACGTCAAATCTGAAAATCACCGTACATATCACGTTGTAAAATTAGTAGTTAATTAAATATAAATCTAATCATGGTGTTCCAGGGCTCGTATCGAACCTAGCTAGATAACCTATAACCGTATGTAATTATTTATTGAATATTGCAAATTCATGACACTGAAAAATGAAGGGAATGCAACTCTGGACCGCAGTCCGGGGCAGCATTCTACGGGGGAAACCTGAATTTAAGCACCTATACATACCTGCATAAAACTGAAAATGCGTGGATCCCCATATGGCCGCGTAGATAACTTAATTATCTAACACATGAATCTAGTTCCGTGCATTTTCACCGTCGTTTGATATTTAAATTGTATTTTTAGAGTGTCGCTGTGTTCTGCAGTTTCTGCATTAATATTCCTTACACCGTCACATTAAACTGAACATAACTTCTAATATAGAGGTTCTATTGATATTCCGTTTGATGCGTTGGAAACTTAACTGATAGAACTATATTTCATTTGACTGGAGAAACATATGAATCTGAACACATTTACTGGTAAAACGCGCGCGAAGTTGGGCTTCTAGTTCTGAAGCTGTAATTCCAGTAATCAATTGCTACCTTAAAATGTTGATAATTCCCTAACATAAATTCCGATTGACATGAAACTAATTTTACTGGTTAGATAATCAAGTTTACTTCGTACTCCTTTTGTATTATTTTGGTCTATTCTATACATGTGATTTATTATAAATTTTACAAGTTATATGGCATTGGTCGTCATTGAAATAGTGAATACCTGTTCAGTGCATTTCTGCTTATTTTTCGTGTTTGCTTTATACCTGCTGCATAGTGATCATTCACATTGAAACCTAGCGATTGATTTGCATTTTCGATATATTAGGGTTAGTGATTGGGTTGTGGCAAATACGACAGTGATATTGATAAGTGGAAAAGTGATTGAAAGTGACAGCGATACGTATTTGTCCACAACCTATCTAATACATGAATGCATACTATAACCTGGGGAATGGGGAAATCAAGGTGGAATTGAACTCGTATTTAGCGTGGTACAATGATTTAGAGGATGATCATTCGCTATCAGTGATATATATATATATATATATATATATATATATATATATATATATACTTTAGGTCGTGGGCCTAGCAGCACGGCTGACAGGGTTATGTCCCGGGCACAGTGGACCGTAGTCTCGGGCATGAACGAGACCCTTGTTAAATACGAGCATCCTTTCCATAATTGGTTTCATTGACTTAGTGACCGATAAGTAATGACATGCACATTGCCTAGTTTATTGACATGATACCTATATTGCATTATTCATATTCAGTTGATGTTTATTATACTCATACTCTGCATTTTTGTTGCCCTTCTCATGTTTAATAATATTGCATACCCATCATATATATCTATTGCTATATGTGTCGCCCTGACGACCTGAGTGTGCATGCTTAGAGAACGAAGTGGATCCAGCCCAGGAGTAAGACCTGCCTTATATCGAGGATAGTGCGGACATCTAGATCAGCGACGTCAGCGCTATCTCTCCCTTGATCGCTATCTGGTATATCTTTTATCGGTTTTGATAGAATTAGTGACTGCATTTCTCATTACCTGTGCTACAATTACTGATTACCACGTAATGCTAAAAGCCGAAGTGTGACTACGGCAGGATATTTCCTTGACCGTAGGAGCATGGTTGGCCTTGTCACCCCTCGTATTTCGTATTTTGGGAAGCGGGACGTGACAAATTCTTGAAGACCTCTCTCATATTCGTGTCGTACATGCTCCTAGAGTCGCGAATTCAGCGGCTCATTCTTTAGTGGCTACGTCTTTAACACATCATGAGTTTGGTCATTGGGAAGTTTGTAACAACTCCAATTTTCGTATACCTAAATTTGAATTAAATTTGAAGTATACTTGGAGTATTAATGTTGCTGATAATACTTTAAGTATCTATCTCTTTACAATAATTACAAGAAGAAACTTGTAGCTCATTGGTAATACCTTGCACTGCTGAACCAAGCCACCAGAGTTCGAATCTCATACCCCACATTACTTTTAGCACATTTTTCTTTAAAATTCTTGGAAGTCCAAAAGTCCACAGGCCATAACTCCCAAACATTGAACTGAACCCAAAATTTGGAGTATGCCAAAACCCTAGTCTGGTAACCCCACACCCAACGCCGGCCAAACCCGGCCGGAATCGGCCAACTCGGCCGGCCGAATCGGCCGGCGCCGCCGGCCGGAGTTGCGCCGACGGCCGGGGTCCCAACATGAAAGTTGTGGCGTTTGGTCTTCTGTAACTCATGGTTTACTCCATTTTACTGTAGCAGTTTCTGAATGTTAAATACAACCATTTTAATGCAAATTTTAATGTATTTTATCAAATTTTTATAATTTTTTTTAATAAAAGAAGATTCTTCACCTACCCTACCCTAGCTACCCTATAAATAGACCCCTACCCCCTACCTTCTCATTCCAAAACCCTAGAAAAACACTCTTGAAATTTCCACAAGAAGTGTGCTTTGAAATCGAGTTCCCGGCGAAGCCCTGACGGAATTCCGACGAAGTGCTTCGAAGCAACCGGCGACGAAACCACACCTCGATCTTTCTCTCTAGTCTTCTTTACTCTTTAGAAGAGTTTAAACCCGTAAGTCCCATCTTTCTTTCTTTTCTATTTCTTAAAATACGAAATTACGAACCCCGACGGAAATCGGAACAAACCGATTTCCGATTCGGTTTTTCTACAAAATTTCACTTGTCACCTAATCCATAATACCTAAACATATCCATGATGACTATTAATCACATAGAAACCAATTTAAATAAAGTTTCTCACATGAAATGATAGTTTTCTTGTAAAACCGTATTCTTTTCATAAAAATACCATGAAGTTTATTTTTCTTCGTTTAATCAATTCCCTCATTTCTAAATATGTTTATCTTGATCACTAAACTTGTAGAAATCAATTTGGATGAATTTTCACACATGAAATGATAACGTTTTCAAATACCGTATTCTTGCGCTTTAATACCTTCAAATTTAATATATCATAATTAACCTTTAAAACTTCATTAAACCTTAAAATAAGTCACGAGGTAATGACCTACCTCTACACACACACAAATATAACCCTAATTGATAAACGTCAAAACCTAGAATACGAAAATATAGGACTTTTCACTAAAATACCATCATCTTTATAAACCTTTCTTGAAAGCTTTAAGTTGTACACAATTCTAAATAAAATCTTTTAAAATAAAAGCACGATATGTCATGCACATCGATCGTTTATCTAAACTGACTTTGCGGTGTCTAGGCAAGTGTGTCTAGGCTAGTGGTTTTTAATTAGGCCCGCTACTGTGGTTCCTTCCCACTTACATGGCACTTACCTGGCCGCAATTGGCGGTGAAGGGCGATTTGAGGCTTCCAATGACTTATCGTTTAGACCTTAGAAATAGGCTAGTTGGCTTAGGAAACACTAGAAACTAAAATACGGAAATCTATACCCTTTTACAAATAAATACCTTATATTTATAAAACCGTTTTTCTAAATGAATAGTATTTATTAAACCTAAGCAAAGTGCCGCTACAATCCACCTTTGGGGAACCCGTTAGGGATAGTACGGTTCATCGTGCACCCGCGGGCTAGTAGTGCGAGATTCAGACCTCCGCAAGGAGCATTCGGTCTCGAAAGGTTTAAAATACGGCATTTAAGAAAAATAAGATTTTGGAAAATAAAATATTTATTTAAAATTATTCTTGTATTAATATATATTTAATTATCATTTAAACATCTATTTTATTATAAGATAAAGATTCCACTTTTTTCTAAAATTACAAGATTAAAAGTTACATTAAAATACCATGATTTCAAATAAATCAATTAATACTTTTATTAGTATATATTCACTAGAATAACACAAATAAAATGCACACTCATTATAACTATAAAGACGAATAATAAATACTTGAGGTGTATTTTGAAAAATATACAATAGTACTTTTTACAATAAACCCTCTCAAGTTTTATAAATTACAATAAGGCCCCTAACAATTATTGAACTTCAACTTACCTTCTTTTAGTCTGACTCGGGCTAGAGTCTGACTATTTCTGACTTGAATATGATTCAAGTCAATCTATATTCTTTATATTCCAACTCAAGATGAATACATGAATCCCTGAATCCAGTTAACAATCTATATAACTTGACTGAACCGAACCATGGATATATTCCTTTTACATGTTTCCCAGTATTCCATTTACATGACTCTATGGTTATAACCGTTTTCTGATATCATGGTTTCGGTCGGTCAGTTAATCAATCTTACAATCAATACAATTTTACAAGATAACAGTACAAACAAGATATCGCGGGGTTTAAAGGGTAGATTGGTACGGAAGGTGTTAAAGGTGGCACGAGGTGGTCAGATTAATACACCTAACCTGAATCCCATTGCTGTTGTACCGTGGCATAACGGTTCCTTATACTATACATGCCTTAGTCTCTGGCAAGTGAGACTCCCCTCGTATACACTGGCATCCTTCTGTACCAAGCTACAAACAACAGCGATAACATAACATTATAACAATAGTTTACATTCTAAAAATGTATCTTCTTATTCTGTCTTCTCTACTTCCCTCTTACCCTTGGGACTTACCGAGCGATCTGTTCGCTGACGACATTCTGTTTCTCTCTTCTTTGAATGTCGTCAGGTGACTTGGACCCGGCAGAAGTTGAGCCAACAGAAAAAGACTTGGAGCAATTTGCTGAAGACCCTACAGTATAGTTTCATTGTACACTTTTCTTTTCAGTACTTTCCATTTTCTGTTATGCCACTGTTTAGGCATCTTTATTTCAGTTGTATTTTTCTTTCCATGTATTGTACAAAGAATGTTAATAAATAAAAGTTGCTGTTCTTTTATACTCTTGTCCCTTGTGTATTTATTTTATATTGCTTAGATACGCTTAGCGTATGTACTTCTGAATATATACGTAGCGGGCCTCGTCGCGTCTCCTTCGCCGTACACTGGAAAGAGGGGCGTGACAGGTTTTGTTGTTCTGAGAAGGAATTTCTGTGGATCCAGCCAAAGTTTCAGCAGTCAGCGAATGGCCTACACCAAAATCAGTGAAGGATATTCGAAGTTTCTTGGGTTTAACTAGATATTACAGAAGGTTTATTGAAGGCTTTTCGAAGATAGCAGCACCCCTGACCAAGCTCACACGAAAAGATGAAGAATTTGTATGGTCAGAAGCATGCGAGCAAGCTTTCGTAGAACTCAAATCAAGATTAACATCTGCACCTATTCTCGTCATACCGGATCAATCTGGAGGATTCGAAGTGCATTGCGATGCATCCGGTAAGGGATTAGGATGTGTTCTACATCAGCACGGTAAGGTTGTAGCTTATGCTTCAAGACAACTGAAAACTCATGAGCGCAATTATCCGACGCATGATCTGGAGTTGGCAGCCGTCATTTTTGCTCTCAAAATTTGGCGACACTACTTACTTGGTGAACGAGTGAACATCTACACAGATCATAAAAGTCTGAAGTATGTGTTTACTCAGAAGGAGTTGAATATGCGGCAGAGAAGATGGTTAGAACTCATGGCGGACTTTGACATCAACTTGCAATATCATCCAGGAAAGGTGAACGTAGTACCTGATGCTCTTAGTCGCCAACCATTATCAATGAATCTCACCGTCCAGTGGAAGTTTCAGCAAGACCTACATCAGATGGAGATTGAACTAGTCATGCCAGGTGATGCTTCAAATTTGATGAATCTACAAGTTCAATCAACCATTGTCAATCAGATCAAAGCAGCTCAAGCCAGCGATGCTAAGTTGCAAAAGATCAGAGAACAAGTGGAGAATGGACTCAGAACAGACTTCATCATCCATGAAGACGGATCTTTGAGATACGGCAGCAGATTGTGTGTACCAAAGGGTCCTGTTCGGGAAGAGTTAATGAAAGAAGCTCACAGCTCTCCCTATTCAGTACGTCCTGGAGGTACCAAAATGTACAAGGATCTACGTCAGAATTATTGGTGGCATGGAATGAAGCATGAAGTAGCCAGAAGTGTCGCAAAATGTTTGGTGTGTCAGCAAGTAAAGGCTGAACATCACAGGACTGCTGGATTACTTCAACCGTTACCAATCCCAGAATGGAAGTGGCAGCACATCACGATGGACTTTGTAACTGCTCTTCCTCGCAGCACAAAAGGTAACGATGCGATTTGGGTCATTGTGGATCGACTTACAAAGTCGGCTCACTTCATCCCATTTCGAGTTGGCCAATCAACTGAGACACTAGCGAAGAAGTACGTGGAGGTAATAATCTAATTTAGATTTAAAACTCTTCATAATGTACTATCTCTGATACCCATGAACTCATACAGGAAATTGTGAGACTTCATGGAGTACTGGTCTGCATTGTCTCCGATCGTGACACCAGGTTCCGATCACAATTTTGGCAGAGTCTGCAAGCTAGCTTGGGAACAAGCCTGAACTTCAGCACGGCTTATCATCCACAAATAGATGGTCAGTCGGAATGAACTATTCAGATCTTGGAGGATATGCTCAGAGCATGTATGCTCGACTTCAAAGGATCGTGGGAAGATCACCTGCATCCTGTGGAGTTTGCATACAACAACAGCTACCAAGCAAGTATAGGAATGACACCTTTTGCAGCATTGTATGGAAGGAAGTGTCGATCACCATTAAGTTGGGACGACATCGGAGATAGAGAACTCCTTGGACCAGAGATGATAGTAGCGACCGTTGATGTGGTTCGTACTATCAGGGAAAGACTGCGCATAGCTCAAGATAGACAGAAACACTGGGCTGATGCGAAGAGACGACACTTGGAGTTTCAGCCAGGAGATCATGTATTCCTGAAAATATCTCCGAACCGTGGAGTGATCCGATTTGGAAGACGGGGAAAGTTGAGTCCGAGATATATTGGACCGTTCGACATACTCGAACGAGTCGGTGAAGTGGCATACCGATTAGCGCTTCCACCCTCATTGGAAGGAGTGCATAACGTGTTCTACATATCCCAACTCAGAAGGTATGTGAGTGACCCCAGCCATATACTTGATCATTCCGAGCTCACTATACAGCCCGATTTGTCTTGTGAGCAACAACCTGTGGAAATCCTGGACAGAAAAGTGAAGACACTTCGGAACAAAGAAGTTAATTTGGTCCGGGTAATGTGGAGAAAAGACACTCCAGGAGAATCCACGTGGGAAAGGGAAGATGAAATGCGTGCAAGATATCAGCACCTTTTTGTAAACTAGTCCTCAAATAAAAGTTGTAAATTTCGAGGACGAAATTTTTGTAAGGAGGGTAGATTGTAACAACTCCAATTTTCGTATACCTAAATTTGAATTAAATTTGAAGTATACTTGGAGTATTAATGTTGCTGATAACACTTTAAGTATCTATCTCTTTACAATAATTACAAGAAGGAGCTTGTAGCTCATTGGTAATACCTTGCACTGCTGAACCAAGCCACCAGAGTTCGAATCCCATACCCCACATTATTTTTAGCACATTTTTCTTTAAAATTCTTGGAAGTCCAAAAGTCCACAGGCCATAACTCCCAAACATTGAACTGAACCCAAAATTTGGAGTATGCCAAAACCCTATTCTGGTGACCCCACACCCAACGCCGGCCAAACCCGGCCGGAATCGGCCAACTCGGCCGGCCGGCCGGAGTTGCGCCGACGGCCGGGGTCCCAACATGAAAGTTGTGGCGTTTGGTCTTCTGTAACTCATGGTTTACTCCATTTTACTGTAGCAGTTTCTGAATGTTAAATACAACCATTTTAATGCAAATTTTAATGCATTTTATCAAATTTTTATATTTTTTTTAATAAAAGAAGACTCTTCACCTACCCTACCCTAGCTACCCTATAAATAGACCCCTACCCCCTACCTTCTCATTCCAAAACCCTAGAAAAACTCTCTTGAAATTTCCACAAGAAGTGTGCTTTGAAATCGAGTTCCCGGCGAAACCCTGACGGAATTCCGGCGAAGTGCTTTGAAGCAACCGGCGACGAAACCACACCTCGATCTTTCTCTCTAGTCTTCTTTACTCTTTAGAAGAGTTTAAACCCGTAAGTCTCATCTTTCTTTCTTTTCTATTTCTTAAAATACAAAATTACGAACCCCGACGAAAATCGGAACAAACCGATTTCCGATTCGGTTTTTCTATAAAATTTCACTTGTCATATAATCCATAATACCTAAACATATCCATGATGACTATTAATCACATAGAAACCAATTTAAATAAAGTTTCTCACATGAAATGATAGTTTTCTTGTAAAACCGTATTCTTTTCATAAAAATACCATGAAGTTTATTTTTCTTCGTTTAATCAATTCCCTCATTTCTAAATATATTTATCTTGATCACTAAACTTGTAGAAATCAATTTGGATGAATTTTCACACATGAAATGATAACGTTTTCAAATACCGTATTCTTGCGCTTTAATACCTTCAAGTTTAATATATCATAATTAACCTTTAAAACTTCATTAAACCTTAAAATAAGTCACGAGGTAATGACCTACCTCTACACACACACAAATATAACCCTAATTGATAAACGTCAAAACCTAGAATACGAAAATATAGGACTTTTCACTAAAATACCATCATCTTTATAAACCTTTCTTGAAAGCTTTAAGTTGTACACAATTCTAAATAAAATCTTTTAAAATAAAAGCACGATATGTCATGCACATCGATCGTTTATCTAAACTGACTTTGCGGTATCTAGGCAAGTGTGTCTAGGCTAGTGGTTTTTAATTAGGCCCGCTACTGTGGTTCCTTCCCACTTACATGGCACTTACCTGGCCGCAATTGGCGGTGAAGGGCGATTTGAGGCTTCCAATGACTTATCGTTTAGACCTTAGAAATAGGCTAGTTGGCTTAGGAAACCCTAGAAACTAAAATACGGAAATCTATACCCTTTTACAAATAAATACCTTATATTTATAAAACCGTTTTTCTAAATGAATAGTATTTATTAAACCTAAGCAAAGTGCCGCTACAACCCACCTTTGGGGAACCCGTTAGGGATAGTACGGTTCATCGTGCACCCGCGGGCTAGTAGTGCGAGATTCAGACCTCCGCAAGGAGCATTCGGTCTCGAAAGGTTTAAAATACGGCATTTAAGAAAAATGAAATTTTGGAAAATAAAATATTTATTTAAAATTATTCTTGTATTAATATATATTTAATTATCATTTAAACATCTATTTTATTATAAGATAAAGATTCCACTTTTTTCTAAAATTACAAGATTAAAAGTTACATTAAAATACCATGAATTTCAAATAAATCAATTAATACTTTTATTAGGATATATTCACTAGAATAACACAAATAAAATTCAAACTCATTATAACTATAAAGACGAATAATAAATACTTGATGTGTATTTTGAAAAATATACAATAGTACTTTTTACAATAAACCCCCTCAAGTTTTATAAATTACAATAAGGCCCCTAACAATTATTGAACTTCAACTTACCTTCTTTTAGTCTGACTCGGGCTAGAGTCTGACTATTTCTGACTTGAATATGATTCAAGTCAATCTATATTCTTTATATTCCAACTCAAGATGAATACATGAATCCCTGAATCCAGTTAACAATCTATATAACTTGACTGAACCGAACCATGGATATATTCCTTTTACATGTTTTCCAGTATTACATTTACATGACTCTACGGTTATAACCGTTTCCTGATATCATGGTTTCGGTCGGTCAGTTAATCAATCTTACAATCAATACAATTTTACAAGATAACAGTACAAACAAGACATCGCGGGGTTTAAGGGGTAGATTGGTACGGAAGGTGTTAAAGGTGGCACGAGGTGGTCAGATTATTACACCTAACCTGAATCCCATTGCTGTTGTACCGTGGCATAACGGTTCCTTGTACTATATGTGCCTTAGTCTCTGGCAAGTGAGACTCCCCTCGTATACACTGGCATCCTTCTGTACCAAGTTACAAACAACAGCGATAACATAACATTATAACAATAGTTTACATTCTAAAAATGTATCTTCTTATCCTGTCTTCTCTACTTCCCTCTTACCCTTGGGACTTACCGAGCAATCTGTTCGCTGACGACATTTTGTTTCTCTCTTCTTTGAATGTCGTCAGGTGACTTGGACCCGGCAGAAGTTGAGCCAACAGAAAAAGACTTGGAGCAATTTGCTGAAGACCCTACAGTATAGTTTCATTGTACACTTTTCTTTTCAGTACTTTCCATTTTCTGTTATGCCACTATTTAGGCATCTTTATTTCAGTTGTATTTTTCTTTCCATGTATTGTACAAAGAATGTTAATAAATAAAAGTTGTTGTTCTTTTATACTCTTGTCCCTTGTGTATTTATTTTATATTGCTTAGATACGCTTAGCGTATGTACTTCTGAGTATATACGTAGCGGGCCTCGTCGCGTCTCCTTCGCCGTACACTGGGAAGCGGGACGTGACAAAGTTCTTGAATTTATTACTTCGTTTTGTAATGTTGGGTGTATCGCACGGAACTTTAGTTGCATGATTTAATATAGGTTAAGGCCATCCCCTCCCAAAAAATTAACAACCATGTCTTAATAATGTAGTCTAGTATACTACATAATAAGTAGAGGATAATGGAGGAAAGATGCCATAGGAGGGAATTTCTTCCTATGGCGTCGAAAAAATACACCCTCCCTCATTTTTTCCGCCGATCGGCACCCTCCATCTTCATCGTTATCATCTAAGATTTGGGTACACCAAATTTCATGTGATTATACAACCATTTCACCGTTGATTTAGCAATGTAAAAAGTTCTATTGTCGGTAAACCGTTAATTTTGAACCTACTAAATCAACGGTGAAAAGATTGTATAATCACATGAAATTTGGTGCATCCACATCTTAGATGATAACGATGAAGATGGTGGGTGCCGATAGTCGGAAAAAAAATCAGGAAGGATGTATTATTTCGACGCCACAGAAGAAAATTCCCTCCTATGGCCTCTCTCCTCCGTTAAACTATAATAAGTATATATATTTTATATCGCATTCTGCATTTGATCGAAGCCTAGGCATGAGATCCAAACCCAATAGGGCTAATAAAGAAACAGGTTAAAAATCATAAGAAAATAAAATAACCCATTCAAATCTCATCAAAATTAACCCCATAAAGATCAACGGCCAGGATCAACCTCTAACGGCACCTTTGAGTCATCGGCCCCACCGATTCAAATTCAAAAATTACCAAACCCCTCTCTTTGATTCTCTCTGTCTCTCTCTCTTACCAATTTTATAACGTTTACGGTATCTGTGCCGCCTCTCCCCTAAAAAAACCAAAACCCTCACCCCTCTCTCTCTCTCTCTTATCAAATTGCTCTCTTTCTCTCTCTAAATATCAAGAAGAAGAAGAGGAGGAGGAGGAGGCGGAGGAGGAAGAGATCGATGGAGGAGCCTTCGAGGGTTTCTTTTCGCGACACCCGCCTCGCTTCAAGAAAAGCGGAAGAAGCTGGTAATTTCGTCTTCCCTTTCCCCTAATTCCTTTGAGAAATCGGTGAAA
The DNA here is from genome assembly GCA_030015575.1 of Agapanthus africanus. Classification (NCBI taxonomy): domain Eukaryota; kingdom Viridiplantae; phylum Streptophyta; class Magnoliopsida; order Asparagales; family Amaryllidaceae; genus Agapanthus; species Agapanthus africanus. The sequence goes on along the minus strand of CM057339.1, from coordinate 194,054,346 downwards.
TTACATCGAAATGTTAAGAACGGCGGTTTCTTGATGCTGGGGTTTCTTGAATTTCTTCAGCTGGCAGGCGTTCTCAGGCTGCCACGTGGCTGGAGAACATGGCGGGGCCGCTGGGGCTGCCTTCGACGCCCTCAGAGAAAGAATTCATCGCTTGTTTGCGCAGCGGCATCGTTCTCTGTAACATTATCAACAAGATCAAGCCTGGCGCTGTTCCCAAGGTGAGATTTTTTTAACTCTCTCTCTCTCAATTTTGATCAAATTCTTTTTGTGATTAGTTTACGTAACTTTTCTTGGCAAAATTTTCATCTAAGGTCATTATGAATCAATCTGCTGGGTTTGCTTTCGAGATTCAACCTTTGCCTGCTTATCAATACTTTGAGAATATTCGCAACTTTCTTGTTGCTGTCGAGGAATTGAAGCTGCCGAGTTTTGAGGCCTCAGATCTTGAAAGGGTAAGAATGTAACAAGTGATTTGTTCAAATCATTTTGGACTTGGATGTAGAAAACTAATGCAAAATATATACATTTCAGCCGATAGAAAGGATCTCTGCCCATGTATAAAAATGCTGGTGTTTCTGACATGTGTGATACAACTGTCAGGAATGGTATTTTTTAGGACAGCTGTAATGGTAATCTTATAAGAATAATGTTAATTAGTGATATTCAAATTTTTAAGTGCTTATAAACATAAAGAATGAATCAGCAGACGTAAATTTTTTAAGGTCATACATGAATGTGGAACTGTGGAAGAGACACCTTTTCTAAAATCCAATATAATGATTTTTGTAGAGTGATATGTGGCATTCAACAGATGCATGTGAAACCAAATAGCAAGCTCGAATGATTTGCTTTTATATTAGTAGATCTCTCTCTCTCTCTCTCTCTCTCTCTCTCTCGCTCTCTCTCTCGATCGATCGATCGATCGATCTCTCGAACCTTCAGAATATGGTGTTTCTTAAGCGTAGGGACTTTATTATGGTAGTACTATAGAAAATGGAATTAATAAATTTATCGCTGCACAACAACCCTCGCCACAACTTCAGAGTTTGGTTTAGTGACAATGATTTTAACAAATGCGCTCCTTTGAACTCTTTTTGAGTAATTGAGATATGCTAGTGATTTGTTTGTTGATTTTTTTAAAGGATACTCTGGAGGTGGGATCGGCTGCAAAGATTGTGGATTGTATTCTTGCATTGAAGTCTTATTATGAATGTAAACTATCCACTGGAGGATGTGGGCCCTGGAAACATGCAAAGTCTCCGTTGGTCACACAAATGGCGAGTAAATTTCAACCAAATGCCGTTATTTTAGGCTCCTCGGCGAGACGATTAGACTTGTCAACTAACTTGGAGAAACAACAGTGTGTGCAGAATGAAGATCAAAAGAATGGAGGTTCTCCACAATTTCATGAATTAAACATTTGTGTATGTGTTAATTGCACAAAAAGAAACCTGTAGTTTACCCTGTAAAGTGATTTATTAGTGGAAAGTCCCTCTCTGTTCATTGACAGACAGAAACCCAATAAAAACCTCAAATTCCATAGTTGGATTAAACAAGTTCCATAGTTGGATTAAACAATCATTTGAATTATTTAAAGTTGAACTTGAGTATTATTTACTGGTTTTTTCCAATGAGAGAGGGATTACAGTCATTGGAATTATTTAGAGTTGAACTTGAGTAATAGTATTTTCCAATGAGAGAGGGGCGCGTTTCCGCTAATAAATCTCATGGGGGAGGGGGGTATAAAAGCGATACAGGGTAAACTACTGGGGTTGTGCAATCAACCCTTGTTTAAATCCTTCCCTTTAGAAAACAATAGGGTATTCCTTTAATCGTGCAATCTTTCTTTCTTGTGTTCTCAGCAGACAAAGTAGATAGTCTTGTGCAAGCACTATCTGATTGTATCTTTGATTCGAAAGAAAATATTGATCAAAGCCTTCTAGATTCGTGGCGTCAGGGAACGGTGGTAATTTTACTTGGCTTATTATTCGATTCTTTGCATTAAATTTTCTGGTATATTTTCTCAGAATTTTTGATTCTTTATGTCTTTCTGGTTCAGAAATCAACCAAGCTATTTAGTAAGATCATCTCAAGTTGTGTACAAGAGCAAGAGGTGGGTTGGTCCATCCTTTTACAATGATGCTCTTAAAACTTTATTTAGTGATTGTAAGATTAGTCAACAATATTAGCTATATTTGTGTCCTCCACATACTTTTGTAAGGTTGATAAGAACTAAAGGTTGTTATGTTCCAATTCCAACTTTGGAGAGCCACACATAAGGTCGGCAGTAAACCTATTAATATTTTTAATTATATTTTATATATATATAAAGAGAGAGAGAGAGAGAATTGAAAATTGGTGAACCTTATTATCTATTGCATACAAAAAGGATGGGAAAGCAAGTAGAATTAAAGAGAAGCAAGACCATGTGGAGAAGATTCGCTCCGGCATTTCACCTTAGTACTTTGGGTTGAAGATTTGCTTAAAAGATATTTAAAGTGGCTTCTCGCAATAGTAGATTAGGCAAAACGATGCTGGAGAAAGAATTTAAGTTGGGAGGTTAAATTATAGCAAAACATACTGACCTATTTATTAAAAAGTAATTCTGACACTTACTTTCTCTCATATTTTGCATTCCTTTTCTTTTATAAGTATATTTAAGATGTTGCAACTTTTTATGAGATTCTAACAAGAAGTGTTTTATTATATACCTAGGCCATGAAACTAAATGATTGATATCATGAAACCGTACTAATTAAAATCGGTTATTTATTTTTATTTATAGTTTTTTCAATTATGTGATGCCATTATTCCACAAACCTAAATGCTTAATTTAAAATTTCCTCATGCAAGTTCAGTTCACAAGACCTTGAAAATGCTAATATAGTTTCAGGCTAAGCAGAGTCTATTGAATTTATCTCATTTGCTTATTTTACCTGAAATTATCCTCATGTTCGCATTATATCCATAAACCTAAAATCTTCATCAAATATCCTCATGCCAAGGTCAGCTGAAGAGTTAATGTGCTATAATTTTCTTATTATAGTTTGAACATGCAATATCAATTGACCTAAGCAGCTGTTTCCAGCAAATATTCATTTGTTCAATTTGGCCCCAAAAAAATGTTATTTAGCTCAAAATTCTAACAGAGTTCCCTCTAATGCAAGCGTAGAGGAGATTAATTCTTCAGGATCATTTTACGGAAGAAAAAACACGGAGTACCATCCAGGATCCCAAGGTACAACTCCTTTATTCGCTGGGCTTTTTATTGAGATATTTTGGTGATTCAGATTCTTCTTCACTGAAGTGTATATTCTTACTGAAGCATTAGAAAGTGATACTGGAACTTAGATGATGAAATTATGAGCTCAATACTGAAGTGTATATTCTTATTGAAAATATAAGGTTCTTTTAAATAGGGTTTGTATCTTTTGTGGTACATGAGTTCATCTCAGGCCTAGTCCTTTTTGTCGGGCTTTCTGTTAGCCTAGGGGATAACAACTTGCATACTTTTCATTTAAGTACATGTTACAAAATAGTTTATTTGACAAAACAATCATTAGAACTATAAATGAATATGTATACTTAAAACAAAGCAAATAACTGCCACAGATATCTAATAAGTAAATTTATTTTAAGTAGAAAATCATGTAGTTTAGGTAATACCCAACTAACTTAGACCAGTCCAATATTCCTCCCTGGAACCAATGGAAATATGTTGGGGAAGTTATCTATCCCCTTAACCATCTATCTTTATTCAGGGGAAAGCTATAAAACCATTGAGTGGACACATACCTTACCTTCCTGGAATAATTATAGCCTAAATCTGAAACATGTAGCTAATGTTCATTTGTGGATCTAGTTTTTTTCTTATCATATCATCATCCAATATGCTCTAAAGGTTTAACTTGGTCGATAATATGGTCAATTACTTCAGTCTGATAGTATAGGGTAAGTCACACGAAATACCCTGTAACCCTTAACTATCATGATTTCACTAAACTACCTTAAAGTTTTAATTTTACAATAGAATGTCAACCTTTTGTTTTTAAGGGTTTTTTTCACTAGACCCTCAAAAGTAGCACCAAGTCATGTTAGGAATGGAAAAATCTTATTTGTTTTATCACATAAGACTATATATAAAAATGTTCATTTAAAAGGCTTACATGCATGCATGCATGCATACAAGATTATGAAACGCGTATATTGCGTCAACAGGCTGTTGAGTGGTGCATACCGTATACACTGTATATGTGCCACATATGCGATTGCATATGCGGTACATGGCTCTTCAAATAAAAAGAAGGGAGAAGGAAAGGAAAGTTGATTAAGAAAGAAGTTGAAGAAAAACAAGAGAATTTTTTTTTGGGGGGGGGGGGGGGGGAGGGTTAGATATTATTATAGTTTAAAAAATTGAGATACATTGAAAAAACAAACCTTCTCAATAAGATAAGTAAACCTTAGAAGAGGAGAATGAAAAGAAAAAGGAAAGAAATGATAAATAAAGGGTCATTTATGTTTAATTGTTGGGTAGTAGGTCAAGCACACCCCATTTGCATTAAACTATACCGGCATAGATGTTTTTCAGCAATGGATATGAGCTTCGCCCATGCGGTTCAATTTTATAAGCTAGGAGGGCACATAACGCATATGTGGGTGTATGTACGTTTCAAAAAACACATTTTATAACAATGCACGTACACACAGACACAATACATATATTTAAAATTATAAATATGTCGAGTAGATATCATCACATAAATGTTGTCAGCCTTCTATAAGGATCTTCGACAATGATTTGTTCTATGTGCGTCTCCACGCCCCAGAAATCTAGTATATGTATGTGCGTAAGTGATTATTTTTCAAAAACACTTAAGTAATTACTTATAATTTGGCTTTTCAATTTTGGCAGTGCGGTAATTTGCATTTGTTGAAGAGAAGTTGCAATCATTGGAATCTCTTGAAGTCTCAGGAAAATGAACTAGCTGTAAGTTATATTTCACAAAATACTTGTATATTCCACTTCGAATGGTATGTACAAATTTCTATTATCAACGTGAGTATTCTGCATCTCCATAGTTAACTAAGCAATGCAATTAATATTAATTTCCACTTTCAGGCTATGTAAAAAAAGTAAGTGACTTAATTGTGTCTTTTTTTCTCGATGATAATAAAAGTATTGCAAGTTGGATTAACTCAATAAAACATGCGTGCAAAACATTTCATAATGTACGAGTTAATGTGCTATAATTTCCTTGACCAAGCTAGCAATCAACCCTTTTTCTCGATGATAATAAAAGTATTGCAAGTTGGATTAACTCAATTTATGTGAAGATGCAATATTGTACGAGTAAATAGTTGAACTGTTAAAGGTTTCCTGTTCACTAGCTTGGTCAAGGAAGAGTCTAAAAGTTGATTCAGACATAATGTACAACTTCTTATGTTCATTAGGTGTGCAATATCGTAGTTCTGAAATTTTTAAGCCAAACCATGAATTTTCATACATGTCCCCAGTACTAAAGTGTTTTGATTGTTTTGAATAAACTTTAAATATCACTGATTGATTTTTCTGCAATGCCATTTCTTTATAACGTCAAACTTTTGTAAACAAATTTGTAAACTTCTCGCCAGTCCCCAGTACCAAAGAGCCCCCTATTTGATGTCATTTTTCGTCTTTTCGGGGGCACCAAAGCAAACTTCAGTTTCCTCTTCGCTTTTCCAAATTTTAATACCAGATTCTTCTTGTTTATATGGAGGCATATACTTTTGTTGATTTAAGATGTCAGTTTTTTATTTGCTTTACTCTGAAACTGATCCTTTCTGCAGGAACTCAAGGCCTTACTATCGAGGACCAGAGCAGACTTCTGCACTTTACAATGTCAACTGCACAATGATATATCTCAATTAGGTATATATAAAATATCGTTATAATATTATTTCCATATATTTGCCGGAACTAATAACCAGTTCATGGAAAATGGGGTTTTGAATTGTAGGTTTTAAGAATGCTAAAAAGTTAATTATCTTATTATTTAGAATTTACACTTATTTTATAAAATCAAAAGTTACTTGCTCTTCTAGATAGTATGTGGACTGTTGTATCATTAGAATAGAAAGTTGTTTTTCGAAATTAAGAGGCTTTTATGAAAGAAGAATGGGTTCTAAAAGTTTCAAAAGGGAAAACTAAAGGGGTCATTAAAATAGTTAAAGTTATAAACCTAATAATGAATTACCCTAAAATTTCTGACATTTTCTAGTATAATTAGTTGCTAAATATGCATAATGCTATTTTGTACGGATTAAGGAACCCAAATTAAAGGGCTCTCATCTGCTGCTGTTGGCTTTTATGAAAGAAGAATGGGTTTTAAAAATTTCAAAAGAGAAAAAAACTAAAGGGGTCATTAAAATAGTTTAAGTTACAAACCTAATAATGAATTACCTTAAAATTTCTGACATGTTCTAGTATAATTAGTTACTAAATATGCATAATGCTATGTCGTGTGTATTAAGGAACCCAAATTAAAAGGCTCTCATCTGCTGCTGTTGGGTATCATCAAGCCGTGAAAGAAAACAAACATCTGTACAATATGCTTCAAGAATTAAGAGGTTTGTTTTTGTCTTTCTTTCTTTTTTTTTACCAGAAAGTTAATTTGCAAAGGTACCAGGGACAAAGTTTCACACTATCTATTCTCCAGGAAATATAAGAGTATTCTGCAGAATTAGACCAAGCTTCTGCCTGGAAGATAAATCTTCAATTGATCACATTGGAAATGATGGCTCTTTGATGGTTCTTGATCCACTTAAGCCACAGAATACTAGAAAGATATTCCAGTTTAACAAAGTTTTTGGTCCTGATGCTTCTCAAGGTATGGTGAGCTGACGTGGCTATGCTCCATTGGGAGCTACCTATTTATACAGTGATGTGAGCCCATTATTTAATGTGGCATTGAACACGTTATTTAATTAAAGATGAAGATAATATCACTTTAAATCATCGAGTGTAGCATGTCAGAGCTCTTGTAGTGATTTTGTAGACTGTGTTTTCTTATACGCATACGTATGTGTGCATGTATATTTGTATGTGTAAAACAAGTTTGTATGAATATTTATATGCCCATGATGCTAAAAGATCATATTTCTAATGTTTCCTTGGTAAACTATGCAGAGGAGGTTTACAATCATACCCAGTCTTTAGTTAGGTCAGTTATGGACGGCTATAATGTATGCATATTTGCCTATGGTCAAACAGGATCCGGAAAGACGCATACCATGGTAACAACCAAAAATTTCTCATCTATTTTTGTTCATAATAATAAAGATGAATTCACCGATTGTTCTTTTTTGTTGTTCACTTGTCAGTGTGGCCCATCACATGGACCTTACCAAGACATGGGGATCAATTCTATGGCACTTAACGATCTCTTTGAGCTGTCATGTAACCGGAGTGCTATCAAGTATGAAATTCATGTTCAGATGGTCGAGATATACAATGAGCAAGTTAGGGACCTTTTATGTGGAGAAACATCAACAACAAAATATCCTTTTTTACCTTTTTATATATTTGCTACAACAATGCAAACTCCCTAGGGGAAATAGCTACCCTTAATGTGAGGTGAAGATGCCTCATCCCATCCTGAAGTACACCAAACTACTCTTAAGTATCACTGTTTTTTAGTTAATGACCTTAATAGTTTTTTTAATTACAATAAGCTCCCTTAAAGGGCTAAACTTACGGGCATTTTTAGTGAAATATCTCTCGTGCAACCAAAGTTTAAGAGGGGGTTTGCTGTAAAAAAAAAGCTTTAAGGTAGAGAAAAACAGCGATAGTTAAGGGTAGTTTGGTGTAATTTAGTACAGAAGGAAGCCATTTGGCACTGCTAAAAAGAAGAGGTTGTGTAATAGTTTTTTCCCCTTCTAAAGTTAATATAGATTTGAAACACTCCATTTCATAATGTGTATAACACGTGCCAAAAATTTAGTATTTTCCATAAATGTTGATTTTTAACTACATTTTTACACTAGAGATTAGAAACTGTACGGGGAATGGTGGGTTAAGCCTTCCTGATGCCACAATGCACAGTGTCCAATCAACTACCGACGTTCTTGATCTGATGAAACTGGGTGATCAGAACCGTGCTTTTAGCACAACTGCGATGAACAACAGAAGCAGCCGCTCGCATAGGTAGCTTTATGTTCTCTATTTTGTTTAATGAGTTTGGGGGAAGGAGAAATTACACTAGACCGTTGATCTTTTCCTTTGTTTACAGAACACCATTAAACTTTTTAAATTACAAATACCACCACCGACTGGTGTTTAACACATCTGTTGAATCGTTTTATGCAATTTTATTAATACACTTTTTTTTTACATTAAGGTTGTTTAATGCAAATTTTTTTAGTTTAGTGGTGTTCTCTACACATGGAAAAAGATCAATGGTATGTAATTTACCCAAAAGAAAACTGTAATTTTAGCATAATTTTGTTACATTGGATGCAGTGTTCTAACAGTACATGTGCATGGCAAAGATGTTTCTGGGAGCGTTGTTAATAGTTGCCTGCATTTAATCGACCTTGCCGGCAGCGAGAGGGTAGATAAATCAGAAGTTACCGGTGACAGATTGAAGGAGGCACAACACATCAACAAGTCTCTGTCTTGTCTTGGGGATGTCATCTCGGCTTTGGCTCAGAAAAATTCTCATATCCCCTATAGAAACAGCAAGCTTACGCAATTGCTTCAAAATTCCTTAGGTGGGTTTAGATTAATAATCCGGGTTAAGATTTTTAATTTTAATTTGTTTAAATTGTTTATTGGAATTTTTTCCCTCTATAGGTGGGCATGCAAAAATGCTAATGCTTGCGCATGTGAGCCCTGAAGTCAATTCTTACGGGGAAACGATCAGTACTTTGAAGTTTGCTCAGAGGGCGTCAACTGTGGAGCTTGGAGTTGCTCATGTAAACAAAGAGAGCAGTGAGATTCGGCAACTTAAAGAAGAGGTGAAGATTTCATAATCAGAAATTAAGAGCATATTTATTAACATATATGTAGGCTTGCTGCCATTAGGTTGCATATATTTAGGCTTGATAAAGGCCGGGTTTAAACATAGAAATTCTGAACGTACTTGCTACACTTAGTAATGTTTTTTTTTTCTTTTAAACAAAACGGTATGGAAATATACATGCACTCTTGCCCATAGCTTCCTGGGTTAAGAATTTGTTAGTATTAAAGACGGGTGTAAAACATTGTCCATATTCCATGAGTTTTTTGGTCAGCAATTTGCTAGTTATAATGTGAGGTATACAGCATTGCCAAATTTATTTTTATGGATCATAGCCAACCCAATTGATAATGATGATGATGATATGGATGCAAGAATTGATTGAGCAATAAATTTTGTCAAGTATTTTGTTTTGTTTATTTTTCTTCAAAGTTTGGTTGACGTTGCATTATTCTTTTGGAAATGCTAGCCAGTAGCATATATGATTCTTTTATTGAAGAAAATAAATAATGAATACAATTATTTTCCTTCTCTGCAGAAATAAAGGTTACTGAAAGAAAACAGTATGCTCACTTCGTTTTTTATCTTATCGCATATCATTATGCTCTAAAAATGATTAAATTACATCAAATCACCCTAAACTATCTCTATTTTTCAGTAAACTACCTTAATTTTCTTATTACAGTACAAAATTGGTTTTAAGGGAGTTTGTTTTCGCTAAAATACCACTAAGTATAGAAATTAAAGGTAGCTTAAGGCAATTTTAGATATATTAACAGTTTGATTTGAATATATTTATTTCTTTATAACTGTATTCTCAGCCTTTCAGTTGGTTATATCTGATATATCTGTACATTTGCAGATAGATAATCTCAAGAAGGCACTGGCAAGTAAAGAAGGAGAGAGAATTTTATCTTCATGCAAAGCCGAAAAATCGAAATATGACACTGAGAACACACCTCCATGGCCACGAAGGTTAAGCATAGAGAATTCTGGATTAAAAAAACCAGATGACAAAAAGGTATTGAAGTCCCCTCTGCCGAGGCCAAATTTTGGTATAGAGAATGGTCCCATTGGTTCTAGGAGATCGAGCTTTGAAGGTTCCATGTCTGCAAAACACAAACAAGTATTTAAAACCTCGGTTACAAATGTAAGTTAAACTGGTTTTATTGATTCTATAACTGCACATGCCTACACGTGTTCGACATGTTTCATCCACTGACACTCCAAATTAAAGAATTGAATTTATGGCTTTAAGACACAAGATGGAAAGATTGCCGGACATTCTCTAATTGGATCTGTGAGGTTTAAATTAGTTTGCAAACCAAAGAAATAAAGTTTAAGAAAACATGAGTAGTTTCACGTTTACATTGTTGCCTCTTCATGGTTCTTATTCTTGTTGTGATATTATCATGTAATGTGAACCTTGTTTTCATTTATGGAACGACCATTATTGTTGTTCTAATCTATTAACTGGTGGTGCAAATTTTTTACGTCTCCTGATTCATGATGTTATGCTCTAAATTTTTTATTTTATTTTGTCTTGATTTTGCTTATACGGTATATTGATTTTGTTCGTAATAAAGTTACAGTGTCAAATGCCATTTATTGCTTTACAGTATATGTTTGTGTATATGTAATACATAAACACAAACACCCACGTGCGTTTCTTGTGTCCTACATTCTACACATTTTTGGTTTTCGGTGTTGTTTGTGTTGCCATGTTCTCCATTTTACAAATTTGTTGTTTGTGTTCATAGTTTGATTTGTGAATACTTAACTTGCAGCATCATGTATGTTCCTTATGTCCTAAATTCGACAAATTTTTTGTGTTCGGTGTTGTTTGTGTTCATTTTACCATGTTTTCCATTTTACAAATTTGTTGTTTGTGTATCTGCAGCATCATGTATTGGATTTTCAAGATTCGCTAAAAGAGAACATCTGCTTGCCTCATTTATCTCAGGAAGACGGCTTAGATGTCAACCTAAGCTCAAGTAACCAGACTACAGAGGATATTTATCGAGTATCTCCTATTAGTTACAGTAGAATGCCTCTCCAGCAGCCAAATTTCGATCTAACGAGACAATTGGAAGATTCAGAATTGACCCCAGATACAAACAAAAATTCTAAGATTAGATACTCTAATTATAATACAAGCGTTAGCAAAGGGTCGCAGATAAAGAAATCTCTTCGGACCATAGGGAAATTCATAAATGGCTCGGAAAGAAGGTAATATTCAGGTGACAATATCGACTTGGTGCAACTATCCATGTCGGCTAATTTACACTAAACTCCTTGAAGTGTTTTTTTTATTATAGTGAGCTCCCTAAGAGTGCTAAATTAAAGGAGGAAGTTCTCCATGATAAAAAACTTTAAGGCAGTTTAATGAAAACAATTATTACTAGGACACCTTAGTGTAATTTAGCCACATTGTATCATCATTATTGCGTTTTAGTAATGTTCTTTGTCTGGTAATATACAGGACTAATCAACCTTCATCCGAGATGACACCATCTGCCAAATTTGGGAGGAACAATGACATTGTTGTTATCAAATCGCCGGTTACAGCTGATGCTAAAATGAGGAGGAGGCAATCATTGACAAACGCTGGATCTGGTATCTCACAAAGATCCTCTCTCGGTGGTCAATCGACAGATTCATGTAAGATATTTACTAATAGTAAGGCTTACTAATTCCTGTTGTTCTGTGTATGAATTTTCCGACTAGAATTATTTTTCTGAATAAATGCAATTATCATCAAGAGTTTTGTCACATGCATAGTGCTTGATTTAAAAAATTGTAGTTCACTTGATAGGTATGACCTTTGTCTTATATAAGTCAACTTCTACTGCAAATTCTTCACTTCTCAATAAAAGTTGACCGACAATGTGATAACTTCTTAAGGTGCCGCAATGCCGTTAGAAGAAAGATTCTGAGGTTAAACTTGCAAATCATCTTGTCTGAGGGGTTAAATGATTATAAAATCTAAATAATCAACCTAATCAGCAAAATGTAATTGATTTAGCTCGGCCATGGATAACTTTTTTTATTTTTCTTCAAAGAAAAGAAAGATAGGTTTTGTGGCGCAGTAGCCCTTAATGATGCAAATTTATTGCTTTCGAAATGCCTAATATGCATAAATAACAAATGGTATAAAGAAAAAATATTAGCAACTAAATATGCGCATGTGACTCTCATTAAATAGAAATATTTGCATTGCATCTCATTTATGTTTTGGTTTTGACGTGGCTGTAGGCGGAGCGTGCTGCGCTCGCCTCACCCAACCACGGGAGTGGGATCCGTCACACTTAAGCTAAGCCCCCCTCCTTGGTTTGATGCTGCTGCATGCAGCAATGGGGCTGCGTGTGACCGCAGCCCCATAAAGCTCTTATGTTTTTTGTACAGTTGGACACTGATCCTTAAGATAATACTTCAAAATTATCTTGTTAGACCTTATCAGCATACTGTAATTGATTTATTAGCATAATCATAGATAACCTTTTGTTTTTCTTCAGGAAAAAAATGAGAGAGGTTTTGTGGCGCAGAAGTTCTTCATGATGCAAATTTATCATTTTCGAAATGCCTAATATGCACAAGAAACTAATCTAATAAAATGAAAATTTGCACGCCACTAAACATGGGCTTGTGATTCTCATCGGATAGAAATATTTGCATCGCATCATGTTAATCTTCTTTGTAATAGTTAGATACTGAAACTTGAGATCTTACTCAATTGGAAAATCATGTACATATGCACAAGTTTAAAAGAATTATTTAACTGCAGATTCATCTGATATTCAAAATTCGAGGATAAAGACTCCGCCACCTGCAGCCAAGAGTGCAAAGAGATGGGCGTGAGCTGCACGTGCACAGAATCTGCTCCTTTATCTTTTTGCTCCTAGTCGATATCTAACAATAGTTGAGAATGAAATGTCGGAGATCCGCTTCTTCTTGAAGCATCTGAAGTGACAACGTTAGAGAATCTCTCATACTCATCGAGAGCATGTTTGTGCCATTAATTAACTTGAGTTTGTACTTTCTCCCCCACCATAATAATTAATCATTCATTCATTTAAACTATGAAACGAGAATTCCTCGAGGATTTCCTGCTTTGGTCTGTATATTGTTCTTAGCCTAAAGATGCCGTGACACGATTTCAGTGCAGAAATAGAAATTTGTTTGTTTGTTCAGGTAGCTAAGTACTTCTCGGGTTTTGGCTAACTGTTTGTTTAGATCATATGCTGCTTTTTTTAAAAAGAAAATTATAAGCGTCCGGGTTGAATAGGGCTTATGTGGGTTTTTGGCCAGAAAAGAATTTTCGTCTTCGTGTAGAAAACACTCTTGCTATTTGGTTTGGAATGGAACAATACATTAGATAGGTACGCTTTCCGGAAGCTTTCCTCTAATATATAGAGCAGGAAATATGACAGGTTTTTGAAGAATCTCAAAATTAACTATATGGTTGTTCATTGCAGGAAAATCATCATAACTATTATAACTATAATTCTTAGGGCACTTGCAATTAGAATTTCAAATGGGACTAATAGATAACATATGGATCGCACGTGGAATTTTAATAAAATTTGAAAACCAAAAAAAGTTAAGAAAAAATACAAATAGAAAATTAAAATAGAATTAGGAACTACATAGATTAGGCGATCAAAACAAAAATGGAGAAAAAGTTAAAAAGATTTTAATTAAGAGAATAGATTCCTTAGAGACTTTTATTTAAGATAACGAAAGTATCCATATAAAAAAACTGATTTTACCATAAAGTGCATCCGATGTGCAGCATACTAGTAACCAAAAAACTTGAGGGTTCCCAAATTGTTTTCAAATTGATGGTCTCAAAAAGTTTTAAAAAATTAAATGTACAATTTTATTAACAAATATTTAATAAATACAAAATCAATTATAACTATACAATCTTCTTTACTGATCTTAAATAACCACCATAATTATTGTGAATCATTTTGAAAATAAGCTAATCACTCTCACCATGTTAGTTTTATACCCTTCTCTAATTTTTGTAATTCAAATTAGAAAAGTTAAACATGATTTTTATTTGAACACGTGAATGGCATGTGCAAGATAATAGTTTGAATTCTAATGTCAATTCTTTGATGCTCTTTCCACTTTTTAAGCTGCAACGTTTTCTTTCGGAGTCTCCTATTCCGTGACTTGCATTGATTACGCCAGCTATGTAAACTTTTGCTCCTTTGGTGAAGTTGTTGGATTGGATAGTAGATATTTGAATGTGTTATTCTCTCTTTTTTCATATAGCAGATGAATGCCTGCCTCATAAATAAAGAAATTATTTGTGTTTATATCTATACTTTTATAATGCATGCAAACATTAGGAAAACACATGCCACTTAAAATTTCAATTCACAGAAAAATCAGGGAAAAAATCCTTAATTCTTAGTTAGACATCACTATACTCATACTCTTTACTTATGAGCACATGCGTCGCACGCGCCAAAAACTAGTTATTTCTGAAAGAGAGACCATTCTTAAATTGAAATTGCCAATTGATTCCTATGATGATGGCAAATAGCAAGAAAGTTTCCCATAATTTTGAGAAAAATAATTAAGAACCTAAACAAGTATATTCAAATTTCGCAAATGTATTTTAATTAATAAATTAGCAACATACTAAAGTAAATAAAGAATAGTTTTTTCCCTAGAAATAAAGCGCTTAGTTGCTTAATAATCCTTCTATGATTATCACCATTCCTGTACTGTACATCTTATTTTAAACCCAAACCCGACTGAGCCCAAGAGCCCGTCCCGGCCTGCTCGAGAACAGTGGCTGCTCTGTTCAGTTTGCGCAACAGTTCGTTGCACGTGTCGCAAGCAGAAGCAGCCTGGGGGCTCTAGGGGCCTTTTCATAATTTAAAAATTTTCAGGGTTCTATAATAGGCAGTGGTATTTTGCTTGTTTCATACTAAATTCCACCTAAAATCATAAACCCTTTTCTCTGCTATGTATCAAAATTTCGCGGCCATTTGAGTTACGATTTACCTAGGATGTACGGACTTGTATTTTTGTAACTTTACCTTTCGCTCGGTTTGTATCAATGCCTTCTTGATGCATCTATGGATTAATCTTGCTGGGTGGATGCTATATTTGATAACCATGTTAACTTGGTACCTAAATTTCATTATTAAGTATATTAAAAGTTGTTTAAATCTATATCGGTATCGGAAAGTTCGCATTTCTGTTAAATTACTTTTCAGCGTTGTTGGCACCAAAAATATAATGCATTAATATCATATATCCCACTAATATATACATGTTGTATATATGATATTAATAGAAGGAAACTTGTTGGAGTAAAAAATATTGGCTCTCAACACTACTCAAATTGGATACCTATGAATCTGCATATGGGCTGAGTTCAAATGTCTATTGATTCTTGCACACTTGGTCAATGATGGCAAATGGGGATTCATTTGAAATCACATTAAGTCTAGTTTCCAAAATATCAAACGGTGCGTCGTTTGAACTTCTATAGAGGAAGTTATTGCTAAATCATTGAAGCATGTGCGTTCAGATTTGGGTTGTCGGGAGCCATTTTTTAGGTTGGGAGTCCACTATTTAAAGTCGGCAGCCCCCCTTTGGGGGTCGGGAGCCCTCTTTTGAGATTGTGATCCCCTTTTGGTGTCGAGAGTCTCTTTCTGGTGTCGGAAGCCCTTTAAAAATAGACGTTTGGCCTATTTTTAGAGGGTGGGGTTATCTCCCCTCCCCCTGTCCCCTTCACTCTGAGAATATGAGCAGTAGTTTTTATAACTACTCCTATCCCCTAGAAAAATATATATACTTCTAAAATCAATAAAAAGAAGAAGAGGAGTATTCATACAAAGAATTCTAAGAGAGAAAACTTACAAGTGTTCTAATCTTTTGAAAAAGAAGAAGAAGATGGTGGTGGTGGTGGTGGGAAATATAGGAATTAAATCTCCATTCCCCTTTTCTTCTCATACTCTTTCTTTATTTTTATCTCTCTTTCCGATCAAGGATCAATAAAGCATTTATAAAAACTTCTATAAGTTATTATCTCCAAACGGAAAAGTTTGATAGCCATGGTCATGGGGTCCCCTCTTCAACAAAGAAGAAGATAAGGGCTTTTAGAACATGAATTTATATGTTCTTGACAATTTGGACTGAGCCTAGAACATAGACCATTATATGGCATAAAAAATGAAATAGGCCACTCTATTTTTTCTTTATATTCAGAAAATAAGAATAAACTCATTTCTGTTCATAAAACAGAAATTATGGATTGAAACCCTCATGACACACACACACACGCACACACGAAAACCTAACCTTTTCACCGAGATATGAAAATCATCTCTCTATAATGGAATTCAGTGTTAAATACACCGCATACTTTATTTGGAAAATGGTTTAAACCATGTTCTCTTGTTGAACACAAAATATGTGTTTATATTACACAAAAGTTATAAGAATGATAAAACATAGCATTCTTATATCGTGCAGGAAATTCAAATACATGAATTTCTATAAGATGAAGTTTCATAAAATAGCTTCTTTTATTCTGAGTAAAATAAGTCAGAGAAAACTCCAAAATAGGGCTTTCTATTCACCATCAGGACCCCTCTCGATGGTCATTCTTATGTTGTGCATGAAATTTAAATACATGAACTTCTATTTGATGAACTTTCATAAAAAAAAATTATCCTGACTAATGTAAGTCAAAGAAAGACCTAAATAGGGCTTTCTGTGCACCATCGGGACCTCTTCCGATGGTCGGGACCTCCCTCCCGATGTCAGGAGGTCTTAAAAATGGGCATGTTGGGACCCCCTCCCGACATGTCTGGATCCCTTCCCAACATCGGGAGGTCCTCAAATTTGTACTTTGTGCAATGAAATATGGTTGTTTCATGATGGTTGGTGGCCTTGTAATACCCTAGTGCTGTTATACTATATTTATTTGGGGTATTTCAAATCTTGCGGTAAATTTCTTTATTATTGTTGATTTTGGGTTGCGAATGGTGTAATTAGCAGTTATGGTTATTATCCGACCTGACCCGCATGGTTGAAACTCATCATGGTTCAAAATTGTTAGGAATATGTATTCCCTAGAGGCCATTATTGTATGATACAGTGGATGCTTGGACATATATATATAGAGGACTTTCTTACTCGACATGATAGTATGCTATCTAATTGCTCTTTATCTTAACATGTATACTTGTATTATTATAATATCTCTCTGATACATGTTGATAAAACCCTTAAGATGTTTTCTTGACTACCGGGACTATGATGCGGATCATATTACTGGAACTTGTATAGTCCACAAGCACATCCTTTAATAGTTCCTAGTCGAGAGAGTATCAAGACAGGGCATCGATATTCCAGAGTAGACTAGTGTGTACGTTTCTTAACCCTGTAGGGGGCGATGGTTGATCTCATAACCATTAGTGTTTGACATTAAAAATTGTACACAGGCGCTCATTAGAGAATGGGTACACCGAACATGACTCGCTGAAAACTCTTAGATGGTACCATACCTATTATCAGATAGCAGTTCCCTGGTGACACTTGTACAGGCTAGTCTGTAGATCCGAGATCGTCATTGTGTCTTGTGTGGTTCCCACTATGCTTTGATTTCCTCCCTACCACGGCTCAAAGGAGTCGTGCAAACAGGTGGATTTTTGGGTACAGTCCCGAGTCACATGGAGGCAGTAAGCAATCAGAGGGGTTTCGTCTATCCCGGTATGTAACCCTTCGAAAATCGTTTAGGCAGTTTTTCGGTAATCGGCTAATTTTTCGGCTTTTTCCGTAAAAAGTTAAAATAGGTATTTTTCATTGTAGACCTAATTATACAAAATTTAGATAAGATATTACTATAATTTTGTCACTAAAATGTCACTTAAAATTTTCTAGTTAAATAAATTTTTTTTTTGTAATTAATTATTTTTAATATTATTTTAAGCTTTTAAAAATACATTAAATTAGTGATAAATACAAATTTAATTAGGTAAATTTCATAATTAGGAGTCTTTATAAGCTAAAATAGGGTGTTAATAAATTGTATCATGACTTGATAAGATTTTAGTTTTATGGTTGGAAATTTATGAAAAAAATGATGTAAAAAGGGGTTTTTTTGGAAAAAGTTGATGTGAAATGCATTAAATGAGATTTAAGAGGTCTTTTTGACCTAGAAACTTCTACAAAAAACCCACAAATCCCCTCCCTTGCTGCTGGCCGAGCCTCACCTGCAGAAATTCCCCATTTCCTCACTTCTTTCTTGCTTCATTTTCATGCCAAAATCCATTAAAAATTCACAAATTCATTCTCCAATTCAAAGCAAAACCCTTATCCACTCTCTCCTCAAGCCAATTTAGCTTAAAACTTGAAGAAAGGAGACTTCTTTGGTGGCTTGAGCATGCTAGGATTCAACTTGTGAGGTGAAATTTCTAAACTAATTGTTAAATTGTAGATTGAATGTGCTAAAAATTGAATTTTGAAGTATTAATTTAGTTGTAATTACTTGTTCATGAAAATCAAGAGAGGGATTTGATTTCAAATTAGGGTTTGTAGCATGGTTGATGGAGTTAAGTTAGGGTTTGGTTATCTAATTAGTTAGAGTGGTGAATTGTGCGATGTTGCGCTCGCTAGATCGATAAAATTGCGATATTTGCATCGAATCGGTATGCTTTTTGCTTACTAGATTTTTATAAAAATTAGAATGTGATCTAATTGCGTTATATTATCGATATAATTAGCTTCGTAAACGACTATTAGTGTGCGCGAACGCGGGGTTTTGTCTAGCCAGGTTTTAGTTTTGTCGATTTTCCCGAAATGACGATTCTAGTTAAGATTTAGCGATTTTCGTGTTTTTTCCCGCGCACCGAGTGCACGTTATGTTTAATTCGGGAGCGTCGATATTTTTATATTGTGACTTGCATCATTTTAGGATATGTAATCTTATGCTTGGTGTTGTGCAAATATAAGATCGGTCGGGGAAACATCGGACACGGTGCGTAAAGGCAAGGCGGTGGTCGGATCGGATTAGCGAGGCATTCAGGTGAGTAGATGTATTCATCTATGGGGGAATCGTCTGGATGGCGCGAGGCGCCCCCTAATTAGGGTTACCTTATTTCTTGCCATATTCGTATTGTTAGTTAGCTTACCCCTTCATTTACATTGCATACCCTTATAGTTAATAGTATGCTGGATTGCATGGATATTCATATGCACATATGCGATAACACTTCGTAGGATACGAACACCATTACCATTGGCATCTGTTGCACGCGCACTATTCATGTGACACACACGCCTTTGGTAATTGCCATGCCACGTGCACTATAGAACCTGTTTAGCTTAGTATCGCCACTTGCATCGTACATGATATATGAAATCGCATAGCATGTATATACCTTGCATCATCATCATACTTGCATAGTTTTCTAGCCATAATTCACGTCGCATACCTTGTTATCATAGACATTTATCATATATAACATGTGAACATTATGATTTTCTTGAGGATTTCAGTATTGCTGCGATTTCTGGATTTTTGGGGAAAACCGCAAGAATTTAACAAAAGCTTATATTTATCATTTTTAAAACAAAGTTGTGGTTTTCTCGTGATGTATGTGTCGTCCACCATGAGTTTTCATGTTTTCTGTTGGATTTCGAGACCCGATTCGAGGAGTGGATGAACCGTCTCGGGTACATGGTGGGCCCGGTATGGTACCCCGGGGCAAGAAGATCGAGTTGTAGACGATGAGCCTGGCAGGGGAAGACTACCTACCGGTGATGTCTGGCGCGGCGGATATCCGGAGGATACCGACCGTTGTCGTGAGATTTGATGATATGGGCCGATCCGGACTGACGGGGCCCGATATTTGAGACATTGATACAGTGAGACATTGAGACAGATGTTATTTCATATTTGGTGTCGATGCTTGACACGGTTTTCAGATGATTTCTTGATGATATTTAGCGATTATACAAATATTCCTTTTTTATAAAGTTAAGAATGCAGAACTCTTAACATTTAAAACACTTAAAGATTTAGTAATGACATTGCATACATGTGCATGCATACTAGAGGTATTATATCACACCTGAACATACATGCTGTGACGCATTTGCGTGCATTCTTACGATTGCCTTATTAGATGTTAAATTCTACTCACGAGCTGGCAACTCACCCCCGTTGTGCCACAGTGTCTTGCAGGTCGGACTCACCAGTCTTGTAGCGGCGGCTATCTTATCATCGGCTTCTTTTGCTCAGGCTCGCGACATCGCCCGTAGGTGGGTTGCGAGCACACTTTGTTTCTTTTGCTCTATCATTGTATTTAGTATTCTCCATCTACCACTTTATATTGTATATGCTACATAGTGATGAGACTGAGAGATTTGTATATTTGTGGTTTTTTTGGGGTCGAGCTCACTTGAGCCGGCATTGTGTTTTCTGATATTTTGCGTTTCGTTTATGCTTTTTTCTTGATATTACTTATATATATTGCATGTGGTTGTGATCCGCCTTGGGCGAAGAGCTAGCTCCCGCTTGGGGATGCCATTTATGATTACAGGTTATATATATCTTGTTGTACCCATTTTGGGGGATAGAAAATACAGGGGAGACTCTGCCGAAATTTTCGGGAATTTTTTGATGTTTTTAAAAAGGTATTCTATGCAACTTAATTGATTTAAAAACCGTTTTCATTAAAGGTTTTTCTTCACTCTCTTTTGATTTTGGTTTAGATTTTTTCTGGGCTTTGGCTGACTTAGGTTACGGTACGCCTTTAGACGTCTCGTAATCTAAGTGCCAGTCGCGTTCCGTACTTTCGGGTCGTGACAAAGTTGGTATCATAGCGTAGGTTTTACCTTCCTGAGTGTAGGACGACCTTGGTAGATGGAGTAGGTGACTTAAGCAGAGTGGCGTAGCGTGGGTATGATCCGCGGCATACTTACGATACGGTACTCCGCCTAAGTGACCTTAGGACATAATTGCTTGTATTTCCTTTCTTGATTCCTTGCATTCCTTGATTCAATTGCAATGATCTTATCAGTCCTGTTTCTTATTCCAGCTTCGATGCCGCCAAAGACTATGAGAGCTCAGCGGGCTACCGCTAGGGATGACATTCGAGCAGGCTCGTCTGAGGAGAGGATCGAGCGGGAGGATACGCCTACCCCTCAGGGTCATATTGATCCGCCTTATCCAGACCGTATTGCCAGATTAGAGGCCGGCATGCAAGAGTTGCGACAGATGATGGGATCTTTAGTTGAGTCCAGCCGGGCACAGAGATCCGAGGACGTTCCTTCCACCGCACAGACCACGATTGTACCTGCTGCACAGATGGTCACTCCTGCTGCTGCTACGGAGACTATCCCTGTTTCACTACAGGAGTTCATGAGATTGAGACCTCCAGCTTTTACCGGTATGGATGCGACAGAGGACCCACAGGCATTTCTTGATAGGATGGCTCGGATTTGCTGTTCGTTGAGGTGTTCTGAGGATAGATTGGTGGAGTTTGCGAGTTTTCGTCTGGAGGGTCTTGCCCAGACATGGTACGATTCAGTAGAGAGAGGCCGAGCTGCAGGTCTGCCTTCTATGACCTGGGATGAGTTTACAGCTGCATTTCTTACCCGTTTTCTTCCGGAGAGTGTCCGAGATGCTCGAGCCCGTAGTTTTGAGTCTTTGCGCAAGACTCCTGGGATGACAGTGTCGGAGTATGATATACAGTTTACCCAGTTATCTCGATATGCTCCGTACCTAGTAGACACAGAAGAGAAGAGAATAAAGAGGTTTGTGCGAGGGCTTGATACACAGCTATTCCTTGCCATCGGCACCCAGCACTTTGATACATACGCAGCCGCGATGGATGCAGCCTTACTTTTGGAGGAGCGTATTTCTGAGACTCCGGTCGTTTCTGGGCCGAAGAGGATCCGTACTGATACGCCAGCTCAGCGGCAGATGGGCAGACATCGTGATAGATTATTTCCGGGAGATGGTGGAGGCAGAGGATTGAGACGAGCTCAGTTATTTGGTTCATATCCACAGACCCAGCAGTCGTCGCCAGGATGTTTTCGGTGTGGGAGTCAGTACCACCGTATCAGAGACTGTACCATGGGACGTCAGGATGCGGTGACAGTTCCGCATGTGACCTTACCACCCTCACTACCTCCTCAGAGAGCTCTACTTCCTACTCCTGATGATGCTCCACGCCAGTCAGATGCTTCTAGAGGTCGTGGGCGTGGCGGTCCGGTTCCGAGAGGACGAGGCGACAGAGGCAGAGGCCGAGGCCGAGGTAGAGGCAGAGGACAACCAGCTATTAGTGGTGGACAGGCCCGAGTGTTCGCGTTGACTCCTCAGGATGCACAGGCATCCAATGCCGTCGTGACAGGTACTCTGCCAGTATGTTCTTTTGATGCAAGAGTATTATTTGATCCAGGCTCCACACATTCCTATGTATCCACGTACTTTGCACCGAGGTTGGGCCGAGAGTCTTCTCCGTTAGATCAGCCGCTTGTCGTTATTACCCCGGTAGGCGAGTCTTTTGTTGCTCGTTTTGTGTACCGATCATGTTCCGTTCGTATCGGGGAGAGAGATTCTTCAGTTGATTTGATTCTCCTCGATATGCTAGACTTTGACGTTCTTCTTGGTATGGACTGGCTAGCCACCTGCTATGCATCCGTGGACTGCCGTGAGAAAGCAGTCAGATTCAGTTTTTCTGGTGAGCCGGTTCTTTTTATTCAGGGAGATCGTAGCGCTACCCTTCCCAGCTTGATTTCATCTCTTCGCGCTGGTCAGCTCTTAAGGAAAGGGTGTCAGGGATTTTTAGCCTATGTTTGTGATACTAGCTCCACAGAGGTTCCGTTGGACCAGGTCCCTGTTGTGAGAGAGTTTCCTGATGTATTCCCTGATGAGCTGCCTGGTGTGCCACCAGAGCGCGAGATTGAGTTCTGCATCGACCTGATCCCCGGCACGGGGCCTATCTCTATACCGCCTTATCGGATGGCCCCGGCGGAGCTGAGAGAGCTAAAGGATCAGTTACAGGACTTGCTAGACAAAAGGGCTTATCCGACCGAGTGTGTCACCTTGGGGTGCTCCCGTCCTGTTTGTTAAGAAGAAGGACGGAAGTATGCGCTTATGCATTGATTATCGTCAGCTGAACCGGGTTACTGTGCGGAACAGATATCCCCTACCCCGCATTGATGACTTATTCGATCAGCTCCAGGATGCAGGGTTTTTCTCGAAGGTTGATTTACGGTCAGGTTATCACCAGTTGCGGGTTCGGAAGGAGGATATTCCGAAGACCGCTTTCCGTACTCGATATGGTCATTATGAGTTCTTGGAGATGTCGTTCGGGCTCACCAATGCCCCGGCAGCATTTATGGATTTGATGAACCGTGTATTCAGGTCGTATCTCGATCAGTTCATTATTGTGTTCATTGACGACATCTTGGTTTATTCTCGGAGCCGGGAGGAGCATGAGCAGCACTTACGTATCACATTGCAGATTTTGAGGGAGCATCAGCTGTTCGCCAAATTCTCCAAGTGCGCATTCTGGCTAGACAGTGTCGACTTCTTGGGTCATGTGGTGACGAGAGACGGTATTTGTGTGGACCCGAAGAAGATCGAGGCAGTTCAGCGTTGGCCTAGACCAGTATCAGTTACAGAGGTTCGCAGTTTTCTAGGTCTGGCCGGCTATTATCGATGTTTTGTCCAGGATTTCTCCCGCATTGCTGCACCGTTGACCGGATTGACCCGGAAGGGGGTTCCTTTTGATTGGACCCAGGCATGTGAGGATAGTTTCCAGCAGTTGAAGACTCGTCTGACTACTGCACCAGTGTTAGCATTGCCTTCAGGATCAGGCGGGTTCGTGGTATATTGTGATGCTTCTCGAGTGGGGCTGGGCTGTGTATTGATGCAGCACGACAGAGTTATCGCGTATGCTTCTCGGCAGCTGAGGAAACACGAACAGAACTACCCCACCCATGATTTAGAGATGGCTGCAGTGGTATTTGCACTTAAGATCTGGAGACATTACCTATACGGTGAGTCGTGCCAGATATTCACTAACCACAAGAGTTTGAAGTATATCTTCCAGCAGCGAGATCTGAACCTGAGACAGCGCCGTTGGATGGAGTTGGTGAAGGATTATGACTGCGAGATTCTATACCATCCGGGCAAGGCGAATATGGTGGCAGATACTTTGAGCAGAAGGCCCGGAGGTAGCTTATCTTGTTTGAGCGCAGTACAGATGCAGTCGACGGCGGATTGGCAGGTGTTATGTGACAGCAGAGTACAGTTCGAGTTTACTCCTACAGGGGGACAGCTAGCCTATTTCAGAGCACGCCCACAGTTACTTGACCGTATCCGCGAGGCACAGTCCGGCGATGCCTGTATATTAGAGATTATTGAGCAGATTTGGCAGGGCAGAGTTTCCGAGTTCGTGATTGATGATCAGGGGATACTTTGATTTGGGACTCGACTGTGCGTGCCAGATTCAGAGGGACTGAGGCGTGATATTCTCGAGGAGGCACATAGATCAGTATACAGTGTTCACCCAGGTTCCACCAAGATGTACCGTGATTTGAGAGAGGTTTACTGGTGGGACGGGATGAAGAAGGATGTTACAGACTTTGTGTCGAGATGCCTGACTTGTCAGCAAGTCAAGGCCGAGCACCAGAGGCCAGCCGGCGAGTTACAGCCTTTGCCCATCCCTGAGTGGAAGTGGGAGCAGGTCTCCATGGACTTCATTGTGGGTCTACCCAGGACCAGTCGAGGGTATAACTCTATTTGGGTGATTGTGGATCGACTGACGAAAGCGGCTCACTTTCTGCCAGTAAAGACCACTTTTGGATTTTCTCAGTATGCCTAGGTTTATATTGATGAGATAGTGCGACTGCATGGCGTTCCGACTTGCATCGTGTCCGACCGGGGCACCCAGTTTACCAGCCGATTGTGGCAGAAACTTCAGGAAGCTTTGGGCACCCGATTGAGTTTTAGCACAGCCTTTCACCCGCAGACTGACGGTCAGTCGGAGCGTACTATTCAGACTCTTGAGGACATGCTCAGAGCTTGTGTTTTAGATTTCGGTGGTAGCTAGGATCGTCATTTGCCGTTGATCGAGTTTTCCTACAATAATAGCTTCCAGGAGACGATTCAGATGGCACCTTTTGAGGCTTTATATGGGAGGAGATGTCGATCGCCTGTATGTTGGACAGAGCTCAGGGAGAGCAGTGTTTTGGGGCCACAGATTGTACAGGAGACGACCGAGAAGATACAGCTGATTCGGGACAGGATGAGAACGGCACAGAGCAGGCAGAAATCATATACTGACAGGCGCCGTCGCCGACTCGAGTTCGCTGTTGGCGATCATGTTTTCCTGAAGGTCTCTCCGATGAAAGGTGTGATGAGATTTGGGCGGAAAGGGAAGCTGAGTCCTAGATATGTTGGTCCTTTCGAGATCCTAGAGCGTGTTGGTCTAGTCGCTTATCGGTTAGCTCTTCCGCCCAGCTTCCCCGATGTTCACCCCGTGTTCCATGTCTCGATGCTCCGTAAGTACCTTCATGATCCTTCCCATGCGATTCAGCACCAGACGATCCAGCTAGAGAGTGATCTTTCATTCATCGAGCAGCCGGTGGTCATTCTGGATCGGCAGGTGAAGAAATTGAAGTCGAAGGTTATACCGTCCGTCAAGGTCCTTTGGCGTGACCCGAACAGCGAGGAGGCCACCTGGGAGACCGAGGTCAAGATGAGAAAGAGATATCCCCATCTTTTTGAAGGTACGCGTAGTTAAATTCTAAATTCAGGGACCGAATTTCTTTAAGGGGGGAAGATTGTAACCCTTCGAAAATCGTTTAGGCAGTTTTTCGGTAATCGGCTAATTTTTCGGTTTTTTCCGTAAAAAGTCAAAATAGGTATTTTTCATTGTAGACCTAATTATACAAAATTTAGATAAGATATTACTATAATTTTGTCACTAAAATGTCACTTAAAATTTTCTAGTTAAATAAATTTTTTTTTCGTAATTAATTATTTTTAATATTATTTTAAGCTTTTAAAAATACATTAAATTAGTGATAAATACAAATTTAATTAGGTAAATTTCATAATTAGGAGTCTTTATAAGCTAAAATAGGGTGTTAATAAATTGTATCATGACTTGATAAGATTTTAGTTTTATGGTTGGAAATTTATGAAAAAAATGATGTAAAAAGGGGTTTTTTGGAAAAAGTTGATGTGAAATGCATTAAATGAGATTTAAGGGGTCTTTTTGACCTAGAAACTTCTACAAAAAACCCACAAATCCCCTCCCTTGTTGCTGGCCGAGCCTCACCTGCAGAAATTGTTAGTTGTATGTATGCCCTAGAGGCCAGTATTGTACAGATGATGTATATTATATTGGATGCTTGGACATATATAGAGATGACTTTCTTGCTCGATATGATAATATGCTATCTGGTTACTCTTTATCTTAACATGTACACTAGTCCCTTTAAACTGTCTTATAGTTACATGTTGGTAAAGCCTTTAGGATGTGTACTTGACTGCCTGGATTATGATGCAGATCATACTAGTGGGGACATGGTAGTCCATAAGTACATCCTTCAAGGTCCCTAGTCGTGGGTGTATCGAGACGGGGCATCGATATACCAGAGTAGACTAGCGTATACGCTTCTCGACCCATGGGATGGGCGATGGATGATCCCATATCCATTGGTGTTTGACATCAGAGATGGTATACGGGTGCTCAGTGGAGACTGGGTACACTGGACGGACTCGCCAAGAACTCCCAGATGGTATTATACCTCACGTCAGATGGCAGTTCTCAGGTGACACTTGTGCAGGTTAGTCTGTAGACCCGAGATCGTTATAGAGTCTTGTGTGATTCCCACTGTGCTTTGATCTCCACCTTACCACGTCCATGAGGGCGTGCAAAACGGTGGTCTTTGGGTACAGTCCCGAGTCACATGGAGGCAATGAGCGATAGGAGGGGTTTCGTCTCTCCCGGTATTGGGGGTTGATGTTGCGCTGTGCTCGATTGGCCGTAACAGGGAAGTCCCTGGCCAGGGCTGATCAGAGATTTGCTGGTAAGTGTTACCAGTAGTTTCTCGACCCGTTATGAGCCTCACATCGGCACGACTTATCGGTTATTGGGGTCTGACGTTTACCACCCCTAGACTTGATATGCGACGTATCAGACGAACAGACCGGACTGTACGGTAAGTGTTACTGGTTGGATTCACAGGAGTGTGAGCGGGCTAGCTCGTCGTTCTTCTGATCGCTCAATACCCGGATGGCCGTTACGTTTAGCATACCGCTTGCGGCTTGTGGGTGCTTGATATGATCATCATCTGCTACCGGTGTATTGACGAGTCTTTAGAGTCCTACACAGAGGTTTCCTGGCTCAAGCGAAACGAAATAGGAGCGCATATGAGATATGTGCGGGACCGAGAATAATGCGAGTATGTGATACCGCATTTCATTCTCGCGATAAATGTTTCGATTGGTTATATTCGATATGACCTAGTTATCGAATCATTGATTCGATAAATCGAAACATTGAATACTAGTCGGTTATGTGCGACATGACCGAATCATTGAATCAAATGTTAATTTAATGATTTAATGTATAATTATATATTTGATATATTACTTTGCATTAACTAGTATTGGTTCACTTTATATGGATTTTCTCACTCGATGTGCAAGAAGTATATATGATATACTTTTGTGCACTACTTTGTGTCATGTTTGATGATGCATGTTGTTTGGTGTTGTGTTAAGACTTAAACCACGGTTATGATAATAGTTAGGGTTTTTATTTATTTACTTATTTATTTATCTATTCTTTTTGGATAAATAAATATATGATAACAAAATGGTTTCTTTCATGAAGCTTCATGAAGCTTTGACTAAAGTGACTATTTTGTCATCATCCTTAACCCTAACCATTCTCATTTGACCATGGTTTATTCTCTACACTTAACCTAGGTTAGAAGATGATAAGTATTGATTTTATTATTCTTTTTATAACAACACTTATCATATTCTATCTACTTCTTCTTCATCTTCAAGAGAAAAACCTTGATGCCATCAATGGCAACTTGAGTTCTAAAGTGAGAAATCAAATTCTAAAGTGAACCCACCTCCTATTTCTTCACCCTCTACCTCTTGCCAAGTTGTTTTGGGTGTTTTCTTCACAAGTTTCACCACTTGGTGAAATTGGAGCTTGAACTTGTGCAACCTCGACGTAGATCATCTTCGGCACGAGGCCGACGACCTATTCCGCTCGTTTCTCCGATGAAGCCGTCGCGAGAGTCCAAGATTCAAGATGGATAGCGAGAGGACGCCCACGTGGAGCTAAGGAAGTGGATATCCGGATCTACAAAGGTTGCAGCATCTTAACTTTAGTTAAGTTGTTAACTAGATTTATATTTCGCCTAGAATTCTATTCTAAGATCCGTATTAGGGTTTCTCGGTACCTATAAAATTTTAATTTGGCATGTTCGATACCTTGTGAGACCTCTATAGGGTGCCTAGGAACCTTTCACCGGTATCAGAGCCTAGCTAGAGCCTTAGGCGAAATCCAGACGGAGTTTGAAGTCCGAACGGA
This sequence comes from Agapanthus africanus, assembly GCA_030015575.1. Taxonomy (NCBI): domain Eukaryota; kingdom Viridiplantae; phylum Streptophyta; class Magnoliopsida; order Asparagales; family Amaryllidaceae; genus Agapanthus; species Agapanthus africanus. The sequence goes on along the minus strand of CM057339.1, from coordinate 194,025,734 downwards.
CCGAAACCCTAACTCACAAAATGCTCTCTGTACATTTTCTAAAATCTGGGATTTTTCCAAATTAAAAATATGCAGAAAAACAAGCAGGAGAATCTAAGAGTTACTGTGAAATTCGACAGCCCAAATCCACCAAGCCGCCGCGGTTCCGCGGCATGAGCATGGCTCATGCGGCGGTTCCGCGGCCGTACGGCCTCATTAAACACAGAATTCTGCACAGTAATTCTTATTTTCCAGTGCTGGTTTTCCTGGGAATTTTTAAAATTTACTCAAGAGTTGCATTTTCTGGGGTGTTTTGGAGCTTCGTAGTTTCGATCGGATTATCAAATTTCGTCTGTGTATTTCCGGATAATTTTTAGAACATGTTAAAAAGTTCGACCGAATATAAATATCCAATTTTTCCCCTGTCGGGAAATTTCCAAGTGTTGGATTTTTCCGTAGTTTAACGACGTTCTAAGTAGTGCAAGTAACGCGATGGACCCTCTAGAAGACAACAAACCTTAACTCGATTATATGACCGTCTTGAACTGCCCTTTGAACCTTCGGGTTTGGGGCAGTACGGCGTGCCACATGTGAGGCGTTGGCTTGACCCTTCTACGGCTGGACCGTTGGTACTGAGGCACGAACTGAATGTTGTTAGACTTATTTCATGTGTTGAGCTGTATCGGAAAAACTTGGGTATTCGACTGTTCGATCGGAAAGTTTAACATTTTCTGTTTATCTGGAATGTGATACAATAATTGAAATTCACAAACAGTTATGAGATAACTGAATGAATGTTATAAATCTAGCGGTTTAGTTTCACTTTATATTGAAAAGTGTTTTCGATAATGAGACTAAAATGCGGGGTTTATAACTGTTAGGCATGAGATGTCTAAGTATTTCATTTGATTAGGCATGTGATGTCTAAAGAAGTTGCGGATTCCAACTGTTGTAGTTTTACACTTTCTTTTCTGTGACCGTAAGTGTAGTATGTTCATATCGCCGGTTTCGTTGCTATACGTCAACGACAATTGGGGTATGCATACTTACTTACGCTGATGACATGTGATGTTATGTGTTGCTGGATATGTTATATTGGATCGTCGTGTTCGAATAGCCGGGGGTTTTTATGTGAGATGAGTGTTTTTCATTTTCATTCATGTAAAAACTTGTATGTAATATTCTTTTATTTGGGGCACTTCCAGGTAGCGGAAGTTGTCACCCTTTGTATATTATTTACTTTTCCGCATTAGGATAGACCCAAGGAGGGGAGCACAAGTAACCGGGTTCTGGGGTCCAGTAGGAGACCAACTCGAGGAGTCGAGTCCGGGTCTCCTAACCCTAGAATTGGCAGGGTTGCTTGCCGCTCTCGTAGGGGTCTAGGAGTGTGGGATTGGCTATTCATCACGACCGTGGAATCCGTGTTTTATACTGGCTCGTATTGAAAACACGGACGTCCTAGTATATCCAATATTTCATATGTTTCTTCTGCTGCGATATATGTGATGTTCTGTGATGGATATAGTATATAGTATATATGATATATTATATAGACGTTACTTATGTTTTACATCCGCGCTAGCCCTGCCCTGCTCTGTCGTTAGTTACCTAACCTAACGGTGCACGAGGGGACATCGAGGCGAATGCGGATGGCATAAGTGTACGTCATATCTATCTGTGATGTTTAGGTATTTAAATGATGGGACTTCATTAATGTGATTAATGAAAGATAAGAAACCTAAGATGTTGTGGAATCGAATTTTAAAATAAAACAGGTAGCTACAGTTCTTGCTTTGCACAGCGGTATATATGATATACCCTGCACCTTATTCGATGAGGAAAGGACCGAGATCCCTTCACCGGGAGTGACTCCTTTAGCAATAACTGGCAGATGCTACACACTCGGTTTGTTTTTGACTGCTTTTGGGTTTTTGCTTTGCACAGCGATATATATGATATATCCCGCACCTCATTCGACGAGAAAAGGACCGAGATCCCTTCGCCGGGAGTGACTCCTTTAGCAAAACTAGAAAAGCCTCAAAATCACTCCATTTCAAAACTTCATTTGATTCTACAACGATATCAAGTTCATTACGCTCATGGTTTTCAGAAAAACCTGCGTAGCCCTCCGTCATTTCAGATAAGTTACATATAGTATTCGTGCTACATTTGTTGGCTTTCGTCAAGGTGTAGTGTGCGGTAGCTATGTGCTGTTTATCTGCTGCATATGATGCGACTGGATTAGGGTAGTCGTACGGCTTTGTTGGCTTTCGTCAAGGGTCGTGCGGGTGGGTTTAATTCAGTCAAGAAATGTACGGGTTGAACTTGACTAGCGGGCTGTGGTTTGCTGGCTTTCGTCAAGGTCATAGCACGCTAGGGGCAAAAGTATTATCGGGAATTTCAAGTGTTGAAATTTGCAATGAGATTGCATACCTTCTATGAGATAGTTGGATCCCGATACCCACTGCGAGTAAGAGTTACTCCTGGGAGAGTTTTACACATTGCAATTAGCTGATCAAGTAGGTGTCTAGAAAGGTGTTAACGAGGTTACGCCTCTGGGAAAACGAGGTTTACATTAATTAGGTTCGTGCGAAAGCACGGGGGACCTCCCTCAAAGTACCGACACTGGCCTGGCTGAAAGATTGGCGAACTTGTAGTGTGTAATTAATCCCGGCTAGTCTTTCCTTTTAGGGTTTGAAGGAAGATTTGATAAAAAGCAGTGGGAGCCATCCTGATTAGATAAGATAATAACCAATCTGATCTTGCACGAGCATACGCTAAAGTGTTTTCTTCTCTCTCTCTCCAGGTAGCGACCATTTCATGCCCTAATGAAGATAATAATATGGATGTATTGACCGAACCCGCATGTTATACTGTGCTGGGGAACGTTGGTTCCGTTCTTTCTTATAAGAGCTATAGGAATGAACAGGATATAGGGGAATACCAGGATTCCCATGCCACCCGAATGAAGAAAGTACATGTTGATGCATTTTCTTCGGGTGTGTTCGTTACTGAGAACTGTTTCTCCATTTGCTCTACGTCCTGGGTATTAGATACCGGGTCAGGATCCCATATATGTAATCAGTTACATGGGCTTAGGAAAGGTAGAGAACTTGGAGAAGGTGATAAAGACATTAGAGTTGGAAATGGTGCAATTGTTGCAGCTAAGACTGTCGGGGAATATCACCTTGTATTACCAACTGGTAATACATTGGTTCTGAACGAATGCTATTACATGCCGAACCTGATATGCAACATTATATCGGTTTCTTTATTAAGTAAAGAGGGATATAATTTTGTATTACAGGACAATGTTATGAACATTTTCCGTAACCAAAAGTTGGTTGGATCAGGCACGTTGTGCAATGGCATTTATGTTCTAAATCAATCAACAGTTCTGAGCATAACAAGCACACACAAGAGGAAGAGTTCAGAACTGAACGAATCCTTCTTGTGGCATTGTAGACTGGGTCACATCAATGCGACACGACTGGCTAAGTTGCATAAGGATGGATATTTGAAACCATTCGAATTTTCATCTTATGACACTTGCCAGTCATGTCTCAAAGGCAAGATGACCAAAACTCCGTTTACGGGACACGGAGAAAGAGTTACCGAACTCTTGGGACTAATACATAGTGATGTATGTGGTCCCATGTCTACACATGCCAGGGATGGTTCTTCGTACTTCATTACATTCACTGACGATCTCTCAAGATACGGACATGTGTACTTGATAAAACACAAGTCTGAAGCTTTTGAGAAATTTAGAGAATATAAACAAGAAGTCGAAAACCAAACCGGAAAGAGTATTAAAATCCTTCGATCTGATCGAGGAGGTGAATACTTGAGTAATGAATTCCTGGACTTCCTAAAAGAGAATGGGATTCTCTCAGCTGACTCCTCCATATACACCACAGCACAACGGTGTATCAGAACGGAGGAACCGCACCTTATTAGATATGGTGCGCTCTATGATGAGCACAGCTGAGTTACCTATTTCCTTCTCGGGGTATGCGCTTGAGACAGCCATACATCTATTGAATATGGTCCCCACCAAATCTGTGCCTACCACTCCATATGAGATATGGAAAGGGAAGAGACAATGTCTTAACTATGTTAAGATATGGGGTTGTCCAGCCTATGTCAAACGACAAAATCCGGACAAACTCGAGGCACGGTCTGTTCTATGCAAATTTGTAGGATATCCCAAGAATTCTCAAGGGTATATCTTCTACCACCCTGAGGAACAAAGAGTGTTTGTTTCTCGGCATGCCACCTTTTTAGAAAAGGAATTTCTTGAAAAAGAGATTAGTGGTCATAAGGTAGAACTGGAAGAAGTTCCAGCTGCAGAAGCTACAACAGAAGATCTGGTGGAACCAGAGGATTCCGTAGTTCCCGATGAACCCCAGCCACTCCGCCGATCTAGTAGGGTTCCTCGCCAACCTGAGAGATACTACGGTTTTCTCATGGACGGTGGGAGCGAGGATTGCATCATGGAGGATGATGACCCAACTAGCTTCGAGCAGGCCATCACGAGTGGGGACTCAGTGAAATGGCTGGATGCTATGCGGTCCGAGATGGAATCCATGTACACCAACAAAGTATGGACTTTGGACGTTGCTCCTGAAGGGGTAAAACCCATTGGGAGCAAGTGGATCTTCAAGAAGAAACTTGGTGTAGATGGGAAAGTGGAGACTTTCAAAGCTAGACTTGTTGCGAAGGGTTTTCGTCAAAGACCAGGTGTGGACTATGACGAGACCTTTTCTCCAGTGGCTATGCTTAAATCCATCCGGATCATGCTTGCCATCGCTGCATATCATGATTACGAAATCTGGCAAATGGATGTTAAGACCGCCTTTCTAAACGGTGATTTAGAAGAGCGCGTGTACATGACTCAGCCAGAGGGCTTCGTAGACAGTGGGAGCAGCGGAAAGGTGTGCAAGCTGCTTAAATCCATTTATGGATTAAAGCAAGCATCGCGGAGTTGGAACATCTGCTTTGACGTCGTTATCAAAGAGTTTGATTTCGTCAAAAATCCAGATGAACCTTGTATCTACAAGAAGGTGGCAGAGAGTAAGGTTGTCTTCCTCGTATTGTACGTGGACGACATACTCTTGATAGGAAATGATATTCCTATGCTGCAATCGGTCAAGCTCTTCTTATCACAAAGATTCTCAATGAAAGATCTTGGTGATGCCTCCTGCATATTGGGAATAAGGATCTATAGAGATAGATCCAAACGGATTTTAGGATTGTCCCAATCCAGGTACATTGACACCATACTAAAGAGGTTTAGTATGGAAGAGTCCAAGCGTGGGAACTTGCCTACGATCTCTGGAGTCACTCTCTCCAAAGAGATGTCTCCCAAGACTGATTTGGAGAGAGCTCGCATGCAAGGGATACCCTATGCTTCGGCAGTAGGCTGTATCATGTATGCGATGCTTTGTACCAGACCCGATGTAGCATACTCACTAAGTATAGTGAGCAGGTATCAAGCTGATCCTGGAGAGAGTCACTGGACAGCTGTGAAGAGCATTCTCAAGTACTTACGAAGGACTAGAGATATGTTCTTGGTGTATGGTAACGGAGAGCTCCAAGTGGAGTCCTTTACCGATTCGAGCTTCCAGAGTGATAAGGACGACTCTAAGTCGCAGTCGGGCTTTGTCTTTACCCTTTACGGAGGGGCGGTTAGCTGGAAGAGTTCCAAGCAGGAAACCGTGGCAGACTCGACGATGGAGGCTGAATACATCGCTGCCAACGATGCTGCTAAAGAGGCTGTCTGGATCAAGAAGTTCATTAATGAACTTGGAGTGGTTCCATCCATTGAGCATCCAATACCTTTGTATTGCGATAACAATGGAGCGGTGGCTTTGGCCAAGGAACCTAGGTCCCATCAGCGATCCAGACATATTCTGAGGCGGTATCACCTGATCCGGGAGATAGTTGACCACCGGGAGATCGAGGTCAGGAGGGTTGACACGAAGAACAACACGGCGGATCCACTCACGAAGGCCATTCCCCAGATACAGTTTGAGAGACTCTTCGGGATGCTCGGTATGCGATACTACAGCAGATGGCCCTAGTGCAAGTGGAAGATTGTTAGTTGTATGTATGCCCTAGAGGCCAGTATTGTACAGATGATGTATATTATATTGGATGCTTGGACATATATAGAGATGACTTTCTTGCTCGATATGATAGTATGCTATCTGGTTACTCTTTATCTTAACATGTACACTAGTCTCTTTAAACTGTCTTATGGTTACATGTTGGTAAAGCCCTTAGGATGTGTACTTGACTGCCTGGACTATGATGCAGATCATACTAGTGGGGATATGGTAGTCCATAAGTACATCCTTCAAGGTCCCTAGTCGTGGGTGTATCGAGACGGGGCATCGATATACCAGAATAGACTAGCGTATACGCTTCTCGACCCATGGGATGGGCGATGGATGATCCCATATCCATTGGTGTTTGACATCAGAGATGGTATACAGGTGCTCAGTGGAGACTGGGTACACTGGACGGACTCGCCGAGAACTCCCAGATGGTATTATACCTCACGTCAGATGGCAGTTCTCAGGTGACACTTGTGCAGGTTAGTCTGTAGACCCGAGATCGTCATAGAGTCTTGTGTGATTCCCACTGTGCTTTGATCTCCACCTTACCACGTCCATGAGGGCGTGCAAAACGGTGGTCTTTGGGTACAGTCCCGAGTCACATGGAGGCAATGAGCGATAGGAGGGGTTTCGTCTCTCCCGGTATTGGGAGATGATGTTGCGCCGTGCTCGATTGGCCGTAACAGGGAAGTCCCTGGCCAGGGCTGATCAGAGATTTGCTGGTAAGTGTTACCAGTAGTTTCTCGACCCGTTATGAGCCTCACATCGGCACGACTTATCGGTTATTGGGGTCTGACGTTTACCACCCCTAGACTTGATATGCGACGTATCAGACGAACAGACCGGACTGTACGGTAAGTGTTACTGGTTGGATTCACAGGAGTGTGAGCGGGCTAGCTCGTCGTTCTTCTGATCGCTCAATACCCGGATAGCCGTTACGTTTAGCAGACCGCTTGCGGCTTGTGGGTGCTTGATATGATCATCATCTGCTACCGGCGTATTGACGAGTCTTTAGAGTCCTACACAGAGGTTTCCTGGCTCAAGCGAAACGAAATAGGAGCGCATATGAGATATGTGTGGGACCGAGAATAATGCGAGTATGTGATACCGCATTTCATTCTCGCTATAAATGTTTCGATTGGTTATATTCGATATGACCTAGTTATCGAATCATTGATTCGATAAATCGAAACATTGAATACTAGTCGGTTATGTGCGACATGACCGAATCATTGAATCAAATGTTGATTTAATGATTTAATGTATAATTATATATTTGATATATTACTTTGCATTAACTAGTATTGGTTCACTTTATATGGATTTTCTCACTCGATGTGCAAGAAGTATATATGATATACTTTTGTGCACTACTTTGTGTCATGTTTGATGATGCATGTTGTTTGGTGTTGTGTTAAGACTTAAACCACGGTTATGATAATAGTTAGGGTTTTTATTTATTTACTTATTTATTTATCTATTCTTTTTGGATAAATAAATATATGATAACAAAATGGTTTCTTTCATGAAGCTTCATGAAGCTTTGACTAAAGTGACTATTTTGTCATCATCCTTAACCCTAACCATTCTCATTTGACCATGGTTTATTCTCTACACTTAACCTAGGTTAGAAGATGATAAGTATTGATTTTATTATTCTTTTTATAACAACACTTATCATATTCTATCTACTTCTTCTTCTTCATCTTCAAGAGAAAAACCTTGATGCCATCAATGGCAACTTGAGTTCTAAAGTGAGAAATCAAATTCTAAAGTGAACCCACCTCCTATTTCTTCACCCTCTACCTCTTGCCAAGTTGTTTTGGGTGTTTTCTTCACAAGTTTCACCACTTGGTGAAATTGGAGCTTGAACTTGTGCAACCTCGACGTAGATCATCTTCGGCACGAAGCCGACGACCTATTCCGCTCGTTTCTCCGATGAAGCCGTCGCGAGAGTCCAAGATTCAAGATGGACAGCGAGAGGACGCCCACGTGGAGCTAAGAAAGTGGATATCCGGATATACAAAGGTTGTAGCATCTTAACTTTAGTTAAGTTGTTAACTAGATTTATATTTCGCCTAGAATTCTAGTCTAAGATCCGTATTAGGGTTTCTCGGTACCCATAAAATTTTAATTTGGCATGTTCGATGCCTTGTGAGACCTCTATAGGGTGCCTAGGAACCTTTCAGAAATTCCCCATTTCCTCACTTCTTTCTTGCTTCATTTTCATGCCAAAATCCATTAAAAATTCACAAATTCATTCTCCAATTCAAAGCAAAACCCTTATCCACTCTCTCCTCAAGCCAATTTAGCTTAAAACTTGAAGAAAGGAGACTTCTTTGGTGGCTTGAGCATGCTAGGATTCAACTTGTGAGGTGAAATTTCTAAACTAGTTGTTAAATTGTAGATTGAATGTGCTAAAAATTGAATTTTGAAGTATTAATTTAGTTGTAATTACTTGTTCATGAAAATCAAGAGAGGGATTTGATTTCAAATTAGGGTTTGTAGCATGGTTGATGGAGTTAAGTTAGGGTTTGGTTATCTAATTAGTTAGAGTGGTGAATTGTGCGATGTTGCGCTCGCTAGATCGATAAAATTGCGATATTTGCATCGAATCGGTATGCTTTTTGCTTACTAGATTTTTATAAAAATTAGAATGTGATCTAATTGCGTTATATTAGCAATATAATTAGCTTCGTAAACGACTATTAGTGTGCGCGAACGCGGGGTTTTGTCTAGCCGGGTTTTAGTTTTGTCGATTTCCCCGAAATGACGATTCTAGTTAAGATTTAGCGATTTTCGTGTTTTTTCCCGCGCACCGAGTGCACGTTATGTTTAATTCAGGAGCGTCGATATTTGTATATTGTGACTTGCATCGTTTTAGGATATGTAATCTTATGCTTGGTGTTGTGCAAATATAGGATCGGTCAGGGAAACATCGGACACGGCGCGTAAAGGCAAGGCGGTGGTCGGATCGGATTAGCGAGGCATTCAGGTGAGTAGATGTATTCATCTATGGGGGAATCGTCTGGATGGCGCGAGGCGCCCCCTAGTTAGGGTTACCTTATTTCTTGCCATATTCGTATTGTTAGTTAGCTTACCCCTTCATTTACATTGCATACCCTTATAGTTAATAGTATGCTGGATTGCATGGATATTCATATGCACATATGCGATAACACTTCGTAGGATACGAACACCATTACCATTGGCATCTGTTGCACGCGCACTATTCATGTGACACACACGCCTTTGGTAATTGCCATGCCACGTGCACTATAGAACCTGTTTAGCTTAGTATCACCACTTGCATCGTACATGATATATGAAATTGCATAGCATGTATATACCTTGCATCATCATCATACTTGCATAGTTTTCTAGCCACAATTCATGTCGCATACCTTGTTATCATAGACATTTATCATATATAACATGTGAACATTATGATTTTCTTGAGGATTTCAGTATTGCTGCGATTTCTGGATTTTTGGGGAAAACCGCAAGAATTTAACAAAAGCTTATATTTATCATTTTTAAAACAAAGTTGCGGTTTTCTCGTGATGTATGTGTCGTCCACCATGAGTTTTCATGTTTTCTGTTGGATTTCGAGACCCGATTCGAGGAGTGGATGAACCGTCTCGGGTACATGGTGGGCCCGGTATGGTACCCCGGGACAAGAAGATCGAGTTGTAGACGATGAGCCTGGCAGGGGAAGACTACCTACCGGTGATGTCTGGCGCGTCGGATATCCGGAGGATACCGACCGTTGTCGTGAGATTTGATGATATGGGCCGATCCGGACTGACGGGGCCCGATATTTGAGACATTGATACAGTGAGACATTGAGACAGATGTGATTTCATATTTGGTGTCGATGCTTGACACGGTTTTCAGATGATTTCTTGATGATATTTAGCGATTATACAGATATTCCTTTTTTATAAAGCTAAGAATGCAGAACTCTTAACATTTAAAACACTTAAAGATTTAGTAATGACATTGCATACATGTGCATGCATACTAGAGGTATTATATCACACCTGAACATACATGCTGTGACGCATTTGCGTGCATTCTTACGATTGCCTTATTAGATGTTATATTCTACTCACGAGCTGGCAACTCACCCCCGTTGTGCCACAGTGTCTTGCAGGTTGGACTCACCAGTCTTGTAGCGGCGGCTATCTTATCATCGGCTTCTTTTGCTCAGGCTCGCGACATCGCCCGTAGGTGGGTTGCGAGCACACTTTGTTTCTTTTGCTCTATCATTGTATTTAGTATTCTCCATCTACCACTTTATATTGTATATGCGACATAGTGATGAGACTGAGAGATTTGTATATTTGTGGTTTCTTTGGGGTCGAGCTCACTTGAGCCGGCATTGTGTTTTCTGATATTTTGCGTTTCTTTTATGCTCTTTTCTTAATATTACTTATATATTGCATGTGGTTGTGATCCGCCTTGGGCGAAGAGCTAGCTCCCGCTTGGGGATGCCATTTATGATTACAGGTTATATATATCTTGTTGTACCCATTTTGGGGGATAGAAAATACAGGGGAGACTCTGCCGAAATTTTCGGGAATTTTTTGATGTTTTTAAAAAGGTATTCTATGCAACTTAATTGATTTAAAAACCGTTTTCATTAAAGATTTTTCTTCACTCTCTTTTGATTTTGGTTTAGATTTTTTCTGGGCTTTGGCTGACTTAGGTTACGGTACGCCTTTAGACGTCTCGTAATCTAAGTGCCAGTCACGTTCCGTACTTTCGGGTCGTGACACGGTATTGGGAGTTGATGTTGCGCTATGCTCGATTAGCTATAACAGTAAATCCCTGGTTAGGGCTGATGAGATTTACTGGTAAGTGTTATCAGTAGTTTCTCGAACCGTTATGGGCCATACATCGGCATGCCTTATCAAGTTACTAGGGTCTAACGATTCCAGCCCTAGACTCGAAATGCGACATATCATACGAAGAGATCGGACTGTACGGTAAGTGTTACTTATAGGCTTCATGGGAGTTTGGACAAACTTACTAGTTGATCTTCTAGTCACTCAATACATGGGTAGCTGTTACGTCCATCCAGTACCGCTGACGGCTTATGGGTAACTGATGTGATCATTAGCTACTGCTGGCGTATTGACGAGTTTTTAGAGTCCCACACAGAGATTTCATAGTTCAAGCGAAACAAAGTAGGCCACATATGCTGATATGTGCGGGGGCCTGATTAAATACGAGTATGTGATACCGTATTCTAATCTGGTGATGAATGTTATTGGTTAGGTTATATGTGATATAACCGGATTATTGAATTAAGTGTTGATTTGGTAATGTGATATACAGATAAATGATATTAGTCGGTTATATGTGATATAACCGGATTATTAAATCAAGTGTTGATTTAGTAATTTGATATATATTTATATTTGATAAATTATATGATAACTAATATTAAGCTCACTAATTATTTTCTTCTTAATATATATATATATATATATATATATATATATATATTATGAAGCACGGCATGGATTTTCTAATTTGAGAAAATAGAAAATGAGAAGATATTTGTGGAGGGGTGAATCATGGCTTTGCTCATTATTTTAATGGTTTGGGTTTACTATTGAAGTATGGTTCATTTTTTATAATGAAATGAATTCCATGCTTCAATAATAGAGTTCATTTTGTGAAACCATTCTACACTTGTTCTTTTTCTTTAGCTCATTTTGCTTCACTCTCTCTAGGTCTCACCATCTTCTTCTTCCTCCACCTCAAAACCATAGACCTTCACATGTGATGTGAACCATATGGCTTTGGAACAATCTAAGTGAGCTTAGAACCCCTATTTCACCATTCTACACTTGATTAGCACTTGAGTTTAGGTTGTTTTCTTCACTAAAGAGAGATTAGTGAAGAGATAGCTTGGATTAGAGAAATCTCAGATGGATCATCTTCGACACGAAGATCGCGAAGCAAGTTCGTGCACTTCTTTAAGTGGAGCCACGAGGAGTCGTACGGACTACTACGCGGAGATTTAGAAGAGAAGGACACGGTTTACAAAGGATGTTGCCTCCTTCACTTAGTGTTAAAGTTTATGATATCATAGCTTAAACCCTAATCATCCAGTTAAGATCTTTGGATAGTGTATCTTAGCACACCAATTTTTTAAAATAGCATCCTAGATACTTGTGAAAACCCAGTGGTGGTGTTAGGGCATACTTTCAAAAATTACATCAAATATTTGCTAGTACAGAGTAACCATGCAAATCTAGATATTACACACATATAATATATTCCACATATCTTTTAATAATACAAAATAAAAATCAAATAACATATTTTAATATCTAGCCTTGCATGTCATCACACCCCGTATCATGTGGTTGCACGCATACATCATGTTCATGTCCTAATTGTTAAAATAGACTCGTTATAGATCGCTACGTATATTTACGTAGATCCGTATACATTTTATTGACAGAATATCGTATTATAGTTTAGACTTTTACGTATATTCTCCATATTGAAAAATAGATTTTTAGAAGGGATCCGGGTAATATTCAGAGTAATCTGGTATTAGCTGTAAAATCCCAATATATCTATATATATATATATATATATATATATATATATATATGTATGTATGTATATATATAATATTCATATAACTATCAATATTTAATCTGTTACATATATATATATATGTATATATATAATATTCATATAACTATCAATATTTAATCTGTTACATATATATATATATATATATATATATATACACACACACACTCCCCTTCTCTAACTTTTTTTTCTCTCTCTCTTGTAAGTCCATGTTACCTCTCCCGGTTCTTTCGGGCTTGCGGAAATGGTGAAAAACAATTTTTTCGGTAAAGCTAACTTGGACTAGAAACACGGATCTAGGCCAAACAATACACTAGCAACCTAACTAGAGATCTATCTACTCGGTTAGGGGTTATACCTCACTTGAACTCCTTCTTCTTGAACTCTTTGTAGTGGTTGGATGGTGCTTTCCTCGTCTCCTTCTTTCGTCAAAGATGGATCCACCCGAGGGTTTCTTCCTTTGAGCTCCTTTCTCGAACTTTGAGAGAACTAGGGTATCCGGCTTGCTAAACCTTTTACCTTAGAGAGAGTAGAGAGTGTCTTAGGGTGTTTTATCTTCAAGGAGATGTTTCTCAACACATGAGATTTGTTCTCCTTGAACTAGAGAAGGAAGAAGATGAAGATGAGAGAGAGAAACAATATGATAGAATGAGATGGTATTTTTACAACCATAACATATATGTGATTTATATAATAATAATATTAATTGAAAATGAAAAAGGTGATGGAACGTTTGAAGAGACCATTATCATATCACAATAAATGTATTTTGCAAAGATCAAAAAGCATCTTGAAAGGTAATGATGATGGTCAATATTTCAAACCTAGTCAACTAGTCAACCTTGGTCAACAAGTCAACAAACCCAACCATGACATAATTTCATTTAATTAATATTATTAATTGATAAATCACAAGATCATTAGGGTTTGGAAAAAGACGACTGTCAACAGTGCATATATACCCGTTCCAAAACCCTAATGAAAAACCTCTTCCTCCGCCTCAATCAACTGTGCATACACACCCGCATTCATGTTCCGAGGAACATGAACACAATGAGATAAAACTAACCCCAAAGCATATACTAGGATCTGTCTCAAACCAGAGCCCGCTAGTAATGACTGTCCGGACACCAAACGTGCACAAGTGCGCGGATGTGAACGAACCCTGCCGCAAAACCATACGACCTCTACTATGTTTTGCCCAAAGGTGAATAACCCTCTGTGTGGGACTCTAAAGACTCGACACTACGCTGGCAGTGGGTTTAACCACAGACCGCAAGCGGCACTAGCTGTGCGTAACGGCCCCCAGGTAGATGCCGAGAAGAAGACGGACGAGGTGAAACCTATCTGAACTCCTACTGAGCCTGAATGTGACAGTCTCCGTACAGTCCGGTATGTTCGTCTGATAACATCGCATGGCGGGCCTAAGGGGCGGTAAACGTCAGTCCCCTAATAGCGGTACAAGTCGTGTCGGAGTGTAGCCCAGAACACCCTGAGATAACACTGGAAACCTACCAGTATATCTCGCTTGCCCTGGCCAGGGACTACTTGTGTAATGGCTCTCCTAGACACAGCGCGATGCCAACCCCCAATACCGGGAGAGACGAATCCTGTCTAACCGTCACTGCCTCCAAATGCTTCGGGACTGCACCCAAAAACTACCTGTTTGCACGACTCCTTTGAGCCGTGGTAAGGTAGTAATCAAAGTACAGTGGGAACACACTCAGGGCGAAGTGACAGTGTCAAGTCAACGGACTAAGCTGTACTCATGTCACCTGGAAACTGATAACTGACGATAGGTATAATACCAACCAACAGTTCCCAACGAGTCATGTCCAGTGTACTCGTAACCTAACGAGCACCCGCATACTATCTCAAGTACGACGTACCGACGGCTGTGGGACAGACCGTCTCCCAAGTTGGGATAAGAAGCGCATGCGCCAGTCTACTCCGGAGTATCGATGCCCTGTCTCGATAGTCCTGCGACTAGGGACCTGCATAAGGATGTGCTTATAGATTACCCAGCACCCACGAGTGTGACTGCCATCACAACGCTGGTAATCAAGCAAAGATCCTAAGGGCTCCACTAATGCGTATAGATGATACAATAAAGAAACACATATACACATTAAAGCAGAGACAAACCAAGTAGCATACTACCATTTCGAGCAAGATTGTCTATACAACTGTGAATATCCCAAGCTTCCATCAAGTAATATACATACTAGTATGATACAGTAATGGCCTCTAGGACATATACACTAACAATCTCCCACTTGCACTAAGGCCATGTACTGGCGTATCGAAGACCTATCATCTCGATCAGCCGCTCGAACTGAGTCTGGGGTAAGGCCTTCGTGAATGGATCTGCAGTGTTATCTTTTGAAGCAACCCTCCGAACCTCGATCTCCTTGCGATCCATGATCTCCTTGATCAGGTGATACCGCCTCAAGATGTGTCTGGATTTCTGATGGGACCTGGGTTCCTTTGCTAAAGCTATAGCCCCGTTGTTGTCGCAATATAGAGGTATTGGGTCAACAATGGACGGAACCACCTGAAGTTCTTTCAAGAACTTCCTCATCCAGACGGCTTCTTTTGCGGCATCAGATGCAGCGATATATTCCGCTTCCATAGTCGAGTCAGCAACGGTTTCCTGTTTGGAACTCTTCCAACACACCGCCCCTCCATTGAGGGTAAAGACAAAACCCGACATGGACTTGGAATCATCCTTGTCACTCTGGAAGGTGGAGTCAGCAAAGGCCTCAATCTGGAGGTCTTTTCCGCCATACACCAAGAACACCTCCTTAGTCCTTCTCAGGTACTTGAGAATGTTCTTTACCGCTATCCAGTGTTTCTTCCCAGGGTTTGACTGATACCTGCTTACCACACTCAGTGCATAAGCCACATCTGGTCTGGTACACAACATCGCATACATTATAGAGCCTACCGCAGAACCGTAGGGTATAATAGACATGCGATCCCTTTCCAAATCAGTCTTGGGAGACATCTCTTTGGAGAGGGTGATCCCGTGACAAGCCGGTAGATTACCGCGCTTGGAATCTTCCATGCTGAATGTTTTCAGTATGGTGTCGATGTACCTGGACTGCGAAAGTCCTAATATCCTCTTGGATCTATCACGATAAATCTGGATCCCCAGAATGTAGGAGGCATCACCCAGGTCTTTCATGGAGAACCTGTGTGACTAGAACCCCTTGACAGATTATAGCATAGGAATGTCATTTCCTATCAACAGAATGTCATCTACGTACAAAACGAGGAATACGACAGTTCTTGCCACAAATCTACTATAGATTCATGGTTCATCTGGATTTTTGATAAAGCCAAATTCTTTGACCGTCTCATCAAAACAAATGTTCCAACTCCGCGATGCATGCTTTAGTCCATAGATGGACTTAAGCAACTTGCACACTTTTCCGCTGCTCCCACTCTGAATGAAACCCTCTGGCTGGTCCATATAGACACACTCCTCTAAATTTCCATTTAGAAAAGCGGTTTTTACGTCCATTTGCCAGATCTCATAATCGTGGAAGGCAGCAATGGCAAGAAGGATCCGAATGGAATTCAGCATAGCCACTGGAGAAAAGGTTTCGTCATAGTCCAAGCCAAGTCTTTGACGGAAACCCTTTGCAACAAGTCTAGCTTTATAGGTCTCAACCTGTCCATCTACACCAATCTTCCTTTTGAAGATCCACTTGCATCCTATGGGTTTTACCCCATCTGGAGCAATGTCCAACGTCCATACTTTGTTGGTGTACATGGACTCCATTTCGGTCCGCATTGCATCCAGCTATTTTACCGAGTCAACACTCTGAATGGCTTGCTGGAAGCTAGTAGGCTCATCAGAATCAATAATGCAATCCTCTCTATCCCCGTCTATGAGAAAACCGTAGTATCTCTCAGGCGGATGAGACTGCCTACTACTCCTGCGGAGCGGCGTAGGAATGTCCTGATCTTTCGAGCCCTCTGGTTCTTCTAAGCTTTCAGTAATAGCTTGTGGACCTGGAATTTCTTCCAGTTCTACTGCGCTCCCACTAATTTCCTTTTCCAAGAACTGGTGTTCTAGAAAGTGGGCATTACGAGAAACAAATACCTTTTGTTCCTCTGCGTGGTAGAAAAGATACCCCCTGGTGTTCTTTGGGTATCCCACAAACTTGCACAGTACTGAGCGTGCCTCGAGTTTGTCCGCATGCTGCTTTTTGACAAAAGCTGGACATCCCCAGATCTTCAGATATTGAAGGTAGAGTTTCTTCCCACTCCATAACTCATATGGTGTGGTAGGCACAGTCTTAGTTGGAACTCGGTTCAAAAGGTATGCAGCAGAATGATCGCGGTAACTCAGCGTTACTCATCATGGACCGTACCATATCCAATAGGGTTCGGTTCCGTCTCTCCGATACACAGTTATGTTGTGGAGTGTAGAGAGGAGTAAGCTGAGAGAGAATTCCATTCTCTTTTAGGTAATCCAGGAACTCGGCACTCAAGTATTCACCACCTCGATCGGATCTTAGTGTCTTGATACTTTTGCCTGTTTGTTTTTCTACTTCATTCTTGTATTCCTGGAACTTTTCAAAGGCTTCAGATTTGTGCTTCATTAAGAAGACATGTCCGAACCTTGAAAAATCATCCGTAAAAGTAATGAAGTAAGAATAACCGCTTCGCGCATGTGTAGACATTGGACCGCACACGTCGCTGTGTACGAGTCCCAAGAGCTCGCTCGCTCTTACTCCATGTCCAGTGAACGGAGTCTTTGTCATCTTTCCTTTGAGACAGGATTGACAAGTTGCATATGATTGATATTCGAACGGATCCAAATATCCTTCTGTATGTAACTTAGTCAACCTTCTCTCATTGATGTGACCGAGTCTACAATGCCACAAGAAAGCCTGATTGATTTCTGGAGACTTTCTTTTGTGTGTATTCTGGACATTGAAAATCTGTGGTTGGTTTAATACGTATATACCATTGCTTAATGTACCTGACCCAATCAGAACTTGATTAAGGTGAATGTTTACAACATTACTTACAAACGCAAATTCATAACCTTCTTTAGAAACCAAAGATACAGAAATGATATTACAAGTTGCGTTGGGTACAAAAAAGCAATTACGTAAAACCAAAACATGTTCATCTGACATTCCCAGGTGATAGTCCCCCACGGCCTCAGCATCCATGCTAGCTCCGTTTGCAACTTTGAGGGTCATGTCACCTGTCTTCAAAAACCTACGCTTTCTCAACCCCTGCAAAGAATTACAGATATGAGATCCTGATCCGGTATCCAATACCCAGGAAGTAGAGTTTATTGATAGACAGTTTTCAATAACATACACACCTGAAGCTGAAGCCGCAACTTGCTTCAGATCCTGTGTTCTGTCCTTCCAAGCCCTACAATCTTTCTTCCAGTGTCCACTCTTGTGACAGTAAAAGCATTCTTCCTTGTCCACAAGCTTCCCTGCTACCTTTGTTGCTTTTGCCTTTCCCTTCGTATCCTTCTTACTAACACCGCCCCTTGGTTTGGCGGGGGTTTTCTTCTTCTTTCTCTTGGCTTTCGCCTTAGACCTAGAAGAGAAAGATCCTCCTACAAACAAAGTGGATGTTTCCCTACCTTTCTGTAGGGTGCCCTCCGTACTCCTCAGCATGTTGAGGAGCTCTGAAAGTTCAACTTCCTTTTCTTGCAAGTTGAAATTCAGGATGAACTGGGCGTAAGTGGAAGGAAGGGACTGAAGAATCAAGTCCGTATAGAGCTCATTCTCCAATGTGGTCCCAAGGTCCGCGAGCTCCTCTATGTAGCCGATCATCTTAAGCACATGTTCTGCTACCGATGATCCGACGGCCAATCTTACCGAAAATAACTTCTTCGACACTTCGTATCTGGTGATACGAGATTGCTCTCCATACAGTTCTTCTGTATGGAGAAATATGGATTCGAGGTCCATATTCTCATGCCTCCTCTGATGTTCGTTGTCCATAGAGGCAAGCACGAGGCACTTGGCCTTCGCGCAATTGATCTCCCATGTCTTACGGATTTCCTTATCCGCGACGCTGGAGGTGGGACCTGAGACAGGGGGAGCTTTGGTGGTAAGAAGATACCCCAACTTGTCATAAGTGATTGCCATTTTGACATTCCTGAGCCAATCTTTGTAGTTTGGCCCTGTCAGTATGTTTTTATCTAGTAGTAACTTAAGTCCAGTCATGATGTTTGGTCGCTGCAATTAGGAGAGAGAGAAGAAACACTTTAGCATGATGCTCTTGCAAGTTTAGAGTGGTTTTTAGTTTGTCTAAACAGGATGGCTCCCACTGTCTCTCGAATCCCTCCTCAAACCATAAAGGAAGAATTAGTCGGGATCAATCTCACCGCACAATACTTACTTAACCGTTCAGCCAGGCTAGTGTTGGTACTTCGAGGGAGGTTTTCCAACGCTTTCGCGAAGTTCCTTAATTAAATAACCTCTTTTCCCTGGGGGCGTAGCCCCGCTAACACCTTTCTAGACACCTACTAGGTTTATAGCATTGATCGTTAAGTGAGAAATTTCCCGAGGAGTAGCATATACTCACAGTAGGATCGGGATCCAAATATCATCGCGTGACAAAACTGAAGGAATCCTACCAGAATCATCACCTCCAAATGGTATGCAGCGCTAGCAAGTTTCAGTACTTATAAAACTCCCGATGTGGATTTTTGCCCCATGCTCTTATGACCTTGGCGTGAGGTCAAAATGTCATAAGTCACATATCAAGTTCTACCCATCATTATCCAGGTTAATTTGAACCCACCCGTACCTACCCTTGACGTAGGCCAAAATGGCAGTACGACTGTCTCAAATCAACGCATTCTATCTATGCAATAGATAAATATCCGGCAGCTACCAATCACTATGCCTTGGCGTGAGGTCAAAATACATAGCTTGAATACTACCGAATATTTAACTGAAATGATGGAGGGCTACGAATGGTTTTGGCTAAACCGTGAACGTAGTGAACTTGATATAATCGATGGAACGAGATAGCTTTTAAAAGAAGTGGCTCAAGCTCCGCATTTAAAAATTAGTTTTTGAAAAGAACCGAGTGGTTTTTAAAGTGTTCCAACGACTTTTACATGGTTTATTTTTCTTGCATTAGTTCTTTTAATGCGTCCCATCATTTAATCCTACCATTGCAGAAAACAACCAAAATATGACGTACGTTTATGCCATTCGCATTCGCCACGGGGCCCCGACATCACCCGTTAGGTTACTTAACTAACGACAGAGCGGGGGCTGGGCTAGCGCGGCTGTAAAACATAAGCAACGCCTAAATAGATATCGTATATAGATATATAGCAATGATAGACATTACAGATCATAGATGAATACATTGAATATACTAGGAATCCGCAATCCGTTCGAGCCTGCAACGAAAAGCGGATTACACGGTCGCGGTGAATAGCCAATACCCCACCCAAGACCCCTACGGGTGCGGCAAACTACCCGCCAAGTATCCAAAGCGAAGCAACCTCCCTCAACACCGTGAGTAGGCCACTCGGCACTTCGAGATACCCGGTAGTTTGTGCACCCCCTCCATGGGTCTATCCTAGGAGCAAAAACAGTAAAAAGAATTATACAATGACGGCTACAACCCCGACCCGGTTGTGCGGCCATACAAATAATATTACATCAATTTACATATTACATGAATTGAAAGAAAAGAAAACTCTCGTCTCACAAAACCCCCCGGCTATTCATCTGCGACAATCCAACGAATTCATATACACAAACCATCAACATCACAGATATGTATAACCCCCACTAATTGACGTATAGCGATTAGTAGACGTTTAATACATATAGAACATTACAGATATAACCATTAGCCAAAGTCTACAGAACATCGACCGAAAATACGGATTTGTAACCACCCTACAAACCAACTTGTTCTCTGGAAATTCTGGGCAGAAACAAACATTCCCAAAAATCACAGAAACCCACCAGAAACAAACTGCAACAAAAACGAACCATGGCCGAGTCAACTCGGCCGCGGAAGCGCGGTGAGTTGGTCGACTCGTGTGATCGTTTTTCTTGCCTGTTCTTAGAAAAGCCTGAGCCGATTTTTAAGATATGATTTATTACTTTTTGAGCAGAAAAAAAATCGGCAGAAACTAGGGTTTTCCGGGGTGTTTTACGGTTTTTTCGTTCGGTCAATATTCTAAATACTTTGCTAACATGCTAAGGTGTGTTTAGTTAGGCTCTGATACCACTGTAAGTCCATGTTACCTCTCCCGGTTCTTTCGGGCTTGCGGAAATGGTGAAAAACAATTTTTTCGGTAAAGGTGACTTGGACTAGAAACACGGATCTAGGCCAAACAACACACTAGCAACCTAACTAGAGATCTATCTACTCGGTTAGGGGTTATACCTCACTTGAACTCCTTCTTCTTGAACTCCTTCTTCTTGAACTCTTTGTAGTGGTTGGATGGTGCTTTTCTCGTCGCCTTCTTTCGTCAAAGATGGATCCACCCGAGGGTTTCTTCCTTTGAGCTCCTTTCTCGAACTTTGAGAGAACTAGGGTATCCGGCTTGCTAAACCTTTTACCTTAGAGAGAGTAGAGAGTGTCTTAGGGTGTTTTATCTTCAAGGAGATGTTTCTCAACACATGAGATTTGTTCTCCTTGAACTAGAGGAGGAAGAAGATGAAGAGGAGAGAGAGAAACAATATGATAGAATGAGATGGTATTTTTACAACCATAACATATATGTGATTTATATAATAATAATATTAATTGAAAATGAAAAAGGTGATGGAAAGTTTGAAGAGACCATTATCATATCACAATAAATGTATTTTGCGAAGATCAAAGAGCATCTTGAAAGGTAATGATGATGGTCAATGTTTCAAACCTAGTCAACTAGTCAACCTTGGTCAACAAGTCAACAAACCCAACCATGACACAATTTCATTTAATTAATATTATTAATTGATAAATCACAAGATCATTAGGGTTTGGAAAAAGACGACTGTCAACAGTGCATATATACCCGTTCCAAAACCCTAATGAAAAACCTCTTCCTCCGCCTCAATCAACTGTGCATACACACCCGCATTCATATTCCGAGGAACATGAACACAATGAGATAAAACTAACCCCAAAGCATATACTAGGATCTGTCTCAAACCAGAGCCCGCTAGTAATGACTATCCGGACACCAAACGTGCACAAGTGCGCGGATGTGAACGAACCCTGCCGCAAAACCATGCGACCTCTACTATGTTTTGCCCAAAGGTGAATAACCCTCTGTGTGGGACTCTAAAGACTCGACACTACGCTGGCAGTGGGTTTAACCACAGACCGCAAGCGGAACTAGCTGTGCGTAACGGCCTCCAGGTAGATGCCGAGAAGAAGACGGACGAGGTGAAACCTATCTGAACTCCTACTGAGCCTGAATGTGACAGTCTCCGTACAGTCCGGTCTGTTCGTCTGATAACATCGCATGGCGGGCCTAAGGGGCGGTAAACGTCAGTCCCCTAATAGCGGTACAAGTCATGTCGGAGTGTAGCCCAGAACACCCTGAGATAACACTAGAAACCTACCAGTATATCTCGCTTGCCCTGGCCAGGGACTACTTGTGTAATGGCTCTCCTAGACACAGCGCGATGCCAACCCCCAATACCGGGAGAGACGAATCCTGTCTAACCGTCACTGCCTCCAAATGCTTCGGGACTGCACCCAAAAACTACCTGTTTGCACGACTCCTTTGAGCCGTGGTAGGGTAGTAATCAAAGTACAGTGGGAACACACTCGGGGCAAAGTGACAGTGTCAAGTCAACGGACTAAGCTGTACTCATGTCACCTGGGAACTGATAACTCTAGATAGGTATAATACCAACCAACAGTTCCCAACGAGTCATGTCCAGTGTACTCGTAACCTAACGAGCACCCGCATACTATCTCAAGTACGACATACCGACGGCTGTGGGACAGACCGTCTCCCAAGCTGGGATAAGAAGCGCATGCGCTTGTCTACTCCGGAGTATCGATGCCCTGTCTCGATAGTCCTGTGACTAGGGACCTGCATAAGGATGTGCTTATAGATTACCCAGCCCCTACGAGTGTGACTGCCATCACAACGCTGGTAATCAAGCAAAGATCCTAAGGGCTCCACTAATGCGTATAGATGATACAATAAAGAAACACATATACACATTAAAGCAGAGACAAACCAAGTAGCATACTACCATTTCGAGCAAGATTGTCTATACAACTGTGAATATCCCAAGCTTCCATCAAGTAATATACATACTAGTATGATACAGTAATGGCCTCTAGGGCATATACACTAACATCTCTCTATACACACACATATATTATATATAAAATATGGTAACTTATTATTAATTAAAACCTTACCTCTCTCTCTTCCTCTCTTTTCCTCACATCTCCCCCGCTGCGAACCCTGACCCATCACCTCTCGCCGCCATTCACCTTCGTCCTCGCCCCTCGTCAGCACCACCACCTCCACCTTCTCTTCATCACCCCCGAGACCTCCTCCTCTCCTCCTCCTCACCTCCTCTCCCCCAACGATCCAAACCTAAGCCATAGCGACCCCGTCACGCCCCGCTTCCCAGAGTACGCTAAGTAGGCACGTGACATAGCCAACCATGCTACCTGTGGATAGGAATAATCCCTCCACAATCACATTACGGCTGTAGAGATATCAAGAACAGTAAAGTAAACTAAATTATCTAGTACATGTCCATGAGCCAGAATGAATGAGTCAAGAAATAATGATATGCGGAAGCGAAGATACAATAAATGAAACATCTGAAAAGTAAAACTACATACCGACAGGAACTTCACCGCTCGGTCTAACAGCGGCAATACTCCTGGTCAGTCTGCAACAAAGGTAGAAGAATCCGGGCCATGCAAAACCCAGACGTCAGCGCGTCATAACATCAAGCAATAATATAAACAGGGGTAGCATTACATGCAAATATGAACATAAAAGGTAAACAAGCATAACAGTGATACAAGTAAGGACAGTGGGGTAATGTGTAGTGAGTTGTCTAAACTGGTCTATTGGGTGAACTACTCTCAAGTCTTTGAAATCAATTTGATGAATCATCGATGTAACTCAATAGTATCCCGTGCATGCCCGGGACCACGGTCTAAGACTCTCGGGCTGAAACCGAGACGTGCCGCTAGGCACTAAAAGGAAAAGGGTAAAGACGAATGATGTCAGCAGCATCATCCCGAGGCGAGCCTAGCCTCTAAAACTGATCAGTATAAGCAAGCAACTGTCGAGTTACAAGTCAGGATTTCATCATTGATTTCCCCATACCCCCAAGTTATATGTGTTCAAGCCAGGTATTAAGTAATCAAGAACTAATGCCAACTCAGGATCAGGTAAGTGCAGGTTTGTCTGGATAGACAACAGGAACGGTCCGTAAGGACTACAGGTTATGTTTGTTGGCACTAGACACAAGATCAGGTAACAGGTAAGACCATGGTATATCAAGTCAAGCCAGATAATGTATAAAGGTGTCAAGTCAGGTCAAGAATGTACGGTACCATGTCATATCAAGTAGGAATTGCAACAAGTCATGTCAGAACGTACAAGATGTCATGTGGGTACTCATAATCAAACTAACATACACATGATTATAACTAAACAAGCATGGGTACTAATAGCACAATAAACTGGAACATGTAAGATGATATGCACACAGGTGTCCAATAGGGTAAAACTGTATAAGGGTACCATAGACCATGCAAACAGTTATTATGTGATTTAAAATATAAGTGTGGTTACGTTTATAGTTCCCAACTAAATAGGGTGCAACTTATTAAACATGGGGTGTCAATATTACAGGGTTATATATTTTGGTGATCTATGGGTACAATGATATATATTCTAATTGGAATGGATGCAAACGGTTATCCGAAGTTATAAAACTATAAAATGGTAACATGGGATGTACCACTAAGCAATACGTGATGTAAATATTGGTATGGATGCAGTATAACGTAATCTAATATGCAACAAGATAAGTTTCCATGTTCTAGATCTAAAATGATATAAACGGATGCAAACGGAACATCGGAATGTTATAAAATGATGCATGGGGTACCATATTTAAACTACAGGTATGATATATATTAGAATAGGTATATAATGATTTAAATAGCATGTAGCAAGATTAACTTGCCTGATGGATCGCAATACGGATACGTGGTGCAACGTCCAATGTCGGTAAAAACTGCGATGCACACACGTATGCTCGGAATGGACCAGCCAAAGCAAGAAGTGACCACGCTGCTCGGGAACGTCTTCTGGGTCGCCAGGATCGTCGGGGACGGTACGGCTTTGGCGACGATCGGAAACAAGAATTCAAGAAAGAGAAAAGGAAGGGAAAGTTGATGAAGAAGGAGGAGGAGGAGGAGAATGTTGCTGTGGTGTTGGATTGGGGTATCTGGGACAGAGGATGGGGAGACACGACGATACGCCCTTGTTTTCCGGCGATGGTCGACAGCCGAGAACCCTCCAGAAAGAGAAGAAGAAGCAGAAGAGGGGAACTGGGGTTAGTGTTCTGGGTTTTGGGGTCAAAGACAAGGCGGCGAGGGGGGCTGTCGATGAAGTCTCTGGCGATGGGTTTGCCGGCATGGTTGGGTTCTACGGGTGCCAGGGTTCTGGGTATGCAGGAAAGAAGAGGAGCTCGGGGTGTTGAGGGTTCTGGTCGGGGTTTGGAGAGAGAAGAGGCTTGGAAGTGGTGGTTGTGAGAATGAGGGTGAGGAGGTCGTGGTCGACGGCGAAGGCGACGAGGTCGGGGAGTTGGGTTTCTTGGGTTTATAAGTTACGACGAGGAGTTGTAGGGGCTCGGGAAAGAGAGAGAGAGGATGACGAGGTTGTCGAAGGCGAGGGGAAGATAAGTGTCGTGGCGAGATCGGCGGTGATGGGAAGGTGCAGGAGAAAGAAGAGATGGGTTCTTGGTTCGCCGTTGGGGTGAGGACGAGGGGGAGAAGAGAACTGAAGGAGACGAGAGAGGAGAGGGAGACGAGCGAGGTTGAAGACGAGGGTGCGGGTGGCGGCGTTGGTAGAGCCGGAGGCTAGGTTAGGGTTCGCGTCGAGGACGAGTGGAAACGAAGGCGGGAGGTTACCATAGGGGAGAGAGAGGTGAGTGGATCCCTGATGAACAGGGATCGCGAGAGGAGTGAGAAACGCGAGAGGAGAGAGAGAGTTGGCGTGTAGTGAGGGAGAGAGAGAGGGAGGGAGAAAGAGAAAGGGAGAGAAAAAGGAAAGAGAAGAGAGAGGAAGAGAAGGTGTGGGCCAGGGTTTTAAAGAAAGGAGAGAGCTCGGTGAGGGGAGAAAGAGAGAGACGTGGGGCCCAGGTGCAAAGGAGAGAGCTTTGATTGGCTTGGTTGGGAAAAGTGATAAAAAAATTATAAAAGATTTTTAAACCTAACAGATATATTTAGTTCCCAACCCAACAATAGAAATTCTTAAAAATAAATCAAATAAAAGTAATTAATTTGAATTTAGGTGGACCACAAAATACATCAGAAATATGCCCGGGTCGGGTCCAAAATTTGGATTTGAAATACGAAAATTATTAGCAAGTTCCTAAAATTGAAATGAAAGATTTTGTAACAGAAATGCATACCCCCAAGAGCGGATGCACGCACGTGCGCTAGCCATCCAAAGACGTCCGTTCCACTGAACGGGACGAGAACACGATGCAGGGATGCTACCACAGGGTTAGGGATATCAAGCAGGCCATGCAATGCAATTTTAATTTATTTTACGTGATTTAAATTGTTATATGCAAAAGATGCGATACAAGATAAAATACCAGTATATACTAAATTATGAGATGCACAAGTCTATGTAACAAGTCAAGGTAATCTATGAATGAGAGTTAAACAGGTTCAAGCAAGCGGGTCGAATCGAATGCAGAGTAATATGTAAAATACCATTCGCCCCCAAACACGCTAAAATAAGAATAGACCATGGATAAGTAAATACGGAAACTGGAATTGGTATAAATAAACTCGGGTGATACATACCCGATCCATGAAACCCATCACCCATCACCGGAACCCTCCTTGCCGGTAGACCCGACCGCCGCCGCCGACCACCTCTTCGCCTCCTCGCCTCCCAGCAACATCCTAGACCACCACCACCACCAACTCTACACTTTCCCGATCACCATTCAAGGCTCGTATCCACCTCGTCGACGGCAACATCTTGTCATCGTCGACCTCGTCACCTCGCCACCATCCCTCTGTCTATCCCCAATTACCAAAACCCTCAGCAACCTCTCTTCTTTTTCTTCTTCTTTTCTTGCTTTCTTTCTTTTCTTTTCTTAATTCCAGCCGTCTCGCCGGAGTTGTGCGCGTCGCCGACGAACCGGACGACCCAGTCACCGTCGCCATCCAGCCCAGTCATCACGTCACGTCACTGCTCAGTCAGGTCCAATTCTACGTGCGTAAGTTTGCATCGTTACGTTATTTCGACGTCGGATGTGATATTCGTATCTCGACGTGAGATCCGATCGGGCAACTTCTAAACTTGCAACATGCTATTTTGATTATATCGATATTTATATGCTTGACTATACTACATACGTTTTGATATTCAGCAAATAGTACCAAGTTACAGTTTTATAGTATCCGTCTGTATCCGTACGGATAATAGGATATCCAGTTGCATGCCAGAACCTCACGATATTATAATTGTAAGTCCATGCTACCTCTCCCGGTACTTTCGGGCATGCGGAATTTGGTGAAAAACAATTTTCTAGAGGTGGTAACATGGACTCAAAACCGGATCTTTGTTAAACATCTAACGAACAACCTAACTAGGAGTTGTTAACTACTCGGTTAGGGGGTTATACCTTTCTTTCTTGAACTCCTTCGTCTTCATCTCTTGATGGTGTACGGATTGGCTTCACCCCGTCGTCTCCTTGCGCCGAAGATCGATCCACCCGAAAGCTTCTACCTTTGGCTTCTTCTTCGAATTTTGAAGAAACTAGTTCACTTAGTTTGCTAAACCTTGTGAACTAGAGTGAGTAGAGGAGAGTGTGATGGGATTTTCTCTATGGTTCTTGCTTCTCAACACATGAGACAAATGAACCATAGACTAGAGAGAGAGCAAGAGGAAGAGGGTGAGAGCAAGAGGATGAGAGAGCTCCAAATCAAGAGAGAGAGAGACAATGAAAGAATGAGCCTCTCTTTTCTCTTTCACCCTCTCATAATCCAAAAGCATCATGAGCCATAATCTTAATCAAGTATTATCTGATGGTTCATATCGTGTCAAAGGCAATATCATTTCCATGCACTCATTTTGCAAACTACAACAAGCAAGTAAAAGTCTTTGCATGAAAATGACAACCATTGTGGATGATGGTCAACTAGTCCAACCTAGTCAACCGGTCAACAAAGTCAACAAGTCAACAAAGTCAACCCCTCAACAACCATGTCACTATAATACTTAATTAATATCATTGCTAATTATATTTCATATTCTCATTAGGGTTTTAGCAAAAAGTCAATAGTCAACAGTCAACAGTCAACAACCCTAATGAGAATCCTCTGCCTCTGTCTCTCCGTCAACTATGCATACACACCCGCATCCGTGTTCCGAGGAACACGAATACATACTGAATAAAACCAATCCCAAAACGTACACTAGGATCTGGCTTAAACCAAAGCCCGCTAGTGTTAACTGTCCGGATACTGTATGTGCACAAGTGCACGGATGTGACCGAACCCTGTCGCAAAACCATGCGACCTGTCGCAAAACCATGCGATCTCTACTCTTTTGCCTAAAGGCGAATAGCTTTCTGTGTGGGACTCTAAAGACTCGACACTACGCTGGCAGTGGGTTTAACCACAGACCGCAAGCGGCACTAGCTGTGCGTAACGGTCCCCAGGTAGATGCCGACAAGAAGATTGACGGGGTGAAACCCATCTGAACTCCTACTGAGTCTGACTGTGACAATCTCCGTACAGTCCGGTCTGTTCGTCTGATACATCGCATGGCGGGCCTAGGGGGGCGGTAAACGTCAGTCCCCTAATAGCGGTACAAGTCGTGTCGGAGTGAAGCCCAAAACACCCTGAGATAACACTGGAAGCCTACCAGTATATCTCGATTGCCCTGGCCAGGGACTACTCGTGTAATGGCTCTCCTAAACACAGCGCGATGTCAACCCCCAATACCGGGAGAGACGAATCCTGTCTAACCGTCACTGCCTCCAAGTGCTTCGGGACTGCACCCAACTACCACCTGTTTGCACGACTCCTTTGAGCCGTGGTAGGGTAGTAATCAAAGTACAGTGGGAACACACTCAAGGAAAAGTGACAGTGTCAAGTCAGCGGACTAAGCTGTACTCATGTCACCTGGGAACTGATAACTGACGATAGGTATAATACCATCCGGTCAGTTCCCGACGAGTCCTGTCCAGTGTACTCGTAACCTAACGAGCACCCGCATACTATCTCCAGTACGACGTACCGATGGCTGTGGGACAGACCATCTCCCACTCTGGGATGAGAAGCGCATGCGCTAGTCTACTCCGGAGTATCGATGCCTTGTCTCGATAGTCCTGCGACTAGGGACCTGCATAAGGATGTGCTTATAAATTACCCAGCCCCCACTAGTGTGACTGCCATCACAACGCTGGTAATCAAGCAAAGATCCTAAGGGCTCCACTAATGCATATAGGTGATATACAAAAATAAACACATGTACACATTGAAGTAGAAACAAACCAATTAGCATACTACTATTTTGAACAAGATTGTTTACACAACTGTGAATATCCCAAGCTTCCATTAAGTAATATACAAACTAGTATGATACAGTAATGGCCTCTAGGGCATATACACTAACAATCTCCCACTTGCACTAAGGCCATGTACTGGCGTATCGAAGACCTATCATCTCGATCAGCCGCTCGAACTGAGTCTGGGGTAGGGCCTTCGTGAGTGGATCTGCAGTGTTATCTTCTGAATTTACTCTCTTTACCTCGATCTCCCGGCGATCAATGATCTCCCTGATCAGGTGGAACCGCCTCAAAATGTGCCTGGACTTCTGATGGGACCTGGGTTCCTTCGCTAAAAATTCTATTATTTCAATTTCAAATTTTTGGACCCGACCCGCTTGCGATTTGGAAATGTTTTACTTTGAGCCAAAATCCTAAATTTTAATATATTTAAAACCACCGTATATTTATATATATTAACCATCTAAATTTTTATAATCTTATAAATCTTTATTTTAAATTTTTCCTAACAAACGATTTCCCCCTCAGCCAATCAACTCCTTCCATTTACTTCCCGTGGGCCCCCTTATCCTTTCTCTCTCTCTCTCCCCTCACCGTCTCTCTCTATCTCTCTCCTCTCTCTTCTCTCTCTCTCTCGCTTTCTCTCTCTTCCTTATCTCTCTCTCTCTCTCATATTTTAAACCTTTCCCTCCTCCTTCTCTTTCTTTTTCCACGCAAACCCGAACCCATCGCAGCCCTAGCCGCCTCGTCCCCCTTCGCCGCCGCAGCCCTAATGTCGGCACCACCGTCACCAGCATCCTCGCCTTCTCAACCTCATCTCATCCACATCCTCCTTCATCAACCCCTGTGCACCCTGCACCTTCACCGCGGCCACCTGCACCCCTGCACACCGCCGCAGCTTGCCGTGGAATCACCGCCGACGGCCTTGCCTCCGTGCCCCGGCCTTCATTCAACCCCTTGTAAGCATCACCTACCCGTCTTCTTCCTCCTTCCTCCTTCCGTCTTTCCTATACTCATTTTGGTAATCTGCAGTTTTCGCGGTCACTGTTGGCCGACCACCGGAGCTCCGTCGACGAGATCGACCGTCACCACCCGTCCCACGGATCATCGTGAGCATCCCTTCTCAGATCCTCCTTCCCTTCTTCTCTATTTTTCTCTTCTCTTCTTGTTTGCATGTCTTGATCATTTACTGTTCATCCCTTGGCCGGAATCCGACGATGCTGACGACGTGACCCGACGTTCCAGCGAGGTACCACAGCCCGTGTGGTTCCATTGTTCGTCGTTTGGGTTCATTCCGTGAACCGTGCGCCCGTCGCGAGTTTCCCCGCCGACGTTTTACGTTCTGTTTTTCCCGGTTCGCGATCCGTCGAGGCAAGTACCCCTTGCTACATGCTAAACAATATTTACATATATATTATGACACCCTAAACCTGTAAATTTAACTTTGGTACAATCATTTCTCATTTTCATGTACAATATTGTTATATATCATTTTATCTTTAAACTTGGAACCTACAGTTTGCAATTGAACCTAATAACCTCATTTACCTGTTTAAACACATTTTTAATATTGACATAGCTTATGGCATTTATCTCTATAGTTTTGTTCCATTCGGACACTCGTATGCATTTTAACCTGTAATAGCTGTATTGAACCTTTATATAAATCATTGCACCTCTAAAGTTCTTAAACTTGCTAACATGATTAAAAGACCATAATTATCATACAGCATTCGCATAACATTGAAATCATCTCTGTGACACAACTGATAACTGTACTGCACATTGAGTAAATCTGCCTATTGCTTAATTCATTGCTTATATCATATTGATGATAACCATGCTTGCTTGTATAACTGATTGTGAGTACACCCATAATATTTTTTACATCTTGACCTGACTTGCTACATATATATTGATCTACCCGACATGGTACCGTATACTGCTTGACTTGACCTGATGTACCATGACTTGACCCGTTGCCTGATCTTGTGTCTAATGCCAACAAACCTGACATGTAGTCCTCATGGACCGTTCCTGTTGTCTATCCAGACAAACCTGTTTACCTGATCTTGTGTTGGCATTAGTTTCTTGATTTCGGGATACCTGACTTGACTTACACATATAACTTGGGGGTATGGGTAAATCAAAGGTGAAACCTGACTTGTAACTCAACAGTTCACTACCTGTACTGATCAGTTTTAGAGGCCAGGCCCGCCTCGTGACGATGCTGCTGACATCGTTGGTCTTTATCCTTTCCCTGTTAGTGCCTAGCGGCACGTCTCGGTTTCAGCCCGAGAGTCTTAGACCGTGGTCCCGGGCATGCACGGGATACTATTGAGTTACATCGATGATTCATCAATTTGATTTCAAAGACTTTAAAACAGAAAACCTGATAGAACAGTTTAGTTTACCCACTGCACACTACCCTGCACTGCCCTGATATATATTTTGTTACCATTGCTTTATTCATGTTTATATTCGCATTGCCTGTTACACTGTTCATATTTTATTACTTGATGACATGACGCGCTGACGTCTGGGTTTTGCATGGCCCAGATTCTGTACCGCTGTCGCAGTCCGAGCAGGAGTACTTCAGCCGACAGGCTGAGCTGTGAGTGTTGGCAGTAGTTAGTTTTCTTTCCTGCATTTTATTCCTGATGTGAGCCCGCATTATGGGACATACATTCCAGTTGTTTGTATTGGATTTTTCGCTTCCGCATTTTATTATTCTTGACTCATGATTTATCTTGGTTTATGGACATGTTTAGATAGTTTTATTTTGTTCTTGATATCTCTACAGCCGTAATGTGACTGTGGGTGGATACTTCCTACCCACAGGTAGCATGGTTGGCTATGTCACGTGCCCATTTTAGCGTACTCTGGGAAGCGGGGCGTGACAAGATCAATCAGTGAATTTTATTCATCTTTGGATTCTTAATCCAAGGACTTCTGTTTTACAGAAGATATCTTGTTTGTTATTCTTAACAAGATTGAGAAGATATTTTCCTGTACATAATTTTTCTGTAGATTGGTGATCTTTAATCACCATTGGATTTTTAATCCAACGGCGCTCTGTTGTACAGAGCATAATCTTTCTTGTTTAGAAAGATACAAGGAAATATTTTCCAAATAACGCTTTTGCTTCCTTTTAAGTAGAATTTAATTCTAATGGTTTCAGAAGGCTTAGGAGCCCATCACGTGTACCACGTGACCCCTCCCAGAATTAATCTAGTTTGTTTATATGCAGGAGTCTAAACAGAGAGAAGGCATCACGTGGTAACACGTGAGATTCTTTGTTTCTTTGTTTGTTTTATAACTGAGTCTCACGCGTTTTGTGTAAAAGACAATCATGTGCTTGCACGTGTGGCTTTAGTTGCCACCTACTAACAGAGTTGCTTACTCTGCATACAGATGTATCACGTGCTTGCACGTGATGCTCCACTAGCGGGAACTTTTTTTCTTTTCTCTCTCTGAGTCTCTTTGTAAGGGATTGATTATCACGTGTTTACACGTGATGCTTTCATTAATAGGGAATTTTCCCCTTTCCTTCCTCTTCTGAATTTTTTTATAAGGGAACAGTATGCACTATTCATGCATGGTTGAAAATAGCAAAGCCACGCACTTTCTACACTTGATTGCTTCATTCCATTATTCTTGTGAGGATGCTTAATGGTTGTGAGACTTAGCCATTCTCTCCACACCTCTTCTCCTTCTTCTTCCTCTTGCTCAATTGAGCTTGAGAATATGAGAGAAAATTTTTAGTGGAAAGATTCCTACATCACCGACCATCCACACCTAGCAAGTTTGGATCATCGGTTAGAGCCTCTTCCAGTTTCTCTTGGGTGGATCTTCTTCGGCGAGGGTGGTCATTTTTCAAGTGCGATCCCGGTGGCTACGAGCTTTGAGGGGTCTTCCACAATTGGGTGGACACGCATCGAAGGTTATAATTTCTGCACCCTTGCATTTCTAGTTTGCTAGTTTCATGTTTTGGATCGATTTCTTGGGTTACGGGTGTTTGGTGCTCGCAAAAAGTTTTTGTTTTTGCTTCCGTCTCGGCTGCGGCTTCCACGACGCAGGCACCGAACCCCAACATATTGGAAGGTCAGCAGCAGCAGACTACTATCCTTATGCACCGCCCCGAACCCAAAGCATCCGGAGTTAAGCAGTTTCGGGCACTGCACCCAAAGAACTTCTCGGGTAAGGAGAGTCCGCTTGAAGCAGAAGAATGGGCTCAGGCGATAGAGGATGACCTGGCAACAGCTCAAGTGCTAGATATAGCTTGGGTGAGAGTTGCTAAATTACAACTGACCGATAACACCAGGGTATGGTGGAAGGTTGAGGAGAGCCGTATCGCGCAACTGATAGAATGGAGAACATTCCAAGACTCTTCGATGCCAAGTACTTCCCAAAGACTGCCCGCTTTGACATGGAGCAGCAATTTATCCATTTACAGCAAGGCTCGATGTGGGTCAAGTCGGTAGATGAATATGATATTGGGTTTACCTTGCTCGGCAGGTTCACTGCACATCTTATTCACACTGCTGAGATCCGGGCACGATGATTTCAGCAAGGGTTGGACCATGAAATCCAAGATGCACTCGCTACAGGGGATTTCCCAACCCATGAGCTTGCTCTGAAGGCTGTCCGACGTTATGAGGTGTCACGTCCCGCTTCCTAGTGTACGAGGAAGGAGACGTGGCGGGCACACGACGTATTTACTTAGAAGTAAACACGCTAAGCGTAAATAAGCAATATATATAAAATGCATAAGAAATGACAAGAGATATAATGTAAACAACAACTTTTATTAACATTCATTTTTATAATACATTGCTTTGAAAATGAAAGTACAAGGATATAAAGTAATGCCTAAATAGTGGCATATAAATGAAAAGTAAGTATAAGGAAAAGCTAGAAGTCTGGCTGCTCTGTGAACTGGTCCAAGTCGTCCTGACTGGGCTTGATCTCCTGAGAGCCCAGTCCTCCTGACGAACATTCCAAAAAAAGAAAGAAACAGGAATGTCATCAGCGAACTAACGCTCGGTAAGTCCCAGAAGTAAGAAAGGAATAGAATAAGTAAAGAGAAAGAACTGGTGATTATACAGGTATATGTTTGTTATACTAACGTAGTTGTTTGTAGCTTGGTACAGAATGTATCAGTGTATACGAGAGGAGTCCAACTATCCCGTGGACTATAGTAACATATAAGCACAAGGCCCGTCAAAACCTACAGGACAACGGCACGAGAGTTCATGTAAGTGTCTTTTAGTGTCCATCATCGTGTCACTTTTAAGATATTCTGTACCAATCTACCCCGTTAAACCCCGTAATGTATTGTATTGAATTATAGTTATCGGACTTGCCGAGACCATGGATACAAGTTATTCATGTAATCAGGTTCAGGAAGTAGTCATGTAATCAAGTCAAGTTATAGCCATGTTTCGGTCAAGTCAAATCATGTTTACATGTTGATATTGTTCTGGTATTCAGGTTCAGCTTCAAGTATACATGTTAGGGTTTGGATTCATGTTTAAATTGGATTCTGGCTTGAGTGGATTTCAAGTTGATTTAGACTCGGACTTGAGTTAGACACTTAGAACTGATTTGGATACTGAGTTAGGTTCGGGAGTTATCAGTAACTGTTGCACATTGACGGCAAGATTTATGTCTTTTTCCAAGACAATTACTATTAATAACTCTGTTAAGTTTTTCTATCTTAAATAGGCAAGCACTCACTTTCTCCGGCTCCGTGAGGCTCAAGAGAATTGATCCCGCTTAAACCTATTTTTACTAAAGTTCTTAAATGTAATTTTATATAACTCGAGGGGGTTTTATGAAAAATATTTTATATACTTTCAAAATAAACCTCAAGTATTTATTTATATTATTTAGGGTTTCCATAATTGTGAATTTTAAGAATGTGAAGTATTTTAGTGATAATAGTTTAGCTTGGTTAGTTCAAGATATTTTACTGTAAAACTTGACTTTTGGATAACTTGAAGGTATTTTGATGAAACTTTTCATTCTGTTATTTTTTTAGAAAACATGGAATTTTATTATATCTTGAAAACATGTAGTTTATTAATATTTATATAATTATTAAAAAATAATTTTATTGTTAAATAGAAAATTTCGTTTTTCTAAAAAATCGTATTAAAAATCTTTCAAGACTGAATGCTCCGTGAGGAGGTCTGCATCTCGCTCTACTAGCCCGTGAATGTGCGATAATCCGCACCATCCAATAGTGGGTTCCCTAAATGGGTTGTAGAGATATATTTGTAAAGAGTTTTAATAATACAATTCAAAAGAAAACCGGGTTTTTATAGTTCATGGTATTTTGATAAAATATTGTAATTGTAACCAATAATATGCTAAAAAGGTATCATGCTATGGAAACCATGTGTGTTTGTGAAGGGTAGGTCCCCCGTGAGGTTTTCTAAAGGTATAATTATCACAAGAACTAAAAGATGAATATATGAAGTTCATGGTATTTTAGCGATAAAGCTAATTTAAGGTTATGTTTCATGATATTTTAGGGTGAAAGTTGTTCTAAACATTAGTCGTGTAATTATAAACATTGTGTAAGAATATGCATGAAGAAAATGTAAGAAAGAGTGTAATTTTAGGGGTTTAAAAAGAAGATGTCGGTGTTAACTCCACTTCTGACATATTTTATGAGAAAGAAGTTTTAGAGAAGAAGGGGAAGGATTAGAAGGGACTTACTAGCTAGATGGATGAAGACGAGGTAGAAGTAGAGGTATTAGTCGTTGTGGCGTTGCGGGGTCGCCAGAATATTCTCGATTTTTCGCCGGAAGTTGGTCTTTGGCTAACTCCACTTGTATTATTCTTGTATTTGAGAAAATATGATAGTTTTGGCTAGAATTTTCAGAATGAGAAAAAGGTAGGGTATGGGGTTGTATTTATAGTGTGGAATTTAGGTTTGGAATTGAAAGAAGGAATTGAAATGCATTAAAATTTGATTTTAAGGTGAAATTAAAGTCTCTGTTTAATTTCAGGAAAATCAAACAGTGCAGGAATGATGGGGGTAGGGGAAGAGTCACTTGTGCAAAGCCCGGGCACCATTGCCTATGGGTTGACCGTCGGCGCCGGCCCTTTGGGCAATCTCCCCGGTCCAATGTGTGAGGGGAGCCGTCAAATCTTGGCCACGTGTCCTACTCTGTGTATATATCATTGTGCATATGTTTATTTTCTCTGTCTTTTCATTTTTATGTGCAGTACATGTGTAAACTTTTGGGCTTCCAAAAAAGTTTAAAAGAAAATTCAGAAAAAATATAATGTGCCTGATGGGGTTCAAACACAGGGGCCACGTCACAGCAGTGCAAGGCTTTACCAATGAGCTACAAGTTATTTTTTCTTAAACAAAATTAACTTATAAAGTGTACTCAGGCTTGTAAACTCCATTCTGTACATTAACTTAAAAAATTTCGTATAGTAAAATCAAAGTCGTTACATGAGGCAGTTGTGAAGAAGAAGGGCAGGCCACAGACTGCCGGTGTGAAATACCCTGTGCACCAGATCTCAGGAGGAGCCTCTTCCAGGCCAGTCTTTAACGGACCATCTTGAAGGCTAGTAGGTTCATTCGCCAACAGCAGGCCAGACTTTTGCATTTACTGCAAAAGAATAGGGTACCTTGTGAAGAACTGTCGTAGGGCGAACAAAATTTACATCTTTTGCCTTTTGTGTAACCAAAATTTCATGTGAAACAATCATATAACAAACTTTTCATTAAAATATCATGAACTTTAGTATAACCGTTATTTCGATAACTAGTTTACCTACCTATAAAACCTTCACGGGGTAACGACCTACACCACACGCACATTATGGTCGCATAGCACGATATTCTAAATATAGGATTGGTTCAAAGAATATGTTTTGCATTAAAATACCACTGTTTTACAAAAGGTTTCTTTTAATCGATATTTTTGGAATTCTTGGCAATTGCGTCTCTACAACCCTCGTTAAGAGACCCCTCTAATAGATAGTGTGGATTATCGCATATCTTTGAGATAGTAGAGCGAAATGTAGAACTCTTCACGGAGTATGTCACGCCATGCTTCCCGGTGTACGGTAAGGAGACGTGACGGGTCACGCGGCATATTTACTCAGAAATAAACACGCTAAACGTATCTAAGCAATATAAAGTAAAATGTACATAAGAGACATGAGTATAAATGAGCAGCAACTTTTATTTATTTAACAATTCTTTATAAGTACAACTGGAAATGTAAATACAGGAATAGAAAGCAATGCCTAAACAATGGCATAACTGAAATGAAAAGTATATACAAGTGCCTACAGCTCTGGGTCGATGGCAAACTGCTCCAAGTCATCAGTACTGGGCTCGATCTCTAGTGAGTCGAATCCACCTGACAATATTCTAAAGAAAGAAGAAAATGAATGTCGTCAGCGAACAATCGCTCGGTAAGTCCTAAAGAAAGAGAGAAGTAGAATAAACAGAAAAGAGAATATAGCTGTATAATGTTATCTTTTGTTCTGTTATCGCAGTTGTTTGTACCTTGGTACAGAATATGCCAGTGTATACGAGAGGAGTCCCACTATTCCGGAGACTAAGGTATACGGAGCACAAGGAACCGTTTAGCCACGGTACAACAGTAATAGATATTCAGGTTAGGTGTATTAAAGTGACTGTCTCGTTCCACTTCTAACACATTCTGTACCAGTTTACCCCTTTAAAACCCCCGTAATGTCCTTTGTATTGACTGTATTGTTTTGTTTTATAGATGGACTACTTGCCGAAACCATGATATCATGTAAACATAATGGATATAAATAGATAGTCATGTAATCAGAGTATATCCATGGTTCGGTTCATTCGAGTCCTGTTGATATAGATGGAATTCTGGTATAAACGGATTCATGTTGTATTGTAGTTATACTTCAATTGGATTCAAGTCAGATTGATTTCATATTAGATGGAGACTCTGTCTGAGTTTGACACTTTGAAAAGAAATTGAAATCCTGAATTAGTTTTGATATTATCGGTAACTTCTGCACATGGACGACAAGTTTTGTGTGTTTTTCCAAGACAATTACCGTGTTGATAACACCATTGTTAGGTTGTCTACCTTAAAGAGGAAAACACCCATATTCTCCGGCTCCCTGAGGCTCAAGAGAACTGGTCTCACTTAAACCTATGTTTACTAAAGTCCTTATTGTAAATTAATATAACTTGAGGGGGTTTTATGAAAAATAGTTTTAATATATTTTCAAAATACACCTCAAATATTCAATTATCATTTTTAGGGTTTCCATTATTGTAATTTTTATAAAGTGAAATATTCTAGTGGATATAACCTAGATTTCATTGTATATGGTATTTTAGTATAATCTTGGAATGGTATTGAATTGTAAAAGTAGTTTCATGAAATTTGTGATTCCTTTGATTTAGAAAATATGGAATATATATATTGTATATTTAAAGTAGACATTTGATAGTATTTATATATATCTAATATTGAAAAAAATATATAGAATTTATTTATTAAATAGAAATTACATTTTTCTTAAAAATTGCATTAAAAATTCCATCGAGATCGAATGCTCTTTGCGGAGGTTTGCATCTCGCTCTACTAGGCCTGAGCACGTGCGGTAACTTGCACCATCCCTATCGGGGTTCTCCAAAATGGGTTGTAGAGGCGCAATTACATGGAATTAAATAACACACTTTTTAAAGAAAACGGTTTTTGAATGTTTAAGGTATTTAATCGTAAACTAGTATTTTCCCATAAACTAATGTCCCAAGAGTTATCGTGCTGTGTCAAAAATGTGTGTTGTGATGAGCTAGGTCATTACCTTGTAAGTTTTCTAAAGGTAATATAAGGGAATATGTTGAATTGTGTTGAAAGTAAAGTATATGGTATTTAACCGTAAAAATACGATAAAAGTTGCATAATAGATTTTTTTGAGATGAAACTTGTTCTAATGTATTTGTTTATGTTTATTGATCATTATGAGGGAATATGGTATTTCATTGTTCAAGAAAAATGGAGTTTTTAAAGAAAAACGAATCGGCAGTCGGAATAACTCCACTTCGGATAAGTTTTGAAAATAGATTATTTTAGAATAGAGATGGAGGAGGGGAGAGGGGACTTACAGATTTGAATCAAAGAGAAGAGGTAGGGAAAGACTTTAGAATCACCGGGAAGTCGTTTCGTCGCCGGATTCTTCTTGAAACGTCGCCGGAACTTTGATCTTTGCTAACTCCACTTGCACAACTTTGGACTTATAAATTTTAGAGAGTTTTTGTAATGGAATTCAGAATAAGGAGGAGTAAAATGTAGTGTGGTATTTATAGAGAAAATTAGGGTTTAGGGTAATGAATTTGAGAATTAAAATGTTGATTGATACCCATTTTTAATTCTTTGGAATTGTGCAGAGAAATCAAACAGCATGGGGATAGTGGGGTAGGCCAATGGGTTATGGGGTTAAAAAATGAGGGTATCCCCTACGGATTTACCCGGCGGTGTCGGCCTCCCCTCTGAATCTCGCCGGTCCAATCCGGTGGGATGGGCTTGGGATTCATGCCATGTGTCCCTGTCGCTTGGTATACCTCAGTGCACGTGTTTGTTTACTTTGTGACTTTTCATTTTACGTGTAGTGCACGTGTAAACCTTTGGGCTTCTAAAAGATTAAAAGAAAAAATCAATTAAAAATATATGTGGCTGGGGGGATTCGATCACAGGGGCTACGTCACAGCAGTGTAAGGCTTTACCAATGAGCTACAAGTGCTTTCTTGCTGTTCAAAAGCAATTAAAATACTTATAGTATACACATGATTGCAAATACTCCATTTGTACATTAAAATTTAATCAATCTCATGTACACTGAAACAGGATTTTTACATTCTACCCTCCTTACAAAAATTTCGTCCTCGAAATTTACAATTATTTTAAGGACTATTTACAAACAAGTGAGGGTATCTTGCACGCATTTTGTCACGCCCTGCTTCCAAGAGTACGCTAGATTGGGCACGTGACATAGCCAACCATGCTACCTGTGGGTAGGAAGTATCCATCCACAGTCACATTACGGCTGTAGAGATATCAAGAACAAGGCAAAACTATCTAAAACATGTCCACAATCCAGAATAATAAGAGTCAATGATAAATAAATGCGGAAGCAAATGATCCAACACAAATAACCGAAAAGTATGTCCCATAGTGCGGGCTCACATCAGGAAATAAATGCAGGAAATAAAACTAACTAATACTAACACCTCACAGCTCAGCTTGCTGGCTGAAGTACTCCTGCTCGGACTGCGACAGCGGTACGGAATCTGGGCCATGCAAAACCTAGACGTCAGCGCGTCGTGTCATCAAGTAGTATAATAGGTACATTGTAACAGGCAATGCAAAAATAAACATGAATAAAACGAGAGTAGCAAATAATATGAATCAAGCAGTGCAGGGTAGTGTGCAGTGGGTAACTAAACTGTTCTATCAGGTTTTCTATTCTAAAGTCTTTGAAATCAATTTGAGTAATCCTCCATGTAACTCAAAGGATATGTCCCGTTACCCCCCGGGACCACGGATCAGGAATATGTGAACCAATGGTGGTTCTGTCCCGTTACCCCCCGGGACCACGGATCAGGAAAATGTAAGAGTCACGAATGGCTCTGTCCCGTTACCCCCCGGGACCACGGATCAAGTAATACCCTTTTAAGTTACACTTTAGTTTACACTTTTGATTTTCCCATACCCCCAAGTTGTGTATGTCAAGTCAGGTATTCAGTAATCAAGAACTAATGCCAATACAGGATCAGATAACAGCAGGTTTGTCTGGATAGACAACAGGAATGGTCCATGAGGACTACATGTCAAGTTTGTTGGCATTAGGCACGAGATCAGGTAACAGGTCAGGTCATGGTACATCAGGTCAAGTCAACAGTAAACGGTACAATACCATGTCATGTGTATCAATATATATCATGTGTAACAAGTCAAGTCAAGATGTAACAATATCGTGGGTGTGCTCACAACAGATATATAATCGAACAGGGGATTAAGAGCAGGAAATAAGCAATAAATTAAACAACAATAAGCAGTTCATTCAATCACAATAGTGCATTAATATAGTGCAGCCGTTTTATTATATTAACAGGTTTTGAGCACCCTTAGCGGTGCAACAGTTTAAATGATGATGCAATACAGTTATATCAAGCCTTTGAATACGAATATCCGAATGTAATAGAACTACATGGGAAAGTTCTACAATCTATTAAACGGTAAAATGTGATTAACAGGTAAACTTGGTTCTTAGGTTAAAAGTGGCAAATTGTAATTTCTATGTTAACTGTAAAATGATATATGTCATATTGCAACCAAATGAGAAAATAACTATACCGAGTTAAGTTTTGCAGGTTTAATGAGTCAAACATATATAATTGTATAGTATAGCATGTAGCAAGTGATACTTGCCTCGACGGGTCGCGAACCGGAAAAACGGAACGTAACGTTGGCGGGGAAACACGCGACGGACGCACGGTTCACGGATTGAACCCAAACGATGAACCAAGGGACCTCACGGGTCAGAGCACTCCGTTGGATCGTCAGGACACGCCACCGGCACGGCCGGATTCCGGCGAACAGCGACAAACAACCGGAAAAGTTAATGCACGGCCAAGGGATAAACCGAAGGGAAAAAGGAAGGAGGAAGGGGAGAGAAGGCTTACTGGTGTTGCAGAGGGCGTGCCAGCGATGGGGTCGACGGCGGTGGGGCGCCGGCGAGGAGGTTGCAGGCGACTGCTAGGGCTGCGGGTATGGAGAAGGAAAGAAAGTGGAGAGGGAGAGGAGGTGGTCGGGTCTGGAGTGCGCAAATGGTGACGAGGCGCTGAAAGTGGCGCGGGTGACGACGACGAGGGTCGCCGGCGACGTCTCCGGCCGTACAGAGAAGGCACGGGGGTTGGTCGGGGTCTCTGCTGC
This sequence comes from Agapanthus africanus, assembly GCA_030015575.1. Taxonomy (NCBI): domain Eukaryota; kingdom Viridiplantae; phylum Streptophyta; class Magnoliopsida; order Asparagales; family Amaryllidaceae; genus Agapanthus; species Agapanthus africanus. The sequence goes on along the minus strand of CM057339.1, from coordinate 193,983,272 downwards.
GGCGCCGTGCACACGGGGAGAAGGAGGGGATGTCGAGGTTGGAACGAGGAGAAGGAGGCGAGGGCGACGGTGGCGCCGGCGTCGGAGCTGCGGCGGCGATGGTGACGAGGCGGCAGGGTTAGGCCGTAGGGTTTTTCTCGCGATGGGTTAGATTCTGTTCTGGGGAAAAAAATGTGAAGGGGAGAACTGTATATATATATATATATAGGGGAGAGAGAGAGGGGTAGAGAGAGAGAGAGATATAGAAATTAGAGAGAGAGAGAGATAGAGACGGAAAAAGGAGGGGCCCACGGGGGTTAAGAGCCCCGTGATTGGCCAGAAAGATTTAAATAAACCTTTAAAAGATTTCCAAATATAATTTAACAGTAAGATTTAGATTATAAATATAGTTTTCGAATATTTTATTAATTTGGGATTTTGGCGCTAAATGAAACATTTCCAAATCGAGCGCGGGTTGGGTCCAAAAATTTGAAATTCAAATAATAGGATTTTAAGCGGGTTCCAAATTTTAAAATGAAATGTTTTATGATTAAAAAGCATACCCCCAAGTCGGACACCTGTACGCGCGCGTAGTCGTCCAAACTCGCCCGTTTCACCGAACGGGACGAGAACTCGACGCACGGACGCTACCACGCGGCTAGGGGTGACGAGTAGGCCAAGATAGACGTTTTAATTTTATTTTAGGTGCTAAAATTTGTTATATGCAGAAATGACTTAGCCAGATAAAATTTCACGGCAAGGGTCAAACAGGCAAGCTAAATGAAATGAGTAATATCTGATGCTCAACCAGTAACAGAAAATAGTAGTATTGGGCTCGGGTGTTACATTATACCCAACTACAAAAGAATTTCGTCCTCGAAATTCCAAGAATACAAGATAGAAAACTACAGGAAAAGGTGAGGAAACTTCTGCCGGATCTCATCTTCTCGCTCCCAAGTGGACTCTCCATGCGATCGATTACCCCAAGAAACTAGCACAAGGGGGATAACCTTGTTCTTAAGGACCTTTTCCCTTCGATCCATGATTTCAACCGGTCGCTCCTCAAAAGTCAGGTCTTCCCGTACTGTTAACTCCGAATGATCCAAGACGTGTGTTTCATCTCGAACATACCTTCGTAATTGAGATACGTGAAACACATCGTGCACACCCGCCAAGGAATGCGGTAACGCCAAACGGTACGCTACCTCTCCAACGCGCTCCAGTATCTCGAAGGGTCCAACGAATCGAGGACTAAGCTTCCCTCGACTCCCAAAACGAATCACCCCTCTAGTCGGTGATATTTTCAAGAATACCAAATCACCCACGGCGAATTCTAGAGGTCTTCTTGACGTGTCAGCCCAACTTTTCTGTCTGTCTTGAGCTGCCTTCATATGCTTTCTGATAGTGTTAACCTTCTCAACTGTCTGTACCACCAAATCTGATCCCAATAATCTTCGTTCACCAATATCATCCCAACAAACAGGTGAACGGCACTTACGACCATACAAAGCTTCAAACGGAGCCATCTGAATAGTTGCTTGGAAACTATTGTTGTAAGAAAACTCCACCAAGTGTAGATGATCCTCCCATGAACCCTTGAAGTCCAACATGCATGCTCTCAACATGTCTTCAAGAGTTTGGATCGTTCTCTCCGACTGACCATCAGTTTGAGGATGATAAGCTGTGCTAAACTTCAATCGAGTCCCCAAACTTTCCTGTAAACTCCTCCAGAAGTGTGATAAGAACCGAGTGTCCCGATCGGACACGATGCTCACCGGTACGCCATGCAGTCTTACAATCTCCTGCATGTACCGTTCTGCCAAAGTCTCCGTTGATTGACCAACCCGGAAAGGGATAAAGTGAGCTGCCTTGGTCAACCGATCGACAATCACCCATACTACATTGTTGCCCTTTGGACTCCGCGGTAAAGCCGTCACGAAATCCATGGTTATATGTTCCCACTTCCACTGAGGAATCGGAAGTGGTTGCAATAAACCAGCAACCCTTTGGTGTTCAGCCTTGACTTGCTGACACACCAAGCACTTAGCCACGAAGCGAGCAATCTCCCGTTTCATGCATTCCCACCAGAAATGCGGTCGAATATCTCAGTACATCTTTGTGCCTCCTGGATGTACAGAGTAAGCTAAACTGTGTGCTTCCTTCATAAGCTCTTCACGAACATCTCCCTTTGGCACACACAAACGGCTACCATACCTCAACGAACCATCTTCGTGGACCAGTAAATCTGTTCATAGTTCGGCTTCAACCTGCTCTCGAAACTTTTGCAGTCTAGGATCCTGCGATTGTGCCGCTTTAATCTTCTCAACCAAGGACGATTGTACCTGCAACTGCATCAACTGTCCCGTAGAATATGGTAGCACAACCTCCAAGTCAAATCTTCGAAAATCTGCAATGATCTCCCTCTGCATAGTTAATACCTGAATCACTGGTAACCGACTAAGCGCATCCGGCACGACGTTAACCTTTCCCGGATGGTACTTAAGATTAAGGTCATAGTCGGCCATCAGCTCCAACCATCTACTCTGCCTCATGTTCAACTCCTTCTGAGTGAACACATACTTCAAACTCTTGTGATCTGTAAAAACTTCGACTCTCTCACCCAAAAGGTAGTGTCTCCAAATCTTCAAAGCGAAGATCACAGCCGCAAGCTCCAAGTCGTGAGTGGGATAATTCTTCTCATGGGTCTTTAATTGTCTCGATGCGTACGCTACAACTTTCCCATGCTGCATCAAAACACATCCCAATCCTTTTCCAGATGCGTCGCTGTGAACCACCAATCCTCCGGAATTGTCTGGCACGGTCAGAATAGGGGCGGTTATCAAATTTTTGCTTCAACGTCTCGAAAGCTAACGCACATTATCCGTCCATACAAAGGTACGTCCTTGCGCGTAAGCGTGGTCAACGGCTCTGCCAAACGAGCGAAGTTCTCCACAAATCTTCTGTAGTATCCGGCGAGTCCAAGAAAGCTTCTTATCTCCGCAACATTCTTTGTAATTGGCCAATCACGAACTGCTGCAATCTTTTTGGGATCGACGGCGATTCCATCGCCCGACACAACATGCCCCAGAAACTTCACTTCTTCCAGCCAAAATTCGCACTTACTCATCTTCGCATACAATTTCTCCTGTCTCAATGTCTGCAATGCGATCTTCAAATGCTCAGCATGCTCCTCAAAACTCTTCGAGTAAACCAGAATATCGTCAATGAATACCACAATAAACTGGTCCAGGAACGGTGAAAAGATTCGGTTCATCAAGTCCATGAATACTGCCGGCGCATTCGTTACTCCGAAGGGTATCACTAGGTACTCGTAATGTCCATACCGAGTTTGAAACGCCGTCTTGCAAATATCTTCTGCTTTCACTCGGACCTGATGATATCCGGATCGCAAATCCAGTTTCGAGAATACCCTCGCTCCACTAAGCTGCTCAAAAAGTTCTCCAATGCGAGGGATCGGGTACTTGTTCTTAATAGTTACCCGGTTTAATTCTCGATAATCGATGCACATCCTTCTCGTGCCATCCTTCTTCTTTACTAGAAGAACTGGAGCTCCCCAAGGCGAGTTGCTGCTTCGAATCCAACTCTTCTCAAGCAATTCAGCAACTTGTTTCTTAACTTCTTCCAATTCTACTGGTGTCATTGGATAATACGCTTTAGATACTGGCGCTGCACCAGGGATAAGGTCAATCGCGAACTCCAGGTCTCGCTTCGGCGGTAAGCCCGATATATCTTCAAATACGTCCATAAAATCGCGAACAACCGCCGGCTCTTCACCACTATCAACCTCCATAGATGCAATAATATTGTTTGTCAGCCTAGCCCTAAATTCGACCGGCCCGACAGAACTGCTTCCTTACCGCAACTGCTGTCTGCATCGTCGGCAGCCAAAGGTCCAGCGAATCTACTGAGTCTCGTCCATTCTGCTGCATGCACGTCCACGGGTGCTCCATTCTGCCTTGGCCCAATAAATTTCTCTTCCATTTCCTCCCGTGCGGTCCACGGGAAGAATTTCTCCAGGAAACTCTTAGAAAACTCCGGCCAACTGATCGGCTTGGGCAAGCGGGTCTCTTCCACAAGCCACCACTCTCGGGCGTAATCCACTAACTGAATGCGTACCACATCAACTCTTTTGTCATCTGGAATCTGTGCCGCAATCAACAAATTCTCCGTGTCAATTAGCCACTGCTCGGCTGGCAACGGCTCCTCCAAACCAGTAAATGTAGACGGACCCAAACGTCTGAAATCTGCCACGGTCCCTACTCGGTCAACTGGTTTAGCTCCAACGTTGTTTACAGACTGCTGAACGATCTGCAAAACTTCCTGGAACGAGTCTGGTTGTTGCTGGATCAGCTCGGTCTGTCTCTTTGATTCTTCAGCATTCATCTTATCACTCCAAGCATGGCGGTTTCGTCCACACGCCTCTGGTACGTCTTGAAATTCTTACCTGCCATAATCCTGAACTAAAAACACCCAACATTAGCATGATGATAGATTCGACATATAGATCAAGGCTAGAACTCCAAGATACTTAAATAGAGTACCGCATTGTAACTATGCCGCGGTATCATAGCAACAATTACTTAACTCCACCCAAGTCGCCTAAGTCTCAGAGATAACAAGGAATCGGGTTTTCGAATCGATGTGCAAAGGAAGTTTGCACATCGTAAAAGATATAATCAGGAAGAATGTGATTCAAGAATGGTAAAACGGTCAAGGTGGCAGGACATATTTCCTAAACACGGGTATTTTGATTCGTGTATTGGGTATAATACCCAACTACAAAAGAATCACCCAACTAACATATGGCTCTGATACCAAAAGAACCATGTCACGCCCCGCTTCCCAGAGTACGCTAGATTGGGCACGTGACATAGCCAACCATGCTACCTGTGGGTAGGAAGTATCCATCCACAGTCACATTACGGCTGTAGAGATATCAAGAACAAGACAAAACTATCTAAAACATGTCCACAATCCAGAATAATAAGAGTCAATGATAAATAAATGCGGAAGCAAATGATCCAACACAAATAACCGAAAAGTATGTCCCATAGTGCGGGCTCACATCAGGAAATAAATGCAGGAAATAAAACTAACTAATACTAACACCTCACAGCTCAGCTTGCTGGCTGAAGTACTCCTGCTCGGACTGCGACAGCGGTACGGAATCTGGGCCATGCAAAACCCAGACGTCAGCGCGTCGTGTCATCAAGTAGTATAATAGGTACAGTGTAACAGGCAATGCAAAAATAAACATGAATAAAACGAGAGTAGCAAATAATGTGAATCAAGCAGTGCAGGGTAGTGTGCAGTGGGTAACTAAACTGTTCTATCAGGTTTTCTATTCTAAAGTCTTTGAAATCAATTTGAGTAATCCTCCATGTAACTCAAAGGATATGTCCCGTTACCCCCCGGGACCACGGATCAGGAATATGTGAACCAATGGTGGTTCTGTCCCGTTATCCCCCGGGACCACGGATCAGGAAAATGTAAGAGTCACGAATGGCTCTATCCCGTTACCCCCCGGGACCACGGATCAAGTAATACCCTTTTAAGTTACACTTTAGTTTACACTTTTGATTTTCCCATACCCCCAAGTTGTGTATGTCAAGTCATGTATTCAGTAATCAAGAACTAATGCCAACACAGGATCAGGTAACAGCAGGTTTGTCTGGATAGACAACAGGAATGGTCCATGAGGACTACATGTCAGGTTTGTTGGCATTAGGCACGAGATCAGGTAACAGGTCAGGTCATGGTACATCAGGTCAAGTCAACAGTAAACGGTACAATACCATGTCATGTGTATCAATATATATCATGTGTAACAAGTCAAGTCAAGATGTAACAATATCGTGGGTGTGCTCACAACAGATATATAATCGAACAGGGGATTAAGAGCAGGAAATAAGCAATAAATTAAACAACAATAAGCAGTTCATTCAATCACAATAGTGCATTAATATAGTGCAGCCATTTCATTATATTAACAGGTTTTGAGCACCCTTAGCGGTGCAACAGTTTAAATGATGATGCAATACAGTTATATCAAGCCTTTGAATACGAATATCCGAATGTAATAGAACTACATGGGAAAGTGCTACAATCTATTAAACGGTAAAATGTGATTAACAGGTAAACTTGGTTCTTAGGTTAAAAGTGGCAAATTGTAATTTCTATGTTAACTGTAAAATGATATATGTCATATTGCAACCAAATGAGAAAATAACTATACCGAGTTAAGTTTTGCAAGTTTAATGAGTCAAACATATATAATTGTATAGTATAGCATGTAGCAAGTGATACTTGCCTCGACGGGTCGCGAACCGGAAAAACGGAACATAACGTCGGCGGGGAAACACGCGACGGACGCACGGTTCACGGATTGAACCCAAACGATGAACCAAGGGACCTCACGGGTCAGAGCACTCCGTTGGATCGTCAGGACACGCCACCGGCACGGCCGGATTCCGGCGAACAGCGACAAACAACCGGAAAAGTTAATGCACGGCCAAGGGATAAACTGAAGGGAAAAAGGAAGGAGGAAGGGGAGAGAAGGCTTGCTGGTGTTGCAGAGGGCGTGCCAGCGATGGGGTCGACGGCGGTGGGGCGCCGGCGAGGAGGTTGCAGGAGACGGCTAGGGCTGCGGGTATGGAGAAGGAAAGAAAGTGGAGAGGGAGAGGAGGTGGTCGGGTCTGGAGTGCGCAAATGGTGAGGAGGCGCTGAAAGTGGCGCGGGTGACGACGACGAGGGTCGCCGGCGACGTCTCCGGCCTTACAGAGAAGGCACGGGGGTTGGTCGGGGTCTCTGCTGCGGCGCCGTGCACACGGGGAGAAGGAGGGGATGTCGAGGTTGGAACGAGGAGAAGGAGGCGAGGGCGACGGTGGCGCCGGCGTCGGAGCTGCGGCGGCGACGGTGACGAGGCGGCAGGGTTAGGCCTTAGGGTTTTTCTCGCGATGGGTTAGATTCTGTTCTGGGGGAAAAAATGTGAAGGGGAGAACTGTATATATATATATATATAGGGGAGAGAGAGAGGGGTAGAGAGAGAGAGAGATATAGAAATTAGAGAGAGAGAGAGATAGAGACGGAAAAAGGAGGGGCCCACAGGGGTTAAGAGCCCCGTGATTGGCCAGAAAGATTTAAATAAACCTTTAAAAGATTTCCAAATATAATTTAACAGTAAGATTTAGATTATAAATATAGTTTTCGAATATTTTATTAATTTGGGATTTTGGCGCTAAATGAAACATTTCCAAATCGCGCCCGGGTTGGGTCCAAAAATTTGAAATTCAAATAATAGGATTTTAAGCGGGTTCCAAATTTTAAAATGAAATGTTTTATGATTAAAAAGCATACCCCCAAATCGGACACCTGTACGCGCGCGTAGTCGTCCAAACTCGCCCGTTTCACCGAACGGGACGAGAACTCGACGCACGGACGCTACCACGCGGCTAGGGGTGACGAGTAGGCCAAGATAGATATTTTTAATTTTATTTTAGGTGCTAAAATTTGTTATATGCAGAAATGACTTAGCCAGATAAAATTTCACGGCAAGGGTCAAACAGGCAAGCTAAATGAAAAGAGTAATATCTGATGCTCAACCAGTAACAGAAAATAGTAGTATTGGGCTCGGGTGTTACACATTTCATCTTCCATTTCCCACGTTGATTCTCCTGGTGTGTTTTTTCTCAACAAACTCGAACCAAGTTTACTTCCTTGTTCTGAAGTAACTTCACCTTTCTATCCAGGATTTCAACAGGTTGTTGCTCATACGATAAATCTGGCTGTACAATGAGCTCGGAGTGATCAAGAATATGGATGAGGTGAGATATGTGGAATACATTGTGCACTCCTTCCAATGAAGGTGGAAGTGCTAAGCGATAAGCCACTTCTCCGACCCGTTTGAGTATGTCGAACGGTCCAATATATCTTGGACTGAGCTTACCCCGTCTTCCAAAACGAATCACTCCACAGTTTGGAGATATCTTCAAAAAGACATGATCTCCCGGTTGGAACTCCAAGTGACGGCTCTTTGCATCAGCCCAGTGCTTCTTTCGATCTTGGGTTGTGCGCATTCTTTCCCTTATAGTGCGAACTACATCGACTGTTGCTATTATCATCTCATGTCCAAGGGGTTCTCTATCTCCGATGTCGTCCCAACTTAATGGCGATCAACACTTCCTTCCAAATAGAGCTGCAAATGGTGTCAATCATATACTTGTTTGGTAGCTGTTGTTGTATAAAAACTCCACAAGATGTAGGTGATCTTCCCACAATCCTCCGAAGTCTAGCATATACGCTCTTAGCATATCTTCAAGTATTTGAATAGTTCGCTCAGACTGTCCATTTGTTTATGGATGGTAAGCCGTGCTGAAGTTCAGACTTGTTCCCAAGCTAGCTTGCAGACTCTGCAAAAATTGCGATCGAAATCTAGTGTCACGATCGGAGATAATGCAAACCGGTACTCCATGTAATCTCACGATTTCCTGCATGAGTTCATGGGTATCAGAGATAGTACACATTGAAGAGTTTAGATCTTACGTAGATTCTTACCTCCATATACTTCTTTGCTAATGTCTCGGTAGATTGGCCAACTCGAAATAGGATGAAGTGAGCAGACTTTGTGAATCGATCCACAATAACCCATACCGCGTCATTACCTTTCGTGCTGCGAGGAAGTGCAGTCACGAAATCCATAATGATGTGTTGCCACTTCCATTCTGGGATAAGTAACGGTTGAAGTAAACCAGCTGTCCTGTGATGTTCAGCCTTTTACTTGCTGACACACCAAGTATTTAGCGACGCTTCTGGCTACTTCACGCTTCATTCCATGTCACCAGTAATTTTGACGCAGATCTTTGTACATCTTTGTACCTCCATGGTGTACTGAATAAGGAGAGCTGTGAGCTTCTTTCATCAACTCTTCCGCACAGAACCTTTTGGTACACACAACCTACTGCCGTATATCAAAGATCCGTCTTCATGGATGATGAAGTCTATTCTAAGTCCACTTTCTACTTGTTCTCTGATCTTTTGCAACTTAGCATCACTTGCTTGAGCTGCTTTGATCTGATTGACAATGGTAGATTGAACTTGTAAGTTCATCAAATTTGAAGTGTTACCTGGCATGACCGCTTCAATTTCCATCTGATGTAAATCTTGTTGAAGCTTCCACTGTGTGGTGAGATTCAATGCTAATGGTTGGCGACTAAGTGCATCAGGTACTACATTCACCTTCCCTGGATGATATTGTAGGTTGATGTCGAAGTCTACCATAAGTTCTGACCATCTTCTCTGCCGCATATTCAATTCTTTCTGAGTAAACACATATTTCAGACTCTTTTGATCTGTGTATATGTCCACTCGTTCACCAAGAAGATAATGGCGCCAAATCTTGATTGCAAAGATTACGGCCGCCAACTCCAAATAATGCGTCGGATAGTTGCGCTCATGAATCTTCAGCTGTCTTGATGCATAAGCTACAACTTTACCTTGCTGATGTAGAACGCATCCTAATCCCTTATTGGATGCATCTCAATGCACTTCAAAACCTCCAGATTTGTCCGGTATGACAAGGATAGGTGCTGATGTCAATCTTGACTTGAGTTATACGAAAGCTCGTTCGCATGATTCTGACCACACGAATTCTTCATCTTTATGTGTGAGCTTGGTCAAAGGTGTTGCAATCTTCGAAAATCCTTCAATAAACTTTCTGTAATATCCGGCTAGACCCAAGAAACTTCGAATGTCCTTCACTAACTTCGGTGTCGGCCATTCGCTTACTGCTGATACTTTAGCTGGATCTACAGAGATTCCATCGCCTGATACAATATGTCCGAGGAAACCGACTTGATCTAGCCAAAACTCGCACTTGCTATACTTGGAATAGAGTTGATGCTGTCATAAAGTGTCCAGGACAATTCGTAGGTGTTCGGCATGTTCTTCCCGACTCTTAAAATACACCAGGATGTCGTCGATGAAGATGACAACAAACCTGTCTAGGTACTCTTGGAAAACTTGATTCATTAGGTTCATGAATATAGCCGGTGCATCGTTTACTCCAAATGGCATCACAAGAAATTCGTAATGTCCATAGCGAGTTCTGAATACCGTTTTATGGATATCAAATTATTTGACCTTCACCTGATGATAACCCGAACGAAGATCTAACTTACAGAAAACACAAGACCCACTTAGCTGATCGAACTGGTCGTCGATGCGCGGAAGTGGATACTTGTTCTTTACAGTTACTTCATTCAGAGCTCTATAATCAATGCACATTCGATATGAACCTTCCTTCTTCTTCACAAGTAGAACCGGCGATCCCCAACTTGAAGTGCTGGGACGAATCCATCCTTTCGTTAATAATTCGTCCAACTGAGCACGGACCTCCTTCAAACCTTCAGGGCTTAACCGATACGGTGCTTTGATCATCGGTTGTGCTCCAGGTACTAAATCAATACTGAATTCAAGTGCTCGATCGGGAAGCAAACATGATATGTCTTCAGGAAATACATCGTCGAACTCTCGAACTATCTCTGGCTTCGATCCTTCCTGCGCTTGAAGTGCTGCAATCACCGCCTTCTTCGGTTTTGCCTTGTATGTGCTTGGCTCCAGGGTACGGTCTCTAATTTTGAAATAAAAGATCGAATGGTCTGGAATCTTGAACACTACCCTTCTTTGACGATAGTCGATGATAGCGTAAAAAGTTCCGAGCCAATCCATACCCAAAACGACATCAAAATTTGGTGTGTTCAGCACCTTGAAGTCAGTATAGAATTCTCTGCTGTAGACGACCACTGGACACATGTCGTATACTATTATTGCCTTTAGAACGCCGTTCCCTGAACTAACATTCCAGCTGGATATGAGAGCTTTGACTGGAATCGCATGAGTTCGGACGAACCGTTGCGACATAAAGCAATAGGATGCTCCAGTATCGAAGAGTGCTAGTGCGGGAAGTGAGGCTACTAAGATTGTACCTAAGTTATGTGGGATGGGTTTAGGTATAGAAAAATATATGGATATAACAAATATTGAACAGTTTTGAAAGATTGAAAGGTTACCAGTAATGACTTGGCCAGTGACTTCAGCTTCTTCCACAGTCATTGTGAAAGCCTGTCGTCTCGGTACGTTCCTCCTTGCTGGAGGAGCATTCCTCTGTCCGTTCCGTTGTACTTGAGGTAAGTTCCTTTGAGCTTGATGAAGCTGACGAGGAGGAGGTGCAGTCGGTCCACGAGGTGGTGGAGCTGGGAGAGCTGGTCGTGGAGCAGGTGCCTAGATGGCCGGTCGCTGCTGATAAGTGATTACTGGTCTGGGTGCAACATTTGGATTGAGTCTTCGAGAACAAGAACCAATATCATGTGTGGCTGAGCCACAGACCAAACAAAGGAGATTTGCACGCCGGCAGTCCTTCGCTAGGTGTCCATCCCTCCTGCAGTAGGTGCAAAAGGTTGTGCTGGACCGGTTGATTGGTACTCCCGGTCTCCTAGGCACAAAAGGTGGCCTTGAAGAGGCTCCTCCTGCCATCTGAGTGGCAGGGCGCTTCACTCCGGCAGATTGGGGTCTACCATTCATCTTCACCACTACCTCATATCGACGGGCAGCTTTCAGGCCCAGTTCGTGGGTTGGGAAATCCCCTGTAGCTAAGGCAGCTTGGATCTCCGGATCTAACCCTTACTGAAATCGTCTGGAATTGATCTCAGCAGTCGGTATCAAGTGTGCCGCGAACCTGTTAAGGTCTTGTGTTAGCTGTATAGTATGTGATATGAGAAAATCAAATATTGAGACATAGCTTACCTACTGAGCATGGTAAACTTAGCATCATACTCATCCACTAATTTGGTCCACATCGAACCCTGTTGTGGGTGGATGAATTGCTGCTCCAAGTCAAAAAGGACAGTCTCTAGAAAATACTTTGCGTCGAACATGTCGCGAAAGGTTTTCCATTCGATCGGCTGGTCAAGACGTCTTTCTTCCGCCTTCTACCAAACTCGGACGTTGTCACTGAGTTGCAGCTTCGCAGCTCGTACCCAAGAGATCTCTGGCACTTGTGCTGCTGCCAGATCGTCCTCAATGCTCTGAGCCCATTCTTCCACTTCTAAAGGGCTCTCTTTCCCCGAAAATTACTTTGGGTGCAATGCCCGGAATTGTTTTACTCCGGACGCTTCCGCTTCTGGACGGTTCAGTAATATAACAGTCTGCTGTTGCTGTCCTTCCAGGAGGCTTTGGATTGCCTCAAGTAGTATCGTCTGCTCATTGATCGGAACAGCAATGGTAGGCGTAAGCGGTAGAGGTGGTGGTGTGTTGTTGAAGTTGGTGTTGATATTGTAAAGAGATCCATAACCTTGAAAGAAAAATAGGGTTATGATAGATTCAAAATATATGAAATTGTAAGATTCAAGGAACATGAAATGTAAAGAATGTTTTTAGTTGTTGATTCTTGTGTTATATTGCTTAAGACTTCATGCAAAATTGACCTGCATGTCCATGCAGAACTGACCTGCATGGGCCGCCAACAAAAGCTATCACGCCCCGCTTCCCGTTGTACGGTAAGAAGACACGACGGGTCACGCAACGTATTTACTCAGAAGTAAACACGCTAAGCGTATCTAAGCAATATAAATTAAATGTACATAAGAGACGTGGGTATAAATGAACAACAACTTTTATTTATTTAACAATTCTTTACAAGTACAACTGGAAATGTAAATACAGAAATAGAAAGTAATGCCTAAACAATGGCATAACTGAAATGAAAAGTATATACAAGTGCTTACAGCTCTGAGTCGATAGTTGTTCCCCTTCGAAAGACGCGCAAGACGCGATGGGTGTCTTGCCTGAAATTCGGGGCAGATGCTAATTGGTACTATCCGTCCACCTCTCCGAAGATGCCAAGTTGATTTATAGCACCATGTATCGAAGGTTTAAACGGATGCGGCCGATGTAGCAGACTTCGTCAGATTCCCCCTCGTTTGAGGGGGTTTTGATTGTGGGGACGCTCTTCCCTGCAGGCGCAAGCTTCTGCAGTTAATTACGCTACCACATCGCGGTAACAACTTTCTCCTTCTCCAGATGGTCACTTCGTGTCGTGGGTGTTTGTTTTGTTTCGGTTGCCCGTGGATTGTATACGGAGACTAATTTGTGTTGTCGCCCGTAGGACGTGGATTAGTCCAAATCCGTATTTTCTTAGATTTGGATTTGGGGTTTTGGTCTAAGGATACGTTAGCCATATTTGAGGCTAAGATCAACTTAAACGTTTGTTAAGAATACGTTAGTCTAATTTGAGACTAAGATCAACTTAACGGGATCGTTTGGATCTGACAAAAGAGCATTTGGGCTCTATTGTTCTAGTTTAGAGACATAGTGGTCCAATGCCAGTTTAGGGACATAGTGGTCCATTGCCAGTTTAGGGACATGGTGGTCCAACATTCCCATTTTGGGAACGAATATTGGTTTAAGGATATCATAGTCTATGAGTTTAAGGACCCCACAGTCCGTAGCAATGTATGGTTGTCGGGACCCGTCACCTCTCTGACGACGTTGAAGGATTACAAAGACAAATATCAGAGGAGTTCAGAGATGTACCCTTGAACCGGGTGTAAATTGATTTGGAAGAGCAGTTGCGCTCAGTTCAATTTAATTTGAGGACTTACGGCCAGAATTGGGTTAAGTCCATTTGAAAATGTTTAACATTTTGTTCATGATTGGCCTGTTTAGGCCTTTGCTTGGGCTCTGCCCCCTTTTTAAAATAATGCACAGCATTGGGCTTTTTAATTAAATGCATAGCATTTATTTTGGCCTGTTAGGCCTTTTTAATTGGGCTCTGTCCCTTTTCTTTAATAATGCAGAGCATTTGTCTTGGTCTATTAGACCTTTTAATGGGTTCTGCCCCTTTTTAATAATGCAGAGCATTTAATGGTTTGACAGTGCGCCACGTGGCTTATCAGGCGCTCTGCGCCAGTTAAAGAGCGCAAGGCGCTAGCGCACGTGGAGGTGACACGTGTCATCCTCTGGTGAGCGCAAGTCTGTTAGCGCAGTGCGCTGCGCTAGTGCGCTGCTGACACGTGGCGCGCTCTGGTGCAGTGCGCCAATTCAAGAGCGCAGCGCTCTGTTTTGGAAGCGCAAGGCGCACATTGACACGTGGCGCTCTCTGGTGACTTGCGCCAGTCTAAGGAGCGCAACAGCGCAAATTAAGAGTGCATGGCACTGTTCCAATAACGCAGAGCGCATCTTGATCTAATTTAGATAATAAAAAAAGAATCTTTTTTCTTATTCTAATGAGGTTCTACCTCAAGATTCAAGAACCAATGGTTCATCAAAAGGCCGCGCCTTTATATAGATCAAAAGATCTAATGAAGTAAATTACTTCTTTAATTTTTGATTGGATCTTTTTTTTTCTTTTTTATTGAAGATCTTGATCTTGTTCTTAGATCATTGATCATTTTAGAAGAAATTCTTCTTTTTTCAATGGTTTACCTTTTTTTTCTTTGAGTTTTTTCTCAAAGTTTTTGGAGGAGCTCCGTATCTCTATCTCTGTATCTTTTAGACTTGGAATCTAGGGGCCTTTATATAGTGCCAATTGATTTGTTAAATCAGTTAAAGAGATCTTTCTCTGATTGATTTAGGGATGTTTTCCCACCGCTGGATCTTTGATCCTAGGGCTTCTGTTTTACAGAAGATAATCTTCTTGTTTTAGCAAGATTAAAAAATCTTTCCAAAATTTTATTGTTTAAATGTTGGCACAGTTGGCGCAAGCGCACCTGCGCTTGACACGTGTCGCGCAGCGCAGAGCGCAGCGCAACTGCGCTGACACGTGTCGCGCAGCGCAGAGCGCATGTCAACTGAAGCGTTGCTTCCTTTATTATTTGAATTTTTAAAACAGAGCTTTGCTCTGATTGGGGGAAACAGAAGCATTGCTTCATTTCCCGCCTTGGAATTTTGAACAGAGCTTTCCTCTGAAAAGGAGATTTTCTCCTTTATTATTTATTTATTTATTTATTTATTTTTCTTTTATTGTTATTATTTTATACGGAGCGGGTTTTGAGCCAAAATTTTGGCGGGAACAAATGGCCCCCACTACTTTACCCACGTAAGTATGTACGTGGGTGAAGTAGTGCAAAGTTATGCATGGTCACCGAATTGAGGGCTTAGGAGACAGGTTTAGGGTCCTTGTAACCTAAGACTTTTCAACTTTATGAGCCGTGAGGGTCCCACAAAGACTTTTCTCCCTACGAGTCGAGAGGATCTCGTAGGTGTATTTTTTCCTTAGGAATCGTGAGGATTCCTAAGTGCGTTTTCCCTTGAAAGTCGTAAGGATCTCACAAGAGAATTTTTCCCGCTTACAAGTCGGGAGGACTTGTAAGTGGTTGTTTCCCTCCTTGTCGATGTTCGACTTCGGAGAGTGTGACCCGTGAATAGTATGCAAGAGTCCATCTTAGACTGACTTGCAGGGCCTCCAGTGCTTAGGAAACAGGTTTTTTAATACTCGCTGCCTAAGGCTTTATCTCGCAAGTCGAGACGAATCGAGAAGTTCTCGTAAAGACACTAATTTCCTCACGAGTCGAGACGAATCAAGCAGTTCTCGCAAGAATATCCTAACGTCACGGTTAACCTCTGCTCTTTACGACAGAGGTCCGTTAGGGTCTATGGTACTTAGGGTTTTGTCCGTCGTACCGTCGCGTTGGCTGATGTATTCCTCGATAGGCAATCTTGCTGTTCGAGTAGCCTTGCGACTGTCGTGTCTCTGATCCCTTCGGGGGCTGGACAAGACGTCTTCAAGCAATCCTCCTAGGCAGTTTGACCGTCGGAAGAGCAAGCGTTAGGAATTTTGTCATGCCGCTTACTTGAGGTTAGGCTCATTTTGGAGAGCCCCGATGAGTCATAACCACTCCATGCTGGTGTGGGATGATCTTCGATAGTCTTTCAGGCTTTATATGACTTGCCGTTAAGACCCTGAAGCTAGGAATTTGGCCTTTGCTTCGTTTGCTGGTATTGCGTCTGCTGTATCGAGACGAACGTCGAGATGGTGACCACTCTGCACTGGTGCGAGATGATCTCCGATTGTCTTTCAGGCTTTATATGACTTGCCGTTAAGACCCTGAAGCTAGGAATTTGGCCTTCGCTTTGTTTGCTTTGGCGCGTCCGAATCCTGCTGGGGGAAGAACGCTGGGGTGACATCTCGTTTGCTGTATCGAGACGATCGTCGAGGTGGTGATCACTCCGCGCTGGTGCGAGATGATCTCCGATTGTCTTTCAGGCTTTATATGACTTGCCGTTAAGACCCTGAAGTTAGGAATTTGGCCTTCGCTTCGTTTGCTGGCATTGCGTCTACTGTATTGAGACGAATGTCGCGGTTGTGTCTAGGTTGCTGGTGAACCGTCGAGGTTTGGAACTAGGGATTTTGTCGTGGCTCCTCTTGGTGATGTTGCATCTGCTGTGTCGAGACGAACGTCGAGGTGGTGACCACTATGCACTGGTGCGAGATGATCTTCGATTGTCTTTCAGGCTTTATATGACTTGCCGTTAAGACCCTGAAGCTAGGAATTTGGTCTTCGCTTCGTTTGCTTTGGCGTTGCGTCTGTTGTGTCGAGACGAACGTCGAGGTGGTAACCACTCCGCACTGGTGCGAGATGATCTCCGATTGTCTTTCAGGTTTTATATAACTTGCCGTCAAGACCCTGAAGCTAGGAATTTGGCCTTTGCTTCGTTTGCTTTGGCGTGTCTGAATCCTGTTGGAGGAAGGGTGTTGTCGTGACATCCCGTCTGTTGTATTGAGACGAACGTCGAGGTGGTGACCACTCCGCGCTGGTGCGAGATGATCTCCGATTGTCTTTCAGGTTTTATATGAGTTTCCTTCAAGACCCTGAAGCTAGGAATTTAGCCTTCGCTTCGTTTGCTTTGGCGCGTCCGAATCCAGTTGGAGGAATGGCGCTGTAGTGACATATCGTCTGCTGTATCGAGACGAATATCGCAGTGGTGACCACTCCACGCTGGTGTGAGATAATCTCCGATGGTCTTTTCGGTTTTATATGAGTTACCGTCAAGACCCTGAAGCTAGGAATTTGGCCTTCGCTTCGTTTGCTTTGTCACGTCCGAATCATGTCGGAGGAAGAACGCTGTCGTGACATCTCGTCTGCTGTATCGAGACGAACGTCGAGGTGGTGACCACTCCGCGCTGGTGCGAGATGATCTCCGATTGTCTTTCAGGTTTTATATGAGTTGCCGTCAAGACCCTGAAGCTAGGAATTTGGTCTTTGCTTCATTCGCTTTGGCGTTGCGTCTGCTGTGTCGAGACGAACGTCGAGGTGGTGACCACTCCGCACTGGTGCGAGATGATCTCCGATTGTCTTTCAGGCTTTATATGACTTGCTGTCAAGACCGTGAAGCTAGGAATTTGTCCTTTGCTTCGTTTGCTTTGGCATTGCGTCTGCTGTGTCGAGACGAACGTCGAGGTGGTGACCACTCCGCACTGGTGCGAGATGATCTCCGATTGTCTTTCAGGCTTTATATGGCTTGCCGTCAATACCCTGAAGCTAGGAATTTGGCCTTTGCTTCATTTGCTTTTGGCGCTGCGTCTGCTGTGTCGAGACGAACGTCGAGGTGGCGACCACTCCGCACTGGTGCGAGATGATCTTCGATTGTATTTCGGGCTTTATATGACTTGCCGTCAAGACCCTAAAGCTAGGAATTTGGCCTTTGCTTCATTTGCTTTTGGCGCTGCGTCTGCTGTATCTAGACGAACGCTGAGGTGGAGCTGGGATTTTGCCGTCACTCCGCTTTGCTGACCATGGGGTCTTTTGTTGACGTTGCATTTACATCCTGCTGGACTGCGAAGGAACGCCGTTGTTGACATTGCGTCTGCTGTAACGAGACGAATGCTGAGGTGGAGTTGGGATTTTGCCGTCACTCCGCTTTGTTTTGACCGTGAGGTCTTTCGTTGACGTTGCATCTGCATCCTGCTGGATTGCGAAGGAACGCCGTTGCTGATTCTTAGGCTGTAGATATTGCCGTTAAGATTTGGAACTAGGGACTATGCCGTGGCTCCGTTTCGTTGTGACTCTGAGGTCAGTTGTTGACGTCATGTATGCATCCGGTTGGAGTGAGGAGAAACGCCGTTGGTGATCTCTAAGTTGTCGATATCGACGTCGAGACCCTGAAGCTAGGGATCTATTTTTGCTTCGTCTGTTGACATTATGTCTGCAATATTGCGACAAATGTCGAGGTTGTCTCTGAGTTGTCTATGAACCGTCGAGATTTGGTTCGCTTTCTGGTAGAGCCTGTTAGGAAGGCATGGCTCCCTCTTTGTTTGTGCCCCTGGATTGTATACAGGGATCGATGTGATCTCCCCTGTAGAGCAAAAGTTTCATTCATTTTTTATATTATTATTTTATTTCCGCGATGCTCTATCATTTCAGCTTTTATATCGCGAAGGTCGCGATTGCCCAATCATTTCGGCTATTTTTCGCGGTGCCCAATCATTTCGGCTATTTTTCTTTTTACTCGCTGCTTTTTATTGCGAGTTGCCCAATCATTTCGGCTATTTTTCTTTTTACTCGCTGCTTTTTATTGCGAGTTGCCTAATCATTTCGGCTGTTTTTTTTACTCGCTGCTTTTTATTGCGAGCTGCTCAATCATTTCGGCTATTTCATATGCATTTTTAACTCGCTGATTTTTTATCGCGAGTGTGGAACTTGGAATCTGGTGCCAATCTCAGCATCAGCATCAGCATCGCTACAACTCGAATATTGCCAGGAGCGAATCATCATTTGCCATGAAAGGACTTGGAATTTGATACCGGTTTAGGAATCGGCATCGCTACAACTGGGATATTGCCAGGAGCGAATCATCATTTGCCTATGTCGATATTGAACAAAGGTGGCTTAGCAAACAGGGTTAGGATTCTGTCGACTAAGGCTTTTGACTTCATGAGCCGTAAGGGTCTCATAAAGGTATTTCTCCCTACGAGTCGTGAGGATATCGTAAGTGTGTTTTCTCCTTAGGAGTCCTGAGGATTCCTAAGTGTGTGTTCTCTTATAAGTCGTAAGGATCCTACAAGAGTGTTTTCTCCTTATAAGTCGAGAGGACTTACAAAGGTTGTTCACCATATGGACATATCCCTAGTCACGGGTGAGATTTTGCTGGGGAAATGTTTATTCACGCCCGTGGATTGTATGCAAGGGTCAGTATTGAGCCACTTGTAGAGCAGTATTGGAGGTTGTGGGGGTTGCTTAAGAACAGGTTCAGGTCTCTGTAACTTAAGACCTTATGAGCCGTGAGGGTCCCATAAGAGAGTTCTCCTTACGAGTCGTGAGGATCTCGCAAGTGTAATTTCTCCTTAGGAATCGTGAGGATCCCTAAGTGTGTTGCTCCCTTGTGAGTCGTAAGGATCTCACGCGGGTGGTTTCTCCTTACAAGGTCGAGAGGACCCTATAAGTGTCTTTTAACGAGGTTGCGCCCTTTCGGGTTTTCACAAACACTCGCCGGTAGCCCTGCTGTTTTTACTCACGGAGCCCTTTCGGGTTTTCATCCTTGTCCATTTTGCTTATGGACATACCGTTTTCTTTTTTTTTATTCTTTTTCTAACGAGGTTGCGTCCTTTCAGGTTTTCACAAGACTCGCCGGTAGCCCTGCTGTTTTTACTCACGGAGCCCTTTCGGGTTTTCATCCGTGCCCATTTTGCTTATGGACATACCATTTTTTTTTTATTATTTCTTTTTTTTATCACGTCGGCCTGAGGATGCTGCGGTAGTAGTTTAAAGACGTTTCGGTCATAGATCAACGTACGATTACGCAGCTAGATTTTGTCGCAAATCTTCGCATGTTTTTTGTCGGAGGTAGATTCCTTGAAGAGAAGGCTGAGGGCGATTTCTTCATCAGCGTCGCTTCCAAACGTGATAACTTGCGATCCCTTAGTGTCAGCTATGTGACAGTTGCCAACAGCTCTTTCGCGCTCATCTGTCGTGCTTTTCCGTTCCCGACGAGCCTTACGCTTCACTCGTTGAACGTGTCGTCGATGGGCAACATATCCCCGCCACCAGTTTTTAAAGGCTATGCACTCCTCGGTAGGGTGTGCAATCCTCTGATGGTATAAACAGAAGTTAGGATGTATGTCCGCTTCATCAAGACGTATATTGCCAGGGGAATTTCCTTTGAGAGAGGGCAGCTTCATTCCTATTGCCAAGGCCCTAGCGAATCGTTTCCTTACTTTAAGCTTGCTTTTGTTGGCGATAGGGATGCTTTGCTCCATTCGGGGCGTCTCGACCTTTTCCTCCAGCCGTTGGCGTTTGGCCTTTTCAAATATAGCCAGTTCACGCTCTCGATTGGCTTTGCTTTCCTGACGGGCTTCGTTTAAGAATGCATCAATCATTTCGTCTGATGGTCCTAGAAGTTCTGGTTCGGGACCTACCCCTAGTTTCTCTGTGCAAGAAGCCTTTTCATCGTCTGTAAACGAGTGAGAGATCACATGACAACTTGCTACGTAACCCTCAGATTCATCCGACAAGCTTTCTCCATCATCTTCCTCCTGAAAGACGTGGCCGAGGAACTCTTGGAGCGTGATGGGAGTCCGCGCCTTCTGATTATATTCCTCCAGCGCGTCGATTTGTTTTTGTAGGCTTGTGCGCTTGTCACCAGGCTTCATGGGCTTTTTGGTCTTCTTCTTCTTTTTCGAAGACTTTGACGGCTGGGTGTGCGAGCTTTGGCTATCACCACTGATCTTTGGAGTTGGGCGCGGCTTTAGCATCCCTTCTACGACCTCGGGTTCCAGTGGATTTTTCCACCTGATTGCCGGGCATGTGTGAAGATCTTTCAGCATCCTTTTCGTCTTGGCTGAAAGAGCGACCTCCCATGGAGCTTCTTTTATAAAAGAGCACGATGCCCCCGGCGTGCCCACCCTCTTAGGAGCATGAGGTTGTGGCGGGTTCACCTTCCAGTTTTCGGATAATGCGAACTTGCCTTGTAGGTACTGATCCTCGATCCATCCCTTAAAGACGAAGCAATCCTCGATCGGGTGACTTATCGTTTGGTGGTAAGGGCAATAATTGGGATTATTCATCTCGCTGGGTTGCGGTGGTCTCCTTGGATTCGGGAGATTGATAAGCCTATTGCGCATCGCCAGCTTGAACAGCCTCTTCGTTTTATCCCGCGAGAAGGAGTAAGGGCGCTTCATTTTCTCATTATAATACCACTGTCTCTCTTCCAGTTGATCCGCTAGCTTTGGGGCACTGGGCTGCTGTTGGGTGTTCGCAACGAAGGTCGCCTTCCCTTTACCCTTGTCGTTTCGGGGTTCCGGCTTCGGAGGAGACGGTCTGTGACCCATTTGATCCATCTGGGCTAACTTATCAATTAAAGCCTGGAATGTGGTCGGCTTGAAGAACATCATGAATTGCGAGATGGTTGCTTGCGGATCAAGAGTGCCCACGAACATGCCTACCGCAGGTGCTTCTTCGATGCGCTGTTCACATTTCGACCACAGATTCCGCCACCGTATTGCGTATTGGACCCAAGTCTCGCCTGGCTTCACCCTGGCATTAATTAGTGCCGTTATCGGGGTGCGTTCACCAGCAATCGCGAATCTTTGTGTAACAATAGCTCCGTCTCCGCAAATGTTTTGACAGAGTCGTTAGGTAGCTCCGAATACCATTCAAAGGCCGTTTCTGCTAAGCTGCCGACGAATTGACGAAGCAACAGTTTGTCACCGCCTCCAGTGTTGCCGCATAAGGCCCTGAATTGAGCGACATGCTGATGTGGATTCCCTGTCCCTTTATATACATGGAACTTAGGGATCATATATCCCGGCGGGTAACTGATTTGGTCATACCAGCCCGGATAGGGTCGCCCCGTTTTGACAACTTGACCGGCTGCCTCAGTTGCCTGGTGAACTCGTATTTGTTGAGCAATATAGTCGTCTAGTGCAGCTTTGGAAATGGTTTCCTCCTTGGCCGCTGAAAGGGCCGGAGGAGGATTAGATGTCTCCCCTCCGTCGTCTCCGACAATGATTGGAGGGCTTTCAGCTGGAGGATCCGGCTGTAACATCATTCCTACCATATCTTGGAAGAGAAGCGCCATTTGCTTTATGTTAGCCGCTTGCTCTGCGGCTTCTTTGTCCTTCTTTTTGAAGACTCTGCGTAAGAAGTCAGCATCGGTTTCTTACTCGTGACGCTGCTCTGATGATGCCTCCGGCCTTTCTTTTGGCCCGATGAGTGCAGCCATCACAGTCATCATCTCTTGAAGCTTCTGCTGTTGCTCCTGGGCTTTTGTCACGGATCGGGTGAGCGGTCGGTGACCCATCGAAGCGCGGCTATCCTCTTTCCCGGATGCCATATAAACAGTATGCACAGGGGCGTTTGTGTTCAGCGCTTTTACGGTTTGCCATGTTCACAGGGGCTTTTTGCGGCCTCCTTTTCTTTTGAGTGATTGACGTTGAGGGAGCCGTTGCAGTGGGCACCCAGCCAGCTGTTGCTCTTTCTGGCTTGACAGAGTAGTCCTTCTCCTGCCGAACCTTCATCTTTTTCTGTCGGCGGAGATAGTCTTGATCCATTACAGAGTCTTGGACTTGACGCCAGACCTTGTAAATTTTAGAGGACAGCCGTTGAGGGGGCTGCTCCAGCTTCACCTTTGGGGCATTATCCACAGGTGTAGGAGATCTTTTCAATATGGCAGTTGGCGAGTTTTTGCGCACCCTTCTTAGCGGTTCAAAGCTATTCCCGGTCGGAATAGCAACATTGATTTCCACCATCGGAGCTGGTGGAGTAAATCCAGAGGGAGAGCTGCCCCCAGCCTTCCGTACTCGGCGCCAGTGACGACGGCGAGCATGTCGCGCGGATGGTGTTGGTTCAGCCGTAGGGGTGACCTCCTCATGCCCCATGTGTTGGTCATAATTCGCTGTTATCAGCCTTTTAAAGACCGACGTCCGTTGAATAGGGACAGCCAACCGATCGAAAGCAGACTTCCGAGTAGGGGAAGCAACCTTGGTGATTTCTCCTGGAACGGGAGCAGGGTTGGTTATCCGCTTCGGGATAACGCCTTCTGGTATTGCAGGCTTCTTCATGGGCCCGTTGGAGCTCTGGCCTAGTCTGTTAAAAACCGAGGCAGTGGAGTTGGGCGACCCGTTGAGAGGGGCCGCGGTAGTTGTAAGCCGATCAAAGACCGACTTCTTTGGAGCTTCTTGCGATGTCATTGGGGTATTGAAGCTCATCGGTGGGAGCATGGTCCCGAAGAATAGTCCAGTGGTGGCTTGAGTTACCTGCTCCACTGGCATCTTGAAAAGAGAGGCCGCTTGGGGCCCGTAAGTCACTCCTCCAGCGAGGATGGAGCAAGAGTTGCAGTTGCAGGTAGTGCAGTTTGAAGCCATTAATCTTCTGTTTTATGCACAGAGCAAGACACCAAATCTTAGTACCTCGAATCCACAGGCAACCATAACAAACCGCGATTCGTTCGCGAACATGACACACGAAGTGTGGAGTGGAAAGAGGAAAAGGTCCCACCGGGCGTGCCAAAATCTGTTCCCCTCCGAAAGACGCGCAAGTCGCGATGGGTGTCTTGCCTGAAATTCGGGGCAGATGCTAATTGGTGCTATCCGTCCACTTCTCCGAAGATACCAAGTTGATTTATGGCACCATGTATCGAAGGTTTAAACGGATGCGGCCGATGTAGCAGACTTCGTCAGATTCCCTCTCGTTTGAGGGGTTTTTGATTGTGGGGACGCTCTTCCCTGCAGGCGCAAACCCTTGCAGTTAATTACGCTACCGCATCGCGGTAACAACTTTCTCCTTCTCCAGATAGTCACTTCGTGTCGTGGGTGTTTGTTTTGTTTCGATTGCCCGTGGATTGTATACGGAGACTAATTTGTGTTGTCGCCCATAGGACGTGGATTAGTCCAAATCCGTATTTTCTTAGATTTGGGTTTGGAGTTTTGGTCTAAGGATACGTTAGCCATATTTGAGGCTAAGATCAACTTAAACGTTTGTTAAGGATACGTTAGTCTAATTTGAGACTAAGATCAACTTAACGGGATCGTTTGGATCCGACAAAAGAGCATTTGGGCTCTATTGTTCTAGTTTAGGGACATAGTGGTCCAATGTCAGTTTAGGGACATAGTGGTCCATTGCCAGTTTAGGGACATGGTGGTCCAACATTCCCATTTTGGGGACGAATATTGGTTTAAGGACATCATAGTTCATGAGTTTAAGGACCCCACAGTCCGTAGCAATGTATGGTTGTCGGGACCCGTCACCTCTCTGACGACGTTGAAGGATTACAACGACAAATATCAGAGGAGTTCAGAGATGTACCCTTGAACCGGGTGTAAATTGATTTGGGAGAGCAGTTGCGCTCAGTTCAATTTAATTTGAGGACTTATGGCCAGAATTGGGTTAATTCCATTTGAAAATGTTTAACATTTTGTTCATGATTGGCCTGTTTAGGCCTTTGCTTGGGCTCTGCCCCCTTTTTAAAATAATGCACAGCATTGGGCTTTTTAATTAAATGCATAGCATTTATTTTGGCCTGTTAGGCCTTTTTAATTGGGCTCTGTCCCTTTTCTTTAATAATGCAGAGCATTTGTCTTGGTTTATTAGACCTTTTAATTGGGTTCTGCCCCTTTTTAATAATGCAGAGTATTTAATGGTCTTACAGTGCGCCACGTGGCCTGTCAGGCGCTCTGCGCCAGTTAAAGAGCGCAAGGCACTAGCACACGTGGAGGTGACACGTGTCACCCTCTGGTGAGCGCAAGTCTGTTAGCGCAGTGTGCTGCGCTAGTGCGCTGCTGACACGTGGCGCTCTGGTGCAGTGCGCCAATTCAAGAGTGCAGCGCTCTGTTTTGGAAGCGCAAGGCGCAGATTGACACGTGGCGCTCTCTGGTGACTTGCGCCAGTCCAAGAAGCGCAACAGCGCAAATTAAGAGTGCATGGCACTGTTCCAATAGCGCAGAGCGCATCTTGATCTAATTTAGATTAAAGAAAAGAATCTTTTTTCTTATTCCAAAGAGGTTCTACCTCAAGATTCAAGAACCAATGGTTCATCAAAAGGTTGTGCCTTTATATAGATCAAAAGATCTAATGAAGTAAATTACTTCTTTAATTTTTGATTGGATCTTTTTTTTCTTTTTTTTTGAAGATCTTGATCTTATTCTTAGATCATTGATCTTTTTAGAAGAAATTCTTCTTTTTTTTAAAGGTTTACCTTTTTTTTTCTTTGAGTTTTTTCTCAAAGTTTTTGGAGGAGCTCCGTATCTCTATCTCTGTATCTTTTAGACTTGGAGTCTAGGGTCCTTTATATAGTGTCAATTGATTTGTTAAATTAGTTAAAGAGATCTTTCTCTGATTGATTTAGGGATGTTTCTCCACCGCTGGATCTTTGATCCTAGGGCTTCTGTTTTACAGAAGATAATCTTCTTGTTTTAGCAAGATTAGAAAAATCTTTCCAAAATTTTATTGTTTAAATGTTGGCACAGTTGGCGCAAGCGCACCTCCGCTTGACACGTATCGCGCAGCGCAGCTGCGCTGACACGTGTCGCGCAGCGCAGAGCACAAGTCAACTGAAGCGTTGCTTCCTTTATTATTTGAATTTTTAAAATAGAGCTTTGCTCTGATTGGGGGGAAACAGAAGCGTTGCTTCATTTTCCGCCTTGGAATTTTGAACAGAGCATTGCTCTGAAAGGGAGATTTTCTCCTTTATTATTATTTATTTATTTATTTATTTATTTATTTTTTCTTTTATTGTTATTATTTTATACGGAGCGGGTTTTGAGCCAAAATTTTGGCGGGAACAATAGCAAACTGCTCCAAGTCCTCAATACTGGGCTCGATCTCTAGTGAGTTGGATCCACCTGACAACATTCCAAAGAAAGATGAAAAGGAATGTCGTCAGCGAACAATCGCTCGGTAACTCCCAAAGAAATAGATAAAAAAGAGAATATAGCTGTATAATGTTATCTTTTGTTCTGTTATCGCAGTTGTTTGTACCTTGGTACAGAATATGCCAGTGGATATGAGTAGAGTCCTACTATTTCGGAGACTAAGATATACGGAGCATAAGGAACCGTTAAGCCACGGTACAAAAGCAATAGATATACATGTTTGGTGTATTAAAGTGACCGTCTCGTGTCACTTCTAACACATTCCATACCAGTCTACCCCTTTAAAAACCCCGTATTGTCTTTTATATTGATTGTATTATTTTGTTTCATATATGGATGACTTGCCGAAACCATAATATCATGTAAACAGAATGGATATAAATGGATAGTCATGTAATCAGAGCATATCCATAGCTCAGTTCGGTCGAGTCCTGTTGATATAGATGGAATTCTGGTATAAACGGATTCATGTTGTATTGTAGTTATATTTGAATTGGATTCAAGTCAGATTGATTTCATATTAGATGGAGACTCTGTCTGAGTCAGACACTTTGAAAAGAAATTGAAGTCCTGAATTAGTTTTAATATTATCGGTAACTGCTGCACATGAACGGCAGGATTTGTGTTTTTATCCAAGACAATTACCTTGTTGATAACACGATTGTTAGGTTGTCTACCTTAGATAGGAAAGCACCCATATTCTCCGGTTCCCGAAGACTCAAGAGAACTGGTCCCGCTTAAACCTATGTTTACTAGGATCCTTATTGTAAATTAATATAACTGAGGGGGTTTTATGAAAAATAGTTTTGATATATTTTCAAAATACACATCAAATATTCAATTATCGTCTTTAGGGTTTCCATTATTGTAATTTTTATAAAGTGAAATATTCTAGTGGATATAACCTAGATTTCATTGTATAAGATATTTTAGTGTAATCTTGGAATGGTATTGAATTGTAAAGGCAGTTTCTTGAAATTTGTGATTCTTTTGATTTAGAAAACATGGAATATATATATTGTATACTTAAAGTAGATATTTTGATAGTATTTATATATATCTAATATTTTAAAAAATATAGAATTTATTAATTAAATAGAAATCACATTTTTCTTAAAAATTGCATTAAAAATTCTATCGAGATCGAATGCTCCTTGCGAAGGTCTGCATCTCGCTCTACTAGGCTTGAGCACGTGCGATAACTAGCACCATCCCGATCAGGGTTCCTCAAAATGGGTTGTAGAGGCGCAATTACACGGAATTAAATAACACACTTTTTAAAGAAAACGGTTTTTGAATGTTTAAGATATTTAATCATAAACTAGTATTTTCCCATAAACTAATGTCCCAAGAGTTATCGTACTATATAAAAAATGTGTGTTGTGATAAGGTATGTCATTACCTTGTGAGTTTTCTAAAGGTATTATAAGGGAATATGTTGAATTGTGTTGAAAATAAAGTATATGGTATTTAACTGTAAAAATGCGATAAAAGTCGCATAATAGATTTTTTTGAGATGAAACTTGTTCTGATGTGTTTGTTTATGTTTATTGATCATTATGAGGGATATGGTATTTTATTGTTTAAGAAAAATGGAGTTTTTAAACAAAAACGAATCGGAAGTCGGAATAACTCTGCTTCCGACGAGTTTTGAAAATAGATTGTTTTAGAATAGAGATGGAGGAGGGGAGAGGGGACTTACAAATTTGAATCAAAGAGAAGAGGTAGGGAAAGACTTTGGAATCGCCGGAAAGTCGTTTCTTCGCCGGATTCTTCTTGAAATATCGTCGGAACTTCGACCTTTGCTAGCTCCACTTGCACAACTTTGGCCTTGGAAATTTTAGAGAGTTTTTATAATGGAATTATGAATGAGAAGGGGTGAAATGTAGTGTGGTATTTATAGGGAAAATTAGGGTTTAGGGTAATGAATTTGAGAATTAAAATATGCATTAAAATGTGAATTAATACCCATTTTTAATTCTCTGGAATTGTGCAGAAAAATCAAACAGCATGGGGATAGTTGGGTAGGCCAAGGGGTTCTGGGGTTAGAGGGCCCCTACGGATTTACCCGGCGGTGCCGGCCTCCCCTTTGAATCTCGCCGATCCAATCCTGTGGGATGGGCTTGGAATTCATGCCATATGTCCCTGTCGCTTGGTATATTTCAGTGCATGTGTTTGTTTACTTTGTGAATTTTCATTTTACATGTAATACACGTGTAAACCTTTGGGCTTCTAAAAGATTAAAAGAAAAAATCAATTAAAAATATATGTGGCTGGTGGAATTCAATCACATGGGCTACGTCACAGTAGTGCAAGGCTTTACCAATGAGCTACAAGTGCTTTCTTGCTGTTCAAAAGCAATTAAAATACTCATAGTGTACACAATATTGCAAATACTCCATTTGTACATTAAAATTTAATCAATCTCATGTACACCGAAACAGAGTTGTTACAGAGTATTCGGTCTCGAAAGGAAATAAAAAAAATACTGTTTTTAAGAAATACGACTTTTCTAAACAAAACAAACTTTGGAAAATTTATATAAAACTATAAATTCGTATTTTCAATAAAAAATAACTTGTGAATATATATATATTTTTAAATAAAGATTATAATTTTAATAAAATACCAACAAGTTTCCAAAAATAGTAGTTTTCATAAAAGTACCATAAACTTTTAAAAGTTAGATTTTATCACTAAAATACCACAACAATTAAAAAAATACATGTTCATGAAAATCCTAAATATTATAAATCATCCTCGGGGTTTATTTTAAACCATATTAAAGTATTTTTCACAAAACCCCCTCAAGAAATGCAAATAATATAAATACAAAGTAAGCAACAACAATAAATATTTAAGGACTTTAGATTAATATAGATTTAAGCGGTATCATTTCTCTTGAGCCCCGGAGAGCCGGAGGAAGTGAATGTTTGCCTATTCAAGTTAGACAACTTAACGGAGTTATCAAGTGGTAATTGTCTTGGAAAAAGACACAAATCCTGCCGTCCATATGCAACAGTTGCCGATTTCTCCTAAACATAAGATCTTTAACAGTTAACTCAATTCATATGAAAAAGACTATAACCCAAATCTAAACTTGAATATGAACTCGAACCCAGTCTACTCGAACTAACTTGACTCGAACCAAGATTGCGATTGATATGACTCGCATTTCACTCGACTTCATTTTACACCTTTTGCAATCTATGAATTCGATCAAGACATGTTATAATCAATCAATTAAATTAATTAAGTATATTATACAGTTATTGACTATTTATACCCGGGATGCTTGAGATAGTTTCTTGTGTGAATCCCACGGAGCTTCAGGAGTCAACATCAGTCGGATCAACTCATCCACAATCTAGAGCTCCGATGCTAACATATAAAATGGGCCTGTGTTTCCTTACTCTTGGGGCCTACTCTTGAGCTCGTGAATATTTCTACGGTTGCGTTGACATTCACACTTGTAACTTAACGTTAACATAGTGACCATATAGAGACTTATAGTATATATTTACCCATGAACATATTCTTTTACTCGTCATATATATATATATATTCTACACATGTCATTTTTTTACTCTTACTTTATCATCGGGAGTTACCGAACGCTAGTTCGCTGACAAAAATTCCATCCACCTTTATTTTCTTGGAATGTTCGTCAGATACGGTCGAGACGGAGGAAGTAGAGGCCACAAAGGAGGGCTACAACCGAATTGCTACTTAGGATTAGCTTAGCTTCACTTTTTATTCAGTTTATGTATGCCGCATGTTTAGGCATTTTCCTTTATTGTATTTACTTTCCAGTTGAAACTCATATACTTGTAAATATTTAAAGTTGAATGTAAATAAAGATATTTATTGAAAATTTTACTGTCTCCATTTATTCTTGTATTGTGTATTATTGTTTCAATACGCTTAGTATATTTATTTAGAGAATGACCTTCTCTGAATAAATATGCCGCGGACTTGCCACATCATCGTTTCCATCTACTGGGAAGCGGGGCGTGACACATAGTAACTTGAGAGGACAGGAAATGACATACATCCATGACACGAAATGATTGTTTACCATGACAAGTAATGACATGCATCCAGGACATGATATGAGTTGATTGTTCACCATGATTGCATGAACACTGAATTGACATCACACGCTTCTTGTTTAGAACAATTCATGATTTAAACCAATTTGTTACTACCTGTTTAACATATCACCTGAATTTACTGCTATATAATCCGACATCTTCTTGTTTACATGATAACTTCTCTTTATACACCCTTATTACTATTTATCTTGGTAAATTTACCCGGGTGCTAGCTCACTGACGGATATTTCTGTTTGATTGCAATGTCCGTCAGCGATGGCTTTTATGGAGGATGAAGCGATGCTAGCGGAGCGGGAACCATCTGCGAAGGATTTCGCGTATGCACAGGCTCAAGTAGAGCTCGACCCATCTCACCCTTAGTTAAGCTTTAGTTTGTTTGTTTTATGAGGAAACTCGTGATGTAACTTAACTTTATTATCTGGGATGTTGTAAGACTTATGATATTTTGTAACCTATCTCGTGTGTGTGTGTGTGTCCTGGTTGTTGGTTTTTAAGACTCGGTATTTCTTAATGAATTTACTACTGTGTGACAGACGCTTAGCGTGTCTATATCGAGAAAGAGTGCTTCTCAGTATAGATATGCCGTGGGTCTCGTCACGTTCCCGCTATTGTGTATTTATTTTAGGAAGTAGGGCATGACACAAGCTTTAACAGATAGGCCGAAAAGAAACAAGAAAATGCTAAAGCCTAATAAGCGGTCGTAAAATGGGCGTAGTCTTCTGCGTGGCTTCAATCTCCATAGTTCCGTCTCGGTCTTCTCGTAGCCCTAGCGAACATTTCAGGAAAGAGAGGCAAACATCTGTCAGCGAGCTATACCTCAAGAGGGATTTATAAGCAATAAAGGTAAACTAAAGTATAGTATGACGCAATGCCACAAGTATGCAAGTAAAGCGTGGGTAAGGCATTTTTTAATAACTACTTTTCATATTTTTGTTTGTTTTAGATCGGTATCGTAAGGGTACACGAGTTCTTAGGAAAATTCCGTTAATCCCACGGAACAACAACATTCATAGACATGAGGGTTAGCATTACGTTTATAGCTTGGAATCACAACAATATATATAAGAGGGTTAGCATTCCGTAAATCTCTAGAATCACAGTTAACAAGAGGGGAATCCCGAAAAACGTCATACCGACTTACTAACCCGAACCACCCAATCCAATGTGCATGTGTGTTTAAGTTATATCGATTAAGGGTTGGCATACGAAACCAACCAGACATGGAAACGAGTTTTGCTTTCTAATTCGAGTCTTTCCAGATCTACCTCATGTCTAGCGTCCATTCGCTCAAGCATAATCATTTTCAAGTATATGATAAGGTAAAGTTTATGTCATGTCTGGTTATAGTATCCGTGTCTAGGTATTACAAGATTTCGCTTTCGAGGTGAAACTAAGTGATCAAAGAATAATAAGTGTACGATCGTATTTTTAATCGGTTAAAAACAAGTCTAGCATCTTAAAAGGTAATCTTTAATGTGCTTGAGTAACTAAGTTTATAAATAACGGTTATTCAAGGGTAATCGATCCTTATTTGGTAGAAAAAGTTACTCCAGCAAAAAATTATTTAGGGAAAATTTGGTAGCATTTCGACAGTAATTAGATAATATTTAGGCAGCACTTTGGCAGCATAACGGCATGAAAAAAGTAACGTTTAGCATGTAATGTGGGGTCTTAGCAATAGAGTTACAGTTTTGGTAGTTCTACCTTATCAAAGGTGCAAGATTTCATCAAGACTTAGTTTTAAAAAAAAGTGTTACTTAAACGAGCGAGGTATTCGTACTTTCAGTTAATTGTTAGATCACATGGAAGCATGAGGGTGTTATCCGGATTTAGGTTTATGATAAAGTAACCACAAAAGTACAGAATCCGATTGAGAAGTGAGGCGAGGGGTACAATGGGTGAGAGGCGGAAACCTACCTTGTTCGATTATCGATTCGTGCTATTTACAACTTTCTCTAGCATTTTATATTTCCTTCGATTTTTTCTGTGTGCGAGACCAGGATCATAGAGTCGGGGATTGAATCAGAACCGTACAAGATTTTCCCTTGATTTTTTTGAGCGTCAGAGGTGTGAGAAAAGTGAGAGAGTTGAGGGGTGTTTATAGGGTTTCCTTAACATGTGTTTTTTTTAAAAAAGCCCAATACCGCAGCCCCCACAACGCGCGCGTGGGCTAAAATGTCGTCCACGTGGCCTCTTCTCACGCGCCCATGTAAGCGCGTGGGGCCATGCAGGGCCCACACGCGAGCACAAGCTGGCGTGGGTGCTGGGTTGGGCCGGATTTGTTCTGGCCGGGCGGGTCCTGGTTTCTAATTTTTTTAAAATTAGTTTTAAAAACAGTCTCAAAACCCTTTCCTTTATTCAAAAATAGTTTTAAATATCAGGAAAATGTAAATAAACTCTAGAAAAATTTTAGACGGTTGTTTTTTCTATTTGTAATAATTCTTCCTTAAAAATAATTCCTTTTTAAAAAATTCTCTCTTTAAAATAATTTTTTTCTATAATTAAAAATGCTTTAAAAATAGTTTTATATGTCAGAAAAATCTAATTAAATTCTAGAAAACTCTAAATAATTATTTCCACTTTTATATTAAGCTTTATCCCAAAGAAAAATTCGTTTCTAAATAAATAAATTCCTTTCCCTCTTAAATAAATTCTGATTTTTAAAAAAAAAATCCAATTAAATTTCTAAAAATCAATTAAAACCTTTAACCAATCTATTCCTTCAATATAAATTTAATTCTCTCTTAATGGAAACTATCAACATTAAAATATCACGAAAGAAATATTTAGCTCCAAAAATAAAATATGCTTTTATTTATTATATGAAAATTACATTCATTACATCATATACTCCTTAAAATAATTTCGTTCTCGAAATTTTCGAAAATTCTTTTCTAAAACTAAAATTCTTTTAATAAATAATATTTGAAAATCTTTTTTCTTAAAACAATACTTTCTTTTTCTTTTCTTTTCTAAAATCAATAAAATCTTTTCTTAACCGAAATAGTTTTCCCTGCCTTTTCCAAAACAAAATTCTCCTTTATAATCTACAAAACATAAAAGCAAGATTAAATTCAAACAAAACTTTATTTATTTTAAAACGGGCGTGGTCGTTACACTTTCCCCTAAACAACCCGGATTCAGTGGCGGGCCAGGATCTGGGTCAGGTGAGGCAAGAATTTTAACAACTGAAAGCTAAATTTGGACAGAATGACCAAAAATTTGCCCTCCATGAAATTTTCTCATAAACGCTGCCTAAATTTTTTTAGAATTGCTAATTATCCATAATTTCTCACAAATGATCTTAAAAGAGGGGGGAAAAAACTAAAAAGAAAATATAATCCTCATAATTATTTCTGTCAAATAACATGAAAGGAGACCAACTCTCCAAAACCTAACTTTTGTATGTAGCAAACCTGATCGTTTTTCTTGGTAATGTTGGAAGGTTTCTCATGGTCACCATCCCAATCAGAACTCATGTGCCTAAAGCAATAAATCTAAATTCAAGAGCGAATAATAAATCGTTTTCGTTTTGTTTCCATGCATACACATTTTTTCCATATTGATTTCTCTTGTATTAAGATGATATATCACATGCATTGATTATAGAGTAACACTTTTGCTGTGATACAGTGGAATCCATACAGGCTATATGAATTTCTATTGAATACAAGATGAACCATATTATCCACCGTCTAAATACTTGTATCATATGTCCTGCGTTATATCAGTTGTGTATATCTATAACCTCAATGGTTTCCATTTATTACTCTAGATTATATTTATAATCACTCTTACAATCACATCCTTCCAAAATAAACTTGGTATTTTAAGTTTATTCCTACCCTCAAGCATAGTCACATAATTCGTGAATTATTCGCCGAGTTCGCGAATAATTCACGAACTTTTGATCAGCCGACTTAATCGTCAAATTAATCGGCGGACCGAATAATTCGCGAATTATTCCTGAATTATGTTAAAAAACAACGAACAATTCAAAACACAGCAAATAATTCACAAAATCAAAACACAGCGTCTCATTTATTAATTTCTTGTTCGAAATCCTTTCTGAACATTTTCCGAACACTTACCGAATCTTTTCTAAATATGCCGATTTTTTCCGAATAGTTTTCCGAATCCGAATTTTCGATAAACCTGACTATGCCCTCAAGAAAGCATTTAAGCCCATATAATTTTTTAATTGCAAATCATACACCAAATTTATAAAGTGCAAAGGATCCAAAGAGTAAATGAGACGCAAGACAGCAATCCAAGTGAATCTCCCTCGAAGGCTTCTTTCATTCTCTCTCCTCTCTATTACACACACACACTGAAGGTAACAGATCAAATCGAAACCCTAGATCTGATCCCCTTCTCAATCGCCAGGGTTTCCAATGGAGTGTATCAAGAGCGCAGCGCGGTCGGCTCTCGTCGCCTTCGCCCCCGATGCGCCGTACCTCGCCGCCGGCACCATGGCCGGCGCCGTCGATCTCTCCTTCAGCTCGTCCGCCAACCTAGAGATCTTCGAGTTGGACTTCCTCTCCGATGAGCCCGAGCTCAAAGTCGTCGGCGCCTGCCCTAGCGCTGAGCGATTCAATCGCTTGTCATGGTCCAAGCCTGTAGCGGGATCGGGGGATTATTCATTAGGGCTCGTTGCTGGTGGATTGGGTGATGGGAGCATCGGAGTTTGGAATCCCAACAAGCTGAACGGGTAATTCTTACTTGGTTTTCTGAATTTTTGCTCAGATCTGTTGATTTCTTAGAGATCAAGACATAAAACTGATAATTCTCTAATACTCTTAATTATTCATTAATGGTGTATAGATCCGGCTTCAATTATATCGGGTGAATTATCAGTTTATGATTGTGTAATTGCTAAAAACATTTTGCTAGAAGAAGGAAGAATTGCTTTGATAGTTCACTTCACCTTTCAAAAGATCTAACCTTTTTAAGAATTTACTCAATTTATAAATCTACACTTCCAATTATAGTTTTCCTCCTGGAGCCGTTTTTATTCTAGGTATACAAATGCATTTTTCTTGTTCTAGTATTTGGAATTCAGTTTGTTCCCAACGGGTTTGTCAAAGCGAAGAAGTGGACTTGGATGGGATCCGCTTTCAGCTTGAAAATCCTTTGGGCCTTAAAAGTTACTATCGAAGAATAAACAGAATGTCATAAGGCTTTTTTCATCTTCAAAATTCCATGGAGCCTTGTGCATCTGTGCTCCACAGCTGATTCATCTTCAAAATTCCATGGAGCCTTGTGCATCTGTGCTCCACAGCTGATGCAATCATGACTATCTAGATCCCATTTGTTATGGTTGTACATAGAAATCATGATATGGGGTTAGGTATTAAATATAGAAAAAACAACATTCTATTTAATTTCCTCATCCTAAGCGTGGAATCAAGCAACCATTTTGATTCTGAGTAGGCTAACTCTATTACTTGCTACGTAATGGTTGGTAAGGGGGGGGGGGGGGGCATTTGGTTATATTCGTTCATTGCAAAACAATTCTGAATTGGGCTGGAACTTATTGCACCGAGAACAAACACCAATTATATAAAAAGAGAAATCTTTTAATATCTATATGAAAATTGAACTGTTTCAGTTTTAAATAAAAAGACAACCATATTTGCGGCACGTTAGCTTTCAACACGTTTAATTTTATTTAACTAGCATAATAATTGTAACCGGGCTGGCAACTTCGATTTTATAA
Source organism: Agapanthus africanus (assembly GCA_030015575.1). Lineage (NCBI taxonomy): Eukaryota > Viridiplantae > Streptophyta > Magnoliopsida > Asparagales > Amaryllidaceae > Agapanthus > Agapanthus africanus. Next base: position 193,947,580 of record CM057339.1, on the reverse strand, counting down.
CGTGATCTGCTATAAGCTATGAGCAAATGATATTATCTCAACACGACAACTCTTTCACACTCTCTCCGATTTCACCCATATACATTTCTAATATGCTGAAAGATGCTAGATGATGCATTATGATTGCAACCCTTCACGTATGACTTTTTACCAAATTCTTCTCTCCCCTCATCACTACGTGCTACTCTTTATCCATCACTTCGATCTCACGCGGCTAATGATTGTGCATCATTCTTCGATTTTTCACCAACGAACACACTCTATTCTCTATACTCAGATGATGTAACGTGGCTAATGATGACGCACCATTTATCTTTTTCATCCTTGTATCATAGTTTCACTACTTAGTTGTAACCTGTGATGATTGTGCATCTTTTTTCTTGTTTCAATTTTTAACCCATGTAAATGCTTAGGCTGATAAGTACTGATCATGTTACAACGTCTTACATGTATCAATAACTGCAGAATTGCCTTTTGTTTTTAATGGTGAGAACTGTTTCAAGCACGCATGCCTATGACTTTGGCTTTATAGAAACAAAAGCTGAGAGTCGAGCCGCATGATTTACTATTAAACAAGGCGCAATCCGGGTACATGGTTAAGATATGATAGTTTGGAAAAAAAAATTGCCTTCAACAACGTGCGAAAATATTACGCGGAATAAGTAGAGTTGGTGCTGTAATTAAAATTAAAGCAGACCAATTGTAATAATAAATATTAAAAAAGAGTTTTTTCAAAACAACTTGCCTTGGATTTGTAAGGTCACAATGAAAGAGAACATATGATTTTTCCTTCATCTTGGATTTGAGTACTGGATCATAATTGGTTGATTCATAGCCTTAAAGCCTTCAAAGTTTTAATGCTCGTATTCAACTTATATAAAAACCTTTGCCTGCCAAATTTGTTGTTGCAGGAGTCCTATTATCTCAAGACCAGTTCTTAGTGGTTTAATGTTAACGAGCGATTTCTTCCCATCCTTATTTTTGGAGATTAGAATTTTACTAATAAACAATATGATTTTGTCATTTAATTCAAGGAGTTGGTGTTGAAAATGTAACTTCATAGCGACTAAATATAATATGTGTTTTTTGGATTCATGCAAGACATGCTTAAGTGCTCTTTTCTTGGAGCGAACATCAGAGTTTGAAATGTCGGCACATCGTCGAAATGTCACCAAAATGTCGGGTTTGGGAAGAAAACGACACAGACATGCAAAAAGATTTCGGGTAAAGATATTTGGTGAATGCCGGCTGACATTTCGTGATTTCGGCTGAAATATCATGATATTTGTGTTTAAGCCGACATTTTACTGTTGCGAGAAATTTTTTTTTAAGAGTAATTTTCTTTTTTGGGTGTGGGCTTGGTAAATAACCCGGTCCATTTGGACCAATTTACTTTCCAAGATGCTCGTTTTATCTCCCTCATTTCATCTCTCCTCCTCCAGCCCTCGTTTCAAGTAGGATTTGAACCTATGACTGTTCGCTTAATAGACGACCGCTCTACTACCGAGCTATTGAGAAATATATAACTAATAAAATTAAAAATCCGAATAAGTTAATATTTTTTCAAAAAAATAAGTTATATATATGAATGACGTTTTAATTACAAAAATGTAGAATTCGATATTTGATAATACTACACGGCATTTCACGATATCCCACATCAAAATCTTTGGACCGACAAGACATCCACATCCAAAATTTAGAACATTGGTGAACATGACAAGTCTTAAAATAAAACGTCAACATGAGGCCACATAGGTGTTTGTTTGCTAATCATTACTTTTGCATTTACATTTATATGCAGTTGAGCTCATATTTTTAAATTGAAAAAAATTAGGATACAACTATTGATTATTATAATATTTTCAAAAAAAACTCCGCCATTGTGTTTGAGTGTCTTATTTTTTCAGTCCCAAGCTAAGGTAGGAAAAAGAAGGAGGGTTGTGATAGGTAGCCGCTAGCCAGGGTAAACATAGTCGGAATGTCGGATTTTTATGAAATGAATTCTACTGAAATTACGTTGGGGATGAAGGAAATGGCCCCTGACAGGGCATAATGGAAAAGAAGGATTCATATACCCGACTCCAAAAATTTGGGTTGAAGGCTTTGTTGTTTCAAACAAAAAACGTGAAATCCCTTTTTTATATGCATTTTTCTTTGAGTAATGAAAAGATGGGCATTTTGCTGATGTATAAACGAGTATCAGTATCTATTGTGACAAATCTCAGGTTTTACAGACACAGTGAAGCAACTTTTAGTCACGAGGTTATCTCACATATCACAGACAGAACTGGATTATGAAAACTGCTAACATACTTTATAGCAATTATGCCCCATAAAATTGAAACTAACTTTAATTTCAACAAATCAGAACTTCTATCATGTAAGATTCTTTGAATTACATCTTTAAACGAATCAAGATAAAAAAACTAGTAAATTATCTAAACCTAAAAATTTTCCATTTCAAATATCGAACTAATAACATGCAATTATCATGATCTTAAATATTGCAGTTTTTCTTCTTACAAAATATTTGGTTAGTCGCCGCCTCTTATAGACTGATATGGAGAATCTAATATTTTATTGCAGTTCAGAAGATCAGAATAACACTTTTATTGCGCGGCTTGAAAAGCACACTGGCCCGGTAAAACATTAAAATTAGCCTTGTTGGATTCTCTATTAGAAATTTCTTTTGATTTGACTTCAACATATCCATGCCTATTTGGAATTGCAGGTTAGGGGTTTGGAGTTCAATGCACACTCACCAAATCTGCTTGCTTCTGGGGCTGATGAAGGGGAGCTCTGCATTTGGGATTTGGCCAAACCTCCAGAGCCTAATTTGTTCCCATCTCTGAAGGTATGCTTTGCTTTCTTGTTTTACGACACAGTGTGAATGGATGATCATATTACGAAGCAATCAACAAATTAGCTTATTCTTATCTTAAGGAATATCATAATTCATTTGGTTTTACTATATGCGTATTAGTTTATTTTCAAGGTTTGGTGGCTAAATTGCTGTAACCACCCTGATGTTTACTAACTTTGCACTTATACTTATGGTTTTTCACATCGCTTATTGCTTGGAATTTAGTTAGTCCCCATACATTATAAATTTTAAGGACAAGTATGAAAATTTTAAAACCCTCAGTTTGAAACAACTGTGCCCTTTCTCTAATCAAGTAATCAACCCAATAAGGTGTGTTACTGGTAGGGGTAAGGGAGGTTGAAGAAGAGATCTGGGAAGTGTTGGGGTCAAAACTCACATGCCGGTTGACTAAGTCAAAGTCAACCCCAAGCAAGCGGGCCCAACCCCAAGTCAAGACCGAGCATGGAAGCGGACAGTTCCATACCAAATAGGAGGCAATAAATTAGTTTAAATGCAGTTTTTAGCATAAATGTATGAAAAATAGGCAAAAAGCCAAAATTTTGTAAACCCAATGGCTTATGTGCAAAAAGAAATAAGCACATAAGGCATGGGGTAGCACAAGTGTCATTTGGAAAAGACCAAGGGGCTATATGTATAGCGTGTAGCCTATAAAAGGCAAACACGATGAGAAAATCAATAACAACTTTCATTCTTTCATAATTTCTGGGGTTCTGTGCCTCATCCTTCTTTAAGGGTTTAGACCCTCTTCTTTTTTTTTGAATTAAATCAAGAGTTTAACTCTTCTTTCCCCAAAAAGGAATAGTTTTTTCCTATAAAACCCTTGAAGGGGAGATTAAATCTCCCAACAAATCTCCAAAAGAGGGATTTTAAATTTCACCATCCCTTTTCTCCAAGATCCAACAAAACGAGAGGAGGAAGAAGGAATCCATCTCAAAAGAACTCATTTTAGAGAAGTTTAAGGCTTGAAGAGGAAGAAAAGAGACATTTTTTCACCATTCAAGATCTAAATCCTTTGGGAGTTTCTCCAAATCAATCTCTGAGGAGATCAACTCCAAGATCCGAATCCTCAAAGAAGTTTAACCCCAAATTCAGATCTTTTAGGAGTTTTAACTCCAAAATAAAAATCCGTCGTTTTCTAGGAGTTTAACTCCAAAGTCCCTCGGGAGTTTAACTCCCAGTCCAAGGGCTAAGCCTTTTTTTTTTATGGCGCCCTGTCGGCGGCCACGTGCCATCTCACGCGTCCTTAGGACGCTCTTGACCCTTCTTTTCCCCACATGTTTCTACTCGAAACACTATCCCGTTAGAAAAAAATTCTAACGGGGTGCTGCCCCGCACCCTATAAGGGGCTGGTAACCCTCATGACCCCAGCCCGCTATCCGGATAGCGGGACCTCCGTAAACTCCGCGAGACCCCCAATACGTCCAAAACACCTTCAAAACACAACACACGCACACTACACATTGAGTCCGCATTACCAATTTTACTCATCAATCAGAGGTTCCCTCGTTCCAAGGGTAAGGGGTAATTAACGACAGTTTAGTCCACGACTGCCGGAGATTCGGGTCCCCACAATCAATAAACCTCAGTCTACCCTAGGCAGGGGAATCTGTATACGCCTGGCAAGTGCGCGTATTCCTATCTCAATAAGGCAACGAAAAAAATTCTACGGGAAGAAGCTTATCGAGGCTTTAACTTACTCAGCAAACATGTGTCCAAAATCGACACATTCTTTGCATATGGAGAAAATTCTACAAGCCAAGTTAATAGAGTGTTGGTTTATTGCAATATATTGAAATATTGGGTATTTAAGTGCAATGAGAAAAGGTAAATAAGTTCAAAGGCCGTGAAATATTAGGGGTTATCCTGCAAATTAGCCATGTTTATGTAGTTTCCTAGTTTGTAACTTGTATTGTTCATGTGCAGACTCTTGTATGGTTTAACAATGCTCGTGAGTTGTGAAAATATATACACCGAACCCTACCATTTTGGTTTTCTCTTTCAATTCACGATTTGCAGTATATGCTTGCATCGAAGCCATTTGTATCACACTTGCAGCCTCAAAAGGAGAACACTTAAAGCTATGTTTTTGTAGTTTCCTAGTTTGTAAATTGAATTGTTCATATGCAGACTCTAGTATGGTTTTACATTACTTGTGAGTTGTGAAAATATGTGCACCAAAATCCATTATTTTGTTTTTTTTGTTCACAATTTGTAGTATACGCTTGCATTGAAGCTGTTGGCTATGTAGCTTGGATTTCTTGGTGAGGAGACGAATCCATATCGGATTCGCACTACGTATCCATGTCAGATTCTTTTGGATTCATCTAGAATTCTTATGGAACTCTTAGTGGCACATTCTAAAACTTATATTATGTACTAGATGTAGAGAACATGGATGACTAAACATCAACAATCTTTACACCAAAATTAATAAGTACTTCTACTTTTAGTTTAGATTTGCTAATATAATTTTTTTTATCAATACATATATATATATAATTTATACAACTACACTTAGAGTATTCTAACGGATCGTATCCTTAATTTTCAGAAAATTGAAAACTCATGAATCTGACTCGTATCCAGTCCCATGTCTGTTTCCTAAACCGTGCTGCATGGTTTAATGGTGTAGACTTACAGCTCTCATGAAGAGAATACTTAAAGCTATTATTGTGTTTGCCTATTGGACTTGAAGTTAAAGAATTGCTGATATGCTACTTGGTTAAGAAAATGTGATGATTGGTGCCGTAGTGCAAGTCCACTGTTTGGACTGGTCATGTTGTTGATTCTAAGTAATTGTATTGAACATAGGGATGTAAATCAGAAAAGGTATAGTTATCTAGAAAGAAGCTATAATGAAACGCCACCAAGATATGAAACCATGAAAATATATGTATTGTAAAATATTTTACTTTTGTTTTGAAGGAAAATGGTCCTGAGAATGCTATTCCTCGAGAATTTCCCAAGAATGTCAATTAATCAATATCAACCTTTTTTGGATAATTGGCACCATTCATCTTGATCTCCATTACCTAATGGATGTATACACCAATTTTCATGCGTTTTTGATACTTTTTGCTCTTGTATTAGATGATTGCAAGATTGCTGTTTTTCGATTGTACAACATTTTATATTTGTAGATCAACAAGCAAAAAGTATCTAAAGCATATGAAAGTTGGTGTATCCATACATTAGGCCATGAAGAACAAGATGAACGGTGTCAATTATGTTAACCAATAGCCGTTCTCATGAAATTTTTCCCCAGAACATTCTTTGGACTGTATAACTCTTACTTTTATGTATGATAAATTCATCTCCAATTTTGTGATGATTTTACCAAGGGAACATTATTGTGTATTGTATCCCTTCGACCATTTTTTCACTTCTACTCAATGTTTATTTCTTTATTATTGAAGAAATTACCACCTTATTTCTTTTAACTGGAGTTGCATTGGAAATACTTTCGTTCAAATTTTCGTCCTCCAAATAATTTTCCCTGAAGAAAAAGTCTTCCAATATTTACTCGTACCAAATTCTAGACCAGTGCCAATCGATGTATTAATGAGGTTTATTCGAGGTTTACCCATTTACCATGCATGCATGAATAGTGATTCAATTTAACCAGCTTAGTAACGTAGGGTTAGGTTGGCAGTTGCCGCAGTTCCATTTGAGAATTGCTAGCCCTGAATTAACCCTCCTTGTCTCAAACTTAACCTGTACTCAAAATCTAATTTACCTATTCCTTATTCGAATCCTATCACAATCCTAAACCTATCACCTTTACCCGTCGCTCAGTAACCTTGTTCGAGACCCTGATGTGAACCTTTTATCTTTAATTCAAACCCACCGTAACTCAAACCCTATCTGTAACCTAAACTCATTTTAAACCAAACCCTATGGTCCCTAATCCTAACCCAAGTTCACCTTAACCAACACCCCGATGGTAGTCTACCCAAACCTATCTCCATATGGCCCCTATCCCTAACCCAAATCCACCTTAAGCTGAAATCTACCCCTCATTTAAACTTAAACTGAATCCTCTATTTTGTTAGCTTTACATGTTAAGAAAATATTACTACCAAACGGCATAATGCTTATTATACAATATCCCATTGAATTCAATGCCACTGCCCAAAAAGGTGGGACAAGAAGGGATGTTTTTCATGTACCAAATGCACCTATAGGTTTTTCTCACCATCAATATGAACTGTTAATTTATATTCTTGAAATGTTACTAAACTTGTGCGCACGCATGCATGCATGCATATAGGGAAAAGTGTTCCTAAGGTGACTAACTAGGTAATTACTGAAAGGAGCTGTCCCAAAATACCATTCCATTGGATGATCCAAGTCATTCATATCATCTCCATGTTCTAAAATGACTGTAAATAAAATCATGTGATTTGAACTCATTTTGACCATCCATCAAATGGTCTTATTTGTTCTATATTGAACAACGTTAGTTTTTCATCCACTTGGCGCATGGTGTAAACATGTCGAATATGTATAATTTTTGTAGAGCAATTTAGGACATGAAGATCATGACCAATGGCGTTGATCATCTTCTTAGGTAGTACCTAAAGTGTCGCCTTAGGGCCACTTTACCCTATGCACGTGTGCATGTTTATCATGTTTTCCAAAATTTCTCATGCTTCTATAGCTCTATCTTTATTTCTACTTGAAAGATATGACATTTGACTAAACATTGATTATAAAGCTTTTCAGAACAACTAAAAGCCTAATTGAAATCATAATTCACTAAAATCAAAATCAGTATAACTGTTAGTGTTGGTGAAAAGGAAACCCATCTTTAGAAATGCTGGCATATTGTCTTTACCAGGCATGAAGTAGCAGAGTGACAGAGATTAATACTTAGCTAATAGCTATAGTTATAATCTTGGGTGGAGATGATATCTTCAAAGTCTGATCTTCTTGTTCTCTATGCTTTAATGCTTTGCTATAAAGATATCTCAGGTTGAGTTGATATCTTGAGAGCCTGATATTCTTGTTCTCTATGCTGCCAAGCTAAGAAGCACCGACACGACAAAATGAATGGTGTTTCCGTGTCAGACACGGATCCGTGCCAGGCACATGTCCGACTGGAAAATCCATATCGCCCCAAAATTTGTGCTCCGCTTTGCACTTGACATGGGAGGGAGTCGTCGTGGATACGGTAGCGGGTCTGCCCTCTGTAGAACTTACCCGCTTTAAGTAAAAACCTAAGTTCTTAATTACGCAACTTACCCGCAGCCTTCAAAATCCCTAATTCTCCTCATCTCGAAATCCTTTGCCGTCGACTTTGACTGAAGCCCTTGCCCTCAACTTTGACTGAAGGACCTCGTTCTTGACTTCGACCTCATTAAAATCCCTGACATTGATTGGAGCCCTTGATTTCGATCAACTTTGACAGAATCACCTCTTCTTCCTCTTTGATCAAAGCCCTTGACTTGGACAGACGCAACACTTTTTCCTCTTCAATCTCGATCTCGTTCTCGATCTGTTTGATGAAAGGCCTCGACCTCGACCTGGAATTTTCCTTGGACTTGAAGCCAAGTAGTTGCAATTAATGTTTGTTGAGAAATGCAAGTCTGCAGGTTGATATTTATTACAAATTCACTTAAATAAACTGTAAGGAGTCCAAGTTAGCAAATAGTGATGTTGCCGCTTCACTACTACAAAATTACACCAACTATTAAATTTTTTTAGCAACAAAAAAATAATGCATTTATCTTCATCCAGATTTTCAAATCTGTCTCATCCTTCTATATTTCGGCCAACATAGTCTGCAACTCTGCATCTCCGAGTTCAGCCTTCCTAACTGACATTCTTCTATCATAAGCATCTTTTTCGTTCACACACACACACACACACTGCCATGTCCTCGTATCCTATATTTTGGGATTTTGCCATGTCGTGTATCCATGCAACCTTGCTGCCAAGTGGTTCCATCAAACAAGGTTGTTTATAACCTCATTGTAGTTCTTTCTAGCACTTTTTTGAAGCATATTTCTTATATTACTGCGATAGTTCTTAATTGCAGCAGGTGTTCTCTTTCAGAGAAAAACTTTTCCATCATCCAATTATTGTCCTGGGTTAAAAATGTTGACATTGAGAGGTGATTGTTTAGTGCTATTCCATTTAAACAAATAGTATACTGGCATCAAACTAATGTCCTTGGACATAAAGTTTATATTTAGAAGTGGGCATCGAATGCTATTCTATTATACACGGCTTTGTTTCCAGTTTATGTTATTTGCTGTTTTCTTTTATGCATGGATTGTGTGAGTATTAAAACTACATGTATGTTATGTTGCTCTGTAGTTATGTATGTAACTTAAGACAGCTAACCTCTTTCTCTTCCATATCAGAGTCCTGGATCTGGTGCTCAAACCGAAGTTTCATTTGTATCATGGAATCCTAAATTTCAGCATATATTAGCATCCACTTCTTACAGCGGGATGACTGGTAAAATAATTCCTTATTCTTTCCCCCTCCTCTTTCCATGCCATTTACGGGCATGCATAAATACATGTGTGTGTTTCAAATTTTAATAGTTTATTACTAAATAATGCTACTTTCTTCTTATTTTTTTTGTATAAAGTTGTTTGGGATTTGAAGCAACAGAAGCCAGTCACAAGGCAAGCTGTTTGTTCTTGAACACAATGTTCTTTTATTTGCCTGTTCCTTTCATGATGGTGTCCCCAGTTGATGACTCTAATTAACCAAATGACATTTTTCTGTTCTTCTCTTACAGTTTTTCAGATTCTACCAGAAGGAGGTGCTCCGTTTTGCAATGGAATCCCGATATTTCCACCCAACTCATCATTGCATCTGATGATGACAGTTCACCTTCCCTCAGAGTAATGTTCTGCAACACTTTGCTATTATTGTATAGTTACCATAGGATTATTTCGTTTAGATAATTTTGGTGTCCATATCTGTCATTTTTTTTTATTTTTTACTTCCAAATTTCATTATAGGTCTGGGATGTGAGGAAAACTATATCACCAGTAAGAGAATTTGTTGGGCACACGAAAGGTTTGTGAACCTGTTATTGTTTACTGCATTTTCGTAAAATCTATCTTGTTTTTGGTGTGGACTATCTTGGGGTATGATGTTTTCATAACGGCTTCTTCTTTTTTTCCTTTCCGCGTTTGATGTTCTTATGCTTAGTTCACTTCTGCCCCTGCTTAGAGTTGCAACATTACTGGCTTACTGCTTATTGTAATTTTTTATTTGCTTTCCATTTTTGAAAATTTGTTTCCAGTTTTTCTTTTTTGAAAACCTAAACCGGACCTCTTACTTCCACATTATACACAAAAAATACCAACAATTTAATTCAAGTAACTTGAATACCAGTCAGTTTAAAGTTAAATGTCTTGTTTTATCTGTTTATTTGATGTGATATCCTGCAACAAGCACAGAATGTTATAAAATCATTTAACTGCAATAAGTTTGTAAGTATCCAATAGGACCAATTCAAATTAATTTTCTGCGTGGGAAGCTTATGATGCTCTCTTAAGTATGAGAACTATCTGTTTGTTGGAAGCATCATTATTAATGTTGCCTTATTGCAACTTAATGATGCAAGGATCTGTAAGATATGCTGGGAATCATGAACTTTCATTTTCTGACTGGACCAACGCTGCCACATCAATAAAGATTCTTTCATGTTACAATTCTATCTAAATTAGCTGACACTTCCATTTGAAATTAGTGTTTTTCTTTTTCGGTTTACTATGTTTTAGCAGCGAACTGCATTTTTCCCTGCTTTGCTGCTAGAAGTTAGATAAATTTATCCTCTTGCATCTTGGTTATTCTTTTTTTTTTTTGGGTGAGTGGGGGGTTTACCTCTTGGACTGAAGATCCAGCACGATGTTCACATGCATAGAAATTCACTTGCACTTAGTCAATCATCCATTGATTTTATTGTGTTTACTCAATCAGGTGTGATCGCTATGTCATGGTGTCCTCATGACAGTTCATTTTTACTAACATGCGCAAAAGATAATCGCACTATTTTCTGGGATACAGTTGCTGGAGAGGTAAGGAAATGATATGCTTTTAAGCACTAGTCGGATACACAGATTGATTCATTCTATCTTCTTGTGTTGCGCTGATGGAAGCATCATCCAGTCTGCTCATGTCAATGCCGTTTCCTTATGTGGGCTTTGTATTATGCAGATAGTTTGTGAACTTCCAGCCAGTACCAATTGGAATTTTGATGTTCATTGGTACCCTAAAATACCAGGTGTCATATCAACATCTTCATTTGATGGAAAAGTTGGGATATATAATATTCAGGTAATGTTCTATGGTCTTTTAAATCTTTGACTCGAGCAGGGCTGTCAACTGGAAAACAAAAACTGTATTTATATTCTAGTGAAATCATATTCTCATAATTTTTGCTGCAATATAAGTTCCATTCAGTTTTGTGTAACCATAACCGGGTTTATAAGATAAATGGGAATCATTTTTTTTTGACTGCCAATATCATTGTTCTAGATGTCTTGCAACATTTATTTCTGTTTTCTATTCTACTTTTGGTCTGCTGCACTGTATGATGATAATTTAATATTCACATAGAAGTTAGGCCTTTAGTTGACCATTTGTTGCTTAGGTCTTTATTTTTTGCCCGACTTTCTAGCAAATCAACAGTCATGTATTTTTGTTGTGCTATCAAAATAACTCTTTATGAATAGGCCCCTTATTTTTGAGGTTTGCTGAAAAATCCTGCACCTTCTTTTACCAGCTTGCACAACGTTACATCAAATCAGATTCAGGTATTAGCAATGGCGAAAACCCCTATAACTTCTATTTAAAACCCCCACTATTTCCTGAGATAAAAGGGCTAATTATTGTGGGAAATGCATTGAATTCAGTAATGTGATAAATTGAGCATAATTTATCATGCAATATGTACTTATGGTCAGAGTGACATGAATGTAGAATAAGGTACGTCTGTTGTGCTAAGTCTGCTTTTTAATCAAATATGCATGCAGTGTGACTTACAGAGCTACCTTTTACACTTGTAATGTGCGATCCGAGCCTGTCAGAGCAGCATAAATTTTAATTTGGCTGGAGAAACATAGTTTGTTAACGTCTGATTAATCTCTCTAGTATTTGGGAATTGATATCAAGGTTGCAAATCTTGAGAATTGCACTGAACTTGCTCTAAATCATGCGAGCTGAGCCTCAGAACCTAGACCTGGACGAGTCATGTATCTTCTAAGTAGTACCATTCTCTTAAAATTAAAACGGATTCAGATATGGATCTGAGCCTTGGAACATTAATATCATTGTTTAATGTAAATTTAATTGATTGGGATAAAAGGCTCAGTTGTTGTTGTAATGTAAATTTAATTGATTGGTTTTCTATCTGGTCCCAAGAATTTTTGTATGTATTTTTATAATCATTGCCGGAAGTCTTAGTATTTTCTTCAATGGTGCAGGCTTGCAACAGGCTTGCAGTAGGGGATGGTGATTTTGGTTCTACAGGTAAACACTTTGCTGTTTGCACTCTTTATGTTTGTGTTTCTCGTTCATGCAACTTGACATGTCTCATGGATACTGGACCTCATGTCATTTGACCATATTTTCTGTGGAAAATTCAGAATTATGCATTAAATAAGGATAGGTAAAGTTCATTTATGGAATAAGATTAAGAGCATTATGGAATTTTGAACGCTTCACCGTCCTGGTGATGCATCAGCTTATATATTCTCCATTCCAGCTCTACACGGTTACATGCTTTTACATAGGGAGGAAATTAGTCAGGAGCTTTAATTATATATACTTGAAGGATGGAAAGCCTAATGATAAAGAGCCATGGTAGAAGTTTAGTGAAGTGGAAGAACAGTTTTTATGAAAGCTGATGACTTTTAAGTGAACCGAGAGAAAACTGGACGTGATGAATGGGGATGGTTAAAATATTTAGAAAGAAAATATGCTTTATGCTATATTTGATAGTTCCACAAGATATTGTTTTAAAATATCAGGGTATTTTTAATTGTCAAAAGCTGTTTGATATGTTTTTTAAATCGCATTTTTAATAGGGTTCTTACACAAGTTTTATAGCTATAGCTAGGTGGTGGGTGTTAAATAAGAAAATGTTGTATTCACATGTAGTTTCACTTATGTTGTATAATTTATTTGCATTGGGATATTGTTGCTTAGTGATGACATTCCTTCTATCTATTTTTTGATTGCTGATTCTCCGTAGTGAGTAATTTATCTTGAAACTACTCTGAATACATTTTGTGGTGTTAAAAGTGAATCCATTTTGTAGCAATGATGAGCACAAACATTTCTTGGATGTTAATTGGTGTTTGTGTAAACATGTTCAACTGGTTTATGTAGTTGTCATTGTGAATGTTGGTAATGAAAACCATTGGTCTGTCCAAGGATTGATATTTCAGTTGGAAATTGGAGGAAAGCTGTTCCTTACATTGCTAGAATTGCAATCGAAACTGCCTTGGTTCCTTTTGATGTGATATCAGAAGGTCTAAAGAAGTTTTGGTTCGTATGGGCAATAAGATATATGGATGTCACTCTGGAAAGTGACTCAAATGGGGTTGGAAGCGATTTCTGAAATAATAGCAATTTCAATTTTGAAAAGTAGTTCTAAAAAAGTTAAATCAGTTGTACAAAGCGGCAAAATTTTTGTTTAAAAAACTTGAATAGAAAGTTTAGAAATGTTTGGAAGGGTGAGTTATATTGAGGGAAAACATGCATCATTTTCGCAAAACTATACAACTGTAAATCTTAGAGTAGACGCTCGCGTTGGAGTTTAAAGAGAGAATTGGTAAGGGATGTGATTTGAGGATGGGATAAAGGGATGAGTTCAAGTTCATGGTGTGATTAAAGAGAAAGGGGATATAATATCATAGAAATAGATAAACGCGAGATAGAAAGAACCTTCTCCGAGGCCTCCCAAGGCATGTGATCAGACTTGAACATGACTTGAACAAACACCCACCCACAGCCACACACACTTGCGCGCACACAATTTTTGTACTTTTTGTGATGACCTCACCAATTCATATATATTAACACTTAGCCAGAGATGATTTAAGTTTTATTGAAGGAAATGGAAAGAACTACGCCTGCCTTTAATCCGATTACTACCATATCTATCTAACTTGACTTAAACAAATTCTTCTGATCCTTCTACTTAGGCATTTGTGGTCTTTGAAGACCATATGTGATAATCCACACCACTACGCTTACGTCTCTGGAGTCGTGCACTGAAATTATGGGAAAGGGTAATTGACATAGATTACCACTTACCGAAATCCCATGTCATAACTTGGATTTCCTATTGGAATGAGATCAATGGAAGTAGAGATTGAGACAGATGGCTTCTTGTTCTCACTTCCCTTGATCAGTACCAACCTCACATGTAGCCCGCTCATACCCTCTTTCCCATGCAGAGACTCCATGATGAACACCGTGACTGACCTTAGAACCCGTGATCCTTCATTTTGATTGGCTTCTTTCCCCCCGCGATACAAGAGGGGATTCGAAGAGCCGTCCTTACTTCTGCATCTTATAACCAAAGCGTAGAGTTCGAATAGTAGTAGTCGAAGATTGAAGAAGCTTAATTGTGACACCCATGCACAAATGAGGCTCACAATCAATGACTTTTGTTCCGCGTCTCTCATTCAAACATTTTTTAGAAACTTGAGATGAAATATGTCTATATCTGAAAATCAATTTGTTTTTCTGCTAGGTTGCACGAACATGTTTCTTTGGTTGCAGTATCCATGTCGGACACGTGTCGGATACCGACTCGTGTCCGACACTTGCGCGACACGTGTCCGACACATATTTTCCATGTTCCACTTCGAAACAAAAAGGCTTTGAATTCGGACACATGTCGGACACGTTTAGTGAAACCACGACACATAAATCTATTTTTTCAATTAAAAGCGGAAAACCTTAATATTATTATAACTTTCTTGATTTGTTGATATTTCTTTTTATTTTACTCAATTTTGCTGTTTAATATAATTTCTATGTGAAATATATAAGGTATTTTTGTTAATTTGTTACGAAAATGCTGAAATTATATGATTTTGCTAAAATTATGTTGCGTACGGTTAGGAGACCACTAAAATTATATTGTTATTGCTGAAATATGTTAAATACAGGTTGAAAAAAATGTTAAAATCATATTTTTCTAAAGTTGTGCTAAAATAACTAAGTTTTTTTGCTGAGGTTTGATAAATACAGTAAAAAAATGTTAAAATGCTAAGGTTTTTATTGAATATGTTACAATGATATGATATGATATTTCTTATAATTATATTATCTATATATATCCTCGTGTCCCCGTATCTTATATTTTGGGATTTTTCCATATCACCGTGTCGTATCGTGTCCGTGTACCCGTGTCCGTATCCGTACAATCTTGGTTTTCTGTTATGAACGTCTA
Organism: Agapanthus africanus; assembly: GCA_030015575.1. NCBI lineage: Eukaryota > Viridiplantae > Streptophyta > Magnoliopsida > Asparagales > Amaryllidaceae > Agapanthus > Agapanthus africanus. Next base: position 193,932,257 of record CM057339.1, on the reverse strand, counting down.
CTATGAAGGCCATACATTTATTAGGTTGATTGATGGAGAAATATAAAGAAAAGACAATATCCACATATGGTTTTCATTGATTTTAAGAAGGCTTATGACAGAGTCCCTAGAAAGATAATATGGTGGGTTTTCAAAAATAAATTAATGTTTCATAGGTATATTGATATGATGAAGATATGTATAACAGAAGACTTACTAGTGACAATAATTGAAGAAATGTCAAGCATGCTTCTAATTAACGTAGGCTTACTCCATGGATTAGCTTTAAAGCTTTAAGTCCTTTCTTACATTAGTTATGGACGAACTTGAGAGAGATATCCAGAATTAAGTGTAGTGCTGTATGCTATTTGCTAAAGATGTTATAGTAAATGAATTAAAAGAGGGATAATTTCTAAAGTAGAGATTGGAAATATGCCTTAGAATATAAAGGATTTAGAATTAGCAGAACAAAAACAGAATAAATGGAATGTACTTTAGCAAAATAATGTGAGGGAAGAGTCCTACGGAAGTGCAAATTGATAGTCAAGAACAATGTAGAATAACCATTTTTGCGTACTTAAGATCTATAATTATCATGATGGCGAGATCGAGGAAGATCAAGTTCATAGGATAATATGAGATGGTTGAAGTGGAGAAATGCTTTAGGAGTGTTATGTGATTACCTAATACCTATGATATTAAAAGGAAAACTTCATCAGACGTCTATATGACCAAAATTGCTTTGTCGATAAGATTGTTGGGAAATTAAGAAATAAGTTCAAAAAAAAAAAAATAGTCTAGCTGAAATGAAAATGTTGAGATGGATGAGTGGGTACTACTCTAAAAGAAAGGATATGTAAGGAATGTATATGTAATAGTTGAAGGTTGAGGATAAGATGAGAGAGAATTGATGGAGTCATGGAGATGGTTTAGGCATGTTCAATGGAGACCAATAATAGCTCCTATTAGGAGATGACAAGATAGTAGTTAATGTTGCAACAAGGGCTAGGGTAGACGGAAACAAACTTGGATAGAGGCAGTACATAACATTATGTTAAGTGCCAATTTAACTGGGAGACGATCTGTAATAGATCAGAATATTAGCAACAATTTCATGTAGCTTACCCCAAAAGTTTGGGATAAAGGCGTGTGCTATGAGCTACCAAGTTATGAGCATTATTATGTTTGAATATTTGATCCCTCTTCAGTTACTCTCTGCAATTCGCACCCTACTAAACCTAAATTGGTGTAAAGAGAAGAGGGGTACATTTTGTGAGGGTTACAAATTAGCTTGTCCGCGGCATCTTTAGCTAACACCTATGACCTGACCTAGCCTGATTCTTAATTTATTTTTCTTTTTATGTTTTAAGCTACCCTAGTACGTGACAAAGTTGCCTCTTCTTGCTTATCATGCAAGTACACAGACTTCAATATAGCGATTTTTTGTGCGCTTCTGTTGAATATTTTTTTGACTTGTTTTCTGTATTTCCTTTCATGTGATGGGGGACTCCACTATTTGATTGAATTGATTTGTCTTCTTTAACTATGCAATCAGCACATTTGAGAGCTCCAAAATGGTTGAAATGTCCAGTTGGCGTATCCTTTGGTTTTGGTGGCAAGTTTGTTTCATTTCAGCCTAGTCTTTCAGCAGCAGGTGTTCCATCCAGCACTTCTGAGGTATGTCTAGGCAAATCTTCTTTGTTTGGCATATTTATCTTGATAATTCACTTTCTCTTACCATTACAGGTTTATGTGCATAATTTGGTCACTGAACACAGTTTGGTGAGCCGCTCTACTGAATTTGAAGCTGCAATCCAAGATGGCGAAAAGGCTTTGTTGCGATTGTTGTGTGAGAAAAAATCTCAGGATTCTTTGTATGTGAGATATTTTGAACAACAATATTTATGGATATCTTTTATATGCACATTATTCGGGCTCTTTGATTTTTCCCCCTTTTGTCTTTAACAGATCCGAGGATGAAAAAGAAACTTGGGGATTTTTGAAGGTTATGTTTGAAGAAGAAGGAACAGCCAGAACAGAATTACTAACCCATCTTGGTTTCAGTGTGCCTAATGAAGGAAGTGAAAATGCAATTGATGAAGTTGGGAAGAAATTAACCGATAACATGAGTTTTGATGAGAAGGCTGCTAAAGGTGCACTATTTGTGGGTGAAGCAAATAGTGCATTCTTGATTGACAACGGGGAGGAGTTCTTTAACAATCTGCAGCCCTCTGATAATAACTTTGTTGTTGAAGATAATGAAGTTCCTAGTGATGCGCAAATAAAGAAAGAACCAGACGAGAATCGGGAGAGTACCGATCCCTCAATTGATGAAAGCATTCAACGAGCTTTGGTTGTTGGAGACTACAAGGGAGCGGTTCTACAGTGCATAACAGCAAACAGAATGTCTGATGCACTGGTTATTGCTCATGTTGGGGGGCCCTCATTGTGGGAAACCACTCGTGATCAATATCTTAAGAATAGTCTCTCGCCTTATCTAAAGGTTTATATTCACATTCCTTTATTTTATTTTATTTCTTATCTGAATACGTAATTTATTATGTTCGGCTTTCCCCCCTCTTGTTGGGAGTGGGGTGGCGGGTGTGCATTGGGTTGCAGTAGTTTTAATCAGGATCTGGATTTTTATATTTATTTCTTATGGGTTTAAAAGGATGACCGTTTTTTTGTTGGAATTTTTGAACATTCAGGTTGTCTCTGCAATGGTGACTAATGATCTAATGAGCCTTGTTAACACCAGGCCAGTTGACTCGTGGAAAGAAACACTCGCTCTCTTATGTACGGTAAGATTAAAATTTCTCATCAAGTATTTAAATTTTGATTGATATATGGGGTAATTGTTATGCATGGGGGATGTAAAGGATGTTTTGAATAGTGAACTAGTTGGATTCTTACGCTTAATAGCTTCTTGCAAATTTAATTTTTCCTATTTAATCGTGATAAAGACATTATTCAATGTTGTATGTTGTACTTTACTTTGTTATTAAAAGTAACCATTGACTACTTCCAAGTAATGCTTTTAAAGTTCTTTTAATTAAATTTGACACACCCGTTTAAAGTTGGAAACAGCCAGTTACTTCTAATAATCATTTCTTTAATGCCAATTAATATGCATGGTTTTTCATTCTTTTCTTTCAATATTGATGCTATTTTGTAAATACGTTCACACAGTTTGCACAGAAGGAGGAGTGGACCGTTCTCTGTGACACCCTTGCTTCCAGATTAATGCGCGTTGGAAACACACTTGCCGCAACTCTCTGTTATATCTGTGCTGGCAATATTGAGAAAACTGTAGAAATTTGGTCACGCAGCCTGAAATCTGAGCATGATGGAAAGACCTTTGTTGATCTACTGCAGGTGGTATTTACCTTTTTAATATAGAAACACCCATTGCCGGCTGTTATTTTATGACTAAATAGACTAAAAACTACGGTGCATATATCTAGGATTTAATGGAAAAGACTATCGTCCTTGCACATGCAACTGGACAGAAGCGTTTTAGTGCATCACTGTCAAAGCTTGTTGAGATGTATGCTGAACTGCTTGCTAGTCAAGGGCTTCTCACAACATCAATGGAGTATTTGAAACTCTTGGGATCAGAAGGGTCTTCACATGAGCTTGCTATCCTTCGCGATCGAATTGCAGTTTCAGCAGCAGGTGATGAAAATAAAAAGAAAATATATATTAGTTACTTGGAGACAATTTATACTACGAAAAAGCTCCCTCTATTCCTAAATTCAACATATGCTAATATTAGAATTACTCTACTAATTTTACTCATGAATAATTCTTTTCTCCCCCTCCCCTCCCATACTAGTTCTTATTGTTCGAAAAATTATGATTGTCTACTGCTTATGGATTGAATATATATCTGTCAGAATTGTCTAAAAGTCTCATCTAAAGCTATTGATGGTTCCCCCTTTTCCCAGTTTACCAGTTTGGGATGGGCGTACTCTAGAAAATCAACATGATTGCTATTTTTTTCTTGTTTTCTTTTATAATATTGTTACTGGAATAAGTCTAAATTGTTGAGAACTGTGCTCTTAATTTCTAGAGCATGCACCAAAATTGCAGGAATTTATCTAGATCTAGTTAGCAAATTAGGATTCATATTCCATGAACAATCAATATAACCATTTCATGCAATGTGATCAAGAATATCCAACGTAACATCACTAAGGTGTAAATATGTAATGTGAATTATTAAACCCTATCTTATTTCATTAAAGTCTTCTTACAGCTTACTCCTAATTTCATTGAATCCAATCTTGACACATTGTTAAACATTTTTTCTATGTTTCTTTGACCCTGTTTTTAGATGTCGCTGTCAGTGGGTCACTACAACATTATTTACTCTTACTACTTTCATATAAAACCTTAGGATCCTTCAATATTAAAGGACTATTGCTATGCACTGAACAATAATACTGAGTTCTATTAGGGTGTTCAAAGACTATTATTGATCGCTATCTATCTTCCTCGCTAGATGTAGGCTAAAGCAAATGCTTCTGATGTGCTAGTGTATGCAATATTATTTATACTAGAGACCGATCTGTGGCGTAGCGCACAGGATCCGATACCAACTGATCCTAGAAATTTCTTGATGAAATCAAAGCACAATAGAAAGTAAAAGCCGAGAAATTGGAAATTTTCTAATGAAATGGAAGAACAAATAAGGAAGTAGAAACCCAAATCGACGGATAATGTTCGTTCACTTTATCAAATAAGAAGTTAATGCTTACTTACACTAATTAATGGCTTCACCTTAAACTTAAACTCATTTGCATATTCAATCATAACGGGAAATCCTATTAAACTTAAAAAAGAACAATTACTTATCAATCGCGATGAAAGGACTTTTTTGTTAAATTTGAAAATCGAAAGTTTTAAATTGGAGAAAAAAATTCTTCAATTAACCAAATCATATAGCAAAACGGAAAATAAAGAATTGAGAGAATTTTTATCGGTAATTTTATCCATAAGAAAAATCATGTCAATCGATGGAAATAACATATAAAAGATCCTTACGCAGCAAAGCCATAGAAGCAAAGTACAAATAAAAAGAATATTGATAAGTCCAAGGAAAAATTATGGAAGAGAAAATTATGTTTATGTTATGTCCTTTTATACTTTATAAATTATTACGTAAGACCATAAATATATGATGCGTACCAATTCTTTTATAGAGAAATATGATAACCTAAATTTTATGGTTATATCCATTATAATTTCCAATTAGTAGGATATCAAACATATCAAATTACAAATCGTGTTCTTGACTTGTTAACACAAGTATCATCCCGATTTTAAAATAAGATGCAACTTTTAATTATTTAAAATAGTATGTTCCCCAAACATAAACATTTATTAGCGAATCATTTTGTGGGAGTTTGTTTTTTATTTCACTCTTGGATTTACCTTTGACTAAAGCAGAGACTTTTTGGCTTAATCTAGAAGAATTTAGAGTATGCCCACCATCATGTAGGATTGTGTTGATCACATATAGGCTATCATTTTCTTTTCAAGAAATTTAAAACTAAGTAATGATTGACAAATGTTTGCGAAACTTTGTCCGATCTTCTATGAAGCTGGAGCCTTTGTTTATTGTTGACCCCATTTCTATTTTTTTATGGAAAGAGCCTTCCTATAGTACAAACAACAAGCTTGGTCAACAAACTTTTGGAGTATAAAACTTTTTCTTTCATTCTGTCATGTTAAGAACCATTTGCACGTTTAAAATGATTTAACATATATTTTTTAACTATGATTTTTGTTTAAGTCTACGTCTAGCCTTTATCACATGATTCACACCTTTAACTATAATTTTTGTCACCATAAATGGTGCATTTATTAGTCTCCGTCGGACATATCCAAACAATCTCAATTGGTGCCCTCTCGTTTTATCCTCTAAGAAAGCTACCTTCTACTTCTTATGATATACTCATTTCTTCATTTCTTATATTATCTTTTAGAGAATTGCCACTCATCCATCTTAATGAACCCATTTTAGCTAAAACTATTTTTTTGACATATTTCTTAATTGTACAAAATAATTGTAAAACCATTCCAGCCTTGTTGCCGCCTTATAGATATTTTCCTTTACTTTAATGTAATTTAAGTTCACTTAATTCTTCTGAAACACTTATCTTCTTCAACCATCGAGTTTTGATCCTTTGAACTTATCTTCCTTGATCTCACCATTATAATTAATTATAGATCTTGAGTCACGATAACACTTATTCCCTTGTAGTTCTTGTCAACAAATTGCATTGTATGTTAGTTTATTCTCACTTTATTTGCTAAATTGCTACATTCTATATATTTTGTAATTGCTATGCTAACTCGAAACCCTCGATTCTAAAGCATCTTTCCATCTTTCTAATTTTTAGAAATTATCCCTTCTTTAGATTCATCCATTAATACAATATCATCAACAAATAACATACATTATGGAACATTATCTTATATATGTCTAGTAAGTTCATCCATAACTAATATAAAGAAAAAGGAATTCAATGTTGACACTTCATGTGATATGAAATGGTTTGGTCGTTACTACATACATACGTTTAGCGATATTTATTTGTCTATGAGACACTATTTTCACTTTGAACGCACCGCATTATCTTTCTAGAGATAATATCAAAGCCTTTCAAAATCCATGAAGGCCGAATGTTTCTATATTTCTTCATTTATCATCTGCTTAACTAAACAGCTTTAATGGTCAACCTTCATGGAAGAAGGCTTAGATAATAATAAATTGTGATGATGATGATGCCTTCAAGCTTAAGCTTATAGTATTTGTGTTAAGATTACGAAGTTGAAATTGATGGGGGAAGAACCAACTAATTGAAATTATAGCATCCTTGTCAAGAGTAAGAAACTGAAGCCAATAGGAAAAAAGAATAACTACGAGAAATTTGGCCAACTTTATCAAGTTTTAAAAAAAACAACTGAAGATACTTTGACATCCTGCACTCATACATGTTATTGTACTTAATATTTTCCTTTCCTTTGGTTTTTCTGGCTAGTCAGTTTCCATTGATTGACTTTGGCCACTATGCCTATTCAAAAAATCTGACAGGAATGCGGTAAAAATATGTGATCTTTCCTATATATTAATGTCTAATAGTGTACTGATTATCTTTTTTCTGCAAGATAACTATTTTATATCTGTAACTGAAATCTCTTATATGAGAAGTTTTAGCTATGTTGTCCCATATTTATTATATTTGTCACCTTTAATGACTTGACTATTCTCTAACTCATAATTTGGATATAAGTTCTCGAATCTTGAAATTGATTGTTCACAACTGTAGAAAGAGAAGCACCCCAAACTTCTTCTCATGATTATGGAGTACAAAATGCTGATCCCGTGTACAGTGCTGAGCAACCCAGTTATGGCGCCGTTGACCCTTCACAGTCCTATTATCAGGTCTTTAGTTTTAAATATTTTTTATTTTATTTTCTAAATAAATGTAATGAAACACAACTTTTATCCTGCTTTATGATTTATGTGACCTATAATAAAATAAACTTCAATCACAGCCCCAACCGACCATTCCTGGTGGTTCATATGGTGATGGTTATCAACAGCCCATTCCTTCTTATGGTTATCAACCAGCACAACAGCCTATGGAACTTAAACCACCTTACGTTACTCAACCATTTCAACCGTCACAGCCAACATTTATGCAACCATCACACCCTCAACAGGTCCAGGTATGTTCTGCAGACTGAGTCAACGTGTGATTAACTACTTTACTGGATGGTAGATTCATAGACATGAAAAGTCTACTATTTTACTCATGCTCAACTAATTTCCCGCACCATCTTTCGGTGGTATTTACCCATTGCATTGGGGGCAGTCATGAAATGTGATTAAATAATCTCATATTGATCTTGCTTCAGATGTATCTGGATGTGACAATCGGATGACCTTGACTTTGAATGATAGAATGTGAAGTTTTCATTGTTGGTGTAAATAAATAATAGATAGGTAATATTCTCACAATTGAATTCGATGTTCAATTTGATCCTAGCTTATCCAACAGTAAATTGCTTCATACCTCTTGTAACTCACTTCATACGTCTCTTTCTGCAACCTCTTATCTTGCCTACCATAACATACTCAAACGGGGGTAACTATAATTTTAACAATAAATCGAATATCAGGAAAACACTGGTCCACAGAGAAAAGGATGTTCCAAAAAGGCCTTTTCCATGATTGGGTGCTTACAATTTGATAGACATCCTCCTCCAACCAACCCCCCTCCCCCAACAGCCCCCCTCCCAACAACAACTGAGCCTTTTATTCCAAGCATACGGGGTAGGTTACATGAACCAACATGAGAATCATGCCGGGTCCAGCACATTAATCCTCCGCCTTCACTCACTCCTATCGAACAATATACTTTCATTGAGGCCTTTGGCAACCATATCTTTTCGTATCACCTCCATCTATGTTTTCTTTGGTCTCCCTTTCGCCCTTTTGACATTGTCTATATCGATAATATCCATTCGTTGAACCAATGCTTCCATAGGTCTGTGTCGCACATGACCAAACCATAACCATCTTAGCCGGTTTTCCGGCATCTTCTCCAACCAACCCCCTCCCCCAACAGCCCCCCCAACAAAAAAAAAAGTAAATAAATAAATAGGGAAAACCCAAAAAAAGGGACAAGGGAAGTAACTATATACATTGCTTTGTTATTAGTGGGTTTAAGAATATATAGGTGGTGGCCTTTGGGGTATAAAGGCAACTGTTTTTCAAGCCATTGATTCTTTTCCATCTCTATGCTTAAAAGTATGCCTATGGTCTATATAAGTCTTGTATATCTTGGTATAATTCTAGTTGTATAGCGCTATGGACCTTTCAGTTCTTTTTGTAGTTAATTTCCTTATGGTTTCGTATCTTTCTTTTTTATCTCGGAAACCAGGAATATTATGGTATGCAGTTAACAGTTTCTTATGCATATTCACTTTATATCATATTATCCTTTTCTATTTTAGGAGGTCCTTTTGCATTGGATCCTTTATCAACATAACTGCATTATATCTCAACCTCTGATTAAGTTTTTGTATGTTGTGTTAGCCAACTTTCCATGCTGCTCCAGTTCAAGCACAACCTAAAGTGAGGCCATTTACACCTACAACTCCATCTGCTATTAAAAATGTGGAGCAATATCAGCAGCCAAGCTTGGGGTCTCACTTGTACCCGGTTTGTCTACTTTCCACCAACTCAGCAAACTACTCACTCTTAACTTATGTTGAATCCTTAAAAATCAATCTTCCACTTGTTTTTGATTGAAGAAGGGAGCAACCAATTACGTGCATCCATCTGGTCCAACTGGGCCGGCTCGTGGTGTCGGTGTATCTCAACCAGGCCCAGTTCCTGGTCATATGTTTCCCCATTCTGTGGCACCAGCGCAGGCTCCTAAGAGTTTTATGCCTGTTAACAATCCAGGTTTTGTGCAGAGGCCTGGTTTAAGTCCTGCACAGCCTTCCAGTCCTACACGGCCAGCACAACCGCAGCCAGTTGTCACTCCTCCGGCCCTACCTCCGACAGTGCAAACTGTGGATACTTCCAATGTGCCTGGTACTTAACAACCAATTTATCACTATGAGAAATGGAAAATACTTTACTGGGTTTGATTCCATTGTTTTATTATCTTTTTGATGAAAAGGTTGCGATTCCAATTTATTGTTGATATTATTGCTGCTTATTTTATGTGTGCATGTGCATGTGTATGTAGTACGTGTGTATGGAATATGGTCCTGAGCATCTGCTCACGGACATTTCCTGAGAATGCACACTCAAACGCAGGGGTGGGACAGGGGGGTCCTACCCACATGAGTGGGACCCACATCCCTGCACTTGGGAGGCATTCTCAGGGAAATGGCGTTCTCAGGCATTTTCCTGTGTGTGTGTGTGTGTTCCTTCCATTGCACACTTTTAAGCTATGGTGATGATTGAAGGAAATACTTTATACTCCCAGACTTCCTTGCATGCAGGTTGTGAGTCCTTTAGTATGCCGAAATCTAGATTTTTAGTAAAATTAAATCTGTTGTGTGCTTGGTGGTAGTTGAACCTTGGTTTGATGCTCGTTCTTGCCTCTCAACCATAGAAATATGTTTACAGTCTAAAAACATGAATGCTACTTTGAATTTTATGCTTATACTTGGTCATCTTCTCTTATAATATCATTAAGCCTATGTTAAACGAAGTAGTTGAGGAGATTTATTAGTATTGGATTCATATCCATATCCGATTCTATTGAATTCATCTTAGATACTTGTGGGACTCCTTTTCTCAGACTTCTGGTATATATGTATGAAAATGTATCAAGGGCTAAAATTTACCAATCTATGCATCACCACTTAAAAACTTTTTTTTGCTCTATGTTTAGTTTAGATTTGCGAAAATGATAATTTTTTTTGTTATTATATTTCATAAAAAATATTAGAATATGAAGAATTTTGAATTAACAGAGACAATAACAATATATGGAATGTAACTTTAGCAAAACAAGGTGAAGGAATGGGCATACGGTGCAAATTGACTGACAAGATATATCTACACGGAACCATTTTCGCTTCTTAGAATCTATAATTACATGGAATTATTGAAGAGGATGTAGTTTGTAGGATCAAAGCTGGATGGCTGAAGCGGAGAAGTGCTTCAAGAATGTTATGCGATCATATGATACCTTTGAAATTGAAATAAATTTTTTTAAGATGACTATTACGCCGACATTACTATATGGATCAAAATATTGGGCAAGAAACATGTCCAAAAGATGAGTATGACCAAATTTGTGAAATCGTTATAAGTATAGTGTATCGTTGTTCTTGGATATTGAATCACATATGATAACGTATTGTATATTGTTGATTAATCTGCCCTTGTGCAATAATTAACTAATTTATCATAAAACTATGAATATCATATAAAAATTGGTCAAATTAAAAACATAAAGCAATATGCAACTAGAAACAGTTAGGTGTTGTAACTTTGCATATATAAATCTTACTAACTCAAGTAAAGAATAGCATAAATGATGCCAAAAAAATTTAACTATGACATAAACATGAACCTCACAAGTTTAATAAATAAAGCATTCAACCAAGTATATAAAGCATCTCTCCTAATAAAAGAAATCCTAAATGTAATGGATATTTGATTATCTATGTTTCAACCGTCGCTTATAATTTTTGCCGACTATCAAATTCAATTATTGCTTGAAGCTATTGCTGATTAGGCGGTGATGGAATCAAAGCTTTTCTAATGAAGCTTTTCAACGAATATGGACTAGTTAAGTATATGGTCGACTAGATAGGTATCAAATAAAGTTCGATAGAAAGAGGAGAGGCAAGTTGCCGGTGTCGAAGGAAATGCTAAAAGTGTTTCCGATGGGAGATAACAGGCATCGTGAGCCACGAATGAGTTATAAAAGATCGTGAGATTTTAGGATTTTTTACCTTGTCACCGAGATAGAAGTATTCATACCTAGGATAAATTTTTTAATAGACAAAACAAATTCGTTATGCACAATTTAAAACCCAATAGAAACTATATTAACATATTAGATTATATCGCATATCGAGGATAGTTATCGTAACGTACAAGTAGATTAGCTATATTGTACGATAATAAAGGGTTCGATACACAACTACGATACATATCAAAATTCCTATTAATCGTATCATATCATAAAATGATATCGCATATCGTAGTGTATCCTACAATACTGATAATATTGTGGCTAAAATGAAAATGTTTGAGATGAACGAGTGGCGACTCTAAAAGATATGACAAAAAATGAGTGCATTCGTAACAAGTTGGAGATCTCTCCGACTCTTCCATAGAAGATAAAATGAGAGAACTTATTGAGATGGCTTGGACATGTTCAACGAGGATCAATAAATGTCCGAGTTAGGACAAATGACAAAATTGTAGTTAAAGGTGCAACAAGGGTCGGGGGTAGACTTGGCATGGCTAACAACAATTAAAAATGATTTGCTAATTGTTTATAACCGAGGACCTAACATAGTAGAATGGAAGACAAAGATTCATATAGCCGAACCCAAAAATTTGGGATAAAGGCTTGTCGTTGCTATCGTCTTTTATGTACTAGAGTGTCTCAAGTCTCAACATATAGTATCCTGATCTTTTGAATAGGAGAATCTGACTCGTACTTTGTTTGTGCTCATTACCAGATCCCTGCTACTTAGATTTTTGCTATCTTGTTCGTGTTAATCACCTTTCTTATTTTTCATGTGTATTTATGTTAATATTGTGAATGCATAATGCTATAGTTTGCTTTCAGCATTTTTCACTTGCGCACAGTTTTGTCTGTGGCATTGATCTCCTATTGTGTTGTATTCGCAGCTGAGCTGCGGCCAGTTATTGCCACATTGACCAGACTTTACCATGAGACATCGGCAGCTCTTGGAGGTTCCCATGCAAATGCGGCTAAAAAACGCGAAATCGAGGACAACTCTCGGAAAATCGGGGCTCTTTTTGCAAAACTCAACAGTAGGGACATATCTGCGAATGCTGCAGCTAAGCTTAGCCAGCTCTGCCAGGCATTGGACTCGGGAGACTTTGCAAGTGCCCTGCATATCCAGGTAAATACTATTATTAACTGATGCAGCAAAATATAATGAAGTGGATGTTAATTGCTATTTTCATTCTTTAATCATTTCTGATGTTCTTAAATCAGGTCTTTGCTTATGCTTGAATAAGGGTGTCAATTAGGTCAATTCGGGTCTGACCCAACCCTATTACTACTTTTCCGAACCTGACCTGATTATTTAAGAAGTTAATTTTCCCTACCCAAGCCCAATCTGATGAATTTGCTTAACTATGTTTTTGCTGACATGTAAAATGTATATTGCTTATTAAAACTAATTTCAAAACTAACCAATGTTAACTTCTGGTTGAAGTTGTTTGTAAGGTTGGTTTTAAACAGGAGATAATGAGTTTAGTTTCTTGTTTTTTTAAAAAATAATATAGAATAACAATTTTCGATATTTAGATTGTTTAGTTGGGTCAAATTAGGTTTAGGGTTTAGTATCGGCAAGAAGGGTTGACTACTAATGACCCATACAGTTTATGTTGACCCATACCTGTTTATTTTGTGTCGGCTGGGTCAAAATTGCCACTTCCCATTTTTCAGATCAAAACTAACTGATCTGCATTATAATTAATTCTAATCCTCATAATGACAAACTGGAGTTTTGATGGTGACAGGTGGTCCTAACAACAAGTGATTGGGATGAATGCAACTTCTGGCTTGCAGCCCTCAAGCGAATGATCAAGACAAGGCAGGGTGTTAGGATATAACTTAGGCATTTTCGATGCTCATTCTTTTTCAAAGGGAACGTATTAGTTTGTGTACACAGGATTTACACCGCCTTTTCCTTTGATTGGAGGAAAAATATATATTAAATTCTTGTTTTGGTTCTGGCAATTAGAGATTCTTCTTCAAGCTCTTTTAGGCCGGTGTTGTTAGTGTGTCTCAGGATTCTTGTACGAGGACTATTTGTATCTCATATTTCTGGTTAGATGACGTTGAAGTTGAAATTTTGTTGTTCATGATTCTGTATTTATCGGTTGGTCTGTTCAGTGTTGTAATTTCAAACCTTGAGATGCCATTTACACCCAAAATTGACTTGATTTTAGTGCTGTTTATGGATCTAATGTTGCAGTTCATTATAAGATGTGTCTGAATGTTATCAATGGATTATAGCTTATGTTTTCCGTGAGTTATAGCTAGAGTCGTATGAATATTTGTTCCCAAAGTTTGCTGTAATCCATAGATGAAACAGATTAGCTATTGTTTTTGCTGTAGTCATTTCTGGCTACATATTAATCCATAGCTGGCGAGAGCCATCGAATCTCAGCACTATTACAAATAGGGGTTGTCCCTACGGATAAATCCGTCGGCGCAAACTTCTGTTCCTACGGCTATATTCGTAGGGGCATAAAAATACGCCGTAGGTGCACACGCCACAGGTGCAGGTCTTAGCCTTAAAACATGTCTCTACGGTGAAATATTTTCCCATACGGCTTAATGCGTAGTCCTTACGGATTTAACCGTAGGGATACAATATTTATTTAATTTATCGGTTTATAAAATAAAATAGTTGCCCCTCCGGATAAATCCGTAGGGACAAATATATGCCCCTACGGCTTAAGGCGTAGGTACAGATGTGTAGGGGCAAAATATCAGGTATCCTGATATTTTGTCCGTACGGGTAAATTTGTAGGGGTAAAGCTAAGTCTCTACGGATTACTCCGTAGGGACAAGTCTAACCCCTGTTACTGAGTCCATAGGGTCAAAATATCATGTATTCTGATATGTTGTCGCTACGGATAAATGTGTAGGGGCAAAGTTGGACCCTACGGATTTAACGGTAGGTGCAACATTTACACCTACGGATTAATCCGTAGGGACATATTATCAGGTTTTTTAAAAAAAAAGGCTGCCTGTTTTTTCCTCGCTCTGTGCACAATAATATATACATCATATATGAAAGTAATCAACAAGCAGAATATATACAGCAGTATTCATAATCAACATCTCACGCATAATATATATAAAAAATCAACAAGCAGAATACGATATCAATCTAAATCAATATGAACACTACCAATATCGTCCAAAATATATACAATATATATCATATAAGTAAATACATGTTTAAAATATAAAAATCAAAAGGCTACCCTAGGTCGGTCCAGCTCCACCTCTGATAATCGCCGTAATCTGGCGCATCTGTTCCTCGGATAAACCCTGAGTCAACAACTCGAGCAATGCGGACGGTGCGGGAGTCTGAGCGGGCTGTGGAGCTGGTCTGTGCAACCGCAGCCGAGGTAGTGGCTTGTGGAGCCGCAGCTGCGGGAGTCTGAGTGGGCTGTGGAGCTGTAAGAGCCGAAGGAGATGCATGTGAAGCCTCAGCCGAAGTACCCTGTCGTGTCTGTTCAGTTTTGCGTGTAATAAACGAGTAAGAACTGTGTATTAGTCGAATTCGTATCATTATCAGGTTATTGCGAAATCCCAATCTATGAATACTTAGGGACTTAGGCTTCGTTTGGATATCTAGTTTGGAAAACCGTAGTTTATTTTAATTAGACAGTTCTATGTATGTATGATTAATCAAAGCTAAGTCTACAACCAAATAAGCTCAGGCTATGTACTAATATTTGATATGTTGCTATCTATAATATGACATAATATTTTACTATTAAGTAGTATACACACCATCATCTCCTTCAACTCCTGGACGGTGGCCTTCAAGGTGTCAAGTTCTTGCTCTAGACGTCGCTTACGGGAGATAGAGGAAGTAACCGCCGGAGTGGAGTCCAACCTCATATGGGCCCTGCTAGGACCCAGTCCCCGGCATCTCTCCCAACCTCCGTGGTGCCCTCCGTGTGCGGCGTCTAGGACTGGGGTCAGCAGCATCCAGTAAAATCAATCCCCGATACCTCGGCCTGCTCAACCACCCGCTCCTACACCCACATTAACCAGTAAAATCTAAGTATATCATTTAAATTTGAACTTTTCAAAACAAAAATTTCAAATAGGGGTTGAATAAATATTAACACTTACGCAATACTCCTGGGTAGCGGTGTCGGGGTATTGAAGCTCACCCGTGGCGGGATCTGTCGAGATGCCGTGGACGGCAAGATACGCGGACAACACGCTCGGTGTACCACCCTGCGCTAGGGTCTGAGCTCTCTGCAATTCGCCAAAAATTTATATTTATTATATAATAACTCTTAAGTTCACATTATATTAAAATAGATCTATTGTAATTTACCGATGCCTCCATGGCATGAGTAATATTCCTCGAGCCACCTGTATAACCCCTCTTCGCCGACTTCCTATTCTCTCTATTTTGATCCGCCTGTTTCTGCACAACACATTCAGATTTAGTTTTCTAATTAAGCAACACAAAAAAATAAATTATATACTAAATAATGAATTATATTTAAAATACATACTTGTTTGCGTTGAGAGTCGAAATATTGGCACTAGAGGCCATGTATCTACGTCGACTCTCGCAAAGGCCGGAGTATGTAGGAGGGCCGCTCTCTCTGCCTTGGGGGTCGCCATCCATAGGGAATAGCAGTCGATCTTCAGCTTGTTCCTATTATATCAGACCTTCGATTGCATGTTCTTCATCAGGCCATGGTACAGAGCGTGAAGATCGAGCACCCTTCCAGGATGATCAGGGTCGGGTACGGGCTGAAAATCATAATCCAACTGCAAATACAAAAAAAACAATGTTATTAAATTGTAAGTGTTAATAATAAATATATTGGATAAATCAAATGAAAATATATATTAATACCCGAGCCTGATCCCAGAAGAGGGCGAATGAGCGCCGGTGCTGGTCGCCCCACTTAAATTGAAGTGGATACTTCTTCACGAGGCGGCTCTCATCCCCCATATACCGGCCGAACCTCTTGGCATAATCGCCGGTATAGCGATAATCAGGGGTAAAGAAGAGGAGGAATGCTGCCTCCCCCTGGCTCTGTCGGGCTTCAGCCTGTGAGATTGATTTGGGCCTCGAGCCCCCCTCTCGGGATGGGGATGCCCCGCGTCTACAAGAAATATCAAGACAATCAATATTAAGACAAAGTGGTATTAAGAAATCAAGATTTAACGAAAATTGAAGTGTGATATATACCTTCGGCGACAGAAGCACGAACCTGGGCCCGGACAGCAGCACGAGCGGGGCGATAGTTACTCCGGTGACCCGGACGTGGACGCATCCCCTCCAATTAGAAAATAAATATCGATAAAATTACATGAATATTTAAAGGATATGTAAAATAAATAAATATTTTATATTTATTCATACAAACCTGCAGACTGAGCGGAGGGTATGGAAGTGACGGGAGTGGCCCCTGCACCGGGAGTGCCCCCCGCACCAGACGTGGACGCACCACCTATAATTAGACAATCAAACATTGACTATATAAGTAATTGCAAAAAGAATGCGTATATCAATAATATAACATTCTAAATCAACATGTATACACTAAAAGATATATAAACATACCCACAGGTGCGATGGTGGGCTCTGCCCCTGATGTAAGTACGTAAGAGCAAAAAGAATGTATGTATATTTATGATATAGTATTCTAAATCAATATACATGCACTATATGATATATAAACATACCTGGAGGTGCGGGAGTGGCTTTTGTCCCTGATGTGGACGCACCAACAGCTAGACAATCAAATATTGACTATGTAAGTAATTTTGAAATGAATATGCATGTATATCTATAATATTATATTCAAAATGAATAGGGGTGTAACATATCTGGAGGTGCGGGAATGGCCTCTGTCCCTGACGTAGACGCACCACCAACAACTAGACAATCAAACATTGACTATGTAAGTAATTTTGACATGAATATGCATGTATATCTATAATAGATATTACATTCAAAATGAATATGCGTGCAATATACCTGGAGGTGTTACAAAGTCCACACGGAAGGAAGCATCCGAAGGGGTCTCTGATCAGGGTGCAAGACCGGCCCTCTGAAGCTCCCTACGCAGCTCTCCGGGCGGCAGAACCGCTTTGCCTCTGCCTCTGCCGGTGTCGTGGCTGGAGCTCCTGCCGCCCTTCGCTGCTCCCGTCGTCGTCATCAAATCTAGATAAAACGGTTCGTGTACGCATTAGACAATCATTACATATGCATGCTATATATGTATAGATCGTAAAATGTGAAGTAATAATATAACATTACTGATAACCTTTTTCGTTTCGTTGACGCATTAGACATATCTACTTGGATTTCATCATCGATATCATTCTTAACCCACATAACTTCATGATCAGCCGAAGACAACCCGTCTTTCGAAACAGACGGTCGGAGCACTCTAAGTCTTCTCTCTTCTTCATTCTCATCGCTGTCCTCGAATTCCGGGACATCGTAAACATCCCTGGGTTTCCAACGGCATACGACACTCCATCCCGAATGCTTCAAACACTGTGAGTAGTATACTTGGAACGCTTGGTTCGGAAAGATAAACGGATCTTCCTGACCGTAAAATCAAAGTGTGTTCACACTGGTCAATCCATATTCATCTTTCCAAGTCCCAAGATTGCTTCTCCACTTATCCGTATCGGTTCGTGTATCGTACCAAGTACACTGAAATATATAAAAGGGTTCTGATCGTCCGAGATATTGGATGCCGAGTATACAATTTAAGTATCCATAATAAATCTCACCATCCGATCCTACCGTCGTAATCCCACTATTCTGAGTGGTTCTAGATATTTCTATGTCCTTAACTTCGAATTTGTATCCAAGGACACCGAATCCTTTATAATATGCAACCTCCATACTAGGAAACTGAGCTAAACATCTTGAATCACTCTCTAATGATGCACACAAGTTTGGATCGTGGATCTAACAAAACAAATTTTACGACAAATACATAACGATATAAGTTTAGATTAAAACTGATAGCAATAACATGTTATTCAAATAACTTACATGATTTACAACCCAATCGCAAAAATTATCCTGATGATATTTTTCCAATCGTTCATCGTTCCAATCAGGATGCCCCTCACGTACCTCGTTAAAATGAATTCTGTTCTCGACAATAAATTATGACATTAATATTATATCATTTCATACACACAAACATAAATATAACAATTAATACAAAAGAACAAACTCTCTAATTTTTTCAAGACATGCGCTATTGAGGAGGATAAACCGGTATATCTTGTTGATAAACATAGTGTCTACCCTCTTATAATCGGCTTTATCATATGGCCCGTCCTGAATTCTTCGAGTCCGGTTAAGTCTCGTCTCAATGTTCTCGTCCAGATAGCGAGGACAAAATATGGTTGCTTCATCTAGAAGATAATCCTGCATGATAGAACCCTCTGGTCGATTTCTATTGCGTATATACTTTTTAAGAGTGTAGAGATACCTAAAGAAAAATATGTTAAATAAATAAATACGGGTATACAGGACAACAATAATTTTACAAATTGCGCGAAACGAAAAATTCCACGTACCTCTCAACGGGATACATCCATCGATATTGTACCGGTCCGGCTAACTTAGCCTCAGTTGCAAGATGGACCGTCATGTGTATTATGATATCGAAGAATGACGGTGGGAAAATACACTCAAACTTGCAAAATATCAACGCAATAGAATTTTCTAGTTTCTCCAGCGTCACAACATCCAGTGTTTTAGCGCATAATTCTCTGAAAAAACAACATAGTTCATTGATTACTAGACCAACCGATTCGGGGAGGGAAGTCCTGAGGGCTAATGAGATAAAGTGCTCCATAATAACGTGGTGATCATGACTTTTTAGCCCATCGATCTTGCCTTTCACAATTTTTATCTTCTTGCTGAATGATCCTGAGAAACCTGTGGGAACTTTCAAATCATGCAACACCTGCAGAAATCTTTTCTTCTCCGGTTGTGACATATGATAAGCGGCATTGGGAAGTGCAAACTTTCCTGGTTTACCCGCTACCGGTTTAGAATGCAATTCACTTCTAATTTCCCATTCCTGTAGATCCATCCGAGCATTAAGGTTGTCTTTCGATTTCCCGTCTTTACAAAGAAGCAAGTTGAGTACGTGCTCGGATACTCCCTTCTCTATGTGCATGACGTCCAGACAATGACGCACTAAATTTGTTGACCAGTATGGAAGCTTGAAGAAAATGCTTAACTTGTTCCAGAATGGTGGTTTGACCTGTTTTGTCGGATCTATCCCGAAGGTCACATTATTGTAACCATCCCACTGAGCAGTCATGTCCTCTCCGGACAATGGGGCTGGAGGTCTACGAAGCTCCTGATGACCATCAAAGTGAACATCGTCTAACCTGTAGGGGTGGTCTAAAGGCAGGAAACGTCGATGGCCGCAATAACAAACCTTCCTGCTAAAATTCAAGAATTTCGATGTTGTATGTTGATGGCAATGAGGACATGCTTTGTGACCATGTACGGACCAACCTGATAGCATTCCATATGCAGGAAAGTCATTAATTGTCCACATTAAAGCCGCACGCAGTATAAAGCTTGTATTTGTGTTTGCATCGTAAGTCTTTACACCATCAATGAACAAAGATTTTAACTCCTCGATCAGAGGTCTGAGATAGACGTCGATATTGTTTCCCAGTGAGTTTGGTATATCGATAAGAAGATGTATCGTAAAGTATGATTGGTCCATAACCAACTAAGGCGACAGATTATAAACTATCATTATAACGGGCCATGTGCTGTGGCTTCCAGCCATATAGTTGAATAGGCAGAAGCCATCATTAGCCAGTCCGAGCCTGACATTGCGAGGATCGCTACTGAATATTGCGTGCCTCCTATTGAAATCCTTCCATGCCGGTGAATCTCTTGGATGACTTATTTTTCCATCTTCACTTGGAGGACCACGGTGATGCCAAATCATTGCCTCAGCTGTTTTCTTGTACCTGAATAGCCTCTGCAGCCTCTGTGTTATGGGAAAGTATCGTGCTATCTTGACAGGTATATCGGGCTTCTTATCAGAATCTTTCGGTTTATACCTGGCCTCTCCGCATGTTGGACACTCTTTCAAATCTGAATTATCTTTCCGGTATAACACGCAATTTTTAGGACATGCTTGAATCTTCTCACACTTCAGACCCAAATCAGACATCATCTTCTGGGCTCCGTACCAGCTGTCAGGCACGTTATTTCCAGGGGGCATAGAATCTTTCAAGAACGAAAGAAGCATTGTGAATGACTTGTTGCTCCATCCATTTAGGCACTTAATCTGAAAAAGTTGGACGAACAATGAGAGGGTGGAATACTTTGCATTCTCATAAATTGGTTTTCCAGCATCATTCATGAAATTTTCATATTTATCCGTACGCGGTCCTTGACCGAAAGGAATGTCATCTTCGGTACGAATAGATTCACCTAGTACGGCCTCTACCATATCCTCCATTTTTTCAGATGGAAAGAAATTACCGTCTTCTTCTTCTGTCGCATTACTGTCTTCTCCTTCTTCTCCTGCCGCATTATCGTCATCTCCTTCTTCTTCTGCCGCATTACTGTGTTCTTCTCCTTCCCCGTGATATAGCCAAGTTGCATAAAGTCTAGAAAAACCACGTTTTACGATATGAAGCTCTGCCAATTCTACCTTCTGCCAGTACTTATTCCCACATCTATCGCATGGGCAGAGAATTTTCTCTATCACGATCTTATTATATGCGCGTGCAAATTCAATAAAAGCAACAACTCCTGCGAGAAACTTAGGTTGCATATGTTGTTGCCAATCCACATACATCCAGTCCTTAACTCTGACGTACTCATGGGCTATGTTAGACTGTATAACATATAAATTGTAGGTTATGATGACTATATTGAGAAATCTAAGAACGGGATGGTTACTAACAAAGGAGAAAATCCGTGTATACGCTTTGTGTGTGCGTTTGTCGTTGAAAAGAATAAATTATCGATAATCAAAATTAGATTTGAGGATACCCATATATGAGTTGTATGTAGGGTCCCGGCAGCGCCCCGGCCGTCGAAACGCGGCCAAAATGCGGAACAAAAATTTTCTAAACCGGCGCTACCGCTACCCGATTTACGGATCGACCTCAAACCCTAAACTAGCAAACTAACTAAGAGTTAGAATGTTTATACCGAGATGATCCGAGTCTTTCGGTCTTCATTCCAAGCTCCTAGCGATCTTTTGATGAGGTTTGGTTGCCGGTCTTCCTCCATCTTCGATGATCCATCCGAGGGAAACGGCGCAAGCTCCAACCTCGTCGAACGAGATAACCGACGCTCCAACGTCGCTAGCGATGGAGTGTGGGGGTGTATGAATATGTCACTACAACTTTTCTCTCAACCATGAGCTCAAGAGAGCAATGCAAGAAGAAGATTGGAGGTGATGAAGCATTTGCATGAACAAAGTGTTTTGTGGTGAACTTTTGGCATGAGCAAAATTTGCTAAGTCTTTTCTTGTGTGTATGAGAGAGTGGGAATAATGTAATCATCTAACCAAATGAAATAAACCCCATGCCCCTTGGAAGTGGCCGGCCCATGCTCTCTCCTCCACACAAAAAGTAATGAACAAAAATGTCATGCCAATTTCAATAAACAAATCAAAGCCATGCTTTGTAAAATGCTTTGACCCATGCTTTTGCCACATCATCCCTTTCCACCTCATTTATAAAACAAATGATTTTCCAAAAAGGAAAATCATATAAATGTGGTGGCATCTTCTTCTAGAAGCTATTCCGTACAAAATACGGAATACTTCCTGGTACAAGTATCGAAATACATATACGCGTATTCGTACAAAAATACGAATAGCCAAGAAAGAAAATGTATAGTGAACAATAATACTAGAATACGTATATACAAATACATATATAAATTATTAAATCAAAACCTGATTTAATAAACTGTCTTAATCCTAAGCCGCTAGTATTATCAATCGTCCAATTAAAGTCTGCGCAGCAAGTGCACATATTTAATCGGACATCTGTATGTATCAACATACCTCATGTACACCATATCGCCTGAACCGTGAAAACCCTCTGTGTGGGACTCTAAAGACTCGTCAATACGCTGGCAGTGGGTTTAACCACAAGCACGTCAGCGGCACTAGCTGTACGTAACGGCTACCCAGGTATTGAGCGAAAGGGAGGCCGACGAGCAAACTCATCCTGAACCCCTACTGAGCCCGTCAGTGACAATATCCGTACAGTCCGGTCTGTTCGTCTAAGAGTATCGCATATCTAGTCTAGGGGGTGGATAAAGTCAGACCACCAACAACACGATATTTAGTGTCGGGATGAAACCCATCGCCACCTGAGAAACTATCGATCCTGGATCGATAGTTCTCGTCCACCGTGGCCACGGATTTATGGTGATGGCCGTCCGTACACAACGCGATATCAACCTCCAATACCGGGAGAGACGAATCCCCAACAATCCGATCACTGCCTCCATGTGGCTCGGGACTGTACCCAACTAAAACCTGTTTGCACGACTCCTTTGAGCCGTGGTAATGTAGTAATCAAAGCACAATGGAACTCACACGAGACAAATGACGATCTCAGGTCGACAGACTAACCTGTACACATGTCACCTGGGAACTGCTATCTGACAATAGGTATAATATGTTAGTTATATGTGTGCCCTAGAGGCCATTACTGTACATACGATGTATATTGTAGTGGATGCTTGGACATATATAGGGAGGACTTTCTTGTTCGACATGATAGTACGCTATCTGGTTGTACTTTATCTTAACATGTACTCTGATTGTCTCTTTTGTTACATGTTGATAAAGCCCTTAGGATTTGTACTCAACTACTGGGACTATGATGAGATCATACTAGTGGGGCCACGGTAGTCTATGAGTACATCCTATAACTGTTCCTAGTCGAGGGTGTGTCGAGACAGGGCATCGATACACCAGAGTAGACTAGCGTATACGCATCTTGACCCATATGATGGGCGATGGATGATCCCATATCCATCGGTGTTTGACATCAAGGATGGTGTACGGGTGCTCAGTGGAGACTGGGTACACTGAACGGACTCGCCGAGAACTCCTAGATGGTATATATACCTATTGTCAGATAGCAGTTCTCTGGTGACACTTGTACAGGTTAGTCTGTAGACCTGAGATCGTCATAGAGTCTTGTGTGATTCCCACTGTACTTTGATTTCCTCCCTACCACGGCTCTACTGAGTTGTGCAAACAGGTGGATTTTGGGTACAGTCCCGAATCATATGGAGACAGTGAGCGATAGGAGGGGTTTCGTCTCTCCCGGTATAGGGAGTTGATGTCGCGCTATGTTTGATCGGCTATAACACCTAAATCCCTGGCCAGGGTTCTCGAGGTTTACTGATAAGTGTTATCAGTAGTTCCTCGACCTGTTATGAGCTAAAAATCAACATGACTTATAAAGTTACTGGAGTCTGACATTTACCACCCCTAGACTTCATATGCGACGTATCAGACGAAGAGACCGGACTGTACGGTAAGTGTTGCTTACAGGCTCGTAAGGGTTGTGATGAGTTCGCTCGTCGGCCACCTTTTTCGTCATGTACCTGGGTAGCCGTTACGCACAGCTAGTGCAGCTGACGTGCTTGTGGTTAAACCCATTGCCAGCGTACTGACGAGTCTTTAGAGTCCCACACAGAGGGTTCCCTCGTTCAAGCGAAAGATGTATAGACCGTAAGTTGTTACGGCAGCCGTAAGGTGTTGCGGTAGGTTTTCGATTATGTTCGTGTAATTGTTACAGGAATAATAATCGGAAGAATAATACTGGCCGGATACCGGTATTATATTATTGGATTAATTGTATTCGTATTTTTCGGAATTCGGATGCGTGTATACAGTATACAGTATACGGTATACGGTATACGGAGGAGGGGTATTTTTGTAATTGTTACAAGAATACCTTCTAGAAGGTGCCACCTCATAATGACATAATTATGACATCATTTATTTTGTGAAAATAAAATTAGTGAGGTGTAAATTAAAAGGTATAAGCATGATAATGCGGTTGTTGAAGTGGATGTACTATTAATGCATGATACTTCTTTCATAATACATGCTTTAGTTAGTGCTATTTTCTTTTTATCATGCTTAAACTTTTTAATCATGAAATGCACTTATTCTTTCCTCCTCCTTCTTCTTATAAATACCTTCATATGAGATGTGAAATCAATGCATTCCAATCCTACACAAAATTATGATAAGTGTATCATAACAAGTGTATAAGAAGAAAGAAAGAAAATGATGGTTATCATTCTTTCTAGCTTAAACCCTCACATGAGATGTGAATCCAAAGTTTAGGATTTCAAGTTAATCCAATACAATTATCTCTACATCATCCTAGTGACCTCTTCTAGCAAATTTGGTCTCTCGGTTAAACTCTTGAGAAGAGTTTCTAACTTGCACGAAAACTCTCGGGTGGATCATCTAGGTCTTCGGTGGCCGGAGATCGAAAACGTCGGCAACATCTTAACGAGCCAAGCTCACCAAAAGAGGAGAAAGGAGCAAAGGAGTTGCATCCAAGAGAAGACCCGAAGGACCGTATCATCAAGGTATAATCCCAAACATAGTAGATAAGATCTCTAGTTAGGATTTACTAGTTGTGGTTTAGACAAGATCTTCGGTTAAGTGCGTGTTGTATGCAAAGAAAATTTTCGTTCACCGCTTCCGCCGCGCAACAAGAGTTGTGGGAGCATGCAACACTCACCAACATGGTATCAGAGCCTAACTAAATCACAATTAGATGTTAGCCAAAAGTTAGAAGCTCGATCGGCAGTTTTTTCTCCCGAAAACTCGTATTCTGCCCTTGCTGCTGTCAGTTTTTGAAAGTGTTCCAAAATTAATTTGACATGTCTTAAAAATACAAGCAGGGTTTTCTAAGAACACTGTAGAAATCCGGAATTCTAAATCGCCTAAAGCGCCGAGGATCCGCGGCCAAACCCATGATTTTACCGCGGATCCGCCGCCGAGTTGAGGCCGCGTCGACTCAGTTTTCTACAGTGATCTCATGTTGAAGAATTAAGGGTTTTGGGATATGTAGAACTGTACAAAGTTGTTTGTACTGGAACATGTCAAGTGTTGGCATGGTTTAAAATCATCGATCGAAATTCTAATAGTGTTTAGCTAATCGGGTTTTCATTTTTTTGTTATATGTGTTTGAAACGTCCGCTAATTGCTATATGACGATTAGTGGGGGTTGCACATATGGATATCATGGGATGGTATGTGTATATGAATGTGTTGGATCGTTGTGATGAATGGCCGGGGGGTGTGAGAAGAGTGTTTTTCCTTTTCTATCATTCCATGTAATTTGTAAAAAGCAATGTTATGTTTTATAATTTCTTTTTACTGTTTTTGCTCCTAGGATAGACCCAAGGTGGGGTGCACAAACTACCGGGTTCTCCAAGTGCCGAGTAGCCTACTCAATTGTTGAGGGAGGTTGCTACACTTCGGGAATTTGGCGGGTAGTTTGCCGCACCCGTAGGGGTCTAGGGGGGGTTTTGGCTATTCATCACGACCGTGGAACCCGTTTTTCATTAAGGGCTTGAATGAAATACGGAATTCCTAGCATATCCAATGCATTCATCTGTGATCTGAAATGGTTATATTTATATATGAGATATATATAATAAACGTTGCTTATATTTTGCACCCGCACTAGTCCAGCCCCCGCTCTGCCGTTAGTTAAGTAACCTAACGGTGCATGACGGGGCCCAGTGGCAAATACGGATGGTATAAGCGTACGTTCTATTTGCGTTTCTTTTCTGTGATGTTTAGGAAACGTAAAAGATGGGACAACATTAATGTGATTAATGTTAAGAGAAAGAAACCTAAAGATGTTGTAGAATCAAACTTTTTGAAAAAGGGTAACTCTAGCTTTTGTTTTGCATAGTGGTATTCTTGAATATCCTGCACCTCATTCGATGAGGAAAGGGCCGAGATCCCTTCACCGGGAGTGACCCCTTTAGCGAAACTGGAAAATGTTACAAAGAACTCGATTTGATTTTATAGTTGATCTAACTTTGCTTTGCATCGTGGTATTTATATATCCAGCACCTTATTCAATAAGGAAAGAGCCGAGATCCCTTCACCGGGAGTGACCTCTTTAGCAAAATTAGAAAAATACTATAAAATCATTCGATTTTTAAAATGGAGCTTAAACCACTCCTTCCCACTCGATTCTACAACGATATCAAGTTCAAAACGTTAAAAGGTTTTCATAAAAACCATCCGTTGCCCTCCGCCATTTTAGGAAGCAGATTACTTAGTATTCGTACCACGTTTGTTGACCATAGTTAAGGCGTGGTGTACGGTAGCTAAGTGGTGAATTCCTACAAAGCATTTGATGCGATTGATTAGGGCATTCTCATGACTTTGTTGACCATAGTTAAGGGTCATGTGGGTGGGCCTAAATCAATCACGAAATGGCGAGTTGAACTTGACTAGTGCTTATGATTTGTTGACCATAGTTAAGGTCATAAGTCACTAGGGGTAAAAATCATATCGGGAATTTCAAGAATTGAAATTTGCAATGAGATTGCATACCTTCTATATGATAGTTGGATCCCGATCTCGCTGCGAATAAGAGTTACTCCTGGGAAAGTTTTACACAAGACAATTTGACGAAATTATAGGGTGTAATGATTCCTGGCTAATCTTACCTTTTAGGATTTGAAGGAAGATTTGATAAAAACAGTGGGAGACATCCGGATTAGATAATAACCAATCTAATCTTGCAAGAGCATACGCTAAAGTGTTTTCTTCTCTCTCTCTCCAGATAGTGACCATATCATGCCTTAATCAAGATAATAAATACGGATATATTGACTGAACCCGCTTGTTATATTGAGCTGGGGAACGTTGGTCCCGCTCCAACTTATAATTGTTATAAGACAGAGCAGGAAATAGGGAAATACCAGAATTCCTATGCCGCCCAAACGAAGAAAGTGCATATGATGCATCTCCTTCGGGTGTGTTCATTACAAAGAACTGTTTCTCAGTATCCTCTGCATCCTGGGTATTTGATACTGGATCAGGATCCCAGATATGTGATCTGTTACATAGGGCTACAAAAAGGGTAGAAAAACTGAGAACGGGTGATAAGTTTCATGAGACAGAAAACGGGGCAAGTGTTGCAGCCAAGTCTGTTGGTCACTATCACCCTGTATTACCAATACATTGATTCTGAACAAATGCTATTAGATACCGAACCTGATATACAAAATCATATCAATCTCTTTATTAGTAAAGAAATGATAAAATTTTGTATTGATGGATAATGTTTTGAACATTTCCTATATCAAAAGTTGATCGGTGCAGGTGCGTTATCTAAAAACATTGACGTTCTAAATCAAACTACAGTTCTTAGTATACAGAACACACACAAGAGGAAGAGTTCAGAAATGAACGGATCCTTCTTGAGGTATTGTAGACTAGGTCACATCAATGCGACCCGGCTGACTGAAGTTACATTTTAGATGCATATTTAAACCAGTTTGAAATTACATCTTGTGAAACTTGCCAGTCATGTCACAAAGATTGAATGACTATAGCTCTGTTTATTGGAAACAGAGAAAGAGTTAGTAAACTCTTGGGACTGATATATGATGATGTATGTAAACTCCCCTGTCTACACATGCCAGGACCGGTTCCTTGTACTTCGTTACATTCTCTGATAATCTCTCAAGATTCAGACATATGTTCCTGTTGTAACATAGGTCCAAAGCTTTTGAGATATTCACAGAATATAAATTAGAAGTAGAGAACCAAAAACGGGTATAAGTATTATGTCCTTTGATGAGATCAAGGAGGAGAATACTTGTGCATGGAAATCCTGGACTATTCTAAAGGAGAATGAGATTCTCTCTCAGCATTACTCCTCCGTATACACCATAGCACGATGGTATATTGGGGTGGAGCAATTGCACCCTATGTGATATGGTGTGCTCCATGATGAGTACTACTGCGTTTCCTATTTTCCTTTCGGGAGTTATGCACTTGCGAAGCTGCATACCTATTGAATAGGGTTCCAATCAAATCAGGTGCCTACTGCTCCATATGTGATATGGTATGGGAAGAGCCCATATCTTAAAGATGTTAAGATTTGGGGTTGTCAGGCCTATGTCTAAAAACCAAAATCCGGACAAACTCGAGGCAAAGTCAAAACTGTGGAAGTTTGTTGGATATCCCAAGCATTAGCAAGGGAATATCTTCTACCTAACCGAGGAACAAAAGTTGTTTCTCAGCATGCCACCTTTGTGAAAGGGAATTTCTTGTGAAGAAATTAGTGGTCATAAGGTAGAACTGGAAGGCGTTCCAGCTATACAAACTACAACAGATGACCTAACCGAGGAACAAAAGTTGTTTTGTTTCTCAGCATGCCACCTTTGTGAAAGGGAATTTCTTGTGAAGAAATTAGTGGTCATGAGGTAGAACTGGAAGAAGTTCCAGCTACAGCAGATGATTTGGTAGAACCAAAGGATTCAATAGACTCTAACGAACCTCAGCCTCTCCGCCGATCTAGTAAGGGTCCTCACCCACCTAAGAGATAATTCGGTTTCTCTATGACAGTGGGAGCGAGGATTTCATATTACCCCAGCGTGTCCCGAGACCGGAAGGTGTTCCGACGGGTTGTAGTCCTCGCAAGGGGGCATGCGTGGAAAGTAGCTGCTGAGGGACCTTTTGGTGCCACGGCGACCCTATGGGATGGGGTTGTTGCCTGACCAAAGTGGTATGACCTAACTAGTTTCGAGCAGGCCATCAGGAGTGGGACTCTGTGAGAATGGCTGGATGCTTAGCGATCTGAGATGGAATCCTTATACACCAACAAAGTATGGACTTTGGTTGCTTTGTCTGAAGGGTTAAATCCCCATCAGGAGCAAGTGTATCTTGAGAAGATTACTTGGTGTACATGAAAAAGATTGAGACTTTCAAAGCTATGCTTAAGTCCATCCAGATCCCACTTGCCACTGCTACATACCTTGACTGCGATATCTGGTGGTTGGGTGTCATGACAACTTTTCTAAATGAAGTTTTAGAAGAGAGCGTCTATAAGTACACATCCAGAGGGCTTAGTAGACAGTAGGAGCAGCGGAAAAATGTGCAAGATGTTTTATGCGATAAAACAGGCATCGCGGAGTTGGAACATCTGTTTTGACGTGGTAGTCAAAGAGTTTGACTTCATCAAAATAATAGATGAACCTTGTATATACATAAAAGGTAGTAGGGAGTATGGTGGTGATCCTAGTAGAGTACGTGGATGACATACTCTTGATAGGGAAGGAGTTTCCTATGCTACGCTCAGTCAATCTCCTCTTATTAAAAAGATTCTCCATATAGGATCAAAGTTGATACCTCCTAAATCCTAGGTTTTGGATCAATGAGATAGATCTAAATGGATATTAGGATACTCACTGGTTGTAGTGAGATAGTATCAATCGATCCTGGGGAGAATCATAGCGGAGTTGGAACATTTGTTTTGATGTGGTAGTCAAAATGTTTGACTTCATCAAAATGGTTGAACCTCATGGTATGGAGTATGGTGGTGATCCTCGTAGAGTACGTGGATGACATACTCTTGATAGGAAAGAGTTTCCTATGATACACTCGGTCAATCTCCGCTTATCACATAAGATTCTCCATATAAGATCAAGGTGATACCTCCTAAATCCTGGGTTTTGGATCTATGAGATAGATCTAATTGGATGTTAGGATTTTCACTAGTTGTAGTGAGATGGTATCAATCGATCCAGGGGAGAATCACTGGAAATGTTCCAGGGTGATAAGGACGACTGAATGTCAGTCGCAGTCATTGTCTTTACCCTTAGTAGAGGGACGGTATGTTGGAAGAGTTCCAAGCTAGATACCGTGACATACAAGAAAGACAAGATACGTCATTACTAAGGATGCTACCAAAGATAAAGTCTGGATATATAAAAGTTCATAAGATGAACTTCGTTCCTACCATTGTGTGACAATAAGGTTGTGGCTTTAGCCAAGGAACTACCGTCCCATCAGAAATCCAGATATAATTCTTAGGCAGCATCACCTGTTCATAGAGATGGTTGATCTCCAGGAAGATCGAGGTTAGAAGAGTAGATACAGAGGACAACAGAGCGGATCCACTCACTAAGGTTTTTACCCAGTAGAGACTTTTATGGGATGGTTGAGTATGAGATACTTCAACCACAGCTAATTGTTTGGTATGTGATACCACAATAGATGGCCCTAGTGCAAGTGGGAGATTGTTAGTTATATGTGTGCCCTAGAGGCCATTACTGTACATACGATGTATATTGTAGTGGATGCTTGGACATATATAGGGAGGACTTACTTTCTCGACATGATAGTACGCTATCTGGTTGTACTTTATCTTAACATGTACTCTGATTGTCTCTTTTGTTACATGTTGATAAAGCCCTTAGGATTTGTACTCAACTACTGGGACTATGATGAGATCATACTAGTGGGGCCACGGTAGTCTATGAGTACATCCTATAACTGTTCCTAGTCGAGGGTGTGTCGAGACAGGGCATCGATACACCAGAGTAGACTAGCGTATACGCATCTTGACCCATATGATGGGCGATGGATGATCCCATATCCATCGGTGTTTGACATCAAGGATGGTGTACGGGTGCTCAGTGGAGACTGGGTACACTGAACGGACTCGCCGAGAACTCCTAGATGGTATATATACCTATTGTCAGATAGCAGTTCTCTGGTGACACTTGTACAGGTTAGTCTGTAGACCTGAGATCGTCATAGAGTCTTGTGTGATTCCCACTGTACTTTGATTTCCTCCCTACCACGGCTCTACTGAGTTGTGCAAACAGGTGGATTTTGGGTACAGTCCCGAATCATATGGAGACAGTGAGCGATAGGAGGGGTTTCGTCTCTCCCGGTATAGGGAGTTGATGTCGCGCTATGTTTGATCGGCTATAACACCTAAATCCCTGGCCAGGGTTCTCGAGGTTTACTGATAAGTGTTATCAGTAGTTCCTCGACCTGTTATGAGCTATAAATCAACATGACTTATAAAGTTACTGGGGTCTGACATTTACCACCCCTAGACTTTATATGCGACGTATCAGACGAAGAGACCGGACTGTACGGTAAGTGTTGCTTACAGGCTCGTAAGGGTTGTGATGAGTTCGCTCGTCGGCCACCTTTTTCGTCATGTACCTGGGTAGCCGTTACGCACAGCTAGTGCCGCAGACGTGCTTGTGGTTAAACCCATTGCCAGCGTACTGACGAGTCTTTAGAGTTCCACACAGAGAGTTCTCTCGTTCAGGCGAAAGATGTATAGACCGTAAGTTGTTACGGCAGCCGTAAGGTGTTGCGGCAGGTTTTCGATTATGTTCGTGTAATTGTTACAGGAATAATAATCGGAAGAATAATACTGGCCGGATACCGGTATTATATTATTGGATTAATTGTATTCGTATTTTTTGGAATTCGGATGCGTGTATACAGTATACAGTATACGGTATACGGTATACGGAGGAGGGGTATTTTTGTAATTGTTACAAGAATACCTTCTAGAAGGTGCCACCTCATAATGACATAATTATGACATCATTTATTTTGTGAAAATAAAATTAGTGAGGTGTAAATTAAAAGGTATAAGCATGATAATGTGGTTGTTGAAGTGGATGTACTATTAATGCATGATACTTCTTTCATAATACATGCTTTAGTTAGTGCTATTTTCTTTTTATCATGCTTAAACTTTTTAATCATGAAATGCACTTATTCTTTCCTCCTCCTTCTTCTTATAAATACCTTCATATGAGATGTGAAATCAATGCATTCCAATCCTACACAAAATTATGATAAGTGTATCATAACAAGTGTATAAGAAGAAAGAAAGAAAATGATGGTTATCATTCTTCCTAGCTTAAACCCTCACAAGAGATGTGAATCCAAAGCTTAGGATTTCAAGTTAATCCAATACAATTATCTCTATATCATCCTAGTGACCTCTTCTAGCAAATTTGGTCTCTCGGTTAAACTCTTGGGAAGAGTTTCTAGCTTGCACGAAAACTTTCGGGTGGATCATCTAGGTCTTCGGTGGCCGGAGATCGAAAACGTCGGCAACATCTTAACGAGCCAAGGAGTTCACCAAAAGAGGAGAAAGGAGCAAAGGAGTTGCATCCAAGAGAAGACCCGATGGACCGTATCATCAAGGTATAATCCCAAACATAGTAGATAAGATCTCTAGTTAGGATTTACTAGTTATGGTTTAGACAAGATCTTCGGTTAAGTGCGTGTTGTATGCAAAGAAAATTTTCGTTCACCGCTTCCGCCGCGCAACAAGAGTTGTGGGAGCATGCAGCACTCACCAACATAATACCAACTAGCAGGTTCTCGGCGAGTCCGTCCAGTGTACTCATAACCCAATGAGCACCTGCATACTATCTTAGGTGAACAAACTAACACCAATGGCTTGTGAGACCTGGCCACCGCCCCTCGTCGGGGTCTCGATCAGTATACACTAGTCTACACTGGAGTATCGATGCCCGGTCTCGATACTCCTACGACTAGGGACATTTAAGGATGTGCTTATAGACCCCCAGCTCCCACGTATGTGATCGCCATCACAATGCTGGTAGTCAAGCAAGAATCCTACGGGCTCTATCAACATGTATATGATGATAAAGACAAACCAGATAGCATACTATCATCTTAAGTAAGACTGTTTTATCGGTATAGGTCCTCACTCAATCATCATAATCACAAGTCCGCGACTATGATAATTGCCTTGAGGGCACTATAGCCAATAATCTCCCACTTGCACTTAAGGCCAATTATTGCGATGTCGCATACTCACAGCCCGTGTGATACCGAACACCCAACTTCTCTACTAATTAGTTTCGCAAAGCCTGTTTGCGAAAATGATTGCGTTCGAGAAATAGCCTCAGTGAGTGGATCCGCTCCAATGTTTCTTTTTATATCTCTCTATATCTCAACTTCGCGGAGAAAACTATCTCCCGAAATGAGCAATACCTGTCTTAGAATTTTTCTGGATATCTGATGGGACCCAGTTCACAAATGAACTCCAAATCCAGCAAACTACTTAGACTTTATCGTCCACTGAATTTAATCAGTATCCCGCGCCTTGCCTTGCCTCAGTTTCCGCTTGGACCACCTGTCCAACATACTGTCCCTCAAAAGAGGGAAAAGCTATAACTCTGACAGACACTCTGTCATCCAGGTCACTTGGGAAGCTTGAAATGATAACCGTCTCCTGAAGGAGGCTGCCGTTACCATATCCCTAGAACATCTATTTATGTTCATAAACTGCTTCCCGATATTTCTCCCGGATTGGATTAATATATGTTTACTGCAGCTAGTGCAAAAACAATATCTGGTGTGGTACTTGACATTTCATGACTAACTCAATTGGCCTAGCCAATGATATGTTAATCATGTAGATACCTCTCCCCTTTAGTCTGTAAGACACCTTTAGAGTGGTTGACTCCATCACCTGCAGGTACACCACCATGCCAGGAGTCGTCCATTTAATGTCAAAGTACCCAAATTGGGATACTTCCCAAATCTAGATCTAAAACCATAGATCTAGTAACCAGAAAACCTGATATTATATCCATATCCTATGTGGAGAAACAACTTTGTGACAACCACAGTATAACCGATCGTAGTATAGGAATATCTCTTCCTATTAAGTGCATGTCATCCCAATACCTGGACATCACTCTCTACTTTCTTCTTACCAGATCCATCTCCCATTCTGATGAAGTCAAGACCTATGACTGTCACATCAAAATTAGATGATCTATTTCCGCTATAGCTGCTTTAGTCTATAAATAGACATAAGCTACTTGCCTACTATGCTTCCGCTGCTCCCACTGACTACAACAACCCTCTGGCAGAGTCATATACACGTGCACTTCTAAAGCTAGTTTAGAACGACGCTATACTCATCCTCCTGCCGGGTCTTATAGTCTAGAACAAC
The DNA here is from genome assembly GCA_030015575.1 of Agapanthus africanus. Lineage (NCBI taxonomy): Eukaryota > Viridiplantae > Streptophyta > Magnoliopsida > Asparagales > Amaryllidaceae > Agapanthus > Agapanthus africanus. The sequence goes on along the minus strand of CM057339.1, from coordinate 193,897,719 downwards.
AGCAATGGCAAGTCTGGGTAAACAAGAACCTCCCTGTCACCGTCTCTGAGAAGACCGAAGTGCCTCTCAGGTGCCTGAGGTCACCCACCAAATCTGCGGAGTGGTTAATGGAATGTCGAAACTAATTGAATCATTAGGTTCTATTAAATCTTCAGTGATCGTTTGTGGTTCTGGAATCACTTCCAGTTCTACCATACTCCCACTATTGCTTTTCTGAAAAAATCCATTTTACTAAAACTGTGGTGAGTCAAGAACAATATAAATATTGATCTTCCTGATGGTAGAAAGTTATCCCTCATCAAAGCCCGGGATAACCTACGAACAGCCATTACTGAAACGTGCCTTGAATTTATCCGGATTCTGGTTTTAAGCATCAGCCGGACAACTCCCAATATCTTAACATCGTTAAGACATAAATTGATTCTATATAAATCTAATATAGAAACAAAAGCACTAATCTAATTTGAACCAGATTCAAAATCATGCATCCGTCTCCAGTGCATATCAACCAAATGGAAAAAGGACAATCAATATTACTCATCTAGGAGTGCATCCATATATGAGTAACCTGAATGAGAAGCAAGTTCTCAAAACCATCACTATCAATGGAATACCAAACACAAGTATCTACATCTTCGACTTTCTTGAAGAATCCTGATACTTACAATAAATGGTTCTCTACTTTATTCTTATACCTATAACTTCTCAATATCTGGACTTTGCATTTCAACGAAATACTTGTCTAGAACTGGAGAAGTCATAAGTAAACAGAATATAGTACGAGTATCAACCCCTTTGTCCTAATGGACACTGGACAATATACAATACTTTGTACAAGTCCCCTGAGTTCAACAACTCAAACCCTGTGCGTCGTAGGTTGAAAAACTGTAGTGTGGTTAAGAAGAATTACACCGCTGTTGAATGCACCTTACCTAATCACCAACTGATATAGGTAAGTGTCATAGACACAATATCAAAAAGTTATATCTCACTTTATAAAATAAATGTATATATATATCAGTTTGAAATTGGTGCATAACAACGGATATTCAAAACCAAATATTTGCCATCCGGCAAAATCCAGTGGATTTCCTCAAATATCACCAATTACAACGAATTCCGATATAATGAGGATCTAATCACCCAATTCCCAATATCTTACTCCCACTCACCATCCATAATCATATGCAGATGTGAGAAACCGATCTGGTAAATACATACCTTGGAGTTAGATTCCAATTGGGAAAACAGTTTTCAATTAACATCGCACAGTGAAACTGAAACATAAAATGTTTCGAAAGGGTTAACTGGTATTCCTAGTAACGCCTCTTCCAATATCCTGATTCACGACAATAACCATATACTTACCTGCCCTCACTCCAATCCCTTTATTATGTCTTTACTTATTACCTTCTGTACACCTTCTTTACGCTAATTGGTTTTCTTCATTCCTTACCCTTCGGCACCAGCCTAAGGTTTGGAAGAAGACTATCCAATAAGCATAATAGGTGTACTCTCCTAATCCTAGGAGCCTTCGCAACCTGAGAGAAGGTAATGGGAAAAGACATCTGAATAATCCTATTCAATCTCTCCAGAACCAGAATCCATCCTTGAAAAAGTTCCTTCGAGTTCGTATGTAACTATACGATGGATTTATCCAATGGAAGTGGATATCCGTAGTGATATGGAGTGTTATAGAGAAATGCAAAGTGGATGTAGGAGTGGCAGGGGTATACCCGGTCTTTGTCGTGAAAGATGGTGATCGCAATTTCCTTTGCCATTTTTCTAATCCCTTTATATGTCTTTACTTATTTCCTTCTGTACACCACAGTTAAGCTTGTTGGTTTTCTTCCTTCCCTACCGTTCGGCACCTGCCTATGGTTTGGAGGAAGACTATCCAATAAGCTCAATAGGTGTACCCTCTCCTAATCCTAGGAGCGCTCATAACCTGAGAGAAGGTAAAGAGAAAAGACAGCCGAATAATCCTATTCAATCTCTCCAGAACCAGAATCCATCCTCGAATCAGATCCTTCGAGTTCGTATATAACCATACGATGGATTTATCCAATAGAAGTGGATGTTCATAATAATACGGACTGTTCTGGAGAAAAGCAAAGGCGATATAGAAGTGGCAATGATGTATGCGACACCGTGACATTCCAAAAGTCAAAGTATTTTAAGAAAGTTCGGTCAACTTGGTTTCATGAGTTTTAGTCAGAGGTCGGGTCGTAGTCGCAGCCAGAGAGAGAGAGAAGAAACACTCAGCGTGCACTCTAACCTAGATCAGAATGGTTAATCTCTTTATCTAATCAGGATGGCTCCCACTGTTTCCTCGAATTCTCCTCCAAACCCAAAAGGAGAATTAGTCGGAATTACCCGAGGAGTAGTCCTACTCATCAGTGGGAATCGGGATCCAACTATCATCGTATGATAACTTGATGGAAGCCACTCAAGTTACCACACTCCAGAAGGTATGCGCAAGCCTGGCAAGTTTCCTGTATGTTTGAAACTCCCGATATGATTTTTACCCCTAGGACCCAAGTGACCTTGACGAAAATCAACAAATCAAAAGGTCCTAGTCAAGTTCAACCCGTCATTTTCTTGATTGCATTAAACCCACCCGCACGACCCTTGATGAATAATCAACAAAGTCGTACGACTGTCCTAACCAATCCACATATCCATGCGATAGAAAAGCATTACAGAGCTACCGCACACTACGTCTCAGCGAATAGCAACGATAAACGTAGCACGAATACTAAGCAATACTAGTCTGAAATGACGGAGGGCTACGACTGGTTTTTGGCGAAAAACCTTTAACGTAATGAACTTGATCTCGTTGAAGGAATCCAAGTGGTTTTACAAATATATAGTGGTGAAAACTTTTGCTAAAGAGGTCACTCCCGGTGAAGGGATCTCGGCTCTTTCCCCGTAGAATGAGGTGCAGGATATTCCAAATGAATACCACGATGCAAAGCAAAAGGAAACGACTATAGTAAAGTTATTACGTTGACGCAAACTTAGGGGTCACTCCCGATGAAGGGATCTCGGGCCTTGCCTCTTCGAATGAGGTGCAGGATATTCCAAAATGAATACCATGATGCAAAGCAAAAGTGTACGTCTGTAATGTCAGTTTTTTTAAAAAACTTGGTTCCAACAACATCATATATAGGTTTGTTTTATCCTTGCATTGATAAGAATCTATGCAGTCTCATCAATTAATCACACCAGAAAAGAACGAAAATAAAATGTACGTATATGCCATCCGCATTCGCCACTGGGTCCCGTCATCACCCGTTAGGTTACTTAACTAACGACAGAGCGGGGACTGGGCTAGCGCGGGTGCAAAACATATACAACATCTAATAATATATATAAATATATATAACATTCGTCTCAGGCATGATATAAAGCAACATCACAGAAACATCACAGAAGCAATACAGAATGGTGGATAATCTGGAGCCCCAAGTTTCACTTGAGCCGCAAGTGAGACCCGACGTTCCTTGTTGTGTGGATAGCCTGTGCAATGAAACCTAGACCCCTACGAGCGCGGCAAGTTACCCGCCAAAACAAGAAGTGAGACAGCCCCCTTCAGCAACGTGAATGGACCACCCAGCACTTCACGGAATCCGATAACTTGAGCACCCCTCCTGGGTCAACCTATACCCCCTACGAGTGCGGCGAATAACCCGCCAATTCTAGAGTAAGGTCCCTTCCGTCTGAATGCTATGAGATGCGGACCCGTTGCCCTCTAGAATCTGGCTATTCGTGCACCCCACCGTGGGGTAATCCTAGTACAGAAAATAAAATAATATACAAGGGTGACATCGACCTCAGCCCGGTCGTGCCCCATAAGAATAATATACAAACTGGCAGTGACGGCAGTCCACATGTCGGACGCTCGCCCCGCAATATCAAATGTACAAATAAATCAAAACTGTACTAACATTGCACCATTGCTATCCACCACGACGATCCAACTAACATCACAGCACAACACAGAACATCAAAGTGAATGTCACGTTCGCAAATCCGTCTAAAAGACATATAGCAATTAGACGAGTTTACCGATCAAATGACATTCACGGTCGCAGAATATAATGTATGTACCGTCAAACACACGCTTAAAATATCGATCGACTAAGTTCTAAATTGTCCCCAATAGCAAAACAACACTTCACTGAAACCTGGGCCAAAACAGAATATGAAAAAAATCACAATTCTAAGTCTCTGTGCTACAGTAAAAATTTGAAGACCCGTCGCCAATAAATGGCCGCAGATCCGCCGCCAAAATGGGGTTAGTGAGGCGGATCCGCGGCATTTTAGTGGCTTCATGAGCTCAAATTTTTCTGTAGCCTTGTATTTGCCTGCACGGATTTTTAAGCTACTGCAAATAATTTTTTGACCACGTTTGAAAATCGAGCTAACAGAATAATGGAATCGTGTTTTCGGTAAAATCCGTCGATCGATCTTTTAAGCACATCTAAACAAGCAAGTAAGGGGTTTAAAAGGTGGCTCTGATACCATGTTGGGTCCTGGCAGCGCCCCGGCCGTCAAAACGCGGCCAAAATGCGGAACAAAATTTTTCTAAACCGGCGCTACCGCTATCCGATTTACGGATCGACCTCAAACCCTAAACTAGCAAACTAACTAAGAGTTAGAATGTTTATACCGAGATGATCCGAGTCCTTCGGTCTTCATTCCAAGCTCCTAGCGATCTTTTGATGATGTTTGGTTGCCGGTCTTCCTCCATCTCCGATGATCCACCCGAGGGAAACGGCTCAAGCTCCAACCTCGTCGAACGAGGTAACCGACGCTCCAACGTCGCTAGCGATGGAGTGTAGGGGTGTATGAATATGTCACTACAACTTTTCTCTCAACCATGAGCTCAAGAGAGCAATGCAAGAAGAAGATTGGAGGTGATGAAGCATTTGCATGAACAAAGTGTTTTGTGGTGAACTTTTGGCATGGGCAAAATTTGCTAAGTCTTTTCTTGTGTGTATGAGAGAATGGGAATAATGTAATCATCTAACCAAATGAAATAAACCCCATGCCCCTTGGAAGTGGCCGGCCCATGCTCTCTCCTCCACACAAAAAGTAATGAACAAAAATGTCATGCCAATTTCAATAAACAAATCAAAGCCATGCTTTGTAACATGCTTTGACCCATGCTTTTGCCACATCATCCCTTTCCACCTCATTTATAAAACAAATGATTTTCCTTTGGAAAATCATATAAATGTGGTGGCATCTTCTTCTAGAAGCTATTCCGTACAAAATACGGAATACTTCCTGGTACAAGTATCGAAATACATATACGCGTATTCGTACAAAAATACGAATAGCCAAGAAAGAAAATGTATAGTGAACAATAATACTAGAATACGTATATACAAATACATATATAAATTATTAAATCAAAACCTGATTTAATAAACTGTCTTAATCCTAAGCCGCTAGTATTATCAATCGTCCAATTAAAGTCTGCGCAGAAAGTGCACATATTTAATCGGACATCTGTATGTATCAACATACCTCATGTACACCATATCGCCTGAACCGTGAGAACCCTCTGTGTGGGACTCTAAAGACTCGTCAATACGCTGGCAGTGGGTTTAACCACAAGCACGTCAGCGGCACTAGCTGTACGTAACGGCTACCCAGGTATTGAGCGAAAGGGAGGCCGACGAGCAAACTCATCCTGAACCCCTACCGAGCCTGTCAGTGACAATATCCGTACAGTCCGGTCTGTTCGTCTAAGAGTATCGCATATCTAGTCTAGGGGGTGGATAAAGTCAGACCCCCAACAACGCGATATTTAGTGTCGGGATGAAACCCATCGCCACCTGAGAAACTATCGATCCTGGATCGATAGTTCTCGTCCACCGTGGTCACGGATTTATGGTGATGGCCATCCGTACACAACGCGACATCAACCCCCAATACCGGGAGAGACGAATCCCCAACAATCCGATCACTGCCTCCATGTGGCTCGGGACTGTACCCAACTAAAACCTGTTTGCACGACTCCTTTGAGCCGTGGTAGGGTAGTAATTAAAGCACAGTGGGAACTCACACGAGATAAATGACGATCTCAGGTCGACAGACTAACTTGTACACATGTCACCTGGGAACTGCTATCTGACAATAGGTATAATACCAACTAGCAGGTTCTCGGCGAGTCCGTCCAGTGTACTCATAACCTAATGAGCACCTGCATACTATCTTAGGTGAACAAACTAACACCAATGGCTTGTGAGACCTGGCCACCGCCCCTCGTCGGGGTTGTTTACCCCAATCAGAGTAAGGCTCTGCTTTGAAAATTTAAAAATTTTAATAAATGAAGCAACGCTTCAGTGTATTTGCGCTGCGCAACACGCCATGTGTCAGGCGCAGATGCATCAGCGCAGCGCCCAAGAAGGCGCACCCAATCAGAGCAAAGCTCTATTTTAATGAAGCAACGCTTCAGCTGCGCAAGCACTGCGCTGCGCGACACGTGTCAGCGCAGATGCGCTAGCACAGTTGCGCTGCGCGACACTTGCGCTGCGCTTTGCGCTGCGCGACACGTGTCAGCGCAGTTGCGCTGCGCTGTGCGCTGCGCGACACGTGTCAGCGCAGATGCGCTAGCGCAGTTGCGCTGCGCTGTGCGCTGCGCGACACGTGTCACGCGTTGGGGCATCTGCGCCAAACAGAATTAAATTTCTAAGAAATCTTTTCTGTTCTTGTTAAAACAAGAAGATTTTCTTCTGCAAAGCAGAAGCCCTTGGATCAAAGATCCAACGGTGGGGAAAATTCCCCAAATCACTCAGAGAAAGATCTCTTTAACAAAATTTAACTAATTTATGGGCACTATAAAAAGGACCCTAGGCCTCAATTCAAAAGGAGGAACATTTTTTTTCTTGGAAAAAAGCCAAGAGCTTCAAACAGAGAGAGAATTCTGAGAAAAGCTCAAAGAAAAGAAAGGTAAAAAAAACCTTCACGAGAGAAAAAGAAATCTCTTTTAATAAATCATTGATCTAAAAACCAGATCAATGTTCTTCACATAATAAATAGTGCTTTGCACTTCTCATGAACCCCTGGTTCTTTAAAAACAAGAAAACAACAAAACAAAAAAATAGTGCTTTGCACTTTTATGAACCTCTGGTTCTTGAAACAAAAAAGAAAAATTTATTTTTCTTTGATCTAATTTAGATCAAGAAATCAAATAGTGCTTTGCACTTCTGTTCTTGAATCTAAAAGATTCTTAGTGCTCTGCACTTCCAAACTGCGCTGTTGCGCTCTTAAGAGAGCGCCACGTGTCAGCTACAGAACCACTTGCGCTACGCGCTCTTGAAATAGAGCTTTGCTCTCTGGAATTGGCGCAACTCACCAGAGCGTGCCACGTGTCAGCAGCGCAACAACGCATCGCACTAGCGCAGCGCACTGCGCTGTTGCGCTTGCGCTCACCAGAGCATGACACGTGTCATCACCATATGAGCTTGCGCTCATTACTCGGCGCAAAGCGCCAGACAAATACACTGCATTGCTTACAAAAGGGGCCAAGCCCAATTAAAGAAGGCCTAACAGGTCTAATAAAATGCAATGCATTATTTTAAAAGGGGGCAGAGGCCAAACTAAAATAGATGCTCTGCATCATAAATAAAGGGACAGAGCCCAAATCAAAAGCCTAGCAGGCCAGAATAGAATGCAGTGCATTATTAAATATGGGCAAACCCCTAGCACAGGCCTAATAGGCCAAAGATCAAGAAAAATGTTGAACATTTTCAACTGGACTTAGCCCAATTTTGGCCGTAAGTCCTTAAATTAAATTGACTGAGCAAGATTGCTCTCTTAAATCAATTTACCTCCGGTTCGAGGGTACATCTCCGAACTCCTCTGACACCCGTCGTTGTAATCCTTCAACGACGTCAGAGAGGTGACGGGTCCCGACGACCACACGCGTATATGGACCGAAACGTCCTTAAACTAATGTTGGACCGAAACGTCCTTAAACTAATGTCGGACCGAAACATCCTTAAACTAATGTCGAAACGTCCTTAAACTAATGTCGGACCGAAACGTCCTTAAACTAATGTCGGACCGAAACGTCCTTAAACTAATCACGGACCCCCACGTCCCTAAACTGGAATATGGACCCTCACGTCCCTAAACTGGCAATGGACCGAAATGTCTTTAAACTAATGATGGACCACCACGTCCCTAAACTGACGATGGACCACTACGTCCCTAAACTGGAACAGTAGAGCCTCCAATTGCTCTTTTGCCGGATCTAAACGGTCCCGTTTAAGTTGATCTTACCCCAAATACGGTTAACGTATCCTTAGACATTTAAATGAACGATAAAACTCCAAATTAATTTTGGTTCAACGGTACATCTCTGAACTCCTCTGACACCTGTCGTTGTAATTCTTCAACGACGTCAGAGAGGTGATGAGTCCTGACGGCCATATATTAAATGAATCACTACGTTAAGTTGATCTTAGTCTAAAACAGGACTAACGTATCCTTAACGAACGTTTAAGTTGATCTTAGCCGCAACGCGACTAATGCATCCTTAAACTAAAAACACCAAACCCAAATCTAAGTAAATACGGATTTGGACTAATCCACGTCCTACGGGCGACGGCATTACTCAGTCTCCGTATACAATCCACGGGCAACCACAAACAAAACAAACACACACGACACGAAGTGAAATTCTGGAGAAGGAGAAAGTTGTTACCGCGATGCGGTAGCGTAATTAACTGCAGGGGCTTACGCCTGCAGGGAAGAGCGTCCCCACAATCAAAAACCCTTCAAGCGAGGGGGAATCTGACGAAGTCTGCTACATCGGCCGCATCCGTCTAAACCTCCGATACACGGTGCCATAAATTAACTTGGCATCTTCGGAGAGGTGGACGGATAAAACCAAATAGCATCTGCCCCGAATCTCAGGCGAGACGTCCTCACGTCGCGCCGCCATTCGGAGGGGAACAGGGGTCTCGATCAGTATACACTAGTCTACACTGGAGTATCGATGCCCGGTCTCGATACTCCTATGACTAGGGACATTTAAGGATGTGCTTATAGACCCCCAGCTCCCACGTATGTGATCTCCATCATAATGCTGGCAGTCAAGCAAGAATCCTACGGGCTCTATCAACATGTATATGATGATAAAGACAAACCAGATAGCATACTACCATCTTGAGTAAGACCGTTTTATCGGTATAGGTCCTCATTCAATCATCGTAATCACAAGTCCGCGACTATGATAATTGCCTTGAGGGCACTATAGTCAACATTGTATTCTATAAATGTGTGCTTCAATTTATGATTTCGCTTAAGTGTAGGGTTGTTAGTGTGTATGTGATGTGTGTGCGTTTGTTGTGTATTCGTGTTGTATGTGTGTGTTTCGGCTATCGGGGGTAAGGCTTCTATCCCATTAAGAATGTATAGAGCGGACATCCATTCTCTTGTGCTTTCAATCGTTTCGAGTAAATTTCGGCAGCACCTCCCCGCTGTTCTCTGAGTACATTGTAATAGAATAGATAATCATTTCAAAGCTGTGAAACAACGTTGAAATGAACATCTAATCTATCTTTGTACACGGAGAACCAGCGGAAAAGTACCGACGAAATATCTCGAAATGGATGAAAACACAAGTGAATGCAGGTGTTTGCTTTATACATTCCTAATTTGTCCACACAGGACAAATCTATCGGTTATCATACGATTGAATCTTCTCGTCACATAGACTACACGATGGTTGTTAGTACCGAGCTATACCGTCCGATATTTAACAACTTTCATATAGTTCTATGTCACAACAAATATCGAACGGATGTTAACCGATAGACGGGGACTAAGTGGCGCTTTGGGTTTCATATATGAGTATCAATGAGAATATGAAAGTTTCATATTATCATCGAGTATCATATATTGGTTTTAACTTGAACATCTTGAATCACTCTCAAATGATGCGTTTGTTGTGTATTCGTGTTGTATGTGTGTGTTTCGGCTGTCGGGGGTAAGGCTTTTATCCCATTAAGAATGTATAGAGCGGACACCCATTCGCTTGTGCTTTCAACCGTTTCGAGTAAATTTCGGCAGCACCTCCCCGCTGTTCTCCGAGTACACTGTAATAGAATAGATAATCATTTCAAAACTGTGAAATAACGTTGAAATGAACATCTAATCTATCTTTGTACACGGAGAACCAGCGGAAAAGTACCGACGAAATATCTCGAAACGGATGAAAATACAAGTGAATGCAGGTGTTTGCTTTATATATTCCTAACTTGTCCACACGGGACAAATCTATCGGTTATCATACGATTGAATCTTCTCGTCAGACTACACGACGGTTGTTAGTACCGAGCTATACCATCCGATATTTAACATCCTTCGTATAGTTCTATGTCACGACGAATATCGAACGTATGTTAACCGATAGACGGGGACTAAGTGGCGCTTTGAGCTTCATATATGAGTATCGATGAGAATATGAAAGTTTCATATTATCATCGAGTATCATATATTGGTTTTAACTTGAACATTTAACATGAATAGGTTTTACGTTTACGTTTCGTTATTAAGGGATCGAAATTTCAAGTTTAGGATAAATTTTTCTTGCGTTTACGGTAAAGTTGTACGTTTACGTTATCATCGAGTATCCTACTGCAATGAACTAGTGCACCCTAAACCCTAACCCTAAATAACCCAAATTAACCTAATTAACCACAATTAACCATAATCGTTATCCTAACACAAATTATCCCTAATTAACCAAAACTTAACCCAATTTACCCAAATTAACCAAATTAACCATAATCAACCCAAACTTACCTAATTTACCCAAATTAACCTAATTAACCCTAATCAACACCCTAACCCTTTCAAATTATCACTAATTAACCCTACCCTCTAATTAACCTTAGGCTCTACCCTAAACCTGAACCAAACCCTAACCCTAATTACCCTAACCCTAGCCCCAACCCCAACCCCAACCGAACCCAAACCCCAACCCCAATCCCAAACGAACCCCAACCGAACCCAACCCGAACCCCAACCGAACCCTAACCCCCCTAACCTAAACTGAACCCGATGCCTAACCCTAACCCTCAGGCCCCTACCCGAACACTGCAGAACCAAGAACCCTAGTCCCAACATCATCAAAATTATAAGTAATTGGAGATTTACTAACCTGTAGCGGGCAGTGGAGGAGACGACGGAGGAGACCGATGGTCGACGACGCAATCGGCGACGAGTCGCGGATGGCGGCGATGAGGAAGTCGACGAGGAAGTTTTGGGAACGATCGAGGGCGGTGGCGGGCCGCGAGCGTAGCACGGTGGATACGAGGCGAAAAATCGAGACGCGGAAACGATCGATCGAGACGCGGGAGAGAGTGAGAGAGAGAATTTTGGGAACGGCGAGGGCTTTTCTGTGCCTTTTTTTTAATTAAATACCCATATACATGCCCTTACGGATTTAACCGTAGGGCATTTGTTTGCGGCTCCGTAGGGCCAAACAACAAATTACGCTTTAATATTTTTAAATTAAAACGTAGGGCACCATAGGGACAACCATGAGGATCTACGGATTAGTCCGCAGGGGCAATAAAAAGTTGTCTCTATGGATCCTGTAGCTGTAGGGGCAACCCCCATATTGTAGCAGTGCAGAGAAACGAGTGCAGTTAGAAGAGAAATAGCTTGCAGAAGTCGAAGGATCATTTGCAGTAAGGGCATTGCTATTGTCTTGATCCTCGAAGTGAAGAAAGATTTTACTGGATATCATTAATCCTCATTTATTACTACTATTAACCTGCTCTTATTTTCTTTCCCATGTCAGCTGTCACAACTTCATGGTTTAGTTTGATGAATGATGAGTAGGATCTTTTCATTTCAGTTTCATATACATAGAATTTATCTTTGTAGTTTGTACTATGAAAGGTTGCAAAGCGCAAGTCATTATTATTGACCATAACTTCACAATTGATTAAAGTGCTAGATACAACAGTGACCTGAACCAGGTACATGGAATGAATCTTGTCTTTGGAAAAAACAGGGACTAGACATTGACTGACTAGCTTGAATAAGCTCAATCTAGTACTTTTTTGTAATGATAAAGAAACTTATATATTTAATATTAATGCAAGGAAGTAAAACCAGGGGCTAGTTTGTAGTGGAGGCTGGACTTGCCATTTTATTTGTGCAAGAAAAGTATAAGAAACTGGATAGTCTAAGATGTATATGGATGTATATTTGAGTCATTGCCATATGTCCAAGAAGTCATCTTGTGTGTTTTATTTGTCATCTTAGGATTTCCTCATCATTCATTGAGGATTTTAAAAGCCTGCAAAATGTCAAAATCTCGCATGGAAAAGTAGTGGCTCTCTTATCTTGATTATAAACATGTTTAAATAAAGCACGTTTCTGTCTTTGATGCGTTTTATTAAATTTTAAGGTTACGACATAGAGAACCCTTTTCATCCGTGCCAATTTTTTGTGACGTATTCGATATTCAAAATGTTCCTCTATCAATTCTTATTTTACTAGCATGTTTTCTTTCTTTTCTTCTTATTTTCCAAAATTCTTACTCTCTTGGATCCATGGTCAATCATTGGACGATAGAAAAAACCAGATGGAATGTAGAACCGAACTGGAGATATGGAAAAGTAACAATGGGAAATAAATTTGGAGGAAAAATATTTAGGAAAGAAAGGAAGGAAAAGAAATTCTGGGAAAGATAAGATGGAACAAAATTTTGAAAAAAAATAAAAATAAGAAACACCTGTGTTAAATTTATGAAATAAAGTGCTTGATTTTTTGAAGTTTTTCTTGAGGGGGTGCATTTTAACCCTTTTAGGTCGCGCAACTGATGCATTGAACTGAAAAAGTTGGGTGCTCAAGGGTCCTACTTCTGATCAAAGTACATAGGCTACGATTGGGGAATTTCTTTTCCTCCCACTTGCAAACCAATTGCAAGTGGAATTAAGCTGAAAACTGTGTGCTGCTTCCCTTTGTCCTGGCAACTCCCTGTTGTGCGTGGGCTATGGATGTCTTATTTCCTCAAGAGCTAAAGGGTTTCCATATATATCCTCACCAACATGCATGAACGTTTACATCAAGCATTCATGCATAATCAAAATCGTCCTTCTTGTTCCATTTTTTTGCTATGATCATTCATTAATTGTTTTGGGAAAAAGTAGATATAGATTTTAGCCAAGAGAGACAGACGTGCGGGTCCCATCCACGTCAACAGGACCCGATCCCCTTGTTTCGCCTTTGCCTTCGTTTTCACATGCATGTCGACCAAGACCCATCGAAATTTTGATATTCTTTAAAGGTCATCAGTTATCTTCCTCACGTGCGTTCAGCTTTCTTTTATGATCAAAATGCCAATTTCTAATCGATAAATCTATGAACACGAACGATGTCTGCATCACCAAACGCTCTTAGAATATTGTAATAGAAAAGAAGCTAGAAGATGCCATAGACTTGCCGTACTAAATTATGTTCAACTCCAAGGCAAAAAAGTAAAGAGCAAAACACAACACAACATCAATTCAAACAAAAACAATGCAAAATGCAAGTAGCTAGCTAGGCAACAAATATCACTAGATTCTCAACGTATTTGCATTAATTCATCTCAAAAGTATCATAACATGTACATTCTTAGACACCACCACCATTTTAGAGAAAAAAGAAAGAAAGAAAGAGTAGTTCTACTCATACAATCGCTGCAGGTGAGATTCAGAGATCTCAGCACTAACACAAGAAGCGAAAAGCGCGAAAAACAAAAGCACAGCCATGATCACGACCGGCACGAACAGCAGCCACGGCGGCGGCGGAGGCAGAGGCGGCAGCGCCAACGGCAGCAACAGAAGTGAAACACCCAACACGGCCAGCAACAACACTGACCTCACCCCTAATCCTAACTTCTCAACCATCAACTAAGCATATGTTTTTAGTTCATTAATACTTTGAATTTTTGAACAAAGGACGTAGCTAGAGAGAAGATGAGAGCATATACATATATTGAAGGAATTTGGTGAAATGGTCTAGGGTTGAATTAATTGTACATGGAGCAGTCACTTCTCATAAAAGGCTGCAGTTTTTCAATATTTTCCAGCTATAAAGTTCAATGTATCTGAATTCTGAGGGAAAAGCTGTACAAGGACAAGTTGGTGAAGGATTTATGGAAAATAATTTTACCACCCTCTCCCGCATTCCATCCAGACGCTACCCAAAAGATAACACTACTTTTTAGATAATGTAGAGTCCAACTAGGCTTCATATTGATATCTCTCATTCTCTTGGAAATAATGAGAACATGATGCTAAGATGGGTAGGAAAATTATTTTTGAGGATTTATATAGAACAATACTTTTCCTATCCACAATCTGTCTACCTAAAAGTTTACTCAAGAGATAAAATGGTAGGACCAACAACATCTAGGTAATATTGTCAAACATGTGGGTCCATGATGTTTGTCTCTTTGATAACCTCTTTTGGATAGAGAAATTAGGGTAGACACTAGTAAAATAGGGGGTTGCCCCTACGGATATTGGAATCCGTAGGGGTATATTTAACTTGGCCCTACGGATTAATCCGTAGGGCTAAAAGGTTGCCCTTACGGGCACAGACGTCCAAGAATAAAAATATTAATTCTTAATTTGGTCTTTGCCCCTACGGAGCCGCAAACAAATGACTTACGGGTATATCCGTAGGGGCAAGTAAATATCGATTTAACAAAAACCCAGATCGATCGCCTACGCTCGATCACTTTCTCTCTCTCGATCGCGCACGAAAAAATTCCCCAATTCGCCACGCGGTCGTCGCCAACGTCGTTCTTCTCGTCGCCACCGCCGGTTTCGTCGCCACCTCAGCTCTCGTCGCCACTGCGGTTCAGGTCGTCGCCCCAGCCCCAGCGCAGCAGCGGTTCAGATGAGTAAATCTTTGGATTACTTTGGGCTTAGGGTTCAGGTGAGGTAAATTAATGAATTTTGGGATTATTTTGGGCTTAGGGTTCATGGCGCGCAAGTTGGGGTTGGGCAGGGGTCGCGGTCGCAGTCGGGGTCGGGGTCGGGGTAGGGTTAGGGTTAGGGTTGGGGTTCGGCTGCTGTGGGGTGGGGCTGGGGTTAGGGTTTGCCTTAGGGTTGGTGTTAGGGTTTAGCTGGCCGCACTGGGTTTAGGGTTAGGTTGGGGTTGGGCTGGGGCTGGGGCTGGGGGCGGGGGCCGGGGCTGGATTGGGGTTAAGTGGTGGGGTGTTGGAAAAAAACAAGAAAATGAAAGAGGGTTGCATGCATATACACATTCTCACACATTGGCCATTTATGTAGTTATTTCAATGACCACCGTGACCTTGATTTATGTTGTCACACTACACTTTTGGATTACAAGCGGCATTGTAGTGTTCCTCAATGTGGGCAGCCATACAACCCTGAGGAAATGGAGAATGCTCTCCTTCAAATTGTTCGGCTAAGGGAGAGGCTGTACTATCTGCAAGACCTAGTGTGCCTTGGATGCAGACAAGTTAATGTCGTGCATTTGGCTGAGCAATGTGTATGCGGTGGCTTATTCAAGTGCAAAGAACCTTTGTCTGAATTTCTAAGCAAAATGCAGGTGTTTTAGGATATAGCCGTTCGCCAAAACTTTCGATTGCTGCAGGATTGTACATCATGGATTTTAGAAGTGAGGTGATGATCAATTTTTTGGCGCATTATCATTATTTGTACATAAGTGGGAGGTGTGATTATACATGTTTATAATTATTGAACGGTTGTAATTGTAGTATCCCCCAGTTAACGAATTCTTGTGTATGAGTTAGAGAAGAGTGTACATATGTTATAACATACCTTGACTGTAGTGAACTGTGAGGATCATGCCTCCGAAGATTTTTTTTTCTCTCAAAATTTAAATTTTTAGTTTGGACGAGTATTGTTGCCGATGGCTAGTGATTTGGTACTAAATGCTGTTGAATTGCTTGAATTATTAAGCAACTTGGGGTTAGGGTTAGGTGGATTGATGACAACAAAATACCATAATTTATAACTATATTACTCATATAATGTGTATGTCATGTGAAAGCTAGATGAAGGTCGAGACAAGCACAACAAATTTGTTGGATGGGACAATGTCAATAGGAGCTCAATGCTATTTGGAAAAATAATAATTCAAAAACATAGTGGAGTTTCCGATTGGTGGCATGGACTAGTTTGATGTATGTAGTTGGTTTGATTTATGAAAAAATAGGGAGACAACATGCATGTATGCATATAGGTAACATCTGCCAATATGCCATATCCAGACCGCAATCTATTTTTGCCTATTGGCTAATATGAAAATATCGGCCCGCGTATATGACATAATCAAAGTTGTTAAATCTTGATACGGTTTGTGTTTCGTTTTTTTATTTATCAGTTCTGTCACGCCCCGCTTCCCAGAGTACGCAAGATTGGACACGTGACATAGCCAACCATGCTACCTGTGGGTAGGAAGTATCCATCCACAGTCACATTACGGCTGTAGAGATATCAAGAACAAGATAAATAACTAATCTAACACATGTCCAAATCCATAATAACGAGAGTCAATAAACAATAAGTGCGGAAGCAAATGATCCAATACAATAAATAAACAGTACGTCCCATAATGCGGGCTCACATCTGGAAATGGAATGAAATAAATGAACTAATCACTAAGGAACTCACAGATCAGCCTGCTGGCTGAAGTACTCCTGCTTGGTCGTCGACGGTGGTAAGGAATCTGGGCCATGCAAAACCCAGACGTCAGCGCGTCGTGTCAACCAATAATATAATACAAACATGGTAATAAGCAATGCAGGAAAAGTAAACATGAATAAAGCAGTACTATGAAATAACAGTGCAGGATAATGTGCAGTGGTAACTAAACTATCCTATCAGGTTTCTACTCTAAAGTCTATGAAATCAATTGGTGACTCGTCGATGTAACTCAATAGTATCCCGTGCGTGCCCGGGACCACGGTCAAGATCCTCGGGGCTGAATCCGAGACGTGCCGCTAGGCAGTAATAGGTAGCAGGATGGGCGAGTGATGTCAGCATCATCACTCCGGGGCTGGCCAAGCCCGTAAGACTGATCAGAACAGGTATCGAACTGTTGAGTTACACGTCGGTTTCACCTTTGATTTCCCCATACCCCCAAGTTATGTATGTCAGGTCAGGTATTCAATAATCAAGGACTAATGCCAACACAGGATCAGGTAACAGGTCAGGTTTGTCTGGATAGACAACAGGAATGGTCCATGAGGACCCCAAGTCAGGTTTGTTGGCATTAGGCATGAGATCAGGTAACAAGTCATGTCATGGTACAACAGAATGAGTCGGTATGTATGTATATGTCATGTGTAGCAGGGTCGGGTCAATATGTAATGCAATCGCGTATGTGCTCTCAACAGGTATACAATCGAATAAGTAACGGCAGCAAGAATTTGAAGTAAACAGCAATAATAGTCACTTAATCACAATGGTGCTTTGTATTATCTTTATTAACAGGTTCAAGCACCCTTGGGGTGCAATAGTCACAGGGTAAAGCAATATCAATAACGTAAAGCAATGAAGCTATATAAAACTAAAACATAAATAATTTTCACATGGATGATCTAACAAATAAAGCAAGGACGATCTAATTGGTTTGGTTAGTTAAAGCATGTATTGATAGCAGACCGATTAATTACAAGAAACTACTATAATGATTCAATGTTAAACATACTTGCAACCGTCAATTCTAAGTTATACTAAAATATCGATATTAACATCAACTGTGTGGTTATACTAAATAATATGATAATTAAATGTATAGCAAGACTTGATCTTGTGTGCTAGCATGTTAGAGCAAGTATTCGGATACTTGCCTCGACGGTTTCGCAAACCGGAAAACACGAACGCAACGTCGGCGGAAAACACGCGACGGTTGCACGAGCCACGGATCGAGTCCAAACAACGAACAGCGGGACCACATGGACCGGAGTACTTCGCTGGAGAGTCGGGTCAAGTCGTCGGCACGGCCGGATTCCGGCGAAATGTCAAAACAGCGACAAGTTAGCAAAATACGATACATGGACAACGATTGACCAGCGAAGGGAAAAGGAAAGGGAAGAGGTCATGAGAAACTTACTGGGATATCAAGGATGGCAACCGCAATGGGTTCGACGGCAAAGGGCTCCGGCGGTGAACAGTTAACGCGGCAGGAGGCTGGAGGTTGCTGGATCGGGTAGTGCTGTGCGGTGAGGGGAGGTAAAGGCCGGGTTCTGGTCGCAGGGAAGAGGAGGTGGTCGGAGGTGGCGCGGGTGACGACGACGAGGGTCGACGGTGTCCTTCCCGGCGAACTAGGGTTAGGTGACGGGGGATCGGGTTCAGTCGTGGCCGGCGAGGGAAGGAGGAAGACGAGGAGGTCGGGACGAGGGTGAAGGGAGGAGGTCTCTGGCGTCGTCGGCGATGGGAGGCGGCGGCGACGGCGAGATCTGCGGGCTGGTGGTGGCGTCGGGGGTTGGGTTGCAGGCGCGGAAGGAGGGAGAAGAGGAGGACGTCGAGCAGTCGAGGCTGAGGAGGCGAGGACGGCGACGGCGAGGTCGCCGGGGAGGTCGACAGCGAGGGCACGACGAAGCTAGGGTTAGGGTTCGGTGAGGTTTCGTCGATGAAGTTTTCTCGTGGGGGACGAGGGAACTGTTTAAATATAAATATAGAGAGAGAGAAGATTGTTAGAGAGAGGGAGAGAGATTTTAGAGAGAGAGAGAGAAGGAGATTAGAGAGAGATAGAGAGAGAGATAGAGAGGCGGGGCCCACGGGGTTCTAAACCTCTCGCGATTGGCTGAGGCGTGAGCAAGATTTAAATTGAAAGATTAATAGAGATTTAGAAGGATATATAGTAACAGATTAGGGATTTAAAATATATTATAGTTTTATAATATTTAACTAAATGGGCATTTCGGCGCTAAATGAAACATTTCCAAATCGCGCCCGGGTTGCGCCCAAATATTTCAAATTCAAATTACAAGATTTTAAGCGAGTTCCAAATTTTGAAAAGAGGCGTTTAATGATTAAAATGCATGCCCCCAAGTCGGACACTTGCACGCGCGCGTAGCCGTCCAAACTTGCCCGTTTCGCCGAACGGGATGAAATCTCGATGCGCGGACGCTACCACGCGACTAGTGGCGACGAGTAGGCCAACATGGATATTTTTAATTTCACTTTAGGTGTTAAAATTTGTTATAGGTAAAAATGACTTAGCCGGTTAAAATTTAGCAAAAAGCACCAAACAAGCAGGATAATTGAAATAAGCAATGTATAACACTCAACTAGTAACAGAAATAGTATTATTGGGCTCGGGTGTTACAAGTTCTATCAATGTTGCGTATAACGCTTTATGATATCAGTATCCTACATTTGTAGTTTTAATTGTTGATTGTTATGTAAGTCGATGTAGTACACCCCAGTACTTGTGGGGAGGCTGAATTTTCAAAAACGATCATGTTTAAGGAACGAACATCGACTAACCGCTTGAATCGAAGCTAAACTATAAATAACCGTACACAAAGAGTTTCTTATCAATTGTGTTTAGGGATTATACCTAATGAAACCGGTCCTTCGTCTTTGTGTCCTCCTTTGTTCTCCTCGACCTTCTCTAGGTAGTAGACGATCCACCCGAGAGCAAAACACCAAGCTACACCTCTAACTTGAGGTAACTAATCTACTTTGATTGCTAATCAAAGAAGAAAGGATGATATAGAGTGAAGGTAATGGATGTTTAAGTCTAACTAATCCTTTGATCTCAACACATGAGGATTAAGGATTAGTCTCTTGAAGATGAGAGCTTGAGGAGAGAGAAGATGATAATCATCATGAGATGAGATAGTGAGAGTATCATAACATATTATGAAGCATTCTCATTTTAGAATAATGAATAAGCATGCTTCATAAATGAAAAGAGGTGATTCATTAAGCATGTGTCATTATCATTTATGGTGCAATAATGATAATGATGAATCACTCTCATGACTCACAATCTTATCCAAAGTAACCTCCTTAGTCACATCTTCTAGAAGCTTCTCGTACAATTACGAGAACGCCCCTCCAATCCGCAAAAATACGGAAAAACTTTAGACTGTAAAAATCCAATAACCGGATACCAGTAACTGGCTTAAACCAAAGCCGACCGGTAAAAACTGTCCGAAAGTCGTACGCGCGTAAACGCACGTATGCGTCCGAACCCTTTGTCGCAAAACCATGCGACCTTTATATCGTTTCGCCTGGAATAGGAAACTCTCTGTGTGGGACTCTAGAGACTCGACTACTACGCTGGCAGTGTGTTTAACCACAGACCGCAAGCGGCACTAGCTGTACGTAACGGTCCCCAGGTAGTTGTCGATAAGAAGGCCGATGAGAAAAACCATCCGAACTCCTATGGAGTCTGATATGACAATCTCCATACAGTCCGGTCCGTTCGTCCAAGACTATCGCATATCGGGCCTAGGGGGACGGCAAGCGTCAGTCCCCTAATAGCGGTATAAGTCATGTCGGAGGGAAGCCCATTACACCCTGAGAAACTACTGGAACCTACCAGCAAATCTCGCTTGCCCTGGCCAGGGACTTTGCGTAATGGCTCTCTGACACAGCACGATATCTACTCCCAATACCGGGAGGGACGAATCCTGTCTAACCGCCACTGCCTCCAAGTGCTCGGGACTGCACCCAACTGCTACCTGTTTGCACGACTCCTTTGAGCCGTGGTAGGGTAGCAATCTAAGAACAGTGGGACACACTCGAGGCGAAGTAGCAGTGTCAAGTCTGCGGACTATGCTGTACTCATGTCACCTGGGAACTGCTCACTGACGACTGGTATCAAACCAACCAACAGTTCCCTGTGAGTCCTGTCCAGTGTACCCGTAACCTAACGAGCACCTGCATACTATCTCCAGTACGACGTACTGACGGCTGTGGGACAGACCATCTCCCCAACTGGGATGAGAAGCGTACACACTAGTCTACTCCGGAGTATCGATGCTCTGTCTCGATAATCCACGACCAGGGACCTGAATAAGGATGTGCTTGTAGACTACCCAGCCCCCACTAGTGTGACTGCCATCACAACGCTGGTAGACAAGCAAGATCCTAAGAGCTCTATCAATACGTACACTCACATATTAAGATAGAAAAACCAAGTAGCATACTACCATGTTTAGCAAGACTGTTATATACATGTGAATATCCCAAGCTTCCATTAAGTAATATACAAACTAGTATGATACAGTAATGGCCTTCTAGGGCATAAACACTAACAATCTCCCACTTGCACTAGGGCCATGTACTGGCATATCGTAGACCAATGATCTCGAGCAGCCTCTCGAACTGAATCTGAGGAAGGGCCTTCGTGAATGGATCATCAATGTTCTCTTCTGAAGCAACTCTCCGAACCTCGATCTCCTGACGATCAATGATCTCCCTGATCAGGTGATACCGCCTCAAGATGTGTCTGGACTTCTGATGGGACCTTGGTTCCTTCGCTAAAGCTATAGCTCCGTTGTTGTCACAATATAGAGGTATTGGATCAACTATGGTAGGAACCACCTGAAGTTCTGTTAGGAACTTCTTCATCCAGACTGCTTCTTTTGCGGCATCGCAAGCAGCTATATACTCCGCTTCCATCGTCGAGTCAGCAACGGTGTCCTGCTTGGAGCTCTTCCAGCACACCGCCCCTCCATTGAGGGTAAAGACATAACCCGACATGGACTTGGAATCGTCCTTATCACTCTGGAAGCCGGAATCAGCAAAGGCCTCCAACCTGAGGTTTTTTCCGCCGTAAACCAAGAACATTTCCTTAGTCCTCCTCAGGTACTTGAGAATGTTCTTTACTGCTATCCAGTGTTTCTCCCCTGGGTCTGACTGATACCGGCTCACCACGCTTAGTGCGTAAGCTACATCTGGTCTGGTACACAACATCGCATACATTATAGAGCCTACCGCAGAAGCGTAGGGTATAATTGACATGCGTTCCCTTTCCAAATCAGTCTTGGAAGACATCTCTTTGGAGAGGGTGATTCCGTGACAAGCCGGTAGATTACCGCGCTTAGAATCTTCCATACTGAATCTTTTCAGTACAGTGTCGATATACCTGGACTGCGAAAGTCCCAACATCCTCTTGGATCTATCACGATAGATCCGGATCCCCAGAATGTAAGAGGCATCACCCAGGTCTTTCATGGAGAACCTGTGTGACAAGAATCCTTTGACAGATTGTAGCATAGGAATGTCATTTCCTATCAATAGAATGTCATCCACGTACAAGACGAGGAATACGACACTTCTGGCTACAACTTTACTATATATGCACGGTTCATCTGGATTTTTGATAAAGTCATATTCTTTGACTGTCTCATCAAAACAGATGTTCCAACTCCGCGATGCCTGCTTTAGCCCATAAATGGACTTAAGCAGCTTGCATACTTTCCCGCTGCTCCCACTCTGATTGAAACCCTCTGGCTGATCCATATAGACGCTCTCTTCTAAATTACCATTCAGAAAAGCCATCTTTACGTCCATCTGCCAGATTTCATAATCATGGAAGGCAGCAATAGCAAGAAGGACCCGAATGGATTTGAGCATAGCCACTGGAGAAAAAGTTTCGTCATAGTCCAAACCAGGTCTTTGACGAAAACTCTTTGCAACAAGTCTAGCCTTATAGGTTTCCACCTGTCCATCTACACCAATCTTTTTCTTGAAGATCCATTTGCATCCTATGGGTTTTACCCCATCTGGAGCAAAGTCCAAAGTCCATACTTTGTTGGTGTACATGGACTCCATTTCGGTCCGCATTGCATCTAGCCATCGTACCGAGTCGCCGCTCTGGATGGCCTGCCGGAAGTCAGTAGGTTCATCATCTTCTATGATGCAATCCTCTCTATCCCCATCTATGAGAAAACCGTAGTATCTCTCAGGCGGATGAGACGGCCTACTACTCCTGCGGAGGGGTGCGGGAATGTTCTATTCTTCTTGAACCTCTGGTTCTACCAAACTTTCAGTAGCAGCTTGTGGTTTTGGAATTTCTTCCAGTTCTACTGCGCTCCCACTCTTCTGATTTTCTAAAAATTCAGTTTCTAAGAAGTGGGCATGACGAGAAACAAAAACCTTTTGTTCCTCTGCGTAATAGAAATAATATCCCTTGGAGTTCTTTGGATATCCCACAAGCTTACACTGTACTGAACGTGCCTCGAGCTTGTCCACATGCTGCTTTTTTACAAAAGCTGGACACCCCCATGTCCTAAAATGTTTTAGACAGGGTTTCTTCCCACTCCACATCTGATATGGTGTGGTAGGCACAGTCTTGGTTGGAACCTGGTTCAAAAGATATGCCGCTGATTCTAGCGCATAACCCCAGAAAGATCGCGGTAACTCAGCATTACTCATCATGGATCGTACCATATCCAATAGGGTTCGATTCCTTCTCTCCGATACACCGTTATGCTGTGGAGTGTATGGAGGAGTAAGCTGAGAGAGAATTCCTTTCTCTTTTAGGTAACCTAGGAACTCGGCACTTAAGTATTCTCCACCTCGATCAGATCTCAGTGTCTTAATACTTTTGCCTGTTTGGTTTTCCGCTTCACTCTTGTATTCCAGGAATTTCTCAAAGGCCTCGGATTTATGCTTCATTAAGAAAACATATCCATACCTAGAGAAATCATCTGTAAAAGTAATGAAGTAGGAATAACCACCTCTCGCATGTGTAGACATTGGACCACATACATCGCTGTGTATGAGTCCTAAGAGCTCGCTCGCTCGCTCTTACTCCTTGTCCAGTGAATGGAGTATTTGTCTTCTTTCCTTTGAGACAAGATTGACAAGTGTCATAAGATTGATATTCGAACGAGTCCAAATATCCTTCTCTATGCAACTTAGTCAACCTTCTCTCATTGATGTGACCCGGTCTACAATGCCATAAGAAAGCTTTATTCAAATCTGGAGACTTTCTTTTTAGTGTGTTCTGGACATTGAAAATTTGGAGTTGGTTTAAAACATATATGCCGTTATTTAGAGTACCGGACCCAATCAAACCATGATTAAGGTGGATGTTGACAACATCTCTTACAAACGTGAAATCATAACCTTTATTTGATAACAAGGAAACTGATATGATATTACACGTTAAGCTGGGTACAAAATAACAGTTATGTAAAACCAAAATGTGTCCACTCGTCAATCCTAGGTGATAATCCCCGACGGACGCAGCTCCCACGCTAGCTCCGTTAGCAACCCTGAGGATCATATCACCTTCCTTCAGCACTCTACGGTTTCTCAGTGCCTGCAATGAATTGCAAATATGAGATCCTGATCCGGTATCCAATACCCAGAAAGTAGAGTTGATCGACAGACAATTCTCAATTACAAACACACCTGAAGTCGAAGCCACAGCTTGCTTCGGTTCCTGGTTCTTGGCGTTCCACGCCTTGCAATCCTTCTTCCAGTGCCCTTTCCTGTGACAATGGAAGCACTCATCCTGGCCAACTATCGGTACTGCTTTCTTTTTCTTTCCCTTCTTTGCCACCTTACTAACACCTCCTCTAGGTTTGGGTGCGGCCTTCTTCTTCCTTCCTTTGGCCCTAGCCTTGGACCCGGAAGAAGATGCACCGCCAACAAACATAGCGGGTGTTTCCCTTGCCTTCTGCAAGGTGCCCTCTGCACTCCTTAACATGTTCAGGAGTTCCGCAAGTTCAACTTCTTTTCCTTGAATGTTGAAGTTGAGGATAAACTGGGCGTAGGTGGGAGGAAGGGACTGGAGAATAAGGTCTGTATAGAGCTCATTATCCAAAGTCGTCCCAAGGTCTGCGAGCTCTTCAATATAGCCGATCATCTGTAGGACATGTTCACCTACCGATGACCCGACAGCCAACCTCGCTCGAAACAAGTTCTTAGAGGTCTCGTATCTTGCTATACGAGATTGCTCTCCATAAAGTTCCTTTGTATGGAGAAATATGCCATCTAGGGACATATCCTCGTGCCTCCTCTGATGTTCATTGTTCATCGAGGCAAGCACGATGTACTTGGCTCTCGCGCAATCTAAATCCCAGGTTTTGCGGATTTCCTTATCCGCATTGCTGGATTTGGGACCAGGGACAGCAGGTGCCGTAGCGGTGAGGACGTACCCCAGTTTGTCATAGGTCAAAGCCATTTTGACATTCCGCAGCCAATCTTTATAGTTTGGCCCCGTCAGTATATTTTTCTCTAAAAGTAACTTAAGTCCAGTCATTTTCAGGGTCGCTGCAATTAGGAGAGAGAGAAGAAAACTCTTTAGCATGATGCTCTTGCAAGTTTAGAGTGGTTTTTAGTTTATCTAAACTGAATGGCTCCCACTGTTTCTCGAATCCTTCCTCAAACCATAAAAGAAGAATTAGCCAGGACTATTCTCACCGTACAATACTTGCTTAACCGTTCAGCCAGGCTGGTGTCGGTACTTCGAGGGAGGTTTTCCAACGCTTTCGCGAAGTTCCTTAATTAAATAACCTCTTTTCTCTGGGGGCGTAACCCCGCTGACACTTTTCTGGACACCTACTAGGTTTATAGCATTGATCGTTAAGTGACGAATATCCTGATAAGTAGCATATACTCACAGTAGGATCGGGATCCAAATATCATCGTCTGATAATGTTGTAGGAATGCTACCAACATTCATCAAACTCAAAATGGTATGCATCTCTTTGCAAATTTCAGTTTCTTTAGAAATTCCCGATATAAGTTTTTGCCCCATGCTCTTATGATCTTGACTAAGGGCCAACAAATCATAAGTCACATGTCAAGTTCTGCCCATCATTATCCTGTTGATTTGAACCCATCCGTATACTCTTGACTAAGGGCCAAACAAAGTAATACGACTGTCCCAAACCAACTCATCTATCTATGCAACAAATGAATACCCCAGCAGCTACCAATCACTATGTCTTGACTAAGGGCCAAACAAACATAGCTTGAATACTACTGACCATTCATAAGAAATGACGGAGGGCTACGACTGGTTTTGGCGAAACCGTGAACGTAGTGAACTTGATATAACCGAAGGAACCTGATAGCTTTTAAAAGGAGTGGTTAAGGCTCCGCATTTAAAAATATCTGTTTTTAAAATTAACCGATTGGTTTCTTTTTAAATTGTTCCAACGATTTAAACTTGGTTTATTTTCTTTGCATTATAGATAATGCGTCCCATCATTAACCTATCATTGCAGAAAACAACGAAAATACAACGTCCTCTTATGCCATCCGCATTCGCCACGGGGTCCCGTCATCACCCGTTAGGTTACTTAACTAACGACAGAGCGGGGGCTGGGCTAGCGCGGGTGTAAAACATAAGTGACGTCTAAATAGCTATCATATATATAGATATTTTACATTCGTCTGACGCAATGATATTCATTCCAGAACACAGATAAACAATATTGGATTTGCAAGCAATCTGTATTTCTTTTGAGCCTGCAAGAAAAGACAGATTACACAGTTGTGATGAATAGCCGTTACCCCACCCTCGACCCCTACGGGTACGGCAAACTACCCACCCGGCAGTTTGTGTACCCCACCTTGGGTCAGTCCTAGGAGCAATAACAGTAAAATGAAATAATACAACGGTGGCTACAACCGCAACCTGGATGTGCCCCGCAAAAAAATATTACAACAAATTACATTTACAACAAATGAATTAAACAATAACCCATTGCAAACCCCGGCTATACACCACAACAGTCCAATACAGTTTATATGCACAAACAGATATAACCATTTCAGAAATGTGCAACCCTCTGCCAACCGACATACTAGCAGTTGGGGGAGGTTTACGAACACATTTATCAATCACAGATATAATCCAACATGCAAATACTGTACAATTTCGATCGACTAAACATCTTTAATATTGCTCCAAAAACTGCTCTGTAAACTGGAGACCTGAGCAAAATTAAAAAATTCCAGAAAATCCCAAATATTACACAGAAGCAACAGAAGAAAAATTGGTTCCTGACTCGCCAACTCGGCGGCGGAACCGCGGCGACTCAGTAGGGTGAGGCCGCGGTTCCGCGGCGAGTTAGACGATTCAGGCGACTGTTTTTCTTGGGTGTTCTACTGTGGTCATTTCAAGCTTTCTGCACTTACCTGAAAAATTTTTGGACATCATTTTAAATTCGACAGAAACTGAATTTTTCGGGACTTTCCGGTTTCGTTTTTTCCGTTCGAAATTCGTACAAATTTGCAATTAAGTTATTTATTGTTTAGCGAGGCTTTGATACCACTGTAAGTCGATGTAGTACACCCCAGTACTTGTGGGGAGGCGGAATTTTAAAAAACGATCATGTTTAAGGAACGAACATCGACTAACCGCTTGAATCGAAGCTAAACTATAAATAACCGTACACAAAGAGTTTCTTATCAATTGTGTTTAGGGATTATACCTAATGAAACCGGTCCTTCGTCTTTGTGTCCTCCTTTGTTCTCCTCGACCTTCTCTAGGTAGTAGACGATCCACCCGAGAGCAAAACACCAAGCTACACCTCTAACTTGAGGTAACTAATCTACTTTGATTGCTAATCAAAGAAGAAAGGATGATATAGAGTGAAGGTAATGGATGTTTAAGTCTAACTAATCCTTTGATCTCAACACATGAGGATTAAGGATTAGTCTCTTGAAGATGAGAGCTTGAGGAGAGAGAAGATGATAATCATCATGAGATGAGATAGTGAGAGTATCATAACATATTATGAAGCATTCTCATTTTAGAATAATGAATAATAGAAATGAATAAGCATGCTTCATAAATGAAAAGAGGTGATTCATTAAGCATGTGTCATTATCATTTATGGTGCAATAATGATAATGATGAATCACTCTCATGACTCACAATCTTATCCAAAGTAACCTCCTTAGTCACATCTTCTAGAAGCTTCTCGTACAATTACGAGAACGCCCCTCCAATCCGCAAAAATACGGAAAAACTTTAGACTGTAAAAATCCAATAACCGGATACCAGTAACTGGCTTAAACCAAAGCCGACTGGTAAAAACTGTCCGAAAGTCGTACGCGCGTAAACGCACGTATGCGTCCGAACCCTTTGTCGCAAAACCATGCGACCTTTATATCGTTTCGCCTGGAATAGGAAACTCTCTGTGTGGGACTCTAGAGACTCGACTACTACGCTGGCAGTGGGTTTAACCACAGACCGCAAGCGGCACTAGCTGTACGTAACGGTCCCCAGGTAGTTGTCGATAAGAAGGCCGATGAGAAAACCCATCCGAACTCCTACCGAGTCTGATGTGACAATCTCCATACAGTCTGGTCCGTTCGTCCAAGACTATCGCATATCGGGCCTAGGGGGGCGGCAAGCGTCAGTCCCCTAATAGCGGTATAAGTCGTGTCGGAGGGAAGCCCATTACACCCTGAGAAACTACTGGAACCTACCAGCAAATCTCGCTTGCCCTGGCCAGGGACTTTGCGTAATGGCTCTCTGACACAGCACGATATCTACTCCCAATACCGGGAGGGACGAATCCTGTCTAACCGCCACTGCCTCCAAGTGCTCGGGACTGCACCCAACTGCTACCTGTTTGCACGACTCCTTTGAGCCGTGGTAAGGTAGCAATCTAAGAACAGTGGGACACACTCGAGGCGAAGTAGCAGTGTCAAGTCTGCGGACTATGCTGTACTCATATCACCTGGGAACTGCTCACTGACGACTGGTATCAAACCAACCAACAGTTCCCTGTGAGTCCTGTCCGGTGTACCCGTAACCTAACGAGCACCTGCATACTATCTCCAGTACGACGTACTGACGGCTGTGGGACAGACCATCTCCCCAACTAGGATGAGAAGCGTACACACTAGTCTACTCCGGAGTATCGATACTCTGTCTCGATAATCCACGACCAGGGACCTGAATAAGGATGTGCTTGTAGACTACCCAGCCCCCACTAGTGTGACTGCCATCACAACGCTGGTAGACAAGCAAGATCCTAAGAGCTCTATCAATACGTACACTCACATATTAAGATAGAAAAACCAAGTAGCATACTACCATGTTTAGCAAGACTGTTATATACATGTGAATATCCCAAGCTTCCATTAAGTAATATACAAACTAGTATGATACAGTAATGGCCTTCTAGGGCATAAACACTAACATGTTATAGATGAATACCATTGCAATAATAGTTTTTGGTTGATGAATGCTATTGCAATGTAGGATGATCAGTTCTATCAATCTTGATCTCAATGGTTTAAAATCATGTTACACATACAACACGAATGCACAACAAACGCATAATTAGAGAGCGACTCGAGATATTCAGGTTAAAACCAATATATGATACTCGATGATAATATGAAACCTTCATATTCCCATCGATACTCATATATGAAACTAAAAGCGCCACTTAGTCCCCGTCTATCGGTTAACATACGTGCGATGCTCGTCGTGACCTAGAACTATACGAAGGTTGTTAAATATCGGACAATATAGCTCGATACTAACAACCGTCGTATAGTCTACGCGACGAGAAAATTCAATCGTATGGTAACCCATAGATTTGTCCCGTGTGGACAAGTTAAGAATGTATAAAGCAAACGCCTTCATTCACCTGTGTTTTCATCCGTTTCGAGATATTTCGTCGGTACCTTTCCGCTGGTTCTCCGTGTACAAAGATAGATTAGATGTTCATTTCAACGTTGTTTCACAGCTTTGAAATGATTATCTATTCTATTACAGTGTACTCGGAGAACAACGGGGAGGTGCTGCCGAAATTTACTCGAAACGGTTGAAAGCACAAGTGATGGGCGTTCGCTCTATACATTCTTAATGGGATAGAAGCCTACCCCCGACAGCCGGAACACACACATACAACAAGAATACACAACAAACGCATAATTAGAGAGCGACTCGAGATGTTCGGGTTAAAACCAATATATGATATTCGATGATAATATGAAACCTTCATATTCCCATCGATACCCATATATGAAACTAAAAGCGCCACTTAGTCCCCGTCTATCGGTTAACATACGTGCGATGTTCGTCGTGACCTAGAACTATACGAAGGTTGTTAAATATCGAACAATATAGCTCGATACTAACAACCGTCGTATAGTCTACGCGACGAGAAAATTCAATCGTATGGTAACCCATAGATTTGTCCCGTGTGGACAAGTTAAGAATGTATAAAGCAAACGCCTTCATTCACTTGTGTTTTCATCCGTTTCGAGATATTTCGTCGGTACCTTTCCGCTGGTTCTCCGTGTACAAAGATAGATTAGATGTTCATTTCAACGTTGTTTCACAGCTTTGAAATGATTATCTATTCTATTACAGTGTACTCGGAGAACAGCGGGGAGGTGCTGCCGA
Source organism: Agapanthus africanus (assembly GCA_030015575.1). NCBI lineage: Eukaryota > Viridiplantae > Streptophyta > Magnoliopsida > Asparagales > Amaryllidaceae > Agapanthus > Agapanthus africanus. The sequence continues at coordinate 193,867,335 of CM057339.1, read as the reverse complement.
AATTTACTCAAAACGGTTGAAAGTACAAGTGATGGGCGTTCGCTCTATACATTCTTAATGGGATAGAAGCCTACCCCCGACAGCCGGAACACATACATACAAACGCATAATCAGAGAGCGATTCAAGATGTTCGGGTTAAAACCAATATATGATAATATGAAACCTTCATATTCCCATCGATACCCATATATGAAACTAAAAGCACCACTTAGTCCCCGTCTATCGGTTAACATAACGTGCTATAATTTATTCTTTTCAACGACAAACGCACACACAAAGCATATACACGGATTTTCTCCTTTGTCAGTAACTATCCCGTTCTTATATTTCTCAATATAGTCAGCATAACCTACAATTTATATGTTATTCAGTCTAACATGGCCCATGAGTACGTCAGAGTTAAGGACTGGATGTATGTGGATTGGAAACAACGTATGCAACCTAAGTTTGTCGCAGGAGTTGCTGCTTTCCTTGAATTTGCACGAGCACATAATAAGATCATAATAGAGAAGATTCTCTGTCCGTGCGATAGATGTGGCAATAAGTACTGGCAGAAGGTAGAATTGGCAGAGCTTCATATTGTAAAACACGGGTTTACTAGACTTTATTCAACTTGGAAATATCACGGGGAAGGAGAAGAATGCAGTACTGCGGTAGAAGAAGAAGGAGAACACGATAATGCGGCAGGAGAAGAAGAAGAATTCGGTAATACGGCAGGATACGGAAATTTATTTCCATCAGAAGAAATGGAGGATATGGTAGAGGCTGTCCTAGGTGAATCTATTCGTACCGAAGATGATATTCCTTCCGGTCAAGGACCGCGTGCGGATAAATATGAAAATTTCATGAATGATGCTAGGAAACCAATTTATGAGAATGCGAAGTATTCCACCCTTTCATGGTTCGTCCAACTTTTCCAAATTAAGTGCCTAAATGGATGGAGCAACAAGTCATTCACAATACTTCTTTCGTTGTTGAAAGATTCTATGCCTCCAGGAAATAATGTGCCCGAAAGCTGGTACGAAGCCCAGAAAATGATGTCTGATTTGGGTCTAAAGTGCGAGAATATTCAAGCATGTCCTAAAAATTGCGTGTTGTACCGGAAAGAGAATTCAGATTTGAAAGAGTGTCCAACATGCGGAGAGGCCAGGTATAAGCCGAAAGATTCTGATAAAAAGCCTGATATACCTGTGAAGATAGCACGATATTTTCCCATAACACAGAGGCTACAGAGGCTATTCAGGTGCAAGAAAACAGCCGAGACAATGATTTGGCATCACTGTGCTCCTCCAAGCGAAAATGGAAAAATGAGCCATCCAAGAGATTCACCGGCATGGAAGGATTTCGATAGGAGGCACGCAATATTCAGTAGCAATCCTCGCAATGTCCGGCTCGGACTGGCTGCCGATGGCTTCTGCCCATTCAACTATATGGCTGGAAGTCACAGTACATGGCCCGTTGTAATGATAATTTATAATCTGTCGCCTTGGTTGGCTATGGACCAATCATACTTTATGATGCCTCTTCTTATCGACGGACCAAACTCACCGGGGAACAATATCGACGTCTATCTCCGACTTCTGATCGAGGAGCTGAAAACTTTGTTCATTGATGGTGTAGAGACATATGATTCAAACACAAATACAACCTTCATACTGCGTGCGGCTTTAATGTGGACAATTAATGACTTTCCTGCGTATGGAATGCTATCAGGTTGGTCCGTACATGGTCACAAAGCATGTCCTCATTGCCATGAACACACAACATCAAAATTTTTGAATTTTAGCAGGAAGGTTTGTTATTGCGGCCATCGACGTTTTCTGCCTCCAGACCACCCTTATAGGTTAGACACGGTTCACTTTGATGGTCATCAGGAGCTTCTTGGGCCTCCATCCCCATTGTCCGGAGAGGACGTGACTGCTAAATAGGATGGTTACAATAACGTGACCTTCGGGATGGATCCGACGAGACAGGTCAAACCACAATATTGGAACAAGTTAAGCATTTTCTTCGAGCTTCCGTACTGGTCTACAAATTCAGTGCGTCATTGTCTGGACGTCATGCATATAGAGAAGGGAGTATCAGAGCACATACTTAACTTGCTTCTGTGTAAAGACGGGAAATCGAAAGACAACATGAATGCCCGGATGGATCTACAAGAGTGGGGAATAAGAAGTGAACTGCACCCTAAACCGGTAGCGGGTAAACCGGGCAAGTTTGTACTTCCCAATGCCGCTTATCATATGTCACAACCGGAAAAGAAAAGATTCCTGCAGGTGTTGCATGATTTGAAAGTCCGCACAGGTTTCTCAGGATCATTCACCAAGAAAATAAAAATTGTGAAGGGCAAGATCGATGGGCTGAAAAGTCATGATCACCATGTTATCGTGGAGCACCTTCTTCCATTAGCCCTCAGGACTTCTCTCCCCGACTCGGTTGGTCTAGTAATCAACGACCTATGTTGTTTTTTCAGGGAGTTGTGTGCTAAAACACTGGAGGTTGCGACGCTGGATAAACTAGAAAATTCTATTGCGTTGATATTTTGCAAGTTTGAGCGTATTTTCCCACCGTCATTCTTCGATATCATAATACACTTGACGGTTCATCTTGCAACTGAGGCGAAGTTAGCCGGACCGGTACAATATCGATGGATGTATCCCGTCGAGAGGTACGTGTAATTTTTCGTTTCGCGCAATTTATAAATTTATTGTTGTCTTGTATGCCCGTGTTTATTTATTCAACATATTCTCATTAGGTACCTTTACACTCTTAAGAAGTATATACGCAATAAAAATCGACCAGAGGGTTCTATCATGCAAGGTTATCTTCTTGATGAAGCAACCACATTTTGTTCCCGCTATCTAGACGAGAACATTGAGACAAGGCTTAACCGACCACGAAGAATTCAAGACGGGCCATATGGTAAAGCCGAGTATAAGAGGGTAGACACTATGTTTATCAACAAGATATACCGGTTTATCTTGCTTAATTGCGCATGTCTTGAACAAATTAGAGAGTAAGTTCTTTTGGATTAATTGTTATATCTGTGTTTGTGTGTGTATGAAATGACATAATATTAATGTCACAATTATTTGTCGAAAACAGAACTCATTTTAACGAGGTACGTGAGGGGCATCCTGATTGGAACGAAGAGCGTTTGGAAAAATACCATCAGGATAATTTTTGTGATTGGGTCACAGAGCATGTAAGTTATTCGAATTACATTTTATTGCTATCAGTTTTAATCTAAACTTGTATCGTTATGTATTTATCGTAAAATTTGTTTTGTTAGATCCACGATCCGAACTTGTCTGCATCATTTGAGAGTGATTCAAGATGTTTAGCTCAATTTCCTAGTATGGAGGTTGCATATTACAAAGGATTTGGTGTCCTTGGATACAAATTCGAAGTTAAGGACATAGAAACATCTAGAACCACTCAGAATAGTGGGATTGCGACGGTAGGATCGGACGGTGTGATTTACTATGGGTACTTAAATTGTATACTCGGCATCCACTATCCCGGACGATCAGAACCCTTTTATATATTCCACTGTACTTGGTACGATCCGCGAACCGATACAGACAGGTGGAGAAGCAGTCTTGGGACTTGGAAAGATGAATATGGATTGACCAGTGTGAACACACTTCGATTTTACGGTCAGGACGATCCGTTTATCTTTCCGAACCAAGCGTTCCAAGTATACTACTCACAGTGTTTGAAGCATCCGGGGTGGAGTGTTATATGCCGATGGAAACCTAGAGATGTCTACGATATCCCAGAATACGAGGACAGCGATGAGGACGAAGAAGAGAGAAGGTTTAAAGTGCTCCGACCGTCTGTTTCGAAGGACGGGTTGTCTTCGACCGATTATGAAGTTACGTGGGTTAGAAATGACATCGACGATGAAATCCAAGTAGATATGTATGATGCGCCCACGAAACGAAAAAGGTTATCAGTAATGTTATATTATTACTTCACATTTTACGCTCTAGATCATATATAGTCAATACTTTTAATGATTGTCTAATGCGTCCACGAACCGTTTATCTAGATTTGATGACGATGTCGGGAGCAGCGAGGGGCGGCAGGAGCTCCAGCCGCGGCAGAGGCAGAGCGGTTCTGCCGCCCGGAGAGCTTCGTAGGGAGCTTCAGAGGGCCGGTCTTGCACCCAGATCGGAGACCCCCTTCGGATGCCTCCTTCCGTATGGATTTTGCCACACCTCCAGGTATACTGCACGCATATCCATTTTCAATGTAATATTACAGATATTCATGCATGTTTATGTCAAAATTACTTATATTGTCAATGTTTGATTGTTTAGTTATTGGTCCTGCGTCCACATCTGGGACAGAGGCCACCCCCGCTCCTCCAGGTATGTTTATATATCATATAGTGTATGTATATTGATTTAGAATGCTATATCATAAATATACACATTCCTTTTGCTCTTACTTAGCAATTTTTATTATTGTCTAGCTGTAGGTGGTGACACCACCGCACCTGCGGGTATGTTTATAGTTGGAGGGGATGCGTCCGGGTCCGGGACCCCGGTTGTTCCTCACCGGAGGAACTATCGTCCCGCTCGTGCTGCTGCTCGGGCCCAGGCTCGCGCGCTAGTCACCGGAGGTATATATCACACTTGAATTTTTGTTTAACCTTGATTTCTTAATACAGCTTTGTCTTATTATTGATTGTCTTGATATTTCGTGCAGACGCAGGGCCTCTCCATCCCCAGAGGGGGACTCGAGGCCCGAATCAGTCCCATAGGCTGAGGCCTGATAGAGCTAGGGGAGAGGCAGCATTCCCCCTATTTTTTACCCTTGACTATCGCTATACCGGTTCTCATGCCGAGAGGTTCAGCCGGTATTTGGGGAATGAGAGCCGGATCGTGAAGAACTATCCACTTCACGTTGAGTGGGGCGAGCAGCACCAGCGCTCATTCGCCATCTTCTTTGATCAGGCTCGGGTATGTATTAATATATATTTTCATTTGATCTATCCAATATATTTATTATTAACACTTGCAATCTAATAACAATGTTTTTTTTTGTATTTTCAGTTGGATTACGATTTTCAGCCTGTAGCCGACCCTGATCACCCGGGGAGGGTGCTCGACCTTCATGCTCTGTACAATGGCCTGATGAAGAACATGCAGGCCAAGGTCCGATACAACAGGAATGAGCTGAAAGCCGACTACTACTCCCTGTGGATAGCGACCCCCGAGACAGAGAGAGCGGCCCTCCTATCTACTCCGGCGTTTGCGAGAGTCGACGTAGAGACATGGCCTCTATTGTGCGCTTATTTCGACTCCGAACGCAAACAAGTATGTATTTTAAATTTAATTCATTATTTATGATATAATTTATTTCTTTGTGTTTCTTCATTAGAAAACTAAATGTTAATGCGTTGTGCAGAAACAGGCCGCTCAGAATACAGAGAACAGGAAGTCGGCGAAGAGGGGTCGCCCTACTTACACAGGTGGCTCGAGGAACATTACTCGAGCCATGGAGTTATCGGTAAATTAAGAGTTATTCTCTAATATTCTGCAATATTAAGAGTTATTCTATAATATTTCTAATATTAAGAGTTACTTTCTAATATTGCAGACATCTCGGACTGTGGCGTCAGGTGGTACACCATGCGTGCTGTCCGCATATCTTGCCATCCACGGCACCTCGACAGATCCCGCCACGGGCGAGCTTCGATGTCCCGACGTCGCTGCCCAGGAGTACTGCGTAAGTGTTAATATTTCTTCTACCCAAATTTGAAATTTTAGTTTTGGAAGGTTCAAGTTTAAATTTTATACTTATACTTTACTGCTTAATGTGGGTGTAGGAGCGGGTGGTTGAGCAGGCCCAGGCCTCGAGGATCGATTTTACCGGACAGAACGATCCGAGGCTGCTGACCCCAGTTCTGGACGCCGCACACGGAGGGCACCATGGAGGTTGGGAGAGAGGCCGGGGATTGGGCCTTAGCAGGGCCCATATGAGGTTGGACTCCACCCCGGCGGTTACTTCCTCCGTCTCCAGTGACCGGCATGTCCATCAGGAACTGGATAGCTTGAGGGCCACCATTCAGGAGTTGAAGGAGATGCTGGTATGTATATTATTTTATAGTAAAATATCAATTCATATTATATACATATCAACATATCCATAATTAGTACAGCTTGAGCATATTTGGTTTTAGACTTAAGTTTGATTAATCATACATACATATGTAATTAAAATAAACAACGCTTTTCCAAACTAGATATCCAAACAGGGTTTCGAAATAACTTAATAATGAAACGAATTCGAATAATACACAGTTCTTACACGCTTCTTACACATGTTATGTCCAGACGCGATAGGGTAGATCGGCCGAGCCTCCACATGCATCTCCTTCGGCTGCGGCTCCGCAAGCCACTACATCGGCTGCGGTTCCGCAGACAGCTCCTGTAGCTCCACCGCCCACTCAGACTCCCGCAGCCGCGGCTCCGCAAGCGACTACCTCGACGGCGGCTGCGCAGACCACATCGCCAGCTCCACATGCCGCTCAGACTCCCTTATTTGTAGCATTGCAGAGTGTATTGACCGAGGAGCAGGCGCACGTTATTCTAACGTTATTCAGAGGTGGAGCTGGACCGAACTAGGGTAGCTTTTTGGTTCTTATTTTTTGAAACATGTATTTATTTATATCACATTGTACTACATTTTGAAACGATATTGATATTGGTTTGTATTTATATCATATTCAGTTTTTGGGTTTCTTTTGTATATTATATATATGCGTGAGATGTGATTATGAATACTGCAATATATGATTTGATTGATGTATATAGTATTGTGCACAGGGCGGGAAAAAATCTAGCAGCCCATTTTTAAAAAAAAAATACAGACAATATGTACCTACGGATTACGCCGTAGGTACATACGTTGCCCCTACGGAGTTATCCGTAGGGGCAAACTATCAGGAAAACTGATATTTTCCCACCTGATCTCAGTGCAGGGTGTTGGGAGTGCCCCTACGGATATGTCCGTAGGGGCCACTGCCTATCCCCCTACGGATTTATCTGTAGGGGCAAAATATCAGGTTTCCTGATATTTTCCCCCCTGATCTCAGTGCAGGGTGTTGGGAGGGCCCCTACGGATATGTCCGTAGGGGCCACTGCATATCCCCTACGGAGTTATCCGTAGGGGTAGAACAAGGACCTACGGATATATCCGTAGGTTTATACAATATATTCAAAAAAAAAAAATACATAAATGATTTGATTACCCCTACGGAGTACTCCGTAGGGGCAAGAACACCTACAGATATATTCGTAGGGGCACAAATTTGCCCGTAGGGGCAAGTTCAGGGCCTCAACTTGCACCTGCGGCCTTTGCACCTACGCGGTATTTTTTCGTCCCTACGCAGATATCCGTAGGGGCAGTGGGTTGCCCCTACGGATAAATCCGTAGGGGCAACCCATAATCGTAGTAGTGAGAAAAAGTATTTTTGATTTATATATGTCATGGATATAATAATTAGACACTTTGATATATAGGCCCATTTATATTTACATATTATTTTGCTAATTTATATTTAAAATCATGGTTACAAAACTATGGTTCAGGTTATCCAAACACTTTATGGTTATAAAACCATGGTTTCACACCACCCTTCCGAACACATCCTAAAATAAGGTTTGATTATAAAACCATGGTTTCACACCGCTCATCCGAACTAGCCCATAGTGAAGCCCTGCAGAAACTCATGTCGATATAAATTATTATTATTTTTAATTACCAAGCTTCCTCTTTGAGTAAAACAGCTTGCCATGATGCTCTCCTAGGTTACATAATAGTCACAAAAAACCTTCTATAATGAGAAATTAAGTTTAAAGAGATGTGAGGGGCAATTGCATGCTTGCATCTTGAATCCGGGATCCAAATAGAGATATACAATAAGTAAACCAACCCAATAAGTTTTATATGGACTATCTGATTGGTGATCGGTAAAGAGATGAAAGAGGGATGCATATTAGAAATTGCATTTTATACTATATTTTTAAGAGGTTAGGGGGCTTCAGGATGACCCCTGCAGATCCCTTACGAATTTGGAATAAAACGGGATGCTAGTGCATGTGGGATCTGACCTTTGTAGAGTCTATTAGGATTACAAGTGAAGAATTTTCAAAGATGGTTGTTTTTTCTGATACATTAAAATAAATATGGTTTTCGTATTAATATGAGTGGAATATCATATGAACTATATATCCAGTGGATCACATATTTTTGACACGGTTCGTGGAAAATTTGGTTTGTCAATATTTTTCAATCAAAATAGCTCTCGACGATAGTATAGAACGTACAATATCAGTGGAAAAAAAGGGGTAGCAATAAAAAACAATCTATGTAGAAAAGAAAAATAGAGGACAAAAATTATAATGGCTGCTAAAATTTCCAGTGGCAAAAAGCATGAATGGTTGTTTTCTATCTGTGACTAGTTGATCTTCTCTCTTCAACATACAATTTCAATCCAAATAGGATTATAATTGTCAGTGCATGGAGGACTATCAAACGTTTTGAATTAACGATTCCTGTTTTAATTGTTGTTTCACGAAAATACCATCATTGAGGTAGAGAAAACAAGAGAAGGATTATTTTCTATCTATAACTTGTACATTTTCTCTCTGCAATTTAAATATGTGTGCCATGCTATGTTACTTGGGAAGATTTGACAGTTTAGTTACGAGAATTTAAAAATTAATTTGAAAAATAAAAAGATTTATTAATTTTGTTATTTAAATTCATTAGGAGTTTTGTAACGCCCAGTACGTTTATACAATATTAGTTGGTATTTTAACACTTACTTTAAATTTCTTCTATTTTATTCATTTGTGTTGCGAATGATTCGAACAATAGTAGTGATTATCCGACCCAACCCGCATGTGTGAAATCCAGTATGATGCTAGATTAACATAATATTTATCAGTAAGCTGAATATATATATATATATATATATATATATATATATATATATATATATATATATATATATATATATATATAAGTTAAGGATAAATTATATTTTTGCTAATTACCATCACATGGTTAATCATCCCATATCTTATTTTGCTTTTATCAATCTCGTTTAAATCTCAAGATATCATATAACCAAATGTTTATTAAATCTATATATTTATTTAAAATCCTTTTTAAATCTTATATTAGAGGAATATGTATTTAAAAAATTTATTCTTACATTATGGCTTAAAATTTTACGTATATGTATTATTCTTTAAAATATATATTTTGACGAGATTCTGATGAAGTTGGTTGTAATTTGATACTATCTACATACTCTAAAACTAATATATATATATATATATATATATATATATATATATATATATATATATATATATATATATATATATATTCTCTCTCTCCCCTCTCGAGAACCCGAGCCCTCACCCCTTTCTCACCTTCAACCTCGCCTCCTTCCTCGTCACCATTACCTTCATCAACTCCTCTTCCTCGTCGTTGCTTGTACCTCCGAACACCACAACCGGCATCATCATTTTCTTCTTCTCCTTTCCTTTTCCTACCGATCCCTAACCTATCACCGCGCCCTAACCTTACTTCGCCGTCGACTTCGCTTTCCCTATCTCCCTGTCGCCGACCTAACATCATCTTCCTCCTCGCCTTCAGCCGTGACCCAGAGCACCCGTCATCACCGTCGACATCATCATCATCATCATCTTCTTCTTCTTCTTTTTTCTACCCCCGTCGGAGCTGACCCCAACAAGACCGTCGCCTTTACCTTACTCTCCTCACCGATGATCACGATCCAGACCCCATCTCCAGTCACCACCTCTTCACAACACCGACCTCATCACATCTCTCTCTTTCTCTTTAACCCAAAACCTTTCACCCCCGACTTCACCTCGTCACCGGCCAACCCCGACCTCGTCGTCTTCGCTTTCGACCCAAACACCAGCACCCGAGCCTTCTACAAAGCACGAGCGGACCACCCCAGCATAGTATATTGTCTCCTTTGGCCGATGTCGTGAGTACATCGTGTTTGCGAACGTTGCCATCGTGCGGGTATCCGTATTCGTCGTTATATTTTTTTTACTGATCAAGGCAAGTTTTCTAATTTGCAACATGTTATTTTACATATACCAAACCATATATATTTATAGTATACATATATTTATAATTTGCAAACTATTATCGATATACAATTTTATAAAATAGTTCGTACTATATTATCTAGTAATGCGGATACGTGTGTAGTTGCAACTGATGAAATTATACAAAATTACCGACGCGAACTATTCTAGTAGATATCGTTTAGTTTACAATAATTAACAGTCATGAAATAAATACGGTTAGATATTCATGTTTAAACAAGTAATATGGAGTATATCTATCCTGTTATAGCTAGATAACCATGACAGTTATACTATTGGTTTTATTGTGACTGGTTATACAATCAAATATTTATCCTATTTAATACACACTACCTGACATGTGCACAACACGTTATCTTGCCGTTACTATACCTGTTTTTTGGATTATTCACCAATGCCGACAATCCTAACTTGTTGTTTTGATGGACGTGATTTGTTGTCTAGATAAATATAATCTGTACATGTCTTTTCCTGTGTTGGCATTAGGTAGATGTCATTAATACCTGACTTGAACACGAAACCTGTAGGAAAAGACGAAATCGATAATGAAACCCGACTTATAACTCAACAGTTCACTACTTTCCAGAGACTGATCGGTTGATACGGACTTCGGGCCCCGGAATGATGATGCTAACATCATTCGTCTGTACATGATATTGTTTTTATTGTCTAGCGACAAGTCTCAGATTCAGCCCCGAGAGTCATGACCGTGGTCCCGGCCACGCACGTGATACTATTGAGTTATATCGAGAATTCCATTAATTGGTTTCAAATACTGTTGGGATAGATAACCTAGAAACACAGACTTTAAGATACACGTAAGATACCTATAGCCTGCTGATATATCACCTGTGAGTGTTTGTTTATAATTATACTTCATTTTGCACATAACACCTTATAGTACATTGCTCAGTTTATTATTATAATATTTAAAACGCACTGACGTCTGGGTTTTGCATGGCCCAGTTCGTTTAACCTTATCGCAGGAAGATTGAGAATATTTTGGCAAGCAAGCTGAGCAGTGAGGAGCTTTGCCGATTAGTTTAAAGATATTTAATTTATTTTTATTTTCTAGTTATGGTTTAACGTTGTGATCCCAACGTGATTAGGATATTATTTCTTGTTGGATACTTATTCGTTTCCGCTACTTTCTCGTTATTATTTTATTGTGACAGCTGGACATGTGTTAGTTAGATTATTTATTTACTGTTATTGATATCTGATTGACAGCCGTAATGTGACTATAGAAGGATTTTTCTTTGCTATAGGTAGCATGTTTGGTTTTGTCACGTACCGTATTTAAGTATCTTGGGAAACGAGGCGTGACAAGATTTCGTTAGTATCAGAGATGCATAGGTTTAGGATTAGTCGGGGTTGGTTCAATTTATAGTTGGGTATTGGACCCAATACATTGATCAGAAACCCGGAATTAGGAACATATCCTGCCACATTACTACCTTGCCAGTTTTGAATCTATAGTTTCTCGACTTCTTATTTATTGAATCATGTTTACCGTTTCTAATCATTTTCAGTGTTCTTGGCTTCAAAATCATGGAAGAGGGAGATTTGCAGGCATACCAGAGGCATGTAGATGACGCCACATTACTTAGGGTCGTACATGGTATGTTGGAAAACCAGAAGCATCAAACAGAGATGAATCAACGACAGGTCGAGGCTTTTCAAGTGGGTATGAGGACGGTCCAACAGACTGTTATCACAGCAGCTGATCGGGCAGCAATTCCCAGACCAACACAGCGTGAGGGCACCGTGGCGGACTTCAGAAAGCTTGGTCCATCCACATTTACAGAATTAGAGAAGCCATTGCCAGCGGAGCAGTGGCTAGTAGATACTGAGAACCTTCTTGTTGCCGCATAGATTCCAGATGAGAAAAGTGTGGATGTAGTACGCATTCAATTGGTAGACTACGCTTGTGAGTGGTGGCTTGTTGAGAAGATCCGTCTGACCAAGCTAATCAGTTGGTGTCAAGCCTCGCTTCCCAGAGTACGGTAAGGAGATGTGACGGGTCACGCGACGTATTTACTTAGAAGTAAACACGCTAAGCGTATATAAACAATATAATGTAAATGTACACAAGAAAGACATGAGATGTAAATGAACAACAAATTTTTATTTATTAAACATTCTTTACAATACAATGCTGGAAAGTAAATACAAGACTGGAAAGCAATGCCTAAACAACGGCATGAAACTGAAAATAAAAGTATATACAAGTGTCTAGAGCTCTGGGTGGTCGACGAACTGCTCCAAGTCTTTTGAGCCGGGCTCGATCTCCAGAGAGTCGGGTCCTCCTAACAACATTCCAAAGAAAGAATAGAAAGGGAATGTTGTCAGCGAACAATCGCTCGGTAAGTCCAAAAGAGAGATGGAAATAGACTGATCAGGTAATGAGAATATAACTGGTATAATGTTGATAGTTATGTTAACGCAGTTGTTTGTAGCTTGGTACAGAATATGCCAGTATATACGAGAGGAGTTCAGCTTACCCCGTGGACTATGGTATAAGGAGTACAAGGCCCCGTGAAAACCCACGGGACAACGGCAACGGATATTCAGGTTAGGTGTATTAAAGTGACCGTCTCATGCCACTTTAAACACATTCCATACCAATCTACCCATTTAAACCCCGTAATGTATTATTGTATTGTTTTGTAGTGATTTGTAAATATAAGACTTGCCGAAACCATGATATCAATTTTTTATATAAACGGATAAGGATATAAAAGGATAGACATGTAGACAAGTCAAATGTATATCCATGGATCGGTCAAATCAAGTCACGTTGATATAGATTGTATTCCGGTATAAAAGGATTCATGTTGCATTGGAGTTATATTGAATTGTATACATGGATGGATTGATTTCAGATTAGACCGAGACTCCGACCGAGTCAGACATTTAAACAAAATTGAAGTCCTGAATTAGTTTTGGAGTTATCGGTAACTGCTGCACATGGACGGCAGGATTTGTGACTTTTTTCTAAGTTAATTACCATTGATAACCCCGTTTTAGTTGTCTACCTTAAATAGCCAAGCGCTCACATTCTCCGGCTCCCTGAGGCTCAAGAGAATTGGTCCCGCTTAACCTATATTTACTAGGGTCCTTATTGTAAATTAATATAACTTGAGGGGATTTTATGAAAAATAGTTTTGATATATTTAAAAAATAAATCTCAAGTATTTATTTATCGTCTTTTGGGTTTTCATAGATGTAATTTTAAAAGTGATGAGATAGTTTAGTGGATATAAACCTAACTTTAATAGTATAGGGTATTTTCATGTAATTTGACTTGTATTGATTCTTGATGGTATTTTCATGAACTTTTGTGATTCTTTTCTTTTGATTTAGAAAACATGGAATTATTAAATATATTTAAAATAGATATTTTGATTATATATATATATATATAATAGAATTTATTTATTAAATAGAAATCACGTTTTCTTAAAAATTGTAATAAAAATTCCATCGAGATCGTATGCTCCGTGAGGAGGTCTGCATCTCGCCCTACTAGTCCGATGGATGTGCGATAACCCACACCAACCAAATCAGATTCTCCAAAATAGGTTGTAAGGACATAATTGTATGGAATTTAATTAAAACAATGTTAAAGAATACAGGTTTTAATAGTATAGGGTATTTTATCGTAAAATTGTATTATTCCCAAAAATATTGTAAAGAGGCAATCGTGCTATGTCATGATGAGTGTTGTGATGAGGTAGGTCATTACCTCGTGAGTTTTCTAAAGGTAATATGAGTAATATGATGAACTAATGTCGAATAGAAAGTTTGTGGTATTTAACCGTAAAAGTGCAATAAAAGTGTTTTTATATGGAGTTTTGAATTGAAATTTGTTTCTAATTATAGTTTAATGTTTAACAAAAAAAATAATATGATTTAGATAAATAGTTCTTAATAAAAATTATTCGTTTAAGAAGTTTTAGAGATGGATGTCGGTATAACTCCACTTACCGACATCATTTAAAAGAAGAAGTTTTGAGAGGTGAAAAGAAAATAGTAGATGGTACTTACAGGATTAGGGTAAAGAGAAGAGATGGAGGAGGATTTTGAAAGTTTCGTGTTGTCACGGTGTCGTCGGATTTGTCCCGAAACGTCGCCGAAATTTGACCTTGGGCTAACTCCACTTGTACAACTTTTTGGACTTAGAAAATTTTGAGAGTTTTGATGTTAGATTTCAGAATGAGGAGGACTAGGGTGTAGGGTGGTATTTATAAGGTAGAATTAGGGTTAGGGTATTAAACATGAGAATTAAAATGCATTAAAATTTGATTTTAAAGCTCATTTTAATTCTCTGTTAATGTGCAGGAAAATCAAACAGAAGAGGAGTAGTAAGGGGTAGGCCAAGAGGTGTTGGGCAAAAATTGAGGGCATCACTGACGGTTTCGACTGGCGGCGCCGGCCCAAAGAGAAATCTCGCCGGCCAATTGGGGTGGGTCTGGGCTTGGATGCATGCTACGTGTCGGGGTCTGTGTGTACAACATTTTTCACATGTTTGATTTATGAGACTTTTCATTTTTACGTGTTTTGCACGTGTAAACTTTTGGGCTTCCAAAAAGTTTAAAAGAAAAATCAACAAAAATAATATGTGGCTGGAGAGATTTGAACACAGGGGCTACGTCACAGTAGTGCAAGGCTTTACCAATGAGCTATAAGTGCTTTCTTCCTGTTTAAAAACAAATCAAATTAATAACTTGTGCTCAGGATTTACAAATACTCCATTTGTACATTAACTTTAAAAATTTTCTGTACATTAAAACAGAGTCGTTACATTCTACCCTCCTTACAAAAATTTCGTCCTCGAAATTTACAATTATTTAAGGACTAATTTACAAACAAGTGAGGGTATTTTGCACGCATGTCGTCTTCTCTTTCCCACGTTGATTTTCCTGGCGAGTCTTTTCTCCACATCACTCGAACCAAGTTTACTTCCTTGTTCCGAAGTGACTTCACTTTTCTGTCTAGGATTTCAACTGCTCACAAGATAGGTCCGTCCGTGAGCTTGGAGTGATCAAGAATGTGACTGGGGTCACTCACATACCTTCTGAGTTGGGATATGTGGAACACATTGTGCACTCCTTCCAATGAGGGTGGAAGTGTCAAGCGGTATGCCACTTTTCCGACTCGTTCGAGTATGTCGAATGGTCCAATGTAACTTGGACTTAGCTTACCCCTCTTTCCAAAATGAATCACTCCACGATTTGGAGAAATCTTCAGAAAGACATGATCTCCCAGTTGGAACTCTAAGTGTCGGCGCTTTGCATCAGCCCAGTGCTTCTGTCGATCTTGAGCATGCGCATTCGTTCTCTGATAGTCCGAACTACATCTATAGTCGCCACTATCATCTCAGGTCTAAGGAGTTCTCTATCTCCGATGTCGTCCTAATTTAATGGTGAACGGAACTTTCTTCCATATAGAGCTGCAAAGGGTGCCATCCCAATACTCGCTTGGTAGCTGTTGTTGTATGAAAACTCCACAAGATGTAGGTGATCTTCCCACGATCCTCCGAAGTCTAGCATACACGCTCTTAGCATATCTTTAAGAATCTGAATCGTTCGCTCAGACTGACCATCCGTTTGTGGATGATAAGCTATGCTAAAGTTCAGACTTGTTCCCAAGCTAGTTTGCAGACTCTGCCAAAATTGCGATCGAAATCTGGTGTCACGATCGGAGACAATGCAAACCGGTACTCCATGTAATCTCACGATCTCCTGCATGAGTTCATGGGTATCAGAGATAGTACACTATGAAGAGTTTAAATCTTACTTAGATTCATACCTCCATGTATTTCTTTGCTAGTGTCTCGGTAGATTGGCCAATTCGAAAGGGAATAAAATGGGCCGACTTTGTGAGTCGATCTATAATAACCCATACAACATCGTTACCTTTTGTGCTGCGAGGAAGAGCAGTCACAAAATCCATGGTAATGTGTTGCCACTTCCATTCTGGAATAGGTAACGGTTAAAGTAAATTAGCAGTACTGTGATGTTCAGCTTTCACTTGCTGACACACCAAACATTTAGCCACGCTTCTGGCTATTTCACGCTTCATTTCATGCCACCAGTAATGTTTTTGTAGATCTTTGTACATTTTTGTACCACCAGGGTGTACTGAATAGGGAGAGCTGTGAGTTTCTTTCATTAACTCCCCCCGAACAGGACCTTGTGGTACACACAATCTGCTTCCGTATCTCAAAGATCCATCTTCATGGATTGTAACACCCGAGCCCAATGCTACTAATTTCAGTTACCGTTTGAACGTAGTGTGGCACTTATTTCATTTATCTTGCTTGATTGTTACTTATTGTAATTTTACCCCGTCAATTCAATTCTGCATATTACAATTTAAGGCATCTAAAATAAAATTAAAAATATTCGTCATAGCCTGCTTGACACCCCTAACCCTGTTGTAGCGTCCGTGCATCGTGTTCTCGTCCCGTTCAGTGAAACGGGCGAGTTTGGACGGCTACGCGCACGTACGTGTGTCTGTTTTGGGGGTATGCTTTTTGATGGTAAAATACTTCATTTTCACTTTTGGATCCCGCCTAAAATTTTCTTATTTCAATTTCAAATTTTTGGACCCCACCCGGACGCAATTTGGAAATGTTTTACTTTGCGCCAAATCCCAAATTTCTAATATTTTTTAACCGTATAATATTTTCAATATTTATAAATCTTTCACAAAATTTTTTGGGCCAGCCAATCACGATCTCTCTATTAACCCGTGGGCCCCACCTCATTTATCTCTCCCCCCGTCGCTCTCTATCTCTCTCCTCTCTCTCTCCCCGTCGCTCTCTCTCTTTCTCTCTCGTCTCTCTCTCCCCGTCTCTCTCTCTCTCTATCTTTCTCTCTCTCTCTCCTCTATATAATCTCTCTTCTTCCTTTTCTTTTCTTTCACGAGCACGAACCCAAACCTCACGAACCCTAACCACCGTCTCCCTCACCGCCGCATCCCAACGCCGACACCACCATCACTGGCCTCCTCGTCCTCTTCATCTCCTCACCCTCATCACCTTCTCTCCCATCTCCTTCCTTCCGAGCCTGCACATCCCCGACCAGGCCCGTGCACCCGTGCACACAGTTGCACCGCCGGGAGTCGCCGCCGATGACCTCGTCCCCGTGTCCCCGGTCCTCGTACGCACCTAGTAAGCCTACCTTTCCCTTCTCTCCTTCTTTCCTTCTTCTTCCTTTTCTCATTCTGTCCCTGTTCTTGTTTGGCCGACGGTTCCATACAGGCAAGGCACCGGAGCTCCGTCGACGTGGTCGGCAATCGCAACCCCTCCACGGATCATCGTGAGCAGCCTCCTCTCAGGTCCTCTTTTCCCTTCTTCTTTATTTTCTTTTCTTTTCTTGTTGCTTTCTTGATTGTTCACTGGTTTTGAGTCTCGCCGGAATCCGGCCGTGCCGGCGACATGTCCCGACGTTCCAGTGTGGTACCCCGACCCGTGTGGTTCCACTATTCGTCGTTTGGGTTCATTCCGTGAACCGTGCGCCCGTCGCGAGTTTTCCCCGCCGACGTTTTACGTTCCGTTTTCCCGATCCGCGACCCGTCGAGGCAAGTACCCCTTGCTACATGCTACACAATATTTACATACACATTGATGACACCCTAAACCTATAAATTTAACTTTGGTACGATCATTTCTCTTTTTCGTGTTCAATATTGTTATATAACATTTTATCTTTCAAACTTAGAACCTATAAATGTAGATATCATTGCATCCATGAAGTCTTAAACTTGTTAACATGATTAAACGGCTATAATTGTCATACTGCATTCTTATAATGTTGAAATCATCTCTGTGACACAATTGATAACCGTACTGCTAATTGAATGAATCTGCCTATTGCTTAATTCATTGCTTAGATCATGTTGTTAACCATGCTTGATTATGTAACTGAGTATGAGCACACCCATGGTATTGTTTACATCTTGACCTGACTTGCTACATACATATCGATTGACTCGACATGGTACCGTATACTGCTTGACCTGACCTGATGTACCATGACCTGACCCGTTACCTTATCTTGTGTCTAATGCCAACAAACCTGACATGTATTCCTCATGGACCGTTCCTGTTGTCTATCCAGACAAACCTGTTTACCTGATCCTGTGTTGGCATTAGTTCTTGATTTCGGGATACCTGACTTGACTTACACATATAATTTGGGGGTATGGGGAAATCAAAGGTGAAACCTGACTTGTAACTCAACAGTTCACTACTTGTTCTGATCAGTTTAGGCTAGGCCAGCCTTGGAATGATGATGCTGACATCATTCATCTGTACACTTTCCTGTTTGGTGCCTAGCGGCATGTCTCGGTTTCAGCCCGAGAATCTGGGGCCGTGGTCCCGGGTATGTACGGGATACTATTGAGTTACATCGATGATTCATCAATTTGGTTTCAAAGACTTTAGAACAGAGAACCTGATAGAACAGTCCAGTTTACCCACTGCACACTACCCTGCACTGCTCTGATTCATATTATTGTTACCCTTGCTTTATTCATGTTTATATTCGCATTGCCTGTTTATTATGTTATTACTTGATGACTTGACGCGCTGACGTTTGGGTTTTGCATGGCCCAGATTCCGTACCGCTGTCGCAGTCCGAGCAGGAGCACTTCAGCCGACAGGCTGAGCTATGAGTGTCAGTAGTAGTTAGCTTTTCTTTCCTGCATTTTATTCCTGATGTGAGCCTGCATTATGGGACATACATTCCAGTTATTTTTTATTGGATCTTTCGCTTCCGCATTTTATTATTCTTGACTCATGTTATCTTGGATTATGGACATGTTTAGATAGTTTTATTTGTTCTTGATATCTCTACAGCCGTAATGTGACTGTGGATGGATACTTTCTACCCACAGGTAGCATGGTTGGCTATGTCACGTGCCCATTTTAGCGTACTCTGGGAAGCGGAGCGTGACATGGTTCTTTTGGTATCAGAGCCATAGGTTAGTTGGGTTGATTCTTTGTAGTTGGGTATTGTACCCAATACACGAATCAGAATACCCGTGTTTAGGAAACATGTCCTGCCACCTTGCCGTTTACCGTTCTTGAATCAAGTTCTTCCTGGTTATATCTTCTACGATGTGCAAACTTACTTTGCATATCGACTTGAAACCTGATTCCTTGTTATCTCTAGGACTTAGGCGACTTGGTGGAGTTATGTAATTGTGGCTATGATACCGCGGCATAGTTACAATGCGACACTCTATTTAAGTAACTTGGAGTTCTAGCCTTGATCTATCTTTTGAATCTATCATCATGCTAATGTTGGGTGTTTTGATTTCAGGAATATGGCCGGTAAGAATTTGAAGACGTACCAAAGGCGTGTGGACGAAGCCGCCATGCTTGGAGTGATAAGAGGAATGCTGGAGAATCAAAAGAAACAGACCGAGCTGATCCAGCAGCAAGCGGAATCGTTTCAGGAAGGTTTGCAGATCGTTCAGCAGTCTGTGAACAATGTTGGAGCTAAACCAGTTGACCGAGTAGGGACCGTAGCAGATTTAAGGCGTTTGGGTCCGTCTACATTTACTGGTTTGGAGGAGCCGTTGCCAGCGGAGCAGTGGCTAGTTGACACAGAGAACTTGCTTATTGCGGCACAGATTCCAGATGAGAAAAGAGTTGATATGGTACGCATTCAGTTAGTGGACTACGCCCGAGAATGGTGGCTTGTAGAGGAGAACCGTTTGCCCAAGCCGATCAAGTGGGCGGATTTTTCAAAGAGTTTCCTGGAGAAGTTCTTCCCGCGGACGGCACGGGAGGAAATGGAAGAGAAATTCATTGGGCTAAAGTATAATGGAGCACCCGTAGATGTGCATGCAGCAGAATGGACAAGACTCAGCAGATTCGCTGGACCTTTAGTTGCCAACGATGCAGACAGGGCACGGAGGTTCATGCGCAGCTTGGACGTGGACATCCAGAGGCAGATTGTCTTCCTGGGTTTGACCACTTTCTCACAAGTACTTGCGGAAGCCTGAGAGTAGCAGAGTTTATCTGGGATGAAGGGGAGTTTGCAGCAGACAGCAGTTGTGGTAAGGAAGCCAACATTTGTACCAAACCGAGCTCATG
This sequence comes from Agapanthus africanus, assembly GCA_030015575.1. Taxonomy (NCBI): domain Eukaryota; kingdom Viridiplantae; phylum Streptophyta; class Magnoliopsida; order Asparagales; family Amaryllidaceae; genus Agapanthus; species Agapanthus africanus. The sequence continues at coordinate 193,847,051 of CM057339.1, read as the reverse complement.
GTCGCAGAGGTATTCCAGTGGACCGTCGAGGTGTAGCACCCATGAATAAGCCTGTTGTCATCGATCGAAGAAAGAGCATGACTTGTAACTACTGCAATTTACCTGGCCACATGCAAAAGGATTGTCGAAGGAGGCTGGGACTCTGTTTGGTTTGTGGAGCGGCAGATCACGCCGTTAGTGCTTGTCCGTCGAAGCTTCGTACGAGGGATGATTTTCAGAAGCCTCCGCAGAGACCGTTCCAGCGACAGAAACAACTGACTCAAGGACCTAATCAGGCTAGAGCTTTTATCTTGACAGCTGAGGAAGCTAAGGCGTCAGGAGAAGTTGTTTCAGGTACTCTACTCGTTCATGGTTTTCCCGCATTAGCGTTATTTGATTCTGGTGCATCCCATTGTTTTATGTCATCCAAATTTATAACTACACACTCGATTGACTACACGACCCTGTCTAGTTTCTGGGACATACACACTGGGAATGGGAAAATCATAGCTAGTAGGGAATGTAAAGATTGTACAGTTGTTGTGTGCGGACGAGAGCTTTTTGCAGATTTCTTGGTGATTGATACGGGCAGCTACGAAGTCGTCTTGGGAATGGATTTTCTTGGCACTTTCCATGCTCACATTGATTGTAGGGCAAGGAAGGTAATTTTCCAAATTTCCAGACATCCAGAGTTTAGCTTCACTGGAGGAAGCAGTTCTGTCGGGCCAGTCGAGTTTAGGGCTAGGCCGACAAACAATATTCTTGCAGCAATGGAAGTTGATAAAAGTGAAGAGCCGGCTGTCGTTCGTGATTTTATGGACGTGTTTGAAGATATATCGGGTTTACCGCCGAAGCGAGACGTGGAGTTCGCAATTGATCTTATTCCTGGTGCAGCGCCAGTATCCAAAGCGTATTATCCAATGGAACCAATAGAGTTGGAAGAAGTCAAGAAGCAGGTTGCTGAATTGCTTGAGAAGGGTTGGATTCGAAGCAGTAACTCGCCTTGGGGAGCTCCAATTCTTCTAGTAAAGAAGAAGGATGGCACAAGAAGGATGTGCATCGACTATCGAGAATTAAACCGGGTGACTATCAAGAACAAGTACCCGATCCCTCGCATTGGCGAACTTTTAGAGCAGCTTAGTGGCGCGAGGGTATTCTCGAAGCTGGATTTGTGATCCGGATATCATCAGGTCCCAGTGAAAGCAGAAGATATTTTCAAGACGGCGTTCCGAACTCGGTATGGACATTACGAATACTTAGTGATGCCCTTCGGAGTAACGAATGCACCGGCGATATTCATGGACTTGATGAACCGAATCTTTTCACCATTCTTGGATCAGTTTATTGTGGTATTCATTGATGATATTCTGGTTTACTCGAAGAGTTTTGAAGAACATGTTGAGCATTTGAAGATCGCACTGCAAACGTTGAGACAAGAGAAGTTATATGCGAAGATGAGTAAGTGTGAGTTTTGGTTGGAGGAAGTAAAGTTTTTGGGGCATGTTGTGTCTGGCGATGGAATTGCCGTCGATCCAGAAAAGATTGTAGCAGTTCGTGATTGGCCGATTCCAAAGAATGTTGCGGAGATAAGAAGCTTTCTTGGACTCGCCGGGTATTACAGAAGATTTGTGGAGAACTTTGCTCGTCTGGCGGAGCCGTTAACCAAGCTTACGCGCAAGGAGATACCTTTTGTATGGACGGACAAATGTGCGTTAGCTTTCGAGATGTTGAAGCAGAAATTCATAACCGCCCCTATTCTGACCGTGCCAGACAATTCCGGAGGATTGGTGATTCACAGCGACGCATCTGGGAAAGGATTGGGATGTGTTTTGATGCAGCATGGGAAGGTTGTAGCGTACGCATCGAGACAGTTGAGGACCCATGAGAAGAATTATCCAACTCATGACTTGGAGCTTGTGGTTGTGATTTTCGCTTTGAAGATTTGGAGACACTACCTTTTGGGCGAAAGGGTCGAAGTTTTTACTGATCATAAGAGCTTGAAGTATGTGTTCACACAGAAGGAGCTTAATATGAGGCAACATAGATGGTTGGAGCTGATGGCTGACTACGATCTTGATCTTAAATACCATCCGGGGAAGGTTAATGTCATGCCGGATGTGCTTAGTCGGTTACCAGCAATTCAGGTGTTAACTACGCAGAAGGAGCTTGTTGAAGATTTTCAAAGATTTGACTTGGAGGTTGTGCTACCGCATTCTTCGGGACAGTTGATGCAGCTGCAAGTACAGTCATCGTTGATCGAGAATATTAAAGCAGCACAATCGCAGGACCCTAGACTGCAAAAGTTTCGAGAACAGGTTGAAGCCGGACTACGGACAGATTTATTGATCCACGAAGATGGTTCGTTGAGGTATGGTAGCCGTTTGTGTGTGCCAAAGGGAGATATTCGCGAAGAGCTTATGAAGGAGGCACACAGTTCAGCTTATTCTGTACATCCAGGAGGCACAAAGATGTACCGAGATATTCGACAACATTTCTGGTGGGAAGGCATGAAACGGGAGATTGCTCGCTTTGTGGCGAAATGCTTGGTGTGTCAGCAAGTTAAGGCTGAACATCAAAGGGTTGCTGGTTTATTGCAACCACTTCCGATTCCTCAGTGGAAGTGGGAACATATAACCATGGATTTCGTGATTGCTTTACCACGGAGTCCAAAGGGCAACAATGCTGTATGGGTGATTGTTGATCGATTGACCAAGGCAGCTCACTTCATTCCTTTCCGGGTTGGTCAATCAACAGAGACTTTAGCAGAGCGGTACATGCAAGAGATTGTAAGATTGCATGGAGTACCGGTGAGCATCGTGTCCGATCGTGACACTCGGTTTTTATCACACTTTTGGCGGAGTTTACAGGAAAGTTTGGGGACTCGATTGAAGTTTAGCACCGCTTATCATCCTCAAACTGATGGTCAGTCCGAGAGAACAATCCAAACTCTTGAAGATATGTTGAGAGCATGCATGTTGGACTTCAAGGGGTCTTGGGAGGATCATCTACATTTGGTGGAGTTTTCTTACAACAACAGTTTTCAGGCAACTATCCAGATGTCTCCATTTGAAGCTTTGTATGGTCGTAAATGCCGTTCACCTGTTTGTTGGGACGATGTCGGTGAACGAAGATTATTGGGACCAGATTTGGTTGTGCAGACAGTTGAGAAGGTTAACACTATCAGAAAACATAAGAAGACAGCACAAGACCGACAGAAGAGTTGGGCAGACACGTCAAGAAGACCTCTGGAGTTCGCCGTGGGTGATTTGGTATTTTTGAAGATCTCATCGACTAGAGGGGTGATTCGTTTCGGAAGTCGAGGAAAGTTTAGTCCTCGATTCATTGGACCCTTTGAGATCTTGGAGCGTGTTGGTGAGGTAGCGTATCGTTTGGCGTTACCGCAGTCCTTGGCGAATGTGCACGATGTGTTTCACGTATCTTAACTCCGTAAGTATGTTCGAGATGAAACGCACGTATTGGATCATTCGGAGTTAACAGTACGAGAAGACTTGACTTTTGAGGAGCGACCGATTAAAATCGTGGATCGAAGGGAAAAGGTTCTTAAGAACAAGGTGATCCCTCTTGTGCTTGTTTCTTGGGGTAATCGCTCGCATGGAGAGTCCACTTGGGAACGAGAAGATGAAATCCGGCAGAAGTTTCCTCACCTTTTCTTGTAGTTATCTATCTTTGTATTCTTGGAATTTCGAGGACGAAATTATTTTTGTAGTTGGGTATAATGTAACACCGAGCCCAATGCTACTAATTTCAGTTACCGTTTGAACGTAGTGTGGCACTTATTTTATTTATCTTGCTTGATTGCTACTTATTGTAATTTTACCCCGTCAATTCAATTCTGCATATTACAATTTAAGGTATCTAAAATAAAATTAAAAATATTCGTCATAGCCTGCTTGACACCCCTAACCCTGTTGTAGCGTCCGTGCATCGTGTTCTCGTCCCGTTCAGTGAAACGGGCGAGTTTGGACGGCTACGCGCACGTACGTGTGTCCGTTTTGGGGGTATGCTTTTTGATGGTAAAATACTTCATTTTCACTTTTGGATCCAGCCTAAAATTTTCTTATTTCAATTTCAAATTTTTGGACCCCACCCGGGCGCAATTTGGAAATGTTTTAGTTTGCGCCAAATCCCAAATTTCTAATATTTTTTAACCGTATAATATTTTCAATATTTATAAATCTTTCACAAAATTTTTTGGGCCAGCCAATCACGATCTCTCTATTAACTCGTGGACCCCACTTCATTTATCTCTCTCCCCGTCGCTCTCTCTCTTTCTCTCTCCTCTCTCTCTCCCCGTCTCTCTCTCTCTCTCTCTATCTTTCTCTCTCTCTCTCCTCTATATAATCTCTCTTCTTCCTTTTCTTTTCTTTCACGAGCACGAACCCAAACCTCACGAACCCTAACCACCGTCTACCTCGCCGCCGCATCCCAACGCCAACACCACCATCACCGGCCTCCTCGTCCTTGTCATCTCCTCACCCTCATCACCTTCTCTCCCTTCTCCTTCCTTCCGAGCTTGCACATCCCCGACCAGGCCCGTGCACCCCCCTGCACACAGTTGCACCGCCGGGAGTCGCCGCCGGTGACCTCGTCCCCGTGTCCCCGGTCCTCGTACGCACCTAGTAAGCCTACCTTTCCCTTCTCTCCTTCTTTCCTTCTTCTTCCTTTTCTCATTCTGTCCCTGTTCTTGTTTGGCCGACGGTTCCATACAGGCAAGGCACCGGAGCTCCGTCGACGTGGTCGGCAATCGCAACCCCTCCACGGATCATCGTGAGCAGCCTCCTCTCAGGTCCTCTTTTCCCTTCTTCTTTATTTTCTTTTCTTTTCTTGTTGCTTTCTTGATTGTTCACTGGTTTTGAGTCTCGCCGGAATCCGGCCGTGCCGGCGACATGTCCCGACGTTCCAGTGTGGTACCCCGACCCGTGTGGTTCCACTATTCGTCGTTTGGGTTCATTCCGTGAACCGTGCGCCCGTCGCGAGTTTTCCCCGCCGACGTTTTACGTTCCGTTTTCCCGATCCGCGACCCGTCGAGGCAAGTACCCCTTGCTACATGCTACACAATATTTACATACACATTGATGACACCCTAAACCTATAAATTTAACTTTGGTACGATCATTTCTCTTTTTCGTGTTCAATATTGTTATATAACATTTTATCTTTCAAACTTAGAACCTATAAATGTAGATATCATTGCATCCATGAAGTCTTAAACTTGTTAACATGATTAAACGGCTATAATTGTCATACTGCATTCTTATAATGTTGAAATCATCTCTGTGACACAATTGATAACCGTACTGCTAATTGAATGAATCTGCCTATTGCTTAATTCATTGCTTAGATCATGTTGTTAACCATGCTTGATTATGTAACTGAGTATGAGCACACCCATGGTATTGTTTACATCTTGACCTGACTTGCTACATACATATCGATTGACTCGACATGGTACCGTATACTGCTTGACCTGACCTGATGTACCATGACCTGACCCGTTACCTTATCTTGTGTCTAATGCCAACAAACCTGACATGTATTCCTCATGGACCGTTCCTGTTGTCTATCCAGACAAACCTGTTTACCTGATCCTGTATTGGCATTAGTTCTTGATTTCGGGATACCTGACTTGACTTACACATATAACTTGGGGGTATGGGGAAATCAAAGGTGAAACCTGACTTGTAACTCAACAGTTCACTACTTGTTCTGATCAGTTTAGGCTAGGCCAGCCTTGGAATGATGATGCTGACATCATTCATCTGTACACTTTCCTGTTTGGTGCCTAGCGGCATGTCTCGGTTTCAGCCCGAGAATCTGGGGCCGTGGTCCCGGGTATGTACGGGATACTATTGAGTTACATCGATGATTCATCAATTTGGTTTCAAAGACTTTAGAACAGAGAACCTGATAGAACAGTCCAGTTTACCCACTGCACACTACCCTGCACTGCTCTGATTCATATTATTGTTACCCTTGCTTTATTCATGTTTATATTCGCATTGCCTGTTTATTATGTTATTACTTGATGACTTGACGCACTGACGTTTGGGTTTTGCATGGCCCAGATTCCGTACCGCTGTCGCAGTCCGAGCAGGAGCACTTCAGCCGACAGGCTGAGCTATGAGTGTCAGTAGTAGTTAGCTTTTCTTTCCTGCATTTTATTCCTGATGTGAGCCTGCATTATGGGACATACATTCCAGTTATTTTGTATTGGATCTTTCGCTTCCGCATTTTATTATTCTTGACTCATGTTATCTTGGATTATGGACATGTTTAGATAGTTTTATTTGTTCTTGATATCTCTACAGCCGTAATGTGACTGTGGATGGATACTTTCTACCCACAGGTAGCATGGTTGGCTATGTCACGTGCCCATTTTAGCGTACTCTAGGAAGCGGGGCATGACATGGATGATGAAATATGTTCTAAGTTCACTTTCTACTTGTTCTCTGATCTTTTGCAACTTGGTATCACTTTCTTGAGCTGCTTTGATCTGGTTGAAAATTGTAGACTGAACTTGTAAGTTCATCAAACTTGAAGCGTTACCTGGCATGACCACTTCTATCTCCATCTGATGCAAATCTTGTTGGAGATTCTACTGTGCCGTGAGATTCATTGATAGTGGTTGGCGATTAAGTGCATCATGTACTATATTCACCTTCCCTGAATGATATTGTCACGACCCGCTTCCCAGAGTACGCAAGATTTGGGCACGTGACATAGCCAACCATGCTACCTGTGGGTAGGAAGTATCCATCCACAGTCACATTACGGTTGTAAAGATATCAAGAACAGTAAAAATAACTAAACTAATACATGTCCAAATCCATAATAACAAGAATCAATAAACAATAAGTGCGGAAGCTAATGATCCAATACAATGAATAATAGTACGTCCCATAATACGGGCTCACATCTGGAATGAAATGAAATAAATAAACTGAACTCTAAAGAACTCACAGTTCAGCCTGCTGGCTGAAGTACTCCTGCTCGGTCGGCGGCAAAGGTACGGAATCTGGGCCATGCAAAACCCAGACGTCAGCGCGTCAAGATATCAAGTATGAAGCACAAACATGGTAATAAACAGTGCAAGCATGAACATGAATAAGCAGTAATAAGAAGTAATAAACAGGGTAACGTGCAGTAGTGACTAAACTGTCCTATCAGGTTTTCTACTCTATAGTCTTTGAAACCAATTGATGAATCGTCGATGTAACTCAATAGTATCCCGTGCGTGCCCGGGACCACGGTCATAATTCTCGGGGCTGAATCCGAGACGTGCCGCTAAGCAGTAAAAGGTAGTAGGATAGATGAGTGATGTCAGCATCAACACTCCGGAGCTGGCCAAGCCCGTAAGACTGATCAGAACAATGTATCGAACTGTTGAGTTACAAGTCGGTTTCACCTTTGATTTCCCCATACCCCCAAACTATGTATGTCAGTCAGGTATTCAGTAGTCAAGGACTAATGCCAACACAAGTCAAGTAAAGGTAGGCCTGTCTGGATCGACAGCAGGAATGGTTAGGTCTGTCGGCATTAGGCACGAGATCAGGAACAAGTAATGTCATGGTACAACGGGATGAGTCGGCAAGCATGTATATGTCAGGTGTAGCAGGGTCAGGCCAATATGTCGTGCAATCGGTAAGTGCTCACAACAGGTACACAATCAATAATGAACAGTAGCAGGAAACAGTAAATAACAATATAAATCTAGGTAAACACAGTGATGTTTCGTATTCTCTTATTAATCCGGTTCACGCACCTTTGAGGTGCAAAAGCCACAAGACGAACAATATCGATAATATACGTAATGGAGTTACATGAATCTGAACTAAGCACAATAATTGTCTCATGAGTGATTTTAACAAATGAATCGGGGATGATCTACTTGGTTTGATTAGTTAAGTATGACTTAATGGCAGACCGGTTAAAGCGAGCAATGATTTCATTGATTTAAAGTTACGGATAATCGTGGCTAGCAATTTTAAGTTATAACAGGTATCGATATTATATTAGTGGTGTGGTTATAATATGATGATTAAGTTGTAGCATGTTAAGCAAGTATTCAGATACTTGCCTCGGCGGTTCCGCAAACCGAAACACGGATGCGATGTCGGCAGAAACAGCGATACGGAAGCACGGGCCACGGATCGAGTCCCAACAGAGGTCAATGGGATCACACGGACCAGGGTACTTCGCTGGAGCGTCAGGTTCGTCAGACGGCACGGTCGGATTCCGGCATAATGTCAAAAGTAACGGAGTTAGCGACAAAACCCACACATTCAAAATACGGACCAGCAGGGGGATGATTTGCACAAAGGAAGGGAAGGAAACTTACAGGGAGACACCAGGGGGGTGGCCACGGCGGGTTCGACGGCACCGGAACGCCGGCGAGGCCGCGACGGTGGCTGTGAAGGCTGGAACAGCCGCTGGCTTGCTGGAGAGGGGTGCGACGAGTGGAGGAGAGAGGGGGTCGGCTCTGGTGGTCGAGGGAACAGGGAGGTGGTCGGAGGTGGCGTCGACGAGGTCGCCGGCACGCTTCTCCGGCGAACAGGGGAGGTGCAGGCGAAGGATGAAAGGCTCGGGCTTGCTATTCCGGCGGGGGGAGGAGGGAAACGACGACGAGGTCTCGACGAGGAGGGTGAGAGGGTGTCGCGGTGGTCGTCGGCGATGGGAAGTCGCGTCGACGGCGAGGTTTGCGCGGGTGGAGGCGAGGTCGGGAATGGGTTGCAGGCGGGAAGGAGCGGGAGTCGTCGGGAGAACGGGAGGAAGAGGGTAGGTGGGTGCGGTGGAGGTCGTGGTGGTGAGGGCGGCGACGGCGAGGTCTCGAGGAGACCGGCGGTGAGACTGCGGGAGGCTAGGGTTGCGTGCAGGTGCGGGAGAGAGGAGGAAGGAGGGAGGAGGAAGGCGCGGTTGTCGCGGAGGCGTCGCAGGCGGCGACGGCGAGGTCGCGGTGGCGACGGTGGTGAGTTCTGCGGTGAGCTAGGGTTAGGGTTGAGGGGGTTTCGCGTTGAGGAAGAGGACGTGGGGGAGGCGGCTGTTGCATGGTGAATATAGAGGAAGAGAGAGAGAGAGGTTAGAGAGAGAGAGGGAGATTGGAGAGAGAATGGAAGAGATTGAGGGAAGAGAGAGAGAGAGATAGGGAATGGGAGAGGGGCCCACGAGCTCGACCTCGTGATTGGCCACAAGAAAAAATTGAAAGGATTTGCAGTTAACTTGGAAATATAAGTAGTTAAGGAAGTATATAATCGTATAATTTAGTTTATATATATTAAATTGAAACGGGCCCTTTTTGGCGCGAAATGAAACATTTCCAAATCGCGCCCGGGTTGCGCCCAAATGTTCCAAATTCAAATTATAAGATTTTAAGTGGGTTCCAAATTTTGAAAAGAGGTGTTTAATGATTAAAATGCATGCCCCCAAGTCGGACACTTGCACGCGCGCGTAGTCGCCCAAACTTGCCCGTTTAGCCAAACAGAACGGAATCTCGACACGCGGACGCTACCACGCGACTAGTGGCGACGAGTAGGCCAACATGGACATCTTAAATTTCAATTTAGGAGTTAAAATTTGTTATGTGCCAAAATGACTTAACCGGGTAAAATTTAGCAATAAACACCAGAAAATCAGGAAAATTGGGAATGAGCAAACCACAACCCTCAACTAGTAATATACATAGTATCATTGGGCTCAGGTGTTACATCATACCCAACTACAAAAGAATTTCGTCCTCGAAATTCCAAGAATACAAGATGACTAACTACTGGAAAAGGTGAGGGAATTTCTGCCGGATCTCGTCTTCTCGCTCCCAAGTAGATTCTCCATGCGATCGGTTACCCCAAGAAACTAGCACAAGAGGGATAACCTTGTTCTTAAGAACCTTTTCTCTTCGATCCTTGATTTCGACTGGTCACTCCTCAAAAGTCAGGTCCGCCCGAACGGTCAACCCCGAGTGATCCAAAACATGGGTCTCATCACGAACATACCTCCGTAGTTGAGACACATGAGGCACATCATGAACTCCTGCTAAAGACGGTGGTAACGCCAACCGGTACGATACCTCTCCAACACGCTCCAATATCTCGAAGGGTCCAACGAATCGGGGACTAAACTTTCCCCGACTTCCAAAGCGAATCACCCCTCTAGTCGGTGATATCTTCAGGAATACCAAATCACCCACGGCGAACCCTAGAGGTCTTCTTGACGTGTCGGCCCAACTCTTCTGTCTGTCTTGAGCTGCCTTCATATGCTTCCTGATTGTATTCACCTTCTCGACTGTCTGTACCACCAAATCTGGTCCTAGTAACCTTCGTTCACCAACATCATCCCAACAAACCGGCGAACGGCACTTACGACCATACACGCTTCAAACGGAGCCTTCTGAATTGTCGCTTGGAAGCTATTGTTGTACGAAAACTCCACCAGGTGTAGATGACCCTCCCAAGAACCTTTGAAGTCTAACATGCAAGCCCTCAACATATCTTCAAGGGTCTGGATCGTTCTCTCTGATTGTCCATCAGTCTGAGGATGATAAGCTGCGCTAAACTTCAATCGAGTCCCCAAACTTTCTTGTAAGCTCCTCCAAAAGTGCGATAAGAACCGAGTGTCCCGATCGGACACGATGCTTACCGGCACTCCATGCAATCTGACAATCTCCTGCATGAATCGCTCTGCCAAAGTCTCTGTCGATTGACCAACCCGAAAAGGAATAAAGTGAGCTGCCTTGGTCAACCGATCGACAATCACCCATACTGCATTGTTGCCCTTTGGACTCCGCGGTAAATCCGTCACGAAATCCATGGTTATATGTTCCCACTTCCACTGAGGAATCGAAAGTGGTTGCAACAAACCAGCAACCCTTTGGTGTTCAGCCTTGACTTGCTGACACACCAAGCACTTAGCCACGAAGCGAGCGATTTCCCGTTTCATACCTTCCCACCAGAAATGCTGTCGAATGTCTCGGTACATCTTTGTCCCTCCTGGATGTACAGAGTAAGCTGAACTGTGTGCCTCCTTCATAAGCTCTTCACGCACATCTCCTTTTGGCACACACACACGGCTACCATATCTCAACGAACCATCTTCATGGATCAGTAGATCGGTTCGTAGTCCGGCTCCAATCTGTTCTCTAAACTTTTGCAGTCTAGGATCCTGCGATTGCGCCGCTTTAATCTTCTCAACTAAGGACGGTTGTACTTGTAACTGCATCAACTGTCCTGTAGCACGCGGTAGCACAACCTCCAAGTCAAATCTCCGAAACTCCTCAATGATCTCTCTCTGTGCAGTCAATAACTGAATTGCTGGTAACCGACTTAGCGCATCTGGCACGACGTTAACCTTTCCCGGATGGTACTTAAGATCAAGGTCGTAGTCGGCCATCAGCTCCAACCATCTGCGTTGCCTCATGTTCAACTCCTTCTGAGTGAACACATATTTCAAACTCTTGTGATCCGTAAAGACTTCAACTTTCTCGCCCAGAAGGTAGTGTCTCCAAATCTTCAGGGCGAAGATCACGGCTGCATGCTCCAAGTCGTGAGTCGGATAGTTCTGCTCATGAGTCTTCAGCTGTCTCGATGCGTAAGCGACGACTTTCCCATTCTGCATCAAAACACATCCCAATCCTTTTCCAGATGCGTCGCTGTGAATCACCAGTCCTCCTGAATCATCCGGTACGGTTAGGATAGGGGCGGTTATCAACTTCTGCTTCAACGTCTCGAAGGCCAATGCACATCTATCTGTCCAAACAAACGGTACCTCCTTACGCGTAAGCTTGGTTAACGGCTCAGCTAAATGAGCGAAGTTCTCTACAGATCTTCTGTAGTAACCGGCGAGTCCAAGAAAACTTCTTATCTCTGTAACATTCTTTGGAACAGGCCAATCTCGAACTGCTGCAATCTTCTCGGGATCAACGGCGATTCCATCGCCTGACACGACATGTCCCAGAAACCTCACTTCTTCCAACCAGGATTCGCCCTTACTCACTTTCGCAAATAACTTCTCTTGTCTCAGCGTCGGCAGTGCGATCCTTCTTCTTCACTAAGAGAACTGGAGTTCCCCAAGGTGAGTTGCTGCTTCGAATCATCCCTTCTCGAGTAATTCACTCATTTGTTTCTTAACTCCCTCCAATACTACTGGTGCCATTGGATAGTCAGCTTTTGATACTGGCGTTGCACCAGGAGTAAGATCAAACGCAAACTCCACATCTTGCTTCGGTGGTAAGCCCGAAATGTCCTCAAACACATCCATAATGTCGCGGACGACTGCCGGCTCTTCATCACTCTCCACTACCATAGCCGCAAGAACGCTGTTCGTCGGCCTAGCCCTAAGCTCGACTGGCCCGACAGAATTGCTTTCTCCAATGAAAGTAAACTTAGGATGTCCGGGAATCTGGAAATTACCTTCCTTGCCCTACAGCCAATGTGGGCGTGGGAAGTGCCAAGAAAATCCATCCCCAAGACAACCTCATAACTGCTCGTATCTATCACCACGAAGTCTGCAAAAAAAAGCTCCCGTCCGCAAACAGTAACTGTACGACCTCTACTATCCTTACTAGCTATAATTTTCCCATTCCCAGTGTGTATGTCCCATAAACTAGACAGGGTCGTGCAGTTGATCGAGTGTGTAGTTATAAATTTGGATGACATAAACGATGGGATGCTCCGAAATTAAGTAATGCCAAAGCGGGAAAACCATGAATGAGTAAATTACCTGAAACCACTTCTCCCGATGCCTTAGCTTCTTCAGCTGTCAACGTGAACGCTCGAGCCTGCTGTGGTCCTTGAGTAAGCGGTTCCTGTCCTTGGAACGGTCCTTGCGGAGGCTTCTGTGTATCATCCTTCGGGCGAGGCTTCGACGGACAAGCATCAACGGTGTGATCTGCCGCTCCACATCTAAAACAAAGTCCCAGCCTCAAACGACACTCCCTTCGCACGTGTCCGAGTTTATGGCAGTAACTACAGATCACACTCCCCTTCCGATCACCCATACTGGTTTTCTTCATTGGTGCTACGTTGCGCCTGTTCACTGGAATACGTCTACATACGGGCGTGGGGTCCATTGTAAATGCTGGTTCCAGCTCGAGTTGTTCCTTTAGTTTCTCCATCAACCCCTTTATCACTCTTTGCCTGGCGGCTAAGACCGCATGCCCTGGGTCCATCTCCAAATTCTGATCGGCCATATCCCTGAAATCAAAGTACCCACATTAGCAAGATGATAGATTCTGAGTATAGATCAAGGCTAGAACTCCAAGATACTTAAATAGAGTGCCGCATTGTAGCTATGCCGCGGTATCATAGCCGCAATTACTTAACTCCACCCAAGTCGCCTAAGTCCTAGAGATAACAAGAAGTTAGGTTTTCAAGTTTGACAATGCAAAGTAGGTTTGCATGCCGACATGATCCGGAAGAAGGATTCAAGGATGGTAAAACGGTCAAAGTGGCAGGACATGTTTCCTAATCACGGGTATTCTGATTCGTGTATCGGGTGCGATACCCAACTACAAAGAATCAACCCAATTAACCTATGCCTCTGATACCATAAAACCATGTCACGACCCGCTTCCCAGAGTACGCAAGATTTGGGCACGTGACATAGCCAACCATGCTACCTGTGGGTAGGAAGTATCCATCCACAGTCACATTACGGTTGTAAAGATATCAAGAACAGTAAAAATAACTAAACTAATACATGTCCAAATCCATAATAACAAGAATCAATAAACAATAAGTGCGGAAGCTAATGATCCAATACAATGAATAACAGTACGTCCCATAATACGGGCTCACATCTGGAATGAAATGAAATAAATAAACTAAACTCTAAAGAACTCACAGTTCAGCCTGCTGGCTGAAGTACTCCTGCTCGGTCGGCGGCAAAGGTACGGAATCTGGGCCATGCAAAACCCAGACGTCAGCGCGTCAAGATATCAAGTATGAAGCACAAACATGGTAATAAACAGTGCAAGCATGAACATGAATAAGCAGTAATAAGAAGTAATAAACAGGGTAACGTGCAGTAGTGACTAAACTGTCCTATCAGGTTTTCTACTCTATAGTCTTTGAAACCAATTGATGAATCGTCGATGTAACTCAATAGTATCCCGTGCGTGCCCGGGACCACGGTCATAATTCTCGGGGCTGAATCCGAGACGTGCCGCTAAGCAGTAAAAGGTAGTAGGATAGATGAGTGATGTCAGCATCAACACTCCGGAGCTGGCCAAGCCCGTAAGACTGATCAGAACAATGTATCGAACTGTTGAGTTACAAGTCGGTTTCACCTTTGATTTCCCCATACCCCCAAACTATGTATGTCAGTCAGGTATTCAGTAGTCAAGGACTAATGCCAACACAAGTCAAGTAAAGGTAGGCCTGTCTGGATCGACAGCAGGAATGATTAGGTCTGTCGGCATTAGGCACGAGATCAGGAACAAGTAATGTCATGGTACAACGGGATGAGTCGGCAAGCATGTATATGTCAGGTGTAGCAGGGTCAGGCCAATATGTCGTGCAATCGGTAAGTGCTCACAACAGGTACACAATCAATAATGAACAGTAGCAGGAAACAGTAAATAACAATATAAATCTAGGTAAACACAGTGATGTTTCGTATTCTCTTATTAATCCGGTTCACGCACCTTTGAGGTGCAAAAGCCACAAGACGAACAATATCGATAATATACGTAATGGAGTTACATGAATCTGAACTAAGCACAATAATTGTCTCATGAGTGATTTTAACAAATGAATCGGGGATGATCTACTTGGTTTGATTAGTTAAGTATGACTTAATGGCAGACCGGTTAAAGCGAGCAATGATTTCATTGATTTAAAGTTACGGATAATCGTGGCTAGCAATTTTAAGTTATAACAGGTATCGATATTATATTAGTGGTGTGGTTATAATATGATGATTAAGTTGTAGCATGTTAAGCAAGTATTCAGATACTTGCCTCGGCGGTTCCGCAAACCGAAACACGGATGCGATGTCGGCAGAAACAGCGATACGGAAGCACGGGCCACGGATCGAGTCCCAACAGAGGTCAATGGGATCACACGGACCAGGGTACTTCGCTGGAGCGTCAGGTTCGTCAGACGGCACGGTCGGATTCCGGCATAATGTCAAAAGTAACGGAGTTAGCGACAAAACCCACACATTCAAAATACGGACCAGCAGGGGGATGATTTGCACAAAGGAAGGGAAGGAAACTTACAGGGAGACACCAGGGGGGTGGCCACGGCGGGTTCGACGGCACCGGAACGCCGGCGAGGCCGCGACGGTGGCTGTGAAGGCTGGAACAGCCGCTGGCTTGCTGGAGAGGGGTGCGACGAGTGGAGGAGAGAGGGGGTCGGCTCTGGTGGTCGAGGGAACAGGGAGGTGGTCGGAGGTGGCGTCGACGAGGTCGCCGGCACGCTTCTCCGGCGAACAGGGGAGGTGCAGGCGAAGGATGAAAGGCTCGGGCTTGCTATTCCGGCGGGGGGAGGAGGGAAACGACGACGAGGTCTCGACGAGGAGGGTGAGAGGGTGTCGCGGTGATCGTCGGCGATGGGAAGTCGCGTCGACGGCGAGGTTTGCGCGGGTGGAGGCGAGGTCGGGAATGGGTTGCAGGCGGGAAGGAGCGGGAGTCGTCGGGAGAACGGGAGGAAGAGGGTAGGTGGGTGCGGTGGAGGTCGTGGTGGTGAGGGCGGCGACGGCGAGGTCTCGAGGAGGCCGGCGGTGAGACTGCGGGAGGCTAGGGTTGCGTGCAGGTGCGGGAGAGAGGAGGAAGGAGGGAGGAGGAAGGCGCGGTTGTCGCGGAGGCGTCGCAGGCGGCGACGGCGAGGTCGTGGTGGCGACGGTGGTGAGTTCTGCGGTGAGCTAGGGTTAGGGTTGAGGGGGTTTCGCGTTGAGGAAGAGGACGTGGGGGAGGCGGCTGTTGCATGGTGAATATAGAGGAAGAGAGAGAGAGAGGTTAGAGAGAGAGAGGGAGATTGGAGAGAGAATGGAAGAGATTGAGGGAAGAGAGAGAGAGAGATAGGGAATGGGAGAGGGGCCCACGAGCTCGACCTCGTGATTGGCCACAAGAAAAAATTGAAAGGATTTGCAGTTAACTTGGAAATATAAGTAGTTAAGGAAGTATATAATCGTATAATTTAGTTTATATATATTAAATTGAAACGGGCCCTTTTTGGCGCGAAATGAAACATTTCCAAATCGCGTCCGGGTTGCGCCCAAATGTTCCAAATTCAAATTATAAGATTTTAAGCGGGTTCCAAATTTTGAAAAGAGGTGTTTAATGATTAAAATGCATGCTCCCAAGTCGGACACTTGCACGCGCGCGTAGTCGCCCAAACTTACCCGTTTAGCCAAGCGGAACGGAATCTCGACACGCGGACGCTACCACGCGACTAGTGGCGACGAGTAGGCCAACATGGACATCTTAAATTTCAATTTAGGAGTTAAAATTTGTTATGTGCCAAAATGACTTAACCGGGTAAAATTTAGCAATAAACACCAGAAAATCAGGAAAATTGGGAATGAGCAAACCACAACCCTCAACTAGTAATATACATAGTATCATTGGGCTCGGGTGTTACAGATATTGTAGGTTGATGTCGAAATCCGCCATAAGTTCTAACCATCTTCTCTGCCGCATATTCAACTCTTTCTAAGTAAACACATACTTCAGACTTCTGTGGTCTGTGTAGATATCTATCCGTTCTCCAAGAAGATAATGACGCCAAATCTTGAGTGCAAAGATAACGGCTGCCAACTCCAGGTCATGCGTCGGATAGTTGTGCTCATGAACCTTCAGCTGTCTTGATGCCTAAGCTACAACTTTACCGTGTCGAGATAGAACACATCCCAATTCCTTACCGGATGCATCGCAATGTACTGTGAAACCTCCAGATTGTTCCGGTATGACGAGAATAGGTGCTGATGTCAATCTTGACTTGTGTTCTATGAAAGCTTGTTCGCATACTTCTGACCACACGAATTCTTCATCTTTGCGTGTGAGCTTGGTCATGGGTGTTGCAATCTTCAAAAATCCTTCAATAAATCCTTCAATAAATCTTCGGTAGTATTCCCACTAATCCCAAGAAACTTCGAATGTCCTTTACTGTCTTTGGTGTCGGCCATTCGCTTACTGCTGCTAGTTTAGCTGGATCTACGGAGATTTCTTCACCTGAAACCATATGTCCGAGAAATCCGACTTGTTCTAGCCAAAACTCACACTTGCTGTACTTGGCATAGAGTTGATGTTGTCGCAAAGTCTCCGGGACAATTCGTAAATGTTCAGCGTGCTTTTTCCGATTCTTTGAATATATCAGGATGTCGTCGATGAATATGACAACGAACCTGTCCAGGTACTCTCGGAAAACTTGATTCATTAGGTTCATGAATATGGCTGGTGCATTGGTCATTCCAAATGGCATTACGAGAAACTCATAATGTCCATAGCGAGTCCTGAATGTCGTCTTCGGAATATCAGACTCTTTAACTTTCACCTGATGATAACCCGAATGAAGATCTAACTTGGAGAAAACGCAAGACCCACTTAGCTGATCGAACAGATCGTCGATTCGTGGTAGTGGGTACTTGTTCTTTATCGTGACTTCGTTCAAAACTCTATAATCAATGCACATTCTGTATGAACCTTCCTTCTTCTTCACCAGCAAAACTGGAGACCCTCAACTTAAAGTACTGGGACGAATCCATCCTTTCTGCAGAAGTTCGTCCAGCTGAGTACGGACCTCCTTCAAACCTTTAGGGCTTAACCGGTACGGTGCTTTGATCACCGGTTGTGCACCAGATACTAAATCAATTCCGAACTCAAGAGCTCGATCGGAAGGCAAACCTGATATGTCTTCAGGAAATACATCGTTGAACTCTCGAACTACCTCTGGCTTGTCTTCTCCTACCTGTAGAGTTGCAATCACTGCTTTCTTCGGTTTTGCTTTGTATGTGCTAGGCTCCAGGGTGCGGTCTCCACTTTTGGAATAAAAGACCGGATGCTCTGGAATCTCGAACACTACCCTCCTTTGACGACAGTCAATGGTAGAGCAGAAAGTTCCTAGCCAATCCATACCCAAAACTACATCGAAGTTCGGTATGTCCAGCACCTTGAATTCAGCATAGAATTCTCTGCTGCAGACAACCAATGGACACAGGTCGTATCCCATTGTTGCCTTTAGAACGCCATTTTCTGAACTGACATTCTAGTTGGATACGAGCGGTGTGACTGGAATCGCATGAGTTCGGACAAACCGTTGCGACATAAAGCAATGAGATGCTCTAGTATCGAAGAGTGCTAGTGCAGGAAGTGAGGCTACTAAGATCGTACCTAAATTATATGGGATATGTTTTAAGTTTAGGATAAAATATATGGATGTGAACAAGTATTGAATAGATTTGAAAGATGGAAAGTTACCAATGATGACTTGGCCAATGGCTTCAGCTTCTTCCACAGTTATTGTGAAAGCCTGTCGCCTAGGTACATTCCTCCTTGGTGGAGGAGAATTCTTCTGTCCGTTCCTATGGCCCTGAGGTAGGTTCCTTTGCGCTTGATGGAACTGATGATGAGGAGGTGCAGTAGGTCCACGAGGAGGTGGAGCTGTGAGAGCAAGACGTGGTGCAGGTGCCTGAATAGCTGGCCGCTGTGGATAGGTGATTGCTGGTCTGGGTGCCTGATACTGATTGAGTCTTTGAGGAAAAGACCCAATATCATGTGTGGATGAGCCACAGATTAAGCAGAGGCGATTAGAATGCCTACAATCCTTCGCCAGGTGTCCATTCCTTTTTCAATAAAAATAGAAATCTGGACTGGGCCGGTAGAAAGGTACTCCCGGTCTCCTGAGTATAAAAGGTAGCTTGGAAGAGGCTCCTCTTGCTATCTGAGTAGAAGGGCGCTTCACACCGGCAGATTGAGGTCTGCTCTTCTTCTTCACTACTGCCTCGTATCGATGGGTAGCTTTCAGAGCTAGGTCATGGGTTGGGAAATCCCCTATAGCTAGAGCGGCTTGGATTTCCTGGTCCAACCCTTGCTGAAATCATCTGGCCCTGATCTTAGCAGTCGGTATGAGATGGGCCGCAAACCTGTCACGGTCTTGTGTTAGCTGTGTAGTATGTAATATTAGATAATCGAATATTAAGACATATCTTACCTGCTCAACATGGTGAACTCGGTATCATACTCATCCACTGATTTTCTCCTCATAGAACCTTGTTGCAAGTGGATGAATTGCTGCTCCATGTAGAATCGGGCAGTCTCTGGAAAATACTTCGCGTCAAACATGTCGCGAAAGGTTTTCCATTCGATCGGCTGGGCAAGACGGCTTTCTTCCACCTTCCACCATACTCGGGCATTGTCTGTAAGTTGCAGCTTCGCAACCCTTACCCAAGCAATGTCTGACACTTGTGCTACTGCCGGATCGTCCTCAATTAATTGAGCCTATTCTTCAGTTTCCAAAGGGCTCTCTTTTCCAGAAAATTGCTTCGGATGCAGTGCCTGTTAGTGTATATGCCCTACAGGCCATTACTGTATCATACTAGTTTGTATATTACTTAATGGAAGCTTGGGATATTCACAGTTGTATAGACAATCTTGCTCAAAATGGTAGTATGCTACTTGGTTTGTTTCTACTTTAATATGTGCATGTGTTTCTTTTAGCATATCGCCTATACATATTAGTGGAGCCCTTAGGATCTTTGCTTGATTACCAGCGTTGTGATGGCAGTCACACTAGTGGGGGCTGGGTAATCTACAAGCACATCCTTATACAGGTCCCTAGTCATAGGATTATCGAGACGGGGCATCGATACTCCGGAGTAGACTAGCGTATGCGCTTCTCATCTCAGCAGGGGAGATGGTCTGTCCCACAGCCATTAGTACGTCGTACTGGAGATAGTATGCGGGTGCTCGTTAGGTTACGAGTACACTGGACATGACTCGCTGGAAACTATTGGTTGGTATTATACCTATCGTCAGTTATCAGTTCCCAGGTGACATGAGTACAGCTTAGTCCGTTGACTTGTCACTGTCACTTCGCCTCGAGTGTGTTCCCACTGTTCGTAGATTACTACCCTACCACGGCTCAAATGAGTCGTGCAAACAGGTAGTAGTTGGGTGCAGTCCCGAAGCACTTGGAGGCAGTGAAGGTTAGACATGATTCGTCTCTCCCGGTATTGGGAGTTGATATCGCGCTGTGTCTAGGAGAGCCATTACACAAAGTCCCTGGCCAGGGCAAGCGAGATTTGCTGGTAGTGTTTCCAGTAGTTTCTCATGGTGTTCTGGGCTACACTCCGACACGACTTGTACCGCTATTAGGGGACTGACGTTTACCGCCCCTAGGCCCGACATGTGATACTCTCAGACGAACAGACCGGACTGTACGGAGATTGTCACATTCAGGCTCAGTAGGAGTTCGGATGGGTTCACCTCATCGGTCTTCTTATCGGCATCTACCTGGGGACCGTTATGTACAGCTAGTACCACTTGCGGCCTGTGGTTAAACCCACTTTCAGCGTAGTGTCGAGTCTTTATAGTCCCATACAGAGGGTTGTTCGCCTTTGGGCAAAACAGAGTAGAGGTCGCATGGTTTTTGCGACAGGGTTCGTTCACATATGCGCACTTGTGCACATTTGGTGTCCGGGCAGTTATTACTAGCGGGCTTTGGTTTAAGCCAGATCCTGGTATTTGTTTTGAGATTGGTTTTGTCTCATTGTATTCATGTTCCTCGGAACACGGATGCGGGTGTGTATGCATAGTTGACAGAGGCAGAGGAATCTCATCAGGGTTTTTGACCGTTGACTTTTTCTAAACCCTAATGAGAATGAGAAATATGATTAATAATATTAATTAAGGATAATTGTGCCATGGTTGAGCTTGGGTTGACCATTTGACTTTTGTTGACCATTTGACCATGATCATTTCTTTTGCAAGATGCTTCTTGAAGCTTGCAATTAGTATTAAATGTGAAATGATAATGGTCACTTCAACTAACCATCACAATTTTCTTTAATTATTATTATTATTCTCATATTCTCTCATATGAGAGCATGGTGGTGATTTTTCTCTCATTCTCTCTTGCTCATTCTCTCTCTTGCATTGCTCTCCCTCTTCCTCTCTCTCAAAAGCTTAAGTGTTTCATGTGTTGAAAACCCAAGCTTTGTGAGATAAAACCATCAAAACACCTCTCTACTCATTCTAGGGTTCTTAGCCTAGCAAGCCAAGCACTCTAGTTACTTCTTGGTTGAGGTAGAAGCTCAAGGTAGAGGCCTTCGGGTGGATCTTTCTTCGGCAAAGAGAAGACGACGAGGAGGAGCCGTCTACACCACTCCAAGGAGCTAGCAACAAAGAGGACCACAACAAGAAGAGAAGGAGTTCAAGAACTAGGTATAACCATCTTACCTAATAGCTAGAACTTTTAGTTACTTTGAGTTTTGTTTAGCAAAGATCCTTTATGGTTAGTCTATGTACCCTTGTGATAAAAATTTGATTTTTACTCTTTCCGCCTCCCCATAAGTACCGGGGTGGGTTACATAGACTTACAGTGCCTAGAATTGTAGGGTGTTTTTCGTCACTCCATTGAGATGGGAATACGCGCGCGCTTGTCAGGCGTACTATAGATTCCCCCTGCCTAGGGTAGGCCGGGGTTTTATTGATTGTGGGGATCCAAATCTCCGGCAGCCGCGGACTAAACTGCCGTTAATTACCCCTCACCTTTGGGGCGAGAGAACCTCCGATTAACGGGTTAAACTGGTCATGCGAACTCAATGTGCAGTGTACGTGTGTTTTGTTTTGGAGGGGGTTTAAATATATCGGGAGCCACGCAGAGTTTTTACGGGGGACCCGCTACCCGGATAGCGGGCTGGGGGTCAAGGGGGCTAGCAGCCCCCTTGCGGGATGGGGGGGACAGTGTTGTGGAGTGTGTGTGTGTATCTATACATATATATATATATATATATATATATATATATATATATATATATATATATATATATAAGGGAAAAAGCGCCCAAAGGACGCGTGGGGTCAGCGTCTTGAGCGCTGTGCGCTTAGGTGCTGTGCGCTTAGGCACTAGCGCGCCACGTGTCGGCACGTGGGCGCTTTACGCTTGAGCACAAGCGTGCCACGTGTCGGCACGTGGGCGCTTTGCGCTTGCGCTGGGCACTTGAGCGCAAGCGTGCCACGTGTCGGCACGTGGGCGCTTTGCGCTTGAACGCAAGCGCGCCACGTGTCGGCACGTGGGCGCTTTGCGCTTGAACGCAAGCGCGCCACGTGTCGACACGTGGGCGCTTTGCGCTTGAACGCAAGCGCGCCACGTGTCGGCACGTGGGCGCTTTGCGCTTGCGCTGGGCGCTTGAGCGCAAGCGCGCCACGTGTCGGCACGTGGGTGCTTTGCGTTCGAGCGCTAGCGCGCCACGTGTCGGCATGTGGGCGCTTGGCGCTTGAGCGCTTGGGCGCCGGCGAGAAAAAGAGGCTTTTAGCCCCAGAAATTCTCGAAAGAGAAATTAGGATGGAGTTAAAACTCCTAAGATGTTTTGGGGTTGATGAAAGGGGTTCTTCTTCTTTCTCTTCTGGTTACTGGATCTTGAAGATCAAGAAATATGAGATTTTAAAAATCTCTTCTTTTTGAGATCTAATGGAAGATCTGGGTTCCTCTTTATGGGTTTTGTGGTGAAAAACTATTTAGTTTTATAGAATGAAGAGTAAAACTCTTGATTTAATTCAAAAGAAAGAAGAAGGTTTTGGAACCTTGAAGAAGGAGAAAAGATCTCAGATATAAAATTTTTTGGAGAGAGAAAAAGTTGTTGGGATTTTTCCATTATCCTTGCCTTTATAGGCTATACAGTTTACACATAGCCCCTTGGGCTTCACAAAATGGCATTTTGCCTATCTCATGGCTCATGTGCCATTTCTTTTTGCACATAAGCCATGGGCTTTAAAAAAATTTGGCTTTATGCCTATTTTTCTTACATTTATCCATAAAATAAAATAAAAGAAATACAACAAAATTATTTATTACAAAATTTTTATCTTGGCATGGGGGGAGGCCGGCCGCTTCATGTTCGGGCTCGACCCGGGCATGGGCCCACTGGATCTGGGCTTGGGCCCACTTGGCTTGGGGTTGACTTTGATTTTGACTTGGTCAACCGGGGTGTAAATTTTTACCCCAACAAATTTCCCCCCATCAATAAATGCACGCCACACATGTGGGTCGTGTGCATAAAATTGATGGATCTTCTTTCACGTGGAGGCGACTTGATTTGGTTCCCGCTTTCGGGAGGCTGGCACTGCCCTTTTTACGACATGGACGGTCGATGCTGCTCTTTTTGCGACTTGGACGGTCGGTTCTTCCCTTTTTGCCACTTGGACGGTCGTTGCTGCCCTTTTAGCGACGTGGACGGTCGATGCTGCCCTTTTAGTGACGTAGACGGTCGGTGCTGCCCTTTTTGCGACTTGGACGGTCGGTGCTGCCATTTTAGCGACGTGGACGGTCGGTTCTGCCATTTTAGCGATGTGGACGGTCGGTTCTGCCCTTTTTGCGACTTGGACGGTCGGTTCTGCCCTTTTTGCGACTTGGACGGTCGATGCTGCCATTTTAGCGACGTGGACGGTCGGTGCTACCATTTTAGCGACATGAACGGTCGGTGCTGCCATTTTAGCGATGTGGACGATTGGTTCTTCCATTATAGCGACGTGGACGGTCGGTTCTGCCCTTTTTGCGACTTGGATGGTCGATTCTGCCCTTTTTGCGACTTGGACGGTCGATGCTGCCATTTTAGCGACGTGGACGGTCGGTGCTGCCATTTTAGCGACGTGGACGGTCGGTTCTGCCATTTTAGCGACGTGGACGGTCGGTTCTGCCCTTTTTGCGACTTGGACGGTTAATGCTGCCATTTTAGCGACGTGGATGGTCGGTGCTGCCATTTTAGCGACGTGGACGGTCGGTTCTGGATTTGACTTGCCCCGCTTCTTGCGGCGTCAGGGATGAAGTTGACTTGTTTCCGAGGTGGAATTTGATTCTGCCAGGGAGGCCATCGGTTGTTTTGCTGACTTGATGTGATTTGGGTTGACATCAGTATCGCTACGCTGGAACATGGTACCAGGAGCGAATCATTATTTGTCATGACAGGATTTGGGGATTTCGGTTTTGGTTTGGCATCAGCATCGCTGCACTGGAATATGGTACCAGGAGCGAATCATCATCTGCCATGAGGAGATTTCCCTCGTTCCCAGTTTAACGACTTAGGGGTCATCTGTTCCCAGTTTAACGACTTAGGGGTCTATTGGATTGGAGTTTGGGATTTTAGGGTTAGGGTAGGCATCAGCGTTGCTAACACTGAAGCACACGTGCCAGGAGCAATTCATCATTTGCCTATTCCTGTTGGGGGAGCGATGGCTTAGGAGACAGGTTTAGGTCCCTATCACCTAAGGCTTTTCAATTTTATGGGCCGTGAGGGTCCCATAAAAGCATTTTCTCCCTACGAGTCGTAAGGATCCCGCAGGTGTATTTTCTCCTTAGGAGTCGTGAGGACTCCTAAGTGTGTTTTTCTTTTATGAGTCGTAAGGATCCCACAAAGGTTTGTTCTCCTCATGTATCATGAGGACACATGAGTGAGTCTTCTCAATGGAGCATAATTCCAAAGGCGGAGACCAGCCGTGTAACTGGTGATTGTGGTGGGGCATGGGTATGACGAGAATTATTTGAGCCCATGGATTGTATACGGCAGTCAATTTGGGGACTGGCCGTAGAGCTGAAGAATTTTGAGAAATTGGATTTTGGTTGGCGTCTGCATCGTTACACTGGAATATGGTACCAGGAGCGACTCATCATTCGCCGTTTGGGGACTTGGAATTTGGATCTTGTTTGGCATCAGCTTTGCTGCACTGGAATAATGTCAGGAGCAACTCATCATTTGCCTTGGGAGGACTTGGGATTTGGGTTTTTGGTCGGCATCAGCACCGCTAACACTGAAGCGAAATGCCAGGAGCGACTCATCATTTGCCGTTGCCCGTTGGGGAACGATGGCTTAGGAGACAGGTTTGGGTCCCTATCACCTAAGGATTTTCAATTTTATGAGCCGTGAGGGTCTCAAAAAAGCATTTTCTCCCTACGAGTCGAGAGGATCTCGCAGGTGTATGTTCTCCTTAGGAATCGTGAGGATTCCTAAGTGTGTTTCTCCTTTGTGAGTCGTAAGGATCTCACGCAGGGGTTTTCTCCTCACAAGGTCGAGAGGACTTTGCGAGTGTATTTCATCTCTTTTCACGAGTTTGCGCCCTTTCGGGTTTTCACAAACTCGCCGGTAGTCCTGCTGTTTTTACTCACGGAGCCCTTTCGGGTTTTCATCCGTGCCCGTTTTGCTTGTGGACATACCTTTTTTTTTCTTTTTTCTTTTTTTTCTTTCTCTTTTTTTTTGCCGCTGGTGGGACTTTAAAAGTAGTCTCACCGGCAGGATTTGGGAGAGATAGGGGTCATTTACGCCCGTGGATTGTATACGGTTTTGCAGGATGTATGATCCAGACCGTAGGGCTGGTGTGCTCAATTCGTCTGCGACTTGGAGCATTCACGTGTAGTATTTCTTGAGATATCAGCCATTGATGGGTGGCATGGGCCTTTATCTCTCGGCACTTATTAGTTGGTAGGATCCTCCATCGAACACTTTCTCGATGACGTATGGTCCTTCCCAGTTTGGCTCGAATTTTCCCTTGGCATGTCGATTGGGGATGATCGGTCTTTTGAGGACCAACACCAATTCACCTTTCTTGAAAGCGCGGAGACGGGTTATTTTGTCATAGGCCCGTGACATTTGGGCTCGGTATAGCTCCAGATTTTGCTGCACCGCGAGCCTCTTTTCTTCGAGGGCATCGAGCTCTTCAAGTCGAAGGAGCACATTTTCCTCCTCCGTCAACTCGTGCTGAACGACCATTCTTAAGCTTGGAACTTCGACTTCGAGGGGGAGGACCGCCTCCACTCCGAAGAGCAATGAGTATGGAGTGGACTGAGTTGGAGTACGGTGCGTGGTACGATATGCCCACAACGCCTCATGAAGCTTGAGATTCCAGTCTCTCTTGTTGGCTGAAGCATTTTTCCTCAGGAGCTTGCATAGAGTCTTATTGAAGGCTTCGGCTAGCCCATTGGCTCTTGGATTATAGATGGAGGAATATCTCCAGTCTATCTTGTGCTGAGTAGCGAACCTTGAGACATTGAAGCTCTTGAAAGAAGGCCCGTTGTCAGAAATGATTCTTCTTGGTGTACCGAAGCGGTATAGAATATTATGCTGGAAGAATGTCAGAATATCTTTTGTCTTGACTTCTTTTAGCGGGACAGCTTCAGCCTATATGGAGAAGTAGTCTGTCGCGGCCAGTATGAACCGATGGCCTTTGGATGATGGAGGATCAATTGAGCCAACAATGTCGGTGCCCCAGACTTCGAAGAGCCACAACGCCACCGTAGGATGCAACGGATTGGGATGCTTGTGAATGAAATCACCATGGATTTGGAAGATCTGACATTTCTTTGCATGCTCTCCGCAATCCCGTATCATGGTGGGCCAGTAATACCCAAGCCGTTTGATTTGAAGTCGCATCTTGGGGCCAGATTGGTGAGCACCGCAAACGCCCGAGTGAACATCTTTCATGACCTTTTAGGCTTCGGCCAATGACAGACACCTGAGCCAGAGTTGGTCATATGACCTCCGGTATAACGTGTCATTTACAAACACGTATCGGAGAGCTCTTTTCTTTAGCTGAATCCTCGCAGATTTTTCTTCGGGCAGCTTGTCGTATCGGAGGTACTCTAGGAAGGGTTCTCTCCAATCGGGCTCGTCTTGGACGATCGAAGCTTCTTCGGCGGGACTGCTCTTCTGTTCCGCGATTTCCTCTTCTCGTAGAGAGACTGGGGGTAGAATTTGTCGGCTCCTGACTGTGATCAGAATTTCGTCCGTGTCAGGATCAGCCAGCTCCTTGGCTAAGCGAGCGAGTACGTCAGCCTTTCCGTTCAACGCTCTAGGGACTCTCGTTAGTTCAATATGAGTGAACCGTTTCATGAGTTCCACCACTCGGCCTCTGTACCGAGCTAATTCGGGTTTGTATATCTTATAATCGCCGCTTACTTGGTTGACGACAAGCTGGGAGTCACCGTAAACCCGCAGCTGAAGGATTTCCATTTCTATGGCGAGCTCCAAACCAGCTATCAGAGCTTAATACTCGGCCTCATTGTTTGTGAGAGGCTCGGTGAGAGCAAAAGAACGCCGTAGGGTTCCCATTGATGGCGTGATGAATACCAATCCTATCCCTGCTTTTATCTCCGGGACACTTGATTTACTGGAGGTCCTTATCGATGAGGCCCCATCGAAGTAGAGCTCCCAACTTAGCTCGTCATTCTCTAGGTGTAGCACTTGTTTGTCGGGTAACTTGCAATTGAGTGGTGACCCTTCTGGTATGGGATGAGCAGCGAGAAAGTCTGCAAGAGCTTGCCCTTTTACTGCTTTCTGAGGAGTATAAACTATGTCAAACTCAAGTAGCATGACAGCCCATCTTGCCATTCTGCCGGCTAGGCTTGCTTTGGTCATCAAGTGTTTGAATGGGTCGACCTTGGAGATCAGCATAACTCGGTGAGCGAGCAGATAGTGCCTCAGCTTCTTCACAGCAAACATCAGAGCCAAGCAATGCTTTTCGATCGGGGAGTAGTTGTGTTCCGCCCCGACTAAAATTCGACTGAGGTAGTAGAGGGCATTCTCTTTTCCCTCCTCGTTGTTCTGGGCAAGGAGCGCACCGAGTGATTCATCTAGTGCGGCAGTGTAGAAAATCAGCGGTTTATTTAGAATGGGAGCGGCCAGCACTGGAGGGTGCAACAAGTACCGTTTGATGCTTTCGAACGCCTCTTGACATTCGGCATCCCAAACAAAAGGAGCTCCTTTCTTCATGAGCTTTGAGAAGGGCCTACATCTCCCCGATAAATTTGAGATAAACCTTCGTATATAAGCAAGCTTTCCTTGAAAAGATCTTCGCCGTGTCAGACTCTTCGGAGGGGGCATCTCCATGATGGCCTTTATCTTTGATGGGTCAACTTCGATCCCTCGATGTCGGACTATGAATCCCAGGAATTTTCCCGATAACACGCTAAAAGCGCACTTCAGAGGATTCATTTTCAGGTCGTACTCTCTCAGCCTGGTGAGAACAGTCCTAAGATCTTGGACGTGATCGGCCTTGGGTCTAGTCTTGACGACCAGATCATCAACATAGCATTCGACGACTTTATGGATTAGGTCATCAAAGATATTGGTCATTGCCCTTTGATATGTAGCACCTGCGTTCTTCAGTCCGAACGACATTACCTTGTAGCAATATATTCCGATCGGGGTTCGAAATGCTGTGTGTTTCTCATCCTCAGGCGAGATCTTGATCTGATTATATCCAGACGAGCCATCCATAAAGGTGAACAACTCGTAATTTGAGGTGTCATCGACCATCATTTCCATGACCGGTAGCGGAAAGTCGTCTTTAGGATATGCCTTGTTGAGGTCCCTGAAATCGACACAAACTCGGATCTGCCCATTTTTCTTCTTCACTGGGACTATGCATGCGATCCAGTCCGCATATTTCTCTTCCCTGATGAGGCCGGCATCGATGAGCTTCTTGGTTTCCTCGATGACCTTTTCTTCCAGTTCCCTTCTCATTCGTCGAGGAGCTTGTTTGACTGGCTTAGCCTCAGGAGATATAACCAGCTTATGCACGACCATGTCAGGGGAAAAGCCAGGCATTTCTTTGTATGTCCATGCGAAGCAGTCGACGAACTCATGCAGCAGGACAATTATCTGCTCTTTCATTTCCTCCGACAAGAGTGAGCTGATGTAGGTCGGCCTTGGATCATCGGGCGTTCCTAAGTCAATCTCTGTTAGCTCGTCAAAGGTTGCTTGTCCGCCATCTTCGAGCTCTTGAGGAGCTTCTTCGGGATCGGTTGGCTCGTCTTCATCATTTGACTCTTCGCTGGCTTCCCCAATATGGGTCATGTAGCATGCCTTAGAATCAGGCTGGATGAAACCTATGTTTACCCTAATCAGAGCAAAGCTCTGTTCAAATTCCAAGGCGGGAGATGAAGCAACGCTTCCGATTCCCCCAATCAGAGCAAAGCTCTACTTTGAAAATTTAAACTTTAATAAATGAAGCAACGCTTCAGATCCTCTGCGCTGCGCGCAGGGTCCCACGTGTCAAAATCAGGCACGCCAGCGCAGAGAGCGCAACGCCCGAGGCAGCGCGCCCAATATTTAAAACAAAAATTAAAGGAAGCAATGCTTCAGTTGCGCAATTGCGCAAGCGCTGCGCTGCGCGACACGTGCCAGCACAGTTGCGCAAGCGCTGCGCGACACATGCCAGTGCAGTTGCGCAAGCGCTGCGCTGCGCGACACGTGCCAGCGCAGTTGCGCAAGCGCCGTGCGACACGTGGCAGCGCAGTTGCGCAAGCGCCGTGCGCCGCGCGACACATGGCAGCGCAGTTGCGCTGCGCTCTGCGCTGCGTGACACGTGTCAAGTGCTGGGGCGTTTGCGCCAAACATAATTAAAATTCTAGTAAGATCCTTCTGTTCTTGTTAAAACAAGAAGATTGTCTTCTGTAAAACAGAAGCTCTTGGATCAAAGATCCAACGGTGGGGAAAATTCCCCAAATCACTCAGAGAATGATCTCTTTAACAAACTTAAAAAATTTATGGGCACTATATAAAGACCCCTAGACCCCAATTCAAAGGACATCAACATTGAGAACATCAAGAACTTCACAGAGAGAACTTTGAAGGATTGTGAGAAGAATTCAAGAACAAAAAAAGGTAAAAAAACTTTATTCAAGAAGAACTTCTTCTGAATAGATTATTGATCTATGAACAAGATCAATGATCTTTAATAAAAACTAAATAATAACAGTGCCTTGCACTTTTTTATGAACCATTTGTTCTGGAATCTTAAAGATTCCCCTCTTAAATCCAAAATTGGATTAAGTCATTAAAACAGTGCCTTGCACTTGCAAATCTGCACTGTTGCGCTCTTGGGTTGGCGCAAGCCACAAGAGAGCGCTACGTGTCAGCTCTAAGACAACTTGCACTATGCGCTTTTAAAATAGAGCATTGCTCTCTGAAATTGGTGCAACTCACCAGAGAGCGCCACGTGTCAGCAGCGCAGCGCACTGGCGCAGCGCACTGCGCTAACTACGCTTGCGCTCACCAGAGTGTGACACGTGTCACCTCCATATGCGCTTGCGCTCAATAATTGGCGCAAAGCGCCTGACAAGCCATGTCAAGTAATTAATGCACTGCATTATTTACAGAAGGGCCAAGCCCAATTAAAAAGGCCTAACAGGCCTAATAAATGCAATGTATTATTTTAAAAAAAGGGCAGAGCCCAAACAAAAACAGATGCTCTGCATCATTTACAAAGGGACTGAGCCCAAATCAAAAAGGCCTAGCAGGCCAGAATAAAATGCAGTGCATTATTAAACAGGGGCAAAGCCCTAGCACAGGCCTAGTAGGCCAAAGATAAATAAAATCATTGAACATTTTTCAACTGGACTTAGCCCAATCATGGCCGTAAGTCCTCAAATTAAATTGACTGAGCACGGCTGCTCTCTTAAATTAATTTACATTCGGTTCAAGGGTACATCTCCGAACTCCTCTGACACCTATTGTTGTAATCCTTCAACGACGTCAGAGAGGTGACAGGTCCCGACAACCACACATCGATACGGACTGCGGGGTCCCTAAACTCGTGGACCGAAACGTCCTTAAACTAATATTCGTCCCTAGATGGGAATGTTGGACCGAAATGTCCCTAAACTAATATTCGTCCCAAAATGGGAACGTTGGACCGAAATGTCCTTAAACTAATGCTCGTCCCCAAATGGGAATGATGGACCGTCATGTCCCTAAACTGGAGATGGACCACTACGTCCTTAAACTGGAACATGGACCACCATGTCCCTAAACTGGAAATCGACCGCAACGTCATTAAACTAAACAATAGAGCCAATTGCTCTTTTGTCGGATCTAAACGATCCCGTTAAGTTGATCTTAGTCTCAAACTGGACTAACGTATTCTTAACGAACGTTTAAGTTGATCTTAGCCTCAATATGGCTAACATATCCTTAAACTAAAACACCAAACCCAAATCTGAGTAAATACGAATTTGGACTAATCCACATCCTACGGGCGACGGCATCACTTAGTCTCTGTATACAATCCACGGGCAACCACAATCAAAACAAACACACACGACACGAAGTGAACTTCTGGAGCAGGAGAAAGTGGCTACCGCGATGCGGTAGCGTAATTAACTGCAGGGGCTTGCGCCTGCAGGGAAGAGCGTCCCCACAATAAAAACCCCCTCAAGCGAGAGGGAATCTGACGAAGTCTGCTACATCGGCCGCATCCATCTAAACCTCCGATACACGGTGCCATAAATCAACTTGGCATCTTCGGAGAGGTGGACGGATAAAACCAAATAGCATCTGCTCCGAATTTCAGGCCAGACGTCCACCGCGTCTCCACCGCGTCATTCGGAGGGGAACAGATTCTGGCACGCCCGGTGGGACCTTTTCCTCTTTCCACTCCACACTTCGTGTGTCGTCTTCGCGAACGAATCGCGGTTTGTTAATGGTTGCCTTTATTACTAAGATTTGGTCTTTTGCCTGGCGCAGAAATCAAGCATCAATGGCCTCCAACTGTTCGAGCTGCTCAAAGTGCCAGTGCAACCAACGCTCCGCCTCACCTGGAGGTGTAGCCTATGGGCCTCAAGCGGCCTCCATCCTTGCCATGCCGGTGGGCCAAGTGACCCAGGCCACCACCGGTTTGTTTTTCAGGACCATGATCCCGCCTGCAAGCTTCACCATGCCAGTGCCCGCACCAGAAGCGAACAAGAAGTCGATTTTTGATCGGCTCACTGCTGCAACGACCCCTTTCAACGGGTCGTCCAATATCAAACCGACAGCCTCTGTCTTTGCCAGGCTGAGCCAGAACCCTGATGGGCCAGCCAAGAAGCCCATGAACCCTGAGATGGCCGTCCTGAGGAAGACATCCACCCCTACTCGTGAAGTCGTCAAGGCGGCTTCTCCTGTTAAAGAGTCAGTCTTTTTAAGACTGACTATTCCGGCTCCTGCTCCTACTCGAGGATCTGTCTTTGACAGATTGAATATCGCTACTCAAAGGACATCATCAGTCTTTAAGAGGCTGACACCAGAAGCACCTCATTCAGACAGGGGGTAAGAAGAAGCTGTCTCTGTCGCCGAGCCAGCCCCAACGGCTCGTCATGCTCGACGTCGCCACTGGCGCCGAGTAAGGAAGGCCGGGGGCAACTCCCCCTCAGGGCTAACTCCACCGGCTCCAGTGGTGGAAGTTAATGCCGCTGTTCCAACTGGGAACAGCTTTGAACCTCTAAGGAGAGTACGCAAGAACTCTCCGACTGCCACACTAAAAAGATCTCCTCCACCTGCGGAGAGAGTTACAGAAACTAAGATGGAGCAGCCCCCTCAACGGCTGTCCTCCAAAATTTATAAAGTCTGGCGGAGAGTTCAGGACTCGGTAATCGACCAAAATCACTCTCGCCAACAGAAAAGGGCAAAAGTGCAAGAAGAAAAGAACCGTCCGGACAAACAACAAAGGACGACCATCACCAGGGTGCCCGCAGCAACGGCCCCTTCAACTTCAACGGCCCACAAGAGAAGGAGGCCGGAGAAAATTCCCACGCCCGCGGCAAACGCCAAGGGCGGCGAGCCCAAACGCCCTAAGTCCGGGGGCTTTGTAGTCCATACCGTCTACATGGCGTCGGGGAAGGAGGACAGCCGTGCATCTACAGGTCATAGACCGCCTACACGGTCAGTGACCAAAGCTCAGGAGCAATAGCAGAAGCTCCAAGAAATGATGAATGTGATGGCCGTGCTCACTGGGCCAAAAGAAAGTCCCGAAGCGTCCTCGGATCAACGCCAGGAGCAAGAAACTGACGCTGAATTCCTTCGCAGGATATTGGAGAAGAAGGATAAAGAGGCTGCGGAACAAGCATCCAACATAAAGCGAATGGCCCTCCTGTTTCAGGACATGGTGGGTATGATGATTCAACAAGATCCTTCTTCTGAAGAAGATCCTCCAATCGTCCTTGAAGACGACAGGGGAGAAACGTCAAATCCTCCACCGGCTCTGTCAACAGCCAAAGAGGAGACAATCTCCAAAGCTGACTTGGACGAATATATAGCCCAACAGATACGGGTTCATCATGCGACTGAGGCAGCCGGTCAGGTCGTAAAAACAGGACGGCCATATCCGAGCTGGTACGATCAGATAAAGTACCCGCCGGGCTATACAATACCCAAATTCCATGTCTATAAGGGGACGGGCAATCCCCACCAGCATGTTGCCCAATTCAGAGTGCTTTGCGGAAACACCGGCGGTGATGACAAACTGTTGCTTCGCCAGTTTGTCGGCAGCTTGTCAGATACATCGTTCGAGTGGTACTCTGAGCTCCCAAACGACTCTATCAAGACATTTGCGGAGATGGAACTGCTGTTTACCCAGCGTTTCGCAAGCGCCAGCGAACGCACCCCGATGACGGCATTGATTAATGCCAGAGTGAAGCCGGGCGAGACATGGGTCCAATATGCTATACGGTGGCGGAACTTATGGTCAAAATGCGAGCAACGCATTGAAGAAGCGCCAGCAGTGGGTATGTTTGTGGGAACCCTCGATCCGCAGGCGACCATATCCCAATTTATGATGTTCTTCAAGCCGACTACCTTCCAAGCCCTGATCGACAAGCTAGCTCAAATGGACCAGATGGGCCATAGACCTCCCCCTCCAAAGCCGGACTCTCGAAATGAGAAGTGGAAGGGAAAAGCAATTGTTGTCGCTAATGCTCAACAACAGCCGGGCAACTTGAAACCGGCTGTCCGTCAAAATAATATGCGTCCGCACGTACCCCTGGAGGAGAGGCTAGGACGTCCTTACTCGTTTCTCCGAGATAAAACGAGAAGATTATTCGAGCTGGCATTGCGCAACCGACTCATAAACCTGCCGGATCCAAGACGTCCGTCGCAGCCGAACGACGTCCATGATCCCAATTGCTGTCCCTATCTTCGAGTACGGGGTCATCCGATCGAAGATTGCTACGTCTTCAAAAATTGGATTGAAGAACAGTACCAACAAGGCAAGTTCGCGTTGTCCGACAGATGGAAGGTGAATCCTCCGCAACCTCACACCTCTGAAAGGATGAATACACCGGGGGCAACGTGCTCTCTCGTTGAAGAAGTCTCATGGGAGGTTGTGCTATCAGCCAAGACAAAGAGGATGCTGAACGATCTTCAAACATGCCTAGCAATCAGGTGGAAGAACCCGTTGGAACCTCAGATCATTGAAGGGATGTTGAAACCGCGCCCAACTCCAAAGATCTATGGTGGTGGCCCAAGCACTCACAACCAGCCGTCAAAATCTTCAAAGAAGAAGAAAAAGAAATCCAAGAAGACCGTGAAGCCTGGCGACAAGCGAACGGACTTACAAAAACAAATTGACGCGCTGGAGGAATATAACCAGAAAGCACGGACTCCCATCACACTCCAAAAGTTTCTCAACCACGCCTTTCAAGAGGAAGATGGGGAGAGTTCGTCGGATGAATCTGAGGAATACGCGGCGAGCTGCCATATGATCTCCCATTCGTTTACAGACGATGAGAAAACTCCTTGCACTGAAAAGCTGGGGGCAGATCCTAAACCAGAATTTCTGGGGCCATCGGATGAAACAATTGACGCATTCCTCAATGAAGCTCTGTTGAAAAGTAAAGCTGATCGGGAACGTGAGACGGCCTTATTTGAAAGGGCCAAGCGCCAGCGACTTGGCGAAAGAGTTGAGACACTCCCGCTGGAGCAAAATACATCAACCGCGGATAGAAGCAAATTCAAGACGGGGAAAAGGTTTGCTAAAGCCATATCAATGGGTATGAAGCTACCATCGTCTGAAGGAAACATTACCGGTAAAGCGGAAATGCACCCCTCTACTGCTTATATCATCGGAAGATTTCGCACCCCACTGAAGAGTGCAAAGCTTTCAATAGATGGTGGCGAGGATATGTTGCTCACCGACAACATTTTAAGCGGGAAAAGTGCAAAATTCATCGGGAGCGGAAAAATACGACCGAGGGGCTTAACAGAACTACCGGCGATTGTCGCATGGTTAACACCGGGGGATCGCAAGTGCTCACATTCGGGAGCGATTCTGATGAGGAAATGGATTTTAGCCCCCTCTTTAAAGAGTCCACCTCGGGAAAAGAAGAAGAGCATAAGTTCTGTGAAAATATACGGCTGCGTAATCGGACGCTGCCCGTAAAGAATCTCGGACCCTCAAACAAAAAAGATAAAGGGAAAGAAAAGGTCTCTGAAGATATCGTCTTAGATGACCAAGTCATAGAAGAGCTAACTACCAAAGCCCGCCACAGAAAAATAAGGTGGATTACAACGTCTTGGCGCATCTGAGAAAGCTACCTTCGCAGCTCAGCATTCTTGACGCCCTTTTACTATCAAAAGAGGCGAGGGATTCATTAATCAAGGCACTACAGGAGCCGGAACAATTCCAAGCTTTCCTGGCCGAAGAAAAGATGAAGGATGAATTGGAGGAAGTGCACACGGCCGATGTCACTTTTGGCGATGAAGACCTTCTCCTTGGGACGTGCGAACACAATCGCCCCCTTTATGTCTCAGGATACCGCCACGATATAAAGATAGGCAAAATCCTGGTCGACAATGGATCCTCCGCTAATCTCCTCAATGTGTGGGTGTTAAAAGAAATCTGCATGAGCGTCCAGCACCTTGCTCGGGACAAGATCACCATCTCCGGGTTCGACTCCCAATCATCAAGAACTCTTGGGTCTGTGATACTGACGCTACGCTTTGGGATACTCGTCACGAACATTAAGTTCCACATCATAGATGCCAAGACATGCTACAATGCTCTGCTCGGCCGACCATGGTTACACGAGTATAATATCATCCCGTCTACACAGCATCAGTGTATGAAATATTTTAAGGATGGTCTCGAGTATACCGTGACGGGAGAACTGGACCCGTTCTCCGTGAACGAAGTCCGCAAATATGAAGATGCCAAATACTTTTTACCGGATTTCGAAGACACAGAGAGGTGTCACAAGCCGGAGAACAAAGCTGATTCCACCATCCCTGTCTTCGGCAGTGATACCGAGAAGGAAGAGGAGATGATTTATTCGGGTCCACCCCAACACAACAAGCCGGGACCGTCCTCTCCCACGTTGATCTTTGGCAGCGATTCGGAAGATGAAGTCCACGCTATATTCTCTGCTCGACCTTCAATACAGACATCCGCTGATGAAGAGCAGAGTCTACAAGTCCTCATGGTGCCGCTTAAACATCATAAAGAACTGGATACGCTCGATACTTACAGCATAGAGGAGCTGCGGACGTTCTATGTCCCTCCCAGGCGAGAAGGCGAAAAAGCAATTCTATTCTACCGCTATGAGGAAACCAAAGTGGAGAAAGAAATCTGGCACGGTATGGATCCTATGCTTGACAGACTTCAGCCCATCCGTCTTCCCAGATATTATACAGAAGGCTTGAAGAGGCTGCTAAAGCGCCAAGGGATATCCTTTAAACAGACCGCTCGATAAGCCAAATTCTATGACAAGGTCTGGAACGTTCTCGGGACTCAGCACAAGTTGCCTAATGGGAGAATGGAAGCAATCGGGCTTGGATACATTCGGTCCAAGAAACGAGAGCTGCTCCGTGACTGCTACGTCATGCATGACTTCGATGAAGAAGCGAATGCTCAATGGGAAGATGCTAATCCTGAACCAGTAAAAGTTCCTGATGCAAAAGTGCCCAGTCCATCATTCGAAGAGCAAATGGACAAGCTTATAAGGGAAGCTGGTCAAAAGGTCCAAGACAACCGTAACCGCGAAATGGCCATCTACGAGAAAGTCAAAACACAACGCCTCCTCCAACAGGCTGTGAAAGATGAAAATGCCGCTCCCTGTCAACCGGTTATAAAAAAGGTTCGACGCGGAGGCAGAAATAAGTCGAGAGGCGAAAAAGGCGCTCAACAGCAATAAAGCGGGACTAAGAAGCCACGCAAGCGGGAATCGAGCGGTTCCGATCTATCCCTCATAAGGAAAATGGGTCGGGCGTACTCTTTTCCTCGGGACAAGACAAAGAAAATACTTGACCTCGCTCTAAAACATCAGATGCTTACACTGCCGGAGTCTAAACACCCCGAACAAGCAGGCGAAGTTACTCACCCAAACTATTGCTCTTATCACCGAGTAATAGGGCATCCTCTCAAAGACTGCTTCACCTTCAAGAATTGGGTCGAAGATCAGTATCAGCTTGGCAAGTTTGCTCTGTCTGACAACTAGAGGATAACGCCGCCACAGAAGCACGAACCCGAAGCCACGAGAGCAGAACCAGTTCCACATTGGGCTTGGAAGCGAATTCGTACTTGTCACATGATAACAATATCAAAAGAAGAGCCCGAGAACATGGATGACCTTCCCTGGTGCTTCGAAAACAGCAACGATGAGGTGATCTCAGAATTTCTGCCAGCACCGAAAGAGCTGGAGGATGGAATACATATCACTGCGGATAAACTCAAGAAAATTGTGTTGGGGACGGCGAATGACCCGCGACTGACATTCATTAGTGAGCTGCTGTCTGAAGAGAGGGTGGCTTCATTAAAATACCTGCTTATGCAGCATAGAGATTGCTTCGCATGGAACTATTCCGAAATGCCGGGACTAGATCCAGAAATTGCTGTGCACAAATTGGCAATATCTTCGGACGTCAAGCCGGTCAAACAGGCGCCAAGAAGAATGCGGCTCGAGCTTGAGATGAGTATCAATGCTGAGGTCAAGAAGCTGATCGACTCTGGCTTCATCCAGGAGGTCCAGTATTGTAAGTCCACGTTGCCCACCCCGGTGCTTGCGGGGAGGCGGAAAACGGAATAAAAATCAAATTTTTATCAACTTAGGCAACATGGACTAGACAAAGAAGGATCTTTGCTAAACAAAAACAAGCTAAAGCTAACTAGAAACTAGCTAAGTGTTTGGAAGGTTATACCTAGGGCTTTATGTCCTTCTCTCCTTGCTCCTTGGAGTAGTGGAAAGAGGTCACCTTTGTCGTTTTCTCACGTCGAAGAAAGATCCACCCGAAAGTCTCAACCTTTGGCTTCAACTCCAAGCTAGAAGTAACTAGGGTGCAAGAAGTGCTAATCCTTGAACCCTAAATGAGAGTAGAGATTATCAAGAAGGGGTTTTTCTCAAGCTCAAGTGTTTCTCAACACATGAGAGGGGAGAGCTTGAGGGAGAGGAAGAACAAGAGAGAGAAAGTAAAATATAGAATGAGAGAATAATATGAAGCATTCTCTCATATATGTGTGAATTAATGTAATTAGATAATTAGTGAGATAATTGTCATGGCTTAATCAATACATGACCATTATCATTTCATTTTTAATGCAAATTGCAAGGATCAAAGAACATCTTCCAAATGAAATGATGATGGTCAAAGTGTCAACCAAGGTCAACAAGTCAAGAATGTCAAATGGTCAACAACCATAACCATGTACAATTATAATAAACTAATATCAATTAACCATAATACACACATAAGCATTAGGGTTAACAAAATGACAATAGTCATTAACCCTAATCAAAGTCCTCTCCCTCTGTCTCAAGCAACTGTGCATACGCACCCGTATTCGTGATCCGAGGAACACGAATACAATGAGAAAAACCAATCCCAAATCATATACTAGGATCCGGCATAAACCAAAGCCCGCTAGTATAAGCTGTCCGGACAGCAAACGTGCACAAGTGCGCGGATGTGAACGAAGCCTGTCGCAAAACCATGCGACCTCTACTCATTTTGCCTAAAGGCGAATAGCTCTCTGTGTGGGACTCTAAAGACTCGACACTATGTTGGCAGTGGGTTTAACCACAGACCGCAAGCGACACTAGCTGTACGTAACGGTCCCCAGGTAGATGTCGATAAGAAGACTGACGAGGTGAACCCCATCTGAACTCCTACTGAGCCTGTATGTGACAGTCTCCGTACAGTCCGGTCTGTTCGTCTGATACATCGCATGGCGGGCCTAGGCGGGCGGTGAACGTCAGTCCCCTAATAGCGGTACAAGTCGTGTCGGAGTGTAGCCCAGAACACCCTGAGACAACACTGGAAACCTACCAGTATATCTCGCTTGCCCTGGCCAGGGACTACTCGTGTAATGGCTCTCCTGGACACAGCGCGATGTCAACCCCCAATACCGGGAGAGACGAATCCTGTCTAACCGTCACTGCCTCCAAGTGCTTCGGGACTGCACCCAAAAACTACCTGTTTGCACGACTACTTTGAGCCGTGGTAGGGTAGTAATCAAAGTGCAGTGGGAACACACTCGAGGCGAAGTGACAGTGTCAAGTCAGCGAACTAAGCTGTACTCATGTCACCTGGGAACTGATAACTGACGATAGGTATAATACCAACCAACAGTTCCCGATGAGTCCTGTCCAGTGTACTCGTAACCTAACGAGCACCCGCATACTATCTCAAGTACGACGTACTGACGGCTGTGGGACAGACCGTCTCCCACACTGGGATGAGAAGCGCATACGCTAGTCTACTCCGGAGTATCGATGCCCTGTCTCGATAGTCCAACGACTAGGGACCTGTATAAGGATGTGCTTATGGATTACCCAGCCCCCACGAGTGTGAGCGCCATCACAACGCTGGTAATCAAGCAAAGATCCTAAGGGCTTGTTCATAACATAATATTGCATTTTGTATTCCCCATTCTTATGCATTTTACAATGAAAAAAGGTGCTTTTGACCCATGTCTGCTACATGTTACAGGTTACAGGTTCTTGGAGCAAAAACAGTGAAAACCACAAAAGACGACACAAAAGAAGGACTTTTGACCAACAATTAGGAAGATCTTAGTAAAGCCTAGCAGAAGAACGGTTCACCATCAACAAGGCAACGCAAGATCCAAATTTGCAAGAAAAACGGTTAAAAGATCCATTGCAAAGTGTTCACTGAAGATCTGGAATTAATACAGAAGCCAAATTGATAAAATGAATAAATAACCAGGAAGCCCAAAAGATACCAAGGCAGCCCAGAAAAAATGATGAGCTGAACTCACCAACGGGCCGCGGAACCGCGGCCCAAGCGCGCCCATGCCGCGGTTCCGCGGCTGTTTGAAGCCCTAATGCACAGAAATTTTTACCATAATTCTTTGGCAGCTTTGGAAAGATTTTCTAGGGGTATATTTGTAATTGTAGACATGCGGAGCAATTGTAAACCTAGGGTTTCTATGTCCTATAAATAGAACCCAAAGCCTTGTATTTTCTTATGCCTCTACTCATGAATAAAATTCTGTTTTCTTGAAGTTAGAGCGCATCAAAAGTAAGTAGGTTATTTTCCTTGCAGTAGTTGTAGTTTTTCATATCTGCTATAGGTAAATTATTTTCTCGCCTTAGTTTAAGTTAGTTAGTTTTTATTAAACTTGCAATAAATGTTTTCTCTCTTTAATAAAATCATGTCTTTTCTCATCCCCTCAATGAGCGAGTAGTTTCCTCGCTTGTTAGGGTTAGGAATAGGGAAGGATTTGAGAGATGAAGATCTCTCATCTCTTTTCGTTGCCAAACTTTTATGAACATTAGGACTCCATGCATACCTTCTTATTCCGCTCCCTACGGCACTTCTACCCTCGAGGTAGCGGTGATTCCGTAGTCTAAAGGACCAGATTTTAAGGTTTTCCATGGAGGTTAGGGTAAAGATTAATAAAGGAAGGACAAGGATCTAGAGAAAGAATCAATCATCCCAATCATCCTAATCCCCTTTATAAATATTTACCATAACACTAATATGATAGATTTAATTAATGGCAATGGAAAGAGATGAAGATCTTTGTTTACCAAATTTTCCCTAAACCTAAACCTAGCAAGTTTCTAATCCTAGTCTCATACAACTTCAATTTTAGGTTTATTTATAAGACCCAACATCATTTGGAATTAACTCGTAAGAACTTAAAGGAGATTTACCCATCCCTGTGGACCGACCCGTATTCACCGGCTAGCTTCATGCGACGCCGTTCTTGATTGAGATAAATATTTTTGATCGACAAAACCTCTCTTAATCAAATGGCGCCGTTGCCGGGGATGGCGTAAAATTTTCTTTTTGTAATTTCGGGTTAATATAAAATATAAAAAACCATAAAAATTTGAAAAATAAAAAAATATAAAAATTCTATCATCTTTTATTGTTTGAAGGGTTTTCTTTGTGGATCTTTGCAGGATTGACGGATCTGAAACAACACAGAAGGAGAATCAGGAAAGGGTACATCAGAACAGAGGTAGATTGCTACAGAAGAGCCATACAAATTTTTTCAGAGCACGATCTCTCCTTCTCACCGCGTAACCGCGGCCTAGGGGTGGTATATGCGGCGGAACCGTGGTCTGGTGGAGTCCTCTCTGCACGAAATTTGCTTGGTTTGTTTCCTCATTCCCCCCTCTACAAATCCCCATATATCTTTTGTCAAAATCTTCTGCAGGATTCTTTGCGCTAAAAATCTTCTTCCCCCTTCCAATAAATTGATTTTCTGCAGGATTCTTTACGCCGCGCTAAAAAGCAAATTGATTGCAAGTGATTTACTGCTTTGCATACTTTAATCTG
Source organism: Agapanthus africanus (assembly GCA_030015575.1). Lineage (NCBI taxonomy): Eukaryota > Viridiplantae > Streptophyta > Magnoliopsida > Asparagales > Amaryllidaceae > Agapanthus > Agapanthus africanus. Next base: position 193,805,360 of record CM057339.1, on the reverse strand, counting down.
ACTTTAAGGGGCTATTGACCAATTCAGATTGGGTGGGGATTTCATCACCCTTCCCAGGACCCCAAAAAATCACTTAAAGCATTTGCATTGACCACTTTTAATTAAAAAATATTAGACTCAGCCCTAAGGACGTCGAGCTCAATAGGACAGAGGACTAGTATAGGCATCGGCCGTTTATCCTAACCTGTATTTGCGGTGCCAAGGCAAGTGTGTCAAGGCTAGTGGTTTTTAATTAGGCCCACAGCGTGGTTCCTTCCCACTTACCTGGCGCTTACCTGGCCGTAACAGACGGTGAAGAGGCGGTTTGAGGTCCTATCTCTAGCCCTTTGGAACAGTTAGGAGCTGTCTAGCTGACCTAGGTGACCCTAGACTTAGGCCTGATTGTGCATGTGTGGTTAATTGCATTTGTGTCACTAGTCTCTTTTCAAAAATCTATTTGCAAAAGCTCACTTAAAAAAGAAAAAGGAAAATCTTTTCAAAACTTGCAACTTGTCGCTAAAGAAATCTTTGCACTCACTCACACCACTTCTTCTCATTGACGTTTTCTTACCTTCACATTCTGTCCTTCATCTTTCGACTACACTAACCCTTTTAGTGTATGTCTGGTTGGACTAGGGACCCTAGCGCCCGATTAGTCCGTGTTTCGTTGGTACCGACCGACGAACCTTTCGACTCCGAAGTCGAAATCTTGTCCACTTCTTCACTTCCACCATCAAATTCTTCCGAAGGTATGTCGGGATACGATCCTAACAACACCTTACCGACGGGAAGGATTCCACCTCCGTTAGGTGCGAATAACCCGAATCTTCCGCCTGTCGAAGCGCCCGCACGAGTCGCGCTCCAGGATCTTTTCTACCCCGTCCGCACCGCCCTTCCTACTTGTCTTTCCCTTCCACCGGCTAATGGGGACAATTTTGAGATCAAACCCCACTTCATCAATATGCTGCCTAAGTTTCATGGTTTGGAATCCGAAAATGCATATATCTTTATCAACAAATTCCAAAACGTTTGCGCCATGATGAAAACTACCCAATTAAGTGATGACGCTATAAGGCTAAGGGTCATTCCTTTCACCTTATGTGACCTAGCCGAGAAGTGGCTATACAGCACCGCATCACACTCAATTAGAAATTGAGACGAGTTTGTGAAAGCTTTTCTTAAAAAGTTCTTTCCTCATCACAAAACTGCTAAAATCCGTAATGAGATTATACAATTTTCACAGCTTCCTGCCGAACCATTTTGGAAATGTTTTGAAAGATTCAAAGACCTACTCGTTCAATGCCCTCACTATGGGATCGAAAGATGGCAACTTTGCCAAACATTATACGAGGGATTGAACCCGGCAACGAAGCAGTTGCTAGAAACCATTAGTCAAGGTCACTTTCTGTCCAAATCTAGTGAGGAAGCGTGGCAGTTTCTTGAGGATCTTAGTGAACAAACAATTCAGTGGGAGAGCACCAAGACCACATCATCATCTTCTTCTATTGGTCAACCTAAGGCAGACATACATCAAGTAGAGATATCAATTGCTATGAAGGCCGAGATGGCCGCTCTTACGAAAAAGCTAGAAGCGCTTGAGACCAAAATCTCAGCACCCTCTCCTGCCCCTGTTATGCCCCCACGAACTGTTTGTGCTTGTTGTTCGGATCCATCACATCTCACCGAAGAGTGTCCTTACACTGCATCTACTCAAGGACAAGATCAAGTCAATGCTTCCTTTCAGCAACGACAAAGAAATGATCCATACTCTTCGACATACAATCCGGGTTGGAAGAGCCACCCTAATTTCGCTTGGAACCAAAATCAACAATCCCAAGGTAACAACAATTTTCAAAGGGCTCCTCCTCCACAACAAATTTTGTGCCCAACAATTTTGTTCCCCCTCAAAATGCTGTTAGCTCGCTCGAAAGAAGTCTAGAAGCATTCCTAAAGCAATCTGCACAGTCCACAGCTAGGATAGAGACTTCTGTTCAATCTTTGGTGTAAAACAGTGCCTCACACGATCAAAGCATCAAAGCTATTGAGGCACAAATTGCACAACTCAACGCAGCATTGAAAGAGCGAGAGAAAGGAAAGCTTCCGTCTCAACCACTCCCAAATCCTGGTCAAGCACATGTTGCACATGAACAGCAGAATCATAACGTGAATGCTGTGACCACGTTGAGATCCGGAAAAGTGCTGCAAAACAATGTGGGTATTAACCATGACACCTCGGCCGGTGGTTCTTCATCTTCTTCATCTTCCTCTTCTTCTTCGTTAGAGCCTATTCTCCATCCTTCACATGGCTCTACTTCTTCTAGCTCGAACGGACCCTCTTCTCACAACACGAACACATCTACACGGGGTTCCGTTCCAACTCAACAATCTGATCCGCAAAAATTGGACTCAACAACTTTTCAAAATGTTCCTTTTCCAAATCGGTTGAGATCCAATAAACCAACTCCACAGATGGAGAAGATTGTAGAGTTGTTCAAACAGGTTAGCATAAATATCCCTCTTTTGGATGCAATCCGACAAGTTCCTTCATATGCAAAAATCTTAAAGGACTTATGCACCAAAAAGAGGAAGTCACAAGTACCAAAGAAAGTTTTCGTGGCTAGTGCTGTTAGTGATGCTCTTGTCAATTCTTTACCCCCAAAGCACAAGGACCCCGGCTGTCCTACTATTTCGATCACAATTGGGAACAAGACCATCAATAGAGCACTATTAGATCTTGGTGCTAGTGTCAATTTGCTACCTTATTCGGTGTACGAACAATTAGGCATTGGAGAGCTCAAGCCTACTCATTGTACTCTCCAAATGGCCGACCGATCAATCACCCACCCTAGGGGAGAATTGAAGGATGTGTTAATTAGAGTAGGGGATTTCATTTTCCCCGTGGACTTTATTGTTATGGATACACAGCCTGTCGCCAACCCCCGTAATCAAATTCCGGTGATACTTGGTCGACCATTCCTCGCGACTTCTAACGCGGTAATCAACTGTCGTAATGGTTCAATGAATCTATCTTTTGGCAAGATGACAGTTGAACTTAACATTTTCAAGTTAGGAAGTCAGCCTTGCGAGCCTAATTCTAGCGTACTTGATGTGTGCTCGATCGATGAGATCGCGGAGGAGGACTGTAAGTTCGAGAATTTCATGTTTGATCACAGTAATATTGACGCCACTAGTGCGTTCCTCCTAGAATCCGACACAGCTTTCACGACGGACAAAGATTATGAGTGCTTCACCTTTGTTGATGATCTTGAAGACTCTCCACTCGAGTTTGAGTCTTTTGCTTTTTCGGATGAGTTAGTTGAACCATCCGACTCGGTAGCGTACACTCAATTTGAACCTTTGATGGAATCCTTCGAGTTTGAAACAGTTACTCCATTGTTACCATCTATTGTTTCACCACCTAAACTCGAGCTAAAGCTTTTGCCGTCGCACCTAAAATATGCTTATCTAGGTGAAAATGAGACCTTACCAGTTATCATATCGGCCTCTCTAACTCTTGAGCAAGAGAAGGCTCTTTTAACGGTCTTATACGATAATCGGCAAGCTTTCGGCTGGTCTATGGCGGACATCAAGGGGATTAGTCCCCTCATAGTCGAACATCACATACACTTGATGGATGATGCCAAACCGGCAAGGGATCTACAAAGACGCCTCAACCCCATCATGAAAGAGGTGGTCAAGAAGGAGATTGTTAAGTGTCTTGATAGCGGTATCATTTACCCGATCTCGGATAGCCAATGGGTTAGCCCCATTCATGTCGTACCAAAGAAATCAGGCATCACGGTCATCACCAATGAGGCAAATGAGTTAATTCCCACTCGCATCCAAACTGGGTGGCGAGTTTGCATCGACTACCGTAAACTCAATGCCGCGACAAGGAAGGACCACTTTCCTTTACCATTCATTGACTAAATGCTAGAACGATTGGCGGGGCACGAATTCTACTGCTTTTTAGATGGCTATTCCGGTTATAATCAAGTCCCCATAGCCAAAGAGGATCAAGACAAGACTACATTTTCTTGTCCCTTTGGCACTTTTGCTTATCGTCGCATGCCTTTTGGGTTATGCAATGCACCCGCTACATTTCAGCGGTGTATGATGGGGATCTTTTCGGACATGGTGGAGAAGTTTTTGGAAATCTTTATGGATGACTTCTCCATTTTTGGTGACTCCTTCGATGAGTGTTTACGACATCTTGACGCAGTTCTCACCCGCTGTAGGGAAAAGAACCTGACTTTGAATTGGGAGAAGTGCCACTTTATGGTACGAGAAGGCATTGTCTTAGGACATGTCATCTCGCAAAACGACATAGAGGTTGATAGAGCTAAAATCGAAGTCATTTCTAATCTTCCTCCTCCTAAATGCGTCAAAGATATCCGAGCTTTCCTTGGCCATGCCGGTTTTTATAGACGGTTCATCAAGGACTTTAGCAAGATTGCTAGACCCTTGACTCTCTTGTTGGCCAAGGACACTACTTTTGTTTTCGACTCAACTTGCATGGAAGCGTTCGAGTATTTGAAACACTCACTCATTTCTGCGCCCATCCTTTCATCTCCAGACTGGACGCATCCCTTCGAAATTATGTGCGACGCATCAGATTTTGCCATTGGTGCCGTTCTTGGACAGCACATTAACAAGATGCCGCATGTAATTTACTACGCTAGCCGAACATTAAATGAGGCCCAATTAAACTACACAACAACAGAAAAAGAGTTTTTAGCGGTTGTGTTTGCACTTGAAAAATTTCGGCCTTATTTAATCGGCTCTCCAGTTATAGTGTACACGGATCACTCAGCTCTTCGCCACCTTTTTGCGAAGAAGGATGCTAAGTCTAGGCTAATACGTTGGATCCTTTTGCTGCAAGAATTTGACCTTGTTATAAGGGACAAAAAGGGATGTGAAAACGTAGTGGCCGATCACCTTTCACGACTTCCTTCTTCGCCTACACTTGAACTTCCTATCACTGATGCTTTCCCCGATGAGCAACTCTTGACTGTTTCTTGCGAACCATGGTTCGCCGATATTGTAAACTACTTAGCCACCGGCTTAATACCTAAAGATTGGTCGAAACAAGACAAACTACGATTTTTGTCCCAAGTAAAGCATTTTTACTGGGATGAACCTTATCTTTTTAAATATTGTTCCGATCAAATCATTCGTCGGTGTGTGCCAGAAAATGAGGTCAAGAGTGTGCTGTCTTTTTGCCACGATCAAGCATGTGGCGGGCACTTTGGCCCAAAGAAGACAGCCGAGAAAGTTTTGCAATGTGGCTTCTATTGGCCACGACTCTTCAAAGATGCATTCGAATACTGCAAAACTTGCTCCCGGTGCCAACACTTGGGCCGGATATCGCGGAGAAATGAAATGCCGCTCCAACCCATTTTGGTTGTTGATATTTTTGATGTTTGGGGTATAGACTTCATGGGACCATTTCCCAACTCTTTTGGAAATGTGTATATTCTTTTGGCTGTTGACTATGTTTCAAAATGGGTCGAGGCTGTGCCTAGTCGAACGAATGATAACAAGGTTGTCGTTCGATTTCTAAAAGAACACATCTTTTCTCGATTTAGGCACTCTCGCGCAATTATAAGTGATAATGGTTCTCATTTTTGCAATAGGGCTTTTGAGTCCCTAATGCGCAAATACTCTATCACCCATAAGCTGTCAACGCCATACCATCCCCAAACATGTGGGCAAGCCGAGATCTCGAATCGACAAATTAAGCAAATCTTGGAGAAAACGGTTTCTAAAAACCGTAAAGATTGGTCACTAAAATTGATCGACGCGCTATGGGCTTTCCGTACTGCATATAAGACCGATCTTGGCATGTCCCTATACCGGCTTGTCTACGGGAAGGCGTGCCACCTCCCAGTAGAAATTGAGCATAAGGCATTTTGGGCCATTAAAGAGCTGAATCTATCTTTAGGAGATGCGGGCAGCAATCGAAAGCTGCAATTGAATGAATTGGAGGAGCTGCGGGATGAGGCATATGATAATGCCGTGATTGCTAAGAACCGAGTTAAGGTATTTCATGATAAAAACCTTTTGCGAAAGACATTTAAACCAGGTCAACAGGTTTTATTATATGATACTCGGTTACATTTACATCCCGGCAAGCTCCGGTCCCGATGGAGAGGACCTTTTGTAGTCCGCACCGTTTATCCGCACGGTGCGGTTGATCTTGAGAATCCAGAAGACGGCACTTTATTCAAAATAAATGGACATCGATTGAAACCGTTCTTCTCAGCGGACCATTCGGAGGAGCTCCTGCTTTTACAGGAGCCGATTTACACCGATTGATTTTCCTCCACCTTTACCCTCGAATTTCCATTTTTCCAAAACTTTATTTCAAATAAGTTTGGGGGTGTATATAATATGTAAATATAATAATAAGCAGGAACTCGCCGATATTATCAACTCACTTGGTGCAGCATGACAGTGAGGACACTGTCCATTATAAGTTTGGGGGTATGTTCGGTAAGTTTTTCCTTTTGCATTCATATGTATATTTCTGCATTGCATCTTTATATAAAAAAATCATGAAAATTTGAAAAAAAAAAATAGAAAACAGAAAAACCCATAAAAAATAAAAAAATTATAAAATTATAAAAATTAATGTATTCAATTCTGGTTAATTGACTTGAGTTTGATAAATAGGTTAACTGGCTAGGAAAAACTAAATCTTAGACTTAGTAAATTAAAAACCCTAAAAATAACCTTTCTTAGAGTTTAACGGTAGAAAGTATATGTCTTGCAGATTATTTAGAAATAGGCAAATTTTGGGTTCACTTCTTGGGCTAAGTCGAAACGAAGGAAAAGTATTAAAACTTTTATTATAGTATAAGTTTGAAAAATAGTTCCTAGCTTAAGTCTAGATTCTGAAAACATGTACCCTACAATCTGCACAATCACGCACCTTGAAACTTGGATTAGTAGAAGAGACCTTGAAATGCTCTTGTCTAAAGTCCTTAGCACAATGAAAATAAAACGAAAAAAAGTGAGTAATGAAAAAAATTGACACTGGTTTTTGTGATTACTTAAGGCTGTAAAAATAGAAAAATATTTAGCGAGGGTGCTTCATCACCTAGTGCCTTAGACCAACTGGTTTGGGAGCCACTGCTAAAAGCCTTGGGTGTTGCAAAACTAGGAAGTACGCTTTAAAATGCTAACGCATCTTGTAATCGGTTGTTGGTACCTTAAGAAGTATTAACAGTCGCATGAAGGATGTGAAAGCGAAAATTCACCAATTAATAAGTGCTTTGGACAACGGACGAGAGTACGATTGCTTGATTTGAATTTCCAAGTGTAGGGGTAATATTTACACACACGTGGGGATATGTGATTGGAGTTTAGATAAGAGAAAGGAATGATAATAGAACTTGTATCTTTAGTAAGGGTTGATAGAAATTCCTAAGTGGAGATGGAACCCTAGAAGGAAAACTTATGAAATGCCGAAAGCTAGGTAATTCTACAGGATATGTATAATCTTAAGTTAAATGATGAGGAAGTGTGAAGAATATGGGTGGATAATTTATGAGTCGACGATAATAGAATTCCTTGTTAGAAAACCTAATTGGAGAACAAAAGTCGAAAAACCAAATTGATAGGATTTTGTGGGTGTAATCCGCTGAAAACCCTCAGGAGACAGCACTCCTCCTACTAGGGACACCTAGAGGTTTAACGGCTTGTTGCACGTGCTCAGTGCAATCGCGTTCCCCTGCGAAAGTGCGGCTAGGTTAGATTTTTATTTAAATAATAAGTTTGCTCGAGGGCGAGCAAGTGATAAGTTTGGGGGTATTTGTTCATAACATAATATTGCATTTTGTATTCCCCATTCTTATGCATTTTACAATGAAAACAGGTGCTTTTGACCCATGTCTGCTACATGTTACAGGTTACAGGTTCTTGGAGCAAAAACAGTGAAAAACACAAAAGACGACACAAAAGAAGGACTTTTGACCAACAATTAGGAAGATCTTAGTAAAGCCTAGCAGAAGAACGGTTCACCATCAACAAGGCAACGCAAGATCCAAATTTGCAAGAAAAACGGTTAAAAGATCCATTGCAAAGTGTTCACTGAAGATCTGGAATTAATACAGAAGCCAAATTGATAAAATGAATAAAGAACCAGGAAGCCCAAAAGATACCAAGGCAGCCCAGAAAAAATGATGAGCTGAACTCACCAACGGGCCGCGGAACCGCGGCCCAAGCGCGCAACAGCCGCGGTTCCGCGGCTGTTTGAAGCCCTAATGCACAGAAATTTTTACCATAATTCTTTGGCGGCTTTGGAAAGATTTTCTAGGGGTATATTTGTAATTGTAGACATGCGGAGCAATTATAAACCTAGGGTTTCTATGTCCTATAAATAGAACCTAAAGCCTTGTATTTTCTTATGCCTCTACTCATGAATAAAATTCTGTTTTCTTGAAGTTAGAGCGCATCAAAAGTAAGTAGGTTATTTTCCTTGCAGTAGTTGTAGTTTTTCATATCTGCTCTAGGTAAATTATTTTCTCGCCTTAGTTTAAGTTAGTTAGTTTTTATTAAACTTGCAATAAATGTTTTCTCTCTTTAATAAAATCATGTCTTTTCTCATCCCCTCAATGAGCGAGTAGTTTCCTTGCTTGTTAGGGTTAGGAATAGGGAAGGATTTGAGAGATGAAGACCTCTCATCTCTTTTCGTTGCCAAACTTTTATGAACATTAGAACTCCATGCATACCTTCTTATTCCGCTCCCTACGGCACTTCTACCCTCGAGGTAGCGGTGATTCCGTAGTCTAAAGGACCAGATTTTAAGGTTTTCCATGGAGGTTAGGGTAAAGATTAATAAAGGAAGGACAAGGATCTAGAGGAAGAATCAATCATCCCAATCATCCTAATCCCCTTTATAAATATTTACCATAACACTAATATGATAGATTTAATTAATGGCAATGAAAAGAGATGAAGATCTTTGTTTACCAAATTTTTCCTAAACCTAAACCTAGCAAGTTTCTAATCCTAGGCTCATACAACTTCAATTTTAGGTTTATTTATAAAACCCAACATCATTTGGAATTAACTCGTAAGAACTTAAAGGAGATTTACACATCCCTGTGGACCGACCCGTATTCACCGGCTAGCTTCATGCGACGCCGTTCTTGATTGCGGTAAATATTTTTGATCGACAAAACCTCTCTTAATCAGGGCTCTACTAATATGTATATCAGCAATATGCTAAAAGAAACACATGCACATATTAAAGCAGAGACAAACCAAGTAGCATACTACCATTTCGAGCAAGATTGTATATACAACTGTGAATATCCCAAGCTTCCATCAAGTAATATACAAACTAGTATGATACAGTAATGGCCTCTAGGGCATATACACTAACAATCTCCCACTTGCACTAAGGCCATGTACTGGCGTATCGAAGACCTATCATCTCGATCAGTCGCTCGAACTGAGTCTGGGGCAAGGCCTTGGTGAATGGATATGCCGTGTTATCTTCTGAAGCAACCCTCCGAACCTCGATCTCCTGGCGATCCACGATCTCCCTGATCAGGTGATACCGCCTCAAGATATGTCTGGATTTCTGATGGGACCTGGGTTCCTTCGCTAAAGCTATAGCCCCATTGTTGTCGCAATACAGAGGTATTGGGTCAACAATGGACGGAACCACCTGAAGTTCTTTCAAGAACTTCCTCATCCAGACAGCTTTTTTTGCGGCATCAGATGCAGCGATGTATTCCGCTTCCATAGTCGAGTCAGCAACGGTTTTCTGTTTGGAACTCTTCCAACACACTGCCCCTCCATTGAGGGTGAAGAAAAAACCCGACATGGACTTGGAATCATCCTTGTCACTCTGGAAGGTGGAGTCAGCAAAGGCCTCAATCTGGAGGACTTTTCCGCCATACACCAAGAACATCTCCTTAGTCCTTCTCAGGTACTTGAGAATGTTCTTTACTGCTATCCAATGTTTCTCCCCAGGGTTTGACTGATACCTGCTTACCACACTCAGTGCATAAGCCACATCCGGTCTGGTACACAACATCGCATACATTATAGAGCCTACCGCAGAAGCGTAGGGTATAATAGACATGCGATCCCTCTCCAAATCAGTCTTGGGAGACATGTCTTTGGAGAGGGTGATCCCGTGACAAGCCGGTAGATTACCGCGCTTGGAATCTTCCATACTGAATCTCTTCTGTATGGCGTTGATGTACCTGGACTGCAAAAGTCCTAATATCCTCTTGGATCTGTCACGGTAGATCCGGATACCCAGAATGTATGAGGCATCACCCAGGTCTTTCATGGAGAACCTGTGTGACAAGAACCCCTTGACAGATTGTAGCATAGGAATGTCATTTCCTATTAAGAGAATGTCATCCACGTATAAAACGAGGAATACTACAGTTCTCGCTACAAATCTACAATAGATGCATGGTTCATCTGGATTTTTGATAAAGCCAAATTCCTTGACCGTCTCATCAAAACAGATGTTCCAACTCCGCGATGCCTGCTTTAGTCCATAAATGGACTTAAGCAACTTGTACACCTTTCCGCTGCTCCCACTCTGAATGAAACCCTCTGGCTGGTCCATATAGACACACTCCTCTAAATGTCCATTTAGAAAAGCTGTCTTTACGTCCATCTGCCAAATCTCATAATCGTGGAAGGCAGCAATGGCAAGAAGGATCCGAATGGATTTCAGCATAGCTACTGGAGAAAAGGTTTCGTCATAGTCCAAACCAGGTCGCTGACGAAAACCTTTTGCAACCAGTCTAGCTTTATAGGTCTCAACCTGTCCATCTACACCAATCTTTTTTTTGAAGATCCACTTGCATCCTACGGGTTTTACCCCATCTGGAGCAATGTCCAACGTCCATACTTTGTTGGTGTACATGGACTCCATTTCAATCCGCATTGCATCCAGCCATTTTACCGAGTCGACGCTCTGAATGGCTTGCTGGAAGCTAGTAGGCTCATCACAATCTATGATGCAATCTTCTCTATCCCCGTTAATGAGAAAACCGTAGTATCTCTCGGGCGGATGAGACTGCCTACTACTCCTGCGGAGTGGCGTGGGAATGTCCTGATCTTTCGAACCCTCTGGTTCTACTAAGCTTTCAGTAATAGCTCGTGGTTCTGGAATTTCTTCCAGTTCTATTGCGCTCCCACTTAATTCTTTTTCTATGAACTGGTGTTCTAGAAAGTGGGCATGGCGAGAAACAAACACCTTTTGTTCCTCTTCGCAATAGAAGAAATATCCCTTGGAGTTCTTTGGATATCCCACAAACTTGCACTGTACTGAGCGTGCCTCGAGCTTGTCCGCATGCTGCTTTTTTACAAAAGCTGGACATCCCCATGTCTTAATGTGATTAAGATAGGGTCTCTTCCCACACCACATCTGATATGGTGTAGTAGGCACAGTCTTAGTTGGAACTCGGTTCAAAAGGTATGCAGCTGATTCTAGCGCATATCCCCAGAACAATCGCGGTAACTCAGCGTTACTCATCATGGACCGTACCATATCCAATAGGGTTCGGTTCCGTCTCTCCGATACACCATTATGTTGCGGAGTGTATGGAGGAGTAAGCTGAGAGAGAATTCCATTCTCTTTTAAGTAACCCAGGAACTCGGCACTCAAGTATTCACCACCTCGATCAGATCTTAGTGTCTTGATACTTTTGCCTGTTTGTTTTTCTACTTCATTCTTATATTCCTAGAATTTTTCAAAAGCCTCGGATTTATGTTTCATTAAGAAGACATAACCGTACCTTGAAAAGTCATCCGTAAAAGTAATGAAGTAAGAATAACTGCTTCGCGCATGTGTAGACATTGGACCGCACACGTCGCTGTGTACGAGTCCCAAGAGCTCGCTCGCTCTTACTCCGTGTCCAGTGAACGGAGTCTTTGTCATCTTTCCTTTGAGACAGGATTGACAAGTTGCATACGATTGATATTCGAATGGATCCAAATATCCTTCTGTATGTAACTTAGTCAACCTTCTCTCATTGATGTGACCCAGTCTACAATGCCATAAGAAAGTTTTATTGATTTCTGGAGACTTTCTTTTGTGTGTATTCTGGACATTGAAAATCTGTGGTTGGTTTAAAACGTATATACCGTTGTTCAATGTATCTGACCCAATCAAAACTTGATTAAGGTGAATGTTCACTACATTACTTACAAATGCAAATTCATAACCTTCTTTAGATAATAAAGATACAGAAATGATATTACAGGTTGCATTTGGTACATAATAACAACTACGCAAAACCAAAAAGTGTCCATCCGACAATCCCAGGTGATAGTCCCCCACGGCCTCAGCATCCATGCTAGCACCGTTTGCAACTCTGAGGGTCATGTCACCTGCCTTCAAAACTCTACGCTTTCTCAACGCCTGCAAAGAATTACAGATATGAGATCCTGACCCGGTATCCAATCCCAGGATGTAGAGTTTATTGATAGACAGTTTTCAATAACATACACACCTGAAGCTGAAGCTGCAACTTGCTTCAAATCCTGTGTTCTGGCCTTCCAAACCTTACAATCCTGTTTCCAGTGACCACTTTTGTGACAATAGAAGCATTCTTCCTTCCCCACCAGCTTTCCCGCTATCTTTGTTGCTTTTCCTTTTCCCTTCGTATCCACTTTACCGACACCGCCTCTTGGTTTGGCGGGGGCTTTCTTATTCTTACCCTTGGCTTTCGCCCTGGATCTAGAAGAGGAAGATCCTCCTACAAATAAAGTGGATGTCTCCCTACCTTTCTGTAGGGTGCCCTCAGCACTCCTCAACATGTTCAGAAGTTCGGAAAGTTCAACCTCCTTTCCTTGCATGTTGAAGTTAAGAATAAACTGGGCGTAAGTGGAAGGAAGGGACTGAAGAATCAAATCAGTATAGAGTTCATTCTCCAACGTGGTCCCAAGGTCCGCGAGCTCTTCTATGTAGCCAATCATCTTAAGCACGTGTTCCGCTACCGATGATCCGACGGCCAACCTTGCCGAAAACAACTTCTTCGACACTTCGTATCTGGCGATACGAGACTGCTCCCCATACAGTTCTTTTGTATGAAGAAATATGGACTCTAGGTCCATATTCTCGTGCCTCCTCTGATGTTCGTTGTCCATCGAGGCTAGTACGAGGCATTTGGCCTTCGCGCAATCTATTTCCCAGGTCTTGTAGATTTCCCTATCTATGACACCGGTTTTGGGACCTGGGACAGGGGGAGCTTTGGTGGTAAGGACATACCCCAACTTGTCGTAAGTGATTGCCATCTTGACATTCCTGAGCCAATCTTTGTAGTTTGACCCTGTCAATATGTTTTTATCTAGTAATAACTTAAGTCCGGTCATGTTGAATGGTCGCTGCAATTAGGAGAGAGAAAAGAAACACTTTAGCATGATGCTCTTGCAAGTTTAGAGTGGTTTTTAATTTGTCTAAACTGGATGGCTCCCACTGTCTCTCGAATCCCTTCTCAAACCGTAAACAAAGGATTAGTCAGGATCAATCTCACCGTACAATACTTGCTTAACCGTTCAGCCAGGCCAGTGTCGGTACTTCGAGGGAGGTTTTCCAACGCTTTCGCGAAGTTCCTTAATTAAGTAACCTCTTTTCCCTGTGGGCGTAGCCCCGCTAACACCTTTCTAGACACCTACTAGGTTTATAGCATTGATCGTTAAGTGAGAGTTTTCCCGAGGAGTAGCATATACTCACAGTAGGATCGGGATCCAAATATCATCGTGTGATAAAACCGAAGGAATCCTGCCAGAATTATCACACTCCAAATGGTATGCAGCACTAGCAAGTTTCAGTACTTATGAAACTCCCGATGTGGATTTTTGCCCCATGCTCTTATGACCTTGACTTTGGCCAAAATATCATAAGTCACATGTCAAGTTCTACCTGTCATTCTCCTGGTTAATTTGGACCCACCCGTACCTACCCTTGACTTTGGCCAAAATGGCAGCACGACTGTCCCAAACCAACGCATCTATTTATGCTGCACATGAATACCCAATAGCTACCAATCACTATGCCTTGACTTTGGCCAAAATACATAGCTTGAATACTTTTTGACCATTCATGTGGAATGACGGAGGGCTACGAATGGTTTTGGCGAAACCGTGAACGTAGTGAACTTGATCTAATCGATGGAACGAGATAGCTTTTAAAAGGAGTGGTTCAAGCTCCGCGTTTAAAAGTTTAGTTTTGAAAAGAACCGAGTGGTTTTCAAAGTGTTCCAATCGACTTTTACTTGGTTTATTTTCTTGCATTAGTTCTTTTAATGCGTCCCATCATTTAATCCTACCATTGCAGAAAACAACCAAAATATGACGTACGCTTATGCCATTCGCATTCGCCACGGGGCCCCGTCATCACCCGTTAGGTTACTTAATTAACGACAGAGCGGGGGCTGGGCTAGCACGGCTGTAAAACATAAGCAACGCCTAAATAGTTATCATATATAAATATATAGCAATGATAGACATTACAGATCACAGATGAATACATTGGATATACTAGGAATCCGCAATTCGTTCGAGCCTGTAACGAAAAGCGGATTACACGGTCGCGGTGAATAGCCAATACCCCACCCAAGACCCCTACGGGTGCGGCAAACTACCCGCCAAGTACCCGAAGCGAAGCAATCTCCCTCAACACCTTGAGTAGGACACTCGGCACTTCGAGATACCCGGTAGTTTGTGCACCCCCTCCATGGGTCTATCCTAGGAGCAAAAACAGTAAAAAGAATTATACAATGACGGCTACAACCCCGACCCGGTTGTACGGCCATACAAATAATAATATTACATCAATTTATATATTACAATGAATGAAAGAAAAGCAACACTCATCTCACATCCACCCCGGCTATTCACCCGCGACAGTTCAACGCATTCATATACACATACCATCATCAAACACAGATCACAGATATGTATAACCCCGACTAATCGACATATAGCGAATAGCCGACGTTCAATACATATAAACATCACAGATATAACCTTTTAGTCAAAGTGTATTGAAGTTCGATAAAAAATACGGATTTATAGGCCCCCAAAAACAAATTTCTATTCTGGAAAACCTGGGCACATATAAACCATCTTAAAAATCCTAAAACCAAGCCAGAAAAACACTGCACCAAACTCGACACAGAGCCGAGCCAAGACGACCGCGGTTGCGCGGCAATAGCTTGCTATTGCCGCGGAACCGCGGCTCTTTGGTCGAATCCCTGGATCGTTTTTGGTGGCTTTCTTCACAAAACCCTGAGATGATTTTTAGAGTATGATTTATTTTGTTTTGATCAGAAAAAAATTTAACAGAAACTTAGGGTTTTGAAAACTCGGGTTTTTCGATTTTTCCGATTTGAACTTCCTTACACTTTACTACCTAGCTAGTTTATGTTTAGTTAGGCTCTGATACTACTGTAAGTCCACGTTGCCCACCCCGGTGCTTGCGGGGAGGCGGAAAACGGAATAAAAATCAAATTTTTATCAACTTAGGCAACATGGACTAGACAAAGAAGGATCTTTGCTAAACAAAAACATGCTAAAGCTAACTAGAAACTAGCTAAGTGTTTGGAAGGTTATACCTAGGGCTTTATGTCCTTCTCTCCTTGCTCCTTGGAGTAGTGGAAAGAGGTCACCTTTGTCGTCTTCTCACGTCGAAGAAAGATCCACCCGAAAGCCTCAACCTTTGGCTTCAACTCTAAGCTAGAAGTAACTAGGGTGCAAGAAGTGCTAATCCTTGAACCCTAGATGAGAGTAGAGATTATCAAGAAGGGATTTTTCTCAAGCTCAAGTGTTTCTCAACACATGAGAGGGGAGAGCTTGAGGGAGAGGAAGAACAAGAGAGAGAAAGTAAAATATAGAATGAGAGAATAATATGAAGCATTCTCTCATATATGTGTGAATTATTGTAATTAGATAATTAGTGAGATAATTGTCATGGCTTAATCAAGACATGACCATTATCATTTCATTTTTAATGCAAATTGCAAGGATCAAAGAGCATCTTCCAAATGAAATGATGATGGTCAAAGTGTCAACCAAGGTCAACAAGTCAAGAATGTCAAATGGTCAACAACCATAACCATGCACAATTATAATAAACTAATATCAATTAACCATAATACACACATAAGCATTAGGGTTAACAAAATGACAATAGTCATTAACCCTAATCAAAGTCCTCTCCCTCTGTCTCAAGCAACTGTGCATACGCACCCGTATTCGTGATCCGAGGAACACGAATACAATGAGAAAAACCAATCCCAAATCATATAC
Source organism: Agapanthus africanus (assembly GCA_030015575.1). Lineage (NCBI taxonomy): Eukaryota > Viridiplantae > Streptophyta > Magnoliopsida > Asparagales > Amaryllidaceae > Agapanthus > Agapanthus africanus. The sequence continues at coordinate 193,789,088 of CM057339.1, read as the reverse complement.
TAGGATCCGGCTTAAACCAAAGCTCGCTAGTATAAGCTGTCCGGACAGCAAACGTGCACAAGTGAGCGGATGTGAACGAACCCTGTCGCAAAACCATGCGACCTCTACTCATTTTGCCTAAAGGCAAATAGCTCTCTGTGTGGGACTCTAAAGACTCGACACTACGCTGGCAGTGGGTTTAACCACAGACCGCAAGCGGCACTAGCTGTACGTAACGGCCCCCAGGTAGATGTCGATAAGAAGACTGACGAGGTGAACCCCATCTGAACTCCTACTGAGCCTGTATGTGACAGTCTCCGTACAGTCCGGTCTGTTCGTCTGATACATCGCATGGCGGGCCTAAGGGGGCGGTGAACGTCAGTCCCCTAATAGCGGTACAAGTCGTGTCGGAGTGTAGCCCAGAACACCCTGAGACAACACTGGAAACCTACCAGTATATCTCGCTTGCCCTGGCCAGGGACTACTCGTGTAATGGCTCTCCTGGACACAGCGCGATGTCAACCCCCAATACCGGGAGAGACGAATCCTGTCTAACCGTCACTGCCTCCAAGTGCTTCGGGACTGCACCCAAAAACTACCTGTTTGTACGACTCCTTTGAGCCGTGGTAGGGTAGTAATCAAAGTGCAGTGGGAACATACTCGAGGCGAAGTGACAGTGTCAAGTCAGCGGACTAAGCTGTACTCATGTCACCTGGGAACTGATAACTGACGATAGGTATAATACCAACCAACAGTTCCCGACGAGTCCTGTCCAGTGTACTCGTAACCTAACGAGCACCCGCATACTATCTCAAGTACGACGTACTGACGGCTGTGGGACAGACCGTCTCCCACACTGGGATGAGAAGCGCATACGCTAGTCTACTCCGGAGTATCGATGCCCTGTCTCGATAGTCCAACGACTAGGGACCTGTATAAGGATGTGCTTATGGATTTCCCAGCCCCCACGAGTGTGAGCGCGATCACAACGCTGGTAATCAAGCAAAGATCCTAAGGGCTCTACTAATATGTATATCAGCAATATGCTAAAAGAAACACATGCACATATTAAAGCAGAGACAAACCAAGTAGCATACTACCATTTCGAGCAAGATTGTATATACAACTGTGAATATCCCAAGCTTCCATCAAGTAATATACAAACTAGTATGATACAGTAATGGCCTCTGGGGCATATACACTAACAAGTATCCCGAGTGGATCGCCAACATCGTCCCCGTGATGAATAAAAATGGGACAGTGTGCATATGCGTGGATTTCCAGGATCTTAATAAAGCTTGCCCGAAGGACGATTTCCCAGTGCCACTCACCGAACTGATGATAGACAATACGTCCACTCATGAGGTTTTCTCTTTCATGGACGGCTCATCAGGGTATAATCAGATAAAGATGCATCCCGAAGACCAGAAGCACACCGCCTTCAGGACTCCTTTAGGTATATTCTGCTACAAGGTGATACCCTTCGGTCTAAAGAACGCCGGTGCCACCTATCAGAGGGCCATGACGAAGATCTTCGATGACCTTATACATGAAATTGTCGAATGTTATATCGACGACCTCGTGGTTAAAAGCAAATCATATGAGGAGCATTTAGAACATCTGAAGACCGTATTTCAACGCCTTCGACAATACAACTTGAAGATGAACCCTCTCAAGTGCGCATTCGGAGTTTCCTCAGGCAAATTCCTAGGTTTCATCGTCCGACACCGAGGTATCGAAATAGATCCGTCAAAGATCAAGGCGATCATGGAAATGCCTCCGCCAAGGACTCTCAAACAACTGCGGTCTCTCCAAGGGACGATCGCGTATATACGATGATTTATAGCCAACCTTTCAGGCAAGTGCCGACCTTACAGTCACCTGATGAAGAAAGGAACCCCGTTCGTCTGGGACCAAAAATGCCAAAGCGCGCTAGACGAGATCAAGCAATACCTGCAGAACCCGCCAGTATTGGCTACTCCGGTCAAGGGAAAGCCCCTCATTCTTTATACAACCGCCCTTGAAGGTTCCTTATGCGCATTATGGGCGCAAGAGAACGATCAAGGGAAAGAAAGAGCACTCTATTATTTGAGTCGAGTTCTACTGGGGGCAGAAAGCAACTATTCCCCTATTGAAAAACACTGCCTGACGTTGATCTTCGCGATAACAAAGCTCAGGCACTATGCGTTGGCGCATGAGGTCCATCTTATTTCGAAGGTGGACCCTCTTAAATATTTGATGTCGAAGGCCATATTGACGGGGCGACTCGCTAAATGGGCCCTGCTCTTGATGGAGTTCTCGATAACGTATCAACCTCTCAAGGCAGTGAAAGGCCAGGCCATCGCCGACTTCCTCGCTGAGCATCCGATACCCGCCGATTCTCCTCTGAATTGCGATCTTCCAGACGAACATGCGTTTGATGCGATCGACGGTGATGATACCCGATGGGAGCTTTATTTCGATGGAGCATCTTCCATGAAGAAGCGAAAACAAAGTACCCCTATAATCAAATCGGGGGTAGGACTCATCTTTGTAACTCCACAAGGGGGGATAATGCGCTTTGCTTTCTCTCTAACAGAGCCGAGGACAAACAATGAAGCCGAATACGAAGCTTTGATAGCAGGCCTCGATATCGCCATCGACATGGGAATTGAAAACCTCCTCATATATGGAGATTCTCAATTGGTTGTTAGCCAAGTAAATGGCGACTACCAAACGTGCAAACCAGAATTGGTGAAGTACGGCGAAAAGGTGCAACAATTGTTGACCCAAATTCCCTCCTACACTTTGGAAAACATACCGCGCGCGGAAAACAGCAAAGCGGACGCATTAGCCAAGCTCGCTAAAGAACTGGCTGACGAGAACCTCGATGACGTCAGAATTGTGGTACAAAGCCGTCGGGTGTTCGCCCCAGCGGAAATATCTACGGAATCATCCGAGAAAAGGGAGCGACTGAGCAGATGACCCTGCAAATAAAAGATCGGGAAAATACCGAGGATTGGAGAGAAGTCTTTATAAACTACTTCAAATTCCGTCGAACGCCCGACGATGCGTCCTCAAGACATCAGCTTATGAAACGAGCTCTGTCTTTCGCCTTCGTCAATGATACTCTGTACAAGGGGTCATTTTATTCTCTGTGGTTGAGATGTCTGGGACCTGACGAAGCGAAAAGAGTCGTTCAGGAAGTTCATGACGGACTCTGCGGTTCTCACCAAGCAGGCCCAAAGATGAAGTTGAAGATCAAACGGATGGACTACTACTGGCCCACGATGATTCAAGACTTCCTTGAGTATGCGAAGCAGTGCCACTCATGCCAAATTCATAGGGACTTCATCCCCCAGCATCCAAATCCACTCCATCCAACGGTGGCTAGCTGGCCATTCGAAATGTGGGGAACTGATATAGTCGGCCCCATCGAACCAGCATCGTCCAGGGGACATCGTTTCATCCTGGCGACGACTGACTACTTCTCCAAATGGGCAGAAGCAGTACCATTGAGAGAAGTGAAGACAGATAATATCCTCCATTTCTTCAAGACGCACGTCATATATCGGTTTGGAACTCCGCGACGGATCATCTCCGATAATGGGCCAGCTTACAGAAGCCACAAGATCAGTCGCTTCGCGCAACAACACAATATAGACTGGAGATATTCCTCGGTTTATAATCCGCGAGCTAACGGTCTAGCTGATGCCTTCAACAAGACCTTGACAAAGATCATGAAGAAAACGGTGTCCCGAAATAAGAAGGACTGGCATGAGAGGCTGCAAGAGGCTCTTTGGGCGTATCGAACTACGTTCAAGACAGCCACGAACACAACGCCGTACGCGTTGGTATTCGGTACAGAAGCAGTACTCCCCCTCGAGATAGAGTTACCCTATCTATGAGTGGCAGTCCATTACGAGCTGACGGACGAAGAAAATGCTCACTTTCGGCTTGAGGAGCTTGATGCCCTTGATGAAACCCGGCTCATAGCGTAACAAAATCTGGAGGCCTATAAAGCAAAGTTGACGCGCTCATATGAAAGATTGACCCGGCCGAGGACATTCCGCCAAGGCGAACTCGTGCTAGTGGTCAAAAGGCCTATGATCCCCAATCGTGCCAAGCGGGGAAAATTCGAGCCAAACTATGAAGGCCCGTACATCATAGACAAGGTCTACCAGGATGGAGCCTATCTACTCATGGATATGCACGGTGAAAGGCCTTTCAGACCAATAAATGGTCGCTTCCTAAAGAAATACTACGCTTAGCGAGTTATCGCCTAGGTCAATGATAGATGACGACGACTATGTCTGCTCGCTATCTTCCTAAGCTCAAACTTTATAAGTAGTAGCCAACCTTCTCCTGGACGGACCGAAACGTCCTTAAACTAATGACGGACCGAAACATCCTTAAACTAATGACGGACCGAAACGTCCTTAAACTACTACCGCAGCATCCTTAGGCTGATGAGATGAATATAAAAAAATAATAATAATAAAAAAAATAAAAATATAAACGGTATGTCCATAAGCAAAATGGGTACGGATGAAAACCCGAAAGGGCTCCGTGAGTAAAAACAGCAGGGCTACCAGCGAGTGTTCGTGAAAACCTGAAAGGGCGCGACCTCGTAAAAAAAAGAGAGAATAAAAAAATAAATAAAAAATAAACGGTATGTCCGTGAGCAAAATAGGCACGGATGAAAACCCGAAAGGGCTCCGTGAGTAAAAACAGCAGGACTACCGGCGAGTGTTTGTGAAAACCCGAAAGGGCGCAACCTCGTTAAAGGACACTTACAGGGTCCTCTCGACCTTGTAAGAAAGAACCACCCGCGTGAGATCCTTACGACTCACAAGGAAGCAACACACTTAGGGATCCCCACGATTCCTAAGGAGAAAATACACTTGCGAGATCCTCACGACTCGTAAGGAGAACTCTCTTATGGGACCCTCACAGCTCATAAGATTTGAAAGTCTTAAGTTACAGAGACCTAAACCTGTGCTTAAGCAACCTCCACAACCTTCGATATTGCCCTACAAGTGGTTCAATACTGACCCTTGTATACAATCCACGGGCGCGAATAAACATTTCCCTAACCAAGTCCCATCCGTAACCGGGGATATGTTCGCATGGTGAATAACCTTTGTAGGTCCTCTCGATTTACAAGGAGAAAACCCTCTTGTAAGATCCTTACGACTTACAGAGGAACATACACTTAGGAATCCTCACGATTCCTAAGGAGAAAATACACCTACAAGATCCTCACGACTTGTAGGGAGAAATACCTTTGTGGGACCCTTACGGCTCATAATGTCAAAAGCCTTACTCGACAGGACCTTAACCCTGTTCGCTAAGCCACCTTTGGTCGACATAGACAGAGGCAAATGATGATTCGCTCCTGGCAATATCCCAGTTGTAGCGGTGCTGATGCCGAAATCGGTGTCTATTTTCAGGTTTACGGCGAAGAGCCAGCAAGCCGCTCATGCATACAAAATAGCCGAAATGATGGGGCGGCTTGCAATAAAAACCAGCAAGTAAAAACGTATGCATACAAAATAGCCGAAATGATTGGGCAACTCGTAATAAAAAACAGCGAGTAAAAATAAAATAAATAGCCGAAATGATTGGGCACCGCGAAAAATAGCCGAAATGATTGGGCAATCGCGACCTTCGCGATATAAAAGATGAAATGATAGAGCATCGCGGAAATAAAACAATAAAAAAATATGATGAAACTTTTGCCCTACAGGTGAGATCACATCGATCCCTGTATATAATCCAAGGGCACAAACAAAGAGGGAACCACACCTTCCCAAAAGGCTCCGCCAGAAAGCAAAGCCAAATCTCGACGGTTCACCAACAACCTAGAGACAACCGAGACATTCGTCTCGATACAGCAGACGTAGTGCCAGCAAACGAAGCGAAGATCAAATTCCTAGCTTCACGGTTTTGACGGTAACTTATATAAAACCTGAAAGACCACCACAGATCAGTTCAACTTCCAGGGAAACCAGTGTCCCTGGCAAATACCTCAATTCAGGGAAACTAGCGTCCTTGATGAGAGCCTCCTGATTCGCGTCGGCCCGCAGAGAAACCAGTGTCTCCGCAGGAATACTCCGATTCGTTTCAACCCCGAAGAAACCAGTGTCTTCGGCAAAATCATTCGACTCAGGGAAACCAGTGTCCTTGACGAGAAAATCCTGATTCGCGTCGATCCGCAGAGAAACTAGCGTCTTTGCAGGAATACATCGATTCGTTTCAACCCCATGGAAACCAGTGTCCTTGGCAAATACCTCAATTCAGGGAAACTAGCGTCCTTGATGAGAGCCTCCTGATTCGCGTCGGCCCGCAGAGAAACTAGCGTCTTCGCAGGAATACTCCGATTCGTTTCAACCCCGAAGAAACCAGTGTCTTCGGCAAAATCCTTCGACTCAGGGAAACCAGTGTCCTTGACGAGAAAATCCTGATTCGCGTCGATCCGCAGAGAAACTAGCGTCTTTGCAGGAACACATCGATTCGTTTCAACCCCAGGGAAACCAGTGTCCCTGGCAAATACCTCAATTCAGGGAAACTAGCGTCCTTGATGAGAGCCTCCTGATTCGCGTCGGCCCGCAGAGAAACCAGTGTCTCCGCAGGAATACTCCGATTCGTTTCAACCCCGAAGAAACCAGTGTCTTCGGCAAAATCATTCGACTCAGGGAAACCAGTGTCCTTGACGAGAAAATCCTGATTCGCGTCGATCCGCAGAGAAACTAGCGTCTTTGCAGGAATACATCGATTCGTTTCAACCCCATGGAAACCAGTGTCCTTGGCAAATACCTCAATTCAGGGAAACTAGCGTCCTTGATGAGAGCCTCCTGATTCGCGTCGGCCCGCAGAGAAACTAGCATCTTCGCAGGAATACTCCGATTCGTTTCAACCCCGAAGAAACCAGTGTCTTCGGCAAAATCCTTCGACTCAGGGAAACCAGTGTCCTTGACGAAAAAATCCTGATTCGCGTCGACCCACAGAGAAACTAGCGTCTTTGCAGGAACACCTCGACTCGTTTCAACCCCAGGGAAACCAGTGTCCTTGGCAAACTCCTCAACTCAGGGAAACTAGCGTCCTTGATGAGAGCCTCCTGATTCGCGTCGGACTGCAGAGAAACCGGTGTCTCCGCGAGAACTTCCCGATTCATCTCAACTTACAAGATAAAGCCTTAGGCAGCAGGGATTAAAAAACTTGTTTCCTGAGCACTGAGACCCTGCAAGTCGGTCTAAAACGGTCTCTTGCATACTATTCACGGGTCTCACTCTCCAAAGTCGAATCTCGACAAGGAGGGAAACAACCGCTTACGGGTCCTCTCGACTCGTAAGAGGGAAAATTCTCTTATAGGATCCTTACGACTTATAAGAGAAAACGCACCTAGAAATCCTCACGATTCCTAAGGAGAAAATACACCTGCGAGATCCTCTCGATCCGTAGGGAGAAAAGTCTCTATGAGACCCTCACGGCTCATAGAGTTGAAAAGTCTTAGGCGGCAGATCTGAACCTGCGGCCTAAGCCATCGCTATTCCTTGGAAAAACTAAGATGCTTACTCTATTATCTGTCAACCATGTTTATTAAGACAGCATGCTCACAATAAAAGAAAGAAGAAAGTGACAGGAAGAACATCCGATTTACATTTGATCAGGCGTTCGAGACACACTCATTCATGCATAGGCAAAAGACTCAGAACGAGAAATAAGACAAGCCGGGATAAAAATTTTCCATTTATATTGCCAAAAATTCTTACAATCATAAAAGCAATAAACGAGAAACATTATTACAATGGAATAACCTCAGATCCAGGGCACGGATCGAGGAATTCAAAAGTAAGGCCATCCAGAGTTCTTCTGGCCTTTCTGATTATTTTCGTGCGCAGCCTCTCGCGCTCCTATGTGTCAAGATCTTCGGCGAGGCCCCCCAGCCTTTGATAAGCAGCGATTATCATCGTCTACTGGAAAATTTGATGCAGGATGTCGATGAGGCTATCCCACCGTTTCTTCGAGATCAGCCCCGACAGGTACACTGAATGCACCTTGTCTTCGGCATCATCCAGCGCATTGAGCGGTAGGGCCTTGTGGAACCCCGGGAGTGCTCTCCAGATTGCTCCCAGCACGACTTTCAAGAGAGCAGAACGGCGAGGGAGCAGCCAACCAACGCGTACGTTCAGACGACCCATGACCTCCGCACATTGGGCGTCTGTAAACTCTTGGTTTTGTTGACGGCCCTATGCACGGATATCCCCGTAGGTAATGAATTCGTGCAGATTGTATAGACGCACCGCCATAATGCCTGAAGGAAACATCATTGGAAGATTAGCAATGAGGAAAAAGCATAGGGAGTTAAAACTCCTCGAGAGCAATACTCCGCAGATAGGAGTGACACCTGTCAAAATCAGTAATGAGGAGAATTTGAGAAAAATTGTCACGCCCCGCTTCCCAGAGTACGCAAGATTTGGGCACGTGACATAGCCAACCATGCTACCTGTGGGTAGGAAGTATCCATCCACAGTCACATTACGGTTGTAAAGATATCAAGAACAGAAAAAAATAAACTAAACTAATACATGTCCAAATCCATAATAACAAGAATCAATAAACAATACGTGCGGAAGCTAATGATCCAATACAATGAACAAACAGTATGTCCCATAATGCGGGCTCACATCTGGAAATGAAATGACATAAATGAACTAAACTCTAAAGAACTCACAGTTCAGGCTGCTGGCTGAAGTGCTCCTGCTCGGTCGACGACAAAGGTACGGAATCTGGGCCATGCAAAACCCAGACGTCAGCGCGTCATGATATCAAGTATATAGCATAAACATGGTAATAAACAATGCAAGCATGAACATGAATAAAGCAGTAAAAAGAGGTAACAAGCAGGGTAAGGTGCAGTGGTGACTAAACTGTCCTATCAGGTTTTCTACTCTATAGTCTTTGAAACCAATTGATGAATCGTCGATGTAACTCAATAGTGTCCCGTGCGTGCCCGGGACCACGGTCATGATCCTCGGGGCTGAATCCGAGACGTGCCGCTAAGCAGTAAAAGGTAGTAGGATAGATGAGTGATGTCAGCATCAACACTCCGGAGCTGGCCAAGCCCGTAAGACTGATCAGAACAATGTATCGAACTGTTGAGTTACAAGTCGGTTTCACCTTTGATTTCCCCATACCCCCAAACTATGTATGTCAGTCAGGTATTCAGTAGTCAAGGACTAATGCCAACACAAGTCAAGTAAAGGTAGGTCTGTCTGGATCGACAGCAGGAATGGTTAGGTCTGTCGGCATTAGGCACGAGATCAGGAACAAGTAATGTCATGGTACAACGGGATGAGTCGGTAAGTATGTATATGTCAGGTGTAGCAGGGTCAGGCCAATATGTCGTGCAATCGGTAAGTGCTCACAACAGGTACACAATCAATAATGAACAGTAGCAGGAAACAGTAAATAACAATATTAATCTAGGTAAACACAGTGATGTTTCGTATTCTCTTATTAATCCGGTTCACGCACCTTTGAGGTGCAGTAGCCACAAGACGAACAATATCGATAATATACGTAATGGAGTTACATGAATTTGAACTAAGCACAATAATTGTCTCATGAGTGATTTTAACAAATGAAGTGGGGATGATCTACTTGGTTTGATTAGTTAAGTATGAATTAATAGCAGACCGGTTAAAGCGAGCAATGATTTCATTGATTTAAAGTTACGGATAATCGTGGCTAGCAATTCTAAGTTATAAAAGGTATCGATGTTATATTAGTTGTGTGGTTATAATATGATGATTAAGTTGTAGCATGTTAAAGCAAGTATTCGGATACTTGCCTCGGCGGTTCCGCAAACCGAAACACGGATGCGATGTCGGCAGAAACGCGATATGAAAGCACGGGCCACGGATCGAGTCCCAACAGAGGTCAACGGGATCACACGGACCAGGGGACTTCGCTGGAGCGTCGGGTTCGTCAGACGGCACGGTCGGATTCCGGCAAAATGTCATCGGTAACAAGTTAGCAACAAGATACGATACACGCAAAATAACGACCAGCGGGGGGGTTGTACCAAAAGGAAAGAGAAGGAAACTTACAGGGAGACACCAGGGGGTGACCGCGGCGGGTTCGACGGCACTGGAACGCCGGTGAGGCCGCGACGGTGGCAGCGAAGGCTGGAACAGCCGCTGGGCTTGCTGGAGAGGGGTGCGACGAGTGGAGGAGGGTGTGGTCGGCTCTGGTGGTCATGGGAGAGAGAGAGGTGGTCGAAGGTGGCGTCGACGAGGTCGCCGGCACGTTTCTCCGGCGAACAGCGGGGTAGGCGATGGGTTAGGGCTCGGGTTTACTGTTCCGGCGAGGGGAGGAAGGAAACGACGATGAGGTCTCGACGAGTAGGGTGAAAGGGGGTCGCGGGGTCATCGACGACGACGGGTGGCGTCGACGGCGAGGTTTGCGCGGGTGGAGGCGAGGTTGGGAATGGGTCGCAGGCGCGGGGAGGAGCGAGAGAACGGGGAAAAGAGGGTAGGTGGGTGTGGTGGAGGTCGTGGTGGTGAGGGCGGCGACGGCGAGGTCGCGAGGAAGTCGGCGACGGGATCGCGAGGGCTAGGGTTAGCGTCGGGCTCGTAAGGAGGAAGATGAGTGAGGGAGGCGGCTGCGAAGGTTACGTATATATATAGATGAGAGAGAGAGAGATAGGAGAGAGAAAGTGAGAGATTGAGGGAAGAGAGAGAAAGAGGAGAGAGGCAGAGAGAGAGATGGAAAGGAGGGGGCCCACGAGCTCAATAAGAGCTCGTGATTGGCCACGAGATTAGATTGAGAAGGAAAATTGCGTAGGATTTGAGGGGTTTCTGTTGTGAATTAAAGATTTGAGTGTATATATATATATTCGATATTAAATTTAAATGGGCCATTTTTGTGCGAAATGAAACATTTCCAAATCGAGCCCGGGTCGCGCCCAAATGTTCCAAATTCAAATTATAGGATTTTAAGCGGGTTCCAAATTTTGAAAAGAGGTGTTTAGTGATTAAAATGCATGCCCCCAAGTCGGACACTTGCACGCGCGCGTAGTCGCCCACGCTGACCCGTTTGACCAAACGGAACGGAATCTCGACACGCGGACGCTACCACGCGACTAGTGGCGACGAGTAGGCCAACATGGACATCTTAAATTTCATTTTTGGAGTTAAAATTTGTTATGTGCCAAAATGACTTAACCGGGTAAAATTTAGCAATAAACACCAGAAAATCAGGAAATTGGAAAGAGAAATAAATAACCCTCAACTAGTAATATACATAGTATTATTGGGCTCGGGTGTTACATCATACCCAACTACAAAAGAATTTCGTCCTCGAAATTCCAAGAATACAAGATAACTAACTACTGGAAAAGATGAGGGAATTTCTGCCGGATCTCGTCTTCTCGCTCCCAAGTAGATTCTCCATGCGATCGGTTACCCCAAGAAACTAGAACAAGAGGGATAACCTTGTTCTTAAGAACCTTTTCTCTTCGATCCTTGATCTCGACTGGTCGCTCCTCAAAAGTCAGGTCCTCACGAACGGTCAACTCCGAGTGATCCAAAACATGGGTCTCATCACGAACATACCTCCGTAGTTGAGACACATGAAATACATCATGAACTCCTGCTAATGACGATGGTAACGCCAACCGGTACGATACCTCTCCAACACGCTCCAATATCTCGAAGGGTCCAACGAATCGGGGACTAAGCTTTCCCCGACTTCCAAAGCGAATCACCCCTCTAGTCGGTGATATCTTCAGGAATACCAAATCGCCCACGGCGAACTCTAGAGTTCTTCTTGACGTGTCGGCCCAACTCTTCTGTCTGTCTTGAGCTGCCTTCATATGCTTTCTGATTGTATTCACCTTCTCGACTGTCTGCACCACCAAATCTGGTCCTAGTAACCTTCGTTCACCAACATCATCCCAACAAATCGGTGAACGGCACTTACGACCATACAGTGCTTCAAACGGGGCCATCTGAATAGTTGCTTGGAAGCTGTTGTTGTACGAAAACTCCACCAGGTGTAGATGATCTTCCCAATAACCTTTGAAGTCCAACATGCAAGCCCTCAACATATCTTCAAGGGTCTGGATCGTTCTCTCTGATTGTCCATCAGTCTGGGGATGATAAGCTGTGCTGAACTTCAATCGAGTCCCCAAACTTTCTTGTAAACTCCTCCAAAAGTGTGACAAGAACCGAGTGTCCCGGTCGGACACGATGCTTACCGGTACTCCATGCAATCTGACAATCTCCTGCATGTATCGCTCTGCCAAGGTCTCCGTCGATTGACCAACCCGAAAAGGAATAAAGTGAGCTGCCTTGGTCAACCGATCGACAACCACCCATACTGCATTGTTGCCCTTTGGACTCCGCGGTAAAGCCGTCACGAAATCCATGGTTATATGTTCCCACTTCCATTGAGGAATCGGAAGTGGTTGCAACAAACCAGCAACCCTTTGGTGTTCAGCCTTGACTTGCTGACACACCAAGCATTTAGCCACGAAGCGAGCAATTTCCCATTTTATACCTTCCCACCAGAAATGCTGTCGAATATCTCGGTACATCTTTGTCCCTCCTGGATGTACAGAGTAAGCTGAACTGTGTGCCTCCTTCATCAGCTCTTCACGCACATCTCCTTTTGGCACACACACACGGCTACCATATCTCAACGAACCATCTTCATGGATCAGTAGATCGGTTCGTAGTCCAGCTCCAACCTGCTCTCGAAACTTTTGCAGTCTAGGATCCTGCGATTGCTCCGCTTTAATCTTCTCAACTAAGGACGATTGTACTTGTAACTGCATCAACTGTCCTGTAGCACGCGGTAGCACAACCTCCAAGTCAAATCTCCGAAACTCCTCAATGATCTTTCTCTGTGCAGTCAATAACTGAATTGCTGGTAACCGACTTAGCGCATCTGGCACGACGTTAACTTTTCCCGGATGGTACTTAAGATCAAGGTCGTAGTCGGCCATCAGCTCCAACCATCTGCGTTGCCTCATGTTCAACTCCTTCTGAGTGAACACATATTTCAAACTCTTGTGATCCGTAAAGACTTCAACTCTCTCGCCCAAAAGGTAGTGTCTCCAAATCTTCAGGGCGAAGATCACGGCTGCAAGCTCCAAGTCGTGAGTCGGATAGTTCTGCTCATGAGTCTTCAGCTGTCTTGATGCGTAAGCGACGACTTTCCCATTCTGCATCAAAACACATCCCAATCCCTTTCCAGATGCGTCGCTGTGAATCACCAGTCCTCCTGAATCATCCGGCACGGTTAGGATAGGGGCGGTTATCAACTTCTGCTTCAACGTCTCGAAGGCCAATGCACATCCATCTGTCCAAACAAACGGTACCTCCTTACGCGTAAGCTTGGTTAACGGCTCAGCTAAACGAGCGAAGTTCTCCACAAATCTTCTGTAGTAACCGGCGAGTCCAAGAAAACTTCTTATCTCTGCAACATTCTTCGGAACAGGCCAATCTCGAACTGCTGCAATCTTCTCGGGATCAACGGCGATTCCATCGCCCGACACGACATGCCCCAGAAACTTCACTTCTTCCAACCAGAATTCGCACTTACTCATCTTCGCGAATAGTTTCTCCTGTCTCAGCGTTTGCAGTGCGATCCTTAAGTGCTCAGCATGCTCCTCCGGACTCTTCGAGTATACCAGAATGTCGTCAATGAATACCACAATAAACTGGTCCAAGAACGGTGAAAAGATCCTGTTCATCAAGTCCATAAATATTGCCGGCGCATTAGTCACTCCGAAGGGCATCACTAAATACTCGAAATGCCCATACCGAGTTCGGAACGCCGTCTTGCAAATGTCTTCTGCTTTCACTCGGACCTGATGATATCCTGATCGTAAGTCCAGTTTCGAGAATACCCTCGCGCCACTAAGCTGCTCAAAAAGTTCTCCAATGCGAGGGATCGGGTATTTGTTCTTAATAGTCACCCGGTTTAATTCTCGGTAATCGATGCACATCCTTCTCGTGCCATCCTTCTTCTTTACTAAAAGAACTGGAGCTCCCCAAGGTGAGTTGCTGCTTCGAATCCATCCCTTCTCGAGTAATTCACCCACCTGTTTCTTAACCTCTTCCAATTCCACCGGTGCCATCGGATAATAAGATTTTGATACTGGCGCTGCACCAGGAATGAGGTCAATCGCAAACTCCACATCTCGCTTCGGCGGTAGGCCTGAAATATCTTCAAACACATCCATAAAGTCGCGGACAACTGCCGGCTCTTCATTTCTATCCGCAACCATAGCCGCAAGAACATTGTCCGTCGGCCTAGCCCTAAACTCGACTGGCCCGACAGAACTGCTTCCTCCGATGAAAGTAAACTCAGGGTGTCCGGGAATCTGGAAAATTACTTTCCTTGCCCTACAATCAATGTGTGCGTGGAAAGTGCCAAGAAAATCCATTCCCAAGACTACTTCATAACTGCCCGTATCAATCACCAAGAAATCCGCAAAAAGCTCCCGTCCACAAACAACAACCGTACAATCTCTACATTCCTTACTAGCTATGATTTTCCCATTCCCAGTGTGTATGTCCTAAAAACTAGACAGGGTCGTGCAGGTGATCGAGTGTGTAGTTATAAAATTTGATGACATAAAACAGTGGGATGCTCCGGAATCAAATAATGCCAAAGCAGGAAAACCACGAACGAGTACAGTACCTGAAACCACTTCTCCTGATGCCTTGGCTTCCTCAGCTGTCAAAGTGAAAGCTCGACCCTGGTTGGGTCCTTGTGTCAGCTGCTTCTGCCCTTGGAACGGTCTCTGCGGAGGCTTCCGTATATCATCTCTCGTGCGAAACTTCGACGGACAAGTACCAACTGCGTGATCGGCTGCCCCACAAACCATACAAAGTCCTAGTCTCCTTCGACAATCCTTCTGCACGTGCCCAGGTAATCGGCAGTAATCACAAATCACGCTCTTCCTTCGATCAACGATCACAGGCTTCTTCATTGGCGCTACACCTCGACGGTCCACTGGAATACCTCTGCGCCCATGATCTCGGTTAGGTACAAATGCAGGCTTACTGGCCGCAGCTGCTGTCTGGTGAAGGTTCCCTTTCGATCCTGATAAACTCTGCTGCTCTCTGGCTGCCGTAAGAACCTGCGAGAAAGTGGTCAAACCCAGGGAGACAATCTGCCTCTGGATGTCCACATCCAAACTGCGCAAGAACCTTCGCGCCCTGTCTGCCTCCTTGGCGACTAATGGTCCAGCGAAACGGCTAAGTCTCGTCCACTCCGCTGCATGCACATCCACAGCTGCTCCATTTTGTTTCAGCCCAATAAATCTCTCCTCCATTTCCTCCCGTGCAGTCCGCGGGAAGAACTTTTCCAAGAAACTTTTGGAGAAATCCGCCCAACTGATTGGCTTGGACAGGCGGGTCTCCTCCACAAGCCACCACTCTCGGGCGTAATCCACCAGCTGAATGCGCACCACATCAACTTTCTTGTCTTCTGGGATCTGTGCTGCAATCAGTAAATTCTCCATGTCCACGAGCCACTGCTCGGCTGGCAACGGCTCCTCCAAGCCAGTGAAAGTAGTAGGACCCAACCGTCTGAAATCTGCCACGGTCCCTACCCGGTCAACTGGTTTCGCTACAGCGGTGTTTACAGACTGCTGAATAGCTTGCAAACCCTCCTGAAATGAATCTGCTTGCTGTTGGATCAGCTCAGTTTGCCTCTTCTGATTTTCCAACATCCCACGTATCACTCCTAACATGGCGGCTTCATCCACACGCCTCTGATACGTCTTGAAATTCTTATCTGCCATGGTCCTGAAATCAAAACAAACAACATTAGCATGATGATAGATTCAATATATATAAATCAAGGCTAGAACTCCAAGATACTTAAATAGAGTGCTGCATTGTAGCTATGCCGCGGTATCATAGCCGCAATTACTTAACTCCACCCAAGTCGCCTAAGTCCTAGAGATAACAAGAAGTTAGGTTTTCAAGTTTGACAATGCAAAGTAAGTTTGCATGTCGACATGATCTGGAAGAATGATTCAAGGACGGTAAAACGGTCAAGGTGGCAGGACATGTTTCCTAATCACGGGTATTCTGATTTGTGTATCGGGTGCGATACCCAACTACAAAGAATCAACCCAATTAACCTATGGCTCTGATACCATAAAACCATGTCACGCCCCGCTTCCCAGAGTACGCAAGATTTGGGCACGTGACATAGCCAACCATGCTACCTGTGGGTAGGAAGTATCCATCCACAGTCACATTACGGTTGTAAAGATATCAAGAACAGAAAAAAATAAACTAAACTAATACATGTCCAAATCCATAATAACAAGAATCAATAAACAATACGTGCGGAAGCTAATGATCCAATACAATGAACAAACAGTATGTCCCATAATGCGGGCTCACATCTGGAAATGAAATGACATAAATGAACTAAACTCTAAAGAACTCACAGTTCAGGCTGCTGGCTGAAGTGCTCCTGCTCGGTCGACGACAAAGGTATGGAATCTGGGCCATGCAAAACCCAGACGTCAGCGCGTCATGATATCAAGTATATAGCATAAACATGGTAATAAACAATGCAAGCATGAACATGAATAAAGCAGTAAAAAGAGGTAACAAGCAGGGTAAGGTGCAGTGGTGACTAAACTGTCCTATCAGGTTTTCTACTCTATAGTCTTTGAAACCAATTGATGAATCGTCGATGTAACTCAATAGTGTCCCGTGCGTGCCCGGGACCACGGTCATGATCCTCGGGGCTGAATCCGAGACGTGCCGCTAAGCAGTAAAAGGTAGTAGGATAGATGAGTGATGTCAGCATCAACACTCCGGAGCTGGCCAAGCCCGTAAGACTGATCAGAACAATGTATCGAACTGTTG
This sequence comes from Agapanthus africanus, assembly GCA_030015575.1. NCBI lineage: Eukaryota > Viridiplantae > Streptophyta > Magnoliopsida > Asparagales > Amaryllidaceae > Agapanthus > Agapanthus africanus. The sequence goes on along the minus strand of CM057339.1, from coordinate 193,772,217 downwards.
AGTTACAAGTCGGTTTCACCTTTGATTTCCCCATACCCCCAAACTATGTATGTCAGTCAGGTATTCAGTAGTCAAGGACTAATGCCAACACAAGTCAAGTAAAGGTAGGTCTGTCTGGATCGACAGCAGGAATGGTTAGGTCTGTCGGCATTAGGCACGAGATCAGGAACAAGTAATGTCATGGTACAACGGGATGAGTCGGTAAGTATGTATATGTCAGGTGTAGCAGGGTCAGGCCAATATGTCGTGCAATCGGTAAGTGCTCACAACAGGTACACAATCAATAATGAACAGTAGCAGGAAACAGTAAATAACAATATTAATCTAGGTAAACACAGTGATGTTTCGTATTCTCTTATTAATCCGGTTCACGCACCTTTGAGGTGCAGTAGCCACAAGACGAACAATATCGATAATATACGTAATGGAGTTACATGAATTTGAACTAAGCACAATAATTGTCTCATGAGTGATTTTAACAAATGAAGTGGGGATGATCTACTTGGTTTGATTAGTTAAGTATGAATTAATAGCAGACCGGTTAAAGCGAGCAATGATTTCATTGATTTAAAGTTACGGATAATCGTGGCTAGCAATTCTAAGTTATAAAAGGTATCGATGTTATATTAGTTGTGTGGTTATAATATGATGATTAAGTTGTAGCATGTTAAAGCAAGTATTCGGATACTTGCCTCGGCGGTTCCGCAAACCGAAACACGGATGCGATGTCGGCAGAAACGCGATATGAAAGCACGGGCCACGGATCGAGTCCCAACAGAGGTCAACGGGATCACACGGACCAGGGGACTTCGCTGGAGCGTCGGGTTCGTCAGACGGCACGGTCGGATTCCGGCAAAATGTCATCGGTAACAAGTTAGCAACAAGATACGATACACGCAAAATAACGACCAGCGGGGGGGTTGTACCAAAAGGAAAGAGAAGGAAACTTACAGGGAGACACCAGGGGGTGACCGCGGCGGGTTCGACGGCACTGGAACGCCGGCGAGGCCGCGACGGTGGCAGCGAAGGTTGGAACAGCCGCTGGGCTTGCTGGAGAGGGGTGCGACGAGTGGAGGAGGGTGTGGTCGGCTCTGGTGGTCGTGGGAGAGAGAGAGGTGGTCGGAGGTGGCGTCGACGAGGTCGCCGGCACGTTTCTCCGGCGAACAGCGGGGTAGGCGATGGGTTAGGGCTCGGGTTTACTGTTCCGGCGAGGGGAGGAAGGAAACGACAACGAGGTCTCGACGAGTAGGGTGAAAGGGGGTCGCGGGGTCGTCGACGATGACGGGTGGCGTCGACGGCGAGGTTTGCGCGGGTGGAGGCGAGGTCGGGAATGGGTCGCAGGCGCGGAGAGGAGCGGGAGAACGGGGAAAAGAGGGTAGGTGGGTGTGGTGGAGGTCGTGGTGGTGAGGGCGGCGACGGCAAGGTCGCAAGGAAGTCGGCGACGGGATCGCGAGGGCTAGGGTTAGCGTCGGGCTCGTAAGGAGGAAGATGAGTGAGGGAGGCGGCTGCGAAGGTTACGTATATATATAGATGAGAGAGAGAGAGATAGGAGAGAGAAAGTGAAAGATTGAGGGAAGAGAGAGAAAGAGGAGAGAGGCAGAGAGAGAGATGGAAAGGAGGGGGCCCACGAGCTCAATAAGAGCTCGTGATTGGCCACGAGATTAGATTGAGAAGGAAAATTGCGTAGGATTTGAGGGGTTTCTGTTGTGAATTAAAGATTTTAGTGTATATATATATATTCGATATTAAATTTAAATGGGCCATTTTGGCGCGAAATGAAACATTTCCAAATCGAGCCCGGGTCGCGCCCAAATGTTCCAAATTCAAATTATAGGATTTTAAGCGGGTTCCAAATTTTGAAAAGAGGTGTTTAGTGATTAAAATGCATGCCCCCAAGTCGGACACTTGCACGCGCGCGTAGTCGCCCACGCTGACCCGTTTGACCAAACGGAAAGGAATCTCGACACGCGGACGCTACCACGCGACTAGTGGCGACGAGTAGGCCAACATGGACATCTTAAATTTCATTTTTGGAGTTAAAATTTGTTATGTGCCAAAATGACTTAACCGGGTAAAATTTAGCAATAAACACCAGAAAATCAGGAAAATTGGAAAGAGCAATAAATAACCCTCAACTAGTAATATACATAGTATTATTGGGCTCGGGTGTTACAAAAATCCCCTAAGAACATTGAGAGCTTTGCTCTGAAAAGATGATATAATAATAATAATAATAATAATATAAAATGCCATCTTTAACTTCCAAGATCCATGAAGAATTCTTAAGAGTTTTTCTATATGATTTGAAAGGAGCAAAGCTCCATTAATGAATTAAGAAAATCCAAGGAAAATCTTTTAGAGAGCAGCGCTCTATTAATGGAACCCTAATAGGGTTCTCCTTAGTCCTCTTTAGACCCCTTTAGTGCAAAGCTCTGCTAAGTGAAACCCTAAAAGGGTCTTCTTTAGATCAGGGATCTATTGAGAGAAAGGCTCTTAAAATTGATTTAATTTAATCCAAATTAATTTTTTACCTAAAATTCTCTAAAGTTTGAACTTTTAAAAGTGTTTAAACAAAAGAGCAGGGCTCTGAGATTCTGAAAATAAATTTTTTGGAGATGATGATCATCTGTGAAGGACCAAAGGTCCTATTTATAGGCATCAAATTCCCTTTCAACTTCCAAAAGTTGCCGCAACGGTTGGAATTCTGCCACCGTTGTGCTCGCGTTTGGGGTTACGTAAGCGCAACGGTAGGGGGGGCATTTGTTTACCCCAATCAGAGCAAAGCTCTGTTCAAATTCCAAGACGTGAGATGAAGCAACGCTTCCGATTCCCCCAATCAGAGCAAAGCTCTACTTTGAAAATTTAAACTTTAATAAATGAAGCAACGCTTCAGATCCTCTGCGCTGTGCGCAGGGCGCCACGTGTCAAAATCAGTCATGCCAGCGCAGAGAGCGCAGCGCCCGAGGCAGCGCGCCCAATCAGAGCAAGACTCTATTTAAAATAAAAAATTAAAGGAAGAAACGCTTCAGTTGCGCAATTACGCAAGCGCTGCGCGACACGTGTCAGCGCAGTTGCGCCGGCGCAGTTGCACCGCGCTGTGCGCCGCGCGACAAGTGTCAGCGCAGTTGCGCTGCGTGACACGTGTCAAGCGCTGGGGCGTTTGCGCCAAACAGAATTAAAATTCTAGTAAGATCCTTCTGTTCTTGTTAAAACAAGAAGATTGTCTTCTGTAAAACAGAAGCCCTTGGATCAAAGATCCAACGGTGGGGAAAATTCCCCAAATCACTCAGAGAATGATCTCTTTAACAAACTTAATAAATTTATGGGCACTATATAAAGACCCATAGACCCCAATTCAAAGGACATCAACATTGAGAACATCAAGAACTTCACAGAGAGAACTTTGAAGGATTGTGAGAAGAATTCAAGAACAAAAAAATAGGTAAAAAACCTTTATTCAAGAAGAACTTCTTCTGAATAGATCATTGATCTAAGAACAAGATCAATGATCTTCAATAAAAACTAAATAATAACAGTTCCTTGCACTTTTTTATGAACAATTGGATCTGGAATCTTAAAGATTCCCCTCTTAAATCCAAAATTGGATTAAGTCATTAAATCAGTGCCTTGCACTTGCAAATCTGCACTGTTGCGCTCTTGGGTTGGCGCAAGCCACCAGAGAGCGCCACGTGTCAGCTCCAAGACAACTTGCGCTATGAGCTTTTAAAATAAAGCATTGCTCTCTGAAATTGGTGCAACTCACCAGAGCGCGCCACGTATCAGCAGCGCACTGCGCTAACTGCGCTTGCGCTCACCAGAGCGTGACACGTGTCACCTCCATATGCGCTTGCGCTCAATAATTGGCGCAAAGCGCCTGACAAGCCACTATCAAGTAATTAATGCACTGCATTATTTACAGAAGGGCCAAGCCCAATTAAAAAGGCCTAACAGGACTAATAAATGAAATGCATTATTTTAAAAAAAGGGCAGAGCCCAAACAAAAACAGATGCTCTGCATCATTTACAAAGGGACTGAGCCCAAATCAAAAAGGCCTAGCAGGCCAGAATAAAATGCAGTGCATTATTAAACAGGGGCAAAGCCCTAGCACAGGCCTAATAGGACAAAGATAAATAAAATCGTTGAACATTTTTCAACTGGACTTAGCCCAATCATGGCCATAAGTCCTCAAATTAAATTGACTGAGCACGGCTGCTCTCTTAAATTAATTTACATCCGGTTCAAGAGTACAGCTCCGAACTCCTCTGACACCTATTGTTGTAATCCTTCAACGACGTCAGAGAGGTGACGGGTCCCGACAACCACACATCGCTACGGTCTGCGGGGTCCCTAAACTCGTGGACCGAAACGTCCTTAAACTAATATTCGTCCCTAGATGGGAATGTTGGACCGAAATGTCCCTAAACTAATATTCGTCCCAAAATGGGAACGTTGGACCGAAATGTCCTTAAACTAATGCTCGTCCCCAAATGGGAATGATGGACCACCATGTCCCTAAACTGGAGATGGACCACCGTGTCCCTAAACTGGAGATGGACCCATACGTCCCTAAACTGGAACATGGACCACCATGTCCTTAAACTGGAAATCGACCGCAACGTCATTAAACTAAACAATAGAGCCAATTGCTCTTTTGTCGGATCTAAACGATCCCGTTAAGTTGATCTTAGTCTCAAACTGGACTAACGTATCCTTAACGAACGTTTAAGTTGATCTTAGCCTCAATATGGCTAACGTATCCTTAAACTAAAACACCAAACCCAAATCCAAGTAAATACGGATTTGGACTAATCCACGCCCTACGGGCGACGGCATCACTTAGTCTCCGTATACAATCCATGGGCAACCACAAACAAAACAAACACACACGACGCGAAGTGAACTTCTGGAGCAGGAGAAAGTGGCTACCGCGATGCGGTAGCGTAATTAACTGCAGGGGCTTGCGCCTGCAGGGAAGAGCGTCCCCACAATAAAAAAACCCCTCAAGCGAGAGGGAATCTGACGAAGTCTGCTACATCGGCCGCATCCATCTAAACCTCCGATACACGGTGCCATAAATCAACTTGGCATCTTCGGAGAGGTGGACGGATAAAACCAAATAGCATCTGCTCCGAATTTCAGGCCAGACGTCCACCGCGTCTCCACCGCGTCATTCGGAGGGGAACAACCTATGCCCCGCCTATCTGGAATTCATCCATCGATAAGTGCTCGGACCTGAGGTGGATGCCATAGCCCTTCGTAAAACTTTGCTTCAGACTCCATTTGATCTAACCGGCATCCACACTTTTTGATGTAATCCCGCATCTTGGGCGCATAGTACCTGGGATTGAGGACGGCCCTTATGCCTCTTTCGTATGGAAGGCATGCGACAGAAAAATCGTCCGGGTGCACAACGGGGTTTGACCCATAAAACAGGATGCCCTTCTGTCCACTTTTCCTCCCGGGAACGTAGAAAGTTTTCAGCTGGTCCACGGTGGAGACTGACAACGCATCGAGCTCTTTGCACATCTGCTCCGGTACCCTTGTGATGGCCAGGGACCCTTCTGCAATTTCGAAGGTCTCTCGTAGTTTCGCTTGTTGCATGGGGGTCCAATCTGCACCGCTGTTGCACGGCAGGTCCTCTTCCTCCGACTCTTCAGTGTCACTGCCAAGATGAGGGCGGACTTTGCTGCTAGATGGGGCTTTAGTAACAGATTCATCCGTATCGCTACCGAAATGAGGGCGAGTTTTACGGAAGGATGGACTTTCAGCGTCGGACTCATCAGTGTCGCTACCGAAATGCGGGCGCACTTGGGCGTTTTTGCTTTTGAAAGTGACAGCCGGCTCAGATTTGCCTTTGAGTCTTGGGGCCGCTCTATCCTCAGTCAGTTGTGGTTTAGCATTTTGGTGGTTCATAAAGTACCGAGAATCTTCATATCGGACTTCATGCACACCGAACGGCTGGATGTCTCCGTCAATGCGTCTTTCTTCGCCATTTTTAGTATACTTCATGCATTGATGGAGAGTTGACGGGACGATGCCGTAATCGTGGAGCCACGGCCGTCCCAAGAGAATCTTATAAGACGTGTCGGCGTCGATCACGTATATCTTAGCTTCAGTTTGCAGATCCCTGAATTTGATCGGCAGAGCTATGGACCCCAGAACTTGCTGGCAATTTTGGTTGAAGCCTTGAATGACAATCCTTTCCCTTGACAGGTGTCGGACGTCCATTGACAAACTCTTCAGAGTTCCGAAGTTCATGATGTTCACTGAGGACCCCGGATCAATCAATATGCGATTAATTCGATCTCCGTCGCTGTACCCGGTTACGTAAAGCGGCCGATTATGCTCAGCTGTTCCCAGTAGCAAGTCTTCATCCTTAAATGTGACTGCGGCGGCTTGCAAAGTGTACCGAGCTTCTTTCATATTAATTTCTGCAAAGCGAGCCTGATACCGCTCAGGGTTTTGTAGAGCGTGAATGAGGACATCTCTAAGCTCCTTAGATAGGACCAAGGCATCGTAGATGCTCAGGAGAGACAGAAGCTTCCGGAGATGAGCCAAGACATTATAGTCCACCGAGGAAGGACTTGAGTTTTCATCTGCCGGCTCTCTGCCATCTTCCTCATTAGCCACCTGTTTTTCCTTCCTTTTTGGGGCGTTGCCCTGATTTGGCGGTAGAGCCCTGCCGCTTCTGAGCTGGATTTGATTGGCCTTTGTGGCAAGCTCCTCGTCCTCTTCGGGAAAACAGAGCTCCCCCTCAGAGTCGCTGCCCAGATGGATGGCGTAGCAGGTCACTATAGGGATCTTTTCATTGGAGTCTTCCTCTAACTCCTCCAGAATTTCAGCCGCTCGTATAGGGAGGAATTCCATCAATTGAATCAGAGTTCTTTCCTTCTGTTCATATTCTTCAAGGGAATCGATATATTTTTGAATGGTCGATCTCCCTGCAGACTCCTTTTCGCGCCGAGCTGCACTTCTCTTCTTCTTGAGCTTCTTGGATTTTGAGCTTGATGGAGCCGCATTGGCAGCTGGACTGGTAGGCTTCTTCTGCCCTTCCCATTCCGTCCTGGGCTCTTTTCGAAGTAACTTTATCATCTTCTTCGTCTTATTAGATATGTGCGTACTCCACGGAGGCCGCGATGAGTCCGTTTCATTTCTTAGGGCAGCAGGTTCGGCTGTCTGCTCCCAGAAAGCTTCAACTTTTGTTTGTATAAATTTGGTGGTTGCAACTTGATTGTTCACCAACATACTTTTGGACAGCTCGATCTCTCCAGCCTTGTACTGCTTCTCGACCCAGTCTTTGAAGATATAGAAATCCTCGATCGCATGGCTCAATACTCGGTGGTACGGGCAATACAGAGGATTGTCGGTCATTTTTGCTTCTTGGGGTCTTTTCGACTCTGGCAATTGTAGACCGTTGTTCAAGGCATCTTTAAATATCTTACGGACCTTGTCCCTTCTGAAAGAGTAAACCTTGTTCTGCTTCTCCTCTAGGGAAGGCCCATCTCCTCCCAGCAATGGCTTTCGAGACCGGTTGGTTTTGGATTCGCTCGCCCTTCGCTTTTCTTCATTGTCGGACGCATTGAAGACATTGGTACCGCTGGAACTCCCGCTTCTACGGCTGTCGTCCCGCTTGCTTTTCCAAGTTTTGTCTCTCTGAGAGTCCGGTGGGGACTCTTGCTTCGAGCGTTCCAGCATTTGGACTTTCTTGGTTAGCTCCTGAAATGTCTTGAGGCCCGCTGTACACAAGAATGGGACCATCCAATTGTTGAGGTTCCCAATGAGAAGGCTGACGGACTGGTCCTGCTCCAGCGGTGGTTCGCACCTGACTGTGAGATTACGCCATCGGACGATAAAGTTGGTGTTGCTTTCATTCTTCCCCGGCTTGGTCCTCATAAGGTCGGCAATGGAGATTTTATCACCGGCGCTCATGAACCTTTGCCGAAACAGAGACTCCATTTGGGCAAAGGTAATGATGGACCCGTCTGGTATACTCGCGTACCAGTCGAAGGCGACACCGGTCAGGCTGTTGACAAACTGACGAAGAAGGAGCGCGTCATTGCCCCCTGTATTTTTACACGAGGCTTTGAAGTGGGAGACGTGCTGATTTGCATTCCCCGTTCCATCGAATCTTCCGAATTTAGGAATGACGTAGCCTCTCGGGAACTCGATCAGATCGTAGTGTGCGGGATACGGCCGCCCACTACTGCTAATTTCTTTCTGAGCTTCAGCTTCGGCCACCAATGTTTTAACTTTGCTGGTGACCAAATCCATTATCCGATCTTGTGTTAGCGGGATAGTGCTATCTGGGGCCAAGGCATCCCTAGAAGCGGAATGTGGCCGGCTTTCGTGCGGCTTGACCATTCTTGGACCCAAAGAAGCAGGTAATGGCTGCTTCGGATTGTCATCACCCGGCTGATTAGTAGCGACTTGTACTTGATTGGGAGGCGCTCGAGAAATTTGAGCCGTAAGTTGCATCACAACGTTCGTTAAGTTGTCAATCTTTGAATAGAGCTTGGCCATCTCTTTATCTTTGCTCCTGAGCTGCTTTCGAAGCTCTTGAAGCAGCTCTTGCTCAGCAGTCCTGGGGCGGAAAGTCGGCTCTTCCTCGCTGTCCGAGCTTGACTCTGCATGGATCGAGGGGTCTTTTTGCCTATCATCCTCATCGAGAGGGTTTTCTTCATCCAGTGGAGGCGGCTGTTCTTAGGCAGCGGCGACCACATTCAAGCCAGATTGGGCTTGGGATATGGTGGCCCCATCCTTGCTTTTGCTGCGAAGGTTGTCTCCGGGGAGCCCGCCCTCCATATAGACCGTATGGATAATATATCCAGCCGTCTTTTTATTGTCGGCAGTTGATTTCACAGATCGCTGTCTTGACCCCCCTGTTTCAGTAGCGGGCAGTCGATTGAAGGCGGATGGCCTGGCCGGATTCTTGAATGGTGCTGGCGCTTCTTTTCCGGATTTGCCCCGCTGCTTTCGTGCGGCACAGAGCACCTGATAGACCTTTGATGAGACGGTGTCATACTTTTTCAGTTGGGGCCGGGACACGTCTCTTTGTAGCATTGTTCGGACCGCTGTCTTCTTGATTCTGGCGGTCATAGAATTTTTCTGAACCCACTTCAGAGGCTCGAAGGAATTGCTGATTCTTACGTTCGACTCAGCCGTCATCGCGGGGCGACCCTGCACTTGGAACTTCATAAGATTCCATTTGGCCGAAGCCCTGGCCCTCTTGTTGGCTCGATACCTGAGCCGCTTCTGCCTTAATTTTTTTGTTCTAAGCACCTGGCACACTTCGGCTCTTTGGGAAGACGCCGTAGACTGGACGATGGAGGGCTTTGGAGATACGCTCGATTGTGCATTTGTTGGAGTCATCGCCTGAGCTCGTCCGCAACATTTGATGTTGCCCTTTGTACCGAAATTCTTGCCCCCAGTTGGAGCGCCAGAGAGTCGTTCAGACACCGTCTTAAGTTTCGGTTGTGGTGCCTTAGCGATCACAACGTTTGGCCTCTTGCCCCTTAAGACCGTCTTGGCCACCTGTTTTTCCGGGATTTCTGCCAGATGAGCGCTTCCGGCAGGGTAGATGATGACGGAGCCAAACTGGCGGGGCAATTCATCCCACTGTCGACTGAGGCTTGCGGGGAGAACCACACGAGCATTGATCTTGACCACGTACGGAATCGGGGTTGCTTTAGAAGTTGAATTTGTCTCAGGAGACATTGTCGTCGAAAGTTGATTGCTGCACGAAAAAAAAACATCATTTCACTATAGGCAATCGATATGTATATTGATTGAGTTCGCATGAACATTTAACCCGAAATATGGGAGGAGAGAAAGGTCCCACCGGGCGTGCCAGAATCTGTAGGGTGTTTTTCGTCACCCCATTGAGATGGGAATACGCACGCGCTTGTCAGGCGTACTACATATTCTCCCTGCCTAGGGTAGGCCGGGGTTTTATTGATTGTGGGGATCCAAATCTCCGGTAGCCGCGGACTAAGCTGCCGTTAATTACCCCTCACCTTTGGGGCGAGGGAACCTCCGATTAACGGGTTAAACTGGTCATGCGAACTCAATGTGCAGTGTACGTGTGTTTTGTTTTGGAGGGGGGTTTAAATATATCGGGAGCCACGCAGAGTTTTTACGGGGGTCCCGCTACCCGGATAGCGGGCTGGGGGTCAAGGGGGCTAGCAGCCCCCATGCGGGGTGCGGGGCAGCGCCCCGCCCCAAAATGTTTTGGGGAGGGGGACAATGTTGTGGAGTGTGTGTGTATCTGTACATATATATACATGTATATATATAAAAAAGGGGGGAAAGCGCCCAAAGGACGCGTGGGGTCAGCACCTTGAGCGCTGTGCGCTTAGGTGCTGTGCGCTTAGGCGCTAGCACGCCACGTGTCGACACGTGGGCGCTTTGCGCTTGAGCGCAAGCGCGCCATGTGTCGGCACGTGTGCGCTTTGCGCTTGAGCGCAGGGCGCTGGAGCGCAAGCGCGCCACGTGTCGGCATGTGGGCGCTTGAGCGCAAGCGCGCCACGTGGGCGCTTGAGCGCAAGCACGCCACGTGGGCGCTTTGCGCTTGAGCGCAGGGCGCTGAAGCGCAAGCTCTCCACGTGTCGGCATGTGGGCGCTTTGCGCTGGGCGCTTGAGTGCAAGCGCGCCACGTGTCGGCACGTGGGCGCTTTGCGCTGGAGCGCAGGGCGTTGGAGCGCAAGCGCGCCACGTGTCGGCATGTGGGCGCTTTGCGCTGGAGCGCAGGGCTTGAGCGCAAGCGCGCCACGTGTCGGCACGTGGGCGCTTTGCGTTAGAGCGCTAGCGCGCCACGTGTCGGCACGTGGGCGCTTGGGCGCCGGCGAGAAAAAGAGGCTTTTAGCCCCAGAAATTCTCGAAAGAGAAATTAGGGTGGAGTTAAAACTCCTAAGATGTTTTGGGGTTGATGAAAAGGATTCTTCTTCTTTCTCCTCTGGTTGCCGGATCTTGAAGATCAAGAGATATGAGTTTTTAAAAATCTATTCTTTTTGAGATCTAATGGAAGATCTGGGTTCCCCTTTATGGGTTTTGTGGTGAAAAACTATTTAGTTTTATAGAATGAAGAGTAAAACTCTTGATTTAATTCAAAAGAAAGAAGAAAGTTTTGGAACCTTGAAGAAGGAGAAAAGATCTCAGATCTAAAATTTTTTGGAGAGAGAAAAAGTTGTTGGGATTTTTCCATTATCCTTGCCTTTATAGGCTATACAGTTTACACATAGCCCCTTGGGCTTCACAAAATGGCATTTTGCCTATCCCACGGCTCATGTGCCATTTCTTTTTGCACATAAGCCATGGGCTTTACAAAAATTTGGCTTTATGCCTATTTTTCTTACATTTATCCATAAAATAAAATAAAAGAAATACAACAAAATTATTTATTACAAAATTTTTATCTTGGCATGGGGGAGGCCGGCCGCTTCATGTTCGGGCTCGACCCGGGCATGGGCCCACTGGATCTGGGCTTGGGCCCACTTGGCTTGGGGTTGGCTTTGATTTTGACTTGGTCAACCGGGGTGTAAATTTTACCCCAACAAGAATTGCTCCACTCCATGTGCTTTCGCTTCTGGGTGGTTCATTAGTATGGCAGTCTGTTGCTGCTGCCCTTCCAGGAGGCTCTTAATTGCCTCGAGTAGTACCGTCTGCTCGTTGATCGGAGCTACAACAGTAGGTGTAAGTGGAAGAGATGGTGGTATGGTGTTGCCGATCGCGTTGGTGCTAGTATTGTTTGGGGAATCCATAACCTTGAAAGAAAAATAGGGTTATGATAGATTCAAGAAATATGAAATATAAAGAATGTTTAGTTGCCGAGTCTTATAATTCTTGTGTTATATTGCTTAGGTTTCCATACAGAACTGACCCTGCATGGTAGGGTTCCATGCAGAACTAACCTGCATGGGCCGCCAACAAAACCTGCTACGCCCCGCTTCCCAGAGTACGGTAAGGAGACGTGATGGGTCACGCGACGTATTTACTCAGAAGTAAACATGCTAAGCGTATATAAGCAATATAATGTAAATGTACACAAAAAAGACATGAGATGTAAATGAACATCAACTTTTTATTTATTAAACATTCTTTACAATACAATGCTGGAAAGTAAATACAAGGCTGGAAAGCAATGCCTAAACAACGGCATGAAATTGAAAATAAAAGTATATACAAATGTCTAGAGCTCTGGGTCGTCGACGAACTGCTCCAAGTCTTTTGAGCTGGGCTCGATATCTAGAGAGTCGGGTCCTCCTGACAACATTCCAAAGAAAGAATAGAAAGGGAATATCGTCAGCGAACAGTCGCTCGGTAAATCCCAAAGAGAGATGGAAATAGACTGATCAGGTAATAAGAATATAACTGGTATAATGTTGATAGTTATGTTAACGCAGTTGTTCTCCGCCGAAAGACGTGACCGGGACGTTAGGACGTCAGGCCTGAATTTCGAGGGCAGATGTTATTTGGTTTTATCCGTCCACCTCTCCGAAGATGCCAAGTTGATTTATGGCACCATGTATCAAAAGTTTAGACGGATGCGGCCGTTGTAGCAGACTTCGTCAGATTCCCCCTCGTTAAGGGTTTTTTTTTATTGTGGGGACGCTCTTCCCTGCGGACGCAAGACCCTGCAGTTAATTACGCTACCGCATCGCGGTAACCACTTTCTCCTTCTCCAGATGGTCACTTCGTGTCATGTGTGTTTGTTTTGTTTTTGGTTGCCTGTGGATTGTATACGGAGACTAATTTATGTTGTTGCCCGTAGGGCGGGGATTAGTCCAAATCCGTACTTTTTTAGATTTGAGTTTGGGTTGGGTTTAAGGATCGTTAATCTCATTTGAGACTAAGATCAACTTAAACGTTTGTTAAGGATACGTTAGTCTAATTTTAGACTAAGATCTACTTAACAGGATCATTTAGATCCAACAAAAGAGCATTTGGGCTCTATTGTTTTAGTTTAGGGACACTGCGGTCCATAAGTTTAAGGACATCATAGTCCATGGAGTTTAAAAACATCATAGTCTAGTTTAGAGACATCATAGTCTGTAAAGTTTAAGAACATCATAGTCCATGAGTTTAAGGGCCCCACAGTCCATGGTAGTTTAGAGACATCATAGTCTGTAAAGTTTAAGGACATCATAGTCCATGAGTTTAAGGACCCCACAGTCCGTAAAGTTTAAGGACGTCATAGTCCATGATTTTAAGGAACCGACAGTCCATGGAATGTCTGGTTGTCGGGATCCGTCACCTCTCTGAAGACGTTGAAGGATTACAACGATAAATATCAGAGGAGTGAAGAGATATACCCTTGAACCAATATTGGTTGGGGGATCAGTAGTTGGATTGATTTAAGGATCGTTAATCTCGTTTGAGATTAAGATCAACTTAAATGTTTGTTAATGATACATTAGTCTAATTTTAGACTAATATCTACTTAACAGGATCATTTAGATCCAACAAAAGAGCATTTGGGCTCTATTGTTTAGTTTAGGGACATTGCGGTCCAAAGTTTAGATGCAAACATGGGTTTGGAAATGCACCAGATAGTTATTGGTCATTGGGACCCACCACCTCTCTGAAGACGTTGAAGAATTACAACGACATGTATCAGAGGTGTGAAGAGATGTACCTTTGAACCAAATGCCAGATTGAGAAGCAATGGGATGAACATTACTTTGAATGCCATCAAAGATCAATTTTGAAAGACCTGAACATGATTAGGGCTCGGTTAAAAACAAGGTTTTGGCTTTGGGAGACTTAGCTAACTTGGGCTAAGATTGGCCTATCATAGTGTTAAACACTAGCATATGTTCGGCGCTCACGTGCTCCCACATGAGGTCTTAAAGTGTTATCTAAGCACTGAAGATTTGAAGCGCTCACGTGAGGTCACGTGAGGCGTTTTGAAGTAGTGTTAAACACTGGAGATATGAAGCGCTCACGTGGGGTCACGTGAGGTATTTGAAATACTGAAGATATGAAGCGCTCACGTGGGGTCACGTGAGGTGTTTGAAATAGTGTTAAACACTGAAGATTTGAAGCGCTCACGTGGGGTCAGATGAGGTGTTTGAAGTATTGTTAAACACTGAAGATATGAAGCGCTCACGTGGGGTCACGTGAGGTGTTTGAAATAGTGTTAAACACTGAAAGTTTGAGGCGCTCACGTGAGATCACGTGAGGCGTCTGAGATTTGGAACAGCTTCTTTGAATTTATTCCCTTTTTCTCTTCTGAGTGCTGAACACTATTGAGGGGTCACGTGATGTCACGTGAGGCGCCCTGAAATAGAAACTGCCTTGGGTTTATTCCCCATTTTTCTTCTAAAGGGCTTGTTCAGGGGTCACGTGGGAGCACATGACCTGATCTAAAAAATAGGGTTTATTCCCTTTTCTCTTTTGTAAGTGCTGAGCACTTCTCAGGGGTCACGTGACTAGATCTCAGCCTTTCCCTTTTTTTTCCCTCAAAGGTATTCACGTAGAGACACGTGAGCTTTTATTGTGTAACATTGAACACTAATATGCATCACCAGGCTGTTCTTCTATGGTTCTGAGGAATCAAGTTCTCCTTTGTTCTTTGCAGGGATTAATTTCTTTTTAAAGAGTTAAACCCTAGTTTTAGAGGAATTAAATTCCCATATGTTTTGTAAGAGTTAAACTCTTTTGGACTCAGTTCTTTCCCTTAGGTTTTGGATCTGCATGACAGAAACTCCCCGATGAGAATTAAATTCTCAACTTGTGGAGAGATCAGTTTCTGCAGATCTTAACCAGAGAAAGAACTAAGTTCTTTTGAGAAGAGTTAAACTCCTGATTTGAGAATTAAATTCTCTTTTTTTGTGAGAGATTTTGAGAGGGGTTCCTCTTCTTTAGAGAATTAAATTCTCTCTCTATTTTTCTTCCCCTCTCCCTCTTTTTGAACTTGGAGTTTTGGGGGGGCCCTCTGTTATTTCAAAAGAGAGATCATTGGTCGTTGGGACCCACCACCTCTCCGATGACGCTGAGAGATTACAGCGCCATATATCGAAAGTGTGGAAGGATGTACCCTTTGAACCATGTTCTACTTATCAGGAGGAAGAATATGTTGAAGCTTAAACTCCTAACTGCTGAAAAAGGCATCTTTGCGTTCGCGCATGTGCGTCGCACGTGTTGGGTGTACGTGCGACGGACGTGGTGGGCGCACGTGCGATGCACGTGGCGCTTGCACATCATGGGGGGCAGCTAAAGCCATAACTTGGAGAACTAAGCTCCTATGGAGAACTAAGCTCCTTTGAGAATTAAATTCTCCCACCTGCGTTGCATATGTTTGGCTCACGTGCGTTGCACGTGGCGCACATGTAACGGGCGCACGTGCATTGCACGTGGCGCACATGGCACTTGCGCATTATGGGGGGCAGCTAAGGACCTAACATGGAGAACTAAGCTCCTTTGAGAATTAAATTCTCCCACGTGCATTGCACGTGGCGCGCATGTGGCGGGCGCACGTGCATTGCACGTGGTGTACATGGCGCTTGCGCATATGCGCATTATAGGGGGGTAGCTATGGCCCTAACTTGGAGAACTAAGCTCTTTTGAGAATTGAATTCTCCCACGTGCGTTGCACATGTTTGGCTCACGTGCGTTGCACGTGGCGCGCATGTGGCGGGCGCACGTGCATTGCACGTGGCGCACATGGCGCCTGAGCATATGCGCATTATGGGGGGGCAGCTATGGCCCTAACTTAGAGAACTAAGCTCCTTTGAGAATTGAATTCTCTACCTTTTCTAAGAGCTATCCCATCTTATTTATTTGGGAGTGGTAGAGAAGGGATCTCTCTTTTTCCCGATGTGGGACTAAAAATGCGTCCCCCATGTAGTAGAGCATTACTTTAGATTATACGTGCGTAGCACATTTGCTCATAACTTTTGATCCCGGATGAATTATGAGGCCCATAATATATCAAATCGAAGGAGTTTTCGAGACACTTTCGATACCATCAGAATTTAGCTGATTCTCATTCGGGAGTTTTATACAGCCCGGAAAATACTGGTTTGCATTTTCTTCCTTAGATTACACGTGCATAGCATATTTGCTCATAACTTTTGATCCCGGATGAATTATTATGAGGCCCATAATATATCAAATCGAAGGTTTTTAGAGATGTTTTCGATACCATCAGAATTTAGCTATTTCTCATTCGGTAGTTTATCAAAATACAGCCCGGAAAATACTGGTTCACATTTTCATAAGCGTATCGCTGCCATTTGATACCTTGGGCTCTTTTGCGCAGAAATTTTTAGAGGGAACAACAGTTATTTGTAACTTGGTACAGAATATGCCAGTATATACGAGAGGAGTCCAACTTACCCCATGGACTATGGTATAAGGAGTGTTGGATATAGTGCCCTCAAAGTCAATTATTGGATCGCAGGTACGTGATTGCAATAATTGAAGAGGACCTATACCAGTAGGACAGTCTTACTCGAGATGATAGTATGCTATCTGGTTTGCCTTTATCAGTCGTGTACAGGTTCAGGTGACTGATCACCGTTACACGTTGATAAAGCCCTTAGGATCTTGCTTGACTACCAACAGTATGAGGGCGATCATATACGTGAGAGTTGGGTAGTCTATAAGCATATCCTTAATTGTGGTCCTTTGTCGTGGGAGTACCGAGACAGGGCATCGATACTCCGGAGTAGACTAGTGTATACAGTCGAGACCCCGACGAGGGGCGGTGGCCGGTCTCACAAGCCACTGGCGTCAGTTGGATCACCTAAGATGTATACAGGTGCTCATTGGGTTATGAGTACACCGGACAGGACTCGCCGGGAATCTGCTAGTTGGTATTATACCTATCGTCAGATAGCAGTTCTCTGGTGACATGTGTACAGGTTAGTTCATCGACCTGAGGTCGTCATTTGTCTCGTGTGAGTTCCCACTGTGCTTTGTTTTCTACCCTACCACGGCTCAAAGGAGTCGTGCAAACGGGTATTTTTTGGATACAGTTCCGAGCCACATGGAGGCAAGTGAGCGGATCGGCAGGGGATTCGTCTCTCCCGGTATTGGGGGTGGAGATTGTAAGTGCACGGCGGCGCCCCGGCCGTCAATCCGACGGCCAAATGCGGAAACGGTAATAAACTTTAATTTTGCGAACTTAGCAAACCGGCACCACCGCGCACTAAACCCCGGATCGGGCCATTAAACTAGATCTAGCAAAGTAACAAGAAGGGGAAGAGATATACCGACTGATCCGAGTCCTCCGGTCTTCATCTCCACTCCGATCTCCTGGCGGGATCTCCGTCCGTCTCCTCCTCGTCGGAAAGGGCACCACATCGCCTGTAGCTTTTACGGGCTCCCACCTCAATACCGAGGCAACTCGGGCGCGAAGTAGGCTAGCCGACGCGTCCAAGATATGCTGTAGAATAGTGTAGTAAACTTGTCTCTTGGGGTTATGAGGTTGCCATGATTTGGTGGAGGTGAAGAAAGCAACTCAAAAATGTGCTTATGAACTTGGTAGCATGAAAAATGATATGAATCATTTTTCCTCACTCAAAGTGAAATGATCCTCACCCTCTCTCAAAAGTGGCCGGCCCCTTTTCTTATGGTGGAGATTGGAGAGAGAAAAACCCAATAATAAAAAGAAAAGATCAAAGCAAAGAAAAAGGGTCACACTCATTTTTCTTTTCAATCCATTCACAAACCATCACAAGAAAAGATAATGAAGTGATGCAAAAAGCATCTCATCATGACAAAGGCACTAAAGCAACAAAGCCCTCCACAAAAGAGTTATTTGCACTCTTGCAAATAACCCCCTTTCCAACGGAAAGTCCGGCCGGGAAAGAACAAAGGAAAACCGGCCGGAACGGAATGCAAACTGGCAACTCCAGAAAACTGGTCCCGTAATAAATTATAGAAAAACCCCGATACTGTGCATACACACCCGCATCTGTATTCTCACTGAACACAAATGCAGAGAGACAAAACTACACTATCAAATACTAGGATCCGGCTTAAGCCAAAGCCGGCTAGTAAAAACCGTCCGATCACGATACGTGCAATACCGCACGTATCTGATCGAACCCTGCCATATCTCCATACGGCCTCTACAGCGTTTCGCCCGAAACCTGAGTAACTGAGTGTGGTGGACTCTAAAGACTCGTCAATACTATGGCTGCGGATTTAACCACTAGCACGTCAGAGGTATAAGCCAATACGTGACGGGCCACCAGGTATTGACCAAAAGGGACGTCGATGAGCGAACTCATCCTTACACCCTACTGAGCCTGTCAGTGAAAATATCCGTACAGTCCGGTCCGTTCGTCTATGAGCATCGCATGGCGGGCTTAGGGGGTTGGTAAAAGTCAGACCCCCAAAAGCGGTACAAGTCGTGTCGGAGTGTAGCCCAGAACACCCTGAGATACTACTGGAATACCTACCAGTAAATCTCCTGCCTTGGCCAAGGACTTCGTGTAATGGCTCCCGTAGACACAGCGCGACCTCACCCCCAATACCGGGAGAGACAAACCCCCGAAGATCCGCTCACTGCCTCCATGTGGCTCGGGACTGTACCCAACTAAAACCTGTTTGCACGACTTCTTTGAGCCGTGGTAGGGTAGTAATCAAAGTACAGTGGGAACTCACACGAGACAAATGACGATCCCCAGGTCGATGAACTAACCTGTACACATGTCACCAGGGAACTGCTATCTGACGTCAGGTATAAGACCAACTAGCATGTTCCCGGCGAGTCCTGTCCGGTGTACTCATAACCCAATGAGCACCTGTATACATCTTAGGTGAACCAACTGACACCAGTGGCTTGTGAGACCGGCCACCGCCCCTCGTCGGGGTCTCGACTGTATACACTAGTCTACTCTGGAGAATCGATGCCCTGTCTCGAAACTCCCACGACTAGGGACCTTTTAAGGATGTGCTTATAGACTCCAGCTCTCACTTATATGATCGCCCTCATACTGCTGGCAGTCAAGCAAGAATCCTAGGGGCTCTATCAACGTGCAATAGCGACATGTCAGGTCACCTAAAGCAGTACACGATGATAAAGGTAAACCAGATAGCATACTATCATCTCGAGTAAGATTGTCCTACCGGGATAGGTCCTCCCTCAATCATTGCAATCACGTGCCGGTGATCCAATAATTGACTCTGAGGGCACTATCTCCAACAATCTCCCACTTGCACTCAAGGCTAATTATTGCGATGTCGCATACTCACAGCCCGTGTGATACCGAACACCCAACTCCTCTACTTGTCAGTCTCACAAAGCTCGTTTGCGAAACTATTGCGTTCGAGGAATAGCCTCAGTGAGTGGATCCGCTCTGGTGTTTCTTTCTATGTCTCTCTATATCTCATGTTCGCGGAGAAAACCATCTCCCGAAATGAGCAATACCTGTCTTAGAGTGTCTGGATGTCTGATGGGACCTAGCTCATAAATGAACTCCAAATCCAAACTTCTTAGACTGTATCGTCAACTGAACTTAATCAGTATCCTGCGCCATGCCACCCTCAGTATTGCCTCGGACCACCTGTCCAAAATACTGCCCTCGTCAGAGGGAAAACTATAACTCTGACAACCTCCTTGTCGTCCATGTCACCTTGGAAGCCTGGAATGATAACTGTCTCCCAAAGGAGAATGCTGCTATCATATCCCTAGAATATCCACTTATGTTCTAAAACGGCCTCCGACTGTTTCTCCAGGATTGGATGAATATCAACTTATTGCATCTACTGCAAGAACAACATCTGGTGTGGTACTTGACATCTCATGATTGACTCAATTGCCTAAGCAAGTGATCTGCTAATCATGAACATCCCTCTCCCCTTTAGTCTGTAAGACACCTTTAGAGAGGGTGACTCCATCACCTGCAGGTATACTACCGTGCCAGGAGTCGTCCATTCTAAATACTCATAGAATGCTGTCTAAGTACCCAGATTGGGAAACCACCCAAATCTAGATCTAAAACTATAGATCTAGTAACCAGTATGTCTGATATAATGTCCAAGTCCTTTGTGGAGAAACCACTGTGTGACGACCAAAGTATAACCAATCGTAGTATAGGAATGTCACTTCCTACTTTGTGTATGTCATCCAAAACCCGGATATCATACCCTACTACCATCTCAACAGATCCATCCCCTATTCTGATGACGTCAAACCTATGACTGTCACATCAGAAACAGATGATCTATCTCCGCTACATCTGTTTTAGTCTATAAATAGACATAAGCCTGATGTCCACCAATGCTTCCGCTGCTCCCACTGACTACGACAACCCTCTGCCAGAGTCATATAGACGTGCACTTCTGAAACTAGTTTAGAAAGACGCTATACTCATCCTCCTGCCGGGTCTCGCAGCCTGGAACAACAACAATAGCAAGTGTGGGTAAACAAGAACTTCCCTGTCACCGTCCTTGAGGCTACCGGAGTACCTCTCGGGTGCCTGAAGTTACCCACCTTATCTGCGGAGTGGTCAATGGAATGTCAAATCAGATTGAATCTTTAGGTTCCTTATCAAATCTTCAGTAATCGTTTGCGGTTCTGGAATCACTTCCAGTTCTACCATACTCCCACTGCTGTTTTTTTTTGAAAAAATCCATTTTTAATAAAACTGTGGCGAGTCTTGGACAATATTTCTATTGATCTCCCAGATGGTAGAAAGTCAACCCTCGTCATAGCCTGGGTCAACCCACAAACAGCCATTACAGAAACGTGCCTTGAGTTATCCAGAGTCTGGTTTTAATCATAAGCCGGACAACTCCCCGTACCTTAACAATGTTAAGATATGAACTGTACTATATCCAATATAGAACCAGAGGCACTGATTTAATTGAACCAGATTCAAATCATGCAGCTATCTCCAGTGCATGTCAACTAAATGGAGAGAGGCCGATCAGCGTAACTCAACTTAGGAATACTTCCAATTATGAGTAACCCGAAAGAGAAGCAAGTTCCCTTAATCATTACTATCAACTGAATACCATACACAAGTATCTACATCTTCGATCACTTTGAAGAATCCCGATACTTGCAATACCTGGTTCTCTACTTTATTCAAATACCTATAACTCCTCAAAACTTAGACCATGTGCTTCTACGAAACACATGTCTAAGAACTAGAGAAGTTAAAAGTAAACAGAATATAGTATGAGGACCGACCCCTCTGTCCTAACGGACACTGGACAACATACAATACTCTGTATAAGTCCCTTGAGTCTAGTGACTCATTCACTGTGTGTCGTAGGTTGAAAACTGTACTTTTGGTTAAGAAGAATTACACCGCTGTTCAATGCTCCTTACCTAACCATCCACTGATATAGGTAAATGTCATCGACATAATATCAAAAGGTATATCTCACTCTATGAAAATAGACGTACAGATATATCAATTTGAAATTGGTGCACAACAGCGGATATTCAAAACCAAATATTTGCCGACCGGCAAACAACCCAGGTGGCATCCTCAAATATCACCAATTACAACGAATCCCGATATAATGAGGATGATCATCCAATTCCCAACAACTTACTCCCACTCATCATCTGTAAAACCATACAGATGTGAGAATCCAACCTGGTAAATACATACCCTGGAGCAAGTGTCTAATTGGGAAATCAGTTTTCTTTTAACAGTACACAGTGAACCTGAAACATTGAAATGTTTCGATGGGGTATCCTGGTATTCCTACTAATGCCTCTTTCATTATCCAGATTCACAACTATAATCGTATAATTCTTTGCCACCTCTCCAAATCCCTTTATATGTCTTTAGTCATTACCTTCTGTACACCCCTTTAAGCCAAATGGTTTTCTTCCTTCCCTACCGTTCGGCACCGGCCTATGGTTTGGAAGAAGACTATCCAAAAAGCATAAAGGGTGTACTGTCCTAATCCTAGGAGCACTCGCAATGCGAGAGAAGGTGAAGATAAAAGACACCTGAATGTACTTTATTCCTATTTCTCCTGAACCAGGATCCATCCCCGAACTGGAACAAGTTCCTTTCGAGTTCGTATATAACCATACGATGGATTATCCAATAAAATGGGATCTTCGTAGTGATACGGAGTGTCCTGGAGAAATACAAAGGTGATTTAGGATTGGTGAAGAAATACTTGGTTTGGTCGTGAATAGCAGTCGCAACTTACTTTGCCCTCTTACTAATCCCTTGCTTTGTCTTAATCTTAATACCTTCTGCACACTATCGTTATGTTAATTGGTTTTCTTCATTCCCTACCGGTCGGCACCTGCCTATGGTTTGGAAGAAGACTATCCAATTTGCATAATAGGTGTACTACCCCTAAACCAAGGAGTACTCGCAACCTGAGAGAAGGTAGAAGGAAAAGACAACTGAATAGTCCTATTCTTTTTCTCCAGAACCGGAAACCATCCTCGAATTCCTTCGAGTTCGTATCTAACCATACGATGGTTTTGTCCAATGGAAGTGGACGTTCGTAGTAATACGGGGTGTCCTGGAGAAAAGAGTAAAAGTAGGAGTGGCAATGAGGTTAGCGACTCTGACAATCAAAAAGCCAGTGTTAAGAAGGTTCGGTCAACTTGGTCACTGAGTCATAGTCTAGGGTCGGGTCAATGGTCGCTGCCAGAGAGAGAGAGAGAAAAGAAACACTCAGCGTGCACTCTAACCTAGATCAGAATGGTTATCACTTTTTCTAATCAGGAAACCTCCCACTGTACCTCAAATTCTCCTCCAAACCTGAAAGAAGAATTAGTCGGGGTCACCCGAGGAGTAAACCAACTCATCAGTGGGAATCGGGATCCAACTATCATCGCATGACAACGTGACGGAATCCGCTCACGCTATCACACTCCAGAAGGTATGCGCATATCTGGCAAGTTTCAGTTCTTTTGAAACTCCCGATGTGATTTTTACCCCATGCTCTTATGACCTTGACGAAGGTCAACAAATCATAAGTCACATGTCAAGTTCTACCCGTCATTATCCAGGTTAATTTGAACCCACCCGTACAAGCCCTTGACGAAGGTCAACAAGGCTATACGACTGTCCCAAACCAACACATCTATCTATGCAGCAGAAAAGCAACAAGCAGCTACCGTGCACTATGCCTTGACGAAGGTCAACAAACATAGCATGAATACTACGTGCTACCTGTCTGAAACGACGGAGGGCTACGAATGGTTTTTGGCGAAAACCTTTAACGTAATGAACTTGATATCGTTGAAGGAACTGATAGCTTTTTAGAAAATATAGTGACGAAAACCTTTACTAAAGAGGTCACTCCCGGTGAAGGGATCTCGGCTCTTTCCCCGTAGAATGGGGTGCAGGATATTCCAAATGAATACCACGGTGCAAAGCAAAAGTAATCGGCTATAATGAAGTTAATGCCCTGACGCAAACTTCTGTCCAAGGGGTCACTCCCGGTGAAGGGATCTCGGCCCTTTCCTCGTCGACTGAGGAGCAGGATATTCCAAATGAATACCACGATGCAAAACAAAAGTGAACGTCCTTGCAATAACAGCTTTTTGAAAAGTGTTCCAACAACATCAGATTAGGTTTGTTTATCTTGCATTGATCCGAATCAACGCAGTCCCATCAATTGATCACACCACAAAGAACGAAAATATACTGACGTACGTATATGCCATCCGCATTCGCCACTGGGTCCCGTCATCACCCGTTAGGTTAGCTAACTAACGGCAGAGCGGGGACTGGACTAGCGTGGATGAAAAACATATACAACATCTACTAATATATATACCAATATATTATATTTCGCTCAAGGCGTGAAAAAAATGCAACATCACAGAAATGTACAGCATCACAGAACAATACAGATATCTGGGATCCCCGGGTTTCACAGAGCCACTACTGAAACCCGACGTTCCCCTGGTCGTGTGGATAGCCTGTGCAATGAAATCCTAGACCCCTACGGGCGCGGCAAGTCACCCGCCAAGACCTGAAGCGAGGCAGCCCCCTTCAGCGACGTGAATGGACCACCTGGCACTCCACAGAATCCGGCAACTTGGGCACCCCTCCTGGGTCAACCTGTACCCCCTACGAGTGCGGCGAATAGCCCGCCAATCCCAGAGTGAAGCCCCCTCCGTCTCAATGCCATGAGATGCGGGCTTGTTGCCTTCCAGAACCCGGCTATCCGTGCACTCCTCCGCGGGGTAATCCTAGTACAGAATGTAAAATATACAAACACCGGGTACATCGACCGCAACCAGGTCGTGCCCCAAAATAATAATACAAACAGGCAGTGACGGCAGTCCACATGTCGGACGCTCGTCCCGCAATATCAAATGTACATAATACAATAGCACAGTACTAGCATTGCATCCAGGCTATCCCCACGACCGATCCGCAACATCACAGCATAAACACAGAACATCAACGTGAAAGTCACGTTCGCAAATCCGTCTAACCGGGCTATAGCAGTTAGACGGGATTTACCGATCGAGTGACATTCACGGTCGCAGATATAATGTAAATACTGTGAAAAATGTGTTTAAAATTTTCCGATTGACCAAAATTAACAAGTGGGCCCCAAAGCAATACTGTAGCACTCACAGAAATTCTGGGCCCAAAAATTATTATTCCAAAACCCCTATTTTGATTCCAGAAAGAAACTGAAGAAATATGATAACATAATCTTTCTACAGTGCGGCGGAACCGCGGCCCAATGGGGGTTTTGGCCGCGGTTCCGCGCTCTGACAGAGGATTCATTTTATCGTGTTTCTGCAGAATTCTTATATCTTCTGGTAGATCACTTTTCTGTAACCTGAAAAAATTTTGGACACCAAAAAATCTTAACAGAAAACTGATGTGAACTAAAATTTGGTTTTTGGAATTTTGGTCGATCGGAACTGAAAAACACAACAAACGAAGCTAGACGAAGTTAATGGCAAGGCTCTGATACCACTGTAAGTGCACGGCGGCGCCCCGGCCGTCAATCCGACGGCCAAATGCGGAAACGGTAATAAACTTTAATTTTGCGAACTTAGCAAACCAGCACCACCGCGCACTAAACCCCGGATCGGGCCATTAAACTAGATCTAGCAAAGTAACAAGAAGGGGAAGAGATATACCGACTGATCCGAGTCCTCCGGTCTTCATCTCCACTCCGATCTCCTGGCGGGATCTCCGTCCGTCTCCTCCTCGTCGGAAAGGGCACCACATCGCCTGTAGCTTTTACGGGCTCCCACCTCAATACCGAGGCAACTCGGGCGCGAAGTAGGCTAGCCGACGCGTCCAAGATATGCTGTAGAATAGTGTAGTAAACTTGTCTCTTGGGGTTATGAGGTTGCCTTGATTTGGTGGAGGTGAAGAAAGCAACTCAAAAATGTGCTTATGAACTTGGTAGCATGAAAAATGATATGAATCATTTTTCCTCACTCAAAGTGAAATGATCCTCACCCTCTCTCAAAAGTGGCCGGCCCCTTTTCTTATGGTGGAGATTGGAGAGAGAAAAACCCAATAATAAAAAGAAAAGATCAAAGCAAAGAAAAAGGGTCACACTCATTTTTCTTTTCAATCCATTCACAAACCATCACAAGAAAAGATAATGAAGTGATGCAAAAAGCATCTCATCATGACAAAGGCACTAAAGCAACAAAGCCCTCCACAAAAGAGTTATTTGCACTCTTGCAAATAACCCCCTTTCCAACGGAAAGTCCGGCCGGGAAAGAACAAAGGAAAACCGGCCGGAACGGAATGTAAACTGGCAACTCCAGAAAACTGGTCCCGTAATAAATTACAGGAAAACCCCGATACTGTGCATACACACCCGCATCTGTATTCTTACTGAACACAAATGCAGAGAGACAAAACTACACTATCAAATACTAGGATCCGGCTTAAGCCAAAGCCGGCTAGTAAAAACCGTCCGATCACGATACGTGCAATACCGCACGTATCTGATCGAACCCTGCCATATCTCCATACGGCCTCTACAGCGTTTCGCCCGAAACCTGAGTAACTGAGTGTGGTGGACTCTAAAGACTCGTCAATACTATGGCTGTGGATTTAACCACTAGCACGTCAGAGGTATAAGCCAATACGTGACGGGCCACCAGGTATTGACCAAAAGGGACGTCGATGAGCGAACTCATCCTTACACCCTACTGAGCCTGTCAGTGACAATATCCGTACAGTCCGGTCCGTTCGTCTATGAGCATCGCATGGCGGGCCTAGGGGGTTGGTAAAAGTCAGACCCCCAAAAGCGGTACAAGTCGTGTCGGAGTGTAGCCCAGAACACCCTGAGATACTACTGGAATACCTACCAGTAAATCTCCTGCCTTGGACAAGGACTTCGTGTAATGGCTCTCGTAAACACAGCGCGACCTCACCCCCAATACCGGGAGAGACGAACCCCCGAAGATCTGCTCACTGCCTCCATGTGGCTCGGGACTGTACCCAACTAAAACCTGTTTGCACGACTCCTTTGAGCCGTGGTAGGGTAGTAATCAAAGTACAGTGGGAACTCACACGAGACAAATGACGATCCCCAGGTCGATGAACTAACCTGTACACATGTCACCAGGGAACTGCTATCTGACGTCAGGTATAAGATCAACTAGCATGTTCCCGGCGAGTCCTGTCCGGTGTACTCATAACCCAATGAGCACCTGTATACATCTTAGGTGAACCAACTGACACCAGTGGCTTGTGAGACCGGCCACCGCACCTCGTCGGGGTCTCGACTGTATACACTAGTCTACTCTGGAGAATCAATGCCCTGTCTCGAAACTCCCACGACTAGGGACCTTTTAAGGATGTGCTTATAGACTCCAGCTCTCACTTATATGATCGCCCTCATACTGCTGGCAGTCAAGCAAGAATCCTAGGGGCTCTATCAACGTGCAATAGCGACATGTCAGGTCACCTAAAGCAGTACACGATGATAAAGGTAAACCAGATAGCATACTATCATCTCGAGTAAGATTGTCCTACCGGGATAGGTCCTCCCTCAATCATTGCAATCACGTGCCGGTGATCCAATAATTGACTCTGAGGGCACTATCTCCAACAGAGATCGCGCTGTGTCTAGGAAAGCCATTACACCAAGTCCTTGGCCAAGGCAGGTGAGAATTACTGGTAAGTATTCCGGTAGTTTCTTAGGGTGTTCACGGCTTGTCTCCGACACGACTTATACCACTATTGGGGGTCTGACGTTACTAGCCCCCTAGGCCGGATATGCGATACTCATAGACGAACGGACCGGACTGTATATACATTGTCACTGTTAGGCTCAGTAGGGTTTCTGGATGAGTTCTCTCATCGGCTACCCTTGAGGTCAGTACATGGGCAGCCGTTACGCACAGCTAGTGCCGCTGACGGCTTGTGGTTAAACCCACTGCCAGGGTACTGACGAGTCATTAGAGTCCCCCACAGATAGTTTCCTAAGTTCTGGCGAAACGTTGTAGAGTCCATATGGTTTTATGGCAGGGTTCGAAAAATGCACGTGTGTTTACGCACGTGTCATATTTCGGGCAGATAATACTGGTGGGCTTTGGTTTAAGCCGGATCCGAGTATTATACTGTGTAGATATAATATCTTTGTCTCATTTGCATTTGTATTCGGTCGTAATACAAATGCGGGTATGTTTATACTGTTACGGGGTTATCCTGAAATTCGTTTCGGGATCGCTTTTGGAAGTTGCCAGTTTCCAGTTTTCTATCGGCCGTATTTAAACATTCGGTTTAATACGGATTTATCTTTTCTTGAGGGTGAGTCATGAGTATGGAAGCTTCTAGATTGGTGACTAGGATTAGTGAGTCACTCATTTGCATTAATGGTTGATGACTAGGCTTATGACTCATTAGTTTTCATTTAATGTTTTTGATGATGCGTTTTATGAGTCACCCTTTACCATTAATTCCTTTTGTTTGCATGAAGGATATTTGATTAAGATCTTTGACCTTGTGGTCACCTCCCTTGTTCCTATACTCACCTCCCCCTCTTGATAAATGGTCGGCCCCTCATTTGCAAGGAGAGAGGGTTGTTGATTAAAAAGTTTATGTGATTTGGTGTATGGAAATTTCATAGCTCATTTCTCATTTCATATCATTCCAAAAGGCAACTTCATTAATCGTTCGTCCATGGCTTTGGGCGAAGTGAGACAAAGTGTTCTACTCATTCTCTATATCAATCTTGTTCATCTCTTTTGGCAAACTTGATGACTGAGTTGCCTCGGGTCAGAGGCGGGAGCCCGTTTAAAGATCCGATGACGTGGTGCCACCTGGACGAGAAGATCGGAGATCGACGAGATCGGAGCAGCCGCAACAGGAGCGTGGGATGATGGTTAAAGAATGAAGGACTCGGATCGTTCGGTATAACCTTTCTACCCTCTTTGTAGTTTGTTAGTTTAGCGTTAATGGAAGATCCGGGTTATAGTATGCGATAGCGCTAGTTATAAAAGTTTTTGTTCCGTATTTGGCGTCAGATTGACGGCTGGGACGCTACCGTAGACTTACAAGGAGTACAAGGCATCGTCAAAACCCACAGGACAATGTCAACGGATATTCAGGTTAGGTGTATTAAAGTGACCGTCTCATGCCACTTTAAACACATTCCGTACCAATCTACCCCTTTAAACCCCGTAATGTATTATTGTATTGTTTTGTAGTGATTTGTAAATATAAGACTTGCCAAAATCATGATATCAATTGTTCATGTAAACGGATAAGGATATAAACAGATAGTCATATAGACAAGTCAAATGTAAATCCATGGATCGGTCAAATCAAGTCATGTTGATATAGATTGTATTATGGTATAAAAGGATTCATGTTGCATTGGAGTTATATTGAATTGTATACATGGATGGATTGATTTTAGATTAGATTGAGACTCCGACTGAGTCAGACACTTAAACAGAATTGAAGTCCTGGATTAGTTTTGGTGTCATCGGTAACTGCTGCACATGGACGACAGGATTTTTGAATTTTTTCCAAGCCAATTACTATTGATAACCCCGTTTTAGTTGTCTACCTTAAATAGGAAAGCGCCCACATTCTCCGGCTCCCTGAGGCTCAAGAGAACTGGTCCCGCTTAACATATATTTATTAGGGTCTTTATTGTAAATTAATATAACTTGATGGGGTTTTATGAAAAATAGTTTTGATATATTTTCAAAATAAATCTCAAGTATTTATTTATCGTCTTTAGGGTTTTCATAGATGTAATTTTAAAAGTGATGAGATAGTCTAGTGGATATAAACCTAACTTTAATAGTATAGGGTATTTTCATGTAATTTGACTTGTATTGATTTTTTATGGTATTTTCATGAACTTTTGTGATTCTTTTCTTTTGATTTAGAAAACATGGAATTATTAAATATATTTAAAATAGATATTTTGATAATATATATATATATAATAGAATTTATTTATTAAATATAAATCAGGTTTTCTTAAAAATTGTAATAAAAATTCTATCGAGATCGTATGCTCCGTGAGGAGCTCTGCATCCCGCCCTACTAGTCCGATAGATGTGCGATAACCCGAACCAATCAAATCGGTTTCCCCAAAATGGGTTGTAAGGACATAATTGTATGGAATTTAATTAAAACAATGTTAAAGAACACGGTTTTTAATAGTTTAGGGTATTTTATCGTAAAATTGTATTATTCCCAAAAATATTGTAAAGAGGCAATAGTGCTATGTCATGATTAGTGTTGTGATGAGATAGGTCATTACCTCGTGAGTTTTCTAAAGGTAATATGAGTAATATGATGAACTAATGTCGAATATAAAGTTTGTGGTATTTAACCGTAAAAGTGCAATAAAAGTGTTTTTATATGGAGTTTTGATTTGAAATTTGTTTCTAATTATAGTTTAATATTTAACAAACAAAGTACTATGATTTAGATAAATAATTCTTAAGAAAATTTTTTAGTTTAAGAAGTTTTAGAGATGGATGTCGGTATAACTCCACTTACTGACATCATTGAAAAGAAAAAAAATTTAGAGGTGAAAAGAAAATAGTAGAGGGGGCTTACAGGATTAGGGTAAAGAGAAGAGATGGAGGAAGATTTTGAAAGCGTCGTGGAGTCGTGGTGTCGCCGGATTTGTCCCGAAACGTCGCCGGAACTTGACTTTGGGCTAAATCCACTTGTACAACTTTTTGGACTTAGAAAATTTTAAGAGTTTTGATGCTAGATTTCAGAATGAGGAGGACTAGGGTGTAGGGTGGTATTTATAGGGTAGAATTAGGGTATTAAACATGCGAATTAAAATGCATTAAAATTTGAATTTAAAGCTCATTTTAATTCTCTGTTAATGTGCAGGAAAATCAAACAGAAGAGGAGTGGTGGGAGGTAGGCCAAGAGGTGTTGGGCAAAAATTGAGGGCATCACGACGGTTTGGACCGGCGGCGCCGGCCCAAAGAGAAATCTCGCCGGCCAATTGGGGTAGGTCTTGACTTGGATGCATACCACGTGTCGGGGTTTTTGTGTACAACATTTTCCACATGTTTGATTTATGAGACTTTTCATTTTTACGTTTTTTGCACGTGTAAACTTTTGGGCTTCCAAAAAGTTTAAAAGAAAAATCAGTAAAAATAATATGTGGCTCGAGGGATTTGAACACAGGGGCTACGTCACAACAGTGCAAGGCTTTACCAATTAGCTACAAGTGCTTTCTTGCTATTTAAAAACAAATCAAATTAATAACTTGTGCAAAGGATTTACAAATACTCCATTTGCACATTAACTTTAAAAAATTTCTGTACGTTAAAACAGAGTCGTTACAGTTGGGCTACTTTTTCGCGAAATTTCTTGGAGAAATTATTTCCGCAATCTGCTAGGGAGGAAATGAAATAAAAGTTCATTAGCTTGAAACAGAATGGTGGATCCGTTGATACAAATGCGGCTGAGCGGACCCGACTCAGTCGATTTGCAGGGCCCTTAGTAGCCAACGAGGCAGATAGGACAAGGCGGTTTATGCGTAGTTTGGATGTGGAGATTCAGAGACATATCATATCATTGAGATTGACCACCTTCTCCCAAGTTCTCAAGAAGGTTAGGAAATAACAGAGTTTATCAGTAAAAGTAAAGGGTAATCAATAGCAAGTGATTGTAGTGTGGAAGAATCCATATGCGCCAACCAGAGTTCATAGACGTAGAGACATTCCGGTAAACAAACGAGAGACGGTACCTATGAAAAGGTCTTTTGTATCAGATCAGGAAAAGACTATGATTTGTGACTTCTGCCGTCTACCTGGCCACACGCAGAAAAAATGTCTGACCAGTCATATTTATTGCACATTTGTACGGTCATTTTCCCTATTATTATTAATTATTAAAATGCGTTATTTATAATTTAAGAACATATGTGGGTTTATTTGTAAAAGGATTATTTCCTTATGTTTCTTAATTTATAATTAATATAATTAGGGAATATATGCATATCATATTTAAATAAAATATCCATGAGATTATTTATTATTAAAATATGCATATCATATCAAATATTCCTAACCAATATTATTAAGATATCATATCATTTAATTGGTTGGAATGTTATCTCAAATATAACAAATGCTACTAATAATTTGATTTGAGATATTGTGCATGTATATTATAATAAATCAGCTCAGGTCTGAAAAATAAGTAGGAGATCCACAGCAAATCGATTTACCAAGCCAAATCTGCCGAATGTTAGGAGCAAATTGAATAATCTCGTAACGACAGAGACTATGAGATATATTTTCAGGATATTTTTATCAGGAGGATCTCCAAATATCGAGAGAAGAAGGCACGAAGAATCAAAAAACTCAAACCAACCAGAGGGCGGCGGATCCGCGGCCAATAGGGGTAAAAGGCGGCTAAACCGCGGTCTATTGGTGGCCGTGGGATATGAAACTTCAGGGACTTGGTCGTCTTTGCACACACTTCAATATGGTGTCTAGGGTTTCACATTCTAGAGCTATAAAAGGACCGAGAGCTATCAATCTATCCATCGATCGATTTAGATCTATCGAGCAAACTTGGTTTTTAGTTCTTGTAATTTACTATTTCAGCAAGCAACTTCTGTAATGCAATAGTTTATTCAATAAAAGGTAGTTCTTTTTTTTTAATTTAGTCGCATTTACTTTCCGCATTTACTTTCTGCAATTATTTTTTGCATTTATTTTCCGCAATTTTAATTTCTGTAATTTCTTATGGGTTCATTCATCCTTAATCTTTCTTTGTTTACTTGTTTGATCTTCATGAGCGAGTAAATTCTCGCTTTTTAGGGTTTGTAGGATGGGGTAGAATAATGGATGAACAATATCTCTTCAATTTTTTTTAAAGTTTTAATTTATATAAAATTTACCAAAATAAATATTAACTCTCTTATCGGGCGTGGTATCAATTCATGATAGTCATGACCACGATTTGAGATTCGTTAATAATCGTTTTGTTAATGGCTTGAGACAAATAGGGATCAATGGAAGGACAAAGGTCAGTAGAGGGAAACCCTAATTCCCTCCAAGAACCCTAATCCACATTCATCGCTATTTCTCTAGTATTAAATAATTAAAAGATAAAAAGAATTATTTTGAAAACTTCATCCATTAACTATTAAATCCTATAAACCCTTCTATTATAAACTTTTCAAATCTTTTTAGCATAAAACGATAAAAAAAATCCCACCTTTCTTCTATTAACCTGTCTAAAATAAGAAAAGTACTTTACCATTTCCTTGTGGATGACCGTACTCACAGCAGCTAGGTATTGCAACACCGTCATTGATTGCGGTAATTTATAAGAAAACAAAGACACACTTTTTCGAATCAATCAAATAGCGTCGTTGCTGGGGAAACAGTCATAATATTTTTCTTATTATTCGGGTTGATTTCTAATATAAAACCAGAAAAATAAAAAGAAAAAGAGAACCAAAAAATCGCATTTTGTATTCTTAAGGATTTTTGTGCGATTTTTGCGAGAAATCTGGAGCATTTGGAGCAAACCAACAGAGATTCCGAGATTGTCAAATAGGAGCAGAAAAGCATTAGAGTGTAGTGCCAAAATTTGAAGGGGAGATATCATCATACGGTGGCGGAACCGTGGCCCAAGAAAGCTTTTGGCGGCTGAACCGTGGCCATATTGTTGATTTAGGCCCCCAAAATTTTCTAGTATTATCCTATCGTCTTCCTCTCTCCTCTAAAAGTCCAATAAACTGTTTTTACCTGCAGGATTCTTTGCAAACATCGCCGCTAAAAAATCTTTTTGCGTGTTTTAGATTTTGGTTTGTTTTGCATATTTAAAATGGACATTAAGGAGGCAAGAAACCCAAATTCAGATTAGGTGGGGATTTCATCACCCTTTCTAGGCCCCACAAATCACAAACGATCATACTATCACCCTATATTAATAAAAAAAAATATCGAGAACAAGCCTCTAAAGACAATCACGCTCAATTAGGATAAAAGAGGGTCGTGGGTAATTTATTGCTTATCCGCATTTTTCTTGTGGTGTCTAAGGCAAGTGTGACTAAGGAAAGTGGTTTACTTAATTAAGCCCGCTATTTCGGTGATTCGTATACCGGATACCTTCCACTTACCTGGAACTTACATGGCTGCAAGATTGATAAAGAGGAGATAGAGGATTTATCCTACGTCTTGTCATTTGGAAGTCTAGGAGCGGTCTAGTGATTTGACCTAGGTGGCCCTAGCTCTACGGACTGTTTGTTCACGTTTGTGATTGGTTGAGTCGAGTCCCTCTTTCTAAGCAAAACAATTTCAAAAATCTAAAAAAAGAGTTAAAAAATTACCATTTCACTTTCTTTTCTTTTCATTTCATTCTCTTATGATGGGTAACCCAAACCGACCAACTCTTGGAGAGCTTTGCTACACACAACTAGATATTTCCTTGTATCGTTATTTCTTTGATAGAACTTCCGACTCCACCATTTCTTTAAGGGATAGGATAGAGGGCTCTAGAAATAACAGTTGGACACTTCACTCCAATTTCTATCAAGAATGTCAAAATTCAACACATTCTTATATTGATAATCCTTTTCAGACTCGTGAGGAAACTTTTAAACCTATGTCCATTGCTGAGCATATTGCAAAGACCCGTAGCCAAAGTTTCATACCTTTTACTGCTCCAAAACCGTTAGGACAACAATTACAATCATTTCCATATGATGTTGATACTCCTTTTGAGGCGAATATGGCAACTTTTACATCCATGACCATTGCTGAGCAAATTGTAAAAGCCAGTCGCCAACAAACCAACCA
This sequence comes from Agapanthus africanus, assembly GCA_030015575.1. Taxonomy (NCBI): domain Eukaryota; kingdom Viridiplantae; phylum Streptophyta; class Magnoliopsida; order Asparagales; family Amaryllidaceae; genus Agapanthus; species Agapanthus africanus. Next base: position 193,738,024 of record CM057339.1, on the reverse strand, counting down.
ATCTCAATCTTCTTCATATCAAAATGTTGATCCTAGTTCTATTTATGAAAATTGGATACAACCTTCTAACTCTTATCAATAGTACCAAACTTTTACACCCTCTCATATTGATACTTCTCTTGAGACTAATGTGGCAATTCGTAAACCCATTTCTATTGCAGAACACATTGAACTCACCCGTAGCCAACAATTAAACACATTTCAACCATACTCAACTTTTGCACCTTATCTAGACAGTGTTTCTGAACATCAATTAGGAAGTTCCACGGTTCAAAGAGAATCCTTCATTGAAACTTTTTCACAAAGCATGTCTAGTCTTGAAATAGAGTTGGAATTGAGTAGTGAGAAAGAACCAGGGATCCCTCCAAGTCAAACTAGAACCAATTCTTTTGATCTCAACACCTTCCAACCTGAACTCCAACCGAATGTATTTGATAATCAACCGCTTAATAATCTAATTAATGAGGTGCCCGAGAATAGTGCCCGAGAATAACATGTTTGACTTTTTCAATCATGAGTGTGAAATAGAGCCTTACACCATTCTAAATCAAACCGATTCTTATCCGACTAAACTTGATATTTCAAACCTTCCAATTCCATCAAGTGAACCAAGTGATCCATCGATTGAGGATAATATAATTGATGATTTTTTAAAGAACTATTCGTTTGATTTGACAGAAGGTGTTAGTGAGAACGGTGATGAGAATATCTTTGAAGATGTACTCGCTATGTTGGATAAGTTGGATTCCCCGACTCATCATGTCCCTTCCATTGAATGTGAACATCTTCCTGTACATTTAAGCGATCATATTCTTACCACCAACCTATCCGATATGCAAAACGATATTCAGCCTTCATCTCCCATATCTGGTTCAATAATGCTCGACACCCAAGTTCGTTTACCCATTTCATTACATACTTTCTTTGGTTCTTCTCATCTTCTTTCAATTCCACCGAGTTTTGATGAATCACACTTCGATATTTCGAGTTCTATAATTCTTAAAAGACCGCTTAATTTAGACTCTTTTAAGGATAAGATAGACAAGCTTTTCGAGTCTCCTACCTCCATAATTTCTGATGAATCGAGTGTTTTAAATTCTGGTGTACAACAGATTGATCTTGAAACTTTCAATCTTTCTAGTGGATCTGCCTATTCCGCTAACATGGATATCGATTCCTTTCTTTCCTATGAGATCATCAATTGGCACATCGAAGAAAGTTTCGAACGCCGAAGAACTCGCGTTCCGTAAAGACTTGGATGCTGTGAGGAATCAATCTCCACTAGAAATTTGTGTGCCTCTGTTTAAGGTCAAAGAAGTTGAACCGCCACCCCTTCTTCTTATCACATACGAGAATACGACTATTCTACCCATTCCTTATCTTTCACATTCTCGTTTTCATTCACATTCACTTTTTCGTCTCCACCAACCGAGACGTAAAACCTTTCGATTACACCTCTTATCTTCCCACCACTTCATCTCCTATCATTATTCTCATTTCTGTTTCTTCTACTCGAGACATGTACAACTTCCATTCTTATACTGTCTCGAGTCTTCTTCATGTCTATCCGTTACAAGATCTTTCAGTAACCATGGTCTTACCTTGATAAAATATTTGAATGGTTGGTTTTAACTTTTGGTCTTTGTAAAGTTTTGTGTAGACCGATAATATTTCTCCCCCCTTCTTATGTTGAATTTCAATGTTTAGTAATGAAAACACTGTTTTACTCAAGTTTGGGGGGGAAGAAGAAAAATATTTTCAAAATGGCTCTTGAAAGAAAGGAAATTTTTGCACGATTGTTAGCTAAGAACAAGTTGGGGGGGATTTCACTGTCATTCACTCTTGACCCCTTCTTTATACCATCTTCTTGAACCGTTCCTTCTAGTCTTCAGGTTTTGAGCTTATAGAATAACATCAGTTAGGACACTGCTGCAAACAAGTTTGGGAGGAAGGTTTGTATGGATGGTTTGTACGCATCAAATGTAAATTTTGCATTGCATAAATAAAAAAAATGAAAATAAAAATTAGAAAGTGAAAATACATATGAAAGATAGGAAGAAATATAAGAAATATAAGAAAATTAGATGTTTTAAAACGAAACTAGTAATGCGTAGTCATGAGCTGTTGTCCCAAGGGTTAGTAAGATGAAAAAATCACTAATCTATGGATAGAAATAAGTCTGAAAATTAGTCCTTATTCTTGAGTCCAAACTTCTGAACGTTGATACCCTGCTATACACACTTGCACACATCTTGAAACTTGAGATAGTAGATGATACCTTGAAATACTCTTGTCTGAAAACCTTAGTATGAAAAAAATCAACAAAATATAAATAACACATAAAATAAAATTTAAAAGAAAAATGAACATTGGTTTTGTAATTACTTAAGGCATCATAAAATAAATATAGCGAGGGTGTCTTATCACCTTGTACCTTAGACCAACTGGTTTGGGAGTCACTGCTAAACCTTAAGTGTTGCGACACTAGGATATTGCTAATTTCGCCTTAATAAGTAAGCACATTCGGTAATCTGTTGGTTAGTATCTCAAGAAGTACTAACGGTCGCATGAAGAATGTGTGAGCAAATCCATCTAAAACATCACCGACTAAAAAGTACTGAGAAATATGGACAAAGGGTATGATAGCTTGAATTGAATTCTCCAAGTGTAAGAATGACTTTTACACACACGTAGAGCTATATGATCGATATTTGGAGGAGAGATAGGAAGGAAGGCTATAGACGAAGTTTTATTGAGAGATGATGTGATTTCTGACATCTTTTCAAAACCATTAAGATATGGCTCATGACAACTAAAAAGCTAGTATAGTTTGAAAATCTTATTTATAATTTGCTCAGTCATATTTATTGCACATTTATACGGTCATTTTCCCTATTATTATTAATTATTAAAATGTGTTATTTATAATTTAAGAACATATGTGGGTTTATTTGTAAAAAGATTATTATCATATGTTTCTTAATTTATAATTAATATAATTAGGGAATATATGCACATCATATTTAAATAAAATATCCATGAGATTATTTATTATTAAAATATGCATATCATATCAAATATTCCTAACCAATATTATTAAGATATCATATCATTTAATTGGTTGAAATATTATCTCAAATAAAACAAATGCTACTAATAATTTGATTTGAGATATTGTGCAGGTATTATAATAAATCAGCTCAGGTCTGAAAAATAAATAGGAGATCTGTAGCAAATCGATTTACTAAGCCAAATCTACCGAATTTTAGGAGCAAATTGAAGAATCTCGCAACGGCAGAGACTAAGAGATATATTTTCAGAATATTTTTTAATAGGTGCATCTCCAAATATTGAGAGAAGAAGGCACGAAGAATATGGAAACTCATACCCACCAGAGGGCAGCGGATCCACCGCCAATAGGGGTAAAGGGCGGCTAAACCGCGGTTATTGGTGGCCGTAGGATACGAAACTTCAGGTTCATGACCGTCTTGCACACACTTCAATATGACGTTTAGGGTTTCACATTCCTGAGCCTATAAAAGGACCGAGAGCTATCAATCTATCCATCGATCGATTTAGATCTATCGAGCAAACTAGATTTTTAGTTCTTGTAATTTACTTTTTCAGCAAACAACTTCTGTAATGCAATAGTTTATTCAATAAAAGATAGTTATTTCTTTTAATTTTGTCGCATTTACTTTCTGCAATTACATTCTGTATTTACTTTCCGCAATTTTAATTTTTGTATTTTCTTATGAGTTCATTCATCTTTAATCTTTCTTTGTTTACTTGGTTGATCTCCATGAGCGCGTAAATTCTCGCTTGTTAGGGTTTGTAGGATAGACTAGAATAATGGATGACAATATCTTTTCAATTCTTTTTAAAGTTTTAATTTTTATAAAATTTAGAAAAATGAATATTAACCCTCTTATTGGGCGTGCTATCAATTCATGATAGTCACGACCACAATTTGTGATTCGTTAATAATCGTTTTGTTAAGGGTTTGAGACAAATAGGGATCAATGGAAGGACAAGGGTCAGTAGAGAGAAACCCTAATTCCCTCCAAGAACCCTAATCCACATTCATCGCTATTTCTCTAGTATTAAATAATTAAGAGATAAAAATAATTATTTTTAAAACTCCATCCATTAACTACTAAATCCTATAAACCCTACAAGCCCTTCTATTATAAACTTTTCAAATCTTTTTAGCATAAAACGATAAAAATCTCACCTTTCTTCTATTAACTCGTCTAAAACAAGAAAAATAGTTCACCATTTCCATGTGGACGATCCGTACTCACTAGCGGCTAGCTATTGCGACACCGTTATTGATTGCGATAATTTACAACACAATAAAGACGCACTTTTTTGAATCAATCAATGTCGAAAGAGTCTTGGACTTTGTTTAGTTTGCGGATCAGTAGACCATGTCATTGGTATGTGCCCTTCGAAACTACGGTTGAGAGACGATGTTCAAAGACCACCGTAGAAGCAGATTAATCAGAGACCTAACAAGGACAGGCCTTTACCTTGACGGCCGAGGAGGCCAAAGCTTCAGACGATATTGTTTCAGGTATCCTACTTGTTTATAATTTTCCCGCGTTGACATTATTCGATTCTGATGCATCCCATTTTTTTATGTCGTCCAAGTTTATTAGTGCACATTCTATCCCACACACGGCCCTATCTAGCTGTTGGAACATACACACTGGGAATGAGAGAATTATATCTAGTAGTGAGTGCAAGGGTTGCTCAATTGTTATTTGCGGACGGGAGTTATTTGCGGATTTCTTGGTGATTGATACTGGCAGTTATGATGTTGTATTGGGAATAGATTTTCTTGGTATTTTCCACGCTCACATTGATTGTAAGGCGAAAAAGTAATTTTTCAGATTCCTGGACATCCAGAGTTCGTATTCTTAGGAGGTAGCAGACCTGTTGGGCCATTCGAATTTAGGGCTAGGCCGACAAGTGCCTATTTTTCATCGATGGAAGTAATCAAGGAGGAAGCACCGGTAGTAGTTCGGGATTTCATGGATGTGTTTGAGGACATCTCGAGTTTACCGCCAAAACGAGATGTGGAGTTCGCGATTGATCTTATTCCTGGAGCAGCGCCGATTTCAAAGGCTTATCATCCGATGGCACCAGTGGAACTGTAAGAGATAAAGAAATAAGTTTCCGAATTACTAGAGAAGAGCTGGATTCATAGCATCTGTTTACCATGGAGAGCTCCAGTTCTTCTAGTCAAGAAGAAAGATGGCACGCGGAGGATGTGCATCGACCGTCGAGAGTTAAATCGGGTGACTATTAAGAATAAGTACCCAATCTCTCGCATGGGCGAATTATTCGATCAACTCAGTGGCGCGAGAGTTTTCTCGAAATTGGATTTGCGATCAGGGTATCATCAAGTTCGGGTGAAAGAAGGAGACATTTGCAAGACGGCGTTCTGAACTCGATATGGGCATTACGAGTATTTGGTTGTGCCCTTTAGAGTTACTAATGCACCGGAAATATTTATGAACTTGATGAACCGAATCTTCTCACCATTTCTAGATCAGTTCGTAGTAATATTCATCGATGATATTTTGGTCTATTCGAGGAGCAAAGAAGAGAATGAAGAACACTTGAGAATCACACTGCAGACATTGAGAAAAGAAAGGTTATATGCTAAAATGAGCAAGTGCGAGTTTTGGCTCGAAGAAGTGAAGTTCATGGGTCACAATGTATATGGAGATGGAATTGCAGTTGACCCCAAAAAGATTGCAGCTGTTCATGATTGGCCAATTCTAAAGAATATGGGGGAGATCAGAAGTTTTCTTGGGCTCGCTGGATACTATAGAAGATTTGTGGAGAATTTCGCTCGAATAGCAGAATCATTAACCAAGCTAACACGAAAGGAGGTACCATTCGTATGGAATGAGAAGTGTGCATCGGCTTTTGAAGCGCTAAAACAAAAATTGACAACCGCTCCTATTTTAACAGTGTTAGATGGTTTCGGGGGACTAGTTATTGACAGCGACGCATCTGGAAAAGGATTGGAATGTGTTTTGATACAACATGGGAATGTTATAGTTTATGCGTCGAGACAATTGAAGACTCATGAGAAGAACTACCCAACTCATGATTTGGAGCTAGCAGCAGTGATCTTTGCGAATTTGGAGACTCTACTTATTGGGCGAAAAAGTAGAAGTGTTTACTGATCATAAGAGCCTAAAGTACGTGTTCACACAGAAAGAGCTAACATGTGGCAGCGTAGATGGTTGGAACTAATGGCTGACTATGATCTTGATCTAAAATACCATCCGGGAAAAATTAATGTAATACCGGATACTTTAAGTCGGTTGCCAGCGATACGGATGTTGACTGCACAGAAGGAGATTATAACAGATTTTCAGAGATTCGAGTTAGAGCTTGTACTACCAGATTTTTCGGGACAATTGATGCAGTTGCAAGTACAGTCATCATTGATTGATAGGATTAAGGCAGCACGGTCACAAGATCTTAAATTATAGAAATTTCGAGGACAAGTAGAAGCGGGACTTTAAATAGATTTGTTGATTCATGAAAATGGTTCATTAGGATTTAGAAGTCGTTTGTGTGTACCTAAAAAAAGATGTTCGTGAAGAAGTCATGAAGGAGGCTCATAGTTCCGCATATTCAGTACATCCGGGAGGCACGAAAATGTATAGAGATTTGCGACAACACTTTTGGTGGGAAGGCATGAAAAGAGAGATTGCTCGCTACATATCGATGTGCTTAGTGTGTCAGCAAGTCAAGGCTGAACATCAAAGGATAGCTGGTTTGTTGCAACTACTTCTGATTCCTCAATAGAAGTGGGAACATATAACCATGGATTTCGTGACATCCTTACCATGAAGTACAAAGGGCAACAACGCAGTTTGGGTGATTATCGATCGACTGACTAAGACAGCTCATTTCATACCATTTTGAGTTGGTCAGTCGACGGAGGCTTTGGCAGAGCGGTACATGCAGGAGATTGAGAGATTGCATGGAGTACCAGTGAGTATCGTTTCTGATCGTGATACTCGGTTCCTATCACACTTTTGGAAGAGTCTACAGGAAAGTTTGGGAACTTGCTTTAAGTTTAGTACGACCTATCATCCTCAGACAGACGGACAGTCTGAGAGAACGATCCAGACTCTTAAAAATATGTTGAGAGCTTGTATGTTGGACTTCAAGGGTTCGTGGGAGGATCATTTACATTTAGTGGAGTTTTCATACAATAACAGTTTTCAGGCGACTATACAGATTGCTCCATTCGAAGCGTTGTACGGTCGTAAGTGTCGCTCGCCAGTATGTTGAGACGATATTGGAGAAATAAGATTGTTGGGACCGGGACTCATTGTGTAAACTGTGGAGAAACTTAACCTGATTCGTGATCATATGAAGGTGGCACAAGATCAACAGAAAAGTTGGGCTGATACTGGAAGAAGACCTTTGGAGTTTGCTGTTCTTGAAGATATCACCGACTAGAGGAGTAATCCGATTTGGTAGTCAAGACAAGTTTAGTTCTCGATTTGTGGGGCCTTTCGATATCATTGAGCGTGTTGGAGAGATAGCTTATCGATTGGCTTTACCACTATCCTTGGTGGGTGTTCATGACGTGTTTCATGTATCTCAACTCCGCAAGTATATTCGAGATGAGACGCACGTCTTTGATCATTCGAAACTGATAGTGAGAGAAGATTTAACTTATGATGAGCAACCAATGGATATTGTGGATCGACGAGAAAATATTCTCGAGAATAAAACAATCCCTCTAGTACTCGTTTTGTGGGGAAATCATTCGCGCGGAGAATCTACTTGGGAACGTAAAAACGAGATTCGACAAAAGTTTCCACATCTCTTCTTTTAGATCCGTATTTTCTTGTCTTTTCCTATTTTGTGAATTTCGAGGACGGAATTCTTTTGTAGTTGGGTATAATTTAACACCCTGGTACGTTTATATAATATCAGTTGTTATTTTAACACTTGCTTTATATTTCTTTTATTTTATTCATTTGGGTTGCGAGTGATTCGAATAGTAGTAGTGGTTAACCGACCCGACCAGCATGTGTGAAACCCAGTATGATACTAGATTATATATAATATTTATCAATAAACTAAATCTATGTGGATCTAGTATGTGTGTGTGTGTGTGTAATCACATATCTTTTAGTAACCACAAGTTAAAAATAAATTATATTTTTGCTAACTACCATCACATGGTTAATCATCTCATATCTTAGTTTGCTTTTATCTCTCTCGTTTAAATCACAAGATATCGTATAACCAAATGTTTATTAAATCTATATATTTATTTAAAATCCTTTTTAAATCTTATATTAGGGGGTATATGTATTTAAAATTCTATTCTTGCATTATGTCTTAAATTTTACGTATATGTATTATTTTTAAAATATAGTTTTTGATGAGATTCTGGTGAAGTTGGTTGTAATTTGATATTATTTACATACCCTAAAATTATAATATCGATATTTATAAATATAATATATATATATATATATATATATATATGAGATTAATGGAGGAAAGAGGCCATGGGAGGGAATTTCCTCCTATGGCGTGGAAAAAATACAACCTCCATCATTTTTTCCGACGATCGGCACCCATCATCATCATCGTTATCATTTAAGATGTGCGTACACCAAATTTCATGTGATTCCACAACTTTTTCACCGTTAATTTAGTAGGTTCAAAATTAACGGTTTACCGACAATAGAACATTTTACATTGCTAAATCAACGGTGAAAAAGTTGTAGAATCACATGAAATTTGGTGTACCCACATCTTAGATGATAACGATGAAGATGATGGGGACCGATCGTCGAAAAAATTGGCGGAGGTTGTATTTTTTCCACGCCATAGGAGGAAATTTCCTCCTATGGCCTCTTTTCTCCATTATTCTCTCTCTATATATATATTACACAATTTATATTATATATATATATATATATATATTATATTTTCTATCTCTCTCTATTCTTTCTTTCATTCTCTATCCCTCGCCTCCCTCGAGAACCCCGAGCCCTCACCCTTTTCTCACCTCCGACCTCGCCTCCTTCCTCGCTACCATCACCCTCATCAACTCCTCTTCCTCGTCATCACCAGTACCCCCGAACACCACCGCCGACATTATCATATTCTTCTTCTCCTTTCCTTTTCCCACCGAGCCCTAACATATCGTCGCGTCCTAACCTTAACTTGCCGTCGAATTCGCTTTCCCCATCTCCTCATCGCCAACCTAACCTCATCTTCCTCCTCGCCTTCGTCCGTGACCCAGAGCACCCATCATCACCTTCGACATCATTATCATCATCATCTTCTTCTTCTTCTTCTTCTTATTTCTACCCTCGCCGGAGCCGACCCCAGAAAGACTGTCGCCTCTACCTTGCGCTCCTCGTCGACGATCACGATCCAGACCCATCTCTAGTCACCACCTCCTCACAACCCCAACCTCATCACATCTCTCTCTTTCACTTTAACCCAAAACCTTTCATCCCTCGACCTCACCTCGTCACCGACCAACCCCAACCTCATCGCCGTCGCTTTCGACCCAAACACCAGCACCCGAGCCTTCCACAGAGCACGAATAGGCCACCCCAGCACAGTACACTGTCACCTTTGGTCGAGGTCGTGAGTACGTCGTGTTTGCGAACGTTGCCATCTTGCGGGTATCCGTATTTGTCGTTATATTCTTTTACCGATCAAGGCAAGTTTTCTAACTTGCAACATTATTTTACATATACCAAACTATATATATTTATAGTATACATATATTTATAATTTGCAAACTATTATCGATATAAAATTTTATAAAACAGTTAGTACTATATTATCTAGTAATGCGGATACGTGTGTAGTTGCAACTTGCGAAATTATACAAAATTACCGATGCGGACTATTCTAGTAGATATCGTTTAGTTTATAATAATTAACAGTTGTAAAATAAATACGGTTAGATATTCATGTTTAAACAAGTAATACGGAGTATATCCATCCAGTTATTGTCATGCCCCGCTTCCCAGTATACGGAGAAGTAGACGTAACGGGCCGCGACGTATTTATTCAAAAGTAAACACGCTAAGCGTAAATAAGCAATATATAAATAAAAGCACAAGAATGACAAGAGATGTAATATAAACAAAAACTTTTATTAGCATTCATATTTATATTACAACTCCTTTTGAAAAGGAAAATACAAAGATGGAAATCAATGTCTAAATAGTGGCATATGAACTGAAAAGTAAATAAGTACAAGTAAGCTAGTAGTTGTGTAGCTCGGGTAGCTGCTCCAATTACTCTTGGCTGGGCTTGGTCTCTTGAGAGTTGGGTCCTCCTGACGAACATTCCAAAGAAAGAAGAGACAGAAACGTCGTCAGCGAACTAACGCTCGGTAAGTCCCAAAAGAAATAATGTAATAAACAAGTAAAGATAATAGAATTGGTAATTGGTACAAGTATATATTTGTTACGCTAATGTAGTTGTTTGTAACTTGGTACAGAATGTATCAGTGTTTACGATAGGAGTCCAATTATCCCGTGGATTATGGGAACATGAAAGTACAAGGCCCCGTCAATACCTATGGGACAACGACACGGATGTACGGTAGGTGTCTTTTAGTGTCCTTCATCGTGCCACTTATAATACATTCCGTACCAATCTATCCTATTAAAACCCCGTAATATAAATATTGTATAAATTATAGTTAACAGACTTGCCGAGACTATGGATATAAGTTGTTTATGTAAACGGTTTCAGGATGTATCAAGTAGGCATGTAATCAAGTCAAGATATACCCATGGTTCGGTCAAGTCAAGTTATGTTTGCATGATGATATTGTTCTGGTATTCAGGTTCAGGTTCAAGAATACATGTTGGATTCATGTTAGATTTGGAATCATGTTTGGATTGGATTCAGATTGAGTTAGACTCAGATTGATTTAGACTCAGACTTGAGTCAAACACTTTAAACAGAATTTAGATCCTTAATTAGGTTCAGGAGTTATCGGTAACTGCTGCACATGGACGACATAATTTTTGTCTTGATAACTCCATTTTAGTTTTCTACCTTAAATAGGCAAGCACTCACTTTCTCCGGCTCCCTGAAGCTCAAGAGAATTGATCCTGTTTAAACCTATATTTACTAAGGTCCTTAATGTAATTTTATATAACTCGAGGGGGTTTTATGAAAAATATTTTATATACTTTCAAAATAAATCTCGAGTATTTATTTATCTTATTTAGGATTTCATGGATGTAACTTTTAAGATTTGAGATATTTTAATGAATATTAACTTAGCTTGAATAGTTCAAGGTATTTTAATGTATTGATGGTATTTTAGTGAAACTTGCTATTCTTTTATTTTCTAGAAAACATGGAATTTTATTATAACTTGAAAATATGTGGTTTGATAATATTTATATAATATTAAAAATTAATTTTATTATTAATTAGAAAATCTCGTTTTTTTCTTAAAAATCGTATTAAAATCCTTCGAAACCGAATGCTCCGTGAGAAGGTCTGCATCTCGCTCTACTAGTTTGAAGATGTGCGATAATCCGCACCATCCAATAGAGGGTTCCCCAAAATGGGTTGTAGAGGTATAATCGTAAAGAGTTTGATAATACAATTCAAAGAGAAATCGGTTTTTATAGTTCATGGTATTAAAATGAAATATCGTTTTGCCATGAAATATGTTTCCAAGAGAATCGTGCTATGCCAATATGTGTGTATGTGAGAGGTAGGTTATTACCCCGTGAAGTTTTCTAAAGGTATGCTAAGCAAAATGTTTAAAAGATTTGTTTCTAATTATTAGTTTCATGATTAACAAGTATGGTGTAAGAATATTCATGAAGAATATATAAGAAAAAGTGGATTTTATAATGTTTTAAAGAAGGTGTCGGTATTAACTCCACTTCCGACATGTTTTATGAAAAGAGACTTTTTAAGATGAAAGAGTAAAATAAGGAATGTGACTTACTAGCTAGAAGGGTGAAGATAAGGTAGAAGAAGATTGTGTAGTCGTCGTGGCGTCGCGGGGTCACCGAAATTGCTTCGTTTCCTTGCCTACTCCACTTGTATTTAGAAAAATTTGATAATTTTGGCTGGGGATTTCAGAATGAAGAGAGATTAGAGTATGAGGTTATATTTATAGTGTGGAATTAGGCTTTTAAAATTGAAAGAATGAATTAAAATGCATTAAAAATTGGATTAATGGATAAAATTGAAATCTCTGTTAATTTGCAGAGAAAACAAACAGTATGGGGGTAATGGGGTTAGAGGAAACGACCAGTGTGCAAAGCCCGGGGACTATTCCCTACGGGGGGCTCGATGTCGCCGGCCTAAATGCCTATCTCGCTGGCCATTTGGTGTCGGGGGACCGTCGGATTGAAGCCACGTTTCCATCTCAGTTCATACAACATTTTGCACATGTAAGATTTCTCTGACTTTTCATTTTTACATGTATTGCACGTGTAAACTTTTGGGCTTCCAAAAATTTTAAAAGAAAAATCAGTAAAAATAATGTGGCTGATGGGATTCAAACACATGGACTATTTCATAGCAGTGCAAGGTTTTACCAATGAGCTACAAGTGCTTTCTTGCTGTTCTTAAATAAGAATAACTTTTGAATTGTGAACAGACTTGCAAACTCTTTTCTGTACTTTAAGAATAAAAATTTTGTACAGAAAATTCAGGGTCGTTACATTTATAGCTAGATAACCATGACAGTTATACTATTGCTTTTATTGTGATTGATTACGTAATCAAATATTTATCATGTTTAATACACACTACCTGACATGTGCACGGCACGTTATCTTGCCGTTACTATACCTGTTACTTAGATTATTCACCAATGCCGACAATCTTAACTTGTTGTTCTGATAGACGTGACTTGTTGTTTAGATAAACATAATCTGTACTTGCATGTTCCTGTGTTGGTATTAAATAGATGTCATTAATATCTGATTTGAACATGAAACCAGGGGGAAAGGGGAAATCAATAATGAAATACGACTTGTAACTCAACAGTTCACTACTATTCAGATACTGATCAGTCGATACGGGATTCGGGTCCCGAAATGTTGATGCTGATATCATTCGTCTGTACATGATATTGTTTTTTCCGCCTAGCGGTACGTCTCGAATTCAGCCCCGAGAGTCATGGCCATGGTCCCGGACACGCACGGGATACTATTGAGTTATATCGAGAATTCCATTAATTGGTTTCAAATACCGTTATGATAGATAATGTAGAAACACAGATTTTAGAATACACGTAAGATACCTATAGTCTGTTAATATATCAACTGTGAGTGTTTGTTTATAAGTATACTTCATTTTTCACATAACACCTTATAATATATTGCTCAGTTTATTATTATGATATTTATGGCGCACTTACGTCTGGGTTTTGCACGGCCCAGTTCGTTTAACCTTATCGCGGGAAAATCGAGAATACTTTTGTAGGCAAGCTGAGGAGTGAGGAGCTTTGCCGATTAGTTTAGAGATGTTTAGTTTATTTTTATTTTCTACTTATGGTTTAACGTTGTGATCCCATAAGAAACTTGATTAGAATATTATTTCTTGTTGGATCCTTATTCGTTTCCGCTACTTTCTCGTTATTATTTTATTGTGGCAGTTGGATATGTGTTAGTTAGATTTTTTATTTACTGTTACTGATATCTGATTGACAGCCATAATGTGACCATGGAAGAATTTTTCCTCGCCATAGACAGCATGATTAGCTTTGTCACGTACCGTATTTAAGTATCTTGGAAAGCGGGGCGTGACAGATTTAATACTTCAAATTGTTATCAATTTATTACTCTTAAGGCCTTGTTTGGGAATGAAGTTAAGTTTGAATATCCAGAGTCTCCTAAAGTTATATTGACATCAAATTCCTAATTGTGTCCTATTATCAATTTGTCACTCTAAGCCTTCTTTTTTTATAATTGTTAGCACACATATCAATGCATCTCCAATGGTTAAAATATGAATAGGATTTGTTTTCAAATTCTACCGATATGATCATACGCTGTCTCATTATATGCTATATCATTTGTTAATTTAGGAACTATATGACCGAATTTGCATATTAAGAGTGGTTAACCATGGAGCCACATGTTTTGTTGTTTAAAACTCGGCATATAAATATAATTCTGAGTTCAGCAACAATTAAAATGAATATAACCCATGAAGTAAATAAATCAGTAAACCGATCTTTTGGCATGTGGGGTTATACGAGAACTCGATCTCTGTCCTAAAAATAAAGACTCCGTCTCTCGTGCAGGCAACCACGGTGTCAATCTTTCCAGCGGTATAAAACCCTCCTTGCCAGAGTTCCTGATGGCATATGGCCGGTCGGGAGTAAGATCCGGTTGACTTTAAATGCCCAACAATTTTATACATATAATATATAGAAACTTATATAGAATATTGAAATGAAGAAGAAAGTTTTTTCATGTATTCCTTATGTCTTTTCACAAAAATCATGGTAGAGCAGAAATTATGTTGATTCTCATATTCCATGAGTACCAATGTGAGGCTAAAACATAATCAATTTTCAATTAAATGACAATGAATCATCAGGTTGAAATATATTGAAATAAATTGGCTAATGAAAGTTGGCATGAATGCCAAGTAACGGAACAAACTTTAAAGCATTAAAGCATTTGGACTTAAATAGAAAAAATAAGTTAGATTTAAGTAAATGGATATTAAAATAAACTTTGTTTTTTCTCTTTATTTTATTTATTTATAAAAATATCCAACATGTTTTACTATTAAACAGAGAAGCGCTAAGATCAAACATTATACAACAAATATACATCTCTTACTTTAAACAAGATAATATTCTCTATATGCATTCTATCTAACGGAAAAGATTCTTTGATGATATGTGCAACTAGTAGAATTCACTGGGTATAAGTTGTGCATTGAAAATTCATAAGTTTTGGAGAACCATATCAAGCTCCATCAAATAGACGGAAAATTAACGAATACATGAAAAACGCGTATCCAAAAGTCATGAAAGTTTTTGTCTTGCCTAATCTAAGGATGTAGATCATGATGATTGATCGAATCATTGAAAAACACAGTAGATTGTTAAGTTTTTGTATAACCCATCTAAGGATGTAGATCATGACGACTGATCGAATCGTTGAAAAACACAGTAGGTTGTTGTAAAACTCGACTTGGGTCCACAACACACGAGCCCACACATGAATACCCATGGGGTTTTAGTATAGTGTGACACCATCCAAAAGACTGTGGTTTATCCTCACTTTTATTTTATACCCAATTTTTCCGATATTGGACCATGTTAACCACATTCACAACATTTCTCCTTGCATGCAAACATGTACATGCAACGAGGACTTCAGCGTCCGAGTGCTTAAACCTTATATGTGCAACATCGACAAACAAACACCTGAGCTCTGATATCATGAAAATTTTTATAAACAAGAAATAATGAATAAGAGAAATTATGAAGATGAAATTTTATATTGAATATTTGATGAACTTTACATCCAACTTTATAATGTATATTTACCATAATACATGCCTAGCAAGTAAATAAAAAAAAGATAAATGTATTATGCTTGACTATCAAGTAATCAGGGAAAAAATAATTACAAAAGATCATGATTGATCCTAATTAACACTAAATAAAATATAGTGTTGTTTTATTGCTAATTGCTAGGAAGGAAATACTGGATGTTCAAGACTCAAATCTTGCATGATAAATTAGCTAGTTGATATTAGCCGTGAGTTGTGAGATACTTGATAAAATATAGTGCCATAAATTTAGCTAGTTGATATGTAAAGGTTGGATGTAAAGTTCATCAAATATTCAATACAAAATTTCTTCTTTATAAATTTTGTCAGTTGAGTGTTTCAGAAGTAAGCTGGATTTAATGGAACCGTATGACAGATTTTCGAAAATCATGAATTTGCAAATCTGACTTGTATCGTGTCCTATGTATGCTTCCAAATCCACTTAATGTTGGTCGAGAAGATACCTCATGGAGGCAGCAAGAAATAACAATTGAGACTGAACTCATATTCTATGCATAACCAGCATATCTTATCTTTTCACTCAAGACTATCGATTTAATTTTCAGGGAAAGAAAATACATATTAGTAAATTAGAAAAGGTGATATAAAAAGAAGGGATTATAAAATTAAGGGCTTAGTGATGCGAATAATGCAATGCAAACAACTATTTGTGACTTGTGAGATAATGTCTATGCTGCAGGCTTAAACCTTAGTTCAATTGATGGGCCAGCCCAAATTTATTTCCAAGGATTTTTGTACTGCTGTTAAAAATCTTTGAGAGAAAAACCCTGCTCTGCATTTCCTTTAGACCTTTAATCACTCAAATTGCCTAGATATTTCAAGCACTTAGTATAAAGGGGTTTTTTAATCGGGCCAGGGTTTTTTAAACAAAAGCCTAGGGCTCGGGGATCTTTACACAAGTTTGAAGGGGGCCGGAGGCTTTCTGACAATTTACCCTTTCTGTTTTACGCTGAAATTTTTTATGATTTTTTTGTTGAGATAAAAATGTTATGAAGTTTGTTCTTCTTTAATTCTAGTTTTTCAATTCCTGTTAGAGTTTGGGAATCTCATCAAAATCCTTCCCCAAATTTTCTTTAATTGTATTTTGTATTGGATAGGAGTATATAATGTTAGAATTTGGTAAGATTACTCATGATAGAGATAAGCTTTCAAGACATCTTTATCCCTTAGAATCAGTATTTTCTCTATAGCTAATTTTACTAAGGTTTTACTAGAAACAGGGCATTATAAGATATATACCCTTTTCAATAGCTAATTTTACTAACTTTTGAAAAACTAGAAATACAACCGATGTAACTTACAGACCAAGATACACTATGCGTTGCTGCCAGCCCGTTGCCATTTTTCGTCACAAATTTCATGTGCACCTTGGTCTGTAAGCTACATGACTACTGAATTTTCGTGAAATTTAGTTATTCTATATTTAGCAAAAAAATTGTTACTTTATTTATAACTTGTTCATTGGATTAGGCTTTGCATTTATATACTGTTTCGGTGAATTTATCTTGTAATCTGATTAGAAAGTTATATCTAGTTATAACTGCTAAATAAAACTTATTGTTTTTGCTAAGAAGCTTTATTTAGACGAAAAATCAGTCTCGAACAAGCTTACGATATTTTTTGGAGCAGCGATCAACCGATCAGTAAACCGGGCAACAAATTTGATACCGATCAAGCTAGTTGATATTAGCCGTGGAAAGCGATTGACATTTCGAGAAATTCTTGACTGCTCGACAAGTCTGAATTGTTATACGAAGCACGCACAAGGAAAATGAATATGATGTTACATTCTGAATTCTCAGGTACCAAGGAGGCCCGAAGGGTGATACTTTAATTGTCTATGTGCAAGAATATACATTTAAAAACAGGATCCTCATTGATTGGGGGTTAGGCGATTATTACATGTATCTTTTATGTGCTGCCAAATGGATTGAAAAAATATTATTTTTAATAAAGGTTAACTAAATTGCAGAAAAAATGCTGTTACTTTTGCCCTAATTATAGCAAGAAGCCACTAACTTCAGAAATAATATATCACTCAATGTAATGAATGTACCATCATAGAAAAATTAAGTGGCTGAAATAATGAAAATTTTGGAAGGAAAGAGCAGAGGACAGTACAACAAATTGTTGGAAGTTAAGTGGTAAGACTCAAACTTTATAAAGTAACTTTAGTCCCACATCTTAAATATTAACGATATTTTATGTCCTTAAATATGTTACCATCAACAAGCAAATGTGTATCGTTTGTTTGGAAATTTTGCGGGGAAAAAGGCTTTGCAGTGGGAGTAGTATAAGCAGGCATTGGTGGCGGGGATTTTTGGGCTTGGGGGTCTCATCTCTGTTTTAGCCGAAAGAGAAAGAAATTTAAACCAACTATTACTATTTAGTCTGTTTCGGAAGAGACATTGTTTCTGTTTTTTCGGAACAGTTGTGTTTTAGCAGCCGAGACATTATTTCCTTTCCTCTATATTAATCATGTTTCCTTTCGAGGCCTTCCATTAGGTGTTTTGGGGAATGGACAAGATAAGATGGTTCGGACCAGTACAAAAATGGACAAGGCGGTATGACGGTGGTGTGGACCACTAACAGTTACTATAACCGTTTTCCCATGTTATTCGGAACAGTTGTGTTTTAGCCGAGACATTGATTCTGTTCTTTTATATTAATCATATTTCCTTTCGAGGCCTTCCATTAGGCGTTCTGGGGAATGGACAAGGTGGTTCGGACCCGTACAAGTACATCTAGCGGGGTCTAGCGGGGCGTGTTAGTCTGAAAATTTCTATATAACTCGGAGAAAAAGATATTCAAAGCATCATTATTTTGAACACAGATGTAAGAGTTGCTATAACCGCTTTTCTAGGTTTTTTGGAACAGTTATTTACATTAATCATGTTTCCTTTTGGGGTCTCATTTTTGTGTTTTAGCCGAAAGAAAAAGAAATTCAAACTAACAGTTACTATTAGCCGTTTTTCCGTGTTATTCGGAACAGTTTTGTTTTAGCCGAGACATTGATTCTGTTCCTTTATATTAATCATGTTTCCTTTCCTTTATATTAATCATGTTTCCTTTCGAGGCCTTCCATTAGGCGTTCTGGGGAATGGACAAGATGGTTCGGACCAGTACAAAAATGGACAAGGCGGTATGACGGTGGTGTGGACCACTAACAGTTACTATAACCGTTTTCCCATGTTATTCGGAACAGTTGTGTTTTAGCCGAGACATTGATTCTGTTCTTTTATATTAATCATATTTCCTTTCGAGGCCTTCCATTAGGCGTTCTGGGGAATGGACAAGGTGGTTCGGACCCGTACAAGTACATCTAGCGGGGTCTAGCGGGGCGTGTTAGTCTGAAAATTTCTATATAACTCGGAGAAAAAGATATTCAAAGCATCATTATTTTGAACACAGATGTAAGAGTTGCTATAACCGCTTTTCTAGGTTTTTTGGAACAGTTATTTACATTAATCATGTTTCCTTTTGGGGTCTCATTTTTGTGTTTTAGCCGAAAGAAAAAGAAATTCAAACTAACAGTTACTATTAGCCGTTTTTCCGTGTTATTCGGAACAGTTTTGTTTTAGCCGAGACATTGATTCTGTTCCTTTATATTAATCATGTTTCCTTTCCTTTATATTAATCATGTTTCCTTTCGAGGCCTTCCATTAGGCGTTCTGGGGAATGGACAAGATGGTTCGGACCCGTACAAAAATGGACAAGGCGGTATGACGGTGGTGTGGACCACTAACAGTTACTATAACCGTTTTCCCATGTTATTCGGAACAGTTGTGTTTTAGCCGAGACATTAATTCTGTTCCTTTATATTAATCATGTTTCCTTTCGAGGCCTTCCATTAGGCGTTCTGGGGAATGGACAAGATGGTTCGGACCCGTACAAGTACATCTAGCGGGGCGTGTTAGTCTGAAAATTTCTATATAACTCGGAGAAAAAGATATTCAAAACATCATTATTTTGAACACAGATGTAAGAGTTGCTATAACCGCTTTTCTAGGTTTTTTGGAACAGTTATTTACATTAATCATGTTTCCTTTTGGGGTCTCATTTTTGTGTTTTAGCCGAAAGAAAAAGAAATTCAAACGAACAGTTACTATTAGCCGTTTTCCCGTGTTATTCGGAACAGTTGTGTTTTAGCCGAGATATTGATTCTGTTCCTTTATATTAATCATGTTTCCTTTCCTTTATATTAATCATGTTTCCTTTCGAGGCCTTCCATTAGGCGTTCTGGGGAATGGACAAGATGGTTCGGACCCGTACAAAAATGGACAAGGCGGTATGACGGTGGTGTGGACCACTAACAGTTACTATAACCGTTTTCCCATGTTATTCGTAACAGTTGTGTTTTAGCCGAGACATTGATTCTGTTCCTTTATATTAATCATGTTTCCTTTCGAGGCCTTCCATTAGGCGTTCTGGGGAATGGACAAGGTGGTTCGGACCCGTACAAGTACATCTAGCGGGGCGTGTTAGTCTGAAAATTTCTATATAACTCAGAGAAAAAGATATTCAAAGCATCATTATTTTGAACACAGCTGTAAGAGTTGCTATAACCGCTTTTCTAGGTTTTTTGGAACAGTTATTTACATTAATCATGTTTCCTTTTGGGGTCTCATTTTTGTGTTTTAGCCGAAAGAAAAAGAAATTCAAACGAACGGATGTAACTGTTGGAACAGAACAGTTACTATAATCGTTTTCCCAGGTTATTTGGAACAGTTGTGTTCCTTGAAGACATTGATTCTGTTCCTTTATATTAATCATGTTTCCTTTGGAGGCCTTACATTAGGCGTTCTGGGGAAAAGACAAGGTGGTTCGGACCCGTACAAGTATATCTAGCGGGGCGTGTAATACCCAGTTCTTTTATACATCAATACCCGTATTTTTGTTACTTACAAAATTGCTTATTTATATTTCAAGTATTTTACTTATTTTAAAACCCTAACCCCTTATATTTATTTACCTAGATTTTTACCCAATCCATTAGCCACTCCCTTTCCATTTCATTTAAATCCTTTTAAACTCATAACCCAAACCCAAACCCAAACCTTATTTTCTTTTTATTTTTCTATTCCCGGTCAGCCCACTCCCTATATTTTTCCTTTTTATTTTTCCCATTCCCTTAACCCAGCCCAAGCCCAAGCCCTCACTCCCATTTTCTTTCATTATTTCCCCTTTTCTTTTCTCATTTTCCCTGAGGCCATCACACTCTTCCCTTTCTCTTTAATTTCCTTTATTTTTATTCCCGGCCCATCTCAATTTCTTTTAGAGCCCGCGCCCAAACCCGAGCCCGGCCCGTCCCCTCTACCCGACCCGTTAACACTCCATCCTCTTCCCCACTACGTTTAGCTTTCCCGCTCTTTTCCTTGCGTTCCCTCGTCGCCACGAACCCCACGTTCCCCCTCCCTCGAGCCCACGTCCCCACGACTCGTGCACGCGCGCGCTCGCGAAGCGTCTTTCGACCCGTCTTCACCAAGCTCCCCTCTCTCTTTCGCACTCTCTCTTTCCCCCGCTTCTCCCTCCTCTCCCTCGCGAGGAAATCGAGCTCCCCCAACACCCACATCTCACTACCGGCTCGCCTCTGAACTCACTACGGCCACCTTCCCCCATCACCTTCCTCTTCTCCTTCACCCAAAACCAAGCCTCACTGCCGCCGCCATTGCCGCACCACCCGAGCTCCTGCTCCATCGCCGACCCTCCTTCTACCGCCGACGAGCTCCCCACTGCCTCAGCGACCCCTCTACTTCATCACCATCACCACCAAGCTTTGAGCCCTGCACACCCCTCGCTGCAGACCCGAGCGCACCCCCTCTGCAGGCCACCTCGCCAGCGCCTCCGTCGACCTCACCTCGTCACCGCCAAGCCCCCCTCTCTCACAGGCAACATCTCTTTCCCTCTCTCTCACAACACCTCTCTCTCCCTCTCAGCACCTCTCTCTCTCACAACATCTCTCTCTCACGGCACCTCTCTCGCTCACATCGCCTGAGCTCTCATCTCCGGCGCCCCTGGACCTCCGTAGCCTCTCCTAGCTCTCCTCAGTGCACCGTCGATCACTTCCAGCGGACCCATCTCCTTCACCGCAGCACCAAAGCTAGCCCAAGTTTCAAACCGAGCCCCGGTCATTTCATCGAACACCTATAACCATCGCTATCGCCGTTGTTCGAGTTGCTGTCTTCACCGTTCGAGCCATTGCCTCGATCTCTGTAGCAGTCACCGTCGTCAACGCAGCGGACGTCGCAACGCCAGCGCACACCCATCGCACCCACCGAGCCATCAAGTCCAAGAAGCAATATCCGACGAGTCTGAACCTGTGCTGCGTTCGTGACGCGATCGTGCCATTGCCGCTGCCGTACCGTCATCAACACGTCTTCAGGCAAGTTTAATACTTGCTTCATGCTACTTTTTTATATTACAATTCATGTTACCAATCATTTCCGCATATAATTTCATGTGAATCGTTATAATTCAAGTGTTCGATGCAAAACCCGAATGGGAGACCCCGTGAAATTGACGACAACAGATAACCTGTGATGGCCTGGGTTATAATGATTGTCCCTTGAGACTTTGGTTACAATACGAAGTCATTTGCTCACGTAAAATGACGTCCTAATTTCTGTCGTAAAACCTGAAAACCTTCGTACATGCTAAAGCGTGAAATTTATAATAAATTGTGTATAAACCGGATTTTAGCGTTCGATGGCTCGTATCGAAGCTAACTGTTTAACCTACATTATTCTATAGTTGGTCACTGAATTCTAACTGATTGTGATAGAGATAATTGCGTAGGATTACGATTCTGGACTGCAGTCCAGAATGGAAATCCCGGTTAACCCCTGTTTCTAAACCCCTGTACATTACTGTTTGAATATGAGAATGCGCGGAACCCTATATCGTTACGTAGAAAATTGAATTAACTTTCTTACTCCACTAGTCTTACTGGATTACTCAGCCATTTGATATTTTTAACTCATTTTATAATGTTGATTCGTTGTGCTGAATTCTGCAGAGGCAGATTTTACACATCGAACATAACCTGTCCATAACTCCCTGTCGCCATGGTATATTACTGATCCTCCAATTGAGGTGGAAACCTAAATGATAACCCTAAATATTGTTCAACTATAGCGTCATCTAATTACGATCCCAACTGGGATCAAAATGCGTTACGAAATGGACTTCCGATTCTGAAACCGGATTTCCAACAGTGAACGCTTAAAATGAAACGGCCATATCTAGTGATCCTGAAACCCGATTAATGTGAAACTAGTTTTGATGGATAGATAATTAAACATACTGCTTACCCCCTTTTCATTGTTTTGCTAAGTTTTGCATGTATGATTTATGATAAATTATGCAAGTGGTAGGACACCGACTGCTGATATCTTAATCATACCTTAATTATTGTATTCTCATCACATTATATAGATGTCATTACATTGGTAACCTAGTGATCATATGCATTACCCAGTGTTAGGTATTAGTGTTTAATTGTGGCAAGTACGTTAGCGTTTAAGCATGAATGGATAAGTGAAAATGACACGTACTTGTACACAATCAGTGGACCCTATTGATTTATTGCATTGTCGACGTCTGTGGGACATGTATATGTGTGACTATAATTGGTATGAGACGATTATGGGAGCACTTGTATGGGTGTCAACACTGTCCATTTATCTTGGGTATCAGTCGAGACATGCTTGATGGAGACCCTGTCTTCAGTTCTCGCGTAGACTTGACATGGACCGACTGGTATTTGAGTTTATGGTTGGCGTTTGATATAGACCACGGGGTGTGGGGTAGTTTGAGTGTGAGTTCAACAGAATCTCGGGAGTCCCATGCCGGCACATACAGCGATTCTGGAGATATTACTGATTATTAGCGAGCGACTCGGGCCCATGTTCCCATGCCCTTGGGTCCTACCCTTGGACGGGGGATACTCACGAGTGGTTGAATCTCACACTTGGACTGACGATAGGCTTAGTGACCTGTACAGTGAGACTTAGAGACTGATAGGGTTAGTGACATTGACATGTATTGCTTACTGATTCAACATACCTGCCATAATGTTTACTGCTTTACTGTTTACCCGCTCTATTAGTTACCCGCATTGGCTACTTCATGTTCACGTCATTAATCCATGATTACTGTTTCATATTCATTATTATTGCACGAGTTCACATTTGTATATATATATATATATTGCTATCATGTCGCTCTGACAACCTGAGTATGCATGCTCAGAGTGAGAAGTGGATCAAGCTTGGACCAGGACCCGACGTACCTCGAGGACATCACTGACATCTTGATCAGCGACCCAGAGCTATACTTTCTTGATCTCCATCTGGTTAGTTCTTTTGATTTAGTTACTGCATTTCTCATTACCTGTGCATTGATTACTAATTACCACGTAAAGCTAGAAACCGAAGTGTGACTACGGGGAGATATTTTCTCGACCGTAGGAGCATGGTTGGCCTTGTCAACCCCTCGTATT
The DNA here is from genome assembly GCA_030015575.1 of Agapanthus africanus. NCBI lineage: Eukaryota > Viridiplantae > Streptophyta > Magnoliopsida > Asparagales > Amaryllidaceae > Agapanthus > Agapanthus africanus. The sequence goes on along the minus strand of CM057339.1, from coordinate 193,713,915 downwards.
CCGTATTTTGGGAAGCGGGGCGTGACAGGGCGTGTTAGTCCGAAAATTTCTATATAACTCAGAGAAAAAGATATTCAAAGCATCATTATTTTGAAAACAGATGTAATAGTTGCTATAACCGCTTTTCTAGGTTTTTTGGAACAGTTATTTACATTAATCATGTTCCTTTTTGGGGTCTCATTTTTGTGTTTTAACTGAAAAAAAAAGAAATTCAAACGAACGGATGTAACTGTTGGAACAGAACAGTTACTATAACCGTTTTCCCAGGTTATTTGGAATAGTTGCGTTCCTTGGAGACATTGATTCTGTTCCTTTATATTAATCATGTTTCCTTTGGAGGCCTTACATTAGGCGTTCTGGGGAATGGACAAGGTGGTTCGGACCCGTACAAGTACATCTAGCGGGGCGTGTTAGTCCGAAAATTTCTATATAACTCAGAGGAAAAGATATTTAAAGCATCATTTCTAGGTATTTTGAACACAGATATAACAGTTGCTATAACCGCTTTTCTAGGTTTTTTGGAACATTTATTTACATTAATCATGTTTCCTTTTGGGGTCTCATTTTTGTGTTTTAACTGAAGGAAAAAGAAATTCAAACGAACGGATGTAACTGTTGGAACAGAACAGTTACTATAACCGTTTTCCCAGGTTATTTGGAACAGTTGTGTTCCTTGGAGACATTGATTCTGTTCCTTTATATTAATCATTTACTATAACCGTTTTTATTAGGCGTTCTGGGGAATGGACAAGGTGGTTCGGACCCATACAAGTACATCTAGCGGGGAGTGTTAGTCCAAAAATTTCTATATAACTCAAAGAAAAAGATATTCAACGCATCATTATTTTGAACACAGATGTAACAGTTGCTATAACCTCTTTTCTAGGATTTTTGGAACAGTTATTTACATTAATCATGTTTCCTTTTGGGGTCTCATTTTTGTGTTTTAATTGAAATAAAAAGAAATTCAAACGAACGGATGTAACTGTTGGAACAGAACAGTTACTATAACCGTTTTCCCAGGTTATTTGGAACAGTTGTGTTCCTTGGAGATATTGACTCTGTTTCTTTATATTAATCATGTTTCCTTTAAAGGCCATACATTAGGCGTTCTGGGAAATGGACAAGGCGGTTCGGACCCATACAAGTACATCTAGCGGGGCGTGTTAGTCCGAAATTTTTTATATAACTCAGATAAAAAGATATTCAAAGCATCATTATTTTGAACACAGATTTAACAGTTCCTATAACCGCTTTTCTAGGTTTTTTGGAACAGTTATTTACATTAATCATGTTTCCTTTTGGGGTCTCATTTTTGTGTTTTAACTGAAAGAAAAAGAAATTCAAACGAACGGATGTAACTGTTGGAACAGAACAGTTTCTATAACCGTTTTCCCAGGTTATTTGGAACAGTTGTGTTCCTTGGAGACATTGATTCTGTTCCTTTATATTAATCATGTTTCCTTTCGAAGCCTTACATTAGGCATTCTGGGGAATGGACAGGGTGGTTCGGACCCAAACAAGTACATCTAGTCGGACGTGTTAGTCCGAATATTTCTATATAACTCAGAGAAAAGGATATTCAAAGCATCATTTCAAGGAATTTTGAACACAGATGCAACAGTTGCTATAACCGCTTTGCTAGATTTTTTGGAACAGTTATTTACATTAATCTTGTTTCCTTTTGGGGTTTCATTTTTGTGTTTTAACAGAAAGAAAAAAGAAATTCAAACGAACGGATGTAACTGTTGGAACAGAACAGTTACTATAACTGTTTTCCCAACTTATTTGGAACAGTTGTGTTCCTTGGAGATATTGATTCTGTTCTTTTATATTAATCCTTTATTATAACCGTTTTTTAGGCGTTCTGGGGAATGGACAAGGTGTTTCGGACCCGTACAAGTATATCTAGCAGGGAGTGTTAGTCCGAAAATTTCTATATAACTCAGAGAAAAAGATATTCAAAGCATCATTTCTAGGTATTTTGAACACAGATATAACAGTTGCTATAACCGCTTTTCTAGGTTTTTAGGAACAGTTATTTACATTAATCATGTTTCCTTTTGGGTCTCGATTTTGTGTTTTAACTGAAAGAAAAATAAATTCAAACGAACGGATATAACTGTTGGAACAGAACAGTTACTATAACCGTTTTCCCACGTTATTTGGAACAGCTGTGTTCCTTGAAGACATTGATTCTGTTCCTTTATATTAATCATGTTTCCTTTGGAGGCCTTACATTAGGCATTCTGGGGAATGGACAAGGTGGTTCGGACCCGTACAAGTACATCTAGCAGGGCGTGTTAGTCCGAAATTTCTATATAACTCAGAGAAAAAGATATTCAAAGCATCATTATTTTGAACACAGATATAACAGTTGCTATAACCGCTTTTCTAGGTTTTTTGGAACAGTTATTTACATTAATCAAGTTTCCTTTTGGGGTCTCATTTTTGTGTTTTAACTGAAAGAAAAAGAAATTCAAACGAACGGATGTAACTGTTGGAACAGAACAGTTATTATAACCGTTTTCCCAGGTTATTTGGAACAGTTGTGTTCCTTGGAGACATTGATTCTGTTCCTTTATATTAATCATTTACTATAACCGTTTTTATTAGGCGTTCTGGGGAAAGGATAAGGTGGTTCGGACCCGTACAAGTATATCTAGCGGGGCGTGTTAGTCCGAAAATTTCTATATAACTCAGAGGAAAAGATATTCAAAGCATCATTTCTAGGTATTTTGAACACAGATGTAACATTTGCTATAGCCGCTTTTATAGGTTTTTTGGAACAATTATTTACATTAATCATGTTTCCTTTTGGGGTCTCATTTTTGTGTTTTAACTGAAAGAAAAAGAAATTCAAACGAACGGATGTAACTGTTTGAACAGAACAGTTACTATAACCGTTTTCCCAAGTTATTTGGAACAGTTGTGTTCCTTGGAGACATTGATTCTACTCCTTTATATTTACTATAACCGTTTTTATTAGGCGTTCTGGGGAATGGACAGGGTGGTTCGGACCCGTACAAGTACATCTAGCGGGGAGTGTTAGTCCGAAAATTTCTATATAACTCAGAGAAAAAGATATTCAAAGCATCATTATTTTGAACACAGATGTAACAGTTGCTATAACCGCTTTTCTAGGTTTTTTGGAACAGTTATTTACATTAATCATGTTTCCTTTTGGGGTCTCATTTTTGTGTTTTAACTGAAAGAAAAAGAAATTCAAACGAACGGATGTAGTTGTTGGAACAGAACAGTTACTATAACCGTTTTCCCAGGTTATTTGGAACTGTTGTGCTCCTTGTAGATATTGATTCTGTTCCTTTATATTAATCATGTTTTTTTTGAGGCCTTACATTAGGCGTTCTGGGGAATGGACAGGTGGTTCGGACCCGTACAAGTACATCTAGCGGGGCGTGTTAGTCCGAAAATTTCTATATAACCCAGAATAAAAGATATTCAAAGCATCATTATTTTGAATACAGATGTAACAGTTGCTATAACCGCTTTTCTAGGTTTTTTGGAACAGTTATTTACATTAATCATGTTTCCTTTTGGGGTCTCATTTTTGTGTTTTAATTGAAAGAAAAAGAAATTCAAACGAACGGATGTAACTGTTGGAACAGAACAATTACTATAACCGTTTTCCCAGATTATTTGGAACGGTTGTGTTACTTGGAGACATTGATTCTGTTCCTTTATCTTAATCATGTTTCCTTTGGAGGCCTTACATTAGGCGTTCTGGAGAATGGACAAGGTGGTTCGGACCCATACAAGTACATCTAGCGTGGCGTGTGAGTCCGAAAATTTCTATATAACTCAGAGAAAAAGATATTCAAAGTATCATTTCTAGGTATTTTGAACACAGATGTAACGGTTGCTATAACCGCTTTTCTAGGTTTTTTGGAACAGTTATTTACATTAATCATGTTTCCTTTTAGGGTCTCATTTTTTTGTTTTAACTGAAAGAAAAAGAAATTCAAACGAACGGATATAACTGTTGGAACAGAACAGTTACTATAACCGTTTTCCCAGGTTATTTGGAACAGTTGTGTTGCTTGGAGACCTTGATTTTGTTCCTTTATATTAATCATGTTTTCTTTGGAGGCCTTACATTAGGCGTTCTGGGGAATGGACAAGGTGGTTCGGACCCGGACAAGTATATCTAGCAGGGCGTGTTAGTCCGAAAATTTCTATATAACTCAGAGAAAAAGATATTCAAAGCATCACTATTTTGAACACAGATGTAACAGTTGCTATAACCGCTTTTCTAGGTTTTTTGGAACAGTTATTTACATTAATCATGTTTCCTTTTGGGGTCTCATTTTTTTGTTTTAACTGAAAGAAAAAGAAATTCAAAAGAACGGATGTAACTGTTGGAACAGAACAGTTACTAAAATCGTTTTCCCAGGTTATTTGGAACAGTTGTGTTCCTTGGAGAAATTGATTCCGTTCCTTTATATTAATCATTTACTATAACCGTTTTTATTAGGCGTTCTGGGGAAAGGACAAGGTGGTTCGGACCTGTACAATTACATCTAGCGGGGCGTGTTTGTCCGAAAATTTCTATATAACTCAGAGGAAAAGATATTCAAAGCATCATTTCTAGGTATTTTGAACACAGATGTAACAGTTGCTATAACCGCTTTTCTAGGTTTTTTGGAACAGTTATTTACATTAATCATGTTTCCTTTTGCGGTCTCATTTTTGTGTTTTAACTGAAAGAAAAAGAAATTCAAACGAACGGATGTAACTGTTGGAACAGAACAGTTACTATAACCGTTTTCCCAGGTTATTTGGAACAGTTGTGCTCCTTGGAGATATTAATTCTGTTCCTTTATATTAATCATGTTTCTTTGGAGGCCTTACATTAGGCGTTTTGGGGAATGGACAAGGTGGTTCGGACCCGTACAAGTACATCTAGCGGGGAGTGTTAGTCCGAAAATTTCTATATAACTCAGAGAAAAAGATATTCAAAGCATCATTATTTTGAACACAGATGTAACAGTTGCTATAACCGCTTTTCTAGGTTTTTTGGAACAGTTATTTACTTTAATCATGTTTTCTTTTGGGGTCTCATTTTTGTGTTTTAATTGAAAGAAAAAGAAATTCAAACGAACGGATGTAACTGTTGGAACAGAACAGTTACTATAACTGTTTTTCCAGGTTATTTGGAACAGTTGTGTTCCTTGGAGACATTGATTCTGTTCCTTTATATTAATCATGTTTCCTTTGGAGGCCATACATTAGGCGTTCTGGGGAATGGAAAAGGTGGTTCGGACCCATACAAGTACATCTAGCGGGGTGTGTGAGTCCGAAAATTTCTATATAACTCAGAGAAAAAGATATTCAAAGCATCATTTCTAGGTATTCTGAACACAGATTTAACAGTTCCTATAACCGCTTTTCTAGGTTTTTTGGAACAGTTATTTACATTAATCATGTTTCCTTTTGGGGTCTCATTTTTGTGTTTTAACTGAAAGAAAAAGAAATTCAAACGAACGGATGTAACTGTTGGAACAGAACAGTTACTATAACCGTTTTCCCAGGTTTTTTGTAACAGTTGTGTTCCTTGGAGACCTTGATTCTGTTCCTTTATATTAATCATTTACTATAACCGTTTTTATTAGGTGTTCTGGGGAATGGACAAGGTGGTTCGGACCCGTACAAGTACATCTAGCGGGGAGTGTTAGTCCGAAAATTTCTATATAACTCAGATAAAAAGATATTCAAAGCATCATTTCTAGGTATTTTGAACACAAATGTAACAGTTGCTATAACCGCTTTTCTAGGTTTTTTGGAACAGTTATTTACATTAATCATGTTTCCTTTTGGGGTCTCATTTTTGTGTTTTAACTGAAAGAAAAAGAAATTCAAACGAACGGATGTAACTGTTGGAACAGAACAGTTACTATAACCGTTTTCCCAGGTTATTTGGAACAGTTGTGTTCCTTGGAGACATTGATTCTGTTCCTTTATATTAATATTGTTTCCTTTCGAGGCCTTACATTAGGCGTTCTGGGGAATGGACAAGGTGGTTCGGACCCATACAAGTACATCTAGCGGGGTGTGTGAGTCCGAAAATTTCTATATAACTTAGAGAAAAAGATATTCAAAGCATCATTTCTAGGTATTCTGAACACAGATTTAATAGTTCCTATAACCGCTTTTCTAGGTTTTTTGGAACAGTTATTTACATTAATCATGTTTCCTTTTGGGGTCTCATTTTTGTGTTTTAACTGAAAGAAAAAGAAATTCAAACGAACGGATGTAACTGTTGGAACAGAACAGTTACTATAACCGTTTTCCCAGGTTATTTGGAACAGTTGTGTTCTTTGGAGACCTTGATTCTGTTCCTTTATATTAATCATTTACTATAACCGTTTTTATTAGGTGTTCTGGGGAATGGACAAGGTGGTTCGGACCCGTACAAGTACATCTAGCGGGGAGTGTTTGTCCGAAAATTTCTATATAACTCAGATAAAAAGATATTCAAAGCATCATTTCTAGGTATTTTGAACACAAATGTAACAGTTGCTATAACCGCTTTTCTATGTTTTTTGGAATAGTTATTTACATTAATCATGTTTCCTTTTGGGGTCTCATTTTTGTGTTTTAACTGAAAGAAAAAGAAATTCAAACGAACGGATGTAACTGTTGGAACAGAACGGTTCCCAGGTTATTTGGAACAGTTGTGTTCCTTGGAGACATTGATTCTGTTCCTTTATATTAATATTGTTTCCTTTCGAGGCCTTACATTAGGCGTTCTGGGGAATGGACAAGGTGGTTTGGACCCGTACAAGTACATCTAGCGGGGATTGTTAGTCCGAAAATTTCTATATAACTCAGAGAATAAGATATTCAAAGCACCATTATTTTGATCACTGATGTAACGGTTGCTATAACCGCTTTTCTAGGTTTTTTGGAACAGTTATTTACATTAATCATGTTTTCTTTCGGGGTCTTATTTTTGTGTTTTAACTGAAAGAAAAAGAAATTCAAACGAATGGATGTAACTAGTGGAACAGAACAGTTACTATAACCGTTTTCCCAGGATATTTGGATCAGTTGTGTTCCTTAGAGACATTGATTCTGTTCCTTTATATTAATCATGTTTCCTTTGGAGGCCTTACATTAGGCGTTCTGGGGAATGGACAAGATGGTTCGGACCCGTACAAGTACATCTAGCGGGGCGTGTTAGTTCGAAAATTTCTATATAACTCGGAGAAAAAGATATTCAAAGCATCATTTCTAGGTATTTTGAACACTGATGCAACAGTTGCTATAACCGCCTATCTAGGTTTTTTGGAACAGTTATTTACATTAATCATGTTTCCTTTTGGGGTCTCATTTTTGTGTTTTAATTGAAAGAAAAAGAAATTCAAACGAACGGATGTAACTGTTGGAACAGAACAGTTACTATAACCGTTTTCCCGGGTTATTTGGAACATTTGTGTTCCTTGGAGACATTGATTCTGTTCTTTTATATTAATCATTTACTATAACCGTTTTTATTAGGCGTTCTGGGGAATGGACAAGGTGGTTTGGACCCGTACAAGTACATCTAGCGGGAAGTGTTAGTCCAAAAATTTCTATATAACTCAGAGAAAAAGATATTCAAAGCATCATTTCTAGGTATTTTGAACACAGATGTAACAGTTGCTATAACCGCTTTTCTAGGTTTTTTGGAACAGTTATTTACATTAATCATGTTTCCTTTTGGGGTCTCATTTTTGTGTTTTAATTGAAAGAAAAAGAAATTCAAACGAACGGATGTAACTGTTGGAACAAAACAGTTACTATAACCGTTTTCCCAGGTTATTTGGAACAGTTGTGTTACTTGGAGACATTGATTCTTTTCCTTTATATTAATAATTTACTATAACCGTTTTCCCAAGTTATTTGGAACAGTTGTGTTCCTTGGAGACATTGATTCTGTTCCTTTATATTAATCATGTTTCCTTTCGAGGCCTTACATTAGGCGTTTTGGGGAATGGACAAGGTGGTTCGGACCCGTACAAGTACATCTAGCGGGGCGTGTTAGCCCGAAAATTTCCATATAACTCAGAGAAAAAGATATTCAAAGCATCATTTCTGGTATTTTGAACACAGATGTAACTGTTGCTATAACCACTTTTCTAGGTTTGTTGGAACAATTATTTACATTAATCATGTTTTCTTTTGGGGGTCTCATTTTTGTGTTTTAACTGAAAGAAAAAGAAATTCAAACGAACGGATGTAACTGTTGGAATAGAACAGTTAATATAACCGTTTTCCCAGGTTATTTGGAACAGTTGTGTTCCTTGGAGACATTGATTCTGTTCCTTTATATTAACAATGTTTCCTTTCGAGGCCTTACGTTAATCTTATTGGTCAGGGCCTTTTATATTAATCATGTTTCCTTTTGTGGGCCTTACATTTAATTTTATCAGTCCGTAAATTTCATTTTATTTTCATGTTTTAACTGAAAGAAAAAGAAATTTAAACGAACGGATGTAACTGTTGGAACGGTTACTATAACCGTTTTCCTTTTGTGGGCCTTACATTAATCATGTTTGTCCGCAAATTTCATTTCATTTTTGTGTTTTATCCCAGAGAAAAAGAAACTCTAACAAACACAGATGTAACAGGTGCAATTACCGCTTTTCTAGGTTTTTTGGAACAGTTATGTTCCTTGGAGACATTGATTCGGTTCCTTTACATTAATCATGTTTCCTTTTGGGGCCTCATTTTTGTGTTTTAACTAAAAAAAAAAGAAATTCAGACGAACGGATGTAACTGTTGGAACTGTTACTATAACCGTTTTTCCAGGTTTTTTGGAACAGTTGTGTTTCTTGGAGACATTGATTATGTTCCTTTATGTTAATCATGTTTCCTTTTGGGGCCTTACATTAATCTTATTGGTCTGGCAAGGAACACAACTGTTCCAAAAAACCTGGGAAAACGGTTATAGTAACTGTTCCAACAGTTACATCCGTTCGTCTGAATTTCTTTTTCTTTCAGTTAAAACATAAATTTACGGACTGATAAGATTAAATGTAAGGCCCACAAAAGATAACATGATTAATGTAAAAGGTTTCCTTTTGGGGCCTTACATTAATCTTATTGGTCAGAGCCTTTTACATTAATCATGTTTCCTTTTGTGGGCCTTACATTTAATCTTATCAGTCCGTAAATTTATGTTTTAGCTGAAAGAAAAAGAAATTCAAACGAATGGATGTAACTGTTGGAACAGTTACTCTAACCGTTTTCCCAGGTTTTTTGGAACAGTTGTGTTCCTTGGAGACATTGATTCCCTTCCTTTACATTAATCATGTTTTCTTTTAGGGCCTCACATTAATCTTATCAGTCCGCAAATTTCATTTCATTTTTGTGTTTTAACTGAAAGAATTTTTTTTTCAAACGAACCGATATAACTGTTGGAACGGTTATTATAACCGTTTTCCCAGGTTTTTTGGAACAGTTGTGTTCCTTGGAGACATTGATTCCGTTCCTATAAATAGCTCAAATCTCTTCTTCTTCAAACATAATTTTACAGTTTTCTTTCTTTCTTTGTTGGTTTTTTGTTCTGGGTATCTGTGTGAGACAAGGCAGGATACATACTATCCCTGCGACTTGTGCAAGTCGGGGATACCGAAAGGACCGGAAGAAGGTCGTACCTTGAGAACGCAGCGCCACTGAAAACCTGCCTTATATTGTTCTTATCAGTTCGCATATTTAATTTTTGTGTTTTAACTGAAAGAAATTCAAATGAACGGATGTAACTGTTGGAACAGTTACTATAACCGTTCCCAATTTTTTTGAACATTTGTGTTCTTTGGAGACATTGATTCGAGTCTTATAAATAACCAAAATCTATTCTCCTTCAAACATAATTTTACAGTTCTCTCTCTTTTTCTGTTGGTTTTTAGTTCTGAGTATCAGTGTGAGACAAGGCAGGATACATGCTATCCCTGTGACCTGTGCAAGTCAGGGATACAAGAACGTTGTATCTTGAGAACGCAGCGCCGCTGAAAACTTGCACAAAAGGGAGGCAATTACGTTTCTACGGCAGCGTACTTAAGTGCATGCTTCATTCCCATTCAGGCTTGTCCAATCTTATTACCAATTTTTGTTTAATCATTTAAATCGAATTTCTTTTTATTTATTTTAATGCATAATTTCTAACAGTGTAAGAACATAATCGCATGCACTGATCTAATTGCATTTTCTATACCGTTTCGTTATATAAATTAACTGTTAATTGCCTCTTTATACTAATCAATCAACAAAATTTAACATATTGTTCGTTGTTAATATTCTAATCATATTATTGCATTGATTTTAATAATCACTCAATTGCTTTAGATGTCACCCAAGAACAACTCATGTATTATCAAGCCTGATAAATTTAATGGCGCTAATGATTTCAAAACCTGGCAAATCCAAGTTGAATATTGGTTAACAATTCTAGGCTTAATAATTGCTATTAAATAGAGTTCTATACCTATTAACTCTTTTAATGAGTCTAGTGAGGAAAATGACGATACTACAACTTCTACCCCTCCAGCTAAGAAATCTAAGTATTCATCTCAAGAGGAAATCAACTATCATTGCAAATTTCGTATTCTAAGTGCTCTTGATCGTTCACTCTTCCATAATTTTCTTCATCATAAAAATTCAAAGACCTATGAACTGACTTACAAAAGCGTTAGGGAAATGACAATACCGGAGTTGAACATTATTCTATTTCTTCCTTCCGTAACTATACCTTGAAAGATGATCAACCTATAAACAATCAATTACGTGCTTTCCAAGAGTTGGTCACGAAAGTGGTTAATTCTGGAATGGTGCTTTCTGAACAATTTCAGGTTACCACCTTAATTGATGTATTACCTTCTCCCTGGGAAACCTTTGCAAATCATCTTAGGATAAACCAAAATCAATATTCTCTCGCTGATGTAATGCATTCTATTCATATAGAAAAACAAAGGAGGACAATTCATAATCATGATAACAGATTTAGAGTTAATCTTACTGAGAGATAAGGGGTGGTAGACTTTCTAATGGATTCCAAAAGAAAAGGTTTAAAAATAAGAAAATATTTAACAAGGGTAAAAACCAGGTTAAGAATCAAAGGTCTAAAAATAACAATGAAAAATTCTGCTATGTCTATGGAAGGAAAAATTACATTTTCACCAAGTGCTTCTACAGGAAGACCGCTCCAATTCAGAAACCTACGGGAAAGCTAAAGGCAACTATAAATGTAGTGGAAAATAGTGATGGTAATACTCAGGTTTGATACTCCCACAATTAATTTCACTATTTTATCTAATGAATGGTGGTTGGATAGTGGAGCAAATGTACATGCATGTTCTGATTATAAATGGTTTCATGCCTTTCAGGACGAATGCGGGTGAAGCATAACTCTCGAGAATGACACTACAACACCTGTCAAGGAAAGGAAAGTGTTAGGCTCTCTATAACCTCAGGGAAAACATTAGCCTTGGAGGATGCGTTGTATATTCTGGGTGTTAGGAGAAATTTAATAAGTGCCTTCTTGTTGTCAAAAAAGGGTACATAATTGTGTTAGAATCAAATCAGATTGTTATTTCTAGAGGCAATGTATTTGTTGGTAAAGGTTATGTTTGTGACGGTTTATTTAAACTTAATATTGTTTGTAATAATAATAATAATGTCTCTTTACTTTTAAATGTCACTTCTAGTAATGTCTAGTATGGTAGGCCAGGACATGTTAATTTTCAAACTTTAAAAAGAATAATGCATTTAAATTTGATTTCTAAGAGTTCTATTGAATTGCATTCTAAGTGTGATATCTGTGTTAAGGTTTAGCACACTAGAAGCACTTTTAAATCAGTAGATAGATACACTTAAACACTTGGTTTAATACACTCGGATGCCTGTGTCTCTAACTGACAACCTACAATGGGTGAAAATAAATATTATATCATATTTATAGATGACAATACTAGGTATTGTTATGTCTATTTAATCTCCACCAAAGATGAGGTATTTCATAGATTTAAGAGATAAAAAGCCGAAGTAGAAAATATCAATAAAAAGAAAATTAAGACACTTAGATCGAACCGTGAGGGAGAATATACATCAAATGAATTTGACTCATTCTGCCAAGAATATAGTATTAGTCATGATACTCATACACTCGAATCTAATGGTGTTGCAGAAAGGAAAAACATAACGCTAATGAACATGGTTAACTCCATATTGATTGGTTCTGGAGCCCCTGAAAACCTATGGGATGAAGCAATCTTATCGGCATCCTATATACTCAATCGTATACCTCATAAAACCACAAACCAATCTTCCTTTGCCTTGTGATTCGGTAGAGCACCCAGACTTGATTATTTTTGTGTTTGGGGCTGACGTGCACAAATATGTGTTCCCTCACATAAAAGAAACAAAATTGGCCCTAAAACAGTTGATGCTTTTGTCACGCCCCGCTTCCCAAAATACGGAATACAAGGGGTTGATAAGGCCAGCCATGCTCCTACGGTCAAGGAAATGTCCTGCCGTAGTCACATTTCGGCTTCTAGCTTTACGTGGTAATCAGTAAACAATGCGCAGGTAATGAGAAATGCAGTAACTGAAACAAATCAAATACAAAGAACTGACCTGATGGAGGTAAAAAGAGTATAACTCTGGATAGCTGATCAAGATGTCCGCGATGTACGTCTAGTCCTGGTCCAGGATAGATCCACTCCTCACTCTGAGCATGCATACTCAGGTCGTCAGAGCGACACGATAGCAATATATATATAGGTGCAAGTGGTAACTCATAGAGTAATAATGGATGTATAACAGTAAACCAATACAGTGAAGATATGATCATGGAGTAACCAATGCAGTGTCTAATAGATCAGGTGAACAGTAAAGCAATAAAATAGTATGCCAGGTATGTCACCACAGTAAATAATGTATATCAATGCCATTATCCCTATCAGTCTCTAAGTCTCACTGTACAGGTCACTAATCCTATCGTCAGTCCAAGTGTGAGAGTCAACCACTCACGAGTGTCCTCCACCCAAGGGTAGGACCCAAGGGCAAGGGACCACGGGCCCAAAATGTAACTCACGGTAATAATCATGTACCCTATAAATATCCATATATCTCCATATATATAAGCCGGCATGGGACTCCCGAGATTCTGTTGAACTCACACTCAAACTACCCCACACCTCGTGGTCTACATCAAACGCCAACCATAACCTCAAATACTAGTCGGTCTGTGATAAGTCTGCGCGAGAACTGGAGACAGGATCTCCATCAAGCACGTCCCGACTAATACCCAAGATAAATGGCAGTGTCTGGTGCCTTATCTGTGACACCCATACAAGAGCTTCCATAAGTGTCCCATACCACTTATAGTCATACGTACACGCATCCCACAGACGTCGACAATGCAATAGAATAATAAGGTTCACTGATTGTGTACAAGTACGTGTCACTTTCACTTATTCACTCATGCACGAACACTAACGTACTTACCACAATCATCACTAATACCTAACACTGGGTAATGCACATGATCACTAGGTTATCAATGCAATGATATATGTATGATATGATGAGGAAACAGTATCTAAGGCATGATTAAGATGTCATGAATCAGTATTCAACCACTTGCATAATTTATCATAAATCATACGTGTACATTTTAGTGAAACGATGAACGGGGAATAAATAGCATGTTTGATTATCTATCCAGCGAATTTGGTTTCACGTCAATCGGGTTTCAGGATCACTAGTTATGGCCATTTCATTTTAAGCGTTCACGGCTGGAAATCCGGTTTCAGAATCGGAAGTACGTTTCGCAACGCATTTTAACCCCAGTAGGGATCAGAATTTAGCGACGCTACAGTTGAATGATATATAGGGTTTTCAATAAGGTTTTCAACGCAACATACGGATTCTCAATCGCGTCTGTACGTCAGGAGTTATACACTGTTCAATATTAGTATGTAAATTCTGATTCTGTTGGGACTGTTATACGTCCCGATCTTTTAAATTACAGATTAAATAGCAAACGACGATGAAACAGAATGAAACCACTTGTGTTATCTATCTAACAGTTTCACCTTTAATAAACAGAGGAGTTCCGCAACATACGAGTTCAGAAAACAAGGTGGCACGCATTACGGAACAGTAAATAATAATCAGAGTCGCTCTAGACTGCAGTCCAGAGTCGCACTCCGATCCAAACATTGTCACAATTTAAGTACAGAAACCATTAGAAACTTGCATAGGGCTATATTTCGTCGAGTCGTCTTCGATTTAAGCCCTCTAACGCATCATTCCAGCATGTACATAATTTATGGTGATTTTAACGGTTTTCAGATACGGGAAAATTCTAGTTTTACAGGTATATTTGGGGGTAATCGTTTTAGTCATTAACAGTCGTATTTTCCAGTGAAATTTGTACAAGGTATTCATCACAACATGGGCCAACATAAACAATCCAGTTCCGTCAAATTAGGTGAGTATTTTCATTGGGATCATGCATCGAACAGATATGTCGTTTAATTTTATCGGGAATTGTAAATTCATAACTTATACTTTTGAATTTGTAACACGAGTAGATTAGCATGTAAGAAAGTAAAAATACTTGCCTGTGATGATGTGTCGATGGTGTCGCAGTGATGATGACGACGACAGCTACGGCGGCGATTGCAACGGGTACAGGTGTTCGACGAAACGACTGAGGCTCGGCTGGGGCTTGGGCTCGGTTTTGGCACTGGTGTTTGTTGGAGCTAGGCACAGAGGTCTGGGTAAGGAGTAGCGACGAGGTGTACGTGGGGCAGAGAGGGAGAGAGAGAGTTAGGCAGAGAGAGAGAGAGAGAGGGATTGAGAGAGAGGGAATTAGAGAGAGAGAGTGTGTGTGTAACAGAGAGAGAGAGAGAGAGGGGAGACAGAGAGAGAGAGATGTAGAGAGAGAGAGAGGGGAGACAGAGGAGTGGGCTCGACTGGCGGTGACGGTGGCCGGCGATGTGGTGGAGGCGATGAGAAGAAGCTCATGGGGCTGTCGGGGATCGCCGGTGATGATAGGAGTACAGGGTGCACGGGGTGACGGGGTTTGAGGAAACAGGAGCAGCTTGGGAGGCTCGTCGGTGAGGTGGGTGATCTATTGTGCAGGGAGAGATGCTTGAATGAAGGGGAGAGAGAGGTTGAGGGGAACTCGCATTTTCGTCGACGACGAGAGAGGACCCGATGGTGGTCGGTGATGATGGCTGCTGCCGACGATGATGGTGGCTTGAGGGTGAGTGAGTTGGCTGGAGATGGGTGGAGCTCGGTTAATGAAGGAGGAGACGGAGGGTGGTTGCGGTGGAGGAGTTTCCGGCGGCGGAGCTCTGGTGAGGGTTCAGGCGAGGTGCTCGGGGCTGTGGGTTCGAGAGAGGGAGCAGGAAAGAGAAGGAGAATGGGAGAAAGCGAGAGAGAGAGAACATGAGGGGGAGTGAGATAGGGAAGACGAGGGGATCGCGAGGGTTGCGCATCGTGGGGGTAACGGCGCACGAGCGAGCGTGGGCATGGGCGTGGGGTGCGGCGAAGTGAGCGGGAAGAAGAAAAGAGCCGTTGGGGAAGGAGATGAAGAGCGGGCCGGGTCGGGTTGGGTGAGCGGGCGCAGGCCGTTGGGCTTGGAGAAAAATAATGAAAAATTGATGAGAAAATAGAGAGTGGGCCGGGCTCGGGGTGGGCTGGATTTTAGGAGGAAAAAGAATTTAGATTATTTAAAAAAAAAAGGAATGGGCTGGGTTTGCTGGGCTGAGGGAATTATTAGATGGTTTGGGTTTAATTTTAATAAGGAATGGGCTGAGTTGTTAAGGAATAATGGGAAAAAGAAAAGAAGAGATTTGGGTTTGGGCAGTGAGGGTAAATCAGAAAGAAAAGGAAGGATGGGCTGGGGTTTAAAGAGTGAAATTATTTAGTTTCAAATTTACAAAGAAAGGGAAGTGGGCCTGGTTTGAAAATAAATAAGAATAGGGAAATTAGAGAAGAGCTTGGAAAATAAAGTAAAAGAATTTGTAAAATATAGAATCGATAGGTAATGGGGCTTGAGATAAATTAGGGTTAGGGAAAGTTATAATACTAAAATGATTGTAAAATAAAATAAATAAATTTTAAGAGTAACAAAATACGGATATTGGTATAAAAGGGGCTGGGTATTACATCATACCACCCTTACAAAAATTTCGTCCTCGAAATTTAAAATAAACGATAAGTTATAAAATCATAAGCGAAAGCAACTATATCGCAAACTAACACATAATAATTTACTTGAAATAGGCAGATGAAGAAATTTAAAGGTTTATATATGTAAGAACAACCTACAAAAAGGATAGGTCTAAATAAGTAGAAGGCAGGAACAACTATAAGGGCAAACTACATGTATACGGGAATATAAATAACAATAACGAACAATAATATTCGAGGCGTGCTCGATAAAATTGAAACCCAAATATATGCACATATAAGTATAACGAAAGTTGCACAGCAGAAAGAATAAGTATAAGGCATAATCATAATGAAGCAGTGAAGGACTTATCGGTGGTTTAAAACATTTTTAGAATAACGTATCAATTAAACCATTTTAACATAACTTAGAAAACTACATGGTGAAATAAGAAACATAGCACCAAAATAATATATGTAATACATATGGTCGCGCTACCGAAAATGAGAAGAAAGTAGTGTACTTAAAATACATAAAACGGAGTAGTCAATAACACGCACTTTTCAATAAATACAAAATAATGAAAACTAAATTTGAATAACGATGTCCCTAAATATAGTTAGGGTAACAGGAAAAGCACAAATATATATGTGGCTAGCTAGGGTAGGGATTACAATGGAGTGTGGCTCATTCACAAGGTCGGAGTATGACGGCTTTAGACTGAAGGTCGAAGAGAATGGAGTCGGGTCAGCATAGGAAGTAAGGGTGAGCAGCAAGGGACTACAAGGGAAATATAATGTATGGGAAGGATAACGGTCAACACATCATGTGAATCAAAAATCCGAAGAGTCAGCCAACTCGGAAATTTTACTATCAATTTCCCTTCCCAGAAAGATCTCAAACGAGGCACATACGAAGGATGGAGGGTAGCCCACTCAAAAGATCGGGTGCGGTACTTTTTAATCGAAGCGAGGGTTAAAACAATACAAGGAGTAGGGGTGGACAGATCTCAGCAGGAAAAATAAATGTATATGAGAAATAATCAAGCATCAAGTGAACCGAGAAGGTCGAAAGATTAGCGAACTCAGCAATTTATTTCATTCTAGAAAATTCGAAACAAAGCACTCTCGAAAAGTAACAGATGGCCCTAAACTATACACAGATTTATTTGGTCAGAGAAGACAACATCTAAAAAGAATCCCGTCAGTCGCGGTTGTGGAGATTCAGCAGGTTGCGGTAGGCTCGCGCGCTCAGGTAGGGACGTCCATTTCCATAGCGCCTCGCAGGGATCGCCATTGGGACTTCTTCCACTGCAGGGTCTTGTTCTTCTGGTCCTTCTTCCTCGACTGGAGCTTCTTCATCGAGATATGCTTCCATGTGATTCTCTTCTTTTGGATTCCCTTCCATAGGGTTTTCCTCCACTGGATTTTCTTCTGTCGGGTCTTCCTCGGAATCTTCCTCTTCGTCGGAATCGCCTATCATGTCGACCTCTGGGGCGGCGGCTTCTTCGTCTTCGGAATCGCTGTTTCCGAAAATGACCTGGGGACCGTTAATCTCATCGTCAAACTCATCAGCGTGCGGTCTAAGGAAACGCATGACTGTGCATTCTCATCTAGATGCGGCGCTGCTCCATGGTGGGCCATGACCTGAAAAGAAAGAGTCATGATTAGACAGTGGAACACATCAAGAAAATAGCTAAGGGTACGGAGTATAGGAAAATGTGCGGTGGGCAGGAACTGAAAAATCAGAATTAGAAATGCTGTGGTAATGAATAGTATAAGTAAGGGGGAAAATAAGAGAATGATACATATATTATGATTCAAAGTTATTATTGCATTCAACTAAAAGTTCGACGGATACAAGATTTTAAACGAAAATAAATATTTATAAGAGGATGACAACATTTTATTAAAAGCAGAAAACGTGATAACTCTTCTTCGATTACTAGGCCGCTGCATTCTCGTCACGCGAGTTGAATCCTGCGCTGAGTCCGCCTTATCCTCGAAGTTCGAACTACGCAATAATCATCACTTGGCAGAAGTGGAGAGTGTGGGCGAACTGCCTCCTTGTAGCTCCTTCCTATTAGGACAACCGTTGATACGATGTTCGTTGGATCCGCAAATCAGACATTTCCCTTGGGCGCGGCGACAATCCCTCTGAAGATGTCCTGGCCTCCTGCAGTACCCACAACATTGGGTCTTCAGCTGCTTCTGTCGCGGGGAAACAAATGGGCGCTTCACCTTCTTCTCTTTTCCTCGTCTAACAGGGATCCCTTTAAGATTGGAGACTCCCGCTGGTGCCTGATTCACCTGCCTTCTTAGTCCTTCAGCTAACAAATCGTTTGTTTGCTCCTGGGCTTCTTTCAGACCTTGCAGTACCCTTAGAATCTCAACGGTCTGATTCTGGGGAGTGGAGATAGAGGAAGAGTCGTTGGACGACATGATCCTGAAACAATAATTTTGAGGACGATATAAGGCACAAGCTATACGAATCAAAATATAATATGGATTGGGCAAGGATTCAAGAATATCAGATACGATGAAATTTATTACAAGTGGAAATCATTGTAGGACTCTAAATCACTTTAAAAAAAGTACGATAGTGTAACTATGAGTTAGTTCACAATTACAACCACGTCACTCTGCCAAGTCGCCCGAAACCTTATCGGATGGATAACAGAATATTCGATGTGAATATGGATCAAGAATAACAAGTTTACAACCTAGACCGAGGGATGTCTCAGATTGTCAAGCTATACACGGAAAACTGCAATCCAAATCGAAGCAAAACCTGGGCTCTGATACCAATAAAACCATGTCACGCCCCGCTTCCCAAAATACAGAATACGAGGGGTTGACAAGGCCAGCCATGCTCCTACGGTCAAGGAAATGTCCTGCCGTAGTCACACTTCGGCTTCTAGCTTTACGTGGTAATCAGTAAACAATGCGCAGGTAATGAGAAATGCAGTAACTGAAACAAATCAAATACAAAGAACTGACCTGATGGAGGTAAAAAGAGTATAACTCTGGATAGCTGATCAAGATGTCCGCGATGTACGTCTAGTCCTGGTCCAGGCTAGATCCACTCCACACTCTGAGCATGCATACTCAGGTCGTCAGAGCGACACGATAGCAATATATATATATATATGTGAAAGTGGTAACTCATAGAGTAATAATGGATGTATAACAGTAAACCAATACAATGAAGATATGATCATGGAGTAACCAATGCAGTGTCTAATAGATCAGGTGAACAGTAAAGCAATAAAATAGTATGCCAGGTATGTCACCACAGTAAATAATGTATATCAATGCCATTATCCCTATCAGTCTCTAAGTCTCACTGTATAGGTCACTAAGCCTATCGTCAGTCCAAGTGTGAGAGTCAACCACTCGCGAGTGTCCTCCACCCAAGGGCAAGGGACCACGGGCCCAAAATGTAACTCACGGTAATAATCATGTACCCTGTAAATCTCCATATATCTCCATATATATAAGCCGGCATGGGACTCCCGAGATTCTGTTGAACTCACACTCAAACTACCCCACACCCCGTGGTCTACATCAAACGCCAACCATAACCTCAAATACTAGTCGGTCGGTGACAAGTCTGCGCGAGAACTGGAGATAGGATCTCCATCAAGCACGTCCCGACTAATACCCAAGATAAATGGCAGTGTCTGGTGCCTTATCTGTGACACCCATGCAAGAACTTCCATAAGTGTCCCATACCACTTATAGTCACACGTACACGCGTCCCACAGACGTCGACAATGCAATAGAATAATAAGGTTCACTGATTGTGTACAAGTACGTGTCACTTTCACTTATTCACTCATGCACGAACACTAACGTACTTACCACAATCATCACTAATACCTAACACTAGGTAATGCACATGATCACTAGGTTATCAATGCAATGACATATGTATGATATGATGAGGAAACAGTATGTAAGGCATGACTAAGATGCCATGAATCAGTATTCTACCACTTGCATAATTTATCATAAATCATACGAGTACAGTTTAGCGAAACGATGAACGGGGAATAAATAGTATGTTTGATTATCTATCCAGCGAATTTGGTTTCACGTCAATCGGGTTTCAGGATCACTAGTTATGGCCATTTCATTTTAAGCGTTCACGGCTGGAAATCCGGTTTCAGAATCGAAAGTACGTTTCGCAACGCATTTTAACCCCAGTAGGGATCAGAATTTAGCTACGCTACAGTTGAATGATATATAGGGTTTTCAATAAGGTTTTCAACACAACAGACGTATTCTCAATCGCATCTGTACGTCAGGAGTTATACACTGTTCAATACTAGTATGTAAATTCTGATTCTGTTGGGACTGTTATACGTCCCGATCTTTTAAATTACAGATTAAATAGCAAACGACGATGAAACAGAATGAAACCACTTGTGTTATCTAGCTAACAGTTTCACGTTTAATAAACAGCGGAGTTCCGCAACATACGAGTTCAGGATAAAGGTGGCACGCATTACGGAACAGTAAATAATAATCAGAGTCGCTCTGGACTCAGTCCAGAGCGACTCTGATTATTATTTACTGTTCCGTAATGCGTGCCACCTTGTTTCCTGAACTCGTATGTTGCGGAACTCCGCTGTTTATTAAACGTGAAACTGTTAGCTAGATAAGTCCAGAGTCACACTCTAATCCAAACATTGTCACAATTTAAGTACAGAAACCATTAGAAATTTGCATAGGGTTATAGTTCGTCGAGTAAGCTTCGATTTAAGCCCTTGAACGCATCATTCCATCATGTACATAATTTATGGTGATTTTAACGGTTTTCATATACGGGAAAATTCTAGTTTTACAGGTATATTTGGGGGTAATCGTTTTAGTCATTAACAGTCGTATTTTCCAGTGAAATTTGTACAAGGTATTCATCACAACATGGGCCAACATAAACAATCCAGTTCGGTCAAATTAGGTGAGTATTTTCATTAGGATCATGCATCGAACATATATGTCGTTTAATTTTATCGGGAATTGTAAATTCATAACTTATACTTTTGAATTTGTAACACGAGTAGATTAGCATGTAAGCAAGTAAAAATACTTGCCTGTGACGATGTGTCGATGGTGCCGCAGTGATGATGACGACGACAGCTACGGCGGCGATTGCAACGGGTACAGGTGTTCGACGAAACGACCGAGGCTCGGCTGGGGCTTGGTCTCGGTTTTGGAACTTGTGTTTGTTGGAGCTAGGCACAGAGGTCTGGGTAAGGAGTAGCGACGAGGTGGACGTGGGGCAGAGAGGGAGAGAGAGAGTTAGGCGCAGAGAGAGAGAGACAGAGGGATTGAGAGAGAGGGAATTAGAGAGAGAGAGAGAGAGAGGGGAGACAAAGAGAGAGAGAGATGTAGAGAGAGAGGGGAGACAGAGGAGTGGGCTCGACTGGCGGTGACGGTGGCCGGCGATGTGGTGGTGGAGATGAGAAGAAGCTCATGGGGCTGTCGGGGATCGCCGGTGATGATAGGAGCACAGGGTGCACGGGGTGACGGGGTTTGAGGAAAGAGGAGCAGCTTGGGAGGCTCGTCGGTGAGGTGGGTGATCTATTGTGCAGGGAGAGATGCTCGAATGAAGTGGAGAGAGAGGTTGAGGGGAACTCGCGTTTTCATTGACGACGAGAGAGGACCCGATGGTGGTCGGTGATGATGGCTGCTGCCGACGACGATGGTGGCTTGAGGGGGAGTGAGTTGGCTGGAGATGGGTGGAGCTCGGTTAATGAAGGAGGAGAAGGAGGGTGGTTGCGGTGGAGGAGTTTCCGGCGGCGGAGCTCTGGTGAGGGTTCAGGCGAGGTGCTCGGGGCTGTGGGTTCGAGAGAGGGAGTGGGAAAGAGAAGGAGAATGGGAGAAAGCGAGAGAGAGAGAACGTGAGGGGGAGTGAGATAGGGAAGACGAGAGGATCGCGGGGGTTGCGCGTCGTGGGGGTAACGGTGCACGAGCGAGTGTGGGCGTGGGCGTGGGGTGCGGCGAAGTGAGCGGGAAGAAGAAAAGAGCCGTTGGGGAAGGAGATGAAGAGCGGGCCGGGTCGGGTTGGGTGAGCGAGCGCAGGCCGTTGGGCTTGGAGAAAAATAAAGAAAAATTGATGAGAAAATAGAGAGTGGGCCAGGCTCGGGGTGGGCTGGATTTTAGGAGGAAAAGGAATTTAGTTTATTTAAAAAAAAGGAATGGGCTGGGTTTGCTGGGCTGAGAGAATTATTAGATGGTTTGGGTTTAATTTTAATAAGGAATGGGCTGAGTTGTTAAGGAATAATGGGAAAAAGAAAAGAAGAGATTTGGGTTTGGGCAGTGAGGGTAAATCAGAAAGAAAAGGAAGGATGGGCTGGGGTTCAAAGAGTGAAATTATTTAGTTTCAAATTTATAAAGAAAGGGAAGTGGGCCTGGTTTGGAAATAAATAAGAATAGGGAAATTAGAGAAGAGGGGCCGGCTTGGAAAATAAAGTAAAAGAATCTGTAAAATATAGAATCGATAGGTAATGGGGCTTGAGATAAATTAGGGTTAGGGAAAGTTATAATACTAAAATGATTGTAAAATAAAATAAATAAATTTTAAGAGTAACAAAATACGGATATTGGTCTAAAAGGGGCTGGGTATTACAGCTTTATTCTTAGGTTATTCACTAGATAGCAATACATATAGATTTATTGTTTTACATTCTAGGATTAATGAAATTAGGGTTAATACACTTATTGAAACAAAGGATGCTACTTTCTTTGAAAGCGCATTTCCTTACAAGTCTTGTATTTCTTGATCAGTTGATATTCCTACTATTATTCCTACTTCTACATATGATCTAGCTAGTGCTTCTCAAATCATTGAACCAAATAATGATTCATCCACTTCTACTCATACACCCGAATCAGAACCTAAAAGGAGTAAAAGAAATAAGCGTAGAAAGGTACTCACTGATAGCTGATGGTACTATGTATTATCTTTTCATAGAATGAGATCCTTCTACCTATGAAGTGGCTGTGGTATCTTCAGATGCTAAACAATGGAAAGAAACCATTAAAAGTGAGATGGATTCCATTCTAGAAAATAAAACTTGGGTCCTATCTGACTTACCTCCTGAAACTAAAATTATAGGGTGAAAGTGGATATTTAAAAAGAAGCTTAAATCTGACAGTTCAATTGATAAATATAACGCTAAATTAGTTGCTAAGGGATTTACCCAACGCAAAGGTATAGACTACATTGACACTTATGCTCCTGTAACAAGGATTACCACTATGCGAACTTTGATTGCCTTGGCTTCCGTTCATAATTTATTAATCCATCAAATGGATGTCAAGGCAACTTTCTTGAATGGTGATCTTGATGAAGAAATATATATGAAGCAACCTCCAGGATTTGTAGAAAATGGAAATGAATATAAAGTTTGCAAACTTGTAAAATCCCTTAATGGCCTAAAACAAATTCCAAAGCAGTGGCATAACAAATTCGACAAAGTAATTTTTGGCTATGGATTCACTATTAACAAGTTTAATAAATGTCTTTATTTCAAATCTATTGATAGCGGGTTTATAGTTTTATGTTTATATGCAGATGATATTCTAATTTTTGGCTCGACTATAGTTATAATAAATGAAGTAAAATCATATTTATCATTAAGTTTTGAAATGAAAGATCTAGATGAGGCTGACTATATATTTGGTATGAATATCACTAAGTTAGGAAATGGTTATGCTCTTTCCTTATCGCATGCTATAAAAAAACTATTAAAGAAGTATAACTATTTTGATGTCAAGTCTGGTTCTACTCCTTTTCATCCTAATATTCATTTAGTTAAAAATGATGGACAACCTGTAATGCAAAATAAATATGCTCGATTGATAGGATTTTTAAATTGTATTTCTTCTCGTACTAGACCTGATATATCATATGCTGTTGGGAGATTAGGTAGATTCACTAGTAACCCTAGTGAAGAACATTGGAAAGCTTTGGAACGATTGTTCAAGTACTTAAAAGATACAATGAATTATTGTTTAGCATACTTAAACTTCCCAAACCAAATTGAAGAGTATAGTGATTTAAATTGAGTCACAGATACCTTAGATGTTAAGTTTACAACTGGATTTGTTTTTGTACTTGGTGGTGGAGCGATTGACTGGGGTTCTTGTAAGCAAACAATAATTGCTCATAGCACCATGAATGCTGAAATGATATCATTAGATACCACGTGTAACAAGGCAGATTGGTTAAAGAGTTTGATAATTGAAATTCTTTTTATTCCTAAACCAATCACAGCTATGACAATACATTGTGACAATAAATCCTTGCTTGATTTATTGGAACAAGAAAATTGTAATAGGAAGATGAATAACATTGTACAACTAAGATATGAGACAATAAAGAATTTAAAGAAAAACTTTATTGTGTCTCTTATGTATGTGTCTACCCATCTAAATTTGGCAGACAATCTAACTAAGGGTCTACCAATATCTAAGATCCTTAAAGCATCGAGGGGAATGGGGCTTAGGGCTATAATGTAATCACCAACAGTGGATACCCAATCTCATAGAGGTTAATGGGGAAAACGAATCTATTGACGTGAAATTGAAAGCACGTTATTTAAGAAGTTAAACTTCAGTCCTATTCTTATGATGTTGTGCTTCGGTTGTTAATTAAGGATGAGTCACTGACTCTTAATGGGGTCAAATACAAATTATTTGCGAGGTACTCTGTTCGCCGCTGAAAACAGAGACGAAACCGCGTAGGTCGTCTTGCCTGAATTTAGGGGCAGATACTATTTGGTTTTATCTGTTTACCTCTCCGAAGATACCAAGTTGATTTATGGCGCCATGTATCGAAGGTTTAGATAGATGCGGCCGTTGTAGCAGACTTCGTCAGATTCCCCCTCGTTTGCGAGGGGTTTTTGATTGTGGGGATGCTCTTCCCTGCAGGCGCAAGCCCCTGCAGTTAATTACGCTGCCGCATCACGGTAACCACTTTCTCTTTCTCCAGATGGTCACTTCGTGTCGTGTGTGTTTGTTTTATTTTTGGTTGCTCATGGATTGTATACGAAGACTAATTTGTGTTGTCGTCCGTGGGGCGTGGATTAGTCCAAATCCGTATATTATTAGATTTAGGTTTGGGTTGATTTAAGGATCGTTAATCTCATTTGAGATTAAGATCAACCTAAATGTTTTTTGAGGATACGTTAGTCTAATTTTAAACTAAGATCTACTCAATAGGGTTTTAGGATCATTCAGACCCAACAAAAGAGCATTTGGGCTCTATTATTTTAGTTTAAGGACATTACGGTCCGTTGTTAGTTTAAGGATGTTTTCGTCCGTTGTAGTTTAAGGATGTTGCAGCCCATAAGGTTAAGGACGTCATAGTTCATGAGTTTAAGGACGTCATAGTCCGTGAAGTTTAAAGACATCATAGTCTGTGGGGTTTTTAGTTTAAGGACATCATAGTCCATGAAGGTTAGTTTAAGGACGTTACGGTTCAAAGTTAGTTTAAGGACATTACAGTCCGTAGTTTAGATGCAACCATGGGTTCAGAAATGCACCAGATAGTTATTGGTCGTCGGGACCCACCACCTCTCTGAAGACGTTGAAGAATTATAACGACATATATCAGAGGTGTGAAGAGATGTATCCTTGAACCAAATGTCAGATTGAAAGGGAATGGGATGGATATTATTTTAAATGCCATTTGAGATAATTAATCTTGGAAGACCTGAGTATAATGTGGGCTCAGTTAAAAGGGATTTTGGCTTTAGCAGACTTAGCTGATTTGGGCTAAGATTAGCCTCTTATAGTGTTAAACAATAGAGTATGTTTGGCGCTCACGTGTTCCCACGTGAGGCGCTCAAAGTAGTGTTGAACACTAAAAAGTTGAAGCGCTCACGTAGGGTCACGAGAGGCGCTCAAAGTTGTCACAGCTTCTTTAGATTTATTCCCTTTTTCTTTTCTGAATGCTGAGCACTGTTAAGGAGTCACGTGGGATCATGTGAGGCATCCCCAAAGGATGAAAACCGCATTTGATTTATTTTCCCTTTCTTCTGAAAGTGCTAAGCACTATTAAGGGGTCACGTGATTCCACGTGAGGCACCCTAAAAAAATGTATATGGAAGAGTTCTGAAGGTGCTAAGGGGTCACGTGAGACACCCCTGAAAATAGAAACTGTTTTGAGTTTATTCTCCTTTCTTGAAAGGCTTGTTCAGGGGTCACGTGGGGTCACGTGACCTGATCTCAATTGTTCTCTTTTGTTCAACAAGGGTGCTTACGTGGGCGCATGAGATCTATCATGTTGGGTGCTAATCTCTTTTTTTACGTGCTTGGAGATCTTGAGTTTTAAGACTTTTAAGCCCGTTCATATCAGAATTTTGCATTATTATATCGCCCATTCTAACGACATTACATATAAATAGGTGCTTTTGATCCATATCTGCTAAATAGTTACAGCTTACAGGTTCTCAGAACGTTACAATGAATTTCATGAAAAGTCGCTACAAATATGAGACTACGACCAACAATAGATGAATCCGTATGATGCCGCCTATCGGTTCAAGGAACAAATGAAAATCAGTAGACAGTTCAATGCACAAAGCACAAGAGTAGCACAAGATTCAAGACTTCAACGCGAAGCTCACGGTAAAAGTCCACATCATTCTGCACTGTTGAAAATCTGGAAGAAAATAGAAGAGATTCTGTGGAACCAAGTGAAGAAAACAGAAGTAAAAAGCAACATGAAGCAACCCTAAAAGATGGAGATCAAGATCCCACAATACGGCCGCGGAACCGCGGCCAAACATGCCTTTCTGCCGCGGAACCGCGGCCGTACGGTGCATGTGTCGGTGGGTGTCGGTGCTTTGACCAGGCTTTCTTAGGGTAGTCTTGTAAATTCAAGTGTGGATCAGAATGTAACCTAGGGTTTTTTCTATCTATAAATAGGAAAGTTGAAAGCCAAATGAAGGTGTGCCTCTTTGAGGGTGCCATTCTTAGGATGCCTCTTTTTAATTTCTAGATTAAAATTTTAATTCCAGTTGTAATGCACTTGTTGAGAGGTCATCAATAAAGATATTTTTATTTTTATCTCGCATTCTTTTATTATCTGAATTTAATTCTTGAAATTTTTATCTGTTCTTTTTTTATCTGCAATTTAGTTTTCTAATATAAAAATTATAAAAAAATGAATTTTATCGTTAACTTCCTAATGAGTGAGTAATTCCTCACTTGTTAGGGTTATGATAGGGAAGGTTTGAGAGAAGAAAATCTCTCTCACTCCTTTCCTTCCCCATATAAGTTTAATTAATTAGGACTCTATTTAAATTAACCATACACCGCTCACTACGGCACCCTATCCTACAAGATAGAGGTGATTCCCTAGTTAGACCAGTTGTGGTTGAATTAACTGGAGGTTAGGGCTAAGAGTTAAGAACGAACGGACAATGACCAAAAGAAAAAAAAATACGTTTCTTCCTAGTCGTGCTAATCCCCGTTATTGACTATTACCCTAACACCTATATTCTTAACTAGGGTATTGTTAGCAGTGAGAAGAATCCATATTTCGAACTAACCTAATCCTAACCCTAGCAAGCTTTTTATCAACTTAATCTCATTCATAGATCTTAAAAAAAAAACCCAACTTAATTGGACTTAACTCGTTAAAACATAAAGAAAAAGATTCCATCTCCCTGTGGATCGACCCGTACTCAACCGGCTAGCTACCAAGCGACACCGTCTTGATTGCGGTAAATTTAAACACAGAAAAACTCTTACAATCAAAGCCCCTTATTTAAAGAATTAAATTCTTTTATAGGGTTAAACCCTAGTTTTATTTAGAGGAATTAAATTCCTATATGCTCTGTTGTAAGAATTAAATTCTTTGAACTTAATTCCCCCCTAGGTTTTGAATCTGCATAACAGATCTCCACGAAGAGAATTAAATTCTCAACTTATGGGGAGATCTGCTTCTGCAAATCTTCAACCAGAGTAAGAACTAAGTTCTTTTTACAAGAGTTGAACTCTTATGAAGGTGAATAAGAGGTAAAAGGTTCTGTGTTTTGTTCCTTCCCTTACCTAGGGTTTCTTTTTGTCTTTGAGGAGATCTTTTTCTCTCTAGAGAATTAAATTCTCTTTTCTTTTGCTTACTAGGGGAAGTTTTTTCTCACTCCTCCCTTTCTTCTGTCTCTTGGCTCCTATTTATAGGAGAAAGAAAAGAATCAATTTGTTTAGAAAATCTCTCATCGAGAGATTTTGATTGATTTTATAATCAACCAACATGATCTTTTAGATCACTCGGTAAATTTTACTCACCGTTGGAATTTTAATCCAAGGACTTCTGTTTTACAGAAGATATTTCTTTGGTTGTTCTTAACAAGTTTAGAAAGATATTTCCTTGCACAAAATTTTTTTGTAGATTGGTGATTTTTTTAATCACTATTGAATCTTTAATCCAATGGCGCTCTGTTTTACAGAGCGTAATCTTTCTTGTTTAGAAAGATCCAAGGAAATATTTTCCTAATAAAGCTTTTGATCCCTTTTAATTAGAATTTGATTCTATCATTTCAGAAGGCTTAGGAGCCCATCTCGTATAGCACGTGACCTCACCAAATCACAGAATAAATTTCACGCTAAAATACCATGAACTTCAAATAACCAATATTACAGATAAATACCCTTATTTATAAAACTAGGATATTTTCACTAGAAATGTCACAACATAAAATCCACCCTCATTACAACCCTAAAGACGAACAATAAATACTTGAGGTGTATTTTGAAAAGTATATAAAAGTATTTTTACATAAAACCCCCTCAAGTTTTATAAATTACCCTAAGGACCCTAGCAATTATGAGACTTCGATTCACATTTCTGATTGTCTGACTCGGATTTGAGTCTGATTAATCTGACTTGAATATGATTCAAGTCAATCTATAATCTACAAGATTCCAATTCAATATGAACACATGAATCCATGAATACAATTATCAATTTATACAACTTGACTGAACCGAACCATGGATATATTCCTTTTACATGATTCTCAGTATTCCATTTACATGATTCTACGGTTACAACCGTTTACTGATATCATGGTTTCGGTCAGTTAATCAATCTTACAATCAATACAATTTACAATATAACAATACAAACAAGACATCGCGGGGTTTAAGGGGTAGATTAGTACGGAAGGTGTTAAAGGTGGCACAAGGTGGTCAGATTTAATACACCTAACATGAATCCAATTGCCGTTGTTCCGGGCCTTCTAACGGAGCCTTGTACTAAACGTGCCTCTAGTCTCTGGCATATAGAGACTTCTCTCGTATACACTGGCATTCTTCTGTACCAAGCTACAAACAACATCGTTAATACAACATTACAACAATATAATACAACATTAAAAGCTACTCTCTCTCTCTCTCCTACTCTTTGTCTATTTCTCCCCTATCTTTGGGACTTACCGAGCGACCAGTTCACTGACGACATTCTATTTCTTTCTTCTTTGAATGTCGTCAGGTGGTCTGGACCCGGCGGAGATCGAGCCATCTCAAGAAGACTTGGAGCAGTTTGCCGAAGACCCTGCACTTTAGTTTCATTGTACACTTTTCCTTTCTGAATTTTCCATTTCCTGTTATGCCACTGTTTAGGCATCTTTATTTTCAGTTGTATTTCCTTTTCATGCATTATACAAAAGAATGTTAATAAATAAAAATTGCTGTTCTCTTTTATTTCTTGTCTCTTGTGTATTTATTGCTTAGATACGCTTAGCGTATGTACTTCTGAGTATATACGTAGCGGACCGGTCGTGTCCCCTTCGCCGTACACTGGGTAACGGGGCGTGACAGGTTTTGTTGGCGGCCCATGCAGGTCAGAACTGTATGGAACCCTAAGCAATATAAAACACAAGAACCAGCAACTAAAACATTCTTTACAATCATGTTCCTTGAATTCCATCATTTCTTATTCTTTCTGTCCTAATCCAAAATTCTCTCACCTCTTTTACAATTTTAGCAAAACCTTCGCATCCTTTCATTCCTTCACACATTCTTCACATTTCTAAAACCCTTGCACCACCTTGTTATTTTTCGCATACTGTCAGTACACCAGCAGCAAACTTTCCTTGAAACTGTTACCCTCTCCTTTTACAAATTTCGAGGACGAAATTTTTATAGGGAGGGTAGAATGTAACAACCATAATTTTCTTATACACTTTTTCCTATATAAAGTTTTTCAAATATTTTTTCAAAAATCCATAAAGGGGTATTTATTGCCTGAGCACAAGATTTAAGTAATTAATTAACAATTTAATTACAAGAAGGAACTTGTAGCTCATTGGTAATACCTTGCATTGCTGAACCAAGCCACCAAAGTTCAAATCCCATGCCCCACATTATTTTTAATATTTATTTTGTTTTAAATTTTTCTTCAATGTTGTGTCTCTTCATCTTCTAAACCCCCCTGTACACTTCAAATTCCTAGATCGGTTTCAGAGACCTTTGAAATCCCCATTTACTCCATTTTAATGATTTTTAATACATTTTTGCATTAAAACCTTTCATATACCCTATTTACTCCAATTTTTAATGCATTTTCTATATTTTTATATTTTTTTTATTTAAAAACCTTTCACCTACCCTATCCCTAGCCTACCCTATAAATACACCCCCTCCCCTCTACCCTCTCATCCCAAAAATCCTAAGCTCACTCTCTCAAAATTTTCCAAGAGTTGTGTACTTTGAAAACAAGCTCGCAGCGAAGCTCCGACGAAATTCCGGCGGAAATTCCGGTGACGTTTTTAGGAACTACCGGAGACGACGCAACACATCGGCAATCCCTTTAGTCCCCCCTCACTCCTTTGTATAAATCGAAACCCGTAAGTCCCATTCTATCACCCTTTCTATTTCTCTAAAATACGAAATTACGAAACCCGACGGAATCGGAACAAATCCGATTTTCGAATCGGTTTTCTATAAAATTTCACTTCTAACCAATACATTCATGCCTAAACATCTTTATCTTGACTATTAAACTATTAAAAATCAATTTGAACAAGTTTTTTCACATGAAATGATAACCTTTCCAATTTATCGTATTTTTCACTTTAATACCATCATGTTTCGATTTCACATTTAACCCTTTAACTTGCTATACATTTAAAAGTAGAGCACGGGGTAATGACCTACCTCCACACACACGCAAATACAACCCTAAACGATATCATCAAAACTTAGAATGCGATAAAAACAATACTTTCATTTAAATACCATTTTCTTAATAAAATCAATTCTAAAAGTTTAGCTTTGATACACTTTTAAATAAATACCTCTTATTAGGAAAACACGATAAGTTGTGGACATCGATCGTTTATCTAAACCTGACTTTATGGTGTCTAGGCTAGGCAAGTGAGCAAAGGTAACTTTAAAAGGCCTGTCTCACGATTCGTGAGCGGATCCCTCCTTCCTCACTTGTACTTACCTGGCCACAATTGGCGGTGAACAGGCGATTTGAGCCTTCTAACGACTTTTCATTTAGACCATTTAGAAATAGGCTAGTTGGCTTAGGAAACCCTAGAATCTAAAATACGGAAAATTTACACCTTTGCAAATAAATACCTTTTACTTTATAAAACCGTTTTCTAAAAGATTAGTATTTTATAATCGTTGCAAAGCGCAGCTACAACCCACCTTTGGGGAACCCGTTAGGGATAGTACGGTTTATCGTGCACCTTCGGGCTTAGTAGTGCGGGATTCAGACCTCCGCAAGGAGCATTCGGTCTCGAAAGGTTTAAAATACGACATCTTAAGAAAATGAGATTTTTGGAATATAAAATATTTATTAAAATTACTTTTGTATAAACATATGTATATTTATCATTTAAATATCTATTTTATTATAATATAAATTTTCCACCTTTTTCTAAAAACCACATAATAAATTTCACACTAAAATACCATGAACTTCAAATAACCAATATTACAGATAAATACCCTTATTTATAAAACTAGGATATTTTCACTAGAAATGTCACAACATAAAATCCACCCTCATTACAACCCTAAAGACGAACAATAAATACTTGAGGTGTATTTTGAAAAGTATATAAAAGTATTTTTACATAAAACCCCCTCAAGTTTTATAAATTACACTAAGGACCCTAGCAATTATGAGACTTCGATTCACATTTCTGATTGTCTGACTCGGATTTGAGTCTGATTAATCTGACTTGAATATGATTCAAGTCAATCTATAATCTACAAGATTCCAATTCAATATGAACACATGAATCCATGAATACAATTATCAATTTATACAACTTGACCGAACCGAACCATGGATATATTCCTTTTACATGATTCTTAGTATTCCATTTACATGATTCTACGGTTACAACTGTTTACTGATATCATGGTTTCGGTCAGTTAATCAATTTTACAATCAATACAATTTACAAGATAACAATACAAACAAGACATCGCGGGGTTTAAGGGGTAGATTTGTACGGAAGGTGTTAAAGGTGGCACGAGGTGGTCAGATTTAATACACCTAACATGAATCCAATTGCCGTTGTTCCGGGCCTTCTAACGGAGCCTTGTACTAAACGTGCCTCTAGTCTCTGGCATATAGAGACTCCTCTCGTATACACTGGCATTCTTCTGTACCGAGCTACAAACAACAGCATTAATACAACATTACAACAATATAATACAACATTAAAAGCTACTCTCTCTCCCTCCTACTTTTTGTCTATTTCTCCCCTATCTTTAGGACTTACCGAGCGACATGTTCGCCGACGGCATTCTATTTCTTTCTTCTTTGAATGTCGTCAGGTGGTTTGGACCCGGCGGAGATCGAGCCATCTCAAGAAGACTTGGAGCAGTTTGCCGAAGACCCTGCACTTTAGTTTCATTGTACACTTTTCCTTTCTGAATTTTTCATTTCCTGTTATGCCACTGTTTAGGCATCTTTATTTTCAGTTGTATTTCCTTTTTATGCATTGTACAAAAGAATGCTAATAAATAAAAGTTGATGTTCTCTTTTATTTCTTATCTCTTGTGTATTTATTGCTTAGATACGCTTAGTGTATGTACTTCTGAGTATATACGTAGTGGACTGGTCGCGTCCCCTTCGCCGTACACTGGGAAACGGGGCGTAACAGACATCTTGGGGCGTCAGATTTGCCAAGGTGAAGCTCGACCTTGGGGACAAGTTTATAATGTGGGTGTCACTCCCCGGCACCCGGTGGGCTACCTTATTTGGGCTCTCTACGTTCTTTCCGCCAATCGCGCAAGACTGCAAAAGGTCGGGCTGTATCAGGCAGTATACGCGTCGCTATTCCACTATCAGGATCCTCACGTCTGGTGGATCAAAGCATTCGTAAACCAATGGAATCTGCCTACCAACACCTTTCTGCTAGGGGATCGAGAAGTGTCTATTTCATTGGATGAGTTTCGTGAGATTTCGGGATTGCCAATCAGGGGTGAGGGTGAGAATTACGAGGAGTTGCTGCCTCCAGATGAATATGTTTTCTCCACTATGCCGGCTATGCTTGACGACCTGACGCCCGAAACTGCTGTCCGTCATAAGTATCCTAGTCTAATCAAGGTTCTGGGTATCTTCGACAGATTGTTTGCGAAGTTAGAGGGGCAGGGAATCACTTCCGAGAGTTTCATCGCCTGCTTCATCCGGGGAGATGCTCTATCCAAGGATGCCCCGAAGTTTGTGAGTATTGACGACCTTTTTGGGTTTGGGTTGGACAAACTGCCGGCCAAGGAAGAAGATTTACCGCAGTTCTATATTCTGACCACGTCGGCCGTGTCTTTTGATGCAATTGCGGCCACCGGCATAGACGAAGAGACCTTCTTCATCGGCTTTATTAGCCTCTGGCTCAGTTGGTTTGCGATACCAACCCACCGCCACTTCATGAGAGCTTCTGCCTTCTACCTCGCCCATCGTGCAGCTGAAGGGACAAGGTTGGCCGTTGGTATTACGGGATTATCACACCTTTATCATGGGTTAAGTGTTGTAGCCAACACTTCGACTCCAGGTGTAGATGTTGTGAATCTCACCCTTCATTACTGCACATCTTGGATCGAAATACATGTGCTGGGGGCATTCGCAGCACATCGACGGCCGAACTACTATGACTCCTACACCTTCCCTCGAGTTATGAGATTGGTGGATGCCTCCGCTTATGATCCAACTCAATTAGGGGCCCTCCGTGTTCTGCGAAATACATATGCTAATGAGGGAAGGATGGTGTTCACTGATCGCGTTCTTTCTGCTCCAGCGGGGCCCATCCAACAGCTATTCGACTTGTCTAAAGGGGGAGCACTATCTTTAAAGCCTAAGGAAATCATGCATCTGTATTCGATTAGGCCGGACTATTTGGTGTTCCGCCGGAATGATACGGCTCTCCTCATGCGGTATAATCCGCACCGCTTCGCTCGACAATTGGGCTATAACCAGGGAGACCCCTTCGAAGCGTTTTTGGTTTAGCCTACCTCATCTTTAGGAGTTATTCGCGACATCATTCATCACTTCATGCGGCTGAACATTGGCTCTGTGTTCATGATCCCAGAACCTGACTACCTCCCAAGGTCTGTGGGGTCCTTTGTGGGCTGGTATCACCACCGGGTTGGTCCTGTTATTGCTGAGGAAAGACGGGTACTCTTCGAGTATAAGACTCCTGCTCCAACCCAGGCCGCCAGCGTTCCATTGCGCCCGCGGTCATTCGTTCGCCCCCTCTTGAGGGATGGCGGCGTGGTCCTTATCTCGCAAGTCGCAGAAACCGAATCGATTCCTCCCACTGCAGGGATGCCGGTGCGCACCAAAGCTCAGGGTCGAGGGGCCAGTGGTGACACTATCAGCAGTGGTGTCGCCAAAAGGGGATTATGGAGGCGAAGTGGGCCAACATCGCGCCGAAGGGAAGGAAGCCGCCTTCTTCCAGCATTAGTTCTGGGTCGAAGAGGAGAAAGAAGACGGTCACCAGTCTGCTTGACCTTTTGTTGGAATCTGAGACTATTGTTCAGGATGAACCAATATCCATGCAAGAACTGGATGATGGGCTTCTCTTTCCGGGTTCATCTGCCGAGGAAGCCGCACAATTGGCTGAGGCTATAAGGCATTCACAGGATGAGACCGAGAATGTGCGCATCCCGAAGAAGCCTTACCCCCCGATTATCTTTTACGAAGATCCCCTATCACTGCAGAGGGTGCATATGGGTCCCCTGCAACCGGAAAATGATATAGCCCTTAAGCAGCCCATTTCAGCCGCCTCCGAAGATGAGCTAGCAGCGAAGACCGGTGGGCATGAGTCTACCTTTGACGCCCGGCGAGCACATTTCTTGAGGAAGGAACGACGGCTTGAAAAAGCCATATTAGAGGCACCCTGGTGTATTGGTATGCATGTTTTCAGCATTCTCCTTTGGCAGGTAATTTGTTTCGCTTTCTTCATGTCTTCTTATCTTCGTAACACTTTGCAGGGACTTCAGCGATGATAGAAGATTTGAGCCCAAGTCGTGCCCCGACTGTGGGTTCTATAAATGTCTCAGATGAGGCACCGGCAGGTGTGGAGGAGATCGTTATAGCTGCTATCCCTGTTGATCCCTGTTGCGGAGCTTCCGACGATAGCCTCTGTCCCTTTCGGTGTCAATCCCTTCAGTTGAGGCATCCCCATTAGCCATGGATCCTATGTATGTCTCTGATGACGTACCGAAAGGTGTAGAAGAGATTGTCGAAACAGTTGGCTCTATCTTGGAGTTCCCGGTGATGGCCACCACTTCTTCATCGTCTATACTTTCCGCAGAGGCAACCTTGCCGATCATAGACCCGATGGATCTTTCTGGCGGCGCTTTGAAGGTTGTAGAAAACACCGCCATGGCCACTGTTCCCTCTTCAGAGCCTAAAATGGCAGGTGTCGTTTATCGACTGGAGGCTGCTATGCCAGCACACGTCCCCGATGATGTGCCTGAGGGCACGGAGGAGGCTGCCGAAGCTGCTATCCCTCCAGTTCAAAGTGGGAGGAGCATCGAAGGTAGTTTTCTATATTTTGCTTTAATGATCTCTCCATTATCTGAATCTTTCTGTCTTTTCAGAATTGCGAGGATTGGCGGCCTTCATCGTGGATTTATCTCCTAGAAAGTCCTTTCAGCGCCTGCTCGAGATGGCTGCCCCACAGGCAATATCCCCGCAAAGCATCGTCCTCTCTTCTGGGCTAGATTGGTGTTATTTGACCCCTTCATTGTATTATCATTATTTCGTATAACGATGCTGATATGTCTTATGCAGTTCTGGAAGCTGATGACGAAGTCGAAATCCTCGACAGGCCTGGGGATCTTTCCAACCCTCCTTGCATGACTGTGGGTAAGTAAGATTTTGACGTTGTTTTATATATCCTTTGAGTGTAAATCTCACAGATTGTTCATGGACCTTGACAGCCTTGCCCGCTCTTACCCCGCTGGAGTCTCGCATCATTATGCCATCAGGCCCTTATGCCTGGCACGCATCTGAACGGATGGCGAAGCACAACATTAACTCCTTGTCGGCTCTTATCGAAGATCTTCGTGCTGGTAGTTTGATCACAGCCGAGGAATTTGCTGTCGAAGCCAAAATTTCTCTGCCCTTTCTCGCCACTTACCATGATGAAACATTGGTGCATGTCTGGGTCGAGTTTTTTCGTCGAGTGGAGGCTTGCTTACATGTTCTCGAGTGCACACGCCTTCCCTAAGAGGTCGTGGCTGCAAAGATGAGCTTGCGGGGGTTGATTGAACAGTGCGCCGCGAATCTACAATCATGTGAGAAGAGGCTCAATCGCAAATTCTCGGAGAGGGAACTAGCCTCGAATGCTTTGGGAGAACTCCAGTCTCAACTCACTACCAAGACCACTCATGCATACGAAATCTGGCGAGTACTTCAAGAAACTATCACTGAAGTGGTCGCTCTCGACAAAGCCGTCATCTTTACCCGTGAGATGGTTGAAGCTCATAAGCCACTGAAAGGGAGCTCGAGAGCCGGTTTGCTTCGTATCAAACCCAACAGTCTCAGGCAGAGACTCGTCTTGTGGTAATAATGAAGCTTGAAGCTGAGGCCCAGCGGAAGAGTGATGAATTGACGAGCTTACTACGCCACCTGCCGGCTTAAAGACTTTTCTTTTATTGTATTTCTTTTATTATCATTTTTTTATCCATTAATAAAAAAAATTGTATTCATTTCAATTCTTTTATGAGATGTCTCTTGTATTCATTTGGATTCATGAATAAAAGAAATATTTCATTTTATGTTGTCTCTTTCTCTTCTTTGCTGTGTTATTGGTGTATTAGCTTTAGTGAATGTGTCTTGTAGTTGGTAGATAACAGTCCATCTTGATTTCTTTATAGGGTAGCGATGGCTTAGGAAACAGATTCAGGTCTGTTGTCTAAGACTTTTCAACTTTATGAACCGTGAGGGTCTCATAAAGACTTTTCTCCCTACGAATCGAGAGGATCTCGTAGGTGTAATTTCTCCTTAGGGGTCGTGAAGACTCCTAATTGCGTTTTCTCTTGAGAATCGTAAGGATCTCACAAGAGAAATTTCTTTTTACGGGTTGATAGGTTCGTATGTTGACTTATTTCTGAGTCGAAGCATTGCTCCGATAGAGAGGTTAGGGGTTGACATGTTTCCGAGTTGAAGCATTACTTTACGACAAGGAAGTCAAAGGGTTGACATGTTTCTGAGTCGAAGCATTGCTTTATGATAAGGAGGTCAGGGGGGTTGACATGTTTCCGAGTCGAAGCATTGCTTTACGACAGGGAGGTCAAGAGTTGACATGTGTTTCCCCAATCAGAGCAAAGCTCTGTTCAAAATTTTGAAATTTGAAATGAAGCAGCGCTTTAAAATAGCGCCAGTGCTAAGAGTCAAAGAATCTGTTGCAGCGCTCACGTGTAAAGCACGAAAGCGCTAGTGCTAGCAGCGCCAGCGCTAAGAGTCAAAGACTCTGTTGCAGCGCTCACGTAGCAGTGCCATCTCTAAGAGTCAAAGACTCTGTTGCAGCGCACACGTGCAAAGCACGAGAGCGCTAGCGCTAGAACTAAATGTTCTCTGCTGTTGGATCAAAAATCCAATGGTGATTTGAAAAAATCATCACCAAGTTACAGAATAAATTCTGTATGGGAAAAGATTTTCCCAATCTTGTTAAAAACAAGAAGATTGCCTTCTGTAAAACAGAAGCCCTAGGATCAAAGATCCAATGGTGGGGAAACATCCCCAAATCAATCAGAGAAAGATCTCTTTAACTGATTCAACAAATCAGCCTACCCTATAAAAATGCCCCAAGACTTCAAGTCTTCCAGAGAGGAACCCCCCAAGCTTTGAGAAATTTCAAAGAAAAGAGCAAGCTCTGAGAAGAAGAACTTTTCTTCAAGGTAAAAACAGAGAGATAAAAAACATCTCATCAAGGAAGAAGAACATAGTTTTTTTGTTTTTTTATTTTTAGATCATAGATCTATAAGACAGAGGTCTTTCACAAAAAGAGATCACAGCATCTCATTATAAAAAGGGGGGAGAAGAATTTCATTCTCTTCAGATCATAGATCTACAAAGACAAAGACTTTCACAAAAGAAAATAGAAAAGATTGTAACATCTCCTATAAAAATAAGAACTTTGTTCTTAGAACCATGAGACAAAGTCTCTTGTAAGCGAGAACTTATTTCTCAGATAACAAAATTGATCAGAAGCGCTCTGTTCTCATTGTCCGGCGCTCAGCGCCAAGCGCGCCACTTGCTCCTCACGTGTGCGCTACTTAACAGAAGCGCCTTAGTGCTCCAAATCTGGCGCTTAGCGCCACGTGCTCCACACGTGTGCACTACTTAACAAAAGTGCTCTGCGCTCATTGACTGGCGTTCAGCGCCAAGCGCGCCACGTGCTCCTCACGTGTGCGCTACTTAACAGAAGCGCTCTACGCTCATTGACTGGCGCTCAGCACCAAGCGCGCCACGTGCTCCTCACGTGTGCGCTACTTAATAGAAGCGCTCTACGACTGGCGCTCAGCGCCAAACACGCCACGTGCTCCTCACGTGTGCGCTACTTAACAGAAGCGCTCAACGCTCATTGACTGGTGCTCAGCGCCAACCACGTCACGTGCACCTCACGTGTGCGCTACTTAACAAAAGCGCTCTGCGACTGGCGCTCAGCGCCAAGCGTGCCACGTGCTCCTCACGTGTGCGCTACTAAACAGAAGCGCTCTGTGCTCATTGACTGGCGCTCAGCGCCAAGCGCACCACGTTCTCCTCACATGTGCGCTGAGGGAACATAAACCGTTCTTTAAATAATGCCCCAAAGCCATAATGAGGGCTCAACACTCAATAAAAGACAAAAAGGTTGTCAGAACCCAAACCAATGCTCAGCATTGTTAAATGAAAAGGGACTGAGCCCAATTAAATGTCCAACATTTTAACTGAGTGGGACGAGCCCAAGTTGGCCACATATCCCTAATTCAGATTAATTGAGCCCATATGCTCATAAATCTTTGATCTTAGTCCCAAACTTGACTACAGATCTCCCAAACAATATTGGTTCAAGGGTACATCTCTTCACTCCTTTGATATGTGTCGTTGTAATCCATCAACGTCTTCAGAGAGGTGACGGGTCCCGACAATCAGACATTCCACGGACTGTGGGGTCCTTAAACTCATGGACTATGATGTCCTTAAACTTTATGGACTGTGGGTCCTTAAACTCTACGGACTGTGGGGTCCTTAAACTCATGGACTATGATGTCCTTAAACTTTACAGACTATGATGTCTCTAAACTACCATGGACTGTGAGGTCCTTAAA
This sequence comes from Agapanthus africanus, assembly GCA_030015575.1. Lineage (NCBI taxonomy): Eukaryota > Viridiplantae > Streptophyta > Magnoliopsida > Asparagales > Amaryllidaceae > Agapanthus > Agapanthus africanus. The sequence goes on along the minus strand of CM057339.1, from coordinate 193,673,919 downwards.
CTCATAGACTATGATGTCTTTAAACTTTACAGATTGTGACGTCTTTAAACTGTCACGTACTATGATGTCCTTAAACTTATGGACCGCAATGTCTCTAAACTAAAACAATAGAGTCCAAGTGCTCTTTTGTTGGATCTAAATGATCTTGTTAAGTAGATCTTAGTCTAAAATTAGACTAACGTATCCTTAACAAACGTTTACGTTGATCTTAGTCTCAAATGAGATTAACGATCCTTAAACCCAACCCAAAACCAAATCTAAGAAAATACGGATTTGGACTAATCCACGCCCTACAGGCGATAACATAAATTAGTCTTCGTATACAATCCACGGGCAACCAAAATAAAACAAACACACACGACACGAAGTGACCATCTGGAGAAGGAGAAAGTGGTTACCGCGATGCGGTAGCATAATTAACTGCAGGGACTTGCGCCTGCAGGGAAGAGCGTCTCCATAATCAAAAACCCTTCACAATGAGGGGGAATCTGACGAAGTCTGCTACATCGGCCGCATCCGTCTAAACCTTCGATACATGGTGCCATATATTACCTTGACATCTTCGGAGAGGTGGACGGATAAATCCAAATAGTATCTGCCCCTAAATTTAGGCAAGACGACCTACGCGGTTCCGTCTCCCGTATTTCGGCGGAGAACAGATTCTGGCACACCTGGTGGGACCTTTTCCTATTTCCACTCCATATTTCGTGTGTCGTGTTTCGCGAACGAATCGCGGTTTGCTATGGTTGCCCCTGGATTCGAGGTATTAAGATTGGGTGTCTTGCTCCGTGCAGAAAACAGAAGTTCAATGGCTTTCAACTGCACTAACTGCAACAACCGCAACAACTCCCACTCCGTCTTTGCTGGAGGAGTGACCTATGGGCCTCAAGCGGCCTCCCTTTTTATGATGCCAGTGGAACATGTGACTCAGGCCATCACAGGACTGTTCTTCGGGACCATGCTCCCACAATGAGCTTTAACGCCCCAGTGCCATCGCAAGAAGCTCCAAAGAAGTCGGTCTTCGATCGGCTTGCAACTATCGTGGCCCCTCTCAACGGGTCGCACAAATCCAATGCCTCAGTCTTTAACAGACTGGGCTAAAGCTCCCATGGGCCCGTGAAGAAGCCCGCATTACCTAAAGGGGTTATCCCAAAATGGATAGCCATCCCTGGTCCACTGAACAAAGTCATCAGAGAGGTTTCTACTACTAAGGGGTCGGTATTCGCAAGACTGGCCGTTCCATCTCCCGCTCCAGGCGAAGTAACCAAGGCTGCTTCCCCTGCCAAAAAGTCGGGCTTTTCAAGATTGATCATTCCCTCTCAGTGGACGTCAGTCTTCGATAGGCTGGCACCAACAGCAACCCCTCATCAGAGCGGGGGGCACAAAGAAGCTCATCCAACAGCAGAGGTGGTCCTGTCCGCAAGGTATGCTTGACATCGCCACTGGCGCCGAGTGAGGAAAGCTGGGGGCAATTCCCCATCTGGATTTACCCCACCAGTTCCAACAGTGGAAGTTGATGCAGCTGTTCCAACTGGGAACAACTTTGAACCACTCAGGAGGGTCCGCAAGAACTCTCCGACTGCCGTGCTGAAAAGATCTCCTCCACCTGTGGAGAATGCTGCAAAGACAAGGCTGGAGCAGCCCTCTCAGCGGCTGTCCTCTAAAATTCATAAGGTCTGGCGACAGGTCCAAGACTCGGTAATCAACCAAGACTACTCCTACCGACCGAAGAAGATGAAAGTTCAGCAAGAGAAGGACCACCATGTCGCACCACAGAAGGTGTCGTCTACTTGGGTGCCCGCTGCAACGGTCCCCTCAACTTCGACCGCTCAGAAAAGAAGAAGGTCGGAGAAAATCCCCGTGTCCGCGACAGAGCTCAAAGGCACTGAATCCAAACACACCAAGTCTGGGGGCATGGTGGTGCACACTATTTATATAGCATCTGGGAAAGAGGATAACCGTATCTCTACAGGTCATCGACCACTCACCCGATCGGTAACAAAAGCTCAGGAGCAGCAACAGAAGCTCCAGGAGATACTAACATAGATGGCCGCACTCACTGGGCCAAAAGAATGTCTGGAGACATCGTCGGAACAGCGTCAGGAACAAGAAACCGATGCTGAATTCCTCCGCAGAATCCTCGAGAAGAAATACAGAGAGGCCGCGGAACAAGCGGCCAACATAAAACGAATGGCGCTTTTATTCCAAGATATGGTCGGGATGATGATACAGCCGGATCCTCCAGCTGAAGACCCTCCGATTGTCCTTGAAGACGACAGAGGGGAGACATCAAACCCTCTTCCTGCTTGTTCAGCAGCCATGGAGGAGACCATCTCCAAAGCCTCCCTTGACGACTATATAGCTCAACAGATACAAGCTCATCAGGTGAGAGAAGTGGCTGGCCAAATTGTCAACACTGGACGACCCTATCCGGGTTGGTACGACCAAATAAAGTACCCGCCGGGATACACGATCCCTAAGTTCCACGTGTATAAAGGGACAGGTAATCCACACCAGCATGTTGCTCAATTCAGAGCCCTGTGCGGTAATACTGGGGGTGATGACAAACTGCTGCTTCGCCAGTTTGTTGGCAGCTTGTCGGAGACAGCGTTTGAATGGTACTCTGAGCTCCCGAACGACTCCATTAAGACATTTGCAGAAATGGAGCTACTGTTTACACAGCGGTTCGCAAGCGCCAGCGAATGCACTGTTAGTTGTATGTATGCCCTAGAGGCCAGTATTGTATATATTATGTATATTATATTGGATGCTTGAACATATATAGAGAGGACTTTCTTGCTCGATATGATAGTATGCTATGTGGTTGCTCTTTATCTTAACATGTATACTTATCTCTTGATACTGTCTTATGGTTACATGTTGGTAAAGCCTTTAGGATGTGTACTTGACTGCCAGGACTATGATGCAGATCATACTAGTGGGGCCATGGTAGTCCATAAGTTCATCCTTTAATGTTCCTAGTCGTGGGTGTATCGAGACGGGGCATCGATATACCAGTGTAGACTAGCGTATACGCTTCTCGACCCATGAGATGGGCAATGGATGATCCCATATCCATTGGTGTTTGACATCAGAGATGGTATACGGGTGCTCAGTGGAGACTGGGTACACTGGACGGACTCGTCGAGAACTCCCAGATGGTATTATACCTCACGTTAGATGGCAGTTCTCAGGTGACACTTGTACAGGTTAGTCTATAGAACCGAGATCGTCATAGAGTCTTGTGTGATTCCCACTGTGCTTTGATTTCCACCTTACCACGTCCAAGATGGCATGCAAAATGGTGGTTTTTGGATACAGTCCCGAGTCACATGGAGGCAATGAGCGATAGGAGGGGTTTCGTCTCTCCCGGTATTGGGAGTTGATGTTGCGCTGTGCTCGATTGGCCATAACAGGGAAGTCCCTGGCCAGGGCTGATTTAGAGATTTACTGGTAAGTGTTACCGGTAGTTTCTCGACCCGTTATGAGCCTCACATCAGCATGACTTATCGGTTATTAGGGTCTGACGTTTACCACCCCTAGACTTGATATGCAACATATCAGACGAGGAGACCGGACTGTACGGAAAGTGTTACCGTCAGGCTTTTGCAGGAGTTGGAGCGAGCTTGCTTGCTGATCTTCTGATCACTCAATACCCGGGTAGCCATTACGTCCATCTAGTACCGCTGACGGCTTGTAGGTGCTTGATGTGATCATCACCTACCGCCGGCGTATTGACAAGTCTTTAGAGTCCTACATAGAGGTTTTACTGGCTCAGGCAAAACGAAATAGGAGGTATGTGATATGTACGGCATTGAGAATAATGCGTGTATGTGATACCGTATTCTATTCTTGCGACTTTTGTATCGGTCGGTTATATGAGATATAGCCGGGTTATCGAATCAAGTGTTGATTCGATAAGTCGATACATTGGATGTTAGTCGGTTATATGTGATATAGCCAGATTATTAAATCAAGTGTTGATTTGATAATTTAGTGTATAATTGTATATTTGATATACTAATATACATTAACTAACATTGGTTCACTTAAGCATTTGTTTTTCTCACATGTGCACAACTTAATATATATGTGATATATATCAAATTTTGTTTTGTGTGTGTCATGGTTGTTGATACACACTACATGGGTGTATAAGACATACACCATACTAATTCTAGTGGTGGTTTTTTTTAATATTTTAAGTAAATCCAAAATTAGTGGATTATTGTTAAGTGCATGAAGCTTGTAGAAGCTTGTGGATGCATTGACTAAGTCTACTAGATTTGTTTTATTTTAGATATTTGTTAACCCAACCATTTGAATTAGCCATGGTTATGTCTCTACAAGAGTTAGTATATGATACATACTCACCCATGGTTCATTCTCTCACCTCACAAGTTCATTCTCATTTGCTTGAGCTCATTTTCTTCTTCCTTGAGATAAGCTTGGTAGGTTTCCAAAAGAGAGAAAAATATTGTGAGAAAAATAATTCTAAAGTGAGCCCACTTTCTATTTCCTCATCCTCTACTAGCTTAACACTTTAGTATAGGGTGTTTGCTTCACTAATCCTTTAGTTAGTGAAGTGGTAGCTTGAGTTAGTATCTCTCGACGTAGATCATCTTCGGTCTCGAAGACTTCAAGCAAGATCGTCCTTTTCACCTCGAGAAGCCATGCTAGAGTCCCAGAGTGCCTTGATCGCAGCGAAGGGACTACAACAAGGAGCTATTGAAGTGAAGGACCGATCTACAAAGGTTGTATTTCTAGTTCACTTAGTGGTAAAAAGCTTACTATCTTTTTGTTACCCTAGCTTTTCTAGTTTGATTCCTAGGAATAATTCGTTAGCACCCTCTAAAATTTTAAATATGACATGTGTGATGTTACCAAACCCTAGTAGTGGTGCTAAGGAATCCCTTCATGGTATCAGAGTCTAACTAGAAACCTAGACCGTGTTAAGATAATACGAAACCGAAAAACTCCGCAAAAATACGGTTTTCGAAACCCTAAAAATGCTCTCTGGAAATTTTTTGAAAATTGGGTTAAAAATTATTTTAGCAACTACAGAGTGACATTTAAGAGATTACAAGAACACAGGTGAAATACGAGTGGGGGGGGGGGCTCGGAAAAATCCGGCGACCGCACTCCTTTTTCCGGCGACGCCGGCCGTACATGCTCCCCTCCTCCTCGTGTTGCACCAGTGCTCTGTACATCATGATCTGGGGCTTCTGGTATTGTTTAGTAGTCCAGAATTGCATGTGATGTAAGTTTGGTAATGGACTCTTTGCGGAGTATTTCATATTCGTATATTTTAGCATTGTATTGGTAACTTTGACGACGTTAAACAGGTCGAACGAATTATCAAAGACTGGTATTTTCCAGATTGAACGTACTCAATAAATAATGCAGGTATTCTTATGGACCCTCTAGAAGAATAAAACCCTAACTCGAGGTGTGACCACAGAACTGCGACTAAACCTTAGGGTTTATCGTAGTTAGTGGCGCCACAAATGAGGCTTGGGTTTGACCTTCTACGGCTGGTCCATTAAATATTGTGGCATAGTTTTGGGGTATTGTTTAATGGTGCTCAAGTGTTGAGCTTACTGGGAAATACGGGTGTTTGGTGATTCGATCGAAGGGTTTAACATCGCCTTGTAGTATGTGATACTTCTGCGACCGTAAGCGTAGTATGTGTATCGCCGATTTCGTTGCTATATGACAACGACAATTGGGGTGCACATACTTGCTTACGTTGATGACATATGATGTTCTGTGTTGCTGGATATGTTATATTAGATCGTCGCGTTTTGAATAGCCGGGGGTTTTATGTGAGATGAGAGTTTTTATTTTCATTCATGTAAAATTAAATGTATGTAATATTCTTTTATTGGGGCACTTCCGGGTTGAGGTTGATGTCACCATTGATGTATATTATTTACTTTTTCGCATTAGGATAGACCCAAGGAGGAGAGCACAAGTAACCGGGTTCTAGAGTCCAGTGGGAGAACAACTCGAGGAGTCGAGTCCGGGTCTCCTAACTCTAGAATTGGTTGGGTTGCTTGCTGCTCTCGTAGGGGTTTAGGGATGTGGGTTTGGCTATTCATCGCGACCGTGGAATCCGTGTTTTTGTACAGGGTCAAAATAAAACACGGACATCCTAGTATATCCAATATTTTGTATGTTTCTTCTGCTACGATATCTGTGATGTGATCATGTGATATGTTGAGATAGATACAATATATAGTATATATGATATATTATATAGACGTTATTTATGTTTTACACCCGCGCTAGCCCTGTCCCGCTCTGCCGTTAGTTACCTAACCTAACGGTACATGACGGGACATCGAGGCGAATGCGGATGGCATAAGTGTACGTCGTATTTATCTGTGATGTTTAGGTAACTTAAATGATGGGAATTCATTAATATGATTAATGAAAGAAAAGAAACCTAAAAGATGTTGTAGAATCAAATTTTCAAAAAGGGTAGCTACAGTTTTGCTTTGCATTGTGATATATATGATATATCCTACACCTTATTCGATGAGGAAAGAGCCGAGATCCCTTCACCGGGAATGACCTCTTTAGCAAAAATGGCAGATGCTACAACACTCGGTTTATCTTTTGATTGCTTTTAGAGTTTTTCTTTGCATAGTGATATATATGATATATCTCGCACCTTATTCGATGAGGAATGAGCCGAGATCCCTCACTGGGAATGAACTCTTTAGCAAAACTAATGAAAGCCTAAAAAACACTCATTTTCAAAATTCACTTGTTTCTACAACGATATCAAGTTCATTACGCAATAGGTTTTCATAAAAACATGTCGTAGCCCTCCGTTATTTTAGATAGATACTACTTAGTATTCGTTCTACGTTTGTTAACTATGTTAAGGCGTAGTGTGCGGTAGCTAATTAGTGTTTATCTATTTATTCATATGATGCAGATTGGATTAGGGTAGTCGTACGACTTTGTTGACTATGTTAAGGGTCATGCGGGTGGGTTTAATTCAATCAAGAAATGACGGGTTGAACTTGATTAGCACTTATGATTTGTTGACTATGTTAAGGTCATGAGTTGCTAGGGGCAAAATATTATCGGGAATTTCAAGTGTTGAAATTTGCAATGAGATTGCATACCTTCTATGAGATAGTTGGATCCTGATATCCACTGCGAGTAATTGTTACTCCTGGGAAAGTTTTACACGGGACAATTAGCCGATCAAGTAGGTGTCTAGAAAGGTGTCAATGGGGTTACACCTCTGGGAAAACGAGGTTTATTTTAATTAGGTCCGTGCGAAAGCACGGGGAACCTCCCTCAAAGTACCGACACCGGCATGGCTGAAAAATTGGCGAAATTGTAGGGTGTAATTAATTCCGGCTAGTATTTCCTTTTAGGGTTTGAAGGAAGATTTGATAAAAACAGTGGGAGCCATCCTGATTAGATAAAATAATAACCAATCTGATCTTGCAAGAGCATACACTAAAGTGTTTTCTTCTTTCTCTCTCTCCAGGTAGCGACCATATCATGCCTTAATCAAGATAATAATATGGATGTACTGACCGAACCCGCATGTTATACTATGCTGGGGAACTTTGGTTCCGTTCTTTCTTATAAAAGTTATAAGACTGAACAGGATATAGGGTAATACCAGGATTCCCATGCCACCCGAATGAAGAAAGTACAAGTTGATGTATTTTCTTCGGATGTGTTCGTTACAGAGAACCGTTTCTCCATTTGCTCTACGTCCTGGGTATTAGATATCTGGTCAGGATCCCATATATGTAATCAGTTACATGGGCTGAGAAAAGATAGAGAACTTGGAGAAGGAGATAAAGACATAAGGGTTGGAAATGGTGCAATTGTTGCAGCTAAAACCGTCGGGGAATATCACCTTGTATTACCAACTGGTAATATATTGATTCTGAACGAATGCTATTACATGCTGAACCTGATATGCAATATTATATCGGTTTCTTTATTAAGTAAAGAGGGATATAATTTTGTATTACAGGATAATGTTATGAACATTTTTCTGAACCAAAAGTTGGTTGGATCAGGCATGTTGTGCAATGACATTTATGTTCTAAATCAATCAACAATTCTGAGCATAACAAACACACAAGAGGAAAAGTTCAAAATTGAACGAATCCTTCTTGTGGCATTGTAGACTAGGTCACATCAATGCGACACGGCTAGCTAAGTTGCATAAAGATGGATATTTGAACCCATTCGAATTTTCAACTTATGACACCTGCCGGTCATGTCTCAAAGGTAAGATGACCAAAACTCCGTTTACGGGACACGGAGAAAGAGTTACCGAACTCTTGGGACTGATACATGTGGCAGTCCCATGTCTACACATGCCAGGGATGGTTCTTCGTACTTCATTACATTCACTGACTATCTTTCTAGATACGGACATGTGTTCTTGATGAAACACAAGTCTGAAGCTTTTGAGAAATTTAGAGAATATAAACAAGAAGTCGAGAACCATACCGGGAAAAGTATTAAAATCCTTCGATCTGATCGAGGAGGTGAATACTTGAGCAATGAATTCCTGAACTTCCTAAAAGAGAATAGGATTCTCTCTCAGCTGACTCCTCCATATACACCACAGCATAACGGTATATCGGAACGGAGGAACCGCACACTATTAAATATGGTGCGCTCTATGATGAGCACAACTGAGTTACCTATTTCCTTCTGGGGCTATGCACTTATGACAGCCGCATACCTATTGAATCAAGTTCCATCTAAATCAGTGCCTACCACACCATATGAGATATGGAGTGGGAAGAGACCATATTTTAAACGAGTTAAGATATGGGGTTGTCCGGCCTATGTCAAAAGGCAAAATCCGGACAAACTCGAGGCACAATCAGTTCTTTGCAAGTTTGTGGGATATCCAAAGAATTCACAAGGATATATTTTCTACCACGTTGAGGAACAAAAAGTGTTTGTTTCTTAATATTCCATTTTTTAAGAAAAGGAATTTCTTGTAAAAGAAATTAGTGGCAAAGAGGTAGAGCTGGAAGAAGTTCTAGCAGCACAAACTGCAACTGAAGATTTGGTGGAACCAGAAGATTCAGTAGTTCCCAACGAACCTCAGCCTCTCCGCCGATCTAGTAGGGTTCCTCACCCACCTGACAGATACTACGGTTTTCTCATGGATGGTGGGAGCGAGGATTGCATCATGGAGGATGATGACCCAACTAGCTTCGAGCAGGCCATCACGAGTGGAGACTCAGTGAAATGGATGGATGCAATGCGGTCCGAGATGGAATCCATGTATACCAACAAAGTATGGACTTTGGAAGATGCTCCTGAAGGGGTAAAACCCATTGGGAGCAAGTGGATCTTCAAGAAAAAACTTGGTGTAGATGGGAAAGTGGAGACTTTCAAAGCTAGACTTGTTGCAAAGGGTTTTCGTCAACGACCAGGTGTGGATTATGACGAAACCTTTTCTCCAGTGGCTATACTTAAATCCATCCAGATCATGCTTGCCATCGCTGCATATCATGTCTATGAAATTTGGCAAATGGATGTTAAGACCGCCTTTCTAAATGGTGATTTAGAAGAGAGCGTGTACATGACTCAGCCAGAGGGCTTCGTAGCTAGTGGGAGCAGCGAGAAGGTGTGCAAGCTGCTTAAATCCATTTATGGATTAAAGCAAGTATCGCAGAGTTGGAACATATGCTTTGATATCGTTATCAAAGAGTTTGATTTCGTCAAAAACGTAGATGAACCTTGTATATACAAGAAGGTGGCAGAGAATAAGGTTGTCTTCCTCGTATTGTACGTGGACGGCATACTCTTGATAGGAAATGACATTCCTATGCTGCAATCGGTCAAACTCTTCTTATCACAAAGATTCTCAATGAAAGATCTAGGGGATGCCTCCTACATCTTGGGGATTAAGATCTATAGAGATAGATCTAAACGGATACTGGGATTGTCCCAATCTAGGTACATTGACACCATACTAAAGAGGTTTAGTATGGAAGAATCCAAGCGTGGGTTTTACCCACGATCTCTGGGCTCACTCTCTCCAAAGAGATGTCTCCCAAGAATGATTTAGAGAGAGCTCGCATGCAAGGGATACCCTATGCTTCGGCAGTAGGCTCTATCATGTATGCGATGCTATGTACCAGACCCAATATAGCACACTCACTATGTGTAGCGAGCAAGTATCAAGCAGATCCTGGAGAGAGTCACTGGACAGCTGTGAAGAGCATTCTCAAGTACTTACGAAGGACTAAAGAGATGCTCTTGGTGTATGGTAATGGAGAACTCCAAGTGGAGTCCTTTACCGATTCGAGCTTCCAGAGTGATAAGGACGACTCTAAGTCGCACTCGGGATTTGTCTTTACCCTCAATGGAGGGGAGGTATGCTGGAAGAGTTCCAAGCAGGAAACCGTGGCAGACTCGACAATGGAGGCTAAATACATCGCTGCCAAAGAGTCTGTCTGGATCTAGAAGTTCATAACTGAACTTGGAATGGTTCCATCCATTAAGGATCCAATACCTTTGTATTGTGATAAAAATGGAGCGGTGGTTTTGGCCAAGGAACCCAGGTCCCATCAGCGATCCAGGCATATTCTGAGGCGGTATCACCTGATCCGGGAGATAGTTGATCGCTGGGAGATCGAGGTCAGGAGGGTTGACACGAAGAATAACACAGCGGATCCACTCATGAAGGCCATTCTCCAGATACAGTTTGAGAGACTCTTCGGGATGCTCAGTATGCGATGCTACAGCAGCTGGCCTTAGTGCAAGTGGGAGATTGTTAGTTGTATGTATGCCCTAGAGGCCAGTATTGTACATATGATGTATATTATATTGGATGCTTGGACATATATAGAGTTGACTTTCTTGCTCGATATGATAGTATGCTATGTGGTTGCTCTTTATCTTAACATGTATACTTGTCTCTTGATACTGTCTTATGGTTATATGTTGGTAAAGCCCTTAGGATGTGTACTTGACTACCAGGACTATGATGAAGATCATACTAGTGGGGCCATGGTAGTCCATAAGTTCATCCTTTAATGTTCCTAGTCGTGGGGTGTATCGAGACGGGGCATCGATATACCAGTGTAGACTAGCGTAGACGCTTCTCGACCCATGAGATGGGCGATGGATGATCCCATATCCATTGGTGTTTAACATTAGAGATGGTATACGGGTGCTCAGTAGAGACTGGGTACACTGGACGGACTCGTCGAGAACTCCCAGATGGTATTATACCTCACGTTAAATGGCAGTTCTCAGGTGACACTTGTACAGGTTAGTCTGTAGACCCGAGATCGTCATAGTCTTGTGTGATTCCCACTGTGCTTTGATTTCCACCATACCACGTCTAAGAGGGCGTGCAAAACTGTGGTTTTTGGGTACAGTCCCGAGTCACATGGAGGAAATGAGCGATAGGAGGGGTTTCGTCTCTCCCGGTATTGGGAGTTGATGTTGCGCTGTGCTCGATTGGCCATAACAGGGAAGTCCCTGGCCAGGGCTGATTTAGAGATTTACTGGTAAGGGGTACCAGTAGTTTCTCAACCCATTATGAGCCTTACATCGGCATGACTTATCAGTTATTAGGGTCTGACGTTTACCATCCCTAGACTTGATATGCAACATATCATACGAGGAGACCGGACTGTATGGAAAGTGTTACCGTCAGGCTTTTGCAGGAGTTGGAGCGAGCTTGCTTGCTGATCTTCTGATCACTCAATACTCGGGTAGTCGTTACGCCCAGCTAGTACCGCTGACGCCTTGTGGGTGCTTGATGTGATCATCACCTACTGCCGGCGTATTGACGAGTCTTTAGAGTCCTACATAGAGGTTTTACTGGCTCAGGCAAAACGAAATAGGAGCACGTATGTGATATGTGCGGGACCGAGAATAATGCATGTATGTGATACCGTATTCTATACTCGCGATTTTTGTATCGGTCGGTTATATGAGATATAGCCGGGTTATCGAATCAAGTGTTGATTCGATAAGTCGATACATTGGATGTTAGTCGGTTATATGTGATATAGCCGGATTATTAAATCAAGTGTTGATTTGATAATTTAGTGTATAATTGTATATTTGATATATTAATTTACATCAACTAACATTGGTTCACTTAAGCATTTGTTTTTCTCACATGTGCACAACTTAATATATATGTGATATATATTAAATTGTGTTTTGTGTGTGTCATGGTTGTTGATGCACACTACATGGGTGTATGAGACATACACCATACTAATTCTAGTGGTGGGTTTTTTTATGTTTAAAGTAAATCCAAAATTAGTGGATTATTGTTAAGTGCATGAAGCTTGTAGAAGCTTATGGAGGCATTAACTAAGTCCACTATATTTGTTTTATTTTAGATATTTGTTAACCCAACCATTTGAATTAGCCATGGTTATGTCTCTACAAGAGTTAGTATATGATACATACTCACCCATGGTTCATTCTCTCACCTCACAAGTTCATTCTCATTTGCTTGAGCTCATCTTCTTCTTCCTTGAGATAAGCTTGCTAGGTTTTCAAAAGAGAGAAAAATATTATGAGAAAAATAATTCTAAAGTGAGCCCACTTCCTATTTCCTCATCCTCTACTAGATTAGCACTTTAGTATAGGGTATTTGCTTCACTAATCCTTTAGTTAGTGAAGTGGTAGCTTGAGTTAGTATCTTTCGACGTAGATCATCTTCTGCTTCGAAGATTTCAAGCAAGATCGCCCTTTTCACCTCTTGAAGCCATGCTAGAGTCCCGGAGTGCCTTGATCGCAGCGAAGGGACTACAACAAGGAGCTATTGAAGTGAAGGACCGATCTATAAAGGTTGTATTTCTAGTTCACTTAGTGGTAAAAAGCTTACTATCTTTTTGTTACTCTAGCTTTTCTAGTTTGATTCCTAGGAATAATTCGTTAGCACCCTCTAAAATTTTAAATATGGCATGTGTGATGCTACCAAACCTTAGTAGTGGCGCTAAGGAATCCCTTCACGCACCCCGATCACGGCATTGATCAACGCCAGACTGAAACCGGGAGAGACATGGGTGCAGTATGCAATCCGGTGGCGGAACTTATGGTCGAGATGTGAATAACGCATAGAAGAAGCTCCTGCCGTGGGCATGTTCAAGTGGACCCTTGACCCTCAGTCGACCATATCTCAATTCATGATGTTCTTCAAGCCGACCACCTTCCAGGCCTTAATTGACAAGCTAGACCAAATGGACCAGATGGGTCATAGGCCTTCCTCTTCAAAGACGGAGTTTAGAAATGAAAAGGGCAAAGGGAAAGCAACCTTCGTCGCCAACGCTCAACAACAACCGAGTAGTCCGAGACCGGTTGTTCGCCAAAGCAACAAGCGGCGATCCCTCGATGAGAAGTTGAGCCGCCCTTACTCATTCCCTCGGGATAAAACAATGAGACTGTTTAAACTGGCGGTGCGCAACGGACTCATTACCCTGTCGGAGCCGAAACGCCTACTGCAGCCTGGTAACATTAACAGTCCCAATTATTGCCCCTACCACCGAACATTGGTCCATTTAATTGAAGATTGCCACGTCTTCAAAAACTTGGTTGAAGACCAATACCAGCAAGGCAAATTCGTGTTGTCTGAAAACTAGAAGGTGAACCCGCCACAACCACATGCTCCGAAAAAGATGGACATGCTGGGGGCATCGTGCTCATTCGTAGAGGAAGCTCTATGGGAAGTTGTTATTTTGGAAAAAACTAAAAGAATGCTGAAAGATCTTCAAACATGTCCGGCGATCAGGTGGAAAAGCCCGCTAGAGCCGAAGATCGTCGAGGGGATGCTAAAACTACGCCTAACATTAGGAGTTAATAACGATGGGCAAAACACCCAGGCCCAGCCGTCAAAGTCTTCGAAGAAAAAGAAGAAGACCAAAAAGCCTGCGCAGTTTGATGACAAGCGCACGTATCTGCAAAAGCATATTGACGCGCTGGAGGAATAAAACCAGTAGGCACGGACCCCAGTCACACTCCAGGAATTTCTCAACCATATCCATGAGAACAGAGGCAGTGACAATGACGAGGGAGACGACGCGTCAGAAGAACCCGAAGATTACATGGCAGGTTGTCACATGATCTCTCACTCGTCAATAGATGATAAAGAAGCTCTTGATGCAGAGAAGCTGGGGGCAGAATCAGCACCAAAATCCTTGGAACCGTCCGATGAGTTGATTGACATGCCGATAAACGAAGCTCTTCAGAAAAGCAAAGCTGACAGAGACCGAGAAACGACCATGTACGAAAGGGCCAAGCGTCAGCGTCAAGTTGAAAAAGCTCCGGTAACGGGAAGTCATAGAATACCCCAACCGGATCGAAGCATCCCTATCGCCAGCAAAAGCAATCTTAAAGCAAGGAAACGATTCGCTAGGGCCTTGTCAATGGGAATGAAGTTGCCCTCTTTTAGAAGAAATTCTCCTGGCGGTATACATCTTAATGAAGCGGACGTACATCCTAACTTCTGTTTATACCATCAGAGGATTGCACACCCTACCGAAGAGTGCATGGCCTTTAAAAACTGGTGGCATGGGTATGTTGCCCACCGAAAACACGTTCAGCGAGTGAAGCGCAAGGCTCGTCGGGAACAGAGAAGCACGACAGATGAGCGCAAAAGAACTTCCGGCAATTGTCACATGGTTGACACCAAGGGATCTCAAGTTATCACCTTTGGAAGCGACTCTGACGAAGAAATAGCCCTTAGCCTTCTCTTCAAGGAATCCACCTCCGACACAAAAGATGCGAAGATTTGCGAGAACTGCCAGCTGTGTAATCGTATATTGCCCGAAAAAAATCTCGGACCTACGAACAACTGACCGAAACGTCTTTAAACTACTATAAACCCGCAACATCCTTGGGCTGACGCGTAAAAAAAGCGGTACGTCCATAAGCAAGATGGGCATGGATGAAAACCCGAAAGGGCTCCGTGAGTAAAAACATCAGGGCTACCGGTGGGCGCAATCTCGTTAAAAGACACTTGCAAGGTCCTCTCTACCTTGTAAGGAGAAAAATACCTGCGTGGGATCCTTACGACTCATAAAAGAGCGACACACTTAGGGATCCTCACGATTCTTAAGGAGAAATTACACTTACGAGATCCTCACGACTTGTAAGGAGAACCCTCTTATGAGACCCTCACGGCTCATAAGATTCAAAAGCCTTAAGCTACAGGGATCTGAACCTGTTCTTAAGCCATCACCTTTCCCAGACTGCCCTACAAGCGGTTTAATACTGACCCTTGTATACAATTCACGAGCGCAAATAATCATTTCCTTTCCGAGTCCCATCAACGACAAGGAATGCCCTCATTTGATGAACAAACACTTGTAGGTCCTCTCGACTTATAAGGAGAAAACACTCTTATAAGATCCTTACGACTTATAAGAGACACATACTTAGGAATCCTCACGATTCCTAAGGAGAAAATGCACCTATGAGTTCGTCATGACTCGTAGGGAGAAAAACCTTTATGAGACCCTTACGGCTCATGAAGTCAAAAGACTTGGTCGACAGGATTCTAACCCTGTTTTCTAAGCCATCTTTGTTTAAATCGACAAAGACAAATGATGATTCTCTCCTGGAAATATTCCAGTCGCAGCGATGCTGATGCTAATATTGGTATCAGATCTTGAGTTCCGTACTAAAAAAATGCATGTAAAATAGCCGAAATGATAGGGCAACTTGCTACAAAATCAGCAAGTGAAATATATGCATACAAAAATAGCCAAAATGATTGGGTGACTCGCAATAAAAAGCAGCGAGTAAAGAGAAAAAATAGTCGAAATGATTGGGCAATCGCGACTTTCGCGATACAAAAAGCTGAAATGATAGAGCATCGTGGAAAGAAAACAAAAAAATACATATAAAATGAAATTTTTGCTCTGCAGGTAAGTCCATACTGACCCCTATATACAATCCATGGGCATAAACGAAAGGGAACCACGTGTCCCAACAAACTCTGTCAAAAGGAAAAGTCAGATCTTGACAGCAACATCTGCATCCCAGAAGACCAACAACGGCGTTCCTTCTTAACTCCAGCAGGATGCAAACGTAACGTCAACAACCGACCTCAGGGTCGCAACCAATCGGAGCCACGACAAAGTCCCTAGTTCCAAATCTCGACGGCCACGTCTACAGCGTAGAAAACAACAACGGCGTTCCTCCTCATTCCAGCAGGATTCGGACGCGACATCACCAATCGGAGCCACGACACATTCCCCAGTTCCAAGACTCTACGGTTCACAGACAACCTAGCGTCATCCAATGACCCCGTCGCGGAAATATGTCATCCAATGACCCCGTCGCGGATACACGTTAACAAATGACCCCGTCGTGGAAACACGTCATCAAATGACCCCGTCTCGAAAATACGTCATCAAATGACCCCATCTCAAAAAAACGTCATCCAGTGACTCTGTCTCGGAAACAAGTCAACCAACCCCAGGGAAATCAGTGTGCTTGGCAAAACCTTTCGATTCAGGAAAATCAGCGTCCTTGGCAAGATCATCTCGATTCGCGTCGGCCCGCAAGGAAATCAGTGTCTTTGCAGGAATCTCTCGATTCATCTTAATCCCAAGGAAATCAATGTCCTTGGCAAAAACCTCTATTCATGGAAATCAGCGACCTTGATGAGAGCATCTCGATTCGCGTCGACCCGCAGAGAAATCAATGTCTTTGCAGGAATATACGACGTCAACAAACGGAGCCATGGCAAAGTCCCCTAGTTCCAAATCTCGACGGTTCACAGATAGCCTAGAGACTACAACGGAGCCATGGCAAAGTACCCTAGTTCCAAATCTCAACGGTTCACAGACAACCCAGAGACAACCTCGACATTCTACGCAATATTGCAGGTACAATGTCAACCAATGAAGCTAAGGAAAATCCCCCGCTTCAGGGTCTTGACGGTAACTCAAATGAGATCTGAAAAGACTATCGGAGATCATCCCACACCAGTGCGGAGTGGTCATGACTCATCGGGGCTCCTAAACTGAGCCTAACCTCAAGTAAAAAGCGACATGGAATACCCTAATGCTTGCTCTTTCGACGGTAATATTACCTGGAAGATTACTTGAAGACGTCTTGTCCAGCCCCCTAAGGGATCGGAGACACGACAGTCGCAGGGCTACCCGAACAACAAGATTGCATATCGGGGAATATATCGACCAACGCGATGGTACGACGGGTAAAAAAAACTCTAGTACCATAGACCCTAACGGACTTCTATTAGCAGGAGTTAATTGTGACGTTAGGAAATCCTTGCGAGAACTTCTCGATTCGTCTTGACTCGTGAGGAAATTAGTGTCCTTGTAAGAACTTCTCGATTCGTCTCGACTCGTAGGGCAAAGCTTTAGGCAACGGGGATAAGGAATTTTTTCCTAAGCATTGGGGCCCTGCAAGTCGGTCCAAGATGGACTATTGCATACTATTCACGGGCCACACTCTCCAAAGTCGAATCTCGACAAGGGGGGAAACAACCACTTACGAGTCCTCTTGACTTGTAAGCGGGAAAAATTCTCTTGTGAGATCCTTACGACTCTCAAGTGAAAACTCACACTTAGAGTTCCTCACGACTCCTAGGGAGAAAATACACCTACGGGATCCTCTCGACTCATAGGGAGAAAAGTCTTTATGAGACCATCACGGCTCATATAGTTGGAGAGCCTTAGGCGGCAGATCTGAACCAGTCTCCTAAGCTATCGCTGCCCTACAAAGAGTTCAAGATGAACTGTTATCTATCGTCCAAAAGTTATATTTTCTGAAATCATATGCCAACAACACAACAGAGAAAAGAAAGCAATAGTCGGAAATAAAAAAATGTGTCCTTTATTCATGAATCCAATTGAATACAAGATACATCATATAAAATAAAAAAGAAATGAATACATGTTATTCATAAATTACAATCGATACAAAGACGACTATTGAGAAGGAGGCGATTTTAGCAAATCAGCAAGCCGTTTGCGCACTCCTCTCAGCTCCTTTTCATGAGCAGCCACCGCGGCCAGCTCAGCTTCGACTCGGGTTCGTTGCTGCAAACAGGATGAAACCTTTTCATCGATTTCCCGCTGGGCAGCCTCACGACTCTGCGCATCCCGCTCAATGAGATCGAGCTTCTTGTTCCCCTCCGAACGGCGGTCGAGACTTCGCGTCTCGCCTTAGGTTCGGGGCAGATTCTATATGGTTTTATCCGTCTACCTCTCCGAAGCTGCCAAGTTGATTTATGGCACCGTATATCGGAGGTTTAGATGGATGCGGCCGATGTAGCAGACTTCGTCAGATTCCCCCTCAGGGTGAGGGGTTTTTGATTGTGGGGACGCTCTTCCCTGCAGGCGCAAGCCCCTGCAGTTAATTACGCTACCGCATCGCGGTAACAACTTTCTCCTTCTCCAGAATTTCACTTCGTGTCGTGTGTGTTTGTTTTGTTTGTGGTTGCCCGTGGATTGTATACGGAGACTGAGTAATGCCGTCGCCCGTAGGACGTGAATTAGTCCAAATCCGTATTTACTTAGATTTGGGTTTGGTGTTTTTAGTTTAAGGATGCATTAGTCGCGTTGCGGCTAAGATCAACTTAAACGTTCGTCAAGGATACGTTAGTCCTGTTTTGGACTAAGATCAACTTGACGTGATGATCGATTTAATATCTGGCCGTCGGGACTCGTCGCCTCTCTGACGTCGTTGAAGGATTACAACGACAGGTGTCAGAGGAGTTCAGAGATGTACCCTTGAACCAAAGTTGATTTGGAGTTTTATCATTCATTTAAATGTCTAAGGATACGTTAGCCGTATTTGGGGCTAAGATCAACTTAAACGGGACCGTTTAGATCAAGCAAGAGAGCATTTGGAGGCTCTATTATTCCAGTTTAGGGACGTAGTGGTCCATTTTCCAGTTTAGGGACGTGGTGGTCCATCGCCAGTTTAGGGACGTGGTGGTCCATATTCCAGTTTAAGGACGTGGTGGTCCGATATTAGTTTAACGACGTCTCGGTCCGATATTAGTTTAAGGACGTCTCGGTCCGATATTAGTTTAAGGACCCCGCAGTCCATATTCATGTGTGGTCGTTGGGACCCTTTGCCTCTTTGACGTCGTTGAAGGATTACAACGATAGATGTCAGAGGAGTTCGGAGATGTATCCTCAAGCCGGTAGTAAATTGATTTAGGGAGCAGCCGTGCTCAGTCAATTTAATTTGAGGACTTATGGCCATGACTGGGCTAAGTCCAGTTGGATGTTCAACATTTTTATTTGTCTTTGGCCTATTAGACCTGAGTTAGGGCTTTGCCCCTTTTCAAATAATGCACTGCATTATTTTTGTTTTGTTTGGGCTCTGCCCTTTTATAAATGATGCAGAGCATCTATTTTGTTTGGGTTCTGCCCCTTTTATTGCGCTGCAATTTAATTAGGCCTACTAGGTCTTTTTGATTTGGGCCTGGCCCTTTAGGAAATGCATTGCATTTGTGCAAAGCACTAAAAATATTTTTAGATTCAAAACAGAAGTGCAAAGCACTTTTTGATCCCTTGATCTAAACAAGTTTTTCCTTGTTTCAGAGAACCAAAGGTTCATAACAAGTGCAAGGCACTATTTTTATATTTTATTTTATTTGTTTATTTATTTATTGAGGATCCATGATCTTGTTCATAAGAGAAGTTTCTCTTCTTTCAAAGATTTTTACCTTTTTTTTTATTCTTGAGGAATTCTTCAGAGTCCTCTTTCTCTCTTTTTTTTTAGCAAGATGTTCCTCCCCTTTGAAATGAGGTCTGGGGTCCTTTTTATAGGGCTCACAAATTAGTTAAATTTGTTACAGAGATCTTTTTCTGAGTGATTTGGGGAGTTTCCCCACCGTTGGATCTTTGATCCAAAGGCCCCTGCTTTACAGAAGAAAATCTTCTTGTTTTAACAAGAACAGAAAAGATTTATTCTGTTTTGCGCAACTCCAACTGCGCAGACACGTGTCGCGCAGCGCAGAGCCTGCGCAGCTGTGCTTGCGCAGCTGCGCAGACACGTGTTGCGCAGCGCAGCGCTTGCGCAACTGAACGTTGCTTCTTTTACTTCTTGTTTTTAAAAGAGCCCTGCTCTGATTGGACGCACCGCCTTGGGCGTTGCGCTGTCGTATCGACTTTTGACACGTGGCGCGTTGCGCGCAGCGCACGGGATTTGAAGCGTTGCTTCAAAATTTGAATTTTTGAAATTCAAACAGAGCCTTCTCTGATTGGGGAAAGAAATGCCCCCCCACCGTTGCGCTCACGTGGCGCACACGTGAGTGCAGCGGTGGCAAGATCCTGGCCGTTGGATCAAACGGGGTAAGTTGAAGGGGCGCAGGCGCCTATAAATAGGACCCTTGGTCTTTTGATTTCTTTACCACTTTAAGAATTTTGACTCAGAGCCTTGCTCTTGCTTAAGAACTCTCAGAGCCTTGCTCTTGCTTCTTCCCAAGAATTTTAAAGTTCAAAACTTAGAATCACTCTAGGTAAGAAAATTAAATTAATTTAAATTAAATTTTAATTCACAGAGCCTTGCTCTTATAGATCTTTGATCTAAAGAAAACCCCTTTGGGGTTTCTTCAACAGAGCCTTGCTCTCAAGAACTCACAGATTTACAGAGATCTGGTCCATGGGTTTTAACCCATGAACAGAGCTTTGCTCTTGGATCAAATGTAGATCTTTTTAGATCTGAAAAATGAAGAATTTTTTTTTATAAGTTTTCATGGATTTTTCAAGGTTTTAAATTTTTTTAATTCTTTTAAGTGTTAAAAAATTAAAATTGATGGACCTTTCCATTATTACCACAGAGCTATGCTCTTTTGAGGAATCTGGTTCCCCTGAGACCAGAGTTTGACAAATGTCACTCTGTGACAGAGCTTTGCTCTAAAAGAGGAGATTTTCTCCTTGTCTCTAGGGATTTCCCATCAATGAGGATATTCTCTGTGGATCTTTTTCCATGAATTGACAGTCTCATCTAATGATGGGATTGTCTTATTAAATGATGCACCGTCATCCAGATTTTGTGGGTCCCCCTTGGTCCCCTACCCACTGCATCACAGTGTGGAGTAAGATTTTAAAATGCCAAGCGTTAGAACACTAAACGGTTATTTTTGTCTTTCCACAGGAAACATGTCTGACGACTCGTCTTTCCCCTTTGTTCGCTCGGAAGGAGGGTTCCCTCATTCGCCAGTGGACCGGGTGGCGCTCGCTCTTATTAAGGATCATGACCCCGAGTGCAAAAAACTCCACCTGTGGGGGAGGTGGTACAGCCAGATCATCCAGGGTCGTCGCAGTTTCAGTTTTGCCACGCCGTCCGAACCCATAACTCCAATCCCCTATGCGGACGAACCCCCGGTGAAGTATTCCGTGGAGGTTAAAAATTGGAATTCGGATGACCTCCTCCAACCCGCAATTGGTGCTATTCCCGTGCAGCCGCCGCCGGCAATAGATATTTTAGGAAGGCGAATCTGTCAGGGTGAAGCACGCCCTTGGGGACAGGCCTATAATATTGGATTGGTGCCGCGACCGCCCGCCGGATACTTGCAGTGGACCCGATACATCTTATCGGCGAAAAGGACTCATCTAATGAAGATTGGGTTGTATTCAGCCATCTACGTCTCGCTCTTTGAGTATCCCTCTCCTCCAACGTGGTGGATCAAAGCCTTCATTGAACAATGGAATATCCCTACCCACACTTTCCTGATGGCGGATAGGGAGGTCTCAATTTCCTTGGAGGAGTTTGCCGAGCTCTCGGGTTTACCGATGAGAGGGGAGCATTACGAGGAGTTGCTACCTCCTGACGAATACGTCTTTGTCACCAAGCCGCTGGTGTTTGACCTAACTCCGGAAAACACCATCCAGCATCAGTATCCGGGCCTGGTGAAGATGTTGGAGATCTACGAAGGACTCCATCTGGAATTGGGCGACCGGGGCGTCAGTTTCACAGATTTTATTGCCCGCTTCATTCGCCCGGAGCTCCTATCAGAGCGGAGTGAGAAGTTTGCTCAGCTCGATGACCCTTTCGGCTTCGGCTTAGACCGCCGACCTGTATCGGAGAATGATCAAAGGGATTTTTATCTCCCCGGCGCTGCCGTCGTCCCTTTCTCAGAAATTTCCGTCTTGGGCATGGATGAGGAGACCATTTTTATTGGGTTCTTGGGTTTGTGGCTATGCAGCTTTGCGCTCCCCATGCACCCGCGTCACATGCGGCCCTCCGTCTTTTACCCAGCGCATCGGATGGTGGCTGGTTTACAGTTATCGGTAGGAGTCGCCGGGCTGTCCTACCTTTATAAAGGACTTAGCGTAGCGGCGGACGCTAGTGAGCCGAGGATACAGCCCGCTAACTTCCCGACGCATTATTTCACCTCCTGGATGGAAATGCATGTGCAAGGGGTGTTCGGTGTCCATAAAATTCCTCCGTTCTTCGAGAAATGCAGACTCCCGAGAGTCATGCGGTTGGTCGGCGCTTCAATTGTGTTTGCATCCCCACGGGAGTCTAGGGGGTTGCTCCTTCGTCCACATCTGGTCGGAGCGAAGATTTCCTTTGTGGATAAGGTTATAACCATAGGCTCAGAGACTGCTAAGTCAGTAGTGCCACTGCGCGATGATTTCAAGGACGGGGCTTCCGTATTGAAGGCTCGGGAAATCCTCCACCTCTACTCCATTCGGCCGGGCTATCTAGTGTTTAGGCAGAATGAGACCGCACTTTTCATGAGGTACAACCCGCACTGGTTTGCTCAGCAATCGAGCTATAACCAAGGGATCCCGATGGAAGCTTTCTTGGAAAAGCCTGTGGTCAGCCGAGAGGGGATGAAGAACGCAATGCATCATTTCACACGGCTTAACACGGGTTCCTATTTCTTCATTAGTGAACCCAGCTGTGTCCCTAAGACGCTTAACACGTATGTGGCTTGGTATGCGCATGCGATGGGCCCAATTATCTTAACGGAGAAGCGTATACTGGTTGACCGTAGGGGTGCGCCTCTTGGCGGTGATCGCAAGGCCCCCTTGCAACCAAGGATCCCGGTCATTCCTCCGTTGAAAGATGCCGGAGTCGACCGACCACGCGTGTTGAGCCCCCCGCGTGGATTGTCGCTGTCTGCTACGGTGAATGCACCACAGGCGCCCCGTGTTCCCACGAAGACGGTTGATGTAATATCGCCAGAGTCCGGCGCAGGAGCGGATATCGGGACCCGCCGCCCTAAGGTGACTGCCAAGCGCAAATCAATTCTAGGTGCATCTAAAGCTGGCGGGCAAAAGAAGAAGAAGTCGATCCTTTCTCTCGACGCAATCCTCAATTTAGAGTCTGAGGCCCCTCTTACCAAAGGAATAAGTGAATATGGCAGCAATAAGGGCTTCTTGGTAGACCCTGCAGACACCAATTTGGCGGCCGCTATTGCAGCTTCTGAGCGATCAACAAGGCTCGAAGCGATGTTAAGCAAACTCACGGAGTCAGGTGATCGTTAGCCGCTTTCCTCATCAGTTCATCACATTTTTTTTATCATTATTCTTGACTAATACTTTTCCCATTTTCAACAGGTGTTTCTACTGAAGAAGCTATTGCTGCCTCTTTGAAAACTTTCCAAGAGGAGGATGAGAAACGTGCTCTGGCAGGCGTTGGTGCGTCCCACCCCCTTTTCTTTTATAAGAAAAAAAAATTGTTATCTCTTCTTATGGTCAACCTAACCTTCTTCCTTTGTTTCTTTGTAGGAGCTATATCAGTTGATGCGGGGTCCTCCCCAAGCCTGTTACTGAAGTCCCGGTCTCATCGGGGCTGCTGCAAGAGCCTCGACTTGACAAAACGACGAGGGATGCCCTGAAAAACTTAGAGGCATCCCTACTCACGGACGAAGACGCCTCAATGAGAGAGGCTCTGGTGAGGTCCGTCTCAACGGCCCAGGAGGAGAGAAAGCGGCTGAGGCACGAGGCGAAGGAGTGCCGGACTGCTTTGGCTATGGGAGCGGGCCCAAGCACCGTCCCTCGGGCAGATACTCCTTCCGGAGAGGCCCCTGTCGCCCTATCCACTGCTCGCAGACAAGTGGCGCGTGCCGTTCGAAGCGCAAATGATAAGTCCACTTCAAGTTAAATTTCTTTCAGAATTTTTATTGTGAGAGTTATAATGCCGACGGTTCTTATATCTCTTATTTTGCAGGGCCAAGTCCGATCGAGGGTGAGGCGGAGACCGTTGAACCCAGGGGAACAGAGGAGGCGGTGCCTGCCGAACTCGAGACGACAGTGGGCAACATTGTTGAGGCCATGGAGCCTGGTGCGGAGGTTGAGGGGCCTATAGCCGAGAAGGTCGTTGATGCCGAGCCTGAAGTGGCGGCAGATGAAACGATCATTACAACTGAGTCCGGGGTGATGGCGGACGAGGCACTTGAGGCTGGCGACCTCGTGATGACGGCAGATGAGCCGATGTAGACAGCGGAGCTCGAGGAAGTAGCGGGTGAGATGGGCACGACTCTTAGGGAAGAGTCAGCCGCTTCCTTCCAAGAGTCCGGCAACGCTCCCATCATTGCCCTCCCCGTCTACGATCTTCTGCCGTCTCCTGGTCGCGCGAGCATGACGACGGTCCTTATCGAGTCGGGTGATGAGGTTACGGGTGGTGGCGTCATGTCGATGGAGGAGGGAATTGCCTCAGTTTCGGCTGGCAGCTCGTCGGGTAAACTTCGAGTTACCATCATTCCCTCTTTTTTACATATCTTGCGATCTTTTCTAACAATTCTGTCTTTGTTTTTAACGCAGGCGCGGCCAACGCCGATGCCCCATTGCTCGAAGGAGCACCGTCAATTACTGCCTTGGCGGTGGTCACCTCCCAGCCTTCCCTTGTGCCATCACGGATGTTGGAAGGTATGGATTTGCGATTCATTAGTTTATCTTTTAACCGCATAACTTATGTACTAACGCCGTACCACTGTGTCTTTTCAGGAGTGCTCTTTGATCATCTATATCAAGTGTTGCTTCCACACTTCTCCTTCCCATCCGAACTCGCTTCTCCTTCTAGTGGTGCCGGTGAGTATAATTCCACTTTGATGTCTTTATTTCCCCCCTTTTTAGCAATGGGATGATTTCTGACTCTTCCTCTTTCTTATTGTAGTGCCACGAATTGAATGAGGGGGCGCAAGACCTGTCACGCTACCGGCCCTTCCAGCTTTACCATCTGTTGCAGCTGGTATAGTAAATTTCCTTTTTGATGATTCTTTAACATCTCTTGAACCATCGTTTAACCATGTTTTGTTTTGCAGCTATCGTTCTGGCTCCGGTCCCTCTTGAGTCTCGTGTCCTCTCACCGGCAGGCCCTTTCTTGAAACGTCCATCTTCAAAGGGTGTCGTGATGAGTTTGGGCATGCTGAGCGGGTATATCGAAGAGCTTAATGCGGACGCTCTCCCTTCTGCCGCAGATTTCGCTGTGGAAGTTAACCCAATGTTGGCGGCGCTCGTAAACTTTCACAATGAGGGCGTCGTCGAATCTTGGGTTAACCACTGCAGGGAGATCGAGGCCTGCCTACATCGGCTGGAGTCGACGCGTCCTTCTCCTGAAATTTTGGCCATAGGCACCCAACGTACAGCTTGGCTCGAGCAAAGCACTTCTTATTTCCGCCATTTGGACCAAGAAGCAGCTTTACGGTTGAAGGAACGTCAGGAATCTTCAAGCGCAACTGCTCGCCTGCGCGCTGAAGTTAGGACGAATGCTGCTGAGGTGAAAGTCGTCTTTGAAGGCCTTCTGGAGCGTATTTCTAATGGGCTAGCACTGAAGAGGAAGCTTGATGCCGCCGAGCGTGATGCCCGAGGC
This sequence comes from Agapanthus africanus, assembly GCA_030015575.1. Taxonomy (NCBI): domain Eukaryota; kingdom Viridiplantae; phylum Streptophyta; class Magnoliopsida; order Asparagales; family Amaryllidaceae; genus Agapanthus; species Agapanthus africanus. The sequence continues at coordinate 193,648,122 of CM057339.1, read as the reverse complement.
CGTGAAGCAGCCCAGCAGGTCGTTGAGGAACAACTTGCATCCTTTATGCAGCAGCGGGCTCGAGTAGAGAACGAACTGGTAGTGGTAGCCGATCAGGAAAAGGAATGGAAGGAAGTGTGCGAACAACTGATAAAGCTACTGAAGACGCTTCCTTCTTAGTAACTCTCCTTGTGTCGTTTGTACTTGTAAATAAAAAAAATGCATATGTATATTTTTTTATTCTTTAGCACAATGTATCCTGTACTCAATCAAGTCTATGAATAAAAGATACACATTTTTTTTTGTAACGTCTTGTGTCATTTCTCCGCCCTTTTCTTTCTTTTGTTATCAGCATGCCACTTTAGTAACCATGGTTGACGGATAATAGAGTACGCATCTTTACTTTCTTAAGAATCAGCGATGGCTTAGGCCGCAGGTTCAGATCTGCTGCCCAAGACTTTTCAACTCCATGAGCCGTGAGGGTCTCATTGAGACTTTTCTCCCAACGGATCGAGAGGATCTCGTAGGTGGGTTTTTCTCCTTAGGAATCGTGAGGATTCCTAAGTGTGGTTTTCTCTTATAAGTCGTAAGGATCCTATAAGAGAATTTTTCTCTCTTACGAGTCGAGAGGACCCACAAGCGGTTGTTTCCCTCCCCGTCGAAATTCGACTTTGGAGAGTGAGACCCATGAATAGTATGCAAGAGACCATTTTGGATTTACTTGCAGGGTCCCATTGTTCAGGAAGCAAGTTTTTTAGTCGCTGTTGCCTGAGGCTTCATTTGCATGTTGAGACGAATCGGGAATTTCCCACGGAGACACTAGTTTTTCTGCGAGCCGACGCGAATCAGGAGGCTCTCGTCAAGGAGTGTTTGTATCCGTGAGTCGAGGAGTTTGCTAGGGATTATTTGTTTCCCAAGCGCCAAGGATTATTTGTTTCCTTGGGGTTTGAAATGAGTCGAGGATTCCCACGGAGACGCAGGTGGCTCTGCGAGTCGACGCGGATCAGGAGGCTCTCGTCAAGGAGTGTTTGTATCCGTGAGTCGAGAAGTTTGCTAGGGATTATTTGTTTTCCGAACGCCAAGGATTATTTGTTTCCTTGGGGTTTGAAACGAGTCGAGGATTCCCACGGAGACGCTGGTGGCTCTGCGAGTCGACGCGGATCAGGAGGCTCTCGTCAAGGAGTGTTTGTATCCGTGAGTCGAGGAATTTGCTAAGGATTATTTGTTTCCCTAGCGCCAAGGATTATTTGTTTCCTTGGGGTTTGAAACGAGTCCAGAATTTCCCACGGAGGCACTGGTTGCTTTGCGAGTCGACGCGGATCAGGGGGCTCTCGTCAAGGAGTGTTTGTATCTGTGAGTCGAGGAATTTGCTAAAGATTATTTTTTTCCCTAGCGCCAAGGATTATTTGTTTCCTTGGGGTTTGAAACGAGTCGAGAATTTCCCACGGAGGCACTGGTTGCTCTGCGAGTCGACGCGGATCAGGAGGCTCTCTTCAAGGAGTGTTTGTATCCGTGAGTCGAGGAGTTTGCTAGGGATTATTTATTTCCCAAGCGCCAAGGATTATTTGTTTCTTTGGGGTTTGAAACGAGTCGAGGATTCCCACGGAGGCACTGGTGGCTCTGCGAGTCGACGCGGATCAGGAGGCTCTCGTCAAGGAGTGTTTGTATCCGTGAGTCGAGGAGTTTGCTAGGGATTATTTGTTTCCTAAGCACCAAGGATTATTTGTTTCCTTGGGGTTTGAAACGAGTTGAGGATTCCCACGGAGGCAATGGTGGCTCTGCGAGTCGACGCGGATCAGGAGGCTCTCGTCAAGGAGTGTTTGTATCCGTGAGTCGAGGAATTTGATGAAGATACTGGTTTCTTCGGAGTTGGACTGAACCGTCGAGATTTAGCTTCGTCTTCTGGCGGAGCCTGCTGGGAAAGTATGGTTCCCTTTTTGTTTACGCCCTTGGATTGTATACAGGGATCGATGTGATCTTAACTGTAGGGCCAAAGTTTTATCATCTCTTCTTTTTATTTTATTTTATTTCCGCGATGCTCTATCATTTCAGTTTTTTATATCGCGAAGGTCGCGACTGCCCAATCATTTCGGCTATTTTTCGCGGTGCCCAATCATTTCGGCTATTTATTTTATTTTCACTCGCTGCTTTTTATTGCGAGTTGCCCAATCATTTCGGCCATTTTGCATGCATACATTTTTACTTGCTGCTTTTTATTGCAAGTTGCCCCATCATTTCGGCTATTTCGTATGCATGTGCGGCCTATCGGCTTTCCGCCGTAAACCTGAAATTGGACATCGATTTTGGCATCAGCACCGCTACAACTGGGATATTGCCAGGAGCGAATCATCATTTTCCTCTGTCGATATCGAACAAAGATGGCTTAGTGACCAGGGTTAAGGTCCTGTCGACTAAGGCTTTTGACTTCATGAGCCGTAAGGGTCTCACAAAGGTATTTCTCCCTACGAGTCGTGAGGATCTTGTATGTGTATTTTCTCCTTAGGAATCGTGAGGATTCCTAATTGTTCGTTTCCTCTGTAAGTCGTAAAGATCCTACAGGAGGGTTTTCTCCTCATAAATCGAGAGGATTTGCAAGGGTTGTTTATCATGCGAACATATCCCCAGTCACGGATGAGACTTGGTTAGGGAAATGTTTATTCGCGCCCGTGGATTGTATACAAGGGTCAGTATTGGGCCACTTGTAGGGCAATGTCGAAACTTGTGGGGGTTGCTCAAGCACAGGTTTAGGTCTCTGTAACTTAAGACTTTCAAATCTTATGAGCCGTGAGGGTCCCATAAGAGAGTTCTCCTTACGAGCCGTGAGGATCTCGCAAGTGGATTTTCTCCTTAGGAATCGTGGGGATCCCTAAGTGTGTTGCTCCCTTGTGAGTCGTAAGGATCTCACACGGGTGGTTTCTCCTTACAAGGTCGAGAGGACGCTATAAGTGTCCTTTAACGAGGTTGTGCCCTTTCAGGTTTTCACAAACACTCGCCGGTAGCCCTGCTGTTTTTACTCACGGAGCCCTTTCGGGTTTTCATCCGCGCCCATTTTGCTTATGGACATACCGTTTATTTTATTTTATTTTTATATGTTTTTTTTATCTCGTCAGCCTAAAGATGCTGCGGTAGTAGTTTAAAGACGTTTCGGTCTGCTATTAGTTTAAGGACATTTCGGTCCGGCATTGAGAAGGCCGGCTACTGCTTATAAAGCTTGAGCTTAGGAAGATAGCGAGCGGACATATTCGTCGTCATCTATCATTGACCTAGGCCATGGCTCATTAAGCGTAGTATCTCTTTAGGAAGCGACCGTTTATTGGCCTGAAAGGCCTTTCACCATGCATGTCCATGAGTAGATAGGCCCCACCCTAGTAAATTTTATCTATGATGTATGGGCCTTCTAGTTTGGCTCGAATTTTTCCCGCTTGGCGCGATTGGGGATCATAGGCCTTTTGACCACTAGCATAAGTTCGCCTTGGCGGAATGTCCTCGGTCGGGTCAATCTTTCATATGAGCGCGTCATCTTTGCTTTATAAGCTTCCAGATTTTGCTGTGCTATGAGCCGGGTTTCATCAAGGGCGTCAAGCTCCTCAAGCCGAAGGTGAGCATTTTCTTCGTCCGTTAGCTCGTGGTGAACTGCCACTCGTAGAGAGGGTAACTCTACCTCGAGGGGGAGTACTGGTTCCGTCCTAAATACTAACGCATACGGCGTTGTGTTTGTGGCCGTCTTGAACGTAGTTCGATACGCCCAGAGAGCTTCTTGCAATCTTTCGTGCCAGTCCTTCTTATTTCGGGATACCGTTTTCTTTATGATCTTTGTTAAGGTCTTGTTAAAGGCCTCAGCTAGACCGTTAGCTCGCGGATTATAAACCGAGGAATATCTCCAGTCTATATTGTGTTGTTGCGCAAAGTGACTGATTTTGTGACTTCTGTACGCTGGCCCGTTATCGGAGATGATTTGCCTTGGCGTTCCAAACCGATATATGACATGCGTCTTGAAGAAGTGGAGGATATTTTCCGTCTTCACTTCTCTTAATGGTACTGCTTCTGCCCATTTAGAGAAGTAGTCAGTCGTTGCTAGGATGAAACGATGTCCTCTAGACGATGCTGGTTCGATGGGGCCGACTATATCAGTCCCCCACATTTCGAATGGCCAGCTAGCTATCGTTGGATGTAGTGGATTTGGGTGCTGGTGGATGAAGTCCCCATGGATCTGACACGAGTGACACTGCTTCGCATATTCGAGGCAGTCTTGAATCATCGTGGGCCAATAGTAGCCCATCCGTTTTATCTTCAACTTCATCTTTGGGCCAGCTTGGTGGGAACCACAGAGTCCGTCGTGAACTTCTTGGACGACCCTTTTCGCTTCGTCAGGTCCTAAGCATCTCAGCCACAGAGAATCAAATGACCTCTTGTATAGAGTATCGTTGACGAAGGCGAAAGACAGAGCTCGTTTCACGAGCTGATGTCTTGTGGACGCTTCTTCAGGCATTCGGTGGAACTTGAAGTAATCTATGAAGACTTCTCTCCAGTCCTCGGTATTTTCCCAATCTTTTACTTGCAAGGTCGTTTGCTCGATCGCTCCTTTTTCTTTGGATGATTCCGGAGATATTTCTGCTGGGGCAAGCACCTGACGGCTTTGTACCACGATTCTAACGTCATCGAGGTTTTCGTCAGCCAGTTCTTTAGCAAGTTTGGCCAACGCGTCTGCTTTGCTGTTTTCCGCACGCGGTATGCTCTCCAGAGTATAGGAAGGAATTTGGGTCAACAGTTATTGCACCTTTTCCCCGTACTTCACCAATTCCGGTTTGCACGTTTGGTAGTCGCCATTTACTTGACTAACGACCAGTTGAGAATCTCCGTATATGAGGAGGTTTTCAATTCCCATGCCAATGGCGATCTCAAGGCCTGCTATCAGAGCTTCATATTCGGCTTCATTATTTGTCCTCGGTTCTGTTAGGGAGAACGCGTAGCGCATTATCCCTCCTTGTGGAGTTATAAAGATGAGTCCTACCCCCGATTTGATTATAGGGGTATTTTGTTTGCGCTTTTTCATGGAAGATGCTCCATCGAAATAAAGTTCCCATTGGGTATCACCACCGTCGATCGCATCAAACGCATGTTCGTCTGGAAGATCGCAATTCAGAGGAGAATCGACCGGTATCGGGTGCTCAGCGAGGAAATCGGCAATGGCCTGGCCTTTCACTGCCTTGAGAGGTTGATACGTTATTGAGAACTCCATCAAGAGCAGGGCCCATTTAGCGAGTCATCCCGTCAATATGGCTTTTGACATCAAGTATCTAAGGGGGTCCACCTTTGAAATGAGATGGACTTCATGCGCCAACGCATAGTGCCTGAGCTTTGTTATCGTAAAGATCAACGCCGGGCAGTGTTTTTCAATGGGGGAGTAGTTGCTTTCTGCCCCCAGCAGAACTCGACTTAAGTAGTAGAGTACTCTCTCTTTCCCTTGATCGTTCTCTTGTGCTCATAATGCGCCTAAGGAACCTTCGAGGGCGGTTGTATAAAGAATGAGGGGTTTTCCCTTGACCGGAGCAGCCAACACCGGTGGGTTCTGCAGGTATTGCTTGATCTCGTCTAGTGCGCTTTGGCATTTTTGGTCCCAGACGAACGGGGTTCCCTTCTTCATCAGGTGGCTGTAAGGACGGCACTTTCCTGAAAGGTTGGCTATAAATCGCCGTATGTACGCGAGCTTCCCTTGGAGAGATCGCAACTGTTTAAGAGTTCTTGGCGGAGGCATTTCCATGATCGCTTTGATCTTTGACGGATCTATTTCAATATCTCGGTGTCGAACAATGAATCCCAGGAATTTGCCTGAGGAAACTCCGAATGCACACTTGAGCGGGTTCATCTTCAAGTTGTATTGCCGAAGGCGTTGAAATACGGTCTTCAGATGTTCGAGATGTTCCTCATATGATTTGATTTTAACCACTAGATCGTCGATATAGCATTCGACGATTTTGTATATAAGGTCATCGAAGATCTTCGTCATGGCCCTTTGGTAGGTGGCACCGGCGTTCTTTAAACCGAATGGCATCACCTTGTAACAAAATATTCCCAGAGGAGTCCTGAAGGCGGTGTGCTTCTGGTCTTCAGGATGCATCTTTATTTGATTATACCCTGATGAGCCGTCCATGAAGGAGAAAACCTCATGAGTGGACGTATTGTCTATCATCAGTTCGGTGACTGGCACTGGGAAATCGTCTTTCGGACAAGCCTTATTAAGATCCCGGAAGTCTACGCATATACGCACTGTCCCATTTTTCTTCATCACCGGGACGATGTTGGCGATCCACTCCGGATATTGAACTTCCTGGATGAAGCCAGAATTAATCAGCTTCTTGACCTCAGCATTGATGCTCATCTCAAGCTCGAGCCGCATTCTTCTCGGCGCCTGTTTGACTGGCTTGACGTCCGGAGATATCGCCAACCTATGCACAGCAATTTCTGGATCTAATCCCGGCATTTCGAAATAGTTCCACGCAAAGCAATCTCTATGTTGTAGAAGCACGTCTTTTAATGCGGCCACCCTCTCTTCAGATAGCAGCTTGCTGATGAATGTCGGTCGCGGGTCATTTGCCGTTCCCAACTCAATTTTCTTAAGGTTATCTGCAGTGGTATAGATTCCATCTTCCAGCTCTTTTGGCGCTGGCGGAAATTCTGAGATCACCTCATCATTGATGTTCTCGAAGCACCAAGGAAGGTTATCTATATTCTCGGGCCCTTCTTTAGATAGCGTTATCACGTGACAAGTACGAATTCGCTTCCAATCCCAATGTGGAACTGGTTTTTCTTTCGTGGCCTTGGGCTCGTGCTTTCGTGGTGGCGCTACCCTCCAGTTGTCGGACAGAGCGAACTTGCCAAGCTGATACTGATCTTCGACCCAATTCTTGAAGGTGAAGCAATCTTCAAGAGGATGCTCTATTACTCGATGGTAAGAGCAATAGTCCGGGTGTGAGACTTCGCCCGCTTGTTCGGGATGTTTAGACTCCGGCAATGTAAGCATTTGATGTTTTAGAGCAAGGTCAAGTATCTTCTTCGTCTTGTCCCGAGGAAACGAGTACGCTCGACCCATTTTCTTCATAAGGGATAGATCGATAACGCTCGACTCCCGTTTGCATGGCTTCTTAGCCCCGCTTTGCTGCTGTTGAGAGCCTTTTCGGCCTTTCGATTTATTTCTGCTTTTGCGTCGAGCCTTGTTTATAACAGGTTGACAGGGAGCAGCATTTTCATCTTTCACGGCCTGTTGGAGAAGGCGTTGCGTTCTAGCTTTCTCGTAGATGGCCATTTCGCGGTTATGATCGTCTCGGACTTTTTGACCCGCTTCCCTTATAAGCTTGTCCATTTGTTCTTCGAACGACGGACTGGACACTTTTGCATCCGGCACTTTCATTGTTTCAGGATTAGCTTCCCCCCATTGAGCATCCGCTTCTTCATCGAAGTCATACACGACATAGCAGCTGTTTAATAGCTCTCGTTTCTTTGTCCGGATGTATCCGAGCCCGATCGTCTCCATCCTCCCATTAGGTAGCTTGTGTTGAGTTCCGGGGACGTTCCAAACCCTGTCATAGAATTTGGCCTTCCTAACAGTCTGTTCGAAGGGTATCCCTTGGCGCTTTAACAGTCGTTTCAAGCCTTCTATATAATATCTAGGTAGACGAATGGGTTGAAGCCTGTCCAGCGTTGGATCTGCTCCATACCAGATTTCTTTCTCCACTTTATTTTCTTCAGAGCGGTAAAGCAGAATTGCTTTCTCTCTCTTTCTTCTGGGAGGGATATAGAATGTCCGCAACTCTTCTACACTGTAGATATTAAGTGCATCCAGTTCTTTATGGTGTCTAAGCGGCACCATGGCTATCTGCAGACTTCACTCTTCATCAGCAGAAGCTCGTATTGAAAGCCGAGCAGGGAATACAGCATGAACTTCATCCTCCGAATCACTACCGAAGATCAATGAAGGAACGGATGGTCCCGGCTTGGTGTATTGGGGCGGACCCGAATAAGTTATATCCTCTTCTTCCTCGGTATCGCTGCCGAAGACAGGGATGGTGGCATTAGTTTTGTTCTCAGGCTTGTGACACCTTTCCGTATCTTCGAAACTCGGCAAGAAGTATTTGGCATCTTCATACTTACGAACTTCATTCACGGAAAACGGATTCAATTCTCCTGCCACAGTGTACTCGAGACCATCCTTGCAATATTTCATACACTGATGCTGTGTAGAAGGGATGATATTGTACTCGTGTAACCATGGTCGACCGAGCAGAGCATTGTAGCATGTCTTGGCATCTATGACATTGAATTTAATATCTGTGACGAGCAACCCGAAGCGTAACGTCAATATCATAGATCCAAGAGTTTTTGACGACTGGGAGTCGAACCCGGAGATGGTGATCTTGTCTCGGGCGAGGTGTTGGACACTCATGCAAACTTCCTTTAACACCCGCACATTGAGTAAATTAACAGACGATCCGTTATCGACCAAGATTTTACCTATCTTTATGTCATGGCAGTATCCTGAGACATAAAGGGGACGATTGTGTTCGCACGTCCCAAGGAGCAGGTCTTCATCGCCAAAAGCAACGTCGGCCGTGTGCACCTCTTCCAACTCATTCTTCATCTTTTCTTCGGCCAGGAAGGCTTGGAACTGGTCCGGATCCTGTAGCGCCTTAATCAACGAATCTCTCGCCTCTTTTGATAGTAACAGGGCATCAAGAATGCTGAGTTGTGAGGGCAGCTTCCTCAGATGTGCTAAGACGTTGTAATCCACCTTATTTCTCTTCGGCGGATTCTTAGCGGTTAGCTCTTCCGCAACTTGGTCATCTAGAGTAATATCCTCAGAGACCTTTTCTTTCCCTTTATCTTTCTTGTTTAAGGGTCCGAGATTCTTTTCAGGTAGCGTCCGATTGCGTAGCTGGATATTTTCGCAAACCTTTGGCTCTTCTTCTTTTCTCGAAGTTGACTCTTTAAAGAGAGGGGCGAGTTCCAGCTCCTCATCAGAATCGCTCCCGAATGTAGGCACTTGTGACCCGCCAGTGTTAACCATGTGACAATCGCCGGTAGTTCTTTCAAGCTCTTCGGTCGTATTTCTTTGCTCTCGACGAGTTTTACGTTTTTCCCGCTTAAAGCGTTGTCGACGAGCAACATATCCTTGCCACCATTTATCGAAAGCTTTGCATTCTTGAGTGGGGTGCGAAACCTTCTGATGGTATAAGCAATAGGAGGGGTGCATTTCTATTTCACCAGTAATTTTTCCTTCAGAGGATGGTAGCTTCATGCCCATTGATATGGCCTTAGCAAACCTTTTCTTTATCTTGAATTGGCTTTTGTCGGTAGCGGAGGTGTTTAGCTCCAGCGGGATCGTCTCAGCTCTTTCATCAAGTCGCTGGCGCTTGGCCCTTTCAAATATAGCCGTCTCGCGTTCTCGATCAGCTTTACTTTTCAGTCGAGCTTCGTTAAGGAACTCGTCAATCATTTCGACTGATAGCTCCGGAATTTTTGATTCGGTATCTGCCCCCAGCGTTTTAGTGCCAGAAGTCTCCTCATTGTTCGTGATCGAATGGGAGATCATATGACAGCTTGCTACATATTCCTCGGATTCATCCGATGAACTTTCTCCCTCATCTTCTTCTTGAAAGACGTGATTGAGGAACTCTTGGAGCGTAATGGGAGTCTGCGCCTTTTGGTTGTATTCATCCAGCGCGTCAATTTGCTTTTGTAAGTCCGTGCGCTTGTCGCCAAGCTTCACGGGTTTCTTAGATTTCTTCTTCTTCTTTTTCGAAGATTTTGACGGCTGGTTGCGAGTGCTTGAGCCGCCACCATCGGTCTTCAGAGTTGGACGTGGCTTCAACATCCCCTCAATGACCTGCGGTTCCAACGGGTTCTTCCACTTGATCGCCGGACATACCTGAAGATCGTTTAGCATCTTCTTGGTCTTGGCTGATAATACAACCTCCCAAGGAGCTTCTTCAATGACGGAGCAGGTTGCCCCCAGCGTATTCGTCCCCTTAGAGGTGTGGGGATGCGGGGGATTCACTTTCCATTTGTCAGATAATGCGAACTTGCCCTGTCGGTATTGGTTTTCAAGCCAATTCTTGAAAACGTAGCAATCTTCGATCGGATGGCCTAGTACTCGATGATAAGGACGGTAGTTGGGCTCGTTGACGTCACTTGGTTGCAACGGACGTTTTGGATCTGGCAGATTTATGAGTCTGTTGCGCAACGCCAGCTTGAATAACCTCCTCGTTTTATCGCGGGGAAAGGAATAAGGACGTCCCATCCTATCCTCAAGGGGTACGTACGGGCGCATATTATTTTGACGAGCCACTGGCTTCGGATCGCTTGGTTGTTGTTGAGCATTAGCGACAATGATCGCTTTTCCCTTCCCTTTGTCATTTCGGGAGTCCGGCCTTGGAAGAGGAGGTTTATGGCCCATCTGATCCATCTGTGCTAATTTGTCGATCAAGGCCTGGAAGGTAGTCGGCTTGAAAAACATCATAAACTGCGAGATGGTTGCTTGTGGATCGAGGGTTCCCACAAACATACCAACTGCGGGAGCTTCTTCAATGCGCTGCTCACACTTTGACCATAAATTCCGCCATCGTATAGCGTACTGAACCCACGTCTCGCCGGGTTTTACCCTGGCGTTAATCAGTGCCGTCATCGGGGTACGTTCACTGGCACTTGCAAAACGTTGAGTAAACAGCAGCTCCATCTCCGCGAAGGTTTTAATAGAGTCGTTTGGGAGTTCAGAATACCACTCGAACGCCGTATCTGATAAGCTTCCAATAAACTGGCGAAGCAAAAGCTTGTCGTCACCGCCGGTGTTGCCGCAGAGTGCCCTGAACTGGGCAACATGCTGATGAGGATTGCCCGTCCCCTTGTAGACATGGAACTTCGGAATTGTATAACCTGGCGGGTACTTGATTTGATCGTACCAACTTGGGTATGGCCGCCCCGTTTTTACGATCTGACCGGCCGCTTCGGTCGCATGATGCACCCGTATTTGCTGGGCGATGTATTCATCCAAATCAGTTTTTGAGATTGTATCCTCCTTAGCTGTGGATAGAGCCGGTGGAGGATTCGACGTCTCTCCCCTATCGTCTTCAAGAATGATCGGGGGATCTTCAGCAGGTGGATCTTGTTGAATCATCATACCCACCATATCCTGGAACAGGAGGGCCATTTTCTTTATGTTGGCTGCCTGCTCCGCAGCTTCTTTATCTTTCTTCTCTAGCACGTGCCGAAGGAATTCGGCGTCCGTCTCTTGTTCTTGACGCTCGTCTGAGGATGTTTCTGGGGTTTCTTTTGGCCCTGTAAGTGCGGCCATAGCGTTCATCATTTCTTGGAGCTTCTGCTGCTGCTCCTGAGCCTTGGTCACTGATCTCGTGTGCGGTCTATGACTTGTTGACATGCGGCTATCTTCTTTTCCCGATGCCATGTAAACCGTATGGACTGTTATGCCCCCTGACTTGGGGCGTTTAGGTTCATCATTTTTAAATTTTGCCGCTGACGCGGGAGTTTTCTCTGGTTTCCTTCTTTTGTGGGCCGTTGAGGTTGAAGGAACCGTTAAAGTAGGCATCCTAGCAGCTGTTGTCCCCTGCTGTTTAATGGGACGGTCTTTGTCTTTTTCCACCTTCGCCTTTTTCTGGCGACGAGAGTGACCTGGGTCAATCACGGAGTCTTGAACCCTCCGCCAAACTTTATAAATTTTTGAAGACAACCGTTGAGGGGGCTGTTCTTGCTTTGTTTCCGGATCTCTCTCCATAGGTGGAGGGGATCTTTTCAGTGTAATGGTTGGAGAGTTCTTTCGTACCCTCCTCAGCAGTTCAAAGCTGTTCCCGGTCGGGACAGCAGCGTTGACCTCAACTATTGGAGCGGGTGGAGTTAGCCCTGAGGGGGAGTTGCCCCCTGCCTTTCTCACTCGTCGCCAATGGCGACGTCGAGCACGACGAGCCGTTGGGACTGGCTCAGAGATAGAGATAGCTTCTTTTTGCCCCCTGTCTGAATGAGGCGTCGCTGGTGTTAACCTCTTAAAGACTGAGGTTGTCTTTTGAGGGGTGATATTCAACCTGTCGAAGACGGATCCTCGAGCAGGGGCAGGAGTAAGAATCGTCGGTCTTGAAAAGACTGACTTTTTGACAGGGGAAGCCGTCTTGACGACTTCTGGAGCAGCAGTTATTGCTTTCCTTGGGATAGCCAGTTTAGAGTTCTAATTTAGCCTGGTGAAAACAGAGGCTGTCGGTTTGGTAGTGGGAGACCCGTTGACAGGGGCCGTCGTAGCAGCGAGCCGGCCGAAGACCGACTTTTTGTTCACTTCCGACGCAGGTATTGGCATAGAGAAGCTTGTAGGTGGGACCATGGTCCCGAAGAACAGGCCAGTGGTGGCTTGGGTCACCTGGTCTACCGGCAGAGCGATGAAAGAAACCGCTTGGGGCCCATATGCTACACCTCCCGGTGAGGTGGAGCGTCCGTTGCAATGGCACTTCGAGCAGTTGGTGCAGTTAGAGGCCATTGATGCTTGAGTTCTGCGCCAGGCGAAAGACCAAATCTTAGTAACTTGAAATCCAAAGGCAACCATTTAACAAACCGCGATTTGTTCGCGAATACGACACACGAAGTGTGGAGTGGAAAGAAGAAAAGGTCCCACCGAGCGTGCCAGAATCTGTTCCCCTCCGAACGGCGGCCGAGACTTCGCGTCTCACCTTAGGTTCGGGGCAGATGCTATATGGTTTTATCCGTCTACCTCTCCGAAGCTGCCAAGTTGATTTATACCACTGTATATCGGAGGTTTAGACGGATGCGGCCGATGTAGTAGACTTCGTCAGATTCCCCCTCAGGGTGAGGGGTTTTTGATTGTGGGGACGCACTTCCCTGCAGGCGCAAGCCCCTGCAGTTAATTACGCTACCGCATCGCGGTAACACCTTTCTCCTTCTCCAGAATTTCACTTTGTGTCGTGTGTGTTTGTTTTGTTTGTGGTTACCCGTGGATTGTATACGGAGACTGAGTAATGCCGTCGCCCGTAGGACGTGGATTAGTCCAAATCCGTATTTACTTAGATTTGGGTTTGGTGTTTTTAGTTTAAGGATGCATTAGTCGCGTTGCGGCTAAGATCAACTTAAACGTTCGTCAAGGATACGTTAGTCCTGTTTTGGACTAAGATCAACTTGACGTGATGATCGATTTAATATCTGGCCGTCGGGACTCGTCACCTCTCTGACGTCGTTGAAGGATTACAACGACAGGTGTCAGAGGAGTTCAGAGATGTACCCTTGAACCAAAGTTGATTTGGAGTTTTATCATTCATTTAAATGTCTAAGGATACGTTAGCCGTATTTGGGGCTAAGATCAACTTAAACGGGACCGTTTAGATCCGGCAAGAGAGCATTTGGAGGCTCTATTATTCCAGTTTAAGGACGTAGTGGTCCATTTTCCAGTTTAGGGACGTGGTGGTCCATCGCCAGTTTAGGGACGTGGTGGTCCATATTCCAGTTTAAGGACGTGGTGGTCCGATATTAGTTTAAGGACGTCTCGGTCCGATATTAGTTTAAGGACCCCGCAGTCCATATTCATGTGTGGTCGTTGGGACCCGTTGCCTCTCTGACGTCGTTGAAGGATTACAAAGATAGATGTCAAAGGAGTTCGGAGATGTATCCTCAAACCGGTAGTAAATTGATTTAGGGAGCAGCCGTGCTCAGTCAATTTAATTTGAGGACTTATGGCCATGACTGTGCTAAGTCCAGTTGGATGTTCAACATTTTTATTTGTCTTTGGCCTATTAGACCTGAGTTAGGGCTTTGCCCCTTTTCAAATAATGCACTGCATTATTTTTGTTTTGTTTGGGCTCTGCCCTTTTATAAATGATGCAGAGCATCTATTTTGTTTGGGCTCTGCCCCTTTTATTGCGCTGCAATTTAATTAGGCCTACTAGGTCTTTTTGATTTGGGCCTGGCCCTTTAGGAAATGCATTGCATTTGTGCAAAGCACTAAAAATCTTTTTAGATTCAAAACAGAAGTGCAAAGCACTTTTTGATCCCTTGATCTAAACAAGTTTTTCCTTGTTTCAGAGAACCAAAGGTTCATAACAAGTGCAAGGCACTATTTTTATTTTTTATTTTATTTGTTTATTTATTTATTGAGGATCCATGATCTTGTTCATAAGAGAAGTTTCTCTTCTTTCAAAGGTTTTTACCTTTTTTTTTATTCTTGAGGAATTCTTCAGAGTCTTCTTTCTCTCTTTTTTTTTAGCAAGATGTTCCTCCCCTTTGAAATGAGGTCTGGGGTCCTTTTTATAGGGCTCACAAATTAGTTAAATTTGTTACAGAGATCTTTTTCTGAGTGATTTGGGGAGTTTTCCCCACCGTTGGATCTTTGATCCAAAGGCCCCTGCTTTACAGAAGAAAATCTTCTTGTTTTAACAAGAATAGAAAAGATTTATTCTGTTTTGCGCAACTCCAACTGCACAGACACGTGTCGCGCAGCGCAGCGCAGCGCTTGCGCAACTGTGCTTGCGCAGCTGCGCAGACACGTGTCACGCAGCGCAGCTGCACAGACACGTGTCACGCAGCGCAGAGCTTGCGCAGCTGTGCTTGCGCAGCTGCGCAGACACGTGTCGCGCAGCGCAGCGCTTGCGCAACTGAACGTTGCTTCTTTTACTTCTTGTTTTTAAAAGAGCCCTGCTCTGATTGGACGCATCGCCTTGGGCGTTGCGCTGTCATATCAACTTCTGACACGTGGCGCGTTGCGCGCAGCGCCGGGATTTGAAGCGTTGCTTCAAAATTTGAATTTTTGAAATTCAAACAGAGCCTTGCTCTGATTGGGGAAACACTTCTGCCTCAACGTTAGCCTGTCAGAAATACATCGTAGGAGGCCCTCAAAGATAGCTTTCAGCTGTGCAGTATTCGCATCAACCTGGGTACGCAGCCGGGTGGATTCGCCTGAAGCCTCATCATGTTCTTTCCGCCTTAAGGTCGCCTCTTGTTCGAAATGGCGGAGGAAGGGAACGCTCTGCTCAACCCATGCAGCTCGCTGGGAGTTCAAAGCCAACACTTCCGGAGCAGGATGCCTGAGCTCAATCTCATGCAGGCAGGTCTCGATCTTTCTGCAGTAATTAACCCAAGACTTGACGCCGCCTTCGTCATGGAAGTTCACGAGCGTCACCAGCATAGGATTAACCTCAGCAGCAAAATCTGCAGCAAATATGAGGGCTTCAACGTCAAGATCCTCAATGAATTCACTTAACATGCGCAGGCTACTTGCAACGCCTCTAGAGGATGGACGTCTGGAAAAGGGCCCTGCAGGCATTAAGATTCGAGACTCGAAAGGAGCTGGAGTCAGTGCGATCGCTGCAAAATGGATCATAATCAGATGTCGGCTTAAGAGATAAAGAAAATGCATGAGTAATAGGGTCTACTATACCGGCTGTGACAGGTGGTAAAGCTGGGAGTGCCAGAGGCACGACTATTCTCTCATCCCCTCCTCCAATCTGTAACGCTGCAATCAATACAAAGAAAAATTAGCAACAACATGTTTGCCCATAAAAGAAAGAAAGGGATGTCGGTTAAAAGCTATACTCATCGACACCGGCAAGCAGACTAACTTTCAACTAGAAGGAGAAATGCGGGTTCAAAACCTGATAAAGATGGTCAAAAAGGACTCCTGCACGGTTGTAACAATACGATGTCGGTACAAAGAGTATATTACCTACAATGAAACCGATAAGTCACAAACATATACATTCCAGCACTCCAGACAACATGGGAGAAGGCAATGGAACAACGGCCGTCACGGCGACGACCAGAGGCGCTTCAGATGGCGCAATTTCCGCATTTACTGCACCTACACTCGAACAAAATATCATCAGATGGGGATGAACGGGATTGAAAGATAAAAAGAAAACAGTGACCCTAGATCTACCTGATAAGTCGCCAACCGAAACCGCGGTGAGAGCATCACTAGGCACAACAGCTCCTTCGCTCTCCTCCATTAGAATAGTTTCTGCGCCTGTGGCCTCGTCCCCCGATTCGACAAGGGTCGTTGTGCACTCGCGATAGCCGCCGATAGTAAGGAACCACAAGGAAAAAGAGCGGTGATTAGGGCAGTCCCAGACTCCCGAGAGAGAGTAGCCGTTTCGTGCTCTGTGGTCGCCATCATCTCGCCTGCCACCTCATCACCAAGACTTGGCCCTGCAAGATATGGTATATCAGAATTTATGGATCGAGTAAAAATGAAAAGACCAGGCTTTGCATTACCTTGCGAAAGATTCTGGATTGCCTCCCGAGCCGCGCACACGACCTGTCTATGAGCGGTAGACAGAGCAGCTAGAACATCCTTTAGAGGAATAGAGACAAATGGGGTGGTACTTGAGCCTGCACCCACAGCAAAGATGGCATCACGTTCTCTCGCCGCACGCTTCCTATGCTTCCTTTTGGTCTGAGCGGTGAGAAGCGATCTCCGCAAGACCTCCGTCAAAGGGACATCATCGTCCGAACCAAGTTCTGCCTCTGGAGCCGTTACGGCTTCCGTCATCGGCTGTTTAAGTAAAGCCTCGTGTAATACCGACGAGAGAGCCGAGGCCGTGATAGCCGACTCTGGAAGCGTTGCTGTATCACCGCTCAGGATCGGCACCGCGCTCGGGATAACCGGGGTTAAAATAGTCCCTGCAATAAGACAAAAGAAAGGGTCAAGCCACAAATGAAGAAAAAAGGGAGTGAAGTCATGATAAGTTGAATTATACCAAGGCCCAAAGAAACACAGAGCCTCTCTTCCTCTTCAAACATTTTGAAGGAAGCCGCAAGAGCCTCTTCGGCAGAGATACCTATTGAAGATGAAAGAGTCGGTCAAAGCATAAATATAAAAAAAAGAAAAGGAGATAATCACGGAAAGATACGACTGAAGCCTACCTGATTGTACAATTGTGATCCGTGCGGCTTCATCGTGAGCCAGTTGCTCTGAAGCCGCAAGGGCAGCCTGAAGATTGGTATCATCTGCAGGCTCGATAAATAGACTTTCATTGGTCCCGTATTCACTCAAGCCCTCGCTATAGGTAGCATGGGGCTCCTGGCCGAGAACGACGTCGACAGAAAACATCGACTTCTTCTTTTTATGTGAGCGAGTGCCGGCAACCGATAACACGAGCTAAGGCTTGGCGGGAAACTTTGGGCAAGGAGTCTCGATCTCAGTACCCACGCCAGACTCAGGAGACGCTACAGCTATTGCTTATACAATACGGGGTAGGGGCAGCACAGGCATAGTTCGCGGGACCACAACCGCAGCAGCTTCTCTCAAAGGGGGACGAACGACGCCATTTCGCTTTAAAGGAACAACTGGATTACCAGCAGGGGTTGCACCCTTACGATCGAGCAGCAACTTCTTTTCCTCTCTAATGACAGCACCCATCGCATGCTGGTACCATGCCACATATACGTTCAGGGCTTTTGGAACGCAACTCGGCTCACTGATACGTTCAGGGCATAAAGTGGTGCAACGCACTCCAGATACCCTCTTCAGTGGCAGCCGGCTCAGCTAGGAAGGCCTCAAGAGAGACACCTTGATTGTAGCTTGATTGTTGAGCAAAGCGGTGCGGGTTGTATCTCATGAACAACACCGCATCGTTCTGCCTAAACACAAAGAAGCCTGGCCTGATTGAATATAAGTGAAGAATCTCCTGAGGTTTCAAGGTAGAAACCCCATCTTTGAAAGTGTCCCGCAGCGGCTACACCATCTTAGCGGGTTCCTTGCCGATAATCATAACCTTATCGACAAAGGTCATACCATCTCCGACCGTACACGGGTGAAGAATCAAACCCTGAGACTCTCGCTGAGTCGGTTCCAAGATGGAGGCTCAACCAGCTGCATAACCCGATGAAAGTTATTACTTTCGTAGAAACGGGGCCGCTTGTGAGCTCCGAAAGCGCTAAGCACATGCAGCTCGAGCCACGAAGTGAAAATGCATCGGGAGATTTATGGGCTGCACCCTTGGCTGAGTGGTGTCTGTCGTCAAGCTAAGGCCATGATATAAATAAGCCAACCTGACAATTCCAACAGCAACTTGCGTCCCTTCAACCATTCGGTGAGCTGGGTAGAAAATGGACGGCCTCATGTAGCGAGGGTGCATGGGGAGCGCGAACCAACTTAACCATAAGTCGAGGAATCCCAAAAAGAATGTCTCTTCGTCGATGTCTGAGGCGACGAGTTCCGCAAAGGGGACAACCGCGGCGTTCGGGAGGAAAAAATTCTTTTGATCCGCTTCTGCTGTCGGCCGGCTATCCAAGAAAAAACTGAAAGGATCGTCGAGCTTGGAAAACTTCGCACCTTGTTTCGACAAGACTTCCGGACGAAGAAAATGGGTGATGAAATCCGTAAAGTTGACCCCGTTGCTTCCGGATTCGAGAAATAGGCTCTCGTAAATATTTAGCACATTGATCAAGCTTGGGAATTAGTGCTGAATAGCATTCTCCGGTGTCAGACCCATCACTACTGAGCGAGTGGCGAAAATATACTCGTCAGGGGGTAATATCTCCTCATAATGATCCCCTCTGACAGGCAAGCCGGAGATCTCCGCGAACTCCTCTAAATAGATTGAAACTTCCCAATCCAGTAGAAGGAAGGTGTGAGTTGGAACGTTCCATTGCTCCAAAAAGGGTTTGACCCACCATACAGGAGGCTTGGGATACTGGAAGAGAGAAACATAAATAGCAAGGTATAGCCCAAGCTTCAGTAGGTGCGATTTCTTGGCAGACAAGATGTACCGGGCCCACTGCAAATATTCGGCTGAGTGGCGGGGAATCAAACCAATCATGTACGGTGTTCATACCATAATTTTGCATTATTTTATTCCCCATTCTTATTCAGTTTACAAATAAACAGGTGCTTTTGACCCATGTCTGCTACATAGTTGCAGGTTACAGGTTCTCGAAACAAAAACAGTGAAATTGATGAAAAAGATGATACAAAATGAGACTACGACCAACAAATGGAAGAATCTTGATCAAGCCTACAGTTTGAAGACTAAACGAAGATCAATGGACAATTTCATAAAGCACAAAGGCAGAGCAAGATTCAAGGATTCAACACGAAGCAACGATAAAAGTCCACTACATTATTCACTGTGGAAATCTGGAAGAGAACCAGAAGACATTCTGAAGAACAAACTGAAGAAAACAGAAGACACCAGCAACAGACAGAACCCTAGGAAAAAGAAGCAAACAAGCTCACTTTTTGGCCGCGGAACCGCGGCCAAACCTGGCCTATGGCAGCGGTTCCGCAGCCGTGCCTGATACGTGTCGGTGGAAAATTTGGTCGTTAGCGGCGCGTTGACTAGTCTTTCTTAGGGGGTAATTTTGTAACTGCAGACGTGACTCGAATGTGACCCTAGGGTTTCTATGTTCTATAAATAGAAACCCTAAAACCTCTTTTTGAGGTATGCCTCTTCTTGTGCCTCATTTCATCTATCTAAATTCAGATCTGTAATTTTCTGTAAAGAAGGAAGAGAGCATCAAATAAAAATTAGGAGTGAGTTCTCTTTTCATTGCCCTAGTTAAATTTTATTTCCATGCCCTAGGTAATTTCTTATCTGCCCTAGTTAGATCTTTCATTCTCTACCCTAGTTAATTAGTTTAGAAAATGTTTTTTTAATTCCCTAATGAGTGAGTAGTCTCCTCGCTTGTTAGGGATAGATTTGGGGAAGGCTTGAGAGATGAAGATCTCTCACCCCTTTCTTGCCCATCACATGTTTTTATAGGACTCCATGCATACATGCACACACCGCTCCCTACGGCACCCTATCCCACGAGGTAACGGTGATACCGTAGTATAAAAGACCGATTGAGCGTGTTTTCCATGGAGGTTAGGGTAAGAATTAAGAAAGGAAGGACAAGAACCTAGAGGAAGAAACACCGTTTCTTCCCGATGGTACTAATCCACTTTATTAATTGTTACCATAACACCTAATAGATCTTAATTTGGGCATAGAAAGCGGTGAAGAATATTGACTTTCCAAACCTAACCTAAACCTAACCCTAGCAAGATTTTAGTTTAGATCAAACTTAGTTTTTAGATTTAATCAATCCGACACCAATCAGAATTAACTCGTTAGAACAATTTGAGAATACACAAAATCCCTGTGGACCGACCCGTACTCACCGGCTAGCTACCAAGCGACGCCGTTCTTGATTGCGGTTATAAATATTCTTTGATTCGTCTTTTAAAAGCGCATACGCACGCAAAAATCATTCAATCAAATGGCGTCGTTGCCGGGGATGGCGTGTTATTTTCTTTTTGTAATTTCGGGTTAATATAAAATTGAAAAATCATAAAAACTGAAAAATTAAAAAATATAAAAAATCTATCTTGTTATTTTATGAAGGGTATTTTCGTTTGAATTGTGCAGGATTGAAGAACAAATTCAGATCTGGAAAAATCCAGAGAGCAAAACAGAAAATAACAGATCTGAACAAACAGAGGATAACCACAACAGAGCAACAGAAGAAGTTGGAGGACTGAGTCAACGATCCCACCGCGGAACCGCGGTCAAAGGTAGGGTTCGACGGCGGAACCGCGGCGCTTGGGTGACGTCAGCAAGGGGAAATCCCTCTGTAAGCCTTCTCTTCTTCTCTGCAACCCCATTATCTCCTCTGTAAAAATTTGCCTGCAGGATTCTTTGCGCTAAAAATCTCTCCCCCTTCCAATAATTGATCTTTTTCAGGATTCTTTGTGCCGCGCTAAAAAAAATTGTTTGCAAGTGTTTGATTGTGTTTACTGCTTTGCATATTTTAAATTGACTTTAAGGGGCTTGAACACCAATCCAGATTGGGTGGGGTTTTCATTACCCTTCCCAGGACCCCAAAAATCACATAAGGCATATTGCATTGACCATAAATTAATTAAAAAAGATTAGACTCAGCCCTAAGGACTTCGCGCTTAATAGGACAAAAGAATAGTTGTAGGCATCAACCGTTGATCCTAACCTGACCTTGTGGTGCCTAGGCTAGACAGGTAGTGAAAGGTAATTTTAAAAGGCCCGTCTCATGGTGATTCGTGAACGAATCCCTTCTTTCTCTGCTTGTGCTTACCTGGCCACAATTGGCGGTGAAGAGGCGGTTTGAGGTCCTACTTCTTACCCTTTGGAACAGTTAGGAGCAGTTTAGCTGACCTTAGATCTAGACCTGATTGTGCATTTGTGGTTGAACGTGTGTCTTAGCCTTTTATTGAAAATCTTTTTGCAAAAAGCTCTATAAAAAACACAAAAAGAAAAAAATATTTTTACAAAAACTTGCAACTTGTCGCTAAGAAATCCGTGCACCCCACTTCCACTCACATTCTTTTTCTTCTCCTTCTTAAATCATGGGTACCCTGTTCATACCAGAATACTGTATTTTATACCGCCCATTCTTACGCTCGGTTGTTTATAGGTAGGTGCTTTTAATCCGTGTTTGTTACATGTTTACAGATTACAGGTTTCCAGTCCAAATATTGTAAATCATGACAAAATCTCCACAGTTACGTCAAAATACAGAACATCTGTCACAGCAGATGAAAGCCGGGTTTCGGTCATCCATATCCGTCCAGTGCCGAGTACCGGTTCCAGATACAAGACATGTGACAGTGGTCATTCGTGTCTGGGACAAGCACAGAGCACGAGGGGGGCAGCACAAGAATCAATGGGTGCGCGGAGCTCGAGGGAGAAAAGGTCAAAAGTATTATTTTTGTTGCCACTTTGGACCGTTGCAAATCTGAAGCAACTGTGGAACCAAATTGCAGATTGGTACATGTAGAACAACACAGGACAAGAAACCAGGGAAGCACCCAAAAGACCACGACCTAACTCACCTAGATAGCCGCGGATCCGCGGCCAATAGGGGGTATTGGCCGCGGATCCGGGGCCAAGTGGGCCCCTCTCCCTGTCGTTTTTTCTGGGCAGTTTAGTAACTTCATATTGAGGCAGATTGTTGCCCTAGGTTTTCAGTTCACCTCCTATAAATACCCTAGAACTTGCCAAGCTTTAGGTGTTCAATTCTTTGTTCTTCTTTCTTTTCAGGATTTAGTCTTTTTCTTCTTCTTCTTCATTCTTTTTCCATGAAAATTGTAGTGAGAGCTTTTTGAGTGGGAGATCAATGAAGATGAGGGCTTTTTGTATCATTCTCTTTTGTTTCTTCTTCCCCTTGAGATTCTTGCTTTCTCTTGAACATTCAACCTCTTCATTGAGCTTGAATGGTTAGTTATTGATCTCAACGGTCGTATTTTCTTACGGGACTAGTTCTTCACTTCACATGCGTTCTCTACCCTTCTCTTGATCTTGCAACCTCTTAATTGAGCTTGCAAGTTTAAGGGTTGGCTATTGATCCCATGCTTGTCTTGAGTTCTAGTTTCTTGTTCTTTTTATTGCTTATTTATTACTTGCTTTTTATTACCTTGTCTTTAATTACTTGCAATTTATTTCATGCACTTACTTACTTGTAATCTTTCCTTTTCTTTGTTCTTTTCTTTTGCTCTTTGTTGTTCATTTTGTGAATGTTGTAATTATTGTTGTTGTTAAGAATCAATACGGTATTGTAAGTTAATACTTCCTTGCTCATTTCCTTTTCCCGTTATTTTCCATTGAACTCCGCCCAAACCATACGCAAGCGCTCCGTTAGGCACCCAACCCTAACAAGGTAACGGTGATTCCTAACCGCGACCGGTTGCGTTCGGTTTGGCCGGAGGCGAAAGCAAGAGACAAGAACGGAAGGACAAGGGTAAATAAGCCGTATTCCACGAATACCACGCTTAAATCCCCTAATCCACGTTGTTGCCGATTGCTCTAACTTCAATTGGTCAAGACTCGGCTCAAAGGTTTTGAGTACGGATTTCTTTAGCTTACAATTTCGTATCTTTTTCTTAACAACTTTATACTTGCAAATAAAACACATAGGTTAGATTGAACAAACTCATACAGATTCTTTATTGACTCGTCTAAGACAAGAAAGGACATACAACCATCTCCCTGTGGATCGACCCGTGCTCAACCGGCTAGCTGCATAGCGACACCGTCTTGATTGCGGTTAACTTTAATTCTTTCAATCAAATGGCGCCGTTGCCGGGGAGACGGTAGCGTATTTTCTTTCTTGTTATTCGGGTTAATATTCTTTTTGTATATATAAAAAAAAAAATCTTTTTGTCGTTTTTGATCATTTTTGTGGGCAAGAGTGCAGATTTTTGCAAGTTTGCAAACTGCGATTGTGGGGAGCAAAGTGTGCATTCAAGGCAAGGGTGATTTACGAAGTACAGTGCCAAAGATCCGGGTAGTTTGACCCGCGCAAGCGAACTTTTCAAGCTTACCGTATTTGATTCAACGGGGGTTTCCTAACCCAAAAACTTAACGGTACGTACTTTCCTAACACCTTCTTCTCAAATCCGACGCTTCCAATATACTATTCTTTGCAGGATTCTTTGCAAGTTCGCTAGCAAACGCCAAAATTGACTAACCCGTATTTGTTGCAGTGCCGTGCTAAAATAAAAAAAAAACAATTTTTTGATTCTTTATAGAATTTTTATTGAATTGTGCATTGCATACATTAATACGGACTTAAGGGCAAGCGAACCCCACAAGATACGGTAAAGGATTTCATCACCTTTTCCGTGGCCCACAAATCACGAACTTGCGCATAACGTTTACCCGCACAAATTTAAAAGAAACTAGACTTTAAGCCTTAAGGACTTCGCGCTCACTAGGAGAAGTTAATTGTGTTTAGAACCTCGCTTAACGGTATATTGTTTACGGGGTGTCTAGGAAAGTGTTAACGGCGAAACCGCCAAAAGAGAAAGGGTTATTTAATTAAGGAACTTCGCGAAAGCGTTGGACAACCTCCCCTTATCTCTGCACTTACCTGGCCTCGTGATCAGTGTATCTTGAGCCTGTTTCTCGACACGGTTTTACTTCGACAATTAAGTTCTGGAGCAGGTCTAGTTGACCTAGGTGAACCCTAGAACGATTAGGTGTGTGTTATTTTTGTGTCGTGATTGTTTTTTGTCCATATTCTTTTTTGTGTATACTTCATTCTTTTGTTAATATTTAAAAAAAAAATTAAAAAAAAATATCACATTCTTTTTTCCCTCCTTTTCTCTACCTTTTTCTCTCTCTCTCTCTTCATATCATGGGTACTCCACCTCGCAAAACTCTTGCCGAACTTTGGTACCCACAACCAGACATTACTTCCTACGGTTCTTGTTTTGGTCGAACTTCGAACGATCCATCCATGCCAAAAATTTCTTTGAAAGATCGGATAGACGCGTCTAGGACGAACAACTGGACCCCGCAATCCACTTCGTATCAACCGTTTCAAACATTCACACCTTCTTGCATTGATACCCCTTTTGAAAATCTAGTTGTAACCCCGAGACCTATGTCTATTGCTGAACGTATTGAACAATCTCGTAGCCGATCTTTCACTCCTTTCACCACTACAAATTCTTGGGATCAACAATTCCATTCACCTTCTTATCCCAATGTTGATCCTACTCCTGTCCAGCCATTCAATTCCTACCATTCCTACCAAACTTTTACACCTTCCCTAGACATTGCTTCTACACAGCCTTTTGGGAGTTTTCAGTATCCAAACAACTTTGAATCTTTTACTGAAACCCCTTCACAACCTATGTCTACTCTTAAGCGAACTTTGGAAGAATTTCGTGTAGCTTCACAGCAGATGATGGATTTGAATGCGTCCATGGCCGCTCTCATACAACCTCCTGACCCGATAGCTAGTTTCCAACTAGCTCCAACTTTTTCAATGTATGATGAGGCGGCAGGACAGGCTGTGAATTTGAGTGGAGAGAGTGAGATATACCCCCTTCCAAATCAAACCTACCCGTCTCAAATTGAATCCCACAACTCCTGTGTTGAAAGTCTATCAAGTGTCCCAAATGAATTATCAGTTGAAGATAGAATGTTTAATGAGTCGTGCGACTTTGTAGTGTTTGATTTGCCCGATTGTGAAGGGACCTTGCCAAGTGAAACCACACCCAATCCTTTTGACCTCTACCCCTCCATCTTAGAACCTGAATTGATTAATATCCATGCTTTGGTTAAGGTGTCAGAGAATTTTGATTTTCACTTGATTAAGGATATTGACGCTGGGAATATTTTGGATGATGAACCCGTAGATTTGGCTGAGTTTGTCTCTTCAAATCATCATCCCGAGTCATTAAATGTTTTTCCCGAACCCCATATGCGTCTGGACTTTGATGAAATATGCATGGATGAGCTTAACTTTGAGGAGAATTTTGAGGATATTTTTGAGGATGAAACAGTTCTAGATGATGAGTCGGATTTTCCAATTCATCCTGTTCCTTTCACTGACTGTGTACACCCTCCGATACCCTTAACCGATACCCTTCCTCAACCACTTTCCTCCATCATTTCCATCGTTCCGACCTTGCAAGAACCCGTATCATTTTCACTTCCTGTGTCTGGTTTACAAAGTTCGGCGTACCCATGGTTTCTCACGAATCTTGAGGGATTTGATCCCATTTCTCGACGGGTAAATGTATTAGCACATTCGCTTTTCACACATCGGTCATCACAAATTGTGCTAATCTATTTACTCCATTTACACCCTCAAGTTCGTATTCCACTTCTTTTTCCCTTCCGCCATTCTTCTTCCTCTTATATACCTAGACCGTATACCACTTCTATCTCAATACGGTCTCGCGTATTCTCCCTCTCTTTTCTCTACGCCTTCTTCCACCAACCTGTACATTATAGCGATAAAATCTTTGAATGGTTGGTGCTCACTTTTGGCCTGTGTAAGGCCTTGTATAGCTTGATACTTTTCTTTCCCCCCTAATCCTGAACTTCATTGCTTAACAGTGGAAACACTGTTTCACTTAAGTTTGGGGGGGGGACTCTTTTTTTTGTATATATTTTTTGTTTTTTCTTTGTTGTATATAATTTCTTTTGGAGAGCGCTGACAATTTTGACCCTCTTGGTATAGCCTGACAGTGAGGGCACTGTCAAGTTTAAGTTTGGGGGTGTGCTCGGTAAGCTTTCTTCCTTCGCATTCATTTGTATATTTTGCATTTGCATACCATATTAAAAACCCACAAAAATCGAAAATTTTCCAAAAATATAAAAACTTTGTCGTCAAGTTAGCTAATAGGGTAACTTAGATCTTTATTCCGAAAGATTAGTTGATATGATAGAAATAACTAAATTCTAGGCTTAGGAATTGAAAACCCTAAAAATAACCCTCATTCTGTCTAACTTTGGTAAGTATACGTCTTTACAGTTTTTTTGAGAAATAGGTAATCTTGAGTTCAGTTCTTTAGTTAAGTCAAGATGAAGGGAAAGTATTGATGCTTTACTGAAGGATAAGTCTGAAAAATAGTTTCTTTTCTTGAGTTCAAATTTAGAAAGTATATACCCTACAAACTGCACATACACGCATCTTGAAACTTGGGATAGTAGAGGATATCTAGAAATACTCTTGCCTGAAAGCCTAGTATGAAAGAAAAAACGGTATTCAAAGCTAAACACCAAAAGAGCATGTTGAAAAATATATCCGGTCTTGAAAAAGAAAAAAGAAGAAAAAGAAAAAAAATAGAATAAAGTCAAGACCTGGAAACTGCTATTTACGCTTTAAATGTTCACACATTCAGTAATCGGCCGTTAGTGCCTCAAGAAGCATTAATAGTCGCATGAAAGGTGTGTGAGCAAATCCGTCCATCCTTAATGAAAAGAAGTAGTATTAGGTATTAGGGCAAGGGTATTATAGCTTGAATTGAATTTTTAAGTGTAGGGGTGCAAATTTACACACACGTAGGGATATACAATCGATGTTTGGACAAAAGATAGAAATGAAGAATAAGACTTGTGTTTTCTGTAAAGTTGATAAAAATCCCTGATTTGAGGCCTCACTTTAGAAGGAAAACTCAGGAGAACCAACATCTTTCTAAACTTTTTTGGAACGTATATGATCTAAGGCTAAATAGATAGGAGGTGTGAAGCATTAGGGTTGGATATTTCTAGCTTAGGATGATAGAATTTCTAACATAAATACTGAACTGTAGGAGTAGAATCTATGTTAACTTATGACACTAGCTTGACGGGATTTTGTGGGTGTAATCCGCTGAAAACCCTCAGGAGACAACACTCCTCCTACTAGGGACACCTAGAGGTTTAACGGCTTGTTGCACATGCTCAGTGCAATCGCGTTCCCTGCGAAAGTGCGGTTAGGATTTTATTTTTGTGAATAATTGGTTTTGCTCGGGACGAGCAAAAGTTAAGTTTGGGGGTATTTGTTCATACCAGAATACTGTATTTTATACCGCCCATTCTTACGCTCGGTTGTTTATAGGTAGGTGCTTTTAATCCGTGTTTGTTACATGTTTACAGATTACAGGTTTCCAGTCCAAATATTGCAAATCATGACAAAATCTCCACAGTTACGTCAAAATACAGAACATCTGTCACAGCAGATAAAAGCCGGGTTCCGGTCATCCATATCCGTCCAGTGTCGAGTACCGGTTCCAGACACAAGACATGTGACAGTGGTCATTCGTGTCTGGGACAAGCACAGAGCACGAGGGGGGCAGCACAAGAATCAATGGGTGCGCGGAGCTCGAGAGAGAAAAGGTCAAAAGTATTATTTTTGTTGCCACTTTGGACCGTTGCAAATCTGAAGCAACTGTGAAACCAAATTGCAGATTGGTACATGTAGAACAACACAGGACAAGAAACCAGGGAAGCACCCAAAAGACCACGACCTAACTCACCTAGATAGCCGCGGATCCGCGGCCAATAGGGGGTATTGGCCGCGGATCCGCGGCCAAGTGGGCCCCTCTCCCTGTCGTTTTTTCTGGGCAGTTTAGTAACTTCATATTGAGGCAGATTGTTGCCCTAGGTTTTCAGTTCACCTCCTATAAATACCCCAGAACTTGCCAAGCTTTAGGTGTTCAATTCTTTGTTCTTCTTTCTTTTTAGGATTTAGTCTTTTTCTTCTTCTTCTTCATTCTTTTTCCATGAAAATTGTAGTGAGAGCTTTTTGAGTGGGAGATCAATGAAGATGAGGGCTTTTTGTATCATTCTCTTTTGTTTCTTCTTCCCCTTGAGATTCTTGCTTTCTCTTGATCATTCAACCTCTTCATTGAGCTTGAATGGTTAAGGGTTAGTTATTGATCTCAAGGGTCGTATTTTCTCACAGGACTAGTTCTTCACTTCACATGCGTTCTCTACCCTTCTCTTGATCTTGCAACCTCTTAATTGAGCTTGCAAGTTTAAGGGTTGGCTATTGATCCCATGCTTGTCTTGAGTTCTAGTTTCTTGTTCTTTTTATTGCTTATTTATTACTTGCTTTTTATTACCTTGTCTTTAATTACTTGCAATTTATTTCATGCACTTACTTACTTGTAATCTTTCTTTTTCTTTGTTCTTTTCTTTTGCTCTTTGTTGTTCATTTTGTGAATGTTGTAATTACCGTCGTTGTTAAGAATTAATACGGTATTGTAAGTTAACACTTCTTTCCTCATTTCCTTTTCCCGTTATTTTCCATTTGAACTCCGCCCAAACGTTACGCAAGCGCTCCGTTAGGCACCCTACCCTGACAAGGTAACGGTGATTCCTAACCGCGACCGGTTGCGTTCGGTTTGGCCGGAGGCGAAAGCAAGAGATAAGAACGGAAGGACAAGGGTAAATAAGCCGGATTCCACGAATACCGCGCTTAAATCCCCTAATCCACGTTGTTGCCGATTGCTCTAGTTTCAATTGGTCAAGACTCGGCTCAAAGGTTTTGAGTACGGATTTATTAGCTTACAATCTCGTATCTTTTCTTAACAACTTTATACTTGCAAAAATACACATAGGTTAGTCTGAACAAACTTATACTCATTCTTTATTGACTCGTCTAAGACAAGAAGGTAAAATACCACCATCTCCCTGTGGACCGACCCGTGCTCAACCGGCTAGCTGCATAGAGACACCGTCCTGATCGCGGTTATACTTTAGAACTCTTAAAACTCGACACGCCAAAAGCGTGCGATCATACCCCACCTTCCAAAACTCTTACCGAACTTTGGTACTTTCATCCAAACATTTCTTCATACACGAATTGTTTTGGTCGAATTACGGACGACCCCTCCATGCCCAAAATTTCTTTGAAAGATCGAATAGAAGCGTCTAGGAGAAACAGTTCGACTCCACAATCCACTTTGTATCAACCATTTCAACCTTCACCACTTCTTACGTTGATACTCCTTTTTCGAGTCCTATTGTAACTCCGAAACCCATGTCTATCGCTGAACATATTGAACAATCTCGTAACCGATCTTTTACTCCTTTCAACACTTTCAGTTCTTGGGATCAACAAGTCTATTCACCTTTTTATCCAAATGTTGATCCTACTCATGTCCAACCATTCAATTCCTACCAGTCCTACCCGACTTTCACACCTTCCATAGACATTGCTTCTACACAACCATTTGAGAGTTTCCAAAATCCAAACAATTTTGAATCTTTTACTGAAACCCCTTCACAACCAATGTCTAGTCTCGAACAGTCGTTGGAAGCTTATATGGTAGCGACAAACCAAATGATGAGGAATGTGGATGCGTCCATGGCCGCCCTTAGACAACCTAGTGAACCGGTAGATAGTTTCCAACTAGCTCCAAAAATTCCAATGTATAATGAGGCGGTTGGACAAATTGAGAATTTGAGTGGAGAAAGTGAGCTATATACACTTCCAAATCAAACCTACCCATACCCAATTGAATCCCACAACTCCGGTTTTCAAACAAGTGTCCTAAATGATTCACCGGTTAAAAATAAAGCGTGTAATGAGTTGTGCGACTTTGTAGAGTTTGATTTACCTGATTGTGAAGAGCCCTTTTCGAGTGAACCCAAACCTAATTCTTCCGAACTTTACACCTCCAATCTAGAACCTGAATTGATAAATATCCATGCTTTTGATGAGGTGTCTAAAAAAATTGATTTTCACTTGATTGAGGATATTGACGCCGAGAATATTTTAGATGATGAACCCGTAGATTTGACTGAAATTCTCTCTCCAATTCATCATCCCGAGTCATTAAATGTTTCTCCCGAACTTCATATGCGTCTTGATTTTGATGATGATTGCATGGATGAGATAACTTTTGAGGAGAATTATGAGGATAGTATTGAAGATGAACCATTTTTGTTTGATGTGTCGGATTTTCCAATTCATCCTCCTGAACCTTTAATTGTAATCCTTCCTAAATCACCCTCCCTCCTTTCCATCATTCCGACCATGCAAAAGATCACGCTTGAGGACTGTGAGCTTGAAAAATTTCTGTTTGATCACAACGGTTTTAACGCCACTAGTGCGTTCCCCTTTGAATCTGACACAGTTCTCACAGACGATAATGATTATGAGTGTTTCACTTTTTCGGACGATTTTGAAGACTCAACGCCCGAGTTTGAGTCCTTTGAATTTTCAGATGAGTTAGTTGAACCATCAGACTCGGCTGCTTACAGTCATTTCGAACCATTGATGGAATCCTTCAAATTCGAGACAGTTTGCTTAGGTGAGAATAAGACTATCCCTAAATCATTCCCTTTCGTCCTTCCTATCATTTCGACCACGCAAGAATCCATCGCGTTTCCATTTTCAATGGATGATTTACCAAGTTCAACATACCCATGTTTTCTTGCGAATCTTGAGGGATTTGACCCCATTTCTTGACGGGTTGATAGATTAGCACAATCGCTTTTAACACATCGGTCATCACAAATTGTGCTAATTTATTCACTCAATTTACACCCTCAAGTTCGTGCTACACTTCTTTCTCTCTTCCGCCATTCTTCTCCTCCACCGAGACCATATTCCACTCTTCTTCCCATACGGTCTCGTGTGTTTCTCAACTCCTTTCTCTACACTCCATTCTTCCACCAACCCTACCATTATCACGATAGAATTTTTGAATGGTTGGTGCTAACCTTTGGTCTGTGTAAGGCATTGTATAGTTTGATTTTTCTCCTCCCTAACTCTGAACTTTAACGCTTAAGGCAGTGGAAACACTGTCTCACTTAAGTTTGGGGAGGACCTTTTTGTATATATTTTGTTTTTTTTTTTTATAAAAAAAACCCATAAAAATTATTTTAAAAAAACTATAAATAAAAAGGGGAGCGCCGACAATTTTGACCCTCTTGGTGTAGCCTGATAGTGAGGACACTGTCAAGTTTAAGTTTGGGGGTATGCTCGGTAAGCTTTCTTCGTTCGCATTCATGTGTATATTCTTGCATTTGCATACTTATTTTAAAACCTATAAAAAACTGAAAATTTTTAAAAATTATAAAAATTAAAACATTCAATTTTAGACATAATTGACTTAAGTTTAACAAGACGGTTAACTCGCTAGGAATAACTAGATCCAAAACTTAGTGAATTAAAAACCCTAAAAATAACCTTTCTTAAAATTTAACGGTAGAAAGTATATGTCTTTGTAGTTTATTTAGAAATAGGCAAATTTCGAGTTCACTTCTTGGGCTAAATTAAAATAAGGGAAAAGTATTGATATTTTTATTAAAGTATAAGTTTGAAAATAATTCCTAACTTTAAGTCTAAATTTTGAAAATATATACCCTACAATTTGCACAAACACGAACCTTGAAACTTGGAATAGTAGAAGAGACCTTGAAATTCTCTTGTCTAAAGTCCTTAGTATGAAGGAAAATAAAATAAAAAAAATACAATTGTGAATAAAGAGATAAAAAATGAACACTGGTTTTTGTAATTACTTAAGGCTGCAAAATAGAAAAAATATCTAGCGAGGGTGCTTCATCACCTAGTGCCTTAGACCAACTGGTTTGGGAGTCACTGCTAAAGCCTTAGGTGTTACAAGACTAGGAATTACGCTTTAATGTGCAAACACATTTTGTAATCGGTTGTTGGTACCTCAAGAAGTATTAACGATCGCATGAAGAATGTGTGAGAAATTTCATCTAAAAAATTCACCAATTGAAAAGTACTTTGGACAATGGACAAGAGTATAAGAGCTTGAATTGAATTTCCAAGTGTAGGGATGATATATACACACACGTAGGGGTATGTGATTGGGGTTTAGATAAGAGATAGGAATGAAAAATAAGACTTATATCTTTAATAAAGATGATAAAAATTCCTAAGTTGAGATAGAACCCTAGAAGGAAAACTTAAAAAATGCTAAAAGCTAAGTAAGTCTACAGAACATATATAATCTTAAGTTAAATAATAAGGAAGCGTGAAGAATATGGGTGGATAATTTCTGAGTCGAAGATATTAGAGTTCTTGTTAGAAAACCTAATTGGAGAATAAAAGTCAATGGGCCTAATTGATAGGATTTTGTGGGTAGTATCCGCTGAAAACCCTCAGGAGACAACACTCCTCATACTAGATACACCTAGAGGTTTAACGGCTTGTTGCACGAGCTCAGTGCAATCGCGTTTCCCTGCGAAAGTGAGGCTAGGTCTTTTTCGAGAATAAAATTAGGTTTGCTCGAGGACGAGCAAAAGATAAGTTTGGGGGTATTTGTTCATACCATAATTTTACATTATTTTATTCCCTATTCTTATTCAGTTTACAAATAAACAGGTGCTTTTGACCCATGTCTGCTACATAGTTGCAGGTTACAGGTTCTCGAAACAAAAACGGTGAGATTGATGAAAAAAATGATACAAAGTGAGACTACGACCAACAAATAGAAGAATCTTGATCAAGTCTATAGTTTGAAGACTAAACGAAGATCAATGGACAATTTCATAAAGCACAAAGGCAGAGCAAGATTTAAGGCTTCAACACGAAGCAACGGTAAAAGTTCACTACATTATTCACTGTGGAAATCTGGAAAAGAACCAGAAGACATTTTGAAGAACAAACTGAAGAAAACAGAAGACACCAGCAACAGACAGAACCCTAGGAAAAAGAAGCAAACAAGCTCACTTTTTGGCCACGGAACCGCGGCCAAACCTGGCCTATGGCTGCGGTTCCGCGGCCGTGCCTGACATGTGTCGGTGGAAAATTTGGTTGTTAGCGGCGCGTTGACTAGTCTTTCTTAGGGGGTAAATTTATAATTGCAGACGTGACTCGAATGTAACCCTAGGGTTTCTATGTTCTATAAATAGAAACCCTAAAACCTCTTTTTGAGGTATGCCTCTTTTTGTGCCTCATTTCATCTATCTAAATTCAGATCTGTAATTTTCTGTAAAGAATGAAAAGAGCATCAAATAAAAATTAGGAGTAAGTTTTCTTTTCATTGCCCTAGTTAAATTTTATTTCCATGCCCTAGGTAATTTCTTATCTGCCCTAGTTAGATCTTTCATTCTCTGCCCTAGTTAATTAGTTTTGAAAATGTTTTTTTAATTCCCTAATGAGTGAGTAGTCTCCTCGCTTGTTAGGGTTAGATTTGGGGAAGGCTTGAGAGATGAAGATCTCTCACCCCTTTCTTGCCCATCACACGTTTTTATAGGACTCCATGCATACATGCACACCGCTCCCTACGGCACCCTATCCCACGAGGCAGCGGTGATACCGTAGTATAAAGGACCTGTTGAGCGTGTTTTCCATAGAGGTTAGGGTAAGAATTAAGAAAGGAAGGACAAGAACCTAGAGGAAGAAACGAATTTTCTTCCCGATGGTACTAATCCACTTTATTAATTGTTACCATAACACCTAATAGATCTTAATTTGGGCATAGAAGGCGGTGAGGAATATTGACTTTCCAAACCTAACCCTAGCAAGATTTTGTTTAGATCAAACTTAGTTTTTAGATTTAATCAATCCGACACCAATCGGAATTAACTCGTTAGAACGATTTGAGAATACACAAAATCCCTGTGGACCGACCCGTACTCACCGGGTAGCTACCAAGCGACGCCGTTCTTGATTGCGGTTATAAATATTCTTTGATTCATCTTTTAAAAGCGCATACGCACGTAAAAATCATTCAATCATATGGCTGCCCCCACGGGCGCGACTCACCTTGACATATACGCAGCCCCAAGATATCTAAATCCATTGGCGGCTGCATAGGTATTGCGGCCATAGAGGGCTGAAGGCAACCCTCTGAGGTCAAATGGATCTCCTCTACGACATAGTTAATCTGGGGTAAGTCGGCATAATGAATACGGAGATCGGTTCTGAAGGCGTCGTGCAAGAGAAGCTGCGTCGACCCTGGATAATCTGGTTGTACCACAATCCCCACAAAAGAAGCGACTTCTGCTCCGGGTCATGATCCTTGATCAGTGCAAAAACTTCTCGGTCTACAGGCGCGTCGGCGAAAGCGCTCTCCGGACGAATGAATGGGAAAGAATTGTCGTAAGACATAGTACCTGCATGGGAAGAACGAGGGTTAGCTGTCAATGCAACAACCCAAAACCTAGTACTTGGTACTTTAAATTCGTACCGCACTGCAATGCAGTAGAAAAGGACCAAGGGGGACCCACACAATCTAGATGATGGCTCATCATTAATAAAACAGTCTCATCATTTGATGAGACAGTCATTAAATGAAGAAATCCTAAAAGAATTCTCATTTAATGAGCGCCCCTTAGGCCAAGGAGTAAATCTCCCTTGAGAGCAGTGCTCTACAACAGATATGACATCTGTCATAATTAATCATGAAGGGAACAAAAATTCCCCCAAAGAAAAAAATTCTGAAGAGCCATTGCTCTGTGAAGATGATAGAATTATCCATCAAAACCCTAAAAGTAAAGCTTTATTGAGTTAAAAAATTCTGAAGAGCCATTGCTCTGTGAAGACGATAAAATTATCCATCAAAACCCTAATAGCAAAGCTTTATTGAGTTAAAAATTCTGAGGTCTTTAAGATCTGCAAGATGAACTATAAAAGTTCTTCTCTAATGGGTTAAGAAACCCTAAGAAAGATCTCTTTAGATCTATGATTTCAAGAGAGCAAAGCTCTTTTAAGAAAACCCTAAAAGTTTCTTTAGATCTATGATTTGAAAAAGTGCAAAGCTCTGTTAATAGGTGAAACCCTAGATTATAAGATAATCTCTTCAAAGATTTGATCTTTACCTAGATTTTTGATAGAGTTCTGACTCTAAGAGAGTTCTTAAACAGAGAGCTTGGCTCTGAAAGGGAATTAATTCTCAGAAAAACAAACAAGAAGATGAACATAGGTCATCTCAAGGGCCAAAGGCCCTATTTATAGGCACTAAGAGCCGTTTCAACTTCTAAGTTGATCTAATGGTAAAGATGCTGCCACCGCTGCACTCACGTGCAAGCCACGTGAGTGCAACGGTGGGAAGGCATTTATTCCCCAATCAGAGCAAAACACTATTCAAAATTTTGAAATTTGAAATGAAGCAGTGCTTCAAAATAGCGCCAGCGCTAAGAGTCAAGGCACGAGAGCGCTCGCGCTCACAGCGCCAGCGCTAAGAGTCAAAGACTCTGCATCAGCGTTCACATGCAAAACACGAGAGCGCTGGCGCTAGCAGCGCCAGCGCTAAGAGTCAAAGACTCTGCTGCAGCGCTCACGTGCAAAGCACGAGAGCACTAGCGCTGGAACTAATGTTCCCTGCCGTTGGATCAAAGATCCAATGGTGATTTAAAAAAAATCATCACCAAGATATAGAATAAGTTCTGTATGGGAAAAGATTTTCCTAATTTTATTAAAAACAAGAAGATTGCCATCTGTAAAACAGAAGCCCTACGATCAAAGATCCAATGGTGAGGAAACATCCCCAAATCAATCAGAGAAAGATCTCTTTAACTGATTCAATAAATCAGCCTACCCTATAAAAAGGCCCCAAGACTTCAAGTCTTGCAAAGAGAACCCCCCCCCCCCCCCACAAGCTTTGAGAAATTTCAAAGAAAAGAGCAAGCTCTGAGAAGAAGAACTTTTCTTCAAGGTAAAAACAGAGAGATAAAAAATATCTCATCAAAGAAGAAGAACATGGTTTTTTTTAGATCATAGATCTATAAGACAGAGATCTTTCACAAAAAGAGATCACAGCATCTCATCACAAAAAGAGATAACAGAAGCGCCTTAACGCTCCAAATCTGGCGCTCGGCGCCAAGCGCGCCACGTGCTCCTCACGTGTGTACTACTTAACAGAAGCGCTCTGCAATCATTGACTGGCGTTCAACGCCAAGCGCGCCACGTGTTCCTCACGTGTGCGCTAGTTAACAGAAGCGCTCTACGCTCATTAACTGGCTCTCAGCACCAAGCGCACCACGTGCTACTCACGTGTGTGCTACTTAACAGAAGCGCCTTAGCGCTCCAAATCTGGCACTAAGCGCCAAGCGCGCCACGTTCTCCTCAAGTGTGAGCTACTTAACAGAAGCGCTCTGCGCTCATTGACTGGCGTTCAGCGCCAAGCGCGCCACGTGCTCCTCACGTGTGCGCTACTCAACAGAAGCGCTCTACGCTCATTGACTGGCGCTCAACGCCAAGCGCGCCACGTGCTCCTCACATGTGCGCTACTTAACAGAAGCGCTCTGTGACTGGTGCTCAGCGCCAAGCGCGCCATGTGCTCCTCACGTGTGCGCTACTTAACAGAAGCGCTCTACGCTCATTGACTGGCGCTCAGCGCCAAGCGCACCATGTGCTCCTCATGCGTGCGCTAAGAGAACATAAGCTGTTCTTTAAATAAGGCCCAAAGCTATAATGAGGGCTCAACACTCAATAAAAGACAAAAAGCTTGTCAGAACCCAAATAAATGCTCAGCATTATTAAATGAAAAAGGACTGAGCCTAATTAAATGTCCAACATTTTAACTGAGTGGGCCGAGCCCAAGTTGGCCACAGATCCCTAATTCAGATTAATTGAGCCCATATGCTCATAAATCTTTGATCTTAGTCCCAAACTTGACTATAGATCTCCCAAACAATATTGGTTCAAGGTTACATCTCTTCACTCCTCTGATATGTGTTGTTGTAATCCTTCAACGTCTTCAGAGAGGTGACGGGTCCTGACAACCAAACATTCCATGGACTGTGGGGTCCTTAAACTCATGGAATATGATGTCCTTAAACTTTACGGACTGTGGGGTCCTTAAACTCATGGACTATAATGTCCTTAAACTTTACAGACTATGATGTCTCTAAACTACCATGGACTGTGAGGTCCTTAAACTCATAGACTATGATGTCTTTAAACTTTACATACTATGACGTCTTTAAACTGTCATGGACTATGATGTTCTTAAACTTTTGGACCGCAACGTCCCTAAACTAAAACAATAGAGTCCAAGTGCTCTTTTGTTGGATCTAAATGATCCTGTTAAGTATATCTTAGTCTAAAATTAGACTAACGTATCCTTAACAAACGTTTAAGTTGATCTTAGTCTCAAATGAGATTAACGATCCTTAAACCCAACCCAAAACCAAATCTAAGAAAATACGGATTTGGACTAATCCATGCCCTATGGGCGAAAACATAAATTAGTCTCCGTATACAATCCACGGGCAACCAAAAATAACACAAACACACACGACTCGAAATGACCATCTGGAGAAGGAGAAAGTGGTTACCACGATACGGTAGCGTAATTAACTGCAGGGGCTTGCGCCTGCAGGGAAGAGCATCCCCATAATCAAAAACCTTTCATAATGAGGGGGAATCTGACGAAGTCTGTTATATCGTCCGCATCCGTCTAAACCTTCGATACATGGTGCCATAAATCACCTTGGCATCTTCGGAGAGGTGGACGGATAAATCCAAATAGTATCTGCCCCCAAATTCAGGCAAGAAGACCTACGCGGCTCCGTCTCCCGTATTTCGGCGGAGAACAACATGTATCCAAGTCGAAGCGTTGCTTGACGACAAGAAAGTCAGGGGTTGACATGTATCCGAGTCGAAGCGTTACTTTACGACAGGGAGGTCAGGGGTTTGACATGTTTCCGAGTCGAAGCATTGCTTTATGATAGGAAGGTCAGGGGTTGACATGTATCTGAGTCGAAATGTTGCTTGACGACAGGGAGGTCAGGGGTTGACATGTATCCGAGTCGAAGCGTTGCTTTACGACAGGGAGGACAGGGGTTGACATGTATCCAAGTTGAAGTGTTTCTTGACGACAAAAAGGTCAGGGGTTGACATGTATCCGAGTCGAAGCGTTGCTTTACGACAGGGAGGTCAGGGGTTGACATGTATCCGAGTCGAAGCATTGCTTTACGACAGGGAGGTCAGGGGTTGACATACCCCGCTTTCTGCGGTGTCGGGTTGACTCTAGATTGTCTGTGAACCGTGGAGTCTTAGAACTAGGGATTGTGCCGTAGCTCTGATTGGTGGTGTCGCGTCCGTGCCCTGCTGGCATAAGGAGGAACGCCGTTATTGGTCTTCTGGAATGCAGATGTTGCTGTTGAGCTCTGACTTTCCCTTTTGACAGGGTCTGGTGGGGGACATGTGGCTTTCTTTTCGTTTATGCCCATGAATTGTATACAGGGGTCAGTATGGTCTCGCCTGTAGGGCAAAAGTTTTATCATTGTTTTTATTTCTTTCTGCGATGCTCTATCATTTCATCTTTTTATATCGCGAAAGTCGTGATTGCCCAATCATTTTGGCTATTTTTCGCGGTGCCTGATTGAATGATTCTTTGTGTGTTGTGTTTTGAAAATGTGTAAAGATCACAATCAAAGAATTTTTGTTAACCGCAATCAATAACGGTGTCGATTGTAGCGCGTTAGTGAATACGGATCGTCCGCAGGGAAAATGTGATCCGTTCGAATTTGATTTAGATGAATTGAAAATTAAAGAGAAAAGAAAAGACAATTCAATTCAAGATTTTAAAAAATGAATTTCAAGAATTATCTAGATCTAAATCAAGAAAACTCAAAATCAAGAATCAAGAATTGATGATATCCAATCGAATTAGGTTTCAAGAATTGAAATGAGGCTCATAGGAATCGATCAAATCTATAGACGTGATGAAAACTAGTGATTACGTTTTCTTATCCATTAATGATTTGATACTAGATCGATGACGATCAATCGAGGTTTAAGGATCTTTTGAAGGAACTAGGGTTTCTTCATCTCATCCTTTGTCCTTTCGATGAATCTCATTCAAAAACTAGCCTCTAGTAAATTGAATCACCAATCGTCGATCTCTAATTAAGAGCGAAAACATTCAAGAAAGCATCTCGCTCGAAACTAGATTGTCGATGATTCAATTTACAAGAGTTTACAAAACTTATAGGAATTAAGAATCGTTTCAAGATTTAATCATCATCATCTATTGATTCTCTCGATTCCTCCACGAGCGGAGTTTTTACTCAAGCATCATATCAAAGAACACAATCAAGAATTGAGATCTAATCATAATACTCAAATATATAAGTAAGCAAGATAAAGAAATTTCACCTTTTATTTATCAACAATTTTGTTACAATTCTCTCAAGATCTACAAGAGGAAAGAACTCGATCGTCGATTTAGCTCCGCATCGTCTCCGTGAGTCGCGGATCGTCTTGGATCACTTGCTCGGTTGAAGATCGGAGTCGCTTCTAAGAGGTTGAAGGCTTCTTGCTTGATTTGTACTCAAAGATCTTGAATTTTGCTTTGGTGATTGGATTAGGGTTAGGGTTTGAATGCACAAGTTGTGTCACTCAACTTGTGGGATTTTGGCTCAATTTTCAACAACCTTGAGAGTAAGCCTCAAGGTCCTTTTTATAGCTTTCATTAGCTTCCCCTAGAAGCTTGATTAGGATTAGCTTCCTTTAGAAGCTAGGTTAGGGTTAGCTTCTTTGATAAGCTTGGAGGTTAGGGAGAAGCTTCTAGGCTTAGGTAGTTAAGTGGCTTGTTTAAGAAGCTTGGAAGTGTTTAGCTTGAACAAAGAGCTTTGCTGTCCGGACAGAAGCTTCTGGAAATCTCTGGAATTTGCATTGGCTTGAAGAAGTGTGGGCCCTGAGAGAAGAATTCTGAAACGAAGCGACGCTTACGTCATCATCACGTGGCCGCGGATCCGCCGCGGGAAGGGCCATTCGGCCGCGGATCCGCGACCCTTTGGAGGCTTCACTGCATGATTTTCTCAGGTTGGGTTTGTGCTGACTTTTTGGCAGTTTTCTGATGTGTGGAATCTTCTAAATATTTCTTGTTTACTGCCAGATCACAAGTCTTGGACTTGGCGTATTTTTCTCAGCACTTTATCGGTTTTGGCTCTTTTCCTGGAATTTCCTGCACAGATTTTCGAGACAAGTGTTGCGATACACAAAGATTATGCGTGCAATGATAAACACTCAATTTCCCTCAAAATGTCGGTTTTAAAGTATAACACATGTTATTTGGTATTTTACAGTCAATTTGCTAATATGTTCTATATTTATTCCGAATACCTTTAGATGATTGCAAATAGTAGGGAAATTGATGTGTTAAAATGCAATATTTTCGACTGATCAAATTCCCCAAACTTATTTTTGGTCGTCTCGAGCAAATTGTTTTATTAAAAAGAGAAGGAGAAAATAAAGAAAAAGAAAAACTAACTAGCACACTATCGTAGGCAACACGATTGCACTGAGCACGTGCAACAAGCCTTTAAACCTCTAGGTGTCCCTAGTAGGAGGAGTGTTGTCTCCTGAGAGTTTTCAGCGGATTGCACCCACATAATCCCATAATAAAAGGAAAACCGTGAAAGTTACATATAAAGATAAGAATTATAAAAGAAAGACTTTGAAAATTAGAGTTTTCAACTATACTAGCTTTTCGGTTGTCATGAGCCCTATCTTAATAGTCATGAAAAGATGTTAGAAATCACATCATCCCTCAATAAAACATCGTCTTTATTCTTCATTCCTACCTTTCTTCCAAACACCGATCATATAACCATATGTGTATAAAGAACATCCCTACACCCGGAGAATTCAATTCAAGCTATCATACTCTTGTCCATCTGCCTTGGTACTTTTTAATTTGATGAATATTTATATAGATTTGCTCACACATTTTCATGCGACCGTTAATATTTCTTGAGGTACTAACCGACCGATTACTCATGTACTTGCTTATACGGTGTATTTTGCTCGTCATGCACACCTAAGGCTTAGCAGTGACTCCCAGACCAGTTGGTCTAAGGAACTGGATGATGAAGCACCCTCGCTATATTTTTTACTGCTGCCTTAGTGATAACAAAACCAGTGTTCATTTTTCTTCACCATTTATATTTTATTCATTTTTATATTTTCCTTCATACTTTGGCTTTTAGACAAGAGCATTTCAAGGTATCCTCTACTATCCCGAGCTTCAAGACGTGTGTAAGTGCGTATAGTATGGTATCAACTTTCAAATGTTTGGCTTCCAGAATAGGAACTATTTTTCAGACTTATTTTATCCTCAGATTGGTGACTTCCTTCATCTTACTAACCCTTGGGACAACGGCTCATAACTACTTATTACTAGTTCGTTTAAGAAAACTTCAAATTTTCTTGGTTTTCTTAAATTTTTCCAATCTTTTGGATGTAATTTTTCACTATCTAATCTTTTATTATCTTATTTATGTACAAATTTTTAATTTTTTTATATATATTTTTATAGGTTTTTTTTAAAAATGTTTTGTGCTTATGCAAAGTATGATGCAAATGATGCGAAAATAAGCACAAACCTCCCCCAAACTTGTTTTCAACAGTGTCCTCACTGTTGCCATCCGCTATATCACAAAAAACCTGTAAGCCTGAGAGGAAATTTATTAATGGAGGAAAAATATATTAAAGTGAAAATCCTCCCCCAAACTTATTCTTTTGGCTCATAATTTTTGTAAAAATTTTCTTTTCAAGAGCCAGATTATCCCCCCCCCCCCAAACTTGAGTTAAGCCATGTTAATCTTTGAAAATTACATGAGGGGGTCAAAAATTATTGGTCGATGCCAAGCTTTGCAAAGACCGAAGGTCAACACCAACCATTCGAAGATTTTATCAATGTAGTGCTCTGGTTGGTGGAATAAGAAGTAGGGAAAGGGTAAGTGGTGGAATAGAGTGTGTTTGTGTTTCGTTTTGGAGAGACGACACAGTGTATGTGATGGATTACTCGCATTCTTTTTACAGTCCAGAAGAAGGAGTGGAGGTTCAATTTCATTGTTTGGGAGATGATTCATCTCAACACCCGTGCTTTTCAAAAATGCGAGTTCTTCAGTGAAAATTTCCTCAAAAGTCTCATCAATACCCCGAAGAATAATGTCATCACAAAGTGCGGGGTGATCTTCAAACTCCAAAAAAGGTTCATCATCGACGTTAGATGTTGACCCGGACAACTCGAAAGAAGGGTCCGTATGTATATGATACATAGTTGGGTCAAACAACAGCATATGAAAAGAGTCAAGATCAGTATCATGAGGATCGTTAAATTCGCTGTTGTCGACATCCATTAATTCGACAGAACAGACCTGAGAAGTAGGTTCGGAGGGTAATCTTCCCAACTTGTAAATGTTCAGCTCAATTGACATATTCCCGAAGGATAGGGTCATAGAGCCATTATGACAGTTGATGATAGCATTGGAAGTGGCCAAAAAGGGGTGACCAAGGATCGCCGGAATTTGATTCCGTGGGTTTGCTACAGGCTGCGTATCAAGAATAATAAAGTCCACAGGGAATACAAATTCCCCGATTTTTATTAACACATCCTCCAGTTCACCCCTAGGTTTAGTGATAGATAGGTCAGCCATCTGAAGAGTGCAGTGAGCTGGTTTCAACTCTCTGATCCCTAACTGCTCGTAAACCGAGAAAGGAAGCATGTTAACACTTGCGCCAAGGTCTAGTAGAGCACGGTTGATGTGTTTGTCCCCAATAAAAATGGAAATAGTAGGATAGCCAGGATCCTTACGTTTCCTCGGTAATTGTTTGGGAAAAACTGTGTCTATAGTCTTTGACATGAAAATCTTCTTGGGCACTTGAGTCTTCCTCTTCCTAGTGCACAAGTTCTTAAGAGTTTTCGCATAGGATGGAACTTGTTGGATAGCATCTAGG
The DNA here is from genome assembly GCA_030015575.1 of Agapanthus africanus. Lineage (NCBI taxonomy): Eukaryota > Viridiplantae > Streptophyta > Magnoliopsida > Asparagales > Amaryllidaceae > Agapanthus > Agapanthus africanus. The sequence continues at coordinate 193,605,234 of CM057339.1, read as the reverse complement.
AGAGGGATGTTGATGTTAACTTGCTTAAACATGTCCACAAGCTTCTCCATTTGGGCATTGGGTTTGTTGGATCTCAACCTATTTGGAAATGGAGCTCTATCAATAAGTGTTGGGTCCAACATTTGTGGAGAAGTTTGTGGGGGTGGGAAGGATGAAGTGGGTGGAGGGTTCGAGCCTTTGGGAAAACGGAGACTAGGCTCGGAAGAAGACGGTAAATTAGAAGAAATAGGACAAGAAGTAGAAGTGGAAATGGAAGTGGAAGTGGAAGCCTGGGGTTCACTTAATTCCTCAACATCAATCTGTTTACCCACATGATTGTCTAGCACTTTTCCAGATCTCAACGTGGTAAATGCATCCACATTAGTGTAATGTGAAGGTCCAGGATCAGGTCGGGGTTGAGATAGAAGATTCTCTTTCTCTCTAGCACTCAATTCGGCTGTTAACAGTGGAATTTATGCTTTCATCGATTTAATAATCTCACCTTGGGAGGCGGTGGTTTTCTTTATATCATCGATAGAAGACTTCAAATCAGCCGAAATTTGAATAGAATTTGTCAGAAGCAAACTCATGGTTTGTTCAAATGCAGAGGTGTTATTTGTACCGGCAGAAAAAGGATCAAAATTGTTGGCCGTATTTTGAAAAGGTTGCGATTGAAAGGGGTGCTGACTCAATTGTGGTGGTTGCTGTTGTGGTGGAGGGACCCATTGAAAGTTATTCTGGTTTGGATCCGTGTATTGAGTTTGGTGTTGGATCCAAGAAAGATCAGGATGATTCCTCCAATCTTGAGTATATGAGGAAGAAGAAGGATCGTTTCCAGGTCTTTGCTGAAATGCAGCATTAGTGTGACCTTGAAACGGTACATTCAAAGGACATTCTTCCGTCAAATGTGAAGGGTTTGAACAGCAGCCACAGACAGTTTTGGGAAGTGTGTATTGGTTTAGGGAGGCTGAAGCGATTTTGTTTTCTATAGCGTCGAGCTTCCTTTGTATTGCGGCCATTTCGGCTCTCATTATGACGGAAACATCGAGCTGATTGACATCTTCCCTAGGCGGTGGTGGTCTAACACTTCCCCATTGTAATGTGTTTTGAGCTAAATCTTCTAGGTATTTCCAAGCTTCACCATCATCTTTAGATAGGAATTGGCAATGGCACATGGTTTTAAGCATTTGTCTAGTCGTGAGATCAATACCCTCATAGAGAATTCGACACAAATCCCATCTGGAGATTCCGTGATGAGGGCATTGTAAAAGAAGATCCTTGAACCGTTCAAAGCATTTCCAGAATGGTTCATTGGGAAGTTGGGTAAATTTGAAGATTTCGCTCCGAACACGGCTGGTCTTGTGATTGGGATAAAATTTCTTAAGGAATACTGCAACAAATTCATCTCATTTTGAAATAGAATGTGCGGTTGTATTATAAAACCACTTCTCAGCTAAATCGCACAAAGTGAATGGGAGAAAACGTAAACGCAGAGCATCCAAAGACAGTTGTGACGTTCCAATCATTGCGCATACGTTTTCAAATTTGGAGATAAAAACGTATGCGTCTTCAGAATCAAGACTGTGAAATTTGGGTAACAGTTTGTGTCACGCCCCGCTTCCCAGAGTACGCTTAGATGGGCACATGACATAGCCAACCATGCTACCTGTGGATAGGAAAAATCCTTCCACAGTCACATTACGGTTGTAGAGATATCAAGAACAGGAAAGTAAACTAACTATCTAGTACATGTCCATAAGCCAGAGTAAAAGAGTCAAGAAATAACAATATGCGGAAGCCAAAAGATACAATAAATGAAACACCTGGAAGTGAAACTACATACCGACAGGAACTTCACCGCTTGTCTAACAGCGGCAATACTCCTGATCAGTCTGCAACAAGGTATAAGAATCTGGGCCATGCAAAACCCAGACGTCAGCGCGTCATAACATCAAGCAATAATATATAAACAGGGTAGCAAGACATGCAAGTATGATCATAAAAGGTAAATCAAGTGTAACAGCAATGTAAATCAGGGCAGTGACAGGTAGTGTGCAGTGAGTAATCTAAACTGGTCTATTGGGTTAAATACTCTCAAGTCTTTGAAATCAATTTGATGAATCATCGATGTAACTCAATAGTATCCCATGCATGCCCGGGACCACGGTCTACAGACTCTCGGGCTGAAACCGAGACGTGCCGCTAGGCACTAACAGGAAGGAGTACAGACCAACGATGTCAGCTGCATCGTCACGAGGCGGGTCTAGCCACTAAAACTGATCAGTATAAGCGAGCAACTGTCGAGTTACAAGTCAGGATTTCATCATTGATTTCCCCATGCCCCCAAGTTATATGTGTCAAGTCAGGTATTCCGTAATCAAGAACTAATGCCAACACAGGATCAGGTAAGAGCAGGTTTGTCTGGATAGACAACAGGAACGGTCCATGAGGACTACATATCAGGTTTGTTGGCATTAGACACAAGATCAGGTAACGGGTCAATCCATGGTACAACAGGTCAAGTCAAGTAATGTATAAAGGTGTCATGTCATGTCAAGAGTGTACGGTACCATGTCATGTCAAGTAGGAAGTGTAACAGGTCATGTCAGGAAGCACAAGATGTCATGTGGGTGCTCATAATCAAACTAACATAAGCAGGTGTATAAATAAACAAGCATGGGTACTATCAGAACAATAAACTGGAACATGTAATATGATATGCAAATAGATATAATTTCAAGGATATGGATGCACAGTTATCGAGTAGGCTTACATTTATAGTTCCAATATTAATTAGGATGCAATTTATTAAACATGGAGTGTTAATATCACAGTATTATGTAGTAATGTGATCTATGGATGCAATTATATGTATCTTAAATGCGATGGATGCAAACGGGTATCCGAAAAGTTATAAAACTATAAAATGGTAACGTGGGATGTGCAACTAAGCAATATGTGATATAAATATTGATATAATAATATTAATATGGATAGCATATTCAAAGCGATTAATAAGTATAAAAGTGGTATTGATTAACTATGCACAAGAAAGTTCCGTTCAGAAATTCAGCGTCACCCTAATTTGTAAAATAGCTTAAAAATAACAAACGTTCTCCAAAAGGGACGTGTCTTATACCAAAACAAAGATAATTCAATAAGGTTTTCATTTTTATAAGTATAAGCAACTCAGGTGGTACCTACAAAAAGCTATGAATATTCGAAATTGAAAGTTTGCTGCTGGAATTTCCCTGGACAGCAGTTTAGAGACATTTTCATTTGCATTTTACGTTATTTAAACAATTTATTTTGCAAGTAAATATTTCATAGAGTTATAGTATTCTGAGTTAGCTTCGTAACGAACTAAAGAACGTATACTAATGATTTTTCTATGATTTATAATGAATTTTATAAGGTAAGGTGTACAGTAAATTTCAGATTTGTCGTATCCGCTTTTTCAACGACGTTTCATGTGTAAACTATAATATTTTCAAATGTATAACATTATAAAATGTAGATTATAAACTAATTAAAGATAATAATAAGAAATATTACGACGATATATAATTTAAATGATATGGATGCAGTATAATGTAATCTAGTATGTCACAAGATAAGTTTTCATGATCTAGATTTAATATGATATAAACGGATGCAAACGGAACATCGAAACGTTATAAAATTAAACATGGGGCACTAGATTTAAACTATAGGTATGGTATTTATTTAAATAGGTATAAAATGAATTATATAGCATGTAGCAAGATTAACTTGCCTAGACGAAACAAGAACGGATGTGTACGGAACGTCCTTCGTCGGCGAAATATCGCGACGCGCACATGGTACACGGAACGGTTCCAAACAACGCACGAGGGTGATCACGCAAGTCAGGTACGTTCACTGGATCACTCGGATCGTCGGCGACGAGCACGGCTCCGGCGGTGATCACCGGAATCAAGAAACAAGATCAAGAAAAAGAAAGAAGAAAGAAGAAGAAGAAGTAAGAAGAATAGGTTGTGTATTAAATAAGGAAAGAAAAATTAACTAAATAAATTATATATAAATATATATATGCAGAGGAGGGAGAGAGAGAGGGGGGGGGAGAAAGGAGTTGTTAGTTTGTTAGGAAATTAGATTTAAAATTTTAAAAGATTTTTAGATTTAAAATTTTAGATATGAGGTTTCAGTTTGTTAAAGAAATCATATGAAAATATTTAAAATAAATTTTAAAATTAAATAAATTGAATTTTGGCGGGATACAAAAATATTTCAAAACGCGCCCGGGTCGGGTCTAAAATTCAGATTTAAAATACGAAAAATATGTGCGACTTTCAAAATTCAAAATGAATGCTCACGTAACGAAAATGCATACCCCCAAGAACGGATGCACGTACATGCGCGTAGCCATCCAAACACGTTCGTTTCACTGAACGGGACGAGAACAAGATGCGCGGATGCTACTACGGGGTTAGGGGTATCATGCAGGCTATGAAATGCAATTTTAAATTATTTTACTTGACCTAAAATGTTATATGGTAAAATATGCAATGCCAGGTAAAATGCCAGTATGCAGTATACATGAGATGCACGTGTCTATGTAACAACTCAGGGTAATCTATAAATATGAATCAAATAGGTTCAAGCAAGCGGGTCGGGTCGAATGCAATGTAAAATGTAAAATACTATTCGCACCCAAAACACGATAAATCAGGAAAATACCACAATTAAGGAAATACGAGAACTGGAATTGGTATAAATGAACTAGGATGTTACATTATACCCAACTACAAAAGAATTTCGTCCTCGAAATTCCAAAAACAAGAAAGGATAAACAATCAACAAACTACAAGAATAGATGTGGAAACTTCTGTCGGATTTCATCTTCTCGTTCCCAAGTTGATTCTCCATGCGTGCGATTTCCCCAAGAAACAAGTACGAGAGGGATAACCTTGTTCTTAAGAACATTTTCCCTTCGATCCACAATCAACATCGGTCGTTCCTCAAAGGTTAAATCTTCTCATACAGTCATCTATGAATGATCCAGCACGTGTGCTTCATCTCGAACATACTTACGAAGTTGAGATACATGAGACACGTCATGAACATTCGCCAAAGATTGTGGGAACGCCAAACGATACGTCACCTCTCCAATACGCTCCAAAATCTCAAAGGTCCAACGAGTCGAGGACTAAGCTTTCCTCAACTTCCGAAACGAATCACCCCTCTAGTCGGTGATATCTTCAAGAATACCAAATCACCAACGGCGAACTCTAAAGGTCTTCTCGATGTATCTGCCCAACTCTTTTGTCGGTCGTGTACTACTTTAAAATGATTCCAAATAGTATTAACCGCCTCAACTGTCTGCCCAACCAAATCTGGTCCCAACAATCTTTGTTCATCGACATCGTTCCAACAGACAGGTGAACGACACTAGCGACCATATAAAGCCTCGAATGGAGCTATCTGAATAGTACCCTGAAAACTGTCATTGTAAGAAAACTCCACTAAGTGTAGATTATCCTCCCATCAATCCTTGAAGTCTAACATGCAAGCTCTCAACATGTCCTCAAGAGTTTGGATCATTCTCTCTGACTGGCCATCTGTTTGATGATGGTAAGTTGTGCTAAACTTCAATCAAGTCCCCAAACTTTCCTGTAAGCTCCTCCAAAATGTGGTAAGAAACGGGTGTCACGGTCGGACACGATGCTCACCGGCACTCCATGCAATCTTACAATCTTCTGTATATACCGTTCTACCAAAGCTTCTGTTGATTGACCAACTCAAAATGGTATGAAATGAGCTGCCTTGGTCAATCGATCAACAATCACCCAAACTGCATTGTTGCCTTTTGGACTCCGCGGTAGAGCTGTCACGAAATCCATGGTTATATGTTCCCACTTCCACTGATCGGAAGTGGTTGCAATAAACCAGCAACCCTTTGATGTTCAGCCTTAACTTGCTGACACACCAAGCTCTTTGCCACAAAGCGAGCAATCTCCCGTTTCATGCCTTCCCACCAGAAATGTTGTTGTATATCTCGGTACATCTTCGTGCCTCCTGGATGTACGGAACATGCGGAATTGTGCGCCTCCTTCATAACTTCTTCGCGAATATCTCCTTTTGGCACACACAAATTGCTACCATATCGCAACAAACCATCTTCATGAATTAACAAGTCTGTTCGAAGTCCAGCTTCAACCTGTTCTCGAAACCTTTGCAATCTTGGGTTTTCGACTGCGCTGCTTTAATACTCTCGATCCATGACGACTGTACTTGTAGCTGCATCAACTGTCCCGTAGAATGCGATAGCACAACCTCCAAATCAAATCTTCAAAAGTCTTCAATGAGTTCCTTCTGCGTAATCAACATCTGAATTGCCGGTATCCGACTGAGTATCCGGTACAATGCTAACCTTTCCCGGATGGTACTTAAGATCGAAGTCGTAATCATCCGTCGGCTTCAACCATCTTCGTTGTCTCACAACTAGCTCCTTCTGAGCGAACACGTCCTATAGGCTTTGTGATTAGTGAATAATTCGACCCTTTTGTCCAAAGTAGTGTCTCTAAATCTTCAAAGCGAGAATCACAGCTGCTAGCTCCAAATCATGAGTTGGGTAATTTGTCTCATGGGTCATCAACTATCTCGATGCGTAGGCTATAACCTTTCCATGTTGCATTAAAACACATCCCAATCCTTTTCCAGATGCGTCGCTGTGAATCACCAATCCTCCGGAATTGTCTGGTATGGTCAAAATAAGAGCGGTTATCAATCTCTGCTTCAACGTCCCAAAAGCCGACGTACACTTATTTGTCCACACAAATGGTACCTCCTTGCACGTAAGCTTGGTCAAGGCTCAGCCAAGCGAGAAAAATTCTCCACGATCCTTCTATAATACCTGGCAAGTCCAAGGAACTTCTTATCTCCGCAACATTCTTCGGAATCGTCCATTCTCGAACTGCAGTGATCTTTCAGGATCAACGGCGATTCCATCTCCAGCTACGATATGTCCCAAAACTTTACTTCTTCAAGCCAAAACTTGCACTTGCTCATCCTTGCATGTAATCTTTCTTGCCTCCAAGTCTGCAGTGCGATCTTCATGTGTTCTGCATGCTCTTCAATGCTCCTCGAGTAGACCAGAATATCTTCCATGACCATTACTAAAACTGGTCCAAGAATGGTGAAAAGATTCCGTTCATCAAGTCCATAAATATTGCCGGTGTATTCGTTACTCCGAAGGGCATCACTAATACTCGTAATGTCCATACTGAGTTCGGAACGCAGTCTTGCAAATATCTTCTGACTTAACTCGGACCTGATGATATCGAACCGCAAACCCAGCTTCGAGAATACCTTCGCGCCACTAAGCTGCTCAAACACCTCGCCAATGCGAGGGATCGGGTACTAGTTCATAATAATCACTCGGTTTAATTCTCGATAATCAATGCACACCTTCCCTGTGCCATCTTTCTTCTTTACTAGAAGAACTGGAGTTTCCCCAGTTAAGTTGCTGCGGCGAAACCAACCCTTCTCAACTAATTCAGCAACCTACTTCCTGACTTCTTCTAACTCCACTGGTGCCATCGGGTAATATGCCCTTTGAGATTGGCGCTGCACCAGGAACAAGTTCAAGTGCGAACTCCACGTCTCGTCTCGGCGGTAAACCTGATATGTCTTCACACATCCATGAAACTCTCAAATATAGCCGGCGCTTCTTCCTTATCCACTGCCATTGACGAAAGAACCTTGTTTGTCGGCCTAGTCCTAACTCGACTGGCCCGACAGAACCGCTTCCTCCAGCAAAACAACTTCTGAATGTCCGGGAATCTGGAGAATCACCTTCCCTTCCTTACAATCAATATGAGCATGAAAAGTGCCGCGAAATCCCATTCCCAAGATAATAACAAACAAGGAAATGCACCAGGATTGAATAATCCTAACGCGAGGAAAAACAAGAACGAGTAAGATACCAAGATGACTTCATCCGAAGTCAAGATACTGAAGAGGGTTAACCACGGTAAACATGATTCAAGCTGGCGATGAAACAAAAACTGGTAAGCAATGAAACCGAGAGAAGCAAGGTACTATAACGATCATGGAATACGGAAGTGAATCAAGACCAGGACTCCAAGTTACTTAAATAGAGTACCGCATTGTAACTATGCTGCAGTTCATGGGCACAATTACATAACTCCACCCAAGTCGCCCAAATCCTAGTATCAGAATCAAGAAACAGGGAGAAACAATATAGAACCAAAAAGATTTCAGGTCGAAATGCAAAGTGGTTTGCATATCGCTCAAACAAAGGATCAAGAGAAGGATATGATTCAACAACCACGATAATCAAGGTGGCAGGACATGTTCCTAATCACGAGTATTCTGATTCGTGTATTGGGTCCAATACCCAACTACAAAAGAATCAACCCGATTAACCTATATCCTATGGCTCTGATACCAAAAGAACCATGTCACGCCCCGCTTCCCAGAGTACGCTAAGATGGGCACGTGACATAGCCAACCATGCTACCTGTGGATAGGAATAATCCTTCCACAGTCACATTACGGTTGTAGAGATATCAAGAACAGGAAAGTAAACTAACTATCTAGTACATGTCCATAAGCCAGAGTAAAAGAGTCAAGAAATAACAATATGCGGAAGCCAAAAGATACAATAAATGAAACACCTGGAAGTGAAACTACATACCGACAGGAACTTCACCGCTCGTCTAACAGCGGCAATACTCCTGATCAGTCTGCAACAAGGTATAAGAATCTGGGCCATGCAAAACCCAGACGTCAGCGCGTCATAACATCAAGCAATAATATATAAACAGGGTAGCAAGACATGCAAGTATGATCATAAAAGGTAAATTAAGTGTAACAGCAATGTAAATCAGGGCAGTGACAGGTAGTGTGCAGTGAGTAATCTAAACTGGTCTATTGGGTTAAATACTCTCAAGTCTTTGAAATCAATTTGATGAATCATCGATATAACTCAATAGTATCTCGTGCATGCCCGGGACCACGGTCTACAAACTCTCGGGCTGAAACCGAGACGTGCCGCTAGGCACTAACAGGAAGGAGTACAGACCAACGATGTCAGTTGCATCGTCACGAGGCGGGTCTAGCCATTAAAACTGATCAGTATAAGCGAGCAACTGTCGAGTTACAAGTCAGGATTTCATCATTGATTTCCCCATGCCCCCAAGTTATATGTGTCAAGTCAGGTATTCCGTAATCAAGAACTAATGCCAACACAGGATCAGGTAAGAGCAGGTTTGTCTGGATAGACAACAGGAACGGTCCATGAGGACTACATGTCAGGTTTGTTGGCATTAGACACAAGATCAGGTAACGGGTCAATCCATGGTACAACAGGTCAAGTCAAGTAATGTATAAAGGTGTCATGTCATGTCAAGAGTGTACGGTACCATGTCATGTCAAGTAGGAAGTGTAACAGGTCATGTCAGGAAGCACAAGATGTCATGTGGGTGCTCATAATCAAACTAACATAAGCAAGTGTATAAATAAACAAGCATGGGTACTATCAGAACAATAAACTGGAACATGTAATATGATATGCAAATAGATATAATTTCAAGGATATGGATGCACAGTTATCGATTAGGCTTACATTTATAGTTCCAATATTAATTAGGATGCAATTTATTAAACATGGAGTGTTAATATCACAGTATTATGTAGTAATGTGATCTATGGATGCAATTATATGTATCTTAAATGTGATGGATGTAAACGGGTATCCGAAAAGTTATAAAACTATAAAATGGTAATGTGGGATGTGCAACTAAGCAATATGTGAAATAAATATTGATATAATAATATTAATATGGATAGCATATTCAAAGCGATTAATAAGTATAAAAGTGGTATTGATTAACCATGCACAAGAAAGTTCCGTTCAGAAATTCAGCGTCATCCTAATTTGTAAAATAGCTTAAAAATAACAAACATTCTCAAAAAGGGACGTGTCTTATACCAAAACAAAGATAATTCAATAAGGTTTTCATTTTTATAAGTATAAGCAACTCAGGTGGTACCTCCAAAAAGTTATGAACATTCGAAGTTGAAAGTTTGCTGCTGGAATTTCCCTGGACAGCAGTTTAGAGACATTTTCATTTGCATTTTACGTTATTTAAAAAATTTATTTTGCCAGTAAATATTTCATAGAGTTATAGTATTCTGAGTTAGCTTCGTAACGAACTAAAGAACGTATACTAATGATTTTTCTATGATTTATAATGAATTTTATAAGGTAAGGTGTACAGTAAATTTCAGATTTGTCGTATCCGCTTTTTCAACGACGTTTCATGTGTAAACTATAATATTTTCAAATGTATAACATTATAAAATGCAGATTATAAACTAATTAAAGATAATAATAAGAAATATTACGACGATATATAATTTAAATGATATGGATGCAGTATAATGTAATCTAGTATGTCACAAGATAAGTTTTCATGATCTAGATTTAATATGATATAAACGGATGCAAACGGAACATCGAAACGTTATAAAATTAAACATGGGGCACTAGATTTAAACTATAGGTACGGTATTTATTTAAATAGGTATAAAATGAATTATATAGCTTGTAGCAAGATTAACTTGCCTAGACGAAACAAGAACGGATGTGTACGGAACGTCCTTCGTCGGCGAAATATCGCGACGCGCGTACGGTACACGGAACGGTTCCAAACAACACACGAGGGTGATCACGCAAGTCAGGTACGTTCACTGGATCACTCGGATCGTCGGCGACGAGCACGGCTCCGGCGGTGATCACCGGAATCAAGAAACAAGATCAAGAAAAAGAAAGAAGTAAGAAGAAGAGGTTGTGTATTAAATAAGGAAAGAAAAATTAACTAAATAAATTATATATAAATATATATATGGAGAGGAGGGGGAGAGAGAGAGCGGGGGGAGAAAAGAGTTGTTAGTTTGTTAGGAAATTAGATTTAAAATTTTAAAAGATTTTTAGATTTAAAATTTTTGATAAGAGGTTTCAGTTTGTTAAAGAAATCATATGAAAATATTTAAACTAAATTTTAAAATTAAATAAATTGAATTTTGGCGGGATACAAAAATATTTCAAAACGCGTTCGGGTCGGGTCTAAAATTCAGATTTAAAATACGAAAAATATGTGTGACTTTCAAAATTCAAAATGAATGCTCAGGTAACGAAAATGCATACCCCCAAGAATGGATGCACGTACATGCGCGAAGCCATCCAAACACGTTCGTTTCACTGAACGGGACGAGAACAAGATGCGCGGATGCTACCACGGGGTTAGGGGTATCATGCAGGCTATGAAATGAAATTTTAAATTATTTTACATGACCTAAAATGTTATATGGTAAAATATGCAATGCCAGGTAAAATGCCAGTATGCAGTATACATGAGATGCACATGTCTATGTAACAACTCAGGGTAATCTATAAATATGAATCAAATAGGTTCAAGCAAGTGGGTCTGGTCGAATGCAATGTAAAATGTAAAATACTATCCGCACCCAAAACACAATAAATCAGGAAAATACCACAATTAAGGAAATACGAGAACTGGAATTGGTATAAATGAACTAGGATGTTACAGTTTGATGAATTGGGGGTTGATTTCAAAATTTTCCCCGTTGGCAGGTGGTATAGAAAGACAGGTAGGAAGGGGAACACGTGAAGGATAGCATCTCTCTTGGAGAGAAATGGGTGGAGGATTCTGCGCACTTGCGGACGGTGGCAGAGTGGTGCAAAAGTTTGATGGAAATCCGTCCATCGCGGTGGTGGTGGGAAAAAGAAAATGTAGAAATACCGACTTTGGGGTCGATAGGGGAAAACGCGGACAAGACGGGCACTAGAATCCCATGTCCAGCCGAGCTTGCACTAATGGTTTAGCACAAGTGGCAGCGTTGTGATAATTAGAGGAAAAATGGTTTGGTGTTTGTTTTGAAAAATACGGTTTTTGAAAAATAAAATCACAAAAAATGCACACACCACCTTAGATCTAATGGTCACCTAGGTCAAGTCACTAGACTGCTCCTAGACTTCCAGAAGACAAGTTGCAAGATAGATCCTCTACTGTCTCTTTGCCCCTTCTGTGGCCAGGTAAGTGGGAGGTTCTCCACTACGTATGTAGTGGGCATAATTAAGTAACCGCTTGCCTTAGACACACTTGCCTTAGACACCACAAAAGAAACGCGGATAAGCAATAGATTACCCACGACCTTCTTCTGTCCTAATTGAGCGCGACGGTCTTTAGAGTCTTGTCTAGATATTTTTTAATTAATGAAGGTGATGCGGATGCAGTTTTGTGATTTTTGGGGCTTAGGAAGGGTAATAAACTCCCTACCTAATCTGAATTTGGTCTTTGCCCCTTAATTTCCGTATTAAAAAATGCAAACAACCAAGATCAAAACACGCACAATATTTATTTTTGCGACGCTGCGAAGCTTCTTTAGTGCCGCGGAACCGCCGCAACAGGCACACTCTGGCCGCGGAAACGCGATGCAGTAGTGAGATCTCTACACAAAATTTTGTGCAGCTGCTCCTGTTTACTTGCTGAACTCTCTGGAATGTTCACAATATTTTTCCTCTTGCTCCACAGATTCCAGATTTCCTCGCAACAAATCATAACGAATCGTTTCGTGTTTGCGCGAATTTTGATCTAAAAATTCTGATTGAATAAATTTTTCAACTCAAATTTCAAAGACGAACAAATTAGCACACGATCCCCGGCAACGGCGCCATTTGATTGAATGAAATCTCGGTGTGTAGATAGAAAATGTATAGAAATCACAACCAAAGATATTTGTAAACCGGAATCAATAACGGTGTCAATTGTAGGTTCGTTAGCGAGTGCGGATCGTCCACAGGGAAAGTGAGATTTGGTCTTAATTGATTTAGATGAATTGAAAATTAAAGAAGAAAAGAAAAGAGAATTCGATTCAAGATTTAAAAGTGAATTTCAAGAATTATCAAAATCTAGATCTAATATCAAGAATACTCAAAATCAAGAATCAAGAATTGATGATATCCAAATCGAATTAGTAATCAAGATTTGAAATGAGGCTCGTAGGAATTGATCAAATCTATAGGCGTGATGAAAACTAGTGATTACGTGTTCTTATCCATTAATAATTTGATACTAGATCGATGACGATCAATCGAGGTTTAAGGATCTTTTGAAGGAACTAGAGTTTCTTTATCTCATCCTTTGTCCTTTCGATGAATCTCATTCAAAAACTAGCCTCTAGTAAATTGAATCACCAATTGTCGATCTCTAATTAAGAGCGAAAACATTCAAGAAAGCATCTCGCTCGAAACTAGATTGTCGATGATTCAATTTACAAGAGTTTACAAAACTTATAGGAATTAAGAATCGTTTCAAGATTTAATCATCATCATCTATTGATTCTCTCGATTCCTCCACGAGCGGAGTTTTTACTCAAGCATCATATCAAAGAACACAATCAAGAATTGAGATCTAATCATAATACTCAAATATATAAGTAAGCAAGATAAAGAAATTTCACCTTTTATTTATCAACAATTTTGTTACAATTCTCTCAAGATCTACAAGAGGAAAGAACTTGATTGTCGATTTAGCTCCGCATCGTCTCTATGAGTCGCGGATCGTCTTGGATCACTTGCTCGGTTAAAGATCGGCGTCGCTTCTAAAAGGTTGAAGGCTTCTTGCTTGATTTGTACTCAAAGATCTTGAATTTTGCTTTGGTGATTGGATTAGGGTTAGGGTTTGAATGCACAAGTTGTGTCACTCAACTTGTGGGATTTTGGCTCAATTTTCAACAACCTTGAGAGTAAAGCCTCAGGGTCCTTTTTATAGCTTTCATTAGCTTCCCCTAGAAGCTTGATTAGGATTAGCTTCCTTTAGAAGCTAGGTTAGGGTTAGCTTCTTTGATAAGCTTGGAGGTTAGGGAGAAGCTTCTAGGCTTAGGTAGTTAAGTGGCTTGTTTAAAAAGCTTGGAAGTGTTTAGCTTGAACAAAGAGCTTTGCTGTCCAGACAGAAGCTTCTGGAGATCTCTGGAATTTGCATTGGCTTGAAGAAGTGTGGGCCCTGAAAGAAGAATTCTGAAGCGAAGCGACGCTGACGTTATCATCACATTGCCGCGGATCCGCCGCGAGAAGGGCCATTCGACCGAGGATCCGCGGCCCTTTGGAGGCTTTACTGCATGATTTTCTCAGGTTGGGTTTGTGCTGACTTTTTGGCACTTTTCTGATGTGTGGAATCTTCTAAATATTTCTTGTTTACTGCCAGATCACAAGTCTTGAACTTGGCATATTTTTCTCAGCACTTTTATCAGTTTTGGCTCTTTTCCTGGAATTTCCTGCACAGATTCTCGAGACAAGTGTTGCGCTACACAAAGATTATGCGTGCAATGATAAACACTCAATTTCCCTCAAAATGTCGATTTTAAAGTATAACACATGTTATTTGGTATTTTACAGTCAATTTGCTAATATGTGCTATATTTATTCCGAATACCTTTAGATGATTGCAAATAGTAGGGAAATTGATGTGTTAAAAATGCAATATTTTCGACTGATCAGTGCCCAATCATTTCGGCTATTTTTTCTTTTTGCTTCCTGTTTTTTATTGCGAGTTGCCCAAACATTTCGGCTATTTTTATATACATATATTTTACTCGCCGATTTTTTTGCAAGTTGCCTCATCATTTCGGTTATTTCATATGCATTTTTGGCTCGACGATTTTGTTGCGAGTATGGCACTCAAGACCTGATACCAATCTTAGCATCAACATCGCTGCGACTGGAATATTGCCAGAAGTGAATCATCATTTTCCTTGAAATGACTTGGAATTTGCTACCAATTTAAGCATCAGCATCGCTACAACTAGGATATTGCCAGGAGCGAATCATCATTTGCCTTTGTCGATTTAAACAAAGATGGCATAGCAAACAGGGTTAGAATCCTGTCGACTAAGGCTTTTGACTTCATGAGCCGTAAGGGTCCCATGAAGGGGTTTCTCCCTACGAGTCATGTGGATCTTGTAGGTGCATTTTCTCCTTAGGAATCGTGAGTATTCCTAAATGTGGGTTCTCTTATAAGTCGTAAGGATCTTACAAGAGTGTTTTCTCCTTATAAGTCGAGAGAACTTACAAGTGTGTTTTCTCCTTATAAGTCGAGAAGACTTACAAGTGTCGTTCACCACATGAGGACATCTCGCGCCATTGATGGAACTGGATGGGGGAACGTTTATTTGTGCCCGTGGATTGTATACAAGGGTTAGTGTTGAGCCGCTTGTAGGGCAGTCTGGAAAATGTGATGGCTTAAGAACAGGTTCAGATCTCTATAGGTTAAAGCTTTTGAATTTTATGAGCCGTGAGGGTCTCATAAGAGGTTTCTCCTTACGAGTCATGAGGATCTCGTAAGTGTAATTCCTCCTTAGGAATCGTAGGGATCCGTAAGTGTGTTGCTCCCTTGTGAGTCGTAAGGATCTCACGCAGGTGTTTTCTCCTTACTAGGTCAAGAGGACCTTGCAAATGTGCACGAATTTTTTTACGAGCCTGCGCTCTCTCGGGTTTTCACAAACTCGCCAGTAGCCCTGCTGTTTTTACTCACGGAGCCCTTTCGGGTTTTCATCCGTGCCCATTTTGCTTGTGGACGTACTTTTTTTTTGGAGTCTGCGCCCTTTCGGGTTTTCACAAACATTGCTGGTAGACTTGCTGTTTTTACTCATAGAACCTTTTCGGGTTTTCATCCGTTCCCATTTTACTTGTGGACGTACCGTTTCTTTTGGGTCAGCCCTAGGATACTGCGGTTTGTAGTAGTGTAAGGACGTTTCGGTCCGTCGCTAGTTTTAGGATATTGCGGTCCACGGTGCCTTGTTTGAGGAAAAATTTTGTTTGGTACTACTTTAAGAGTTTTGACTCAAGAAAATAGTGAGCGGACACAAGCGTCGTCATCTATTATTGACCTAAGTTGCAACTCGTCAAGCGTAGTATTTCTCAAGGAATCGGTCGTTTATTGGCCGAAAGGGTCTTTCGCCATGCATGTCCATGAGCAAGTAAGCTCCACCCTGGTAGACTTTATCTATTATGTACGGGCCCTAATAGTTTGGCTCGAATTTCCCTCGTTTGGCACGATTGGGGATCATAGGGCTTTTAACGACTAGCACGAGTTCGCCTTGGAAGAATGATCTTGGCCTAATCAATCTTTCGTATGAGCATGTCATCTTTGCTTTGTAAGCCTCCAGGTTTTGCTGCTCTATGAGACGAGTTTCATCGAGGGAGTCAAGCTCCTCAAGTCGAAGGTGAGCATTTTCTTCATCTGTTACCTCGCAATGAATTGCCACTCGTAGAGAAGGTAGCTCTATTTCCAAGGGGAGTACCGCTTCGGTGCCGAATACCAATGCGTATGGCGTTGTATTCGTACCCGTCTTGAACGCGGTTCGATACGCCCAGAGATCTTCATGCAATCTTTCATGCCAGTCTTTTTTTATTTCTGGACACCGCCTTCTTTATGATCATTGTCAAGGTCTTGTTGAAAGCCTCAGCTAGACCGTTAGCTCGGGGATTATAGACCGAAGAGTATCTCCAGTCTATATTATGCTTCTGTGCGAAGCGGCTGATTTTTTGACTTCTGTAGGCCGGCCCGTTATCAGAGATAATCCGTCGTGGAGTGCCGAACTGGTAGATGACGTATGCCTTGAAGAAATGGAGGATATTCTCCGTCTTCACTTCCCTTAGCGGTACTTCTTCTGCCCACTTAGAGAAGTAATCGGTTGTCGCCAATATAAACCGATGTCCTTTGGATGACGCTGGTTCAATGGGCCCGATTATATCGGTTCCCCACATTTCGAACGGCCCACTAGCCACTGTTGTGTGTAGCAGGTTTGGATGCTGGTGGATGAAATTTCCATGAACTTAGCATGAGTGGCATTGCTTCGCATATTCGAGGCAGTTCTGGATCATCGTGGGCCAATTGTAGCCCATTCTTTTGATCTTTAGTTTCATCTTTGGCCCGGCTTGATGAGAACCGCAGAGTCCGTCGTGAGTTTCTTAGACGACTCTCCTTGCTTCTTCCGGTCCCAGGCATCTTAGACATAGAGAGTCGAACGATCTCTTATATAGGGTATCATTGACGAAGGCGAAAGACAGAGTGCGTTTCATGAGCTGATGTCTTGAGGATGCATCTTCAGGTGTTCGACGGGATTTGAAGTAGTCTATGAAGACTTCTCTCCAATCCTTAACCATTTCTTGGTCCTCTATTTGTAGGGCCGTTTTCTTGGTCGCTTCCCTTTCTTCAGACGACTCCGGAGATATTTCTGCTGATAAAAGAACCCGACGGCTTTACACAACGATCCTTACATCATCAAGGTTTTCGTCAGCCAGTTCTTTAGCGAGTTTGGATAATACATCCGTCTTGCTATTTTCCGTATGCGGTATGCCTTCTAAGATGTAGGAAGGGATTTAAGTCAACAATTGTTGCACTCTCTTGCCGTACTTTACCAACTCTGGTTTGCACGTTTGATAGTCATCGTTTACTTGACTAACGACCAGCTGGGAGTCTCCGTATATAAGGAGGTTTTCGTTACCCATGTCGACAACAATCTCAAGACCTGCTATTAAAGCCTCATATTCCGCTTCATTATTTGTCCTTGGCTCTGTTAAGGAAAATGCAAAGTGCATTATCCCTCCTTGCGGAGTCACGAAGATAAGGCCTACCCCAGATTTGATTATAGGGGTGTTGTCCTGTCGCTTCTTCATGGAAGATGCTCTGTCGAAATAGAGTTCCCATCGGGTATCACTCATTCATTTCTCGCCGTTGATCGTGTCAAACGCATGCTTGTCCGACAATTCAGAATTTATGGGTGAATCGGCAGCTATCGGATGCTCAGCGAGGAAGTCGGCGATGGCCTAGCCTTTCACTGCCTTGAGAGGTTGGTATGTTATCGAGAATTCCATTAAGAGTGGGGCCCATTTAGCGAGCCATCCCGTTAGTATGGCTCTCGACATCAAATATTTAAGAGGATCCACTTTTGATATAAGATGGATCTCATGCACCAAGGCGTAATGCCGAAGCTTCGTTATCGTAAAGATCAAAGCCAGGCAGTGTTTTTCGATAGGGGAGTAGTTGTTTTCTCCTCCCAGTAGAACTCGGCTCTAATAGTATAGAGCTCTCTCCTTCCCTTGGTCGTTCTCCTGTGCCCATAACGCGCCTAAGGAACCTTCAAGGGAGGTTGTATATAGTATGAGAGGCTTTCCTTTGACCGGAACGGAAAGTACCGGCGGATTCTGCAAATACTGCTTGATTTCGTCCAGTGCGCTTTGGCATTTACGATCCCAAATGAACAGGATTCCATTCTTCATCAAGTGACTGTAAGGACGACATTTTCCAGAGAGGTTGGCTATGAATCGTCGGATATACACGAGCTTCCCTTGGAGAGACCGCAATTGTTTTAGAGTCCTTGGAGCAGGCATTTCCATAATCGCCTTGATCTTTGATGGATCTATTTCGATGACTCGATGTCGTATGATGAACCCTAGGAATTTGCTGGAGGAAACTCCAAACGTGCATTTCAAGGGGTTCATCTTCAGGTTGTACTTACGAAGATGTTGGAATACTATTTTCAAATTGTAACATTTTGGAAAACTTAGAATTTTTTTATTTTAAAATTTTATTATAAAAATAATAAAATCGATAAGTTTATGTGAAATGATATCGCTTATGAATTTGGGGTATCGGAATCATATCCGAAAAATGTAATTATTTTGATAAATATGAATAAGCGGGTGATATCAAGAAAATTATATTTTAATTATATTTTATCATGACATTTTAATTGTCATTAAGCTAATAATATTTAAGTAAAAGAATTATCAGTTCATATCCTTTATATTATATGAAATTGATTTATGATATGAAGGTTTTGCTTATTGTTATATGACACATATCATTATATGTTAACCCTTACATAAAACACCTCCTCTAGACCTTGCTTTAAACTGAACACCACCTCCTTCATTTCCTTTACACCTCCTTCTTCCAATCCAACACCTCATCCTTTGCATGAATCATCCATGCTTCACCAAGTGCCACCTCCTCCTTTCTCTACACAAACCCTTACTCTTTTCCTTATCTCACCCTCTTGGTTCAGTTCATAAGATCAGAAATTTTAAAGAGAAAGAAAGGAAAAGAAAACTTAAGAAAACACAAAGAAAAATAAGAAAAGAGAGAAGAGAAGAAGAACAAGTGCTAAGGATTTTCACCATCACCCTCTAGCTAGGAGCTAAGGACTTGGGCATCTTGAGGGAAACATTCTAAGCAATCTTTAGAAGGTATAATCTCTAAAACTCTTTAGAATTCTAGTTCTAAAAAGTTAAATATAGAAATCGGATATCGTATTTTGATAGTTTAGCCTCTGTGTGAATCTGCTATAGGTTAGAGGTAAGTTAGAAAACTCAAACAATACCTGGACCTTATAATTTAAACCTAGACTAACCCATAGGAAGACGGACCCATCCCCTCGGATTTTGGCCGGCGACCAATAGGGAAAATCCGATCTCGCCGGATTTCTTGAAGAGTTGGTTTGTGTGGTTTTTAGGGTAGGTCTGTGAGTATGAATTATTGTGTTTGATATTGTTTAAATAAGTTAGTTTTTCAGTGGGTTAAATCTGTATGTTAATATCAGTTTGGGGTTAAAATTCTTAGATACGACACGGACATATCGTACCATGAGTTCTGTTTATATATATCTTGACCAGAAAAGGGTTAGCTCAGACTAAACTTAAGTTTTGTAACTAATGATACGTAGCATGTCTAGCTGTGCTGCATCATAAACTAAGTTTTTGTGATAATTTAGCTGCTTTAATTGAATCTGGAACCACTAGGTATGATCAATAGAAAATCCAGCAAGATCAAAAGTATACTGAGACTACTAGGAAACACCACTTGAAACCAGAGCCCCACACTCACCACAAAATCCGGCGACCCACTTTCAAATTCCGGCGACGCCGGCCCCCCTTGAAAGTTTGATATTGGTTTCTCTCCTGTAACTTTGTTTTAGTATTTTATAAGCCTCTGTGTTGTTTATGTTGCCTAATTATTCATACAGATAAATCTGGGAATGTTTTAAAAGTGGTTTTACCAAAATTCAGATATTTACGATACGGAGTTTCCGTATTTTGATGTTGAAACTGAACCGTTGACGTTTATACATTAACGGCAGATGTATATTGTCGTTTTTGGGCTAAGTGCACTGTAGGTTCTAACCTACGGGCGTTTGGCTTATTGTGTTGGTTTTCGATATGATATTTACTTCTATGCGATTTAAATACGAATATAGGTACGATTCGAGGATTCCGAGACGACGTGGGCGATATAGCAGCATGGATTCAGCGAACTTCTAAGTTGGTGAGTAGATTTATATCTACCGGGGAAGTCGGGTGGATGGCGTATAGCACCCCCGCAACCTTATAAATATTATTATGATTTCTAGTTAGTATAAGAGTTATCCAAGACATTGATATAGTATCGTATCTTATATGTCCTTCATTGCATAAAATTCATATCTAGTTTAAGGGAGACATGTGCATAATGATTAGATCCGTATGATATAGGTATGAATTGATAAATTGGTACGAGGGATCACGCCGTACTTAAGATGATATGGATATAGCGATAGGATGAGCTATATTATAAGGAATTATACATATTGGAACTGATGAACTTGGTATGCCGAATAACGGCCAAATTATTCTTTGACTGGTATAGATAGATTATGTTCTGTTTTAGGATATAATACTGGTATGAGCTATATTATTTTAAAAACCCCGGTTCGTTGTCTTTTAAATAAAATACCAGGATGCGTGTCAATTTCTAAAACAAACATCTCTTTTAAATCTTAGGCAGCTTCCTTATTTTAAACTTAACATTCCGATCATTTCTAAGAATAATGGTATAGCTCATAACAAGTAATTACAATAAGTACGTTAGACTTCTTATAGGGTTGTATTACGTATTCTATATTATATGTTTCCGCGTTATGCACACTCTGATAGAACACTGCACAAATACCAATAAGTACTATGCTGCACAAGCACTTAACTATATGTTACACTACAACTCATTGGTATTGCCATGTCACTGTAGAATCGTTCGGTTATATATGCGTTAATATGTAGATTGATACACCGTAGAACACTTGCACAAATACTAATGATTTCCATGTTGCACGAGCACAGACGCGTACGCCATACTACGCATCATTAGTAGTGCCATGACATATTAGAATTGAATTCGTTATATTATGTGGTATGATTACGTAGTCTTTTCCTATTCATGTTGTAATACTATAGATGATGTATTTGATTTCTTGAGATTTCTGAGTATTCTACTCCTGATGATATATATATATATATATATATATATATATATATATATATCGGTGGTATGAGACACTGTTATATATATACATATATAGTATATCATCAATGCAATCTATGCAAGTTTCTTATTCCTCACTTGATATTTTTATATGATGGAAAAACGTCCACCATGAGGTTTTTGTTTTCTGATTTTAATATCCGAATCGAGTCGGTGGGTATACGGTTACGGATTTATAGATTTTAATATCCGAATCATGTCGGTGGGTTTACGGTTACGGATTTAAAATTTTAATATCCAAATCGAGTCGGTGGGTATACGGTTACGGATTTATATTTTTATCCAGACTGAGTCGGTGGGGAAACAGTTGGATACATGGTAGGCTTTGATTACAAGATCGTTCGAGAAATGATGCCTGGGATATCGGGTGGCGATCATCTGTTGAGATGGTGTCGACGGTATCTGTAGTTACGTGTCGATGCTGGACACGAGAGATTTCGGATTTCGATGTCGATGCTGGACATCCATATTTTTATTGATGTGATCATTATCTTGTGGTACACGGTAGATATGTATTTATTGGATTCCACCAGGACTGATCCGGGGGACAGTACCTGCATATGTTTGTACAGACATTATAGACAAGAAAGGAATTCCAATTGGGATAATAGATTCATGATTTTGAATCATATGACATTGAGATATTATACATGTGATTGCATGATAACTAGTGTTGGACTTTGCATATCATATAGTATATTGATACGGATTATGATAGTACTATACTTATGGCCTAGGTATCGTCATGCATTTCGATTTCTACCTTTAGATGTACTTTTATTCACTGAGTTGGCAACTCATCCCCGTTGTGCCACAGTTTCTTGTAGGTATTTCCGCTTGGATTGTCAGCGGCTTGGGCATACATTCTTTTCAGGGATTGATGGGTAAGTGAGTTATTATTGTATCATACTCACTCTTGATTATTCTTTTATTCTTGTATCTAGTGGAAACTCCATCAACTTTGAAATGATATACTATGGACTTAGAATCGAGACTTAGAGTTTATGGGTGGTGATGTCACACTCTTTAGAGTCGACATCTGTTATAGATTTGTTTAACTGTTCCGTCTTTCAGACGTGAAAGCTAGCTTCCGTTGGGATGCTATTTTATTTGGTTGTATTGTGTTTTTATAAAAATGTAAAGGAGGTGATGACAAGTTTCAAAAAGTCATAAAGATTTTTCAACATACGATGTTATTTTAAATTGATATTATCGGCTGATTATATTAAACCTCACCTCCAATATTTTCAAAAAAGGTTTAGATTCCGGGTTTTGGCTTACTTAAACCGCGTCGACGTCTTGAGATGTCACGTGATTTAAGTGCCGGTCACGTGCCATATTCGGGTCGTGACAAAGTTGGTATCAGAGCGTTTGGTTTAACCTTTGTTCGAGTTTAGGTTGACTATATGGAGTCTGGGAATATATTTTGTTACCTAGGCTTGACCTTATAGGACTTGGACTTGACTTTGGGGGTCTTATACCTGAACTTTCGTTATATAGGATGACCCTTGTTGATGGAGTAGGTACTAAGTAGAGTGACATACCGTACATATGTTCCGCGACATATTTACGATATGATACTCCATCTAAGTTACCTTAGGATTTTATCTTGAGATCTTTCTTCTATTCTTTCCGTTGATCTATCTTCGTCAGTGCATGATTGAGTGTTTTGACCACCATGTTATGAGGGCCGAGAGGGCTGCTGTTAGAGATGCGGTCAGAGCAGACTTGTCTGGGACAAGGACTGACCGGGGTGACTTTTCGATGATATGGATACATGTCGTTTATTCGTATTTGATCGAGTTCTAGTAGTAGAGCGAGTTTTCTCGGGATCCGCACGAGATGGCGGAGTTATTGCTAGAAATCAGTCGGACGTGAGGCGTGATGTTTTCCCTCCCTGAAGATCATGGTGTTGTGTACTGTCTAGGCAGCAGTACCAATCCTTACTGAGATTATAGAGAAGTTGCTTCCAAAGTTCGAAAAGTTAAAGTTGACGATGTTACAAGTATAGATAGATCCGCAGGATTCATAGCCGTTCAGGTGTGGAATGGTTAGGAATTTTAATCCATTGTGACGCTTCGATACGAGGTCGGCGAAATTAATGTACTTCTTTCGATGGGGTTGTTAGACCAGATGCAAGTAGTTCAAGAAGGAGATCGTACAGAAAGTTTTCCTCCGACAAATTGGGACGAGTCTTCGAAGGTGAGATTAGCCAGAATTCTCTACAGAGTATCAGAAGAGGCGGATTCCTGTTTCCGAGTTTGAAAGACTCCGAGTGGGTCATAACCAAGTATGACTTGCAAATTCGCGTGACGATGCAGATACACTCCTTAAGTGATTGATACAGTAAATTTATGGAACAGTAGAATGGTGCAAAAATTAGAGGGCAGTTGTCGACACAGTAGATGTTGAAGATTTGATGATGCGTGCAACTACATTTTAGTAGGGAATCAACAAGGAATGATAATGGTTATGGAATGGAAAACAGGTCAAGAAATGAGTGCTAGTTTCGGGCAGGTTGGATAAATGATTTTAGCAGAAGACTTGGTGGATTCTCTTCCAGGAGCTTATCATAAATAAGATTGGACTGGGATTGGTTGTTAGCACATAAGCTGAGGACAGAAATTTCCGTTATCAACATGTTACGTTACGAAGGACTGGACTACGGTTGAAGAAGGTGTGATAGGATGTATCCACAATAAGACGAATGGTGTTGTCGCTCCTCACCGGGCGATCGCGTAAATAAGCTATGGTATTAGAGATCTGCAAGAAGAACCAGAATTCAAAGACAGAGAACGTTAGAGCGTGGCAGACGGCAAGTAGTAGTCCTTGCTATGCCAATTCCGGTGGTATAAACACCTTCTGACATTGAAGAAAGTAAGCTTCGATGTCCTTTGAATTCGATTTACGTTTTTATAGTCTAAAACATTCATTTTTAAACTATGGAGTACGGACAACTCGACGTACGTGATTTGAAATATGTATTTTGAAGAATTGAGGATCAAATTATGTTTTGTGCTCACCAGGTGCACTTGATGAGATTTCTATGTACAGTAATTTCACCTTGATTTATACTTTGTGCACACCAGGTGCACCTGTTAAGATTTTCATGCATGGTGACTGCACTCGATTGAAGTGTTATGTACACCGGATGCACTACACTGATTTTTCCGTGCACACCAGATGCACATGGTTAAAAAATTATATATATATATATATATATATATATATATATATATATATATATATATATATATATATCCTAGGTATACTTGGTTTGATTTCATGCACATCAGTTGCACGTTTTGATTTTTGCACACTCTAATGCACTTGATTTTAGTTTTGTGCACCTTTATGCACTTGAGATATAATAGTGCACTTTGATGCACTTGGTTTTGATTTTTTGCAACCGATACACTTGGTATTATTCTGTATACTTTTAATTCCATGCAAAATGGGTGCAATGGATATCTTTTCGTGCACGCCTGTTGCACTTAGCGCTGTTTGTTTTCGTGCATACCGTGAAGTGTGGTTTGAGACTTACGTGCAAACCCATTAGGGTTGATTTTGTTTTCATATTTTGCATTTGATAGGGTATGTTACAGTTTTAAATTTTTTTTTTGATATATAAAAGAGTTTTTTGCCTGGTCGGGTGCACTGATATTGCACTATGATCATGGCATTGATTGTGTATACTTAGAATACACAACGGTTTTCGTATTTGGCAAAATTTTATCATAACTGGAGTAATTCTCAAAGCAACCGCTAGAGTTACAGTTATGAAAGATTATATCTTTTGAGTTTTCACGCACACGGTTGCGTTGTGATGCATTTTAGCTCATACGGGACTTTGGAGTCTGGTGATATCGAGCAAAGTTCATGTTTTAAAAAAAAAATTGGACCCCGGGAAATTGTTTTGGAATGAGTTGATTGGATTAAGAAAATGTTTTATGAAAGAGCTTTAATTTAAATTCGGGGACCGAATTTTTTTAAGGGGGAGAGACTAACATTTTGGAAAACTTAGAATTTTTTTATTTTAAAATTTTATTATAAAAATAATAAAATCGATAAGTTTATGTGAAATGATATCGCTTATGAATTTGGGGTATCGGAATCATATCCGAAAAATGTAATTATTTTGATAAATATGAATAAGCGGGTGATATCAAGAAAATGATATTTTAATTATATTTTATCATGACATTTTAATTGTCATTAAGCTAATAATATTTAAGTAAAAGAATTATCAGTTCATATCCTTTATATTATATGAAATTGATTTATGATATGAAGCTTTTGCTTATTGTTATATGACACATATCATTATATGTTAACCCTTACATAAAACACCTCCTCTAGACCTTGCTTTAAACTGAACACCACCTCCTTCATTTCCTTTACACTCCTTCCAATCCAACACCTCATCCTTTGCATGAATCATTCATGCTTCACCAAGTGCCACCTCCTCCTTTCTCTACAACAAAACCTTACTCTTTTTCTTATCTCACCCTCTTGGTTCAGTTCATAAGATCAGAAATTTTACAGAGAAGGAAAGGAAAAGAAAACTTAAGAAAACACAAAGAAAAATAAGAAAAGAGAGAAGAGAAGAAGAACAAGTGCTAAGGATTTTCACCATCACCCTCTAGCTAGGAGCTAAGGACTTGGGCATCTTGAGGGAAACATTCTAAGCAATCTTCAGAAGGTATAATCTCTAAAACTCTTTAGAATTCTAGTTCTGAAAAGTTAAATATAGAATTTGGATATCGTATTTTGATAGTTTAGCCTCTGTGTGAATCTGCTATAGGTTAGAGGTAAGTTAGAAAACCCAAACAGTACCTGGACCTTATAATTTAGACCTAGACTAACCCATAGGAAGACGGACGCATCCCCTCGGATTTTGGCCGGCGACCAATAGGGAAAATCCGATCTCGCCGGATTTCTTGAAGAGTTTGTTTGTGTGGTTTTTAGGGTAGGTCTGTGAGTATGAATTATTGTGTTTGATATTGTTTAAATAAGTTAGTTTTTCAGTGGGTTAAATCTGTATGCTAATATCAGTTTGGGGTTAAAATTCTTAGATACGACACGGTACCATGAGTTTTGTTTATATATATCTTGACCAGAAAAGGGTTAGCTCAGACTAAACTTAAGTTTTGTAACTAATGATACGTAGCATGTCTAGCTGTGCTGCATCATAAACTAGGTTTTTGTGATAATTTAGCTGCTGTAATTGAACCTGGAACCACTAGGTATGATCAATAGAAAATCCAGCAAGATCAAAAGTATACTGAGACTACTAGGAAACACCACTTGAAACTAGAGCCCCACACTCACCACAAAATCCGGCGACCCACTTTCAAATTCCGGCGACGCCGGCCCCCCTTGAAAGTTTGATATTGGTTTCTCTCCTGTAACTTTGTTTTAGTATTTTATAAGCATCTGTGTTGTTTATGTTGCCTAATTATTCATACAGAGAAATCTGGGAATGTTTTAAAAGTGGTTTTACCAAAATTCAGATATTTACGATACGGAGTTTCCGTATTTTTATGTTGAAACTGAACGGTTGACGTTTATACATTAATGACAGAAAAATATTGTCGTTTTTGGGCTAAGTGTGCTGTAGGTTCTAACCTACGGGCGTTTGGCTTATTGTGTTGGTTTTCGATATGATATTTACTTCTATGCGATTTCAATACGAATATAGGTACGATTCGAGGATTTGGAGACGACGTAGGCGATATAGCAGCGTGGATTCAGCGAACTTCTAAGTTGGTGAATAGATTTATATCTACCGGGGAAGTCGGGTGGATGGCGTATAACACCCCCGCAACCTTATAAATATTATTATGATTGCTAGTTAGTATAAGAGTTATCCAAGACATTGATATAGTATCGTATCTTATATGTCCTTCATTGCATAAAATTCATATCTAGTTTAAGGAAGACATGTGCATAATGATTAGATCCGTATGATATGGGTATGAATTGATAAATTGGTACGAGGGATCACGCCGTACTTAAGATGATATGGATATAGAGATAGGATGAGCTATATTATAAGGAATTATACATATCGGAACTGATGAACTTGGTATGCCGAATAACGGCCAAATTATTCTTTGACTGGTATACATAGATTATGTTCTGTTTTAGGATATAATCATGGTATGAGCTATATTATTTTAAAAAACCCGGTTCATTGTCTTTTAAATAAAATACCAGGATGCGTGCCAATTTCTAAAACAAACATCTCTTTTAAATCTTAGGAAGCTTCCTTATTTTAAACTTAACGTTCCGATCACTTCTAAGAATAATGGTATAGCTCATAACAAGTAATTACAATAAGTACGTTAGACTTCTTATAGGGTTGTATTACGTATTCTATATTATATGTTTCCGCGTTACCCACACTCTGATAGAACACTGCACAAATACCAATGAGTACTATGCTGCACAACCACTTAACTATATGTTACACTACACCTCATTGGTATTGCCATGTCACTGTAGAATCGTTCGGTTATATATGCGTTAATATGTAGATTGATACACCGTAGAACACTTGCACAAATACTAATGATTTCCATGTTGCACGAGCACAGACACGTACGCTACACTACACATCATTAGTAGTGCCATGACACATTAGAATTGAATTCGTTATGTTATGTGGTATGATTACATAATCTTTTCCTATTCATGTTGTACTACTATAGATGATGTATTTGATTTCTTGAGATTTCTGAGTATTCTACTCCTGATATATATATATATATATATATATATATATATATATATATATATATATATATATATATATATATATATCGGTGGTATGGGACACTGTTATATATATACATATATAGTATATCATCAATGCAATCTATGCAAGTTTCTTATTCCTCACTTGATATTTTTATATGATGGAAAAACGTCCACCATGAGGTTTGTGTTTTCTGATTTTAATATCCGAATCGAGTCGGTGGGTATACGGTTATGGATTTATATTTTTATCTAGACTGAGTCGGTGAGGAAACAGTTGGATACATGGTAGACTTTGTTGATTACAAGTTCGTTTGAGAAATGATGCCTGGAATATCGGGTGGCGATCATCTGTTGAGATGGTGTCGACGGTATCTGTAGTTACGTATCGATGCTGGACACGAGGGATTTCGGATTTCGATGTCGTGCTGTACATCCATATGTTTATTGATGTGATCATTATCTTGAGGTACACGGTAGATATGTATTTATTGGATTCCACCAGGACTGATCCGGGGGACAGTACCTGCATATGTTTGTACAGACATTATAGACAAGAAGGGAATTCCAATTGGGATAATAGATTCATGATTTTGAATCATATGACATTGAGATATTATACATGTGATTGCATGATAACTAGTGTTGGACTTTGCATATCATATAGTATATCGATATGGATTATGATAGTACTATACTTATGACCTAGGTATCGTCATGCATTTTGATTTCTACCTTTAGATGTACTTTTATTCACTGAGTTGGCAACTCATCCCTGTTGTGCCACAGTTTCTTGCTGGTATTACCGCTTGGATTGTCAGCGGCTTGGGCACACATTCTTTTCGGGGATTGATGGGTAAGTGAGTTATTATTGTATCATACTCATACCCTTTAATCAAACCATGCGACAGGCCCAATTCTACAACAGGATTTGGAATGTCCCCGGAACTCAGCGAAAATTGCCCAACGAAAAAATGGAAACGATTGGGCTTGGATATGTCCAGTCCGAGAAACGGGAGCAATCCATAACTGCCATGTCATAAAGGACCTTAATAAAGAAGAGGGTGCTCTTTTAAAAGATGTTGACGCTGAGCCAGAACGTGGTCCTGCCATAAAAATGCCGAGCCCGCCATTTGAAGAACAGATGGATAGGATAATAAGAGAAGCAAGTCAAAAGGTTCGGAACGATTACAGCCGCGAAATGGCCATTTACGAGAAAGCCAAGACGCAACGCCTCCTTCAGCAGGCTAAAGAGGATGACGATGCCCTCCACCGTCAGCCCGCCATGCATTCCCAAGACAAGAAAAAGGCTCGACGCAGAGGCAAAAACAAATTAAAGAACGGAAAAAACGTTCGACAACGGCAAAACGGATCCAAAAGGCCACGTGATAAAGAAAAGGTCAGCCGGAATCCGTCTTTAACAAAAAAGATGGGTTGAGCATATTCCTTCCCTCAAGACAAGACAAGGAAGATATTTGATCTCACCATGAAACATCAGATGATGACACCCCCGGAGTCCAGGCACCCTCAAGCAAGCGAAGTTCATCATCCTGATTATTGTTCCTATCACCGAGCGATAGGACATCCTCTTGAAGACTGCTTCACCTTAAAAAACTGGGTTGGAGACCAATATCGACTCGGCAGATTTGCTTTATCCAACAGTTGGAGGGTAGACCCACCGCAAAAGTATGTACCAAATGCAACGTATATGGCGAGAGTAGAACCAGATCAAAATCGGTCTTGGAAACGATCTCGTACCTGTAACGCGATAACGCTGTCAGAAGAAGGAGAGCGCGAGAATATGGATGACCTTTCCTGGTGCTTCGAAAACGAGGATGAAGAGGAATTGATCTCGGAATTTCCATCAGCACCAAAAGAGTTGGAAGATAGAATACATAGTACGGCAGACAACCTAAAGAAATCGACTTGCGGACGGCAAACGACCCATGGCCTACGTTCGTCAGTGAGTTGCTGTCTAAAGAACAGGTGGCTACGCTAAAAAATGTGCTTATGCAGTATAAAGACTGCTTCGCATAGAACTACTCCGAGATGTCGGGACTAGATCCAGAAATAGCTGTGCAAAAATTGGCAATATCTCCAGACGTCAAGCCAGTCAAACATGCACCAAGAAGAATGCGGCTTGAACTTGAAATGAGCATCAATGCCGAGGTCAAAAAGTTAATCGACTCCAGCATCATCCAGGAAGTTCAATACCCTGACTGGATTACCAACATTGTCCCAGTAATGAAGAAAAATGGGACGGTGCACATCTGCGTGGACTTCCAACACCTCAACAAAGCCTGCCCGAAGGACGATTTTCCCGTGCCGGTCACCGAGCTGATGATAGACAACTCGTCCACTCACGAAGTCTTCTCCTTTATGGACGGGCCTTCTGGGTACAATCAGATAAAGATGCATCCCGAAGACCAGAAGCATACCGCTTTCCGGTCTCCTCTGGGCATATTCTGCTACAAAGTGATGCCTTTCAGTCTGAAGAACGCCGGCGCTACCTACCAGAGGGCTATGACGAAGATCTTCGATGACCTCCTACATGAGATTGTCGAATGTTACATCGACGACCTCGTAGTGAAAAGCAAATCGCATGAGGAACACTGGGAGCATTTGTGTCACGACCCGAATGTGGCATGTGACCGGCACTTAAATCACATGACATCTCAAGACATTGACACGGTTTAAGTAAGCCAAAACCCGGAATCTAAACCTTCTTTGAAAATATTGGAGGTGAGGTTTAATATAATCAGCAGATAATATCAATTTAAAATAACATCGTATGTTGAAAAATCTTTATGACTTTTTGAAACTTGTCATCACCTCCTTTACATTTTTATAAAAACCCAATACAACCAAATAAAATAGCATCCCAACGGAAGCTAGCTTTCACGTTTGAAAGACGGAACAGTCAAACAAATCTATAACAAATGTCGACTCTAAAGAGTGTGACATCACCACCCATAAACTCTAAGTCTCGATTCTAAGTCCATAGTATATCATTTCTAAGTTGATGGAGTTTCCACTAGATACAAGCACCATGCCAGATTTCTTTCTCCACCTTAGTCTCCGTGGAGCGGTAACAGAGGATCGCATTTTCGTCTCTTCACCTGGGAGGGTCGCAAAATGTCTGCATCTCTTGCACGGTATAGGTATCGAGTGCGTCGAGTTCCTTGTGATGCTTTGGCGGGACCATTGCGATTTTCAAACTCTGATCATCTCCGATGAGGGCCTGCGTTGATGGGCAGACCGAGAATACCATGTTGACCTCGTCCTCGGAGTCACTGCCAAAAACTAGGATAGGGGTAGATGGTCTGGGCTTATTGTATTGGGGTAGCCCCAAATAAACTATTTCTTCTTCTTCCTCGGTATCACTTCCAAAGACCGGAATAATGGTGATAGCTTTTTGCTTGTTCTCCGGTTTATGGCATCTTTCCATATCTTCGAAGTCGGTGTTCAAACCATAATATTGCATTATTATATTCCCTAGTCCTAATTATTTTACAAATAAACAGGTGCTTTTGACCCATGTCTGCTACATAGTTGCAGGTTACAGATTCTCGGGACAAAAACAGTGAAAAAGACAAAAGACAATACAAAGGTGAGACTACGACCAATAAATGTTAGAATCTTGATCAAGCTTACACGAAGATCAGTTCATAAAGTACAAGGCAACGCAAGGTTCAAGACTTCGTCACGAAGCAACGGTACAAGTCCACTACAATTATTCACTATGGAATCTGGAAGAGAACTAGAAGCCTACCTGAGAAACAAAGTGAAGAAAAAAGTAGTCAAAATGCAAAAGACCAAGTACCAGAAAAATGAGCCCACAAAGCCTACATACGGCCACGGAACCGCGGCCAAACATGGGCTTTGGCCGCGGATCCGCGGCCGTCTATTGCCCATGTCGGTGCGAATTTCCAGAGGCCCTGGCGGGCGTTGAATAGGTCTTTTTCTTAAGGGGTATTTTTGTAATAGCAGATATGCGAGTCAATTGTAACCCTAGGGTTTCTATCCTATAAATAGAGACCCAAATTCTTGTATTAGGTTATGCCTCCTTTCATTAATAAAATTCAGATTTCTTTTGGAGAGCATCGATGCCTCTTTTCATTTTATCTATTCAGATCTAACAAGTCTTGTGTAAATGTTTGGAGAGAGCCATATGTAAAGTAAGTAGTTTTATTTAATTGCCTTAGTATAGATCTTTAATTCCTTGCCCTAGTTAGATAGTTAGATATGTTCTTTAATTCCCTAATGAGCGAGTAGTCTCCTCGCTTGTTAAGGTTAGCTTTAGGGAAGGCTTTTGAGAGATGAAGATCTCTCATCCCTTTCTTGCCCATCACATATAATTAATAGGACTCCATGCATACATGCACACACCGCTCCCTACGGCACCCTATCCCTCGAGGTAGCGGTGATACCGTAGTATAAAGGCCCAGTTGAGCGTGTTTTCCATTGAGGTTAGGGTAAGGATCGATAAAGGAAGGACATGAACCTAGAAGAAGAAACATCTTCCTAAATGGTTCTAATCCCCTTTATTGATAATTACCATAACTCCTCATAGATCTTAATTTGGGTGTAGAAAGCGGTGATATTTATTTATATTTCCAAACCTACCCCAAACCTAACCCTAGCAAGATTTAGATCTAGATAGATTTAGTTTTTAGATTTAATCAATCCGACACCCATCGGAATTAGCTCATAAGAACAATTAGAAAATTCACAAAATCCCTGTGGACCGACCCGTACTCACCGGCTAGCTACCAAGCGACGCCGTTCTTGATTGCGGTTTAGAAATATTTTTGACATACGAATCAGTCGGGAAGGAAGTACTTGGCGTCTTCGTATTTGCGGACTTCGTTTATGGAGAATGGGTTCAGTTTCCCCCGTCACTGTGTCCTCGAGGCCATCTTTGAAATACTTCATACACTGATGTTGTGTAGAAGGGATGATGTTGTATTCGTGTAACAAAGGCCTGCCGAGCAGAGCATTGTAGCAAGTCTTGACATCGATGACATGAAACTTGATGTCAGTGACGAGCGACCCGAAGTGTAATGCTAGTATTACAGACCTGAGCGTCCGTGATGACTGGGAATCAAAACCAGAGATGGTGATTTTATCTCGCCAGATGCTGAACGCTCATGCAGATTTCTTTTAACACCCTCACATTCAGAAGGTTGACGGAGGACCCGTTTTCAACTAGAATCTTCCTTATCTTAATGTTGCGGCAGTACCCGTTGACATATAGAGGACGGTTGTGCTAGCACATCCCGAGGAGGAGGTCCTCGTTGCTGAAAGTGATGTCGGCTGTGTGCATTTCTTCCAGCTCGTCCTTCATCTTTTTTCGGCAAGGAAGGCTTGAAACTGCCCAGGGTCCTGTAACGCCTTGATTAGAGAATCTCGTGCATCTTTAGACAAAAGAAGGGCATCCAAGATGCTCAGTTGTGAGGGTATCTTTCTCAGGTATGCCAGGACATTGTAATCCACTTTACTCTTCTTGGGCGGATCCTTGGCTACGAGCTCTTCGGCGACTCGCTTATCGAGGGCGATATCCTCGGGGAATTTTTCCTTTCCCTTATCTTTTTTGTTCGATCCCTTGTTTGTCGGTCCGAGATTCTTTTCAGGTAACGTGCGGTTACGCAACTGAATGTTCTCACAGTTCTTCGTCTCTCCCTATTTTCCTGAGGTGGATTCTTTGAAGAGAGGGACGAGTGATACTTCTTCGTCAGAATCACTTCCGAAGGTAAGAACTATCGATCCCGTGGCATCGACCATGTGACAGTTGCCGGCAGCTCTTTTATGCTCATCTGTCATGATTCTCCATTCCCGACAAGCTTTGCGCTTTATCCGCTTGAAATGTTGTCGGTGAGCGATGTACCCTTGCCACCACTTTTTAAAGGCCATACACACTTCAGTAGGATATGCAATCCCCTGGTGGTATAATTAGTAGTTAAGATGCACATCCGCTTTGTCAAGGTGCACATCGCCGGGAGTATTCCCTTTGAAAGATGGCAGCTTCATTCCCATGGACAAGGCTTTGGCGAACCGTTTCCTCGTCTTCAGCTTGCTTTTGTCTGTCTCGGATGTACTTAGATCTGGTTGGAGCATTTTGCAACCCATCCCTACCACGATTTCTTCAAATTGACGCCGACGCCTGGCCATTTCGAATATGGCCATTTCACGCTCTTGATCAGCTTTTCTCTTCTGACAGGCTTCGTTCAGCAGCATGTCGATCATTTCGTCAAACGGTTCCAAGGGTTTTGGTGCTGGTTCTGCCCCCAGCTCTTCGACGTTGTCTTCTAACACCGAGTAAGCTTCTTCGTTAGTTAACGCCAACTGAGAGATCATGTGGAAACTTGCCACATAATTCTCGGATTCTTGGACTCGTAGGGAGAAAATGCCTTTATGGGACCCTTACGGCCCATAGAATTGAAAAGCCTTAGGTGATAGGTATCTAAACCTGTCTCCTAAGCCACCAATTCCAAAATCCTCCAGGGGAAAATGATGAGTTGCTCCTGGCATTATTCCAGTGCAGCAATGCAGATGCCGCCCAAAAAAAAAACATTCCTAAATCCTACCGGAGCAAATGATGAGTTGCTCCCGGCATTGTTCTAGAGCAGCAATGCAGATGCTGACCAAAACAAAAATCCCCAAATCCTCTCATAGCAAATGATGATCCGTTTCTGGTACCATATTCCACTGTAGCGATGCTGATGTCAACCCAAATCAAATCAAATCAAATCAAACCAACAACCTCTGCGGCGGAATCATGCTTCGTCCTAGAATATACCCCGTGTCGAAATCATGCTTCGCCTCGGCATATCTACCTTCCTTGTCGGAATTATGCTTCGACTTGGAATCAACCAGCGATACTCCGTGCCGGGGACAAGTCGGTCAACGACACTCCGTGTCGGGGACAAGTCGAACATCAGCGACATTCCGCGCCGCTGACAAGTCGACCAGTGACACTCCGTGCCGGGGACAAGTCGAACATCGACACTCCATGCCGGGGACAAGTCGATCAGCGACACTCCGTGCCGGGGACAAGTCGAACAGCGACACTCCGTGCCGGGGACAAGTCGATCATCAGCGACACTCCGCGCCGGGGACAAGTCGACCAGCGACACTCCGTGCCGGGGATAAGTCGAACATCAGCAACACTCCGCGCCAGGGACAAGTCGAACATCAGCGACACTCCGTGCCGGGGACAAGTCGATCAGTGACACTCCGTGCCGGGGACAAGTCGATCAGTGACACTCCGTGCCGGGGACAAGTCGAACATCAGCGACACTCCGCGCCGGGGACAAGTCGAACATCAGCGACACTCCGTGCTGGGGACAAGTCGAACAGCAACACTCCGTGCCGGGGACAAGTCGACCAGCGACACTCCGTGCCGGGGACAAGTCGATCAGCGACACTCTGTGCCGGGGATAAGTCGAACAGCAGCGACACTCCGTGCCGGGTACAAGTCGAACATCAGCGACACTCCGCGCTGGGGACAATTCGAACAGCAACACTCTGTGCCGGGGATAAGTCGAATAGCGACACTCCGTGCTGGGGACAAGTCGAACATCAGAGACACTCCGTGCCAGGGACAAGTCGAACAGCGACACTCCGTGCCGGGGATAAGTCGATCAGCGACACTCCGTGCCGGGGACAAGTCGAACATCAGCAACACTCCTCACCGGGGACAAGTCGAACATCAGCGACACTCCGTGTCGGGGACAAGTCGAACATCAGCGACACTCCATGCCGGGGACAAGTCAATCAACGACACTCCATGCCGGGGACAAGTCGAACAGCGACACTCCGTGCCGGGGACAAGTCGAACATCAGCGACACTCCGTGCCGGGGACAGGTCGAACATCAGCGACACTCCGTGCCGGGGACAAGTCGAACAGCGACACTTCGTGCCGGGGAAAACTTAAACAACCAGCGACACTCAGTGCCGTCGACCGTCCATGTCATAAAAAGGGCAGTGCAGGCTTCCAACAAATCGGGAACCAAATCGCTCCGGGCCAGGGAAACGTCTGCCACGGACACTCCGTCCCGGAGACACATCAAGCGCCGACCGTCCATGTCGTAAAAAGGGCAGTGCAGGCTTCCTACAAAGCGGGAACTAAATAGCTACGGGCCAGGGAAACTTCTACCACAGACACTCCGCCTCGGAGACGCAAACGTCGACTGCCCATGTCGTAAAAAGGGCAGTTTATCCCAAAAAGTGGGAACCAAAGCAAGTCGCCTCCATGCGAAAGAAGATCCATCAATTTCATGCATACGACCCACAAATGGGTGTGCATTTATTGATTAGGGGCACTTTGTTGAGGTCGAAAATTGCACCCCGGTTCACCAAGTCAAAGTCAAGATCAACCCCAAACCAGGTGGGCCCAAGCCCATATCAAGTGGGCTCATGCTCGAGTCGAGCCCGAACATGAAGCGGTCAGCCCCCCATGCTGAAATAAAAAATCATGTAATAAATAAATTTTGATGTAATTTTTATGCATGAATGGGCATAAAGCCAAATTTTTGTAAAGCTCATGGCTTATGTGCAAAAAGAAATAGCACATGAGACATGGGATGGGCAAAATGCCATTTTGTAAAGCCCAAGGGGCTATATGTAAATGTGTAAACCTATATAAGGCAACATGATGATGAATAAAGCATACACTTCTCATTTTCTCTAAAAACTCTAGGGTTTGTGCCTCCTTCTTCTCCTTCCTCAAGGTTCTAAACCTTCTCCTTTCCTTTGAATTAAATCAAGAGTTTTAATCTTCTTTTTCAAAAACTAAATAGTTTTTCACCACAAAACCCACAAAGGAAAGCTCAGATCTTCCATTAGATCTCAAAAAGGGGAGACTTTTAAGTCTCACCCTCTTTTCTCCAAGATCCATCCTATCAAGAGGAGGAAGAAGGAGACCCATCTCCAAAAATCCAACTTTGGACAAAATCCCAGTTAAAAGAAAATCCAAGGCTCAAGAGAGAAGAACCTCTGAAGATTTTTAGGGAGTTCAACTCCGAGACCCAAATCCTCAAAGGAGTTTAACTCTTAATTCAGATCTTTAGGAGTTTGACTCCAAATCTAAATCCTTTGGAGTTTAACTCCACTCAAAAATCCACTTTTAGGAGTTTAACCCCCATTTCTGGGGGTAAAAACCCCTTCCTCTCGCTAGCGTCCAAAGCGCTGGCGCCCACGTGCCGGGCACGTGAGGCGCTAGCATCCAAAGCGCTAGTGCCCGAGCGCCCACGCGCCGGGCACGTGAGGCGCTAGCATCCAAAGCGCTAGCACCCGAACACCCACGCGCCGGGCACGTGAGGCACTAGCGCCCGAGCGCCCACGTGCAGGGAACGTGAGGCGCTAGCGTAAAAAGCGCTAGCGCCCACGTGCCGGGCAGGTGTGGCGCTAGCGCCCGAGCGCCCAAAACGCTAGCGCCCGAGCGCCCACGTGCCGGGCACGTGAGGCGCCAGCGCCAGCACCCAAGCGCCTGGCGCTAACTCAAGCGCCTAGGCGCTAACGCCCAGCGCCTGCATGCTAGGCGCGCGAGGCGCTGGCACCCATGCGTCTTTTGGACGCCATTCCCCTCCCCCCCATTTTACACACTCCACACTAAAACTACCTCCCCCGTTAGAAAAAAATTTCTAACGGGCGCTGCCCCCGCACCCTACAAGAAGGTTGCTAGCTCTCTTGACCCCCAGCCCGCTATCCGGATAGCGGGACCCCCGTGAAAACTCTGCGGGGCTCCCGATATATCCAAAACCCTTTCAAAACACAACACTACACATTGAGTTCGCATGACCAGTTTAACCCGTTAATCGGACGTTCTCTCGCCCCAAAGGCGAGGGGTAATTAACGGCTGCTTAGTCCACGACTGCCGGAGATTCGGGTCCCTATCATCAATAAACCCCAGCCTACCCTAGGCAGGGAGAATCTGTAATGCGTCTGACAAGCGCACGCGTATTCCCATCTCAATGGGGTGATGAAAAACACCCTAAAGATACGTTAGTCTAATTTTAAACTAAGATCTACTCAACAGGGTTTTGAGATCATTCAGACCCAACAAAAGAGCATTTGGGCTCTATTGTTTTAGTTTAAGGACATTACGGTCCATTGTTAGTTTAAAAACGTTTCGGTCCGTTGTAGTTTAAGGACGTTGAGGTCCATAGGTTTAAGGACGTCATAGTCCGTGAGTTTAAGGACGTCATAGTCTATGAAGTTTAAAGACATCATAGTCTGTGGGGTTTTTAGTTTAAGGACATCATAGTCCATGAAGGTTAGTTTAAGGACGTTACGGTCCAAAGTTAGTTTAAGGACATTACGGTCCGTAGTTTAGATGCAACCATGGGTTCGGAAATGCACCAAATAGTTATCGGTCATCGGGACCCACCACCTCTCTGAAGACGTTGAAGAATTAAAACGACATGTATCAGAGGTGTGAAGAGATGTACCCTTAAACCAAATGTCAGATTGAAAGGGAATGGGATGGATATTATTTTGAATGCCATCTGAGATGATTAATCTTGGAAGACCTGAGTATAATATAGGCTCAGTTAAAAGGGATTTTGGCTCTAGCAGACTTAGCTGATTTGGGCTAAGATTAGATTCTTATAGTATTAAACAATAGAGTATGTTTGGCGCTCATGTGTTCCCACATGAGGCGCTCAAAGTAGTGTTGAACACTAAAAAGTTGAAGCGCTCACGTAGGGTCGCGAGATGCGCTTTAAGTTGTCACAGCTCTTTTAGATTTATTCCCTTTTTCTTATCTGAGTGCTGAGCACTGTTAAGGAGTCACGTGGGGTCACGTGAGGTGTCCCCAAAGGATGAAAACTGCATTTGATTTATTTTCCCTTTCTTCTGAAAGTGCTAAGCACTGTTAAGGGGTCACGTGATGTCACGTGAGGCGCCCTAAAAAATGTATACGGAGGAGTTCTGAAGGTGCTAAGGGGTCACGTGATATCACGTGAGACGCCCCTGAAAATAGAAGCTGTTTTGAGTTTATTCTCCTTTCTTGAAAGGCTTGTTCAGGGGTCACGTGGGGTCACGTGACCTGATCTCAATTATTCTATTTTGTTCAACAAGGGTGCTCACGTGATCTATCATGTTGGGTGCTAATCTCTTTTTTTACGTGCATGGAGATCTTGAGTTTTGAGACTTTTAAGCCTCTTATTTAATAAGAATTAAATTCTTTTATAGGGTTAAACCGTAGTTTTATTTAGAGGAATTAAATTCCTATATGCTCTGTTGTAAGAATTAAATTCTTTGAACTTAATTCCCCCATTAGGTTTTGAATCTGCATAACAGATCTCCCCGATGAGAATTAAATTCTCAACTTATGGGGAGATCTGCTTCTGCAGATTTTCAAACAGAGGAAGAACTAAGTTCTTTTTAGAAGAGTTGAACTCTTGGGAAGGTGAAGAAGAGATAAAAGGTTCTGTGTTTTGTTCCTTCCCTTACATAGGGTTTCTTTTTCCTTTGAGGAGATCTTTTTCTCTCTAGAGAATTAAATTCTCTTTTCTTTTGCTTACGAGGGGAAATGTTTTTCTCTCTCCTCCCTTTCTTCTGTCTCTTGGCTCCTATTTATAGGAGAAAGAAAAGAATCAATTTGTTTAGAAAATCTCTCATTGAGAGATTTTGATTGATTTTATAATCAACCAACATGATCTTTTAGATCACTCGGTAAATTTTACTCACCGTTGGATTTTTAATCTAAAGACTCTGTTTTACAGAAAATATTTCTTTTGTTGTTCTTAACAAGTTTAGGAAGATATTTCCTTACACAGAATTTTTCTATAGATTGGTGATTTTTTAATCACCATTGGATCTTTAATCCAACGGCGCTCTGTTTTACAGAGCGTAATCTTTCTCGTTTAGAAAAATCTAAGGAAATATTTTCCTAATAAGGCTTTTGATCCCTTTTAATTAGAATTTGATTCTATCATTTCAGAAGGCTTAAGAGCCCATCACGTGTAGCACGTGACCTCACCAAATTAAGCATAAAACTTTTGATTCCTTTTAATTAGAATTTAATTCTATCGGTTCAGAAGGCTTAGAAGCCCATCACGTGTAGCATGTGACCTTACCAAATTAAGCATACCAAAGAGCGTTACGTGCTATCACGTGGTTTTTTTTTGTCTGGCCAATTGTTTGTTTTAGATAAGCGCTCATATACTTTGTATATATAGGGGTCATTTGTCTGCACATGAGGCTCAGTTTCAGCTTATTTTGTTAAGCGCGGTGCTTATCACGTATGGGCACGTGATGCTCCATTTGGGGTTTATTTTTCCGTTGCTTTTTATTTATTATTCAGTTTTTATCAGAGAACATATTCTAACAACAAGTATTCTCTGGAGACATCACCTAAGTGAGACTGCCATAGGGCCGTGGCTATGAGTGATTGGGCTGCAACCTTATAACTCTCATGAAAATTAAGGTACTGCGCATGGTCTTAAATGCGCAACTCATTTTGATTGTCCTAAATCTTATCTCATATTGTATGTTTATAATAAATGATCGATAAACAAGAAATAGTTTAGTAAGGTCATTATGTGTACTATATTCTTGCGGTCGGGAGTTATTACACAAGATATAGGTTTAAGTTGATATGACACCTATATTGATATACAATATAAATTCATGTTCAGAATCTTTATTTACTTATGTTGATTATTGTTTTATTGTGTTTTATATCAGTTAATGTTTGAATCTTTGTGGGGGAATTGTTGGAAGTTGGATGGAAAGACTCAAACTTTACAAAGTAATTTTAGTCCCACATCGGGAAAACTAAAGATTCTTGATGTGCTTAAATAAGTTGCATCCACATGGATTATTAATAACATTTGTATTGGGGTTTTGTAGAAACACACACGCGCGCGAGATGCTTGGCTTGTGCCCGAGCCTCCCGTGGTCATGCATCATCCCGAGGACACGAATGTTGGCCTGGGCCTACATTATTCTTATCTTTTCCTTCAAGCATATTTAATTTGTGTTTTAACTGAAAGAAATTCAAACGGATATTGATTTGAGTCCTATAAATAGCCCAAATCTCTTTTCCTTCAAACATAATTTTTACAGTTTTCCCTCTCTTTCTCTGTAGGTTTTTTTGTTTTGAGTATCGGTGTGAGAAAAGGCAGGATACATACTATCCCTGTGACTTGTGTAAGTAGGGGATACCAGAAGGGCCGAATGAACATCGTACCTTGTGAACGCAGCGCCGCTGAAAACCTGCACAGAGGGAGGCAATTACGTTCTTACCGCGCCGAACTCAAGTGCGTGCTTCATTCTCATTCAGGCTTGTTTAATCTTATTAGCAGTTTTTGTTTAATCATTTAAATCGGATTTCTTTTTATTTATTTTAGTGCGTAATTTCTAACACAAATTTCTCTTGACCCTTAAAGTTAAGGGTAAAGTGCATGTTCTTAGTAGTTACAACAATGATTTGATATATAAAATTAACACATTTTCTTCTCTCTTCAATACACACACGGTTCCAACTCAAATTGATGGAAGTCCTTTTCGGGTCTCCGTCAGATGTTGTCTTCCGTCGATCTCCCGGTAGATTTTGGCATAGTCACAAATTCGTCGTTCGGGAATAATTCGGCGAGGTCGAAAATTCGGATTTGGAGAACTATTCGGAAAAAATCGGCAGCTATTCGGGAAAGATTCGGTAAGTGTTCGGGAAATGTTCAGGAAGGATTTCGAGCAATAAATTAATATATGAGACGCTAGGTTTTGATTTTGTGAATTATTTGCTGTTTTTTGAATTATTCGCTGTTTTTTCACATAATTCGGGAATAATTCGTGAATTATTCGTGAATAATTCGCGAATTATTCGGCCAGTTCGGCAATGGCGATTAATTCGGAGATTAATTCGTTTGATCAAAAATTCGCAAATTATTCGCGAATTCGGCGAATAATTCGCGAATTATGTGACTATGGATTTTGGAGGTGCTCTCCTGTTGCGTGTGGGTCTCAATGGGTTTTGAGGAGATTGGTGATTTGAGGAGTTTTAGCGCCTAGTACCTGCAAGGAAGTCCCGGGGTGGTTTGGTACCACCAAGGACCCTCCGACGATCAAGTTAGTATGAGATCCAAGCAAAATAACGGCTAAGTGGAATAAAAAATGGCTTACTTGACCCCTCTGTGATAGGGGTTTATATAGCGGCGGCAGCGCGCAGCAGCAGGCGCGAGAATCTCGCCGGTAGTTACGCTCCCGACATCACACCCGCGTAAAGAGCGGATCGCCCGTTAATGAGGATCGTGATTGCGTGGAACGTGGGATATTGTCTGCGGAGAATCTGCGCATTGCGAGATTGGCGGAGCGGAGGTTACGCCTAGGAGTGGTGGAGTTGGCCGGTCGGAGGGACCGAGGAAGATGGCCTCGGCTGGGGAGCTCGGGGGCGAGCGAGAGGGCCGAGGAGTATTGGGCCTGTGGCAGCTCGGGGCGAGCTGAGAGGCCGAGGAGGCCAATTTCCAGGGGGCTCTGAGGAAAGCCATCTTGTGCTTGCAGGTCGGGTACAGGGGTGGCCTGGTCGGCCCCTGTGGGCCCTTTCTTCTGATTTGTGGGACACGTCATCTGCCACGTGTCCTGATCTTGGAGATTGCCAATATTAAGCATCATCATTAGCCCCCTACTCTTGTCCCGACCAGCTAGCGGGTCGGGTCAGGAGTGGACTGCCGGGCCGCCCGGGACGAGCTCCCTCCTAAGGTTTCGTCGGGACACGTCCCCGGGCTGTCGGCTGTCTTTTCTGCCAGCGAATCAGGGCGAGATCTCTGCATTTAAGGAAGTTGCGCCGGTTCATGTATCCTGCCACTGAAGCAACGGTCCACGTGTCAAGCGTCGGTTGGCCGACGCGACGTATGTGGGAACGATAAGTGGAGCAATCGGAGCCGTCGGACGCGAGGAGGAGTTTTGGCGGGAGATGAAGGGCGCCATTGGATGAGGGCAATTGCGGAAACAAATAGGGGTGGAGCCCACTCCAGGGTCCTTACTCCTTCATATTTCCTCTCTATAAGCCCTGGTTGCTCGGCGCTCATCTTCTTTCTTCTACTTTCGTTTCCCGAGGATCCCTCTTCTCCAGGTTAGATGTCTTCTTTCGTGGAATCTGTAGATGTCATAAGAGTAGGTTCTAGGGATCTTTTGGTTGAGCTTGAGTCTTCCCAGGGAGCAGGGGTCGGATCCTCTTCCCAGGATCGTGCGGCGGGGGCAGCCCCCGGGGAGGAGGCGGTAGACGTTGCCCCCGGCGCGTCGTATTGGGTGAGGCATAAGGATGAGCTCGCTAATGCCCGGGCTCGCTTCCACATCCCCTCACGTTATACGCTTCGTCTGGCCAAGGAGGGAGAGAGGGCAGACCAAGTATGGGGTAGGGAGATCGCCCTGTACTTGGAAGCTTTTTAGGGTGGAATGCGCCTGCCTTTCTCTCCCGAGGTCGTCGAAGCGCTGAACTTCTTCGGGTTAGCCCCTGGCCAGTTAGTGCCGAACTCATGGAGAATTCTCCTCGGCTTCCTGATCTGCCTGAAATTACAAGAGGTTCCCTTCAGCCTCTCCCTCCTTGATTCTTCTCTCGTTTTCAAAAATCATCCTGGGGGTCGAGCAGGCGATCCGAGGTGGGTCTACCTCTCTTTTAGAAAGCGACATGGGGCGCCGCCGGGACAGGGGTTGTGGCTCTGCCTTCTTCCATTCACGAATGGAAGAAGAAGTTCTTCTTCGTTTCCCCTCCCGAGGGCGAGGACTGGCCCATGCCTACCAAGTGGTCGAAGGAAAATTGGTTGCCGGGGAACCAGTCCAATGACCCCGCCGCGGTGAGAGTGGCGTCGTGGGAGCCCATTCCCCGATTCGACGAGCTGCTGTCTGAGAGGGTCCTGAGTTAGGTCAGGCTCATCCCTGTTGAGTTCGTTGGTAATTTAGGCTTGCTTTTTGGCTTGTATATTACGTGTGTCGCTGACTTCTTTGCATTTGGTTTTGTCCAGGACCCATGGATATGGACGAGCTCCGAGCCTCCATGCGCCTGCCGAGGAAGGTCACGAAGGCTGGGGGCACCAGCTCTTCTCGTGCGAAGCTTTCCCCGGCTCCCTCTCCTCCGGTGGCCGCGTCCCGTGAGCATTCGGGGGCAGATCCCGCCCCGGGGTCTAGCAGAGCGTCGGGACGGAAGCGGGCTCGGATTCTGGAGGACCCAGTCATGGAGGAGGAGATCGGCTCTCCATCGGAGCCGCTCAAGAGGGGTTCCCGAAGGTGTTCCCGGGGCCCGCCCTAGCCGATCATGGTGGAGGAGGGGGGGCATCCAGTTCACGGTGCCCTCGGGGTTATCCGTCGCGGATAGCCTGCTTCATGAAATAAAGAAATCAGCGGGGGGTAGGGTCCCCGA
Organism: Agapanthus africanus; assembly: GCA_030015575.1. Classification (NCBI taxonomy): domain Eukaryota; kingdom Viridiplantae; phylum Streptophyta; class Magnoliopsida; order Asparagales; family Amaryllidaceae; genus Agapanthus; species Agapanthus africanus. Next base: position 193,560,686 of record CM057339.1, on the reverse strand, counting down.
GGGGACCTTCAAGGCCCAGATGGCGTTCATCGCCCAGGAGTCCATGTAGATAAGTGTTTGGTTTTTTGCGAGATTTGGTGCCTACTTCGCCTTTCTGAGCTCTTTCCAATTTTTTAGGTTCTCCAGCACGTTGCCCTTGCCTTGCGCATGGAGGCCGAGGTGATAGCCCCGGCGATGAAGGCTGTGGGCCAGCTTACCTCACTGGAAGAGAGCTCCAAGCAGGAGCTGGAGGCGGTGATGGCAAGGGTTTCCGTCCCGGAGGGCGAGGTGGAGACCGGGAAACGGGAGGTTGGCCGGTACCGCGAGGCCGCCGTGGCTGCCGAGGCCAAGCTTGAGGACGCTCAGGTGCTCGCCGGCAACCTGAAGAGGACGGTGAAGACCCTCCGGAAGGAGCTGGGGGCGACGGCTGAGGCGGCGAAGTCGGCCGACCTGAGAGCGGCGAAGTTGGCCGACCTTTCGGCGGCGAAGGTAGTGGAGGGCTACAAGAAGTCGAAGGACTTCTATGATGACTTGGCCGTGGCCACAACCCGCATCTGGCACGATGCCCTCGATGCCGTTAAGGCCCGGGTGCCGGAGTTCACCGACGAAGAGCTCCGGGCCGAATACCTCCTTGCGGACGCCGATGAGAAGGGGGAAGAGATTCCTGACGAGGAGATGGCCGAGGACCCTGCTCGTCTCGTGGTGGATGTCGAGGACCCCGAGGTCGCGCCTGGCTCCGAGGCCTAAAGCCCACGTCTTCCTCCTCCTTTTATTTTGTCGCTTCTGGAATTTTTGTAAGCCTCTGGACAGTTTGTAAGGTTGGGGAGCCCAAAATACCCTTTGTAAAGACTTTGCCTTTGGTAATAAAACTTTTTTTCTTTGGTTTCATTGGTTTGCACTTTATCTTCTGTATGTGAAGAATGTTCATAAAATATCTCCGCTTGCACTGTTGGGCTTCCATGTCAGGTCGGCTATCTGTCTAGCGATCGTTCGTCGAGTTGATTTCGATCACTTGCCAAGCATGCCAAGCGCTGCCGAGAAGGAGGTATCTCCATGGCCCCGAAGTCGATGGGGGATCGCTCAGACTTGGATAGACCTGATGCCCTTTGTTAGGGTCTCGGATCCTCTGCATGTGATGGGAAGAGGGTTGTCCGCCGTATTTGTGCCTAGCATGAATGGATGAATTAGCATGAATGGGAAGCTGCTCGGTTGCTGTAACACCCTAGTTCATTTTGACCAGTTCTAGTTCAAGTATTTCTTTATTTATGGTATTTTCCTGATTCATAGTGATTTGGGTATGAATAGTGGGTTTGACATCTGTATTTGCATCCGACCCGACCCCCTTGCTTGAAACCTGTCTTGATTCATGTTTATGATCTACCCTGACTTGTTACGTAGACTCGTGCACTTTCATTTTTATTTATACATTGCATACTCGTATTTTATCTGGCATCTGCATTTTTAACTATAACATTTAAAGTCATATAAAATAGTTTTAAAATATATTGCATGGCCTGCATGATACCCTAACCCTGTGGTAGCATCCGCGCATCTTGTTCTTGTCCCGTTCAGTGAAACGGACTTGTTTGGATGACTACGTGCACGTGCGTGCATCCGTTCTTGGGGGTATGCATTTTCGTTACCCGGATATCCAACTTTAATTTTGGTCGACACATATATTTTTCGCATTTTAAAACTGAATTTTAGACCCGACCCGGACGTGTTTTGGACTATATTTGTATTTACCAGAATATCAAATTTTATTTATATGATATTAATTTTATAAACTGATACAAATTATTAACTAATAAAAGATTTTTTTTTTAAATTTAAATCTAAACTAATTTCCTAACAAACTTACAACCCCTTTCTCTCTCTCTCTCTCCTCTGCATATATATATATTTTTTTATATATATATTTTCTTCCTTATTTAATACACAACCTCTTCTTCTTCTTCTTTCTTCTTTCTTTTTCTTGATCTTGTTTCTTGATTCTGGTGATCACCGCCGGAGCCGTGCTCGTCGCTGACGATCCGAGCGATCCAGTGAACGTACCTTGCCTGTGTGATCACCCACTTGCCTTGCCTGGACCCGTACCGCGTGCCGCGTGTGCGTTGCGATGATTTACCGACGTCGTACGTGCCGTGTGTATCCGTCGCATGATTCGATTGAGGCAAGTTTATCTTGCTACATGCTATGTTACTCTATTTACATCTATTTGAATAAATATAACACTTGTATTTTAAATCATGTATCCCATGTTTAGTTTTACAGTTTTACGACATCCGTATGCATCCGTACAAGTTATTTCACATCTAGTTCATGCAAACTTATCTTGTTACATACTATATTACAATATACTGTACCCAATGGAATATTTACATATCATATTGTTTAGTTGTACATCCTGCATTTACCAGTTTATCATTTTTACTGTTATATGACGTCCGTGTGCATCAGTACCATTATTTACATGTCTAGTCGCATGCTAATTCATCTTGCTACATAATAGGTATATTATTATGCATCCATATGAGTAAAAAATTACCCGTTTATCACATTATACATCCATATTAAAGTTTTACCGTTTTCGGATACCCATTCGTTGTAATATTTCTTATTATTATCTTTAATTAGTTTATAATCTGCATTTTATAATGTTATACAAAATATAGTTTGAAAATATTATAGTTTACACATGAAACGTCGTTGCAAAGCGGATACGACAAATATGAAATTTACTGTACACCTTACCTTATAAAATTCATTATAAATCATAGAATAATCATCAGTATACGTTCTTTAGTTCGTTACGAAGCTAACTCAGAATACTATAACTCTATGAAATATTTACCTGCAAAATGAATTGTTTAAATAACGTAAAATGCAAATGAATATATCTCTAAACTGCTGTCCAGGGAAATTCCCGCAGCAAACTTTCAATTTCGAAAGTTCATAGATTTTTGTAGGAATAACCTGAGATACTTAAACTTATAAAATGAAAACCTTATTGAATTATCTTTGTTTTGGTATAAGACACGTCCCTTTTGGAGAACATTTGTTATTTTTAAGTTATTTTACAAATCAGGGTGATGCTGAATTTCTGAACGGAACTTTCTTGTGCATGGTTAATCAATACCACTTTTATAGTTATTAATTGGTTTGAATATGTTATCCATATTAATATTATTATATCAATATCTATTTAATAAATAATAGTGCTAGTGTTTTAATATTCAGCAAATTTTACCGATTTACAGTTTTATAGTATCCGTCTGTATCCGTACGGTTTATTACATATCTAGTTGCACGCCGAGACCATATTATTTCATGTTACTGTTGTATTAGTGCACCATGCTTGATAATTGTGCATCCTACTTAGTCATGATGTGGCCCCTGATCGATATTTGTGCATCCATACTTTTATTGTACATCCGTACTTTCACCCTGATTCAATAATTGCTACAGTTTGATTATGAGCACCCGCTTGATACCTGTGCACTACTTGACATGACTTGATACATCACTACTTGACATGACTTAATACATGTACACTACCTGACATGACCTGATATATCATTACTTGACATATTACCTGATCCTGTTTCTAATGCCGACAATCCTGACATGTTGTCCCGATGGACATATCATGTTTTCTGTATAGAGAAACATGTTCCTGCTTGATCCTGTGTTGGCATTAGTCTCAGATTTATCAATACCTGACTTGAACACATAACTTTGGGGTATGGGGAAATCAATGATGAAACCTGACTTGTAACTCGACATTTCGATGCTTATACTGATCAGTTTTAGGGGCTAGGCCAGCCCTGGGATGATGCTGCCGACATCATTCATCTGTACATGTTTCCTGTTTAGTGCCTAGCGGCATGTCTCGGTTTCAGCCTGAGAATCTGGACCGTGGTCCCGGGCATGCACGTGATACTATTGAGTTACATCGACGATCCATCAAATTGATTTCACAGACTTGAGAGTAGTTAACCCAGTAGCACAGTTTAGTTTCACCGCTGCACTTCACATATACTGTTACACTTCACTGTTCTATATCACTGCTCACTTATTACATTCATGTACCTTTTATAATTCATGCCTGCATTCCTGTTACTCCCTGTTTATATTATTGTTGATATTATGACGCGCTGACGTCTGGGTTTTGCATGGCCCAGATCCTCTACCTTTGTCACAGGCTGATCAGAAGTATTTCCGCCGGCAGGCCGAGCAGTGAAGATCCTGTTAGTATCCAGTTAGTTTAGTTATTTCCGTACTTTCCAAATGTTACTGTTTATTGGATTTATTGCTTTCGCATATTATTTCTTGACTCGTTTATTCTGGCATATGGACATGTACTAGATAGTTTATTTTACTTTCCTGTTCTTGATATCTTATAGACAGCTGTAATGTGACTGTGGAGGGATGTTTCCTATCCACAGGTAGCATGGTTGGCTCTGTCACGTGCCGATCTTAGCGCACTCTGGGAAGCGGGGCGTGACAGGGTTTGTTTGGTATCAGAGACATAGGATTTAGGTTAATCGGGTTTGATTCTTTTGTAGTTGGGTATTAGACCCAATACACGAATCAGAAAATCCGTGATTAGGAACATGTCCTGCCACATTGTTATCATGATTCTTGAATCATATCTTTCTCTTGACCCCTGTCCTGACGATATGCAAACAACTTTGCATCTCGAGTTGAAATTCTTTTGGTTCCCTTTTGTTTCTTACGTCCTATTCCTTTGATTCTGATACTAGGATTTGGGCGACTTGAACGGAATTATGTGATTGTAACTATGAACTGCAATATGGTTACAATGCGGTACTCTATTTAAGTAACTTGGAGTCCTGGTCTTGATTCATTTTCTTGTTTCATGGTCGTTATATTGCCTTGCTTCTCTTGCTTTCCAGTTCATGTTTAATCGCAAGCTTGAATCTTGTTTACCGTGCTTAATCTTCTTCAGTATCTTGGCTTCGGATGAAGTCATTTCGGTATCCTACTCGTTCATGTTTTCCTGCATTAGCATCATTCGATTCTGGTGCATCCCATTGTTTGATGTTGTCTTAGGAATGGATTTTCTTGGCACTTTCTATGCTCACATTGATTGTAGGGCAAAGAAAGTGATTTTCCAGATTCCCGGACATCCGGAGTTTGTTTTTGCTGGAGGAAGCAGTTCTGTCGGGCCAGTCGAGTTTAGGGCTAGGCCGACACACAGTATTCTTTCGTCGATGGAAGTTGATAAGGAGGAAGCGCCAGTTATAGTTCGAGAGTTCATGGACGTGTTCGAGTACATCTCGGGTTTACCGCCAAAACGAGATGTGGAGTTCGCGATCGATCTTGTTCCTGGTGCAGCGCCAATCTCAAAGGCGTACTATCCAATGGCACCAGTGGAGTTGGAAGAAGTCAAGAAGCAGATTACCGAATTACTTGAGAAGGGTTGGATTCACAGCAACAATTCACCTTTGGGATCTCCAGTTCTTCTAGTCAAGAAGAAAGATGGCACAAGGAGGATGTGCATCGATTATCGTGAATTAAACCGGGTGACTATTAAGAACAAGTATCCGATCCCTCGCATTGGCGAATTATTCGAGCAACCCAGTGGCGTGAGGGTATTCTCGAAGCTGGATTTGCGATCCGGATATCATCATGTCCGAGTTAAATCAGAAGATATTTGCAAGACTGCGTTTCGAACTCGGTATGGACATTACGAGTATTTAGTGATGCCATTTGGAGTCATGAATGCACCGGCAATATTTATGGATTTGATGAACCGAATCTTTTCACCATTCTTGGAACATTTTATAGTGGTGTTCATCGATGATATTTTGGTCTACTCGAGGAGCATTGAAGAGCATACAGAACACTTGAAGATCGCACTGCAGACATTGAGGCATGAAAGATTGTACGCACAGATGAGCAAGTGCGAGTTTTGGCTTGAAAAAGTGAAGTTTTTTGGGGGCATGTCGTATCCGGAGATGGAATCGTCGTTGATCCTGAGAAGATTGCAGCAGTTCAAGATTGACCAATTCCGAAAAACGTAGCAGAGATCAGAAGTTTTCTTGGACTTGCCGGATATTACAGAAGATTCGTGGAGAATTTTGCTCGTTTGGCTGAGCCTTTGACCAAGCTTACGCGAAAGGAAGTACCGTTCGTATGGACGGATAAGTGTGTGTCAGCTTTGAGGCGTTGATGCAAAGGTTGATAACTGCTCCTATTTTGACCATACCAGACGGTTCCGGAGAATTAGTAATTCACAGCGACGCATCTGGGAAAGGTTTGGGATGTGTTTTGATGCAGCATGGAAAGGTTATAGCTTACGCATCGAGACAGTTGAAGACCCATGAGAAGAATTACCCAACTCATGATTTAGAGTTAGCAGCAGTGATTTTTGCTTTGAAAATTTGGAGACACTACTTATTGGGCGAAAGGGTCGAAGTATTCACCGATCACAAAAGCCTGAAGTACGTGTTCACACAGAAAGGGTTTAACATGAGGCAGCGTAGATGGTTAGAGCTGATGGCTGACTATGATCTTGATCTTAAATACCATCCGGGGAAAGTTAATGTTGTGCCGGATGCACTTAGTCGGTTGCCAGCAATTCAGACGTTGACTGCACAGAAGGAGCTTATCGAAGACTTTCGGAGATTCGAGTTGGAGATTGTGCTACCGCATTTTTCGGGACAGTTGATGCAGCTGCAAGTACAGTCGTCATTGATCGAGAATATTAAAGCAGCGCAGTCAGATGAGCCAAGATTGCAGAAGTTTCGAGAACAAGTTGAAGCTGGACTTCGAACGAACTTGTTGATTCATGAAGATGGTTCGTTGCGATATGGTAGCCATTTGTGTGTGCCGAATGGAGACGTTCACGAAGAAGTTATGAAGGAGGCGCACAGTTCCGCTTATTCCGTACATCCAGAATGTACGAAGATGCACCGTGATCTAAGACATCATTTCTGGTGGGAAGGCATGAAAAGCGAGATTGCTCGCTTTATAGCAAAGTGCTTGGTGTGTCAGCAAGTTAAGGTTGAACATCAAAGGGTTGCTGGTTTATTGCAACCACTTCCGATTCCTCAATGGAAGTGGGAACATATAACCATGGATTTCGTGACAGCTTTACCGCGGAGTCCAAAGGGAAACAATGCAGTTTGGGTGATGGTTGATCGATTGACCAAGGCAGCTCATTTCATACCATTTCGAGTTGGTCAATCAACGGAAGCATTGGCAGAACGATACATGCAGGAGATTGTGAGATTGCATGGAGTACCTGTGAGAATCGTGTCCGACCGTGACACCCGATTCTTATCACACTTCTGGAGGAGTTTGCAGGAAAGTTTGGGGACGCGATTAAAATTTAGCACAGCTTATCATCCATAGACAAATGGCCAGTCGGAGAGAACGATCCAAACTCTTGAAGACATGTTGAGAGCTTGCATGTTAGACTTCAAGGGTTCATGGGAGGATCATCTACACTTGGTGGAGTTTTTTATAATAGCAGCTTTCAGGCGACTATTCAGATGACTCCATTCGAAGCATTGTATGGTCGCAAGTGTCGTTCACCCGTTTGTTAGGACGATATTGGAGAACGAAGATTGTTGGGACCGTATTTGATCGTGCAAACTATAGAAAAGATTAATACTATCCAAAATCACATGAAGGCAGCACAAGATCGGCAGAAGTGTTGGGCCGACACATCGAGAAGACCTCTAAAGTTCGCTGTTGGTGATCTGATATTCTTGAAGATATCACCAACTAGAAGAGTGATTCGTTTTGGGAGTCGAGGCAAGCTTAGTCCTCGATTCGTGGGGCCTTTCGAGATTATGGAGCGTGTTGGAGAAGTGGCTTATCGATTGGCATTACCACAATCTTTGGCGAATGTTCATGACGTGTTTCATTTATCTCAACTCCGTAAGTATGTTCGAGATGAAACACATGTGCCGGATCATTCGGAGTTGACTGTAAGAGAGGATTTAAGCTTTGAGGAACGACCGATGTCGATTGTTGATCGAAGAGAAAAGGTCCTTAAGAACAAGATTATCCCTCTCGTACTTATTTTTTGGGGGAATTGCTCGCATGGAGAATCGACTTGGGAACGAGAAGACGAGATTCGACAGAAGTTTCTAGATCTCTTCTTGTAGATTCTTGATTGTTTATCTTTTCTTGTTTTGGGCAATTTCGAGGACGAAATTCTTTTAGTAGTTGGGTATAATTTAACACCCTAGTTCATTTATACCAGTTCTAGTTCAAGTATTTCTTTATTTATGGTATTTTCCTGATTCATAGTGTTTTGGGTGCGAATAATGGGTTTGACATCTGTATTTACATCCGACCAGACCCGCTTGCTTGAAACATGTCTTGATTCATATTTATGATCTATCCTGACTTGTTACGTAGACTCGTGCACTTTCATTTTTATTTATACATTGCATACTCGTATTTTATCTGGCATCTGCATTTTTAACTATAACATTTAAAGTCATATAAAATAGTTTTAAAATATATTGCATGGCCTGCATGATACCCTAACCCTGTGGTAGCATCCGCGCATCTTGTTCTTGTCCCGTTCAGTGAAACGGACTTGTTTGGATGACTACGTGCACGTGCGTGCATCCGTTCTTGGGGGTATGCATTTTCGTTACCCGGATATCCAACTTTAATTTTGGTCGACACATATATTTTTCGCATTTTAAAACTGAATTTTAGACCCGACCCGGACGTGTTTTGGACTATATTTGTATTTACCAGAATATCAAATTTTATTTATATGATATTAATTTTATAAACTGATACAAATTATTAACTAATAAAAGATTTTTTTTTAAATTTAAATCTAAACTAATTTCCTAACAAACTTACAATCCCTTTCTCTCTCTCTCTCTCCTCTGCATATATATATATTTTTTTATATATATATTTTCTTCCTTATTTAATACACAACCTCTTCTTCTTCTTCTTTCTTCTTTCTTTTTCTTGATCTTGTTTCTTGATTCTGGTGATCACCGCCGGAGCCGTGCTCGTCGCTGACGATTCGAGCGATCCAGTGAACGTACCTTGCCTGTGTGATCACCCACTTGCCTTGCCTGGACCCGTACCGCGTGCCGCGTGTGCGTTGCGATGATTTACCGACGTCGTACGTGCCGTGTGTATCCGTCGCATGATTCGATTGAGGCAAGTTTATCTTGCTACATGCTATGTTACTCTATTTACATCTATTTGAATAAATATAACACTTGTATTTTAAATCATGTATCCCATGTTTAGTTTTACAGTTTTACGACATCCGTATGCATCCGTACAAGTTATTTCACATCTAGTTCATGCAAACTTATCTTGTTACATACTATATTACAATATACTGTACCCAATGGAATATTTACATATCATATTGTTTAGTTGTACATCCTGCATTTACCAGTTTATCATTTTTACTGTTATATGACGTCCGTGTGCATCAGTACCATTATTTACATGTCTAGTCGCATGCTAATTCATCTTGCTACATAATAGGTATATTATTATGCATCCATATGAGTAAAAAATTACCCGTTTATCACATTATACATCCATATTAAAGTTTTACCGTTTTCGGATACCCATTCGTTGTAATATTTCTTATTATTATCTTTAATTAGTTTATAATCTGCATTTTATAATGTTATACAAAATATAGTTTGAAAATATTATAGTTTACACATGAAACGTCGTTGCAAAGCGGATACGACAAATATGAAATTTACTGTACACCTTACCTTATAAAATTCATTATAAATCATAGAATAATCATCAGTATACGTTCTTTAGTTCGTTACGAAGCTAACTCAGAATACTATAACTCTATGAAATATTTACCTGCAAAATGAATTGTTTAAATAACGTAAAATGCAAATGAATATATCTCTAAACTGCTGTCCAGGGAAATTCCCGCAGCAAACTTTCAATTTCGAAAGTTCATAGATTTTTGTAGGAATAACCTGAGATACTTAAACTTATAAAATGAAAACCTTATTGAATTATCTTTGTTTTGGTATAAGACACGTCCCTTTTGGAGAACATTTGTTATTTTTAAGTTATTTTACAAATCAGGGTGATGCTGAATTTCTAAACGGAACTTTCTTGTGCATGGTTAATCAATACCACTTTTATAGTTATTAATTGGTTTGAATATGTTATCCATATTAATATTATTATATCAATATCTATTTAATAAATAATAGTGCTAGTGTTTTAATATTCAGCAAATTTTACCGATTTACAGTTTTATAGTATCCGTCTGTATCCGTACGGTTTATTACATATCTAGTTGCACGCCGAGACCATATTATTTCATGTTACTGTTGTATTAGTGCACCATGCTTGATAATTGTGCATCCTACTTAGTCATGATGTGGCCCCTGATCGATATTTGTGCATCCATACTTTTATTGTACATCCGTACTTTCACCCTGATTCAATAATTGCTACAGTTTGATTATGAGCACCCGCTTGATACCTGTGCACTACTTGACATGACTTGATACATCACTACTTGACATGACTTAATACATGTACACTACCTGACATGACCTGATATATCATTACTTGACATATTACCTGATCCTGTTTCTAATGCCGACAATCCTGACATGTTGTCCCGATGGACATATCATGTTTTCTGTATAGAGAAACATGTTCCTGCTTGATCCTGTGTTGGCATTAGTCTCAGATTTATCAATACCTGACTTGAACACATAACTTTGGGGTATGGGGAAATCAATGATGAAACCTGACTTGTAACTCGACATTTCGATGCTTATACTGATCAGTTTTAGGGGCTAGGCCAGCCCTGGGATGATGCTGCCGACATCATTCATCTGTACATGTTTCCTGTTTAGTGCCTAGCGGCATGTCTCGGTTTCAGCCTGAGAATCTGGACCGTGGTCCCGGGCATGCACGTGATACTATTGAGTTACATCGACGATCCATCAAATTGATTTCACAGACTTGAGAGTAGTTAACCCAGTAGCACAGTTTAGTTTCACCGCTGCACTTCACATATACTGTTACACTTCACTGTTCTATATCACTGCTCACTTATTACATTCATGTACCTTTTATAATTCATGCCTGCATTCCTGTTACTCCCTGTTTATATTATTGTTGATATTATGACGCGCTGACGTCTGGGTTTTGCATGGCCCAGATCCTCTACCTTTGTCACAGGCTGATCAGAAGTATTTCCGCCGGCAGGCCGAGCAGTGAAGATCCTGTTAGTATCCAGTTAGTTTAGTTATTTCCGTACTTTCCAAATGTTACTGTTTATTGGATTTATTGCTTTCGCATATTATTTCTTGACTCGTTTATTCTGGCATATGGACATGTACTAGATAGTTTATTTTACTTTCCTGTTCTTGATATCTTATAGACAGCTGTAATGTGACTGTGGAGGGATGTTTCCTATCCACAGGTAGCATGGTTGGCTCTGTCACGTGCCGATCTTAGCGCACTCTGGGAAGCGGGGCGTGACAGGGTTTGTTTGGTATCAGAGACATAGGATTTAGGTTAATCGGGTTTGATTCTTTTGTAGTTGGGTATTAGACCCAATACACGAATCAGAAAATCCGTGATTAGGAACATGTCCTGCCACATTGTTATCATGATTCTTGAATCATATCTTTCTCTTGACCCCTGTCCTGACGATATGCAAACAACTTTGCATCTCGAGTTGAAATTCTTTTGGTTCCCTTTTGTTTCTTACGTCCTATTCCTTTGATTCTGATACTAGGATTTGGGCGACTTGAACGGAATTATGTGATTGTAACTATGAACTGCAATATGGTTACAATGCGGTACTCTATTTAAGTAACTTGGAGTCCTGGTCTTGATTCATTTTCTTGTTTCATGGTCGTTATATTGCCTTGCTTCTCTTTCTTTCCAGTTCATGTTTAATCGCAAGCTTGAATCTTGTTTACCGTGCTTAATCTTCTTCAGTATCTTGGCTTCGGATGAAGTCATTTCGGTATCCTACTCGTTCATGTTTTCCTGCATTAGCATCATTCGATTCTGGTGCATCCCATTGTTTGATGTTGTCTTAGGAATGGATTTTCTTGGCACTTTCTATGCTCACATTGATTGTAGGGCAAAGAAAGTGATTTTCCAGATTCCCGGACATCCGGAGTTTGTTTTTGCTGGAGGAAGCAGTTCTGTCGGGCCAGTCGAGTTTAGGGCTAGGCCGACACACAGTATTCTTTCGTCGATGGAAGTTGATAAGGAGGAAGCGCCAGTTATAGTTCGAGAGTTCATGGACGTGTTCGAGTACATCTCGGGTTTACCGCCAAAACGAGATGTGGAGTTCGCGATCGATCTTGTTCCTGGTGCAGCGCCAATCTCAAAGGCGTACTATCCAATGGCACCAGTGGAGTTGGAAGAAGTCAAGAAGCAGATTACCGAATTACTTGAGAAGGGTTGGATTCACAGCAACAATTCACCTTTGGGATCTCCAGTTCTTCTAGTCAAGAAGAAAGATGGCACAAGGAGGATGTGCATCGATTATCGTGAATTAAACCAGGTGACTATTAAGAACAAGTATCCGATCCCTCGCATTGGCGAATTATTCGAGCAACCCAGTGGCGTGAGGGTATTCTCGAAGCTGGATTTGCGATCCGGATATCATCATGTCCGAGTTAAATCAGAAGATATTTGCAAGACTGCGTTTCGAACTCGGTATGGACATTACGAGTATTTAGTGATGCCATTTGGAGTCATGAATGCACCGGCAATATTTATGGATTTGATGAACCGAATCTTTTCACCATTCTTGGAACATTTTATAGTGGTGTTCATCGAATATATTTTGGTCTACTCGAGGAGCATTGAAGAGCATACAGAACACTTGAAGATCGCACTGCAGACATTGAGGCATGAAAGATTGTACGCACAGATGAGCAAGTGCGAGTTTTGGCTTGAAAAAGTGAAGTTTTTTGGGGGCATGTCGTATCCGGAGATGGAATCGTCGTTGATCCTGAGAAGATTGCAGCAGTTCAAGATTGACCAATTCCGAAAAACGTAGCAGAGATCAGAAGTTTTCTTGGACTTGCCGGATATTACAGAAGATTCATGGAGAATTTTGCTCGTTTGGCTGAGCCTTTGACCAAGCTTACGCGAAAGGAAGTACCGTTCGTATGGACGGATAAGTGTGTGTCAGCTTTGAGGCGTTGATGCAAAGGTTGATAACTGCTCCTATTTTGACCGTACCAGACGGTTCCGGAGAATTAGTAATTCACAGCGACGCATCTGGGAAAGGTTTGGGATGTGTTTTGATGCAGCATGGAAAGGTTATAGCTTACGCATCGAGACAGTTGAAGACCCATGAGAAGAATTACCCAACTCATGATTTAGAGTTAGCAGCAGTGATTTTTGCTTTGAAAATTTGGAGACACTACTTATTGGGCGAAAGGGTCGAAGTATTCACCGATCATAAAAGCCTGAAGTACGTGTTCACACAGAAAGGGTTTAACATGAGGCAGCGTAGATGGTTAGAGCTGATGGCTGACTATGATCTTGATCTTAAATACCATCCGGGGAAAGTTAATGTTGTGCCGGATGCACTTAGTCGGTTGCCAGCAATTCAGACGTTGACTGCACAGAAGGAGCTTATCGAAGACTTTCGGAGATTCGAGTTGGAGATTGTGCTACCGCATTTTTCGGGACAGTTGATGCAGCTGCAAGTACAGTCGTCATTGAGCGAGAATATTAAAGCAGCGCAGTCACATGAGCCAAGATTGCAGAAGTTTTGAGAACAAGTTGAAGCTGGACTTCGAACGAACTTGTTGATTCATGAAGATGGTTCGTTGCGATATGGTAGCCATTTGTGTGTGCCGAATGGAGACGTTCACGAAGAAGTTATGAAGGAGGCGCACAGTTCCGCTTATTCCGTACATCCAGAATGTACGAAAATGCACCGTGATCTAAGACATCATTTCTGGTGGGAAGGCATGAAAAGCGAGATTGCTCGCTTTATAGCAAAGTGCTTGGTGTGTCAGCAAGTTAAGGTTGAACATCAAAGGGTTGCTGGTTTATTGCAACCACTTCCGATTCCTCAATGGAAGTGGGAACATATAACCATGGATTTCGTGACAGCTTTACCGCGGAGTCCAAAGGGAAACAATGCAGTTTGGGTGATGGTTGATCGATTGACCAAGGCAGCTCATTTCATACCATTTCGAGTTGGTCAATCAACGGAAGCATTGGCAGAACGATACATGTAGGAGATTGTGAGATTGCATGGAGTACCTGTGAGAATCGTGTCCGACCGTGACACCCGATTCTTATCACACTTCTGGAGGAGTTTGCAGGAAAGTTTGGGGACGCGATTAAAATTTAGCACAGCTTATCATCCATAGACAAATGGCCAGTCGGAGAGAACGATCCAAACTCTTGAAGACATGTTGAGAGCTTGCATGTTAGACTTCAAGGGTTCATGGGAGGATCATCTACACTTGGTGGAGTTTTTTATAATAGCAGCTTTCAGGCGACTATTCAGATGACTCCATTCGAAGCATTGTATGGTCGCAAGTGTCGTTCACCCGTTTGTTAGGACGATATTGGAGAACGAAGATTGTTGGGACCGTATTTGATCGTGCAAACTATAGAAAAGATTAATACTATCCAAAATCACATGAAGGCAGCACAAGATCGGCAGAAGTGTTGGGCCGACACATCGAGAAGACCTCTAAAGTTCGCTGTTGGTGATCTGGTATTCTTGAAGATATCACCAACTAGAAGAGTGATTCGTTTTGGGAGTCGAGGCAAGCTTAGTCCTCGATTCGTGGGGCCTTTCGAGATTATGGAGCGTGTTGGAGAAGTGGCTTATCGATTGGCATTATCACAATCTTTGGCGAATGTTCATGACGTGTTTCATTTATCTCAACTCCGTAAGTATGTTCGAGATGAAACACATGTGCCGGATCATTCGGAGTTGACTGTAAGAGAGGATTTAAGCTTTGAGGAACGACCGATGTCGATTGTTGATCGAAGAGAAAAGGTCCTTAAGAACAAGATTATCCCTCTCGTACTTATTTTTTGGGGGAATTGCTCGCATGGAGAATCGACTTGGGAACGAGAAGACGAGATTCGACAGAAGTTTCTAGATCTCTTCTTGTAGATTCTTGATTGTTTATCTTTTCTTGTTTTGGGCAATTTCGAGGACGAAATTCTTTTAGTAGTTGGGTATAATTTAACACCCTAGTTCATTTATACCAGTTCTAGTTCAAGTATTTCTTTATTTATGGTATTTTCCTGATTCATAGTGTTTTGGGTGCGAATAATGGGTTTGACATCTGTATTTACATCCGACCAGACCCGCTTGCTTGAAACATGTCTTGATTCATATTTATGATCTATCCTGACTTGTTACGTAGACTCGTGCACTTTCATTTTTATTTATACATTGCATACTCGTATTTTATCTGGCATCTGCATTTTTAACTATAACATTTAAAGTCATATAAAATAGTTTTAAAATATATTGCATGGCCTGCATGATACCCTAACCCTGTGGTAGCATCCGCGCATCTTGTTCTTGTCCCGTTCAGTGAAACGGACTTGTTTGGATGACTACGTGCACGTGCGTGCATCCGTTCTTGGGGGTATGCATTTTCGTTACCCGGATATCCAACTTTAATTTTGGTCGACACATATATTTTTCGCATTTTAAAACTGAATTTTAGACCCGACCCGGACGTGTTTTGGACTATATTTGTATTTACCAGAATATCAAATTTTATTTATATGATATTAATTTTATAAACTGATACAAATTATTAAATAATAAAAGATTTTTTTTTAAATTTAAATCTAAACTAATTTCCTAACAAACTTACAACCCCTTTCTCTCTCTCTCTCTCCTCTGCATATATATATATTTTTTTATATATATATTTTCTTCCTTATTTAATACACAACCTCTTCTTCTTCTTCTTTCTTCTTTCTTTTTCTTGATCTTGTTTCTTGATTCTGGTGATCACCGCCGGAGCCGTGCTCGTCGCTGACGATCCGAGCGATCCAGTGAACGTACCTTGCCTGTGTGATCACCCACTTGCCTTGCCTGGACCCGTACCGCGTGCCGCGTGTGCGTTGCGATGATTTACCGACGTCGTACGTGCCGTGTGTATCCGTCGCATGATTCGATTGAGGCAAGTTTATCTTGCTACATGCTATGTTACTCTATTTACATCTATTTGAATAAATATAACACTTGTATTTTAAATCATGTATCCCATGTTTAGTTTTACAGTTTTACGACATCCGTATGCATCCGTACAAGTTATTTCACATCTAGTTCATGCAAACTTATCTTGTTACATACTATATTACAATATACTGTACCCAATGGAATATTTACATATCATATTGTTTAGTTGTACATCCTGCATTTACCAGTTTATCATTTTTACTGTTATATGACGTCCGTGTGCATCAGTACCATTATTTACATGTCTAGTCGCATGCTAATTCATCTTGCTACATAATAGGTATATTATTATGCATCCATATGAGTAAAAAATTACCCGTTTATCACATTATACATCCATATTAAAGTTTTACCGTTTTCGGATACCCATTCGTTGTAATATTTCTTATTATTATCTTTAATTAGTTTATAATCTGCATTTTATAATGTTATACAAAATATAGTTTGAAAATATTATAGTTTACACATGAAACGTCGTTGCAAAGCGGATACGACAAATATGAAATTTACTGTACACCTTACCTTATAAAATTCATTATAAATCATAGAATAATCATCAGTATACGTTCTTTAGTTCGTTACGAAGCTAACTCAGAATACTATAACTCTATGAAATATTTACCAGCAAAATGAATTGTTTAAATAACGTAAAATGCAAATGAATATATCTCTAAACTGCTGTCCAGGGAAATTCCCGCAGCAAACTTTCAATTTCGAAAGTTCATAGATTTTTGTAGGAATAACCTGAGATACTTAAACTTATAAAATGAAAACCTTATTGAATTATCTTTGTTTTGGTATAAGACACGTCCCTTTTGGAGAACATTTGTTATTTTTAAGTTATTTTACAAATCAGGGTGATGCTGAATTTCTGAACGGAACTTTCTTGTGCATGGTTAATCAATACCACTTTTATAGTTATTAATTGGTTTGAATATGTTATCCATATTAATATTATTATATCAATATCTATTTAATAAATAATAGTGCTAGTGTTTTAATATTCAGCAAATTTTACCGATTTACAGTTTATAGTATCCGTCTGTATCCGTACGGTTTATTACATATCTAGTTGCACGCCGAGACCATATTATTTCATGTTACTGTTGTATTAGTGCACCATGCTTGATAATTGTGCATCCTACTTAATCATGATGTGGCCCCTGATCGATATTTGTGCATCCATACTTTTATTGTACATCCGTACTTTCACCCTGATTCAATAATTGCTACAGTTTGATTATGAGCACCCGCTTGATACCTGTGCACTACTTGACATGACTTGATACATCACTACTTGACATGACTTAATACATGTACACTACCTGACATGACCTGATATATCATTACTTGACATATTACCTGATCCTGTTTCTAATGCCGACAATCCTGACATGTTGTCCCGATGGACATATCATGTTGTCTGTATAGAGAAACATGTTCCTGCTTGATCCTGTGTTGGCATTAGTCTCAGATTTATCAATACCTGACTTGAACACATAACTTTGGGGTATGGGGAAATCAATGATGAAACCTGACTTGTAACTCGACATTTCGATGCTTATACTGATCAGTTTTAGGGGCTAGGCCAGCCCTGGGATGATGCTGCCGACATCATTCATCTGTACATGTTTCCTGTTTAGTGCCTAGCGGCATGTCTCGGTTTCAGCCTGAGAATCTGGACCGTGGTCCCGGGCATGCACGTGATACTATTGAGTTACATCGACGATCCATCAAATTGATTTCACAGACTTGAGAGTAGTTAACCCAGTAGCACAGTTTAGTTTCACCGCTGCACTTCACATATACTGTTACACTTCACTGTTCTATATCACTGCTCACTTATTACATTCATGTACCTTTTATAATTCATGCCTGCATTCCTGTTACTCCCTGTTTATATTATTGTTGATATTATGACGCGCTGACGTCTGGGTTTTGCATGGCCCAGATCCTCTACCTTTGTCACAGGCTGATCAGAAGTATTTCCGCCGGCAGGCCGAGCAGTGAAGATCCTGTTAGTATCCAGTTAGTTTAGTTATTTCCGTACTTTCCAAATGTTACTGTTTATTGGATTTATTACTTTCGCATATTATTTCTTGACTCGTTTATTCTGGCATATGGACATGTACTAGATAGTTTATTTTACTTTCCTGTTCTTGATATCTTATAGACAGCTGTAATGTGACTGTGGAGGGATGTTTCCTATCCACAGGTAGCATGGTTGGCTCTGTCACGTGCCGATCTTAGCGCACTCTGGGAAGCGGGGCGTGACAGGGTTTGTTTGGTATCAGAGACATAGGATTTAGGTTAATCGGGTTTGATTCTTTTGTAGTTGGGTATTAGACCCAATACACGAATCAGAAAATCCGTGATTAGGAACATGTCCTGCCACATTGTTATCATGATTCTTGAATCATATCTTTCTCTTGACCCCTGTCCTGACGATATGCAAACAACTTTGCATCTCGAGTTGAAATTCTTTTGGTTCCCTTTTGTTTCTTACGTCCTATTCCTTTGATTCTGATACTAGGATTTGGGCGACTTGAATGGAATTATGTGATTGTAACTATGAACTGCAATATGGTTACAATGCGGTACTCTATTTAAGTAACTTGGAGTCCTGGTCTTGATTCATTTTCTTGTTTCATGGTCGTTATATTGCCTTGCTTCTCTTGCTTTCCAGTTCATGTTTAATCGCAAGCTTGAATCTTGTTTACCGTGCTTAATCTTCTTCAGTATCTTGGCTTCGGATGAAGTCATTTCGGTATCCTACTCGTTCATGTTTTCCTGCATTAGCATCATTCGATTCTGGTGCATCCCATTGTTTGATGTTGTCTTAGGAATGGATTTTCTTGGCACTTTCTATGCTCACATTGATTGTAGGGCAAAGAAAGTGATTTTCCAGATTCCCGGACATCCGGAGTTTGTTTTTGCTGGAGGAAGCAGTTCTGTCGGGCCAGTCGAGTTTAGGGCTAGGCCGACACACAGTATTCTTTCGTCGATGGAAGTTGATAAGGAGGAAGCGCCAGTTATAGTTCGAGAGTTCATGGACGTGTTCGAGTACATCTCGGGTTTACCGCCAAAACGAGATGTGGAGTTCGCGATCGATCTTGTTCCTGGTGCAGCGCCAATCTCAAAGGCGTACTATCCAATGGCACCAGTGGAGTTGGAAGAAGTCAAGAAGCAGATTACCGAATTACTTGAGAAGGGTTGGATTCACAGCAACAATTCACCTTTGGGATCTCCAGTTCTTCTAGTCAAGAAGAAAGATGGCACAAGGAGGATGTGCATCGATTATCGTGAATTAAACCGGGTGACTATTAAGAACAAGTATCCGATCCCTCGCATTGGCGAATTATTCGAGCAACCCAGTGGCGTGAGGGTATTCTCGAAGCTGGATTTGCGATCCGGATATCATCATGTCCGAGTTAAATCAGAAGATATTTGCAAGACTGCGTTTCGAACTCGGTATGGACATTACGAGTATTTAGTGATGCCATTTGGAGTCATGAATGCACCGGCAATATTTATGGATTTGATGAACCGAATCTTTTCACCATTCTTGGAACATTTTATAGTGGTGTTCATCGATGATATTTTGGTCTACTCGAGGAGCATTGAAGAGCATACAGAACACTTGAAGATCGCACTGCAGACATTGAGGCATGAAAGATTGTACGCACAGATGAGCAAGTGCGAGTTTTGGCTTGAAAAAGTGAAGTTTTTTGGGGGCATGTCGTATCCGGAGATGGAATCGTCGTTGATCCTGAGAAGATTGCAGCAGTTCAAGATTGACCAATTCCGAAAAACGTAGCAGAGATCAGAAGTTTTCTTGGACTTGCCGGATATTACAGAAGATTCGTGGAGAATTTTGCTCGTTTGGCTGAGCCTTTGACCAAGCTTACGCGAAAGGAAGTACCGTTCGTATGGACGGATAAGTGTGTGTCAGCTTTGAGGCGTTGATGCAAAGGTTGATAACTGCTCCTATTTTGACCGTACCAGACGGTTCCGGAGAATTAGTAATTCACAGCGACGCATCTGGGAAAGGTTTGGGATGTGTTTTGATGCAGCATGGAAAGGTTATAGCTTACGCATCGAGACAGTTGAAGACCCATGAGAAGAATTACCCAACTCATGATTTAGAGTTAGCAGCAGTGATTTTTGTTTTGAAAATTTGGAGACACTACTTATTGGGCGAAAGGGTCGAAGTATTCACCGATCACAAAAGCCTGAAGTACGTGTTCACACAGAAAGGGTTTAACATGAGGCAGCGTAGATGGTTAGAGCTGATGGCTGACTATGATCTTGATCTTAAATACCATCCGGGGAAAGTTAATGTTGTGCCGGATGCACTTAGTCGGTTGCCAGCAATTCAGACGTTGACTGCACAGAAGGAGCTTATCAAAGACTTTCGGAGATTCGAGTTGGAGATTGTGCTACCGCATTTTTCGGGACAGTTGATGCAGCTGCAAGTACAGTCGTCATTGATCGAGAATATTAAAGCAGCGCAGTCACATGAGCCAAGATTGCAGAAGTTTCGAGAACAAGTTGAAGCTGGACTTCGAACGAACTTGTTGATTCATGAAGATGGTTCGTTGCGATATGGTAGCCATTTGTGTGTGCCGAATGGAGACGTTCACGAAGAAGTTATGAAGGAGGCGCACAGTTCCGCTTATTCCGTACATCCAGAATGTACGAAGATGCACCGTGATCTAAGACATCATTTCTGGTGGGAAGGCATGAAAAGCGAGATTGCTCGCTTTATAGCAAAGTGCTTGGTGTGTCAGCAAGTTAAGGTTGAACATCAAAGGGTTGCTGGTTTATTGCAACCACTTCCGATTCCTCAATGGAAGTGGGAACATATAACCATGGATTTCGTGACAGCTTTACCGCGGAGTCCAAAGGGAAACAATGCAGTTTGGGTGATGGTTGATCGATTGACCAAGGCAGCTCATTTCATACCATTTCGAGTTGGTCAATCAACGGAAGCATTGGCAGAACGATACATGCAGGAGATTGTGAGATTGCATGGAGTACCTGTGAGAATCGTGTCCGACCGTGACACCCGATTCTTATCACACTTCTGGAGGAGTTTGCAGAAAAGTTTGGGGACGCGATTAAAATTTAGCACAGCTTATCATCCATAGACAAATGGCCAGTCGGAGAGAACGATCCAAACTCTTGAAGACATGTTGAGAGCTTGCATGTTAGACTTCAAGGGTTCATGGGAGGATCATCTACACTTGGTGGAGTTTTTTATAATAGCAGCTTTCAGGCGACTATTCAGATGACTCCATTCGAAGCATTGTATGGTCGCAAGTGTCGTTCACCCGTTTGTTAGGACGATATTGGAGAACGAAGATTGTTGGGACCGTATTTGATCGTGCAAACTATAGAAAAGATTAATACTATCCAAAATCACATGAAGGCAGCACAAGATCGGCAGAAGTGTTGGGCCGACACATCGAGAAGACCTCTAAAGTTCGCTGTTGGTGATCTGGTATTCTTGAAGATATCACCAACTAGAAGAGTGATTCGTTTTGGGAGTCGAGGCAAGCTTAGTCCTCGATTCGTGGGGCCTTTCGAGATTATGGAGCGTGTTGGAGAAGTGGCTTATCGATTGGCATTACCACAATCTTTGGCGAATGTTCATGACGTGTTTCATTTATCTCAACTCCGTAAGTATGTTCGAGATGAAACACATGTGCCGGATCATTCGGAGTTGACTGTAAGAGAGGATTTAAGCTTTGAGGAACGACCGATGTCGATTGTTGATCGAAGAGAAAAGGTCCTTAAGAACAAGATTATCCCTCTCGTACTTATTTTTTGGGGGAATTGCTCGCATGGAGAATCGACTTGGGAACGAGAAGACGAGATTCGACAGAAGTTTCTAGATCTCTTCTTGTAGATTCTTGATTGTTTATCTTTTCTTGTTTTGGGCAATTTCGAGGACGAAATTCTTTTAGTAGTTGGGTATAATTTAACACCCTAGTTCATTTATACCAGTTCTAGTTCAAGTATTTCTTTATTTATGGTATTTTCCTGATTCATAGTGTTTTGGGTGCGAATAATGGGTTTGACATCTGTATTTACATCCGACCAGACCCGCTTGCTTGAAACATGTCTTGATTCATATTTATGATCTATCCTGACTTGTTACGTAGACTCGTGCACTTTCATTTTTATTTATACATTGCATACTCGTATTTTATCTGGCATCTGCATTTTTAAAATAACATTTAAAGTCATATAAAATAGTTTAAAAATATATTGCATGGCCTACATGATACCCTTAACCCTGTGGTAGCATCCGCGCATCTTGTTCTCGTCTCGTTCAGTGAAACGAACTTGTTTGGATGACTACGTGCACGTGCGTGCTTCCGTTCTTGGGGGTATGCATTTTTCGTTACCCGGATATCCAATTTTAATTTTGGTTGACACATATATTTTTCGCATTTTAAAATTGAATTTTAGACCCAACCCGGGCGTGTTTTGGACTATATTTGTATTTACCAAAATATCAAATTTTATTTATATAATATTAATTTTATAAACTGATACAAATTATTAACTAATAAAAGATTTTTTTTAAATTTAAATCTAAACTAATTTCCTAACAAACTAACAACCCCTTTCTCTCTCTCTCCCCGCTGCATATATATATTTATATATATTTTATTTATTTATTTATTTTCTTCCTTATTTAATACACAACATCTTCTTCTTACTTCTTCTTCTTCTTTCTTCTTTCTTTTTCTTGATCTTGTTTCTTGATTCCGGTGATCACCGCCGGAGCCGTGCTCGTCGCTGACGATCCGAGTGATCCAATGAACGTACCTTGCCTGTGTGATCGCCCTCTTTCCTTACCTGGACCCGTACCGCGTGCCGCGTGTGCGTTGTGACGATTTACCGACGTCGGACGTGCCGTGCGTATCCGTCGCGTGATTCGATCGAGGCAAGTTTATCTTGCTACATGCTATGTTACTCTATTTACATCTATTTGAATAAATATAACACTTGTATTTTAAATCATGCATCCCATGTTTAGTTTTACAGTTTTAC
The DNA here is from genome assembly GCA_030015575.1 of Agapanthus africanus. Taxonomy (NCBI): domain Eukaryota; kingdom Viridiplantae; phylum Streptophyta; class Magnoliopsida; order Asparagales; family Amaryllidaceae; genus Agapanthus; species Agapanthus africanus. The sequence goes on along the minus strand of CM057339.1, from coordinate 193,537,408 downwards.
GACATCCGTATGCATCCGTACAAGTTATTTCACATCTAGTGCATGCAAACCTATCTTGTTACATACTATATTACAATATACTGCACCCAATGGAATATTTACATCTCATATTATTTAGTTGTACATCATGCATTTACCAGTTTATTATTTTTACTGTTATATGACGTCCATGTGCATCCGTATCATTATTTACATGTCTAGTCGCATGCTAATTAATCTTGCTACATGATAGGTATATTATTACGCATCCATATGAGTAAAATATTACCCGTTTATCACATTATACATCCATATTAAAGTTTTATCGTTTTCAGATACCCGTTTGCATCCATATCATTTAAAATATATATTGTCGTAATATTTCTTATTATTATCTTTAATTAGTTTATAATCTACATTTTATAATATTATACAAAATATAGTTTGAAAATATTATAGTTTACACATGAAACGTCGTTGCAAAGCGGATACGACAAATCTGAAATTTACTGTACACCTTACCTTATAAAATTCATTATAAATCATAGAAAAATCATTAGTATACGTTCTTTGGTTCGTTACGGAAATAACTCAGAATAATATAACTCTATAAGATATTTACTTGCAAAATAAATTGTTTAAATAATGTAAAATGTAAATGAAGATATCTCTAAACTGCTGTCTAGGGAAATTCCAGCAGCAAACTTTCAACTTTGAATATTCATAGATTTTTGTAGGAACAAGCTGAGATACTTAAACTTATAAAAATGAAAATCTTATTGAATTATCCTTGTTTTGGTATAAGACACGTCCCTTTTGGAGAACGTTTGTTATTTTTAAGCTATTTTACAAATCAGGGTGACGCTGAATTTCTGAACGGAACTTTTTTGTGCATGGTTAATCAATACCACTTTTATAGTTATTAATCGGTTTGGATATGTTATCCATATTAATATTATTATATCAATATCTATTTAATAAATAATAGTGCTAGTGTTTTAATATTCAGCAAATTTTACCGATTTACAGTTTTATAGTATCCGTCTGTATCCGTGTGGTTTATTACATATCTAGTTGCATGCCGAGACCATATTATTTAATGTTACTGTTGTATTAGTGCACCATGCTTGATAGTTTTGCATCCTACTTAGTCATGATGTGACCCCTGATCGATATTTGTGCATCCATACTTTTATTGTACATCCATACTTTCACCCTGATTCAATACTTGCTACAGTTTGATTATTAGCACCCGCTTGATACCTGTGCACTACTTGACATGACCTGATACACCACTACCTGACATGACTTAATACATGTACACTACCTGACATGACCTGATATATCATTACTTGACATGTTACCTGATCCTGTTTCTAATGCCGACAATCCTGACATGTTATCCTGATGGACATATCATGTTGTCTGTATAGACAAACATGTTCCTGCTTGATCATGTGTTGGCATTAGTCTCAGATTTATCAATACCTGACTTGAACACATAATTTAGGGGTATGGGGAAATCAATGATGAAACCTGACTTGTAACTCGACAATTCGATGCTTATACTTTTAGGGGCTAAGCCAGCCCTGGGATGATGATGCCGACATCATTCATCTGTACATGTTTCCTGTTTAGTGCCTAGCGGCATGTCTCGGTTTCAGCCCGAGAATCTGGACCGTGGTCCCGGGCATGCACGGGATACTATTGAGTTACTTCGACGATTCTTCAAACTGATTTCACAGACTTGAGAGTAGTTAACCCAGTAGCACAGTTTAGTTTCACCGCTGCACTTCACATATACTGTTACACTTCACTGTTCTATATCCCTGCTCACTTATTACATTCATGTACCTTTTATAATTCATGCATGCATTCCTGTTACTCCCTGTTTATATTATTGTTGATATTATGACGCACTGACGTCTGGGTTTTGCATGGCCCAGATCCTCAACCTTTGTCACAGGCTGATCAGAAGTGTTTCCGCCGTCAGGCCGAGCAGTGAGGATCCTGTTAGTATCCAGTTAGTTTTGTTATTTCCGTACTTTCCAGATATTACTGTTTATTGGATTTATTGCTTCCGCATATTATTTCTTGACTCGTTTATTCTGGCATATGGACATGTACTACATAGTTTATTTTACTTTTCTGTTCTTGATATCTTATAGACAGCTGTAATGTGACTATGGAGGGATGTTTCCTATCCACAGGTAGCTTGGTTGGCTCTTTCACGTGCCGATCTTAGCTCACTCTGGGAAGCGGGGCGTAACAGTTGCCCCTTGGCGAGGGCCTTTGACTTCTGGCATTGCGAGCAACAACCACTAGCTGGGGATGGTCGAGCGAGGGTCGGGCTCGACTGCCTCTGGAAAGACTTTGGATCCTTAGCATTGGGGGGCTGTAAGAAGCCCACTAAGGATGACCGGGAAGTGAAGCTGCGCGTTTGCGTCTTGGCGAGGGCTTTGATCTCTAGTGTCGTGGGTATGGAGCTATCAACCGGAGATAGCCGAGCAGGGTAGCTGGTGAGATGCCTCTATGGAGGACTTTGATCCTTAGCGTCGGAGGGGCAGTAAGAAGCCCACTAAGGATGACCGGGCAGTGAAGCTGCTCGGTTGCCTCTTGGCGAGGGCTTTGATCTCTGGCATCGTGGGTAGGCAACTACCAGCCTGGGATGACCGAGCGGGGTAGCCGCTCGGATGCCTCTTGCGAGGGCTTCGATCCCTGGCGTCATGGGTAGGGAGCTACCAGCCGGAGATGACCGAGCAGGGTAGCTGCTCGGTTGCCTCTTGGCGAGGACTTTGATTCCTGTCGGTTGTGGTAGGAAGCTACAAGTCGGGGATAGCCGAGCAAGAGCTCGACCGCCTCTGGGAGGACTTTGGTCCTTAGCGCGGGAGGGGCTGTAAGAAGCCTACCAAGGACCCTTGGCGGCACAGGGTTACTGCCCGGTGCCTCTTGGCGAGGGCTTTTGTCCTAAAGGATAACCGAGCGAGGGTCGGGCTCGACTGCTTCTGGGAGGGCTTTTGATCCCTGTCGGTCGTGGTAGGAAGCTACCAGTCGGGGATAGCTGAGCAGGGTAGCTGCTGAGCTGCCTCTAAGGAGGACTTGGATCCTTAGCGTTGGAGGGGCCGTATAAGGCCTGCTAAGGATATCCGGGCAGTGAAGCTGCGCGGTTGCCTCATGGCGAGGGTTTTTATCCGTGGCATTGCGAGTAGGGAAGCTACTGGCCAGGGATAGCCGAGCAGGGAAGCCGCTCGGCTTCCTCTAAGGAGGGCTTTGATCCTTAGAGTTGGAGGGGCCTTAGGAGTCCTGCTAAGGATAACCGGGCAGTGAAGCTGCGCGGTTGCCTCTTGGCGAGAGATTTGATCCCTGGCGTTACGAGTAGGGAAGCTACCGGCCAGGGATAGTCGAGCAGGAAATACGCTCGGCTGCCTGTACGGAGGACTTCGATCCTTAGCGTTGGAGGGGCCTTAAGAGGCCTGCTAAGGATAACCGGGCAGTGAAGCTGCGCGGTGGCCTCTTGGCGAGGGCTTTGATCCCTGGCGTTACGAGTAGGGAAGCTACCGGCCAGGGATAGTCGAGCAGGAAATCCGCTCGGCTGCCTGTACGGAGGACTTCGATCCTTAGCGTTGGAGGGGCCTTAAGAGGCCTGCTAAGGATAACCGGGAAGTGAAGCTGCGCGGTGGCCTCTTGGCGAGGGTTTTGATCCCTGGCGTTGCGAGTGGGGAAGCTACCGGCCAGGGATAACCGAGCAGGGTAGCTGCTCGGATGATTCTTCATGAGCTTTTGCCCGACCATCCAATTTCAGGTATGGGGAACAGGAATGGTCGCGGCGAACGTGTAGGTTCCTAGGCACTCTCAAGGGGTCTCACAAGGCATCAACCATCCCCGTTTCAAAAATTCGGTGCCGAGAAACCCTAGACTACGGATCATTTGCTAGAATTCTAGGCGACAAAGCAAACTAGTTAACACTTAACTACAAGAATACGGAAATACAACCTTTGTAGATCCGGTTCTCCACCTCCATAGCTCCGCAATGAAGTCTCCTCGCTGTCCAAGTCGAACCCCGGGCTCTAGCGTCGGCTTCATCGGAGAATGGACGGGCTAGGTCATCGACGACGTGCCGAAGATGATCTACGTCGAAGCATCACTAGATCAAGCTCCACCTTCACCAAGCCATGAAAACTTGTGAAGGAAACACACTCTACTACTTGGCAAGAGGTAGAGGATGAAGAAATAGGAAGTGGGTTCACTTTAGAATTGGATTTCTCACACTTATGCTCAAATCACCATTGATGAAGTATGCTTTCTTCTTGAAGAAGAAGAAGAAGAAGATGATAATTCTCATGATAAGTTAAAAGAAAATAATACTTATCATATAATAAACCATGGTCAAGTGTAGAGAACTAACTAAGGTTATAAGAATGGTTAGGGTTAAAAGAACAAGACAAAATGGTCACTTGGTCAAAGCTTCATGAAGCTTCAAAAAGCTTCATGAAAGAAAATAAAATAAAGAAACCATTTTCCTTTTCTTTTTATGCTTTTATCAACATCCAAAAGGAATAAACAAATAATTAAATGAAAAAGCAAAACCCTAATCATTAAGTTAACCATGGTTTAATTCTATACACTTAACCAAATAAGCATGTATCATCAAACATGATACAAACATTTGTACAAAAAGTATATCACATATACAACTTGTACAACGAAGTGAGAAAATCCATTTAAAGTGAACCAATACTAGTTAATGCAAAGTAATATATCAAATATATAATTATACAATAAATCATTAAATCAACACTTGATTTAACGATCCGGTCATATCGCATATAACCGACTAGTATTCAATGTATCGGCTTATCGAATCAACCATCGATTCGATAACTAGGTTATATCGCATATAACCATTCGATACATTCATCACGAGAATGGAATACGGTATCACATACACGCATTATTCTCGGTCCCGCACATATCTCATATGCGCTCCTATTTCATTTCGCTTGAGCCAGGAAACCTCTGTGTAGGACTCTAAAGACTCGTCAATACGCCGGCAGCAGGTGATGATCATATCAAACACCCACAAGCCGCAAGCGGTCTGCTAAACGTAACGGCCACCCGGGTATTGAGCGATCACAAGATCGACGAGCAAGCCCGCTCACACTCCAGTGAATCCAACCAGTAACACTACCGTACAGTCCGGTCTGATCGTCTAATATGTCGCATATCTCGCCTAGGGGTGATAAACGTCAGACCCCAATAGCTCGATAAGTCGTGTCGATATGAGGTCTATAACAATTCGAGAAAATACTGGTAACACTTACCAGTATATCTCAGCAACCCTGGCCAGGGATTTCCTGTTATAGCCAATCGAACACAGCGCAACATCAACTCCCTATACCGGGAGAGACGAATCCCCTCCTATCGCTCATTGCCTCCATGTGACTCGGGACTGTACCCAAAAACCACCGTTTTGCACGCCCTCTTGGACGTGGTAAGATGGAAATCAAAGCACAGTGGGAACCACACAAGACTCTATGACGATCTCGGGTCAACAGACTACTCTGTACCAGTGTCACCAGAGAACTGCCATCTGACGTGAGGTATAATACCATCTGGGAGTTCTCGGCGAGTCCGTCCAGTGTACCCAGTCTCTACTGAGCACCCGTATATCATCTCTGATGTCAAACACCGATGGATATGGGATCATCCATCGCCCATCTGTATGGGTCGAGAAGGTACACGCTAGTCTACTCTGGTATATCGATGCCCCGTCTCGATATACCCACGACTAGGGACTTTGAAGGATGTACTTATGGACTACCATGTCCCCACTAGTATGATCCGCATCATAGTCCAGGTAGTCAAGCACACATCCTAAGGGCTTTACCAACATGTAATAGAGAGACAGTCAGTATACACGTTAAGGTAAAGAGCAACCAGATAGCATACTATCATGTCGAGCAAGAATGTCCTCCCTATATATGTCCCAGCATCAACTACAATATACATCCTATGTACAGTAATAGCCTCTAGGGCATACATATAACTAACAATCTCCCACTTGCACTAGGGCCATCTGTAGCAGTGGTCGAAGTATCTCATACTCAACCATCCCATAAAAGTCTCTCTCTGGGAATAGGCCTTCGTGAGTGGATCCGCCGTGTTGTCCTCTGAGTCTACTCTCCAAACCTCGATCACCCTGGAGATCAACTATCTCCATGATCAAGTGATACTGCCTTAGAATATGTCTGGATCACTGATGGGACCTGCGTTCCTTGGCATAAGCCACAACTCCATTGTCACACAATGGGAGGAACATAGTTCATCTTATGAACCATTATACACCCAAACAGCCTCTTTGGTAGCATCTTAAGTAGCGATGTATCCTGCCTTTATCGTCTAGTATGTCACGGTATCTAGCTTGGAACTCTTCCAACATACCGTCCCTTTACTGAGGGTAAAGACAATGCCTGCGACTGACATTCAGTCGTCTTTATCACCCTGGAACACTTCCAGTGATTCTCCCCAGGATCGATTGATACCATCTCACTACAACTAGTGAGAATCCTAACATCCATTTAAATCTATCTCATAGATCCAAAATCCAGGATTTAGTAGGTATCATTTTGATCCTACGTGGAGAATCTTTGTGATAAGCGGAGATTGATCGAGCGTAGCATAGGAAACTCCTTCCCTATCAAGAGTATGTCATCCACGTACTCTACGAGGATCACCACCATACTCCCTACTACCTTTTTGTTTATACAAGGTTCATCTACCATTTTGATGATGTCAAACTCTTTGACTAATCCATCAAAACAGATGTTCCATCTCCGCGATGCCTGCTTTATCCTATAAAGCATCTTGCACACGTTTTCGCTGCTCCCACTGTCTACGAGGCCCTCTGGCTGTGTACTTATAGACGCACTCTTCTAAATCAGTATTTAGAAAAGCAGTCATGACACCCAACCGCCAGATATCGTAGTCATGGTATGTAGCCATGACAAGTAGAATCTGGATGGACTTAAGCATAGGTACTGGAAAAGGTTTCATCATTATTCACGCCTGGTCAATGACGAAAACCTTTAACAAGTCTAGCTTTGAAAGTCTCAACTTTTCCATCTACACCAAGTAATCTTCTCAAGATATACTTGCTCCTGATGGGGATTTAACCCTTCAGATATAGCAGCCAAAGTCCATACTTTGCTGGTGTACATGGATTCCATCTCAGATCGCTAAACATCCAGCCATTCTTACAGAGTCTCACTCCTGATGGCCAGCTCGAAACTAGTTGGGTCATCATCCCATGATGCAATCCTCGCTCCCACTGTCATAGAGAAACCGGAGTAACTCTCAGGTGGGTGAGGAACCCTACTAGATCGGCGGAGAGGCTGAGGTTCGTTGGAATCTACTGAATCCTTCGGTTCTACCAAATCATCTGCTGTAGTTTGTATAGCTGAAACACTTCCAGTTCTACATAACTAATCTTGCCTCGATCTTGTCCGGATTTTGCTTTTAGACATAGGCCGGACAACCCCAAATCTTAACCAAATTAAGATATGGGCTTTTCCCATTCCGTATCTTATATGGAGTGGTAGGCAACTGATTTGATTTGAACCCTATTTAGTAGGTATGCAACTTCTCAAGTGCATAACTCCCAGAAGGAAACAGGTAACTCAGTAGTACTCATCATAGAGCACACCATATCAAATAGGGTGTATCTGCTCCGCCCCGATATACCATCGTGCTATGGTGTATACGGAGGAGTAATGCTGAGAGAGAATCTCATTCTCCTTTAGAATAGTCCAGGATTTTCGTTCTCAAGTATTCTTCTCCTCGATCACATCAAAGGACATAATACTTATACCCGTATTTTGGTTCTCTACTTCTAACTTATATTCTGTGAATATCTCAAAAGGTTCAGACTTATGTTTCAACAGGAACATATGTCTGAATCTCGAGAGATTATCAGAGAATGTAATGAAGTACAAAGAACCTTACCAGGTATGTGTAGACAGGGGACCTTTATACATCAACATGTATCATCCCAAGAGTTCACTAACTCTTTCTCTGTTTCCAATAAACAGAGCTATGGTCATTTTATCTTTGTGACATGACTGGCGAGTTTCACAAGATGTAAATTCAAACTGATTTAAATATGCATCTAAATGTAACTCCAGCTAGTCGGGTCGCATTGATATGACCTAGTCTACAATACCTCAAGAAGGATCCGTCCATTTCTGAACTCTTCCTCTTGTGTGTGTTCTATATACTAAGAACTGTAGTTTGATTTAGAACATCAATGCTTTTAGATAACGTGCCTGAACCAATCAACTTTTGATATAGGAAATGTTCAAAACATTATCCAACAATACAAAATTATATCCTTTCTTTACTAATAAAGAAACTGATATGATTTTGTATATCAGGTTCGGTATCTAATAACATTCGTTCAGAATCAATGTATTGGTAATACAGGGTGACAGTGACCAACAGACTTGGCTGCAACACTTGCCCCGTTTTCTACCTCATGAAACTTATCACCCGTTCTCAGTTTTTCTACCCTTTTGTAGCCCTATGTAACAGATTACATATCTGGGATCCTGATCCGGTATTATATACCCAGGATTCGGAGGATACTGAGAAACAGTTCTTTGTAATGAACACACCCGAAGATGATGCATCATATGCTCTTTCTTCGTTTGGGCGGCACGGGAAATCTGGTATTCCCCAATTTCCTGCTCTGTTTTATAACAATTATAAGTTGGAGCGGGATCAACGTTCCCCAGCTCAGTATAACAAGCGGGTTCGGTCAATAATCCGTTTTATTATCTTGATTAAGGCGTGATATGGTCGCTACCTGGAGAGAGAGAGAAGAAAACACTCAGCGTGCGCTCTTGAAAGAATAGATTGGTTATTATTTTATCTAATCAGGATGGCTCCCACTGCTTTTTATCAAATCTTCCTTCAAACCCTAAAAGGAAAGACTAGCCGGGATTAATTACACACTACAAGTTCGCCAATCTTTCAGCCAGGCCAGTGTCGGTACTTTGAGGGAGGTCCCCCGTGCTTTCGCACGAACCTAATTACAGTAAACCTCGTTTTCCCAGAGGCGTAACCTCGTTAACACCTTTCTAGACACCTACTTGATCGGCTAATTGTAATGTGTAAAACTCTCCCAGGAGTAACAATTACTCGCAGCGGGTATCGGGATCCAACTATCTCATAGAAGGTATGCAATCTCATTGTAAATTTAAACACTTGAAATTCCCGATAATATTTTGCCCCTAACCTCCTATGACCTTAACAAAGGCCAACAAACCATAGGATGCTAGTCAAGTTCAATCCGTCATTTCCTGATTGAATTAAACCCATCCGCACGGCCCTTGACAAAGGCCAACAAGGTCGCATGACTACCCTAACCCAATCTGCATCATATGCATAAGCAGATAAGCACCAGTTAGCTACCGCACACTGCGCCTTGACAAAGGCCAACAAACGCAGCACGAATACTAACTACTACTTATCTGAAATGACGGAGGGCTACGACAGGTTTTTGTGAAAACCTATTGCGTAATGAACTTGATATCGTTGTAGGATCGAATTAATTTTGAAATGGAGTGTTTTTGAGGCTTTTCTAGTTTTGCTAAAGGAGTCACTCCCGGTGAAGGGATCGTCGGTCCTTTCCTCGTCGAATGAGGTGCGGGATATATCATATATATCACTGTGCAAAGCAGAAACTCTTAAAAGCAATCAAAAGAAAAACCGAGTGTGTAGCATCTGCCAGTTATTGCTAAAGGAGTCACTCCCGGTGAAGGGATCTCGGTCATTTCCTCATCGAATAAGGTGCAGGATATATCACATATACCGCTGTGCAAAGCAAGAACTGTAGCTACCTATTTTATTTTTGAAATTCGATTCTACAACATCTTTAGGTTTCTTTTCTTTCATTAATCATATTAATGAAGTCCCATCATTTAAGTACCTAAACATCACAGATAAATACGACGTACACTTATGCCATCCGCATTCGCCTCGATGTCCCCTCGTGCACCGTTAGGTTAGGTAACTAACGGCAGAGCGGGGCAGGGCTAGCGCGGGTGTAAAACATAAGTAACGCCTATAATATATCATATATACTATATACTGTATCTATCACAGAACATCACATGATCACATCACAGATATCGCAGCAGAAGAAACATATGAAATATTGGATATACTAGGACGTCCGTGTTTTCAATACGAGCCAGTATAAAACACGGATTCCACGGTCGTGATGAATAGCCAAACCCACACCCCTAGACCCCCTACGAGAGCGGCAAGCAACCCTTCCAATTCTAGAGTTAGGAGACCCGGACTCGACTCCTCGAGTTGGTCTCCCACTGGACCCCAGAACCCGGTTACTTGTGCCCTCCTCCTTGGGTCTATCCTAGTGCAGAAAAGTAAATAATATACAAAAGGTGACTACTTCCGCAACCTGGAAGTGCCCCAATAAAAGAATATTACATACAAGTTTTTACATGAATGAAAATGAAAAACACTCATCTCACATAAAACCCCCGGCTATTCAAACACGACGATCCAATATAACATATCCAGCAACACATAACATCACATGTCATCAATGTAAGTAAATATGCGCATCCCAATTGTCGTTGACATATAGCAACGAAACCGGCGATATCACATATTACACTTACGGTCACAGAAAAGAAAGTGTAAAACTACAACAGTTGGAATCCGCAACCACCTCAAACATCGCATGCCTGACCAAATGAATTACTTAGACATCGCATGCCTAACAATTATAAACCCCGCATTTTAGTCTCATTATCGAAAACACTTTTCAATATCAAGTCGGGTAATTCAACAAGATTCCCGACATCCTGATCGAATGCTCATCGCAAACTTCAGTAGACGGTCGCACCCCCGATACCGACGACGAAGTGCACCAAGGCGGAACACCGCTACCGCGAGCACCCGAACGGATGCTTTTGGCTACGGGGTTCTCCTACAGTCACTTGGTCGGGGCTATGGAGTGAGGTTGTCTATTAAGTTTATCCGGCGAGTATCCGCGTACGCTACGTGATTGCGACGGACTTTTGATCACATCAAAATTCCGTGGCAACCGATCAAGTGAGACTAAACTGCTATGTTATTAACATTCATTCAATTATCTCATAACTGTTTGTGAATTCCAAGTATTGTATCACATTCCAGATAATTAGAAAATGTTAAACTTTCCGATCGAACATTCAAACACCCAAGTTTTCCCGAAACAGCTCAACACATGAAATAAGTCTAACAACATTCAGTTCGTGCCTCAGTACCAACGGTCCAGCCGTAGAAGGGTCAAGCCAACGCCTCACATGTGGCACGCCGTACTGCCCCAAACCCGAAGGTTCAAAGGGCAGTTCAAGACGGTCACATAATCGAGTTAAGGTTTGTTGTCTTCTAGAGGGTCCATCGCGTTACTTGCACTACTTAGAATGTCGTTAAACTACGGAAAAGTCCAACACTTGGAAATTTCCCGATAGGGGAAAAATTGGGTATTTATATCCGGTCGAACTTTTTAACATATTCTAAGATTATCCGGAAAAGCACACAGACAGAATTAGACAATCCGATCGATACACCGAGTCCCCAATACAACCCAGAAAATGCAACTCTGTAAAAAAAAATATTAAAAATCCCCAGGAAAACCAGCACAGACAACTAAGAATTACTGTGCAAAATTGGATGCACAAAACGACAAAATGGCCGCGGATCCGCCGCACGAGCCATGCTCGTGCCACGGAACCGCGGCTCATTGAAGGAATTAGGAACACGAATTTTACAGTGACCCTTATAATTGCCTGCTGATTTCTCTGCATATTTTTAATATCGAAAAACTCCAGAATTTGGAAAAAGTCCAGAGAGCATGTTTGTGTTAGGATTTCGGGTTCGTTCGGACTTCAAACTCCGTCTAGACTTCGCCTAAGGCTCTAGCTAGGCTCTGATACCACTGTAGGGTTCCTAGGCACTCTCAAGGGGTCTCACAAGGCATCAACCATGCACGTTTCAAAAATTCGGTGCCGAGAAACCCTAGACTACGGATCATTTGCTAGAATTCTAGGCGACAAAGCAAACTAGTTAACACTTAACTACAAGAATACGGAAATACAACCTTTGTAGATCCGGTTCTCCACCTCCATAGCTCCGCAATGAAGTCTCCTCGCTGTCCAAGTCGAACCCCGGGCTCTAGCGTCGGCTTCATCGGAGAATGGACGGGCTAGGTCATCGACGACGTGCCGAAGATGATCTACGTCAAACCATCACTAGATCAAGCTCCACCTTCACCAAGCCATGAAAACTTGTGAAGGAAACACACTCTACTACTTGGCAAGAGGTAGAGGATGAAGAAATAGGATGTGGGTTCACTTTAGAATTGGATTTCTCACACTTATGCTCAAATCACCATTGATGAAGTATGCTTTCTTCTTGAAGAAGAAGAAGAAGAAGATGATAATTCTCATGATAAGTTAAAAGAAAATAATACTTATCATATAATAAACCATGGTCAAGTGTAGAGAACTAACTAAGGTTATAAGAATGGTTAGGGTTAAAAGAACAAGACAAAATGGTCACTTGGTCAAAACTTCATGAAGCTTCAAAAAGCTTCATGAAAGAAAATAAAATAAAGAAACCATTTTCCTTTTCTTTTTATGATTTTATCAACATCAAAAAGGAATAAACAAATAATTAAATGAAAAAGCAAAACCCTAATCATTAAGTTAACCATGGTTTAATTCTATACACTTAACCAAATAAGCATGTATCATCAAACATGATACAAACATTTGTTCAAAAAGTATATCACATATACAACTTGTACAACGAAGTGAGAAAATCCATTTAAAGTGAACCAATACTAGTTAATGCAAAGTAATATATCAAATATATAATTATACAATAAATCATTAAATCAACACTTGATTTAACGATCCGGTCATATCGCATATAACCGACTAGTATTCAATGTATCGGCTTATCAAATCAACCATCGATTCGATAACTAGGTTATATCGCATATAACCATTCGATAAATTCATCGCGAGAATGGAATACGGTATCACATACACGCATTATTCTCGGTCCCGCACATATCTCATATGCGCTCCTATTTCGTTTCGCTTGAGCCAGGAAACCTCTGTGTAGGACTCTAAAGACTCGTCAATACGCCGGCAGCAGGTGATGATCATATCAAACACCCACAAGCCGCAAGCGGTCTGCTAAACGTAACGGCCACCCGGGTATTGAGCGATCAGAAGATCGACGAGCAAGCCCGCTCACACTCCAGTGAATCCAACCAGTAACACTACCGTACAGTCCGGTCTGATCGTCTAATATGTCGCATATCTCGCCTAGGGGTGGTAAACGTCAGACCCCAATAGCTCGATAAGTCGTGTCGATATGAGGTCTCTAACAATTCGAGAAACTACTGGTAACACTTACCAGTATATCACAGCAACCCTGGCCAGGGATTTCCTGTTATAGCCAATCGAACACAGCGCAACATCAACTCCCTATACAGGGAGAGACGAATCCCCTCCTATCGCTCATTGCCTCCATGTGACTCGGGACTGTACCCAAAAACCACCGTTTTGCACGCCCTCTTGGACGTGGTAAGATGGAAATCAAAGCACAGTAGGAACCACACAAGACTCTATGATGATCTCGGGTCAACAGACTACTCTGTACCAGTGTCACCAGAGAACTGCCATCTGACGTGAGGTATAATACCATCTGGGAGTTCTCGGCGAGTCCGTCCAGTGTACCCAGTCTCTACTGAGCACCCGTATATCATCTCTGATGTCAAACACCGATGGATATGGGATCATCCATCGCCCATCTGTATGGGTCGAGAAGGTACACGCTAGTCTACTCTGGTATATCGATGCCCCGTCTCGATATACCCACGACTAGGGACTTTGAAGGATGTACTTATGGACTACCATGTCCCCACTAGTATGATCCGCATCATAGTCCAGGTAGTCAAGCACACATCCTAAGGGCTTTACCAACATGTAATAGAGAGACAGTCAGTAGACACGTTAAGGTAAAGAGCAACCAGATAGCATACTATCATGTCGAGCAAGAAAGTCCTCCCTATATATGTCCCAGCATCAACTACAATATACATCCTATGTACAGTAATGGCCTCTAGGGCATACATATAACTAACAGAACGTGCGCGTAGCATGCGCATTGAATGTGGGGGGAGGCGAAGCGCCATGGTCGCGTCGTTCCGATTCCGCCAGAGAAGGCTCGCTGATCGCCGTGTGGCAGCGACTTTTTGGGCGAGAGCGGGCGACCGTTGAGTTCCGTTGTGGCGCAGTGGGCTATATAAGGCTGAAGGAGCACTGGTCCATCCTTTTTTCGTAAACAGATCGTTGACAATGCAAGACTTTCCTTTACCATCCCCGAAATCATCCACTTCGAAGATGTATACCTCTATGACCAGAACTGCACCGAGGACATGGTGCAGTTGTTCTATGGGAGTATCGAAGACCACTTCGGCCGGCTGCTCCCCCGATGCTCCTCCCTGCTGCAGCTGCTGATGTACTCCATCTGGAGGGCGTCGCCGGGGCTCTACAACTCCTTGTCCGAGCAGCTCTATGACGAGGCCGTGGGCAAGCTGCGGTCTCTGAGGCGCTTCGGCCTGATCTCCGCGAATCGGCTGGCTCACTCAATGGCGCTCGTCCGTGAGTGCTACGAATTGAGGCTCAGGGTCAACACGCGCGAGGGGAACCGAGGGCTGAGGTTGGATCTCGTGAGGCCTCGGCTGGCGGAGATCTTTACCGAGTATCATGAGTAGTTCTCTATGCACCCCCTTCCCCCGCTGCTGTAATTTTCTTTTTCTTTTGTATGTATGGCTGAGGAGCCCATAATACCTTTTGAATAAATGAGACATTTCCTTCTTTTTCGCAATGTTCCATTGATCTTTATTAAATTAACAACAGACCCTAGGAAGAGTTTACATTGCCTTAAAAGAAAAGTACATGCTAATAGACGACCTTATTAGCGTGGCCCGAGCCCCCCAGAGGCTTGTTGGTCTCCGTGCTTGGCACCGGGTATGGGGCTCCCTGAGCGCCGGACTGGTCATCTGCCAAAACGAGCATGATCTGGCCGATGGTCAGCTCGGCGGGAGGGGGACGCTGCTCCTGCTTGCGGTCGGCCTGCCGTTTGTCCCTCAGGTAGGCGGCGAGATACCCTGATCGGATGAGCTCCTCGATGTAGTCCCGGAGTTGCTTACAATCCTCCATGGTGTGGCCCAGCGTCCCGTAGAAGGCGCAATAAGGGCCCCGGGTTCGCTTCGAGGCCTGACGCGGGATTGGAGGGAACTTGAAGAACCCCTCGCCCTAGGCCTCCTCTAGTAACACTGCGAGGGAGACGTTGAGCGGGGTGTACTCCTGGAATTTCGGGTGATAGGGCTGCTGACGCTCCGGCCTCTCCTCTCGAGCCCTCTTCTTCTGGTCGGACCGTTCTGCTCAGGGGAGGTTCGCGTTCACCTCGGACTCCAGCTGAACCTCGCGCTCGGTCCACACCTTGACCTCGGCCATGGTCTTAGGCTGTTCCAATGCAAAGGAGCGCAACCACTCCTTGTGCCTAAGACCAGATCTGAGCGCCGTGATGACGGTCTCGTCCCGGTACTCGGGGACTTCAAGGAGGGCGTTGTAGAAGCGGGTGATGTAAGCTTTGAACGTCTCCTTGTCCCCGCTCTTAATTGTGAAGAGGTAGTCGACCGTGCGCTTCTGCCGATGGTTCCCGAAGAAGTGGCCGAGGAACTGAGTAGCCAGCTCGTCAAAGGTCGAGATTGAGCGAGGCTCGAGTCATTGGAGCCAGTCCCGACCGGAGCGGATGAGGGTGGTTGGGAAGGCCCGGCACTGGGCGGCGGCGGAATGGTCCTGGAAGCTCATCCCCACGGTGAAAGCATCCAAATGGTCTTTCGGGTCGGTTTTCCCGTCGAACAGAGAGACCTTCGGGGGCTTGTTGTGCGAGGAGACGTGGACAACGAGCAGTCCCTCGGTAAACGGCTTGGTGAGCGAGTCCGCGGCGTACTTAGCCCCGTCGCGCGAGAGGTGACCTTCCCGGCGCATGCCCTCGATGAGTCGGCCGTGGTACCCCGAGGACTAGGCGCCCTGTGATCCCTGGCCTCTGCTGTGGGAGACCTGCATCTGGGCGCGGCCCCGGTTCCTCAGATCCCCGGGCGAGGTGGCCCTCGAGCCGTCGTGGCGAGCCCCTTCTATGCGACCCCGTCGAGGGAGGCGGTGTCGATCATGCCTGTGGACAGGCGAGGTGACCGACATCTCCTCAGGTAGGTAAGGGTCACGAGTAGGCTCGAGGCGAGGCGCTCTGGCGGCGGATCTTGGTGTGGAGCCGTGGGGCGCCCAACGAGCCTCAGGGAGTATCGGCCCATGAGATCTGTGGCCAGGGGTCGTAGCCTGCCGGTGGTCAGCCGTGCCGACGAGGGCAGAGCCTTCTGGAGGCGGTGGAGCGGCGATCTGGGGCCCTGGCCCGGCCGTTTGGATGCGGACGAGCGCCTCCACGAGGGGCTGTATCCGATCTATTCGGCTGATGAGGGCGTTGACGATGGTCGCCGGGGGAGGTTCATCCGCGCCTCCGGTGAGAGGGAGGCGGCAGCTGGTACCTGGATCTTCAGGGTGGTCGCTTGCCATGTGGATAGAGATAGGACGGCCAACTTTGTTTTTTGTGGAGTTTAGTTCCCACAAACGGCGCCAACTGATGGAAGTCCTTTTCGGGTCTCCGTCAGATGTTGTCTTCCGTCGATCTCCTGGTGGATTTTTGAGGTGATCTCCTGTTGCGTGTGGGTCTCAATTGGTTTTGAGGAGATTGGTGATTTAAGGAGTTTTAGCGCCGAGTACCTGCAAGGAAGTCCCGGGGTGGTTTGGTACCACCGAGGACCCTCCGACGATCAAGTTAGCACGAGATCCGAGCAGTGTAATGGCTAAGTGGAATAAAAAATGGCTTACTTGACCCCTCTGTGATGGGGGTTTATATAGCGGCGGCAGCGCGCAGCAGCAGGCACGAGAATCTCGCCGGCAGTTACACTCCAGACATCACGCCCACGTAAAGAGCGGATCGCCCGTTAATGGTGATCGTAATGGCGTGGAACGTGGGATGTTGCCGGCGGAGAATCTGCGCATGGCGAGATTTTTGGAGCGGCGGTTATGCCTGGGAGTGGTGGAGTTGGTCGGTCGGAGGGACCGAGGAAGATGGCATCGGCTGGGGAGCTCGGGGGAGAGCGAGAGGGCCGAGGAGTCTTGGGCTTGTGGAAGCTCGGGGCGAGCTTAGAGGCCAATTTCCAGGGGGCTCTGAGGAGAGCCAGTTTGTGCTTGCAGGTTGGGTACAAGGGTGGCTTGGTCAGCCCCTGTGGGCCCTTTCTTCTGAGTTGTGGGACACGTCATCTGTCACGTGTGCTGATCTTGGAGATCGCCAATAATGAGCATCATCACAAATGGATCAAGAAGATTATGTGACACTAAAACCTTTTGTTTAGGGCCTGTTTGGTTGCAAGATTATGAAATTTGGATTCCAAAATTGTACGGTTGAAATTTCTGGATTTGGTAATTTGTTGTTTGGTTGGTTTTGGATTTCTAGTATTAGATTAGTAGATTCTTGTAATCTTTGTTGGGATTTTGATTTGAGAATTTTAGAGATAGATAGATAGAGAGAGAATTATTAAATAAATAAAGTACACAAGTGCCATCTAAAAGTACAATGAATAGTGCCAAATCCTTCAAACCTTTTAGGATTCAAGAATACTTGTTTTGTGGTGGGCCCCCAATAAAAAACAAAGGAATACAAAAATTTTAAATTTATCAACCAAATACAAAATTATGGAATCATAGGATTCCATAATCCAAATACATACTAATTCTGCAACCGAACAGGCCATTAGCGACTTTCAATAAATCGGGATACATGAAAAGAGTACGATGTGCCGAGGGAGAAAAGAAAAGGAAGTTACTTTGAAAGTATCACTATTTTAATTTTGGGGAGTTTTGGCAAACAAAATAGGAATTTCATGAGCTTATGGTTTATCATGTCATTTGGATCCATCCGCCTTACAAATCAAGTAATTTGGCAAAGGGAAAATTTTAAAATGCACCTTTTCTTTTGTTGATTTCCAAATGTGTTTTATTATTTTTATTTTTTGGAGTTAAACTCTCATAATGTGCTTCCCTATTTATACATATTTACCTTGGAGCTTTTCAGCATCGTTTCAACTAGCTTCTCTGTTTATTTTTCTTTAAAACTTGATATTTTAGATGGGATAATAATTTTTTCCTTGCATTTATTCAGTTGCTGAGGACAAATAAATAAGCATTATTTTTCACATTATCGCATCTTCTGTTGTTTCCTTGGTAAAAATACAAAATCTTTTTTTAAAAAAAATATTTCAACATTGAATTAAATTATACTAATTCATTATCTTTCTTACCGGTTTCTTTATATCATCTGCCTTTTTCTTGATTTAAAATTCCATAGTATATAATATTTGAGGGTGAATTTGCAAATTCAATAGGCTTGTACATGTTTTAAGATTAAATCAAACTAGTATTTTACACGTGCAGCAGCAGCAGCAACTGAGCCTTTTATCCCAAGCATATGGAGTAGACTACATGAACCAACATGAGAATTACACCGGGTCCAGCACATGAATCCTCCACCTCCACTCACTCCTATCGAACAATATACTTTCATTGAGTCCTTTGGCAACCATATCGTTTCGTATCACCTCCATCCATATTTTCTTCGGTCTCCCTTTTGCCCTTTTGCCATTGCCCATATCGAGAGTATCTATTCGTCGAACCGGTGCTTCTGTAACAACCCTAATTTTCCTATACAATTTTTTTTCAAATATTTTTTCAAAATCCATAAAAGGGTATTTTAGTCTGAGCACAAGTTATAAATAATTATTTTGCTTTTAATTACAAGTTAAAAGAATGTAACAACTCCATTTTTAGTGTACAAAATTTTGCTTGAAAATTAATGTATATTTGGGGTATTTACATTTTCTGTAACTATTTTAAGTAATTAAATAAATCCATAATTACAAGAAGAAGCTTGTAGCTCATTGGTACTACCTTACACTGCTGAACCAAGCCACCAGAGTTCAAATCTCATGCCCCACCTTATTTTTAATATTTATTTGTTTTAAAATTTTATAGAAGCCCAACAGTCCACACAAGATAACTCCCAAACTTTCTACTGAACCTGAAAAACTGAAGGTACCACAGGCTTCACCAGGCGACCCCCACGTCCCAAGCCCCGGATTGGCCGACTCGGCCCGGCGCCGCCGGCCGAGTCGTCAACTGGGAATTTGTGTCTTTTGGCATTCCCCACTCCCCTGCATACTTTAAATTCTGAGATCAATTCCAGAGATCCCATTAACACTCATTTACTCTATTTTAATACATTTTTCCTATATTTTTATATTTTTTCAATCAAAACCCTTCATCTATCCTAACCCTAGCATAACCCTATAAATATTACCCTAAACACCACCCCCTCACTCACATTTCTGAACCAACTCTCTAAAATTTCCAAGAAATCTTGTATACTTTGAAAACGAGCAGGAAGCGAAGCTACGGCGAAATTCCCGACGAACTTCCGACGATCGTTCTAGGAACTCTCGGCGACGAATCGACGTACCGGCGATTCCTCTTCTTCCATCTCACTCTCGTTATTGTCCAAAACCCGTAAGTCCCATTTTTTATCTCTCTTTTCTATTCTAAAAATACAGATTTACAAACCCGAAGGAATCGAAACAAATTTGATTTCCGATTCGGTTTTCATATAAAACTTCACTTCTCGTTAATACAATTATACTTAAAATCGCTCATATTAATTATTAAACACTAATCAACCAAATTGATCACGTTTCATTTCATAAAATGATGGCTATTTCACTTTATCGTATTTTTCATTTAAATACCACATTGTTTCAATTATACATTTAACTTCATTAAACTTGCTATACCTTTAAGTAGACCATGAGGTAATGACCTACCTTCTTACACGCTCATAAGCAACATAACACGATACCCTCGAGAACTTAGAATACGGGAAAACAAACATTTTCATTTAAATATCATTTAAACCATTTCTAAAAAATTTAGTATTGATACACTTTTACAAATAAATAACCTTTGAGCTAATAATAAAAATATCTAGACTTAGCCAATTAAGGACTGTCGCACTCATTAGGACAGATAAAGGTTGTGGGCATTCAGTCGTTTATCTAAACCTGATTTTGTGGTGCCTAGGCTAGACAAGTGAGAAAGGTAACTTTAAAAGGCCCGTCTCACGGTGATTCGCGAGCGGATCCCTCCTTTCTTCACTTGTACTTACCTGGCCATAATTGGCGGTTGTAACAATCTAGTTCATTTAGACTTATTCCAGTTCTCGTATTTCTTTATTGTGGTATTTTCTTGATTTATCGTGTTTTGGGTACGAATGGTATTTTACATTTTTCATTGCATTCGACCCGGCCCGCTTGCTTGAACCTGTTTGATTCATATTTATGAATTATCCTGACTTGTTACGTAGACTGGTGCATTTTCATATTTAGTGTATACTGGCATTTTATCTGGCATTTGCATTTTTACAACATAACATTTTAAGTCACATAAAATATTTTAAAAATACATTGCATAGCCTGCATGTTACCCCTAACCCCGTGGTAGCATCCGCACATCTTGTTCTCGTCCCGTTCAGTGAAATGAACGTGTTTGGATGGCTACGCACACGTACGTGCATCCGTTCTTGGGGGTATGCATTTTCGTTATCTGAGCTTTTATTTTTAAATTTGGAAGTCGCTTATATTTTTCATATTTTAAATCTGAATTTTTAAAGCCGACCCAGACGAGTTTTGGAGTAGCTTTGTATTTACCAAAATCTCAAAACGTACTATTATTATATTCTTTAATTCCTTCTCACTATTAACATACGTTTTCAAAAAAAAAATATTATAATAAATCTCAACAGTCTCTCTCTCTCTCCTCCAATACACACACATATTAAATCCTAACCTCCTAACCCCCTGATCCCACGTACTTCTCTCTCTCTCTATACTTCTCTCTCTATATATATGTATACATATTAATATTTCAAATATTATTATTTTTTTAAACACCACGTTTCCACTCTCTCCCATCCTCTTCTTCTTTTAATTTTTTCCCGCCGAGCTCACAAAACCCACACCTCTGCACCTCGTCCATGCCCTCTCCGCGCGCCGCCTCCACCCTCGTCGCTCACTTCTCTCGTCTCCCTCTCCTCTGCCTTTCCCTCGATCACCGTCATCCCATCTCTTTCCCCGGCTAACCCGCAACCCCAACACCAATGAACCCGCGGAGGCCACCTTCTCTGTCTCCGTCGTCACCACCGCCGACGACCTCTCTCACGCCCTCGCCGAACACCTCTCCCCGATCTCTTCTTCTCGCCTTCTTCTCCCAAGCTCCAAAACCCATCAACCCAAGAACCCTCGCAAACCATACCCATGCCTGCAACCCTCGTCCATGCACCTCACCTGCGTCCACCACTGCCGGCGACCGCCTTGCCATCACCACGACCTTCCTCAACCCCTACTTACCCTCATCAACACAGCCACCACCACCAGCGCCTTCATCCTCTCCCCTGTAACCACAGCGAACCATGCACCCATCGCCGGCTCCTCGCCGGAGCTCCGACCCCGTCGGCCTTACCCCATCACCACCATCTCCCTCCACTCTCCTCTCCTCACCTGAGTACCAAAAACCCTACACACCCCGATCCCCGACAATCTTGAAACCCCACTGCCTTGCCGTGAAATCTTGCCGGCAAACCCCATCACCGGAAACCCATCATCTTCGCCTTCGTCTCCCTTGCCTCGTCTCTGTCCCCAAACACCAAACCAAGAGCAGTAGCCCTCTCTTCTTCTTCTTCTTTTCCTTCTCTTTCTCTTTCTTGTTTCTTGTCGTTCCGGTCATCGCTGGCGACCCCATCGCCGCCGTTGATCTTGTCGTCGCCCTTTCGTCTCCCCTGACCCCAGTGCACAAATCCACCATCGCCAAAGCCGTGCTTGACGTCGACAATCCAGACGACCCAGTGGACGTACCTTTCTTGCGTGATCATCCTTGTGCGTTGTTTGGAACCGTTCCGTGTACCGTGCGCGTGTCGAGACATTTCGCCGACGTGAGACGTTCCGTACACATCCGTTTCTTGATCCGTCAAGGCAAGTTAATCTTGCTACATGCTATTTAAATCATTATTTACCTATTCATATATATATATATCATACCTGTAATTTAAATCTAGTACCACATGTTTTATTTTATCACGTTTTGATGTTCCATTTGCATTCGCTTATATCATTTTAGATCTAGATCATGAAAATAATCTTATTACATAGTAGATTACATTACAATGCATCCATACCAATATTTATATCACATACTGCTTAGTTGTATAACCCACATTACCATTTGATAGTTTTTATAATGTTCCGGATACCCATTTGCACCCATCTCATTTAGAATATAGATAATTACATCCATAGATCATATTAAGACATAATAATGTAATATTAACATTCCATGTTTGATAAAGTGTATCATAATTAGTGTTGGAACTATAACTTTAACCCTAATCGATAACTGTGCATCCATATGTTTGAATTTTACCTATTTTGCATACTACATCACATTATTCCATTTTATTGTTACGTTGGTACCCCATACTTGTTTTGTGTACCCATGCTTATTATGGTTTGATTATGAGCACCCACGTGATACTTGGGCACCCCCTGACATGACTTGATACACTACTGCTTGACACGACTTGATATTGTGCACTACTTGACATGTTTGGATCCTTATACACTACCTGACTTGATCTAATGTACCATAGCTTGACATGTTACCTGATCTTGTTACTAATACCAACAATCTTGACCTGTTGTCCCTACGGACGTTTCCTGTTGTCTATTCAGACAAACCTGTACCTGCTTGATCCTGTGTTGGCATTAGCTCCATATTTATCAATACCTGACTTGAATACATAACTTGGGGGTATGGGGAAATCAATGATGAAACCTGACTTGTAACTCGACAGTTCGATACCTTTACCGATCAGTTTTACGGGCTAGGCCAGCCCCGGGATGATGCTGCTGACATCATTCGTCGTTACCTACTACCTTTTACTGCCTTGCGGCACGTCTCGGATTTAGCCCGAGAGTCTTAGACCGTGGTCCCGGATACGCACGGGTACTCCTCTCGTATACACTGGCATCCTTCTGTACCAAGCTACAAACAATAGCGTTAACACCAAATACTACAATATAACAATATAATACAACTGTAAAAGCTACTCTCTCTCTCTCTCTTACTCTCTGTCTATTCTATTTTTCCTCTTATCTTTGAGACTTACCGAGCGATCTGTTCGCTGACGACATTCTATTTCTTTCTTCTTTGAATGTCGTCAGGTGATTTGGACCCGTCAGAGATCGAGCCCACTGCTGAAGACTTGGACCAATTCAGTGAAGACCCCGAGCTCTAGTTCATTGTACACTTTCCATTCAGTACTTTTCATTTCTGTTATGCCATTGTTTAGGCATTGCTTTATTTCAGTTGTATTTAATTTCCATGCATTGTACAGAAAGAATGTGAATAAATAAAGTTGCTGTTTTATTATATCTTGTCTCTTGTGCATTTATTTTTTTTATATTTCTTAGTTACGCTTAGCGTATTTGCTTTTGAGTAAATACGTAGCGGCCTAGTCGCGTCCCCTTCGCCGTATACCGGGAAGGGGGGCGTGACAGGTTTTGTTGGTGGCCCATGCAGATCAGAGCTGTATGAAACTCTATCATGCAGTTCTGTTCTGCGTGAACAACCTAAGCAATATAACACAAGAACCAGCAACTAAAACATTCCTTACAATTCATATTCCTTGAATTCTACAATTTCATATTCTTTGAATCATGTACTTTGAATCTGTCCTAACCCAAATTTTTTCAAGGTTATGGATTCCCCGAACAACAACACACCTCCACCACTACCACTCACACCTGCTGTCCCTGCTCCGATCAATGAGCAGACGGTTCTACTTGAGGCAATCCGAAGCCTCCTAGAGGGACAGCAGCAGCAGACTGCTCTTTTAATGAACCGTCCCGAGGCAGAAGCACAAGAGGTGAAGCAATTCAGGGCTTTGCACCCCAAACAGTTCTCAGGAAAGGAGACCCACTGGAAGCTGAGGAATGGGCTCAGAGTATCGAAGATGATCTGGCCACAGCACAAGTGCCATAAATAGCTTGGGTTCGTGTTGCAAAATTACAGCTCACGGACAATGCACGGGTCTGGTGGAAGGTGGAAGAAAGCTGTCTAGACCAACCTATCGAATGGAAGACTTTCCGAGACATGTTCGACGCAAAGTACTTCCCTGAGACTGCCAGGTTTGACATGGAACAGCAGTTCATACATCTGCAACAAGGTTCAATGTGGACCAAGTCGGTAGATGAGTATGACGCTGAGTTTACCATGCTCAGCGGGTAAGACATGTCTCGGTGTTCTATTTTAATATCACATACTACACAGCTAACACAAGACCGTAACAGCTTTACGGCCCATCTCATACCGACTGCTGAGATCAGGGCTAGAAGATTTCAGTAAGTGTTGGACCCGGAAATCGAAGATGCTCTGGCTACAAGGGATTTCCCAACCCATGATTTGGCTTTGAAGGCTGCCCGAAGATATGAGGCCGTAGTAAAGAGAAAGGGCAGACCTCAATCTGCCGGTTTGAAACGCCCTGCCACTCAAATGGCAGGAGGAGCCTCTTCCAGGCTAACGTTCGAACCCAGGAGAACTGAAGAACCCAATAAGAAGCCAAGACCACATTTTTGTTTCCATTACAAGAGAGGTGGACATTTGATAAAGGACTGTAGGCGCACAAAAGGCCTGTGCCTAGTTTGTGGCGCGTCCAATCACAGAATGGAGACCTGTCCATATAGATACAACTCAGCTCATACACCTACCAACTACCCGCAGCGGCCAGCTATCCAAGCTTCTACAACTTGTCCTGCACTCCCAGCACCACCTCCACATAGAACTCCTGCACAGTCTACTTGCATATTCCAACAGGCAATGAGGGACATGCCTCGATGGCAGAGAAACAGGCTTCAAGGACAGAATGTGCCTCCAGCTAGAAGGAATGTACCACGGCGACAGACATTCACCTTAACAGCCATAGAACCTGAGACTGTGAACCAAAGTAACCCAAGTAACTCCCTCGCAACTTTGACCAAAACCTTTTTTACAATCTTTAGTTCTGTCACCAAACTGTTACACTTTCCATTTACAAAATTCGAGGACGAAATTTTTATAAGAAGGGTAGAATGTAACAACCTTAATTTTCCTATACAATTTTTTTCAAATATTTTTTTCAAAATCCATAAAGGGGTATTTTAGCCTGAGCACAAGTAATAAGTAATTATTTTGGTTTTCAATTACAAGTTAAAAGAATGTAACTACTCCATTTTTAGTGTACAAAAATTTGCTTGAAAATTAATGTATACTTGGGGTATTTACATTTTCTGTAACTATTTTAAATAATTAAATAACTCCATAATTACAAGAAGGAGCTTGTAGCTCATTGGTAATACCTTGCACTGCTGAACCAAGCCACCAGAGTTCAAATCCCATGCCCCACCTTTTTTTTAATATTTATTTGTTTTAAAATTTTATAGAAGCCCAACAGTCCACACAAAATAACTCCCAAACTTTCTACTAAACCTAAAAAACTGAAGGTACCAGAGGCTTCACCAGGCGACCCCCCACCTCCCAAGCCCCTGACTCGGCCCGACTCGGGCCGACGCCGCCGGCCGGACTCGGCCGGACTGCCAAGTCGTCAACTGGGAATTTGTGTCTTTTGGAATTCCCCACTCCCCTGCATACTTTAAATTCTGAGATCAATTCCAGAGACCCCATTAACACTCATTTACTCCATTTAAATACATTTTTTAAATCAAAATCCTTCATCTACCCTAACCCTAGCCTAACCCTATAAATACTACCCTAAACACCACCCCTCACTCACATTTCTGAGCCAACTCTCTAAAATTTCCAAGAAATCTTGTGTATTTTGAAAACGAGCACGAAGCGAACCTTCGGCGAAATTCCCGGCGAACTTCCGGCGATCGTTCTAGGAACTCTCGGCGACAAATCGACGCACCGGCGATTCCTCTTCTTCCATCTCACTCTCGTTATTGTCCAAAACCCGTAAGTCCCATTTTCAATCTTTCTTTCCTATTCTAAAAATACGGATTTACAAAACCCGACGGAATCGGAACAAATCCGATTTCCGATTCAGTTTTCTTATAAAACTTCACTTCTCGTTAATACAATTATGCTTAAACTTTCCCATGTTAACTATTAAACACTAATCAACCAAATTGATCACGTTTCATTTCATAAAATGTTGGTTATTTCACTTTATCGTATTTTTCATTTAAATACCACATTATTTCAATTATACATTTAACTTCATTAAACTTGCTATACATTTAAGTAGACCATGAGGTAATGACCCACCTCCTCACACACTCATAAGCAACATAACACGATACCCTCGAGAACTTAGAATACGGGAAAACAAACATTTTCATTTAAATACCCTTTACTTAATTAAACCATTTTTAAAAGATTTAGTATTGATACACCTTTACAAATAAATAACCTTTTAGCTAATAATAAAAATATCTAGACTCAGCCAATTAAGGACTGTCGCACTCATTAGGACAGAGGAAGGTTGTAGGCATTCAGTCGTTTATCTAAACCTGACTTTGTGGTGTCTAGGCTAGACAAGTGAGAAAGATAATTTTAAAAGGACCGTCTCACGGTGATTCGTGAGCGGATCCCTCCTTTCTTCACTTGTACTTACCTGGCCACAATTGGCGGTGAAGAGGTGATTTGAGAGATATCTCACAACTTGTCGCTTTGGACTAGTTAGGAGCAGTCTAGTTGATTTAGGAGACTCTAGAACATAGAATACGGGAAAACAATATCTTTACAAATAAATACTATAATTAATAAAACCGTTTTTCCTTAATAATTAGTATTTATACAAATCTTTGCAAAGCGCCGCTACAACCCATTTGGGGAACCCGTTCGGGATGGTGCGGATTATCGCACATCCTCGGGCTTAGTAGTGCGAGATGCAGACCTCCGCAAGGAGCATTCGGTCTCGAAAGATTTAAAATACGACATCTCAAGAAAAAACGAGATTTCTAGAATATAATATATATATTAAAATTATTTTCATATAAATATATGTATATGTAATATTAAAATATTTATTTTGAATTATTATAAATATTCCACCTTTTTCTAAAAATCACAAAAATCAATTTTACGCTAAAATACCATAAATTCCACATAAATCAATATTACAAATAAATACCATTTATTATGAAATTAGGATATTTTCATTAAAAATATCACAATATAAAATTCACATTCATTACAACTCTAAAGACGATAATAAATATTTGGGGTGTATTTTGAAAACTATACAAAGTATTATTACATAAAAAACCCTCAAGTTCTATAAATTACCCTAAGGACCCTACTAAACCTAGATTTAAGCGGGACCAATCTCTTGAGCCTCGGGAAGCCGGAGAAGTGGATGCTTGCCTATCTAAGATAGACAACTTAGCAATGGTGTTATCAAAAAGGTAATCGTCTTTGAAAAAGACACAAATCCTGCCGCCCATGTGCATCGGTTACCGATAACATCAAAACAATCAGGACTTCAATTTTCTTTGAGTTTCATTATAATCTGACGATTCAAGTACAATCTACAATCTACAATTTATAATCTACAATTTACAATCTACAATATTCTGATTCAACATGAATCCCTATATTCAATTTATTCAATACATTCAATCCACATTGACTGAACCGAACCATGGATATACATCCATTTACATGATTCTCCAGATATTCCATTTACATGATTATACAGTTACATCCGTTTACTGATATCATAGTTTTGGTTGGTCATTCAACTATACAATCTATCCAACACAATACAACAATACAATCAAAACACTACGGGATTTAAGGGGTAGATTGGTACGGAAGATGTTAGAAGTGGCACGAGACTGCAACCATAAGACACCTAACCTATATTCCGTTGTTGTTGTACCGTGGCCCAATGGTTCCTTGAGTTTCTGATACCTTTGTCTCCGGGGCAAGTGGGACTCCTCTCGTATACACTGGCATCCTTCTGTACCAAGCTACAAACAACAGCGTTAACACTAAATACTACAATATAACAATATAATACAACTGTAAAAGCTACTCTCTCTCTCTCTCTCTTACTCTCTGTCTATTCTATTTCTCCTCTTATCTTTGAGACTTACCGAGCGATCTGTTCACTGACGACATTCTATTTCTTTCTTCTTTGAATGTCATCAGGTGATTTGGACCCGTCAAAGATCGAGCCCACTGCTCAAGACTTGGACCAATTCAGTGAAGATCCCGAACTCTAGTTCATTGTACACTTTCCATTCAGTACTTTTCATTTCTGTTATGCCATTGTTTAGGCATTGCTTTATTTCAGTTGTATTTACTTTCCATGCATTGTACAGAAAGAATGTGAATAAATAAAGTTGATGTTTTATTATATCTTGTCTCTTATGCATTTATTTTTTTTTTATATTGCTTAGTTACGCTTAGTGTATTTGCTTCTGAGTAAATACGTAGCCGCCTAGTCGCGTCCCCTTTGCCGTATACCGGGAAGCGGGGCGTGACAGATTTTGTTGGTGGCCCATGCAGGTCAGAGCTATATGAAACTCTATCATGCAGTTCTGTTCTGCGTGGAAAACCTAAGCAATATAACACAAGAACCAGCAAATAAAACATTCCTTACAATTCATATTCCTTAAATCCTACAATTTCATATTCCTTGAATCATATACTTTGAATCTGTCCTAACCCAAATTTTTTCAAGGTTATGGATTCCACGAACAACACCAGCACCAATGTCAACAACACACCTCCACCACTACCACTCACACCTGTCGTCCCTGCTCCGATCAATGAGCAGACGGTTCTACTTGAGACAATCCGAAACCTCTTAGAGGGACAGCAGTAGCAGACTGCTCTTTTAATGAACTGTACCGAGGCAAAAGCACCTGGGGTGAAGCAATTCAGGGTTTTGCACCCCAAACAGTTCTCAGGAAAGGAGAACCCACTGGAAGCTGAGGAATGGGCTCAGAGTATCGAAGATGATATGGCCGCAGCACAAGTGCCAGAAATTGCTTGGGTTCGTGTTGCAAAATTACAGCTCACGGACAATGCACGGGACTGGTAGAAAGCGGAAGAAAGCCATCTTGACCAACCTATCGAATGGAATACTTTCCGAGACATGTTCGACGCAAAGTACTTTCCTGAGACTGCCATGTTTGACATGGAACATCAGTTCATACATCTGCAACAAGGTTCAATGTGGACCAAGTCGGTAGATGAGTATGACGCTCAGTTTACCATGCTCAGCAGGTTAGACATGTCTCGGTGTTTGAATTTAATATCACATACTACACAGCTAACACAAGACAGTAATAGATTTGCGGCCCATCGCATACCGACTACTGAGATCAGGGCTAGAAGATTTCAGCAAGGGTTGGACCCGGAAATTCAAGCTGCTCTGGCTACAGGGGATTTCCCAACCCATGATTTGGCTTTGAAGGCTGCCCAAAGATATGAGGCAGTAGTAAAGAGGAAGGGCAGACCTCAATATAGATACAATTCAGCTCACACACCTACCAACTACCCGCAGCGGCCAGCTATGCAGGCTTCTGCAACTCGTCCTGCACTCCCAGCACCACCTCCACATAGAACTCCTGCACAGCCTACTCGCCAATTCCAACAGGCAATGATGGACATGCCTTGAAGGCAGAGAAACAGGCCTCAAGGGCAGAATGTACCTCCAGCTAGAAAGAATGTACCACGGCGACAGACATTCACCTTAGCAGCCATAGAACCTGAGACTGTGAACCAAGGTAACCCAAGTAACTCCCTCACAATTTTGACCAAAACTTTTTTTTACAATCTTTAGTTCTGTCACCAAACTGTTACACTTTTCTTTTACAAATTTCGAGGACGAAATTTTTATAAGGAGGGTAGAATGTAACAATCTTAATTTTCCTATACAATTTTTTTTTAAATATTTTTTTCAAATTCCATTAAGGGGTATTTTAACCTGAGCACAAGTTATAAGTAATTATTTTGCTTTTGAATTACAAGTTAAAAGAATGTAACAACTCCATTTTTAGTGTACAAAAATTTGCTAAAAAATTATTGTATACTTAGGGTATTTACATTTTTTGTAACTATTTTAATTAATTAAATAACTCCATAATTACAAGAAGGAACTTGTAGCTCATTGGTAATACCTTGCACTGCTGAACCAAGCTACCAGAGTTCAAATCCTAAGCCCCACTTTATTTTTAATATTTATTTGTTTTAAAATTTTATAGAAGCCCAACAGTCCACATAAGATAACTCCCAAACTTTCTACTGAAACTGAAAAACTTAAGGTACCAGAGGCTTTACCAGGCGACCCCCCACCTCCCAAGCCCCTGACTCGGCCCGACTCGACCGAGTCGGTCGGTGGACCGGCCGACTCGGGCCGGCGCCGCCGGCCGGACTCGGCCGCCGGCCGAGTCGTCAACTGGGAATTTGTGTCTTTTGGCATTCCCCACTCCCCTGCATACTTTAAATTCTGAGATCAATTGCAGAGACCCCATTAACACTCATTTACTCCATTTTAATAAATTTTCCTACATTTTTTAAATCAAAACCCTTCATCTACCCTAACCCTAGCCTTACCCTATAAATATTACCCTAAACACCACCCCCTCACTCACATTTTTGAGCCAACTCTCTAAAATTTCCAAGAAATCTTGTGTACTTTGAAAACGAGCATGAAGCGAAGCTACGACAAAATTCCCGGCGAACTTCCGGCGATCGTTCTAGGAACTCTCGGCGACGAATCGACGCACCGGCGATTCCTCTTCTTCCATCTCACTCTCGTTATTGTCCAAAATCCGTAAGTCCCATTTTCTATGTAACACCCGAGCCCAATGCTACTATTTTCAGTACTGTTTGAGCATAATGTGGTACTCGTTTCATTTAGCTTGCTTGTTTGTTGCTTACTGTAAATTTTTACCCGGTAAAGTCATTTCTGCATATAACAAATTTTGGCATCTAAAATAAAATTAAAAATAGTCATCTTGGCCTACTTGACACCCCTAACCCCGTGGTGGCATCCGTGCATCGTGTGCTCGTCCCGTTCAGTGAAACGGGCGAGTTTGGATGGCTACGTGCGCGTACGTGTGTCCGTTTTGGGGGTATACTTTTTAATCATATGACACTTAATTTTAAAATTTGGAACCCGCTTAAAATCCTATTATATCAATTTCAAATTTTTGGATCCAACCCGGGCGCGATTTGGAAATGTTTTATTTGGCGCCAAAATCCCAAATTTTATTAATTTAAAACGTCGAATATATTTCCTTAACCTATATACTCTAACAGTAAAATATTTCTAAAATATATTAAATCTTTTAAATAATTTCCCCCACCAATCACAACCTCCATAATCTTTCGTGGGCCCCGTCTCTCTCTCTCTTTCTCTATCCCTCTCTCTCTCTCCAATCCCCTTCTCTCTCTCTTTCTCTATCTCTCTCTCCAATCCTCTTCTCTCTTTCTCCCCCCCTCAAATCTCTTTCTCTCTCTCCTTTATTTAAACCCATGTTCCCTCTTCTCCTTTTATTTCTCACGAGAAAACCCAGAGAACCCCATCGCAGCACTGCCCTAGCCACCGCCGTCTCCTTCCTCGCCGCCGCAACCCCAACGCCGACGACACCAGCACCCTCGCCTCCTCTACCTCGCCTCGCCCGCACCCTCTTTCTTCCCTTTTTTCCAGCATCCTGCAGCTTTGCCGCGGCCACCAGCGACCCCCCTGCACGCGACTGCGCCGCCTCTGGTCGTCGCCGACGATCACCGGACCACCTGTGAACGCCCCTATAAGCCTTCTCTCCCTCTCCTCCTCCTTCCTTTCCTTCTTTCCCTTCTCGGCTAAGGTATTTATTGCATTGGCAGATCCTCCGCGGTCACTGTAGGCCACCGCCGGAGCCCGTCGACCTCGTCGTCGTTCTCGCGTCTCCTCTCTGTAACCACAGGGCAGCCCCTTGTAAGCCTCCTCTTCTTCTTCTTTATATTTTTCCCTTCCTTTCGTGTTGTAAAGTTCTTGACATTCACTGTTCACATTCTCGCCGGAATCCGGCCGTGCCGACGACGTGACCCGACATTCCAGCGAGGTACCCCGACTCGTGTGGTTCCATTGTTCGTTGTTTGGGTTCAATCCGTGAACCGTGCGCCCGTCGCGAGTTTCACCGCCGACGTTTATCGTTCCGTTTTTCCCGGTTCGCGACCCGTCGAGGCAAGTACCCCTTGCTACATGATATACAATATTTACATATATACCGTGACACCCTAAATCTGTAAATTTAGTTTTGGTACAATCATTTCTCATTTTTCGCGTACAGTATTGCATTATATCATTTTACCGCTACGCTTGGAACCTACAGTTTGCAAATTGAACCTGATAACCATATTTACCTGTTTAATCACATTTTTAATGTTAACATAGCTTATGGCATTTATCTCTGTAGTTCTGTTCCATTCGGACACTTGTATGCATTTAACCTCAAATGGCTGTACTGAACCGTTACATAAATCATTGCACCTCTAAGGGTTCTTAAACCTGTTAACATGACCAAACGGCTATACTTGTCTTACTGCACTCTGGTAATCATCTCTGTGACAAATTTGATAACTGTATTGCAAATTGAATGAAACTGCCTATTACTTAGTTCATTGCTTATCTCATGTTGTTGATACCCATGCTAGATTATATAATTGATTGTGATCACACCCACGATATTGTTTACATCTTGACCTGACTTTCTACACATATATATATTGATATACCTGACATGGTACCGTATACTGTTGACTTGACCTGATGTACCATGACCTGACCCGTTACCTGATCTTGTGTCTAATGCCAACAAACCTGACATGTAGTCCTCATGGACCGTTCCTGTTGTCTATCCAGACAAACCTGCTTTTACCTGATCCTATGTTGGCATTAGTTCTTGATTACTGAATACCTGACTTGACATACATAACTTGGGGGTATGGGGAAATCAAAGGTGAAACCTGACTTGTAACTCAACAGTTCGATACCTGTTCTGATCAGTCTTACGGGCTAGGCCAGCCCCGGAGTGATGATGCTGACATCACTCGCCCATCCTGCTACCTGTTACTGCCTAGCGGCACGTCTCGGATTCAACCCGAGAGTCTTGACCGTGGTCCCGGGCACACACGGGATACTATTGAGTTACATCGACGATTCATCAATTGATTTCAAAGACTTTAGAATAGAAACCTGATAGAACAGTTTAGTTTACCCACTACACACTACCTTGTACCGATCTGATTCATATTATTGTTATTCTTGCTGTATTCATGTTTATTTTGCATTGCCTGTTACATTGTTCATATTATATTACTTGATGACATGACGCGCTGACGTCTGGGTTTTGCATGGCCCAGATTCTGTACCGCTGTCGCAGTCCGAGCAGGAGTACTTCAGCCAGCAGGCTGAGCTGTGAGGTGTCAGTAGTAGTTAGTTTTATTTCCTGCATTTATTTCCAGATGTGAGCCCGTATTATGGGACATACATTTCAGTAATTTGTATTGGATCATTTGCTTCCGCATTTCATTATTCTTGACTCATGTTATATTGGATTATGGACATGTTTAGATAGTTTTATTTTGTTCTTGATATCTCTACAGCCGTAATGTGACTGTTGATGGATACTTCCTACCCACAGGTAGCATGGTTGGCTATGTCATGTGCCCATTTTAGCGTACTCTGGGAAGCGGGGCGTGACATTCTATCTCTCTTTTCTATTCTAAAAATACGGATTTACAAAACCCGACGGAATCGGAACAAATTCGATTTCCGATTCGGTTTTTTTATAAAACTTCACTTCTCGTTAATACAATTATACTTAAACTCCCTCATGTTGACTATTAAACACTAATCAACCAAATTGATCATGTTTCATTTCTTCAAATGATGGCTATTTCACTTTATCGTATTTTTCATTTAAATACCACATTATTTCAATTATACATTTAATTTCATTAAACTTGCTATACCTTTAAGTAGACCACGAGGTAATGACCGATCTCCTCACACACTCATAAGCAACATAACACGATACCCTCGAGAACTTAGAATACGGGAAAACAAACATTTTCATTTAAATACTCTTTACTTAATAAAACCATTTCTAAAAGATTTAGTATTGATACACCTTTACAAATAAATAACCTTTGAGCTAATAATAAAAATATCTAGACTCAGCCAATTAAGGACTGTCGCACTCATTAGGACAGAGGAAGGTTGTGGGCATTCAGTCGTTTATCTAAACCTGACTTTGTTGTGCCTAGGCTAGACAAGTGAAAAAGGTAACTTTAAAAGGCCCGTCTCACGGTGATTCGTGAGCGGATCCCTCCTTTCTTCACTTGTACTTACCTGGCCACAATTGGCGGTGAAGAGACAATTTGAGGGATATCTCACAACTTGTCTCTTTGGGCTAGTTAGAAGCAGTCTAATTGATTTAGGAGACCCTAGAACATAGAATACGGGAAAACAATAT
The DNA here is from genome assembly GCA_030015575.1 of Agapanthus africanus. Lineage (NCBI taxonomy): Eukaryota > Viridiplantae > Streptophyta > Magnoliopsida > Asparagales > Amaryllidaceae > Agapanthus > Agapanthus africanus. The sequence goes on along the minus strand of CM057339.1, from coordinate 193,502,586 downwards.
CTTTACAAATAAATACTATAATTAATAAAACCGTTTTTCCTTAATAATTAGTATTTATACAAATCTTTGCAAAGCGCCGCTACAACCCATTTGGGGAACCCGTTCGGGATGGTGCGGATTATCGCACATCCTCGGGGCTTAGTAGTGCGAGATGCAGATCTCCGCAAGGAGCATTCGGTCTCGAAAGATTTAAAATACGACATCTTAATAAAAACGAGATTTCTAGAATATAATATATATATTAAAATTATTTTCATATAAATATATGTATATGTAAAATTAAAATATTTATTTTGAATAATTATAAATATTCCACCTTTTTCTAAAAATCACAAGAACCAATTTTACACTAAAATACCATAAATTCCACATAAATCAATATTACAAATAAATACCATTTATTATGAAATTAGGATATTTTCATTAGAAATATCACAATATAAAATTCACATTCATTACAACTTTAAAGACGATAATAAATACTTGGGGTGTATTTTGAAAACAATACAAAGTATTTTTACATAAAACCCTCTCAAGTTCTATAAATTACCCTAAGGACCCTAGTAAATCTAGGTTTAAGCGGGACCAATCTCTTGAGCCTCGGGGAGCCGGAGAAGTGGGTGCTTGCTTATCTAAGGTAGACAACTTAGTAATGGTGTTATCAAAAAGGTAATCGTCTTTGAAAAATACACAAATCCTGCCGCCCATGTGCAGCGGTTACCGATAACAACAAAACAATCAGGACTTCAATTTACTTTGAGTTTCATTATAATCTGACTTGAATATGATTCAAGTACAATCTACAATCTATAATCTAAAATTTGCAATCTACAATATTCTTATTCAACATGAATCCCTATATTCAATCTATTCAATACATTCAATCTATATTGACTAAACCGAACCATGGATATACATCCATTTACATAATTCTCCAGATATTCTATTTACATGATTATACAGTTACCTCTGTTTACTGATATCATGGTTTTGGTCAGTCATTCAACTATACAATCTATCCAACACAATACAACAATACAATCAAAACACTACGGGGTTTAAAGGGTAGAATGGTACGGAAGGTGTTAGAAGTGGCACGAGACTGCAACCATAAGACACCTAACCTATATTCCGTTGCTGTTGTACCGTGGCCCAACGGTTTCTTGAGTTTCTGATACCTTAGTCTCTGGGGCAAGTGAGACTCCTCTCGTATACACTGGCATCTTTCTGTACCAAGCTACAAACAACAGCGTTAACACTAAATACTACAATATAACAATATAATACAACTGTAAAAGTTACTCTCTCTCTCTCTCTTACTCTCTGTCTATTCTATTTCTCCTCTTATCTTTGGGACTTACCGAGCGATCTGTTCGCTGACGACATTCTATTTCTTTCTTCTTTGAATGTCGTCAGGTGATTTGGACCCGTCAGAGATTGAGCCCACTGCTGAAGACTTGGACCAATTCAATGAAGATCCCGAGCTCTAGTTCATTGTACACTTTCCATTCAGTACTTTTCATTTCTGTTATGCCATTGTTTAGGCATTGCTTTATTTCAATTGTATTTACTTTCCATGCATTGTACAGAAAGAATGTGAATAAATAGAGTTGTTGTTTTATTATATCTTGTCTCTTGTGCATTTATTTTTTTTATATTTCTTAGTTACGCTTAGCGTATTTGCTTCTGAGTAAATACGTAGCGGCCTAGTCGCGTCCCCTTTGCCGTATACCGGGAAGCCGGGCGTGACAGCTTTCATAGGTCCGCGTCGCACATGATCAAACCATCTTAGCCGGTTTTCCCGCATCTTCTCCTCCACAGGTGCTACACCAAATTCTGCACGAATATCCTCATTCCGCACCTTATCTTTTCTAGTGTTACCGCACATCCAACGAAGCATGCGTATCTCCGCTACGTGCATTTTCTGTGTATGATGCTTCTTAGGAGCCCAGCATTCTGTACCATATAATAAGGTAGGCCGAATAGCGCTCCGATAAAACATCCCTTTCAATTTTAACGGAAAGTTACGATCACACAAAATACCTGTTGCACTCCTCCATTTTAACCAACCATCTTGGATCCTTTGATTAACATCTCTGTCGATCTTCCCATTCTTTTGAATGATGGAACCAAGATATCTAAACTGGTCGCTCGATGATATCTCTCGCCCTTCTAATGTTATACCAATATGGTTTTGACTTCTCTGGTTACTAAATTTGCAATGCATATATGCCGTCTTGGACCTGCTCAATATGAATCCCCGAGATTCCAATGTTTGCCTTCATAATTCCAATTTGGCATTAACCCCTGCTTTCGTCCCATTTACTAGAACAATATCATCAGCGAATAGCATACACCAAGGTTCCTCATCTTGGATAGTTCTAGTAAGCTCATCTATCACGATGGTAAACATGAATGGACTTAATGCAGATTCTTGATGTAAACCAATTGTAATTGGAAAATCACTCGTTAAGCCGCCGCAAGTTCTGACATTTGCTACTACTCCATCATACATATCCTTGATTATGTCAATATACTTGACGGGGACCCCCTTCTTCATCATTTTCCCCCATAATACCTCTCTAGGTATTTTGTCGTACGCTTTTTCTAAATCAATAAATATCATATGCAAATCTCTTCTCCTCTCTTGAAAACGCTCGACAAGTTGACGAAGCAAATGAATAGCCTCTGTCGTCAATCGTCTAAGCATGAACCCAAACTGGTTCTCTGTTATCTTAATATCCTTCCTTAGCCTGTGTTCAATCACACTCTCCCAATATTTCATGGTGTGACACATAAGTTTTATTTCACGGTAATTTGAGCAACTTTGAATGTTACCCTTGTTCTTGTAGATAGGTACAAGGATACTTTTCTTCCATTCATTTGGCATTTTTTTGTCTGCCAAATCTTATTAAACAGATCTATCAGCCATTTAACGCCTATTTCTCCTAAGTATCTCTAAATCTCGATAGGAATCCCGTCAGGACCAACCGTTTTTCTTAAACTCATTCTGTTCAAAACTTCTTTAACCTCAGGTAGTCTAATTTTACGCATGAAATCACGGTTTATATCTTGAGATTGAATGACAAGTCCATCCAAATTCTTAGTAAAGCTCTCATTGAACAATTTGTCAAAATAATCTCTCCATCTTTCCTTGATATTCTCATCTCGAACTAAAACCTTCTGATTTTCATTTTTGACACACTTCACCGCACATAAGTCTCTAGTCTTCCTTTCCCGCATCCGAGCAATCTGGTATATATCATTTTCAGCCTCTTTAGTGTCTATTTTCTCGTACACCTCATTTTAAATCTTAGATTTAGCTTCCCGAACAGCTTTCTTAACTTTCTTTTTAGCCATTTTATACTTCTCAAATCTCTCAACATCTCTATTTTTCTTTAAATCTTTATAAGAATCCCTTTTAATTTTAATAGCAGTCTTTACTTTTTCATTCCACCATGATATGTGCTTAGATGGTAGAGCACCGCCTCTCGTCTCACCAAGTAGATTTTTAATTTTACACATGCACACGTTTGTAATTGAGAGAGATTTGTAAAGTTGGTTATTGGAAAAGATAGTGGAGGATTAGTTAGTCAAGAGAGAGGGAGATGGTAGTTAGCAAATAAATTTTTATTTTGTGCTAGGAAAAATAAGAAAATTTTATAGCCATTTAAAAATCTGTCATTGAAATTGGATTCTTAATTTTGAGGCTCGCTCCTTTTAGCACTATAATGGTAGAGATATGAGAAAATAAGCATAGAAGATTTAGCTTTAAACAAGATATATGGTATTATCTTTATATAGACAAATATGATTATTCCCAGAAAAATATTATAAATAAGCAGAGGGTTTAACTTAACTTCTATGATTAAATGCAGAACAAAAATTGCCAAATTTAAGGGTTTAGGGTTTGGCTTTTCCAAGCAAGACCAATAGAAACTTACTTTCCTGTAGATGGTCCTCCCTTAAATTCTCTTCTCAGATTCAAACATGTATCAAAAGGTAGGTTTTATATAATCAATAATATTGTCAGTGGCCACTTGATCCGTAAAATCAATCAGTTGTACAATTCTATCCATCAAAGCATTGTTGACGCTGCTTACAATCGCATTCAGCTAGGTGAACTCGGTGAAAAGTTTTGCTAAGATTCCAATTGTCTTGGCTTTTCCTGATGATCATATCAATAAATTCATTGATGATGTCAACGCATGTATTGATGCTATCGAGTCGCAAGATCCTTCAGAAAATGAAGGTGCAAAACTCAATATGTTGCTAGTTTGTTTTTATTTGATTGAGATTGCAGATTGGAAATTGTGGGTTACATAGAGTTTTTCCCTTTTGCAAGATTTTAATAATTATTTAGCAAAATAATTGCTCCATAATAAATTTATTCATTGTATATTGATCATCACTGAACACATTGCATGTATTATTTGGTGAGTTTATTTGATAATATAAATTATGGTAACATATGTTGGTCGATAATGAAAACATATGGATAGTATATTATCTTTTTCTTATTATCATTCTCGTCGATTTGTTTTATGGTTTTCTAAATCATTAGGTGATGGAGGTCGGAATCTCCCTCAGATATTGTCTTTCGTTGATCTTATTGTTTGCGGAGTTGAACGGTTCAGATTTGATATGAGGGTTGAGCGTACAGATCTCAATAGATTGTTATTGACGCCGAGCTACCCTGCAAGGGAAGTCTCGGGATGGGAAACCACCGTAATACCCTCCGACGATCAAGTAAATACCGAGGAATAATAATGGCAGGGTAGCGGCATATTGGAAATGAGTTCGAGCTACCCGAGTCGTTTGAAAGAAGGGTTTATATAGCGGTCGCGGGGAGCAAGTCGATGCGAGCCTCTCGCCGTCCGTTACGCCCATGTGTCACGTTCACGTTGATGGCGGGATACGTCCATTAACGGCGGGATACGCTTATTAATGGAGAGACACGCCAGCGTGGGATGCAGGACGTGGAACGGCGGAGATCTTGTTTTGGCGAGATATACGAAGCCGTTACGGGGACGCTTAGGCTCTATGCTCTCGGTTGAACAAGGAAGCCGAGAAAGCTTAGCTCGATAACAGCTCAGAGAAGAGCAAGAGGGTTGAGGAAGTTCGGCTGTAGGGTAGCTCGAAGGCAAGCCGTTGGATGGTTGCTAGGCGAGTAGGGAAGGTGCTCCGGGAAGGCCCCCTGAAGGTCGGATGCAACCTCTGAGGCGAGGTACCGAGGAATGTCCCCAATGCATCGTATTTATTCCATCTTCGTAGCCCCCAGGATCTAGCGGGCTTAACCGGATGACACGTCATCCGCCACGTGTCGTGATCTGGGGAATTCCCACTTACGAGTATCATCATTAGCCCCCCACTTTCGTTCCGACCTATTTATGTGTCGGGTCGAGAATGGTTTGCTCGGTTTTCTCCCTTCAGCTTGGTGCCAAGGAATCTCCATGGTGGATTGTCTGGGAATGATGTGGCGTTTGGCGGCCGTGTCTCTTCAATCTACGGATCCACAGGGAGATTCATGGTATGCCTTAATTTCCGTGTGTATCTTTGATGACGTCAGCGGATCAGCGAAATGATTGCGCCATAAAGGAGAAGTCACTTCGCTCGCTCAGGCAGTTGATCTTCGTGCCATATGGCCACCATTGGGTGGCGGACTGCAAGACGTTGCCAGTCGGATCCACGTAAGGGGGAAACGTCCAATGGTCGGTTGCCATGTGGCGTCATCGGGGTCGTAGGGTGCGAAGCTTCGTTTTGGCGGGAGTGGATTTGGACCGTCAAATAGCTTTTGCTGGGCGTATAAATAGGGGAAGCCTTCCTTTAAGAAACACTTTCGCTGTAGTTGTCTCCTATAGTCTGAAGATTGCCCGGCGCTCCGTTACTTAGGTCGTATATTCAACCGATCTTTCCTTGAATCGGGTCAGATTTCTTCTTCTAAAGTTTCTGTTGATGTAGTTAGGGTTGAGTCGGACAATGAGGCTTCAGCTTCTGAAGCCGAGTCTAGTGGGTCATTTTCTTCCTCCTCGGCTTTCAATAGCCGAGAAAGTTCTTCTTCTTCGTCTTCTTCTCCGTCGGGCTCGCCCCCAAGGGGTGGCAACGCCCTTGTTTTTCGTCGTCAAGTGGCAAAGAAGACCCCCAAGATGCACATCGAAAATACTCGCGATGCGCCCTCGATGTTGAATCGATTGGACGAGCTTTCCGATATCCGGGCTAGTTTCTACATCCCCGGGTTATTCACTTCATCTAGCCAGAGAGGGTGAACGGGAAAATCAGGTACAAGGCAATGAGATTGCTCTGTACCTGGAAGTGTTCCGTGCGGGGATGCGTCTGCCCTTCTCATCCGAGATTTATGCTATACTCCATTGCTTCCGGCTTGCCCCGGGCCAGCTAGCGTCGAACTCATGGAGAATTCTCCTCGGATTCCTGGTCCGATTAAAGATTGATCGGATCCCTTTCGACTTGAGCCTCCTTCTTTCCTTCCTTTGCTACAAAAATCACCATGGCACTCACAAGGATGAGCCAATCTGGGTTTATCTTTCTTTTAAAAAATATAAGGGTAGGACGGCCGGGTCAGGGATAGTGGTCGTCCCTTCTTCCATCCATGAGTGGAAGGAGAAGTTTGTTTTCGTCGGTCCTCCGGAGGGAGAGGATTGGCCAGTGCCCACCAAATGGCTTAGGGCGGATTGTCCAAGGGTCAAACAGTCAAACGCCCCAGAGGTGGGGATAGTGTCGCACTGAGAGCCGATCCAGTAGGCCGATGTTTTGCTTTCTAAGCAGGACTTGAGCTGGACGAGACTCAGTCCCGCACGCTTCAGGGATAAGTTAGGACTTCGCCGATTAATTTAGGCTTAGCATAATTTTTTCATTCATACTGCTGACATTTTCTTTCGTTTTCTTCCGCAGAGCCAATGGATCGATCGAAGATCATGGCCGTCTTGATCGCCAAGGCGCAGGGGAGGAAAGGCGGCGGCGCTAGTTCGTCCGAGCCCACACTCGGCACGGTCCCCCAGCAAGCTCCTCCTGCCAAGGTAGCCGTTTCTCCTCCCGTCTCAGAGGAACGCCAGAAGGGAGGGCAAAAGCAAGCCCGGGATCAGGCTCCCCGGGCTAGGATGGAGACGCCGCCCTCCAATGGGTCTCCGGCTAAGAGACTCATGAGAGTGGTTTCCCGGCCACCCTCACGCGGGTTACAGGTGCAATAGAGCGACTTCTGCATTGAGGTGCCGTCGGGGATCTCTGTGGCCGACAACTTGCTTGCGGACATGGAGAAAGCAGCGGGGCCCAAGATTCCCCGGGGCACCATGAAGGCCCAAGTGGCTGTTCCCCTCCGAAAGACGCGCAAGACGGCCGTTTTGCCTGAAATTCGGGGCAGATGCTAATTGGTGCTATCCGTCTACCTCTCCGAAGATGCCAAGTTGATTTATGGCACCATATATCGAAGGTTTAAATGGATGCGTCCGATGTAGTAGACTTCGTCAGATCCCCCCCCCCCCGCTTGAGGGGTTTTTGATTGTGGGGACGCTCTTCCCTGCAGGTGCAAGCCCCTGCAGTTAATTACGCTACCGCATTGCGGTAACAACTTTCTCCTTCTCCAGATCATCACTTCGTGTCGTATGTGTTTATTTTGTGTTTGGTTGCCTGTGGATTGTTTACGGAGACTGGGTTATGTCGTCGCCCGTAGGGCGTGGACTGGTCCAAATCCGTATTATCTTAGATTTGGGTTTGGGGGTTGTGTTTAAGGATACGTTAGCCTCATTTGAGACTAAGATCGACTTAAACGTTTGTTAAGGATACATTAGTCTAGTTTTAGACTAAGATCAACTTAACGGGAACGTTTAGATCCAACAAGAGAGCAATTAGGGGAGTCCTGTTGTTTAGTTTAGTGACATCGCGGTCAATAGGTAGTTTAAAGACATTGCGGTCCATAGGTAGTTTAAGAACATTGCGGTCCATTGTTAGTTTTAAGACATTGCGGTCAAGGTTAAGGACATCATAGTCCATGGGTTTAAGGACCCCACAGTCCGGCGTTAGTTTTAAGACATCACGGTCAAGGTTAAGAACCTCATAGTCCGTTGTTAGTTTTAAGACATTACGGTCAAGGTTAAGGACCTCATAGTCCATGAGTTTAAGGACCCCATAGTCCGTATCAATGTGTGGTCATCGGGACCCGTCACCTCTTTGAAGACGTTGAGGAATTACAACGCCAAGTATCAAAGGAGTGAAGAGATGTACCCTTAAACCAAGGTAGATTAAATGATCTTTGGCCCAATTTGGAACCAAGACCAATTAATTATATTACGAGCCTATTAGCCCAGTTAAGTTTGAATTGAGGACTTATGGCCAGCCTGGGCTAAGTCCAATCATGTTTGGAATATTGGCTCTCTGTTGGTTCATTAAAGGAGAGGCTTTGCCTCTAGAAACTTAGCCAATTGGGCTAAAGCTAGTGCTAAACACTAAAGACCAATAGTGTTGAACACTGGGAATAAGATAAACAAGTTAGTGTTAAACACTAGCAACAGGGCTTTCAAATTAGTGTTAGATACTAAAGCAAATCAGTGTTAAACACTGCAAACAGAGATTTCAAATTAGTGTTAAGCACTAAAGCAAATCAGTGTTAAACACTGGAAACAGAGTTTTCAAATTAGTGTTAAACACTAAGCAAATCAGTGTTAAACACTGCAAATAGAGTTTTCCAAATTAGTGTTAAACACTAAGAAAATCAGTGTTAAACACTGCAAATAGAGTTTTCCAATTAGTGTTAAACACTAAGAAAATCAGTATTAAACACTGGGGACAAAGTCTTCAGATTAGTGTTAAACACTAAGGAGAGAGGGGTCACGTGTGGACACGTGAGAGCGCCCTGATTCCCTTATTTTATTCTGCAGGTAAGTGTTTAACACTTTTAATTCTGACGGCCATCACGTGTGAGCATGTGATGGAGGCCCATGCTCTGGTCTGTTAGAATGCTCATTAGGGGTCACGTGTTGACACGTGAGGGCGCCCTAGAGCTCTTTTCTGTTTCTTTTGCCTTTTTCTCTGTGTGCTTCAGGAGTCACGTGGGGCACGTGAGGCATTGCCTCAAAGTTCTTTTCTGTGGATCTTTGCAGGGGTCACGTGGTAGCACGTGACTCTGACTCAAAGTTCTTTTCTGTGGATCTTTGCAGGGGTCACGTGGTAGCACGTGACTCTGACTCTTTGCATATTTTAAAGATCTGTTCATCTTTTAAGAATTAAATTCTTCATAGGGTCAAACCCTAGCAATAAACTTTAGAGGAATTAAATTCCTGTTTTCTTCTGAAGAATTATATTCTTAAATAGGGTTAAACCCTAATTTCTTTTCTGTAAAGAATAAAATTTTGGTATAGGGTGAAACCCTAATTCTTTTTTCTTCAAGGGAATTAAATTCTTGTGAGTTTGAGAGAATTAAGTTCTCAATTAGGGTTAAACCCTAGTTCTGTCCATTCTGAAGGAATTAAATTCCTAGGGTTAAACCCTAATTTTATCTCAAAGGAATTAAATTCTTGTAATTCTGTGAGAATTAAATTCTCAAAACTCAATTCCTCCTCTGTGTTTTAGATCTGCATGGCAGGATCTCAACCCAACGAGAATTAAATTCTCAATTCATGGGGAGATGTGCACTTTGCAGATCTTCAACCAGAGAAAGAACTAAGTTCTTTTATTTATATAAGAGTTAAACTCTTTTGAGAATTAAATTCTCTTTTGAAGCCTCCCTTTTCTTTTCTTACCTAAGGTTTTTCTTTTGCAGAGACTCAAATTCTTCCTTCTGAATTTTCAAGATTCCAAGGCTCTATATCTCTCTCTTTATATATCTCCAAAAAGGCCCCTTCTCTTCTTTTCTTGACTCCTATTTATAGGAGAAGGAAAAGAATCAATCTGTTTGGTAAATCTCTCATTGAAAGATTTGATTTGTTCATTGAGAGATTTGATTTATCTTCATCATTAATCTGGGCCTTTAGATTATTAGGTGAATTTTATTCACCATTGGATTTTAAATCCAAAGCTGTCTCTTTTGTTATTTCGGTTAGATTTAGTGGGAAATCTTTCCATGTCCAAGATTTTTCCATAAATTGGTGATATTTAATCACCTTTAGATTTTTAATCCAACGGTTTCAGATAATTCTTCTCCATTTTGGAAAGATTTGAAAGATCTTCCCTCAGAATTAAATTCTGTCAAAGAATAAGGCTTTTAAAGCCGATCACGTGTGGCCACGTGACCCCTGGTCACGTGTGGCCACGTGACCCCTGGTCACGTGTAGGCACGTGACCCCTGAAATGGGCTTCTCTTCTTCTGCGCTCTGTTCTCTGGCCACTGCTTAACCATCACGTGCCAACACGTGACCACTGGTCACGTGTGAGCACGTGATGCCTCTTCTGAAGCTTCTTCTTGACTTTTAATTAGAGAACAAATATGCTCTGTGCCGCTGCTTAACCACCACGTGCCAACACGTAACCACTGGTCACGTGTGAGCATGTGATACCTCTTCTGAATCTTCTTCTTGACTTTTAATTAGAGAACAAATATGCTCTGTACCGCTGCTTAACCATAACGTGCCAACACGTGACCACTGGTCACGTGTGAGCACGTGATGCCTCTTCTGAATCTTTTCCTGATTTTTAATCAGGGAACAGTGGCGATAATAGCCCAGGAGGCAGTATAGGTTGGTAATCTTCTAAAAAAATTCCAAGTACTTTGTCCTCCGTTTAGTCTCTGACAAATGTTGTTCATGTTTTTCTACAGGTCCTCCAGCATTGCGCCCTCCTAGCTACCATGGAGGTTGAGGAGGTTGCCTCGGCGATGAAAAAAGACGGAGAGTCATCCACGTGAGAGGAAGAGCTTCTCGCAAAGCTGAAGGAGGTCGAGGAAAACGCTGCTTCCTTTGAGTCTAGGCTGGCATCGGAGGCTTGAAGGTCATAAGGTTGAAGGAGTCTCACCGGGCCTTGACGGAGTCTATCCGGGCTCTTCAGGCCCGGGGCGGCGAGGTCAATAAGCTTTTCGAGGCTATGAGAAAGCAGAGGGACCTCTTCAAGGGGGACGCCAGGGCAGCTCACGAGGCTGGGAAGCAGGCCGAGGCCTGGGCGAAGAAGGCCGTGGAAGACTATAAGGCGTCAGACCAATTCTATGTCGACCTTGCAGACTCCGCGGTCGTCGGGTGGCACAACGCTTTCGACGCTGTCAAGTAGATAGCGCCCGGGTTCGACGACCGGGAGCTCCGCACGAGGTATCCCTTTGCGTAGGAAGGGCCCTAGGTCGGCGGCACCGAGCCGGCGTGCGAGGGCGAAGCTGCTGGCAGAGGCGCTGAGCAGGCAGGTGGAGGCGAGGCAGCTGGCGGAGGCGCCGGGCGGGTGGACAACGGGGAGGCCTTGCCTGAGCACGCCATTTGAAGCCGTCATTTTTCTTACCCCCTTTTTGTTTTTAATTTTGTAGGCTCTTAGGCATTTTGTAAACCTGAGGAGCTTATAATACCCTGTATATAATTTGGAACATCAATAAAGTATTTTTAGCCCGTCTATGATATACATGGCCGTTATGTTTTCATCCTTATTTATTTCATAAGTGTGGATAGACCGTTGTCCCTCCACACCCTGGAGTCGAGGTGATGTATACCGAGCGAACACCTAACATGGATACCAAGTAGAAATAGACAGGTGTCCTTCCTCACCCTGGAGTCAAGATGACGTAGACTGAGCGAACACCAAACACGACTACCAAGTAGAAATAGACCAGTGTCCTTCACCCCGGAGTCGAGGTGACGTAGACCGAGTGAACACCAAACACGAATACCAAGTAGAAATAGACCTTAGTAAAGATCAGCGTGGTCGCTCCCTCGGATCCGAGTGGGGTTGGAGTTATGCCGGTCAACGACCGAATCCGAACTTTATCTTCTTGGGTCGAGTTAGGAGTTTGTCTACTTCATGTCCGGTTAATGGTCGGTCTACCAACTTTGGCGTGTGGCCTCAGGTTCTGCCGTTAAAGATGGGCATGCGGCTGCTCGGAGGTTTCGTGATGATGGCTTTGGATCTACAGCGTTGTCCGGCAAGAAGTTACCCGCTGCGGATGGGCCGAGCAAGAAGCTGCTTGGTCGCCTCCTGACGAGGGCTTTGGATCCACGGCATAGTGGGGAAAGAAGCTACCTGCCACAGATGGGCCGAGCAGGAAGCTACTTGGCCGCTTCATAATGAGGGCTTTGGATCCACAGCATAGTGGGGCAGGAAACTACCCGCCGCGGATCGTCCGAGTTGGAAGCTACTTGGCCGCCTCACGATGAGGGCTTTAAATCCACAGCGTAGTAGGGCGGGATGATACCCACCGTGGATGGGCCGAGCAGGAAGCTACTTAGACGCCTCATGATGATGGTTTTAGATCCACATCGTAGTGGGGCAGGAAGCTACCCTCCGTGGATGGGCCGAGCAAGAAGCTACTTGGCCGCCTCATGATGAGGGCTTTGGATCGACAGCGTTGTTGGGACAGGAAGCTACCCGCTGCGGATGGGCCGAGCCTCATGATGAGGGCTTTGGATCCACAGCGTAGTGGAGCAGGAAGCTACCCACTGCGGATGGGCCGAGCAGGAAGCTGCTTGGTCGCCTTATGATGAGGGCTTAGGGATAGGAATCCGTTCGTGTAGACTGGTCAACGGATGGTTGGATTTCCATGACTCCGATATTTTGCGCTTCCTTGATTCTCGGCGCTTCATGGTGCATGGAGGGCATCCCGAGATACGTGCGGATCTCATGAAGATGTCGGTCAATCTTCCTTGATCCGCTTGAAAGGGAGAGAGCCAGTGACCGGACGCTACGTGTTGGTGCCTTATCGGGGAGATGCGATATTCCGTGATTTGCGTCGTGGCGTGAGAATATCTCATTCATTGGGGGATTTCTGTTGAGGCTATAAATAGTGGATGTTTGGCCTCTTCTTCGGCACTCTCATTCTTTGCCTCTAATCGTCTTCGTCTCCTCCTTTTTTTCTTTGACCATTCTCCATAGTCAGTCGTTTCTTGATGGCCGGTAATACATACAACATCCGAGATATCATAACACACCATGACGTCTACCATTACGAGTTTGAAGATTCCGAGGCGACATACGAGGCCGTGATAGGTCGCCTAGAGCGTCATTGCGGGCATTTGCTCTCGTGCCAATCCTCTCTTCTGCAGGTTCTTATCTATGTGATCTGGAGGTCCTTCCTAGGTCTTTTCAGGGCTTTATCCCATCAGGTGCTGGACGAGTCCGTTGACAAGATGTGTATAGCCCATGGGTTGGGCCTGATCTCGAAGAGCAGGCGGGACCGTTCGATAGATATCCTTCGCGGAGATTTTCAACAGAGGCCGATCATAGCTTCATGCGTGACGGCGGGATTCCCTGATGGAACCGTAGTTGCTCGGATCCACGGGCATCGGCGGAGGGAGCGATGGGATGCTGCCTGGGCTCGGTTGGAAGATCTCTGCTTTGAATACCACAATCAATACTTTTGGACCCCCTTCCCCCTTTGCTGTAATAGTTTCTATTTTTGCGATCCCCCGGGTATTTTTGTAAGGCTGAGGACCGAGAATACCCCTTATCAATAAAAGTCTTTCTTTTGCTTAAAGAATTTTTCGTTTCATTTTTTTTGTCCATTAATAAACTTTCCATTGTTCATGAACTACTTCTTCACTTCGGAGCCGAGGTAAGATTGGCCGAGCGAAACATACGTCGGCTGCCTACAGGTGCACTCGGGCTTTCATTCATCTAAGCAAGAGGCTGGCTGGGGGTACCTCTCTTTTCTCAGCTTGTGGGCTCGAGAGAAGGCTGTAGAACTTCTGTTTGGTTGAGCGGGGAACTACCCGTCGTGAACGAAGCCAACGAGGTGCTGTCCGCCGGTCCTTCGAACCGAGCAGAAATCCATAATTTTAGTTTTTCAGCGTTATATTGCCGTGGAAAGTTGTGCCCCAAGGAATCTTGGAGGCGGAAGGCTCCTCCGGGCAATGCCTCGGTCACGAGGAAGGGACTGTCCCGCTTCTAGGAGAGCTTGTGCAGCTTTCCCTGGTCCTCGAACTCATTTCATCGTAGGACTAAGTCTCCCGTCTTGAATGCTCGGTGTTTGTCGCGGGCATTGTAATATCGGACGGTATGTTGCTGATATACGGCCATCCTTATTTGTGCCCGGTCTCTCTTCTCTAATTGGAATTCTAAAGTGTTTTGAAGAGCTAAGACATTGGCCTCGTCGTCAAAGTACTCGACTTGATAACTGGGAAGACCGATTTCTGCAGGGACCACTGCCTCGGAGCCGTTACAGAGGATGAACTGTGTTTCCCCCGTGGGTGTCTTCTTTGACATTCGCAATGCCCACAACACCCACGACAGTTTTTTGACCCATCCGCCCAGTCTTCCTTTTAGGCGGGCTCTGAGGCCCGGATGATGCCTCGGTCTGCTACCTCGGTTTGCCCGTTGCACTGGGGATGTGCGACCGTGAAGAACTTTATCAATATGTGATAGTCGCTGCAGAATTCTCTGACTTTGTCATTTTCAAAGTCGGTTCCATTGTCGGTAAATGATGCACCTCGGAATTCCAAATCGGTTAGTTACATTGTTCTGCAGGAACTTCACCATGGAGGAGGCATCCGGTTTCCTGATCGGCGTGGCTTTGACCCATTTCATAAAGTATTTCACGGCGACAAGAATGTATTTGTGGCCGCCCGTGCCAGTGGGGAGCTGGCCAATCATGTTCATCCCCCACTGCGCGAATGGCCAAGAGGAATTCAGTGGTGTTAACTTGGTGGCGGGTAACTGAGGGGAGCTGCCGAAGAGTTGACATGTATTGCACCTCCTGCCTAGCTTTTCTGCGCCTTGGTGGATAGTTTTCCAGTAATACACCTGTAGAAGTTTCTTTTGAACTAGATTTGCGGGCTCCTTGATGCGTCCCTCCCACCACTTCGTGTATCTCTCGGAGAACGTACTCAGCTTCATCAGAATCGACATATCTGAGTAGAGGTTGGGTGTACGACTGTCATGCCCCGCTTCCTGGTGTACGAGCAAGGAGACACGACGATGCCCGCTACGTATTTACTCAGAAGTAAACACGCTAAGCGTATCTAAGCAATATAAAAGAAAAGTACACAAGAGACAAGATGTAAATGAACAACAACTTTATTTATTAACATTCTTTTTACAATACAATGAAAAGTAAATACATGGAATGAAAGCAATGCCTAAACAGTGGCATAACATAAATGAAAATATGTACAAGTAAACTAGATCTCTGGATCGAGGCTATATGATCCAAGTCCTCGCTGGTGGGCTCTGTCTCCAGAAAGTCCGATCCACCCGACAACATTCCAAAGAAAGAAGAAAATGAATGTCGTCAGCGAACAAATGCTCGGTAAGTACCAAAGAATAGATATAGACAGAATAGAAAGAAGGAGAATGTAACTTTTAAAGCTGTATTATATTGTTAACGCTATTGTTTGTAGATTGGTACAAAAAATGCCAGTGTATACGAGAGGAGTCCTACTATTCCGGAGACTAAGTTATACGGAGCAGAAGGAACCGTTCATCCACGGTACAACGGCAATGGATATTCAGGTTAGGTGTATTATGGTTACAGTCTCATGCCACTTTTAACATCTTCCGTACCAATCTACCCCTTATAAACCCCGCGATATCTTTATTGTATTGATTGTATTGTATTGTCTTGTATTGTAGATTATATATGGACGACTTTCTGAAACCATGATATCAATAAATGGAACGGATATAATGGATGTACATGTAGATGGAGTATATCCATGATTCGGTTCAGTCAATATAGATTGATGTAGATTGAATAGACGGATTCATATTGAATTGTAGTTTATACTTGAATTACATTCAAGTCAGATTGATTAAATTGAGACCCGGTCTGAGTCAGACAATTAGAAAAGAAATTGAAGTCCTGAATTAGGTTTTGATGTTATCTGTAACTGCTGCACATGGACGGCAGGATTTGTGTCTTTTTCCAAGACAATTACCGTGTTGAAAACACCGTTTGTTAGATTGTCTACCTTAAATAGGCAAGCACCCATATCTCCGGCTCTCTGAGGCTCAAGAGACCGGTCCCGTTTAAACCTATGTTTACTAGGGTCTTTTAGTATAACTTGAGGGGGTTTTATGTAAAAAATAGTTCGATATAATTTTCAAAATACACCTCAAGTATTTAATTATCGTTTTTATGGTTTTCATATATGTATATTTTATAGATGTGAAATTTCTAGTGAGTAGAACCTAATTTCATAATATATGGTATTTTATTGAAATATTGGAATTGTGTTGTATTTAGATGGTATTTTCATATAATAGTGATTCCTTTGATTTAGAAAACTTGGAATATTTATCTAATTAAAATAGATATTTTGATAATAGATTTATATATATTTTTTATGAAAATAATTTATTTATTTTCTTGTAGAAATCTCATTTTCTAAAGAAAAATGCATAAAAATTCCATTGAGATCGAATGCTCCTTGCAGAGGTCTGCATCTCGCCGTACTAGGCCCGAGGATGTGCGATAATCCGCACCCTCCCGAACGGGGTTCCCAAAAGTGGGTTGTAGAGGCGCAATTGCATGGAATTGACTAATACACTTTTTAAAGAAAACAGTTTTGTAAGTTTAGGGTATTTATTTGCAAAGTCATATTTTCCCGTATTCTATTGTCCCAAATTCCATCGTGCTATGTCAAAGATGTGTGTTGTGGTGAGGTAGGTCATTACCTCGTGAGTTATCTAAAGGTAAAGCAAGGGATAATGTTATTATGTCGAAACTAAAATATATGGTATTTTTCTGTAATAGTGCGATAAAAGTAACAAAAAATGATTCTTTTATGGTGAAACTTGTTTTAATAGATTTATTAATGTTTGTTAAAAAATATGTGAGAGTATGGTATGTCCTGGATTAAGAAAAGTTGAGTTTTGAAGAAAAACCGAATCGGAAGTCGGATTAACTCCGCTTCCGTCGGATTTTATAATTTGAAAGTTTTAGAATTTGAGATGACAAGGAAAGAAGGGACTTACTGGTTTTAGAACTAGAAGAGAGAGAGAGAGAACTACGGAAGGCGTCGGAGAGTCGTTTCGTCTTCGGAAACTCCTTGTATCGTAGCCGGAACTTCGTCGGAGCTTCGCCCTTCGCTAACTCCACTTGTACACAAATGGGACTTGAAAGTTTTTGAAAGTTTTGCCAGGGAATTGTGAGTAAGGAAGTGTGAAATGATGTATGGTATTTATAGGGAAAATTAGGGTTTGTTGTGTTAAAAAAATGCATTTAAAATATGCATTAAAAATGGATTAAAGGGGATTTTATTGCTCTCTGGAAATGTGCAGAGAGAATAAACAGTGTAGGGAGAGCGAGGTAGGTGAAAGGGTGTAGGGAAAAAGAAATCAGAGCTTTCCCGACGGTCCAGAGCGGCGGTGCTGGGCTTTTTGCTCATGTCCCCGGGCCAATACTGACAGAGGGGGCTAGGGTTGGGTGCCACGTGTCGTGTCGTCTCGTATACTTCGGTGCATATGTTTAAATAATTTGTAACTCTTCAGTTTACATTTTTTGCACGTGTAGACTCTTGGGCTTTTAAAAAGATTAAAAGAAAATAAAACAAAAAGATAATATGGCTGATGGGATTTGAACTCTGGTGCTAAGTCTCAGCAGTGCAAGGTCTTACAAGTGAGCTACAGGCTCCTTCTTGCTGTTCTAAAGCAAATCAAATTCTTATAGCATTTACAGAAATTGTAAATACCCCAATTGTACATTAATTTTTTAAAAAAAATTGTACATTGAAATTGGAGTTGTTACAACGAATTTTTGTACAAGTTCTCTTTGCTCCATATGAAGTAGCGAGCTTTCATACAGAGCCGGTGTGCTTCCTTTCAGTCCTCGGGAAACGTTCTATCCTTGAGGAATTCCATTATGGGTTTTCTCCAATCCGGGATATTCCCCTTAGTGCTGTAAATTCGGTGTATTACTTTCTTGTCTCTGACGCTGGGTCACGGGAGGACTTCGAAGAGGATGTTCCTCTTGTAATTGTCCGAATAGGAGGAGCTGAGTTTTCTCAACGCATCCGCCTCAACGTTCATGCTCCGGGAAACCTGTTCCACTTGGATCTCGTCGAAATTTCTCCGGAGCCTTTTTACCTCGACTAAATATTTCATCATCAGGGGTTCCTGGGCTTCGAATCATCCAGTCACCTGGCCAATGACCAACGCAGAGTCGCTGTGAATTCTAATTCTCTTTAGTTCTACTCCCGAGGTGATTCGTAGACCGGCTAATAAGGCATCGTATTCTGCGGCGTTTTTGGAGGCTTTGAAGTCGTGTCACGCCCCGCTTCCCTGTAGACGGAAACGATGATGTGGCAGGCCGCAACGTATTTACTAAGAAATAAATACGTTAAGCGTAATTAAGCAATATATAAAATGTACAAGAATAACAAGAGTATTAAAATAAAACAGTAACTTTATTTACATTCATCTTTACATACAACTGTTTGAAAAGAAAAGATACAATGATAATAAGCAGTGCCTAAACAGACATACAGGAAAAATAGGTACAAGGAACTAAAAGTCAGGCTGTGCCGCGAGCTGATCCAAGTCCTCCTGGCTAGGCTTGATCTCCTGAGAGTCCTGTCCTCCTGACGAATATTCCAAACAAAGAAATAGAAAGGAATGTCGTCAGCGAATTAACGCTCGGTATATGCCAAAAGAAGAAAGAGAATATAAGGAGTAATATGAAATAAACATGTGAGTTGTACAGGTATATGATTATTATTCTAACGTAGTTGTTTGTACCTTGATACAGAAGATATTCATGTATACGAGAGAAGACCATCTTATCCCGTGAACTATGGTAACATGTAGTACAAGGCCGCGTCATAACCCATGGGACAACGGTACGAGAATTCATGTAGGTGTCTTTTAAGTGACCTCTCGTGCCACGATATACGTTCCGTACCAATCTACCCATTTATCCTCACGTAATGTATTGTATAGATTATAATTATCAGACTTGCCGAAACCATGGATACAAAATGTTCAAGTAGTCAAGTTCAGAATGTAATCAAGTATTCAAGTAGTCAAGTCAAGTTATAACTATGGTCCGGTCAAGTCAAGTATATATGTTTGATATTGATATTTGATTTCAAGCATTCATGTTTGATGTTGGATTCAGATTTGAATTGGACTCAGACTGAGTCAGACACTTGTGAACTGATTTAAATCTTGAATTAGGTTCGGGAGTCATCGGTAACTGTTGCACATGGACGATAGGATTTGTGTTTTTTTCCAAGACAATTACCATCAATAACTCCGTTAGGTTTTCTAACTTAAATAGGCAAGCACTCACTTTCTCCGGCTCCCTGGGCTCAAGAGAATTGATCCCGCTTAAACCTATATTTACTAAAGTTCTTAAATATTGTTTTTGTATAACTCGAGGGGGTTTTATAAAAAATATTTTAATATAGTTAAAAAGTAAACCTCGATGGTGATTTGTATTATTTGAGGTTGTCATGAGCATGGATTTTAAGTATTGAGGTATTTTAGTGATAAGCACATAGTTTGGAAAGTTCATGGTATTTTATGTAAAACTTGCCTTTTTGGGTATCTTGATGGTATTTTATTGAAATTTGTTAATCTTTTCATTTCTGAAAAACATAGGTTTATTATAGTTTGAAAATATGTATTTATAATTTTATATAATTTTAATATTAAAAATAATTTTATTTCATTCAGAAAATCCGTATTTATTAAAAAACTGTATTTAAATCATTTCGAGATCGAATTCTCCATAAGGAGGTCTACATCTCGTTCTACTAGACCAAGGATGTAGAATATTCCACACCATCCTTTAGAAGGTCCTCTAAAGAGGGTTGTAGATGCGTAATCGCAAAGGATAGGAAATACTGCTTTATAAGAAATCCAGTTTTTTTTAAAGTTATGTGGTATTTTATCGTAATAGTATTCTTCATAACAAAAATACATGCAAATATGAATCGTGGTATGAAACCAAGTGTGCGTGTGGGGTAGGTCGTTACCCTGTGAAATTTTTCCTAAGGTATTGTTTTAACAAATACTAAAAGAGGTGATATCAAAGTTCATGGTATTTTAATGAAAAGTGCAAGTATGGATTTTTCATCTGAGATTCTTGGTTAAAATTAATTATAAACATTAGTATTTAGGGTTACAGGTATTGTGTAAAAGTTAGATTGAACAAAGTATTCAGGAGAAGGAGTTTTCTAGGGTTTAGAAAAAGATATCGGTATTAACTCCACCTACCGATATACGTTTTGAAATGGAATTTCAATGAAGAGGAAGAGAGATTGAGAGGGACTTACAGTTTTGAGAGATCAAGGAAAGGGTTAGGAATAGAGGAGTGTCGTCGTGGCATCGCGGGAGCGCCGGAATTAGCTTCAATCTTCGCCGGAAGTTGCTTGCTTTCTAACTCCTTTTTACTCCACTTGTACTTAGGAACTTTTTGAGGGAATTTTGCTATAGTTTTCAGAATGGTGCTGAGCCAAGCTAGGGTATGGTTTTTATAGTGGAGAATTAGGGTTTTGGGATTAAAAAGTATTAAAATGTGGTTTAATTTTGAATTGAAAGGTTTTTGCAGGGAAATCAAACAGTGCAGAGGAGTTAGGGGTATGTGAAGGGGTTTGTGTGCAAAGCCCGGGGCTCATTGGGCTTCATCTGACCGTCCCCGCTGGTCTTTTGATGATTTTGGCCGGTCGATCTCAAGGCTTTTGCCTCGAGATTCGTGTCACAACTCACTGTTTACTCTATTTTCTACATGTTTGATTTTTTCTGACTTTTCATTTCCTTGTGTATTGCACGTGCAATCTTTTGGGATTCCAAAAAGTTAGAAGAGAAATTCAGTAAAAAATAATGTGTCTGATAGGAATCGAACACAGGGGCTATGTCACAGCAGTGCAAGGCTTTACCAGTGAGCTACAAGTGGCTTCTTGCTGTTATTTAACAAAATTGACTTATAACTCAAACTCAGGCTGTAAACTCATTTCTATACATTAAAATGGAAAATTCAGTACAGTAAATTCAGAGTCGTTACATTTATCTTCCTTTTAAAAATTTCGTCCTCGAAATTTACAATTACATATGGACTAATTTTCAAAAAGGTAGGGGTATCTTGCATGCATATCTTCTTCTCGTTCCCATGTTGATTCTCCTAGCGAATCCTTTCTCCACATCACCTGGACCAAGTTTACTTCCTTGTTCCGTAGTGTCTCTACTTTTCGGTCCAGGATCTCAACGGGTTGCTGCTCGCAGATTAAGTTAGTTTGTAATGTGAGCTCGGAGTGATCAAGAATATGGTTGGGGTCGCTCACATATCGTCGCGGCTGGGATATGTGGAACACGTTTTGCACTCCTTCCAATGAGGGTGGAAGTGCTAAACGGTATGTCACTTCTCCAATTCGTTCGAGCATGTCGAACGGTCCTATATATTTCGGACTTAGCTTACCCCTCTTGCCAAAGCGGATCACTCCTCTATTTGGAGAAATCTTTAGAAAAACGTGGTCGCTAGGTTGGAACTCAAGATGTTGCCGCTTTGCATCTGCCCAATGCTTCTGTCTGTCTTAGGCTATGCGCATTTTTTCCCTGATCATGCGAACTACGTCCACAGTTGCCACGATCATATCCGGCATCAATTTTTTTTGGGCTTTGCCCTTTTTATTGCATTTTCAATTTTGTTTGGGCTCTGCCCTTTTATAAGTGATGCAGAACATCAATGTTGTTTGGGCTCTGCCCTTTTTATTGCATTGCAATTTAATTTGGCCTATTAGGCCTTTCTGATTTGGGTCTGGCCCTTTAGTAAAAGAAATGCATTGCATTTGTCAGGCGCTTTGCGCCAATCACCGAGCGCAAGTGCTTATGGTGATGACACGTGTCACGCAAGCGCAGTGCGCTGCGCCAGTGCGCTGCGCTTGCGCTGCTGACACGCGGCGCACTCTGGTGAGTTGCGCCAATTTCAGAGAGCATGGCTCTATTTCAAAAGCGCATAGCGCAAGTGGTTCAGATGCTGACACGTGGCGCTCTCTGGTGGCTTGCGCCAACCCAAGAGCGCAACAGTGTAGTTTTGCAAGTGCAAGGCACTATTAACTTGAGAATCTTTTAGATTCCAGAACCAATGGTTCATAAAAAAGTGCAAAGCACTGTTTGATTTCTTGATCTAATTTAGATCAATGAAAACAAGCTTTTCTTGTTTTTCTTATTTCAGGGAACCGGTGGTTCATAAAAAAGCGCAAAGCACTTATTATTATTTGAAGATCATTGATCTTGTTCTTAGATCAATGATCTATTAGAAGAAATTCTTCTTTCTTAAAGGTTTTTACCTTTTCTTCTTGAAATTTCTTCAGAGTTCTCTTTGTTTGAAATTCTTGATCTTCTCACAGTGTTGATGCCTTTGATTTGGGGTCTAGGGGCCTTTATATAGTGCCCATAAATTTGTTAAAATTTGTTAGAGAGATCTTTCTCTGAGTGATTTGGGGAATTTTCCCCACCGTTGGATCTTTGATCGAAGGGCTTCTGTTTTACAGAAGGCAATCTTCTTGTTTTAACAAGAACAGAAAAATCTTGCTAGAATTTAATTCTGTTTGGCGCAAACGCCCCAGCGCGTGACACGTGTCAAGCAGCGTAGAGCGCAGCGCATCTGCGCTGACACGTGTCGCGCAGCGCACGGCGCAGCGCAACTGCACTTGCGCATCTGCGCTGACACATGTCGCGCAGCGTAGCGCTTGCGCAATTAAAGCGTTGCTTCCTTTAATTTTGTTTTAAATAGAGCTTTGCTCTGATTGGGCGCGCTGCCTTGGGCGCTGCGCTGATGTATCAGCTTTTGACACGTGGCGCGTTGTGCACAGCGCAAAGAATCTGAAGCGTTGCTTCGAATTTTGAATTTTGAAATTCAAATAGAGCTTTGCTCTGATTGGGGGAAACAAATGCCCCCCTCCACCGTTGCGCTCACGTGGCGCGCACGTGAGTGCAACGGTGGCAAGATCCTGGCCGTTGGATCAACGGGTGAGCTGAAGGGGCGCAAGCGCCTTATAAATAGGACCCCTGGCCCTTAGAAAATCTTCACCATTTTCTAGATTTTGATTTACAGAGCTTTGCTCTTGCTTAAGAACTTTAGAGCTTTGCTCTTGTTTCTAGAACTTTAGAGCTTTGCTCTCATTTTCCAAGTTAGAAAACTTTAGGTAAAATTAATTTAAAATTAAGTTAAATTAATTTAAATCAAATTTAACCAACAGAGCTTTGCTCTCATAGATCTTTTGATCTAAAGAAATTCCCTTTGGGGTTTCATAAACAGAGCTTTGCTCTTAAAAAATTTGTTTCAGGGTTTCTTAACCCATGAACAGAGTTTTGCTCATTGACAGAATATAGATCTTTTGATCTTCTGATGATGAACTCTTAAGGGTTTTTCATATGGATCTTTAAGATCCCAGAACTTTAATTTTTTTAGGAATTAATTAATAAAAAAAAATTTGATGAATTTTTTTTTATTACAGAGCTAGGCTCTTTTTAAAGAATTTTATTCCCCTGAGACCAGAGTTTGACAAGTGTCACTCTGTGACAGAGGTTTGCTCTGAAAGAGGAGATTTTCTCCTTGTCTCTAGGGATTTTTCATTAATAATGGGAATATTTTCTTGGGGATTAACTGACAATCTCATCCAATGATGGGGTTGTCTTATTAACTGATATATTGTCATCCAGATTTTGTGGGTCCCCCTTCGGTTTCTTACCCACTGCACTGCAGTGTAGTGTAATTAATTTTTATTTAATTTTAATTAACTTTTAATTTAAATTTTTTTTAAACGCCAAGCGTTGGAATTGCAACACTAACGGCTGATTTTGTTCACTTGCAGCGATCAAGTCTCTCGATACTTCATTCCCGTTCGCTCGCTCGGAGGAAGGGTTCCCTGAAGCGCCCTTGGACCGTGAAGTCTTAGCCATGATCAAGGACCATGACCCGGAATATAAGAGTCTCCACCTTTGGGGGTCATGGTATAATCAGATTATCATGGGTCGACGGAGCTTCAAGTGCGCAGTGCCGTCAGAACCTATCACGGCGATCCACTACGCCAGCCCACCCCCGGTGCAGTATGCCGTGGAGATGGTCGATTGGATCTCGAAGGGTTTTCTTCATCCCGCCATAGATGCGATTCCGGTTCAACGTCCAATGGTTTTGGATATCCTGGGACGCCGTATCTGTCAAAGCGAGGCACGACCTTGGGGGCAATCATATAACATAGGTCTGATCCCCCGCCACCCGATCGGCTATCTGCCTTGGGCTCGGTATATCCTATCGACGAAGAAGTCGCAGTTGATACGGTTAGGGTTGTACACTGCGGTTTACGTCTCCCTCTTCCAGTATCCCACGCTTCCCACCTGGTGGTTCAAGGCTTTCTTGGAGCAGTGGAACATTCCCACTCACACTTTCCTCGCAATGGATCGGGAAGTGTCAATTTCTCTGGAGGAGTTCATAGAGGTCTCCGGTTTACCGGTTATAGGGGAGCACTATGAGAAGTTGCTTCCGACAGACGAGTACGTCTTCGGTGCTAAGCCGGCGGTAAGGGGCCTCACGCCGGAGAATGCTGTTCAACACCAATTCCCAAGTTTGATCAAAGTGTTGAACATCTACGAGGCCCTTTTCATCGAACGTGGGAGTCGCGGAGTTAGCTTTGAGGATTTCATCGCTCGGTTCCTTCACCCAAGCGTCCTCTCGACAGAAGCTGCTAAGTTTGCCACCCTCGAGGACCCTTCCGGTCTAGGTTTGGATAACCTACCGGCGAAGGAAATAGACCAAAAGGGTCTTTTCCTTCCTAACTCCCCGACTGTGTCTTTTGCGGAAATTGCGGCCCCCGGGATGGACGAGGAGGCCTTTTTCTTAGGATTTCTTGGGCTATGGCTGAGTTGGTTTGCACTCCCAATGCATTCTCGCCATATGCGGCCCTCCATCTTTTACCCTGCTCACCAGATGACCATCGGGGTAAAAGTGGCCGTTGGGATAGCCGGCTTGGCACACTTGTATCACGGCCTCAGTCGAGCGGCGAATGCTAATGAGCCTGGGGTGCTGCACGTGATCTTCCTGATGCACTATTTCATATCATGGCTCGAGCTACATACATCGGGTGTCTTCGGCATGCACAAAAGGCCCTCGTTCTATGATAGGTGCAGCTTCCCTCGCATCATACAGTTGATTGGAGCATCAATTATGACTCCATCACCACGGAATGCCAGGGGTTTACTCCTTAGCCCCCACACCGTTGGAGACGGGGTGTCTTTCGTCGACAAGGTGCTGACTATTGGAAAGGCGTCTACCACTGCAGTGCGGCCATTGCAAGACACTTTCAAAGATGGAGCCTCAGTTCTGACTGCCCGGGAGACCCTTCACTTATATTCTATTAGACCGGGCTTCCTGGTGTTCAGGCAGAACGGTGCGGCGATTTTCATGAGGTACAACCCGCATCGCTTCGCCCAACAACTGAGCTACAATCAAGGGGTACCACTGGAGGCCTTCCTTTCGGAACCTGCTGCGACCGAAGAAGGGATGGAGAGCGCGCTGCATCATTTCATGCGTCTGAACACGGGCTCCCACTTCTTTATCAGTGAACCGGCTTGCGCCCCACGACTCCTCAAGTTATATACAGAATGGTACAGTTATTCGACGGGAGCCATCATAAAGGAGGAAAGGCGATTGCTGGTCGACCGTAAGGGTGCGCCTCCAGGTAGCGACCGCAACGCTCCTTTGGTGCCAAGGACCCCGGTAGTTCCCCCTCTAAAAGATGCCAGAGCCGGACCATCGCGTTCCTAAAGTCCTCCACACGGATTGCCGCTCCCCGATATCGCAAATGCACCACCAGCGCCCCGTGCTCCAGTGGAGACAGTGGTTGTAGCCTCGCCGGAGTCTGGCGTGGGTGCGGACATCGGGACCCGCCGCCCCAAGGTGTCTGCAAAGCGCAAGTCGATTCCTGGTGCACCAAGAGTTGGTGGGAAGAAGAAGAAAAAGAAGTCGCTCTTCGCTGCTGACGTCGTGTTCGGTCAGGAACCCCACGCTCCCTATGGTGAGGGCCTGAGTGAATATGGGACTAACGAGGGATTAGTCATGCCGCCGGATGACATGGATTTGGAGGCCGCCCTCGAAGCTTCGGAGCGGTTGGCGAGGAGTGACGTATGGCTGGCTAAGCTTGCGGAATCAGGTAATCACTAGTCGCATTTTCTATTGCATCATATCTTTATTATTGCCTTTGACTAACATTTTTCCTTCTTTTCTTCCAAAAGGCATCACCACTGAAGAAGCCATTGCCGCTTCCCTCAAGACCTTCCACGAGGAGGAACGCCTTAGAGCGTCTTTAGGCCTTAGTAAGTTTCATTTCATCAAGTTTTCATTTTCCTAGTGTTATGGTCGATCTAACCTCTCCCTTTTTATCGCAGGAACCTCAATGCCGTTCCCGCCAGGTGACGTGGATATTCTGCCAGCTGCCGATGTTCCTGCTTCCTCAAGGCTACCGTGGGAGGTCCGTCTTGAAGAGCCGATGAGAGATTCCTTAAAGGCTCTGGAGGCATCTCTGAACGAGGACGACGACGCCTTGATGAAGGAAGCGTCGAAGAGGTCCATCGCGACAGCCCGGGAGGAAAGGAAGCGGTCGAGGCGCGAAGCAAAGGCACGCAAGGCTGCCTTGGCCATTGGAGCGGGCCCAATTACCGTCCCTCGTGCCAATACTCAGTCAGAAGAGCCCCCGGTCGCCTTGTCTATAGCTCATAGACAGGCGATTCGCGTCAATAGGGAGGCTAACGACAAGTCCACCTCAGGTAATACTTCTTTCAGAATTTTGTTGTAAGAATTATAAGCTGTCGGTTCTTATATGTTCTACCCTGCAAGGCCAAGCCCAACCGAGGGGGAGGCGGAGACTGTCGAACCTGAGGGGCTAAGGGAAGAGGCATTGGTCGAGCCCGAGCCGGTGGCGGATGACACAGCTGGGATTGCTGGGCCCGAGATAGTGGCTGACGAACTGGTCATGTCCACTATGCCTGAGCAAGTGGTTGATGTCGAGCCCGAGGTAGCAGCGGGCAGAGTGCCTGAGACCGATGACCTCGTGGTGACGGTGGACGAGACAACCGTGACTGCTGAGCCCGAGGGAGTAGCGGGTGAGGTAGACATGATTCCTGAGGACGAGCCAACCGCTCTTTCTCAGGAGTCTGGCAATGCTCCGGTCATAGCTCTCCGTGCCTATGGCCCTCCGCCGTCTCCTGGCCTCGCGAGCACGACAACGGCCCCCGTGGAGTCTGGGGATGAGGCCACGGGTGGTGGTCTTATGTCGATGGAGGAGGGAGACGCCTCCGTCTCGGCTGGAGGCTCATCAGGTAAATTTCGGATTACCGTCCCCCTTTTTTAATCTTGCAATCGCTTCTGACAGGTTTACCCTTGTTTTTTTTCTTTAACGCAGGTGCGGCCAGCGCCGATGCTCCACTGCTCGAGGGAGCGCCGTCAACTACTGCCTTGGCGGTGGTCACTTCTCAGCCCTCTCTTATGCCATCGAAGATGCTGGAAGGTATGGATTTGCAATCTATGAGTTTCGTTTTTCAGCCGCCTAATTTATGTACTAAAGTCGTACCGCTGTGTCTTTTCAGGAGTGCTTTTTGATCATCTCTATCAAGTGTTGCTCCCACACTTCTCCTTCCCATCTGAATTCGCTTCTTCCTATGGTGGCGCTGGTGAGTATGGTTTCCATTGATATCTTTCTTTTTCATTGATGGAATTACATCTAACTTTTTCCTCGTCCCGACTGCAGTGCTACAAATCGAAGGAGGGAATGAAAGATCGACCGCGCCACCGACCCTTCCGGCCTTGCCATCTGCCGCAGCTGGTACAACAACTATCGCATTGATAACTCCCCCTTTTTTATCTCTTGAACTGTTATCTGATCATGTCCTGTTTTTTTTAGCTGTCGTTCCGGTCTCGGCGCCCTTCGAATCTCGGATCATAATGCCTACGGGCCCTTTCCTGAGACGTCCGTCTTCGAAAGGCGCCGCGAATAGTCTGCGCATGTTGAGCGACTACGTCGAGGAACTCGACGTCGAGACTCCAACATCTGCTGCAGACTTCGCTACGGCGGTTAACCCGATGCTGGTGATACTCGTAAACTTCCATGACGAGGGCATCATCGCGTCTTGGGTTAACCACTGTAGAGAGATCGAGGCTCGTCTGCATCAACTGGAGTTTATGCGCCCTGCTTCCGAGACCTTAGCCGCAAGCAATGAAAGAGCAGCGTGGATCGAGCAAAGCGCTTCTTACGTCTGCCACTTGGAACAAGAAGCGGCTTTAAGGCTGAGGGAATGCCAAGACACCTCGAGCGAGACGGCTCGTCTGCGTGATGAGGTTGAGGCGAATGCTGCCCAAGTGAAGGCTATCTTTGAGGGTCTCCTGGAACGCATCTCTCATGGGCTAAACTTGAAGCGAAAGCTTGATGTCACCGAGCGTGACACCCCAGGCCGCGAAGCTGCTCATCAGGCCGTTAGGGAGCAGCTTGCATCTGTCTTGCAGCAGCGGGCTCAAGTGGAGGCGGAGCTGGCAGTGGTGGCCAATCAGGAGAAAGTGGGGACGGAAGTGCGCGAACAATTGCTAGACCTATGCAAGACGCTTCGTTCCCAGTAATTCCCCTTATATCTAGATACTTGTAAAATTTTTCTTTTTAAATAATATGTATCCATTCTTTATTCTTTTGTACGCTTCCCTTTGTACTTGATTACATTCAATAAAGATACACATTTTTCTTTGCAATGTCTTGTACTATTTCTTTGCTTTTTCCTTTCTCTTATTATCAGCATGCTGTCTTGATAAACACACTTGACCGATAATAGAGTAAGCATCTAGATTTCTCCAAGAGATAGCGATGGCTTAGGCCGCAGGTTCAGATTTGCTGCCTAAGACTTTTCAACTCTATGAGCCGTGAGGGTCTCATAGAGATTTTTCTCCCTACGAATCGAGAGGATCTCGTAGGTGGATTTTCTCCTTAGGAATCGTGAGGAATCCTAAGCGCGTTTTCTCTTATAAGTCGTAAGGATCTTATAAGAGAATTTTTCCTCTTACGAGTCGAGAGGACCCGTAAGCGGTTGTTTCCCTCCTTGTCGAAATTCGACTTTGGAGAGTGAGACCCGTGAATAGTATGCAAGAGACCGTTTTAGACCGACTTGCAGGGTCTCATTGCTCGGGAAACAAGTTTTTTTTATCCCTGCTGCCTGAGGCTTCATCTTGTAGTTTGAAACGAATCGGGAATTTCCCGCGGAGACACTGATTTCTCTGCGAGCCGACGCGAGTCAGGAGGCTCTCATCAAGGACGCTAGTTTCCCTGAATTGAGGTATTTGCCAAGGACACTTGTTTCCCTGGTGTTGAAACGAATCGAGAATTTCCCGCGGAGACACTGGTTTCTCTGCGAGTCGACGTGAATCAGGATTTTCTTCATCAAGGACACTTGTTTCCTCGAGTCGAAGGATTTGCCGAAGACACTGGTTTCTTCGGGGTTGAGACGGATCGGGAATTTCCCGCGGAGACACTGGTTTCTCTGCGAGCCGACGCGAATCAGGAGTCTCTCATCAAGGACGCTAGTTTCTTTGAGTTGAGGTATTTGCCAAGGACACTTGTTTCCCTGGTGTTGAAACGAATCGAGAATTTCCCGCGGAGACACTGGTTTCTCTGCGAGTCGACACGAATCAGGATTTTCTTCGTCAAGGACACTTGTTTCCTCGAGTCGAAGGATTTTCCGAAGACACTGGTTTCTTCGGGGTTGAGACGGATCGGGAATTTCCCGCGGAGACACTGGTTTCTCTGCGAGCCGACGCGAATCAGGAGGCTTTCATCAAGGACGCTAGTTTCCCTGAGTTGAGGTATTTTCCAAGGACACTTGTTTCCCTGGTGTTGAAACGAATCGAGAATTTCCCGCGGAGACACTGGTTTCTCTGCGAGTCGACGCGAATCAGGATTTTCTTCGTCAAGGACACTTGTTTCCTCGAGTCGAAGGATTTGCCGAAGACACTGGTTTCTTCGGGGTTGAGATGGATCGGGAATTTCCCGCGGAGACACTGGTTTCTCTGCGAGCCGACACGAATCAGGAGGCTTTCATCAAGGACGCTAGTTTCCCTGAGTTGAGGTATTTGCCAAGGACACTTGTTTCCCTGGTGTTGAAACGAATCGAGAATTTCCCGCGGAGACCCTGGTTTCTCTGCGAGTCGTCGCGAATCAGGATTTTCTACGTCAAGGACACTTGTTTCCCTGAGTCGAAGGATTTTGCCGAAGACACTGATTTCTTCGAGGTTGGGATGAACCGTCGAGATTTGGCTTCGTTTTCTGGCGGAGCCTGTTGGGAAAGTATAGTTCCCTCTTTGTTTGCGCCCTTGGATTGTATACAGGGATCGATGTGATCTCAACTGTAGGGCCAAAGTTTTATCATTTTTTTTTGTTTTATTTCCGCGATGCTCTATCATTTCAGCTTTTATATCCCGAAGGTCGCGATTGCCCAATCATTTCGGCTATTTTTCGCGGTGCCCAATCATTTCGGCTATTTATTTTATTTTCACTCGCTGCTTTTTATTGCGAGTTGCCCGATCATTTCGGCTATTTTGTATGCATACGTTTTTACTTGCTACTTTTTATTGCAAGTTGCCCTATCATTTCGGCTATTTCGTATGCATGTGCGGCCTACCGGCTTTTCACCGTAAACCTGAAATTAGACACCGATTTCGGCATCAGCACCGCTACAATTGGGATATTGCCAGGAGCGAATCATCATTTTCCTCCGTCGATGTTGAACAAAGGTGGCTTAGCGAACAGGGTTAAGGTCCTGTCGACTAAGACTTTTAACTTCATGAGCCGTAAGGGTCTCACAAAGGTATTTCTCCCTACAAGTCGTGAGGATATTGTAGGTGTATTTTCTCCTTAGGAATCGTGAGGATTCCTAAGTGTATGTTCCTCTGTAAGTCGTAAGGATCCTACAAGAGGGTTTTCTCCTTGTAAGTCGAGAGGACTTATAAGGGTTGTTCATCATGCGCACATATCCCCAATCACGGATGAAATTTGGTTAGGGAAATGTTTATTCACACCCGTGGATTGTATACAACGGCCAGTATTGAGCCACTTGTAGGGCAATATCGAAGGTTGTGGGGGGTTTGCTTAAGCACAGGTTTAGGTCTCTGTAACTTAAGACTTTCAAATCTTATGAGCCGTGAGGGTCCCATAAGAGAGTTCTCCTTACGAGTCGTGAGGATCTCGCAAGTGTATTTTCTCCTTAGGAATCGTGAGGATCCCTAAGTGTGTTGCTCCCTTGTGAGTCGTAAGGATCTCACGCGGGTGGTTTCTCCTTACAAGGTCGAGAGGACCTTGTAAGTGTCCTTTAACGAGGTTGCGCCCTTTCAGGTTTTCACAAACAATCGCCGGTAGTCCTGCTGTTTTTCCTCACGGAGCCCTTTCGGGTTTTCATCCGTGCCCTTTTTTCTTATGGACATACCTTTTTTTTTATTCCTTTTATTTTATATACTTTTTTACGAGGTCGCGCCCTTTCGGGTTTTCACGAACACTCGCCGGTAGCTCTGCTGTTTTTACTCACGGAGCCCTTTCGGGTTTTCATCCGTGCCCATTTTGCTTATGGACATACCGTTTATTTTTTTTCTTTTTTATTTATATATATATATATATATATATATATATATATATCATCTCGTCAGCCTAAGGATGCTGCGGTAGTAGTTTAAGGATGTTTCGGTCCGTCATTAGTTTAAGGACGTTTCGGTCCGTCATTAGTTTAAGGACGTTTCGGTCCGTGTAGGAGAAGGCTGGCTACTGCTTATAAAGTTTGAGCTTAGGAAGATAGCGAGCGGACATAGTCGTCGTCATCTATCATTGACTTAGGCAGTAACTCACTAAGCGTAGTATTTCTTTAGGAAGCGACCATTTATTGGCCTGAAAGGCCTTTCACCGTGCATATCCATGATTAGATAGGCTCCACCCTGGTAGACCTTGTCTATGATGTACGGGCCTTCATAGTTTGGCTCGAATTTTCTCCGCTTGGCGCGATTGGGGATCATAGGCCTTTTGACTACTAGCACGAGTTCGCCTTGACGGAATGTCCTCGGCCGGGTTAATCTTTCATATGAGCGCGTCATCTTTGCTTTATAGTCTTCCAGATTTTGTTGCGCTATGAGCCGGGTTTCATCCAGGGCATCAAGCTCCTCAAGCCGAAGGTGAGCATTTTCTTTCGTCCGTCAGCTCGTAGTGGACCGCCACTCGTAGAGAAGGTAACTCTATCTCGAGGGGGAGTACTGCTTCTGTACCGAATACCAACGCATATGGCGTTGTGTTTGTGGCTGACTTGAACGTAGTTCGATACGCCCTGAGAGCTTCTTGCAGCCTCTCATGCCAGTCCTTCTTATTTCGGGACACCGTTTTCTTCATGATCTTTCTCAAGGTTTTGTTGAAAGCCTCAGCTAGACCGTTAGCTCACGGATTATAAACCGAGGAATATCTCCAGTCTATATTGTGTTGTTGCGTGAAGCGACTGATCTTGTGGCTTCTGTAAGCTGGTCCGTTATCGGAGATAATCCGTCTCGGAGTTCCAAACCGATAGATGACGTGTGTCTTGAAGAAATGGAGGATATTCTCCGTCTTTACTTCCCTCAGCGGTACTTCCTCTGCCCATTTGGAGAAGTAGTCAGTCGTCGCCAAGATGAAACGATGTCCCGTGGACGATGCTGGTTCGATGGGGCCGACTATGTCAGTTCCCCACATTTCGAATGGCCAGCTAGCCACTGTCGGGTGTAGCGGATTTGGATGTTGGTGGATGAAGTCCCCATGGATTTGGCATGAGTGGCATTGCTTCGCATATTCAAGGCAGTCTTGAATCATCGTGGGCCAGTAGTAGCCCATCTGTTTGATCTTCAACTTCATCTTTGGGCCTGCTTGGTGAGAACCGCAGATTCCGTCATGACCTTCCTGAACGACTCTTTTCACTTCATCAGGTCCCAGACATCTCAACCACAAAGAATCAAATGACCTCTTTTACAGAGTATCATTGACGAAGGCGAAAGACAGAGCTCGTTTCATAAGCTGATGTCATGAGGACGCATCTTCGGGCGTTCGACGACATTTGAAGTAGTCTATAAAGACTTCTCTCCAATCCTCGGTATTTTCCCGATCTTTTATTTGCAGGGTCGTCTGCTCAGTCGCTCCCTTCTCTTCGGGTGATTCCGGAGATATTTCTGCTGGGGCAAGCACCCGACGGCTTTGTACCACGATTCTTACGTCATCGAGGTTCTCATCAGCCAGTTCCTTGGCGAGCTTGGCCAAGGCGTCCGCTTTGCTGTTTTCCGCGCGTGGTATGTTTTCCAAAGTATAGGAGGAAATTTGGGTCAACAGTTGCTGCACCTTTTCGCCGTACTTCACCAACTCTGGTTTGCATGTCTGGTAGTCGCCATTTACTTGACTAACGACCAGCTGTGAGTCTCCGTATATGAGGAGGTTTTCAATTCCCATGTCGATGGCGATCTCGAGGCCTACTATCAAAGCTTCGTATTCGGCTTCATTGTTCGTCCTCGGCTCTGTTAGGGAGAAAGCAAAGCGCATTATCCCTCCTCGTGGAGTTACAAAGATGAGTCCTACCCCCGATTTGATTATAGGGGTACTTTGTTTGCGTTTCTTCATAGAAGATGCTCCATCGAAATAAAGCTCCCATCGGGTATCACCACCGTCGATTGCATCGAACACATGTTCATCCGGAAGATCGCAATTCAAAGGAGAATCGGCGGGTATCGGATGCTCGCCGAGGAAGTTGGCGATGGCCTGGCCTTTCACTGCCTTGAGAGGTTGATACGTTATCGAGAACTCCATCAAGAGCAGGGCCCATTTAGCGAGTCATCCCGTCAATATGGCCTTTGACATTAAATATTTAAGAAGGTCCACCTTCGAAATGAGACGGACTTCATATGCCAACGCATAGTGCCTGAGCTTTGTTATCGCGAAGATCAATGCCAGGCAGTGTTTTTCAATAGGGGAATAGTTGCTTTCTGCCTCCAGTAGAACTCGACACAAATAGTAGAGCGCTCTTTCCTTCCCTTGGTCGTTCTCTTGCGCCCATAATGCACCTAAGGAACCTTCGAGGGCGGTCGTATAAAGAATGAGGGGTTTTTCCTTGACCGGAGCAGCCAGCACTGGCGGGTTCTGTAGGTATTGCTTGATCTCGTCTAGCGCGCTTTGGCATTTTCGGTCCCAGACGAATGGGGTTCCCTTCTTCATCAGGTGGCTGTAAGGACGGCACTTGCATGAAAAGTTAGCTATAAATCGACGTATATACGCGAGCTTCCCTTGGAGAGACCGCAATTGTTTGAGAGTCCTTGGCGGAGGCATTTCCATGATCGCTTTGATCTTTGACAGATCTATCTCGATACCCCGGTGTCGGACGATGAATCCCAGGAATTTTCCCGAGGAAACTCCGAATGCACACTTGAGTGGGTTCATCTTCAAGTTGTATTATCGAAGGGGTTGAAACATGGTCTTCAAATGCTCGAGTTTTTCCTCGTATGATTTTCTTTTAACCACGAGATCGTCAATATAGCATTCAACGACTTCATGTATAAGGTCATCGAAGATTTTCGTCATGGCCCTCTGATAGGTGGCACCGGCGTTCTTTAAACCGAAAGGCATCACCTTGTAGCAAAATATACCCAAAGGAGTCCTGAAGGCGGTGTGCTTCTGGTCTTCGGGATGCATCTTTATCTGATTATACCCGGACGAGCCGTCCATGAAGGAGAAAACCTCGTGCGTGGACGTGTTATCTATCATCAGCCCGGTTACCGGCACTGGGAAATCGTCCTTTGGGCAGGCTTTATTGAGATCCCGGAAGTCTACGCATATGCGCACTGTCCCATTTTTCTTCATCACCGGGACGATGTTGGCGATCCATTCAGGTTATTGAACTTCGTGGATGAAGCCAGAGTCGATCAGCTTCTTGATCTCAGCATTGATGCTCATCTCAAGCTCGAGCCACATTCTTCTTGGTGCTTGCTTGACTGGCTTGACGTCCGGGGATATTGCCAATTTATGCACAGCAATTTCTGGATCCAGTCCCGGCATTTCGGAATAGTTCCACGCGAAGCAATCTTTATGCTACATAAGCAGGTCTTTTAATGAAGCCACCCTCTCTTCAGACAACAGCTCGCTAATGAATGTCGGTCGCGGGTCGTTCGCCGTTCCCAACTCAATTTTCTTGAGGTTATCTGTAGTGGTATGGATTCCATCTTCCAGCTCTTTTGGCGCTGGTGGAAATTCTGAGATTACCTCATCGTTGTTGCTTTCGAAGCACCAGGGAAGGTCATCCATGTTCTCGGGCTCTTCCTTTGATATTGTTATCATGTGACAAGTACGAATTCGTTTCCAATCCCAATGTGGAACTGGTTCTTCTTTCGTGGGCTTGGGTTCGTGCTTCTGTGGCGGCGCTACCCTCCACTTGTCAGACAGAGCGAACTTGCCAAGGTGATACTGATCTTCAACCCAATTCTTGAAGGTGAAGCAGTCCTCGAGAGGGTGCCCTATCACTCGGTGATAAGGGCAATAGTCCGGGTGAGAGACTTCGCTTGCTTGTTCAGGGTGTTTAGACTCCGGCAGTGTAAGCATCTGATGTTTTAGAGCGAGGTCAAGTATTTTCTTCGTCTTGTCCCGAGGAAAAGAGTACGCCCGACCCATTTTTCTTATGAGGGATAGATCGGAACCGCTCGGCTCCCGCTTGCGTGACTTCTTAGCCCCGCTTCGTTGTTTTTGAGAGCCTTTTTCGCGTTTCGACTTGTTTCTGCCTCTGCGTCGAGCCTTCTTTATAACAGGTTGACAAGGAGCGGCACTTTCATCTTTCACGGCCTGTTGGAGGAGGCGTTGCATTTTGGCTTTCTCGTAGATAGTCATTTCACGGTTATGGTCGTCTCGGACTTTTTGACCAGCTTCCCTTATAAGCTTGTCCATTTGTTCTTCGAACGACGGACTGGGCACTTTTGCATCTGGCACTTTTACTAGTTCAGGATTAGCGTCCTCCCATTGAGCATTCGTTTCTTCATCGAAGTCATACACGACGTAGCAGCCGTGTAGTAACTCTCGTTTCTTTGACCGGATGTATCCAAGCCCTTTTGTTTCCATTCTCCCATTAGGTAGTTTGCGTTGAGTCCCGGGAACGTTCCAGACTTTGTCATAGAACTTGGCTTTTCGAACGGTCTGCTTGAAGGATATCCCCTGGCGCTTCAGTAGCCTCTTCAAGCCTTCTGTATAATATCAGGGGAGACGAATGGGCTGAAGCCTGTCAAGCGTAGGATCCGCGCCGTGCCAGATTTCTTTCTCCACTCTGGTTTCTTCAGAGCGGTAGAATAGAATTGCCTTTTCGCCTTCCCGCCTGGGAGGGACATAGAACGTCTGCAGCTCTTCTACATTGTAGATATCAAGTGCGTCCAGTTCTTTACGGTGTTCAAGCGGCACTATGGCGACTTGTAGACTTTGCTCTTCGTCAGCGGACGTTTTTATTGAAGGTCGAGCAGAGAATACAGCATGGACTTCATCTTCCGAGTCGCTACTAAAGATCAACGTAGGAGCGGATGGTCCTGGCTTGATGTGTCGAGATGGACCCGAATAAACTATCTCATCTTCCTCCTCGGTATCACTGCCGAAGATAGGGATGGTGGCATTAGCTTTATTCTCCGTCTTGTGACACCTCTCCGTGTCTTCGAAATCCGGTAAGAAGTATTTGGCATCTTCATATTTGCAGACCTCGTTCACAGAGAACGGGTTCAGTTCTCCCGCCACGGTATACTCGAGACCATCCTTAGAATACTTCATACACTGATGTTGCGTAAAAGGGATGATGTTGTACTCGTGTAACCATGGTCGGCCGAGCAGAGCGTTGTAGCATGTCTTGGCGTCTATGACGTGGAACTTAATGTCTGTGACGAGTAGCCCGAAGCGTAGCGTCAGTATCACAGACCCCAGAGTTCTTGATGACTGGGAATCGAACCCGGAGATAGTGATCTTGTCCCGAGCAAGGTGCTGGATGCTCATACAGATTTCTTTTAACACCCGCACATTGAGGAGATTAACGGAGGATCCATTTTCGATCAGGATTTTGCTTATCTTTATATCATGGCAGTATCCTGAGACATAAAGGGGGCGATTGTGTTCGCACGTCCCAAGGAGAAGATCTTCATCACCAAAAGCGACATCGGCCGTGTGTACTTCCTCTAATTCATCCTTCATCTTTTCCTCGACCAGGAAAGCTTGGAATTGCTCTGGATCATGTAGTGCCTTGATTAACGAATCTCTCGTCTCCTTTGATAGCAAAAGGGCGTCAAGAATGCTGAGCTGCGAGGGTAGTTTCCTC
The DNA here is from genome assembly GCA_030015575.1 of Agapanthus africanus. Lineage (NCBI taxonomy): Eukaryota > Viridiplantae > Streptophyta > Magnoliopsida > Asparagales > Amaryllidaceae > Agapanthus > Agapanthus africanus. Next base: position 193,465,173 of record CM057339.1, on the reverse strand, counting down.
AGATGCGCTAAGACGTTGTAATCCACCTTATTTCTCTTCGGAGGGTCCTTGGCACTTAGCTCCTCCACAACTTGGTCATCTAAGACGATATCTTCAGGGACCTTCTCGTTCCCTTTATCTTTTTTATTTGAGGGCCCGAGATTCTTTTCGGGCAGCGTTCGATTACGCAGCCGGATAATTTCGCAAACCTTCGGCTTTTCTTCTTTTCCCGAAGTGGACTCTTTAAAGAGAGGGGCAAGCTCCAGCTCTTCATCAGAATCACTCCCGAATGTAAGCACTTGTGACCCGCCGGTGTCAACCATGCGACAATCGCCGGTAGTTTTGTTAAGTCCTTCGGTTGTATTTTTCCGCTCCCGACGAGTTTTACGCTTCTCCCGCTTAAAATGTTGTCGATGAGAAACATATCCTTGCCACCATCTATCGAAAGCTTTGCACTCTTCGGTGGGGTGCGAAATCTTCCGATGATATAAGCAATAGGGGGGGTGTATTTCCACTTCACCAGTAATGTTTCCTTCGGAGGATGGTAGCTTCATGCCCATTGTTATGGCTTTAGCAATCCTTTTCCTCATCTTAAATTTGCTTTTGTCGGTAGTGGATGTATTTTGCTCCAGCGGGAGTGTTTCAGCTCTTTCGTCAAGTCGCCGTCGCTTGGCCCTTCCAAATATATCTGTCTCGCGTTCCCGATCAGCTTTACTTTTCAACCGAGCTTCGTTAAGGAATGTATCAATTACTTCATCTGATGGCCCCAGAATTTTTGGTTCGGGATCGGCCCCCAGCTTTTCAGTGCAAGGAGTCTCTTCATCGTCTATGAACGAATGGGAAATCACATGACAGCTCGCCACGTATTCATCAGATTCATCAGATGAACTTTCCCCCTCATCTTCCTCTTGAAAGACGTGATTGAGGAACTCTTGGAATGTAATGGGAGTCCGTGCTTTCTGGTTGTATTCCTCCAGCGCGTCAATTTGTTTTTGTAAGTCTTTGCGCTTGTCACCAGGCTTTACAGACTTCTTAGATTTCTTCTTCTTCTTCTTTGAAGATTTTGACTGCTGGTTGCGAGTGCTTGGGCCACCACCATCGGTCTTTGGAGTTGGACGCGGATTCAACATCCCTTCAATGACTTGCGGTTCCAACGGGTTCTTCCACTTGATCGCTGGGCATGTCTGAAGATCGTTTAGCATCCTCTTGGTCCTAGCTGACAGCACAACCTCCCATGGGGCTTCTTCAACGAGAGAGCACGTTGCCCCCGGCATATTTGTCCTCTTAGAGGTGTGAGGTTGCGGCGGATTCACTTTTCATTTGTCAGATAACGCGAACTTGCCCTGTTGGTACTGGTCTTCAAGCCAATTTTTGAAGACGTAGCAATCTTCGATCGGATGACCCAGCACTCGATGATAAGGACAGTAGTTGGGCTCATTGACATCATTTGGTTGCGACGGACGTTTTTGATCCGGCAGATTTATGAGTCGGTTGTGCAACGCCAGCTCGAATAACCTTCTCGTTTTATCTCGGGAAAATGAGTAAGGACGTCCTAGCCTCTCCTCGAGGGCTACGTACGGGCGCATATTATTTTGACGAACAACCGGCTTCGAGTTGCTTGGTTGTTGTTGAGAATTAGCAACAACGATCGCTTTTCCCTTCCCCTTGTCATTTTGGGAGTCCGGCTTTGGAAGAGGGGGTTTATGGCCCATCTTATCCATTTGCGCTAGCTTGTCAATCAAGGCCTGCAAGGTAGTCGGCTTGAAAAACATCATAAATTGAGAGATGGTTGCTTGCGGATCAAGGGTTCCCACAAACATACCCACTGCGGGAGCTTCTTCAATGCGCTGCTCGCACTTTGACCATAAGTTCCGCCACCGTATAGCATATTGAACCCATGTCTCGCCTGGCTTTACCCTGGCGTTAATCAGTGCTGTCATCGGGGTGCGTTCACTGGCGCTTGCAAAACGCTGAGTAAACAACATCTCCATTTCCGCGAAGGTCTTGATAGAGTCGTTCGGGAGTTCAGAGTACCACTCAAACGCTGTATCTGATAAGCTGCCAACGAACTGGCGAAGCAACAACTTGTCATCACCGCCGGTGTTGCCGCAGAGTGCCCTGAACTGGGCAACATGCTGGTGGGGATTGTATGTCCCCTTATATACATGGAATTTAGGTATGGTGTAACCCGGCGGGTATTTGATCTGATCGTACCAGCTTGGATATGGCCGTCCTATTTTTACGATCTGGCCGGCTGCTTCAGTCGCATGATGAACCCGTATTTGTTGGGCTATGTACTCGTCCAGGTCAGCCTTGGAGATTGTCTTCTCCTTAGCTGTTGACAAAGCTGGCGGAGGATTTGACGTCTCTCCCCTATCGTCTTCAAGGACGATCGGGGGATCTTCGGCCGGAGAATCTTGTTGGATCATCATCCCCACCATGTCTTGGAACAGGAGGCACATACGCTTTATGTTGGCTGCTTGTTCAGCATCCGCTTTATCCTTCTTCTCCAATATTCGATGAAGGAATTCGGTATCGGTTTCTTGCTCCTGGCGTTCATCCGAGGACGTTTCAGGGTTTTCTTTTGGCCCAGTAAGTGCAGCCATAGCGTTCATCATCTCTTGGAGCTTCTGCTGCTGCTCCTGCGCTTTGGTCACCGACCGTGTGAGCGGTCTATGACCCGTTGATATGCGGCTGTCCTCTTTACCAGACGCCATGTAGACGGTATGAACTACCATGCCCCCATACTTAGGGCGTTTGGGTTCACCACCTTTAATATTTGCCGTCGGCGTAAGGACTTTCTCCGGCCTTCTTCTCTTATGGGTCGTTGAAGTTGAGGGAGCCGTTGCTTTGGGCACCCAAGTGGTCGTCACCTTCCGCTGCTTGATCGGGGAATTTTCTTCTTGCCGACCTTTCGACTTCTTATGTTGGCGAGAGAAATTAGGATCAATCACAGATTCTCGGACTCGTCGCCATGTCTTGTAAATTCTGGAGGACAGCGATTGAGGAGACTGCTCCGGCTTTTCTGCTTCCACGGCGGTCTCTACCGGTGGAGGAGATCTTTTAAGGACCGCAGTTGGCGAGTTTCTGCGTACCCTGTTCAACAGCTCAAAGTTGTTCCCGGTTGGAACAGCAGCGTTAACTTCTACCGTCGGAGCTGGCGGAGTCATCCCAGGAGGGGAGTTGCCCCTATTCTTCCTTATCCGGCGCCAGTGGCATAGTCGGACGCGACGCGTTGTCGGTATTGGTTCAGAGACAGAAACAGCTTCCTCTTGCCCCCTGTTCAGGTGTGGGGCTGTTGCCGGCGTCAGCCTATTGAAGACTGATGTGTTTTGAGCGGCAGGAGTAGGAGTGGGGGTTGGGACGGTCAATCTTGTAAAGACCGATCTCTTAGCAGGAGAAGCCGCCTTGACGACTTCAGGAGCAGGTTTGGCTACTCTTTTTGGAATAACCTTTTCTGGGACTGCAAGCTTCATTGTGGGCCCGCAGGAGTTTTGGCCCAGTCTGGAGAAGACCGAGGCACTGGTGTTGGGCGACCCGTTGAGAGGGGCTGCAGTAACTGAAAGTCGATCGAAGACCGACTTCTTAGGAGCTTCTTGTACGGGCACAGGGGTGGTGAAGCTTGTTGGTGGAAGCATGGTTCCAAAAAACAGCCCTGTGGTGGCTTGAGTAATCTGCTCCACGGGCATTATGAACAAAGAGGCCACTTGGGGCCCGTAGGTTATGCCCCCATTTGAGGCAGGACGCGAGTTGCAGCTGCAGTTGGAGCACTTCGAACAGGTAGAGGCCATCGATGCTTGATTTCTACGCCAGGCAAAAGACCAAATCTTAGTAACTTAAAATCCAAAGGCAACCATTAACAAACCGCGATTCGTTCGCGAATACGACACACGAAGTGTGGAGTGGAAAGAGGAAAAGGTCCCACCGGGCGTGCCAGAATCTGTTCCCCTCCGAACGGCGGCCAAGACATGGACGTCTTGCCTGAGATTCGGGGCAGATGCTATTTGGTTTTATCCGTCCACCTCTCCGAAGATGCCAAGTTGATTTATGGCACCGTGTATCGGAGGTTTAGACGGATGCGGCCGATGTAGCAGACTTCGTCAGATTCCCCCTCGCTTGAGGGGCTTTTGATTGTGGGAACTCTCTTCCCTGCAGGCGCAAGCCCCTGCGGTTAATTACGCTACCGCATCGCGGTAACAACTTTCACCTTCTCCAGAATTTCACTTCGTGTCGTGGGTGTTTATTTTGTTTGTGGTTGCCCGTGGATTGTATACGGAGACTAATTTATGTCGTCGCCCGTAGGATGTGGATTAGTCCAAATCCGTATTTTCTTAGATTTGGGTTTGGGGTTTTGGTTTAAGGATACGTTAGCCGTATTTGAGGCTAAGATCAACTTAAACGTTTGTTAAGGATACGTTAGTCCAGTTTGAGACTAAGATCAACTTAACGGGATCGTTTAGATCCAACAAAAGAGCGTTTGGGGGCTCTATTGTTCCAGTTTAGGGATATAGTGGTCCATTGTATGCATGGCCATCGGGACCCGTCACCTCTCTGACGTCGTTGAAGGATTACAACGATAGGTGTCAGAGGAGTTCGGAGATGTACCCTTGAACCAAAGTTGATTGGGGGTCTTATAGTCCAATTTGGGATTAAAGTCTGTTTGAATGTTTAAGGATACGTTAGCCATATTTGAGGCTAAGATCAACTTAAACGGGATCGTTTAGATCCGACAAAAGAGCATTTAGAGGCTCTATTGTTCCAGTTTAAGGACGTAGTGGTCCATAGGTAGTTTAAGGACATTGCGGTCCATTTCCAGTTTAGGGATATGGGGGTCCATATTCCAGTTTAGGGACATGGTGGTCCATAGGTAGTTTGAGGACGTTGGGGTCCATATTCCAGTTTAGGGACATGGTGGTCCATATTCCAGTTTAGGGACATGGTGGTCCATAGGTAGTTTAAGGACGCTTAAGTCCGTGGATTTAAGGACCCCACGGTCCGTATTTTAGTTTAAGGACGCATGAGTCCGCGGGTTTAAGGACCCCACAGTCCGTGTCTTAGTTTAAGGACGCTTAAGTCCATGGGTTTAAGGACCTCACAGTCCGTGTTGATGTGTGGTTGTCGGGACCCGTCACCTTTCTGACGTCGTTGAAGGATTACAACGATAGGAGTCAAAGGAGTTCGGAGATGTACCCTTGAACCGGATGTAATTGATTTAAGAGAGCAGCTGTGCTCAGTCAATTTAATTTGAGGACTTACGGCCATGATTGGGCTAAGTCCAGTTGAAAAATGTTCAACGCTTTTATTGGTTCTTGGCCCATTAGGCCTGCCCATTTATAAATGATGCAGAGCATCAATTTTGTTTGGGCTTTGCCCTTTTTATTGCATTTTCAATTTTGTTTGGGCTTTGCCCTTTTATAAGTGATGCAGAGCATCAATATTGTTTGGGCTCTGCCCTTTTTATTGCATTGCAATTTAATTTGGCCTATTAGGCCTTTTTGATTTGGGCCTGGCCCTTTAGTAAAAGAAATGCATTGCATTTGTTAGGCGCTTTGCGCCAATCACCGAGCGCAAGTGCTTGTGGTGATGACACGTGTCACGCAAGCGCAGTGCGCTGCGCTTGCGCTGCTGAAACGTGGCGCACTCTGGTGAGTTGCGCCAATTTCAGAGAGCAAGGCTCTATTTCAAAAGCGCATAGCGCAAGTGGTTCAGATGCTGACACGTGGCGCTCTCTGGTGGCTTGCGCCAACCCAAAAGCGCAACGGTGTAGTTTTACAAGTGCAAGGCACTATTAACTTGAGAATCTTTTAGATTCCAGAACCAATGGTTCATAAAAAAGTGCAAAGCACTGTTTGATTTCTTGATCTAATTTAGATCAATGAAAACAAGCTTTTCTTGTTTTTCTTATTTCAGGGAACCAGTGGTTCATAAAAAAGTGCAAAGCACTTATTATTATTTGAAGATCATTGATCTTGTTCTTAGATCAATGATCTATTAGAAGAAATTCTTTTTCTTAAAGGTTTTTACCTTTTTCTTCTTGAAATTTCTTCAGAGTTCTCTCTGTATGAAATTCTTGATCTTCTCACAGTGTTGATGCCTTTGATTTGGGGTCTAGGGGCCTTTATATAGTGCCCATAAATTTGTTAAAATTTGTTAGAGAGATCTTTCTCTGAGTGATTTGGGGAATTTTCCCCACCGTTGGATCTTTGATCCAAGGTCTTCTGTTTTACAGAAGGCAATCTTCTTGTTTTAACAAGAACAGAAAAATCTTGCTAGAATTTAATTCTGTTTGGCGCAAACGCCCCAGCGCGTGACACGTGTCAAGCAGCGCACGGCGCAGCGCAACTGCGCTGACACGTGTCGCGCAGCGCACGGCGCAGCGCAACTGCGCTGACACGTGTCGCGCAGCGCACGGCGCAGCGCAACTGCGCTTGCGCATCTGCGCTGACACGTGTCGCGCAGCGCACGGCGCAGCGCATCTGCGCTTGCGCATCTGCGCTGACACGTGTCGCGCAGTGCAGCGCTTGCGCAACTGAAGCGTTGTTTCCTTTAATTTTGTTTTAAATAGAGCTTTGCTCTGATTGGGCGCGCTGCCTTGGGCGCTGCACTGATGTATCAGCTTTTGACACGTGGCGCGTTGCGCGCAGCGCAAAGAATCTGAAGCGTTGCTTCGAATTTTGAATTTTGAAATTCAAACAGAGCTTTGCTCTGATTGGGGGAAACAAGCTGTTGTTGTATGAAAACTCCACAAGGTTTAGGTGATATTCCCACGAACCTCCGAAGTCTAACATACAAGATCTTAGCATGTCTTCTAGATTCTGAATTGTTCGCTCGGACTGTCCGTCCGTTTGTGGATGGTAAGCCTTGCTGAAGTTCAGACTCATTCCCAGGCTAGCTTGCAGACTTTGCCAAAATTATGATCGGAATCTTGTATCACGATCGGAGGCGATGCAAACAGGTACTCCATATAATCTCACGATCTCCTGCATGAGTTCATGGGTATCAAATATAGTACACTTTGAAGGTCTAAATCTTACTTTAGATTCATACTTACCTCCATATACTTCTTTGCTAACGTCTCGGTTGATTGGCCAGCTCAAAATGGAATAAAGTGAGCCGACTTGGTAAGTCGATCCAAAATAACCCATACTGCGTCGTTACCCTTCGTGCTAAGAGGGAAGGCAGTCATGAAGTCCATGGTAATGTGCTGCCATTTCCATTCTGGGATTGGTAATGGCTGAAGTAAACCAGCAATTCTGTAATGTTCAGTCTTCACTTGCTGACACACCAAACACTTGGCTACGCTTCTTGTTACTTCGCGCTTCATTCCATACCACCAGTAGTGTTGTCGTAGATCCTTGTACATCTTTGTACCACCAGAGTGTATAGAATAAGGAGAGTTGTGAGCTTCTTTCATCAACTCTTCTCGAACTGAGCTGTTTGGTATACACAATCAACTTCCATATCTCAAGGATCTGTCTTCGTGGATGATGAATTTAGTTTGAAGTCCACTTTCAACTTGTTCTAGGATATTTTGTAACTTGGCATCATTTACTTGAGCTGTCTTGATCCGATTGATACGAGTGGACTGGAGTTGTAAGTTCATCAAATACGAATCGTTACCTGGCATATCTATTTCGATCGCCAATCCTTGCAATTCTTGCTGTAGCTTCCACTGAGCGGTGAGATTCATTACCAATGGCCGGCGACTAAGTGCATAAGGGACTACATTCACTTTCCCAAGATGATACTGTAGGTTGATGTCGAAGTCCGCCATGAGTTCTAACCATCTTCTCTGCCGCATGTTTAATTCCTTATGAGTAAATACATACTTCAGACTCTTGTAGTCAGTGTATATATCCACTCGTTCTCCCAAAAGATAGTGGCGCCAAATCTTAAGTACGAAGATAACGGCTGCCAACTCCAGATCATGTGTTGGATAGTTGCGCTCATGAACCTTAAGCTGTCTTGATGCAAAAGCCACAACTTTCCCATGCTGGTGTAGAACGCATCCTAATCCTTTACCGAATGCATCGCAATACACTACAAGTCCTCCAGATTGATCCGGTATTACAAGGATAGGAGCAGAGCTTAACCTCGACTTGAGTTCCACAAAAGCTTTTTTCACATGCTTCTGACAACATGAATGCTTCATCTTTACGTGTGAGCTTGGTCAGGGGTGCTGCAATCTTTGAAAAGCCTTCTATAAACCGTCGGTAGTATCCTACTAATCCCAAGAAAGTTTGTATATTTTTCACTGTCTTTGGTGTTGGCCATTCGCTGACAGCTGACACCTTAGCTGGATTTACTGAGATTCCTTCGTCTGAAACGATATGTCCGGGAAATCCGACTTGATCTAGCCAAAATTCACATTTGCTGTATTTGGCATAGAGCTAATGTTGTTGCAATCTCTCCAGGACAATCCATAAATGCTCGGCGTGTTCTTTCCGATTCTTTAAACGTCAGGATGTCGTCGATGAATATAACAACGAACCTGTCTAAGTACCCTCGGAAAACTTGGTTCATCAGATCTATGGAGATGGAAGGTGCATTTGTCACTCCAAATGGTATTACAAGATATTCATAATGACCATAGTGAGTCCTGAACACCGTCTTCGGAATATCGGACTCTTTGACCTTCACCTGATGATAACCCGAACGAAGATCTAGGTTCGAAAATACACAAGACCCACTTAGCTGATCGAAAAGATCATCGATGCGCGGTGGTGGATACTTGTTCTTGATCATCATTTCGTTCAGAGTTCGGTAATCTACACACATCTAGTATGAACCTTCTTTCTTCTTCACCAGTAAAACCGGAGATCCCCAGCTTGAAGTACTGGGACGAATCCAACCATTCTTCAGGAGTTCGTCCAACTGAATGCGAATCTCCTTCAATCATTCTGGACTTAGCCGGTACGAAGCTTTGATTACCGGCTGTGCACCAGGTCGTAAATCAATGCTGAATTCAAGAGCTCGATCGGGAGGCAAACCTGATATATCTTCCGGGAATACATTTTCGAACTCTCGAACTACTTCTGGCTTCGATTCTTCAGCTTGCAATGCTGCAACCACCGCCTTCTTTGGTTTTTCCTTATAGCTACTGGGTTCCAGGGTACGGTCTCCACTCTTGAAATAGAACACTGGATGATCTGGTATTTCGAACACTACCCTCCTTTGACGACAGCTGATGGTAGCGAAGAAAGTTCCCAGCCAGTCAATTTCCAAGACTACATCGAAGTTCGGTATGTCTAGCACCTTGAAGTCCGCATAAAATTCTCTACTGCAGATGACCACTGGACACAGATCGTATCCCAAAGATGCTTTTAGAACGTCATTCCATGAATTGACATTCCAGCTGGATACGAGCGGTTTAACTGGAATCGCATGAGTTCGGACGAACCGTTGCGACATAAAGCAATGTGATGCTCCAGTGTCGAAGAGTGCTAGAGCAGGTAGGGAGGCTACTAAGATTGTACCTAAGTTGTGTGGGATAGGTTTAGGTATAGAAAAAAATATAGTGATATACAAGGATTGAAAAGGTTTGAAAGGATTGAGAATTACCAGTGATGAATTGGCCTGTGGCTTCAGCCTCCTCGACCGTCATTATGAAAGCCTGACGTCGGGGTACATTCCTTCTTGCTGGAGACACATTCTTCTATCCTTAGGACATGTTTCTCTGCCCTTGAGGCATGTTTCTATGTGCCTGATGGAATTGCCTTTGAGGCTTACAGGAGGTCCATGTGGAGCGGGTGCAGGGAGATCTAGTCGGGGTGCAAGAGCCTGAATGACTGGCCGCTGCGGAACTGTGATAGCTGGTCTGGGGGTTGGAGATGTGTTGAAACGGTATGGACATGCTCCTATGGCGTGAGTGGATGCGCCACAAACCAAACACGGGCCTTTTGCACGCCTGCAGTCTTTTTCCAGGTGTCCCGTCCTCTTGCAGTAGAAGCAATAGTCTGGACTTGGCCGGTTAAATGATCCTCCCGGTCTCTTGGGTGCAAATGTTGGCCTAGAAGAGACTCCTCCTATCATCTGAGTGGCAGGGCATTTCATACCAGTAGTCTGAGGTCTTCCCTTCTTCTTCACAACTGCCTCATAGCGTCGGGAAGCCTTCAGAGCAAGTTCATAGGTTGGGAAATCCCCTGTAGCGAGTGCAGCTTGGATTTTCAGGTCCAACTCTTGCTGAAATCGCCGTGCCTGGATCTCAGCAGTAGAAATCAGGTGTGCAGTAAACCTGTTACGACCTTGTGTTAGCAGTGTAAAGAGTGAAATCAGGAATTTGAATATTGAGACAATATCTTACCTGCTAAGCATGGTAAACTCAATATCATATTGACCCACATCGAGCCTTGTTGTTGATGAATGAACGGCTATTCCATGTCGAAATGGGCAGTCTCAGGGAAGTACTTCACATCGAATAGATCGCGAAACGTCTTCCATTCGATCGGTTGGGTGAGACGGCTTTCTTCAGCCTTCCACCAGATTCTGGCGTTGTCGATCAGTTGTAGCTTCGCAACTCTCACCCAATCAATAACTGCACTTGTGCTGCTGCCAGATCATCTTCTATCGATTGAGCCCATTCTTCTGCCTCCAGTGGGCTCTCTTTCCTAGAGAAATGTTTTGGGTGCAGTGGCCGGAATTGCTTGACTCCGGATGCCTCAGCTTCTGGGCGGTGCATGAGGATAGCAGTCTGCTGCTGCTGACCCTCCAGAAGGATCTTGATTGCCTCAAGCAGTACCGTTTGCTCGTTGATGGGAGCTGCAATGGTAGGTGGTAGTGGTAGAGTAGGCGGTGGGGTGTTGCCATTGATATTGGTACTGGTGTTGTTCGGTGAATCCATGACCTTGATAAAAAAGGAATGGTTAGGATAGACTCAAGAAATTAGAAATGTAAGAAATGTATAGTTGCTGATTCTTATAATTCATGTGATATATTGCTTAAGACTTCATGCAGAACTGACTTGCATGGGCCGCCAAAAAACATGTTACGCTCCGCTTCCTAGTAGACGGAAACGATGACGTTGCAGGCCGCAACATATTTACTAAGAAATAAATACGTTAAGCGTAATTAAGCAATATATAAAATGTACAAGAATGACAAGAGTATTAAAATAAAACAACAACTATATTTACATTCATTTTTACATACAACTGTTTGAAAAGAAAAGATAGAATGATAATAAGCAGTGTCTAAACAATGGCATACAGGAAAAATAAGTACAAGGAACTAGAAGTCAGGCTGTGCCGCGAGCTGGTCCAAGTCTTCCTGGCTAGGCTCGATCTCTTGAGAGTCCTGTCCTCCTGACGAACATTTAAAAGGAAAAAATAGAAAGGAATGTCGTCAGCGAACTAGCACTCGGTAAGTGCCAAAAGAAGAAAGAGAATATAGGGAGTAATGTGAAATAAACAGGTGAGTTATACAGGTATATGATTATTATTCTAACGCGGTTGTTTGTAGCTTGATACAGAAGGTATTCATGTATACGAGAGGAGTTCATCTTACCCCGTGGACTATGCTAACATGTAGTACAAGGCCCCTTCATAACCCATGGGACAACGGCACGAGAATTCATATAGGTGTCTTTTAAGTGACCTCTCGTGCCACGATATGCATTCCGTACCAATCTACCCCTTTATCCCCGTGTAATGTATTGTATAGATTATAATTATCATACTTGCTGAAACCATGGATACAAAATGTTCAAGTATTCAAGTTCAGCATGTAATCAAGTATTCAACTAGTCAAGTCAAGTTATAACCATGGTTCGATCAAGTCAAGTTATAACCATGGTTCGGTCAAGTCAAGTCAAGTACACATGTTTGATATTGATGTTTGATTTCAAGTATTCATGTTCATGTTCAAGTATTCATGTTTGATGTTGGATTCAGATTTGAATTGGACTCAAACTGAGTCAAACACTTGTAAACAAATTTAAATCTTGAATTAGGTTCGGTAGTCATCGGTAACTGCTGCACATGGACAGTTGGATTTGTGTCTTTTTCCAAGATAATTATTATTGATAACTCCATTAGGTTTTCTAACTTAAATAGGCAAGCACTCACTTTCTCCGGCTTCCAGGGGCTCAAGAGAATTGATCCCGCTTAAACCTATATTTACTAAAGTCCTTAAATATTGTTTTTATATAACTCGAGGGGGTTTTATGAAAAATATTTTAATATAGTTAAAAAGTAAACCTCGATGGTGATTAGTATTATTTGAGGCTGTCATGAGCATGGATTTTAAATATTAGGGTATTTTAGTGATAAGTAGTTAGCTTGGAAAGTTCATGATATTTTATTGTAAAACTTGTCTTTTTGGGTATCTTGATGGTATTTTATTAAAAAAAAAATCATTTTTGAAAAATATAGGTTTATTATATTTTGAAAATATGTATTTATAATTTTATATAATTTTAATTTTAAAAATAATTTTATTTTTTCTTAAAAAACCGTATTTAAATCTTTTCGAGATCAAATGCTCCGTGAGGAGGTCTACATCTCGTTCTACTAGCCCAAGGATGTGCGATAATCCACACCATCCATTAGCGGGTCCCCTAAAGAGAGTTGTAGATGCATAATCGTAAAGGATAGGAAATACTGCTTTATATGAAATCTGTTTTTTTAAAGTTATGTGGTATTTTGTCGTAATAGTATTCTTCGTAACAAAAATACATGCAAATATGAATCATGCTATGAAACAAAGTGTGCGTGTGGGGCAGGTCGTTACCCCGTGAAGTTTTTCCTAAGGTATTGTTTTAAAAAATACTAAAAGAGGTGATATCAGAGTTCATGGTATTTTAATGAAAAAGTGCAAGTATGGATTTTTCACCTGAGATTCTTGGTTAAAATTAATTCTAAACATTAGTATTTAGGGTTACAAGTATTGTTTAAAAGTTAGATTGAACAAAGTATTAAGGAGAAGGAATTTTTTAGGGTTTAGAAAAAGATATCGGTATTAACTCCACTTACCGATATACGTTTTGAAATGGAATTTCAATGAAGAGGAAGAGAGATTGAGAGGGACTTACGGTTTTGAGAGATCAAGGAAAAAGGTTAGGAATAGAGGAGAGTCGTCATGGCATCGCGGGAGCGCCAGAATTAGCTTCGATCTTCGCCGGAAGTTGCTTGCTTGCTAACTTCTCTTTACTCCACTTATACTTAAGAACTTTTTGAAAGAATTTTGATATAGTTTTCAGAATGGTGCTGAGCCAAGGTAGGAGATGGTATTTATAGTGGAGAATTAGTATTTTGGAATTAAAAATTTGGATTAAAAAGCATTAAAATATGGTTTAATTATGGAATGAAAGATCTTTATTTGATTGCAGGGAAATCAAACAGTGCAGAGGAGTCAGGGGTAGGTGAAGGGGTTTGTGTGCAAAGCCCGGGGCCCATTGGGCTTCATCTGGCCATCCCCGCCGGTCTTTTGATGATTTTGGTCGGTTGATCTCAAAGCTTTTGCCTCGAGATTCATGCGCCCTGATCAACTCACTGTTTACTCCATTTCCAACATGTTTGATTTTTTCTGACTTTTCATTTCCCTGTGTATTGCACGTGCAATCTTTTGGGCTTCCAAAAAGTTAAAAGAAAAATTCAGAAAAAAATAATGTGTCTGATGGGAATCGGACACAGGGGCTGCGTCATAGCAGTGCAAGGTTTTATGTAACAACCCTAACTTTCTGTACGAATTTTTTTCAAAATACAGAAAGGGACACTTAAGCCTGAACATGAGTTATAATTTTTTTTTTGCTTTTGAACAGCAAGAAGGAACTTGTAGCTCATTGGTAAGACCTTACACTGCTAAGACATAGCACCAGAGTTCAAATTCCATCAGCCACATTATCTTTTTATTTTAATTTCTTTTAATCTTTTTAGAAGCCCAAGGGTCTACACGTGCACAACACATAAAATGAAGAGTTACAGATCATTTAAACATGTGCACTATGGAATATCAATCGACCCCGACATGTGGCACCAAACTCACCCCCACCCATCGGTACAAAATCGGCGACATAGGCAAAATGCCCGGCACCGCCGGTCTCCCCCGTCCCTAATGCTCCCATATTTAAACCCCTGCAACCCTTAAGCTACCCCCACTCCTTTCATACTGCTTGTTTTCTATGCATTCATACAGAGAACATTAAATCACCCATTTACCCCAATTTTATTACAAATTTTAATGCACCCATTCAATACCCTAAACCCTAGTGTTTTCTATAAATACCATCCCTTATTCCACACTTCCTCACACATAAACCCCTGCCAAAACTCTCAAGAATTCCCAAGTCTTTATATTGTGCAAGTGGAGTAAGCAAAGGGCGAAGCTCCGACGAAGTTCCGGCGACTATACGAGGAGTTTCCCGTAACGAAACGAAGCACCAACTAATCCTAGACCTTCTTCTACCTCCCCCCTCTGATCAAAGTAAGTAAGTCCTTTCTCCCCCTCTCATCTTTTTCTTTAAAAAGTTCCATTTCTAAAACCCGATAAAAGCGGAGTTAGTCCGACTTCCGATTCGATTTTCTTTAAAAACTATATTTTTCTTAATCAAGATAATTTCATATTCTCACATATTGTTTAACAAACATTAACAAACTCTACAAAACCAGTTTCACATCAAAATAATCATTTTTGTGACATTTATCGCATGTTCACATAAAAATACCACAAACTATTCATTTAGACATTATAACCTTTATTCCTTACTATAGCTTTAAATAGTTCACGAGTTAATGACTTAACTCATCACAACACACATCTCTATCATCGCACGATTGATTTTGTTACAATAGAATACGGGAAATACATCTTTACAAATAAATACCCTAAACTTATAAAACCGCTTTCTATATAAAATTGTATTTAACATTTCCATGCAATTACGCCTCTACAACCCATTTTGGGGACCCCGTTCGGATGGTGCGGATTATCGCACATACTCGGGCTTAGTAGAGCGAGATGCAGAGTTTCGCAAGGAGCATTCGATCTCGATGGAATTTTTATACATTTTTCTTTAGAAAATGAGATTTCTATAAGAAAATAAATAAATTATTTTAATCAAATATCTATAAATTTATTATCAAAATATCTATTTTGATTATATAAATATTCCAAGTTTTCTAAATCAAACGAATCACTATTACATGAAAATACCATCCAAATACAAAACAAGTACAATAATTCAAGAAAATACTATATACTATGGAAACGAGGTTCTATTTAGTAGAAATTGCACAGTTGTAAAATACACATCTATGAAAACTCTAAAGACGATAATTAAACACTTAAGGTATATTTTGAAATTATGCCAAAACTGTTTTTACATAAAAAAAAAACCCTCAAGTTATATTAAATTAAAATAAGGACCTTAGTAAACATAGGTTTAAGCGGGATCAGTCTCTTGAGCCTCAGAGAGTCGGAGATATGGGTGCTTGCCTATCTAAGATAGACAACCTAACAAAGGGTGTTATCAATACGGTAATTGTCTTGGAAAAAGACACAAATCCTGCCGTCCATATGCAGCAGTTACCGATAACATCAAAACCTAATTTAGGATTTCAATTTCTTTTCTAATTGTCTGACTCAGACTGAGTCTAAATATA
This sequence comes from Agapanthus africanus, assembly GCA_030015575.1. Classification (NCBI taxonomy): domain Eukaryota; kingdom Viridiplantae; phylum Streptophyta; class Magnoliopsida; order Asparagales; family Amaryllidaceae; genus Agapanthus; species Agapanthus africanus. The sequence goes on along the minus strand of CM057339.1, from coordinate 193,449,598 downwards.
GTCAATCTGACTTGAATGTGATTCAAGTATAAAACCACAATTCAATATGAATCCATATACTCAATATATTCAATCTATTCAATCTATACAACTTGACTGAACCGAACCATGGATATACTCCATTTACATGTTATCCATTATATCCGTTTCATTACTGATATCATGGTTTCGGCAAGTTATCCATTTACTACAAGACAATACAATACAATCGGTCATCCATCTATATAACAAACAATACAATCAATACAATAAGATATTACGGGGTTTATAAAGGGGTAGACTGGTACGGAACATGTTAAAAGTGGCACGAGGCGGTCACTTAGGAAGTAATTACATCCATGTCGTTGTTCCATGTTATTATCGATGGAGCCTTATACTACGGGTTGCCAAAGTCTCCGGTGTAAGTGGGACTCCTCTCGTATACACAGGCATTTTCTGTACCAAGGTACAAACAATTGCGCTAACATTATAATAAAACATTATAAAACTATACACTCTCTCTGTCTATTCTACTTCTCCCTCATCTTTGGGACTTACCGAGCGATTGTTCGCTGACGAAATTCCTATTTCTCTTCTTCTTTGGAATGTTGTCAGGAGGACCTGACGCTGAGGAGTACGAGACCAGTCAGGAGCATTTGGAGAAGACCCCTGAGCAGTACATTGAAGACCCAGAGCTGTAGCCGCTTGTACTTATTCCATTTTCATTTCTGTTATGCCACTGTTTAGGCATTGCTTTCATTCCATATATTTACTTTTCATTGTATTGTAAAAAGAATGTTAATAAATAAAGTTGATGTTCATTTACATCTTGTCTCTTGTGTATTTTACTTTATATCGCTTAGATACGCTTAGCGTGTTTACTTCTGAGTAAATACGTAGCGGGCCTGTCTCGTCCTCTGCCCGTACACTGGGAAGCGGGGCGTGACACTTTACCAGTGAGCTACAAGTGGCTTCTTGCTGTTATTTAACAAAATTGACTTATAACTCAAACTCAGGCTATAAACTCATTTCTGTACATTAAAATGGAAAATTCAGTACAGTAAATTTAGAGTCGTTATAAGTCGAGCTATAGAGAGTATACCATCTCGGCTTCATCTGGACCGCGTATGACCAGTCTAGCCGCACCCCTTTCTTCTGTAGAGGAACTGTCCACATAGAGTACTCTGTCCAGAACCGGACCAAGCTTTTCTTCAATTGAGTATTGTTGGTCAGGATCTTGCGCCGGTGCTTCCTTTCTATTGGGAATGGTCACTCAACCACGAAATCAGCAAGGGCTTGGGCTTTGATGGCTTGCCTTGGTCGATACCAGATGTCAAACTGGGACAACTCCTATCTCCACTTTTCCAAGCTGCCCGACGACTCAGGGGAACCAAGGATGTTCTCCAGGGGTCGGTTGGTGAGAACGGTGATGGTATGAGCCTGGAAATAATGCCGAAGTTTCCGGGATGTGACGACGAGAGCTTGAACTATATTTTCAATGGCTGGGTACCTGGTCTCCGCGTCTTTGAAAACATGGTTGACATAGTAGACTGGTCTTTGTATCCCTTCGGATTCACTGATGAGCATGAAGCTTGCGGCTTGGTCGGAGACGGCTAGATACATCAGCAGCCCGTCTTCTACAACTGGTCGGGTGAGAAACGGCGGCGTCGTAAGATGCGTCTTAAGCTGCTCGAAGGCTGCCTGACATTCTTCGGACCGTTCAAACCCGGGGATTTTTCTCAAAGCTCTGAAGAAAGACAAGCATTTTTCGCCAGACGTGGACATGAACCGACTCAAAGCGGCTACCCTGCCCGTGACTCGCATGATTTCAACGTTGCTTTTTGGCGTCGCCATGTCAATGATGGCCCTGATCTTCTCTGGGTTTGCCTCGATTCCTCGATGTATGGCTACGAATCCGAGGAACTTTCCATCCGTGATGCCGAAAGCATACTTAGCTGGATTCAGCTTCATTTTGTACTTACGCAGGACCTCAAAGGTCTTGCCGAGATCCGTGGTATGCCCAGCTAACAGGGTGGATTTCACGAGCATGCCATCGACGCAGACTTCCATATTTCTCCCGATTTGTGGCTTGAACAGCTTGTTGACCAGCTGCTGGTACGTTGCCCTAGTAATTTTGAGGCCGAAGGGTATTACCTTGTAGCAGTAGACTCCTCGATCGGTGGTAAAGGCAGTGAGCTCTTTGTCGGCCGGGTTCATTCGTATTTGATTATAACTGGAGAAGGCATCCATGAAGCTCGGCAGCTTGTGACCGGCCGAGTTGTGAACTAACTGGTCTATCCGTGGGAGCGGGTAGTTGTCTTTAGGGCAGGTCTTGTTCAGGTCAGAAAAATCGACGCACATGCGCCACTTCCCGTTTTCATTCTTGACCATTACTATGTTGGATAAACAAGCCGAATATTCCAGGTTCCTGAAGAATCCAGCCGCGAGTAGTCAGCCCACTTTCTCCTCGACCGCCTTCTGTTTGACAGGAGCGAAACTTCTTTTCTTTTGTCGGACTGGCCGGGCCTCTGAGTCAACGCCGAGCTTGTGGGAGATCACCTTGGGGTCGATCCCCGGCATATCCTCGAGAGCCCAAGCAAACACGTCTGAGTTGTTTCGGAGAAACTGGATAAAGTTGTCCCGAGTTTTCCCGGTTAAGAGGGAGTCGATCTGGACAGTTCGGCTGTTGTCTCTCTCCTTGAGTGGAATCTCGTATAAGGCCTCCACTGGGGAACCCCGAATCTCTTTTTTATTATCATTTGTATCAAGAGATTCCCGAGGATCGCATGGCCCCTCGGAAATATCAACTTCTTTGTCTTCGAGAAGCGTCGAGGCGAGAAAAACCCCTGCGGTTTTCTGATCTCCGTAGGCCCGACTTATTCTCCCATCACCCAGATGGAACTTGAGAGCGAGGTGGTAGGTCGAGATCTGAGCCTGGAGGGCGTTAAAGTGGGACGAATCAAAAGGATGTTATAAGACGAAGGAACACGGGGCGACGAGGAAACTCGCCTTCATAGTTTGAGTTCTTCCGCCCCCCGCCCTTCCCCCCGATGTTAAAAAGGAGAGTGATCGTTCCCTCGGCTCGGATAGAGTGGTTTGTAAACCCAGAGAGGAAGTGCAAGGTCGGTTGGAAGTCAAAAAAGTTTAATCCCATATGCTGGAAACAATCGTAGAATAAGATGTCCGTCGAGCTTCCCGAGTCAACTAGGATTCTTCGGACTTCGTACCGATTTACCTGAGCCGTGATCACCAGGGGATCATTGTGCGGGAGGCATATGCCATGAAGGTCTTCTTCGGTGAAGGTATGGATCAACCTTCTTGTATTTCTTGAAGGAGGGATCATCTAAAGTTATGACCGTCCGGATACGGCGGGTGTCGTCGCTGCTCGGAGCCGAGTCAACAGAGACGACCATGATCTGCCCGACTATCAACTCTCCGGATGGAGACTGGTCTGTTTGCTCCTGATATACTTGATATTTGTCTTATAGGTACTTTTCTAGGTGAGCGGAGCGGATCAGCTTCTCAATATAATCACGGATTTGTTTGCAGTTCTCAGTCGGGTGCCCCTGCGACCGATGAAAGGCGCAATATAGGCCGTGGAGTCGCTTATCCGGCCTTTGTATCATTGGCGAGAGTTTGAAGAATCTCTCGCTCTTTACCTCTTCTAGCAGCTTGGTCTGAGAGTCCTTCAGAGGGGTGTACTCGTGAAATCTCGGGGAATACGGTTTCGGATGATCGGTCTTTTTCTTCTCCTCTAGGTCCCGTTTCTTTCAGTTCGTCCGGTTCCCGCGGGACATGTTGGCGTTCACTTCAGACTCGAGTTGGATCTCCCGCTCGGTCCAGACTTTTACTCCGGCCATGGTCTTAGGTTGCACTAATGCAAAAGAGCGGAGCCACTCTTTGTGCCTAAGACCCGATCTCAAGGCACAAAGACTGTTTCATTACGGTGCTCGGGCACTTCCAGAAGGGAATTATAGAACCAGGTGACGTAACCTTTGAAAGATTCCCGGTCCTCGCTTTTGATGGTGAACAGATAGTCAACCGTCCTCTTCTGTTGTCGGTTACGAACGAAATGACTAAGGAACTGAGTAGCCAGATCATCAAAGGTTGAGATTGAACGTGGAGCAAGGCCACGGAACCAATCTCGCCCGGTCCAAATGAGGGTGGTGGGAAAGGCTCGGCATTGAGCCGCGTCCAAGTTATCCTGAAAGCTTATGCCCGCCGTGAACGCGTCTAGGTGGTCCTTTGGGTCGGACTTCCCGTTGAAGAGGTCCACCTTAGGCGGCTTGTTTCGAGACGAGATGCGCATATGTAGTAACTTCTCTGTGAAGGGTTTTGTGAAAAAATCCGTGGAATATTTCGCCGACCCTCCGGGAGAACGGGTGGCGAGCCGTATGTCCTCAATCTTCTTTTCGAAGACCTCGATTCGCTGCTGGTACCCGGAGGATTCTCTATAGTCGGAGTGCCTGCTATCTTTTATTCGGACTTGCATGATGAAGCGGTTTCGGTTTCGTTCTATCATGTTCCTCATATCCTCAAGGTGGACCCTTCGTGGTTGGCCCCAACGTTCGCCATGTGCACGGTCTCATTGAGTGTGGTGACGTCGGTCTTGCCTCGAGACCGACTTCTCTTCAGGGGGTGGGAGAGCGCGTCGAGCATTGAAGCGGTAGTTTGGTCGCTCCTGAGATCTTGGTGTTGAACTGTTCGGCGCCCAACAAGTCGTGGAATCATTCCTCGTGTGGGGGTTGTTCCCCTCCGAAAGACGGCGCGACGGACGTCTCGCCTGAGATTCGGGGCAGATGCTAATTGGTGCTATCCGTCCACCTCTCCGAAGATGCCAAGTTGATTTATGGCATCGTATATTGAAGGTTTAAACGGATGCGTCCGATGTAGCAGGCTTCATCAGATTCCCCCTCGCTTGAGGGGTTTTTTGATTGTGGGGACGCTCTTCCCTGCAGGCGCAAGCCTCTGCAGTTAATTACGCTACCGCGTTGCGGTAACAACTTTCTCCTTCTCCAGGTGGTCACTTCGTGTCGTGTGTGTTTAATTTGTGTTTGGTTACCCGTGGATTGTATACGGAGACTGAGTTATGTCGTCGCCCGTAGGGCGTGGACTAGTCCAAATCCGTATTATCTTAGATTTAGGTTTGGGGGTTGTGTTTAAGGATACGTTAGCCTCGTTTGAGATTAAGATCGACTTAAACGTTCGTTAAGGATACGTTAGTCTAGTTTTAGACTAAGATCAACTTAACGGGATCGTTTAGATCCGACAAGAGAGCGATTAGGGGGAGCCTGTTGTTTAGTTTAGTGACTTTGCGGTCAATAGGTAGTTTAAGGACATTGCGGCCCAGTGTTAGTTTTAAGACGTTGCGGTCAAGGTTAAGGACGTCGTAGTCCGTGGATTTAAGGACTCCACAGTCCGATGTTAGTTTGAAGACATCACGGTCGAGGTTAAGGACGTCATAGTCCGTTGTTAGTTTTAAGACATTCCGGTCAAGGTTAAGGACGTCGTAGTCCGTGGATTTAAGGACTCCACAGTCCGATGTTAGTTTTAAGACATTACGATCAAGGTTAAGGACCTCATAGTCCATGAGTTTAAGGACCCCACAGTCCGTATCAATGTGTGGTCATCGGGACCCGTCACCTCTTTGAAGGCGTTGAGGAATTACAACGCCAAGTATCAAAGGAGTGAAGAGATGTACCCTTAAACCAAGGTAAATTAAGCGATCCATGGTCCAATTTGGAAACTAAGATCAATTATTATATTATGAGCCTATTGGCCCAGTTGAATTTGAATTGAGGACTTATGGCCATCTTGGGCTAAGTCCAATTATATCTGGGATATTGGCCCTCTGTTGATTCATTGAAGGAGAGGCTTTGCCTCTGGAAACATAGCCAATTGGGGTAAGGCTAGTGTTAAACACTAGAGACCAACAGTGTTGAACACTGGGAACAGAGTTTTCAAATTAGTGTTAAACACTAAGCAAATCCAAATTAGTGTTAAACACTAAGAAAAATCAGTGTTAAACACTGGATACAGAGGTTTCAATTTAGTGTTAAACACTAAGGCAAGAGGGGTCACGTGGTAACACGTGAGAGCGCCCTTCTTCCCTTTATTTTGTTCTACAGATAAGTGTTTAACACTTTTAGTTCTGAAAGCCATCACGTGCGGGCACGTGATGGGGGCTCATGCTCTGGTTTATTAGAATACTCATTAGGGGTCACGTGGTGACACGTGGGGGCGCCCCAGAGTTCTCTTTTATTTTGCTATTTCTTTATGTGCTTCAGGGATCACGTGGGGCACGTGAGTCATTGCCTCAAAGTTTTCTTTTTATATATCTTCGCAGAAGTCACGTGGTAACACGTGAAGTGTCTACTTCAGAGCTCTATTTTGTGGGCCTTTGCAGTGGTCACGTGGTAGCACGTGACTCTGCATGTTTTAAAGTTCTGTTCATAGGGTTAAACCCAAAACTTTAGAGGACTTAAATTTTCTGTTTTCTTCTGAAGAATTATACTCTTAATAGGGTTAAACCCTAATTTCTTTTCTTAAGGGAATTAAATTCCTGTGAGTTTGAGAGAATTATATTCTCAATTAGGGTTAAACCCTAGTTCTGTTCATTTTGAAGGAATTAAATTCCTATAACATAGGGTTAAACCCTAACTTTATTTCAAAGGAATTGAATTCCTATCATTTTGTGAGAATTAAATTCTCTAAACTCAGTTCCTCGTCTGTATTTTAGATCTGCATGGCAGGATCTCAACCCAATGAGAATTAAATTCTCAATTCATGGGAGATGTGCACTTTGCAGATCCTCAACCAGAGAAAGAACTAAGTTCTTTTTTTTATATAAGAGTTAAACTCTTTTGAGAATTAAATTCTCCTTTGAAACCTCCCTTTTCCTTTCTTACCTAAGGTTTTCCTTTTTGCAGAGAATCAAAGGCTCTATCTTTATCTCTCTTTATGTATCAAAAGAAAAAGATCCAAAGGTCTCAAGGTTTCAGAAAAAAGTTTTAGAGAAAAGATCTTCGAAAAAGGGGTTTTTTTTCCTCTTCTTTTCTTGGCTCCTATTTATAGGAGAAGGAAGAGAATCAATTTGCTTAGTAAATCTCTCATTGAGAGATTTGATTTGTATGTTGAGAGATTTTATCATTAATCTGGGCCTTTAGATTGTTAAGTGAATTTTATTCACCATTGGATTTTAAATCCAATGATATTTCCTTGTTGTTTCGGTTAGATTTAGGGGGAAATCTTTCCAAGTCCAAGATTTTTCCATAAATTGGTGATATTTAATCACCTTTAGATTTTTAATCCAACGGTTCCAAATAATCATTCTCTATTTGGAAAGATTTGAATGATCTCTTCTCAGAATTTAATTCTGTTAAATAATAAGGCTTTTAAAGTCGGTCACGTGTGGCCACGTGACCCCTGGTCACGTGTGGACACGTGACCCCTGGAACGGGCCTTTCTTCTCCTTTTGCGCTCTGTTCTCTAGCCGCTGCTTAGCTGTCACGTGCCAACACGTGACCATTGGTCACGTGTAAGCACGTGACCTTTTCTGGAGTCTTTTCTTGAATGTGCTTTGTGCCGCTGCTTTGAGCGTCGCGTGACCGCTGGTCACGTGTGAGCACGTGATGCCTCTTCTGAGTCATTTCCTGATTTTTAATCAGGGAACAAATGCCCCCACAGCGTTGTTCTCACGTGTCTGCACGTGAGTGCAACGCTGTCACTTTTGTGACCGTTGGATCTACTTTGGGAGTAGGGTAGATGAAACGTTTTCCATCCCATCCTATAAATGCCCATGTCTTTTCAGGAGAGCCTCCACTTTGCTCATCTTCCTCCTTGCATACTTTTCTTTCTGAGAATTTAATTCTCCTTTCCAGAGCTTAGTTCTCTACCTTGAACAATTTTCAGAGTTTAACTCTGTTCGAAAAGAATTCTTTTCTTCAGGTAATGCTCTCGAACGAACGATGAACTCTCATGTCCTTCTGGATTTTAAATCCATAGCGATGGTTTCACCCCTTTAAATATGAACCCATTTTTCCTTTAAGTTTTTCAACCGAAATATGAAACCATTTAATCTTCAGCAGTAAATCTCTTTTAGGGTTCATCTGATCCTCCAAAGAGATGATGATGACAGTTCAAATCCATGGAGTTTAACTCCGTTCACAGAAAAAAGTTTCTGGGGATTTAATTCCCCTTTCCAAAAGGAATTTAATTCCTGTGAAGAACTAAGTTCTTCCCCATAGAGGCTTCTTAGGGTTTCCTTTGCCCCAGGTTGTCCTCCTTCACATCCGAGAGGAAAAAGTTTGTAATGAATTTTTCATGATCGTTATTTCAGGTGTCATGGATGCTCATTTGTATGATCTTAACGAAATCATTTCTTACGGGAATATTCGTGCACTGGGCCGTAGTCAGAATCAGGAGTTCACCAACGCTCAGTGTGCTGAGATTATGAGCCGCTTTGACGAGTACAACCATCGGCTACTCCCCCGTCACTCTTCTCTTTTGAGACTCATCGTGCTGGCGATTTGGGAGGCGCTTCCTCTCTTCTGCACCGGTGTACCGCTCAGGGCATTGGACGCTGCCGAGGATTAGATACATTCGGTGTATCTGATGAGTCTAATCTCGAAGAGAAGGCGCGACAACCTCATTGATCTCTTGCACCAGGCATTTCAGCAGTCGGCCATACTTGCCGCCTATCGGAGGGTGGAGGAAATTCGCGAGGACCCCGACGCTTGTGATCGTGAGAGAAAACATACTCGGGCGGTTCGAAATTCTTGGAGGATCTTGGACAAAGTCAAGTTTGAGTTTCTCAATCCGTGCCCCGCGTCTGAGGTCTTGCCGTTGTAATCGTTTTCTTTTCATTTTGTATGGACTTCTTAAAGCATGAATGATAAGTTTTATCGTGCCTTTCTATGTTTGCATGCCTTTCTATGGGATTTTATCATTTTGCTATTGTTGTTGTTGCTGTTTTTAATGTGCAGGGTGCTATTCCATTTTTTAGTGCACGTCAAGTTTGGGGGTCACGTGCTTCGCACGTGGGGTCCTTTTGACGGGGCTGTTCAATTTTTTTTCTCTATGCCATATTTTTAGTGCACAATATTAGATGCAGAAAAGGAGCCTTGGAAATAGTTCCATCTTCTTGATTTTCAATGCCTTCCCCTTTTTGGGCCTTGGAAATAGCTTCAACATGCAAGATTTTCCGTGCACAGCACTTAATGCCCCTCTTTATATCCTGGGGCCATGGCCTTCTTTTCTCTTCACAGAGAAATTTATTCTCATTTTGGTGTGATTTGTCTTGAGAGACAACTGAGCGCCATGGCCTGCAATCGCCCTCATGCTCGTCGACAGCCATGGGAAGTTCCTATCGAGGAGATGATCCCCCGCTTTGCCGCCCGATTAGTGGATCCCCTCCTTACTGACGACGAATGCGACTCAGCGGCGTATGAACTCTTGATCCGCAGGGGGTCTCCCCTCCCAATGGGCTCCCTCTGGCTCCGGATGATTCTTGCCGCCGTGGTCGCCGACGTCCCTCCTCACCCGGCGGAGATGACCCTGGCGATGCTTGACGCGGCCGAAGAAAAGCTCAAGGGATTTCACGAAGCGTGCCTAATTACTCAAGCTTTGAAAGATCGCTCGGTTCACCTTTTGAGCGAAATAAGAGCCCGTCGGGCTGTTATGTTTGCTTTTGTGGACGAACATGGCGCCAATCGGTGGGGAGCGACTCCTCGCGAGAACCGGCGCTTTGACGTGTTGGAGAGAGCGGAGAAAGAGATGGAGAATTTTGTCTTTTGTTTTGTCAACCCTTGCACTACCGATCCTTTGTTCGGCGACCTTTTCCCACTAGTGTAGTATTTTCAAATTAGTTTTCGCATGCTTTATGTTGAACTTTCATGTGTGCTGGGTATCCGTATGTATGTTTTTGCTTGCATAAATAAACTTTGTGTTCTTCCCATGAGAACTTTCTTTAATTGCGAACACTATTACTATGTTGCATGCACATCAGAGCTTCGGGTATTATTTCTTTTCGGATATTCATATAGTTGCGAATGCATGCTTGATAGGATGTACACCGAGAACTTTTGCTTCCCATACCAGGTGATATGAGCGCGTTTTAGATCGACTGTTGTTGTCGACTGGAGGCTCGTTTATACAGTCTTGAGCGTATATGTCCTGTTTCCGAGGTTGTGGTCGCGAAAGCGAGCTTACGTGGCCTGATAGAGCGACGCGTGGCGAACATATTGTTGTGCGAGAAGAGGCTCGGCCGCAAGTTCTCGGAGAGGGAACTGGCTTCTAAGACGCTGAACGAGCTTCAAGCCAATCATACCGTCAAAGCCAACAAAGCGTATGAACTCTGGCGAGTGCTTCAGAAGGCCATCAAGGAGGTAGTGGCCATCGACAAGGCCGTCGAGTTTACTCGCGAAATAGTCGAGGCCCATAAAGCTACCGAGAAGGAGCTCGAAGGTCGGCTTGCCTCATATCAGGCCCAGCAGGCTCAGGCAGAGGCCCGTCTTCTGGCGATACTGAATCATGAAGGCGTGGCCCAGCGAAAGAAGGATGAGCTGACCAAGCTGCTAAATCGCCCGCTGGCCTGAAGACTTATATATCCTTTTTTTCTTCTTTTGTACATACTCCTGAATGAGAGTATATTTTTTTTTGTTTTTTCATGGATTGTACTTTGTATCCATTTTGGTTTATGAATAAAAGACATATTCTTTTCTCAATGGTGTGTCCCCTTTTTATTGAATGTGTTCTGCGGACAGTCTGTCTTGATCTCTCTGCAGGGCAGCGATGGCTTAGGATTCAGGGTTAAGATCTGCCTCCTAAGACTTCTGAGCCTTATGAGCCGTGAGGGTCTCATAAAGAGTTTTTCTCCCTACAGGTCGAGAGGATCCCGTAGGTGTAAGTTCTTCTTAAGAGTCGTGAGGATTCTTAAGCAGGTTCTCCCTTGGGAGTCGTAAGGATCTCACAAGAGAGTTTTCTTCCTTGCAGGTCGTAGGGACCCACAAGTGCTGAGTGCGGTCGCCCTTATCCGTATTTCACGGGGTCAGGGGTTGCTTTGGGATGTTCTCCATGGTACCGTAGTTTAAAGACATCGCGGTCAAGGTTAAGGACCTCATAGTCCGTGGGTTTAAGGACTCCACAGTCCAACGTTAGTTTTAAGACATCACGGTCAAGGTTAAGGACCTCATAGTCCGTGGGTTTAAGGACTCCACAGTACGATGTTAGTTTTAAGACATCACGGTCAAGGTTAAGGACCTCATAGTCCGTGGATTTAAGGACTCCACGGTCCGCGAAATGTGTGGTTACCGGGACCCGTCACCTCTTTGAAGACGTTGAGGAATTACAACGCCAAATATCAAAGGAGTGAAGAGATGTACCCTTTAACCAAGGTGACAATCAGTCTAGAATCATCGTGGTTGGTCGTTAGTTTTAAGACATTACGGTCGAGGTTAAAGACATCATAGTCCGTGGATTTTAAGGACTCCACAGTCTAGTGTTTGCTCTGGATGCTTCACACGGGTTCACGGCCGTGCTTGGCGAGGACCAGGCTCCGCTCTGGGCGTTTTCCGCGGGGTCAAAGAGTGACGTTATCCGCGTTCCACGTAACCAGGAATTTTGCACTAGATGCTTCACACGGGTTCACTTCCGTGCTCGGCGAAGACTAGGCTCCGCTCTGGATGCTTCACACGGGTTCACTGCCGTGCTCTGCGAGGACCAGGATCCGCTCTGGACGTTTTCCACGGGGTCAAAGAGTGACGTTATCCGCGTTCCACGTAACCAGGAATTTTGCAATAGATGCTTCACACGGGTTCACTGCCGTGCTCGGCGAGGACTAGGCTCCGCTCTGGATGCTTCACACGGGTTCACTGCTGTGCTCTACGAGGACTAGGCTCCGCTCTGGATGCTTCACACGGGTTCACTACCGTGCTCTGCGAGGACCAGGATCCGCTCTGGACGTTTTCCACGGGGTCAAAGAGTGACGTTATCCGCGTTCCACATAACCAGGAATTTTGCACTAGATGCTTCGCACGGGTTCATTGCCGTGCTCGGCGAGGAATAGGCTCCGCTCTGGATGCTTCACACGGGTTCACTGCCGTGCTCTGCGAGGACCAGGATCCGCTCTGGACGTTTTCCACGGGGTCAAAGAGTGACGTTATCCGCGTTCCACATAACCAGGAATTTTGCACTAGATGCTTCGCACGGGTTCATTGCCGTGCTCGGCGAGGAATAGGCTCCGCTCTGGATGCTTCACACGGGTTCACTGCCGTGCTCTGCGAGGACCAGGATCCGCTCTGGACGTTTTCCACGGGGTCAAAGAGTGACGTTATCCGCGTTCCACGTAACCAGGAATTTTGCACTAGATGCTTCACACGGGTTCACTGCCGTGTTCGGCGAGGACTAGGCTCCGCTCTGGATGCTTCACACGGGTTCACTGCCGTGCTCTGCGAGGACCAGGATCCGCTCTGGAAGTTTTCCACGGGTTCAAAGAGTGACGTTATCCGCGTTCCACGTAACCGGGAATTTTGACTTTGCCTGTATTTCACGAAGTCGGAATTTGACTATCGGCCAGGTGTACGCCGCCGAGTCATGGAACTGGGAGTTGTCGATGTTCCGCTTTGCTCGAGGTTGTATATACTGCAATGAGACGAACGTCGAGATGATCTCTAAGCGATCTGTGACTCATCGAGATTTGGCTTCTTCTTCTGATGAAACCTGGGAGAGGAGGAGTGCGATTCCTTCTTTGTTTGCGCCCCTGGATTGTATACAAGGATTGATGTAATATCACCTGTAGGGCATAAATTTCATTTTTATTTTATTTCTTTTTCCGCGATGCTCTATCATTTCAGCTTTTATATCGCGAAGGTCGCGATTGCCCCATCATTTCGGCTATTTTTCGCGGTGCCCGATCATTTCGGTTATTTTATTTTATTTTTACTCACTGCTTTTTATTGCGAGTTGCCCAATCATTTCGGCTATTTTTTTTTATGCATGCATTTTTACTCGCTGCTTTTTATTGCAAGCTGCCCCATCATTTCGGCTATTTCGTATGCATGTGTGGCTCGCTAGCCTTTTTGCTGCAAGCTTGGATTTTAGACACCGATTTTGGCATCAGCACCGCTACAACTGGGATGTTGCCAGGAGCGAATCATCATCTGCCTCTGTCGATATTGAACAAAGGTGGCTTAGTAAACAGGGTTAAGGGTCTCGTTGACTAAGGCTTTTGACTTCATGAGCCATAAGGGTCTCACAAAGGTATTTCCCCTACAAGTCGTGAGGATCTTGCAGGTGTATTTTCTCCTTGGGAATCGTGAGGATTCCTAAGTGCATGTCCTCTTGCAAGTCGTAAGGATCTTACAAGAGTGTTTTCTCCTTATAAGTCGAGAGGACTTACAAGGGTCGTTCACCATGTGAGCATATCCCTAGTCGCTGGTGGGACTTGGTTAGGAAAATGTTTATTCGCGCCCATGGATTGTATACAAGGGCCAGTATTGAACCACTTGTAGGGCAATATCGAAGGTTGTGGGGGGTTTGCTTAAGCACAGGTTTAGTTCTCTGTAACTTAAGACTTTCAAATCTTATGAGCCGTGAGGGTCCCATAAGAGAGTTCTCCTTACGAGTCGTGAGGATCTCGCAAGTGTATTTTCTCCTTAGGAATCGCGGGGATCCCTAAGTGTGTTGCTCCCTTGTGAGTCGTAAGGATCTCACGCGGGCGGTTTCTCCTTACAAGGTCGAGAGGACCCTGTAAGTGTCCTTTAACGAGGTTGCGCCCTTTCAGGTTTTCACAAACACTCGCCGGTAGTCCTGCTGTTTTTACTCACGGAGCCCTTTCGGGTTTTCATCCGTGCCCCTTTTGCTTACGGACATACCTTTCTTTTTATTCTTTTTATTTTTATATATATACATTTTTTTACGAGGTCGCGCCCTTTCGGGTTTTCACGAACACTCGCCGGTAGTCCTGCTGTTTTTACTCACGGAGCCCTTTCGGGTTTCCATCCGTGCCTTTTTTGCTTATAGACATACCGTTTTTATATATTTTTTAAATTTTTTAATATTTTTTTTATTCATCTCGGCAGCCTAAAGATGTTGCGGTAGTAGTTTAAGGACGTTTCGGTCCGTCATTAGTTTGAAGACGTTTCGGTCCGCCATTAGTTTAAGGACGTTTCGGTCCGCCATTAGTTTAAGGACGTTTCGGTCCGTCCAGGAGAAGGCTGGCTACCGCTTATAAGATTTGAGCTTAGGAAGATAGCGAGCGGACATAGTCGTCGTCATCTATCATTGACCTAGGCAGTAACTCACTAAGTGTAGTATTTCTTTAAGAATCGGCCATTTATTGGCCTGTAAGGCCTTTCACCGTGCATATCCATGAGTAGATAGGCTCCGCCTTGGTAGACCTTGTCTATGATGTACGGGCCTTCATAATTCGGCTCGAATTTTCCCCGCTTGGCGCGATTGGGGATCATAGGCCTTTTGACCACTAGCACGAGTTCGCCTTGGCGGAATGTCCTCGGCCTGGTCAATCTTTCATATGAGCGCGTCATCTTTGCTTTGTAAGCCTCCAGATTTTGTTGCGCTATGAGCCGGGTTTCATCAAGGGCGTCAAGCTCCTCAAGCCGAAGGTGGGCATTTTCTTCGTCCGTCAGCTCGTAGTGAACCGCCACTCGTAGAGAGGGTAACTCTATCTCGAGGGGGAGTACTGCTTCTGTACCAAACACCAATGCGTATGGCGTTGTGTTCGTGGCTGTCTTGAACGTAGTTCGATACGCCCAGAGAGCTTCTTGCAGTCTCTCGTGCCAGTCCTTCCTATTTCGGGCCACCGTCTTCTTCATGATCTTTGTCAAGGTCTTATTGAAGGCCTCGGCTAGACCATTAGCTCGCGGATTATAAACCGAGGAATATCTCCAGTCTATATTATGTTGCTACGCGAAGCGACTGATCTTGTGGCTTCTGTAGGCTGGACCGTTATCGGAGACGATCCGTCGCGGAGTTCCAAACCGATAAATGATGTGCGTCTTGAAGAAATGGAGAATATTTTCCGTCTTCACTTCCCTTAACGGTATTGCTTCTGCCCATTTGGAGAAGTAATCAGTCGTCTCCAGGATGAAACGATGTCCCCTGGATGATGCTGGTTCGATGGGGCCGACTATGTCAGTTCCCCACATTTCGAACGGCCATCTAGCCACTGTTGGATGTAGTGGATTTGGATGTTGATGGATGAAGTCCCCGTAGATCTGGCACGAGTGGCATTGCTTCGCATACTCGAGGCAGTCTTGGATCATTGTGGGCCAATAATAACCCATTCGTTTGATCTTCAGCTTCATCTTCGGGCCTGCTTGGTGAAAACCGCAGAGTCCGTCGTGAACTTCCTGAACGACTCTTTTCGCTTCGTCAGGTCCCAGACATCTCAACCACAGAGAGTCAAACGACCTCTTGTACAGAGTATCATTGACGAAGGCGAAAGACAGAGCTCATTTCATAAGCTGATGTCTTGAGGACGCATCTTCGGGCGTTCGACGGTATTTTAAGTAGTCTATAAAGACTTCTCTCCAATCCTCGGTATTTTCCCAATCTTTTATTTGCAGGGTCGTCTGCTCAGTCGCTCCCTTTTCTTCAGATGATTCCGGGGCTATTTCCGCTGGGGCAAGTACCCGACGGCTTTGTACCACGATTCTTACATCATCGAGGTTCTCATCGGCCAGTTCCTTGGCGAGCTTGGCCAACGCGTCCGCTTTGCTGTTTTCCGCGCGCGGTATGTTTTCTAAAGTATAGGAGGGAATTTGGGTCAACAGTTGCTGCACCTTTTCGCCGTACTTCACCAACTCCGGTTTGCATGTCCAGTAGTCGCCGTTTACTTGACTAAGGACCAGCTGGGAGTCTCCGTATATGAGGAGGTTTTCAATTCCCATGTCGATGGCGATCTCGAGGCCTGCTATCAAAGCTTCGTATTCAGCTTCATTGTTCGTCCTCGGCTCTGTTAGGGAGAAAGCAAAGCGCATTATCCCTCCTTATGGGGTTACAAAGATGATTCCTACCCCCGATTTGATTATAGGGGTACTTTGTTTGCGCTTCTTCACGGAAGATGCTCCATCGAAATAAAGCTCCCATCGGGTATTACCACCGTCGATTGCATCAAACATGTGTTCGTCTGGAAGATCGCAATTCAGAGGAGAATCGGCGGGTATCGGATGTTCAGCAAGGAAGTCGGCGATGGCCTGGCCTTTCACTGCCCTGAGAGGTTGATACGTTATCGAGAACTCCATCAAGAGCAGGGCCCATTTAGCGAGTCGCCCCGTCAATATGGACCTCAACATTAAATACTTAAGGGGGTCTACCTTCGAAATGAGACGGACTTCATGCGCCAACGCATAGTGTCTTAGCTTTGTTATCGCGAAGATCAACGCCAGGCAATGTTTTTCAATGGGGGAGTAGTTGCTTTCTTCCCCCAGTAGAACTCGACTTAAGTAGTAGAGTGCTCTTTCCTTCCCTTGGTCGTTCTCTTGCGCCCATAATGCGCCTAAGGAACCTTCAAGGGCGGTTGTATAAAGAATGAGGGGCTTTCCCCTGACTGGAGTAGCTAACACCGGCGGGTTCTGCAGGTACTGCTTGATCTCGTCCAGTGCGCCTTGGCATTTGCAATCCCAGAAGAACGGGGTTCCCTTCTTCATCAAGTGACTGTAAGGGCGGCACTTACCTGAAACGTTGGCTATAAATCGCCGGATGTACGTGAGATTCCCTTGGAGAGACCGCAACTGTTTGAGAGTCCTTGGCGGTGGCATTTCCATGATCGCCTTGATCTTCGACGGATCTATCTCAATGCCCCGGTGTCGGACAATGAACCCTAGGAACTTGCCTGAGGATACCCTGAACGCGCATTTGAGGGGGTTCATCTTCAAGTTGTAGTGCCGAAGGCGTTGAAATACGGTCTTCAGATGCTCGAGATGTTCCTCGTATGACTTTCTTTTCACGACGAGGTCGTTGATATAGCATTTGACGATTTCATGTATGGGGTCATCGAAGATCTTCGTCATGGCCCTTTGATAGGTGGCACCGGCGTTCTTTAGACCGAAGGGCATCACCTTGTAGCAGAATATTCCCAGAGGGGTCCGGAAAGCGGTATGCTTCTGGTCTTCTAGGTGCATCTTTATCTGATTATATCCTGATGAGCCATCCACGAAGGAGAAAACCTCGTGAGTGGACGTGTTATCTATCATCATCTCAGTGACAGGTACTGGGAAGTCGTCCTTCGGGCAAGCTTTATTGAGATCCCGGAAATCCACGCATATGCGCACTGTCCCATTCTTCTTCATTACTGGGACGGTGTTGGCGATCCAATTGGGATACTGAACTACCTGGATAAACCCAGAATCGATCAGCTTCTTGACTTCGGCGTTGATGCTCATCTCAAGCTCGAGCCGCATTCTTCTCGGCGCCTGTTTGACTGGCTTGATGTATGGGGATATTGCCAATTTATGCACAGCAATTTCCGGATCTAGCCCTGGCATTTCAGAATAGTTCCATGCGAAACAATCTTTATGATGCATAAGCACGTCTTTTAACGCAGCCACCCTTTCTTCAGATAGCAGCTCGCTGACGAATGTCGGTCGTGGGTCGTTCGCCGTCCCCAACTCAATTTTCTTGAGGTTATCGGCCGTGGTGTGTATGCCATCTTCCAGCTCTTTCGGTGCTGGTGGAAATTCTGAGATTACCTCGTCGTCATTGTTTTCGAAGCACCAGGGAAAGTCATCCATATTCTCGGGCTCCTCTTTTGATACCGTTATCATGCGACAGGTACGAGCTCGTTTCCAAGACCGATGTGGATCTGGTTGTGCTCTTATGGCTTTAGGTTCATGCTTCTGTGGCGTGGTTACCCTCCAGCTGTCAGATAGAGCGAACTTGCCTTGCCGGTACTGATCTTCGACCCAGTTCTTGAAGCTGAAGCAGTCTTCGATAGGGTGTCCTATGGCTCGGTGATAAGAGCAATAGCCCGGATGAAAGACCTCATTAGCTTGCTCAGGGTGTTTAGACTTCGGAAGTGTAATCATTCGATGTTTTAAAGCGAGGTCAAGTATCTTCCGTGTCTTGTCTTGAGGGAAAGAATACGCTCGACTCATCTTCTTCATGAGGGATAAATCCGGACCGCGCAATACTCGAACACATGACTTCTTGGTCCCGCTCTGTCGCCGTTGAACGCCTTTTCTGCTCTTTGACTTTTCTCTACCTTTGCGTCGGGCCTTTTGCACAACAGATTGATAGGGAGGAGCGTTTTCATCTTTCGCAGCCTGTTGAAAAAGGCGTTGCGCCCTGGCTTTCTTGTAAATGGCCATTTCGCGATTATGATCGTCCCGAGCTTTTTGACCCGCTTTCCTGATAAGCTTGTCTATTCGCTCTTCAAATGATGGACTCGGGACTTCAATCGCGGGATCCAGTTCCGATGAGGGGTTGACATTTTCTGACAAGGCGTCCTCCTCTTCATCAAAGGTATATATGGCGTAGCTACAGTAGACCCGTTCCCATTTTCCGGCTCTCACGTATCCAAGCCCAAGCGTTTCCATTCTCTCGTTGGGCAACTTGCGCTGAGTCCCAGGGACATCCCAAATCCTGTTATAGAATCGAGCTTGTCGGGTAGTCTGTTTTAAGGGTACCCCTTGGCGCTTCAATAGCCTTTTCAGTCCGTTCGTGTAATATCTGGGAAAACGGATGGGTTGAAGCTTGTCAAGTGTAGAATCCGCGCCGTGCCAGATCTCTTTCTCCACTCTTGTTTCCGAGGATCGATAGAATAGGATCGCCTTTTCGCCTTTTCGCTTGGGAGGGACGTAAAACGTCTGCAGGTCTTGCACGTTGTGAGCTTCAAGCGCGTCAAGATCTTTGTAGTGCTCCCGCGGAATCATGGTGATTTGCAAACTCTGATCATCACCAGGGAATTCTTGTATTGGCGGCCGACTGGAGAACAAAACATTAACCTCATCTTCCGAGTCACTTCCGAAGATCAATATGGGGGCGGAAGGTCCCGAGTCATTGCATCGAGACGGCCCAGAGTAGACTATCTCTTCTTCTTCTTCGGTATCACTCCCGAAAACAGGAATGGTGGTGGCTGCTTTGTTCTCCGGTTTGCGACATCTCTCTGTATCCTCGAAATCTGGCAAAAAGTACTTTGCATCTTCGTATTTGCGGACTTCGTTCACGGAGAATGGGTTTAGCTCACCTGTTATGGTATACTCGAGACCATCCTTGAAATACTTCATACACTGATGTTGCGTAGAAGGGATGATGTTGTACTCGTGTAACCAAGGTCGGCCGAGCAGAGCATTGTAACATGTCTTGGCATCTATGACTTGAAACTTAATGTCCGTGACGAGCAGCCCAAAGCGTAGCGTCAATATCACAGACCCAAGAGTTCTCGATGATTGGGAGTCGAACCCGGAGATGGTGATCTTGTCCCGAGCAAGGTGTTGGACGCTCATGCAAATCTCCTTTAACACCCGCACGTTGAGGAGATTGACGGAAGACCCATTGTCAACCATGATTTTGCCTATCTTTATATCGTGGCAATATCCAGAGACGTATAGGGGACGGTTGTGATCGCACGTCCCTAGGAGCAGGTCTTCGTCACCGAAAGTGATATCGGCCGTGTGCACTTCTTCCAGTTCATCCTTCATCCTTTCTTCGACGAGGAAGGCTTGGAATTGTTCGGGCTCTTGTAGCGCCTTGATTAATGAATCCCTCGCTTCCTTTGATAACAGGAGGGCGTCGAGAATGCTGAGCTGCGAGGGTAGCTTCCTCAGGTGCACTAGGATGTTGTAGTCTACCCTACTCTTCTTAGGTGGGTCCTTGGCAGTCAGCTATTTCATAACTTGGTCATCTAAGGTGATATCCTCAGCGACTTTTTCCTTCCCCTTATCTTTTCTAGTTGCGGGTCCGAGATTCTTTTCTGGAAGCGTGCGATTGCGCAGCTGAATGTTTTCGCAGGGCTCTGGTTCTACCTCTTTTCCCGAGGTAGACTCTTTAAAGAGGGGGCTAAGAGCCATTTCCTCGTCGGAATCGCTCCCGAATGTGAGCACTTGCGATCCCCTGGCGTTGACCGTGTAACAGTTACTGGTAGTTCTTTTGCGTCCTTCGGTCGTACTTCTCTGCTCCCGACGAGTTCTGCGTTTCATTCGCTTAAAATGTTGCCGATGAGCAACATATCCCTGCCACCATATCTTAAAAGCGTCGCACTCCTCAGTGGGGTGTGAAATCATCCGATGATATGAGAAGTAATTAGGGTGCCTCTCCGCCCCATCGAGTGTGTTTCATTCCGAGGGTGGTAGTTTCATTCCCATTGACATGGCTTTGGCAAACCTTTTCCTCGTCTTGAATACGTTTTTATCCGTGTCGGGTGCCTTTCGATCTGGCGGAAGTACCTCAACTCTTTCGTTTAATCGCCTGCGTTTGTCTCCTTCCGATGCGGCCATCTCACGCTCCTGGTCGGCTTTACTTTTCAAACGAATCTCGTCTAGAAAGGCGTTGATCATTTCGTCTGTTGGCCATACAAGCTCCGGTTCAGGCTCCGTCCCCAGTTTCTTAGTGCCAGGAGTTTTTTCATCATCGATAAACGAGTGGGAGATCACATTACAACTTGTCACGTATCCCTCGGATTCATCCGACGAACTCTCCCCCTCATCTTCCTCTTGAAAGATGTGGTTGAGGAACTCTTAGAGTATGATGGGAGTCCGTGTTTTCTGGTTATATTCCTCCAGCGCGTCAATCTGCTTCTGCAAGTCCGTACGCTTGTCACCAGGCTTCACGGGCTTCTTAGATTTCTTCTTCTTTTTCTTTGAAGATTTCGACGGCTGGTTGCGAGTGCTCGGGCTATCACCACTGATCCTCGGAGTTGGGCGCGGCTTCAGCATCCCTTCAATGACCTGGGGTTCCAGCGGGTTCTTCCACCTGACTGCCGGGCATGTCTGGAGCTCGTTCAGCATTCTTTTAGTTTTTGCTGAAAGCACGATTTCCCATGGGGCTTCTTCAATGAAAGAACAAGTTGCCCCCGGCGTGTCCGTCTTCTTAGCAGTGTGAGGTTGTGGCGGGTTCACCTTGGGTTTGGCAAGTTGATAAGCATGTTGCGTATTGCCAGCTCAAATAGCCTCTTCGTCTTATCCCGCGGGAATGAGTAGGGGCGCTTCATTTTCTCGTTGTAATACCGCCGTCTTTCTTCCAGTTGGTCCGCCAGCTTTGGGGCACTGGGTTGCTGCTGAGCGTTCGCGACGAAGGTTGCCTTCCCTTTACCCTTGTCATTTCGAGGTTCTGGCTTCGGGGGAGACGGTCTGTGACCCATCTGGTCCATCTGGGCCAACTTGTCGATCAGAGCCTGGAACGTGGTTGGCTTAAAAAACATCATGAACTGTGAGATAGTTGCGTGAGGATCTAGGGTACCCACGAACATGCCCACCGCGGGCGCCTCCTCGATGCGTTGTTCGCATTTCGACCACAAGTTTCGCCAGCGTATAGCGTACTGGACCCACGTCTCACCTGGTTTCACCCTGGCATTAATCAATGCTGTTATCGGGGTACATTCGCTGGCACTTGCAAATCGCTGAGTGAATAGCAACTCCATTTCAGCGAACGTCTTGATGGAATCGTTCGGGAGCTCAGAATACCACTCGAACGCTGTTTCTGACAAGCTGCCGACGAATTGGCGAAGCAAGAGCTTATCGTCGCCACCAGTGTTGCCACAAAACGCCCTGAACTGGGCCACATGCTGATGGGGATTGCCTGTCCCCTTGTAGACATGGAATTTCGGGATTGTGTAGCCCGGCGGGTATTTGATCTGGTCATACCAGCTCGGATATGGTCTTCCCGTCCTGAAAACTTGACCAGCTGCCTCAGTCGCCTGGTGAACGCGTATCTGTTGGGCTATGTATTCGTCCAGGTCAGCCTTGGAGATTGTCTCCTCCTTGGCTGTGGACAGAGCGGGCGAAGGATTTGACGTTTCTCCCCTGTCGTCTTCAAGAACGATTGGAGGATCTTCAGCAGGAGGCTCTTGCTGGATCATCATACCCACCATGTCCTGAAACAGAAGGGTCATTCGTTGTATATTGGCTGCTTGTTCGGAAGCCTCTTTATCCTTCTTCTCTAATATCCTACGAAGGAACTCAGCGTCAGTTTCCTGTTCCTAGCATTGATCATATGACGCTTAGGGGTCTTCTTTCGGCCCAGTGAGTGCGGCCATCGCGTTCATCATTTGTTGGAGCTTCTGTTGTTGCTCCTAAGCTTTGGTCACTGACCGTGTAAGCGGTCTATGACCCGTGGATGCACGGCTGTCTTCTTTTCCAAGCGCCATGTATACTGTATGCACCATCATGCCCCCAGACTTAGGGCGTTTTAGCTCAGGTCTTCCTCTCTTGTAGGCCGTTGAAGTTGAGGGGGCCGTTGCTTTGAGCACCCAATTGGTCGTCACCTTTCGTTGCTTGATCGGGGAATTTACTTCTGGCCGACCTTTCGACTTCTTGTGTTGGCGAGAGTAATCAGGATCAATCACAGATTCTCGGACTTGTCGCCATGTCTTGTAGATCCTGGAGGACAGCGATTGAAGAGACTGCTCCGGCTTTTCTGCTTCCACGGCAGTCTCTACAGGTGGAGGAGATCTTTTGAGCACCGCAGTTGGCGAGTTTCTGCGTACCCTGTTCAGCAGCTCAAAGCTGTTCCCAGTTGGGATAGCAGCATTAACTTCCACCGTTGGAGCTGGTGGAGTTAGCCCAGTGGGGGAGTTGCCCCCAGCCTTTCTTATCCGGCGCCAGTGGCGACGTCGGGCGTGACGGGTTGTTGGGACTGGTTCAGCGACGGCTGCGTCTTGCCCCCTGTTCCGGGGAAGGGCTGTTGCCGGTGTCAGCCTCTTGAAGACTGACGTCCGTTGAGAAGCTACAGTTTTCTGAGCGGGAGGGGGAACGGAGGTAGTCAGTCTCGTGAAGACCGATCTCTTAGCAGGAGAAGCTGCCTTGGCGACTTCAGGAGCAGGTTCGGCTAGTCTTTTTGGAATAACCTTTTCTGGGACTGCAAGCTTCATTGTGGGCCCGTAGGAGTTTTGGCCCAGTCTAGAGAAGACCGAGGAGTTGGACGACCCGTTGAGAGAGGCCGTGGGAGTAGCAAGTCGATCGAAGACCGACTTCTTCGAAGCTTCCGGTACGGACATTGGGATATCAATGTTCACCGGCGGGAGCATGGTCCCAAAGAATAGACCGGTAGTAGCTTGGGTCACTTGCTCCACAGGCATAGTGAATAGGGAAGCAGCATGCGGTCCATATGCTACACCTCTAGGTGAGGCGGAGCGTCGGTTGCATTTGCAGTTCGAGCAGTTGAACGCCATTGATCCTTTGTTTTCTGCACCAAGCAAAACGCCAAATCTTAGTACCTCGCAACCCAAGGGCAACCATTAACGAACCGCGATTGGTTCGCGAATCACGACACACGAAGTGTGGAGTGGAAAGAGGAAAAGGTCCCACCGGGCGTGCCAGAATCTGTTCCCCTCCGAAAAACGGCGCGACGGACGTCTCGCCTGAGATTCGGGGCAGATGCTAAATGGTGCTATCCGTCCAACTCTCCGAAGATGCCAAGTTGATTTATGGCATCGTGTATCGAAGGTTTAAACGGATGCGTCCGATGTAGCAGACTTCATCAGATTCCACCTCGCTTGAGGGGTTTTTTGATTGTGGGGACGCTCTTCCCTGCAGGCGCAAGCCCCTGCAGTTAATTACACTACCGCGTTGCGGTAACAACTTTCTCCTTCTCCAGGTGGTCACTTCGTGTCGTGTGTGTTTAATTTGTGTTTGGTTGCCCGTGGATTGTATACGGAGACTGAGTTATGTCGTCGCCCGTAGGGCGTGGACTAGCCCAAATCCGTATTATCTTAGATTTGGGTTTGGGGGTTGTGTTTAAGGATACGTTAGCCTCGTTTGAGACTAAGATCGACTTAAACGTTCGTTAATGATATGTTAGTCTAGTTTTAGACTAAGATCAACTTAACGGGATCGTTTAGATCCGACAAGAGAGCGATTAGGGGGGCCTGTTGTTTAGTTTAGTGACTTTGCGGTCAATAGGTAGTTTAAGGACATTGCGGTCCAGTGTTAGTTTTAAGACGTTGCGGTCAAGGTTAAGGACGTCGTAGTCCGTGGATTTAAGGACTCCACAGTCCGATGTTAGTTTTAAGACATCACGGTCGAGGTTAAGGACGTCATAGTCCGTTGTTAGTTTTAAGACATTCCGGTCAAGGTTAAGGACGTCGTAGTCCGTGGATTTAAGGACTCCACAGTCCGATGTTAGTTTTAAGACATTACGGTCAAGGTTAAGGACCTCATAGTCCATGAGTTTAAGGACCCCACAGTCCGTATCAATGTGTGGTCATCGGGACCCGTCACCTCTTTGAAGGCGTTGAGGAATTACAACGCCAAGTATCAAAGGAGTGAAGAGATGTACCCTTAAACCAAGGTAAATTAAGCGATCCATGGTCCAATTTGGAAACTAAGATCAATTATTATATTATGAGCCCATTGGCCCAGTTGAATTTGAATTGAGGACTTATGGCCATCCTGGGCTAAGTCCAATTGTATCTGGGATATTGGCCCTCTGTTGATTCATTGAAGGAGAGGCTTTGCCTCTGGAAACATAGCCAATTGGGCTAAGGCTAGTGTTAAACACTAGAGACCAACAGTGTTGAACACTGGGAACAGAGTTTGCAAATTAGTGTTAAACACTAAGCAAATCCAAATTAGTGTTAAACACTAAGAAAAATCAGTGTTAAACACTGGATACAGAGGTTTCAATTTAGTGTTAAACACTAAGGCAAGAGGGGTCACGTGGTAACATGTGAGAGCGCCCTTCTTCCCTTTATTTTGTTCTACAAATAAGTGTTTTAACACTTTTAGTTCTGAAAGTCATCACGTGCGGGCACGTGATGGGGGCTCATGCTCTGGTTTATTAGAATACTCATTAGGGGTCACGTGGTGACACGTGGGGGCGCCCCAGAGTTCTCTTTTATTTTGCTGTTTCTTTATGTGCTTCAGGGATCACGTGGGGCACGTGAGTCATTGCCTCAAAGTTTTCTTTTTATATATCTTCGCAGAAGTCACGTGGTAACACGTGAAGTGTCTACTTCAGAGCTCTATTTTGTGGGCCTTTGCAGGGGTCACGTGGTAGCACGTGACTCTGCATGTTTTAAAGTTCTGTTCATAGGGTTAAACCCTAAACTTTATAGGACTTAAATTTTCTGTTTTCTTCTGAAGAATTATACTCTTAATAGGGTTAAACCCTAATTTCTTTTCTTAAGGGAATTAAATTCCTGTGAGTTTGAGAGAATTATATTCTCAATCAGGGTTAAACCCTAGTTCTGTTCATTTTGAAGGAATTAAATTCCTATAACATAGGGTTAAACCTTAACTTTATTTCAAAGTAATTGAATTCCTATCATTTTGTGAGAATTAAATTCTCTAAACTCAGTTCCTCGTCTGTATTTTAGATCTGCATGGCAGGATCTCAACCCAATGAGAATTAAATTCTCAATTCATGGGGAGATGTGCACTTTGCAGATCCTCAACCAGAGAAAGAACTAAGTTCTTTTTTTTTATATAAGAGTTAAACTCTTTTGAGAATTAAATTCTCCTTTGAAGCCTCCCTTTTTCCTTTCTTACCTAAGGTTTTCCTTTTTGCATAGAATCAAAGGCTCTATCTCTATCTCTCTTTATGTATCAAAAGAAAAAGATCCAAAGGTCTCAAGATTTCAGAAAAAAGTTTTAGAGAAAAGATCTTTGAAAAAGGGTTTTTTTTCCTCTTCTTTTCTTGGCTCCTATTTATAGGAGAAGGAAGAGAATCAATTTGCTTAGTGAATTTCTCATTGAGAGATTTGATTTGTATGTTGAGAGATTTTATCATTAATCTGGGCCTTTAGATTGTTAAGTGAATTTTATTCACTATTGGATTTTAAATCCAATGATATTTCCTTGTTGTTTCGGTTAGATTTAGGGGGAAATCTTTCTAAGTCCAAGATTTTTCCATAAATTGGTGATATTTAATCACCTTTAGATTTTTATCCAACGGTTCCAAATAATCATTCTCTATTTGGAAAGATTTGAATGATCTCTTCTCAGAATTTAATTCTGTTAAATAATAAGGCTTTTAAAGTCGGTCACGTGTGGCCACATGACCCCTGGTCACGTGTAGGCACGTGACCCCTGGAACGGGCCTTTCTTCTCCTTTTGCGCTCTGTTCTCTGGCCGCTGCTTAGCTGTCACGTGCCTACACGTGACCATTGGTCACGTGTAAGCACGTGACCTTTTCTGGAGTCTTTTCTTGAAAGCGCTTTGTGCCGCTGCTTTGAGCGTCACGTGCCAACACGTGACCGCTGGTCACGTGTGAGCACGTGATGCCTCTTCTGAGTCCTTTCCTGATTTTTAATCAGGGAACAGGGGTCATCACTACTGGAATCGACATGCCGGTGTTATGTGACATCGAGATGGGCGTGAGCGAGGTCGAAGCCCTGAATGCGCCCCTCCGTCGTTCCACACGCGCGCGCCATTTCAGGGAGTGGGAACGGTGGTTTGGAAAGCATGGTCAGCTGTTTGAACACGAGCGAGCGCACCTACCATCACCGTGAGCCTGCCGATCCGCGTAGATAAGGCGTCGACGAAGTTGGGTGGTGGAGTAGAACCGCCCCCAGACGGCTCGTTTTGGGATCGTTGCGATTATCGCTGGCTATCAAATCGAAGGCGGAAGATCAACTTTCTTAGGTAGGAAAGCCGAGTTCCCACAGACGGCACCAACTGATAGAGATCAGAATCTCCCTCAGATGTTGTTCTCCGTCGATCTTGTTGCTAGCGGGGCTGAACGGTTGAGATTTGATATGAGGGTTGAGCGTGTGAATCTCAATGGGTTGTTGTTGACGCCGAACTACCTGCAAGGGAAGTCTTGGGGTGGGAAACCACCGTAGGACCCTCCGACGATCAAATAAGTACCGAGGAATAATAATGGCAGCGTAGCGGTGTATTGGAAATGAGTTCGAGATACCTGAGTCGTTTGGAAGTGGAGTTTATATAGCGGTCGCAGGTAACGAGCTGATGCGAGCCTCTCGCCGTCCGTTACGCACCTGTGTCACGTTCGCGTTGATGGCGGCGTACGTCCATTAATGGAGGGATATGCTAATTAATGGAGGGACATGCCAGCGTGGGATGCGGGACGTGAAGCGGAGGAGATCTCCTTTTGGCAAGATATACGGAGCCGTTACGGGGACGCTTGGGCTCCATGCTCTCGGTTGAACAGGGAAGCTGAGGAAGCTCAGCTCAGTAACAGCTCGGAGACGAGCAAGGAGGCTGAGAAAGCTCGGCAGTAGGGCAGCTCGGAGGCGAGCCATTGGCTGGTTGCTAGGCGAATAGGAAAGGTGCTCCGGGGAGGCCCCCTAAAGGTTGAATGCAACTTCGAAGACGAGGTGCCAAGGAATGTCCCCAATACATTGTATTTATTCCATCTCCGTAGCCTCCAGGATCTAGCGGGCTTAAGCGGATGACACATCATCCGCCGCGTGTCATAATCTCGGGAATTCCCACTTACGAGTATCATTATTAGGCTATTTTTATATTGCGGTATGGCAATTTTTAAACTAAGTAGGTTTAAAAACTAATCAGTTACAAATTATGGGCAAGAAAGCAGTTTTCCCTTTTTGCTTATAAAATTCTTGCGGCATTTGGTTTTCTCATTGCATGGAGCCTTTACAAAGAATTCTAAGCAAATTGTTGTCGGGTGTTATTTGTAAACATATCGTAAATCTTCTTTTTTTTATTGAAAAGTACATTACTCTCTATATTTGTTGCATTATATCATTCTTTCTTTTGCATAATTTATGATTTTATAAAACCTTTTAGGGGACAATGCAAATAAAGTAGGTTGCTCAAAGGAACATGTTTGAAGATTAAATCAAACAAGCATTCTACACATGTGAAGCACATATGTGTATCTTGACGTCATGGTCAAAGATTAGAGACTATTTTTGAAGAATTCTAGTCACGATAATATAAAATTTTAAATACTTGCGATATAGAAGATTTGAGTAGGTTTGATAAGTTGGCTATGACGTCAATTATTTAGGCATGGGTCGGATCTAGACCCGGATCCGATCTAGACCCATTGACAAAATTCAGGTCCGGTATAAGTCCGTCTAGATCCAGACCCGACCCGACCCATACCCATTTAACTACTTAATAAATGGGTCGGGTATGAGTGTGTTTGGTTCGTATCCGTTTAGACCTGATCCACATATCTTAATTATTAATCTTAACTCTAATTTATCTATATGAAAGTAACATAATTCTTAACTACTAATTTTCACTCATGTCTCTCATCGGCATATTTATTCAAGTTAGTTTTATATACCGTGAATTATAATTATTCAATAAATATGATTATTAATTGTTCAAGTTGATTTTTTTATTATATTTTAACTTTAATTTTTGAATTAGGGTAATGCACTTGTAAAAATTAAAGTTGATAAATGGATCCGGATAAACAGGTCTTAGCCAAGTAATAATGGTCTGGGTCTGGTTCCATTCCGTACAGATCTGTCGGGTAAATGAGTAGGTCTTGATCCGTAAAAAATAAATGGATATGCGTATCGAACACACTAGACCCGACCCATTTAGATGTCATAAATTTCAATTTGAAGAAACCCTTCAATTTGCATTGATAATAGAAAAGAAAAAAAATTGTACCTAGCGCACAATTTCTTGTACGGAACATATAAAAGTTAACATTAAACAAGGTAAGTTATTTTGCACTTGCTAACGGTCCTAGAAGAAAAATGGTTTGATTGCATTTAAAATAAAAATTGGTTTTAGTTTATAGAGTAACGGTGTTTTGCACGGGAGATGCACGTGTATATATATTAGATGTCATGAACAAAGCAATGAAAATTTATAAAAATGTAAAAGATATCTTTGAGGGATGATCTATAAATTGTTTAAATTGATTCATGTACCTTTTTTTTCTTTTTTTGAGTAATAAGTGTGTGTGTGTGAGTGTGTGTGTGTGAGAGAGAGAGAGAGAGAGGAAGGAGGCACATTTTAACTATTATAACCCAAACTTCTTAAGATGGTGATATAATTATTACATCATTTTATAAGAGAAATAATTAGAAAAAGGAAAAAGTCACAAGAAAATATCCTCAACCAGTTGTACACCTCATCGAAATAAAAACAAAATAAAATACATTCTCTTATTGAAGATCATTGAAGATGTCAATTTCATCACTCATGGGTATTTTAAAAAGTTTTTTGAATTGAAAATTCAAACCTACCTCCCCCCTCCCTCTCTTTCTCAATCTCTCGGTCACATGCACTCTTATTTATTAGTCATAAAAAGAATTAAAAAAATCAAATACATTAATCATGAATTTGAATAATTTATAAATAACCTCTCAAATATTTCCTTTTTCCTTTTTGTAATTTTTAAATCTTTGTCCATGACATTTAATATATACACACGTGCACCGCACGTGCAAAATACTAGTGGTAATAATTACTCTCTTTTATCATTTCAACGAAAAAGGTAAAAAAATAATAATATCTATCTGAAAGTATGAGATGGCAGCGTGTGGATTTACCTTTTCCTAAAGGATTTTTTTTTCCTTTTTTCCTTTTACTTTAAAGAAGAAAAAAAGAGAAGCTTTTTTGTCCACCCCTGCAGATTCTAGTTATAATAGTAAAGATTCATGCATAAGGTCATATAATAATAATATTCATAAACCATGTAAGATAATGAATAATATTAATATTTACTAATATGAAATTTGTTTTTTTAATCATAATTTAGGTACAGTAAAATTAAGCCAATTTTATCATATTAAACACATATTTCATACTACAACAATAACTAAGCCCATCAGAACTCGACAGTCATGGATGCGACCATACCAGTACTAAATCACTAATCAGAACTCCGCAGTTAAGCGTGAGTAGTACTAGGATGTGTGACCCCCTGGAAAGACCTCGTGATGTATCCCTTTTATTGTAAACCCATCATTGCCGGTTTCAAGTCCGGATGAGAAATGATGAGGGTTGAGATAGGCTTGTGACAGCCAGCGTAAATTTTTTCACATTCTATGATAGGAACCACAGCATTTCATGTTAATTGCTAAAATTTTATAAGTTTTTAATGGTTAATAGGCTTTTCGGCCTAAAAAAAAGATAAAATGATTAAAGCAATCATCTAGACTCAAACCTGTCTTTTAGACCCACGATTCAATGTCTCTGGCGATAGACTATAAGCTCCTCTTATATAATTTATATTAATATGTATACGAATAGCAAAGCTTAAAGATATTGAAACAAAAAAGCAATATACAAAACAATATATATATATATATATATATGAGAATAATTGAGGAAAGAGACCATAGGGGGGGATTTTCTCCTATAGCGTCGAAAAAGTACGTCCTCCCTTATTTTTTCCGACGATCGGCATCCATCATCTTCATCGTTATCATCTAAGATGTGGGTATACCAAATTCCATATGATTCTATAATTTTTTCATGATTTAGTGGGTTCAAATTTAACGGTTTACCGACAACATAACTTTTTACATTGCTAAATCAACGGTGAAAAGGTTGTAGAATCATATGGAATTTGGTGTACCCACATCTTAGATGATAACGATGAAGATGATGGGTGCCTGATCGCACGCTTTTGGCGTGTCGAGTTTTAAGAGTTCTAAAGTTTACCGCGATCAGGACGGTGTCGCTATGCAGCTAGCCGGTTGAGCACGGGTCGATTCACAGGGAGATGGTTGTATTTCCGTTCTTGTCTTAGACGAGTCAATAAAGAATCTGTATGAGTTTGATTCTAACCTATGTGTTTATTTGCAAGTATAAAGTTGTTAAGAAAAGATACGAGATTGTAAGCTAAAGAAATCCGTACTCGAAACCTTTGAGCCGAGTCTTAACCAATTGAAGCTAGAGCAATCGGCAACAACGTGGATTAGGGGATTTAAGCGCGGTATTCGTGGAATACGGCTTATTTACCCTTGTCCTTCCGTTCTTGTCTCTTGCTTTCGCCTCCGGCCAAACCGAACGCAACCGGTCGCGGTTAGGAATCCCCGTTACCTCGTTAGGGTAGGGTGCCTAACGGAGCGCTTGCGTATGGTTTGGGCGGAGTTCAATGGAAAATAACGGGAAAAGGAAAAGAGAAAAGAAAATCTTTAACTTATAATATCGTATTTCTTCTTAACAATAATAATTACAACATTCACAAAATGAACAACAAAGAGCAAAAGAAAAGAACAAAGAAAAGAAAAGATTACAAGAAAGTAAGTGCATGAATTAAATAGCAAGAAAGTAAAGCAAGGTAATAAAAAGCAAGTAATAAATAAGCAAATAAAAAGAAAAGAAACTAGAACTCAAGACAAGCATGTGATCAATAGCCAACCCTTAAACTTGCAAGCTCAATCAAGAGGTTGCAAGATCAAGGGAAGGGTAGAGAACGCATGTGAAATGAAGTGCTAATTCCATGAAAGAATACGACCCTTGAGATCAATAACTAACCCTTAACCATTCAAGCTCAATGAAGAGGTTGAATGATCAAGAGAAAGCAAGAATCTCAAGGGGAAGAAGAAACACAAGAGAATGATACAAAAAGCCCTCATCTTCATTGATCTCCCACTCAAAAAGATCTCACTACAATTTTCATGGAAAAAGAATGAAGAAGAAGAAGAAAAAGACTAAATCCTACAAAGAAAGAAGAACAAAAGAATGACCAAGGTTGGGCTCAGATCTGCTGTATTTATAGGCAGGGAAATGAAACCCTAGGGGCAAATTCTGACATAAACTGAAGTACCCAAAGTGCCCATGAAAAACGACAGAATGAAGACCCCACATGGCCGCGGATCCGCGGCCAATACCCCATATTGGCCGCGGATCCGCGGCCCTTTAGTGGTGTTGTGCTGTGGGCTTTGGTCGGGGTCCTTGGTTTGTTGTCCTCTTCAGTGTGGTACATATATTTTCTGAAAATACTTTCACATTTCTTCCAGAATTTCTGTTGAGGAAAGGTGGACTTTTGTGGATGCTTTTGTCATGATTGCCTCGAGCTCCGCGTAGATTTCTTGGAACTTGTTGTTGCCATTGAGCCTTGTGCATGAAGGTGACATTGATTTGACATTTCGTCTCCCTAAACTGGTATCTGGCAACATACGGATGAAGAGCAGAGACCGTGTTTTATCTGTGGTTGGCAGGAACCCGGATTTTGTCGTGTTTTCCATGAATTTCACCGTTTTAGAACCGAGAACCTGTATCCTGCAAATATGTAACAAACACGGATTAAAAGCACCTACCTATAAACACACGAGCATAAGAATGGGCGGTATAAAATGCAGTATTCTGTGATGAACAAATACCCCCAAACTTAACTTTTGCTCGTCCCGAGCAAAACCAATTATTCACAAAAAATAAAATCCTAACCGCACTTTCGCAGGGAACGCGATTGCACTGAGCGCGTGCAACAAGCCGTTAAACCTCTAGGTGTCCCTAGTAGGAGGAGTGTTGTCTCCTGAGGGTTTTCAGCGGATTACACCCACAAAATCCCGTCAAGCTAGTGTCATAAGTTAACATAGATTCTACTCCTACAGTTCAGTATTTACGTTAGAAACTCTATCATCCTAAGTTAGAAATATTCAGCCCTCTATTTTTCACACCTCGAATCTATTTAACCTTAGGTCCTATACGTTCCAAAAAAGTTTAGAAAGATGTTGGTTCTCCTGAGTTTTCCTTCTAAAGTGCGGCCTCAAATCAGGGATTTTTATCAAAAAGTTTAGTGGTGTTGGGCTGTGGGCTTTGGTCGGGGTCCTTGGTTTGTTGTCCTCTTCAGTGTGGTACATATATTTTCTGAAAATACTTTCACATTTCTTCCAGAATTTCTGTTGAGGAAAAGTGGACTTTTGTGGATGCTTTTGTCATGATTGCCTCGAGCTCCGCGTAGATTTCTTGGAACTTGTTGTTGCCATTGAGCCTTGTGCATGAAGGTGACATTGATTTGACATTTCGTCTCCCTAAACTGGTATCTGGCAACATACGGATGAAGAGCGGAGACCGTGTTTTATCTGTGGTTGGCAGGAACCCGGATTTTGTCGTGTTTTCCATTAATTTCACCGTTTTAGAACCGAGAACCTGTATCCTGCAAATATGTAACAAACACGGATTAAAAGCACCTACCTATAAACACACGAGCATAAGAATGGGCGGTATAAAATGCAGTATTCTGTGATGAACAGTGCCGATCGTCGGAAAAAATGAGGAAGGTCGTACTTTTTCGACGCGATAGGAGGAAATTCCCTCATATGGCCTCTCTCTCTCTCTCTTTCTCTCTCTCTCTCTCACACACACACACACATATATATATATATGTATGTGAGAGAAAGAGAGAGAGAGAGATTATATATATATATAGAGAGAGAGAGAGAATAATGGATGAAAGATACCATATGAGGGAATTTCCTCCTATGGCGTCGAAAAAATACCTCCTCTTTCATTTTTTTCGACGATCGACACCCACTATCTTCATCGTTATCATCTAAGATATGGGTACACCAAATTTCATGTGGTTCTACAATTTTTTCACCGATGATTTAGCAATGTAAAAAGTTCTATTGTCGGTAAACCGTTAATTTTGAACCCACTAAATCTGTAACGTTTTGAAAACCGTTTCGGTAAAATTTCGAAAAAACGGTAAAATAAGGGGGTTTTCTGTAAAAAATTAAAATACAAATATCTTTATTATAAAATTAAATATACATATTCTAGCTATGTAATTACTAGTATTTGGTGTTTATTGACCCACTGGTGAAATTTCAAATTTTCTGAAAATTTTTCCGAAATTAATTATTTTAATATTATTTTAAGCCGTCACTAATATATTTAATTAGGGAAAATTACAAATTGGAATGAGTTGAAACAAATTTTGTGCATCATAAAACTTTAAATAAAATTTTATCATATGGTTTTTGAAACGAAATCGTTTGCCAAAACGGTTTAGAAAATTATTGAAGAAAAAGGCTTAAATTGTGAAAATAAGTTAAATGGAGATTTAGGGTATTATATTTATCATTTTCCCTCACCCCACACACACACCCACACTCACACAACCCCATATTCAGCAGCCCTCTCCAAGTGTTCCTCACTTATTGATAGAAGAAAAGAAATCATGAGAAAGAAAACAAAGGAAATGAGAAAATAGTAAAAAGAGTATAGTCTTTTGTTGACTTGGTCTTCTTTTCTCCCATTGACTTCACCCACCCCCACACCACACCTCACTCCTCTCCTCCCTTGGCCGAATCTGAACTGTTGGCAGCCCCCCATTTTTCTCCAAGTCCTCATCTTCCTTCACCTCCAAATTCATTCAAAAATCAACCAAAATCAACACAAATCAAAGCAAACTCAAAATCTAATCCCTACCCATTTCTCATTAGCCAAACTTGCATGGATCTAGGGAATAAGTTGGCATTTTAGAGGCTTTGATTTCCATATTTGATCTCTTGATCATGAGGTATAATTCTAACCTTTTTCTTAATTTGTTGGTTATTGCTTTAATTTAGCTTAATTAGGAAATTAATTATGGTTCTAATTGAAAGATTTGAGTTTCAAGAGAAGGATTAATTTATAGTTAAGGTTTTTTTTTGTTGTGTGTTTATGGATGCATAGTGTAATTCATCATATTGTGAAATGAAAAAAACCTAATCCAATTTCTAGTTTGTAAATTGTTAGGTTGAAATTGTGGTAATTACACTAATTTGCAAACTAGGTTTTGGAATTTAATTGCAAATGTTAGATTAAAAATCTAAATATATTTTTCATGACTTCATTAACATTTTAAAGTGTAGTTTAATGTTATAGACCATGCAAATCCAAGCTAGATTGTAGTTTGTGCATTTTTGCTATAAAATTGTTAAAATTTAGGTATTTTGTAAACTAGAATTTTAGGGTTTTTGGAATTTAACGAGATTAAATTATGGGAATTATTTTTATGACTTATTTAAGATATTTAGTGAATATTGTGGCCGGTAGATTCGTTTATACATCGAGTTTTGCACTAAAACGGTGATTTGTGCTTGCTAGATTTTCGGAAAAATGACTTTTTAAGTGAAATTGGGGTTTTTTGTGAATTTTAAGCTATTTTATATTATAATTAGTGCTTGTGATTGTACAAATGAGTATATTTGGGTTTTTCTCGATGGTCTGGCGTTTGTACACCGACGTCGAGAGTTTTTGGGTTGATTTGTGAAAGCAACCATAGGTTTTGACCTATGTGGGATTCGTGTGTCGTTTTGGTCATGAGTCGGATTTTAATGCGATACGATGCGTTGTGATATGTAGGTGCCCCCATGTGGACTTCGAGACGACAAGCAAGCGCGTGGCGACGTCGGCACCGGCGAGCGAGGACCAGGTGAGTAGATTTATATCTACGGGGAGAAGTCGGGTGGATGGCGTATAGCACCCCCGCAGTCCGTGGTGGTGTATACGGATGCGTATACACACCAACAATTATTATATGTTATTTGGGATTAATAACGATGTATAGGATGGATATTGGTGTGTTGGATTATTTTAGTGTTGCGAACCCTAGGGTAGTGTTGCACTACACATACACACATACATACTTGCATACATTCCTATTTATATGTACTCATGGGATTCTTTACAGTTATGTGTTCACATACGGATTTGAGGATGATACTTAGGATTGAGATGAGTCGATGAGATTTGATTTGAGGCCGTGAGATCGGTGATATAGCAGGGTTCGTATTTGAGATACGACATGACGTTGTAACGGGTCCTTGACGTAGTGTTTCACACACGTCCATGCATACTTAGGCGGTATCAGTATTGTACTAGACGTAGATCAATACCCCGATCATGATATTTGATAAAGAGGATACCAGGTGAATAGTATGATGAATGTGATATTGACCCGTACCCAGATTTGGGGATGCCGTACGACGGATTTACGTACGAGCTATATTTTGATGATTGATCCGCACTCTTGACTTGGGATGTCTGGTTATAGATATGGTATCGGATATGATATTATTGAGGCGGGATCACCGACTAATATATATATACAGGTATGTATATGTATCGACTCAGATGTTAGGCGGTTTTCTTACCTGCAGTCCAGCTTGTTAATTTAGTCCTTTAGTTTAGTTTAGTTGTTAGATTAGATTCGATTCTTACCTATTTCAAATACTAACGAATCGTGGGTATTTTAAAAGACAGCCCAAGGGATCCTACGGATATTTCAAAAGACGTATCTTTTCATAAAAACACCGTAGCCCTATTTTCAAAACCCCATGATTCGTGTTATTTCAAAAGGCACCATTCGTAGGACTTATATTAGATTAATGCAGATTAGTTATAGTTGCGTCTAGTATTCAGCTCCCGCTCATTATTGTGGTTCGCTTCGCATCGCGTGCTTATATTATGTTTCATACTCCATTATTGATATCATGATGTTAGGACACCGGCACCATTACCGATGATGCGTATGTACCACGTACACTTACTTGCCGGCTCACACACATCTTCATCGGTAATTGTCATGTCACGTACACCTTAGAAAATATTATTGCTTGACATAGCCTGTTAGCTAATAGTTTAGACATGATATTAGCGTACTTGCCTTATATGTTAGTTTAGACATTGTAGTTATTACCTGCTACTTCATGCATACTGTTATTCATTGTTATGCCGCATTCATGGATTCTCATGCATATATTCACTATTTTACGTGTTATTGAGGTTTTGGATTCGGATTTCCATGAGGTTTTCTGGATTTGGGGGAAAACCGCAAAAACATAAATAAACATTTTCTCTCTTTTAAAATAAAAAGTGTGGTTTTCCCATGATGTATGAGTCGTCCACCATGAGTTTGCTGAAGGATTTTGAGACCCGATTCGAGGAGTGGAGGAACCGTTTCGGGTACATGGTGGGCCCGGTGCGGTACCCCGGGGTAAGAGGATCGTGTTGTTGACGTTGAGCCTGGCAGGGGAGCACTACCGACCGGTGATATTACCCGACGCGTCGGATATCCGGAGGATACCGTCGTGGTCTTGAGATGGATGGTAGGGGCCGGTCTGGATTGACGGCGCCCTAGATATTGTGATTGAGATTTTGAGATTTTGAGATATTGAGGTACAGAGATTGTGATACAGAGATATCGAGATATTTAGACACTTGTTTTGTGTCGATGCTGGGCACTGTTTTATGCTGATTTCATTTATGGTACCTCACTTTTAAAATACAGAAATCTCACTGATTTATGAAAGCAGTTTTCGTCAGTACATGCATTCTGTTCCATGCATTCATACCTCATTCATATGATATATTGCTACCTGAGGCACTGACACGGGCACATGAGATCACACTCGGGTTAGATATTACCCTAGCCATTGTTATTGGCTGCATGTAATTCATATATTTGAGGATATATTATGATCATTGACCTAGGTTGCGTTATTTATGCGATTTCTGTGCGTAGATGTTTTTCTATTCACGAGTTGGCAACTCACCCCCGTTGTGCCCCAGTTTCTTGCAGGTTTGCCGTACAGGTTTCTTTACGGCTTGCGGGCATAGTTTCCTTCGGGTGATTTGCTAGTAGGTGGGTTTACTTGTATCGTACCCCCATTATATATCTTGTATATTATTATTCTGTTGTATCTAGAAGTTCCATCAACCAAACATGTATTTATTTGAGATAGAGACCAGTGATGTTATTCCTTCGACCTTAGAGTCGCGCGTTATATTTCTGTGGTTTTCTTGTGGTTTTGAGTTTCCTTTTGAATTTTGATCCTCGCCCTTGGCGTTGTATATTATATTGCTTGTGTGGTTGTGACCGTCGATTGACGAAGAGCTAGCTCCCGCTTGGGGATGCCTTTTTATTGATTTCGTATACTATTCATGTTGTATCCCGTTTGGGGGCCAGTATTTACAAAGGAGACTCTGCCGAAATTTTCAGGAAATATTTGATGTTTTTAAAAAGGCATAATTCGGCTTATGCTATTAAAACTACTTGATTTAAATTGGTTTTTCCTTCACTCTACTACTTTTCTTGATTTGGATTTCTGGGTTTTCGGCTCACTTAGATCACGTACACCTCGAGACGTTCGTAGTTTAAGTGCCGGTCATGTTCCGTACTTTCGGGGCATGACAAAGTTGGTATCAGAGCGTTAGGTTTTACCTTCGGAGTGTAGGATGACCCTTGGTTGATGGAATAGGTGACTAAAGTAGAGTGACGTACCGCGGGTATGTTCCGCGGCATATTCACGATACGCTACTCCACTTAAGAAGCCTTAGGATGTACATTTCTTTGCTCAGTATTATATTCATTCCGATCTAGCCTCATCGGTACCAGTTATGGTTTTGCTGCTACGATTACGGGCAGGGAGAGCTACGGCTAGAGTTGCGGTCAGCACGAGCTCGTCAAGAACGAAGACTGACCAGGGCATGATTCCGGCGACACACGATTGCAGAGATGTGTCTATTCATTGTGTCTTCGCGCCACGAGCGTTGGGTGGATTGCTGTATGAGATTACTCGGACGTGCCGATTTGCACTAGAGGATTGAGCCACTGATAGAGGTCAGCCAGATTTTGATGACCATTGAAGTATTGCTTATCCCTGATGATTGAGGCACCGTTCAGCGTACAGACGAGCGAGCCAGTTATTGCTGCGAACGACGAGATATTGCCCCAGATGCTGGAGTTAGTGCAGAATGAGTTGTACTAAGAGGTGATAGAAGGTCGCTAGTCATCGAGGATGAATGACTAGGACATGTGGATCATTCGCCTACCCCGATGCGAGGTCATCAGATAGATTGATTCCAGCTGGAGACGACTTCACGCAGAGACGTTGAGAGTCGACAGAGACGATCGAATGTCAGAAACCTATTATTCCAAGTTTAAAGTAGTCGGAAAGACATGTAGGCAATTCTATGGTCCCTCTAGAAGAATGAAAACCTAACTCGACTTAATGACCGTGTGAAAGCCTTTGAACCTTCGGGTTTGCGGCAATTCTACGGCGCCATTAGTGAGGCTTGGGTTTGCCCTTCTACGGCTGGACCACCGATGCTGTGGTATGTACTCGATACTATTAAACTGTGCCCAAGATGTTGAGCTCTTGGGGGATTATGAGGTTTTGACGACTCGATCGGATGTCTTGACTTAATTCGGATGCTAGGTGGTGAGATGCATTCTTGGGAGACTCCAGATACGAAGATAGCCGTTGGAGCTCAGTCCATACAGCCGCGACGAGACGAGTCCAAAGCAGACGA
The DNA here is from genome assembly GCA_030015575.1 of Agapanthus africanus. NCBI lineage: Eukaryota > Viridiplantae > Streptophyta > Magnoliopsida > Asparagales > Amaryllidaceae > Agapanthus > Agapanthus africanus. Next base: position 193,410,296 of record CM057339.1, on the reverse strand, counting down.
CATTAGAGAAAAGTAAAGTAAGAGGTTCGTACCAGATCTAGATGAGATGACGTTCCACTCCGCCGACATCAGAGATGCGATGCGCATGCCGAGGCATGGTACTTGGATTTACCTTCCAGAAGGAGTCGCGATGAGTATGCAGTCGTTCCAGAGCAAGATGCAGATATAGGAAAGGACGATGAATTCCAGACAGTTGGCAGAGACGAGACATGGAAGAGACCGTGAGCAGGATTCCTTCCAGGACACTGCTGCAATGATACTTGCACCCAGGATCAGATGTGTCACATACATTCAGAGAGCCAGAGGCCGACGCCAGTGATATGCTGTCTTACGAGTGGTAGAGATGATTGACCGAGAGATGACCAGAGAAGTGACAGAACGGAATCATCCCCGTTAGCACACCTGACAGGGCCGATGAGCCGAAGGACCGAGAGATTGGTAATTCACAGTGAAGACCTTGACCCAGGAGTGGTCATTGTTACGCACACCAGCAGGCCAGAGTTCATGATCATTGACGAGACGTCCCTCTAGTGACCGCGACAGTTGGCCCGAGATTCTTAGAGGATGCACTTGAGCGGTACTATTCCGCCATTATTGATTTCGATGTTTTGGGTGATTTATTCACATGATTTGATTTTGATGATTGAGGATTTACGATCTTTGCACAGTGTTGCACTTGATATCGTTTTCGTGCTTTGGTTTCACGTGGTTGTGATTTTACGGTTTTAGACTTTTGAGTTGATTTGTGCGTATGCACGCACACGATTTGGTTCCTGCACTCTGTGTAGTTTATATATGCTTGCAGTGCAGTGATACGCCTTTTGTGCACTTAGATGCACTGGACTTCGATTTCGATTGTGATACTCGATATTTGTTTTGTGCACCTTGTGCACCTGATTTGATTTTGCGCATGTTCGGCGCTTGATATTGGATTTCATGATTTCGTGCATGATGGATGCCCCTAGTTTTGGGTTTTCGCGCATGTTGAGTGCATGTCTAGAGATGCGATTTTGGTGCACACCAGATGCACTAAATCGAGATTTTTTCGTGCATGTCAGATGCACCTGATTTTGCTGTCAGGCACACACGTTGCCTACGACAGATGCTTTGTGCACACCCGATGCACTTAGATCTTGTTTCTGTGCACTTGTATGGCACGTATATGGATTTTGATTGTCGTGTGCACCAGACGCACGTAGTATTCATACGCGTATTTTGGGATTGATTTCTTATAGAGCAGTACGTTTTTTTTATGATGATAATTGCGATGTGTTTTCGTACTAAGCAGGACTAGTCAGAGGACAGTACCTGAATGTATTTTGTATGCATTGATAGCTATTGAAAGGAATTCCAAAAAGCGAGCTATAGTCTCAGTATTTACCTACGTGTCTGATATGACGCGAAACGTTTAAAACAAGGAAAACCCTTCTAAATTGTTTCCCAAAACGGCGGAACGTACATTTCAAACAAAGGTATATATGTATATAGTTATTTTCTTATGATAAACATCCGCCACTGTGCAGTGTTATACGCGTTGCACAGCGACTTAAAGAGATTTGGCATGAATTTCCTTCAGATACTTACATATATAGATTCGATATTTACATGTATAGTTTCGAGTTATATCATAATGGTTTTGCTTTGGATTTGGCATTGATGTCTTCCCCTTGACTCTGATGATTGCGGGATGCTTGACGGAGTTTTGATTTGAGTTATATGCTCATTTTTCATGCGCATGCGCTGCGCTACGATTTGTTTTATGTATTTACAATTTCGGAGCCCCGACGACTTGATGGTTTTGGTTTAGATGTTTTAGTATTTGGGGGAGTTTGAATTTAAATTCGGGGACCGAATTTCTTTAAGGGGGGAAGATTGTAACGTTTTGAAAACCGTTTCGGTGAAATTTCGAAAAAACGGTAAAATAAGGGGGTTTTCTGTAAAAAGTCAAAATACAAATATCTTTATTATAAAATTAAATATACATATTCTAGCTATGTAATTGCTAGTATTTGGTGTTTATTGACCCACTGGTGAAATTTCAAATTTTCTGAAATTTTTTCCGAAATTAATTATTTTAATATTATTTTAAGCCGTCACTAATATATTTAATTAGGGAAAATTACAAATTGGAATGAGTTGAAACAAATTTTGTGCATCATAAAACTTTAAATAAAATTTTATCATATGGTTTTTGAAACGAAATTGTTTGCCAAAATGGTTTAGAAAATTATTGAAGAAAAAGGCTTAAATTGTGAAAATAAGTTAAATGGAGATTTGGGATATTATATTTATCATTTTCCCTCACCCCACACACACACCCACACTCACACAACCCCATATTCAGCAGCCCTCTCCAAGTGTTCCTCACTTATTGATAGAAGAAAAGAAATCATGAGAAAGAAAACAAAGGAAGTAAGAAAATAGTAAAAAGAGTATAGTCTTTTGTTGACTTGGTCTTCTTTTCTCCCATTGACTTCACCCACCCCCACACCACACCTCACTCCTCTCCTCCCTTGGCCGAATCTGAACTGTTGGCAGCCCCCCATTTTTCTCCAAGTTCTCATCTTCCTTCACCTCCAAATTCATTCAAAAATCAACCAAAATCAACACAAATCAAAGCAAACTCAAAATCTAATCCCTACCCATTTCTCATTAGCCAAACTTGCATGGATCTAGGGAATAAGTTGGCATTTTAGAGGCTTTGATTTCCATATTTGATCTCTTGATCATGAGGTATGATTCTAACATTTTTCTTAATTTGTTGGTTATTGTTTTAATTTAGCTTAATTAGGAAATTAATTATGGTTCTAATTGAAAGATTTAAGTTTCAAGAGAAGGATTAATTTATAGTTAGGGTTTTTTTTTTGTTGTGTGTTTATGGATGCATAGTGTAATTCATCATATTGTGAAATGAAAAAAACCTAATCTAATTTCTAGTTTGCAAATTGTTAGGTTGAAATTGTGGTAATTACACTAATTTGCAAACTAGGTTTTGGAATTTAATTGCAAATGTTAGATTAAAAATCTAAATATGTTTTTCATGACTTCATTAACATTTTAAAGTGTAGTTTAATGTTATAGACCATGCAAATCCAAGCTAGATTGTAGTTTGTGCATTTTTGCTATAAAATTGTTAAAATTTAGGTATTTTGTAAACTAGAATTTTAGGGTTTTTGGAATTTAACGAGATTAAATTATGGGAATTGTTTTTATGACTTATTTAAGATATTTAGTGAATATTGTGGCCGGTAGATTCGTTTATACATCGAGTTTTGCACTAAAACGGTGATTTGTGCTTGCTAGATTTTCGGAAAAATGACTTTTTAAGTGAAATTGGGGTTTTTTGTGAATTTTAAGCTATTTTATATTATAATTAGTGCTTGTGATTGTACAAATGAGTATGTTTGGGTTTTTCTCGATGGTCTGGCGTTTGTACACCGACGTCGAGAGTTTTTGGGTTGATTTGTGAAAGCAACCATAGGTTTTGACCTATGTGGGATTCGTGTGTCGTTTTGGTCATGAGTCGGATTTTAATGCGATACGATGCGTTGTGATATGTAGGTGCCCCCATGTGGACTTCGAGACGACAAGCAAGCGCGTGGCGACGTCGGCACCGGCGAGCGAGGACCAGGTGAGTAGATTTATATTTACGGGGAGAAGTCGGGTGGATGGCGTATAGCACCCCCGCAGTCCGTGGTGGTGATACGGATGCGTATACACACCAACAATTATTATATGTTATTTGGGATTAATAACGATGTATAGGATGGATATTGGTGTGTTGGATTATTTTAGTGTTGCGAACCCTAGGGTAGTGTTGCACTACACATACACACATACATACTTGCATACATTCCTATTTATATGTGCTCATGGGATTCTTTACAGTTATGTGTTCACATACGGATTTGAGGATGATACTTAGGATTGAGATGAGTCGATGAGATTTGATTTGAGGCCGTGAGATCGGTGATATAGCAGGGTTCGTATTTGAAATACGACATGACGTTGTAACGGGTCCTTGACGGAGTGTTTCACACACGTCCATGCATACTTAGGCGGTATCAGTATTGTACTAGACGTAGATCAGTACCCCGATCATGATATTTGATAAAGAGGATACCAGGTGAATAGTATGATGAATGTGATATTGACCCGTACCCAGATTTGGGGATGCCGTACGACGGTTTAAGTACGAGCTATATTTTGATGATTGATCCGCACTCTTGACTTGGGATGTCTGGTTATAGATATGGTATCGGATATGATATTATTGAGGCGGGATCACCGACTAATATATATATACAGGTATGTATATGTATCGACTCAGATGTTAGGCGGTTTCCTTACCTGCAGTCCAGCTTGTTAACTTAGTCCTTTAGTTTAGTTTAGTTGTTAGATTAGATTCGATTCTTACCTATTTCAAATACTAACGAATCGTGGGTATTTTAAAAGACAGCCCAAGGGATCCTACGGATATTTCAAAAGACGTATCTTTTCATAAAAACACCGTAACCCTATTTTCAAAACCCCATGATTCGTGTTATTTCAAAAGGCATCATTCGTAGGACTTATATTAGATTAATGCAGATTAGTTATAGTTGCGTCTAGTATTCAGCTCCCTCTCATTATTGTGGTTCGCTTCGCATCGCATGCTTATATTATGTTTCATATTCCATTATTGATATCATGCTGTTAGGACACCAGCACCATTACCGATGATGTGTATGTACCACGTACACTTACTTGCCGGCTCACACACATCTTCATCGGTAATTGCCATGTCACGTACACCTTAGAAAATATTATTGCTTGACATAGCCTGTTAGCTAATAGTTTAGACATGATATTAGCGTACTTGCCTTATATGTTAGTTTAGACATTGTAGTTATTACCTGCTACTTCATGCATACTGTTATTCATTGTTATGCCGCATTCATGGATTCTCATGCATATATTCACTATTTTACGTGTTATTGAGGTTTTGGATTCGGATTTCCATGAGATTTTCTGGATTTGGGGGAAAACCGCAAAAACATAAATAAACCTTTTCTCTCTTTTAAAATAAAAAGTGCGGTTTTTCCATGATGTATGAGTCGTCCACCATGAGTTTGCTGATGGATTTTGAGACCCGATTCGAGGAGTGGAGGAACCGTTTCGGATACATGGTGGGCCCGGTGCGGTACCCCGGGATAAGAGGATCGGGTTGTTGGTGTTGAGCCTGGCAGGGGAGCACTACCGACCGGTGATATTACCCGACGCGTCGGATATCCGGAGGATGCCGTCGTGGTCTTGAGATGGATGGTAGGGGCCGGTCTGGATTGACGGCGCCCTAGATATTGTGATTGAGATTTTGAGATATTGAGGTACAGAGATTGTGATACAGAGATATAGAGATATTTGGACACTTGTTTTGTGTCGATGCTGGGCACTGTTTTATGCTGATTTCATTTATGGTACCTCACTTTTAAAATACAGAAATCTCACTGATTTATGAAAGCAGTTTTCGTCAGTACATGCATTCTGTTCCATGCATTCATACCTCATTCATATGATATATTGCTACCTGAGGCACTGACACGGGCACATGAGATCACACTCGGGTTAGATATTACCCTAGCCATTGTTATTGGCTGCATGTAATTCATATATTTGAGGATATATTATGATCATTGACCTAGGTTGCGTTATTTATGCGATTTCTGTGCGTAGATGTTTTTCTATTCACGAGTTGGCAACTCACCCCCGTTGTGCCCCAGTTTCTTGCTGGTTTTCCGTACAGGTTTCTTTACGGCTTGCGGGCATAGTTTCCTTCGGGTGATTTGCTAGTAGGTGGGTTTACTTGTATCGTACCCCCATTATATATCTTGTATATTATTATTCTGTTGTATCTAGAAGTTCCATCAACCAAACATGTATTTATTTGAGATAGAGACCAGTGATGTTATTCCTTCGACCTTAGAGTCGCGCGTTATATTTCTGTGGTTTTCTTGTGGTTTTGAGTTTCTTTTTGAATTTTGATCCTCGCCCTTGGCGTTGTATATTATATTGTTTGTGTGGTTGTGACCGTCGATTGACGAAGAGCTAGCTCCCGTTTGGGGATGCCTTTTTATTGATTTCGTATACTATTCATGTTGTATCCCGTTTGGGGGCCAGTATTTACAAAGGAGACTCTGCCGAAATTTTCAGGAAACATTTGATGTTTTTAAAAAGACATAATTCGGCTTATGCTATTAAAACTACTTGATTTAAATTGGTTTTTCCTTCACTCTACTACTTTTCTTGGTTTGGATTTCTGGGTTTTCGGCTCACTTAGATCACGTACGCCTCGAGACGTTCGTAGTTTAAGTGCCGGTTATGTTCCGTACTTTCGGGGCGTGACAAAATCAATGGAGAAAAAGTTGTAGAACAACATGAAATTTGGTGTACCTACATCTTAGATGATGACGATGAAGATGGTGGGTGCCGATCGTCGGAAAAAATGAGGGAGGGTGTATTTTTTCGATGCCATGGGAGGAAATTCCCTCCAATGGCCTCTTTCCTCCATTATACTCATATATATAGAGAGAGAGGGGTAATGATCTAGTTAGATATTTTCTTATGTGAGACAAATGAGACACACTCTCTAACATCCTACCCTCGTGTATTTTACCGATCCAGACTGTTCACCGTGATCTGCATGTCACGCATACCATACGTATCAATTTTCATGGGATTCCTACACCTTTAGCACATGCGATCAAGTGAACAAAAAATGAACTAAAGGTGTAGGAATCTCATGAAAATTGATACGTATGGTATGCGTGACATGCAGATCACGGTGAGCGGTCTAGATCGGTGAAATTCACGCGGGATAGGGTGTTATAGAGTGTCTCATTTGTCTCACATAAGAAAACGACTCACTGGATCATTACCCTATATATATATATATATATATATATATATATATATATATATATATATATATATATATATATATATATAGGCAGTGATCCATTGCAGACCGGTCCACGTTTTTTAAAAACGGGAACACCCGATCTATGACATTTTTTAACGATCCGATCCGTTCAAATTGATCATTCTACCCTCAAATATATGTGTATGAAAAATCAAAGGATTTGAAGACTTTTAGCCTATGCATGAGACGAAATTTATGTTGCATTATCGAAAGACGTTCACCATCGATGCATAGGCTAGAGGTTTTCAAATCCTTTGATTTTGTATACATATATATTTGAGGGTAGGGTGATCCGCTTGAACGGATCAGATCAATAACATATGTCGTAGATCGGGAGTTCCCGTTTTTAAAAAACGCGGACCGCTTTGCAGTAGTGCACTCCCATATATATATATATATATATATATATATATATATATATATATATAGAGAGAGAGAGAGAGAGAGAGAGAGAGAGACCATTGGAAAGTTTTTTGTCTGGTGTCGTCGAAAAAATATACCTTCCAACAATTTATTCAACGATCGATATCTAGCATTATCATTTTTATCATCTAACATGTGAATATACCAAATTTTATATGATTCTATCCCTTTTCACTGTTGAATAAGTAATGTAAAAAGTTCTATTATCGGTAAACCGCTAATTTTGCACCTACTAAATCAATGGTGAAAAAGTGATATTGATGAAGGCTGTGATCTCCTTCAGATATTGTCCTCCGTCGATCCTGTGATGACGATATTTAATGGTTAGGATTTGGTTTGGGAGTTGTTGAGCGTGTGGATCTCAATGGGTTGGTGTACGCCGAGCTACCTGCAAAGAAAGTTTCGGGTGGGTGACCATTGTAGGACCCTCCGACGATCAAGTTAGTGCCGATGAATTGGTGCAGAGTAACGGCGTATTGGAATGAGTTCGAGTTACCTGAATCGTCTTAGAGACGGATTTATATAGTGGTCGCGTGGAGCGAGTAGGCGTGAGATCATCGCCGTCAGTTATGCCCCTGCGTTATTCTCGCATTAATGGCGAAATACGCCCATTAATGGGGGGACGCGCTAGCATGGGACGCGGAACATAAGGAGGCGCTGGCGAGATACGTGGAGCCGTTGTGGGGGCGCTTGGGTTCTGCGCTCTCGGTTGATCAGGGAAGCCGAGGAAGCTCGGCCTGTCAGATTGCTCGGAGACGAGCAGGGAGGACAAGGAAGCTCGGCTTGACAGATGGCTCGGAGACGAGCAAGGAGGCCAAGAAAGCTCGGCCCGTCAGATGGCTCAGAGACGAGCTGTTGGTTGTTTGCTAGGTGAAGGTGGAAAGTACTCAGGGAGGTATCCCGAAAGGTCGGATGAGTCATCGGAGACAAGGTCCCGAGGAACGCCCCTAATGCATTTCATTTATTCCACCTCCGTAGCCTTCGGGACACGTCATCCGCCATGTGTCGTAATATGAGGAAATACCACTTGTGAGCATCATCATTATCCCCCCACTCTCGTTCCGACATATTCATGGGTCGGATCGAGAGTGGCTTTCTTGGTTTTTCTTCTGCTCAGTTTGGTGCCGAGAATCAGAATGTAGATCACCCGGGAACGACATGGCGTTTGGCGGTTGCGTCGTTTTGATCTTTGGGCCCATGTGTCGTCCCGTCGTGCACCTGAATTTCACGCGTAACCCCGATGGCGTCAGTGGATTAGTGAAATGATTGCACTTTGAAAAGGAGCGCCTTTTCAGTCGATTCGTCGGTTGGGGTACGAGCCACGTGTCGGACGTCGGTTGGCGGGCGAGGCAGGCTGTCTTTGACTCCTGCGATCGAAGAGACGTCCCCAATGGTCGACTTCCACGTGGAGTTTCGACTGCCGCTAGGCGCAGCGTTTCGTTTTGGCGGGAATCGATCTGGGCCGTAGGATGTTCTCTAAGGGGTGTATAAATAGGAGGGGACCATCCTAGGGCCAACACTTCACCTTAATTCCCTTTCGTTGTTGAAGATTGCACGGCATACCTCCGTTTAGATCGGATCTTCTGTTGATCTTTTCTCGGTGAGTCCCTTTCTTTGAATCGGGTTAGATGCATTCCTCCGAGAAGTCTGTAGATGTTGTAAGGGTAGAGTCGGACGATGAGGCTCCAGATGCTAGGGCCGAGTCCAGTGGGCCTTCCTCCTCTTCGACTTCAGATAGCCAAGATAGTTCTTCTTCTTTTTCTTCTTTTATGTCGGGTTCTCCCTCTAGAGTCAGGGCCGTCCTTGTCACTCGCCGTCGGGCAGCGACAAGGGCTCCTAAGGTGCGTATCGGGAACACCCACGATACGCCCTCCGTTTTGAAGAGTCTGGACGAGCTTTCCGACATTCGGGCTCGATTCCATATCCTCTCTAGCTATTCACTCCGTTTAGCCAGAGAGGGTGAGCGGGCAGACCAGGTGCAGGGAAAATAGATTGCTCTGTACCTAGAGACATTCTGGGCAGGAATGCGTCTGCCCCTCTCACCCGCGATTTGTGAGGAGCTTCATTGCTTCCGTCTAGCCCCGGGCCAGCTAGCGCCGAACTCGTGGAGAATTCTCCTTGGGTTTCTGGTCCAGTTAAAACTTGATCATATCCTTTTCAGTTTGACCCTCCTTGTATCTTTTCTTTACTATAAAAATCACCCCGGTACCAGCAAGGAAGAGCCGAGCTGGGTGTATTTTTCGTTTAAAAACTTAGGGGTTGAGCAGCCGGGTCGGGGGTAGTGGTTGTCCTTTCTTCCATTCATGAATGTAAGGAGAAGTATGTATTCGTCGGGCCACCGGAGGGCGAGGATTGTCCTGTTCCCACACAGTGGCACGGGGCCGACTGCCCGAGGTCAAAGCAGTCGACCTTCCCCAAGGCGAGGGTGGTGTCCTAATGGGAACCGATCCAGCGAGCCGACATCCTGCTTTCCGAGAAGGTACTGAGCTAGGCTGGGCTCAGTCCTACGTGTTTCCTGGATAAGTTAGGGCTTTCGACGATATGTTTAGACTTTGCTAAATTACCTTTGTCATTTCACTGTCGCTAACCTCCTTTTGTTTGTGTGTTCATTTTTTGCAGAGCCCATGGATAGATCAAAAATCATGGCTTTCATGGCTGCGAAGGCCCAAGGAAAGAAGGTCGGGGGCGCAAGTTCGTCCTGCCCCGGTCCGAGCTCGGCCCTGAGGCAAACACCTCCGCCCAGACCTTCCGCAGCACCTCAAGTCCGGGAGGAGCGCCGTGGAGGGGGTCAGAAGCACGTGCGGGACCCGGCGTCCCGGGCGAGGGAGGAGGAGGAGGAGCCCGCCGAGGTCCCTTTCAAGAGACAGAAGCGGGTGGTCTCTTGGCCACCCTCTACCGAGATTCTAGTGCAAGAGGGCGATTTCTGTATTGAGGTGCCCTCGGGGCTATCCGTGGCCGACAGCTTGCTGGTGAACATGGAGGCAGCAGCCGGGACGAAGATTCCCTTGGGAACCATGAAGGACTAGGTGGCCGCAATAGCGTAGGAGACCGTTCAGGTCGGTATCTAGCCTTTCTTAAAAGTTCCTTAAGTTTTGTTTCCTCGGTTTTTAGCTTTTTAATACGTTTGTTGTCTTCCTCAGGCGCTTCACCACCGCGCTCTCCTCGTTGCTATGGAGTCCGAGGAGGTAGCCTCGGCCATGAGGAAGGCGGGCGAATCCTCCTCGCGGGAGGAAGAACATCGCCTTCAATGGCAGCAGGCGTAGAAGAAGGTGGCTGTTCTCGACTCGAGATTGGTCATGGAGGGGCTGAAAACCTTTAAGATGAAGGAGTCCCATCGGCTCTTGAACGAGTTCAACCGGGCTAACCAAGCCAAGTTGGAGGAACGAACAGTCTCTACAAGGCGATGAAGAGGTCGAGAGACGCCGCCAAGAAGGATGCTCGGGCGGCTTTAGATGCGGCGAAGCTTGCTGAGGGCTGGGCGGTGAAGGCCATGGAGTAATACAAGGCGTCCGATAAATTTTACGTTGATCTCGCCGAATCCGTGGCCGTCGTGTGGTGTTCATTTGAAAATATTGCAATCTTTAACATAACAATTTCCTCACTTTTCTAATCATCTAAGGATGTATGTTATAAATATAACACATATTACAAGTTCGTCTGGAAAATACCAAATACCACGTGTTATACATTATAATCAACATTCTTGAAGGAAATTGTGTGTTTATTATTTCACGCATGATATTATATATCTCAACATTCTTCATTGAGATTTTTGTGCAGAAAATTATTTCAGGACAGATATCGGAATCGCAAATTCGCCGACAAAATACAGGAAATCAAAGAGTTAAATTCTGGCAGAGATTCAGAAGAGATAAAAGGATTCTAGATATCAAATATAAACCCAGAGATCAATACAAGAAAACAGAAGAATTTTGAAGAAACAAGCTCACCAAACGGCCGCGTATCCGCTGCCGAGTTAGGGCATCGGGTGACAAGTTCCTTCCAGAAGCTTCATTGCAATGTTCTAGCTTGTTGAGGATGCTCCATTGTAACAACCTTATTCTGGAAACTTCCTTACAACAGCCTAGCTTCTTGAGGATGTTTGATAACTATCTTATTCTAGAAGTTTCCCTACAACTACCTAGCTTCTTGGGGAAGATTGACACAGCTTCTAGTGGAAGATTGGTGAAGGGCTATAAAAAGGGAGCTAAACCTACATTAATGGGTTGTTGTTGATGGTGGTTAATTTCTAGTACTCAATCCAAAACCAAATCCAATTCAATTCCAAATCAAGATCCAAAATTAAGAATCGTTGAGAACAATATCGAGCAAGTTCACTCAAGATCCTTTACGCGAACCCGATCTTCATCAAGAGCTGATTGATCGTTCTTTTGCGTGCGTTTTAAAATCAAAGTTAAGAATATACCGCAATCAAGACGGCGTCGCTTGGTAGCTAGCCGGTTGAGTACGGGTCGGTCCACAGGGAGATGGATTCCTTTTCTTTATGTTCTAACGAATTAATCCGATCAAGTCGGTTTTGTTTTAAGATCTAAGAATGAGATTAAATTGATTTAAAGGCTTGCTAGGGTTAGGATTAGGTTAGTTCGAAAAGGGATTCTTCTCGCTTCTATCAATGCCCTAATCTGGAAAATCACTTTCTTTGCCCTATATTCAATGTGAGCGTGGAAAGTGCCGAGAAAATCCATTCCCAAGACAACATCATAACTGCCGGTATCGATCACCAAGAAATCTGCAAAACATGAACTGGTAAGCAATGAAACTGAGAGAACCAAGGAAATTTCATGACCATGAATCAAGAAAATGAATCAAGATTAGGACTCCAAGTTACTGAAATAGAGTACCGCATTGTAATCATGCTGCAGTTCATAGTTACAATCACATAACTCAGTTCAAGTCGCCCAAATCCTAGTATCAGAATCAAAGGAACATGGAGAAACAATAGGGAACCAAAAGGTTTCAAGCCGAGATGCAAAGTTATTTGCATATCGTCAAGACAAGGGTCAAGAGAAAGATATGATTCAAGAATCACGATAACAATGTGGCAGGACATGTTCCTAATCACGGATTTTTCGATTCGTGTATTGGGTCCAATACCCAACTATAAAAGAATCAAACCCGATTAACCTAAATCCTATGGTTCTGATACCAAACAAACCCTGTCACGCTTCGCTTTCCATAGTGTTCTAAGATCGGCACGTGACAGAGCCAACCATGCTACCAGTGGCTAGGAAACATCCCTCCACAGTCACATTACGGCAGTCTAGAGATATCAAGAACAGTAGAAATAAAATAAACTATCTAGTACATGTCCATGAGCCAGAATAAACGAGTCAAGAAATAATATGCGGAAGCAATAAATCCAAATAACAACAACAATTTGGAAGGTACGAAAATAACTAAACTAACTGAATACTAACATGATCCTCACTGCTCGGCCTGACGGCAGAAATACTCCTGATCAGCCTGCGATAAAGGTAGAGGATCTGGGCCATACAAAACCCAGACGTCAGTGCATCATAATATCAACAATAATATAATCAGGGGGTAACAAGTCATGCAGGCATGAGTATGAACAGTGATAAAAGTAGAACAGTAACACGAATAAGGAACAGTGAAGGGTAAAAGCATATGTGATGTGTAGTGAGTAATCTGAACTAAGCTACTGGGTTAATTACTCTCAAGTCTTTGAAATCAATTTAATGAATCGTCGATGTAACTCAATAGTATCCCGTGCATGCCCGGGACCACGGTCCATATTCTCGGGCTGAAACCGAGACATGCCGCTAGGCACTAAACAGGAAACATGTACAGATGAATGATGTCAGCATCATCATCCCAGGGCTGGCCTAGCCCCTAAAACTAATCAGTATAAGCATCGAACTGTCGAGTTACAAGTCAGGTTTCATCATTGATTTCCCCATACCCCAAGTTATGTGTTCAAATCAGGTATTGATAAATCTGGAGCTAATGCTAACACAGGATCAAGCGGTTTGTCTATACATACAACATGATATGTCTATCGGGACAACATGTCAGGATTGTCGGCATTAGAAACAGAATCAGGTAACATGTCAAGTAGGGATATATCAGGTCATGTCAGGTAGTGGTGTATCAGGTATCAAGTGGGTGCTCATAATCAAATTGTAGCAAGTACGGGTGCACAAATCAAAGCATGGATGCACAAATACCGATCAGGGGTCACATCATGACTAAGTAGGATGCACAATTATCAAGCATGGTGCACTAATACAACAGTAACATGAAATAATATGGTCTCGGCGTGCAACTAGATATGCAATAAACCGTACGGATACAGACGGATATTATAAAACCGTAAATCGGTAAAATTTGCTGAATATTAAAACACAAGCACTATTATTTATTAAATAGAAATTTATATAATAATATTAACATGGATAAGATATTCAAACCGATTAATAACTATAAAAGTGGTATTGATTAACCATGCACAAGAAAGTTCCGTTCAGAAATTCAGCGTCACCCTGATTTGTAAAATAGCTTAAAAATAACAAACGTTCTCCAAAAGGGGCGTGTCTTATACCAAAACAAATATAATTCAATAAGGTTTTCATTTTTATAAGTAAAAGTATCTCAGGTTGTTCCTAAAAAAAGTTATGAACAATCGAAGTTGAAAGTTTGCTGCTGGAATTTCCCTGGACAGCAGTTTAGGGATATTTTCATTTGCATTTTACGTTATTTAAACAATTTATTTTCTAAGTAAATATTTCATAGAGTTATAGTATTCTGAATTAGTTTCGCAACGAACTAAAGAACGTATACTAATAATTTTTCTATGATTTATAATGAATTTTATAAGCTATGGTGTACAGTAAATTTCAGATTTGTCTTATCCGCTTTGCAACGACGTTTCATGTATAAACTATAATATTTTCAAACTATATTTTGTATAACAATACAAAAATGCAGATTATAAACTAATAAAAGATTAATATGGATTTAATAATAAGAAATATTACGACGATTTATATTTTAAATGATATGGATGCAAACGGGTATCCGAAAACGATAAAATTTTAATATGGATGTACAGTGCAATCAACATGTGATATTTTTATTCATATAGATGCAAAATAAGATACATAGCATGTAGCAAGATGAATTAGCATGCGACCAGATATGTAAATATTGATATGGATACATACGGATGTCCGAAGATAGTAAAACTATAGAATGGTAATGTGGGATGCATAACTAAACATTATGTGATGTTATTATTCAAATGGGTGCAATATATTGTAGTCTAGCATATAACAAGATAAATTTGCATGCACTAGATACAAAATAAATTATACGGATGCAAACGGACATCGTAAAACAGTAAAATGATAACAGGGGATGTACAATACACTAAACATGAAATATTATTATTAATATGGATGTAGTATATATCATAGCATGTAGCCAGCTAAACTTGCCTCGATTGGATCTCAGCATGGTGCGTACGACACGTCGGATGTCGGGGAAAACGTCGCGATGTGTCCACGCGAGCACAGAACAGAACCAGGTACTGCAGGAACTTTACCACGCTGTCTGGAACATCCACTGGGTCGCCCTGAACGTCGGCGACGAGTACGGCTCCGGCGATCACCGGGAAACACAAATCAAGAAAACAAAAGAAGAAGAAGAGAAAGGAAGAAGAGGGAGAGGGGTTGGTGCTCTGGGGTTGTAAGGGTTGCAGGGTATGCGGGGGTGTGGGTGCAGGCGGAGCTGGGCTAGATGGGTTCGAAGGAGGTGGTAACGGTGGCTGTGGGGTTAGGTGCGATGAGGGGTTGCTGGGATGAGAGTTGCAAGCTCGGGCTCGTCGAGGGAAGAAGGGAAAGGGAGTTGATGGAAGAGGAGGAGAAGAGGAGAGGTCGGTGAGAATGTGAGGATGGCGACGACGAGGGATCGCCGGCGATGGAGGTGCAGGTGTGGCCGCGGTTGTGCAGGCTCGGGGAAAGAAAAGGAAGAAGAGTGGAGGAGAGGTGGTGGAGAGGAAAAGGTGGAGGTCGAGAAGGGAAGATGGTGATGAGATGATGGAGGCGAGCTCTGGCGTGAGGCGACGGGGAGGTGGTTCGGGTATGGGTTGTAAGCTCGGGGATGAGGGATGGTGCTGGGTTTTCTGGGTTGGTGTTGAGAAGGAGGTGGAGGCGAGGGTGACGAGGTCGGGGAGATGGCGAGGCGGCGATGGAAGTGACGACGGCGACGAGGAGGAGAGCGAGGGTTCGCTTTGGTTCTCACGGCGAAAAGAACAAAAATGAAGAAGAAAGAGAAAGAAAAAGAAAAGAGGGAGGTTACCTTATGGGGAGAAAGAGGTGAGCGGATCCAAATCCACCGCGAGAGGGGAGAGGGAGAGCTGCGATAGGAGAGAGAGAGAGAGAGAAAGAGGGAGGAGATATAAACTCGTCGGTTAGTGGGGGGGAGAGAGAAGGAAAGAGGGAAGTAAAAAGAAGAGAGAGAAAGAGAGAGGGTCTGCATGAGAGAGAGAGATGAGTGGTAAGGGCCAGAAAATAGAAAGAGGGAGAAGTGAGCTGGGGTTGGTTTAAATTGTTAGGATATTGATTGATAAAATAATTTAGTTAGTTTTAAAAAAATTTAAACTGTTAACGAAATTTAAATTGTTAAATAAATTTTAAATATTAAATAAATTTGAATTTTGGCGGGATACAAAAATATTCCAAAACACGCCCGGGTCGGGTCTAAAAATTCAGTTTTAAAATATGAAAAATATATGCGACGTTCAAAATTCAAAATGAATGCTCAGATAACGAAAATGCATACCCCCAAGAACGGATGCACGTACGTGCGCGTAGCCATCCCAACAAGTCCGTTGCACTGAACGGGACGAGAACAAGATGCGCGGATGCTACCACGGGGCTAGGGGTATCATGCAAGCCATGCAATGTATTTTTAAAATATTTTATGTGACTTAAAATGTTATATTGTAAAATGCAAATGCCAGATAAAATGTCAGTATGCACTAAACATGAAAATGCACCAGTCTACGTAACAAGTCAAGATAATTCATAAACATGAATCAAACAAGTTTCAAGTAAGCGGGTCGGGTCGAATGCAATATAAAATATAAAATACCATTCGCACCCAAAACACGATAAATCAAGAAAATGCCATAAATAAGTAAATACAGGAACTGGAACTGGTATAAATGAACTAGGGTGTTACAGCGGCCTTAAGTAATTACAAAACCAGTGTTCATTTTTGTATATATCTCTTATTTCAAACTTATTCTTTAATTTTTTTTCATACTAAGGATTTTAGACAAGAGCATTTCAAGGTATTCTCTACTATCCCAAGTTTCAAGGTGCGTGTATGTGCGAGTTGTAGGGTATATATTTTCAGAATTTAGACTAAAGGTTCGGAATTATTTTTCAGACTTACACTTCAATAAAAATTTCAATACTCCTCTCTTATTTTGACTTAGCCCAAGAACTGAACTCAAAATTTGCCTATTTCTAAATAAACTACAAGGTCATATATTTTCTACCATTAAACTTTAAGAAAGCTTATTTTTAGAGTTTTTTTACTAAGTTTAGGATCTAGTTTTTCCTAACTAGTCAACTGTCATGTTGAACTTAAGTCAAATATGGCCAAACTTGAACTTTTCAATTTTTATAATTTTTAATTTTTTTGATTTTTATGGGTTTTAAAAGAAGTATGCAAATGCAAACATATACACATGAATGCGAAGGAAGAAAGCTTACCGAGCACACCCCCAAATTTAAATTTGACAGTGCCCTCACTGTCAGGCTACACCAAGAGGGTCTAAGATGTCGGCACTCCCCTGTTTTTTTTTATTGTTAACAGAAAAAGAAAACAAAATATATATACAAAAAGGTCCCCTCAAACTTAAGTGAAACAGTGTTTCCACTGTTTAAGCGTTAAAGTTCAGAGTTAGGGGGGAGAAAAACACAGTATCAAGCTATACAAGGCCTTACACAGGCCAAAGGTTAGCACCAACCATTCAAAAAATTTATCTTTATAATGGTGTGGTTGGTGAAAGAATGGAGTGTAGAGAAATAAAAGGGGAAACACACGAGACCATGTGGAGATAGAAGCAGTATACAGTCCGGTGGAGGAGAAGAATGACGGAAGGGAAAAAGAAATGGTGGTAGTTCGTCTTCTTCAGGTGGGGGTTGATTAATCACAAAATCCGTGTCGTTTAGGAATACAAGTTCGTCGGCGAAAATATCTTCGAAACTTCCATCGATGGTCCGATTGAACGTTTCAATGTCAATAAGTGTCGCGCCAGAATTCAGCACACTTGATTTTTCAAAAATTATGATGGTAGGATAGTCGTAAGGCTCATTTACCTTATTTTCAAAAGAGTTAAAATCAAGTTGTTTTTCTAGAATTATCGAACTCAAAATATCAGATTGTGATTCATTAACACTCGGTATCATTAAAGGAAGATTAGAAGAAGAACCAGAGAAAGTGGGAGAAAGAAGTTGAATACGAACTTGAGGGTGGAAATGGAGTGTATAAATTAGCACAATTTATAATGACCGATGTGTAAAAAGAGATTGTGCTAATCTATCAACCCACTGAGAAATAAGGTCAAATCCCTCAAAATTCGTGAGAAAACATGGATACGTCGAACTTGGGAAACCATACATTGAAAATGAAAGTGTAACGGTTTCTTGCGTGGTCGGAACAAGGATGGAGAGAAGTGATTGAGGAAGGGTATCGGTTAAAAATTCAGGAGGGTTTGCGCAGTCAATGAAAGGGATAAAATGAATTGGAAAATCTGACTCCTCAAGTAAAACCGCTTCATCCTCAATAATTTCCTCAATACTCTCTTCAAATTTTAGCTTATCCATGCCATTCTCATCAAAATCAAGACGCATATAAAGTTCGGGAAAAACATTTAATGACTCGGGATGATGAATTGGAGAGAAAAATTCAGTCAAATCTGCGGGTTTATCATCCAAAATATTCCCAGCGTCGATATCCTCAATCAAGTGAAAATCAATTTTTTCAGACATCTCACCAAAAGCATGGATATTTATCAATTCAGGTTCTAGAGTGGAGGTGTAGAGCTCAAAAGGATTGGTGATGGTTTCAATCGAAAGGGACCCTTTACAATCTGGCAAATCAAACACTACAAAGTCGCACAACTCATTAAACGTTTTATCTTCAACTGGTGAACCATTTGGAACACTTGATAGACATTCAAAACCGGAATTGTGGGATTTAATTGGGGTTGGGTAGGTTTGATATGGAAGGGTGCACAGCTCACTCTCTCCACTCAAATTCTCAATCTGTCCAACCGCCTCATCATACATCGGAAAATTTGGAGCTAGTTGGAAACTAGCTACCGGGTCATTAGGTTGTAATAGGACGGCCATGGACGCATTCAAATCCATTATCTGTTGTCTTGACGCTACCATAAAATCTTCCAACAACTGTTCCAGACTAGACATGGGTTGTGAAGGGGTTTCAATAAAAGATTCAAAGTTGTTTGGATACTGGAAACTCTCAAATGGTTGTGTAGATGAAATGTCTAGGGAAGGTGCGAAAGTCGAGTAGGACTGGTAGGAATTGAATGGTTGGACAGGAGTATGATCAACATTTGGATAAAAAGGTGAATGGACTTGTTGATCCCAAGAACTGGAAGTGTTGAAAGGAGTGAAAGATCGGTTACGAGATTGTTCAATATATTCAGCAATAGACATGGGTTTCGGAGTTACAACAGGACTCGAAAAAGGAGTATCAACGTAAGAAGGTGGTGAAGGTTGAAATAGTTGATACAAAGTGGATTGCGGAGTCCAACTGTTTCTCCTAGACGCGTCTATTCGATCTTTCAAAGAAATTTTTGGAATGGAGGGGTCGTCCGAAATTCGACCAAAACAATGAGCATAGGAAGTAATGTATGGTTGAGGGTACCAAAGTTCGGCAAGAGTTTTGCGAGGTGGGGTACCCATGATGTGAGAAAGGAGAAGAAAAAGAATGTGATGATTTTTATTTTTTATATTTTTTATATTTTATATTTTATTTTATTTAAAAAAATTGTTTGTTTTTGGAGTTTTTGAATTTTTGAAAGTGTTTTTTTTAGAAAGAGTTTTGCAAAAATTTGTACGGAACTACGGTACAATTTCAAACAATCACAATTTATACATGCACAATCAAGCCTAGAGCTAGGGTCTCCTAAATCAACTAGACCCCTCCTAACTGTTCCAAAGCGACAAGTTGTAAGATATCTCTCAAATCGCCTCTTCACCACCAATTGTGGCCAGCTAAGCACAAGTGGAGAAAGGAGGGATCCGCTCACGAATCACCGTGAGACGGGCCTTTTAAAATTACCTTTCTCACTTGTCTAGCCTAGGCATCACAAAGTCAGGTTTAGATAAACGACCGATTGCCCACAACCTTCCTCTGTCCTAATGAGCACGACAGTCCTTAGTTGTCTAAGTCTAAATATTTTTTAATTAAGCTCAAGGGTGATGCGTATGCTTTTAGTGATTTCTGGGGTCTTAGGAAGGGTAATGAAATCCCCACCCAATCTTGATTGGTGTTATAGCCCCTTAGAGTCCGTATTAATTATGTAAAGCAATTAACACACCAAAAATCTAAAACACTTGCAATTTTTTATTTATTTGGCAGCGCAAAGAATCTTGCACAAAAACAATTTATTGGAGAGGGAGAAGAATTTTGCGCAAAGAACCCTGCAGGAAAATTTTTCAGTGGAGTTCAGAGGGTGGAAGAGAGGACAAAAATACTTACAGAGAATTTTGGGGTGCTGGCGTCAGCAGTTGACCGCGGTTCCGCGGTCAAACGGTTGAATCCGCCGCAGTTCCGCGGTGGTTAAGTTGGTTTGGATCTCCAAAATTTTTCTGTTGTCTGTTGTGATTCTTCTCTGTCTGTTCAGATCTTCTGTTTGTTGATTTGCTCACTGGCTTTTTCCAGATCTGAATCAATCCATCTTCTTTTCATACGCAATTCACACAATACCTCTCAAAAAGAACAAGATGATTTTTTTTTAGTTTTTATATTTTCAATTTTTATAATTTTTGAATTTTTTATTTTTATTTTTTTAACCCGAAATTACACAAAGAAAGAGACTACCGTCTCCCCGACAACGACGCCATTTGATTGATTGGTTTTTGCGTATGCATTTTTAAAAGATAGATCAAAAAGTTGAGAATATACCACAATCAAGACGGTGTCACTTGGTGGCTAGCCGGTTGAGTACGAGTCGGTCCACAGGGAGATGGATTCCTTTTCTTTATGATCTAACGAGTTAATCCGATCAAGTCGGTTTTGTTTTAAGATCTAAGAATGAGATTAAATTGATTTAAAGGCTTGCTAGGGTTAGGATTAGGTTAGTTCGAAAAACAGATTCTTCTCTCTTCTATCAATGCCTTAATTAAGAATATAGGAGTTAGGGTAATAGTCAACAACGGGGATTAGCACGACTAGGAAGAAACTAAGTTTCTTCCCTATGGTCCTTGTCCGTCCGTTCTTTGCTCTTAACCCTAACCTCCAGTTAATTCAACCACAACCGGTCGAACTAAGGAATCACCGCTATCATTTAGGATAGGGTGTCGTAGTGAGCGGTGTATGGTTGGATTAAAGAGAGCCCTTTAAATAAAATTATTTGGGCAAAGAAATGAGGGAGAGAGATTTCCTTCTCTCGAACCTTCCCTATCCTAACCCTAACAAGTGAGAAATTACTCACTCATTAGGAAGGTGACAATCAAATTCATTTTTTAATAATTTTTAATATTAGAAAACTAACAGATAAAAATTGTAGGAATTAAAATTGCAGATAAAAAGAATGCAAGATAAAAATTTAAAAAAATACCATTATTGATGACCTCTCAACGATTCATTACAAAATGAGAATTAAATCTAGAAATTGAAAAGAATTTAAGAACTAAAGAGAGACAACTCAAAAGAGGCACCCAAAAGAGGCACACAAACTAGAGAGAGGCATCTTCCTATTTATAGATAGGAAAAACCCTAGGTTTACATTCTGATCCATACATGAAATTACAAAACAACCCCAAAGACCGAGTCAAAGCACCGACACCTGCACCGACACGTGCATTGCACGGCCGCGGAACCGCGGCAGAATAACCTGTTTGGTCGCGGATCCGCGGCCATTTGGTGGGCTCATGGGCCCAATTCTGTAGGGTTTCTTCAAGTTTCTTTTATCTTCTGTTTTCTTCACTTGGTCTCTCAGAATCTTTTCTACTTTCTTCCAGATTTCCAACAGTGCAGAATTATGTGGACTTTAACCGTAAGTTTCGCGTTGAAATCTTGAATCTTGTACCGCCTTTGTGCTTTGAACTGTTCACTGATCTTCGTTTGTTCCTTAAACTGTAGGCGGCATCATACAGATTCATCTATTTGTTGGTCGTAGTCTCACATTTGTAACGTCTTTTCCTGAATTTCACTGTATTGTTCTGTGAACCTGTAACCTGCAACTATTTAGCAGACATGGATCAAAAGCACCTATTTATTTGCAATATGATTAAGAATGGGGAATATAATAATGCAAAATTCTGATATGAACAAGAGCACGAGATCCTCGATAGGTTCGAGTCTCACGGAGATCGAGCAAAGTGAAATTCGACGGAATAGTTACCTCTTCAAGGGAGCGATCGAGAGCAATTCTTATAATCTCGGATTGAAGGAAAGTGTAATTAGAAATTGATTAATAAATGTGATCATTTGTTAATTCTCGCTTTCTTTAAATTTTCGCGTTATGAAATTTCTAATTGTTGATTCTTCTATTTTTATGATGCGTGAGTAAATCTCCGCTTGCTAGGGATTCGAAGGAATTTAGTAGATCAAATGGTGGGGAAATCCTAAACTCATCTTAAGTCTTATGAGAATTATGAACTTTAGAAAAAAGAATCGTCAACGACCAAATTTGGTGCAAGATCACCGTTCTTGATAATTTCGTTGTAATTTGGGATTAAATGAGTGATGATTTTCTTTGCTAAAGGATAGATTTGAATGGTTATCAATGAAAAGACAAGGGATAATGAAGGAGAAACCCTAGTTTCTTCAAAAGATCCCTAATCTGCATTCATTGTCATCTTTCTAGCTATAATTCATCAATAGATAAGATTAGTCATTATTAGTATTCATCATTGCTACTAATTCCTATCGAATGCTACAAGCTATTCTCCAATTTTCTTGATATCTAACATTGATCTTAGACGCTTTCTTGATTACTAAATCTTAAACCCTTTCTTGATTTTTCTTGAAAATATTTCATCTAATAAATCTTGAATCATTTTCTTGAATTTTCTTTACTATTTTCTTTCGACTCAACTAAAGTAAGAACAAATAAATACACGAATCTCGGTGAACGACCCGTACTCATTAACGAACTACATCGACACCGTTATTGATTGCAGTTATAAATTTTTTGATTGTGATTATACTTTTCATATCAAACGACGAATTTTCATATCAATCATGTAGCACAGCGCCCTCGACGCCGTCAAGGAGTCTATGCCGGAGTTTTTCGACCGCGAGCTCCGCGCAAAGTACCCCCTCGCCGAGGAAGCGCCGCAGGGGGGAGGCGTCAAGCAGGCCGTAGGAGGCGAGGCCATCGGCGGGAGCGCCGACCCTTAGATCACCATTCTGGTCCCCGGCGATGGCGTCGAGCAGGGAGAGATCCCGGCCGAGCTGGCGTCCTGAGCTATCCCCCCTTCTCCCTTTTTTTTCTTTTTAGGATTATTGTAAGCCTCTGGGCATTTTTGTAAGGCTGAGGAGCCCACAATACCTTTGTAAATAATTTTGATCATGAATAAAGTGTACTTTTTCTTCACTCAGACATCTGATCAATCAGCAAGTACTTTAGCTCATATACTTTTCATTATCCGAATCTTTATTCTGCAAGTATTTTTGGCTCGTAAGTCTCTTCATCATGCTAGTATAAGGCTGGTGTTCACCCTTTCTGGGTGACGATTGTTCTTGAGCATGAGTCGAACGATAGCCAAGTGTAGGAAGATCGGTATCCTCCCTTTGTCCAGAGTCGAGGTGTCGATCGCGCCTCGAGTATGAATTGATTGATAGCCAAATGTAGTGAGGTCGGTATCCTCCCTTTCCCCGGAGTCGAGGTGTCGATCGCGCCTCGAGTATGAACCGATCGATAGCCAAGTGTAGGAAGGTTGGCGCCGCTCGATTCTACCCGGCTGCCTCGTGGTGAGGGCTTTGGATCCACATCGTTGTTGTGTAGGAAGCAACCTATTGCGGATGGACGGAGCAGGAAGCTAATCGGTGGCCTCGTGATGAGGGCTTTGGATCCACAATGTTGTTGGGTAAGAAGCTACCGACTGCGGATGGACCGAGCAGGAGCTACTCGGCTGCCTCGTGGTGAGGGCTTTAGATCCACAACATTTGTTGGGCAGGAAGCTACCTACTGCGAATGGACCGAGCAGGAAGCTACACGGTGGCCTCGTGATGAGGGCTTCGGATCCACAACGTTTGTTGGGCAGGATGCTACCCTCTGCGGATGGACCGAGCAGGAAGCTACTCGGTGGCCTCACGACGAGGGCTTTTGATCTACAGTGTTTATTGGGCAGGAAGCTACCCACTGCGGATGGACCGAGTAGGAAGTTACTTGGTGGCCTCGTGGGGAGGGTTTTTGATCCACAGCGTTTGTTGGGCAGGAAGCTACCCACTGCAGATAGATCGAGCCGGAAACTACTCAGTGGCCTTGTGATGAGGGCTTTGGATCCACAGCGTTGTTGGGCAGGAAGCTACCCACCATGGATGGACCGAGCATGAAGCTACTCAGTGGGCTCGTGAGGAGGGCTTTTAAGTCCACAGCATTTGTTGGGTAGGAAGCTACCCACTGCGGATGGATCGAGCAGGAAACTACTCGATGGCCTCGTGAGGAGGGCTTTTAGGACCACAACGTTTGTTGGGCAGGAAGCTATCTGCTGCGGATGGACCGAGCATGAAGCTACTCAGCGGCCTCGCGATGAGGGCTTTGTATCCACAGCGTTTGTTGGGTAGGAAGCTACCCGCTGCGGATGGACCGAGCAGGAAGCTACTCGGTCGTCCCGTAAGGAGGGCTTTGGATCCACAGCGTTTTTTGGGTAGGAAGCTACCCGTTGCGGATGGACTGAGAAGGAAGCTACTTTTTCACCTCGTGAGGGTTTTTTTGGATCCACGGCGTTTTTAGGTAGGAAGCTACCCACTGCGGATGGACCGAGCAGGAAGATACTCGGTAGCCTTATGATGAGGGCTTTTGATCCACAACGTTTGTTGGGCAGGATGCTACCCGCTGCGGATGGACCGAGCAGGAAGCTACTCGGTGGTCTCGTAAGGAGGGCTTTTAGATCCACAATATTTTTGGGTAGGAAGCTACCCACTGCGGATGGACAGAGCAGGAAGCTACTCGGTGGCGTCGTGCGGAGGGCTTTGGATCTACAGCATTTTTGGGTAGGAAGCTACCCGCTGCGGATGGATCGAGCAGGAAGCTACTCGGTGGACTCATGATGAGGGCTTTTGATCCAAAGCGTTTGTTGGGCAGGAAGCTACCCGCTGCGGATGGACCACGCAGGAAGCTACCCGGCCGCCCTGCAGGGGTTATTGCATGTAAACATAGAGAAGCGGTTCAGATTGCAGGGAAGCAAGAATCCTTATGATTAAAGAAAATACAGATTTAATGATTTAATTTAAACTCTCTTGTATTAAATGAATGGATTCGGCGGGTGTCCTTGTTGCTTGGACTTGGGTCAGTTAGTGACGACCATGATCTGCCCTATTGTCAGCTCTTCGGCTATAATTTGGTCGGCCTGCCCCCTATCTGCTTGACATTTGTCTCGCAGGTATTTCACCAAGTGACCGGAGCGAATCAGCTCTTCGATGTAATCGTGTAGCTGTCTACAATCCTCGGTCGGATGTCCTTGCGTCCGGTGATAGGAACAATACGGGCCTCGGAGTCGTTTGCCCATGATTCGGGTAGCTGGCAGGAGCCTGAAGAACCTCTCGACCTTAGCTTCCTTCAACGGCTCGGCTTGGGAAATGTTTAGAAGGGTGTACTCCTAGAACCTCGGGGAATAAGGACTCGGGTGATCGTCTTTCCTTTTGTCTTCCCTGTCCCTCTTCTTCCGGTTTGCTTGGTCGGCTCGGGACAGGTTTGAGTTTACCTCTGACTCGAGCTGGATTTCTCGCTCGATCCAGGCTTTCACTTCGGCCATGGTCTTAGGTTGCGCTAATGCAAAAGAGCGGAGCCACTCTTTGTGCCTAAGACCCGACCTCAGCGCGGTGATGACCGTTTCGTCGCGGTGCTCGGCTACCTCCAGGAGGGCATTGTAGAAGCGAGTGACATACTCTATGAAGGATTCCTTGTCCCCGCTCTTGACAGTGAATAAGTAGTCGACTGTCTTCTTTTGTCGTCGGTTACCGACGAAATGACCGAGGAATTCCGTATCCAGCTCTTCAAAAGTAGAGATAGAGCGCGGCGCAATCCCCCTGAACAAGTCCCAGCCAGCTCGGATCAAGGTGGCGGGAAAAGTTCGGCATTGAGCTGCGTCTGAGTTATCTTGGAAGCTCATGCCCGCCGTAAATGCATCCAAGTGGTCCTTCGGGTCAGACTTCACATCGAAAAGAGCCACTTTGGGTGGCTTGTTCCCGGACGAGACGTGCTCGGACAGCAACTCTTCCGTAAAGGGCTTTGTTAGTGAGTCGGCGGAGTACCTGGCCCCTTCGCCGGATGCATGGCCATCTCGTCGTATACCTTTGATTTTCTTTTCGAAGGCTTCAAGTCGGTGGTGGTACCCCGAGGATTCTGCACAGTCTGAGTGGTGGATATCCCCGCTCCGAGTCTGCATGATGGTGCGGTTTCGGTTCCGTTCTATCAAATTTCTCAAATCCTCGGGTGAGGCCCTTCTTGAGTAGTCTCGACATTCGTCGTTCGCGTGGCCCCAGCGAGAGTGGGGGCGTCGGTCATTCCTAGAAGCAGGCAAGCTGACCGACACCTCCTCAAGGGGAGAGAACGTGCAGCGGGCATCGGAGCAACGACCTAGTCTTCCCTGGGATCGGGGCGTGGAGCTGTCCGGCGCCCAATGGGTCATGGAATCAATCGCCGCATGCGGGTAACGATGGCCGGAGTCGGCACGCCGACGCTCGGTGACGCTGAGATGAGCGTGAGTGAGATCGAGGACTTGAGCGTGCCTATCCTTCCTTCTGCGGACATCGTTATCCCGGGGAGGGGGAACTGCATTTTGGTGGGTAGGGCCTGCCGCTTGAACGCGGACGATGGCATTCATCAGCGATGTGAGCCTGTCTATCCGAGCGGATAAGGCGTTGATGACGTTAGGAGGGGGAGACGAGCCGTTCCCGCCTCCGTTGTGGCGGCTCATATTTGGATCATCGCGGTTGCCGCTCACCATCGGGTCGAGGGCGGAAAATCAACTTTACGGGTGGAGAAGCTTCTGAAACGTTCCCACAGACGGCGCCAACTGATGGAGGCTGTGATCTCCTTCAGATGTTGTCCTCCGTCGATCCTGTGATGGCGGTCTTTAACGGTTGAGATTTGGTTTGGGAGTTGTGGAGCGTGCGGATCTCAATGGGTTGGTGTTGATACCGAGCTATCTGCAAAGGATGTCTCGGGGTGGGTGACCACCATAGGACCCTCCGACGATCAAGTTATGCTGAGGAATAGGTGCAGAGTAACAGTGTATTGAAATGAGTTCGAGTTACCTGAGTCATCTAAGAGAGGGGTTTATATAGTGGCCGTGTGGAGCGAGCAGGCGTGAGATCATCGCCGTCGGTTATTCCCCTGCGTTATCCTCGCATTAATGGTGGGATACGCCTATTAATAGGGGGACGCGCTAGCGTAGGACGCGGAACGTAGGGAGGCGGATATCTTGCCCTGGCGAAATACGCGGAGCCATTGCAGGGGCGCTTGGGTTCCGCGCTCTCGGCTGATCGGGGAAGCCAAGGAAGCTCAGCGTATCAGATTGCTCGGAGACGAGCAGGGAGGCTGAGAAAGCTCGGCCTGACAAATGGCTCGGAGACGAGCAAGGAGGCCGAGGAAGCTCGGCCCGTCAGATGGCTCGGAAACGATCTGTTGGTTGTTTACTGGGTGAAGGCGGAAAGTACTCAGGGAGGTATCCTGAAAGGTCGGATGCGTTCTCGGAGACGAGGTCCCGAGGAACTCCCCTAATGCATCTCATTTATTCCACCTCCGTAGCCTTCGGGACACGTCATCCGCCACGTGTCGTAATCTGAGGAAATACCACTTGTGAGCATCATCAGATATGATTATATAAAATTTGGTGCATTCACATTTTAGATGATAAATATGAAGATGTATAGAAATCAAAATACTCTACACTTGTATAATTCGGACCGCGTAAATTTAATTTGCGCAATAGTTTTGTAATATAACGAAACCATAGCAAATAAGGTCCAAATTTGATATTCTTGAACTCGTTGGATTCGTAATTCAATAAGGAACAATTCCTATGTTGAACTCAGAGTTTGAATCCAAACGAAATATAACAAAAATGATCAATTATTACAGTCTAATTCATATGACGAATTTCTACACAACAATTTCATATGACTTTGTTGAAGGTGGAAAAATACTACCAATAAAACATTTAAAAGAAATTAAAAAGAAACTAAAAAAAGGGGGGGAGGGGCCGGCTGCCCCTACTGGATGCTCCTTATCGAGTGGCACCCGGTTACCTGATTAAAGTGGACTCTGGTGCCTTATTTAGGACACCCGAATCCATGGGTGGGGAGTTATTTCCCTCCCCACTCTTCTTAAAATTTAGGGAGTGGTTAATAAACCACTACTCATGGCTAAGAAGAGTATAAATACTTTCCTTTAGACATACAAAAAAGAATGAAGAGATAGAAGAACTGTAAAAGAAAGAGAGATTTCTCATAAGACTAGAGAAGAAGAAGAAGTAGATCAAGAGAAAGAAAAGGTTAGGATGAGAGATTGATTCTCCTACTTCTAGAAACCTTTTTCTTTCATTCTTCCTTTCTACGAAAATTACTTGGGGTCAAGAAAATGAAATGAACACGGGTTCCTTCTTCAACAAGATCAAATTTCAAATGAACCATGAGAACGTGGCCAAAACCATGATTCTCCCCTTCATTTGATGTAAAATGTGTGAACATAAAATCCCGAGAACGTGTCCGACCCTTGATTCTTTAAAAATTTAGGAATGTGAATGTTAAATTCATGATTCCACCAAATTTAGGAAGTGAAGAAAACTTCATTCTCCTTATAAACCGAATATAGGCTAACACCCTATATTCCATCAAATCAAAATAGACTTAAAAATCAAATTTTACAAATATAAAATATAGAAAATAGTATAAATATTATTTTCTATTTTTCTTTTAAGTGATTTATCACAGAGAAGAAATAAAATACAAGATACACACATATTAGAACAAAGAAAACTCATATTTATGTTCGGACCCCCTACTTTACCGGGTCCCCAACCAATAGCCGAGTCTCCAATCCTTTACCGGGTCCCCTAGTGACTATCGGCTCTCCCACCCGATACTCGGCTCTCCCACCCGATACTCGGCTCCCTCTCTGTTTGTCTTCTCCTTTCTCTGTTAATCATCAATATGTCACGCCCCGCTTCCCATTCTACGGCGAAGGGGACGCGACTGGCCCGCTACATATTTACTCAGAAGCAAATACGCTAAGCGTAAATAAGCAATATAAAAGAAAATACAAAAGAGGTAAGGTATAATAAAAATAGCAACTTTTATTTATTAACATTCTTTTGTACAATGCATGAAAAGGAAATAAAACTGAAATAAAAGATGCCTAAACAATTGCATAACAGGAATGAAAAGTACTGAATGGAAAATATACAATGAAACTAGAGTTCTGGTTCTTCAGCAAACTGCTCCAAGTCTTCTGCAGATTGCTCGATCTCTGTTGGGTCCAAACCACCTGACGTCATTCAAAGAAGAAAGAAATAGAATGTCGTCAGCGAACAGATCGCTCGGTAAGTCCCAAACATAAGGGAGAAGTAGAAAAGAAGAAAGAGAGAGAGAGTAGCTTTTAATGTTGTATTATATTGTTGTAATGTTGTATTAACGCTGTTGTTTGTAGCTTGGTACAGAAGAATACCAGTGTATACGAGAGGGGTCTCAGTATGCTAGAGACCAGGGCAAATGGAAGTACAAAGCTCCGTTATAAAACCCAGAACAACGGCAATTGGATTCATATTAGGTGTCTTA
Organism: Agapanthus africanus; assembly: GCA_030015575.1. Lineage (NCBI taxonomy): Eukaryota > Viridiplantae > Streptophyta > Magnoliopsida > Asparagales > Amaryllidaceae > Agapanthus > Agapanthus africanus. The sequence goes on along the minus strand of CM057339.1, from coordinate 193,380,661 downwards.
ATCTTACCGTCTCGTGCCACCTTTAACACCTTCCGTACCAATCTACCCCTTAAACCCCGTAGTGTTTTATTTGTATTGTTTTGTACTGTAAATTATATTGAATATATAATTGAAAGACTGACTGAAACCATGATATCAGTAAACGGATGTAACCGTAGAATCATGTAAATGGAATAACTGGAGAACCATATAAATAGAATGTATATCCATGGTTCGGTTCAATCAAGTTGTATAGATTGATGATTGGATTCATGGATTCATGTGTTTCTATTGAATTGGAATATTGTAGATTATAGATTGACCTGAATCATATTCAAGTCAGATTAATCAGACTCAAACCCGAGTCAGACAATTAGAAATGTAAGTCGAAATCTTGATTATTTCTTAAACCTATAATTGCTAGGGTCCTTAGGGTAATTTATAAACTTGAGGGGGGTTTATGTAAAATATACTTTTATATACTTTTCAAAATACTCCCCAATCATTTATTATTCGTCTTTAGAGTTGTAATGAGTGTGAATTTTATATTGTGATATTTCTAGTGAAAATATCCTAGTTTTATAAATAAAGGTATTTATCTGTAATATTGATTTATTTGAAATTCATGGTATTTTAGTGTAAATTTATTCTTGGGATTTTTAGAAAAGGTAGAATATTTATATCATAATAAAATAGGTATTTTAATGATAAATATACATATATTTATAATAAAAATAATTTTAATATATATATCTTATATTCTAAAATCTCATTTTCTTAAGATATCGTATTTTAAATCTTTCAAGACCGAATGCTCCTTGCGGAGGTCTGAATCTCGCACTACTAAGCCCGAGGATGTGCGATAATCCGCACCATCCCGAATGGGTTTCCCAAAGTGGGTTGTAGCAGCGCTTTGCAAAGATTGTAAAATACTAAATCCTTTAGAAAACGGTTTTATAAAATAAATGGTATTTATTGGTAAAAATGTCAATTTTCCGTATTTTAGGTTCTAGGGTTTCCTAAGTCAACTAGACTACTTCTAAATGGTCTAAACGACAAGTCGTGAGATGCCTCAAATTGCCTCTTCACCGCCAATTGTGGCCAGGTAAGTACAAGTGAAGAAAGGAGGGATCCGCTCACGAATCACCGTGAGACGGGCCTTTTAAAGTTACCTTTCTCACTTGCCTAGCCTAGACACCACAAAGTCAGGTTTAGATAAACGATCGATGTCCACAACTTATCGTATCTTCATAATAAGTGGTACTTCTTTAAAAAGTGTATCAAAACTAAATCTTTTAGAATTTGTTTTATTAAGTATGTGGTATTTAAATGAAAATATTTGTTTTCTCGTATTCTAGGTTCTCGGGGGTGTTGTATATAAGTGTGTGAGGAGATAGGTCGTTATCTCATGATCTACTTTAAATGTATAGCAAGTTTGTTGAGGTTAAATGAAGGATTGAAACAATGTGGTATTTAAGTGAAAAATACGATAATTTGAAAAAGCTATCATTTCATGTGATAAAACTTGTTCAAATTGTTTGATTAGTGTTTAATAGTCAACATAAGGATGTTTAAGTATGATTGTATTAGTGAGAAGTGGAATTTTATAGAAAACCGAATCGGAAATCGGATTTGTTCCGATTCTGTCGGGTTTTGTAATTTCGTATTTTTTTTAATAGAAAAGAGGGAAGGAAGTGGGACTTATGGGTTTTAGATTGAACAAGGGAGTGAGAGGGAACTAGAGTGATTGCTGATGTATTGCTTCGTCGCCGGTAGTTCCCAAAACGTTCGCCGGAAGTTCCGCCGGAATTGCATCGGAGCTTCGCCTCGAGCTTGTTTTCAAAGTACACGACTCTTGGAAAAATTTTGAGAGAGCGGGCTCAGGATTTTGGGGTGAGAGGGTAGTGTGTAGGGTTGGTATTTATAGGGTTAGGCTAGGGTTAGGGTAGATGAAAAGTTTAAAATAAAAATGTGATAAAATGTAATAAAAATGTATTAAAAGTGGAGTAATTGGGGTTTCTAAAGAGCTCTGGAAATTGTCTGAGGATGAAATTTTGTAGGTGCATAGGGAATATGAACAGACACAACTTTCATGTTGGGGTCGTCGCCGGAATCGGCCGACTCGGCCGTGACTCGGTCATGACTCGGTCTGAGTACTGAGTCAGACCGAGTCAAGGCCGATTTGGCCGATTCCTGGCCGAGTCAGGCGGCCGGGATCCCCCCCGACGGTTCATCTAACTCCTGGAAATGTTATATCTTTGGGTGTAGTGGGGTTTTTGTGAGATATGCACGTGTAAACTCTTGGTATTCTAAAGGTTTTTAAAAAAAATCAATATTAAAAATAATGTGGGGTATGGGATTTGAACTCTGGTGGCTTGGTTCAGCAGTGCAAGGTATTACCAATGAGCTACAAGCTCTTTCTTGTAATTCTAGAGCTAATTAATTACTTAAAGTAATAACAGTAAATGTAAATACCCCAAGTATACATTAATTTTAAAGAAAATTTTTGTACACTAAAAATGGAGTTGTTACATTCTTTTAACTTGTAAAAAAGCAAAATAATTACTTAGAACTTGTGCTCAGGCTAAAATACCCCTTTATGGATTTTTTGAATTTTTTTGTAAAAACTTGTATTGGAAATTTGGGGTTGTTACATTCTACCCTCCTTATAAAAATTTCGTCCTCGAAATTTGTAAAAGGAAAGTGTAACAGTTTCAAGGAAAGTCCGATGACTGGAGTATAGATAGTGTATAAATATAACAAAGTGATACAAGGGTGAAAAAGGCTTACCGGTGTTACCTTGACCTACAGTCTCGGCTTCTACGTCTTCTAATGTGAATGTATGTCGCCGTGGTACATTCCTTCTAGCTGGAGGCACATTCTGCCTTTGGGGCCTGTTTCTCTGCCCTCTAGGCATGTCCCTCATTACTTGTTGGAATTGGCGAGTAGGTTGTGCAGGTGGTGGAGCAGGTAGTGCAGGACGAGTCGCAGGAGCCTGGATAGCTGGCCGCTGCGGGTAGTTGGTAGGTGTGTGAGCTAAGTTGTATCTATATGGGCAGGTCTCAATTCTGTGATTGGATGCGCCACAAATTAGACACAGGCCTTTTGCGCGTCTACAGTCCTTGCATAAGTGTCCCTTTTCTATGGCAGTAGTGGCAAATTTCTTCAGTTCTCCTGGGTTCAAACGATGGCCTGGAAGGGGCTCCTCCTGCCATTTGATTGGAAGGACGTTTCAAACCGGCAGATTGAGGTCTGCCCCTCGCCTTTATTACTGCCTCATAACCGCGGGCAGCTTCCAAAGCATCCTCATGAGTGAGAAATTTCCCTGTGGCTAGTGCAGCCTGAATTTCCATGTCCAAACCTTGTTGAAAGCGACGGGCTCTGATCTCGTCCGTCGGTATCAAGTGTGCCGCGAATCGGCTTAGCATGGTGAATTCAGCGTCGTACTCATCTACTGACTTGCCTCACATCGAACCTTGTTGTAGATGAATGAACTGTTGTTCCATGGCAAACCTGGCAGTCACAGGGAAGTACTTCGCGTCAAACTTCTCGCGAAAAGTTTTCCATTCAATAGGCTGTACAAGACGACTTTCTTCCGCCTTCCACCAGTTGCGAGCATTGTCCGTGAGCTGCAGTTTCGCCACACGGACCCAAGCTATGTCTGGCACTTGTGCTGCCGCCAGATCATCCTCTATACTTTGTGCCCATTCCTCAGCTTCATGTGGGCTTCCCTTTCCGGAGAACTGCTTGGGATGTAAAGCCCGGAATTGCTTTACCCCAGGTGCGTCAGTCTCGGGACGGTTCAGGAGTTGTTGTTGTCCCTCAAGAAGGCTGCGGATCGCCTGAAGTAGCACTGTTTGCTCGGTGGGTGGCGTAGGAACAGCAGGAATGATTGGTATTGGAGGTGGAGGTGTGTTGTTGACGTTGGTGCTGGTGTTGTTCGGGAAATCCATAACCTTGAAAAAGATTTGGGTTAGGACAGATTCAAGTACATGAAATGATAAGATTCAAGGAATATGAAATTGTAAAATTCAAGGAATATGAATTGTAAAGAATGTTTTAGTTGCTAGTTCTTGTGTTATATTGCTTGAGAGTTTCTCCACTTGAGCTCCATGTTTCAACAATTAAAGTAAACTCCAATTTCATTCTTGTTAGGAAATAGATTAGAGAATTATAGTAATTTATTCTAATTTAATTCTCTCTTTTTATTCACTTTAGTGGTGAGTAGAGAGCTTTAGAAATTGGAGGAAGAAGAAGTGAATGCCATGGAAAAAGAAATGCTCTCCTTTAAAATCTATTTTCTTTTCCTTTAAAAAAAAATCATACAAATGAAGACATCTCCACCATCCAATTTCTATGTGTACAGGCTCTCATCTTTCCTACACATGTCACCACATGAGAGTGGACTTAAGTTGTGCTCATCTCATTGTGCAGTTTAAGCTAAAGAGAACCAAGATTAATTAAGCAAACATAATTAATCAATTTGCATTTTCAAATAAAATGCAAATATAAAGAGATTAAATTAGAATTATATATATATATATATATATTATATATATATATATATATATATATATATATATATATATTAAATCAAGAATATATCGGTTTTCACAATGTTGGCTAGTATTAATTAAATGCCTGATTAAAATTAGAGTATCAAATACGCTATTTTAATCGAACTCCCACGAGTATCATATACCGCCACTACAATCTGATGGGGATTTTATTAGTCTCTAATTTTAACTGCAAGTATACGGTGGTGCAATCGTAATACTTGAGGGTCGATCCACAGAAAGGTGTGTTAACTACTTTTAAACTAAGTTAAAGAGTTAGAATTTTCTTTAAAAGTGGGATTTTATGAATATAGAAGAATTTAGGGTTTTGTATTTATTTATCTCTATTGGTTGGTTTAAAAGATGACACTTCTTTTCTAGATCTATTTTTAATATGTTTACTATTAATCCTATAAAAATATAGATTAATTTAATGTTATTAAAATTAAACTATGAATTATAAAAATATCATTTAGATAGCACTATTAAAACACTTTTTCTGGTTAATTAAAAATAATCTACGTTTAATATTCAATTAATAGCGGTAGGAGATCAATCTATTTCTATCATCTTATCGAATAACTTAAATCGCCCTTAACTATCTAGTTTTAATTTCTTTTAATTAAACCCGTCTCTTACCTTCTCTCATTAGATCTCTAGGGTGTTAACCTATCATTAAAATGATTAGTTTTTTAGATGATAAACTTAATAAGAAGAATTTAAATAATAAGAGATTAATATTTAAGCGCAAGAAAAGAAAACAATATAATATCCAACAAAATAGAGTAAATAGATACAAAAACCTAGAAAATAATTTAGTTACGCTTCATATTAATAAAAAGCAAAAATTTATTCATAGAAAAAAATAACTTACAAAGGAGTTAATCTCTCAAAAGAAAACCATAGAGTTTATTGCCAAGAGAGAGATATGAAACCTAAGGCTATACAAGTGCTTATATAGGGCTAAAAAAAATTCAAAAACAAGTAAAATAAGATACAAGAGAATCTACTTTCTAATAATTATGATAATCTAATCTAATTGCTCTGTTGGATACTGCTGTGAGCCTTTAGAATCTTCAAAAGATCAAACCCTACATGTCATATTAATCTATGTGGAAATACGATCATGCCCATAAAAAATCCCATTGAACGGCCCAAAATCGACTTCTGATCCGCCGCCGAATTTTGTTTTCATGGCTCCAAATTTTTTCTGTGTTTTTATCATCAATTTAAATGATTTTTTAGCATATAAAATCTTGAATATCTTGTTGTATCTCTATAGTTGCGTAGATCTCCGAATTGTTCCCAAATTTGGCATATATTTAGGCAGGTTGATTTGTTGCTTTTGATTTGATTTGGTTTCTCCATCTGCTTTGTTGTTGTGATGATTGATCCATCTCTATTTCTTGCAATCTTTGCTGAATTGTAATAATATTCCTAAATTTGTTCCAAATTTTCAAATCATCTTTTTATTTTCTAAATAATTCCCTTAAGTCTCCATTATACATAGGTAATCCTTCTTTTAGCACAATTTTCCGTCTTTTTTGCATCCAAGCCCTGTTATCTGTAATAATTCACAAAAAATACCCGGAACAGCATAATATATGATAATAACATGATAAACGGGTTAGAAAAATGTGCAATAAATTACACCTATCAAATACGCCCCACTTATCTTTTGCTAGTTCTCGAGCAAATCTAGGGTTTCAAACTCTAAACTAAACTAAATTACTATCTAATTAAATTCTACTCCTACTCCTATTTCTACTCTTATAAAAGAAAACAAAAAAAAACAAAAAAAGAAGATGAAAACTATATGCAAAGATAGGAATAGTTAAGAAAAATACGAAAAACAAGAGTTTAAAATTTACTAAATTTTCAGTCGTCATGAACCATGCCTTAATAGACTTTGATCTATGCCGAAAATTACTTTCTCGTCATTCTTCCAATCTTTCCTACCTATTTTGATTCTAAACATGATCATATACACCTACGTGTGTGGAAAAAAATTATCTCTACATTCGGTGAATTCAATTCAAGCTCTCATACTCTTACCCATAGCTCCCTATTACTTTTTAATGGACGGATCAAATTGATAGATTTGTTCCCACATTTTTCATGCGACCGTTAATTCTTCATGAGCCACTAACCAACCGATTACCGAATGTGATCATTTATTGGGTATAAATAGCGGTATCCTAATTTTGCAACACTTAAGGCACAGTAAATGATCACAAACCAGTTGGTCTAAGTCATTAGGTGATGAAGAACCCTTACTGAATTTTTTTTGCTATCTTGATAATTGCAAGACGGTGTTCATTTTTTTAATGATATTAATTTTTTTTTTCCGTATTAAGGCATTATAGATAAGAACACGGCATATCTCTTCTACTATCCCAACGTACAAGATGTGTGCATGTGCGTATAGTAGGGTATCAATATTCGAATGTTTAGACTCAAAAATAGGCTCTACTTATATCTTCTCAAACCTAGTAACTCCTTCATAATACTAGCCTTTTGGGAACAGCCTCATGACAACTTATTACTAGATCAATTTAACCATCTATTTTTCTTAAAATCTCTTTCTCTCTTTTATATACATTTTCGTTTTTTCATTTCTATTTTCAAAATTTTCTAATTTTCTAAAAATTTTATTTTTTTTATTTTGAAAATTAAAAACCATGTACAAAACCACCCCTCACACTTAAACTTGACAGTGTCCTCACTGTTTACTATCCCTTATTTTTTTCAAATAAATATATCAATACTTTTGCTAACCCGTAGGTTAATATTAACCACTCAAAATTTTTATCTACGATCATGCTAGAGTACTAAAATAAGTTGTAGCAATAAGTATCAATAAACACGCTAAAATGGATATGCAAAATATTGGTATAGTGTTTATACGCAGATGAAGAAAATTGTGATATGTGTTTTGCCGAAAAAACTAGTACAAAAATAAATGATGAAAATCTCAAAAAATTATGTAACTGTACCATCTTGTCGAAGTATTGGCTAATTGGATCAAATTCTAAAACACGAACATACGAAGTATAAATAAGTGACCCGGTTATAAGAGTTAAAGCCACAACTTCATCTTGCTTTTCAGTAGGATTGGTTTTAATAATAACTGAAAGTGGTGGAGGGTTTGGTTCGACTGTTAATGGCTCAAAAGGATACTCACAATTTCAAGGATGGTTTGGAAAATCTAAATCATTTATAAGATTAAGTTCATCCTTAAAAAAAATTTCAAAATTTTGATCAAAATATCCTTCTTCAAAATTAACCACCTTTTCATTATTCACTTCTTCTATTATAATAGGTGGATCTTTTTCATCAAATTTTTCGTCCAACAATTCTTTCACCTCTTCCTTAAATTGATGTTTGGGTTGACTATTATCTTCTAAAAATGTGGGATCCCATTCTAAATTTTCTTCAAAATTTTCATTATTCGTTCCTAATGAAGGTGTGGGTTCTCTATCAATAGTTTCCTCAGAAATTATATCTAAGTCAACGCTATCAAAATCATTAGTTTCCTTTACAGAAGCGGTTTCTATATCTAAAATTTCTCAAAATTTATTTCCGCTACTTTTATTTCATCAAAATATCTTCCTCAAAAATCTTGCAATCAGTTAAATCAAACATCTTAATCTCAAACGTATCATGAAATAATTCATTTTCATATAAATTTGTTGTTGGAGGCCGAATTGAAAATTCAAAATTTTGAGAGTAAATTTCAAACTTACTAGAATGAGACTCATCATCACTTCCTTCTTGCACCAATAAATCAGACTCATCTAAGCCACAAGATTTAAACGCGGATTCACAAATTGGGCACTCCTTATATCGCTCAATCTTCCTGGATATAAATTTGCATCCGCACATAAGGCACTTATGACTTAAACGTTTTTCGGTTATAGATTCCAAACCATAGTTATTCTCAACCACTTCCTCAATAGATTTGTTATGATGTTCTAAGCTGTTGGGAACAATCAAGCTTAGTTAGGTTTGCATTGAGATGGTCTCTTGCTCTTTCCTGTTGGCTATTGCAGTAGTTATTTGGCGAAGAAGAATTTCAATATTAGTTAATGATTGCTTAATTGGCATAATTTTATCTTGCATAATTGTAGCCAACCGCTGTTTAACACATGCACATCTCGTATTCTCATCATTATCAACGTCTAATAGTGGAAAAGTTCGGTATGGTTGATAATAATCTAATTGGATATTGTCATAAGGAGGGACAATATCATAGTATGGGTAAGATTGAAATTGGTGTTAGTCTATGAAATTAGAAAGATGAATGTTGGTTCGATTGTGGTGTAAGGTGAATTATAACCCCTCCTATATTTATTCATTCTAATATGATCGGCAAGTATTGGGTTAACTGGATAACATAGTTCATACAAGGTTGCTTGAGCATGTTCGTCAACCATTTTATTAGTCTCCAATTTTAACCGCAAGTATACGGTCGTGCAATCGTAATACTTAAGAGTCGATCCACAGAGAGGTGTGTTAACTACTTTTAAACTAAGTTAAAGAGTTAGAATTTTTTTTAAAAGTGCAGTTAAAAGTGGGATTTTTATGAATATAGAAGAATTTAGGGTTTTGTATTTATTTATCTCTATTAATTGGTTTAAAAGATGACACTTCTTTTCTAGATCTATATTTAATATGTTTTCTATTAATCCTATAAAAATATAGGTTAATTTAATATTATTAAAGTTAACCTATAAATTATAAAAATATCATTTAGATAGTTGTAATGATCCTGAATTTTCTGTACAAAATTTTACTTCTTAAAGTACAGAAAGGGTTTGCAAGCCTGAGCACAATTTAAAAGTTATTTTTATTTAAGAATAGCAAGAAATAACTTGTAGCTCATTGGTAAAATCTTGCACTGTTGTGACGTAGCCCCTGTGTTAAAATCCCATCAACCATATATATTTTTACTGATTTTTCTTTTAAACTTTTTGGAAGCCCAAAATTTTACATGTACTCTCCACATAAAATGAAAAGTCACAGAAAAACTAATATGTGGAAAATTGTATTAACAGCAAGAGAGACACGCGGCATTCATCTGACGGTCCCCCTCAACAAAATGGCCGGCGAGATGGGCAATAAGGCCGGCACTGCCGGGCCCTCCGTAGGTGAAGGTCTCCGTGTTTTGCCCACAAAACCCTTTGGCCTACCCCACTACCCCTGTTTTGTTTATTTTCCCTGCAATTATCCAGAGAATTAATATTTAGCTTTAAATCCAATTTTTAATGCATTTTTAATTCTTTCTTCATTTCCAAAATCCTATTTTTACACTATAAATACAACCCCATACTCTAGCCCTCTTCATTCTGAAACTTATTGTCAAAATTCTCAAAAAATTTCTAAGTCTAAGAAGAGTACAAGTAGAGTTATCCCTAGGTCAAATTCCGACGAGAATTCGAGACGTTTTCGGCGAACCCGTGACTCCACGAAGGCAACTACCCTCATCCTCTATCTCCCCTCTTTCCTTTAAACTTGTAGGTCCCATATCTCTTCTTCTCTTTCTACTATAAAACTTCTCTTTTCAAAACATGTCGGTAAGTGGAGTCATACCGATATTTGTTTCTAAAACCTTTGAAAATCATAATTCTTCTTAAGAATCACTTGTACTCATGTATATACCTTACTTGTAATCATTTAACTAATGTTTAGAAACTAATTTCACTCTAAAACTCCATGTTAAATAACTTTAATTAAGCTTTTACGTTTAAATACCATGAAATTTACATACAACATCTTTTAATTGTTTCGCTTAAAATTACCTTTAGAAAACCTCACGATATAATGACCTACCTCTCACATACACACATTTTGGATATAACACGATTCTCTTGAACAATATTTTTGTGGCAAAATACGACTTTTCATCAAATTACCTTAAACTATTAAAAACCTGGATTTCTTTAAATCGTGTTACTTAATTCTTTGCGACTATACCTTTACAACCCATTTTTGGGAACCTAGTTTAGATGGTGCGGATTATCGCATATTCTCGGGACTAGTAGGGCGAGATGCAGACCTCCACACGGAGCATACGATCTCGATGGAATTTTAATACAATTTTTAAAAAAAAAGAGGATTTCTATTTAATAATAAAAATTTATTTTTAATAATTATATAAATATTATCAAATTATATATTTTTAATATATAATAAAATCCCATATTTTCTAGAAAATAAACGAATGACAAGTTTCACTAAAATACCATCAAGTATCAATACAAGTCAAACTTTACACTAAAATACCTTGAACTATTCAAGCTATGTATATGTTCACTAATATATCCCATTCTCTAAAATTCACATTCATGACAATTCTAAATAATATAAATAATTACTTGAGATTTATTTTGAAAGTATATAAAATATTTTTCATAAAACTCCTCGAGATATATAAAATTATATTAAGGACTCTAGTAAATATAGGTTTAAGCGGGACCAATTCTCTTGAGCCTCAGGGAGGCGGAGAAAGTGGGTGCTTGCCTATTTAAGATAGGAAACTAAAACGGGGTTATCAATGGTAATTGTCCTGGAAAAAGACACAAATCCTGCCGTCCATGTACAGCAGTTACCGATAACTCCTAAACTTAATTCAGGATCCAAATTCTGTTTAAAGTGTCTGACTCAAGTCTAAGTCCAAATCAATCTGAATCCAATACAAACATGAATCCAAATCAACATGAATCTAAATATGAATACTTGAACATGAATACCAGAACAATATCAAAAATGCAACATAACTTGACTTAACCGAAGCATGGCTATATCTTGAACTTGACTACATGACTTCCGTTTACATCCCGAATCAATTTACATGAATAACTTATACCATGGTCTCGGCAAGTCTGATAACTACAATCAATACAATATACATTATGGGGTTTTAACGGGATAGATTGGTACGGAATGTATTATAAGTGGCATGATGATGGACACTAAAAGACACCTACATGAACATCATGTGCCGTTGTCCCGTGGGTTTTGACGGGGTCTTGTACTACGGGTTACCATAGTCCACGGGGAAAGTTGGATTCCTCTCGTATACACTGATACCTTCTGTATCAAGTTACAAAAAACTACGTTAGTATAACAAATATAAACCTGTACAATTTATAAGTTCCATTCTCTTTACTTGTCTATTCCATTCTATTTTTTTGGGACTTATAGAGCGCTAGTTCGCTGACGACATTCATGTTTCTTTCTTTCTTTGGAATGTTCATCAGGAGAACCCGACCCTTAGAAGACCGAACCCAGCCAGGAGTACTTAGAGCAGATCATCGAGCAGCACGACTTCTAGCTTTCACTTGTACATATTTCAGTTCATATGCCATTGTTTACGCATTGCTTTCCATCATTGTATTGTCCATTTCAAACCAGTTGTAATGTAAAGAAAGAATGTTAATAAAAGTTGATGTTATTATTACATCTCTTGTTATTCTTATGTATTCATTTATATTGCTTATTTACGCTTAACGTGTTTGCTTCTGAGTAAATACGTCGCGGCCCGTCATGTTTACTTCCCCGTACACTGGGAAGCGGGACTTGACAGGTTTTGTTGGCGGCCCATGCAGGTCAGTTCTGCATGGAAACCAAAGCAATATATCATAAGAATTATAAGAATCGGTTATTATATATTCTTTACATTACAATTCCTTGAATCTATCTTAACCCTACATTTTCTCTCAAGGTTATGGATTCCCCAAACAACACGAGTACGAACATCAATGGAAACACTCTACCTCTTCTACCACCACCACCACCACCACCTACCGTAGCAGCTCCTATCAACGAGCAGACGGTATTTCTTGAGGCAATAAAGAGCCTTTTGGAAGGTCAGCAGCAGCAGACTGCTATCCTCTTGCACCGCCCAGAGACTGAGGCGCCCGGAGTCAAACAATTCCGTATTGCACCCTAAGAACTTTTTTAGGAAAGAGAGCCCATTAGAGGCAGAGGAATGGGCTCAGACCATTAAAGATGATCTGGCAGCAGCATCAGTGCCAGAGATTGCTTGGATGAGAGTTGTGAAGCTGCAACTCACAGAAAACGCTAGAGTATGGTGGAAGGCTGAAGAAAGCCGTCTTGCCCAGCCGATTGAATGGAAAACTTTTCGCGACATGTTCGACGCGAAATATTTCCTTGAAACAGCCCGTTTCGACATGGAATAGCAGTTCATACACTTGCAGCAAGGTTCAATGTGGAACAAATATATGGATGAATACGATGCTGAGTTTACCATGCTTAGCAGGTTTGCTACACACCTCATCCCGACTGCTGAGATCCGGGTAAGAAGATTTCAGCAAGGATTGGACCCAGAGATCCAAGTAGCATTAGCTACAGTGGATTTCCCAACCCGGAGACCCAAGCAGCATTGCATTGAAGGCTGCCCGACGATATGAGGCAGTAGTGAAGAAGAAGGGCAAATCTCAGACTGCCGGTGTAAAGCGCCCTGCCACTCAGATGGCAGGAGGAGCCTCTTCCAGGCCACCTTTTGAACCCAAGAGACCGGAAGTTTTATTTAACCGGCCAAGTCCAGATTTTGCTTCTATTGCAAGAGAGATGGACACAAGGTAAAGGACTACAAATGTGCAAACGGCCTGTGCTTAGTTTGTGGAGCAACCACTCACGACATCGGAACTGTTCGTCGCCGAAAGAAGCGTCCGGGACGTTGGAACGTCTGGCCTAAACTTTGGCGGGCAGATACTATTTGGTTTTATCCGTCCACCTCTCCGACGATACCAAGTTGATTTATGGCACCGTGTATCGGAGGTTTGGACAGATGCGGCCGTTGTAGCAGACTTCGTCAGATTCCCCCTCGTTGTGAGGGGTTTTTGATTATGGGGACGCTCTTCCCTGCAGGCGCAAGCCCCTGCAGTTAATTACGTTACCGTGTAGCGATAACCACTTTCTCCTGCTTCAGAAGGTCACTTTGTGTCATTTGTGTTTTTTATATTTTTGGTTGCCCGTGGATTGTATACGGAGACTAATTTATGTTGTCGCACGTAGGGCGTGGATTAGTCCAAATCTGTATTTTCTTAGATTTGGATTTGGGTTGGTTTAAGAATCACTAATCTTGTTTTAGATTAAGATCAACTCAAACATTTGTTGAGAATACGTTAGTATACTCTTAGACTAAGATTTACTCAACAGGATTTTCTTTAGTTTATAAGGACGTCACGGTCCGCAATTTAGTTTTTAGGGACATTGCGGTCTGCAATTTAGTTTTAAGGACATTGTTGTCCATTGGGTTTAAGGATATCGTAGTCCATGAGTTTAAGGACCTCATAGTCCATAGAGTTTAGTTTAGGGACGTTCCATTGGGTTTAAGGACATCGTAGTCCATGAGTTTAAGGACCTCATAGTCCATAGAGTTTAGTTTAAGGACGTTACGGTTCCATGGAGTTCTGGTTGTCGGGACCCGCCACTTCTCTGAAGACGTGAAGAATTACAACGACACATATCAGAGGTGTGAAGAGATGTACCCTTGAACCAATATTGGTTGGGAGATCTGTAATCAGGTTTGGGACTAAGACCAGTTAAAGAGTTTGTGAGCACATGGGCTTGGTTGATCTGAATTAGGGACTTGTGGCCAACTTGGGCTCAGTCCACTCGGTTCTGAATAAAGTGTTTGAACACTTGTTTGGGCTTGGTCTCTTTTTTGTTCAACAATACTGAACATTGATTTAGGTTCAGACAACCTTCTTTTTCTTTGTTGTTTTCTTTTTTATTGAGTATTGAACACTCTTTATGGCGCTGATCTCTATGTACAGAGCGCTCTCTTTTTTTGTTTTTTATTGAGTGTTGAACACTCTTCATGGCGCTAGGCTCTTCTTGAGGAGCGCAGAGAGCTCTGTGTTAAGTAGCGCCCACGTGAGGGGCACGTGGAGCGCTTAGCGCTGAGCTCCGGCATTTGGAGCGCCAGCATTTGGAGCGCTTGGCGCCGAGCGCCAAACTTAGAGCGCTTGGCGCTGTGCGCCAAACTTAGAGCGCTAAAGCGCTTCTTATAAAATAGCGCCCACATAAGGAGAGTGTGGAGCGCTGGACGCTGAGCGCCAGACTTGGAGTGCTAAGACGCTGAGCGCAAGACTTGGAGCGCTAAGGCGCTTATTTTAAAATAGCGCCCACATGAGGAGCGCGTGGAGCGCTAGGCGCTGAGAGCCAGACTTAGAGCGCTAAAGCGCTTCTTTAGCAGTTCTGATTAGTTTTGTGCTCTGAGAATTAAATTCTCGTTTATAAGAGATTTTGTCTCATGGATCTAAGAACTAAGTTCTTCTTTATGAGGAGATGCTACGATCTCTTTTGTTTTTCCTTACGAGAGACTTTGTTTCATGGATCTAAGAACTAAGTTTCTCTTTATGAGGAGATGCTACGATCTCTTTTTCTTTTGTGAAAGACTTCGTCTTATAGATCTGTGATCTAGAAAAAGAACTAAGTTCTTCTGATATGAGAGTTAAACTCTCACATATGGAGGAGATGCTATGATCTCTCTTCTTTTTATTTACCTTGAAAAAGGTTCTTCTTCTTAGAGCTTTCTCTTCTCTTTTTCTTTTCCGAGAACTCGAAATTTATGGGGGTTTCTATGTTTTTCTCTTTCTTTTTTTTAGAAAGAAGGATCATTGTTCGTTGGGACCCACCACCTCTCCGACGACACTGAAAGATTACAGCGCCATATATCGAAGGTGTGGAGAGATGTACCCTTTGAAACATGTCCCACTCATCAGGGGGGAAGAACAGGCTGGAGCTTAAGCTTCCCGCTGCTGAAAAAGGCTTCTTTGGGTTTGCGCACGTGCGTCGCACGTGTTGGGTGCACATGTTTGCACGTAGCGTATATGGAGCTTGTGCATATGCGCATTATGGGTGGGCAGCTATAGCCCTAACTTGGAGAACTAAGCTCCTTCGAGGATTGAATCCTCGCACGTGGTCCGCACGTGTGTTGCACGTGGCGCATATGGTGCTTGTGCATATGCGCATTATGGGGGGCGGCTATGGCCCTAACTTGGAGCACTAAGCTCCTATGGAGAACTAAGCTCCTTTGAGAATTGAATTCTCCACCTTTTCTAAGAAGTATCCCCTCTTATTTATATGGGAGTGATAGAGAAGGGATCTCTCTCTTTTCCGATGTGGGACTAAAAATGTATCATCTATGTATTAGAGCATTACTTAGATTACACGTACATAGCACATTTGCTCATAACTTTTGATCCCGGATGAATTATGAGGCCCATAATATATCAAATCGAAGGATTTTTTGAGACGCTTTCAATACCATTAGAATTTAGCTAGTTCTCATTCGGTAGTTTATCAAAATACAGCCCGGAAAATACTGTTTTGCATTTTCTTAAGCGTATCGCTGTCATTTGATACCTTGGGCTCTTTTGCACAGAAAATTTTGGCGGGAAAAAATGCCCCCCACTACTTTGCCCACGTAAGTGTGTACGTGGGTGAAGTAGTGCAGAGTTATGCATGACCATAGAATTGAGGACTTAGAAGGCAAGTTTAGGATCCTTGTAGCCTATGACTTTTTTCATTTTCATGAACCGTAAGGGTCTCAAGAAGTTTTTTTTTCTCCCTATGATTCGAGAGGATCTCATAGGTGTATATTCTCCCTAGAAATCGTGAGGATTTCTAAGTGTTTATCGCCACCGTGAGTCGTAAGGATCTCACTCGGGTATTTTTTTTTCTTCATTTTAGTGGCATGTAACATTTGCAAATGTGGCCCGTAGATGGTCCATCTTGACTTCCTTGCACGGCAATGATGGCTTAGAAAACAGGTTCATATATTCCGCCTACTTTTCAACTTTATGACCATGAGGGTCTCATAAAGACTTTTCTCTCTACGAGTCGAGAGGATCTCATAAAGACTTTAGGCTGAGAACATTTTTTTTGCGTCAGCCTAAAGATGCTGCGGTTTGTAGTAGTTTTAGAGACGTTTCGGTCCGTCGCTAGTTTTAGGATATTGTGGTCCATTGTTAGTTTAGGGACGTTTCGGTCCATTGTTAGTTTAGGGACGTTTCGATCCGTTGTTTCCATTTTGGAGACAACGGTTTCGCTAGATACTAGTTATAGAGTTTGGGCTTGGGAAGATAGCGAGCGGACATAGGCGTCGTAATTTATCGTTGACCTAGGTCGTGACTCATCAGTCGTAGTATTTTTTCAAGAACCGTGAGAGTCCCACCGGGCGTGCCAGAATCTGTTCGCCGCCGAAAGACGCGGCCGGGGCGTTGGGACGTCCGGCCTGAACTTTGGCGGGCAGATGGTATTTGGTTTTATCCGTCCATCTCTCCGATGATGCCAAGTTGATATATGGAACCGTGTATCGGAGGTTTGGACAGATGCGGTCGTTGTAGTAGACTTCGTCAGATTCCCCCTCGTTGTGAGGGGTTTTTGATTGTGGGGACGCTCTTCCTTGCAGGCGCAAGCCCCTGCAGTTAATTACGTTACCGCGTAGCGATAACCACTTTCTCCTGCTCCAGAAGGTCACTTTGTGTCGTGTGTGTTTGTTTTATTTTTGGTTGCCCGTAGATTGTATATGGAGACTAATTTATGTTGTCGCCCGTAGGGCGTGGATTAGTCCAAATCCGTATTTTCTTAGATTTGGGTTTGGGTTGGTTTAAGGATCACTAATCTTGTTTTAGATTAAGATCAACTAAAACGTTTGTTAAGAATACGTTAGTCTACTCTTAGACTAAGATCTACTCAACAGAGTTTTCTTTAGTTTATAAAGACGTCGCGGTCCGCAATTTAGTTTTTAGGGACGTTGCGGTCCGCAATTTAGTTTTGAGGACATTGCGTTCCATTAGGTTTAAGGACATCATAGTCCATGAGTTTAAGGACATCATAGTCCATAGAGTTTAGTTTAGGGACGTTACGGTCCATTGGGTTTAAGGACATCATAGTCCATGAGTTTAAGGACCTCATAGCCCATAAAGTTTAGTTTAAGGACGTTGCGGTCCATGGAGTTTCTGGTTGTCGGGACCCGCCACCTCTCTGAAGACGTTGAAGAATTACAATATCAGAGGTGTGAAGAGATGTACCCTTGAACCAATATTGGTTGGGAGATTTGTAATCAGGTTTGGGACTAAGACCAGTTAAAGAGTTTGTGAGCACATGGGCTTGGTTGATCTGAATTAGGGACTTGGGGCCAACTTGGGCTCAGTCCACTTAGTTCTGAATAAAGTGTTTGAACACTTGTTTGGACTCAGTCCACTCATTTTGAATAAAACGTTGAACATTTGTTTGGGCTCAGCCCCCTTTAATTCAATAATGCCGAGCATTGATTTGGGTTCTGACACCCCTTTTTCTTTTTGTCTTTTATTGAGTGTTGAACACTTTTTATGGCGTTGGGGCCTTATTTACAGAGTGCATTGTAATTCCTTAGTGCCCACGTGAAAAACACGTGGAGCGCTTGCCGCTGAGCGCCAGACTGGGAGCGTTACAACGCTTCTTATAAAAGGGCGCCCATATGAGGAGCACATGGAGAGTTTGGCACTGAGCGCCATACTGGGAGCGCTAAGGCGCTTCTTATAAAATGGCGCCCATGTGAGGAGCACGTGGAGCGCTTGGCGCTGAGCGCCAGACTTGGAGCACTAAAGCGCTTATTATAAAATAGCGCCCACGTGAGGAGCACGTGGAGCGCTTGGCGCTGAGCGCCAGACTTGAAGCGCTAAAGCGCTTCTTTGGCAGTTCTGATCAATTCTGTGCTCTGAGAATTAAGTTCTCGTTTATAAGGAGATACTATGATCTCTTCTGTTTATTGTGAAAGACTTTGCATTGTAGATCTGTGATCTAGAAAAAGAACTAAGTTCTTATGATGTGAGAGTTAATTGGCAGTTCTGATCAATTCTGTGCTCTGAGAATTAAGTTCTCGTTTATAAGGAGATACTATGATCTCTTCTGTTTATTGTGAAAGACTTTGCATTGTAGATCTGTGATCTAGAAAAAGAACTAAGTTCTTATGATGTGAGAGTTAACTCTCAAATATGGAGGAGATGTTATGATCTCTCTTCTTTTTGTTTACCTTGAAGAAGGTTTTTCTACTTAGAGCTTGCTCTTCTCTTTTTCTTTTCTGAGAAGTTGAAACTTATAGGGGGTTTCTCTGTTTTCTTCTTTTGATTTGAAAACTATGGGGAGCTTTTTTTCTGCAAGACTTGAAGTCTTTGGTCATTTATATAGGGGAGGCTGATTTGTTGAATCAGTTAAGGAAATCTCTCATTGAGAGATTTCTTAATGATTTGGGTGTGTTGCCCACCATTAGATCTTTGATCCAAGGGCCTCTGTCTTACAGAAGACATTTTTCTTATTTTTAGCAAGATTGGGAAAATATTTTCCCATACAAAACTTATTCTGTATCTTGGTGATTTTTAATCACCATTGGATCTTTGATTCAATGGTACTCTGATTTACAGAGCACCATCTTTCTGGTTTAGAAAGATTTGAGGAGTGTTTCCTCAATCAGAATTTAATACTGGTAATTTGATGATTTATTATCTTCGTTGGATCTTTGATCCAATAGTGGAGAATATTTAGTTCTAGCGCTGGCGCTCTCGTGCTTTGCACGTGAGGCGCTGCCTCAGAGTCTTTGAATCTTGGCACTGGCGCTCTCGTGCTTTACACGTGAGGCGCTGCCTCAGAGTCTTTAACTCTTAGCGCTGGCGCTCTTGGAGCTAGCGCTCTTATGAGGCGCTGCCTCATTTCAAATTTCAAATTTTGAATAGAGCTTTGCTCTCTGATTGGGGGAAACAGGAACATGTCCACATAGATGCAACCCAGTCCAAGCACACATCACCTTTCCGCAGCGGCCAGCCATTCAGGCTCATGAACCTCGTCTTGCCCTACATGCTGCACCTCCTCATGGACCTCCTGCATAGCCTCCTCGTCAGTTCCACCAAGCAATGAGGAACATACCTCAAAAGCAGAGAAACATACCCTAAGGACAGATGAATGTGCCTCCAGTTAGGAAGAATGTACCTCGGCGTCAGGCTTTCACTTTAACGGCCATAGAAACCGAAGCTGTAGGTCAGGGTAACACTGTTAATCTTTCTTCTTTCAAAACCTTTGCATCCTTTCGAACATATTTTTTCATGCACTTTCAATAGTTCTTTCACCACCATCAAATTTTCTTGAATCTGTTACAACTTCCTTCTATAAATTTTGAGGACGAAATTTTTATAAGGAGGGCAGAATGTAACGACCATGAATTTTCTGTATAAAATTTTTCTTCTTAAAATACAGAAAGGGTTTGCAAGTCTGAGCACAATTTAAAATTTATTTTTGTTTAAGAACAGCAAGAAATAACTTGTAGCTCATTGGTAAAACCTTGCACTGCTGTGACGTAACCCTTATGTTCGAATCCCATCAGCCACATATATTTTTACTGATTTTGCTTTTAAACTTTTTGGAAGTCCAAAAGTTTACACACGCTCTACACATAAAATGAAAAGTCACAGAAAAACAAACATGTGAAAAATTGTATTAACAGCGAGAGGGACACGTGGCATTCATCCGACGGTCCCCCTCAACAAAATGCCCGGCGAGATGGGCAATATGGCAGGCACCGTCGAGCCCCCATAGGGGATGGTCTCCGTGTTTTGCCCACAAAACCCCTTGGCCTTCCCCACTACCCATGTTCAGTTTATTTTCACTGCAATTATCCAGAGAATTAAAAAAAAAAATTAATCCAATTTTTAATGCATTTTTAATTCTTTCTTCAATTCCAACACCCTAATTTTACGCTATAAATACAACCCCATATCCTAGCCCTCTTCATTATGAAACCTATTGTCAAAATTCTCAAAAAAATTCTAAATCTAAGAAGAGTACAAGTGGAGTTAGCCTTAGGTCAAATTCCGACGAAGATTCGAGACGTTTCCGGCGACCCTACGACTCTACGAAGGCTACTATCCTCATCTTCTACCTCCCCTATCTCCTTTAAACTTGTAAGTCACATATCTCTTCTTCTCTTTCTACTATAAAACTTCTCTTTTTCAAAATATGTCGGTAAGTGGAGTTATATCGACATTTGTTTCTAAAACCTTTGAAAACCACAATTCTTCTTAAGAATCACTTGTACTCGTGTATATACCTTATTTGTAATCATTTAACTAATATTTAGAAACCAATTTCACTCTAAAACTCCATATTAAATAACTTTAATTAAGTTTTTACGTTTAAATACCATGAAGTTTACATACAACATATTTTAATTGTTTGGCTTAATATTACCTTTAGAAAACCTCATGAGGTAATGACCTACCTCTCACATACACGCATCTTGACATAACACGATTCTCTTGAACAATATTTTTGTGGCAAAATACAACTTTTCATCAAAATACCGTAAACTATTAAAAACCCGGATTTCTTTAAATTGTGTTACTTAATTCTTTGCGATTATGCCTCTATAACCCATTTTGGGGAATCCGGTTTGGATGGTGCGAATTATCGCACATCCTCGGGACTAGTAGGGCGAGATGCAGACCTCCTCACGGAGCATATGATCTCGATGGAATTTTAATACAATTTTTAAGTAAAACGAGGATTTCTATTTAATAATAAAAATTTAATTTTAATAATTATCTAAATATTATCAAATTATATATTTTTAATATATAATAAAATTCCATGTTTTTTTAGAAAATAAACGAATGACAAGTTTCACTAAAATACCATCAAGTATCAATACAAGTCAAACTTTACACTAAAATACCTTAAACTATTCAAGCTATGTATATGTTCACTAATATACCCCATTCTCTAAAATTCACATTCATGACAATTTTAAATAATATAAATAATTACTCGAGGTTTATTTTGAAAGTATATAAAATATTTTTCATAAAACCCCTCGAGATATATAAAATTATATTAAGGACCCTAGTAAATATAGGTTTAAGCGGGACCAATTCTCTTGAGCCTCAGGAAGCCGGAGAAAGTGGGTGCTTGCCTATTTAAGGTAGGAAACTAAAACAGAGTTATCAATGGTAATTGTCCTGGAAAAAAACACTAATCATGCCGTCCATGTGCAGCAGTTACCGATAACTCCTGAACCTAATTCAGGATCCAAATTCTGTTTAAAGTGTCTGAGTCAAGTCTGAGTCCAAAACAATCTGAATCCAATCCAAACATGAATCCAAGTCAACATGAATCTAAATATGAATACTTGAACATGAATACCAGAACAATATCAAACATGCAACATAAGTTGATTTGACCGAACCATGGCTATATCTTGAACTTGACTACATGACTTCCGTTTACATCCTGAATCAATTTACATGAACAATTTATACCATGGTCTTGGCAAGTCTGATAACTACAATCAATACAATATACATTACGGAGTTTTAACGGGGTAGATTGGTACAGAATGTATTATAAGTGGCACGATGATGGACACTAAAAGACACCTACATGAACATCCTGTGTCGTTGTCCTGTGGGTTTTGACGGGGCCTTGTACTACGGGTTACCATAGTCCACGGGGAAAATTGTACTCTTCTCGTATACACTGATATTTTCAGTACCAATATACAAACAACTACGTTAGTATAACAAACATAAACCTGTACAATTTATCTGTTCTATTATCTTTACTTGTCTATTCCATTATATTTTATGGGACTTACAAAGCGCTAGTTCGCTGACGACATTCCTGTTTTTTTCTTTCTTTGGAATGTTTGCCAGAAGGTCCCTCCCCTCAGGAGACCGAGCCTAGCCAGGAGTACTTGGAGAAGATCATCGAGCAACACGACTTCTAACTTTCACTTGTACTTATTTCAGTTCATATGCTATTGTTTAGGTATTGCTTTCCATTATTGTATTTTCTTTTTCAAAACAGTTGTAATGAAAGAAAGAATGTTAATAAAAGTTGTTGTTATTATTACATCTCTTGTTATTCTTGTGTATTCATTTATATTGCTTATTTACGTTTAACGTGTTTATTTCTGAGTAAATACGTCGCGGTCCGTCACGTCTATTTCCCCGTACACTGGGAAGCGGGCCGTGACAATAGCAATATTAAAACATTTTTTCTAGTTAATTAAAAATAATCTACTTTTAATTTTTAATTAATAGCGGTAGGTGATCAATCTACTTCTATCATCTTATCGAATAACTTAAATCACCCTTAACAATCTAGTTTTAATTTCTTTAATTAAACTCGCCTCTTACCTTTCCTTATTAGATCTCTAGGACATCAACCTATCATTTAACCTAATAAGTTTTTTAGTGTTTTCATCTTTCCTTAATTTTCTTTCTAGACGTCAACTATCATTAAAAAGATTAGCTTTTTAAATGATAAACTTAATAAGAAGAATTTAAATAATAAGAGATTAATATTTAAGCGTAAGAAAAGAAAGCAATATAACATTCAACCAAATAGAGTAAATAAATACAAAAACCTAGAAAATAATTTAGTTACGCTTCATAATAATAAAAAGCAAAAATTTATTCATAGAAAAAATAACTTACAATGGAGTTGATCTCTCTAAAGAAAATCCTACAGATTATTGTCAAGAGAGAGATATGAAATCCTAAGGCTATACAAGTGCTTATATAAGGCTAAGGAAGATTGGAGAATAAGTAAAATAAGATACAAGAGAATCTGCTTTCTAACAATTATGATAATCCAATCTAATTGCTCTGTTAGATACTATTGTGAGCCTTTAGAATCTTCAAAAGATGAAACCCTACATGTCATATTAATCTATGTGGAAATATGATCATGCCCATAAAAAATCTCATCGAACGGCCCAAAATCGACCACTGATCCGTCGCCGAATTTTTTTTTATGGCTCCAGATTTTTTCTGTTTTTTTATCGTCAATTTAGATGATTTTTTAGCATATAAAATCTTGAATATCTCACTATATCTCTGTAATTGCGTAGATCTCTGAATTGTTCCCAAATTTGGCATATAATTAAGCAGATTGAATTGTTGCTTTTGATTTGATTTGGTTTCTCTATCTGATTTGTTGTTGTGATGATTGATTCACCTCTATTTGTTGCAATCTTTACTGATTTGTAATAATATTCCCAAATTTGTTCTAAATTTGCAAATTGTCTTTTGATTTTCTGAATAATTCTCTTAAGTCTCCATTATACTCAAGTAATCCTTCTTTTAGCACAATTTTCCGCCTTTTTTTGCATCCAAGCCCTGTTATCTGTAATAATTCACAAAAAATACTCAGAACAACATAATATATGACAATAACATGATAAATGGGTTAAAAAAATGTGCAATAAATTACACCTATCATAATCATTTCATCCAAGCTTTGAAACTCTCTGTGTGGGACTCTAAAGACTCGACAATACGCTGGAAGTAGGTCTAGATCAATTCCGATTGATCTGAAACAATTTCATATCAATCCTTTCATGGGTTCGACCCACGAACCGTCAGCGGTACTTGCTGCACGTAACGGCTATCCAGGTATTGAACGAAAAGAAAATCAACAAGAAAGCCTGTCTGAACCCCTAATAAGCCTATCGGTGACAGTCTTTGTATAGTCCGGTCTCTTCGTCTAGGATATCGCATATTGGATCTAGGGGTAGAAACCGTTAGATCCCTAATAACGTAATTAGTCGTGCTGACTGATGACTCATAACCCTGAGAGATACAACTGATAACACTTATCAGTTTATCTCACATAATGTGGCTACAGACTTCTGGTTATAGTCATGTCCTGCACAACGCGACATCTACTCCTTATACCGGGAAAGACGAATCCCTTCCGATCGCTCATTGCCTCTATGTAGCTCGGAACTGCACGCAACTAAAACCTGTTTGCATGATTCAGTAGAGCTGTGGTAGGGTAGTAATTTAAGTACAGTGGGAACTACATAAGACACTATGACAATCTCAGGTCTACAGACTACTCCGTACTTATATCACAAGAGAACTGCTATCTGACATTTGTACAATACCACTCAGGAGTTCTCAGGTGTGTCCATCTTGTGTACTCATCTAATGAGCACGTGTATACAATCCTTGGTGTCAAACACCAATAGCTATGGGATCAGCTTTCGCCCTCCAACCTGGTTAGGAAACATACACACTAGTCTAAACTGGAGTACCGATGCCCAGCCTCGATACTCCTACGACTAGGGACATTTAAGGATATGCTTATCGACTACCCAGGCCCCACTAGTATGATCTCCATTATCGTCCTGGTAGTTAAGCAAAATCCTAAGGGCTTTATCTCATGTCTAAACGATGCGTGATAATGAATAAAACGTATTATATGAAAGATAAAGACAAACCAGATAGCATACTATCATCTCAAGTAAGACTGTTTTCCATATAGGTCCTCCTTCAATTACGTAATTGTCATCTTGCAATTACAATAATTGCCTTGAGGTCACTATATCCAACAATCTCCTACTTGCACTTAAGACTAATTATTGCGGTATCGCATACCCAACTTCTATACTAACAGTTTCACAAACTGTGTTCGAGAACCAGCCTCAATAAGTGGATCCGGCACAACGCTTCTTTCTGTTTCTCCATGTATCTCAACTTCGCGGAGATCCAATATCTCCCAAACTGAGCGATACTTGCATTAGTATTTGCCTAAATAGACGATGGGATCATGTTCATAAATAAACAATTATATCCAGCAAATTCTCAGACGGTATCTTTTGCTGATTCACAATCAGCATCTAGCGCCTCAACTACCTCAATATTTCTCTTGGAACTTCTTCCAATATACTGCTCCTCAGAAGAGGGTAAACTGTATAATTCACGACAGACGTTTTTTCATCCTTGTCACTTTGGAAGTTGGAGTCAGCAATCGCCTCCAGAAGTAGGCTGCCATTACCATATTACAAGAACATCTCATATGTTTTCCAATGCTTTCGTTTCTCTAGGATTGGATTAATATCCGCTTATTACAACAATTGTAAAAGCATTATCCGGTCTGGTACATGACATGGTATGAATGACCCAACTGCCGAAACAAGTGGAAAGTCACTCATATGAGTCCCTCTCCTCATCAGTCCTGAAGACATCTCTTTAGAGAGGGTGGCTCCACCTTATATGGGTACACTATCCCGTTGGGAGTTGTACATTCTAAACCCCTTTCGAATGGTACTAGAGTACCTGAATTGGGAAAATCCTAAAACATACTAGATCTATCCGTATAGACCGAATCACCAGAATTTACGATATCTTTTATCCAAGTCCCATATTGATAAACATCTGTAACTACCAATGCTTAACCGATTTGTAGTATAGGAACATCACTTCTTATCAGAAGAATGCCATCCATATTCCATATGACATTATTGACATTCCACCCTACAACCTTCTTTTAGATCTCAGGTTCATCTTTCTTTTTGATGAAGTCAAACACTTTGACTGTAACACCAAAAACAGATGATCTTTCTCTGCCATGCCTGCTTTGTTCTACAAATAGACTTAAGCAAATCGCACACTATCCGTTGCTCCCACTAACTATGACAATTCTCCGACAGAGTCATATACACTTACACTTCTAAATCATTTATTTAGAAAGACGTTATAGTCATCCACCTGCTAGATATCATGGTTAAGGAAACATTCGTGACAAATTATACTCATACGGACTTCAACTTAGACACTGTAGCAGCAGTTTCATCACAATCCATATCGGGTATTTGATGAAAAACCGTTTACAATAATTCCTAGTTTTATAAGGTCACTACCCTTCCAATCGCACTGATCTCGAAAGATATACTTACTCCTTTGGGGTTTATCCCATAAGGAGTACGCAACAAAGTCCATACTTTGTTGCGGTGTATGGATTCCATTCTGGATAACTTGGTATCCGACCATCAGTCGGAAGTCATACTTCCCATGGCCTGTTAATAACTAGTAAGGTCATAATGTTATGATCCAAGCCTCTTTGTCACCTTCTACGAGCAAACCGAAGTATCTCTCGGATGGCTGAGATTACCTACTAAATCTGCCGAGTTGCTAAGGTTTTTCAAAATTAATAGAGGTATCTTAGCATCACTCATCATGGAGCGCACCCATATATAGGCAATCTGAGAGAATCACATTCTTAATACTGAATACATGGCGTAAGTATCAACATCTTCAAACACTTCAAAGACTCATGATACTACAAACGTCTGGTTCTCTACTTTGTCCCTATACTCTTTGAAGTTCTTACTGCTTTGCATTTTGCGTTTCAACAAGAAAGCGCATCCAAAATTAGAGTACTCAAAAAGTAGATAGAATGAAGTAAGAGAACCGACGCTTTGTCCCAAAGAACAACGAACAATACACATCCTATGTATATGTCCTCAGAGTTCACTAATTCATAATCTGTGTGTTATAATTTAAGAAGTGTATTTTGGTTAAAAATATCAGTTCCGTTATTCTTTGCACCTTACCTAATCAACACTTGATGTAGGTAAATGTTAATGATACTGTTTTAAAAAATATATCCCACTTTATCAAATAAAGAGGCAGATATACGAGTTTTTAAAAGTTGGTGCATTATAACAGCTATTCAAAACATTCACCATTAGGTAAACCTGGTGATTTCCCTAATAGCAACAATTGCTCCGAGTTCCGACATTGGGGAATAGATCACCAATTTTCCAGTACTTAACTCCCTCTCACCTTCTGTAATATCTTACAGATGTGGGGTTTTAATCCGGTATTGATATACCCAGGAGTTAAAAGGGTCTGAGAAACAGTTTTCAATCATAACCACTCAGAAAAATTGAAACATTAAATGTTTCAAGGGGTTTTCGGGTGTCCCTTGTATTGCCTCTATAATACCCAAGCTACCGACAGTAGTTGTAATGTCCTTTCCCTCACAATTATCCCTTTCAGTGTCTCTCCATCTTACTTTCTGTGTATCAGACTTGTGCTAGTTGGTTTTCTTCTCTCCATTCTTATCAGCACTAGCGTTAGGATTGGAAGAATACTGTCCAATAAGCACAACTGGTATACACTCCTTACTCATAAGGAGCTCTCAAACTTGAGATAAGGTAGAAGGGAAAGACAAATGAACAATTCATCCACTCCAGAATCAATGGCCATCCCCATAATGAAACAATTTCTTTGGGTTCGCATCTAACTATACGTTAACCTCCAAAAAATATGGATCTCTGTATCGAATACAGAGAGTTCTGGAGTAAGTGAAAAGAAAGTGGGAGGGATAAGGTCATTTGCGACATTGTCGCGAATTAGGGTAGAAATGACACACTAAAAGCCATTGATCGTAAAAAGGTCCAGTTAAAATTTGGTTTATGAGTTTTAGTTTAAGGTAAGTCAAAAGTCACTGCCAGAGAGAGAGAAAAAACACTCGTCATGCACTCTAGTCAAGATTAGATTAGCTTATATTTTCATCTAATCAGGATGGCTCCCATTGTTCTATCGAATCCTCCTTCAACCCCTAAAAGAAGAACTAGCCGGGAATATTTATAGAAAATTTCCTAAGAGTAACTATTACTCATAGTGAGAATCGGGATCCAAACTATCATGACGTGGTTGTTAGGAATATGTATGACCTAGAGGCCATTATTGTTGATATAGTGGATGCTTGGACATATATATAGAGGATTTTCTTGCTCGACATGATAGTATGCTATCTGGTTACATTTATCTTAACATGTAGACTGATATCTTTATTCTTTTTGTCTCTTACATGTTGATAAAGCCCTTAGGATATGTACTTGATTACCAGGATTATGATGAGATCATACTAGTGGGGCCAAGGTGGTCCAAAAGTACATCTTTTAATCAGTTCCTAGACGAAGGAATATCGAGACGAAGGCATCGATGTTCCAGAGTAGACTAGTGTGTATGTTTCTTGTCCCTTGGTGGGCGATGGTTGATCCCATAACCATCGGTGTATGACATCAAAGATTGTACACAGGTGCTCGTTAGAAAATGGGTACACCGAATGGACTGGCCGAGGACTCCTAGTTGGTATTATACCTATCGTCATATAGCAGTCCTCTGGTGACACTGGTACAGGTTAGTCTGTAGATCCGAGATCGTCATAGAGTCTTGTGTGGCTCCAATTGTGATTTGATTTCCTCCCTACTACGCTCAAGAAGAGTTTTGAAAACAGGTGGATTTTAGGTACAGTCCCGAGTCACATGGAGGCAATGAGCGATAGGAGGGGTTTCGTCTCTCCCGGTATTGGGGATTGATGTTGCGCTATACTTGATTGGCTATAACTCGAAGTCCCTGGTCAGGGCTGCTGCTGAGATTTACTGATAAGAGTTATCAGTAGTTTCTCAAACCGTTATAGGCTAGACATCGGCATGACTTATCACGTTACTTGGGTCTGACATTTACCACGCCTAGACATGATATGTGGAATATCAGACGAAGAGACCGGACTGTACGGTAGTGTTACTGATATGCTTTATGGAGAGTATGGACAAGCTTGCTTGTTGATCTTCATATCGCTCAATACCCGGGTAGCCGTTACGTCCAGCTAGTACCGCTGACGGCTTGTAGGTGACTGATATGATTATCACCTACTGCTGACGTATTGACAAGTTTTTAGAGTCCCACACAGAAGTTCCTTGGTTCAAGTGAAACGAAGTAGGACACATTTGTGATATGTGTGGGCCCGATTAAATACGTGTATGTGATACCGTATTGTAATCTGACAGTTATCTGTTATTGGTTAGGTTATATGTGATATAACCATATTGTCGAATCAAATGTTGATTTGATAATGTGATAAACAGATAAATGATATTAGTCGGTCATATGTGATATGACCGGATTATATATTAAATCAAGTGTTGATTTAATAATTTGATATAAATTATATTTGATATAATTATATGTTAACTAATATCATTAGCTCACTAATTACTTTATTAATATATATATATATATATATATATATATATATGAAGCATGTCATGTATTTTCTATTTTTTGAAAATAGAATAAAAAGTGGAAAATGGGGAGACTTTGGGAGCATGGTTGAAGGTATGGGCTTTATTGTTTGTTTATTCATCTTGACTCACTATTCAAGCATAGTTGCAATTTTATATTGCAATAATTCCATACTTGAATGAGTGAGGGTCAAGAGTTGCCATTCATTCATTTCAACACTTAGCCATTTTTGCAAAGGTTGCTCTCATGCTCTCTTCTTCTTCTTCCTCTTCACCATTGTTCAACCTTCAACCCTTACATGTGATATGAATCATGAAGCTTGAACACATACTAGTGAGCAAACGAAATCCCCTACTTCACTATCCTACACTTGACTAGCGATCAAGTGTAGCGTGTTTTCTACACTAAAAGAGTTTAGTGTAGAGATAGCTTGAGTCGGAGGGACTTCACGTGGATCATCTTCGGCACGAAGGTCATAGGAGGAAGCTCGTCCAAACCCTCAAGTGGAGCCTAGTGGAATCGCGGGACTACTACACGGAGCATGTGAAGTGAAGGACTCGATCTTTGAGGGTATAGCCATTTTCACTTCTTATAGTTTAGTAGATATCAAACCTAAAACCCTAATCATCTAGTTAACAATCTACGTTAGTGTTAGTGAGCACCCCGGAAAATTTTTAAAATGGCATGCTTGATGCTTGTAAAACCCAGTGGGGTGGTAACATACACTTTCATGGTATCAGAGCCAAAGCTAGAAGATTAGATGATATTAATAGAAACACGAAATTGAAACAACTCTGAAAATGTAACATGAAACCCCAAGTTTCTGTCAATTTTAAAATGATCTGTAAAATTTTTTAAAACAAGTGCAGAATGTTTCTTATGACGTAACTTGAACACCATACAAATTCGAGACCAAATTTCCAAAGTTGACCCGGCGAAAATCCTTAAATTCCCGATCTGGCCGGTTTTTTGGTCTCTGATTTGGCTCGTGTTTGTTTGGTGTTCTGGTCTGTTTGGAGTTTCAGATATTGTTTGATTAGCCCAGTTTGCATATGATGTTAACAGTTCAATTGGGGCTAATACGGAGTGTTTCTTATTCATAATTTAACATCATTTCGGGATTAGTTTGATATGGATGCAGTAGTTGGAATCCACATTTAATTAGTTTTGTGAAAACTAGTTAGTGTTTATAAATCTAGCGTTTTAGTCTCGGTAGATCGATTGCTACGAAGTTTCGATTTGGATCGAAACTTCGTCGCAATCGCGTATTGTTATCGAATACTCGCCAAATAACTTAGCTAGATAGCCACGCCGCATTGCCCTGACCAAGTGACTGTAGGAGAACCCCGGTGCCAAAAGCATCCACTCGGGTGCTTGCGGTCACGGTGTTCCGCCTTAGTGCACTTCGTCGAGGGCATCGGGGGTGTGGCCATCTACTAAAGTTTCTGATGAGTATTCGATAATGTAGTCGGGAATCAGGTTGAATCCCCGACTAAATAATTGAAAAGTGTTTTCAATTTAAGACTAAAATAAAAGATTTATCTAGTTAGGCATGAAATTCAGAATATGAGATATTCTGGGTTTATGATGTCTAAGAATATGCGGATTCTAATTATTGCAGTTTTACATTTTTTTTCTGCGACCGTAAGTGTAATATGTAGGGTATCTCGATCTCGTTGTTATATGTCAATGAGTTTTCGGGATACGCGTATTTACTTACGTTGATAATATGTGATATTACGTGTCGCTGATATGTTTTATTAGATCGTCGTGATTGAATAGCCGGGGGTTTTATGTGAGATGAGAGTTTTTCAATTTTCATTCATGTAAAATTTGTATGTAATATTTTTTTATTGGGGCACTTCCGGGTTGAAGATGATGTCACCACTGGTGTATATTATTTACTTTTCCGCATTAGGATAGACCCAAGGTGGGGAGCAGAAGTAACCGGGTTCTAGAGTCCAGTGGGAGACCATCTCAAGGAGTTGAGACTGGGTCTCCTTACTCTAGAATTGGTAGGGTTATTTTCCGCTCTCGTAAGGTTCTAGGGATGTGGGCTTGGCTATTTTTCATGACCGTGGAATCCGTGTTTTACATTACTGGCTAAATTTAAAACACGGAAATCCTAGTATATCTAATATTTCATATGTTTCTTCTACTGCTTGGTTTTGTGATGTGATCATATAACTGCGTGGGATGAATATTATATTATATATATGATATATAATAAACGTTGCTATGTTTTGCACCCGTGCTAGTCCAGCCCTCGCTCTGCCGGTAGTTAAGTCACCTAACGGTGTATGACGGGGCCCAGCGGCGAATGCGGATGGTATAAGCGTACGTTCTATTTTCGTTTCATTTTTCTGTAATGTTTAGGAAACATTAAATGATGGGACTTCATTAATGAGATTAATGAAAAGAAAGAAACCTAAAAATGTTGTAGAATCAAATTTTCAAAAGGGGTAGCTCTAGTTTTTGCTTTGCATAGTGGTATTCCTTGATGAATATCCAGCACCTCATTCGATGAGTAAAGAGCCGAGATCCCTTTACCGGGAGTGACCTCTTTAGCGAAACTAGCAAATACTATAACCTACTCGGTTTTGTTTTTGATAGCTTCTCTAGTTCTTACTTTGTATAGTGGTATTCCTTGATGAATATGCAGCACCTCATTCGATAAGGAAAGAGCCGAGATCCCTCCACCGGGAGTGACCTCTTTAGCGAAACTAGAAAAATCCTCAAAAACACTCCTTTTTAAAATCATTAGATTCTACAACGATATCAAGTTCATTACGCTCATGGTTTTCTTAAAAACCTGCGTAGCCCTCCTTCATTTAAGATAAATACTATTTTTGTATTCGTGCTGCGTTTATTGGCCTTTGTCAAGATGTAGTGTGCGGTAGCTGATTAGTGCTTATCTATAACCATATGATGCGATTGGATTAGGGTAATCGTACGACTTTGTTGGCCTTTGCCAAGGGTCGTGCGAGTTGGTTTAATTCAATCAAGAAATGACGGGTTGAACTTGACTAGCGCCCTATGATTTGTTGGTCTTTGTCAAGGTCATAGGACGTTAGGGGCAAACCATTATCGGGAATTTCAAGTGTTGAAATTTGCAATGAGATTTCATACCTTTTATATGATAGTTGGATCCCGATACCCACTGCGAGTAAGAGTTACTCCTGGGAGAGTTTTGTACTTTACAATTAGTTAATCCAGTAGGTGTCTAGAAAGGTGTTAATGGGGTTATGCCTCTAAGGAAATGAGATTTATTTTAATTAGGTCCATGCGAAAGCACGGGGAACCTCCCTCGGAGTACCGATACCTACCTGTCCGAACGATTGGCAAACCTGTAGGGTGTAATTAATCCCGGCTAATCTTACCTTTTAGGGTTTGAAGGAAGATTTGATAAAAATAGTAGGAGCCATCCCGATTAGATAAAAAGTAATCTAATCTTGCAAAGACCAATGAAATGCTTTAATCAAGATAATAATATGGATGTTTTGACCGAACCTACTTATTATACTGGGCTTAGTTCCGCTCTATTTTATGATTTTCATAAGTCTAAGTAAGAAATAGGGGAATATCCGGATTCCCACGCCACCCAAACAAAGAATAAGCATGTTGATGCATTGTCTTCGGGTGTGTTCGTAACCAAGAACCGTTTCTCAGTTATCTCTACGTCCTGGGTATTGGATACCGGATCAGGATCCCACACATGCAATTTGTTACATGGGCTATAGAAAGGTGGAGAACTGGGAAAGGGTGATATGTCTCTAGTAGTAGAGATGGTGCAATTGTTGCAACCAAAGCAGTTGACAAATATCACCAAGTGTTACCAACTGGTAAAATAAATTATTCTGAGCGACTATTATTTCGTAACAATATTATTGTGAATATTTTCCTAAATAAAGTGTTGACTGGGTAAGGTATGTTGTATAACAGTGTACACGTTCTGAATCAAACTATAGTTCTAAATGTACAGAACACACACAAGTGGAACAGTTAAGAAATGAACGAAGTCTTCTTATGGCATTGTAGATTAGGTCGTGTCGATGAGAAAAGACTAGCTAAAGTTCTATAAGGATGCATATTTGAATCCATTCGAATTTATATCTTATGAAACTTACCTATCATGTCTCAAAGGCTTGTGACCAAATCTCCGTTTACTGGAAACGGAGATAGAGCTACTAAACTCTAGGACAGATACATAGTGATATATGTGGTCCTATGTCTACACATGCCAGGGATAGGTCCGCGTAATTTATTACATTCACCGATGTTCTCTCAAGATACAGACAAGTGTTCTTGTTGAAACACAAATTTGAATATTTTGAGAATTTCAAGGAATATAAGTACGAAGTTGAGAACCAGATGGGTAAAAGTATTCAAATCCTTCGATATGATCGGGGAGGAGAATAGTTGAGCACGGAATTCCGGGATTATTTAAAAGAGAATGATATTCTCTCTCAGTTTACCCTACAAATGGCACATACACGCACCTTGAAACTTGGAATAGTAGATGATACCTAGAAATACTCTTGCCTAAAAATCTAGTATGAAAGAAAAAATGGTATTTAAAGCTAACCACCAAAAGAGCATCATTGAAAATTATATCCGGTCTTGAAAAGAAAATAAAATAAGGAAAAAAAATAATAAGAGAAAAAAAAATAAAGTCAAGACCTGCAAATAGTTATTTACGCTTTAAGCCCACACATTCAGTAATCGGCTGTTAGTGCCTCAAGAAGCATTAATAGTCGCATGAAAGGTATGTGAGCAAAACCATCCATCATTAATGAGAAGAAGTAATATGAGATATTAGGGCAAGGGTACTATAGCTTGAATTGAATTCTTAAGTGTAGGGGTGATAGTTTACACACATGTAGGGGTATACAATCGATATTTGGAAGAAAGATAGGAATAAAGAATAAGACTTATGTTTTCCGTAAAGTTGATAAAAATTCCTAATTGGAAACCGCACTTTAGAAGGAAAACTCAGGAGAAACTGAGATCTTTCTAAACTGTAAAACATATAGGATCTGGGGTTGAATAAATAAGAGGTGTGAAATATAAGGGTTGGATATTTCTAATTTAGGATGATAGAGTTTCTAGCTTAGATTCTAAACCGTATGAGTAGAATCGACGTTAACTTATGAAACTAGCTTGACGGGATTTTGTGGATAGTATCCGCTGAGAACCCTCAGGAGACAACACTCCTCCTACTAGAGACACCTAGAGATTTAACGGCTTGTTGCACGAGCTCAGTGCAATCGCGTTCCCTGCGAAAGTGAGGTTAGGAATTTTTGCGAATAATTGGTTTTTCTCGGGACGAGCAAAAGTTAAGTTTGGGGGTATTTGTTCATACCAGAATATTGCATTTAATACCGCCCATTCTTCAGCTCATTTGTTTATAGGCATATGCTTTTGATCCGTGTTTGCTATATATTTACAGGTTACAGGTTCCTAGTCCAAAATAATGCAAATTATACAAAATC
This sequence comes from Agapanthus africanus, assembly GCA_030015575.1. Taxonomy (NCBI): domain Eukaryota; kingdom Viridiplantae; phylum Streptophyta; class Magnoliopsida; order Asparagales; family Amaryllidaceae; genus Agapanthus; species Agapanthus africanus. Next base: position 193,345,744 of record CM057339.1, on the reverse strand, counting down.
TCCACAGTTACGCTAAAATCCAGAACATCTGTTGCCGACGGATAAAAGCCAGGTTCCGGTCAACCGTATCCGTCCAGTGCCGCTTACCAGTTCAAGAGAAAAGATAAAGAACAGTGGTCATTCGTGTCTCGGACAAGCACATAGCACGAGAGGGGCAGCACAAGATTCAATGGGTGCGCGGAGCTCGAGAGAGATAAGGTCAAATGAATTAAAAGTGAAGCTATTTTGGACTGTTGCAGATCTGAAGAAATTTTGGAAGCAATTTGCAATTTGGGACATATAGAACAACATAAGATAGCAACACAAAGAATCCCACAAAATACGAGACTCCAATTGTAGGTTTTTGCGGCGGTTCCGCCGCGGTTTCGTGTCATCATCTGACCAAATTTTGGGGTTATTTTGGTCATTATATTTGGACTCAGAATTTAGCCCTAGGGTTTCAGCTCTCTGCCTATAAATAACCCAGTTTTGTGCCAAGTAAAGGATGCTTATTTTTTGTTAGGATTTAGTGTAGCTTAGCTTGTATCTTCTTCTTCTTCTTCATCTATTTTCCATGAAAGTGTAGTGAAAGCTCTTGAGTGGAAGTTAATGAAGATGAGGGTTATTTTTCTTATCTTGTATTTTTTTTTCCATGCATTGTATTTTCATTTCTTAGTGTAACTTTATTAATTGTTGTTAAGTAGTTGTTGTTTTTCTTTTCTTGTTTTCATTTTCCCTCTCTTTTTATCCGTATTTTCAAGCCATGATACTCGACAGAGTCCCTTGCTAAGGTGAGGGCCCAAGTAGTTATTTTGCTACCATTTTGTAAAACCGTAATTTTCCTTTCTTTCTTTTCTTGTTTTCTTTTTCTTTTAAATGTGTGAAAAATTTCCACTTGTTAGGGGCTAAGGAAGGTTGGTATGAGGGACGGAAAAATCCCTTATGCTTCTCTTCGCCAAACATCTTGAAACGAAGCTTGACCAAACAAATGCAACCCCCTCATTTAGGCGCGCTATACGTGACATATAACCATGACCTAAGTCGAGAAGTCCTTTAAGCGCACTACAACGTGACATATAGTTGTGACTTAATTGGATACATGGTTGCGGGTGTTTGGCCGAGGGTTGGAAATAAGCGCATTTAGCGGACGAACAATGGGCACTAGGAATGGATTTAGCATTGGAAAACTTGATTAAACTCGCAAATCCCATTCCTATGTCTTCCTAATCCCCGCTACTTTCGATTATCCCAATATCGTTTTAAGAATGGCAAAGTTAAGCACAAGTCTAATCCTAACTCTACTAACCAAGCTTAACCCTAACAAGTTTACATGAACATAAAATACGAACACTTAGGATAGACTTGAACATACACATATACATTCTTCATTGACTCGTCTAAAACACGAACGGACATACAACCATCTCCCTACGGGTCGACCCGTGCTCAACCAGCTAGCTGCAAAACGACACCGTCCTTGACCGCGGTTATACTTTAGAACTTAAAACTCGACACGCTAAAAGCGTGCAATCAAATGGCGCCATTGCCGGGGAGACGATAACGTATTTTCTTTCTTGTCATTCGGGTTAATATACTTTATATATATATATATATATAATAAAAACCCTTTTTGTTATTCTTGATATTTTTTTGTGTGCAAGTGTGCAGGCTATCTGGAGCAAGTACAGTAATCATTTAAGAAATCAGAGCATTTTATTTTGGATTAAAGAATAAAGGGAGTGCGGTGACTAAAGACGAAGTCCCAACTCCATAGTTTGACCGCAGAACCGCGGTTACATTGAGGATTATGAGCCTCAATTTTTTCCCACTCTTTCTCTTTCCTTTTATCTCCTCTGTAAACCCTATTGAACTGTATTTTCTGCAGGTTTATTTGCACAGATTGCGCCGCCGCCAAATAATTTTTTTTGTTTTAGATTTTGTTTGTTTACCGCTTTGCATATAATAATACGGACATTAAGGGGCTTAAACACCAATTAAGATTGTGTGGGGATTTCTTCACCCTTCCTAAAACCCCACAAATCACAAAAAACATACGCATCATCTTGAGTTAATAAAAAATATTTAGACCAAACCTATAAGGACTTGTCGCGCTTATTTAGGACAAGTGAGGGTTGCGGGGAATCGGTCGTTAATCTAAACTTGACTTTATGGTGCCCAGGCTAGATAAGTGAGAATGTAATTTTAAAAGGCTCGTCTCACGGTGACCCTCCTTACCTCACTTGTGTTTACCTGGCCACAATTGGCAGTGAAGAGGCGATTCGAAGGTTATCCTGCAATTTGTCGCTTGGAAGTCTAGGAGCGGTCTAGTTGGACTTTGAAGACCCTAGCTCTAGGTGATTATTTGTGCATATTTTGATTGTGATTTTGCTTATGTAAAGTTTAGTCCCATAATTCCGTATTCTTTCAAAACAAACAATTTCGAAAATTGCTAAAAAAATTCAAAAAATTCAAAAAATTATAAAACATTTCCACTTCAACCCTCCCCACTTTTCATAAAATGGGTACCCCAAAACGACCAACTCTTGCCGAACTTTGGTACCCACAACCAGACATTTCTTCTTACGGTTCTTGCTTTGGCCGAACTTCGAATGATCCATCCATGCCCAAAATTTCATTGAAAGATCGAATAAACGCGTCTAGAACAAACAATTGGACTCCGCAATCCACTTTGTATCAACCGTTTCAACTTACCCCACCTTCTTACGTTGATACCCCATTTGCGAGTCATGTTGCAACTCCGAAACCCATGTCTATTGCTGAATATATTGAACAATCTCGTATCCGATCTTTCACTCCTTTCACTACTTCCAATTCTTTGGATCAAAAATTCCAATTACCTTCATATCAGAATGTTGATCCTACCTGTCCAACCATTCGATTCCTATCACTCCTACCTGACTTTTACACCTTCCCTAGACATTGCTTCTGAACAGCCATTTGGGAGTTTCACATATCCACACGAATTTGAATCTTTTACTGAACCCCCCTCACAACCCATGTCTAGTCTTGAACAGTCGTTGGAAGAATTTCGGGTGGCTTCGTGCCAACAGATGATGTATTTGAATAAGTCCATGGTCGCCCTGAATACAACCTAATGAACCGGCGACTATTTTCCAACTAGCTCCACATTTTCCAATGTATGATGAGGCGATAGGACAGGTTGCGAATTTGAGTGGTGAGAGTGAGCAGTACACCCTTCCAAATCAAGCCTACCCGTTGCTAATTGAATCCCACAACTCCGGTTTTGAATGTCTATCAAGTGTCCCAAATGATTTACCGATTGAAGATAGAATATTTAATGAGTTGTGTGACTTTTTAGTTTTTGATTTACCCGATTGTGAAGGGACCCTGTCAAGTGAAACTACACCCAATCCCTTTGAGCTCTATACTTCCATCCTAGAACAACAATTGATTGAAATCCATGCTTTTGATGAGGTGACTGAGAAAATTGCTTTCCACTTGATTGAGGATATTGACACTGGGAATATTTTGGATGATGAAGCCACAGCTTTGGATGAGTTTGTCTCTCCAATTCATCATGACCTTTCACTTCCGTGTGGACATCATCCCGAGTCATTGACTGTTTTTCCCGAACTCCATATGCGTCTTGATATTGATGATAAATGCATGGATGAGCAAAATTTTGAGGAGAATTTTAAGGATAGTATTGAGGATGAACCAGGTTTACTTGATGAGTCGAATTTTCCAATTCATATTGTCCCTTTCACTGACTGTGTACACTCTCCTGAACCATTAACTGATACCCTTCCTCGATCACTTCCCTCCATCCTTTCCATCGTTCCGACCTTGCAAGACACCGTATCACTTTCATTTACCATGTCTGGTTTACCAAGTTTTCTCATGAATCTTGAGGGATTTGACCCCATTTCTAGATGGGTTAATAGATTAGTACAATCGCTTTTTACACATCGGTCATCATAAATTGTACTAATTTATTCACTCCATTTTCACCCTCAAGTTCGTACTCCATTTCTTTTTCCCTTCCGCCATTTTTCTCCTCATATACCGAGACTGAATCCCACTTCTATCCCAATACGGTCTCGCGTATTCTCCATTTCTGTCCTCTCCGCATTCTTTCACCAGCCCGGGCCTTATCCCGATAAAAAATTTGAATGGTTGGTGCTCACTTTTGGCATGTGTAAGGCCTTGTATAGATTGATACTGTTCTCTTTCCCCCTAATCCTGAACTTCACCGCTTAAACAGTGGAAACACTGTTTCACTTAAGTTTGGGGGGAACCTTTTTGTATATATATATTTTTGGTTTGCCTTTTCTTTTATGTTTATAAAAAAAACCAAAAAAAAAACAGGGGAGCGCCGACAATTTTGACCCTCTTGGTGTAGCCTGACAGTGAGGGCACTGTCTAGTTTAAGTTTGAGGGTGTGCTCGGTAAGCTTTCTACCTTCGCATTCATTTGTATATTCTGCATTTGCATACTTATTTAAAAACCCATAAAAATCGAAAAAATTTACAAAAATATAAAAACTTTGTCGTCAAGTTAGCTAATAGGGTAACTTAGATTTTATTCCGTAAGTTTAGTTGATACGTTAGAAATAACTAAACCCTAGACTTAGAAATTCAAAACCCTAAAAATAACCCTTATTCTGTTTAACCTTGGTAATTATACGTCCTTGCAGTTTTTTTAGAAGTAGGTAATGTTGAGTTCAGTTCTTGAGTTAAATCGAGATGAAAGGAAAGTATTGAATGCTTTACTGAAGGATAAGTCTGAAAAATAGTTTCTATTCTTGAGTTTAAATTTAGAAAGTATATACCCTACAAACGGCACATACACGCACCTTGAAACTTGGGATAGTAGAGGATACCTAGAAATACTCTTGCCTAAAAACTTAGTATGAAAGAAAAAATGGTATTTAAATATAACCACCAAAAGAGTATCATTGAAAAATGTATCCGGTCTTGAAAAGAAAAATAAAAGAAAAAAAATAATAAGAGAAAAAAATAAAGTCAAGACCTGGAAACAGCTATTTACGCTTTAAGCCCACACATTCAGTAATCGGCTGTTAGTGCCTCAAGAAGCATTAATAGTCACATGAAAGGTATGTGAGCAAAACCATCCATCATTAACGAAAAGAAGTAATATGAGGTATTAGGGCAAGGGTACTATAGCTTGAATTGAATTCTTAAGTGTAGGGCTGAAATTTTACACACATATAGGGGTATACAATGGATATTTGGAAGAAAGATAGGAATAAAGAATAAGACTTATGTTTTCCGTAAAGTTGATAAAAATTCCTAATTAGAGACCGCACTTTAGAAGGAAAACTCAAGAGAAACTGAGATCTTTCAAAACTGTAAAACGTATAGGATCTGGGGTTAAATAAATAGGAGGTGTGAAATATAAGGGTTGGATATTTCTAATTTAGGATGATAGAGTTTCTAACTTAGATTTTAAACTGTAGGAGTAACGTTAACTTATGAAACTAGCTTGACGGGATTTTGTGGGTAGTATCCGCTGAAAACCCTCAAAAGACAACACTCCTCCTACTAGGGACACCTAGAGGTTTAATGTCTTGTTGCACGAGCTCAGTGCAATCGCGTTCCATGCAAAAGTGAGGTTAGGAATTTTTGCGAATAATTTGTTTTTCTCGGGACGAGCAAAAGTTAATTTTGGGGGTATTTTTTCATACCAAAATATTGCATTTAATACCACCCATTTTTCAGCTCGTTTGTTTATAGGCAGGTGGTTTTGATCCGTGTTTGCTATATATTTACAGGTTACAGGTTCCTATTCCAAAATAACACAAATCATACAAAATCTCCACAGTTACGCTAAAATCCAGAACATCTGTTGCCGACGGATAAAAGCCGGGTTCCGGTCATCCGTATCCGTCCAGTGCCGCTTACCAGTTCAAGAGACAAGACAAAGAACAGTGGTCAATCGTGTCTCGGACAAGCACAAAGCACGAGAGGGGCAGCACAAGATTTAATGGGTGCGCGGAGATCGAGGGAGATAATGTCAAATGAATTAAAAGTGAAGCTATTTTGGACTGTTGCAGATCTGAAAAAATTTTGGAAGCAATTTGCAATTTGGGACATGTAGAACAACATAAGTTAGCAACACAAGGAATCCCAGAAAATACGAGACTCCAATTCCAAAAACCGCGGCGAAACCGCCGCCAAATGTAGGTTTTTGCGGCGGTTCCGCCGTGGTTTCATGTCATCATCTGACCAAACGTTGGGGTTGTTTCGGTCATTGTATTTGGGCTCAGAATTTAGCCCTAGGGTTTCAGCTCTCTGCCTATAAATAACCCAGTTTTGCGCCAAGTAAAGGATGCTTATTCTTTGTTAGGATTTAGTATAGCTTAGCTTGTATCTTCTTCTTCTTCTTCTTCATCTATTCTCCAGAAAGTGTAGTGAGAGCTCTTGAGTGGAAATTAATGAAGATGAGGTTTATTTTTCTTATCTTGTATTTTTATTTCCATGCATTGTATTTTCATTTCTTAGTGTAACTTTATTAATTGTTGTTATGTAGTAGTTGTTTTTCTTTTCTTGTTTTCATTTTCCTTCTCTTTTTATCCGTATTTTCAAGCCATGATACTCGACAAAGTCCCTTTCTAAGGTGAGGGCCCAAGTAGTTATCTTGCTACCATTTTGTAAACCGTAATTTTCCTTTCTTTCTTATCTTATTTTCTTATTTTCTTTTTCTTTTAAATGTGTGAATAATTTCCACTTGTTAGGGGCTAAGGAAGGTTAGTATGAGAGACGGAAAAATCGCTTGTGCTTCTCTTCGCCAAACATCTTGAAACGAAGCTCAACCAAACAAATGCAACCCCCTCACTTAGGCGCGCTATACGTGACATATAGCTGCGATCTAAGTCGAGAAGTCTTTTAAGCGCACTACAACGTGATATATAGTTGTGACTTAATTGGATACATGGTTGTGGGTGTTTGGCCGAGGGTTGGAAATAAGCGCATTTAGCGGACGGATAAGGGGCACTAGGAATGGATTTAGCGTTGGAAAGCTTGATTAAACTCGCAAATCTCATTCTTATGTCCTCCTAATCCCCGATACTTTCGATTATCCCAACATCGTTTTAAGAATGGCAAAGATAAGCACAAGACTAATCCTAACTCTACTAACCAACCTTAACCCTAACAAGTTTACATGAACATAAAATACGAACACTTAGGATAGACTTGAACATACACATATACATTCTTCATTGACTCGTCTAAAACACAAACGGACATACAACCATCTCCCTGCGGATCGACCCGTGCTCAACCGGCTAGCTGCAAAGAGACACCGTCCTTGATCGCGGTTATACTTTAGAACTTAAAACTCGACATGCTAAAAGCGTGCGATCACCACTCCGCAGATATAGCAGGGTTATTCATCCACCTGAGAGATACTACGGTTTTCTCGTAGACGGTGGGAGCGAGGATTGCATCATGGAGATGATGACCCAACTAGTTTCGTGCAGGCCATCAAGAGTAGGGACTCTGTGAAATGGCTGGATACTATGCGATCTGAGATTGAATCCATGTACACCAACAAAGTGTTGACTTTGGAAGTTGCTCCTAAAGGGGTAAAACCCATCGGGAGCAAGCAAGAGGATCTTTGAGAAAGATAATTTGGTGTAGATGAAAAAGTTGAGACTTTCAAAGCTAGACTTGTAGCAAAAGGTTTTCATCAACGACCTTGCGTCGACTACGATGAAACCTTTTCTCCTGTCGCTATGCTTAAGTTCATCAGGATCCTACTTGCCATTGCTGCATACAACAACTACGAAATCTGGCAGAGTGCACGTCAAAACCGCTTTTCTAAATGGTGATTTAGAAGAGAGCATGTATATGACACTGCCAGAGGGATTCGTAGACAGTGGGAGTAGCGGAAGCGTGTGCAAGCTGCTTGAATCCACAGGCATCGCGGAGATGGAACATCTGTTTTGATGAAGCTGTCAAAGAATTTGACTTCATCAAAAAGGTAGATGGACCATGTATATATAAGAAGGTTGTATTGAGTATGGTTGTCTTCCTCGTTTTGTACGCGGATGACATACTGTTGATAGGAAACGATGTTCCTATGCTAAACTCGGTCAAGCTACTCTTATCACACAAGTTCTCCATGAAATATTTAACTTATGCCTCCTACATCCTGGAGATATAGATCTATAGAGATAAATCTAAATGGATTTGGGATTGTCCCAATCCAGATACATAGACACCATACTAAAGGGGTTTAGTATGGAAGATTCTAAGTGTGGTAATGTACCCACTTGTTCAGGAATCACTCTCTCCAAAGAGAAGTCTCTCAAGACTGATTTGGAGAGGGCTCGCATACAAGGGATACCCTATGCTTCGACAGTCGGGTCAATCATGTATGCGATTTTGTGTACCAGACCGGATGTAGCTTACTCACTAGGTGTAGTAATTAAGTATCGAAAAGATCTTGGGGAAAAGCACTGGACAGCAGTGAAGAATATTCTTAAGTACTTGAGAAGGACTAAAGGGATGTTCTTGGTATATGGTAACGGTGAACTCCAGGTGGAGTCCTTTACCGATCCGAACTTCCAAAGTGATAAGGATGATTGAAAGTCAGTCTCGGTTTTTTTCTTCACTCTCAGTGGAGGGACGGTATGTTGGAAGGGTTCCAAGATATATACCGTAGCAGACTCGTTGATAGAGGCTGATTACATCGCTACCAACGATGCTGCTAAAGAGGTTGTCTGGATGAATAAGTTCATAAGATGATATTGGTTCCTACCATTGGGCATCCAGTACCTGTGTATTATGATGACAATGGAGTTGTGGCTTTGGCCTAGGAACCCCGGTCCCGTCAGCGATCCAGACATATTCTTAGAGAGTATCACCTGATCAGGGAGATGATTGATCTCCGGGAGATCGAGGTCAGGAGAGTTGACACAGAGGATAACACAGCGGATCCACTCACCGAGGCCCTCCCCCAGATGCTATTCGAGAGACTTTTGGGATGTTGGGTATGAGATACTACAACAACTGGCCTTAGTGCAAGTGGGAAATTGTTAGGAATATGTATGCCTTAGAGGCCATTATTGTTGATATAGTGGATGCTTGGACATATATATAGAGGACTTTCTTGCTCGACATGATAGTATACTATCTGGTTATATTTATCTTAACATGTAGACCGGTATCTTTATACTTTCTGTCTTTTACATGTTGATAAAATCCTTAGGATATGTACTTGATTACCAGGATTATGATGAGATCATACTAGTGGGGCTAGGGAGGTCCAAAAGTACATCCTTTAATCAGTTCCTAATCGAGGGAATATCGAGACTAGGGCATCGATGTTCCAGAGTAGACTAGTGTGTACGTTTCTTGTCCCTTGGAGGGCGATGGTTGATCCCATAAATATTTGTGTGTGACATCAAAGATTGTACACAGGTGCTCGTTAGAGAATGGGTACACCGAACGGACTCGCCGAGGACTCCTAGTTGGTATTATACCTATCGTCAGATAACCGTCCTCTGGTGACACTGGCACAGGTTAGCCTGTAGACCCGAGATCGTCATAGAGTCTTGTGTGGCTCCTACTGTGCTTTAATTTCCTCCCTACCACGCTCAAGAGGAGTTGTGCAAACATGTGGATTTTGGGTACAGTCCCGAGTCACATGGAGGCAATGAGCGATAGGAGGGGTTTCGTCTCTCCCGGTATTGGGAGTTGATGTTGCGCTATGCTCGATTGGAAGTCCCCGGTCAGGGCTGCGGCTGAGATTTACTTATAAGAGTTATCAGTAGTTTCTCAAACCGTTATAGGCCAGACATCGGCATGACTTATCACGTTACTAGGGTCTGACATTTACCACCCCTAGACATGATATGCGGCATATCAGACGAAGAGACCGGACTGTACGGTAGTGTTACTGATAGGCTTCATGAAGAGTATGGACAAGCTTGCTTGTTGATTTTCATATCGCTCAATACCCGAGTAGCCGTTACGTCCAGCTAGTACCGCTGACAGCTGTAGGTGACTGATGTGATCATCACCTACTGCTGGCGTATTGACGAATGTTTAGAGTCCCACACAGAAGTTCTCTGGTTCAACCAAAATGAAGTAGGACATATATGTGATATGTGTGTAGGCCCGATTAATACGTGTATGTGATACCGTATTGTAATCTGGCAGTTATCTGTTATTGGTTAGTTTATATGTGATATAACCAGATTATCGAATCAAGTGTTGATTTGATAATGTGATAAACAGATAAATAATATTAGTCGGTCATATGTGATATAACCGGATTATTAAATCAAGTGTTGATTTAATAATTGATAAAAAATTATATTTGATATAATTATATGTTAACTAATATCATTAGCTCACTAATTGATTTATTAATATATATATATATATATATATATATATATATATTAATGTATATTTGATATATATATATATATTATATGAAGCATGGCATGTATTTTCTATTTTTTGAAAATAGAATAAAAGGTGGAAAATGGGGAGACTTTGGGAGCATGGTTGAAGGCATGGGCTTTATTGTTTGTTTATTCATCTTGACTCACTATTCAAGCATGGTTGCAATTTTATATTTCAATAATTCCATGCTTGAATGAGTGAGGGTCAAGAGTTGCCATTCATTCATTCCAACACTTAGCCATTTTTGCAAAGGTTTCTCTCTTGCTCTCTTCTTCTTCTTCCTCTTCACCATTATTCAAGCTTCAACCCTCACATGTGATTCGATAATGTGATATACATATAAATGATCTTAGTCGGTTATATATGATATAACCAGATTATTAAATCAAGTGTTGATTTAATAATTTGATATATATTAATATATTTGATATATAAATATATATTAACTAATATAATACTCACTAAAGATTTTCTTCTCTTGTGTGTGTGTGTGTGTGTGTGTATTATACATACTATTGTGTCATGGTGGTTGATACATTGGACATGGGTATAAGGGACTCACACCAAACCTAAAGATAATTGGGGTTATTATTTATTAAGGGAAAAGGAAATTAGTGGAAAATGAGCATGGCGTAAGATGCTTCATGAAGCATGTAGAAGCCATGACTCATTCCACTAATTTTGTTTTACTCTAGATTTTTTTAAGCCCAACCATTATCTTTAGCCATGGTTAACGCTCTACTAATATCTATGAGATATTTATTTCACCCTTAGTTCAAAATGTGTTCTAGTTCATCTTCTTCCTCTCTTGATTTTCCTTGAGTGAAAAAGAAAAAGAGAAAAGTAATTTTATAGTGATCAAAATCCCTACTTCATCAACCTACTCTCATCTAGCTCATAAGATTAGGTCGTTTGCTTCACTAATTACTTGATTAGTGAAGTGATAGCTTGAGTTAGATTAACTTCAAGATGGATCATCTTCGGGCTCGAAGACGACGAAGTAAGCTCGTTCGTTTCACCAAATAGAGCCTAAGAAGAGTTCTAGGGAGTACTACTTGGAGCTAAGGGACTACTACTTGGAGGTTTAAAAGTGAAGGACCGGTCTACAATGGTTGTATTCTCTATTCACTTAGTGTAAAGTTTGTTTACATGCAAAGAAACCCTAATTCTCTAGTTCGATTATAGGTTAGTGTAGCTTAGACCTCTAGATTTTTTTAAATTGCATACTTGATGCATGTGAAAACCTTGTAGAGGTGCTAAGACACACTTTCATGGTATCAGAGCCACGCTAGAGCACTAGGTAAGGTCTTGACGACGTTAAAGTGTTTGATCGAAGTTCAAAAACCCATTTTTACATGTTTATGTCCATATTTTCAAAAGTTGATATTTTGCAGATTAAAAATAGTCAGAAAATCGTGCAGGGTATTTGATGGAGCCTTAAGAAATTCGAGGCCCCATCTCCACTAATGAGCCGCGGAACCGTGACAAGAACTTATGTTTGGCCGCGGTTCCGCCACATGATTAGGGAGTTGTGTGTTCCATTTTCTTATGCTGCTCCATTTGGTCATTAGGCACATTCTGGGTATTTTTAGTGAGACTCAAGTGTTGAGATCTCTGTGATTTGTGGGTGTTTGAGATATCAAAAGAAATGTTTAACATCGTCTAGATATATATGATATGTGATACAATATTTGGAATCCGTATTAATTAGTTTTGTGAAAACTAGTTTGTGTTTTATAAATCTCATGTTTTAGTCTCTTTTGATCGATTGCTACGGAGTTTCGATTCGGATCAAAACTCCGTCCCAATCTCATATTATACACGGATAGTCGCCAGGAAACATTACTAGATAGCCATGCCCCGACCAAGTGACTGTAGGAGAACCCCGAGGCCAAAAGCATCGAGTCGGGTGCTCAGGGCCATGGTGTTCCGCATAAGTGCACTTCGTTAATGGCATCGGGGGTGCGGCAATCTACTAAAGTTCCCGACGAGCATTCGATCATTTAATCGGGAATCTTGTTGAATTACCCGACTGATATTGAAAAGTGTTTTCCCTACGAGACGTAAATGCAAGATTTAAAGATGTTAGACATGAAATCCGAAATATGAGATATTCCAGGTTTATGATGTCTAAGCATATGCGGATTCTAATTATTGTATGTTTTCATTTATTTTCTGCGACCGTAAGTGTAATATGTGGTGTATCGCCGATCTCGTTACTATACATCAATGACTTTCGGGATACGCCTATTTACTTACGTTGATGACATGTGATGTTATGTGTTACTGTGATATATTATATTGGATCGCCGTGATTGAATAGCCGGGGGTTTTTGCATGAGATGAGAGTTTTTCTATTTTCATTCATATAAAAATTGTATGTAATATTCTTTTATTGGGACACTTCCGGGTTGAGGATGATGTCACCATTGATGTATATTATTTACTTTTCCGTATTAGGATAGACCTAAGGCGGGGAGCACAAGTAACCGGGTTCTAGAGTCCAGTGGGAGACCATCTCGAGGAGTCGAGACCGGGTCTCCTAACTCCAGAATTGGCAGGGTCACTTGCCGCTCTCGTAGGGGTCTCGGGATGTGGGTTTGGCTATTCATCACGACCGTGGAATTCATGTTTTTCATTACTGGCTGAATTTAAAACACGGACCTCCTAGTATATCCAATATTTCATATGTTGTTTCTGCTGCCCGAGTTCTGTGATGTGATCATATAACTGCATGAGACGAATGCTATATATATATATAATAAACGTTACTTATGTTTTGCACCCGCACTAGTCCAGCCCCCGCTCGGCCGTTAGTTAAGTAACCTAACGTTGCATGACGGGGCCCCGTGGCGAATGCTGATGGCATAAGTGTATGTTCTATTTTCGTTTTTTCTGTGAAATTTAGGAAACATAAATGATGGGACGTCATTAATGAGATTAATGAAAGAAAAGAAACCTAAAAGATGTTGTAGAATCAAATTTTTCAAAAAGGTAGCTCTAGTTATTGCTTTGCATAGCAGTATTCCTTGATGGATATCCAGCACTTCATTCGATGAGGAATGAGCCGAGATCCCTTGACCGGGAATGACCTCTTTAGCAAAAGCTAGCAAATGCTACAACCCACTCGGTTTGTTTTGAAAACTACTCGATTTTAAAATCGGAGCTTAAACCGCTCTTTTTCAAATCACTCGATTCTACAACGATATCAAGTTTATTACGCTAAAGGTTTTCTTAAAAACCATTCGTAGCCCTCCGTCATTTCAGATAAGTAATATTCAGTATTCATACTGCATTTGTTGACCTTGTTAAGACGTAATGTGAGGTAGCTGATTAGTGCTTATCTGCCGCATATGATACGATTGGATTAGGGTAGTCGTACAGCATTGTTGACCTTGTCAAGGGTCGTGCGGGTGGGTTTAATTCAATCACGAAATGAACGGGTTGAACTTGACTTGCGGTTTATGGTTTGTTGACCTTGTCAAGGTCATAAACCGCTTTGGGTAAAAACGGATATTGGGAATTTCAAGTGTTGAAATTTGCAATGTGATTGCATACCTTCTATGAGATAGTTAGATCCCTATACCTACTGCGAGTAAGAGTTACTCCTGAGAGAGTTTTACACTTTACAATTAGCTAATCCAGTAAGTGTCTAAGAAAGGTGTTAACGGGGTCATGCCCCTGCGGAAATGAGGTTATTTAATTAGTTCCATGCGAAAGCATAGGGAGACTCCCTCGGAGTACCAATACCTGCCTGCCTAACTGATCGGCGAACTTGTAGGGTGTAATAAATCCCGACTAATCTTACCTTTTAGGGTTTGAAGTAAGGTTTGATAAAAACAGTGGGAGCCATCCTGATTAGATAAGATAATAACCAATCTAATTTTGCAAGAGCGCACGCTAAAGTGTTTTCTTCTCTCTCTCTCTCCAGGTAGCGACCATGACACGCCTTAATCAAGATAATAATATGGATGTATTGACCGAACCCGCTTATTATACTGAGCTGGGGAACGTTGGTTCCGCTCTATCTTCTGATTGTCATAAGTCTGAGTAAGGAATAGGGGAATATACAGATTCCTATGCAACCCGAATGAAGAAAGTGCATGATGATGCATCTTCTTTGGGTGTATTCGTAACCGAGAACTGTTTCTCAGTATACTCTACGTCCTGGATATTGGATACCGGATCAGGATCCCACGTATGTAATATGTTACATGGGTTAAGAAGAAGTAGAGAACTGGGAAAGGGTGATAAATCTCTAGTAGTAGGGAATGGTGCAATTGTTGCATCCAAAGCAGTTGGCGAATATCACCTTATATTACCAAATGGTAATACATTGATTCTGAACGACTGTTATTTCGTACCAACAATGATGTGCAACATAATATCAATTTCTTTATTAGATAAAGAAGGATATAAAATTTTGCTTGAGAAAATGCTATGAACATTTTCTTAAATCAAGTGTTGATTGGGTTTGGTACGCTATGTAACGGAATATACGTTCTAAATCAGAATGCAGTTCTAAGTATACAGAACACACACAAGAGGAAAAGTACAGAAATGAACGAAGCCTTCTTGTGGCACTGTAGACTAGGTCATATCAATATGACACGACTAGCTAAGTTACATAAAGATGGATATTTGAATTAGTTTGAATTTACATCTTATGAAACTTGCCAGTCATGTCTCAAGGGTAAGATGACCAAAACTCCGTTTACTGTATACGGAGAAAGAGCTACTAAACTCTTGGGACAAATACATAGTGATGTATGCGGTCCTATGTCTACACATGCCAGGAATGGTTCCTCGTACTTTATTATATTCACCGATGATCTCTCAAGATTCGGACATGTGTTCTTATTGAAACACAAATCTGAAGCTTTTGAGAAATTCAAGGAATCTAAGTACGAAGTTGTGAACCAAATGAGTAAAAGTATTAAAGTCCTTCGATCTGATCGGGAAGGAGAATACTTGAGCATGGAATTCCGTGACTATTTAAAAAAGAATGGGATTCTCTCTCAGCTTACTCCTCCGTATACACCACAGCACAATGGAGTTTCGGAGCGGAGAAATCCTACCCTATTAGATATGGTGCGCTCTATGATGAGTGTTGCCGAGTTACCTATTTCTTTTTGGGGTTATGCACTTAAGACAGCTGCATACCTATTGAATCAAGTTTCATTAAAATCAGTGCCTAAAACACCATATGAGATATGAACTGGAAAGAGACCATATCTTAAACGAGTTAAGATATGGGGTTGTCCGGCCTATGTTAAAAAATAGAATCCGGACAAACTCGAGGCACGATCAGTTCTTTGCAAGTTTGTGGGATATCCAAAGAATTCACATGAATATCTATTCTACCTCAGTGAGGAACAAAAGGTGTTTGTTGCTCAAAATGCCACCTTTTTAGTAAAGGAATTTCTTGTGAAAGAAATTAGTGGCAATGAGGTAGAACTGGAAGAAGTTCTAGCTACACAAACTACAACTGATGATTTAGTGGAACCAGAGGATTCAATAGTCCCCGACGAACCTCAGCCACCCCGCAAATATAGTAGGGTTCATCATCCACTTGAGATATACTACGGTTTTCTCAATGACGGTGGGAGCGAGGATTGCATCATGGAAGATGATGACCCAACTAGTTTCGAGCAGGCCATCACAAGTGGGGACTCTATGAAATGGAATCCATGTACACCAACAAAATATGTAGTTTAGAAGTTGCTCCAGAAGGGGTAAACCCCATCGGGAGCAAATGGATCTTTAAGAAAAAACTTGGTGTAGATGGAAAGGTTGAGACCATCAAAGCTAGAATTGTAGCAAAAGGTTTCGTCAACGACCAGGTATCGATTATGATAAAACTTTTTCTCCAGTGGCTATGCTTAAGTCCATCAGGATCCTACTTGTCATTACTGCATACCATGACTACAAAATCTGGCAGATGGATGTCAAGACCGCTTTTCTAAATGGTGATAAGGACGACAGTAAGTCGGTCTCGGGTTTTGTCTTCACCCTCAATGGAGGGACGGTATGTTGGAAGAGTTCCAAGCAAGATACCGTAGCAGACTCAATGATGGAGGCTGAATATATCGCTGCCAAAGAGGCTGTCTGGATGAAGAAGTTCATAGCTGAACATGGTGTGGTTCCATCCATTGAGCATCCAATACCTTTGTATTGTGATAACAATGGATATGTGGTTTTGGCCAAGGAACCCCGGTCCCATCAGCGATTCAGACATATTCTTCGTCGATATCACCTGATCCGGGAGATAGTTGATCGCCGGGAGATCGAGGTCAGGAGAGTTGACCCGAAGGATAACACAGCGGATCCACTCATGAAGGCCCTCCCCCAGACGCAATTTGAGAGACTTTTGGGGATGTTGGGTATGAGATACTACAGCAATTGGTCTTAGTGCAAGTAAGAGATTGTTAGTCATATGTATGCCCGAGAGGCCATTAGTGTATATTATTGTATATTACAGTGGATGCTTGGCCATATATATATAAAGGACTTTCTTGCTCGACATGATAGTATGCTATCTGGTTTCTCTTTATCTTAACATGTACACTTATATTGTTATGTCTCTCTGATAAATGTTGATAAAGCACTTAGGATGTTGGCTTGACTACCAGAAATATGATGCAGATCATACTAGTAGGGCTTATGTAGTCCGCAAGCACATCCTTTAACCGTTCCTAATCGAGGGTGTATCGAGAGAGGGCATCGATATTTCAGAGTAGACTAGTGTGTACGTTTCTTGACCATGTATGGGGGCGATGGTTGATCCTACAAACATTGGTGTTTGACATCAAAGATTGTACACAGGTGCTCATTAGAGAATGGGTACACCGAACAGGACCCACCGAGAACTCCTAGTTGGTACTATACCTATCTTCAGATAGCAGTTCTCTGGTGACACTAGTACATGTTAGTCTGCAGACCCGAGATCGTCATAGAGTCTTGTGTGGTTCCCACTGTGCTTTGATTTTCTCCCTACCACGGCTCAAAGGAGTCGTGCAAACAGGTGGATTTTGGGTACAGTCCCGAGTCACATGGAGGCAATGAACGATAGGAAAGGTTTCGTCTCTCCGGGTATTGGGAGTTGATGTTGTGCTATTCTTGATTGGTGATAACAGCAAGTCCCTGGCCATGGCTGATGAGATTTACGGGTAAGTGTTATCAATAGTTTCTCGAACGGTTATAGGCATCACATTGGCATGAGTTATCAAGTTACTGGGGTATGGCGATTACACCCCTATACTTGATATGCGACATATTAGACGAAGAGACCGGACTGTACGGTAAGTGTTGCTTATAGGCTTTATGGGAGTTTGGACAAGCTTGCTTGTTGATCTTCTATTCGCTCAATACCTGGGTAGTCGTTATGTCCAGCTAGTACCGCTGATGGCTTGTGGGTGACTGATGTGATCATTACCTATTGCAGGCGTATTGATGAGTCTTTAGATTCCAACACAGAGGTTTCCTAGCTCAAGAGAAACGAAGTAGGGCACATATGGTGATATGTGCGGGTGCTTGATTAAATACGAGTATGTGATACCAGATTCTAATCTCGTGTTATGTGATATCTGTTAGGTTATATGTGATATAACCGGATTGTTGAATCAAGTGTTGATTCAATGATATGTTATATGCATATATGTTTGATACTTGTCGGTTATATGTGATATGACCGGATTATTGAATCAAGTGTTGATTCAATAATATGATATACATATAAATGATATTAATCGGTTATATGTGATATGACCGGATTATTAAATCAAATGTTGATTTAATAATTTGATATATATTAATATATTTGATATATAAATATATATTAACTAATATAATGCTCACTAAAGATTTTCTTCTCTTGGATATATGTATGTTGATATATATAATTATGTGATGTGTGTGTGTGTGTGTATTATACATACTATTATGTTATGGTGGATGATATATTGGATATGGGTGTAACGGACTCACACCAAACCTAAAGATAATTGGGGTTATTATTTATTAAGAGAAAAGGAAATTAGTGGAAAATGAGTATGGCTTAAGATGCTTCATGAAGCATGTAGAAGCCATGACTCATTCCACTAATTTTGTTTTACTCTAGATATTTTTAAACCCAACCATTATGTTTAGCCATGGTTAACTCTCTACAAATATCTATGAGATATTTATTTCACTCTTGGTTCAAAATGTGTTCTAGTTCTTCACTAGTTCATCTTCTTCCTCTCTTGATTTTCCTTGAGTAAAAAAGAAAAAGAGAAAAGAAATTCTATAGTGAGCAAAATCCCTACTTCATCAACCTACTCTCATCTAGCCCATAAGATTATGTTGTTTTCTTCACTAATTTATTTATTAGTGAAGAGGTAGCTTGAGTTAGAGTAATTTCAAGGTGGATCATCTTCGGCATCGAAGACGGTGAAGCAAGCTCGTTCCTTTCACCAAGTGGAGCATAATAAGAGTTCTAGGGAGCACTACTTAAAGCTAAGGGACTACTACTTGGAGCTTTAAAAGTGAAGGACCGGTCTACAAATATTGTATTCTCTATTCACTTAGTGTAAAGTTTGTTTACATGCAAAGAAACCCTAATTCTCTAGTTCGATTATAGGTTAGTGTAGTGTAGACCTCTAGATTTTTTAAAATTGCATACTTGATGCATGTGGAAACCTTGTAGAGGTGCTAAGACACACTTTCACGTACACTGCGCCTTGACTAAATATCAACATAACATAGCACGAATACTAAGTACTCTACTTCCTGAAATGACAGAGGGCTACGGTTGGTTTTGAAGAAAACCCTTAACGTAATGAACTTGTTATCATTAAAGGAATCGAGTGGTTTTGAAAATTTATAGTTACGTAGACTTTTGCTTAAGTGCGGATTCCCCGTGAAGGTATCAGGGTTCTTACTATATTGAATGAGGTGCAGGATATTCCTAACTGAATACCACTGTACAAAGCAAAGGAATATGGCTATTCAATTTGTAAACTTATAGTAACACAATCTTTTACTAAAGAGGTCACTCCCTGTGAAGGGATCTAGGATCTTTCCCCGTCGAATGGGGTACAGGATATTCCTAACCGAATATCTCGATGCAAAGCAAAAGAATCGACTATAACACCAATATCTAATATTGGTTCCTACAATGTGTTTTAAGTTTATTTAACTTTGCATTAATCGTATTAACTCAATCCCATCAATTAGATAATTGTATTATGTAGCATCTATTCATACAATCATCACATAAAAGCATGGAAAGAATATAGAATGCACGTATATACCATCCACATTCGCCACAGGGTCCCGGGTCTTCACTATAAGGTTACTTAACTTACGGCAGGGTGGGGACGGGACTAGTGCGGATGCAAAACATATAAAGTATATATATATCATTACACGCATATAATCATATTACAACATGCAGGAAAAATCATCACAGACCGGTAATCATATCACAAGCATGTAATGAACATCAAAGAAATGGAATGGTCGGATTACCTAGGAATTCTGCATTTCGTTCGAGCCATAAACTATACACGAAATTCCCCAGTCGCGTGAATAGCCCGTGAGAAGCCAAAAGCAGACCTCTACGAGTGCGGCAAGACACCCGCCGATATGAGAAACGAGGCAACCTAGTATCATCACCATGAGGAGGTACCCAGCACTTTCTCGAATCCGGTGACTACAGCACTCCTCTGTGGGTCTATTCCATACCCCCTATTAGCGTGACAAGCAACCCGCCAATTCTAAAATCGAGTGACTTGGTATCAACACCTTGAAATGGTCACCCGCTGCAATCTAGGATCCGGTTACCTGTGCGCTTCTCCGCGGGGTAAACCCAAATCTGTAATATTTACAACGGTAGCCACGACCGCAACCTTGTTGTGCCCAAAAAAAAAAAATACAGTAAGCGGTGACTATAGTCACATGTGAACCACTACGTTCCAAAAATAAAAGAATATACATATAGTGGAAACGGCAGCCACAAGTTGGAGCTCGTCCCGAACAAATTAATATACAATTTAGCTTCAAGAAATGAACTGAAACACATCAGAATTCTACACGGGGATATTCATTTCGCGACAATCCAACACATTCAAAATAAGCATCATAATATATCTATGAATAGAACATCTCAGACACACATGTGTAACCTTGTCGATTTGATCATATCCGTAACACTATGATGCCCTCATTCTACTTAATTTCTTCACCTCCTTCATCATTCCCTTCTTCATCTCCTCAATCTCATTACCCCCTTCAATCTCACTACCCCCATGAAACCATCCCTAAAACTTCATCAAAACTACACAAAACCTTCACAAAAATCATTCCTCACATCACTACATACACCATGGTAGGATCAAGTTGGAACTTTGAGCACTTTGGCCATCCTAGAAATTTCTTGGGTTGCTCTTGGAAGGTAAATCCCTCACTTTTAGTTAAGTATTAAGTTTTCCTAATCTCCTATAGTGAATTAGAGTTAGATAAGTGTAGGTTAATGATCTAGGAAAATTCTAAGGCGAGATTTAGGGGCTGTTTTGAGTTGTGGATGTGTATTTGAGGCTTAGTTAGTGATCACAACCCTTCTAGTGGTAGAATTCTGGAGTAAACTTGAGTTTAGAGTCCCAAACATGAACTTGGAATTTTTCGATATCGGGTTTTTATGGAAATATGATGATAAAATAGGATCTGCTATAACTCGAAGACTATGAAAAATATTTAGCAAATACAGAGAGATGTGCAGGCCATTAGGAACATACCCTAGAGACCTGAGCCCTAGACTCCCTGAACTGGCCACCAAAATACACCTTCTGGCCGCAATTTGCGGCCTGGGCATGGAATCCGGGCTTTTTTCTTGGTCCATTGTTCAGTCATCTGATACTTAGACCTATCACATATGCAAAATGTCCTAATTTCACCTAGGGTAAAATCTAGGAGTGTTTTTCCAAGTTGCTGTTTTCAATTTGCGACTTTAATTAACTTGAGTTTTGGTATTTGAGTTTTGTCTCGGTCGTTTGACGTTTGTACATCAACGTCAAGAGTTGTTTGGTTATTCTTGCATGCGTGGACCATTAGTTCTAACCTATGTACGTGTCGCTTGCTATATCGGTTTTCAGACTTGATTTTGATGTCGATGCAACATGCGTTGAACTGTAGGTATCTTCGCATAGACTTTCGGGACGACAAAGAAGACCAAGGCGTCATCGACTTCGGCTAAATTAAGGATAGTAGGTGAGTAGATGTATATCTACAGGGGAAGTCAGGTGGATGTCGTATAATACCCCCGCGACTGTAGATTAGGGTTCTTATATATATTTATATATATATGTCAATGTTGGATAGGTATGCTTAGCTAATAAGATTCTAGGAGACTATAGGCTAGAATAAGCGTACTCGTAGGAAGGTATATCCTTAGCCCTATTTCTCTTAGTCTTGAACCTTTAGGATATATGTTGTCACACACACACACTTGGTATTATATGTATGTATATGTATATACGTATATATATATATACATGTATAGGTTCATATATATATATATATAAGATGAGGATATGATATGCTAGAAGGATATGAGTCGATATGATCGGATATGATGTCACGAGGTTATGATATATGATTTGAGATTGAAACATCATATTATGATATGGCATATTAAATGATCATTGGGCGACATACATATAACATGTGACTAGATGAGATGATAGAATGTACGTGACCATAGATCCGTACCCTTGAATTATGACATCGTACGACAGATTATACCGTATGATATATATATATATATATATATATATATATGATAATTGACACGTACTCTTAATTTGAGGATATCGTACGATGGATTATACCGTACGAGATATGATATATATGATGATTGATCCGCACTCTTGACTCGAGGATGCCATGCGATGGACTATACCGTACGTGATACTATGAGGCTGAATCGCCGACTGATGGATGTATCGACTCGAAAATGTTATAGTTTTCTAATCACTTTCGACTCGGATATATTTTAGTCTTCAAATCACTTAAGTAGATATTAGAATATAATTAGAGCCATACCTATTTTCAAAACTTATAAATCGTATGCATTTTCAAAGGACAAACCCAAAGGACGCTTCGGATTTTCAAATGGTATCTTTTTCTCAAAAACACCGTAGCCCCTATTTTTCTAAAAGCAATGATTCGTACTATTTTAAATACTATAAGTGTATGGATCGTATGTAGCTATATATATTCTATATCGTTGCGTTTACTGTTTACTTTTCTGCTATGCTCATATTATTCTTTTTGCATTTTATATTTACATGTTATTTTCATTAGCTGTTATGATCTCATCTGCGGAGACACATGCACCATTACCGATGATGCGCATGTTGCACATACACATACTCGCCGGCTCACACACTCATCATCGGTAATTGTCATGCCACGTACACATTAGAAACCGTTACTTTACTCGTACAATCTTATAACTTGTAGCTTAATAGTATTGCTTAGCATTCATGATCTCACATGCTAGTTTAGATATTGCATTTCTTATTTAGATGCCACATTCATTTAGATATACATTCTAGTTATGCACTGTAGATTGGCTCTGTGCCGGTATTTATTGTTTCATTATTGGCTCATGATTATGAGATTTCGGTTTTCATGAGATTTCTGGATTTGGGAAACCGCATATGAATTTTGAAAACTTATAATCATTTTAAAAGAAAATTGCGGTTTTCCATAATATGATGTGTGGCGTCCACCATGAATTTTCTCGGTTATGAGCTATATGTATACCCGATTCGAGGAGAGAGGAGGCACCGTCTGCGGGCACATGGTGGCCTGTAGGTATCCCGGGGCAAGAAGGTTGTATAAAGAGACGTTGAGCCTGGCAAGAGAGCACTACCGACCGGTGATAGTTTGGCTCGGCGGATATCCGGAGGATACCGACCGGAGTCGTGAGATCAGATGAGCATAAGGGCCGATCCGATGAGACGGCACCCGAGATATGAAGACTTATGTATCACTGCTGGACACGGTTTTTATGATGTTTTTGAATGTCGATACTGGGCACTTAGTTATTTATGATGATTTGGTGTGTCGTTAATGGGCACACGTTGGATGATACACCTACACACACACACCCACACCCACACACACACATATATATGATACAGATGACATGGTGCCACTTTGTGATACGGACATGATTACATTAGTATTGTTATACTTATGTTTACACTATCACCCTTATTACCACATCATCGTTATTATATTATTATTATGCTATTGTATGATCTAGGAGATCATCATACATTCGATTTTCTACCCGGTGATGTCTTCTACTCACGAGTTGGCAACTCACCTCCGTTGTGCCACGGTTTTATTGCAGGTTGACCGCACGGATTCAGTAGCGGCTTGCTGGCACACCGCTTTCTTCCGAGTGACTTGTTTTTGGTAGGTGGGGTACACTTGCATCATGACCACCATTTGTACTTGTATATTTATTCAGTTGTATCTAGCTAAAAGATCCATCAACCTTTCTATGAATATTTGGTATACTTAGAAACCACAGTTTGTATATTCTTTCGGATTTAGAGTCACGCTCATGTATCTATTCTTATTTCTGGTTTCTTGATGATGTTTTAGTTTTTTTATTTTCTTTCTGTGTTTGATCTTCGCCTTTTGCGTTGTATACCTGTATTTGTGAGTTGTGTTCGCTAATTTGGCAAAGTGCTAGCTCCCGCTTGGGGATGCCTATTATTATTGCTATGTATTGGTTTTGTTTTCAAAATTTACAAAGGATATGCTGCCCAAATTTCAAAGGACGAAAATGTTTTTAACTACGGTATATAATCCGCTTGTGTTTTCCATATAATATTACTTATGCATTTAAAGAAAGAACCTGATTTCATTATACCTTTATTTCAAAACTTCACCTCCACTATTTTCCCCAAAAAGGTTTAGATTTCTAGGCTTTTAGCTTACTTGGATTAGGTGGGGTTCTATAGACTTCACGTGATTCAAGTGCCAGTCACGTGCCTTTTCTGGGTCGTTACAAAGTTGGTATCAGAGCGTTAGTTTTAATCTTGGTTCGAGTCTATGTTTGACTATGCGGAGTCTAGGACGTATATATATTTCAGAACCTAGGCTTGACCTTATGGAATTTAGATTTGGATGAGGGGGTATTAGACCCGAACTTTCGTCGCGTAGGTTAACCTTGGTTGATGGAATAAGGTAACTTAAGTAGAGTGACGTACCGTGTGTATATTCCACAGCATACTTACGATACGCTACTCCGCTTAAGTAGCCTTAGGATGTACATTTCTTAGGCACCATATTTCTATTCGTTCCTATGATCTATCCTCATTGATATCGGATTGTGGTTTTTGTTACCTTAGCTATACCAGCAGAGAGAGCTGCGGTTAGAGATACGTTCAGAGCGAACTCGTCAGGGATGAGGACTGACCGGGATGTATTCCGGTGACGTACGAACGCATTGATTTATTGTTTTACTAGGATTTCTCGTTGACACGAATGTTCGGGATCTGCACCAGATAATCGGGCCATTGCTAGAGGCCAGCTAGATTGTGAAGACTATTAATGTATTGTCTACTTCAGAAGATTTATATATTGTCTACCGTGTGGACAGATGAGCCAGCTGTTGTTGAGTTTGATAAGATATCGCCCCCAGACTTTTAAAGCTAATGCAGCATGAGTTTATACACAGGGATGTGATAGAAGATCGCTAGTCACCCATGGATAAGTGACTAGGAAATTTTGTTCGTTTGGATGCTCTGTTGCAAGGTCATCAAATTGACTAGCTTCAGTTAGAAGCGGACCTCACTCAGACGTGTGGTAAGTCGATCGAGAAAGGGCGAGCAAAAACATATTCCTCCGATAATTTAGACGAGTTCCCGAGAACGTAATTGACCAGATGTTTTCCACGGAGTATTGAAGATACTGAATTCATAGTTTCGATTCCTTACAAGAGACTCTGGATATGACTATGGTCAAATTGGAGCGCTGTCCACACAGCTATGAGAGTTGATTCTGAATTGGTCCATATTGAAGGGAAGCGGAGTAAGAGGTTCATGCAAAATCTTAACTAGTCGTTATTCCACTCTGTTGATGTCAGAGGTTTTCTACGTATACAAAGGTGTTGGATGCAGCCACATTTCCGGGGGAATGTCATGATAAGAATGCAGCTGTCCGGGAATGAGAAACAGATTATGTAAATAGTCCCAACTTCGGGGCAGTCCGGCAGAGATGTGATTGGGAGAGACCTTGGCAGGATCCTTCTGGAATATTACACGATAAGACTTGGACCCAGGATCGGTTGTATCACACATACTCATTGGGCCAGAGGATGCCATCATTGACGTGATACATTACAGGTGACCATGTTAATTGGCCAGGAGATGTTCAGAGAACTGTCTGAACGGGACTGTTCCGTCGCTACTCCTAATCGTGTTGTCGAATCGAGGATTCATGCAACTAGTATTCCACAGAGAGAAACAAGGACCTAAGAGCAGAGGACGCCAGACTGTGGACAGAAGGCAAGTAGATATTCTTGCTCTGCCAGCCTTGGGTGCACCAGCACTTTTCGACATTGAAGGAGGTGTACCTCAACGTCAGTTATTTATGAATTGCGTCTTGGTGATTTGGATATCGCGTTTCCATCATTTTGATTCTGGCATTTTGAGGATTTAGTTTCATGATTGATATTTCCTATGCGCACCACAGTTGCACTTAATTCGTATTTTTATGTATCAATTGTACTGATTTTCGTTTTTGTGCATACCCATTTGCACTCGATTTTGATTTTACGCACTCCGAGATACTTGATTTTGATTTCATGCATATAGTATGCACATGATTTTGACTTATGCATTCGGTGTAGTTTACACGTGCTTTCAGTACTTGATATGGGTTTTTGTGCATGTAGGCGCACATATTTATGAGTTCATATACCGCGGTATACTTCATTTTGATTGGTGTATGTTGTATACCGTTGATTTAGATTCTTGCGCACACTTGGCGCACTTGATGTGATTTTGTGTACACCAGATTTACTTAATCAAGATTCTTAGTGCATATTAGGTGCACTTGATATTGTTGTTGTGCACATCCGTTACATTTAGTTTTTATTTCTGTGCACATTCATGGCACCTGTATTTGATTTCGATATCCGTGCGCACCAGATGCACGTGGCATTTTTATATATACTATTTGAGATTGATTTCCTTCGAGCATCATGTTTATGACGTATCCTAAATTATATAGTAACTGAGCAGGACTAGTTTTAGGACAGTACCTGAGTATTTTTCATGCACCGATATTTACCGAAAGGATTTCAAAGGAGCTGTAGTCTCAATATTTTTCTACGTGCTCATGAGTGACGTGAAAAATTTACAAAGAAAGCCCTTCTAAATTATTTTCAAAAGGCGGGACGTATATGTTAAACAAAAGATATGTAGATATATATAGATATTTTCTTTATAAATGAACGTCATCTACTTGTGCCGTGATATGCGTATCACACGGTGATTTGAAAAAGATTTTGCATGCACTTTTATTCGGTTGTTTAGACAATTTCACAACGATGCGTATTATATATATGTTATAGTCTTAATTGTATTATATTTGATTTTCATAGCAGATTTTGAAACTTGTATTTTCGTCATAACTCTCATGATTGTGTAACGCTTGAAGAAGTTTCAATTTGGAGTTTTGCACTCGTTTTCATGCACGTGCGTTGCGTTATGATATATCTTATGTATTCATGATTCCGGAGCCCCGTTGACATGATTGTTTTACTGAAATGTTTTAGTATTCGGGGGGTTTAAATTTAAATTCAGAGACCGAATTTATTTAAGGGAAGAAGATTGTAACATTTCAGAAATATAAAATATTATTTTTGGAATTTAAATAATAAAATAATGAATTTTATGAATATTATAGAAGGATGTAAATTAGTTATAAATGGAATAGTATGATTATATACATATAGTTTGGAAAATTATTAGAAATTTATATAAATTATTGATTATAGAAGCATTTATTTGATTTGGACATTTTATAAGTTATTATACAATTGTTTGTATACAAGTTTAATG
Organism: Agapanthus africanus; assembly: GCA_030015575.1. NCBI lineage: Eukaryota > Viridiplantae > Streptophyta > Magnoliopsida > Asparagales > Amaryllidaceae > Agapanthus > Agapanthus africanus. Next base: position 193,318,212 of record CM057339.1, on the reverse strand, counting down.
CTAAACTTGATTAATATTTCACTAATTATGTATTAACTTTATTTGTGTATCATGACATGCAACATTTTATTTTGAAACACTTGTTTATATTGTTAACCATGGTTTCATCTGCATTTAATTGGTTTTTGTTTTTAATTTGGAAAAGGAAAAGGAAAGAATAAAGATGAGAGAGGGGGTGAGGTGACATGTATCTTAGTTGAGGGGAGAGGGGGAGAGGGGAAGAGAGAGAGAAAAGGAGAGAAGGTTCTAGCACCATGATGCCCTCATTCTACTTAATTTCTTCACCTCCTTCATCATTCCCTTCTTCATCTCCTCATTCTCCACCTCCTTCAACCTCACTACCCTCATGAAACCATCCCCTAAACTTCATTAAAACTACACAAAACCTTCATAAAAATCATTTCTCACATCACTACACACCCCATGGTAGGATCGAGTTGGAACTTTGAGCACTTTGGCCATCCTAGAAATTTCTTGGATTGCTCTTGGAAGGTAAATCCTTCACTTTTAGTTAAGTATTAAGTTTTCCTAATCTCCTATAGTGAATTAGAGTTAGACAAGTATAGGTTAATGATCTTGGAAAATTCTAAGATGAAATTTAGGGGATGTTTTGAGTTGTGGATGTGTATTTGAGGCTTAGTTAGTGACCACAACCCTTCTAGTGGTAGAATTCTGGACTAAACTTGAGTTTAGAGTCCCAAACATGAACTTGGAATTTTCCGATATCGGGTTTTTGTGGAAATACGATGATCAAATAGGATCTGCTATAACTCGGAGACTCTGAAAAATATTTAGCAAATATAGAGAGATGTGTAGGCCATTAGGAACATACCCTAGAGACCCGAGCCCCCAACTCCCTGAACTGGCCGCCAAAATACACCTTCTGACAGCAATTTGCGGCCCGGGCATGGAATCCAGGCTTCGTTCTTGGTCCATGGTTCTGTCATCTGATACTTAGACCTATCACATATGCAAAATGTCCTAATTTCACTTAGGGTAAAATCTGGATGTGTTTTTCCAAGTTACTATTTTCGATTTGCGGCTTTTATTAACTTGAGTTTTGTCTCGGTCGTTTGACGTTTGTATGTCAACGTCAAGAGTTGTTTGGTTATTCTTTCATGCGTGGACCATATGTTCTAACCTATTTACGTGTCGCTTGCCATATCGGTTTCCGGACTTGATTTTGATGTCGATACGACGTGTGTTGAACTGTAGGTACCTTCTCATAGACTTTCGGGACAACAAAGGAGAGCAAGGCGTCATTGACTTCGGCTAAAGCAAGGATAGTTGGTGAGTAGATGTATATCTACGGGGGAAGTTGGGTGGGTGGCGCATAGCACCCCCGCAACCGTAGATTAGGGTTCTTATATATATATATATATATATATATATATATATATATATATATATATATATATATATATATATATATATATATATATATATATATATCCTTAGCCCTATTTCTCTTAGTCTTGAGCCTTTGGGATATATGTTGTCACACACACACTTGGTATTATATGTGTGTATATGTATATATACATGTATAGGTTCATATATATATATATATATATATATATATATATATATAGATATATATATATATATATACACACATGTAAGATGAGGATATGATATGCTAGAAGGATATGAGTCGGTATGATCGGACATGATGTCACGAGGTTATGATATATGATTTGAGATTGAAACATCATGTTATGATATGGCTTATTAAATGATCATTGGGCGACATACATATAACATGTGATGACATGTGACTAGATGAGATGATGGAATGTACGTGATCATAGATCCATACCCTTGAATTATGACATCGTACAACAGATTATACCGTACGAGATATATATATAAATATATATATATATGATAATTGACCCGTACTCTTGATTTGAGGATTTCGTACGACGGATTATTCCGTACGAGATATGCTATATATGATGATTGATCCGCACTCTTGACTCTAGGATGCCGTATGATGGACTATACCGTATGTGATACTATGAGGCTGGATCGCCGACTGATGGATGTATCGACTCGGAAATGTTATAGTTTTCTAATCACTTTCGACTCGGATATATTTTAGTCTTCAAATCACTTAAGTAGAATTAGAATATAATTAGAGTCATACATATTTTCAAAACTAACGAATCGTATGCATTTTCAAAGGACAAACCCAAAGGACGCTTTGGATTTTCAAATGGTATCTTTTTCTCAAAAACACCGTAGCCCCTATTTTTCTAAAAGAAATGATTCGTACTATTTTAAATACTATAAGTGTATGGATCGTATGTAGCTATATATATTTTATATCGTTGCGTTTACTGTTTACTTTTCTTCCATGCTCATATTATTCTTTTTGCATTTTATATTTATAGCTGTTATGATCTCGTCTGCGAGGACACATGCACCATTACCGATGATACGCATTTTGCACATACACATACTCGCCGGCTCACACACTCATCATCGGTAATTGTCATGCCACGTACACATTAGAAACCGTTACTTTACCCTTACAATCTTATAACTTGTAGCTTAATAGTATTGCTTAGCTTTCATGACCTCACATGCTAGTTTAGATATTGCATTTCTTATTTAGATGCCACATTCATTTAGATATACATTCTAGTTATGCGCTGTAGACTGGCTCTGTGCCAGTATTCATTGTTTCATTATTGGCTCATGTTTATGAGATTTCGGTTTTCATGAGATTTCTGGATTTGGGAAACATCAAGTGAATTTTGAAAACTTATAATCATTTTAAAAGAAAATTGTGGTTTTTCTTGATATGATGTATGGCGTCCACCATGAGTTTTCTCGGTTCTGAGTTATATGTATACCCGATTCGAGAAGAGAGGAGGCACCGTCTGTGGGTACATGGTGGACCCGGTACGGTACCCCGGAACAAGAAGATCGTATAGATAGACATTGAGCCTGGCACGGGAGCACTACCGACCGGTGATAGTTTGACTCGGCCGATATCCGAAGGATACCAACCGTAGTCATGAGATCAGATGGGCATGAGGGCCGATCTGATGAGACGGCGTCCAAGATATGAGGACTTATGTATCGCTGCTGGATACAGTTTTTATGATGTTTTCGAGTGTTGATATTGGGCACTCAGGTATTTATAATGATTTGGTGTGTCGTTGATGGGCACATGTTGGATGATACACCTATACACATATAGATATATATTATACAGGTGACATGGTGCCACTTTGTGACACGGACATGATTACATTAGTATTGTTATACTTATGTTTACACTATCATCCTTGTTACCACATCGTCGTTATTATATTATTATTATGCTACTGTATGACCTAGGAGATCGTCATACATTCGATTTTCAACCCGGTGATGATTTCTACTCACGAGTTGGAAACCCACCTCCGTTGTGCCACAGTTTTATTGCATGTTGACCGCACGGATTTAGTAGCGGCTTGCTGGCACACCGCTTTCTTTCGGGTGACTTGCTTTTGGTAGGTGTGGTACACTTGCATCGTGACCACCATTTGTACTTGTATATTTATTCAGTTGTATCTAGTTAAAAACTCCATCAACCAAACTATGTGTATTTGGTAGACTTAGAAACCACAGTTTGTATATTCTTTCGGATTTAGAGCCACGCTCATGTATCTATTCTTATTTCCGGTTTCTTGATGATGTTTTGGTTTCTTTATTTCTTTCTGTGTTTGATCTTCGTCTTTGGAGTCGTATACCTGTATTTGTGTGTTTTTTCCGCCAATTTGGCGAAGAGCTAGCTCCCGCTTGGGGATGCCTATTATTATTGCTATGTATTGGTTTTGGTTTCAAAATTTACAAAGGAGGTGCTATCCAAATTTCAAAGGATGAATATGTTTTTAACTACGGTATATAATCCACTTGTGTTTTCCATATAATATTACTTATGCATTTAAAGCAAGAACCTGATTTCATTATACCTTTATTTCAAAACTTCACCTCCATTATTTTCCTCAAAAAGGTTTAGATTTCTGGGCTTTTGGCTTACTTGGATTAGATGAGGTCCTATAAACTTCACGTGATTCAAGTGCCAGTCACGTTCCTTTTCCGGGTCGTGGCAATATCAAATCTTCGATGTTAAACACCGCATATCTAATACACCGATGAGTTAAATCTCTTAAACAATTTAATCCATTCAACTTATCGCAGATCACAATCGAATTCCAAAAACCTTCGAAACGAAAACAATGATTTTAATACTTGAAAAGACTATTCACCTCGACATTAAAATCCGTTAGGCCACGCGTATCTCATACACCGACGATATAACATCATTAAACAATTTAAATTAGTTATATCGTCACCATCGGCCAACGAATCCTAAAATTATCGAAGTCGAAATGTTGATTTCAAACATTGAAAATACTATTCATCTGTGGAAAAATCATCACTTTTTAGCGCCGAAACGAACTCGAAACGTGACGAAATTTTTTGTGAACAACCGGGGTAAAATTAGAGTGACTCGGGAGTGAGTAATGGAGGGCAGACGGACCAAAGGCCACCCAAAAGGTTGTAGCAGTTCAAGATTGGCCGATTCCGAGGAATGTAGCGGAGATCAAAAGTTTTCTGGGATTTGCAGGATACTACAGAAGATTCGTGGAGAATTTTGCTCGATTGGCTGAGCCTTTGACCAAGCTTACGCAGAAAGTAGTACCGTTCGTCTGGACGGATAGTTGTACTTCAGCTTTTGAGGCGTTGAAGCAAAGGTTGATAACCGCTCCTATTTTGACCGTGCCAGACGGTTCCGAAGGATTGGTTATTCAGAGCGACGCATCTGGGAAAGGTTTGGGATGTGTTCTTATGCAGCATGGGAAGGTTATAGCTTACGCATCAAGACAATTGAAGACCCATGAGAAGAATTACCCAACTCATGATTTGGAGCTTGCAGCAGTGATTTTCGCTTTGAAGATTTGGAGACACTACTTACTGGGCGAAAGGGTCGAAGTATTCACCGATCACAAAATCATAAAGTACGTGTTCACGCAGAAAGAGCTCAATATGAGGCAGCGTAGATGGTTGGAGCTGATGGCTGACTATGATCTTGATCTCAAGTACTATCCAGGGAAGGTTAATGTAGTGCCGGATGCGCTTATTCGGTTTCCAGCAATTCGGATGTTGACTGCACAGAAGGAGCTTATCGAAGATTTTCGGAGATTCGAGTTGGAGATCATGCTACCGCATTCTTCGAGACAGTTGATGCAGCTGTAAGTACAGTCATCGTTGATCGATAATAATAAAGCAGCGCAGACGCACGATTTAGGATTGCAGAAGTTTCGAGAACAGGTTAAAGCGGGACTTCGAACAGACTTGTTGATTCATGAAGATAGTTCGTTGCGATATGGTAGCCGTTTGTGTGTGCCGAAGGGAGATATTCGTGAAAAAATTATGAAGGAGGCGCATAGTTCCGCATATTCCGTACATCCAGGAGGCACGAAGATATACCGTGATCTACGACAACATTTCTGGTGGGAATGCATGAAAAGGGAGATTGCCCGCTTTGTAGCGAATTGCTTAGTGTGTCAGCAAGTTAAGGCTGAACATCAAAGGGTAGCTGGTTTATTGCAACCACTTCCGATTCCTCAATAGAAGTGGGAACATATAACCATGGATTTCGTGACAGCTTTACCGCGGAGTCCGAAGGGCAACAATGCAGTTTGGGTGATTGTTGATCGATTGACCAAGGCAGCTCATTTCATACCATTTCAAGTTGTTCAGTCAATGGAAGCATTAGCAGAAAGGTACATGCAGGAGATTGTGAGATTGCATGGACTACCTGTGAGCATCGTTTCCGATCGTGATACCCGATTCTTATCGCACTTCTGGAGGAGTTTACAGGAAAGTTTGGGGACACGATTGAATTTAGCACCTCTTATCATCCTCAGTCAGATGGTCAGTCGGAGAGAACGATCCAAACTCTTGAAGATATGTTGAGAGCTTGCATGTTGGATTTCAACGGTTCATAGGAGGATCATCTACACATGGTGGAGTTTTCTTACAATAACAGTTTTCAGGCGACTATTCAGATGGCTATATTTGAAGCATTGTATGGTCGCAAGTGTCGCTCACCCGTTTGTTGGGACAATATTGGAGAACGAAAATTGTTGGGACCGGATTTGATCGTGCAAACCGTGGAGAAAGTCAATACGATCCGGAATCACATGAAGGCAGCACAAGATTGGCAGAAGAGTTGGGTCGATACATCGAGAAGACCTCTAGAGTTCGTTGTTGGTGATCTGGTATTCTTGAAGATATCACCGACTAGAGGAGTGATTCGTTTTGGGATTCGAGGCAAGCTTAGTTCTCGATTCGTGGGGCCATTCGATATTATTGAGCGTGTTGGAGAAGTGGCCTATCGATTGGCTTTATCATCATATTTAGCGAGTGTTCATGATGTGTTTCATGTATCTCAACTCTGTAAGTACGTTCGAGATGAAACACACGTGCTAGATCATTCGAAACTGACTGTAAGGGAGGATTTGACCTTTGAGGAGCGACCGATGTCGATTGTTGATCGGAGAAAAAAGGTCCTTAAGAACAAGGTTAACCCTCTTGTACTTGTTTCATGGGGAAATCGCTCACATGGAGAATCGACATGGGAACGAGAAGACGGGATTCGACAGAAGTTTCCTGATCTCTTCTTGTAAATTCATGTTTGTTTATCTTTTCTTTTTCCGGGAATTTCGAGAACGAAATTCTTTTGGTAGTTGGATATAATGTAACACTCTAGTTCATTTATACCAATTTTGTTTGAGTATTTCTTTATTTATGGCTATTCTTGATTTATTTTGTTTTGGATGCGAATAGTATAATTGGTATCCGTGTTTGCATCCGACCCAACCCGCATGCTGGAAACCCGTCTTGATTCCTGTTTATGATTTATCCCGGCTAGTTTTGAGGATCCGTGCACTTTCATATTGTATAACTGCATTATATCGAGCATCTGCATTTTTTTAATAAAACAAGTAAAGTCAAATAAAATATTTTAAAAATATCTTGTATGGCCTGCAACATACCCCTGATCTTGTGGTAGCATCCGTACATCTTGTTCTTGTTCCGTTTAGTAAAACGGACTCGTTTGGGTGGCTGCGTGCACGCTACGTGCATCCGTTCTTGGGTGTATGCATTTTCGTTACTCGGATATTCTATGTTGGTTTTGGTTGACACGTATATTATCCGTATTTTCAAACCGTAATTTTAGACCCAACCCGGGCATATTTTGGAGTATTTTTGTGTTAGCCAGAAAACTCAAATATAATCAATATTATATTTCTTATATTATAAACTGTTAATATATTCGTTTATATTATTTTAACAAAAGAAATATTTTTTTATATTAAAATCCTATTCTATCCTAAAGTTCAGCCCTCTCTCTCAGTCTCTCCTCTGTATATATTTTATATTTCCTTTTATAAATTTTTATAATCCATACCTTATTTAAACCCCTACGTCCTCTCTCTCCCTCAGCTTCTTCTTTCTTTCTTTTTTCGCAAGCTCAAACCCCCCGCGAGAACCCACGCCCGCGACCATCGCCTGCCTCGCGCTCGCCGTTCCCCTCACCGCCGGCACCCTATCTCCCCCGACTCCCTCCGATCTCGCCTCCACCACCTCACAACCTTCCCCGACCGATACCCAAGAACCCAAACCGACGCCCGCACCATTACCTCGCCGTCGACCTCTTCACCCCGTTTCCTGCACCCCGATCTTCTCCTCTCATCCTCCTCGACCACCTCACCTCTCTCTTCTCCCTCTCCTCACTGCCTAACCCACAACCCTCGCCTGCAACCCGAGAACCCCTGCAACCCATACCCATCTCTTCACCCCCGCTTGTACTTCCTGCCTCGCCGGAGCTCTGACTCCGCCGATCATCTCGTCGGACTCTTCATCATCTCGGAGCAGCACAACCCCGACACGAACCCCACACCCGAGCTCCCCTTTTCCCTGCACCTGAAACCCTAGCACCCACTACCCATTGCCGTCGAACCCCATCGCTGGAAAACCCGTCGACGTTGTCACCATCTCTGTTCTAGCCTCTGTCCCAGAACCCTCGAGCCAAACCCCAGAGCACCAGCCCCTTCTTCTTCCTCTTCTTCTTCTTCTTTCTTCTCTTTTCTTCTTCTTGTTTCTTGTTTTTCGGTCATCACCGGAGCCGTGCCGTTGCCGACGATCCGGGCGAACCTGTTGACATCCCCAGCCAGCGTGGTCGTGTTCTTGTTTTGCCTGGTTCAGTTATGTACGCCTGCGAGTGCGTCGCGATATTTACCGACATCGTACGCATCGTACGCACCCCGTCGTGAGATCCGTTCAGGCAAGTTTACCTTGTTGCATGCTATGTTATTATATTTGCATCCATTTGAATAAAAATATCACATGTTTATTGCATTGTGCATCATATGTTACAGTTTTACAATTTTACAATACTCGTTCGTATCCGTATCATTTATTACATATATAGTTGCATGCAAGTTTATCTTGCTACATGTTATACTGTTGTATTTTACATTCATGCAAATAATAATATTACATATTGTTTAGTTAAGCATCCCATATTACCGTTTTATTGTTTTCGGATAGCCATTCGTATACGTATCATTTATTATATATCTAGTTGCATATCATGTCATATTATATAATGTTACCATTATATTGGCACCCCATACTTGATAATGAGCATCATACGACTCATGGACTCACATTTTGATATCACTAATTATTACTCGTGCATCCGTGCTTTCACCGTGATTCGATACTTGCTATATTTTACTGTTGGGCATCCATTTGATACATGTGCACTACCTGACATGACCTGATACACCACTATCTGACCTGTTGCCTTATCCTGTTTCTAATGCCGACAATTCTGACATGTTGTCCTGATGGACGTATCCTGTTGTCAGCATAGACAAATCTATAGCTGCTTGATCCTGTGTTGGCATTAGCTCCAGATTATCAATACCTGACTTGAACACATAACCTTGGGAGCATGGGGAAATCAAAAGTGTAACTGAAGTGTAGCTTAAAAGGGTATTACTTGATCCGTGGTCCCGGGGGATAACGGGACAGAATCATTCGTGATTCTTACTTGATCCGTGGTCCCGGGGGATAACGGGACAGAGTTATTCGTGACTCTCACTGCCCGATCCGTAGTCCCGGGGGATAACGGGACATATTCTTTTGAGTTACATGGAGGATTACACTAATTGATTTCAAAAAAAACTTTAGAATAGATAACCCAGTAGCACAGTTTAGATTGATCACCGCACGTCACATACACTGATACACTTCACTGTTCTATATTCGTGTTTACTTATTACATTCATGTTATTGTTTATATTTCATGCCTGCATATCTTGTTACCTCCTGGTTATATTCTATTATTTGATATTATGACGCACTGACGTCTGGGTTTTGCATGGCCCAGATCCTCTATCTTCGTCACAGGCTGATCAGGAGTATTTCCGCCGTCAGGCCGAGCAGTGAGGATCCTGTTAGTATATAGTTTAGTTTAGTTTATTTCCGTACTTTCATTTCCTGATTGAGCCTGTATTTGGGACGTACTTTCCAGATGTTATTGTTTATTAGATTTATTTCTTCCGCATATTATTTCTTGACTCGTTTATTCTGGCATATGGACATGTACTGGATAGTTTATTTTATTTCTACTGTACTTAATATCTTATAGACAGCCGTAATGTGACTGTGGAGGGATGTTTCCTAGCCACAGGTAGCATGGTTGGCTCTGTCACGTGCCGATCTTAGCGCACTCTGGGAAGCGGGGCGTGACAGATTGACTTAGGAACAGTGAGCCTATGGGCTCAATTGATCATTAGATCATATATGAATAGTTCATGGATAGTATACGGTAGTCAATATAGAGACAGTCCGTAGGGCAAAATATATTAGTTTAAGGACACCGCGGTCCAATATTAGTTAGGGACATTTCAGTCCATCATTAGTTTAGGGACATTTCAGTCTATCATTCATCTTACATGCACGTGTATATATGATGTAGTGAAGTGAACAATGGTAACATGGGACGCGCCCAATATTGGGGTGCAATCCAATTTGAAGGCATTTATATTTTCTTCAAAGATATACATATACATATATGTATAAAACTGGGGTTTGATGTGATGCGCATCTATATGGGATGCGTATCAAAATGTGGGTTTGCACATCAATATGGAGGTGCATCAATGTGAAGGTTAGGACATTCCATGTCTTGATGAAATTTCATATCTCTCATCAAGTTGGGACGAAGGTGGAGAAGTTGGTTGTTAGGACCTGCCACCTCTATGAAGACGCTGAGAAATTACAATGCCGTATATCAAAGATGTGGAAAGATATACTCTTGAACCAAATCTCGTATGAGGGAAAAATTTATGTCGGAATGGAGGATCGTTAGTCTTATATGAGACTAAGATCAATTTGGATATCGATATGATTTGAGGATCATTAGTCGTATATGTGACTAAGATCGGCTTGGATGAAAGATCATTGGTCGTATATGAAACTAAGATCAATATAGGTATCATGGATGAAAGGTCATTAGTCATATATGAGACTAAGATCAATTTGGATGGCATCGATGAAAAATCATTAGTAGTATATGAGACTAAGATCAATTTAGAAATCATTGATATGTTGATCAATGGATCATATATGAGAAGTATAAGATTATATACTTAGTTTATTTTAACTAAGTAGTCAAGCAATGACTTACTGTCCATATGTACATGTGCATATATGCGCATGTACATGTATCATCTTTAATGTAACATCCTAGTGCACTTATACTATATTTACTTGGGGTATTTTAAATCTTGCGGTAAAATTCTTGATTATTGTTGTTTTGGGTTCCAAATGGTGCTATTAGCAGTTGTGGTTATTATCCGACCCGACCTGCATGGTTGAATCTAACATGGTTCAAGATTACATCAAATATTTGCTAGTACAGAAGATCCGTGCAAATCTAGATATTATACACATATAATATATTCCACATATTTTTTAATAATAAAAATAAAAACCAAATAATATATTTTAATACCATCCTTGCATGTCATGGTACCCCATATCATGTGGTTGCACCCATATATCATGTTCATACCCTAATTGTTAGAACAGACTCGTTTTTGATCGCTACGTATATTTACGTAGATCCATACTTGGGGTATACATTTTTATTGACAGGATATTATATTATGGTTTAAACTTTTACGTATATTCTCCATATTGAAAAACTAGATTATTGAATGGTTGCGGGTAATATTCAGAGTAATCTGGTATTAGCAGTAAAATTCTATATATATAATATTTTATATAACTAATAATATAACGGTTATATATTATATATAATATATTAATTAATTTAATTATAAAAATCTCTCTCTTTCTCTCTCTCGTCTCATTCTTCGTCTCTTTCTCTCTCTATAACCACACACACTCTCTCTCCATATATATCATATAATAGTAAAACTTATAAAAAAAAACCATACACCTCTCTTCTCCCTCGTTCTCGTCCCCCCCCCCCCGTGAACCCAGAAACTCTAACACACGCTCGCCGTCACCGTTGCTGCCCTCACCATCACCGTAGCCTTCTCGCCTCCCCTTCCTCACCTCCATCGCCTCCTCTTTCCCTTTCTCCTTTTCCCGAGCACACCCTGCAACTTTCCTGATGCCAACCCATCACCCATCCCCGGCAACCTCATCCTCTCCGAGAAAAACCACCACCACCAATCTCCTCTTCACCTCCTCACCTCCCCAGCACCCAAGAACACCCAACACCACCACCGACCTCCTCTGCACCTTCCCCCGACCACCTTCAAACCCTAGACGACCTCACCGTTGACTTTGTCACCCTCACCTCATCGCCATCTCTCCTCTGCCGACACACACCCCAAAACCCCAATAGCAACAGCCACCTCCTTTTCTTCTTCTTCTTCTTCTTCTTCATTTCTTTTCTTTTTTTCTTTTCTTGATTGTCGGCCGTCTCGTCAGAATTACGCATGTCGCCGACGATCCAGACGACCTAGCTACCGTCATCGTCTAGCCTGTTCACCATGTCACGCAAGTGCTCAGCCAGGTCCAGTCCTGCGTGCGTATGTTTGTGTCGTGACTTTATTTTGACGTTGGAACGTCATATCCGTATCTCGACGTGAGATCTGATCGGGCAAGTTCTAAACCTGCAACATGCTATGTTATTATTTTAATACTTATTTAATAAATGATAGTGCATGTGTTTTATTATACAGCAAACATTACCGATTCATGGTTTTATAGCATCCGTCTGTATCCATACCGATAATAGCTTATCTAGTTGCAAGCCGGAACATTATAATGTTATTATACCACTATAACAGTTCAATATGTTATCTAGATTGCATCCTACATGGTAATAGACGTAGTTATTACAGATAGATACATATGCATCCCGGCATCAGTTGTGTTTATCGTGTTTCGATATTGGTTACAGTGTTACATTGGTATCTATTTTGGTTAATATTTAGTACATGACTTGTTTACGACACACTACCAGACTTGTTACTTGGATCTTATTGCTAATGCCAACAATCCTGATTGTTGTTCTGATGGACGTAACTTGTTTTCTGCATAGACAAGACCGGTACCTGCTTCATCTTGTGTTGGCATTAGATTATATTGGCAATACTTGACTTGAACACATAACCTTGGGGGAAAAGGGGAAATCAAGAATGTAACTGAAACGTAACTCAGGAGGATATTATTATTGTTTGCCATGATTCCGGGGGTTGCGGAATAAATCATTGTTTATTATACCGTGGTCCCGTGGGGAATGAACTGGATATATTGTACCGTGGTCTCATGGGGCTTGAACGGGATATATACTGTTGAGTTACGATGAGAATTACATTAATTGATTTTAAAGACTTCAAGAATAGATAGCTTAGAAGTACAGACTTTAGGATACACATCACAAACATACAGCTCACTGTTTTATACTTGTATTATTTATTTATATTTTGTTTTAATTATATCATCATATCCTGGTCATTACTATTATTTTGATATTATAACGCACTGACGTCTAGATTTTGCATGGCCCAGTTCTTCTGATTTTATCACAGGCAGATCAGGAGTATTTTAGCAAGCAAGCGGAGCAATGAAGAGATAGATGTGTAATTTTAGAGACGCTTAGTTTAGTTATTTCAGCAGTTTTATTTCTATTGATGTGAGCCCATATTGGGACGTGATTCAGATACTATTGTATATTGGATCTTGATTCGTTTCCACTTTATGCATTTTCTTGATTCTATTTATTGTGGCTTATAGACATGTGTTAGCTAGATTATATTTTACTGTTCTTGATATCCGCTTGACAGCCGTAATGTGACTGTGGAGGGATGATTCCTAGTCATAGGTAGCATGGTTGGCTCTGTCACTTGCCGTGTTTACGTATTTTGGGAAGCAGGGTGTTCAGTTAATAAAACTGAATTTTTCATATGACATTTTTCCTACTATTTCTATATAAAAAAGATGTTTATTATAAATATGACACATATAAGGGTTTATCCGTAAAAATACTATTTTCATGTGTTTATATATTATAATTAACATTATGAAGGGAAATGTAAGCATATAATATTCATGTTATATTTAGACTATTTAAATATGCTTACCTTATTAAATATCTTTGACAAATTCTCTTAAAACTATAAAATCATGACAAATAGTTAAAGATAATATCTCAATAAAAACAAATTCTACTAACATCTTTTATTGAGATAATTGTGCAGAAATTATATCATGGCTGAAATCAACGAAATCCGAGTTGGCAAGATCAAATCTGCCGAAGATATTCAAGTAAATTGAAGAAACTAATTCTGGCAGAAACGTAGAGAAGATTTTCAAAATCTAGATACTCAAAAGATCACCAAGTGTTACAGATATGAAGCTACAAAAATTAGAGGCCATGATCTCACCAAAAGGCGGCGGATCCGCGGCCAAACCTATCTAATGGTCGCGGTTCCGTCGCACTTCTAAGGATTTAGGGCTCGGGATTTTGGTGGTTGGGATCCTAACAACTAGTTTCCATATTAGGAAACTAGGGTTCTGGCTTTATGACTATAAATAAGGACCGAGAGGCTCTTGGAAAAATCATCAAATCGATGCGATCACGAAGCCCACGACGGCTCAAGAATCCTGGTTGATCATCGACAGTTCATCTACCTCCTTAGAAGAGATCGAGAAGCAAACTAGGGTTTTGTAATCATTTTCTAAAGGAACAAAGTGTACTTGATCTTGTTGATTAATAAAGGTAGTTTTATTCTATTGCATTTTATTTTCTTCATGATTTCTATCTTTTCTTTTCCTAACATGCGCGAATAATTCTCCGCTTGTTAGGGTTCGTAGGATTATGGTAGATTAATGGATGATGAAGATCCTTAAACTCTTTTTACGTCCTATAAAGTGTATAAACTTTATCAAAAGAATAGTTAACATCCTAATCGGGCGCGCTACCAATTCATTAATAGTCACGACCGCGATTTGAGATTAGATTGACGATTGCTTTGGTAAAGGCTAGACATGAACGAAGATCCATGTCAAGATAGGGGTTAAGAGTGGGAACCCTTTTCCCTCCAGAAACCCTAACCTACATGAATCACTGTCGATCTAGTTTTAAATCTATTAAAGGATAAAAAGAGTTATCTTTATGTAACCATCCATGACTACTAAATCTTAAAGAACCCTACAAGCCGCCTTCTACTATAAAACCTACATCCGTAGTTAATCTAGATCTATATTCGGCATCCGTGTTTGACGTAGATCTAGAACCTACAACCATTCTTCACCATTCTTTATTCTTCCTCCTTTCTTTCTCAACACGCTTAAAGTAAGATTAAAAGATTCAACGTTTCCCAGAGGACGACACGTACTCATCTCGGTCTAGATACAAGCGACACCGTTATTGATTGCGGTTAACTACAACACATAAATCAGATTAATCAAATGGCGCCGTTGCCGGGGATACGTGCGTAATTTATTTTTCTTACTATTCATGTTGAATTCTTTTTTGATCTATATCATAAACATAAAACAAAACCGCATCTTGCATATTTAACGATTAGTGTGTGATTCTTGCGAGGAATTCTGGAGTCACTTTAGCGAGGAGATAAAGATTCAGAGACATTCATCAAGACCCAGAGGAGAAGCGGAGGCTACTGTACAAAAATTGTCAAAAGATCCCCTCATCTCGCGGCGGAACCGTGGCCAAATCACCAGTATTGCGGCGGAACCGAGGCCTAATTGGTGGATCTTGGCTTCAGAATTCTTTTGTATCTTCTACAACTCTTTATCTCTCCTCTGAAAAATCCAATAATATATTTTCTGCAGGATTCTTTGCAAAATATCGCCACTCAAAAATCTTTTTGCGTGCTTTGTTTTGTGGGTTTTTTTTGCATATTTTAATACGGACTTTAAGGGGCAAGACCACAATTCAAATTAGGTGGGGATTTCATCACCCTTCCTAGGCCCCACAAATCACAAAACGAGCATCCGCATAACCCTTTATTAATTAAAAAAATATCTAGATCAAGACCCTAAGGACCATTGCACTCAAGTAGGACAGAGAAAGGTCGTGGGTAATCTATCGCTTATCTACATTTCGTTTGTGGTGTCTACGCAAGTGTGTCTAAGGAAAGTGGTTACTTAATTAAGCCCGCAATTTTCGGTGATTTGTATAGCGGATACCTCCCACTTACCTAGCACTTACTGGCCACATGAGAGATAAAGAGGCAGTAGAGGATTTATCCTGCGATTTGTCCTTTGGAAGTCTATGAGCGGTCTAGTGCGTACCTATGTGACCTTAGTTCTAGGGTTTGCTTGTGCATTTTGTGATTTTTGTGAGTAAACCCCCAAGTCCACTTTCAAAGCAAAACAATTCAAATAGAGCTTAAATCTTTTCACCCTCTTTTCTTTTCACCTTCTTATAATGGGTAACCCAAACAGACGAACTCTTGCCGAGCTTTGTTATGCACAACCAGATATTTCTTGTCCTCGTAATCGCTTCGGTATACCATCCGACTCTCCTATTTCTTTAAGAAATCGGATAGAACAAGCGGATAAAAACAGTTGGCCACCTCAGTCCAGATCTTATCAACCGTATCCTAATTCTACATCTGTTTCAGTTGATACTCCGAGTGAGGATACCCCTAGACACATGTCCATTGATGAACATATAGCAAGAGCTAACGGCCAAAGTTTCAATCCAGACCAATATCAACCATCACGACCACTTTCTAAAGAAGAATTCATAATCGGTTTGTGGCATATATGATGTCTATTGAAAATAGCCAACCAACCAACCAATATCAATATTCTTCTTATCATAATGTTGATCCTACTACTGCCCAATTTTCGCAACCATTCTATTACTATCAATCCTATCTGACTTTTATACCTTCTCTAGAAAGTCCTTCTAATCAGTCATTTGGGAGTTTTAATTATCCACAAGAATTTCAATCTTATACTGAAACCCCTTATCAACCCAAGTCTAGTCTTGAGCGGATATTAGAAAAATATGTGGAAATGTCGCACCAAATTAGAAAGGAAACAACAGAGTGGATGCAAGCAAATAATTTCAAACCAGCCCAAAAATTTTCAGTATATAATACGACCATAGGATAAATTAAGAATTTGGGTAGTGAGAGAGAGCGGTACACCCTTCCAAATCAAATCTCCCCATCCCAAATTGAAATCCACAACTCCTATTTCACAGATCTATCGAGTACACCAAATGATTCACCAATTAAAAATAGAATGTCTGATGAGTTGTGTAACTTTGTAGTGTTTGATTTACCCGATTGTGAAGGGTCCATTTCAAGTGAAACTATACCCAACCCTTGTGATCTCTACACCTCCACTCTTGAACCAAAATTGATTGAAAACCATAATTTTAATGAGCTGTTTAAGAATTCTAACCTTCACTTGAATGAGGAGATTGACGTTGGGGATATATTGAATGATGAACTCGAAAATTTGGATGAGTTTGTCCCATCAATTCATCAGGTCCTTTCACTTCCTTGTGGTCATCATCTCGAGCCATTAATTATTCTTCCCGAACCCGAAATGTGTCTTGAAGTTGATGATAATTGTATAACCAAAGACCGAAATTCAGCCTTCATCTCCCACATCTGGTTCAGCGATACTCGACACACCAATTTGTTTACCCATTTCACCTTCTACTTTCTTAGGTTCTTCTTCTATTCTTCCTATAATTTCAGCGAGTTTTGATGAATCACAATCCGATAATTCAAGTATGATAATTCCAGAAAACCAACTTAATTTGGATATTTTTGAAAATAAGGTAGATGGGTTTTTTGAGTCTCCTACCTCCATAATTTTTGACAAATCAAGTATGATAAATTCTGGCACAAAACTTACTGACAGCAAAATATTCAATTACACCATCGATGAAAGTTTTGAAGAACTTTTTGCTGACGAACTTGTATTCTTAAACAACACGGATTTTGTGATTAATCAACCTCTACCTATTGAAGTTGAACCACCACCCTTTCTTCTTATAAAATACGAGAATGCTAATATTCCACTCATTTCTGATCATTCACATTCTCGTTTTTATTTATCATCGCCTCTTATCTCCTCACATTCACGTTCACGCAAACTCTTTCCATTCCACCACTTATCTCTTCCCCACTTCTTCTTTGCTCTATATAACATGTTCTTCCACCGACCTATACGTTATATTGATAAAATCTTTGAATGGTTGGTATTAACTTTTGGTCTTTGTAAAGTCTTATATTGACCAAATAACTTCACCCCCCTTAAAATGCTTAATACTGTTTAACTAAGTTTGGGGGGTTATATTTTTGGCTCTTGAAAATAAAATTTGCCCTCAAAATTGTGAGCCAAAAATAAGTTTGGGGGAGAATTTTCACTTTCAATTTTTGTGGCCCCCTTTGATAACTTTTCCTCCCAAGTCTACAGATTTTGAGATTTAAAAGATAACAACAGTGAGGACACTGCTGCAAACAGGTTTGGGGGAGGTTTGTGCTTATTCACACGTTACTTTGTATTATATTATATATAAAGCACAAAAAAAATTATAATGAAAGTTTGAAAGTGAAAAATTACATATGAAAGATATGAATAGTTTGAGAAAAACAAGAAAGTTAGAAGTTTTCTTAAACAAAACTAGTAATAAGTAGTTATGAGCTGTTGTCCCAAGGGTCAGTAAGATGAAGGAAATTACTAATCTGAGAACAAAAATAAATCTAAAAAATAATCCTTATTCTTAACGGCAAACTTTTAAACGTTGATACCCTACTATACGCACTTACACACATCTTGAAACTTGGGATAGTAGAGGATACCTTGAAATGCTTTTGTTTAAAAGCCTTAGTATGAAAAAAAAACGAAGAGTATAAATGGTGAAAAAATGAACACTGATTTTGTAATTACCAAGGCAGCATAAAAAAAATATAGCGAGAGTGCTTTATCACCTAGTGCCTTACACCAACTGGTTTGGGAGCCACTGCTAAGCCTTGGGTGTTGCGAAACGAGGAATTACGCCTAAATACGCAAGCACATTTTGTAATCGGTCGATTAGTACCTCAAGAAGTATTGACGGTCGCATGAAGAATGTGTGAGCAATTTTATCGAAAATATTCACCAACTATAATGTACTTTGGAAGATGGACAAGAGTATGATAGCTTGAATTGAATTCTCTAAGTGTAGAGATGTCTTTTACACACACGTAGGGGTATATGATCAATGTTTGGAATAAAGATAGGGAGGAAGAATAAATGCGATGTTTTATTAAGGGATGATGTGATTTCTAACATCTTTTCACGACCATTAAGATAGGGCTCATAGCAACTGAAAAGCTAGTATAGTTAGAAACTCTTATTTTCAAGTTCTTTCTTTTATAGTTCTTATCTTTATATGTAACTTTCACTATCTTTCTTTTATTATGAGATTTTGTGGGTGTAATCTGCTGAAAACCCTCAGGAGACAGCACTCCTCCTACTAGGGACACCTAGAGGTTTAACGGCTTGTTGCACGTACTCAGTGCAATCGTGTTGCCTACGAAAGTGTGCTGTTTAGGTTTTTCTTTTTCTCCTTCTCTGGAATAACTAGTTTGCTCGGGACGATCAAAGTTATGTTTGGGGGTATTTGTTCAGTTGATAAAAATGCACTTTTCATATGACATTTTTCCTACTATTTCTATATAAAAAAGATGTTTATTATAAATATGACGCATATAAGGGTTTATCCGTAAAAATACTATTTTCATGTGTTTATATATTATAATTAACATTATGAAGGGAAATGTAAGCATATAATATTCATGTAATATTTAGACTATTTAAATATGCTTACCTTATTAAATATCTTTGACAAATTCTCTTAAAACTATAATATCATGACAAATGGTTAAAGATAATATCTCAATAAAAACAAATTCTACTAATATCATTTATTGAGATAATTGTGCAGGAATTATATCATGGCTGAAATGAACGAAATCCGAGTTGGCAAGATCAAATCTGCCGAAGATATTCAAGTAAATTGAAGAAACTAATTCTTGCAGAAACGTAGAGAAGGTTTTCAAAGTCTAGATACTCAAAAGATCACCAAGTGTTACAGATATGAAGCTACAAAAATTAGAGGCCGTGATCTCACCAAAAGGCGGCGGATCCGCGGCCAAACCTATCTAATGGCCGCGGTTCCGCCGCACTTCTAAGGATTTAGGGCTCGGGATTTTGGTGGTTGGATCCTAACAACTAGTTTTAGGAAACTAGGGTTCTGGTTTTGTGACTATAAATTGAGGTGGCTCTGATCGAACTTCAGTATGGAGTATCCAACCTCCACTCAACGGCTGAAGTAAGGACCGAGAGCCTCTTGGAAAAATCATCAAACCGACGCGATCACGAAGTCCACGACGGCTCAAGAATCCTGGTTGATCATCGACCGTTCATCTACCTCCTTAAAAGAGATCGAGAAGTAAACTAGGGTTTTGTAATCATTTTCTAAAGAAACAAAGTGTACTTGATCTTGTTGATTAATAAAGGTAGTTTTATTTTATTGCATTTTATTTTATTGCATTTTATTTTCTTCATGATTTCTATCTTTTTTTCCCCAACATACGCGAATAATTCTCCGCTTGTTAGGGTTCGTAGGATTAGGGTAGATTAATGGATGATGAAGATCCTTAAACTCTTTTTACGTCCTATAAAGTTTATAAACTTTATCAAAAGAATAGTTAACATCCTAATCGGGCGCACTACCAATTCATTGATAGTCACGGCCGCGATTTGAGATTAGATTGACGATTGCTTTGGTAAAGGCTATACATGAACGGAGATCCATGTCTAGATAGGGGTTAAGAGTGGGAACCTTTTTCCCTCCAGAAACCCTAATCTACATGCATCACTGTCGACCTAGTTTTAAATCTATTAAAGGATAAAAAGAGTTATCTTTATGTAATCATCCATGACTATTAAATCTTAAAGAACCCTACAAGCCCCCTTCTACTATAAAACCTACATCCGTAGTTAATCTAGATTTATATTCTGCATCCGTGTTTGACGTAGATCTAGATACTACAACCATTCTTCACCATTCTTTATTCTTCCTCCTTTCTTTCTCAACACGCCTAAAGTAAGATTAAAAGATTCAACGTTTCCCAGAGGACGACCCGTACTCATCTCGGTCTAGCTACACGCGACACCGTTATTGATTGCGGCTAACTACAGCACATAAATCAGATCAATCACGAGGCGTGACAGGGTTTTGTTTGGTATTAGAGCATAGGTTTTAGGTTAGCTGGGGTTTGGTTTAATTTGTAGTTGGGTATGGTACCCAATATATTGTCCTTAAGACCCGGTTCCTCTAATTTTATCGCATGCAGATCAAGAGTATTTTGGCAGGCAAGCCGAGCGATGAGGAGCTAGCTATTTAGTTTTGAAATGCTTAGTTTCTTTTATTTCCGTGGTTTTATTTTATCGATGTGAGCCCATATTGGGACGTGATTCAGATACTATTGTTTATTGGATCTTGATTCGTTTCTGCTTTATGCATTTCTTGATTTTATTTATTGTGGCAGATGGACATGTGTTAGCTAGATTTTATTTTACTGTTCTTGATATCCGCTTGACAGCCGTAATGTAA
This sequence comes from Agapanthus africanus, assembly GCA_030015575.1. NCBI lineage: Eukaryota > Viridiplantae > Streptophyta > Magnoliopsida > Asparagales > Amaryllidaceae > Agapanthus > Agapanthus africanus. Next base: position 193,296,995 of record CM057339.1, on the reverse strand, counting down.
CTGTGGAGAGATGATTCCTAGCTATAGGTAGCATGGTTGGCCCTATCGCGTGCCGTTTTTACGTATTTTGGGAAACGGAGCGTGACAGGGTTTGTTTGGTATCAGAGCCCTAGAATTTAGGGTTAGTTGGGTTTGGTTCTTTTTGTAGTTGGGTATTGAACCGAATACACCAACTTGGAAACCCGGAATTAGGAACATGTCCTGTCACATTATTGTCTTGTCATTCAAATTCTTGAATCTTATCTCTCCCTTAATTCTTGTATCTTGACGATATGAAAATGACTTTGCATCTCAACCTAAAATCTTCCTGATTCCTTATTGTTTCTCCCTTCTTATTCTTTCGATTTTGATAGTAGGATTTGGGCGACTTGTATGGAGTTATGTGATTGTAACTATGTACCGCGGCATTGTTACAATGCGGTACTCTATTTAGGTAACCTGGAGTCCTATTTCGATTCATTTTCTTGACTTATGTTCTTTGTACTACTTTGTTTCTCTCGGCTTCATTGCTTACGAATTTATACCTTATCGCGAACTTGAATCCAACAACTGCGTTTTATCTTTCCCCTTGTCCCGTAGTGACATGTTCGTCTGTGTTTCAAAAGAACAAGAAGAATCACAGGACATATAATGATTGCAGTACTTTGAGATTAACCCCATCGGGAGCTGGTACAGATCACTTCAAGTCCGATCAGATTGTTGATCGAAGAAGTTTTGACCGATCCGCCTCAGAGTAGCGCAGTGGAAGAGTGGTAGGCTAATAACCCACAAATCTTAGAACAAACTTGCAAATTCATCATGAAGGAAACCGTTTACCGAAAGGTGAAGTTCGTAAACAAGTTGCAGATGAAGCGCTGATAGCAGTTCGGGATTTCATGGATGTGTTCAAGAACATCTCGGGTTTACCGCCAAAATGAGATGTGGAGTTCGCGATTGATCTTATTCCTGGAGCATCACCGATTTTAAAGGCTTCTATCCGATATCCGGTAGAACTGGAAGAGGTAAAGAAACAAGTTGCCAAATTGCTAGAGAAGGGTTGGATTCGTACCAGCGGGTCACCATGGGGAGCTCCAGTTCTTCTAGTCAAGAAGAAGTATGGCACAAGACGGATATGCATCGATTATCGAGAATTGAATCGGGTGACTATTAAGAAAAAGTACCCAATCCCTCGCATCGGCAAATTATTCGATCAACTCGGTGGTGCGATGGTACTCTTGAAGTTGGATTTGCGATCTGAATATCATTAAGTTCGGGTGAAATCAGAAAATATTTGCAAGACAGCGTTCCGAACTCGATATGGGCATTATGAGTACTTAGTGATGTCGTTTGGAGTTATGAACGCACCAGCAATATTTATGGAGTTGATAAACCGAATCTTTTCACCGTGCCTAGACCAGTTCGTAGTGGTGTTTATTGATAATATTCTGGTTTATTCGAGAAGCAAGGAAGAGCAGGCATAACACTTGAGGATCATACTGCAGACGTTGAGACAAGAAAATTTATATGCTAAGATGAGCAAGTGCGAGTTTTGGCTCGAAGAAGTGAAGTTCTTCGGTCATGTTGTATCCGGATATAGAATTGTTGTTGACCCTAAAAAGATTGCAACGGTTTATGATTGGCCAATTCTAAAGAATGTTGGTGAGATCAAAAGTTTTCTTAGGCTTGCCGGATACTATAGAAGGTTTGTGGAGAATTTCGCTCGAATAGCAGAACCATTGACCAAGCTAACACGAAAGGAGGTACCATTCCTATGGACCAAGAAGTGTGCGTAAGCTTTTGAAGCGTTGGAGCAAAGATTGACCATCGCTCTTATTCTGACAGTGCCAGATGGTTCTGAAGGGTTGGTTGTTCACAGCGACGCATCTGGGAAAGTCTTGGGATGTGTTCTAATGCGGCATAGGAAAGTTATAGCCTATGCGTCAAGACAATTGAAGACTCATGAGAAGAACTACCCAACTCACGATTTGGAGCTAACATCAGTGATTTTCGCTTTGAAGATTTGGAGACACTACTTATTAGGTGAAAGGGTAGAAGTATTTACCAATCACAAGAGCCTAAAGTATGTGTTCACACAGAAAGAGCTCAGCATGAGGCAGCGTAGATGGTTAGAGCTGATAGCTAACTATGATCTTGATCTAAAATACCATCCTGGAAAAGTTAATGTAGTTCCGGATGCTCTAAGTCGGTTGCAAGCGATACGGATATTGACTATACAGAAGGAGATTATAACTGATCTTCAGAGATTCGAATTGGAGATTGTACTATCGAATTCTTCGGGACAGTTGAGCAGTTGCAAGTATTGTCATTCTTGATCGATAACATTAAGGCAGTACAGTCGCACGATCCAAGATTGCAGAAGTTTCGAGAACAAGTAAAAGAGGGACTTCGAATAGACTTGTTAATTCATGAAGATGGTTCGTTATGATATGATAGTCATTTATGTGTGCCGAAAGGAGATGTTCGTGAAGAAGTCATGAAGGAGGCTCATAGTTCCACATATTCCGTACATCCGGGAGGCACAAAGATGTACAGAGATCTGCGACAACATTTCTGGTGGGAAGGCATGAAAAAGGAGATTGCTCGCTACGTATCGAAGTGCTTGGTGTTTCAACAAGTCAAGGCCGAACATCAAAAGGTGGCTGGTTTGTTGCAACCACTTCCGATTCTTCAATGGAAGTGGGAACATATAACCATGGATTTCATGACAGTTTTGCCACGGAGTCCGAAGGGCAATAATGAAGTTTAGGTCATTGTCGATCAATTGACCAAGGTAGCTCATTTTATACCGTTTCGTGTTGGTCAGTCAACGGAGGCTTTGGCAGAGCAGTACATGCAGAAGATTGTAAGATTGCATGGAGTACCCGTGAGCATCGTTTCGGATCGTGATTCTTGATTTATATCCCACTTTTGGAGGAGTCTACAGAAAGTTTGGGAACTCGCTTGAAATTTAGCACCGCCTATCATCCTCAGACAGATGGCCAGTCTAAAAGAATGATCCAAACTCTTGAAGATATATTGAGAGCATGTATGTTAGACTTCAAGGGTCCAAGGGCGGATCATTTGCACTTGGTGAAGTTTTCATACAATAACAGTTTTCAGGCGACTATACAGATAGCTCCATTCAAAGTATTGTACGGTCGTAAGTGTCACTCGCCTATCTGTTGGGACGGCGTTGGAGAAAGAAGATTATTGGGACCGGATCTTATTGTGCAAACGGTGGAGAAAATTAACGGGATCCGAAAGCATATGATGGTGGCACAAGATCGACAGAAAAGTTAGACTGATACTGGACGAAGACCTCTGGAGTTTGCAGTTTGTGATCTTGTATTCTTGAAGATATCACCTACCAGAGGAGTGGGCCGATTTGGTAGTCGAGACAAGCTTAGTCCTCGATTCATGAGGCCTTTCGGTATTATCGAGCGTGTTGGAGAGGTAGCTTATCGATTGGCTTTACCACCATCCTTGGCGGGTGTTCATGATGTGTTTCATGTATCTCAACTTCGCAAACCCCACGATATCTTTTGTATTGATTATATTGTTTTGTTATATAGATGGATGACTAGCCGAAACTATGATATCAGTAAACAGAATGGATCTAAATGGAGTCATGTAGACGGAGTATATCCATGATTCGGTTTAGTCAATACAGATTGATATAGATTGAATAGATGGATTCATGTTGAATTGTGGTTTATACTTGAATCACATTCAGATCAGATTGATTAGATTGAGACTTAGTCTGAGTCAGACACTTTGAAAAGAACTTGAAATCCTGAATTAGTTTTGATGTTATCGGTAATTGCTGCACATGGACGGCAGAATTTGTGTCTTTTTCTAAGACAATTACCGTGTTGATAACACCGTTTGTTAGATTGTCTATCTTAAATAGGCAAGCACCCATATCTCCGGCTTCCTGAGGCTCAAGAGACCGGTCCCGCTTAAACCTATGCTTACTAGGCTCCTTATTATAATTTAGTATAACTTGAGGGGGTTTATGTAAAAATAGTTTGATATAATTTTCAAAATACACCTCAAGTATTTAATTATCGTCTTTAGGGTTTTCATAGATGTATATTTTTTAAAAGTGAAATTTCTTGAGAGTAAAACCTAATTTTTATAATATATGGTATTTTATTGAAATATTGAAATTATGTTGTATTTAGATGGTATTTTCATGTGATGGTGATTCCATCGATTTAGAAAACTTGGAATATTTATATAATTAAAATAGACATTTTGATAATATATATATATATTTAATAAAAATAAATTTTATTTATTTTCTTGTAGAAATCTCATTTTCTAAAGAAAAATGCATAAAAATTCCATCGAGATCAAATGCTCCTTTCGAAGGTCTGCATCTCGCTCTACTAGGCCCGAGGATGTGCGATAACCCGCACCATCCCGATCGGGGTCTCCAAAAGTGGGTTGTAGAGGCGCAATTGCAAGAAATTGTTTAATGCATCTTTTTAAAGAAATGGTTTTATAAGTTGATGGTATTTATTTGTAAAGTCGTGTTATCCCATGAAAATATTCCCAAAACTTTATCGTGTTATGTCAAAAATGTGTGTTGTGACGAGATAGGTCATTATCTTGTGAGTTATGTAAAGGTAATAGAAGTTTTATGTTGTTTTATAGCGAAATGTAAAGGTTGTGGTATTTTACCGTAAAAGTACAATAAAAAGTGCATGAAAGAATATTTTGAGATGAAACTTGTTTTAAAGTATTTGTTAATATTTGTTAAACATTATGTGATAGTATATAATTTTATTGATTAAGAAAAGTAGAGTTTTATAGAAAAACCGAATCGGAAGTCGAATTAACTCCGCTTCCGTCGGGTTTTAGAATTATAAGTTTTTAAAAAAGAAGAAGAGAGGGGGAGAGGGGACTTACTAGGTTTTGGACTAAGGGAGAGAGAGATGAAGCTACGGAAGGTCTCGGAGTGTCGTTTCGTCGCCGGAAACTCCTTGAAACGTCGTCGGAACTTCGCCCTTCGCTAACTTCACTTGCACACTAAAAGGACTTGAGAATTTTGGAGAGCTTTGACAGGAAATTTCTGAGTGAGGAGGGATGAAATATGGTGTGATATTTATATAGGAAGTTAGGGTTTAGGGGTTAGAAGAATACATTAGAAATTGCATTAAAAATAGGATTAAAAGTGATTTATTGTTCTCTCGAAAATGTTCAGAGAAAATAAACAGTGTGAGAGAAGTGGGGTAGATGAAGAGGTGCAGGTGGCAAAAATTCAAAGCATTACCGACGGGGGAGACAGGCGGTACCGGGCTTTTAGCATGTTTCGCAGGTCTAAAACCGGTGGAATTGCCTCATATCGTCGCCATGTGTCCATGTCGCTTCTACTAGCCTCGTGCATATATTTAAATATTCTGTAACTTAACATTTTACGTGTAGTGCACGTGCAAACCCTTGGGCTTCTAAAAGATTAAAAAAAAATTAAATAAAAAGATAATGTGGCTGGGGGATTCGATCACAGGGGCTACGTCACAGCAGTGCAAGGCTTTACCAATGTGATGCAAGTACTTTCTTATTGTTCTAAATTAAAACAAATACTTATAGTATACACATGATTACAAATACCCCAATTGTACATTAACTTTTAACCAATTTTCTGTACATTGAAATTAAAGTTGTTACACTCCTCATAGCTAAAAAGGGTATAAATACTCCCTCCTAGACACAAAAAAAGGAACAGAGAGATAGAAGAATAGTAGAAAGATAGAAGAACAGTAAAAAGAAAGAGATTTTTCATAAGACTAGAGAAGAAGAAGATTAAGAGAAAGAGAAGGTAAGAATGGGAGATTGATTCTCCTACTTCTAAAACCCTTTTTCCTTCATTCTTCCTCTTTACGAAAATTACTTGGGGCTAAGAAAACAAAATGAACACGGGTTCCTTCTTCAACAAGATCAAACTTCAAATGAACCATGAGAATGTGGTCAAACCCATGATTCTTCCTTTCATTTGATGTAAAATCTGTGAACATAAAATCGCGAAAACGTGGCTAACCCTATGATTCTTTAAAAATCTAAGAACGTGAATGTTAAATTCATGATTCCACCAGATTTAGGAAGTGGAGGAAACTTTATTCTCCTCGTAAACCGAATATTGGCTAACACCATATATTCCATCAAATCAAAACAGACTTAAAACTCTGTTTTTACAATCATAAATATAGAAAATAGTATAAATTCTATTTTCTATTTTTCTCTTAAGTGATTTATCACAGAGAAAAAATAAAATACAAGATACACATATTGGAACAAAGAAAACTCGTATTTATGTTCGGTCCCCCACTTTACCGTGTCCTCAACCAATAGCCGGGTCCCCAACCCTTTACCGAGTTCCCTAGAGACTATTGGCTCCCCCACTTGATAGTCGGCTTCCTCTCTGCTTGTCTACTCCTGTCATGACCCAAAATTTGGCACGTGACCGGCACTTAAACCACGTAACGTCAACAGGCGTAACGCAATTTAAGTAAACCGAAAATCCAGAAATCTAAACCATCAAAAGTAGTAAGTGATAAAAAAAATTGTTAAAAACATTTGGAAATCTCAAGTAAAAATCTTTAAACTTAAGTTTATTTTCTAAAAAATTTCGGCAGCACCTTCTTTGTAAAAACTAGCACCGAAACGGGTACAAACATAAGATATAAATAAAGTATCCCCAAACGGGAGTAAATCATGCTCAAAGGCGGAAACAACCACCATAAGCATATATATATGACGCCGTAGCGAAGAAATAGACAATATAAAGTGAAAACGGCATAAGAGATAAAACTGCATAAGAAAAGCCGGCTCACACGAGCACGACACCCAGAGTCACAAAAATATACAATATCGTCCTCACAACTCATCTCTAAGTCAATACATGAAGTGGTAGATGGAGAGTACTAGATACAATGAGATATACAGTGAACATAAAATCGGATAACCGCAACCCACCTACAGCAACACGGCTCACAGCCAACCGTAGCGGTATCCGCTGAACAAGATATAATAAGAAGCCCTGCCGCGACTACTCTGAGGGTCAAGCCTGCAAAACACTGTGGCACAACGGGGGTGAGTTGTCAACTCATGAATAGTAAGTAACATCGTACAGATAATCGCAGGTATGCACGTACATCGATAATCTATCACATACAATCTAATAGCATAAATATGGTAATATGGATTTGCAACAATCATGAAAGGTACTCTATCAGGTACTACAGATATATGAAGTAATGCATATTAAATGAATGCTGAATATGGGATAAAACATATCATCATCAATGAATCATCATCGTGGAAAAACCGTTGTCCATCAATGACACCCCAAATCCCAATAACTCAGACGCCGTCACTCTGATTGGCCCTCATATCCTGTAAATCTCATGAAATCTGAGTGCCCAACATCAGCACTCGAAACATCATGAAAACTCGTGTCCATCAACGACACGTAAATACTCATCTCTCAGGCGCCGTCATACCCAGATCGGCCCTCAATATATATCATATCATAACTCCCAAACGGCATCCTCCGGATATCCGTCGGGTTCTATACTATCACCGGTAGGTAGTGCTCCCTCCACCGGGCTCACTGCCTTTCAATACGAGTCATCTTGCCCCGGGGTACCTCACCGGGTCCACCATATACCCGTAAACGGTTCCTACCGCTCCTCGAATCGGGTATCTAACACAAATCTCAGAACCGAGAAAACTCATGGTGGACGCACCGAAATATCATATCAAGAGAAACCGGGTTTTCAAACGATGCATGTTTTCTTGAAATATCCTCACGGTTCTCAAATCCATAAATCACATGAAAATCCATATCTCGATGCGTAAATCCATGAAATATGATGTATGCAACATAAAACAGTAATATGAGCATATCAAGGGAAAACCGCTCTTTTAAATGAATCAAGTTTTAAATATATCATGCGGTCCCCAAAATCTCCAAAATCAATGCAACATCATATAACGGTGTATATGTAGCTATAGCAAGATATGTGTGTGTACATGTAAATATGTTTGCATGATACATTCATATGCGAAATAGAGCAAGAATCAATGTCTCAATGTCAATAATAATACAATACCGCATATGTGTATAGGTTGTGCGTGTCATGGCAATTACCGACGGTGTGGGTGTAGCTTACAATTTAGTGCTCATGCAGCATGAACCATCAGTAATGGTGCAGTGTACACTAGGTACTAAGTTAAGGCACAACAAGTAATGGTATGCAATGATGCTTATGCACAATCACATATATGAATATAAATATGCGGCTATAATATCATATCTAGCCCTGACGCATAACGCCATACGGGCGATTTTCCCGTAGATGTTAAATCTACTCACCGAGGATCTCGAGCTAGGTAAATCCAACCACCCGCTCCCCTTTCTTCGTAGCGTCCGAAGTCCCCGCTTGCGATCCTAATAACACAAAACACAATAACGCGTAGATTTAGCAAACTACGCAATAATAACGAACACAACGCCAAATTAACGAATCGGTTCCCTTAAGCTACAAATGGGTTCGCTTAGCGGCTAACATGTGTGTCGACATCACCAAAACAAACCCACGACAGCAAGCTACCCGAAACACTAAAACTACGTCGGATCAATCGTAACACGCGTAGTCGAAACACTAAAAACAAGCAATTTGATCCCAGATTTTACATACTGTCAATAACTAAAAATCTAGCAGTACCAAGCACCTAGGATAGAACACAGGCAGCTACCCTAAAAATTACAACATCCCAGTCACCAAGATGGCCGAGCTCGCCGGATTTACCCCCTATGTCGCCGGCCAAAATCGCTCAGGTGGGGTTCGTTCTTCAGGTGAACACTCAGGGTCTCAAACAAAACACTACCAGGTTGCTAGATTTTTCAGTAACCACTCGGGGTAACATCAGGTTACTGAGACTCAAAAACGACACTAAAAATATGATATTTGCTCAAAATGATCTCTTTAGTGTTCTAAACGATAATTACTAAGCAAAACAACACTATAACAACCTAATTAACAGTGAGAGATCGTTACCTATCCACACTTGCTCAAAATCCCAGCTTTCCATGCTCCAAGTGATCACCATAGGTTTTAGATCAAGTTTAATGAAGGGTTTAGTGAGTTTTGTGGTGATTAGTGAGGGTTTAGCTTTGGTTTAGTGAAGAACAAGATAGGGTTTCGGTTTGAGGGAGAAGAGGAAGTGAGATGAAGAAAATAATGAGAATGAGAGAGTGTGAGGGGATGACGGTGTGTGAGTGAGGGATGAAGGAATAAGGGGGTGAGAGCAGTGTGAGCCATGCCTCCCTCTTCTCTCTCCTCATTTAATGCAAGCCATGCTTGCCCCTACCTCATGATGCATGTCAACCCTCTCTCTCTCTCTCTCGTCAACAAATTCAAACCTTATTTATTTTTAAAACTAAATACTTTTAAATAAATACATATTACAACTTAATGGAATGAGTTAGGTGCCATGGCTACTCAAGCATTGTTAACCCTAATTAACCCTAGGTTAACATGCACATGTGTGTGCAAGCCCAAAATAAATATTAATAAAATATTAATTAATTTTTATAAAATATTTGAAAAATATTTTGGTAAACTTTTTACTAAAAACTCGCATTATCGCTTAATTAACACTAATCGCATTCTAAGGTGTTACAACTCCTTTCTATGTTAATGATCAATATATTTTGAAAGCTTTGTAAATTCATGTATAAGAGCATTTATAATCTTTTTATATTCTTTTTATTTAAATTTTGATATGAATGTACGTGTAAATGAAAATATCAATGAAATTACTTGATATCTGATTGGTTCTTTTTAGGATGTGTCGGTATTTAGAAAATTGTATGAAATCACAACCAAAAATATTTGACCGCAATCAATAACGGTGTCGGTTTGTAGCGCGTTAGTAAGTGCGGATCGTCCACAGGGATTGTGCGATTCGTTCGTATTTTGTTTTGTTTGAATCGAAAATTTAATAGAAAAGAAAAGCAAAAACGATTCAAGATTTATATCGATGATTTTCAAGAATCAACTAAATCTAATCAAGAATCAAGAAAGCGTTAAACATCAAGAATCAAGAAAGATAGAATTCCAATCGATTTAGGTTTCAAGATTTGAAGTAAAGCTCGTAGGAATCGATTAGATCGTAGATGTGAAGAAGACTAGAAATTACCGTTTCTTATCCATTAACAAATTGATGCTAAATCGATGTCGATTTATCGAGGATTAAGGATCTTGCGAAGAATTAGGGTTTCTTCATCCTATCCTTTGTCCTTTCGATGAATCGCATTCACAAGATAGCTTCTAGGAAATCGAATGATTGATCGTTGATCTCTAGATCGTGCGAAAATAATCAAGAATGCATTTTGCATCGATCTAGATCATCGATCATTCAATTTTCAAGAATTTACAATCGTTATAGGACTTAAGAAAACGTTTAAAGATTCATCATCATCATCGTTCTACAATCGTTTCGACTCCTCCACGAGCGGAGTTTTATTCAAGCATCATCACAAAGAATACATTCAAGAATTGAAGATGAATCATAATGCTCGAATTGAAATATAAGCAAGTTAAAAGAATCTTCACCTTTATTTATTCCACAAATTGTTACACATTGCTCAAGACTACAAGAATTTGAGAAGGAAAAAGATTGTCTAATCTAGCGTTGCATCGGCTCCTTGAGTCGTGGATCGGCTTGGATCTCGTGCTCCGTTGAAGTCCGACTTCGCTTCTAAAGGATGGTTGAAGACTTGCTTTGCTAGAACTCAAAGGATCTTGAATTTGTTTTCTTGATTGGATTAGGGTTAGGGTTTGGAGGTGGCAAGTTTTGTCACTAAACTTGTGGGAAGATGAAGAACTAAAGATTGATTAGCTTTCAACAACAACCAACAACCTTTTCTAGTGAGGCCTAGGGTCCTTTTTATAGGTTTCCAAAACCCTAGATCAAGGATTTTGAATTTGAATTTCCCTCCAAAAGTTTGTTATAGGAAGAGGCTTCTAGAAGTAGTTAGTTAGGAGCATAGCTTCTACCTTAAGCTAGGAGGTTAGGGAGAAGGTTCTAGGTTCTTAATGTAGTTAAGGTGAAGCTTGTTATGGAAGCTTGGAGTGTTTAGTTTAGAACCCAAGGGCTTGCTGATCTGGCAGAATGTTCAGGAGTTTTCTGGAACTTGCAGAGGCTTTCTGAGGTGTAGGCACTGAGGTAAGAGTTATGAAGCTAAAATGGGGTGATGACGTGGCGTGGCGTGGCCGCCGCGGAACCGCGGCGCAAGGCGGCTCCGGCCGCGGTTCCGCGGCCAAGTGGCTTCCTTAGGGCTTCATTCTTTGGCTGAGGATTTCTGATAACATGTTGGTCTTTTGTTGATATATTGAATCCTTGAATTCCTTATAGGTCATTTCCAGATTTCAAATCCTTGAGTTGGCGTCTTTTTAACAGTCTTTGTTATGTAAATTTGACCAATCTTCTGTAATTTTCTGCACAGACTTCGAAACACAAGTTGCGCAATATAGGAATGATGCCATGCTATGAAATACAGTCAATTTCCCTAAAAATATCGGTTTTAGAGTACAACACAGGTAATTCGGTATTTTACTATTGTTTTGCTAATATGTGAAATATGCAAACCGAACACCTCTAGATGAATGCAAAAGATAGGGAAATTGACGTGTTAAAAATACATCATTTTCGACAGATCAAATTCCCCCAAACTTATTTTCGATCGTCTCGAGCGAACTGTTTTATTAAAAAGAGAAGGAGAAAATAAAGAAAGAAAAAAAACTAACTAGCACACTTTCGTAGGCAACACGATTGCACTGAGCACGTGCAACAAGCCTTTAAACCTCTAGGTGTCCCTAGTAGGAGGAGTATTGTCTCCTGAGGGTTTTCAGCGGATTGCACCCACAAAATCCAATAATAAAAGAAAGATCATGAAATTTACATTTAAAGATAAGAATTGTAAATGAAAAGCCTTGAAAATTAGGGTTTCCAACTAGGCTAGTTTTTCGGTTGTCATGAGCCCTATCTTAATAGTCATGAAAAAATGTCAGAAATCACGTCCTCCCTCAATAAAACATCGTCTTATTTTTCATTCCTATCTTTCTTCCAAACATCGATCATATAACCCTGCGTGTGTGTAAATACATACCTATACCCAGAGAATTCAATTCAAACTATCATACTCTTGCCCATCAGCCTCAGTACTTTTTAATTAATGAATATTTAGATGAGATTGCTCACACACTTTCATGCAACCGTTAATACTTCTTGAGGTACTAACCGACCGATTACTCATGTGCTTGCTTATTTGGTGTATTTTCCTCGTCTTGCACCACCTAAGGCTTAGCAGTGACTCCCAGACCAGTTGGCCTTAGGGCACTAGGTGAAGAGGCACCCTCGCTATATTTTTTTATTGCTGCCTTGGCGATAACAAAACCAGTGTCCATTTTTCTCACCATTTTATATTTTCTTCATTTTTTATTTATTTCCTTCATACATCGGCTTTAAGACAAGAGCATTTCAAGGTATTCTCTACTATCCCAGGCTTCAAGACGTGTGTAAGTGCGAATAGCAGGGTATCAACGTTCAAAATGTTTGGCTTCCAGAATAGAAACTATTTTTCAGACTTATTTTTATCCTCGGATTAGTGACTTCCTTCATCTTACTAACCCTTGGGACAACGGCTCATAACTACTTATTACTAGTTCGTATAAGAAAACTTCTAATTTTCTTGGATTTCTTAAATTTTTCTAATCTCATGGATGTAATTTTTCACTAGCTAAACTTTTATTATCTTATTTATGTACAAAAAATGTTAAATATTAAAATATTTTTATATTTTGAAAATTTTAAATTTTTATGGGTTTTGAAAATTTTAAATTTTTATAGGTTTTTTAAAGAAATGTTTTGTGCTTATGCAAATGATATGCAAATGATGCTAAAATAAGCACAAACCTCCCCCAAACTTGTTTTCAACAGTGTCCTCACTGTTGCTAACCGCTATATCTACAAAACCTGTAAGCTTGGGAGGAATTTATTAGTGGGGGCAAAATATATAAGTGAAGATCCTCCCCCAAACTTATTTTTTTCACTCACCTCCATTGAAAAAGATGATGCAGTGATATACAGGATATGGAGGTGAGACAGAGGAATTTTAATCCAGATAAAATGGCTCCTGTAAGAACAAGAGCTCCCCCGTGGGGTCGGTGGAAAAATACGGCTTTAGTCTATGTCCATTCACTTTGAAAAACGTGTCGTTTTTAACATTTTCCACTTCTACTGCCCCGTGCGGGTATACAGACCGCACAACAAAAGGTCCCTTCTACCGAGATCGAAGCTTCCCCGCGTGAAGGTGTAGTCGTGAATCATAAAGAAGGACTTGTTGACCAGGTGAAAATGTTTTCCTCAAAATGTTTTTATCGTGAAAAACCTTAGTCTTATTTTTTACGATTACAACGTTATCATAAGCTTCATCGCGGAGTTCGCTTAGCTCATTTAATTGCAGCTTCCGAAAGTTGCAGGCTTGGTTTAGGTCAAAGTTGATTTCCTTAATAGCCCACAATGCTTTATGCTCAATCTCGACAGGTAAGTGACATGCCTTCCCAAACACTATCCTATATGGAGACATCCCTAGGTCGGTTTTAAAAGCAGTTCGGAATGCCCAAAGAGCATCCGTCAGTTTGGTCGACTAATCTTTTCTATTCTTAGCAACAGTCTTCTCTAGGATTTGTTTGATCTGTCTATTTGAAATCTCAGCCTGCCCGCTCGTTTGGGGATGATAAGGTGCAGAAAGTCTGTGGTTGATTGCGTATTTCCGCATCAGAGTCTCGAAAGACCTGTTGCAGAAATGTGTCCCATTATCGCTAATGATAGCGTGTGGGTGTCCAAATCGCGAAAAGATATTCTCTTTTAAGAACTTAATGACAACCTTCTTGTCATTAGTGCGACATGGAATGGCTTCAACCCACTTTGAGACATAATCAACCACCAGCAGTATGTACAAATTCCCAAAGGAGTTGGGAAAGGGACCCATGAAGTCAATGTCCCAAACATCGAAAATTTCAACCACTAAGATGGGTTGCTGAGGCATTTCATTTCTCCGGGAAATTCTACCCGTGTACTGACATTGTGTACAGGTTTTGCAATAATCAAATGCGTCTTTGAACAAGGTCGGCCAATAAAATCCACATTGCAAAACCTTCTCCGCCGTCCTTTTAGGACCGAAGTGACCCCCACAGGCCTGATCATGACAAAAAGAAAGAACGCTCTTGAACTCTACTTTCGGGACACACCGGCGAATGATCTGATCAGGACAATACTTAAACAGGTATGGATCATCCCAGTAAAAGGGTTTTACTTGGGATAGAAAACGATATTTGTCCTGTTTTGACCAATCGCTGGGTATCAGTCCCGTGACAAGATAGTTCATAATATCCCTGAACCGAGGTCATTGGATACGCTCAAGAGTTGTTCGTCTGGAAACGAATCATTGATCGGTAGGGTCACAGGGGAAGAAGAGATGCGTGAAAGATGGTCGGCTACAACGTTTTCACATCCTTTCTTATCTTTGATAACAAGATCAAATTCTTGTAACAGAAGAATCCAACGTATTAGCCGACCATCTTTCTTCGCCAGAAGATGTTTCAAGGCAGAGTGGTCAGTGTACACAACTATAGGTGAGCCAATCAAGTAAGGCCTGAATTTTTCTAATGCAAATACAACTGCCAAAAGTTCCTTTTCGGTAGTTGTATAGTTGACTTGAGCATCATTCAGGGTCTTACTCGCATAATAGATCACGTGTGGCATCTTTTCAATGTGTTGTCCTAAGACTGCACCAACTGCAAAATCGGATGCATCACACATCAGCTCAAAGGGGTAGTCCCAATTAGGAGACGATAGAACGGGGGCTATAGTGAGGCAGTGTTTAAGTGAGTCGAAAGCTGCCTCACAATCCGAGTCAAAGTGGAAGGTCGTATCTTTGGCCATGATAAGAGTTAAGGGTCTAGCAATTTTGCTAAAATCCTTAATGAATCTCCTATAAAAGCCCGCATGGCCAAGAAATGATCGGATATCTTTGACGCTTTTGGGATGAGGAAGGTTTTGAATGACATCTATCTTAGCTCTGTCAACCTCAATGCCTTTCTGTGAAATAACATGTCCAAGCACAATTCCTTCTTGGACCATGAAATGGCATTTTTCCCAATTCAAGGTTAAGTTCTTCTCTTTGCAACGAGTAAGAACTGCGTCAAGATTCGATAGGCAATCAGAAAAAGAGTCTCCAAAAATCGAGAAATCGTCCATAAAGATCTCCAGAAAATTCTCTACCATGTCAAAGAATATCCCCATCATACACCGCTGAAAGGTAGCGGGAGCATTGCA
This sequence comes from Agapanthus africanus, assembly GCA_030015575.1. Taxonomy (NCBI): domain Eukaryota; kingdom Viridiplantae; phylum Streptophyta; class Magnoliopsida; order Asparagales; family Amaryllidaceae; genus Agapanthus; species Agapanthus africanus. The sequence goes on along the minus strand of CM057339.1, from coordinate 193,281,605 downwards.
TAACCCAAAGGGAATGCGTCTATAAGCAAAGGTACCAAAAGGACAAGTAAAAGTGATTTTATCTTGATCCTTTTTGGCTATGGGGACTTGATTATAGCCAGAGTATCCGTCCATAAAGCAATAATACTCACGTCCAGCTAAGCGTTCCAGCATTTGATCAATTAATGGTAGAGGAAAGTGATCTTTCCTCGTGGCGGCATTGAGTTTTCTGTAATCAATACATACACGCCACCCAGTTTGGGCGCGTGTCTGAATCAACTCATTTGCCTCATTGGTAATAACAGTGATGCCGGATTTCTTAGGGACGACATGTATAGGACTCACCCATTAGCTATCGGAGATTGGGTATATAATACCATTATCAAGGCATTTGACGATCTCTTTCATCACCGCTTCCTTCATGACGGGATTTAACCGTCTCTGTGGTTCTCGGGTTGGTCTGGCATCATCCATCACATGTATATAATATTCTACTATCAAGGGACTAATCCCTTTGATGTCCGCCATAGTCCAACCAAACGCCTCTCTATTAGATCTCAATACCGATAAAAGTGCATTCTCTTGCTCTGATGCTAGAGAAGCGGATATGATAACCGGTAAAGACTCATTCTCACCTAAATAAGCATATTTAAGATGAGAAGGTAAAATTTTGAGATCTAATGCTGGCGGAGAAATAATAGAAAGTGGGATCATTGAGTGATTTTTGGAGTCACAAAGAAGCTCATAGCCTGTGAAAGATACAGACTCGGGTGGTGATAGGTCAGGAGTGTTGGACTCAAGTGTGGGAAAGGTGTCCTCACTAAGATCATGTGTAAGATCAAACAGTGATGTGGTAGTGTCGTCGAGATCTGTAAAGCAAAGTTCCTCAACTCCGCAACTTTCGGGAGCGATCTCGTGGACTGAGCACACATCAATAATATGAGCAGAGGGTTCTGATGGCCGACTTCCAACTTTGTAGATGTTTAGTTCAATGGTCATATTTCCAAATGATAAGTTCATTGAACCATTTCTACAGTTAATAACAGCGTTAGAAGTGGCAAGGAAAGGTCGACCCAAAATCACCGGAATTTGGCTCCGGGGGTTTGCTACAGGTTGTGTATCGAGTACAATGAAGTCTACAGGGAATACAAATTCCCCGACCTTTATTAACACATCCTCTAGTTCACCCCTTGGTTTGGTGATTGAACGGTCTGCCATTTGGAGAGTGCAGTGAGCAGGTTTCAACTCTCCAATCCCTACCTGCTCATAGACAGAATATGGAAGTAGGTTAACACTTGCGCTAAGGTCTAAAAGAGCACGATTTATGTTTTTACCCCCAATAGAAATCGATATCGTAGGACATCCTGGGTCCTTACGTTTCTTTGGTAGCTGTGGGATAAAAGCAGTGCTAATATTATTAGACATGAAGACCTTCTTCGGCACTTGAGTCTTCCTCTTCCTAGTGCACAAGTCCTTAAGAATTTTCGCATAAGCGGGGACTTGTTGAATAGCATCTAGGAGAGGGATGTTGATGTTAACCTGTTTGAACATTTCCATAATTTTCTCCATATGTGGACTCGATTTGTTACCCCTTAACTGATTCGGGTAAGGAGCTTTAGCAATAAGTGCCGGGTCCATCATAGGAGAAGGAAGTGGGGGTAGACGTGATCCCAAAAGAGGAGTGGGGATCGTCTGTGGAGAACTAGAAGAGCTATACTGAGGTGTCGAGCCTTGTGAGAAATGGAGAATAGGCTCGCGAGAAGGCGGTGGGGTAGAAGAACAGGGATCAGAAATAGAAGTGTGTGTGTGAGGAAAGGTCTCAGCCGGGGTGTTATTGATAGGATTTTCAATATCATCAACTTCTTCCCCGACATGGTTGTTCAGTACTCTTCCTGATCTCAACGTTGTGACGGCATTTACATTGTAATGCCCAGGATTTGGTAGGGGTTGAGACGGAAGTTTCCCTTTTTCTCTCGCACTCATTTCGGCTTTAAGTCGTGCAATTTCAGCTTCCATCGATCTGATACTCTCAGCTTGGGACGCTGAGTTTTTCTTTATCTCACTGATGGAAGATCTAACCTCAGCCGAAACCTCTATGAAATTTGACAAAAGTGATTTCATGGTTTGAGTGAATTGAGAGAACTCGTCAGAACATGACAACTGCATAGGATTAGACTGTGCAGGAGTGTTGACCTGGTTTTGGAAATTTTGTGACTGGTAGGGGTGCTGAGTGAGTTGAAGTGGTTGCTGTTGTGGTGAAAGAGCCCTTTGGAAATTATTTTGGCTTGGAACCGTGTTTTGAGATTATTGTTGGTTCCAAGCAAAATTCGGGTGATTCCTCCAACCCTGATTGTACGTGGAAGAATAAGGATCGTTTCTAGGTCTTTGAAATGCGGCATTTGTATGCTCGTGACCTTGAAACGAAGAGTTTAATGGACATTCTTCCGTTAAGTGAGAAGGATCAGAACAGCACCCACATACAGTTTTGGGGAGCGACATTGGGTTTAGGGAGGCTGCTGAAAATTTGTGTTCCATAGCCTCGAGCTTCTTTTGTATTGCTGCCATCTCAGCTCGAACACCTATGGACACATCAATTTGGTGTACGCCACCCCTATTCAATGATTGGGTTCCACTCTCCCACTGTAATGATTTTTCAGCGAACTCTTCTAAAAATTTCCAAGCTTCCCCATCATTCTTGGTCATAAAGGTGCCTTGACACATGTTTTCAAGGTTCTGTTTAGTGTTTGGGTTAATGCCCTCATATATGATTCGGCAAAGATCCCATCTCGGGATGCCGTGATGAGGACATTGAACCAAAAGATCCTTGAAACGTTCAAAGCACTTTGAAAATGGTTCAGTCGGAAGCTGGGTGAATTGATTTAGTTCGCTACGGATTCAAGTTGTCTTTTGCATAGGGTAAAATTTCTTAAGGAATGCCGCAACGAATTCTTCCCAATTCGTAATGGAATGTGCGGTAGTGTTATATAGCCACTTCTCGGCCATATCGTACAAAGTAAATGGAAGAAGTCGTAGACGCATAGTATCCACTGAAAGTTGTGACGTACCCATCATTGCGCATACGTTTTCAAATTTGGTAATAAAAACGTATGCGTCCTCAGTCTCGAGTCCGTGGAATTTGGGTAGAAGGTTGATGTATTGGGGTTTAATCTCAAAATTATCCCCGTTGGCTGGTGGAATGGATAAGCAGGTCGAAAGAGGACCTCGCAATGGATAGCACCTCTCTTGGAGAGAGATGCGGGGTGGATTCTGCGCACCAACGGACGGCGGCAGATTAGTGGTAAAGAAAATCGATGGAGACGGATCCATCGATGTGGGTGTGGTGGTGGGTAAAGAAGAAGTAAATGGAGAAATACCGACTTCGGAGTCGATAAAGGGAACGCGGACTAAATGAGCACTAGAATCCCGTGTCCAGCCTATCTTGCACTAAAAAGGGTTAGTACAAGTGGCAGCGTGACTTATAATTAGGGGAAATGAATGAATGCGGTGTTTGTTTTGAAAAAATGATACGGATTTTTGAAAAATATGATGCGATCACAACAAATGCAACAAGCAAAACCCTAATTCTAGGGGTCACCTAGGTCAAATCTCTAAACCGCTCCTAACTGCCAAAAGACAAGTCGCAGGATAAATCCTCCACTGCCTCTTTATCTCTCCTGTGGCCAGGTAAGTGCCAGGTAAGTGGGAGGTTCTCCACTACGTAAGTAGTGGGCCTAATTAAGTAACCACTAGCCTTCGACACACTTGCCTTAGACACCACAAGAGAAACGCGGATAAGCAATGAATTACCCACGGCCTTCTTCTGTCCTAAGTGAGCGCGGCGGTCCTTAGAGTCATTTCTAGATTTCTTTTAGTTAATGAGGGTCAATGCGGATGCAAATTTTGTGATTTTTGGGGCTTAGGAAGGGTAATGAACTCCCCACCTAATCTGGATTTGGCCGTGCCCCTTAATGTCCGTATTATTATGCAAACAACCACAAAACCAAAAACACGCACAATTTAATTTTGCTTTTTGCGGCGCTGCAATTTTTTGCAAAGAAGCCTGCAGAAAATTGTTATTTGGAGCAGACAGAGAAGGAGATAAGAAAGTTGTAGAGGACCTGAGAGCAAAATTGTACAGTGAACACTTCACGGAGGCGCGGAATCGCCGCAATGAGGCCCTTATGCCGCGGAATCGCCGCAGTTCAGTGTGATACCTACACAAAATTTTCACAGATGGCTTATGTTCACCCCCTGAGTCCTCTAAAATTCTCCAAAAAAAATTCCAATTGCACAGCAAGCTCTAGATTTCCTTGCAATAAACCACAACAAATCGTTTAGTGTTTTGCGCGAATTTTGATCTCAAAATTGTAATGGAATAAATCTTTCAATTCAAATTTCAATATAGAACGAATTAGCGCGCGATCCCCGGCAACGGCGCCATTTGATTGGTTCTTTTTAGGATGTGTCGGTATTTAGAAAATTGTATGAAATCATAACCAAAAATATTTGACCGCAATCAATAACGGTGTCGGTTTGTAGCGCGTTAGTAAGTGCGGATCGTCCACAGGGATTGTGCGATTCGTTCGTATTTTGTTTTGTTTGAATCGAAAATTTAATAAAAAAGAAAAGCAAAAACGATTCAAGATTTATATCGATGAATTTCAAGAATCAACTAAATCTAATCAAGAATCAAGAAAGCGTTAAACATCAAGAATCAAGAAAGATAGAATTCCAATCGATTTAGGTTTCAAGATTTGAAGTAAAGCTCGTAAGAATCGATTAGATCGTAGATGTGAAGAAGACTATAAATTACCGTTTCTTATCCATTAACAAATTGATGCTAAATCGATGTCGATTTATCGAGGATTAAGGATCTTGCGAAGAATTAGGGTTTCTTCATCCTATCTTTTATCCTTTCGATGAATCGCATTCACAAGATAGCTTCTAGGAAATCGAATGATTGATCGTTGATCTCTAGATCGTGCGAAAATAATCAAGAATGCATTTCGCATCGATCTAGATCATCGATCATTCAATTTTCAAGAATTTACAATCGTTATAGGACTTAAGAAAACGTTTAAAGATTCATCATCATCATCGTTCTACAATCGTTTCGACTCCTCCACGAGCGGAGTTTTATTCAAGTATCATCACAAAGAATACATTCAAGAATTGAAGATGAATCATAATGCTCGAATTGAAATATAAGCAAGTTAAAAGAATCTTCACCTTTATTTATTCCACAAATTGTTACACTTTGCTCAAGACTACAAGAATTTGAGAAAGAACAAGATTGTCGAATCTAGCGTTGCATCGGCTCCTTGAGTCGTGGATCGGCTTGGATCTCGTGCTCCGCTGAAGTCCGGCTTCGCTTCTAAAGGATGGTTGAAGACTTGCTTTGCTAGAACTCAAAGGATCTTGAATTTGGTTTCTTGATTGGATTGGGGTTAGGGTTTGGAGGTGGCAAGTTTTGTCACTAAACTTGTGGGAAGATGAAGAACTAAAGATTGATTAACTTTCAACAACAACCAACAACCTTTTCTAATGAGGCCTAGGGTCCTTTTTATTGGTTTCCAAAACCCTAGATCTAGGATTTTGAATTTGAATTTCCCTCCAAAAGTTTGTTATAGGGAGAGGCTTCTAGAAGTAGTTAGTTAGGAGCTTAGCTTCTACCTTAAGCTAGGAGGTTAGGGAGAAGGTTCTAGGTTCTTAATGTAGTTAAGGTGAAGCTTGTTGTGGAAGCTTGGAGTGTTTAGTTTAGAACCCAAGGGCTTGCTGATCTGGCAGAATGTTCAGGAGTTTTCTGGAACTTGCAGAGGCTTTCTGAGGTGTAGGCACTGAGGTAAGAGTTATGAAGCTAAAATGGGGTGATGACGTGGCATGGCCGCCGCGGAACCGCGGCGCAAGGCGGCTCCGGCCGCAATTCCGCGGCCAAGTGGCTTCCTTAGGGCTTCATTCTTTGGCTGAGGATTTCTGATAACATGTTGGTCTTTTGTTGATATATTGAATCCCTGAATTCCTTATAGGTCATTTCCAGATTTCAAATCCTTGAGTTGGCGTCTTTTTAACAGTTTTTGTTATGTAAATTTGACCAATCTTCTGTAATTTCCTGCACAGACTTCGAAACACAAGTTGCGCAATATAGGAATGATGCCATGCTATCAAATACAGTCAATTTCCCTAAAAATGTCGGTTTTAGAGTACAACACAGGTAATTCGGTATTTTACTATTGTTTTGCTAATATGTGAAATATGCAAACCGAACACCTCTAGATGAATGCAAAAGATAGGGAAATTGACGTGTTAAAAATACATCATTTTCGACAGATCAATATCTTCTGTATATTGTTTCTTTATTGCAAATATTTATATTCATGTTGTGATTTTTATTCAAATTGATGTGGTTAAGAATAGATTTATACGGTATCCTGTCTAGATATTTTCTAAGACAATTGGGTATAATTAACGGTAAGTGTTTGCACTTATCGGAAGTCTCAAACTCAGGACCTTCTGATCAAACTTTCAAACACTAAAACTTTGTTTTGTTTAAACTCTACATTTTCTTAACGATGCAATCGTTAGAGGTCATAAAGAGAGTAAACATACTTTAATACCATGCATATTGATCTAAGGATACGATACCCTTACGCTTACTTAACACCATAACGTAAGATGTCATATTTTTACCATGTTAAAAATATAATAACAAAATTTCTAATATATATTTGTATATAAAATAAACATAGAATCATATATACATTGATACATATAATTTTTATATGGAGAAACATGGGAGAAATTTATGATAAGCAGGCTTGATTACTTATCGTTATGGCTTCCCTATCAATGACTTTATACCACGTTCCCACTAACCAACACCCCTTGGCGTATAAATAAAGGCATCCTCTCATCGCTTTAGAAGGTGATGGAGGCTGTGATCTCCTTCAGATGTTGTCCACCGTCAATACTGTGATGGCGGTCTTTAACGGTTGAGATTTGGTTTTGGAGTTGTTGAGCGTGTGGATCTCAATGGGTTGGTGCTGACACCGAGCTATCTGCAAAGGAAGTCCCGGGGTGGGTGACCACCGTAGGAACCTCCGACGATCAAGTTAGTGTCGAGGAATAAGTGCAGAGTAACGGCGTGTTGGAATGAGTTCGAGTTACCTCAGTTGTCTGAGAGAGAGGTTTATATAATGGTCGTGTGGAGCGAGCAGGTGTAAGATCATCGCCGTCAGTTACGCCCCTGCGTTATCCTCGCATTAATGGCGGGATACTCCCATTAATGGGGGATGCACTAGCGTAGGATGCGGAATGTGGGGAGGCGAGATACGCGGAGCCGTTGCGGGGGCGCTTGGGTTCCGCGCTCTCGGTTGATCGGGGGAGCCGAGAAAGCTCGGCCTATCAGATTGGTCTGGGTCGATCCGTGAGGCCGAGGAAGCTCGACCTATCAGATGGCTCGGAGACGAGCAGGGAGGCCGAGGAAGCTCGGCCTTTCAGATGGCTCGAAGACGAGCAGGGAGGTCGATGAAGCTCGGCCTGTTAGATGGCCCGGAGACGAGCTGTTGGCTGTTTGCTAGGTGAAGGTGGAAAGTACTCAGGGAGGTCTCCTGAAAGGTCGGATGCGTCCTCGGAGACGAGGTCCCAAGGAACGCCCTTAATGCATCTCATTTATTCCACCTCCATAGCCTTCGGGACACGTCATCCGCTACGTGTCGTAATCTGAGAAAATTCCACGTATGAGCATCATCATTAGCCCCCCACTCTCGTTCCGACCTATTCATAGGCCGGGTCGAGAGTGGCCTGTTTGTTTTTTCCTTTGCTCAGTTTGGTGTCGAGAATCGTAATATGGATCGCCCGGGAACAACATGGTGTTAGGCGGTTGCGTCATTTTGATCTTTAGGCCCACATGTCGCCTCGTCGTGTGCCTGAATTTTCGCGCGTATCCCCGATGGCGTCAGCGGATCAGTGAAATGATTGTGCTTTAAAGAAGGGGCACCATTTCAGTCGATTCATCAGTTGGGGTACGGGCCACGTGTCGGACATCGGTTGGCGGGCGAGACAAGTTGTTTTTGACTCCTGCGATCGAAGAGACGTCTTTAATGGTCAACCGCCATGTGGAGTTTCGACTGCCGCTAGGCGTGACGTTTCGTTTTGGCGGGAATCGGTCTGGGTCGTAGGATGTTCTCTTTGGGGTGTATAAATAGGAGGGGACTATCCTAGGGCCAACACTTCGCTTCAATTTCCTTCGTTGTTGAAGATTGCCCGGCGTACCTCCGTTTAGATCGGATCTTCTGTTGATCTTTCCTTGATGAGTCTCTTTGTTTGAATCAGGTTAGATGTCTTCCTTCGAGGAGTCTGTAGATGTTGTAAGGGTAGATTCGGACTATGAGGCTCCAGTTGTTGGGGCTTAGTCCAGTGGGTCTTCCTCCTCTTCAGCTTCAGATAGCCAAGAGGGTTCTTCTTCGTCTTCTGTGTCGGGTTCTCCCCTATGAGTCAGGGCCGCCCTTGTCACTCGTCGTCGGGCGGCGACAAGGGCTCCCAAAGTGCGCATCGGGAACACCCACGATGTGCCCTCCATATTGAAGAGTCTGGACGAGCTTTCCGACATTCGGGCTCGGTTCTATATCCTCTATAGCTATTCACTCCGTTTAGCTAGAGAGGGTGAGCGTACAGACCAGGTGCAGGGCAAGGAGATTGCTCTGTACCTGGAAGCGTTCCGGGCAGGAATGCATTTGCCCTTCTCACCCGCGGTTTGTGAGGTGCTTCGTTGCTTTCGTCTAGCCCCGGGCCAGCTAGCGCCGAACTCGTGGAGAATTCTCCTCGGGTTTCTGGTCCGGTTAAAACTTGATCAGATCCCTTTCAGTTTGACCCTCCTTGTGTCTTTTCTTTGTTATAAAAATCACCCCGGCACCAGCAAGGAAGAGCCAAGCTCGGTGTATTTTTCGTTTAAAAACGTAGGAGTTGGGCGACCGGGTCGGGGGTAGTGGTCGTCCCTTCATCCATTCATGAATGAAAGGAGAAGTATGTATTCGTCGGGCTACCGGAAGGTGAGGATTGGCATGTGACCACACAGTGGCACATGGCCGACTGCCCGAGGTCAATGCAGTCGACCTCCCGAGGTGAGGGTGGTGTCCCAGTGGGAACCGATCCAGCGGGCCGACGTCCTGCTTTCCGAGCAGGTACTGAGCTGGGCTGGGCTCAGTCCTGCGCGTTTCCTGGGTAAGTTAGGGCTTTCGACGATTTGTTTAGACTTTGCTAAATTTCCTTTGCAATTTCAGTGTCGCTAACCCCCAATTGTTTGTGTGTTCTTTTTTTTTGCAGAGCCCATGGACCGATCAAAAATCACGGCAGCCATGACCGTGAAGGCGCAAGGAAAAAAGGCTGGGGGCGCAAGCTCATCCCGCCCAGGTCCGAGCTCGGCCCCGAGGCAAACACCTCCGATCAAACCTTTCGCAGCACCTCCAGTTCGGGAAGAGCGCCGTGGGGGGGGGGGGTCAGAAGCACATGCAGGGCCCGGTGCCCCGGGCGTGGGAGGAAGAGGTGGAGCCCGCCGAGGCCCCCCTCAAGAGAATGAAGCTAGTGGTTTCTCGGCCACCCCCTACCAGGATTCCAGTGCAGGAGGGTGATTTCTGCATTAAGGTTACCTCGGGCTATCCATGGCCGACAGCTTGCTGGCAGACATGGAGGCGGCAGCCGGGACGAAGATTCCCCGAGGAACCACGAAGGCCCAGGTGGCCGTAATAGCACAGAATGTCGTTCAGGTCGGTATCTAGCCTTTCTTTAAAAATTTCTTAAGTTATATTTCCTCGGTTTCAGTTTTCTAATATGTTTGTTGTCTTCCTCAGGTCCTTCATCATGCGCTCTCCTCGTTGCCATGGAGTCCGAGGAGGTAGCCCCGGCTATGAAGAAGGCGGGTGAATCCTCCTTGCAGGGGGAAGAACTTCGCGTCCAACTGCTGTAGGCAGAGGAGAAGGCGGCCATTCTTGTGATTGGTCGCCGAGGGGCTGACGAACTCCAAGCTAAAGGAGTCCCACCGTCTTTTCACCGAATCTAATCGGGCTATTCAAGCCAAGATGGAGGATACGAACGGCTTTTACAACTCCATGAAAAGGTCGAGGGACGCCTTCAAGAAGGATGCTCAGGCTGCTTTGGAGGCGGCACAGCTAGCTGAGAGCCGGGCAACGAAGTTTGCTGAGAGCCGGGTGGTGAAGGCCGTGGAAGAATATAAGGCGTTCGATCAATTTTATCTTGATCTCGCCGAATTCGCGGCCATCGGGTGGCACAAAGCCCTTGATGCCGTCAAGGAATCAAGCCGGACTTTGTGGACGGCGAGCTCCGCGCTAGGTTCCCTCTCGCCGAGGAAGCGCCGCAGGGGGGAGGCGTCAATCCGGCTGCAGGAGGCGAGGCTGTTAGTGGAAACACCGTGTCTGAGGTTGCCATTTTGGTCCCTGACGATGGTGTCGAGCAGAGAGAGATCCTGGCCGAGCGGACGGCCTGAACTATTCCCCCTTCTCCCCTATTTTTTCTTTTTAGGATTTTTGTAAGCCTCCGGGCATTTTTGTAAGGCTGAGGAGCCCACAATACCTTTGTACATAATTTTGATCCTGAATAAAGTGTACCTATTTCTTCGCTCAGATATCTGATCAATCTGCAAGTACTTTAGCTCGTATACTTTTCATTATTAGAATCTTTATTCTGCAAGTACTTTAGCTCGTATACTTTTCATTATTAGAATCTTTATTCTGCAAGTATTTTTAGCTCGTAAGTCTCTTTATCTTGTTGGTGTAAGGCCGGTGTCCACCCTTTCTGCAAGTATTTATGGGCGCGGTAGCCAAGTGTAGGAAGGTCGGTATCCTCCCTTTTCTCGGAGTCGAGGTGGCGATCATGCATCGAGTATGAATCGATCGATAGCCAAGTGTGGGAAGGTCGGTATCCTTCTTTTCCTTAGAGTCGAGGTGGCGATCGCGCATCGAGTATGAATCGATCGATGGCCAAGTGTAGGAAGGTCGGTATCCTCCCTTTCCCTGGTGTCGAGGCGGCGATCGCGCATTGAGTATGAACCGATCGATAGCCAGGTATGGAGAGGTCGGTATCCTCCCTTTCCCCGGAGTCGAGGTGGCGATCGCGCATCAAGTATGAACCGATCGATAGCCAAGTGTAGGAAGGTCGGCGTTACTCGATTTTACCTGGCTGCCTCGTGGTGAGGGCTTTGGATCCACAGCGTTGTTGGGGAGGAAGTTACCCATTGCGGATGGACCGAGCAGGAAGCTACCCGGTGGCCTCGTGTTGAGGGCTTTAGATCCGCGGCGTTGTTGGGCAGGAAGCTACCCGTTGCGGATGGACCGAGCAAGAAACTACTCGGTGACATCGTGAAGAGGGCTTTTGATCCACAGTGTGGTTAGGCAGGAAGCTACCCGCTACTGATGGACCGATCAGGAAACTACTCGGTGGCCTCATGAAGAGGGTTTTGAATCCACAGCGTTGTTGGGTAGGAAGCTACCCGCTGCGGATGGACCGAGCAAGAAACTACTCGGTGGCATCGTGAAGAGGGCTTTTGATCCACAACGTTATTAGGAAGGAAGCTACCCGCTGCGGATGGACTGAGCAAGGAGCTACTCGGTGGCCTCATGATGAGGGCATTGGATCCACAATATTGTTGGGCAGGAAGCTACCCGCTGCGGATGGACCGAGCAGGGAGCTACTCGGTGGCCTTGTGATGAGGGCTTTTGATCCACATCGTTGTTGGGCAGGAAGCTACCCGCTGCGGATGGACCAAGCACGGAGCTACTCGGTAGGCTCATGAGGAGGGCTTTTGATCCACAACGTTGTTAGGGAGGAAGCTACCCACTGCGGATGGACCGAGCAAGAAGCTACTTGGTGGCCTCGTAAGGATGGCTTTTGTTCCACAGTGTCGTTGGACAGGAAGCTACTCGCTACGGATGGACCGAGCAGGAAACTACTCGATGGCCTCGTGATGAAGGTTTTGGATCCACAGCGTTGTTGGGCAGGAAACTACCCGCTGCGGATGGACCGAGCAGGGAGCTACTCGGTGGCCTCGTGATGAGGGCTTTTGATCCACAATGTTGTTGGGCAGGAAGCTACCCGCTGTGGATGGACAAAGCATGAAGCTACTCGGTGGCCTTGTGAGGACGGCTTTTGATCCACAGTGTTTTTGTGCGGGAAGCTACCCGTTGCGGATGGACCGAGCATGAAGCTACTCGGTGGCCTCGTGAAGAAGGCTTTTGATCCACAACGTTGTTGGGCAGGAAGCTACGCACTACGGATGGACCAAGCAGGAAGCTACTCGGTGGCCTTGTGAGGAGGGTTTTTGATCCATAGCGTTGTTGGGAAGGAAGCTACCCACTGCGGATGGACCAAGCAGGAAGCTACTCGGTGGCCTCGTGATGAGGGCTTTTGATTCACAGCGTTTGTTAGGCAGGAAGCTACCCGCTGCGGACGGAACAAGCAGGAAGCTACACGGTGGCCTCATGATGAGGGCTTTTGATCTACAACGTTTGTTGGGCAGGAAGCTACCCATTGCAGATGGACCAGGAAGCTACTCGGTGGCCTCATGAGGAGGGCTTTTGATCCACAGTGTGGTTGGGCAGGAAGCTACCCGCTGTGGATGGACCGAGAAGGAAACTACTTGGTGGCCTCGTTAGGAGGGCTTTGGATCCACAGCGTTGTTGGGCAGGAAGCTACCCGCTGCGGATGGACCGAGCAGGTAGCTACTCGGTGGCCTCGTGATGAGGGCTTTTGATCCACAGCGTTGTTGGGCAGGAAGCTACCCGTTGCGGATGGACCGAGCAGGGAGCTACTCGATGGCCTCGTGATGAGGGCTTTTGATCCACAGTGTTGTTGGGCAGGAAGCTATCCGCTGCGGATGGACCGTGCAGGAAGCTACTCGGTGGCCTCGTGATGAGGGCTTTTGATCCACAGCGTTGTTGGGCAGGAAGCTACCCGCTGCGGATGGACCGAGCAGGAAGCTACTCGGTGGCCTCGTGAGGAGGGCTTTTGATCCATAGCGTTGTTGGGCAGAAAGCTACCCACTGCGGATCGACCGAGCAGGAAGCTATTCGGTGGCCTTATGAGAAGGGCTTTTGATCCACAGCATTGTTGGGCAGGAAGCTACCCACTGCGGATGGACTGAGCAGGAAGCTACTTAGTGGCCTCATGAGGAGGGCTTTTAATCCACAGCGTTGTTGGGCAGGAAGCTACCCACCGCGGAAGGACCGAGTAGGAAGCTACTCGGTGGCCTCGTGAGGAGGGCTTTTGATCCACAGCGTTTGTTGGGCAGGAAGCTGTTGGAGATAGTGCCCTCATAGTCAATTATTGGATCGCAGGTACGTGATTGCAATGATTGCGGAGGACCTATCCCGGTAGGACAGTCTTACTCGAAATGATAGTATGCTATCTGGTTTGCCTTTATCAGTCGTGTACATGTTCAGGTGACTGATTGCATGTTACACTTTGATAGAGCCCTTAGGATCTTGCTTTACTACCAACAGTATGATGGCGATCATATACGTGAGAGTTGGGTAGTTTATATGCATATCCTTAATTGTGGTCCCTAGTCGTGGGAGTTTCGAGACAGGGCATCGATACTCCGGAGTAGACTAGTGTGTACAGTCGAGACCCCGACGAGGGGCGGTGGCCGGTCTCACAAGCCACTGGTGTCAGTTGGATCACCTAAGATGTATACAGGTGCTCATTGGGTTATGAGTACACCGGACAGGACTCGCCGGGAATCTGCTAGTTAGTATTATATCTACCGTCAGATAGCAGTTCCCTGGTGACATGTGTACAGGTTAGTTCATCGACCTGAGGTCGTCATTTGTCTCGTGTGAGTTCCCACTGTGCTTTGATTTCTACCCTACCACGGCTCAAAGGAGTCGTGCAAACAGGTAGCTTTTGGGTACAGTCCCGAGCCATATGGAGGTACGTGAGCGGATCGGCAGGGGATTCGTCTCTCCCGGTATTGGGGGCGAGGTCGTGCAGTGTCTAGGAGAGCCATTACACAAAGTCCATGGCCATGGCAGGAGATTTACTGGTAGGTACTCCAGTAGTATCTCAGGGTGTAATTGGGCTTCACTCCGACACGACTTATACTGCTATTGGGGGTCTGACGTTACTAGCCCCCTAGGCAGATATGCGATACTCATTGACGAACGGACCGGACTGTATATACATTGTCACTGTTAGGCTCAGTAGGGTTTTCCGGATGAATGCGCTCATCGGCATCCCTTGAGGTCAGTCCGTGGGCAGCCGTTACGCATTGCTAGTGCCGCTGACGGTTTGTGGTTAAACCCACTGCCAGGGTGCTGACGAGTCATCAGAGTCCCCCACAGACAGTTTCCCAAGTTCGGGCGAAACGTTGTAGAGGCCGTATGGTTTTATGGCAGGGTTCGGAAAATGCACGTGCGTTTACGCACGTGTCGATTTTCGGACAGATGATACTGGTCGGCTTTGGTTTAAGCCGGATCCGAGTATTATATTGAGTAGGTATAATATCTTTGTCTCAGTTGCATTTGTATTCGGTCGTAATACAAATGCGGGTATATTTATACAGTTTCGGGGTTATCCTGAAAGTTGTTTCAGGATCACTTTTGGAAGTTGCCAGTTTCCAGTTTTCTATCAGCCGTCTTTTAACATTCGGTTAAAGACGGATTTATCTTTTCTTGGATGAGAGTGTGTCATGCTTCTAGAAGGTTCTAGAAGGTTCTAGATTTGGTGAGGTGTCTTGTGACTCATGCTTTGATTTTAACCACTTTCTTGTTTTGGTTAAGATCTTTTATTTAGCTAAAGATATTTTAAAAGTGAGAAGCTTTTGCTTAAGGTCACCCCCTTCTCCTACGGTCACCTCCCTCTTGCTATATATGGCTTGCCCTCTCTCTCTCCTCATTCTCTCTCTCACTTGAGTTTTCATTTGCTAGAAAAGATATGATAGGTTTTATCGGTGTATGGAATTTCACAGTCCATTTCATTCCATCACCCGATTCCTTCGGCAACTTCATTAACCGATCGTCCACGGACTTGGACGAAGTGAGACAAAGTCATCTACTCATTCTCTACATCAATCTTGGTCGTCTCTTTTAGCAAACTTGACGATCGAGTTGCCTCGAGTCAGAGGCGGGAGCCCGTTTAAAGAACCGATCATGTGGTGCCACCTCGACGAGGAGATCGGAGCAGCCGCAATGGAGCGTGGGATGATGGTTGAAGAACGAAGGACTCGGATCGTTCGGTATAACCATTCTACACTCTTTACAGTTTGTTAGTTTAGCAATAATGGCAGATCCGGGTTAAAGTATACGATAGCGCCAGTTAAAAAGTTTTGTTCCGCATTTTGGCGTCTGTAGACGGCCGGGGCGCTAGCGTAGACTTACAGAAGCTACCCACTGCGGACAGACCAAGCAGGAAGCTACCCACTGCGGACGGACCAAGCAGGAAGCTACTCGGTGACTTCATGATGAGAGCTTTTGATCCACCGCGTTTGTTGGGTAGGAAGCTACCCACTGTGGATGGACCGAGCAGGAAGCTACTCGGTGGCCTCGTGAGGAGGGCTTTAAATTTACAGCGTTGTTAGGCAGGAAGCTACCTACTGTGGATGGACCGAGCAGAAAGCTACTCGGTGGCCTCGTGAGGAGGGATTTTGATCCACAGCGTTGTTGGGCAAGAAGCCACCCACTGCGGATGGACCAAGCAGGAAACTACTCGGTGGCCTCGTTAGGAGGGCTTTGGATCCACAGCGTTGTTGGGCAGGAAGCTACCCGCTGCGGATGGACCGAGCAGGTAGCTACTCGGTGGCCTCGTGATGAGGGCTTTTGATCCACAGCGTTGTTGGGCAGGAAGCTACCCGTTGCGGATGGACCGAGCAGGGAGCTACTCGATGGCCTCGTGATGAGGGCTTTTGATCCACAGTGTTGTTGGGCAGGAAGCTATCCACTGCGGATGGACCGTGCAGGAAGCTACTCGGTGGCCTCGTGATGAGGGCTTTTGATCCACAGCGTTGTTGGGCAGGAAGCTACCCGCTGCGGATGGACCGAGCAGGAAGCTACTCGGTAGCCTCGTGAGGAGGGCTTTTGATCCATAGCGTTGTTGGGCAGAAAGCTACCCACTGCGGATCGACCGAGCAGGAAGCTATTCGGTGGCCTTATGAGAAGGGCTTTTGATCCACAGCGTTGTTGGGCAGGAAGCTACCCACTGCGGATAGACCGAGCAGGAAGCTACTTAGTGGCCTCATGAGGAGGGCTTTTAATCCACAGCGTTGTTGGGCAGGAAGCTACCCACCGCGGAAGGACCGAGTAGGAAGCTACTCGGTGGCCTCGTGAGGAGGGCTTTTGATCCACAGCGTTTGTTGGGCAGGAAGCTACCCACTGCGGACAGACCAAGCAGGAAGCTACCCACTGCGGACGGACCAAGCAGGAAGCTACTCGGTGACTTCATGATGAGAGCTTTTGATCCACCGCGTTTGTTGGGTAGGAAGCTACCCACTGTGGATGGACCGAGCAGGAAGCTACTCGGTGGCCTCGTGAGGAGGGCTTTAAATTTACAGCGTTGTTAGGCAGGAAGCTACCTACTGCGGATGGACCGAGCAGAAAGCTACTCGGTGGCCTCGTGAGGAGGGATTTTGATCCACAGGGTTGTTGGGCAAGAAGCCACCCACTGCGGATGGACCAAACAGGAAACTACTCGGTGGCCCTGCAGGGAGTTATAGCATGGAAAAAGAGAGAAGCGGTTCAGATTGCAGGGAACCGAGAATCTTTATGATTAAATAAAATACAGATTCAATGATTTAATTTAAACTCTCCTGTATTAAATGAATGGATTCGGCAAGTGTCCTTGTTGCTCGGACTTGGGTCAGTTGGTGACGACCATGATCTGCACTATTGTCAGCTCTTCGACTGTATTTTGGTCGGCTTGCCCCCTATCTACTTGACATTTGTATCGCAGGTATTTCGCCAAGTGACCAGAGTGGATCAGCTCTTCGATGTAATCGCGCAGCTTTTTACAACCTCGGTCGGATGTCCTTGCCTCCGGTGATAGGCATAATACGGGCCTCGGAGCCGTTTTCTCGTGCTTCGGGTAGCCGACGGGAGCCTTAAGAACCTCTTGCCCTTAGCTTCCTCCAATAGCTCGGTTTGAGAAATGTTCAGAGGGGTGTACTCTTGGAATCTCGAGGAATAAGGTCTCGGATGATCGTCTTTCCTTTTCTCTTCCCTGTCCCTCTTCTTCCGATCTGGTTGGTCTGCTTGCGACAGGTTTGAGTTTACCTCTGACTCGAGTTGGATTTCTCGCTCGGTCCAGGCTTTTACTTCGGCCATGGTCTTAGGCTGTACCGATGCAAAAGAGTGGAGCCACTCTTTGTGCCTAAGACCCAACCTCAGTACGGTGATGACCGTTTCGTCGCGGTGCTCGGATACCTCCAGGAGGGCATTATAGAAGCAGATGACATTCCCTTTGAAGGATTCCTTGTCTCCACTCTTGACAGTGAATAAGTAACCGACTGTCCTCTTTTATTGTCGGTTACCGACGAAATGACCGAGAAATTCGGTAGCCAGTTCTTCAAAGGTAGAGATAGAGCGCGGCGTAAGCCCCCGGAACCAATCCCGGCCGGCTCGGATCAAGGTGGCGAGAAAAGCTCGGCATTGAGCTGTGTCTGAGTTATCTTGGAAGCTCATGCCCACCGTAAATGCGTCTAAGTGGTCCTTCGGGTCGGACTTCCCGTGGAAGAGGGCCACTTTGGGCGACTTGTTCCTGGACAAGACGTACTCGGACAGCAGCTCTTCCATAAAAGGCTTTGTGATTGAATTGGCGGAATACCTGGCCCCTTCATCGGACATATGACCGTCCCACCGTTTGCCTTCGATTTTCTTTTTGAGGGCTCCAATCCGGTGGTGGTACCCCGAGGATTCTGCACTGTTGGAATGGTGGCTACCCCGCTCCGGGTCTACGTGATGGTATGCTCCAATTCCGCTCTATCAAATTTCTCAAATTCTCGGGCGAGGCCCTTCTCGAGTAGTCCCGGTGTTCGTCGTTCACGCGGCCCCGGCGAGCGTAGGGGCGTCAGTCATGCCTGGAAGCAAGCGAGCTGACCCCGACACCACCTCAGAGGGAGAGAACGTGCAGCGGGCATCAAAGCGATGACCCAGTCTTCCCTGGAATCGGGGCGTGGAGCTGTCCGGCGCCCAGCGGGTCATGGAATCAATCGCCGCATGCAGGTCACGGTGGTTGGAGTCGGCACGCTGGCGCTCGGTGACGCTGGGATGGGCACGAGTGAAATCGAGGGCTTGAGCGTGCCCATCCGTCCTTCTGCAGACGTTATCCTGGTGAGGGTGAATGGTGGTCTGGTGGGTAGGGCCCGCCGTTTGAATGCGGACGAGGGCATCCACCAGCGATGTGAGCCGTCTATCCGTGCGGATAAGGCATTGATCACGTTAGGAGGAGGAGACGAGCCGCTCCCGTATCCGTTGTGGTGGTTCGTATTTGGATCGTTGCGGTTGTCGCTCGCCATCGGGTTGAGGGCGGAAAATTAACTTTAGGGGTGGAGAAGCTTCTGAAATGTTCCCAAAGACGACGCCAACTGATGGAGGCTGTGATCTCCTTCAGATGTCGTCCTCCATCGATCCTGTGATGGCGGTCTTTAACGGTTGAGATTTGGTTTGGATGTTGTTGAGCGTGTGGATTTCAATGGGTTGGTGTTGACACCGAGCTATCTGTAAAGGAAGCCACATGGTGGGTGACCACCGTAGGACCCTACGACGATCAAGTTAGTATTGAGAAATAGGTGTAGAGTAACAGCATGTTGGAATGAGTTCGAGTTACCTGAGTCGTCTGAGAGATGGGTTTATATAGTGATCGTGTGGAGCGAGCAGGCACGGGATCATTGCCGTCAGTTATGCCCCTGCGTTATTCTCGCATTAATGGCGGGATACGCCCATTAATGGAGGGATGCGCTAGTGCGGGATGCGGAACGTGGGGAGGCGGATATCTCGCCCTAGCGAGATACGCGGAACCGTTGCGGGAGCGCATGGGTTCCGTGCTCTCGGTTGATCGGGGAAGCCGAGGATGCTCGGTCTGTCAGATTGCTCGGGGACGAGCCGTTAGGCCGAGGAAGCTCGGCCTGTCAGATTGCTCGGGGACGAGCCGTGAGGCCGAGGAAGCTCGACCTGTCGGATGGCTCGGAGACGAGCAGGGAGGACGAGGAAGCTCAGCCTGTCAGATGGCCCGAATACGAGCCGTTGGCTGTTTGCTAGATAAAGGTGAAAAGTACTCAGGGAGGTCTCCTCAAAGGTCGGATGTGTTCTCGGAGACGGGGTCCCGAGGAACGCCCCTAATGCATCTCATTTATTTTATCTCCGTAGCCTTCGGGACACGTCATCCGCCACAAGTTGTAATCTAAGGAAATACCACTTGTGAGTATCATCAGAAGAGGATAAAACAAGAGAAGACGGAAAAAATATTTAAGGGAGGGAAAGATAAAAAAGAGTGAGTAAACTTTTAGGAAAGTCAGTCATCACGTAAGGGTTTTAGGCTTCAACGCCTAAAGACCCAAGACTTTATTCTTTTCTTTTCAATACTTCATCATTCTCATTGTACATGAAATATGGTTTATATTAATGAAAGTATTTCATATATGTATTGCTTTAATTATTTTTGCCTTTTCTTTTAATCAGGATGTTCTATATCTAGATGTAATAAACAAGGGATAAATAGTTTTATTTTTTGATTGACGGTGTCTTGACCCCTATCTTAGAGGTTAACATTCTAACTTTGGAAATGTATTGACCCATCATTTCTAATAAATAAACAGTTAATGTCTTATTCGAATCATTACCGAGCAAGCCAATTATCTCTATGGTTCTATGTTTCGAGTAATAGTTTGATCACATCAAAAACGAGTTTTATAACGTAAATAACAATTGTGATAAGGGATGCATGGGTCATGGTTTGTTTGAGATATTGTCAAATAGAAGGACATTCCTTTACGTTTCTCTATTTCATGTAACGGCTTAAACACAGTCATGCCAATCAAATAGTTTGGCATTAGCCGATTTCCCTTCAACAAAATTTGGCTTTGTCACAGTCATACCAATCAAATAGTTTGGCATAAGCAGACCAAATAGTTTGGAAAAATTCTCTCTCTATAGAGAGAGAGGTTCATTCCACTATTCCACTGTTGCATATCAGGCGTTGTAATATGAGAATAATGGAGAAAAGATGCCATAGGAGGGAATTCCCTCCTATGGCGTCGAAAAAATACCCCCTCCACCAATTTTTCCGACGATCGGCCCCCATCATCTTCATCGTCATCATTTAAGATGTGGGTACACCAAATTTCATGTGATTCTACAACTTTTTCACCGTTGATTTAGCAATGTAAAAAGTTCTATTGTCGGTAAACCGTTAATTTTGAACCCACTAAATCAACGGTGAAAAAGTTGTAGAATCACATGAAATTTGGTGTACCCACATCTTAAACGATGACGATGAAGATGATGGGGGCCGATCGTCGGAAAAATTGGTGGAGGGGGTATTTTTTCGACGCCATAGGAGAGAATTCCCTCCTATGGCCTCTTTCCTCCATTAATCTCTTGTAATATAGTATTTCCTTATAAATTAGACGTCTGAAATTCACATTTCCCAATGAGTAAACTTACATTGAATGCTCCATTGCTTATATCCAACGGACATTGAATGCTCCATGGCTTATATGCAAAGTGGGGCCATAGATGATGGCAAGCTGGGGTCCTACCAACAAGCTAGCACCTTTGTTCTCATATCCCGTGAAAAGCGTTTACTGTAGGCTGGCTGCCTGGCTGGCAGGGGCCAGGAACTTACCTTGCTCCGTTTTTCAGGCCCATCTTGAGTTTTGGTGGGACCGGGGGGGGGGGAAGCGGGCCCCATTTCGCAGACAAAACCCTGACAGATACGTGCACGTGGGCCCATCGCATTGCTTTTGCGGCCCGCGACAAATTGCACCCCTGCTAAAAAAACACACTGCACATGTAATTAATTAATTTTTTATTTCCACCTCGCCACGCCATCGCATAGCTGTGGCTTGAAATTAGGTGGAAAAGCAAAGGAAAAGGAAACATCCGTGATCGTTGGGGATAAAAGTACGGTGTTTTAATAGATTACCCTTGAATTATACCTATTTCGAAACCAGTTCATAAAATCTCTATGTTTTCTAGATAGCCTCTCAAAATCCTAGAATAAAACATCTAATCACAAATCATTCTGCAATGTCACACAGAATTTTAAACTAATTAATATGGTGAAGAAAGATGGGGAGGGGGGGGGGGACGCTGTGTAGAATGCATTAAAGAAAGGATTAAAGTTGGTTTATTATGGATAGCTTAGATTTCTTATTTATTTATTTAAATTTGGTTTATTACAATAAAACATGGATTAAACATATACTTTTGATAGTGTCATCGGATAGATTCCGCATAACCTATTGGGTTGGTGATTAATTGCAAAATTGATCAGATTGATGTATAGAGTACCGATCCCGTTAAATCAGGATGCAACTGGACTGTTGTGTGTTTTTCATCAATTTTACGCCCGATCTTGAACCTCATGCTTATCCAACCCATCGCGTTAACCAATGTTCAAAATAGCGATAGTGTGCAGCATTGCGTTTCACTGCTAAATGACGTTAAGTGCAAACAGTGTTGCGCATAGCGTAAGCCATATAAATTATTGATTGCTACTAATTACTATGATCATCTTATTTACAATAGGTTATATTATCATAAAGATATAAAAACAGCTTGAAAACATAGAACAATAAGCAACATAACAATATTTTCTAAATTTTCAATCCTTCGTAATAGTATTAAACATATCGAAAATCAATTAAATAATCTCTATTTGAGAAACATGTTTTCTAAATATGATTTCAGATTGAAACGTTAGAATCTTAATGAAACGTTTTTATTTAGTTTATAATTAAACACTGAAATCTTAAGAGCTTCAATAGTAAAATTTTATGTGAAAATAGTGTACACATAAAGTGGCGTATACTATTTGTAAAAAAAACGTAAGTTATTTGAAGAAAAAACGTAAGTTACTTTATATTTAAGCTATTTTCCTATGCTGCGTAACGAATAGACTAAGCTATGCTGCATAGCGCAAAACAACGAGCAACGCAGCAGGCTATTTTAAACATTGGCGTTAAGTATACCCATACCCATATATAGGTCCAGGCGTATCTTTGCTTCAAAGCTTAAACGGATTGTCAAGTGCATCTATTTTAATAAGCATAAAAAACAAAAAAATATGTGCTTCTAGATAACCCAAACGCTTTCGACCAAAATAATCGCAATGAACAAGAATTAACAAACCAAATGTATATTGGCACGTATACGTAGTTTAGAAACCCTGAAAAATTATGCCTGCAGGGGCGGGTTGGCTTGAAACCCCATGCGTTTCCCATATTTTCTTCCTTAATGTTTAGGGCGAACACCAAACCAGAGGATGGAAGAAAGGTGAATTGATGAGCCAACGACATCAACCAGAAAAAAATGGCTATCTAACGTTTTCATGGTTGAGGAGTTCTGGAGCAAATAGTGAGATTTTAGGGACTTATTCACAATAAGTCTAAATCAAGGGACTTTTAAGAAAAACCAATGAAAGCGATATTATTTAATTTGAAAAAAGATATACCGCTTCGTCAAAGTCCAATACAGCCATACCAAAGTAGCAGGTACAGGGCAGTATAATACCTACTACCCTTCAGCAATAATTTTTTTTATTTTTTCTTACCGATTAATTAATCAGTAAATATTTTGCTATTCACCTAACCTCACTCCCACTCTCTGTGTTTGTTTCCAAGCTGTGAATTGTCTTTTTCCCACCCATCTCTATCTCTCTCCTTTCCTTTGTTCTCAAACCCTTACCCTATCTCTCTCTCGATACCCAAAAAAGGGTGATTTTTCCCAAAATCGATCTCGCATTTGGGGATTCTGAGCGATTTTTTTGACCGAATCTTGTGATTTCGGTGGATATCGGGCTGTTGCGGCGTCGGATCTGATGCGCCGAGATGTCGTCGGCTCCCAAGGCGGCGCGGGCTTTTGAGCACCGCCGGCCTGCGGCGTCCAATACGGTGCGTTCTGTTTTCTGTGAATTTTTCAGTATTAGGTTGTTTTGATCGTTCTTTTTAGTGAGCAAATTTCTCTGCATTGTGTAGTATGATGTTAGATCTGTTGATTGCTAGTGGGGATTGGTTCTGTATGTGCTATTTTTTTTTTTGGGGGGGGGATTTAGTGTTACATTACGATCAGTTTGGTTGAATTGATAGACTGAATCTAGAGGAGTTGGGTATTCTGTCCATAATTAGAAGTTTTTGAATAGTCCGATACGGTGGTAGACGGATTTTTCGGAGGAGCAATGAAGGTACATTGTATATAGAAGTAGACTGCAGTGTTAAATGATTCCTCACTTTTGGAAAGATATGATAGGCGATAAGGTCCCTGAAAATAAAAATGTATACGAACAAAAGGCGATGGATGAATTACATTTTTGCGTAGTAATTGGTTGTTAATGTGCTTATACTTGCCAAAAATTTGATTTTAGATGTCTCAAAATTAAGGAATTTTTTGATTATTTTCATAAGTATCTTGAATCGAATCTAAAAAGTCAAAAACTATACCTATAGTAGGATGTCTGCCCAAACTTGGCAAATTTAATACCATCACAGATTCGGACGGAAATAAATCTTTTGTAATTCCCAATAACTATGGCAACTAATTCAATATATCCGCAACAATATTACAAGTGAAATGACCTTAAATGTAGAGGAGTACGTTAATTTTAGTCGGTCGTGGGGATCAATTTTGAATATTCTTACTTTTTGAGAATCTTTGAGGTTACATTCAATTATTTTGGTTGCAATGATAGACTAAATCTATACATGGACAATTTTTAATAGTTTGACATGGCCGCAAATCAATTATTTGGAGAAGTGATTGAAGTACATTGTATATAGAAGAAGATAGTGGCGTTAAATGATTTTTTTATCTTTGGAAAGATATTCTCGGCGAAAAGTCCCCAGAAGTAAAATTGTATACAACAAAATGATGAACGAGCTTGCAATTTTTTGCATAGTGATTAGTTGTTCATATGCTATCACTTGCTGTTTTTTGGTTTTTAAATGGGTCAAAAGTTAGGTTTTTTAAAAATTAATTCCTCAAGTGGATCAAATTCAAAGACTATCTTGAAGACCCCATGTCTGCCTAAACTTTTGGCAAATTTGATAGCACTCGACAGATTTGGTTGAAAAATGAATAATTTCAAAGTAATAGGAGTATGAAAAGTGATTTAATATATCGGTAAGAAGATTGCAGATGTGAAGACTGTAGAAAAATTTGTATACACGGGACATCTCATGAAAATTAGCTTCCTTAATTGACCATTATTACTGTGAAGCAAAAATGAGTTTTAAATATTCTTATATTTACTGAATTATTAGTCAGGATATCAAAAGTGAGATATGAAGTAGAGGGTTATATATTATCTTAAAATAGTTTTGAATTGCATTTAGTTGCAAAATCTACCAAAGTTGATCTACCCTGCGATTGCAATAAATGAGTGTTGTGTATTGAAGTTTACCAAAAGATAACGTCAAATATTTGTCTCAAATTCTTAGAGGTTTTATATCGAAGTTAAGTTTGCTTAATTGGAACAAGGTTGCATATAAAATCTCTAAAAACAATTATATATTAAATAGGGTTTCATGGTACTATATGGACTACTCACGATGGATATGGACAACCTTCTTGAAATAGAGTTCATATGTCGAAAGGTGCATTGCATGGTACTAAGAAGATCCATTAGATTTCTTGAAGTTATATGATGCTCGCTACGTTTTGAAGAGTTTGCTAGATCCCGTCTTGAATAGTTTTTTCATAAGATAGCAGGATATCCTACGTCCATTAACCACTTCTTTAGAAAAGGCTGCATGATTTAAATTATATAATCGAAGAATAATGAAAAAGAAAAAAATAACAATATGAAACAGTCTGATGACGAGATTCGGAAAAAGGGAATTTAGTCTTATTATGCAAGTTGAGTTCCCTTGGACTCAAAATCTCCATCAACACGAAGGTTATATATTGGAGTGCTCTACTGCTCATGAAGATGAGGCATACCTCATTTTATGCAAATAACCTTAAAATATCTAATGCGATTAGTTTTTCAGAGATAATATATAGACTCATATTAGTTTTGTGTGTATAATATAAAAAATCTAACAATATGACCTCAAGAAGCATACAGAAGGATACATGACAAATAAAATACGGAGATGAGGACATAATTGTTCCTTCAAAAGCAAGGCACATGAACATAGTCCTAGACTTATAAAGATACATGAGAATGATTATATACAATAATAGAACTATATATAGTAGGGAATAAGTAATAATTATACTTTAAAAGGAAGACTGTACGCAAAGACATCAAAACTTTCGAACTGCAGAATTTTTTTGCATTGGTTCATATATGTACATATAAATAAAGCACAAATGCGATGTGTACACTCATGTTTTTATTAAGGAAAAAAACGAGTCTAGATCGTTAGCGCTGAAGAGCGGGTCAAAATCCTTGGCCAAAAAAACCTTAAGTCTAAAAACCGGTGTTTTAGGTCCTCAAGCGCTTTCTATTTTCAATATTTCTATACTAATAACTTTTAACAGATAACTACTGCATTTCGCATGTAACTGCTACATTTACTTAACAACTACATCAACCGGTTAACCATTATACTTTTCAGGTAACTTCTATCGTCATCCAATAACCACTCTATATAACAATTTGAAAAGTAATAGAATAGTTGTTAGCTAGTAAATGTAGTAGTTATCATGTAAAAGTAGTGCTTACGTACCAAAAATACAAGGCTAGTATAGGAATATTAAAAATAAAAGCGGCCATGGACTTAAAAACACCGCTTTTTTGACTTAGGGGGGTTTTCCTAACTTGTTTTTTGGCCAGGGACGTAGACCCTTCGTTTTTTTGGGGTTAGACCTATACCCATTTCCCTCATCTATTTATGTTATACTAAATATAATTGTTTACATTTTTTCTCTAAAATTAACCGATTATACACTTTGTAGAAGGAACAAGAATTGACTTTAAACTTACCATAAAATATCTTTATTTATTCCACATCTTTTTACAAAAACATACACGAAATTATTATACTTATTATACTAGTCTGATTTTGATGTTCTTCCATGAAGTATTGTGTGTATATTACTAAATAACATCTAAAAGTATAATAATGCACATGTAAACCTCCTTAAACGTATAAAATACTTGTTTACAAAGTGTCCAAAAAGTATCGATAATTACAAAATATATTAAAAAAATAAGGGCATGCTTGAGAAGTTCCCGACAAAGCGTCCATGGAGTGTCCAAAAATCGTTAAACACAATGTGGCTTAATGATATATATCAATAAATGTGCATACTGAAGAGATTCCATCGTACCTGCTACTAAGCAAATGAACTTAGCATACACAGTCATAGTTGTACAATAACCGAGCCTTTTATCCCAAGCATATGGGGTAGGCTACATGAACCAACATGAGAATCACGCCGGGTCCAGCACATGAATCCTCCGCCTCCACTCACTCCTATTGAACAATATACTTTTATCGAGATCTTTGATAACCATATCTTTTTATACCACCTCCATCCATGTTTTCTTTGGTCTCCTTTCGTCCTTTTGATATTGCCTGTATCAATAGTATCCATTCTTCGAACTGGTGTTTTCATAGGTCTGCGCCCCATATGATCAAACCATCTTAGCCGATTGACCCGCATCTTCTCCTCCACAGGTGCTACACCAACTTTTGCACGAATTTCCTTATTTCGCACCTTACCTTTTCTAGTGTTACCACACATCAATGAAGCATGCGCATCTCCGCCACGTGCATTTTCTGTGTATGATGCTTCTTAGGAGCTCAGCATTCTGTACCATATAATAAGTAGGCCGAATAATGCTCCGATAAAATTTCCCTTTAACCTTAACGGAAAGTTACGATCGCACAAAATCCCTGTTGCACTCCTCCATTTCAACCAACCAGCTTGGATTTTTTTGATTAACATCGCTATCGATCTCCCCACCCTTTTGGATGATGGAACTTAGATATCTAAACCAACCGCACGGTGTTATCTCTTGCCCTTTCAGTGTTATACCAATGTGGGCTTGACTACTCTGTTTGTTAAATTTGCAATGTATATATACTGTCTTGGATCTACTCAATCCGAACCTCCGAGATTCCAACGTTTGCCTCCATAACTCCAATTTGGTATTAACCCTTAGTTTCGTCTCATTTACTAAAATAATATTATCATCAAATAGCATACACTAAGGTATCTCTTATTGAATAGTCTTAGTAAGCTCATCCATTATGATGGTAAATAGGAATGTACTTAATGCAGATTCTTGATGTAAGCCAATTGTAATCAAAAAATCACTCGTTAGGCCGCCGCAAGTTCTGTCATTATGATTCTGTTATCTAAGCCCTTCCAGAAAAGACGTTTACTAGCGTCATCAAGATCTATCTGTGGTGCATAAGCACTAAATATATTAAGGATCTCCCTACCTAGAATAAGCTTAACTAGTAAAATCCTATCACCTTTTCTCCTAATCTCAATTACATTCTCAAGCAACCGTCTATCTATGATTACGTCTATCCCATTACGTTTTTTTATCTCTACCCGTATACTAAAACTTATAACTCCAAGGCTTTATGACTCTACCCTTTTCACCTACCCACTTAGTTTCTTGCAAACACATAATACCAACTCTCCTAATTATCACCTCCACTAATTCTGTTAGTCTATCCGTAAGGGAACCTATATTCCAAAAAACGAGACAGATCTTATGAAATCCTTGCTTATTTGTCATTACACTCGGGGTCCGATATAGTGCGCCGCTTTCGGACGACGAGTTAGAATCACTTGCATACTCAATACTACATCCGGGATCCGATGTAGCGCGTCGCTGAGTAGGGGACGCCCCAGCGATATTCTTATCATGATTCGTGTCATAGAATGTGATAGTTTTATGTCGGCTGTCATAAGTCTACCACAACACTCATCCTTTTTCATCCGGACTTGGGACCGATAACGGTTGGGTTATGCACAGTCATAGTTGTATTGCTGAAAATATAATTTTGAATGTTTTGTGCAAGTTTTAAGTTTAGAAATTCAAACTTCAAATTCTAATAGTTTAAGCTTATGCAAATTCCTTTTGGATTCTTGAAGGGAAAAAGGGCAATAAAACAAAATATATGTATCAAGATATTTAATTGAAAGTTTGTAGGTAGGATCATGGAAGAACCTCAAGATTGCCAAAATGAAGAAGTGTTAAGTCCACTAAGTGGATCAATGTGTGCTATCTTTTAGAAAGAAACCATCAAGTAATTGATTAAAATATATTTTCCTTAAAAGACGATATTTTCTAGGCAATAAATTGGTCTATATTTTGGAATAAGGCAAACAATTTAGCGTTAACGTCATAAACCAAATACTAGCAAGGAGCTCAAAGGAAATATTTAATGTGACACTTAAACGTAGGTAAAGAGGGCTAATAGTCAATAAATATTTGGCTTCATTCCAAAAACCCTCCAAATCTTTTAGCTAAAATACGAGAAATCCCCAAATAATTTCAAAATTATGAGAAACCCTAATGGTATGCAGTTTTGTGCTACTTATTGCTGATGAGACACCAAATTTTTGGGGGTTTCTCGTAGTTTTTGAAAGTTCTTGTTGTAGTTTCTTGTGTATTTTGAAAGTTTTGTAGTATTTTCTTGTGTATTTTAAAAGTATTTGGGGGTTTCTCGTATTTTAGCTAAAAGGTTTGGGTTTTTGTCGAGTTTAGCCTAAATATTTAATAAAGATGGAAGTCATTCATCATAATACGTTGTAGAAGGCTATGATGAGAACTCCAAATGTACATACCAAGACAACAATTTCAGATATAGGAATTCTATGCACAGGAGGATAGGAATTTAAACCAAGGCAAACTAAAGGCCTAGCCAACATAGGTCTCTAGTAAAGATGATTTTTTCCCGATGCCTAATAAAAAAAGAGAGCCAAGCATCATGATTTATACTTAATTAAAAACTGAAATTATTGTTAAAAGAATAACTAGGTCCATGTGAAACTAAGGCATGAAAATCTGCCTATGAAACAATATGTGCATGACAATGTAGCTGATCCTTAGAACTAATCAGTAAAATGCTTGCACGAAATATTAATGAAAATAGAAAGTCTAACTGAGCACATTTCTCCAGTTGGGTTCACACCAGTGCACATGTCCTTGTCGACATTCTTTTCGACCTTCATTTCTTTCCATCCTCATCTTTTTTCATATTTAGCCCTTTTTTAGTATCTTGGTCAACAAGGTATCTAAATCTTTTCTATCAACCTCCTTTTTCCTTTTTTAAGTTATTTTTCTGATTTGGCCAACAAGGTATTTTGGCCTTCTGTATCCCCTGGTGCCCTGGACTGTCCCTCTCTCAATCAGCGATCACTCATCAATGAAAAATTCCTCACGCATCCGAATTGGGAGTTAATCGAACTCAAGACACTACCTACTTGAGGAAGCAATGCATTGGCCTTCTCAGTCATTGCCTTCGGGTACTAATGATATATACATAATGCATTGCCTCTGCCAATGATGTCATTTTCCCTATTCATCTATGATATTATACATATGCATTATGCAATTCTGTATCAACTTTTTATTGCTTTTTCATATGTACACCAGTGATATTATCTAGTTTGATTAGTTATAATGAGCTCTCTCTCTCTCTCTCATGTGCGCGTGTGGAGAGAACAGGTTCTTATCTAACATAGAGCTCATGTTTGTATTTGTTTCAAAATTCAATGTTCTCAGTGAATGTTTGGTCAAATTTTACTCGCGAAGTTATCCTTAACGATAGATATTCTGAATCTCTGATTAATTATTTGTTCTAACTTTCAACTTAATCCACAGGTGTTCAAGAGTGGCCCACTTTTCATTTCATCCAAAGGTTAGTTCTTAAATGTATATCAAAGAATCTTGAAATTTAAAATTTGGTTGCTACTGGAAGAATCTGTCCTCACTGCCAACTCTTGCATATTTACTACATATTTTGTTTTGAGTGGTTTATTTTCAATGTTGGGGTTTTCACTTGATTTATAATTGATGCAGTCCTAAGTCCTAACATGGAGTAGTAGCCACTGTCTGCAATGTTCCCCACATGCTCTTCTTTTATTTTTCATGAAACAAGAATGGGACTAGGGCATGTCTACAGAAAGAGTTTTCCCCCCAAACTATTATATATATGGTGCTTGTCAAAAATTTAACCTCACATCTGTACAACCCTTTCCTATTAGTTGCAATTTAGAGAACTGAGTTTGTGTATCCATCAGTTACCCAGTCTCCTGCTGCATCTCTGGTCATTAACTCTGCTACTTGGCAATTTCATTTTCGTTCAGTATCTATATTTGGATCCAGAAAGATATATTGCTTAGAATTTGGTCTTATACAATTAGATGATCATCATGAGATTCATGTTCGCTTCATTAGCGCTCTCTAGATTCCTGGCTTGTATTCATAATACAACCAGCACACCTAGACCCACAATTCAGTGATTATCATTTCTTTTTCTAAGTCCTCGTGTCTTATCTACAGTTAGTTTGAAGGGGGCTGTGAGTTAGAAGTGGTCTGTCATATATTTTAGGACCGTGCTTGTTAATTACCGTTCACCTATTGGTGAAGTTACCTCCTGTACTAATACCCTTGGAGCCTTATTGGACATCGTAGTTTTCCTTCCAATTCTCTTCTCTATGTTGAACGATGGGTCGTGAATCTAATATCTTGTCAACATCAGTTTTCATCATTCTATTTAGCATCTTTAAATCTGATTTTAGTTTGGGTTTATTAAACTGGATTTTTATGTTTTGGTATCTTTTGATGTTGATGTTGTGCATCTTGATGCTTTTTAGGAATTGGTTGGAAATCCTGGAAGAAGCGCTGGTTCATCCTCACTCGCACCTCGTTGGTTTTCTTCAAAAATGATCCTGTAAGTATTGTCGATTACATTTGATCAACTGCAATGCCATGCTGACTTTAGCAACTGACATTTGTGTATTGGAAATTAATTTCAAATTAGCATTACTAATGATTGTTTGGTGGGGTGGTATATCGGACAACTCTTCTCTATCTCTAATATACCCTTTTGTTTGCTTCTTGTGCTGTTGGTCATTTCTTTTCTATCCAGCATTTAACTATTCTGATAATTCTCTATATCTCTCCTATTGATTTATAAATTTCATAAAATCTTAGACAAGCATATGTGGCTGATGCTTAATTGATTGTCTTGTAGAGTGCATTACCACAGAGAGGCGGTGAAGTTAATCTGACACTGGGCGGTATTGACTTGAATAATTGTGGGAGGTATCTGAATTTTTTAGTGTTTGATTCTTCTATTTGATTTTATGCTAATGGAATAGATTATAAATGCCTCTACAATTTTTAATTACAGCGTGGTGGTTAGAGAAGACAAAAAATTGCTGACTGTTCTGTTTCCTGATGGACGTGATGGGCGTGCATTCACCCTAAAGGTGCTTCTTCATTCTTTTCACTTGTGTCCTTTTCTCTCAATTACTGGAGGGCAATGAACCTATTTACCTTTTATTTCTTGCTTTGTTATATAGCTTTTTTCCCATCATTATATAAGTTTCTTGTATCTGAGCATACTAGGCCGAGACATCAGAGGATTTATTTGAATGGAAAACTGCACTAGAACTTGCTCTTGCACAAGCTCCAAATGCTGCACTTGTGATGGGACACAACGGAATATTCCGTAATGACAATGCTGACACATTCGAAGGATCCATCCAAACTTGTATGTATCAATTGAATTCCAGATTATCAACCTAATTTATATATGACCCAACAGAAAACTTTAGCTGGTTTCTTAATTTTGTGATATCTTTTTTTAATCATATTGGTTACCTATGCGTCTTATATAGGGAGAGATAAGCGCCCCATCAAGTCCTTAGTCGTTGGCAGACCCATATTGCTTGCACTTGAAGATATTGACGGCGGACCTTCCTTCCTAGAAAAAGCATTACACTTTCTGGAGAAATATGGTAAATTTTAACATATTAAGCGATCGAGATATTTCTTGTTGTTTGGCTTAATAATGGTGGTGTTGAAATAATTTGTCAAGCAGAACTCCCTGTCATATCTATTGGATTCAATTTTGTACGTTGTAGGCTGTGCGATTACTTTTTCTGAGAAATAGCTTAGGGCTATAACAACCCCCACCCAAAAAAACAAAAAACAAAAAACGTTGGTTTACATATATAGCTAAGCAAATATTATCTGTGCATTCTGTCTGGACTCTGGAACTGTGTCAATCCTTAGGAATAATGAAAGTAATTCCCCAAATTATTTGTTTTTGTCATCTAAATCATGATATAATCCACCTCATCATAATCTGTAAAGCTTAAATTTCATAATCGACAAATTAGAGTACTTTGGACTTATCTACTCGTTAAATTGTTTCTAAAAAGCCCCATAACTTTTTCCCGGTATACTGTGTAGAACATATCCAACCTTATATACCAGATTTTGACGGCTTCCCATGCATTCTCGAACTGAGAAATAATTTCATTATGTTTCCACAGCATTAGATTTCAAATATTATACTTTTGCATGTGGTCCTAGTAGCACACTTATTTCCAGTAAGCAAAACTTGATTTAAAACTAAAAATGCAGAACAAATAGTATGGAATATTACTTATGTTGCATGCATAGAAGCTCCATTTAATTGAGTAACATCACATCCAAAAGAAAGACTTATGGTCATAAAAATAGAAAATGATAATAAAATCAACTAACTAGCAAAGTTAATTTTTACCAGTGAACTTAAAGTTTAATTTCATAATATCATATTGCGAAGAAAACATACATACAAATATAAACGAGGAAACAGGGCCTGCACGGACACTGCAGACCCATAAATCAGCAGATGTATTATGTATACAGTATACATGAATCATGTATTAACCATGATTTGAAATCTTAGCTGGTCATGATCCGAGATGGCCAATTCCGATGCCGAAAACAACTGAGTACTGATATCGAGATAATAACCTTGGTAATGGGCTTTACGAATTGAGTAGTGAGCTTTTATCATTAAATTTATTAGTTAATTGTTTTGATTATGGGTTAGTGGATTTATTAATAGGTTAATGGGTATCATTTGGTTTTGGATTATTTCGCTTTTAATGCATTTTATAGCTGCATTATTGGTTTTGTTAGTGGATTTTGATTGGTTTGTGAATTGATCAAGCCATCTAATTAGCATGTCAAATTTGTTTACTTCCATAACAACAACAACAACAACAACTGAGCCTTTTATCCCAAGCATATGGGGTAGGCTACATGAACCAACATGAGAATCACGCCGGGTCCAGCACATGAATCCTCTGTCTCCACTCACTTCTATCGAACAATATACTTTCATTGAGTCCTTTGGCAAGCATATCGTTTCGTATCACCTCTATCCATGTTTTCTTCGGTCTCCCGTTTGCCCTTTTGCCATTGCCCATATCGAGAGTATCTATTCGTCGAACCGGTGCTTCCATAGGTCTGCGTCGCACATGACCAAACCATCTTAGTCGGTTTTCCCACATCTTCTCCTCCACAGGTGCTACACCAACTTTTGCACGAATATCCTCATTTCGCACCTTATCTTTTCTAGTGTTACCGCACATCCAACGAAGCATGCGCATTTCCGCTATGTGCATCTTCTGTGTATGATGCTTCTTAGGAGCCCAGCATTCTGTACCATATAATAAGGCAGGCCGAATAGCGTTCCGATAAAACTTCCCTTTCAATTTTAACGGAAAGTTACGATCACACAAAATCCCTGTTGCACTCTTCCATTTCAACCAACCAGCTTGGATCTTTTGATTAACATCACTATCGATCTCCCCATTCTTTTGGATGATGGAACCTAGATATCTAAACTGGTCGCTCGGTGATATCTCTTGCCCTTCCAATGTTATACCAATATGGTTTTGACTTCTCTGGCTACTAAATTTGCAGTGCATATATGCTGTCTTGGACCTGCTCAATCCGAATCCCCGAGATTCCAATGTTTGCCTCCATAATTTCAATTTGGCATTAATCCCTGCTTTCGTCTCATTTACTAGAACAATATCATCAGCGAATAGCATACACCAAGGTACCTCATCTTGGATAGTTCTAGTAAGCTCATCCATCACGATGGTAAACAGGAATGGACTTAATGCAGATCCTTGATGTAAACCAATAGTAATCGGAAAATCATTCGTTAAGCCGCCGCAAGTTCTGACATTTGCCACTACTCCGTCGTACATATCCTTGATTATGTCAATATACTTGACGGGGACCCCCTTCTTCATCATTGTCCCCCCATAATACGTCTCTAGGTACCTTGTCGTACGCTTTTTCTAAATCAATAAATATCGTATGCAAATCTCTTCTCCTATCTCGAAAGCGCTCGACAAGTTGACGAAGCAAATGAATCGCCTCTGTCGTCGATCTTCCAGGCATGAACCCAAATTGGTTCTCTGTTATCTTAATATCCTTCCTTAGCCTGTGTTCAATCACTCTCTCCCAAAGTTTCATGGTGTGACACATCAGTTTTATTCCACGGTAGTTTGAGCAACT
Source organism: Agapanthus africanus (assembly GCA_030015575.1). NCBI lineage: Eukaryota > Viridiplantae > Streptophyta > Magnoliopsida > Asparagales > Amaryllidaceae > Agapanthus > Agapanthus africanus. The sequence continues at coordinate 193,246,901 of CM057339.1, read as the reverse complement.
TTGAATATCACCCTTGTTCTTGTAGATAGGTACAAGGATACTTTTCCTCCATTCATTTGGCATCTTTTTTGTCTGCCAAATCTTATTAAACAGATCTGTCAGCCATTTAACGCCTATTTCTCCTAAGCATCTCCAAATCTCGATAGAAATCCCGTCAGGATCAACCGCTTTTCTTAAACCCATTCTGTTCAAAGCTTCTTTAACCTCAGGAAGTCTTATTTTACGCATGAAATCACGGTTTATATCTTGAGATTGATTGACAAGTCCATCCAAATTCTTAGTAAAGTTCTCATTGAACAATTTGTCAAAATAATCTCTCCATCTTTTCTTGATATCCTCATCTCGAACTAAAACCTTCTGATTTTCATTTTTGACACACTTCACCGCACATAAGTCTCTAGTCTTCCTTTCCCGCATTCGAGCAATCCGGTATATATCATTTGCAGCCTCTTTAGTGTCTAATTTCTCGTACACCTCCTTGTAGACCTTAGATTTAGCTTCCCGAACAGCTTTCTTAACTTCCTTTTTAGCCATTTTGTACTTCTCAAATCTCTCCACATCTCTACTTTTCTTCAAATCTTTATAAGAATCCCTTTTAATTTTAATAGCAGCCTTTATATCTTCATTCCACCATGATATGTCCTTAGATGGTGGAGCACCACCTCTCGACTCACCAAGTAGATCTCTAACTACTTTCTTGATACAACTAGCCATTTTGTTCCATGTTTTGTCTGGATCATCTTCCGACTGCCAATCCGCTTCTTGTACTACACGATCTATAAAAGCCTTTTGGTTACCTTCTTTCAATCGCCACCATTTAATTTTAGGCTCTACCTTACGTCTAATCTTCCTAGATTCTCTTCTAAATCGAAAATCTAGAACTAAAAGTCTATGTTGAGTGGTTACACTCTCACCTGACACTACCTTACAGTCGATACAACAACCTCTATCTATTCTTCTCGTCAGAAAAAAGTCTATTTGACTAGCACTTGATCCGCTCCTAAAAGTGATAAGGTGAGACTCTCTTTTCCTAAACCAGGTGTTTGCTAAGATCAAGTCATAAGATAAAGCAAAATCTAGAATCGAGTCACCTACTTCATTCCTTTGTCCGAAACCAAAACCTCCATGGATAGTATCAAACCCACTACGATTAGTACCTACATGTCCATTAAGACCACCACCAATAAATAACTTCTCTCCACTAGGTATACTTTGCACCACCTCGTCTAAATCCTCCCAGAATAGACGCTTACTAGCGTCATCAAGACCTATCTGTGGTGCATAAGCACTAATAATATTAAGGATCTCTCCACCTAGAATAAGCTTAACCAGTAAAATTCTATCACCTTTTCTCCTAATCTCAATTACATTCTCAAGCAACCGTCTATCTATGATTATGTCTACCCCATTACGATTTTTATCTCTACCCGTATACCAAAGCTTATAACCCTAAGGCGCTATGACTATACTCTTTTCGCCTAACCGCTTAGTTTCTTGCAGACACATAATATCAACTCTCCTCCTAATCATCACCTCCACTAATTCTATTAGTCTACCCGTAAGAGAACCTATGTTGCAGGAAGCTAGACGGATCCTATGAAACCCTTGCTTATTTGTCACTACACCCGGGGTCCGATGTAGCGCGCCGTCTCTGGACGACGACCCTTGCTTATTTGTCACTACACCCGGGGTCCGATGTAGCGCGCCGTCTCTGGACGACGACCTTTGCTTATTTGTCACTACACCCGTGGTCTGATGTAGCGCGCCGTCTCTGGACGACGACCCTTGCTTATTTGTCACTACACCCGGGATCCGATGTAGCGCGCCGCATCTGGACGACGACCTAGAAGCCCTTGCATATTTAACACTACACCCGGGATCCGATGTAGCGCGTCGCTGAGTAGGGGACGTCCCAACGATATTCTTATTATGGTTCATGTCATAGAATGTGACAAAGTTTTACGTTGGCTGTCACAAGCCTACCACAACCCTCACCCTTTCTCATCCGGACTTGGGACCGGCAACGGTGTTTTTAAAATTTGTTTACTTCCATATACTTTCTAATTGATCTCATGGTATAAGCAAATTATATTTCAACTTTTAAAAATACTTACCGCATTCTAACGTGACATTTTTTATTGGAACATATTAAAAATAATTCTAATTAGCTGTACTGTTCATATAGAATTTTAGTTTCTTTTTATTTGAAAAACTACTTCAATGTCATTAATTACTGAAAGCGTGTCAAAAAGTTTATAGTAGTTTTTAATGTGCATTTAAAAAATCACTCTAAACATCCTTAATCAAAGACTTTATAGTTTGTTTTAAAATTTATTTAAGTTTTACTTAGTTTATATATTTTATTCAAGTGGTAAAAAAAATCCAACATTGTAAGTTATGACGGCAAGCATAGCTGAATTGACAGATTCCAATTCAAAAATTAACATCCAAGATGAATGACCTTTTTTTAGCACATACATATGATGCCAGCATGCTGGACTAAGATACAACTCACATACCACATGAGTACAAAACACTCACACACATATATGGCATATCCGACCACTTATATACATAAGTGTCTGACATGTGCCGGGCATGTCCTTCCAGTGCACAGTTCGTGTTGGACATTGGTACGACATGCTGTTGCAGGAATTCGTGCTTCATAGAATGCAATGGGCAATAAGGTAGCTACTCTAGAACCATTTTAGTCGATGTTTTTTCCTCACCGATACAATGTTAATGTGGTAGGTTCCATATTTTGTCTCTAGATCTGAATTGATTAGCACAAGCAACTTCCTATATTCAGGCATTAAGCATCGGTTTGTTGCTTACATTGTTGCATTCACCATGTCCAAGTGGTTATCATTTATTTATAGTCTAATATCAAGTCTAGCACTAAGATTCCTGATGTTTTTTAAGGTTATTATAATATTTATATTTTCCCCTTCATTTAGAGTTGTTTTCAGTGTATATTTTATGCCAAAGATTCGTGATGACTGTTGAGCACCCTATGTCTGGATATTTGATATGTGCTTTTAGAAGTTAACTAATGAGTATGAACGATTTACCATAGGAATAAAAGTGGAAGGGATCTTGCGACAATCAGCTGATGTTGAGGAGGTCGAGAGGAGAGTGCAAGAATATGAGAAAGGTTATCAATTATTGAAATATTAGTCATGATGTCTTAAATTCTTTTAACCATTTTATATTAATTTACCTTTTCAAGCTTTTCAACTCTACAATAGCTAAAACTTCGGAGATTGTTTTCCTATTTGCACCAGGAAGAGCTGAATTCACGTCAGACGAGGATGCCCATGTTGTTGGTGACTGTGTGAAGGTTTTCATTTTTAATTAATTTCTGAGAAGTTGAACACCTTTTTTGGCCGGAAATGCCGTCTTTTCTTAGTTCTGACACCTAGAGAACTTGTCTCTGCAGCATGTTCTTCGGGAGCTTCCATCTTCTCCCGTTCCTGCATCGTGCTGTACCGCACTGCTGGAAGCACACAGTAGGCCACTTTATATGTTCTTTTTGTACAAACATATTTCATGGCTGATACTATGTTTGGATGATTTACACGGCATCTTTATATATTCTACTTTCATTCTTGCTTTTGACTTTTCGGTGCACAATACCTTGAACATAAACTCTGTGAAATGTCATAAAACTCAATAACCTGCTACCATAGTTTCTTCTTTGCTAGGGTATGGCTGTAGTTCCTAAAATACATTAGTTTCAAGCATCTTGAAGTTACAAGGAAGAGTTCCAAAAACCGGTCATCCAGATCATGAACCATCTTCCCCCCCCCCCCCCCCCCCCGCTTCAACCATGAACCTATTACCGTGTACCAAAAAGTAGCTAAACACAGTTAAGAAGCATGTGTGCTTCCACTCACGCACATGTATACACGCATGTATATATGTATGTGTACATGCATGTTTCATCCTTTGATGATCGAATTGACACTCTAGTTTTATTAAACTTATACGACTCCTTACCTTCATATCCGAGGCTTTACCCTTTTCTATGCTATAGTGAGGTTTTATTGGACGCATACACAACAAAATGTTGTTATAGTGTGTAACGTGCATAAGTTGGTGAGGATACGATGATGCAGCACCGGAAGCAAAAGAATATTTGATAGCAAATACCTCATGTTATCGTTTCTTTCAATAGGAGTATAATAGATAATAGAAATAAAATTTGATAGCAACCAAATTTAATTATAAACAAATCTCAAAACAAATATTTGCTTAGAGTAACACTCAAGCTAACTATCAAATCTAAATAAATTCAAACGAACAAACAAATGTAAACACTCAAACTAATAAATTAACAAAGGATTAAAAAAATAGAAAAAAATCATAACAACTCCAAGCTCAAATTTGGATTCTTTCGTCAACATCAAGTCTCTTTTTCTTAAGAGAATACATTTTGGTCGACTCTTGAACTTCAGCTGCTCATTCGGTTCATTAATAATCTTTTTTCTAGTAACATTGGTTGCAACTTCAAAACTACCGTCTTTGGTATAATTATGATCTTTAAAATTTTGATCATATTCAAAGTAGGGCTGAGCAACGGTCGGGTTGGATCTTTATTGTCACGCCCCGCTTCCCAAAATACGTAAACACGGCACACGACAGAGCCAACCATGCTACCTATAGCTAAGGCTGTCAATCGGATATCAAGAATAATAAAATAAAATCTAGCTAACACTTGTCCATCTGCCACAATAAATAAAATCAAGAAATGCATATAACAGAAACGAATCAAGATCTAATAAACAATAGTATCTGAATCACGTCCTAATATGGGCTCACATCAATAGAAATAAAATTACGGAAATAAGTAAACTAAGCGTCTCAAAAAATACATCTAGCTCCTCATTACTCGGCTTGCTAAAATACTCTTGATCTGTCTGCAATAAAGTCAGAGGAACTGGGCCATGCAAAACCCATACGTCAGTGCGTCATAATATCAAAATAATAGTAATAACCAGGATCTGATACTATTATTAAATATGAATGTAGATAATAAACCCATTTATAAACAGTGAACTTTATGTATGTGATGTGTAACCTAAAGTCTGTGTTTTTAGGTTATCTATTTTACAAGTCTATAAAATCAATTTATGTAATTTTCATCGTAACTTAACAGTATATATCCCGTTCAAACCCCTACGGGACCACGACACAATATATCCCGTTCATTCCCCACGGTACAGGGTACAATAAACAATGATTATTCCGTTCATGTCCGGAATCACGGTAAACAATAATAATATTCTCTTGAATTACGTTTCGCTTACATTCTTGATTTCTCCTTTTCCCCCTAGGTTTTTTATTCAAGTCAGGTATTGATGATATAAAACTAATACCAACACAGGAACAAGTAGGTAAATCTCTTGTCTATGTAGACAACAAGTCACGTTCGTCAGGACAACAAATCAGGGTATTAGCAATAAAATCCAAGTAACAAGTCTGGTAGTGTGTCATGAACATGTCATGTAATGTATATTAATTAAAATAGACACCAATTTAAACTGTAACTAATATCGAAATACGGTAAACACAACTAATGCCAGGATGCATATGTATCTATCTGTACCAACCGTTATACGTCCATTACCATGTATACTGCAAACTAGATAATATATTGAACAAATATAATATTATAATAATATTGTGATGTTCCGGCATGCAACTGGATAACCCATTATCAGTACGGATACATACGGATACTATAAAACTGTAAATCGGTAATTTCTGCTGAATAGTAAAACACATGCATTATAATTTATCAAATAAATATTGATATAATACGATAGCATGTTGCAAGTTTAGAACTTGCCTGATCGAATCTCACGTCGAGATACGAATGTCACGTTCTGATGTCGAAATAAAGTCACGATGCAAACTTACGCACGCAGGACTTGATCTAACTGAGCAGCCGCGTGACGTGGCAACTGGGCTGGATGATGATGGTGGATGGGTTGTCGGATCGTCGACGACGTGCGTAACTCCGGCGATCGATCGTAAAAAGAAAAGAAAAGAAAGAGAAGAACAGAAGAAGAGGAGGTGGCTGTTGGGGTTTGCTGGTATTCTGTGGATTTGGCGAGGGCAAGGAGAGGGGATAAGGCGGTTTGCGGTGAGGTGACGGGGGTGCTAGGATGGTGGTCGGGTTCCTGCGGCGAGGTCAGAGGCGAGGGATGATCGGTTCTTGTTGTCGGGTTCTGGGTTAGGAGCTTGGGGTCGGAGGAGAGGAGGAGGTGATGGAGGCGAGGCAGGGGAGGCGAGGAGATGGGGTCGATGGCGATGCTAGGGCGGCGACGGGGAGGAGGAGGTGGGTTCTTGATGACAGGGTTATGGGTTAGGTTGTCGTTGGGAAAGAAGAAGAGGGGGAGAAGGACGACGAAAAGGTGATGGCGAGGAGATGGGGCGAACGGCGACAAGGGGACGACGAGGGCGTGGGTTAGGATTCAGGGTTAGTGCGTGAGAGAGAAGGAAGAAACGAGGGAGGAGAGAGGGAAAGGGTTTTTAAATAAAATTTTATATTTTAATATATATATATATATATATATTATAGAGAGAAGAGATGGACGGGGGAATGAGAGAGAGAGACAGAGAGAGACGAGAGAAAGAGAGCGACATATTTTATAATTTATTAAAAATAATTATTATAATATATATATAACAGTTTTATATATTTTAGTTATATAAAATATATTATATATATTGTGGGATTTTACAGATAATACCGGATCACTCCAAATATTACCCGTGTTTCTTTAAAAATCTAGTTTTTAAATATGAAGAATATACGTAAGAATTTAAACCGTGTTGCAAATATATATAATTAAAAATATATACCCTTAATTATGGATCTACGTAAATATACGTAATATCAAATAATCATATGTTTAACTCTTTAGGATACGAACATGATATATGGGTGCAACCACATGATATGAGTACTATGGCATACAAAGCTAGATGGGAAAAATATATTGTTTGGTTTTATATTGTATCATAAAAGATATTCAGATTCTAGCAATATTATAAAGAGTTGTGTAGATTCTAAAATATATTATATGTGTATATATATTCTAGATTTGCATGGATATATTGTACAAGCAAATATTTGATGTAATCTTGAAGTATGATGGGTTTCAAACATGCGGATCGGGTCGGATAATAACCACGGCTACCAATTGTATTATTTGCAACCCAAAAACAACAATAGTCAAGAATTTAACCGCAAGATTTGAAATACTCCAAATATATAGTATAAATGTACTAGGGCGTTACATTTATTTTTTTGAAAAAATACAGATCGAAACGACCCGATCAGAACAATGAAACCGACCAAAAAATCGACCGACCATCCTTGAACTGAGCTTGGACCCAGATCGAATGGTTTGGTTCGACGATCAGTTTTGGCTGGGCCGACACTTCATCTCCCCTTTCCTCTAATTCCAAACCCTAATCCAAGACTCTAAGTCCACCTATGAGGGTGTTTCCGACATCAAATCCGTAGACCTCATTGAAGTCGGCGTCAAAGGCTTCGTCGACGTCGGCGTCTCCTACATCTCTCGCTTCTTCCATGACTCCAACAACCCTAACCCTATGGTCCCCATCGTCGCAGCCCCCATCATCAATTTTAATGGCGGTCCCGGCCAAGTCATTCAAGAAAAGCTTGCATCTGAGACTTATTCAGATTCCGAACCATGGGTTTGCCTAATGAGTATTAATGAAATGAATGAGAAGAAATTTAGGGATAAGTCCGTAAGAGAGAATAGAGAGAGAAGGTTGAGGTGGCGCCCGAGGTGAGGAGAGAAAGGGTTAGAGCTAGAATGGGGTAGGGTTTATTAAAGAGAGGGATACATATATATTATATATTATATTAGTTATGTCGGGCGGGTCTGTAAATTCTAAACCCGACTTCAACCCAATAAGCGACTTTAGTCCTTTTTAGCATTGATTCCATCCGACTAGATTCAAAATTGAGTCTAATCGAGCGTGTCAAATTCGGGACGGTCGGTTTAAGTCGGTGCGATTATTTTTTGCTCAGTTCTATTTCAAAGTCTCATGTTAGCCTTCAGGTAAGGATGGTTGCCAAAATTTTGATACCAAATTGATGCAGGGCCAGAAGCGCAAGAAGATGAAAGGAGTTTGAAGAAACGATAAAAAGTTTCAGAAGAATAAGTGAATCAAAAGAACGTAAATAAAAAGATAGAAAGAATTTAGATACAGCGCAACCCAAGACTTCAAGAATAACATATAGAGATAAATCAAGAGGATATGAAGAATTTAGATAAAGTGTCTAGTCCACGTCTTCAAAAGAGAATCCAGCCAGAAATTTAAAAAAGGATTATATTTAGAGTAGAGATTAAAAAGAATTTAAAGAAAAAAATAAGAGAGAAAAGGTAGAAAATGAGAAATTACTCGATAACTAGTTTAATGATGAATCGACTAATGAAACATATTTTTTCTAATCTTCGATTCGAATGTGACAGTTCATAACTCTTTGATCGTGAGGATTTAAACTGGTTTTTACGCGTCCTCACTCAAGAAACCATACAAAAATATGTACCAACTCGAAAAATTTAGTTCAAATCTAAAATCTCATAATAACAAACCGATTGCATAATAGACTCAAACCAACAAATAATCTTAACACTCAAACGAACGAATAAGATAACCAACAAGGAATTTACATTAAAATAAAAGTCGTAGCAACTCTAATCTCGATTCTTTATTATCTTGCCTACATCATATGATATTCGTTAAATACGATATTTAGTATGTTCAGTCATATGTTTGTGAGACACGTGGTTTGATTTGGCTTTCCATGTACGATACATGACAAAAACCTAATACGGAAAGACATCGTGTGATAGGTGTCTAGAGTTTGTAAAGCTGCAATGATAATTCTATATAATGGGATAATGACACATGATTTCCTCATCACATAAATGTATAATTTAGAAGATCAAAACTGGGAATCTAAAATATCAACTATGCTTTCTTAATCATGTAATGATGACCGCAATGTAACATGACGAGACTAATAATAAATTTTGGAAGGTTTCTTTTGGCTGCTAGATACAGTGACGAAGCCAAAAAAGATTTTGGGAGGGGCCAAGTAAAACTTATTATAATAAAATAGATACTCAAATATTTAAAATACTACCAAATATTTTTCTGAGTCATAATACAATTATGAATATACTTATTTTTTATTTTTAAAATATAAATGCAATTTAAAACATTTGAATTGAAAGAAGAAAATTATATTTGATTGACCTTTATAAATCAATGTAGTTTCTTTTAATAAGTAAATTAGTTGATCTAAATTATATGCCGACTTGAATTAATATATCGTTAAATACCTAATATATGGACTTAAGAAATTTTATAAAAAATGAAGCTATTAGGAATTTTATAAAAAATGAAGCTATTAGGGCTTGGACGCAAGACCTTCAAGGTCAAGGTACCATGCCTCTTCTACTAGACTAACTACAAATCTAGAAAAGGTATATCAATATATATCTTTATAGTAATTATATAGAAATCCCAATAGTATAATATATTGTAATTTGCGGAGCCTTGCTGGGATAGGGCCTTTGCCTGTTTCTCTCTTGACTCTGCTCTTGGCTATATACGATGATGAGTAGACTTGGACTTTGCGGTCAACAATTAACCGCATGACAAACGTGAAAGGTTTCCTTAAGTCAATGCCCTTTCTTGCCCATCAAATTAAATTTTTTGACGCTAGCCCTGTTTGAAGTCAAGTTGGCAACCACAACTTAAAGTCGTGCATTTTAGCTATGTTGATGATGATTTCTAATAGGCGTTTTCTGGTGCTTCCGGCTGAAATATGGCACAACTTAAAGTCATGCATTTTAGCTATGTTGATGATGATTTCTAATAGGCGTTTTCCAGTGCTTCCGGCTGAAATATGGCATATTTTCCATGGTGTACTGCTACTTTGTGTTTCAAGCAACTTAATAGCGAGCAACTATTTTGCTACCTTACTGAAATCGGCAGCAAATATTTGTTTTCCTAACCAGAACTCCTGTGTAATTTTTCTGTTACTTAGGAAAAATAAATTTCCAGATAGAAATACAAATTAGTTGAAGGATTTTGCGCATTGTTATTTCATGTCAACTATTAATTTGTTTGAAATCATAATATAAATGGTCTTCCTATTTTTTTCTACATTGCTTTTGTCTAGTTATAGATAGTTGACTGTTAGGGCATAGTGACTTTGCGGAAGCTAGTCAGAGATTCTAATCAGTCTTTTGAATTCCTGTTGCAACTGCTTTCTTGTTTGAAATATGCGAAGTTAACATTATTTATTGACTAATTTTTTTTCTCTTGATAAGAATTAGAACACAAGGAAGCCCGTGTGACTGCTATGCGCTCTGCAATTTCTGAGACATTTCCAGAACCAAATCGTCGTTTACTCCAGAGGTAATTTCTTAATTCCATAGTATTCTTGGATCAATCATTTAGCTTACTATATGAGAAACTATTTAGCCTTTCTATTTTATGTATAGAAGTTTGGATATTCTTTTTTCAGTCTTTCACTGTTGAAAGCTTTGATTTTATTATAACCATCTTAAGTGTATCTATTCTGTCATTGCCTATCTGGATATAGAAACCTATTTCTTTCCATGCTTTATTTCATATTTACTTCAACCAGTAACAGATAATGCGTGTAGCCATTTTCCTACAGCGATAAAGCCTATAGAATTTGAATGTCTGGGGATTGGATCCCGCACACACCAGACTTTTCTAATTCATATGCTCGCCTCTTATAAGTTTTTAGTTATCTTTACAGCCTTGTATTTCATGTCATAACCTCAGGATATTGAAAATGATGCACACCATCGCTGCACATACCGCTGAAAATCGTATGACAGCATCTGCTGTTGCTGCTTGTATGGCGCCTTTGTTACTGCGGCCACTTTTGGCGGGTGAATGTGAGCTAGAGGATGACTTTGATATGAGTGATGATAGCTCTGCTCAGCTTCTGGCTGCTGCAAATGCTGCTAATAATGCACATGCCATCATCACAATTCTATTGGAGGAATACGAGAATATATTTGACGTAAGACTTTTAACTACTTGCACCTCAACTCTTCATATGTAAATAAAATAATTTCATCTATGAAACTTCTCTTCCATGTTATGTTGAAATTTATAGGAACAATAGAAGACGTAATCTCTTACGAGGGCATTAACTGATGTTCAAGTTTATCATAGCATGTAGGGTTTAGGTTGGATTACAGTCAAGTTAAATCTGATTGATTAGGCTTATTCATGGGGTATAACCAACCCAATAAAAAATGAATTGCATAAAATACTAATGCAAGTTTTCAAATTAAGTAACTACCATACTTCTGTTACCTACTCCTTGGACATTCTATTTCTTCCTCCGTCATTAAACATCATGGATGTAACACCCAGTACTGATGTATTTGCTACAGTAAAAGTAACGGTGTGAATTATTGGAAGAGTGGGTTGGAAGTTACTTTTTTTTGTCATAGATTTCTTCCTCTTTAAATTACACAAACGTGCTCTTAATAAATTCATTAAGAACCATATGGGGTTAATTATTAGAAGAGTGGGTTGGAAGCTGTTTTGCTACAGTAAAAGTAATGGTGTGAATTATTAGAAGAGTGGGTTGGAAGTTGCTTTTTTTTTGTCATAGATTTCTTCCTCTTTAAATTACACAAACGGGCTCTTGATAAATTCATTAAGAACCATATGGGGTGAATTATTAGAAGAGTGGGTTGGAAGTTGTTTTTTCTACAGTAAAAGTAATGGTGTGAATTATTAGAAGAGTGGGTTGGAAGTTGCTTTTTTTGTCATAGATTTCTTCCTCATTAAATTACACAAACTTGCTCTTAATAAATTCATTAAGAAAAGGTTGGGTTGTTCGATGGATAATGCCCACAAGTTTCATGCTAAGCTTTGAGTTGTATCCTTCAGTTTCTTTTTGTCTATTAGGATCGGATACAAAGTCCTAGAAGGATAAGCATTCCACGTAAGAGAAAGAGATGAATAACAATTGATGAACTTAGGACTTACCGTCCTTTTCTGCTAAATTGAAATAGAGAATCTTAAAGGACGAGAACGCTGAAAGATGTAAATAGTCTTTATAGAATTAGCAAGGGTATTCCGTTCCATGCATATTTCGATCCCTTCTTAAAGCCTTATCAGGCATGCTATATAATTATTAGTTGGCTTCAAAATATATGGTATTGCACGTCTCCCCCAAGTATGCAAACTGTTTGCAACCTTCAATATTAACCCTTAACAGTTTCACTATAAGAGGTCATATCAGGTCCAAAGTTTAAATCTTGGTTTTGGTATTGGTATCGGGCAGCCACTTTTGGGATTGGAATCGGCAATCTCAGTTCTCGGATCGGAATATCGGATTTTATATGCTTTGACAAAAATAACTTCTAGGAACAACTAAATGAGTATTTTAAAAAAATAAATATTAAAATTAACTACAAAGAATTTCCAAATTCTTTAGTAATTAATGATATCTAAAGTGGTTGTTTTGATACTTGGTAAATGTTACTATAAACTTTTTGATATATTTTTCAGTAATTAATGATGCCAAAAATCTGAAATAACCCAGTAACCTATTTATCAACCTATTAACCTGGTAATAAACTCTATACTAACCCCCATTGATCAAATGGTAAACTCAATATTACTCGGTATCGGATTTTATCGGTATCTACTTGGATGGTCATTTTTGGGACCGGAATCGGCCATCTCAAATTTTGATTGGCCGATATTTCAAACCATAAATCAGGTATAGAGAGGCTTCTCATCCCTGTGGTTTCAGAAGATGCCAGTTACCGTAAATGCATTTGGATACATTTCCTGATTGAATACACAGTACTGGTGTTAAATTTTTAAATCTATTTGGATTAACTATACTTTAAGCTTGAAAGGATATCTTATAGGTTAGCTTTGGCTCTGGCCCAAATGGACAATCGGAGAGCTATAGGCTCATGTTTTTGAAAGATTTTTTGTTATTATAGTTGATTTTCATGTTCTTTCTATTTGTTACAAGTCTTCATGTAGTTGTTTAAATTTATGACCATATCTTTAGAAGTTGCATTTGCCGAGATCTGATTCGAATTTAACAAACTTTCCTAACTCAAGATTTTATGGTGTACATGTATGGTTATTTGGTTAAGGTTTCCATGATTGTCGTATCTTCCCTTTTTTAAATTGTTGTTATTGCTTCCTCACCGCAGTTGCAAGTTTAATTATATTAATTACTTATGAAATTCCGCTTGAAATTTGTTTGCGACCGTATTTCTTTTGGTTACTAAAAATACGATACTGAAGGTACTTGCAATTAGAGATTTCTCATGCTGTCAGATCTTGTGGCTGATGTTTTTAATTCTATAACCTAGGATTTGACAGACTTCTGCAATTCGCCATTTGGTTAGGATCTGATTTGATTGTCCGTATCCGGATCTTACAAGCTGAGTCATGGATTGTGAAAATAACTTATGTTACAAATTAATTGGGTCTTCTGGACAAATGAAATGGAAACCATATTGTAGATATGGACGCGCTAGCGTGTCAGGCATGTATAGATTCCCCAATTTAGGATAGACGGGGGTTTATTGATTGTGAGGATTCTAATATCCAGCAGTCGCGAGCAAAGCTACCGTTAATTACCCCCCGCTTTTGACGCGAGAGAACCTTTAATTAACATGTTGTACGTGTAGAGTGTTTTTCGTCACACATTGGGATGGATGCGTTCGTTTGTCAAGCGTATACAGATCCCCTGTCTAGCCCTAGACGGGGGTTTATTGATTGTGGAGATTCTAATCTTCGACGGCTGCAGACAAAACTGCCGTTAATTACCCCTCGCTTTGAGGCGAGAGAATCTCCGATTAACGGGTCATGACGGTTATGCGAACTCAGCGTGAACACGTGTGTTTGAGAAGAAATACAAATTTGTTTCGTTTCATTTTTATATTTTTTATTATATTTTTATTTTTTTAGATGATGCGACGAGTCGGCTCAGGACGGATGCATAGTGAGGCATCCGGGTTTGTTGGACTTGGGCCGGGTGCTTTATGAGGCACCCGGATCGGGTGCATCATGAGGCACTCAGGCGCATGAGGCACACCCGGACCTGGTGCATCATGAGGCATCCCGGATCGGGTGCATCATGAGGCCACTCAGGTGCAGACCTGGTGCCTAATGAGGCACCTGGGTCCATGAGGCACCTGAATCGGGTGGATGACGAGGCACTCGGAGGCACCCGGACCAGATGCACCACGAGGCACCCGGGTGCATGAGGCACTTGGATCAGACGCATCATGAGTTGGATTAGACACACCACAAGGCACCCAGAGCGTGAACCACCCGGATCAGACTCATCACGAGACGCCCAGGGTTGATTTCACCCAGGGTACCCGGGTTGGATACCCCGAGGCCAGCGTTTGGGGGGGGGGGGCGTGTCCAGGTCGAGCACCCCCGACAGCTTCGTCTGTATTTTATTATTTTATTATTTATTATGTTATTTGGTTTTCTTAAAAAAATATACTAAGTGCGGATTTCGACGAAAATTCGGCAGCATAACCACTAGATTTCGTCGTTTTATCGTTTATTTATGAGAAACATAGAACGATGTTTATGTTTTCCTACATATGTGGGTGAAGTACGGATGAAATCAGCGTTCAAAAGGGGAGTACGGATCGAATTCCGCATTCCCGAGAGTTTCCTAAGGGAGAAGCCCAAAGGCCTTTCCTTCGATAGGGTCACACTCAACCTCCTCTCTAATTTGTCTAAAAGAGCTCTCTTAATTTTTAGAACTTAGGATTTGGGTCTTGTATGAGGGAAAAGAGGTCATTTTTCCTCTTTTAGGTCTTGGATCTTGTAAAGAGGGTTTTGGGAGATGCGTTATCCTTCCGCTTTCCTCTTTGGATCTTGGGAAGGAAGGACGTGGCCAAAAATCTCTCTTTTATGAGATTTGATTGAAAAAAGAGGCTCCATTTCAATGGATATATGGGTTTTTGTTATTTATTTTAAGAAAAAAAGAGATTTTCCTCTTGATTTATTTGAAGAAGAAAGAAGAGGGTGGCACAAACCTTAGTATTTTGAGAGGATGAAAAAACTTAACATTGCATCGTATGGTTAGGTTTAAATACCTATTACAATTTGCAACTTAGCCCTTGGGCTTTATATAATTGCTTTTTATTTCTCAATGCACATGTGCTTATTTCTTTTTGCACATAAGTCATGTGTTTTACATAATTTTGGTTTTTTGCATAAAAAATTTATCTATTAAAAATTTCTGTTTCTTCTTCGATGGCCGGCCGATTTCGCTTGGACTTGAGGCAGTTTAGTCGTGGGTCCACTTGCTTGGGCTTGGGCTGGTTGGACTTGGCTCTACTTGTCTGAGCGTCGACTTTTTGACTTCTAATTTATTTTGGCAGTGGGGTGTATATTTTAACCCCAACAGTATGGATCATGTGAACTCATTGTGAATGTGTAAACATATAAAAAAGTTTATTTATTTTGTTTTATTTATTTTATTTTATTATTTTAATGGTGATCGTGACAAAAGGGGGGTGCCCAGGACCGGTGCCCCCTTAAAACTGGGCCTTTTGAGGGGTACCCAGGTCGGCTCTCTCTTTAGGGGGCGAGGGTCGGCTCCCCCTCCCCCTTTAGGGAAGGACCTAGGTCGGTTTCCCCTTGGGGGAAGACCCGGGGGTGGCTATATTTCGAGAGGGTGGCCACATTGGGTATCCCTCCGGCGAACGTTCTATTCATTTATTCTACTTTATTTATTATTTATAGCTTTGTTTTGAAAATGGGTACGTTTGGGATTTTAACAAAAACTCGGCGGCATAACCACTAGATTTTGTCTTTTTTGTTTTTATTTGGAGAATATAGACCGAAATCTATGCTTTCGCATTTTTGGTGAAGCACGGATGGAAATCCGCGTTCAAGAAAAATGAGCGGACCAAAATCCGTATCTCCGAGGTTTTTTTGAAAGCATAAGCCCAAAGGTCTTTCCTCATGTTGGGTCACCCTCATCCTTCTCCTAATTTGATATCAAAAGTCCTCTTTTATTCTTGGATCTTAAGTTTGAGTTTTGGATGAGAGAAAAAGAGGCCCATTTTCTCACTTGTGTCTTGGATCTTGAAGTAGAGGTGTTTTCAGAGATGGGTTTTTTTTCTTTCTATTTTCTTTGGATTTTTGAAGAGGAAGATAAAAGAGATCCAAAGAACTCTCTTTTATATAGGTTTGATGGAGAAAATAGGACTCTTGAATGGGTTTGATGAATTATTCCTCTTTTCTTTGGAAAAAGAGAGTTTTTGCTTGATTTTTAGGAAGAAGACACTACTACAGGAGCCTTTTTTGTCACAGTTTAAACCGTGACACAACCGTTACTTAAAACCCCGTAACTAAAAGTTTGGTCACGGTTCAAACCGTGACCATATAAAGAAATGATCATGGTTATACCCATGATCATATCATGGGCATTACATAAAAAAAATCCCTTTATCAATCTCTGCCTCAATTTCAAATTCAACACCTAAAATTAAACTTAGCAACATCAAGCAACATCCCAAATAATCATGGCATCAACAACAACCACATCAACATCAAGCAACAAAATTAACAGATCAAAAAAATTCCATTCAATAATCTCAATTTGAAGTCTCAAGTCCCCAAAACCCTCATTTACCCCCAAAAATGCTACAAACACAAAAATTGGCCAAAATACACAGCAATTGCGAAAAAAACACAGCACAGTAGATCGAAGACCTTATCTTCACTCTGAGCTGCATCTCTTTAGATCTCAACCTCTTGGATGAAGAATTTTAGAGAGAGAAGATAGGAAAAAAATCATCTTTTTTTAAGGAAGCGGAATCAAGTGAGAAGATAGGAAAATATCTTCCTGTGATCTTTTGCAGCGCCTCACGATCTCTTTTCGAATTGCTCGAAGCCGAGCCTGAGATTTGGCGCAGATCCGTATGTGAGATCGAGGATCATCATCTTTTTCTCTATGTTCATATTATTCTAAATCACCAAACAAACCAAGTTAGCTAAGGTTTGATCTTCAAAAGAAAAAAATGACAGCTTTCAAAAAAAGTTGAGGTTTTTACGATCTCCAGCGACGACGAAGGCGACGCCATGGCCATGGAACCGAGGCAGTGGCCACAGAGGCGTAGCAATGGCAGGAGGTGAGGAGAGGCGGCGGCGGGCTTCGACGACCCTCGACTATGAAGGCGACGCCGGCGAGGGCTTCGATGGGGCTTGACTATGAAGGCGACGCTGGCGGAGGAAACGACTAGATCTAGCTAGGCGAGAAAATTTGGGATGGAGGGATTTATTTTGGGGGTGAAAATGAAGGGCTTGAAGGGATTTGGGGTTTTATGGATCAAGGGTTGTGGGGCCGGCCTCATGTTTGATTTGGTCACGGTTATACCGATGACCAAATCCTTTGCATCCGTTACTCAAATATGGTAACAGATTTAACCGTGACCATATCCTCATTACCGGAACCCATATTTGTATTGATGGGATGAACCTTGAAGAGAGATGATGGAGGCAAAAACGTAACATTTCATCATATGGTTCGCTATTTATAGCCTTATAATTTTACACTTTTCCTCTTGGGCTTTACATAACTGGCTTTTGCCTATTTTCTATTTATTTACATATAAAATTTATTTATTATATTCTTCTTTTTCGTTGATGACCGGCTGGGTTTACTTAGGCTTGAGACGGTTTGGGTATGGGCCAATTTGCTTAGGCTCGGGCCCAGGTTGGTTGGGTTTGAGCCCACTTGTTTGGGTATTGACTCACTTTTTGACCCTCTTTTCGGCAACAAAGTGTGATTTTTGTCCCTAACAAAGTGCCCCCATCAATAAATGCACACCACATGTACGCTTCGGATGCATGAAATTAATGGATCTTGTTTCGTGGAGAGGTTGACTTGATCCATTTTTGCGGCGTGGAGGTCGCTGGTTGACGTGTTTCTGATGAGGTCAATAATGATGTGCTTCCGGTACGGAGGTTGATATTTGACGTGCTTTCGACATAAGGGTCGCAGTGGTTGACATGCTTCCGATTAAGGGGTCGCTGTGGTTGATGTGTTTCTGATGAAGGAGTCGTTGTCGACGTGCTTCCGATGAAGGGGTTGCTACGGTTGACGTGCTTCCGACTGTTGGGGTCGAAAATTGCACCCCGGTTGACCAAGTCAAAGTCAAGGTCAACCCCAAGCCCGGTGGGCCCAAGCCTAGGTCTAGCGGGCCCATGCCCAAGTCGAGCCCGCGGCCAGCCTCTCCGTGCCAAAATGAAATCATGTAATAAATAATTTTTTATGTAATTTTTTATGCATGAATGGGCATAAAGCCAAATTTTCGTAAAGCACATGGCTTATGTGCAAAATGAAATGGCACATGAGCCATGGGATGGGCAAAATGCCATTTTGTAAAGCCCAAGGGGCTATGTGTAAATATGTAAGCCTATATAAGGCATCACAATGAAAATATCTAAGATACTTTTTTTCCTCTCAAAAAAATTAGGGCCTGTCTCTTTCTCCTTCCTCAAGGTTCTAAAACCTTCTTTTTTTTGAATTAAATCAAGAGTTTTACTCTTCCTTTTCCAAAACTAAATAGTTTTTTCACCACAAAACCCACAAAGGAGATCTTTGATCTTCCATTAGATCTCAAAAAGGGGAGATTTTTAAATATCACCCCCTTTCTCCAAGATCTGGCCAAACGACAGGAAGGAGACCCATCTCCAGAAACCCCACTTTGAGGAAGATCCATGGCTTAAGGGGAGAAGCTCCTTCATCAGCTTCAAAATATCTTAGGAGTTAAACTCCTCATATATATATATATATATATATATATATACACACACACAAAATAATAAGTGTTCCTTTCTGGGAGTACAACTCCCGTTGCAGATACCAAGTCCCTTTTGCCTCCCGAGCGCCCCGAGCGCCAGCGTCTTTGCGCTCGAAGTGCTAACGCTAGCGCTCAAAACGCTCAAAGCGCTAGCGCTCGAGCGCCCACGTGCCTGGCACGTGGGACGCTAGCTCCCAAAGCGCTAGCGTCCTTGCGCTCAAAGCGCTAGTGCCCTAGCGCCCACGTGCCAGGCGCCGACGCCCAGAGCGCTCATCCCGGCGCCCAGAGCGCTAGCGCCCGAGCGCCCACGTGCCGGGCGCTGGCGCCCAGAGCGCTCATCCTGGCGCCCAAAGCGCTAGCGCCCGAGCGCCCACGTGTCTGGCACATGTGGCGCTAGAGCCCGAGCGCCCACGTGCCTGGCACGTGTGGCGCTAGAGCCCGAGCGCTTTCTTCCACGCATCCTTTGGATGCCCTTTTCCCTTGTGTATATATATATATATGTATATATACATATACAAACACATACACACACTCTACGACACTGTCCCTGTTAGAAAAATATTTCTAGCAGGGCGCTGCCCCGCACCCCATAAGAGAGCTGCTAGCCCCTTGACCCCCAGCCCGCTATCCGGGTAGCGGGACCCACGTAAAAATTCTGCGGGGTCCCCGATATATATCCAAAATCTCTTCAAAACACAACACTGCACATTGAGTTCGTATGACCAGTTTAACCCATTTATCGGAGGTTCTCTCGCTCCAAAGGCGAATGGGTAATTAACGGCAGCTTAGTCCGCGGCTGCCGGAGATTCGGATCCCCAAGATCAATAAACCCCAGTCTACCCTAGGCAGGGGGAATCTGTAATGCGCCTGATAAGTGCGCGCGTATTCCCATATCAATAGGGTGACGAAAAACACCCTACACCGACTAAGTGGTTGCTGTTGATGACGTGCTTCCGACGAAGGGGTTGCTATTGACGCGCTTATGACGAAGTTGATGTGCTCCCATTACGAAGGTCAGTATTGACGTGTAATTTGGATTTTTGAAGTTGGTAGAATTTGAATTTAAGATTGGAACTCGAATTGGAGTTAGGTTGGATTTTGGAGTTGGATTTTGGAGTTGGATTTGAATTTGAGTTTGGAATTTGGGGTTGGATTTGGCATCAACATCGCGTACACTAACATGTATCAGGAGCGATTCGTCATTTGCCGTTGAAGAATTGGGATTTGGATTTTTTTGGTTGGCATCAGCGCTGCTAACACTGAAGTATAGTGTCAAGAACTACTTATCATTTACCTCTGAAGGATTTGAGAATTTGTATTTTGGTAGGCGTCTACATCATCTCACTAGCACTGGAATGTGATACCCGGAGCGACTTATCATACGCCGTTGGTGGATTTAGAAGAGTTGAAGTTTTTTTGATCGAGTATGCGTCCTTTCAGGTTTTCACAAGGTCGCGGGTAGTCTTGTTTTTATTCACGAAATCTTTTCATTCATATCCTTTTTGCTTGTGGACTAACTCATTTTTTTGAGGTTCCCAGTTTAACGACTTAGGGGTCAGATCTGTGAGTTTATTCTTTTAATTGGCGCCGTTAATATATTTTTGCAGGGCTTATGTGAGATACTTGGATTTTGAATTTGATGGAGCTGAGTTGATATTGAGAGCTCTAGTTGATTTCGTCATTTAATCCCCAGCTCTTTTTGAAGCCGTTTCAACATCGTCTTTTTGAATAAATGTGTCCCATGGAGGCTGCGACAGGCTGGGGTAATTTTTCGTGGGCGGACGATTGAGTCGTCCGTTCTTTAGGGGTTTCAGTTTTCGTTTGTACAAAGTTGGCGGTCTTGGTTTTACTGTTCGCCAGCACGCCACGGGACAGTGAGATTCCCCAGCCTTGTATTGGTCTTCGACTCGGTCCTTGAAACTATAATAGTCTTCGATGGTATGGCCTAACACTTTCTGATATGGGCAGTAATTGGGGTTGTCGGTCATCTTGGCTTCCTGCAGTCTCTTTGACTTAGGCAGTTGTAAACCATTGTTTAGGACGTCCTTAAACATTTTATTAACCTTGTCTCTTCTGAAGGAGTAGGCCCTATCCTTCCTATCCTCCAAGGTTAGTACTCCTCCCAATACTGGTTTTCGAGACTGGTCGGTTTTTTATCCGCCCGTTTTGCTTGGCCTGACGAGTAGACATATTGAAAGATTCGGCGTTGTTGGAACTTTCGACTTTGCTGTTGTCGTCCTTCTGAATTTTGGACTTGTTGGTATATTAAAGGTCCTGGGTGGACTCGGGGTTTGCACGCTCCAACATCTGAACCCTTTGGGTCAGCTCCTGGAATGTTTTGAGACCTGCCATGCATTGGAAAGGAGTCATCCAATTATTGATATTTCCTATAAGAAGGCTGACGGATTGGGCCTGAGGCAACGACTGTTCGCACTTGATGCTAAGATTACGCCATCGGGTTATAAAATCCATGCTGTTTTCGTTGTTTTCTGGTTAGTTTTCATAAGGCCGGCAATAGTGATTTTATCATTTGACACTCATGAAACTTTGTTTGAACAGAAATTCCATTTGAGCAAATGTTGTGACCGAGTCATCCAATATGCTTGAGTACCCGTCGAAAGCAATATCGGTCACACTTGTCACAAACTGTCTGAGAAGCAGTGCATCATTGCCCTCGGAAATCGTATTTCCGCATGACGTTTTGAAGTAGGCAATGCACTGGTTGGAATTTTCTATTTTGTCGAACTTTTGAACTTGGGGACGACAACCACTAGGATATTCCACGAGATCATACCCTGCGGGGTATGGGCTCTTGCTGGTGCTACAATTTTTCCGAGCTTCGGTTTCAACCACCAATGTCTTGACTTTGCTGGTAACTAAGTCCATGATTTTATCTTGTGTTTTCGCGCAATCATCAAGCGTCAAGACATTCCTTCAAGCCGAATGTGGCTGGCTTTCATAAGGATCCGCCGCCCTCGAGCTGGTGGGAATAAGTGTCGGCTGTTTTGGGATGCGACTCTCTGGCTCATGGGTAGTCTTGTGCCTGTTGGGATTGCACTTGAGTGACTTGTTGTGAGTTGCATCACGACTTTCATTAGGTCATCAATTTTGGAGTAGACCTTGGTCATCTCTTTGTCTCTGTTCTTAAGCTGATTTTAATGTCTTGGAGCAGTGCTCGCTCCGCATTCTTGGGAAGGAAGGCAGGGTTATCATTGTCGTCAGAATCCGAGTCTTCGTGAATCGTGGGCTCTTTTTGCCAAGTTGCCTCACCAAAAGGGTTTTCATTGTTGTTCGGAGCAGGCTGAGATTGGGAAGCGGCAACCGCTTTCAAACCAAGTTAGGACTGGGAAGCGACATCCAATTCTTTATCTTTGCTGCGAAGCTTGGGGGGACTTGCTCTTCCAGCTCCTGTCATATAGATCGTATGGACCGCACATCCGCTTACTTTCTTATCATTAGCAACAACGGGATTTGCTAGGCTTTTAGGTCATTGCCATAACCCGCTTTTTACGGGAAAAGACAAGCTACTAAAGATAATCGATTTGGTTGGGGCCTTGTGCGGAGCTGGTGACCCATGTTTGAATTCTCTTCGTTGCCTTCGCACGGCGAGGGGCACTTTGTAAACTCTGGATGAGAATGTGTCATGCTTTTGATTTTGGGGCTTAGACACGCCTCCTTGCAGAACTCTTTGAATTGTCGTTTTCTCAATCTTCGCAGTTAGCATTTTTTGCACTTTAAAGGTTTGAAAGAATTGTTGATCTTTACAGCAGACTTGGCTGTAGTCGCGGGGCAATCCTGTTATTGGAACCTCATGAACTCTAACTTAGCAGTAGCCCTCACCTTTTTATTGGCTCTATATCTGTGAGCTGTTTCTGGCTCAACTTTTCAGTTTTGAAGTCTTGATGGGCTTCTACCTTCTTGGTAGCTACCGTGGATGACTGATTGAGAGTCTGGAGAAGACGTTCAAGCGTGTGGTTGTCATGGGCCTTGCTTGGGCCAACCTAAGATGCCTTGCAGGCTCCCTCAAGTTAACGCCTTTGCCCCCAGTTGGAATAACAGAAAGTCGTTCGAAGACAGACTTGCACGTCGGTTAGGGTAGCCTCGACACTATCACATTTGGTCTCCTTCCTTTCGAAATTAGCTTGTTCGTTAGGCTTGCTGGAGCGTCCACGGTAGGGGTGTTGATTGCTGGGGTGAATGTGATGGACCCGAATTGAAGGGGTTGTTTGGTCCATTGTTGCATTAGCTCTGATGGCAGTCACCCTACCAGTCGTCCTGATTGTGTAAGCGATGGAAGTTGCATCAGAGACTGGACTCGTCATTAGAGACATTGTTGAAAGTTGTTTGTTGCTTAAGATTGATAATCTATATGAAAGCATGATTTCAGTACAAACAACGGTATATATGTTGATTGAGTTCGCATGACCGTTTGACCCGGAAGATAGGAGGGGAGATAGGTCCCACCAGACGTGTCAGAATCTATAGTGTTTTTCGTCATCCATTGAGATAGACGCGCTTGCGTGTCCAGCGTGTATAGATTCTTCCTGTCCAGGATACATGAGTTTATTGATTATGAGGATTCTAATTTCTGGCAGTCGCGGACAAAACTACCATTAATTACCCATCGCTTTTGACGCGAGAGATCCTCCGATTAACGGGTTGTACGGATCATGCGAACTTATTGTGAATGTGTGTAAACATATAATTTTTTTTGTTTATTTTGTTTTATTTATTTTATTATTTTAAAGGTGATTTCAATAAAGGGGGTGTTCGGGATGGGTGCCTTCTTTCAAACTGGGTCGGGTGCTTCCCACAGAGGCACTCAAGGCCGGCTCCCCCTTTGAAGGGGACCCAGGTCTGCTCCCCCCATAGGGGAGGCCATGGGTTGCTCTTGGGGTGAGCACGGTTCAGTTTTGACAAAAAAATTCGAACTGAAACCGAATCAAAATTTTCAGTTGGTTTTGGTTCGGTTTATTCAACGGTTCGGTTTCGGTTTAATCGTGGTTTTTTAAATTGATATAAAAATTTATCAATTATTCCTTAAATTTCAAATAAAAACTCTTGATCAAAACTAACATAGTAAACAAATAATTATTGCTAAAATTTAAGACAATAATTCTACAAATTAATTGATTGATAGTAAGAATATTTCTCTATAATATGAAATCTCGTAAAATAAGTATCAAGATATAATATAATATGGTATTAAACATATATTAGGTATGTTTGACATTATTTATTTATACTACCGTTATATAATTAATTACATGTATGATAAAAATTATTGTGCGCCCATATTATTTTCATTCAATATTCACCCTCGGTTCGATTCGGTTTAAACCGACTTCGAAATTATCAAACCGAAACCGAATCGAAAATGTTTCGGTTCGGTTATTTTTTTATCAGTGTTCGGTCGGTTTTTCAGTCCGGGTCGGTTCTTGCTCATCCCTAGTCGTCTCCCTTCTTGGAAGGGGGGACGAGGTCGATTTCCCCTGAAGGGAGACCCGGGGGAGGCTATATTCTG
This sequence comes from Agapanthus africanus, assembly GCA_030015575.1. NCBI lineage: Eukaryota > Viridiplantae > Streptophyta > Magnoliopsida > Asparagales > Amaryllidaceae > Agapanthus > Agapanthus africanus. The sequence goes on along the minus strand of CM057339.1, from coordinate 193,222,454 downwards.
GGAGGGTGCCCGTGGTGGGTATCCTTCAGGCGAACGTTATCTTCATTTTATTCTACTTTATTTATTATTTTTAGTTTTGTTTTGAAAATAGTTAAGTTTGGGATTTTAACAAAAATTCGGCTGCATAACCATTAGATTGTCGTATTTATTTTTATTTGGAGAATATAGAACGAAATCTATACTTCCACGTTTTTGAAAATAGTTAAGTATGGATCGAAATTTGCATTCCCGAGTGTTTCCTCGAGGATAACCCAAAGGCCTTCCCTCGTGTGGGGTGTGGCACTTTATTCCATGAGCAAGGACCGGGCTCGACATGGGGTCACTCTCAACCTCTTAATTTGATGCCAAAAGCCCTCGTTTATGCTTGGATCTCGAGTTTGAGTTTTGGTTGAGAGAAAAGGACACTTATGTCTTGGATCTTGAAATAGAGGTGTTTTGAGAAATGTGTTCTCTTTCTTCTTCCTTTTTTCTTTGGATTTTTGAAGAGGGAGATGAAAAAGATCCAAAGGATTCTCTTTTATGTGGGTTTGATGGAGAAAAGAGGTCCCTTTAATGGGTTTGAGGGATTATTTCTCTTTTCTTCGGGGAAAAAGAGCTTGTTCTCTTGATTTTTGAGGAAGAAGATGAACCATGAAGAGAAAGGATGGAGGCAAAAACCTTAGTATTTTTGTGGGAATGGAAAAACTTAACATTTCATCATATGATTGGCTATTCATAGCCTTATAATTTTACGCTTTGCCTTTTAGGCTTTATATAATTGGCTTTTTGCCTATTTCCTACTTATTTACATATAAAATCTATTATTACAATTTTCTTTTCTTTTTTCTTTGATGGCCAGCCGGGTTTACTCGGGCTTGAGGCGGTTTGGGCATGGGCCCACATGCTTGGGATTAGGCCCGGGTTGATTGGGCTTGGACCCACTTGTTTTGGCGTTGATTTTGACTTTTTGACCTTGACCTTGACTTTTTGACCTTTTCATTTTGGCAGCGGGGTGTGATTTTTGACCCCAACACATAATTTTGGTGAAGCGGACACATAGCATTCTCTGTAATATTGTTTATTAAAAGAAATTTTTTGTCAAAATCTGAAAAAGTTCTGAGCCTTCCTACTCTAATTTCAAAATCAGATCAATTTTTACCTGGTTAGTAGTTCATGCTTCATAGAAATACTCAAGATTGTAATAGATATTTTATAGTGTTTCAAATATTTTTCTTCTGTTTCTTTATGTTTTGCTTTTTGTTTATTGAGTTTCTTGTGGCAAGTATTTGATGATAATTTAGAGTGATTGCATTCTAAGCAGCCCGGCCATCTAGGTCAGAGCTATACAAACGACAAAGTTGAAAACTTGACTTCATCCATGACAGCTCGCAGTTATTATTCATTTGCATAATAGCTGATTTATGTAGCTATCTGTAATCTAATATTGTAGTTGTAGGCTTACGTGAGGTAGAGAAGTATCTTTCTATATAAGATTTGAGGAAGGCATTGTATGAACCCATGACCTTTGCAGAACAACTTATATGTACTCTGGGGCGGACACCATGAAGGGGCCATTTATCAGCTAAGATGGCCAAGGAATTGATTTATATTACTTGGAACCAAGTGCAAAATTACCTGTTTGTCTGGTCATATATATGCTGCATTAATAAATTATTATGTACTTCACTGAACATTTTTCCATTACTACAAACATTGCCTCGGAATAGCTTTGGAGTTGGATGATTAGCTAGTAATATTGCTTGACAAAGTTGACAAATTCCTAGAATTTAATGTTATCCCTTATTTTGTCTCATCCATTATTCTAGTGGACTAGGAATTTGCCTGCAGTAAGAAAGTTACAAAGGTTGAATCATTTACATGGAAAGGAAACATGTTGCAGACTCCAAATATTGGGAGATATAGGCATTTGTTGCTCTTGTACTATTCTTACCTGTTTCCAACATCCTTATGTCTTTGCTTTCATGTAGTTGATTCTTGGTAATGTTCTAGAAATTGCTATTTGAGCTTTCTTCATATTTTATTCATTTTTTAAATATTCTAGCATATTATTTCCTTTGCAGGCTGACACTCTTCATAGATACTCTTTTTCCCCTGTTTCTCAAATTGATGCAAGTGGCAGTGAGGAATCAACGGATGATGGGAAATTAGATTCTAAAGATAGTAGGTATCTTGATGTTGAGAATGACAGAGATCCAGGAATGGGTGATGATCCAGAACGTGTACTTAGTGGAAAACTGAGTGAAAGCAGTGGATATGCTGGCAGTGACCTTTATGATTACAAGGTTTTTTATTTTCTGGTCTTCCAGAGTTTGTTTACATGCTATTATATCATACCTATACTATTTTGAGACTGATCGGGATCTAACATAAGAGAATACTTAGTTAGTCTAGCCAAACAAATGGCTCCCTTGGTTCCTCTCAAAAAATGAAGTTTACAGAGATAAACCGATCCATTTTATGGCAAACGTGTTCTAATTGAAGTATGTTAGAATAGAAAGAATACCCACATGTGCACATATAACTTGTAAGAGGGAGAGGAGGTGTTTCTTCTTCTTCTGCACTTTTACAATTTTCTCACTCGCACATATTGGATTGGAGAGGCGACTCTCATATCTTCTCCATTTCCCTTATTCTCTCATTTCTCATCTTCATCTATCTCTAAACCTAACCTCATTCTTTTTCTAAATACATTAATATGGTATCATATCAATCTCTTAACCATGGGATGCTGCCACTTGGTGTTTTATAGTTTGAAAAGTATCGAGTCTTTGAAGATCACCATAGATAATCATATTAGTCTCTTGTATTTGTATTACCTTCATCTTTCTATACATTTTTGAGTCATGCAAGTTATGCTCCATAGACTTCTAGCCTTTATAATATGAATCTTTTCTTAGCTGTATGACCTCGACAATCTTCCCGTCCTTTTATCTTCCTAAGCATGAAGATATCTCATGATTTGCCATATCTTTTCGGCATAACGATCCTTTTATCTTCCTAAGCATGAAGATATCTCATGATTTCCCATATCTTTTTGGCATAACGATCGGGTAAACAATTAGTAGGTTTGGATAATAAACTACTTTAAATCATTTCATAATGTGATTTTGAATAGCATACAGGATACAAAGTCAAGGCAATTTAATGCAAGACATGGGTTGGTATCTCAAGTGACCATTTAGCGTTGGAAGTCATATTCAGATCTCCAACTGTGTAGTTTCTTTGTAAATGAAAGATTGGTGAGCCCAATAGTTCTCCAAAAACTAGCTGTCATGTTTATAATGTGTCTATCAAGATGTTTGCAATGCCAACAAGAAGGAACATGTCTGCTGATATACTTGGTGCCTAAAATTGCCTCACTCAGTATACATACTGTGCTTCGTTAAGGACCAGAACCTTTCAAGTAAGCAGTCATATTAAAAACTGCATTTTTATTGTATTGCTCTATAAAGAGCAATAATTAAAACCGAAATTATCTTTGTTCTCTCTTGTATTGAAAGAACTTGAGGCAAAATACTCCATAACACAGCTGTTACATTAATGCAATCCTTCTAGCTTAGCAGTAGGTCTAACCACACATTCCATTTCTATATTTTCTTTGATATATATATATATATATATATATATATATATAGGGAGTGATCCATTGCAAACTGGTCCGTGTTTTATAAAAACGGGAACTCTCAGTCTACAACATATTTGAACGATCCGATCCGTTCAAGTTGATCATCCTACCCTCAAATATACGTGTATGAAAAATCAAAGGATTTAAACACAACATATTTGAAAAGAATCAAGAAATTTATTGGCTTAGTAAATCAAGAGTTCTATGTACAGATATATATAGAGAGTCATAGATCACCTCTTCTATTTTAACCGTTGTGGGATTAAAACTAATAACTAATTACATTCATAACACTCCCGCGTAAACTGGAGCGTTGATGTCAATCATTCCACGCTTGGATAGAAGACGAGCGAAAATCGGTCGAGGAAGAGATTTGATAAGGATATCTGCTAGTTGAGTCGAAAAGAAAATATGTCGGAGTGCAATCGCCTTATCTGTCATCTTGTCACGAATGAAGTGGCAATCTATTTCGATATGCTTGGTCTGCTTATGAAAAACTGGATTCTCAGCAATGTGGAACGCGGCATTGTTATCACATAAGAGTGTAGTCGGAAGAGAAGAAGAAACTCCAAAATCTGTTAGAAGAGAAGTAAGCCATACTAATTCAACGACTGTATATGCTATAGATCTATACTCGACATTTGCAAAAGAACGAGCCATTACATTTTGCTTATTACTCCTCCATATTACCAAGCTTCCTCCAAGAAGACACAATAACCACTAGTAGAACGACGATCATCAATGTATCCAGCAAAGTCAGCATCTGTAAAGGCTGTGATCGATAACGTAGATGATGGTTTGTAAAAAAGACTCTGTCCTGGATAACCTTTGATGTATCTGAGAATATATTCAACTGCCTTAAGATGAGAGGTCAAAGGATTTTGCATATACTGACTCACTGTCCTAACAATAAAGGCAATGTCAGAACGAGTGACAGTGAAGGAGAGCTTCCCAAACCTGACGTCGATATCGTCCTGGATCAGGTAACGGAGGATCCGAAGGAGAGCTCATTCGAGATAGCTTAACCGAGAAATCTATCGGAGTGTTAGCTGGTTTACATCCCAGAAATCCCGTCTCAGATAAAAGATCAAGTATATACTTGTGCTAAGAGAGTTGTAATCTACTAGAATTTCGTGATACTTCAATTCTAAGGAAATATCCAAGTGGCCCAATATCTTTGGTATAGAAGTGAAACCAAATGCTCTTTCATCTTTGAGATGCCAGCAGAATTATCTCCAATAATGATAATATCATCAACATGCATCAACACAATTACCCTGCCCTGAGGACGATTATGTGTAAAGAGAGACATGTCGACGCGAATGCGTTTAAAGTCAATGTGTCGTAGAACTGTACTAAACTTTTCAAACCACACGCGGTGACTGTTTCGATTTTTAAAACGATTTATGTAGAAGACAAACTATAGACTCCCCGGTCGTTCAAAGTCAGGAGACTGTTGCATATAAATAATCTCTGAAAAATTGTCATTAAGAAAGGCATTTTTCACATAAAGCTGATGAAGTGGCCATGTCTAAAAAACAGTCAAGGATAATAAGAACACGAACAAAGGCCAATTTGGCAATCGGCAAAAAAGTCACAACATAATCCAATCCATATTGCTGAGTAAAGCCTTTTCCTATTCCTCCTAACGTGTTTGGTTGTCTATGCTATCATCATATTCTAGGTCCTTATGTAGACAAACTTGATTCTCGAGCTATCTGTATGGTGTTTGTAAGTTATGATCCCAGAAAGGATATGTTTACTTTGACCCAGCCTCATCTAAAGTTTGTAATTCATGTAATGTGAGCTTCTTAGAAGATCAAGCATATTTTCCACGCCTGTCAAGGACCCCACTTCTACTATCTCTGTTCCTCACCTACTTTTCTCGGAGCTTGATTCGTCTGTTTGACCCGTGCGTCCTAGTTTTACACCCGTGTCCCCTATCCACAAGCGTATCACCGTCGTGACCCAAAAGCACCACCCCTCCTACCATTTCAACTCCTAACGATTCTTCTGCAGGTATTCCGATATAGTCCACTGTTCCTGGTTCTCCACCACTGTTGCCTTCAGAAGATCTCTCTCTTCCTATTGCCTTAGGCAAGGATAACCGTTCACGTACAACACATCTGAATTCGAACTTTGTTTCTTATCATAAACCGACACCATTTGCTTGTTAAAGTTATTTTTAAACTAGAGTAGAGTTTAAAATTAGAGGAGTTGGAGCAGTGATGGGCTTTTATACATGAGATTTTAATGATAAGTGGGTTCCAATAATAAGACTTGAGCCTTGTTGAGGTGCGACTCATTTTATACTTTATGCTCATGTGTTTCTTTTGTTGTTTCCAATGTGGGACTATCTTTAAAGACCCATCATTTGGTTTTTTTTTACTTTCAACATCCCCCTCACGTGCAACAATCATTTTTTTCTTTGGTGTGGTTGTCGCGTGGAAAGTACAATACTTGGTAGTATTGTCGAGTCGAGTTTGGATCCAGCCATTGGCTCTGATACAATGAAAAGAATCAAGAGAAAAATTTATTGACTTATCAAATCAAGAGTTCTACATACAAATATATAGAGAGAGTTATAGACCATCTCTCCTATTTTAACCGATGTGAGACTAAAGCTAATAACTAATATCTAATAACTAATATATTCATAACAATATTCATCGATGGGTGCAAAAATGAACGTCTTTTGATAATACAACATAAACTTCATTCGATGTATATGTTAGAGGTCTTTAAATTCTTTAATTTTTCATATACGTGTATTTGAGAGTACGGTGATCAACTTGAACGGATCGGATCGTTCAAACATGTCGTAGGCCGAGAGTTCCCGTTTTTAAAAAAACGCAGACCGATTTGCAATGGATCACTCCCCTATATAATAATAATAATAATAATAATAATAATAATAATAATGGAGAAAAGAGGCCATAGGAGAGGATTTCCTCTTATGGCGTCGAAAAAATAAACCTCCACCATTATTTCCGACGATCGGCATCCATCATCATCATCATCGTTATCATCTAAGATGTGCATACACCAAATTTCATGTGATTCCATCTTTTTTCACCGTTGAATTAGCAATGTAAAAAGTTTTATTGTCGGTAAACCATTAATTTTGCACCAACTAAATCAACGGTGAAAATATGCTATAATCACATGAAATTTGGCGTATCCACATCTTAGATGATAAAGATGGAGGTGATGTATGCCGATCGTTGAAAAAAAATCATCGAGGGTGCATTTTTCTGACGCCATAGGAGGAAATTCCCTCCTATGGCACCTTTCCTCCATTAACCTCATATATATATATATATATATATAAGCACAAGGTAAATAGTGCACGTGCTCTCTCTCTCTCTCTCTCTCTCTCTCAATGCCTCCTATTTCCAACTATAAGAGATTATATTCTTTTAGTTTCAATTAGAATAATTGGTTGTAAAGAAGGGAGAATAAACACAGATCTGTAAAACTTTTCATTTGCTGTGATCAAAAGAAAGCTGAAATATCTTAGGATTAGTATGATAGCTACTTGTATAGGGAAGATATATCTCAGTATTTGTACCATAGTAATTATTACTTCCATGGGACCACGGGTTTATTAAAACTTTAAAACCGACAAACGGTGGTCTACCTTTCCTTTTTTTTTTTTTGCAAATTTGAAATTTATTGTTCTGTTTTATAGTTTTTGGTGTCACTCTCCATGGTGTTAACCAAATGATATACTTAACAGAGAGAGACACATTCTCAAACAGCCTTGAGTTACTACAAACAGGCTGCCTCCGAAATTGTCCCATCCTGATCTTTGATTCTTCCAGAAAATAAAGTCCTTGTCCTCTCTAGATCCAGACATTTTAGTGCTGTTTAAATAATTGATAATGCATTATATCTTGTTGAGGCCATTCATGAATGGAATTGCAATGTTCTTATGAGAAAATGAATGTTTATTAATTTTTTAAAACTGGTGAGTTTTCACTTGCATTGATCTTGATGAACATTATGTTCTTTGTAGTGTTATACCAAAATGCTGAAGTCATGTTGAACTATAACCCATGTTACCTACCCTTCTTTGATTAAATACTATGCCAGATAAGCATGTGCTACATAATCCTTGATGCTCGTTGAGTTGCTGTTCATACATTTGGAGTGCTTCAAACATTATGTGATAACTAGATATGTCAATGCATGAATATCTTTAATTTTAATTAGTGCACTTCAAATTATTGGTACTTGCATTCTTGCTGTTTCAGTTATTGCGCATAAAGTTGCATGCATTTGTTCAAAGCACTGTTTAATTGCTCATTGGAGTGCAGTTGATGGTATCCTTCTACCTATTCTATTTACATTTATTAAGAGTATATAATCTGTATATATTAATGCGAGTTTGTCATGATTTGTCTGTTTATCTCATGTAGTTAATCTTGTAGCCAAACCATTTCTTGCTTGTTTGTTATACACTGTTTTTGTTGATATGTACTAATGCTATTCCTTGACAGCAGGTCTTTGCTGGTGATGACTCAGATGCGGAGTCTACAAAAAATGTTCAAGCTTTGGAGAAAAGTATTGAATCTAATAGAGGCTCCAAAGCTCAGTATAGTGGGAACGGTTTGATGAATTCAAATCATGAAAACTCTCTAGTTGAGAAGGATATTCCTAGCGTGTTACCACATGAGTCTACACTTTCGATGGGAGAAATCTTGTCCTCATTGGACAGTGGAATTTCTTATACCTCTAATATAGATGAATATTGTGTTGAGAAACACCCGAATAAAGTCAATGGATCAAATAGCCATGTAAAGCACGGGAATTTTTGGGGCCGCAAAAATGTGAGTTTCTTGCGGTCCATTCCTTGCCAGCACTTTAAATATCATGCATAGAATTAATGTTGCTAGCCCTTCTCCTTGCATTTTAGGTTCTGTTAGTAACATTAATGTTCTTTATGTTCGAGTATATATATGTGGAATTACATACATGGACTGCCAAAATCATTTTGCCTTGTGCTACTCATGAATATGGTTTCGAATCTTTTGATTCTAACTACCTTCTATAAACTTGCTATATTTTTATGCAATCCTCTCGTTCGGCAAAAGATTTTTTTGGCTTAGCAGTTCAAAGAAATGGTGCTGGACCCGGTGTGATTCTCATGTTGGTTCATGTAGCCTACCCCATATGCTTGAGATAAAAGGCTCAGTTGTTGTTGAGTAGTTCAAAGAAATGGGCTTGTTTGCTTTTTCATAAAAAAATTTTTAAGTAAAAAACCTTGAGTACTGCCTTGGTGATACATGTTCAATTTTGTTTTCCAGGGAAAAAAGAATCATTCTGTGGAATCTGTCGACTCATCTGGTGAAGAAGAGTAAGTTCTTTATCTCTAGCTTCATAATTTGGTGTCTGAACATAAGTTTCAATTGGTCATATCAAGATTGCAAAGTTCTAGTAATCTGGTCATTACCCTTCGCTGGATATACTGTATAATTTTTATTGATCGTATATTGTAGTTTGAGATGATCATGATGAAATGAAGCAAGAAAATCATATTGTATAATTTGTATTATAACATCTACCCCCAGCTAATCTCTCTGTGACCTTCAGTAGCTTTATATAATGCACCTTGTTTTAATGTCTACAAGGACAGCAGCTATTCTCAAAGCATGTATTTGTTTTTGTGTGTGTGTGTGTGTGCGTGTCTCGATTATTACGATTTTTTCCTGTCTCTAGGTGACACTTATTAAAATATCTGTTATTTATACAATCTCATGTGAACATTATTACAATTTACTTATTTTAGGCTTGCAATCCAAAGGCTTGAGATAGCAAAGAATGACCTCCGGACGAGAATCGCAAAAGAGGTATGAAGATACGTCTCAGAGTTATGTATTTTGGTGCTGCACAATTAATTGTATACTTAGATAGGTGTGCATGCTCTCAGGCAAAAGGAAATGCCATTCTTCAAGCAAGTTTGGAGAGAAGAAAGCAGGCTTTGCACGAGCGTCGCTTGGCACTTGAACAGGATGTAATTATCTTTACCCATTGAGCTATTGAAGCCATTATAGTTTCATGCATTCCATTACTTTTACTTCATTGAACCATCAACTGTGAACGGAAGCGCGCGCACACACACACACAAAACACACTGTTATTTTTAATTTTTAATTTTTGAATCAGAATTGAGTTTCATCTTAGGTTATCAGGAATCTGAAATGCGATTGTCCATGTGGTTTCTTTTGTACAGAACTTTTGAAGTGTGTTGCTGAGTACTAAGTGAACTTCTACTATTATAAACTTGCATGATGCATCATTGACGAATCTATAAATTTTCTTTACTATATGAACATTATTTTTTTTGGCTTATTCTTTCATTTAGTAAAATTATATTATGTACTAGTAGCTGTAGACGCTTATTTGACTGTTATGCTGTAAGATACCTGATTTTCCATTTTAAACCCAGGCTAAGTTGTTGCTTCTATTTGAATCACTTTCATAATATCTGCAAACACATATGCATCATGTGGACGTTGTTGCTATTGCAATCAATGTTGTCTGCAAGGGATGCTATATTCTGCTGAACAGTTAATGCAAAGTAGAATTGACATAATTCTGCACTTATACATGTAGGTATTGAATTGCTTGAAGTGTCCAGCTAATTCTTATGTTATAAACTTTAGAGGGATCTGTTGATTATGTTCTAACCGAAAAACAAGAAAAAAGTAAGGTTTACTTTTACTTGAATCTTAAAAGAAGACAACCAAGGATAAAACTGTGGAGTCATTATCAAACCTTTTGGATCTTGGATGTCATATCAACCCGTATCACACATCTGCATCATACGAATTGAAAAAGTCACCACATAATTCTCACATCGATACCTCATTTATTGTCCAAATAGCATTTATAAAGTTCTGGCTACATCAGTTTATATTAGGGCCTACGACATATTTAATTATTATAGGAGTCACATTGCCTAAAAACCCTAATAATACCCAATAACCCAATAAAAGAGACCAGCTAACTAGTGCCTAACAGAAAATTCACTCCTATAGTCCTATGAAAATTTAAAATTAAAAAAATAATAATACATAGGCTTCAAGCTAGCTCCGAAGTAGAGACGTCTGTCACATCCAGAGTCTTAATTCATTACTTTTCTCAAGCATGGTCTATGATCAGATCTCAAGCCTTGGTGGCCTTTCATCAGGATACTCCAGTCTTTTTAACCACATGGGCATGTATCTTATTTTTAAAGAGAGCAAGGTGATTCTGGGCGCAACTAGGGGTAGGGGTAAACCTAAACGAACATGGAGGCTATTAAGAACGATATTTTAATTGTAAATTTAATAGTGGAAATAGCTCTCGATAGAGTAGAATGGAAGAAGGATTCACGTAGCCGACTCCAAAAATTTGGGATGAAGGGTTGTTGTAGCAAGGTAATTCCAGGTCAAGTTTTCTGTGATGAAGGCGAAACTTAATGAGATTTTAAAAGCTACATAATCAGATATTCGCTAAATGTATTTTTTTTTTTTTTTTTTTTGCATATTAGCTTTAGTAGCAATAAATTGGTTTTCAGTACAGATTTTTTTTTGGCATTTTTATCTCAATGTAAGCTCTATGTATCATTAGCATAGAAATCTACAACCAATAATGATTAATCAGCAACAAGTTCTTTCAATTATGTTTGCATAGGTGGCCAAGAATCCAGAATTTATTTTGGTTGCAAGTAGCGAATCATTTGTTTCCCACTTTACCCTTTTACTTTCCTTATACAATTGAGTATTGAAGTGAATTGGGTGCCTAAGAAAACACCCATAATTCGAAATGCAGTACATAAGAAATTGTACGTAAATGAACAAAGTATTATGATAATCTAATCATTGGTGGTGTAATTTACTGAAGGGCACCGAACACAGATCCATTTTATGTGCTTAATTGGAATGTGAAGTAGCAATATGAGCTTGATGAAAGGTTTGTAGATATTATGTAGCAAATGTGGCATCCTTGCTTTAAGCATTTTCTCCTTTCTTATTACTGGGATATGGGCTTGAGGGGTTAAGCGCATTTGCTATATACATATGGATTATAAACTTCACTTTAGATCGATTTACTTCCTCCAATTCACTTAATATTCTATTTCTACATATTTAAACTTAATCTTTCATTGTTTGTTAATGCTCTCATACATGGTTTGACACTTGTTCTTTTATCGTACCAGTTAAAGTTATCCTTGTAATAACACGTGTTTCATATTTAAATAATTAGAGGATGAGGCCCAAGGAATCATGGATGGTACTATAGAAACTAATTGAGAGTACATGTTTCCATTGGAGTTGGATTCTCCCTATATAGACCTGGTCGGTGAATATGCGATTCATATAGAATTAAACAAATTCCTGAGTAGGGTTGTTTGTCTTAAATAAGGTTTAGCTTGTTTACCCACATGCATTTTTTGCTCATCAATGTGGAAACTGGAGCACTGTACAGTAATACTAATTCTAGTATTCATTATGGAGCAGAAGCACCTGGATCACAGTATGATTCATTTCTCTCTCGTTACCTATTTTCTTGGTGAGATTAATGATGATTAAATTAAAAGAGATTTTTCTCAACTTACGGGCTTGTTCCAAACCACATGATGTGCGACTGAGTTTATTGAATCCTTGTTACAATTTATGGCCTGTCATCTGTGTTTTGGTAAATCAAATCTGAAACTTTCGTCTTTGAAATAGTATAAGATGGAAAAGGCATTTATCTCCCTTTTTAGTTTTTAAGTTTCTTTTAGATTAATGTTATAGATCCTAGTATATCAATATTTCTCATCCTTTAGTTGACAACTTATATAGGTCTCAAGACTACAAGAGCAATTACAAGCTGAGAGGGACCTTAGGGCTGCACTGGAGGTTGGCTTGAGCATATCGTCTGGGCAGTTCTCAAGCTCTCGCAGTATGGATTCGAAGGTATGTACCACTTCTTTAATTTTTCTTATTGCGGTGCTTTTTTAGAATGGATTTGATTGCTCGTACCCTAATCTTATACCACTGTCTGAAGACAAGGGCAGAACTAGAGGAGATTGCCCTTGCTGAAGCCGATGTCGCCAGGCTGAAGCAAAAGGTTGCAGAACTCCACCTTCAATTGAACCAGCAGCGCCGAGATCAATATGGATCGTTCTCTGATGATTGCAATCGCTTTCAACACCTTGCAACTAATCTTTCACCGCAGTGAGTAATCTGATTGCTACTTCGTTAACTCGTTGATTATAATTATAGCATTCATGGATACATTGCTTCATGGAATAATACTCTTCACAGGCTTGCTATGTTTGAATATCTTACTTTTATTCTTGAGATTATAATAGATAACACTGCCCATAACATATGTCCTTTGTATGGTTTGGTTATGTAATTAACTTTGGTTTATATTTAGTTTATTTGATACAAATGTTGCTTTTTGAGTATCTGGCAAGTACTGCTTATATCCGAGCAAGTTCTTTTTCTATATAATTTGTTGTTTGATAATTAAAATTATAGTCCTTTTAGAAACAAGGTATAAATTGCTTTGGATATCTCGTCATGCACAATCTTGTCAAACTGTCTTTCCATTCTATCTGTTTAATAACCTGATAAGCATGGATATGAACATTGTGACACGGATTACATTTCCTTAGCATGAATGACAGCATAGTGGCAACAACCACACGTATGCATGTAAATGGAAAAAGTGAAATATGTAGTTTCACTTACACATGCAACACTCATACATGTTTACAATAACAGGATATGATATAATTTTTACCTACGAAAATAATCGAAGAAATATTTGCTCGTATACTATATTGATATTGTTGTCCCGCGTGTGTATGTATAATGCAGGAAGGTTCAACAAGATTTTGATATGAGCCTTGCTTATTGCAATCACGAGAAGAAACAAAGAAGTGAGGTATGTCTTATCAAAACTATTGTGCTCACATATGTACATGCACAGATGCACACTATCGTGCATATCCGTCAAGGTTAGTTACGGTTGATGTATGTTGCTTTGCTTTTTCATTTTGGCTAGTATTACCCCTTTATATATCAAACCTTGCTGTTCAAAAATCCTCAGATATAACCATTTGTATCCCCAAACCATAGATTTAAGTTATAAAAATGAACGAAGGTATTATGTTGCATAGATCTAATCTTTAATAGTTCAATTTGGTAATTGAAATCATTAGTCATGATCTTAACTACAAAAAAAAACTCTGAGACCCCCCCCCCCCTCCTCCCACAACACACGCGCGCGCACACACAAAACAGAACAAAACAGAACAAAACCATAAAAAGAGAAGGAAAAAAATACAAGTAAAAAGAAACAGAGAAAAAGAAAAGAAAAAGGGAAGGGGAAATATCCCCCGCCCACTGATGAGCATACACTCGGTGCGTGCAGCTTTCCTAGAGTTCACCCCAAGAGTCCCCATCAGGGCCTCAACCCCACACGCCATAAACAAAATGATGATGATGATGATGATGATGATGATGATGATGATATGATTTGATTATAAAATCAACTTAGTAGGTAAATTTCGGTTTCTTTTGCTTTTCGCCTAATCTCATTTACACAAACAACAATTTTGCAGGAGTGTTCATCAGGGGCAGAGTGGAGAAACACTAAGCCACAGATACATCCTTATTCTAGCATTAAGCAGCTCTCACTTCAACAATCTTTTGATTTTCCTGATTCAAAAGCTCCACAAATATCTTCAGGTGTAAGCTCGGACCCCAACTCGGCTGCAGTGGGGCCCATATTCCCCAAACTAGGTGCTGAGGTAAGAACTCAAGCCGCTCTATAGAAAAATTCACCCACTTTTAAGTTAGATGTTTAATTACACTTTCTTATGTAGGTGGCTTCGACTCTAGTGGAATTAACATCGCGCCTTGATTTCTTCAAGGAACGGAGATCTCAACTCATGGAACAACTTCATAATCTCGATTTAAATCATGCTACAACCTCAGCATACAGGTCTTCACCGCCATGGAGCAATAGCCCAAGATAGACCAATAAGATTACCATATATATATAACCAAGCCTTTGTTGTATATCCATTATTCAGCTTACTTGCTTTTATTCCATCTTTTTCCTCACATTTTTTTTGTTGTTTGTTTTGATTTTTTGGGTGTTCTATTGTTGGGCATTCAGTGGGAGTCGCCTTGTGTAGAAACTAGTGTGGGGTTGTAAATTCGTTTTCCTCAGCTTTCTCATCGTTTATCATTTTGATTTTTTTTTCCTTGTTCTTTTTTAATCTCTCTAGCTCTATTTGTAACAGAGAAAATTGTAGAAGCCGGTAAACAAACTGCGATCGATTGTTATATTTCTTCAAGGGATAAAGATTGGACCCTCCATGTAATTTAGTTTGTCCAAAGAGTGTTAAATTATCCTCTCACTTCTTAGTTTGCCAACAGATTCCTACTGCGTTAGAGGTGGATTTGGTAATTTGATAATTTATTTATTTGTTTGTTTTCCCTCAAGGTTCTTTTTGTATGGTGTGGAATTACCAACAGTTTCTGAAGCAATTGTTGAGTTCATAACATGATGCAAGTATGGATCACCTGCAAACTTTACCTCAAAATTTCATTCAACTATTTCTAGTATGCAATTCAATATGTTATCGTAAAGCTTATCTCTAGTCGTGTAAAGTTTATCTCAAGTACATTATAAAGCATGATGCATGTGACGAATCTAAAGTAGAAAAACAGAGCTAACTTATCCTATGTAAGCTATGTCAACTGCTTTTTCAGAAATAGGAGAAACCTTTCTTCGGTCCACATTAAAAATGAAACGGCACTAATAATTTTGGAAGGGTTGACATCAAGTTAATCATAAATTTATTCAAGTCACACAATGCTTGCATCGGATAAGTTCAACACCTCTTCAATCCAAGTAACATATGTTGAGAAGTAGCTACAGATTGAATAGCATCAAGATTTACCCTGAAATCTGTAGGTAAAGTCCTGCGGTGATAATGAAACTTGCTTTAACTTCTCTCTGGTTTCAGGATCAGCCAAATTCCCGTCTCCGTCGAACTTTCGTGGAGGCTTGCGTGCTCTGACAAATAGCTCTGGGTTATTGATGAAGTGAAGCTCAGGAAAAACTCCCACCTGTCCCAGATGATATTGTGATTTCCTCCTGCCGCACTTACAATGGTGGCCGATTTGTTGGCCCAAACATCTGGCGGTCATGATGCCCAATCTATAGCATTCTTTGAGGGACCTGAGATTAGATCAAAATAAAAATGATTTAAAAAAAGCTGAAAAAGAAAGCCATAATATATGTATCTAGGGAAATTTCACAGATGGACACTATACACTGGTTTCTTTCTTCTTCTTGAGTGTGTGAAGTGAATAAGTTTAGTAAATTAGTAATGGCTCACTTGTTTCAAAGGAATCGAGAACCGAACTACCGTAACAACGTGTTTTCTCCTCTAGAACTAGAAAGGGCGGCTGCGCAAAACGTGAGTACGAAGTCCAAAACCAAGAAAAATCATATTAATTTATAAGTTTAATATTATATGATTTGTAAGTTGTAATATCTCATATTTACTAACTTTATAAATAAAATATATGACGGATTAACTTATAAATATTTTGGCATTTTTCTTCAGCTTTTAAATATTTTCCTTGCTATAAAGTAAGAAAATCATGAAAATTTTAAATTTCTAAAAATTTTCTTTTTCTTCCGTTTTCAATATTGTACTTGATATAACACACAAGAGTTACCAAATGTACAAAAATCTTATTTTTTTTTTGTTTTCTTGAAATTTTGAATATCTTGAACGTACAAGAATTTGAAGAAATTATATAAATATTAAAATTTCTATTTTCTTTAGTTTTCGTGGCACAAAAAATTAAGAAAATTTCAAAAATTAAAATAATTTTGTTTTTTTCGTATTTTCAAGATATATAACACGCTAAATTTGCAAAAATTTCTATTTTCTCCCTTTTCTTGTTTTTTCAGTTTTAGTATTCTGCATGCTATATCACATGACAATCCGAATTTTTTAAAAATCTAAATAAAAATATTCAGTTTTATTTGATTTTTCAACATTTTGACGTGTTGTGGTACACGAAAATCAATAAATTAACAAAAAGTTTGAAATTTTTTGTGCTCTTCGGTATTTCCGTATTTTTCTTGCCATAACACATGAAAATCGTGATATCTTCAAAAATCCTAAATTTTTGAATACTTTGCATGCTGGACACTAAAATCCCGAGTTTTTTAAAATTTCAAAATTTTTATATTTTCCTTGATATTTCAATATTTTGCATGCAATAGAACACGAAAATCTTAAAATTTTTAAAAATCTTAAAATTTTATGTTTTATTCAGTTTTAAATGTCTACCTTGTTAAAGCACACAACGATTGCGGACTTCTTTAAAATATCAAAATTTCTATTTTCTTCCGTTTTGTAATATTTTGCTTCTTATAAAACAAGAAAATCACTATTTTTTTTTAAAATATCGTTTTCTTTAGTTTTACAATTTTTTGTATTGTAGCACAAGAAAGTGAAAATTTTCAAAAATATCAAAATTTTATGTTTTCATTGGTTTTTTTTTTTATTATTTTGCTTGCTGTATATAAAGCATGAAAACTCCAAAATTTTCAAAAATCACAAAAAAATTGCTTCAATTTTTAGCATTTTTCTTGCTATAAAAAACGGAAATCGCAGAATTTTCAGAAATCTCAAAACATTTATGTTTTCTTTATTTTTTCAATATTTTGCTACAACACATGGAAAATCGCAAAATTTTCGAAAATCTGTAAAAAAATTGTTTTCTTCCTTTTTCGTTATTTTACATACTATATCACACGAAAATAATGTAAAATCTCAGAATGTTGTATTTTCTTCGGTTTTCCTTTAGTTTATTTGCTCATACTTTTTGAAAATTTCCATGTATCAAAGAGACAAAAGATGTGTAAAGTAAAAGAAGAAAAAATCGTCGATTGCTACTAAAAGCTTAAGAGAGCAAAGAAATCTAGTTCGAATGACTGAGACCCTGGATGAATAGGAACACCCAGCAGAAACACACAAAAATCAAGAAATTTTTAAAAAAAACCTCAAATTTTTTGTTTTTTTTCCTTCAAATCTTCAATATTTTGCATGTTGTAGGACACGAAAATCGTGAAATCTTCAAAATTATATTTTCTTCGGTTTTCAATATTTTTTGTTATAGTATACGCAAATTGCGAAATTTTCAAAAGTCTTAATGTTTTCTGTTTCTTCCATTTTTTATATATTAAATGCTACAGTACAAAAAATCTCGAAATTTTCAAAAATCTCAAATTTACAGTTTCCTCCAAAATTTTAATATTTTACATGCAACATATGAAAATAGAAAAAATTTCAAAAATGTCAAAATTTCCTTCTCTTTGGTTTTTCTATATTTTTTTGCAATACAAAACGAAAACTGCGACTTTTTTCGATTTTTCAAAATTTGCAAGTGGTAGCATACAAAAATAATGAAAATTATCAATATATTGCTTGTAAAACTTAAGTAATGAAATAGAAAGAAATTTTAAAGGAGACCGTTAAGAATTTTTCTACCATATAAGCTTATTTGTATGGGATAAAATATTGATAAATATTAAATTGGAAGCCAATAATTTTTTTCCATGATCCAAATATAGTGCAACACCTTAAAACGATCGTATGTATTTAAATCAATAAATTGAATTGATTCTGCTGGTTATAGTAAGTTTTGGTTTTGGAGCATCATAAGCTAGCGCAAGGATTGTGTGAGACGTCTCTTGCACCCAAAGAGTTATTGATTGCTTGGATAGATTTGTGAGCCGGCTCAGGCATATATTGAGCCGTCTCAACTTGACCGCGACCTGATATTGTTCCTGATATGATTTCTGACTTGGTCTTTACTTTCATGGGTTTATTCTTGATTATCATTGGGTTTTGTTATTGGTTTATATTGGGACATGGTAAAATATTAAATTGATAAAAGATATGCATAGTTTGATACTGAATTAATATTTTACCTCATCTTTAATCTTATTTCTATTTGATATATGATTTCTTATGATATCCGGCTCATACTCTTGCTACCCTATATAAACCTTCTAATTCTCATACAAATTATCTCAAACTAAAAACCCTAGCCTCCATCTCATCTCTCCACCGAAACCCTAACCCTAATCTCAAATCCAATCTCCTTCGTCTCTCATGGGTGCATCAATCTTTATCATCGCCGAAGGCTTCATCTCTTCTTAGTTGCAGTTCAAGTCAAGGTATTGTGTCGTTGTCATCTACATGTCTCGCATACTATTAATTGAGGCAAGTACTTGTTATTACTTATAATAAATATATATCAATATATATTTATATTGAAGTAAGTATGCTTGCTATTCCTTTATTGATTCTTGTGGTTATTGTTAATCATATGCACGAGATCTTGCTGGACATTGTTTTAATCTTGCGTTATTGATATAGATTGTTTCAGACTAGTGTTCTAAATTAATTAACTTGTATCTTGATCTAAATCACGATATTTCAATCAAAACTTGATCTAGTTAAATACCCATTATTGATCGTTAAAAAATGTTACCTTTATGTTAGTTCGATAGATATATTAATATGGAGAAGTGATATATTTGATGCTTGCTATTTACCTGTACAAATTAAGTAATTGAACCTTGGATAGAACCTGATCGTCCCAGAAAAGAGTCGATGAGTCGGCTCAACATAACCCAGAGCCGTCTCATGCACACAGAGAACATAATATCGTTCCAGACATAGTTTGAGCCATCTCAAAATACCTTGAGCCGTCTCAAGATAGGTATGAGCCTTCTCAAGACCATTTTGAGCCGTTTCTCACAACCAGAGAACAAATAATGAATTTGGACAACTTCTGAGCCGTCTCAATATTATTTCAGCCATCTCAACCGATCTGAAACCTGACACATGAACTAATATATTGATTATTCGAGTTATATTGCCTAATCATATTTATATTATGCTATTCTTGACATGTTAGAACCACGATTGATTACATATAACCGTGTTATCTTGTTATTGATTATACACATGTATTCCTGATTGTTGACATGTATCATTGATGCCCTATTATCGATTGTTCACATGTAAACCTGCTTGATTGCTATTGTTATCATGTCAACCTTGCTTGTAACGTAATGTTTATCGAAATGCCAACAAATCCAGATATTGATTGATTGACCTGTTGTCGTGATAGACATGACTCGTACACGTACATGCTTGTTCCTATGTTGGCATTAGGTAACACGTACTATTGATACTTGACATGAACATGAAAACTTGGAAAAGGGGAAATCAAGAATGAAATTGAATTGTAACTCAAGAGTTATTGATTGCTAGAGACCGATCAGTCGACACAAGCTATGGGCTCCGGAATCGTGATGTTGGTATCATTCGTCCATCTCGACATTGTTTTACTGCCAGCGGCATGTCTCGCATTCAGCCTCGATAGTCATGAGACCGTGGTCTCAGGTACGCATGGGATAATATTGAGTTATGATGGAGATTACATTAGTTAGTTTTAAATACCTGTATGATAGATAACTTAGCGACATGAACCCATAGGAATCACACGGCATGATTGCCTTGATTATATTTTGATTGTTTATTACCTGAGATTGGTATTCACTACTACAAAGAAGGGTTGCCCCTATGGATATATCCGTAGGGGCAACCCACTGCCCCTACGGATATATACGTAGGGGCGAAAAAATACCCCGTAGGTGCAAATGCCGCAGGTGCAAGTTGAGACCCTGAACTTGCCCCTACGGTCAAATTTTTGCCCCTACGGATTTATGTGTAGGTCCTGTTGCCCCTACGGATTAAGCCGTAGGGTATAAGATTTTATATTATTTACGGTTTATTTTAATAAATTACTTGGACCTACGGATATCTCTGTAGGGGCATGTACTACCCCCTACGGATATGTGCGTAGGTACGTTTCCGTAGGGGCACCAATTCAGGATTCCTGATATTTTGCCCTACGGATAACGCCGTAGGGGAGAGTCAGTGGCCCCTACGGATATATCCGTAGGGGCTTTCCCAACCCCCTGGCACTGAGATCAGGGGGAAATATCAGTTACTGCTGATATTTTGCCCCTACGGACATATCCGTAAGGGTAACATATGTGCCTACGGATTAATCCGTAGGTACATATTGTCTGTAATTTTTTTTAAAAAATGCGCTGCCTGATTTTTTCCCGCCTTGTGCACAATAATATATATATCAATCAAATCATATATTGCAGTATTCATAATCACATCTCACGCATATATATAATATACAAAAGAAACACAAAAACTGAATATGATATAAATACAAACCAATATCAATATCGTTTCAAAATGTAGTACAATGTGTATGATATAAATAAATACATGTTTCAAAAAAAAAGAACCAAAAATCTACCCTAGCTCGGTCCAGCTCCACCTCTGAATAATGATAGAATAACGCGCGCCTGCTCCTCGGTCAATAAACTCTGCAATTCGTCGCGAGCGGGAGTCTGAGCGGCATGTGGAACCGGCGATGTGGTCTGCGCAACCGCCGTCGAGGTAGTCGCTTGCGGAGCCGCGGCTGCGGGAGTCTGAGTGGGCGGTGGAGCTACAGGAGCTGTCTGCGGAACCGCAGCCGATGTAGTGGCTTGCGGAGCCGCAGCCGAAGGAGATGCGTATGGAGGCTCGGCCGATCTACCCTGTCGCATCTGGATATAACGTGTGTAAGAAGCGTGTAAGAACTGTTTATTATTCGAATTCGTATCATTATTAAGTTATTTCGAAACCCTGTTTGGATATCTAGTTTGGAAAAGCGTTGTTTATTTCAATTACATATGTATGTATGATTAATCAAACTTAAGTCTAAAACCAAATAAGCTCAAGCTACGTACTAATTATGGATATGTTGATATGTATATAATATGAAATGATATTTTACTATAAAGTAGTATACATACCAGCATCTCCTTCAACTCCTGAACGCTGGCCCTCAAGCTATCCAGTTCATGATGGACATGCCGGTCACTGGAGACGGAGGAAGTAACCGCCAGGGTGGAGTCCAACCTCATATGGGCCCTGCTAGGGCCCAATCCCCGGCCTCTCCCAACCTCCGTGGTGCCCTCCGTGTGCGGCGTCCAGAACTGGGGTCAGCAGCCTCGGATCGTTCTGTCCGGTAAAATCGTTCCCCAGGCCTGGGCCTGCTCAACCACCCGCTCCTACACCCATATTCGAATTCTTATCATTATCGAGTTATTTCGAAACCCCATTTGGATATCTAGTTTGGAAAACTGTAGTTTATTTTAATTAGATATGTACATGTATGATTAATAAAACATAAGTCTACAACCAAATAAGCTCAGGCTATGTACTGATATTGGATATGTTGATATCTATAATATGACATTATATTTTACTATTAAGTAGTATACATACCAGCATCTCATTCAACTCCTGAACGGTGGCCTTCAAGCTCTCCAGTTCCTGCTGGATACATCGCTCACTGGAGACGGAGGAAGTAACCACCGGGGTGGAGTCCAACCTCATATGGGCCCTGCTAGAGCCCAGTCCTCGGCCTCTCTCCCAACCTCCGTGGTGCCGTCCGTGTGCGGCGTCCAGGACTGGGGTCAGCAGCCTCGAATGTTGCCTTCCCCCTAGCAACTGTCAGAACATTATATTTAGCACATACTGGTCTATAAAATTGACAAGAAATACCAAAATCAACAAATTCAAAGCCTTACCTACAGAGATAGAAGATGTGCTCCTCTGGTATCTGCATGTATCAAAATTTGAATAATATTAATTAATTTCAGTACATACATACTAACAAGGTAAACTCGCATATAGCGCTGCTTACACATATGACAGGGAGTGAACAAGCTCTTGTAGATCATCAGGCGCAAATCTAATCTCATCAAGCAGCCCATGATAATGAGTTGGATGACTAAGAGCAAAAGGAATGTGTGTATATTTATGATATAGCATTCTAAATCAATATACATGCCCTATATAATATATAAACATACCTGGAGGAACGGGAGTGGCCTCTGTCCCTGATATGGACGCATCACCAACAACTAGACAATCAAACATTGACAATATAAGTAATTTTGACATAAACAGGCATGGATATCTATAATATTACATTCAAAATGGATATTAGAGAGCGCACCTGCAGTGAGAAGTGGTAAAAGTATCACCCAACTAGGGTGTAATTTACAGAATCAGTTGAGACTCTTAAAAGTCATAGAAGAACCCGACCTGCACAAATCTGATGTATGCTTTCCATTGGACACTAAGAAGTCTCTAAAGGGAAAAAGCCTATGTGAAAGCCATCATTAGTTCATATCAGAAGATTGATGCTGAAACAGAGAACGAGGAATGTCATTTTTTTCTTCTTCCGCCATATTACTGTCTTCTCCTTCTGCCACATTACTGTCTTCTCCTTCTTATTATGTGCGCGTGCAAATTCAATGACTATATTGAGAATATGGATTAATAGTGGGTAGGAAAAGTATTTCTCAAATGGCTTTTGCGTCTTAAAACCATAAACTACTAAGTAATGGCATACATAATTTTTTTAGTATAAAGGTTGTTATTTTAAGTTTTCCCTTATAGAGATATGATCTAACTGCATCTATAAACTATAAGTGTGCAGAAAATTATGATAAGAAACCATAAGAAAGGGTCGTAGCCATGCATAACCTTTAATCTACATACCAAATCATGCAAAAGCATGCACTTATTGTCACCTTGCCTTGGAATATAAAATATCTTGGAAGACTATAAGCGAGCATTTAAATCTTGATAGCTTTTGACTTCAACATATATTTTTCTCAAGTACCATGAAATATACTTGCTCCGTATAAACCGTTTTCAGGAAGATGGATTAATAATGACAAATTATCCATTGTGGCTCACTAGGTTAGCATTTTCTCTTCTATTGACCATCTTACTAATCTGCTTAGTAAATTTATTCGGAACCGGCTGTGAATCATTAAAAGACATGCATAAGAAAGAAAACTAAAATACAGATATATAGCATACCGATACATCGAAACTTCATAGTTGCGATGACAATCCAGAGATATTTATTTCTACACACGTGGTGCGCGTGCGAATGCGTCAGGCATCATAGACAAATATTTCAGAACATGGAAAGTATTATTCGTATAAAGTAATTAAAACTTTTAAACACCTTGGATAGATATTTTCTTAGTTGATGCAATCATATCATGAGGACTAAATTTAAGCTATTATACATATGCATATGTATTTTTCTAACCTAATATATCACACACACACAGAGAGAGAGAGAGAGAACACCTGGTAGGTAGAGAAATCAGGTAGCAGGATCCTGAAGAAATGGAGTCCATAGTATTGCTTATCATCATCATCCATGATCCCTTTGATAATATTTTTTCAAAGGGATCACGGATGATGATGATGAGCAATGCTATGGACTCCATTTCTTCAGGATCCTGCTACCTGATTTCTCTACCTACCTGGTGTTCTCTCTCTCTCTCTCTGTGTGTGTGTGTGATATATTAGGTTAGAAAAATACATATGCATATATATAATAGCTTAAATTTAGTCCTCATGATATGATTGCATCAACTAAGAAAATATCTACCCAAGGTGTTTAAAAGTTTTAATTACTTTATACGAATAATACTTTCCATGTTCTGAAATATTTGTCCATGATGCCTGACGCATTCGCACGCGCACCACGTGTGTAGAAATAAATATCTCTGGATTGCCATCGCAACTATGAAGTTTCGATGTATCGGTATGCTATATATCTGTATTTTAGCTTTCTTTCTTATGCATGTCTTTTAATGATTCGCAGCCGGTTCCGAATAAATTTACCAAGCAGATTAGTAAAATAGTTAATAGAAGAGAAAATGCTAACCTAGTGAGCCACAATGGATAATTTGTCATTATTAATCCATCTTCCTGAAAACGGTTTATACGGAGCAAGTATATTTCATGGTACTTGAGAAAAATATATGTTGAAGTCAAAAGCTATCAAGATTTAAATGCTCGCTTATAGTCTTCCAAGATATTTTATATTCCAAGGCAAGGTGACAATAAGTGCATGCTTTTGCATGATTTGGTATGTAGATTCAAGGTTATGCATGGCTACGACCCTTTCTTATGGTTTCTTATCATAATTTTCTGCACACTTATAGTTTATAGATGCAGTTAGATCATATCTCTATAAGGGAAAACTTAAAATAACAACCTTTATACTAAAAAAATTATGTATGCCATTACTTAGTAGTTTATGGTTTTAAGACGCAAAAGCCATTTGAGAAATACTTTTCCTACCCACTATTAATCCATATTCTCAATATAGTCATTGAATTTGCACGCGCATATAATAAGAAGGAGAAGACAGTAATGTGGCAGAAGGAGAAGACAGTAATGTGGCGGAAGAAGAAAAAAATGACATTCCTCGTTCTTTGTTTCAGCATCAATCTTCTGATATGAACTAATGATGGCTTTCACATAGGCTTTTCCCTTTAGAGACTTCTTAGTGTCCAATGGAAAGCATACATCAGATTTGTGCAGGTCGGGTTCTTCTATGACTTTTAAGAGTCTCAACTGATTCTGTAAATTACACCCTAGTTGGGTGATACTTTTACCACTTCTCACTGCAGGTGCGCTCTCAAATATCCATTTTGAATATCGATAATATTACATTCAAAATGGATATTAGAGAGCGCACCTGCAGTGAGAAGTGGTAAAAGTACCACCCAACTAGAGTGTAATTTACAGAATCAGTTGAGACTCTTGAAAGTCATAAAAGAACCTGACCTGCACAAATCTGATGTATGCTTTCCATTGGACACTAAGAAGTCTCTAAAGGGAAAAGCCTATGTGAAAGTCATCATTAGTTCATATCAGAAGATTGATACTGAAACAGAGAACGAGGAATGTCATTTTTTTCTTCTTCTGCCACATTACTGTCTTCTCCTTCTTCTTCTGCCACATTATTGTCTTCTCCTTCTTATTATGTGCGCGTGCAAATTCAATGACTATATTGAGAATATGGATTAATAGTGGGTTGGAAAAGTATTTCTCAAATGGCTTTTGCGTCTAAAAACCATAAACTACTAAGTAATGGCATACATAATTTTTTAGTATAAAGGTTGTTATTTTAAGTGCGCGTGCAAATTCAATGAAAGTTAGATTTGAGGATACCCATGTATGAGTTGTATTCTATATATGTGTGTTTCGATTTATGATTTCGCTTAAGTGTAGGGTTGTTTTTACTTAAAGAAGTATCACCATCTACTATATATAAAAAAATATAGCAAACTAGGATTGGTATTCAAATCCCAGTCCAGATTGGTATTCAAAATTTATTTAATTAGTTTGTGATCCACATCATTTGATTCGTTGCTTGAGGCATCAATGTAGGCACAAATATCGGCGACGAGGAACTCGACGAGGAAGAACGAGGGCGGTGGTGGGCCAAGAACGGAAGGCGGTGGCGGGCTGAGAACGGAGGGCGCGCGGTGGCGACGAAGAGAAAATTGGAGACGCGGGAACGAGAGAAAATTTTGGGAACGAGAGGGAAAGAGATCGAGGCGTAGGGCATTTCTGTGCCTTTTTTTTTATTAAATTCCCATTTAGATGCCCCTACGGACATAACCGTAGGTTATTGGTTTGCGGCTCCGTAGGGCCAAACAACAAATTAAGATTTAATATTTTTAAATTAAAATGTCGGGCACCGTAGGGACAAAGTGGCGCTTTTAGTTTCATATATGAGTATCGATGGGAATATGAAGGTTTCATATTATCATCGAGTATCATATATTGGTTTTAACCTGAATATCTCGAGTCGCTCTCTAATTATGCGTTTGTTGTGCATTCGTGTTGTATGTGTAACATGATTTTATACCATTGAGATCAAGATTGATAGAACTGATCATCCTACATTGCAATAGCATTCATCAACCAAAAACTATTATTGCAATGGTATTCATCTATAACAATCAACAATTAAAACTACAAATGTAGGATACTGATATCATAAAGCGTTATACGCAACATTGATAGAACTGATAAATAAAAAAACGAAACACAAACCGTATCAAGATTTAACAACTTTGATTATGTCATATACGCGGGCCGATATTTTCATATTAGCCAATAGGCAAAAATAGATTGCGGTCTGGATATGGCATATTGGCAGATGTTACCTATATGCATACATGCATGTTGTCTCCCTATTTTTTCATAAATCAAACCAACAACATACATCAAACTAGTCCATGCCACCAATCGGAAACTCCACTATGTTTTTGAATTATTATTTTTCCAAATAGCATTGAGCTCCTATTGATATTGTCTCATCCAACAAATTTGTTGTGCTTGCCTCGAGCTTCATCTAGCTTTCACATGACATACACATTATATGAGTAATATAGTTATAAATTATGGTATTTTGTTGTCATCAATCCACCTAACCCTAACCCCAAGTTGCTTAATAATTCAAGCAATTCAACAGCATTTAGTACCAAATCACTAGCCTTCGGCAACAATACTCGTCCAAACTAAAAACATGACATTGGTGTTACTACAGTAATTGTCCCCTCCATACTTACGCTCTAATTCCATGAAACAAACAACCCCTCAGTGGATTTGGATTGGAGTTGGATTTTTGGAATATCAAAACCATAAAAACTTGCCAGTTTTGTATTTGGTTTGCAAACTTGATTTTAGGATTGATTGATGCAACTAGGATATTTGGAGCCCTTTCCATTCCGTCGAAAAAAGTAAGGATTTGCAAAAAAATCCATGTCCACAATTTGGGCACAACCAAACAAAAGAATAAGAAACTCGTAAACTATCATCTTTCATTTTCATTTGGTACAAAACAAACAAAAAAGACACATAAATTCATGAATCAACCTTAAGACTTTGAGAATCCATGTGCCCAAGGACACTAATCATCCAACATATTCGATATGAGCCCAAAGAACACTTAACATCCATTTTCAATATGAATCTGACTACAATTTTTTATTTTTTTATTTTTACATATCAAATATGAACAATGCATCCAATATCCAAACAACATCTACAAGAAATAAATGTGATCGGATGATATAACAATGTTTTCAAGGCTACATCAATTGACAACACCAAAGCCAGCACCAAAGCCAGTTTTCAAGGCTACATCAATTGACAACACCAAAGCCAGTTTTGCTACGAATTAGTTGGTGAAAGAATGGTTTACACAGCAGTACACAAGAACACATCTGGGCATCTTGCTATACTAACTAGAGTGTAAGGATACATACTAGAATAATTTTCCAACTCCCCACCACTTAACCCCAACCCAGCCCCAGCCCCCGCCCCTAGCCCCAGCCCCACCCCAGCCCATCCCCACCCCAGCCCAGCCCCAACCTAACCCTAAACCCAGTGCGGCCAGCTAAACCCCAACACCAACCCTAAGGCAAACCCTAACCCCAGCCCCACCCCACAGCAGCCGAACACCAACCCTAACCCTACCGTGACCCCGACCCCGACTGCGACCGCGACCCCTGCCCAACCCCAACTCGCGCGCCATGAACCCTAAGCCCAAAATAATCCCAAAAATCTTTAATTTACCTCACCTGAACCCTAATCCCGAAGTAATCCAAAGATTTACTCACCTGAACCGCTGCTGCGCTGGGGCTGGGGCGACGACCTGAACCGCGGTGGCGACGAGAGCTGAAGTGGCGACGAAACCGGCGGTGGCGACAAGGAGAACGACGTTGGCGACGACGGTGTGGCGAATTGGGGAATTTTTCACGCACGATCGAGAGAGAGAGAAAGTGAGCGAGCGTAGGCGATCGATCTGGGATTTTGTTAAATCGATATTTACTTGCCCCTACGGATATACCCGTAGGTCCTTTGTTTGCGGCTCCGTAGGGGCAAACACCAAATTAAGAATTAATATTTTTATTCTTGGACGTCTATGCCCGTAGGAGCAACCTTTTAGCCCTACGGAGTAATCCGTAGGGCCAAACTTAAATTGCCCCTACGGATGTCAATATCCGTAGGGGCAACCCCTTATTTTACTAGTGATTGTTCACTGTTTACTCACATGATACATCGCTCATGGTTATATACTTATTTTGTTATATTCGATGCTCTGACGTTTTGGTTTTGCATGGCCCAGATTCCTTGGTAGATAAGGATTATTTCGAAAAGATTGCCGAGCAGTGATGCGTCTTATTTACTTATTCTATGGTTTAGACTTGTTTCTCTTACTGAACTATTTCTTGGATTATATTTGTGAGCTCATAAGGGACAACATGTTATTGTTCTTATTTATCCTAGGATCTTGAGACTTGATCATTATTATTGCTTCCGCTATTGACTTTTGATTATTGATTATCGTTATTGTTTTATTGTGGCAAATTGGACATGGTTAGATAGATATATTATACTATTGTGCTTGATTATTGCATGACATTCTTAATGTGACTATGCAAGGATAATTCTTTACCGTAGGTAGTATGACTGGCCGAGTCATGTCTCGTATTATAATAAATTTTGGAAAGAGAGGCGTGACAAGATTTTGTTGGTATCAGAGCCAGGTTTAGGTTAGCTGGGCTCGTACAATTTTTACTTGGGTATTGTACCCAATACATTGACCCGAAAACCCTGAATTATAGGAATATGTCTTGCCACATTATTGCATTGTCATTCAACTTCTTGAATCGTTATTTTATTGAATCTTGTTTTCCATTATTAATCCTCGTCCTTCATCCTTGATGTAACACCCGAGTTCATTTATACCAATTCCAGTTCTCGTATTTCTTATTTGTAATAATTCTTGATTTATCGTGTTTGGGTGCGAATGGTAGTTTACATTTTACATTGTATTTGACCCTACCCGCTTGCTTGAACTTGATTGATTTATATTTATAAGTTACCCTGGCTTGTTGCATTGACACGTGCATCTAGTATAAACTGCATATTGACATTTCATCTGACACCGCATGTTTTATCATATAACTTTTAAGTCACGGAAAATAAATTAAAATTGCATTTCATAGCCTGCATGATACTCCTAACCCCGTGGTAGTATCCGCGCATCTTGTTCTTGTCCCGTTCAGTGAAACGAACGTGTTTGGATGGCTACGCGCACGTGCGTGCATCCGTTCTTGTGGTTATGCTTTTTCTTTAACTGAGCATTCATTTTGAAATTTGGAAGCTGCATATAATTTTCATATTTTAAATCTGAATTTTTAGACCCGACCCGGACGTGTTTTGGAGTAAATTTGTATTTGCCAAAATCTCAAAACGGACTAATATTATAATATTATATTCTAATCTATATAATTGTTTTATATACCTTTATTTTAACCAAAATATATATTTCTATATTTTTTTAACAATCAATCCTGTACAAATCCTAACTCACCCACGCCCACTCTCTGTCTCTCTCCTCTCTCTCTTTCTTCTACTATATAATATTATTTTTCCTTTAAAATTTTCTTTAACAAACCATATCTCACAACCCACGTACTTCTCTCTCTCATCTTCTCTTTTCCCTGCCTCCTCTCGCAACCCATCGACGCGTCTCCTGCATCTTGTCGCCGCTCGCCGTCGTCGCCGTCTCCACGACCGCGCTTCTACCATTGACATCTGCTCTCCTCCTCACCCTCGTACTCACCTCCGCGCATCCCTTTCCTCTCCCGAGCCTGCACGCCCACTCGCGAAAACCCTAACTCCGCCGACCGACCATCTCGTCGGCCTTTCCTCGTCGACTTCGTCTCCCTTCGTTCATCTCTCTCTTTCCTCATCCCTTCTCCCCTGCACCCATCTCGAACCCAATCGAGCTATCTTCCCGACTCCATCAACACCAAGAACCCCACTGCACACACACCCATCGCCTCCTCACCGTCGTCGCTTCCCGCCGACGACCTCCCTCACCACCTTCTCATCTCCTCCGCTCATCCCTTCGACCCCCTTCAGTCCCAACGGGTAGAACCCAACCGAGCAAACCCCTACAACCCATAACCCTAACCTCCCCCGCACACACTTTGCCTCACCATGAAACCTATCACCGGCACCCCCTCGCCGGAGACCTTCACCTCACAATCACCCCCTTGTCTTCCTCTCTGAATCCAGTGCAACCAAACCCCACTCTTCCTCTTATTCTTCCTCTTTATTTTCTCTTCTTTTCTTTTCTTTTTTGATTCTTGATCTCTGTTTTCCGTAGTTTGCCGGAGTCGGGATCGTCGTCGACGATCCAGAAGACCCAGAGGAAGTGCCTTGCCTGGGTCATCACCCTCGTGCGTTGCTTGGACCCGTTCCGTGTGCCGTGCGTGCGTCGCGACATTTTGCCGACGTCGGACGTACGGTACATATCCGTTTCACGTTCCGTCTAGGCAAGTAAAACTTGCTACATGCTATTTAATTTATTATATACTTATTTGAATGCACATTAAACCTGTAGTTTAAATTTAATACCATAATTTCCATGTTAGCATTTTCGATGTTCCGTTATATCATTTTAGATTTATAGCTCGAAACATACCCTGTTGCATTTAGTTTTACTATACGTAGTACCAACGTCCATATGGAAATCATATAACAATTATTTGCATAGCCCACAGTACCCCTTTTAGAGTTTATACCCTATCAGACGACCGTTTGCATACATCTAGCCTAATTTATATTCAATTGCATCTCTAGATTATTTAGTACATATTAACATGATTTTAACATCCATATTTGTTATACTGTATTTATGTAATGTTGAAACTATCCCTTAAGCCCAAACTGATAACCGTGCATCTACATACCTTAATCTGTACCTGATTGCATTTCACATTGCAATGTTCCAGTTTATTGTTCTATTAGTACCCATGCTTGTTTATATATACCCATGCTTACGTTAGTTGATTATGAGCACCCACATGACACTCTGTGCACCCCTGGCATGACTTGTTACACCTATTTCTTGACACGACATGGTACCGCGCACCTCTCGACATGACATGACACCTATATACATTACTTGACTGGACCTGTTAACCATGGCTTTACCTGTTACCTAATCTTGTGTCTAATGCCGACAAACCTGACCTGTTGTCCTTATAGACTGTTCCTGTTGTCTATCCAGACAAACCTGTATCTGCCTGATCCTGTGTTGGCATTAGCTCTAGATTACTTAATACCTGACTTGAATACATATGACTTGGGGGTATGGGGAAATCAATGATGAAACCTGACTTGTAACTCGACAGTTCTATACCTGTTCTGATCAGTCTTACGGGCTAGGCCAGTCCCGGAGTGATGCTACGGACATCACTCGTCATTACCTACCATCCTTTACTGCCTTGCGGCACGTCTCGGGTTCAGCCCGAGAGTCATAGACCGTGATCCCGGGCACGCACGGGATACTATTGAGTTATATCGATGATTCATCAAATTGATTTCAAAGACTTGAGAGTAGTTAACCCAATAGACCAGTTTAGATTACTCACTGCACACTACCTTTCATTGCCCTGATTTATATTGCTGTTACACCTGCTTTACCATTTATACTCATACTTGCATGTATTGCTACCCCCTGTTTATATTATTGCTTGATGTTATGACGCGCTGACGTCTGGGTTTTGCATGGCCCAGATCCTCTATCTTTGTAGACTGATCAGGAGTATTGCCGCTGTTAGACCGAGCGGTGAAGATCCTGTTGGTATGCAGTTTTACTTTCCAGGTGTTTCATTTGTTGTATCTTTTGCTTCCGCATATTATCATTTCTTGACTCATTTCCTCATGGACATGTACTAGATAGTTTAGTTTACTTTCCTGTTCTTGATATCTCTACAGCCGTAATGTGACTGTGGAAGGATTTTTCCTATCCACAGATAGCATGGTTGGCTATGTCACGTGCCCATCTTAGCGTACTCTAGGAAGCGGGGCATGGCACTTGATTTCAAAACTATGGCAAGAAGAATCCACCAGTTCCACCTACCGACAGTGCCATGATACTTGGCGTTATGCAAGGCATGCTGGAGAATCAGTAGCGATATGCCGATTTGATCCAGCAACAGGTTGAGTTGTTTCAGGAGGGCTTGAGGATGGCCCAAAAGACTGCTACCAAAGCAGTTGAGAGGGCAACGGTTCCTAGGAATGTTCAGCAGGAGGGTACGGTTGCATATTTTAGGAGGCTCAGTCCGACAACTTTTACGGTATTGGAGGAACCACTACAGGCAGAGCAGTGGCTTGTGGATGCGGAGAACCTGTTGATTGCTACTCAAATTCTGGATGCAAAGAGAGTGGCTATGGTACACATCCAGTTGGTTAACTATACTACAGAATGGTGGCCTGTAGAGGAGACTCATTAGCGAAGCTGATCAGCTGGGCGGATTTTACCCAGAGATTCTTGGAGAAGTTCTTTCCATAATTTGGTAGGGAGGAAATGGAAGAGAAGTTCACTCGTTTGAACTAAAATGGTGGATCTGTAAATGCTCATGCGACTGAGTAGACCCGGCTCAGTCGATTTGCAGGGCCATTGGTGGCTAATGAGGCTGATAGAGCACGACGTTTCATACGCAGTCTCGATGTGGATATTCAGAAACATTTTACTATGTTGGGTTTGAATACCTTTTCTTGGGTTCTCATGGTGGCCAAAGAACAACAAAAGCTATTTTTCATGACCCGAAAATGCACATGACCGGTACAAGGATCACGTGAAGTCCAGTGAACCCCACCGTGACCCAAGTAAACCAAAACCAGGAATCTAAACCGTATGTAAGAGAAATAGATAATATAATATAATAAAATGGAGGTGAAGTTTTGAGAAAAATTTTATAAAAAGAAGTAAAGCTTGTTTAGCAAAGATATTCGAAAAACGGACAGCACTTCCTTTGTAAATTTCGAATACTTACATGAGCAAAGTAGTGGGGTGATTTGTTCCCGCAAAAAATTTTGGCCCAGAGTTTGTTGTTCCCTTATAAAAATAAAGGGAAGCCCCCACGTGCGCACCCACATGCAAAGCATGTGAGTGCCGCTTCAGATAGGATCAAATCCTATATTGGTTCCCATGTGTTAAACACATGAGCGTCTCATGTGATATCCATGTGAGCGCTAGTGCAGTCTCTTGGCAGTGCGTCTTTCGTGATATCTACGTGAATGCACATTCTAGTATCTTGGCAGTGTCTCACGTGATATCCATGTGAGTGCACATGCCGGTCGCTTGACAGCACCTCACGTGATATCCACGGAATGCTATAGGCCAACGTCTCACGTGCAATGCATGTGAGTGTTTTTTCTGATAGAATTAAATTCTATGTAGAATTAAATTATATGGGGAAATATTTCCCTGAATTTTTTAAACAAGAAAGATTTTCTCTGTTAAATAGAGAACCCTTAGATCAAAAATCCAACGGTGATTATAAAATCACAAATTGATCATCTAATAGAATTAAATTTTATCTTAGAAAAATATTTTCCTAATCTTGTTAAACAAACAAGAATGATCTTCTCTATTAAACAGAGAGCATTTGGATAAGAAATCCACCGGTGAATAAAATTCACCGGTTGATCTTTAAGATTATTTCGATTGATTATGAAATCAATCACGATCTCTCAAAATAGAGATTTTCTCAAACAGATTGATTTTTCTCTTCTACTATAAATAAGAGAAAAGAGATTAAAGCTCAGAGGAAGGAGACCTCCTATAAACTTCCACAAAAACAGAGAATTTAATTCTCAATAAAGAAGAAGATTTTTCTCCTCTCAAACCTTAGGTTGATAAAACACGGAGATAAAATTATCTTTCCTTTACCTATCATATCATATTTAAGAGTTTAACCCTTTAAAAGAACTTAGTTCTTTCTCTGGATCTGAGATCCACAAGACAAGTCTCCTACAAGATGAGGATTTAATTCTTATCGGGAAGATCTTATTCTTGAGAATCAGAGATTCATGGGAGAACAAGGTTGAAAAGAACAATGGAAGAAAGGACATGAAAAAGATTGAGTTTATACTTCAGAAACTTAGTTCTTTCATAATCAAGAACATAGTTCTTAAAGAACCTGATTCTAGATCCTCAAAATAGTGACCTTGGTGATCGTTGATGGTCAAAATACAATTAACAGAAGTTTAACTACTCTAAAAAATATGAACAGAGATTAAATCTCTAAGGACACATTGCCTCACATGATATTTGCGTGAGCGCTCAAAAGAGACCTTGAAAACAGCGCCTCACGTGATATCCACATGAGCGCTCAAAGAAGAATATGATAGCGTCTCACGTGATATCCACGTGAGCGCACAGAAGCTCATAGACTCAGCGTTTTACGTGCAATATACGTGAGCGCCCAAGGCCCATGAAGACAACACCTTATGTGCCATACACATGAGCACCCATAACTAAGGGCTCAGCACCTCACGTGCTATACATGTGAGCGCTTGAAAGACGCCAGAGACTCAACGCCTCACGTGATATTCATGTGAGCGCTACGCGACTGCGTGCTTAGCACCGCTGGATGGTATAGAAATCCAATTTTAGCCCCAAATTGGCTAAGTCTGTGAACCATAAGTTTCTTCTTTAATTTTAAATCAACTGAGCCCATATGCTCATGATATCTAAGTTGATCTTAATGTTGGATATATATGCCCTAGATGCCTTCATTGTATAGGATGCTAGGGATATGTATGTACATGACAATCTTGCTTAATATGATAGTACGCTATTTGGTTTGACTTTATCTTAACGTGTGATATATTTTACTTTGTATTTATAAACATGTTGATAAAGCCCATAGGGTGTTTGCCTGACTACCGGCGTTGTGATGGCAGTCATACTTGTGGGAGCTGGATAGTTAATAGGCACATCCTTAGATCTCCCTGGTCGCAGGAGTATCAAGACTGGGCATCGATACTCCAGAGAAGACTAGTGTATACATATCTAGACCCTGACGAGGGGCGATGGATTGGTCCCGCAGCCATTGGTGATGTACACCTAAGATTGTATACAGATGCTCACTGGGTGTGAGTACACCGGACAGGACTCGCCGAGAACTGACTGGATGATATTTATACCTAACGTCAGATAGCAGTTCTCAGGTGACATGTGTGCAGATAGTCCGTTGACTTAAGGTCATCATTTGTCTCGTGTGAGTTCCCACTGTGCTTTGATTACTACCCTACCACGGTTCAAAAGAGTCGTGCAAACAGGTTTTAGTTGGGCACAGTCCCGAGCCACGTGGAGGCAGTGAGCGACTGTTAGGGATCCGTCTCTCCCGGTATAGGGAGTTGATATCGCACAGTGATCGGTTGGTCATTACCATAAGTCCCTGGCCAGGGCTGATTGAGAATTAGTGATGGACTGATCAGTAGATTCTCGGATGGTCTTAGGCCATGCCGGCACGACTTGTATGGTTATTAGGGGTCTGACGTACACCACCCCCTAGACCATACATGCGATACTCTTAGACGAACAGACCGGACTGCGCGGATATTGTCACGGACAGGCTCAGTAGGAGTTCGGATGGGTTTCCTCATCGGCCTTCTTATCGACATCTACCTGGGGACCGTTACGTACAGCTAGTGCCGCTTGCGGTCTGTGGTTAAACCCACTGCCAGCGTAGTAGTCGAGTCTTTAGAGTCCCACACAGAGATTTCCCAACTCCAGGCGAAACGATATAGAGGTCGTACGGTTTTACGACAAGGGTTCGGACGAA
Organism: Agapanthus africanus; assembly: GCA_030015575.1. Lineage (NCBI taxonomy): Eukaryota > Viridiplantae > Streptophyta > Magnoliopsida > Asparagales > Amaryllidaceae > Agapanthus > Agapanthus africanus. The sequence goes on along the minus strand of CM057339.1, from coordinate 193,186,108 downwards.
TACGTGTTTAAACGCACGTACGACATTCGGACAGTTTTTACTAGACGGCTTTGGTTTAAGCCAGATTCTAGTATCAGGTTATTGGATTTATACAGTCTAAAGTTTTTCCGTGTTTTCACGGATAGGAGGGGCATTCTCGTAATTATACGGGAAGCTTCTAGAAGTATGGTGACTTGAGGGTTTAGGTGGCATTGTCATTAAATGATATTGTGACTCATTATGTGCGATTCATCATGTCATTAATGCATTATTAAATGCTTAATGATTCACATAGTGAATCACTCATAATGCATTAATGTAGTATGATGAATAATCTCATTTTATTCATTATGCTTCATATATCAAGTGAGAAACAATATCATGATCATTATCTTGTTCACCTTCTCTCTCCTCAAGCTCACTCTCTCTTCAAACTCTAATCCTACCACTCATGAGTTCAGATCATGGATTAGAATAGACTAAACACTCCATAACCTAACTCTATATGATCTAAGTTCCTTTGATTAGCAACTAGAGAAACTTAGTTACCTCAAGTTTGGAGGTGAAGCTTGGATTAGGGTTCTCGGGTGGATCATCTATCACTTAGAGTAGGCCGAGGAGGACATAGAGATCGAAAAGACGAAGGACACGATTCACTAGGTATAATCTCTTTACATAGTAGCTAAGAACTTCTATGGTTGTTGTTAATTATCGTTTAGCAAAGATCTTCGGTTAGTCGATGTATGCTTAAAGAACAAGATCGTTTTTCATATTTCCGCCTCCTCGCAACTCGTGGGGTGTTGCATATCGACTTACAGTGGTATCAGAGCCTCACTAAACAATAATTAACTCACTTGCAAAGTCGTATGAATTTTGAACGCAAAACGAACCGGAAAACACACGGATATCACATAGTTTCTGTCGATTTTAAAATGAGGCCTAAAATTTTTTCAGGTACCTCCAGAATAACCTACATGAAATTATAAGAACACTGGAAAAAATGGGCTCCTGAATCGGCCACTGAGCCGCGGAACCGCGGCCGATCCCACCGATCCGCCGTGGATCCACGGCCGAGTTGGAACCGATTCAGCCCAGTTTTCCCTGTGAATCTTCTGTGATGTTTTGTCTTTTCTGGAATGCTTTATTTTCTGCTCAAATTTCTGATTTACAGAGAAGTTTTGGAGTAGAATCTAATGTGTTTGATCGATCGAAATTATACGATGTTTGCTAGTTTGATTATATCTGTGAACTGTATTATGTGTTCGTAAACCACCCCTAACTGCTAGTATGACGGTTGGCAGGGGGTTGCACATATCTGTAATGTTTTAACTGTTTGTGATTATGAACTGTATTGGTTTGTTGTGATGATTAGCCGGGGTTTTGTGATGGGTTATTGTATTAATTCATTCGATGTAATTGTAATAAGTTGTAATATTATTTTTGCGGGGCACATCCAGGTTGCGGTTGTAGCCACCGTTGTATTATTTCTTTTCACTGTTTTTGCTCCTAGGATAGACCCAAGGTGGGGTGCACAAACTACTGGGTATTTCGAAGTGTTTAGTGGCCTACTCTCGTCGTTGAGGGAGACCGCTTCACTTCGGGTACTTGGCGGGTAGTTTGCCGTACCCGTAGGGGTCTGGGGTGGGGTTATGGCTATTCATCACAACTGTGTAATCCGTCTTTCGTTGCAGGCTCAAAAGAAACGCGGATTGCTTGTATATCCAATAAAGTTTATCTGTGATCTGGAATGCCTATTATTGCGTCTGACGAATGTACAATATCTATATATGATAGCTATTTAGACGTCACTTATGTTTTACACCCACACTAGCCCAGCCCCCGCTCTGCCGTTAGTTAAGTAACCTAACGGGTGATGACGGGATCCCGTGGCGAATGCGGATGGCATAAGAGGGCGTTGTATTTTCGTTATTAGCTGTAATGATAGGTTAATGATGGGACACATTATTTTTTAATGCAAAGAAAAATAAAACCTAAACTGAATCGTTGGAACAATTTCAAAACCACTCGGTTTTCTTCAAAAAGCAAATTTTTAATACAGAGCTTAAACCACTCCTTTTAATAAAGGCTATCATGGTTCCTTCGATCATATCAAGTTCACTACGTTAACGGTTTTTTGCTTAAAAACCAGCCGTAACCCTCCGTCGTTTCAAATAGACAGCACATCGTATTCATGCTATGCTTGTTGGCCTACGTCAAGGCATGTGTATGGTAGCAGTGTGTTTGCTTATTTGATGCATAAATAGATGCATTAGTATAGGACAGACGTACAACCTTGTTGGCCTACGTCAAGGGCATGTACGATGTACCTAAATTAATCAGGACAACGACGGGTAGAACTTGACTTGCGTCTTATGATTTGTTGGCCTACGTCAAGGTCATAAGAGCTTAGGGTAAAAATCACATCGGGAGTTTCAAACATAAAGGAAACTTGCAGATTTAGCATACCTTTTGGAGTGTGGTGACTAGAGTGGCTTCCATCTAGTGCATCATGCAATGATAGTTGGATCCCGATCCCACTGATGAGTAGGATTACTCTCGGAAAACTTTCTCACTTAACAATCAATGCTATAAACCAAGTAGGTGTCCAGAAAGGTGTTAGAGGGGCTACGCCTCCAGGAAAAAGAGGTTATTTAATTAAGGAACTTCGCGAAAGCCTTGGAAAACCTCCCTCGAAGTACCAACACCGGCCTGGCTGAAAGGTTAAGCAAGTATTGTGACGTGTGATTAAATCCTGACTAGTTCTTCTTTTAGGTTTTGAAGAAAGATTTGAGGGAACAGTGGGAGCCATCCTGTTTAGATAAATTGATAACCAATCTAAACTTGCAAGAGCATATGCTGAGTGTTTTCTTTTCTCTCTCTCTGGCAGCTACCATGACAGGACTAAAACTATTACTTGAAAAAAATATACTGACCGGGCAGAACTATAAAGATTGGCTAAGGAACGTCAACATTGCACTGACTTATGACAAAGTAGCATATGTTACCACCGCTGTTCCTCCCCTTATCCCAGGACCAGATTCCTCAGTTGTGGACAAGGAAGTTCACAAAACCTGGGATCTAGATTGTGAGAGAGCTAAGTGTATCGTGCTGGCGTCCATGAACAATGAACTCTAGAAACAGCACGAGCGTATAGATATTATATCCATCTTTCTCCATTGCAAGGAATTGTATGGGGAACACTCCCGTATCGCAAGGTACGAGACCTCAAGGAAACTCTTCAAGATGAGGTTAGCTCCAGGATCACCTATAGGAGAGCACGTCTTGAAAATGATCAGCCTCATAGAGGAACTCGCAAACCTGGGATGCGTGCTAGAGAACGATTTGTATATCGACTTGATTTTGCAGTCCTTTCCCCACACCTTCTCTCAGTTCGTGCTAAGCTTCAACATGCATGAAATGGAAGCTGATCTTTCAAAGCTCCTCAACATGTTGAGGGTAGCAGAGACCTCCTTGAAAAAGGAGAAGACCCCCGTTCTGTAATTGGCCAATCATCCTCTTCTAAATCTAAAACGAAATCTAAAGGGAAGAAGAAGATGAAAGCCACCAAACCGAAGGGTGGGGTCAAGAAGGTGCACGGAACGAACAAGGCAGGAAGGGTGAAGGCAGATATAAACGAATGCTATTATTGTCACAAGCAAGGGCACTGGAAGAAGGACCGTGTGACCTTCAAAGCCAAGGACAAGAAGCAAGCTGTTGCTTCTGCTTCAGGTGTGTTCGTAATCGAAAATTGTCTTTCAGTAAACTCTACATCATGGGTGCTTGATACCGTTTCTGGTTCTCACATCTGTAATTCATTGCAGAATCTGAGAAATAGTAGAGTACTGGGGACATGTGATATGACTCTCCGGATGGGCAATGGAATGCATGTAGATGCTATTGCAATAGGGGAATATCACCTAGGGTTGACTAGTGGGCACATTTTGGTGTTGTACAACTGTTTTTGTATTCCCAGTATGTTGTGTAATATTATATTAGTATCTTTGTTATCTAATGAAGGATATAATTTTGCGCTTGAAAGAAATGTCATGAACATTCTCCTAAATCAAGAACTGATTGGGTATGGCACACTGGAAAACGGCATATACATACTTAATCAACCTCAAATTTTCAATATTCAAAACACACTTAAAAGAAAGGCTCCAGATTCAAATCAAGCCTTCCTATGGCATTGTAGACTTGGTCATATAAACGAAATAAGGTTGACTAAGTTACATAAAGATGGATATGTAGATCCGTTTGAATATTCATCATATACAACTTGTCAATCATGTATCAAAGAAAAAATGACCAAATCTCCGTTCACCGGACACGGAGAAAGAGCCACAGAACTCTTGGGACTTGTACACAGTGATGTATGTGGTCTAATATCTATGCATGTGAGAAGCGGTCACTCCTACTTCATCACTTTTACTGATGACTTCTCTAGGTATGGACATGTGTTCTTAATGAAACATAAATCTGAGGCCTTTGAGAAGTTTAAGGAGTATAAAAATGAAGTAGAGAAACAAACTGGTAAAAGCATCAAGACACTTCGATCTGATCGAGGTGGAGAATACTTAAGTACCAGTTTCCTTGAATGCTTAAAAGAGAATGGAATTCTCTCTCAGCTTACTCCGCCTTATACACCTCAGCATAATGGTGTATCAGAAAAGAGGAATCGCACGCTATTAGATATGGTGTGTTCAATGATGAGTAGTGCTGAGTTGCCACTTTCCTTCTGGGGTTTTGCTCTAGAATCAGCAGCATACTTATTGAATAGAGTTCCAACTAAGTCTGTGCCTACCACTCCATATGAAATGTGGAGTGGGAAGAGACCATATCTCAAGTATATCAAGATATGGGGGTGTCCGGCATATGTTAAAAAGCATAGTCCGGACAAGCTCGAGGCACGATCGGTTTTGTGCAAGTTTGTAGGATACCCCAAACATTCAAGGGGGTACATGGTCTACCACACTGAAGAACAAAAGGTGTTTGTCGCTTGCCACATTGTCTTCTTAGAGAGCGAATTTCTTGCAAACGAAATTAGTGGGAGCGCGGTAGAGCTGGAAGAAATTCCAGAACCTCAAACTGCTGCCGAGTACATAGTGGAATCTCAGGTTTCAATAGAACCCGAAGAACCAACGCCACTACGCAGATCTAGTAGGCTTTCTCATCCTCCTGAAAGATACTATGGTTTTCTTCTAGATGGGGATCGAGAGGATTGCATCATCGATGATGATGAGCCTACTAGTTTTCAGTAGGCTATCACGAGTATTGACTCGGTGAAGTGGCTGGATGCTATGAGATCCGAAATGGAATCCATGTACACCAATAAAGTATGGACTTTAGAAGTTGCTCCTCCTGGGGTGAAACCAGTTGGATGCAAATGGATCTTCAAAAAAAAGATTGGTGCATTTGGACAAGTGGAAACCTACAAAGCTAGACTCGTTGCAAAAGGTTTTCGTCAAAGACCAGGATTGGACTATGATGAAACCTTTTCACCTGTAGCTATGGTTAAATCCATTCGGATCCTGCTTTCCATTGCTGCCTTCCGTGACTATGAAATCTGGCAGATGGACGTAAAAACAGCTTTTCTAAATGGACATTTAGAAGAGAGTGTTTACATGGATCAACCAGAAGGTTTCTTAGACAGTGGGAGCAGCGGAAGAGTGTGCAAGTTGCTTAAATCCATCTATGGATTAAAGCAAGCATCACGGAGTTGGAACATCTACTTTGATGAGACAGTCAAAGAATTTGAATTTATCAAAAATGTAGATGAACCATGTATTTATAGGAAGATTGTAGAAGGAGCAGTAGTCTTCCTCGTTTTGTACGTCGACGATATACTACTGATAGAGAATGATATCCCTATGCTACAATCAGTAAAGCTCTTCTTGTCACAGAAATTCTCCATGAAAGACTTGGGTGATGCAACCTACATTTTGAGCATTAAGATCTATCGTGATAGATCTAATAGAATGTTGGGACTTTCACAGTCCATGTATATTGACACTATACTAAAGAGATTTAGTATGGAAGATTCCAAGCACGGTAATATACCCGCTTGTCACGGGATCACCCTCTCCAAAGAGATGTCTCCAAAGACTGATGAAGAGAGGGCTCGCATGGGCATTATACCCTACGCTTCGGCAGTATGATCTATAATGTATGCGATGTTATGTACCAGACCAGATGTAGCTTACGCACTTAGTGTAGTAAGCAGGTATCAGTCTGACCCAGGTGAGAAGCATTGGATAGCGGTAAAGAACATTCTCAAGTACCTGAGAAGGACTAAGGAGATGTTCTTGATTTACGGTAATGGGGACCTCCAGGTTGAGGCTTTTACCGACTCCGGATTCCAAAGTGACAAAGATGATTCTAAATCCATTTCGGGTTTTGTGTTTACCCTCAATGGAGGGGCGGTATGTTGGAGAAGTTCCAAACAGGATACCGTCGCAGACTCAACTATGGAGGCTGAGTATATAGCTGCTAGTGAAGCCGCAAAAGAGTCTGTCTGGATGAGGAAGTTCATCTCTGAACTTCAGGTAGTTCCGTCCATTGCCAATCCAATACCTTTGTATTGTGATAACAATGGGGCTGTAGCATTAGCGAAGGAACCAAGGTCCCATCAGAAATGCAGGCATATCTTAAGGTGGTTTCACCTGATCAGGGAGATCGCGGATCGTCAGGAGATCGAGGTACGGAGAGTGGACACAAAAGACAACACGACAGATCCATTCACCAAGGCCATCCCTCAAGTCCAGTTCGAGAGGCTGTTTGAGATGTTGGGCATGCGGTACGCTAGTAACTGGATCTAGTGCAGACAGTGGGTACTCATTGCACCAATTATAGGCTTTAGTGCAAGTGGGAGATTGTTGGATATATATGCCCTAGAGGCCTTCATTGTATAGGATGCTAGGGATATGTATGTACATGACAATCTTGCTTAATATGATAGTACGCTATTTGGTTTGACTTTATCTTAACGTGTGATATATTTTATTTTGTATTTATAAACATGTTGATAAATCCCATAGGGTGTTTGCCTGACTACCGGCGTTGTGATGGCAGTCATACTTGTGGGAGCTGGATAGTCAATAGGCACATCCTTAGGTGTCCCTGGTCGCAGGAGTATCGAGACTGGGTATCGATACTCCAGAGTAGACTAGTGTATACATATCTAGACCCTGACGAGGGGTGATGGATTGGTCCCGCAGCCATTGGTGATGTACACCTAAGATTGTATACAGATGCTCACTGGGTGTGAGTACACCGGACAGGACTCGCCGAGAACTGACTGGATAGTATTTATACCTAACTTCAGATAGCAGTTCTCAGGTGACATGTGTGCAGATAGTCCGTTGACTTAAGGTCATCATTTGTCTCGTGTGAGTTCCCACTGTGCTTTGATTACTACCCTACCACGGTTTAAAGGAGTCGTGCAAACAGGTTTTAGTTGGGTACAGTCCCGAGCCACGTGGAGGCAGTGAGCGACTGTTAGGGATTCGTCTTTCCCGGTATAGGGAGTTGATATCGCACAGTGATCGGTTGGTCATTACCATAAGTCCCTGGCCAGGGCTGATTGAGAATTACTGATGGACTGATCAGTAGATTCTCGGATGGTCTTGAGCCATGTCGGCATGACTTGTACGGTTATTAGGGGTCTGACGTTCACCACCACCCTAGACCATACATGCGATAATCTTAGACGAACAGACCGGACTGCGCGGATATTGTCACGGACAGGCTCAGTAGGAGTTCGGATGGGTTTCCTCATCGGCCTTCTTATCGACATCTACCTGGGGACCGTTACGTACAGCTAGTGCCGCTTGCGGTCTGTGGTTAAACCCACTGCCAGCGTAGTAGTCGAGTCTTTAGAGTCCCACACAGAGATTTCCCAACTCCAGGCGAAACGATATAGAGGTCGTACGGTTTTACGACAAGGGTTCGAACGAATACGTGTTTAAACGCACGTACAACATTCGGACAGTTTTTACTAGACGGCTTTGGTTTAAGCCAGATTCTAGTATCAGGTTATTGGATTTATACAGTCTAAAGTTTTTCCGTGTTTTCACGGATAGGAGGGGCGTTCTCGTAATTATACGGGAAGCTTCTAGAAGCATGGTGACTTGAGGGTTTAGGTGGCATTGTCATTAAATGATATTGCGACTCATTATGTGCGATTCATCATGTCATTAATGCATTATTAAATGCTTAATGACTCACATAGTGAATCACTCATAATGCATTAATGTAGTATGATGAATAATCTCATTTTATTCATTATGCTTCATATATCAAGTGAGAAACAATATCATGATCATTATCTTGTTCACCTTCTCTCTCCTCAAGCTCACTCTCTCTTCAAACTCTAATCCTACCACTCATGAGTTGAGATCATGGATTAGAATAGACTAAACACTCCATAACCTAACTCTATATGATCTAAGTTCCTTTGATTAGCAACTAGAGAAACTTAGTTACCTCAAGTTTGGAGGTGAAGCTTGGATTAGGGTTCTCGGGTGGATCATCTATCACTTAGAGTAGGCCGAGGAGGACGTAGAGATCGAAAAGACGAAGAACACGATTCACTAGGTATAATCTCTTTACATAGTAGCTAAGAACTTCTATGGTTGTTGTTAAATATCGTTTAGCAAAGATCTTCGGTTAGTCGATGTATGCTTAAAGAACAAGATTGTTTTTCATATTTCCACCTCCCCGCAACTCGTGGGGTGTTGCACATCGACTTACACTTAGTTACATATACGATTAATGATATTTCATCGATGATATCCAAGTTGATCTTAGTCTCATATACGACTAATGATCTTTATCCCATATCTTCTAAGTTAATCTTAGTCTCATATAAGACTGACGATCCTTATATCCACCATGTTCTCTTCCCTCATATATGGAATTTGGTTCAAGGGTATATCTTTCCACACTTTTGATATACGTCGTTGTAATTCTTCAATATTTTCAGAGAGATGGTGGGTCCTAACAGACAACAACTCCTCCTTTCTCGTCCCAACTTGATGAAAGATATGAGATTTCATTAAGACAGGGAATGTCCTAATCCTCATATTGATACACCACATATTTATATACTTCCATATTGATGTGCACACCTCATATTGATACGCATCCCATATAGATGCATATCTCATATTGAGCTCCGACTTTATATATATATATGTATATGTATATTTTTGAAGGAAACATAAATGCCTTCAAATTAGATTGCACCCCAATATTAGGCACATTCCATGTTACCATCGTTCACTTCGCCACGTAAAATATACATGTGCGTGTAAGATGAAAGATGGACCAAAACGTCCTTAAACTAATACTTCGTCCCGAACATGGGAATGTTGGACCGAAATGTTCTTAAACTAATATTAGACCGCGATTTCCTTAAACTAATATATATTTGGCCCTACTGTTGATCTCCTTATTGATCCCCGAATACAATCCACAGGCATAAACAAGCCATATTCCATTCCATGTTCCCATGGACTGTGATGTCCTTAAACGATTATGTTTTGCCCTATGGATTGTCTCCATATTGACTACCGTATACTATTCTTGGGCTATTCATATATGATCTAATGATCAGTCGAGCCCATATGCTCATTGTTCCTAAGTCAATTTTAGTCTCATATAAGACTAATGATCTTTAGATCAAACCCAAATATCCTATGAACTTATGGATGTTGGTTCCTAGCGCCCTAGTCACTGTCCGCGGTGGTTGCGGAACGAAATACTTTGGCTTTTTAAAAATCCGGCGCTATAAAACATTACCTAGAATCAAACCAAATATCAAAATTAGCTAGCTAAAGAGATCTAGCTACTGTGATGAGAAGTTATACCTAAGGCACGTGTCCTTCAGGTCTTCACTCCTCTTCTCCGGCTCCTTGAGGTCTCCTGGACCAACCTCAATCTTCGGCCTTCTTGATCCTAGATGATTCACCTGAAGGTCTTTGATCCAAGCTCATACCTTTAAAAGAAGTAAACTAGGCAAACTAGTTTGCTAATCTAGCTTGTTTAGTTGATGTGGTGATTTTTAGTGGTAATTTTCTAGCTTAAAATCCTTGTCTCTTAACACATGATAATGGTAGGGTTTGGAGATGAGTGTGAGCTCTCAAAGATGAAAGAGAAAGGCAAGTAAAGAAAAATGATTCTCACTTGAGAAGAAGAATGGCTAAGTAACTTTGTATGAAGTATTTTTTCTTTATTTAAAAAACACAACCATACTCCAATAGTGTTTGCAATGAATGCCATAGCCATGCTTCATCCATGCCTCCCTTTACCACCTCATTTTCTATTTTCAAGAAATAGAAAAATAAGCATGATGAGGTGTCATCTTCTAGAAGGTATTTTGTATAAATACAAAACACTTTCTTCCGTATATATACACCCGTATTTATACCAAAATATGAATACCCAAGAGATAGAATAATACCGCTAAAACAATACTAGTATTAAATCAATATCTGATTTAATGAACCGGCTTAATCCTAAGCCCGCCAGTATTATCAACCGTCCGATCGAAAATCTGGATAAAAATAGAATATACATATCGAAATATATATACGTAAATTATTAAATCAATACTTGATTTAATAATCCGGCTTAATTCTAAGCCGGCTAGTATTATCATTCGATTGGAACCCTGCTCGATCAAAAACCTAGATGGCACTAGAATATACACATCGAAATGTGTATATGTAAATTATCAAATCAATATTTGATCTAATAATCTGGCTTAATCTTAAGCCGGCTAGTATTATCATTTGATCGAAACCCTACACGTATAAGTATACGACCACCATATCGTTTCGCCTGAATCAGAGAAATCCTCTGTGTGAGACTCTAAAGACCCGACAGTACGCTGGTAGTGAGTTTAACCATAAGCACGTCAGCGGCAATAGCTGTACGTAACAGCTACCCAAATACCTGTTGAAAAGAAGGCCGACGAGTAAGCTCATCCGAACCCCTACTGAGCCTATCAGTAATAATCTCCGTATAGTCTGGTCTCTTCGTCTAAGAGTATCGCATTGTGGGTCTAGGGGATGTTAAACTTCAGACCCCTACTGACCTGATAAGTCATGCCGATTTGGCTCAGGACCAATCCGAGAAACTACTAATTTAAGCACCGGTAAATCTCAACTGTCTTGGCCAAGGTCTTATGGTTCTGACCAACCGGACACAGTGCGATATCGACTCCCAATACCAGGAGAGATGAATCCTTGACAATCACTCACTGTCACCATGTAGCTCGGGACTGTACCTAACCAAAACCTGTTTGCACGACTCAGTAGAGCAGTGGTAGGGTAGTGGTCAAAGCACAGTAGGAACTCAAACGAAACAAGTGATGATCTCAGGTCTAAACACTAACCTGTACTTATGTCACCTGAGAACCGCTATCTGACGATATGTATAATACCATCTAGAGGTTCTCGGCATGCCCGTCCAGTGTTCTCACCCCCAGTGAGCACCTGTATACAATCTTAGGTGATCACACCAATGGCTGTGGGACCAACCACCGCCCCTCGTCGGGGTCTAGAAACGTATACAGAAGTCTACTTTGGAGTATCATTGCCCGATCTCGAAACTCCTACGAATTGGGACCTTTAAGGATGTGCTTATGGACTACCTAGCTCCTACAAGTATGATCGCCATCATCACGCTGGTAGTCAAGAAAAATCCTATGGGCTTTATCAACATGTAACCGCCATATGTTATATTAAATATAACATATGCACATGTTAAGATAAAGTCAAACCACAATAGTATACTACTGTATCGTGTCTTTATCAATATGTGCAAGCAATATAAAGTATCAATAGAAATAAATACACATATCAAGATAAAGACAACTCAAATAATATACTATATACAACTGAGCAACATTATTTTGTACATACATATCCCTAGCATCCTATACAATACAAGCCTCTAAGACATACATATCTAACAATGGAACTCATTTATATGAGATCTACGTCCTAAGTTCAAAACCCCAAATCTAATATACGGATTTGGACTAACCCACGCCTTATGAGCATGACAAGATTAGTCTCCGTATACAATCCAAGGACAACCTCATAATAAACAACTATAACACGACACGAAGTGATGCATATGGAGAAGGTGAAAGTTGTTATCGCGTTTGTTGGGGTAAAAAATTACACCCCGCGGTCGAGATCAACGAGTCAATAAGTCAGAGTTAAGGCCCGAAAAGTAGGTCTAGACCCAAGCCCGAATCTAAATCAAGTGGGCCTAAGCCCGAACCTAATTCTAAGCAAGCAGGTCCAAGCAGGTCAAGTGGGCCATGCCCAAGTCAAGCCCGAGCATGAAAACGCCGGCCCCTTATACTAAAGGAATAATTATCAAACAATAAATAGGTTTGATGTAATTTTCATGCATAAATGTCAAATAAATGGGAAAAAACCCAAAGTTTTGTAAAGCCCATGACTCATGTGCAAAAAGAAATAAGCATATGGAAATGGGATGAGCAAAATGCAATTTTGTAAAGCTCAAGAGGTTATGTGTAAACTTGTAAGCCTATATAAGGCAATATTATGATGAAATGAAACAACAATTCATTCCCTTCAAAAATATTAAGGTATGTGCCTCTATCCCCCCTCTCAAGTTCTTCCTCTTCATTTCCAATTAAATCAAGAGCTTAGCTCTCTTTTTCTCAAAACTAAATAAAATTTCACCATAAACCCATTGAAAGAAAGTTCAACTCTCATATCAAATCCAAAAATGGAAGATTTTTACTATCTTCTTCTTCCTCCTCAAGATCTAATTTAAGAGAAGGAGATGAAGAGAAACCCACCTCCCAAAAATCTATTAAGAGAAGAAAAGGAATCTCTTTTCATCACTCAAAATCCAAATCTTAGAATTTCAATAGAACCCATTTGGGTTTCTTCTCAAAAGAGAAAAGGGGAAAATCTTTTGGAGTTTAACTTTACCAAAATTCTTTTGGGATTTTAACTCCATTTAAAATTCTTTTGGAGTTTAACTCCACTTTAAACTCTTTTGATAGTTTAACTCCATTTAAAATTATTTTGGGAGTTTAACTCTAAAATAAAACTTTTGGGAGTTTAACTCTAAAATAAAACTTTTGGGAGTTTAACTCCATTTAAAATTCTTTTGGGAGTTCAACTCCAAATCCAGGAGTTCGACTTAAAATCCGGTCCACGCAAATCGGGCCCGCACCCGCGGCCTCGTCTGTGTCCGCATGAGCGTGCGTGCCGCGCTTGCCCCCACACTTGTAAAAAAAATAAAAAAAAATCATTTCTTTGGAAAAAAAATCTTTTGTCGCAAATAGAATAAAAAATGAAATGAACATGCCCTTCCGTATTACTTTCAACACCAACATCTCATATTGAGTTCGCATGACTAGTTTGACTTATTAATCGGAGGTTCCCTCGCTTCTAAGGCAAGGGGTAATTAACGACAATTTAGTCCACGGCTGCCGGAAATTCGGATCCCCATAATCAATAAACCCCAGCCTACCCCAGGCAGAGAGAATCTGTACATGCTTGACAAGCGTATGCATTTCCATTTCAATGGGGTGACGAAAAACACTCTACAACATTGCGTTAACGTAATTAACTGTATGGGCTTGCACCTGTAGGGAAAGCGTCCCCATAATCAAACCCCCCTCACAAATGAGGGGGAATCTGATAAGTCACGCTATATCGGCCGTATCTATCCAAACCTCTGATATACGGTGTTATAAATCAATTTGGCATTTTAGGAGAGTTGGATAGATATGTGCATATAGTAGCTGCCCCCAAATCCAGGTAAGGCATTTTATCCCAGTTCGTTTCTATATTCGGCGGTAAACAAACCCTGTACAATGATAAATATATAAAAGCATCCCCACATAGGAACTAGCTCGACGCCCACACGGCGGAGACCAAACCACACAATCTTATACAACGCCAAAAGGCGAAGATCAATAAGCAGAAAGTAAATAACACCATATGTACATAAAGTCAAGCCGACTCCACACGAGTTAGACTGCAACAACAATACAACATCTAAGGTTTCGGTCCAATACACTAGACTTGGTTGATGGAGTACTTCTAAGTACAAAATAGATACAAGGCAAAAGCCTAATCAAATTCTAACCCACCTACCTCAAAAGATAGATGCAATTACGCCCAAAGAAAGAAAATGTGCCAGCAAACCTCTACTGATCCAAACGGTCAAACCTATAAGAAATTATAACACAACGGGGGTAAGTTTCCAACTCGTGAGTAGAATTCGCATAACAAGATAGAAGTCGCATGGATAAGTAGTGAAATAACTAATTCCTGATAAACATGTACATCAAGGAGGGTGCATAATCATGCATCGAACTAGAGTTCGATGCGAAGAAGAACAATAATAGTGACCCCTCATGTACAACTCATTTACCGCTATTCTAGCATGTGAAGTATGTAATATGTGTGGTTATCATGTCATCAAGAATAATTTTACATCTTGTCCGGTACGTGCATATCATAACCACAAGCATATGAAAGTATGTGAGTCATGAAAGTAATATGCATAATTGCGTAATGAAACGATAACAATCATCATTCGTCAATAACTCAACTGCATATATATACAACGATGTTAAATTACTATCACCGTAGCCGTAACGCAATATCTATAGCGCACGTCCAAACGTAAACACAATCAAGATTATAATACGTATAACACGCATCTATGTGTAATCATATAAAAGTAGCCGAAAAGTGTATACAAGTAAAATCCTTTTAAAATAGTCGTATGTATATCACGACATAAGTAGGGGACGCTAATTTATGAAGCAATATAAGCATTTTGTTTAAATATACGTAACACATTTTGGAAAATAATTTTAAGGGTTTTCTTTTGAATGATTCTTTTGTCGATCATAGACACGGGAAAAACTAGTATGACTATAGTTCTTTTAAGAACCCTTTTAATATACATTGATATGTGAAAATATTATTTTAGGTACTGTCTCTTTGACTAGTCCTATTCGGTTACTATATAGCATAATATATCTCATTCTCGGCAGGGTATCTATAATGATCCTGAAATAATCTTAGAGGGGGCGGGGGTGAATAGGATTATGGTACCAATTACCACAAAAAAAATTCTACTAGCAAAATAAATAACAATGTAATTAGCTAGCAAGTAAGATAGAGAAAGAGATATTCAAACTCAAACACAAGTGTTTTTAGAGTGGTTCGGGAGATTCCCTAGTCCACTTTCTTTAGATGTATGAGCCCGTTCCACTATCACGTCTCCGATGAGACTTTCATGTTGCCCACTAGCAACAACAACCATGTCTCTTGACACCTGAGAGACTCTCTTCAACCGCACTCTCCTCCCTTATAAGAAACCTCTCGCACTCAAGAGATTTCACAAAAAAAAGAAGTAGAAAATTATAATCCAAGAACTCTTTCAAGAGTTTACAATTAAGGCTCTAGAATATTTCGATGGAGTATTTGATTTGTAAATTAAAACTCAAGTACTTTCTTTTGTGATTTGGTTGATAGAGATGAACTCAAGAAATGAATGCTATTTTTCAGAATAGTTGATCTTCAATGAATGGAAGAGTAAAGCCCTTAAATACCCCAATCCAAAAACTAAAACATTACAAGCATTTATTACGGCCAGGCTGTCAAACCGACGTCTGAAGGCAAATAAAGACTAGCCATTATAGTATTTAATGCACCGTAATGGTCATATTTTTCAAATAATTATTTCTTCATACGTTTGTTAAATAAGGTTCAGATGAAAATCAAAGAAGTCAATTTGAAGACATTGAAAAACAGACGTTTGAAGAAGAACGAAACCGACGTCTGAAGAAGAAAATATTTTCATCCAAAATGACCTTCAGACGTTTGTCTAAAGTACCTTCAGACATTTGTCTTAGAATTTAGAAGTTAGAAAACTTAAGTCCAAGAAAGGCAACTAATGTCTGAAGAAGACCGAGACAGACGTTTGTTTTCAATCAGAGAATTCAGCTTAGACGTCTGTTTTTCACGACAGTAGTTTTTTTTGTTCAGACGTTTGTATAAAAGAACTTCATACGTTTGTTATGAAGTATGTCAGAAATTGTGCATATTTTGAAAACAAAAACTGACGTCTGAAAAACACTAGGACTGATGTCTGACAAAGGATTTCTCAGAAAACTTTGAACTTGTGAATTTGAAAATCATTTTGAATGAAATCCTTTTTAAACTTTTGGCTAATAAATTCATGCATGCAATAGTGTGTGTTCTTGACTTTATATGCTAATCTTATAAACGATAAAGTACCTATATCGATTTTCTAGAGATTACACTTATAGCTCGAACCCTTGAATTCTTTAAACTTGGAATTTGGCTTCTTAGCTTCTTGAAGCTTGAATATGATCTTTGAGGAGCTCTAATCCATTATCTTCCAAGTTCCAATAGATTTACCGTTTTAGCTCAATTTTCTCCATCCTCCATCTTAGGCTTGTGTCGTTTGATATCCTGAAATTTTTCTCAAATACGACCAAACTCATATACAATGTTATGAAAGAATCAATAGTAAACACAAGTATATATCTATTAATATTGTATAACATCATCAAAACTAAATAATAGGATTATGGAAATCCAGAAGTCATTAATCTCCCCCTTTTTGATGATGTCAAAATATTAATAGATGAAATATATTGATATATTAAAGAAATGTTTGAAACTTCAATATATTGATATGGGGACCTATTATTTTCCCCCTTTTTGACATAATAAAAAATGGTGTTATAAGAAGTTAAACGTTTGAATTGCTCCCCCTGAACACATGCGTACATTCAAAAATAAGTTAAATGTTTGAATAACTCCCCCCTAAATGTATGCATAGAAAGCTAATAGGAGTTGATATGGTAAGAGTTAAAATTAACGTTTGAATAACTTTCAAAAAAGCATTTGGCTCATATCAACAAGCATGTATAAAAGATAAGGAAGAGCAAGTGATACATGAAACAATAACTATATGCAAGATATATTCAAGTTCTAATATGATATAGTTGCAAAGATGAGATAAAAGAATATGCAAGAATGGATTTGCTCATCTTTTAGTATTGAAGGCCCTAAACACACTCCGCTAGACCCTAGGATATGTTAGAAACAACAAATCCATAATTGGGTCCTAAAGAGGGTTGCAGAGACCGTTTTGGCAAGTTGATACTAAAGCACAACATTAATCAATTGAACACATATTAAGCTCTCCTTTAATATAAGCAAAACATGCAGCATCAAGGGGTTTTGTGAAGATATTGACCAATTGGTGTTATGTAAGTATGTGGTCAATAATGGCGTCCTCCTTTTCATGATGATAGCGAAGAAAATGATAGCGGACATCAATGTGCTTGGTGCGATTATGTTGGTTGGCATTTTTAGGCATGTGTATCGTACTCGTATTATTATAAAGAATAGGAATATGATCAGCAAACATATCAAAGTATTTTAGGGTATACTTCATCTATAGGATTTAAGCACAACAAGCACCTGCGGTAATATATTCCGCTTCGGCCATGGAAATAGCAATCGAGTTTTGTTTCTTGGATGCCCAAGAGACTACAAAATTTTCAAGAAATTGACACGTTCCACTCGTGCTCTTACGATCTATTTGGCTCCCCGCATAGTTCACATTCGAATAAGATTTAAAATTGAATTTTTTTCGGATACCATAAATCTAAACCAATCGTTCTCTTAAGATATCTAAAGATTCTTTTTATCGCACTTGGATGTGATTCTTTAGGACACAATTGGAAACCAGCACACAAGTAAACACTAAACGTTATATCGGGTCTACTAGCGGTTAAGTAAATTAAACTATTAATCATACCACGATATTTAGTGATGTCCACATCTTTACTGGATTTATCTTTTGAAGCTTTATTGTACTGGCCATATGAGTGTTGCTTGGCTTTGCATCCTTAAGATGAAACTTCTTGATAAGCTTCTTCGTGTACTTTGCTTGATTAATGAAAATACCATCCTTGAGTTGCTTGATTTTTAGCCCAAGAAAATAATTGAGTTCACTCATCATGTTCATTTTAAACTCTTTTTGCATGCTATGGTCAAACTCCTTATATAGAGATTCATTAGTAGATCCAAAGATAATATCATCAACATAAATTTGTACAAGTAAAATCTCATCATTTTTCTTTTTAATAAAATGTGTGAAGTCAACCTTACTGATTGTTCGAGCATTTTTTTATGTGCGCTACGCTAAGCGTTCTATATGTTCTACTTACCGCAATTAAGACGGTATCGTTTGGTAGCTAGCCGGTTGAGTACGGGTCGTCCACTGGGAGATGGTTCATATATCGTTCTTATTTTAGACGATTCAATTAAAGAATGTATATATATGTTCAAATCTATCCTAAGTGTTCGTATTTTATGTTCAAGTAAACTTGTTAGGGTTAGGGTTGATTAGTAGAGTTAGGATCGGTCTTGTGCTTGTCTTTTGCCATTCTTGAAATGATATTGGGATAATCGGAAGTAGCGGAGATTAGGAGTATATAGACATGGGATTTGCGAGTTTAAGCAAGCTTTCCAATGCTAAATCCATTCTTAGTGCCCCTTGTCTATCCGCTACATGCGCTTATTACCAAACCTAGACCAAACATACGAACCATGTATCCAATTAGGTCACAACTACATGTCATGTTGTAGTGCGTCCAAAGGACTTCTCGACTTAGGTCGCGGTTATATGTCACTTATAGCACGCCTAAGAGAGGGAGTTGTATTTGTTTGGTCTAGCTTCATTTTAAAGTGTTTGGCGAAGAGAAGCACAAGAGAGTTTTCCATCCCTCATTCTAATCTTCCTTAGCCCTAATAAGTGTGAAATTTATTTACACATTAAAAGAAAAATGAAACAAGAAAGAAGAGAGGAAAGAATGGAAAATACGATTTTACAAATGATAACAAGCTAACTACTTGGGCCCTCACCCAAGTAAGGGACTCCATAGAGTATCATGGCTTGAAAAATATGGATTAGAAGAGAAGAAAAATAAAACAAGAAAAGAAATCCAACAACTACTTTAACAACAACAAATAAAAGTTACACTAGGAATTAAAATTACAATACAAGAATTTAAAAATACAAGTTAATTAAAACCCTCATCTTCATTAATCTTCCACTCAAAAGCTTCCACTACAATGTCATGAAGAATATATAAAGAAGAAGAAGAAGCTACACACTAAATTATACTAAATCCTAGAACATAAAAGCATTCCTAAGTTGGGTCAAAACTGGAGTATTTATAGGCAGATAAATGAAACCCTATGACTAGATTCTGAGCTCCTATACAATTACCAAACTACCCCTAAAAGTTGGTCGGGAGATGACATGATTTGGCTGCGGAACTGCCGCCCAAAAGGTCTATTGACCGCGGTTCCGTGGTCACTTGGAGGGATTAATGCATCGTTTTTCTTAGGCTTCCTCATGTTGCTTTGTTCTTCTGTTTGACAGGTCTAAAATTGCAAAATGGTTCCAAAATATCTTCAGATTTTCAACAGTCCAAAATGGCTACACTTTTAATCTTTCTGACTTTGATCTCTCTTGATCTCCGCGCACCTCTTGATCTTTGTGCTACCCCTCTCGTGCTCTGTGCTTGTTCGAGACACGAATGACCACTGTTATTTATCTTGTCTCTTGAACTGGTAAGCGACACTGGACGGTGTAGATGACCGGAACCCGGATTTTATCTGTTTTTGGTAGATGTTCTGGATTTTGGTATAACTGTGGAGATTTTGCGTGATTTGCGTTATTTTGGACTAGGAATCTGTAACCTGTAATCATGTAGCAAATACAGATCAAAAGCATCTACCTATAAATAAACGAGCAGAAGAATGTGCGGTATTAAATGCAATATTCTATTGTGAACAAATACCCCCAAACTTATCTTTTGCTCGTCCCGAGCAAAACCATTTATTCTTAAAAAGTCCTAAGCTCACTTTCGTAGGCATCACGGTTGTGCTTAGCATGTGCTGGCCGTTAAATCTCTAGGTGTCCCTAGTAGGAGGAGTGTTGTCTCATGAGGGTTTTCAGCGGATACTACCCGCAAAATCCCGTTAAGCTAGTTTCATAAGTTAACCTTGATTCTAATCCTACGATTTAGTATCTAAGTTAGAAACTCTATCATCCTAGGTTAGAAATATCCATCCCTTATCTTTCACACCTCCTATTTATTCAACCTAAAATCCTATACGTTTTGACAGTTTAGAAAGATCTCAGTTTTTCTTGAGTTTTCCTTCTAAAGCCCAGTCTCCAATTCGGAATTTTTATCATCTTTATGGAAAATATAAGACTTATTTTTTATCCCTATCTTTCCTCCAAACATCGATTGTAAACCCCTACGTGTGTGTAAATTTCACCCATACACTCAAGAATTTGTTAGTTATATGTATGCCCTAGAGGCCATTACTGTACATAGGATGTATATTGTAATGGATGCTGGGACATATATAGAGAGGACTTTCTTGCTCGACATGATAGTATGCTATCTGGTTACTCTTTACCTTAACGTGTATACTGATTGTCTCTCTGTTACATGTTGGTGAAGCCCTTAGGATATGTACTTGACTACCTGGACTATGATGCAGATCATACTAGTGGGGACATGGTAGTCCATAAGTACATCCTTCAAGGTCCCTAGTCGTGGGTGTATCGAGACGGGGCATCGATATACCAGAGTAGACTAGCGTATACCTTCTCGACCCATACAAGATGGGCGATGGATGATCCCATATCCATTGGTGTTTGACATCAGAGATGATATACGGGTGCTCAGTGGAGACTGGGTACACTGGACGGACTCGCCGAGAACTCCCAGATGGTATTATACCTTACGTCAGATGGCAGTTCTCTGGTGACACTGGTACAGAGTAGTCTGTTGACCCGAGATCGTCATAGAGTCTTGTGTGGTTCCCACTGTGCTTTGATTTCCACTTTACCACGTCCAAGAGGGCGTGCAAAACGGTGGTCTTTGGGTACAGTCCCGAATCACATGGAGGCAATGAGCGATAGGAGGGGATTCGTCTCTCCCGGTATAGGGAGTTGATGTTGCGCTGTGTTCGATTGGCTATAACCGGAAATCCCTGGCCAGGGTTGCTGAGATTTACTGGTAAGTGTTACCTGTAGTTTCTCGAACTGTTAAAGACCTCATATCGACACGACTTATCGAGCTATTGGGGTCTGACGTTTACCACTCCTAGGCGAGATATACGACATATCAGACGACGAGACCGGACTGTACGGTAAGTGTTACTGGTTGGATTCACAGGAGTGTGAGCGGGCTTGCTCGTCGATCTTCTGATCGCTCAATACCCGGGTGGCCGTTACGTTTAGCAGACCGCTTGCGGCTTGTGGGTGTTTGATATGATCATCACCTGCTGCCGGCGTATTGACGAGTCTTTAGAGTCCTACACAGAGGTTTCCTGGCTCAAGCGAAACGAAATAGGAGCGCATATGAGATATGTGCGGGACCGAGAATAATGCGTGTATGTGATACCGTATTTAATTCTCGCGAATTGTATCATTGGTCGGTTATATGTGATATAGCCGGGTTACCGAATCAAGTGTTGATTCGATACATTGATACACTTTATATTAGTCGGTTATATGCGATATGACCGGATCGTTAAATCAAGTGTTGATTTAATGATTTAATGTATAATTATATATTTGATATATTACTTTACATTAACTAGTATTTGTTCACTTTAAATGGATTTTCTCACTTGATGTGCACATTGTATATGTGATATACTTTTGTACACTTAATTGTATCATGTTTGATGATACATGCCTACTTAGTTATGTGTATGATTAAACCATGGTTGTGTAATGGTTAGGGTTTTGATTTACTTATTCATTTATTTTGTTTATTTATTTTTGCAAAATAAATGAATGGTGGCTTTTTTTGTTTGCTAGTTGAAGCTTCATGAAGCTTTGACTAAGTGACCATTTTTGTTTTCATGCTTAACCCTAACCATTCCACTTAACCCTAGTTCATTCTCTACACTTGACCATGGTTGCTATATGATAAGTATTCCTTTTATTTTCTATTTTGGAGAATACTTATGATATTCTTTCTTCTTCTTCTTCAACAAAGAAGAAGCTTGCAACCATCAATGGTGACTTGAGAAAAAGAGTGAGAAATCCAATTCTAAAGTGAACCCACTTCCTATTTCTTCATCCTCTATCACTTGCCAAGTAGTATAGGGTGTTTTCTTCACAAGTTTCTTGACTTGGTGAAGTTGGAGCTTGATCTTGTGTTGCCTCGACGTAGATCATCTTCGGCATCGAAACCGACGACCTAGCCCGCCCATTTCTCCGATGAAGCCGATGCTAGAGTCCGGGATCCGATATGGACAGCAAGGGGACTTCATCACGGAGCCATGGAGGTGGAGGACCGGATCTACAAAGGTTGTATTTCCGTTTACCCTTTAGTTAAGTTGTTAACTAGTTGCATGTTTCGCCTAAATTCTAGTCAACGATCCGTATTAGGGTTTCTCGGCACTTGTAAAATTTGAAATTGGCATGGTTGATGCCTTGTGAGACCTCATTAGTGTGCCTAGGAACCCTACAGTGGTATTAGAGCCTAGCTAGAGCCTTAGGCGATGCGTAGACGACGTTTGAAATCCTAACGAACATCGAAACCCTAACTCAAATTGCTCTCTGGAAATTTTCTGGAAATTTGAATTTTTGTGAATTAAAAATTGCCAAAAAATTCAGCAGGGAATTCTATGAGTTACTGTGAAGCACGTGATGCTTACTCGACCAAAGAGCCGCGGAACCGCGGCCCCACCCTGGGTTTCGCGGCGGTTCCGTGGCCATTTTGGTGAGTTAGACCACGTGGCTTGCACAGTAATTCTTGCCTTGAAGTGCTGAGTCTTCTGGAAATTTTTATTTTTTACTCAACAGTTGAGTTTTTCTGGGGTTGTTTTGGGGATTCGATTATTCGATCGGATTGTCTAATTTTGTCTATGTGTTTTCGGGATATTTTAGAATATGTTAAAAAGTTCGACCAGATATAAATACCCAATTTTTCCCCTGTCGGGAAATTTCCAAGTGTTGGATTTTTCCGTGGTTTAAAGACGTTCTGAGTAGTGCAAGTAATGCGATGGTCCCTCTAGAAGACAACAAACCTTAACTCGATTATGTGACCGTCTTGAACTGCTTTTTGAACCTTCGGGTTTGGGGCAGTACGGCGTGCCACATGTGAGGCGTTGGCTTGACCCTTCTACGGCTGGACCGTTGGTACTGAGGCATGAAGTGAATGTTTTTAAACTTATTTCATGTGTTGAGCTATTTCGGGAAAACTTGGGTGTTTGAATGTTCGATCGGAAAGTTTAACATTTTCTGTTTATCTGGAATGTGATACAATATTTGGAATTTACAAGTAGTTATGAGATAACTGAATGAATGTTATAAACATAGCACTTTAGTCTCATTTGATCGGTTGCCACGGAATTTTGATGAGTTCAAAAGTCCGTCGCAATCACGTAGTGTACGCGGATATTCGCCGATAAACTTTATAGACAGCTACACCCCTTAGCCTCGACCAAGTGACTGTAGGAGAACCCCGTCGCCGAAAGCATCCGTTCGGGTGCTCGCGGCAGCGGTGTTCCGCCTTGGTGCACTTCGTCGACAGTATCGGGGGTGCGGCTGTCTACTAAAGTGTGCGACGAGCATTCGATCAGGATGTCGGGAATTCTGTTGAATTGCCCGACTTGATATTGAAAAGTGTTTTCGATATAGAGACTAAAATGCGGGGTTTATAATTGTTAGGCATGTGATGTCTAAGGAATTCATTTGGTCAGGCATGCGATGTCTGAGGAGATTGCGGATTCCAACTGTTGTAGTTTTACACTTTCTTTTCTGTGACCGTAAGTGTAATATGTGAAATCGCCGGTTTCGTTGCTATATGTCAACGACAATTGGGATGCGCATATTTACTTACGTTGATGACATGTGATGTTATGTGTTGCTGGATATCTTATATTGGATCGTCGCGTTTGAATAGCCGGGTTTTTTTTATATGAGATGAGTGTTTTTCATTTTCATTCATGTAAAAACTTGTATGTAATATTCTTTTATTAGGGCACTTCCAGGTTGCGGAAGATGTCACCCTTTGTACATTATTTACTTTTCCGCACTAGGATAGACCCAAGGAGGAGGGCACAAGTAACCAGGTTCTGGAGTCCAATAGGAGACCAACTCGAGGAGTCGAGTCCGGGTCTCCTAACTCTAGAATTGGTAGGGTTGCTTGCCGCTCTCGTAGGGGTCTAGGGGTGCGGGTTTGGCTATTCATCGCGACTGTGGAATCCGTGTTTTATACTGGCTCGTATTGAAAACACGGACGTCCTAGTATATCCAATATTTCATATGATATTTTCTGCTGCGTTATCTGTGATGTGATCATGTGATGTTCTGTGATAGATACAGTATATAGTATATATGATATATTATATAGACGTTACTTATGTTTTGCACTCGCGCTAGCCCTGCCCCGCTCTGTCGTTAGTTACCTAACCTAACGGTGCATGAGGGGACATCGAGACGAATGCGGATGGCATAAGTGTACGTCGTATTTATCTATGATGTTTAGGTACTTAAATGATGGGACTTCATTAATGTGATTAATGAAATAAAAGAAACCTAAAGATGTTATAGAATCGAATTTCAAAATAAAACAGGTAGCTACAGTTCTTGCTTTGCATCGCGGTGTTCCTTGTAGAACATCCTGCACCTTATTCGATGAGGAAAGGACCGAGATCCCTTCACCGGGAGTGACTCCTTTAGCAATAACTGGTAGATGCTACAACTCTCGGTTTGTCTTTTGATTGCTTCTATAGTTTCTGCTTTGCACAGCGATATATATGATATATCCCGCACCTCATTCGACGAGGAAAGGACCGACGATCCCTTCACCGGGAGTGACTCCTTTAGCAAAACTAGAAAAGCCTCAAAGACATTCCATTTCAAAATTTATTCGATCCTACAACGATATCAAGTTCATTACGCAATAGGTTTTCACAAAAACCTGTCGTAGCCCTCCGTCATTTCAGATAAGTACTAGTTAGTATTCGTGCTGCGGTAGTTTGGCCTCCGTCAAGGCGTAGTGTACGGTAGCTAACTAGTGCTTATCTGCTAGCATATGATGCGATTGGATTAGGGTATTCGTACGGCGTTGTTTGGCCTCCGTCAAGGGTCGTGCGGGTGGGTTTAATTCAATCAGGAAATGACGGGTTGAACTTGACTAGCGGACTATGGGTAGTTTGGCCTCCGTCAAGGTCATAGGACGCTAGGGGCAAAATATTATCGGGAATTTCAAGTGTTGAAATTTGCAATGAGATTGCATATCTTTTATGAGATAGTTGGATCCCGATACCCACTGCGAGTAATTGTTACTCCTGGGAGAGTTTTACACATTACAATTAGCCGATCAAGTAGGTGTCTAGAAATGTGTCAACGGGGTTACGCCTCTGGGAAAACGAGGTTTACTGTAATTAGGTCCGTGCGAAAGCACGGGGAACCTCCCTCAAAGTACCGACACTGGCCTGGCTGAAAGATTGGAAAACTTGTAGTGTGTAATTAATCCCGGCTAGTCTTTCCTTTTAGGGTTTGAAGGAAGATTTGATAAAAAGCAGTGGGAGCAATCCTGATTAGATAAAATAATAACCAATCTGATCTTGCAAGAGCGCACGCAGAGTGTTTTCTTCTCTCTCTCTCCTGGTAGCGACCATATCACGCCTTAATCAAGATAATAATACGGATAATTGACCGAACCCGCTTGTTATACTGAGCTGGGGAACGTTGGTCCCGCTCTAACTTATAATTGTTATAAGACAGAGCAGAAAATTGGGGAATACCAGATTTCCCATGCCGCCCAAACGAAGAAAGTGCATATGATGCATCTTCTTCGGGTGTGTTCGTTACATAGAACTGTTTCTCAGTGTCCTTTACGTCCTGGGTATATGATACCGGATCAGGATCCCGCATATGTAATATGTTATATAGGGCTACAGATAGGTAGAGAGCTGAGAACGGGTGATAAGTTTCATGAGGCAGAAAAACGGGGCAAGAGTTGCAGCCAAGTCTGTTGGTCACTGTCACCCTGTATTACAAATACATTGATTCTGAACGAATGTTATTAGATACCGAACCTGATATACATAATCATATCAGTCTCTTTATTAGTAAAGAAATGATAAAATTTTGTATTGATGGATAATGTTTTGAACATTTCCTATATCAAAAGTTGATCGGTTCAGGCACGTTATCTACAAGCATTGTCGTTCTAAATCAAACTACAGTACTTAGTATATAGAACACGCACAAGAGGAAGAGTTCAGAAATGAACGAATCCTTCTTGAGGTATTGTAGACTAGGTCATATCAATGTGACCTGACTAGCTGAAGTTACATAAAGATGCATATTTAAATTAGTTTGAATTTACATCTTATGAAACTTGCCAGTCATGTCACAAAGATAAGATGACCATAGCTCTGTTTATTGGAAACAGAGAAAGAGTTAGTAAACTCTTGGGATGATACATGTTGATGTATAAAGGTCCCCAGTCTACACATGCCAAGACCGGTTCTTTGTACTTCATTACATTCTCTGATGATCTCTCGAGATTCAGACATATGTTCCTGTTGAAACACAAGTCCGAACCTTTTGAGATATTCACAGAATATGATTTAGAAGTAGAGAAAAAAAATACGGGTACAAGTATTATGTCCTTTGATGTGATCGAGGAGGAGAATACTTGAGCACGGAAATCCTGGACTATTCTAAAGGAGAATGAGATTCTCTCTCAGAATTACTCCTCCGTATACACCATAGCATGATGGTATATCGGGGCGGAGCAGATACACCCTATTTGATATGGTGTGCTCTATGATGAGTATTACTGAGTTACCCTTTTCCTTTTGGGAGTTATGCACTTGAGAAGCTGCATACCTATTGAATAGGGTTCAAATCAAATCAGTTGCTTACCACTCCATATGAGATATGGAAAGGGAAGAGCCCACATCTTAAGTTAGTTAAGATTTGGGGTTGTCCGGCCTATGTCTAAAAGCAAAATCCGGACAAGCTCGAGGCAAGGTCTGTTATGTAGAACTGGAAATGTTCAATCTATACAAACTGCAGCTGATGATTTGACAGAACCAAAGGATTCAGTAGATTCCAACGAACCTCAGCCTCTCCGCCGATCTAGTAGGGTTCCTCACCCACCTGAGAGATACTTCAGTTGCTCTATGACAGTAGGAGCGAGGATTGCATCATGAGATGATGACCCGACTAGTTTCGAGTTGGCCATCAGGAGTGGGACTCTGTAAGAATGGCTGGATGCTTAGCGATCTGAGATGGAATCCTTATACACCAACAAAGTATGTACTTTGGTTGCTATATCTGAAGGGTTAAATCCCCATCAGGAGCAAGTATATCTTGAGAAGATTACTTGGTGTACATGGAAAAGTTGAGACTTTCAAAGCTAGACCTATTAAAGGTTTTCGTCATCGACCAGGCGTGGATAATGATGAAACCTTTTCTAAGGAGCTATGCTTAAGTCCATCCAGATCCTACTTGCCACGGCTACATACCATGACTACGATATCTGGCGGTTGGGTGCCATGACTGCTTTTCTAGATGGTGTTTTAGAAGAGAGCATCTATAAGTACACAGCCAGAGGACCTCGTAGACAGTGGGAGCAGCGGAAACGTGTGCAAGATGTTTTATAGGATAAAGCAGGCATCGCGGAGTTGGAACATCTGTTTTGATGTGTTAGTCAAAGAGTTTGACATCATCAAAATGGTAGATGAACCTTGTATATACAAAAAAAGGTAGTAGGGAGTATGGTGGTGATCCTCGTAGAGTACGTGGATGACATACTCTTGATAGGGAAGGAGTTTCCTATGCTACGCTCGGTCAATCTCCGCTTATCACTAGGATTCTCCATATAGGATCAAAGTAATACCTACAAAATCCTAGGTTTTGGATCTATGAGATAGATCTAAATGGATGTTAGGATTCTCACTAGTTGTAGTGAGATGGTATCAATCGATCCTGGGGAGAATCACTGGAAAGGTTCCAGGGTGATAAAGACGACTGAATGTCAGTCACAGGCATTGTCTTTACCCTCAGTAAAGGGACGGTATGTTGGAAGAGTTCCAAGCTAGATACCGTGGCATACTAGACGATTAAAGGCTGAATATATCGCTACTCAAGATGCTACCAAAGAGGCTGTCTGGGTGTATATTAGTTCATGAGATGAACTTAGTTCCTCCCATTGTGTGACAATGGAGTTGTGGCTTATGCCAAGGAACGTCCGTCCCATCAGTGATCCAGACATATTCTAAGGCAGTATCACCTGATCATGGAGATGGTTGATCTCCAGGGTGATCAAGGTTAGGAGTGTAAGTCGATGTAGTACACCCCAGTACTTATGGGGAGGCGGAATTTTCAAAAACGATCAAGTTTAAAGAACGAACATCGACTAACCGCTTGAATCGAAGCTAAACAAATAATAACCGAACACATAGCTATACTAAACTATAGTGTTAAGGGATTATACCTAATGAAAACGGTCCTTCGTCTTTGTGTCCTCCTTTGTTCTCCTCGACCTTCTCTAGGTAGTAGACGATCCACCCGAGAGCAAGACACCAAGCTACACCTCTAACTTGAGGTAACTAATCAACTTTGATTGCTAATCAAAGATGAAAGGATAATATAGAGTGAAGGTAATGGATGCTTAAGTCTAACTAAACCTTTGATCTCAACACATGAGGATTAAGGATTAGTATCTTGAAGATGAGAGCTTGAGGAGAGAGAATATGAGATAAGATAATGAGAGAAGAGAGAGAGTGTATCATAATATATTATGAAGCATTCTTATTTAAGAATAATGAATAAAAGAAATGAATAAGCATGCTTCATAAAATATCTAGTGGTGATTCATTAGCATGAGTCATTAAGCAATAAATGTGCATTAATGAAATGAATGAATCACCACCATGACTCACAACCTCATCCAAAGTAACCTCCTTAGTCACATCTTCTAGAAGCTTCTCGTACAATTACGAGAACGCCCCTCCAATCCGCAAAAATACGGAAAAACTTTAGACTGTAAAAATCCAATAACCGGATACCAGTAACTGGCTTAAACCAAAGCCGACTGGTAAAAACTGTCCGAAAGTCGTACGCGCGTAAACGCACGTATGCGTCCGAACCCTTTGTCGCAAAACCATGCAACCTCTATATCGTTTCGCCTGGAGTAGGAAACTCTCTGTGTGGGACTCTAGAGACTCGACTACTACGCTGGCAGTGGGTTTAACCACAGACCGCAAGCGGCACTAGCTGTACGTAACGGTCCCCAGGTAGTTGTCGATAAGAAGGCCGATGAGTAAACCCATCCGAACTCCTACTGAGTCTGATGTGACAATCTCCATACAGTCCGGTCCGTTCGTCCAAGACTATCGCATATCGGGCCTAGGGGGGCGGCAAGCGTCAGTCCCCTAATAGCGGTATAAGTCGTGTCGGAGGGAAGCCCATTACACCCTGAGAAACTACTGGAACCTACCAGCAAATCTCGCTTGCCCTGGCCAGGGACTTTGCGTAATGGCTCTCTGACACAGCACGATATCTACTCCCAATACCGGGAGGGACGAATCCTGTCTAACCGCCACTGCCTCCAAGTGCTCGGGACTGCACCCAACTGCTACCTGTTTGCACGACTCCTTTGAGCCGTGGTAGGGTAGCAATCTAAGAACAGTGGGACACACTCGAGACGAAGTAGCAGTGTCAAGTCTGCGGACTACGCTGTACTCATGTCACCTGGGAACTGTTCACTGACGACTGGTATCAAACCAACCAACAGTTCCCTGTGAGTCCTGTCCGGTGTACCCGTAACCTAACGAGCACCTACATACTATCTCCAGTACGACGTACCGACGGCTGTGGGACAGACCATCTCCCCAACTGGGATGAGAAGCGTACACACTAGTCTACTCCGGAGTATCGATGCTCTGTCTCGATAATCCAACGACCAGGGACCTGAATGAGGATGTGCTTGTAGACTACCCAGCCCCCACTAGTGTGACTGCCATCACAATGCTGGTAGACAAGCAAGATCCTAAGAGCTCTATCAATACGTACACTCACATATTAAGATAGAAAAACCAAGTAGCATACTACCATGTTTAGCAAGACTGTTATATACATGTGAATATCCCAAGCTTCCATTAAGTAATATACAAGCTAGTATGATACAGTAATGGCCTTCTAGGGCATAAACACTAACAAGGAGAACAGACTCAGAGGATAACATGGCGGATCCACTCACGAAGGCCTATTCCCAGAGAGAGACTTTTATGGGATGGTTGAGTATGAGATACTACAACCACTGCTACAGATGGCCCTAGTGCAAGTGGGAGATTGTTAGTTATATGTATGCCGTAGAGTCCATTACTGTACATAGGATGTATATTGTAATGGATGCTGGGACATATATAGGGAGGACTTTCTTGCTCGACATGATAGTATGCTATCTGGTTACTCTTTACCTTAACGTGTATACTGACTGTCTCTCTATTACATGTTGGTAAAGCCCTTAGGATATGTACTTGACTACCTGGACTATGATGCGGATCATACTAGTGGGGGCATGGTAGTCCATAAGTACATCCTTCAAGGTCCCTAGTCGTGGGTGTATCGAGACGGGGCATCGATATACCAGAGTAGACTAGCGTATACCTTCTCGACCCATACAAGATGGGCGATGGATGATCCCATATCCATTGGTGTTTGACATCAGAGATGATATACGGGTGCTCAGTGGAGACTGGGTACACTGGACGGACTCGCCGAGAACTCCCAGATGGTATTATACCTTACGTCAGATGGCAGTTCTCTGGTGACACTGGTACAGAGTAGTCTGTTGACCCGAGATCGTCATAGAGTCTTGTGTGGTTCCCACTGTGCTTTGATTTCCACCTTACCACGTCCAAGAAGGCGTGCAAAACGGTGGTCTTTGGGTACAGTCCCGAATCACATGGAGGCAATGAGCGATAGGAGGGGATTCGTCTCTCCCGGTATAGGGAGTTGATGTTGCGCTGTGTTCGATTGGCTATAACCGGAAATCCCTGGCCAGGGTTGCTGAGATTTACTGGTAAGTGTTACCTGTAGTTTCTCGAACTGTTATAGACCTCATATCGACACGACTTATCGAGCTATTGGGGTCTGACGTTTACCACCCCTAGGAGAGATATGCGACATATCAGACGACGAGACCGGACTGTACGGTAAGTGTTACTGGTTGGATTCACAGGAGTGTGAGCGGGCTTGCTCGTCGATCTTCTGATCGCTCAATACCCGGGTGGCCGTTACGTTTAGCAGACCGCTTGCGGCTTGTGGGTGTTTGATATGATCATCACCTGCTGCCGGCGTATTGACGAGTCTTTAGAGTCCTACACAGAGGTTTCCTGGCTAAAGCGAAACGAAATAGGAGCGCATATGAGATATGTGCGGGACCGAGAATAATGCGTGTATGTGATACCGTATTTAATTCTCGCGAATTGTATCATTGGTCGGTTATATGTGATATAGCCGGGTTACCGAATCAAGTGTTGATTCGATACATTGATACACTTGATATTAGTCGGTTATATGCGATATGACCGGATCGTTAAATCAAGTGTTGATTTAATGATTTAATGTATAATTATATATTTGATATATTACTTTACATTAACTAGTATTTGTTCACTTTAAATGGATTTTCTCACTTGATGTGCACATTGTATATGTGATATACTTTTGTATACTTGATTGTATCATGTTTGATGATACATGCCTATTTAGTTATGTGTATGATTAAACCATGGTTGTGTAATGGTTAGGGTTTTGATTTACTTATTCATTTATTTTGTTTATTTATTTTTGCAAAATAAATGAATGGTGGCTTTCTTTGTTTGCTAGTTGAAGCTTCATGAAGCTTTGACTAAGTGACCATTTTTGTTTTCATGCTTAACCCTAACTATTCCACTTAACCCTAGTTCATTCTCTACACTTGACCAAGGTTGCTGTATGATAAGTATTCCTTTTATTTTCTATTTTGGAGAATACTTATGATATTCTTTCTTCTTCTTCTTCTTCAACAAAGAAGAAGCTTGCAACCATCAATGGTGACTTGAGAAAAAGAGTGAGAAATCCAATTCTAAAGTGAACCCACTTCCTATTTCTTCATCCTCTACCACTTGCCAAGTAGTATAGGGTGTTTTCTTCACAAGTTTCTTGACTTGGTGAAGTTGGAGCTTGATCTTGTGTTGCCTCGACGTAGATCATCTTCGGCATCGAAACCGACGACCTAGCCCGCCCATTTCTCCGATGAAGCCGATGCTAGAGTCCGGGATCCGATATGGACAGCAAGGGGCCTTCATCATGGAGCCATGGAGGTGGAGGACCGGATCTACAAAGGTTGTATTTCCGTTTACCCTTTAGTTAAGTTGTTAACTAGTTGCATGTTTCGCCTAAATTCTAGTCAACGATCCGTATTAGGGTTTCTCGGCACTTGTAAAATTTGAAATTGGTATGGTTGATGCCTTGTGAGACCTCATTAGTATGCCTAGGAACCCTACAGAATTCAATTCAAACTATAGTACTCTTTCCCTAATACCTGATACTATTTCTTTTCATTAAAAATGGACGGATTTGCTCACACACTTTTCATGTGACAATTACTACTTCTTGAGGCACTAATCAGCCGATTACTGAATGTGTGAGCTTATTAAAACGTAAATAGCAGTTTTCAAGTCTTATAATTTATTTTTCTTATTTTTTCTTTTCAAGACCGGATATATTTTTCAATGATGCTCTTTTGGTGGTTAGCTTTAAATACCGTTTTTTCTTTCATACTAAGCTTTCAGGCAAGGGTATTTCTAGGTATCCTCTACTATCCCAAGTTTTAAGGCGCGTGTAAGTGCAGATTGTAGGGTATATACTTTCTGAATTTGGACTCAAGAATAGGAACTATTTTTCAGACTTACCCTTCAATAAAGTTTTCAATACTTTTCCTTCATCTCGAGTTAACTCAAGAACTGAACTCAAGATTACTTGCTTCTAAAAAAATCTGTAAGGACGTATATTTACCAAGGTTAAATAGAATGAGGGTTATTTTTAGGGTTTTCAACTCCTAAGCCTAGGATTTAGTTATTTTTAACGTATCAAACTAAATTTTAGGAAAAAATCTAAGTTACCCTACCAGCTAACTTAACGACGAAGATTTTATATTTTTGGAAATTATTTCAATTTTTTGTGGGTTTTTAAATAAGTATGCAAATGCAAAATATACACATGAATGCAAAGATAGAAAACATACCGAGCACACCCCAAACTTAAACTTGACAGTGTCCTCATTGTCATGCTGCACCAAGAGGGTCAAAATTGTTGAGGGGTCAAAATCTATCGGTACTGTCCTTTTTTGTGTTTTTTAAAAAAAATGAAAGAAAAAGCAAAACAAAAAAAAATACACACAAAAAGGTCTTCCCAAACTTAAGCGAAACAATATTTCCACTTTTTAAGCGTTAAAGTTCAGAGTTAGGGGGGAGAGAGCGTCATCAATCTATTTAAGGCCTAACACAAACCGAAAGTTAACACCAACCATTCAAAATTTTTATCGTGATAATGCCCGGGTTGGTGAAAGAACGCGTAGAGGAAAGAGATGAAGAATACTCAAAACTATGTGTGGATGGAAGCGGGATACAGTCTCGGTGGAAGAGACGAATGGTGGAGGGGAGAAAGAAATAGAATACGAACTTGAGAGTAGAAGTGGATTGAATAAATTAGTACAATTTGTAATGACCGCAGTGTAAAAATGGATTGTACTAATCTATCAACACGTTGAGAAATTAGGTCAAACCTCTCAAGACTCGCAAGAAAACATGGGCCAACTGAATCTGGTGAACCAGACGTAGGAAATGAAGGTAATACGGTGTCTTGCGAAGCGGGAACGATGGAAATGATGGAGGGAAGTGATTGAGGAATGGTATCGGTTAAACGTTTAAGATAATGGTCACAGTCAATAAAAGGGACATGATGGATTAGAAAATCCGACTCAACTAGAAAAACTAGTTCATCATCAATAATATCCTCAAAATTCTCCTCAAAATTTAGCTCATCCATGCATCCATCATTAACAATATCCAGACGCATATGGGGTTCGGGAAAAACAGTTAATGGTTCGGGATGATGCCCACACCGAAGTGAAAGGACATGATGAATTGGTGAGAAAAACTCATCCAAAATTGTGGGTTCATCATCCAAAATATTCCCAGCGTCGAAATTCTCAATCAAGTGAAAGTCCAATTTCTCAGAAACCTTATCAAAAGCATGGTTTTCAATCAATTGTGGTTCTAGAGAGGATGTGTAATGATCAAAGGGATTGGCATTCGTTTCACTTGAAATGTACCCTTCACAATCGGGTAAATCAAATACTACGTAGTCGCACAACTCATCAAACATTCTAACTTCAATTGGTGAATCATTTGGGACACTCGATAGACTTTCAAAACTGGAGTTGTTGAATTCAATTTGAAACGGATTGGTTTGATATTGAAGGATGGATTGCTTATTTTCACTACTCAAATCATTAATCTGTTCTATCGCCTCATCATACATTTGAAAATGCTGAGCTAGTTGGAAACTACCTGCTGGTTCATTAGGTTGTATGAGGGCGGCCATGGACGCATTCAAATCCTCCATCTGTCAGCACGACGCTACTCAAAATTCTTCTAATAACTGTTCAAGACTAGACATCGGTTGTAAAGGTGTTTCAGTAAAAGATTCAAATTCGTGTGGATACATGAAACTCCCAAATGGCTGTTCAGAAGAATTGTCTAGAGAAGGTGTAAAAATCGGGTAGGATTGATAGGAATCGAATGGATGTGAAAAATGGACAGGATTAAGATCAACATTATGATAAGAATGAAAGATTTTTAGGCAGATTGTTCAATTCTGTCAGCAATGGACATGGGTTTGGGAGTCGCAACATGACTCTTAAAAGGGGTATCAACGTAAGAAGATGGGAGGGGTTGAAATGGTTGAAACGAAGAGGATTGCGGTGTCAATTGTTGGTCCTAAACGCGTTTATCCGATCTCTCAAAGAAATTTTAAGCATGAATGGATCGTTTGAAGTTCGACCAAAACAAGAACCGTAAGAAGAAATGTCTGGTCATGGGTACCAAAGTTCAGTAAGAGTTGGTCGTTTTGGAGTACCTATGTTATGAAAAGAGTGAAAGGTAGGGAGGGTGGAAGGTGGGCGAATGTTTATAAATTTTTGGATTTTTGAATATTTTTGGAGTTTTTGGATTTTTGAAATTGTTTGTTTTTTTTTGAACAAAAATATGGAATTATAGGACTAAACTTTACACAATCACAATCACAATCACAATATGCACAAACAATACCTAGAGCTAGAGTCTTTAAAGTCCAACTAGACCGCTGCTAGACTTCCAAGCGGCAAATTGCAGGATAACCCTCGAATCGCCTCTTCACTGCCAATTGTGGCCAGGTAAGCACAAGTCAGGTAAGGAGGGTTCCGCTTATGAATCACCGTGAGATGAGCCTTTTAAAATTACCTCCTTACTTTTCTAGCCTAGGCACCACAAAGTCAAGTTTTGATAAACGACCGATTCCCCGCAACCTTCACTTGTCCTAAATGAGTGCGACAAGTCCTTATAGGTTTGGTCTAGATATTTTTTATTAACTCAAAATAATGCGTATGCTTTTTGTGATTTGTGGGGTCTTAGGAAGGGTGATGAAATCCCACCCAATCTTAATTAGTGTTATAGCCCCTTAATGTCCGTATTATTATATGCAAAGCGTTTAAACAAATAAAATCTAAAACAACCAAAAAATTTATTTGGCGGCGGAAATTTGGGGGCATGAAGACCAAGTTTGGCCACGGAACCGCCGCCTTTACTACCAATTGGCCGCGGATCTACGGTGGGTTTGAAGAATTTTAGCTCCAAACTTGTTCTGTACACTCCCCTGTTCTGTTCTTCTTTATTAAAACCTCTGTTTCTTGATTAGATCACTGTACTTCCTCCAGATTTGCTTGCACACTTGCACAAAAAATATCAAAAAATAACAAGATGGTTTTTATTCTTTTTATTATTTATTTATTGTTATATATATATACAAAAAAATTAATATGAATGACAAGAAAGAAATACGTTACCGTCTCCCCGGTAACAACGTCATTTGATTATTCGAGTGTTTTTTATGTGCGCTACGCTAAGCACTCTATATGTCCTACTTACCGCAATTAAGACGGTGTCGCTTGGTAGCTAGCCAATTGAGTACGGGTCGTCCGTTGGGAGATGGTTCGT
Source organism: Agapanthus africanus (assembly GCA_030015575.1). Taxonomy (NCBI): domain Eukaryota; kingdom Viridiplantae; phylum Streptophyta; class Magnoliopsida; order Asparagales; family Amaryllidaceae; genus Agapanthus; species Agapanthus africanus. Next base: position 193,149,701 of record CM057339.1, on the reverse strand, counting down.
ATATCATTTTTGTTTTAGACGAGTTAATTAAAGAATGTATATGTATGGTCAAATCTATCCTAAGTGTTCGTATTTTATGTTCAACTAAACTTGTTATTAGGGTTGCTTAGTAGAGTTAGAATTAGTCTTGTGCTTGTCTTTTACCATTCTTGAAATGATGTTGGGATAATCGGAAGTAGTGGTGATTAGGAGTACATAGAAATGTGATTTGCGAGTTTAAGCAAGCTTTCCAACGCTAAATCCATTCTTAGCGCCCCTTGCCCGTCTGCTATATGCGCTTATTTCCAACCCTAGGTCAAACATACGCAACCATGTATCCAATTAGGTCACAACTACATGTCACGTTGTAGTGAGCACAGAGAACTTATCGACTTAGGTCGCGGCTATATGTCACTTATAGCGCGCCTAAGAGAGGGGGTTGTGTTTGTATCGTCTAGGTTCATTTTAAGGTGTTTGGCGAAAAGAAGCACAAGAGAGTTTTCCGTCCCTCATGCTAACCTTCCTTAGCCCTAACAAGTGTGGAATTTATTCACACATTAAAAGAAAAATGAAACAAGAAAGAAGAGAAGAGAGAATGGAAAATACAGTTTTACAAATGATAGCAAGCTAACTACTTGGGCCTTCACCTAAGCAAGAGACTCCATAGAGTATCATGGCTTGAAAAATACGGATTAGAAGAGAAGGAAAATAAAACAAGAAAAGAAATCCAACAACTAATTTAACAACAACAAATAAAAGTTACACTAGGAATTAAAATTACAATACAAGAATTTAAAGATACAAGTTAGGAAAAACCCTCATCTTCATTAATCTTCCACTCAAAAGATCTCACTACAATTTCATGGAGAATAGATAAAGAAAAAGAAGAAGCTACACATGAAACTATATTAAATCCTAGAAAAGAAAAGCATTCCTAACTTGGGTCAAAACTGGAGTATTTATAGGCAGATAAATGAAACCCTATGGCTATATTCTGAGCCCCTATACAATTACCAAATTACCCCCAAAAGTTGGTCGGGAGAAGACATGACTTGGTCGCGGAACCGCCGCCCAAAAAGCCTATTGGCCGCGGTTTTGCGGTCACTTGGAGGGATTAATGCATCGTTTTTCTTAGGCTTGCTCATGTTGCTTTGTTCTTTTGTTTGACAGGTCCAAAATTATAAAATGGTTCCAAAATATCTTTAGATTTTCAATAGTCCAAAATGGCTATACTTTTAATCTTTATGATTTTGATCTCCCTTGAGCTCCGCGCACCTCTTGATCTTTGTGCTGCCCCTCTCGTGCTCTGTGCTTGTTCGAGACACGAATAACCACTGTTATTTGTCTTGTCTCTTAAACTGGTAAGCGGCACCGGACGGGTGTAGATGACCGGAACCCGGATTTTATCTGTTTTTGGCAGATATTTTGGATTTTGGTATAACTGTGGAGATTTTGCATGATTTGAGTTATTTTGGATTAGGAACCTGTAATCTGTAATCATGTAGCAAATACGGATCAAAAGCACCTACCTATAAATAAACGAGTAGAAGAATGGGTGGTATTAAATGCAATATTCTGGTGTGAACACTTACCCTTTGAAAATCCTTTTTTAAGAAGAAATGAGCACAATCTAGCACACCACGCTCTAGGAGCTTGTTTTAAACCATACAAAACTTTATGCAACTTATAAAAATGATTAGGACGTTTAAAATCTTGAAAATCGGACAGTTGTTCCACAAAGACTTCTTTCTCAAGGAAACCATTCAAAAATGCACTTTTAACGTCTGTTTGATAAACTTTGAAATCTTTAAAATATGCATATAAGAGTAGAATGCGAATAGTTTCTAATCTAGCTACCGGAGCAAAAGTTTCATCGAAATCGATACCTTCCTCTTGATTATAACCTTGTGCTATGATTCTTGCCTTGTTCCTAGTGATAACGCCAAATTCATCAAGTTTGTTCTTGAAGACCCATTTTGTACCTATAATGTGTCTATCAATAGGCCTAGAAACCAATATCCACACAATATTTCGTTCAAATTGAACAAGCTTCTCTTGCATAGCACAAACCCAATTCTCATCAATGATAGGCTTCCTTAACATTCTTAGGTTCAATATGAGACAAAAAAGCTGTTAGCAAAGAAATTTGGATTATGAGAATGAGTGGTTACCCCGTTTGATACATCACCGATGATTTGAGTTGGTAGATAATTTGTGTTGTATCTCTAATCTTTAGGAATAGTTGGCATAGATTCTTCATCCACTTCAGCTACTACACTTGAAGGAGGCTCTTGTTTAGAATCTTCTTTTGAGATGTCAAGTTCCTCCAAGCGAGCTCGAACCACTTCATCATCTTCTTCCTCAAGTAAAACAATGTTCTTAGCAAAAGAATTAGTTTCATCAAACTTAACATGTATACTCTCTTTCATGGTATTAATGGTTTTCTTGAAAATACGAAAAGTTTTTACTAGTGAAAGAGTAGCCAAGAAAAATACCCAAATCACTTTTTGCATCAAATTTTCCAAGAGTATCTTTAGTATTTAAAATATAACACTTTCTCCTGAAAACTTTAAAATATCCAATGTTGGGTTTTCTACCATAATACAATTCATAAGGAGTTTTCTCAAGTCTTTTACGAATAATAACCCTATTTATTATACACGAGACGGTATTGACTGCTTCGGCCCAAAAATAGTAAGGTAAACTATACTTATTTAGTATTGTCCTAACCATTTCTTGAAGAGAACGATTCTTCTATTCAATGACTCTATTTTGTTGTGGAGTTCTAGGACAAGAAAACTCATGTTTAATCCCGTGATCATTACAAAAATCTTCAAAGAAAGCGTTTTGAAATTCACCTTTATGATCACTACGGATTTTAACAATAGAAAGTTGTTTTTCGTTTCGTACTTTGTTAAAGAAGGTTTTGAAAGCAATAATGGTATCACTCTTATTAGCAAGAAAACGAATCCAAGTAAATCTTGAAAAATCATCAATAATCACAAAAGTATAAGATTTAACACCAAAACTCGAAGTCCTAGAATCTATATGAATTAATTCTAGAGGGTTAGAAGTCGATACCACAACCTTTGGCTTGAAAAAGCTCTTGACTTGCTTACCTATTTGGCATGCATCACATAAATTATCTCTTGCAAATTTGAGATTTGGGATGCCAATGACCAAGTCCTTATTTATGATGCTTAAGAGTAGGTCCATGGAAGCATGTATAAGCCGTCGGTGCCATAACCGACTATCATCCTCTACAACACTCAAGCACTCATAATTTTCATTAGAAATATCTCAAGCTTCAATAGAATAAAAATTACCACTTCTTTTAGCACAAAGAATAACATCATCTTTTGAATCATGAATTTTTCCAAAATTATTATCAAAAACAAATTAAAAACTTTTATCATAAAATTGACTAATATTTAGAAGATTATGTTTTAAGCCATCAACAAGAAGAACATCTTCTAACGTAGTGGCATTAAATTTAATATTACCTTTACCAAGGTTTTACTTTTACCGTCATCTCCAAAGGTGACCATGCCACCTTCATCTCTTGATAGGGTTGCAAAGTTATTAATTTTGTCGTTCATATGTCTTTACCAACCACTATCAAGGTACCATTGATCTTCATGTCGCGACTTGCGGGGTACCTATAGAAGATGCAATAACTATAACTTTTGGTACCCAAGTCTTAGTGGATCCATAGGGGTTAGTTTTTAGAACCCAAATCAAATTCTTGGAAGATCTAGTTTTGCAATGGTAAGAAATATGTTCAATATGGCCACGATAGTTACACGCAATATTACTAGTTCTAGAATGTGTATGTGCATGTGTGTTTGGCATGATGATGATGATGATGTGAAGGGTCTTAACATGAGTAGTTCTAGCAATTTTTTTTTCTAAAACTTGAAGCATGAGCAAATCTAGCATGATGATGATATGAAGTAGAAGCATATGCATGGTGAGCATGGTAATCATAAGAAGTAGATGCATGTGAAGAAGTAGCCTTAACAAAAGTAGTATTAAAGGAAGCCTTATCAAATGTTTGTTTGGGGCTATCAGCATGAGAAAGTGATGCATGTTGAAACCCAAGACTATTCTTCTTATTAGAAACATTCAAATTGCCTACCATGGTATCAAGAGAATTTTTTCTATAAGAAAACTTGTGAAGAGTGCTATCAAGATCATCAATCTTAACCTTCATCTTATTAACATCAAGCAACATAGTATTATGAGTGATAGTCAAGAAGTCATACTTAGTTTTGAGAGAAGTAAATGTGGAAGTGAGTCTCTCATTTTTGAAATCAGTATCATCGAGAGAACTAGTTAAAGAAGCAATTTTACTTGAAAGTTTTTCGTTCTCAAGTTTTAAACTTTCACAACCACAAGGTTTAATAGAAGAACTTTCTTTTTCAAAACTAGCAATTTTCTGTTTAGCATTGGAGTACTTTGTTTCCACAATATTTAACCTAATAAAAGAGTAAAGCTCTGTTGGAATGAGGCAGCGCCTCACGTTCTCTCCATGAGGGCGCCAGCGCCAATCTTATAGGATTAAATCCTATGGTGGCGCCTCACGTGCTCCTCACGTGGGCGCCAATGTGCAAAGCATAAGAGTGCTTCCTGAATAAAAGTTAAATTCTTATATGGCGCCGCACGTGCTCCTCACACGGACGCCAATGTGCAAAGCACATGAATACCTATCTTAAGATTTAAATTCTTAAGTGGCACCCACGTACACAACACGTGAGTGCCAGCGTCCAGGTAGAATTAAATTCTACAACACTCTCTGTTAAACAGAGCCGTTGGATCAAAAATCCAACAGGGATGATAAATCATCAAAATATAGAATCAAATTCTATTAGGAGAAAATATCTCCCATATCTTTCTAAATAAGAACGATACTCTCGGTTGGATCAATGATCCAATAATAGAATAAAATTCTATTTTCCTTCAATCTTTCTAAACAAAAAAGATCGCTCTCTGTAAAATAGAGAACTCTTGGATTAAAAATCCAACGGTGATTAAAAATCACCATTTTACAGAATAAATTCTATATAGGGGAAAATATTTCCCCAATCTCATTAGAAACAAGAAATCATATTCTGTAAAACAGAAAACTCTTGGATCAAAGATCCAATTGTGGGTAAAATTACCCAGATCAATTTTGAGACCAATTAAATCAATTGGAATCTCTTAATGAGAGATTTTCTCAAAACAGATTAACAATCTGCCTCCACTATATAAAGACCTGAGACTTCCAGTCTCATGGAGACACAGGGAGAGACGCATTCATATAGAGGAACCCTCCCCATAAAAAAAGGCAGAAAGCTTTCAAAAGAATTGAGAATTTAATTCTCAAAGAAGAAAACTTCCCTCTTCAAGAAAAAGAACCTAGGTAAAAGAAAACACAGAGATAAAAATATCTCTTTTACCTATTTAAGGGTTTAACCCTTTTCAAAGAACTTAGTTCTTTTCTGGATCAGAGATCCACAAGACAAGCCTCCCAAAAATTGAGAATTCAATTCTCATTGGGAAGATCTTGTTTTTGAAAATCAAAGATTTAGAAAAGAAATAGGAAAAAGAACCTATCCTATGGGGATTTGATTCCTCGGAAAATAGGGTTTAACCCTAAAAGAAACTTAGTTCTTATAAAAGAACTTAGACTTGATCGCAGATCTTCAAAACAAAGATCTTGGTGATCATTAATGGTCAAAATGCCATTAACAGAGACAAAATCTCTGAAAAAGAAAAGAACTTAGCGTCTCACGTGCTTCCCACATGGACGCCCCTCCAAAAGCGCCCAGCGTCTCATGTGAAAATACGTGGGCACCTAAAGCGGAAGCCCAGCGCCTTACGTAAGCGCCACAAAAATAATAAGAGTGCTTAACACTCCATAAATAGTCAAAACGGCTGAGTGCTTATCACTGATTGGGCAGCGTCCAGCGCCGCACGTGCTCCTCACGTGGGCGTCACAAAAATAATAAGAGTGCTTAGCACTCCATAAATAGACAAAACGACTGAGTGCTTGGCACTGTTTGGGCAGCGCCCAACGCCGCACGTGCTCCTCATGTGTGCGCCACGTAAAAAGTGCTTAACACTCCATATGCAGCCAAAACGGATGAATTCTTTGCACTAATTGGGCAGCGCCCAACGCCGCACGTGCACCTCACGTGGGCGCTATAAAAAGTGCTTAGCATTTCATGATTAGTCAAACGACTAAAGTTTTCAATACTCATTGGGCAGCGCCCATGACTGAATGCTTCACATGATATACATGTGAGAGTCAGAGCTCAAATAAGTGCTTAGCATTTTTACATAAAAAGAAAAAGGTCTGAACAAACAGAGCCCAAATAAGTGCTTAGCACTTTTAAATGAACAAAAAGGAAAGATTAAGCAGACTAAGCTCTAATTGGCTAGGTCTCTGAGGTTTTATTACAACTGAGCCCAAATACTCTGTTGTTGGATCTGAAATAAAAATGATCATTGAAATTTTGCTAAGTTGATTTTAGTCTCAAATTAGACTAACGTATCTTTAGTTAAAATAAATTGAGCCCAAATGCTCATATATTTAAGTTGATCTTAATCTCAAATCAGATTAACGGTCCTTTAATAAACCTAAGCCCAAATATAAAATATACGGATTTGGACTGATCCGCGCCTTATGGGCGATGATATAAACTAGTCTCCGTATACAATCCACGAGCAACCTAAACAAATAAAAATACACACGACACGAAATGAACTGCCGAGCAGGAGAAAGTGGTTATCGCAATACGGTAACGTAATTAACTGCAGGGGCTTGCGCCTGCAGGGAAGAGCGTCCCCACAATAAAAACCCCCTCATAAAATGAGGGGGAATCTGATGAAGTCTGCTACAACAGTCGCATCTGTCCAAACCTCCGATATATGCTGCCATAAATCAACTTGGTATCTTCGGAGAGGTGGATGGATAAGTCTAAATAGCATCTGCCCCCAAAATTCAGGTCAGACGTCCCAATGTCTCGGTCCGGTTTTTCGGCGGTGAACAGATTCTGGCATGTCCGGTGGGACTTTTTCCTCTTTCCACTCCACACTTCATGTGCCGTGTTTCGCGAACAAAATCGCGGTTCGCTATGGTTGCCTTTGATTCGAGGCACTAAAATTTGGTGTCTAGCTCCTGTGCAGAAGAAAATCGATGGCTTCCAACTGCACAACATACAACAGCAACACTCGCTCCACCTCAACTGGAGGAGTGACCGACAGGCCCAACGCGGCCTTTATCTTTTCAATGCCGGTGGGGAAAGTAACACAAGCCACTACTGGGTTGTTCTTTGGGACCATGCTCCCACCGATGAGTTTCGGTGCCTCGGCGCCGCAAGAGGAAGCTCCCAGGAGATCGGTCTTCGATCGACTTGCTGCTACAATGGCCCCTCTCAACGGGCCATCCAAAGCTGACGTCTCAGTCTTCAACAGGCTGAGCAAGAACTTGAATGGGTCCGCAAAGAGGCTCGTGATACCTGAACGGGCTACCCCAAAATGGATAGCCCTCCCAACTCCTGCTACGGGCGAAGCCGTCAAAGCGCTTCCCCCATCAAAAGATCGGTATTTGAAAGATTGGCTGTTTCTCCCCAAACTTCAATCAGGACGTCGGTCTTTAACAGGCTGATACCAACATCGGCCCCTAAGCAAAGCCGTGGGCACGACGAAACCGCTTCCAAAACTGAGGCAGTCCCTTCTGCAAGGCATGCTCGACATCGCCACTGGCGCCGAGTGAGAAAAGCCGAGGGCAACTCCCCCTCTGGACTTACCCCACTAGCTCCAATGGTGGAAATTGACGCTGCTGTTCCAACCGGGAACAACTTTGATCTGCTCAGGAAGGTACGTAAGAACTCTCCAACGGTGGTGCTAAAGAAATCTCCCCCTCCCACAGAAGCCACCGTGCAGGCGAAGACGGAGCATCCCTATCAACGGTTATTCTCGCAAATTCACAGGGTCTGGAAAAAAGTCCAGGACTCTGTGATTGATCAAAACTACTCTTGTCGACCGAAGAAATCGAAGTCTCGGCAAGAGAAAGACTATCCTTCTGTCATACAGCAAGGGACTTCTTCTATAAAGGTGTCTGTCATAACGGCTCCTTCAACTTTGACCTCCCACAAAAGAATGAGGCCGGAGAAAATCCTACCGCCTGCTGCAAATTCGAAAGGTGATAGACTCAAACGCTCCAAGTCTGGGGGCATGATCGTGCATACGGTCTACATGGCTTTCGGGAAACAAGAAATTCGTGCTTCCGTAGGACATCGATCGCAAACTCAGTCGCTGACAAAAGCTCAGGAGCAACAACAAAAGCTCCAAGAGATGCTGACCAAAATGGCAGCACTTACCGGGCAGAAAGAAAGCCTGGACACAACAGCCGAACAATGCCAGGAGCAGGAGACCGATATAGAGTTCCTACGAAGGGTGCGTGAAAGAAAGACAAGGAAGCTGCTGAGCATGCTTCTAAGATAAAGAAGATGTCTCTCTTGTTCCAAGATATGGTTGGAATGATGATCCAGCCAGAACCCTCAGCCGAGGATCCGCCGATAATCATCAAGGGTGACAGAGGGGAAACATCAAATCCTCTTCTGTCCTTATCAGAATCCAAGGAGGAAACAATCTCCAACGCTGCTCTTGATGATTATATAGCTCAACAAATAAGAGCTCATCAAGCTAGTGAAGCTGCTGGCCAAATCGTCAGAACCGTGCGATCGTATCCAGGCTTGTATGGCCAAATCAAATAACCGTCGGGATATACGATCCCCAAGTTCCATGTGTACAAGGGGACATGCAACCCACATCAGCACGTCCGCAGTTCAGAGTTTTGTGCGGCAACTGGAGGCGATGAAAAACTGTTGCTTCGCCAGTTCGTTGGCAGTCTGTCAGAAACGACTTTTGAATGGTACTCGGAGCTCCCAAATAACTCCGTGAAAACATTCACAGAGATGGAACTGCTGTTCACACAGCAGTTTGCTAGCGTAAGCGAGCGCACGACGATTACGGCATTAATCAATGTCGGGGTAAGGCCAGGAGAAACCTGGGTCCAATACACGATCCGGTGGAAGAACCTATGGTCAAAGTGCGAACAACGCATCGAAGAATCCCCTATCGTAGGCATGTTCATCGGGATCCTAGATCCTCAAATGACTGTGTCCCAGTTCATGACATCCTTCAAGCCGAACACCTTCCAGGCACTGATAGATAAACTTGCCCAAATGGACCAGATGGGCCACGGGCCTTCCTTTTCAAATAAGGACCCTCGAAATAATAAGGGTAAAGGAAAAGTGACCTTCGTTGCTAACACGCAACAACAATCGAGTGGCCTAAAACCGGCTGCTCGCCAAAACAAGATACTTCCGTGCCTATCCTTAGAGGAAAGATTAAGTCACGCTTACTCGTTTCCCCGCGACAAGACGAGGTGACTGTTTGAATTGGTAGTGCGCAACAAACTCATCACTTTGCCAGACCCACGGCGTCCACCGCAACCTGACGATATCAACAACCCCAACTACTTCTTCTATCATAGAATGGTGAGCAACCCAATTGAGGATTGCTATGGCTTTAAGAACTGGGTTGAGGACCGGTATCAACATAGGAAGTTTGCGCTGCCTGAGAACTGGAGGGTAAACCCATGCCAGAAGCACACTTCCAAAAAGATGGATGCGCCGGGGGCATCATGCTGGCTCGTGGAAGAAACTCCATGGGAAGTCGTTCTTCCAGCTAAAACCAAAAGAATACTGAAGGATCTACAGGCATGTCCCGCAGTCAGGTGGAAAAGCCCACTTGAACCCGAAATCATCGAAGGGATGTTGAAACTGCGCCCCATAATGAAGATTGTTGACAAAGGAAAAAATCCCTAAGTCATTCCTTCAAATCCTTCGAAGAAAAAGAAGAAGACCAAGAAGCCTGTGCAGCCTGCCGAGTATGACGACAAGCACACAGACCTAAAAAAGTACATTGACGCGCTGGAGGAGTACAACCAGAAGGCGCGGACACCGGTCACCCTCAAAGAGTTCCTCAAGCATATTCTTGAGAATGAAGATAGTGAAAAAGATGAGAAAAATGACTCATCAGAAGAAACCGAAGACTATGTAGCAAGCTGCCACATGGTCTCCGACGTTAAGTGACGAAGAAACTCCCTCAGTGTCAGAAAACAACGCGGAGGAACTGGGGGAAGAATCGGCGCTAAAATCCACAGAACTGCCAGAAGACCCGATCGATTGGCTGTTAAACGAAGCCTTTCGAAAAAGCAAAGCTGACCGAGAACGCAAAACAGTCATATACGAAAAGGATAAGCGTCAGCGTTAGGATGAAGAAGCTGCGGCAAGGATGAGTCGTAAAGTACTCCAACCAAACCAAAGCACACCTGCCATAAATAAGAGCAGGATCAAGACAAAGAAGCGGTTCGCCAAATCCCTTTCCATGGGAATGAAGCTGTCACATCTCATAGGAAACACTCCCGGGGTCATTTGCCTTGACGGAGAGGATTCACATCCAAACTACTGTCTATATCATCGGAGGGTTACCCATCCCACCGAAGAATGAAGTACCTTCAAGAAGTGGTAGCAAGGATATGTTGCTCATCAAAAACACTTCAAGAGGATGAAGCGCGAGGCTCGTCGACGGCAAAAAGGTACGACAGATGCGCATGAAAAAACGACTGGCAACTGTCATATGGTTGATACCAGTTCGGAAGGGGAAAAAACCCAGGTTCTTACTTTCAGGAGCAATTCTGAGGACGAAATACCCTTCAGCCCTCTGTTCAGAAACTCCACCTCCGAAAAAGAAGAGGAGGAGAAGAACTACGAGAATATTCAGTTGCGTAATTGCACGCTGCCTGAAAAGAACTTCGGACCTATAAACAAAGGTTCGAGTAAAAGAGACAAAGGGAAAGAAAAAATCCCTGAGGAAATTGCCCTCGATTATAGAGTTGTCAAAGAGCTCGCAACAAGGGATCCGCTTAAGAAAAACAAGGTGGATTACAATGTCCTAGCACATCTGAGGAAAATACCCTCACAACTGAACATATTGGATGCTCTTCTCCTGTCCAAAGAGGCACGAGATTCTCTGATCAAGGCATTACAAGGGCCTGATCAGTTCCAAGCTTTCTTCGCAGAAGAGAAGATGAAGGATGAGCTGGTAGAGGTCCACACAGCTGACATTACATTCAGCGATGAAGATCTCCTCCTCGGTACATGCGAACATAATCGCCCGTTATACGTCACCGGGTACTGCCACGACATCAAGATAGGGAAAATCCTTATCGACAATGGATCCTCCATCAACCTTCTCAACATAAGGGTGCTGAAGGAAATTTGCATGAACGTTCAGCATTTGGCCCGAGACAAAATTACCATCTCCGGATTCGACTCACAGTCGTCACGGACGCTTGGGTCCGTAATATTGACGCTACGCTTTGGGTTGCTCGTTACTGACATCAAATTTCATGTCATTAACGCCAAGACTTGCTATAATGCTTTGCTCGGCAGGCCTTGGTTACATGAGTACAATGTCATCCCTTCTACACAACATTAGTGTATGAAGTATTTCAAAGACGACTTGGAATACACCATCACAGGGGAGATAAATCCGTTCTCCATAAATGAAGTCCGAAAATAAGAAGAGGTAAAGTACTTCCTACCAGACTTCGAAGACACGGAGATGTGTCATAAGTCGGAGGATAAACAGAAGTCCGTCGCCACCATCCCTATCTTTAGGAGCGATTCTGAGGAAGATGAAGAAATAGTCTACTCGGGGCAACCCCAGAAAGAAAACAGCAGGCCCAGCCCATCAACTCCTATTCTAGTCTTTGGCAGCGACTCTGAGGACGAGGCCAACATAATGTTCTCCATCCGCTCGCTAGTGCAAACCCTCGCCGGAGCAGATCAAAGTCTGCAAATCACAATGGCTCTGCCTCGGCATTATAAGTAACTTGATGCGCTCGATATATACAGCGTACAAGAACTACAGACTTTCTACGTCCCTCCCAAGTGAAGGGGTGAAAAGGCGATCCTCTTCTACCGATCTATAGAGACCAGAGTAGAAAAAGAATTCTGGCATGGTGCCGATTTTTACACTTGACATGATTCAACCAATCCGTTTGCCAAGATACTACGCGGAGGGATTAAAAATCTGTTGAGATGCCAAGGTGTACCCCTCAAACAAACTGTTTGACAAGCCCAATTCTACAAAAAGATTTGGGATATTCCCGGGCTAAGATACATTCAGTCCAAGAAACGGGAGCAGTTCCACAGATGCCATGTCATAAACATATCCAACAAAGAGGAAACGCTCTTCCAAATGGCCGCGACGTTGAAACAAAGTGAAATCCCGCTCTAAGAACGTTAAGTCCGTCGCTCGAAGAATAAATGGACGAGCTAATAAAAGAAGCTTATCAAAAAAGCCAAGACAATCACAACCGCGAAATAGCCATTTATGAAAAAGCCAGGACGCAACGCCTCAATCAGCAATTTACGGAGAAAGAAGACTGTAATGCTCTTCATCCCCGGCCCGCTGTATGTCCTCGTGAAAGGGGAAAATCCCAAAATAGAGGCAAAAATAGGGCAAAGAACGCAAACAACATTCGAAAACAATAAAGAGGATCCAAAAAGCCGCGCGATCGAGAAAAACTCGGTTAGAACCTGTCGTTTATAAAGAAGATGGGTCGGGAATACTCTTTCCCCCAATATAAGACGAGGAAAATATTCAACCTTGTCATGAAGTATCAAATGATGACACTTCCGGAGTCTCGGCACCCCGAACAAATAAACGAGGTCCATTATCCGGATTATTGCTCCTACCACCGAGCAATAGGTCATCCCCTCGAAGACTGCTTCACCTTCAAAGACTGTGTAGAAGACCAATATCAACAAGGCAGCTTCGCTTTATCCGACAGCTGGAGGGTAACCCCGCCGCAAAAGCATGAGAGAAAGAGTACCTATACCGTGAGGATAGGACCAGTTCAACATCAAGAATGGAAGCGAACTCGTACCTCCTATATGATAACACTCTCAAAAGTGGGAGGGCATGAGACTATGGATGACATCCGCATGTGCTTCGCAAATGAAGACGAGGACGAGGTGATCTCCGAGTTTTCACTAGCACCAAAGGAGCTGGAAGATGGAATACACACCATGGAGGACAACCTAAGAAAAATTGATTTAGGAACGGAAAATGATCCGAGGCCAATGTTCATCAGTGAGCTGCTATATGAAAAACAGGTAGTCACATTAAAGGACGTGCTCATACAATATAAAGACAGCTTTGCATAGAACTATTCCGAGATGCCGGGTCTAGATCCAAAGGTGACAGTACATAAAATGGCCATATCGCTGGACATAAAGCCAGTCAAACAGGCGCTAAGAAGAATGCGGCTCGAACTTGAGATGAGTATCAATGCTGAAGTCAAAAAACTAATTAACTCCGGCTTCATCCAAGAAGTTCAATATCCCAACTGGATCGCTAATATCGTTCTAGTGATGAAGAAAAATAGGACGGTGCGCATCTGTATGGACTTTCGGGACCTCAACGAAACTTGCCCGAAGGATGATTTCCCAGTACCTATTACCGAGCTAATGATCGATAACACGTCTACCCATGAGGTATTCTCCTTCATGGATGGATCTCAGGATACAATTAAATAAAAATGCATCTAGAAGATCAAAAGCATACCGCCTTCCGGACTCCGCAGAGCATTTTCTGCTACAAGGTGATGCCCTTCGGTCTGAAGAACGCTGGCGCTACCTACCAAAATGCCATGACAAAGATCTTCGATGACCTCATCCGTGAGATTGTCGAATGCTACATTGATGACCTTGTGGTTAAAAGCAGATCACATGAGGAACATTAGGAACATCTAAAAATAGTGTTCCGACGTCTTCGGAAGTATAATTTGAAGATGAATCCTCTAAAATGCGCGTTTGGAGTCTCCTTAGGAAAATTCCTAGGATTCATCATACGGCATCGGGGTATCGAAATCGACCCTTCAAAGATTAAGGCGATTATGGAAATGCCCACGTTGAGAACTCTCAAACAACTGCGGTCTCTTCAAGGAAAGCTCGCATATATCCGGCGGTTCATAGCCAACCTCTCCGGAAAATGCCGTCCCTACAGTCATTTGATGAAGAAAGGGTCCTCGTTCATCTGGGATCAAAAGTGCCAAAATGCACTAGACGAAATCAATTAATACCTGCAAAATCCGCCGGTATTGGCTGCTCCGGTTAAGGGACAACCCCTTATCCTATATACAACACCCCTTGAGGGTTCTCTAGGTGCGCTATGTGCACAAGAGAACGATCAGGGAAAGGAGATAGCTCTTTACTATTTGAGTCGAGTTCTCCTGGGGGAAGAAAACAACTACTCCCCCATCGAAAAGCATTGCCTGACACTGATCTTCGCGATAACGAAGCTCAGACATTACGCCTCGGCACATGAGGTCCATCTCATATCAAAGGTGGATCCTCTCAAATATCTGATGTCAAGGGCCATACTAACAGGAAGGCTTACCAAATGGGCCCTCTTCTTGACGGAGTTCTCGATAACGTATCGACCCCTCAAAGCAGTGAAAGGCCAGGCCATTGCCGACTTTCTCGCGGAGCATCCGGTACCAGCCGACTCCCCCTTAAATTGCGGGTTGCCGGATGAACATGCGTTCGACACAATAGAAAGAGAGAAGGAAGAAAATGATTCCCATTGGGAACTCTACTTCGATGGAGTATCTTCCATAAAGAAGTGCAAGAAAAACACCCCCATAATCAAAGCCGGAGTGAGCCTTATCTTTGTGACTCCGCAAGGAAGGATATTGTGTTACGCCCTCTCCCTAATGGAGCCAAGGACTAATAACAAAGATGAATATGAAGATTTGATAGCAGGTCTTGAGATCGCTGTCAACATGGGAATTAAAGACCTCCTCATATATGGAGACTCACAGCTGATCGTTAGCCAAGTAAATGGCGACTATCAGACGTGCAAGCCAGAGTCGATAAAGTATGGAGAAAAAGTGCAGCAACTGCTAACATAAATCCCCTACTACATCCTGGAGAGTATACCGCGTGCAGAAAATAGTAAGGCAGATGCATTGGCCAAATTGGCTAAGGAACTGGACGATGAAGACCTCGATGACGTAAAGATTATTGTGCAAAGCCGCAGGGTTCTTGCGCCAACAGATATATCTTCGGAAGACTTAATGGAGTAATCCGAAAGAAAAGAAATGACCAAACAAGTAGCCCTTCAAATAGAGGATGAAGAAAAGGTCAAGAATTGGAGGTAAGTCTTCATAGACTACTTCAAATCCCAACGAATGCCCAAAAATGCGTCGTCTAGACTTCAGCTCATGAAACGAGCTCTGTCCTTCGTTTTCGTCAATGATACTCTATATAAGAGATCGTTCGACTGTCTGTGGATAAGATGCATGGGACCAGAAGTAGTGAAGAGAGTCGTCCAAGAAACTCACGACGGACTCTGCAGCTCTCATCAAGCTGGGCCAAAAATGAAGCTGAAGATAAAAAGAATGGGTTACTACTGGTCCACAATGATTCGGGACTGCCTCGAATATGCGAAGCAGTGTTACTCATGCCAAATTTAAGAGGACTTCATCCACCAACATCCAAGTCCGCCACACCCAACAATGGCTAGCTGGCCGTTCGAAATATGGGGAACCGATATAATTGGCCCCATTGAACCAGCATCGTCCAAAGGACATCGGTTCATACTGGTAATGACCGACTACTTTTCTAAGTGGGAAGAAGTAGTACCACTAAGGGAGGTGAATACGGAGACTATCCTCCATTTTTTCAGAACACATGTCATATCGGTTCGGCACTCCGCGACGAATTATCTCGGATAATGGGCCAGCTTATAGAAGCCATAAAATCAGTCGCTTTACGTAATAGCATAAGATAGATTGGAGATACTCTTCAGTCTATAATCCTCATGCCAACGGTTTAGCCGAAGCCTTCAACAAGACCTTGACAAAAATTATAAAGAAAACAATGTCCAGAAACAAAAGAGACTGGCATGAAGTACTCTGGGCGTACCGAACAATGTTCAAAATGACAACGAATACAACACCATACGCGTTAGTATTCGGCACGGAAGCAATTCTTCCCCTGGAAATATAACTCTCTTCTCTACGAGTAGCGGTTCGATACGAGCTGACAGATGAAGAAAACACTCATCTTCGGCTTGAGGAGCTTGATGCCCTCGATGAAAATCGTCTTATAGCACCGAAAAATCTGGAGGCTTATAAGGCAAGGATGACTAGGTCATACGAAAAACTGACCAGCCGAGAACATTCCGCCAAGCCGAACTCGTGCTGGTCGTCAAAAGACCAATGATCCCGAATCATGCAAAACGGAGGAAATTCGAGCTGAACTATGAAGGCCCGTACATCATAGATAAAGTTTATCAAGGTGGAGCCTTCCTGCTCATGGATATGCATGGCAAAAGGCCATTCCGGCCAATAAACGTCCGATTCCTCAAAAAATACTACGCCTAACGAGTCACGACCTAGGTCAATGATAGATGATGACCCTTGTGTCCACTCGCTATCTTCCTGAATCAGAACCCTAAAAGTAGTATCCAAAATCTCCGTTGCCTTAAAAATGGTGATGACGGACCGAGATGTTCCTAAACCAACAAGGATCGAGATGTCCCCAAACTAAAATTCTCCCTAAATATGGCGATATCCTCTCTTGAGATCTATATTGTAATCGAAGTCTCAACGGAGAGGGTTGCAACTCAAGTCCTACACAGCTACTCCAGCAATAAAGCCACTCCCAAATCCCACTGGCAAACAGATGGGTCACCTAAGACGAAGTTATTTTCGAAAGTTTCATTAAAAAACGGTATGTCTGCAAATGAAATGGGCACGGATGAAAACCCGAAAGGGTGCGATGAGTAAAAACAACAGGACTACCGGCGAACTTGTGAAAATCCGGAAGGTCACAATCTCGTAAAAAATACACTTAAAGAGTCCTTTTGATCTTGTGAGGAGAAAATACCTACGTGAGATCCTTACGACTCATAAAGGAGCAACACACTTAGAATTCCACACGATTTCTAAGGAGAAAATACACTTACGAGATCCTCACGACTCGTAAGGAGAATTCCCCCTATGAGACCCTCAAGGCTCATAGAATTCAAAAGTCTTGGGTTACAGGGATATAAACTTGTTCTTAAGTCGTCATATCCCCCAAGTTGCTCTACAAGTAGTCCAATATCGACTCTTGTATACAATCAACGGGCATAAATAAACAATTCCCCATCAAGTTCCACCAATGGCGAGAAATGTCCCCATATGGTGATCGACAGTTGTAAGTCCTCTCGGCATACAAGGAGAAAACACTCTTGTAAGATTCTTACGACTTATAGAGAAAACACTCTTAGGAATCCTCACGACTCCTAAGGAGAAATTACACCTACGAAATCCCTTCAACTCGTAGGGAGAAATACCTTTATGAGACCCTTACGGCTCATAAAGTCAAAAGGCCTTAGTCAACAGGATCATAACCCTATTTGCTAAGCCATCTTTGTTCAAATCGATAAAGGAAAATGATGATTTACTCTTGGCAACATCCCAGTTGTAGCGATGCTGATGCCTAATAGGTATTAAATTTCAAGTCCTCTCATGGCAGATGATGATTCGCTCCTGGCAATATCCCAGTGGTAGCGATGCTGATGCCAAGATTGGGATCAAATTTCAAATCCCTAAATAAAAAAAGAAAAAAAAGAAAAAAAGAGGGAGAACCGAAATGGTAGGGCAACTCGCAATAAAAAAGCAGCGAGTAAAAATATAAAAAAATAGCCAAAATGATTGGGCACCGCAGATAAAAAGCCGAAATGATCGGGCAATCGCGACTTTCGCGATATAAAAAGCCGAAAAGATAGAGCATTGCGGAAATAAAAAATAAAATAAAATAAAATATTCTCTGCCCTGCAGATGAGTCCACACTGACCTCTGTATACAATCCATGAGCATAAATGAAAAGGGAACCATATTTTCTCAACAGGCTCCGTCAAAGAAAGAGCCAGATCTTGACGGTAACATCTACAGCCTAGAGATCACTGCGACGTTCTTCTCATTCTAGCAGGATGCAGGAGCAACGTCATCATCAAAAAATAGGGCCCAAGGGTCAAAGCAAAGTGGAGTGATGGCAAAATCCTAACTCAAGCTCGACGTGCTTCTCATGCCAGCAGGATACAGATGCAATGTCAATAAAGTCCTAAGGGTCAATTAAAGTGGGGTGATGGAAAAATCCTAACTTCAGGTCTTAATAGCAATATCTAAAGCCTAGAGATCACCCCGACGTTCTTCTCATTTCAGCAGGAGGCAGATGCAACGTTAACAAAAGACCCAAGGGTCAAAGCAAAAATAGAGCCATGGCAAAATGCTAGCTCCAAGTCTTGACGGTACATATTGTAGGGTTCCTTGGCACACACATGATGTTCTACAACTGATCAACCATGTCCAATTTTAATTTTTATGTGCCGAGAAACCCTAAACTAGACCGTTAACTAGAGGATAGGCGATAGTAAATGAGCAAGCAAACAACTTTGCTAATAAGTGAATGGGAATACAACCTTTGTAGATCCGGTCCTCCACTTCTTTAGCTCCGTGTTGACGTCCCTCCGCTGTGATCATCGGGATCCCGGACTCTAGCGATGGTTTCGTTGGAGAAATGAGCGGGCTAGGTCGTTGACTTCGAGGCCGAAGATGATCTACGCCGGGAAGACTCAAGCTCAAGCTATTCCTTCACTTGGTCAAAAACTTTGTGAAGAGAACACCCTATACTACTTGGCAAGTGGTAGAGGATGAAGAAATAGGAAGTGGGTTCACTTTGGATTTGGATTTCTCACTCTAAATCTCATGGCACCATTAGAGATAGCAAGCTTTCTTGAAGCTTGATGAAGATGATGAAGAAGAATGAATAAAAAGATAATGAATCCAAAATGAAACTTATCCTTTTAATTATGGCACCATGGTTGAGTTAAGCTCTCATGCTTAACTCATGTAGAGAATTAACCAAAGCATTAGGTTAAGGGTTGGGTTAACTAATATCCTATACAAATGACAAAAGGGTTGACTTTGTCAATGTTTATCAAGCTTCATGAAGCTTGATAACTTTGACCAAAGTCTCACTACTTTTGTCATTTGTTAGGAAATTAGTAAACCCTAATTTAACCTTGATTTGGTATAGGTCTCATACACACAACTTGTATGTATCATCAAGCATGATACAAACTTGTACACTTGCATATATCACATATAAACAATGTGCACATTCAAGTGAGAAAATCAATCTTAAGTGAACCAATGCTAGTTAATGTAAAGTAATATATCAAATATATAATTATACATTAAATCATTAAATCAACACTTGATTTAACGATCCGGTCATATTGCATATAACCGACTAATATCAATAGTAACAACTTATCGAATCAACACTTGATCCGATAACCCGGCTATATCGCATACAACCGATCAATGTTACAAATTGCGAGAATAGAATACGGTATCTCATATCGTATTAATCTCGGTCCCGCACATATCTCATATGCGCTCCTATTTCGTTTCGCTTGAGCCAGGAAACCCCTGTGTAGGACTCTAAAGACTCGTCAATACGCCGGCAGTAGGTGATGATCATATCAAACATCCACAAGCCGCAAGCGGTCTGCTAAACGTAACGGCCACCCGGGTATTGAGCGATCAGAAGATCAACGAGCCAGCCTGCTCACACTCCTGTGAATCCAACCAGTAACACTTACCGTACAGTCCGGTCTGTTCGTTTGATATGTCGCATATCTCGCCTAGGGGCGGTAAACGTCAGACCCCAGTAGCTTGATAAGTCATGCCGATGTAAGGTCCATAACACGCATGAAACTACTGATAACTCTTACCAGTAAATCACTGCAACCCTGGCCAGGGATTTCCAGTTATGGCCAGTCGAGCATAGCGCAACATCAAGCTCCCATACCGGGAGAGACGAATCCCCTCCTATCGCTCATTGCCTCCATGTGAATCGGGGCTGTACCCAAAAACCACCTGTTTGCACGACTCAATAGAGCCGTGGTAGGGTGGAAATCAAAGCACAGTGGGAGACACACAAGACTCTATGACGATCTCGGGTCAACAGACTAAGCTGTACCAGTGTCACCTGAGAACTGCCATCTGACGTGAGGTATAATACCATCTGGGAGTTCTCGGCGAGTCCGTTCAGTGTACCCAGTCATCACTGACCACCCGCATACCATCTCTGATGTCAAACTCCAATGGATATGGGATCATCCATCGCCCATCACATGGGTCGAGAACATATACGCTAGTCTAATCTGGAATATCGATGCCCCGTCTCGATATTCCCACGACTAGGAACATTGAAGGATGTACTCATTGACTACCCAGGCCCCACTAGTATGATCTACATCACAGTCCTGAAAGTCGAGTACACATCCTGAGGGCTTTATCAACATGTAATAGAGAGACAGAAAGTATACATGTTAAGATAAATAGCAACCAGATAGCGTACTATCATGTCGAGCAAGAAAGTCCTACCTATATATGTCCCAGCATCCACAACAATATACATCCTATGTACAGTAATGGCCTCTAGGGCATATATATAACTAACAATCTCCCACTTGCACTAGGGCCATCAGTAGCAGTGGTTGCAGTATCTAATACTCAACCATCCCTTATAAGTCTCTCTCTGGGAAAAGGCCTTTGTGAGTGGATCCGCCGTGTTGTCCTCTGAGTCTACTCTCCTAACCTCGATCACCCTGGAGAACAACTATCTCCATGATCAGGTGATGCTGCCTCAGAATATGTCTGGGTCACTGATGGGACCAGGGTTCCTGGGCCAAAGCCACATTTCCATTGTCATACAATGGTAGGAACCTAGTTCATCTTATGAACCAATATACACCCAAACTTTCTCTTTGGTAGTATCTTTAATAGCGATGTTACCAGCCTTTATCGTCTAGTCTGCCACGGTATCTAGCTTGGAACTCTTCCAACATACAGTCCCTTTACTGAGGGTAAAGACAATGCCTGCGACTGACATTCAGCCGTCCTTATCACCCTGGAACCTTTCCAGTGATTCTCCCCAGGATCGATTGATGCTATTTCCCTAAACCTAGTGAGAAGCCTAACATCCATTTAGATCTATCTCATAGATCCAAATCCCAGGATTTAGGAGGTATCACCTTTATCCTATTTGGAGAATCCTTGTGATAAGAGGAGATTGACCGTGCGTAGCATAGGAAACCCTTTTCCTATCAAGAGTATGTCGTCCACGTACAATATGAGGATGACCACCTTACTCTCTACTACCTTTTTGTATATACAAGGTTCATCTACCATTTTGATGAAGGCAAACACTTTGACTACCACATCAAAACAGACGTTCCAACTCCGCGATGCCTGCTTTATTCTGTAAAGCATCTTACACACGTTTCCGCTGCTCCCACTGTTTATGAAGCCCTCTGGCTGTGTACTTATAGACGTTCTCTTCTAAATCAGTATTTAGAAAAGCAGTCATGACACCCAACCACCAGATATCGTAGTCATAGTATGTAGCAATGTTAAGTAGGATCCGGATAGACTTAAGCATAGCCACTGGAAAAGGTTTCATCATTTTCCACGCCTGGTCGATGACGAAAACCACTAACAAGTCTAGCTTTGAAAGTCTCAACTTTTCCATCTACACCAAGTAATCTTCTCAAGATATACTTGCTCCTGATGGGAATTTAACCCTTCAGATATTGCAACCAAAGTCCATACTTCGTTGGCGTACATGGATTCCATCTCAGATCGCTAAGCATCCAGCCATTCTTACAGAGTCCCTACTCTCGATGGCCTGCTCGAAACTAGTTGGGTCATCATCTCATGATGCATTCCTCGCTCCCACTGTCATCGAGAAACCAAAGTATCTCTCAGGCGGATGAGAAACCCTACCAGATCGGCGGAGAGGCTGAGGTTCGTCGGGGACTATTGAATCGTTTGGTTCTGTCAAATCATCAGCTGTAGTTTGTATAGCTGGAACTCCTTCCAGTTCTAGAGAACTGACTTTGCCTCGATCTCGTCCGGATTTTGCGTTTGACATAGGCCGGACAATCCCAAATCTTAATTTACTTAAGAGATGGGCTCTTCCCATACCATATCTTATATGGAGTGGTAGACACTGATTTGATTCGAACCTAATTCAATAGGTATGCAGCTTCTTAAGTGCATAACCTCTAAAAGGAAATAGGTAACTCAGTAGTACTCATCATAGAGCGCACCATATCTAATATGGTGCGATTGCTCCACCCCGATACACCGTTGTGCTGTGGTATATTCAGAGGAGTAACACCGAGAGAGAATTTCATTCTCCTTTAGAATAGTCCAGGAATTCTATGCACAAGTATTCTCCTCCCTGATCTTATCATAGGACATAATACTTATACCCGGTTTTTGGTTCTCTACTTCTAACTTATATTCTGTGAATATCTCAAAAGCTTCGGACTTATGTTTCAATAGGAATATATGACTGAATCTTAAGAGATCATCAGAGTGCAAAGAACCGGTCCTGGCATGTGTAGACAGGGTACCTTACATACATCATCATGTATCAGTCCCAATAGTTTACTAACTCTTTCTCTGTTTCCAATAAACAGAGCTATGGTCATCTAAAATTTGTGACATGACTGGCAAGTTTCATAAGATGTAAATTCAAACTAATTTAAATATGCATCTAAATGTAACTTCAGCCAGTCGGGTCGCATTGATATGACCTAGTCTACAATGCCTTAAGAGGGATTCGTTCATTTCTGAACTCTTCCTCTTGTGTGTGTTCTGTACCTAAGGAACTGTAGTTTGATTTAGAACGTCAATGCTTTTAGATAATGTGCCTGAACAGATCAACTCTTGATATAGGAAATGTTCAAAACATTATCCAACAATACAAAATTATATCCTTTCTTTACTAATAAAGAGACTGATATGATTTTGTATATCAGGTTCGGTATCTAATAGCATTTGTTCAGAATCAATATATTTTGGTAATACAGGGTGATAGTGACCAACAGACTTGGCTGCAACACTTGCACGGTTTTCTGTCTCATGAAACTTATCACCCGTTCTCAGTTCTCTACCTTTCTGTAGCCCTATGTAATAGATTACATATGCGGGATCCTGATCCGGTATCTAATACCCAGGACGTAGAGGATACAGAGAAACAGTTCTTTGTAATGAACACACCCGAAGAAGATGCATCATAATGCACTTTCTTCGTTTGGGCGGCACGGGAAATCAGTTATTCCCCAATTTCCTGCTCTGTCTTATAACAATTATAAGTTGGAGCGGGACCAACGTTCCCCAGCTCAGTATAACAAGCGAGTTCGGTTAATACATCCATATTATTATCTTGATTAAGGCGTGATATGGTCGCTACCTGGAGAGAGAGAGAAGAAAACACTCTGCGTGCGCTTTTGCAAGATTAGATTGGTTATTTATTTTATCTAATCAGGATGGCTCCCACTGTTTTTATCAAATCTTCCTTCAAACCCTAAAAGAAAAGACTAGCCGGGATTAATTACACTCTATAAGTTCGCCAATCTTTCAGCCAGGCCAGTGCCGGTACTTTGAGGGAGGTTCCCCGTGCTTTCGCACGGACCTAATTAAAGTAAACCTCGTTTTCCCAGGGGTGTAACCCCGTTGACATCTTTCTAGACACCTACTTGATCGGCTAATTGTAAAGTGCAAAACTCTCCCAGGAGTAACAATTACTCGCAGTGGGTATCGGGATCCAACTATCATATAAAAGGTATGCAATCTCATTGCAAATTTCAACACTTGAAACTCCCGATAAAGGTTTTTACCCCTAGCACCTATGACCTTAACTATGGTCAACAAATCATAAGTACTAGTCAAGTTCTACCCGTCATTTCGTGATTAATTAGACTCACCCACATGACCCTTAACTAAGGTCAACAAAGTCACGCGACTGTCCTAACTAATCGCATCATATGCGGTGTAGGAAGACATCACTTAGCTACCGTACACTGTGCCTTGACTATGGTCAACAAACACAGCACGAATACTAAGTACTCTACTTCCTAAAATGACGGAGGGTTGCGAATGGTTTTTAATAAAACCTTTAACGCTTTGAACTTGATCTCGTTGCGGAATCAAATGGTTTTTAAATGGAGTGTTTTTGAGGCTTTTCTAGTTTTGCTAAAGGGGTCACTCCCGGTGAAGGGATCGTCGGCCCTTTCCTCATCGAATAAGGTGCAGGATATATCATATATACTGCTGTGCAAAGCAAAAACTATAGAAGCAATCAAAAGACAAACCGAGGGTTGTAGCATCTGCCAGTTATTGCTAAAGGGGTCACTCCCGGTGAAGGGATCTCGGCCCTTTCCCTATCGAATAAGGTGCAGGATGTTCTACAAGGAACACCGCGATGCAAAGCAAGAACTGTAGCTACCTGTTTTTATTTTTGAAATTCGATTCCACAACATCTTTTAGGTTTATTTTCTTTCATTAATCTTATTAATGAATGTCCCATCATTTAAGTCCACCTAAACATCACAGATAAATATAACGTACGCTTATGCCATCCGCATTCGCCTCAATGTCCCGTCTGCACTGTTAGGTTAGGTAACTAACGCCAGAGCGAGGCAGGGCTAGCGCGGGTGTAAAACATAAGCAACGTCTATATAATATATCATATATACTATATACTATATCTATCTGAACATATCACATGATCACATCACAGATAACGCAACAGAAAATATCATATGAAATATTGGATATACTAGGACGTCCGTGTTTTCAATACGAGCCAGTATAAAACACGGATTCCACGGTCGTGATGAATAGCCAATCCCACACCCCTAGACCTCTACGAGAGCGGCAAGCAACCCTATCAACTCTAGGGTTAGGAGACCCGGACTCGACTCCTCGAGATGGTCTCCCACTGGACCCTAGAACCCGGTTACTTGTGCTCCCCTCCTTGGGTCTATCCTAATGCGAAAAAGTAAATAATATACATTAACGGTGACATCTTCCGCAACCTGGAAGTGCCCCAATAAAAGAATATTACATACAAGTTTTTTACATGAATGAAAATGAAAAACACTCATCTCACATAAACCCCCCCGGCTATTCAAACACGACGATCCAATATAACATATCCAGCAACACATAACATCACATGTCATCAACGTAAGTAAATATGCCCATCCCAATTGTCGTTGACATATAGCAACAAAACCGGCGATATCACATATTACACTTACGGTCACAGAAAAGAAAGTGTAAAACTACAACAGTTGGAATCCGCAAACTCTTTAGACATCGCATGCCTAACCAAATGAATTCCTTAGACATCACATGTCTAACATTTATAAACTCCGCATTTTAGTCTCATTATCGAAAACTCTTTTCAATATCAAGTCGGGCAATTCAACAAGATTCCCGACATCCAGAACGAATGCTCGTCGCAAACTTTAGTAGACGGCCGCACCCCCGATACCGTCGACGAAGTGCACTAAGGCGGAACACCGCTGCCGCGAGCACCCAAACGGATGCTTTCAGTGACAGGGTTTTCCTACAGTCACTTGGTCGGGGCTATGGGGCGTGGCTGTCTATTAAGTTTACCCGGCGAGTATCCGCGTACGCAATGTGATTGCGACGGACTTTTGATCACATCAAAATTCCGTGGCAACCGATCAAGTGAGACTAAACCGCTAGATTTATAACATTCAAATTAGTTATCTCATAACTACTTGTGGATTCCAAATATTGTATCACATTCCAGATAAATAGACAATGTTAAACTTTCCGATCGAATAATCAAACACCCAAGTTTTCCCGAAAAGCTCAACACATGAAAAAAGTTTAAAAACATCCACTTCATGCCACAGTACCAATGGTCCAGCCGTAGAAGGGTCAAGCCAACGCCTCACATGTGGCACGCCGTACTGCCCCAAACCCTAAGGTTCAAAGGGCAGTTCAAGACGGTCACATAATCGAGTTAAAGTTTGTTGTCTTCTAGAGGGTCCATCGCGTTACTTGCACTACTTAGAACGTTCTTAAACGGAAAAATCCAACACTTGGAAATTTCCCGGCAGGGGAAAAAATGGGTATTTATATCCGGTCGAACTTTTTAACAGTTTCTAAAATATCCGGAAAAACATAAAGGAAGTTAAATTATCCGATCAAATTAACGAGTCCCCAATAAAACCCTAGAAAACTCAACACTTGAGTGTGATTAAAAGATTCCCAGAAAAAAATGACAAGAAAGGACCTAAGAATAAATATGTGAAGTTTGAGGGACTAATTCACACTTTTGGCAGCGGAACCGCCGCCAAACCCTTGGTTTGGCCGCGGTTCCGCGGTCAAATTTTTGAGTTAGGGGTCCTTACTTAACAGTAATTCTTAGATTTTCCTGCTTAATTTTCTGAGCATTTTTAATTCACAAAAATCCACAGTTTGAAAAAATGTACAGAGAAGGGTTTTGATCGGGGTTTCGGGGTTCGATCGGATCTCTAACTTCGTCTACACTTCGCCTAAAGCTCTAGCTAGGCTCTGATACCACTGTAGGGTTCCTTGGCACACACATGATGTTCTACAACTGATCAACCATGTCCAATTTAAATTTTTATGTGCCGAGAAACCCTAAACTAGATCGTTAACTAGAGGATAGGCGAAAGTAAATGAGCAAGCAAACAACTTTGCTACTAAGTGAATGGGAATACAACCTTTGTAGATCCGGTCCTCCACTTCTTTAGCTCCGTGTTGACGTCCCTCCGCTGCGATCATCGGGATCCGGGACTCTAGCGATGGTTTCGTCGGAGAAATGAGCGGGCTAGTTCGTTGACTTCGAGGCCGAAGATGATCTACGTCGGGGAGACTCAAGCTCAAGCTATTCCTTCACTTGGTCAAAACTTTATGAAGAGAACACCCTAGACTACTTGGCAAGTGGTAGAGGATGAAGAAATAGGAAATGGGTTCACTTTGGATTTGGATTTCTCACTCTAAATCTCATGGCACCATTAGAGATAGCAAGCTTTCTTGAAGCTTGATGAAGATGAAGAAGAAGAAAGAATAAAAAGTTAATGAATCCAAAATGAAACTTATCCTTTTAATTATAGCACCATGGTTGAGTTAAGCTCTCATGCTTAACTCATGTAGAGAATTAACCAAAGCATTAGGTTAAGGGTTGGGTTAACTAATATCCTATACAAATGACAAAAGGGTTGACTTTGTCAATGTTTATCAAGCTTCATGAAGCTTGATAACTTTGACCAAAGTCTCACTACTTTTGTCATTTGTTAGGAAATTAGTAAACCCTAATTTAACCTTGATTTGGTATAGGTCTCATACACACAACTTGTATGTATCATCAAGCATGATACAAACTTGTACACTTGCAGATATCACATATAAACAATGTGCACATTCAAGTGAGAAAATCAATCTGAAGTGAACCAATACTAGTTAATGTAAAGTAATATATCAAATATATAATTATACATTAAATCATTAAATCAACACTTGATTTAACGATCCGGTCATATTGCATATAACCGACTAATATCAATAGTAACAACTTATCGAATCAACACTTGATCCGATAACCCGGCTATATCGCATACAACCGATCAATGTTATAAATCGCGAGAATAGTATACGGTATCTCATATCGTATTAATCTCGGTCCCGCACATATCTCATATGCGCTCCTATTTCGTTTCGCTTGAGCCAGGAAACCCCTGTGTAGGACTCTAAAGACTCGTCAATACGCCGGCAGTAGGTGATGATCATATCAAACATCCACAAGCCGCAAGCGGTCTGCTAAACGTAACGGCCACCCGGGTATTGAGCGATCAGAAGATCAACGAGCCAGCCTGCTCACACTCCTGTGAATCCAACCAGTAACACTTACCGTACAGTCCGGTCTGTTCGTCTGATATGTCGCATATCTCGCCTAGGGGCGGTAAACGTCAGACCCCAGTAGCTTGATAAGTCATGCCGATGTAAGGTCCATAACACGCATGAAACTACTGATAACTCTTACCAGTAAATCACTGCAACCCTGGCCAGGGATTTCCAGTTATGGCCAGTCGAGCATAGCGCAACATCAACCCCCAATACCGGGAGAGACGAATCCCCTCCTATCGCTCATTGCCTCCATGTGAATCGGGACTGTACCCAAAAATAACCTGTTTGCACGCCTTAATAGAGCCGTGGTAGGGTGGAAATCAAAGCACAGTGGGAGACACACAAGACTCTATGACGATCTCGGGTCAACAGACTAAGCTGTACCAGTGTCACCTGAGAACTGCCATCTGACGTGAGGTATAATACCATCTGGGAGTTCTCGGCGAGTCCGTTCAGTGTACCCAGTCATCACTGAGCACCCGCATACCATCTCTGATGTCAAACACCAATGGATATGGGATCATCCATCGCCCATCACATGGGTCGAGAACATATACGCTAGTCTACTCTGGAATATCGATGCCCCGTCTCGATATTCCCACGACTAGGAACATTGAAGGATGTACTCATTGACTACCCAGGCCCCACTAGTATGATCTACATCACAGTCCTGGAAGTTGAGTACACATCCTAAGGGCTTTATCAACATGTAACAGAGAGACAGAAAGTATACATGTTAAGATAAAGAGCAACCAGATAGCGTACTATCATGTCGAGCAAGAAAGTCCTACCTATATATGTCCCAGCATCCACTACAATATACATCCTATGTACAGTAATGGCCTCTAGGGCATATATATAACTAACACATATAAAACCTAGAGACTATCCTGGCATTCCCCATCATTTCAGCAGGATGCGAACGCAGCCATCAAATGAAATTAGAGCAATGACATATTCCTAGCTCCAGACTTCAACTGCAATACACGCAGCATAGAGGTCCTACAGATTTCTACCCTACTTCAGCCAAGAATCGGCGCGATAACGTCAAAGCAAAAAATGAAGTGATGGCATATTCCCAGCTTCGTGTCTCGACGGTAACTCATATAAAGCCTAAAAGACTATCAGAGATCATTCCACACCAGAGCGGAGTGGTTATGACTCATAGGGGCTCCAAATTGAGCCTAACCTCAAGTAAGAAGCGTTATGGAAAATTCCTAACACTTGCCCTTCTGACGGTAACATGACCTAAGGCGATCACTTGAAGACGTCTTGTCCAGCACCCGAAGAGATCAGAGACACGACAGTCACATGGCTACTCGAACAACAGCTTGAAGACTGCATATCGAGGAATGCATCAGCCAACGCGACGGTACCATAGACTAAAACCCTAGTACCACAAACCTAACGGACCTCTGTCGTAAAGAATGGGGGTTATCTGCATATAACGTTAGGACAAGTTTGCCTGTAAACCCAAGGGAGGTAAACTAAAAGCACTCCGAAACGAGTACATAAACTAAAACACTCCGAAATGAGTACATAAACTAGAGACTCCGAAATGAGTACATAAACTAAAAACACTCCGAAATGAGTACATAAACTAGAGACTCCAAAATGAGTGAATAAAATACAAACTCCGAAACGAGTGAATAAACTACAAACTCCGAAACGAGTAAATAAACTAATGGGCGCTAAATTAAGACATCAGACACAGAGAAGCACATGCAAAAAAATGTGAATTCTTTATTCATAAGTCGAAATGTTTAAAAGATACAGCTTACATTTATACAAAGAAAAATAGGAAATACAATTCTAGCCGTTAAGAAGGCAGGGCTTTCAGTAAATTGGCAACCCTCTCATTCTCTTCCCGCAACTCCTCCTCACGTGCCACTATTGCAGCCAACCTTGCTTCGACTTGAGCCTGTTGTTGCAAGCATGATGAAAGCTTCTCAGCGATTTCCTGCTTAGCAACTTCGCAATCTCGCATGCCCCACTCGGTAAAATCGAGGTTCTGCCTCAGCGCCAGTCCATTAGAAACACATTTCTAGAGATTTTCAAAAATAACTTGCAGCTGCGTGGCATTCGCTTCGACCTAGGCGCGCAATTGGCTAGATTCGCCAGAAGCTGTCTCATGCTCCTTTCGCTTCAGGGCCAACTTTCGCTCGAAGTATTGAATCGAATCAGCACTTTGCTCGATCCATGCGATCAGTTGAGCCTTCGAGGTTAATGCTTCAGGAGCGAGACATTTGTTCTCGATCTCATGTAAACAAGCTTCAATCCGCTTACAATAGTCAACCCAAATGCCGACGAAATCTTCATTGTGGAAATTCACATGGGTCGCCAGCATAGGGTTGACCTCGTCAGCAAAATCTGCAGCAGAGGTGAGGGCTTCAACGTTAAGATCTTCGATAAATTCACTTAATATCCGCCTGCTATTTGCTGCACCCCTGGAAGATTGACGCTTAGCAAAGGGCCCTGCGGGCATGGAAATGCGAGATTCAAAAGGAGCCAAATCCGGTGTAGCTGCTGCAGAATAAAGCATGCATAAAGAAGGGTCACATTTCAACCTGAAAAATAAGGAAGAATGATGATGGACGATATCTACCATACCAGTGGTCAAAAATGGCAAGTTAGGAAGTGCAGGAGGCTTGGCTTGTTGGATATGTATGTCCTAGAGGCCATTATTGTATATGTATACATGTGGATGCTTGGACATATGTATGTATATAACAATCTTGCTCGATATGATAGTATGCTATATGGTTTGTCTTTATCTTAACATGTATACATGTTTTACTTGTTATTACGTATCATCTATACATGTTGACAAAGCCCGTAGGTTCATTGCTTGACTACATGTGTTGTGATGGCGATCATACTTATGGGAGCAGGGTAGTCGATAAGCACATCCTTAAAAGGTCCCTAGTCGTGGGAGTATCGAGACTGGACATCGATATTCTGGAGTAGACTAGTGTATACATTTCTAGACCCCGACGAGGGGCAATGGTTGGCCCCGCAGCCATTGTTCTTTTGCACCTAAGATCGTATACAGGTGCTCACTAGGGGTGAGTATACTGGATGGACTCGCCGAGAACTTCTAGATGGTACTATATCTATCGTCAGATAGCAGTTCTCAGGTGACATGAGTACATGTTAGTCTTCAGACCTGAGATCGTCATTTGTCTCGTGTGAGTTCCTACTGTATTTTGATCACTACCCTACCACGGCTCTACTGAGTTCGTGCAAACAGGTATTGGTTAGGTACAGTCCCGAGCCACATGGAGGCAGTGAGTGATTGTTGGGGATTCGTCTCTCTCGGTATAGGGAGTCGATATCGCACTGTGTTCGATTAGCCAGGACTATAAGACCCTGGCCAAGGCAGTTGGGATTTACTGATAAGTTGATCAGTAGTTTCCCGGATTGTATCTGAGCCGCATCAGCACGAATTATTGGGTTATTAGGGTCTGACGTTTACTACCCCCTAGACCCGGTATGCGATACTCTCAGACAAAGAGACCGAACTGTATGGAGATTGTCATAGATAGGCTCAGTAGGGATCCGGATGAGTTTGCTCGTCGGCCTTCCTTTTCGGCAGGTACCCGGGTAGCCATTACGTACAGCTAGTGCCGCTGACGTGCTTGTGGTTATGGATTAATCCAGTAACTCACTGCCGGCGTACTTTCGAGTCTTTAGAGTCCCACACAGAGGGTTTTCCTGGTTCAAGCGAAATGATGTAGTAGCCGTATTGGATACGTGCAGGGTTCCGATCGATTGATTGTACTATGCACCCGGACTTTTGATCGGACAGTTGATAATACTAGCCGCCTCGGGATTGAGCCGGATCATTAAATCAAGTATTTATTTAATAATTTACATATATGCATTTCGATATGTATATTCTAGTATTATATTCTTTGTGTTATTCTATCTCTTTGGGTATTCTTATTTCGATACGAATACGGGTATGTATATACAGTAGATTGTAATCCGTATTTTTACGGAAAATATTCTAGAAGGTGGACACCTCATTTTGGTCTTTTCCATTTATCTTTAAATGGATAATTAGGTGTAAAACAAAGTGAGGGGAGTATGGTGAGAACCATGCCTCAATAGTATTGACAAATGAATTTTTAATTCATTTGTGCTAACTATTGAAGCATGGTTGGTATATTATATTGTAAAAATTGTTTTACAAAACCAAGTGTGAGGATTTTCTCTCACATGCAAGATTCATTTTTCATACTCTCACCATTTACTTCACCCTCCTCTCTTTTTCTTGAGCTCCTCCACCCTCATCATCTATCTCCTCTCTACACTCTCATGTGTTGAGAATCAAGAGAGGAGATGAGATAGAAACTGTCACGCCCCGCTTCCCAGAGTATGCTAAGATAGGCACGTGATATAGCCAACCATGCTACCCGTGGATAGGAAAAATCCTTCCACAGTCACATTACGGCTGTAGAGATATCAAGAACAGGAAAGTAAACTAAACTATCTAGTACATGTCCATAAGCCAGAGTAAATGAGTCAAGAAATAATATTAATATGCAGAAGCAAAAGATCCAATAAATACAACACCTGGAAAGTAAAACTGGATACCAACAGGATCCTCACCGCTCGGTCTAACAGCGACAGTACTCCTGATCAACCTGCGATAAAGGTAGAGGATCTGGGCCATGCAAAACCCAGACGTCAGTGCGTCATAATATCAAGCAATAAAATAAACATAGGTAGCAAGGCATGCAGGTATGTATATGAACAGTAAAACATGTATAACCGTAATATAAATGAGGACAGTGAAGGGTAGTGTGTAATGAGTAATCTAAACTGGTCTATTGGGTTAACTACTCTCAAGTCTTTGAAATCAATTTGATGAATTATCGATGTAACTCAATAGTATCCCGTGCGTGCCCGGGATCACGGTCTATGACTCTCGGGTTGAATCCGAGACGTGCCGCAAGGCAGTAAAGGGTGGTAGGTAATGACGAGTGATGTCAGCAGCATCACCCCGGGGCTGGCCTAGCCCGTAAGACTGATCAGAAAAGGTGTCGAACTGTCGAGTTACAAGTCAGGTTTCATCATTGATTTCCCCATACCCCCAAGTTATATATGTTCAAGTCAGGTATTAAATAATCTGGAGCTAATGACAACACAGGATCAGGCAGGTATAGGTTTGTCTGGATAGACAGCAGGAAATGTCCGTAGGGACAACAGGTCAAGTTTGTTGGCATTAGTAACAAGATCAGGTAACAGGTCAAGCTATGGTACATCAGGTCAAGTCAGGTAGTATATAGGTATCATGTCATGTCAAGAAGTGCATGGTATCATGTCGTGTCAAGTAATAGATGTTATCAAGTCATGTCAGGGGTGCACAACATGTCACGTGGGTGCTCAAAATCAAAGTATACTAAGCATGGGTACACAAAAAAAATATGTAGTACTAATGAAATGAACTAGCATGAATGGTATGCACATAGATAGAAAGTCAAAGACATGGATGCACACTGTCGATTAGGATTACATTTGATAGTTCCAAAACTAATTAGATTACACTTTACTAAACAATATTTGGTTATT
Source organism: Agapanthus africanus (assembly GCA_030015575.1). Taxonomy (NCBI): domain Eukaryota; kingdom Viridiplantae; phylum Streptophyta; class Magnoliopsida; order Asparagales; family Amaryllidaceae; genus Agapanthus; species Agapanthus africanus. Next base: position 193,116,193 of record CM057339.1, on the reverse strand, counting down.
AAGGAAATCTGTGAATGCGGCTATATGTATTCTATTCGATATGGATGCGGATGGATATCATATAACCTTTAAATGATAACTAGTTAATTAAACAATGGGAATGGTTATATGCAATTTGATGCGATATACTATACTATGATATGTGACAAGATAAGTTGCATATGCTAGATATGAAATGATAAGAACAGATGCAATGGTCCTTATAAAACTGTGAAACAAGTACTATGGATGCACGATTTGAAATTCAATAATTATACTTATTAAAAATAAATGCATAAAATGTAATGTATCATGTAGCAAGGTAAACTTGCCTCGATCGGATCAAGGATGCGCGGCATACGACACGTACGTGAGAAACGACAGAAAATCTCCATTGGGGCATTTCATCGAACACCTCGCGTGTAAAATCGAACATTGTCAGAACGGAGATCCGGAAGCACGAAAACGATCGTCTCGTTCACGCGAACTTGGGACAAACCTTGGAGTCTCGATTCATGGCCCGGAACGGCGTTGAACTGCTGTCGCAGTCAAGGACTTAGTGTCGTCGAGGTGGCTGTTGCGGCTGTTGCTGTCGCGCGGAGAACAAGGCGACAGTGGCGACGACAGAGGCTGAAGAAGAAGGCGGCGATAAAGATAACATGGGTCTCAGTGATTGCAGTATCGGGTGTTAGAGGAGAAGAAGACAGCGAGAAGATGGGGCCGGTGCTGAGAAGGGAAGATGTTGGCGGTGTTTAGTTTCGGAGATGGAGGCAAGGACGTGCAGGCCGAGGGAGGAGGAGGCGATGATGGCTGCGACCACGATGATGAGTGCTGGGTTCATGGGAGATGGGTTCGTCGGGGAGCGCGGGGTGTCATGGTCGGGGTTTGTAGGGATCGTGGTCGGAGAACACGAGAGGAGAGGAGAAGGAGGAAATTCTGATGAGGAGACGAGGGCCAGGTGATGGAGCGGCTAGGGTTGCAGCAGTGGGTTACCTCGCGAGGAAGAGAAAGAAGAAGGAAAGAGAGAGGGATGTTGGTTTAATAGGTTTTATATATATTAGTATATAAATATATAAGAGAGGAGAGAGAAAGTGGGTATATATAGAGAGAGACAGAGAAAGAGTGCTGAGAGAGAGAGAGAATGCGAGAGGAGAGAGAGGGAGGAGAGAGATAGAGAGAATGAGAGAGATCGAGAGGAGAGAGGAAGAGAGAATGAACAGTATGGAGATAGAAAGTTGGATTTTAGTGAGGAGAGAGAAGGAGAGAAAGAAAGAGAAGAGAAAAGAAAAGAAAAAGAAGGAGAGAGGGAGAGAGGGGCCACGGTGAGCTGTGAGTAGTCAAGAGGTAGGATTTAGTTAGGAAAAATATTTTTAGGTTTTAAAAAATAAAATCGTATATATATATAACAGTTAAATCATAAAGAATATAATAAGAATATTATATTAGTTAAATTTGAGATTTTGGCAAATACAAACTTACTCCAAAACACGCCCGGGTCGGGTCTAAAATTTCATATTTAAAATATGAAAATATATGAGACTTTCAAAATTCAAAATGAATGCTTAGGTAACGAAAAAGCATACCCCCAAGAACGGATGCATGTACGTGCGCGTAGCCATCCAAACACGTCTGTTTCACTGAACGGGACGAGAACACGATGCGCGGACGCTACCACGGGGTTAGGGGTATCATGCAGGCTATGAAATGCAATTTTAAAATATTTTACGTGACTTAAAATGTTATATGGTAAAAGATGCCATGCCAGGTAAAATGTCATTATGCGATAAAGTTGAAAATGCACAAGTCTACATAACAAGTCAAGGTAATCTATAAATATGAATCAACCAGTTCAAGCAAGAGGGTCGGGTCGAATGCAATGTAAACAATAAACTACCATTCGCACTCAAACAAAATAAATCAATAAAATATCATAGACAACAAATACAGAAACATAAATTGGTATAACTGAACTCGGTTGTTACATTATACCCAACTACAAAAAGAATTTCGTTCTCAAAATTCCAAGAACAAGAAAGGATAAACAAACAACAACTACAAGAATAGATGGTGAAACTTCTGTCTGATTTCATCTTCTCGTTCCCAAGTTGATTCTCCATGTGAGCGATTACCCCAAGAAACAAGTACAAGGGGATAACCTTGTTCTTAATAACCTTTTCTCTTCGATCCACAATCGACATCGGTCGCTCCTCAGAAGTCAAATCTTCACGTACAGTCAGCTCCGAATGATCCAGCACGTGTGTTTCATCTCGAACATACTTACGGAGTTGAGATATGTGAAACACGTCATGAACATTCGCCAAAGATTGCGGTAACGCCAATCGATATGGCACTTCTCCAACACGTTCCAAAATCTCAAAAGGCCCAACGAATCGAGGATTAAGCTTTCCTTGACTTCCGAAACAAATCACCCCTCTAGTCGGTGATATCTTCAAGAATACCAGATCACCAATCGCGAACTCTAGAGGTCTTCTCGATGTATCTGCCCAACTCTTTTGTCGGTCTTGTGCTGCTTTCATAAGGTTCCGGATAGTGTTAACCTTTTCAACTGTTTGCACAACCAAATCTGGTCCCAACAATCTTCGTTCTCCAATATCATCCCAACAAACAGGTGAACGACACTTACGACCATACAACGCTTCAAATGGAGCCATCGGAATAGTCACCCGAAAGCTGTTATTGTAAGAAAATTCCACCAAGTGTAGATGATCCCCCATGAACCCTTGAAGTCATGCAGGCTCTCAACATGTCTTCAAGAGTTTGGATCGTTCTTTTCAACTGGCCATCTGTCTGAGGATGATAAGCTGTACTAAACTTCAATCGAGTCTCCAAACTTTCCAGTAAGCTTCTCCAGAAGTGTGATAAGAAACAGGTATCACGGTCGGACACGATGCTCACCGGTACACCATGTAATCTTACAATTTCCTGCATGTACCGTTCTGCCAAAGTTTCTGTTGATTGACCAACTCGAAAAGGGATGAAATGAGTTGCCTCGATCAATCGATCAACAATCACCCAAACTGCATTGTTGCCTTTTGGACTCCGCGGTAGAGCCGTCACGAAATCCATGGTTATATGTTCCCACTTCTACTGAGGAATCGGAAGTGGTTGCAATAAACCAGCAACCCTTTGATATTCAGCCTTAACTTGCTGACACACCAAGCACTTTGCTACAAAACGAGCAATCTCCCGTTTCATGTCTTCCCACCAGAAATGCTGTCGTATATCTCGGTACATCTTCGTGCCTCCTGGATGTACGGAATACGCGGAACTGTGTGCCTCCTTCATAACTTCTTCGTGATTATCTCCTTTTGGCACACACAAACGGCTACCATATCGCAACGAACCATTTCCATGAATTAACAAGTCCGTTCGAAGTCCAGCTTCAACCTGTTCTCGAAACCTTTGCAATCTTGGGTCCTTCGATTGCGCTGCTTTAATACTCTCGATCAATGACGACTGTACTTGCAGCTGCATCAACTGTCCCGAAGAATGCGGTAGCACAATCTCCAACTCGAATCTCCGAAAAAAATCTTCAATAAATTCCTTCTGTGCAGTCAACATCCAAATTGCTGGCAACCGACTAAGCGCATCCGGTACTACATTAACTTTCCCCGGATGGTACTTAAGATCAAGATCGTAGTCAACCATCAGCTCCAACCATCTACGCTGCCTCATATTAAGCTCTTTCTGCGTGAACACATACTTTAAGCTTTTGTGATCGGTGAATACTTCGACCCTTTCGCCCAGTAAGTAGTGTCTCCAAATCTTCAAAGCGAAAATCACTGCTGCAAGCTCCAAGTCATGAGTTGGATAATTCTTCTCATGGGTCTTCAACTGTCTCGATGCGTAGGCTATAACCTTCCCATGCTGCATCAAAACACATCCCAAACCTTTTTCCATATGCGTCGCTGTGAATCACCAATTCTCCGGAATCGTCTGGTACGATTAAAACAGGTGCGGTTAACAACCTCTGTTTCAACGCCTCAAAAGCTGACGCACACTTATCCGTCCATACTAATGGTACCTCCTTGTACGTAGGCTTAGTCAAAGGCTCAGCCAAACGAGCAAAATTCTCCACGAACCTTCTGTAATATCCGGCAAGTCCAAGAAAGCTTCTTATCTCCGCAACATTCTTCGGAATCGGCCAATCTCGAACTGCTGCAATCTTTTCGGGATCAACGGTGATTCCATCTCCAGACACGACATGCCCCAAAACTTCACTTCTTCAAGCCAAAACTCGCTCTTGCTCATTTTTGCATATAATCTTTCTTGCCTCAATGTCTGCAGTGCGATCTTCAAGTGTCTTGTATGCTCTTCAATACTCCTTTGAGTAGACCAGAATATCATCAACGAACACCACTATAAACTGGTCCAAGAATGGTGAAAAGATTCGGTTCATCAAGTCCATAAATATCGCCGGTGCATTCGTTACTCCGAAGGGCATCACTAAGTACTCGTAATGTCCATACCGAGTTCGGAACGTAGTCTTGCAAATATCTTCTGATTTAACTCGGACCTGATGATATCTGGATCGCAATTCCAGCTTCGAGAGTACCCTCGTGCCACTAAGCTGCTCAATAATTCTCCAATGCGAGAGATCGGGTACTTGTTCTTAATAGTCACCCGGTTTAATTCTCGATAATCGATACACATTCTCCTTGTGCCATCTACTTCTTGACTAAAAGAACTGGAGCTCCCCAAGGCGAGTTACTGCTGCGAATCCAATCCTTCTCAAGTAATTCCGTAACCTGCTTCTTGACTTCTTCTAACTCCACTGGTGCCATTGGACAGTACGCTTTAGAGACTGGCGCTGCACCATGAACAAGATCAATCGCAAACTCCACATCTCATTTTGCGGTAAACCCGAGATGTCCTGCCAGGTAAAATGTCATATGGTAAAAGATTTAAAATATTTTACGTGACTAAAAATGTTATATGGTAAAAAATGCCATGCCAGGTAAAATGTCATTATGCAATAAAGTTGAAAATGCACAAGTCTACATAACAAGTCAGGGTAATCTATAAATATGAATCAACCAGTTCAAGCAAGTGGGTCAGGTCGAATGCAATGTAAATAGCAAACTACCATTCGCGCTCAAACAAGATAAATCAATAAAATATCACAGACAACAAATACGGAAACAGAAATTGGTATAACTGAACTCGGTTGTTACAGAAACACACCTTGAACCTTACACTACATCCTAGATCTGTTAGACTAGAAATCTAAGACCTCTAGTTGCTCCACTTGACACTTAGTGTGGAGATAGAGCCATCGACTACATCCCTCAGATGGATCATCTTCGACGGAGGAGGACCGACGAACAAGCTCGATCCAGGAGAACCGAAGGAGCAAACAAAGAAGAACAAGCTCGATCAAGAAGATCTCTAGGAGCATACAAAAAGGAAAGAAGACCGAAGGACACGGATCTTTGGGTGAGAAACATCTATCATAGTTGATATATATCCTCTTTGATAGCTATTTTTGGTTTATGGTAGATTCGACATCGGGTTATTCTAGCGCCAGTTTTTTGAAACCTAGAAAATTTTTGTTCCGTAAACAACCACAGTAGATGGTCAGGATACTAGTATAACCCAACATAGTATCAGATCCAGCCCATAAACCCTTAACTAGCAGTTTAAACGATGTTTAAAATTACGAAACCGAAATAACCCCGAAACCGAAATCCAAGTTTTTGTCGATTTTTTCAGAGGCTTTAAAAATTATTTAAACAATTGCAGAGTGATCTTCATGTAGCCACTAGAACACCAGAGAAATTCGAGGACCAAATCGCAAAAATTGGCCAGCCACATTGACAAAATTCCCGGCCTGGCCGGTTATGTTTGAGAATTTGGTCTTGAAATTTTTTTGGTATTTTGTACACTTGGATTTAGGGTTTCAGGTGATGTTTGTTTTTGCCTAGATTGCATATTTTGTCATCTTTGGTTTCGGGCAATACAGAGTATTTCGAAGTCGCTATTTTAACACCATTTATAAGTTTCAGTGCATACATTACTATCTGCGACCGTGAATGTCATTGAGTGGTATAACCCGTCTAACTGCTATATGTTCTATTAGACGGGTTTGCGAACATGACATTCACGTTGATGTTCTGTGATTGTGCTGATAATGTGGTTGGATTGTCATGGTGGATAGCTTGCGGTGCAATAGTAGTAGTACAATTATGATTCATTTGTATATTTGTTATTGCGGGGCGAGCGTCTGACATGTGGACAACCGTTTCTGCCGTGTTGTATATTATTTTATTGGGGCACGACCGGGTTGAGGTCGATGTCACCATTGTACACATATTTTTCTTTTCTGTACTAGAATTACCCCGCGGTGGTGTGCTCGAATAGCCGGGTTCTAAAGGAAAACATACCTTCTTCTCATGGCGTTGAGACAGAGGGGGCCTTACTTTAGAATTGGCAGGCTATTCACTGTACTTGTAGGGGGTATAGGATGGCCCACGGAGGGGTGCTCAAGTTACCCGATCCTGTGAAGTGCCGGGTGGCCCATTCACTTTGCTGATTGGGGTTGTCTCACTTCTGAGATTGGCGGGTAAATTTCCGCGCTCGCAGGAGTCTAGGTTTTCATTGCACGGGCTATCCACACGACCAGGAACGTCGGGTTTTATTTGCATCTCAAGTGAAACCCGAGGCTCCAAGATTATCCACTACTTTGTGTTGCTTGTTGTTGATCTGTGATTTTGCTTATATCATGCCTGGGACGAATGTTATATATATATATATATATATTTATATATACTAGTAAATGTTGTATATGTTTTGCACCCGCGCTAGTCCAGCCCCCGCTTTGCCGTTAGTTAAGTAACATAACGGTGCATGACGGGGCCCCGTGGTGAATACGGATAGCATATACGTACATTGTATTTCCGTTCTTTTCTGGTGTTATAGGTTAATTGATGGGACCGCATTAATTTTGATTAATGCAAGAAAAGAAACCTAAAAAGATGTTGTTGGAATAAATTTCGAAAAACTATAGTCATATTCTTTCGCTTTGCATAGTGGTATTCGGTCATGAATATCCAGCACCTCATTTAGGAGGCAAGAGCCTAGATCCCTTCGCGGGGAGTGACCTCTTGAGCAAAGGTTTATTTTGTAGATTACTCAGTTTTCTTCAAAACCACAAGTTTTAAAAAGCGGAGACTAAACCTCTCCTTTTCAAAACTACTGGATTTCTTCAACGATATCAAGTTCATTACGTTAACGGTTTTTCACTAAAAACCATCCGTAGCCCTCCGTCATTTCCTATAAGTAAAACTCAGTATTTGTGCTGCGTTTGTTGACCGTGTCAAGACGTAGTGAGCGATAGTTGGTTACTACTTATTTGTAGCATACGATGCGATTGGTTAGGACAGTCGTGTAACCTTGTTGACTGTGTCAAGGGTTATACGGGTGGGTTTAATGCAATCAAGATAATGACGGGTTGAACTTGACTAGAACTTTTTTGATCTGTTGACTGTGTCAAGGTCACTAAGGTTCTAGGGGCAAAAACCACATCGGGAGTTTCAAATATATTTGAAACTTGCTAGTGTTGCATACCTTCTGGAGTGTGGTGACTAGAGTATCTTCCATCTAGTTTATCATGCAATGATAGTTGGATCCCGATCCCACTGATGAGTAGGATTACTCTTAGGAGATATTTTTCACTTCACAATTAGCTAACCTACTAGGTATCTAGAAAAGTGTTAATGAGGCTACGCCTCTGCGGAAATGGGGTTTATTTTAATTAGGTCCGTGCGAGAGCATGTTGAACCTCTCTTGGAGTACCAACACTCACATGGCTGAACGGTTGGCGAACTTGTAAGGTGTTAATGATCCCAGCTAGTACTCCTTTTAAGGTTTGGAGGAGAATTCGAGGAAATAGTGGGAGCCATGCTGATTAGATAAACTAAAAACCAATCTAATCTTGCAAGAACGCATACTGAGTGTTTCTTTTCTCCCTCTTCAGGTAGTAACCATTTCACGCCCTAATCAAGATAATAAAATGTATAGCTTGACCGATCCGAATTTTTATTCGGGGTTAGGGAACGTCGGTTCGGCTTTAACTTATGATAACAGTCATAAGAGTGAGCAAAGGAAAGAGGATTGCATGAATTCCTTGATGACCCCAACGAAGAATAAGCATATTATTGCATCTCCTTCAGGTGTTCTTGTTATTGAGAACTGTTTTTCGGTCAGTTCTACCTCCTGGGTACTAGATACCGGATCAGGATCTCATATCTGTAATTTATTGCAGAGACTGAGAAAAAGTAGGATGGTTGGACCTGATGATATGTCCCTCAGAGTAGGGAACGGAACATAAGTTGATGCTGCTTTCATCGGTGAATATCACCTAGCATTGCCAAGTGGCAATACTATGATTTTGAACAATTGATACTATGTACCTTCCATGGTTTGCAACATCATATCCGTTTCTTTACTTGATAAAGATGGATATAATTTTGTTCTTGATAGAAATATCATGAACATTTACCTTAATCAGGTATTGGTTGCAGAAGGCACACTGTGTAATGGTATCTATGTTCTAAATCAAAACACAGTTTTCAATATACAAAACACACGCAAGAGAAAGAGTTCAGAAGTGAACGAATCCTACTTGTGGCATTGTAGACTTGGTCATATCGGAGAGAAACGACTAAGTAAGTTGCATAAAGATGGATATTTGAATACATTCGAATTTTCATCTTATGAAACTTATCAGTCCTATCTCAAAGGAAAGATGACCAAATCTTCGTTCACCCAACATGGAGAAAGATCAGCAGAGCTCTTGGGACTCATACACAGTGATATATGTGGTCCAATGTCTATACATGCAAGGGGTGGGTTCTCGTACTTCATCACATTCACTGACGATCTCTCTAGGTTCGGATATGTGTATCTCATGAAACACAAATTAGAAACTTTTAAGAAATTCAAAGAATATAGAAACGATCAAGATCCTCAGATCTGATAGAGGAGGGGAGTACTTAAGCACGAAATTTCTAGAATACTTAAAAGAGAATGGAATTTTCTCTCAGCTTACTCCTCCGTATACCCCACAAAACAACGGTGTATCGGAGCGGAGGAATTGTACCCTATTGGATATGGTTCGCTCCATGATGAATAGTGCTGAATTGCCTCTTTTATTCTGGGGATATGCTCTTCAGACAGTGGCAAATCTTTTGAATCAAGTTCCATCTAAATCCGTGCTTAAAACTCCATATGAAATATGGAGTGAAAAGAGTTTGTATCTTAAACGTGTTAAGATTTGGGGTTGCCCTGCTTATGTCAAAAAGAAGAACCCAGACAAACTTGAGGCACGATCAGTTTTGTGTAAGTTTGTGGGATATCGAAAGGATTCTAATGGATATCTATTCTACCACGCAGAGGAACAAAGGATTATTGTTTCTCGGAACGCAACATTTTTGGAAAAAGAATTTCTTGCAAAAAACATTAGTGACAGCGTGGTAGAACTGGATGAAGTTCCAGAAACAAAAATTATAACTAAAGATTTAGTGGAACCGCTAGATTCAGTAGTACCCGACGAACCTCAGCTACTCTACAGATCTAGTAGGATTTCTCATTCGTCCGAGAGATACTATGGTTTTCTCATAGACGGGGATCGAGAGGATTGCATCTTGGAAGAAAATGATCCTACTAGTTTCAAGCAGACCATTATTTGTAGGGACTCTGAAAAATGGCTGGATGGTATGCGATCCAAAATGGATTCCATGTACACCAATAAAGTGTGGACCTTGGATATTGCTCCACCTGTTGGTTGCAAATGGATTTACAAAAGGAAATTTGGTGTAGATGGGCAAGTGGAAACTTATAAGGCTAGACTTGTTGCAAAAGGTTTTCATCAAAGAACATGTGTGGACTATGACGAAACATTTTCTCCAGTGGCTATGTTCAAATCTATTTGGATCCTACTTGCCATTGCTGCCTTCCATGGCTATGAAATCTGGCAGATGGATGTAAAAACGGCTTTTCTAAACGGAAGTTTGGAAGAGTGCATTTATATGGATCAGCCGGAAGGTTTTGTAGACAGTGGGAGCAGCGGGAAGGTGTGCAAGTTGCTTAAATCCATTTATACATTAAAGCAGGCATTGCGGAACTGGAACATCTGTTTTGATGAAACGGTCAAGGAATTTGACTTCATCAAGAACGAGGATGGGCCTTGTATATATAAGAAGATTGTAGGGTGAACTGTCGTATTCCTTGTCTTTTACGTGGACGACATTCTTTTGATAGGAAATAATATTCCTATGCTACAATCGGTCAAGTTGTTCTTGTCATAAAGGTTCTCCATGAAAGACCTGGGTGATGCCTCGTACATTTTGGGGATTAAGATCTTCAGAGATAGATCCAAGAGATTATTGGGACTTTCGCAGTCCAGGTACATAGAGACCATACTAAAGAGATTTAGTATGGAAGATTCCAAGCGCGGTAATATACCCGCATTGCATGGAATCACCCTCTCCAAAGAGATGTCTCCTGAGACTGATGAGGAGAGGGTTTGTATGAGCACTATACCCTACGCTTCGGCGGTAAGATCTATAATGTATGCGATGTTATGTACCAAACCAGATATAACATACACGCTTAACGTGGTGAGCCGGTATCAGTCGAACCTGGGTGAGGATCATTGGACAGCTGTGAAGAACATTCTCAAGTACATGAGAAGGACTAAGGAGATATTCTTGGTTTACGGTAATGGAGACCTTAAGATCGAGTCCTTTACCGATTCAAGCTTCCATAATGACAAGGATGATAGCAAGTCTATCTCAGGTTTTGTGTTTACCCTCAATGGAGGGACGGTGTGTTGGAAGAGCTCCAAACAGGACACCGTCGCAGACTCGACATTAGAGGCTGAATACATTGCTGCGAACGATGCTGCAAAAAGAGCAGTCTGGATGAAGAAGTTCATTACTAAACATCAGGTAGTTCCGTCCATTGTTGATCCGATACCTTTGTATTGCGATAACAATGGGGCTATAGCTCTAGCGATGGAATCACGGTCCCATCAGAAATCCAGACACATCTTGAGGCGGTATCACCTGATCAGGGAGATCGTTGATCACCGAGAGATCGAGGTGCGGAAAGTGGACACAAAAAACAACACGGCGGATTCATTCACGAAGGACTTCCCTCAAGCGCAGTTCGAGTGACTTTTTGAGATGTTGGGTATGCGATACGCCAACAACTAGCTCTAGAGCAGACATTGGGTACTCGGTACGCTAATATATGGCCTTAGTGCAAGTTGGATATTGTTGGATATATATGCCCTAGAGGCCATTATTGTATATGTATACATGTGGATGCTTGGACATATGTATGTACAGGACAATCTTGCTTGATATGATAGTATGCAATATGGTTTGCCTTTATCTTAACATGTACATATGTTTTACTTGTTATTATGTATCAACTATACATGTTGATAAAGCCCGTAGGATCATTGCTTAACTACCTGCGTTGTAATGGCGATCATACTTGTGGGAGCATGGTAGTCGATAAGCACATCCTTAAAAGGTCCCTAGTCATGGGAGTATCGAGACTGGTGTTCATATCAGATTTTTGCATTTTCATACCGCCCAATTTTTATCACATTACATATCGGTAGGTACTCTTGAGCCGTGTTTGCTAGTCAATTGCAGGATACAGGTTCTCGGCTCTAAAACGATGAAATTGATGGAAAAACACGACAAAATCCGGGTTCCTGCCAACCACAGATAAAACACGGATCTCCGCTCTTTATCCGTATATTTCCACACACCAGTTTAAGAGACAAAAATGGCAAATCAATGTCGTTTTCATGCACAAGGCTCAATGGCAGCACAAGATCCAAGAAATCTACACGGAGCTCGAGAAAATCATGACAAAAAGGTCCACATCAAATCACCTTTTGCTCAACAGAAATTCTGGAAAAATCGTGAAGCAATTCCGAGAAAAGTCATATACCAGACTAATGGGCACAGCAAAACAGGAAAAGCCACCAAAAATGATGGACCAATTCCTCTAAAGTGCCGCGCTTCCGCGGCAATAGCAGGCTTAGGCCGCGGAACCGCGGCCGTACTGTGGCGGCAGAATGTCAAACTTTGGGGGTATTTTGGTATTTGCATGTAGAGGCAGAATTTTGCCCTAGATTTCCAGTTCCCTGCCTATAAATAGCCCAGAACCTTGTGAAGCCAAGGGTGTGCATAATCTTGTATTTTTCTAGGTTTAGAATACTTGTTTCTTCTTCCTCTTCTCATCTCTTCTCCATTAAAAATCTTGTAGTGAGCTTTTGTGAGTGAAGAATGATGAATAAAGAAGATTCTTTTACTTATCATGCTTGTCTTGTTCTTTTATAAGTGCTTGTAATTTTAATTTGTTAACTTAGTTGTTGTTATTTCTTGTTGTTATTTCTTGTTGTTTCTTTCTTTTCTCTTTTCCTTTATCATTAAAACAACCATGATGCTTAGCTTGATCCTTGCCAAGGTGAGGTCGCAAATAGCTAGTTGTTATCTTCTAATCTCCTTCTTTCTATCTTCCTCTTTTGTTTTATTTTCTTTTCATTATGATTTGTGAGTAGGTTCATACTTGTTAGGGTAGGATAAGGGGAGTTTGAGAGAAGGAAATCTCTCTCACTCTTTCCTTGCCCAACATCTTAAATCGACTCCCGTTAATTGAACCACAATCCGCTCCTTACGGCGCCCTATCCTACATGATAGTGGTGATTCCGTAGTGAGACCGGTTGTGGTTGAATTAACCGGAGGTTATGGCTAAGAGCCAAGAACGGACGGACAAGCACCATAAGGAAGAACTTAAGCGTTGGAAAGCCTAGCTTATACTCGCAAGTTCCTTCCTAGTCGTGCTAATCCCCGTTGTTGCCGATTACCGTAACACCGATATTAAGAAGGGCAACGAAAGAAGTGGGCGACTCCTAACTCAAACTAACCTAATCCTAACCCTAACAAGCTCTCTTTACATATCATTTTAACACTTAGATAATCACAAAAAAAATCTGGACTTTCGGACTTAACTCGTTAAAACACATAGAAAAAGATTCCCATCTCCCTGCGGACGACCCGTACTCAACCGGCTAGCTACAAGCGAAACCGTCTTGATTGCGGTATTTAACTAAACTTGAACACGCAGAATCTCTACCAATCAAATGGCGCCGTTGCCGGGGAGACGGTAGTTTATTTCTTTGTGTAATTTCGGGTTAACTTGTGAATATAAATATAACCGAAAAACAAAACAAAAAAATATACTTTGTAAAAAAAAAAATTCATCTTGTTATTTTTGATTAGTTTTTGTGCAAGTGTGCAGGATAATACGGAGTTCAAGTTCAGTGCCAAAGACGTCGGAAGATAGACCCATATTTCGCGGCTACACCGCGACGGATCCAAACGAAGTAAACGGTCTACTGTAAAAATCTGGAGCATATACAGTAAGAAAGAAAAAATTCAGCACATCCAGAAAAGAAGAGGACACCCAACAGAGCATACCCAAGAAAAATGAAGGCCCAAGCCCATCATATTGCCGCGGAACCGCGGCATAAGCAAGCTTAGGCCGCGGATCCGCGGCCGTTTGGTGGCTTCAGGGTCCCAAATCTTCTGTAAGTATCCCTTTTCTTTCTCCCACTCCTCTGGACTCCAATAAACTGTGTTTTCTGCAGCATTCTTTGCGCAAACTCTTCTCCCCCTTCCAATAAACTGTTCTTGTGCAGGATTCTTTGCGCTGTGCTAAAAATAAAAATTGTTTGCAGTTGATTTGTTATCGCTTTGCATTAATTAATACGGACTTAAGGGGCTTGAAACCAATTCAGATTGGGTGGGGATTTCATCACCCTTCCCAGGACCCCAAAAATCACAAAAAGCATATGCATTGACCATTGTTAAATTAAAAAATACTAGACTCAGCCCTAAGGACTTCGCGCTCAATAGGACAGAGGACTAGTTACAGGCATCGGCCGTTTATCCTATCTGACTTTTGCGGTGCCTAGGCAAGTGTGACGAAGGCAAGTGGTTATTTAATTAAGGAACTTCGCGAAAGCATTGGACAACCTCCCACTTACCTGGCACTTATCTGGCCGCATTAGACGGAGAAGAGGCGGTTTGAGGTCCTTTTTCTAGCCTTCTGGAACAGTTAGGAGCAGGTCTAGTTGACCTAGGTGACCCTAGATCTAGGTGAGATTGTGCATATCTTATTTGTGATTGCTTAAAGCCGTAAGTCCGTACATATTTCTGTAAAGCTCTTTCTAAAAAAAAAGGAAAAAATCAAAAACTTTTATAAAAACTTGCCCTTTGTCGCCAAATCCATTTTTCACCCACCACCCATCGTTTTCTCCATTGACGTTTTCTTACCCTCACCTTCTCAGCTTTGACTATACTAAACTCGTTTAGTGTATGTCCGCTTGGACTCGGGACACTAGCGTCCGTCTAGTCCGCGTTACGTTAGTCGCTACCGACTACGCGATCGACTCAGACGTCGAAACTCCGTCCACTCCTCTTTCACCCCTTCCTTTGCCGGCCAACTCCGACGTTGACCGGAATTCTGTTCATACATCTTCACCTTCACCATCACCCACCTCTTCTTCCGTTATGTCAGGATTTAATCCGAACATCTCTTTGACTACCCCTGGATTTGCTCCACCTTCTACGGAGACCAATAACCCACCACCACCGCCTGTTGTAGCGCCGCAGCGAATCGCGCTCCAGGATCGTTTCTATCCCACCCGTTCTGCACTCCCCACCTGCCTGTCTCTTCCACCGGCCAATGGGGATAATTTTGAAATTAAGCCCCACTTCATCAACATGCTTCCTCGATTTCATGGGCTTGAATCTGAAGATGCCTATATCTTCATCAATAAATTTCAAAACGTCTGTGCCATGATGTAAACCACCCAGCTGTCAGACGATGCTATACGTCTACGGGTCATTCCGTTCACTTTATGCGATCTTGCCGAAAAATGGCTGTATAGCACCGCTTCCCACTCAATAACCAGCTGGGACGAGTTTGTTAAAGCGTTTCTAAAAAAATTCTATCCGAATCATAAAACCGCAAGGATTCGAAATGAAATCAACCAATTCTCTCAGCTTCCTTCTGAACCCTTCTGGAAATGCTTTGACCGGTACAAAGATCTTCTTGTTCAGTGTCCTCACCACGGTATAGAGAAATGTCAACTTTGCCAAACCTTATACGAGGGCCTGAACCCAGCAACGAAGCAGTTGTTGGAAACCATCTGTCAGGGCCACTTCCTATCGAAATCTGACGAGGAAGCGTGGCAATTCTTTGACGACCTTGCGGAGCAAACGCTATAATGGGAGAGCACCAGACCGACTTCTTCTTCTTCTACCTCCACTTCTACCGGTCAGTCTAGGGTAGGAATTCACCAACTTGATGTCTCTATTGCGATGAAAGCTGAAATGGCTGCAATAACAAGAAAGCTTGAAGCGATAGAGAGCAAATTCTCTTCTCCTGCTCCTGCCCCTGTTCTTCCCCTTCGTACCATTTGCGCTTGTTGTTCCGATCCTTCTCACTTGACCGAAGAGTGTCCTTACAATCCACCCTCGTAAGGACAGGATCAGGTTAATGCTGCATTTCAGCAAAGACCGAGGAATGATCAATACTCTTCCACCTACAATCCCGGTTGGAGGAACCACCCCAATTTCGCCTGGAATCAGAATCAGAATCAATTCCAAGGCAACAATTTCCAAAGGGCCCCTCCGCCGCAACAACAAGCGCAACAATAAACTCAACATCAATATTAGCAGCCCTTCCAACCCCAACCTTTCCAAAATCAGACGAACAACTTTGCACCTAACAATTCTTTTCCACCAAACAACTTTGTTCCGTCAGACAACGATAAGGTTTCCTCACTCGAACGAAGTCTGGAGGCGTTCGTAAAACAATCGACACAATCCACCGCCAACATCCAGTCTTCCATTCAGTCCTTAGTGCAACACACCGCCGCACACGGGCAAAGCATCAAGACCATCGAGGCCCAGATTGCACAGCTGAATGCGGCCTTAAGCGAGCGAGAAAAGAGGAAGCTCCCGTCCCAGCCACTCCCAAATCCCGGTCACCCACATAATGTACATGTTGCTCTTGAACAACAGAATCATAATGTGAGTGCCGTGACCACATTGAGATCGGGAAGGATGCTGCAAAACAACATTGGCACACGGATCAACGATGACACCCCGGCCACTTCTTCTTCTACTTCTTCTTCTTCTCCTGCTTCTTCGTCTTCTGAGCCTATTCTCCATTCTTCAAAAGGCTCTCCTTCTTCTTCTTCTTCTACTCTGAACGGACCCACTTCTCACTCCACGAAAACACCTGTTCTGGGATCCGTTCCAACTCCACAATCTCCTCCACAAGCATTAGACTCAACCAATTTTAAAAACGTCCCATTTCCAAACCGGTTGAGGTCTAATAAACAAAATCCTCAATTGGAGAAGATTCTGAAGTTATTTAAGTAGGTTAACATTAACATTCCTCTTTTAGATGCTGTCCAACAAGTCCCATCCTACGCGAAAATCTTAAAGGACTTGTGCACGAAAAAAAGGAAGTCTCAGGTACCCAAGAAAGTTTTCTTGGCTAGTGCTGTGAGTGATGCTCTTACCCAATCTTTACCACTAAAACGGAAGGACCCTGGCTGTCCTACGATTTCAATTACCATTGGGGATAAGAACATCAACCGCGCACTATTAGATCTTGGTGCCAGTGTTAACCTGCTTCCGTACTCAGTATACGAGCAATTAGGCGTCGGAGAGCTGAAACCCACACACTGCACTCTCCAAATGGCCGACCGATCGATCACCCATCCTAGGGGTGAGCTAGAGGATGTGTTAATAAAAGTCGGGGACTTCATATTCCCCGTTGACTTTATTGTATTAGACACACAGCCTGTAGCTAACCCCCGGAATCAAATTCCGGTGATACTCGGTTGCCCATTCCTTGCAACCTCAAATGCTGTGATCAATTGTCGCAATGGTTCGATGAACCTCTCTTTTGGAAACATGACGATTGAACTCAACATTTTTAGGTTGGGGAATCGGCCCGCCGAACCTAATGCTCATATACTGAACGTCTGCTCGATCCAGGAGATCACCCCAGAAGAATGTGAATTCGAGGAGTTTCTGTTTGATCACGATAATCTTAACGCCACTAGTGCGTTCCTCCTCGAATCTGCTGCTGTTTCTGCACCCGACAACGACTACGAGTGTTTCACGTTCTCGAACGATCTTAGCCGCGCACAACCCGAGTTTGAATCTTTCGAATTTCCGGATGAGTTACCTGAACCATCCAACTCGGTCGCCTACACTCGTTTTGAACCTTTGCTGGAGTCCTTTGAGTTCGAGACCTTTGCACCAATCTTGCCTTCAATCGTTTCACCTCCAGTGCTCGAACTCAAGCCTTTGCCGTCTCACCTTAAGTACGCTTACTTAGGTGAGAACGAGACCCTCCCTGTCATCATTTCGGTTTCTCTAGCTCCCGAGCAAGAGAAAGCCCTTCTTGCGGTCTTGCACAGCAACAGGCAAGCTTTTGGCTGGTCCATGGCGGACATCAAGGGGATTAGTCCCCTGATCGTTGAGCATCACATTCATCGGATGGATGATGCCAAACCAGCTCGGGATCCACAAAGACGTCTCAATCCAGTCATGAAAGAGGCTGTGAAGAAGGAGATCGTCAAATGTCTAGATAGTGGTATCATTTACCCTATCTCTGATAGCCAGTGGGTTAGCCCCATCCACGTTGTCCCCAAGAAGTCGGGCATCACGGTCATAACCAACGAGGCGAACGAGTTAATCCCTACTCGCACCCAAACTGGGTGGCGAGTATGCATTGATTACAGAAAACTCAACGCCGCAACGCGGAAAGACCACTTTCCGCTATCTTTCATTGACCAAATGGTTGAACGATTGGCCGGACACGAGTACTACTTCTTTCTTGATGGCTACTCCGGCTATAATCAGATTCCCATCGCCGAAAAAGACCAGGACAAGACCACATTCACTTGTCCTTTCGGCACGTTTGCATATCGTCGCATGCCCTTTGGGTTATGCAATGCGCCCGCTACCTTCCAGCGGTGTATGATGGGAATTTTCTCAGACATGGTGGAAAAATTTCTAGAGATTTTCATGGATGATTTCTCCATCTTCGGCGACTCCTTCAACGAGTGTTTGCTGCATCTTGACGCTGTCCTTACCCGATGTAAGGACAAGAATCTCACTTTGAATTGGGAGAAGTGTCACTTCATGGTGCGCGAAGGTGTTGTCTTAGGACATATCATCTCGCAAAATGGCATAGAGGTCGACAAAGCAAAGATTGAGGTCATTTCCAATCTCCCTCCTCCCCGATGCGTCAGAGATATCCGAGCCTTCCTTGGCCATGCCGGTTTCTATAGACGGTTCATCAAGGACTTTAGCAAGATTGCTAGGCCCTTGACACTTTTGCTGGCCAAGGATACGCCATTCGACTTCAACTCGAGCTGTGTGACTGCATTTGAGTCATTGAAATGCTCACTCACTTCTGCTCCCGTTCTTTCTTCACATGACTGGACGCACCCATTTGAGATTATGTGCGATGCATCCGACTTTGCCATTAGTGCTGTCCTTGGACAACACATCAACAAGATGCCGCACGTAATCTATTATGCGAGCCGAACCCTGAACGACGCCCAACTCAATTATACAGCAACTGAGAAGGAATTCTTGGCTGTTGTATTTGCTTTAGAAAAGTTCAGGCCCTACCTCATATGCTCTCCAGTCATTGTCTACACAGACCATTCTGCTCTGTGCCATCTTTTTGTGAAGAAAGATGCAAAATCTCGGCTAATACGTTGGATCCTCTTGCTTCAAGAGTTTGACCTTGTCATTAAGGACAAACGAGGATGTGAAAACGTAGTTGCCGACCATCTCTCACGACTTCCTTCTTCGCATTCGCTTCCAATTCCGATCAACGACGTTTTCCCGGATGAACAGCTCTTGACAGTATCTTGCGAACCCTGGTTCGCAGATATTGTGAACTATTTGGCCACGGGATTACTACCGACTGAATGGTCAAGTCAGGACATACTTCGCTTCTTATCCCAAGTAAAACACTTTTACTGGGATGAACCCTATTTGTTCAAGTACTGTCCTGACCAGATTATTCGTCGGTGTGTTCCTGACGAGCAATTCAAGAGTGTGCTGTCATTTTGCCACGATCAAGCATGTGGCGGACATTTTGGCCCCAGAAAGACAGCTGAGAAGATCTTGCAATATGGTTTCTACTGGCCACAACTCTTCAAAGATACTCATGACTATTGCAAGACTTGCTCCCGGTGCCAACACATGGGCCGGATATCCCGGAGGAACGAGATGCCGCTCCAACCGATCTTGGTTGTCGAGATTTTCGATGTTTGGGGGATAGATTTCATGGGGCCGTTTCCCAGCTCTTTTGGGAACTTGTACATCCTTCTCGCTGTTGATTACGTCTCTAAATGGGTCGAGGCTGTGCCCAGCCGGACTAACGACAACAAGGTTGTCGTTAGGTTCCTTAAAGAAAACATTTTCTCCCGGTTTGGGCACCCCCGAGCAATCATTAGCGACAATGGAAGTCATTTCTGCAATAAGACTTTTGAGGCCTTGATGCAAAAATATTCCATTAATCATAAGCTCTCTACGCCCTACCACCCCCAAACCTGCGGGCAGGCCGAAGTTTCAAATCGGCAAATCAAGCAGATACTGGAGAAGACGGTTTCCAAGAACCGTAAGGATTGGTCGCTGAAACTCACTGATGCCCTTTGGGCCTTTCAAACCGCTTATAAGACCGACCTTGGCATGTCTCCCTATCGGCTTGTGTACGGAAAAGCCTGCCACCTACCTGTCGAAATAGAGCATTGCGTATTTTGGGCGATAAAAGAGCTGAATCTGTCTCTCGAAGATGCGGGCAGCCATCGGAAGCTGCAACTGAATGAACTAAGCGAGCTTAGGGATGGGGCTTACGATAACGCTGTTGTCGTTAAGAATCGAACGAAGGTGTTTCACGATAAACACCTTTTGCGCAAAACCTTCGTACCTGGTCAGCAGGTACTGCTTTATGACACCCGACTTCACTTCCATCCAGGAAAGCTCAGATCTCGCTGGAAAGGGCCGTATTTTGTGTGGAATGTATATCCGCAGGGCGCTGTGGATTTGGAGAATCCAAAGGACAGTTCATTTTTCAAAGTGAATGGACACCGACTCAAACCGTACCTTAGCGCCGAACCAACAGAGGAGCTCCTGTTCTTACAGGAGCCGGTTTACCCTGCATAATCTTCCTCTGCCTACCTCCAAACTTCGGTTATCCAGCCAAGAACAGTGGACACTGTTCCAAATAAGTTTGGGGGTATGTATAAAGCCTTTTGTATATATTTGTGGATATTCTTTTCCATTCTTTTTCTTTTTCTTTTCTTTAAAAACAAAAACAAAAAAATTTGTGTATCGCTAACCGACAATTTTGACCCTTCAAATGATCTCTTCATGCAATGACAGTGATGACACTGTCCAGTTTAAGTTTGGGGGTACGCTCGGTACGTATTTCTTACCTTCGCATTCATATGTATATTTTGCATCTGCATTTTAAATCCATAAAATCCATAAAAATCAGAAAATTTTCTAAAAACATAAAAACTTTTCTGTCAAGTTAGCTAGTGGGAGGACTCTGATTCAACATTTCGACGGTTTTGTTTGATAAAATAAGAATAACTAAATCTTATGTTTAGATTTTGAAAACCTGAAAAATAACTCTCCTTTGAAGTTAACTATAGCTGATATACGTCTTTACATTACACTACACGTGTCGTAAGTTCTTGGGAATTAGATGACAAGTCTTTTATGTCGAAAAACTTTTAAATGGATCAATGATTTTCTGAGGATCAAATAGGTTTGTTCTGAAATAAGTAATATCAAGAATAGTTTATGAAGTGAGTGAATATGAAGGAATGTTATTGATGCCTTAATTGGAACTAAGTCTGAAAAATAACCCATCTGAAACTTGATTGGAATGATTACACACCGAACCCACTAAACATGTCTTTTATCCAAAAAAATAATTGAACTGCCGGTTATATCTCCGTTCGTATTGAATCATCTTGATTTTCACGCCAAACTGTCTTTTGTTTTTGGACCTAGGTAACTTGAGTAATTAAGTCCGCTGGGGTGTTTCTACACCTAATGCCCTAAAACCAACTGGTTTGGGTGCATTGGCCCAAAGCTCGCTAAGAAGCCTAGAAAAGTCCAGATTAAAACAAAGTCAAGCAAGTGTTCTCTCCGAGTTAAAATTCCTAACGGTTCTTTGTGTGAGAATAATCTTGATAAAAGACAGGCTTTTATAAAAAAATTTAACGGAGATATGAAGGTTTTATTCTATGATAAAGACTATTGCACGTTCACAGAGGTGTGTATGAAATGAAAACAAGAAAAAGGTGGAGTGAAAAATAAGACCTAGTTTCCTGTTAAGGAAGATAGAAATTCTGAAGTTGAAACCTTACTGGAAAACGAAACTTGAAAAATGCTTAACTCTTTATAAAACTTATGTGATCCTTTCAAAATTCTTATCCGGGCTTTATTATGAGGACTTTATTCGACCTTTCTGGAACTTAACGACACTATTTGCACTGCACGTAAAGACATATAAAATCTGTAGTTAAATAAGAAGCGAGGTGTGAAAAATAAAGGTTCGATGGTCTAGACTTAGGATAATAGAATTGTTATTTTCTGAAACAAAACTTTAGGGTTTGAATCTTAGTTATTTTACAAAACTAGCTTGACCAGATTTTGTGGGTAGTATCCGCTGAAAACCCTCAGGAGACAACACTCCTCCTACTAGGGACACCTAGAGGTTTAACGGCTTGTTGCACATGCTCAGTGCAATCGCGTTCCCTGCGAAAGTGAGGTTAGGATTTTTTGTGAAGAAATTGGCTTTTCTCGGGACGAGCAAATGATAAGTTTGGGGGTATTTGTTCATATCAGATTTTTGCATTTTCATACCGCCCAATTTTTATCACATTACATATCGGTAGGTACTCTTGAGCCGTGTTTGCTAGTCAATTGCAGGATACAGGTTCTCGGCTCTAAAACGATGAAATTCATAGAAAAACACGACAAAATCCGGGTTCCTGCCAACCACAGATAAAACACGGATCTCCGCTCTTTATCCGTCTGTTGCCGCACACCAGTTTAAGAGACAAAAATGGCAAATCAATGTCGTTTTCATGCACAAGGCTCAATGGCAGCACAAGATCCAAGAAATCTACACGGAGCTCGAGGAAATCATGACAAAAAGATCCATATCAAATCACCTTTTGCACAACAGAAATTTTGGAAAAATCGTGAAGCAATTCCGAGAAAAGTCATATTCCAGACTAATGGGCACATCAAAACAGGAAAAGCCACCAAAAATGATGGACCAATTCCTCTAAAGTGTCGCGGTTCCGCGGCAATAGCAGGCTTAGGCCGCGGAACCGCGGCCGTACTGTGGCGGCAGAATGTCAAACTTTGGGGGTATTTTGGTATTTGCATGTAGAGGCAGAATTTTGCCCTAGATTTCCAGTTCCCTGCCTATAAATAGCCCAGAACCTTGTGAAGCCAATGGTGTGCATAATCTTGTATTTTTCTAGGTTTAGAATACTTGTTTCTTCTTCCTCTTCTCATCTCTTCTCAATTAAAAATCTTGTAGTGAGCTTTTGTGAGTGAAGAATGATGAATAAAGAAGATTCTTTTACTTATCATGCTTGTCTTGTTCTTTTATAAGTGCTTGTAATTTTAATTTGTTAACTTAGTTGTTGTTATTTCTTGTTGTTTCTTTCTTTTCTCTTTTCCTTTATCATTAAAACAACCATGATGCTTAGCTTGATCCTTGCCAAGGTGAGGTCGCAAATAGCTAGTTGTTATCTTCTAATCTCCTTCTTTCTATCTTCCTCTTTTGTTTTGTTTTCTTTTCATTATGATGTGTGAGTAGGTTCATACTTGTTAGGGTAGGATAAGGGAAGTTTGAGAGAAGGAAATCTCTCTCACTCTTTCCTTGCCCAACATCTTAAAATCAACTCCCGTTAATTGAACCACAATCCGCTCCCTACGGCGCCCTATCCTACATGATAGTGGTGATTCCGTAGTGAGACCGGTTGTGGTTGAATTAACCGGAGGTTATGGCTAAGAGCCAAGAACGGACGGACAAGCACCAAAAGGAAGAACTTAAGCGTTGGAAAGCCTAGCTTATACTCGCAAGTTCCTTCCTAGTCGTGCTAATCCCCGTTGTTGCCGATTACCGTAACACCGATATTAAGAAGGGTAACGAAAGAAGTGGGCGACTCCTAACTCAAACTAACCTAATCCTAACCCTAACAAGCTCTCTTTACATATCATTTTAACACTTAGATAATCACAAACAAAATCTGGACTTTCGGACTTAACTCGTTAAAACACATAGAAAAAGATTCCCATCTCCCTGCGGACGACCCGTACTCAACCGGCTAGCTACAAGCGAAACCGTCTTGATTGCGGTATTTAACTAAACTTGAACACGCAGAATCTCTACCAATCAACTGGGCATCGATATTCCAGAGTAGATTAGTGTATACATTTCTAGACCCCAACCAGGGGCAATGGTTGGTCCCGCAGCCATTGGTCTTTTGCACCTAAGATTGTATACATGTGCTCACTGGGGGTGAGTATACTCGACGAACTCGTCGAGAACTTCTAGATGGTACTATACCTATCGTTAGATAGCAGTTCTCAGGTGACATGAGCACAGGTTAGTCTTCAGACTTGAGATCGTCATTTGTCTCGTATGAGTTCCTACTGTACTTTGATCACTGCCCTACCACAGCTCTACCGAGTCATGCAAACATGTTTTGGTTAGGTACAGTCCCGATCCATATGGAGGCAGTGAGTGATTGTTGGGGATTCGTCTCTCCCGATATAGGGAGTCGATAGCGCACTGTGTTTGATTGTCTAGGACCATAAGGCCTTAGCCATGGCAGTTGGGATTTACTGATAGGTTGATCAGTAGTTTCCCAGATTGGTCCTGAGCCGCATCAGCACGAATTATCAGGTTATTAGGGTCTGACGTTTACCACCCCTAGACCTGGTATGCGATAATCTTAGACGAAGAGACTGGACTGTACAGAGATTGTCACAAATAGGCTCATTAGGGATCCGGATGAGTTTGCTCGTCGGCCTTCCTTTTCGACAAGTACCCGAGTAGCCGTTATGTACAGCTAGTGCCGCTGACGTGCTTGTGGTAATGGATTTATCTAGTAACCCACTGCCGGTGTACCGTCGAGTCTTTAGAGTCCCACACAGAGGGTTTTCCTGGTTCAGGAGAAATGATGTAGTAGTATTGGATACGTGCAGGGTTCCGATCGATCGATTGTACTATTTATCCGGACTTTCGATCGGACAGTTGATAATACTAGCCGTCTAGGGATTGAGCCGGTTATTAAATCAGGTATTGATTTAATAATTTACATATATGTATTTCGATATGTATATTCTAGTATTATGTTCTTTGTGTTATTCTATCTCTTTGGGTATTCATATTTTGATACGAATACGGGTATGTATATACAGTAGACTGTAATCCGTATTTTTTACGGAAAACATTCTACAAGGTGGACACCTCATTTTGGTCTTTTCCATTTATCTTTAAATGGATAACGAGGTTTGAAACAAGGTGAGGGGAGTATGGTGAGAACCATGCCTCAATAGTATTGACAAATGAATTTTTAATTCATTGCTAACTATTGAAGCATGGTTGGTATATTATATTGTAAAAATTGTTTTACAAAACCAAGTGTGAGGATTTTCTCTCACATGAAAGATTCATTTTTCATACTCTCACCGTTTGCTTCACTCTCCTCTCCTTTTCTTGAGCTCCTCCACCTTCATCATCCACCTCCTCTCTACACTCTCATGTGTTGAGAATCAAAAGAGGATGTGAGATAGAAACATACCTTGAACCTTACAATACATCCTAGATCCGTTAAACTAGCAATCTAAGACCTCTAGTTGCTCCACTTGACACTTAGTGTGGAGCTAGAGTCATGGACCACATCCCTCGGGTGGATCATCTTCGACGGAGGAGGACCAACGAAAAAGCTCGATCTAGGAGAACCGAAGGAGCAAACAAAGAAGAATAAGCTCGATCAAGAAGATCTCTAGGAGCATACAAAGAAGAAAGAAGACCGAAGGACACGGATCTTTGGGTGAGAAACATCTATCATAGTAGATAGATATTCTTTTTAATAGCTAGTTTAGGTTTATGGTAGATCCGACATCGGGTTATTCTAGTGCCAGTTTTTCGAAACCTACAAAAATTTTGTTCCGTAAATGACCACGGTAGATGGTCATGGCACTAGTATAACCCAACACGGCTATTCCTTCGTTCTTTCCCTCGAGCAATAATACTGCCGTCAATACGAGAAAAGCTTAGCAATAGAAAGTTTTCTCGTGGAAAGATGAAATAACAGGTGAGGAGTATACTAACCAACGCCTGAAGGGGGAACGAATTCCGATTGGAAGGCGAAGTGCGAGCTTAACATCTGGTGTAAGTGGTCAAAAAACACTCCTGCAGGATTGCGACAATATATGGTAAAGAAATGTAACAACCCTAAACTTTCTGTACAATTTTTTTTTCAAAATACAGAAAAGAATACCTAAGCCTGAGCACAAATTATAAATTTAATTTGCTTTTGAACAGCAAGAAAACACTTGTAGCTCATTGGTAAAGCCTTGTACTGCTGTGACATAGCCCCTGTGTTCGAATCCCCTCAGCCACATATATTTTTAATTGATTTTTTGTTTAAACTTTTAGAAGCCCAACAGTTTGCATGTGCATTACACGTAAAATGAAAATTCACACAGAAAACAAACACGTGCAAAACACTATTCACATAGACCCCAACACGTGGCATGAATCCAAGCCAATTCTACCGGTTTTGGACGGGTGACATTAAGGCCAACGGCCGGCACTGCCGGGCCCCTCTAGGGGATGCTCCCCAAACTTCAACCCCTGAACCCCTTGGCTTACCCCACTACCCCTATACTGTTTGATTTCTCTGCATATTTCCAGAGAATTAAAAATGGGCATTAATCCACATTTTAATGCACATTTTAATTCTATTCTTCATTACCCAAAACCCTAATTTTCCCTATAAATACCACACCATATTTCACCCCTCCTCACTCAGAATTTCATTACAAAAACTCTCTGAAATTTCCAAGTCCCAAGTTATGCAAGTGGAGTTAGCAAAGACCGAAATTCCAACGACGTTTCGAGGAGAATCCGGCGACGAAACGACGCCCCGAAGGTTCCAATAGCTTCCTCTCTCTCTCCCTCCTCTTGTTTTCTAACTCCCCACTCGCCTCCTCCATCTCTATTCTAAAACTTCTCTTTTTGAAAACTCGTCGGAAGCGGAGTTATTCCGACTTCCTATTCGTTTTTCTTTAAAAACTCCATTTTTCTTAAATAATAAAATACCATATTCTCTCATAATATTTAACAAATATAAATAAACACATTAGAACTAGTTTCATCTCAAAATAATTCATGTTACAATTTTTATTTCACTTTTACAGTAAAATACCATCATGTTACATACAAGTTATAATTGTTCAATTTAACCGTATTACCTTTAGATAACTCACGAGCTAATGACCTACCTCATCACAACACACATTCTTGACATAGCACGATGAATTTTGGTACTCTAGTTTATGGGGAAAATACGAGATTACGAATAAATACCTTAAACATTCAAAACCGTTTTCTTTGAAAAGTATGTTATTTAATTCCGTGCAATTACGCCTCTACAACCAATTTTGGGGAATCCCGATCGGGATGGTACGGGTTATCGCACATCTTCAAGCCTAGTAGAGCGAGATGCAGACCTCCGTAAGGAGCATTCGATCTCGATGGAATTTTGATGCAATTTTTAAGAAAATGAGATTTCTATAAAATAAAAAAACTTTAATTTTATTATATATATATATAACTGTTATCAAAATATCTATTTTAAATATAATATATGAATATTCCATGTTTTCTAAAGCAAAAGAATCATAAGTTCATGAAACTACCATTACAACTCAATACCATTCCAATAATTGATTAAAATACCATATACAATGAAAACTAGGTTCTACTCACTAGAAAGTTTCACTTTTTATAAAATAAACATCTGTGAAAACCCTAAAGACGATAATTAAATACTTGAGGTGTATTTTGAAATTATATCAAAACTATTTTCATAAAATCCCCTCAAGTTATATTAATTTACAATAAGGACCCTAGTAAATATAAGTTTAAGCAGGACCGACTCTCTTGAGCCTCAGGGAGCCGGAGAATATGGGTTCTTGCCTATCTAAGGTAGACAATCTAACAACGGTGTTATCAACACGGTAATTGTTTTGGAAAAAGACACAAATCTTGTCGTCCATGTGCAGCCGTTACCGATAACTCCAAAACAATCAGGACTTCAATTCTTTTTAAAAGTCTGACTCAGTTCGAGTCAAGGTCAAATCTGATTATAATCTATCTTGAATTTGATTCAAGTATAACTGCAATACAATATAAATTCGTTTATACCAGAATTCAATCTATATCAACATGAATATGACCGAACCAAACCATGGATATACTCTGATTACATGACTATCCATTTATATCCATTCCATTTACTGATATCATGGTTTCGGCAAGTTTTCCATTTACTACAAGACAATACAATGCAATCAGTACGATCAATACAATCAATACGTAAAACATTATGGGGTTTATAGAGGTGTAGACTGGTATGGAACATGTTAAAGGTGGCACGAGGTGGTCACTAAAAGATGTTATTACATTCATGCCGTTGTTCCATGGTATTTTCGACGGAGCCTTGTACTACGGGTTACCAAAGTCCACGGTGTACGTTGGTCTCCTCTCGTATACACTGGCATATTCCGTACCAAGCTACAACAACTACGTTAGTATAACAAATATAACATATCTACTTCACCTGTTCTATTTTCTATCTATTCTTCTCTTTCTTTCTTTGGGACTTACCGAGCGATTGTTCGCTGACGATATTCCTATTTCTTTTCTTCTTTGGAATGTTGTCGGAGGACCCGACTCTGAGGAGTTCGAGACCAGCCATGAGCACTTGGAGCAAACCTTTGAGCAGCACACTGAAGACCCCGAGCTATATTCACTTGTGCATATTTCCTTTTCAGTTCATGCCATTGTTTAGGCATTGCTTTGCATCCTTTTATTTACATTTCCAGTTGTACCTGTAAAAAAATGTTTAATAAATAAAGTTGATGTTCATTATATCCATGTCTCTTGTGTACATTTTACTTATATTGCTTAGATACGCTTAGCGTGTTTACTTCTGAGTAAATACGTAGCGGGCCCAGTCGCGTCCCCTTTCCCGTATACCAGGAAGCGGGGCGTGACAGGTTTTGTTGGCGGCCCATACAGGTCAGTGCTGCATGGAACCCTACCATGTAGGTCTGTTCTGCATAGACATGCGGGTCAATTCTGCATGATGTCCTAAGCAATATAACATAAGAATCAGCAACTAAAAATATTCTTTACATTTCATATTCCTTGAATCTTACAATTTCGTATACTTTGAATCTACCCTAACCCTATTTTTCTTTCAAGCTTATGGATTCTCCAAAACCTTGCATTCTTTCATTCTTCCAAATATTTTTATGCACTACCAATAGTTCTATCACCAAACTTTTCTTGAATCTGTTACACTTTCCTTCTACAAATTTCGAGGACGAAATTTTTATAAGGAGGGTGGAATGTAACAACCTTAAACTTTCTGTACAAATTTTTTCCAAAATACAAAAAAGAATACCTAAGCATGAGCACAAGTTATAAATTTAATTTGCTTTTGAACAGGAAGAAAGCACTTTTAGCTCATTGGTAAAGCCTTGCACTGCTGTGACATATTCCCTGTATTCGAATCCCCTCAGCCACATATATTTTTAATTGATTTTTTTAAAAACTTTTAGAAGCCCAACAGTTTGCACGTGGACTACACGTAAAATGAAAATTCACACAGAAAACAAACATGTGCAAAACACTATTTACATAGACCCCAACACGTGGCATGAATCTAAGCCAATTCTACCGGTTTTGGACGGGCGACATTAAGGCTAACGGCTGGCACCGCCGGGCCCCCATAGGGGATGCTCCCCAAACTTCAACCCCTGAACCCCTTGGCCTACCCTACTACCCCCATACTATTTGATTTCTCTGCACATTTCCAGAGAATTAAAAATAGGCATTAATCCACATTTTAATGCACATTTTAATTCTATTCTTCATTATCCCAAACCCTAATTTTTCCTATAAATATCACACCATATTTCATCCCTGCTCACTCAGAATTTCATTACAAAAACGCTCTAAAATTTCCAAGTCCCAAGTTGTGCAAGTGGAGTTAGCAAAGGGCGAAGTTCCGACGATGTTTCGAGAAGAATCCGGAAACGAAACGACGTCCCGACGGTTCCAATATCTTCCTCTCTCTCCTCTTGTTTTCTAACTCCCCACTCCCCTCCTCCATCTCTATTCTAAAACTTCTCTTTTTCAAAACTCGTCGGAAGCAGAGTTATTCCGACTTCCTATTCGTTTTTCTTTAAAAACTCCATTTTTCTTAAATAATAAAATACCATATTCTCTCATAATGTTTAACAAACATAAATAAACACATTAGAACAAGTTTCATCTCAAAATAATTCATGTCACAATTTTTATTTCACCTTTACAGTAAAATACCATCATGTTACATACAACTTATAATTGTTCAATTTAACCGTATTACCTTTAGATAACTCATGAGGTAATGACCTATCTCATCACAACACACATTCTTGACATAGCACGATAAATTTTGGGACTCTAGTTTATGGGAAAAATACGAGATTACGAATAAATACCTTAAACATTCAAAACTGTTTTCTTTAAAAAGTGTGTTATTTAATTCCGTACAATTACGCCTCTACAACCCATTTTGGGGAACCCCGATCGGGATGGTGCGGGTTATCGCACATTCTCGGGCCTAGTAGAGCGAGATGCAGACCTCTGCAAGGATCATTCGATCTCGATGGAATTTTGATGCAATTTTTAAGAAAATGAGATTTCTACAAAATAAATAAATTTTATTTTTATTATATATATATAACTATTATCAAAATATCTATTTTAAATATAATATATGAATATTCCATGTTTTCTAAAGCAAAAGAATCACAAGTTCATGAAACTACCATTACAATTCAATACCATTCCAATATTTCATTAAAATATCATATATAATGAAAACTAGGTTCTACTCACTAGAAAGTTTCACTTTTATAAAATATACATCTGTGAAAATCCTAAATTCGATAATTAAATACTTGAGGTGTATTTTGAAATTATATCAATTTTTTTTTCATTAAACCCCCTCAAGTTATATTAATTTACAATAAGGACCCTAGTAAATATAGGTTTAAGCGGGACCGGTTCTCTTGAGCTTCAGGGAGCCGGAGAATATGGGTGCTTGCCTATCTAAGGTGGACAATCTAACACCGGTGTTATCAATACGGTAATTGTCTTGGAAAAAGACACAAATCCTGCCGTCCATGTGCAGCAGTTACTGATAACTCCAAAACAATCAGGACTTCAATTCTATTTAAAAGTATAACTCAGTTCGAGTCAAGGTCAAATCTGATTATAATCTATCTTGAATTTGATTCAAGTATAACTGCAATATAACATGAATTCGTTTATACCAGAATTCAATCTATATCAACATGAACATGACCAAACCGAACCATGGATATACTCTGATTACATGACTATCCATTTATATCCATTCCATTTACTGATATCATGGTTTCGACAAGTTTTCCATTTACTACAAGACAATACAATGCAATCAGTACAATCAATACAATCAATACATAAAACATTACGGGGTTTATAAAGGGGTAGATTGGTACGAAACATGTTAAAGGTGGCATGAGGTGGTCACTAAAAGACGTTATTACATCCATGCCGTTGTTCCGTGGTATTTTCGATGGAGTCTTGTACTACGGGTTACCAAAGTCCACGGTGTATGTTGGACTCCTCTCGTATACACTGGCATATTCTGTACTAAGGTAGAACAACTACGTTTGTATAACAAATATAACATATCTACTTCACTTGTTCTCTTTTCTATCTATTCTTCTCCTTCTTTCTTTTGGACTTACCGAGCGATTGTTCGCTGAAGACATTCCTATTTCTCTTCTTCTTTAGAATGTTGTCAGGAGGACCCGACTCTGAGAAGTTCGAGAACATCCAGGAGCACTTGGAGCAGACCCCTGAGCAGTACACTGAAAACCCCGAGCTATAGCCACTTGTACATATTTCCTTTTCAGTTCATGCCATTGTTTAGGCATTGCTTTCCATCCTTGTATTTAAATTTCCAGTTGTACCTATAAAAGAATGTTTAATAAATAAAGCTGTTGTTCATTATATCCATGTCTCTTGTGTACATTTTACTTATATTGCTTAGATACGCTTAGCGTGTTTACTTCTGAGTAAATACGTAGCGGGCCCAGTCGCGTCCCCTTACCCGTACACCGGGAAGCCGGGCGTGACAAGAAATTAATCAAAGAAAATAATATCTACACTGAAACAAAGAAATAAAAAATCTTTACCTTCTGTCATTAGACCCGAGAGAAATTGTGGGGACACAAAAGAGAGGGGTAGAACCGTGACAGTCGTTGTAACGGCTGGCCATAATTCTTCAATCAGCACAGCGTTGGGGTTTACCACGCCTATATTTAGAATAAAGGAGATATCAGTAGAGATGCCTAGCGGGATTAAGAACTCAAAAGTAATAACTTGAGGAATACCTGACAGGGCAGTAACTATGACAGTGTCTGGAGCATCACCAGCTATGACGGCTTCCCTGGTTTCCACCGGGAAGGTAGATTCAGCGTCCACACCTTCATCCCTTGAATTGATAAAGGCCATTGTAATGCTCGCATCTCCTGCCGATATCAGGGATCCACAAGGAGAGGAAGCGACAGTCGGAACAGTCCCAGATTCTAAAGGAAGGTCTGCCACTTCAGGCTCTTCATTCGCTGGCACTTCGCCCGCCACGTCACCACCTAAACCAGGCCCTGTTTAAAAAATAAAAAAGTGTTATAATTCAAGAAAAAATCTGTTGCTAGGTTTCAATGAGAGGCCGTGCGTTGTTCTACCTTGAAGTAACCGTTCGGCCTCTTCCTAAGCCGCACACGCAACCTGCCTATGAGCAGTGGACATGGCAGAAGGAACGTCCACCATGGGAACGTCAGAGGATCGAGCATCACTCGAACCCACTCCTGCGGCAGGGTTAGCCTGACGCTCCCTTGCTGCATTCTTGTTGCCCTTTCTCTCAGCTTTATCCGTACGAATAGATCTCCACAGGACCTCCGACAGAGGAGCGTTTTTGTCCAAATCAGGCTCGGCCTCCACATCTACTGCAACATCCTTCATCGGCTGCTTCAGCAACGCCTTCTGTGGCGGCCCTGGGAGAACCTCAACCGTAGCCGGTGGCTCGGAAAGCTCCTTTGCACCACTACCCGAGATTGGCATTGTACTCGGAACAACACGAGAGGTGGCGATTCCTGTAATAGAAAGAATAAGGGATTCAGGTTGTGAATAAAATGAACCAAATATGTAAAAGCATTGCGAAACGAATCATACCAAGGCCCATGGAAGCGCGGAGTCTCTCTTCCTCTTTAAATGTCTTGAGGGACACTAAGAGAGCCTATTCAGTGGAGATTCTTGTTAAGAGAAGTGCGTTAATAAAGCGTAATAAATTCAAAAAAATGTATATACAGAAGAATGTAAACGAGATATACCGGACGCTGCAAGAGAAGCTAACGCTGCCTGCTCACGGGCCAGCCTTTCAGAAGCTTCGATGGGAGCTTGAAGATCAGAAGCGATGGGAGCATCGAACAGACCATCGTTGGTGCCGTATTCAGACAAGCCTTCGCTATAAGGAGCATGAGGCTCCTGACCGAATACAACGTCAGTTGAGAATAAGAATTTCTTCTTCTTCTACGAGTTGGCACCAACACCCGATGATAAGAGTTTTCTTTTAACGGGCTTCTTCGGACGACGGATCCCGATCTCTGAACCAATGCCTGACTCCGGAGACACCACAACTACCACGGTCGCAGAAGCGTTCGGTCGAGGCTTATCCGGAAAGGCTTACGGAACTACGACTGCACTGCTCTCTCTTCAAGAAGGACGGACAACTGCCTGTCGCCTCAGCGGGACCGCGGGATTGCTAGCTGGGACAGAATCCTTGTGGTCCAGAAGCATCCGCCTTTCCTCCTTAACGACGACACTCGTAGCATGCTGATACCAAGCAACGTAGGCATTCGAGGCCTTTGGAATATGACTCGGCTCGCTGATCAGGAAATGGGACCCCATATTCAGATGCATGAAATGGTGCGCCGCGTTGCGAACACCCTCCTCAGTAGTAACTGGATCAACGATGAATGCCTAGAGGGGAACGCCTTGGTTGTAACCCAATTGCTGGGCAAAATGGTGCAGGTTATATCTCATAAACAAAACCGAGGCGTTCTGTCTGAATACCAGGAAACCCAGCCTGATAGAGTACAAATGGACTATCTCCCGGGCCCTCGATGAAGAAGCTCTATCCTTGAAGATATCGTGGAGTGGCTAGACCACTTTGGAAGGCTCCTTACCGATGGTCAAAACTTTATCTACAAAGGTCATGTTGTCCCCAACCATGCGTGGGCAAAGAAGCAATCGCCAAGACTCTTGTTGGGTTGGGTCTGGAGGAGAAGCATCGACCAAGTGCATAACCCGAGGAAAATTGTATCATTCATAAAATTGGGGCCATTTATGCACACCAAAAGCACCCAGCAGATGGATCTCAATCCATGAGGTGAAATATTGCAATGGGAGATTTATGGCTTCACGCCCGGCTGAGTGGTGTCGGCCGCTAGACTCAGACCATGATATAAGTGAGCCAGTCTTGCAACCCCAATAGCCATGCATGTCCCAGTCACAATATGGTAAGCTAGATAAAAGACAGACGGTCTCATATGACGGGTGCATTGGAAACGCAAACCAA
Source organism: Agapanthus africanus (assembly GCA_030015575.1). Lineage (NCBI taxonomy): Eukaryota > Viridiplantae > Streptophyta > Magnoliopsida > Asparagales > Amaryllidaceae > Agapanthus > Agapanthus africanus. Next base: position 193,082,046 of record CM057339.1, on the reverse strand, counting down.
CTCAACCACAAGCCGATGAACCCCATGAAGAACGTCTCCTCATCGATGTCCGAAGCGGCAATCTCTGTGAAGGGGACCACTGGAGTATCCAGAATAAAGAAATTCTTTAAATCTTCCTCCACAGTAGGCAGTTTGTCCAAACCAAATCCGAATGGATCGTCAAGCTTGGAGAACTTCGTAGCTTTCTTAGATAGGGCCTCTGGACGAAGGAAGAGGGCAACGAAGTCCGTGAAGCTAACTCTGTGCCCCCCAGACTCCAAGAATAAGCTTTCATATATGTTCAACACTTTGATCAATCTCGGAAATTTGTGTTGAATGGCATTCTTTCGGGTAAGACCCATAACCACTGATTCAGTAGCGAAGAAATACTCGTCAGGAGGAAGTATCTCCTTATAATGCTCTCCTATGACGGGTAATCCAGATATCTCCGTGAATTCCTCCAGCGAGACTGAGACCTCCCGGTCCAATAAGAGAAATGTGTGGGTCGGGATGTTCCATTGCTCCCAAAAGGATTTAACCCACCACACATGAGGAGTGTGGTAATAAAAAAGGGACGCGTAGATCGTTAGATATAGCCCGGTCTTTAGCAGCAGCGACTTCTTGGTCGACAGAATGTAACGGGCTCACTGCAGATAGCCAGCTGGATGATGGGGGGTCACTCCTATCGAATAGACCTGGCCCCAAGGACGCGTTTTTCCTTAGCATATGCGACGCCCCAGTATGTCTAGCGCCATCGGCGACTGCACTGGTATCGATGCCATGGAAGGTTGAAGACGACCTTCCGATGTCCAGTTGACCTTTTCCACCGCGTAAGTGACCTGCGGAGAGTCGGCGTAAAGAATCGACGGGATCGGTTTTGACGGCGCCACACAAGTAAAACCACGCCGACCCCGGATAATGTAACTGTACCATGTCCCCCCACAAATGAAGAGACTTCTACTCTGGGTCATAGTCCCGAATTAGCGCAAAGACTTCCTGATATGTAGGCACATCGGCGAAAGCACGTTCCGAGCAGACGTAGGGGAAGGAGGAATCAGAAGCCATGGTTTCTAAAAAAGGGGGGGTTAATTATCGACACAATATTCAATGCCTTAGCATTTTTGGTACACCCAAATTTGTACTACATTCTAGCATGATAAAGTCACCACAGTCCAAAGAAAAAGGGACAATGGCCCCCAAAAAATCAAGGAAATGCCCTATCAATGATGAGGCAGGCACTCATTGTAAGAATCCAAAAGGATTCTCATTTAATGAAAAATCTCATTGAACCGTGGAGTTCAACTCCTAATATTTTCGAAAAAATGAGTTCTACAGCAGATTCAAATCTGTAAGAAGAACCCTAAAAAGAAAATAAGAAAAGGGAATAAAATTCCCAAAAGAATTTTTCTCAGAAATACCCATGGGAAATGGAATTAAATTCCAAACAACGCTCAAAGATCAAAGTCACTAATAGGGTAAAACCCTAAGATCTCTAAGTCCCATGGTTTACCCAAATAAAAGTTTTTTTAAGATCTCTAAGAGATTGTCCAAGAGAAGAGCAAAGATCTGTTAATTAGTTAAAAACCCAAAATGAGAAAAGATTCTTAAGAGTTAAATCGTGGTCATAATTCTTACCAATTTTTGACAGAGTTTAATTCTGAGAAAGTTCTGGGAACAGAGATCTAAGCTCTGAGGAGAGAATTAAATTCTCAAGGAAGAAGAAAACTCAAGAAGATGATGGAATGGCAGTCATCTCAAGGGCCGAAGGCCCTATTTATAAGACATGAAGGGACGATTCAACTCCCAAGGAGATCGAACGGTAGAAAAGGTGACACTTTTGCACTCACGTGTGAGCCAGGTGAGCACAATGGTGGGGGGCATTTGTTCCCATAATATTTAACCTAATAAAAGATCAAAACTCTGTTGGAATGAGGCAGCGCCTCACGTGCTCTCCATGAGGGCGCCGGCGCTAAAGCCAATCTTATAGGATTAAATCCTATGGTGGCGTCTTACGTGCTCTTCATGTGGGGGCCAATGTGCAAAGCACATGAGTGCTTCCTAAATAAAAGTTAAATTCTTATATGGCGCCGCATGTGCTCCTCACATGGGTGCCAATGTGCAAAGCACATGAATACCTATCTTAAGAATTTAATTCTTAAACGGAGCCCACGTGCACAACACGTGAGCGCAAGCGCCCAGGTAGAATTAAATTCTACAATACTTTCTGTTAAATAGAGCCGTTGGATTGAAGATCCAACGAGGATGATAAATCATCAAAATATGGAATCAAATTCTATTAGGAGAAAATATCTCCCATATATTTTTAAATAACAAAGATAATATCGGTTGGATCAATGATCCAATAATAGAATAAAATTCTATTTTCCCTCAATCTTTCTAAACAAAAAAGATTGCTCTCTATAAAACAGAGAACTCTTGGATTAAAAGTCCGATAGTAATTAAAAATCACCATTTTACAGAATAAATTCTGTATAGGGGAAAATATTTCTCCAATCTTGTTTGAAACAAGAAATCATATTCTGTAAAACAGAAAACCTTTGGATCAAAGATCCAACGGTGGGTAAAATTCCCCAGATCAATTTTGAGACCAATTAAATCAATTGGAATCTCTCAATGAGTGATTTTCTCAAAACAAATTAACAATCTGCCCCCACTATATAAAGAACCCGAGACTTCAAGTCCCATGGACACATAGGGAGAGACGCATTCAAATAGAGGAACACCCCATAAAAAAAAGGCAGAAAGATTTTAAAAGAACTGAGAATTTAATTCTCAAAGAAGAAAACTTCCCTCTTCAAGAAAAAGAACATAGGTAACGAAAACACAGAGTTAAAAATATTTTTAAAAATATTTTATCTATTTAAGGGTTTAACACTTCTAAAAGAACTTAGTTCTTTTCTGGATCAGAGATCCACAAGATAAGCCTCCTACAAGTTGAGAATTCAATTCTCATCGGGAAAATCTTGTTCTTGAGAATCAAAGATTTATAAAAGAACCAGGAAAAAGAACCTATCCTATGGGGATTTAATTCCTCGGAAAATAGGGTTTAACCCTAAAAGAAACTTACTTAAAGAACTTAGACTTGATCCCAGATCTTCAAAATAAAGATCTTGGTGACCATTAATGGTCAAAATGCCATTTACAGAGACTCAATCTCTAGAAAAAAAGAACTTAGCGCCTCACGTACTTCCCACATGGGCGCCCCTCCAAAAGCGCCCAGCGCCTCACGTGAAAAACACGTGGGCGCCCAAAGCAGAAGCCCAACGCCTTATGTGCTCCTCACGTGGGAGGCACAAAAATAATAAGAGTGCTTAGCACTCCATAAATAGCCAAAACGGCTGAGCGCTTAGCACCGATTGGGCAGCGTCCAGCGCCGCACGTGCTCCTCACGTCGGCGCCACAAAAATAATAAAAGTGCTTAGAACTCCATAAATTGCCAAAACGGCTGAGTACTTAGCACTGGTTGGGCAGCGCCCAGCGCCGCATATGCTCCTGACGTGGACGCCACGTAAAAAGTGCTTAACACTCCATATGCAGCCAAAACGGCTGAATGCTTAGTACTGATTGGGCAGCGCCCAATGCCGCACGTACACCTCACATGGGCTCCATAAAAAGTGCTTAGCACTTCATGATTAGTCAAATGACTAAAGTGTTCAACACTCATTGGGCAGCGCCCACGACTGAATGCTTCATATGATATACACGTGAGAGTCGGAGCTCAAATAAGTGCTTAGCATTTTTACATAAAAAGAAAATGGTTGAACAAATAGAGCCCAAATAAGTGCTTAGCACTTTTAAATAAACAAAAAGGAATGATTAAGCAGACTAAGCCTAAATTGGCTAGGTCTCTGAGGTTTTCTTACAACTGAGCCCAAATACTCTGTTGTTGGATCTGAAATAAAAATGATCCTTGAAATTTTACTAAGTTGATCTTAGTCTCAAATTAGACTAACGTATCCTTAGTTAAAATAAATTGAGCCCAAATGCTTATATATTTAAGTTGATCTTAATCTCAAACTAGATTAACGGTCTTTAAATAAACCTAAACCCAAATCTAAAATATACGGACTTGGACTGATCCGTGTCTTACGGGCACGATATAAACTAGTTTCCGTATATAATCCATGAGCAAGCTAAACAAATAAAAACACACACAACACGAAGTGAACTGCCGGTGCAGGAGAAAGTGGTTATCGCAATGCGGTAACGTAATTAACTACAAAGGCTTGCGTCTGCAGGGAAGAGCATCCCCACAATCAAAAACCCCTCATAAAATGAGGGGGAATCTGATGAAGTCTGCTACAACAATCGCGTCTTTCCAAACCTCCGATATATGGTGCCATAAATCAACTTGGTATCTTCGGAGAGGTGGATGGATAAGTCCAAATAGCATCTGCCCCCAAAATTCAGGTCAGACGTCCCAACGTCCCAACGTCTCGGTCCGGTCTTTCGGCGGTGAACATACTTGAATTGGAGTTTGGAATAAGTATCGTGTAAAGTTCTAAATGTTTCAACAATTTCTTCAAAGTTATATGTGCCAAGATCATCTATTACCTCAACCTCATGTGCCATGAAGCACATGTTCGCTATTTCTTGATCGGATGGACGATATTCATTATCGCTCCCTTCCGAATCATCCCACGCTTGCATTGAAGGCTCTCTGATTTGGTCGTTGTGGAGCTTCCTTTTCATTATCGAGAGGATAATTGGCAACGAGATAGCCGGTCTTTCTAAATTTGAAGTAAGGGCCAATTTCCTTGTTGTTATTATAGGGACGATCTCTTAGAAAGTTTCTTCCCTTGAAATTTCTTCGAAACTTGAGGAATTTGTTGAATTGCCTTCTCATAAGAGCGATATCGTTATAGAGTGTTTTTCATCACCCTATTGAGATAGGAATGCACGTGCTTGTCAGGCGTATACAGATTACTCCTGCCTAAGGTAGGCTGGGGTTTATTGATTGCGGAGATCCGAATCTCCGGCATCCGCAGACTAAGCTGCCGTTAATTACCCTTCCCCTTTGGAGCGAGGGAACCTCCGATTGACGGGTCAAACTGGTCATGCGAACTCAATGTGCAGTGTGCGTGTGTTGTGTTTTGAAGGTGTTTTGGACGTATCAGGGATCTTGCATAATTTGCGGGGGTCCCGTTGTTCGGATAGCGGGCTAGAGGTCAAGGGGGCTGATCAGTCAAATTTATTGCATATTTGTATGGATATTTTCCCTATTTTTATTAATTACTAAAAGGTGTTAATTGTAAATTAAGAACATATATGAGTTTATTTGTAAAAAGATTATTGTCATATATTTCTTAATTTATAATTAATATAATTAGGGAATATATGCATATCATATTTAAATAAAATATCCATGAGATTATTTATTATTAAAATATTCATATCATGCCAAATATTCCTAACCAATATTATTAAGATATCATATCAATTAATTGGTTAAAATATTATCTCAAATAAAACAAATGCTCCTAACAATGTGATTTGAGATATTGTGCAGGTATTATAATAGATCAGTTCAGGTCTGAAATATGAGTACGAGATCCACATCAAATCGATTTACCAAATTAAATCTGCCGAATGTCAGGAGCAAATTGAAGAATCTCGAAACGGAAAAAGCAATATTTTTAGAATATTTTTGTCAGAAGGATCTCGAAATATCGAGAAAAGAAGGCACGAAGAATCTGGAAACTCAAACCCACCAGGGGGCGGCGAATCTGTGGCCATTAAGGGTATTGGGCGGCGGTTTCGCGGTTGTTTAATGGCCGTAGGATGTGAATAATCAGGGGCTTGATCGTCTTTGCACTCACTTCAATATGACGTTTAGGGTTTCTAGTTCCGGAGACTATATAAAGGACCGAAAGCAATTAGGGTTATCATCTATCCATCGATCGATTTAGATCTATCGAGCAAACTAGGTTTTTAGTTCTTGTAATTTACTTTTTCAGCGAGCAACTTCTACAATGCAATAGTTTATTCAATAAAAGGCAGTTCTTTCTTTTAATTTTTTCGCATTTACTTTTCGTGCTTTTAATTCTGTTATTTCTTATGGGTTCCGTATTCATCTTCAACCTTTCTTTTACTTTGTTTATCCTAATAAGCGAGTAAATATTTGCTTGTTAGGTTTTGTAGGATAGGGTAGAATAATGGATGAACAATATCACTTAAATTATTTTTAAAGTTTTAAATTTTATAAATTTTAGCAAAATAAATATTAACCCTCTTATCGGGTGTGCTATCCATTTATGATAGTTACGACCACGATTTGAGATTCACTAATACTTACTTTGTTGAAAGCTTGAGATAAATAGGGATCAATGGAAGGATAGGGGTTAGTAGAGAGAAACCCTAATTCCCTCCAAGAACCCTAATCCACATTCATCATTATTTCTATAGTATTATTCTTTATGAAAGATATCCAATCAATCAGAATGGAGGTTAAAGAGGGTCTTTTTCCTCGTCGTATTCTTTATATGGAAATAAGAGGCCAAGTAACCATTCCCTTGACTCGTACTGATGAGAATTTGACTCCATGAGAAATTGAGCAAAAAGCTGCCGAATTAGCCTATTTCTTGCGCGTACCAATTGAAGTATTTTGAAATGAATCGAACGAAGAATGGATGTTTTCTCCGCATAATGGTAAAGGAAAGAACTTGCTAATTTACTTTTTAATATAATTGAAGTTTCTTATAAGATTAAACCGTGGATCATACCAATCAAATTACTTATTTTTCATTTTCATAGAAATGAAAATATTAGTCAAAGTGAAAAGATCGACGTAAAAAAAATCTTCCTATATTAGCTAATCAAAAAGAATATCTTGAATTAGAAAATTCCAACAGAAAAAAAGAACAATAAGGCTAAGGAGATCTTGTATCAGATATATGAAAACAAAAGAAAAAAATGTTGAAGAAGATTACATGGAGCAAATTGAAGAATCTCGAAACGGAAAAAAGCAATATTTTTAGAATATTTTTATCAGAAGTATCTTCAAATATCGAGAAAAGAAGGCACGAAGAATCTGGAAACTCAAACCCACCAGGGGGCGGCGGATCTGTGGCCATTGAGGGTATTGGGAGGCGGTTCTGTTTAATGGCCGTAGGATGTGAATAATCAGGGGCTTGATCGTCTTTGCACACACTTCAATATGACGTTTAGGAAAGGAAGCGGAACTACCTTTTGGGTCCCCTCGAAAACGACCTTCTTTTTTTGAACCCAATTTTAAGGAAATGGGTTCAAAAAAAGAAGGTCGTTTTCGAGGGGACCCAAAAGGTAGTTCCGCTTCCTTTCCCCAGACTGTTAAAAAACAAAAAAAATTCTTTTTTCCTCATTTTCGGATCTCTATGATCAGATCGTATCATAGATATTCGTCAAGTTTCAGACAGAAAGGAAATAGAATCTTTACGATTTGATGTGGATCTCGTACTCATATTTCAGACCTGAACTGATCTATTATAATACCTGCACAATATCTCAAATCACATTGTTAGTAGCATTTGTTTTATTTGAGATAATATTTCAACCAATTAATTGATATGATATCTTAATAATATTGGTTAGGAATATTTGGCATGATATGAAAATTTTAATAATAAATAATCTCATGGATATTTTATTTAAATATGATATGCATATATTCCCTAATTATTCTATATACTCTACAAGCCCTTCTCTTATAAACTTTTCAAACCTTCATAGTATAAAACGATAAAAATCCCACCTTTTACATATTAACTCGTCTAAAACAAGAAAAGTAGTTTACCATTTCCGTATGGACGACTCGTACTCACTAGCGGTTAGATATTGCGACACCGTTATTGATTGCGATAATTAGAACACTCATAGACACACTTTTTCGAGTCAATCAAATGGCGCTGTTGCCGAGGAAACGGTAGTACTATTTTTCTTGTTATTCGAGTTGATTTCTTAAAAAACCAGAAAAAGTAAAAATAATAATGGAAATAAAAAACCGTATTTTGTATTTTTAACGATTTTTGTGCGAGTTTAGCGAGAGTTCTGGAGCACTTGGAGCGAACCAACAGAGATTCGGAGGCTATCAAATAGGACTAAAGGAGCATTGGAGTGCTCTGAAAAAGTTTGGAGAAAAGACTCCATCAGAAGGTGGCGGAACCGCGACCCAAAGGAGCGTTTGGTAGCAGAACCGCGGCCCAAAAGAGCGTTTGGCGGCGGAACCGCCCCCATATTGGGAGTTAAGCCCCCAATTCTTTCTGGTATTATCTTATCTTCTTCCTCTCTCCTCTGAAACTCTAATAAACTGTTTCTACCTGCAGGATTCTTTGCAAACAGCGCCGCTAAATTTTTTTTTGCGTGTTTTAGATTTTATTTTGTTTTGCATATTTAAAACAGACATTAAGGGGCAGGAAACTCAAATTTAGATTAGGTGGGGATTTTATCACCCATCTTAGGCTCTACAAATCACAAACAAGTATACACATCGCCCTTTATTAATAAAAAATATCTAGACCAAGCTTCTAAGGATAATCGCGCTCAACTAAGGACAAAGGAGGGTCATGGTTAATCTATTTCTTATCCGCATTTTTCTTGTGGTGTCCAAGGCACGTGTGATGAAGGAAAGTGGTTTACTTAATTGGGCCTGCTATTTCGGTGATTCGTATAGCGGATACTTCCCATTTACATGGCACTTATTTGGCGCAAGATTGATAAGGAGGTGATAGAAGATTTATCTTACGTCTTGTTCTTTAGAAGTCTAAGAGCGGTCTAGTATTTGACCTATGTGACCCTAGCTCTAGTGATTGTTTCTGCACCTTTGTGATTAGTTGAGTCGAGTCCTTCTTTCCAAGCAAAACAATTTCAAAATTTAAAAAAAAAGTTTAAAAAAATTACCATTTCACCCTCTTTTCTTTTCATTCTCTTATGATGGGTAACCCAAACCGACCAACTCTTAGCGAGTTTTGCTATACACAACCAGATATTTCTTTATATCGTTATTGGTTTGGTAGAACTTCCGATCCCACCATTTCATTGAGGGATAGGATAGAACGCTCTAAAAATAACAGTTGGACACCTCACTCAAATTCCTATCAATCGAGTAAAAATTCAACACCTTTTTATGTTAATAATTCTTTTAAGGCTAGTGAGGAAACTTTTAAACCAATGTCCATTGCTGAGTATATTGCGAAGGCTCGTAACCAAAGTTTCATACCTTTCACTGCTCCAAAACCGTTAGGGAAACAATTACAATCATTTCCATATGAACATGTTGATACTCCATTTGAGACGAATATGGAAACTTTTACACCCATGACCATTGCTGAGCAAATTGCAAAAGGCAGTCGCTAACAATTTAATCAATCTCAATCTTCTTCATATCACAATGTTAATCCTAATCCTGTTTATAAAAATTGGATCCATCCTTCTACCTCTTATCAACAGTGCCAAACTTTCATGTTGATACTTCTATTGAGGCTAATGTGGCAATTCATAAACCCATTTCTATTGCGGAACATATTGAACTCGCCCGTAGCCAACAATTAAATACATTCCAACCATATTCAACTTTTGCACCTTATCTAGATAGTGCTTCTAAATATCAATTAGGAAGTTCCACGGTTCAAAGAGAATCCTTCATTGAAACTTCTGTACAGACCATATTTAGTCTTGAAGTAGAGTTGGAAATGAGTATTGAGAAAGAACCTGGGATCTTTTCAAGTCAAACCAGAACCAATTCTTTCGATCTCAACACCTTCTATCCTGAACTCCAATCGAATGTATTTGATGATCAACTGATTAATAATCTAATTGATTAGGTGTCTGAGACTAACATGTTTGACTTTTCCAATCATGAGTATAAAAGAGAGTCTTACACCATTCCAAATCAAACCGATCCATATCCGACTACACTTGACATTTCAAACCTTCCAATTCCATCAATTGAACCAAGCGATCCATCGATTGAGGATAATATAATTGATGAATTTTTAAATAACTATTCATTTGATTTGACTGAAGGTGCTAATGACATCGGTGTTGGGAATATCTTTGAAGATGAACTATCTATGTTGGATGAGTTGGATTCCCCGACTCATCATGTCCCTTCCAGTGAACGTGAAAATCTTCCTGTACATTTATTTAACCGATTCTATTCTTACCACCAACCTATCCGATATGCAAAACGATATTCAGCCTTCATCTCCCATATCTGGTTAAACAATGCTTGACACCCAAGTTCGTTTATCTATTTCATTACATACTTTCTTTGGTTTTTCTCATCTTCTTTCACTACCACCGAGTTTTGATAAACCACACTCCGATATTTCGAGTTCTATGATTCTTGAAAGACCACTCGAGTTAGACTCTTTCAAAAATAAGGTAGATAAGCTTTTCGAGTCTCCTACCTCCATAATTTCTGATGAATCGAGTGTTTTGAATCATTGTGCGCAACTCATTGACCTTGAAACTTTCAACCTTTCTAGTGGATATGCCTATTCCATTAACATGGACAATTATTCTTTTTTCTCCGATGAGATCATCATTCGGAATATCGATGAAAGTTTCGAAAACATTATCGCTGAAGAACTTGCGTTCCTTGAAGACTTGGATGTTGTGATGTATCAACCTCCACCTGAAATTTATGCGCCTCCCTTTGAGGCTGATCAGTCGAAAATATTGCATTTTTAACACATCAATTTCCCTACTATTTGCAATCATCTAAAGGTGTTTGGTATAAATATAGCACATATTAGCAATTTTTCTGCAAAATACCAAATAACATGTGTTATACATTATAACCGGTATTTTGAGGGAAATTGAGTGTTTATTACTACACGCATGATGTTTTGTGTATCAACACTTGTCTCGAGATTGTGTGCAGGAAATTCTCCAGGTAAAAGAGCCGAAACTTCTAAAAGTGCTGATAAAATACGTCAAGTCAAAGACTTGAAATCTGGCAGTAAACAAGAAAGTATAAAAATATTCCAGATATCAGGAAAGTGCTTTAAAGCCAACAGAAGAATTACCTGGAAATTGCATGCAGTAATTCACTAACATGGCCGCGGATCCGCGGCCAAGTTGGCCGAGTTGCCGCGGTTCCGCAGCCTTGGTAACTCATCAGCGCGTCAAATTTCTCCACCCAGCTTCTTGTAACGGCCTCAGCTTCTAGAAGACTCTCAAAGAGCACGTGGCTTCTTCCAGAAGTCTCTGCATAACAAACTCACTCTAGAATATTCCTTGTAACAACCCCATTCTAGAATATTCCCTATAACAAACTCATTCTAGAATATTTCCTATAACAAACTCATTCTAGAATATTCCTTCTAACAAACTCATTCTAGAAGGCTCTCTCTAACAACCTAGTTTTAGAGGGAAGATTCAAATGAGGTGGTTATAAAAAGAGATCTAGATCTAGGGGTTTGGAAGTTAGACAATTAGTGGTGAGTTAGTTACACATTTGGAGCCAAAATTCAAATTCAAGTTGAGTGACACAACTTGATACCAAAACCCTAGCCCAAATTCAAATCCAAGCAAAATCAAGATCATTTTGAGAAGCAAATCAAGTAAGCAACCATCGATCCTTTATCTGCGAAGCCAATCTTCATCCGAGCAAGAGATCCATGACGATCCGCGACTCACGGAGATCGAGCGGAGCGAAATTCGATGGATCTAGTTACCTCTTCAAAAGGAGCGATCGAGAGCAACATCTTGTAACCTCGAATTGAGAGAATGTGTAATTAGTCGTCGATTTAATAAAGGTGATAATTGAAATTCTTGTTTTCTTTACATTCTTGCGTTGTGAAACTTCTTGATCTTTGATTCATTTATTTTCATGATGCTTGAGTAAATCTCCGCTTGTTACGGAATCGAGAGATTTGGTAGATCTATTGATGATAAAATCATAATACTAATCTTAAGTCTTATGAGATTTGTGAACTTTAGTAAAAAGAATCATCAATGACCTAATTTGGATCGAGATCGCATTCTTGCGAATCTCGTTACAAATTAGGGATCAAACGATTGATGAATCTCTTTGCTAGAGGCTAGATCCGAATGATGTTCAATGAAAAGACAAGGGATAGAGAAGGAGAAACCCTAGTTTCTTCAATAGATCCTTAATCTTCATTCATCACCATCAATCTAGCTACAAATGATCAATAGATAAGATTAGTCATTATTAGATTAATCATTGCTACCAATTCGATCGATTCCTACAAGCTATTTTACAAATCTTGATAACTAAATTGATTGGGACATTTCTTGATTCTTGATTCTAGATCTTTAGTTTCTTTATATTTCTTGAAATTAAAACTCATAAATCTTGAATCAATTTTCTTGCATTTTCTTTTATCTTTTCATTTTGACTCATCTAAAACAAGATCGATCAAAACACACATCTCAGTGGACGATCCGTATTCATTAACGCGCTACATCGATACCGTTAATTGATTGCGGTATAAATTTCTTTGGTTGTGATTAAAACTTTTCCAAATACATACAAAAAACGATTAGCCAAATCGCGCCGTTGCCGGGGATGTGTGCTATTTTGTTCGTTTTTGTTATTTGAGTTGAAAAATTATTATTCCATCAAATTTTCATCCAAGAATCGCTTCAAGTGCTTAACGTTTAGTGTTTGAATTTTTTGCGAGGGAATCTGGAATCATTTCAGCAGTGAGATCAAGATTCAGAGAAGTTCTACAGATTCCAGAGGAGTATAAGAAGCTATAAGAAAAAGTTGAAACCCTAATCCCTCCTTTACACCGCGGATCCGCGGCCGATGAAGTGTTTTTGCGGCGGTTTCGCCGCCGTTTAGGTGTTTCACTGTTCCAAACTTCTGTAGTATATTCTCCGTTCTCTCTTCTCATCTCTGATTTTGTCCAATAAGCAATTTCTTGCAGGATTCTTTGCAAAATTTCAGCGCCGCTAAAAAATAAATTTGTTGCGATTCTTGAAATTGGTTGTTTTATGCATATTTTAATACGGAAATTAAGGGGCAAAGACCAAATTCAGATTAGGTGGGGATTTTATTACCCTTCCTAAGCCCCGAAAATCACAAAACTAGCATCCGCATCACCCTTCATTAACTAAAAAATATCTAGACAAGACTCTAAGGACCGTCGCGTTCAATTAGGACAAAAGGAGGTCGTGGGTAATCTATTGCTTATCCGCGTTTCTTTTGTGGTGTCTAAGGCAAGTGTGTTTAAGGCAAGTGGTTACTTAATTAGGCCCACTACTTACGTAGTGGAGAACCTCCCACTTACCTGGCCACAGGAGGGGAAAAGAGGCAGTAGAGGATTTATCCTGCGATTTGTCTTCTGGAAGTCTAGGAGCGGTCTAGAGACTTGACATAGGTGACCATTAGATATAGGGTTGCTTGTGCATGTTTGTGTGAATTTTCATAAATCCGTCCTTTTTCAAAACAAACCAATTATTTTCTCCCCTTTTACCCTTTTCCCCCTCTTCTCTTCTTATAATGGGTGGCCCAAATAGAAGAACTCTTGCCGAGCTTTGCTGCCCACAACCAGATATTTCTTGTTTTCGTTATCGCTTCGGTATACCGTCCGACTCTCCCATGTCCTTAAGAGATCGGATAGAACAAGCGGGTAGAAACAGTTGGCCACCTCAGCCCAGGTCTTATCAACCATATCCTAATTCCACATCTGTTTCAGTTGATACTCCGAGTGAGGGTGCCCCTAGACGCATGTCCATTGCTGAGCATATAGTTAGGTCTAGAGGCCAAAGTTTCAATCCGGACCAATATTAACCGTATCCTAATTCTACATCCCTTTCAGTTGATACTCTGAGTGAGGATGCTCCTAGACGCATGTCCATTGCTTAGCATATAGCTAGGGCTAAAGGCCAAAGTTTCAATCCGGACCAATATCAACCATCACCTCCACTTTCTAAAGAAGAATTTCATAATCGGTTTGTGGCATGTATGATGTCCAATAGCCAATCGACCAACCAATATCAATATTCTTCTTATCATAATATTGACCCTACTCCTGTCCAATTTTCACAACCCTTCTGTTCCTATCAATCAAATCAGACTTTTCCACCTTCTCTAACCAGTCCTTCTAATCAGTCATTTGGGAGTTTTAATTGTCCACAAGAATTTCAATCTTATACGGAAACCCCTTATCGACCCAAGTCTAGTCTTGAGCAGACATTAGAAAAATATCTGAACCAATTTAGGAAGGAAATGACAGAGTGGGGGAAAGCAAACAATTCCGAACCAGCTAAAAATTTTTCAATGTCTAATATGGGCTTAGGACAAGATGAGAATTCGGGTAGTGAGAGAGAACTGTACACCTTTCCTAATCAAACATTCCCTTTCCAAACTGAAATCCACAACCCCAGTTTCATAGATTCATCGAGTACACCAAATGATTCACCAATAGACGATAGAATGTATGAGAAGTTGTGTAATAATGCAGTGTTTGATTTACCCGACTGTGAAGGGTCCATTTCGAGTGAAACAATGCCAAATCCTTGTGATCTCTACACCTCCACTCTTGAACCAAATTGATTGAAAACCATATTTTGAGGGAGGTGTTTGAGAATTTTAACCTTCACTTGAATGAGATGATAGACGTTGGGGATATATTGATTGATGAACCCGAAATTTTGGCTGAGTTTGTCCCACCAATTCATCAGATCCTTTCACTTCCTTGCGGTCATCATCTTGAGCCTTTAATTCTTCCCGAACTCCAATTGCATCTTGAAGTTGATAATAATGGTATATTCCCTATAACAAACTCATTCTAGAATATTCTCTCTAACAAACTCATTCTAGAAGGCTCTCTCTAACAACCTAGCTTTGGAGGGAAGATTCAAATGAGGTGGTTATAAAAAGAGATCTAGATCTAGAGGTTTGGAAGTTAGACAATTAGTGGTGAGTTAGTTACACATTTGGAGCCAAAATTCAAATTCAAGTTGAGTGATACAACTTGATATCAAAACCCTAGCCCAAATTCAAATCCGAGCAAAATCAAGATCATTTTGAGAAGCAAATCAAGCAAGCGACCATCGATACTTTATCTGCGAAGCCAATCTTCATCCGAGAAAGAGATCCACGAAGATCCGTGACTCACGGAGATCGAGTAGAGCGAAATTCGACGGATCTAGTTACCTCTTCAAAAGGAGCGATCGAGAGCAACATCTTATAATCTCGAATTGAAGGAATGTGTAATTAGTCGTCGATTTAATAAAGGTGATAATTGAAATTCTTGATTTCTTTACATTCTTGCGTTGTGAAACTTCTTGATCTTTGATTCATTTATTTTCATGATGCTTGAGTAAATCTCCGCTTGTTACGGAATCGAGAGATTCGGTAGATCTAGTGATGATAAAATCATAATACTAATCTTAAGTCTTATGAGATTTGTGAACTTTAGTAAAAAGAATCATCAATGACCTAATTTGGATCGAGATCGCATTCTTGCGAATCTCGTTGCAAATTAGGGATCAAACGATTGATGAATCTCTTTGCTAGAGGCTAGATCCGAATGATGATCAATGAAAAGACAAGGGATAGAGAAGGAGAAACCCTAGTTTCTTCAATAGATCCATAATCTTCATTCATCACCATCAATCTAGCTATAAATGATCAATAGATAAGATTAGTCATTATTAGATTCATCATTGCTACCAATTCGATCGATTGCTATAAGCTATTCTACAAATCTTGATAACTAAATTAATTGGGACATTTCTTGATTCTTGATTCTTGATTCTAGATCTTTAGTTTCTTTATGTTTCTTGAAATTAAAACTTACAAATCTTGAATCAATTTTCTTGTATTTTCTTTTATCTTTTCATTTTGACTCATATAAAACAAGATCGATCAAAACACACATCTCAGTGGACGATCCATATTCATTAACGCGCTACATCGACACCGTTAATTGATTGCGGTATAAATTTCTTTGGTTGTGATTAAAACTTTTCCAAATACACATAAAGAACGATTAGCCAGAGGCCAAAGAAGTTGAACCGCCACCCCTTCTTCTTATCACATACGAGATACAGCTATTTCACCCATTCCTTATCTTTCAAATTCTCGTTTTCATTCGCACTCACTTTTTCGTCTCCACCGACCGAGACGTAAATCCTTTCGATTACTCTTCTTATCTTCCCCCTCATCATCTCCTATCGCCACTATTATTTCCATTCTTTCCACTCGAGACTTACTACAGTTCCATTCTTATACAGTCTCGAGTCTTCTTCACGTCTATCCGTTACACTATTTTTCACCAACCATGGTGTCGCTTTGATAAAATATTTGAATGGTTGGTTTTAACTTTTGGTCTTTGTAAAGTTTTGTGTAGACCAATAATATTTACCCCCCTCTTATGTTGAATTTCAATGTTTAGTAATGAAAACACTGTTTTACTCAAGTTTGGGAGGAAACAAGAAAAATATTTTCCAAATAGATCTTGAGCGAAAAGAAATTTTTGCACGATTGTGAGATAAGAAAAAGTTTGGGGGTGGATTTCACTGTCATATACTCTTGACCCTTTCTTTATACCAACATGAACTTTTCTTCCTAGTCTTCAGGTTTTGAGCTTACAGGACAACATCAGTAAGGACATTGCTGCTAACAAGTTTGGGGGGGATGGTTTATATGGATGGTTTGTATATATCCACACATCATATGTAAATATTGTATTGCATAAATTTTGAAAATAAAAGTAGAAAGTGAAAATACATATGACAGAAAGAAAGAGATTTAAGAAATGCAAGAAAATTAGATGTTTTAAAATGAAACTAGTAATACGTAGTCATGAGCTGTTGTCCCAAGGATTAGTAAGATGAAATAATCATTAATCCGCGGATAGAAATAAGTCTGAATAATAGTCCCTATTCTTGAGTCCAAACTTCTTAATGTTGATACCCTACTATATGCACTTGCATACATCCTGAAACTTGGGATAGTAGATGATACCTTGAAATACTCTTGCCTAGAAAACCTTAGTGTGTGTGTGTGCGTGCGTGCGTGCGTGTGTATGTGTATGTGTGTGTGTGTGTGTGTGTGTGTGTGAATCAACAAAATATAAATGGTGCAGAAAAATGAACACTGGTTTTGTAATTACTTAAGGCAGCATATAAAAAAAATATATAGCGAGGGTGCCTTATCACCTAGTGCCTTAGACCAACTGGTTTGGGAGTCACTGCTAAGCCTTAGGTGTTGCAAGACTAGGATGTTGCTAATTATGCCTTCATAAGTAAGTACATTCGGTAATCAGTTGGTTAGTACCTCAAGAAGTATTAAAGGTTGCATAAAAAATGTGTGAGCAAATCCATCTAAAATATCACCGACTAAAAAGTTCTAAGGAATATGGACAAAGGGTATGATAGCTTGAATTGAATTTTCCAAGTGTAGAGATGATTTTTACACACACGTAGGGGTATATAATCGATGTTTGGAGGAAAGATAAGGAGGAAGACTAAAGACGATATTTTATTGAGGGAGGATATGATTTCCGACATCTTTTCAAGACCATTAAGATAGGGCTCATGACAACTAAAAAGCTAGTGTAGTTTGAAACTCTTATTTTCAAGTTTTTCTTTTATATGTTCATTACCTTTGCATGTAATTTTCATTTTCTTTCTTTTATTTTGGGATTTTGTGCGTGTAATCCGTTGAAAACTCTCAAGGGACAACACTCCTCCTACAAGGGACACCTAGAGGTTTAACGGCTTGTTGCACGAGCTAAGTGCAATCGTGTTGCCTACGAAAATGTGCTAGATTTCTTTTTTCTTTTCAAAATAAATAGTTTGCTCGGGATGATCAAAGATAAGTTTGGGGTATTTGATCAGTCAAATTTATTGCACATTTGTATGGACATTTTGCCTATTTTTATTAATTATTAAAAGGTGTTAATTGTAAATTAAGAACATATATGGGTTTATTTATAAAAAGATTATTGTCATATGTTTTTTAATTTATAATTAATATAATTAGGGAATATATGCATATCATATTTAAATAAAATATCCATGAGATTATTTATTATTAAAATATGCATACCATGCCAAATATTCATAACCAATATTATTAAAATATCATATCAACTAATTGGTTGGAATATTATCTCAAATAAAATAAATGCTACTAACAATGTGATTTAAGATATTGTGTACGTATTATAATAGATCAGTTCAACTCTGAAATATGAGTACGAGATCCACATCAAATTGATTTACCAAACCAAATCTGCCGAATGTTAGGAGTAAATTGAAGAATCTCGAAACGACAGAGAAAAAAGCAATATTTTTCTCAGAAGGATCTCCAAATATCGAGAAAAGAAGGCACGAAGAATCTGGAAACTCAAACCTACCAGGGGGCGGCGGATCCACAGCTATTGAGGGTATTGGGCAGCGGTTCCGCGATCGTTTGATGGCCATAGGATGTGAAAAATCAGGGGCTTGATCGTCTTTGCACACACTTCAATATGACGTCTAGGGTTTCTAGTTTCATAGCCTATATAATGGAACAAAAGCAATTAGGGTTATCATCTATCCATCGATCGATTTAGATCTATCGAGCATAGAGAGAAGTCTTCATAGACTACTTCAAATCCCATCGAACACCCGAAAACGCATCTTTAAGACATCAGCTCATGAAACGAGCTCTGTCTTTTGCCTTCTTCAATGATACTCTATATAAGAGATCGTTCAACAGTTTGTGACTATGGTTCCTGGGACCAGAAGAAGCAAGGAGAGTCGTACAAGAAACTCACGATGGACTCTGCGGTTCTCATCAAGCCGAGCCAAAGATGAAGATGAAGATCAAGAGAATGGGTTACTATTGACCCACGATGATTGAGGACTGCCTCGAATATGCGAATCAGTGTCACTCGTGCTAGGTTCACGGGGAGTTCATCCACCAGCATCCAAATCCACTACACCCAACATTGGCTAGTTGGCCGTTCGAAATGTGGGGAACCGATATAATCGGGCTCATCGAACTAGCATCATCCAAGGGACATCGGTTCATATTGGCAACAACCGATTACTTCTCTAAGTGGGCAGAGGTAGTATCGCTAAAGGAAGTGAAGACGGAGAACATCCTCCATTTCTTCAGGACACATGTCATCTACCGGTTCGGCACTCCATGATGGATCATCTCGATTAATGGGCCGGCCTACAGAAGCCATAAGATCAGCCGTTTCGCACAGCAGCATAATATAGATTAGAGATACTCTTCAGTCTATAATCCCCGAGCTAACGATCTAGCTGAGGCTTTTAACAAGACCTTGACTAAGATCATAAAGAAAACGGTGTCCAGAAACAAAAAAGACTGGCACGAGAGACAGTATGAAGCTCTCTGGGCGTATCGAACCACGTTCAAAACAGCCACGAATATAATGCCATTCGAGTTTGTATTCGGCACGGAAGCGGTACTTACCTTGGAGATAGAGCTACCCTCTCTACGAGTGGCAGTTCGATATGAGCTGACGGATGAACAAAATGCCCATCTTCGGCTTGAGGAGCTCGATGCCCTCGATAAAACTCATCTTATGGTGCAACAAAACCTAGAAGCTTACAAAGAAAGGATGACGCGCTTATACGAAAGACTAACCAGTCTGAGAACATTCCGCCAAGGCGAACTTGTGCTGGTTGTCAAAAGACCTATGATCCCCAACCATGCAAAACGGGGGAAATTCGAGCCAAACTATGAGGGCCCGTACATCATAGACAAGGTCTATCAAGGCGGGGCCTACTTGCTTATGGATATGCATGGCGAAAGACCTTCCGGCCAATAAACGGCCGGTTCCTTAATAAATACTACGCTTGACAAGTCATGACTCAGGTTAACGATAAATGACGACGCTCGTGTCCGCTCGCTATCTTCCTGAGTCAAAACTCTAAAAGTAGTATCCAACAGAATTTCCGTCCCAGACATGGCGACACAACGGACCGAAATGTCCTTAAACTAACCATCGCCTCCAAACACGGCGGCAATGGACCGAAATGTCCCTAAACTAGTGCTCCGTCCCAAACATGGCATATCACCCCAAATACGGCGATATCTTCTCTTGGGATCTATGTTGCAATCAAAACTCCAACGACAAAGACTGCAACCCAAAAAAACGGTGCGTCCACAAGCGAAATAGGCACGGATGAAAACCCGAAAGGGCGCCGTGAGTAAAACCAGCAGGGCTATCGGCGAGCTTGTGAAAACCCGAAAAGGCGCAATCTTGTTGTTAAAAAAAACGATACGTCCACAAGCGAAATGGGCATAGATGAAAACCCGAAAGGGCACCGTGAGTAAAAACAGCAGAGCTACCGGCGAGCTTGTGAAAACCCGAAAGGGCGCAATCTCGTAAAATTTTCACTTACGAGATCTTCTCGACTCGTAAGGAGGATTCCCCCCTTGAGACCCTCATGGCTCATAGGATTCAAAGCCTTAAGTTAAAGGGATCCAAACCTGTTCTTAAGCCGTCATATTCCTCAAGTTGCCCTACAAACGGTCCGATATTGGCCCTTGTATACAATCCACGGGCACAAATAAACGTTTCCCCCAGCAAGTTCCGCCAATCACGATGAATGTCCTCATATGGTGAACGACACTTGTAACTCCTCTCAAATTATAAGGAGAAAATACTCTTATGAGATCTTTACGACTTATAAGTGAAAACACCACTTAGAGATCCTTACGACTTATAAGAGAAAACAACACTTAGATGTCCTTACAACTTCTAAGGAGAACATACATCTACGAGATCCTCACAACTCGTAGGGAGAAATACCTTTATGAGACCGTTACGGCTCGTAAAGTCAAAAAGCCTTAGTCGACAGGATCCTAACCCTGTTTGCTATGCCACCTTTGTTCAAATCGATAGAGGCAAATGATGATTTGCTCCTGGCGATATCCCGGTTGTAGCAATGTTGAGGCTTAAATCGGTATCAAATTCCAAGTCTTTTCAAGGCAAATGATGATTCGCTCCTGGCAATATCCCAGTCGCAGCAGTGCTAATGCCAAGATTAGTATCAGATCTCAAGTTCCGTACTCGCAACAAAAATCAGCGAGCAAAAATAAACGCATATGAAATAGCCGAAATGATGGGGCAACTCGCAATAAAAATTAGCGAGCAAAATATATGCATATAAAAACAGCCGAAATATTTAGGCAACTCGTACTAAAAAGTAGCGAGTAAAAGAAAAAAATATCCGAAATGATAGGGCACCGCGATAAAAAGACGAAATGATTGGGCAATCGCGACGTTCGCGATATAAAAGCTGAAATGATGGAGCATCACGGAAACAAGAAAAAAGAAAAAATGAAACTTTTGCCCTGCAGGTAAGTCTACATCGACCCCTGTATACAATCCATGGGCATAAACGAAAAGGGAACCATATTTCCCACCAGGCTCCGTCAAAAGGAGAGCCAAGTCTCAACGGTTCACAGACAACCTAGAGACCACCTCGACACCCACCTCGTTACAGCAGACGCGGTATCAACACCGGTGTTCCTTCTCACTCCAGCAGGATGCGGACGCAGCGTCAACAAAGACTCCAGGGTCAAAACAAAGCTGAGCCATTGCAATGTCCCTAGTTCCAAGTCTCGATGGTTCACAAACAACCTAGAGACCACCTCGACATTCGTCTCGTTACAACAGACACAGTGTCAACAACGGTGTTTCTTCTCACTCCAGCAGGATGCAGACACGACGTCAACAAGCGACCCCAGGGTCGAAAAAAACGGAGCCATGGAAAAGTCCCTAGTTCCTAGTCTCGACGGTTCACAAAAAAACCTAGAGATCATATCGACATTCATCTTATTACAGCAGACGCAGTGTTGAAAAAGGAAGCGAAGGCCAAATTTCTAGCTTCAGGGTCTTGACGGCAACTCAAATAAAACCTGAAAGACTATCGGGGATCATCCCACACCAGAGCGAAGTGGTTATGACTCATCGGGGCTCCCAAACTGTGCCTAACCTTAAGTAAAAAGCGGCATGGCAAAATTCCTACCGCTTTCTCTCTCGACGGTAATATGACCTAAGGAGATTACTTGAAGATGTCTTGTCCAGCCCCCGAAGGGATCAGAGACACGACAGTCGCGGGGCTACTCGAAAAGCAGCTAAAGTCTGCATATAGGGGAATGCATCAGCCAACACGACAGTACGACAGGCAAAAACCCTAGTACCACAGACCCTAACGGACCTCTGTCATAAAGGGCAGGGGTTAACTATAACATTAGGACATGTTTGCCTACAAGCCCAAGGGAGGTAAACTAAACAAGCTCCGAAATGAGTCTATAAACTAGAGACTCCGGGATGAGTGAATAAACTCCGAACTCCGAAATGAGTATATAAACTACTTCACACCAGATCAAGACATCGAAGAAAAGAGAAATGCCAGTATGAAATAAAATATGTCTTTTATTCATGAATTTAAGTGAATACAAGGTATATTTCATTAAGGAATCAAAATGAATACATGTTATTCATGAATCAGAAGTTTACAATCAGTACAAGAAAGGGGGTACAATGACACTTATTAAGGAGGAGGCATTTTCAACAAACTGACAAACCACTCGCGCGCTCCCCTCAACTCCTTCTTACGTTCAGCTACGGTGGCCAACTCCGCTTCGATTTGAGCCCGATGTTGCAAGCAGGATGAAAGCTTCTCATCAATTTTCTGCTTGGCAGTTTCGCAATTCTGTGTGACTCGCTCGGTGAAGTCAAGCTTCCGCCTTAGCGCCAGCCCATTCGAAATACATTGTTAGAGGTTTTCAAAAATAGCTTTCAGCTGCGCTGCATTCGCTTCAACCTGGGCACGCAATTAGACAGATTCGCCGGAAGCCGCCTCATGCTCCTTTCGCCTCAGGGCCGCCTCTTGTTCCAAATAGCGAATGAAAGAGAAACTCTACTCGACCATCGCAGCTCACTGAGAGTTCAAAGTCAATACCTCAGGAGCGAGACGCTTAAGCTCGGTCTCATGCAGGTAAGCCTCGATCTTCTTGCAATAATCAACCCAAGAACCGACGAGATCTTCATTATGGAAGTTCATGAGCGTCGTCAGCATCGGATTGACTTCGTCGGCAAAATCCATAGCAGAGATGAGGGCCTCAGCGTCGAGATCTTCAATAAACTCACTTAACATCCGTAGGCTATTCACTGTGCCCCTGGAAGATGGACGTTTAGCGAAGGGCCCCATGAGCGTAGGAATGCGGGACTCAAAAGGAGCTGAAGCCGGCATAATTGCTGCAAAATAAATCAAGGTCAGATTTCAACTCGAAATACAAAGAAAACACCCGAGGGACGGAATCTACCGTACCGGCTGTTGAAGATGGCAAAATAAGGTGCACCGGAGGCATGGCTATTCTTTCGCTTCCTCCTCCCAGCTGTGATACTGTGGTCAATATAAGGAAGGCTTAGAAACAAGAAGTCTACTCATAAAAATGGGAGAAACACTAGGTGAAGAGTATATTGACCAATACCGGAAGGTGGAACGACTTCCGATTGAAAGGAAAAATGCAGGTTTATCACCTGGTATAAATGGTCGAAAAGTACTCCTGCAGAGTCGCGACGATATACAGTCAACACAAAGAGGATTGAATCCACAGTAAAGCAACTAAGTGAGAAACCCATACCTTCCAAAATTTAAGGAGGCACAGAAGAAGGCGAAGGAACCACGACCGTCAAAGTGGCGGCCGGCGATACTTCTTCAGCCGGCACAACTTCAGGGTTTACCGCGCCTACGTTCATGATAAACAAAATATCATTAGAGGGGGTTAACAAGATTAAAAACTCAAAGATAATAACCCAAGGAATACCTGGCAAGTCAGATACTGAAACCGTGCATGAAGCATCACCAGCTGTGACGGCTTCTTCAGTTTCCATTGGGAAAGCAGACTCAACGCCTACAGCTTCATCTCCTGATTCAACAAGGGCTGTCGTAACGCTTGCGTCACCTGCCGATATCAAGGATCCACAGGGGGAAAGAGCGGCAGTTGGAACGGTCCCAGATTCCAGGGAAAGATTGGACGCTTCATGCTCTTTAGTTGCCGGCATCTCACATGTTCCGCCGTCATCCAAATTTGGTCCTGTAAATAAAATTGCGTATGTTAAATGAATAGACATGAAAGGAGGAGCTATTATTAAGGACCGTGCATTTTTCTACCTTGAAGTAGTCATTCACACTCTTTGCGAGCTATGCGCGCAACCTGTCTATGGGCAGTAAATAGGCCAGAAGGAACATCCACAGAAGGAATGTCAGGAGGCGGAACATTGCTTGAGCCTGCACCCGCGGCCAAGACGGAATCATGTTCCCTCGCTGCGTGCTTTCTTCTCTTCCTCTTAGCCTGAGCCATGAGAGTCGACCTCCTTAAAACTTCCAACAGGGGGACGTCGTCTTCCGAACCAAGCTCTGCCTCCGGAGCCGCTAAGACGTCCATCATCGGCTGCTTCAGCAATGTCTCCTATGGTGACTTTAGGACGGCCGTGGCCGTGATCGGTGGCTCTGGAAGCTTTGCTGCATCGCCGCTTGGGATTGACACTACATTTGAAACAACTTAGGTTGTGGTAGTTCCAGCAATAAGGCAAAGAGAAGGGTCATATCATGAATAAAAAGAGTAAATGTATAATGAAACGAATTATACCAAGGCCCAAAGAAGCGTGGAGCCTCTATTCCTCCTCGAATGTCCTGAGGGAAGCTGTGAGAGCCTCTTCGGCAGAAATACCTGTTGAAGAAGAAAGCGTTAATAAAAGTATAATAAGGTGAGAAGGGATAGGTGCAGAAGTATGTAAATGAAGTATACCTGACTCCGCAATAGAGATCAACATCGCTTCCTCGTGAGCCAGTCGCTCAGAAGCTGCGAGGGCAGCCTGTAGATCAGTATCGGTTGCAGGCGTGTCAAATAAACCCTTATTGGTGTCATATTCGCACAAGCCCTCGCTGTAGGGAGCATGGGGTTCCTGGCCGAATACGACATCAGCAGAGAATAGAGACTTCTTCTTCTTCTGCAAATGGACACCAACGGCCCACGATAAGTGCTTTCGCATGAGAAGCCTCTTCAGACGGTGCATTCCGACCTCTGAACCGATGCCCTTGTCTGGAGACACCACGGCTACCGCAGTTATGGGAACATCCAATTGAAGCTTCTCAGGGAAAGCTCGTGGGACCACAGCAGTAGTAATTTCTCTTAAAGAAGGATGAACGGTGGTTCGTCGCATCAATGGGACCGCTGGATTACCGGCTAGGACGGCATCCTTATGATCAAGTAACAACCGCTTTTCCTCCCTGATAATAGCACCCATCGCATGCTGGTATCACACCACATAAGCGTTCGAAGCTTTCGGCACATAGCTCGGCTCGCTGACGAGAAAATATGACCCTGTATTCAATCACATAAAATGGTGCAGCGCGCTGCAAATACCCTCCTCCGTAGCAGCCGGCTCGACTATGAATGCCTCAAGAGGAACGCCTTGATTATAACCCAGTTGTTGAGAGAAGCGGTGCAGGTTGTACCTCATGAACAACACCGAGGCGTTCTGTCTAAACACTAGGAAGCTCGGCCTAATAGAGTACAGGTGCATAACCTCCCGGGCCCTCAAAGTAGAAGCCCCATCCTTAAAATTATCACGCAATGGTTGGACTACTTTGGTGGATTCCTTACCGATAGTCAAGACTTTATCAACGAAGGTCATATTGTCCCCAACAATGCATGGCCGAAGGAGCAATCTCCAAGCCTCTCGCTATGACAGGTCTGGAGCGGAAGCGTCAACTAGGTACATGACCCGGGGGAAGTTATAGCTTTCAAAGAACTGGGGTCGTTTGTGAATGCCAAAGGCACCCGGCATGTGCATCTCAATCCATGATCTGAAGTAATGCAATGGGAGATGCACGGGCTTTACCCCCGGCTGAGTAGCGTTAGTCGCTAAGCTCAGGCCATGATATAGATGAGTCAGCCCAGCGATTCCAACAGCCACACGCGTCCCCGCGACAATGCGATGGGGCAGATAGAAGACAAAAGGCCTCATATATCGGGGGTGTGATGGAAGTGCGAACCAACACAGCCACAGGCCAATGAACCCCAAAAAGAATGACTCTTCATCAACACCTGGGACGGCGATCTCCGCAAAGGGGATAACTGGAGTGTCTGGAATAAAGAAATTCTTTAGATCCTCTACCGCCGTCGGCAAGTTATCTAAACAAAATTCGAACGGGTCGTCAAGTTTAGCGAATTTTACGGCCTGCTTAGACTAAATTTCCGGACGAAGAAAGCGGGCGATAAAATCTCCGAAGCTAACCCCATGCCCGCCAGACTCCAGGAATAAATTCTCGTACATATTCAACACCTTGATCAAGCTGGTGAACTGGTGTTGAACGCCATTCTTCGGGGTAAGGCCGGTCACCACTGACTTAGTGGAGAAGATGTACTCATCAGGGGAAAGTATCTCCTCATAGTGCTCCCCTCTGATGGGTAAGCCGGAGATCTCCGCGAACTCTTCCAATGAAATCGAAACATCCCGATCTGATAAGATAAAAGTGTGGGTCGGGATGTTCAATTGTTCCAGAAAAGACTTGATCCACCACACATGGGGAGCGTGGTAATAAAAGAGAGACGCGTAGATTGTGGGATACAACCCGGTCTTCAATAGCAGTGGCTTCTTAGTTGACAAGATATACCGGGCCCACGGTAGATAGCCAGCCGAATGATGGGGCATCAATCCTATCATTTAAACTTTCCTCCAACGGCGCGACTCGCCTTGACATATGTGTTGTCCCAAAATTTCCAAGGCCATTGGTGGATGTACGGGTATCGATCCCATAGACGGCTGAAGACGACCTTCCGAGGTCCAGTTGACCCCTTCTGCAGCATAAGTCATATGAGGCGAGTCAGCGTAGTAAATAGCTGGGATTGGCTCTGAAGGCGCTGCACAAGAAAAACTGCGCCGACCCCGGATGATCTTACTATACCATGAGCCCCACAGGTGAAGAGATTTTTGCTCTCGGTCATGGTCCTTAATAAGTGCAAAGACTTCCCGATCCATGGGCGCGTCGACAAAAGCACTCTCTGAACGTACGAAAGGGAAGGAAGAATCGAAAGCCATAGTACCTGCACAGAAGGAGAAGGGTCAGCTATCGACATTATGTTCAGGACTTTAACACTCTTTGGTACTTAAATATTGTACTGCACTGCAGCGCAAAAGAAAGGGATAAGGAGAGCCCACAAAATTAAGGTAACGCCCTATCAATGATGGGGCAATCACTCATTTAAGAATAGAATCCAAAAGGATTCTCATTTAATGAGAAAACATCATTGGACTCGAGAGCTGTGCTCTGCAAACAGATTTCAAATCTGTCATGAAAATTAAGAAAGGAATAAAATTCCCCAAATTTTTTAGAGCCATGCGCTGTAGATCAATGGGATAATATCCCAGAACTTTCGAAAGCAAAGCTAAATCCTAAGATCTTCAAGAAAAATCTTAGAACTCTAAGAGATCTTTCTAAAGGAATAGCAAAGTTCTGATTAACAGGTGAAGAAACCTTAAAACATTTTTTAAGATTTACGATCTAATCACTACAAAAGAAGAGCAAAGCTTTGTTAATGGGTTAAAACCCTAGAACATGAGGAGATTCCCTCAAGAGTTTGGTTATAATTCGTACCAAATTTTTTGACAGAGTTCTGACTCTAAAAGAGTTTCCTTGGGCAGAGATCTAAGCTTTGGAAAGAGAATTAAATTCTCAGAAAGAAGAAGGTTAGGGAAGATGAACAGTAGTCATCTCAAGGGCCAAAGGCCCTAGTTATAGGCACGAAAGATGATTCAACTTCCAAGAGAATCCAACGGTGGAAAATGTGCCACCGCTGCACTTACGTGTGAGCCACGTGAGTGCAACGGTGGGGGGCATTTGTTTCCCCCAATAAAAGAGCAAAGTCCAATGCAAAACTCAAGAGGCAGCGCCTCACGTGCCATCCACGTGGGCGCTAGCGCCAGAGTTAAAAACTCTTATATGAGCAGCGTCTGTGTGCAAAACACACAAAACTTAAGAGCCAGGGCCTTACGTGCCCTCCACGAGGGCGCCAACGCCAGAGTCATTGGCGCCGCACATGCACAGCACGTGAGCATCGGCACATTATAGAATTAAATTCTACTCTCTGTTAAACAGAGCCGTTCAATCAAAGATCCAACGGGGATGATAAATCATCAAAATGCATGATTAAATTCTGTTGAGGTAATATTCCTCAAGTCTTTCTAAGCAAGAAAGATTGCGCTCTATAAAACAGAGTACCGTTGGATTAAAAATCAATGATCCTAAAGTTTTCCCAAAGGAAAATGATGAGTTGCTCCTGGCATTATTCCAGTGCAGCAATGCCGGTGCCAAACAAAATCCAAATTCCAAGTTCCTCTCAAATTCAAAAGTCCCGCCAAACAAGGCAGAAATCAAACAGATCAAATCAACGTCCCATCCGGTAGCGCTTCCAAGCTCAAAAGTCCTGCTGGACGGGTAGGGAACTCCAAAAATAAATCAAATCAAACAAGTCAACCAATCACCTCCTCGGTGGAATCAAGCTCCACTTCGGAAACAAATCAACCCCGACACCGCAAGAAGCAGAGAAAGTCACCGACTATCCACGTCGCTAAAATGACAACACCGACCGTCCACGTTGTTAAAATGGCAGCACCGACCATCCACGTCGCTAAAATGGAAACACCGACCGCCCAAGTCGCTAAAATGGCAGCACCGACCATCCAAGTCGCTAAAATGGCAGCACCGACCGTCCACGTCAATAAAATGGCAGCACCGACCGTCCAAGTCGTAAAAAAAGCAGCACCGACCGTCCAAGTCACAAAAATGGTAGCATCGACCGTCCACGTTGAAAAAATGACAGCATCGACCATCCACGTCGCTAAAATGGCAGCACTGACCGTCGAAGTCGCTAAAATGGCAGCACCGACCGTCCACGTCGCGAAAATGGCAGCACCGAACATCTACGTCACTAAAATGGCAGCACCGACTGTCCCCGTTGCTAAAATGGAAGCATACCCTCCGTGTCGTCAAAAAGAAACCCAACCAAATCAATCTACATATAAAACAAGATCCATCAATTTTATGCACACAACCCACACACGTCGTGTACATTTATTGATGGGGGCACTTTGTTGGGGTCAAAATTACACCTCGGTTGACCAAGTCAAAATCAAATTCAACCCCAACCTAAGTGGGCCCAAGCCCAGGTCAAGACCGATCATGGAAAGGACCGGTCCCATGAAAAAAATAATGAAGCCATAAATTAGTTTAATGTAATTCATTTTTTAAGAATAAATGTACGTAAAATGGGCAAAAATCCAAAATTTTGTAAACCCTATGGTTTATGTGCAAAAAGAGATAAGCATATAAGACATGGGGTGGCATAAGTGCAATTTGGAAAAACTCAAGGGGTTATATATAAAGTGTATTTCCTATAAAGGCCAACATGATGAAAAATCAAAAAGAGCTCTTCTTTCTCTCAAAAAAAAATCTAGGGTTCTGTGCCTCCTTCTCCTTCCTCAAGGTTCTAAATTTTCTTTCTTTTTCTTGAATTAAATCAAGAGTTCCACTCTTCTTTTTCCAAAAAAGTATAGTTTTTCACCATAAAACCCACAAAGGGAGGCTTAAATCTCCCATCAGATCTCTAAAAGGGAAGAATTTTAGGTCTCACCCACCTTTCTCTCCAAGATCCAGCTAACAGAGAGGAGGAAGAAAAAGACTCATCTCCAAAAATCCCACTTTGGGAAGATCCAAGACTCAAGAGAAAATCTAGGGTTCAAGTGAGAAGAAAAGGGTCCCTTTTCATCATCTTCGAAAATCTCTTAGGAGTTTAACTCCACAAAAAAATTAATAAATCCCTTTTTCAGGAGTTTAACTCCAAAAGTCAACCGGGAAGTACAACTCCCTGTGCAGGGGCTAAGCCCCTCTTCTTCTTTTTTTAGGAGTTAAACTCCGAAAGTCAATTGGGAGTACAACTCCCGGTACAGGGGCTAAGCCCCTTTTTCCGCGGGTGCCCAACGCCCACATGTAGGGCGCATGATCCGTTGACGCCCAGCGCCCATGCGCCATGCACATGACCCACTGGCGCCCAGCGCCCGCTTGCAGGACGCCTAATACGCTGGCACCCAGCGCCCCCGCACGGGGCGCGTGACCCGCTGGCGCCAAGCGCCCACACGCCAGGCTCGTGAACTGCTGGCGCCTAGCGCCTGCGTGTAAAACGTGTGACCCTTTGGCTCATGGCGCCCACGCGCCACGCACGTGGCCCGCTGGCGCCCGGCGCCTACGCACCACTCACGCGTCCTTAGGACGATCCTCACCCCTCCTTTTCCCTCTTGCTCGACACTCAAAACATGTCCTCCGTTAAGAAAAAATTCTAACGGGGCATTGTCCTTCACCCCTCAATGGGCAAGCTAGCTCCCTTAACCCCCAGCTCACTATCCGGGTAGCGGTACCCCCGTAAACTCTGTATGACCCCCGATACGTCCAAATACACTTCAAAACACAACACACACACGGCACATTGAGTTCGCATGACCAGTTTGACCCGTCAATCGGACATTCCCTTGCTTCAAAAGCGAGGGGTAATTAACTGCAACTTAGTCCGTGGCTGCCGTAGATTCGGATCCACACAATCAATATACCCTGGCCTTCCCCAAGCAGAGGGAATCTGTAGATGCTTGACAAGTGCGCGCATTCCCATCTTAATGGGGTGACGAAAAACACCCTACAATGTTATTTGGAATTCTCCATCCACCTCTCCGAAGATACCAAGTTGATTTATGGCACCGTATATCGAAGGTTTGGACAGATGCGGCCGTTGTAGCGGACTATATCAGATCCCCCCTCATTTTATGAGGGTTTTTTGTTTGTAGGGACGGTCTTCCTTGCAGGCGTAACCCTCTACAGTAAATTATGTTACCGCATTGCAATAAGCACTTCTTCCTTCTCCAGCAGTTCACTTCGTGTCGTGTGTGTTTTGTTTTATTTTGGTTGCCTGTGGATTGTATACAGAGACTATTTTATGTCATCACCCGTAGGGCGCGAATTAGTCCAAATCCGTATATTTTAGATTTGGGTTTAGTTTATTTAAAAACCGTTAATCTGGCTTTAGATTAAGATCGATTTAAAACATATGAGCATTTGGGCCCAATTATTTTAGTTTAAGGACATCACGGTCCATTATCGCCATGTTTGGGGCAGATATTAGTTTAGGGACATTTCGGTCCAACATTCCTGTTTTGGGGACGAATGTAGTTTAAGGACATTTCGGTCCATTATCGTCGTGTTTGGGGTGGATGTTAGTTTAAGGACATTTCGGTCCAACATTCCCATTTTGGGGACGAATGTTAGTTTAAGAACATTTCGGTCCAACATTCATCTTGCACGCACATGTATTTGTTACATGGTGGAGTGAATGATGGTGACATCGAATGCACCCAATTTAGGACACGATCCGATTTAAGATATGCACGCCAATTTGGAAGTGCATCAATGTATGACAAAAGGAGTTGTTGGTTGTCGGGACCCGCCGCCTCTATAAAGACATTGAGAAATTACAACAACATATATCAGAGGTGTAGAAAGATGTACCCTTGAACCAAATCCCGTATTTGAGGGAAAAAGGGGTAGTGGTGAACATAAGAATCATTAGTCATATTTGAAACTAATATTTCCTTAGGAGATATGAGATGAATATCATTTTAGATATCATCAATGAGAGGTCATTAGTCATGTTTGAGACTAAGATCGGTTTGGAAATCATGAGCAATATGGGCCCGGTTTATTTAAAATTAATCAAAGAGGTTTAACAGGAACTTAGCCAATTTAGGCTAAAATTGGGTCTCTATACTGCCCAACAGTGTTAAACACTAATATATGCAGTGCTCACGTATATTTCACATGGGGTGCTGGAATAGTGCTAAGTATTAATCTTTTCTTGCGCTCACGTGTTTTTCACGTGAGGCGCTACTATAGTGCTAAGCACTAATTTTCTCTGGCGCTCACGTGTGAAACAAGTGAGACGCTCAGATATGGACGCTACCCAATCAGTGCTAAGCACTTATTCATTTTGACCGAATATAGAGTACTAAACACTGTGCATGACACTCAAGTGGGAAGCACATGAGTGCTGAGCATTGATTACGGGTTTTGTTTGTTCACCCCCCCTTTTTTGACAGAAGTGTTAAGCACTTGGCTAGAGCTCTGATGCTCATGTATGAAGCACATGAGGCGCCAGATTTCAGGTTTCCAAGAGTGTTTCACGTGTATTTCACACGACTACTTTATTTTTGGGGTGTTGGGTTGCTTTATTTGGTGGCTGCCCAATCAACACGAATGCGTTTTTTCTTTGTTTTTTGGACGCTCACGTGAGAAGCATGTGAGGCGTTTTAACTCTTCTTTTGTTTGTTTTAGGCACTCACGTAGGAAACACGTGAGACACTATAATAGTGCTGAGCACTAATTTTGCTCACGTATGTTTCACGTGAGACACAAAGTTCTTGTTTATAGAGATGTTAATCTCTATTAATGAAATTTTGGTCATTGATGATCATCAAGATTTCTGTTTTGAAGATCTTGGATCATTTTTTCATTTAATTGGAGAACTAGGTTCTTCCTTTATTATTTTTTTATAAGAACAAAGTTCTTTATGTAGGGTTAAACCCTAATTTTGGAAGAATTAAATTTCCAGAGCATGTGTTCTTTTCTTTTTAACCTAACTCTTTTCTGAATCCTTGATTCTCAGGAACAGGATCTTCCCGATGAGAATTAAATTCTCAACTTGTGGGAGACTTATCTTGAGGATCTCTGATCCAGAGGAAGAACTAAGTTCTTTGAGGAGGGTCAAACCCTTATATAGGTAAAAAGAGGTATTTTGATCTTTGTGTTTTCTTTACCTAAGTTTTTTTTTGAGGAGGAGAGTCTTCTTCTTTGAGAATTAAATTCTTTGTTCTTTCAAGAGCTCACTGTATTTTTACAGAAGCTTGTTGGGTTTTTTTTCTCTATGAGACTTGAAGTCTCGAGTCCTTTATATAGTGGAGGCAAGTTTGTTAATTAATTTTGAGAAGATCTCTCATTGAGAGATTCCAATTGATTTAATTGGACTCAAGATTGATTTGGGGAATTTTACCCACAGTTGGATTTTTGATCCAAGTGTTTCTGTCTTACAGAATATGTTTTCCTGTTTTAACAAGATCGGGGGAATATTCCCCATATATAGAATTTTATTCTATTGAACGGTGACATTTTTATCACCATTGGATTTTTAATCCAAGGGTGCTCGGTTTAACAGAGCACAATCTTTCTCTGTTTAGAAAGATATGAGAAATATTTTCCATCTCATTGGATTTTTGATCCACCAACTTTCTGTTCAATAGAGAATATCCTTCCGAATAGAATTTAATTCTATGCATAATCGCTATTGGATTTTTGATCCAACGGTTTCCTGTTTAACAGAGAGAATCTTTCTCTTTTAGAAAAATCAAGGGAAGTATTTCCCAAGCGTAGAATTTAATTCTACGTAAGGAGGCACCCTCACGTGTTTAACTCGTGAGGCTTACTTAGCTTCTCTCATTTGGCACTCATATGCCTTGCATATGGGCGCTCATGTGTTTAATACGTGAGACCAATTTGACCTTTGGCTAGTTACTCTTAATGCTCATATGCTTTGTATACAAAAAATAGAATTTAATTCTATACATAGAGTTTAACTCTATCTGAAGCTAATACTTCAAAAGAGTATTCCCACGTGTTTAACACGTGGTCCCTAGTGAAGATTTTCCTTTGTGCTTATGGGCGCTCACGTGTTTAACACATGAGGCCTATTTAGCCTTTAGTCGTTTGATTGCAGCGCCTATATGCTTTTCATATAGACGCTCACGTGTTTAACGCGTGAGTCTTATTTAGCCTATTAGTTGTTTGATTGCAGCGCCTATATGCTTTGCATATATTCGCTCACGTGTTTAACACGTGAGGCTTATTTAGCCTATAGTTGTTTGATTGCAGCGCTATATACTTTGCATATAGGCGCTCAAGTATTTAACACGTGAGGCTTGAGTCGTGAGGAATTTTCTCCCCATTTTTCCTCTTTTATAAGGGTACAAATGCCCCCCAGCGTTGCTCTCACGTGGCTTGCACGTGAGTGCAACGCTGTCCATCTTTACAACCGTTGGATTGCCTATGGGAACGGGAAGCTGAACCGCTCCCCATCACGTCTTATAAATGAGGCCTTTGGCCCTTTAGATGATCATTGTTTCTTTGTCTTCCTCCTTAACTCTTTTCCTTGAGAATTTAATTCCCCTTACAGAGCTTAGTTCTCTGCCCACAGAATCCCTCCTGATCAGAGTTAAACTCTGCAAAAACTCTTTTTGGTAAGGATTATGAACGGAATTCATCTCTTAGGTAAACCCTCTTTTTTGTCTTGGATTTTAAATCCATTAACAGTGTTTTGCTCTTTTCTTGAACTGATCTCTTAAAGATCTTTTAAAAACTCTTTTTTTAGACCACGGGTCTTGAATTAATGAGAATCGTTGGTTCTCCTCTTAGGGTTTTACCCTATCAAAGATCTTTGAGGATCTTTGGAATTTAAATCCATTTTCTTTATTTTCCACCATGAGGATTTCTGGGATTTAATCCCACTATTGAAAGAATTTAATCACATTCTCTTATAGAGCTTAGCTCTGAGAGTTTTGGGGACTTTTGGGAATTTTATTCCCCTTCTTGTTCTTGAGCATTTTCCTTCTTAGGGTTTTAATACCCCTTTTACAGATTTGAATCTGTTGTTTATTTTTAACAGAATTCGCTTTTCGAGGATGCTAAGAGTTTTTTTTAAACCCACTGTTTATTTAATGAGAATCCTTTTGGATTCTCACAATGCTCATCTTGCATCATCATTGGTGAGCCGCCATTTTGATTTCGTAGGACCTACTGGCTTTGTAATTAGTAGTCGCATAAAACAAACTCACACCTTTTATTAATGAGTTTTTTTGTTTGTCCCATTTCTTTAGGTACAATTGCCTCACTTCCCTACTTCTCTTACACATGCTCGGAGGTTGCTTTCCCACAGTCGCCAAATATGGCTATGATTAGGGAACATGATAAGGACAAAAAAAAGCCTTCTTCTATGTTAGTTATATGTATGCCCTAGAGGCCATTACTGTGAATGCGATGTATATTGTAGTGGATGCTTGAACATATATAGGGAGGACTTTCTTGCTCGACATGATAGTACGCTATCTGGTTGCTCTTTATCTTAACATGTACTCTGATTGTCTCTATGTTACATGTTGATAAAGCCCTTAGGATATGTACTCGACTACTGGGACTGTGATGAGATCATACTAGTGGGGCCACAGTAGTCGACGAGTACATCCTATAACTGTTCCTAGTCGAGGATGTATCGAGACAGGGCATCGATACACCAGAGTAGACTAGCGTATACGCATCTTGACCCATATGATGGGCGATGGATGATCTCATATCCATCGGTGTTTGACATCAAGGATGGTGTACGGGTGCTCAGTAGAGACTGGGTACACTGGACGGACTCGCCGAGAACTCCCAGATGGTATTATACCTCACGTCAGATGGCAGTTCTCTGGTGACACTGGTACAGGTTAGTCTGTAGACCCGAGATCGTCATAAAGTCTTTTGTGATTCCCACTGTGCTTTGATTTCCATCATACCACGTCCAAGAGGGCGTGCAAAAAGGTGGCTTTTGGGTACAGTCCCGAATCACATGGAGGCAATGAGCGATAGGAGGGGATTCGTCTCTCCCGGTATAGGGAGTTGATGTTGCGCTGTGTTCGATTGGCTATAACTGGAAATCCCTGGCCAGGGTTGCTGAGATTTACTGGTAAGTGTTATCAGTAGTTTCTCGAACTATTATAGACCTCATATCGACACGACTTATCGAGCTACTGGGGTCTGACGTTTACCACCCCTAGGCGAGATATGCGATATATCAGACGAAGAGACCGGACTGTACGGGAGTGTTACTGATTGGATTCGCAGGAGAATATACAGGCTTGCTTGTTGATCTTCTGATCGCTCAATACCTAGGTGGCTGTTACGTTTAGCTGACCGTTTGCAGCTTGTGGGTGTTTGATATGATCATCACCTACTGCCGGCGTATTGACGATTCTTTAGAGTCCTACACAAAGGTTTCTTGGCTCAGGAAAAACGGAGTAGGAGCACATATATGATATGTGCGGGACCGAGAACAATACGTGTATGTGATACCGTATTAGATTCTCGCGATATGAGATATCGGCCGGGTATATGTGATATAGCCGAGTCATCGGATCAAGTGTTGATTCGATGAACCGATACAGATTATATTAGTCGGTTATTTGTGAAATAGACGGATTATCGGATCAAGTGTTGATTCGATAATTTAATTTATAATTATATATTTGATATATTAAATTACATTAAGTGATATAAGCTCACTAAAAGATTCTTTTTCTCACTCGGGTAATACATTGATATATATGCGATATATGGTAATTGTATTATTTTATTTTGTTACAATAAATATTGTAAATGTGATATATAATATTGTAACATGTTAAGGTTATTAATGCATCATGTTTAGTGGAGATTAAACATGGTTAGGGTTTGATTTGGGTTAATCTTTTCTAGAACCATCTAGAAGGTTTTATTTAGTTTTGTGCAAAGATATTTGTGTTGATATTTTGCATCGATATTTGTTTAACCCAACCAAACCTTTTAACCTTGGTTAAATCTCTACAAGGGTTTGATATACCATGGTTGCATTTCTAACCTCACACTTGGATTTCATTATTCATCACAAATGGTTTTGGTTATTCTTCTTCTTCTTCCTTAGAGAAAAGCTTTCTAGCTTTTGCTCTTGTGATGATTATGAGTGAGATTAAGAAAACAAATGAGAGCATAAATCCCACTTCATCATCCTAATCTATCTTTGCCATTTAGATTAGGGTGTTCACTTTATTTAGTGAGTGAGAGCTTGTGTTAAATAAACTTCAAGGTAGATCATCTTAGTTATCGAAGATCGGAAGCAAGCTTGCATCTTTCTCTTCGTGGAGCCTCTCTAGAGTCCGGGACCATGATGATCGCAGCGAAGGGACCTCAACACGGAGCTTTAGAAGTGAAGGACCGGACTACAAAGGTTGTAATCCCAAACTCTTAGTGTTAAAGTGTTTAAAATGCTTTGTTTCGCCTAATCTCTAGTTTAAAGATCTTGGTTAGGGTTGTTCGGCATGTCTAAATTTTAAATCGGGCATGGTTGATGCCTTATAGACCCTTGTGAGAGTGCCTAGTAACCCTGCATTCTATGGGGGGTTTGATACAGTCATATTATCAGGGGCCGCCGTAGTTTTACATGTGGAGTACCAACAGAACCCATCTGCTCGATTTCATTCATGGAGCGCCCGCGTATTGCTTATGCAGTGGAGGCGGCCAATTGGACTCCCAAGGGCCGGCTTGAGCAATCAACGATAGGGATACCCAATCAACCCTTGATGGCCATCGACATTTTGGGATGCCGAATATGTCAAGGTGAAGCTCGACCTTGGGGGTAGGTTTACAAGATAGGTGTTACCCTGCGACATCCAGTGGGCTACCTTCCTAGGGCCCGGTACATTCTCTCCTCCCAACACTCACGGTTGTAGAAAGTTGGGTTGTATCAAGCAGTGTACGCGTCACTTTTATACTACCATTCCCCCCACGTCTGGTGGGTTAAGGCCTTAAACCAGTGGAATCTTCCAACGAATACGTTTCTAGTAGGGGACCGCGAAGTCTCCATTTCGCTGGAGGAATTCCGGGAGATTTCAGGGTTGCAAATAAAATGAAAGCACTATGAAGAATTTTTACCCCCTGACAAGTATATTTTTGCTACAGTGCCTGTCATGCTTAAAGGCTTGACAACCAAGAATGTCGTTCGGCACAAGCACCTAAGTTTAATCAAGGCCTTAGGTGTTTTTGAGAGCCTATTCATGGCATCAAAAGAGCAAGGTGTTACTTTTGACACTTTCATCGCTTGCTTTCTTCGTAAAGATTCTCTATCCAAGAAAGTGCCGAAATTTGCAAAGGTCGAGGATCCCTTCGGATTCGGCTTGGAGAAATTGCCGGCTAAAGAAGAAAATCAGCCGCAATTTTATATTCCAAATTCGTCAGCCGTGACCTTTGACGCAATCGTTGCTCCTGGGATAAACGAAGAAACGTTCTTCATAGGCTTCATCGGTCTCTGGCTCAGCTGGTTCACCATGCCGATGCACCGCCGTTTTATGAGAGCCTCCGTCTTCTACACCGCACATCGCATAGCTGAAGGAGCGAGACTGTCCATTGGCGTTGCAGGGTTATCACACCTATAACATGGTTTAAGTATCGCCGCCAACACTTCAAACTCAGGCGCAGACACCGTGAATTTCTCCCTCCACTACTTCATGTCCAGGATCGAGATGCATGTGTTAGGCGCGTTTGCAGCGCACCGGCGACCTAATTTCTATGATTCATACATCTTCCCGCAAGTCATGAGATTGGTTTATGTCTCCGCTCCTGATCCGACCCAATTAGGGGCTTTGCGCGTGTTACTTAACCCGTATTCAAATGAAAGTGGTATGGTTTTCAATGATCGGGTCCTTTTTGCGCCAGCGGGGCCTATTCAACAATTATTCGATTTTTTGAAGAATGGGGCGCCGGCTTTAAAACAAAAAGAGATCATGCATTTATATTCAATAAGGCCGGGGTAGTTAGTGTTCCTCCTAAATGACACTGCTCTCTTCATGCGGTATAATCCGCATCGCTTTGCCCAGCAACTGGGTTACAACCAGGGCATCCCCCTTGAAGCCTTTTTACTCGAGCCTACTCTCTCACTGGAGACTTCCTATGACGTCATTCATCATTTCATGAGGTTAAATACCGGTTCCCTATTTATGATCCCCAAGCCCGATTACCTTCCAAGACCCGTAGGACCCTTCAAGGGCTGGTATCATCACCGGGTTAGTCCTATCATCGCAGAGGAGAGACAGGTGCTCTTCGAGTGTAAGGCCTCTGCTCCAGCTTAAGCCATCAACGCTCCGTTGCAGCCACGGTCGGTCGTTCACCCTTCTCTGAGGGACAGCGATTCAGTGTTTATTCCTAAAGCCGCTCGAACAGAATCGGTCCCCCATACTGCTGGTATGCCGGTTCGCACTGGGACCGGGCAGAGACTCTTGATAAAGCACCAGCAGTAGCATCACCAAAGTCTGATACCGAAGGCGAGATTGGGCAGCGCCGTGCAAAAGTGTCGAAGGGGAGGAAGCGTCCTTCTACCAGTGTGAGCTCGGGCCCTAAAAGGAGGAAGAAATCTGCCGCCCGTTTACTCGATGCTTTGCTCGAGTCTGAGCCTCTCGCTCATGATGAGCTTAGATTTGCGCACGAACCAGACGACGGTCTTCTCTTTCCTGGTGCATCTGCCAAGGAGGCCGCTCAGTTGGCCAAGGCTTTGAAGCGCTAACAGGATGAAACCGAAAACGTGCGCCCTAAGAAGGGATGCTTTCCCCCTGTTGAATTCCGGGATGTTGACTCGGCTCCTGCTATGTTCCCTGTATTTCTTTTAATGCTGGAAGAAGAATGGGCTCTCAAACAACGAATATCGGCCGCTTTTGAAGACGAGGC
The DNA here is from genome assembly GCA_030015575.1 of Agapanthus africanus. NCBI lineage: Eukaryota > Viridiplantae > Streptophyta > Magnoliopsida > Asparagales > Amaryllidaceae > Agapanthus > Agapanthus africanus. Next base: position 193,042,443 of record CM057339.1, on the reverse strand, counting down.
TGCTTTGAAGGCGGGCAAGGATTTATCTTCGATCGAAGGTCGACGTGCGCGATTAACCAGAAAAGAGCAGCGGTATGAAAATGCTATACTTCAGGCTCCCTTGCATATCGGTATATATCTTTTACATCCCTCTCAATAATTTATATCGCTTTCATATCGCATTCGTCTTTACACATTTTTCATTTGTAGGGCCTTATACGGCGAGCGCAGTTTCGAGCCCAGATCGCGTCTTAGAGCCTCTGGCGACGGCTTTTATTCCTTCAACGGAGGTTGCCGGACTGACCAAAGATCCTGTAAATATTTCCAGTGACGCACCGGAGGGTGTAGAGGAGATTGCTGAAGCTGTTATCCCTCCAGTCCAGAATGGACGAAGTATCGAAGGTAATCTTGTATGGGTGTGTGTGTGTGTGTATCTTAACGACCTTTCCATATGTCTGACCCTTTCTTTCTCCCAGAACTGCGAGAGTTGGCGTCCTCTGTCATAGATCATTCTCCAGAGGAAACCTTCCTTCATCTACTTAACATGGAGGCCCCGCACGCGATACCCCCCGGCGCATCGTCCTTTCCTTCGGCCAAGGTTGGTATTCCTTTGCTTTCCGTATTATATTTTCATAATGATGATGATGTGCCTTTTACTTTAAACCACAGTCCTATAGGCTGAGGACGAAGTTGAAGTTCTTGATGGACCTGGGGATTTCTCAGATCTGCCTTCTGTGGCCATGGGTAAGTGACACATTAGCCATGGTATTCTTTTACTTATTCCCCGTTTAGAAATGCGACTAACCATACATGTATCTTTAGAGCTTTGCCAACCCTGACTCCGCTAGACCCACGTATTTGCATGCCGCCGGGCCCTTATGCCAAACATATGTCTGAGAGGAAGGAAAAACAGAGTATTCATTCACTGGCAACTCTTATTGAAAATCTTCATGCTGCCACTTCCATCATGGCTGAGGAATTTGCTATTAAAGCTAACGCTTTTTTGTCCGTCCTCGCCACCTACCATGATGAGGCGTTGGTGCATACTTGGGTCGAATATTGTCGACAAGTGGAGGCTTCTCTACACTGAGTCGAATGCGTATGCCTTCCCTCTGATATCCTAGCTCTAAAGGCTCACTTGTGTGAATAGATTGATCGGTGTGCGGCCAATCTCCGGTCTTGCGAGAAAAGGCTCAACCGGAAGTTCTCGGAGAGGGAGTTGGCTTCAAAGGATTTGGGGGAACTTCAAGCCTAGCTTACAACCAAGACTATTCGGGCCTATGAAATCTGGCGGGTCCTTCAGGAGGCAATTACGGAGGTGGTGGCTCTTGATAAAACTGTCATTTTACACGCGAAATAGTTGAGACCCATAAGACTGCCGAGAAAGAGCTTGAGCTTCGGTTTTCTTTATACAAAAAACAACATGCACAGGAAGGGGCTCAGCTTGCGGCGTTTCTAGAGCTTGAAACGGAGGTCCGGCGGAAAATGATGATCTAGGTCCGGCGGAAAAATGATGATCTAGCTAGCCTATTGAACCGCCCGCCGTCTTAAAATTTTTTTTCGCTGTATATTTTTTCTCTTTTTTTGTATTTTGTATTCATTTTGATTTATGAATAAAAGACATATATTATTTCATGCTTGCACCTCTCTATTCTTTGATTTCTTGCTTTGGCGTGAAGCAGTTTATATACTCGTTTCGGAGTTTGTAGTTTACTCACTCATTTCGGAGTCTCTAGTTTACTTACTCGTTTCGGAGTTTGTAGTTTATGTACTCGTTTCGGAGTTTATAGTTTATGTACTCATTTCGGAGTTTTTAGTTTATTCACTCGTTTCGGAGTCTCTAGTTTTTGTACTCGTTTCGGAGTTTGTAGTTTATTCACTCGTTTCGGAGTCTCTAGTTTATGTACTCATTTCGAAGTATTTTTAATTTACCTCCTATGGGTTTACAGGCAAAGGTGTCCTAACGTTGTATGTAGATAACCCCCATTCTTTACGAAAGAAGTCAATTAGGTTTGTGGTATTAAGGTTTTAGTCCGTGGTACCATTGCGTTGCCTGATGTAGTCCTCGATATGCAGTTTTTAAGCCGCTTTTCGAGTAGCCCTGCGACTATCATGTATTTAATCCCTTCGGGGGGCTGGACAAGACGTCTTCAAGTAATCTTCTAAGGTCATATTACCGTTGGAAGAACAATCGTTAGGAATTTGCCATGACGCTTTTTACCTGAGGTTAGGCTCAATTTGGAGCCCCGATGAGTCATAACCGCACCCTTCTTGGGTGGGATGATCTCCAATGGTCTTTTAGGCTTTATATGAGTTGTCGTCAAGACCCGAAGCTAGGAATATGCCGTCACTTTGTTTTTTGCTTTGACGATGTCGTGCCGATTCTTTGCTGAAATAGGATAGACATCTGTAGGACCTCTATGCTGTGTGTATTGCAATTGATGTCTGGAGCTATGAATATGCCATCGCTCCAGTTTCATTTGATAGCTGCGTTATCATCCTACTGAAATGATGGGGAACGCCGGGACAGTCTCTAGGATGTATATGTACCGCCAAGACTTGAAGCTAGGATTTTGACATGGCTCTATTTTTGCTTTGGCCCTTTGGTCTTTTGTTGACGTTGCATATGTATCCTGCTGGAATGAGAAAAACGTCGGGGCGATCTCTAGGCTTTAGATGTTTATATTAAGACCTGAAGCTAGGATTTTGCTGTCACCTCATTTTTATTTGATTGCTATGTCTGCCCGTGCTGGAATGAGGGGGGAACACAGGGATAGTCTCTAGGTTGTATATGTACCGTCAAGACTTGGAGCTAGGATTTTGTCATGGCTCTATTTTTATTCGACCCTTAGGTCCTTTTGGACGTCCCATCTGCATCAAGCTAGAATGAAAAGAACGTTGAGATAGTCTCTAAATTGTATATGAACCGTCAAGACTTGGAGCTCCTTTTGATGAAGCGTGATGGGAAAATATGGTTCCCTTTCTTTCATTTGCGCCCATGAATCGTATACAAGAGTAAATATGGACGTATTTGCAGGGCAAAAAATTTTCATTTTTATTTTTTTTATTATATTTTTTATTTTTCCGCGATGCTCTATCATTTTAGCTTTTTATATCGCGAAAGTCATGATTACCGAATCATTTCGTCTATTTTTCGCGGTGCCTAATCATTTCGGATATTTCATTTTTTTATTTTTACTCGTTATTTCTTATTGCGAGTTGCCCAAACATTTCGGCTGTTTCATATGCATATTTTTTGCTCGCTGATTTTTGTTGAGAGTTGCCCATCATTTCAGCTATTTCATATGCATATTCTTTGCTCGCTGATTTTTGTTGCGAGTTGCCCCATCATTTCGGCTATTTCATATGCATTTTGTTTTTGCTCGCTGATTTTTGTTGCGAGTTGCCCCATTATTTCTGCTATTTCATAAGCATTCATTTTTGCGACTTGCTGAGTTTTATTACGAGTCAGGAACTTGAGATCTGACCAATCTTGGCATCAACATTGCTGCATCTGGAATATTGTCATTAGTGAATCATCATTTGCCTTTGCAAGGACTTGAAATTTGATACCTATTTAGGCATCAGCATCGCTTCAACAGGGATATTGTCAGGATCGAATCATCATTTGCCTTTGTTAATTTGGACAGATGGCTTAGCAAACAGGGTTAAGATCCTGTCGGCTAAGGCTTTTTAACTTTATGAGTCGTAAGGGTCTCATAAAGGTATTTCTCCCTGCAAGTCGTGAGGATCTCGTAGTTGTATTTTCTCCATAGGAATCGTAGGGATTCCTAAGTGATACTTTCTCTCGTTAGTCGTAAGGATCTTACAAGAGTGTTTTCTCCTTATCAGTCGAGACGGCTTACAAGTGTCGTTCACCATATGGAGACATATTTTGTCATTAATGGAACTTAGTGGGGGATATATTTATTTATACCCATGGATTGTATACAAGAGTCAATGTTGGACCACTTGTAGGGCAACATTAGGAGAATTTGAGGGCTTAAGAACAGGTTCAAATCCCTGTAGTTTAAGGCTATTGAATCCTATGAGCCGTGAGGGTCTCATAGAGGGAATTCATCTTACGAGTCGTGAGAATCTTGTAAGTGTAATTTCTCCTTAGAAATCATGTGGATTTCTAAGTGTATTGCACCTTTGTGAGTCGTAAGGATCTCATGCAGGTGGGTTTTTTTAACGATGGAATACCCGAGAGTAGTTTCGTCGCAGTTTGGTGGGACTTAGGAGTAGCTTCATTGCTGGAATAGCTATGCAGCCAGTGGGACTTGAGTTGCAATCTTTGATGCTAAGATTTCAATTGCAATATAGATCTCAAGGGAATGTATCGCCGTATTTAGGGTGATGCACTAGTTTAGGGATGTTCCGGTCCATTATCGCCATGTTTGAGGCGAAATTTTAGTTTAGAGACTTTTCGGTCCATTATCGCCATGTTTGAGGTGGATTGTTAGTTTAAGGACTTCTCGGTCTGTTGTCGCCGTTTTTAAGGCGGATCGTTAGTTTAAGGACTTCTCGTCTAATATCGCCATGTTTGAGGCGGATAGTTAGTTTAAGGACTTCTCGGTCCATTGTCGCCATTTTTTAGGCGACGGAGCTTTTTGGATACTACTTTCAAGGTTCTGACTCAGGAAGACACAAGCGTTGTCATCTGTCATTGACCTAAGTCATAATTCTTCAAGCGTAGTATTTTTTTAGGCATCGGACGTTTATTGGCTGGAAGGGTCTTTCACCATGCATATCCATGAGTAGGTAGGCTCCACCTCGGTAGATTGTGTCTATAATGTATGGGACTTCATAGTTCGGCTTGAACTTCCCCCGTTTTGCACGATTGGGGACCATTGGTCTTTTGACGACTAGCACGAGTTCTCCTTGGCGGAATGTTCTCGGCCTGGTAAGTTTTTCGTATGACCGCGTCATCCTTTCCTTATAAGCTTCAAGATTTTGTTGTGCGATAAGGCGAGTTTCGTCGAGGGCATCGAGCTCCTCAAGCCGAAGATAAGCATTTTCTTCATCTATCAGCTCGTATCGGACCGCTACCCGTAGAGTAGGGAGTTCTATTTCCAGGGGAAGCACAGCTTCCGTGTCCAATACCAATGCGTATGGTGTTGTATTCGTGGCCATTTTGAACGTTGTTTAGTACGTCCAGAGAGCTTCGTGTAGCCTTTCGTGCCAGTCTTTTTTGTTTCTGGACACCATCTTTTTTATAATCTTTGTCAAGGTCTTGTTGAAAGCTTCAGCTAGACCGTTGACCTGAGGATTATAGACTGAAGAGTATCTCCAATCTATTTTATACTGTTGTGCGAAGCAGCTGATTTTATGACTTCAATAAGCTGGCCTATTATCCGAGATAATTCGTCGCGGAGTGCCGAACCGATATATGACATGGGTTTTGAAGGAAAAGACGATATTCTCCATCTTCACCTCCTTTAGTGGTACTGCTTCTACCTACTTGGAGAAGTAGTCAGTCATTACCAGTATGAACCGATATCTTTTGGACGATGCCAGTTCAATGGGCCAATTATATCGGTTCCCCACATTTCGAACGGCCAGCTAACCACTGTTGGGTGTAGCGGAATTGGATGTTGGTGGATGAAGTCCCTGTGAATTTGGCACGAGTGACACTGCTTCGCATATTCGATGCAGTCCTGAATCATTGTGGGCCAACAGTAACCCATTCTTTAGCTTCATCTTTAGCCCAGCTTGATGAGAACCGCAGAGTCCGTCGTGAGTTTCTTGAACGACTCTCTTCTCTTCTTCTGGTCCCAGGCATCTCAGCCACAGAAAGTCGAACAATCTCTTATATAGAGTATCATTGAAGAAGGAGAAGGACAGAGCTCGTTTCATGATCTGATGTCTAGACGACGTATTTTTGGGCATTCGTTGGGATTTGAAGTAGTCTCTCCAATCATTGACCTTTTCTTCGTCCTCTATTTAAAGGGATACTTGTTCGGTCGTTTCTTTTATTTCGGATGGCTCTATTAAGTCTTTCGAAGATATATCTGTTGGCGTGAGAACCCAGCGGCTTTGCACAATGATCCTTACGTCATCGAGGTCTTTATCGGCCAGTTCCTTAGCCAATTTAGCTAATGCATCTGCCTTGCTGTTTTCTGCACGCGGTATACTCTCTAGGATGTTGGAAGGGATTTGTGTCAGCAGTTGCTGCACTCTTTCGCCATACTTTATCAGCTCTAGCTTGCACGTCTGATAGTCGCCATTTACTTGACTAATGATCAGCTGGGAGTATCCATATATGAGGAGGTCTTTGATTCCTATGTCAATAGCAATCTCGAGACCTGCTATCAAAGCTTCATATTCAGCTTCATTATTAGTTATTTGCTCCGTTAAGGAGAGGGCATAACGCAATATCCCTCCTTGCGGAGTCACGAAGATAAGGCCCACCCCGGATTTGATTATGGAGGTGTTTTGCTTCCGCCTTTCACAGAAGATGCTCCATCGAAGTAAAGTTCCCATTGGGAATCATTTTCTTCCTTATCTTCTTCGATTGTGTCAAATGTATGTTCATCCGGCAAATCACAATTTAAGGGGGAGTCGGCTGGTATCAGATACTCCGCGAGAAAGTCGACAATGGTCTGACCTTTCACTGCTTTGAGGGGTCGATATGTTATCGAGAACTTCATCAGGAGGAGGGCCCATTTAGCAAGCCTTCCTGTTAGTATGGCCCTTGACATCAGATATTTGAGAGGATCCACCTTTGATATGAGATAGACCTCATGAGCCAAGGCATAATATCTGAGCTTCGTTATCGCGAATATCAGCGCCAGGCAATACTTTTCGATGGGGGAGTAGTTGTTTTCTGCCCCCAGGAGAACTCGAATCAAATTGTACAGAGCTCTCTTCTTTCCCTGATCGTTCTCTTATGCCCATAGCGCGCCTAGTAAACCCTCAAGGGTCGATGCATATATTATAAAGGGTTTTCTCTTAACTGGAGCGGTCAATACCGGCAGATTTTGTAGATATTGCTTGATTTCGTCTAGTGCATTTTGGCACTTTTGATCCCAGACGAACGGTGTCATCTTCTTCATTAGATGACTGTAGAGACAACATTTTCTGGAGAGGTTGGTTATGAACTGCCGGATATATGCGAGCTTTCCTTGAAGAGACCGCAGTTGTTTGAGGGTCCTTGGCGTGGGCATTTCCATAATCGACTTGATCTTTGAGGAGTTGATTTCGATACCTCGGTGACGTATGATGAATCCTAGGAATTTTCCTGGGGAGACTCCAAACGAGCATTTTAGAGGATTCATCTTTAGATTATACTTCCGAAGACGTCGGAACACTATTTTTAGATGTTCACAATGTTCCTCGTGAGATCTGCTCTTTACCAAAAGGTCATCAATGTAGCATTCGACGATCTCGTGTATGAGGTCATCGAAGATCTTTGTCATGGCCCTTTGGTAAGTAGCGCCAGCATTCTTCAGACCGAAGGGCGTCACCTTATAGCAGAATATGCCCAGTGGGGTCCGGAAGGCGGTATGCTTTTTGTCTTCAGGATGCATTTTTAATTGATTATATCCTGAAGATCCATCCATGAAGGAGAAGACCTCATGGGTAGACGTGTTATCGATCATTATCTCGGTAACAGGTACTGGGAAATCATCTTTCGGACAAGCTTTGTTAAGGTCCCAAAAGTCCACGCAGATGCGCACCGTCCCATTTTTCTTCATCACTGGAACGATGTTAGCGATCCAGTCGGGATATTGAACTTCTTGGATGAAGCCGGAGTCGATTAGTTTCTTGACTTCAGCGTTGATACTCATTTCAAGTTCGAGTCGCATTCTTCTTGGCACCTGTTTGACTGGCTTTATGTCCGGCGAATGGCCAGTTTATGTACTGCTACCTTTGGATCTAAACTTGACATTTCAAAATAGTTCCACGCGAAGAAATCTTTATACTGCATAAGCACGTCTTTTAACGTGGCCGCCTGTTTTTCAGATAGCAGCTTACTGACGAACGTTGGCCTCGGATCATTTTCCGTCCCCAAGTCAATTTTTCTTAGGTTGTCCGTCGTGGTGTGTATCCCATCTTCTAGTTCCTTTGGTGCTGGTGGAAACTCGGAGATCACATCGTCCTTGTCTTCATTTGCGAAGCACATGTGGAAGTTGTTAGTTGTATGTATGCCCTAGAGGCCAGTATTGTACAGATGATGTATATTATATTGGATGCTTGGACATATATAGAGAGATGACTTTCTTGCTCAATATGATAGTATGCTATCTGGTTGCTCTTTATCTTAACATGTACACTAGTCTCTTTAAACTGTCTTATAGTTACATGTTGATAAAGCCCTTAGGATGTGTACTTGACTACCTGGACTATGATGCAGATCATACTAGTGGGGACATGGTAGTCCATAAGTACATCCTTCAAGGTCCCTAGTCGTAGGTGTATCGAGACGGGGCATCGATATACCAGTGTAGACTAGCGTATACGCCTCTTGACCCATGAGATGGGCGATGGATGATCCCATATCCATTGGTGTTTGACATCAGAGATGGTATACGGGTGCTCAGTGGAGACTGGGTACACTGGACGGACTCGCCGAGAACTCCCAGATGGTATTATACCTCACGTCAGATGGCAGTTCTCAGGTGACACTTGTGCAGGTTAGTCTGTAGACCCGAGATCGTCATAGAGTCTTGTGTGATTCCCACTGTACTTTGATCTCCACCTTACCACGTCCATGAGGGCGTGTAAAACGGTGGATTTTGGGTACAGTCCCGAGTCACATGGAGGCAATGAGAGATAGGAGGGGTTTCGTCTCTCCCGGTATTGGGGGTTGATGTTGTGCTGTGCTCGATTGGCCGTAACAGGGAAGTCCCTGGCCAGGGCTGATTCAGAGATTTGCTGGTAAGTGTTACCAGTAGTTTCTCGACCCGTTATGAGCCTCACATCGGCACGACTTATCGGTTATTGGGGTCTGACGTTTACCACCCCTAGACTTGATATGCGACATATCATACGAGGAGACCGGACTGTACGGGAAGTGTTGCCGATCGGCTCGACGGGAGTTGTAGCAGGTTCGCTTGTTCTCTTCTGATCGCTCAATACCTGGGTGGCCGTTACGTTTAGCTGACCGCTTGCGGCTTGGGGGTGCTTGATATGATCATCACCCACTGCCGGCATATTGACGAGTCTCAGAGTCCCACAATGGAGTTTCCTAATCCAGGCGAAACGTTGTGGTGCGCGTATGCGATATGCGCATGGACCCGATTAAAATGCGTGTATAGGATACCGTATATTGATCGGGCGGCTTGCTTTTGGTAGGGGTCATATGAGATATGGCCGGATTGGTAAATCAAGTATTGATTTATCATTTAACCATTAGTTGCTCACTAGAAATCCTTTCTTGTGTTGGATGGATGTATGAATGCATGTATGTTTTTCTTTCATTATTGTTTTATGCACATATGGATGTGTATACATACATACATGCATACATACATTTATCATGGTTGGATGTATATGAAAATGGTGGCAATATAAGACTCACACCATGGTATTTTTTATGAATTATTATTGTATTTATATTAAAACATAAAAGGAAAGAAAAGGTGCATTATTGATTTGTTCTACACACTTCTTTTGACCTAACCATTCTCACCCACCACTTAACCTTAGGTTAAGTTTCCTTTTGTGTTTTAACCCTAGTACAATAATGATTCAACCATGGTTTGAGATGATAGATTTAAATATATATATTGATATATTTTTCCTTTATTCAAAAGATGAGAAAAACTTATCATCTTCTAATATTGCCATTATCTTCTTCCTCCTCCTTCATAGCTCTCTAGATTTTTGTAGTGAGCTATATAATCAACAAGTTAGGATTTTGAAGTGAGAAAGAGAACCACAACACCATTCTACACAAGCCTCGCCCACTTGTTTGGAGTGTTGACTCGATTTCGTTCACTTGATCGGAAGAAGTCGCAAGCTTGTACAAAGCGGACTCCAGGTGGATCATCGGTGACGTCGAGGAGTTCAAGCGGAGTTTTTTCAAACCCCAAGTAGCCGAGGAGTCTAGCCTAGGGAGCTACAAAGGTTGTACTCTCTAAACCCTAGCTAGTCTTTCATATGTTGATATGGAAAATTTTGAAACCCTAATCGATTCTAGGAACGATTCTATGTTCATTAGCTTAGCACCCTAAAGACTATATATTTGGTTCATGTGATGCTTCCAAACCCTTCATGAGGTGCTATGCTAACCCAACATTGGTATCAGAGCCGACCTAGAACATTAGGCGACACCTTTACGAAGTTAAAACTCCGATCGAACCGAAAATACGGTATTACGGGTGCTCTCTGGACTTTTTCCAAAATCTGGTTATTTTCAGAATTAAAAATATGTAAAAATTACAGCAGGAAAAACTAAGAATTATGGCATAAAAATTATCCCATGATCCATCTTTCCTGCCGCGGAAACGCGGCCTAAGCTTGCTTAGGCCGCGGTTCCGCGGCCGTACTCCTATATCACTGTATAAATTTTATGCCTTAATGTTTAATTCTGCAAGTATAATTTTTAGGGTATTTTTAATCTGTTTTTGGTGCTGAAAAATTCTGGAGATGTTTTTGGACTCGTCGATTCGATCGGAATTTTGATTTCGTGTCTTTTCCGGGTAAATTAGAAAGTAGTGAAGTGTTTGAACGGGTATCATTTGCTCACTTTTCACGGGGTTTAAATCCTTCGGAGGTTCTTGCAAGTTTGTTTGTGGTGGACCCTCTAGAAGAAAACAAACCTTAACTCGATTATGTGACCGTCTTGAACTGCCTTTTGAACCTTAGGGTTTGGGGCAGTACGGCGTGCCACATGTGAGGCGTTGGCTTGACCCTTCTACGGCTGGACCGCTACCATTGTGTCACACTCCAGGTTTTTGAACTCCGCTCAAGTGTTGAGCTTTAGTGAGTCTTGGGTATTTGATCGTTCGTTCGAAAACTTTAATACTGTCTAATTATCTGGATTGTGATGCAATGTGTGGAATTCATATTATAAGACATGAAATACGAGGTATGTGATATTTCGCATTTATGATGTCTAAGGATAATGTGGATTCCAGATATTGCAGTTTTACACTTTCTTTTCTGTGACCGTAAGTGTAGTATGTCGATATCGCCGGTTTCGTTGCTATACATCAACGACAATTGGGGTACGCGTACTTACTTACGTTGATGATATGTGATATTATTGTAAGTCCATATTGCGACCCCCGGTTCTTACGGGGAGGCGGAAACGGTATAAAAAACAAATTTTTATCACAAGAGGCAACATGGACTAAACAAGGTCGGGATCGTGTCTAAACTAAACTAGCATACAAGCTAAAGAGTCTTAGCTACTCGGATGAGGGTTATACCTAAACTTGAACTCCTTCTTCTTCAAACCTTGTAGAGGTTGATGGTTCTCTTCTTGTCGCCTTCTTCCGTCGAAGATGGATCCACCTCGAAGGTTCAACCTTTGGGCTCTTCCTCGATCTTTGAGTGAACTAGGGTTTCCGGCTTGCTAAACCTTGATCCTAGAATGAGTAGAGAGTAACTAGGGGTTGTTTTTCTTTTCAAGGTGATGGATTCTCAACACATGAGAAGGGTTCACCTTGAGCTTGAGGAAGAAGAAGATGAAGAGAGGAGAGAGAAGCTAAATGAGATAATGAGCTAGGTTTTTCTTTCTTGCAACCATAATGCCAAAAGAAAAGAATTATCTAAATAATAATAATTCAAAATAAGAATAGTTGATGGTAATTTAGAATGACCACTATCATGCTTCTTTAAATGAAGTGTAAGCATGAATCAAGGAGGATCTTTCAAAGCATGATGGTGGTCAATGGTCAACAAGTCAACCAAGGTCAATAAGTCAACAAAAATCAACCATAACATAATTCTCATTTAATTACTATTATTAATAGATAATTCATAAATCCATTAGGGTTTGGAAAAAGATAACTGTCAACTGTGCATACGCACCCGTTCCGAAACTCTAATGAAAAATCTCATCCTCCGCCTCAAGCAACTGTGCATACACACCTGCATTCTCGTTCCGAGAAACAAGAATACCGAGATATAAAAGCAACCCCCAAAACATATACCAGTATCTGGCTCAAACCAGAGCCTGCCAGTATAATCCGTCCGGACTCCAAACGTGCACAAGTGCGCGGATGAGAACGAACCCTGTCGCAAAACCATGCGACCTCTACTCTGTTTTGCCCAGAGGCGAATACCCTCTGTGTGGGACTCTAAAGACTCGACACTACGCTGGCAGTGGGTTTAACCACAGACCGCAAGCGGCACTAGCTGTGCGTAACGGTCCCCAGGTAGATGCCGACAAGAAGGCTGACGAGGTGAAACCCCATCTGTACTCCTACTGAGTCTGAATGTGACAGTCTCCGTACAGTCCGGTCTGTTCGTCTGATACATCGCATGTCGGGCCTAGGGGGCGGTAAAACGTCAGTCCCCCAATAGCGGTACAAGTCGTGTCGGAGTGAAGCCCAAAACACCCTGAGATAACACTGGAACCTACCAGTATATCTCGCTTGCCCTGGCCAGGGACTACTCGTGTAATGGCTCTCCTAGACGCAGCGCGATGTCAACCCCCAATACCGGGAGAGACGAATCCTGTCTAACCGGCACTGCCTCCAAGTGCTTCGGGACTGCACCCAACCACCACCTGTTTGCACGACTCCTTTGAGCCGTGGTAGGGTAGTGATCAAAGTGCAGTGGGAACACACTCGAGGCGAAGTGCTAGTGTCAAGTCAGCGGACTAAGCTGTACTCATGTCACCTGGGAACTGATGACTGACGATAGGTATAATACCAACCTTTCAGTTCCCGACGAGTCCTGTCCAGTGTACTCGTAACCTAACGAGCACCCGTATACTATCTCCAGTACGACGTACTGATGGCTGTGGGACAGACCATCTCCCACACTGGGATGAGAAGCGCATACGCTAGTCTACTCCGGAGTATCGATGCCCTGTCTCGATAGTCCTGCGGCTAGGGACCTGTATAAGGATGTGCTTATAGATTACCCAGCCCCCACTAGTGTGACTGCCATCACAACGCTGGTAATCAAGCAAAGATCCTAAGGGCTCCACTAATGCGTATAAGTGATATAGTAAAATAAACACAAGTACACATTGAAGTAGAAACAAACCAAGTAGCATACTACTATATTGAGCAAGATTGTTTATACAAGGTGAATATCCCAAGCTTCCATTAAGTAATATACAAACTAGTATGATACAGTAATGGCCTCTAGGGCATATACACTAACAATTATGTGTTGCTGAGATATGATGTGCAGGATTGTCGCGATTGAATAGCCGGGGGTTTTATGTGAGATGAGAGTTTTATATTTTCATTCATGTAAATTCAAAAGTAATGTAATATTCTTTTATTTGGGGCACTTCCGGGTTGAGGTCGATGCCACCTGTGTTGTATATCAATTACTTTTCCGCATTAGGATGGACCCAAGGAGGGGAGCATGGGTGACCGGGTTCTGGGGTTCAGTGGGAGGCCATCTCGAGGTGACGAGACCGGGTCTCCTAAACTCCAGAATTGGTAGGGTCTCTTGCCGCTCTCGTAGGGGTCCAAGGTGTGGGCTTGGCTATTCATCGCGACTGTGGAATCCGTATTTTCTATTTTGGCTAAATACTAAATACGGACGTCCTAGTATATCCCACATTATATCTATGTTTCTGCTGCGATATCTGTGATGTGATCGTTTGATTTGTTCTGATGGATACTGTATATTGTATATATGATATATTATATAGGCGTTACTTATGTTTTACATCCGCACTAGCCCTGCCCTGCTCTGTCGTTAGTTACCTAACCTAACGGTGCACGAGGGGACATCAAGGCGAATGCGGATGGCATAAGTGTACGTCGTATTTATCTGTGATGTTTAGGTGACTTAAATGATGGGACTTCATTAATTTGATTAATGAAAGAAAAGAAACCTAAGATGTTGTAGAATCAAATTTTAAACAAAACAGGTAGCTACAGTTCTTGCTTTGCATAGCGGTATATATGATATACCCTGCACCTTATTCGATGAGGAAAGGACCGAGATCCCTTCACCGGGAGTGACTCCTTTAGCAATAACTGGCAGATGCTACACACTCGGTTTGTCTTTTGATTGCTTTTGAGAGTTTTTGCTATGCACAGTGATATATATGATATATCCCGCACCTCATTCGACGAGGAAAGGACCGACGATCCCTTCACCGGGAGTGACTCCTTTAGCAAAACTAGAAAAGCCTAAAAAACACTCCATTTCAAAATTCAGTGGTCCTACAACGATATCAAGTTCATTACGCAATAGGTTTTCAGAAAAACCTGTCATAGCCCTCCATCATTTCAGATAAGTCCTGTTTAGTATTCGTGCTGCGTTTGTTGACCTTGTCAAGACGTAGTGTGCGGTAGCTAACCAGTATTTATCTTCTTATGCATATGATGCAAATTGGGTTAGGGTAGTCGTACGGCCTTGTTGACGTTGTCAAGGGTCGTGCGGGTGGGTTTTGATTCAATCAAGAAATGACGGGTTGAACTTGACTTGCGGTCTATGGTTTGTTGACCTTGTCAAGGTCATAGATCGTTCGGGGCAAAATATTATCGGGAATTTCAAGTGTTGAAATTTGCAATGAGATTGCATACCTTCTATGAGATAGATGGATCCCGATACCCACTGCGAGTAAGAGTTACTCCTGGGAGAGTTTTACACATTGCAATTAGTTGATCAAGTAGGTGTCTAGAAAGGTGTTAACGAGGTTACGCCTCTGGGAAAACGAGGTTTACATTAATTAGGTTCGTGCGAAAGCACGGGGGACCTCCCTCAAAATACCGACACTGGCCTGTCTGAAAGATTGGCGAACTTGTAGTGTGTAATTAATCCCGGCTAGTCTTTCCTTTTGGGGTTTGAAGGAAGATTTGATTAAAACCAGTGGGAGCCATCCTGAATAGATAAGATAATAACCAATCTGATCTTGCACGAGCATACGCTAAAGTGTTTTCTTCTCTCTCTCTCCAGGTAGCGACCATGTCATGCCCTAATAAAGATAATAACATGGATGTATTGACCGAACCCGCATGTTATACTGTGCTGGGGAACGTTGGTTCCGTTCTTTCTTATAAGAGTTATAGGAATGAACAGGACATAGGGGAATACCAGGATTCCCATGCCACCCGATTGAAGAAAGTTCATGTTGATGCATTTTCTTCAGGTGTGTTCGTTACAGAGAACCGTTTCTCCATTTGCTCTACGTCCTGGGTATTAGATACCGGGTCAGGATCCCATATATGTAATCAGTTACATGGGCTTAGGAAAGGTAGAGAACTAGGAGAAGGTGATAAAGACATTAGAGTTGGAAATGGTGCAATTGTTGCAGCTAAGACTGCCGGGGAATATCACCTTGTATTACCAACTGGTAATACATTGGTTCTGAACGAATGCTATTACATGCCGAATCTGATATGCAACATTATATCGGTTTCTTTGTTAAGTAAAGAGGGATATAATTTTGTATTACAGGACAATGTTATGAACATTTTCCATAACCAAAAGTTGGTTGGATCAGGCACGTTGTGCAATGGCATTTATGTTCTAAATCAATCAACAGTTCTGAGCATAACTAACACACACAAGAGGAAGAGTTCAGAAATGAACGAATCCTTCTTGTGGCATTGTAGACTGGGTCACATCAATGTGACACGACTGGCTAAGTTGCATAAGGATGGATATTTGAAACCTTTCGAATTTTCATCTTATGACACTTGCCAGTCATGTCTCAAAGGCAAAATGACCAAAACTCCGTTTACAGGACACGGAGAAAGAGTTACCGAACTCTTGGGACTGATACATAGTGATATATGCGGTCCTATGTCTACACATGCCAGGGATGGTTCTTCATACTTCATTACATTCACTGACGATCTCTCTAGGTTCGGGTATGTGTTCCTGATGAAACACAAATCAGAAGCTTTTGAGAAATTTAGAGAATATAAACAAGAAGTTGAGAACCAAACCGGAAAAAGTATTAAAATCCTACGATCTGATCGAGGAGGTGAATACTTGAGCAATGAATTCCTGGACTTCCTAAAAGAGAATGGGATTCTCTCTCAGCTGACTCCTCCATATACACCACAGCACAATGGTGTATCAGAACGGAGGAACCGCACCCTATTAGATATGGTGCGCTCTATGATGAGCACAACTGAGTTACCTATTTCCTTCTGAGGATATGCGCTGGAGACAGCAGCATACCTATTGAATCAAGTTCCATCTAAATCTGTACCTACCACACCATATGAGATATGGAGTGGGAAGAGGCCATATCTTAAACGAGTTAAGATATGGGGTTGTCCAGCCTATGTCAAAAGGCAAAATCCGGACAAGCTCGAGACACGGTCAGTTCTCTGCAAGTTTGTGGGATATCCAAAGAATTCATATGGGTATTTTTTCTACCACAGTGAGGAACAAAAAGTGTTTGTTGCTCAACATGCCACTTTTTTAGAAAAGAAATTCCTTGAAAAAGAAATTAGTGGCAAAGTGGTAGAGCTGGAAGAGGTTCCAGATACACAAACCGTAACTGAAGATTTAGTGGAACCAGAAGATTCAGTAGCTCCCAATGAACCTCAGCCTCTCCGCCGATCTAGTAGGGTTCCTCGCCAACCTGAGAGATACTACGGTTTTCTCATGGATGGTGGGAGCGAGGATTGCATCATGGAAGATGATGACCCAACTAGCTTCGAGCAGGCCATCACGAGTAGGGACTCAGTGAAATGGCTGGATGCTATGCAGTCCGAGATGGAATCCATGTACACCAACAAAGTATGGAATTTGGAAGTTGCTCCTGAAGGGGTAAAACCCATTGGGAGCAAGTGGATCTTCAAGAAGAAACTTGGTGTAGATGGGAAAGTGGAGACTTTCAAAGCTAGACTTGTTGCAAAAGGTTTTCGTCAAAGACCAGGTGTGGACTATGACGAAACCTTTTCTCCAGTAGCTATGCTTAAATCCATCCGAATCATGCTTGCCATCGCTGCATATCATGACTACGAAATCTGGCAAATGGATGTTAAGACCGCCTTTCTAAACGGTGATTTAGAAGAGTGCGGGTACATGACTCAGCCAGAGGGCTTCGTAGACAGTGGGAGCAGCGGGAAGGTGTGCAAGCTGCTTAAATCCATTTATGGATTAAAGCAAGCATCGCGGAGTTGGAACATCTGCTTTGACATCGTTATCAAAGAGTTTGATTTCGTCAAAAATCCAGATGAACCTTGTATCTACAAGAAGGTGGCAGAGAGTAAGGTTGTCTTCCTCGTATTGTACGTGGACGACATACTCTTGATAGGAAATGATATTCCTATGCTGCAATCGGTCAAGCTCTTCTTATCACAAAGATTCTCAATGAAAGATCATGGTGATGCCTCATGCATATTGGGGATTAGGATCTATAGAGATAGATCCAAACGGATATTGGGATTGTCCCAATCCAGGTACATTGACACCATACTAAAGAGGTTTAGTATGGAAGAATCCAAGCGTGGGAACTTGCCCACGATCTCTGGAGTCCCTCTCTCCAAAGAGATGTCTCCCAAGAATGATTTGGAGAGAGCTCGCATGCAAGGGATACCCTATGCTTCGGCTGTAGGCTCGATCATATATGCAATGCTATGTACCAGACCCGATGTAGCATACTCACTAAGTGTAGTGAGCAGGTATCAAGCTGATCCTGGAGAGAGTCACTGGACAGCTGGGAAGAGCATTCTCAAGTACTTACGAAGGACTAAAGAGATGCTCTTGGTGTATGGTAACGGAGAACTCCAAGTGGAGTCCTTTACCGATTCGAGCTTCCAGAGTGATAAGGACGACTCTAAGTCACAGTCGGGATTTGTCTTTACCCTTTACGGAGGGGCGGTTAGCTGGAAGAGTTCCAAGCAGGAAACCGTGGCAGACTCGACGATGGAGGTTGAATACATCGCTGCCAACGATGCTGCTAAAGAGGCTGTCTGGATCAAGAAGTTCATTACTGAACTTGGAGTGGTTCCATCCATTGAGCATCCAATACCTTTGTATTGCGATAACAATGGAGCGGTGGCTTTGGCCAAGGAACCCAGGTCCTATCAGCGATCCAGGCATATTCTGAGGCGGTATCACCTGATCCGGGAGATAGTTGATCGCCGGGAGATCGAGGTCAGGAGGGTTGACACGAAGAACAACACGGCGGATCCACTCACGAAGGCCATTCCCCAGATACAGTTTGAGAGACTCTTCGGGATGTTCGGTATGCGATACTACAGCAGCTGGCCCTAGTGCAAGTGGGAGATTGTTAGTTGTATGTATGCCCTAGAGGCCAGTATTGTACAGATGATGTATATTATATTGGATGCTTGGACATATATATAGAGATGACTTTCTTGCTCAATATGATAGTATGCTATCTGGTTGCTCTTTATCTTAACATGTACACTAGTCTCTTTAAACTGTCTTATAGTTACATGTTGATAAAGCCCTTAGGATGTGTACTTGACTACCTGGACTATGATGCAGATCATACTAGTGGGGACATGGTAGTCCATAAGTACATCCTTCAAGGTCCCTAGTCGTAGGTGTATCGAGACGGGACATCGATATACCAGTGTAGACTAGCGTATACGCCTCTCGATCCATGAGATGGGCGATGGATGATCCCATATCCATTGGTGTTTGACATCAGAGATGGTATACGGGTGCTCAGTGGAGACTGGGTACACTGGACGGACTCGCCGAGAACTCCCAGATGGTATTATACCTCACGTCAGATGGCAGTTCTCAGGTGACACTTGTGCAGGTTAGTCTGTAGACCCGAGATCGTCATAGAGTCTTGTGTGATTCCCACTGTACTTTGATCTCCACCTTACCACGTCCATGAGGGCGTGTAAAACGGTGGTTTTTAGGTACAGTCCCGAGTCACATGGAGGCAATGAGCGATAGGAGGGGTTTCGTCTCTCCCGCTATTGGGGGTTGATGTTGCGCTGTGCTCGATTGGCCGTAACAGGGAAGTCCCTGGCCAGGGCTGATTCAGAGATTTGCTGGTAAGTGTTACCAGTAGTTTCTCGACCCGTTTTGAGCCTCACATCGGCACGACTTATCGGTTATTGAGGTCTGACGTTTACCACCCCTAGACTTGATATGCGACATATCAGACGAGGAGACCGGACTGTACGGGAAGTGTTGTCGATCGGCTCGACGGGAGTTGTAGCAGGTTCGCTTGTTCTCTTCTGATCGCTCAATACCTGGGTGGCCGTTACGTTTAGCTGACCGCTTGCGGCTTGGGGGTGCTTGATATGATCACCCACTGCCGGCGTATTGACGAGTCTCAGAGTCCCACAATGGAGTTTCCTAATCCAGGCGAAACGTTGTGGTGCGCGTATGCGATATGCGCATGGACCCGATTAAAATGCGCGTATAGGATACCGTATATTGATCGGGCGGCTTGATTTTGGTAGGGGTCATATGAGATATGGCCGGATTGGTAAATCAAGTGTTGATTTATCATTTAACCATTAGTTGCTCACTAGAAATCCTTTCTTGTGTTGGATGTATGTATGAATGCATGTATGTTTTTCTTTCATTATTGTTTTATGCACATATGGATGTGTATACATACATACATGAATACATACATTTATCATGGTTGGATGTATATGAAAATGGTGGCAATATAAGACTCACACCATGGTATTTTTTATGAATTATTATTGTATTTATATTAAAACATAAAAGGAAAGAAAGGTGCATTATTGATTTGTTCTACACACTTCTTTTGACCTAACCATTCTCACCCACCACTTAACCTTAGGTTAAGTTTCCTTTTGTGTTTTAACCCTAGTACAATGATGATTCAACCATGGTTTGAGATGATAGATTTAAATATATATATTGATATATTTTTCCTTTATTCAAAAGGTGAGAAAAACTTATCATCTTCTAATATTGCCATTATCTTCTTCCTCCTCCTTCATAGCTCTCTAGATTTTTGTAGTGAGCTATATAATCAACAAGTTAGGATTTTGAAGTGAGAAAGAGAACCACAACACCATTCTACACAAGCCTCGCCCACTTGTTTGGAGTGTTGACTCGATTTCGTTCACTTGATCGGAAGAAGTCGCAAGCTTGTACAAAGCGGACTCCAGGTGGATCATCGGTGACGTCGAGGAGTTCAAGCGGAGTTTTTTCAAACCCCAAGTAGCCGAGGAGTCTAGCGTAGGGAGCTACAAAGGTTGTACTCTCTAAACCCCAGCTATTCTTTCATATGTTGATATGGAAAATTTTGAAACCCTAATCGATTCTAGGAACGATTCTATGTTCATTAGCTTAGCACCCTAAAGACTACATATTTGGTTCATGTGATGCTTCCAAACCCTTCATGAGGTGCTATGCTAACCAAACAGAAGTCATTCATAATCTCGTACCCTACCTCGTTTGAGAATGTTATCATATAGCAGGTACGGGTTCGCTTCCATTCTTGATATCGAGCCGGTCCTATCCTCACGGTATAGGTCCTCTTTGGCTCATGATTTTGCGGCGGGGTTACCCTCCAGCTGTCGGATAAAGCAAACTTGCCTTGTTGATAGTGGCCTTCTACCCAGTCTTTGAAGGTGAAGCAGTCTTCGAGGGGATGACCTATTGCTCGGTGGTAGGAGCAATAATCCGGATGATGAACCTCATTCATTTGTTCGGGATGCCGAGACTCCGGAAGTGTCATCATCTGGTGCTTTATGACAAGGTTGAATATATTCTTCATCTTGTCTTGGGGGAAAGAGTATTCCCAAACCATCTTCTTTATAAAGGACGGGTTCCAATCGACTTTTCCTCGATTGCACGGCCTCTTGGATCCACTTTGTTGTTTTCGAACGCTGTTTGCATTCTTTGCCCTGTTTTTGCCTCTATTTCGGTATTTTCCACTTTCGTGAGGACATACAGCGGGTCGGGGATGAAGAGCATTATAATCTTCTTCTCCGCAGATTGCTGATTGAGGCGCTGCGTCCTGGTCTTTTCATAAATGGCCATTTCGCGACTGTGAATGTCTCGGCTTTTTTGACAAGCTTCTTTTATTAACTTGTTTATTTGTTCTTCGAGCGACGGACTTAACGTTCTTATAGCGGTATTTCGCTCTGTTTCAACGTCACAGCCATTTGGAAGAGCGTTTTCCCCTTCGCTGGAGCGGTTTATGATGTGGCAATTGTGGAACCGCTCCCATTTCTTAGACCAAAGGTATCCGAGCCCAGTTGTCTCCATCTTCCCGTTGGGCATCTTTCGCCGAGTCCCAGGAATATCCCAAATCTTTTTGTAGAATTGGGCTTGTCGAACAGTTTGTTCGAGGGGTACATCTTGGCGTCTTAACAGCCTTTTCAATCCCTCGGCGTAGGATCTTGGCAGACGGATTGGTTGAAACCTGTCAAGTGCAAAATCGGCACCATGCCAGACTTCTTTTTCTACTTTGGTCTCCGTAGATTGGTAGAAGAGGATCGCCTTTTCACCACTTCGCCTGGGAAGGACGTAGAAAGTCTGTAGTTCTTGTATGCTGTATGTATCGAGCGCATCAAGTTCCTAGTAATGCCGAGGCGGAGCCATTGTGATTTGCAGACTCTGATCTGCTCCGGTGAGGGTTTGCACTGACGGGCGGACGGAGAACACTGCGTTGGCCACATCCTCAGACTTGCTGCCAAAGACCAGGATAGGAGTAGATGGTCCGCGCCTATTGTTTTCTTTTTGGGGTTGCCCCGAGTAGACTATTTCTTCATCTTTCTCGGTATCACTCCTAAAGATCGGGATAGTGGCGACAGACTTTTGTTTATCCTCCGGCTTATGACATCTTTCTGTATCCTCAAAGTCTGGTAGGAAGTACTTTGTGTCTTCATATTTTCGGACCTCGTTTACGGAGAACGAATTTATCTCCCCTATGACAGTGTATTCCAAGTCGTCTTTGAAATACTTCATACACTGATATTGTGTAGAAGGGATGAAGTTGTACTCATGTAACCAAGGCCTGCCGAGCAAAGCGTTATAGCAAGTCTTGGCATCAATGACATGAAATTTGATGTCAGTAACGAGCAACCCAAAGCGCAACGTCAGTATTACGGACCCGAGTATCCATGACGACTGTGAGTCGAACCCGGAGATGATAATTTTGTCTCGGGCCAGGTGCTGAAGGTTCATGCAAATTTCCTTCAGCACCCTCATGTTAAGAAGGCTAACGGAGGATCCGTTGTCGATAAGGATTTTCCCTATCTTGATGTCATGGCAGTACCCGGTGACTTATAGCGGACGATTATGTTCACACGTACCGAGGAGGAGATCTTCATTGCTGAATGTAATGTCAGCTGTGTGAACATCTGCCAGCTCATCCTTCATCTTCTCTTCTGAACTTGGAACTGATCGGGCTCTTTTAATGCCTTAATCAGGGAATTTCGTGCCTCTTTGGACAGGAAGAGAGCATCCAATATGCTCATTTGTGAGGGTGTTTTCCTCATATGTGCTAGGACGTTGTAATCTATCTTGTTTTTCCTAGGTGGGTCCCTCGCTGCGAGTTCTTTGACAACTCCATCGTCGAGGGAAATTTCCTCAGAGATTTTTCCTTTCCTTTTGTCCTTTTTGCTTGAACCTTTGTTTATAGGTCCGAGATTCTTTTCAAGCAGTGTGCGGTTACACGGCTGAATATTCTCGTAGTTCTTCTTCTCCTCTTCTTTTCCGGAGGTGGAGTCTTTGAAGAGAGGGCCGAGGGGTATTTCGTCCACAGAATCGCTCCCGAAAGTAATAACTTGGGGTTTTCCCCCTTCCAAACTGGTATCAACAATATGACAGTCGCCGGTCATTTTTTCATGCGCATCTGTCACACTTATTTGGCGTCGACGAGCTTCATGCTTCATTCTCTTGAAGTGTTTTTGATAGGCAACATATTCTTGCCACCACTTCTTAAAGGTACTACATTCTTCGGTGGGGTGGGTAACCCTCCGATGATATAGGCAGTAGTTTGGATGTGAATCCCTTCCGTCAAGGCATATGACCCCAGGAGTGTTTCCTATGAGAGGTGGCAGCTTCATTCCCATTGACGGGGTTTTGGCAAACTTCTTCTCTGTTTTGATTCTGCTCTTATTTGTCGCAGGTATGCTTTGGTTTGGTTGTAATACTTTACGACTCATCTTTGCCGCAGCTTCTTCATCCTGACGCCGATGCTTAGCCTTTTCGTATATGGCTGTTTTGCATTCTCGGTCAGCTTTTCCTTTTCGAAAGCCTTCGTTTAACAGCCTATCGATCAGATCTTCTGGCACTTCTGGGAATTTTAGTGCTGATTCTGATCCCAGTTCCTCCACGTTTTTTTCTGATGCCGAAGGAGTTTCTTCGTCATTTAACAACGAATGGGAGACCATGTGGTAACTTACTACATGGTCCCCGGTATCTCCTGATGAGTCATTTTCCTCATCGTTGTCACTATCTTCGTTCTCAAGAATATGCTTGAGGAACTCTTCGAGAGTGACCGGCGTCCGCACCTTCTAATTGTACTCATCCAACGCGTTTACTTTTGTAGGTCTGTGCGTTTTTCGTCATACTCAGCAGGCTGCATAGGTTTCCTGGTCTTCTTTTTTTTCTTCGAAGACTTTGAAGGCTCGACTTGGGGGTTTTGCTCTTTGTCAACAATTTTTGGTGTAGGACGTAGTTTCAGCATCCCTTCGATAATTTCGGGTTCAAGTGGGCTTTTCTACGTGACTGCTGGACATGCCTGTAGGTCCTTCCACATTCTTTTGGTTTTTGCTGAAAGAACAACTTCCCATGGAGTTTCTTCAACGAGCGAGCATGATGTCCCCGGCACATCCATATTTTTAGGAGTGTACTTCTGTGGTGGGTTTACCCTCCAGTTATCAGACTGCGCGAATTTTCCCTGTTGATACTGGTCATCGACCCAGTTCTTAAAGACGTAGCAATCCTCGATTGGGTGGCTCACCATTCTGTGATAGGAGCAGTAATTAGGGTTATTGACGTCGCCAGGCTGCGGTGGACGCCGTGGGTCTGGCAATGTGATGACTTTATTACACACTGCCAATTCAAATAGTCTCATCGTCTTGTCGCGGGGAAACAAGTAAGCGCGTCCTAGTCTTTTCTCTAAGGACGGGCGCGAGCGCACGTTGTCTTGGCGAGCAGCCGGTTTTAGGCCACTCAATTGCTGTTGCATGTTGGCAACAAAGGCCACTTTCCCTTTACCCTTGTTATTTCGAGGGTCCTTATTTGAGGAAGAAGGCCCGTGGCCCATCTGGTCCATTTGGGCCAGTTTATCAATCAGAGCCTGGAAGGTGGTTGGTTTGAAGAATGTAATGAACTGGAAAACAATCGTTTGAGGATCTAGGGTCCCAATAAACAAGCCCACGGTGGGGGATTCTTTAATGCGTTGTTCGCACTTAGACCATAGGTTCCGCCACCGAATCGCGTATTGGACCCAAGTTTCTCCTGGCCTTACCCTGGCATTGATTAATGCCGTAATCGGGGTGCGCTGGTGAAACGCTGTGTGAACAGCAGTTCCATCTTTGTGAATGTCTTTACGGAATCATTTGGGAGCTCCGAGTACCATTCAAACGCCGTTTCTGACAGGCTGCCAATGAACTGGCGCAACAACAGTTTTTCTTCACCTCCAGTATTGATGCACAGAGCTCTGAACTGCGCGATGTGCTGGTGAGGATTGCCTGCCCCTTTGTACACATGGAACATAGGGATCGTATATCCCGGCGGGTACTTGATTTGGTCATACCATCCTGGATACGATCGCCCAGTTCTGACGATTTGACTTGCGGCTTCATTAGCTTGATGAACTCGTATTTGTTGAGCGATATAATCATCAAGAGCAGGCTTGGAGATTGTTTCCTCTTTGGCTGCCGATAAAGCCAGAAGAGGGTTTGATATTTCCCCTCTATCTTCCTCAATGATTATCGGCGGATCTTTGGCTAGGGTTCTGGTTGGATCATCATTCCAACCATGTCCTGAAACAAGAGCACCATCTTCTTCATGTTAGCAACTTGTTCAGCGGCTTCTTTATCTCTTCTTTCAAGCACCCTTCGCAGGAACTCTGTATCGGTCTCCTGCTCCTGGTATTGTTCAGCCGCTGGATCCGGACTTTCTTTCTGTCCGGTAAGTGCTGCCATTTTGGTCAACATTCCTGGAGCTTTTATTATTGCTCCTGAACTTTTGTCAGTGACCGAGTTTACGGTCGATGACCAATGGAAGCACGGCTTTCTTCTTTCTCGGAAGCCATGTGGACCGTATGTACGACCATGCCCCCAGACTTGGGGCGTTTGGGTCCATCGCCTTTGGAATTTGCCGCCGGCGGTGGGATTTTCTCCAACCTCGTCCTTATGTGGCAGGTTGAAGTTGAAGGAGCCGTTGTAACAGGCTCCCGTGTAGAAGAAGCCCCTCGATGTATGATGGAAGAGTGGTCTTCCTCTTACCGAGCCTTCAATTTTTTCAGTCGAAGAGAGTAGTTTTGATCAATCATGGAGTCCTGGATTTTTCGCCAGACCCTATGCATTTGGGAGGAGAGCCGCTGATGGGGGCGCCCAGGTTTCGCCTACGCTGTGACTTCTGCAGGCGGGGGTGATTTCTTCAGCACCACCGTTGGAGAGTTCTTTCACACCCTCATATGCGGATCAAAGTTGTTCCCGGTTGGAACATCAACGTCAACTTCCACCATTGGAGCTGGTGGGGTAGGTCTAGAGGGGGAATTGCCCCAGCTTTTCTCACTCGGCACCAGTGGTGACGTCGAGCGTGCCTTCCAGAAGGAACCGCCTCAGTTTTGGAAACGGCTTCGTCGTGCCCCCGGCTTTGCTGAGGGGCTGCTATTGGTGTCAGCCTGTTGAAGACCGACATCCTGATTGAAATTTCGGGAGGGCCGACCAATCTTTCGAAAACCGACTTTCTGATGGGGGGAAGCACTTTTGACGACTGCGCTTGTAGAAGGAGTTAGGAGGGCTATCTATTTTGGGGAAGCCCCTTCAGGTATCACGAGCCTCTTTGCGGGCCCGTTTGGGTTCTTGCTCAGCCTGTTGAAGAATGATACGCCATATTTGGACGGCCCGTTGAGAGGGGCCATTGTGGTTGCCAGTCAATCGAAGACCGACATTTTGGGAGCTTCTTATTGCGGCGCTGAGGCACCGAAACTCACTAGTGGGAGCATGGTCCCAAAGAACAATCCAGTAGTAGCTTGTGTTACTTTCCCCACCAGCATTCAAAAGTTAGAGGCCACGTTGGGCCCGTAAGTCACTCCTCTAGTTGGGGTGGAGAGAGAGTTGCCGTTGCAAGAAGTGCAGTTGGAAGCCATTGATTTTCTCTGCACAAGAGCAAGAAACCAAATTTTAGTACCTCGAATCCAAGGGCAACCATAGCGAATCGTGATTTTTTTCGCTAAACACGACACATGAAGTGTAGAGTAGAACCACCGGGCATGCCAGAATCTGTTCACCGTCGAAAACAGGAATGAACTAAGATTGATCGTCTTGCTTGAATTTGGAGGCAGATGCTATTTGGATTTCTCCATCCACCTCTCCAAAGATACCAAGTTGATTTATGGCACCGTATATCGGAGGTTTGGACAGATGCGACCATTGTAGCAGACTATATCAGATTCTCCCTCATTTTCTGAGGTGTTTTTTTATTGTGGGGACGCTCTTCCATGCAGGTGCAAGCTCCTGCAGTTAATTACGTTACTACATTGCTATAAACACTTTCTCTTTCTCCAGCAGTTCACTTCATGTCGTGTGTATTTTGTTTTATTTTGATTGCCTGTGGATTGTATACGGAGACTATTTTATGTCGTCGCCCGTAGGGCACGGATTAGTCCAAATCCGTATATTTTAGAATTGGGTTTGGTTTATTTAAGGACCGTTAATCTGATTTGAGATTAAGATCAACTTAAAACATATGAGCATTTAGACCCAATTATTTTAGTTTAAGGACATCACGGTCCATTATCGCCATATTTGGGGCGGATATTGGTTTAGGGACATTTCAGTCCAACATTCCCATTTTGGGGACGAATATTAGTTTAAGGACGTTTCGGTCCATTAACGCCGTGTTTGGGGCGGATGTTAGTTTAAGGACGTTTCGGTCTATTATCGTCGTGTTTGGGGAGGATGTTAGTTTAAGGATATTTCGGTCCAACATTCCCATTTTGGAGACGAATGTTAGTTTAAGGACGTTTCAGTCCAACATTCATCTTACGCGCATGTGTATTTGTTACGTGGCGGAGTGAATGATGGTAACATGGAATGCGTCCAATTTGGGACGCGATCCGATTTGAGATGTGCATGTCAATTTGGAAGTGCATCAATATATGATGAAAGGAGGTGTTGGTTGTCGGGACCCATCACCTCTCTGAAGACGTTGAGGAATTACAACGACATATATCAGAGGTGTGGAAAGATATACCCTTAAACCAAATCCCGTATTTGAGGGGAAAGGGGTTGTGGTGAACCTAAGAATCGTTAGTCATATTTGAGACTAAGATTTCCTTAAGATATGAGATGAATATCATTTTGGATATCATCAATGAGAGGTCATTAGTCATGTTTAAGACTTGGATCAGTTTGGAAATCATGAGAAATATGGGATCGATTGATTTAAAATAAATCAAAGAGGTTTAACCACAGGAACTTAGCCAATTTGGGTTGAGATTGGGTCTCTATACTACCCAACAGTGTTAAACACTAATATATGCAGTGCTCACATGTATTTCACGTGGGGCGCTGGAATAGTGCTAAGCATTAATTGTTTCTGGCGCTCACGTGTTTTCCATATGAGGCGCTACTATAGTGCTAAGCACTAATTTTCTCCGGTGCTCACATGTAAAACATGTGAGGCGCTCAGATATGGGCGCTGCCCAATCAGTGCTAAGAACCTATTCATTTTGACTGAATATAGAGTGCTAAACACTTTGCATGGCACTCACGTGGGAAGCACGTGAGTGTTGAGCATTGATTTCGGGTTTTGTTTATTCACCCCCCTCCCTTTTGACAGAATTGCAAAGCACTTGGCTAGAGCTCTGGTGCTCACATGTGAAGCACGAGAGGTGCCAAATTTCAGGTTTCCAAGAGTATTTAATGTGACTGCTTTATTTTTGGGGTGTTGGGCGGCGTTATTTGGTGGCTGCCCAATCAACACGAATGGGTTTTTTCTTTGTTTTTTGGACGCTCACGTGGGAAGTACGTGAGGCGTTTTAACTCTTCTTTTGTTTGTTTTAGGAACTCACGTGGGAAACACGTAAAGCATTATAATAGTGCTGAGCACTAATTTTGCTCACGTGTGTTTCACGTGAGACGCCAAATTCTTGTTTATAGAGATGTTAATCTCTGTTAATGACATTTTGGTCATTGATGATCATCAAGATTTCTGTTTTGAAGATCTTGGATCATTTTTTCATTTAATTGGAGAACTAGGTTCTTCCTTTATTATTTTTTTTATAAGAACTAAGTTCCTTATGTAGGGTTAAACCCTAATTTTGGAGAAATTAAATTCCCAGAGCATGTGTTCTTTTCTTTTTCTTTCTTTTTAACCTAGCTCTTTTCTGAATCCTTGATTCTCAGGAACAAGATCTTCCCGATGAGAATTAAATTCTCAACTTGTAGGAGACTTGTCTTAAGGATCTATGATCCAGAGAAAGAACTAAGTTCTTTGAGGAGGATTAAACCCTTATATAGGTAAAAAGATATATTTTGATCACTGTGTTTTCTTTACCTAGGTTTTTTTTAGGAGGAGAGTCTTCTTCTTGAGAATTAAATTCTCTGTTCTTTCAAGAGCTCACTGTATTTTTGCAGAAGCTTGTAGGGGGGGTTTCTCTATGAGACTTGAAGTCTCAGGTCCTTTATATAATGGAGGAAAGTTTGTTAATTAATTTTGAGAAGATCTCTAATTGAGAGATTCCAATTGATTTAATTGGACCCAAGATTGATTTGGGGAATTTTACCCACCGTTGGATTTTTAATCCAAGTGTTTCTGTCTTACAGAATATGTTTTCCTGTTTTAACAAGCTCGGGGGAATATTCCCCATATATAGAATTTTATTCTATTGAACGGTGATATTTTTATCATCATTGGATTTTTAATCCAAGAGTGCTCGGTTTAACAGAGCACAATCTTTCTCTGT
Organism: Agapanthus africanus; assembly: GCA_030015575.1. Classification (NCBI taxonomy): domain Eukaryota; kingdom Viridiplantae; phylum Streptophyta; class Magnoliopsida; order Asparagales; family Amaryllidaceae; genus Agapanthus; species Agapanthus africanus. Next base: position 193,013,282 of record CM057339.1, on the reverse strand, counting down.
TTAGAAGGATATGAGAATTATTTTCTATCTCATTGGATCTTTGATCCACCAACTTTCTGTTCAACAGAGAATATCCTTCCCAATTGAATTTAATTTTATGCTTAATCACCATTGGATCTTTGATCCAACGGTTCCTTATTTAACAGAGAGGATCTTTCTCTTTTAGAAAAAATCCAGGAAAGTATTTCCTAAGAGTAGAATTTAATTCTATGTAAGGAGGGACCCTCACGTGTTTAACACATGAAGCTTACTTAGCTTCTCTCATTTGGCGTCCATATGCCTTGCATATGAGCGCTTATATGTTTAACACGTGAGGCCAATTTGGCCTTTAGCTATTTACTTTTAATGCTCATAAGCTTTGCATACAAAAAATAGAATTTAATTCTATGCATAGAGTTTAACTCTATCTGAAGTTAATGCTTCAAAAGGGTATTCCCATGTGTTTAACACGTGATCCCTAGTGAAGATTTTCCTTTGTGCTTATAGGCGCTCACGTGTTTAACACGTGAGGCCCATTTAGCCTTTAGTTGTTTGATTGCAGCGCCTATATGCTTTGCATATAAGTGCTCACGTGTTTAACACGTGAGGATTATTTAGCTTATTAGTTGTTTGATTGCAGCGTCCATATGCTTTGTATATAGGCGCCCACGTGTTTCACACGTGAGGCTTATTTAGCCTATTGCTGTTTGATTGCAGCAGCGCCTATATGCTTTGCATATATGCGCTCATGTGTTTAACACGTGAGGCTTATTTAGCCTATAGTTGTTTGATTGCAGCGCCTATATACTTTGTATATAGGCGTTCACGTGTTTAACATGTGAGGCTTGAGTTGTGGGTAATTTTATCCCATTTTTTCTCTTTTATGAGGGAGCGACAGCTATAATTAGGGGTGACACTACCGCCCAATGGCATTATAAATACTTAAGAAATCGAAGAGAGATGAATCCCTCGATCAACCAAACAAATAAAAAAGACATTTTCATCACCAAATCCTTATCACATACATATGCCTTAGTTTGTTATTTTCAAGCAGCTGTTATAGAAACCCATGCTGTTAGATGCCCTGCTAAAATAGAGTGCAAACCATTCGTCTTTAGGTAAACCGCGCCAACACTATAGCGTCGACCATAGACGGAGTCCCTATCGGGAAAGATTCCTTGTCGGGTGAGGTTCCATCGATGGTCGGCCTTGACTCTTTGGCTCCATCTAAGAGCGTCTGGGCATACCATCTAGGTCCCAATAGCTTTAGACATGTTTATAAGGTAGAGTCGAGGGTGAATCGCTTGGGTCCTGGTATCTTTAAACATGTCATGGAGGGAGTTCGGACGTCGGCCTACAATCGTACCGTAGGAAGAACACTTGTGGTGTGTCACATTAAGAGCTACAAAAAGTTGTAAAATAGCCTTTTGACCGATAGTTCTGTTAGTGATATATGCCCTAGAGGCGATTATTGTATCATACTGGATTGTACATTACATATTGGAAGCTTGGGATATTCACAGTTATAATAACAGTCTTGCTCGAAATGGTAGTATGCTACTTGATTTGATTCTATCTCAATATGTGCATGTGTTTCTTTTAGCATATCGTTTATACATATTGGTAGAGCCCTTAGAATCTTTGCTTGACTGCCAGTGTTGTGATGGCAGTCACACTAGTGGGGGCTGGGTAGTCTATAAGCACATCCTTATACATGTCCTTAGTCGTAGGATTATCGAGACGGGGCATCGATACTCCAGAGTAGACTAGTGTATATGCTTCTCATCCCAGTAGGGGAGATGGTCTTTCCCACAGCCATTAGTACGTCGTACTGGAGATAGTATACAGGTGCTCATTAGGTTATGAGTTACATTGGACGGACTTGTTGGGAACTTCTGGTTGGTATTATACCTATCGTCAGGTAACAGTTCACGGGTGGCATGAGTACAAGTTAGTCCATTGACTTGACATCGCTATTCGTCTCGAGTGTGTTCCCACTGCACTTAGATTACTACCCTACCACGGCTCAAAGGATTCGTACAAACAGGTAGTAGTTGGGTGCAGTCCCGAAGCACTTGGAGGCAGTAGCGGTTAGATAGGATTCGTCTCTCCCGGTATTGGGGGTTGATATCGCGCTGTATTCTGAAAGCCATTACACAAAGTCCCTGGCCAGGACAGTCGAGATATACTGGTAGGTACTCCAGTAGTTTCTCAGGGTGTATTGGGCTCTATCCTGACACGACTTATTGCGCTGTTAGGGGCAGACGTTTACCATCCCCTAGGCACGATATGCGAGTATCTTAGACGAACAGACCGGACTGTACGGAGATTTTCACAGATAGGCTCGGTAGGAGTTCGGATGAGTTTGCTCATCAGCCTTCTTATTGACAGATACCTGGTAGCCATTACGTGCAGCTAGTACCACTGACAGACTTATGGTTAAACCCACTGCCAGCGTACTGTCGAGTCTTTAGAGCCCCACACAAAGGGTTTCCCTGCTTCGGGCGAAACGATGTAGAGGCCATATGGTTTTACGGCAGGGTTCCGATCACATACGTGTACTGGCTACACAGATGATGTTTGGACGGATAATACTAGTGGGCTTTGGTTTAAGCCGGATCCTAGTATTATATTATTGGATTGTTATCATCTCATTGTACTCGTATTTTTCGGAATACGAATATGGGTATGTATATACGGTGAGGGCATTCTTGTAATTTTAAAAGGTATACTTCTAGAAAGGAACACCTCATTATTGGATTATCTATTTTGGGAAATAGATTAATGAGGTGGAAATTGGAGAGACATACTTGGCATGGGGTGAAGCATGGCTCTTGGATTTGTTTATTGGTTTGTGATCACTATTGAAGTATGGTTGCTATTTTCAATTTGAAAATAATTCATGCTTCAATAAGTGAAGAGAGTGAGCCAGTCTCCATACTTGCAAGACTTAGCTCATTTGCAAACTTTCATTCTCTCTCCAAGTTTCCTCCTTCTTCCTCAAAGAGACTCTAATCCTCTCATGAGTTGGGAAACATAGAGTCTCATGAGATAGAACACTCCATTAGGTACTCTACATCATCTATGCTACTTAGCTTAGCAAACTAGGTACCCTAGTTACCCCGGTTTAGAAGTTGGAGCTTGAAGTACATACTCTCGGGTGGATCGTCTTTGACGCGAGGAGACCGACATTGCAAGCTTGATCAGTTCTTCTAGGAGCTAAAGAAGAGGAGGAGGAGAAGAAGACCCGAAGGACATGGTTCAAAATGGTATAACACTTTTCATAGTAGTTAGAACCTCCTAATTAGTTTAGTTAGTTATGGTTTTCGTAAAGATCCTGGAGTTTAGTCGATGTTGCGAAGCATAGAAAAATCGTTTTTGTAAATTCCACTTCCCCGCGAACCCGCGGGATGCACGACATCGACTTGCAGTGGTATCAGAGCCTACTAAACCTTAACTAGCTAGTTAGCAAGTAGTTAGAACTTTGATCGTCGGAAATTGCACAAAATCACAATTCATAACCAAGCTTGCTGTCGATTTTGAAAAATGATCAAAAAATTATTTTAGTGACCTTAAAAATATGAGCAGGTTTTTTTAAGAACACAGAAGAAAAACGAGAACATAGCTCGCCAAGACCACCGCGGAAGCGCGACATAACAGTGTGTTTTGCCGCGGTTCGCGGCCGAGTCGAGGCCTGGTTGCTCCGATTTTCTCTTGTGGGTCTATTCTTTGGAATTATGATTTCTGGTATATATGGTTTCTACCCGGATTTGTTTGCATACTGGATTGTGCATGGGGTAGACACGAATTTGGCTTATCGATCAAAATGCTAAGTTACTTGGCTAATCGGGTTTTCTGTGTTTGTATATATATGATGCTAAACGTCCGCTAATTGCTATACGTCGATTAGTGGGGGTTGCACATATCTGTGATCTTGTGATTTTGGTTTGTGTATATGGAGTATTAGATCATCGTGGATGAATAGCCGGGGGATGTGAGAAGAGTGTTTTCTTTTCTTTCATTCATGTAAATTTGTAAATGTGATGTAATATAAATTTGCACATATCCGGGTTGTAGCCACCGTTGTATTATTTCATTTACTGTTTCTTACACCTAGGATAGACCCAAGGTGGGGTGCACAAACTACCGGGTTCTTGAAGTGCCGAGTGGCCTACTCATTTTATTGAGGGAGGTTGCTTCACTTCGGAAATTTGGCGGGTAGTTTGTCGCACCCGTAGAGGTCTAGAGTGGGGTTTGGCTATTCATCACGACCGTGGAATCCGTCTTTCGTTCTGGGGTTAAATGAAATACGGAATTCCTAGTATATCCAATATATTCATCTGTGATCTGTGATCTGGAATGCCTATTATTACATGAGACGAATGGATATATATATATATATGATATATAATAAACGTTGCTTATGTTTTGCACCCGCACTAGTCTAGCCCCCGCACTGCCGTTAGTTAAGTAACCTAACGGTGCATGATGGGGCCGCGTGGCGAATGCGGATGTCATAAGCGTATATTCTATTTTCGTTTCTTTTCTGCAATGATATGGTTAAATGATGGGACCGCATTAACATTGATTAATGCAAGGAAAACAATCCAAAGCTTAAATCGTTGGAACGGTTTCAAAACCACTCAGTTTTCTTCAAAAAAACAACTTTTAAATGCGAAGCCTAAACCACTCCTTTTAAAAGCTATCATGATTCCTTCGACTATATCAAGTTCATTACGTTCACGGTTTCGCCAAAACCATTCGTAGCCCTCCGTCATTTCATATGCGTATTCAGTAGTATCCAAGCTATGTATTTTGACCTTCGCCAAGGCATAGTGATTGGTAGATGTTGGGTATTCATCTGTAGCATAGATAGATGCGTTGGTTTAGGACAGTCGTACTACTATTTTGGCCTTCTTCAAGAGTATGTACGGATGGGTTCAAATTAACATGGACAATGACGAGTAGAACTTGACTTGCGACTTATGATATATTGGTCTTCGTCAAGATCATAAGACCTTGGGGCAAAAATCCACTTCGGGAGTTTCTAAGGAAATTGAAACTTGCTGGTGTTGCATACCATTTGAAGTGTGATGATTTTGGTTGGATTCCTTCAAGGTTGTCACACGATGATATTTGGATCCCGATCCTACTGTGAGTATCCGCTACTCTTCGGGAGATTTTTCACTAAAACAATCAATGCTATAAACCAAGTAGGTGTTTAGAACGGTGTTAGCGGGGCTACGCCTCCAAGGAAAGTGGTTATGTAATTAAGGAACTTCGCGAAAGCGTTGGAAAACCTCTCTCGAAGTACTGACACTAGCCTGACCGAAAGGTTAAGAAAGAATTGTAGGGTGAGATTAATCCTGACTAATTCTTCTTTTATGGTTTGAGGAAGGATTCGAGGAATGGTGGGAGCCATCCTGTTTAGATAAACTAATAACCAATCTAAACTTGCAAGAGTATCATTGTAACACCTGAGGATGTGATTAGTGGCTAATTATATTCTAAAGTATGGTTTTTAATAAAAAGTTTACCAAATTGATTTTTAAATATTTTATCAAATTTAATGAATATTTTATTAGAATTTATTTAGTCTTACACACACATGTGCATGTAAACTAGGGTTAAAATTAGGGTTAGACCATGATTAGCAACCATGGTAGATTAACCCATTTTCCTTAAGCTAATTTAAAATTTGAATTAAGTGTTTTGGGTTAATTCTTTTTTTAAATGAAAATGATTTGAATTATGGTTGACTTGGAGAGAGGGGGAGAATGGGCATCATGGCATGAGCCCATGCTTGCATTTAATAAAGAGAGAGAGGGGGGTTGACTAGTTAGACTCCCATTTCTTTGCTTACTTCACTCTTTTCATTCTCATAACACTCTCTCACTCTCACTCACACACATAAGCAGCAAAAACAGCAGAAGAAGCAGTAGCAGCAGAAGCATCATCATCAGCAGCAGCAGGAGCATCAGCAGCAGCAGCAAGCAGTAACAACAGCAACCAGTAGCAGCAGCAGTAGCCCAAGCAACAGCAGCACAAGCAGCAGCAGCAACCTGCATCAGCAGCAGCAGCCCCCAGCAGCAGCAGCACCTCTTCTTCTTCTCCTCCTCCTTTCTCCTTGTACCTAGGGTCAAGTGAGGTATAAATCTGAGCCCAACTTCCTAGCTTGCTAATCTTATGTGTTAATTAACATCGATTAGTGTTAAACGTGCGTTTTAGTGCTAAAATGGTGGAATGTGTGGAGTTTTGGCAAAGTGGTAATTTTGATGGTTAGATTAACTTAGCTAAGTGTTATTAGGTCCACATAAACTTAGTTTAACCCCAGATTTCACTAAAATACCATAGGGTTTCATTTAGTGCAAAATATAACGTTTTAATGTAAAATTAGACCTTTCTGTGATCTGCTGTAAACCCGGTTACTTCAGAGAAAAACTGAGAAAACTGGAGCTTGTACACTAGGTCTAGACTACACACACGAAGCACGAGACCCTCTACCCACCATCAGGCCGCCAGTTTATTCGTTCTGGCCGCAAATTGCGGCCAGATAGGGGAATTGGGTGCTGGGGGTTTTCCTAGGAGAGTCTGCTGCATATTCTAGTGTTTTGGCATATGCAACTTTTTACTTTTGTGCCCGAGTCAAAATCTGAAGCCAAATATCGTTTTTCCTATACGTTTAGTTTGCGCGACAAATGTGATACGTGAGTGGGTTTAGCGTTTCTGCATGTCGCGACGTGTCGGGGTAGTTTTAGACACGCATTCACACGTTTCAGCGTATCGGACACACACGCGTTTAGTTCGCGACGCGAGTTTCTCGTTTGATTTCGATATCTCGTTTTTGTAGGATTTTGCTTATATGGATTCTTTGTGTAAATTCTAGGTTCGCAGGCGGGTACGTCGGACGCCGCAAAGAAAGGGAAGCAAGTGGTCTGCTACGCTTAGCACGAGACCAGGTGAGTAGATTTAACATCTACGGGAAAATCGTCCGTATGGCGTTAAGCGTCAGGGCGTGATAGGGTATTTAGTCGTAGATGTTTATATGTCATATTGTAGCGTACCTTCCTTATTGCATATAGAAATGGTAGTTATAGAACACTGCACTGTCACTAACGGTTCAAGCCGCACAAGCACTATGTGCATGTTACACTCACACCGTTAGTGATTGCTATGACACTCGCACTATAAGATTGCTACGAATTATATATCGTCTTGATTACCGCAACATTGATGATTGTCAGGACCTTGTCGCATATCGGCATATATACACATATATTGATATCTCTATACTTGCACACATGCACACTGTATATTCATACTAGTGCACACATATACTGATATCTTCATACTTGCGCACATGCACACTGTATATTCATACTAGTGCACACATATACTGATATCTCCCTACTTGCGCACATGCACACTGTATATTCATACTACTGCACACATATATTGATATCTTCATACTTGCGCACATACACACTGTATATTCATACTAGTGCACACATATACTGATATCTCCCTACTTGCGCACATGCACACTGTATATTCATACTAGTGCACACATATATTGATATCTTCATACTTGCGCACATGCACACTGTATATTCACACTACTGCACACATATACTGATATCTCCCTACTTGCGCACATGCACACTGTATATTCATACTAGTGCACACATATATTGATATCTTCATATTTGCGCACATGCACACTGTATATTCATAGTAGTGCATACATATATTGATATCTCCATACTTGCGCACATGCACACTGTATATTCATAGTAGTGCACATATTATTTGATATATCCATACTTGCGCACATGCACACTGTATATTCATATTAGTGCATACATCTTTGATATATCCATACTTGCGAAAATGCACACTGTACATTCATATTAGTGCATACATTCATTGATATATCCCCAGTTGCACACATGCACACTGTATATTCATAGTAGTGCTACACTCATATTCGCGTATATATCCATTTGCACATCCATACCTACATACATACATATGTTACATACATGGATGATATTGACTTGATTTCAAGAAAATAGGGACCGCATGAGATATTTTCAAAACTGGATTCTTTTAAAAGAGCGGTTTTCCCTTTTTACTCTTAGTGTCATACGACACATTGCATGGATTTACGCATTGAGTTTGGATGTATGGGATTTCTGGATTTGAGAACCGTGGTATTATTTTAAGAAAATACGCACTGTTTTGATAACCCGGTTTCTCTTGATATGATATTTCAGTGCGTCCACCATGAGTTTTCTCGGTTCCAGAGAGTTTGTGTGAGTATACCTGATTCGAGGAGTGGTAGGCACCGATTGCGGGTACATGGTGGACCCGGTATGGTACCCCGGGGCAAGAAGACTCGTATTGTTAGACGGTGAGCCCGGCGGAGGGACTACTACTTACCGGTGATTGGTTGGACCTGACGGTTATTCGGAGGATACTAACCAGAGCTGAGAGATGGATACGAGCCGACCCGTACTGCCGGGGCCGAGGGCCGATTCCGCAGCCGGAGCCCGTGAGCCGATCCGGACTGACGAAGGCCGATACTTGAGGATTTGCGTGTCGATGCTGGACACGATTATTTTATGATATTTCGAGTACCGATGTTGGGCACTCACGATTCTATGAGATTTACAGGATTTGAGGGCCGATTAGAGTTACGGCGCCTGAGTTTTACTGGGATTTGGGTGTATTGATGGACACCGGTTATTTTCCACGTTGACATTCCGTGTAGATGTTATTTATCCTCATGCTCAGCATTCAGTATTATACATCTCATCCAGTATCTGTAGTACCTGATAGAGTACACTTGCTATGCACGATTATTGCATACCATGCTCATCCTATATAGATGTTATTAGATTGCATTTGCTATGCATGATTATTGCATACACTGCTCATCATATAGAGATGTTACTAGATTGCACTTGATGCATGATTATTGCGCATCCAGCTCATCATTTAGATATTATCTGTTGGCATAGGTTAGAGTATCGCAGTACGTGCATACTCGCGATTACCTTTATATGTTATCTACTATTCACGAGTTGGCAACTCACCCCCGTTATGCCACAATGTTTGCAGGTTGCCCCTCAGAGTAGTCGCGGCAGGCTGCTTTCTTGCATCTTTTGATACGGATACCATTGCAGTTGGCTCGTGAGCCCTTTTGCTGATAAGTGGGTTTTTGCGATATTCGTTTATTTTCCAATTGTATACACTGTTGTATCTAGTACTCTCCATCTACTACTTATGTATTGACTTAGATACCAGTTGTGAGGACAATGTATATTATTTTGTACTCTGGTGTCGAGCTCGTTGTGAGCCGACTTTATTTATGCAGTTTTATATTTCATTTTGTCTTCACTTATTTTTACTCATTCTTCACTACGGCGTCGTATATTATTATTGTGGTGATTGTTTCCGCCATTGGGCGTGATTGCTCCCGTTTGGGATGCTTTATTCTTATTGTATATCATTTTACTCATATCGTGTCTTGTACCCGATTTCGGGGCTAGTTTTTACAAAGGAAATGCTGCCAAAATTTTTAGCCATTATGCCGCCAAAGGCTACGAGGGCTCAGAGAGCGGCCCGAGAGCCGAGATTCGAGTTGACTCGTCTGAGACGAGGACTGATCCGGGCAGTACCCCCGTTGTGCCAGAGCATACTGTTCCTCCTACGACAGATCAGATCGCCATGCTAGGGGCCGGTATGCAGGACATGTGCCAGATGATAGGATCGCTAGTCGAGACACTTCGAGCACAGCGACCAGAGGTAGTTCCACCCGTCACGGGGACCGCGATGGTACCTACAGTACAGGCAGTTGCCCCTGCAGCCATGGAGGTTATTACAGTATCGCTATCAAAGTTTATGAGGCTGAAGCCTCCGGTCTTCACAGGCACCGATGCAGCCGAGGACCCACAGTCTTTTATTGATAGGATGGCCCGGATATGTCGTTCACTCAGATGCTCAGATGCGAGATGGGTAGAGTTCGCGAGCTTTCGCCTGAAAGGTCTTGCACAGAAATGGTGTGAATCGGTCGAGAAGGGCAGAGCAGCAGGTCTTCCTCCAATGACCTGGACCGAGTTTGTGACAGTATTTCTAGCCCGTTTCCTTCCCCAGAGTGTCAGGGATTCCCGAGCGTGCAGGTTCGAGTCTTTACGCCAGATGTCGGAGATGACAGCGGCATAGTACGATGTACTATTCACCGAGCTATCTGTTTATGCCACATACCTAGTAGCTACTGAGGAGATGCGAGTAAAAAGGTTTGTTCGAGGCTTGCTTACCCCACTGTTCCTGGCGATCAGCGCATAGCATTGCGAGACCTATGCAGCAGCCGTAGACGCAGCCCTATTAGTCAAGGAGCGCCTTGCAGAGACTTCGGTAGTTCCAGGGCCGAAGAGGGTTCGTACTGATACAGCAGCATGGAGACTTCCATTCGGACGCCGTGATAGACGTCGTACGGGTGGCAGAGACTTGGGGCGAGGTCAGATGTTTAGCTCTTATCCCCAGGAGGGTCAGCAGTCGTCGCGTGGACGCTTTGGGTATGGTAGTCCCCGTCACCGCATCAGAGATTGTACCGAGATACGCTGGAGGGAGGCAGCAGTACCACATGTCACACTTCCACCTTCCCCATCCCAGAGGGCGTTGCCTATTGTACCTACTGTTGCTCCGCGCCAAACTCATGCACAGAGAGGCCGTGGTCGCGGAGGGTTTACTCATAGAGGACGAGGTGGCTGAGGCAGAGTACATCCAGTTGCTAGTAGAGGACCACCAGTTGCAGGTGGAGGACAGGCACGGGTTTTCGTGTTGACGCATCAGGACACGCATGCATCCAATGTTGTGGTCTCAGGTACCCTATCAGTATTTTCTGTTGACGCACACGTGTTGTCTGATCCCGGATCCACGCACTCGTACGTTTCCACACACTTCGTGACGAGTTTGTTAGTGTATATACCCTAGAGGCCATTACTGTATCATACTAGTTTGTATATTACTTAATAGAAGCTTGGGATATTCACCTTGTATAGACAATCTTGCTCAAAATAGTAGTATGCTACTTGGTTTGTTTCTGCTTTAATGTGTACATGTGTTTATTTTAGTATATCACATATACACATTAGTGGATCCCTTAGGATCTTTGCTTGATTACCAGCGTTGTGATGGCAGTCACACTCGTGGGGGCTGGGTAATCTACAAGCATATCCTTATGCAGGTCCCTAGTCATAGGACTATCGAGACAGGGCATCGATACTCCGGAGTAGACTAGCGTATGCGCTTCTCATCCCAGCAGGGGAGACGGTCTGTCCCACAGTCGTCAGTACGTCGTACTTGAGATAGTATGCGGGTGCTCGTTAGGTTACGAGTACACTGGACAGGACTCGTGGGGAACTGTTGGTTGCTACTATACCTATCGTCAGTTATCAGTTCCCAGGTGACATGAGTACAGCTTAGTCCGTTGACTTGACACTGTCACTTCTCCTCGAGTGTGTTCCCACTGTACTTAGATTACTACCCTACCACGGCTCAAAGGAGTCGTGCAAACAGGTAGTAGTTGGGTGCAGTCCCGAAGCACTTGGAGGCAGTGACGGTTAGACAGGATTCGTCTCTCCCGGTATTAGGGGTTGATATCGCGCTGTGTCTAGGAGAGCCATTACACAAAGTCCCTGGCCAGGGCAAGCGAGATATACTGGTAGGTTTCCAGCGTTATCTCAGGGTGTTCTGGGCTACACTCCGACATGACTTGTAACGCTATTATGGGACTGACGTTTACCACCCCCCTAGGCCCGCCATGCGATGTTCTTAGACGAACAGACCGGACTGTACGCAGATTGTCACATTCAGGCTCAGTAGGAGTTCAGATAGGTTTCACCTCGTCCGTCTTCTTATCGGTATCTACCTGGGGACCGTTACGCACAGCTAGTGACGCTTGCGGTCTGTGGTTAAACCCACTGCCAGTGTAGTATCGAGTCTTTAGAGTCCCACACAGAAAGCTATTCGCCTTTAGGCAAAAGAGTAGAGATCGCATGGTTTTGCGACAGGGTTCGGTCACATCCGTGCACTTGTGCACGTTTAGTGTCCGGACAGTTTACACTAGCGGGCTTTGGTTTAAGCCAGATCCTAGTGTACGTTTTGGGATTGGTTTTATCTCGTTTGTATTCGTGTTCCTCGGAACGCGGATACGGGTGTGTATGCACAGTTGACAGAGAGACAGAGGCAGAGGATTCTCATTGGGGTTGTTGACTGTTGACTGTTGACTTTTGCTAAACCCTAATGAGAATAAGAAATATGATTAATGATAATATTAATTAAGTATTATTGTGTCATGGTTGGGATGAAGGGTTGACTTTGTTGACTTGTTGACTTTGTTGACTAGGTTGGACTAGTTGACCACCATCATTACAATGGCTATCATTTCATGGCAAAAACTTTTGCTTGCTTGTTTCTTTTTTGCAAAATGAGTGCATGAAATGATATGGCCATTTTGACTTGAACCATCACATAATACTCAATTACTATTATGGGTTATGATTATTTTGGATTATGAGAGCAAGGATGGCAAAAAGTCTTGCTCATTCTTTCATTTCCTTTCTCTCTCATGCTTGAGCTCTCCCTCTTCCTCTTGCTCTCTCTCTCTAGTCTATGGTTCACTTGTCTCATATGTTGAGAAGCAAGAACCATAGAGATAAAACCCAACACACTCCTCTACTCATCCTAGTTCACAAGGTTTAGCAAACCAAGTGTTCTAGTTTCTTCTAGTTTGAAGTGAAGCCAAAGGTAGAAGCTTTCAGGTGGATCAATCTTCGGCACAAAGAGACGACGAGGAGAGAACCATCCGACCACCACAAGGAGACCAAGAGAAGGAGTTCAAGTTAAGGTATAACCCCTAACCGAGTAGGTAAAACTCTTGTTAGGATTGTTAGATAGTTGTTTAACAAAGATCCGTATTTTGAGTCCATGTTACCATCAAAAGAAAAATCGTTTTTCATCATTTCCGCACGCCCGTAAGTACCGAGAGAGGTAACGTGGACTTACAGTGGTATCAGAGCCTAGTTAAACACTATCTAACATGTTAGCAAAGTAACTAGAAGTTCGATCGGAGAAAAAGTCGCGAAACATGCCCGAAAAATCAAGTTTCTGCCGATTCTGTTTTCTGTACAAAAATAATAAATCTTACACTAAAAATCGGCTCAGGCTTTTTAGAACACACTGTAGAAAAATGGTCCATCGACTCAGTCAAAGAGCCGCGGATCCGCGGCCGAGTTGACTCTGCCGTGGGCGATTTTTCCTGCAGTTTGTTCAGTGGGGTGTTTTGGGATTTTTACAATATGTTTTTTCTGTCCAGATTTTCCAGAAAGCAAAATTTTTTTTTGGGGCCTAAAAATCTGTATTTTGATCGAACTTCTAAAGATTTAAGCTAACGGGTTATATCTGTGATGTGATATATGTATTGAACGTCTGCTAATCACTATACGTCGATTAGTGGGGGTTATACATATCTGTGATCTGTAATGTTGATGGTATGTGTATATGAATTCATTGGATTGTCGCGGATGAATAGCCGGGGGTTGTGAGATGAGAGTTTTCTTTTTTCTTTTAATTCATGTAATTTGTAATTGATGTAATATTATTTATATGGCCGCACAACCGGGATGGGGTTGTAGCCATCATTGTATAATTTCTTTTACTGTTTTTGCTCCTAGGATAGACCCATGGTGGGGTGCACAAACTACCGGGTATCTCGAAATGCCGAGTGGCCTACTCACGGTGTTGAGGGAGGTTGCTTCGCTTTGGGTACTTGGCGGGTAGTTTGCCGCACCCGTAGAGGTCTAGGGTGGGGTCTTGGCTATTCATCGCGACTGTGTAATCCGCTCTTCGTTACAGGCTCGTACGGATTGCGGATTCCTAGTATATCCAATGTGTTCATCTGTGATCTGGAATGGCTATCATTGCATGTGATGAATATGTATATCTATATATGATATCTATTTAGGCGTTGCTTATGTTTTGCATCCGCGCTAGTCCAGCCCCCGCTCTGTCGTTAGTTAAGTAACCTAACGGGTAATGACGGGGCCCTGTGGCGAATGCGGATGGCACAAGCGTACGTCATATTTTCGTTGTTTTCTTCAATGGTAGGATTAAATGATGGGACGCATTAAATTAATGCAAGAAAATAAACCAAAGTTGAGTCGTTGGAACACTTTCAAAACCACTCGGTTTTCTTTCCAAAAACAACTTTTAAACGCGGAGCTTAAGCCACTCCTTTTAAAAGCTATCTCGTTCCATCGACTATATCAAGTTCACTACGTTCACGGTTTCGCCAAAACCATCCGTGGCCCTCCATCATATCAGTTAAATATTCGGTAGTATTCAAGCTATGTATTTTGACCTCACGCCAAGGCATAGTGATTGGTAGCTGCCGGATATTTATCTGTTGTATAGATAGAATGCGTTGGTCTGAGACAGTCGTACTGCCATTTTGGCCTACGTCAAGGGTAGGTACGGGTGGGTTCAAATTAACCTGGATAATGATGGGAAGAACTTGACATGTGACTTATGACATTTTGACCTCACGCCAAGGTCATAAGAGCATGGGGCAAAAATCCACATCGGGAGTTTCAAAAGAACTGAAACTTGCTAGCGCTGCATACCATTTGGAGTGTGATGATTCTGGTAGGATTCCTTCAGTTTTGTCACGCAATGATATTTGGATCCCGATCCTACTGTGAGTATATGCTACTCCTCGGGAAATTTCTCACTTAACGATCAATGCTATAAACCAAGTAGGTGTCTAGAAAGGTGTTAGCGGGGCTACGCCCACAGAGAAAAGAGGTTATTTAATTAAGGAACTTCGCAAAAGCGTTGGAAAACCTCCCTCGAAGTACCGACACTAGCCTGGCTGAACGGTTAAGCAAGTATTGTACGGTGAGATTGATCCTGACTAATTCTTCCTTTTTGGTTTGAGGAGGGATTCGAGAGACAGTGGGAGCCATCCTGTTTAGACAATTTAAAAACCACTCTAAACTTGCAAGAGCATCATGCTAAAGTATTTCTTCTCTCTCTCCTAATTGCAGCGACCAAACATCATGACTGGACTTAAGTTACTACTAGATAAAAACATACTGATAGGGCCAAACTACAAAGATTGGCTCAGGAATGTCAAAATGGTAATCACTTATGACAAGTTGGGGTATCTCCTTACCACAAAAGCTCCCCCTGTCCCAGGTCCCAAAACCAGCGTCGCGGATACGGAAATCCGTAAGACCTGGGAAATCGATTGCACGAAGGCCAAGTGCCTCGTGCTTGCCTCTATGGACAATGAACATCAGAGGAGGCACGAGAATATGGACCTTGAATCCATATTTGTCCATACAAAAGAACTGTATGGAGAGCAATCTCGTATCCCCAGATACGAAGTCTCGAAAAAGCTGTTTTCGGCGAGATTGGCCGTCGGATCATCGGTAGCGGAACACGTGCTTAAGATGATTGGCTTCATTGAGGAGCTCGCGGACCTTGGGACCACGTTAAAGAACGAGCTTTACACGGACTTGATTCTCCAATCCCTTCCTTTCACTTGCGCCTAGTTTATCCTGAACTTCAACTTACAAGAAAAAGAAGTTGAACTTTCAGAACTCCTCAACATGCTGAGGAGTGCAGAGGGCACCCTACAGAAAGGTAGGAAAACATCCACTTTGTTTGTAGGAGGATCTTCCTAGGTCCAAAGCGAAAGCCAAGGGAAAGAAGAAGAAAGCCCCCGCCAAACCAAGGGGCGGTGTTAGTAAAGTGGATACGAGGGGAAAGACAAAGGCAACAAAGGTAGCGGGAAAGCTTGTGGGAAAAGAAGAATGCTTTTACTGTCATAAGAGTGGACACTGGAAAAAGGATTGCAGGGCTTGGAAGGCCAGAACTCAGGATCTGAAGCAAGTTGCGGCTTCAGCTTCAGGTGTGTATGTTATTGAAAACTGTCTATCAATAAACTTTACATCCTGGGTATTGGATACCGGATCAGGATCTCATATCTGTAATTCTTTACAGGCACTGAGAAGGCGTAGGGTTTTGAAGGCAGGTGATATGACCCTCAGAGTTGCAAACGGAGCTGGCATGGATGCTGAGTCCGTGGGGGACTATCACCTGGGGTTGTCAGATGGACACGTTTTGGTTTTGCGTAATTGCTATTTTGTACCCAATGCAACTTGTAATATCATTTCTGTATCTTTATTATCTAAAGAAGGTTATGAATTTGCATTTGTAAGCAATGTTGTGAACATTCACCTTAATCAAGTTCTGATTGGATCAGGTCCATTAAGCAATGGTATATACGTATTAAAGCAACCACGGATTATCAATGTCCAGAATACACACAAAAGAAAGTCTCCGGAAACAAACCAGGCTTTCTTATGGCATTGTAGACTGGGTCACATCAATGAGAGAAGGTTGACGAAATTACATACAGAAGGATATTTGAATCCGTTCGAATATCAATCGTATGCCACTTGTCAATCCCGTCTCAAAGGAAAGATGACAAAGACTCCGTTCACTGGACACGGAGTAAGAGCGAGCGAGCTCTTGGGACTCGTACACAGCGACATGTGCGGTCCAATGTCTACGCATGCACGAAGCGGTTATTCTTACTTCATTACTTTTAAAGATGACTTTTCAAGGTACGGATATGTCTTCTTAATGAAACATAAATCCGAAGCCTTTGGAAAATTCCAGGAATATAAGAATGAAGTAGAAAAACAAATAGGCAAAAGTATCAAGACACTAAGATCTGATCGAGGTGGTGAATACTTGAGTGCCGAGTTCCTGGATTACCTAAAAGAGAATGGAATTCTCTCTCAGCTTACTCCTCCATACACTCCGCAACATAACGGTGTATCGGAGAGACGGAACCGAACCCTATTGGATATGGTATAGTCCATGATGAGTAACGCTGAGTTATCGCGATCATTCTGGGGATATGCGCTAGAATCAGCTGCATACCTTTTGAACCAAGTTTCAACTAAGACTGTGCCTACCACACCATATGAGATATGGAGTGTGAAGAAACCCTATCTTCAATATATGAAGATCTGGGGATGTTCAGCTTTTGTCAAAAGCAGCATGCGGACAAACTCGAGGCACGCTCAGTACTGTGCAAGTTTGTGGGATACCCAAAGAACTCCAGGGGGTATCTCTTCTATTACGCAGAGGAACAAAAGATCATTGTTTCTCGTAATGCCCATTTTCTGGAACACCAGTTCTTAGAAAAGGAAATTAGTGGGAGCAAAATAGAACTGGAAGAAATTCCAGAACCACAGACTATTACTGAAAGATTAGTAGAACCAGAGGGTTCAAAAGAACATGACATTCCTACGCCGCTCCGCAAGAGTAGTAGGCAGTCTCATTCGCCCGAGAGATACTACGGTTTTCTCATAGACGGGGATAGAGAGGATTGCATTATTGATTATGATGAGCCGACTAGCTTCCAGCAGGCCATTCAGAGCGTTGACTCGGTAAAATGGCTGGATGCAATGCGGACCGAAATGGAGTCCATGTACACCAACAAAGTATGGACGTTGGACGTTGCTCCAGATGGGGTAAAACCCGTAGGATGCAAGTGGATTTTCAAAAGGAAGATTGGTGTAGATGGACAGGTTGAGACCTATAAGGCTAGAATTGTTGCAAAAGGTTTTCGTCAAAGACCTGGTTTAAACTATGACGAAACCTTTTCTCCAGTGGCTATGCTGAAATCCATTCGGATCCTTCTTGCCATTGCTTCCTTCCACGATTATGAGATTTGGCAGATGGACGTAAAGACCGCTTTTCTGAATGGAAATTTAGAGGAGTGTGTCTATAAGGAACAGCCAGAGGGTTTCATTAAGAGTGGGAGCAGCGGAAAGGTGTGCAAGTTGCTTAAGTCCATCTATGGACTAAAGCAGGCATCGCGGAGTTGGAACATCTGTTTTGATGAGACGGTCAAAGAATTTGGCTTTATCAAAAATCCAGATGAACCATGCATCTATAGTAGATTTGTAGCAAGAACTGTCATATTCCTCGTATTGTACGTGGATGACATTCTTTTGATAGGAAATGACATTCCTATGCTACAATCTGTCAAAAGGTTCTTGTCACACAGGTTCTCCATGAAAGACATGGGTGATGCCTCGTACATTCTGCGGATCCGGATCTTTCGTGACAGATCCAAGAGGATATTAGGACTTTCACAGTCCAGGTACATCGACACCATACTGAAAAGATTCAGTATGGAAGATTCCGACCGCGGTAATCTACCGGCTTGTCACGGGATCACCCTCTCCAAAGAGATGTCTCCCAAGACTGATTTGGAAAGGGACCGCATGTCTATTATACCCTACGCTTCTGCGGTAGGCTCTATAATGTATGCGATGTTGTGTACCAGACCAGACGTAGCTTATGCACTGAGTGTGGTAAGCCGGTATCAGTCAAACCCTGGGGAGAAGCACTGGATAGCGGTAAAGAACATTCTCAAGTACCTGAGAAGGACTAAGGAGATGTTCTTGGTGTATGGCGAAAAAGACCTCCAGATCGAGGCCTTTGCTGACAACAGCTTCCAGAGTGACACGGATGATTCCAAGTCCATGTCGGGTTATGTCTTTACCCTCAATGGAGGGACGGTGTGTTGGAAGAGTTCCAAACAGGAAACCGCTGCTGACTCGACGATGGAAGCGGAATATATCGCTGCTGCAGATGCCGCAAAAGAAGCCGTCTGGATAAGGAAGTTCTTGACAGAACTTCAGGTGGTTCCGTCCATTGTTGATCCAATACCTCTGTATTGCGACAACAATGGGGCTATAGCTTTAGCGAAGGAACCCAGGTCCCATCAGAGATCCAAACACATCTTGAGGCGGTATCACCAGATCAGGGAGATCGTGGGTCGCCAGGAGATCGAGGTTCGGAGAGTTGCTACAGAAGATAACACTGCTGATCTATTCACAAAGTCCTTACCCCAGACTCAGTTCGAGCGGCTGATCGATATGATAGGTCTTCGATACGCCAGTACATGGCCTTAGTGCAAGTGGGAGATTGTTAGTGTATATGCCCTAGAGGCCATTACTGTATCATACTAGTTTGTATATTACTTAATGGAAGCTTGGGATATTCACCTTGTATAGACAATCTTGCTCAAAATAGTAGTATGCTATTTGGTTTGTTTCTGCTTTAATGTGTACATGTATTTATTTTAGTATATCACCTATACACATTAGTGGAGCCTTTAGGATCTTTGCTTGATTACCAGCGTTGTGATGGCAGTCACACTCGTGGGGGCTGGGTAATCCACAAGCACATCCTTATGCAGGTCCCTAGTCGTAAGACTATCGAGACAGGGCATCGATACTCCGGAGTAGACTAGCGTATGCGCTTCTCATCCCATCAGGGGAGACGGTCTGTCCCACAGCCGTCAGTACGTCGTACTTGAGATAGTATGCGGGTGCTCTTTAGGTTACGAGTACACTGGACATGACTCGTGGGGAACTGTTGGTTGGTACTATACCTATCGTCAGTTATCAGTTCCCAGGTGACATGAGTACAGCTTAGTCCGTTGACTTGACACTGTCACTTCTCCTCGAGTGTTTTCCCACTGTACTTAGATTACTACCCTACCACGGCTCAAAGGAGTCGTGCAAACAGGTAGTAGTTGGGTGCAGTCCCGAAGCACTTGGAGGCAGTGAAGGATAGACAGGATTCGTCTCACCCGGTATTGGGGGTTGATATCGCGCTGTGTCTAGGAGATCCATTACACAAAGTCCCTGGCCAGGGCAAGCGAGATATACTGGTAGGTTTCCAGCGTTATCTCAGGGTGTTCTGGGCTACACTCCGACACGACTTGTACCGCTATTAGGGGACTGACGTTTACCGCCCCCTAGGCCCGCCATGCGATGTTCTCAGACGAACAGACCGGACTGTACGTAGATTGTCACATTCAGGCTTAGTAGGAGTTCAGATGGGTTTCACCTCGTCCGTCTTCTTATCGGCATCTACCTGGGGACCGTTACGCACAGCTAGTGCCGCTTACGGTTTGTGGTTAAACCCACTGCCAGCGTAGTGCCGAGTCTTTAGAGTCCCACACAGAAAGCTATTCGCTTTTAGGCAAAAGAGTAGAGGTCGCATGGTTTTGCGACAAGGTTCGGTCACATCCGTGCACTTGTGCACGTTTAGTGTCCGGACAGTTTACACTAGCAGGCTTTGGTTTAAGCCAGATCTTAGTGTACGTTTTGGGATTGGTTTTATCTCGCTTGTATTCGTGTTCCTCGGAACGCGGATGCGGGTGCGTATGCACAGTTGACAGAGAGACAGAGGCAGAGGATTCTCATTAGGGTTGTTGACTGTTGACTGTTGACTTTTGCTAAACCCTAATGAGAATAAGAAATATGATTAATGATAATATTAATTAATTATTATTGTGTCATGGTTGGGATGAAGGGTTGACTTTGTTGACTTGTTGACTTTGTTGACCGGTTGACTAGGTTGGACTAGTTGACCACCATCATTACAATGGCTATCATTTCATGGCAAAGACTTTTGCTTGCTTGTTTCTTTTTTGCAAAATGAGTGCATGAAATGATATGGCCATTTTGACTTGAACCATCACATAATACTCAATTACTATTATGGGTTATGATTATTTTGGATTATGAGAGCAAGGATGGCAAAAAGTCTTGCTCATTCTTTCATTTCCTTTCTCTCTCATGCTTGAGCTCTCCTCTTCCTCTTGCTCTCTCTCTAGTCTATGGTTCACTTGTCTCATGTGTTGAAAAGCAAGAACCATAGAGATAAAACCCAAAACACTCCTCTACTCATCCTAGTTCACAAGGTTTAGCAAACCAAGTGTTCTAGTTTCTTCTAGTTTGAAGTGAAGCCAAAGGTAGAAGCTTTCAGGTGGATCCATCTTCGGCACAAAGAGACGACGAGGAGAGAACCATCCGACCACCATAAGGAGACCAAGAGAAGGAGTTCAAGTTAAGGTATAACCCCTAACCGAGTAGGTAAAACTCTTGTTAGGATTGTTAGATAGTTGTTTAACAAAGATCTGTATTTTGAGTCCATGTTACCACCAAAAGAAAAATCGTTTTTCATCATTTCCGCAAGCCCGTAAGTATCGGGAGAGGTAACGTGGACTTACAGAGTTTGGGTAGAGAGTCCGGTTTGCTTGATCAGCCGCTTGGTTTGACCACTCCTGTGGGAGAGTCGTTTGTTGCTAGGCACGTGTTCCGATCCTGTGTTGTCCGTATTGACGAGAGAGAGTTGCCTGTCGACTTGATCCTTCTTGAGATGTTGGACTTCAACGTTCTTTTGGGCATGGATTGGTTAGCCACGTGTTATGCATCTGTGGACTTCCGCGAGAAGACAGTTAGATTTTGTTTTCCCGGCGAGTTGGCTTTTGTTGTGCAGGGGGACCGTGGCGCCGCCCCTCACAATTTGATTTCTTCTCTTCACGCTGGACAGATTTTGAGGAAGGGATGTCAGGGATTTCTAGCCTATGTTTGCGATACTAGAGCTACAGATGTTCCGTTGGACCAGGTTCCGATTGCTTGTGAGTTCCCTGATGTCTTCCCTGACGAGCTTCCTGGGCTACCGCCTGAGCGCGATATTGCAATCTGTATTGATTTGATTCCAAACACGGGGCCTATTTCTATACCTCCTTATCGGATGGCCCCGGCGGAGCTTAGAGAGTTGAAGGGTCAGTTGCAAGATTTGCTGGATAAGGGACTTATTCGACCCAGTGTGTCTCCTTGGGGTGCTCCGGTCCTGTTTGTCAAGAAGAAGAACGGCAGTTTGCGTTTGTGTATCGACTACCGCCAGCTGAATAGGGTTACTGTGCGGAACAGATATCCTTTGCCACACATCGATGACTTGTTCAACCAGCTTCAGGGTGCAGGATATTTTTCGAGGATCGACTTGCGATCAGGATACCATCAGCTGCGGGTTCGACAGGAGGATATACCGAGGACAGCTTTCCGCGCGCGCTACGGCCATTATGAGTTTTTGGTGATGTAGTTCGGACTCACCAACGCCCCAGCAGCATTCATGGAATTGATGAACTATATTTTCAGGCCGTATCTTGACTTGTTCATCATCGTATTCATTGACGATATTTTTGTGTATTCCCAGAGCCGAGAGGAGCACAAGCAGCACCTGCGGATCATACTGCAGACTTTGAAGGAGCACCAGCTTTTCGCAAAATTCTCCAAGTGCGCATTCTGGCTTGACAGCATAGACTTCTTGGGTCACGTGATTACATGAAATGGTATATGTATGGACCCGAAGAAGATCGAAGCCGTTCAGCGTTGGCCCAGACCGACATCAGTTACTGAGATCCGCAGCATTCTAGGACTGGCTGGCTACTACAGGCGATTTGTACAGGACTTCTCCCGTATTGCTGCACCTTTGACCGGGTTGACCCGGAAGGGAGTTCCTTTCGATTGGACGGAGGAGTGCGAGCATAGCTTTCAGCAGCTACGGACTTGTTTGACTACGGCGCCGGTGTTATCATTGCCTTCAGGATCAGGCGGATTTGTGGTCTATTGTGATACTTCTTGAGTGGGGTTAGGGTGCGTATTGATGCAGCATGACAGGGTGATCGCGTATGCTTCACGGCAGTTGAAGAGACATGAATAGAACTACCCCACTCACGATTTAGAGATGGCTGCAGTGGTCTTTGCACTCAAGATCTGGCGACATTACCTATACGGCGAGTTGTGCCAGATATTCACTGATCACAAGAGCTTAAAGTATATATTTCAGCAGTGAGACCTGAATCTCAGACAGCGCCATTGGATGGAACTAGTAAAGGACTACGATTGCGAAATCTTGTATCACCCGGGCAATGCTAATGTAGTGGCGGATGCTTTGAGCAGGAAGACCGAGGGTAGTCTATCTTGTTTGAGCGCAGTGCAGAGGCAGTCGTCGGCAGATTGGCAGATTTTATGCGACAGCCGAGTGCAGTTCGAGTTTACGCCGATCGGGGGACAGCTTGCGCATGTTCGTGCACGCCTACAGTTGCTTGACCGTATACATGAGGCACAGTACAGTGATAACCGTTGTTCAGAGATCATGGCACAGATTGGACAGGGCAGACTTTCCGAGTTCGTGATTGATGATCAGGGGATACTGCGATTTGGGACTAGACTGTGTGTACCAGATGCTGAGGGACTGCGGCGTGAGATTCTTGAGGAGGCACATCGATCGGTGTATAGTGTTCATCCGGGTTCCACCAAAATGTACCATGATATGAGAGACGTTTACTGGTGGGAGGGAATGAAGAGGGACATCACAGACTTCGTGTCGAGATACCTGACATGTCAGCAAGTCAAGGTCGAGCACCAGAGGCCAGCGGGAGAGCTACAGCCGTTACCCATCCCGGAGTGGAAATGGGAGCAGATTTCTATGGATTTCGTTGTGGGTCTACCCAGGACTAGGCGAGGGTATGACTCCATTTGGGTGATCGTGGATCGATTGACGAAAGCGGCTCACTTCCTGCCGGTGAAGACGACTTTCGGATTTGCTCAGTATGCCCAGATATACATCGACGAGATTATACGACTGCATGGAGTCCCGACATGTATCGTGTCCGACCGAGGCACCCAATTTACCAGCCGACTATGGCAGAGGCTTCAGGAGGCTTTGGGCACCCGCTTGAGTTTCAGCACAGCATTTCATCCGCAGACCGACGGCCAGTCAGAGCGGACTATTCAGACTCTCGAGGACATGCTCCGAGCGTGTGTTTTAGACTTTGGTGGTAGCTGGGATCATCATTTACCCTTGGTGGAGTTCACCTACAACAATAGTTTCCAGGATACTATTCAAATAGCACCTTTCGAGGCTTTGTATGGGAGGAGATGTAGATCGCCCTTCTGTTGGGCAGAGCTCAGTGAGAGCAGTATCTTGGGGCCGTAGATCATACAGAAGACGACCGAGAAGATATAGCTGATTCAAGATAGAATGAAGACAGCTCAGAGCAGGCAGAAATCGTATGCTGACAGACGCCGCCGCAGACTAGAGTTCGCAGTTGGCGATCACATTTTTCTGAGGGTCTCTCCGATAAAGGGAGTGATGAGGTTTGGACGGAAGGGGAAGCTTAGCCACAGATTCATAGGTCCCTTCGAGATCCTCGAGCGTGTGGGCGCAGTAGCATATCGTTTGGCTCTTCCATCCGACTTCCGAGATGTTCATCCCGTATTCCACGTGTCGATACTTCGCAGATACCTGCATGACCCTTTGTACATGATTCAACATCAGACCGTTCAGCTCGAGCGTGATCTTTCGTTCACCGAGCAGCCAGTCGTAATATTGGATCGGCAGGTGAAGAAACTTCGATCGAAGGTCTTGCCATCTGTGAAGGTGCTTTGGCGCAGCCCAAATGGTGAAGAGATCACTTGGGAGGCCAAGGGCGAGATGCGGAAGAAATTCCCTCATCTCTTTGAAGGTATGCGTAGCTATATTTTTTTTTTTTAAATTCGGGGACGAATTTCTTTAAGGGGGGAAGATTGTAACACCTTAGGATGTGATTAGTAGCTAATTATATTCTAAAGTATGGTTTTTAATAAAAAGTTTACCAAATCGATTTTTAAATATTTTATCAAATTTAATGAATATTTTATCAGAATTTATTTAGGCTTGCACACACATGTGCATGTAAACTAGGGTTAAAATTAGGGTTAGACCATGATTAGCAACCATGGTGGATTAATCCATTTTCCTTAAGCTAATTTAAAATTTGAATTAAGTGTTTTGGGTTAATTGTTTTATTAAATGAAAATGATTTGAATTATGGTTGACTTGGAGAGAGAGGGGGAGAATGGGCATCATGGCATGAGCCCATGCTTGCATTTAATGAAGAGAGAGAGGTGGGGTCGACTAGTTAGACTCCCATTTCTTTGCTTACTTCACTCTTTTCTTTCTCACAACACTCTCTCACTATCACCCACACACACAAGCAGCAGCAACAGCAGAAGAAGCAGCAGGAGCATCAGCAGCATCAGCAAGCAACAACAACAACAACCAGTAGCAACAGCAGCAGCCCAAGCAACAACAGCACAAGCAGCAGCATGCACACATATATTGATATCTCCCTACTTGCGCACATGCACACTGTATATTCATACTAGTGCACACATATATTGATATCTTCATACTTGCGCACATGCACACTGTATATTCATACTAGTGCACACATATATTGATATCTTCATACTTGCGCACATGCACACTGTATATTCATAGTAGTGCACATATTATTTGATATATCCATACTTGCACACATGCACACTGTATATTCATATTAGTGCATACATCTTTGATATATCCATACTTGCGCGCATGCACACTATACATTCATATTAGTGCATACATTCATTGATATATCCCTACTTGCGCACATGCACACTGTATATTCATAGTAGTGCTACACTCATATTCGCGTATATATCCATTTGCACATCCATACCTACATACATACATATGTTACATACATGGATGATATTGACTTGATTTCAAGAAAATAGGGACCGCATGAGATATTTTCAAAACTGGATTCTTTTAAAAGAGCGGTTTTCCCTTTTTACTTTTAGTGTCATACGACACATTGCATGGATTTACGCATTGAGTTTGGATTTATAGGATTTCTGGATTTGAGAACCGTGGTATTATTTTAAGAAAATACGCAATGTTTTAAAAACCCAGTTTCTCTTGATATGATATTTCAGTGCGTCCACCATGAGTTTTCTCGGTTCCAGAGAGCTTGTGTGAGTATACCCGATTCAAGAAGTGGTGGGCACCGATTGCGGGTACATGGTGGACCCGGTATGGTACCCCGGGGCAAGAAGACTTGTATTGTTAGACGGTGAGCCCGGCGGAGGGACTACTACCTACCGGTGATTGGTTGGACCTGGCGGTTATCCGGAGGATACTAACCAGAGCTGAGAGATGGATACGGGCCGACCCGTACTGCCGGGGCCGAAAGCCGATTCCGCAGACGTAGCCCGTGGGCGGATCCGGACTGACGGAGCCCGATACTTGAGGATTTGCGTGTCGATTCTGGACACGATTATTTTATGATATTTCGAGTACCGATGTTGGGCACTCACGATTCTATGAGATTTACAGGATTTGAGGGCTGATTAGAGTGACGGTGCCTGAGTTTTACTGGGATTTGGGTGTATTGAAGGACACCGGTTATTTTCCACGTTGACATTCCGTGTAGATGTTATTTATCCCCATGCTCAGCATTCAGTGTTGTACATCTCATCCTGTATCTGTAGTACCTGATAGAGTACACTTGCTATGCACGATTATTGCATACCCTGCTCATCCTATATAGATGTTATTAGATTGCATTTGCTATGCATGATTATTGCATACCCTGCTCATCATATAGAGATGTTACTAGATTGCACTTGATGCATGATTATTGCACATCCAGCTCATCATTTAGATGTTATCTGTTGGTATAGGTTAGAGTATCGCAGTACGTGCATACTCGCGATTACCTTTATATGTTATCTACTATTCACGAGTTGGCAACTCACCCCCGTTGTTCCACAATGATTGCAGGTTGCCCCTCAGAGTAGTCGCGGCAGGCTGCTTTCTTGCATCTTTTGATACGGATACCATTGCAGTTGGCGCATGAGCCCTTTTGTTGATAGGTGGGTTTTTGCGGTATTCGTTTATTTTCCAGTTGTATACACTGTTGTATCTAGTACTCTCCATCTACTACTTATGTATTGACTTAGAGACCAGTTGTGAGGATGATGTATATTATTTTGTACTCTGGTGTCGAGCTCGTTGTGAGCCGACTTTATTTATGCAGTTTTATATTTCATGTTGTCTTCACTTATTTTTACTCATTCTTCGCTACGGCGTCGTATATTATTATTGTGGTGATTGTTTCCGTTGTTGGGCATGATTTCTCATGTTTGGGATGCTTTATTCTTATTGTATATCATTTTACTCATATTGTGTCTTGTACCCGATTTCGGGGCTAGTTTTTACAAAGAAAATGCTGCCAAAATTTTTAAGAAAATAACTTGAACTTTACAGAATTTTACTAAATTACTTAAGGTTTTCTAAACGTTTTAAAAAATGTTTCTATTAAATGTTTTAACACTTATTAATTTTAATGGTTTTGATTTCTGGGTTTCGGCTTACTTAGTCGTATTACGCCTGTAGACGTTACGTGGTTAAGTGCCGGTCACGGGACGAACTTTGGGTCGTGACAATCATGTTGTGTGTTTCTTCTCTCTCTCCTAATTGCTGCAACCACAATGACCGTACTTAGGTTACTGTTGGATAATAATAAATTGACTGGGCCAAACTATAAAGATTAGCTAAGGAATATCCAGATGGCTATTACCTATAACAAGCTGGGCTACCTCCTTACTGACGAAGCTCTCGCCGTCCTAGGTCCAGATTCCACTGTCGCGGATGTTGATATCTGTAAAACATGGGAAAAGGATTGTGCGAGAGCCAAGTGCCTCGTGTTAGCCTCAATGGATTATGAACACCAGAGGCAGCACGAGAAGATGGACTTAGCTTCCATCTTCTTCCATACCAAAGTTTTATATGGAGAGCAATCTCGTATCACAAGATATGAGACCTCGAAGAAATTGTTTCAGGCGAGGTTAGCTGTCGGGTCATCTGTAGGGGACCACGTCCTTAGGATAATTAGCTATATTAAAGAGCTCGTGGAACTTAGGACCACGTTGGAGAATGATTTATTTACTGACTTGATTCTACAGTCGCTCCCCTCCGCCTACACCCAGTTTATCTTGAATTTCAACATTCAAGGGAAGGAATTTTCACTTCCAGAACTCTTAAACATGTTGAGGAGCGATGAGGGAACCCTGCAGGAATCCAGGGAAACACCCATTCTGCTCATTGGGGAATCTTCCTCCTCTAGATCCAAGGCGAAAGCCAAGGGAGAGAATAAGAAGGCCTCCACCAAGCCGATAAGCAGTGTCAGTAAGGTAGAGAGAAAGGACAGGGCAAAAGTTTCAGGGCTAACAGTAGGAAAGGAGGAATGTTTCTGTTGTCACAGGAAAGGGCATTGGCAGAAGGAATGCAGAGCTTGGAAAGACAGAAACCAGGATTCGAAACACGTTTTGGCTTCGGCTTCAAGTGTGTTTATGATTGAAAATTGTCTGTCAATTAACTCTACTTCCTGGATACTAGATACCGGATTAAGATCTCATATCTGTAATTCATTACAGACTTTGAGAAACCGTAGAGTTATTAAGGCAGGGGATATGACTCTCAGAGTTGCTAACGGAATGAGCATGGAAGATGTATCCGTAGGGGAATATCACCTAGGATTGACAAGTGGGCAGATTTTGATTTTGCGTAACTGTTTGTGTGTACTTAGTCTGGCTTGCAATATCATCTCTATATCTTTACTTTCTAAAGAAGGTTATGATTTTACATTTGTAAGTGATATTATCAACATCCACCTAAATCAAGCTTTGATTGGGTCAGTTACACTAGATAACGGTATATACATATTAAATCGAGCTCAGGTTTTCAACGTTCAGAACACACTTAAAAGAAAGTCTCCAGAATTAAATCAGGCTTTCTTATGGTATTGTAGACTAGGTCACATCAATGAAACACGGTTGACAAAGTTACATAAAAAGGATATTTAGATCCATTCGAATATCAGTCCTATGCAACTTGTCAATCATATCTCAAAGGAATGATGACAAAGACTCCGTTCACTGGACACGGAGAAAGAGCCGCTGAGCTCTTGGGACTCATATACAGCGACGTGTGTGGTCCAATGTCTACACATGCAAGAAGTGGTTATTCCTATTTCATTACTTTTACGGATGATTTCTTAAGGTATGGACATATATTCTTGATGAAACATAAATCCGAGGCCTTTGAGAAATTCTGGGAATATAAGAATGAAGTGGAAAAGCAAACCGGCAAAACTATCAAGACACTTACATCTGATCGAGGTGGTGAATACTTAAGTGCCGAGTTCCTGGATTACTTAAAAGAGAATGGAATTCTCTCTCAGCTTACTCCTCCATACACACCTCATCACAACGGTGTATCGGAAAGGAGGAACCGAACCTTATTGGATATGGTATGTTCCATGATGAGTAATGCTGAGTTACCGTGATCCTTCTGGGGTTATGCACTAGAGTCAGCTTCATATATTTTGAACAAGGTGTTAGGAATATGTATGCCCTAGAGGCCATTATTGTATGATATAGTGGATGATTGGACATATATATAGAGGGCTTTCTTGCTCGACATGATAGTATGCTATCTGGTTGCTCTTTATCTTAACATGTACACTAGTATTATTATACTGTCTCTCTGATACATATTGATAAAGCCCTTAGGATGTTGACTTGACTACCATGACTATGATGCAGATCATATTAGTGGGGCTTGTGTAGTCCATAAGCACATCCTTTAACAGTTCCTAGTCGAGGGGATATCGAGACAGGGTATCGATATTCTAGAGTAGACTAGTGTGTACGTTTCTTAACCCTGTATGGGGCGATGGTTGATTCCACGGCCATTGTGTTTGACATCAAAGATTTTACACAGGTGCTCATTAGAAAATGGGCACACCAAATAGGACTCGCCGAGAACTCCTAGTTGGTACCATACCTATCGTCAGATAGTAGTTTTCTGGTGACACTTATACAGGTTAGTCTGTAGACCCGAGATCGTCATAGTGTTTTGTGTGGTTCCCACCGTGATTTGATTTTTTCCCTACCACGGCTTAAAGGAGTCGTGCAACAGGTGGATTTTGGGTACAGTCCCGAGTTACATGGAGGCAGTGAGCGATAGGAGGGGTTTTGTCTCTCCCGGTATAGGGAGTTGATGTTGCACTATGCTCGATTGCCTATAACAGCAAGTCCCTAGCTAGGGCTGACGAGATTTACTGGTAATTGTTATAAGTAGTTTCTCGAACGGTTATAGGCCACACATCGGCATGACTTATCAAGTTACTGGGGTCTGACGATTCTACCCCTAGACTCGATATACGACATATCAGACGAAGAGACCGGACTGTACGATAAGTGTTGCTTACAGGATTTGCGGGAGTTTGGACAAGCTTGCTTGTTGATTTTCTATTCGCTCAATACCTGGATAGCCGTTACATCCAGCTAATACCGCTGGCGGCTTATGGGTGGTTGATGTGATCATTACCTACTGTTGGCGTATTGACGAGTCTTTAGAGTCCCACACAGAGGTTACCTAGCTCAAACGAAATAAAGTAGGGCCCATATGCTGTGCGGGAGCTTGATTAAATACAAGTATGTGATACTGTATTCTAATCTCGCGATATTTGATATCGGTTAGGTTATGAGATATAACCAGATTATTGAATGAAGTGTTGATTCAATGATTTGTTTTCTATATATATATATATATATATATATATAACCGGATTATTGAATCAAGTGTTGATTTAATAATTTGACATATATTTATATTTAATATATTTATATATTAACTAATATTATTGCTCACTTATGAATAATTCTTCTCTTAATATATAATTGTGTGTGTGTGTGTGTGTATTAGATTATGTATCATGGTTGATGATATATAGAACATGGGTGTATGAGAGTTACACTAGAGCCAAGGATAATATTAGGTGATTTATTTTAAAGTGAAATAAAAATTAGTGGATAATGAGTATGACTTAGATGCTTGTAGAAGTATGTAGAAGCCATGACTCATTCCACTAATTTTTTTCACTTTAGATATTTTCTTACCCAACCATTTTTATGTTTAGCCCATGATTAACTCTCTCATTCATCACTTGAGATATTTTCTTCATCCAAGTTCATCTTCTTCCTCTCTAGTTTTTCTTGAGTTGGAAAAGAAAAAAGAGAAATAGATTTTTAAAGTGAGCAAAATTCCTACTTCATCAACCTACACTTTACTAGCCCTTTAGTTTAGGTTGTTTGCTTCACTAATTCCTTGATTAGTGAAGAGATAGCTTGAGTTGGAAAAACTTCAAGGTGGATCATCTTTGGACTCGAAGACGACGAAGCAAGCTCGTTCCTTTCACCAAGTGGAGCCTAATAAGAGTTCTAAGGACTACTACTTAGAGTTTAGGGACTACTACTTGGAGTTATAGAAGTGAAGGACTTGATTTACAAAGGTTGTAACACTCTTCACTTAGTATAGGACTTGTTTTCTTTCTTAGCAAACCCTAATTCTCTAATTCGATTCTTGGTTAGTGTTGCTTAGGCCTTTAGATTTTTTTAAATTGCATACTTGATGCATGTGGAAACCTAGTAGAGGTGTTTAGACACACTTTCATGGTATCAGAGCCAAGTTAGAGCATTAGGTAAGGTCTAAACGATGTTAAAGTGTTCGATCGAACTTCAAAACCCAACAATTTCCACTTTTCTGTCCATTTTTTCAAAAGTTGATATTTTACAGATTAAAAATATGCAGAAATTCGTGCAGGGTATTTAATGGAGCCCCAAGAAATACGAGGGCCCAACTCGACCAAGTACCCACGGAACTGCGGTATAACCTAGGGTTTAACCGCAGTTCCACCGCACTTTTGGTGAGTTAGAGACTTTTGTTTCTTGTGCTTCTCCATGTTGATATTTGGCACTTTCTGGGTGTTTTTATTCAGACTCAAGTTGTTGAGCTTTCTGTGATTTGTGGGTGTTTGATATATCGATCAAAATGTTTAACATCGTCTAGATATTAATGATATGTGATAAAATATTTGGAATCCACATTAATTAGTTTTGTGAAAACTAGTTTTTGTTTTGTGAATCTAGTATTTTAGTCTCATTTGATCGATTTCCATGAAGTTTCGATTCGGATCAAAACTTCGTCGCAACCTCGTATTGTACGCGAACACTCGCCGGGAAACACTACTAGATAGCCACGCCCCGTAGCCCCGACCAAGTGACTATAGGAGAACACCGTAACCAAAAGCATCAAAATCAGGGTGCTCGCAGCCGTGGTGTTCTGCCCAAGTGCACTTCGTTGACGGCATCGGGGGTGCGGCAATCTACTAAAATTCCCAATGAGCATTCGATCATTTTATCGGGAATCTTGTTGAATTACCCGACTCTTTATTGAAAAGTGTTTTTAATTCGAGACTTAAATGCAAGGTTTATAGGGTTAGGTATACAATCCAAGATATGAGATATTCCAGGTTTATGATGTCTAAGGCTTGATGCGGATTCTAATTATTGTATTTTTCTTTTCTTTTTTCTGCGACCGTAAGTGTAATATGTAGTGTATCCCCGATCTCGTTTCTATATGTCAATGACATTCGGGATACGCATATTTACTTACGTTGATAACATGTGATGTTATGTGTTGCTGAGATATGTTATATTGGATCGTCATGATTGAATAGCCGGGAGTTTTTGCGTGAGATGAGAGTTTTTCTATTTTCATTCATGTAAAAACTGTACGTAATATTCTTTTATTGGGACACTTCCGGGTTGAGGATGATGTCACCATTGATGTATATTATTTACTTTTCCGCATTAGGATAGACCGAAGGCGGGGGGCACAAGTAACCGGGTTCTAGAGTCCAGTAGGAGACCATCTCAAGGAGTCGAGACCGGGTCTCCTAACTCTAGAATTGGCAGGGTTGCTTGCGGCATTCGTAGGGGTCTAGGGATGTGGGTTTGACTATTCAACACAACCGTGGAATCCTTGTTTTTCATTACTAGCTTAATTTAAAACACAGATCTCCTAGTATATCGTATATTTCATATGTTTGTTTCTACTGCCTGAGTTCTGTGATGTGATCATATAACTGCATGAGATGAATGCTATATATATGATATATATAATAAACATCGCTTATGTTTTGCACTCACGCTAGTCCAGCCCCCGCTCTGTCGTTAGTTAAGTAACCTAACGGTGCATAACGGGGCCCCGTGGCGAACGCAGATGGTATAAGCGTACGTTCTATTTTCGTTTCTTCTGTGATGTTTAGGAAACATAAATGATGGAACTTCATTAATGAAATTAATGAAAAGAAAAGAATCCTAAAGATGTTGTAGAATCAAATTTTTCAAAAATGTAGCTCTAGTTTTTGCTTTGCATAGCGGTATTCCTTTATGAATATCCAGCACCTCATTCGATGAGGAAAGAGCCTAGATCCCTTCACCGAAAGTGACCTCTTTAGAAAAGCTAGCAAATGCTATAACCTACTCAGTTTGTTTTGAAAATTATTCGATTTCAAAAGCGGAGTTTAAACCACTCCTTTTCAAATCACTGATTTCTACAATGATATCAAGTTCATTACGTTAAATGTTTTATTCAAAACCGGTCGTAGCCCTCCGTCATTTCAAATAAGTGCTATTTAGTATTCATGCTGTGTTTGTTGACCTTCTCAAGGCATAGTGTACGGTAGCTGATTAGTGCTTATCTGTAGCATATGATGCGATTGGATTAAGGTAGTCATACGGCTTTATTGACCTTGTTAAGGGTCTGGGTTTAATTCAATCATGAAATGATGGGTTGAACTTGACTAGCGCTTATGATTTGTTGACCTTGTTAAGGTCATAAGTTTCTAGGGGTAAAAATAGATATTGGGAATTTCAAGTGTTGAAATTTGCAATGAGATTGCATACCTTCTATGAGATAGTTGGATCCCGATACCCACTGCGAGTAAGAGTTACTCCTGGGAAAGTTTTGCACTTTACAATTAGCTGATCCAGTAGGTGTCTAAGAAAAGTGTTAACGGGGTTATTCCCCTGCAGAAATGAGGTTATTTAATTAATTCCATGCGAAAGCATGGGGAGACTCCCTCGGAGTACCAATACCTGCCTGGCTGACCGATTGGCGAACTTGTAAGGTGTAATTAATCCCGGCTAATCTTACCTTTTAAGCTTTGAAGGAAGATTTGATAAAAATGGTGGGATCCATCCTGATTAGATAAGATAATAACCAATCTAATCTTGTAAGAGCGCACTCTAAAGTGTTTTTTTCTCTCTCTCTCCAGGTAGCGACCATAACATGCCTTAATCAAGATAATAATATGAATGTATTGATCGAACCCGCTTATTATACTGAGCTAGAGAACGTTGGTTTCGCTTTTTCTTATGATTGTCATAAGTTTGAGAAAGGAATAGGGGAATGCACGGATTCACATGCAGCCTAAACGAAGAAAGAGCATGATGATGCATCTTCTTGGGATGTGTTCGTTATTGAGAACTGTTTCTCAGTTAGCTCTACGTCCTGGGTATTAGATACTGGATCAGGATCCCACATTTGTAATATATTACAAGGGTTATGGAGAAGTAAAGAACTGGGAAAGGGTGATATGTCCCTCAGAGTAGGAAACGGAGCAATTGTTGCTGTCGAAGCTGTCGGCGAATATCACATTATATTGCTAAATGGTAATACATTGATTTTGAACGACTGTTATTACGTATCGTCGATGATGTGCAACATTATATCCGTTTCTTTATTAGATAAAGATGGATATAACTTTGCACTAGAGAAAAATATTATGAACATTTTCCTGAATCAAGTGTTGATTGGGTTTGGTACATTGTGTAAAGATATATACGTTCTGAATCAAAACACAGTTCTAAGCATACAGAACACACACAAGAGGAAAAGTTCAGAAATGAATGAAGCCTTCTTGTGGCATTATAGACTTAGTCATATCAATGTGACCAGACTAGCTAGGTTACACAAAGATGGATATTTGAATCAGTTTAAATTTACAACTTATGAAACATGCCAGTCATATCTCAAAGGCAAGATGACCAAAACTCCGTTTACTGGACACGGAGAAAGAGCTACTGAACTCTTGGGACTGATACATAGTGATGTATGCGGTCCTATGTCTACTCATGTCAGGAATGGTTCCTCATACTTCATTACATTCACCGATGATCTCTTAAGATTCGAACATGTGTTCCTGTTGAAACAAAAATCTGAAGATTTTAAGAAATTCAAGGAATATAAGAACGAAGTAGAGAATCAGACGGGTAAAAGTATTAAAGTCCTTTGGTCTGATCGAGAAGGAGAATACTTAAGCACAGAATTCCGAGACTATTTAAAAGAGAATGGGATTCTCTTTCAGCTTACTCCTCCGTATATACCACAGCACAATAGAGTTTCGGAGCGGAGAAATCGCACCCTATTAGATATAGTGCTCTCTATGATGAGTGTTGCTGAGTTACCTATTTCCTTTTAGGGTTATGCACATAAGACAGATGCATACTTATTGAATCAAGTTCCATCAAAATCAGTGCCTAAAACACCATATGAGATATGGAGTGGAAAGAGACCATATCTTAACGAGTTAAGGTATGGGGTTGTCCGGTCTATGTTAAAAAACAGAATCCGGACAAGCTCAAGGCACGTTCAGTTCTTTGCAAGTTTGTAGGATATCCAAAGAATTCACATGGATATATCTTCTACCACACTAAGGAACAAAAAGTGTTTATTTCTCAATATGCCACCTTTTTAGAAAAGGAATTTCTTTTAAAAGAAATTAGTGGTAATGGGGTAGAGCTGGAAGAATTTCCAGCCACACACCCTGACGAACCTCAGACACTCCGCAGATCTAGTAGGGTTCCTCATCCATCTGAGAGATACTAAGGTTTTCTCATAGACGTTGAGAGTAAGGATTGCATCATGGAAGATGATGACCCAACTAGTTTCAAACAGGCCATCATAAGTGGGGACTCTGTGAAATGGCTGGATGCTATGCGATCTAAGATGAAATCCATGTACCCCAACAAAGTATGGACTTTGGAAGTTGCTCCTGAAGGGGTAAAACCCATTGGAAGCAAATGGATCTTTAAGAAAAAACTTGGTGTAGATGGAAAGGTTGAGACCTTCAAAGCTCGACTTGTAGCAAAAGGTTTTAGTCAACGGTTAGGTATTGACTATAATGAAACATTTTCTCCAGTAGTTATGCTTAAGTCCATCAGGATCCTACTTGCCATTGCTGCATACCATGACTACGAAATCTGGCAGATGGACGTCAAGACCGCTTTTCTAAATGGTGATTTAGAAGAGAGCGTGTACATGACACAGCCAGAGGGCTTCATAGATAGTGGGGGCAGCGGAAATGTGTGCAAGCTGCTTAAATCAATCTACAGATTAAAGTAGGCATCGCGGAGCTGGAACATCTGTTTTGATGTGGCAGTCAAAGACTTCATCAAAAACGTAGATGAACCTTGTATATACAAAACGGTTGTAGAGATTAAGGTTGTTTTTCTCGTATTGTACGTGAATGACATACTCTTGATAAGAAATGATGTCCCTATGCTACACTCGGTCAAGCTCTTCTTATCACAAAAGTTCTTCATAAAGGATCTAGGTGATTCCTCCTACATCCCGGGGATTAAGATCTATAGAGATAGATCTAAACGGATGTTGGGATTGTCTCAATCCCAGTACATTGACACCATACTAAAGAGGTTTAGTATGGAAGATTCTAAGCGTGGTAATTTACCCGCTTGCTCAGGAATCACTCTTTCCAAAGAGATGTCTCCCAAGACTGATTTGGAGAGGGCTCGCATGCAAGGGATACCCTATGCTTCTGCAGTTAGATCTATCATATACGCGATGTTATACACCAGACCGGATATAGCTTACGCACTTAGTTTGGTAAGTAGGTATCAATCAGACCCAGGAGAGAAGCACTGGACAGCTGTGAAGAACATTCTTAAGTACTTAAGAAGGACTAAAGAGATGTTCTTGGTGTATGGTAACGGTGAACTCCAGTGGAGTCCTTTACCGATTCGAGCTTCCAGAGTGATAAGGACGACGGTAAGTTGGTCTCGAGTTTTGTCTTCACCCTCAATAGAGGGGCGGTATGTTGGAAGAGTTCTAAACAAGATATCGTGGCAGACTCGACAATGGAGGCTGAATACATCGCTGCCAACGTTACAGCCAAAGAAGTTGTATGGATGAAGAATTTCATAGTTGAACTTGGTGTGGTTCCATCCATTGAGCATTCAATACCTTTGTACTGTGATAAAAATGGAGCTGTGACTTTGGCCAAGGAACCACGGTCCCATCAGCGATCCAGACATATTCTTAGGCGGTATCACCTGATCCGGGAGATAGTTGATCGCCGGGAGATCGAGGTCAGGAGAGTTGACACGAAGGACAACACAGCGGATCCACTCACGAAGGCCCTCCCCCAGACGCAATTCGAGAGACTTTTTGGGAGGTTGGGTATGAGATACTACAACAACTGACATCAGTGCAATTGGAAGATTGTTAAGAATATGTATATCCTAGAGGCCATTATTGTATAATATAGTGGATGCTTGGACATATATATAGATGACTTTCTTGCTCGACATGATAGTATGATATCTGATTGCTCTTTATCTTAACATATACACTAATATTATTATATTGTCTCTCTGATACATGTTGATAAAGCCCTTAGGATGTTGACTTGACTACCAAGACTATGATGCAGATCATACTAGTGGGGCTTGTGTAGTCCACAAGCACATCCTTTAACAGTTCGTAGTCGAGAGGATATCGAGACAGGGCATCGATATTTCAGAGTATACTAGTGTGTACGTTTCTTCACCCTATATGGGGCAATGGTTGATCCCGCAAACATTGGTGTTTGACATCAAAGATTGTACACAGGTGCTCATTAGAGAATGGGCACACCGAACGGACTTGCCGAGAACTCCTAGTTGGTACCATACCTATCGTAAGATAGCAGTTCTCTGGTGACACTTGTACAGATTAGTTTGTAGACCCGAGATCATCATAGTGTCTTGTGTAGTTCCCATTGTGCTTTGATTTCCTCCCTACCACGGCTCAAAGGGGTCATGCAAATAGGTGGATTTTGGGTACAGTCCCGAGTCATATGGAGGCAGTGAGCGATAGGAGGGGTTTTGTCTCTTCTGGTATAGAGTTGATGTTGTGCTATGCTCGATTGGCTATAACAGCAAGTCCCTGGTCAGGGCTAATGAGATTTACTGGTAAGTGGTAAGTGTTATCAGTAGTTTCTCGAAAAGTTATAGGCCACACATCGACATGATTTATCAAGTTACTGGGGTCTGACGATTCCACCCTAAACTCGATATGAGACATATCAGACGAAAATACCGGACTGTACGGTAAGTGTTGCTTATAGGCTTTGCGGGAGTTTGGAAAATCTTGCTTGTTGATCTTCTATTCGCTCAATACCTGGGTAGTCATTACGTTCAGCTAGTACCGCTAACGGCTTGTAAGTGACTGATGTGATCATTACCTACTGCTGACGTATTGACGAGTCTTTAGAGCCCCACACAGAGGTTTCCTAGATCAAGAGAAACAAAGTAGGGCACATATGCTGATATGTGCGGGAGCTTGATTAAATACGAGTATGTGATACCGTATTCTAATCTTGCGATATTTGATATCGGTTAAGTTATATGAGATATAACTGGATTATTGAATCAAGTGTTGATTCAATGATTTGTTAGATGTATATATATTTGATATTGGCCGGCTATATATGATATGACCGGATTATTGAATCAAGTGTTGATTTGATATTGAATATTGAATTTTGTCGGTTATATGTTATATAACTGGATTATTGAATCAAGTGTTGATTTGATAATTTGATATTCATATTCATATGATATTAGTCAGTTATATATGATATAACCGGATTATTTAATCAAGTGTTGATTTAATAATTTGATATATTTATATATTAACTAATATTATTGCTCACTTATGAATTTTTCTTCTCTTAATATATAATTGTGTGTGTGTGTGTATATATATATATAATTGTGTGTGTATATATATATATATATATATATTAGATTATGTATCATGGTAGATGATACATAGAATATGGGTGAGACTTACACTAGTGCCAAGGATAATATTGGGTGATTTATTTTCAAGTGAAATAAAAATTAGTGGATAATGAGCATGGCTTAGATGCTTGTTGAAGCATGTAGAAGCCATGACTCATTCCACTAATTTTGTTTTACTCTAGATATTTTCTCACCCAATCATTTTTATCTTTAGCCCATGGTTAACTCTCTCATTCATCACTTGAGATATTTTCTTCACCCAAATTCATCTTCTTCCTCTGTAGTTTTTCTTGAGTTGGAAAAGAAAAAGAGAAATAGATTTATAAAGTGAGAAAAATTCCTATTTCATCAACTTATAATTTACTAGCCCTTTAGTTTAGGTTGTTTGCTTCACTAATTTCTTGATTAGCGAAGAGGTAGATTGAGTTAGAGAAACTTCAAGGTGGATCATCTTCGGCCTCGAAGACGACGAAGTAAGCTCGTTCATTTCACCATGTGGAGCCTAAAAAGAGTTCTAGGGACTACTACTTGGAGCTCAGAGACTACTACTTGGAGCTATAGAAGTAAAGGACTTGGTCTACAAAGGTTGTAACCCTCTTCACTTAGGATAGAATTTGCTTTCTTGCTTAGCAAACCCTAATTCTCTAGTTCGATTCTAGATTAGTGTAGCTTAGACCTCTAGTTTTTTTTAAATTGCATACTTGATGCATATGGAAACCTTGTAGAGTTGATAAGACACATTTTCACAAGGTTCCTACTAAGTCAGTGCCTACCACACCATATCAGATGTGGAGTGGGAAGAAACCCTATCTTAAGATCTTAAGACATGGGGATGTCCAGTTTTTGTAAAAAAGCAGAATGCGGACAAGCTCGAGGCACACTCAGTACTGTGTAAGTTTGTGGGATACCCAATGAACTTCAGGGGGTATCTTTTCTATTATGCGGAGGAACAAAAGGTCTTTGTTCTCGGCATGCCCAATTTTGGAAACTCAATTTCTTGAAAATGAGATAAGTGGGAGCGCAATAGAACTGGAAGAAATTCCAGAAACATAAGCTATTATTGAAAGCATGGTGGAACCAGAAGTTTCGAAAGAACCGGACATCCTCGCGCCACTCCGCAGGACTAGTAGGCAGTCTCATTCGCTCGAGATATACTACGGTTTTCTCATAGACAGGCATAGAGAGGATTGCATTATCGACGATGATGAGCCAACTAGCTTCCAGCAAGCCATTCAAAGCAGAGACTCAGTAAAATGGATGGATTCAATGAGGACCGAAATGGAGTCTATGTATACCAACAAAGTATGGACTTGGGACATTGCTCCAGATGGGGTAAAACCCGTAGGCTGCAAATGGATCTTCAAAAAGAAGATAGTGTAGATGGACATGTTGAAACCTATAAGGCTAGACTTGTTGCAAAAGGTTTTCGTCAAAGACCTGGTTTGGACTATGATGAAACATTTTCTCCAATGGCTATGCTCAAATCCATTCGGATCCTTCTTACCATTGCTGCCTTCCACGATTATGAAATTTGGCAGATGGACGTAAAGAACGTTTTTCGGAATGGAAATTTGGAAGAGTGTGTCTATATAGATCAGCCGGAGGGTTTCATAGAGAGTGGAAGCAGCAAAAGAGTGTGCAAGTTGCTTAAGTCTATTTATGGATTAAAGTAGGTATCGCAGAGTTAGAACATCTGTTTTGATGAGACAGTTAAGGAATTCAACTTTATGAAAAATCCAGATGAACCATGTATCTATAGTAAAATTGTAGCGAGAACTGTGGTATTCCTCGTCTTGTATGTGGATGACATTCTCTTAATAGGAAATGACATTCCTATGCTACAATCATTCAAAAGATTCTTGTCACAAAGGTTCTCCATGAAGGACCTGGGTGATGCCTCCTATATTCTGGGGATCCAGATCTATCATGATAGATCTAAATGGATGTTGGGACTTTCACAATCAAGGTACATCGACACCATACTGAAAAGATTCAGTATGGAAGATTCAAAGCGCGGTAATCTACCGGCTTATCACGGAATCACCCTCTCCAAAGAGATGTCTCCCAAGACTGATTTGGAAAGGGATCACATAACTACTATACCCTACGCTTCTGCGGTAGGCTCTATAATGTATACGATGTTGTACACAAGACCAGATGTAGCTTACGCACTGAGCGTTGTAAGAAGGTATCAGTCAAACCCAGGAGAGAAGCACTGGACGACAGTGAAGAACATTTTCAAGTACCTAAGAAGGACTAAGGAGATGTTCTTGGTGTACGGCGGAAAAGACCTCCAGATCGAGGACTTCGCTAACTCCAGCTTCCAGAGTGATAAGGATGACTCCAAGTCCATGTCGGGTTATGTCTTTACCCTCAATAGAGGGGCGGTCCGTTGAAAGAGCTCCAAGCAGGACACCGTTGCTGAATCGACGATGGAAGCAAAGTATAGCGCTGCATGTGACACCGCGAA
Source organism: Agapanthus africanus (assembly GCA_030015575.1). Taxonomy (NCBI): domain Eukaryota; kingdom Viridiplantae; phylum Streptophyta; class Magnoliopsida; order Asparagales; family Amaryllidaceae; genus Agapanthus; species Agapanthus africanus. Next base: position 192,972,011 of record CM057339.1, on the reverse strand, counting down.
AGAAGCAATCTGGATAAAGAAGTTCGTGACAGAACTTCAGGTGGTTCCGTCCATTGTTGATCCAATACCGCTGTATCGTGACAACAACGGTGCTATAGCTTTAACGAAGGAACCAAGGTCCCATCAGAAGTCCAGACAAATCTTAAGGTGGTACCACCAGATCAGGGAGATCGTTGATCGCTGGGAGATCGAGATGCGGAGAGTAGATACGGAGAACAACACTACAGATCCACTCACAAAGGTCATCCCTCAGACACAGTTCGAGAGGCTGATCGAGATGATAGGTCTGTGATATGCCAATACATGGCCTTAGTGCAAGTAGGAGATTGTTAGTGATATATGCCCTAGAGTCCATTATTGTATCATACTGGATTGTATATTATATATTAGAAGCTTGGGATATTCACAGTTATAATAACAGTCTTGCTCGAAATGGTATATGCCAATACATGGCCTTAGTGCAAGTGGGAGATTGTTAGTGATATATACCGTAAAGGCTATTATTGTATCATACTGGATTGTATATTACATATTGGAAGCTTGGGATATTCACAGTTATAATAACATTATTGCTCTAAATGGTAGTATGCTACTTGGTTTGATTCTATCTCAATATGTGCATATGTTTCTTTTAGCATATCGCTTATACATATTGGTAGAGCCCTTAGGATCTTTGCTTGACTACCAGCGTTGTGATGGCAGTCACACTGGTGGGGGCTGGGTAGTCTATAAGCACATCCTTATACAGGTCCCTAGTCGTAGGATTATTGAGATGGGGCATCAATACTCCAGAGTAGACTAGTGTATACGCTTCTCATCCCAGCAAGGGAGATGATCTGTCCCACATCCATTAGTACGGCGTACTGGAGATGGTATACAGGTGCTCATTAGGTTATGAGTTACACTGGACGGTCTCGTTGGAAACTGCTGGTTTGTATTATACCTATCTTTAGATAGCAGTTCACGGGTGGCATAAGTACAGGTTAGTCCGTTGACTTGACACCGCTATTCGTCTCGAGTGTATTCCCACTGCACTTAGATTACTACCCTACCACGGCTCAAAGGAGTCCTGCAAACAAGTAGTAGTTGGGTGCAGCCCCGAAGTACTTGGAGGCAGTAGCAGTTAGATAGGATTCATCTCTCCCGGTATTAGGGGTTGATATCGCGCTGTGTTCGGAAAGCCATTACACAAAGTCCCAGGGCAATTGAGATATACTGGTAGGTACTCCAGTAGTTTTTCAGGGTGTATTAGGCTCTATCCCGACACGATATGCGAGTATCTTAGACGAACAGACCGGACTGTACGGAGATTGTCACAGATAGGCTCAGTACGAGTTCGGATGAGTTTTCTCATCGGACTTCTTATCGACAGATACCTGGGTAGCCGTTACGTGCAGCTAGTACCGCTGACGGACTTATGGTTAAACCCACTGCTGGCGTACTGTCGAGTATTTAGAGTCCTACATAGAGGGTTTCCCTGTTTCGGGCGAAACGATGTAGAGGCCATTTGGTTTTACGGCAGGGTTCCGATCACATACGTGTACTGGCTACACGGATGATGTTCGAATGGATAATACTAGTGGGCTTTGGTTTAATCCGGATCCTAGTATTATATTATTGGATTGTTATCATCTCATTGCATTCGTATTTTTCGGAATACGAATACGGGTATGTATATACAGTGAGGGCATTCTTGCAATTTTACAAGGTATGCTTCTAGAAAGAGACACCTTATTATTGGATTATCTATTTTGGAAAATAGATTAATGTGGTGGAAATTTGAGAGACATACTTGGTATGGGATGAAGCATGGCTCTTGGATTTGTTTATTGGTTTGTGATCACTATTGAAGTATGGTTGCTATTTTCAATTTGAAAATAATCCATGCTTCAATGAGTGAAGAGAGTGAGTCATTCTCCACACTTGCAAGACTTAGCTCATTTGCAAACTTTCATTCTCTCTCTAAGTTTCCTCCTTCTTCCTCAAAGAGACTCTAACCCTAACATAAGTTGTGAAACATAGAGTCTCATGAGATAGAACACTCCATTAGATACTTTACATCACCTAAGCTACTTAGCTTAGCAAACTAGGTATCCTAATTACCTCAGTTTAGAGGTTGGAGCTTGAAGTACATACTCTCGGGAGGATCGTCTTTGACGCGAAGAGACTGACATTGCAAGCTCGATCCGTTCTTCTAGAAGCTAACGAAGAGGAGGAGGAGAAGAAGACCCGAAGGACATGGTTCAAGGAGGTATAACACTTTTCATAGTAGTTAGAACCTCCTAGTTAGTTTAGTTAGTTAAGGTTTTCGTAAAGATCCTGGAGTTTAGTCGGTATTGCGAAGCATAGAAAAATCGTTTTTGTAAATCCTGCCTCCCCGCAAGCCCGCGAGGTGAGCAACATCGAATTACAAGTTCTTGGGTGACTCTTATTGTATAGAGCCGAGAAACAACCATAGCTAGTGTCATACAACGGCTTGGTCACAAGCGTGTCTTTGTATATGGTTACCGTGTTAGCTTATTGTTGTATGATAATAACAATAATTTCAATCATCTTTAGTTACTTATCTTCAGTTACTTTTGTCATGCTCCACTTGTTATGTCAATTATGATATCATGATGAAATGTATGTGGTTAATAACCTAACTCAACTCCCCCAGTCGGCCTGTAATAGGATTTTGTGGATGGAACTCACGAAGAAAAGATTGTTCTAACTACAGGAAAATGGGTGTAATTCTGACGGGTTTTTTTTAAAGATTTATTTCGACGGTATAATCCCGTCGAAATAGTCTAAAAATTTAAAATTTTGTTGACTTCGGTCAATAGTTATTTCGACGGCTAAATACCTTCGAAATATAGTTAATCGAAGTCAATAAAATTTTACCGTGATCACCTTTCCCTTCGTTTTCCCCATTTTTTTCATTTCCTCCCGTCCCCTCCCCCATTTTCCCCATTTTCACCCAATTTTTTTCCCCTTCCACGCCTCCACTAGATCCGGTCTCCCGCCTCCAATCCGACCCGCCTCCGAGCACCCGCCTCTGAACACTCTCCTCCGAGCACCTCGGATCTCCCGCCTCCACCCTCTTCCGATCCCTTCCGAGTCTCTCCAAATATCCTTTACCACTTTGCCTCCAGCCGCCTCCTCTCCGATCCCTGGCATTCAATCTACCGCCTCTGAGCCGACCCTTCGCCTCCGATGCCAAATTGGTAAGTGGTTTTTTTAATTTAGTTAATTTTTTAATTTTTTGTTAAATTTAATTAATTTTAGGGTTAGTTTTAGGATTAATTTCAGTTTTAAGGTTAAGGTTAGTATTAATTTTAGGGTTAAGATTAGGGGTAACTATAGGGTTAGAGTTATTATTTTGTTAGTTTTAATTAATTTTAAGGTTAGTGTTAAGGTTAATTTTATTTAGGATTAGGGTTAATTTTAGGGTTAGGATTAGGGTTGATTTTATGGTTAAGGTTTGGGTTAGGGTTAATTTAAGGTTAGGGTTATGTTAGGGTTAGTTTAGTTAATTTGTTGTTAAATTTAGTTAACTGGGTTAGACTTAAGTTGTTGTTAATTTCAGTTAATTATAGCTAGGAGAATATATATATTGTTGTTATTTATAGAGAAGGGAAATACTAAGCTGAACAGTTGTAATTAAATTTTTTTGTGATTGTAGAGTTGGCGTCGGCGTGATTGCCTCTGTTTTTTCGCATTCTACATATGTGAGTCTCCGGTACACAACTCTATCCCTTTTTATGTAATATTCGTTGTATGGATGCGTGTTTGTTTTAATGAATCCAGAAACTTCGTTAATAATATCAATTGTTTGAGAACTTACCATTCAAATTAAAAATTCCAAAACCTTAAACAAAATAATTAAATAACCGACGATACTGAAACGATAACCATCAAAACCAATCTAATTAAGTGCATGATACTCGATGATGGAAAAAAGTAAACTGATACATATCGTCATCGAGTATCTCATATTGAAAAAATATCACGACTTAGAACCTGTCTATCAATTATATGCGTACGTTTATTTTCGTGACACAAAACTATGTGTGCGTTGTCGACTTCGAACGTTAATCGTTCTTCGTTGACAACCTGTCGTAGTTTATGCAACGAGAATACTAGTCGTATTATAACCGATAAATTTCTCCCATTTTGGATAAGTTAAGAATGTATAACGTATACACTTCTCTGCATACTTATGTTTTTCATTCGTTTCGAGATGAGTTTCATCAGTACCTTTCCACCTGTTCTCCGTGTACAAATATAGTTGAGATGATCATCTCAATACTGATAGTATTGAGATGTTTATCTCTTCTATTGCAGTGTACTCAGAGAACAGCGAGAAGGTGCTGCCAAAATTTTCTAAAAGCGAATGAAAGTATAGGTCCAGAGGGTGTATGCGTTATACATTCTTAATGGGATAGAAGCCTTACTCTCGATAGCCGTTACCCATTGACATCCAAGATAGAAGCGTTAATATTATTTCCAGGCATGATAAATCACTCAAATGTATTCCCGACACACTGTAGTCATTATCTTCTTTGTTTATAACCATCTCGTTCTTAGCTTTCTCACTACGGGTTAGAATTGTTAATATCGTGTATGATTTTAAAATGTTTGTTATGATATAATAATTAATTGTGAAATGTATTAGGTTTTACATATCGGATAAGAATGGATAAGACTTGGATAAAAAAGAACAAGTTTGGCTCTGAATTTAAAATCGGTGTAGAAGAGTTTATGCAATTCTCATCAAGAACTGTAGAAAATGTTGTAATGGTAGAAATGATAGTCGAGGGGCGGTTCAATTGCATATACTTGCTAACGGATTCTGTAAAGTTGACATTATCTGGCACTTGCATAGAGAGGTCGTGGACTATAGAATCGATGCACATTGTCTGTTACCGCCACCTATGAGAACCCATCAACCACCGGTTTAAATGATATGATGGACGAGTTATATGATGGCATGAACGATGATACCCCTACGGATGATGTAGTTCCAGATTCCAAATCTGCTAGTTTTTTTAAGTATATGGAGGATACTAAGAAACCTCTTTACGAGGTTGCGACAATGATGAAGTTGGATTGGATGGTTCTCATGTTTCATCTTAAATGCAAAAGTTTATGGAGCAATAAGTCGGTCGATGACTTTCTAAAGATAGAGAAGGAGGCTTACCCGAATTCCGATCTCCCTACGAATTTTCAAGAGATGAAGAAGATTATTACCGACATCGGTTTCAGTTATCAAAAAATCGATGCTTATCCAAATGACTGTATGTTATTCACGACAGATGATGACAGGTACTTAAATAAGTGTAGAACTTGTGGGGAATCGAGGTAGATATTACCTAAAAAGCCGCCGAGGGATAAAGAGTCAATTCCGAAAATTCCTGTGAAGGTGTTGCACTTTTTCTATTAAGAAAAAACTACAGAGATTATTTCTGTCGTCTAAAACCGTCAAACATATAACATGGCATGCAGATGGTCGCAAGAATGATGGAGTCTTACGGCATCGCGCTGATGGTGAAGAGTGGCAAAAATTTGACGCTCAATTTCCCGCGTTCGCTGCGGAAACTCGTTATGTGAGACTTGGATTATCAGCTGATAGATTGGAACCGTTTAAAAGAGGTGCATATCATAGTGTATGGTCCGTTACACTAGTAGTTTATAACCTTCCGCCGTGAATGAGTATGAAACAATCTTATATCCATATGCCTCTGTTGGTCCCTACAAGCAACTCTCCTGATATTGATATCGATATTTATTTGAAACCGTTGATCGATGAGTTGAATGAGCTGTGGGCGACCGGTATCGTTGCTTATGATGTCCACAGAAAGGAGAGATTCACACTGCACGTGGCGTTGCTTTGGACAATAAATGATTTTCCGGCATATGCCGTGTTGTCGGGATGGAGTACGAAATGTCATCGTGCTTGCCCCTGTTATCAAGAGAACACCGTCTATGAAACGCCAGTAAATCAGATTTTCTGTTACACTAGATATCGTCGTTGACTAGATATTGATCATCCTTATCGACGCAATAGAATCAGGTTCAACGGTAAGTAGGAGAATCGACCCCCTCTTCCTTAGCCAAATGAGATAAAGGCGTTTGTAGACATAGAGCACATCAATGTTGTTTTTGGTAAGAAATATAAGTATACTATTCCGAATGAGATATCAAATAACTGGAGAAAGAGATCTATATTTTATGACTTGTCGTATTGGCGTTTTCTTAATCTTCGCCATAACTTGGACGTCATGCACATCGAGAAGAATGTATGTAAGCTCTTACTAGGTACCCTGTTGAATACCAAATTGAAGAACAGAAACACGTTAGCGATACGACAATGGTTTGCTATAAAGAATTTACGGCCAGAATTGCATCCAACTCCGAAAGAGAATGATAAATAGGCTATTCCACCAGCAAAGCACACGATGTCCGATAATAAGAAGCTAAGTTTCCTTAAGGTACTTAAACAAGTAAAGGTACCGGATGCATATTCTGTGAACATTAGTAAATGCGTAAACTTGAAAAAGAAAATTCTCATCGGCCTGATTAGCCACGACTGTCATGTGATCATGCAGCAATTGCTTCCCATTGCTGTTAAGGCGTTACCAGATAACGACGTTGTATCAGTTGTGACTAATTTTTGTCATTTCTTCAGAGAGTTATACTCCAAAGATTACTCGGCAAACGATTTTAGAACCCTGGAGAATAAAATACCTCGCATACTTTGTAGAATGGATATGTTTTCCGCCTTCTATTTTCACCGTAATGTTGCATGTCATGGTTCACCTTGCTCAAGAGGCACATTTAGGTGGTCCCATGAATTATCGGTGGATGTATCTGTTCAAGAGGTAAAATTATATAACAACTCTTTACTGTTCATAATAAATCGAATATTTATAATAAAACGAATTAAATTTGTTTGGATCCGTCAGGTTCACGTACAAAATAAAACGGTACATCCGTAACAGGAGTCGGTCTAAAGGGTCGATCGCTGAAGGGTTTCTCGTGGAGGAATGTATGACATTCTGTTCTATGTATCTAGAGGGTGTTGAGACTGTATTTAATAGGCCGAGACATAATAAGGACATGGTTGACAATAGACCTGTAATATCCATCTTCTGGGCCCAACGAAAGGAACTGAGTAAAGTGAAGTCGGGTGACACTGCATCTAAGCAGCACGGTATGATTCACCGTTATGTTTTATTTAACTATTTAGATGTGAACAGTTTTATCGGGTAAGTATTTATTACTTTTCTCTTAAAATAATTATAGAATATTTTCAAGTCAAAATTTAATGTTTATTTGCGATATATACAGTGTTTGGAATGCTCAATACCGTCCACCTTCTAAACAAACTCAGCAATGGGATATCGATAAGGAACGAAATAAACACTTTCCCGCTTAGTTGAAAGCACGTGTAAGTTGTAAACTATAAAAACTAAACGACAACTCATGTTGATACACATACACAACTTAATCTGTTTTACCCTAATAGGTTGAAAAAAATCCCAATGATAGTCATGTTTCGGAAGATATAAAAGCGCTAGCGTATGGTCCAGATGAGCAAGCTGAGTACCTCTCCGGTTACGTTGTTAACGGGTTTAGATTTCACACCAGAAAAAGAGATCAAAATAAAAGGTTTCAGAATTGCGGCGTCTTTGTCACATCCACCGTTACTGGATATTCATCTTCTAGAGATTCAAATCCAACCACGAGAAAATTGGACTATTACAGGGTGCTTAAAAAAATAATTCGGGTGCGTTATAATGAATAGACGGTTGTCATGTTCAAATGTCTATAGTAAGATGTCCATCATGAACATACTGGATTCAAAGTTAAAAATGGCCTATTTTTACTCAATTCATCGAAACTCGCTTTTGGTGAAGAGCCTTATATTCTCGCCAGCCAAGCCCGTCAATACTTTTATGCCGCAGACCCTAGAGATGCCCAGTGGAATGTTGCTGTTGTGACGAATCCACAAGACTATTACAACATGGGTGAAAGTAATATAAGTGAGATTAGTTGTCCTACAATCCCGGTTATACAAGATGATGCTATTCATATCAAATTCAACGGAGGTTTATCAAGAACAGACATAGAGCCGGAAATAGTCTCTGATGTGCCATCGGCAGTTGTAGAACCAGAAGTCTAATTAATACTTTAAATATCTTGATATATTAACTCAATCTTGCATCATACTCATAACTTAAGTAAAGTTAAACTTACAATTTATTATATCTTTCTTTCCGCATATTATTTCATACATTTTATCTTTTTCCGTATATTATTTATGCATATTATCTCCTATAGTTTCGAATTCTAATGTACAGGGATTTTCAAGTTAATTTATATTATTTCCGCATTTCATTTTTTTCCCTGCATATTATTTTCACCATTTATTACGCATGTATGATATTCTTTTGAGCAATACATTTCACTATTATTTTTTTATCTAACATATTAAACTATATTCCGTGAAGTTGTTTTAGATATGTTAGGTTCAGATAGCAGGACCGATCATTCTACCGAGGACGAGGGACGGTCCTCTAAGAAAAAGAAACGGACTGGGAGAGGACTCATACGGGCCAATGATATATAGAGGAGGATGACACATGCTCTTGACAAGCCAATTGTATATCTTGCGTTCACAGGGGACGTTGTGACAGGAGCCAGTAAAAAAGTGAAAAAAATGATGTCGTCGATAGTGAAAAGTGAGGACCGCATGTCTCATTTGTTGAAGGACGAAGATGATGAGTAGAAGGTCCTAGATTGGGACAGTGAAGCGTTGGGGCTAAAGAAACAAGTTGCTATATAGGAGATGATTAGATTTCTTTATACAATTCAATACTGCACTTTTTTTTATATGCACACATGTACACACACATACTTGTATATCACAAACACACACACATACATATACTTACTAAATTACTATAAAATACCCATACAATGATGAATTATCCCGTTTCGCAGGTTCGTTTCGAGTTCCGGTGGGTTGGCATAGAGGCCCCCCAGGGGTTTGCGATAAATGCGTAGTTTATGATAAGATGTGTAGTCATATGGCGCAGAATTGGAGAGATCATAAGAACAAAATCTTTAGAAAGCTTGAAAACAGCGCTTCACCGGATGAGATGTATCCGATTAAGCCGGATCCAGATTGGTCCGACGAATACTGGCATGCCTTGGTCGATCATTACTTATCCGGAGAGTTTAGTGTATTTCTTTGACGATACTTTTTTACTATTTTATAGCTACTTAGTAAATAATATTTGATATAACTGCAGGAGAAGAGCGAATGAGGAAAAGCATCTCGCGCTCAGCTACACGATGTTTATAGGGGTGGGAGTAAGAGTTCCCAGTAAGTTGCCATATAACACGTAAGTATCGTATTTGATATTAATACGTTAAAATTATTTTAGAAATTTATGTCTGAACTTTCTAAATGTAATATGCAAGAAGAAAGTCATGGTGGAGAGTCCCTTGATCGTATCGAAATCTACCGGGCTCAATTTGTACGGGATGACGGCACGTCTGCAATGATTAAGGCACATGGGATATGTGTAAGACTCTACATATGCCGAGCTTCTTAATTATTTCAGAATAATTATTGTGTAGTTTTTAAAATAGCAGTAATACATTTTTTCTACAAACAGGCGACGATGGCGGCTGAGAGAGATCGGTTGATCCAGGCGATGGAGGCAGAGAAGGGACACCCGGTTGATGACGCGCAGAGAACATTCATCTTAGATAGGGATTTCACGGTGTTTAGGCCGGATCGTCATGGGAGAGTACAGTGCGTGTCCTCCAAGATCACTCTGCGTCGGTATAACACTCATTTCCAGCCGACCGGGTATCCACCTCCTAGGTTTCAGCTGGCTGACGAATCGCCTTCGAAGATACTGATACAGACCAGGGCCTCTAGGACCAGGACCCCTGTGTTTCATGGATCGCCCCAGGAGCGGATGCCGGAATCCGGCGGTTCCTTACGCTAATTGACTGACGGCCCTGCTCCCGCTGCTGCTCTTGCTCCCGCTGCTACTCCTGGTCCCGCTGCCGATCTATTTGCTGGTTGTACTCTCAAGCGGAGGCTTGATCTTATCAACGCATACATCCAGGCCGGGAGGTCCGTACCTTCGGTAAGTTTGATAACCCTTACATATATACATACATATGCACATATCCCAAACACACACAATCATACACACACACATACACGCACAAGAATACACACACATGCATACATACACATAGACACAAACACACATGCATACATACGCACATATCACATACACACATGCATACATATCACATGTCACATACACACAGGCATACATACGCAAATATCACACACACACATGCACATACACAGACACACATACACAAACATGCATGCATACACGCACAATCATGCATACATACACACATACACAAACACACATGCATACATACGCACATATCATATACACGCATGCATACATATCACATGTCACATACACACAATCACACATGCATACATACGCATATATCACATACATACACGCGCTGTTGGGATTCCTTAGCACCTAGCCTAGAGTTTGCAAGCCTCACGCATGCCACAACAAGAATTTTAAGGGGTGCTAACCAATCAAATTATGAATCGTACTAGAAAACTAGGGTAACAAAACTTTGCAATCTAACATTACAAGAGAAGTGACAAGAATACAACCTTTGTAGATCCGGTCCTTCACTTCTAAAGCTCCGTGTTGACGTCCCTTCGCTGCGATCATCGTTAACCCGAACTCTAGAATGGATTTCTCCGGAGAAATGAAAAGGCTTGCTCGTAGACTTCGAGACCGAAGATGATCTACGTCGAGATGACTCAAAATCAAGCTAACCCTTCACTAGGTCATAAACATTGTGAAGAGAACACCCTAAACTAAATGGCAAGTAGTAGAGGATGATGAAATAGGAAGTGGGTTCTCTATATATTTTGGTTTCTCACTTTATTTCTTCACGTAGAAAAATCTAGCAAGGTTTTTCTTTTGGATGAAGAAGAAGAAGAATAATAAAATCAAGTGGAGAAATTATGATCAATTATGCAACCATGGGTGAGTTAGTATCATCCACTAACCTTTGAAGAGACTAAACCATGGTTTAAGCTAATGGTTTGGTTAATAAATATCTTTAGTAAGACAAAGTAAGTGGACTTGGTCAATGGATGCTTCAAGCTTCATGAAGCTTCAAGCATAACAAAGTGCTCACTAATTTTGAATTACAAAATAAATATAAACCCTAACCATTATCTTAAATATGGTATAAGTCATACACACACCCAAGTTTGCATGTATCATCAAGCATGATACAATCATGTACACAAACATATATCACATATACATTATGTGCATATCAAGTGAGAAAAGCAATCTTAAGTGAACCAATACTAGTTAATGTAAAGTAATATATCAAATATATAATTATACATTAAATCATTAAATCAACACTTGATTTAATGATCCGGTCATATCTCATATAACCGACTAATATCTAGTGTATCAATATATCGAATCAACACTTGATTCGGTAACCCGGCTATATCGCATATAACCGACCGATGATACAAATCTCGAGAATAGAATACAGTATCACATACTGGTATTATTCTCGTTCCCGCACATATCATATACGTGCTCCTATTTCGTTTCACCTGAGCCAGGAAACCTTTGTTTAGGACTCTAAAGACTCGTAAATACGCTGGCAGTAGGTGGTGATCATATCAAACAACCACAAGCCGCAAGCGGTCTGCTAAACATAACAGCCACCCGGGTATTGAGCGATCAGAAGATCAACGAGCAACCCTGCTCACACTTCTGCGAATCCAATCAGTAACACTACCGCACAGTCCGGTCTGTTCGTCTGATATGTCGCATATCTAGTTTAGGGGTGGTTAACGTCAGACCCCAGTAACTTGATAAGTTATGCCGATGTAAGGTCTATAACGGGCGTGAAACTATTGATAACACTTACCAGTAAATCACATCTACCCTGGCCAGGGATTTCATTTATGGCCAATCGAGCATAGCGTAACATCAACCCCCAATACCGGGAGAGACGAATCCCCTCCTATCGCTCATTGCCTCCATGTGACTCGGCACTGTACCCAAAAACCATCTGTTTGCATGACTCGGTAGAGCCGTGGTAGGGTGGAAATCAAAGCACAGTGGGAGCCACACAAGACTCTATGACGACCTCGGGTCAGCAGACTAACCTGCACCAGTGTCACCAAAGAACTGCTATCTGACGTGAGGTATAATACCATCTAGGAGTTCTCGGCGAGTCCGTTCAATGTACCCAGTCTCCACTGAGCACTCGTATACCATCTCTGATGTCAAACACCATTGGATATGGTACAATCCATCGCCCATCACATGGGTCGAGAAGATATACGCTGGTCTAATCTGGAATATCGATGCCCCGTATCGATATTCCCTCGACTAGGAATATTGAAGGATGAACTTATAGACTACCCAGGCCCCACTAGTATGATCTGCATCATAATCCTGGAAGTCAAGTACACATCCTAAGGGCTTTATCAACATGTAACAGAGAGACAGTAAGTATACATGTTAAGATAAAGAGCAACCAGATAGCGTACTATCATGTCAAGCAAGAAATTCCTCCCTATATATGTCCCAGCATCCACTGCAATATACATCTCATGTACAGTAATGGTCTCTAGGGCATACATATAACTGACAATCTCCCACTTGCACTAGGGCCATCATGTAGCAGTGGTTGTAGTATCTTATACTCAACCATCCCATAAAAGTCTCTCTCTGGGAAAATGCCTTCGTGAGTGGATCCGCCGTGTTGTCCTCTGAGTTTACTCTCCTAACCTCGATCTCTCTAGAGATTAACAATCTCCATGATCAGGTGATACTGCCTTAGAATACGTCTGGGTCACTGACGGGACGGAGGGGTTCCTGGGCCAAAGCCATAGCTCCATTGTCACACAATGGTAGGAACCTTATTCATCTCATGAACAAATATACACCCAGATTACCTCTTTTGTAGCATCTTTGATAGCGATGTATCCAGCCCTTTATCGTCTAGTATGCTACGGTATCTAGCTTGGAACTCTTCCAACATACCACCCCTCTACTGAGGGTAAAGACAATGCCTGCGACTGACATTCAGTCATCCTTACCACCCTGGAAGCTACCCAGTGATTCTCCCCAGGATCAATTGATACCATCTTACTACTCCTAGTGAGAATCCTAACATCCACTTAGATCTATCTCATAGATCCAGATCCCAGGATTTAGGATGTATCACCTAGATCCTATATAGAAAATCAATGTGATAAGAGGAGATTGACCGTACGTAGCATAGGAAACTCTTTTCCTATCAAGAGTATGTCATCTACATACAGTACGAGGAATGACACCATACTCTCTACTACCTTCTTATATATACAAGGTTCATCTACCATTTTGATGAAGTCAAACACTTTGACTACCACATCAAAACAGATGTTCCAACTCCGTGATGCCTGCTTTAATCTGTAAAGAAACTTGCACATGTTTCTGCTGCTCCCACTGTCTATGAAGCCTTCTGGCTGTGTACTTATAGACGCTCTTTTCTAAATCATTATTTAGCAAAGCATTCATGACACCCAACCGCCAGATATCGTAGTCATGGTATGTAGCAATGGTAAGTAGGATCCGGACGGACTTAAGCATAGATATCGGAGAAAAGGTTTCATCATAATCCAAACCTGGTTCAATGACGAGAACCTTTTACAACAAGTCTAGCTTTGAAAGTCTCAACTTTTCCATCTACACCAAGTAATCTTCTCAAGATATACTTGCTCCTGGGGGGATTTAACCCTTCATACGTAGCATACAAAGTCCATACTTTGTTGGTGTGCATGGATTCCATCTCAGATCGCTAAGCATCCAGCCATTCTTACAAAGCCGCTACTCTTGATGGCATGCTCGAAGCTATTTGGGCCATCATCTCCATGATGCAATCCTTGCTCCCACTGTCCTCGAGAAACCGAAGTATCTCTCAGGCGGATGAGGAACCCTATTAGATCGGCGGAGAGGCTGAGGTTCATCGGGAACTATTGAATTCTTATTCAATAGGTATGCAGCTTCACAAGTGCATAACCCCCAAAAGGAAACAGGTAACTCATTAGTACTTATCATAGAGCGTACCATATCTAATAGGGTGCGATTGCTCCACCCCGATACAACGATGTGCTGTGGTGTATACGAAGGAATAATGCTGAGAGAGAATCTCATTCTCCTTTAGAATAGTCCAGAAATTCCATGCACAAGTATTCTCCTCCCTGATCGCATCATAGGACATAATACTTATACCCGGTTTTGGTTCTCTACTTCTAACTTATATTCAATGAATTTCTCAAAAGCTTCAGACTTACGTTTCAACAGGAACACATGCCCGAATCTTAGGAGATCACCAATGAATGTAATGAAGTACAAAGAACCAGTCATGGCATGTGTAGACAGGGGACCTTCATACATCGCTATGTATCAGTCCCAAGAGTTACTAACTCTTTCTCTGTTTCCAGTAAACGGAGCTATAGTCATCTTATCTTTGTGACATGACTGGCAAGTTTCACAAGATGTAAATTCAAACTTATTTAAATATGCGTCTAAATATAACTTAGCCAGTCGGGTCGCATTGATATGGCCTAGTCTACAATGCCTCAAGATGGATTCGTTCATTTCTGAACTCTTCCTCTTTTGTGTGTTCAGTATGTTAAGAACTGTGGTTTGATTTGGAACGTATATGCTTTTAGATAACGTGCCTGAACCGATCAACACTTTGATATAGGAAATGTTCAAAACATTATCCAACAATACAAAATTATATCCTTCTTTATATGACAAAGAGGATATAATGTTGCATATCAGGTTCGGTATCTAATAACTTTCGTTCATAATCATGTATTTAGTAATACAAGGTGATATTTGCCAACACCTTGGATGCAATAATTGCACCGTTTCTGATTCTTGAAACTTATCACCCGTTCTCAGTTCTCTACCTATCTGTAGCCCATATAACAGATTACATATGTGGGATCCTGGTCCGGTATCTCATACCCAGGACGTAAAGGATACTGAGAAACAGTTCTTGGTAATGAACACACCCGAAAAAGATGCATCATCATGCACTTTCTTCGTTTGGGCGGCATGGAAATACTGGTATTCCCCATTTCCTGCTCGGTCTTATAACAATTATAAGGTGGAGCGGGACCAACATTCCCCAGCTCAGTATAACAAGCGGGTTCGGTCAATACATCCATATTATTATCTTGATTAAGGCGTGACATGGTCGCTACCTGGAGAGTGAGAGAAGAAAACACTCTGCGTGCGCTCTTGCAATATTAGATTAGTTATATTTTATCTAATCAGGATGGCTCCCACTGTTTTTATCAAATCTTCCTTCAAACCTTAAAAGGAAAGATTAGCCAGGATTAATTACACCCTATAAGTTCGCCAATCTTTCAGCCAGGCCAGTGCCGGTACTTTGAGGGAGGTACCCCGAGCCTTCGCACGGACCTAATTAAAATAAACCTCGTTTTCCCAGGGGGCGTAACCCCGTTGACACATTTCTAGACACCTACTTGATCGGCTAATTGTAAAGTGCAAAACTCTCCCAGGAGTAACAATTACTCACAGTGGGTATCAAGATCCAACTATCACATAGAAGGTATGCAATCTCATTGCAAATTTCAACACTTGAAACTCCCGATAATGGTTTTTACCCTTAGCACTTATGACCTAGACTATGATCAACATATCATAAGCACTAGTCAAGTTCTACCCGTCATTTCGTGATTAATTAGATCCACCCACATGACCCTTGACTATAATCAACATAATCACATGATTGTCCTAACTAATCGCATCATATGCTGTGTAGGAAGACATCACTTAGCTACCGTACACTGCGCCTTGACTATGATCAACATACGCAGCACGAATACTAAGTACTCTACTTCCTAAAATGACAGAGGGTTGCGGATGCTTTTTAAGAAAACCGTTAACGCTTTGAACTTGATCTCGTTGCAGAATCAAATGATTTTAAATGGAGTGTTTTTGAGGCTTTTGCTAGTTTCACTAAAGAGGTCACTCTCGGTGAAGGGATCTCGGCTCTTTCCTCGTCAAATGAGGTGCAGGATATTCACAATACCACTATGCAAAGCAAGAACTAGAAAATAAATCAAAAGATAAACCGAAGGTTGTAGTATCTGCTAGTTATTGCTAAAGAGGTCACTCCCGGTGAAGGGATCTCGGCTCTTTTCTTATCGAATAAGGTGTTGGATGTTCTACAAGGAACACCGCTATGCAAAGCAACAACTGGAGCTACCTGTTTTTGAAAATTCGATTCCACAACATCATTAGGTTTATTTTCTTTCATTAATCTCATTAATGAATGTCCCATCATTTAAGTTACCTAAGCATCACAGATAAATACAACGTACGCTTATGCCATCCGCATTCGCCCCGATATCCCGTCATGCACCGTTAGCTTAGTTAACTAACGGCAGAGCGGGGCAGGGCTAGCGCGGGTGTAAAACATAAACAACGTATATATAATATATAATATATACTATATACAGTATCTATCTCAACATATCAAATGATCACATCACAGATATCGCAGCAGAAAACAACATATGAAATATTGGATATACTAGGATGTCCGTGTTTTATTTTGAGCCTGTATAAAACACGGATTCCACGGTCGTGATGAATAGCCATACCCACATCCTTAGACCTATATGAGAGCGGCAAGCAACCCTACCAATTCTAGAGTTAGGAGACCCGGTCTCGACTCCTCGAGATGGTCTTCCACCGGACCCTAGAACCCGGTTACTTGTGCTCTCCTCCTTGGGTCTATCCTAATGCGGAAAAGTAAATAATATACATCAACGGTGACATCTTCCTCAACCCGAAAGTGCCCCAATAAAAGAATATTACATATAATGAATTTTACATGAATGAAAATGAAAAAACTCTCATCTCACATAAAAAAAAACCGGCTATTCAAACACGACGATCTAATATAACATATAACAGCAACACATAACATCACATGTCACCAACGTAAGTAAATATGCGTATCCCAATTTTCGTTGACATATAGTAACGAAACCGGCGATACACCACATATTACACTTACGGTCGCAGAAAAGAAAATGAAAAACTACAACAGTTGGAATCCGCAACCACCTTAGACATCACATGCCTAACATTATGAATTCCTTAGATATCGCATGCCTAACAATTATAAACCCTGCATTTTAGTCTCAATATTGAAAACACTTTCCAATAATCAGTCGGGCAATTCAATAAGATTCTCGACATCCCGATCGAACTCGTCGGAAACTTTAGTAGACGGCCGCACCCCCCGATACCGACGACGAAGTGCACTTAGGCGGAACACCGCGGCCGCGAGCACCCGGACGGATGCTTTTTGGTAACGGAGTTCTCCTACAGTCACTTGGTCGGGGTTATGGGGTGTGGCTATCTAGTAACATTACCCGGCGAGTATCCGAATACACAAAGTGATTGCGACAGACTTTTGATCGCATCAAAATCCCGTGGCAACCGGTCAAATGAGACTAAATTGCTAGACTTATAAAATTCAAATATTGTTGAATCCAAGTATTGTATCACATTATACTAGACGATGTTAAACGTTTCGAGCGAATCAAACAACACCCTCATCTCCCAATGATCTCAACACTTGAGCGAAGTTAAAGTACCCAAAACGTGCCACAGTAGCTATGATCCAGCCGTAGAAGGGTCAAACCAACGCCTCACTTATGACACCGCGGAACTACGGCAAACCCTAGGGTTCAAGCCGCGGTTCCAAGGGCATAGAATCGAGTTAAGGTTTATGTGTTCTTCTAGAGGGTCCATAGAGTTACTTGCACGAACATTGAATATAATTAACTTAGAAAAATTCCAACACTTGGAAATTTCAGAGGGGGTCATGAGGTGATGTTTGAATTTCGTTCGAACTGTCAAACAAAGCCTAGGTTACCATCACAATGTTAAATTATACGACTACGAAACACTCTGTTTTAGTCCTTTAGTAAACTTTACATCACATGCAATTTTAGACTAAACAAACAATACCTGAAACCCCAAAATAAGCACACCATAGCACAAAACAAAAACGACACACAATGGAGCATGCAGGGCCGGCCTCCTCGGAATTTTGGGGAAAGTGCTCGGGTGAAATCCGAGCAATTGGTCTCGTTTTTGTTCTGTGCACTATAGATATTATATACATGACTCTGCACTTGTTTGCAAAATTTTTAAACGACTTTTAAAAAAAAACAGAGAGCATATGTGCAGGATTCCAGAAATTGCAATACGGATTTGTTTCGGTTTCGTATTACTTCTAAAATCGTCTAGGTTTCTAATTTGGCTCTGCTACCATGTTGGGATTCCTTAGCACCTAGCCTAGGGTTTGTAAGCCTCACGCATGCCACAACAAGAATTTTAAGGGGTGCTAACCAATCAAACTACGAATCGTACTAGAAAACTAGGGTAACAAAACTTTGCAATCTAACATTACAAGAGAAGTGAACAAGAATACAACCTTTGTAGATCCGGTCCTTCACTTCTAAAGCTCCATGTTGACGTCCCTTCGCTGCGATCATCGTTGTCCCAAACTCTAGAATGGATTTTCCCGGAGAAATGAACAAGCTTGCTCGTAGACTTCGAGGCCGAAGATGATCTACGTCGAGGTGACTCAAACTCAAGTTAACCCTTCACTAGGTCATAAACTTTGTGAAGAGAACACCCTAAACTAAATGGCAAGTAGTAGAGGATAATGAAATAGGAAGTGGGTTCTCTTTAGATTTTGGTTTCTCACTTTATTTCTTCACTTAGAAAAATCTAGCAAGGTTTTTCTTTTGGATGAAGAAGAAGAAGAATAATAAAATCAAGTGAAGAGAAATTATGATCAATTATGCAACCATGGGTGAGTTAGTATCATCCACTAACCTTTGTAGAGACTAAACTATGGTTTAAGCTAATGGTTTGGTTAATAAATATCTTTAGTAAGACAAAGTAAGTGGACTTGGTCAATGGATGCTTCAAGCTTCGTGAAGCTTCAAGCATGACAAAGTGCTCACTAATTTTGAATTACAAAATAAATATAAACCCTAACCATTATCTTAAATATGGTGTAAGTCATACATACACACCCAAGTTTACATGTATCATCAAGCATGATACAATCATGTATTCAAACATATATCACATATATATTATGTGCACATCAAGTGAGAAAAGCAATCTTAAGTGAACCAATACTAGTTAATGTAAAGTAATATATCAAATATATAATTATACATTAAATCATTAAATCAACACTTGATTTAATGATCCGGTCATATCTCATATAACCGACTAATATCTAGTGTATCAATATATCGAATCAACACTTGATTCGGTAACCCGGCTATATCGCATATAACCGACCGATGATACAAATCGCGAGAATAGAATACAGTATCATATACAGGTATTATTCTCGGTCCCGCACATATCATATACGTGCTCCTATTTCATTTCGCATGAGCCAGGAAATCTCTGTGTAGGACTTTAAAGACTCGTCAATACGCCGGCAGTAGGTGGTGATCATATCAAACACTCACAAGCCGCAAGCGGTCTGCTAAACGTAACGGCCACCCGGGTATTGAGCGGTCAGAAGATCAACGAGCAAGCCTGCCCACACTCCTGCGAATCCAATCAGTAACATTACCGCACAGTCCGGTCTGTTCGTCCGATATGTCGTATATCTAGTCTAGGGGTGGTTAACGTCAGACCCTAGTAACTTGATAAATCATGCCAATGTAAGGTCCATAACGGGCGTGAAACTACTGATAACACTTACCAGTAAATCACATCTACCCTGACCAGGGATTTCAGTTATGGCCAATCGAGCATAGCACAACATCAACCCCCAATACCGGGAGAGACGAATCCCCACCTATTGCTCATTGCCTCCATATGACTCGGGACTGTACCCAAAAACCACATATTTGCATGACTCAGTAGAACCGTGGTAGGGTGGAAATCAAAGCACAGTGGGAGCCACACAAGACTCTATGACGATCTCGGGTCAGCAGACTAACCTGCACCAGTGTCACCAGAGAACTGCTATCTGACGTGAGGTATAATACCATTTAGGATTTCTCGGCGAGTCCGTTCAGTGTACCCAGTCTCCACTGAGAACTCGTATACCATCTCTGATGTCAAACACCAATGGATATGGGATCATCCATCGCCCATTACATGGGTCGAGAAAATATACGCTAGTCTACTCTGGAATATCGATGCCCCGTCTCAATATTCTCTCGACTAGGAACATTGAATGATGAACTTATAGACTACCCTGGCCCCACTAGTATGATCTGCATCATAATCCTGGAAGTCAAGTACACATCCTATGGGCTTTATCAATATGTAACAGAGAGACAGTAAGTATACATGTTAAGATAAAGAGCAACCAGATAGCGCACTATCATGTCGAGCAAGAAAGTCCTCCTTATATATGTCCCAGCATCCACTACAATATACATCTCATGTACAGTAATGGCCTCTAGGGCATACATATAACTAACACGCGCACGCACACATACACGCGCGCGCACACATACGTGCACGCGCGCACACAATCATACACACAAACAAACGCACGCGCGCGTGCACAAGCATACATATACACACCACACAAAGAAGCGAGCGCGCACACACATTTGATTAATATAAAATTTCTATACTAATTCATGTATTTTAAACTTTTAATCGCAGTGGCTTTACCCAGGAAATCCATGAGCGCCTCCTTCGTGATCGACTCTTCCTCCTTTCGTCCTTTGTTGATTTTTCATTTCTCATTTTTGTAAATTTATGAAGTTAAAATTGTAAAGGAACGCGTAGTATGTATTGTAATCGTATGTGGATAATTGATGTTTGAATGGAATAGAATTTGTATTAGAATCGTTATTTGAATGAAATTGAATCAATATTAAATTGAAATAGATTGGATTGGAGATTTTCTTGGCTCTTTTAAAAAAAATTTACTGTAATCCACATTATTTCGACGGGAAATTTCCGTTGAAATAGCCTATTTCGACATAACTGGCCTGTCGAAATAGACTTATTTCGACGGCAATTTTCCATCGGAATAGAGAAAAGGATTTTTAAATGATTCCTGAAACAATTTTTTTAACTTAAAAAACTTATATATTTCGACAGAAGTTACCCGACGAGAAAAAAACTATTTCGACCGGAATCAGCCGTCGAAATAGGTTTGATTATTGCGACGAATATTAGCCATGGAAATAACCTATTGCAACACAACCTATAACGTCGGCGTTCTTTCATGGCTATTTGGTGTCACCCGACGAAATAGACCTATTTCGACTGTAAATTGTCGTCGAAATAGGTGTCTGTAGTCCTAAAAATCATGTTTAATAGGAGGTCGTCATTGCTTTAAAACTTTATCCTTAGATTGTAGGCATTAGCCGTTTTTGTCATAGAAAATATTTAAAACCAACAATTACTTAGAAATACGTTAAATTATTTATACTATATATTTAAAAAATTTATAAATTTTATAAATTCATTTACTCAATTAATGCTAAAAAATCCGGTATTTCCGATCCAAGATGTCCGATATTGCGTAGATCCGTCGGTTGATGATCTAAAAAATAATCATTTGATACCGAGATTTTAAACATTGATTTAATTTTTTATTTCAAGTTTCTTACTTCATTATTTCCAAACAAAACGATTGAAAGTGAGAAATAAATTTCCTAACTAGTATCATTCAACCTTCAAAACAAAGTAGTAAAAACAAGTATGATAAAAATGTTAAACACTCACCAGTAAAAGAGTAAAATTGCAGTCACGGGAAGCAAAGAGGACACCATCAACTTCAGCAATCCTCTTTCTCAAAGCCTCTACAGCCTGAGGATACATGTCGTCCTCCACGGTGAGATCAGTGTTGAGGAACGGCAGGGATGAGATATCGAGCGTACTCAATCTGCATCCCATCAATGGATTCTTCACACAACGTAATTGCTTCAACCAAAATTAATTAGGAAAACAATTAAAATTATTTTAACTAATTAGAATTATTAACAAATAAACTTATTACAAATTAATGTTGAAATGAAGTTACCAAAAAAGAGGAGGCCGTGGCTGTAGGAGGCTTTAAGGAGAGACCCATGGATGGTTGCCACATTGATTTTGGGCTTTGCTTTTTCTGTTGCTGGAGAAATCATTCGGTATGCCGGATATAATATATCCGGCCAAATGAGGAGAGGGAGAGAGAGAGGAGAGTTTCGGATAGTCTTGGACAGCCTACGGGGCTCATACTTTTATTTTTTTCCTTTCTTGTCCGGATGTATACGGCCGGTACATAGAATAATTTTTTCTGGAGAAATTATTCGGTGCGCGGGGTGTAATACATCCGGCCAAGCGGTGAGAGAGAGGGAAGTGTTTCAGACAGCCTTGGGCAACCTGTGCGGCTCACACTTCTATTTCTTCTCTCTCTTGTCCCGTGTAAACGGCCGCTCACATGGAATAATTTTTCCTGAAGAAATTATTCGATGTGCCGAATATAATACATCCAGCAAGCGGATGAGAGAGAGGAGAGTTTCGGACAGCCTGTGGAGCCCACACTTTTATTTCTTATTTCTCTTGTCCGGATTGTTTCTCTTTTTTCTCTCTTTTGTTATTAGTTGCTTTTGTTATGAGTTGTGGTAGCTATTGCTATCACTAGTGATTTCACAATAGAGAAGGTGAGAATCTTGAACCTAAAAACTAATAAGTGGGATTATTTTTTTGATATGAACCCCTAAAACTTGCGGATTTTGAAAAATAAACCTATTACTTAAAAAATTCTTGGAACCAATCCGTTATCTAAATAAGATCCTCTGTCTCATTAAACCAGGTTAGGGGTTGGGTCTTGGTTTAGCATAAGTTATAAATTCAATTATAAAGCCTAATCCATCCCTTCTTTGTTCCCGCTTTAAACCAAGCCCTAAATAAATCTGAGATCATGTTTCGATATGGAGTTCAGAAAACCAGAGTTTGTTTTTAAAATGAATGCAAGAGGTATGCAAATTTTAGTTTGCAATGCTCTACCTCCGTTTTAAGAACTGGACTTTGACGGGTTTTGGCTTTTGGAGTTTTCATCTCCATTTTAGGAACTGAACCTTGATGGATGTTTGGCTTTCGGGTTTTCTAATCTCCGAAATATTAGTTTTAGAGTTACTAAAATTCCAAAATTGATATTTTCTTGAGGTTTTTTGGAGTTTAAATTTAGTAAAATCCTATTCTCAACTTTGAAGTTAGATAATCAAAAAATTTTAAACTTCAAAATTGAAGCTAAACATGCCATATTTCAAAGTTTTGATCAAAGTTGTCAAATGGTCGTAAGTTTCGTGTTTTGTTTTCTTATTTATTGTATCATGTATCGTATCGTGTTTCGTATCGTAAAAAATAAAACTTCTCGTTACGATACCGAATTACTTATGTCTAGAACCAATTATAATTTTAAAAACGATCAAATTAGTAACATAAAACCACATACAAGCTAAAACAAATTTCGGAATTGCAACCGCACAAATACATACATATAAATCATACAAACTCATGTATTTGATAATTAAATAATATCAAAACAATCCAATATATTCATCCATATGTCATAATTCATAAACAAAAACATGATAAGTTTTATAATTCATACCTAAAACATTATAACCAAGTTGTCAAAATATCACTACCAAATAAAGTTGACGCTACAAAAAATCAATCTTCTACAATGATTAATCACCATCATTAATATAAAAGTATTATTCTATTTACTTGATATACATTGTTAATACACAACCTAACAACTTAAGATTTTAGGTTAAATGGTTCTTAACATGATGAGTTCCTGGGTTCAAACCTCATCATGATCAATTTAAAATATATTTATATTCTCTATTTATATTTATTCCCCCTTTCACGTGGCCTGAATTTCAAAGACCCATGCGAAGGGGAGTATTAAAATATTATTCTATTCGTTTAATAAACATTATTAACCCACAACTTAACTGCTTAAACGTTTGGATAGAGTAATTCTTGACAATTATAGTAACAAGAGATAACGTCATTCTCTTGAATCTCCCCATCTTCATCATTTTCACTCTCAACGTACTCCTCTTTCTCATCAATATGTATTTTAATTGTTAAATAGCCCGTTTGGGGTTAATAATTTGATACAACCGAGCAGGTTTTAAATCTGAATATCCGACCCGCTATGCATTCTAATGGTTAATTAGCGTATCATGTGATTCGCGTTTTGTATCGTTTCGTTTCGTATGATACAAAATGTGTATCGACCGATAATTAGTAACCCGATACAGGCCTACGAATCGTTTCGAGTTGTCCATATTTCGTATCGTTTCGTAAGATATGTTTCGTGTTTCGTACGAAGCTAACAACACTGGTTTAGATAGATTTATGAAACCCCAGTTACCTAAACTCAACTTCATTCCCAAGCAAGACCTAAATTTGGGATTGGAATTAGGATAACTGGAGTTTCTTTTTAAAGGGATGTATAGAGGGGATGCAAATTATGGTTTGCTAGCCTCACTCTTCATTTAAAAATACAGTCTACTTTTGTTATAGAAGACGTGGTTATAAAATATGTTTTTTGAAAAATGGAGTTTACAAAATTTAGATCGGATTCGAGTTAAGATAAATGCAATTATCCTAACTCCAAAATGAATGCCAACTCGGTAGAGCTTTGCATTTGGAGTTAAGTTGTGCTAATTTTATGAATATCCGGTTCAGAAAACTTAACTCCACTGCCAAACAAGGCATCCTCCTTAATCTTCTTTGAAGCCCTCAAATTGTCCTCTTTCAACTTATCTTTTAGGCTCTCTATTGATTTTTGCTTGATATTTAAGCTAAATTTCAATTTGTTACCATGAAATATAGGTGCTTTTTTCAAATGATATCATGAACTTTGAAAATGATGGATTAATATCATAAACTTTCAAAAGTATAAAAGACCATAACGGTTTTAACAGAAAATTACAAAATTACCAAAATACCCCCCTCATATAATAAAAAAGACTATATTTGCACACAAAAGGGAGGGATATTTTGGTAAATTTGTAATTTTCCTCAGGGATTTTTTGATTCTTTTGAAAGTTCTTGATATCATTCGGAAAGAATGTCAATAGTTCATGGGAGCAAGTTGAAATTTAGCCTTTATTTTATTTTACAAAATCGTCTATTGATATTTTTTGACAATTAACAAAGTTTGATGTAAACACGAAAAAAGCCACCATGTTGGGATTTTAGTTTATATATATAAATAAAAGGTAGTGATCCATTGCAGACCGGTCCGCGTTTTTTAGAAATGGGAACTCTCGATCTACGACATATTTTAACGATCCGATCTGTTCAAGTTTATCACCCCACCCTCAAATATATATGTATGAAAAATCAAAATATTTGAAGACCTCTGCCCTATGCATCGGATGAAGTTTATGCTACATTATCGGAAGACATTCGTTTTTGTGTCCATCGATGCATATGCTAGAAGTCATCAAATCCTTTGATTTTTTATACTTGTACATTTGAGGTTAGGATGATCAACTTGAAATGTTTGGATCGTAGAAATATGTCGCAGATTAGGAGTTCCCGTTTGTAAAAAATGCAGACCGGTTTGCAATGGAGCACCCCCGATATATAAAGAGAAAGGGGGGAGCCGTTGGGGCGAGTTCGCGTTTTCAAATTCGCGAACTTTTTCATGTGTGTCTTTCGACGATCCATGTTATTCAAGTTGTTCTACATGTATTAAATAATGTATGGATGAAAAATCATATCGATCAGATGTGTTATACAAGTCCAAAACCAAGTTTTAAAATCGTAAAAACTGCACGGCTGAAATAAACTCATATTTTGGACATGCATAATACCTTCAATAGACGTGATTTTTCATCTATACATTATTTAAAACATGTAGAATAACTTGAAATGAGTGGATCATCGAAAAGACGTCACACGAAAAGTTCGTGAATTTGAAAAAACGCGAACTCGACCTAAAACCAGTCCGTGTTTTTAAAAATGGAAAACTCTTGATCTACGGCATATTTTGATATTCCGATCCGTTCAAGTTGATCACCATACCCTCAAATGTATATGTATGAAAAATCAAGGGATTTAAAGTTTTTTAATATATTCATCGGATGAAGTTTATGCTGCATTATCAAAAGACGTTCATTTTTGCACTCATCGTTGCATTGGTTAGAGGTCTTCAAATTCTTTGATTTTTTCATACTGTAACAACTCCAATTTTAATGTACATAAAATTGTTTAAAAGTTAATGTACACTTAGGGTATTTATAATTCCTATGAGTTGTCACGCCCCGCTTCCCAGTATATGGACAGAGGATGCGACTGGCCGCTACGTATTTACTCTGAAGTAAATACGCTAAGCGTATCTAAGCAATATAAATAAAAATGCACAAGGGACAAAGACAGTAGGTATAACTGAACATCAAGTTTATTTATTAACATTCTTTTATACAATGCATGGAAAAGTAAATACATCTGAATGAAAGCAATGCCTAAACGGTGGCATAACAGAAATGAAAAGTACTGAAATAAAATGTGTACAATGAAGCTAGAGCTCTGGTTCGTAGACAAGCCGATCCAAGTCCTTATTGGTAGGCTCGATCTCCTGAGTGTCCAGATCACCTGACAATATTCCAAAAAAGAAAGAGAAGGAATGTCGTCAGCGAACAATCGCTCGGTAAGTCCCAAAGATAAGGGAGAAATAGAATAGACAGAGAGAGAGAGTAGCTTTTAAAGTTGTATTATATGGTTAGCGCTATTGTTTGTAGCTTGGTACAGAAGGATGCCAGTGTATACGAGAGGGGTCTCTATATGCCAGAGACTAAGGGCAATAGGAGTACAAGGACCGTTTATGCCACGGTACAACATCAACGGAAATACATGTTAGGTGTCTTAAGTCTTGCAGTCTCGTGCCACTTCTAACACCTTCCGTACCAATCTACCCCTTAAACCCCGCGATGTCTTAATTGTATTGTTTGTATTGTATTGCAACTTGTATTGTCTTGTAATATAGATTGTATAATTGGATGACTTGCCGAAACCATGATATCAGTAAATGTAAGTAACTGGAAAATCATGGATGTAACTGGAGAATCATGTAGATGGAAGTATATCCATGGTTCGGTTCAGTCAATACAGATTGAATAGATTGAATATATGTATTCATGGATTCATATTGAATTGTAGGTTGTAGATTGTACTTGAATCATATTCAAGTCAGATTATTTAATGAGACTCAGTGTGAGTCAGAACAATTAGAAAGAGAAATTGAAGTCCTGAATTAGGTTTTGATGTTATCTGTAACCGATGCACATAGGCGGCAGGATTTGTGTCTTTTTCAAAGACGATTACCGTGTTGATAACACCGTTGTTAAGTTGTCTACCTTAAATAGGCAAGCACCCATATCTCCGGCTCCCTGAGGCTCAAGAGATTGGTCCCGCTTAAACCAATATTTACTATGGTCATTATTGTAATTTATAAAACTTGAGGGGGTTTTATATAAAAATAATTTTGTATAATTTAAAAAATACACCTCATGTATTTAATTATCATTTTTAGAGTTTTCATAGTTGTGTATTTTATATTTGTAACATTTCTAGTGAATAAACCTATTTTTCATAATATAGGGTATTTAATTGTAATATTGAACTTGTATGGAATTTCATGGTATTTTCATGTAAAGTGATCCTTTTGATTTAGAAAAATTGGAATATTTATATTATATCAAAAATAGGTATTTTGATAATGCATATATATATATATATATATATAAATATAATTTTATTATTTTCTAGAAATCTCATTTTCTCAAGATATTTCGAGACCGAAAGCTCCTTGCGGAGGTCTGCATCTCGCACTACTAAGCCCAGGGATGTGCGATAATCTGCACCATCCCAGTTGGGTTCCCCAAAATGGGTTGTAGCGGCACTTTGCAAAGATTTGTAAAAATACGTAATCTTGTATAAAACGGTTTTAATAGTAAATGGTATTTATATGTAAAGTTTCGTTTTTCCGTATTCTATGTTCCTAAAAGGTATTGTGCTATATTGCATATGAGTGTTGTGAGGAGATAGGTCATTACCTCGTGATCTAATTAAAGGTATAGCAAGATTAATGATGTTTTAAAGTCGAAACTAAACTACATGGTATTTTACTGAAAAAGAGCGGTAAAACTTACAAAATGAAATGTTTTGCTATGAAACTTGTTCAACATGTTTTGTTAATGATTAATAGTCAAGATGTAAGAGTTTAGTATGGTTGTGTTAAGGAAAATTGAACTTTATAAAGAAAACCGAATCGGAAGTCGGATTTAACTCCGCTTCCGTTGGGTTTTAGTAAAAGAAGTTTTAAGGATTGATTAAAGAAGAGGGAGGTAGGACTTACGGATTTAGATTCAAGAGAAGAGAGAGAGGAAGATGTAGGAGGTGCCGGTGCGTCGTTTCATCGCCGGGAGCTCCTCGGATCGTCGTCGGAAAATCACCGGAGCTTCGCCCTTTGCTTACTCCAATTGCACACTAAAATTCTAGAGAGTTTTCTTGAGAGTTTGGATAGAATTTTGAGTGAGGGGGTGTGTTTAGGGATGGTATTTATAGGGTAAAACTAGGGTTAGGGTAGGTGAAAGGTTGTATTAAAAATTGTATTAAAAATATGGTTTAATGGGGTTTTAAAGAGTTTCATTCATGTGCAGAAATTTAAAGTATACAGGAGTTTCCAAAAGACAAAGAGACCCAAGTTTCATGAAGGGTCAACTCGGATTCAGCCGAGTCAACCCAGCCTCGCCGGCCCGAGTCGAGCGAGTCGGGCTGGGGCTTGCCGTCGAAGGTCCGTCGTCGTCTGATTAGCACAATGGGGTAGTTTATTTTTAGTGTGACCTTTGGTTTTATGGATTTAGCACGTGTAGAATCTTGGAATTCTAAAAATTTAAAACGAAATCAATATTAAAAAATAATGTGGGGGATGGGATTTGAACTCCGGTGCTTTGGTTCAGCAGTGCAAGATCTTACCAATGAGCTACAAGCTCCTTCTTGCTATTAAAAAGCAAAACAATTATTTATAGTACTCACAGTAAATGCAAATACCCCAAATATACATTAACTTTTAAACCAATTTTTGTACACTAAAATTGGAGTTGTCACAGTCTGCCCTCCTTACAAAAATTTCATCCTCGAAATTTACAAATTTTATTTTAAAGACTAATTTACAAAGAGGTGAGGATATCTTGCACGCAACTCATCTTCCCTTTCCAAATTCGATTTTCCTGGAGTGTCTTTTTTTCCACATCACTCGAACCAAGTTGACTTTCTTATTCCGAAGTGACTTCACTTTCCTGTCCAGGATCTCAACAGGTTGTTGCTTACAAGATAAGCCGGGCTTACAGTGAGCTCGGAATGATCGAGAATATGGCTAGGGTCACTCACATACCTTCTGTGTTGGGATATGTGAAACACATTATGCACTCCTTCTAATAAAGGTGGAAGTGCCAAGCGATATGCCACTTTACCGACTCGTTCGAGTATGTCGAACGGTCCAATGTACCTTGGACTTAGCTTTTCCCGTTTTCCAAATCGGATCACTCCGCGGTTTGGAGATATCTTTAAGAATACGTGATCTCCTGGCTGGAACTCCAAGTGACGTAGCTTTGCATCAGCCCAGTGTTTCTGTCGATCTTGGGCTATGCGCATTCTTTCTCTGATAGTACGAACCACATCAACAGTTGCTACTATCATCTCAGGTCCAAGAAGTTTCCTATCTCCGATGTCGTCCTAACTTAATGGTGGTTGACACTTCCTTCCATATAGAGCCGCAAAAGGTGCAATTCCTATGCTTGATTGGTAGCTGTTGTTGTACGAAAACTCCACAAGATGTAGGCGATCTTCCCACGATCCTCCGAAGTCTAACATACACGCTCTGAGCATATCCTCCAAGATCTGAAGAGTTCGCTCAGACTGACCATCTGTTTGTGGATGATAAGCTGTACTGAAGTTCAGATTTGTTCCCAAGCTCGCTTGCAGACATTGCCAAAATTGCGATCTGAACCTGGTGTCACGATTGGAGACAATGCAGACCGGTACTCCATGAAATCTCACAATTTCCTGTATGAGTTCATGGGTATCAGAGATAGTACATATTTAAAGAGTTTAAAATCTTAAGTAGATTCTTACCTCCATGTACTTCTTTGCTAATGTCTCAGTTGATTGGCCAACCCGAAATGGGATGAAGTGAGCCGACTTTGTGAGTCGATCCACAATGACCCATACCGCATCGTTACCCTTTGTGCTGCGAGGGAGAGCGGTCAAAAAATCCATTGTGATGTGTTGCCACTTCCATTCTGGGATTGGTAACGGTTGAAGTAATCCAGCTGTCCTGTGATATTCAGCCTTTACTTGCCGACACACCAAGCATTTAGCGACACTACTGGCTACTTCACGCTTCATTCCATG
This sequence comes from Agapanthus africanus, assembly GCA_030015575.1. NCBI lineage: Eukaryota > Viridiplantae > Streptophyta > Magnoliopsida > Asparagales > Amaryllidaceae > Agapanthus > Agapanthus africanus. The sequence continues at coordinate 192,941,373 of CM057339.1, read as the reverse complement.
CCACCAGTAATTCTGACGTAGATCTTTGTACATCTAGGGTGTACCGAGTAGGGAGAGTTGTGGGCTTCTTTCATTAACTCTTCCCGAACAGAAACTTTTGGTACACATAATCTGCTGCCGTATCTCAAAGATCCGTCTTCATGGATGATGAAGTCTGTTCTGAGTCCATTCTCCACTTGTTCTCTGATCTTTTGCAACTTTGCATCACTTGCTTGAGCTGCTTTGATGTGATTGAAAATAGTAGATTGAACTTGTAAATTCATCAAACTTGAAGTGTTACCCGGCATGACTACTTCAATCTCCATCTGATGCAAGTCTTGTTGTAGCTTCCACTGAGCGGTGAGATGCATTGCTAATAGTTGGCGACTAAGGGCATCAGGTACCACATTCACCTTCCCTGGATGATATTGCAGGTTGATGTCAAAGTCCGCCATGAGTTCTAATCATCGTCTCTGCGGCATATTCAACTCCTTCTGAGTAAACACATATTTCAGACTCTTGTGATCTGTGTATATGTTCACTCGTTCACCAAGAAGATAATGGCGCCAAATCTTAAGCGCAAAGATAACGGGTGCCAACTCTAAATTATGCGTCAGATAATTGCGCTCATGAGTCTTCAGCTGTCTTGAAGCATAAGCCACAACCTTACTGTGCTGATGTAGAACACATCATAATCCCTTACCGGATGCATCACAATACACTTCGAAACCTCCAGATTGATCCGGTATAACGAGAATAGGCGCTGATGTCAACCTTGACTTGAGTTCTACGAAAACTTGTTCGCATAATTATGACCACACAAATTCTTCATCTTTACGTGTGAGCTTGGTCAGGGGTGTTGCTATCTTAGAAAATCCTTCAATGAACCTTCTGTAATATCCAGCTAGACCCAAGAAACTTCGAATGTCCTTCACTGACTTTGGTGTCGGCCATTCGCTTACTGCTGAAACTTTCACTGGATCCACAGAGATTCCTTCACCTGATACGATATGTCCAAGAAAATCAACTTGATCTAGCCAAAACTCGCACTTGCTGTACTTGGCATATAATTAATGTTGTCGTAGAGTTTCCAAGACAATTCGTAGGTGTTCGGCATGCTCTATCCGACTCTTGGAATACACCAGGATGTCGTCGATAAAGATGACAACAAACCAGTCTAAGTACTCCCAGAAAACTTGATTCATCAAGTTCATGAATATTGCTGGTGCGTTGGTTACTCCAAATGGCATCACTAGAAATTCGTAATGACCATAACGAGTTCTGAAAGCCGTTTTATGAATATCAGCTTCCTTGAACTTCACCTGATGATAACCTGAATGAAGATCTAATTTAGAGAAAACACAAGATCCACTTAGCTGATCGAATAAATCGTCGATGCGGGGGAGTGAATACTTGTTATTTATCGTTACTTCGTTCAAGGCTTTATAATCGATGCACATTCTGTATGAACCTTCCTTCTTCTTCATGAGTTGTAATGGTGAACCCCAACTTGAAGTGCTGGGACGAATCCATCCTTTCGCCAATAATTCGTCTAACTGAGTTCGGACTTCCTTCAAACCTTCCGGGCTTAATCGATAAGGTGCTTTGATCACCGGTTGCGCTACTGGTACCAAATCAATGCTGAATTCAAGAGCTCGATCGGAAGGCAAACCTGATATATCGTCAGGAAACACGTCGTCGAACTCTCGAACCACTTCTGGTCGTGATTCTTCTTCTGCTTGAATTGCCGCAATTACTGCTTCCCTTGGCTTCGCTTTGTATGTACTTGGCTCCAGAGTACGGTCTCCACTTTTGAAATAGAAGACCGAATGATCTTGAATTTCAAATAATACCCTCCTTTGACGACAGTCGATGGTAGCATAAAAGGTTCCGAGCCAATCCATACCTAGAACCACATCGAAGTTCGGTATGTCTAGCACTTTGAAGTCAACGTAGACTGTAAGTCTACGGTAGCGCCCCGGCCGTCTACAGACGCCAAATGCGGAACAAAAAACTTTTAACTGGCGCTATCGTATACTTTAACCCGGATCTTCCATTATTGCTAAACTAACAAACTGTAAAGAGTGTAGAAAGGTTATACCGAACGATCCGAGTCCTTCGTTCTTTAACCATCATCCCACGCTCCGTTGCGGCTGCTCCGATCTCGTCGATCTCCGATCTGCTCGTCCAGGTGGCACCACGTCAATGATTCTTTAAACGGGCTCCCGCCGCTGACTCGAGGCAACTCGGTCGTCAAGTTTGCTAAAAGCGACGACCAAGAATGATGTAGAATATGAGTAGATGACTTTGTCTCACTTTGTCCAAAGCCGTGGACGATCGGTTAATGAAGTTGCCTATGGAAAAGAAATGGAACAAGAAATGAACTATGTAATTTCCATACACTCAAAACCATAGTCTTTTTCTCTCAAAAATGAAATCAATCTCACTCTCTTCTCTCAAGGGGGCCGGCCACTATATATCAAAGAGGGAGGTGAGTGTAGGAGAGGGGGAGGTAACTACAAGAGAAAAGATCAAGGGAAAAAATCCTAAGCAAGAACAAAATGCATTAATGAAATGGATGACACATCTAAACCTAGTCATCAATTCATTAAATGCAAAGATGAGTCACCCGCCACCTCATCACCCTAGTGACCATTTCTAGAACCTTCTAGAAGCATGACTCACCCTCATCCAAGAAAAGATAAATCCGTCTTTAACCGAATGTTAAAAGACGGCTGATAGAAAACTGGAAACTGGCAACTTCCAAAAGTGATCCTGAAACGACTTTCAGGATAACCCTGTAACTGTATAAATATACCCGCATTTGTATTACGACCGAATACAAATGCAACTGAGACAAAGATATTATACCTACTCAACATAATACTCGGATCCGGCTTAAACCAAAGTCGACCAGTATCATCTGCCCGAAAAATAACACGTGCGTAAACGCACGTGCATTTTTCGAACCCTGCCATAAAACCATACGGCCTCTACAACGTTTCGCCCGAACTTGGGAAACTGTCTGTGGGGGACTCTAATGACTCGTCAGTACCCTGGCAGTGGGTTTAACTACAAACCGTCAGCGGCACTAGCAATGCGTAACGGCTGCCCATGGACTGACCTCAAGGGAGGCCGATGAGCGAACTCATCCGAAAACCCTACTGAGCCTAACAGTGACAATGTATATACAGTCCGGTCCGTTCGTCTATGAGTATCGCATATCTACCTAGGGGGCTAGTAACGTCAGACCCCCAATAGCAGTATAAGTCATGTCGGAGTGTAGCCCAATAACACCCTGAGATACTACTGGAGTACCTACCAGTAAATCTCCTTCCATGGCCATGGACTTTGTGTAATGGCTCTCCTAGACACAACACGACCTCGCCCCCAATACCGGGAGAGACGAATCCCCTGCCGATCCGCTCACGTGCCTCCATATGGCTCGGGACTGTACCCAAAAACTACCTGTTTGCACGACTCCTTTGAGCCGTGGTAGGGTAGAAATCAAAGAACAGTGGGAATTCACACGAGACAAATGACGACCTCAGGTCGATGAACTAACCTGTACACATGTCACCAGGGAACTGCTATCTGACGATAGGTATAGTACTCACTAGCAGATTCCCGGCGAGTCATGTCCGGTGTACTCATAACCTAATGAGCACCTGTATACATCTTAGGTGATCCAACTGACACCAGTGGCTTGTGAGACCGGCCACCGCCTCTCGTCGGGGTCTCGACTGTACACACTTGTCTACTCTGGAGTATCGATGCCCTGTCTCGAAACTCCCACGACTAGGGACCACAATTAAGGACATGCATATAAACTACCCAACTCTCACGTATATGATCGCCATCATACTGTTGGTAGTAAAGCAAGATCCTAAGGGCTCTATCAAAGTGTAACATGTAATCAGTCACCTGAACATGTACACGACTGATAAAGACAAACCAGATACCATACTATCATCTCGAGTAAGACTGTCCTACTGGTATAGATCCTTCGCAATCATTGCAATCACGTACCTGCGATCCTATAATTGACTCTGAGGGCACTATCTCCAACAATCTCCCACTTGCACTTAAGGCTAATTATTGCGATGTCAACTACTCACAGCCCGTGTGAAACCGAACATCCAACTCCTCTACTAATCAGTTTCACAAAGCCCGTTTGTAAAACTATTGTGTTCGAGAAATAGCCTCAGTGAGTGGATCCGCCTAGAAGTTTCTTTCTATATCTCTCTTAATCTCAAGTTCGCGGAGAAAGCCATCTCCCGAATTGAGTAATACCTGTCTTAGAATATGTCTGGATATCTGATGGGACCTAGTTCATAAATGAACTCCAAATCCAAACTTCTTAGACTGTATCGATCACTGAACCTAATCAGTATTTGGCACCATGCCACCCACAGTATCCTCTTGGACCACCTGTCCAAAATACTGTCCCTCGTCAGAGGGAAAACTGTAACTCTGACAATCACTCTGTCATCCATGTCACCTTTGAAACCTGGAATGATAACCGTCTCTCGAAGGAGGCTGCCGTCATCAAATCCGTAGAACATGCACTTATGTTCTAAAACTGCTTCCTTATGTTTCTTCCAGGATTGGATTAATACAAACTTATTGCATCTAGTGCAAAAACAACATCTGGTGTGGTACTTGACATCTCATGATTGACTCAATTGCCTAAGCAAGTGATCTGCTAATCATGCACATCCCTCTCCCCTTTAGTCTGTAAGACACCTTTAGAGAGGGTGACTCCATCACCTGCAGGTACACCACCATACTAGGAGTCATCTATTCTAAAAACCATTAGAATACTGTCAAAGTACCCACATTGGGAAACTACCCAAATCCAGATCTAAAACCATAGATCTAGAAACCAGAATGTTAAATATTATATCCATATCCTGTCTGGAGAAACAACTGTGTGACGACCACAGTACAACCGATCGTAGTATAGGAATTTTACTTCCTACTCTGTGTATGTCATCCAGATACCATGACATCACACCCTACTACCTTCTTAACAGATCCATCTCCTATTCTGATTGAAGTCAAAACCATGACTGTCACATCAAAAATAGATGATCTATCTCCGCTATAACTGCTCTAGTCTATAAATAGACATAAGCTACTTGCCCACTATGCTTCTGCTACTCCCACTGACTACGACAACCCTCCTACCGGGTCTCATAACCTGGAACAACAGTAGTGTCAAGTCTGGGTAGATAAGAACCTCCCTGTCACCGTCCTTGAGGCTACCGGAGTACCTCTCGGGTGTCTGAGGTTACCCACCATATCTGCGGAGTGGCTATTGGAATGTCAAACCTGATTGAATATATAGGTCCTATTAAATTTTCCGTAATCGTTCGCGGTTCTGGAATCACTTCCAGTTCTACCATACTCCCACTACTGTTTTCTGAAAAAGATCCATTTTACTAAAACTGTGGCTAGTCAAGAACAATATCACTATTGATCTTCTAAATGGTAGAATATCAACCCTCGTCATAGCCAGGGTCAACCCACAAACAGCCATTACAGAAACGTGCCCTGAGTTATCCAGAGTCTGGTTTTAAGCATAAGCTGGACAACTCCCCGTACCTTAACATCTTTTAAGGTATGAACCATTCTATATCCAATATAGAAACTTTGGCACTTATTTAATTGGAACTAGATTCAAATCATGCAACTGTCTCCAGTGCATATCAACTTAATGGAAAAAGGCTAATCAGCATTACTCAACTTAGGAATCCATCCAATTATGAGTAACCTGAAAGAGAAACACGTTTCTCAAAAACCATCACTATTATCTGAATACCAATCACAAGAATCTACATCTTCGATCTCTTTGAAGAATCCCGATACTTGTGACACCTGGTTCTCTACTTTATTCTTATACCCACAACTTCTCAAAACTCAGACCTTGTATTTCTACGAAACACTTGTCTAAATACTAGAGAAGTCATAAGTAAACAGAACAGAGTACGAGGACCTACCCCTTTGCCCTGATGGACACTGGACAACATACAATACTCTGTATAAGTCCGCTGAGTTGAACAACTCAAAACCTGTGTATCGTAGGTTGAAAACTGTACCCTGGCGATTTCCTCAAATATCACCAATTACAACGAATTCCGATATAATGAGGATGATCACCTAATTCCCAATATCTTACTCCCACTCATCATCTGTAAAACCATACAGATATGAGAATGAAACCTGGTAAATACATACCCTTGGAGTAAGTATCTAATCGGGAAAACAGTTTTCTTTTAACAATGCACTGAAACATGAAAATGTTTCGTAGGGGTATCCTGGTATTCATAGCAATGCCTCTTCCATAATCCAATTCATGACTATAACCGTATATCTCTTTGCCATCTCTCCAAATCCCTTTATTTGTCTTTAGTCGTTACCTTCTGTACACCATCGTTAGGCTAAATGGTTTTCTTCCTTCCCTACCGTTCGGCACCAGCCTATGGTTTGGAAGAAGACTATCCAGTAAGCATAATAGGTGTACCCTCCTAAATCAAGGAGTACTCATATCTTGAGAGAAGGTGATGATAAAAGACAACTGAATAATACCTTATTCCTTTAAAGGTGAAATAGGAGTGGCGATGAAGTACGCGGTTTTGGTCGTGAATGATATCAGTCGCAATTTACTTTGCCCTCTTTCTAATCCCTTTATTTTGTCTTTACATATTACCTTCTGCACACCCTACTTAGGCTAATTGGTTTTCTTCATTCCCTACCTTTCGGCACCTGCCTATGGTTTGGAAGAAGACTATCCAATAAGCGTAATAGGTGTACTCTCCTAAACCAAGGAGCTCTCGCAACCTGAGAGAAGGTGATAATAAAAGACAACTGAATAAACCAATTCTATTTCTCCTGAACCTTGATCCATCCTCGAAGGAGTCCCTTCGAGTTCGTATATAACCATACGATGGATCTATCCAATGGAAGTGGATGTCCGTAGTAATACGGGTGTTCTGAGAAATGCAAAGGGTAAAAGAAGGAGTGGCAATGACTTATGCAACTTAGACAATCCAAAAGCCAGTATTTTAAGAAGGTTCGGTCAACCTGGTCACTGAGTCATAGTCTAGGGTCGGTCAAAGGTTGCTGCTAAAGAGAGAGAGAAAAGAAACACTCTGTGTGCACTCTAACCTAGATCAGAATGGTTATCACTTTATCTAATCCGGAAACCTCCCACTGTCCTGTCAAATTCTCCTCCAAACCTAAAGAAGAATCAATCGGGATCACCCGAAGAGTAAACCAACTCATCAGTGGGAATCGGGATCCAACTCTCATCGCATGATAACGTGATGGAATGCATCCACGTTACTCATACTCCAGAAGGTATGCGCATACTTGGCAAGTTTCAGTTTCTTTAGAAACTCCCGATATGATTTTTGCCCCATGCTCTTATAACCTTTGCGTTAGGTCAAAATGTCATAAGTCACATGCCAATTTCTACCCGTCACTATCTTGTTAATTTGAACACACCCGCACATGCCCTTGGCGTTAGGTCAAAATGGCAGAACGGCTGTCCCAAACCAACTCATCTATCTATGCAACAATTGAATACCCAGCAGCTACCCAACACTATGCCTTGGCGTTAGGTCAAAATACATAGCTTGAATACTACTGAATACCCAAAAGAAGTGACGGAGGGCTACGGCTGGTTTTTGGCGAAAAACCTTTAACGTAGTGAACTTGATATCGCTGAAGGAACCTGATAGCTTTTTAAAATATAGTGGCGAAAACCTTTTGCTAAAGAGGTCACTCCCGGTGAAGGGATCTCGGCTCTTTCCTCGTGGAATGAGGTGCAGGATATTCCACTGAATACCGCGATGCAAAGCAACTTGTAATCGACTATAGTGAAGTTATTACCCTGACGCAAACTTCTGCCCAAGGGGTCAGTCCCGGTGAAGGGATATCGGCCCTTGCCCCGTCGAATGAGGTGCAGGATATTCCACTGAATACCGCTATGCAAAACAAAAGGAAACGTCTTTGTAATAACACCTTTTAAATTTGTTCCAACAACTGTAAACAGGTTTGTTTTACTTTGCATTGATCAGAATCAACGTAGTCCCATCAATAATCACACCAGAAAAGAACGAAAATAAAATGTACGTATATGCCATCCGCATTCGTCACTGGGTCCCGTCATCACCCGTTAGGTTACTTAACTAACGACAGAGCGGGGACTGGACTAGCGCGGGTGTAAAACATATACAACATCTAATAGTATATAAACCAATATACAATAATCGCTCCAGGCGTGATAATATGCAACATTACAGAAAAGTAATAAGCATCACAGAACAATACAGATAATCTGGGATCCCCGAGTTTCACAGAGCCGCTGCTGAAACCCGACGTTCCCCTGTCGTGTGGATAGCCTGTGCAATGAAACCTAGACCCCTACGGATGCGGCAAGTTACCCGCCAAAACCTGAAGCGAGGCAGCCCCCTACAGCAAAGTGAATGGACCACCCTGCACTTCACGGAATCCGGTAATCTTGGGCACCCCTCCTTGGGTCAACCTGTACCCCCTACGAGTGCGGCGAATAGTCTGCCAATTTTAGAGTGGGGCCCCTCTGCCTCTCAAAGCTATGAGATGCGGACCCGTTGCCCTCCAGAACCCGGCTATCCGTGCACTCCGTCGCGGGGCAAAACCTAGTACAGTAATGAAAAATAGTACAACAGGTACATCGACCGCAACCTGGTCGTGCCCCAAAAGAATATTATACAACAGGCAGTGACGGTAGTCCACATGTTGGACGCTCGTCCCGCAATATCAAATGTACAAATAAACTCAAACTGTACTACCATTGCACACTGCTATCCATCACGACAAATCCGCAACATCACAGCACAACACAGAACATCAACGCGAATGTCACGTTCGCAAACCGGTCTAAAAGAACTATAGCAATCAGACGCGGTTTACCGATCAAATGACATTCCCGGTCGGAGATATAATGTAAGCACTGTAAACTAACGTGTTTAAATTTCGATCGACTGAATATCAAGAAGTGGACCCCACGAACATCTGGTGAACAGTAACAAAACCTGGGCCCAAAAGATATATACCAAAAACCACAAATTCCAGAGAAGAACCCACTGACCAAATTTGAGGGCATGATGACACAGAATGGCCGCGGATCCGCGGCCAAACCATGGGTTTGGCCGCGTTTCCGCGGCAGTCTTGTTGAATCATGATCCCAAATTTGGACGGTGTTCTAATAAAACCCTGCACAGATTTCTGAGATATGTAGAAAAATTTTAGGACTTCATTTAAAATCGACAGAAACTGTGAAGCTAGAATTTTGCAGTTTTTTATTTCCGGTTCGATCGATATTTTAAACGCGTTAGCACAAGTTAGTAAAGCAAAATGGTGAGGCTCTGGTACCACTGTAAGTCTACGGTAGCGCCCCGGCCGTCTACAGACGCCAAATGCGGAACAAAAACTTTTAAACTGGCGCTATCGTATACTTTAACCCGGATCTTCCATTATTGCTAAACTAACAAACTGTAAAGAGTGTAGAAAGGTTATACCGAACGATCCGAGTCCTTCGGTCTTTAACCATCATCCCACGCTCCGTTGCGGCTGCTTCGATCTCGTCGATCTCCGATCTGCTCGTCCAGGTGGCACCACGTCAATGATTCTTTAAACGGGCTCCCGCCTCTGACTCGAGGCAACTCGGTCGTCAAGTTTGCTAAAAGAGACGACCAAGAATGATGTAGAATATGAGTAGATGACTTTGTCTCACTTCGTCCAAAGCCGTGGATGATCGGTTAATGAAGTTGCCTATGGAAATGAAATGGAACAAGAAATGAACTATGTAATTTCCATACACTCAAAACCATAGTCTTTTTCTCTCAAAAATGAAATAAATCTCACTCTCTTCTCTCAAGGGGGCCGGCCACTATATATCAAAGAGGGAGGTGAGTGTAGGAGAGGGGGAGGTAACTACAAGAGAAAAGATCAAGGGAAAAAATCCTAAGCAAGAACAAAATGCATTAATGAAATGGATGACACATCTAAACCTAGTCATCAATTCATTAAATGCAAAGATGAGTCACCCGCCACCTCATCACCCTAGTCACCATTTCTAGAACCTTCTAGAAGCACGACTCACCCTCATCCAAGAAAAGATAAATCCGTCTTTAACCGAATGTTAAAAGACGGCTGATAGAAAACTGGAAACTGGCAACTTCCAAAAGTGATCCTGAAACGACTTTCAGGATAACCCCGTAACTGTATAAATATACCCGCATTTGTATTACGACCGAATACAAATGCAACTGAGACAAAGATATTATACCTACTCAACATAATACTCGGATCCGGCTTAAACCAAAGTCGACCAGTATCATCTGCCCGAAAAATAACACGTGCGTAAACGCACGTGCATTTTCCGAACCCTGCCATAAAACCATACGGCCTCTACAACGTTTCGCCCGAACTTGGGAAACTGTCTGTGGGGGACTCTAATGACTCGTCAGTACCCTGGCAGTGGGTTTAACCACAAACCATCAGCGGCACTAGCAATGCGTAACGGCTGCCCATGGACTGACCTCAAGGGAGGCCGATAAGCGAACTCATCCAGAAACCCTACTGAGCCTAACAGTGACAATGTATATACAGTCCGGTCTGTTCGTCTATGAGTATCGCATATCTGCCTAGGGGGCTAGTAACGTCAGACCCCCAATAGCAGTATAAGTCGTGTCGGAGTGTAGCCCAATAACACCCTGAGATACTACTGGAGTACCTACCAGTAAATCTCCTGCCATGGCCATGGACTTTGTGTAATGGCTCTCCTAGACACAGCACGACCTCGCCCCCAATACCGGGAGAGACGAATCCCCTTCCGATCCGCTCACGTGCCTCCATATGGCTCGGGACTGTACCCAAAAACTACCTGTTTGCACGACTCCTTTGAGCCGTGGTAGGGTAGAAATCAAAGCACAGTGGGAACTCACACGAGACAAATGACGACCTCAGGTCGATGAACTAACCTGTACACATGTCACCAGGGAACTGCTATCTGACGATAGGTATAGTACTAACTAGCAGATTCCCGGCGAGTCCTGTCCGGTGTACTCATAACCTAATGAGCACCTGTATACATCTTAGGTGATCCAACTGATACCAGTGGCTTGTGAGACCGGCCACCGCCCCTCGTCGGGGTCTCGACTGTACACACTAGTCTACTCCGGAGTATCGATGCCCTGTCTCGAAACTCCCACGACTAGGGACCACAATTAAGGATATGCATATAAACTACCCAACTCTCACGTATATGATCGCCATCATACTGTTGGTAGCAAAGCAAGATCCTAAGGGCTCTATCAAAGTGTAACATGTAATCAGTCATCTGAACATGTACACGACTGATAAAGGCAAACCAGATAGCATACTATCATCTCGAGTAAGACTGTCCTACCGGTATAAATCCTCCGCAATCATTGCAATCACGTACCTGCGATCCAATAATTGACTCTGAGGGCACTATCTCCAACATAGAATTCTCTGCTGCAGACGACTACTGGACACAAGCTTTATCCCATTGTTGCCTTCAGAACGCCATTTCCTGAACTGACATTCCAGCTGGATACAAGCGGTGTGACTGGAATCGCGTGAGTTCTAATGAACTGTTGCGACATAAAGCAGTAAGATGCTCCAGTATCAAAGAGTGCCAGTGCAGGGAGTGAGGCTACTAAGATTGTACCTAAAGTATGTGGGATATGTTTTAGGTATAGGAAAATTTGTGGACATGTAGCAAGACTGAAAGAAAAGTTTGAGAAGGAAAGGGTTACCAGTGATAACTTGGTCAGTGGCCTTAGCTTCTTCCACGGTCATCGTGAAAGCCTGTCGCCGTGGTACATTCCTCCTGGCCTAAGGAGTATTCCTCATAACGTTCCGTTGAGCTTGATGGAACTGACGAGGAGGAGGTGCATTCGGTGGTCCTCTAGGTGGTGGAGCAGGGAGAGTGAGTCTTGGAGCAGATGCTTAAAGGGCTTGTCTCTGCTGATAAGTTGTTGCTGGCCTGGGTGCAACATATGGATTTTGTCTTTTGGGACAAGACTCAATACCATGAGTAGCTGAGCCGCAGACTAAGCAAAGACGGTTGGCTTGCCGGCAGTCTTTCATCATATACCCATCTCTCTTGCAGTAGTTACAAAAGGCTGGGCTAGTACGGTTGTTCGGTACTCCCGGTCTCTTTGGCAAAAATGGTGGTCTTGACGAGGCTCCTCCAGTCATCTGGTTGACAGGGCGCTTAACTCCTGCAGACTGAGGTCTGCCCCTCGCCTTTACCATTGCCTCATAACGGCGGGTAGCTTTCAGAGACGATTCATGATTCGGAAAATCTCTTGTGGCCAGTACATCCTGGATCTCCAAATCCAAACCTTGTTGAAATCGACGGGCTCTGATTTCATCCTTCGGTATCAGGTGTGTCGCAAAACTGTTAAAGTATTGTGTTAGCTGTGTAATATGTGATATTTAAAAATTCGAATTATTGAGACATATCTTACCGACCGAGCATGGTGAAGTCAACGTCATACTCATCTACTGACTTGGTCCATATCGAACCTTGTTGCAGATGGATGAACTGCTGTTCAATGTCGAACCTGGCAGTCTCAGGGAAGTACATTGCGTCGAACATGTCACGGAAAGTCTTCCATTCGATGGGTTGTTCAAGACGGCTTTCTTCTGCCTTCCACCAATTCCGTGCATTGTCCGTGAGCTGCAGTTTCGCAACACGGACACAAGCTCCCTCTGGCACTTGTGCCGCTGCCAGATCATCTTCGATACTCTGAGCCCATTCCTCAGCTTCCAGTAGGCTTTCCTTTCCTGAGAACTGTTTGGGGAGCAAAGCCCTGAATTGCTTCACCCCAGGTGCTTCTGCCTCGGAACGATTTATTAAAAGAGCAGTCTGCTGCTGCTGTCCTTCTAGGAGGCTGCGGATCGCCTCAAGCAGAACCGTCTGCTGGTTTAGTGGAGCAGGGACGCCAGGTATGATTGGTATTGGAGGTGGAGTGTTGTTGAAGTTGGTGCTGGTGTTGTTTGGGGAATCCATAACCTTGAAAGAAAAATTTAGGTTAGGACATATTTAAAATATATGAAATGATAAGATTCAAGGAATATGAATTGTAAACAATGTTTTAGTTGTTGGTTCTTGTGTTATATTGCTTAGGTTGTTCATGCAGAACAGAACTGCATGGTAGAGTTACATACAGCTTGGACCTGCATGGGCCACCAACAAAACCTGTCACGTCCCGCTTTCAAGTATACGGGCAGAGGACGCGACTGGCCGCTACGTATTTACTCTGAAGTAAATACGCTAAGCGTATCTAAGCAATATAAATAAAAATGCACAAGGGACAAAGACAGTAGGTATAACTGAACAGCAAGTTTATTTATAAACATTCTTTTATACAATGCATGGAAAAGTAAATACATCTGAATGAAAGCAATGCCTAAACGGTGGCATAACAGAAATGAAAAGTACTGAAATAAAATGTGTACAATGAAGCTAGAGCTCTGGTTCGTAGACAAGCCGATCCAAGTCCTCGTTGGTAGGCTCGATCTCCTGAGTGTCCAGATCACCTGACAATATTCCAAAGAAGAAAGAGAAGGAATGTCGTCAGCGAACAATCGCTCGGTAAGTCCCAAAGATAAGGGAGAAATAGAATAGACAGAGAGAGAGTGTGTGTATTATATGGTTAGCGCTATTGTTTGTAGCTTGGTACAGAAGGATGCCAGTGTATACGAGAGGAGTCTCTATATGCCAGACTAAGGGCAATAGGAGTACAAGGAACCGTTTATGCCACGGTACAACAGCAACGGAAATACATGTTAGGTGTCTTAAGTCTTGCAGTCTCGTGCCACTTCTAACACCTTCTGTACCAATCTACCCCTTAAACCCCACGATGTCTTAATTGTATTGTTTATATTGTATTACAACTTGTATTATCTTGTAATATAGATTGTATAATTGGATGACTTGCCGAAACCATGATATCAATAAATGGATGTAACTGGAGAATCATGTAGATGGAAGTATATCCATGGTTCGGTTCGGTCAATACAGATTGAATAGATTGAATATATATATATATATATATATATATATATTCATGGATTCATATTGAATTGTAGGTTGTAGATTGTACTTGAATCATATTCAAGTCAGATTATTTAATGAGACTCAGTCTGAGTCAGAACAATTAGAAAGAGAAATTGAAGTCATGCATTAGGTTTTGATGTTATCGGTAACCGCTGCACATGGACGACAGGATTTGTGTCTTTTTTAAAGATGATTACCGTGTTGATAACACCGTTGTTAAGTTGTCTATCTTAAATAGGCAAGCACCCATATCTCCGGCTCCCTGAGACTCAAGAGATTGGTCCCGCTTAAACCTATATTTACTAGGGCCCTTATTGTAATTTATAAAACTTGAGGGCGTTTTATGTAAAAATAATTTTGTATAATTTACAAAATACACCTCAAATATTTAATTATCGTCTTTAGAGTTTTCATACTTGTGGATTTTATATTTGTGACATTTCTAGTGAATAAACCTATTTTTCATAATATAGGGTATTTAATTGTAATATTGAATTTGTATGGAATTTCATGGTATTTTCATGTAAAATGATCCTTTTAATTTAGAAAAGTTGGAATATTTATATTATATCAAAATTAGGTATTTTGATAATACATATATATATATATATATATATTTATAAAAATAATTTTATTATTTTCTAGAAATCTCATTTTCTCAAGATATTTGTATTTCAAATCTTTCGAGACCGAATGCTCCTTGTGGAGGTCTACATCTCGCACTACTAAGCCCAGGGATGTGTGATAATCCGCACCATCCCAGTCGGGTTCCCCAAAATGGGTTGTAGCATCGCTTTGCAAAGATTTGTAAAACTACGTAATCTTGTAGAAAACGGTTTTAATAGTAAATGGTATTTATATGTAAATTTTCGTTTTCCCGTATTCTATATTCCCGAAAGGGATTGTGCTATATTTCATATGAGTGTTGTAAGGAGGTAGGTCATTACCTAGTGATCTAATTAAAGATATAGCAAGATTAATGATGTTTTAAAGTCGAAACTAAATTACATGTTATTTTACTGAAAAAGAGCGGTAAAAGTTACAAAATAAAATGTTTTGCTATGAAAATTGTTCAACATATTTTGTTAATGATTAATAGTCAAGATGTAAGAGTTTAGTATGGTTGTGTGTGATTGTTAGGGATTCTGCGTGTTCAAGTTTAGTTAATTACTGCAATCAAAACGGTTTCGCTTGTAGCTAGCCGGTTGAGTACGGGTCGTCCGCAGGGAGATGGGAATCTTTTTCTAAGTGCTTTAACGAGTTAAGTCCAGTTTTCCAGATTTTGTTGTGATTAAGTAAGTGTTAAAATGATATGTAAAGAGAGCTTGTTAGGGTTAGGATTCGGTTAGTTTGAGTTAGGAGTCGCTCACCTCTTTCGTTGCCACTCTTAATATCGGTGTTACGGTAATCGGCAACAACGGGGATTAACACGACTAGGAAGGAACTTGCGAGTATAAGCTAGGCTTTCCAACGCATAAGTTCTTCCTTTTGGTGCTTGTCCGTCCGTTCTTGGCTCTTAGCCATAACCTCCGGTTAATTCAACCACAACCGGTCTCACTATGGAATCACCGCTATCATGTAGGATAGGGTGCCGTAAGGAGCTGATTGTGGTTCAATTAACGGGAGTCGATTTAAGATGTTGGGCAATGAAAGAGTGAGAGAGATTTCCTTCTCTCAAACTTCCCTTATCCTACCCTAACAAGTATGAAACTACTCACACATCATAATGAAAAGAAAACAAAACAAAAGAGGAAGATAGAAAGAAGGAGATTAGAAGATAACAACTAGCTATTTGCGACCTCACATTGGCAAGGATCAAGCGTAAGCGTCATGGTTGTTTTAAGGATAAAGGAAAAGAGAAAAGAAAGAAACAACAAGAAATAACAAAAACTAAGTTAACAAATGAAAATTATAAGCAATAATAATTTAACTAAGAACAAGACAAGCATGATAAGTAAAAGGATCTTCTTTATTCATCATTCTTCACTCACAAAAGCTCACTACAAGTTTTTCAATGGAGAAGAGATGAGAAGAGGAAGAAGAAACAAGTATTCTAAACCCTAGGAAAATACAAGATTATGCACCCTTGGCTTCACAAGGTTCTGGGCTATTTATAAGCAGGGAGATGAAAATCTAGGGCAAAATTCTGCCTCTATACAAAAAGTCCAAACTACCCCTGAAAAATGACCAACTAAGGCGCCAGTACGGCCGCGGATCCGCGGCCTAGACCCCCTATTGGCCGCGGATCCGCGGCCCTATGGTGGAGTTGGGCCCTCCAACTTTCTGTGCTTCCCTGATTTTCTCTGTACTTTATTCTGGTATATGTATTTTCTCCGATTTTCTTCACGATTTTTCCAGAATTTCTGTTGAGCAAAAGGTGATTTTATGTGTATCTTTTTGTCATGATTTTCTCGAGCTCCGTGTAGATTTCTTGGATCTTGTGCTGCCATTGAGCCTTGTGCATGAAAACGACATTGATTTGCCATTTTGTCTCTTAAACTGGTGTGTGGCAACAGACGGATAAAGAGCGGAGACCCGTGTTTTATCTGTGGTTGGCAGGAACCCGGGTTTTGTCGTGTTTTTTCATGAATTTCACCGTTCAGAGCCGAGAACCTGTATCCTGTAATTGACTAGCAAACACGGCTCAAGAGTACCTACCGATATGCAATGTGATAAAAATTGGGCGGTATAAAAATGCAAAAATCTGATATGAACAAATACCCCCAAACTTATCATTTGCTCGTCCAGAGCAAAGCCAATTTATTCACAAAAAATTTCCTAACCTCACTTTCGCAGGGAACGCGATTGCACTGAGCATGTGCAACAAGCCGTTAAACCTCTAGGTATCCCTAGTAGGAGGAGTGTTGTCTCCTGAGGGTTTTCAGCGGATACTACCCACAAAATCCGGTCAAGCTAGTTTTGTAAAATAACTAAGATTCAAACCCCTAAAGTTTTGTTTCAGAAAATAACAATTCTATGATCCTAAGTCTAGACTATCGAACCTTTATTTTTCACACCTCGCTTTTTATTTAACTACAGATTTTATATGTCTTTACGTGTAGTGCAAATAGTGTCGCTAAGTTCCAAAAGGATCGATTAAAGTCATCATGTCACACAATAAAGCCCAGATAACAATTTTAAAAGGATCACATAAGTTTTATAAAGAGTTAAGCATTTTTCAAGTTTCGTTTTCCAGTCAGGTTTCAACTTCAGAATTTCTATCTTCCTTAACAGGAAACTAGGTCTTATTTTTCACTCCACCTTTTTCTTGTTTTCATTTCATACACACCTCTGTGAACGTGCAATAGTCTTTATCATAGAATAAAACATTCATATCTCCGCTAAAATTTTTATAAAAGCCTGTCTTTTATCAAGATTATTCTCACACAAAGAACCGTTAGGAATTTTAATTCGGAGAGAACACTTGCTTGACTTTGTTTTAATCTGGACTTTCTAGGCTTCTTAGCGAGCTTTGGGCCAATGCACCCAAACCAGTTGGCTTTAGGGCATTAGGTGTAGAAACACCCCGGCGGACTTAATTACTCAAGTTACCTAGGTCCAAAAACAAAAGACAGATTGGCGTGAAAATCATGATGATTTAATACGAACGGAGATATAACTGGCAGTTCAATTATTTTTTGGATAAAAGACGTGTTTAGTGGGTTTTGGTGTGTAATCATTCCAATCAAGTTCCAGATGGGTTATTTTTCAGACTTAGTTCCAATTAAGGCATCAATAATATTCCTTCATATTCACTCACTTCATAAACTATTCTTGATATTACTTATTTCAGAACAAACCTATTTGATCCTCAGAAAATCATTTATCCATTTAAAAGTTTTTCGACATAAAAGACTTGTTATCTAATTCCCAAAAACTCACGACACGTGTAGTGTGATGTAAAGACGTATATCAGCTATAGTTAACTTCAAAGGAGAGTTATCTTTCAGGTTTTTAAAATCTAAAAATAAGATTTAGTTATTCTTATTTTATCAAACAAAACCGTCGAAATGTTGAATCAGATTCCCCCCACTAGCTAACTTGACAGAAAAGTTTTTATGTTTTTAGAGAATTTTCAGATTTTTATGGATTTTATGGATTTTAATATGCAGATGCAAAATATACATATGAATGCGAAGGTAAGAAATGCGTACCGAGCGTACCCCCAAACTTAAACTGGACAGTGTCCTCACTGTCATTGCATGAAGATATCATTTGAAGGGTCAAAATTGTCGGTTAGCGATACACAAAATTTTGTTGTTTTTGTTTTTAAAGAAAAGAAAAAAGAAAAAGAATGGAAAAGAATATCCACAAATATATACAAAATGGTTTATACATACCCCCAAACTTATTTGGAACAGTGTCCATTGTTCTTGGCTGGATAACCGAAGTTTGGTGGTAGGCAGAGGAAGATCATGCAGGGTAAACCGGCTCCTGTAAGAACAGGAGCTCCTCTGTTGGTTCGGCGCTAAGGTACGGTTTTAGTCGGTGTCCGTTCACTTTGAAAAATGAACCGTCCTCTGGATTTTCCAAATCCACAGCGCCCTGCGGATACACGTTCCACACAAAATACGTCCCTTTTCCAGCGAGATCTGAGCTTTCCTGAATGGAAGTGAAGTCGGGTGTCGTAAAGCAGTACCTGCTGACCAGGTACGAAAGTTTTGCGCAAAAGGTGTTTATCGTGAAACACCTTCGTTCGGTTCTTAACGACAACCGCGTTATCGTAAGCCTCATCCCTAAGCTCGCTCAATTCATTCAACTGCAGTTTCCGATGGCTGCCCGCATCTTCGAGAGACAGATTCAGCTCCTTTATCGCCCAAAATGCACGATGCTCTATTTCGACAGGTAGGTGGCAGGCTTTTCCGTACACAAGCCGATAGGGAGACATGCCAAGGTCGGTCTTATAAGCGGTTCGAAATGCCCAAAGGGCATCAGTGAGTTTCAGCGACCAATCCTTACGGTTCTTGGAAACCGTCTTCTCCAGTATCTGCTTGATTTGCCGATTTGAAACTTCGGCCTGCCCGCAGGTTTGGGGGTGGTAGGGCGTGGATAGCTTATGATTAATGGAGTATTTCCGCATCAAGGCCTCGAAAGTTTTGTTGCAGAAATGACTTCCATTGTCGCTAATGATCGCTCGGGGGTGCCCAAAACGGGAGAAAATGTTTTCTTTAAGAAACCTAACGACAACCTTGTTGTCGTTAGTCCGGCTGGGCACAGCCTCGACCCATTTAGAGACGTAATCAACAGCGAGAAGGATGTACAAGTTCCCAAAAGAGCTGGGAAACGGCCCCATGAAATCTATCCCCCAAACATCGAAAATCTCCACAACCAAAATTGGTTGGAGTGACATCTCGTTCCTCCGGGATATCCGGCCCATGTGTTGGCACCGGGAGCAAGTCTTGCAATAGTCATGAGCGTCTTTGAAAAGTTGTGGCCAGTAGAAACCACATTGCAAGATCTTCTCAGCTGTTTTTCTGGGGCCAAAATGCCCGCCACACCCTTGATCGTGGCAAAATGACAGCACACTCTTGAATTCCTCGTCAGGGACACACCGACGAATAATCTGGTCGGGACAGTACTTGAACAAATAGGGTTCGTCCCAGTAAAAGTGTTTTACTTGGGATAAGAAGCGAAGTCTGTCCTGGCTTGACCATTCAGTCGGTAGTAATCCCGTGGCCAAATAGTTCACAATATCTGCGAACCAGGGTTCGCAAGATACTGTCAAGAGCTGTTCATCCGGAAAAACGTCGTTGATCGGAATTGGAAGCGAAGGCGAAGAAGGAAGTCGTGAGAGATGGTCGGCAACTATGTTTTCACATCCTCGTTTGTTCTTAATGACAAGGTCAAACTCTTGAAGCAAGAGGATCCAACGTATTAACCGAGATTTTGCATCTTTCTTCGCAAAAAGATGGCGCAGAGCAGAATGGTCTGTGTAGACAATGACTGGAGAGCCGATGAGGTAGGGCCTGAACTTTTCTAAAGCAAATACAACAGCCAAGAATTCCTTCTCAGTTGTTGTATAATTGAGTTGGGCGTCGTTCAGGGTTCGGCTCGCATAATAGATTACGCGCGGCATCTTGTTGATGTGTTGTCCAAGGACAGCACCAATGGCAAAGTCGGATGCATCGCACATAATCTCAAATGGGTGCGTCCAGTCAGGTGAAAAAAGAACGGGAGCAGAAGTGAGTGAGCGTTTCAATGACTCGAATGCATTCACACAGCTCAAGTTGAAGTCGAATGGCGTGTCCTTGGCCAGCAAAAGAGTCAAGGGCCGAACAATCTTTCTAAAGTCCTTGATGAACCGTCTATAGAAACCGGCATGGCCAAGGAAGGCTCGGATATCTCTGACGCATCTGGGATGAGGGAGATTGGAAATGACCTCAATCTTTGCTTTGTCAACCTCTATGCCATTTTGCGAGATGATATGTCCTAAGACAATACCTTCGCGCACCATGAAGTGGCACTTCTCCCAATTTAAAGTGAGATTCTTGTCCTTACATCGGGTAAGGACAGCGTCAAGATGCAGCAAATACTCGTTGAAGGAATCGCCGAAGATGGAGAAATCATCCATGAAAATCTCCAGAAATTTTTCCACCATGTCTGAGAAGATTCCCATCATACACCGCTGGAAGGTAGCGGGCGCATTGCATAACCCAAAGGGCATGCAACGATATGCGAACGTGCCGAAAGGACAAGTGAAAGTGGTCTTGTCCTGGTCTTTTTCGGCGATGGGAATCTGATTATAGCCGGAGTAGCCATCAAGAAAGCAGTAGCACTCGTGTCCGGCCAATCGTTCAAGCATTTGGTCAATGAAAGGTAGCGGAAAGTGGTCCTTCCGCGTTGCGGCGTTGAGTTTTCTGTAATCAATGCATACTCGCCACCCAGTTTGGGTGCGAGTAGGGATTAACTCGTTCGCCTTGTTGGTTATGACCGTTATACCTGATTTCTTGGGGACAACGTGGATGGGGCTAACCCACCGGCTATCAGAGATAGGGTAAATGATACCACTATCTAGACATTTTATGATCTCCTTCTTCACAGCCTCTTTCATGACTGGATTGAGACGTCTCTGTGGATCCCGGGCTGGTTTGGCATCATCCATCAGATGAATGTGATGCTCAACGATCAGGGGACTAATCCCCTTGATGTCCGCCATGGACCAACCAAAAGCTTGCCTGTTGCTGTGCAAGACCGCGAGAAGGGCTTTCTCTTGCTCTGGAGCTAGAGAAGCCGAAATGATGACAGGGAGGGTCTCGTTTTCACCTAAGTAAGCATACTTAAGGTGAGACGGCAAAGGCTTGAGTTCGAGCGATGGAGGTGAAACGATTGAAGGCAAGATTGGTGCAGAGGTCTCGAACTCAAAGGACTCCAGCAAAGGTTCAAAACGAGTGTAAGAGACCGAGTTGGATGGTTCAGGTAACTCATCCGGAAATTCGAAAGATTTAAACTCGGGTTGTGCGCGGCTAAGATCGTTTGAGAACGTGAAACACTCGTAGTCGTTGTCGGGCGCAGAAACAGCAGCAGGTTCGAGGAGGAACGCACTAGCGGCGTCAAGATTATCGTGATCAAACAGAAACTCCTCGAATTCACATTCTTCTGGGGTGATCTCCTGGATCGAGCAGACGTCCAGTATATGAGCATTAGGTTCGGCGGGCTGATTCCCCAAAATAAAAATGTTGAGTTCAATCGTCATGTTTCCAAAAGAGAGGTTCATCGAACCATTGCGACAATTGATCACAGCATTTGAGGTTGCAAGGAATGGGCGACCGAGTATCACCGGAATTTGATTCCGGGGGTTAGCTACAGGATGTGTGTCTAATACAATGAAGTCAACGGGGAATATGAAGTCCCCGACTTTTATTAACACATCCTCTAGCTCACCCCTAGGATGGGTGATCGATCGGTCGGCCATTTGGAGAGTGCGGTGTGTGGGTTTCAGCTCTCCTACGCCTAATTGCTCGTATACTGAGTACGGAAGCAGGTTAACACTGACACCAAGATCTAATAGTGCGCGGTTGATGTTCTTATCCCCAATGGTAATTGAAATCGTAGGACAGCCAGGGTCCTTCCGTTTTTGTGGTAAAGATTGGGTAAGAGCATCACTCACAGCACTAGCTAAGAAAACTTTCTTTGGTACCTGAGATTTCCTCTTTTTCGTGCACAAGTCCTTTAAGATTTTCGCGTAGGACGGGACTTGTTGGACAGCATCTAAAAGAGGAATGTTAATGTTACCCTGCTTAAATAACTCCAGAATCTTCTCCATTTGTGGATTTTGTTTGTTGGACTTCAACCGGTTTGGAAATGGAATGTTTTTAATATTGGTTGAGTCCAATGCTGGAGAAGGAGATTGTGGAGTTGGAACAGATCCCAGAATAGGTGTTTTCGTGGAGTGAGAAGTGGGTCCGTTCAGAGCAGAAGAAGAGAAAGGAGAGCCTTGTGAAGAACGGAGAATAGGCTCAGAAGACGAAGAAGCAGAAGAAGAAGAAGAAGTAGAAGAAGAAGAAGCGGCCGGGGTGTCATCGTTGATCCGTGTGCCAATGTTTTTTTGCAGCATCCTTCCCGATCTCAATGTGGTCACGGCACTCACATTATGATTCTGTTGTTCAAGAGCAACATGTACATTATGTGGGTGGCCGGGATTTGGGAGTGGCTGGGACGGGAGCTTCCCCTTTTCTCGCTCGCTTAAGGCCGCATTCAGCTGTGCAATCTGGGCCTCGATGGTCTTGATGCTTTGCCCGTGAGCGGCAGTGTGTTGCACTAAGGACTGAATGGAAGACTGGATGTTGGCGGTGGACTGAGTCGATTGTTTAACGAACGCCTCCAGACTTCGTTCGAGCGAGGAAACCTTATCGTTGTTCGACGGAACAAAGTTGTTTGGTGGAAAAGAATTGTTGGGTGCAAAGTTGTTCGTCTGATTTTGGAAAGGTTGGGGTTGGAAGGGCTGCTGAAACTGCTGTTGAGTTTGTTGTTGCGCTTGTTGTTGCGGCGGAAGGGCCCTTTGGAAATTATTGCCTTGGAATTGATTCTGATTCTGATTCCAGGAGAAATTAGGGTGGTTCCTCCAACCGGGATTGTAGGTGGAAGAGTATGGATCATTCCTCGGTCTTTACTGAAATGCAGCATTAACCTGATCCTGTCCTTGCAATGGCGGATTGTAAGGACACTCTTCGGTTAAGTGAGAAGGATCGGAACAACAAGCGCAGATGGTACGAAGGGGAAGAACAGGGGCAGGAGCAGGAGAAGAGAATTTGCTCTCTATTGCTTCAAGCTTTCTCGTTATTGCAGCCATTTCAGCTTTCATCGCAATAGAGACATCAAGTTGATGAATTCCTATCCTAGACTGACCGGTAGAAGTGGAGGTAGAAGAAGAAGAAGTCGGTCTGGTGCTCTCCCATTGTAGCGTTTGCTCCGCAAGGTCGTCAAAGAATTGCCACGCTTCCTCGTCGGATTTCGATAGGAAGTGGCCCTGACAGATGGTTTCCAACAACTGCTTCGTTGCTGGGTTCAGGCCCTCGTATAAGGTTTGGCAAAGTTGCCATTTCTCTATACCGTGGTGAGGACACTGAACAAGAAGGTCTTTGTACCGGTCAAAGCACTTCCAGAAGGGTTCAGAAGGAAGCTGAGAGAATTGGTTGATTTCATTTCGAATCCTTGCGGTTTTATGATTCGGATAGAATTTTTTTAGAAACGCTTTAACAAACTCGTCCCAGCTGGTTATTGAGTGGGAAGCGGTGCTATACAGCCATTTTTCAGCAAGATCGCATAAAGTGAACGGAATGACCCATAGACGTATAGCATCGTCCGACAGCTGGGTGGTTTTTATCATGGCACAGACGTTTTGAAATTTATTGATGAAGATATAGGCATCTTCAGATTCAAGCCCATGAAATCATGGAAGCATGTTGATGAAGTGGGGCTTAATTTCAAAGTTGTCCCCATTAGCCGGTGGAAGAGAAAGGCAGGTGGGAAGTGCAGAACGGGTGGGATAGAAACGATTCTGGAGCGTGATTCGCTGCTGCGCTACAACAGGCGGTGGTGGTGGGTTGTTGGTCTCCGTAGGAGGTGGAGCCAATCCCGGGGTAGTCAAAGAGATGTTCGGATTAAATCCTGACATCGCGGAAGAAGAGGTTGGTGATGGTGAAGGTGAAGATGTATGAACAGAATTCCGGTCAACGTCGGAGTTGGCCGGCAAAGAAAGGGGTGAAAGAGGAGTGGACGGAGTTTCGACGTCTGAGTCGATCGCGTAGTCGGTAGCGACTAACGTAACGCGGACTAGACGGGCGCTAGTGTCCCGAGTCCAAGCGGACATACACTAAACGAGTTTAGTATAGTCAAAGCGGAGATGGTGAGGGTAAGAAAACGTCAATGGAAAAAAACGATGGGTGGTGGGTGAAAAATGGATTTGGCGACAAAGGGCAAGTTTTTATAAAAGTTTTTGATTTTTTTCTTTTTTTTTCTTTTTTTTTTTAGAAAGAACTTTACAGAAATATGTACGGACTTACGGCTTTAAGCAATCACAAATAAGATATGCACAATCTCACCTAGATTTAGGGTCACCTAGGTCTGCTAGACAGCTCCTAACTGTTCCAGAGGGCTAGAAATAGGACCTCAAACCGCCTCTTCTCCGTCTAATGCGGCCAGATAAGTGCCAGGTAAGTGGGAGGTTGTCCAACGCTTTCGCGAAATTCCTTAATTAAATAACCACTTGCCTTCGTCACACTTGCCTAGGCACCGCAAAAATCAGATAAGATAAACGGCCGATGCCTGTAACTAGTCCTCTGTCCTATTGAGCGCGAAGTCCTTAGGGCTGAGTCTAGTATTTTTTAATTTAACAATGTTCAATGCATATGCTTTTTGTGATTTTTGGGGTCCTGGAAAGGGTGATGAAATCCCCACCCAATCTGAATTGGTTTCAAGCCCCTTAAGTCCGTATTAATGAATGCAAAGCGGTAACAAATCAACTGCAAACAATTTTTATTTTAGCGCGGCGCAAAGAATCCTGCACAAAAACAGTTTATTGGAAGGGGGAAGAGAGTTTGCGCAAAGAATGTTGCAGAAAACACAATTTATTGGAGTCCAGAGGAGTGGGGAGGAAGCAGGGAACACTTACAGAGATTTTGAGATGCAGAGGGCACCAAGTGGCCGCGGTTCCGCGGCCAAACACCTGCTTAGGCCGCGGTTCCGCGGCGAAGTGGAGGGATCATGCTACCAAACTTTTTATGTGTGTTGTTCTAGGAGTCCTCTGCTTTTCTGGATTTGCTGAATCTTGATTTGCTCACTGTATCTGCTCCAGATTTTTACAGTAGACCGTTTGCTTCGTTTTGATCCGTCGCGGTGTAGCCGCGAGATGTGGGTCTATCTTCCCACGTCTTTGGCACTGAACTTGAACTCCGTATTATCCTGCACACTTGCACAAAAACTAATCAAAAATAACAAGATGACTTTTTTACAAAGTATATTTTTTTTGTTTTTCGGTTATATTTATATTCACAAGTTAACCCGAAATTACACAAAGAAATAAACTACCGTCTCCCCGGCAACGGCGCCATTTGATTGTTAGGGATTCTGCGTGTTCAAGTTTAGTTAATTACCGCAATCAAAATGGTTTCGCTTGTAGCTAGCCGGTTGAGTACGGGTCGTCCGCAGGGAGATGGGAATCTTTTTCTAAATGCTTTAACGAGTTAAGTCCAGTTTTCCAGATTTTGTTGTGATTAAGTAAGTGTTAAAATGATATGTAAAGAGAGCTTGTTAGGGTTAGGATTAGGTTCGTTTGAGTTAGGAGTCGCTCACCTCTTTCGTTGCCACTCTTAATATCGGTGTTACGGTAATCGGCAACAACGGGGATTAGCACGACTAGGAAGGAACTTGCGAGTATAAGCTAGGCTTTCCAACGCATAAGTTCTTCCTTTTGGTGCTTGTCCGTCCGTTCTTGGCTCTTAGCCATAACCTCCGGTTAATTCAACCACAACCGGTCTCACTACGGAATCACCGCTATCATGTACGATAGGGTGCCGTAAGGAGCGGATTGTGGTTCAATTAACGGGAGTCGATTTAAGATGTTGGGCAAGGAAAGAGTGAGAGAGATTTCCTTCTCTCAAACTTCCCTTATCCTACCCTAACAAGTATGAAACTACTCACACATCATAATGAAAAGAAAACAAAACAAAAGAGGAAGATAGAAAGAAGGAGATTAGAAGATAACAACTAGCTATTTGCGACCTCACCTTGGCAAGGATCAAGCGTAAGCGTCATGGTTGTTTTAAGGATAAAGGAAAAAAGAAAAGAAAGAAACAACAAGAAATAACAACAACTAAGTTAACAAATGAAAATTACAAGCAATAATAATTTAACTAAAGAACAAGACAAGCATGATAAGTAAAAGGATCTTCTTTATTCATCATTCTTCACTCACAAAAGCTCACTACAAGTTTTTCAATGGAGAAGAGATGAGAAGAGGAAGAAGAAACAAGTATTCTAAACCCTAGGAAAATACAAGATTATGCACCCTTCGCTTCACAAGGTTCTGGGCTATTTATAGGCAGGGAGATGAAAACCTAGGGCAAAATTCTGCCTCTATACAAAAAGTCCAAACTACCCCTGAAAAATGACCAACTAAGGCGCCAGTACGGCCGCGGATCCGCGGCCTAGACCCCCTATTGGCCGCGGATCCGCGGCCCTATGGTGGAGTTGGGCCCTCCAACTTTCTGTGCTTCCCTGGTTTTCTCTGTACTTTATTCTGGTATATGTATTTTCTCCGATTTTCTTCACGATTTTTCCAGAATTTCTGTTGAGCAAAAGGTGATTTGATGTGTATCTTTTTGTCATGATTTTCTCGAGCTCCGTGTAGATTTCTTGGATCTTGTGCTGCCATTGAGCCTTGTGCATGAAAACGACATTGATTTGCCATTTTGTCTCTTAAACTGGTGTGTGGCAACAGACGGATAAAGAGCGGAGACCCGTGTTTTATCTGTGGTTGGCAGGAACCCGGGTTTTGTCGTGTTTTTTCATGAATTTCACCGTTCAGAGCCGAGAACCTGTATCCTGTAATTGACTAGCAAACACGGCTCAAGAGTACCTACCGATATGCAATGTGATAAAAATTGGACGGTATAAAAATGCAAAAATCTGATATGAACAGTGTGTTAAGGAAATTGAATTTTATAAAGAAAACCGAATCGGAAGTCGGATTTAACTCCGCTTCCATTGGGTTTTAGTAAAAGAAGTTTTAAGGATAGATTAAAGAAGAGAGAGGTGGGACTTATGGGTTTAGATTCAAGAGAAGAGGGAGAGGAAGATGTAGGAGGCGCCGGTGCGTCGTTTCGTCGCCGGGAGCTCCTCGGATCGTCGTCGGAAAATCGCCGGAGCTTCGCCCTTTGCTAACTCCAATTGCACACTAAAATTCTAGACAGTTTTCTTGAGAGTTTGGACAAAATTATGAGTGAGGGGTGTGTGTTTAGGGATGGTATTTATAGGGTAAAACTAGGATTAGGGTAGATGAAATGTTGTATTAAAAATTGTATTAAAAATATGGTTTAATGGGGTTTAAAGAGTTCTGTTCATGTGCATGAAATTTAAAATATACAGGAGTTTTCAGAAGACAAAGAGACACAAGTTTCATGAAGGGTCAACTCGGATTCAGCCGAGTCAATCCGGCCTCGCCGGCCGAGTCGGCCGTGTCACCGGCCCAAGTCGAGCCGGGGCTCGCCGTCGAAGGTCCGTCGTCGTCTGGTTAGCATGGTGAGATAGTTTGTTTTTAGTGTGACCTTTAGTTTTACGGATTTAGCACGTGTAGACTCTTGGAATTCTAAAAATTTAAAAATAAATCAATATTAAAAAATATTGTGGGGGATAGAATTTGAACTCTGGTGTTTTGGTACAGCAGTGCAAGATCTTACCACTGAGCTACAAGCTCTTTCTTACTATTAAAAAGCAAAACAATTACTTATAGTACTCACAGTAAATGCAAATACCCTAAGTATACATTAACTTTTAAACAAATTTTTATACACTAAAATTGGAGTTGTTACATGAGTACTATAAGAATTTGATTTACTTTTGAACAGCAAGAAGGAGCTTGTAGCTCATTGGTAAGATCTTACACTGCTAAACCATAGCAACAGAGTTCAAATCCCATCAGCCACAATATCTTTTTATTTAAAATTATTTTAATCTTGTAGAAGCTCAAGAGTCTACACGAGCACAACACATAAACTGAAGAGTCATACATAAAACAAACGAGTGCACTACAGTATACCAACCGACCCCGACACGTGACCCAAATACGAGCCCCCAACTCATGACTCGGGCCAGCGAGATGGCGACTCAGGCCGGCGCCGCCGTTCAACTCGGACAAAACCTAAATTTTCTTTAACTTTGGAGACTCTTGGACTCCCCCCATAACTCCAGTATTATTTGTTTTTCCTGCACATTTACAGAGCACAATAAAACTCACATTTAATCCATTTTATTACAAATTTTTAATACACCCATTTACTGCTCTAAACCCTAATTTTTCCTATAAATACCATCCTCAAATCACTCCTCCTCACTCACAAATTCATGCCCAAACTCTCAAGAAAATTCCCAAGTCTTTTGTGTGCAAGTGGAGTTAGCAAAAGGGCGAAGCTCCGACGAACTTCCGGCGACATCTCAAGGAGTTTCCGGCGACGAAACAACACACCGGAAACTCCCACGTCTTCCTATTTCTCTCCTCTAGAAAATTATCCAATAAGTCCCTATTTCTCCTTCTTTTTTCTATTATAAAAACATTCAAAACTAAAACTCAACGGAAGCGGAGTTAGTCCGACTTCCAATTCGGTTTTCTTTAAAAACTAAAATTTTTCTTAATCAAGATACTTTCATATCATCACATATTGTTCATTAAATATTAATAAATATTTTTAACAAGTTTCATCACAAAAAATTGTTATGTGCATTTTTTATCGCAATTTTACATTAAAATACCACAAACTTTAGTTTCCGACATAAACTTTATAATACCTTTATACCTTTAGATAACTCACGAGGTAATGACCTACCTCCTCAAAACACACATATCTAACATAGCACAATGGAATTTGGGAATATAGATTTGGAAAAATACGACTTTACATATAACCACCTTCAACTATTAAAATATTTTTTTATAAGAAGTGTATTTGAAAAATCTTTGAAATTGCGCCTCTACAACCCATTTTGGAGAACCCGTTCGGTATGGTGCGAATTATCGCACATCCTCGGGCCTAGTAGAGTGAGATGCAGACCTCCGCAAGGAGCTTACAATCTCAAAATATTTTAATACATTTTTCTTTAGAAAATATGATTTCTATTATAAATAAAACTTATATTTTTAATAAATATATATATGTAATTAATATCAAAATATCTATTTTTAATATTTATAATATTCCACATTTCCAAAATTCAAGAAAAACATTCCATTTACAAGAAAATACCATACAACTCCAATATTTCAAATAAATACCTTATACTTTAAAAACTATGTCATATTCACTAAAAATATCATATTGAATAAAAGAAACATCTATGAAAACTCTAAAGACAATAATTTAATGCTTGAGGTATATTTTGAAAATTATACAAAATTATTTTTACATAAAACCCCTCAAGTTATGTTAAATAAGGACCCTAGTAAACATAGGTTTAAGCGGGACCAGACTCTTGAGCCTCAGGGAGCCGGAGATATGGGTGCTTACCTATTTAAGCTAGACAACTTAACAAACGGTGTTATCAACACGGTAATTGTCTTTGAAAAAAACACAAATCCTGCCGTCCATGTGCAGCAGTTACCGATAGCACCAAAACATAATTCGGGACTTCAATTTCTTTTCTAATTGTCTAACTCAGACCGAGTCTCAATATAATCAATCTGACTTGAATATGATTCAAGTATGAAATTACAAAATTACAAATTCAATATGAATTCATATATTCAATCTGTTCAATCTAATCAATCTATATTGATTGACCCGAACCATAGATATATTTCATTTACATGATCATCCATTATATCCATTTCATTACTGATATCATAGTTTCGGCAAGTCATCCATCTATATAAAATATACAATTCAAACAATACAATCAAGATATCGCGGGGTTTAAGGGGTAGATTGGTACGGAAGGTGTTAAAAGTGGCACGAGACTGTAATCATAATATACCTTACCTGAATATCCATTGCCGTTGTACCGTGGCTGAACGGTTTCTTGTGCTCCGTATACCTTAGTCTCCGGAATAGTGGGACTCCTCTCGTATACACTGGCATTCTTCTGTACCAAGCTACAAACAACAGCGTTAACGCTAAATACAACATTATAAAAATATATTCTCTATTCTGTATATTCCATTCTTGTCTATTTACGGGACTTACCGAGCGATTTGTTCGCTGACGACATTCTCTTTTTTTTCTTTGGAATGTCGTCAGGTGATTCGGACCTTCAGGAGATCGAGCCCACCAGCGAGGACTTGGATCAGCTAGCCTTCGACCCGGAGCTCTAGTTACTTGTACATTTCATTTCAATATTTTCATTTCTGTTATGCCACTATTTAGGCATTGCTTTACTTTCATGTATTTACCTTTCAGTTGCATTGTAAAAAGAATATTTAATAAATAAAGTTGTTATTCATTTATATCTTGTTTCTTGTGTACATTACATTTTATATTGCTTAGATACGCTTAGCGTGTTTACTTTTGAGTAAATACGTAGCGTCCTCGTCGCGTCCTCTACCCGTATACTGGGAAACGGGACGCGACACATACACATACATTTAAAGAGGGTGATTACCTTGAACGGATCAGATTGTCAAAATATGTTGTAGATCGAGAGTTCTCAAATTTAAAAAACGTGGACCGGTTTGCAATGGAGCACTCATATATATATAGGGGGAAGTGATCTATTGCAAATCGGTCCGCGTTTTTTAAAGCGGGAACTCTCGATCCACGACATATTTGAACGATTCGAACCGTTCGAGTTGATCACCCTATCCTCAAATATATGCGTATGAAAAATCAAAGTATTTAAGGATCTCTAACTCATGCATCGAATGAGTGCAAAATAAACTTCTTTCAATATAGCAATATAAACTCCATCTAATATTTTGTTTAGAAGTCTTTAAATTCTTTAATTTTTCATATACATATATTTGAGAGTAGAGTGAGCAATTTGAATGGTTCGGGTAGTTCAAATATGTTGTGGATCGAGAGTTTCCTTTTAAAAAATCACGGACCGGTTTGCAATAGAGTGCTCTCATTGATATATATATATATATATTAAAAAGTCTTATTTAAATATGGTTAATGATCTTCTTTGTTGATAAAAATAAGAAAACTCTATTTGATTAGGAGTCATTTTATTCTGGTATAAATAAAGATGACTGGTATAAGGTTTATTTGAGGAAGAAGAGGAAGAAACATAAGGAGAAGCAGTTTGGAGCAGAGGGCACACAGTTTAATTAGTTCTCTAGGGCCGGAGATCAATGCAAAAGGTTGAGATATTGTCTCCATAAGGGCCTGTTTGGTTGCAGGATTAGTATGGATTTGGATCGTGGAATCTTAGGATTTCATAATTTTGTGTTTGGTTGATAGATTTGGATTTCTGGGATTACATTGTTTTTTATGAGGGGCCCACGACAAAATAAGAATTCCTGAATCCTAAAATATTTTAAGAATTTATTTCAAGGATTTGACACTATTCATTTTACTTTTAGATGAGACTCGTGTACTTTATTTATTTAATAATCCTCTCTCTATCCCTCTCTCTCTAAAATCCTCAAATCCAAATCCCACTTTATTTTCACCAACCAAACAAAGATTATAAGAATCTACAACTCCAATACTAGAAATCCAAAACCAACCGAACAACAAATTACCAAATCCAGAAATTTTCAACCATACTATTTTGGAATCCAAATTTCATAATCTTGCAACCAAACAGGCCCTAAGGATTATGTATAAGAAAAACTAAGGTGAAACTCTTGTAATGTCATTGCTATTATATTGGATTCTTTCTAGCTCTCCTCATGGATTAGATTATGCGGAATCACGTTAAATATAAGTGCCTGTTTTTATCTCTTGTTCACTTGTTGTGTTGTGGTTTGCTTTCATGGATTTGCTTACGACTCCGACAGATTATTATAAGGTGATCTATTTGTTTTCTGCGGCGCTGCCCAAATAATTAGCATCTATGACTTGGTGCCTCCAGGAGAATTTTCCCAACCGATTGGCTTCAGAGCCTAGTTTCTTCAATAGGGATATTTTTATCTAACACGAAAATGTATAACATATCTAGGCATATTATCACAAAAATCTCATGAGCTTATAAACGATTTCAAGAAACAAATTATTACATGATAGAACCTCTGCTCTTAGCCTTTGTTATTTTTCCTGCTATTATATATTGGATCATGGTCATATATCGAAGATCAAAAACACACAAACCCATGTATCCGTGGTTTTATCCAGTGTAATTCTTTGGTGCTTCCAAATCTATAAAAAATACAGGGTGATGGAGTCTCTCCATCTCTCTTTGTTTCTCTCTATGGCTCTTTTTTCTCTCTCTCTTTTCTTGCACATTTTACAGGGTGCAAGACGGAAAGCATCTAAGAAAAACCCTTCTACCCAATGCTAGTAGTTAACCGCAGAGGAACAATAATATAGAGCATACACTCTGAATCCAGTTACTTGCATGGTTCTCTTCTCAATCTCACCTAGGTCCAAAAAAGAAAAGAAAAGAAATAAGAGAGAAAACAGCCCCCTCACAGATGTTTGGGTGGGGCCTCGTAAAGTACAAACTATATATGACCTGATACAAGCATTAAAAGGAAAAGTGGGCCCGTACAAAGTTAGCGGTCTCGTCAAGCCATCACATCCCTGGCGCTTCCCCAGGTTCGCTCGCGTGCTGACATCTCTCTGACACTTTCTCTCTCCTCTCTCTTTCTCTCTCTCTCTCTAAAACAAGTAACAAACCCATCAGTTATCATTCTGCTCCTCTTCATGAAACGCCTCCTCTTGCTTAATTAATTTACCTATCGTTAACTTAACTAATCACCTTCTCCTCCTCTTTCCCGTTTTGACCGTAATATAATGCACCACTAATCACTCATCTGTGATCGTAACTGAAAAAAGCTCAGTCACACACTCTCCCTGTGTCTGGTATGGAGTTTTATTTTTGACCCTACCTGATAACTAGCATCTGCAAACTATCTTGTTTCTAAATTTATTCATATATACGGATTATAAATTGACAGATTCAATAGATATATCGATGCAAGATATGTATAAACGAGTCGGGTCTAAACATACATAGTCGGGTGTGTACGTATGTTTTGGATCAACCAGCCGATTGAATTGATAAGCAAGTCATGTTAATTATATAGTTAGAAAAACATTGAGAAGAGTAATCTAATTTGAACTCATCAAGAACTAAACCAATAAAATAAATAGCCCATACATATTACACTAAATTACAATGGCTTTATGGTGTTTTTCAGTTTCAGAAAAATGGGGTTGGGATTGACCACAGCCTCGTGGTATCGGTTGCATGACCCAATTCCGGCGGATGAGGCCAATCCAACTTAACCCTGTACTCACCAGCCCTCATGTTTTCCCCTATTCATGGTCGTGGGCTGACCGCAATCCCATTAATCTTTTTCGGTTTTGCAAACATATGCTGGTTTTTCTGTTTTGAGGATTTCTTGCTTTTTATAAATCATTTTGTTGTTGTACAAGTAATCAAGATCCTATCATATTTAGCTTACTAAAGCCGAAGATTTGCAATTTATAAACTATATGATGTTAGCTTAAAAAACACATGAAAATCATGTTATATCAGAGTGAAAACGTTCAAAATCAAAGAAACAAAGATGCTGATATTATTAAATTTTGTAAGGGAAAAAATGGGCCCGTTAAGTGTTGGGGTCAAAAATTACATCCCGGTCGACCAAGTCAAAGTCAAAATCAACCCCCAAGCAAGCGGGTCCAAGCCCAAGTCAAGACTGAGTATGGAAGGAACTGGCCCCATGACAAAAAAAATGAAGTAATAAATTAGTTTAATGTAATTTTTTAAAATAAATGTATGGAAGAGGGGGCAAAAAGTCAAAATTTTGTCAACCCCATGGCTTATATGCAAAAAGAAATAAGCACAAGAGGCATGGAGAGGCACAAGTGCCATTTAGAAAAGCCCAGAAGATTATATGTAAAGTGTGTAGCGTATAAAAGATAAACATGATGAGAAAATTAATAACAACTTTTATTCTCTCATAATTTTTACGATTCTGTACCCTTTTCTCCCCTTCTCAAGGTTTTAAACCTTATTCCCATTTTGAATTGAATCAAGAGTTTAACTTTTCTTTTTCCAAAAAAAAAAATATAGTTTTCACCATAAAACCCTTAAAGAGGAGTTCAAATCTTCCATCAAATCTCTAAAATGGGAGATTTTTAAATCTCACCACCCTTTTTCTCCAAGATTCAACAAAAAAAGAGGAGAAAGAAAGTGACTCATCTCCAAAAAGCCCACTTTGGGAGAAAACAAGGCTCAGGGGAGGATCTAAGGCTCAAGAGAGAAGAAATGTGTCCCCTTTCATCATCTCCGAAAATCTTTCGGAAGTTTAACTCCACATAAAAATTCTTTTTTTTTTCTAGGAGTTCAACTTCAAAGCCTCTTGGGAGTTCAACTCCCAGCTTAGGGGCTAAGTCCCTTCTTCAGCTGGCATTTCCAGCGGTCGCGTGACATGCACGTGATCTGCTGGCGCCCAGCCAATCCATTCCCAACACCACATCGAAATTTGGTATGTCCAGCACGTGACCCGCATGCCGCACATTGAGCTCGCATGTATATTTGACCTGTTAATCGGAGATTCTCTCACTCCAAAAGCGAGGGGTAATTAACGACAGCTTAGTCCGTGGCTGCCGGAGATTTATATTCCCACAAACATTAAACTCCGGCCTACCCTAGGCAAGGAGAATCTGTATATGTCTGACAAGCGCGCGCATTCCTATCTCAATAGGGTGACAAAAAACACTCTACAGATTCTGTCACGCCCGATGGGACCTTTTCTCTCCTTCCATATTTTGGGTTAAACGTTCATGCAAACTAAATCAACACACACACACACATATCGATTGCCTATACTAAAATCATGCTTCTTTATGCAGGATAACAGCTTTTAAACCGCATTTTGTAAACTCAGCAAGAATGTCTCCATGAACAAGTTTGATCTCAAAGGCGACTTCGATCCCTTACGTGGTTAAGATCAATGCCCACGTGATTCTCCTAGCAAAGCTCAGTCGGAAGTGGGAAGAACCGCCCTGCCAATTTGGTTTCATCATCATCTACCCTGCTGGAAGCACTCATCTGGCGGAAATCCCGGCAAACCAGGTGGCCAAACCGGTCTCAAGGGGCAAAAGGCTGAATGTTGTGATCGCCAAACCACCACAACCCAAATGTAAGATGGTGACCAACGACTCTCTGGTTCTCCAACCGGGGGCAAGACTGCCGGAACAAAGGGCACCGTCAAACGTCGCGGACAACATCAGCCGACGCCTTTAACAAGTGCACAATCAGGCGTATCTCCAAACCTCTCGATCGCTCGACCTACAGTGTCTTCCCGAAGAGACGAAGCCTGCCAAGAGCTCAAAGCAGAAAAGTTGAGATAAAAGCGGCTCAGATATAGAGCTAACAAGAGGGCCAGGACTCCGGCCAAGTAGAATTTTGTGAGGTTTTAAGAGCAGGGTTACCCTGCGATGAAAGCTGAGTCGGCTGTAAAAATCAGCAACTCCTTCAAACTCCTGAAGTGGGTTCAGAAAAACGCCATGACCGCTAGAATTAAGAAGATGACAATCCTAACGACGCTACAAAAAGATGTGTCCCAGCCCTGACATAGAAAGCATGACACCATCTTTTCAAGAGTCTATCAGGCGCTCTGTGCCGCACGAAAGTAGCGAAGCAAAGCTAGAAAAGAAGTGCCAGCATCACTCAAGAATCCAGTCAGGCCAGCCGTCTTCAATCGATTGTTTATTCCCGAAACAGAAGGGCCACAACAGCGGTCCGCGAAATCAGCTGCCAATGATGGAAAGACGGCCGAATATTTTATCCACAAGGTCTACATGGCGGGCACGCGTCCCAGCGACAACCTGCGCAGCAAAAGTAAGGATGGGGCTACCACATCCCAAGCTCAATCCGGCTTAAATGTGGTTGCCACTTCCTAAGATCAGCCGCCTCCGCATGACAATGAAAACCCTTTTGACAAGGACGATAGGCAGAAAGACCCTTCGGTCCATGTGGAGTCAAGATCGGACGGCAAGGAAGAGCCGACTTTCTACCCTAGAACCGCAGAGCAGGAGCTACTTCAAGAGCTCCGAAAATAGCTCAAGAGTAAAGATAAATAGATATCCAAAAATTACTAAAAAATTGATGACCCAGCGAACGTCGTGATGCAGCTCACGGCTCAAGTTGCTCGGGCACCTTCTAATTAAGCGCATGTCTCTACTCATGAGCCGGGCAATAATGATCCGAAACAACCGATGCCTACCCTTTTAGGTCTAAGTATGGACGAGCCGCACGAAAGCCGACCATATTCTACTTCTGGGGACGTCTTAGCCCCGGATGGCACCATCCCGCTAACACAGGATCGAATAATAGATTTGGTCACAAGCAAAGTCAAAATATTGGTGGCCAACGCCGAGGCCCAGAAGGACTTTGGCAGCAGTGGGAGGTCGTACCCCGCACAGTACGATCTGATCGAGTTCTTTAGCGTCTACGTTATTCCTAAGTTCGGAAGATTTGACGAGACGGGAAACACGAATCAGTACGTTGCACACTTTAAGGCGTCGTGCGGAAATACAGGGGGCAATGTTGCACTCCTTCTTCGTCAGTTTGTCAACGGCCTAACCGGTGTCGCTTTCGATTGGTACGTGATCATACCAGACAGGTCCGTCACTACTTTTGCCTAAATCGAGTCTCTATTTCGGAAAAAATTCATGAGTGTCAGTGATAAAATCTTCATCGCTGATCTTGTGAGGACCAAGCTGGGAAAGAACAAAAGCAACACGGACTTTATCACCCGATGGCGCAATCTCATAGTCAAGTGCAAACCGCCGCTGGAGCAGGACCAGTCCATCAGCCTTCTCATTGGGAACTTTAGCAATTGGATGGTCCCATCCTTATGTACATGTTACATCCCGCTTCCCAGTAGACGGAAACAGTGGCGTGGCAAGCCCGCAACATATTTATTACGAGAAGGTCATTTCCCTTAATAAATACATTAAGCGTATATAAGCAATATAACAATGTGCAAGAATAACAAGAGTAATAAAATTAAATAACAACTTTATTTATATTCAAATTTCAAATACAGCTGTCAGAAATAAAAAGATATAATGATTTAAACAAATGCCTAAATATTGGCATACAGAAAGTAAATGTAGAAAGGAGCTAGTAGTCAGGCTGGGTAGAAAACCAGTCCAAGTCCTCCTGGCTCGGCTCTATCTCCTCAGAGTCTGGTCTTCCTGACGAACATTCTAAGGAAAAGAAACGGAGAGGAATGTCGTCAGTGAACTAGCGCTCGGTAAGTCCCCAAAGAAATAAATAAAGATGACTGAAAGGTATATGAAATGAATAGAAACCAAGTAAAAGTGAACTGGTAAAGTTGTATATGAGAGTATTTAAGCATGATCAATTACATATATAAGATAGATATTCTAATGTGGTTGTTTATAGTTTGATAAAGAAAATATTCATGTATACGAGAGGAGTCCAACTTATTCCGTGGACTTTGGTAACATGTAGTATAAGGCCCCGTCAAAACCCACGGTACAACGGCACGTGAATTCATGTAAATGTCTTTTAAAATGATCTCTCATGCCACGATATACGTTACGTACCAATTTACCCCTTATCCCCGTGTATTGTAGTGTATAGTTCAAGTTTATAAATCTTGACCGAATCCATGAATATAAGAGTACAAGTTCATGTTCAAGTTGTAATCATGTATTCAGATGTTCATGTCAAGTTCATGTTAAGTTATATTCATGGTTCGGTCAAGTCAAGTGTTCAAATTCAAGTTTGGATATTCAAGATCAAGTGCTCAAGTTTGGATTTGAGTTTGGATTCGAGTTCAAGTTTGTATTCAGGCTATAGTCAATATCTTATGAATGAATTTGACTTTTGAAATTCTTAAGTTTGGTAATGATCGGACAACCGCTGCATATGGACGGCAGCATTTGTGTCTTTTTCAAATATGATTGACATTGATAACTCCGCTAATTTGCAGTGTTGTCTAATCTAAATAGACAAGCACTCACTTTCTCTGGCTTTCTGGGCTCAAGAGAAATGATACCGCTTAAACCCATATTAATTTAGGGTCCTTAACTTATTATTTACATTATATTTACATCGTTTGCATTTCTCAAGGGGGTTTTATGTAAAATGTTATAAAATTGTTTTAAAAAAATCTCGAGGGTGATTTGTAATATTAAGAGTTTTTATAAAAATGTATTTTAGTTTTAGTGGTATTTTAATGATAAAACCTACCTTTTAAAAGTTTATAGTATTTTTATGAAAACTATACTTTTGGAAACTTGGTGGTATTTTTGTGTAACTTTAATTTTTCATTTTAAAAATATATTTTTCAAAAATTAGTTTTCATAGAAAAATATGGATTTATGAGTTATGAAAATTTTCAAATGATTTAATTTGTTGAAAATGTTGTATTCTTTTAAATCGTATTTTTATTCCTTTCGAGATCGAATTTTCCGTGAGGAGTTCTGCATCTCGCTCTACTATCACAGGGACGTGTGATAATCCACACCATCCATAAGTGGGTCCCCTAACGAGAGTTGTAGAGGCGTAATTGCAAAAGATTTTAAAATAGCGATAAAAAGTATTTTATAAAAGTGAGGGTATTTTAATGTAAATTGTTTCCTTTCAAATTAAACATGTAACTAAAATATCGTGCTACGAGACCATAGTGTATGTGATGGGGTAGGTCGTTACCTCGTGAATTTCCTAGGGTTATAGTTCATGATAAAATTAAAAAGGGTATAAACAAAGTTTATGGTATTTATATGAAAAAGTTCAATTATATGTTTTATTTAACATGGAATTTAACCACATTCAAAATTTATTGGATGAACATTATCTTAAGGTTGTAGTTGAAGGATTAGGGTAATGTATTTAGCATGATAATTATAACAAAATTATTTAAAGGAAATTATAAAATTGCCAACTCCACTTGTCGATATTCTTTTAAAAAGCGGTTTGAGTCGGAATGAAAGAGAGAAAAAGGGAAAAATAAGTGACTTACAGTTTGCACGTTACAAAGAGTTAAGATAATGCCTCGGTTGGTGGAACCGAGACCAAGACGTGTGGAAAGGATCGATCGACGGTGCTTCGATTTCGGTAACTCCACTTGAGAACGGCTTTTAACTCCTTTTGCTTAGACTTGGGAATTTTAGAGAGTATTTTGTGAAATTTTCAGAAATGAGTAGTAGGGTAGTATGGTTAGGCATCTCTAGGGGAAAAATATGGGAGTGTGTGAATTAAAAAGAATTAAAATAGTGTTAATGGGTAGATGAATGGACTGAGCAGCTCTCTGTTTAATTCAGAGAAATCAAACAATAAAATAGAGTAGATGGGAGTCTAAAGAACATACGGGCGAAGCACGGAGGTTTTTGGG
Organism: Agapanthus africanus; assembly: GCA_030015575.1. NCBI lineage: Eukaryota > Viridiplantae > Streptophyta > Magnoliopsida > Asparagales > Amaryllidaceae > Agapanthus > Agapanthus africanus. Next base: position 192,901,558 of record CM057339.1, on the reverse strand, counting down.
CAAGGGGAACCGCTGGTGGCAGCCAGATGGGGAAAATGGGCGGCCAGATCTTGGCCACGTGTCTCGAGGTTCGTGCCATGTGTGTTAATTGGTTATAACTCCTCATTTATCCTGTTTGATTTACCTAAATTTTTTCATTTCTCCGTGTATTGCACGTGTAACTTTTAGGCTTCTGAAAAGTTAAAAAGAAAAATTATAAAAATAATTGGGACCGATGAGATTCGAACACGCATGCTATGACACAGTGGTAGAGTGTCTTAACCAGTGAGCTACAAGCTTGGTCTTGCTTTTATTGAACAATATTAATTTATAACTCCTAATCAGGCTGAAATACCCTTCTATACTGTCATGCCCCGCTTCCCAGTGTACGGCGAAGTGGACGCGACGAGGCCCACTACGTATATACTCAGAAGTACATACGCTAAGCGTAACTAAGCAATATAAAGTAAATCACAAGAGACAAATGATATGGAAATAACAGCAACTTTTATTAATAACATTCTTTTTACAATGCAGGAAAAGAAAATACATCTGGAATGAAAAAGCAATGCCTAAACAGTGGCATAACAGAAAATGAAATAAACTGGAAAGAACAAGGTACAGTATCTAGAGCTCTGGATCTTCCTGGAACTGCTCCAAATCTTCACCGGTGGGCTCGATCTCAGCTTGGTCCAACGCACCTGACGACATTCAAAGAAGAAGGAAATAGAATGTCGTCAGCGAACAGGTCGCTCGGTAAGTCCCAAAGATAAGAAGAATGAGAATGACAGAGTAACAGTATTTTCTAAAGTATTATATTGTTGAATATTATGGAACATTGTGTAACGCTGTTGTTTGTAGCTTGGTACAGAAGGATGCCAGTGTATACGGGGGGGGGATCTCTATATGCTAGAGATCAGGGCAAAAGGAAAGTACAAGGAACCGTTATGCCACGGTACAACAGCAATAGGATTCAGGTTAGGTGTCTTAATCTGACCACCTCGTGCCACCTTTAACACCTTCCGTACCAATCTACCCCTTAAACCCCGTAGTGTTTTAACAGTATTGTGGTGTGGGAATATGTAAATTGGATGACTGACCAAAACAATGATATCAGTAAATATGTTGTAACTGTATAATCAGGTAAATGGAATATCAGGATAATGGATGAATATCCATGGTTTGATTCAATCAAAAAGAATATATTGTTAACTGGATTCAGGGTTTCATGTATTCAAATTGTATTGGAATATAAAAGAATATAGATTGACTTGAGTCATATTCAAGTCAGAAATAGTCAGACTCTAACCCGAGTCAGACTAAAAGAAGAGGATTTGAAGTTCAATATTATCTAGGGGCCTTATTGTAATTTGTGAAACTTGATGGGGTTTTATGTAAAAAGTACTTTTGTATATTTTTCAAAATACACCTCAAGTATTTAATATTCGTCTTCAATATTATAATGAATGTGAATTTTATTTGTGTTATTCTAGTGAATATATCCTAATAAAAGTATTAATTGTTTTATCTGAAATTCATGGTATTTTAATGTAACTTTAATCTTGTAATTTTTTAGGAAAATGTGGAAACTTATATTATGATAAAATAGATGTTTAAATAATAATTATATATATATTAACACATGAATAATTTTATATAAATATTTTATTTTCAAAACTCTCATTTTCCTTAAATGTCGTATTTTAAACCCTTCGAGACCGAATGCTCCTTGCGGAGGTCTGATTCTCGCACTACTAGCCTGCGGGTGCACGATGAACCGTACTATCCCTAACAGATTCCCCAAAAGTGGGTTGTAGCGGCACTTTGCTTAGGTTTATAAATACTTTTCATTTGGGAAAACGGTTTTATAAATATGGGGTATTTATTTGCAAAAGAGTACAGTTTTCTGTATTTTAGTTATTAGGGTTTCCTAAACCAACTAGCCTATTTCTAAGGTCTAAACGATGAGTCATTAGAAGCCTCAAATCGCCTCTTCACCGCCAATTGCGGCCAGGTAAGTGCCAGGTAAGTGGGAAGGAACCACAGTCGTGGGCCTAATTAAAAACCACTAGCCTTAGACACACTTGCCTAGGCACCACAAGACAGTTTAGATAAACGATCGATGTCCATGACCAATCGTGTTTTCATTTTATTAAAAGATTTTATCTAGAAAAGTTTACAACTTAAAGTTTTACATAAAAGTTATAAAGATTATGGTATTTTAGTGAAAAGTCCTGTAATTTCGTATTCTGTATTTTGATATTTATCAATTAGGGTTATATTGAGTGTGTGTAGGGGTAGGTCATTACCCCGTGACTTATATTAAGTTTTGGTGAAGTTTAAAGGTAAAACATGACAAGTTAAAGTTGAAGGTATTAAAGTGCAAGAATATGGTATTTAAAAACGTTATCATTTTATGTGTGAAATTTCATTCAAATTGGGTTCTACAAGTTTAGTGATCAAGATAAACCTATTTAGGAGTGAGGGAATTAATTAAATTAAGAAAAATGAACTTCATGGTATTTTTATGAAAAGAGTACGGTTTTGCAAAGAAGTTATCATTTCATGTGAAAAAGTTTGATTAAATCGGTTTATGGGTGATTAATAGTCAACAGGCATATGGGTAGATAATATGTATTAGGTGACAAGTGGAAATTTAGAGAAAAACCGAATCGGAAATCGGTTTGTCCGATTTCCGTCGGGTTCCAAAAAGTCGTATTTTTACTTTAAAGAAAAGAGAGATAGAAGAAGGTGGGACTTACGGTTTGGACAAGCTAAGGAAGATAATGGACGTGGTGGTTGTCGATTCGTTGAAAACGTCGTGAAGGTTCTGATCCGGTCGCTGGAATCCGTCGTCGATTTCGGCAGCGCTTCGCTTCTCGCTCTTCGTACCGAGTTCTCAAGAATTTGGGAGAGTGGACTTAGAGTTGTGAGGTGAAATGGTAGAGGGTAGGGGTCTTTATATAGGGCTAGGCTAGGGTTAGGGTTAGGGTTAAAAAATATTAAAAGAAAATATAAAAAACATTAAAAATTCATTAAAAATCATTAAAGCTAGGAGTAAAAGGGATTTATTGGCCAAATCAAAACCGATCCAGGTATAATAAGTGTGCAAGAGGGTTGACCAAGTCAAGAGCCAACTTTTCTCAGTTGGTGACTCGGCCGTCCGGCCAAGTCCGGTCGGCGGCGCCGGACCGAGTCGGCCGAGTCGCCGGCCGGCGGCGCCGAGTCGGGGGTCCATTGGCCGGGGATTTTCTGGGGGTACAATTTGGTATATTTACTTTTTCAAGTCCAGTACATATTTTGGGAGTTATGGCCTTTTTACCGTTGACTTCCCAAAAAAATTAAAACAAAATAAATACAAAAATAATGTGGGGCATGGGATTTGAACTCCGGTGGCTTGGTTCAGCAGTGCAAGGTATTACCAATGAGCTACAAGCTCCTTCTTGTAATTATTATGGTTTTTAATTACTTAAACTGATAGCAGCAAGAATAAATACTCCTAGTATACATTAAATTTAAAGTAATTTCTTGTACACTAAAAATGGAGTTATTTCATTCCTGTAGCTTGTAATTAAAAACAAAAATAATTACCTAAATCTTGTGCTCAGGCTAAAATACCCCTTTGTGGATTTTTGAAATATTTTGAAAAAATTTTGTATAGAAAAAAGTGTATCAAAAATTAGGGTTGTTACATATACATTGAACAAATTATATTTGTACAGGGATTTCAGAGTCGTTACAGTACAGTAGGCCTCAAGACGTTTCAGGAGTTGACCAAAAGAGTTTAAATGTTAGAACTCTCGAAGCAAGAGTCTGCCCCGGACTCTTAGAGTGACAAGCCTTGGAAGAACCAAAAGGACGACAACCGTAAAAGCGGGAATTCCAATAATACCAATGCCTTCACTGCGTCTGACAATGAAGACAAGCGAAAGACAAGCGGATCGAAAATAGACCGGTCTCGAAAGCCAATGACAGGAGGAGAAAGGCATTCCCTACAGGAGAAAAAGAACAAGGTCTACTCTTTCAGGAGGCACACGGTCTGCAAGATATTCAGAGATACCCTGAACAACGGTTTACAATTACCGGAGTCGAAGAGACCCCATGAAGCAAACATGACGACAATCCACTGTATTACCCGTACCACAGTGTAGTGAGCCATGCGATCGAGGATTGCTATATTTTCAAAGACTGGGTCGAGAAGCAATACAAGACCGGAGAAATTGAACTTTCCAAAAGCGTGTTGGTGAATAATCAAGCTGCAACCACCAACTTTATATAGACAAAAGCTGAAACCTTGGGCAGACAACTGAAGCCTTCTGGGAGGAGAAATGAAACTGACTCGCCACAACCTCTGTGGAGCATGCACATGTCTAAAAATACGAAGAAGATATTAAAGCCACTTCAGAAATAGCCCAGAAAAGAATGGGAGGGGCAGAAAGAGCCCACCATTCCAGTTACCAATTCAGATCAATCAGGCTCAAAATCCAAAAAGCTCAAAAAGAAGAAAAGTGTGGCTCGACGCAAAAAAGAGTCTGCGTGGAGATCGACCATTCAAAAATATATCGATTCTCTCGAAGACTGTGAATAAAAAGAAAGAATTCTAATTCAATTGAAGGAGTTCTTCCCCATAGAAGTGGCTGAGATTCTGGAGGAGTTGAAAGAAGACTCCGATGATGAGATCTCTATTGTGACCTACTACGTCGTCCACCGTGATAGCGATTCTGAGGAAGAGATCTGTTTTCCCGAAGAGGATGAGAAGCTTGCCACAAAAGCTAAACAAATCCAGTTTAGAAGCGGCAAGGTTCTACCGTCGAAGTAAGGCAACTCCTAGAAAGAGAAGGAGAAACAGGTCGCTAATGAAGAAAACGACGTAGAGCCGACTCATGAAGATTCGAGTTCTTCTCTAGTAGATTACAATGTCTTGGCTCACCTCCAGAAGCTTCTGTCTCTCTTAAGCATCTATGATGCTCAGGTCCTATCCAAGGAGCTTAGAGATGTTTTCATTCATGACCTATAAAACCCCGAGCGGTATCAGGCTCGTTACACAGAAATTAATATGAAACAGGCTCAGTACACTCTACATACAGCCGCAGTCACATTTAAGAATGATGGCCTATTACCGGGAACAGCTGAGCATAACTGATCGCTTTACGTGATAGGGTACAACGATGGAGACCAGATTAATCGCATATTGATTGATCCGTAGTCCTTAGTGAACATCATGAACTTGCGGACTTTGAAAAGTTTGTCAATGGACGTCCGACACCTGTCAAGAGAAAGGATAGTCATCCAAGGCTTCAATCAAAATCGCCAACAAGTTCTGCCTATTAAATTTGGGGGTCTGCAAACTGATTGATAGAGATTTTCTGTGTTTAAATTTACCGCAATCAAGACGGTGTCGCTTGGTAGCTAGCCGGTTGAGTACGGGTCGATCCACAGGGAGAAAGAATCCTTTTCTTTATGTTCTAACGAGTTAAGTCCAATTAAGTTGGGTTTTGTTTTAAGATCTATGAATGAGATTAAGTTGATAAAAAGCTTGCTAGGGTTAGGATTAGGTTAGTTCGAAATAGAGATCTTCTCACTTCTTTCAATGCCTTAGTTGTGAATAAAGGTGTTAGGGTAATCGGCAACAACGGGGATTAGCACGACTGGGAAGAAACTTAGTTTCTTCTTTTTGGTCCTTATCCGTCCGTTCTTGGCTCTTAGCCCTAACCTCCAGTTAATTCAACCACAACCGGTCTAACTAGGGAATCACCGCTATCATGTAGGATAGGGTGCCGTAGTGAGCGGATTATGATTGAATTAAAGAGAGTCCATATTTAAAATTATTTGGGCGAAGAAAGGAGTGAGAGATTTCCTTCTCTCAATCCTTCCCTCTCCTTCCCTAACAAGTGAGGAATTACTCACACATTAGAAAGATAACAATAAAATTCATTATAAGGAAAAAGCAGATAAATTTCTATTACTGGATTAATAATAAAAAAATTGCAGGTACGATAAAAAGAATGCGAGATAAATAAAAAGCTTACTTTATTGATGTCCTCTCAAAAACGCGTTATAATGGAATTTAAATTTAGATCTAGAAATTAGAAAGAGGCATAAAAATAAAGAGAGGCCTTAAGCTCTCCTATTTATAGATAGGAAAACTCTAGGTTTACATTCTGATCCATACACGAAATTACAAAACTACCCCAAGTGAGCCGAGTCAAAGCACCGACACTGCCACCGACACGTGCATTGCACGGCCGTGGAACCGCGGCAGAAGTGCCTGTTTAGCCGCGGAACCGCGGCCATATAGTGGTTTCTTGGGTCCATCTTTTCAGGTCTTCTACCAGTTGCTTTTATCTTCTGTTTGGTACACTTGGTTTCTCAAAAACTCTTCTGTTCTCTTCCAGATATTCAGCAGTGGACTTTTGCCTTGAACTCCGCTTGAACTGGTATGTGGCATCATGCGGATCAGTATTCATCTGTTATTGGTCGTAGTCCCACATTTGTTGCGACTTTTCATGAATCTCACTGTAAAGAGCTGAGAACCTGTAACCTGCAACTATTTAGTAAATATGGATCAAAAGTACCTATTTATATACAATGTGATTAAGAATGGGCGATATAAAAATGCAAAAATCTGATATGAACAAATACCCCCAAACTTATCTTTTGCTCGTCCCAAGCAAAGCCAATTTATTCTCGAAAAATCCTAACCTCACTTTCGAAGGGAACGTCACTGCACCGAGCTCGTGCAACAAGCCGTTAAACCTCTAGGTGTCCCTAGTAGGAGGAGTGTTGTCTCCTGAGGGTTTTCAGCGGATACTACCCACAAAATCCGATCAATTTGGCCATTGACCTAATTTTTCAATTCAGTATTCTAGCAAGAAATTCTATTATCTTCAACTTAGAAGTCATCAACCCGTATTTTTCACGCTTCCTTTTCATTTATCTTAAGATCATATACGTTTTCCAGTTTATAAAGCTTTTAGCATCTCCTAAGTTTTCCTTCTAAGGTGCAATCTTAACTCAGGAATTTTTATCATCTCTACTGAAAATATAAGCCCTATATTTTATTCCTATCTTTCTTCCAAACTCCAATTATATACCCCTACGTGTGTGTAATTATCACCCCTACACTTGGAAATTCAATTCAAGCTATCATACTCTTGTCCATCTTCCAAAATACTTTTAGTTGGTGAATTTTAGATGAAATTGCTCACACATCCTTCATGCGACCGTTAATACTTCTTGAGATACTAAACGACCGATTACAAAATGTGCTTGCACATTTAGGCGTAATTCCTCGTCTTGCAACACCTAAGGCTTAGCAGTGACTCCTAAACCAGTTGGTCTAAGGCACTAGGTGATAAAACACCCTCGCTATATTTTTTTTATTTATGCTGCCTTAAGCAATTACAAAATCAGTGTTCATTTTTTTATCTCTTTATTCAACACTTATACTTTTATTTTATTTTCCTTCATACTAAGGATTTTAGACAAGAGCATTTTAAGATATTCTCTATTATCCCAAGTTTCAAGATGTGTGTGAGTGCGTAAAGTAGGGTATATACTTTCAGAATTTGGACTTAAGGTTCAGAATTATTTTTCAGACTTATACTTCAATTAGAGCTTTCAATACTCTTCCCTTAGTTCGATTTAGCCCAAGAACTGAACTCAAAATTAGTTTATTTGTAAATAAACTACAAGGACGTATATTTTCTACAGTTAAATTTTAAGAAAGTTTATTTTTAGGGTTTTTTTTAATTTACTAAGTTTAGGATCTAGTTTTTCCTAACTATTCAACTGTCATGCTGAACTTAAGTCAAATATGGCCAAAATTGAAATTTTCAATTTTCAATTTTTTAATTTTTGATTTTTATGGGTTTTAAAATAAGTATGCAAATGCAAAAATATACACATGAATGCAAAGGAAGAAAGCTTACCGAGCACACCCCCAAACTTAAATTTGGCAGTGCCCTCACTGTCAGGCTACACCAAGAGGGTCAAAATTGCCGGTACTCCCCTGTTTGTTTATTTATTAATTTTTTTAACAGAAAAAGAAAACAAAATATATATACACAAAAAGGTCCCCCCCCAAACTTAAGTGATATAGTGTTTCCACTGTTTCCATTTTTTTAAAATCTCATAAATCTGTAAACTTGGGAGGAAAAATTTATTAACGGGGATATGAAATATGATCGTGAAAATCTCCCCCAAACTCATTTTGGCTCACCACTTTGAGTTAAAAAAATTATTTTCAAGAGCCAAATTATAAACCCCCCAAACTTAAGTTAAACAATGCTAAGCTTTTAAAGAGGGGGTTCAAAGTTATTGGTCAATGCCAAGCTATGCAAAGACCAAAAGTCAACACCAACCATTCGAAGAATTTATCAGTGAAGCGCACCGGTTGGTTGAAGAACATGTTGTATGGAGCCAGGAAGAATTGGGGAAGAGATAAGTGGTGTAAAAGAAAAGGTTTACGTCTCGATTTGTAGAGACGAAACAATAATGGTGAACGGAAACGAGAATGTGGATGATTAGGAATGGGAAGAATGGTCACATTCTCGTATGTGATAAGAAAAAATGGTGGTGGTTCGACTTCTTCAGGTGGAGGTTGATTAATCAAAAAATCCGTATCGTTTAGGAATGCGAGTTCGTCGTCGAAAATATCTTCGAAACTTTTATCGATGGTCCGATTGAACGTTTCAATGTCAATAAGTGTCACGCCAGAATTCAACACACTTGATTTTTCAAAAATTATGGAGGTAGGAGACTCGTAAGGCTCATCTACCTTATTCTCAAAAGAGTTTAAATCAAGTTGTTTTTCTAGAATTATCGAACTCAAAATATCGGATTGTAATTCATTAACACTCGCTATCATTAAAGGAAGATTAGAAGAAGAACCAGAGAAAGTGGGAGAAAGAAGTGGAATACGAACTTGAATGTGGAAATGGAGTGTATAAATTAGCACAATTTGTAATGACCGATGTGTAAAAAGCGATTGTGCTAATCTATCAACCCACTGAGAAATGAGTTCAAATCCCTCAAGATTCGTGAGAAAACATAGGTACGTCGAACTTGGTAAACCAGACATTAAAAATGAAAGTGTAACGGTTTCTTGCAAGGTCGGAACGAGGATGGAGGGAAGTGATTGAGGAAGGGTATCGGTTAAAGATTCAGGAGGGTGTGCACAGTCAATGAAAGGGATATAATGAATTGGAAAATCCGGCTCCTCAAGTAAAACTGCTTCATTCTCAATAATTTCCTCAATACTCTCCTCAAAATTTAGCTTATCCATGCAATTCTCATCAAAATTAAGACGCATATGAAGTTTGGGAGAAACATTTAATGTCTCGGGATGATGAATTAGAAAGAAAAGCTCATCCTAAACTGCTGGTTCATCATCCAAAATATTCCCTGCGTCAATATCCTTGATCAAGTGAAAATCAAGTTTCTCAGACACCTCATCAAAAGCATGGGTATCAATTAATTCATGTTTTAGATTGAGGTGTAGAGGTCAAAAGGATTGGGTGTGGGTTCACTCGAAAGGGACCCTTCACAATCAGGCAAATCAAACACTACAAAGTCGCACAACTCATTACTCATTCTATCTTCAATTGATGAATCACGTGGGACACTCGATAGACATTCAAAACCGGAGTTGTGGGATTCAATTGGGGATGGGTAGGTTTGATTTGGAAGGGTGTACAGCTCACTCTCACCACTCAAATTCTCAATCTGTCCAACCGCCTCATCATACATTGGAAAATTTGGAGCTAGTTGGAAACCAGCTACTGGGTCACTAGGTTGTAAGAGGGCGGCTATGGACGCATTCAGATCCATCATCTGTTGGCATGACGCTACCCTAAAGTCTTCCAACGACTGTTCCAGACTAGACATGGGTTTTGAAGGAGTTTCAGTAAAAGATTCAAATTTGTTTGGATACTGAAAACTCCCAAATGGCTGTGTAGAAGCAATGTCCGGGGAAGGTGTAAAAGTTGGGTAGGATGGATAGGAATAGAATGGTTGGACAGGGGTAGGATCAAAATACGGATAAGAAGGTGAATGGAATTGTTGATCCAAAGAATTCGCATTGGTGAAAGGAGTGAAAGATCGGTTACGAGATTGTTCAATATGCTCAGCAATAGACATAGGTTTCGGAGTTACAACAGGACTCGAAAAAGGAGTATCAACGTAAGAAGGCGGTGAAGGTTGAAATGGTTGATACAAAGTGGATTGCGGAGTTCAATTGGTTGTCCTAGATGCGTCTATCCGATCTTTCAAAGAAATTTTGGGCATGGAGGGGTCGTTCGAAATTCGACCAAAACAAGAACCGTAAGAAGTAATGTCTGGTTGTGGATACCAAAGTTTGGCAAGAGTTTTGCGAGGTGGGGTACCCATGATGTAATGAGAGAAAGGAGAAGAAAAAGAATGAGATTTTTTTTGTGTAAAAAATTGTTTGTTTTTGGAGTTTAGAAATTTTTGAAAGAGTTTTGCAAGAATGTATACGGACTTACTTCGAACAATCACAGTTAAAACATGCACAATCAAATCTAGAGCTATGGTCTTCTAAGTCCACTAGACTGCTCCTAACTATTCCAAAGTGACAAGTTGTGAGATATCTCTCAAATCGTCTCGTCACTGCCAATTGTGGCCAGGTAAGCACAAATGAAGAAAGGAGGGTTCCGCTCACGAATCACCGTGAGACGGGCCTTTTAAAGTTACCTTTCTCATTTGTCTAGTCTAGGCACCACAAAGTCAAGTTTAGATAGACGATTGAATGCCCATAACCTTCCTCTGTCCTAATGAGCACGACAGTCCTTAGTTGGCTAAATCTAGGTATTTTTTAATTTAGCTCAAGGGTGATGCATATGCTTTTTAGTGATTTTTGGGGTCTTAGGAAGGGTAATGAAATCCCCACCCAATCTTGATTGGTGTTATAGCCCCTTAGATTCCGTATTAATTATGCAAAACAGTTAACACACCAAAAATCTAAAACACTTGCAATTTTTTTTTATATTTGGCAGCGCAAAGAATTCTGCACAAAAACAATTTATTGGATAGGAGAAAGAGAATCTGTGCAAAAAAACCTGCAGGAATTTTTTTTCAGTGGAGTGCAGAGGAGAGTAGATGAGAAATGAGATACTCACAGAGATTTTTTTTGGGTTGCTGATGTCACCCGTTGACCGCGGTTCCGCGGTCAAACTCTTGCTTCTGCCGCGGTTCCGCGGCCTAACAGAAGGTTGACTGCTTCAAATTTTGTCTCTGTGATGAGTTGGTTTTCCTCTACCTGTTTAGATCTTCTGAATATTGATTTATTTACTGAATTTGCTTCAGATCTGAAACAGAGTTTGCTCCAAGCTTGCACACTTGCACAAAAACCTTTCAAAAATAACAAGATGATTTTTATTTTTGTTTTTTTAAATTTTTTAAATTTTTATTTTTTTGGTTTTTCAATTTTTATATTTTTAAAATTTTAATTAACCCGAAATTTCACAAAGAAAGAAATTACCGTTTTCCCGGCAACGACGCCATTTGATTGATAGAGATTTTCTGTGTTTAAATTTACCGTAATCAAGACGGTGTCGCTTGGTAGCTAGCCGGTTGAGTACGGGTCGATCCACAAGGAGAAGGAATCCTTTTCTTTATGTTCTAACGAGTTAAGTCTAATTAAGTTGGGTTTTGTTTTAAGATCTATGAATGAGATTAAGTTGATAAAAAGCTTGCTAGGGTTAGGTTAGTTCGAAATAGGGATCTTCTCACTTCTTTCAATGCCTTAGTTGTGAATAAAGGTGTTAGGGTAATCGGCAACAACGGGGATTAGCACGACTGGGAAGAAACTTAGTTTCTTCCTTTTGGTCTTTGTCTGTCCATTCTTGGCTCTTAGCCCTAACCTCCGGTTAATTCAACCACAACCGGTCTAACTAGGAAATCACCGCTATCATGTAGGATAGGGTGCCTTAGTAAGCGGATTATGGTTGAATTAAAGGGAGTCCGTATTTAAAATTATTTGGGCAAAGAAAGGAGTGAGAGAGATTTCCTTCTCTCAAAACTTCCCTCTCCTTCACTAACAAGTGATGAATTACTCACTCATTAGAGAGATAACAATAAAATTCATTATAAGGAAAAAGCAGATAAATTTCTATTACTTGATTAATAATAATAAAAATTGCAGGTACGATAAAAAGAATGCGAAATAAATAAAAAGCTTACTTTATTGATGTCCTCTCAAAAACGCGTTACAATGGAATTTAAATTTAGATCTAGAAATTAAAAAGAGGCATAAAAATAAAGAGAGGCCTTGAGCTCTCCTATTTATAGATAGGAAAACCCTAGCTTTACATTCTGATCCATACACGAAATTACAAAATTACCCCAAGAGAGCCGAGTCAAAGCACCGACACTGCCACCGACACGTGCATTGCACGGCCGCGGAACCGCGGCAGAAGTGCCTGTTTGGCCGTGGAACCGCGGCCATATGGTGGATTCTTGGGTCCATCTTTTTAGGTCTTCTACCAGTTGCTTTTATTTTCTGCTTGGTACACTTGGTTTCTCAAAATCTCTTCTGTTCTCTTCCAGATATTCAGCATTGGACTTTTGCCTTGAACTCCGCTTGAACTGGTATGCGGCATCATGCAGATCAGTATTCATCTGTTATTGGTCGTAGTCCCACATTTGTTGCGACTTTTCACGAATCTCACTGTAAAGAGCTGAGAACCTGTAATATGCAACTATTTAGCAAACATGGATCAAAAGCACCTATTTATATGCAATGTGATTAAGAATGGGCGATATAAAAATGCAAAAATCTGATATGAACAAAAACCGAAGCTAAAATATACGCGATCGACGCCAACACGTCTTATAAGATTCTCTTGGGACGGCCGTGGCTCCACGATTACGGCATCGTTCCGTCAACACTCCATCAATTCATGAGATATACTAACAATGGCAAAGAAAGATGTATTGACGGAGACATCTAGCCATTCGGTGTGCATGAAGACCGATATGAAGATTCTCGGTACTTTGTGAACCCCCAAAATACTGAGCCACAACTGACAAAAGAAAGAACGACTCCAAAACTCAAAAGAAAATCTGAGCCGGCTGCCACCTTAAAAAGCAAAAACCCCATATGCGTCAGCGTTTCGGCAGTGACACTAATGAGTCCGACACTGGAAGTCCATCCTTCCATAAAGTTCGCCCTCATTTCGGAAGCGATAAGGACGAGTCTGACATTGAAGGCCCATATGGCAGCAAAATTCGCCCTCTTTTAGACAGTGACACTGAAGAATCAGAAGAAGAAGACCCATCTTGCAACAGATGTGTAGATTGGGCTCTCATGCAAAAAGCAAAGCTGAGAGAAACCTTCAAAGTTATAGAAGGGATCCTAACCATCACAAGAGTGCCGGAGCAGATGTGAAAAGAGCTCGATGCATTGTCAATCTCCACCGTAACCCAGCTGAAAACTTTCTATGTTCCCAGAAGGAAAAGTGGATAGAAGGACATCCTATTTTATGGGTCAAATCCTGTCGTGCACCCGGACGATTTTTCTGTCGTGTGCCTTCTCTATGAGAGAGGTATAAGAGCCGTCCTTAATTCCAGATATTATGCGTCCGAGATATGGGAATATTTTAAAAAGTGCGGATGTCGGTTATATCAAATAGAATCCGAAGCGAAGTTTTGTGAGGGATTGTGGCTTCCACCTCAGATCCGAGCACTCATCGATGGACGAATCCCAAATAGACGAGCATGGCTTTCATTCAACCTGGCATCAAGGTATGCTACATGATCCATGTCGGTGAAGCCAGTGGAAAGTCAAATGATTACGACGAGCTAGCCGATCCAGAAGAAGCCCCTCAAAAGCTTGAAGATGGAGGACAAGCAACCTACGACGAGCTAACGGAGATTGATTTGGGGATGCCTGATAATCCAAAGCTGACCTACATTAACTCACTCTTGTTAGAGTAAATCAAAGAACAGATATTCACCCTGCTACATGAGTTTGTCGACTGCTTTGCGTGGACGTACAAAGAAATGCCTGACCTCTCTCCTGAAGTGGCCGTGCATAAACTGGCTATATCTCCCGATGCCAAGCCAGTCAAACAAGCTCATCAAAGAATGAGAAGGGAGCGAGAAGAAAAGGTCATCAAGAAAACTAAGAAACTTATCGATACTGGCTTCATTAGAGAAGAGAAATACACGGACTGGATCGCGTGCATCATCCCAGTGAAAAAGAAGAATGGGCAGATCCAAGTTTGTGTCGATTTCAAAGACCTCAACAAGGCATGCCAGAAAGACAATTTTCCGCTTCCGGTCATGGAAATGATGGTCGACGATACCTCAAATTATGAGCTATTCACCTTCATGGATGGCTCATCTAGATATAATTAGATCAAGATTTTGCCCGAAGATGAGAAACACACTGCATTTCGAACTCCGATCGATATATATTGTTACAAGGTGATGCCGTTTGGATTAAAGAATGCATGCACCACATATCAAAGGGCAATGACCAAGATCTTTAACGAATTAATCCATAAAGTTATCGAATGTTATGTTGATGGTTTGGTCGTCAAGAATAAAACCAAGGCCGATCACATCCAAGATCTCAGGACCGTTTTCACCAGACTGAGGGAATATGATCTGAAGATGAATCCTTTAAAGTGCGCTTTTAGCGTGTTATCAGGAAAATTCTTAGGCTTCATAGTCCGACATCAGGGGATCGAAGTTGACCCATCAAAGATAAAGGCCATCATGGAGATGCTTCCTCCAAAAAATCTGACGCGGCTATGATCTTTTCAAGGCAAGCTCGCTTAGATACGAAGGTTCATCTCGAACCTATCGAGAAGATGCAGGCCCTTCTCAAAGCTCATTAAGAAATGAGCTCTTTTTGTCTGGGATGCCGAATGTCAAGACACATTCGAAAATATCAAACAATACCTATTGCGCCCTCCAATACTTACTTCTCCCATTCCAAATAAACCGCTGATTTTATATACTGCCGCTGGATGAGTTACTCGGTGCGCTCCTTGCCCAGAATAACGAGGAAAGAAAAGAAAATGCCATATACTACCTCAGTCGAACTTTAGTTGGGGCAGAACATAACTATTCCCTGATCGAAAAGCAGTGCTTGGCCCTGATGTTCGCTGTGAAGAAGCTGAGACACTATCTTCTCACTCATCGGGTTATGTTGATCTCCAAGGTCTACCCTCTTAAATACTTAATGACCAAAACAAGCCTAGCCGGCAGAATGGCAAGATGGGATGTCATGCTGCTTGATTTCGATATAGTCTATATTTCACGGAAAGAAGTAAAAGGACAAGCCGTCGCCGAATTTCTCACTGCTCATCCCATACCGGAAGAGTCACCGCTAAATTGCGAGTTACCCGACGAACAAGTGTTGCATCTCGAAGATAACGAGCCATGCTAGGAGCTCTACTTCATTGGAGTTATTCCCTTATAAAAAATTACTTTTTGTTTAAATACAATTAGGCGGTGCCTCACGTGAAAGGCACATGAGCGCCGGTGCTAGTCTTTGATATGATTAAATCCTATAGTAGCGCCTCACGTGAAACACACATGAGCGCTGGTGTGCAAAATACGCGCAGGCTTGATTAAATCTTATGGCAGCGCTTCACGTGATACACATGTGAGTGCCGGCGTGCAAAGTACGTGAATACCTACTTATGTAAGAATTAAATTCTTGAGCGGTGCCCATGTGCATAAAACGTGAGCGTTAGCGTCCAAATTAAAGCGGGTAGAATTAAATTCTACATTGGAAATATTTCCCTGAAATCTGAGGATATTCTTTGTTAAACAGAGCGGTTGGATTAAAAATCTAATGGTGATTAAAAATTATCAAATGATGAGAATTAAATTTTATTAGGAGAAAATATCTCCCTGATCTTTTTAAATGAGAAAGATATTCTTTGTTAAACATAGAGCTATTGGATCAAAGATCCAATGATAGAATTAAATTCTATTTTTGGGAATATATTTCCCTAATCTTTCTAAACAAGAAAGATATGCTTTGTTAAACAGAGAACTCTTGGATTAAAAATCCATTGGTGTTTAAAAATCA
This sequence comes from Agapanthus africanus, assembly GCA_030015575.1. Taxonomy (NCBI): domain Eukaryota; kingdom Viridiplantae; phylum Streptophyta; class Magnoliopsida; order Asparagales; family Amaryllidaceae; genus Agapanthus; species Agapanthus africanus. The sequence continues at coordinate 192,885,510 of CM057339.1, read as the reverse complement.
TCGTTTGAATCAAGAGATAGAATAACATTCTATATATGGGAAAATATTTCCCTAATCTTGTTAAAAACAAGAAAATATATTCTGTAAAACAGAAACCACTAGATCAAAGATCTAACGGTGGATAAAATTCCCAAAATAATCTTTGAGGCCAATTAAATCAATTGGTATCTCTCAAATGAGAGATTTTCTCAAAACCTATCAATAGTTTACCTTACATATATAAAAGACCCGAGACTTCAAGTCTTATATGGAGAGAATCCCCATAAACTTTTGCAAAAAAGAAGATAGAAACTGCAACTGAGAATTTAATTCTCCTTTCAGAGAAGATCTCCTTACTCTTTCGAATCCTAGGTAAAGAAAAAACATCGATAAACTATATCTCCTTTGCTTAGCATAAACAAAAACAAGGGTTTAACCCTTCATAAAAGAACTTAGTTTTTTCTCTAAATCTGAGACCCGTAAGACAAATATCTGCATAAGTTGAGAATTTAATTCTCATCGGGAAGACTCGGTTCTCCAGACTCAAAATCTAGGGAAAAGAACTAGGTAAAAAGAAAAAAAGAGAAAAGAAACATGTTCTAGGAATTTAATTCCTCTGAAAATAGGGTTTAACCCTACATAAAGAATTAGTTTTTGTAAAAAGAACAGAAGAACTTAGTTCTTAAAAGAAAAGCCAATCCTAAATCTCTAAAACAGAGATATTGGTGATCATTAATGGCTAAAAACGCTATTAACAGAGATTAAATTTCTAAAAGAAAAGAACTCAGCGTCTCACGTGCTTCCCATGTGAGCACCCAACAAAGAAAGGAGCTCAGTGCTTCACGTGCTTCCCACGTGAGCGCCTAAAAACATAAACTCATCACCTCACGTGCGTCCTACGTGAGCGTCCAAAGGTGAAGACTCAGCGCGTCACGTGAAACATACGTGAGCGCTGTATAAAAGTGTTGAGCACTATAAATTTAGTTAAAATGACTAAGTGCCCAGCACTGATTGGACAACACCTATGTCTCAGCGCCTCACGTGGTTCCCACGTGAGCACCAGAGCAACAAATAAGTGCTTAGCACTTCTGAATAAAGGGAAAAAGCTCAGGACTGAGCCCAAATTGGCTAAGTTTCTGAAGTTTTCTTGCAGCTGAGCCCAAATGCTCTGTTGTTGGATCTTAACTAAATTTAATGATCCTTAAAATATTTCTAAGTTGATCTTAGTCTCAAATAAGACTAACGTATTCTTAGTTAAAATAAACTGAGCCCAAATGCTTATATATTTAAGTTGATTTTAATATCAAATTGGATTAACGGTCTTTAAATAAAATACTCTTTGAACTAATAGAATACATATAATGTCATGCCCCGCTTCCCAATGTACGTCGAAGTGGGCGTGACGAGGTCCGCTACGTATATACTCAGAAGTACATACGCGAAGCGTATCTAAGCAATATAAAATAAGTACACAAGAGACAAGAAATAAAAAGAACAGCAACTTTTATTTATTAACATTCTTTGTACAATACTTGAAAGGAAATACAACTGAAATAAAAAGATGCCTAAACAGTGGCATAACATGAAATGAAGAGTACAGAAAGGAAAAGTGTACAATGAAACTAAAGTGCAGGGTCTTCGACAAACTGCTCCAAGTCTTCTTGAGATGGCTCGATCTCCGCCGGGTCCAAATCATCTGACGACATTCAAAGAAAAAAGAAACAGAATGTCGTCAGCGAACAGGTCGCTCGGTAAGTCCTAAAGGTAAGAAGAAGGTAGAAAAGACAGGATGAGAAGATATATTTTAAAGTGTATACTATTGTTGTAATGTTATGTTAACGCTGTTGTTTGTAGCTTGGTACAGAAGGATGCCAGTGTATACGAGGGGAGTCTCTCTATGCCAGAGATTAGGGGCACGTATAGTACAAGGAACCGTTTATGCCATGGTACAACAGCAACTGCATTCATGTTAGGTGTATTAAATCTAACCACCTCGTGCCACCTTTAACACCTTCCGTACCAATCTACCCCTTAAACCCCGCGATGTCTTGTTTGTATTGTTATCTTGTAAAATTGTATTGATTGTATGTGTGATTGACTGACTGACCGGAACCATGATACCAGGAAACGGTTATAACCGTAGAGTCATATAAATGGAATACTGTGAATCATGTAAAAGGAATATATATCCATGGTTCGGTTCAGTCAAGATGTATAAATTGATAATTGTATTCATGGATTCATGTGTTCATTTTGAATTGGAAACTTGTAGATTATAGATTGACTTGAATCATATTCAAGTCAGATTAATCAGACTCAAACCCGAGTCAGACAATCAGGGATGTGAATCAAAGTCTTTTAATTGTTAGGGTCCTTAGGGTAATTTATAAAACTTGAGGAGGTTTTATGTAAAAATAGTTTTGTATGGTTTTCAAAATACAAATCAAATATTTGATTATCGTATTTATGTACATACAACAATTTAATGATCAAGATAAATATGTATACATGTTCGAATAGCATGAAATGAGTCGAGTATATTATACGAGTAACTACCAAAAACAATGCTATAAAAAAATATTATGTACGACTAATTAATCAAGTCGAACGAATGCGGAACATAAACAAAAATATGTTTTTAAGTGTTTTGCATGCATGAGTTCCAGTTTCACCTAAATACGACTACCGGTTTGAGAGATATATATGTTTTCGTATCGTCGCGCAAAACTGATCAGAATCTATTCGGCACCGTCACATATTTTTAAAACGCAGTTTGAGTTAATTTCTATCGGGTTTCAGGTTACGAAGATTATTAGAAAATTGTAGGTATTTCGATGTACTTATCTAAAACACCAAGATTCACATGATTTGGATTTTTTAAGCTCAACTTATGATCATTTTAATATCAACATTTAAAACAGAAATTCAGATTTCTGGACATCAACTATATGTTATATTGCAAAGCCTATATTGAGTTGATTCATGCGTTTTTAAGTAATAAAGTATACATAAAATTATAGTTCTATCAATTATGCATCTACACATCTAAATTATATCACGAACGGACATCGGGAGTTTGAGTTATGTCTAATTTAAAAACAGTGTGCGAATCGGGACAGATTCTGTCCAGATTCGTCGCTTAATGTTGTAACACAGTTTTCTATATTTTACGTCGGTTTTCAGTAAAAATATAAAACTGAGAAAATCTAGATCATTCAATGTAGATATCCAAAACACCTAAGTTTGCTCAATTTGGATAACTGTATAGCAAGTTGTGTGTCCTAGAAGTTGACCGATAACTGCAGTTTTCTGTTTTACGAACAGTGAATAAAAATAATATAATTCCTAAACCGTTAAGCTATTCGATCTGAAATTTTTACAGTGTGTACACAAAAATATATTCTATAATAATTAAATTTCATGAAATTTCCAGAAGTAAAAATTAATTTCTAAAATTTATTTTAAAGGTAAAGGTATTGATATGTATACTAAAATCGGCAAAAAGACTAACTAGTATTTTATGCAGGCTTCTATTTTTCTTTTAATAAACAAACCGATTTCATGAAATATTATAGATATATTGTGGCATGAAATTTGTGTTCTCACAACTTGTAATAAACATTCCTAGTCATGAATAAAGAATTAAAAAACTTTAATTTAAATAAGAGATAATAAGATATTATTAAACCATATAGAATCATATATATCTAAACTTATGTATATGTATATGTTTATGTGTATCTTCTCTTATGAATTATGATATGAAAAGAATTGGGGGTTCACGGTGCATGACAAGAGGAAATAAGAGGTGAGGGGAAGGAGAGAGAAGGGACTTACATACACAAGCCGGTATTGTCACCGGGCTTGTCTATCCGCCGATAGTCTCGCGTTACTAGCGAGACCATCTTGAAGACTTCTTCAAGTTCTTCTTCTTGGACTCTAGGTGAAGAGGAAGAAGTGAGAGATAAAAATGTGAGGAAGGAAAAGATAGAGGAGGACAAATAAAGATGGTGTAATGGTGAATGATAATATATGCATTTAACATGAGAATTAAAAGAGAAATGAAAGGCAACCATTCATTTTGGAAATGAAAGGTCTCATTTGTAGGTTATGAGAAGAATAAAAAAAAGATAAAAAATAATTGCAAGAATGAGGATTTGAACATGTGACTTATGGAATAACAATGCAAGGACTTAACCAATGTGCTACAAAGTTGTTCATGTACATATTTAATTAGAATTAAATATATGCTGTTGCTTAAAAAGAAAGTGGGCTTTCCAGATGGGCTGTAGAGAATAAGAATAATGGATTTGGGTTAAATATTTATGAAAGAAAAAATAAAAATGAGAAGTTAAAAACTTAAATATAAGAAAAAGAAATTGTACACAGAAAAATACATAATAGATTGAGGAATAAAATAATAATAAATTTAATAGAAAAAGGAAAATACCAAGTACAAATAAATACGGTATATTATTGAAGAGGGATAATACAAATGTATAAAGATTTTGGGGTCATTACATATAACCTAAGTTCAAACCAAAATTATATACGGATTTGGACTAATCCACGCCATACAGGCGATGACATAAACTAGTTTCCATATACAATCCATGGGCAACCAAAATAAACCAAACATAACACGACACGGAGTAAGCTGCTGGAGTAGGAGAAAGTTGTTATTGCAACACGATAACGAAATTAACTACAGAGGCTTGCGCCTGCATGGAAGATTGTCCCTACAATTAAAAACGCTTCACAAATGAGGGGGAATCTGATAAAGTCTACTATATCAGTCGCATCTATCCAAATCTCCGATATACGGTACTATAAATCAACTTGGTATCTTCGGAGAGGTGGATGGATATGTCCAAATAGTATCTGCCCCCAAATTCAGGTGAGACGTCTCAACGTCTCAGTCCAGTCTTCGACGGTAAACAGATTCTGGCACGCCCGGTGGAACCTCTTCCTCTTTCTACTCCACACTTCGTGTGTGGTGATCACGAGCAAAATCATGGTTCGTTGTATTCATAGTTTTCTCTGGATTCGAGGTACTAAAACTTTGTGTCTCGCTTCTGTGCAGAATCAATGGCTCTTAACTACACTGCTTGCAACATTAATTCCCTCTCTACCACAGTTGGAAGAGTGATATATGGGCCTAACGCGGCCTTCATTTTCTCAGTGCCGGTGGGGCAGGTCACACAGGCCACTACCGAACTTATTTTTGGGACCATGCTCCCGCCTGTGAACTTCGGCGCCTCAACGCCACAAAAAGAAGCTCCGAGAAGGTCAGTCTTTGATTAGCTGGAAACCATGGTGGCTCATATCAGCAAGCCATCTAAATCCGGCGTCTCAGTCTTCAGCAGGCTGAAGAAGAACTCGAATGGGCCCGTAAAGAAGCCCATGATACCAGAGGGTGCTACCCTAAAACGGCTAGCTCTCCCTACTCCTACTACGGGTGAAGCCGGTAAAAGTGTTTCCTCTCCAAGACGGTCAGTTTTCGAAAGATTGGTCAATTCTGCTCCAACTCCAACAAGGACATCGGTCTTTAACAGGCTGACGCCAAGTGAAGATCCCTAGCAACGCCGGAGGCATGAGGAAGACACCTCCAAAACTGAGGCAATTTCCGCTCCACGATATGCTCGACGTCGCCACTGGCGCCGAGTGAGAGAAGCTGGGGGCAACTCCCCCTCTGGGCTCACCCCATTAGCTCCTATGGTAGAGGTCAACGCTTCTGTTCCAACCGGGAATAGCTTTTACCCGCTTAGGAGGGTGTGCAAGAACTCCCCGACAGCGGTACTAAAGAAATCACTTCCGCATGTACATGCCCCAGTACAGAAACAGCCGGAGCAGCCTCACCAACGGCTCTTCTCATAGATACATAGAGTCTGGCGAAAATTCTAAGACTCCGTGCTTGACGAAAATTGCTCTCGTCAACCCAAGAAATCTAAGGGCCGACAAGAAAAAGACTACTCCTCCGCCATACAACGGGGGACTTCTTCTAAACAGGTGCCTGTCATAATGACTCCTTCGGCTCCAACCTCTAATAAAAGAATGATGCCAGAATAAACTCTACCGCCCGCAGCAAAATCCAAAGGCGATGGAGCTAAACGCCCCAAGTCTGGGGGCATAACGATACATACGGTCTACATGGCTAGTGCTAAAGAAGAAAGCCACGCTTTAGTGAGTCACTGACCGCATACTCGGTCACTGACAAAGTCTCAGGAGCAACAACAGAAGCTCTAAGAAATGCTGACCAAAATTACAACTCTCACCGGACCAAAAGAAAGTCCGTACAATGAAGTCGAGTAGCGCCAAGAGTAAGAGACCGATACTAAGTTCTTGCGAAGAGTGCTGGAAAAAAAGGACAAAGAAACTGCAGAGCAAGCTGCTAATATAAAGAAGATAGCTCTTTTATTCCAAGACATGGTTGGAATGATGATCCAACCGGAACTACCGTTTGAAAATCCACCAGTGATTATCGAGGATGACATATGAGAAACTTCAAATCCTTTCCCGGCCTTATTAGTGTCCAAAGAGAAACAATCTCCAAAGCGGCCTTGGATCACTACATTGCTCAGCAAATCAGAGCTCATCAGGACAGTGAAGCCGCCAACCAACTCGTCAGAACCGGGCGAGTATATCCCGTCTGGTATGACCAAATCAAGTACCTACCGGGATATAAGATCCCGAAGTTCCACGTTTACTAAAGAACAGACAATCCCCACCAGCACGTCGCACAATTCAGAGCTTTGTGCGGAAATACTGGAGGTGACAACAAACTGTTGCTACGCCAATTCGTCGGAAGCTTGTCAGAAATAGCTTTCGAATAGTACTCGGAGCTCCCAAACGACTCCGTGAAAACCTTCTCTAAAATGGAGCTGCTGTTCACGCAACGGTTCGCTAGTGCGAGTGAACGCACTTTGATCACGGCACTGATCAATGCCAGGGTAAAGCCGGAGAAACTTGGGTTCAATACGCGATCCGGTGGCGGAACTTGTAGTCTAAATGCGAGTAGCGCATTGAAGAGTTTCCAGCCGTGGGCATGTTCATCGAGACTCTCGATCCTCAGTCGACTGTGTCCTAGTTCATGACCTTCTTCAAACCCATAACTTTTCAGGCGCTGATAGATAAGTTGGCCCAAATAGATCAGATGGGTCATGTCCCGTTGTCCTCAAATAAGGACCCTCGAAATAATAAGAAAAAACGAAAGGAGGCCTTCATTGCCAACACACAACAATAATCGAGCGGTCCAAAACTGGCTGCTCGCCAAAACAACCCTCGGACTCCCCTGCCCTTAGAAGAAAGACTGGGACGTGCATACTCGTTTCCTCACGATAAAACGAGGAGGTTGTTCGAGTTGGTGATATGATATAACCTCATCACATTGCCAGATCCACGGCGCCCAGCACAACCCGACGATGTTAACAACCCTAACTGCTGTTTCTATCAAAGGATAGTGAGCCACCTAATTGAAGATTGCTATATCTTCAAAAATTAGGTCAAGGATCAGTACCAACAAGGGAAGTTCGTGTTGTTTGATAACTGGAGGGTGACCACTTTAAAAACACGCTCCCAAAAAGGTGGACGTGCAGGAGGCATCATGCTCACTTTTGAAGGAAGCTCTATGGAAAGTCGTTCTTTCAGCAAAGACTAAAAGAATACTGAAAGATCTGCAAGCATGTTCGACAATCAAGTGGAAGAGCCAGCTTGAACCTGAAATTATTGAAGGGATGCTAAAACCACATCTCGCACCGAAAACCGTTGACAAGGGGAACAATCCCAAGTCAAGCCTTCAAAGTTATCTAGAAAAAGAAGAAGACCAAGAAGCCTATGCAGCCTGCTGAGTATGACGACAAGCACACAGGGCTACAAAAGTACATAGATGCGCTGGAAGAATATAACCAGAAGGCACGAACACCGGTCACGCTCGAAGAATTTCTCAAGCATATTCTTGAGGACGGAAACAATGATGAGGAAAATGAATCATCAGAAGAAGCGGAAGACTATGAAGCAAGTTTCCACATGATCTCCCATTCATCGTTATATGACGAAGAAGCTCCACCAGCGTCAGAAAGCGACGTAGAAGAACTGGGGGCAGAATCGGTGCTAACATCCCTGAAACAGCCAGAAGAAGACCCGATTAAGAGGCTGCTAAACGAAGTCTTTCAAAAGAGTAAAGATGATCGAGAACGCGAGACAACTATATATGAAAAGGCTAAGTATCAGCGTCTGAATAAAGAAGCTGTGGTGAGAACGAGTCATAAAGCGCTCCGACCAAATCAATGCACGCCTGCAACAAATAAGAGCAGGACTAAAGCTGAGAAGCGGTTTTCCAAGGCCCTGTCTATAGGGATGAAACTGCCACCGCTCCTGATGTACACTCCCGGGGTCCCATACTTCGATGGAGGAGAATCACATCCAAAATACTGCCTATATCACCGAAGGATCGCTCACCCCATTGAAGAGTTCAATGCCTTCAAGAAGTGGTGGAAAGGATATGTTGCCTATCGAAAACACTTAAAGAAGGAGAAGCGCGAAGCTCACACTCACCGATGTGAATGTGGCGATACGAAAATGCGTAAAGAAACAACTGGCAACTGTTATATGGTTGGTATTCGCAAGGGGAAAAACCTCAACTTCTCACATTCGGGAGCGATTTCGAGGATGCAATACCCCTTGACTCTCTCTTTGAAGACTCCGCCTTGAGAAAAGAAGAGGAGGAGAAGAACAGTAAGAACATTCATCTACGCAACCGTACGCTTCCTGAAAAGAACCCCGTACCTGTAAACAAAGATTCGAACAAAAAAAGGTAAAGGGAAAGTGAAGATGCCTGAGGAAATCTCCCTTGATGAAGAAGCAGTCAAAGAGCTCACCACAAAGAACCCACCTAAGAAAAACAAGGTGGATTACAATGTACACCCTTACAGCTAAGCATATTGGTTGTTCTCCTCCTGTCCAAAGAGACACGAGATACCCTGATTAAGGCTTTAAAGGAGCCTGATCAGTTCCAAGTTTTCCTCGTAGAAGAGAAGATGAAAGATGAACTGGCAGAGATCCACACGGCTAATATTACATTCAACGATGAAGATCTACTTCTCGATATGTGTGAACATAATCGACCGCTCTACGTCACCGGGTACTGCCACGACATCAAGATAGGGAAAATCCTTATCGACAACGGATCCTCCATTAATATTCTCAACGCAAGAGTGCTGAAGGAAATTTGCATGAATGTTCAGCATCTTGCTCGAGATAAAATTACCATTTCTGGATTCGACTCACAGTTATCACGGACACTTGGGTCCGTAATACTAACGCTATGCTTTGAGCTGCTCATCACTAACATTAAATTTCATGTCATTGACGCCAAGACTTGCTATAACTCTTTACTCGATAGGCCTTAGTTATATGAGTACAATATCATCCTTTCTACACAACATCAGTGTATGAAGTATTTTAAGGATGGATCGGAGTACATCGTCACGGGAGAGATAAATCCGTTCTCCATAAACGAAGTCCGGAAGTATAAAAATGCAATGTAATTTTTGCCAGACTTCGAGGATACTGAAAGGTGCCACAGGCCGAAGAGTAAACAAAATTCCGTGGCCACTATCCCGATCTTTGGGAGTGTTTCCCCAACAAAAGAGCAAAGCACTGTTTGAAATTTGAAAGGCAGCGCCAAGAGTTAAAAACTCTGAGGCAGCGCCTCACATGCTTTGCACCAAGAGTTAAAACTTTGAGACAGCGCCTCACGTGCCTTGCACGAGGGCGCCAACGCTCAGAGTTAAAAAATCTGAGGCAGCACCTCACGTGCCCCGCACGAGGGCGCCGACGCCAGAACTAAAAGTTCTCTTCCATTGGATCAAAGATCCAACAGGGATGACAAATCATCAAAATATTGAATTAAATTCTGTTAAGGAAATATTTCTCAAATCTTTCTAAACGAGGAAGATTATTCTCCGTAAAACAGAGTGCCGTTGGATTAAAAAATCCAATGGTGATTAAAAATCACCAAGCTACAAAATAATCTCTGTATGGGAAAATATTTCCCAATTTTGTTAAAAACAAGAAAGATACCTTCTGTAAAACAGAAGTCCTTGGATCAAAGATCCAACGGTGGATAAAATCCACAAATCAATTAAAGATCTTTCAACGAGAGATTTCTTTAACTAAATCAATAAATTTTCCTCCACTATATGAAGGACCCAAGACTTCAAGTCTGAAACAGAGAGACCCCCCTAAGCTTTGAGAAAAACAAAGCATAAAGCTTTTAGAAAGAAGAAAGAAGAATACCTTTCTTCAAGGTAAATAAAAAAAATAGAGATCAGAGCATCTCATCTGCATATCCAAGGGTTTAACCTTCATAAAAGAACATAGTTCTTTCTCTGGATCTGAAATCCATGAGACAAGTCTCCCACAAATGAGAATTTAATTCTCATGGGGATGAATTTGTTCTTGGGGATCAAAGATTCAAAAAAGAACACAGAATTGAACTTTTCAGAACAAGGCATAGAAAGAAAACTCAGCGCCAAGAGCCTCACGTGTCCCTCACGTGGGTGCTGCTTAATAAAGAGTGCTTAGCACTTAATGGTTGGCGCTCAGTGCCAAGCGCCTCAAGTGTCCCTCACGTGGGTGCTGCTCAATAAAGAGTGCTTAGTGTAAGTCCATGCTACCTCTCCCGGTACTTTCGGGCATGCGGAATTTGATGAAAAACGATTTTCTTAGAGGTGGTAACATGGACTTAAAACCCGGATCTTTGTTAAACATCTAACTAACAACCTAACTAGGAGTCGTTAACTACTCGGTTAGGGGGTTTATACCTTTCTTGTCTTGAACTCCTTCGTCTTCAAACCTCGATGGTGGTCCGGATCGGCTTCTTCCCGTCGTCTCCTTACGCCGAAGATAGATCCACCTGAAAGCTTCAACCTTTGGCTCCTTCTTCGATCTTTGAAGAAACTTGTTCACTCGGTTTGCTAAACCTTTGTTCCCCTCCGAACGGCGGCCGAGACGTTAGGACGTCCTGTGCCTGAGGTTCGGGGCAGATGCTATATGGTTTTATTCGTCTATCTCTCCGAAGATGCCAAGTTGATTTATGGCACCGTGTATCGGAGGTTTAGACGGATGCGGCCGATGTAGCAGACTTCGTCAGATTCCCCCTCAGGGTGAGGGGTTTTTGATTGTGGGGACGCTCTTCCCTGCAGGCGCAAGCCCCTGCAGTTAATTACGCTACCGCATCGCGGTAACAACTTTCTCCTTCTCCAGAATTTCACTTCGTGTCGTGTGTGTTTGTTTTGTTTGTGGTTGCCCGTGGATTGTATACGGAGACTGAGTAATGTCGTCGCCCGTAGGACGTGGATTAGTCCAAATCCGTATTTACTTAGATTTGGGTTTGGTGTTTTTAGTTTAAGGATGCATTAGTCGCGTTGCGGCTAAGATCAACTTAAACGTTCGTTAAGGATACGATAGTCCTGTTTGAGACTAAGATCAACTTAACATGATAATCCATTTAATATCTGGCCATCGGGACTCGTCGCCTCTCTAACGTCGTTGAAGGATTACAACGGCAGATGTCAGAGGAGTTCAGATGTACCCTTGAACCAAGGTTGATTTGGAGTTTTATGGTTTATTTAAATGTCTAAGGACACATTAACCGTATTTGGGGCTAAGATCAACTTAGACGGGACCGTTTAGATCCGACAAAAGAGCGTTTGGGCCCTATTGCGCCAGTTTAAGGACGTGGTGGTCCATCGCCAGTTTAGGGACGTGGTGGTCCATCATTAGTTTAGGGACGTTTCGGTCCGATATTAGTTTAGGGACGTTTCGGTCCAATATTAGTTTAAGGACGTCTCGGTCCAATATTAGTTTAGGGACGTCTCGGTCCGATATTAGTTTAGGGACGTCTCGGTCCGATATTAGTTTAAGGACGTTCCGGTCCAATATTAGTTTAAGGACGTTCCGGTCCATCGCCAGTTTAAGGACGTAGTGGTCCATATTCCAGTTTAGGGACGTGATGGTCCATATTCCAGTTTAGGGACGTGATGGTCCAATATTAGTTTAAGGACATCTCGGTCCGATCTTAGTTTAAGGACGTCTCGGTCCATGAGTTTAAGGACCCCGCAGTCCGTAGCGATGTGCGGTCGATGGGACCCGTCACCTCTTTGACGTCGTTGAGGAATTACAACGACAAATGTCAAAGGAGTTCGGAGATGTACCCTCGAACCGGATGTAAGTTGATTTAGGAGAGCCATTTTGCTCAGTCAATTTACTTTAAGGACTTATGGCCACGATTGGGCTAAGTCCAGTTCAACATCTTTATTAAGTAATGTATTGCATTTAGGCTCTGCAGAGCATCACTTTATTCTGAGCTCTGCTCATTTATGAATGATGCAATGCATTTGTTTTGATTTGGGCTCTGCCCCTTGTAAAATGCATAGCATTCTGGAGATTCTGTTTGGGCTCTGCCCATTTATAAATGATGCAAAGCATCTGTTTTAATTTGGGCTCTGCCCCTTAGAATAATGCATTTGCGCTTTGCACTAAGCAATGAGCGCAAGTCCATATGGTGATGACACGTGTCGTGCTCTCATGAGTGCAAGCGCACTGACGCAGCGCGTTGCGCTGTTGCGCTGGGCTATTGCGCTGCAGACACGTGGCGCGCTCTCAGCGAGTTGCGCTAATTCCAGAGAGCAAAGCTCTATCTTAAGGGCGCTCAGCGCAAGTGGTTTTATAGCCGACACGTGGCGCTCTGTTAAGAGCGCAACGGCGCAACTTGGAAGTGCAAAGCACTAAGAATCTTTTAGATTCAAGAAGGGAAGTGCAAAGCAATGTTTAATTTTAAATTTTTTTTTTGTCTAAATTAGATCAAAGAAAAAAATAAATTTTTTCTTTATTCGAAGAACCAGAGGTTCTTAAAAAGTGCAAAGCACTATTCTTTTATTATTCTATTATTTTTATTGTTTTTTACAGAACCGAAGGTTCACAAGAAGTGCAAAGCACTGTTTTTTTTTATCAAAAGATCATTGATCTTATTTCTAGATCAATGATCTATTAGAAGGCCTTTTTTCTACCTTATAAAGGTTCTTTACCTTTTTTCTTCTCGGAGTTTTTCTCTGTTTAGACTTCTTGATTTTTTTTTTTTAAAAAAAAGTTCTTCCTCCTTTTGAATGAGGTCTGGGGTCCTATTTATAGTGCCCCATAAATTTGTTGAATTTGTTAACGGGATCTTTCCTGAATGATTTTTGGGAGTTTTCCCGCCGTTGGATCTTTGATCCAAAGGCCGAAGAAAGTCTTCTAGTTCTGGAAAGAACAGAAAAGATTTCATAAAAATCTTAATTCAGTTTGGCGCAGATACCCCAGCGCATGACACGTGTCGCGCAGCGCAGAGCGCAGCGCAAGTGCGCTAGCGCATCTGCGCTGATACGTGTCGCACAGCGCAGAGCGCAGCGCAACTGCGCTAGCGCATCTGCGCTGACGCGTGTCGCGCAGCGCAGAGCGCAGCGCAACTGCGCTAGCGCATCTGCGCTGACGCGTGTCGCGCAGCGCAGAGCGCAGCGCAACTGCGCTAGCGCATCTGCGCTGACACGTGTCACTCAGCGCAGAGCGCAGCGCAGCTGAAGCGTTGCTTCCTTTAAACAGAGCTTTGCTCTGATTGGGCGCGCCTTCTTGGGCGCTGCGCGCGGGATTTGAAGCTCTGCTTCAAAGATTTGAATTTTGAATTCAAACAGAGCTTTGCTCTGATTGGGCGAAACAACCTTGTGAACTAGAGTGAGTAGAGAAGAGTTTGTATGGGATTCTATCTATGGTTCTTGGTTCTCAACTCATGAGACAAGTGAACCATAGAGTCAAGAGAGGGAGAGCAAGAGGAGGAGATGAGAGCTCAAGAACAAGAGAGAGAATGGGCATGAAAGAATGAGAGAAGATTTTTCTCATTTGGCTCTCATAATCCAAAACAATCATAACACATCATATCAATCAAGTATTATGTGATGGTTTAAGCAACCATAGCCATATCATTTCATGCACTCATTGTGCACAAAAGAGCAAGCAAGCAAAAGTCTTTACCATGAAATGATAGCTATGGTTATCATGATGGTCAACTAGTCAAGCCTAGTCAACCGGTCAACAAAGTCAACAAGTCAACAAAAGTCAACAAGTCAACAAAGTCAACAACTCAGCAACCATGTCACCATAATACCTAATTAATATAATTGTTAATCACATATCATATTCTCATTAGGGTTGAGCAAAAAGTCAATAGTCAACTGTCAACAACCCTAATGAGAATCCTCAGCCTCTGTCTCTCCGTCAACTGTGCATACACACCCGCATCCGCGTTCCGAGGAACACGAATACAAACTGGATAAATCCAATCCCAATACATACACTAGGATCTGGCTTAAACCAAAGCCCGCTAGTGTCTACTGTCCGGACACTGTACGTGCACAAGTGCACGGATGTGACCGAACCCTGTCGCAAAACCATGCGACCTGCCGCAAAACCATGCGACCTCTACTCTTTTGCCTAAAGGCGAATAGCTTTCTGTGTGGGACTCTAAAGACTCGACACTACGCTGGCAGTGGGTTTAACCACAGACCGCAAGCGGCACTAGCTGTGCGTAACGGTCCCCAGGTAGAAGCCGACAAGAAGACTGATGAGGTGAAACCCATCTGAACTCCTACTGAGCCTGAATGTGACAATCTCCGTACAGTCCGGTCTGTTCGTCTGATACATCGCATGGCGGGCCTAGGGGGCGGTAAACGTCAGTCCCCTAATAGCGGTACAAGTCGTGTCGGAGTGAAGCCCAAAACACCCTGAGATAACACTGGAAGCCTACCAGTATATCTCGATTGCCCTGGCCAGGGACTACTCGTGTAATGGCTCTCCTAGACACAGCGCGATGTCAACCCCAATACCGGGAGAGACGAATCCTGTCTAACCGTCACTTCCTCCAAGTGCTTCGGGACTGCACCCAACTACCACCTGTTTGCACGACTCCTTTGAGCCGTGGTAGGGTAGTAATCAAAGTACAGTGGGAACACACTCGAGATGAAGTGACAGTGTCAAGTCAGCGGACTAAGCTGTACTCATGTCACCTGGGAACTGATAACTGACGATAGGTATAATACCAACCAGTCAGTTCCCGACGAGTCCTGTCCAGTGTACTCGTAACCTAACGAGCACCCGTATACTATCTCCAGTACGACGTACTGATGGCTGTGGGACAGACCATCTCCCACACTGGGATGAGAAGCGTATACGCTAGTCTACTCCGGAGTATCGATGCCCTGTCTCGATAGTCCTGCGACTAGGGACCTGTATAAGGATGTGCTTATAGATTACCCAGCCCCCACTAGTGTGACTGCCATCACAACGCTGGTAATCAAGCAAAGATCCTAAGGGCTCCACTAATGTGTATAGGTGATATACTAAAATAAACACATGTACACATTGAAGTAGAAACAAACCAAGTAGCATACTACTATATTGAGCAAGATTGTTTATACAAGGTGAATATCCCAAGCTTCCATTAAGTAATATACAAACTAGTATGATACAGTAATGGCCTCTAGGGCATATACACTAACAATCTCCCACTTGCACTAAGGCCATGTACTGGCGTATCGAAGACATATCATCTCGATCAGCCGCTCGAACTGAGTCTGGGGCAAGGCCTTGGTGAATGGATCTGCAGTGTTATCTTCTGAAGCGACCCTCCGAACCTCGATCTCCTGGCGATCCACGATCTCCCTGATCAGGTGATACCGCCTCAAGATGTGTCTGGATCTCTGATGGGACCTGGGTTCCTTCGCTAAAGCTATAGCCCCGTTGTTGTCACAATACAGAGGTATTGGATCAACAATGGATGGAACCACCTGAAGTTCTTTCAAGAACTTCCTTATCCAGACATCTTCTTTTGCGGCATCAGATGCAGCGATGTATTCCGCTTCCATCGTCGAGTCTGCAACGGTTTCCTGTTTGGAACTCTTCCAACACACCGCCCCTCCATTGAGGGTAAAGACAAAACCCGACATGGACTTGGAATCATCCTTGTCACTCTGGAAGCTGGAGTCAGCAAAGGCCTCGATCTGGAGGCCTTTTCCGCCATACACCAAGAACATCTCCTTAGTCCTTCTCAGGTACTTGAGAATGTTCTTTACCGCTATCCAGTGTTTCTCCCCTGGGTCTGACTGATACCGGCTTACCACACTGAGTGCATAAGCTATATCTGGTCTGGTACACAACATCGCATACATTATAGAGCCTACCGCAGAAGCGTAGGGTATAATAGACATGCGATCCCTCTCCAAATCAGTCTTGGGAGACATCTCTTTAGAGAGGGTGATCCCGTGACAAGCCGGCAGGTTACCGCGCTTGGAATCTTCCATACTGAACCTTTTCAGTATGGTGTCGATGTACCTGGACTGTGAAAGTCCTAATATCCTCTTGGATCTATCACGATGGATCCGGATCCCCAGGATGTATGAGGCATCACCCAGGTCTTTCATGGAGAACCTGTGTGACAAGAACCCCTTGACAGATTGTAGCATAGGAATTTCATTTCCTATTAAGAGAATGTCATCCACGTATAAAACGAGGAATACTACAGTTCTCGCTACAAATCTACTATAGATGCATGGTTCATCTGGATTTTTGATAAAGCCAAATTCCTTGTCCGTCTCATCAAAACAGATGTTCCAACTCCGCGATGCCTGCTTTAGTCCGTAAATGGACTTAAGCAACTTGCACACCTTTCCGCTGCTCCCACTCTGAATGAAACCCTCTGGCTGGTCCATATAGACACACTCCTCTAAATTTCCATTTAGAAAAGCTGTCTTTACGTCCATCTGCCAAATCTCATAATCGTGGAAGGCAACAATGGCAAGAAGGATCCGAATGGATTTCAGCATAGCTACTGGAGAAAAGGTCTCGTCATAGTCCAAACCAGGTCTTTGACGAAAACCCTTTGCAACCAGTCTAGCTTTATAGGTCTCAACTTGTCCATCTACACCAATCTTCCTTTTGAAGATCCACTTGCATCCTACGGGTTTTACCCCGTCTGGAGCAACGTCCAACGTCCATACTTTGTTGGTGTACATGGACTCCATTTCGGTCCGCATTGCATCCAGCCATTTTACCGAGTCGACACTCTGAACGGCTTGCTGGAAGCTAGTAGGCTCATCATAATCTATGATGCAATCCTCTCTATCCCTGTCTATGAGAAAACCGTAGTATCTCTCGGGCGGATGAGACTGCCTACTACTCCTGCGGAGCGGCGTAGGAATGTCCTGTTCTTTTGAACCCTCTGGTTCCACTAAGCTTTCAGTAATAGCTCGTGGTTCTGGAATTTCTTCCAGTTTTACTGTGCTCCCACTTATCTGGGTTTCCAAAAACTCAGTTTCCAAGAAGTAGGCATGACGAGAAACAAGAACTTTTTGTTCCTCTTCGCAGTAGAAGAAATATCCCTTGGAGTTCTTTGGATATCCCACGAACTTACACTGTACTGAGCGTGCCTCGAGCTTGTCCGCATGCTGCTTTTTAACAAAAGCTGGACATCCCCATGTCTTAATGTGCTTAAGATAGGGTCTCTTCCCACACCACATCTCATATGGTGTAGTAGGCACAGTCTTAGTTGGAACTCGGTTCAAAAGGTATGCAGCTGATTCTAGCGCATATCCCCAGAATGATCGCGGTAACTCAGCGTTACTCATCATGGACCGTACCATATCCAATAGGGTTCGGTTCCGTCTCTCCGATACACCGTTATGTTGCGGAGTGTATGGAGGAGTAAGCTGAGAGAGAATTCCGTTCTCTTTTAAATAGTCCAGGAACTCGGCACTCAAGTATTCTCCACCTCGATCCGATCTTAGAATCTTAATACTTTTGCCGGTTTGTTTTTCTACTTCATTCTTAAATTCCTGGAACTTTCCAAAGGCTTCGGACTTATGTTTCATTAAGAAAACATAACCGTACCTTGAAAAGTCATCCGTAAAAGTAATGAAGTAAGAATAACCGCTTCGCGCATGTGTAGACATTAGACCGCACACGTCGCTGTGTACGAGTCCCAAGAGCTCGCTCGCTCTTACTCCGTGTCCAGTAAACGGAGTCTTTGTCATCTATCCTTTGAGACAGGATTGACAAGTGGCATACGATTGATATTCGAACGGATTCAAATATCCTTCTGTATGTAACTTCGTCAACCTTCTCTCATTGATGTGACCCAGTCTACAATGCCATAAGAAAGTCTGATTTATTTCCGGAGTCTTTCTTTTGTGTGTATTCTGGACATTGAAAATCTGTGGTTGGTTTAATACGTATATACCATTGCTCAATGTACCTGACCCAATCAAAACTTGATTAAGGTGAATGTTTACAACATTACTTACAAACGCAAATTCATAACCTTCTTTAGAAACTAAAGATACAGAAATGATATTACAAGTTGCGTTGGGTACAAAAAAGCAATTACGCAAAACCAAAACATGTCCATATGACATTCCCAGGTGATAGTCCCCCACGGCTTTAGCATCCATGGTAGCTCCGTTCGCAACTCTGAGGGTCATGTCACCTGCTTTCAAAATACTACGGTTTCTCAACGCCTGCAAAGAATTACAGATATGAGATCCTGATCCGGTATCCAATACCCAGGAAGTAGAGTTTATTGAAAGACAGTTTTCAATAACATACACACCTGAAGCTGAAGCTGCAACCTGCTTCAATTCCTGTGTTCTGGCTTTCCAAGCCCTGCAATCATTCTTCCAGTGACCTTTCTTATGACAATAGAAGCATTCTTCCTTATCCACAAGCTTCCCCGCTATCTTTGTTGCTTTAGCTTTTCCCTTCGTATCCACTTTACTAACACCGCCTCTTGGTTTGGCGGGGGCTTTCTTCTTCTTTCCCTTGGCTTTCGCCTTGGACCTAGAAGAAGATGATCCTCCTACAAACAAAGTGGATGTTTCCCTACCTTTCTGTAGGGTGCCCTCTGCGCTCCTCAGCATGTTGAGGAGCTCTGAAAGTTCAACTTCTTTTTCTTGTAAGTTGAAGTTCAGTATGAACTGGGCGTAAGTGGAAGGAAGGGACTGGAGAATCAAGTCCGTATAGAGCTCGTTCTCTAACTTGGTTCCAAGTTCCGCGAGCTCCTCAATGAAGCCAATCATCTTAAGCACGTGTTCCGCTACCGATGATCCGATGGCCAACCTTGCCGAAAATAACTTTTTCGACACTTCGTATCTTGCGATACGAGATTGCTCTCCATACAGTTCTTTTGTATGGAGAAATATGGATTCAAGGTCCATATTCTCGTGCCTCCTCTGATGTTCGTTGTCCATCGAGGCAAGTACGAGGCACTTGGCCTTCGCGCTATCAATCTCCCAAGTCTTACGGATTTCCTTATCCGCGACGCTGGAGGTGGGACTTGGGACAGGGGGAGCTTTGGTGGTAAGAAGATATCCCAGCTTGTCGTAAGTGATTGCCATTTTGACATTCCTGAGCCAATCTTTGTAGTTTGGCCCTGTCAGTATGTTTTTATCTAGAAGTAACTTAAGTCCAGTCATTTCGATTGGTCGCTGCAATTAGGAGAGAGAAGAAGAAACACTTAGCATGATGCTCTTGCAAGTTTAGAGTGGTTTTTAATTTGTCTAAACAGAATGGCTCCCACTGTTTCTCGAATCCCTCCTCAAACCAAAAAGGAAGAATTAGTCAGGATCAATCTCACCGTACAATACTTGCTTAACCGTTCGGCCAGGCTGGTGTCGGTACTTCGAGGGAGGTTTTCCAACGCTTTCGCGAAGTTCCTTAATTTAAGAACCTCTTTTTCCTGGGAGCGTAGCCCCGCTAACACCTTTCTAGACACCTACTTGGTTTATAGCATTGATCGTTAAGTGAGAAATTTCCCGAGGAGTAGCATATACTCACAGTAGGATCGGGATCCAAATATCATCGCGTGACGAAACTGAAGGAATCCTACCAGAATCATCACACTCCAAATGGTATGCAACACTAGCAAGTTTCAGTTCTTTTGAAACTCCCGATGTGGATTTTTGCCCCATGCTCTTATGACCTTGACTTTGGCCAACAAATCATAAGTCACATGTCAAGTTCTACCCGTCGTTCTCCAGGTTAATTTGAATCCACCCGTACCTACCCTTGACTTTGGCCAACAAGGCAGTATGACTGTTCCAAACCAACGCATCTATCTATGCTGCACATGAATACCCAATAGCTACCAATCACTATGCCTTGACTTTGGCCAACAAACACAGCTTGAATACTATTGACTATTCATGTGAAACGACGGAGGGCTACGAATGGTTTTGGCGAAACCGTGAACGTAGTGTACTTGATTTAGTCGATGGAACGAGATAGCTTTTAAATGGAGTGGCTCAAACTCCGCATTTTAAAAGTTTGTTTTGAAAAGAACCGAGTGGTTTTTCGAAAGTGTTCCAACGACTTTTACATGGTTTATTTTCTTGCATTAGTTCTTTTAATGCGTGATATTCTTGCATTAGTTCTTTTAATGCGTCCCATCATTTAATCCTACCATTGCAGAAAACAACCAAAATATAATGTACGCTTATGCCATTCGCATTCGCCACGGGGCCCCGTCATTACCCGTTAGGTTACTTAACTAACGACAGAGCGGGGGCTGGGCTAGCGCGGCTGTAAAACATAAGCAACGCCTAAATAATATCATATATAGATATATTGCAATGATAGACATTTCAGATCACAGATGAACACATTGGATATACTAGGAACCTGCAATTCGTACGAGCCTGTAACGAAAAGCAGATTACACGGTCGCGGTGAATAGCCAATACCCCACCCAAGACCCCTACGGGTGCGGCAAACTACCCGCCAAGTACCCGAAGCGAAGCAACCTCCCTCATCCCCGTGAGTAGGCCACTCGGCACTTCGGCATACCCGGTAGTTTGTGCACCCCCTCCATGGGTCTATCCTAGGAGCAAAAACAGTAAAAAGAAATTATACAATGACGGCTACAACCCCGACCCGGTTGTGCGGCCATACAAATAATTATTACATCAATTTACAAATTTACATGAATTGAAAGAAAAGAAAACTCTCGTCTCACAACCCCCGGCTATTCACCCGCGACAATCCAATGAATTCATATACACATTCCAATAACATTACAGATCACAGATTTGTATAACCCCCACTAATCGACATATAGCGATTAGTAGACGTTCAATACAAATATCACATTACAGAAAAATCCGTCAGCTAAAGTCTTTTAGAAGTTCGATCAAAAATACGGATTTTCAGGCCCCAAACACAAAATTTTCGTTCTGGAAAATCTGGGCAGAAAACACATATTCCAAAAATCCCAAAATACCCCTATGAGCAAACTGCAAAAAAGAAAACACATGACCGAGTCAACTCGGCCGCGGTTCCGCGGCGGGAGCAAGCTCCCGCCGCGGAACCGCGGCGCTTTGATCGAGTTAGGGTGTCAAATTTTTGCAGTTTCTTCAGAAAACCCTGAGTCGATTTTTGGTGTATTTCAAAAAAGTTTTCCAGCACTTTTAAAATCGACAGAAAGTTTAAAAAACGGGGTTCGTTTTGCGACTTTTTCTTTGATCGATCTTCTAGCTACTTTGCTAACATGTTAGATAGAGTTTAACTAGGCTCTGATACCACTGTAAGTCCATGCTACCTCTCCCGGTACTTTCGGGCATGCGGAATTTGATGAAAAACGATTTTCTTAGAGGTGGTAACATGGACTTAAAACCCGGATCTTTGTTAAACATCTAACTAACAACCTAACTAGGAGTCGTTAACTACTCGGTTAGGGGGTTTATACCTTTCTTGTCTTGAACTCCTTCGTCTTCAAACCTCGATGGTGGTCCGGATCGGCTTCTTCCCGTCGTCTCCTTACGCCGAAGATAGATCCACCTGAAAGCTTCAACCTTTGGCTCCTTCTTCGATCTTTGAAGAAACTTGTTCACTCGGTTTGCCAAACCTTGTGAACTAGAGTGAGTAGAGAAGAGTTTGTATGGGATTCTATCTATGGTTCTTGGTTCTCAACTCATGAGACAAGTGAACCATAGAGTCAAGAGAGGGAGAGCAAGAGGAGGAGATGAGAGCTCAAGAACAAGAGAGAGAATGAGCATGAAAGAATGAGAGAAGATTTTTCTCATTTGGCTCTCATAATCCAAAACAATCATAACACATCATATTAATCAAGTATTATGTGATGGTTTAAGCAACCATAGCCATATCATTTCATGCACTCATTTTGCATAAAAGAGCAAGCAAGCAAAAGTCTTTGCCATGAAATGATAGCTATGGTTATCATGATGGTCAACTAGTCAAGCCTAGTCAACCGGTCAACAAAGTCAACAAGTCAACAAAGTCAACAACTCAGCAACCATGTCACCATAATACCTAATTAATATAATTGTTAATCACATATCATATTCTCATTAGGGTTGAGCAAAAAGTCAATAGTCAACTGTCAACGGTCAACAACCCTAATGAGAATCCTCAGCCTCTGTCTCTCCGTCAACTGTGCATACACACCCGCATCCGCGTTCCGAGGAACACGAATACAAACTGGATAAATCCAATCCCAATACATACTCTAGGATCTGGCTTAAACCAAAGCCCGCTAGTGTCTACTGTCCGGACACTGTACGTGCACAAGTGCACGGATGTGACCGAACCCTGCCGCAAAACCATGCGACCTGCCGCAAAACCATGCGACCTCTACTCTTTTGCCTAAAGGCGAATAGCTTTCTGTGTGGGACTCTAAAGACTCGACACTACGCTGGCAGTGGGTTTAACCACAGACCGCAAGCGGCACTAGCTGTGTGTAGGTAGAAGCCGACAAGAAGACTGACGAGGTGAAACCCATCTGAACTCCTACTGAGCCTGAATGTGACAATCTCCGTACAGTCCGTTCTGTTCGTCTGATACATCGCATGGCGGGCCTAGGGGGCGGTAAACGTCAGTCCCCTAATAGCGGTACAAGTCGTGTCGGAGTGAAGCCCAAAACACCCTGAGATAACACTGGAAGCCTACCAGTATATCTCGATTGCCCTGGCCAGGGACTACTCGTGTAATGGCTCTCCTAGACACAGCGCGATGTCAACCCCCAATACCGGGAGAGACGAATCCTGTCTAACCGTCACTGCCTCCAAGTGCTTCGGGACTGCACCCAACTACCACCTGTTTGCACGACTCCTTTGAGCCGTTGTAGGGTAGTAATCAAAGTACAGCGGGAACACACTCGAGACGAAGTGACAGTGTCAAGTCAGCGGACTAAGCTGTACTCATGTCACCTGGGAACTGATAACTGACGATAGGTATAATACCAACCGATCAGTTCCCGACGAGTCCTGTCCAGTGTACTCGTAACCTAACGAGCACCCGTATACTATCTCCAGTACGACGTACTGATGGCTGTGGGACAGACCATCTCCCACACTGGGATGAGAAGCGCATACGCTAGTCTACTCCGGAGTATCGATGCCCTGTCTTGATAGTCCTGCGACTAGGGACCTGTATAAGGATGTGCTTATAGATTACCCAGCCCCCACTAGTGTGACTGCCATCACAACGCTGGTAATCAAGCAAAGATCCTAAGGGCTCCACTAATGTGTATATGTGATATACTAAAATAAACACATGTACACATTGAAGTAGAAACAAACCAAGTAGCATACTACTATATTGAGCAAGATTGTTTATACAAGGTGAATATCCCAAGCTTCCATTAAGTACTATACAAACTAGTATGATACAGTAATGGCCTCTAGGGCATATACACTAACACTTAGCACTCAATGGTCGGCGCTCAGCGCCCAGCGCCTCACGTGTCCATCACGTGGGTGCTGTTCAATAAGAAGTGCCTAGCACTCAGTGGCTGACGCTCAGCGCCAAGCGTCTCACGTGCTCCGCATGTGGGCACCATAAAAAGTGTTTAACATTCCATAAAAAACAAAAAAAAGATGGGAAAGTAAAGGGTGAGCGTCAGAACCCATATCAATGCCCAGCACTGTTTGTACAGAAAAGGGACTGAGCCCAAACAAGTATTTAACACTTTATTCAAAGACTGAGTGGGCTGAGTCCAAGTTGACCAAAAGTCCCTAATTCAGATCTCACATGCTCACCATTTTCTAAATTGGTCTTAGTCTCAAACACGACTACTGATCTTCCAACGGACATTGGTTCAAGGGTACATCTCCTCACACCTCTGATAAATGTCGTTGTAATTCTTCAGCGTTTTCAGAGAGGTGGTGAGTCCCGATAACCAATAACTCTTTGGTGCACTCTCAAATTGACAAGCACACCCCAATGGACCGAGACGTCCTTAAATTACAATGGACCGCAATGTCTTTAAACTAGCTATGGATCGCAATGTCCATAAACTAAGCTATGGACCGTAACGTCCTTAAACTAAATCCTCATCCCAAAAATGGTGATCTACGGACCGTAACATCCCTAAACTAAAACGATAGAGCCCCAAATGCTCTTTTGTTGGATAAAAAATGATCCTAAACCCCCGTTAAGTAGATCTTAGTCCAAGATCGGACTAACGTATTCTTAACAAACAATTAAGTTGATCTTAATCTCAAACGAGATTAACGATCCTTAAAATCAACTCAAACTTAAATCTAAGAATATACAGATTTGGACTAATCCACGCCCTATGGGCGACAACATAAATTAGTCTCCGTATACAATCCACGGGCAACCAAAAATAAAACAAACACACACGACACGAAGTGAACATCTGGAGCAGGAGAAAGTGGTTATCACGATGCGATAACGTAATTAACTGCAGGGGCTTGCGCCTGTAGGGAAGAGCGTCCCCACGATCAAAAACCCTTCGTGCAAACGAGGGGGAATCTGACGAAGTTTGCAACAATAGCCGCATCCATCCAAACCTCCGATACATGGTGCCATAAATTAACTTGGCATCTTTGAAGAGGTGGACGGATAAATCCAAATTGCATTTACCCTCAAATACAGGCAAGACGTTTGTCTTCCTGGTTTTCGGCGATGAATAGATTCTGGCATTCCCGGTGGGACCACTTCCTCTTTCCACTCCACATTTCGTGTGTCGTGTTCGCGAATGAATCATGGTTTACTATGGTTGCCCATGGATTCGAGGTACTAAAATTTGGTGTCTTGCTCTTATACAGAAGAGAAGAGAAATCGATGGCTTCCAGCTGCACTAACTGCAACACCAACTCCCACTCCGTCCTCGCCGGAGGAGTGACTTATGGGTCCCAAGCGGCTCCCATCTTTGCAATGCCAGTGGAGCAGGTGACTCAGGCCACCACTAGATTGTTCTTTGGGACCATGATCCCACCAGCAAGCTTCAGCGCTCCGGTGCCATCACAGGAAGCTCCGAAGAAGTCGGTCTTCGATCGGCTTGCAACCACTACGGCCCCTCTCAACGGGTCGTCCAAGTATACTACCTCAGTCTTTAACAGACTGAGCCAAAGCTCCAGTGGGCCTACAAAGAGTCTCGTAATACCTGAAGGGGTTATCCCGAAGAGGATAACCATTCCAGTTCCGGCAGATGAAGTCGTCAAAAAGGTTTCTCCTGCTAAAGGATCGGTCTTCGCAAGACTGGCCGTTCCAACTCCTGCTACGGGTGAAGTCGTCAAAAATGCTTCCCTTACCAGAAAGTCAGCCTTTGAAAGATTGACCGTCCCCTCCCAACGGACGTTAGTCTTCGACAGGCTGACACCAGTTGTAGCCCTTCATCAGAGCAGGGGGCATGACGAAGCCATCCCCATAATGGAGGAAATCCCATCTGCACGACATGCTTGACGTCGCCACTGGCACCGGGTGAGAAGAGCTGGGGGAAACTCCCCTTCTGGACTTACCCCACCAGCTCCAATGGTGAAATTTGATGCTGATGTTCCAACTGGGAACAACTTTGATCCACTCAGGAGGGTGCGAAGAACTCTCCAACCACTGTACTGAAGAAGTCGCCTACACATGTTGAAAAAACGGTACATATGAATCCAGAACAGCCCCCTCAGCGGCTATCCTCCCGAATCCACAGAGTCTGGCGGAAAGTTCAGGATTCTGTGATCAACAAGGACCATTCTCGTCGACCGGAGAAAATGAAGGTTCGACAAGAGGGAAGTCGTCCCTCTAGCATGCAGCGAGGGCCTTCTCAGGCGCCTGTTATAATAGCTCCTTTGACTTTGGACTCCCACAAAAAGAGAAGGCCTGAGAATCTCCCACCACCGGCATCAAATATCAAAGGCAGTAGACCCAAACGCCCCAAGTCTGGGGGCATGGTATTACACACGGTGTACATGGCTTCCAGGAAAGAGGAAATCCGTACTTCCATGGGTCATCAACCACTAACACGGTCTGTGACAAAAGCTCAAGAGCAGCAGCAGAAGCTCCAAGAGATGCTAATGAAGATGTGAGCACTCACTGGGCAAAAAGAAAGCCCGGAAGCATCGTCTGAATAGCGTCGAGAGCAGGAAACCGACACCGAGTTCCTGCGGAGGATACTAGAAAAAAAGGATAAAGTGGCCGCGGAACAGGCCGCTAATATAAAGAAGATGACGCTTCTGTTCCAAGACATGGTTAGGATGATGATCCAGCCGGAACCTCCAGCTAAAGACCCTTCGAAGACGACAGAGGGGAAATGTCAAATCCTCTACCGGCTTTCTCAGCAGCCAAGAAAGAAACGATCTCTAAGGCTGCCCTTGACGACTACACAGCTCAAAAAATACGAGCTCATCAGGAAAGCGAAGCGGCTGGCCAAGTCGTCAGAACTTGGCGACCTTATCCAGGTTGGTATGATCAAATAAAGTACCCGCCGGGATATACGATCCCTAAATTCCACGTGTATAAGGGGACATGAAATCCCCATCAGCACGTCATTCAGTTCAGAACTCTATGTGGCAATACTGGAAGCGACGACAAACTGTTGCTTCGCCAATTCATCGGCAGCTTGGCGGAGACAGCATTTGAATGGTACTCTGAGCTTCCTAATGACTCCATCAAAACATTTACAGAAATAGAGCTACTGTTCATGCAGCGTTTCGCAAGCGCAAGCGAGCACACCCCGATCACCGCATTGATCAATGCCAGGGTGAAGCCAGGAGAAACCTGGGTTCAATATGCAATTCGATGGCGGAACCTATGGTCAAAATGCGAACAACGCATAGAAGAAGCTCCTGCTGTGGGTATGTTCGTGGGGACCCTTGATTCTCAGGAAACTATATCCCAATTTATGATGTTCTTCAAGCCGACCACCTTTCAGGCCTTGATCGACAAGCTAGCCCAAATGGACCAGATGGGCCATAGGCCGAAAACGGATCTCCGGAATGAAAAGAGAAAAGGGAAAGCGACCTTCGTTGCCAACGCTCAACAACAACCGAGTGACCCAAAGCCGGTTGCTCGCCAAAGCAACAAACCAAGATCCCTCGAAAAGAAGTTGAGACGTCTTTACTCATTTTCCCGGGATAAAACGAGGAGACTGTTCGAACTGGCAGTGCGCAACAGGCTCATCACTCTGTCGGATCTAAGACGCCCGCTGCAGCCTGGTGACGTCAACAGTCCTAACTACTGTCCTTACTACAGAGTAATGGGTCACCCAATTGAAGATTGCTATGTCTTCAAAAAACTGGGTCGAGGACCAGTACCAACTAGGTAAATTCACTCTGTCCAAAAATTGGAAGGTAAACCCACCTCAGCAGCATACTCCTAAAAAGGTGGACACGCTGGGGGCATCATGCTCATTTATAGAAGAAGCTCCGTGGAAAATTGTCCTTTCGGCTAAAACTAAAAGAATGCTGAAAGATCTTCAAGCATGCCCGGCAATCAGATAGAAAATCCCGCTTGAGCCCGAGATCATTGAGGGGATGCTTAAACCACGCTCGGCACTGAACGCCGGTAACAATGGGCAAAACACCCAGGTAAAGTCTTCAAAGTCTTCGAAAGGAAAGAAGAAGACCAAGAAGCCCGCGCAGCCTAACAACAAACGCACGGATCTGCAAAAGTACATTGACGCGCTGGAAGAGTACAACCAAAAGGCGCGGACCCCAGTCACACTTGAAGAGTTCCTCAACCATATTCTTGAGAACGGAGACAACGACAATGATAAGGGGAATGACTCGTCAGAAGAACCTGAGGAGTATGTAGTGAGTTGCCACATGGTCTTCTACCTGTTGTTGAGAGACGAAGAAGCTCCCTCGGCATCGGAAAGCAATACGGAGGAACTAGGGGCAAGATTGGTGCAAAAATCCTTGGAGCTGTCAGACGACTTGATTGACCGGTTGCTACACGAAGCCCTTCAAAAGAGCAAAGATGACCGAGAGCGTGAAACGGTCATATACGAAAAGGCTAAGCGTCGGTGTCAGGATGAAGAAGCTGCAGCGAGGGAGAGTCACAAAGTACTCCAATCAGATAGAAGCATGCCCGTGGCAGACAAAAGCAGGTTTAAGACGGGAAAACGGTTCGTCAAAGCCCTGTCAATAGGAATGAAGCTGCCACCTTTCGAAGGAAATACTCCCAGGAGTACGTGCCTTGACGAAGCGGATGTACATCCGAAATACTGTTTATACCATCGGAGGGTCATACACCCTACCGAAGAGTGCAATGCCTTCAAGAAGTGGTGGCAGGGATACGTTGCTCACCGATAACACTTCAAGCGAAAGAAGTGCAAAGCCCGTCGGGAACAGAGAATCACAACATATGAGCAAAAAGGAACAGCCGACAACTGTCATATGGTTGATGCCATTTCAACAAAAGGGAAATCTCAAGTTCTTACCGTCGGGAGCGATTCTGATGAAGAAATCGCCCTCCGCCCTCTCTTCAAAGAATCCACCTCTAGAAAAGAAGAAGAGGTGAAGAAATGCGAGAACATTCAGCAGCGTAACCGTACGTTGCCTGAAAAGAATCTCGGACCATCAAACAAAGGTTCGGATAAGAGAGACAAGGGGAAGGAAAAAGCCCCTGAGTAGATTTCCCTCGATGATAGAGTCGTCGAAGAGCTCACAGCTAAGGCCCCGCCTAAGAAAAACAAGGTGGATTATAATGTCCTGGCACACCTGAGGAAGATACCCTCGCAACGGAGCGTATTGGATGATCTCCTTCTGTCCAAAGAGGCACGGGATTCTCTAATCAAGGCACTGCAAGAGCCTGATCAGTTCCAAGTTTTCTTTGCGGAAGAAAAGATGAAGGGAAAGCTGGAAGAGGTTCATACAACTGAAATCACATTCGGCGATGAGGTCTCCTCCTCGGAACGTGCGAGCACAACCATCCATTATATGTCACCGGGTACTGCCATGACATCAAGATAGGGAAGATCCTGGTTGACAACGGGTCCTCCGTCAACCTTCTCAATGTGAGAGTGTTGAAGGAGATTTGCATGAACGTTCAGCACCTGGCCCGGGACAAAATTACTATCTCTGGGTTCGACTCGCAGTATGACGGATGCTTGGATCCGTAATACTGACATTACGCTTCGGGGCGCTCGTCATTGACATCAAGTTTCACTTCATCGATGCCAATACTTGCTGCAATGCTTTGCTCAGCCGACCTTGGTTACACGAGTAAAACATCATTCCTTCTACACAACATCAGTATAAGAAGTACTTCAAAGACGGCCTCGAGTACACAGTTACAGGGGAACTAAACCCATTCTCCGTAAATGAAGTCCGCAAGTATGAAGACGCTAAGTACTTCCTACCTGACTTCGAAGACACGGAAAGATGTCGTAAACCAAAGAATAAACAAAAAGCCGTCACCATCATCCTGATCATTGGGAGCGATACCGAAGATGATGTAGAGATGGTCTTCTCGGGGCAACCCTAAGGCAGGGGGCCGGGACCATCTACGCTTATTTTGGTCTTTGGCAGCGACTCTGAAGATGAAGTCAACATAGTATTCTCTGTTCATCCATCAATACAAACCTTCAATAGAGCTGATCAGAGCTTACGAATCACCATGGTTCCGCAGCACCATTACAGAGAACTTGATGCATTCGATACGTACGGCGTGCAAGAGCTGTAGACCTTCTACGTTCCTCCTAGGCTAAAAGGCGAAAAAGCGATCCTCTTATACCAATCTACGGAGACTAAGGTAGAAAAAGAAGTCTGGCATGGTACCGATTTTGCGCTTGATAGGCTCCAACCAATCCGTCTTCCCAGATATTACGCAGAGGGATTGAAAAGGTTGTTAAGATGCCAAGGCGTACCCTTCAAACAGACCACTCGACAAGCCCGGTTCTACAACAAGATTTAGGACATTCCCAGGACTCAGTAAAAAATGCCCAACGGGAGGATGGAGACGACGGGGCTTGGATACGTTCGGTCCAAGAAACAGGAGCGATTCCATGGTTGCTATGTCATAAATAACTCCAGTGGAGAAGCGAATGCATTTTCAGATAGCGCTGATATCGAACCAGAGCGAGATCCCGCCGTGAAAATACCAAGCGCGTCATTCGAAGAACATATTAACAAGCTAATAAGAGAAGCAGGTCAAAAGGTTCGGGATGACCACAGCCGCGAAATGGCCATTTACGAAAAAGCCAGGACGCAACGTATCATTCAGCAGGCTATGGAGGACGTCGACACCCTTCACCCTCAGCTCGCTGTGCGCTCTCGTGGCAAGAAGAAAGCCCGACGTAGAAGCATCAATAAGGTAAAGAACGGGAACAACGTTCAAAAACAGCGAAGCGGATTCAAGAAGCTATGCGATCAAGAAAAAGTCAGCTGGAACCCGTCTTTTATGAAGAAAATGGGTTCGGAGTACTCGTTCCCTCAAGACAAGACAAGAAAAATATTTAACCTTGCCATGAAGCATCAAATGATTACGCTCCCGGAGTCTCGGCACCCTGAGCAAATAAACGAGGTCCATCATCCGGATTATTTCTCCTACCACCGAGCAATATGACATCCTCTTGAAGACTGCTTCACCTTCAAAGACTGGGTGGAAGACCAGTATCAGCAAGACAGGTTTGCTCTGTTCGACAGTTAGAGGGTAGCCCCACCATGAAAGCACGAGCCAAAAGCAACCTACACTGTGAGGGTAAGTCCAGATCAACATCGAGCTTGGAAACGAGCTCGTACCCGCCACATGATAACATTCTCAAAGACGGGAGGACATGAAATGTGGATGACCTCTCCCAGTGCTTTGCAAATGAAGATGAGGATGAGGCGATCTCAAAATTTCCACCGGCACCAAAAGAGCTGGAAGACGGGATACACACCACAGCAGACAATTTGAAGAAAATCGACTTGGGGACGACAAATGAACCAGGGCCAACGTTCGTCAGTGAGCCGCTGACTAAAGAGCAAGTGGCTACACTAAAATACGTGCTTACGTAGTATAGAGACTTCTTCGCATGGAATTATTCCGAGATGCCGGGATTAGATTCAGAAATAGCGGTGCATAAACTGGCGATATCGCCGGATGTTAAACTAGTCAAACAGGAGCCAAGAAGAATGCGGCTCGAACTCGAGATGAGCATCAATGCCGAAGTCAAGAAACTAATCGACTCCTGCTTCATCTAAGAAGTTCAATATCCTGACTGGATCGCCAACATTTTCCCAGTGATGAAGAAAAATGGGACGGTGCGCATTTGCGTGGACTTTTGGGATCTCAATAAAGCTTGCCCGAAGGATGACTTTCCAGTACCGGTTACCGAGATGATGATCGATAACACGTCTACTCATGAGGCCTTCTCCTTCATGGATGGATCTTCAGGGTATAATCAAATAAAGATGCACCCTGAAGACCAAAAGCATACCGCCTTCCGAACCCCGCTAGGCATATTCTTCTATAAGGTGATGCTCTTCGGTTTGAAGAATGCAGGCGCTACCTACCAGAGGGCCATGGCAAAGATCTTTGATGACCTTATACACGAGATTGTCGAATGTTATATCGACGACCTTGTGGTGAAAAGAAAATCGTATGAGGAGCACTGAGAGCATTTGAAGATAGTGTTCCAGCGTTTTCGGAAATATAATCTGAAGATGAACCCTCTGAAATGCGCGTTTGGAGTCTCCTCAGGCAAATTCCTGGGATTCATCGTACGATATCGAGGCATCGAAATAGACCCATCAAAGATCAAGTCGATTATGGAAATGCCTTCGTTAAGAACTCTCAAGCAACTGCGGGCGCTCCAAGGAAAGCTCGCGTATATCCGACGGTTCATAGGTAACCTCTCTGGAAAATGCCGCCCTATAGCCATTTAATGTAGAAGGGGACTCCGTTTGTGTGGGATCGTAAATGCCAAAGTGCACTGGACGAAATCGAGCAATATATGCCGAATCCACCAGTACTGACCGCTCCGGTCAAGGGAAAACCCTTCATCCTGTATACAACAGCTCTTGAAGGTTCTCTAGATGCGCTATGGGCACAGGAGAACAACCAGGGGAAAGAGAGATCTCTCTATTATTTGAGTCGAGTTCTCCTGGGGGCAGAAAACAATTACTCCCCCATTGAAAAGTATTGCCTGGCACCGATCTTCACGATAACGAAGCTCAGGAACTACGCCTTGGCACATGAGGTCTATCTCATATCAAAGGTGGATCCTCTCAAGTATTTAATTTCAAGAGCCATACTAACGGGAAGGCTTGCCAAATAGGCCCTCCTCTTGATGGAGTTCTCGATAACATATTGACCCCTCAAGGAAATAAAGGGCCAGGCCATCGTTGACTTCCTCGCTGAACATCCAATACCAGCCGACTTCCCCTTAAATTGCGAATTGCCAGATGAACATGCGTTCGATGCAATCGACAGGGTGGAAGAAGGAAATAATGCCCGATGGGAACTCTACTTCGATGGAGCATCTTCCATGAAAAAGCGAAAGCAAAACACCCCTATAATTAAAGCTGGGGTGGGCCTTATCTTCGTGACTCTGTAAGGAGGGATAATGCGTTTTGCCCTTTCCTTAGCAGAGCCAAGGAAAAACAACGAAGCGGAATATGAAGCTTTGATAGCAGCTCTTGAGATTATTGTTGACATGGGAATCGAAAACCTTCTCATATATGGAGACTCCCAGCTGGTCATTAGCTAAGTAAATGGCGATTATCAAACATGCAAGCCAGAGTTGGTAAAATATGGTGAAAGAGTGCAGCAATCGCTGACACAAATTCCCTCCTAAATCCTATAAAGCATACTGCATGCGGAAAATAGCAAAGTGGATACGTTAGCTAAGCTCGCTAAAGAACTTGACGACGAAAACCTCGATGATGTAAGGATCATTGTGCAAAGCCGCCGGATTCTCGCGCTGGCAGAAATATCTCCGGAGTCATCTGAAGAAAAGGAAGCGGCCAAACAAGCGGCCTTCTAGATAAAAGACGAAGAAAAGATTAAGGATTGGAGAAAAATCTTCATAGACTACTTCAAATCCCATCGAACACCCAAAGACGCGTTGTCAAGACATCAGCTCATGAAGCGAGCCCTATCTTTCGCGTTCGTCAATAATACTCTTTAGAAGAGATCATTTGACTGTCTGTGGCTAAGGTGCCTGGGGCCGGAAGAAGCAAGGGGAGTCGTCCAAGAAACTCACGACGGACTCCGCGGTACCCATCAAGCGGGGCCAAAAATGAAGCTGAAGATCAAGAGAATGGGTTACTATTGGCCCACGATGATTCAGGACTGCCTCGAATATGCAAAGCAGTGTCACTCGTGCCAGATTCACGGGGACTTCATCCACCAGCATCCAAATCCGCTACACCCAACGATAGCCAGTTGGCCGTTCGAAATGTGGGGAACCGATATAATCGGACCCATCGAGCCAGCATCATCCAACGGACATTGGTTTATATTGGCAACAACCGATTACTTCTTTAAGTGGGCAGAAGCAGTACCGCTAAGAGAGGTGAAGACGGAGAACATCCTCCATTTCTTCAGGACGCAGGTCATCTACCATTTCGGCACCCCCCGACGAATCATCTCGGATAATGGGCCAGCCTACAGGAGCCATAAGATCAGCCGCTTCACACAGCAGCATAGTATAGATTGGAGATATTCTTCAGTCTACAATCCCCGAGCTAACGGTCTAGTCGACGCTTTCAACAAGACCTTGACAAAGATCATAAAAAAAAGGTGTCCAGAAATAGAAAACACAGGCACGAGAGATTGCATGAAGCTCTCTGGGCGTATCGAACCGCGTTCAAAACGGCCACGAATACAACGCCATTCGCGTTGGTATTCGGCACGGAAACGGTACTTCCCTTGGAAATAGAGCTACACTCTCTATGAGTGGCAGTCCGATATGAACTGACAGATGAACAAAATGCTCATCTTCGGCTTGAGGAGCTCGATGCCCTCGATGAAACTCGTCTCATGGCGCAACAAAACCTGGAGGCTTACAAAGCAAGGATGACACGCTCATACGAATGACTGACTAGGCTGAGAACATTCTGCCAAGGAGAATTCGTACTAGTTGTTAAATGACCTATGATCCCCAATCATGCCAAACGGGGGAAATTCGAACCAAACTACGAGGGTCCATACATCATTGACAAAGTCTACCAAGGTGGGGCCTACTTGCTCATGGATTTGCATGGCGAAAGACCCTTCCGGCCAATAAACGGTCGGTTCCTTAAGAAATACTACGCTTGACGAGTCACGGCTCAGGTTAATGAAAGATGAAGACACTCGTGTCAGCTTGTTGTTTTCCTGAGTCCAAACCCTATAAGTAGTATTCGACAAAACTTCGCCTCGAAGCTGCTTGGAACGAGATGTCCCTAAACTAACAATAGACCAAAATGTCCCTAAATTAGTACTCTTCGTCCTAAATATGGCGATATCTTTTTCTAGGATCTGTGTTGTAATCAAAGCTCCCACGGCAAAAAAAAACGGTACGTCCACAAGCGAAATGGGCACGGATGAAAAGCTGAAAGGGCTCCGTGAGTAAAAATAGCAGGACTACCGGCGAGTTTGTGAAAACCCGAAAGGGCGCACTCTCATTAAAATAAAGACACCTGGAAGGTCTTCTTGAACTTGTGAGGAGAAGACACCTGCGTGAGATCCTTACGACTCACAAGAGAGCAACACACTTAGGGATCCCCACGATTCCTAAGGAGAAATTACACTTATGAGATCCTCACGACTCGTACGGAGAATTCCCCCCTACGAGACCTTCATGGCTTATAGGATTCAAAGGCCTTAAGATATAGAGACCTAAACTTGTTCTTAAGCCATCACACTCCCCAAGTTACCCTACAAGCGGTTCAATATTAACACTTGTATAAATCTACGAGCACAAACAAACATTCTCTCACCAAGCCCCACCAGTGACGAAGAATGTCCTCATGTGGTGAACAACACTTATAGGTCCTCTCGACTTGCAAGGAGAAAATACTCTTGTGAGATCCTTACGACTTACAAGAGAAGATACCATTTAGGAATCCTTACGAATCCTAAAGAGAAAATACACCTACTAGATCCTCACGACTCGTAGGGAGAAATACCATTATGAGACCCTTACGGCTCATGAAGTCAAAAAGCCTTAGTCGGCGGGATCCTAACCCTTTTTGCTAAGCCACCTTCGTTCAAATCAATGAAGGCAAATGATGATTCTCTCCTGGCAATATTCCAGTCGTAGCGATGCTGATGCCGAAATTGGTATCAAAGTCTAAGTCATTTCAAGGCAAATGATGATTCACTCCTGGCCGTATTCCAGTTGCAGCGACGTTGATGCCGAGATTGGTATCAGATCTCGAGTTCCATACCCGTAGTAAAAAAATGCATATGAAATAGCTTAAATGATGGGGCAACTCGCAATAAAAATCGGCGAGAAAAATATTTGCATATAGAAATAGCTGAAATGTTTGGGCAACTCGCAATAAAAAGCAGCGAGTAAAAAAGAAAAAAATAGCCGAAATGATTGGGCACCGCGATAAAGAAACCGAAATGATTGGGCAATCGCGACTTTCGCGATATAAAAAGATGAAATGATAGAGCATCGTGGGAAGAAATAAAAAAAATGAATGAAACTTCTGCCCTGCAGGTGAGTCCACATCGACCCCTGTATACAATCCATGGGCACAAACGAAAAGGGAACCACATTTTCCCACCAGGCTCTACCATAAAAAGAGCCAGGTCTTGACGGCAACATTTACAACCTAAAGATCACAATTGCGTTCCTTCTCACTCCAGCAGGATGCAGACGCAACATCAACAACCGACTCCAGGGTCAAAACAATGGAGCCATGGCAAAGTCCCTAGTTCCAAGCCTTGACGGTTCACTGACAACCTAGAGAAAACCTCCACATTTGTCGCAATATAGCAGACACTATGAAAACAAATGAAGCGAAGGAAGATCCCTAGCTTTAGGGTCTCGACGACAACACTCACGGCCTAGAGATCACAACGACGTTCCTTCTCACTCCAGCAGGATGCAGACGCAATGCCAACAATCGACCCAAGGGTCAAAACAATGGAGCCATGGCAAAGTCCCTAGTTCCAAGCCTCGACGGTTCACTGACAACCTAGAGACAACCTCGACATTCATCGCAATATTGCAGACACAATGTCAACAAATGAAGCAAAGGAAGATTCCTAGCTTCAGGGTCTTGACGACAACTCAAATAAAACCTCAAAGACTATTGGAGATCATCCCACACCAGCACGGAGTGGTCATGACTCATCAGGGCTCCCAAATTGAGCCTAACCTTAAGTAAAAAACGGCATGGAAAATCCCTAACGCTTGCTCTTTCGACGGTAATATGACCCGGGAGATTACTTGAAGACGTCTTGTCCAACCCCAAAGGGATCAGAGACACGACAGTCATGGGGCTATCCGAATAGCAAGATTGCATATCGGGGAATACATCGGCTAACACGACGGTACGGCGGACAAAAACCCTAGTACCACAGACCCTAACAGACTTCTATCAGTAGAGGTTAATTGTGACGTTAGGACATTCTTGCGAGAACTTCTCGATTCGTCTCGACTTGTAGGGAAAATAATGTTCCAGTGAGAACTTCTCGACTCGTCTCAACTCGTAGGGAAAAAGACTTAGGCGACGGGGATATCAACCTGTTTCCTAAGCATTGGGGCCCTGCAAGTAAGTCCAAGATGGAATATTGTGTACTATCCACGGGCCACACTCTTCAAAGTCGAATATCGACAAGGAGGGAAAAAACCACTTACGAGTCTCTCGACTTGTAAGGGGGGAAAATTCTCTTGTGAGATCCTTACGACTCTCAAGAGAAAATGCACTTAGGAGTCCTCATGACCCCTAACGAGAAAATACACCTACGGGATCCTCTCGACTCGTAGGGAGAAAAGTATTTAGGATACTCTCACGGCTCATAATGTTGAAAAGTCTTAGGCGGCAGATCTGAACCTGTTTCCTAAGCCATCGCTGCCTTACAAGGAGATCAAGATGGACTATCTACGGGCTACATTTACCAGAGTTACATGCTAATATGAAATAAAATATGTCTTTTATTCATGAATTCAAGTGAATACAAGATACATTTCATAAAAGAATAAAAAATGAATACATGTTATTCATAAATCATAAGTTTACAGTTGGTACAAAAAGGCACAAAGACGGTTATTAAGGAGGAGGCGTCTTTAACAAATCAGCAAGCTGCTCATGCGCTCTTCTCAATCCTTTCTCGTGGTCAGCCACCGTGGCCAATTCCGTTTCAATTTGAGTTCGCTGCCGCAGACAGGACGAAAGATTTTCATTGGTTTAGCATGGCAGCTTCGCAGTCCTGCATGACCCGCTCGGTAAGTTCAAGTGCCCACCTTAGCATTAACCCATCTGAAATACATCGCTGGAGGTTGTCAAAAATAGCTTTTAACTGCGCCACATTCGCTTCAACCTGGGCGCGCAACCGGACAGATTCGCTGGAAGCCACCTCATGCTCATTTTGTCTCAAGATCGCCTCTTGTTCAAAATGGAGGATGAAAGGAACACTATGCTCAAACCACGAAGCCCGCTGGGAGTTCGAAGCCAACGCCTCAGGAGCGAGACGCTTGAGTTCAATCTCATGCAGGCAAGCCTCGATCTTTCTGCAGTAATCAACCTAAGAGCGGACGAGATCTTCATCATGGAAGTTCACGAGTGTCGCCAACATTTGATTGACTTCAACGGCAAAATACGTAGCAAAACTGAGGGCCTCGGCATCGAGATTTTCGATAAATTCTCTCAACATTCGTCGGCTATTTGCGGCGCCCCTGGAAGATATGCGTTTAGCGAAAGACCCCGTGGGCATTGGAATGCGAGAATCAAAAGGAGTCGGAGCCGGTGCAATTGCTGCAAAATGAATTACGGTAAAATTTCAACTCGGGAGATAAAGAAAACACATGCGGGAAGGAGTCTATTATACTGGCTGTGACAGGCGACATGACGGGGAGTACCGGAGGCACGGCTATTCTCTCATCCTCTCCTTCGACCCGTGACGCTATGATCAATATGAAGAAAACTTTGCAACAATACGTCTATTCGTAAAAAGAAATGAAGGAACTTCAGTTGAAGAATATACTAACTAATACCAGAAGGTGGAACGACTTCCGACTGGAAAGAGAAATGTGGGTTCAACACCTGATATAATTGGTCGAAAAGGACTCCTGCAGAGTTGTGACAGTATACTGTCAATACAAGGAGGATTGTACCCACAGTGAAACCGATAAGTCACAAACCCATACCTTCCAATATTTGAGAGGCCATAGGAGAAGGCGAGAGGACAGCGACCATTAGAGCAGCGACCGGTGATATTTCTTCAGACAGCGTAGCCTCGGGGTTCACCACGCCTATGCTCAAGAAAAGCAAAATATCATCAGAAAGGGCTGAACAGGATTGAGAAGCTAAAAAAATAGTGACCCAAAGACTACCTGATAGGACATGGACCAAAACCGCGACGGAGGCGTCACCAGGTGTAACGGCTTCTTCACCCTCTCTCGGAGGAATAGATTCTGCGCCCATAGCCTCGTCCCCTAACTTGACGAGGGCCATCGTAACACTTGCGACGCCCTCTGACACTAAGGAGCCACATGGAGAAAGATCAGTGGTCTGGACAGTCCTAGATTCCCGAGAAAGAGCAGCCACTTCGGGCTCTATAATCGTCAACGTTCCACCTGCCAAACCGTCGCTAAAACTCGGCCCTACGTGAAGGAAAATGAGTATGCCAGAATTTGAAGACCAAGTTCTAATAAAATACTGGGCGTTACGTTACCTTGGAACAGCTTTTCAGTTTCTTCTCGAGCTGCGCGTCCAACCTGTCTACGGGCGGCAGACAGAGCAGAGGGAACATCCACCAAAGGAGTCTCAGCAAGCGGAATATTGCTTGAGCCTACACCTACGGAAAAAACAGCATCGCCCCTCACCGCATGCTTCTTTCATTTCCTTTCGGTCTGGGCAGTAAGAGATGACCACCTCAAGACCTCTGACAAGGGGACGTCGTCGTTCGAACCGAGCTCGGCCTCCGGAGCCGTTACGGCGTCCATCATCGGCTGCTTCAGTAAAGCCTCCCGCGGTGAATTTGGGAGAGCTGTGGCCACAGTAGCTGTCTCTAGAAGTTTTGCTGCATTGCCACTCGGGATCGGCACTGCACTTGGAATAACTGGAGTCGAGGTAGTCCCTGCAATAAAGTAAAAGAGATGGTTAGAGCATGAATAAAAAGAATAAGGGTGTAATGAAGCAACTTATACCAAGACCCAAAAAAGAGCGGAGCCTCTCTTCCTCCTCGAATGTCTTAAGGGAAGCCGCGAGAGCCTCTTCGGCATAAATACCTGTTGAAGAGGAAAGCATCAATAGAAGCATAATAAAGAGAAAAGAGATAGCCGCGGAAGAACATAACTGAAGTATACCTGACTTCGCGATAGTGATCAGCGCTGCTTCCTCGCGAGCCATTCGCTCGGAAGCCGCGAGAGCAGCTTGTAGATCAGTATCATCCACAGGCGTGTCGAATAAACCCTCATTAGTCCCGTATTCGCACAAACCCTGGCTATAGGGAGCATGTGGCTCTTGGCCAAATATGACATCGGCGGAAAAGAGAGACTTCTTCTTTTTCTGCGAATGGACACCAGCGGCCGATGACAAGAGCTTGCACTTGACAGGCATTTTTGGACGGCGGGTCCCGATTTCCGCACTAGCGCCAGACTCTAGAGACGCCACAGCTACCGCATCTACGGGAACAAAAGGTTGAGGCCTCTCAGGGAAGGCGTGCGGGACCACAACCGTAGTGACTTCTCTTAAGGAGGGACGGACGACGGTTCGTCGCTTTAAAGGGACCGCTGGGTTACCCGCTGGGACAGTATCCTTATGATCAAGTAATATCCGCTTTTCTTCTCTGATAACAGCACCCGTCGCATGCTGGTACCATGCCACGTAGGCATTCGAAGCTTTAGACACGTAGCTCGGTTCGCTGATGAGAAAGTTAGAACCCGTATTTAGTCGCATAAAATGGTGCAGCGCGCTGTGGTTACCCTCTTCCATAGCGACCGGCTCGGATAAGAAGGCCTCGAGGGGGACACCCTGATTGTAACCCGACTGTTGAGCGAAACGGTGCGGGTTATACTTCATGAACAGTGCCGAATTGTTTTGCCTGAACACTAGAAAGCCCGGCCTAACAGAATATAAGTGCAGGATTTCCCGAGCCTTCAACGTGGGAGCCCCGTCTTTGAAAGCATCACGCAGCGGTTGCACCGCCTTGGTGGATTCCTTGCCGATGGTTAAGACTCTGTCGACAAAGGTCATGCTGTCCCCAACCATGCGCGGACGGAAGACCAGTCGTCGAGCCTCTCGTTGTGACGGGTCTAACGCAGAAGCCTTAACCAGATACATGACCCGAGGGAAATTGTAACTGTCGTAGAAACGGGGTCGTTTATGAACACCGAAAGCACCTAGCACATGCATCTCGATCCACGACGTGAAATAGTGCAACGGAAGATGTACAGGTTTTACCGCTGGCTGAGTAGTATCTGCCGCTAAGCTCAGACCATGATATAGATGAGCCAGCCCCGCTATCCCAACGGCCACGCGCGTCCCTGCAACCATGCGGTGGGCGGGATAAAAGACAGACGGCCTCATGTAGCGAGGGTGCATCGGAAGCATAAACCAGCTTAACCACAGGCCGATGAACCCCAGAAAGAACGCCT
This sequence comes from Agapanthus africanus, assembly GCA_030015575.1. Lineage (NCBI taxonomy): Eukaryota > Viridiplantae > Streptophyta > Magnoliopsida > Asparagales > Amaryllidaceae > Agapanthus > Agapanthus africanus. The sequence continues at coordinate 192,844,457 of CM057339.1, read as the reverse complement.
CTTCATCGATGTCTGAAGTAGCAAGTTCTGCAAAAAGGACGACCGGAATGTCTGGAATAAAGAAATTTTTTTGATCTGCTCCGCCGTTGGCTGGTTATCCAAACCGAAACCAAACGGGTCATCAAGCTTGACAAATTTTGCGGCTTGTTTTGACAGGACTTCTAGGCGAAAAAAGCAAGCGATGAAATCTGTGAAGCTGACTCCATGCCCCCCAGACTCTAGAAATAAACTCTCATAAATGTTCAGCACCTTGATTAGGTTCGGGAATCGATGTTGAACGGCATTCTCTGGGGTGAGACCCATTATCATTGATTTGGTGGCAAAGATGTACTCATCAGGGGGAAGTAACTCCTCGTAATGTTCCCCTTTGACGGGTAGGCCCGAAATTTCCGCAAACTCCTCCAAGAAAATCGAAACTTCCCGGTCCGATAGAAGAAAGGTGTGAGTCGGGATGTTCCATTGCTCCAGAAAAGCTTTGACCCACCATACATGAGGCACGGGATATTGAAAAAGAGACGCGTAAATTGCAGGATACAGCCCGAGCCTCAGCAGCAGCGACTTCTTGGCCGACAGGATTTATCGAGCCCACTGCAGGTATCCAGATGAATGGCGAGGAGTCAAACCTATCATGTATACTTGTCCCTAAGGGCACGACTCGCCTTGATATATGCGTCGCCCCAAAATATCCAAAGCCATCGGCGGCTGTACAGGTATTGATGCCATAGAAGGCTGAAGGCGACCCTCCGAGGTCTAGTTGACCTCCTCTACAACGTAATTCACTTGAGGCGAGTCGGCGTAGTGAATTGCTGAACTGGGCTCTGAGGGTACTGCATAAGAAAAACTGCGCCGACCCTGGATAATCTGATTATACCACGTCCTCCATAGATGAAGAGATTTCTGCTCTGGGTCGTGATCTTTAATAAGCGCGAAGACTTCCCAATCCACGGGCGCGTCAGCAAAGGCGCTCTCGGAACATACAAAAGGGAAAGAAGAATCGGAAGTCATAGTAGCTGCACGAAAAGAGACGATGGATTAGTTGTCAACGCTATATTCTGAATTCTGACACTTGGTACTTAAAAATTGTACCGTACTGCAATGCAGAGGAAAGGGACAAAGGGAGGCCCACAAAATCAAGGTGACGACCCATCATTGATGGGCAGTCACTCATTAAGGATGGAATCCTAAGAGGATTCTCATTTAATGAGAAATCTCATTGGTCCAAGGAGTTAAACTCTCTCGAGAGCTGTGCTCTACAAACAGATTTCACATCTGTCAACTCTAATTAAGAGGGAATAAAATTCCCCAAAGAAAAAGTTTCTAAAAGAGTTATGCTCTGTAAAGACGATGGGGTAATCTAATAGAACCCTCAAAAGCAAAGCTTTTCAACAGGGTAAGATCCAAGATCTTTAAGATCTGCAAAACAAACTCTAAGAGTTCTTCATGAAAGATGAACAATGTTCTAATTAAAGGGTTAAAGAAACCCTAAAATACATCTTAATATTTACGATCTCAGAAGAGCAAAGCTCTGTTAAAGGGTTCGATTATAATCCTTACCAAATTTTTGGGCAGAGTTCTAACTCTAGAAGAGATTTCTTTGGACAGAGATCTAAGCTCTGAAAGGAGAATTAAATTTTCAGAAAAAATAAGAACAAGAGAATTGTTAGTGTTTATGCCCTAGAAGGCCATTACTGTATCATACTAGCTTGTATATTACTTAATGGAAGCTTGGGATATTCACATGTATATAACAGTCTTGCTAAACATGGTAGTATGCTACTTGGTTTTTCTATCTTAATATGTGAGTGTACGTATTGATAGAGCTCTTAGGATCTTGCTTGTCTACCAGCGTTGTGATGGCGTCACACTAGTGGGGGCTGGGTAGTCTACAAGCACATCCTTATTCAGGTCCCTGGTCGTTGGATTATCGAGACAGAGCATCGATACTCCGGAGTAGACTAGTGTGTACGCTTCTCATCCAAGTTGGGGAGATGGTCTGTCCCACAGCCGTCAGTACGTCGTACTGGAGATAGTATGCAGGTGCTCGTTAGGTTACGGGTACACCGGACAGGACTCACAGGGAACTGTTGGTTGGTTTGATACCAGTCGTCAGTGAACAGTTCCCAGGTGACATGAGTACAGCGTAGTCCGCAGACTTGACACTGCTACTTCGCCTCGAGTGTGTCCCACTGTTCTTAGATTGCTACCCTACCACGGCTCAAAGGAGTCGTGCAAACAGGTAGCAGTTGGGTGCAGTCCCGAGCACTTGGAGGCAGTGGCGGTTAGAAAGGATTCGTCCCTCCCGGTATTGGGAGTAGATATCGTGCTGTGTCAGAGAGCCATTACGCAAAGTCCCTGGCCAGGGCAAGCGAGATTTGCTGGTAGGTTCCAGTAGTTTCTCAGGGTGTAATGGGCTTCGCTCCGACACGACTTATACCGCTATTAGGGGACTGACGCTTGCCGCCCCCTAGGCCCGATATGCGATAGTCTTGGACGAACGGATCGGACTGTATGGAGATTGTCACATCAGACTCAGTAGGAGTTCGGATGGGTTTTCTCATCGGCCTTCTTATCGACAACTACCTGGGGACCGTTACGTACAGCTAGTGCCGCTTGCGGTCTGTGGTTAAACCCACTGCCAGCGTAGTAGTCGAGTCTCTAGAGTCCCATACAGAGAGTTTCCTATTCCAGGCGAAACGATATAGAGGTCGTATGGTTTTACGACAAGGGTTCGGACACATACGTGCGTTTACGCGCGTACGACTTTCGGACAGTTTTTACCAGTCGGCTTTGGTTTAAGCCAGTTACTGGTATCCGGTTATTGGATTTTTACAGTCTAAAGTTTTTCCGTATTTTTGTGGATTGGAGGGGTGTTCTCATAATTGTACGAGAAGCTTCTAGAAGATGGTGACTAAGGAGGGTTATGTGTCATTTGCATTAAATGAGTTTAGTGAGTCATGAGGGTGATTCATGCATATCATTAATGCATGATAAATGCTTAATGAGTCATGCTAATGAATCACCACTAGATATTTGTGAAGCATGCTTATTCATCACTTATTTTCTTTTGTTGATAAAAGAGAATGCTTCATTTATATTATGATAACTTACTATTCTCATTTGATAATTATTATCATCTTCTCTCTCCTCAAGCTCTCATCTTCAAACCCTAATCCTTACACCTCATGAGTTGAGATCAAAGGATTAGAAAGACTAATCAATCCATAACCATCACTCTATCTCAATCTATCTTCTTTGATTAGCAATCCAAGAAGGTTAGTTGCCTCAAGTTTAGAGGCTAAGCTTGGAGTTTTGCTCTCGGGTGGATCGTCTACTACTTCGAGAAGGCCGAGGAGAACAAGGAGTTCGTAAAGACGAAGGAGTTAGTTCATTAGGTATAATCCCTAAACACAGTAGTTTAGAAACACTTTGTGTTTGGTTGTTTATAGTTTAGCTTCGATTCAAGCGGTTAGTCGATGTTCGTTCACTAAACAAGTTCGTTTTTGAAAATTCCGCCTCCCCACAAGTATTGGGGTGTAGTAAATCGACTTACAAGAAGATGAACAACAGTCATCTTAAGGGCCAAAGGCCCTACTTATAGTCATAGGAAGTCGATCCAACTTCTAAGAAGATCCAACGGTGGAAAGGCGGTCACCGCTGCACTTACGTATGAGCCATGTGAGCTCAATAGTGGGGGGCATTTGTTTCACTAACAAAAGAGCAAAGCTCTGTTTGAAATTTGAAAGGCACCGCCAAGAGTTAAAAAACTCTGAGGCAGCGCCTCACGTGCCTTGCACGAGGGTGCCAGCCCCAAGAGTTAAAAACTCTGAGGCAGCGCCTCACGTGCCTTATACAAGGGCGCCAATGCCCAGAGTTAAAATCTCTGAGGCAGCGCCTCACGTGCCCCGCAGGAGGGCGCCGGCGCCATAACTAAAAGGTTTCTGCCATTGGATAAAAGATCCAACATGGATGACAAATTATCAAAATACAGAATTAAATTCTGTTGAGGAAATATTCCTCAAATCTTTCTAAACGAGCAAGATTATTCTCTGTAAAACAGAGTGCCATTGGATTAAAAAATCCAATGGTGATTAAAAATCACCAAGCTACAGAATAAACTTTGTATGGGAAAATATTTCCCAATCTTGTTAAAAACAAGAAAGATAACTTCTGTAAAACAGAAGTCCTTGGATCAAAGATCCAACGGTGGATAAAATCCCCAAATCAATTATAGATCTCTCAACGAGAGATTTCTTTAACTAAATCAAAAATTTTGCCTCCACTTTATTAAAGACCCAAGACTTCAAGCCTGAAACAAAGAGACCCCCCATAAGCTTCGAGAAAAACAAAGCAGAAAGCTTTAAGAAGGAAGAATGAAAATACCTTTCTTCAAGGTAAATAAAAAATAGAGATCAGAGCATCTCATCCGCATATCCAAGGGTTTAACCCTCATAAAAGAACATAGTTCTTTTCATGGATTTGAGATCCATGAGATAAGTCTCCCACAAATGAGAATTTAGTTCTCATGGGGATGAATTTACTCCTGGGTATCAAAGATCCAGAAAAGAACATAGAATTGAACTCATCAGAACAGGGCATATAAAGAAAACTCAGCGCCAAGCGCCTCACGTGTCCCTCACGTGGGCGCTGCTCAATAAAGAGTGCTTAGCACTTAATGGTTGGCGCTCAGCGCTAAGCGCCTCGCGTGTCCCTCACATGGGCGCTGCTCAATAAAGAGTGCCTAGCACTCAATGGTCGTCGCTCAGCGCCCAGCGCCTCACGTGTCCATCACGTGGGCGTTGCTCAATAAGGAGTGCCTAACACTCAGTGGTTGGCGCTCAGCGCCAAGCGTCTCACGTGCTCCGCACGTGGGCGCCATAAACAGTGTTTAACACTCCATAAAAAACAAAAAAAGATGGGAAAGTAAAGGGTGAGCGTCAGAACCCATATCAATGCCTAGCACTGTTTGTACAGAAAAGGGACTGAGGCCAAACAAGTGTTTAACACTTTATTCAAAGACTGAGTGGGCCGAGTCCAAGTTGACCAAAAGTCCCTAATTCAGATCAACCGAGCCCACGTGCTCACCATTTTCCAAATTGGTCTTAGTCCCAAACACGACTACTGATCTTCCAACAGACATTAGTTCAATGGTACATCTTCTCACACCTCTAATAAATGTCGTTGTAATTCTTCAGCGTCTTCAGAGAGGTGGTGGGTCCCGATAACCAATAACGCTTTGGTGCACTCTCAAATTGACAAGCACACCCCAATAGACCGAGACATCCTTAAACTATAATGGACCGCAACGTTTTTAAACTAGCTATGGACTGCAACGTCCTTAAACTAAGCTATGGACCGTAACGTCCTTAAACTAAACTCTCATCCCAAAAATGGTGATCTACGGACTGTAACGTCCCTAAACTAAAACGATAGAGCCCCAAATGCTCTTTTGTTGGATCAAAAATGATCCTAAACCCCCGTTAAGTAAATCTTCGTTCAAGATCGGACTAACGTATCCTTAACAAACATTTAAGTTGATCTTAATCTCAATCGAGATTAACGATCCTTAAAATCAACCCATACCCAAATCTAAGAATATACGGATTTGGACTAATCCATGCCCTACGGGCGACAACATAAATTATTCTCCGTATACAATCCACGGGCAACCAAATATAAAATAAACACACACGATATGAAGTGAACATCTGGAGCAGGAGAAAGTTTTTATCTTGATGCGATGATGTAATTAACTGCAGGGACTTGCGCCTGCAGGGAAGAGCTTCCCCATAATCAAAACCCCCTCGTGCAAACGATGGGAAATCTGACGAAGTCTGCAACAACGGCTGCATCTGTCCAAACCTCCGATACACGGTGCTATAAATCAACTTGGCTTCTTTGGAGAGGTGGACCGATAAATCCAATTAGCATCTACCCCCAAATACAGGCAAGACGTTTGTCTTCCCGGTTTTCGGTGGTGAACATAGAGCGATACTGAGGAAAAAGAAGAAATAATCTACTCGGTGCAACCAAAAAAAGAAAACAATAAGCCCGGACCATCTATCCCGATCTTGGTCTTTGGTAGCGACTCCAAGGATGAAACAAACACAGCGTTCTCCATCCGTCCGTCGATGCAGATTCTCGCCGAAGCGGATCAGAGTTTGCTGGGTTCCTTAGCACGGCAGCAAGGTTTCGGTAAACAGCCAGCCGCGACTACTCCCAAGGGTAACCTGCAAGCACTGTGGCACAACGGGGGTGAGTTGCCAACTCGTGAATAGTAGATAACATATAAAGGTAATCGCGAGTATGTACGTACTGCGATACTCTAACCTATGCCAACAGATAACATCTATATAATGAACTTATTACTCATATCGGGCAGCAAATGTAATCAAAAAGTCTCCACATATGATGTGCAAGGTATGCAATAATCATGTCTGATATGGAATCTAACAACCCTATATAGCATGAGCAGGGTATGCGATAATCATGTATGGCATGGGTACTATATCAGGTACAATAGGTACAGGATGAGATGTCAATACTAAATGCTGAGTATGGGAATAAATAGTGTCTACACGGAATATCAACGTGGAAAAATGACCGGTGTCCATCAAAACACCCAATTCCCAGTAAAACTCAGGCGCCGTCATCCACCTCGGCCCTCAAATCCTGTGAATCTCATACAATCGTGAGTGCCCAACATCGGCACCCAAATCTCATAAAATCAACCGTGTCCAGCACCGACACGCAAATACTCCAGTATGGGGCGTCCGTCCATCGGATCTGCCCACGGGCTCCGTCTGCGGAATCGGCCCTCGGCCTCCGGCAGTACGCGTCGTCCCGTATCCATCTATCGACTCTGGTCAGTATCCTCCGGATAATCGCTAGGTCTAACCAATCACCGGTAGGTAGTAGTCCCTCCGCCGGGCTCACCGTCTAACAATACGAGTCTTCTCGCCCCGGGGTACCGTACCGGGTCCACCATGTACCCGCAATCGGTGCCTACCTCTCCTCGAATCGGGTATACTCACACAAGCTCTCCGGAACCGAGAAAACTCATGGTGGACGCACTAAAATATCATTTCAAGGGAAACCGGGTTTTTAAACAGTGCGTATTTTCTTAAATTAGTACTCCGGTTCCCAAATCCAGAAATCACATAATTAAATACAATGCGTAATCCATGCAGCATGTCATATGACGCTAAGAGTAAAAGAAAGGGGAAACCGCTCTTTTGAAAGATCTAGTTTTGAGAATAACGTCTGCGGTCCCTTAATTTTTAAAACAAGTCTATATCACCCATGTATGTAGCATATGAATATGGGTATCGGTATGGATGTGTGCATGGATAAGTATGCAATGTGAATATAGCAATGTACATGTGCACAACTGTAGACATATGATGCGTATGCGCCCAAGTAGGGTTATATCAATGAAGGTACTCACGAAAGTGCATATACAGTGTGCATGGTATGAATGTCCATATGATAGTAGGTGGCAAATCATGACAACATCAAATAAGCAGAATCAAACATGAGGTTCATAACAATCCTATAATGTGAGTGCCATGGCAATCACTAACGGTGTGAGTGTAGCATATAAATCGTGCTCGTGCAACTTGGACCGTTAGTGACAGTGCAGTGTTCTATACTACCAGTTCTATATATATAAGACGGTATGCTACTCTAGTATGCCTGTATGAACACATAAAACTAACATCCTATCACGCCCTGACGCTTAACGCCATACGGGCGATTTCCCCGTAGATGTTAAATCTACTCACCTGGTCGCGTGCTAAGTATAGCCGACCATCTGCTTCCCTTTCCTGGCGGCGTCTGACGTACCCGCCTGCGAACCTGTAATTAACACAAGAATCCCAATATATCAAAATCTCGTAAAACGCGATATCGGAACGAAACGAGAAACTCGCATCGCGAATTAACGCGCGTGCGCGCGATACGCTAGAGCGTGTGTGTGTGAGCCCAGAACTCGATCCGATACGCCGTGATACGCTGAATCACAGAATCCACTCGCGTATCGCGCGTATCGCGCAAAATAAGGTACCAGAAAATGACATACAGTCCCAGATTTTACCCAGGTTAGGATATTACAAAACTATATATACCCTGGACCCACAAAATGTAGCATACACCTGTACTAAAAACCCTAGCCCCTAACCCCCTAGTCTGGCCGCAAATTGCGGCCAGAACGGATATTTCGGTGGCCTCGGGTGGAAGTGGTTGGGTCGGGCTCTGGTGGTGGGGTCAGGGTGTCACCAGTAGGCTATGGTCCAATCAATTTTATTCTGAACCAACACGGTTAACAGCAGATCTCAAAAAGCCATGTTTTTGCTTAAAACGTCAAGTTTGGTCCAATCTGAAAACTGAAGGTATTTTAGTATAATATGGGGTTATCCTAGGTTAACTTGGCCTCAACAACACATACTTAGGATAGTCTATCCAACACCAACCTCACATAACCACACTTTCACAAAAATCACCCAAACATGCACAAAAACGTATAATTATCGCTAATCGAAGCTATTTCTACACAACTAAGCAAACAAGGAAGGAGTTTAGAAGTTATACCCCACTAGGAACCTCACAAACAAGGAGAAGGAGAAGAAGAAGAGGGGTGGAGCTTGCTGGGGTGCTGCTGTTGCTGCCTGGAATAGCTGAAGCTGTTTTAAGGCTGAAGCTGATGCATTTGCTGTTGTTTTTGTGATTGTTTCTGTTGTGTGGTGTTGTGTTGTGTTGTAGTGTTGTGTTGTGTTGTAGTGTTTGGAGTTGGGCTGATTGTTAAGAGAGTGATGCTGCTGATGCAGCAGAAAGTTGATGTGTCGTTTGCTGATGTGCTTTGGAGCTGAACAAATCAGCTGATGCTGATGTTTCACAAAGAAGAAAAGGTTGTTTGGGCTGAGGTAGCAGCAGCTATTGCTGTAGGGTTTTACTTGAGAGGGTTTGTGAGTGGGTTTGAGTGTATGTGTGAGTGAGAGATGTGAGTGGGAGGGAGAGTGTGGAGGCTATGGAAAGTTTTGAAGTGAAGTGGGTGTGACTCTTTCTTAAGCCACCATTTTCTCTCTCTATCAAAGCTAACATGACACCTATCATTCTCTCTCTCTCTCCCCAACCCAAGTCAACCCCAAAAGAATATTAAACCCTTTATATTTTTAGAAAAACAAATTCTTAATTTAAAACTAATTAACCTAACAAGAGGGGTTAGGCCACCATGGTTGTCTAAACATGGTTTAACCCAATTTTTTAACCCTAGGTTACATGCACATGTTTGTGCAAGCTTAGGAAAATTCTAGAAAAATGCTTATTAATTTTGATAAAATATTTGAAAGTCAACCTGGTAAACTTTTATTAAGGAATTTCACTAATAAGGATATAATTAGTTACTAATATAATCCTAGTTGTTACACTTAACTCGTAAGACATGGTCTCTTCCCATACCATATCTCATATGGAGTGGTAGGCACTGATTTGGATGGAACCCCATTCAATAGGTATGCAGCTTCTCAAGTGCATAACACTAAAAAGGGAACAGGTAACTCAGCAGTACTTATCATAGAGCGCACCATATCTCATAGGGTGCGATGCCTCCGCCCCGATACATCATTGTGCTGTGGTGTATACGAAGGAGTAAGCTTAGAGAGAATCACATTCTCCTTTTAAACAATCCAGGAACTCCATGACCAAGTATTCTTCTCCTCGATCTCATCGAAGGAATTAATACTTCTACCCGTCTGGTTCTTCAACTTCAAGCTTATATTCCTTAAATTTCTCAAAAGTTTTAGACTTGTGTTTCAACAGGAACATATGTCCGAATCCTGAGAGATGATCAGTGAATATAATGAAGTACGAAGAACCAACCATGGCATTTGTAGACTTAGGACTGTATACATCATCATGTATCCGTCCCAAGAGTTTAGTAACTCTTTCTCTGTTTCCAGCAAACAAAGTATAGGTCATTTTACTTTTGAGACAAGACTGACAAGTAGCATAAGATGAAAAATTCAAACAGATTCTCATATTCATCCTTAAGTAACTTAGCTGATTGTGTCGCATAGATATGACCTATTCTACAATGCCACAAGAAGGATTCGTTCATTTCTGAACTACTCCTCTTGTGTGTGTTCTACATATTTTGAACTGTGGTTTGATTTAGAACGTATATGCCATTTCATAATGTGCCCGATCCAATCAACTCTTGATTCAGGAAAATGTTCACAAAATTATCCTCAAATACATAATTATATCCTTCTTTAACTCATTAAAGAAACCGATGTAATGTTGTATATCAGGTTCGGTATGTAATAACATTCGTTCAGAATCAATGTATTAATACAAGGTGATATTTGCCAACTGACTTGGCTACAACAATTGCACCATTCTCTACACTTAGAGACATATCACCCATTCCCAGTTCTCTACCTTTCTGTAGCCCATGTAACATATTACATACGCGGGATCCTGATCCGGTATCACATACCCAGTAGAGGATACTGAAAAAACAGATCTCGGTAATGAACACACCCGAAGAAGATGCATCAACATGCACTTTCTTCGATTGGGTGGCATGGGAATCCGGATATTCCCCTATTTTCTGCTCGGACTTATAACAGTTATAAGATAGAGCGGAACCAACGTTCCTCAGCTCAGTATATTAAGTAGGTTCGGTCAATGCATCCATATTATTATCTTGATTAAGGCGTATCATAGTCGCTACCAGGAGAGAGAGAGAAGAAAACACTCTGCGTGCGCTTTTGCAAGATTAGATTGGTTATTATTTTATCTAATCAGGATGGTTCCCACTGTTTTTATCAAATCTTTCTTCAAACCCTAAAAGGTAAGACTAGCCGGGATTAATTACACCCTACAAGTTTGCTAATATTTCGGCCAGGCCAGTGTCGATACTTTGAAGGAGGTTCCCTGTGCTTTCACACGGACCTAATTAAAATAAACCTCATTTTCCCAGGGGCGTAACCCCGTTAACACCTTTCTGGACACCTACTTGATCGGTTAATTGTAATGTGTAAAACTCTCCCGGAAGTAACTCTTACTTCCAGTGGGTATCGGGATCCAACTATTTCATAGAAGGTATGCAATCTCATTGCAAATTTCAACACTTGAAATTCCCGATAATACTTTTGCCCCTAGCAACTTATGACCTTGGCTAAGGTCAACAAATCATAAGCGCTAGCCAAGTTCAACCCGTCATTTCTTGATTGAATTAAACCCACCCGTACGACCCTTGGCTAAGGTCAATAAAGCCGCATGACTACCCTAACTCAATCGCATCATATGCTGTAGATAAGCACTAATTAGCTACCGCACACTACGCCTTGGCTAAGGTCAACAAACATAGCACAGATACTAAATAGTACTTATCTGAAATGACGGATGGCTACGACAGGTTTTTAAGAAAACCATAAGCGTAATGAACTTGATATCGTTGTATAATTGAGTGATTTTGAAAAGGAGTGTTTTTGAGGCTTTTACTAGTTTTGCTAAAGAGGTCACTCCCGGTGAAGAGATCTCAGCTCTTTCCTTATCGAATAAGGTGCAGAATATTTCACAAAAACCACTATTCAAAGCAAAAACTATAGAAGCAATCAAAAGACAAACCGAGTGGGTTGTAGCATCTGCTAGTTTCGCTAAAGAGGTCACTCCCAGTGAAGGGATCTCGGCTCTTTCTTTATCGAATAAGGTACTGGATATTCTACAAGGAATACCGCTATGCCAAGCAAGAACTAGAGCTACCAGATTTTAAAACAAGTTTCTACAATATCTTTAGGTTTCTTTTTCTTTTCATTAATCTCATTAATGAAGTCCCATCATTTATGCTTCCTAAGCATCACAGAAGAAGTGAAAGCAGTAATATTTATTATATGTCATATATATAATATAAGCATTCATCTCAACATATCACAGTGATCGCATCACAGAGCAGCAGAAGATAACATATGAAATATTGGATATACTAGGATTTCCGTGTTTAATATCAAGTCAGTAATAAATACGGATTCCACGGTCGCGATGAATAGCCAAACCCACATCCCTAGACCCCTACGAGAGTGGCAAGTAACCCTCCCAATTCTAGGGTTAGGAGACCCGGTCTTGACTCCTCGAGATGGCCTCCCACTGGACCCTAGAACCCGGTTACTTGTGCTCTCCTCCTTGGGTCCATCCTAATGCGGAAAAGTAAATAATATACAATGGTGATATCATCCTCAACCCGGAAGTGCCCCAATAAAAGATTACATACATTGAATTTTACATGAATAAAAATGAAAAACTCTCATCTCACATAAAACCCCCAGCTATTCAAAAGCGACAATCCAATATAATATATCACAACAACACATAACATCACATGTCATCAACGTAAGTAAATATGTGTATCCTAATTGTCGTTGACATATAGCAACGAAACCGGCGATACACCACATATTACACTTACGGTCGCAGAAAAGAAAGTGAAAAACTATAATAGTTGGAATCGTCACTACCGTTAGACATCATAAACCCGGAATATCACATATTCTGGATTTCATGCCTAACAATGCAAATCTTACATTTAGGTCTCATCTATGAAAAAACTTTTCAAAAGAAGTCGGGTAATTCAACAAGATTCCCGATTTCACTCGAGACCGAAATGTTAAACTTACAAGCAACTAATTAATTATCTCATAACTAATTAGTGTAGATTCCAATTATTGTATCACAATCTCAGATAATTAAACGATGTTAAACTTTCCGATCGAATAAACAAACACCCAAAATTTCCTAAAGACCTCAACACTTGAGCGGAGTTCAAAAAGGATACCCAGAACATGCTACAGCACCTATGAACCAGCCGTAGAAGGGTCAACCAATGACTCACCTGTTGCACCGCTGAACTACCACAAACCCTAGGGTTTGGTGGCAGTTCTGACGGTCACAGAATCGAGTTAGGGTTTTCTTCTTCTAGAGAGTCCACAGAATCACCAGCATGATTTTCTGAATATTTTAAACTTGGAAAAATCCAACACTTGGAAAATTTCCAACAAGGGAAAATATGGGTTATTGATATCCGTTCGAACTTTTAATCACCATCTAATATACCCGAAAAAAAGATTAGAATTACGAATACGAAACAGTCTGAGTTGCCTATGCAGAAAATTAACATCACATGCAATTTTAGCAAAAACTAGCAACACCTGAAACCCCAAAACCCAGAGACTGGAACACCATGAAAATTTGAAGCCAGAATTCCACAATGGACCCGGTGAGCTCGGATTTTCTCCCTATATGGCTGTCCATATTTGCACAAAAATGCCTCAAATTTTCTTAGTGTTCATTTATATCATATACAACATTCTGCAGTTGTTTAGAAAATTTTTAGAGCACTTTTCAGATTCGACAGAAACTAGGTTAAAGGGTTTCAAGTTTCGGATTCGTTTCGGTTTTGTAATCCAACAAACATCATGTAATTCTCTAGCTAGGCTCTGATACCACTGCTGGGTTCCCTAGAACGGCAACAAGGTTTCGGGAGGCATCTTCCATGCCAAATTAAAATTTTGCCGTTTTAAGGAACCCTAAGCTTAGGATGTTTAACTAGAGAATCATACGATACAAACAATGTAAACTCTTTACAACTAAGTGAATGCGGAATACAACCTTTGTAGATCGGTCCTTCACTTCAAATGCTCCGTGTAGAAGTCTTTTCACTGCGAGTAATGATCTCCTGAACTCTTGAGAGGATCCACAAGGTGAAAGATGCAAACTTGCTCGAAGTCTTCGAGGCCGAAGATGATCTACATCGAGGAGACTCAAGCTCATGCTACCTCTTCACTAAATTAGGGTTTAGTGAAGCAAACACCCTAAACTAAATGGCTAATAGTAGAGGATGATGAAGTAGGAAATGGATTCTCTTTAGATTTATTTATATCACAATATTTCATCACTTTATCAAAAGCTAGAAAGCTTCAATGCTGAAGAAGAAGATGAAGTTCAAGTGATGAAAGAATAATTCATGTGAGGTTAGAAATGCAACCGTGGTGAGTATATCACATACACTAACTATTGTAAAGAATAAACCATGGTGTATGGTTAATGGTTAGGTCAAAAAATATCTTAAGCAAGATAAAAGAGTGGACTAAGTCAATGAAACCTACAAGCTTCTACAAGCTTTGAGCCATGACAAAATCTCCACTAATTTTGAATTTGCTTAATGATAAATAAAACCATAATATAAACCCTAGCATGGTATAAGTCTCATACATACATGTTGCATGTGTAACCTAGCATGACACACTAATTTATATCACATATGTGTGTATGCGGCGCGCGCAAAAAGAAAACAATACATTTAATATATATCACATATATATCAATGTATCATAAGTGAGAAAAATGAATACTTAAGTGATCTAATATTAGTTAATGTAATTTAATATATCAAATATATAATTCTTCATTAAATTATTAAATCAACACTTGATTTAATAATCCGGCTATATCACATATAACCGACTAATATCTTATGTAACAACTTATCGAATCAGCACTTGATCCGATAACTTAGCTATATCATATATAACCGATGATGTCACAAATCGCGAGAATAGAATGCGATATCACATACGCGCATTAATCTCGGTCCTGCACATATCACATATGTGCTCCTACTCCGTTTCGCATGAACCAGAAAACTTCTGTGTAGGACTCTAAAGACTCGTCAATACACCGGCAGTAGGTGATGATCATATCAAACACCCACAATCCGAAAGCAGTCTGCCAAATGTAACGGCCACCCGGGTATTGAGCGATCAGAAGATCAACAAGAAAGCCTGCTCATACTCCTGCGAATCCAATCAGTAATACTACTGTACAGTCCGGTCTCTTTGTCTGATATGTCGCATATCGCAGCCTGGGGGTGGTAAAACGTCAAACCCTAATAGCCTGATAAGTCATGCCGACGCAAGGTCCATAATGGTTTGAGAAACTACTGATAACACTTACCAGTAGATCTCAGCAACCCTGGCCATAGATTTTCTGTTATGGACAATCGAGCATAGCTGAGCTATCAACTCCCAATATCGGGAGAGATGAATCCCCTCCTATCGCTCATTGCCTCCATGTGACTCGGGACTTACCCAAGATCCACCTTTTTGCACGATCTCTTGACCGTGGTATGATGGAAATCAAAGCACAGTAGGAATCACACAAGACTCCATGACGATCTCGGGCCGACAGACTAACCTGTACCAGTGTCACCAGAGAACTGCTATCTTACGATAGGTATAATACCATCTAGGAGTTCTCGGCGATTCCGTCCAGTGTACCCAATCTCCACTGAGCACCCGCATACCTTCTTTGATGTCAAACACCAATGGATATGGGATCATCCATCACCCATCATATGGGTCGAGAAGCGCATATGCTAGTCTACTCTGGAGTATCGATGCCCTGTCTCGATACCCCCACGACTAGGAACTATTAAAGGATGTACTTACCGACTACCTCTGCCCCACTAGTATGATCTGCATCATAGTCCTGGTAGTCAAGTACTCATTATAAGGGCTTTATCAACATGTAATAGAGAGACAATAAGTGTACATGTTAAGATAAAATGCAACCAGATAGCATACAATCATGTCGAGCAAGAAAGTCATCCCTATATATGTCCAAGCATCCACTACAATATACATCACATATACAGTAATGACCTCTAGGGCATACATATAACTAACAGAGTTTGCAAATTACAATGGCTCCGCTCGACACTATAAGGAACTTGATGCGCTCGATACATACAGCGTACAAGAACTGCAAACCTTTTACGTGCCTGTAACGCCTTGAAATTCGTTTATGATGTTTTCTCGTTATTTAGCTAGTGTGCGTGTTTTTCGTAAAAACGGATATCTTATTTTCCTTCTTGACTAGTGGAAATTGTGTTGTGAAGTGTTTATATAGGTGTGTGTGTGTATATATATATATATATATTTATAGGGTTATTAATTATTTGTAGTCGGGTTTACCCTAAGTGTGAATTTTATGTTAAGTGCACACTTGCACACTTAGCATTTTGAGGCTAGATGAA
This sequence comes from Agapanthus africanus, assembly GCA_030015575.1. Taxonomy (NCBI): domain Eukaryota; kingdom Viridiplantae; phylum Streptophyta; class Magnoliopsida; order Asparagales; family Amaryllidaceae; genus Agapanthus; species Agapanthus africanus. The sequence continues at coordinate 192,828,370 of CM057339.1, read as the reverse complement.
AAATGTATCATGTTAACCCTTTGTTTTCATGCATGATTTTATTTATTCCAACCATTTAACCAAGTCAAACCCCTTTTTATAATTCAAAATTCAATTAGAAATGAAGGTATGGTGGTTAGGTATGGAATTTGACTTTGTTTGACCATTGCTTCTCTCTCTTTTCTCTCTCTTTCCTTCACTTCTGAGCTCCAGCAGAAAAAGCAACAACAACAACACCATTTTCTCCATTTTCTCTTATCTTTTCATTTCTCTTTAGACCCTCATTCAAACCCTACACGAAAACCTCATAGTTCCTTCACACAAACCTTGATTTAGTGGCTCTTTTGAGGTGTTTGGAGCGAATCAGTGCACCTGAGGCTAGAGCTGGAACTTTGGGTGTTTCTTGAGATCTTTTGAAGGTATTAACTCACCCTTAGCACCCCTTTTACATAACTTATAGTATTTCTAGCAAAATATCACATTTTATGCATGTTTTGTGCTATATAAAGGGATTTAGTGAGGTTATGATAAAAATTAACTTTTTATGGCTTGATTAGCTTGAAAATGTGATATTAGTGTGGTTTTAGACTTGGGTTTGTTTCATGTTTCAGAAAAATACCCTAAAGTATCATTTTAGTGCAAAGTGTGATTTTTTAACTTGAAATTGGGTTCTGTTGAAACTGCTACTACCCGGGGTGTTTCAGAATAAAATTGTAATTACTGGGAAATACACAGTATGTATGGAGTGCACACACCAAACCCGGGGGCCCACCTCCCAACCAAGGCCGCCGGAAAAAGACTTCTGGCCGCAAATTGCGGCCAGATGAGGGATTTGTGGGTTGGGGTTTGGGTGATGGGTGTCTGTTGCTGTGTGGAGTATTATGGTATATTTATTTTTATAAAACTCTTTCTGTATCAAAATCTGGGACCTATTACCCTATTTTCCGTATTTTAAATCTTCGCGACACACGTGATACGTGTGTGGGTTTGGGTTGTGCCGCATATCGTGATGCGTCAGGTTAGCTTCAGGAGCGTAATCACATGTTTTAGCATATCACGCACACGCGCGCTTGGTTTGCAACGTGGGTTTCTAGTTTGACCTTAATTTTGCGTTTTTGGTAGATTTGAGCTTATGTGCGATATATTGTGAAATTCTAGGTTCGCAGGCGAGTGAGGCAGACACTGCGAAGAAGGGAAAGCAAGTCGTCGGCTACACTTAGCGCGAGACTTCGGTGAGTAGATTTAACATCTACAGGGATATCGCCCGCATGGCGTTCTACGTCAGGGCTGATAGGACCTTATAGCTATATAGTGCATTTACCTACATTGACTGTTCATGGATACTGTTGTTGCATACTGCATTCCCTGCTATATATTTGTAAACTTAGAATTGATAGAACACCACACTATTACTAACGGTTCATGTTGCATGAGCACGAATCTTCATGTTACACACACACCGTTAGTAATTGCCATGATACACTCACTGTAGAATTGTCATGATCATTATACTGTAGTTCATCTCCCATATGATTCGATATGATTTTCATAGAAATTGGAAGCCGCATGCTGTCTTTGAAAACTGAACTATCTTAAGAAAAGCGGTTTCTCCCTTGTACCTATATTATGACTTGATGTACATAGCATACCGTGGTTGATCTACTCATTGGTGTTGGATTTTTATGTGATTTCTGGTTTTTGAGGACCGTGGAATTATTTAAGAAAAGATGCACTATTTGAAAACCCGGTTCCTCATGATATGATATTTTGGTGCGTCCACCACGCGTTTTCTCGGTGCTGAGACGTGTGCTTGAAACCCGATTCGTGGAGTGGATGATCCGTTTGCGGGTTCGTGGTGGACCCGGTATGGTTCCCCTCGGCAAGATGATCAATGGACTTTGCCGATTGAGCCTGGAGGTGGGCGAGTACCTACCGGTGATTGGTTAGACCTGGCGGTTATCCGGAGGATACTGACCAGAGTCGAGAGATGGATGCGGGATGATCCGTACTGCCGGGGCCGAGGGCCGATACCGCAGACGGAGCCCGTGGGCTGATCCGGACTTACGGAGCCCGATGTACGAGGATTTGTGTGTCGATGCTGGACACGAGTATTTTATGATATTTTGGGTGCCGATGTTGGGCACTCGTGATTCTCAGAGATTTACAGGATTTGAGGGCCGAGGAGAGTGCCGGCGCCTGAGTTTATTTGGGATTTGGGTGCAGTTTTGGGCACCGATTATTTTTCCACGATTGATATTTCGTGTAGATGTTGTTTATCCCATGCTCAGCAGTGATTATCATGTATCTCATCCTGTAGTTATTTTACCTGACAGAGCATTTGCATGATTATTGCACTTACTGCTTGTCGCATATAGATTTACCTGCTGGCATATGATAGCGTAGCGCAGTACGTGCATGCTCGTGATTACCTTTATATGTTATCTCTATTCACGAGTTGGCAACTCACCCCCGTTGTGCCACAGTATTTGCAGGTTTCCCCTCAGAGTAGTCGCGGCAGGCTGCCTTTTTGCATCTTTTGGTTATAGATACCACTACAGCTGGTGCGAGAGCTATTTTGCTATTAGGTGGGTTGTGGTATCTGGTTACTTTATTGTACACACTTTTGTATCTAGTATTCTCCATCTACCATATATGTATTGGACTTAGTGACAGTGTGAGGACGATGATGTATATTTTTGGATTCTGGTGTCGAGCTCGTGGGAGCCGACTGTTATATATTGTTGTTTATTATTTTGTGATGTTTACTTATTGCTCATTCTTCGCTACGGCGTTGTATATTGCTTTTGTGGTGATGGTTTCCGCCGTTGGGCGTGATTGTTCCCGTTGGGGATGATTGATTTCATTATATATATCATTTCACTTATATCCTGTTTTATACCCGATGTTCGGGGTTACTTTTACAAAGGAAATGCTGCAAAAATTATATTAAGGATAATTAAATTTAAAAAGAACTTCATTGAACTATTAAGGTTTTCTAAATGTTTTAATTGAATGTTTTCAACACTCACTACTTTTAAATGGTTTTGATTTCTGGGTTCGGCTTACTTAGTCACGTTACGCCTGTAGACGTTGCGTAGTTAAGTGCCGGTCACGAGTCGAAATATTCGGGTCGTGACAGTGCCTCCCAGGAGAATAGGTGAAAAGGCGATCCTCTTCTACAAATCTACGGAGACTAAAGTGGAAAGGAAAGTTTGGCATGGTGCGAATTCTACTCTTGACAAGCTCCAGCCTATCCATCTGCCAAGATACTACGCGTACGGATTAAAAGAGCTGTTAAAACGCTAAGGCGTACCTCTCGAACAAACGACTCATTAGGCCTAATTCTACAAAAAGATTTGGGATATTCCAGGGACCCAGCAAAAGAAGGCAATTGGAAAGAAGGAAACAATTGGGTTGGGATATGTTAGGTCCAAGAAGCGGGAGCAAATCTACAGATGCTAATCCATAAACAGCTCGAATGAAGAAGAAAATGTTTCTCCAAACAGCCACGACGTCAGATTGGAGCAAGTTCCCATTCAATGAAACTTAAGCTAGTCTCTTGAAGAGCAAATCGACAAGCTAATAAAGGAATCTTGTCAGGCGAATCGAGACAACCACAGCCGCGAAATAGCCATATACGAAAAGGCTAAGACGTAGCATCTCAATCTGCAATCAGTAGAAGAAGTTGACCGTGATGCTCTTCATCTGCAACCCGCTAGTTGCCTTTGTGAAGGGGAAAATCCTGAAGAAAAGATAAAAACAAGGCGAGGAACGCAAATAACGTTCAAAGACAACAAAACGGGTCCAAGATGTCGTTCAAGCGAGAAAAGCTCGATTGGAGCTTGTCCTTTATAAAGAAGATGGGTCGGGAATATTCGTTCTCTCAAGACAAGACAGGGAAAATATTCAACCTTGTCATGAGGCACTAAATGATGATGCTTCCAGTATTTCAGCTCCCCGAACAAATAAACGAGGTCCATCACCCGGATTATTGCTCCTATCACCGAGCAATAGCTCACCCCCTTGAGGACTGCTTCACATTCAAGGATTGGGTCGAGGACCAATATCAATAAGGCATGTTTATCCTATCAGAAAGTTGGAGGATAAGCCCACAAAAGCATGAGCCAAAGAGGATCTATACCGTCAAGTTAGGACCAGCTTGACCGCAAAGATGGAAGCGAACTCGTACCTGCCCAAAAGAGGGAGGGGAAAAAATATGATTGACCTCTTCAGATGCTTCGCAAATGAAGATGATGATGAGGAGATATCCGAATTTTCACCGGCACCAAAAGAGCTAGAGGAAAGGATACACACCACCGCGGATACTCTTGACAACCTAAGAAAAATTGACTTTGGAAAGGAGAATGATCCGAGGCCGACGTTCGTCAGAGAGCTACTATTTGAAAAACAAGTAGCTACACTGAAGGATGTGCTCATGTAGTACAACGACCGCTTCGCATGGAAATACTCCGAAATGCCAGGTTTAGATCCAGAAATGGCGGTACACAAACTGGCCATATCACCAGACATAAATCCAGTAAAACAAGCGCTGAGAAAGATGCGGCTCGAACTTGAGATGAGTATCCATGTCGAAATCAAGAAACTAATCGACTCCGGCTTCATCCAAGAAGTTCAATATCCCAGCTAGATCACTAACATCGTTCCAATGATGAAGAAAAATGGAACAGTTCGCATCTGCATGGACTTTCAGGATCTCAACAAAGCATGCCCGAAAGACGACTTCTCAGTGCTCGTTACCGAACTGATAATCGATAACATGTCCACCCATGAAGTCTTCTTTTTATGGATGGATTTTCAAGATACAATCAAATAAAAATGCATCCTGGAGATCAGAAGCATACCGCCTTTCGGACCCCGTTGGGCGTATTCTGCTACAAGGTATTGCCCTTCGGTTTGAAGAATGCCGACGCTACTTACCAGAGGGCCATGGCAAAGATTTTCGATGAACTCATACACGAGATCTTTGAATGCTACATCGTCGACCTTGTGGTGAAGAGCAAGTCACATGAGGAGCACTGAAACACCTAAAAATCTTCTTCCAACGTCTTCAGAAGTATAATCTGTAAATGGACCCTCTAAAGTGCGCATTTGGAGCCTCCTCAGGCAAATTCCTAGGATTCATCATCTGCCACCGAGGTATCGAAATTGATCACTCAAAAATCAAGGCAATTATGGAAATGATCTCGCTAAGAACCCTCAAACAATTGCGATCTCTTCAAGAAAAGCTCGCGTATATCCGGCAGTTCATAACCAACCTCTTCGGAAAATGCCATCCCTATAGTCATTTGATGAAGAAGGGGACCCCATTCGTCTGGGATTAAAAGTGCCAAAATGCACTAGATGGAATCAAACAATACTTGCAAAATCCGCCGGTATTGGCCGTATTAATCAAGGGAAAACCCCTTATCCTATATACAATGACCATTGAGGGTTCCCTAGGCGCATTGTGGGCTCGAGAGAATGATCAAGGAAAGGAAAGAGCTCTGTACTATTTGGGTCGAGTTCTCTTGAGGGCAGAAAGCAACTACTCCCCCATCGAATTGCACTGCTTGGCACCGATCTTCGCAATGACGATGCTCAGACATTATGCCTTAGCATATGAAGTCCGTCTCATATCAAAGGTGGACCCTCCCAAATATCTGATATCGAAGGCCATATTGACGGGAAAGCTTGCCAAATGGGCCTTCCTGCTGATGGAGTTCTCGACAATGTATCGACCCCTCAAAACGGTGAAAGGGCAAGCCATCACCGTCTTTCTCGTGGAACATCCGATACCACCAGACTCTCCCCAAAATTGTGAGTTGCCGGATGAACACGCATTCGACGCGCTCAAAGAAAAAGAAGAAAACGAGTCTCCATAGGAGCTCTACTTTGATGTAGCATCCTCTATGAAGTGGTGAAATAAAAACATCCCCATAATCAAAGCTAGGGTGGTCCTTATCTTTGTAACCCCGTAAGGAGGGATATTGCGTTACGCCCTCTCCATAACAGAGCCAAGTGTAGGGTGTTTTTCGTCACCCCATTGAGATAGGAAATACGCGTCGCTTGTCAGGCGTATTACAGATTCCCCCTCCTTAGGGTAGGCCTAGGTTTATTGATTGAGGGGATCCGAATCTCCGGTAGCTGCGGACTAAGCCGCTGCTAATTACCCCTTGCCTTTGAAGCGATGGAACCTCTGATTGATGAGTCGAACTGGTCATGCGAACTCAATATGCCATGTACGTGTGTTGTGTTTTGGATATATCGGGGGCCTCGCAGAGTTTATGGGGGTCTTGCTATAGGGTGTTTTCATCACCCCATTGAGATGGGAATACGCGTCACTTTTCAGGCGCAATACAGATTCCCGCTGCCTAGGGTAGGCTGTGGTTCATTGATAGAGGGGATCTGAATCTCTGGTAGTCGCGGACTGAGCTGCCGTTAATTACCCTTCACCTTTGAAACGAGGGAACCTCCGATTGACGGGCCAACTAGTCATGCGAACTCAATGTGCAGTGTTCGCGTGTTGTGTTTTGAGGGGTCTTGGGTATATCGGGGGCCTCGCAGAGTTTATGGGGGTTCGTCTACCTAGCGGACTGGGGGGCAAGGGGGCTAGCAGCCCCTTTGCGGGGTGCGGGGCAGTGTCCCGTTAGAAATTTTTCTAACAGGGACAGTATTGTGTAGTGTGTGTGTATATATATATATATATATATATATATATATATATATAGAAAGGGAAGTAGCGTTTAAAGGATGTGTGGGCGCCGGCGCCTCACACGCCAGGCATGCAGGTGCCGTCGCCTCACGTGCCCGGAACGCGGGCCTCACGCGCCCGGCACGCGGGCGCTGGGCACCGGCGCCTCACACGCCCGGCACGCGGGCTGCATGCCGGCGCCTCACGCGCCCGGCACGCGGGCGTTGGGGGCCTGCAGGGAATGGGGCTTAGCCCTTTATACTGGGAGTTGCACTCCCAATTGACTTTTGGAGTTAAACACCATAAAAAGGACATAGGGGGCTTAGCCCCTGCACTGGGAGTTGTACTCCCAATTGACTTTTGCAGTTAAAATCCTAAAAAAAGCCTCTTTTATCCTTTTTTTGTTTGGAGTAAAACTCTCAAGAAATTTTCGGAGATAATGAAAGGGGACCCCTTTCTTCTCTCTTGAGCCCTAGATCTTCTCTTGAGTCTTGGATCTTCCCAAAGTATGTTTTTTGAGATGGGTCTCCTTCTTCCTCATCTCTGTTGGCTGGATCTTGGAGAAAAAGGGGATGAGACTTAAAAATCACCTCTTTTGGGGATTTTATGGGAGATCAGAGCTTCCCTTCAAGGGTTTTATGGTGAAAAACTATTTCTTTTTGGAAAAAGAAGAGTTAAATTCTTGATTTAATTCAAAAAAAGGAAGAAGGTTTAGAACCTTGGGCAAGGGGAAGGAGGCACAGAAACCCTAATTTTCTTGAGAGAGAGAAAAGGTTTTTTAATTTTTTCATTTTGTTTGTCTTTATAGGCTACACACTTTACATATAGCCCATTGGGCTTTGCGAAATGGTACTTGTGCCACCCCATACCTTATGTGCTTATCTCTTTTTGCACATAAGCCATGGGGTTTACAAAATTTTGGCTTTTTGCCCATTTTACATACATTTATTTCTATAAAAGAATTACAATAAACTAATTTATGGCTTTATTCTTTTTGTCATGGGGCCGGTCCCTTCCATGCTCGGTCTTGACCAGGCCTTGGGCCCACTTGGCTTGGGGTTGACTTTGATTTTAACTTGGTCAACCAGGGTATAATTTTTGACCCAAACAAAGTGCTCCCATCAATAAATGCACACCGCACGTGTGGATTGTGTGCATATAATTGATGGATCTTGCTCTATATGGAACTTGATTTGGTTGGGTTCCTTTTTGACGACGTGGAGGGTCGATACTGCCATTTTAGCGACTTGGATGGTCGATACTGCCATTTTAGCGACTTGGACGGTCGGTGCTGCCCTTCTTGTGACATGGATGGTCGGTGCTGCCCTTTTTGCGACTTGGACGGTCGATGCTGCTGTTTTAGTGACGTAGACGGTCGTTGCTGCTGTTTTTGCGACTTGGATGGTCGGTGCTGCCATTTTAGCGATGCGGATAGTCGTTGCTACCATTTTTGCGACTTGGACGGTCCGTGCTGCCATTTTTACGACTTGGACGGTCGGTGCTGCCATTTTTGCGACTTGGACGGTCGTTGCTGCCATTTTAGGGACGTGGACGGTCAGTGTTGCCATTTTAGAGACGTGGATGGTCGTTACTGCCATTTTTGCGACTTGGAAGGTTGGTGTTGCCATTTTAGTGACGTGGATGGTCGGTGATTTGATTTGGCTTGCTCCGCTTTTTGCGGTGTCGGGATTTGATTTGACTTGCTCCGTTTTCTGCGGTGTCGGGATTTGATTTGGCTTGCTCCGCTTTCTGCAGTGTCGGGGTTGAAGTTAACTTGCTCCGCTTTCTACAGTGTCAGGGTTGATTTGTTTAATTTGATTTATTTTGGGAGTTCCCTACTCGTCCAGCGGGACTTTTGAGCTTGGAAGCGCTACCGCGTGGGACATTAATTTGATCTGTTTGATTTCTGCCTAATTTGGTGGGACTTTTGAATTTGAGAGGAACTTGGAATTTGGATTTTGTTTGGTATCAGCATTGCTGCACTGGAATAATGCCTGGAGAAGCTATCATTTGCCCCGGGAGGACTAGGGATTTGGTTTTTGGGTCGGCATCAGCATGCTGCATCGGATAAATGCTAGGAGCAACTCATCATTTGCCCCGGGAGGACTTGGGATTTGGTTTTTGGGTCGGCATCAGCACCGCTAACGCTGAAGCATAGTTCCAGGAGTGACTCATCATTTTCCTTTGGGAAGACCTGGGATTTAGGATTTGGGTTTTGGGTCGGCATCAGCACCGCTAACATTGAAGCGTAGTGCCAGGAGCGACTCATCATTTGCCGTTGGGAAAAATTAGGATTTGGGTTCTGGGTCGGCATCAGCACCTCTAACACTGAAGCAATGCCAGGAGCGACTCATCATTTGCCGTGGGGAGACTTGGGATTTGGGTTTTGGGTCAGCATCAGCACCACTAACACTGAAGCGTAGTGGCCGGAGTGACTCATCATTTGCTGTGCCCATTAGGGAACGATGGCTTAGGAGACGTTTAGATCTCTATCACTTAAGGCTTTTCAATTTTATGAGCCGTAAGGATCTCATAAAAGCATTTTCTCCTTACGAGTCGAGGGGATCTCGCAGGTGTATTTCTCCCTAGGAATTGTGGGGATTCCTAAGTGTGTTGCTCCTTTGTGAGTCGTAAGGATCTCACGCGGGGATTTTCTATTCACAAGGTCGAGAGGACTTTGCGAGTGTATTTCATCTCTTTTCATGAGTTTTCTCCCTTTCGGGTTTTCAAAAACTCGCTGGCAGTCCTGCTGTTTTTACTCACGGAGCCCTTTCAGGTTTTCATTTATGCCCGTTTCGCTTGTGCACATACCGTTTTTTTATCGCCGGTGGGACTTTGAATGTAGTCTCGCTTGTAGGACTTGGGAGGGATAGGGGTCATTTGCGCCCATGGATTGTATACGGTTTTACAAGATGTATGATCCAGACCGTTGGGCCGCTGTGATCAATTCGCATGCGACTTGGAGCATTCACGCATAGTATTTCTTAAGGTATCGGCTATTGATGGATGGCATGGGCTTTTCTCCCTCGGCATTTATCAGCTGGTAGGATCCTCCATCAAATACTTTCTCGATGACGTATGGTCCTTTCCAGTTTGACTCAAATTTTCCCTTGGCATGTCGATTGGGGATGATCGATCTTTTGAGGACCAACACCAATTCGCCTTTCTTAAAAGCACGGAGACGGGTCATCTTATCATAGGCCCGTGACATTTGAGCTCGGTACAGCTCCATATTTTTCTGTGCTGCGAGCCTCTTTTCTTCGAGGGCGTCGAGCTCTTCGAGCCGAAGGAGGACGTTTTCCTCCTCCGTCAACTCTTGTTGGACGACCATTCTTAGGCTTGGAACTTCGACTACGAGGGGGATGATCGCCTCCACTCTGAAGAGTAATGTGTATGGAGTGGATTAAGTTGGAGCACGGTGCGTGGTACAATATGCCTACAACGCATCGTGAAGTTTGTGATTCCAGTCTCTCTTATTGGCTGAAGCTTTTTTCCTCACGAGCTTGCATAGAGTTTTATTGAAGGCTTCGACTAGCCCATTGGCCATTTGATTATAGATGGAGGAATATCTCCAGTCTATCTTGTGCTGAGTAACGAACCTTGAGATTTTGAAGCTCTTGAAAGAAGGCCCATTGTCAGAAACGATCCTTTTTGGTGTACCAAAGCGGTATAGAATATTATGTCTGAAGAACGTCAGAATATCTTCTGTTTTGACTTCTTTTAGCGGGACAGGTTCAGGCCATTTTGAGAAGTAGTCCGTTGCAGCCAATATGAACCGGTGTCCTTTGGATGATGGAGGATCAATTGGGCCAACTATGTCCGTGCCCCAAATTTTGAAGGGCCATGACGCCATTGTAGGATGCAACAAATTGGGATGCTTATGAATGAAGTCACCGTGAATTTGGCAGAGACGACACTTTTTTGCATGCTCTTCGCAATCCCTTATTATGGTGGGCCAGTAATATCCAAGCCGTTTGATCTGAAATCGCATTTTTGGGCAGGACTGGTGAACCCCGCAGACGCCCGAGTGAACTTCTTTCCATGACTTTTTAGGCTTCGGCCAATGACAGACATCTGAGCCAGAGTTGGTCATATGATCTGCGGTATAGTGTATTATTTACAAACACATATCTAAGAGCTCTCTTCTTCAGCTGAATCCTCGCAGATTTTCCTTCGGGTAGCTTGTTGTATCGGAGGTACTTTATGAAGGGTTCTCTCCAATCGGGCTCATCTTGGATGATCAGAGCTTCTTCGGCAGGATTGTTCTCTTGTTCTATGCTTCCTTCTTCATGCAAAGAGACCGGAGGTAGAATTTTTCGACTTCTGACTGTTATCAGAATTTCATCCATATCGGAATCAGCCAGCTCCTTGACTAAGCGAGCGAGTACGTCAGCTTTTCCATTCAACACCCTACAAACTCTCATCAGTTCAATGTGGGTGAACTGTTTTATAAGATCCACCATCCGGCTTCTGTACCGAGCTAACTTGGATTTGTATATCTTATAGTCGTCGCTTACTTGGTTGACGACAAGCTGGGAATCACCGTAGAATCGTAGCCAAAGAATTTCCATTTCTATGGCGAGCTCCAGACCAGCTATCAGAGCCTCGTACTCGGCCTTGTTGTTTGTGCAAGGCTCGGTGAGAGCAAAAGAACGCCGTAGGGTTTCCATCGATAGCGTGATGAACATCAATCCTATCCTTGCTTTTATCTGTGGGACGCTTGATTTGCTGAAGGTCCTAATTGATGAGGCTCCGTCGAATTAGAGCTCCCAACATGGCTCGTCATCCTCGAGGTTCAGCACTTGTTCGTCGGGTAACTCGCAATTGAGCGGTGACCCTTCTGGAACGGGATGAGCAGCAAGAAAGTTGGCTAGGGCTTGCCCTTTTACTGCTTTCTAAGGAGTATAGATTATGTCAAATTCAAGCAGCAGGATAGCCTATCTTGCCATTCTACCGGCTAGGCTTGCTTTAGTCATTAAGTGTTTGAGCAGGTCGACCTTGGAGATTAGTATAACCCGATGAGCGAGAAGATAGTGTCTTAGCTTTTTCATGGCAAATATCTGGGCCAGGCACCGCTTTTCAATCGTGGAATAGTTATGTTCCATCCCGACTAACGTCGACTGAGGTAGTAGAAGGCATTCTCTTTTCCCTCCTCACTGTTCTGGGAAAGGAGTGTACCGAGTGACTCATCTAGTGCGACATTATAGAGGATCAGCGATTTATTTGGAATGGGAGCAGCAAGCACTGGAGGGTGCAGCAGGTACTGTTTGATATTTTCGAACGCTTCTTGACATTTTGCATCCCAGAAGAAAGGAGCTCCTTTCTTTATGAGCTTTGAGAAGGGCCTGCATCTTCCCGGTAGGTTCGAGATGAACCTTCGTATGTAAGCGAGCTTGCCTAGAAAGGATCTTGGCTGCGTCAGATTCTTCGGAGGAGGCATCTCTATGATGGCCTTTATCTTCGATGGATCGACTTTGATCCACTGATGTCGGACTATGAAACCCAAGAATTTTCCTGATGACACGCCAAAACATTCTTTAGATGATTCATTTTCAGATCGTATTCCCTCAGTCTGATGAAAACGGTCATGAGATCATGGATGTGATCGGCCTTGGCTTTAGTCTTGACGACCAAATCATCAACATAACATTCGACGACTTTATGGATTAGGTCATCAATGATTTTGGTCATTGCCCTTTGATATGTAGCACCTGCGTTCTTTAATCTGAATATCATCACCTTGTAGCAGTATATCCCGATCGGGGTTCGAAATGCTATGTGTTTCTCATCCTCGGGCGATATATTGATTTGATTATATTCAGACGAGCCATCCCTTAAAGTGAACAGCTCGTAATTTGAGGTATCGTCGACCATCATTTCAATGACCGGAAGCGGGAAATTTTCTTTAGGGCATGCCTTATTGAGATCCCTGAAATCAACGCAAAATCATATCTGCCCGTTCTTCTTTTTCACTGGGACGATGCACGCGATCCAGTCCGCGTATTTCTTTTCCCTGATGAAGCTGGCATCGATGAGTTTCTTGGTTTCCTCGATGACCTTTTCTTCCAGTTCCTTTCTTATTCATCAAGGAGCTTGTTTGACTGGCTTAGCATCAGGAGATATAGCCAGCTTATGCACAACCACTTCAGGGGAAAGGCCAGGCATTTCTTTGTACGTCCACGCAAAGCAGTCGATGAACTCATGCAGCATGGCAACTATCTGCTCTTTCATTTCCTCTGAAAAAGGTGAGCTGATGTAGGTCGGCCATGGATTATTGGGCGTTCCCAAATCAACCTCGGTTAGCTCGTCGAAAGTTGCTTGTCCTCCATCTTCGAGCTCTCGAGGAGCTTCTTCTGTCTCGGCTATTTCGTCGTCATCATTTGACCTTTTGTTGGCTTCACCAACATAGATCATGGACGGCTCTTATGCCTCTTTCATAGGGAAGGCATGTGACAGACAAATCATCCGGGTGCACGACAGGATTTGACCCATAAAACAGGATGCCCTTCTGCCCACTCTTTCTTCCGTGAATGTAGAAGGTTTTCAGCTGGTCCATGGTGGAGACTGACAATGCATCGAGCTCTTTGCACATCTTCTCCGGCACCCTTGTGATGGCTAGGGACCCTTCCGTAATTTTGAAGGTCTCTCTTAGCTTCGCTTTTTGCATGAGCGCCTGATCTGCACAACTGTTGCAAGATGGATCCTCTTCTTTTGATTCTTCAGTGTCATTGCTTAAACGAGGGCGAATTTTGCTGCCGAATGGGCCTTCAATATCATACTCGTCCGTATCGCTACCAAGATGAGGGCGGTTTTTATGGACGAACGGACTTCCAACGTCGGACTCATCAGTGTCACTGCCGAAATACGGACGCACTTGGGGTTTTTTGCTTTTGAAAGTGACATCCGGCTCAGATTTTCTTTTGAGTTTCGGGGTCGTTCTGTCTTTGGTCAGCTGTGGCTCAGCACTTTGGAGGTTCACAATGTACCGAGAATTTTCATATCGGACTTCATGCACACCGAATGGCTGTATGTCTCCGTCAATGCATTTTTCTTCTCCATTTTTGGTATAGTTCATGCACTGATGAAGAGTTGATGGAACGATGTCGTAATCGTGAAGTCACGGCCTTCCTAGGAGAATCTTATAGGACGTGTCAGCATCGATCACGTATATCTTAGCTTCAGTTTGTAGGTCCCTGAACCTGGTCGGCAGAGCTATGGATCCCAGAACTTACTGGAAATTTTGATTAAAGCCTTGAATGACAATCCTTTCCCTGGACAGTTGTCGGACGTCCATTGACAAACTCTTCAGAGTCCGCAAGTTCATGATGTTCACTGAGGACCCTGGATCAATCGATATGCGATTAATCCGTTCTCCATCGCTGTACCCTGTCACGTAAAGCGGTCGGTTGTGCTCAGTTGTTCCTAGTAACAGGTCTTCATCTTTAAATGGGATCATGACTGTATGCAGAGTGTACTGGGCTTTTTTCTTATCAATTTCTGCAAAGCGAACCTAGTACTGCTCGGGATTTTGTAGAGCGTGAATGAGAACATCTCTAAGCTCCTTAGATAGGACCAAGGCATCGTAGATGCTTAGGAGAGACGGAAGCTTTCGGAGATAAGTCAAGACATTATATTCCACCGATGAAGGACTCGAATTTTCATGAACCGGCTCTCCGCCATCTTCTTCATTAGCGACTTTTTTTCCTTCCCTTTTAGGGCGTTGCCCTGATTTGGCGGTAGTGCCCTACCGCTTCTGAGCTGGATTTGGTTGTCCTTTGTGACAAGCTCCTCGTCCTCTTCGGTAAAACAGAGATCCTCCTCAGAGTCGCTGCCAAGTTGGATGGCGTAGCAGGTCACTATAGGGATCTTTTCATTGGAGTCTTCTTTTAGCTCCTCCAGAATCTCAGCTGCTTCTACAGGGAAGAACTCCATCAATTAAATTAGAGTTCTTTCCTTTTGTTCATAGTCTTCGAGGGAATTGATATAATTTTGAATGGTCAATCTCCCTGCAGACTCTTTTTCACGCCGAACTGCATTTTTCTTCTTGAGCCTTTTGGATTTTCAGCCTGATTGAGCTGAATTAGCAGCTGGAATGGTGGGCTTCTTCTGCCCTTCCCATTCTGTTCTGGGCTCTTTCCGAAGTAGCATTAGCATCTTCTTTGTGTTATTAGATATGTGCATACTCCGCGGAGGCTGCGGTGAGTCAGTTTCATTTATCAGGACAGCGGGTTCAACTGTCTGCTACAAGAAGGCTTCAGCTTCTGTCTATATAAAGTTGGTGGTTGCAACTTGATTGTTCACCAACACACTCTTGGACAGCTCGATCTCTCCAGTCTTGTACTGTTTCTTGACCCAGTCTTTGAAGATATAACAATCCTCGATCACATGGCTCACTACTCGGTGGTACGGGCAATATAGAGGATTGTCAGCCATTTTTGCTTCGTGAGGTCTTTTCGACTCTGGCAATTGTAGACCGTTGTTCAGGGAATCTTTGAATATCTTTTGGACCTTGTCCATCCTGAAAGAGTAAACCTTGTTCTTTTTCGGCTCTAGGGAAGGCCCTTCTCTTCCCAGCACTGGCATTCGAGACCGGTTGGTTTTGGATTCGCCTGCCTTTTGCTTGTCTTTATTATCGGACGCATTGAAGACATTAGTATTGCTGGAATTCCCGCTTCTACGGTTGTCGTCCCTCTTGCTCTTCCAAGTCATATCTCTCTGAGAGTCCAGGGTAGTCTCTTTCTTTGAACGTTCTAGAATTTGGACTTTCTTGGTCAGCTCCTGAAACGTCTTGAGGCCTGTTGTACACAAGAATGTGACCATCCAATTGATGAGGTTCCCAATGAGGAGGCTGACGGACTGGTCCTGTTCCAGCGGCGGTTCGCACTTGACAGTGAGGTTGCGCCATCGGGCAATAAAGTCTGTGTTGCATTCGTTTTTTTTTTCAGGCTTGGTTCTCACGAGGTCAGCAATGGAGATTTTTTCACTAACACTGATGAATCTTTGTCGAAACAGAGGCTCCATTTGGGCGAATGTAGTGACGGACCCGTTGGTATACTTGCATACCAGTCGAAAGCGACACCAGTCGGGCTGTTGACAAACTGACGAAGAAGGAGTGCATCATTGCTCCCTGTATTTCCGCACGACGTTTTAAAGTGAGCGACGTGTTGATTTGCGTTTCCCGTCCAGTCAAATCTTCTGAACTTTGGAATGACGTAGCCGCTCGGGAACTTGATCAGATCGTACTGTGAGGGATATGGCCGCCCACTATTGCCAATTTCTTTCTAAACTTCGGCTTCAGCCACCAATGTTTTAATCTTGCTGGTGACCAAATCCATTATTTGATCTTGTGTTAGCGGGATGGTGCAATCTGGGGTCAAGGCGTCCCCAGAAGTAGAATGTGGTCGGCTTTCATGCGGCTCGCCCAATCTTGGACCCAAAGGGACAGGCATCGGTTGCATCAGATTGTCATCACCCGGCTCAAGAGTAGAGACTTGTGCTTGATTGGGAGGTGCCCGAGCAATTTGAGCTATGAGTTTCATCACAACGTTCGTTAGGTCGTCAATCTTTGTTCCTGAGCTATTTTCGAAGCTCTTGAAGCAGCTCTTACTCTGCGGTCCAGGGGCAGAAAGTCGGCTCTTCCTCGCTGTCCGAGTTTGACTCCACATGGACTGATGGGTCTTTCTGCCTATCAGCCTCATCAAGAGGGTTTTCAACGTCCAACGGAGGAGGCAGATCTTGGGAAACGACAACAACATTCAAGCCAGATTGGGTTAGGTAATTGACGATAAATACAACGTACGCTTATGCCATCCGCATTCGCCTCGATGTCCCCTTGTGCACCGTTAGATTAGGTAACTAACAGCAGAGCGGGGCAGTGCTAGCGCGGGTGTAAAACATAAGCAACGCCTATATAATATATCACATATACTATATCGAGTATTTATATCAACATATCAAATGATCACATTACAGATATCGCAGCAGAAGAAACATAAGAAATATTGGATATACTAGGAGGTCCGTGTTTTATTGTGAGCCTGTATAAAAAACAGATTCCATGGTCGCGATGAATAGCCAATCCTACACCTCTAGACCCATACGAGAGTGGCAAGAAACCCTACCAGTTCTAGAGTTAGGAGACCCGGTCTCGACTCCTCGAGATGGTCTCCCATTGGACCCTAGAACCCGGTTACTTGTGCTCCCCGCCTTGGGTCTATCCTAATGCGGAAAAGTAAATAATATACAATGGTGACATCATCCTCAACCCGGAAGTGCCCCAATAAAAGAATATTACATACAATGAATTTTACATGAATGAAAATAAAAACTCTCATCTCACATAAAACCCCCGGCTATTCAGAACACGGCGATCCAATATAACATATCACAGCAACACATAACATCACATGTCATCAACGTAACTAAATATGCGTATCCCAATTTTCGTTGATATATAGCACCGAAACCGGCGATACACCATATATTACACTTACGATTGCAGAAAAGAAAGTGTAAAACTACAACAGTTGGAATCCGCAACCACCTTAGACATCACATGCCTAACCAAATGAATTCCTTAGACATCGCATGCCTAACAATTATAAACCCCGCATTTTAGTCTCGATCTCGAAAACACTTTTCAATATCTAGTCGGGCAATTCAACAAGATTCCCAACATCCTGATCGAATGCTCGTCGGAAAATTTAGTAGACGGCCGCACCCCCGATGCCGTCGACGAAGTGCACTAAGGCAGAACACCGCTGCCATGAGCACCCGAACGGATGCTTTTGGCGACGGGGTTCTCCTACAGTCACTTTGTCGGGGCTATGGGGCGTGGCTATCTATTAAGTTTACCCGGCGAGTATCCGCGTACGCTACATGATTGCAACGGACTTTTGATCGCATCAAAATCCCATGGCAACCGATCAACTGAGACTAAACTACTAGATTTATAACATTCAAATTAGTTATCTCACAACTATTTGTGGATTTCAAATATTGTATCACATTACAGAAAAAGTTAGACGATGTTAAACATTCCGATCGAATCAACAAACACCCAAAATTTCTTTATATGCTTAACACTTGAACTTTGTTTAAAAGCATCCATCACATGCCACAGTACCAATGGACCAGCCGTAGAAGGGTCAAACCAACCCCTCACATGTGGCAACGCCGAACTACTACAAACCCTAAGGTTTAGAGGTGGTTCAGACGGTCACATAATCGAGTTAAGGTTTTGTTCTTCTACAGGGTCCACCGCGTTACTTGCACGACTTTGAATGTTCTTTAACTAAGGAAAAATCCAACACTTGGAAATTTTCCAGCAGGGGAAAAAGTGAGTTATTGATATCCGTTCGAACTTTTTAACACTGTCTAAACAATCATGAAACCAAGCTAGAATTGAAAATACGAAACACTCTGAATTACCTTTATACTAAATAAACATCTCATGCAAATTTAGCAAAAATAAACAACACCAAAAGTACCAAACCCTAGAGACATGAACACCACCCAAACCTGGAACTCAATACCCACTGGGGGGCCGGCCTGCTCGGATTTCTGGGCCATGTGCTCGGCCAAAATCCGAGCACGTGGGTCCAGGTTTGGGGTATGTTCACTATGTATCACATACATGATTCTGCACTTGTTTGGAAAATTTTTAGAGCTCATTTAAAATTCGACAGAAACTAGGGTTTTGCATTGGGTGTTTCGGAGTTGTTTCGGTTTCGTAACCCTACACTTATCCGTCTAACTCTCTAGCCAAGCTCTGATACCACTGTTGGATTACCTACAACGGCAGCATGGTTTCGGGAGGCATCATCCATGCCAAGTTAAAAAATTTCTATTGAAGATAACCCTAAACCTAGGAACTTTAACTAGAGAATCAAACAAAACAAGCATGTTAACACTTTAACATCTAAGAGTTTGGGATTACAACCTTTGTAGTCCATTCCTTCGCTTTATAAGCTCCATGATGAGGTCCCTTCGCTGTGATCATCAAGTACCCAGATTCTAGAGAGGCTCCATGAAGAGAAAGATGCAACCTTGCTTCCAATCTTCAAAAACTAAGATGATCTACCTTGAAGAAACTCAAACCCAAGCTCTTGCTTCACTAATCAAGTATTAGTAAAGCAAACACCCTAATCTAAGTGGCTAGAATAGATGAGGATGATGAAGTAGGAATTTTTCTCTCTTTTGTTTTCAATTTCTCACTTTAAATCATCACAACACAAAAAGCTATAAAGCTTTTTCAAGAGCAAGAAGAAGAAGAAATCCTTTTGTGATGAATAATGAATTATTGTGTGAGGTTAGAATTGCAACCATGGGTTAAAGATCACATCCTTAACCCTTGTAGAGAATAAACCATGGGTAGAGGTTTGGGTTGGGTTAACAAATATCTACACAAAATATCAAGCTAGATGACAAAAGGCAAAGCTTCATGAAGCTTCATGAAAGCTTCATCCAACAGCTAACCCAAAAGCTAACCCTAATCCAAACCCTAAATTGGTTTACACTCAACAACCATGTTTCATTTGTAAGCCTAACATGTTACAATATTATATATCACATATATAACATATATAGTAACAAAATAAAATAATACAATTAACATATATCGCATATACATCAATGTATTATCCAAGTGAGAAAAAGAATCTTTAAGTGAGATTATATTAGTTAATGTAATGTAATATATCAAATATATAATTATACATTAAATTATCGAATCAACACTTGATCTGATAATCCGGCTATTTCACAAATAACCGACTAATATAACAAGTATCAGTTCATCGAATCAACACTTGATTCGATGACCCGGCTATATCACATATGCCCGGCCGATATCACATATCGCGAGAATATAATACGGTATCACATACACGTATTTTTCTCGGTCCCGCACATATCACATATGTGCTCCTACTCCGTTTTGCCTGAGCCAGGAAACCTCTGTGTAGGACTCTAAAGAATCGTCAATACGCCGGCAGTAGGTGATGAGCATATCAAACACCCACAAGCTGCAAGCGGTCAGCTAAACGTAATAGCCATCCAGGTATTGAGCGATCAGAAGATCAACAAGCAAGCCTGTACATTCTCCTGTGAATCCGATCAGTAACACTCCCGTACAGTCCGGTCTCTTCGTCTGATATGTCGCATATCTGGTCTAGGGGTGGTAAACGTCAGACCCCAGTAACCGATAAGTCGTGTCGATATGAGGTCCATAATAGTTCGAGAAACTACTGATAACTCTTATTAGTAAATCTCAGCAAACCTGGCCAGGGATTTCCAGTTATAGCCAATCGAACACAGCACAACATCAACTCCCAATACCGGGAGAGACGAAACCCCTCATATCGCTCATTTCATCCATGTGATTTGGGACTGTACCCAAAAGCCACCGTTTTGAACATTCTCTTGAACGTGGTAAGGTGGAAATCAAAGCACAGTGGGAATCACACAAGATTCTATGATGATCTCGGGTCTACAGACTAATCTGTACCAGTGTCACCAGAGAACTGCCATCTGACGTGACGTATAATACCATTTGGAAGTTCTCGGCGAGTCCGTCCAGTGTACCCAGTCTCCACTGAGCTCCCGTATACTGTCTCTGATGTCAAACACCAATGTATATGGGATCATCCATCGCCTATCTACATGGGTCGAGAAGCTATACGCTAGTCTACTCTGGTATATCGATGCCCTGTCTCGATACACCTCCGACTAGGAACATTTGAAGGATGTATTTAGCGACTACACTGTCCCCACTAGTATGATCTGCATCATAGTCCTGGTAGTCAAGTACTCATCCTAAGGGCTTTATCAACATGTAACATAGAGACAATCAGAGTACATGTTAAGATAAAGAGCAACCAGATAGCATACTATCATGTCGAGCAAGAAAGTCCTCACTATATATGTCCAAGCACCCACTACAATATACATCGTATGTACAGTAATGGACTCTAGGGCATACATATAACTAACAATTTCTGCCAGATGAGCGCTTCCGGCAGGATAGATGATGACGGAACCGAATTGACGGGGTAGTTCCTCCCACTGCCGACCGAGGCTTGCGGGGAAGACTACGCGAACATTGATCTTGACCACGCACGGGATCAGGGTCGCGTCGGAAGCTGAATCCATCTTAGAAGACATTGTCGTTGAAAGTTGATTGCTGCATGGAAAAACATTATTTTAGTACAAACATATGTATATATGTTAAATGAGTTCGCATGAACACTTGACCCGAGATATTGGAGGAGAGAAGAGTCCCACCGAGCGTGCCAGAATCTGTAGTGTGTTTATCGTTACCCCATTGAGATGGGAATGCGCGTCGCTTGTCAGGCGCATTACATATTCCTCCTGCATAGGGTAGGCTAGGGTTTATTGATGGCGGGGATCCGAATCTCCGGCAGCCGCGGACTAAGCTGCCGTTAATTACCCCTCGCCTTTGAAGCGAGAGAACCTCCGATTGACGGGCCAATTAGTCATGTGAACTCAAAGTGCAGTGTGCGTGTGTTGTGTTTTGAGGGGTCTTAAGTATATCGGGGGCCTCACAGAGTTCACGGGGGTCCCGCTACCAGGATAGCGGGCTGGGGAGTAGCCCTCTTGCGGACTGCGGGGCAGCGCCCCGTTAGAAATTTTTTCTAATGGGAATAGTATTGTGGAGTGTGTGTATATATATAAAAAAAGGAAGTAGTGTCCAAAGGACGCCAGGGCTCCAGCGTCTCATGTGCTTGGCACACGGGTGCTGGGCGCTGGCGCCTCACATGCATGGCACGCGGGCGTTGGTCGCCGGCGCCTCACGTGCATAAGTAGCGTCCAAAAGACGCATGGGGGCCAGCGCCTCACGTGCTTGGTACGCTGGTCCAGGGTGCCAGTGCCTCACATGCTTGGTACCCGGGCGCTGGGCGCCAGCGCCTCACGCGCCCGGCATGCGGGCGCTGGGCCCACGCAGGGAATGAGGCTTAGCCCCTATACTGGGAGTTGTACTCCCAATTGACTTTTGGAGTTAAACTCCAAAAAAAGGAAAAAGGAGGCTTAGCCCCTGCACTGGAAGTTGTACTCCCAATTGACTTTTGGAGTTAACTCCTAAAAAGAGTCTCTTTTCCCCTTTTTTTTGTTCGGAGTCAAACACCCAAGAGATTTTCGGAGATGATGAAAGGTGACCCCTTTCTTCTCCCTAGAGTCCTAGATCTTCTCTTGAGCCTTAGATCTTCCCAAAGTGGGGTTTTTGGAGATGGGTCTCCTTCTTCCTGCTCTCTGTTGGCTGGATTTTGGAGAAAAGGGGGCGAGACTTAAAAATCACCGCTTTTAGGGATTCAATGGGAGATCCGAGCTCCCCTTCAAGAGTTTTATGGTGAAAAATTGTTTCTTTTTGGAAAAACAAGAGTTAAACTCTTGATTTAATTCAAAAAAAAGAAGAAGGTTTAGATCCTTGGGGAAGAAGAATGAGACACAGAAACCCTAATTTTCTTGAGAGAGAGAAAAAGTTCTTTAATTTTTTCATCATGTTTGCTTTTAATGGTTACACACTTTACATATAGCCCCTTGGGTTTTTCCAAACGGCACTTTTGCCACCCCATGTCTTATGTGCTTATCTCTTTTTGCACATAAGTCATGGGGTTTACAAAATTTTGGCTTTTTGCCTATTTTACACACATTTATTTCTAAAAAAAGAATTATATTAAACTAATTTATGGATTCATTCTTTTTGTCATGGGGCCGGTCCCTTCCATGCTCGGTCTTGACCTGGGCATGGGCCCACTTGGCTTAGAGTTAACTCTGATTTTAACTTGGTCAACCGGGGTGTAATTTTTGACCCCAACAGACTGGTCAAACCGGTCATGCGGACTCAATGTGCCATGTATGTATGTTGTGTTTTGGATATATCGGGGGCCTCGCAGTATTTAAGGGGGTCCCGCTACCCAGATAATGGGATGGGCATCAAGGGGGCTGGCAGCCCTTTGCGGGGTGCGGGACAGCGCCCCGTTAGAAATTTTTCTAACGGGGGAGGTATTTTTAGTGTGTAGTGCATGGGAAAAGAGGGGTGAGGAGCGTCCTAAGGACGCGTGCGTGGCTTGTCAGTGCTGGGCGTCCGCGGGCCACGTGCCCGGCGTGTGGGTGCTGGACGCCAGCGCCTCACGCACCCGGTGCGTGGGCGCTGCTGCAGGAATAAAGGAGGGCTTAGACATGGAATTAGGAGTTAAACTCTGAGGGACTTTGGAAACTCCCAGAAAAAAGGGAGGAATTTTATCTTTATGGAGTTAAACTCTCAAAAGGATTTTGAGTAGAGTTAAACTCCTAAAAGAATTTTATTTATAGAGTTAAACTCCAAATGATTTTAACAAATGGAGTTGAACTCCTAGAAATCTTTGGAGATGATCAAAGGGGACCCCTTTTTTCTCCCCTTTAGCCCTGCATCTTCTTTTGAGCCTTGGATCTTCCCGAAGTGGGGTTTTTGGAGATGGGACTCCTTCTTTCTCTTCTCTGTTGGCTAGATCTTGGAGAAAAGGGGGTGAGACTTAAAAATCTCCCATTTTGGAGATTTGATGGATAATCCGAGCTCCCCTTCAAGGGTTTTATGGTGAAAAACTGCTTCTTTTTGAAAAACGAAGAGTTAAACTCTTGATTTAATTCAAAAAAGGGAAAGAAGGTTTAGAACCTTGAGGAAGGAGAAAGTGGCACATAAACCCAAACTTTTGAGGGGAATGAATTATTATCCTTCATTTCATTATCATGTTACCTTATATAGGCTTACAAATTTACACATAGCCCCTAGGGCTTTTCAAAATGGCATTTTGCCCATCCCATGCCTCATGTGCTTATTTATTTTGCACACGAGCCATGGGCTTTGCAAAAATTTGGCTTTTTGCCCATTTATTTTACATTCATGCATGAAAATTACATCAAACTTATTTATTACGTAATTTTCTTTTTGGCATGGGGGAGGCCGGTCGCTTCGTATTCGGGCTTGACTTAGGCATGGGCCCATTTGACCTGGTCTTGGGTCTACTTGGCTTGGGGTTGGTTTTGACTTTGACTTGGTCAATCAGGGTGTAATTTTTGACCCTAACAAAGTGCCCCCATCAATAAATGCACACCGTGTGTATGTGCTGAGTGCATGAAATTGATTGATTTTTTTCTCTCGTAAAGGTTGACTTGATTTGGTTCCAGTTTTGATGACCCGGAGGTCGATGCTGCCCTTTTAGCGACATCGACGGTCGGTGCTGCCCTTTCAGTGACGTGGACGGTCGGTGCTTCCCTTTTTGCGACATAGACGGTCGGTGCTGCCCTTCTAGCCACTTGGACGGTCGTTGCTGCCCTTTTTGCGACATGAACGGTCGGTGCTGCCCTTTTAGCAACTTGGACGGTCGGTGCTACCCTTTTTGTGAATTGGATGGTCGGTGCTGCCCTTTTTGCGATGTGGACGATTGGAGCTGCCCTTTTAGCGACTTGGACAGTCGGTACTGCCCTTATAGCGACTCGGACGGTCGGTGCTTCCCTTTTGCGACTTGGACGGTCGGGGCATGATTTGACTTGCTCCGCTTCTTGCGGTGTCGGGGTTTGATTTGACTTGCTCCGGTTCTTGCGGTGTCAGGGATTGGATTTGATTTGCTCCACTTTCTGCGGTATCATGGTGGGATATGACTTGATCTGCTTTCTGCGGTGTCGGGATTCGGCTTGTTTCTGAGGTGGAGCTTGATTCTGCCAGGGAGGTCGCTGGTTGACTTGATTCCGAGACGGAGCATAATTCCAACAAGGAGGTCTTAGGTCGACTTGATTCCGAGGGGGAGCTTGATTCCGACGGGGAAGTCGTTGGTCGACTTGTTTATGAGATGGAGCATAATTCTGACTGGGTGGGCATATATTCTGAGGCGAAGCATAATTTCGACATGGGGTACATTCTGAGATGAAACATGATTCCAACGCAGAGATTGTTGATTTGATTTGATTTCGGAGTTTCTTATCCGTCCAGTAGGGCTTTTAAGCCTGGGACTTGAAATTTAGGTTTTTGTTTGGCGTCAGCATCGCTACATTGGAATATGGTACCAGGAGAAAATCATCATTTGCCATGGAGAACATGTGATTTGGGTTGACATCAGCATCGCTGCACTGGAATATGGTACCAAGAGCAAATCATCATTTGCCATGAGAGGATTTGAGGATTTTGGTTTTGGCTTGGTATCAGCATCGCTACACTGGAATATGGTACCAGGAGCGAATCATCATTCGCCATGAAGGGATTTCCCTCGTTCCCAGTTTAACGACTTAGGGGTCATCTGTTCCCAGTTTAACGACTTAGCGGTCTATTGGATTAAAAGTTTGGAATTTCGGGGTTAGGATAGGCATCAGCGCTGCTAACACTAGAGCACAGGTGCCAGGAGAAATTCATCATTTGCCTTTGCCTGTTGGGGAGCGATGGCTTAAGAGACAGGTTTAGGTCCCTATCACCTAAGGATTTTCAATTTTATGAGTCGTAAAGGTCCCATAAAAGCATTTTCTCCCTACAAGTCGAAAGGATCTCGTAGGTGTATTTTCTCCTTAGGAGTCGTATGGACCCCCAAGTGTGTTTTTCCTTTATGAGTCGTAAGGATCCCACGAAGGTGTTTTCTTACGAGTCGAGAGGATCTCGTAAGTTTGTTCTCCTAATATATCGTGAGGACACATAACTGGGTCTTCCCAAATGGAGCATAATTCAGATGGCAAAGACCGGCCGTTGGATTGGTGATTGTGGTAAGACATGGATTTGATGTAGATTATTTATGCCTGTGGATTTTATTCGGTAGTACGTTTACTCACCAGCCGTAGGGCTGGGGGAATTTGGAACTTTGTTGGCGTTTACATCACTGCTCTGAAATATGGTATCAGGAGCGACTCATCATTCGCTGTTGGGATATTCAGGGATTTGAAATTTTGGTTGGCGTCTGCATCGCTGCACTGAAATATGGTACCAGGAGCGACTCATCATTCGCCATTTTTTTTACCACGATTACTCTATCATTTCAGCTTTTCTTATCATGAAGGTCGCGATTGCCCTATCATTTCGGCTATTTATTCGCAGTTGCCCCACCATTTCTACTTTATTTTCATTTTTATTCCACTCGCTGATTTTTATTGCGAGTTGCCCCATCATTTTGGCTCTTCTTTTTTATTGTTTACCCTTTTTTTTACATTCCCAGTTTAACGACTTAGGGGTCGTCTTTTCCCAGTTTAATGAAGTGGTGGTCAACCGTTTCCAGTTTAACGACATGGTGGTGGTCAACTGTTTCTATTTTAACGACGTGGTGGTCATCTGTTTCCAGTTTAACGACGTGGTGGTCATCTGTTGGAGCCTGGGCTCGATTCTGCTGGAACCACGGGCCCCTTTGGCTTAATTGCATAAGCGGACTCTTCGTCATCTAGACTGAGCTGGTGTTGGATGGCAACAACCACGTCGTCATCATGGCTATAAGGCGTAGGAGGACTTGTTCCTCTGGACTCCATCATGTAGACCGTATGGGTTGTGTACCCGTCTATCGATTCTTCATTGGCAATGTCGCTCGTTTGGCTCTTAGCTTGTTGCCTTGGTCCGCTCTTTTCAGAAAAAGGCAGATGTCCGAGAGAATCAGTTTTCCGAAGGGTTTCAGTCTCTGTTTTTATGAAATTTGTGGTCGTAGCTTGACTATTCATTAACACGCTTTTAGACAGTTCTATCTCTCCTGCCTTGTATTGCTTTTCGACCTAATCTTGAAGAAGAAGCGGTCTTCAATAGCGTGACCCATCACTCTGTGATAGGGGCAATATTTGGGGTAGTCGATCATATCTGCTTCTTGAGTACTTTTTGATTCTAGCAATTGTAGACCGTTTCATAGGGCATCTTTGAATATTTTACGGACTTTGTCCCTTATGAAGGAATAGACCTTATCCAGCTTCTCTTTCAGTGGAGATTCTCCTCCCTCTCCGAACACTAGCTTCTGAGGCCGGTTGGCATTAGGCCCGCTCATCCCTCACTTATTTCAGTTAGCCGAAGTGTTAAAAGATTCAGCATCTTCGGAATTTCCGCCTTTGCGATTATCGTTCTTTCGGTTTCTCCAGGACCTATTGGTATTTTGGGAATCGGAGGAGGACTCCTGCTTTGAGCGCTTCAACATCTGAACTTTCCTGGTCAGCTCTTGGAATGTTTTGAGACCCACGGTGCATAGAAACGGGTCCATCCAATTGTTGATATTTTCGATGAGGAGGCTGACAGATTGGTCCTGCTCTATCGGCGGTTCATATTTGACGGAGAGATTGTGCCATCGGGTTATAAAATCTGTGCTGCTTTCATTGTTCTTTGGCTTGGTCCTTACGAGGTCGGCGATGGTAATCTTATCGCTGACACTCATGAACCTTTGTCGAAAGAGAGATTCCATTTAGAAGAAAGTAGTAACGGAGCCATCCGGTATGCTCACGTACCAGTCGAAAGAGACATCAGTTAAGCTATTAACAAACTGGCGGAGGAGAAGCACATCATTGCCCCCGGTATTCCCACATGAAGCTTTAAAGTGGGCGATGTGCTAATTCACATTTCCCGTCCCATCGAATCTTCTGAACTTGGGATGACATAGCTACCAGGAAACTCTACCAGATCATACCAAGCGGGATATGGTCTTCCACTACTGCTGATATCTTTTTGCGCTTCGGCTTTGGCTACCAATGTTTTGACTTTGTTGGCGACCAAATTCATGATTTGATCTTGCGTTAGCGGGTTGCTGTCATCGGTAGTCAAGACATTTCCGGAGATAAGATGCGGCCGACTTTCATGCGGCTCGCTCACTTTTGGATTTGAGGGAATAGGCGTCGTCTGTCTCAGAACACCTTTTCCCATTTCATGAGCAAATCCATGCGCTTGATTGGGCGGTTGAGAGGAAACTTGGGCCGTGAGCTGTAAGACAACATTTGTCAAGTCGTCAATCTTTGAGTAGAGCTTGGCCATCTCCTTGTCTTTATTTCTGAGCTGCTTTTGGAGATCTTGGAGAAGTTGTTGCTTTGCGGTCTTAGGATGGAAGATTGGCTCCTCTTCTCTTTCCGAGCCCGTTCCTCATGAACCGAGAGATCTTTCTACTTATCAGCCTCACCGGAAAGGTTTTCATTACCTTCCAGAGGATGCTGGTCTTGGGAAGTGGCAGACACATTCATACCAGATTGGATTTGAGATGTGTTGGCCCCGTCCTTGTTCTTGCTGTGCGTGCCCACCATGTAGACGGTGTGGACTACATATCTAGCCATATCTTTATCTTTGGCGGATGATTTTTGGACCGTCGTCATGGCCCTTCCTCTTCTGGAAAGTACATATGATTGAAGACGGTTGGTCTGACTGGGTTCTTGGGTGGCGCTATCCGGATCGCAGCTTTCTTGACTCTTGAGATCATGGCGTTCTTCTGGACCAATTTCAGTGGTTCAAAAGAGTTAGCGAGCTTTACAGTCGATTCAACTGTTGTTACGGGATAACCCTATTCTTTGATCCTCATGAAGTTCAGCCTAGCAGAAGCTCTAGTCCTTTTGTTGGCTCTGTATTTGAGCCTTTGCTGTCTTATCTTCACGATTGTGAGGGCTTAACGGGCATTCTTCATCCAGGAAGCCATTGTGAGTCGATTGATGGGGAGCTTAGAGAAGATACCCGATTGAGCAGTTGTCAGGGGCACCACTGGAGCTTGCCTGAGATGCCTTATTTCTTTATTGGTGTTGATGGCCTTGCCCCCAGCTGGGGCCAAGAAAAGTCATTCAAAAACCTACTTGCTTTTGGGTAGTGGTGCCTTCGAGATCACCATATTTAGCTTCCTGCCTTTCAAGGCCGGTCTATCTGTTATCGGAGTTTGAGGAGCAGGGATGGTGTTAGCTGGAACGAACAGAATAGAGCCAAATGGTAGCAGCGGTTCCTCCTACTGTCGCCTGAGACTGGCCGGGAGGACCTTCCTAGCGTCCATCTTCATCGTGTTGGAGATGTTAGCCGTGTTGAGAGCTGAGCTTATCCTTAGAGACATTTTTGGTGCGTCCGAAGAGCGCAATTGAAAACTGTTAACCTATACAAAGAAGCATAATTTCAGTACATGCAATCAATGTATATGTTGATTAAGTTCGCACGAACCTTTAACCTGAAATATGGGAAGAAAGATAGGTCACACCGGGCATGCCAGAATCTGTACGGTGTTTTTCGTCACCCCATTGAGATGGGAAATACGCGTCGCTTGTCAGGCGCATTACGAATTCCCCCTGCCTAGGGTAGGCCGGGGTTTAATTACCCCTCGTCTTTGCAACGAAAGAACCTTCGATTAACTGGTCAAACTTGTCATGAGAACTCAATATGTCGTGTACGTGTGTTATGTTTTGAATGGTTTTGGATATATCAGGGGCCTCACAGAGTTTATGGGGATCCCGCTATCCGGATAGCCAGCTGGGGGTCAAGGGGGCTAGCAGCCCCCGTACAAGGTGTGGGGCAACGCCCCGTTAGAAATTTTTTCTAACGGGGGAGGTATTTTTAGTATGGAGCTCATGGGAGAAGCGGGATGGGGAGCGTCCTAAGGACGGGTGCGTGGCGCGTGGGCGTTGGGTGCCTGCAGGCCATGTGCAAGACGTGTGGGCACTAGGCTCCTGCAGGAAAAAAGGGAGGGCTTAGCCCCGGAATTAGGAGTTAAACTCCGGGGGATTTGGAAACTCCCAGAAAAAGGGAGGATTTTGAGTGGAGTTAAACTCCTAAAAGGATTTTATTTTTGGAGTTAAACTCCAAAAGATTTTGACAAATGGAGTTAAACTCTAAGAAATCTTTGGAAATAATCAAAGGGGACACCTTTCTTCTCCCCTTTATCACTGGATCTTTTTTTGATCCTTGGATCTTCCCGAAGTGCGGTTTTTGGAGATGGGTCTCCCTCTTGCTCTTCTTTGTTAGCTGGATCTTGGAGAAAAGGGGGTGTGACTTAAAAATCTCCCATTTTGGAGATTTAATGGAAGATCCGAGCTCCCCTTCAAGGATTTTATGGTGAAAAACTGATTTTTTTTTTTGAAAAAAGAAGAATTAAACGCTTAATTTAATTCAAAAAGGGGAAGAAGGTTTAGAAACTTAAGGAAGGAGAAGGAAAGACAGAAACCCTAGCTTTTGAAGGGAATGAATTATGATCCTTCATTTCATTATCATGTTGCCTTATATAGGCTTATAAATTTACACATAACCCCTTTGACTTTACAAAATGGCATTTTGCCCATCTCATGCCTCATGTGCTTATTTCTTTTGCACATGAGCCATGGGCTTTACAAAAATTTGGCTTTTTGCCCATTTATTTTACATTCATGTATGAAAATTATATCAAACTTATTTATCACGTAATTTTCTTCTTGGCATGGGGGATGCCGGTTGCTTCGTGTTCGGGCTTGACTTGGGCATGGGCCCACTTGACCTAATCTTGGGCCCACTTGGCTTGGGATTGGCTTTGAATTTGACTTGGTCAACCGAGGTGTAATTTTTGACCCTAACACCAAGAACTAACAACAATGCTGATTATAAAGCTTTGATAGCCGGTCTTGAGATCGCTATTGACATGGGAATCAAAGACCTCCCTATATACGGAGATTCCCAGCTGATAGTCAGTCAAGTAAATGGCGACTATCAAACATATAAGTCAGAACTGATAAGGTATGGCGAAAGAGTGCAGCAACTGCTGACACAAATACCTTCCTATACCTTAGAAAGTATACAGCTAGTGGAAAACAGCAAAGCGGATGCTTTAACCAAGTTGGCTATAGAATTTGCTGATAAGGACCTCGATGACATAAGGAACATTGTTCAAAACTGCAGGATCCTCGCTCCAGCAGAGATAGCTTCGGAAGACCTGACAGAATCATCCGAAAAAAAGAAATGACCGAATAAGTAACCCTTCAAATAGGGAACGAAGAAGAGGTCAAGGACTGGAAGGAAGTCTTCATAGACTACTTTAAGTCCCAATGAACGCCCAAAAGTGTGTCATCTAGATATCAGCTCATGAAACGAGCTTTGTCATTTGCCTTCGTCAATGATACTCTATAAAAGAAATCATTCTGTAAGTGGATGAGGGTTAGGGTCGTGACAATCACGGCCGCGGCGGAATTTAAAAAACAATAATTTTACAAAGTATAACCACAATCCATCACCAAGATCATCAAATACAATACAACGTGCAAACTTGAAATGAGTAGAGAGGTGTTACAACCTTTATAGTGTGTCCAGCTGATCCTGAAAGACCCCGTCTAGATTTCATGAGCTCCTGAACGCGTCTGAATGGCAACAACCTCGCTGTAAATGATCCGCGTTGAAAGCGAGCTGCCCGAGCTACAACTCTGTTACCGGACGGAGAAACTTCCTCCAGAGGCTCGCTGGGCATGGAGGAAGGCAATGTGAATTCTGGGTACTCTCCCTTTTTCTCACTCCCTCACTATGGCAATGTGTGCCATTAACCTAGAGAGCTCAAGCTCATGTGTGAGGAAGAAGAAGATGAAATCGATAATGGTTAGTGAAAAAATCAATTGTTCATTATCCTGTTTCTCACCCATGTCATATTATATATGACACATACACTCTCCCACTTTCTCTCTCTCATGTGTATGTCACACACACACACAAGAGAGAGGGTGGGCCCTACCATTAACTAAGCATAAAAAATAAATAATAATATATATGTATGTGTATGTGTGTGTGTGTGTATTTATTTACACATAATATTTAATGGTGAGAATTAATATATATATCAAATATACATATTAAATAAGTATTAGTACATGTATCCTATATATGTACACGTCATGTATCACATACATGAAATGCCATCAATATATTCTCAGTATCATTTACTGTAGAGAGTGTGTGTATCATATACACTATACTAGAAACCGCATCATAAATACGGTTATCAAGTCAACACTTGACTTGATATTCCGGCTTTTAAACCGGCTAGTATAACAGTCGTCCAATTAAACACGTATATCCAATATACATATTTTATCGAACTCATGCACGTATCCCTATACGTACGTTACATCGTGTTTTGCCCGGGAAGGCACTTTCGTTGCGGGAATCTAAAGACCTGTCAAGACGCCGACAGTAGGTTATACAGGATCGTATTCGATTGAATCTGAAACACTTTCAAATTCAACCCCTTTTTAGGTTAACCCACAAGCTCATCAATGGTACTAGCTGTACGTAACGGCTACCCAGATATGAGCAAGATAAAGGCTGATCGACGAGCAAACTCATCCGGATCCAATAAAGTCTATAAGTGACAGTCACCGTACATTTCGATCTTTTCGTCAAAGAGTATCACATACCGGGCCTGGGGAGTGGAATCTTTCAGACCCACAATAACCCGATAAGTCGTGTTGACAGAGGACGCATAACCAAAGAGATATAACTGGTAACACTTACTAGTTTATCTCTACTGCCGTTGTTAGTTATATGTATGCCATAGAGGTCATTATTATACATGTGATGTATATTAAGTGGATGCTTGGATATATAGAGAGAGGATGTCACGACCCGAAATTCTGTTCATGACCGGCACTTAAATTGCGCAACGTCTAAAGACGTAACGTAAATTAAGTAAGCCGAAGCCCAGAAATCTAAACCTTTTTAAAGAAAATAAAAGAGGTGGAGTTTTGAAATAAAGGTATGATGAAATCAAAAGTTTTCTTAAATGCATAGATAATGGAATAAGAAAATGCAAGTGGATTATACTAGTTGAAAACCATATTTCGACTTTTTAAAAATTTGGACAGCATCTCCTTTGTATATTTTGATCCAAAACCACACATACATAACAAAAATAAAGGCATCCCCAAGCGGGAGCTAGCACTTCTCCAATCGGCGGAATCACAACCACGCAAGTCATAAATATATGTATATGACGCCCAACGGCGAAGATCAACACAAAAGAATAATGTAAAGCAAGACATAAAACCCACCAAGCGAACATATAATCCATCGTTCTAAGTATCGCAACCACAAGTCATGCTAAGTCTTACTACTTATACAAATACTAGTTTTGATTGATAGAGTTGACTAGATACAATAGGAATAATAATACAAGAGTGGCACAATCCAATATGTACCACCTACCAAGCAAATCACCCGAATGCAAGCTGTGTGCCAGCGATGCCGCTACTGATCCATGCGGTCAACATGCAAGAACTGTGGCATAACGGGGGTGAGTTGCCAACTTGTGAGTAAAAAACATCATCAGGTAGAAATCGAATAAAACAACGATTCCTAGGTCATTTATATCATAAAGGTAATACTATGATATCTAGGGTGACCGTATCTGCATATGTGCCAACAATATAGTCAATGCCTGTAAGCATGTGGATAACATCTACGTGTCCATCAATGACACAACAACATCATGCATGTAAATATCATGAAACCATATGCTTGTAAATATGAGAATATCAATCAACGTGTGTCCATCAACGACACATCAAAATCATGGAACCTGAGTGTCCAACATCGATACTTGAAACATCATGCAACCCATGTCCAACATCGACACGTTAATCCTCATATCTCGGGCTCTGTCAGTCTGGATCGGCCCATGGGCTCCGTCAGTCGGGATCGAACCATATCCATCTCACGACTCCGGTCGGTATCTTTCGGATAACCGCCGAGTCCAAATACAATCACCGGTAGGTAGTGCTCCCCTGCCAGGCTCACCGCCTAACTATACGAGTATTCTTGCCCCGGGGTACCTCATCGGGTCCACCATGTACCCGCAGACGGTTCCTACCGCTCCTCGAATCGGGTTTCACATACCAATCTCAGAACCGAGAAAACTCATGGCGGACGTCTCGAAATATCATATCAAAAGAAACCGGGTTTTTAAAACAATACATACTTTCTTTTGAAATATAACCACGGTTCTCAAATCCAGAATCTCATGAAAACAGCATCTCAATGCATATAATCGTAAAGCATGATGTATGCAAACATAGAACAGAAATGTGAGCATATCAATTATATCATACGACATGGTATAGTGATGTGAGCATTGTAAGTATATCATGCCAATGAGTCATGTGACAGTACTGAACAATTAAGAGTACTTGTACTGTGTAGGGACATAGCAATTATCGATGAAGAAAGTGTGTGAGCTGGCCAATCTGTGTAAGTGTAACATACGCATCATCGATAATGATGTAGGTGTACTAGTACATGTATATGTAATGCAATGATAATGTCAAGAACGTAGCATAAAATACATCGTCAGCGAAATGCTATAAGGTATACACATCTATAACATATCTGAGTCGGTGAATCTATCAATCGGCATCCAGCCTCAAACATCACGTACGGTATAATTCATCGTACGACATCCTCTAGTCACTGGTATGGATCAATCATCACGTACGGTAATCTATCGTACGGCGGTATTAAACAATTAGGGATCCTATCAACCTATATAACAATTAGGGTACAGACCTAACGTCTCATACGACATATCACTCATTATTGACCTCATTTTATATGTATATACCTATATCTCAGGTCACATCCGTATCCATCTCATATCATGGGACCGACAAAGGTATCAATTATCACATATCGACTCGTATTCGTATAACTGCATAACAAACAAAGTCATCATATCTCATCGTATACCCTTTTCATCACGTCAATATCTCACATTAAGCAATCTTATATATATATATATATATATATATATATATATATATATATATATATCATTTTACCGGTCTCATAACACATCTATCTCAATCTTATCATATTCATCGATCTCATGTCATATCCTTATACATCTTGTTTCAACTCTTATATCAATCATATCCGCTCATATTATCTTATCTCATCGCTTACTAACTCTTTTAACCATATCCATAAGTTTCTCACATGGTTTCTCTAATCATATTCTGTATATCGGTTTCCATTTATAATTTGCGGGGGTACTATACGCCATCCACCCGACTTTCCCCGTAGATATAAATCTACTCACCTGCGGAACTCCTTGTTCAGCCGTAGTCGATGTGCTTCGTCGTCTCGGAATCCACGAGAAGGTATCTACAATAAATACACAGTCGCAATGCTATTAAAATTAAGTCCAGAAAACCGATACGGCTCACGGTACGCTCATAGGTTAAACCTATTGCCTACGCATGCAAAAACAACCAAACAACCTTCGTCGTTGACGTACAAATATCCAACGACCCAATACAATATCAAATATCAAAACCAAGAATTCCAATATCAGAAAACATAACCAAAACCAACCCAATATGCTCCCAGATTTTGTTTCAGGTCAATTGGGACTAAACTAGCAAGTACAGGGGATAAGTTGCAGGGTAAGCAAGATACAACCAAAATCTTAGCCTCAGACCTTATAGAAAACCGGCGACATCGCCTCCATATCCGAGCTCGCTGGGAATATGAGGGAAACAGGGGCTCCTACTTCTATGGTGGGTTTCTAGTGGTTAACCTAGCTCAATGATATTGCGAGATTTACTCAGAAACTTCCCAGGTTGCTCCAGATTCCCTGTAGGCCAACATACTTCATAAAGCCGACATGGAAAGTTCTAAAATCCAGGTCTTAGGTTTTCTATGCAAAGGGTTGGTCCAGAAATGCACTAAAAAGCTTGTGGTCACTAATTACACCTTAACAAACCATAAATCCCCTAAGAGCTCATCTTGGAAATTTCCAAGATCACTAGTCCTCATTAAACCAATTCTAAACTAAAATAGAAACTAAAGAAACTAAATTACTAAGCTAATGGTGTAGGAAATACCTCATTTGGAAACTCAAAATTTTTCTTGAGTTGCTCAAAGTCTTCAAAATCTAACTTTAAAAGGTTCAAAGTGTTGAGGATGAGGTGGGGATCATTTTTAATGAAGAGTGTATAGGGTTTCAGTGAAGAAATTGAGATGATACTTGGAGGTGAAGGTGGAGGAAGCAGGAGGATGAAGGAGATGAAGAAAACAAGTGAAGGGGAATGAAGGGCAGCCTTCCCCCCTCTCTTATTCTCACCTTCTCACAAGCCCATGCCTCACACACTCTCTCTCTCTCTCTCATCACATGCCATTGACTTTTTTTTTCTATTTCGTTTTCTCTTTTTCTTTTAAAGACAAATATCAAAATATACAAATGAAACAACATGCAACCAAATGCAACATGTCATGGTGCACTAACCATGGAAAAATGTAGAAACACTGATTTGGCTTAATCGCGATTAGTAGTGCACTCATCAGTTTTTTTATTTAAACTGCATATAATTAATTATAAAAATGCCAAATCCAATAAATATATTTTTTAATGAATAAATCATTTTAAATCTCCAATTATTTTACAAATATTGGTATATATTTATACCATTTTACGAAAACCCCAAATTCGCAAATCGGGTAGTTTTCGCGAAATATATTATTTTAATATTAAATTCCAAAAATAATATTTTATATTTACTAAAATGTTACAATCTTTCCCCCTTAAATAAATTCGGTCCCCGAATTTAAATTTAAATCCCCAAATTCTAAAACATTTCAATAATCAGCTCAAATCGACGGGGCTCCGAAATCACGGAAGATATAGAAATACCACAGCGCATCGTGTGCGCCTGAAAACGAGTACAAAACTCAAAATCGAACTCCGCCAAGCATCACACAAATCATCGGAGTTACAATGGAGATACAGATCTCGAAATCCACTACTGAAATCCAATTTGCACTAGTCAAATACTGTAATATGTGTGTAGTACGCATACTTGGAAAAATCTCCTAAAACAGAATAAAACACATGCAAAATCTTTTCTGAATAGCCGCGTGATGCGTAACTCACGCCACAAGTGACGGACGCTCATTTTTAAAGTAATAAATATATGTTCATATATGTTTTGCTCAAATATACGTTCCGCCCTTTTGAAATATCCCAAAAGGTTTTCCTTTGTAAACGTTCGTGTCACTCGCGGACACGTAGGAAATAGCGAGACTATAGCTCCTTTTTGAAAATCTCTTGTTAAACTTTTTAATGCATGCAAAGTACTCAGGTACTGTACTCATATCTGTCATGTTCTGCTACTACCTAATATAGTGCCCATCATGAAAACAAAGTGCTCAAGAGCAAAATCAGCCTCAAAAGGCGTATCTAATAATCGCGTACGTCTGGTGCGCACGGAAATCAAATCCAATACAAGTGCTACGATATGCACCAAAGCAAAACTAAGTGCAACGAGGGTGCACGAAAGCATCTGTCCAGTGCAACGGATGTGCACGACAATAATATCAAGTGGATCTATAGTGCACGAAAATCTCAATTCAGTGCAACTAACATGCACGAATGAAAATCCCAATCGAGTGCATCCGGTGTGCACAAAATCACATCTCATATCATGAAACTCAATCATCAAAACTCAAATCCAAGCGATATAAGTGTGATACTCGTATCACAACCACAAATCTCAATAACTGACATTGAGGTACACCTCCCACAATGTCGAAAAAATGTCGGTGCGCCCAAAACTGGCAGAGAAAGAACATCGGCTTGCCTCCTGCTCACGGTTTGGCGTCTTCTGTCTCTGCGTCCTCATTTCTCTGTAGATTACCAATCTCTCGATCCATCGGCTCGTCGGCTCGGTCAGGTGTATTAACGGAAACGATCCCACTCTGACACTCCTCTGGTCATCCCTCGGCCAATTAGCATGATCACTCGTAAAGCAGCACGTCACTGGCGTCGGCCTATGGCCCTCTGAATACACGTGACACAACCGATCCTCGGTGAAAATCTTATCGCAGCAGCGTCCTGGAAGGAACCTGCTCAAGGTCTCTTCCGATCTCGCCTATGCCGAACTATACGGAGGCTGGTACTCTTATATAATCTTTTATCGTTTTCTGGACATCTGCATTCTCAGCATAGAATTTCCTCGGGAACTTGTCGTATCCCAATGCCTCTGTATACATATCAGATCTCTAATCTCAACTGGGAGTAACAACAGCTCCTTAATATCTCGCACGAATCTATTGTTCCACTCGTCTTTATTATCGTCCACTTCGACGTCACGTCATGCTATCTGCGTACTGCAATTGTTATCGGCTACAGTCAATCCGAAGTCTCTCACACGGACTCGAAATTACGAACTCGGTAACTTCATCACTCTGTAGAAGATATCTAGCCGAACGCGTTCTCAGGAACTCGTCCCAACCATCGGAGGAATATACTTTATTCATCCGCTCTCGATCAAATCACAACGCATCTGGATGAGGTCCTCTATCCGAAACTGGTCAACTTACTGATCTCACATCGGATCATCCAATGAACAACGTCATCTCTGGATCGATCTATTCTAGATCTGAGTAAGATTCTCCATACTGGAAATCTTCAACTCAACTGGGCCTGCGTCGGCGCATCAAATCAGACGAATCATCTCAGTCGCTTAATTCAACTCAAGATAGACTAGCTATCTACATTCACAACTCTGCCCGAAAGCTCCAGCAATCTCAGCTCATAAAGTCTAGAGGCGACATCCTATCAATCTCATCAACCGCTGGGTCATCTGTCAGCACGGTAGACGACACCACAAACTCTGAGGTAGGCTGTACATCGACAGTCCTATCACAACAGGCAGCCTCTAACAATGGCCTGATCATCTGGTGCAAAGCCAAACACTCTTTTCAAACGAGAGGTCACAACACAAACACTAAATCGATACGTTCCCATGTCACCAGAAAACACGATGGTCATTCCTCTTCCATAATGAGCTCGCCCTGACCGTATCACTAGCAGCAGCTCAATCTGCGCTCAAACCATGGTGACAAGAACCTCAAGCATGTATCAATGAAAATAGATCAAAGGAATGAAAGGAATCAACAGATCCAGAATGGATACATGATCATAAGGAGGAACGGAATCAATGAGAGTATGATCATTGGAACGAATAGAATCAAGGATCTCAAATGGATTTATAATTATGGGAACGAAGAGAATCACATATATCAAGATATGTACATCCTAAGGTCACTTAAGCGGAGTATCGTATCGTAAGTATGCCGCGGAACATACGCACAGTACGTTACTCTACTTGAGTTACCTACTCCATCAATCAGGGTCAACCTATGTAACGAAAGTTTGGGTCTAACACCCCCATGTTCAAGTCTAAGTTCCGTAAGGTCAAGCCTAGGTTCCGAAATAAATTACTCCCCAGACTCCACATAGTCAAACCTAGACTCGAACCAAGATTAAACCTAGCGCTCTGATATCAACTTTGTCATGACCCAAAATTCTGTTCGTGACCGGCACTTAAATCATGCAACGTCTAAAGGCATAACGTAAATTAAGTAAGACGAAGCCCAGAAATATAAACATTTTTAAAGAATAAAAGAGGTGCAGTTTTGAAATAAAGGTATGATGAAATCAAAAGTTTTCTTAAATGCGTAGATAATGGAACATGAAAATGCAAGTGGATTATACTAGTTGAAAAACATGTTTCGTCTTTTTAAAAATTTGGGCAGCACCTCCTTTGTATATTTTGATCCAAAACCACACATACATAACAACAATAAAGGCATCCCCAAGCGGGAGCTAGCTCTTCGCCAATCGGCGGAATCACAACCACGCAAGTCATAAATATATGTATACGACGCCCAACGACGAAGATCAACACAAAAGAATAATGTAAAGAAAGACATCAAACCCACCAAGTGAACATATAACCCATCGCTCTAAGTTTCGAAACCACAAGTCTTGGTAAGTCTTACTACTTATACAAATACTAGTTTTGATTGATAGAGTTGACTAGATACAATAGGAATAATAATACAAGAGTGGTACGATCCAATATGTACCACCTACCAAGCAGATCACCCGAATGCAAGCTGTGTGCCAACGATGCCGCTAATGATCCATGCGGTCAACATGCAAGAACTGTGGCACAACGGGGGTGAGTTGCCAACTTGTAAGTAGAAAACATTATCAGGTAGAAATCGAATAAAACAACGATTCCTAGGTCAACTATATCATAAAGGTAATACTATGATATCTAGGGTGACCGTATCTGCATATGTGCCAACAATATAGTCAATGCCTGTAAGCATGTGGATAACATATACGTGTCCATCAATGACACAACAACATCATGCATGTAAATATCATGAAACCATATGCATGTAAATATGAGAATATCAATCAACGTGTGTCCATCAACGACACATCAAAATCATGGAACCTGAGTGTCCAACATCGACACTCGAAACATCATGAAACCCGTGTCCAACATCGACACGTAAATCCTCATATCTCGGGCTTCGTCATTCCGGATCGGCCCATGGGCTCCGTCAGTCCGGATCGGCCCATATTCATCTCACGACTCCGGTCGGTATCTTTCGGATTACCGCCGAGTCTAAATACTATCGCCGGTAAGTAGTGCTCCCCTGCCAGGCTCACCGCCTAACTATACGAGTCTTCTTACCCCGGGGTACCTCATCGGGTCCACCATATACCCGCAGACGGTGCCTACCGCTCCTTGAATCGGGTTTCACATACCAATCTCAGATCCGTGAAAACTCATGGTGGACGTCTCGAATATCATATCAAGAGAAACTGGGTTTTTAAAACAATACATACTTTCTTTTGAAATATAACCACGGTTCTCAAATCCAGAATCTCATGAAAACAGCATCTCAATGCATATAATCGTAAAGCATGATTTATGCAAACATAGAACAGAAATGTGAGCATATCAAGTATATCATACGACATAATATAGTGATGTGAGCATTGCAAGTATTTCATGCCAATGAGTCATGTGGTAGTACTGAACAATTAAGAGTAATAGCATGATGTAGCACGTCTACTGTGTAGTGACATAGCAATTATCGATGAAGAAGTGTGTGAGCCGGCCAATCTGTGTAAGTGTAACATACGCATCATCGATAATGGTGTAGGTGTACTAGTACAGGTATATGTAATGCAATGATAATGTCATGAACGTAGCATAAAGTACATCGTCGGCGAAATGCTATAAGGTATACACATCTATAACATATCCGAGTCGGTGAATCTATCAATCGGCATCTAGCCTCAAACATCACGTACGGTATAATTTATCGTACGGCATTCTCTAGTCACGGGTATGTATCAATCATCAGGTAAAACTCATCACGTATGGTAATCCATCGTACGGCGGCATTAAACAATTAGGGATCCTATCAACTTATATGACAATGAGGATACGGACCTAACGTCTCGTATGGTATATCACTCATTATTCACCTCATTTTATATGTATATACCTATATCTCAGGTCACATCCATATCCATCTCATATCATGAGACCGACAAAGGTATCAATTATCACATATCGACTCGCATCCGTATAACGGCATAACAAACCAAGTCATCATATCTCATCGTATACTCTTTTCATCATGTCAATATCTCACATCAAGTAATCTTATATATATATATATATATATATCATTTTACCGATCTCATAACACATTTATCTCAATCTTATCATATTCATCGATCTTTTGTCATATCTTTATACCTCTTGTTTCATATCTTATATCAATCATATCCGCTCATATTATCTTATCTCATCGCTTACTAACTCTTTCAACCATATCCATAAGTTTCTCACATGGTTTCTCTAACCATATTCTGTATATCGGTTTCCATTTATAATTAGCGAGGGTGCTATACGCCATCCACCCGACTTCCCCCGTAGATATAAATCTACTCACCTGCGGAACTCCTTGTTCAGCCGTAGTCGATATGCTTCGTCGTCTCAGAATCCATGCGAAGGTACCTACAATAAATACATAGTCGCAATACTATTAAAATCAAGTCCAGAAAACCGATAAGGCACACGGTGCGCTCATAGGTTAGAACCTATAGCCTACGCATACAAAAACAATCAAACAACCCTCGTCGTTAACGTACAAACATCCAACGACCCAATACAATATCAAATATGAAAACCAAGAATTCCAATATCGGAAAACATAACCAAATCCAACCCAATATGCTCCCAGATTTTGTCTCAGGTCAATTGGGACTAAACTAGCAAGTACAGGGGATAGGTTACAGGGTAAGCAAGCTACAGCCGAAATCTCAGCCCCAGACCCTTACAGAAAACCGACGATATCGCCTCCATATCCGAGCTCGCCGACCATATGAGGGAAACAGGGGCTCGTACTTCTATGGTGGGTTTTTAGTGGTTAACCTAGGTCAGTGATATTGCTATATTTACTCAGAAACTTCACAGGTTGCTCCAGATTCCCTGTAAGCCAACATACTTCACAAAGCCGACATGGAAAGTAATAAAATCCAAGTCTTGGGTTTTCTATGCAAAGGGTTGGTCCAGAAATGCACTAACAAGCTTGTGTTCACTTATTACACCTTAATAAACCATAAATCCCCTAAAAGCTCATCTTGGAAATTTCCAAGATCACTAGTCATCACTAAACCAATTCTAAACTAAAATAGAAACTAAAGAAACTAAATTACTGAGCTAATGGTGTAGGAAATACCTCATTTGGCAACTCAAGAATTTTTTTCGAGTTGCTCAAAGTCTTCAAAATCCAACTATGAAACATCCAAGGTGTTGAGGATGATGTGGGGATCATTTTTAATGAAGGGAGTATAGGATTTTAGTGAAGAAATTGAGATGATATTTGGAGGTGAAGGTGGAGGAAGCAAGAGGATGAAGGAGATGAAGAAAACAAGTGAAGGGGAATGGAGCAGCCCCCCCTCTCTCTTATTCTCACCCTCTCACAAGCCCATACCTCACTCTCTCTCTCTCTCTCATCACATGCCATTGACTTTTCTTTTCTATTTCCTTTTCTCTTTTTCTTTTAAAGCCAAATATCAACAAATACAAATGAAACAACATGCAACCAAATACAACATGTCATGGTGCACTAACCATGAAAAAATGTAGAAACACTGATTTGGCTTAATCGCGATTAGTAGGCACTAATCAATTTTTTTATTTAAACAGCATATAATTAATTATAAAAATATCAAATCCAATAAATATATTTTTAAATGAATAAATTATTTTAAATCTCCAATTATTTCATAAATATTGTTATATATTTATACCATTTTACGAAAACCCCAAATTCGCAAATCGGGTAGTTTTCGCGAAATATATTATTTTAATATTAAATTCAAAAAATAATATTTTATATTTTCTTAAATGTTACAGAGGACTTTCTTGCTCGACATGATAGTATGCTATCTGGTTGCTCTTTGTCTTAACATGTAGACTTGTATTGTGATACTGTTTTGCTCTCACATGTTGATAAAGCCCTTAGGATGTGTACTTGACTACCAGGTCTATGATGTAGATCATACTAGTGGGGCCAAATGTAGCCCACAAGTACATCCTATAATTGTTCCTAGTCGAGGGTGTATCGAGACATGGCATCGATATTTCAGAGTAGACTAGCGTATACTCTACTTGACCCATATGATGGGCGATGGATAATCCCACATCCATTGGTGTTTGTCATCAAAGATGGTATACGGGTGCTCAGTGGAGACTGGGTAAACTGAACGGATTCACTGAGAACTCCTAGTTGGTATTATACCTATCTTCAGATAGCAGTTCTCTGGGAACACTGGTACAGGTTAATCTGTAGACCCGAGATCGTCATAGAGTCTTGTGTGATTCCCACTATGCTTTGATTTCCACCTTACCACGTTCAAGAGAACGTGCAAAACGGTGGCTTTTGGGTACAGTCCCGAATCACATGGACGCAATGAGCGATAGGAGGGGATTCATCTCTCCCGGTATTGGGGTTTGATGTTGCGCTGTGCTCGATTGGCCATAACAGGAATTCCCTGGCGAGGGCTGATACGGAGATTTACTGGTAAGTGTTATCAGTAGTTTCTCAACCCGTTATGAGCCTCACATCGGCATGACTTATCGGTTACTGAGGTCTGACGTTTACCACCCTTAGACTAGATATACGACATATCAGACGAAGAGACCGGACTGTACGGTAGTGTTACTGACAGGCTTTACAGGAGTTAGAGCAGGCTTGCTTGTTGATCTTCTGATCGCTCAATACCCGGGTAGCCGTTACGTCCAGCTAGTACCGTTGACGGCTTATAGGTGTTTGATATGATCATCACCTACTGCCGGTGTATTGATGAGTCTTTAGAGTCATACACAGAGGTTTACTGGCTCAGGCAAAACGTAGTAGGAGCACATATGTGATATGTGCGGGACCGAAATTAATACGAGTATGTGATACCGTATTCTATTCTCGTGATTTATTCATATTGGTCGATTATATGTGATATAGCCGGGTTATCGAATCAAGTGTTGATTCGATAAGTTGATACAAATAATATTAGTCGGTTGTATGTGATATAACCCGATTATTAAATCAAGTGTTGATTTAATAATTTAATGTATAATTATATATTTGATATATTAATTTACATTAACTAATATTTGCTCACTTAAGCATTTCTTTTTCTCATATGTGCACACTTAATATATATATGATATATATTAATTGTGTTTTCTTTTTTGTGTCATGCTTGATGATACACACTACATGGGTGTATGAAACTCACACCATACTCATGATAATGTGTGGTTTATTTATTTAAAGTAAATCCAAATTAGATGGAAATTGGTCACATGGCATGAAGCTTGTGGAAGCTTGTAGATGCATTGACTTAGTCCACTAATTTTGTTTTACTTAAGAGATTTATTAACCCAACCATTATCTAAACTCATGGTTAAGCATCTACATTAGTTATATGAGATATTTCTTACCCATGGTTGCTATTCACTCTTTCATCCATTATTTGCTTCTTCTTCTTCATCAAGAGCTTAGCTCTCTAGGTTTTTGAGAGGAGAAGAAAAAGAGTGAGAAAATAAATTCTAAAGTGAGAAAAAATCATACTTCATTATTCTCTACTAGATTAGCCATTTAG
Organism: Agapanthus africanus; assembly: GCA_030015575.1. NCBI lineage: Eukaryota > Viridiplantae > Streptophyta > Magnoliopsida > Asparagales > Amaryllidaceae > Agapanthus > Agapanthus africanus. Next base: position 192,783,757 of record CM057339.1, on the reverse strand, counting down.
TTTAGGGTGTTAGCTTCACTAATCCTTCATTAGTGAAGAAGTAGCTTGGGTTAGTGTCTCTTCGACGTAGATCATCTTCGGCCTCGAAGACTTCGTGTAAGCTCGTTCCTTTCACCTTGCGGAGCCATTCTAGAGTCCGCAAGATCACTACTTGGAGCGAAAGGACTACCACTCGGAGCTATTGAAGTGAAGGACCGGTCTACAAAGGTTGTATTCCATATTTACTTAGATGTAAAGTAGTTTACATGTTGTATTGTCTAAATTTCTAGTTAAGATTCTAGGGTTTGGATTGTTTAGCATGGCAAAAATTCAAAAATGGCATGGACAATGCCTCCCGAACCCTTGCTGTCGTGCTAGGCATTCCTACAGTGGTATCAGAGCCAAGCTAGAGATTTAGACGATATTTGAAGAATTACGAAACCGAAACAACTCTGGAACACTCGAAACTAAAACCTTGATTCTGTCAAATTTTTAAGTCGTCGAAAAAAAATTTAAGCAACCACAGAATGTTATATGAGATGTAAAATGAACACTGAACAAATACGAACCCAATCCACCGGTTTTGACCCGGTCACATGCACCCAAAATCCTGCCTAGCCGGCCCCCCCAGTGTCTGTTTGGGTTTGTCTTCGTCTGGTGTTCTGGTCTCTGGGTTTTGGTGTTTCAGGTGTTGCTTGTTTTTCTTAAAATTGCATGAGATGTTAATTTTCTATAAAGGCAATTCGGAGTGTTTCGTAGTCGTAATTATAACATAATTTCGGGTAATTTAGACGGCGTTAAAAAGTTCGAACGGATATCAAATACCCACTTTAACCCTCGCTGGAAATTTTCCAAGAGTTGGATTTTTCCAAGTTAAACAACATTCAAAAATCATGCAAGTAATGCGATGAACCCTCTAGAAGAACGAAACCCTAACTCGATTCTATGACCGTAAGAACCGCCACCAAACCATAGGGTTTGTGGTAGTTCCGCGGCGCCATAGGTGAGGCAAGGGTTGACCCTTCTACGGTTGGTCCATAGGTACTGTGGCATGTTCTGAGTATTTTTGAACTACGCTCAAGTGTTGAGCTTTTGGGGAAATTTTGAGTGTTTGTTTATTCGATCGGAATGTAACATCGTCTAGCTATTTGTGGAATGTGATATAATATTTGGAATTCATATTGTTAGGCATGAAATCCGAAGTATGTGATATTTCGGGTTTATGATGTCTAAGGTGATTGTGGATTCCAAATGTTGTAGTTTGATATTTTCTTTTTTGTGACTGTAAGTGTAATATGTGGTGTATCACCGTTTTCGTTGCTATATGTCAACGAAAATTGTGATACGCATATTTACTTACGTTGATGACATATGAGATGAGAGTTTTTCATTTTCATTCATGTAAAAACTTGTATGCAATATTCTTTTATTGGGGCACTTCCGGGTTGAGGATGATGTCACCAATGTTGTATATTATTTACTTTTCCGCATTATGATAGACCCTAGGTGGGGAGCACAAGTAACCCGGTTCTAGAGTCCAGTGGGAGACCATCTCGAGGAGTCGAGACCGGGTCTCCTAACTCTAGAATTGGTAGGGTTGCTTGCCGCTCTCGTAGGGGTCTAGGGATATAGCTTTGCTATTCATTGCGACTATGGAATTTGTGTTTTATACTGGCTTAATTTAAAACACGGAATTCCTAGTATATCCAATATTTTATATGTTATCTTCTGCTGCGGATATTCTGTGATGTGATCACTTTATATGCGTGAGACGAATACTTTATTATTATATATATGATATATAATAAACATTGCTTATGTTTTGCACCCGCGCTAGTCCCGCCCTGCTATGTCGTTAGTTAAGTAACCGAACGGTGGATAACGAGACACTGTGGCGAATGCGGATGGCATAAGCGTACGTTGTATTTTCGTTTCTTCTGTGATACTTACGAAGCATAAATGATGGGACTTCATTAATGAGATTAATGAAAGAAAGAAACCAAAAGATGTTGTAGAACCATATTTTCAAAAAGGGTGGCTCTAGTTTTTGCTTTGCATAGCGGTATTCCTTATAGAATTCCAGCACCTCATTCGATGAGGAAAGAGCGGAGATCCCTTCACCAGGAGTGACCTTTTTAGCGAAGCTAGCAGATGCTACAACCCACTCGGTTTTGTCTTTTGATTGCTTCTATAGTTCTTGCTTTGCATAGTAGTATTTGTGAAATATCCTACACCTTATTCGATAAGGAAAGAGCCGAGATCCCTTCACCGGGAGTGACCTCTTTAGCAAAACTAGTAAAAAGCCTAAAAAAACACTCCTTTTCAAAAATCACTTGTTTCTACAATGATATCAAGTTCATTACGTAAAAGGTTTTCTTAAAAACCTGTCGTAGTCCTCTGACATTTCAGATAAGTAGTATTTAGTATTCGTGCTACGTTTGTTGGCTTTCGTCAGGGCGTACTGTGCGGTAGCTACTTACTGCTTATCTGTTGCATATGATACGATTGGAATAGGGTAGTCGTACGACTTTGTTGGTTTTCGTCAAGGGTCGTGCGGGTGGGTTTAATTCAATCGGGAAATGTACGGGTTGAACTTCACTAGTGGACTATGGTTTGTCGGCCTCCGTCAAGGTCATAGGACACTAGGGGTAAAATATTATCGGGAATTTCAAGTGTTGAAATTTGCTATGAGATTGCATACCTTCTATGAGATAGTTGGATCCCGATACCCACTGCGAGTAAGAGTTACTCCTGGGAGAGTTTTACACATCACAATTAGCCGATCAAGTAGGTGTCTAGAAAGGTGTTAACGGGGTTACGCCCCTGAGAAAATGAGGTTTATTTTAATTAGGTCCGTGCGAAAGCATGGGGAACCACCCTCAAAGTACCGACACTGACCTGGCTGAAAGATTGGCGAACTTATAAGGTGTAATTAATCCCGGCCAGTCTTATCTTTTAGGGTTTGAAGGAAGATTTGATAAAAACGGTGGGAGTCATCCTGATAAGATAAGATAATAACCAATCTAATTTTGCAAGAGCATACACTAAGTGTTTTCTTCTCTCTCTCTCCAGATAGCGACCATGTCAGGCCTTAATCAAGATAATAATATGGATGTATTGACCGAACCCGCTTGTTATACTGAGCAGGGTAACGTTGGTTCCGCTCCAACTTATAATTGTTATAAGTCCGAGCAGGAAATAGGAAAATATCCGGATTTCCACGCCATCCAAACGAAGAATGAGCATGTTGATGTATCTTCTTCGGGTTTGTTAGTCACCCAGAACTGTTTCTCAATACACTCTACGTCATGGGTATTAGATACTGGATCGGGATCCCACATATGTAATATGTTATATGGGATAAGGAAATGTAGAGAACTGGGAATAGGTGATCATCCGTACTAGTAGGTAATGGTGCAAATGTTGCAGCCAAAGTAATTGGCGAATATCACCTTATATTACCAAATGGTATTACATTGATTCTGAATGAATGCTATTACATACCGACCCTGATATGCAATCTTATATCAGTTTCTTTATTAAGTAAAGAAGAATATAATTTTGTAGTACAATATAATATTATGAACATCTTTCTGGATCAAAAGTTGATTGGATCAGGCTCACTATGTAATGGCATATACATTCTAAATCAAACCACGGTTCTTAATATACAAAACACACACAAGATGAAGAGTTCATACATGAATGAATTCTTCTTGTGGCATTGTAGACTAGGTCATATCAATGTGACATGACTAGCTAAGTTACATAAGGATGGATATTTTAACCCATTCGAATTATCATCTTATGAAACTTGTCAGTCATGTCTCAAAGGAAAGATGACCAAAACTCTGTTTACTAGACACGGAGAAAGAGTTACGGAACTCTTGGGACTGATACATAGTGATGTATGCGGTCCCATGTCTATACATGCTAGGAATGGTTCCTCGTACTTCATTACATTCACTGACAATCTCTTAAGATACGGACATGTGTTCCTGTTGAAACACAAGTCTGAAACTTTTGAGAAATTCAAAGAATATAAGCATGAAGTTGAGAACCAGACGGGTAAAAGTATTAAAATCCTTCTATCTGATCGAGGAGGAGAATACTTGAGCAATGAGTTCCTGGACTATCTAAAAGAGAATGGGATTCTCTCTCAGCTTACTCCTTCGTATACACCACAGCACAACGGTATATTGGAACGGAGGAATCGCACTCTATTGGATATGGTGCGCTCTATGATGAGCACCGCTGAGTTGCCTATTTCCTTTTGGGGTTATGCGCTTGAAACAGCCATACACATATTGAATATGGTCCCTATCAAATCTGTGCCTACCACTCCATATGAGATATGGATGGGGAAGAGACCGTGTCTTAATTATTTTAAGATATGGGGTTGTCCGACTTATGTCAAAAGGCATAATCCGGACAAACTCGAGACAAGGTCTGTTCTGTGCAAGTTTGTAGGATATCCTAAAAACTCACAAGGGTATATCTTCTACCACATCGAGGAACAAAAGGTGTTTGTTTCTCGGCATGCCACCTTTTTAGAAAGAGAATTTCTTGCGAAAGAAATCAATGGCCTTGAAGTAGAACTGGAAGAGGTTCCAGCAGCACAAACTACGACAGAAGATTTGGTAGAACCAGAAGATTCGATCGTTCCCAACGAACCTCAGCCTCTCCTCCGATCTAGTAGGGTTCCTCATCCACCTGAGAGATACTACGGTTTTCTCGTTGATGGTGGGAGCGAGGATTGCATCATGGAAGATGATGACCCAACTAGCTTCGAGCAGGCCATCACGAGTGGGGACTCTATGAAATGGCTGGATGCAATGCGATCTGAGATGGAATTCATGTACACCAACAAAGTATGGACTTTGGAAGATGCTCCTGAAGGGATAAAACCCATCATGAGCAAGTGGATCTTCAAAAAAAATTTAGTGTAGATGGAAAAGTTAAGACTTTAAAAGCTAGACTTGTTGCAAAAGGTTTTCGTCAATGACCAGGTGTGGATTATGATGAAACCTTTTCTCCAGTGGCTATGCTTAAGTCCATCCGGATCCTACTTGTCATCGCTGCATACCATGACTACGAAATCTGGCAAATAGATGCTAAGACCGCCTTTCTAAATGGTGATTTAGAAGAGTGCATGTACATGACTCAGCCAGAGGGCTTCGTGGACAGTGGGAGTAGCGGGAAGGTGGGCAAGCTGCTTAAATCCATCTACGGGTTAAAGCAGGCATCGCAGAGTTGGAACATCTGTTTTGATGTGGTAGTCAAAGAGTTTGACTTTATCAAAAACGTAGATGGACTTTGTATATACAAGAAGGTGGCAGAGAGTAAGGTTGTCTTCCTCGTATTGTACATGGATGACATACTCTTGATAGGAAATGATGTTCCTATGCTGCACTCGGTCAAGCTCTTCTTATCACAAAGATTCTCAATGAAAGATCTAGGTGATGCCTCCTACATCTTGGGGATTAAAATCTATAGAGATAGATCTAAACGGATACTGGGATTGTCCCAATCCAGGTACATTAACACCATACTAAAGAGGTTTAGTATCGAAGAATCCAAGTGTGAGAATTTACCCACGATCACAGGACTCGCTCTCTCCAAATAGATGTCTCCCAAGTCTTATTTAGAGAATGCTCGCATGCAAGGGATACCTTATGTTTCGGCAGTAGGCTCTATCATGTACGTGATGTTATGTAGCAGACCCGATGTAGCATACTCACTAAGTGTGGTGAGTAGGTATCAAGCAGATCCAGGAGAGAGTCACTGGACAGCTTTCCAGAACATTCTCAAGTACATGAGAAGGACTAAAGAGATGTTCTTGGTGTATGGTAACGGAGAACTCCAAATGGAGTCCTTTACCGATTCGAGCTTCCAGAGTGATAAAGAAGACTCTAAGTCGGTCTCGGGATGTCTTTACCCTCAATGGAGGGGTGGTTTGTTGGAAGAGTTCTAAGCAGGAAACCGTGGCAGACTCGACGATGGAGGCTGAATATATCGCTGCCAACGATGCTGCCAAAGAGGCTGTGTGGATGAAGAAGTTCATAACCGAAATTGGAGTGGTTCCGTCCATCGAGCATCCAATACCTTTCTATTTTGATAACAATGGAGCAGTGGCTTTGGCCAAGGAACCCAGGTCCCATCAGTGATCCAGGTATATTCCGAGGCGGTATCACCTGATCCAGGAGATAGTTGATCACCGGGAGATCGAGATCAGGAGAGTTGACACGAAGGACAACACAGCGGATCCACTCACAAAGGCTTTTCCCCAGATACAATTTGAGAGACTCTTCGGGATGTTGGGTATGAGATACTACAACAACTGGCCTTAGTGCAAGTGGGAGATTGTTAGTTATATGTATGCCCTAGAGGCCATTATTGTACATGTGATGTATATTATAGTGGATGCTTGGATATATATAGAAAGGACTTTCTTGCTCGACATGATAGTATGCTATCTGGTTGCTCTTTGTCTTAACATGTAGACTTGTATTGTGATACTGTCTTGCTCTCACATGTTGATAAAACCCTTAGGATGTGTACTTGACTACCAGGACTATGATGTAGATCATACTGGTGGGGCCAAGGGTAGTCCACAAGTACATCCTATAATTGTTCTTAGTCGAGCGTGTATCGAGACAGGGCACTGATATTCCAGAGTAGACTAGCGTATACGCTTCTTGACCCATATGATGGGCGGTGGATGATCTCACATCCATTAGTGTTTGACATCAAAGATGGTATATGGGTGCTCAGTGGAGATTGGGTACACTGAACGGACTCGCCGAGAATTCCTAGTTGGTATTATACCAATTATCAGATAGCAGTTCTCTGGTGACACTGGTACAGGTTAGTCTGTAGACCCGAGATCGTCATAGAGTCTTGTGTGATTTCCACTTTACCAAGTTCAAGAGAACGTGCAAAACAGTAGCTTTTGGGTACAGTCCCGAATCACATGGAGGCAATGAGAGATAGGAGGGGATTCGTCTCTCCCGGTATTGGGGGTTGATGTTGCGCTGTGCTTGATTGGTCATAACAGGAAGTCCCTGGCCAGGGTTGATACGGAGATTTACTAGTATGTGTTATCAGTAGTTTCTCGACCTGTTATGAGCCTCACATCGGCACGACTTATCGGTTACTGGGGTCTGACGTTTAACACCCCTAGGCTAGATATGCGACATATCAGACGAAGAGACCAGACTGTACGATAGTGTTACTGACAGGCTTTACAGGAGTTAGAGCGGGCTTGCTTGTTGATCTTCTGATCGCTCAATACCCGGGTAGTCGTTACGTCCATGTTGTACCGCTGACGGCTTGTGGGTGCTTAATATGATCATCACCTACTGCCGGCGTATTGACGAGTCTTCAGAGTCCTACAGAGAGGTTTACTGGCTCAGGCAAAACATAGTAGGAGCATATATGTGATATGTGCGGGACCGAGATTAATATGAGTATGTAATATTGTATTCTATTCTCGCGATTTATTCGTATCGGTCGGTTATATGTGATATAGCCGGGTTATCGAATCAAGTGTTGATTCGATAAGTTGATACAAATAATATTAGTCGGTTGTATGTAATATAGCCCGATTATTAAATCAAGTGTTGATTTAATGATTTAATGTATAATTATATATTTGATATATTAATTTACATTAACTAATATTTGCTCACTTAAGCATTTCTTTTTCTCACTTGTGCACACTATACTTGATGATATTAATTGTGTTTTCTTTTTTGTGTCATGCTTGATGACACACACTACATGAGTGTATGAGACTCACACTATACTCATGATAATGTGAGGTTTATTTATTTAAAGTAAATCCAAATTAGATGGAAATTGGTCACATGGCATGAAGATTGTGGAAGCTTGTAGATGCATTGACTTAGTCCACTAATTTTGTTTTACTTAAGATATTTATTAACCCAACCATTATCTAAACTCATGGTTAAGTCTCTACATGAGTTATATGAGATATTTCTCACCCATGGTTTCCATTCACTCTCTCATCCATGATTTGCTTCTTCTTCTTCATCAAGAGCTTAGCTCTCTAGGTTTTTGAGAGGATAAGAAAAAGAGTGAGAAAATTAATTCTAAAGCGAGCAAAAATCCTACTTTATCATCCTTTACTAGATTATCTATTTAGTTTAGGGTGCTAGCTTCACTAATCCTTCATTAGTGAAGAAGTAGTTTGGGTTAGTGTCTTCTCGACGTAGATCATCTTCGGCATCGAAGACTTCGTGTAAACTCGTTCCTTTCACCTTATGGAGCCATTCTAGAGTCGACAAGATCACTACTCGGAGTGAAGGGACTACCACTCGGAGCTATTGAAGTGAAGGACCGGTCTACAAAGCTTGTATTCCATATTCATTTATGTAAAGTAGTTTACATGTTGTATTGTCTAAATCTCTAGTTAAGATTCTAGGGTTAGGATTGTTTATCATGGCAGAAATTCAAAAATGGAATGGACGATGCCTCCCGAACCCTTGCTGTCGTTCTAGGCATTCCTACTGCCATGTCCACGGACTTCTGGTTATAGTCGCGTCCTGCACAGTGCGATATCGACTCCCAATACAGAGAGTAACGAATTCCCTCGACCGCTCATTGCCTCTATATGCTTCGGGATTGTACCCAACTAAAACCCGTTTGCATGACTCAGTAGAGCCGTGCTAGGGTAGTAATCTAAGTACGGTGGGAACAAACACAAGAAAATGGGGTGATTTCAGGTCTAAGGACTAACCTGTTCTCATGTCACCAGAGAACTGTTATCTGACATTGGTATAATACCATCTAGGAGTTCTCGGCGAGTCCGTCCAGTGTAACTCATCCAATGAGCACCTGTATACAATCATTAGTGTCAAACACCAATGGCTATGGGATCAGCCATCGCCCTATACAGGGTCATGAAACGTATACACTATTCTAAACTGGAGTACCAATCCCCAGTCTCGATACTCCTACGACTAGGGACATTTAAGGATGTACTTATAAACTACCATGCCACACTAGCATGATCCGTATCATAATCCTGGTGGTCAAGCAAAGATCCTATGGGTTTTATCTCATGTATTAGCGATACGTGATAACTAGTAACACGTATATAAATGACAGATAAAGACAAACCAGATAGCATACTATCATCTCGAGTAAGATTGTTCTCTATATAGATCCTCATAAATTCAGTTTTGCATTCCTACAATTACGATAATTGTCTTGAGGGCACCTATATCCAACAATCTCCCACTTGCACTCAAGGCTGATTATTGCGGTATCGCATACACACATCTGATGTGCTACTGCATACCCAACTTCTGTAATAATAGTTTCGTAAACTGTGTTTGAGAAATAGCCTTAGTGAGTGGATCCGCTATAATTTTTCTAACTGCATCTCTCTGAATCTCAACTTTGAGGAGATGAACTATCTCCTGAAATGAGCAATACTTACCTTAGAATATTGTTTGGATTGCAGATGGGACCTTGTTCATAAATGAACGTATTTATCCAAACAAATCCTTAGGATATATTCTCTGCTGATTCACAATCAGCATCTAGTGCCTTGACTACCCCAGTATCCCACTTGGAACTCTTCCAATACATTGCTCCTCATAGGAGGGTAAACTAACAACTCATAATAGATACTCTGTCATTCTTGTCATCTCGGAAGCCGGAATCGGTAATTGCCTCCCGAAGAAGTCTGCCATTACCATACACCAAGAACATCTCATATGTTCTTCACTTCTTCCTATGTTTCCCCAGGATTGGACTAATATCTTCTTACTACACCAAGTGTAATAGCATCATCTGGTCTAGTATATAACATCGCATTATTGACCTCACTGCAGAAGCATGTCGAATGTCATTCATGCGAGTCTCTCTCTTTATCAGTCCCGAAAGACATCATTTTAGAGAAAGTGACCCCATTACCTACGGGTATATTACCCCGCTAGGAGTCGTCCATTCTAAACTCTTTAGAATACTGTCATTATACCTGAATTGGGATAATCCCAAAATCCTTACCAAGTCTAACTCTATAGACCTAGTCACCAGAATAAATGATATATTCATAATCCATAATAAAGAAACGGTAACAACCAATATTTGACCGAATCGTAGTATAGGAACATCACTTCCTATCAAGGATATGTCATCTACATCAATATGAGGAACCTCACCATACTCCCTTCTGCCTTCTTACAAATACCAGGTTCATTTTTTATTTTGAAGAAGTCAAACATTTTGACCGTAGCATCAAAATAACAAATGATCCACCTTTGTTATGCCTACTTTAGTCTACAAATAGACTTAAGCAATTTGCACACTATCCGCTGCTCCCACTGACTATGACAACCCTCTGATAGAGTCATATACATGTACACTTCTAAATCCAATTTAGGAAGACGTTATAATCATACTCTTACCAGATATCATAGTCATGAAAACAGTAGTGGCAAATTTTATCCGTATGGACTTCAGCATAGATTTTGAAGTAACAGTATCATCTCAATCCACATCGGGTATTTGATGAATACATGTTAACTACTAGTCTAGCCTTATTAGGTTAATACCTTTCCATTTGTACTGATCTCGAAAGATCTGTTTGCTCCTTATAGGTTTTACCCCTTTCAGGAGTACACAACAAACTCAATAATTTGTTGTAGTGCATAGAGTCCAACTTGGATAACTTGTCATCCGGCCATCAGTCAGAAGTCACCATTTCATATGGCATGCTGATAATTAGTAGGGTCATCATCACATGATGCAAGCCTTCTAATCACCGTCTTCGAGAAAATCTAAGTATCTCTCGGGTGGGTGAGCTCACCTACTAAATCTGCGGAGTAGCTATGGTCTGTTAGGGTCAATTGGATCATCAGGTTCTACTAAACTTTCAGTAAACGTTTGCGGTTCTGGAATCACTTTCAGCTCTACCATACTCCTACTAATTTCTTTTGCAGGAAATTCCTTTATCAAGGAGGTGGCAAGTCAAGAACAAAACACTTTTGAACTTGAAAATATTAGAAGCTATCCCTCGCTAAAGCTTGGGATAACCCACAAATTGCTATTACCGAAACGTGTCTTGAGTTTGTCTAGATTATGATTTTAAGCATAAATCGGATAACCCGACATCGTACCAACTTTAAGATGAACACCATTCTATATCACATATAGAAACAGAGGCACTTGTTTAGCTAGAACCAATATCCATTGATATGCATCTATCTCTAGTGTATCCCCAAAATTGAAGAAGGTGACTCAACATTATTCATCATGGAGCGCACTCGCGGATGAGCAATCTGAGAAAGAATCACATTATTAATACGGAATACCTAGTACCAACCCTTTGTCTGTATGGACATCGGACAATATACATCAATATGTATATGTCTCTTGAGTTCACTAACTCAATTCCCGTGTGCTGTTAATTGAAAAACATTCTTTTGGTTAAAAGAAACCAAAAGTTTGTCGTTTAGGCAAAACCTGACGACTTTCCTAAATAGCAATAATTGCTCCGAAAACCGACATTGAGAATAAAAACATCCATACTCAATTCTATGCCCCTTCTAAGCATCTGTAACGCCCTACAGATATGGGCTTCTAATCCAGTATCTATATACCCAAGAGTTGGAGTTTATTGATAAGCAGTTTTTCAAAACACAGATGTACGGAAAATCCAAAACGTCAAAATGTTTTAGCGGGGTTAGTTGGGTATTCATGGTATTTCCTTTTTCATTGCCCAGGGTCTTGATAGTAGTTGCATTTTCCTTTTCTCATACTTCAACCCTTTTTGATATCTCTCCATCTTATCTTCCTGTATACCGAACTTATGCTAGTTGGTTTTCTTCTTTCCATTCCTTCTGCACCAGCTTCGGGATTGGAAGAAGAATATCCAATAAGCGTAACTGGTATACTCTCCTTATATGTAAGGTGCTCTCAAACTTGAGATAAGGTAGGAGGGATAGAAAAATGAACTATTCATTTAATCCAGAACCAATGGCCATCCTCGGACCGAAACAATTTCACTGAGTTCGTATCTAACTATACGATGGCCTTCCAAACAATATGGATCTTTATACCGAATATGGATGGTTCTGGAGTTAGCAGATGGGGAAGTAGGATAGGTAAGGACATATGCGATTATGTCCTGGATTAGGGCAATCCAGACATTCCAAAGCAATAAGTTTGTAAAAAGGTCGATCAATGTGGTTAACGAGTCTTAGTTTAAGGTCAGTCCAAGGTCGCTGCCAGAGAGAGAAGAGAAACACTTAGCGTGCACTCTAACCTATATTAGATTGGTATATTTATCTAATCAGGATGGCTCCCACTGTTCAGTCGAATTCTCCATCAAACCTAGAAGAAGAACTAGCCGGGACTTCGTATAGGAAATCTTCTGGGAGTAACAATTACTCACAGTGAAAATCGGGATCTAAACTATCATGGAGTGGTAACCTTGACAGGGTTAACAAGTTACCCCATACTATAGAAGGTATGCAATCTCATTGTAAGTTTCAATACTTGAAACTCTCAATATTGATTTTTACCCCTAACGGGTTATGACCTTAACGAGGTCAACAAGTCATAACTCGCTAGTCAAGTTCAACCCATCATTTCGTGATTAATTCTGACCCACTCCCACGACCCTTAATGAGGTCAACAAAGTCGTACGACCGTTCTAACTAATCGCATCGCATTCTAACAGGAAGGCATTACTTAGCTACAATACACTATGCCTCAACGAAGTTGACAAACTTAGCATGAATACTAAGTACCCTACTTCCTGAAATGATAGAAGGCTACAGCTAGTTTTGAAGAAAACCATCAACGTAATGAACTTGATATCATCGTGGGAACCAAGTGGTTTTGAAATTTTATAGTCGCATATACTTTTGCTCAAGAGTGAACTCCCCGTGAAGGGATTTAGACACTTTCCTCATCGAATGAGGTGCAGGATATTCTTAACTGAATATCTCAACGCAAAGCAAAACAATATGGCTACGAAAACAATTTTAGTAACACAAACTTTACCCAAGAGTTAACTCCCAGTGTCGGGATGGATCGTTTCTCATGGAATGAGGTGCAGGACATTCCTAATCGAATGCCATGATGCAAAGCAAAAGAATCAACTAAAATTTCCCCTTTATAAAAAGTTGGATCGTACAACGTATGGGTTTATTTTACTTTGTATTAATGCAATTAATACAATCCCATCATTTAGATAATCACATTATCTAACATTATCCTTCTCACACAAACATTACATAAAAGTATGAGAAGGAAAAATATAATGCACATATACGCCATCCGCATTCGTCATGGGGCCCCTTCATGCACCGTTAGGTTACTTCACTAACCTCAGAGCGGGGCAGGGCTAGCACGGATGCAAAATGTATATATAGCATTTATTTATATATCATATATATCAATATAGCATCACGCACAAATAATCATATTACAGCATGCGGAAAAACAACATCACAGATTTGAAATGGTCGGATCACCTAGGAATCCCGCGTTTCGTTCAAGTCACAAATGAAGCGCGACATTCCCCGGTCGCGTGAATAACCCATGCGTAGTCAAAAGCAGACCCCTACGAGCGCGGCAAGTCATCCGTTAATCTGAAAAATGAGGCAACCCGGCATCATCACCATGATGGGGCCATCCAGCGCTTCCTTGAATCCAATGACTTGAGCACCCCACCGCGGGTCTATCCTAACCCCCCACAAGCGCGGCAAGCAGCCCGCCAATCTTAAAATTGAGTGACCCGGTCTCAACTCCTTGAGATGGCTACCCACCGTAATCTAGAATCCGGCTACCAGTGCACTTCTCCGTGAGGTAAACCTAATACCTGTAATAATACAATGGTAACATCGATCGCAACCTGATCGAGTCCTGACAAAAAATAATACAATAGACGGAAACGACAGCCACATGTTGACCGCTTTTCCTGAATAAAAGAATATACATTTGGTTATAACATAAATGAAATGAAAAACACATCATCACAAACACGCACGGGGCAATTCATTTTGCGACAATCCAATCCACACCAAATAAACTTTAACATAGAATATATCAGACTCTGCAACCCCGTCGAATTGATCACATCAACTCAGCGATGTTATACACCGCATATCATATATGCCATCGCATTAATAAGGTTACATGCTTTAACCATGTCAATACTGAACCCATGGACAACGAATTCCAAAACCCGCGAAGCCGAAATCAAATTTCTAAAAACTGAAATTCAAGATCAGTCTTGGCCCCAAAACACCACCATTTCTTGCATGAATCGAAATCCAAATGACGCAAAAACTGCCCGAGACACCGGGAGGACCTCGAGCATGACCCATGAGGCCCTAGGGAACATTGGGTCGGGGCTCCAACCCATGGCCACAAAATTGTGGCCATGGGTTGGCTGTCGTGACAGCAAGCACGCTGCGCGCTTTCTATCCTAATGCCACATCCGAGACCATTTCGTGATGGTCTCGAGTGTGGGAGCCTAGCAAAGCTCCCAGGGACATCCCTGGGGTCTCTCCCGCACCACTATGGGGATCTCGGTCCGAGCCGGGAGCTTCGAGACACGAATTATTTTCAAGAATAGTTACTGGTTTGGGACAGTTTTTTCAAACAGAAACTGTTTTGTTTTGTAAAAAGGTTTTGGAAATTCAAATGACCACAAAACCAATTGCAAGTATTTGATTTGGCTCTGATACCATGTAAGTGGATGAGGGTTAGGGTCATGACAATCAAGGCCGTGGCGGAATTTGAAAAACAACAATTTTACAAAGTATAACCCCAATCCATCACCAAGATCATCAAATACAATACAATGTGCAAACTAGAAAAAGAGTAGAGATGTGCTACTACCTTTGTAGCGTGTCTGGCTGATCCCGAAAGACTTCATCTAGATTTTGTGAGTTCCCGAACGCGTCTGAACGCCGACCGCCTCATCGTACATGATCCGTGTTGAAAGCGGGCTGCCTGAGCTCTAACTCCGTCATCGGACGGAGAAACTTCCTCCAGAGGCTCGCTGGGCGTGGAGGAAGGCGATGTGAATTTTCGGTACTCTCTCTTTTTCTCACTCCATCACCATGGAAATATGTGCCATTAACCTCTCAAGCTCATGTGTGAGGAAGAAGAAGATGAAATTGATGATGGCTAGTGAAAAAATCAATTATTCATTATTCTTTTTCTCACCCATGTCATATTATACATGACACATACACTATCCCACTCTCTCTCTCTCTCATGTGTGTGTCACACACACAAGAGAGAGGGTGAGCCCCACCATTAAGCATAAAAAATAATATGTGTGTGTGTGTGTGAGATATATACACACACCCACACACAATATTTAATGGTTATACACACACACATGCATTTACATGCATATATATATATGTGTGTGTGTGTGCGCGCACGCACGTGCGCGCGCGTGTATGCATGTATATTTATTTACACATAATATTTAATGGTGGGAATTGATATATATATATATATATATATATATATATATATATATCAAATATATATATAATAAGTATTAGTACATGTATCCTATACATGTATACATCATGTACCATATACATGAAATGCCATCAATATCTTCTCAGTATCATGTACTATAGAGAGTGTGTATCATATACACTATACTAAAAACCACATCATAAATATGGTTATCAAGTCAACACTTGACTTGATATTCCAGCTTTTAAACCGTCCAGTATAACAGTTGTCCGATTAAACACGTATATCCAATATACAAGTTTTATCGAACTCATGCATGTATCCCTATACGTACGTCACATCGCATTTTGCCCAGGCAGGCACTTTCGTTACGGGACTCTAAAGACCTGTCAATACACCAGCAGTAGGTTATACAGGATCGTATCCGGTTGAATCTGAAAAACTTTCAGATTCAACCCCTTTTCGGGTTAACCCACAAGTTCGTCAGTGGCACTAGCTGTACGTAATGGCTATCCAGGTATGAGCAAGATAAAGGCTGATCGACGAGCGAACTCATCCGGACCAAAAAAATCTATAAGTGACAGTCACCGTACAGTCCATTCTCTTCATCAAGGAGTATCACATACCGGGTCTGGAGAGTGGAATCTGTCAGACCCCAATAACCCGATAAGTCGTGCTGACAGAGAACTCATAACCAAAGATATACAACTAGTAACACTTACTAGTTTATCTCTACTACCGTGGCTATGGAGTTCTGGCTATAGTCGTGTCCTGCACAGTGCGATATCAACTCCCAATACCGGGAGTGACAAATTCTCTTAACCGCTCACTGCCTCCATGTGCTTCAGGACTGTATCCAACTAAAACCTATTTGCACGACTCAGTAGAGCCACGGTAGGGTAGTAATCTAAGTACAGTGGGAACACACACAAGACACCGTGGCGATTTCAGGTCTAAGGACTACCCTATACTCATGTCACCAGAGAACTTCTATCTGACATTGGTATAATATCATCTTGGAGTTCTCAGCGAGTCTGTCCGGTGTAACTCATCCAATGAGCACATGTATACAATCATCAGTATCAAACACAATTGTCTATAGGATCATCCATCGCCCTATACAGGGTCATGAAACGTATATACTAGTCTAAACTGGAGTACCAATGCCCAGTCTTGATACTCCTATGACTAGAGACATTTAAGGATGTGCTTATAAACTAACAGGCCCTACTAGTATGATCTGTATCATAATTCTGGTAGTCAAGCAAAGATTTTATGGGCTTTATCTCATGTATTAGTGATACGTGATAACTAGTAACACGTATACACATGACAGATAAAAAAAACCAGATAGCATACTATCATCTCGAGTGAGATTGTTCTCTGTATAGGTCTTCATGAATTCAATAATTGCATTCCTACAATTACAATAATTGCTTTGAGGGCACCATATCCAACACATTCGACTTCCTATGGCTAAGGAGCCTAGGGCTGAAGGAAGCAAAGAAAGTCGTTCAAGAAATACACGACGGACTTTGCGGCTCCCATCAGGCGGGTCCAAAGATGAAGTTGAAAATAAAAAGAATGGGCTACTATTAGCCCGCGATGATTCACAACCGACTCGAATATGCGAAGCAGTATCACTCATGCAAAATTCATGGGGACTTCATACATCAGCATCAAAATCCACTACATTCGACAGTGGCAAGTTGGTCGTTCGAGATGTGGGGAACGGATATAATCGACCCCATCAAACCGGCGTCATCCAAGGGACATCAGTTTATACTGGCAATGACCGATTACTTTTCTAAATGGGTAGAAGCAATACCACTAAGAGAGGTGAAGACGGAGAATATCCTTTACTTCTTCAAGACCTATGTCATCTACCAATTCGGGACTATGTGACGGATAATCTTGGATAATGGACTAGCTTATAGAAGTCATAAAATAAGTCGGTTCGCACAACAACACAAGATCGACTGGAATTACTAATTGGTCTATAATTCTCGGGCCAACGGTCTAGCTGAAACCTTCAACAAAAGCTTGACTAAGAATATAAAAAAACGGTGCCCAGAAACAGAAAAGACTGGCACGAAAGGCTGCATGAATCTCTTTGGGAATACCGAACAACGTTCAAGATGACCACAAATACAACACCATACGCATTGGTGTTTGGCGCTGAAGCGGTGCTTCTATTGGAGATAAAACTCCCTTCTCTACAAGTAGCGGTTCAATACGAGCTGACGGATGAAGAAAATACTCATCTTAGGATCGAGGAGCTCGATGCCCTCGACGAAACCCGCCTTATAGCTCAGCAAAATTTGGAAGCTTATAAGGCAAGGACATGGTCATATGAAAAACTGATCAGGCCGAGAACATTCGGCCAAGGCGAACTATTGCTGGTCGTCAAAACACCGATGATTCCCTATTGTGCGAAACGGGAAAAGTTCAAGCCAAATTATGAAGGCCCATACATCATAGACAAATTCTACCAAGGTGGAGCCTGCCTACTCATGGACATGCATTGCAAAAGGCCATTCCGGCCAATAAACGACCGATTCCCACGCTTGAAGAGTCATGACTTTGGTCAATGATAGATGACGACGCTCGCGTCCGCTCACTATCTTCCTGAGTCAGAACTCTGAAAATAGTATTTAAAAGATGTCCGTCCCAAAACATGGGAATACCACACCAAGAAGTCCTTAAACTAATATTGGACCGAAATTCCCTTAACTAGCGCGTTGCCCCAAATACGGTGATGCCGGACCGAGAAGTCCTTAAACCAATAATGGACCGAAATGTCCTTAAGCTAGAGCATCATCCCAAATACGGTGATACTGGACTGAGAAGTCCTTAAACTAAAAATGGACCGAAACGTTCTTAAACTAAAACTTCTCCCTAAATACGAGAATGTTGAACCGAAATGTTCCTAAACTAACAACGGGCCGAAATCTCCCTAAACTAACATGTTTAGCCCTACGGTGGATACTCATATTGATCACCGTATACAATCCACAGGCATAACAATTCACATCCCCTCCAGGTCCTATATGATACGTTCCTTCGCAGCGTATCGAAATCCACAGTTGCAAGTGCGATACCTTATTGGCCACCTAAAAAAAGGTATGTCCACAAGCAAAATGGGCACGGATGAAAACCCGAAAGGGTACCGTGAGTAAAAACAGCAGGACTACTGGCAAGCTAGTGAAAACCCAAAAGGGCGCAAATTCATCAAAAGAAAAAGAAAGATGCACTTGCGAAGCCCCCACGAATTTGTAAGGAGAAAACACCTGCGTGAGATCCTTACGACCTATAAAGGAGCAACACACTTAGAAATCCACACGATTTCTAAGGATAAAATGCACTTGCAAGATCCCGACGACTCGTAAGGAGAATATACCCTCTATAAGACCCTCACGGTTTATGAATTCAAAAACCTTAAGTTACAGGGATCTGAACCTGTTCTTAAGCCATCATAACCCCATAAATTTATGCGCTACAGGCGGTCTGATATTGACCCTTCTATATAATCCACGGGCGTAAATAAATGTATTCTAAATCAAGTCCCACCAATGGCGAGAAATATCCTCATATAGTGAACAACCACTTATATGTCCTCTCGACTTACTGCAACATTTTAGAAATATAAAATATTATTTTTGGAATTTAAATAATTAAATAATAAATATTCACGAAAACTATACGAGTATGGATTTGAGTTTCCGTAAAATGGTGTAATTATATACCTATATTTTGAAAAATATTGGAAATTAATATGAATTATTAATTATGAAGGCATTTATTGGATTTAGACATTTTATAAATTAGTATGCAATTATTTATGAACAAGTTTATGTTAAACTTGATTAGTGCATTACTAATTACGCATTAAGCCAATTCATTTTTGTTAACCATGTTTGATGTGCCATGACACATTTCATTGTTGCATGTTTGGTTGCATTTTGCTGTTGATATTTTGTTTTTAAAGAAAAAGGAAAAGGAAAAATGAGAGAAGAGAGAGAGAGGAGACATAGATGTGATTTGTATTTATGAGGAGAGAGAGGGGGGTGGGAGAGAGATCATGGCTACTAAACCCTTCTCCCTTCATTCTTTGTTTTCACATTATTCTTCATCTCCCTCATCCTCAAGCTCCTCCACCTCCACTACCACCCCCACAACATCCTCAAAACCACCTCCAAACCTCACACCACCTTCACAAAAAAATGTCCACAACCCCAACCTACACCCTATGGTGAGATCAAGTTGGAACTATGAGCACATTGGATCATCTAGGAATCTTCTTCAGTTGTTCCATGAGATAAAACCTTCACCTTCCTTCAAGTTATTAGGTTTCTTAACCTCCTATATGTGTTTAGAGCTCAAAGTGCAAGATTAGTGAACTTGGAAAATTCTAGAGTGAGGATTAGGGGGTAAAACTTATAGTGATGCTCAGTAGAGGGTTTAGGAAATGCTTACAAAACCTCTAATGATAAGTAAGGGTGATATAGTAGAGAAATTCTTGGATTCAATGAACTTAGATTTTTCTGACATCGGTTTTTGTTGCAATTGTGGTGATCAAAATGAATCTGCTATGACTCGAGAACTCTGAAAAATATTTTGCAAACACAGTGAGATGTGCATGTTATTATAAAGCAACCCTAAAAGCCTGAGACCCCCACTCCCCAATATGGCCGTCAATTTAATCTAAATGGCCGCAAATTGCAGCCTGATCTATGAGTTAGGGTTTTGGTTTGGTTCTATAGCTCTATCATCTGATATATAGGCCTATCCAATGTGCAAAATGTCGTAATTTCACCCTAGGTAAAATCCGGAAGTGTTTTTCTAAGTTTCAGATTTCGGTTTGTTAACTTGAGTTTCGGTATTTGAGTTTTGACTCGGTCGTTTGACTTTCGTACGTCAACGTCGGGAGTTTTTCGGACTTGATTTTGATTTCATTACAATATGTATTGATTTGTAGATACCTTCGGGTGGACTTCCGGAATGACGAAGGAGAACAAGACGTTCATCAACTTCAGCCAGAGCAAGGATAGTAAATGAGTAGATGTATATCTATGAGGGAAGTATGGTGGATGGCGTATAGCACCCCCACAACCATAATAATAAGAGAACAGTGATGTAGTCCATTTATATATATATATATATATATATATATATATATATATATATATATATATATATAAACACATACGCTTATGTACATACGGATATAACTTTAAGGAAAAGTACGAGATGATATGATGAGATGAGGACATGATGAAACGAGATGACATAAGTTGATATGTTTGATATGAGGATGTGAGGCGATATATATACACATATACATATGCTAAGATATGATATGCGATGATATATATATATATATGAGAATATGAGAGACGAGACTATAAATCCGTACTTTGATTGATGATATCGTACGATATATTATACCGTACGCGATATAATGTACAGGACGATAGATCCTTACCTTGATTGATGATACCGTACGTGATATGATATACCGGATGATTGATCCGCACTGTTGACTCGTGGATGGCGTACGATAGATTATACCGAATGTGATACTAAGAGGCTGGATCGCCAACTTATGTATCGTCTCGATTTGGAAAAATCTTTGCTTTCTAATCACCTTGGTAGATAATAGATTATATTTGAACCAAACCTATTTTCAAACTAGCGAATCGTTAGGTACTTTAAATGAAAACCTCAAGGGGCGCTAAGGATTTCTAAATGGTCTCTCTTTTTCAAAACACCGTAGCCCCAGTTTCAAAAACTACGATTCGTATTATTTAAACTATAACCATATGGTTCATGTGTAGTTACGTATTTTATACCGTTCATGTTTACGCTGTATTATTTCATCGCGACATGCGTACTACGTTCCCGGCACTCATCTTTATATTGCTTCGTCTGTTAGGACACACGCACCATTACCGATGATGCGTTTGTTGCACGTACATAGATTTTCCGGCTCATACACTCATCATCGGTAATTACCATGCCACTTACACATTAGAAAACTGCTATATCGTCGTATTGTTCTTAAATGTAGAATTATTGTCATTGTTCAGTACTTATTACCACACATGCTAATTTAGATATTGCACTTCCTTACTTGGTTACACGACATGTTTACATGAAAACACTTGCAATACTTTACAGTACTATTCTGTGCTTGCATTTACTCTACCTTTCTGGTTACATACATATGAGATTTTCTTTTCATGAGATCTCTTGATTTGAGAACCGCAGATACATTTTTAAAAGTCTTATGATTGTTTTTAAAACGTGGTTTCTCTTCATATGATATTTCGATGTCCACCATGAGTTTTCTCGGTTCTGAGTTATGTGTATACTCGATTCGAGAAGAGAGAAGGCACCGTCTGCGGGTACATGGTGGATCCGGTACGGTACCCTAGGGCAAGAAGATCGTATAGAGAGACGTTGAGCCAGGCAGGGGAGCACTACCAACCGGTGATAGTTTGGGCTCGACGGATATCCGGAGGATACGTATCGGAGTCGTGTGATCAGATGGATATGAGAGCCGATCAGATGAGACGACGCCCGTGATATAAGGATTTACGTGTCGATGCTGGACATAGGTTTTTATGATATTTTCGAGTGTCGGTGTTGGACACTCAGGTTTGATAATGATTTGATGTGTCGTTGATGGACTCACGTTGGATGATACATATGTATACATGCATATGATTAAGATGACTAGATCTATATACAGATACTGGCACGACATTGTTATTTTATACATATGTATACATGATCACCCTAGATACCACACAGTATTACCTTTATGTTACAGTATGACCTTGGAGATCATTCTACATTCGGTTTCTACCTGCTGATATTATCTACTCACGTGTTGGCAACTCACCCCCGTTGTGCCACAGTTCTCTTGCAGGATCGACCGCTCGGATCAGTAGCGGCTCGTTGGCACACAGCTTCCTTCTGGGTGAATTGCATTGGTAGGTGTGGTACACTTAGATCATGACCACATTTTGTATATATTATTTTCAGTTGTATCTAGTTAAAAGCTCCATCAACCAGTCTATGTATATTTATTAGACCTAGACACCAGACTTGTATATTCATTGAGACTTAGAGCGAGATGGGTGTATTGTTCTTTATTTTGAGCTTGATGATGTCTCGGTCTTATTTATTTCTTTTTGTTATTGATCTTCGCCTTGGGGCGTTTATATATATTTATTTCATAGTTATCATTCCGCCAATTGGCGAAGAGCTAGCTCCTACTTGGGGATGCCTATATTATTGCTGTGATGTATTGGTTTTGGATCAAAATTTACAAGGGGGGTATTGCCCAAATTTCAAATGACGAAAATATTTTCAAAGATAGTATAAAACCCACTTGCATTTTCATATAATATTACTTATACTGTTAAAAGAAGAATTTGAATTCATTATGCCGATATTTCAAAACTGCACCTCCATTATTTTCCGAAACAGGTTTAGATTTATGGGCTTCGGATATCTTAGGTTACGGAGGGGTCCTATAGACCCCTCGTGATTCAAGTGCCGGTCACGTGCTAATCCCGGGTCGTAACAAAGTTGGTATCAGAGCGTTAGGTTTAACCTTCGTTCGAGTCTAAGTTTGACTATGCAGAGTCTAGGGCGTATATATATTTTGGAACCTAAGCTTAACCTTACGGAACTTAGACTTGACTGAGGGGGTATTAGACCCAAATTTTTGTCGTGTAGGTTGACCTTGGTTGACGGAGTAGGTAACTTAAGTAGAGTGACGTACCATGTGTATGTTCTGCGGCATACTTACGATACGTTGCTCCGCTTAAGTGACCTTAGGATGTACATTTCTTGAGATCCGTTATTCTATTCTTTTCTATGATCTATCCTCGTCGATGGTTGCTTGAAGTTTCTGCCACCATTGCTAGGAGAGCAGAGAGAGATGCGTCTAGAGATGCGGTCAGAGCGAGCTCATCACGGATGAGGACTGACCATTATATTCTTCCGGTGATGTAGGAAAGTATCGATTTATTGTTTGCTAAGATTTCTCGTTTGAGATGAGCATTCGGGATCTGCACTAGATGATCGGGTCATTGATAGTGGCCAGCCAGATTATGAAGACTGTGACATACAATCTACCCCAGATATCGCGATGTTGTTTACCATGCAGACCGATGACCCAGCTGTTGCTGAGATTGACGGGATGTCGCCTCCAGAGTTTATAAAGACGAAGCCACAAGAGCTTATAGGCAGAGATGTGACAGAAGATCGCTAGTCCATCTTGAATAGAGTGACTAAGATAATTCGTCTATTTGGATGCCCTGACGTAGGTTCAGTTAAGTTGAATAATTCCAGTTTGAAGGATCTTGCTCAGACCTGGAGTGAATCGATCAAGAGAGGATATTTTGTTCGTTGGATGCTCCGATGCGAGACTAGTAAGTTGACTAGCTTCAGATAGAAGGGCCTCACCCAGACGTGTTGTGAATTGATCGAGAAAGGACGAATGAAGCATATTCTTCCGATGACTTGGACGAGTTCTAGAGGACGTAACTGTCCAGCTGCCTTCCACAGAGGGTTGAAGATAACGAATTCGTAGCTTCGAATCCTTGCGAGAGACTCCGGATTGACTGTAACCAAGAATGAATTACTGTATGTAGCCAACAAGATATGATTTCGAATTGGATGATAATGAAGAAAAGTGGAACAAGAGGTTCGTGCGAGATCTTAACGAGTTGTTCCTCCACGTTGATACCAGAGGCTTAATATGTACGCAGAGGTGTTGGATACGACTACAATTCTAGAGGAAATCGTGATGAGATCGTAGTTGTCCTAGAACAGAAGCGGACTAAGTAAAAAGGTGCCAGTCTTCGGGCAGTTCGGCAGAGGTGAGCTCGGATGAGACCATAGCAGGTTCTTTCCAGGATACCATAGTGATAAAGATTTGGACCCAGGATCGGTTGTATCGCCAGTATTCAGAGGGCCAGATGCAGCCATTAGTAACTTGCTACCTTGCGAGTGGTCAGGTTAATTGGCCAGGAGATGTTCAGAGAGACGTCAAAGCGGGACCGTTTCCGTCGCTACTACTAACCGGGCCATCAAGCAAAGAGATTGTGGGATTGGTGATCCACAGAGAAAACAAGGACCCAGAAACAGAGGACGCCAGACCGTGGGCAGGAGGCAAGTATATATTCTTGCTCAGCCAGCTTTGGGTGCGCCGGCATCTTTCGACATTAAAGGAGGTGTACCTTAATGTCTTTTTTTTTTATTTGCGTTTTAGTGATTCGATTATCACGCTTTTATCGTTTGGACCTTGAGTTTTGGTGATTTAGTTTCATGATGGAAGTTTTCGTGCACCGTAGCTGCACCTAGTGGATATTTTCCTCCGTGCACAGTTGTTGCATTTGATTTATGATTTGTGCATATCCATTGCACTTGATATCGATTTTGTGCATTTGCTGCACATATTTATGATTCTGTGTGTTTTGATATAGTCGATTTTGACTTCGTGCACGTTGTATGCAAACTTTGACTTATGCACTCGGTATAGTTCACATGTACTTACAGTGCATTGATATGGGTTGTGCATGCAGTTGCACACGTTTATGATTTTATACACCTCGTTATACTCGATTTTGATCGCATGCATGTTGTATACCGTGGATTTCGAATTCATACACTCGATTTTTTTCTATAAGCTTTTGATATATTGACGAGTTTTCGGGCACCTAGTGCACCTGATATTTGTCTTCGTGCACTCTATTGCACTAGATATTTTGTGCGGACCTGACGCGCTTGATTTAGATTTTCGCGCACACTTGGCACACCGGATGCACTTGATCAATATTTTTCATGCATATTAGTTGCACTTGATTGAGATTTCCATGCGTTCTAGATACACTTGATGTTGTTGTTATGCACGCCCGTTGCACTTGACAGATAATTTCGTGCACACCTGTTGCACTTAGTTTTTGCTATTGTGCACATTCGTGGCACTTGTATTTGACTTTGATTTCCGTGTGCACCGGACGAACATGATAGTTGGATACATTTATTAAGATTGATTTCTTTCTGAGCATCATGTTTTTATGATATATGCTATATTATATAGTAACCGAGTAGAACTGGTCTAAGAACAATATCTGAGTATTTTGCATGCATCGATATTTACCGAAGAGGTTTTCAAAAAAGAGCTATAGTCTCACTATTTTCCTACGTGTTCACGAGTGACATTAATTTTTACAAGGAAAACCTTTTGAGATATTTCAAAAAGGTGGGACGCATATCTTGAGCATAACATATATAGACATATATCCATTTCTTTACAAAATGAGTGTTCGCCAGTTGTGCCGTGAGTTACGCATCGCACGGCAATTTAGAAAGGATTTTTCATGTATTTTTTATTCAGTATTTAGACGGTTTTACAGGGATGTTTACTATATACGTATTATAGTCTTGAGTATACGATACTCGAATTAAACAGTAGATTTTGAACTTGCATATGCATCATAGCTTTTATGATTGGCTTGACATTTGGCGGAGTTTGATTATTGAAATCTGCACCGATTTCATGCGCACATGATGCGCTGTGATATTTTTGCGTATTCCATGATTTCGAAGCCCCGTTGATTTGACTGATTTACTAAAAAAAATTAATATTTGGGGGGTTTAAATTTAAATTTGGGGACCGAATTTATTTAAGGGGGAAGATTGTAACACTTCAGAAATATAAAATACTATTTTTGGAATTTAAACAATAAAATAATAAATTTCACGAAAACTATAGGAGTATAGATTTGAGTTTCCCTAAAATGGTATAATTATATATCTATATTTTTGGAAAATATTGGAAATTAATATGAATTATTAATTATGAAGGCATTTATTGGATTTGGACATTTTATAAATTATTATGTAATTATTTATATACAAGATTATGTTAAACTTGATTGGTGCATTACTAATTACGCATTAAGCCAATCCATTTTTGTGAAGCATGTTTGATGTTCCATGACACATTTCATTGTTGCATGTTTGGTTGCATTTTGTTGTTGATATCTTGTTTATAAAGAAAAAGAGAAGAAAAAGAAAAAAGAAAAATGGGAGAAGAGAGAGAAGAGACATAAATGTGATTTGTATTTATGAGGGGAGAGAGAGAGAGAGAGAAGGGGAGAGAGAGATCATGGCTACTAGACCCTTTTCCCTTCGTTCTTTTTCCTCACCACATTCTTCATCTCCCTCATCCTCAAGCTCCTCCACCTCCACTTCCAGCCCACAACACCCTCAAAACCACCTCCAAACCTCATATCACTTTCACAAAAAATATCCACAACCCTATCCTATACCCCATGGTGAGATCAAGTTGGAACTTTGAGCACATTGGATCATCTTGGAATCTTTTTCAGTTGCTCCATGAGATAAAACCTTCACTCTCCTTCAAGTTATTAGGTTTCTTAACCACCTACATGTGTTTAGAGCTCAAAAGTGCAAGATTAGTGAACTTGGAAAATTCTAGAGTGGGGATTAGGAGGTAAAACTTATAGTGATGCTTACTAGAGGGTTTAGGGAGTACTTACAAGACCTCTAGTGATAAGTAAGGGTGATATAGTAGAGAAATTCTTGGATTCAACGAACTTAGATTTTTCCGACATCGGTTTTTGTTGCAATTTTGGTGATCAAATTGAATCTGCTATGACTCGAGAACTCTAAAAAATATTTTCCAAAATACAGTGATATGTGCAGGCTATTATAAAGCTACCTTAAAAGCTCGAGACCCCCACTCCCCAACTTGGCCGCCAATTTAATCTAAATGGCCGCAAATTATGGCCTGATCTGTGCGTTAGGGTTTGGGTTTGGTTATATAGCTCTATCATCTGATATATAGGCCTATCCAATGTGCAGAATGTTCTAATTTCACCCTAGGTAAAATCTGGGAGTATTTTTCTAAGTTTCGGATTTCGGTTTATGACTTTTGTTAACTTGAGTTTTGGTATTTGAGTTTTGACTCGGTCGTTTCACGTTCGTACGTCAACGTCGGGAATTGTTTGGTTGTTCTTGCGTGCGTGGACCATAGGTTCTAACCTATATACATTTTACTTGCCGTATCGATTTTCGGACTTGATTTTGATTTCATTACGATATGCATTGATTTATAGGTATCTTCGCATGGAATTCCAGGACGACGTAGGAGAACAAGACGTTCATCGACTTCGGCCAGAGCGATGATAGTAGGTGAGTAGATGTATATCTACGGAAGAAGTTGGGTGGATGGCGTATAACACCCCCGCAACCATAGTAATAGAAGAACAGTGATATAGTGTGTGTGTGTGTGTGTGTGTGTGTGTGTGTGTGTGTGTGTGTGTGTATATATATATATATAAACTTATGCATATGTACATGCGGATATAACCATAAGGATAAGTACGAGTTGATATGATGAGATGAGGACATGATGAAACGAGATGACATGAGTCGATATGTTTGATATGAGGATGCGAGGTGATATATATACACATATACATATGCTAAGATATGATATGAGATATATATATATATATATATATATATATATGAGAATATGAGATACGAGACCATAGATCCGTACTTTGATTGATGATACCGTAAGATGGATTATACCGTACGCGATATAATGTACAGGACGATAGATCCTTACCTTGATTAATGATACCATATGATGGATTATACCGTACATGATATGATATTCCGGATGATTGATCTGCACTCTTAACTCGAGGATGACGTACGATGGATTATACCGAATGTAATACTATGAGGCTGGATCGCCGACTTATGGATTGTCTCGATTTGGAAAAAGCATTGCTTTCTAATCACCTTGGTAGATAATAGATTATATTTTAACCATACCCATTTTCAAACTAACGAATCCTTAGATACTTTAAATGGCAACCTCAAAGGACGCTACGGATTTTCAAATGGTATCTCTTTTTCAAACACCGTAGCCCCAGTTTCAAAAACTATGATTCGTATTATTTAAACTATAACCGTATGGTTCATGTGTAGTTACGTATTTTATACCGTTCATATTTACGCTGTATTATTTCCTCGCAACATATGTACTACGTTCCCGGCACTTATCTTTATAATGCTTCGTCTGCTAGGACACACGCACCATTACCGATGATGCGCATGTTTCACGTACACAGATTTGACGGCTCACACACTCATCATCGGTAATTGCCATGCCACTTACACATTAGAAAACTGCTATATTGCCGTATTGTTCTTAACTGTAAAATTATAGTCATTGTTCAGTACTTATTACCGCACATGCTAGTTTAGATATTGCACTTCCTTATCTGTTTACACGACATGTTTACATGAAAACACTTGAAATACTTTACAGTATTGTTCCGTGCTTGCATTTTCTATACCTTTATGGTTACATACATATGAGATTCTGTTTTCATGAGATCTCTGGATTTGAGAACCGTAGATACAGTTTTGAAAGTCTTATGAATGTTTTTAAAACATGGTTTCTCTTGATATGATATTTCAATGTCCACCGTGAGTTTTCTCGATTCTGAGTTATGTGTATACCCGATTCGAGGAGAAAGGAGGCACCGTCTGAGGGTACATGGTGGACCCAGTACGGTATCCCAGGGCAAGAAGATCGTATAGAGAGACATTGAGCTCAGCAGGGGAGCACTACCGACCGGTGATAGTTTGGGCTCGGTGGATATCCGGAGGATACCGACCGGAGTCGTGTGATCAGATGGATATAAGGGTCGATATGATGAGACGGCGCCCGAGATATGAGGATTTACGTGTTGATGCTGGACACGGGTTTTTATGATATTTTTGAGTGTTGATACGGGACACTTAGGTTTGATGATGATTTGATGTGTCGTTGATGGACCCACGTTGGATGATACACATGTATACAAGCATATGATTCAGATGACTTGATACTATATACAGATACTGGCACGACATTGTTATTTTATACATATGTATACACGATCTCCCTAGATACCACACAATATTACCTTTATGTTATAGTATGACCTAGGAGATCGTTATACATTCGATTTCTACCTGCCGATATTTTTTACTAATGAGTAGGCAACTCACCCACGTTGTGTCACAGTTTTCTTGCAGAATCGACCACTCGGATCAGTAGCGGCTTGTTGGCATACAGCTTCCTTCTGGGTTAATTTCATTGGTAGGTGTGGTACACTTGGATCGTGACCACCTTTTGTATATATTATTTTCAGTTGTATCTAGTTAAAAGCTCCATCAACCAGTCTATGTATATTTGGTAGACCTAAACACCAAACTTGTATATTCTTTGAGACTTAGAGCGAGATGGGTATATTATTCTTTATTTTGAGCTTGATGATATCTTGGTCTTCTTTATTTTCTTTCTATGATTGTTCTTCGCCTTGGGGCGTCGTATATATATTTATTGCGTTGTTATGTGTCCGCCAATTGGCGAGGAGCTAGCTCCCGCTTTTCATATTCTGGATTTCATGCCTAACAATGCAAATTTTACATTTAGGTCACAACCATGAGAACACTTTTCAAAGAAAGTCGAGTAATTCAACAAGATTCCCGATTCCGTCCGAGGCCGAAATGTTAAACATGCATGCAACTAGATATATTCCAATTATTGTATCCCATCACATGATATCCGAACGGCGTTAAACTTTTCGATCGATTCATCAAAGTCCCACAATTTCCCGACAGCTCAACACTTGAGCACAATTTTAATAATACTCGGAACATGCCACAGTACCTATGGACCAACCGTAGAAGGGCAAACCCAAGGCTCATTAATGGCACCACAGAATTGCTACAAACCCTAAGGTTCAAAGCGATTCCATGGTCATTATTTCGAGTTAGGGTTTCATTCTTCTAGAGGGTCCACAGAATTACTTGCATGTTTTTCTGAATACGTTAAACTTGGAAAAATGGGTTTTTTATATTCGGTCGAACTTTTTAACTTCACCTAGAAAACTTGTGAAAACCCAAAACAGTTAAAATTACGACTACGAAACACTCTGAGTTGCCTTGCAGTAAGTTAACATCAAATGAAAAATTAGCAAAAACAAACAACACCTGAAACACCAAAACCCAGAGACCAAACCGCAAAAAAAATTTGAACCCAAAATACCCCTACAGGGCCGGCCTGCTCGGATTTTCCTTGTGTGTGCTCGGCCAAAATACGGCCGTTTGGGTTCAAACTTCATCTGAGTTCATCTAATGTCCCATATATTATTCTGTACTTGTTTGAAAAATTTTTAGGGGTCATTTAAAATTCGACAGAAACTGGGTCTCGATGTTTCACGTTTCGGAGTTGTTTCGGTTTCGTAATCTAGCACACACCGTATAATACTCTAGCCCGGATCTGATACCACTATTGGGATTCCTTAGCATCCTACTGGGTTTTCACAGCAACTACCATGCCAATTTCAAAAAATCTAATGTGCTAACGAACCCTAACCTAGGATCTAGCTAGAGTAAATAAATAAAACCAAACATGTAATCAACCATTACACTAAGTGAACGAGGAATACAACCTTTGTAGACCGGTCCTTCACTTCTAAAGCTTCGTGTTGACATCCCTTCGCTGCGATCATGGATCTCCCGAACTCTAGTATGGGTTCCCTCAGAGAAATGAACAAGCTTACTCGTAGTCTTCGAGGCCGAAGATGATCTACGTCGAGGAGACTCAAACCCAAGCTATCTTTTCACTAGGTCAAGAACTTTGTAAAGAGAACACCCTTTACTACCCAAGCAAGTGTATAGGATGATGAAGTAGGAAGTGGGCTCACTTTAGATTTTATTTTCTCACAATATTTCTTCATGTTTCATGGAGCTAGTAAGCTTGAAGAAGGAAGGAGATGAAGAAAGCAACCATGAAAAATGAAGAATGAAAACTAATGAGGTGAGAATAGCAACTATGGGTGAATTAGTGTCATATACTAACCATTGTAGAGACTAAACCATGGCTAATTAAAATGGTTGGTTAATAAATATCTTAAGTGAGACAAAACAAGTGGACTTTGTCAAAGATGCTTCAAGCTTCTCCAAGATTCCAAGCATGACAAAATCCTCACTAATTTTGAATTATTAAGATAAATAAAAACCTTCACATTTTAATTATCATGGTGTAAGTCACACACACACACCCATACTTGCATATATCATCAAGCATGATACAAACTATGTACATAAGTATATATCACATATACACTTAATGCACAAATAAAGTGAGAAAAGAAATCTTAAGTGAGCTAATACTAGTTAATGTAAATTAATATATCACATATATAATTATACATTAGATTATCAAATCAACACTTGATTTAATAATCCGACTATATCACATATAACCGACTAATATCATGTGTATCAATTTATCGAATCAACACTTGATTCGATAACCCGGCTATATCACATGTAACCGATCGATACAAATAAATCGCAAGAATAAAATACGGTATCTCATACACGTATTAATCTCGGTCTCACACATATCTCATATGTGCTCCTACTCCATTTCGCCTGAGCCAGGAAACCTCTGTATTGGACTCTAAAGACTCGTCAATACGCCGGCGGTAGGTGATGATCATATCAAACACCTACAAGCCACGAGAGGCATGCTAAACGTAACGGCCAACCGGGTATTGAATGATCAGAAGATCAACAAGCATGCCTGCTCATACTCCTGCGAATCCAATCAGTAACACTTACCGTACAGTCCGGTCTCTTCGTCTGATATGTTGCATATCTCGTCTAGGGGTGGTAAACGTCAGACCCCAGTAAATCGATAAGTCATGCCGATGTGAGGCTCATAACGGGTCGAGAAACTACTGGTAACACTTACCAGTAAATCTCTGAAACGGCCCTGGCCAGGGACTTCTTGTTATAGCTAATCGAGCACAGCGCAACATCAACCCCCAATACCAGGAGAGACGAATCCCCTCCTATCGCTCATTGCCTCCATGTGACTTAGGACTGTACCCCAAAACCACCATTTTGCACGTTCTCATGAACGTGGTAAGGTGGAAATCAAAGCACAGTGGGAATCACACAAGACTCTATGACGATCTCGGGTCGATAGACTAACCTGTACCAGTGTCACCAGAGAACTGCGATCTGACGTAAGGTATAATACCATCTGGGAGTTCTCGGTGAGTCCGTCCAGTGTACCCAGTCTCCACTGAGCACCCGTATATCATCTCTAATGTCAAACACCAATGGATTTGGGATCATCCATCGCCCATCTACATGGATCGAGAAGCTATACGCTAGTCTAGTCTGTTATATCGATGCCCCATCTCGATACACCCACGACTAGGGACATTAAAGGATGTACTCACAGACTGCCTTTGTCCCACTAGTATGATCTCCATCATAATCTAGGTAGTCAAGTACGCATCTTAAGGGCTTTACCAACATGTAACAGAGAGACAATCAGTGTACATGTTAAGATAAAGAGTAACCAGATAGCATACTATCATGTCGAGCAAGAAAGTCCTCCCTATATATGTCCAAGCATCCACTACAATGTACATCTCATGTACAGTAATGGCCTCTAGGGCATACATATAACTAACAATCTCCCACTTGCACTAGGGCCATCACATAGCAGTGGTTGCAGTATCTCATACTCAACCGTCCCATAAAAGTCTCTCTCTCGGAAAAGTCCTTTGTGAGTGGATCGGCCGTTTTTTCCTCTGAGTCTGTTCTCCTAACATCGATCCCTTGGAGATCAACCATCTTCATGATCAGGTGATACTGCCTTAGAATATGTCTGGATCACTGATAGGACGGGGGTTCCTAGGCCTAAGCCACAACTCTATTGACACACAATGGTAGGAACGAAGTTCATCTCATGAACTAATATATACCCAGACTTCCTCTTTGGTAGCATCTTAGGTAGCGATGTATTCAGCCTTTATCATCTAGTTTGCCACGGAATCTAGCTTGGAACTCTTCCAACATACCGTCCCTCCACTGAGGGTAAAGACAATGCCTGTGACTGACATTCAGTCGACCTTACCACCCTGGAAGCTATCCAGTGATTCTCCCCAGGATCGATTGATACCATCTCACTACACCTAGTGAGAATCCTAAAATCCACTTAGATCTATCTCATAGATCCAAAACCCAGGATTTAGGAGGTATCACCTTGATTCTATATGGAGAATCCTTGTGATAAGAGGAGATTGACCGAGCATAGCATAAGAAACTCCTTTCCTATCAAGAGTATGTTATCCACGTACGATACGAAGAAGACCACCTTACACTCTACTACCTTTTTGTTTATATAAGGTTCATCTACCATTTTGATGAATTCAAACTCTTTGACTACCACATCAAAACAGATGTTCCAACTCTACGATGCCTGCTTTAACCCGTAAAGCAACTTGCCCACGTTTCCGCTGCTCTCACTATCTATGAAGCTCTCTGGCTGTGTACTTATAGACGCTCTCTTCTAAATCAATATTTAAAAAAGTAGTCATGACACCCAACTACCAGATATCATAGTCATGGTATGTAGCAATAGCAAGTAGGATCCGGATGGACTTAAACATAAGCACTGGAGAAAAGGTTTCATCATAATCCATACATGGTCAATGACGAGTACCTTTTACAACTAGTCTAGCTTTGAAAGTCTCAACTTTTCCATGTACACCAAGTAATCTTCTCAAGATATACTTGCTCCTGATGGGGATTTAACTTTTCAGATAAAGCAACCAAAGTCCATACTTTGTTGGTGTATATGGATTCCATCTCAGATCGCTTAGCATCTAGCCATTCTTACAGAGTCCCCACTCTTGATGGCCTGCTAGAAACTAGTTGGGTCATCAACTCATGATGCAATCCTCGCTTCCACTGTCATAGAGAAAACCGAAGTATCTCTCAGGTGGATGAGGAACCCTACTAGATCGGCGGAGAGGCCGAGATTCGTCGGGAGCTATTGAATCCTCCGGTTTTACCAAATCGTCAGCTGTAGTTTGTATAACTGGAACTCCTTCCAGTTCTACCTCATGACCACAAATTTCTTCACAATAAATTCCTTTTCTAAAAAGGTGGCATGTGATTTAAATGATTTAACGTGCTTGCGCTTTTAAAAGATGAATCAAAAATATTTCTAAACCGCAATCAAGAACGGCGTTGCTTGGTAGCTAGCTGGTGAGTACGGGTCGGTCCACAGGGATTTTGTGAATTTCCTAATCGCTCTTACGAGTTAATTCCGATGGGTGTCGGATCTTATTGATTAAAACTAAAAACTAAATCTATCTAGATCTAAATCTTGCTAGGGTTAGGTTTATGGTAGGTTTGGAAATGTAAATAAATCTCACCGCTTTCTATACCCAAATTAAGATCTATGAGGTGTTATGGTAATTATTAATAAAGGGGATTAGAACCATTCGGGAAGATGTTTCTTCCTCTAGGTTCTTGTCCTTCCTTTATCAATCCTTACCCTAACCTCCATGGAAAACACTTTTAACCGGGCCTTTATACTACGGTATCACCGCTACCTCGAGGGATAGGGTGCCGTAGGGAGCGGTGTGCATGTATGCATGGAGTCCTATTACAAAAGTGTGATGGGCAAGAAAGGGATGAGAGATCTCATCTCTCAAAAGCCTTCCCCAAAACTAACCCTAACAAGCGAGGAGACTACTCGCTCATTAGGGAATTGAAGAACATTCTATCTATTTAACTAGGGCAAGGAATTAAAATCTTTACTAGGGCAATTAAATAAAACTACTTACTTTACAGATGGTTCTCTCCAAACATTTACACAAGACTTGTCAGATCTGAATAGATGATATGAAAAGAGGTATCGATGCTCTCCAAAAGAATTCTGAATTTTATTAATGAAAGGAGGCATAACCTAATACAAGATCTAGGATTCCTATTTATAGAGGATAGAAACCCTAGGGTTACAATTGACTCGCATATCTGCTTTTACAAAAATACCCTCTAAGAAAAAGACCTAGTCAACGCTCCGCACACTGCCAATCTTTTAGAAATTTTTCTGCCACTACGGGCTCCGCACGGCCGCGGAACCGCGGCCGCAGGCCAGCTTTGGCCGCGGTTCCGTGGCCAAATAAGAGGCTCCTTTGCTAAAATTTGGTATTCTGCTTTGTGTTGACTTTTTCTTCCTGTTTCTTTTGTTCTTTTCTCAGGTTGGCTTCTAGGTTTCTTCCAGATTCCATAATGAATAATTGTAGTGGACTTTTACCGTTGCTTCGTGATGAAGTCTTGAACCTTGCGCTGCCTTGTATTTTGTGAACTGATCTTCGTGTAGGCTTTATCAAGATTCTCTGTTTGTTAGTCGAAGTCTCACTTTTGTATCGTCTTTTGTCTTTTTCACTGTTTTTATTCCAAGAATCTGTAACCTGCAACTAATTAACAGACATGGGTCAAAAGCACCTGTTTATTTGTAAAATGACTAGGAATGGGGAATATAATAATGCAATATTATGATATGAACAAATACCCCCAAACTTATCTTTTTCTCGTCCTCGAGCAAACCTAGTTTTATTCTCAACAAAAACCTAACCTCACTTTCGCAGGGAAACGCGATTGCACTGAGCTCGTGCAACAAGCCGTTAAACCTCTAGGTGTCCCTAGTAGGGGGAGTGTTGTCTCCTGAGGGTTTTCAGCGGATACTATCCACAAAATCCTATCAATACGGCCCATTGACTTTTATTCTCCAATTAGGTTTTCTAACAAGAACTCTATTATCTTCGACTCATAAATCATCCACCCATATTCTTCACGCTTCCTTATCATTTAACTTAAGATTATATATGTTCTGCAGACCTACTTAGCCTTCGGCATCTTTTTAAGTTTTCCTTCTAGGGTTCTATCTCAACTTAGGAATTTTTATCATCTCTATTAAAGATATAAGTCCTATTCTTCATTCCTATCTCTTATCTAAACCCCAATCACATACCCCCACGCGTGTGTAAATATCACCCCTACACTTGGAAATTCAAATCACGCAATCATACTCTTGTCCGTTGTCCAAAGCACTTCTTAATAGGTGAATTTTTAGATGAATTTTGCTCGCACATCCTTCTTGCGACCGTTAATACTTCTTGAGGTACCAACAACCGATTACAAGATGTGTTTGCACATTAAAGTGCAATTCCTAGTCTTGCAACACCTAAGGCTTTAGCAGTGACTCCCAAACCAGTTGGTCTAAGGCACTAGGTGATGAAGCACCCTCGCTAAATATTTTTCTATTTTTGCAGCCTTAAGTAATCACAAAAACCAGTGTTCATTTTTATTTTATCTCTTTATTCACACTTGAATTTTTATTTATTTTTCTTCGTACTAAGGACTTAAGACAAGAGCATTTCAAGGTCTCTCCTACTATTCCAAGTTTCAAGGTTCGTGTTTGTGCAATTTATAGGGTATACATTTTCAGAATTTAGACTTAAGCTAGGAATTATTTTTCAAACTTATACTTTAATAAAAATATCAATACTCTTCCCTTGTTTTAACTTAGCCCAAGAAGTCAACTCGAAATTTGCCTATTTCTAAATAAACTAGAAAGACATATACTTTCTACCGTTAAACTTTAAGAAAGGTTATTTTTAGGGTTTTTAATTTACTAAGTCTAGATCTAGTTGTTCCTAGCTAGTTAACCTATTTGTCAAACTCAAGTCAAATATGGCCAAAATTGAATACTTTAATTTTTATAAATTTTTGAAATTTTTTATGGGTTTTAAAAATAAGTATGCAAATGCAAAAATATACACATGAATACGAAGGATGAAGGCTTACCGAGCATACCCCCAAACTTAACTTTGACAGTGTCCTCACTGTCATGCTACACCAAGAGGGTTGAGAATGTCGGAACTCCCCTGTTTATTTATTTATAATTTTTTTTTATTGTTAAAAGAAAAAACAAAATAATTTACAACAAGGTTCCCCCCAAACTAAACAAGGTCTTACACAGGCCAAAGGTTAGCACCAACCATTCAAAAATCTTATCGTGGTAATGGTAGGGTTGGTGAAAGAATGGAGTGGAGAGAAAAGAAATGAGAAGCACACGAGACCGCGTGGAAATAGAAACGGTATACGGTCTCGGTAGAGGAGGAGAATGGCGGAAGAGAGAAAGAAGTGTGGTACGATCTTGAGGGTGTAAATCGAGTGAATAAATTAGCGCAATTTGTGACGACCGATGTGTTAAAATCGATTGTGCCAATTTATCAACCCGTCGAGAAATGGGGTCAAATCCCTCAAGATTCGCAAGAAAACATGGGTACGTCGAACTTGGTAAACCCTCTATTGAAAATGGAAACGCGACGGAGTTTTGCGTGGTCGAAACGATAGGAAGGACGAAAGGGAGTGATTTAGGGATAGTCTTAATCTCACCTAAGTAATCTGTCTCGAACTTGAAGGATTCCATCAATGGTTCAAAATGACTGTAAGCAACTGAGTCTGATGGTTCAACTAACTCATCTGAAAATTAAAGGACTCAAACTCAGGAGGTGAGTTTTCAACATCGTCCGAAAAAGTGAAACACTCGTAATCATTATCGTCTGTGAGAACTGTGTCAGATTCAAAGAGAAATTTTTCAAGCTCACAGTCTTCAAGCATGATATTTTGCGTGGTCGGAACGATGGAAAGGAAGGATGGTGATTTAGGAAGTATAACAGTTAAAGGTTCTGGAGGATGAATTGGAAAATCAGACACATCAAACAAAAATGGTTCATCCTCAATACTATTCTCATAATTCTCCTCAATACTATTCTCATAATTCTCCTCAAAATTTAGCCTATCCATGCCATTATCATCAAAATCAAGACGCATATGAGGTTCGGGAGAAACAATTAATGACTCGGGATGATGAATTGGAGATAAAATTTCAGTCAAATTTACGGGTTCATCATCCAAAATATTCCCGGCGTCTATATCCTCAATCAAGTGAAAATCTATTTTTTCGGACACC
The DNA here is from genome assembly GCA_030015575.1 of Agapanthus africanus. Lineage (NCBI taxonomy): Eukaryota > Viridiplantae > Streptophyta > Magnoliopsida > Asparagales > Amaryllidaceae > Agapanthus > Agapanthus africanus. Next base: position 192,745,317 of record CM057339.1, on the reverse strand, counting down.
TCATCAAAAGCATGGATATTTATCAATTCAGGTTCTAGATTGGAGGTGTAAAGTTCCAAAGGATTGGTGACAGTTTCACTCGAAAGGGGCTCTTCACAATCTGGCAAATCAAGCACTACAAAGTCACACAACTCATCATTTTGGGCACTTGTTTGAAAACTGGAGTTGTTGAATTCAATTGGAAGGGTGCACATCTCACTCTCACCACTCAAATTATCAATCTGTCCAACCGCCCCATCATACATTGGAATTTTTGGAGCTAGTTGGAAACTAGCTACCGGTTCACTAGGTTGCATAAGGGCGGCCATGGACGCATCCACATTCCTCATCATTTTGTTTGTTGATAAAATATAAGCTTCCAACGACTGTTCCAAACTAGACATGGGTTGTGAAGGAGTTTCGGTAAAAGATTCAAAATTGTTTGGATACGTGAAACTCTCAAATGGCTGTGTAGAAGCAATGTCTAGTGAAGGTGGGAAAGTCGGGTAGGACTGGTAGGAATTGGATGGTTGGACAGGAATAGGGTCAATATTTGGATTAAAAGGTGAATGGTCTTGTTGATCCCTAGAACTGGATGTGTTGAGTGGAGTGAAAGATTGGCTACGAGATTGTTCAATATGCTTCGCTATAGATATGGTTTTAGGAGTGACAATAGGACTCGAAAAAGTGATATCAACATAAGAAGGTGGTGAAGGTTGACACGGTTGATACAAAGTGGATTGCAAAGTCGAACTGTTTCTCCTAGACGCTTCTATTTGATCTTTCAAAGAAATTTTGGGCATGGAGGGATCGTTCTTAAATCGACCGAAACAATTCACGTACGAAGCAAAGTTTGGTTCAGGGTACCAAAGTTCGGCAAGAGATTTGTGAGGTGGGGTACCCATGATGTAAGAAAGGAGAAGAAAAAGAGTATGGGGTGCACGGATTTCTTAGCGACAAAATTTGCAAGTTTTTATAAAATTTTCCTCTCTTTTTTTTTATGTGGTGCTTTTTGCAAAAATTTCCGATAAAGGGATTAAACACACTTTCAATCAACCACAAATGCACAATCAGGCCTAGATCTAGGGTCACCTAGGTCAGCTAGACAGCTCCTAACTGTTCCAAAGGGCTAGAAATAGGACCTCAAACCGCCTCTTCACCGCCAATTGCGGCCAGGTAAGTGCCAGGTGAGTGGGAGGCTCTCCACTACAAGTAGTGGCCATAATTAAGTAACCACTCGCCTTAGACACACTTGCCTAGACACCGCAAAGTCAGGTTAGGATCAACGGCCGATGCCTACAACTAGTTCTCTGTCCTATTGAGCGCGATGTCCTTAGGGCTGAATCTAATCTTTTTTAATTAAAAGATGGTGAATGCATATGCCTTTTGTGATTTTTGGGGTCCTGGGAAGGGTGATGAAATCCCCACCCAATCTGGATTGGTCTCAAGCCCCTTAAAGTCCGATTAAAAATATGCAAAACCGTAACAACCACTTGCAATCAAATTTTTTTATTTAAGTGCGGCGCAAAGAATCCTGCACAAGATTTGTTATTGGAAGGGGGAAGATTTTTTAAGCACAAGGAATCCTGCAGGCAAATTTTCAGAAGATATATCGGGATTTGCAGAGGAGAGAAAGAAAACTTACAGTGAAATTTTTTTTCGCCGCGCTTCCGCCGCCAAAGTGGTGCTAGCGCCGCGGTTCCGCGGCCTTTTTTTTCCAAGCCCTGAATCGACCAGGGCGCAGCGGTTCCGCGGTCAGAAGGCGCTCCACGCGGCGGTTCCGCGATCCCCTGTTCTGTTCGAGTCCCGAGATTTTTTCTGCTTCTCTGTTTTGATTTTCCCCTATTTTTCAGATCTTCGGTTTTCTGTTTTTATTTCTGGAATTTTCCAGATCTGAATTTGATTGTAGATCCTGCAAAATTCAAACAAGAATACCCTTCACAAAATACAAAATGATAAATTTTTATATTTTTTTCCAGTTTTTTATGATTTTTCAATTTTAGATTAACCCGAAATTGCAAAAAGGAAATAACAAGCCATCCCCGGCAACGACGCCATTTGATTTAAATGATTTAACGTGCTTGCGCTTTTAAAATATGAATCAAAAATATTTCTAAACCGCAATCAAGAACGGCGTCGCTTGGTAGCTAGCCAGTGAGTATGGGTCGGTCCACAGGGATTTTGTGAATTTCCTAATCGCTCTTACGAGTTAATTCCGATGGGTGTCGGATCTTATTGATTAAATCTAAAAACTAAATCTATCTAGATCTAAATCTTGCTAGGGTTAGGTTTAGGGTAGGTTTGGAAATGTAAATAAATCTCACCGCTTTCTATACCCAAATTAAGATCTATGAGGTGTTATGGTAATTATTAATAAAGGGGATTAGAACCATTCGGGAAGATGTTTCTTCCTCTAGGTTCTTATCCTTCCTTTATCAATCCTTACCCTAACCTCCATAGAAAACACGCTCAACCGGGCCTTTATACTACGGTATCACCGTTACCTCGAGGGATAGGGTGCCGTAGGGAGCGGTGTGTACATGTATGCATGGAGTCCTATTAAAAAAGTGTGATGGGCAAGAAAGGGATGAGAGATCTCATCTCTCAAAAGACTTCCCCAAAGCTAATCCTAACAAGCGAGGAGACTACTCGCTCATTATGGAATTGAAGAACATTATATCTATTTAACTAGAGCAAGAAATTAAAATCTATACTAGGGCAATTAAATAAAACTACTTACTTTACAGATAGCTCTCTCCAAACATTTACACAAGACTTGTCAGATCTGAATAGATGATATGAAAAGTGGCATCGATACTCTCCAAAAGAATTCTGAATTTTATTAATGAAACGAGGCATAACCTAATACAAGATCTAGGGTTCCTATTTACAGAGGATAGAAACCCTAGGGTTACAATTGACTCGCATATCTGCTTTTACAAAAATACCCCCTAAGAAAAAGACCTAGTCAACGCTCCGTGCACTGCCAATCTTTTGGAAATTTTTCTGCCACTACGGGCTCCGCACGGCCGCGGAACCGCGGCCGCAGGCCAGGTTTGGCCGCGGTTCCGCGGCCAAATAAGAGGCTCCTTAGCTGAAATTTGGTATTCTGCTTTGTGTTGACTTTTTCTTCCTGTTTCTTTTGTTCATTTCTCAGGTTGGCTTCTAGGTTTCTTCCAGATTCCATAATGAATAATTGTAGTGGACTTTTACCGTTGCTTCGTGGCGAAGTCTTGAACCTTGCGCTGCCTTGTATTTTGTGAACTGATCTTCGTGTAGGCTTTATCAAGATTCTCTGTTTGTTGGTCGAAGTCTCACTTTTGTATCGTCTTTTGTCTTTTTTACTGTTTTTATTCCAAGAACCTGTAACCTGCAACTAATTAGCAGACATGGGTCAAAAGCACCTGTTTATTTGTAAAATAACTAGGAATGGGGAATATAATAATGCAATATTATGATATGGACAGCATGTCGAGAAACAAAACACCTTTTGTTCCTCGGTGCGGTAGAAGATATTCCCTTGCGAATGCTTGGGATATCCAACAAACTTCCATAGACTGACCTTGTCTCGAGCTTGTCCGAATTTTGCTTTTAAACATAGGCCGGACAATCCCAAATCGTAACTTACTTAAGAGATAGGCTTTTCCCATACCATATCTCATATGGAGTGGTAGGCACCTAATTTGGTTGGTACCCAATTCAATAGGTATGCAGCTTCATCAAGCGCATAACCCCAAAAGGAAATAGGAAACTCAGTAATACTCATCATAGAGCGCACCATATCGAATAGGGTGCGATTTCTCCGCCCCGATACACCGTTGTGCTGTGGTGTATACGGAGGGGTAATGCTGAGAGAGAATCTCATTCTCCTTTTGAATAATCCAGGAATTCCATGCTCAAGTATTCTCCTCCCTGATTATATCAAAGGACATAATACTTATACCCGTTTTGGTTCTCTACTTCTAACTTATATTCTTTGAATTTCTCAAAAGCTTCAGACTTATGTTTCAACAGGAACATATGTTCGAATCTTGAAAGATCATCAGTGAATGTAATGAAGTATAAAGAACCAGTCCTGGCATGTGTAGACAAGGGACTTACATACATCATCATGTATCAATCCCAAGAGTTCATTAACTCTTTCTCTGTTTCCAGTAAACGGAGCTATGGTCATCTTATCTTTGTGACATGACTGGCAAGTTTCACAATATGTAAATTCAAACTGATTTAAATATTCATCTTAATGTAACTTAGCTAGTCGGATCGCATTGATATGACCTAGTCTACAATGCCTCAAGAAGGATTCGTTCATTTCTGAACTCTTCCTCTTGTGTGTGTTCATATACGTTAAGAACTGTGGTTTGATTTAGAACGTATATGCTTTTAGATAACGTGCCTGAACCGATCAACTCTTGATATAGGAAATGTTCAAAACATTATCCAGCAATACAAAATTATATCCTTCTTTACTAAATAAAGAGACTGATATAATGTTATATATCAGGTTCGGTATCTAATAACATTCGTTCAGAATCAATGTATTTAGTAATACAGGGTGATAGCTACCAACACTTTGGCTGCAACAATTGCACCGTTTCCAACTCTTGAAATTTTATTACCCATTCTCAGTTCTCTACCTATCTGCAGCCCATGTAACAAATTACATATGTGGGATCCTGATCCGGTATCTCATACCCAGGACGTAAAGGATACTGAGAAACGGTTCTCTGTAATGAACACACCCGAAGAAGATGCATCAACATGCGCTTTCTTCGTTTGGGCGGCACGGGAATCCTGGTAATCCCCTATTTCCTGCTCGGTCTTATAACAATTATAAGTTGGAGCGGGACCAACGTTCCCTAGCTCGGTATAACAAGCGGGTTCGGTCAATACATCCATATTATTATCTTGATTAAGGTGTGACATGGTCGCTACCTGGAGAGAGAGAGAAGAAAACACTCAGCGTATGCTCTTGCAAGATCAGATTGGTTATAATTTTATCTAATTAGGATGGCTCCCACTGTTTTTATCAAATCTTCCTTCAAACCCTAAAAGGAAAGACTAGCCGGGATTAATTACACCCTACAAGTTCGCCAATCTTTCAGCCAGGCCAGTGCCGGTACTTTGAGGGAGGTTCCCCGTGCTTTCGCACGGACCTAATTAAAATAAACCTCGTTTTCTCAGGGGCGTAACCCCGTCGACACCTTTCTAGACACCTACTTGATCGGCTAATTGTAATGTGCAAAACTCTCTCAGGAGTAATCTTACTCGCAGTGGGTATCAGGATCTAACTATCTCATAGAAGGTATGCAATCTCATTGCAAATTTCAACACTTGAAATTCCCGATAATATTTTGCCCCTAGCAGACAATGATCTTGACGCAGGCCAACAAACCACAGTCTACTAGTCAAGTTCAACCCGTATATTTCATGATTGAATTAAACCCACCCGCACGACCCTTGACGCAGGCCAACAAAGTCGTACGACTGCCCTAACTCAATCGCATCATATGCTTTAGAAGATAAGCATAAACAGCTACGCACACTACGCCTTGACGTAGGCCAACAAACGTACCACGAATACTATGAAGTACTTATCTGAAATGATGGAGGGCTACGACGGGTTTTTAAGAAAACCTTTTGCGTAATGAACTTGATATCGTTATAGAATCGAGTGATTTTGAAAAGGAGTGTTTTTGAGGCCTTTGCTAGTTTTGCTAAAGAGGTCACTCCCGGTGAAGGGATCTCGGCTCTTTCCTCATCGAATGAGGTGCAGGAAATTCACAATACCACTATGCAAAGCAAGAACTAGAAAAGCAATCAATAGACGAAACCGAGGGTTGTAACATCTTTCAGTTATTTCTAAAGAGGTCACTCCCGGTGAAGGGATCTCGGCTTTTTCCTTATCGAATAAGGTGCTGGATATTCTACAAGGAATACCTCTATGTAAAGTAACAACTAGAGCTACCTGTTTTTGAAAATTCGATTCCACAACATCTTTAGGTTTCTTTTCTTTCATTAATCTCATTATTGAATGTCCCATCCTTTAAGTTACCTAAGCATCACAGATAAATACAACGTACGCTTATGCCATCCACATTCGCCTCGATGTCCCGTCATGCATCGTTAGGTTAGGTAACTAACGGCAGAGCGGGGCAGGGCTAGCGTGGGTGTAAAACATAAGCAACGTCTATATAATATATCATATATACTATATACAGTATCTATCTCAACATATCAAATTATCACATCACAGATATCGCAGCAGAAAACAACATATGAAATATTGGATATACTAGAATTTCCGGGTTTTATATTAAGCCAGCAGAAAACACGGATTCCACGGTCGCGATGAATAGCCAAACCCATATCCCTAGACCCCTACGAGAGCGGCAAGCAACCCTACCAATTTTAGAGTTAGGAGACCCGGACTCGACGCCTCGAGATGGTCTTCCACTGGACTCTAGAACCCGGTTACTTGTGCTCCCCTCCTTGGGTCTATCCTAATACGGAAAAGTAAATAATATACAACAACGGCGACATCTTCCTCAACCCGGAAGTGCCCCAATAAAAGAATATTACATACAAGTATTTACATGAATGAAAATGAAAAACTCTCATCTCATATAAAAAAAAACCCGACTATTCAAACACGACGATCCAATATAACATATCCCAGCAACATATAACATTACATGTCATCAACGTAAGTAAATATGTGTATCCCAATTGTCATTGATATATAGCAACGAAACCGGCGATACTCCACATATTACACTTACGGTCGCAGAAAAGAAAGTGAAAAACTACAACAATTGGAATCTGCACTGCCCTTAGACATCATAAAACCGGAATATCTCATATTCTGGATTTCATGCCTAACAATGCAAATTTTACATTTAGGTTTCAACCATGAAAATACTTTACAAAGGAAGTCGGGTAATTCAACAAGATTCCTGATTCCGTCCGTGGCCGAAATGTTAAACTTGCATGCAACTAGATAGATTCCAATTATTGTACCTATCATATGATATCCGTAGGATGTTAAACTTTTCAATCGATTCATCAAAATCCCACAATTTCCCGACAGCTCAACACTTGAGCACAATTTTAATAATACCCGGAACATGCTACAGTACCTATGGATCAACCGTAGAAAGGCAAACTCAAGCCTCATTAATGGCACCACAGAACTGCAACAAACCCTAAGGTTCAAAGCGGTTCCATGGTCATTATGTCGAGTTAGGGTTTCATTCTTCTATAGGGTCCATAGAATTACTTGCATGTTTTTCAGAATACGTTAAACATGGAAAAATGGGTTTTTGAAATTCGGTCGAACTTTTTAACTTCACCTAGACAACTTGTGAAAACCCAAAACAGTTAGAATTATGACTACGAAATCCTCCGAGTTGCCTTTCCAGTAAGTTAACATCAAATGAAAAATTAGCAAAAACAAACAACACCTGAAACACCAAAACCCAGATACCAGACCACAAAAAAATTTTGAACCCAGAATACCCCTACAGGGCCGGCCTGCTCGGATTTTCCTTTTGTGTGCTCGGCCAAAATCTGGCCGTTTGGATTCAAACTTCTTCTGTGTTCATCTAATGTCCAATATATCATTCTGTACTTGTATGAAAAAAATTTAGGTGTCATTTAAAATTCGACAGAAATTGGGTCTCGGTGTTTCACGTTTCGGAGTTGTTTCGGTTTCGTAATCTAGCACACACCGTCTAATACTCTAGCCCGGCTCTGATACCACTGTTGGGATTCCTTAACACCCTACTGGGTTTTCACAGCAACTGCCATGCCAATTTCAAAAAATCTAATGTGCTAATGAACCCTAACCTAGGATCTAGCTAGAGTAAATAGACAAAACCAAACATGTAATCAACCATTACACTAAGTGAACGAGGAATACAACCTTTGTAGACCGGTCCTTCACTTCTAAAGCTCCGTGTTGACATCCTTTCGCTGCGATCATGGATCTCCCGAACTCTAGTATGGGTTCCCTCAGAGAAATGAACAAGCTTGCTCGTAGTTTTCGAGGCCGAAAATGATCTACGTCGAGGAGTCTCAAACCCAAGCTACCTCTTCATTAGGTCAAGAACTTTGTAAAGAGAACACCCTTTACTACCCAAGCAAGTGTATAGGATGATGAAGTAGGAAGTGGGCCCACTTTAGATTTTATTTTCTCACAATATTTCTTCATGTTTCATGGAGCTAGTAAGCTTGAAGAAGGAAGGAGATGAAGAAAGCAACCATGAAAAATGAAGAATGAAAACTAATGAGGTGAGAATAGCAACTATGGGTGAATTAGTGTCATATACTAACCATTGTAGAGACTAAACCATGGCTAATTAAAATGGTTGGTTAATAAATATCTTAAGTGAGACAAAACAAGTGGACTTTGTCAAAGATGCTTCAAGCTTCTCCAAGATTCCAAGCATGACAAAATCCTCACTAATTTTGAATTATTAAGATAAATAAAAACCTTCACATTTTAATTATCATGGTGTAAGTCACACACACACCCATACTTGCATATATCATCAAGCATGATACAAACTATGTACATAAGTATATATCACATATACACTTAATGCACAAATAAAGTGAGAAAAGAAATCTTAAGTGAGCTAATACTAGTTAATGTAAATTAATATATCACATATATAATTATACATTAGATTATCAAATCAACACTTGATTTAATAATCCGACTATATCACATATAACCGACTAATATCATGTGTATCAATTTATCGAATCAACACTTGATTCGATAACCCGGCTATATCACATGTAACCGATCGATACGAATAAATCGCGAGAATAGAATACGATATCTCATACATGTATTAATCTCGGTCCCGCACATATCTCATATGTGCTCCTACTCCGTTTCGCCTGAGCCAGGAATTCTCTGTGTAGGACTCTAAAAACTCGTCAATACGCCGGCAGTAGGTGATGATCATATAAAACACCCACAAGCCGCAAGAGGCGTGCTAAACGTAACGGCCACCCGGGTATTGAGCGATCAGAAGATCAACAAGCAAGTCTTCTTATACTCCTGCGAATCCAATCAGTAACACTTACCGTACAGTCCGGTCTCTTCGTCTGATATGTCGCATATCTCGTCTAGGGGTGGTAAACGTCAGACCCCAGTAACTCGATAAGTCGTGCCGATGTGAGGCTCATAATGGGTTGAGAAACTACCGGTAACACTTCCCAGTAAATCTCTGAAACAACCCTGGCCAGGGACTTCCTGTTATAGCCAATCGAGCACAGCGCAACATCAACCCCCAATACCGGGAGAGACGAATCCCATCCTATCGCTCATTGCCTCCATGTGACTCGGGACTGTACCCAAAAACCACCGTTTTGCACGTTCTCATGAACGTGGTAAGGTGGAAATCAAAGCACAGTGGGAATCACACAAGACTCTATGACGATCTCTGGTCGACAGACTAATCTGTACCAGTGTCAGCAAAAAACTGCCATCTAACATGAGGTATAATACCATCTGGGAGTTCTCGGCGAGTCCGTCCAGTGTACCCAGTCTCCACTGAGCACCCGTATATTTTCTCTGATGTCAAACACCAATGGATATGGGATCATCCATCGCCCATCTACATGGGTTGAGAAGTTATACGCTAGTCTACTCTGGTATATCGATGCCCCGTCTCAATACACCCACGACTAGGGACATTAAAGGATGTACTCACAGACTACCTTTGTCCCACTAGTATGATCTCCATCATAATCTAGGTAGTCAAGTACGCATCCTAAGGGCTTTACCAACATGTAACAGAGAGACAATCAGTGTACATGTTAAGATAAAGAGTAACCAGATAGCATACTATCATGTCGAGCAAGAAAGTCCTCCCTATATATGTCCAAGCATCCACTACAATGTACATCTCATGAACAGTAATGGCCTCTAGGGCATACATATAACTAACAAGACCCACCCCGGTTTTGATTATGGGAGTGTTTTGTTTTCTCCTCTTCATGGAAGATGCTTCATCGAAGTAGAGTTCCCATTGGGACTTATCTTCTTCTTTCCCTTCTTCGATTGCTCCGAATGCGTGCTCATCCGGCAACTCCCAATTTAAGGGGGAGTCGGCTGGTATTAGATGCCCTGCTAGAAAGTCGGCTATGGCCTGTCCTTTCACTGTTTTGAGAGGTCGATACATTACTGAGAACTCCATCAGGAGGAGGGTCCATTTGGCAATCCTTCCTGTCAGTATAGACTTCGACATTAGATATTTAAGAGGGTCCACTTTCAATATGAGGTGGACCTCATGTGCCAAGGCGTAATGTCTGAGCTTTGTTATTGCGAAGATCAGTGCCAGGCAATACTTTTGGATTGGGGAATAGTTGCTTTCTGCCCTAGGATACCTTGACTTAAATAGTGCAGAGCTCTCTCCTTTCCTTGATCGTTCTCTTGTTCCCACAATGCGCTTAGAGAACCCTCAAGGGCCTTTGTATATAGGATAAGGGGTTTTCCCTTACCTGGAGCGGCCAATAACGGCGGATTTTGTAGGCATTGCTTGATTTCTTTTAGTGCATTTTGGCACTTCTGATCCTAGAAGAACGGGGTCCCCTTCTTCATCAGTTGACTGTAGGAATGACATTTTCCGGAGAGGTTGGCTATGAACCATCAGATATCCATGAGCTTTCCTTGGAGAGACCGCAGTTGTTTGAGGGTTCTTGGCATGAGCATTTCCATAATCACCTTGATCTTTGAGAGATCAATTTCGATACCTCGGTGACGTATGATGAATCCTACGAATTTTCCTGAGGAAACTCCAAACGTGCATTTTAGAGTGTTCATCTTCAAATTATACTTCCGAAGACGTTGGTACACTATATTTAGATATTCCTAATGTTCCTCATAGGATTTACTCTTCACTATGAGGTCGTCGATGTAGCATTCGACGATCTCGTGTATGAGGTTATCGAAGATCTTTGTCATGACTCTCTGGTAGGTAGCGCCGGCGTTCTTCAAACCGAAGGGCATCACCTTATAGCAGAATATGCCGAACGGGGTCCGAAACGCGATGTGCTTTTTGTCTTCAGGATCCATTTTTATTTGATTCTACCCTGAGGATCCATCCATGAAGGAGAAGAATTCATGAGTGGACGTGTTATCGATCATCAGTTCGATAACGGGTACTGGGAAGTCATCTTTTGTGCACGCTTTGTTGAGGTCCCAAAAGTCCACGCAGATGCAAACCGTCCCATTTTTCTTTATCACCGGAATGAAATTAGCGATCCAGTCTGGATATTGAAACTCTTGTATGAAGCCGGAGTCGATAAGTTTCTTGACCTCAACGTTGATACTCATCTCAAGTTTGAGTCGCATCCTTCTTGGCGCCTGTTTGATTGGCTTTATGCATGGCGATATGGCCAGTTTATGTACCGCTACTTTTGGATCTAGACCTGAAATTTCGGAATAGTTCCATGCAAAGAAGTCTTTATATTACATGAGCATGTCTTTTAACGTGGCTACCTGTTTTTCAGATAGTAGCTCACTGACAAATGTCGGCCTCGGATCATTTTTCGTCCCTAAGTCGATTTTTCTTAGGTTATCCACCATGGTGTGCATCCCATCCGGTTCTTTTGGTACTGGTGGAAACTCTGAGATCACCTCATCCTCGTCTTCATTTGCGAAAAACCTGAAGAGGTCACTCGTACTTTCATGCCCTCCTTCTTTCAAGAGTGTTATCATATGGCAGGTACAAGTTCACTTCCATTCTCGCGGTCAAGTTGGTTCTATCCTGATGATATAGATCCTCTTTGGCTCATGCTTTTGCGGCGGTGTTACTTTCCAGCTGTTGGATAACGTAAACCTGCCTTGTCGATATTGGTCTTCTACCCAGTCCTTGAAGGTGAAGCAGTCTTCAAGGGGATGACTTATTGCTCGGTGATAGGAGCAATAATCCGGATGATGGACCTCGTTTATTTGCTCGGGATATCGAGACTCCGGAAGCATCATCATTCGGTACTTTATGACAATGTTAAATATTTTCCTTGTCTTGTCTTGAGAGAAAGAGTATTCCCGACCCATCTTCTTTATAAAGGACGGGCTCCAATCAAGCTTTTCTCGATCGAACGACATCTTGGATCCATTTTGTTGTCTTCGAACCTTGTTTGCGTTCTTTACCCTATTTTTACCTCCATTTCGGGGCTTTCCCCTTTCGTGAGAACATATAGCGGGCTGGAGATGAAGAGCATTACGGTCTACTTTCTTCGCAAATTGCTGACTGAGACGCTACGTCCTGACCATTTCATAAATGGCCATTTCACGGATGTGGTTGTCCCAGCTCGTTTGACAAGTTTCTTTTATTAGCTTGTCAATTTGTTCTTCAAGCGACGGACTTAACGTTTTCAAAGCGGGATCTCGCTCCGATTTGACGTCATGGCTACTTGGAAGAACGTTTTCCTCTTCACTCGAGTTGTTTATGACGTGGTAACTGTAGATTTTCTTACATTTCCCAGCCTAGTTGTTTCCATCTTCCCGTTGGGCTTCTTTCGTTGGGTCCCGGGAATATCCCAAATCTTTTTGTAGAATTGGACTTGTCAAACAGTTTGTTCAAGGGGTACTCCTTAACATCTTAACAGCTCTTTCAATCACTCCGCGTAATATCTTGGCAAACTGATGGGTTGAAGCCTGTCGAGTGCAAAATCGGCACAATGCCAAATTTCTTTCCCTACTTTGGTATTCGTAGATTTGTAGAAGAGAATCACCTTTTCACCTCTTCGCCTTGGAGGTACGTAAAAAGTTTGCATTTCTTGTACGCTGTATGTATCGAACGCATCAAGTTCCTTATAGTGTCGAGGCGGAGCTATCATGATCCGTAGACTTTGATCCGCTTCTGCAAGAATCTTCATTAACGGGCGGATAGAGAACACTGCATTGGCTTCTTCCTCGGAGTCGCTGCCAAAGACCAAAATAGGAGTAGATGGTCCGTGCTTATTTTTGTTTTTTTGGGTTGCCCCGAGTAGACTATTTTTTCATCTTCCTCGGTATCACTCCCAAAGATCGGGATAGTAGCGACGGATTTTTGTTTACTCTCCGGCCTGTAACACCTTTCAGAATCCTCGAAGTCTGGCAGAAAGTACTTCGCATCTTCATACTTTCACACTTCATTCACCGAGAACGGATTTAGCTCTCCCGTAACGGTGTACTCCGAGCCATCCTTGAAATACTTCATACACTGATGTTGTGTAGAAAGGACGATATTGTACTCGTGTAACCAAGGTCTGCCGCGCAAAGCGTTATAGCAAGTCTTGGCGTCAATGACATGAAATTTTATGTCAGTGACGAGCAGCCCGAAGCGTAGCGTCATTATTACGGAGCCAAGTGTCCATGATGACTATGAGTCAAACTCGGAGATGGTAATTTTGTCTCAGGTAAGGTGCTGAACATTCACACAAATCTCCTTCAGCACTCTTACATTGAGAAGATTAACGGAAGATCCATTGTCGACAAGAATTTTCCCTATCTTGATGTCGTGGCAGTATCTGGTGACGTATAACGGGCGATTATGTTCGCACGTACCGAGGAGTAGATCTTCATCGATGAATATAATATCAGCCGTGTAGACCTCAGCCAGTTCATTTTTCATCTTCTATTTTGCGAGGAAAGCTTGGAACTGATCGAGCTCTTGTAATGCCTTCATCAGGAAATCTCGTGCCTCTTTGGACAGGAGGAGAGCATCCAATATGCTTAACTGCGAGGGTATTTTCCTCAGATGTGCTAGGACGTTGTAATTCACCTTGTTTTTCTTAGGCATGTCCTTTGCGGCAACTCTTTGACTGCTCTTCATCGAGAGCGATTTCTTCGGGTATTTTCCCTTTTTCCTTTTTTTTTGTTCGAATCTTTATTTGTAGGTCCAAGGTCCCTCTCAGGTAGCGTACGGTTATGCAAATAAATATTTTCATATTTCTTCTCCTCCTCTTCTTTTTCCAAGGTGGAGTCTTTGAAAAGAGGGTTCAGGGGCGTTTCATTCTCAGTTTCGCTCCCGAAGGTGTGAACTTGAGGTTTTTTCTCTTACGAACTGGTACTAACCATATGATAGTTACCAGTCGTTTTTTCATGCGCGTTCGTCTCATCGTTCTTACATTGATGAGCGGGAGCTTCACGTTTCCCCTTCTTGAAGTGTTTTCGATGGGTAACATACCCTTGCCACCACATCTTGAAGGCACCGCATTCCTCAATGGGGTGGGCGATCTTTCGATGATATAGACAGTATTTTGGATGTGATTCTCCTCCGTTGGAGTATGGGACTCCAGGAGCGTGCTTCATGAGAGGTGGTAGCTTCATCCCCAGTGATAGGACTTTGGTGAACCGCTTCTCAGTTTTGATCCTGCTCTTATTTGTTACAGGCGTGCTTTGGTTTGGTTGGAGCACTTTATGACTCGTCCTTACCGCATCTTCCTTATTCAGATATTGACGCTTAACCTTTTCATATATGTCCGTTTCGCATTCTCGGTCACTTTGCTTTTTTGAAAGGCTTCGTTCAGCAACGTCTCAGTCGGGTCTTCTTCTGGCAGTTTCGGGAAATTTAGCGCCGATTCGGCCCCCAGTTTCTCTATGTCGTTTTCTGACGCCGAGGAAGCTCCTTCATTGTATATCAACAAATGGGAGACCATGTGGCAACTTGCTACATAATCTTCCGGTTCTTCTGATGAGTCATTTCCTTTATCATTGTCACTGTCTCCATCCTCAAGAATATGCTTGAGGAATTCTTCGAGCGTGACTGGTGTCTGCGCTTTCTAGTTATATTCTTCCAGCGCTTCTATGTATTTTTGAAGCTCTGTGCGCTTGTCTTCATACTTGGCAGGCAGCATGAGTTTCTTGGTCTTCTTCTTTTTCTTAGAAGACTTTGAAGGCTTAACCTGGAGCCTTTTCCCCTTGTCAATAATCTTCGGTATGGGACGTGGCTTCAACATCCCTTCAATAATTTAAGGTTCAAGTGGGCTTTCCCACCTGATTGCCGGACATGCCTAAAGATTCTTCAACATTCTTTTAGTTTTTGTTGAGAGGACTACTTTCAATGGAGCTTCTTTTACAAGTGAGCTTGATGCCCCCTGCGCGTCCACCTTTTTGGGAGCGTGCTTTTGGGGCAGTTTACCTTCCAGTTATCAGACAGCTCGAATTTTCCCTGCTGGTACTGGTCTTCAACCCAATTTTTGAAGATGTAGCAATCCTCAATTGGGTGGCTCACTATTCTGTGATAAGAGCAGTAATTGGGATTGCGGACGTCGCCGGGACCAGCACCGCGGGTCTGGCAAGATGATGAGGTTATTACGCATTGCCAGTTCAAACAGTCTCCTTGTCTTGTCGCAAGGGAACGAGTATGCACGTCCTAACCATTCTTCCAAGGACGGGCGCGGGCGTGCGTTGTTTTGGCGAGCAGCCGGTTTTGGGCCACTCGATTGTTATTGCATGTTGGCAACAAAGGCCGCTTTCTTTTTACCCGTGTTATTTCGAGGATCCTTATTTGAGGAGGATGGTCCGTGGCCCATAAGATCCATCTAAGCCAACTTGTCTATCAGCGCCTGGAAGGTTGTGGGTTTGAAGAATGTCATGAACTGGGACACAGTCAATTGAGAATCGATGGTCCCGACGAACATGCTCACAGCTGAAGACTCTTCAATACGCTGTTCGCATTTAGACCATAGGTTTCACCACCGGATCACATATTGAACCCAAGTTTCTCCGAGTTTTACCCTGCCATTGATTAATGCCATGATCGGAGTGCATTCGCTCGCGCTGCCGAACCGTTGCATGAATAGCAGCTCCATTTCTGTGAAGGTTTTCACGGAGTCAATTGGGAGCTCCGAGTACCATTCAAAATCTTTTTCTGACAAGCTTCCGACAAATTGGTGAAGCAACAGTTGTCATCGCCTCCTGTATTGCCGCATAGTAATCTGAATTGTCCGACATGCTGGTAGGGATTACTCGTTCCTTTGTAGACGTGGAACTAGGGGATTGTATATCCTAGCGGGTACTTAATTTGGTCATACTAGGACGGATATGGTCACCCGGTTCTGACGAATTGGTTGGTGGCTTCACTGGCCTGATGAGTTCTTATTTGCTGAGCGATGTAGTCATCCATGGCTGCCTTAGAGATGGTTTCTTCCTTGGCCGTTGAAATGGCCGGAGGAGGGTTTGATATTTCCCCTCTGTCATTCTCGATAACTATCGGCGGATCTTCGGCCGAGGGTTCCGGTTGGATCATCATTCCAACCATGTCCTCGAATAAGAGAACCATCTGCTCGATGTTAGCAGCTTGCTCTGCAGCCTCCTTATCTTTTCTTTCCAGCACTCATCGTAAGAACTCTATATTGGTCTCTTGCTCTTGGCGTTCTTCAACTTCTTTGTCTGAACCTTCTTTTTGTTCGGTAAGCGCTGCTATGTTGGTCAGCGTTTCTTCGAGCTTTTGCTGCTACTCCTAAGGCATTGTCAACAACTGAGTTTGGGGTCGGTGACTCACCTGTTGGGGTAAAAATTTACACCCCGGTTGACCAAGTCGAAATCAAAGTCAACCCCAAGCCAAGCGGGCCCAAGTCCAGATCCAGTGGGCCCATGCCCGGGTCGAGCCCAAACATGAAGCGGCCGGCCTCCCCCCATGCCAAGATAAAAATTTTGTAATAAATAATTTTGTTGCATTTCTTTTATTTTATTTATGGATAAATGTAAGAAAAATAGGCATAAAGCCAAATTTTTGTAAAGCCCATGGCTTATGTGCAAAAAGAAATGGCACATGGGCCATGAAATAGGCAAAATGCCATTTTGTGAAGCCCAAGGGGCTATATGTAAAGTGTATAGCCTATAAAGGCAAGATAATGAAAATATCTCACAACTTTTTCTCTCTCCAAAAAAGTTTCAGAGCTGAGCTCTTTCTTCCTTCTCCAAGGTTCCAAAACCTTCTTCTTTCTTTTGAATTAAATCAAGAGTTTTACTCTTCCTTTTTCAAAACAAATTAGTTTTTCACCACAAAACCCATCAAGGGGAACTCAGATCTTCCATCAGATCTCAAAAAGAAAAGATTTTGAAATCCCACATCTCTTGATCTTCAAGATCCAGCTAACAGAGGAGGAAGAAGAAGAACATCTTTCACTAAACCCTTAAAAAAGAAGAAAAACACATTCAGGAGTCCAACTCCTCTCTGATTTCTCTTCTGAGAAATTTTTTTTTTTAGGCTAAAAGCCTCTTGTGCCTCTCCGGCACGCAGCGCAAGTGCGCAAGGCGCCAGCGTGCCGACACGTGGCACGCGCGCGCTTGCGCACCTGCGCGCTTGCGCAAGTGTGCAAGGCGTCCGCGTGCCGACACGTGGCGCGCGCGCGCTTGCGCACCTGCGAGCTTGCGCAAGTGCGCAAGGCGCCCGCGTGCCGACACGTGGCGCGCGCGCGCTTGCGCACCTGCGCAAGTGCGCAAGGCGCCCGCGCGCCGACACGTGGCGCGCGCGCTTGCGCAACTGCGCAAGTGCGCAAGGCGCCCGCGCGCCAACACGTGGCGCGCGCGCCAACACGTGGCGCGCGCGCTTGCGCACCTGCGCAAGGCGCCAGCGTGCCGACACGTGGCCCCCACGCATCCCTTGGATGCCTTTTCCCTCTCTTTTTATGTACATACATATTCACATACATATGTATACAAATTCACACATATACACACTCCGCCACATTCTCCCCCTCAAAAAAATTTTCGGGCCGGGGCGCTGCCCCGAACCCCGCAAGGGGGCTGCTAGCCCCCTTGACCCCCAGCCCGCTATCCGGGTAGCGGGACCCCCGTAAAAACTCTGCGTGGCTCCCGATATATCCAAAACCCCTTTCAAAATACACGCACACTGCACATTGAGTTCGCATGACCAGTTTAACCCGTTAATCGGAGGTTCCCTCGCCCCAAAGGCGAGGGGTAATTAACGGCAGCTTAGTCCGCGGCTGCCGGAGATTCGGATCCCCACAATCATTAAACCCCCGCCTACCCTAGGCAGGGGGAATCTGTAGTACGCCTGACAAGCGCTCGCGTATTCCCATCTCACTGGGGTGACGAAAAACACCCTACAGATTCTGGCACGCCCGGTGGGACCAATCTCTCCTCCCATATTTCGGGTTAAACGTTCATGCGAACTCAATCAATATACATATCGATTGCCTATACTGAAATGATGTTCCTTGTTTCCGTGCAGCAATTAACCTTCGACGACAATGTCTCCCCAGATGAATTCAGCTTCCAACGTGACCCCGATTCCGTACGTGGTCAAGATCAACGCTCGTGTGGTTCTCCCCGCAAGCCTCGGTCGACAATGGGAGGAACCGCCCCGCCAGTTTGGCTCTGTCATCATCTACCCTGCCGGAAGCGCTCACCTGGCAGAGATCCCGGCGGAACAGGTGGCCAAGCCGGTCTCAAGGGGAAAGAGGCCGAATGTCGTGATCGCCAAGGCACCACAACCGAAACTCAAGACGCTATCTGAACGACTCCCTGGCGCTCTGGCTGGGGGCAAGACTTTCGATGCGAAGGGCAACATCAAATGTCGCGGACGAGCTCAGGCGATGACTCTAACAAATGCACAATCGGGCGTATCTCCAAGGCCCTCCATCAACCGGTCTGCGGCATCTTCCCAAAAAGCCGAAGTCTGCCAGGCGCTTAGAACAGAAAAGTTAAGGCAGAAGCGGCTCAGGTATCGAGCCAACAAGAGGGCCAAGGCTTCGGCCAAATGGAATCGTGTGAAGTTCCAAGTGCAGGGTTGCCCGGCGACGACGGCCGAGTCGGACGTAAGAATCAGCAATTCCTTCGAGCCTCTGAAGTGGGTTCAGAAAAACGCCATGACCGCCAGAATCAAGAAGACAGCGGTCCGAACAGTGCCACAAAGAGACGTGTCCCGGCCCCAACAGAAAAAGTATGACACTGTCTCTTCAAGAGTCTATCAAGCACTCTGTGCCGCGCGAAAGCAGCGGGGCAAACCCAGAAAAGAAGCGCCAGCGCCATTCAAGAACCTGGTTAGGCCGGCCGCCTTCAATCGACTACCATCTACCGAAACAAGGGGGTCAAGACAGCGAGCCGTGAAATCAGCTGCCAATGATAGAGAGACGGTCGGATATATCATCCATACGGTCTATATGGCGGGCGGGCGCCCCAGCGACAACCTTCGCAGCAAAAGCAAGGACGGGGCCACCACATCCCAAGCCCAATCTAGCCTGAATGTGGTTGCCGCCACCCAAGAACAGCCGCCCCTGCTGGATGAAGAAAACCCTCTCGATGAGGATGATAGGCAGATAGACCCCTCGGTCCATGTAGAGTCAAGCTCGGACAGCGAGGAAGAGCCGACTTTCCGCCCTAGGACTGCGGAGCAAGAGCTGCTTCAAGAACTTCGAAAACAGCTCAGGAGCAAAGATAAAGAGATGGCCAAGCTCTATTCAAAGATTGACGACTTAACGAACGTGGTGATGCAGCTTACGGCTCAAATTGCTCGAGCGCCTCCTAATCAAGCACAAGCCGCTACTAATCAGCCGGGTGATGACAATCCGAGGCAGCCAATGCCTGTTCCTTTGGGACCAAGACTGGTCGAGCCGAATGAAAGCCGGCTACATTCCGCTTCTGGGGACGCCTTGGCCCCAGATAGCACTATCCCGCTAACACAGGATCGGATAATGGATTTGGTCACCAGCAAGGTTAAAACATTGGTGGCCGAAGCTGAAGCTCAGAAAGAAATCGGCAGTAGTGGGCGGCCATATCCCGCGCAGTACGATCTGATTGAGTTCCCAAGCGGCTACGTCATTCCTAAGTTCGGAAGATTTGATGGAACGGGGAATGCAAACCAGCACGTCGCCCACTTCAAAGCATCGTGCGGAAATACAGGGGGAAACGATGCGCTCCTTCTTCGTCAGTTTGTCAACAGCCTGACCGGCGTCGCCTTTGACTGGTATGCGAGTATACCGGACGGGTCCGTCATTACCTTTGCCTAAATGGAGTCTCTGTTCCGGCAAAGGTTCATGAGCGTCAGTGATAAAATCTCCATAGCCGATCTTGTGAGGACCAAGCCGGGGAAGAATGAAAGCAACACCGACTTTATCGCCCGGTGGCGTAATCTCACAGTTAAGTGCGAACCGCCGCTGGAACAGGACCAGTCCGTCAGCCTTCTCATTGGGAACCTCAGCAATTGGATGGTCCCCTTCTTGTGTACAGCGGGCCTCAAGACGTTTCAGGAGCTAACCAAGAAAGTCCAAATGCTGGAACGCTCGAAGCAAGAGTCCCCGCCAGACTCTCAGAGAGACAAAACCTGGAAAAGCAAGCGGGACGACAACCGTAGAAGCGGGAGTTCCAGCAGTACCAATGTCTTCAATGCCTCCGACAATGAAGAAAAGCGAAGGGCGGGCGAATCCAAAACCAACCGGTCTCGAAAGCCATTGCTGGGAGGAGATGGGCCTTCCCTAGAGGAGAAAAAGAACAAGGTTTACTCTTTCAGAAGGGACAAGGTCCGCAAGATATTTAAAGATGCCTTGAACAATGGCCTACAACTGCCGGAGTCGAAAAGACCCCAAGAAGCAAAAATGACCGACAATCCCCTGTATTGCCCGTACCACCGAGTAGTGAGCCATGCGATCGAGGATTGCTATATCTTCAAGGATTTGGTCGAGAAGCAGTACAAGGCTGGAGAGATCGAGCTGTCCAAAAGCGTGTTGGTGAACAATCAAGTTGCAACCGCCAACTTTATACAGACGGAAGCTGAAGCCTTCTGGGAGCAGACAGCCGAACCCGCTGCCCTGACAAACGAAACTGACTCATCGCGGCCTCCGTGGAGTACGCATATATCTAATAAGACGAAGAAGATGATAAAGCTACTTCGGAAAGAACCCAGGATGGAATGGGAAGGACAGAAGAAGCCTACCAGTCCAGCTGCCAATGCGGCTCCATCAGGCTCAAAATCCAAGAAGCTCAAGAAGAAGAAAAGTGCAGCTCGGCGCGAAAAAGAGTCTGCAGGGAGATCGACCATTCAAAAGTATATCGATTCCCTCGAAGAATATGAGCAAAAGGAAAGAACATTGATTCAATTGAAGGAGTTCTTCCCTGTACAAGCGGCTGAAATTCTGGAGGAGTTAGAAGAAGACTCCAATGAAGAAATTCCAGTAGTGACCTGCTACGCCATCCATCTTGGCAGCGACTCTGAGGATGATCTCTGTTTTCCGGAAGAGGACGAGGAGCTCACCACAAAGGCCAATCAAATCCAGCTCAGAAGCGGCAGGGCTCTACCGAAAAATCAGGGCAACGCCCCAAAGGGGAAGGAAAAACAAGTCGCTAATGAAGAAGATGGCAGGGAATCGGCTGATGAAAACATAAGTCCTTCCTCGGTGGACTATAATGTCTTGGCGCATCTCCGGAAGCTTCCGTCTCTCTTGAGCATCTACGACGCCTTGGTCCTATCTAAGGAGCTTAGAGATGTTCTCATCCACGCTCTGCAAAACCCCGAGCGGTATCAGGCTCACTTTGCGGAAATTAACATGAAAGAAGCCCAGCATGCTTTGTATGCCGCCGCAGTCACATTTAAGGATGATGACTTGCTACTGGGAACGGCTGAGCATAATCGGCCGCTTTACGTGACCGGGTACAGCGACGGAGATCGAATTAATCGCATATTGATTGATCCGGGGTCCTCAGTGAACATCATGAACTTGCGAACTCTGAAGAGTTTGTCAATGGACGTCCGACACCTGTCAAGGGAAAGGATTGTCATTCAAGGCTTCAACCAAAATTGCCAGCAAGTTCTGGGGTCTATAGCTCTGCCAATCAAATTTGGGGATCTGCAAACTGAAGCTAAGATATACGTGATCGACGCCGACACGTCTTATAAGATGCTCTTGGGGCGGCCGTGGCTCCACGATTACGGCATCATTCCGTCAACTCTCCATCAATGCATGAAGTACACTAAAAATGGAGAAGAAAGACGCATTGATGGAGACATCCAGCCGTTCGGTGTGCATGAAGTCCGATATGAAGATTCTCGGTACTTTACGAACCACCAAAATGCTAAGCCACAACTGACTGAGGATAGAACGGCCCCAAGACTCAAAAGCAAATCTGCGCCGGCTATCACTTTCAAAAGCAAAAATACCCAAGTGCGCCCGCATTTCGGCAGCGACTCTGATGAGTCCGGCGCTGGAAGCCCGTCCTTTTGCAAAACTCGCCCTCATTTCGGCAGCGATACGGACGAATCTGTTACTGAAGGCCCATCTAGCAGCAAAGTCCGCCCTCATCTTGGCAGTGACACTGAAGAGTCAGAGGAGGAGGACCTGTCGTGCAACAGCGGTGCAGATTGGACCCCCACGCAACAAGCGAAACTACGAGAGACCTTTGAAGTTGCAGAAGGGTCCCTAGCCGTTACAAGGGTACCAGAGCAAATGTGCAAAGAGCTCGATGCATTATCAATCTCCACCGTGGACCAGCTGAAAACTTTCTACGTTCCCGGGAGGAAAAGTGGACAGAAGGGCATCTTGTTTTATGGGTCAAACCCCGTTGTGCACCCGGACGACCTTTCTGTCGCGTGCCTTCCCTATGAGAGAGGCATAAGAGCCGTCCTCAATCCCAGATACTATGCGCCCGAGATGCGGGAATACTTTAAGAAGTGCGGATGCCGGTTATATCAAACGGAGTCCGAAGCAAAGTTTTACGAAGGGCTATGGTATCCGCCCCAGGTCCGAGCACTCATCGATGGACGGATTCCAGATAGACGGGGCATAGGCTACATTCAACCTGATTCCAAAGCGTGCTACATGATCCATGTTGGTGAGACCAGCGAAAGATCAAATGATGATGACGAGATAGCCGAGCCAGAAGAATCTCCTCAAGAGCTCGAAGATGGCGGACAAGCAACCTTTGATGAGCTAACCGAGATTGACTTAGGAACGCCCGATAATCCAAGGCCGACCTACATCAGCTCACTCTTGTCGGAGGAAATGAAAGAGCAGATAATTGCCCTGCTGCGTGAGTTCGTCGACTGCTTCGCGTGGACGTACAAAGAAATGCCTGGCCTTTCCCCTGAGGTAGCCGTGCATAAGCTGGCTATATCTCCTGATGCTAAGCCAGTCAAACAAGCTCCTCGAAGAATGAGAAGGGAGTTGGAAGAAAAGGTCATCGAGGAAACCAAGAAGCTCATCGATGCCGGCTTCATCAGGGAAGAGAAATATGCAGACTGGATCGCATGCATAGTCCCAGTGAAGAAGAAAAATGGGCAGATCCGAGTTTGTGTCGATTTCAGGGACCTCAATAAGGCATGTCCTAAAGACGACTTCCCGCTACCGGTCATGGAAATGATGGTCGATGACACCTCAAATTACGAACTGTTCACCTTTATGGATGGCTCGTCTGGATATAATCAGATCAAGATGTCGCCTGAGGATGAGAAGCACACAGCATTTCGAACCCCGATCGGAATATATTGCTATAAGGTAATGCCATTCGGACTGAAGAACGCAGGTGCTACATATCAAAGGGCGATGACTAATATCTTTGATGACCTAATCCATAAAGTCGTCGAATGCTATGTTGATGATCTGGTCGTCAAGACTAAAGCCAAGGCCGATCATATCCAAGATCTCAGGACCGTTCTCACCAGACTGAGGGAATACGATCTGAAGATGAATCCTCTGAAGTGCGCTTTTGGCGTGTCATCGGGAAAATTCCTGGGCTTCATAGTCCGACATCGAGGGATCGAAGTTGACCCATCAAAGATAAAGGCCATCATGGAGATGCCCCCTCCGAAGAGTCTGACGCAGCTAAGATCTTTTCAAGGCAAGCTTGCTTATATACGGAGGTTTATCTCAAATTTATCAGGGAGATGTAGGCCCTTCTCAAAGCTCATGAAGAAAGGAGCTCCTTTTATCTGGGATGCCGAATGTCGAGCAGCGTTCGAAAGCATTAAACAATACTTGTTGCACCCTCCAGTGCTGGCCGCTCCCATTCCGAATAAACCGCTGATTCTCTACACTGCCGCGCTGGACGAGTCACTCGGTGCGCTCCTTGCCCAGAATAATGAGGAAGGAAAAGAAAATGCCCTCTACTACCTCAGTCGAACTCTAGTCGGGACGGAACACAACTACTCCCCAATCGAAAAGCAATGCCTGGCTCTGATATTTGCTGTGAAGAAGCTGAGGCACTATCTGCTCGCTCATCGGGTTATGCTGATCTCCAAGGTCGACCCGCTCAAACACTTGATGACCAAAGCAAGCCTAGCCGGCAGAATGGCAAGATGGGCTGTCATGCTACTTGAGTTTGACATAGTTTACACTCCTCAGAAAGCAGTAAAAGGGCAAGCTCTTGCAGACTTTCTCGCTGCTCATCCCATACCAGAAGGGTCGCCACTAAATTGTGAGTTACCCGACGAACAAGTGCTGCATCTCGAGAATGACGAGCCATGTTGGGAGCTCTACTTCGATGGGGCCTCATCGATAAGAACTTCCAGTAAATCAAGTGTCCCGGAGATAAAAGCAGGGATAGGATTGGTGTTCATCACACCATCAATGGGAACCCTACGGCGTTCTTTTGCTCTCACCGAGCCTCGGACAAACAATGAAGCTGAGTATGAAGCTCTGATAGCTGGTTTGGAGCTCGCCATAGAAATGGAAATCCGTCGGCTACGAGTTTACGGTGACTCCCAGCTCGTCATCAACCAAGTAAGCGGCGACTATAAGATATACAAACCCGAGTTAGCTCGGTACAGAGGTCGAGTGGTGGAACTCATGAAACGGTTCACTCATATTGAACTAACGAGAGTCCCTAGAGCGTTGAACGGAAAGGCTGATGTACTCGCTCGCTTGGCCAAGGAACTGGCTGATCCTGAAATGGACGAAATTCTGATCACAGTCAGGAGCCGGCAAATTCTACCCCCAGTCTCTCTACGAGAAGAGGAAAGCGCGGAACAGAAGAGCAGTCCTGCGGAAGAAGCTTCGATCATCCAAGACAAGCCCGATTGGAGAGAACCCTTCATAGAGTACCTCCGATACGACAAGCTGCCCGAAGAAAAATCTGCGAGGATTCAGCTGAAGAAAAGAGCTCTCCGATACATGTTCGTAAATGACACGTTATACCGCAGGTCATATGACCAACTCTGGCTCAGGTGTCTGTCATTGGCCGAAGCCCAAAAGGTCATGAAAGATGTCCACTCGGGCGTTTGCGGTGCTCACCAATCTGGCCCCAAGATACGACTTCAAATCAAACGGCTTGGGTATTACTGGCCCACCATGATACGGGATTGCGGAGAGCATGCAAAGAAATGTTATATCTGCCAAATTCACGGTGATTTTATTCACAAGCATCCCAACCCATTGCATCCTACAGTGGCGTCGTGGCCCTTCGAAGTTTGGGGCACCGACATTGTTGGCCCGATTGATCCTCCGTCATCTAAAGGCCACCGGTTCATACTGGCCGCGACAGACTACTTCTCCAGGTGGGCTGAAGCTGTCCCGCTAAAAGAAGTCAAGACAAAGGATATTCTGACATTCTTCCAGCATAATATTCTATACCGCTTCGGTACACCAAGAAGAATCATTTCTGACAACGGGCCTTCTTTCAAGAGCTTCAATGTCTCAAGGTTCGCTACTCAGCATAAGATAGACTGGAGATATTCCTCCATCTATAATCCAAGAGCCAATGGGCTAGCCGAAGCCTTCAATAAGACTCTATGCAAGCTCCTGAGGAAAAATGCTTCAGCCAACAAGAGAGACTGGAATCTCAAGCTTCACGAGGCATTGTGGGCATATCGTACCACGCACCGTACTCCAACTCAGTCCACTCCATACTCATTGCTCTTCGGAGTGGAGGCGGTCCTCCCCCTCGAAGTCGAAGTTCCAAGCTTAAGAATGGACGTTCAGCATGAGTTGACAGAAGAGGAAAACGTGCTCCTTCGACTTGAAGAACTCGATGCCCTCGAAGAAAAGAGGCTTGCGGTGCAGCAAAATCTGGAGCTATACCGAGCCCAAATGTCACGGGCCTATGACAAGATAACCCATCTCCGCGCTTTCAAGAAAGGTGAATTGGTGCTGGTCCTCAAAAGACCGATCATCCCCAATCGACATGCCAAGGGAAAATTCGAGCCGAACTGGGAAGGACCATACGTCATCGAGAAAGTGTTCGACGGAGGATCCTACCAACTAATAAGTGCCGAGGGAGAAAGGCCCATGCCACCCATCAATGGCCGATATCTCAAGAAATACTACACATGAATGCTCCAAGTCGCAGGCGAATTGAGCACATCAGCCCTACGGTCTGGATCAGACATCCTGCAAAACCGTATACAATCCTCGGGCGTAAATGACCCCTATTTCTCCCAAATCTTGCCGGTGAGACTACTTTAAAGTCCCACCAGCGGCAAAAAAAGAAAAAGAAAAGAAAAAGAAAAAAAAAAGAAGAAGAAGAAATAAACGGTATGTCCACAAGCAAAATGGGCACGGATGAAAACCCGAAAGGGCTCCGTGAGTAAAAACAGCAGGACTACCGGCGAGTCTGTGAAAACCCGAAAGGGCGCAAACTCGTGAAAAGAGATGAAATACACTCGCAAAGTCCTCTCGACCTTGTGAGGAGAAACCCCCTGCGTGAGATCCTTACGACTCACAAAGGAGAAACACACTTAGGAATCCTCACGATTCCTAAGGAGAAAATACACCTACGAGATCCTTTCGACTCGTAGGGAGAAAATGCTTTTATGGGACCCTCACGGCCCATAAAATTGAAAAGCCTTAGGTGGTAGGGACCCAAACCTAACTCCTAAGCCATCATTCCCCAATGGGCAACGGCAAATGATGAGTCGCTCATGGCATTTCGCTTCAGTGTTAGCGGTGCTGATGCCGACCGAAAACCCAAATCCCAAGTCCTCCCGAGGCAAATGATGAGTTGCTCCTGGCATTATTCCAGTGCAGCAATGCTGATGCCAAACAATATCCAAATTCCAAGTCCCCAAACGGCGAATGATGAGTCGCTCCTGGTACCACATTCCAGTGCACCGATGCAGACGCCAACCAAAATCCAATTTTTAAAAATTCTCCCGGCCCTACGGTGGGTCCCCAAATTGACCATCGTATACAATCCACGGGCTCAAATAATTCTCATCATACCCATGCCCCACCGTAATCACCAGTTACGCGGCCGGTCTCCGCTTTGGGAATGATGCTCCATTGATAAGACCCACTCATGTGTCCTCACGATATATGAGGAGAACAAACCTTTGTGGGATCCTTACGACTCATAAAGGAAAAACACACTTAGGAGTCCTCACGACTCCTAAGAAGAAAATACACCTGCGGGATCCTTAAGACTCGTAGGGAGAAAACGCTTTTATGGGACCCTCACGGCCCATAAAATTGAAAAGCCTTAGGCGATAGGGATCTAAACCTGTCTCCTAAGCCATCGCTCCCCAATCCCCAAATGGCGAATGATGAGTCGCTCCTGGTACCATATTCCAGTGCAGCGATGCAGACGCCAAATAAATTCCAAATCCCATACCCCAACGGCGAATGATGAGTCGCTCCTGGTACCGTATTCCAGTGCAGCGATGCAGACGCCGACAAAGTCCCAAAATTTTTTCGGCCCTACGGTCTGGATCATACATCCTGTAAAACCGTATACAATCCACGGGCGTGAAACAATCCCAATCTCTCCTAAATCCTCTTGGGGCAAATGATGAGTTGCTCCTGGCATTATTCCAGTGCAGCAATGCAGATGCCAAACAAAAACCAATCCCCAAATCCTCTCAAGGACAGATGATGATTCGCTCCTGGTACCATATTCCAGCGTAGCGATGCTGATGTCAACCAAAATCACGTCAAGTCAAACAACCAATGACTTCCCTGGCAGAATTAAATTCCACCTCGGAAATAAGTCAACTTCATCCCTGACACTGCAAGAAGCAGAGCAAGTCAAATCAAGCAACGACCGTCCAAGTAGTTAAAATGGCAGCACCGACCGTCCAAGTCGCTAAAATGGCAGCATCGACCGTCCACGTCGCAAAAAGGGCAGCATCGACCGTCCACGTCGCTAAAATGGCAGCATCGACCATCCACGTCGCTAAAATGGCAGAATCGACCGTCCAAGTCGCTAAAATGGCAGCACCGACCGTCCAAGTCGCAAAAAGGGCAGCATCGACCGTCCACGTCGCAAAAAGGGCAGCATCGACCGTCCACGTCGCTAAAATGGCAGCATCGACCGTCCACGTCGCTAAAATGGCAGAATCGACCGTCCACGTCGCAAAAATGGCAGCACCGACCGTCCAAGTCGCAAAAAGGGCAGAACCGACCGTCCATGTCGCAAAAAGGGCAGAACCGACCGCCCATGTCGCAAAAAGGGCAGAACCGACCGTCCAAGTCGTTAAAATGGCAGCATCGACCGTCCAAGTCGCAAAAAGGGCAGTACCGACCGTCCAAGTCACAAAAATGGCAGCACCGACCGTCCAAGTCGTAAAAAGGATAGCGCAGGATTCCTACAAAGCGGGAACCAGATCATTCCGGGCCAGGGAAACGTCTGTCACGGACACTCCGTCTCGGAGACGTGTCAAGCAACGACCGTCCATGTCGTAAAAAGGGCAGTGCCAGCTTCCCAAAAAGCGGGGACCAAATCAGGTCGCCTCCAAGTAAAAGAAGAGCCATCAATTTCATGCACACGACCTACATATATGGTGTGCATTTATTGATGGGGGGCAATTTGTTGGGGTAAAAATTTACACCCCGGTTGACCAAGTCGAAATCAAAGTCAACCCCAAGCCAAGCGGGCCCAAGTCCAGATCCAGTGGGCCCATGCCCGGGTCGAGCCCGAACATGAAGCGGCCGGCCTCCCACCATGCCAAGATAAAAATTTTGTAATAAATAATTTTGTTGCATTTCTTTTATTTTATTTATGGATAAATGTAAGAAAAATAGGCATAAAGCCAAATTTTTGTAAAGCCCATGGCTTATGTGCAAAAAGAAATGGCACATGGGCCATGAAATAGGCAAAATGCCATTTTGTGAAGCCCAAGGGGCTATATGTAAAGTGTATAGCCTATAAAGGCAAGATAATGAAAATATCTCACAACTTTTTCTCTCTCCAAAAAAGTTTCAGAGCTGAGCTCTTTCTTCCTTCTCCAAGGTTCCAAAACCTTCTTCTTTCTTTTGAATTAAATCAAGAGTTTTACTCTTCCTTTTTCAAAACAAATTAGTTTTTCACCACAAAACCCATCAAGAGGAACTCAGATCTTCCATCAGATCTCAAAAAGAAAAGATTTTGAAATCCCACATCTCTTGATCTTCAAGATCCAGCTAACAGAGGAGGAAGAAGAAGAACATCTTTCACTAAACCCTCAAAAAAGAAGAAAAACACATTCAGGAGTCCAACTCCTCTCTGATTTCTCTTCTGAGAAATTTTTTTTTTAGGCTAAAAGCCTCTTGTGCCTCTCCGGCACGCAGCGCAAGTGCGCAAGGCGCCAGCGTGCCGACACGTGGCGCACGCGCGCTTGCGCACCTGCGAGCTTGCGCAAGTGCGCAAGGCGCCCGCGTGCCGACACGTGGCACGCGCGCTTGCGCACCTGCGCAAGTGCGCAAGGCGCCCGCGCGCCGACACGTGGCGCGCGTGCTTGCGCAACTGCGCAAGTGCGCAAGGCGCCCGCGCGTCGACACGTGGCGCGCGCGCTTGCGCACCTGCGCAAGGCGCCCGCGTGCCGACACATGGCCCCCACGCATCCCTTGGATGCCTTTTCCCTCTCTTTTTATGTACATACATATACACATACATATGTATACAAATTCACACATATACACACTCCGCCACATTCTCCCCCTCAAGAAAATTTTCGGGCCGGGGCGCTGCCCCGAACCCCGCAAGGGGGCTGCTAGCCCCCTTGACCCCCAGCCCGCTATCCGAGTAGCGGGACCCCCGTAAAAACTCTGCGTGGCTCCCGATATATCCAAAACCCCCTTTCAAAACACACGCACACTGCACATTGAGTTCGCATGACCAGTTTAACCCGTTAATCGGAGGTTCCCTCGCCCCAAAGGCGAGGGGTAATTAACGGCAGCTTAGTCCGCGGCTGCCGGAGATTCGGATCCCCACAATCATTAAACCCCCGCCTACCCTAGGCAGGGGGAATCTGTAGTACGCCTGACAAGCGCTCGCGTATTCCCATCTCACTGGGGTGACGAAAAACACCCTACATCACCGAAGCGCGGCTTTCTTCTTTACCGCTAGACATATAGATCGTATGTACGGTTATGCCCCCAGACTTAGGGCATTTAAATCCATCGCCTCTGGAATTTGCCGCGGGCGGTAGGATTTTCTCTGACCTTATTCTTTTATGAGAAGTTGGAGCTGAAGGAGTCATTGTGACAGGCGCCTATTTAAGAACGACCCCTGTTGTATGGCGGAGGAGCGGTCTTTTTCTTGTCGGCCCGTGAATTTCTCAGGTCGACGAGAGTAATTATCGTTAAGCAAAGAGTCATGGACTTTTCGCCAGACTCTATGAATCTATGAGGAGAGCCGTTGATGAGGCTGCTTCGACTATTTCTGTACGGGGACCTCTGCTGGCGGAGGTGATTTCTTCAGTACCACCATCGGGGAGTTCTTGCACACCATACTCAGCAGGTCAAATCTGTTCCCAGTTGGAATAGCAGTGTCGATATCCACCATAGGAGCTGTTGGGGTGAGCCCAGAGGGAGAGTTGCCCCCAGCTTCTCTCACTCGGCACCAGTGGTGACATCGAGCATGCCTTAGAGTGGGAATTGCCTCAGTTTTAGAGGCTTTTTTGTCACGCCCTCTGCGTTGCTCAGGAGTTTCGGTTGGTGTCAGCCTCTTGAAGTCCGACGTCCTAGTTGGTGTTGGAGCGGGGTTGGCCAATCTTTCGAAGAACGACCATCTTGGATGGGAAGCACTTTTGGTCAGCCTCATCCACAGTAGGAGTAGGGAGTCCTAGCCGTTTTCTGGTAGCTCCTTCGGGTATCATGGGCTTCTTTGCGAGCACGTTTGAGTTATTCATCAACCTGTTGATGACTAAGACTTTAGGGTTTGACGGCTTGCTGATAGAAGCCGTCGTGGTTGCCAGCCAATCGAAGACCGATTTTATGGGATCTTCTCCTTGTGGCGTTGAGGCGCCGAAGTTCACATGAGGGAGCATGGTCCCAAAGAAGAGTCCGGCAGTAGATTGTGTGACCTGCCCCACCGGTATTGAGAAAATGGAGGCTGCGTTAGGCCCGTACGTCACTCCTCCAGTTGGGGTGGAGTGGGAGTTGCTGTTGCATCAGGTGCAGTAGGAAGCCATTGATTTCTGCACAGGAGTGTGACACCAAGTTTTATTACCTCGAATCCAAGGGCAACCAATATGTAGCGAACTGCGATTTTGTTCGCGAAACATAACACACGAAATGTGGAGTGGAAAGAAGAAAAGGTCTCACCGGGTGTGCCAGAATATATTTACAGCCGAAAACAGAGATGAACTGGGATTGAACATCATGCCTGAATTTGAGGGCAGATGCTATTTGGACATATCCATCCACCTCTCCGAAGATACCAAGTTGATTTATGGCACCGTATATCGGAGGTTTGGATATATGCGACCGTTGTAGTAGACATCATCAGATTCCCCTTCATTTGTGAGGGGTTTTTGATTGTGGGGATGCTCTTCCGTGCAGACACAAGCCCCTATAGTTAATTATGTTATCGTGTTGCGATAACCATTTTCTCCTGCTCCAGTAGTTCACTTCATGTCGTGTGTTTGTTTTGTTTGTTATGGTTGCCCGTGTATTGTATACGGAGACTCGTTTATGTCATCGCCCGTAGGACGCGGATTAGTCCCAAATCCATATATTTTAGATTTGGGTTTGAAAATATATTGTTTTATTTAAGGACCGTTAATCTAATTTTAGATTAATATTAACTTAAATATATGAGCACTTGGGCTTAGTTTATTTTAACTAAGAATACGTTAGTCCTATTTGAGACTAAGATCAACTTAGCAACATTTTAAGAATCATTGTTTTATTTAAGATCTAATAATAGAGCATTTGGGCTCAGTTGCAAACAAATTCAGAGAGACTTAGCCAATTTGGGTTTGGTCAGCTTACTCTTTTTTTATTCAGAAGTGTTGAGCACTTGTTTGGGGCTCTGTTTGCTCAGCCTTGGGCTTTCTCCCTTTATTCAGAAGTGCTAAGCACTTATTTGTAGTTCTGGCGCTCACATGTATATCATGTGTGGCGCTCAGACATGGGCACTGCCCAATCAGTGCTAGGCACTTTAGTCATTTTGACTAAATTTATAGTGCTCAGCACTTTTATACAGCGCTCACGTATGTTTACACGTGAGACGTTGAGCCTTCTGTTTTGAGTGCTCACATGGGAAGCACGTGAGGTGCCAGTCTTTCATTTTGGGCGCTCACGTCGGAAGCACGTGAGGTGCCGAGTCTTCTGTTTTGGGCGCTCACGTGGAAAGGACATGAGGTGCCGAGTCTTCTTTAAGGGAATATTTTGGGCGCTCACGTGTGTTTCACGTAAGGTACCAAGTCCTTTTCTTTTTAGAGATTGAATCTCTGTTAATAGCATTTTGGCTAGTAATGATCACCAAGATCTATGTTTTGAAGATCTGGGATCGTTTTTTTTTATTAGAAAATTGAGTTCTTCTGTTTCTTTTATAAGAGCTAAGTTCCCTGTTTGCAAAGGAATTAAGTTCCCAGAACATACGTTCCCTTCTCTCTTATTTTTTTTTCTTTACCCAGGATTTGGATTGAGCGAGGATCTTCTTTTTTGAGAGGAGAATCGAATTCTCAGTTTTGTGGCTTCTGCCTTTTTTGTTGCAGAAGCTTTGGGGGGTCGATCTTCTCCTTGAGACTTGAAGTCTCTAATCCTTTATATAGGAAAGGCAAATTATCAATTAGTTTGAGAAAATCTCTCATTTGAGAGATACCAATTGATTTAATTGGTCTCAAAGATTATTTAGGGGATTTTATCGACCGTTGGATTTTTAATCCAATGAATTTCTGTTTTACAGAATATATATTCTTGTTTTTAACAAAATTAGGGAAATATTTTCTCACAGGAAGAATTTAATTCTATCAAACGGTGATTTTTAATCACCATTGGATTTTTAATCCAATGGTTCTTTGTTCAACATAGCACAATTTTTCTTTATTTAGAAAGATATAGGAAAATATTTTCCATATTTGAGTTTAATTCTATCATTGGGTTTTTTATCCAACCGAAAATATCTTTCTTATTTAGAAAGATTAAACAGTTATTTTCCCCTAATAGAATTTAATTCTACAATCAGATATTTGATCCAACGGTTTTGTTTAACAGAGAATGTTCCTAATTTTTTTAGGGAAAAATTCCCCATGTAGAATTTAATTCTACCTTCTTTAATTTGGACGCTGACGCTCACATGTTATGCATGTGGGCACCTGTTAAGAATTTAACTCTTATATAACAGGTGCTCATATGCCTTACACGCTGGCACTCACTTGAGTTTCACGTGAGGTGCTATCACGACCCGAAGGTACGGAACGTGACCGGCACTTAAATTACGAAACGTCTAGAGGCGTAACGTAATCTAAGTAAGCCGAAGCCCGGAAATCTAAACCATTTAAAAGAAGAAGTGTAGCAAAACATGTTTAAAAGCAACATCAAATTTTCTCAAAAATTTCGGCAGAGTCTCCTTTGTAAAAACTAGCCCCAAACGGATACAAACAAGAAATATATACTTAAGCAACAATAAAAAGCATCCCCAAGAGGGAGCTAGCTCTTCGCCAATTGGCGGTCACAACCACGCAAGCAATATTATATACAACGCCGAAGGGCGAAGATCAAAACTCAAAGAAAACCATCAAAACCACCAGAAAACCATAATAATACAAGCGTGACTCTAAGGTCAAAAGAATAAACAACCGGTCTTCTAACTCTATCAAGTAATACAAGTCTGGTTGATGGAGCTTACTAGATACAACTGAAATAAATAAATGTACAACAACGGTCCCGATACAATGAACCAACCTACCAAGCAATCACCCTGAATGAAATGATGTGCCAGCAAGCTTCCAAGGAAACCTGTACATCTAACCTGTAAGAAAAATTTGGCACAACGGGGGTGAGTTGCTAACTCGTGAGTAGAAGACACCTGCGGGTAGAAATCGCATGCACGACGATCTCCTAGGTCATAATAATATACATATATAACACTAGTCATCTAGTAGTGACAGGGTAATAATCTATGCATAAGTGCAAGACTCGGTGCTCGTGTCAGTATCACTAAACAGTAATTAGTCATATATCTGATGTATGAATGCATCATGAATGAGGAAATCCACCACGAAATCTGAAAAATCTGATATAAAGAAATCATCAGTGAAACTTGTATAATAAAACTGAAATATCATCAGTGAAATCGACAAAAATCCATGTCAAGCATCGACACAATATCTCAATATCTCAAGTTCAATATCTCAATGTCTCGGTATCTCAATGTCTCAATATCTCGGGCTCCGTTAGTCCGGATCGGCCCAAATCATCAAATCTCACGACAACGGTCGGTATCCTCCGGATATCCGTCGCGCCAGACATCACAGGTAAGTAGTCTTCCCCTGCCAGGCTCATCGTCTACAACTCAAGCTTCTTGCCCCGGGATACCTTACCGGGCCTACCATGTACCCGAAACAGTTCATCCTACTCCTCGAATCGGGTCTCGAAATCTAACAGCAATCATGAAAACTCATGGTGGACGACACATACATCACGAGAAAACCGCAACTGGTATTTTAAATAAGAGAGAGAGAGAGAGAAGTTATTATAAATTCTTGCGGTTTTCCCCCAAATCCAGAAATCTCATGGAAATCCGAAATCTAAGAATCAAGAGTAAGTAAACAGTGAATATCGGCATAAAGCCCCAGAATAGTACATGAATGATTATATGAATGCATGATGTATCTATGTAAAGAATGCAATCTCTAAGTTAACACATGAGAGCAATCACACAAGTATTATGTGGTAACTAGCATTTAGCTGATTATATCAATGAGATAATATTTTCTAAAGTGTACGTGACATGGCAATTACCGATGATGATGTGTGTGAGCCGGCAAATATGTGTATGTGGAACATGCGCATCATCGGTAATGGTGTGGTATCCTAACAGGCAGGGTTTCATATTAGCTAAAGAAACATATGAATGAACATTCAATGCGATGAATACAATCTGAATATAACGGTGAATGTGTATTAACTGAACATTTAGAATATACATATCTAACTACGAGTAATATAGTTTGTTGTTTGAAATAGCACGAATCGTGGTTTTTAGAAAAGTAGGGGCTACGGGGTTTTATAGAAAAGATACGTCCCTTGAAAAATCCGTAGTATCCCTCCGTCTGTCTTTAAAAATGCGCACGATTCGTTAGTTTTGAAAATAAATATGACTCGAGCCTAAACTAGTATCTATCTAACCCATTAAGGAACTAAACTAAAGAAACTAGTCGATAGGTAATAAGATTCCACCTAAAGTACGAGTCGATATCTCTAGTAGTCGGCGATCCAGCCTCAATAGCGTCACGTACATACTATGACTTTCTCAAGTTAAGAGTGCGGATCAATCATCACATCTATAACTCGTACGGTAAAATCCATCGTACGGCATCCCAAAATCGGGATATAGGTCAACTATCAAATATATATCATCATTCATATGGTATCATCATTAAACAATATCATGATTTGGTTACTGATCTAATGTCTCATGCAATCCGATGTCATCAACACATATTATCATATATGAGTATACACTGCACAAGTGATCCATTATAAATATCATAGCATACCTCATTTCATACCTCAATCATATGTCATATATATATATATATATATATATATATATATATATATATATATATATATATATATATATATCATCAATCACATGGTATCATCGTCCAACGATCTGCTGTAATATCATAACATATCTCATACCATAACTCGATCACATAACAAATTTCTCACGGCATCATGCCCGATCAAATCGACTCATCCCCAAGTATCATGTAACATCCTCAATTCACTCGTATATGTTGTGTGTGTGTGTGTAAAAACCTACACACATTCATATACATACACACACACACATATACCCCAAGTCCAGTGTATGTGTGCGTGTGCGTGTGTGTGTCAACCTATACTCTAGGGTCTCGCGACTAAAAACTAGACTAAAAGCACTGTTATCCAAAATACACCAATTCCGATCAGTGGTCTCTTAAAACCTTTCTTACTCCGTATTCGAATCTCGCAATAACATATCTATATATTACTATTTCAAGACCATGTAATATCCTACGAAGTTGCGGGGGTGCTATATGCCATCCACCCGACTTCCCCCGTAGATATACATCTACTCACCTGGTCCTCGTCTGCCGAAGTCGATGCCGCCATCCTCTTCTTCATCGTCCAAAGTCCACATGAGGGGTACCTATACGCAAACATATATAATATCGTAAACTGAAATCACGAACAAAACCAAAACGGCACACGAAACGCGCATAGGTTAAAACCTATGACCCACACATGCAAAAAAACCAAACAACTCTCAACATCGGCGTACAAACGCTGATTGATCGAGAAAAACCCAAACACACAATTCGTGGTTTTACAAATCACTAATTGTAATATGAAATAAGTTGTAACTCATAGAAACCTCAAAATAAATCAATTCGATTTATTTCCGAAAACCTAGAAAGCCTCAAATAACCGTTTTAATTCAAAACTTGATGTTTTAATAAAATTAATGGACATAATATTCACTAAATATCATAACTAAGTCATACAAATCATTACTATATTTTTATCAAACTAATTTGTATAAATCCAAAAATTCTAGTTTGCAAATTTATCCAATTTTAACACCTTTAAAGCAAAAATTCACAAATCATCAACTAAACTAAGTTTTGCATGATCTAAGTTGCTAAAAAACAAATTAAAATGTTAATAATGTATGAAAACCATAATTAGATTTTAATCTCAATTATTTAATTAATTTCCAAAAACCTAGTTTGCAAAATTAGCATAATTTTAAACTAACAATTAGCAACTAGTAACTAGATTAGGATTTTGCATTCTATTAACATGTTAATCTCCTCATTAAAATCATGAATAATTGATAAAAATCCTCACTTGATCACAAACCCTAATCTTGAATTTTTAATTTAGTGACTAAAACCATAATTAAACACCAAAATCCATTAAATTAAATTAATTAGCCTATAATTAACACTGGGGTTAGAATTATACCTCAATAAACATGAGATCAAACATGAAAATCATAACCTCCAAAGTGCTAACTTTGCTCCAAGATCGATGCTAGATAGGCTAAAGAATAATGGGTAGAGATTGGATTTGGAATTTGAGGTTTTATTTTGGATTTTTGATGAATTTTGGAGATTTTTTTTTTTGAATTGAAAAGCGAAGAATGGAGAGAGAGAGGGGCTGCTGGACTTGAAGGGGGGCTCGGCCATGAAGAGGTGTGAGATTGTGAGAGAGTGTGTAGAATTTTCTAGGCTAAGATAAACCTTTTAAGTGTCATTTTGCATTCACACCCATTTCTATTTCTATTTTATTTTATTTTGTTTTATAATTTTCCTTTGACCAATAACTAACTAGAACTTGGAGTAAACTTGTAAAAATTTCATGTTACAACTAGGTTTTAGTTTGTCATGGTTCCTAAGTATATGATTAACCCATTCAAATTTGTATTTATCACTAAATTAATGTATATTTAAAAGCTTAAAATAATATTTAAAATAATTAATTAAGGGAAAATATTTAAATAACTAGAATTTTATAAGTGACTAATTAATTACCAAATACTAGCAATTACATAGTTAAAATAGGCGTATTTAATTTTATGATGAAAAATAACTATAGTTATGTTTTACGGAAAATGCGGTTTATTTTACCGATTATCAGAAAATTCACCTAGAGGATTTTATTTATCTAATTAATTATTTATTTATTTTAAAAATGTTACAGGTGCCAGCATAGGATTTTTTAATCCTAATAAATGCTAGTGCTGGCGCTCACGTGTTAAACACGTGAGGCGTCGCCTGATAGATTTTTAAAAATGTAATTTTTTATGAGGGAACATCGATCTCATTGTGGCAAGCCTCAATCTGCTTGCAATACTCAACCCAACTACGGATGAAATCTTCGTTATAGAAATCCATAAGAGTCCCTGGCATAGGGTTGTCTTCATCTGCAAAGTTGATTAGTCTAAAATATTGCACATTTGAATGAACATTTTTCCTATTATTGTTAAGTACTAAAAGGTGTTTATTGTAATTATAGAACATATGAGAGTTTATATATAAAAAATTTATTATCATATGTTTCTACATTATAATTAACATAATGAGGGAAAATACATGCATATAATTTTTATATGAAATATTAATAATTAAAATATGCATATCATATCAAATATTTATAATCAATATTCTTAAGATTTAATATCATATAAAATGGTTAAGATAAAATCTCAAAAATATCAAATACTACTAAAACTTTGATTTGAGATATTGTGTAGATTTTAGCTCATGTCTGGAATCCAAGAAATCCAAATTAAATCGGGATGTCGGAATCAAATCTGCCAAAAATATGGAAGCAAATCGAAAGATCTAGCAACGGCAGAGACTCAGAGCATTATTTTCAGAATCTAGACATCAAGAGGATCTCCACATAACAACACAAGAGACCACAAAAAATCCCAAACTTTGATGCCACTAAACTGTGGCGAAACCGCGGCCAAACAAGCCTATATGCGGGAGTTCCACAGCGGTTTGAGGGCCGTAGGATATGAAATTTGGTGGTTTGGATGATATCTGCATATATTATTATATGGAATCTAGGGTTTCTAGTTTCTGTGACTATATATAGGACCGAGTTTCACATTAAAAATAATCACCGAAAAGATCAAGAGGTCCAAATCGATCCATGCATTTGAGTGATCATCAACCAGTCATCTACTTCCAACAAGGTAGAGATCTAGAGCAACTAGAGTTCTTGTACTCTATTTTCACAAGTTGTATGCAATAGTTGATTAATAAAGATAGTGTTTTTATTGTTCTTTTTGCAATTAATTTCCGCACTTACTTTCTGCATCTTAATCATGTTTTCATTCTTCATTCTTTCTTCTAAATCTCAAACCATGAGTGAGTAATTTCTAACTTGCTAGGGTTCGTAGGATAGGGTAGATCAATGGATGATAAAATCATTTAACTTCTTTTATACATTTTAAAGTCTATAAACGTTAGCAAAATAAATATTAACATCCTTATCGGGAACGCTACCAATTTATTGCTAGTCACAACCATGATTTGAGATCGGTTTAACACTTGTTTTGTTAAGGGCTAGACATGAATAGAGATCAACGCAAGGACAAGGGCTAGTAGTGGGGAAGCCCTTGTTTCTTCCAAAAGAACCCTAATCTACATTCATCACTATCGATCTAGTTTTAAACTATTAAAATATAAAAAGTGTCATTTTTAATTATTCATCCATTACTACTAAGTCCTATGAACCCTACAAGCCTTCTCTTTATAAATCTTATATCCGTAACGAGAAACAATCATCCTTCTTTAATCAACTCGTCTAAAGCAAGAAAAAGGTTCACGTTTCCGTACGGACAACCCGTACTCATCACGGCTATCTACTAGAGACACCGTCTTGATTGCAGTTATTTACAACACACTTTTTCAGAATCACACACCAATCAAATGGCGTCGTTGCCGTGGAAACGGCTGTAATTTTTTTCCTTTTTATTCGGGTTGATTTCTTATAAAATCAAGCAAACATATTATAAACAAGAACCAAAACCGCATCTTGTGTATTTAACGATTATTGTGCGAGTTTTGCAAGGGAATCTGGTGTAACTGGAGCAAAGAATCAGAGATTCAGAGACTTTCAACGTAGCCCAGAGGAGCATAGGAGGGCACTGGAAAAAAATTGGCAAACGATACAACCAGCTTGCGGCACGGCGGAAATAGGGTTTTTGCGGCGGAACCGCGGCGGCTTGGTGGAATTTAGGCCACAAAATCCTCTGGTACTTTTATCAAATCTTTCTCTCTCCTCTAAGATCTAATAACTGATCTTTCCTACAGGATTCTTTGCAAATATCGTCGCTCAAAAATCTTTTTGCGTGTTTTGATATCGGTTTGTTTGTGCATATCTTAACCGGACATTAAAGGGCAATAACCCAAATCCAGATTAGGTGAGGATTTCATCACCCTTCTTAGGCCCCACAAATCATAAAATGAGCATACTATCACTCTACATTAATTAAAAAATATCTAGACCAAGTCTCTAAGGACCGTCGCGCTCAATTAGGACAGAGGAAGGTCGTGGGTAACCTATCGCTTATCCGCATTTCTCTTATGGTGTCTAGGCAAGTGTGACTAAGAAAAGTGGTTACTTAATTAGGCCCGCTATTTCGGTGATTCGTATAGTGAATACCTCCCACTTACCTGGCTACAAGAGTAATAAAGAGGTGGTAGAGAATTGATCTTGCGACTTGTCTTTTGGAAGTCTAGGAGCGGTCTAATGACTTGACCTAGGTGACCCTAGTTCTAGAGTTTGATTGTGCATTTTGTGATTTTTTGAGTCAAGCCTCATGTTCGACTATTTTTTTAAAACAAACCTTCTAAAATCATTCTCACACACGCTGCCACGTGCACTAAACCCGCTTAGTGCATAATCGGATGGACTCGGGATTCTAGTGCATGACTTGTCTGCGTTTTTTCTATCGACTCCGAAGTCGATACTTCTTCATATTCTATTTCCCCACCACCCAACACATCTCCCGTAATGGACGGTTCTCCATCAGGATTTAACGATACCACCTTGCCACTACCCATAGGTGCGCAGAATCCACCGTGCATCTCTCTTCAAGAAAGATGCTACGTCGTACGCGGGCTACTTCCTACTTGTCTGTCTCTTCCACCAGCTAATGGGAGTAATTTCGAAATTAAACCCCACTTCATCAATTTGTTGCCTAAATTCCATGGGCTTGAATCCGAAGACGCATACGTTTACATAACCAAATTCGAGAACATATGTGCAATGATGAGCACAACCCAACTTTCTGTGGATGCTATGCGATTACGTCATCTCCCTTTTACCTTGTGCGATCTAGCAGAAAATTGGCTT
This sequence comes from Agapanthus africanus, assembly GCA_030015575.1. Classification (NCBI taxonomy): domain Eukaryota; kingdom Viridiplantae; phylum Streptophyta; class Magnoliopsida; order Asparagales; family Amaryllidaceae; genus Agapanthus; species Agapanthus africanus. The sequence goes on along the minus strand of CM057339.1, from coordinate 192,704,148 downwards.
TATAGTACTGTCGCACATTCTATCACTAAATGTGATGAATTCATTATAGCATTCCTTCAGATGTTTTATCCTAATCACAAAACCGCTCGTATTCGAAGCGGGATTAACCAGTTTACCCAACTTCCCAACGAACCATTCTGGAAATGCTTTGAACGGTTTAAGGATCTTCTTGTACAATGCCCCCGTCACGGAATTGATAGATGGCAACTTTGCCGAATTATATACGAGGGTGTTAATCCTGCCACGAAACAAATGCTTGAAACCATTTGTCAATGACATTTCATGTCAAAAGACGATGGCGAACCTTGGCAATTTCTGGAAGATCTCGCCGAACAAGTCTCACAATGGGAGAGCACTGGACCAATATCGTCTTCATTTAGGGCAGGTATCCATTAGCTCGACATTTCCATCGTAGTGAAAGAAAAAATGGCCGCGATGCAAAAGAAACTCGAAGCTATCGAAAACAAAGTTTTGTCAACCTCCATAAACCAAGTTACGCTCCCCAAAACCATGTGTGGTTGTTGTTCTGACCCATCATATTTAACGGAAGAATGTCTTTTGAATCCTATGTTTCAAGGTCAAGAACAAACTAATACTTTTTTTCAGCAACGATTTAGAAACGATTCTTATTCTTCCACATACAATCAGGGATGGAGAAATCATCTTAATTTCGTTTGGAACCAAAACCAGTCTCAAAATCAAAATCAGTTCCCAACCCAAAATAATTATCAAAGGCTTACTCCACAGCAACAGAAGCCACTACAACAAAGTCAGCACCCTTTTCAACCGCAATCTTTTCAAAATCCGGCCAACAACTTTGCACCTTATAATAATTCTTTCCCAACGGCCGGTACTGATAAAACCTCTGCTCTCGAACGAAACTTAGAAACGTTCATTAAACAATACATGAAAACGACGGTTAATTTAACGTCTTCTATCCAAACGTTAGTGCAACACACTGCTTTCCATGGTGAAAGCATAAAATCGATATAAGCACAACTTGCATAGTTAAATGCCACAATGAGTGAGAGAGAGAAAGGGAGACTTCCATCTCAATCTCTACCAAATCCCGGCCACTCACAAAGCGCGAATCTCATCCTTCAAAATCATAATGTGAGTGTCGTAACCACGTTGAGATCGGGAAGAGTACTGAATAACAGTGTTGGTGAAGAAGTTGAAGTTGATGACATTGATGAAACCCCGGTTATTACTTCTACTCCTATTTCTTCTAATCCAACATCTTCGTCCGAGCCTATTCTCCGTTTTCTACTATGCTCGAACTCTCAGCCCATTTCCTTGAAGGAATTACCATCTACGATCATCCCAAATCTAATTTTGGGATCCATTCTATCCCCACAAACTTCTCCTCAAAAGTTGGACCCAACTCTTATTGATAAAGCTCCTTTTCCAAACAGGTTAAGGGCTAACAGACCAAGTCCCCAAATGGAGAAGATTATGGAAATTTTTAAACAAGTTAACATAAATATTCCTATCCTAGATGCTATCAAACAAGTTCCTTCCTATGCAAAAATTTTAAAGGACTTGTGCACTAGAAAAAGAAAAATTCAAGTGCCTAAAAAAGTTTTCTTAGCGAGTAATATGAGCAATTTTCTTACCTAATTGGTGCCCACGAAACGTAAGGACCCCGGTTGTCCTACCATATCTATAACTATTAGGGGTAAAAATATCAATCGTGCTCTACTTGATTTACGTGCTAGCATTAATTTGCTTCCATATTCTATGTATGAGCAATTAGGCATAGGAGAGTTGAAACCTACGCATTGCACTCTCCAGATGGCCGATCGATCTATCACCCAACCTCGGGATGAGATAGAGGATGTGTTAATCAAAGTCGGGGAATTTATATTCCCTGTGGACTTTATAATTATAGATACACAGCCTGTGGTGAATCCACGTAACCAAATTCCGGTGATAGGTCGACCTTTCCTAATAACTTCAAACGTGATAATCAATTGTCATAACGGTTCAATGAACATGTCCTTTGAGAAGATGACAATTGAGCTTAACATCTACAAGTTAGGAAGTCAACCCTCCAAACCCTATGCTCAGATAAGTGATGTATGTTCTGTTGAAAAGATAGCTTCCAAAAGTTGCGAATTTGAGGAGCTTCACGATACTGATCTCGACGCCACTTATGTGTTATTGTTTGATCCTACTATTTATTATACACGTGAAGATCTTTCTGTCGACAAGTCCACACCTAAGTCCGAACCCTTTGACTTGTCGAATGATTTAGTCGAGCTATCCGAGTTTCATAATTTCCTTTCCGATGAGATTATCATTCGGAATATCGATGAAAATTTTGAAGACATTTTTGCCAAAGAACTCGCAATCCTAGAAGACATGGGAGTTGTGATGTATCAACCCCAACCCAAAGAAGTTGAACCACCATATCTTCTTCTTATCAAGAACGAGAATGCGAGTAGTGCACCATCACTGTTTCGTATCTACCAACCGAGACGTAAACCCGATCGATTATGCCTCTTATCTCTACACTTCTTCACATCTATGATCTTCCACCAACCATGGTGTTACATTGATAAAATATTCGAATGGTTGGTGTTGACTTTTGGTCTTTGTAAAACTTTGAATAAACCAATAATTTTACGCCCCCTCTTATAATTTTAAATACTTAATACTGTTTTACTCAAGTTTGGGGGGAGAAAAATATTTTGGCTCTTGAAAGAAAAACAAATTTTTACAAAATTGTGAGCCAAAAATAAGTTTGGGGGAGGTTTTCACTGTCATTAATTGTTGTCCCCGTTACTAACTTTTCCTCCCAAATATATAAGTTGTAAGCTTAAAAGACGACATCAGTGAGGAAACTACTGCAAATAGGTTTGGGGGAGCTTTGTGCTTATTCATGCATCATTTTTGCATTATATAATAGCACAAATTTTTTTTTGATAATGAAAGTTAGAAAATGAAAAATACATATGATAGGAAGGAAATATTTAAGAAAATCAAGAAAATTAGATGTTTTATAACGAAACTAGTAATAGATAGTCATGAGTTGTTGTCCCAAGGGTTAGTAAGATGAAGAAAATCACTAATCTGAGAATAGAAATTAGTCTGAAAAATAGTCCATATTCTTGAGTCCAAACATCTGAACGTTGATATCCTACTATATGCATTTGCATACATCTTGAAACTTGGGATAATAGAGGATACCCTAAAATGCTCTTGTCTAAAAGCCTTAGTATGAAAGATAAAATGTATATAAATCAACAAAATATTTAAAAAAATAGCGATGAAAATAATGGCGATGGTGCTTTATCACCTAGTGCCTTAGACCAACTGGTTTGGGAGCCACTGCTAAGCCTTAGGTGTTGCAAGACTAGAATATTGCTAATTACGCCTTAACGAGTAAGCACATTTGGGTATCGGTTGGTTAGTACCTCAAGAAGTATTAACGGTCGCATGAAGAATGTGTGAGCAATTCCATTTATAAAACATTCACTGACTAAAAAGTACTAAGGAAGATGGACAAGAGTATGATAGCTTGAATTGAGTTCTCTAAGTGTAGAGATATCTTTTACATACACGTAGGGGTATATGATCTATGTTTGGAAGAAAGGTAGGGAGGAAGACTAGAGGGGATGTTTTATTGAGGGATGATGTGATTTCTGACATCTTTTCATGACTATTAAGATATGGCTCATGGCTACTAAAAATCTAGTGTAGTTTGAAACTCTTATTTTCAAGTTCTTTCTTTTATATGTTTTTTTTATCTTTGTATGTAACTTTCATCATCTTTCTTTTATTATAGGATTTTGTGGGTATAATCCGCTGAAAACCCTCAGGAGACAACACTCCTCCTACTAGGGACATCTAGAGGTTTAATGGCTTGTTGCACATGCTAAGTGCAATCGTGTTACCTATGAAAGTGTGCTAGGTTTTTCTTCTTCTTCTTCTTCTTTTTAATAAATAGTTTTCTCGGGACGATCAAAATTAAGTTTGGGGGTATTTCATTGGTTTAAAATATTGCATATTTGAATGAACATTTTCCCTATTATTGTTAAGTACTAAAATGTATTTATTGTAATTATAGAACATATGAAGGTTTATATGTAAAAAGTTTATTATCAAATGTTTCTACATTATAATTAACATAATGAGGGAAAATACATACATATAATTTTTATATAAAATATTAATAATTATAATATGCATATCATATCAAATATTTCTAATCAATATTCTTAGGATTTAATATCATATAAAATGGTTAGGATAACATCTCAAAAATACCAAATACTACAAACACTTTGATTTGAGATATTGTGCAGATTTTAGCTCAGGTCTGGAATCTAAGAGATCCAAATTAAATCGGGATGTCGGAATCAAATGTGCCAAAAATATAGAAACAAAATCGAGAGATCTAGCAACGGCAGAGACTCAGAGCATTATTTTCAGAATATAGACATCAAGAGGATCTCCACATGGTAACACAAGAGTCCACAAAAAATCCCAAACTTTGATGAAACTTAACTCCGGCGGAACCGCGGCCAAACAAGCCTATATGCGGCGTTTCTGCAGCGGTTTGAGGGACATGGGATATGAGATTTGGTGGTTTGGGTGATATCTGCATATATTATTATATGGAATCTAGGGTTTCTAGTTTCTGTGACTATATATAGGACCGAGAGCTTCACATTAAAAATAATCACCGAAGAGATCAAGAGGTCCAAAGCGATCCGTGCATCCGAGTGATCATCAACTAGTCATCTACTTCCAACAAGATAGAGATCTAGAGAAACTAAGGTTCTTGTACTCTACTTTCATGAGTTGTATGCAATAGTTGATTAATAATGGTAGTGTTTTTATCGTTCTTTTTGCAATTAATTTCCGCACTTACTTTCTGCATCTTAATCATGTTTTCATTCTTCATCCTTTCTTCTAAATCTCAAACCATGAGTGAGTAATTCCTAGCTTGCTAGGGTTCGTAAGTTAGGGTAGATCAATGGATGATAAAATCATTTAACTTATTTTATACATTTTAAAGTCAATAAACGTTAGCAAAATAAATGTTAACATCTTTATCGAGCGCGCTATCAATTTATTGCTAGTTATGACCACGATTTGAGATCGGTTTAACACTTGTTTTGTTAAGGGATAGACATGAATAGAGACCAATGCAAGGACAAGGGTTAGTAGTAGGGAAACCCTAGTTTCTTCCAAAAGAACCCTAATCTACATTCATCACTATCGATCTAGTTTTAAACTATTAAAAGATAAAATGAGTCATTTTTAATTATTCATCTATTACTACTAAGTCCTATGAACCCTACAAGCCTTCTTTTTATAAATCTTATATCCGTAACAACAAACAATCACCCTTCTTTAATCAACTCGTCTAAAGCAAGAAACATGTTCGTGTTTCCCTGTGGACGACCCGTACTCATCACGGCTAGCTACTTGCGACACCATCTTTATTGTGGTTATTTACAACACAATTTTTCAGCATCACACACCAATCAAAAGTCCCTAGCAGAAGTGAGTGCCTCGACATCAAGGTCTTCAATAAACTCGCTCAGCATGCGTCTACTATTTTCCGCACTTCTAGAAGATTGGCGTTTAGCGAAGGGTCCTGCGGAAATAGCTATGTGAGATTCAATGAGAATCGTAACCAACGGAGCTGTTACAGATAAAGATGGGTTAGATCTCTATTTAAATAAAAAAATGAATAAGATCTAACCTACCAATAGTTGGAAGCAACAAATCTGGGAGCATAGAGGGCTCAACCATTTCTTTGTCTTCTCCTTCGAGCCGTAAGACTGTGGTCAATACAGGAAAATTCTTATTAGGAAAGAATTATTCATAGAGAGTTGAAATAAGAAATGAAAGCTATACTGACCAACGCCAGAAGGAGGGGCAGGTCCCAGCTAGAGGGCAAAGTGTGAGGATAATGCTTGGCACGGATGGTTGAAAAGCACTCCTGCAAGATTTCGATAGTATACGCTAAGCAATTAATATAAGGAGTAATATCAATGCTGAAATGAAGAAATAAAGAAAATCGAAGGGAAAAATTACCTTCCGTCGCTAAGCCCGAGAAGACTCGGGGAAGTGCAAAGGAGATAGGTGGAGCGGCAATGGTCATGTTGCCAGCTGACGGGGGGTCTTCAATCAGTAGATCGCCAGGGTTTGTCATACCTATACCAGAAATAAAGAAAACATTAGCAAATATGTCTAACAGAAATAAGAATTTGAAAGTAATAACATGTAAGGTACCTGCGGATCCTAAGAGAACCAGCGATGAAGGAACTATGATTGTGTCCAGAGCATCACTGGTCGCGACAGCTTCTTCGATTTCCATCGCTACAGAGGATACGGATTCAAGATCTGTGCCCTCATCTCCCAAATCAATAAAGGATGTCACTATACCAGCGTTACCTGCAGATACTGGAGATCCACTTAGGGAAGGAGTGGCAGTTGGAGCAATATTGAACTCGGGGTCGTGGTCCTTCGTCCTAGAATCTCCAAATGCCGCTGCTTCATTCGCTGCTCCGTCAGCTAAACTTGTCCCTACTGTATCAGGTGTCATCATAAAAAGTGAGAATGTTATAATTCGTATAAGTTGTTATGGGAAGAAACAAGGAAAATAAATAAATCCTACCAGGTTTTGTCAAGGTACCATGCGTTGTTTCCCCCTGAAGTAAACGCTCTGCGCGCAATCTGCCTGTGAACAGTTGACAAAGCAAGAGGGATATCCTCCGTAGGAGCATTATGGGTTCTTGTTTCACTCAAGCCTGTACCTGTGGCTAAGCTGTCCTGGCGTTGTCATGCTACATACTTCCGGTGCTTCTCCTCGGCTTTAGCCGTACGAAAAGATCTCTCCAGGACAACCAATAGAAGAAGATCCTCATCTGAATCGGATTCAGCCTCAGGATCTGCTATGACATCCATCATCGGCTGCTTCAACGATACTTCCCGTGGTGGCGCAGAGGAGGCCTGAGCAATAGTCGGCGGCTCTGAAGATTCTGTAGGGGTTGTCGAGTGAAGAATATTTTCTATGTTAACACCCAAAGATGGCGCTCCGCTCGAAGTAGCACTAGTTACAAAGGTTCCTATAATAAAATAAAACGATAGGAGTAAAGGTATGGCGAAATGAATTAAATGTTCTAAAGAGCGTAAAATAAATCGTACTGAGGCCCATGGAAGCACGAAGCCTCTCCTTTTCCTCGTATGTCCTAATGGATGCCTAGAGAGCCTCTTCAGCGAAGATGCCTGTTGGGAAAATAAAATGTTAAATAAGAATACAATATTATTTTATTCTAAGATATGTAAAGAATGTAAATGAAACATACCTGACACCGCAAGAGTGGCAAGCGCTGCTTGCTCACGGGCTAATCATTCAAAAGCCTCAAGAGCGGCTTGGAGATTAGTCTCTGCGTTCTCATCGGTAGAAGCTTCAAAAAGATCGGCATTGGTCCCATATTCGGACAAGCCTTCGCTATAGGGAGTATGGGGCTCTTGACCAAACAAGATGTCAGTTGACAACATAGATTTCTTCTTCTTCTGAGAACCGAGGGCAACACCCTACGATAAAAGGTTTCTCTTCACAAGCATCTTAGGACGGCGTACCCCGATTTCTAAGCTAATATCCGACTCAGGAGACGCTGCATTTGTTAGGCCGCCATGGGTGCTCATATTGGGTCTTGGTTTAGCCGTTGACACCATTGGAAAAGTACATGGAACTACCACCGCATCACCCTCCCTTAGGGATGGGCGGACGACTGTGCGTCGTCTCAATGGGACCGCAGGGTTGCTTGCTGGAACAGAATCCTTATGGTCAAGGAGCATTCACTTCTCTTCTTTGATAACAGCATCCGTCGCATGTTGATACCATGCTACATAAGCATTAGAGGCCCATGGAATATGATCCGGTTCGGCCATCAAGAAGTATGATCTCATGTTCAATCGCATGAAATGGTGGACCATGCTGCGATCTATCTCCTATGAAGCAACCGAATTGACGAGAAATGCCTCGAGGGGAACGCCTTGGTCATAGCCTAGTTGTTGAGCGAAACGATGTCGGTTATACCTCATGAACAGCACGGAGGCATTTCGCCTATACACCAAGAATCCAGGCCTGATAGAGTACAAATATACGATTTCCTTGGCACGCAAAGCAGAAACCCCATCCTTAAAGACATCATGAAGTGGTTGGACCACTTCAGAGGGTTCTTTACCAGTAATCAAAACTCTATCAACAAAGGTCATGATGTCCCCAACAAGGCGTGGACGCAAAAGCAATCGCCAATCTTCTCATTGTGTTGGACTGGGAAAAGAAGTATCGACCAACTTCATCACCCGAGGAAAGTTGTACCCTTTATAAAATTTGGGTCTTTTATACTCACTGAAAGCACCCAGCACGTGCATCTCTACCCATGAAGTAAAATAATGGAGAGGGAAATTCACGAGCTCTACACCCGGCTGGGTGGTGTCAGCCGCCATGCTCAAGACATTATATAGATGGGCTAATCCCACAACGCCGACGGCCATACGCGTTCCCGCCGTAATACGATGAGCCGGGTAGAAGACGGACGGTCTCATGTACCGATGATGTGTTGGGAGTGCGAACCAATTGAGACATAAGCCGATGAAGCCCACCAGAAATGTCTCCTCATCGATGTTTGGAGTTGAAATTTCTGCAAAGGAGATGACGGGGGTGTCTGGAATGTAAAATTGCTTCAGATCCGCATCGACGGTCAGAAGCTTGTCTTAAACCAAACCCGAATGGATCATCAAGTTTAGCAAATTTTGTAGCCTTCTTCGACAAAACTTCCGGGTAGAGGAAACGAGTGATAAAATCTTCAAAGCTAACCCCATGCCCCCTGACTCTAAATACAGGCTCTCGTAAATGTTTAGCACCTTAATTACACTCAGGAATTTGTGTCGGATAGCATTCTCTGGCATAAGCCCGACGACAACCGATTCAGTGGCAAAAATATACTTGTCGGGAGGAAGGATCTCTTCATAATACTCCCCCTGACAGGTAATCCAGAGATTTCTAAGAATTCCTCCAATGAAATCGACACCTCCCGGTCCGATAGCAGAAACGTATGGGTCGAGATATTTCATTATTTCAAAAAGGACTTAACCCACTATACATGAGGAGTGTGGTAATAGAATAGATATGCGTAACTGCCGGAAACAACCCGGTTTTCAGCAGCAATGGTTTCTTTGCAGATAAGATGTAACGGGCCCAAACGAGATAACCTGCCGGATGTCGAGGGGTTATTCCTATGGTATAATCCTTACCCCACGATCGAGCCTCTCCCTGACATATCTGACGCCCCAAAATATCTAGGACCATCGGTGGTTGGACCGGTATTGATGCCATGGATGGTTGAAAACGACCATTTGCAATCTAGTCAATCTCTTCCATGGCATAAGCAGTCGGCGGAGGGTTAGTATACTGAATCGAGGGGATCAGCTCCGACGGCACCTTGCAAGTAGAGCCGCGCCGTCCCCGGATGATATGACTATACCACACTCCCCACAGATGAAGAGATTTCCGTTCCGGATCGTAGCCCCGAATTAAAGCGAGGACCTTACGATCAGTGGGTGCATCAGCGAAATCGCTTTCCGAGTGAACATAAGGAAAAAGGAACCGGAAGCCATGGTACCTGAAAAGAAATCAAGTGGAGAGTTATCAATAAAAAATACTAGAATCACTAAGTCTAAAATGCTAGTGGACCCCACAGAATCAAAATGGCGGCTCATTAATGATTGGAACATGTGCAATAAAGAAATCTAAAAAGATTCTCTAAGGCTAGCTTTAATAATAATAAAATTTTCAGAGCCAAGCTCTGTTTTGAAAAATGGTATAAAATACCAAAAATTTCATGAAAATCCCCAAAAGGATTTGATATTAAAATTCTCGGAGCAAAGCTCTTTTAAATTAAAATTTCACGAAAATCTCCAAATGGGCGAAATTCTAAAGATCAGAACTAAGTTCTGTGATAAATTGTCAGAATAGGGCTCTGTTAAATTAAAATCCCCAAAGAAAAGGAGACCTAAAATTGAATTGAGAACTACGTTCTATGATAAATTTTCAGAGCAAAGCTCTGCTAAATTAAATCTTCAAGAAAATTTTAACCAAGTTCTGTAACCATAAATTCCCAAAGGAAATATACTAGAGCTAAGCTCTGCAATAAAAAATGGAGTAATCATCCAAGAATAAGTTTAAGGTGCTAAAAGCCTCTGCTGAAGAAGACTCTTACCAAGAAATTTTGGCAGAGAAGGTATACAATGTAAATCTGAGAAGAGTGAAAAACTAAGCATCAAGAAAACAGAGTTAAGCTCTAATGGAGAATAAAATTCTTAAGGAAAAAGAACAAATGAAAACGCAGCAGTCATCTAGGGCTTGAAGCCCTATTTAAAGGGATGGGGGTTGTTCAGATTTCCCGTATCCCAAAGCGGATCGGATGGATCAAAACTGCATACCGTTGCACTCGCGTGCAAGACACATGATAACAACGGTGGGGGCATTTGTTCCCTCATAAAAAAATTCTTTTTATTTAAATACAATCAGGAGGCGCCTCACGTGAAAGGCACGTGAGCGCCGGCGCCAGTCTCTGATAGAATTAAATTTTATGGCAGCGCCTCATGTGAAACACACGTGAGCGTTGGCGTGCAAACCGTGTGGATCCTTGATTAAATCCTATGGCAGAGTCTCACGTGATAAACGCGTGAGCGCCAGCGTGCAAAGCACGTGAATGCCTGGTTATGTAAGAATTAAATTCTTGAGCGGCACCCACATGCATAATACATGAGCATCGGCGTCCAAATTAAAGCGGGTAGAATTAAATTCTACATAGGAAATATTTTCCTAAAATCTGGGGATATTCTCTATTAAACAGAGTCGTTGGATTAAAAATCATCAAATGATGAGAATTAAATTCTATTAGGGGAAAATATCTCCCTGATCATTCTACATGAGAAAGGTATACTCTGTAAAACAGAGAGCTGTTAGATCAAGCATCCAATGATAGAATTAAATTCTATTTTTGGGAATATATTTCCCAATCTTTCTAAAGAAGAAAGATATGCTCTGTTAAACAGAGAACCCCTGGATTAAAAATCCAATGGTGTTTAAAAATCACCGTTTGAATCAATATATAGAATAAAATTCTATATATAGGAAAATATTTTCCTAATCTTGTTAAAAATAAGAAAATATATTCTGTAAAATAGAAACCACTGGATCAAAGATCCGTATATAAAATTTCCTAAATAATTTTTGAGGCAAATTAAATCAATTGGTATCTCTCAAATGAGAAATTTTCTCAAAACTGATCAATAGTTTGCTTTACCTATATAAAGAACCTGAGACTTCAAGTCTCACATAGAGCGAACCCCCTATAAGCTTCTGCGAACAAAAAGATAGAAGCTGCAATTGAGAATTTAATTCTCCTTTTAGAGAAGATCTCCTTGCTCTTTCAAACCTTGGGTAAAGAAAAAGAAGAGATAAAATATATCTCATTTGCCTAGCATAAACAAAAACAGGGGTTTAACCCTTCACAAAAGAACTTAGTTCTTTCTCCGGATCTAAGATCCGTAGGATAAATCTCCCCATAAGTTGAGAATTTAATTCTCATCATGAAAATTTTGTTCTTCATACTCAAAATCTAGGGAAAATAACTAGGTAAAAAAAAGAGAGAGAAAAACATGTTCTAGGAATTTAATTCCTCTGAAAACAGGGTTTAATCCTACACAATGAACTTAGTTCTTGTAAAAAGAACAAAAGAACTTAGTTCATAAAATAAAAGCCAATCCTAAATCTTTAAAAAAGAGATCTTGGTGATCATTAATGGCTAAAAATTCCATTAACAGAGATTAAATCTCTAAAAGAAAGGAACTCAGCGTCTCACGTGCTTCCCACGTGAGCGCCCAATAAAGAAAAGAGCTCAGCGCCTCACATGCTTCCCGCGTGAGCGCCCAAAAACATAAATTCAGCACCTCACATGCGTCCTATGTGAGTTCCTAGAGGTGAAGACTCAGCACTTCACGTGAAACACACGTAAGCGCTGTATAAAAGTAAGGATAGGAACCCTACGACGTTCTTTCGCTCTCACCGAGCCTCACACAAATAACGAGACTGGGTATGAAGCTCTGATAGCTAGTCTAGAGCTCGCCATAGAAATGGAAATCCTACGGCTACGTGTCTACGGCGATTTCCAGCTAGTCATTAACCAAGTAAGCGGCGACTACAAGATATATAAACCCGAGTTAGCTCGGTACAGAAGCCGGGTGGTGGAGCTCATGAAACAGTTCACCCACATTGAACTAATATGAGTTCCTAGGGTGTTGAACAGAAAAGCCGACGTGCTCGCTAGCCTAGCCAAAGATCTAGCTAATCCCGACATGGATGAAATTCTGATCACAGTCAAAAGCTAGCAAATTCTGCCTCTAGTCTTTTTAAGAGAAGAGAAAAGTGCAGATAAAAAGAGCAATCCTGTCGATGAAATTCTGATCATTTAAGATGGGCCCGATTGTAGAAAGCCCTACATAGAGTACCTCTGATATGATAATCTACCCGAAGAAAATTTTACGAGGGTTCAGTTGAAGAAGAGAGCTCTCCGATATGTGTTTAAAATAATACGCTGCACCGTAGATCATACGACCATCTCCGGCTCAGGTGTGTGTCCTCGGCCGAAGCCCAAAAGATCATGAAAGAAGTTCATTCGGGTATCTGCGGAGCTCACCAATCTGGCCCAAAATACGGCTTGAAATTAAATGGTTTGGGTATTATTGGCCCACCATGATAAGGAATTGCGAAGAGCATGTGGAGAAGTGTCATCTCTACTAAATTCACGGTGACTTTATTCACAATCATCCCAATCCGCTGCATCTTATGGCGGCGTCATGGCCCTTCGATGTTAGGGGCACCGATATAGTTGGCCCAATTGGTCCCCCGTCATCAAAAGGCCGTCGGTACATATTGGCCGCAACTGACTACTTCTCCAGATGGGCTGAAACTGTCCCACTAAAAGAAATCCAGACAGAAGATATTCTGACATTCTTCTGGCATAATATTCTATACTGCTTCGGTATACCAAGAAGAATCATATCCGACAATGGGCCTTCTTTCAGGAGCTTCAAAGTCTCAAGGTTCGCTACACAGTATAAGATAGACTAGAGATACTTCTCCATCTATAATTCAAGAGCTAACAGGCTAGCTAAAGCCTTCAATAAAATTCTATGCAAGCTCCTAGGGAAAAATGCTTCAGCCAACAAGAGAGACTGGAATCTCAAACTCCACGAGGCGTTTTGGGCATATCGTACCATGCACTGCACTCTAACTCAGTCCACTCCATACTCATTACTTTTCGGAGTGGAGGCAATTCTCCCCCTCGAAGTCGAAATTCCAAGCCTAAGGATGGTCGTCCAGCACGGTCTGACGGAGGAAGAAAATGTTCTCCTTCGGCTCGAAGAACCTGACGCCCTCGAGAAAAAGTGACTCGCAATACAGCAAAATCTGGAGTTGTACCGAGCCCAAATTTCACGGGCTTATGACAAGATAATCCGTCTCCGCGTTTTCAAGAAAAACGAATTGGTGTTGGTCATCAAAAGAACAATCATCCCCAATCGACATGGTAAGGGAAAATTCGAGCCAAATTAGGAAGGGTCGTACGTCATCGAGAAAGTGTTTAATGGAGGATCCTACCAGCTGATAAATGCAGAGGGAGAAAGGTCCTTGCCACCCATCAATGGCCGATATCTCAAGAAATACTACACGTGAATGCTCCAAATAGCAGACGAATTGAGCACACCGGCCCCACGGTTTGGATCATACATCCAGTAAAACCGTATACAATCTACAGGCATAAATAATCCCTATCTCTTCCAAGTCCTACCGGCGAGACTACATCTGAAGTCCCATCGGAAAGACTACATCTGAAGTCCTACCGATGATGAAGCTAAAAAAATGGTATATCCACAAGCAAAACGGGCACGGATGAAAACCTGAAAGGGCTCCGTGAGTAAAAACAGCATGATTGCCGGCGAGTTTGTGAAAACCCGAAATGGCGCAAACTTGTAAAAAGGAGACGAAAATACACACGCAAAGTCCTCTCGACCTTGTGAGGAGAATATCCCCGTGTGAAATCCATACGACTCACAAAAGAGCAACACACCTAGAAATCCTTACGATTCCTAAGGAGAATATACACCTGTGAGATCCTCTTGACTCGTAGGGAGAAAATGCTTTTATAAAATCCTTACGGCTCTTAAAATTGAAAAGACTTAGGTGATAGCCTAAGCCATCGCTCCCCAACGGGCAACGGCAAATGATGAGTTGCTCCTGGCACTACGCTTCAGTTTTAGCGGTGTTGATATCGAACCAAAACTCAAATCCCAAGTTTTCCCAAAGGCAAGAGATGAGTCGCTCTTGACGCCATGCTTCAGTGTTAGCGGTGCTGATGCCGACCAAAAATCCAAATCTCAAGTCTTCCAAAGGCAGATGGAGAGTCGTTCCTGGCGCTATACCAGTGTGGCGATACTGATGCCAAAGAAAACCCAAATTCCAAGTCCCACTCAATTTCAAAAGTCCTTCCAAATAAGACAGAAATCAAATAAATCAAATCAAAGTTCTATCGGCAGTGGTTCCAAGCTCAAAAGGTTTAGTGGAACGGAAAAGAACTCCAAAACCAATCAGATCGACCGATGCAACACCAACGACCTCCTCGGTGGAATCAAGATCCACCTCGTAAACAAGTTGAATCCCGACACCGCAAGAAGCGGAGTAAATCAACTTCAATCTCGACACCGCAGAAAGCGGAGCAAGTCAAATCAAATCCCGACACCGCAAGAAGCGGAGTAAGTCAATTACAAAAGGATGGCGAGATTTAAAAGAGAGGAGGAAGAAGGAGACTCATCTCCAAAAACCCCACTTTGAGAGGATCCAAGGTTCAGCGGAGGATTCAAGACTCAAGGGAGAAGAAATGGGTCCCCTTTTCATAATCTCCGAAAATCTTTTAGGAGTTTAACTCCAAATAAAAATCCTTCTATTTTTAGGAGTTTAACATCAAAGCCTCTCGGAAGTTCAACTCCCACCCTAAGAGCTAAGCCCCTTCTTTCGCTGGCGTTTTCAGCGGTCGCGTGTCGCGCACTTGACCCGTCGGCGCCCAGCGGCCACGTGCCGCTCACGTGACCCGTCGGCGCCCAGCGGCCATGAGCAGGGCACGTGCCCCGCCGGCACCCAGCGGCCACGCGCTGTCTCACACGTCCTTAGGACGCTCCTCACCCCTCTTTTCCCACATATTCCACACTCAAAACACTTCTCTTTTCGAAAAAAATTCTAACGGGACGCTGCACCGCATCCTTTAAGGGGGCTGCTAGCCCCCTTAACTATCAGCCCGCTATTTGGATAGTGGGACCCCGTAAATTCTGCGAGACCCTCGATACGTCCAAAACACTTTCAAAACACAATACACGCATACCGCACATCGAGTTCACATCATATGTTTGACCTGTTAATCGTAGGTTCTCTCGCTCCTCAAAAGCGATAGGTAATTAACGACAGTTTAATCCACGGCTGTCGGAGATTTGGATCTACACAATCATTAAACTCCAGCCTACCCTAAGTAGGAGGAGTCTGACAAGTGCACGCATTCCGATTTCAATAGGGTGACGAAAAACACTCTACATTAAGCCATGGCTAACTTAGATGTAATGCGTGACACAGTGACACAATCTCTTAGGTGAGTCCCATCAACTTAAACCGGGAAACCCATCTCTTCTTGTTTTACCTTTTCGCCAAGGAAGGTTCACAGCTAAGCTCGATGTGAATATTGGTAGCTCCATCAACCCACCAACATGGTCATAGAGGTAAGTACTCTCAATAAGATCATACCCCCTGTTAGACCATTGGAGGGGAGCCCTCTATACCAAGGCCCGTAGGGAATCTAATCCCCACCTGCTTGGTATAAAAAGCATTGCCTTTTTATAAAAGCTCAATCGATCTTAAATTTTTTTGAGATAATACCGATAAACTTCTAAAATCTAAAAGGATCTTCCGAATTTCATGCAATCCGAAATCATATAATTTCAAATGACTAAAAAGAATTCAGGTTTAATCTCAAGAAGATTCAAGATATGCTACGCGCTGAGAATGACTGGTCTTTAAAACAAAAATTTCATATCTTTATCAAACCCAAAATCAAACAATTAATAAAGAGACACAGGCTAAGATAAAGGTAAATTTGGGTAAATTTTTAAAGTTCATTGCTGCTATCTTGAAAACCTAGAAAAAAATGGAGGCTTTCATCTCCTTTTGAGACCAGCAGGCAGCTGGCTTTGACCATGTATCCCAGGAGCACAGCCCCAAACCCCACCAAACAAGCAAACCCCACCAGCATGTGGGCCACCCCCACATACATCCTATTATAAAACCCAACCCAAACACCCCTTTCTCACTTCTTTGCCCAAAAATCCCATCTTTTATCAATTTAATTTAATTTCCCCAACCAATGTCTGGGTTCCTCTCCCCCACGAGCAGCCACCACCAGCACATCCCCCTCTCCCCCTCCTCCGCCGCCGCCGGAGACTCCTCCTCGTCCGCCCTCTCGGCCTCCTCCAGGAAGCCACGCGGCAGGCCCCCGGGCTCCAAGAACAGGCCGAAGCCCCCCATCGTGATAACCAAGGACCCCACCTCCTCCATGCACCCCGTCTTCTTCCACGTGTCCCCCTCCACCGACGTCCTGGACTCCATCCTCTCCTTCTCCCGCCGCCGCCACCTCGGCGTCTCCGTCCTCTCCGCCGCCGGCTCCGTCGCCAACATCTCCCTCCGCCACCCCGCCGTCCAGAACTCCTCCTTCACCCTCAACGGCCGCTTCGAGATCCTCTCCCTCTCCGGCTTCTTCCTCCCCTCCTCCAACGAGGAAGAGGCTTCTCCCTTCACGATAACGGTGGCGGGGCCCAACGGGCAGGTCATCGGCGGGATCGTCGCCGGAGGTCTGACGGCGGCGTCGACGGTGGTCGTGACGGCGGCGTCTTTCGTGGGCCCCGAGTTCTATAGGCTGCCTCTTGAGAAGGATCAGGAAGAAGAAGCAGAGCTGCAGGAGCAAGAGGAAGCGAAGCCTGAAGTTGGGATGGTGCTATGGGGTTCTCCTGCGGCGGCTGCGGCGGCGGGGGTAGCGGTGCCGAGGGCTCCGGCGCCGCATTTGCATCGGGGGTCCCACCAGCTGCCTCATTATTGAGGGGAAGGGTAAAATGGGGATTTCGCATCGGGGAAGCGATAAAGATTTGAATTTGGTTGCCTTCTTTTTTGTGGGGTGGGTTTAGGGGTGCGGGGTTATTGGGAAATGGCGAAGCTTGCTACTGCTCCCAACGCAATAGAGAGAAAGCGGAGGGGTTTTAGCTTTGTTGACAGCTTCACATAATTTGTTGTTTTCTTTTCTTTTCTTTTTTCCTTTTTTTTTTTGGAAATTTAGTTGACATTAAAATTAGTGAATGCAGTGACTTTTGAAGCATTAGGGATAGCTTCTAGCCTTCTACTATGGTGGAATTTTTCTTTTTTCTTTTTTCCATCTCTAATGTCTGAATCATAAAAAAATCAGAAAACGATTTTGAATTTTAAAAAAAATATTTGAAGACATTTTAGTACTTTTCTAATGATTTGTCACTCAACTTAAGCTTGCTTGGAATTTAAGTCAAGCTAAATTATCATGAGTTGTCTAACTTTTTTCTCTGTTGACAACTCTTTTAGAGTTAAGATTACTTCAGTTATCTCCGTCTTGAGATAACCGTATTTATCTCAACTCCAATCTAACCAAAGTTTTATAAACTTTATATTTAGGGCCTGTTTGGTAATGGAGTTAACTTTTATAAACTGTGGTTTCATAAAGTTAGCGAAAGTTAACTCCAAAATGTTAATTTTGGCTTGTTTCATAACGATTTTGGAGTTGAGATAGCTGTAAAATTTCAGTCCAAAACTGCAGTTATCTCAACTCTAATCTGAACAAAGTTTATTAAACTCCATTTTTGGAGTTTAGGGCAGTTTGCATGCATACTTCCTCCACTTTAATATAAATCATGGTTATCCTAACTTTGTATCCAAACAGGGTCTTAGAGTTTGGGGTTTGCAAATCACAATTCACATTCCTATGCCATCACTTTAAAATAAATCATAATTATCATAACTTCGTATCCAAATATCCAATCAGAGCCTTAGATTTATCTAAACTCTTCTTCCTCCTTATTTATCTAAACTCTAAATTACAAAGGCATATAAAGTTTATATAACTTCGCATCAAAGTTATCTTTCTAGTGAAATATTGTATGTGGATCTGGATATATTTTGGGGATGTTGGTATTTTAGCTGTTGGATCCGGTTGGATATACATTTGAATGTTTTTTTAGACATGGATACGATAATGGTTTTAGTTTTTAGTTTTATCTTGATACGGATAAGAATATCTTGATAAATGAATTCAAATATTCATTTGCCGTGTTATTTCATCATGTTTATTTCAAGATGTGTTACCATATTTATATATTCATTTGCATGTATATTTGTCTTTCTCGAATATATTTTATGCAGTCAGGTTAAATAAGTATGTCATGAATTGTATCAATTAGATGCACATTGTTGCTTTGCATCCAAATTTGTTTTTTGTTAAAACATTTTATATTCATGTTTGATCCATATCCGTAATCATCTTTTAATATCTGCTTTACATATCCAATTTTGTAAAATACGGATTTGGATTTTTATTACCAAATTATATTCATATATGCATCCATATTCGTCAATAGAAAAACACATACGATATTGGTAATGTTCATATTCGTTCCATGCATGTCATATCCCGATGCAAACCTAAAAATGAGAGTTAACCTATATAGCTTTTCTTAATATAAGATAACTTCGGTTATCTTTAGTGAGGGTTAAGAAACCTCGGCTTCAGATTCTCCGAAGCCATGATGATTGACTTCAACCGTTCATCATTTAATTAGAATCAACTATTCCTCTACATGTATCATTTTATAAACCATTAGATTATTAGCAGTGCAACTTGTATATTTAAACAAACTCAAAATGGCAAATACTCTTTGTGGTATCATAAAGTGCATTCATGCCATAATTTAACCTCAGAAACCTTGGTGTGCACGCCATGGATAAAGCATTGCATCTATTGAGGTTCTGCACATGTATTCTATTTGTTTCAAAATTTACTGGTTGCTGCATTTGGAAAGAAATAAAGGAAGAGGGATGAGGTTGGTGGAGGGAGAGGTTAGATTCAAACTTGTTGATTATGCTTCTTCTTCTTCTTACTTTTGCTTTGGTCAAAAAATACAATTTTGCAGGGAAAATTGAAAGATTGTCAAAAAAAAGTACTTTGAAATAATTGGATTTGATGAGCTTTTGCGCACAAGTTGCAGCTTCCCCACTTGCATTTTTGGCAACTTCTTTTATGTGACCTAAAGACAAAAAACCCAAAGCCAAAGTGGAAAAAGAGTGCAGAGTTCTTTGACAAAGAAGAATATATATATGTTTAATGTTGACAACTTTATGAATTACTATTCTGTTTGTGATATTACTTGTCTGGTGCTTAAACACATAATTAGCATTCTATTGAAGCTTGAGTTACTATTCTGTTTAATCTTTAATGTGGTCTTGGTCATAATCTCAAAGGTACTTAGCCAGTGGTTTTTAAATGTCGGTATCGAACAGTCACCTTTGTGATCTGAATCGGAAATCTCGGTTTATTGTCTTGGATGGAAACAGCAAAATGTATAGCATACTGATGAGCGTATAAATTTAGTATAAATTTATTATAAGTGAAGGTATGGAAAAAGAGGAGGATAAGTTCAGTTTGGCATGAGAATTAAAGTAAACTGGCAGTGCTAATAGAAGTTTGGTTATAAAGTTTATAATCGTTAACCAGTCTATCTCGATCGAACCTAGTTTTCTGTTAGCCTACCCTTCCTAAAAAACAAAGACTCTGTTTCATATATTATCGATATATAATTAGTGAACTGATATCAAACAACCATGTCCACCCAAACCAATTCAAGCCCGGAAACACCAAACTCAGATATAACGCTCAAGAGCGGTTCTTGCATGCTAGGTATATACTACTATTAAACGTTGAAAGGGCTAGAGGGAGCTTTTATGGATTGATGTCTATCTGATAGCTTCAATCTTCTAAGCCAAGTACCTCCCTTATAATCTCGATCACTTTCCTGCAGAAGATTTTTGAATAAAATGCATGCAAGAAGATCAACGTTGACAACTTCTTACTTTGATTTTGGCTCTTTTTAGATCAATTAATTGATTAGACAAGACAACAAGCAAACGTAATATAATATGAAGAAGAGCCAGCGGTTCATGTGTAAAAGAGCAAGTCTTTAATTGAATAGTCTATGTTCAATGTGAGTGATGATGAATGAAGAGCAGAAATTTACTCCTTTGCCTTTAGTACCCTCGCTCTCCCCCTTTCTCTCTCTCTCTCTCTCCTGCAGAAATTCTCAACGCAGAAATCCTCAACCGAGCAGTACTTTAACTATCGGGCTTGAAATCCTATCATAATCCATCCAAAAACCAAAATGATGGGACTCACAATGTAGATATTGATGCCAAACAAATGGGTTCATAGCTATTGTTTGTTGGATGGATTTTGGTAGATTTCAAGCGCTTAGGTTAAGTAATTTTCTTCTCATACCACGTACTTTTGTTCTCATCCCACGCCGTGTCTGCTCGCTGGGAAAAAGAAATACACGTGTAAGACTGTGGTCGGTGGAGATGTGGCTTGATGCAGATCTCTTCAGGTATTTTGGGCCCTGAAACTCAGATGTGCATTTAAAGAGAAAGGTGAAGATATATAGATGAAGGTTGATTTCAGAAACAAGAAAAAGTTGATAGAGCTTCGATTCAAGTTGGCTTTTTTACTGTCCCCGTTGGCCCGGGAAGTTGACCGAAAAACATGTTATCGCAGCGATGACCGGATCGTAACTAAATTTTATTGCAAGCAAAATTTTTAAGCTAAACCTAAATTTTCTGGAAACAATTTAGAAAATTTCTTCATTCTCTCTCAAAGCAATTCTATACAAGTATTTGTTATACGCATTTCTACATATTGCATGGATTGAACAAATGGCAAATTGCATTCGAAAATTGTAACGACTCCAAAATCTATGTACAAATGTAATTTGTTCAATGTATAGAAATGATATTTAAGCCTGATTAGGAGTTATAAATTAATATTGTTCAATAAAATCAAAAAGCAACTTATAACTCACTAGTTATTACTCTCTATTGTGCCATAACTGCCATAGCTTGTGTATTCGATTCCCATTAGTCTCAATTATTTTTAATATTTTTTTTTTAATTTTTCGGAAGCTCAAGAGTTGCACGTTCAATATACGGAGAATCGAAAAATTTCAGAAAAATCAAACGGGATAAATAAGGAGTTAACACAGATTAAAACACATGGCACGAATCTCGAGATTTTTTGGCAAATCTCGACCGCTCGTTTTCCCCATCTAGCCACTATAGACGGTCCACCTTGCCCCAAACACCTCCGTGTTTCGCTCGTGCGCCCCTTCAACGCCTTTCTAATCTATTTTCTTATTTGATTTCTCTGCAATTAAACAGAGAGCACTCCACCGCTTCCTCTACCGATTTACACTCTCTTTATTCCAATTTTTAAATTCTTTTTAATTCACCATATACCTATATTCATCCCTATAATTACCACACCGTTTCCCGGCTCTTCCGCATTCTGAAAATTTCTCAAAAAATTTTCTAAGTCCAAAAAGGGTTAAGCCTAGTCAAGTGGAGTTAGCGCTCAAAATTCATTCCATTGAAGGCCGGAGCCATTCCCGACGATACCGCGACGCTACGAAGACTTCCTCTCACTCCCTTACTCTTTTATCGACGCTCTAAAACAGTAAGTCCCTATTTCCCTCTTCCATTTTGACTCAAATCGCATTTTAAAATAATATCGACAAAGTGGAGTTAATCTTGACCTTATTTATATTTTTAACTTTTAACATTTTTCATAGGCCAAATGAGTCACACCAATACTCTAACATTACTTTAAAATGTTATTCACACTATTTACCATTTTATGTAATAAAATTCCATGTGAAATAAACATATAACGAACTTTTTTCATATAAATACCATGAGATTTAAACATAACCCTTTATTCGAAAACTAAGCTATATACCACTAGGAAAACTCACGGGCTAATGACCTTCCCCAACACATACACTATGGTTTTATAACACGATATTTTATATTACAAAATTTTATCCGAAACGAAACAATTTTCATTAAAATAACCTTGCTTTTTTAAAAAAAAATACTTTTTATCGCTATTTTTAAATCCTTTATAATTACGCCTCTACAACCCTTTTAGGAGGACCTATTTACGGATGGTGCGGGTTATAGTACGTACTTAGGATAGTATAGTGAGATACATAATTTCTCACGGAGAATTCGGTCTCGAAAGAAAATAAAAATACGATTTTTAAAGAAATACGACATTTTAAAAAAAATTAAACTTTGAAAAATTATATAAAATCATGAATCCGTATTTTCAATGAAAACAAATTATGAAAACTATAATTTTAAATGAAAGATTAAAATTTTAATAAAACACCATCAAATTTCCAAAAGTAGTAGTTTTCATAAAAAATACCATAAACTTTTAAAAGTTAGGTTTCATCACTAAAATACCACTAAAACTAAAATACATTTTCATAAAAACTC
Organism: Agapanthus africanus; assembly: GCA_030015575.1. Taxonomy (NCBI): domain Eukaryota; kingdom Viridiplantae; phylum Streptophyta; class Magnoliopsida; order Asparagales; family Amaryllidaceae; genus Agapanthus; species Agapanthus africanus. Next base: position 192,681,398 of record CM057339.1, on the reverse strand, counting down.
TTAATATTCAAAATCACCCTTGAGGTTTATTTTTTAAACAATATTAAAATATTTTAAATAAAACCCCCCGAAAAATGCAAATACATATTAAACCACTTGAATAAATTTTTAAGGACTCTAAATTAATTTAGTTTTAAGTGGTATCATTTCTCTTGAGTCTCAATAAGCCGGAGAAAGTGAGTGCTTACTTATCCAGTTTAGATAACACTGCAAATTAATAGAGTTATCAATGACAATCGTTTTAGAAAAAAACACAGATCCTGCCGTACGTCTATATGTAGCGGTTGTCCCATTATTTCCGAATTTAAAATCTTCAAAGTTAAATCTAGTAATATGAAATGATTATAACTCGAATCTAAACTCGAATCTAACTTGAATTTAAACTCGAATTCGAATCCAAACTCGAACCCAAAATTGAACCTGAACTCGAACTCGAACTCAATCTACGCGAACTTACTTGACTCGACCTAAGATTGCAATTGACATGACCCGCATTTTACTTGACTTACTCGACTACATTATTCGCTTTTACAATCTATGGTTTTGATCAAGACATGTTATAAATCAACCGATCAAATCAACTAAGTCGATACAACAGTTATAATCTATTATATTCGGGGTGTATGGGATGGTTTCTGGTGTGAATCCAACGGAACTTCAGAAGTCCCGTATTACCCTACTCGAATTCTATTTACTCAAATCTCAATCGGGTCGACTCCTCCACAGCTTGAAGTCCTGATACTAACACATGAAATGAGCCCGTGTTTCTTTGCTCCTGGGGGCCCACTTCTAAGCTCATGAATACTTCTACGGTTGCGTTGACATTCACACTTGAAACTTAACATTAACATAGTGACCATATAGAGACTTATAATACATATACCCATGCTCATTTTCACATACTTTTACTCGTTATATACATTACTTCATGATTTTTCTATACTTGTCATTTTTCAGTTTTACCCTACTTTGGGACTTACTGAGCGCTAGTTCGCCGACGGGCATTTCACCCATCTTTATTTTCTTGGAATGTTCGTCAGATACTGTTAGGACTGAGGAGGTGGACGCCACAGAGGAAGAGTACGACCAGCTCACTGCTCAGGTTTAGACTAGCTTATCTTTTCTTTTTATGTATACCACCAGTTTAGGCATTTCTGTTATTGTACTTACTTTTCAGTTGAACTCTTATATTTGTAAATATTTCAAGTTTGAATATAAATAAAGATATTTGTTGAATATTTTACGGTCTCCATTTATTCTTACATTATGTATTATTGTCACGCCCCGCTTCCCAAAATACGGAAAGCGAGGGATGACTAGGCCAGCCATACTCCTACGGTCAAGGAATAATCCCGCCGTAGTCACACTTCGGCTTCTAGTATTATATGGTAATCAGTAAATAAAGTACAGTAGTAAAGGAATTACATCACTAAATTATTACATTAAAATCCATTGTTCACAAATTACAAAAAACAAGAACAGTTATTAACCAAGTTCAATTTCACGATCACTTTTATGGAAAGCAGTAAAGAAAGAAAGTACACCAGACTAGATCTCCGTGAACTCGAAAGATAGGTCCGTCTCCTGCGCTGGTTCTTCCACGGAATCTGAGCATGCACACTCAGGTCGTCAGAGCGACACAATAGCAATATTATTATAATAAGGTGAAATAGGTATATGAGGTAATAACAGTGAAAATACAATGCGAGTAATCACTATGTCACTATATGATGCAAAAAGTGATCTGTGTCCCTATCGGTCTCTAGGTCATGTTTGAAATCGCATAGTGGAAAGGAGGATCATGTTTAACAGGAGTCTCGTACATACCCGAGACAACGACCCACATGCCCGGGACATAACCCTGTCAGCCGGATCGCTAGATCCTACCTAATATATATATCGCTGCTCGAATGATCATCCTCTAAAACACGGTCCCGCTAAATACGATTCTCTTTCCACTTCGATCTCCCCTTTATCCTCAGGTTTACACTATTTATGATCTTGATTTAGTCGTGTACAAGTATACCAATGGCACGGTTTTATCAATGTTCACTATATCAATCCCTGTCACGAATGTTCACTTTCTATTGGTGTACTCGTCACTCCTAAACTAACATCAATCACGCACGATAATGCAATGTCCACTGAACACTAACACGCACTAACACTATGTACATGGCAAATGGGGTAAGATATGTGTATGTATGCCTTTAACAAGCCAAGTATGTTATGAACCAATATGCACGTCATTAACTTACAAAATTTGCATAAATTCATATGTTTGGAATTCAACGAAGTGATACAAATACAATAAATAGCACACTCTGTCAGCAGTTCATCAAAATTAGTTTCTGTTCGATCGGGTTCCCGTTATTCAAGATACAACTGTTTCATTTTAAGTGCTCGCGGCTGGAAATTCAGTTTCTGAGCTGAACGTCCGTTTCGCGACACGTATTTCACCCAGTTGGGTTTAGAATTTAGCGACGCTACAGTTAAATAGAATCTAGGGTTTATAATGGGGTATTCAACGCAATAGACGGATCCTCAATCGCGTCTGTACGTCGAAAGTTATACACTGTTTAACATTAGTATGCCACTTCTGAATCTGTTTTGGACTGTTATACGTTCTGCCCTTTTTATTTACAAATTAAATAGAAAACGACCATGAAACGGAATGAAACCACTTATGTTGTTTAGATAAAAGATTCACCTTTAATACGCTGTAGAGTTCCGTAACATACAAATTCAGGAAACAAAGTGGCATGTATTATGGGACAGTAAATAATAATCAGAGTCGCTCTGGACTGCAGTCCAGAGCCGCACTCCGATCGAAATATCGTTACAGTTTCATTACTGAAACCATTAGAAACTAGCATAGGGTTAAATTTCGTCAAGGCGGCTTCGATTTAAGCCCTCGAACGCATCATTTCAATATATACATGATTTATGGGAATTTTAACAACTTTCAGATACGTGAAATTTCTAGTTTTACAGGTATATTTGGGGGTATTCATTTCAGTCACTAACAGTATTTTCCAGTGAGATTTCTACAGGATATTCATCACTACATGGGCCAGCACAGACAATATAATTCCGTCAAATTAGGTAAGTATTTTCATTAGGGTCATGCATCGAACACGTACGCCGTTTAATTTTATCGGGGAAATGGAATTTCATAACATATACGTTTGAGTTTGTAACACGGGTAAATTAGCATGTAGCAAGTAAAGTACTTGCCTGGAAACGCTTTGTGGATGTACGGCGGCGGTAACGTCACGAACGCGCATCGAACGGCGTGGATTGGTTTGCACGGCCTCGGTTCGCGATACGGGTTTGACGTCGGAGCTGCCCGGAGACGTTGCACGGTCACTGGAAGCGGAGGGGGTGCTCTGTGGTTCTCCTGAGAAGTGCTGGGGTCGCCGACGGTCGGCGGCGTCGCTCCGGCGATGTGCACAGTGAAGCTCGAGACTTGGGTTATGGTATTTTTGAAGAGAGAGAGAGAGAGTATGGGCTCGGGTGTTGTCGTGAGCGAGATGAGGCTGAGGAGAAGAGAGTGTAGAGGTCGACGACGTGATGGGGGATCGCCGGCGTGAGGGTGTACGGTGATGTCGAATGGTGCAGGTGAGGCTCAGGTGTACGGGGTTGGGTGTGTAGGTTAGGTTGGTGGAGGAAGATGGAGGAGGGTTCTGTGGGTGGAGGAGAAGCGAGGGGTGATGAATGAGGGGTCGACGAGAAGGTTCGCCGTCGTCGGAGGGAGTCGAGTGCAGTGGGTTAATAGGTTTTCTAGAGAGAGAGAGGTGAGGAATTTTGAATGTGAGAGAGAAGTGAGGGTGTGAGGGAGATAGGGGAGACGAGGGGAGGAGATTGAGGGGATCGCGAGGGGGTAACGGTAAGGCGAGGGCGTGGGCGTGGGCGTGAGCTGCGGCGAAGGAAGAGGATCGCGAATTGAAGAGGTGAGCGGGAAAGAGGGAGATAGACGTTGGGGAAGAGGGAATAGAAGCGGGTCGGGTTGGGGCGCGGGTGCGGGTTGAAGGAAGTGGGCTGGGCCAGCAGTTTTAAAGAATTCATTTTAATTAAATTTTGTGTGTGGGCTGAGGAGTGAAAGGGAAGGGCCGGGCTAAATTATTAGGCCGTGGGATTTTAAATGTTAAATTAGTTTAATTTGAGTTGGGCTTAGGGGATATGTAATATAGTTTTGGGTTTTAGTTTATTTTATCTTTGGTTTTAATTGGTTTTAAATCTTGGGTTTTTACTTTTAGGTTTTGGGAAATTATAAATATTGGAATTTAAGTAATCAATTTCCCTACAAAATTTTACGAGGGAAAAGAAAAGGAAAATTCGAGGATTTAGGAAAAAGAAAACTTTTATTAAGATGGGAACGGGGATTTACAATTATTGTTTCAATACGCTTAGTGTGTTTATTTAGGGAATGAACTTCTTTGGATAAATATGTCGCGGGCTTGCCACGTCACCGTTTTCGTCAACTGGGAAGCGGGGTGTGACAGATTTTATTGGTGGCCTATCCAGGCCAGTTCTGAATGAAGTCGTAAATAATATACCATAAGAATTAATGAATTCAACAAATATTTACATTTCTTGCATTTCAAATTCCTTGAATCTATCATAATCTGTCTTTTATATCAAGGTGATGGACTCTCTGAACAATACCAGCACCAACATCAACGACAACACTCCACCCCCTGCACCACCACTACCACCTACCATTGCAGTGCCTATCAATGAGCAAATGGTACTTCTTGAGGCTATCAGAAGCCTATTGGAGAGACTGCGGGAGCAGACAAGCCTCATGCTCCAAGAACTTGTTCGCCCTGAGGCAGAGGTACCTGGAGTTAAGCAGTTTCGGGCACTACACCCATAGAACTTTTCGGGTAAAAAGATCCCTCTTGAATAGGAAGAATGAGCTCAAGCGATTGAGGATGACCTGACAGCAGATCAAGTGCCAGATATAGCTTGGGTAAGGGTTGCTAAGTTGCAACTAACAGATAATACTAGGATATGGTGGAAGGCAGAGGAGATCCGTCTCGAACAACCAATAGAGTGGAAAACATTCCGAGACCTCTTCGATGCAAAATACAATCTGGAGACTTCCCGCTTTAACATGGAGCGACAATTCATCCATCTACAGCAAGGCTCGATGTGAGTCAAGTCTGTGGATGAATACAATGCCGAGTTTACCATGCTCGGCAGGTAAGCTATAGCATCAAGTTAAATTTTCCTATCTCACTTAAAAACTGCTAACTTGAGGTCGTAATAGGTTCGCTGCGCATCTCATTCCCACTGCCGAGATCCGGGCACTGCGATTCCAGCAGGGGTTGGACCCTGAAATCCAAGCTGCATTCGCTGCAGGGGATTTCCCAATCCACGAGCTTGCTTTGAAGGTTGCCAGACATTATGAGGCAGTTGTGAAGAAGAAGGGCAGGCCGCAGTTGGCCGGTGTGAAATGCCCTTTGCACCAGATCACAGGAGGAGCCTCTTCTAGGCCAGCTTTCAACGGACCATCTCGGAGGCCAGGAGGTTCGTTCGCCAACAACAAGCCAGACTTTTGCAACAACTGCAAAAGAACAAGGCACCTAGTGTAGAACCGTCGTAAGGTGAACAACTTATGCTTGCTCTGCGAGTTTTCCACTCACACTATCGAAGCATTCCCCCAGAACCGAGGGACTAATAACCCTCCAGTTAGACCGGCGATTCAAGCTCCTCCTACCAGGTTAGCTCTACCAGCTCCAACTCTCCGCACCGAGACCGCTCAACCTTAACGCCGAGTATTTAACTAGGCACATAGGAATGTGCCGCGATGCTAAGCTTTCACTATGTCGGTCGAAGAGGCTGAAGATACGAGCGAGGTTATCACTGGTAAATCTCTTCCTCTTTTCCTTTCAAGTCATTTCAATTCCTATCTATCTATATTTTTATACCTAAACCTATCCCATGTGATTTAGGTACAATCTTAGTAACCACCCTACCCGCACTCGCGCTCTTCGATACTGGGGCATCACATTGTTTCATGTTGCAACGATTCGTAAGAACTCATGCGATCCGAGTTAAGACGCTCGTATCCAGCTATTGTCAGTTCAAGGAACGACATTCTAAAAGCAACCTCAGGATACGATTTGTATCCAGTGGTCGTCTGCAGTCGAGAATTATATGCGGACTTCAAGGTATTGGACATACCAAATTTCAATGTAGTCTTGGGAATGGACTGGCTGGGAACTTTCTTTGCTACCATCGACTGTCGCTAAAGGAGGGTAGTGTTTGAAATACCAGATCATCCAGTGTTCTATTTCAAAAGCGGAGACCGGAGTTTGGAGTATAGCATCTACCGAGCAAAACCAAAGAAAGCAGATTGCAGCGTTGCAAGCAGAAAAATTGAAGCCAGAGGTCGTTAGAGAGTTCGAGGATGTATTCCCTGAAGACATTACAGGTTTGCCTCCTGATCGAGTTTTAGAGTTTGGAAATGATTTACAACCAGGTACACAACCTGTAATAAAAGCTCCATACCGTCTAAGTCCGGAGGGACTGAAAGTGATCCGTATTCAGTTGGACGAACTCCTGAGGAAATATTGGATCAGACCCAGTACCTCAAGTTGGGGATCTCCGGTACTGCTGGTGAAGAAAAAGGAAGCCACCTACCGGATGTGCGTGGATTATCGAGCACTGAACGAAGTGAAAATTAAGAATAACTATATGCTATCTCGAATCGATGACCTTTTCGATCGGCTAAGTGGATCTTATGTCTTCTCAAAGTTAGATATTCATTCAGGCTATCATCAGGGAAGGTCAAGGAGTCCGACATTCTGAAGATGGTGTTTAGAACCTGCTATGGCCATTATGAATATCTCGTAATGTCATTTGGAGTGACCAATGCACCAGCCATTTTTATGAACTTGATGAACCAAGTTTTCCGAGAGTACTTAAATAAATTTGTTGTTATCTTCATCGACGACATCCTGATGTATTCAAAATCAAAAAGAGCATGCCGAACACTTACGCATTGTCCCGGAGACACTACGACAACATCAGTTCTATGCCAAATACAGCAAGTGCGGATTTCAATTAGACCAAGTCGGATTTCTCGAACACATCGTTTCAGGCGAAGGAAACTCTGTGGATCCAGCTAAGGTGTCAGCTGTCAGTGAGTGGCTGACACCAAAGACGGTGAAATATATAAGAAACTTCTTGGGCTTAGCAGGATATTACAAACGATTCATCGAAGGATTTTCAAAGATCGCAATATCCCTGACCAAGCTTACACGTAAAGATGAAGCATTCGTGTGGTCAGAAGTATGTGAGAAAACTTTTGTAGAACTCAAGTCGAGATTAACCTCTGCACCTATCCTCGTAATACCGGATCGATTTGGCGGATTCGATGTACATTGTGATGCGTCCAGTAAGGAATTATGATGTGTTCTACATCAGCATGGAAAGGCTGTGGCTTTTGCATCAAGACAGTTAAAGATTCATGAGCGCAACTATCCAACACATGATCTGGAATTGGTAGCTGTGGTTTTCGCACTCAAGATTTGGCATCACTACCTTTTGGGAGAGCGAGTAGATATATACACCGACCACAAGAGTATGAAGTATGTGTTTACTCAGAAGGAACTCAATATACGACAGAGAAGATAGCTAGAGCTCATGGCAGACTTCGACATCAATATACGATATCATCCTGGAAAGGTGAACGTAGTTCCCGATACACTTAGCCGCCTGCCTTTATCAATGAATGTCACCGCTCAATGGAGACTACAACAAGAACTGTATGGATTAGAGATTGAACTAGTTGTGCCAGGTAACGCCTCATCATTGATGAACTTACAAGTCCAGTCTGCTCTTGTATAGACTCTGAAATCTCCGTACAGAATTATTTGTTTGAATGTATAGAAAAAGGCATTTCAGCCTGTTGAAGAGTAATAAGTTATTTTTGTTCAATAAAAGCAAGATGCAACTCGTAGTTCACTAGTAAAGCCTTTACACTGCTGTGACATAGCCTATGTGTTCGAATCCCATTAGTCCCAATTATTTTTAAGATTTTTCATTTTAAATTTCTCGGAAGCTCAAGAGTTTCACGTGCAATTCACGGAAAAATGAAAGGTTTCAGAAAAATCAAACAGGCACAAAGAGGAGTAAACACACATCTAAACACGTGGCATAAATCTCGAGGCAAACCACCAAAATCCGCCCGCCCATTTCCCCCATATGGCCGCCACCGACGGTTCTCTATGCTCCAAATCACTCCGTGCTTTGCACACTCGTCCCTTCAGCTCCTCTCAACTCTCCTGCACTGCTTGATTTTCTTCCAATCAAACAAAGACTCTTCAAATCCCTAATTAACACCATTAAATCTATTTTAATTCATTTTATTTCATACCCACTCTCATTTTTACCCTATAAATACCACATCATCCCTAGCTCTCTCCCATTCTGAAATTTCTATCAAATTTCTCCCAAAATTTTCTAAGTGCAAGTGGAGTCAAGTGAAGTTAGCCACCAAGTTTTCTTTCGTTGAAGATCGGAGTCGATTCTAGACCTAACGCGATGCCACGGAGCCCCCTCTCTCCTCCTTACTCTTTTCTTGACGTTATAAAACCGTAAGTCCTTCCCCCTCTCATTCTTTTCAACTAAAATTGAAATTTTAAAATATATCGGTAAAGTGGAGTTAGAACCGATATTATTTTCTTTTTAAACCTTTTCACCCACTTGATAAGTAAAATAAATCACAACAACACTATAAAACCACTTATAATTTTATTCACATAAATTTAGCTTTTAGTGTAATAAAATTTTCCATGAGAAATAATCATAACATGAATTTTTCAGAAAAATACCATGAACTTTAGTATAACCGTTATTTCGATAATTAGCATAAATACCTTAGGAAAATTCACGGGGTAACGAACTACCCCACATGTACACTGGTTTCATAGCACGATATTCTATATGTATGGTTAATTAAAAGAATATGTTTTACATTAAAATACCATATTTTTACAAAAAGGGTTTCTTTTAATCGATATTTTAATTCCTTGGCAATTGTGCCTCTACAACCATCGTTAGGAGACCCGCTAATGGATGGTGTGGATCATCACACATCTTTGGAACAGTAAAGAAAGATGCAAAATATCTCACGGAGTATTCGGTCTCGAAAGGAAATAAAAATACGGGTTTTAAGGAATACGACTTTTCTAAATAAAAACTAAATGTTAGAAATTTTATAAAACTATGAATTCGTATTTTTCAATAAAAACAAATTTTGAAACTATATTTTTAATGAAATATTAGAATTTTAATAAAATACTATCTAGTTTCCAAAAAGAGTTAGTTTTCATAAAAATACCATAAATTTTTAAAAGTTAGGTTTTATCACAAAAACACCACAACAATTAAAATACATGTTCATGAAAATACTAAATATTATAAATCATCCTCGAGATTTATTTTTAAACTATAATAAAGTATTTTTCATAAAACCCCCTCGAGATATGCAAACAATATTTAAGGACTCTAGATTAATATAGGTTTTAACGGTATCATTTCTCTTGAGCCCCAGGGAGCCGGAGAAAGTGAGTACTTGTCTATTCAGGTTAGACAAATTAACGGAGTTATCAATGATAATTGCCTTGGAAAAAGACACAAATGTTGCAGTCCATGTGCAGCAGTTGCCGATTTCTCCTGAACATAAATTTTTTAACAGTTTAAATCAATTCATATGAAAAGGACCTGAACTTGAATCCAAACTTGAATCTAAACTTGAACTCGAACTCAAACACAAACTCGAACTCTAACCCAACTCGAATCTAAACTTGAGCATGAACTCGAATCCAGTCTCCTCGAACTAACTTGACTCAACCAAGATTGCAATTGACATGACTCGCACCTTATTCGACTCACTCGACTTCATTATTTCACCTTTTTCAATCTATGGTTTCGATCAAGTCATGTTATAATCAACCAATCCAATCAAGTAAGGCTATCTTAAAATTATAATTTATATTATACTCTGGGTGCTTCGGATAGTTTCTTGTGTGAATCCAACAGAGCTTCAGGAGCCCCGTATTAACCTTTTTTTATTTTACTTGAATATCAGTCGGGTTGACTCATCCGTAGCCTAGATCCCCGATGCTAACACATGAAATGGGCCCATGTTTCCTTGCTCCTAGGGCCCCACTTTTGAGCTTGTGAATACTTCTACAGCTGCGTTGACATTCACACTTAGAACTTAACGTTAACTTAGTGACCATATAGAGACCTATAGTACATATTTAGCCATGATCATATACTTGTACTTATTATATATATATATATTCTACACTTGTCATTCTTTTACTCTTGCTTTATCCTTAGGACTTACCGAGCGCTGGTTCGCTGACGGGCATTCCACCCACCCTTATTTTTCTTGGAATGTTCATTAGATACGGTCGAGACGAAGGAAGTGGAGGCCGCAGAGGAAGACTACAACCGGATTGCTCCTCAGGATTAGCTTGGCTTCACTTTCTATTCAACTTATGTATGCCGCATGTTTAGCCATTTTCCTTTATTGTATTTACTTTCCAGTTGAAACTCATGTACTTGTAAATATTGGAATTTGAATATAAATAAAGATATTTGTTGAAATTTTTTATAGTCTCCATTTATTCTTGCATTGTGTATTATTGTTTCAATACGTTTAGCATATTTATTTAGGGAATGATCTTCTTTGAATAAATATGCCTCGGGCTTGCCACGTCATTGTCTCCGTCTACTAGGAAGCGGGGGGTGACAGGTTTTGTCGGTGGCTCATGCAGGTCAGTTCTACATGAAGTCGTAAACAATATACCACAAGAATTAATGAGTTCGACAAACATTTACATTTTATAAATTTCAAATTTCTTGAATCTATCATAACCTATCTTTTATATTAAGGTGATGGACTCTCTGAACAATACCCGCTCAAACGTCAACGACAATACTCCACCGCCTACACTACCACCACCACCTACCGTTGCAGCTCCTATCAATAAGAAAATGGTATTTCTTGAGGCTATCAAGAGCCTATTGAAGGGCCAGCAGCAGCAGATTGCTATCCTTATAAATCGCCTCGAAGCCGAAACGCCCGGAGTTAAGAAATTTCGGGCATAGCACCTAAGAACTTTTCGGGTAAAGATAGTCTGCTTGAAGCAGAAGAATGAGCTCAAGCGATCGAGGATGACCTGACAGCGGCTCAAGTGCCAGATATAGCCTGGGTGAGAGTCGCTAAGTTGCAACTGATCGATAACGCTAGAGTTTGGTGGAAGGATGAGGAGAGCCATCTCGCGCAACCAATAGAATGGAAAACATTTCGAGACCTCTTCGATACCAAGTACTTCCCAGAGACTGCCCTCTTTGACATGGAGCAGCAATTCATCCATTTACAACAAGGCTCGATGTGGGTCAAGTCAGTGGATGAATATAATGCTGAGTTTACCATGCTTGACAGGTAAGATATAGTCTCAAATTCAATTTTCTGATCTCACTCGCAACACTGCTAATACAAGGTCATAACAGGTTTGCCACACACCTTATTCCCACCGCTGAGATACGAGCATGACGATTTCAGCAAGGGTTGGACCCTAAAATCCAAGATTCACTCACTACAGGGGATTTCCCAACCCATGAGCTTGCTTTGAAGGCTGCCCGATGCTATGAGGAAGTTGTGAAGAAGAAGGGCAGGCCACAGATTGCCGGTGTGAATCGCCCTGTGCACCAGATCACAGGAGGGGCCTCTTCCAGGTCAGCTTTCAATGGACCATCTCGGAGGCCAATAGATTCGTTCGCCAACAGCAGACCAGACTTTTGCATTTACTGCAAAAGAACATGGAATCTTGTGAAGAATTGTCACATGGCGAACAACTTGTGCCTGATATGTGGGTCTTCTACTCACGCCATCGGAGCATGCCCCCAGAACCGAGGACCTAACATCCCTCCAGCTAGACCGGTGATCCAAGATCCTCCTACCCGGTTAGCTCTACCAGCTCCAGCTCCCCGCACCTAGACCGCTCAACCCCAACGCTGAGTGTTTAACCAGGCATAAAGGAAAGTGCTGCGACGCCAAGCATTCACTATGTCGGTCGAAGAGGCCGAAGCTACAGGTCAGGTTATCACTGGTAAATCTTTGCCCTATTTCCTTTCAAGTCCTTTTAATTCATAGTCATCTTATATTTGTTATATCTAAACCTATCCCACGCGACTTAGGCATAATCTTAGTAGCCTCCCTACCTGCACTCGCGCTCTTCGACGCTGAGGCATCGTATTGCTTTATGTTGCAACGGTTCGTAAGAACTCATGCGATCCCAGTTAAGCCGCTCGTATCCAACTAGAATGTTAGTTCAGAAACGACATTCTATAAGCAACTTTGGGATATGATCTATGTCCAGTGGTTGTCTACAGTCGAGAATTCTATGTGGATTTCAAGGTGCTGGACATACCGAACTTCGACGTAGTCTTGGGAATGGACTGGCTGGGAATTTTCTTCGCTACCATTGACTGTTGCCAAATGAGGGTGGTGTTTAAAATACCAGATCACTCAGTGTTCTACTTCAAACGCAGAGACCGGACCTTGGAGCCTAGCATCTACAGAGCAAAACCAAAGAAGGCAGAGAATGTAGCATTGCAAGCGGAAGGATCGAAGCCAGAGGTAGTTCGAGAGTCCGGGGATGTATTCCCGAAAAATATTTCAGGTTTGCTTCCCAATCGAGCTCTTAAATTTAGCATTGATTTTCAACCCGGCGCACAACCAGTAATAAAAGCTCCATACCGATTAAGTCCGGAGGGATTGAAGGAGATCTGTATTAAGCTAGAAGGACTCCTGAAGAAAGGTTGGATCCAACCCAGTACTTCAAGTTGGAGATCTCCGGTGCTGCTGGTAAACAAGAAGGAAAGTACCTACAGGATGTGCATGGATTATCGAGCTCTGAATGGGATGACAATTAAGAACAAGTATCCACTACCCCGCATCGATGACCTTTTCGATCAGTTTGGTAGATCTTGTGTCTTTTCAAAGTTTGATCTTCGTTCAGGATGTCATCAGGTGAAGGTCAAGGAGTCCGACATTCCGAAGACGGCATTTAGGACTCGTTATAGCCATTATGAATATCTCGTAATGCCATTTGGAGTGACCAATGTACCTGCCATCTTTATGAACTTGATGAACCAAGTTTTCCGAAAGCACTTAGACAGGTTTGTTGTTTTCTTCATCGATGACATCCTGGTGTATTCAAAGAATCGGAAAGAGCACGCCGAGAACTTACGGATTGTCCTGGAATTACATGGAAAGAAGTACATGGAGGTGAGTAGAAATCTAAACTAAGATTTAAACCTTCAAGATGTACCCTACTTGTCTTGATACCCATAAACTCATGCAGGAGATCGTGAGATTACATGGTGTACCTGTCTGCATCATCTCCGATCATGACACGAGATTCTGATCACAGTTTTGGCAGAGTCTGCAAGCTAGTCTGGAGACGAGTCTGAATTTCAGCATGGCGTACCATCCATAAATAGACGGACAGTCCGAGCGAACAATTCAGATCCTAGAAGACATGCTGAGAGCTTATTTGTTAGACTTCGGAGGTTCATGGGAAGCTCACCTACACCTTATGGAGTTTTCATACAACAACAGCTACATGGAAAGCATTGGGATGGCACTACTCGTAGCACTCTACGGACGGAAGTGTCGTTCCCCGCTAAGTTGGGATAACGTTGGAGATCGTGAACTCTTTGGACCAGAGATTATCGTGGCAACTGTGGATGTGGTTCGCACGATCAGGGAAAAGATGCGCATAGCCCAAGATCAACAGAAACATTGGGCAGATGCAAAGCATCGACACCTGGCGTTCAAACCGGAGAGCATGTGTTCCTAAAGATCTCTCCGAACAAAGGAGTGATACGTTTCGGCAAGAGGGGTAAACTCAGTCCAAGGTACATAGGACCGTTCGATATACTCGAACGAGTTGGAGAAGTGGCATACCGTTTAACACTACCACCCTCATTAGAAGGAGTGCACAATGTGTTCCACATATCCCAGCTATGAAGATATGTGAGCGACCCCAGCCATATATTTGATCACTCAAAGCTCACGGTACAGACCGATCTGACTTGTGAGCAGCAACTAGTTGAGATCCTGGACCAAAAGGTGAAGATATTGCGGAACAAAGAGGTGAACTTGGTCCGAGTGATATGGAGAAAGGATTCACTGGGATAATCAACTAGGGAAAGAGAAGAAGATATGCATGCACGATACCCTTACCTTTTTGAAAATTAGTCTCTATATAAATTTCGAGGATGAAATTTTTAAGGAGGGTAGAATATAACGACTCTGAAATCCCTGTACAGAATTATTTGTTTGATTGTATAGAAAAGTGTATTTCAACCTGTTGAAGAGTTATAAACTATTTTTATTCAATAAAAACAAAAAGCAACTCGTAGCCTACTAATACAGCCTCTACACTGCTGTGACATGACCTGTGTGTTCGAATCCCATTAGTCCCAATTATTTTTAAGATTTTTCTTTTTAAATTTCTCGGAAGCCCAAGATTTTCACGTGCAATTCACAGAGAAACGAAAGGTTTCAGAAAAATCAAACAGGCGCAAAGAGAAGTAAACACTCATCTAAACACATGGCACGAATCTCGAGGCAACCCATCCAAATCCGACCGACCATTTCCCCCATATGGCCGCCACCGACGGTCCCTTTTTCTCCAAATCACTTCGTGCTTTGCACACTCGTCCCTTCAGCTCCCTTCAACTCCCTGCACCGTTTGATTTTCCTGCAATCAAACAGAGACTCTTCAAATCCCTAATTAACACCATTAAATCTATTTTAATTCATTTTATTTCACACCCTATCTCATTTTTACCCTATAAATACCACCCTATTCCCTAGCTCCCCCCCCCATTATAAAATTTCTATCAAATTTCTCCTAAAATTTTCTAAGTGCAAGAGGAGTCAAGTGGAGTTAGCAACCAAGTTTTCTTTTATTGAAGATCGGAGTCGATCGCGGAGCTACCGGGACTCTACGGAGCCCCCTCTCTCTTCCTTACTCTTTTCTTGACGTTATAAAGTCGTAAGTCCATTCCCCCTCTCATTCTTTTCAACTAAAATCGCATTTTTAAAACATATCGGCAAAATGGAGTTAGAACTGATATTACTTTCTTTTCAAACCTTTTCACCCACTTGATTAGCAAAATAAATCACAACAACACTATAAAACCACTCTTAACCTTATTCACATCAATTTAGCTTTTAGTGTAATAAAATTTTCTATAAGAAATAATCATAACATGAATTTTTCAGAAAAATACCATAAACTTTAGTATAACCGTTATTTCGATAATTAGCATAAATACCTTAGGAAAATTCATGGGGTAACGACCTACCCTACACACATACTATAGTTTCATAGCACGATGTTCTAGATATATGGTTAATTCAAAGAATAGGCTTTACATTAAAATACCATATTTTTACAAAAAGGTTTATAATCGATATTTTAATTCCTTGGCAATTGTGTCTCTACAAGGCTCGTTAGGGGACCCGCTAATGGATGGTGAAGATTATCGCACATCCTTGGGACAGTAGAGTGAGATGCAGAACTTCTCACGGATTATTCGGTCTCGAAAGGAAATAAAAATACGGTTTTTAAGAAATACGACTTTTCTAAATAAAAACTCAACGTTAGAAATTTATAAAACTATAAATTCGTATTTTTCAATAAAAACAATTTTTGAAACTATATTTTTAATGAAAGATTAGAATTTTAATAAAATACCATCAAGTTTCCAAAAAGAACTGGTTTTCATAAAAATACCATAAACTTTTAAAAACTTGGTTTTATCACCAAAATACCACAACAATTAAAATATATGTTCATGAAAACCCTAAATATTATAAATTACCTTCGAGGTTTATTTTTAAACTATTATAAAGTATATTTTATAAAACCCTCTCGAGATATGCAAACAATATTTAAGGACTCTATATTAATATAGGTTTAAGCGGTATCATTTTTCTTGAGCCCCAGAGAGACAGAGAAAGTGAGTGCTTGCCTATACAGGTTAGACAACTTAAGTTATCAATGACAATTGTCTTGGAAAAAAACACAAATCCTGCCGTCCATATGCAGCAGTTATCGATTTCTCCCGAACATAAGATTTTTAACAGTTTAAATCAATTCATATGAAAAAGACCTGAACTCGAATCCAAACTCGAATCTAAACTTGAACTCGAACTCTAACCCAACTCGAATCTAAACTTGAACATGAACTCGAATCCAGCCTCCTCGAACTTACTTGACTTGAACCAAGATTGCAATTGACATGACTCACACCTTACTCGACTTACCCGACTTTATTATTTCACCTTTTGCAGTCTATGGTTTCGATCAAGTCATGTTATAATCAACCAATCCAATAAAATATGGGTATCTTACAATTATAATATATATTATACTCGGGGTGCTTGAGATAGTTTCTTGTGTGAATCCAACGGAGCTTCAGGAGTTCTGTATTAACCTCTTTTTTATTTTACTCGAATATCAGTCGGGTTGACTCATCCATAGCATAGAGCCCCGATACTAACACATGAAATGGGCCCGTATTTCCTTGCTCCTAGGGCCTCATTCTTGAGCTCGTGAATACTTCTACGGCTGTGTTGACATTCACACTTGGAACTTAATATTAACCTAGTAACCATATAGAGACATATAGTACATGTTTACTTATGATCATATACTTTTACTCGTCATATATATTCTATACTTGTCATTTTTTTACTCTTACTTTATCCTTGGGACTTACCGAGCGCTAATTCGTTGACGTGCATTCCATCCACCCTTGTTTTTCTTAGAATGTTCATCAGATACGGTCGAGATGGCGAAAGTGGAGGCCACAGAGGAAGAATATAACCGGATTGCTCCTCAGGATTAGCTTAGCTTCACTTTCTATTCGGCTTATGTATTTTGCATGTTTAGGCATTTTCCTTTATTGTATTTACTTTCCTGTTGAAACTCATGTACTTGTAAATATTGGAAGTTGAATGTAAATAAAGATATTTGTTGGAAAGTTTTTACAGTCTCCATTTATTCTTGTATTGTGTATTATTGTTTCAATACGTTTAGTATATTTATTTAGGGAATGACCTTCTCTGAATAAATATGCCGCGGGCTTGCCACGTCTTCGTTTCCGTCTTCTGGGAAGCGGGACGTGACAACTCTTGTCAATCAAATCAAGGCATCTCAAGCAAATGCTGCCAAGCTACAAAAAGATCCGAGAATAAGTAGAAAATGGTCTTCTAACTGATTTCATCATCCACGAAGATGGATCCTTACGATATGGGAGCCGTTTATGCTTGCTAGTCGGTCCTGTTCGAGAAGAGTTAATGAAAGATGCTTACAGCTCTTCGTATTCTGTACACCCCAGCGGTACGAAGATGTACAAGGATCTGCGAAAACACTACTGGTGGCATGGAATGAAGCGAGAAGTATCAAGGAGTGTAGCAAAGTGCTTAATATGTCAGCAAGTGAAGACTAGACATCACAGAACTGCTGTTCTTCTTCAGCCATTACCAATCCCAGAATGGAAATGGCAGCACATTAGCATAGACTTCGTAACTGCACTCCTTCGTAGCACGAAGGGTAACGACGTAATTTGGGTTATTGTGGATCGAATCACCAATTCGGCTCACTTTATTCCATTCAGAGTTGGCCAATCAACCGAGACGTTGGCAAAAAAGAACATGGAGGTGAGTAAAAATCTAAACTAAAGATTTCAACCTTTAAGATATATTATACTTGTCTTGATACCCATAAACTCATGCAAGAACTTGTGAGATTACATGGGGTACCTATCTGTATCGTCTCCGATCGAGATACTAGATTCCGATCTTAGCTTTGGTAGAGTCATCAAGCTAGCATGGGAACAAGTCTGAACTTCAGCACGACGTATCATCCCCAAACAGACGGACAGTCCGAGTAAAAAATTCAGATCCTGGAAGATATGCTGAGAGCCTGTATGCTTTCAGAGGTTCATAGGAAGATCACCTACACCTTGTGGAGTTTTCATATAACAATAGCTACCAGGAAAGTATTGAAATGGCACCATTCGCAGCACTTTACGGACGTAAGTGTCATTCCCCGCTGAATTGGGACGACGTTGGAGATCGTGAACTCCTTGGGCTAGAGATGATCGTGGCAACTGTGGATGTAGTTCGCACGATCAGGGAGAAGATGCACATAGCCCAGGACCGACAGAGGCATTAGGCAGATGCAAAGCATCGAAACTTGGCGTTCCAACCCGGAGAGCATGTGTTTCTGAAGATCTCTCCGAACAGAGGAGTGATACGTTTTGGCAAACGGGGTAAACTTAGTCCAAGGTATATCGGACCGTTCGACATACTTGAAAGAGTTGGAGAAATTGCATACCGCTTGACACTGCCACCCTCATTAGAAGGAGTGCACAATATGTTCTACATATCCCAGCTACGAAAATATGTGAGCGACCCCAGCCACATACTTGATCACTCGGAGGTCACTGTACAAACCGGTCTAACTTGCAAGCAACAACCAGTTGAGATCCAGGATCGAAAGGTTAAAACATTACGTAACAAGGATGTGAGCTTGGTTCGAGTGATGTAGAAAAAGGATTCGCCCGAAGAATCAACCTGGGAGAGAGAAGACGATATGCGTACAAGATACCCCCACCTATTTGAAAATTAGTCTTTATGTAAATTTCAAGGAAGAAATTTTTAAAAGGAGGGTAGAATATAATGACTATGAAATCTCTATACAAATGTAACTTGTTCAATGTATAGAAAGGGTATTTCAGCCTGATTAGGAGTTATAAGTTAATATTGTTCAATAAAATCAACAAGCAACTTGTAGCTCACTAGTTATTACTCTCTACTGTTGTGCCATAACCTGCGTGTTCGATTCCCATCAGTCCCAATTATTTTTAATATTTTTCTTTTTAACTTTTCAGAAGCCCAAGAGTTGCACGTACAATACACAAAGAATCGAAAAGTTTCAGAAAATTCAAACGAGATAAATGAAGAGTTAACATAGATTAAAACATATGGCGTGAATCTAAAGATTTTTTGGCAAACCTTGACCGCCCGTTTTCCCCATCTAGCCGCTACCGGTGGTCCACCTTGCCCTAAACACCTCCGTGCTTCGCCCGTGCACCCCTTCAGCTCTCCTCTACTCCATTTTTTTGTTTGATTTCTCTGCAATTAAACAGAGAGCACTCCACCCTTTCATCCACCCATTTACACTTTCTTTATTCCAATTTTAATATTCTTTTTAATTCACCCTATACCTATATTCATCCCAATAAATACCATACCATTCCCTAACTCTCCCCTATTCTGAAAATTTCTCAAAAAATTCTTTAAGTCCAAGAAAGGTTAAGGCTAGTCAAGTGGAGTTAGCACTCAAAGTTCGTTCTATCGAAGGATGGAGCCATTCCCGATGATACCGCGACACTACGAAGACTTCCTCTCGCTCCTTTACTCTTTTCTCGATGCTCTAAAACAGTAAGTCCCTATTTCTTTCTTCCATTTTGACTCAAATCGCATTCTTAAACAATATCGACAACGTGGAGTTAACCTTGACCTTATTTATATTTTTAACTTTTAACATCTTTCATAGGAAAATAAGTCACACCAATACTCTAACATTACTCTAAAATGTTATTCACACTATTTACCTTTTTATGTAATTAAAATTCCATGTGAAATAAATATATAACGAACTTTTTTCATATAAATACCATAAGATTTAAATATAACCCTTTATTTGATAACTAACCTATATATCTCTAGGAAAACTCACGGGGTAATGACCTTCCCCATCACATACACTATGGTTTTATAGCACGATATTTTAGATTACAAAGGTTTATCCGAAATGAAACAATTTTCATTAAAACACCCTTGCTTTTTTTTTAAAATACTTTTTATCACTATTTTTAAATCCTTTACAAGTACGCCTCTACAACCCTTTTAAGAGAACCTATTTAAGGATGGTGCGGGTTATCGCACGTCCTTGGATAGTAGAGTACGACACAGAACTCCTCACGGAGAGTTCGATCTCGAAAAGAAATAAAAATACGAGTTTTTAAAAACAAATTAAACTTTGGAAAATTATATAAAATCATGAATCCGTATTTTCAATGAAAACAAATTGTGAAAACTATATTTTTAAATGAAAGATTAAAATTTTAATAAAATACAATCAAATTTCTAAAAGTAGTAGTTTTCATAAAAATACCATAAGCTTTTAAAAGCCAGGTTTCATCACTAAAATACTATTAAAACTAAAATAAATTTTCATAAAAACTCTTAATATTCTAAATTACCCTTGAGGTTTATTTTTAAACAATATTAAAATATTTTACATAAAACCCCCTCGAGAAATGCAAATATATATTAAACAACTTGAATAAATCTTTAAGGACCCTAGATTAATATAGGTTTAAGCGGTATCATTTCTCTTGAGCCTCAAGGAGCAGGAGAAAGTGAGTGCTTACCTATCCAGATTAGATAACATTGCAAATTAATAGAGTTATCAATGACAATCGTCTTGGTAAAAGACACAAATCATGCCGTCCATGTGCAACGGTTGTCCGATTATTCCCGAACTTAAGATCTTCAAAGTTAAATCTAGTAATATGAAATGGTTATAACTAGAATCTAAACTCGAACCTAACTTGAATTTAAACTCGAACTCGAATCCAAACTCGAACTTAACTTGAATTTAAACTCGAACTTGAATCCAAACTCGAACCCAAAATTGAACTTGAATTCGAACTCAATCTACTCGAACTAACTTGACTCGACCCAGGATTGCAATTGACATGACCCGCATTCTACTTGACTTACTCGACTACATTATTCACTTTTGCAATCTATGGTTTCGATTAAGACATGTTATAAATCAATCAATCAAATCAACTAAGTCGATACAACAATTATAATCTATTATACTCGGGGTGTATGGGATAGGTTCAGGTGTGAATCCAACGAAACATCAGGAGTCCCGTATTTATTTACTCGAATTCTATTTACTTGAATCTCTGTCGGGTCGACTCCTCCATAGCTTGGAGTCCTGATGCGAACACATGAAATGAGGTCGTATTTCCTTGCTCCTGAGGCCCCACTCTTGAGCTCATGAATACTTATGCGGTTGTGTTGACATTCACACTTGGAACTTAATGTTAATATAGTGACCATATAGAGACCAATAGTATATATACACATGTTCATTTTCACATAATTTTACTCGTCATATATATTACTTCATGATTATTCTATACTCGTCACTTTTCAATTTTACCCTACCTTTGGGACTTACTGAGAGCTAGTTCACTGACGGGGATTCTACCCACCTTTGTTGTCTTAGAATGTTCGTCAGATACTGTTAAGACTAAGGAGTTGGACGCCACAGAGGAGGAGTACGACCAGCTCACTGCTCAGGCTTAGACTAGCTTATCTTATCTTTTTATATATGCAACCTATTTATGCATTTCTGTTATTGTACTTACTTTTCAGTTGAACAGTCTCCATTTATTCTTGCACTGTGTATTATTGTTTCAATACGCTTAGTATATTTATTTAGGGAACAACCTTCTCTGAATAAATATGCCGCGGGCTTAACACGTCACCGTTTTCATCTACTGGGAAGCGGGGTGTGACAAAAATTCCTGCTATCATTACTGATTGTGTCATGCCTCAAATCCACTTATATAAATTTTGGAAATTCCTTTGCATGATATGGACGCAGTTGCTAAGCTTAGAAAATTTTAGGCCTATAGTCCATAAATATTCATACACAATATATTCTCAAATTAAAAACTATTAACATTGATCTTCTACAAAATCTTAAGCTTTTAAAATATAGCTTAAAATTAAATGATAAAATAACTCCAAATTACATAATATTATTCCAAACCCCAAGTTAACTAGAAAGGACATAATTCTAAGATAATATTATTATTTAAGCAAAAGCCCGCCTAGTAGCCAGAAATCTCATACTAATCTATAAAATTGTTAAACTTGGGACGGGCAAACAACAACTCAGCAAGTCTAGACAACATACAATCTAACTCATGCAAGAGAGAGATTGAATAAAAAGTTCGCTCATAAAATAATAAATGAGATCATATACGGATTACGAATAAGGCTTGCCCCTACAGTTTTCTCCGTAGGGATAAACCGTTGTCCCTACGATAGGTACCGTTGGAGCAAAAATTTGACAGGTAGGGACAACTTTTGTAGGGGTGAATAAATCCCACAACGGATAGAAATTTGCCCCTACGAAGAAAACCATAGGGGTCTCTGTCTCTACGGTTTCAAACGTAAGGACAATTATTTTATTTATTTTTTCTAAAGAAAATTAAAATATCTTGCCCCTACGTTTAGCACCGTAGGGGCATATTTATGCTCCTACAGGTTCCACCGTAGAGAAAAAATATAATATTTTTAATTTTTTTTTAAAAATAAAAATATATTTCCCTTACTGTTAGCGCCGTGGGGCATATCTCTATCCCTACGGGTTCCATCGTAGATGCAAAGTATCATCTTTTTCTGACATTTTTCCCCTACGGTGGAATCCGGCAGGGACAAACATTTAATTTTTTTTTTAAATCCTCCCTCCATTTTTCTCCTGCTCTGTACACAATAATTTATCACACAATATATCATATACTCAAATATGGAAATATATATCAATAACATCCAACACATAATATATAATGAAATAAACAAATATAATATAAAATCACTCTAAAATGGGGATCATAATCATCATATACAACAACGGTACCCAAAATATACAACCAGTCGCAAATATAATACAGATATTCTACAAAAATCTAGAAAATATATTTAAAAAATTACAGCTGGCTCGGTCCAGATGCTCGATCTCCAAGTATTTGGCAAATCTGGCACATCTGGTCCTCGATGCAGCCGTGGAGCCTTAAATGCTCCAGAAATGATGTAGTAGTATCTGAAGATAGAGCAGCAGAAGCTGAAGCAGCTGAACTATAGCAGAAGAACCTGGAGAAGTGACCTGTGGAGCAATAGCCGAAAGAATAGCCTGCGTTGCCGTAGCCAAAGGAGTGGCCTACAGAGCTGTAGCCGAAGGAGTGGCATGTCGAAACTGTAAAATTTTAAAGTTCGTGTAATAAAAGAATAAGGAACGATATACTAGATTTAGTCTATATGTCATTTTTGAAATTCTAAGTCCAGAAATCAAGTCTTGCGAATTGAAATAAAGTTTTATTGATCTATAAGATTCGTGTCGGATTTGTATCAATATCGGATTCTTGCAAATCCATGAATCCTACTCGTATCCGTATTCGAATCCGTGCTATGTAGATTAGAACTATCAAGATATACGTATACACAAATAGAAGTAATATACGTACCAACATCTTCTTCAACTCCTCAACGGTGGACTTCAATGTAGCCATCTCCTTCTCCAGACGTCGCTCCCGGAGGATAGCATAAATAACCACCGGAGTGGAGGACAACCACAGATAGGCCCTTCTGGGACCAAGTCCTCATCCTCTTTCGCAGCCATAGTGGTGCCCTCCATGTACGGCGTCTAGGATAGGGGTTAGCATGACCGAATCGGTCCCTCCGCTGAAATCAACCCCTGATACGTTCACCTGCTCCACTATTAGCGCCTATACCCATGTAATGTATTCAAACGTAAATAAACCATTTAAATTTAAAATTATGAAAATAAAATTTCATTCGAATTAGAACAAATATTAACACTTACGCAATATTCCTCTGTAGCAGCGTCGGGATATCTAAGCGTGCCTGTAGCCGGATCTGTTGATGTGGCGTGGACAGACAGATATTCATGCAACACGCTTGGTGTGCCACCCTGAGCATGGGTCCGAGCTCTCTGCAATTCACCAAAAACACACATATATAATATAACTTTTCATATTGCATTAAATCTCCGGTAAATTTATTTGATAAATCAAATAAAAATATATAATAATACTTATGCCTGATCCCAGAATGTGTCAAAAGAGCGGTTGTTCTGCTCGCCACAATCAACATAAAGAGGATACTTCATGGGGTGACAACTTTCATCCCGAATCTCTCGGCATTCACATCAATGTAGTGTTCATCTCTGGTAAAGATGAGGGGGGATGCTCCCTGCCATATAGCGGGATCGGGCCTTAGCTTGTGGGACTGATTCGACCCTCGAATCCCCCGGACGGTCCATGGCTGCCCTGCAACTATAAATTATATAGATATACATGCAATATCAAGAAAAATCAATATTTAGAATGCAAGAATTAATGAAAATTTGAGTGTAGTATATATCTCCAGCGACATCACCACGATTCTGCGCCCGGGAAGCAGCATGAATGGTACGATAGTTTCTCGGGCGAGGAACAACCGGTGTCCCGGACTTGGATGCACCCCCTCCAACTAAACAATAAAAACAATTACTATATAAGTAACTTCTGAATAAAATAATACATAATCAATTTGACATATTATATAGTAAAAAATACTAACCTGCAGAGTGTTTGGAGGGTACGGATCGTACGGGAGCGGCTTGTGCCCCGGATGTGGAGGCATCCCCTCCAATTAGACAATAAAAAATGACTATATAGGTAACTTCAAAATGAATATGCATGTATATCTATAATATATTGTTCAAAATGAATATGGGTGCAATATATAATATACAGATATACTTACAGGTGTGGGAACGGCCTCTTCCCCAGATGTGGGAACGGCCTCTGCCCTGAACCGGAGGCAACACCACCCCTATGTTGTAGGAGATTATCCCTACACAGCTCCCCGGGCAGAATCGCTCTACCCGTGGTGCCTCTGGAGCCGCCTTTACTACTGCCCTGGTGTCCCTCGCTGGTCCGGATGTCGCCATCACACTTAAATAGAAGTATAATCATTACATATGCATGTAATACATGTATGTAAAAGAAATAATAACAACAATACATGTATAGATCATAGAAAATGTAAACTCATAAAATAATATTAATGATTACCTTTTTCGTTTTATAGACACATTAGATGTCGTAGGAATATCTACTTGGATTTGATCATCAATATCATTCCTAACGCACGTAATTTCATGCTTATCCGAAGATAACCCTTCTATAGAGACAGATGGTTGGAGCACTCTAAGTCTTCTCTCTTCTTCCTCCTCATCACTGTCATACATGCGATCCTTGAATTATGGGACATCATAAATATCCCCGGGCTTCCATCGGCATACAACACTCCATCCCGGATACTTCAAGCACTTTGAGTAGTATAATTGAAATGCTTGTTGCGGAAATATAAATGGATCATCCTCACAGCAAAATCGACATGTGTTTACACTAGTCAATTCATAATCATCATTCCAAGTACCGAGGTTGTCTCTTCACCTATCGGTTTTGGTTCGTGTATCACACCAAATATAGTTGGATACCAAGTATGCAATCTAAGTACCCATAATAAATGACACCATCCGAGCCAACGGTCGTAATCTCGCTATTCTTGGTGGTTCGAGATTCTTCTGTATCTTTAATTTCAAATTTTTATCTAAGAACACCGAATCCTTTGTAGTATACAACCTCCATGTTAGGAAACTAAGCTAGACATCTCGAGTCTTTCTCTAATGATACAAACATATTCAGATCTTGGATATAAAAAAACAAATTATGCGGCAATTACATAATGATATAAATTTAGATTAAGACTAGTCGCAAAAAAATGAAATTCGAACATCTTACATAATGTGCAAACCAGTCGCAAAAATTGTCCTGATGATATTTTTTCAATTGATTAGGGTTCTAATTAGGATGCCCGCCATGTACTTCATTCTCATGAATTCTGTTCCCAACATTAAATTTTGACTTCAACATTATATTATTTCATGTATATATAAATGACTTACTCTCTAACTTCATCAAGACATGCGCTACTGAAGAGGATAAACCGATGTGTCTTGTTGATAAACATGAGTTCCATACTTTTTGTAATCTGTTTTACCGTATAGTCCATCCTGAATTCTCCAAGGTCTGTTAACCATTGTCTCAATGTCTTCGTCCAGATAGCGGGACCAAAATGTGGATACTTCATCTAGTATATAATCTTCTATAATTAAACCCTCTGGTCAATTTCTATTGCGTATATAATTTTTTAGAGTCAGAAGGTACCTACAGAAACTTATGTGAAATAAAGAAATACAAGCATATAAGATAGCAAAAATATATCGATTATATGAACCGAATAATTCAAGGTACTATTCGACGGGATACATCCATCAATATTGTACCGGTCCGGTAAGCTTATCCTCGGTTGTAAGATGAACCGTCAGGTGTATTATGATATCGAAGAATGTCGGTAGGAAAATCCGCTCAAGCTTACACAGTATCAAGAGAATCTCATTTTCTAGCTTCTCCAGCATCACAAGCTCAATATTTTTAGCGCACAATTCCCTAAAAAAGCAGCAAAGTTCATTGATTACTTGTCACGATCCGAAAATGACATATGACCGGCACTTGAATCACATGAAGTCTAGAGGACCCCACTGTAACCCGAGTAAGCTACAAACTAGGAATCTAAACCATTTTTAAAAAAGTGGAGGTGAAGTTTTGAAAAGGGTTTATTAAGATGAAATCAAGTTTGTTTTGAAAACATTTTCGTCGTTGAAAAATCGGGCAGCACTTCCTCTGTAAATTTTAAAGAAAACCATGTACAATGTATAATATATACAAAAACATCCCCAACGGGAGCAAGCTTCCATGCCCAAACGGCGGAGCAACCACGTAGTTCATATACGACGCTCAAGGCAAAAGATAACAAGTGAAACCATAACATGATAAAACCAATATCAAGTCAACCCCACACAAGTATGACACCAAAAACACATAAACATCTAAGTCTCGCTTCTAGGTCACAAATATACAAATGGTCGATGGAGTTATTTTACTAGATACAAGAGAGTATATACATATACAAAAGGCGGTTACGATACAACTGTGTAACCCACCTAGCAAAAGCAATCACCCGAAGAAAAGAAATGTGCCAGCAAGCTGCTACTGATCCGAGTGGTCAATCATATAAAAAACTATGGCACAATAGAGGTGAATTGCCAATTCGTGAGTAAAAATATATCACAAGGTAGAAATCGTATGAATAACGACCTATCTAAGTCATAAAGTATAGTACTATCATACTATGTGATAACATATATATACTGCATCGGTAATATAATCGTGTCTTAATGGATCGTGTAAACATCTCATGTATAGCATGCAACCATGTAAGCATATAAAGTAGCCGAAATATGTATGTATGTAAATCATTTCAAAATAGCCATATGATATGTATATCACGACACAAAATGCGAATGTTGATTTATAAAGCAATATATGCAATTTTTTTTAAATTATACGTCACGCCTTTTGAAAATGATTTAAAAGGGGTTTTCTTTTGAAAGATTCTTATGCCGTCATAGATACGTGGAAAATAGGGAGGCTATTGCTCCTTTGAAAACCTCTTTAATGTACATCGATATATGAAAATAGTATTTCAGGTACTGTTTCTATGACCAGTCCTGTTCGGCTACTATAAAGCATAAACCATCTCAATCTATCCATGACATCTATATTGATCCCTCACATATAGCATAATATATCAAATCCGTGTTAATCGTCGATACTCGAAATCTCATCATCATATGAGTGTCCATCATCGACACTCGAAATCTTAATCTTATCTTCGAAAACTGACCAAATCCACCGTGTTCAAGACTATCACCGGTCGGTATCCTCCGGATATCTGTCGTGATCCAAACCACCACCTGTATCGATCATCCTCGCTAGGCTTTCCATACCTCCCTATGAACTCGCAACCCCTCGGAGTCATACCAGGTCCACCATGTATCCATAATCGGTTATCCCCTATCTCGATTCAAATATCATATCATGAAAACCAGAAAACTCATGATGGACGTCCAAATCATCATATCAAGAGAAAACCGTATTTTTAAACATACACAAGTTTTATAAATCATACCGCAGATTCTCAAATCCATGGAAAATATCAAGTTCCGAAGAACACATACATATTCATTTTTGCCACAGTTGGCAACAATCATATACGAATATCAATGGTATTAGTATTCGTATATCAAAATCAGCAAGTATCATGTATACTAGCATAAATAACTAAACCATGAATGAGCATGGCAGTTTCTACTGTGTCATGGCGGTACTAATGATGTGTAGTGTAGCATATGCGTCTGTAATCATGAAACATGGCAATCATCAGTAGTTGTGTAAGTGTTCTATCAAGTGTATCCATATAAGAATAGCTCTCAAATCCTATCTATAACATTATTATCATAATCATCAACAATGTAGCGTGCGTCTTCCTTTAGTTGACGATGAGATATACGAATATATCAACCAATCGCATTCATATAACTAAATAATGTTAGGCAACATTTGACATCAATATGGATATAATTAAGCATGGCAATCCTACAGTGTCATGGCAGTACCAATAATGTATAGTGTAACATGTATTGGCTATAGCGTTCTCAAGGTAATTATTGTAATCACAAGCAAGTGATTATAATGATTGAGGGGGTAGAACAATCTTACTCGAGATGATAGTATGCTATCTGGTTCATCTCGATCATCATGTACATGTATAATGTGGTATTACAGATCACTATTATATGTTGATAGCCTCATATGAATCTTACTTGACTACCAGGGTTATTGTGGCGGTCACACTTGTGAGAACTGGGTAGTCTATAAGTGAATCCTTAAATGTCCCTAGTCGTGGGAATATCGATTCTGAGTATCGATATTCCAGAGTAGACTAGTGTATACGTTTCTTGATCCCGATGAGGGGCAATGGCCAGTCTCACAGCCATTGGTGTCAGTTAGTCACCAAAGACAGTATATAGGTGCTCATTGGGTTATGAGTTGCACTGGACAGACTCGCCGGGAACATGCTAGATGGTATTATACCTATTTTCATATAGCAGTTTTCTGGTGACATGAGTACAGGTTAGTCTGTTGACCTGAGATCGTCATTTGTCTCGTGTGATTTCCCATTATTCTTAGATTACTACCCTATCACGGCTCAAAGGAGTTGTGCAAACAGGTTTTAGTTGGGTACAGTCCCGAGCCATATGGAGGCAATGAGCAGATCGTCAGGGATTCGTCTCTCCCGGTATTGGAGGTAGATGCCGCGCTGTGCACGGGTAGCCGTCACCAGAAATCCTTGGCCAAGGTGGAAAAGATTTACTGATTTGGATCAATAGTTTCTCAGTGGGTGATGGACTTCACACCGACATGACTTATCGCGTTAATAGGGGTTTGACTTTATCCACCCCGTAGAACCAGTATGCGATAATCATAGACGAACAGACCGGACTGTCCGGAGATTATTACAGACAGGCTCAATAGGGGCACGGATGAGTTTGCTCGTCGGCCTTCCTTTCGTTCAATACCTGGGTAGCCATTACGTACAGTTAGTGTCGCTGACGTGCTTGTGGTTAAACCTACTGCCAGAGTATTAATGAGTTTTTAGAGTCCCACACAGAGGGTTTTTCCAGTTCGGGCAAAATGTACCGGCCATATATTGATACGTGTAGGGTTCCGATTAGGTATGTGTGCTGGCCACACGGACTTTAATCGGCGGATGATAATACTAACTGGTTTAGGATTAAGCCGGATTATTAAATCAAGTTTTGATTTAATAATTTACATATATATATATTTTGATATGTATCTTCTAGTATTATGTTCATTGTATTTTTCTATCTCTTAGGTATTCGTATTTTAATATGACTACGGGCATATATTTGCGGGTACGTATTCTTGTATACAAGAATACTTCTAGAAGGAGGACACCTTATTTCTAGGATTTACTTTTCTTTTATTTAAAAGAAATAGTGAAATGAGGTGGAAAAGAGAAATGGTGGAAGGTATGGGCAAATAAATTATTAATTCATTTGCATCTACTATTCAAGCATGGTTGCAATTTTTAAATGAAAAATTCTTTTCAACAAAACCAGAAAGAGCATGCTTGAATTTGAAATGTAATTTTCATTCTACCATTGAGCTTCTCTCTTTTTCACGGCTCCTTCTTTTTCTTCATTATCTTCTACCTTCTCATGAGTTGAGAAACAAGAAAATAAAAGAGAAAGAAAAATGCTAGAACACTCACACGCATCCTAAGAATCATAGATTAGCAACCTAGGATCCTTAGTTACTTCATTGATGAAGTTGAAGCTTGAACTTGGTTCCCTCGGATGGATCATCTTCGGTGGAGGAAGACCGTCTTGCAAGCACGATCCGGAACTCTTGAGAGCATGCTAGAGTTTAACCCAATTGGGGCAAATAAAGACTATACAAAGGTTATGATTTCTATCTTTTTGTGCTTGCTAGTTTAGGTGTTTGGTTAGATTCTTGGGTATAAGTTTCTAGTGCTATAAAAAATTTTGTTTTTGAGTTCCGCATTGGCCTCGGGTTAGCGGCGAGGGCACTAGGAACCAACAACATGTGAGTCTGTGATGGCGGCACATAGCAATCATTGGTAGTTGTGCAGTATTCAATAAGTGTTCATACAAGTATGGTATCGTAAACTAATTATATGTAACGTTTTAGAAATCGTTTAGGCGAATTTTCCATTAATAGGTAAAATAAACTGTGTTTTCCGTAAAAATCTAGAAGTAATCTTTTTTCAGTATAAAAATAACTGCACCTAGTTTAACTAGGAAATTGCTAGTTCCGGTATTTAGTTAGCCACTTGTAAATTTTAGTTCACTTAAATATTTTTCCTTAATTAAAATATTATTATAAGCTTTTAATTATGCACTTAATTAGTGGTAATTACAATTTGGATTAGGTTAATTATGCTAAATTGAATCCATGCCAACTTAATCATAAGATTTAAGCTTTAGTCTTCTTTTCCAAAATATCTTGGAAAAATATTTAGATATTTTGAAGGTTAACGAAGATTTTAATTAAAATTATTAAGAGGTGGTATAAAGATAAGTGCTTTAATTGAGCTTTAATGTGTTTTAACCAAGACTTTTCCACAACATTCCTCACCTTTTCCTTGAAGTGGCCGACCCCCTTGCTGCCCATTTCTTTTCTCCACCCCATTTACACTCCTTCAAGCTCCAAAAAATTCATCAAAAATCATCAAATAATCCCACAAACTCAAAAACAAATCCATACCCATTATTCTTTAGCCTTAACCAAGCTTGGATCTTCATGAAAGTTAGCATTTTTGAGGCTAATTTGAAAGTCTAGTTGCAAGTTTAGAATCAAGTTTTGAGGTATAAAATCCTAACCCTAAGCTTAGTTGTTGTTTTAATACATTAAGCTAGCTTATTAGATATTTCAATATGGCTTTAATTTGTATGTTTAGAAATTAAAGAAAAGGTTTTGAAGATCAAGTTAGGGTTTTGATTGTTTGTAAAGGTTAAGTGAGTAGTTTAGACTTGGAAAACTTAACCTACTTGTGAGATTGTTAATTTCCTAATTGTCTAATTAAGCTTGATGGCAAACTATATTTTACTAAATCTTATATGGGTGAGATTAAAATTGTAGTAAAAGTTTGTGTGACTTAATTAAGCTACTTTGTGATGATTGTGATCGCTAGAATTGTTTAAACTTCTAGATTTGAGCTAAATGATTAAAGGTTGGTTACTTGGTTTTCGGATAAATTAGGCGTTGGTTTCTTTTGACGTTGCGATGTTATATATATTATCTTCCATGATATATATTATGTTGTGAATGCGCGATCGGTACGATCATGGTCTAGGCTTGGTGGTTATGTCGTTTTGCGTTCCTAGCTAAGGTTGTGCCGATGTCGTATGCGTTTTGTGCACTAAGTACACAGTTTGTATATCTTGTGGACGTTATCCTTGCGTTTCGCTGGCTTTATGTCGGCGCAGGATATTTAACCTTATGTGTTGTGTTTGTGAAATTTTAGGATCGCGAGCAGGGACTTCGGACGCTACGAAGAAAGGGAAGCAGGTGGTCGGATTTACTTAGCTCGAGGTCATCGATGAGTAGATTTAACATCTACAGGGGAATCGCCCGTATGGCGTTATGCGTTTGGTCTAGATTCAATGACATGATTATTAGTTATAAGTATATGGACATTGATTGTGCATGTATACCATTGTTGCATACCTCATGTTCCTATTGCATATAGACATAGTATAAATGAGACACAACACCATTACTGACGGTTCATGTTGCACGAGCACTAATTGTATGCTACACCCATACCGTCGGTAATTGCCAAGACATGCAAAACATATATACATATGTGATATTGTATCGGTTATTTGCCATTGAGACATTGATTCTTATTCCATTGCGTATATGAAACGTAGTATACATGCTATACCTACATGTACATCATGCATACATACTTACATGTACACCCACATACCTTGCTACAGTTACATGTACATCATGCATACATACTTACATATACACTGACATACCTTGCTATAGCTACATATACCCCTAAGTGGTATTGTATTGTCATTTGACATTGAGACGTTGATTATTGTGCTATTGTGCTTATGAAATGCATCATACATACCTGCTTACATGTAGATACACATATCTTGCTATAGTTACATGTACACATCATATAATGCTGCACTTGATTTTAGAGGAATTGGGAACCGAATGATATATTTTAAAACTGGATTCATTTAAAAGAGCGGTTTTCCCTTGTTATGCTCATATTACTGTTTTATGTTGCATATATTATATTTCATAGATTTACGCATTGTGATATGGATTTCATGTGATTTATGGATTTGAGAACCGTGGGGATATTTCAAGAAATTACGTATTGTTTGAAAACCCGGTTTCTCTTGATATGATATTTCAGTGCGTCCACCATGAGTTTTCTCGGTTCCGAGACTTGTGTTAGAAACCCGATGCGAGGAGTTGGATGAGGCCGTGTGCGGGTACATGGTGGGCCCGGAGTTACTCCAGGGCAAGAAGATCGCAGATGATGGCGTTGAGCCCGAGGCAGGGGAGTAATACCATACCGGTGATAATATTTGGACTTGGAGGATATCTGGAGGATACCGACCGGAGTTATGAGATGGACATGGACCGACCGTCCTGCCGGAGCCCACGGGCCGATCCTGCAGACGGAGTCCATGATATGAGGATTTACGTGTCGATGTTGGACACTAGTTTTCATGATGTTTTCGAGTGTCGATGTTGGACACTCAGGTTCCATGAGACTTACAGGATATGAGGGCCGATCTGAGGATGCGGTGCCTGAGGTATTGGGATTTGGAGTGTCGTTGATGGACACTGGTTTTTCCACGATGAGGATTCCGTGATGATGATATATTTTATCCCATACTCAGCTTTCATTTAATATGCATTGCTTCATGTATTAGTAGTACCTGATAGAGTACCTTTCATGATTTTTGCATATACATATTACCATATTATACTATCTGTTTGGATGTGATAGATTATCGCAGTCCGTGAATACCTACGATTATCTGCATGATGTTATTTACTATTTACGAGTTGGAAACTCACCCCCGTTGTGCCACCGTGTTTTGCAGGTTTGACCCTCAGAGTAGTCGCGGCAGGGCTTCATATTATCTCTACTTTGCGGATATCGCTACGGTTGGCAGCGAGGCCTTTGCTATAGGTGGGTTCGCAGTTATACGTTTATGTATATTGTATATCTTTTTGTTGGATCTAGTACTCTTCATCTACCACCTTCATGTATTTGACTTAGAGACGAGTTGTGAGGATCGATGTTGTATTATTTTATGACTTTGGGTGCCGTGCTCGTAGGAGCCGGTCTTGTTATGTAGTTTTACCTCCTTATGCTGTTTTCAGTTATATTTCTTCGCTACGGCGTCGTATATTATACTTGTGGTGTTTGTTTCCGCCGTTGGGCGTGATTTTCTCCCATTTGGGGATGCTTTATTTATATTCTATGTTGTACCCGTTTCGGGGCTAGTTTTTACAAAGGAGGCGCTGCCGAAATTTTTAAGAAAGAAACTTAAGTTAAAGATTTTTACTTGAGATTCTAAAAAGTTTTTAACAATATTCTTATCACTTACTAATTTTGATGGTTTAGATTTCTGGGTTTTCGGCTTACTTGAATTGCGTTACACCTATAGACGTTACGTGGTTTAAGTGCCGCCACGTGCCAAAGTTCGGATCATGACAAAGTTGGTATCAGAGCACTAGGTTTTACCTTTCGGAGTGTAGGATGACCTTGGTATGATGGAGTAGGTAGCTTAAGCAGAGTGACGTAGCGTGTGTATGTCCGCGACATACTTACGACACGGTACTCCGCCTAAGTGACCTTAGGACTTATTGCTTGAAATTCCTTCCATGATTATATATATCCTTATGATTCGATTTCCGTGTTCTTATCGGATCCTATTTCCATTTCTAACCATTATGCCGCCGAAGACTACGGGGGATCAGAGAGAGGCAGCGAGAGCCGAGGTCAGAGTTGGCTCGTCTGAGACGAGGACTGACCAGGACGGTATGCTCGCTGTATAGGAGCAGATTGATCCACCTTCGATAGATCGTATCGCTAGGCTCGAGGCAGATATACAGGATTTGCGCCAGATGATGGGATCGTTGGTTGAGGCCAGTCGAGCAAAGAACGTCAGGGATGCTCGAGCGCGCAGTTTCGAGTCGCTACACCAGACTCCGGGCATGACGGTGGCAGAGTACGATGTTCAGTTTACCCAGTTATCGGTGTATGCTCCATATTTGCGGACATGGAGGAGATGTGGGTAGAGAGATTTGTTCGAGGCTTGACCACCCAGTTGTTCGTTATTATCGGCGCCCAGCATTTGGACACATATGCAGCCGCAGTGGACGCAGCCCTACTAGTTAAGGAGTGTCTTTCCGAGACTTCAGAAGTTCCGGAACCGAGGAGGGCTCGTACGGGTGTATCAGCTCAGAGACAGATGTTTAGACGCCGCGACAGATTTCGTTCAGGTCGCGGGAGTAGCAGAGGCTTGGGACGAGGCCAGTTGTTTAGCTCTTATCCCCAAGAGTGTCAGCAGTCATCATATGGATGTTTCCGGTGCGGGAGTTTCTATCATCGCATTCGAGATTGTACTGAGACACGCCAGAGAGAGGCAGCCGTACCATATGTTACCTTACCACCTTCACCTTAGCGAATGTTGCCTTTTGTGCCTGTTGTTGATCCGTGTCAGACTTATGTTCAGAGAGGTCGTAGTCGCGGAGTGTTTCTTTAGAGAGGATAGGGAGAGTTTTCAGGTATTCTTTTATTCGTATCTTCTTTTGATGCACACGTTTTGTTTAATTCGGGATTATGCACTCGTTTATGTCTATACACTTCGTGCCAAGGTTGGGCCGAGAATTGTGATTGCTAAATCATCCGTTAGTTTTGGTTACTCCTGTTGGCGATTCTTTTGTTGCGCGACAAGTGTTTCGGTCGAGTGCCAATCGGATAGGAGATAAATATTCATCCGTCGATTGATCCTTCTAGATATGTTGGATATTGACGTTCTCCTGGGCACGGACTGGTTAGCTACGTGCTATGCGTCTGTGGACTTCCGCGAGAAGACAGTCAGGTTTTGTTTTCCGGCGAGTCAGTTCTTTTTTTGCAGGGGGACCGTGGTGCCGCCCCTCACAGCTTGATTTCATCCTTTTTCGCTAGTCGGCTTTTGAAGAGAGGATGTCGAGGATTCTTAGCTTCCATTCATGATACCGGAGCCACAGTAGATTTGTTGGACCGGGTTCCTATCGTGCAAGAGTTTTCCGACGTTGTTCCAGATGAGCCGGCGAAGCTTAGGGAGCTTAAGGATCAGGTGCAAGAGTTGCTTGATTGGGGACTTGTACGTCCAAGTGTTTCGCCTTGGGGAGCTCCTGTGCTGTTCATCAAGAAAGACGGCAGTTTGAGGTTGTGCATTGATTTTCATCAATTGAACTGAGTTACGGTGTGGAATAGGTATCCTTTACCCCGCATTGACGATTTATTTGATCAGCTCCACGGTGCGGGACATTTTTCTAAGTTTGATTTGTGATCAGGTCATCATCGGTTGCGGGTTAGGAATGATGACATTCCGAAGACTGCTTTTCTTACGCGCTATGGGCATTATGAGTTTTTGGTGGTGTCGTTTGGACTCACCAATGCCCCAGTAGCGTTCATGGATTTGATGAACCAGATTTTTCAGGCCGTTCCTCGACCAGTTTATTATTGTGTTATTGATGACATTCTGGTCTATTTGAAGAGTCGAGAGGAATATGAGCAGCACTTGAGGATGGCTTTGCAGACATTGAGAGAGTACCAGCTGTTTGCTAAATTCTCGAAGTGTTCTATCTGGCTTGATTGTGTTGACTTCCTAGGTCATGTGGTTACGGGAGACAGTATTCGTATGGACCCGAGGAAGATCGAGGCCATACAGCTTTGGCCCAGACCTGTATTTATGACAGAGTTCCGTAGCTTTTGGGCTTAGCCGGTTTTTACCGCCGTTTTGTGCAGGAATTCTCGAGTATCGCTGCACCGCTGACCGGACTGACCAGGAAGGGAGTTCCTTTTCTTAGACTGAGGCATGCGAGCTGAGTTTTCAGCAGTTGAAGACTCGGTTGACAACTGCACCAGTTCTATCTTTGCCTTCCGGATCGGGCGATTTTGTCGTTTACTGTGATGTTTCGCAAGTGGGGCTCGATTGTGTATTAATGCAGCATGATAGAGTTATCGCTTATGCTTCCCGACAGTTGAAAGAGCACGAGCAGAATTATTCCACTCATGATCTTGAGATGGCCGCGGTGGTCTTTGCGTTGAAGATTTGGAGACACTACTTATACGGAGAATCGTGTCAGATTTTCACAGACCACAAAATCTTTAAGTACATCTTCCTGCAGCGGGGTCTAATTTTGAAACAGCGCCGTTGGATGGAGCTTGTGAAGGATTATGATTGTGAGATCCTTTATCATCCGGGCAAGGCGAATGTGGGAGCTGATGCTTTAAGTCGTAGGCCTAGGGGTAGCTTGTCCCAGTTGAGCGCAGTTCAGAGGCAGTCTTCTGCAGATTTGCATTTCTTGTGCGATAGCGGAGTATAGTTAAGTTCACCTCCACTGAGGGACAGCTTGCTCACGTCCGCGCCCGTCCACTTCTACTTAACCCTTTTCGTGAGGCACAGCCCGCTGATGCCCATTTGTCTGAGATTCTTGAGCAAGTTCGGCAGGGTAGAGATTCGAAGTTCTTGATTGATGACCGGGGTTTGCTATGTTACGGGACTCACTTGTGTATACCAGATACCGATGGATTGAGACACGAGATCCTATAGAAGGCACATCAGTCAGCTTTTAGTGTTCACCCAAGTTCCACCAAGATATAACGTGACTTGAGAGATAGTTACGGGTGGGTAGGGATGAAGAGTGATGTTTCGGATTTCGTTTCGAGGTGTCTGACTTGTCAGCGAGCTAAGGCTGAGCATTTGAGACCGGCAGGAGAGTTACAACCTTTAACCGTTCCAGAGTAGGAATGGGGGAAAATCACTATGAATTTCGTTATGGATCTACCCAGTTCTAGTCAAGGGTATGACTCCATTTGGGTGATTTTGTTGACCGGTTAACGAAAGCGGCTCACTTTCTTCCAGTGAAGACCCCTTTCGGTTATACGCAGTAAGCTCAGTTGTACATCGATAAGTTTGTGTGTTTTCACGGAGTTCCTTCATGCATTGTATCCAATAGAGGCACCCAGTTCACTAGCCGTCTTTGGCAGAAGCTTCAGGAAGCCTTGGGTACCTGGTTGAGTTTTAGCACCGCTTCCCATTCGTAGACCGATGGTCAGTCAGAGCAGACTATACCGACTCTGGAGGATATTCTTCGTGCGTGCGTGTTTAATTGTGTTGGCAGTTGGGATCGTCACTTGCCATTGATGGAGTTCTCCTACAATAACAGTTATCAGGAGACGATTCAGATGGCAACTTTGTAGGTTTTGTATGGTAGTTTGTGTCGATCTCCAGTCTCTTAGATCGACTCAGCGAGAGCAGGATTTTCGGACCCCAGCAAGTCAAGAGACTACGGAGAAGATCCAGTTGATTCAGGACAGGATGAGAGCAGCCCAGTGCAGATAGAAGTCTTATGCCGACCATCGTCGTCGCAGACTTGAGTTCGCAGTGGGGGATCATGTATTCCTACGGATTTCTCTAATGAAGAGTGTGATGAGTTCTGGGATGAAGGGAAACTTAGTCCCAGAATTGTAGGTCCTTTGAGATCCTTGAGCGAGTCGATACCATTGCCTATCGTTTGGCACTTCCACCCAGATTTCCGGATGTTCACCCTGTATTCCTTGTGTCGATACTTCACAATCACCTTCAAGACCCTTCTCACATGATTCGGCACCAGACTATTCAATAGAACGCGATCTTTCGTTCACCAGCAGCCGATAATTTTATTGGATCGGTAGGTGGAGAAACTTCGGTCAAAAGTCTTGCCATCTGTGAAGGTTCTTTGGCGTAGCCCGTCTGGTGAGGAGATCACTTGGGAGGCTGCGAGCGAGATGCGGAAGAAAGTCCCTCATCTCTTTGAAGCTACGCAAAGTAAGGATTTTAAACTCGGGGACCGAATTTCTTTAAAGGGGGAAGATTGTAACGTTTTAGAAATTGTTTAGGCGAATTTTCCGTTAATAGGTAAAATAAACCGTGTTTTCCGTAAAAACCCAGAAGTGATCTTTTTTCAGTATAGAATTAACTGCACCTAGTTTAACTAGGAAATTTCTAGTTGCGGTATTTAGTTAGTCACTTGTAAATTTTAGTTCACTTAAATATTTTTCCTTAATTAAAATATTATTATAAGCTTTTAATTATGCACTTAATTAGTGGTAATTACAATTTGGATTAGGTTAATTATGCTAATTTGAATCCATGCCAACTTAATCATAAGATTTAATCTTTTGTCTTCTTTTCCAAAATATCTTGGAAAAATATCTAGATATTTTAAAGGTTAATGAAGATTTTAATTAAAATTATTAAGAGGTGGCATAAAGATAAGTGCTTTAATGTGTTTTAACCTAGACTTTTCCAAACATTCCTCACCTTTTCCTTGAAGTGGACGACCCCCTCTGCTGCCCGTTTCTTTTTTCCACCCCATTTCCACTCCTTCAAGCTCCAAAAGATTCATCAAAAATCATCAAATAATCCCACAAACTCAAAAACAAATCCATACCCATTATTCTTTAGCCTTAACCAAGCTTGGATCTTCATGAAAGTTAGCATTTTGGAGGCTAATTTGAAAGTCTAGTTACAAGTTTAGAATCAAGTTTTGAGGTATAAAATCCTAACCCTATGCTTAGTTGTTGTTTTAATACATTAAGCTAGCTTATTATATGTTTAAATATGGCTTTAATTTGCATGTTTAGAAATTCAAGAAAAGGTTTTGAAGATCAAGTTACGGTTTTGATTGTTTGTAAAGGTTAAGTGAGTAGTTTAGACTTGGAAAACTTAACCTACTTGTGAGATTGTTAATTGTTATTTTCCTAATTGTCTAATTAAGCTTGATTGCAAACTAGCTTTTACTAAATCATATATGGGTGAGATTAAAATTGTAGTAAAAGTTTGTGTGACTTAATTAAGCTACTTTGTGATGATTGTGATCGCTAGAATTGTTTAAACTTCTAGATTTGAGCTAAATGATTAAAGGTTGGTTACTTGGTTTTCGGATAAATTAGGCATGGGTTTCTTTTGATGTTGCGATGTTATATATATTATCTTCCACGATATATATTGTGTTGTGAATGCGCGATCGGTACGATCAGGGTCTAGGCTTGGTGGTTATGTCGTTTTGCGTTCCTAGTTAAGGTTGTGCCGATGTCGTATGCGTTTTGTGCACTAAGTGCACAGTGTGTATATCTTGTGTATATTGTCCTTGCGTTTTGTTGGCTTTGTGTCGGCGTATGATATTTAATCTTATGTGTTGTATTTGTGAAATTTTAAGATCGCGAGCAAGCACTTCGGACGCTGCGAAGAAAGGGATGCAGGTGGTCGGATTTACTTAGCTTGAGGTCATCGGTGAGTAGATTTAACATCTACAGGGGAATCGCCCGTATGTCGTTATGCGTATGGGCTAGATTCAATGACATGATTATTAGTTATAAATATATGGACATTGATTGTGCATTTGTACCATTGTTGCATACCTCATGTTCCTATTGCATATGGATATAGTATAAATGAGACACAACACCATTACTGACGGTTCATGTTGCACGAGCACTAATTGTATGCTACATCCACACCGTCGGTAATTGCCATGACACGCACAACATATATACATATGTGATATTGTATCGGTTATTTGCCATTGAGACATTGATTCTTATTCCATTGCGTATATGAAACGTAGTATACATGTTATACCTACATGTACATCATGCATACATACTTACATGTACACCCACATACCTTGCTACAGCTACATGTACATCATGCATACATACTTACATGTACTGACATATCTTGTTATAGCTACATATACTCCTAAGTGGTATTGTATTGTCATTTGACATTGGGACGTTGATTATTGTGCTATTGTGCTTATGAAATGCATCATACATACCTGCTTACATGTAGATACACATATCTTGCTATAGTTACATGTACACCTCATATGATGCTGCACTTGATTTCGAAGGAATTGGGAACCGCATGATATATTTTAAAACTGGATTCATTTAAAAGAGAGGTTTTCCCTTATTTTGCTCATATTACTGTTTTATGTTGCATATATTATATTTCATGGATTTACGCATTGAGATATGGATTTCATGTGATTTATGGATCTGAGAAACGTAGGAATATTTCAAGAAATTACGTATTGTTTGAAAATCCGGTTTCTATTGATATGATATTTCAGTGCGTCCACCATGAGTTTTCTCGGTTCTGAGAATTGTGTTAGAAACCCGATGCGAGGAGTTGGATGAGGCCGTGTGCGGGTACATGGTGGGCCCGGAGGTACCCCGGGGCAAGAAGATCGCAGATGATGGAGTTGAGCCCGAGACAGGGGAGTACTACCTTACCGGTGATATTATTTGGAATCGGCGGATATCTGGAGGATACTGACCGGAGTTATGAGATGGACATGGACCGACCGTTCTGCCGGAGCCCATGGGCCGATCCCGCAGACGGAGTCCATGATATGAGGATTTACATGTCGATGTTGGACACTAGTTTTCATGATGTTTTCGAGTGTCGATATTGGACACTCAGGTTCCATAAGACTTACAGGATATGAGGGCCGATCTGAGGATGCAGTGCCTGAGGTATTGGGATTTGGAGTGTCGTTGATGGACACTGGTTTTTCCACGATGAGGATTCCTTGATGATGATATGTTTTATCCTATACTCAGCTTTCATTTAATATGCATTGCTTCATGTATTAGTAGTACCCAATAGAGTACCTTTCATGATTTTTGCATATACATATTGCCATATTATACTATCTGTTTGCATGTGTTAGATTATCGCAGTACGTGTATACCTACGATTACCTGCATGATGTTATTTACTATTCATGAGTTGGCAACTCACCTCCGTTGTGCCACAGTGTTTTGCAGGTTTGACCTTCAGAGTAGTCGCGGCAGGGCTTCATATTATCTCTACTTTTGCGGATACCGCTACGGTTGGCAGCGAGGCCTTTGCTATAGGTGGGTTCACAGTTATCCGTTTATTTACATTGTATATCTTTTTGTTGGATCTAGTACTCTCCATCTACCACCTTCATATATTTGACTTAGAGACGAGTTGTGAGGATCGATATTGTATTATTTTGTGACTTTGGGTGCCGTGCTTTTGGGAGCCGATATTGTTATGTAGTTTTACCTCCTTATGCCGTTTTCAGTTATATTTCTTTGCTACAACGTCGTATATTATGTTTCTGGTGTTTGTTTCCGCCGTTGGGCGTGATTTGCTCCCGTTTGGGGATGCTTTATTTATATTCTATATTGTACCCGTTTCGGGGCTAGTTTTTACAAAGGAGGTGCTGCCGAAATTTTTAAGAAAGAAACTTAAGTTAAAGATTTTTACTTTAGATTCCCAAATTTTTTTAACAATGTTCTTATCACTTAGTACCTTTGATGGTTTAGATTTCTGGGTTTTCGTCTTACTTGAATTGCGTTACGCCTGCAGACGTAACGTGGTTTAAGTGCCGTCACGTTCCAAATTTCGGGTCATGACATTATACGATGCATATAAAAACGAATAATATAAGCGTAGCGTAACTTAACAAATTAAACGAAACGCTATCGTATAACGAGTAAAAGAAACGTAATGTGAAGAAACGTTATAAATACAATTACACATTTTTAAAATAGTACGAAACGTTGTTTGGATTGGAGGAGGTTGTGATGTTTTTAATATAGATATTCATTTGAAATTAGCAGCACATCCTTGGCATTAGAGTTTAAAATTAGAAATGAACCGTTAGTTTTATAAATAGTATAATCTTAGCATTCATAGTTTTCTTAATCAGGATACATAGCAAGACTCCACGAGTCAAATAAAAATCGGCCGCATTCGACAATCTATCCTCATCTCATCAAGTGCGGAATCCCACATCGTACGATCTCAATCCAAATATCCATTCTCAAACAGCACGGACCTCAAGTCGCCTACGCAAATCATAGCTCATATAGAATGGACATCTAGTAGCGTACGGAACATATCATTAATCATATATGATTATATATATAGCTTACTAGTTATGAATTATATACTAATTGCATACTCTACGAGCTAATTATATAAGTTACAAACTATAGACTGATTTATCTAATTATAGGATAAGTATTCAGGTTACATATATAATTTTTCTATACTAACTAAATTTTCCCTAGAATTAGTTTCGGGGGTACTATACTCCATCCACCCGACTTCCCCCGTAGATTTAAATCTACTAACCGAAGTTCGTCTCGAGCTAGTTGAAATCCACAACCATCTTTCCCTTCCTTGCAGTATCAGAAATCCCCGCGATCAGGCTTACAATAGAAATGACGCAAATCGCATAAAAATCTTATACCTATATCGACACTAACGAGTGAAGCATACATAGATTAGAACTTATGGTTAACGTGCTAACGTGTCGTAGTCACATGGAACTACCCCCGGAATCGTCGAAAAACCATAAAAAAGATCAAATTGATGTTGAAAAACCAATTTAAAACTCAAACGCAAAATTGTCATGAAAAATGAACAGCAGACTTCTGTAGAAAGAAAGGGTAGACGTCTGACTAAAGTGTTACTGTTGCACAGAGAGAAGAATAGACGTTTGAAGGCCGAAACCCAAGAAAACCAAATCAAATGCAGACGTCTGTCTCATCAAGCATCAGATGTCTGCTGAACAAAAATTATGAAAAGCAGTTTAAAGGCAGATGTCTGAAGTTTCTAAGCTCAGACGTCTGGTCAACAATTGAAGAAATGCATTTTATCGACAGACGCCTGAAGTTTTAGGAGACAGACGACTGCAGAAAGAAAATCATGAAGTACAGATCATGGGCAGACGTCTGAAGTTCTCTAGAGTAGACATCTGCAGAAGGAATCTACTAAACGAATTTCGTAACAAAATGGAAATTCTTTAAAACCTTAAAATTAACTCTTTTTGCGCCAAAATACTCTCTACTTCCCAAAGTAGGGTGTATTCACCAAGTAAACCATAATACTT
The DNA here is from genome assembly GCA_030015575.1 of Agapanthus africanus. Classification (NCBI taxonomy): domain Eukaryota; kingdom Viridiplantae; phylum Streptophyta; class Magnoliopsida; order Asparagales; family Amaryllidaceae; genus Agapanthus; species Agapanthus africanus. The sequence continues at coordinate 192,637,643 of CM057339.1, read as the reverse complement.
TCACCACTATTAGTGGATCACTTCAAAACTCACTTTTGAAAGATTTAAACCAACAAAATGTAAACTTTTTGCTTGAAACACATAGTTAACATGACAAAACTTATAAAAACTTAAACTAAGTGGGATTTTTACCTCTTCAAGATCATAAAGAAGGTGATCCAAGTTTGGTGGCTACAAGGGGGTTTGTTGAAGACTTCAAGTGAAGAACTTGAGGGGGAAAACTTGGTTTGGATGGAGAAAACCTACACTTGAAGGTTATTAATTGATCGTGAAAAGTGTGCCTATGTGTGTTGTAAATAACCGCAATCAAGACGGTGTCGCAAATAGCTACCCGCGATGAGTACGGGTCGTCCACAGGAAAACGGTGAACTGATTTTCTTGTTTTAGATGAGTTGATAGAAGAAACATAGGATTGTTGTTGTTTATTATTAAGAAGAGTTGAAAATTTATAACAAAAGTGCTTGTAGGGTTTATATGATTTAATAGTTAATGGATGGAGTTTTAAAATTAATTCTTTTTATCTTTTAATCATTTAATACTAGAGAAATAGAGATGAATGTGGATTAGGGTTCCTGGGAGGAATTAGGGTTTCCCTATACTGACTCTCGTTCTTACATTGATCTCTATTTTTCTCAAGCTCTTAACAAAACGATTATTAACTAATCTTAAATCGTGGTCGTGACTATTATGAATTGATAGCGCGCCCGATAAGAAGGTTAATATTAATTTTGCTAAAATTTATAAAAATTAAAAATTTAAAAAGAAATTACAAGATATTTTTCATCCATTATTCTAGCCTGTCCTACAAATCCTAGCAAGGAAAAGTTTACTCGCTCATGGAAATCAATGAAGTAGAAGAAATGTGGAAGAATGCGAAAACCATAATTAAAATTAAAAAAACAGAAAGTAAATGCAGAAAGTAATGCGGAAAGTAAATGCGACAAAAATTTAAAAAAAAAAGAACTACTTTTATTGATCAACTATTGCATTACAAAATTGCTCGCTGAAAAGATAAATTACATGTTAGTTATATGTATGCCCTAGAGGCCATTACTGTACATGTGATGTATATTGTAGTGGATGCTTGGACATATATAGAGAGGAATTTCTTGCTCGACTTGATAGTATGATATCTGGTTGCTCTTTATCTTAACATGTACACTTATTGTCTCTCTATTACATGTTGATAAAGCCCTTAGAATGTGTACTTGACTACCAGGATTATGATGCAGATCATACCAGTGGGGCAGAGGTAGTCGGCAAGTACATCTTTCAAATGTTCCTAGTCGTGGGAGTATCGAGACAGGGCATCGATACTCCAGTGTAGACTAGCGTATGCGCTTCTTGACCCATTTGATGGGCGATGGATGATCCCACATCCATTGGTGTTTGACATCAGAGAAGGTATACGGGTGCTCAGTGGAGACTGGGTACACTGAACGGACTCGCCGAGAACTCCTAGATGGTATTATACATATCGTCAAATAGCAGTTCACTGGTGACACTGGTACAGGTTAGTCTGTCGACCCGAGATCGTCATAGAGTCTTATGTGATTCACACTGTGCTTTGATTTCTACCATACCACGGTCAAGAGATCGTGCAAAAAGATGATTTTTGGGTACAATCCCGAGTCATATGGAGGCAATGAGCGATAGGAGGGGATTCGTCTCTCCCGGTATTAGGAGTTATTGCTGCGTTACGCTCGATTGGCCATAACATGAAATCCCTGGCCAGGGTTGCTGAGAACTACTGGTAAGTGTTATCAGTAGTTTATCAAACCGTTATGGACCTTGCATCGGCATGACTTATCAGGCTATTGGGGTCTGACGTTATACCATCCCCAGGCTGTGATATGCGACATATCTGACGAAGAGACCGTACTGTACGGTAGTGTTACTGATTGGATTTGCAGGAGTATGAGCAGGCTTGCTTGTTGATCTTCTGATCGCTCAATACCCGGGTGGCCGTTATGTTTAGCAGACCACTTACGGCTTGTGGGTGTTTGATATGATCATCACCTACTGCCGGCGTATTGACGAGTCTTTAGAGTCCTACACAGAGGTTTCCTGGTTCATGCGAAATGGAGTAGGAGCACATATGTTATATGTGCGGGACCGAGATTAATACACGTATGTGATACCGCATTCCATTCTCGTGCTATGTGATATCGGTTGGTTATATGTGATATAGCCGGGTTATCGGATCAAGTGTTGATTCGATGGATTGTTACATTTGATATTAGTCGGTTATATATGATATAGCCGGATTATTAAATCAAGTGTTGATTTAATACTTTAATGTATAATTATATATTTGATATATTACATTACATTAACTAATATTAGCTCACTTAAGCATTTCACTTTCTCACTTTTGATACATTAATATATATATGTGATATATGTTAATTGTATTATTTTCTTTCTTAGCACACAATATATATATGCGATATATATTAATGTAACATGCTAGGTTACACATGAAACATGGATGTATGAGACTCACACCATGCTAGGTTTAATGTTAAGGTTTATATTTATTTATTAAGTAATTCAAAATGATGGAAATTGTCATGGCTTGGAGCTTGGATGAAGCTCGTAGAACATTGACTAAGTCCACTTGTTTTGTAATGCTTAAGATATTTATTAACCTAACTATTACCCTACACCATGGTTTAGTCTCTACAAAGGTTAGTGTATGTCATATACTCACCATGGTTGCATTTCTAACCTCATGAGTTTCATTCATCATCTTCTTCCTCATTTGAGATAAAAATTGCTCGTTTTTTCTAAGTGATGAAATATTGTGAGAAAAAGAAATATAAAGAGAGCCCAATTCCTACTTCATCATCCTCTACTATTAGCCATTTAGTTTAGGGTGTTTGCTTCACTAAACCCTAATTTAGTGAAGAGGTAGCATGAGTTAGAATCTCCTCGACGTAGATCATATTCGGCCTCAAAGACTTCGAGCAAGTTTGCATCTTTCACCTTGTGGAGCCTTTCAAGAGTTCGGGAGATTCTTACTCGCAGCGAAGGGACTTCTACACGGAGCATTTGAAGTGAAGGACCGGTCTAAAAATATTGTATTCCCTCATTCACTTAGATGTAAAGAGTTTACATTTGTGATTTGTATGATTCTCTAGTTAAACATCGTATGTTTTGGGTTCGTTAGCGCGGCAATTTTTTAATTTGGCATTGACGATGCCGCTCGAAACCCCGCTGCCGTGCAAGGGTCCCAGCATTACAAAACCCTAGTTTGCTCGCTAGATCTTAATCGATACTTTGGTGTAACATTTCAGAAAAATAAAATATTATTTTTGGGAATTTATATAATTAAATAATAAATATCAAGAATATTTTGATAATGCAGTATAATTAAATACCGATAAATTGGGGAATATTTGGAAAAATTATAAGAATTTCTGAAATGAGGGTGTTTTATATGATTTAAGCAAATTATAAATTCCTTATGATTAATTATATTCCATTTTAATGCTAATCGCGATTAAATATCACTAATCGTGCATTAAGCTTGATTTGTGCACATGACATGCACCATGTCATATTACACATTGTTACATTTTCCTACCATGCTCTTTTCTTTATTTTTCATGCATGCTTTGTTTTAAATGAAAAGAAAAGAAAAGAAAAGAAAAAGGGAAAGAAAAAGAAAATGATAAAGAATCGGGTATGGGCATGAGAGAGAGATAGAGAGGTGAGGGGTCTTTGACCATGGCTTCTATTGTTTCCCCTTTATTGTTTTCCGCATCTCTTTCCTCTCCTCCCTCAACCTTGGCTGCCCTCCATCTCCCAACACCTCAAACACCTCACAAAACCACCAAAAACACATCAAAACACCAAAATTCCTTCACTAAAAATGTGCACAAGCCCACTACAAATACTTTGAACCAAGAAAAATCGGATTTTGAGGACTTAGGGCAACTCAAGAATTTTCTTGAGTTGCCAAATGAGGTAATTCCTTCATCATTTGTATTGTATTTCATTCACTTTAGCATCTATATTAGTATAGAAACGATTTAGTGTTGTTTAGTGAACTTTGGAAATTTTAAGTTAGGATTTGAGGGATTCTTGAGTTGTGATTGTGTAATTGAGATTAGTAGAGGCTATACAACCCCTATAGTGATGGTATATTGGACTAAACCTGAGACTAAGACCCCTTTTAGCGAACTTAGAAACCTCGATATCGGGAATTTATGGAAATTTAAGGAGTTATAGGAGATCTGCTAACACCCGGGGACCCTAAGATTTATTTTACAAACACAGTGATACATGCAGACACCTAAGAAGCTACCGTAGAGACCCGAGCCCCAATACCCTCACCCAGGCCACAAATTTAATCCTTCTGGCAGCAATTTTCGGCCAGGGTAGGATGGTTTGCCTCCATATTTGTTCTGTGGCTCCTTTACCAGTAAAATAGACCCTCCATATATGCAAAATTGGCTAATTTCATCTAGAGAAAATCTGGAGCATGTTTTCATAGTTTCTGATTTTGTTTTGCGGCTTCTAATGAATTGGGATTTGGTATTTGATATTGTGTTTCATCGTGTGGAGTTTGAATGTCAACAACGAGGATTATTTGATAGTGTCTTGCATGCGAGATCATAGGTTTTAACCTATGTGCAATTCGTATGCCACTTTGGCTTTTATCCGCGATTTCGGTTTAAAATACTATATGTTTACATGTAGGCACCCCCACGTGGACTTCGAGATGATAAGGATGGGCGTGGCGTCATCGACTCCAGCAAGTGAGGATCGAGGTGAGTAGATATATATCTATGGGGGAAGTCGGGTGGATGGCGTATAGCACCCCCTCAGTTCGTAGTATAGAACGCGAATGCGTTATGTTATATATAGATATATACTTATATGGTATTATAAGATGTGTATACTTAGATAGAATTGCTTTAGAAGACTTTGGTTGATAGCGTCGTAGTTAGTTTCTTAGTTGCGAACCCTAGAATAAGATTACACCCACACACACACACTCGCATAAATTTTATTTTCTTATGCGTATATGGGGATATGTATACACACACACACACATACACACACATGGGTATGGGACTATGTTTATATATATATATATATACACACGTATACATATACATGGATTATGAGGACAGTATATGGTACTTGGAGATGAGTCGATGAGTTTGGGCATGGTGCCATGGGATCGGTGATATGACATGGTTCGTATTATGAGATACGACATGATTAGTATAGCAGGTCCTTGGGCGATGTGTTTTCATACACACGCATACATATATGCTGATAGTATCAATATGTACTAGACGTAGATCAGTACCCCAGTTCATTATATGATGATAAGGATACCAGATAAATGATGATATAAATGTGATATTCGACCCGTACCTATATTGGGATGCCGTACGATGGATTTACCGTACGAGCTATATATTGATGATAGATCCGCACTCTTTACTCGAGAATGTCATATTATATATTGTATCATATGTGATACTATTGAGGAAGGATCACCGACTATATATATATATATATATATATATATATATATATATATATATATATATATATATATATATCGACTCAGATTTAGGTGGTTTCCTTACCTTTTCGATTAGCCTGTTAGTTTAGTCCTGTAGTTTACTTGTAGATGTTAGACTAGACTTGAGTCATACCTATTTCAAAACTAACGAATCGTGAATATTTTAAAGACAAGACAAGGGATTCTACGGATATTTCAAAGGAAGTACCTTTTCTTAAAAACACCGTAACCCTTATTTTTTAAACACCACGATTCGTGTTATTTCAAATGGCAAAACTGTATGACTCATATATATATTAATGTAGATTCCTTATTGTTGCGTTATTATTCATGTTCTGCATATTCATGTTGTTCGCATCGCATTGCATGCTTATATTGTGTTTTTCGTTAGTTATTATCAAAATCATGCTGTCAGGACATCCGCACCATTACCGATGATGCGTATGCTCCACGTACAGCTGCTTGCCGGCTCACACACATCATCATCGGTAATTGTCATGTCACGCACACTTTAGAGAATATTGATTCATTGATATCGCTTGTTAGCTGATAGTTCCGATATATTATTAGTGTGCTAGATTAGATATTGCATTCATTTACTGTGTTATCTCATGCATGTATATTCATATATTTATTTTCCATGCGATAGTTTGGGCCAGTCCAGATTGCCGGAGCCCAGTATTCATTATTTATTTACATCATGATTTATGATTTCGGATTTCCATGAGATTTCTGGATTTAGAGAAACCGCAAAGATTTTATAAAGTGATTATCATTTTAAATGAAATTTGCGGTTTTCTCATGATATGATATGAGATATGTCCACCATGAGTTTTCTCGGCTCTTGACCGATATCATACACCCGATTCGAGAAGGAGGAGGATCCTTCTGTGGGTGCATGGTGGACCCGGTGCAGTACCCCGGGGTGAGAAGGTCGCAGATGATGGCGTTGAGCCTGTGACAGGGGAGCACTACTGACCGGTGATTTTATTTGTGACTCGACGGATATCCGGAGGATACCAATCGGAGTACAGGCCAGTCCGGATAGCTGGAGCCTGAGGTTTTGAGATTTGATAATATGGGCCAGTCCGGATAGCCGGAGCCCTAGATATTGAGATTCGAGGATACAGGCCAGTCCGGATTGCCGGAGCCTGAGATATTGAGATTTATGTTTTGTGTCGATACTTGACACTGATTCTATGTTGATTTCATTGATGATACCTCGATTTAAATATAAAGAAATCTCACTAATTTAAGAAAACAGTTTTCACATGCATGATGTATTCTGGTTTCATTTTATTGCATTCATATCTCATATTTATGATATGTTGCTACCTGAGGCACTGACACGAGCACTTGGTATTACACTTATATATAGATGTTTACCCTTGCCACCTTATCATGCTTCAGGTTTTATCATTTTGAGGATATATATTATGATCGTATGACTTAGGAATGAGTCATACATGCGATTTCTTCTCTGTGATGTTTTCTACTCACGAGTTGGCAACTCACCCCCGTTGTGCCACAGTTTCTTGCAGGTTTCCTTGGCGGCTTTGCTCGCACACTGCTTCTTTCCGGGTGATTGATTTGTTAGGTGGGTTCACTTGCATCGTGACCACCATTTTATTTATATTTATATTCAGTTGTATCTAGAAACTCTATCAACCAGACTTGTATATTTTATAACCTTAGCAGACCAGTTGTATATTATTTCGACCTTAGCGTCGCGCTTGTATTATTATGGTTTTCATGTTGATTTTGAGTTTCCTTGAGTTTTGATCCTCGCCTTTCGGCGTTGTATATTATATTGCTTGCGTGGTTGTGACCGTCAATTGACGAAGAGCTAGCTTCCGCTTGGGGATGCCTTTATATATTATTCATGTTGTACCCCTTTTGGGGCCAGTATTTACAAAGGAAACTTTGCCGAAATTTTCAGAAAAGACTTGATGTTTTAAGAATGCATACTTCGGCATATGTTATTAAAACCACTTATTTTAAAATAAGTTTTCTTCACTTCTTCTTTAGAATGGTTTAGACTTCTGGGATTTTTTTTGGCTTACTTGAATTAGATGGGGTCCTATAGACTTCATATGATTCAAGTGCCAGTCACGTGCCATTTCGGGTCGTGACAAAGTTGGTATCAGAGCACTAGGTTAACCTTGGTTCGAGTCTATGTTTGACTATGCAGAGTCTAGGGCGTTTATATGTATTCGGAACCTAGGCTTGACCTTACGGAACTTAGGCTTGGTCGAGGGGGTATTAGATCCGAACTTTCGTCGCGTAGGTTGACCTTTGTTGATGGAGTATATGACTTAAGAAGAATGACGTACCATGTGTATGTTCTGCGGCATACTTACGATACGCTACTCCGCTTAAGAGGCCTTAGGATGTACATTTCCTTGCACAACATTATATTCATTCCTATGATCTATCCTTATCGATATCGGTTTATGGTTTTTGCTGCCATGATTACACGTGCAGAGAGAGCTACGGCTAGAGTTGCGGTCAGCACGAGCTCGTCATGGACGAGGACTGACCAGGGCATGATTCCAGGGACACACGATTGTATAGATGTATCGTCCTATTGTGTTTTCGCGCCATGAGCTTTTGATGGATCGCTTTTACAAGATTTCTCGGATGTGCAGATCAGCACCAGAGGATTGGGCTACCGCTAGAGGCCAGCCAGAATGAGATGACCTTCAATGCACCGATTATTCTTGATGATTGAGGCACTGTTCAGCGTGCGGACGAATGAGCCAGTTGCTGCTGCAAATAATAAGATATCGCCCCAGATGTTTGGAGCTATTGCCGCACGAGTTGTACTTAGAGATATGATAGAAGATCGCTAGTCACCCAAGGAGGAATGATTAGGACATGTGATTCATTGCCTACCCCGATGCGAGGTTATCAGATTGATTGATTCCAGCTAGAGACGACTTCACGCAGGTACGTTGAGAGTCGATAGAAGACGATCGAATGTCAGAAACCCATTTTTTCAAGTTTAAAGTATTCGGAGAAACATGCAAGTAATTCCGTGGACCCTCTAGAAGAATGAAACCCTAACTCGATATAATGACCATGAGAACGCTTTGAAACCTTAGGGTTTGCAGCAGTTCAGCGGTGCCATTAATGAGGCTTGGGTTTGCCCTTCTATGGCTAGTCCATAGGTATTGTGGCATGTACTCGATATTATTAAACAGTATTCAAGATGTTGAGCTCTTGGGGGATTATGGAACTTTGACGAATCGATCGAAAGGTTCGACGTCATTCGGATATCATGTGATGGGATACATTGCTTGGGAGACTCCATATATGAGTATAGCCATTGGAGCGCCGTCTATGCAGCCACGAAGAGACGAGTCTGAAGCAGTCGACATTAGAGAAAAGTGGAGTAAAAGGTTCGTACGAGATCTTGATGAGATGACGTTCCACTCTGCTGATATCAGAGGTGTGATACGCATGCAGAGGTGTTGTATATGGAAATACATTCCAGAAGGAGTCGTGATGAGTATGCAGCCGTTGCGGAACAAGGAACAGATTTAGTAAAAGATGATAAATTCCGGGCAGTTCGGCAGAAATGAGATTTGGGGGAGATTTCGACATAATCTTTCTGAAATACTATACGAGAAGACTTGGACCCAGGATCGGTCATATTACGCACACCCAGTAATGTCACGACCCGAAAAGTACGGAACGTGACTGGCACTTAAATTAAGAAACGTCTCGAGGCGTACGTAATCTAAGTAAGCCAAAGCCCAGAAATCAAAACCCAATTAAGAAATAGAGTGAAGGAAAACCGATTTAATGAAAGCGATTTTAATCAAATGAGTCACATCATGCTTTTTAAAAGCAACATCTATTTTTCCGAAAATTTTGGCAGAGTCTCCTTTGTAAAAATTGTCCCTAAACGGGTACAAAACAGGAATATACATATAACATGAAATAAGGCATCCCCAAGCGGGAGCTAGCTCTTCGCCAAAAGTGGTCTCAATATCACACGCAATAAAAATCATTTCTGTGCAAAAATAAGCATGTAAAAACGTAAGTAATAAGCATCACGTCGGCTCAAGTGAGCTCGACCCAGAGAAAGAACTTATAAGTCCACAAATCTCACTGTCTCGTCTCTAGGTCAATATACATCAGTATAAGTAGCAGGTACAGTAGATGGAGTATACTGGATACAATGAATATATATGGTGGAAACAAAATAATACCACAACCCACCTACGAGCAAAATCTCATATCCAAGCAAAAGGATGAAGTACGTCCGCCACTACAGTGCTGACGGATCGGACCTGCAAAAAGGCTGTGGCACAACGGGGGTGAGTTGCCAACTCGTGAGTAATAAATAACATCTATAAAGGCTATCGTAAACATGTACACAAAGTGTCACAACTCAACAATACTGATATAGCATGATGTACTAGCAGGTATACAACATGAATCAATTTAACAATACTAGTCTAGCATGATGTACTAGCAGGTATGCAACATGAATCAATTCTACAATACTAGTATAGCATGATGTACTGGAAGGTATGCAACATGAATCAATTTAACAATACTAGTCAAGCATGATGTACTAGCAGGTATGCAACATGAATCAATTCTACAATACAAGTATAGCATGATGTACTGGCAGGTATGCAACATGAATCAATTTAACAATACTAGTCTAGCATGATGTACTGGCAGGTATGCAATATGAATCAATTTAATAATACTAGTATAGCATGATGTACTGGAAGGTATGCAACATGAATCAATTTAGCCCGAGATCTGCATATATTTATATGAGAAAAACATTATTTTCATCTTAGAAAAGCTGCTGTGAAGTATCTGAAGTAATATCAATAGAATCAATAGAAATCCGTGTCCAGCATCGATATCTCAAACGACTATCTCAAAATCTCAAGCATCGGTATCACAATATCTCGGGCTCCAGCCGTCCGGTTGGCCCATCCCAAAGTATCAATATCTCAATATCTCACGACCATGGTCAGTATCCTCTGGATATCCGCCGCGCCAACAATCACCGGTAGGTAGTCTGCCCCTGCCAGGCTCATCGTCTACAACTCGATCTTCTTGCCCCGGGGTACCTTACCGGCCCCACCATGTACCTGAAACGGTTCATCCTACTTCTCGAATCGGGTCTCGAAAACTAACAAAAAACCTATGGTGGACGACACATATATCAATTACGAGAAAACCACAACTTGCAATATTAAAAATGATATCTGGTTTATTAAATCCTTGCGGTTTTCCTCCAAAAACTCATAAATCTCAAGTGCAAAAATTCTCAAAAAATCACCATAAGCACGCATGTCAGCTAGAATGAACCTATAGTATTGACAATACGAACTCCAATATGTAGCTAGAAAACTATACATGAATGATGATACAATGATTGTAATTTCTCAATTTAGCAAGTTAATTTGTACTCGTGCCGTATACTCATGATAATGGTGCAATAGTTTCACATTCCCAATTTAGCAAGTTAAATAGAACTTGTGCCGCATAACTCATTTTTAATGGTTCAATGGTTCTACATGATGAACTAAGCAAATCATATAGTACTCGTATCGCATGTCTCATATTAAGGGTTCAATGGTTCTATATGATGAACTAAGCAAGTCATATAGTACTCATGTCGCATGTCTCATATTAAGGGTTCAATGGTTCTATATGATGACTAACACATATATGGATATAAAATGTCATGCAATGCAGCAAAATAGATAACTAGGAACTATACGCAAAATGCATGTACTGCTAGAAGTTTTAAAACTATCGGGCGCCTCGCGCCATCCATACGATTTTCCCCGTTGATGTGTACATCTACTGACCGGAATGTCTCAGCTAGCCGGATCCAATCAACGCTTTTCCCTTCCGCGTCGCGTCCGATGTCTCCGCGATCGATCCTAGAATTACACAAAACAATACACATAAGGATAAAATCCTGCTAAAAACACGATATCAAGATTATTCGAAAAACTTGCGTCACAAGCTAACGCGTATGTAAACGTGACACCGAAATGCGTGTGCCAGCGCCTGGAACCACCATGACACGCTGCGATACACAGAAACCACCAGACCCAAACTCAAAACGTGCGTATCGCGCAAGTCTAAAAGTTTTGAAAACAAGGTATTTGATCCCAGAATTTTACTCGAGTTGAATTAGGTAAAGTTGCATGCTCCAAACACCTACATTATATAGCAGACACCTACCCACCAAACCCCGACACACAGATCCACCATCTGGCCACAATTTGCGGCCATGACCCTTTTATTTGCGGCCAGGAATGGGAATGGGGGTCTCGTGCTCTGTATGTGTGTTCTTAGCTCAATCACTAAGCTCCAGTAAATGCAACTTTTGCCTGAAGCACCCGGGTCAAAAGAAGATCACAAAACCACCAAAAATCTTAACTAAAACGTTTACTTTACACTAATTTTAAAACAATAAGGTATTTTAGTGTAATCTGAAGCAATTACTAGGATTAAACAAGATTAACAACACTACACAAGCCATCACAATCCCATTTTAACCAAAACTCCACACAAAACACAAAGTTAGCCCAAATCACTTCTTAAACAAGATTTTAAGCTAAATAACTATAAGTTTAGCAAAGAAGTGGTTAGGGTGAGTTTTATACCTCAAAGTGGGTTAGTGATGGCTCAAACTTGATGATCCTGCCTCAAGAACCAGCAAGGAGGTGTTTTGCAAGAGGTTTGTGAAGAAAAATGGATTTTTGATGAAGATTGAGGCTTGGATGCAAGGAGAAGAAGAAGAAGAAGAGATGAGGGTGTGTGCTGCTGCTGCTGCTGCTGTTGTGTGTGTGTAGGAAAAAAGAAATGAGAGGGAGAGATGTGAGAATGAGTAAGAAAGAGTGTTTTGAAAAAGAAATTGAGAGTGTGTGCCAATCATTCCCCCCTCTCTCTCCTCATTAATTAGCAAGCATGCTCCTCATGCCCATCATTCTCTCTCTCTCCTCAAAGTCCCAAGTCAACCCCCAAAACAACTAATTATATTTTAATTTAAAAAAAACTAATACACTTAATTAACTTCATAATCCTAAATGAATGGGTTAGTTCACCATGGCTACCTAAACATGGTTTAACCACAAACTAAGCCCTAGTTTACATGCACATGTGTGTGCAAGCCCAATTAAATTCTAATAAAATATTCATTAATTTTGATAAAATATTTGAAAACCGTTTTGGTAAAATTTTTACTAAAAACCCCACATTAAAGCATAATTAACCACTAATCGCATTCTAAGATGTTACAATCTTCCCTCCTTAAAAAAATTCGTCCCCGAATTAAAAAATATAGCTACACGTACCTTCAAAGAGATGAGGGAAATTCTTCCGCATCTCGCCCTCGGTCTCCCAAGTGATCTCTTCACCATTCAGACTGCGCCAAAGAACCTTCACAGGTGGCAAGACCTTTGATCGAAGTTTTTTCACCTGCCGATCCAATATCACTACTGGCTGCTCGGTGAACGAAAGGTCGCGCTCAAGTTGAACGGTCTGATGCTGAATCATATGAGAAGGGTCATGAAGATATCTGCGAAGTATCGACACATGGAATACGGGGTGAACATCCGAAAAGCTGGGTAGAAGAGCCAAACGATATGCAACTGCACCGAAACGCTTGAGGATCTCGAAGGGACCCACAAATCTGGGACTAAGCTTTCCTTTTCGTCCAAATCTCATCACGCCCTTCATCGGAGAGACCCTCAGAAAAACATGATTGCCAACTGCGAACTCTAGTCTGCGACGGTGTCTGTCCGCATACGATTTCTGCCTGCTCTGAGCCGCTCTCATCCGATCTCGAATCAACTGTACTTTCTCGGTCGTCTCCTGCACGTTCTGCAGCCCCAAAATACTGCTATCGCTGAGCTCTGTCCAACAGACGGGCGATCTACATCTCCTCCCATACAAGGCCTCGAAAGGTGCCATCTAAATAGTATCATGGAAGCTATTATTGTAGGAGAACTCCACTAAGGGTAAATGATGATCCCAGCTACCACCGATGTCTGAACGCACGCTCGGAGCATGTCCTCGAGAGTCTGAATAGTCCGCTCTGACTGGCCGTCGGTCTGTGGATGAAATGCTGTGCTGAAACTCAAACGGGTGCCCAACGCCTCCTGAAGTCTCTGCCATAGTCGACCGGTAAACTGGGTGCCTCGGTCTGACACGATACAAGTTGGGACGCCATGCAACCGTACGATCTCGTCGATGTAAATCTGGGCATACTGAGCAAAACCGAAAGCGGTCTTCACTGGCAGGAAGTGAGCTGCTTTCGTCAATCGATTCACGATCACCCAAATGGATTCGTACCCTCGACTAGTCCTGGGTAGACCCACAATAAAATCCATAGAAATCTGCTCCCATTTCTACTCCGGAATGGGCAAAGGCTGCAACTCTCCCGCGGGCCTCTGGTGCTCGGCCTTGACTTGCTGACAAGTCAGGCATCTCGACACGAAGTCTGTGTCGTCCCTCTTCATTCCGTCCCACCAATAAACATATCTCAGATCATGGTACATCTTAGTGGAACCTGGATGAATGCTATAAATTGATCTATGCGCCTCCTCAAGAATCTCACGCCGTAGTCCCTCCGAATTTCGTATGCATAATCGAGTCCCAAAGCGCAGTACTCCCTGATCATCGATCACGAACTCGGAATCTCTGCCCTGCCTAACTTACTCCATGATCTCTGAAAGACGGTCATCACTGTACTGTGCCTCGTGGATACGGTCAAGCAACTGCGGACGTGCACGAATGTGCGCAAGCTGTCCCCCGGTCGGAGTGAACTCGAACTCCACTCGGCTGTCGCATAGAATCTGCCAATCTGCTGACGACTGCCTCTGCACGGCGCTCAAAAAAGATAAACTACCTCTAGGCCTTTGAATCAAAGCATTTGCCACCACGTTCGCCTTTCCCGGATGGTAAAGGATTTCGCAATCATAGTCTTTCACCAGCTCCATCCAACGGCGCTGTCTCAGATTCCGGTCTCGCTGCTGAAATATGTACTTCAAGCTCTTGTGGTCCGTGAATATCTGGCATGACTTTCCGTATAGGTAATGTCTCTAGATCCTGAGTGCAAACACCACTGTATCCATCTTTAAATCGTGCGTAGGATAGTTCTGTTCATGTGTCTTCAGCTGCCGAGAAGCATACGCGATAACCCTGTCGTGCTGCATCAATACGCAACCTAGTCCCACTCGAGAAGCGTCGCAATAAACCACGAATCCGCCCGATCCCGAAGGCAATGACAACACTGGTGTAGTAGTCAGATGAGTCTTCAACTGCTGGAAGCTATGCTCGCACGCCTCGGTCCAATCAAAAGGAACTCCCTTCCGGGTCAACCCGGTCAACGGTGCAGCGATACGGGAGAAGTACTGAACAAATCGTCGGTAGTAGCCAGCCAGGCCTAGGAAGCTGCGGATCTCTGTAACTGAAGCTGGTCTGGGCCAATGTTGAACGACCTCGATCTTCTTCGGGTCCACACGTATACCATCACTCGTACCCACGTGACCCAAGAAATCAACGCTGTCAAGTCAAAACGCGCACTTGGAAAATTTCACGAACAGCTGGTGCTCTCTCAATGTCTGCAATGTGATCTGCAGGTGCTGATCGTGCTCCTCTCGGCTCCGGGAATACATCAAAATGTCGTCAATAAACACGATGATGAACAGATATAAATACATCCTGAAAATGCGGTTCATCAAGTCTATAAACGCTGCTGGGACGTTGGTGAGTCCGAACGACATCACCAAAAACTCATAGTACCCGTAACGCGTGCGAAAAGCCGTCCTCGGAATATCCTCCTGCTGAACCCGCAAATGATGGTAGCTTGATCGCAAGTCAATCCATGAAAAGTGTCCCGCACCCTGAAGCTGGTCGAACAAATCATCGATACGTGGTAAGGGATATCTGTTCCGCACAGTAACCCGGTTCAGCTGACGGTAATCAATGCACAAGCGCAAACTGCCTTCCTTCTTCTTGACGAACAGGAAAGGAGCACCACACGGAGATACACTAGTTTGAATATGCCCTTTATCTAACAAATCCTGCAACTGATCCTTCAGCTCTCTAAGCTCCGCCGGGGCCATCCGATAAGGCGGTATGGAAATAGGCCCCGTGCCGGGGATCAAATCGATGCAGAACTCAACATCGCGCTCAGGCGGTAGCCCAGGCAGCTCGTCAGGGAAAACATCAGGGAATTCACACACAATCGGGACCTGGTCCAAAGGAACCTCTGCAGCTCGAGTATCACAAACATAAGCTAAGAATCCCTGGCATCCCTTCTGCAAGAGCTGACCGACGCGAAGAGACGAAATCAAGCAGGGAAGGGTGACGCTGCGGTCTCCCTGAACAACAAGAACTGGCTCTCCCAGAAAACTAAATCTGACCGCCTTCTCACGGCAGTCTGCAGATGGATAATAAGTGGCTAGCCAGTCCATGCCCAGAAGAACATCAAAGTCCAACATATCGAAGAGAATCAAATCAACCGACGAATCCCTCTCTCCGATACGAATGGAACACAAATGAAACACAAAACGAACGACAAACGACTCGCCTACCAGAGTAATAACAACAAGCGGCTGATCTAACGACGATGACTCACAGCCCAACATCGGTGCAAAGTGTGTATATACATATGAATGTGTGGAACCTGTGTCGAATAATACTCGCGCGTCGAAAGAACATACTGGCAAGGTACCTGTCACAACGGCATTGGATGCCTGCGCATCCTGCGCAGTCAAAGCGAATACTCGACCCTGTCCCCCACCAATAACTGGCTGTCCTCTGCCTCGGGCTCTGCCTTCTCGTCCTCTCTGAATAGGACCGCCGCATCCTCTGCCTCTGGGGGCGTCTAACTAGCGTGGAGCATCACCGGGGGTAGGAAGTAAAGCTCTCTGAGGAGGTGGTGAAGGTGGTAAAGTCATGTGTGGAACTGTCGCCGCTCCCTGTCGTCTCACCAAACAGTCTCTGATACGATGGTACGGACTCCCGCACCTAAAACATCCTGGCGACGTCTGCTGGCCTAACTGACCCCGTCTGACTCCTCTGCCGCCACCATCTCTCGGAAAGAATCTGTCACAACGTCTTCCCATCTGCCTCTGAGCTGGCATATCTGTACAAATACTCTTCGGCCCAGAAACGACCGAAGTCCCTGAAATGTACGCCTCCATCCGTAAGGCCGTGTCCATAACAGCTGCATAAGTGTCAAAATGTTGGGCGCCGATGGCAAGAAATAACTGGGTGTCAAGTCCCTGCATAAACCTCTTTATCCTCTTCTCTTCAGTGTCCACCAAGTACGGAGCATATCTAGACAACTGCGTAAACTGGATATCATACTTGGACACTGTCATCCCTGGAGACTTGCGCAAAACCTCAAAACTACGAGCTCGAGCATCACGAACGCTCTCTGGAAGGAAACGGGCTAGAAATAATGCTGTGAACTCGTCCTAACTCATAGGAGGTAGACCTGCAGCTCGACCTCTCTCTTCCGACTCACACCACGTCTGCGCAAGGCCCTCTAGATAGAAACTCGTAAGCTCCACCCATCTATCGTCAGAACATCTGAGCGAACGGAAAATCCTAGCTAATCTGTTGAGGAATGTCTGCGGATCCTCCGCTGCATCAGTGCCGGTGTAGACTGGAGGTCTCGGACTCATGAACTCCTGTAGTGATACTGGAATAGCCATGGTAGTAATAGGAGCAGCTGTCTGGGCAGCAGGTACAATCGTAGTATGTGCAGTGGTAGGTACGTCCTCAGATTCCCGTGCACGACTGGCCTCGACTAAGGATCCCACCATCTGTCGTAACTCCTGCATACCTCCCACCATCTGTCGTAACTCCTGCACACCTGACTCTAGCCTATCCATGCGGCCTGGGGAAGACAGATCAGTCTGTCCCTGAGGGGTAGGTGCGCCGTCCTGATCGGTCCTCATCTCGGATGAGCCTGCTCGGATCTCATCTCGGGCGGCAGCCCTCTGCGCTCTCGTAGCCTTCGGCGGCATAGTGGCTGGTACAGGAAACAGGATAATAAGAACAGTGCAATAGAATCATAGGATACACGGAATTGAAGAAGGAATTTTAAGCAAGTATATCCTAAAGTCACCTAGGCGGAGTACCGTATCGCAAGTATGCCGCGGACATACCCACGCTACGTTACCCTGCTTAAGTCACTTACTCCATCTACCAAGGGTCATCCTATACTCAGAAAGGTAAAAGATATCGCTCTGATACCAACTTTGTCACGACCCGAAAAGTACGGAACGTGACTGGCACTTAAATTACGAAATGTCTCGAGGCGTACGTAATCAAAGTAAGCCAAATCCCAGAAATCAAAACTCAATTAAGAAATAGAGTGATGGAAAACCGATTTATTGAAAGCAATTTTAATCAAATGAGTCACATCAAGCTTTTTAAAAGCAACATCTATTTTTCCGAAAATTTTGGCAGAGTCTCTTTTGTAAAAACTGGCCCCAAACGGGTACAAAACAGGTATATATATATAACATGAAATAAGGCATCCCCAAGCGGGAGCTGGCTCTTCGCCAAAAGCGGTCTCAACATCACACGCAATAAAAATCATTACCGTGCAAAAATAAGCATGTAAAATCCCAAGTAATAAGCATCACGTCGGCTCAAGTGATCTCGACCCAGAGAAACAACATATAAGTCCACAAATCTCATTGTCTCGTCTCTAAGTCAATATACATCAGTATAAGTAGCAGGTACAGTAGATAGAGTACACTAGATACAATGAATATATAAGGTGGAATCAAAATAATATCACAACCTACCTACGAGCAAAATCTCAGATCCAAGCAAAAGGAGCAAAATGATGAAGTGCGTCTGCCGCTACAGTGCTAACGGATCGGACCCGCAAAAAGGCTGTGGCAGAACGGGGGTGAGTTGCCAACTTGTGAGTAATAAGTAATATCTATAAAGGCTATCGTAAACATGTACGCAAAGTGTCACAACTTAACAATACTGATATAGCATGATGTACTAGTAGGTATGCAACATGAATCAATTTAACAATACTAGTCTAGCATGATGTACTAGTAGGTATGCAACATGAATCAATTCTACAAAACTAGTATAGCATGATGTACTGGCAGGTATGCAACAAGAATCAATTTAACAATACTAGTCTAGAATGATGTACTGGCAGGTATGCAACATGAATCAATTTAACAATACTAGTCTAGCATGGTGTACTGGCAGGTATGCAACATGAATCAATTTAACAATACTAGTATAGCATGATGTACTTGCAGGTATGCAACATGAATCAATTTAACAATACTAGTCTAGCATGATGTACTGGCAGGTATGCAACATGAATCAATTTAACAATATTAGTATAGCATGATGTACTGGCAGGTATGCAACATGAATCAATTTAGCCCGAGATCTGCATATATTTATATGAGAAAACATCATTTTCATCTTAGAAAATCTCCTGTGAAGTATCTGAAGTAATATCAATGGAATCAACAGAAATCCGTGTCCAGCATCGACACCTCAAACGACTATTTCAAAATCTCAAGTATCGGTATCACAATATCTCGGGCCCCAGCCGTCCGGCTGGCCCATCTCAAAGTATCAATATGTCAACATCTCACGACCACGGTCGGTATCCTCTGGATATCCGCCGCGCCAACAATCACTGGTAGGTAGTCTGCCCTTGCCAGGCTCATCGTCTACAACTCGATCTTCTTGCCCTGGGGTACCATACCGGGCCCACCATATACCCGAAACGGTTCATCCTACTCCTCGAATTGGGTCTCGAAAAACTAACAGAAAACCTATGGTGGACGACACATATATCAATTACGAGAAAACCGTAACTTGCAATATTTAAAAATGATATCTGGTTTATTAAATCCTTGCGGTTTTCCCCCAAAAACTCATAAATCTCAAGTGCAGAAATCTTCAGAAAATCACCATAAGCACGCATGTCAGCTACAATGAACATATGGTATTGACAATACGAACTGCACTATGTAGCTAGAAAACTGTACATGAATGATGATACAATGATTGTAATTTCTCAATTTATCAAGTTAATTTGTACTCGTGTCGCATACTCATGATAATGGTGCAATAGTTTCACATTCCCAATTTAGCTTGTTAAATAGTACTTGTGCCGCATAACTCATTTTTAATGGTTTAATGGTTCTACATGGTGAACTAAGCAAGTCATATAGTGCTTGTGTCGCATGTCTCATATTAAGGGTTCAATGGTTCTATATGAGGAACTAAGAAAGTCATATTGTACTCGTGCCGCATGTCTCATATTAAGGGTTCAATGGTTCTATATGATGAACTAACATATATATGGATATAAAAAGTCATGCAATGCAGCAAAATAGACAACTAGGAAT
The DNA here is from genome assembly GCA_030015575.1 of Agapanthus africanus. NCBI lineage: Eukaryota > Viridiplantae > Streptophyta > Magnoliopsida > Asparagales > Amaryllidaceae > Agapanthus > Agapanthus africanus. Next base: position 192,617,681 of record CM057339.1, on the reverse strand, counting down.
TATACGCAAAATTCCTGTACTACTAGAAGTTTTAAAACTATCGGGCGCCTCGCGGCATCCATACGATTTCCCCCGTAGATGTGTACATCTACTCACCGGAATATCTCAGCTAGCCGGATCCAATTACCGCTTTTCCTTTCAGCGCCGCGTCCGATGTCTCCGCGATCAATCCTAGAATTACATAAAGCAATACACATAAGGCTAAAATCCTGCTAAAAATACGATATCAAGATTATTCGAAAAACTTGCGTCGCGAGCTAACGCGTGTGTAAACGTGAAACCAAAACGCGTGTGCCAGTGCCTGGAACCACCCTGACACGCTGCGATACACAGAAACCACCAGACCCAAACTCAAAACGTGCATATCGCGCAAGTCTAAAAGTGTTGAAAACAAGGTATTTGATCCCAGATTTTGACTCGAGTTGAATTAGGAAAATTTGCATGCACCAAAGACCTACATTATACAGCAGACACCTACCCACCAAACCCCGACACACATATCCACCATCTGGCCGCAATTTGCGGCCAGAACCCTTTTATTTGCGGCCAGGAATGGGAATGGGGGTCTCGTGCTGTGTGTGTGTGTTCCTAGCTCAGTCACTAAGCTCCAATAAATGCAACTTTTGCCTGAAGCACCCGGGTCAAAAGCAGATCACAAAACCACCCAAAATCTTAACTAAAACGTTTACTTTACACTAATTTTAAAACATTAAGGTATTTTAGTGTAATCTGAAGCAATTACTAGGATTAAACGACACTAACAACACTACACGAGCCATTACAATCCTATTTTAACCAAAACTCCACATAAAACACAAAGTTAGCCCAAATCACTTCTTAAACAAGATTTTAAGCTAAATAACTATAAGTTTAGCAAAGAAGTGGTTAGGGTGTGTTTTATACCTCAAAGTGGGTTAGTGGTGGCTCGAACTTGATGATCTTGCCTCAAGAACCAGCAAGGAGGTGTTTTGCAAGAGGTTTGTGAAGAAAAATGGATTTTTGATGAAGATTGAGGCTTGGATGCAAGGAGAAGAAGAAGAAGAAGAGATGGGGGGTGTGCTGCTGCTGCTGCTGTTGTGTGTGTGTGTGTAGGAAAAAAGAAATGGGAGGGAGAGATGTAAGAATGAGTGAGAAAGAGTGTTTTGAAAAATAAATTGAGAGTGTGTGCCAATCATCCCCCCCTCTCTCTCTCCTCATTAATTAGCAAGCATGCTCCTCATGCCCATCATTCCCTCTCTCTCCTCAAAGTCCCAAGTCAACCCCCTAAACAACTAATTATATTTTAATTTAAAAAAAACTAATACACTTAATTAACTTCATAATCCTAAATGAATGGGTTAGTTCACCATGGCTACCTAAACATGGTTTAACCCCAAACTTAGCCCTAGTTTACATGCACATGTGTGTGCAAGCCCAATTAAATTCTAATAAAATATTCATTAATTTTGATAAAATATTTGAAAACCGTTTTGGTAAACTTTTTACTAAACCCCCCACATTAATGCATAATTAACCACTAATCGCATTCTAAGGTGTTACAAGTAGGCCAGAGTTCGACATCGTCGACGAGACATGTTATGAGTGATCATGACAGTTAGCCAGAGATTTTTAGATGATGTGCCAGAGCGGGACTGTTCCCGCCACCTTTGACTTCGGTATTTTGGGCGATTTATTTGCATGATTGAGATTTTGTGCACCGCTGTTGCACTTGACTTCGATTTGATGTCATTCGAGATGTTGATTTTGATTTCATGCCTATGGTATGCATGTGATTCGATTTGTGCTTTCGGCATAGTTTTCATGCACTTTTTGTATTTTGATTCGATTTGTGCACACTGATGTACATGATTGTGAGATTATATGCCACGGTATACCTGACTTGGATTTGGATTAAGATGTGTTGTATACCATCGATTTCGATTGTGATACTCGATATTTGTTTTCGTGCACCTTGTGCACTTGATTTGGATTCTTGCGCATGCTTGGGCACTTGATGCGATTTTGGTGCACACCAGATGCACTAAATCGATATTCTTCGTGTATATCAGATGCACCTGATATTGCTGTCAGGCACACCCGTTGCTTTTGACAGGTGTTTCGTGCACACCCGTTGCACTTAGATTTTATTTCTGTGCACATGTATGGCATATTCATGGATTTCAATTTCCGTGCGCACCAGATACACATGGCATTCATATACACATTTTGGGATTGATTTCCTTGAGCAGTATGTTTTATGATATTTACTATTTAGTATAGTAGCTGAGCAGGACTAGTCCGAGAACAGTACCTGGATATATTTTTGCATGCATTGATAGTTATCGAAGAGATTTCCAAAAAGGAGCTATAGTCTCAGTATTTACCTACGTGTCCGAGATGACACAAGATATTTAACAAAGGAAACCCTTCTAAATTATTTTTCAAAACGGCGGGACGTGTATGTTAAACAAGGGTATATATGTGTGTGTGTGTGTGTGTGTGTATATAGTTATTTTCTTACAATAGATGTCCGCCACTGTGCAGTGATACGCGCATCGCACAGCGACTTGAAAGGGTCTAGCATGCATTTCTTACAGACGTTTTAATGATGTTTACATGTATAGTTTGATATATATCATGTTGGTTCGTATTGGGCTTTGACATTAGTGTCTTCGCCATAACTCCGATGATTGCGGGATGCTTGACGGAGTTTTGATTTTTGTTTTATATACTCGTTTTTTTCATGCGTACGCATTGTGCTACGATATATTTTATGTATTTATGATTTCGGAGCCCTGACGACTTGATCATTTTACTGAAATGTTTTAGTATTTGAGGGGTTTAAATTTAAATTCGGGGACCGAATTTATTTAAGGGGAGAAGATTGTAACATTTCAGAAAAATAAAATATTATTTTTGGGAATTTATATAATTAAATAATAAATATTATGAATATTTCGATAATGCGATATAATTAAATACCGATAAATTCGGGAATATTTAGGAAAATTATAAGAATTTCTGAAATGAGAGTGTTTTATATGATTTAAGAAAATTATAAATTCCTTATGATTAATTATATTCCATTTTAATGCTAATCGCGATTAAATATCACTAATCGTGCATTAAGCTTGATTTGTGCACATGACATGCACCATGTCATATTACACATTGTTAAATTTTCCTACCATGCTCTTTTCTTTATTTTTCATGCATGCTTTGTTTTAAATGAAAAGAAAAGAAAAGAAAAAGGAAAAGAAAAAGAAAAAGAAAATGATAAAGAATTGGGTATGGGCATGCGAGAGAGAGAGAGAGAGAGAGAGGTGATGGGTCTTTGACCGTGGCTTCTTTTGTTCCCCCTTCATTGTTTTCCTCATCTCTTTCCACTCCTCCCTCAATCTTGGCTGCCCTCCATCTCCCACCACCTCAAATACCTCACAACACCACCAAAAACACATCAAAACACCAAAATTCCTTCACTAAAAATGTGCACAAGCCCACTACAAACACATTGGACCAAGAAAAATCGGATTTTGAAGACTTGGGGCAACTCAGGAATTTTCTTGAGTTGCCAAATAAGGTAATTCTTTCATCATTTATATTGTATTTCATTTACTTTAGCATCTATATTAGTATAGAACCGATTTAGTGTTGTTTAGTGAACTTTAGAAATTTCAAGTTAGGGTTTGAGGGATTCTTAAGTTGTGATTGTGTAATTGAGATTAGTAGAGACTATACAACCCCTGTAGTGATGGTATATTGGACTAAACCTGAGACTAAGACCCCTTTTAGTGAACTTAGAAACCCCGATATCAGGAATTTGTGGAAATTTAAGGAGTTATAGGAGATCTGCTAACACCCGGGGACCCTATGATTTAATTTGCAAACACGGTGATACATGCAGACACCTAGGAAGCTACCATAGAGACCCGAGCCCCAATACCCTCACCTAGGCCGCAAATTTAATCCTTCTGGCCGCAATTTGCGGCCAGGGTAGGATGGTTTGCCTCCATATTTGTTCCGTGGCTCATTTACTAGTAAAATAGACCCTCCATATATGCAAAATTGGCTAATTTCACCTCGGGAAAAATCTGGAGCATGTTTTCATAGTTTCTGATTTCGTTTTGCGGCTTTTAATGAATTGGGATTTTGTATTTGATATTTTATTTCGTCGTGTGGCGTTTGAACGTCAACAACGAGGATTATTTGATAGTGTCATGCATGCGAGATCATAGGTTTTAACCTATGTGCAATTCGTATGCCGCTTTGGTTTTTATCCGTGATTTCGGTTTACGATACTATATGTTTATATGTAGGCACCCCCACGTGGACTTCGATACGACAAGGATGAGCGTGGCGTCATCGACTCCAGCAAGCGAGGATCGAGGTGAGTATATATATATTTACGGGGGAAGTCGGGTGGATGGCGTATAGCACCCCCGCAGTTCGTAGTATATAACGCGAATGCGTTGTGTTATATATAGATATATACTTATATGGTATTATAAGATGTGTATATTTAGCTAGGATTTCTTTAGAAGACTTTGGTTGATAGCGTCGTAGTTAGTTTCTTAGTTGCGAACCCTAGAATAAGATTACACACACACACACACTCGTATACATTTTATTTTCTTATGCGTATATGAGGATATGTATACACACACACACACGCATGGGTATGGGACTATATATATATATATATATATATATATATATATATACGTATACATATAGATGGATTATGAGGATAGTATATGGTACTTGGAGATAAGTCGATGAGTTTGGGTATGGTGCCATGAGATCGGTGATATGACATGGTTCGTATTATGAGATACGACATGATTAGTACAGCGGGTCCTTGGGAGATGTGTTTTCATACACACGCATACATATATGCTGATGGTATCAGTATGTACTAGACATAGATCAGTACCCTAGCTCATGATATGATGATAAGGATACCAGATAAATGATAAGATAAATGTGATATTCGACCCGTACCCAGATTGGGATGCCGTACGATGGATTTACCGTACAAGCTATATATTAATGATAGATCCGCACTCTTGACTCGAGGATGTCATATTATATATTGTATCATATGTGATACTATTGAGGCGGGATCACCGACTATTATATATATATATATATATCGACTCAGATTTAGGTGGTTTCCTTACCTTTTCGATTAGCCTGTTAGTTTAGTCCTGTAGTTTACTTGTAGATGTTAGACTAGACATGAAGCATACCTATTTCAAAACTAACGAATCATGAATATCTTAAAGACAGGACAAGGGATTCAACGGATATTTCAAAGGACGTACATTTTCTTAAAAACACCGTAACCCTTATTTTCTAAACACCACGATTCGTGTTATTTCAAATGGCAAAACTGTATGACTCATATATATATTAATGTAGATTTCTTATTGTTGCGTTATAATTCAGTTTCTGCATATTCACGCTGTTCGCATCGCATTGCAGCTTATATTGTGTTTTTCGTTAGTTATTATCAAAATCATGCTGTCAGGACACCAGCACCATTACCGATGATACGTATGCTCCACGTACACCTGCTTGCCGGCTCAAACACATCATCATCGGTAATTTCCATGTCACGCACACTTTAGAGAATATTGATTCATTGATATCGCTTGTTAGCTGATAGTTCCGATATATTATTAGTGTGCTAGATTAGATATTGCATTCATTTACTGTGTTATCTCATGCATGTATATTCATATATTTATTTTCCATGCGATATTTTGGGCCAGTCCGGATTGCCGGAGCCCAGTATTCATTATTTATTTACATCGTGATTTATGATTTCGGATTTCCATGAGATTTCTGGATTTAGAGAAACCGCAAAGATTTTATGAACTGATTATCATTTTAAATGAAAGTTGCGGTTTTCTCATGATATGATATGAGATATGTCCACCATGAGTTTTCTCGGCTCTTGAGCGATATCATACACCCGATTCTAGGAGGAGGAGGAACCGTCTGTGGGTGCATGGTGGACACGGTGCGATACCCCGGGGCAAGAAGGTCGCAGATGATGGCGTTGAGCTTGTGACAGGGGAGCACTACTGACCGGTGATTTTATTTGTGACTCGACGGATATCCGGAGGATACCGATCGGAGTACAGGCCAGTCCGGATAGCCGGAGCCTGAGGTTTTGAGATTTGATGATATGGGCCTGTCCGGATAGCCGGAGCTCTAGATATTGAGATTCGAGAATACAGGCCAGTCCGGATTGCCGGGGCCTGAGATATTGAGATATTGAGATTTATGTTTTGTGTCGATGTTTGACACTGTTTCTATGTTGATTTCATTGATGATACTTCAATTTAAATATAAAGAAATCTAACTAATTTAAGAAAACATTTTTCACATGCATGATGTATTCTGGTTTAATATATTGCATTCATACTTCATATTTATGATATGTTTCTACCTGAGGCACTGACACGAGCACTTGGTATTACACTTATGTATAGATGTTTATCCTTGCCACCTTATCATGCTTCAGGCTTTATCATTTTGAGGATATATATTATGATTGTATGACCTAGGATTGAGTCATACATGCGATTTCTTCTCTGTGATGTTTTTTCTACTCCCGAGTTGGCAACTCACCCCCGTTGTGCCACAGTTTCTTGCAGGTTTTGCCGTACAGGTTTCCTTGGCGGCTTTGCTCGCACACTGCTTCTTTCCGGGTGATTGCTTTGGTAGGTAGGTTCACTTGCATCGTGACCACCATTGTATTTATATTTTATTCAGTTGTATCTAGAAACTCTATCAACCAGACTTGTATATTTTATAACCTTAGATGACCAGTTGTATATTATTTCGACCTTAGAGTCGCGCTTGTATTATTATGGTTTTCATGTTGATTTTGAGTTTCCTTGAGTTTTGATCCTCGCCTTTCGGCGTTGTATATTATATTGCTTGCGTGGTTGTGACCGTCAATTGATGAAGAGCTAGCTTCCGCTTGGGGATGCCTTTATATAGTATTCATATTGTACCCCTTTTGGGGCCAGTATTTACAAAGGAAACTCTGCCGAAATTTTCAGAAAAGACTTAATGTTTTAAGAATGCATACTTCGGCATATGTTATTAAAACCACTTGTTTTAAAATAACTTTTCTTCACTTCTTCTTTAGAATGGTTTAGACTTCTAGGATTTTCGGCGGATTACACCCAAAAAATCCAATAAAAGAAAGAAAACAAAAATTACATGCAAAGATAAGGAATATATAAAAGAAAAAACTTGAAAATAAGAGTTTCAAATTACACTAGCATTTTAGTTGTCATGAGCCCTATCTTAATGGTCTTGAAAAGATGTCACAAATTACATCATCACTCAATAAATCTTCGGCTTTAGTCTTCCTCCCTATCTCTCCTCCAAATATCGATCATATACCCCTACGTGTGTGTAAACGAAATCCCTACACTTGGAGAATTCAATTCAAGCTATCACACCCTTTATCCATATACCTTATTACTTTTTAATCGATGATATTTTATATGGATATGCTCACACATTCTTCATGCGACCGTTAATACTTCTTGAGGTACTAACCAACTGATTACCAAATGTGCTCATTTATTAAGGCGTAATTAGTAATATCCCAGTCTTGCAACACTTAAAGCATATCAATGACTCCCAAACCAGTTGGTCTAAGGCACTATTTGATAAGCCACACTCTCTATATTTTTTTATGCTGCCATAAGTAATTACAAAACCAGTGTTCATTTTTAAATTAAATTTTATTTTATGTGTCATTTATATTTTGTTGATTTTTTTCATTCATACTAAGGTTTTCAAGCAAGAGTATTTCAAGGTATCCTCTACTATCCCAAGTTTCAAGATGTGTGCAAGTGCATATAGTAGGGTATCAACGTCCAGAAGTTTGGACTTAAAAATAGGGAGTATTTTTCAGACTTATTTCTATCCGCAGATTAGTGATTTCCTCATCTTGTTAACCCTTGGGACAACAGTTCATGACTATGTATTACTAGCTTCGTTTTAAAACATCTAATTTTGCATTTTTTAAATCTCTTCCTTTCTTTTTCATATGTATTTTTCACATTCTAACTTTTATTTTCAAAATTTATGCAATGCAATATTTACATATGATAATGCTAAATTTACATATGATGCGTAGATATATACAAACCATCCCTCCAAACTTGTTTGCAGCAGTGTCCTCACTGATGTAGTCCTGTAAGCTCAAAACCTGAAGGATAAGAGGAACAATTTAATAAGATGGTATAAAAAAGAGGTCAAGAGTGAAAAACCGTGAAATCCTCCCCCAAACTTGTTCTTGTCTCACAAACGTGCAAAAATTTCTTTTCTTTCAAGAGCCATTTATTTTTCTTCTTTCCCCCAAACTTGAGTAAAACAGTGTTTTTATTGAAATTCAATATAAGAGGGGGGTAAATATTATCGGTCTATACAAAACTTTATAAAGACCAAAAGTTAAAACAAACCATCCAAATATTTTATCAATGTAATACCATGGTTGGTAGAAAATCGTGTAACAAATGAACGTGAAGAAGACTCAAGAATGTATAAGAATGAAAGTTGTATCATATCTCGAGTAGAAGAAACAGAAATAATAGTATCGAGAAAAGATGAAGTAAGGAGAAGATATGAGGTGTAATCGAAAGGTTTTACGTCTCGGTTGGTGGAGAAGAAAAAGTGAATGTGAATGAAAATGAGAATTTGAAAGATTTGGAATGGGTGGAATAGTCGTATTCTCGTATGTGACAAGAAAAAGAGGTGGTGGTTCAACTTCTTCGGCCTCAAAAGGAGGCGCATGAATTTCCGGTAGAGTTTGATTCATCACAGCATTCAAGTCTTTAAGGATGCGAGTTTTTCGGCGAAAATAATTTCGAAACTTTCATCGATATTCCGAATGATGATCTCATCGGAAATAAAAGAATAAGTGGAATAGACAGATTCACTAGGAAGATTGAAAATTTCAAGGACAATGTGTTGCGCAACAGGACTCAAAACACTCGATTCGTCAGAAATTATGGAGGTAGGAGATTCGAAAAGCTTGTCTGCCTTAAAAGATTATAAATCAAGTGGTCTTTCAAGAATCATAGAACTCGAAATAGCAGAGTGTGATTCATCAAAACTCGGTGGAAGTGAAAGAAGATGAGAAGAACCAAAAAAAGTGGGTAAAGAAATGGGTAAACAAACTTGGGTATCGAGCATTGTTGAACTAGATGTGGGAGATGAAGGCTGAATATCGTTTTGCATATTGGATAGGTTGGTGGTAAAAATAGGATCACTTAAATATACAGGAAGATGCTCACATTCAATGGAAGGGATATGATGGGTCGTAGAATCCAACTCATCCAATATAGCGAGATCATCTTCAAAGATATTCTCATCACCGCTCTCACTAGAACTTTCAGTCAAATTAAACGAATAGTTCTCTAAAAATTCATCAAGTATATCATCCTCAATCGATGGATCACTAGGTTCACTTGATGAAATTGGAAGATTTGAAATGTCAAGTGTATTCGGATAAGGATCGGATTGATTTGGAATGGTGTATGGCTCTCTTTCACACTCATTATTGGGCAAGTCAAACATGTTATTCTCGGGCACCTCATCAAGTAGATTATTAATCGGTTGATCATCAAATACATTTGGTTGGGGTTCAAGATGGAAGGTGTCGAGATCAAAAGAATTGGTTCTGGTTTGACTTGGGGGATCCCTGGTTCTTTTTCACTGCTCAATTCAAACTCTACTTCAAGACTAGATATGGTTTGTGAAGAAGTTTCAATGAAGGATTCGTTTTGAACCGTTGAACTTCCTAATTGATGTTCAGAAGCACTGTCTAGATAGAGTGCAAAAGTTGAGTATGGTTGGAATGCATTTAATTGTTGCTTACAGACGAGTTCAATGTGTTCTGCAATAGAAATGGATTTACGAATTGCCACATTAGCCTTAAGAAAACTATCAACATGAGAAGGTGTGAAAATTTGGTAATGTTGATAAGAGTTAGAAGGTTGTATCCAAGTTTCATAAACAGGATTAGGATCAACATCGTGATATAAAGAATATTGAGATTGGTTGGTTGGTTGGCGACTAGCTTTTACAATTTTCTCAGCAATGGTCATGGGTGTAAAAGTTGCCATATTCGCCACAAAACGAGTATCAACATTTTCATATGGAAATGATTGTAATTTTTGTCCTGAGGGTTTTGGAGAAGTGAAAGGTAAACTTTGGATACAAACCTTCGCAATATGCTCAGTAATGGACATAAGTTGAGAAGTTTACTCACTAGCCTTAAAAAGATTATCAACATAAGAAGGTGTTGAATTTTGACGCGGTTGATAGAACTTTGAGTGAGATGTCCAACAGTTATTTCGAGAGCATTCTATCCTATCCCTTAAAGAAATGGTAGGGTCGGAATTTTTACCAAAGAAATAACGATATAAAGAAATATCTGGTTGTGTATAGCAAAACTCGCTAAGAGTCAGTCGGTTTCGGTTACCCATTATAAGAGAATGAAAAGAAAAGAGGGTGAAATGGGAAAAAAAATTTAAAGTTTTTTTTGGATTTTGGAAAAAAAATTTCTTTGAAAGAGAGATTCGACTCAACCAAACACAAACGTGCACAAACAATCCCTAGAGCTAGAGTCACCTAAGTCAAATCACTAGAACGCTCCTAGACTTCTAAAGGACAGGACGTAGGATAAATCCTCTATCACCTCCTTATCAATCTTACAGCCATGTAAGTCGAAGGTATCCGCTATACGAATCATCGAAATACCGGGCTTAATTAAGTAACCATTTTTCTTAGTCACGCTTGCCTTAGACACCACAAGAAAAATGCGGATAAACAATAGATTAGCCACGACCCTACTTTGTCCTAATTGAGCGCGACTGTCCTTAGAGGCTTGGTCTAGATATTTTTTGTTAATGTAGGATAATGTGTATGCTTGTTTATGATTTGTGGGGCCTACGAAGGGTGATGAAATCCCCACCACTAATCTGAATTTGGATTTCATGCCCCTTAATTTCCGTTTTAAATATGCAAAACAAACCAAAATCTAAAACACGTAAAAAGATTTTTAGCGGCACTGTTTGCAATGAATCCTGTAGGTAAAAATAGTTTATTAGAGCTTTAGAGGAAAGAGAAAGACAATAGGATAATACAAAAAAATTTTAAAATTAATTCTATTTATCTTTTAATTATTTAATAGTAGAGAAAAAGCGATGAATGTGGATTAAGGTTCTTGAGGGGAATTGGGGTTTCTCTTTACTGACCCTTGTATTTCCATTGATCTCGATTTATCTCAAGCCCTTAACAAAACGATTATTAACGAATCTCAGATCATGATCGTGACTATCATGAATTGATAGCGCACCCGATAAGAGAGTTAATATTCATTTTGCTAAAATTTATAAAAAATTAAAACTTTAAAAAGAATTTAAGAGATATTTTTCATACATTATTCTACCCTATCCTACAAACCCTAACAAGCAAGAATTTACTCGCTCATAGAAATCAAAGAAGTAGAAGAAAGGTGGAAGAATACGGAACCCATAATTAAAATTAAAAATGCAGAAAGTAATTGCAGAAAGTAATACGGAAAGTAATGCGGAAAGTAAATGTCGAAAGTAAATGCGAAAAAAATTAAAAGAAATAACTACCTTTATTGATCAACTATTGTATTACAAAATTTCTCGCTGAAAAGGTAAATTACAAAACCCTAGTTTGCTCGCTAGATCTTAATCGATACTTTGGATAGATCGTTCGATGATAGATAAATGCTCTCGGTCCTTTTATAGGCTCTGAAACTATAAACCCTAAATGCCATAGTGAAGTGTGTGAAATTACAATCATGATCCTGAAGTTTCAGATCCAACGGCCATCAAATGACCGCTAAACCGCCGCCCCAAGGCCTATTTGACCGCGCTTCCGCCGCCGTTTGGTGGGATCGAGCATATAAATTTCTCATGGTTTCTTCTACCGATATTTAGAGGTCCTTCTGATAAAAAAAATCTAAAAATATATCTCTTTGTCTCTGCCTTTGTGAGATTCTTCGATTTGCTCCAAATATTCGGCAGATTTGGTTTGGTGAATCGATTTGTTTTGGATCTCCTACTCATAGTTCAGACCTGAGCTAATCTTATTATAATACATGCACACTATCTCAAATCATCTTATTAGTAGCATTTGTTTTTATTTGAGATATTATTCTAACCAACTAATTGATGTAATATCTTAAGAATATTGAGTAGGAATATTTGATATGATATGCATATTTTAATTAATAATCTCATGGATATTTTATTTAAATATGATATGCAAATATTTTCCTAATTATATTAATTATAAATGAAGAAATATATGATAATATTCTTTTTACAAATAAACCCACATATGTTCTTTATTTACAATTAACACCTTTTAGTAGTTAATAATAATAACAGGGAAAATGTCCATACAAATGTGCAATAAATTTGACTGATCAGTTTTCATGGCTTGAAGGATGAAGAGGAGGAGGAGGTGGGTGTTTCGAGAGAATAAGGAGAATGAAAATGAGAAGAAAATGAGGAGAATGAATTTTGGCGCTCTCACTCACACACACACTTGCCCATGCCTCTTACCCTTCTCTTTCTCCCACTTTCCTATGCTTCTCACCCCTTTCTCTCTCTCTCATGACCATGCCCCCATGTTCCCCTCTCTAAAAATAACTCCCAAAATGAAAAGAACAAAACACACACCAATATGTTTTAGTAACCATGCTAAAATTCCACATTTTCCATTTACATAAATAAATGTATATACATATACCAATCTATGAAAACCCAAATCCACAATGGTTATCATTTCTGTAAAACTTTTAATATTATTTAAATTCTAAAATAATATTAATAATTTTCAAAATGTCTGGGTTACCAAGTTCGGTCTATCCATGTTTCCTCACGAATCTTAAGGGGTTTGACCCCATTTCTTGACGGGTTAATAGATTAGTACAATCGCTTTTTACACATCAGTCATTACAAATTGTAATAATTTATTTACTCCATTTCCACACTCAAGTTCGTATTCCATTTCTTTCTCCCCTCCTCCATTCTTCTCCTCCATCGAGACTGTATCCCGCTTCCATCCCCATACGGTCTCGCGTACTCTCCATTTCTTTCCTCTCCGCATTCTTTCACCAACCTGCATCCTATCGCGATAAAATTTTTGAATGGTTGGTGCTAACTTTTGGCCTGTGTAAGGCATTGTATAGATTGAAACTATTCTCCCCCTAAATCTGAACATTAACGCTTAAACAGTGGCAACACTGTTTCACTTAAGTTTGGGGGGATCTTTTTGTGTATATATTTTTGGTTTGTATAAAATAAAATTTAAAAAACAGGGGAGCACCGGCAATTTTGACCCTCTTAGTATAGCCTAACAGTGGGGGCACTGTCAAGTTTAAGTTTGGGGATATGCTCGGTAAGCTTTATACATTCGCATTCATGTGTATATTTTGCATTTGCATACTTTTTTTTAAAAAACCCATAAAAATGAAAAAAATTACAAAATATAAAATCTTTGTTCTCAAGTTAGCTAGTAGGGCAACTTAGATTTTTATTCCGAAAGTTTAGTTGATACGTTAAAAATAACTAAATCCTAGGCTTAGGAATTGAAAACCCTAAAAGTAACCCTCCTTTTGTTAACCTTGGTAATTATACAGCCTTGTAGTTTTTTTTATAGAAGTAGGTAATCTTGAGTTCAGTTCTTGAGTTAAGTCGAGATGAATGGAAAGTATTGAAAGTTTTACTGAAGGATAAGTCTGAAAAATAGTTTCTATTCTTGACTCTAAACTTAGAAAGTATATACCCTGCAAACTGCACATACTTGCAACTTGAAACTTGGGATAGTAGAAGATACCTAGAAATACTCTTGCCTGAAAACCTAGTATGAAAGAAAAAACGGTATTTAAAGCTAACCACCAAAAAAGTATCATTGAAAAATATATCCGGTCTTGAAAAAGAAAAATAAAGAAAAGAAAAATAAATAAATAAAGTCAAGACCTGAAAACTACTATTTACGCTTTAAGCTCACACACTCAGTAATCGGTTGTTAGTGCCTCAAGAAGTATTAATAGTCGCATGAAAGGTAGGTGAGCAAAACCGTCCATCATTAACGAAAAGAAGTAGTATTAGGTGTTAGGGCAAGAGTACTATAGCTTGAATTGAATTCGTAAGTGTAAGGGTGAAATTTTACATACACGTAGGGGTATACAATCAATGTTTGGAGGAAATATAGGAATAAAGAATAAGACTTATGTTTTCCATAAAAATGATAAAAATCCCTGATTGGAGACCGCACTTTAGAAGGAAAACTCAAGAGAAACCGAGATCTTTATAAACTGTAAAAACGTATAGGATCTGAGGTTGAATAAATAGAAGGTGTGAAAAAAAGGGTTGGATATTTCTAATTTAGGATGATAGAATTTCTAAACTAGATACTATACCGTAAGAGTAGAATCGACGTTAACTTGTGAAACTAGCTTGACGGGATTTTTTGGGTGTAATCCGCTGAAAACCCTCATGAGACAACACTCCTCCTATTAGGGAAACCTAGAGATTTAACGGCTTGTTGCACGAGCTCAGTGCAATCACCTTCCCTGCGAAAGTGAGGTTAGGATTTTTTGTTTTGCTCGAGACGAGCGAAAGATAAGTTTGGAGGTATTTGTTTATCAAAGAAAAATGCATTTCAATACCACTCATTCATTATCTGTTTTGTTAAAGATTGGTACTAATAACCAGTGTTTGCTCAGTAAATACAGATTACAGGTATCCGTGACACAATACTGGAAACATACTCAAAATCACGGATATAACGTATGTGAGCCGACACCGCAACCGGAACTGCAAACCGATCGATATCCAAAGAGTTATTTTGCAACAAATAAAATGTACACAATTTTGGTCGAATACATAGCAAGTGTGCACTAGCTCTTTGATGACTTGGGCTTAGGTGGTGGCTGCCATGGCACATGGTAGGCACACATGGGGGACAAGAATGTTAAATGCAAAAAGATGTGGTGTGATATAAAGCTACATGTTTCTCTCCAAATCCCTGAGTACAACCCAGGCTTCTACAAAGAAATCAAGCAGCACCAGTGGAGTTGTCGAGAGAACACAACATCACACAACAAGCACGGGCCAATTTGGTCGGATATAGACCAGCGAGATCCCCATAAACCCCGGCCCCACCGGTTTTGTGTTGCCCAAATAACCTCATTTTTCTGCTGTCTTTCCCTTGTTGTCACTTCATCTTATTTTTATTACTTTTTTAATCTTATTTTGTGCCTATAAAAGTCAGATCAGTGTGTAAGGGAAGGGGGTCATACTTTGTATACTTTTTGGTCCACTACTTTGGATATACTTTGAGCAAATGTTTTCTTTTTGTTTCTTTTTCATTTTTGTTCTTGTACATAGCTAGTTTGCCTTGAGTTCTTTGCCTATTCTTGTTCTTGCATCCTTTTCATTGAGATTGCAAGTTTAAGTTTTGGTTATTGAACTTAAGGTTTGTATCACTTGAAGATTAATAAAGCTTTAATTTGTGTTCTTGGGTTCTTAGTATTCCTCTTGCTTTACTTATTTTCTATTTTCATTCTTACCATTTACTTACTTGCTTGTTGTATTATTCTTTTCTTTTCTTTTTTCATTTGCCCTTTCTTTTTGTTGTTTTATGGTTTGTGAATATTGGCGTTGTTAGGAAAAAGATTGGTTGTGTAAGTTAAGGTTTTCCTCTCTCATTTGCTTTGCCCGATATTTTCCAATTGAACTCCGTCCAAACCTTACGCAAGCGCTCCGTTAGGCATCCTACCCTACCAAGGTATCGGTGACCCCTAACCGTGACCGGTTGCGTTCGGGTTGGCCGGAGGCGAAAGTCAAGAGGCACGAACGGACGGACAAGGGCCAATAAGCCGGATTTCACTAATACCGTACTTAAGCACCCTAATCCACGTTGTTGCTGATTGCTCTAGCTTCAATGGCCAAGCTTGGCTCAAAAGATTGAGTACGGAATCCACTAACTTACACTAACCTATCTATTCGTAACAACTTATACCTTTGCATATATACACTTAGGTTAGAATCGAATAATTCTGACCCTCGCATTAACTCGTCATAATAAGAACATAAAACGCACTATCTCCATGCGGACGACCCGTACTCATCGCGGCTAGCTGGACGTGATGCCGTCCTGATTGAGGTTAACTTTAGAACTTAAAATACGACGCGCGCGAGAGTGCTGTCTATCAAATGGCGCCGTTGCCGGGAAGACGATAACGTTTTTATTCTTGTTATTTCGGGTTAATCTTGTTTATATCACTATTTACCGCCGAAAACGGGAGACGGGACCGCGTAGGCCGTCTTGCCTGAATTTGGGGGCAGATGCTATTTGGTTTTATCTGTCTACCTCTCCGAAGATGCCAAATTGATTTATGGCACCATGCATCGAAGGTTTAAACAGATGCGGCCGTTGTAGCAGACTTCGTCAGATTCCCCCTCGTTGGTGAGAGGTTTTTGATTGTGGGGACGCTCTTCCCTACAGGCGCAAGCCCCTGCAGTTAATTACGTTACCGCGTAGCGATGGCCACTTTCTCCTTCTCCACATATTTACTTCGTATCGTGTGTGTTTGTTTTATTTTTGGTTGCCCATGGATTGTATACGGGGACTAATTTATGTTGTCGCCCGTAGGACGGGGATTAGTCCAAATCCGTATTTTCTTAGATTTGTGTTTGGTTGATTTATGGCTCGTTAACTTCATTTGAGATTAAGATCAACCTGAATGCTTGTTAAGGACACATTAGTCTAATTTTAGACTAAGGTCTACTTAACGGGGGTTTGGGATTATTTTTGATCCAATGAAAGAGCATTTGGGCTCTATCATTTTAGTTTAGGGACGTTACGGTCCGTAGTTCTAGGACATCATAGTCCATGAAGTTTAAGGACGTCATAGTCCGTAGAGTTTAGTTTTGGGACGTTGCGGTCCATAGGGTTTAGTTTAAAGATGTTATGTTCATAAAGTTTAGTTTAAAAACGTTACGGTTATGGAATTTAGTTTAAGGACATTACGGTCCATATTTTAAGGACATCATAGTTCGTGGAGTTTCTGGTTGTCGGGACCCGCCACCTCTCTGAAGACGTTGAAGAATTACAACGACGCATTTCAGAGGTGTGAAGAGATGTACCCGTGAACCAATGTTGGTTGGGAGATCTGTAGTCAGGTTTGGGACTAAGACCAATTAAAGAGATTGTGGGTACATGGGCTTGGTTGATCTGAATTAGGGACTTGTGGCCAACTTGGGCTCGGTCCACTCCGTTTTGAATAAAATGTTGAACATTTGTTTGGGCTCAGTCCTTTTTTGTTCAACAATGCCGAGTATTGATTTGGGTTCTGACACCCCTCTTTCTTTTGTTTTTTATTGAGTGCTGAACATTCTTTATTGCGCTGAACTCTATTTACAGAGCGCCCTTTATTTCATCAGCGCCCACGTGACGGACATATGGAGCGCTTGGTGCTGAGCACCAAACTTGGAGTGCTTGACGCTGAGCGCCACACTTGGAACGCTTAGCTCTGAGCGCCAAACTTGGAGCGCTTGGCACTAAGCGCTAAACTTGGAAAGCTAAGCGTCTCTTATAAAATAGCTCCCACGTGAGGAGCACGTGGAGCGCTCGGCGCTGAGCACCAGACTACTGAGTGCTAAGCACTCTTTATTTTGCAGCACTTGGTGCTAGGTTTTTTCTTTCTGTGCTATGTTATGCAAAGTTCAATTCTTTGTTGTTCCCCAGATCTTCGATCCCTAAGAACAAATTCATCCCCGTAAGAGTTAAATTCTTATTTAGGAGAGACTTGTCTCATGGATCTCAGATCCGAGGAAAGAACTATGTTCTTTTTATGGGGGTTAAACCTTTGCAGATGAGATGTTCTAATCTCTATTTTATTTATCTTGAAGAAAATTCTTCTTCTTAAAGCTTGCTCTTCTCTTTGAGATGAAGTTTATGGGGGGGGGTTCTTTTGTACAAGACTTTAAGTCTTGGGTCCTTTATATAGGGGAGGCTGATTTGTTGAATCAGTTAAGGAAATCTCTCATTGAGAGATCTCTGATTGATTTGGGGATGTTTCCCACCGTTGGATCTTTGATCTAAGGGCTTCTGTTTTACAGAAGACATTTTTCTTGTTTTTAACAAGATTGGAAAAATATTTTCCCATACAGAACTTATTCTGTATCTTGGTGATTTTTTAATCACCATTAGATCTTTGATTCAATGGTGCTCTGATTTACAAAGCACAATCTTCTTTAGAAAGATTTGAGGAATTTTTCCTCAATCAGAATTTAATTCTGTATTTTGGTGATTTTTAATCACCATTGGATCATTGATCCAAGGGTAGAGAACTTTTAGTTCTGGCGCTGGCGCTCTCGTGCTATGCACGTGAGGCGCTGCCTCAGAGTCTTTAACTCCAGGCGCTGGCGCTCTCGTGCTTTGCACGTGAGGCGCTATCTCAGAGTCTTTGACTCATGGCGACTTATGGCGCTGGCGCTCTTGGCTCTAGAGCTCTCGTGCTTTGCAAATGAGGTGCTGCCTCAGAGTCTTTGACTCATGACGCTGGCGCTCTTGGCTGGCGCTATTGGCGCAAGCGCTCTCGTGCTTTGTACGTGAGGCGCTGCCCCAGTTCAAATTTCAAATTTTGAATAGTGCCCTGCTCTTCTTATTGGGGGGAACAATTACCCCCACCACCGTTGCGCTCACGTGGCTCACACGTGAGTGCAGCGGTGGCAGCCTTTCCACAGTTGGATTGTCTTGGATGTTGGATCGACTTCCAGCGCTAATAAATATGGCCTTTGGCCCTTTGAGATGACCGCTGTTCATTTTCTTGCTTCTTGTTTTTCTGAGAATTTAATTCTCTCTTCAGAGCATAAATCTCTGCCCAAGGAACTTCTTTTAAGTTAGAACTTTGTTCAAATATTTGGTAAGAATCATGTTCGACCCCATTAAACAGAGCATTGCTCTTCTTAGATCATAGATCTAAAAGATGGGTTTTAGGGTTCTTAACCCGTTAAATGAAAACAGAGCTTTGCTCTTCTTAGATCATAAATCAAAAAATCTTCTTTTAGGGTTTCTTAACCCATTAATGAAGAACTCTTAGAGTTCGTTTTTGCAGATCTTAAAGATCTCAGAGTTTTTAACTCGGTAAACACTTTGCTTTTTAGGGTTTTGATGAATGATTCCATCGTTTTCACAGAGCATAGCTCTTAGACTTTTTAGGGAATTTTATCCCCCTCATAATTAGAGTTGACAGATGTCACTCCTGTTTGCAGAGTGCTGCTCTCGAGGGAGTTTAACTCCTTGGCCTAATGATTCTCTCATTAAATGAGAATCCTCTTAGGATTTCTTTTTTAATGAGTGATTGTCTCATCAATGATGAGCCGTCACCTTGATTCTGTGGGTCCCCCTTGGTCCCTTTCCACTGCATTGCAGTGTGGTACGAATTCAAAGTACCAAGTATTAAAATTTGGACTGTAGCATTGGCGACTAAACCTCTTCTTTTTCGCGCAGGTACTATATCTTTTGACACTTCTTTCCCGTTCGTTCGTTCAGAGAGCGCCTTTGCTGACGCGCCCGTGGATAGGGAAGTCTTCATGCTCATTATAGATCATGCCCCGGAATAGAAATCTCTTCATCTATGGGGGTTGTGGTATAATCAAATCATCCAGGGTCGGCGTAGTTTCTCCTGTGCAGTACCCTCAGAGCCTATTTCAGTGATTCACTACACCGACTCGCCTCAGGTGAATTATGCCGTAGAGGAGGTCAACTGGACCTCTGAGGGTCGCCTTCAGCCTTCTATAGCCTCAGTACCTGTACAGCCGCTGATGGCTTTGGATATTTTGGGGCGGCGTATATGTCAAGGCGAATCGCGCCTCTGCGGAAAAACGTACATGATTGGCTTGACTCCTCGCCACCCAGCTGGATATCTGCAGTGGGCTCGATACATATTATAGGCCAAGAAGTCACAGCTGCTGAAGCACGGGTTGTACCCCGCAATTCATGCGTCTCTTTTCCAGTATCCCACGCCTCCTGTGTGGTGGGTAAAAGCTTTCTTGGAACAATGGAACATCCCGACTCACACCTTTCTTCTATCAGACCGGAAAGTTTCAATCTCCTTGGAGGAATTCGCGGAGATCTCCGGCTTACCCATCGGGGGAGAACATTACGAGGAGCTACTTCCTCCTGACGAGTACATCTTTGCCACCAAATTAGTGGTGATGGTCCTTACCCTGGAGAATGCTATTCAGCATCGATTCCCGAGTCTGATCAAGGTGTTGAACATCTACGAAAGTCTATTTCTAGAGTCTGGAGGATATGGAGTCAGCATCACAGTCTTCATCGGTCGCTTTCTTCGTCCGGAAGTCTTATCAAAACAAGCTACGAAATTCGCCAAGCTTGACGACCCGTTTGGTTTTGGTTCGGATAACCAACCGACGGCGGAAGCAGATTTAAAAGGCTTCTCCATTCCGGATATCTCGGTCGTTTTCTTTCGCAGAGCTTGCTGCTTCAGATGTTGATGAAGATACGTTCCTCTTAGGGTTTATTGGTTTGTGGTTGTACTGGTTCGTGCTTCTGATGCACCCTCACTATATGAGGTCGTCAGCCTTTTACCCAGCCCACAGCATGGTTGCAGGGACGCATGTGGCCATTGGGATTGCGGGACTGGCCCATCTATACCATGGCTTGAGCTTAGCAGCGGATACTACTCAACCTGGTGTAGAACCTGTGTATCTTCCGCTGCACTACTTTAAATAATGGGTCAAAATGCACGTGCTTGGTGATTTCGGAGTCCACAAACGGCCCCGCTTCTACGACAGCTATAACTTTCCCCGGGTCATGTCTCTGGTGGACGCTTCCGCATTAGAGCCGTCGCGGCGAGAGGCTCGACGCCTGATCCTTCGCCCGCGTATGGTCGGGGATTGTACGACTTTTTTTAACAGAGCTTTAACTATTAGCAAGGAATCCACCATGGTAGTGCAACCCCTGCGCGATACTTTCAAAGACGGGGCTTCTACGTTGAAGGCTCGGGAGATCCTGCATTTATATTCGATCAGGCCAAGCTTACTAGTGTTCAGGCAAGGCACCTCGACATTGTTTATGAGGTATAACCCGCACCGTTTTGCTCAAAATCGGGTTATGATCAGGGTGTTCCGCTCGAGGCTTTCTTAGCTGAGCCTGTTGATACAGAAGAGGGTATCCGCAGCGCACTGCACCATTTTATGCGGCTGAACACGGGGTCTAACTTTCTCATCAGCGAGCCAAGCTATGTGCCGATAGCTTCGAACGCCTACGTAGCGTGGTATCAACATGCGACAAGTGCTATTGTCAGGGAAGAGAGGCGACTACTGCTTGATCGCAAAGGTGCGGTCCCTTCCGGTAATCCAACTGTTCCCTTAAAGCGATGGACCCCTGTTGGTCCTTCTTTAAGAGAAGCTGTCGTGGTTGTGGTCCCGCGCGCCTTTCCTGAGAAGCCTCTACCCTGTGTTCCTGTGGAAACGGTGGCTGCAATGTCCCCGGAGTCCAGCGTGGGTACGGAGATCGGGACTCGTTGTCCAAAATTGCCCACCAAGCGCAAGATCTTGTCATCGGCCTCTGGCACTCGCTCGCAGAAAAAAAAGAAGTCGCTCTTTTCTGCGTATGTTGTACTCGGTCAGGATCCCCATGCTCCTTTCAGCGAGGGTTTGTGCGAGTATGGGACCAATGAGGGTCAATTCATTATGCCTGCGAATGATACTAATCTCCAGGCTGCACTTGCGGCTTCCGAGCGATCGGCTCGCGATGAAGCGGCACTGATCACTATAGAGAAGTCAGGTATATTTCAATTACATTATTTCGCGGCTATCTTCTTTTATTATGCTTTTACTGACGCTTTCTTCTTCAACAGGTATCTCTGCCGAAGAGGCTCTCGCGGCTTCCCTCAAAACATTTGAAGAGGAAGAGAGGCTCCGTGTTTCTTTGGGTCCCGGTATAACCCAGCTCATTGTGTCTTCATTCCCTTTTTTTATTTATGCTCTGACCCTTTCCTTTATTTTATTATAGGGACTGCCTCGACTCAGGTTATCCCGAGTGCGGTGCCGATCCCGAGTGGAGATGAGGCGATGCTTCTAGAGCGGGCTATTGTGGCCCTAGCTCCCCTAACATTACCACAGAAGGCTTCGCTCAAGCAGCCGATGACAGACACCGTAATGGCTTCAGAGGCGGAGCTTGGGTCGGATGACGACGTCGGCGTCTCTTTGTCAGAAACTTGAGGAGGTCGGATCTCACGGCTGATTGGAAGAATTAAAGTTTTAACCGCAATCAAGACGGTGTCGCTATGCAGCTAGCCGGTTGAGCACGGGTCGATCCACAGGGAGATGGTTGTATGTCCTTTCTTGTCTTAGACGAGTCAATAAAGAATTGTGTATATGTTTGTTCGAGACTATCCTATGTGTATTATTTGCAAGTATAAAGTTGTTAAGAAGAAAATACGAGATTGTAAGCTAAAGAAATCCGTACTCAAAACTTTTGAGCCGCGTCTTAACCAATTGAAGCTAGACCAATCGGCAACAACGTGGATTAGGGGATTTAAGCGCGGTATTCGTGGAATCCGGCTTATTGACCCTTGTCCTTCCGTTCTTGTCTCTTGCTTTCGCCTCCGGCCAAACCGAACGCAACCGGTCGCGGTTAGGAATCACCGTTACCTTGTTAGGGTAGGGTGCCTAACGGAGCGCTTGCGTAATGTTTGGGCGGAGTTCAATGGAAAATAACGGGAAAAGGAAATGAGCAAAGAAACATTAACTTACAATACCGTATTTATTCTTAACAACAAAGATAATTACAACATTCACAAAATGAACAACAAAGAGCAAAAGAAAAGAACAAAGAAAAGAAAAGATTACAAGTAATTAAGTGCATGAATATAAATTGCAAGAAAGTAAAGCAAGGTAATAAAAAGCAAGTAATAAATAAGCAATAAAAAGAACAAGAAAGTAGAACTCAAGACAAGCATGGGATCAATAGCCAACCCTTAAACTTGCAAGCTCAATCAAGAGGTTGCAAGATCAAGAGAAGGGTAGAGAACGCATGTGAATTGAAGCGCTAATTCCACAAGAAAATACGACCCTTGAGATCAATAACTAACCCTTAACCATTCAAGCTCAATGAAGAGGTTGAATGATCAAGAGAAAGCAAGAATCTCAAGGGGAAGAAGAAACAAAAGAGAATGATACAAAAGGCCCTCATCTTCATTGATCTCCCACTCAAAAAGCTCTCACTACAATTTTCATGGAAAAAGAATGAAGAAGAAGAAGAAAAAGAACTAAAACTACAAAAGAATGGACACAAAAATTGGACCCTTGGCTTAGCTCAGTTCTGGAGTATTTATAGGAGGAAGGTTGAAGACCTAGGGCAAGAATCTGCCACTAAAGGAAAAGACCAAATAGCCCCTCAAAATTCATCACCCAAGGAGCCAGTACGGCCGCGTTTCCGCGGCCTAAGCAAGCTTATGCCGCGGAAACGCGGCGGTTTAGAGGAGTTGGCTCCTCGGGTTTTGGGTGCTTTCCTGCTCTTCTGTCCTGTGTTTTTCTACATATACCAAACTGCAATTTGCTTCCACAGTTGCTTCAGATCTGCACAGTCCAATCATAGCTTAACTTTTGTTTGATTTGACCTTTCTCCCTCGAGCTCCGCGCACCCATTGATTCTTATGCTGCCCCCCTCGTGCTATGTGCTTGTCCGAGACACGAATGACCACTGTCATATGTCTTGTCTCTGGAACTGGTAAGCGGCACTGGACGGATACGGATGACCGGAAGCCGGCTTTTATCTGCTGTCAACAGATGTTCTGTATTTTGGCGTAGCATTGGAGATTTTGTATCAATTGCGTTATTTTGGACTAGAAAACTGTGGCCTGTAAATATGTAGCAAACACGGATTAAAAGCACCTACCTATAAACACACGAGCATAAGAATGGACGGTATAAAATGCAGTATTCTGTTATGAACAAATACCCCCAAACTTAACTTTTGCTCGTCCCGAGCAAAACCAATTATTCACAAAAATAAAATCCTAACCGCACTTTCGCAGGGAACGCGATTGCACTGAGCGTGTGCAACAAGCCGTTAAACCTCTAGGTGTCCCTAGTAGGAGGAGTGTTGTCTCCTGAGGGTTTTCAGCGGATACTACCCACAAAATCCCGTCAAGCTAGTGTCATAAGTTAACATTGATTCTACTCCTACAGCTTAGTATTTACGTTAGAAATTCTATCATCCTAAGTTAGAAATATCCAATCCTTATTTTTCACACCTCCTATCTATTTAACCTTTATGTCCTATACGTTCCAAAAAAGTTTATAAAGATGTTGGTTCTCCTGAGTTTTCCTTCTAAAGTGCGGCCTCAAATCAGGGATTTTTATCAACTTTACAGAAAACACAAGTCTTATTCTTTATTTCTATCTTTTATTCAAACATTGATTGTATACCCCTACGTGTGTGTATATTTGCACCCCTACACTTGAGAATTCAATTCAAGCTATAATACCCTTGCCCTAATACCTAATACTACTTCTTTTTATTAAGGATGGACGGATTTGCTCACACATCTTTCATGCGACTATTAATGCTTCTTGAGGCACTAACGGCCGATTACTGAATGTGTGAACATTAAAGCGTAAATAGCAGTTTCCAGGTCTTGACTTTATTCTATTTTTTTCTTTTTCTTTTTCTTTTTTCTTTTTTCAAGACCGGATATATTTTTCACTATGCTCTTTTAGTGTTTAGCTTTAAATACCGTTTTTTCTTTCATACTAGGCTTTCAGGCAAGAGTATTTCTAGGTATCCTCTACTATCTCAAGTTTCAAGGTGCGTGTAAGTGCAGTTTGTAGGGTATATACTTTCTAAATTTAAACTCAAGAAAAGAAACTATTTTTCAGACTTATCCTCCAGTAAAGCTTCAATACTTTCCCCTCATCTTGACTTAACTAAAGAACTGAACTAAAGATTACCTATTTCTCAAAAAAAACTGTAAGGACGTATACTTACCAAGTTTAAACAGAATGAGGGTTATTTTTAGGGTTTTCAATTCCTAAGCCTAGAATTTAGTTATTTCTATCATATCAACTAATCTTTCAGAATAAAAATCTAAGTTACCCTATTAGCTAACTTGACGACAAAGTTTTTATATTTTTTGGAAAATTTTCGATTTTTATGGGTTTTTTAATAAGGTATGCAAATGCAAAATATACAAATGAATGCGAAGGAAGAAAGCTTACCGAGCACACCCCCAAACTTAAACTTGACAGTGCCCTCACTGTCAGGCTATACCAAGAGGGTCAAAATTGCCGGCGCTCCCTAAAAACAAATTATATACAGCAAAGAAAAAATATATACAAAAAAGGAGCCCCCCCAAACTTAAGTGAAACAGTGTTTCCACTGTTAAGCGTTGAAGTTCAGGATTAGGGGGAAAAGAACAGTATCATGCTATACAAGGCCTTACACAGGCCAAAAGTGAGCACCAATCATTCAAAGATCTTATCGTGATAAAGCAGTGGCTGGTGAAAGAAGGCGTAGAGAAAAGAGATGGAGAATACGCGAGACCATATGCGGAGAGAAGCGGGATATGGTCTCGGTATATGAAAGGAAGAAGAATGGCGGAAGGGAAAAAGAAGTGAAATACGAACTTGAGGGTGCAAATGGAGTAAATAGATTAGCACAATTTGTGATGAACGATGTGTAAAAAGCGATTGTGCTAATATATTTACCCGTCGAGAAATGGGGTCAAATCCCTCAAGATTCGTGAGAAACCATGGGTACGCCGAACTTGGTAAACCAGACACAGTAAATGAAAGTGAGACGGGTTCTTGCAAGGTCGGAACGATGGAAAGGATGGAGGGAAGTGGTTGAGGAAGGGTATCGGTTAAAGGTTCAGGAGGGTGTACACAGGCAGTGGAAGGAACAGGATGAATTGGAAAATCCGACTCATCAAGCAAAACTGGTTCATCCTCAAAACTATCCTCAATATTCTCCTCAAAATTTAGCACATCCATGCTCTTCTCTTCAAAGTCCAGACGCATATGGGGTTCGGGAAAAACATTTAATGACTCGGGATGATGATTCGAAGAGACAAACTCAGCCAAATCTACGGGTTCATCATCCAAAATATCCCCAGCGTCAATATCCTTAATCAAGTGAAAATCAAAATTCTCTGACACCTCATCAAAAGCATGGATATTAATCGATTCTGGTTCTAAGATATAGGTGTAGAGGTCAAAAGGATTAGGTATGGTTTCACTTGGAAGGGACCTTTCACAATCGGGCAAATCAAACACTACGAAGTCACACAACTCATTATCTGTTCTATCTGTAATCAATGAATCATTTGGAACACTAGATAGACATTCAAAACCGGAGTTGTGGGATTCAAGTTGAAACGGGTAGGTTTGATTTGGAAGGGTATACAGTTCACTCTCTCCACTCAAATTCACAGCCTGTCCTACCGCCTCTTCATACATTGGAAAATTCGGAGCTAGTTGAAAACTAGCTACCGGGTCACTAGGTTGTATGAGAGCGGCCATGGACGCATTCAAATCCATCATCTGTTGGCTTGACGCTACCCTAAAGTCTTCCAATGACTGTTCTAAGCTAGACATAGGTTGTGATGGGGTTTCAGTAAAAGATTCGAAGTTGTTTGGATACTGGAAACCCCCAAATGGCTGTTCCGAAGCAATGTCTAGGAAAGGTGCAAAAGTTGGGTAGGACCGGTAGGAATTGAATGGCTGGACAAGAGTGGGATCAACATTTGGATAAGAAGGTGAATGAAATTGCTGATCCCAAGAATTTGAAGTGGTGAAAGGAGTGAAAGATCGGCTACGGGATTGTTCAATACGTTCAGCGATGGACAAAGGACGACTTGCAGAAGGGGTATCAACATAAGCGGGTGCGGGAGGTTGAAAAGGTTGATACAAAGTGGAATGAGGAGTGTAAGTGTTTGTCCTAGACGCTGCTATGCGATCTTTCAGTGAAACTTTGGGCATGGAGGGATCGTTCGACGTTCGGCCAAAGCAAGAACCGTAAGAAGTGATGTCTGGTTGTGGGTACCAAAGTTCGGCAAGAGTTTTGCGAGGAGGGGTACCCATGATATGAAGAGAGAAAGAAAGAATGGCAGAGAAAAAGGAGGGGAAAAAGAATGTGATTTTTTTTTAGTTTTTTTTAGCTATATATTAACAAAAGAATGAAATATACACAAAAGAATATGGACAAAAACAATCACGACGCAAAAATACCACACACATAATCGTTCTAGGGTTCACCTAGGTCAACTAGACCTGCTCCAGAACTTGATTGTTGAAGTAAAACTGCGTCGAGAAACGGGCTCAAGATACACTGATCACGAGGCCAGGTAAGTGCAGAGATAAGGGGAGGTTTTCCAACGCTTTCGCGAAGTTCCTTAATTAAATAACCCTTTCTCTTTTGGCGGTTTCGCCGTTAACACTTTCCTAGACACCCTGTAAACAATATACCGTTAAGCGAGGTTCTAAACACAGTTAACTTCTCCTAGTGAGCGCGAAGTCCTTAAGGCTTAAAGTATAATTTCTTTTAAAATTTGTGCGGGTAGACGTTATGCTCAAGTTCGTGATTTGTGGGCCACGGAAAAGGTGATGAAATCCTTTACCGTATATTGTGGGGTTCGCTTGCCCTTAAGTCCGTATTAATGTATGCAATGCGCAATTCAATAAAAATTCTATAAAGAATCAAACAATCGTTTTTTAGTTTAAGCGCGGCACTGAAAAAAATACGGGTTAGTCAATTTTTAGCGTTTGCTAGCGAACTTGCAAAGAATCCTGCAAAGAATAGCATATTGGATGCGTCGGATTTGAGAAGAAGGTGTTAGGAAAGTACGTACCGTTAAGTTTTTGGGTTAGGAAATCCCCGTTGAATCAAATCCGGCAAGCTTGAAAAGTTCGCTTGCGCGGGTCAAACTACCCGGATCTTTGGCACTATACTTCGTAATCACCTTGGCTTTGAACGTACACTTTGCTCCCCACAATCGCAGTTTGCAAATATGCAAATATCTGCACACTTGCCCACAAAAATGATAAAAAAAAACAAAAGGATTTTTTTTTAGTTTATATACAAAAAGAATATTAACCCGAATAACAAGAAAGAAAATACGCTACCGTCTCCCCGGCAACGGCGCCATTTGATTGGAAGAATTAAAGTTTTAACCGCAATCAAGACGGTGTCGCTATGCAGCTAGCCGGTTGAGCACGGGTCGATCCACAGGAAGATGGTTGTATGTACTTTCTTATCTTAGACGAGTCAATAAAGAATTGTGTATATGTTTGTTCGAGACTATCCTATGTGTATTATTTGAAGTATAAAGTTGTTAAGAAGAAAATACAAGATTGTAAGCTAAAGAAATCCGTACTCAAAACCTTTGAGCCGCGTCTTAACCAATTGAAGCTAGAGCAATCGGCAACAACGTAGATTAGGGGATTTAAGCGCGGTATTCGTGGAATCCGGCTTATTGACCTTTGTCCTTCCGTTCTTGTCTCTTGCTTTCGCCTCCGGCCAAACCGAACGCAACCGGTCGCGGTTAGGAATCACCGTTACCTTGTTAGGGTAGGGTGCCTAACGGAGCGCTTGCGTAATGTTTGGACGGAGTTCAATGGAAAATAACGGGAAAAGGAAATGAGCAAAGAAACATTAACTTACAATACCGTATTTATTCTTAACAACAAAGATAATTACAACATTCACAAAATGAACAACAAAGAGCAAAAGAAAAGAACAAAGAAAAGAAAAGATTACAAGTAATTAAGTGCATGAATATAAATTGCAAGAAAGTAAAGCAAGGTAATAAAAAGCAAGTAATAAATAAGCAATAAAAAGAACAAGAAAGTAGAACTCAATACAAGCATGGGATCAATAGCCAACCCTTAAACTTGCAAGCTCAATCAAGAGGTTGCAAGATCAAGAGAAGGGTAGAGAACGCATGTGAATTGAAGCGCTAATTCCACAAGAAAATACGACCCTTGAGATCAATAACTAACCCTTAACCATTCAAGCTCAATGAAGAGGTTGAATGATCAAGAGAAAGCAAGAATCTCAAGGGGAAGAAGAAACAAAAGAGAATGATACAAAAGGCCCTCATCTTCATTGATCTCCCACTCAAAAAGCTCTCACCACAATTTTCATGGAAAAAGAATGAAGAAGAAGAAGAAAAAGAACTAAAACTACAAAAGAATGGACACAAAAATTGGACCCTTGGCTTAGCTCAGTTCTGGAGTATTTATAGGAGGAAGGTTGAAGACCTAGGGCAAGAATCTGCCACTAAAGGAAAAGACCAAATAGCCCCTCAAAATTCATCACCCAAGGAGCCAGTACGGCCGCGTTTCCGCGGCCTAAGCAAGCTTATGCCGCGGAAACGCGGCGGTTTAGAGGAGTTGGCTCCTCGGGTTTTGGGTGCTTTCCTGCTCTTCTGTCCTGTGTTTTTCTACATATACCAAACTGCAATTTGCTTCCACAGTTGCTTCAGATCTGCACAGTCCAATCATAGCTTAACTTTTGTTTGATTTGACCTTTCTCCCTCGAGCTCCGCGCACCCATTGATTCTTGTGCTGCCCCCCTCGTGCTCTGTGCTTGTCCGAGACACGAATGACCACTGTCATATGTCTTGTCTCTAGAACTGGTAAGCGGCACTGGACGGATACGGATGACCGGAAGCCGGCTTTTATCTGCTGTCAACAGATGTTCTGTATTTTGGCGTAGCATTGGAGATTTTGTATCAATTGCGTTATTTTGGACTAGAAAACTGTGGCCTGTAAATATGTAGCAAACACGGATTAAAAGCACCTACCTATAAACACACGAGCATAAGAATGGACGGTATAAAATGCAGTATTCTGTTATGAACAACGGCCCAAACTGAAAGGAAACGTAGGAAGCGTGCGGCGAAAGAATGTGATGCTGCCTTGGATGTAGGTGCAGGTTCAAGCACCACTCCACCTGTCGCTATTCCTTCAGAGGATTCTCCAGCTGCCCTGTCTACCACCCACAGACTGGTTGCACGCGCGGCCCGGGAGGAAACCGAGAAGTCCCCCCAAGGTACTGTAACGCCGAGTCTTTTATTAGAACTCGATCTTCAAATTCTTATATACCATATCCTTCAGGGACAAGTCCCAGCGATGAGATGGCAGGCGAGATGATGGCAACCACAGAGCCCGGAAGGGCTACTCTCTCTCGGGAGTCTAGGACTGCCCAAACCGCCGCTCTTTCCCCTTATGGATCCCTGGTATCAGCAGGAATCGCAAGCGTCATGATGGCCCTTGTCGAATTAGGGGAAGAAGCCATGGGCGCAGAGACTATTCCTCTGAAGGAGAGCGATGAGGCGACAACACCTAACGATGCTTCCGTCACGGTTTTGGCTGATGACCCATCAGGTAGGTCTTGGGTCACTGTTTACTTTTTATTTCGCAATCCCGTTCAGCTTCTTCTAACGGCACTTTGTTGTAGGTGCAGCAAACGCTGAGATTGTACCATCTGAAGCACCTCCGGTCGCCGCCATGACGGTTGTTGTTCCCTCGCCTTCTCCTATGTCCTCCGAGATGCTAGAAGGTATAAGTTTGCGATTTATCGGTTTTACTGTGGGTATTATCCTCCTTGTACTGACAGTATATTGTCACAACTTTGAAGAAGTTCTTTTTGACCATCTGTATCAGGTGCTGAACCTGCATTTCTCCTTCCAGTCGGACGTCATTCCGCCTGCTAGTATTGGTTAGTATATCTTCAGCTATTGTCTCCTTCTTTCTTTTTATGAATAGCCGTATCGTTTCTAAGTCTTCCTTGTATTGATCGCAGTGCCACGGATCGGAGGAAGGGACGAAAGAATAGCCGCGCCACCGGTACTCCCAATTTTGCCACCTGCCGCAGTCGGTATAGTAGACTCCATCGCTAGTGTACTTTCTTTACCTCTTGAGCCGACATTTGACCATAATTTTTTTTGCAGCAATCGCACCAGCTCCAGCTCCTTTTAAGTCTCGCATCCCAATGCCGGCAGGGCCCTTTGCTAAACATCCATCTTCTAGGGGCGCTGCAACTAGCCTGCAAATGTTGAGCGAATTTGTCGAGGATCTTGACGCCGAGGCCCACGCATTCGCTGCAGATTTTGCTGCTGAGATTAATCCTATGCTGGCGACGCTCGTGAAATTCCATGACGAAGGCGTCGTCGAGTCTTGGGTTAATTACTGCAGAAAGATCGAAGCCTTCCTGCATGAGATTGAGCTCAAGCGTCCCGCTCCTGAACTATCAGCTTTAAACTCCCAGCGGGCTGTGTGGGTTGAGCAAAGTGTTCCTTTCATCCGCCATTTTGAACAAGAGATGACCTTGAGGTGAAAGGATCATGAAGTAGCTTCAAGCGAATCCGCCCGGTTGCGCTCCCAGGTCGAAGCGAATGCCGCGCAGTTGAAAGCTGCCTTTGATAATCTCCAACGATGCATTTCGGATGGGTTGACGCTTAGACGGGAGCTTAACTCTGCGGAGTGGGTCATGTAGGACTGCGAAGCTGCCATGCTGGGGACCGATGAAAAGCTTTCATTATGTCTGCGACAGCGGGCCCGAGTCAAAGCGGAGTTGGCCGCGACAGTCGATTGCGAGAAAGGATTGAGAGGAGCGCGCGAGTAGCTGGCTAATTTGTTGAAAACGCCTTCTCCTCAATAGCCATCTTTGTATCGATTGAAAATTTGTAATCTATGAATAACATGCATTCATTCTTTTCATTCACTTTTTTATATGATGTATCTTGTACTCAATTGAATTAATGAATAAAAGACACATTTTTTTTTGCTATCGCTTTCTTCTCTTTGCTGTGTCATTGGCATGTTACTTTAGCAAATACGACATGTATATAGTAAATAGCAGTCTATCTTGACCTCTTTGTAGGGTAGCGATGGCTTAGGAAGCAGGTTCAGGTCTGCTGCCTTAGACTTTTCAACTTTATGAGCCGTGAGGGTCTCATAAAGAATTTTCTCCTTATGAGTCGAGAGGATCCCGTAGGTGTATTTTCTCCTTAAGAGTCATGAGGACTGCTAAGTGTGTTTTCTCTTGAGAGTCGTAAGGATCTCACAAGAGAATTTTCCCCCTTACAAGTCGAAAGGACTTGTATGTGGGTTTTTCCCTCCTTGTCGATATTCGACTTTGGAGAGTGTGGCCCATGAATAGTATACAAGAGTCAGTTTGGACCCACTTATAGGGTCCCAGTGCTTAGGAAATAGGTCCTTATCCCCATTGCCTAAGGCTTTCCTCTACGAGTCGAGACGAATCGATGGATTATTGGTTGACTTGCTCCGCTTTCTACGGTGTCAGGGTTGACTTGCTCCGCTTTTTGCGGTGTCGGGTTGACTTTCTCTGCTTTCTACGGTGTCAGGGTTGACTATCTCCGTTTTCTACAGTGCGGGGTTGACTTTCTCCGTTTTTCGGTGTCGGGGTTGACTTTCTCCGTTTTCTGCGGTGCCGGGGTTGACTTTCTCCGCTTTCTGCGGTGTCAGAGTTGACTTTCTCCACTTTCTGCGGCGTCGGGGCTGACTTTCTCTGCTTTCTGCGGTTTCGAGGCTGACTTTCTCCGCTTTCTGCGGTTTCGAGGTTGACTTTCTCCGCTTTCTGCGGTGTCGGGTTGACTTTCCCCGCTTTATGCGGTGTCAGGGTTGACTCTAGGTTGTTTGTGACCGTGGAGTCTTAGAACTAGGGACTTGGTGGTGTCTCCGATTGGTGGTGTCACGTCCGTATCCTGCTGGAATGAGGAGGAACGCCGTTGTGGGTCTCCAGGCTGTAGATGTGGCCGTCGAGATTTGGAACTAGGGACTTTGCCATGGCTTCGCTTCGTTGTGACTCTTTGGTCGGTTGTTGACATCACGTCTGCATTCGGTTGGAGTGAGAAGAAACGCCGTTGTTGATCTTTAGGCTGTAGATGTGGTCGTCGAGATTTGACTTCCCTTTGACGCAGCCCGGTGGGCAAATGTAGTTCCCTTTCGCTTATGCCCATGGATTGTATACAGGGGTCATTATGGACTTACCTGTAGGGCAAAAGTTTTTTTTTCCGCGATGCTCTATCATTTCAGCTTTTTATATCACGAAAGTCGTGATTGCCCAATCATTTTGGCTATTTTTCATGGTGCCCAATCATTTCGGCTATTTTTCTTTTTCTTTACTCTCTGCTTTTTATTACGAGTTGCCGAATCATTTCGGCTATTTTTGTATGCATATCTTTTGCTTGCTGATTTTGTTGCAAGTTGCTCTATCATTTCGGCTATTTCATATGCATTTATAGCTTGCTGACTTTTTGCTGCGAGTATGGAACTTGGAGTCTGATGCCAATCTTAGCATCAGCATCGCTACGACTGGAATATTGCCAGTAGCGAATCATCATTTGCCGTGAAAGGACTTGGAATTTGATACCGATTTAGGCATCACCATCGCTACCACTAGGACATTGCCAGGAGCGAATCATCATTTGCCTCTATCGATTTGAACAAAGGTGGCTTAGCAAACAGGGTTAGGATCCTATCGACTAAGGCTTTTGACTTCATGAGCCGTAAGGGTCTCATGAAGGTGCTTCTCCCTATGAGTCATAAGGATCTCGTAGGTGCATTTTCTCCTTAGGAATCGTGAGGATTCTTAAGCGTATGTCCTCTTATAAGTCATAAGGATCTTACAAGAGTGTTTTCTCCTTATAAGTCGAGAGGATTTACAAGTGTCGTTCACTACCTGAGGACATTTCGCACCATTAGTAGAACTTGGTGAGGGAACGTTTATTTGTGCCCTTGGATTGTATACAAGGGTCAATATTGAACCGCTTGTAGGGCAATCTGGGGAATGTGATGGCTTAAGAACAGATTAAGATCCCTGTAGCTTAAGGCTTTTGAATCCTATGAGCCATGAGGGTCTCATAAGGGAATTCTCCTTACGAGTCGTGAGGATCTCGTAAGTGTAATTTCTCCTTAGGAATCGTGGGGATCCCTAAGTGTGTTGCTCCCTTGTGAGTCGTAAGGATCTCACGCGAGTATTTTCTTATTATAAGGTCGAGAGGACCTTGTAAGTGTGCATGAATTTTTTTACGAGTCTGTGCCCTTTCGGGTTTTCACAAACTCGCCGGTAGCCCTGTTGTTTTTACTTACGGAGCCCTTTTGGGTTTTCATCCGTGCCCATTTCGCTTATGGACGTACCATTTTTTTTTACGTTAGCCTAAGGATGCTGCGGTTCGTAGTAGTTTAAAGACGTTTCGGTCCGTAGCTAGTTTCAGGAAATTTCGGTCCGTTGTTAGTTTAGAGACGTTTCTGTCTGTAACTAGTTTAAGGACATTACGGTCCGTTGTTAGTTTAGGGACGTTTCGGTCCGTTGTTAGTTTAGGGACGTTTTGGTCCGTGGTTCTTCCGTGTTCTGGAACAGGGAATCGTTGGACACTACTTTTGGAGTCTTGACTCAAGAAGATAGCGAGCGGACATACGCGTCGTCATCTATTATTAACCTGAGCCTTGACTCGTCAGGCATAGTATTTCTTAAGGAATCGGCCGTTTATTGGTCGGAAGGGTCTTTCGCCATGCATCTCCATGAGTAGGTAAGCCCCACCTTGGTAGAACTTGTTTATGATGTACGGGCCTTCATAGTTCGGAACGACTTTCCCCCATTTGTGTAAGGTTTTAGAAATCGTTTTGCGAATTTTTCGTTTTTAGGTAAAATAAATTGTATTTTCCGTAAAACCTAGAAGCGATCTTTTTGCAGTATAGAATTCACTGCACCTAGTTTAGCTAGAATATTGCTAGTTTGTGGGTTTTTGTAAGCCACTTGTAATTTTGGTGCATTTTAATATTTTTCCCTAATTAAAATATTATTTAGGGTTGTTAATTATGCACTTAATTAGTGGTAATTACATTTTTTTCTTGGGTTAATTAATGCTAATGTGAATCTATGCTAAGTTAATCACTAGATTAGCACTAATCCATCTTTGAAAATATCCTAGGAAAATATATAGATATTTGTAAATTAAAATGGAAATTTTAAAGAAAATAATTAAAGAATACATAAAGCTTTTTGTTTTATTATGCAATTATTTTTATTTTCTTCTAACAATTTCCACACAAATCCACAAACTTCCACCTTTTTCCCTTGGCCGAAACCTTCATGCTTGCTGCCCTTGTGCTTCCTCACTCCATTTTCATCATTTCAAGCCAAAATAAATCATCAAAAATCCTAATTAAATCATACAAACTCAAATATAATCCAAATCCTTCATTCTTCTTCACTTAAGCAAGCTTGGATCTTCTTTAAAGACATCATTTTGGAGGCAAAGATGATGAGTTTTGTTGCTTGATTTTGATCTTTTGTGGAGGTATAAATCCAAACCCTAAACTCTAATTGTTGCTTAATACTTCAAAACTAGCTTAATTAGATGTTAATTTAAAGCTTTAATATGCATGTTTTGAAATTCAAGATAGGTTTTTTGTAATCAAATTAGGGTTTTGTTTAGTGAAAAGTTTAATTAATGAGTTAAGACTTGAAGAAAACTAAATCTAGTTGCTAGTTTATTAAATGATATTTTTTCCAAATTGTAATTAAGCTAATTAGCAAACTAAGTTTTTACTAAATCCTAATTAGGTGAGATTAAAATTATAGTATTGGTGTGTATGGTTTAATCTGGCTATATTGTGATGTTTATAAATTCTAGTTTTGGTAAAAACTTGTAGTTTGGTGCTAAAATGATATATGTTGCTTACTAGATTTCGGTAAGTTTAGGCATGAGTTTCTTTCGACGTTGCGACGTTATTTATATTGATTCCACGCTATATCTTGTGTTGTGAATGCGCGATCGGTA
Source organism: Agapanthus africanus (assembly GCA_030015575.1). NCBI lineage: Eukaryota > Viridiplantae > Streptophyta > Magnoliopsida > Asparagales > Amaryllidaceae > Agapanthus > Agapanthus africanus. The sequence continues at coordinate 192,581,770 of CM057339.1, read as the reverse complement.
TGATCAGGGTCTAGGCTTGGTAGTTGTGTCGCTTTGCGTTCCTAGCTAGGGTTGTGCCGATATCGTTCGTATTTTTGTGTAGCTTTTGCTCTTGAGTTGGTTTCGTAGTGTCGCTACGCGCGTTAGCCACTTGACGAACACTTGAGAGTATGTTTGGAGTTGGTGCGTCGGTCAAACGTAGTTTGTACGTGTTATTGGTCGATTGCTAATGTACACTTGTTATATTGTTATATGCTTTCAGGATCGGAGGCGGGGAGTTCGGGCGCTGCGAAGAAGGAAAAGCGAGTGGTTTGCTTTACATAGCCATGATTGTAGTGAGTAAATTTAACATCTACAGGGGAATCGCCCGCATGGCGATATGCGTCTGGGCTAGATTAAATGATATGACTATTAGTTAGATGTATATGGATATTGATTATGCATGTGTACCTTTATTGCATATCTTATTTCCTATTGTGTATGGACTTAGTATTAATGAGACACAACACCATTATTGACGGTTCATGTTTCACGAGCACTAATTGTATGCTGCACACACACCGTCGATAATTGCTATGACACGCACAACACCTATACATATATGATATTGTATTGCTTAGGGACATTGAGATATGATCATTATTTTCCTTCGTGCATATGACATATATCATACCTGTATACCTACATGCTTACACATATGCCTCGACATGCTTACATACTAGTTACCCATATACCTATATGGTATTGTACCATTAGTGATAGGTATATACACATATGAGACATAGCTACATGTACATCTTGCATATATGCTTACACATATACCTAGAGGGTATTACATCATTATGGATTGGTAGATACACATATCTTGCTATGCCAACATGGTTACGCATACCTGGCTATAGCTACATGTTCACCTTTATTTAATATTGTATGGACTTGGAGAAATTAGGAACCGCATGATATATATATTAACTTATTGCAGTTAAATAGCGCTTTTTCCTTTATATGCTCATATTACTGTTTCATGTTGCATATATTACATTCATGGATTTCATATGATGTTCTCTGATATTTTTACTCCTAAGTATATCTAACAGTGGAATGGGACGTTGTTATATATGCATATATATATATATATATATATATATATATATATATATATATATATATATATATATATATATATTAGTAGAGTGGGACGCTAATATATATGTATTGATTCATGCAGTTATACTTATTCATTACTTAATGTTTTCTGGATTTGAGGACCATGGTTGTTTCATGAAATTACGCATTATTTGAAAAACCCGGTTTCTCTTGATATGATATTTCAGCTTCCACCATGAGATTTCTCGGTTCTGAGCTTATATATTCCCCATGCGAGGAGGTGTCGTGGGCCGTGTGCGGGTATATGGTGGAACCCGGTTGGTTACCCGGGACAAGAAGATCGACGGTACATACCGATGAGCCTGTCTGGGGGCGTGTGCCAACCGGTGATAGTATTTGAACTCGACGGATATCCGGGGGATACCGATCGAGGTTATGTACGCACATGCCCTTGTCGATTGCGGGTGGTGGACACTCAGGTTCCATAGGATGTACGTACATGACATAGGAGGGCCAGTCCCAGGTGACGGCGTCTCAGAGAAGAGTATTTATGTGTCGATGCTAGACACTTATTTTCATGATGTTTTTGGGTGTAGATATTGGACACTCAGGTTTCATGAGATATACTCGATATTGGATACTGGTTATATGAGATTTACTCGATATTGGATACTGGATATATGTGATTTACTTGATATTGAACTCTCAGGATATATGAGTTTACAGGATATGAGGGCCAATTTAGGGGCTGATTTGAGGAAATTTGGGATTTAGATTGTCTTGATGGACTTTGGTCCTGCCATATGGTCAGGATTCCGTGAGGATGACATGTTTTATCGCATACTCCGCATTTACTTTATATGCATTGCTTTATGTATTAGTTGTACCTGATAGAGTACCTTTCATGACTGTTGCATATAAATATTGCCATTTATTGCTTCATGTATTAGTTGTACCTGATAGAGTACATTTCATGACTGCTGCATACATATGGCCATTTATTGCTATCAGCTTGCATGTATTAGATTCGCTCTGTACGTGCATACTTGAAATTACCTGTATATGTTATTTACTATTCACAAGTTGGCAACTCACCCCTGTTGTGCCACAGGGTTTGCAGGTTGTTCATCAGAGTAGTCAAGGCAGGGCTTCTACCTATCCTATCATCTTTTGCAGCGGATACCGTTTCGGCTGACTGCGTGCAGTTTTGCTATAGGTGGGTTTTGCGGTTATCCGATGATGCTCTTTGTATATCTTTATACCTTGTACTCTCCATCTACCATTTTCATGTATTGACTTAGAGACTTGATGTGAGGACGATATTGTATATTTTTTTGGTGACTTGGAGGTCTTTTATACAGTTTTATTTATATCGTCTTTTATTTCTTCGCTAAAGCGTCGTATATCTGTTGTGGTGGTTGTTTTCCGCCGTTGGGCGTGGATTTGCTCCCATTTGGGGATGCTTTACTTATATTTATGTTGTACCCATTTTTGGGGTTAGTTTTTACAAAAGAGGTGTTGCCAAAATTTTTAAGAAAGTAAAGTTGGACTTTAAAGAATTTGTACTTGAGATTTTCAAAAGTTTTAACAATGTTCTTATCACTTACTACTTTTGATGGTTTAGATTGCTAGGTTTTCGGCTTACTTAAATTACGTTACTCCTGTAGATGTTGTGTAGTTTAAGGGCCGCCACGTGCCAAATTTCGGGTCGTGACAATTTGGCACGATTGGGGATCATAGGTCTTTTGACAACTAGTATGAGTTCGCCTTGGCGGAAAGCTCTCAGCCTAGTTATTCTTTCATATGAACGCGCCATCCTTGCTTTATAAGCTTCAAGGTTTTGCTGCGCCATGAGACGAGTTTCATCGAGGGCGTCGAGCTCCTCAAGCCAAAGATGAGCATTCTCTTTATCCGTTAGCTCGTAATGAACCGCCACTCGTAGAGAGGGTAGCTCTATCTCGAGGGGGAGTACCACTTCCGTGCCGAATACCAATGCATAAGGCGTTGTATTCGTAGGCGTTTTGAACGTAGTTCGATACGCCCAGAGAGCTTCATGCAGTCTCTCGTGCTAGTCCTTTTTATTTTTAGACACCATCTTCTTTATGATCTTTGTCAAGGTTTTGTTGAACATCTCAGCTAGACCGTTAGCTCGGGGATTATAGACCGAAGAGTATCTCCAGTCCATATTAAGCTGTTGTGCGAAGTGGCTAATTCTGTGACTTCTGTAGGCCAGCCCGTTGTCGAAGATAATCCGTCGCAGAGGGCCGAACCGATAGATGACGTGTGTCTTGAAGAAATGGAGAATATTCTCCGTCTTCACCTCTCTTAGCGGTAGTGCTTCTGTCCACTTAGAGAAGTAATCAGTTGTCGCCAATATGAACCGATGTCCTCTGGATGACGCGGGTTCGATGGGCCCAATTATGTCGGTTCCCCACATTACGAACGGCCAGCTAGCCACTGTTGGGTGTAGCGGGTTTGGATGTTGGTGAATGAAGTCTCCATGAATTTGGCACGAGTGGCACTGTTTCTCTTATTCGAGGCAGTCTTGAATCAACGCGGGCCAATAGTAGCCCATTCTTTTAATCTTCAGCTTCATCTTTGGCCCGGCTTGATGAGAACCGCAGAGTCCGTCGTGAGTTTCTTGGATGACTCTTCTTGCTTCTTCAGGTCCCAGGCATCTCAGCCACAGAGAGTCGAATGACCTCTTATATAGAGTATCATTGACGAAGGCAAAAGACAGAGCTCTTTTCATGAGCTGATGTCTTGAGGATGCATCTTCCGGTGTTTGACAGGATTTGAAGTAGTCTATAAAGACTTCTCTCCAATCTTTAGCCTTTTCTCGGTCCTCTATTTGTAGGGCTCTTAGCTTGGTCACTTCCTTTTATTCAGACGATTCCGAAGATGCTTCTGCTAGTGCAAGAACCTGACGGCTTTATACAATGATCCTTACATCATCGAGGTTTTCGTCAGCCACTTCTTTAGCGAGTTTGGCGAATGCGTCCGCTTTGCTATTTTCTGCGTGAGTTATGCTTTCCAGAATGTAGGAAGGAATTTGTGTCAGCAGTTTCTGTACTCTTTCGCCGTAATTTACCAATTCTGGTTTGCATGTCTGATAGTTACCATTTACTTGGCTAACGACCAGCTGGGAGTCTCCATATATAAGGAGATTTTCGATCCCCATGTCAACAGCGATCTCAAGACCTGCTATCAAAGCCTCATATTTCGCTTCGTTGTTTGTTCTTGGCTTCGTTAAGGAAAAGGCAAAGCGCATTATCCCTCCTTGTGGAGTCACGAAGATGAGGCCTACCCCAGATTTGATTATGGGGAAGCAGTGCTTTCGCTTCTTCATAGAAGATGCCCCATCGAAATAGAGTTCCCATCGGGTATCACTCCCTCCTCTCTCCCCATCGATCGTTTCAAACGTGTGCTCGTCTGAAAATTCGCAATTTAGGGGTGAATCGGCAGGTATCGGATGCTCAGCGAGGAAGTCAGCGATGGCCTGGCCTTTCACTGCCTTAAGAGGTCGGTCTGTTATTGAGAATTCCATTAAGAGTAGGGCCTATTTAGAGAGTCGTCCCGTTAGCATGGCTCTTGACATTAAATATTTGACAGGATCCGCTTTTAATATGAGATGGACCTCATGCGTCAAACTATAATGCCGAAGCTTCGTTATAGCGAAGATTAACGCCGGGCAGTGTTTTTCGATAGGGGGTAGTTATTCTCTGCCCCCAGGAGAACTTGAATCAAATAGTAGAGGGCTCTCTCCTTTCCTTGGTCATTCTCTTATTCCCATAACGTGCCTAAAAAACCTTTAAGGGCTTGTTGTGTACAGGATGAGGGGCTTTCCCTTGACCGGGGCGGTCAGTACCGGTGGATTCTGCAGGTATTGCTTGATTTCATCCCGTGTACTTTGGCGTTTCTGATCCCAGATGAACGGGGTCCCCTTCTTCATTAGATAGTTGTAGGGACGACACTTTTCCGGAGAGGTTGACTTAGAGTTTAACACTTGTTTAGGCATCAATATCGCTACAACTGGGATATTGCCAGGAGCGACTCATCATTTGCCCCAGTCGATTTGGACAAAGGTAGCTTAGTAGACAGGGTTAGGATCTTGTCGACTAAGGTTTTTTTGACTTTACGAGCCGTAAGGGTCTCATAGAGGTATTTCTCCCTACGAGTCATGAGGATCTCACAGGTGTATGTTCTCCATAAAAGTCATGAGGACTCCTAAGTGGTGTTTTCTCTTATAAGTCGCAAGGATCTTATAAGTGTGTTTTCTCCTTATAAGTCGAAAGGACCTACAAGTGTTATTCACCATATAGGGACATTTCTTGCCATTTGCAGCACTTGGCAAAGAAATATTTATTCGTGCCCCTGGATTGTATACAAGGGTTAATATGGACCGCCTGTAGGGCAATTTGAGAGATATGACGGCTTAAGAACAGGTCTAGATCCCTGTAATTTAAGGCTTTTGAATCCTATGAGCCGTGAGGGTCTCACAGGGGGATTCTCCTCACGAGTCGTGAGGATCTCGTAAGTGTATTTAATAAGGTTGCGCCCTTCCGGGTTTTCACAAACTCGCTGGTAGCCCTGCTGTTTTTACTCACGGCGCCCTTTCAGGTTTTCATCCGTGCCCAATTTGCTTGTGGACATACCGTTTTTTTTCCTTTTTTCCCTTTTTTTGAGCGGGGAATTCCACTAGATTGTAGGACCTATTTGTAGGTCCCTTAATATCCTTGCTGTCTTTTGAGAAGAAAGGATCATTCTACATAGAGATTCTTCCGTCAGTGAGGAATATGCCCCCTGTGTATATCTTGGGGGGGAACGAATACCCACGCCGTCGCTATTTTGGCGACAGGTTACTTCAGAGCCGCTTATTTTGTTGAGCGTAGGCGACAAACGCCATCTTGCCTCCGCTTTTCACTCATCATCATCGGATGAGAAAGTGTCTTGACCCATTTGATCCAATCGAGCCATTTTATCCATGAGTTCTTGGAAGGTTGTCAGCTTGAAAAGGGCCGTAAATGGGAACACCTTTTGAATTTGGGTCAAGGGTGGCTATGAACATTCCCACAGCTGCAGCTTCGTCAATACGTTGCTCGCATTTTGACCAGAGATTTCGCCATCGGGTAACATATAGAAACCAGGTCTCTTTCGGTCTAACCCTTTCATTGACCAATGTTGTTACAGTAGTACGTTTATTCACACTAGCGAATTTCTGGCAGAAAATCTTCTCCATCTTATCGAAGGTATTCACGGAGTCATTCGGGAATTCCGCATGCCATTCGAAAGCAATGCCCGCCAGACAGCTAACGAACTGTCAGAGAAGAAGTATATCGTTCTCTTTAGTGTTACCGCACATGGATTTAAATCGCACGATGTGCTGGTAAGGATTCTCGGTTCCTTTGTATATGTGGAGTCAGAAGTATGTATTTTGGCGGGTACTGTATTTGATCATAGTACGCCGGATACGGTCGACCAGTCTTGATTGGCCTATTTGATGCTTCACCGGCATAGTGAGTTTTGACTTGATGAGCAATATATGTCTCCAGCTTTTCTTTTAGGAATCATTTCCTCCTCAGCCGTTGATGAGGTTTGCAGAGAATTTGAAATGTCATCCTTATCTTTAAGACCGACTACCGGTGGTTCATTTGTCAGTGGTTCCGATTGAACCATCGTTCCGAACATTTCTGCCGCTTCTTCATTTTCTTTTTGAGAGTGTGATTTAGGAAATCAATATCCAACTCGTGATATGTTCTTTCTCCAGGTGCATCTTCAGGATTTGCCTTAGACGATGGATTAGCGAGTGATGCCGCCTGAGCAAGTATCTCCTGCAGCTTTTCACGTTGCAGTTGAACTTTTGTCAGGGGCCGAGCTTGAGGTCGGTGACTAGTAGAAACCCGAACTTCGCCTTTGGAATTCACCATATAGACTATGTGAACTACCATGCCCCCAGGCTTGGGGTGTTTGGAGTTTTGGCCTTTGGAGTTTGCTTCGGGAACTTGAGCTTTATTGGGCCTTTCTTTTTTGTGAAAAAGCCGCTTTGGTTTTGGGAGGAACCGCTGTATCAGGATCCGTCTTGGGATGAGTCCCCTTCACCTGCTTCCGCACCTTATATATAGATGAGGAAAGTTGTTTTAGGGAGCGTGTTTCTGCTTTCGTGGGATCTCCATAGGCTGCGGAGATTCCTTCAATATTGCGGTGGGAGAATTTTGTCTGACCCTTCGCAACAGTTTGAAATCGTTCCCGATTGGAACAACAATATTCACCACTGGGGTTGAAACATGACCATATGGAGAACTGCCCCCAGCTCATTCTGTATTATGCTGATATCGACGTTGACCATTTCTTACGGCCGGGATTTGATTAGCCTCAGGATTTTGCCGAGCTTGCCCCATGTTTCCTTTGAGATTTTGAATATTCTGCCCCCTGCATCGACCTTGGTCCTCGGCAGGTGTCGGTTGTTTGAGGACTGATTCCGTCAGCAAAGCTGCATCTTGGGGAGCCAGCCTATGGAAAACAGACTTCTTCTAGGGTTCCTCCCTCTGCGTTGAGGAGACAAGGATGGGAGGTGGGAGTATCGACCTAAATCAAAGCCCGTTGATTTCTTGAAGAGCTGGATTGCAGAGATTTAAGACTGCAAGTGACCCATACTTGACTCCACCAGATATGACAAAGCCTGAGTTGCTAGGGTAGAATCAAAAGCCATTCTTCATAAAGACAAAACACCGGTTTCAGTATTCCATCACCTAAGGTCAACCACAAACATATATACCGCGATTATTTGATCGAGGAAAAACACGACACACGAAGTGTGGAGTGGAAAGAAGAAAAGGTCCCACCGGGCTTGCCAGAATCTGTTTACCGTCGAAAACGGAAGACGGGACCGCGTAGGACGTCTTGTCGAAATTTAGGGGCAGATGATATTTGGTTTTATCTTTCTACCTCTCCGAAGATGCCAAGTTGATTTATGGATCCATGCATCGAAGGTTTAAACAGATGCGGCCGTTGTAGCAGATTTCGTCAGATTCCTCCTCATTGGTGAGAGGTTTTTGATTGTGGGGATGCTCTTCCCTGCAGACGCAATCCCCTGCAGTTAATTACGTTACCGCATAGCGATAGCCACTTTCTCCTTCTCCAGATGTTCACTTCGTGTCGTGTGTGTTTGTTTTATTTTTGGTTGCTCATGGATTGTATACGGGGACTAATTTATGTTGTCGCCCATAGGCGGGGATTAGTCCAAATCCGTATTTTCTTAGATTTGGATTTGATTGATTTAAGGCTCGTTAACCTCGTTTGAGATTAAGATCAACTTGAATGCTTGTTAAGGACACGTTAGTCTGATTTTAGACTAAGGTCTACTTAACGAGGGTTTAGGATCATTTTTGATCCAATGAAAGAGCAATTGGGCTCTATCATTTTAGTTTAGGGACGTTACGGTCCGTAGTTTAAGGACATCATAGTCCATGAAGTTTAAGGACGTCATAGTCCGTAGAGTTTAGTTTAGGGACGTTGCGGTCTATAGGGTTTAGTTTAAAGACGTTACGGTCATAGGGTTTAGTTTAAAGGCGTTACAGTCAAGGAATTTAGTTTAAGGACATTAAGGTCCATAGTTTAAGGACATCATAGTCTGTGGAGTTTCTAATTGTCGGGACCCGCCACCTCTCTGAAGACGTTGAAGAATTACAACGACGCATATCAGAGGTGTGAAGAGATGTACACTTGAACCAATGTTGTTTGGAAGATCTGTAGTTAGGTTTGGGACTAAGACGAATTAAAGTGATTGTGGGCACATGGGCTTGGTTGATCTGAATTAGGGACTTGTGGCCAATTTGGGCTCGGTCTACTCAGTTTTGAATAAAATGTTGAACATTTGTTTGGGCTCAGTCCCTTTTTGTTCAACAATACTGAGCATTGATTTGGGTTCTGACACCCCTCTTTCTTTTGTTTTTTATTGAGTGTTGAACATTCTTTATGGCGCTGAACTCTATTTACAGAGCGCCCTTTATTTCATCAGCGCCCACGTGAGGGACATGTAGAGCGCTTGGCGCCAAACCTGGAGCGCTTGGCGCTGAGCGCCACACCTGGAGCGCTTGGCGCTGAGCGCCAAATTTGGAGCGCTTGGCGCTGAACGCTAAACTTGGAAAGCTAAGCGCCTCTTATAAAATAGCGCCCACGTGAGGAGCACGTGGAGAGCTCGGCGCTGAGCACCAGGCTACTGAGTGCCAAGCACTCTTTATTTTGCAGCGCTTGGTGCTAGGTTTTTTTCTTTCTGTGCTATATTCTGCAAAATTCAATTCTTTGTTCTTCCCCAGATCTTAAATCCCTAAGAACAAATTCATTCCCGTAAGAGTTAAATTCTTATTTGGGGAAGACTTGTCTCATGGATCTCAGATCCGAGGAAATAACTATGTTCTTTTTATGGGGGTTAAACCCTTGCGGATGAGATGTTCTAATCTCTATTTTATTTACCTTGAAGAAAATTCTTCTTCTTAAAGCTTGCTCTTTTCTTTGAGATCGAAGTTTATGGGGGGGTTCTTTTGTACAAGACTTGAAGTCTTGGGTCCTTTATATAGGGGAGGCTGATTTGTTGAACAGTTAAGGAAATCTCTCATTGAGAGATCTCTGATGATTTGGGGATGTTTCCCACCGTTGGATCTTTGATCCAAGGGCTTCTGTTTTATAGAAGTCATTTTTCTTGTTTTTAACAAGATTGGAAAAATATTTTCCCATGCAGAACTTATTCTGTATCTTGGTGATTTTTTAATCACCATTGGATCTTTGATCCAACGGTGCTCTGATTTACAGAGCATAATCTTTCTTGTTTAGAAAGATTTGAGGTGATTTTACTCAATCAGAATTTAATTCTGTATTTTGGTGATTTTTAATCACCATTGGATCATTGATCCAAGGGTAGATGACTTTTAGTTCTGGAGCTGGCGCTCTCGCGCTTTGCACGTAAAGCGCTGCCTCAGAGTCTTTAACTCCTAGCGCGGGCGCTTTTAGCGCGGGCGCTTTTAGCGCCGGCGCTCTCGTGCTTGGCACGTGAGGCGCTTCTTCAGAGTCTTTGACTCATGGCGCTGGCGCTCTCGTGCTTTGCACGTGAGGCGCTGCCTCAGAGTTTTTGACTCTTGGCGCTGGTGCTCTTATGCTTTGCACGTGAGGCGCTTCCTCAGTTCAAATTTCAAATTTTGAACAGAGCCCTGCTCTTCTTATTGAGGGGAAACAATCACTAACACCATTTTAAAAACAAAACAAACTAAAAAATTCAAAAATTTCAAAAACCAACAAAAATTAACTTTCCTAGCTTTTTGCTCTCTGGATTTTTGACCTGCTAATACTCTGGGACTAAATAAAAAAGTTAAACAATACCATTGAGACACCAGTAGAACACTGAGATATCTGTAGAAATTTGGAGCCCAATTCCACAAGAAAACGGCGAGAACCCCATAAATCCCACCGCCGCCGGATTTTTCACCTCTTTTTGCTCCAATTTTTTTTCCCACTCCAGTGTTCTATTATTATCCCAATTTTATTGTTTGATTTTTATAATTTTGAGTGTGCAGGAGTTTGGGCATTCATATCGATTTTTCGTAATAAAAATCCATTTTTCCGACATTTGTAGATTTTGACGGATTTGCGAACTGCGATCGTGTGGAGCAAAATGTACATTCTAAGTTAAGGTGATTATGAAGTATAGTGCCAAAGATCCAGGAAGTTTGACTCGTGCAAGCGAGCTTTTCAAGCTAACCGGATTCACTTCAACGGGGGTTTCTTAACCCAAAAATTTATCGGTACGTATTTTTCTAACACCTTCTTCTCAAATCCGACGCATCCAATATACTATCTTTGCAGGATTTTTTGCAAGTTCGTTGTCAAAAACTATAAATTGACTAACCCGTATTTGTTGCAGTGCCATGCTTAACGTAAAAACGATTGTTTTACGTTTTGAATTTTTTTCATTGATTTGCGCATTGCATCCATTAATACGGACTTAAAGGCAAGCGAACCTCACAACATAAGGTAAAGTATTTCATCACCTTTTCCATGGCCCAAAAATCACGAAACTGAGCATAAAGTTTACCCATACAAATTTTAAAAGAAACTAGACTTTAAGCCTTTAAGGACTTCGAGCTCACTAGGACAAGTTAACTGTGTTTAGAACATCGCTTAATGGTATATCGTTCACGGGGTGTCTAGGAAAGTGTTCACGGTGAAACTGCCAAAAGAGAAAGGGTTATCTAATTAAGGACCTTCGCGAAAGCGTTGGAAAACCTCCCCTTATCTCTGCACTTACATGACCTCGTGATCAGTATATCTTAAGTCCGTTTCTCGACACAGTTTTACTTCGACAATCAAGTTCTTGAGCAGGTCTAGTTGACCGAGGTGAAGCCTAGACCAATTAGATGTGTGGTATTGTGTCGTGATTGTTTTTTTTTTTTATCTTTTTGTGTGTATATTCCATACTTTTGTTGATAACTAACATATAAAATTAAAAAAAATAATAAAAAAACACATTCTTTTTCATCTCCTTTTTCTTCTTCTCTTCATATCATGGGTACCCCCACATAGAGCAACTCTTGCCGAACTATGGTACCCACAACCAGGCATTATTTCCTATGGTTCTTTCTTTGGTCAAACTTCAAACGACCCCTCCATGCCCAAAATTTCTTTGAAAGATCGAATAGACGCATCTAGGACAAACAACTGGACTCCGCAATCCACTCTGTATCAACCGTTTCAACCTCCCCAACCTTCTTACGTTGATACCCCTTTCTAGAGTCATGTTGCAACTCCGAAACCCATGTCCATCACTGACCGAATTGAACAATCTCGTAGCCGATCTTTCACTCCTTTCACCACTTCCAATTCTTTTGATCAACAATTCCAATCACCTTCTTATCATCATGTTGATCTTATTCATGTCCAACCATTCGATTCCAACCAATCCTACCCGACTTTTACACCCTCACTAGACATGTCTTCTGACCAGCCATTTGGGAGTTTCACCTATCCAGAAAACTTTGAATCTTTTACTGAAACCCCTTCACAACCCATGTCTAGTCTGGAACAGTCATTGGAAGACTTTTGGGCAGCGTCATACCAACAGATGATGAATTTGAATGCGTCCATGGCCGCCCTCATACAACCTAACGAACCGGCAGCTAGTTTCTAACTACCTCCAAATTTTTCAATGTATGATGAGGCGATAGGAAAGTTTGAGAATTTGAGTGGTGTGAGTGAGCGGTACATCCTTCCAAATCAAATCTACCCATTGCAAATTTAATTCCACAACTCCGGTTTTGAAAGTCTATCGAGTGTCCCAAAGGAATCACAAATTGAAGATAGAATGTTTGATGAGTTGTGCGACTTTGTAGTGTTTGATTTACCCGATTGTGAAGGGTCCATTCCAAGTAAAACCAATCCTAATCATTTTGCTCTCAACACCTCCACTATAGAACTTGAATTGATTAAAATCCATGCTTTTGATGAGGTGTCTGAGAAATTTGATTTTCACTTGATTGAGAATATCGACGCTGGGAATATTTTGGATGATGAACCCGCGGTTTTGGATGAGTTTTTCTCACCAATTCATCATGTCCTTTCACTTCCATGTGGACATCATTCAGAGTCATTAACCGTTTTTCTCGAACTTCATATGCGTCTAGATATTGATGATAAATGCATGGATGTGTTAATTTTTGAGGAGAATATTGGTAGAATTTTTTAGGATGAACCTGTTTTACTTGATGAGTTGGATTTTCCAGTTCATCCTATCCCATTCATTAATTGTGCACACCCTCCTGAATCTTTAACCAATACCATTCCTCGATCACTCCCCTCCATCCTTTCCATCATTTCCACCTCTCAAGACACCGTATCACTTTCATTTCCTATGTCTGGTTTACTAAGTTCGGTCTATCCATGTTTTCTCACGAATCTTGAGGGGTTTGACTCCATTTCTCGACGGGTTAATAGATTAGTACAATCGCTTTTTATATATCGGTCATTACAAATTGTACTAATTTATTCACTCCATTTCTACCCTAAAGTTCGTATTTCATTTCTTTCTCCCCTTCACCATTCTTCTCCTCTACTGAGACTGTATCCCGCTTACATCCTCATACGATCTCGCGTACTCTCCATTTCTGTCCTCTCCGCATTCTTTCACCAACTTGCACCCTATCGTGATAAAATTTTTGAATGGTTGGTGCTAACTTTTGGCCTGTGTAAGGCTTTGTATAAATTAAAACTATTCTCCCCCCTAACTCTAAACATTAATGCTTAAATAATGGCAATACTGTTTCACTTAAGTTTGGGGGGATCTTTTTGTGTATATATTTTTGGTTTGGTTTTTGTTTTGTATAAAATAAAATATAAAAAAAACAGGGGAGTGCCGACAATTTTGACCCTTTCAGTATAGCCTAACGGTGAGGGCACTGTCAAATTTAAGTTTGGGGTGTGCTCGGTAAGCTTTCTACCTTTGCATTCATGTGTATATTTTACATTTGCATACTTTTTTTAAAAACCCATAAAAATCGAAAAAATTTACAAAATATAAAAACTTTGTTGTCAAGTAGCTAAAGGGTAACTTAGTTTTTTATTCCGACAGTTTAGTTGATACGTTAGAAATAACTAAATCCTAGGCTTAGGAATTGAAAACCCTAAAAATAACCCTCCTTCTGTTAACCTTGGTAATTATACAGCCTTGCAGTTTTTTTTTTATAGAAGTAAGTAATTCTGAGTTCAGTTCTTGAGTTAAGTCGAGATGAATGGAAAGTATTGAAAGCTTTACTGAAGGATAAGTCTGAAAAATAGTTTCTATTCTTGAGTCCAAACTTAGAAAGTATATACTCTACAAACTGCACATACACGCACCTTGAAACTTGGGATAGTAGAAGATATCTAGAAATACTCTTGCCTGAAAACCTAGTATGAAAGAAAAAAACGGTATTTAAAGCTAACCACCAAAAGAGCATCATTGAAAAATATATCCGGTCTTGAAAAAGAAAAATAAAGAAAAGAAAAATAAATAAATAAAGTCAAGACCTGAAAACTTCTATTTACGCTTTAAGCTCACACACTCAGTAATCGGCTTTTAGTGCCTCAAGAAGCATTAATAGTCGCATGAAAGGTGGGTGAGCAAAACCGACCATCATTAACGAAAAGAAATAGTATTAGGTGTTAGGGTAAGGATACTATAGCTTGAATTGAATTTTTAAGTGTAAGGGTGAAATCTTACATACACGTAGGGGTATACAATCGATGTTTAGAGGAAAGATAGGAATAAAGAATAAGACTTATATTTTCCGTAAAGATGATAAAAATCCCTGATTGGAGACCGCACTTTAGAAGGAAAACTCAAGAGAAACCGAGATCTTTCTAAACTGTAAAAACGTATAGGATCTGAGGTTGAATAAATAGGAGGTTTGAAATATAAGGGTTGGATATTTCAAATTTAGGATGATAGAATTTCTAACCTAGATACTAAACTGTAGGAGGGGAATCGACGTTAACTTGTGAAACTAGCTTGACGGGATTTTAGGGGGTGTAATCCGCTGAAAACCCTCAAGAGACAACACTCCTCCTACTAGGGACACCTAAAGGTTTAACGACTTGTTGCACGAGCTCAGTGCAATCGCTTTCCCTGCGAAAGTGAAGTTAGGATTTTTTGTTTTGCTCGGGACGAACAAAAGATAAGTTTGGGGGTATTTGGTTATCACGGAAAACTGCATTTCAATACCACTCATTCATTATCTGTTTTGTTATAGATCGGTACTATTAACCAGTGTCTGCTCAGTAAATATAGATTACAGGTATCCGTGACACAATACTGGAAACACACTCAAAATCACGGATATAACGTTTTTGAGCTGACACTGCAACCGGGACTGCAAACTGATCAATATCTAAAGAGTTATTTTGCAACAAATAAAGTGTACACAATTTTGGTCCAACACATAACAAGTTTGCACTACCTCTTTGATGACTTGGGCTTAGGTGGTGGCTGCCATGGCACATGGTGGGCACAAATGGGGGACAAGAATGTTAAATGCAAAAAGATGTGATGTGATATAAAGCTACATGTTTTCCTCCAAATCCCTGAGTACAACCCAGGCTTCTACAAAGAAATCAAGCGGCACCAGTGGAGTTGTCGAGAGAACACAACATCACACAACAAGCACGAGCCAATTTGCTGAGATATAGACCGGTGAGATCCCCATAAACCTCGGCCCCACCGGTTTGTGTTGCCCAAATAGCCCCATTTTTCTGTTGTCTTTCCCTTGCTGTCACTTCATCTTATTTTTATTACTTGTTTAATCTTATTTTGTGCCTATAAAAGCCAGATCAGTGAGCAAGGGAAGGGGGTCATACTTTGTATGCTTTTTGGTCCATTACTTTGGATATACTTTGAGAAAAAGTTTTCTTTTTTGTTTCTTTTTCATTTTTGCTCTTGTACATAGCTAGTTTGACTTGAGTTCTTTGTCTTCTCTTGATCTTGCAACCTCTTTATTGAGCTTGCATGTTTAAGTTTTGGTTATTGAACTCAAGCTTTGTATCACTTGAAAATTAATAAAGCTTTCATTTGTGTTCTTGGGTTCTTAGTATTCCTCTTGCTTTACTTACTTGCTATTTTCATTCTTGCCATTTACTTACTAGCTTGTTGTATTATTCTTTTCTTTTCTTTTTGTTGTTTTTATGGTTTGTGAATATTGGTGTTGTTAGGAAAAAGAATGGTTGTGTAAGTTAAGGTTTTCCTCTCTCATTTCTTTTGCCCAATATTTTCCAATTGAACTCCGCCCAAATCTTACGCAAGCGCTCTGTTAGGCATCTTACCCTACCAAGATATCGATGACCCCTAATCGTGAACGGTTGCGTTCGGATTGGCCGGAGGTGAAAGTTAAGTGGTAAGAACGGACGGACAAGGGTCAATAAGCCGGATTTCACTAATTCCGTGCTTAAGCACCCTAATCCACGTTGTTGCCGATTTCTCTAGCTTCAATGGTCAAGCTCGGCTCAAAAGATTGAGTATGGAATCCACTAACTTACACTAACCTATCTATTTCTAACAACTTATACCTTTGCATATATACACTTAGGTTAGAATCAAACAATTCTGAACCTCGATCTAACCCGTCATAACAAGAACGTAAAATGCACAGTCTCCCTGCGGACGACCTGTACTCATCGCGGCTAGCTACACGCAACGCCGTTCTGATTGCGGTTAACTTTAGAACTTAAAACATGACGCGTGCGAGCACGCTGTTTATC
Organism: Agapanthus africanus; assembly: GCA_030015575.1. NCBI lineage: Eukaryota > Viridiplantae > Streptophyta > Magnoliopsida > Asparagales > Amaryllidaceae > Agapanthus > Agapanthus africanus. The sequence goes on along the minus strand of CM057339.1, from coordinate 192,565,411 downwards.
ATCCATCACTAACCAGTTCGAGCCTGATATTGCGAGAATCGCTGTTGAATATTGGGTGCCTCCTATCGAAATCCTTTCATGTCGGCGAATATATTGGATGATTCATTCTTCCATCTTAGCTTATAGGAGCACGGTGATACCAAATCATTGCCTCCGTTGTCTTCTTACACCTGAATATCCTCTGCAGTATCTGTGTTATGGGAAAGTATTGTACTACCATGACAGGTATATATTCCTTCTTATTAGAAAATTACGGCTTATACCTGTCCTCTCCGCAGGTAGGATACTCTTTCAAATCTGAATTCTCTTTCCGGTACAATACACAATCTTCAGAATATGCATGAATCTTCTCATAGTTTAGACCCAAATTAGACGTCATCTTCTCGGCTTCGCACCAGCTCTCAGGAACATTTGTCACGACCCGAGAATGCACGTGACCGGCACAAGAATCACGTGAAATCTGATGGACCCCACCATAACCCAAGTAAGCCAAAACCAGGAATCTAAACCATATATAAGAGAAATAGCTAATATAATATAATAAAATGAAGGTGAAGTTTTAAGAAAAGTTTTATATAAAAAAAATTAATGCTTGTTTTGCAAAGAAGTTTGAAAAACGAATTGCACCTACTTTGTAAATTTCGAATAAAAATCCTGTACAATAATAAAATATAAAGCATCCTTACACGGAATCTAGCTCGATGCCCCACACGGCGGAGACCAAACCTCACTAAAATATATGATGCCAAAAGGCAAAGAACAATAAGCGAAAAGCAAATATCACTATATATACAAAAAGTCAAACCTACTCCACACGAGTTCAACTACAACAACAATACAACATCTAAGCACTCGGTCCAATACACTAGACTTGGTTGATGGAGTACTTCATATACAAAAATAGATACAAGGCAAATGCCAAACCGAATTCTAACCCACCTAGCCCAAAAGAGAAATGCAACTATGCCCACAAGAAAGGAAATGTGCCAATGAAGGCTGCTACTGGTCCAAGCGGCCAAACCTGCAAGAACTATGGCACAACAAGGGTAAGTTGCCAGCTCGTGAGTAGAATTCGCATAACAATATAGAAATTGCATGCATAAACAGTGAAATAACTAACTCATGGGTAATCATGTACTACTTATATACCGCTATCCTAGCATGTGTAGTATACTAATATATGTGGTTATCCTGGCATCATAAAATAAATCTATACCTCGTCTGAAACAGGCATAGAAAAACCACAATAGCATATGAAAGCATGCGAGTCACGAATGTAATATGCATATCTTAAACTTGAATTTAAGCGCAATAAAACGATAACAATAATCATTCGTGAACAACTTAACTATATATATATATATATATATATATATATATATATATATATATATATAATAGTGTACAATCAATATCATTTCTTTTCAATATCATCAAATAACCCCGGTCGGTATCCTCCGTGTCATGCCCCGCTTTCCAAAAGACAGTGATGGCACGTGACTAGTCCTGCGATGTATTTATTTAGAGAAAGTCATTTCCTGCAATAAATACACTAAGTGTTTATAAGCAACATAAAGTAACAAGAATAAACAAAAGAATAAAATCCAACTTTGATTTATTACATTCAAGACTCATAGTTGACAAAATATCTGAATACGAGAAACGATAACATGATAAGCCTTAACAAAGAGGCATACAAAAATAAGCTAAAATGAAATGAAAATCTGAATAGAACTAGACGTCCAGTTATGATGCGAACTGGTTGTACTTTTCTTCGACCGCTTCTATCTCCTCAAGCTCAAAGCCACCTGTCGAACATTCCAAAGATAGAAAGAAGTGGATGGAATGCCCGTCAGCAAACTAGCGCTCGGTAAGTCCCTAAAAGAATAAGTGTAGATATGATAATGACAAGTGTATAAAATAAGAACTACTTATAATGTCGGGCGCACTCCGTACGTCCGCGGATCGGAAGCGGAACTGAACGGATAACAAAAAATCCATAGGAGCGCGATCGACCGTACGCCAAAAATCTTCCAAACACTAAAACCGGCAAATATAAAAGAGTATAAGAAAGAGTAGAGAGGATACTACAACCTTTGTAGCGTATTCCGCTGATCCTAGAAGATCCCTTCTAGACTTCATAAGCTCCCGGAAGCATAGGAACGCCGACCGCTTCGCCGTAGAGGATCCGTGTTGAAAACGGGCTGTCCGAACTCCAACCCCATCACCGTGCGGAGAAATTTCCTCCAAAGGATTTCTAAGTGTAGAGGAGGCGATGTGAATAACGGGTAGTCTCTCATTTTCTCACTCCCTCACCATGGAAACAATTTACATTAACCTAAAGAGCAAAATCTCTTGAAAAAGGAAGAAGATGAAGAAATTAGATGGCTTGAAGAAAATGAATTAATTCTCTCATCCTTTTTTTCCACTCTCTCTCTCTCTCATGTGTGTGTCACACACACACAAGAGAGAGGGTGGGCCCTACCATTAATTAAGTATAATAAATAAATAACACACACACACACATTAATATATATATATATATATATATATATATATATATATATATATATATATATATATATAAAGATATACATTTGCATACATACATACATATGTATGTTTATTTACATATAATATAAAATGGTGAGAATTAATATATATATTAAATAAGTATAAGTGCATGTATCCTATACACGTACACATCATGTATCACATACATGAAATGCCATCAATATTTTCTCAATATCATATACTTTAGAGAGTGCATGTATCTGTTGGTTCCTAATGCTCTCGTCACTAATCCGCGGCCAATGCAGAATCCAAAAACAAAAATTTTGAACGCACTAGAAACTAAACCCTAAGAATTTACACCAAACACTTAAAATAGAAAAACAACAAGATAGAAATCACAACTTTTGTGGCATCTTCATTTACTCCAATTGGGTTGGACTTTAGCATGCTCTCAAGAGCTTAAGATCGCACTTGCAAGTCAGTCCTCATTTGCCGAAGATAGTCCATCCGAGAGAACCGATCCAAGCTCAAACTTCACCTAGTGAAGCAACCGATACTCCAAGCTCGCTAGGAATGGAAAGTGGGGATGTAGGAATATTCCACTCAAATCTAAAGCTCAAGAGAGAAAGTAAAGAAGGAGGAGGAGGTGAAGAAATTTGGCTATGAGAAAGTGTAGAAAAAACATGAGAGAATAATCATCAAGAATAATAGAATGGCTTCATATTTTTCATAACCATCCAAATAAAAAATCTCACAATATTTTGTAATAAACTAATGAAGCCCATTCCTCTCTACCTGAATTCAACCATACTCAATGTCACCTCACCCTCTACCTCATTTTATGAATATTCACAAATGAGGTGTCTATCTTCTAGAACAAATTCCGTATAAATACGGAATACAACCCGATATACGTATCGAAATACATATACGCGTATCTGTATAAAAACACGAATAGCTAAGAGAGAAAATGAATAGTGAACAATAATACTAGAATACATATACTAAAAATATATATATAAATTATTAAATCAAAACCTGATTTAATAATCCAGCTTAATCCTAAGCCGCTGGTATTATCAACCGTCCGATTAAAATCCGTGTAGCCTATACACATATTTAATCGGACACCTATATGTACCAACATACACCATCTACATTATATCGCCTGAACCGGGAAAACCCACTGTGTGGGACTCTAAAAACTCGTCAATACGTTGGCAGTGGGTTTAACCACAAGCATGTCAGCGGCACTACCTATACATGACGGCTATCCATGTATTGAGCGAAAGGAAGGCCGACGAGCAAACCTATCCGTACCCCTACTGTGCCTATCTATGACAATCTCCATACAGTCCGGTCTATTCATCTAAGAGTATCGCATATCGGGTCTAAGGGGTGGATAAAATCAGACCCCTTAATAATGCGATAAGTCATATCGGTGTGAAGCCCATCACCCACCGAGAAACTACTAATCTAAATCAGTAAATCTCGTCCACCGTATCCAAGAATTTCTAGTGATGGCCACCCATGCACAGCATGACATCTACCCTAAATACCGGGAGAGACAAATCCCTGACGATCCGCTCACTGCCTCCATGTGGTTCAGGACTGTACCCAACTAAAACCTGTTTGCACGACTCCTTTGAGCTGTGGTAGAGTAGTAATCAAAGCATAGCGGGAACTCACATGAGACAAATGACGATCTCAGGTCGACAGACTAACCTGTACTCATGTCACCTGAGAACTGCTATCGGACAATAGGTATAATACCATTTAATATGTTCCCGGCGAGTCCATCCAGTGTAACTTATAACCTAATGTGCATCTGTATACCATCTTTGGTGACTAACTGACACCAATGGCTATGAGACCGACTATCACCTCTTGTCGAGGTCAAGAAACATATACACTAGTCTACTCTATAATATTGATGCCCAGTCTCGATATTCTCATATGACTGGGGACATTTAAGGATTTTCTTATAGACTATCCAATTCTCATAAGTGTGATCGCTACAATAACCCTTGTAGTCAAGAAAGAATCCTATGGGCTCAATCAACCTGTAATAGTGATCTATAATACCACATAATATATGTACATGATGATAAAGATGAACCGGATAGCATACTATCATCTCGAGTAAGACTGTTCTACTCGTATAGGTCCTCCCTCAATCATCATAATCGACTGCCTGCGATTACAATAATTGCCTTAAGGGCACTATAGCCAACAATCTCCTACTTGCATTTAAGGCTAATTATTGCGGTGTCGCATACTCACAGCCCATGTGCTACCGATCACCCAACTTCTCTATTAATCAGTTTTTCGAAGCATGTTTGCGAAACATTCGCATTCGAGAAATAGCCTCACTGAGTGGATCCTCTCCAATGTTTCTATCTTTATCTCTCTATATCTCAACTTTGGGGAGAACGGCTATCTCCTAAAATGAGCAATACATGTCTTAGAACTTGTCTGGATATCTGATGGGACCTTGTTCATAACATGAACACCAAATCCAACAAGCTTCTTAGAATGTATCCATTTGCTGATGTAATCAGCACCCAGTGATATGACCACCTCCGTATCCTACATGGAAACCTATCCAATACACTACATCTCAAAAGAGGGAAAACTATTAACTCTGACATCCACTCTTTCATCCATGTCACTTTGAAAGCCTAAAACGATAACCGCCTCCCACAGGAGACTGCTGTTACCATATACCAGGAATATTCTCTTATGTTCATAACTGATTCCCTTTATTTCTCCAGGATTGGATTAATATTTGCTTACTACACCTGGTGCAAAAGCAATATCTGGTCTGGTACTTGATATAACATGAATGACTCAATTGCCTAAGCAAGTGATATGCCATTCATGCAATTCTCTCTCCTCATCAGTCTAGAAGACATCTCTTTAGAAAGCGTGACTCCATCACCTGCGGGTACACCAGCACGCGAGTATTCGTCCATTCTAAAACACTTTAGAATAGTGTCAAAGTACCCGAATTAGAATACTTTCCAAATCTAGATCTAAAACCATAGAGCTAATCACCAGGATCTCTGATATTTTGTCCAGATCATATGTGGAGAAACACATGTGACAACCACGGTATAACCGATTATAGTATAGGAACATCACTTCCTATCAGGAGCATGTCATCCAAATATCATAACATCACTCCTTACTACCTTCTTACCAGGTCTCTCTGTTATTCTGATGAAGTCAAACTCTATGACCATCACATCAAAAATATATGATTTATCTCCGCTATACTTGCTTTAGTCTATGAATAGACATAAGCTACTAACCCATAACGCTTCCGATGCTCCCACTGACTACATCAACCCTCTGGCAGAGTCATATACATGTGCACTTATAAAGATAATTTAGAACGACGTTATAGTCATCCACCTGCAAGATTCATTGTCTAGGACAACAGTAGTAGCAAGCTTGGGTCATCAAAACCTCTCTGTCACCGTCTTTGAGGAAACCGAAGTACCTCTTGAGTGGCTGAGGTTACCCACCAAATCTGCGGAGTGGCTAATGGATTGTCGAATATAATTGAATCCTTAAGTTCTACCAAATTTTTAGTGACCGTTTGTGGATCTGGAATCACTTCCACTTCTACCATACTCCCACTAATGTTTTCTAAAAGGAATTCATTTTACTAAAAGGGTGGCGATTCAAGAACAATATAAGTATTGATCCTACAAATGGTAGAATGTTAACCCTCGACAAAGCCCGTGATAACCCACAAAATGCCATTACCGAAACGTGCCTTGAATTTATGCGGATTCTGGTTTTAAGTATAATCTAGACAACTCCATATACCTTAAATCGTTAAGATATTAATTCATTTTATATCCAATATAGAAACAAACACATTAATTAAATTGGAACCAGATTCAAAAATCCTGCAGCTGTTTCCAACATATATCGACTAAATGGAAGAAGGACAAGCAGCATTACTCATCAAGGAGCGCACCCACGGGTGAGTAACCTGAAAGAGAAGCAAGTTCTCAAATATATTACTTACAACGGAATACCAATCATAAGTATCTATATTTTTGATCACCTTGAAGAGTCCTGATACTTGCAACGTATGGTTCTCTACTTTATTCTTATACTTATAACTTCTCAAAATTTGGACCTTGTATTTCAACGAAATGTGAGTTTAAAAAAAAGAGAAGTCATTAGTAAACGGAATATAGTACGAGTACCAACCCCTTGTCCTAATGGACATCAGACAATATAAAATATTTTTTATAAGTCCTCTGAGTTTAATAACTCAAACCCTGTACGTCGTAAGTTGAAAACTGTGTTATGGTTAAGAAGAATTACACCGTTATTGAATGCACCTTACCTAATCATCAACTGATAAAGGTAAATATCATAAACATAATTTCAAAAAGTTATATCTCACTTTATAAAATAAACGTACAGATATATCAGTTTGAAATTGGTGCATAATAACGGATATTAAAACCAAAAATTTGTTGTTATGCAAAGCCTAGGTGATTTCCTCAAATATCACCAATTACAAAGAATTTTTATATTGAGGATTTAATCACCCAATTCCCAATATTTTACTCCCACTCAGCATCTGTAATGCCATACAGATGTGTGAATAAAGTCTGGTAAATACATACCCTGGAGTCAGAATCTAATTAGGAAAGCAGTTTTTAATTAACACCGCACAGTAAAACTGAAACATGAAAATGTTTCGAGGGGTGGCCGGGTATTCCAAGTAATGCCACTTCCACTATCCATATTCATGACAGTAGTCGCAATTTTCGTTGCCCACACTTCAATCCCTTTATATGTCTTTATTTCTTATTTTCTGTAGACCATACTTAGGCTAATTGGTTTTCTTCTTCCCTACCTTTCGACATCTGCCTAAGATTTGGAAGAAAACTATGCAATAAGCGTAATAGGTGTACTCTCCTAATACTAGGAGCCCTCGCAACCTGAGAGAAGATAAAGAGAAAAGACAACCTAATAATCTTATTCAATTTCTCCATAACCTAAATCCATTCTCGAACTGAAACAAGTTTCTTGTTCGTATGTAACTATACGATGGAATACCCAAGTAATATTGATCTTTATAGTAATATGGAGTGTTCTGGAGAAATGCAAAGGGGAAGTAGGAGTGGCAGGGATATATGCGACTTTTGTCGTGAATCATCACAATCCAAAAGCCAAAGTGTGTAAGAAAGTTCGGTTAACTTGGTTCATGAATTTTAGTTTAGGTAAGTAATGATCGCAAACCACACAGAGAGAAAAAACACTCAGCGTGCATTCTAACCTAAATTAGATTAGTTAATCACTTTATCTAATCAGGATGGTTCCCACTATTTTCTCGAATTCTCCTTCAAACCCTAAAAGAAGAACTAGTCGGGATCATATACACCTTACAATTTCGCTAACCGTTTAGCCAGGCTAGTGTTGGTACTCCGAGGGAGGTCCCTCGTGCTTTCGCATGGACCCAATTAAATAACCTCGTTTCTACAGAGACGTAATCTCGTTAACACTTTCTAAACACCTAATAGGTTAGCTAATTATGAAGTAATAATCTCCCAAAGAGTAATGCCTACCATTAGTGGGAATCGAGACTCAACTATCATTGTGTGATAACTTTGACACAAACCGACCAAAATTACCAAACTCTGGAAGGTATGCGCAAACTTGGCAAATTTCCCTTATATTTAAAACTCCCAATATGGTTTTTGTCCCAAGCAGCTTATGACCTTAACTTAGTCACCAAAACATAAGTCGAAAGTCAAATTCATCCCGTCATTATCTTGATTACACTAAACCCACTCGCACGATCCTTAACTTAGTCAATAAGGTCGTACGACAGTCCTAATTAATCGCATCACTATGCACAAAAAATTACCTCTTAGCTACCATACACTACGTCTTAACTTAGTCAACAAACGTAGCACGAATACTAAGTAATACTAATCTGAAATGATGGAGGGCTACAGCTAGTTTTTGGCGAAAAAACCTTTAACGTAATGAACTTGATATCGTTGAAAGAACTCGAGCAGTTTAGAAAAGGAGTGCCGCATTTTTAAAATGAATGGTTTTGTAGAAAACCGATGGTTTTAAAGAAAACCGAGTAGTTTATAGTCATGTAAACTTTTGCCAAAGAGATCACTTCATGTGAAAGGATCAAGGCTCTTTCCTCATCGAATGAGGTGCAGGATATTCCTAACTGAATACCTCGATGCAAAGTAATAGGAAATGCCTATGGTTTTCAAAAATTGGTTCCAACAACATCATTTAGGTTTGTTTTCCTCGCATTAATCAGAATTAATGCAGTCCCATCACTTAAACATATCATTCCAGAAAGAAACGAAAATAGGCACGTACATATATTCCATCCACATTCACCACAGGGTCTCGGGACTTCACCGTAAGGTTACTTAACTTACAGCAAGGAGGGGAAAGGACTAGCGCGGATGCAAAACGTATATAGCGTTTACTATATATATAAATATATATATATATATAATATACAAACATTTGTCTCACGCATGATAACAAGTAGCATCACAGAAGTATCACAGCAGAAGCAAACACAGTATGGATATGCGGATAATCTAGGAAAAGTACATTTCAATTGAGCCAAATACAAATTCAATTTTCTTTATCATGTGGATAGCCCGTAGTATCAGATCCTAGACCCCTACGAGTGCGGAAAGCCCTCCGCCAATCCCAGAAATGAGGCAACCCTAATTAACGAAGTGAGTGGGTCACCCAGCACTTCCAAGATCTGGTGAGTTGGGCACCCCTCCGCGGGTTAACCTATTCCCCCTACGAGTGCGGCAAATAGCCTACCAATTCTAGAGTAAGGCACCTCGGTCCCAACGCCATGAAACCGGCTACTCGAGAACTCCGCCATGGGGTAATCCTAGTACATGTAATGAAAACCTGAATATACAACGATGACTACGTCCGCAATAAGGACGCGCCGCAAAGAATAATACAAGCCATGATGATGGCAGTCCACATGTCAGACGCTTGTCATGAAATATGAATATACATTACATCACAGAGAATACCATAACTGCTAAGTAATATCCATCATAGAACATGCAAACTTGCGAGCATCAATTCTGTAACCCCGTAAAATTGATACATATAGAAATTAGATGAAGTTTTATGTAACACCCTAGTGCTATTATACGATATTTATTTTGGGCATTCCAGATCTTGCGACGGTTTTCTTGTTTACTATTGTTTTTGGGTGCGAATAATGCTTTTCGTATCTATGGTTAGTATCCAACCATACCCGCATGCTTGAAACCCATTATGGTTCAAGATTACATCATAGTTTTGTTAGTACAGAGGATCCGTGCATATCTAGGTTATATATACATGTATAAGGTAATTTTGTTAGTGATATATGCCCTAGAGGCCATTATTGTATATTACTTAATGGGAGCTTGGGATATACACGGATATAGTAACAGTCTTGCTCGAAATGGTAGTATGCTACCTGGTTTGTTTCTACCTCAATATGTGTATGTGTTTTCTTAGCATATCGCTTATACATATTGGTAGAGCCCTTAGGATCTTTGATTGATTACCAGAGTTGTGATAACAGTCACACTAGTGGGGGCTGGGTAGTCTATAAGCACATCCTATATAGGTCCCTAGTCGTAGGATTATCGAGACAGGGCATCGATACTCCAGAGTATACTAGTGTATACGCTTCTCATCCCAGCAGGGGAAATGGTCTGTCCCACAGCTATTAGTACGTAGTACTGGGGATAGTATGCAGGTGCTCATTAAGTTATGAGTATACTGGATAGGACTCGTCGGGAACTGTTGGTGGATATTATAACTATCGTCGGGTAGCAGTTCCCAGGTGACATGAGTACAGCCTAATCCGTCGACTTGACACTGCTACTTCACCTCGAATGTTTTCCTACAGTACTTTGATTACTACCCAACCACGGCTCAAAGGAGTCGTGCAAACATGTAGTAGTTGGGTGTTGTCCCGAAGCACTTGGAGGCAGTGGCGGTTAGATAGGATTCGTCTCTCCTGGTATTGGGGGTTAATATCGCGCTGTGTTCGGAAGGCCATTACACAAATTCCTTAGCCAAAGCAAGCGATATTTACTGGTAGGTATTTCAGAAGTTTCTCAGGGTTTTTTTTGGATACTCTCCGATATGACTTATTGCGCTATTAGGGGTCTGACGATTACCGCCCCCTAGGCCCGATATGCGATACTCTTAGACGAACAGACCGGACTGTACAGAGATTGTCACATACAGGCTCAGTAGGAGTTTGGATGAGTTAGCTCATCGGCCTTCTTATCGACACATACCTGGACATCCATTACGTGTAGCTAGTACCGCTTGCGGCTTATGGTTAAACCCACTGCCAGCGTAGTGTCGAGTCTTTAGAGTCCCACATAGAGAGTTTTCCTGCGCCGAGAAAAAGGCGTAGAGGCTGTATGGTTTTTATGGCAGGGCTTCAATCATGTACGTGCACTTGTGCACGTATGATGATCGGATGGATAATACTAGTGGGGTTTGGTTTAAGCCGGATCCTAGTATTATATTGATGGATTGTTTCGTCTCTTAGTATTCGTTTCCTTCGAAATACGGATGCGGGTATGTATATACGGATAAGGAGCATTCTCGTAATTCCTCGGGATTGGCTTCTAGAAGGGATACACCTATTAGGGTTTTATTCTTTTTGGATTAAACAAAATGGGTGGAGGAAATGAGGTAGATTTGACCATTGAACCTAGCATGGCTACTTGGTGACTCATGGTTATGAGTCACCACAAGATATTTGTGAAGGTTTGAAGATATTTTATTGTGATATTTATCTCATAAAATATCTAATATTCTTGATTCTATCTCAAGAGGGCAGCCAAGCTCAAGTCCTATGTTCACAACTTCTCTCTCATTTCCTCAAGCCTCTTCTTCTTCCTCATAACCCTAGAACTCTCATGAGTTGAGAAACCTAGAATTCTAAGAGACAAAGCACTCCATCTCCTCACTCTACACCCTCTAGTACTTCTAGTTTAGCGAACTAGAAGCTGTAGTTACCTCGTATTTGAGCTAAGAGCTCGGACTATAGACTCTCGGGTGGATCATCTTTGACTCGAAGAGGCCGTCGAAGTTGCTTCGATCCGTTTTGATCCTCGGAGCCTACAATGATGAGGAGGATAGAGAGAAGACCCAAAGGACACGATACTACGAGGTATAACATTCATCCGAGTAGTTAAACCTCAAGTAGTTTGTTAGCTATGGTTTATGTTCGATCCTTGGTTCTAGTCGGTGTTGCGAAGCCCGTAAAAATCATTTATTACAATTTCCGCCTCCCAGCGAACACGTGGGGTGTGCGACATCGACTTACAGTGGTGTCAGAGCCTCTCATAAGCCTTAGATAGCTTGTAGCGACGTTAGAAATCCACCGTTTTTGTCGCGCAAAAACTGCCGATAAAAACAGTTTCCAAAAATGATGTTTTGAGATGTTTGCACACCCCGTGGGCTCACGGTTTGAACTGAGAAGCCGTGGGGTGCTGAATGGGTACCTTGGGGAACCCACAGGGGGACCGAATGGCTGGGCCCACTCCCCAAGACCACCACAATGTGGTCTTGGTGGTGGGGACCCGAAACTGCCCCACCTTAGGCAGTTTCGGGTCTGCCTCACCCCCTGGTCACCTCGTGGTGGACTCGGGGATGGGGTACCCTCTATAGGCCTCCTAATTCGAAGTTAATTTCATGCTCTAATTCTCCATGAAGGTTCGGGCGCGTTTCGTTTTGATTCGGACTTCCGAATTGGCTTAAAACCATCGTTTTTGGAATTTTAGCTCACTGGATTTTCAAGTTTAAGAAAATTAGTTAAGTTTGCTAATTGCGTGCGGAATTCTAATGTCGCGGTTACTTAACAAGGTTTGTGATGTGTACATGTGTTTTGAAACGACGACTAATTGCTATACGTCGATTAGTCGGGGTTGCACATATCTGTGATGTTGTTATGTTGGTTTGTGTATATGAACTTGTTGGATCATCGTGGATGAATAGCCGGGGATGTGAGATGACAGTTTTCATTGTTTCATTCGATGTAAATTTTTAAAGTGATATAATATTAATTTTTCGGGGCACATCCTGGTTGACGTTCTAGCCACCGTTGTATTATTTCTTTTATTGTTTTTGCTCCTAGGATAGACCGAGGGTGGGGTGCAAAACTACCAGGTACTTTGGAGTGCCGAGTGGCCTACTCACTTTGCTGAGAGAGGTCGCTTCACTTCGGGTATTTGGCGGGTAGTTTGCCTCACCCGTAGGGGTCTAGAGTGGGGTTTGGCTATTCATCACGACCGTGGAATCCGTCTTATGTTACAGGCTTAAACGAAACGCGAAATTCCTAGTATATCCAATATGTTCATCTGTGATCTAGAATGCCTTTTATTGCATCAGACGAATGGTTATTATATATATTATATAATAGACATTGCTTACGTTTTGCATCCGCGCTATTCTAGCTCCGGCTCTGGCGTTAGTTAAGTAACCTAACGGTGTTAGACGGGGCCCAGTGGCGAATGCGGATGGCATAAGTGGACGTGGTATTTTCGTCTTTTTCTGTGATGATAGTTGTAAATGATGGCACTGCATTACATTAATGCAAAGCAAATAAACCAAAGCCGAATCGTTGGAACAAATTTTAAAAACCACTCGGTTATTTTAAAACAGGAGACTTTTAAATGTGGAGCTTAAACCACTCCTTTTAAAAGCTATCAGGTTCCTTCGATTATATCAAGTTCACTACGCTCACGGTTTCACTAAAACAATTCGTAGCCCTCTGTCATTTCATATGAATATTCAGTAGTATTCAAGCTATATTTGTTGGCCTTCGTCAAGGTATAGTGATTGGTAGCTGCTGGGTATTCATATGTAGCATAGATAGATACGTTGGTTTGGGACAGTCATATTACTTTGTTGGCATTCGTCAAGGGTATATACGGGTGGGTTCAAATTAACCTAGACAATGATGGATAGAACTTGACATGCGACTTATGATTTGTTGGCCTTCATCAAGGTCATAAGAGCATGGGGCAAAAATCCACATCGGGAGTTTCTAAGGAAACTGAAACTTGCTAGTGCTGCATACCATTTGGAGTGTGATAATATTGGTAGGATTCCTTCAGGATTATCTCACAATGATATTTGGATCCCGATCCTACTGTGAGTATCCGCTACTCCTCGGGAGATTCTTCACTTGACGATCAATGCTATAAACCAAGTGGGTGCCTATAACAGTGTTAGCGGGACTACGCCTCTAGGGAAAGAGGTTATTTAATTAAAGAACTTCACGAAAGCGTCATAAAACCTCCCTCGAAGTACCGAAACTAGCCTGGCTGAACGGTTAAGCAAGTATTGTACGGTGAGATTAATCCTGACTAATTCTTCTTTTATGGTTTGAGAAAGGGTTCGAGAAACAGTGGGAGCCATCCTGTTTAGATAAATTAAAAACCAATCTAAACTTGCAAGAGCATCATGCTGAGTATGTTCATCTCTCTCTCCTAATTGCAGCGACGAGGCGACCAGATTAGGTTACAGATAGATAATAAAATGACTGAGTTATACTATAGTGATTGGCAAAGGTTTGTCCAGATGTCAATTAGCTATGACAAGCTAGACCACCTCATTACTACTCAAAGCCCCCGCCTTCCCAGGTCCATTTTCCACCGTCGCGGATGTTGATATCCGTAAGACAAGAGGAAAAGTCTGTGTGAATGCCAAATGCCTCGTGTTGTACTAAGTAGATGGTGTATACCAAAGGCAGCATGAGAAGATGGACTTAATTTCCATCTTCCTCCATAACAAAGATTTATATGGAGAGCAGTCTCATATCGCAAGATATGAGACCTCAAAAGAATTGCTTTAAGCGAGGTTGGCTGTCGGGTCATCTGTAGAGGACCACGTCCCTACAATGATCAGCTGTATTAGACAGCTCACAGACCTGGATACCATGTTGGAGAACGAGTCATGTACTAACTTGATTCTACAGTCCCTACCTTCTACTTACACCCAGAGGAAGAAAGTTATACTTCCAGTTGAGGCCACCCTGAAGAAAACCAGTGAGACACCCGCTCTGCTTATTGGGGAATCTTCCTCTTCTGGATCTAAGGCAGATGCCAAGGATGAGAAGAAGAAGACCTCCACAAAGCTGATAGGCGGTGTCGGAAAGGTAGAAGAAAAGGGAAGGGAAAAAGTATCGGGGTTAACAGTAGGGAAGGAGGGATGTTCCTATTGTTACGGGAAAGGGCATTGGCAGAAGGGATGGAGGGCTTGGAAAGCCAGAATCTAGGATCCGAAGCACGTTGTGGCTTCGACTTCGGGTGTGTTTGTGATTGAAAACAGTTTGTCAATTAATTCTACTTCATGGGTACAAGGTACTGGATCAGGATCTCATATATGTAATTCATTACAGGCTTTGAGAAACCGTAGAGTTATCAGGGCAGGTGATATGACTCTCAGGGTTGCTAACGGAATGAGCGTGGACGCTGTATCCGTAGGGTATATCACCTAGAATTTACAAGTAGGCATATATTGATTCTACATAACTGTTTGTGTGTACCTAGTCTAGTTTGTAAGTGATGTGGTCTACATCCACCTAAATCAAAGTTTGATTGGGTCGGGTACACTAGAGGACAGTATATATGTGTTAAATCAAGCTCGGGTTTTTAATGTCCAGAACACACTTAAAAGAAAGGCTCCAGAATTAAATAAAACATTCTTATGGCATTGTAGACATGGTCACATCAATGAAAGTTTTCGAAGTTATATAGAGAGGGATATTTGGATCTGTTCGAATATCAGTCTTATGCAACTTGTCAATCTTGTCTCACAGGAAAGATGACAAAGACTCCGTTCACTGGATACGGAGTAAGAGCGAGCGAGCTCTTGGGACTCATACACAATGACGTGTGTAGTCCAATATCTACAGATGCACGAAGTGGTTATTCCTATTTCATTACTTTTACAGATAATTTCTCTAGGTTAGAACATGTCTTCTTGTGAACGCATAAATCCGAACCCTTTGAAAAATTCCAGGAATATAAGAATGAAGTGGAAAAACAAACAGACACAAGTATCAAGACACTGAGATCTGATCGATATGGTGAATACTTAATTGTCGAGTTCCTGGATTACTTACGAGAGAATGAAATTCTCTCTCGGCTTATTTCTCCATACACATCACAACACAACGGTGTATAGGAAAGGGGAACAGACCCTATTGGATATTGTTTGTTCTATAATGAGTAACGCTGAGTTGCCGCGATCTTTCTGAAGTTATGCACTAGAATCAGCTAAATAAGGTTTCTACCAAGACTGTGCCTACCACACCATATATATGGATGTCCAGGTTTTGTTGAAAAGCAGTATGCGGACAAGCTCGAGGCACGCTCAGTACTGTATAGGTTTGTGGGATACCCAAAGAACTCCAATGGGTATCTTTCCTATTACGCAGAGGAACAAAAGGTTTTTGTTCCTCGTCATGCCCACTTTTTAGAAAATCAATTTTATGTAAAAGGAAAGAGTGGAAGCGCAATAGAACTGGAAGAAATTCTAGAACCACAAACTATTACTAAAAGTATGGTAGAACCAGAGGTTTCAAAAGAACCGGACATCCCTGTGTCAATCCGCAGGACTAGTAGGCAGTCTCATCTGCTAGAGAGATACTACGGTTTTCTCATAGACGGGGATCGAAAGGATTGCATCATTGACAATGATGAGCCAACTAGCTTCCAGTAAGCCATTCAGAGCGGCGACTCGGTAAAATGGCTGCATGCAATGCCGACCAAAATGGAGTCCATATACACCAAAAAGTATGCACTTTGAACATTGCTCTAGTAGGGATAAAGCCCGTAGGCTGCAAATGGATCTTCAGAAAGAAAATTGGTGTAAATGGATAGGTTAAAACCTATAAGGCTAGACTTGTTGCAAAAGCTTTTCGTCAAAGACCTGGTTTAGACCATGATGAAACCTTTTCTTCAGTGACTATGCTCAAATCCATTCGGATCCTTCTTGTCATTGTTTCTTTCCAAGATTATGAGATTCGGCTGATGGCTGTAAAGTCAGCTTTTCTAAATGGTTATTTCCAAGAGTGCGTCTATATGGATCAGCCAGAGGGTTTCAATCAGAGTGGGAGCAGCGGAACAGTGTGCAAGTTGCTTAAGTCCATTTATGGACTAAAGCAGGCATCACGTGGAACAATTGTTTTTATTGAGACAGTCAAAGAATTCAACTTTATCAAAAATTCAGATGAACCATGTATTTATAGTAAGATTGTAGCAAGAACTGTGGAATTCTTCGTTGAGTATGTGGATGACATTCTCTTGATAAGAAATGCCATTCCTATGCTACAATTAGTCAAAAGATTCTTGTCACAGAGGTTCTCCTTGAAAGACCTGGGTGATACCAACTACATTCTGGGGATCCAGATCTATCGTGATAGATCAAAGAGGATGGTGGGACTTTCACAGTCAAGGTACAACAACACCATACTGAAAATATTTAGTATGGATGATTCTAAGCACGGTAGTCTACCGGCTTGTCACGGAATCACCCTCTCCAAAGAGATGTCTCTCAAGACATATTTGGAAAGGGCTCGCATCACATCTATACCCTACGCTTCTGCGGTAGGCTGTATAATGTATGCAATGTTGTGTACCAGACCAGAAGTTGCTTACGCACTCATCGTGGTAAGCCGGTATCAGTCAAACCCAGGGGAGATACACTGGATTGCAGTAAAGAACATTCTCAAGTACCTGAGAAAGACTAAGGAGATGTTCTTGGTGTATGGTGGAAAAGACCTCCAAATCGAGGCCTTTTCTGACTCCAGCTTCCAGAGTGATAAGAATGACTCCAAGTCTATGTTGGGTTATGGCTTTACCCTCAGTGCCGGGGTGGTCTGTTGGAAGAGCTCCAAGCAAGACACCGTTGTACACTCGATGATGGAAACGGAGTAGTTCGATGCATGAGACACCGCAAAAGAGGCAGTCTGGATATGAAAGTTCTTAACTGAACTCCAAGTGGTTCCTTCCATTGTTGGTCCAATACTTTAGTATTGTGACAATAACGGCGCTATAGCTTTAAGGAAGGAACCCAGGTCCCATAAGAGATCCAGACATATCTTGATGCGGTACCACCTGATCAGGGAGAACGTTGTTGGATATATATGCCCTAGAGGCCTACATTGTATAGGATGCTTGGGATATGTATGTACATGACAGTCTTGCTTGATATGATAGTACGCTATTTGGTTTGACTTTGTCTTAACGTATGATATATTTTACTTGGTATTTATATATATATATATGTTGATAAAGCCCATAGGGTGTTTGTCTGACTACCGGCGTTGTGATGGCAGTCGTACTAGTGGGAGCTGGATAGTCAATAGGCACACCCTTAGATGTCCCTGGTCACAGGAGTATCGAGATTGGGCATCGATACTCCGGAGTAGACTAGTGTATACATATCTAGACCCTGACGAGGGGCGATGGATTGGTCCCGCAACCATTGGTGGTGTTCACCTAAGATTGTATACAGATGCTCACTGGGTGTGAGTACACCGGACAGGACTCACCGAGAACTGACTGGATGGTATTATACCTAACGTCAGATAGCAGTTCTCAGGTGACATGTGTGCAGATAGTCCGTTGACTTAAGGTCATCATTTGTCTCGTGTGAGTTCCCACTGTGCTTTGATTATTACCCTACCACGGCTCAAAGGAGTCGTGCAAACAGGTTTCAGTTGGGCAAAGTCCCGAGCCACGTGGAGGCAGTGAGCGACTGTTAGGGATTCGTCTCTCCCGGTATAGGGAGTTGATATCGCACTGTGGTCGGTTGGTCATTACCATAAGTCCCTGGCCAGGGCTGATTGAGAATTACTGATAGGTTGATCAGTAGATTCTCGGATGGTGATAAAGCCATACCGACACGACTTGTATGGTTATTAGGGGTCTGACGTCCACCACCTCCCTAGACCGTACATGTGATACTCTCAGACGAACAGACCGGACTGCGCGGATATTGTCACAGACAGGCTCAGTAGGATTTCAGATGGGTTACCTCATCAGCTTTCTTATCGACAACTACCTGGGGACCATTACGTATAGCTAGTGCCGCTTGCGGTCTGTGGTTAAACCCACTGCCAGCGTAGTAGTCGAGTCTTTAGAGTCCCACACAGAGATTTCCCAAACCCAGGCGAAAAGATATAGAGGTCGTATGGTTTTACGACAAAGGTTCGGACGCATACGTGTTTGATCGCACGTACGACATTCGGACAGTTTTTACTAGCCGGCTTTGGTTTAAGCCAGATTCTAGTATCAGGTTATTGGATTTATACAGTCTAAAGTTTTTCCGTGTTTTCACGGATGAGAGGGGCGTTCTCGTAATTTTCCGAGAAGCTTCTAGAAGGATGTGACATAAAGAGAGAGGTGGCATTTTCATTTAATGATTAAGTGACTCATTGTGAGTGATTCATCATATCATTAATGCATCATTAATTGCTTAATGACTCACATGATGAATCACCCACTTGATTTAATGAAACATGATGAATATTCTCTTATTATTCATTTCTTTTAATTCATTATGTTTCATATATATCAAGTGAGAAGCTTTTTTCGTTATAATATATATCATTATCATCTTCTCACTCTCTCTCTTCAAGTTCTCTCTCCTTCACCAAACCCTAATCCTACCCTCATGAGTTGAGAACAAGGATTAGGAAAGACTAATTACTTCATAACCTATCTCTACATCACCTTAGCTACTCTATTTAGCAACTAGAGAAACTAAGTAACCTCAAGTTTAGAGGTTATAGCATGGATTAGGGTTCTCGGGTGGATCGTCTATCACGGGAGAAAGCCGAAGAGGACGTGGAGATCCAAAGAGGCCGTAGACAACATCAAGACGAAGGACTAGAACCGTTTGGTATAATCTCCTAGCATAGTAGTTTAAAACTCTATAGCTTTTGTTAAAACTTGTTTAGCAAACGATTCATACGGTTAATCGATGTTTGATCATAGAACTTGATTGTTATTCATATTTCCGCCTCCCCAAAAGTATTGGGGTGTTGAACATCGACTTACAGTGGTATCAGAGCCTAGCTAAACAAGATTTAACTTAATTGCAAATTTGTACAAATTTCGAACGGAAAAACGAAGCCGGAAAACCCTAAAAATATCAAGTTTCTGTCGAAATTTAAATGAAGTCCAAAAATTTTTCAGGGATGTTCAGAAAGCTTGTTATGACACCAGAAGAACACCCAAGAAATTTAGGGCCAAGACTCGACCAAACGACCGCGGTTCCGCGGCGGATCCCACCGATCCGCCGCGCTTCCGCGGCCGAGTTGCCGAGTCATGATCCCAATTTTCTTAGGTGGGTTCTCTGTTATATTTGGGATTTTCTGGAATATTTAATTTTTGCTCAGTTTTCAGTTTTACAGAGCAGTTTTTGGAGCAATATTAAAGATGTTTAATCGATCGAAATTGTACAGTATTTGCATATTGGATTATATCTGTGATTGATAAATGTGTTCGTAAACCTCCCCTAACTGCTAGTATGTCGGTTGGTAGGGGGTTGCACATTTCTGTAATGGTTTTATCTGTTTGTGCATATAAACTGTATTGGACTGTTGTGGTGATTAGCCGGGTTTTGTGATGGGTTTTTGTATTAATTCATTTGATGTAATTGTAACAAGTTGTAATATTATTTTGCGGGGCACATCCAGGATGCGGTTGTAGCCACCGTTGTATTATTTCTTTTTACTGTTTTTGCTCCTAGGACAGATCCAAGGTGGGGTACACAAACTGCCGGGCGGGTAGTTTGCCGTACCCGTAGGGATCTTGGGTGGGGTAACGGCTATTCATCACAACTGTGTAATCTGTCTTTTCTTGCAGGCTCAAAAGAAATACAGATTGCTTGCAAATCCAATATTGTTTATCTGTGTTCTGGAATGCCTATTATTGCGTCTGACGAATGTACAATATCTATATATGATAGCTATTTAGACGTCGCTTATGTTTTACACCCGCGCTAGCCCAACCCCCGCTCTGTCGTTAGTTAAGTAACCTAACGGGTGATGACGGGACCCCGTGGCGAATGCGGATGGCATAAGAAGACGTTGTATTTTCGTTGTTATCTGTAATGATAGGTTAATGATGGGACGCATTATTATTAATGCAAAGAAAATAAAACCTAAACTGAATCGTTGGAACAATTTCTAAAAACCACTCGGTTTTCTTGAAAAAGCAAATTTTAAATGCGGAGCTTAAACCACTCCTTTTAATAAAAGCTATCTTAGTTCCTTCGATCAAATCAAGTTCATTACGTTAACGGTTTTTTGCCAAAAACCAGCTGTAACCCTCTGTCGTTTCAGATAGACAGCACATCGTATTCATGCTATGCTTGTTGGCCTACGTCAAGGCATAGTGTATGGTAGCAGTGTGTGTGCCTATTTGTTGCATAGATAGATGCATTAGTTTAATACAGACGTACACCTTGTTGGCCTACGTCAAGGGCTTGTACGATGTATTTAAATTGATCAGGACAACGACGGGTAGAACTTGACTTGCGTCTTATGACTTGTTGGCCTACGTCAAGGTCTATAAGAGCTTGGGGTAAAAATCACATCGGGAGTTTCAAACATAAAGGAAACTTGCAGATTTAGCTTACCTTCTGGAGTGTGGTGACTAGAGTGGCTTCCATCTAGGGCATCATGCAATGATAGTTGGATCCCGATCCCACTGATGAGTAGGATTACTCTCGGGAATTTCTCTCACTTAACAATCAATGCTAGAAAGGTGTTAGAGGGGCTACGCCTCCAGGAAAAAGAGGTTCTTTAATTAAGGAACTTCGCGAAAGCGTTGGAAAACCTCCCTCGAAGTACCAACACCAGCCTGGCTAAAAGGTTAAGCAAGTATTGTGACGTGTGATTAAATCCTGACTAGTTCTTCTTTTAGGTTTTGAAGAAGGATTTGAGGAAACAGTGGGAGCCATCCTGTTTAGATAAATTAATAAACCAATCTAAACTTGCAAGAGCATATGCTGAGTGTTTTCTTTTCTCTCTCTCTGGCAGCTACCATGACTGGACTAAAACTATTACTTGAAAAGAATATACTAACCGGGCAGAACTATAAAGACTGGCTAAGAAACGTCAATATTGCGCTAACTTGTGACAAAGTTGCATATATTACCACTGCTGTTCCTCCCCTTATCCCAGGACCATATTCCTCAGTTGCGGACAAGGAAGTTCGTAAAACCTGGGATCTAGACTGTGAGAGAGCTAAGTGTATCGTGCTGGCGTCCATGAATAATGAACTCCAGAAACAGCACGAGAGTATGGATATTGCATCCATATTCCTCCATTGCAAGGAATTGTATGGTGAACACTCCCGTATCGCGAGGTACGAAACCTCAAGGAAACTCTTCCAGACGAGGTTAGCTCCAGGATCGCCTGTTGGAGAGCACGTCCTCAAAATGATCACCCTCATTGAGGAACTCGCAAACCTGGGATGCGTGCTAAAGAATGATTTGTACATCGACTTGATTTTGCAGTCCCTTCCCCACACCTTCTCTCAGTTCGTGCTGAACTTCAACATGCACGAAATGGAAGCGGATCTTCCAAAGCTCCTCAATATGTTGAGGGGAGCAGAGACCTCCTTGAAAAAGGAGAAGACCCCCGTTCTGTATGTTGGCCAATCATCTTCTTCTAAAACTAAAGCGAAAGCTAAAGGGAAGAAGAAGATGAAAGCCACCAAACCGAAGGGTGGGGTCAAGAAGGTGCAGGGAACGAACAAGGCAGGAAGGGTGAAGGCAGAAAAGAACGAGTGCTTCTATTGTCACAAGCAGGGGCACTGGAAGAAGGATTGTCAGGCCTTCAAAGCCAAGGGCATGAAGCAAGCAGTTGCTTCTACTTCAGGTGTGTTCGTAATCGAAAATTGTCTTTCAGTAAACTCTACTTCATGGGTACTTGATACCGGTTCTGGTTCTCACATCTGTAATTCTTTGCAGGATCTAAGAAATAGTAGAGTACTGGGGGCAGGTGATATGACTCTCCGGATGGGCAATGGAATGCATATAGATGCAGTTGCAATAGGGGAATATCACCTAGGGTTGAATAGTGGAAACATTTTGGTATTGTATAACTGTTTTTGTATTCCCAGTATGTTGTGTAATATTATATCAGTATCTTTATTGTCTAATAAAGGATATAATTTTGTGCTTGAAAGAAATGTCATGAACATTCTCCTAAATCAAGAACTGATTGGGTTTGGCACACTGGAAAACGGCATATACATACTTAATCAACCGCAAATTTTCAATATTCAAAACACGCGTAAAAGAAAGGCTCCAGATTCGAATCAAGCCTTCCTATGGCATTGTAGACTTGGTCATATAAATGAAACAAGGTTGACTAAGTTACATAAAGATGGATATCTAGATCCGTTTGAATATTCATCATATGCAACTTGTCAATCATGTATCAAAGGAAAAATGACCAAATCTCCGTTCACCGGACACGGAGAAAGAGCCACCGAACTCTTGGGACTAGTACACAGTGATGTATGTG
This sequence comes from Agapanthus africanus, assembly GCA_030015575.1. Lineage (NCBI taxonomy): Eukaryota > Viridiplantae > Streptophyta > Magnoliopsida > Asparagales > Amaryllidaceae > Agapanthus > Agapanthus africanus. The sequence goes on along the minus strand of CM057339.1, from coordinate 192,542,280 downwards.
GTCCGATGTCTATACATGCACGAAGTGGTCACTCCTACTTCATCACTTTTACTGATGACTTCTCTAGGTATGGACATGTGTTCTTAATAAAGCATAAATCCGAGGCTTTTGAGAAGTTTAAGGAGTATAAAAATGAAGTAGAGAAACAAACTGGTAAAAGCATCAAGACACTTCGATCTGATCGAGGTGGAGAATACTTAAGTACCAGTTTCCTTGAATACTTGAAAGCGAATGGAATTCTTTCTCAGCTTACTCCACCTTATACACCTCAGCATAATGGTGTATCAGAAAGAAGGAATCGCACGCTATTAGATATGGTGCGTTCAATGATGAGTAGTGCTGAGTTACCACTTTCCTTCTGGGGATTTGCTCTAGAATCAGCCGCATATCTATTAAATAGAGTTCCAACTAAGTCTGTACCTACCACTCCATATGAAATGTGGTGTGGGAAGAGACCATATCTCAAGTATATCAAGATATGGGGGTGTCCGGTATATGTTAAAAAGCATAATCCGGACAAGCTCGAGGCACGATCGGTTTTGTGCAAGTTTGTAGGATACCCCAAGCATTCAAGGGGGTACATGGTCTACCACACTGAAGAACAAAAGGTGTTTGTCGCTCGTCACATTGTCTTCTTAGAAAGCGAATTTCTTGCAAAAGAAATTAGTGGGAGCGCGGTAGAACTGGAAGAAATTCCAGAACCTCAAACTGTAACCGAAGACTTAGAAAAATCTCAGATTTCAATAGAACATGACGAACCAACGCCACTCCGCAGATCTAGTAGGCTTTCTCATCCTCCTGAAAGATACTATGGTTTTCTTCTTGATGGGCATCGAGAGGATTGCATCATCGATGATGATGAGCCTACTAGTTTTCAGCAGGCTATCACAAGTAGCGACTCAGTGAAGTGGCTGGATGCAATGAGATCCGAAATGGAATCCATCTATACCAATAAAGTATGGACTTTAGAAGTTGCTCCTCCTGGGGTAAAACCAGTTGGGTGCAAATGGATCTTCAAAAAGAAGATTGGTACATTTGGACAAGTGGAAACCTACAAAGCTAGACTAGTAGCAAAAGGTTTTCGTCAAAGACCAGGATTGGACTATGATGAAACCTTTTCACCAGTAGCTATGCTTAAATCCATTCGGATCATGCTTGCCATTGCTGCCTTCCATGACTATGAAATCTGGCAAATGGATGTAAAAACAACTTTTCTAAATGGACATCTAGAAGAAAGTGTTTACATGGATCAACCAGAAGGTTTCTTAGACAGTGGGAGCAGCGGAAGAGTGTGCAAATTGCTTAAATCCATTTATGGGTTAAAGCAAGCATCGCGAAGTTGGAACATCTGTTTTGATGAAACAGTCAAGGAATTTCACTTTATCAAAAATGCAGATGAACCATGTATTTATAGGAAGATTGTAGAAGGAGCAGTAGTCTTCCTCGTTTTATACGTCGACGACATACTACTAATAGGGAATGATATCCCTATACTACAATCAGTAAAGCTCTTCTTGTCACAGAAATTCTCTATGAAAGACTTGGGAGATGCATCATACATTCTGGGCATTAAGATCTATCGAGATAGATCTAATAGAATATTTGGACTTTCACAGTCCAGGTATATAGACACTATACTAAAGAGATTTAGTATGGAAGATTCCAAGCGCGGCAATATGCCCGCTTGTCACGGAATCACCCTCTCCAAAGACATGTCTCCAAAGACTGATGAAGAGAGGGCTCGCATGGGCATTATACCCTACGCTTCGGCGGTAGGATCAATAATGTATGCGATGTTATGTACCAGACCAGATGTAGCTTACGCACTTAGTGTGGTAAGCAGGTATCAATCGGACCCAGGTGAGAAACAATGGATAGCGGTAAAGAACATTCTCAAGTACCTGAGAAGGACTAAGGAGATGTTCTTGATTTACGGCAATAAGGACCTCCAGGTAGAGGCTTTTACCGACTCCGGCTTCCAAAGTGACAAGGATGATTCTAAATCTATTTCGGGTTTTGTGTTTACCCTCAATGGAGGGGTGGTAAGTTGGAAGAGTTCCAAACAAGATACCGTCACAGACTCAACTATGGAGGCTGAGTATATAGCTGCTAGTGAAGCCGCAAAAGAGGCTGTCTGGATAAGGAAGTTCATTTCTGAACTTCAGGTGGTTCCGTCCATTGCCAATCCAATACCTTTGTATTGCGATAACAATGGCGCTGTAGCTTTAGCGAAGGAACCAAGGTCCCATCAGAAATCCAGGCATATCTTAAGGCGGTTTCACCTGATCAGGGAGATCGTGGATCGTCGGGAGATCGAGATACGGAGAGTAGACACAAAAGACAACACGGCAGATCCATTCACCAAGGCCATTCCTCAAGTACAGTTCGAGAGACTTTTTGAGATGTTGGGCATGCGGTACGCAAGCAACTGGATCTGGTAGAGACAGTGGGTACTCATTGCGCCAATTATAGGCCTTAGTGCAAGTGGGAGATTGTTGGATATATATGCCCTAGAGGCCTACATTGTATAGGATGCTTGGGATATGTATGTACATGACAGTCTTGCTTGATATGATAGTACGCTATTTGGTTTGACTTTGTCTTAACGTATGATATATTTTACTTGGTATTTATATATATATGTTGATAAAGCCCATAGGGTGTTTGTCTGACTACCGGCGTTGTGATGGCAGTCGTACTAGTGGGAGCTGGATAGTCAATAGGCACACCCTTAGATGTCCCTGGTCGCAGGAGTATCGAGATTGGGCATCGATACTCCGGAGTAGACTAGTGTATACATATCTAGACCCTGACGAGGGGCGATGGATTGGTCCCGCAACCATTGGTGGTGTTCACCTAAGATTGTATACAGATGCTCACTGGGTGTGAGTACACCGGACAGGACTCACCGAGAACTGACTGGATGGTATTATACCTAACGTCAGATAGCAGTTCTCAGATGACATGTGTGCAGATAGTCCGTTGACTTAAGGTCATCATTTGTCTCGTGTGAGTTCCCACTGTGCTTTGATTATTACCCTACCACGGCTCAAAGGAGTCGTGCAAACAGGTTTCAGTTGGGCACAGTCCCGAGCTACGTGGAGGCAGTGAGCGACTGTTAGGGATTCGTCTCTCCCGGTATAGGGAGTTGATATCGCACTGTGGTCGGTTGGTCATTACCATAAGTCCCTGGCCAGGGCTGATTGAGAATTACTGATAGGTTGATCAGTAGATTCTCGGATGGTGATAAAGCCATACCGACACGACTTGTATGGTTATTAGGGGTCTGACATCCACCACCTCCCTAGAACGTACATGTGATACTCTCAGACGAACAGACCGGACTGCGCGGATATTGTCACAGACAGGCTCAGTAGGATTTCAGATGGGTTACCTCATCAGCTTTCTTATCGACAACTACCTGGGGACCGTTACGTACAGCTAGTGCCGCTTGCGGTCTGTGGTTAAACCCACTGCCAGCGTAGTAGTCGAGTCTTTAGAGTCCCACACAGAGATTTCCCAAACCCAGGCGAAAAGATATAGAGGTCGTATGGTTTTACGACAAAGGTTCGGACGCATACGTGTTTGATCGCACGTACGACATTCGGACAGTTTTTACTAGCCGGCTTTGGTTTAAGCCAGATTCTAGTATCAGGTTATTGGATTTATACAGTCTAAAGTTTTTCCGTGTTTTCACGGATGAGAGGGGTGTTCTCGTAATTTTCCGAGAAGCTTCTAGGAGGATGTGACATAAAGAGAGAGGTGGCATTTTCATTTAATGATTAAGTGACTCATTGTGAGTGATTCATCATATCATTAATGCATCATTAATTGCTTAATGACTCACATGATGAATCACCTACTTGATTTAATGAAACTTGATGAATATTCTCTTATTATTCATTTCTTTTAATTCATTATGTTTCATATATATCAAGTGATAAGCTTTTTTCATTATAATATATATCATTATCATCTTCTCACTCTCTCTCTTCAAGTTCTCTCTCCTTCACCAAACCCTAATCCTACCCTCATGAGTTGAGAACAAGGATTAGGAAAGACTAATTACTTCATAACCTATCTCTACATCACCTTAGCTACTCTATTTAGCAACTAGAGAAACTAAGTAACCTCAAGTTTAGAGGTTATAGCATGGATTAGGGTTCTCGGGTGGATCGTCTATCACGGGAGAAAGCCGAAGAGGACGTGGAGATCCAAAGAGGCCGTAGACAACATCAAGACGAAGGACTAGAACCGTTTGGTATAATCTCCTAGCATAGTAGTTTAAAACTCTATAGCTTTTGTTAAAACTTGTTTAGCAAACGATTCATACGGTTAATCGATGTTTGATCATAGAACTTGATTGTTATTCATATTTCCGCCTCCCCAAAAGTATTGGGGTGTTGAACATCGACTTACAAACGTTGCCCCAGGAGATCGAGGTGAGCAGAGTAGATATAGAGAACAACACTACAGATCCACTCACAGAGGTCATCCCTCAGAAAGTGTTCGAGAGGCTCTTCGAGATCTTCGGTCTGCGATATGCTGGTATATGGCCTTAGTGCAAGTGGGAGATTGTTAGTGATATATGCCCTAGAGACCATTATTGTATTATACTAGATTGTATATTACTTAATGGGAGATTGGAATATACACAGATGTAGTAACATTCTTGCTCGAAATGGTAGTATGCTACCTGGTTTATTTCTACCTCAATATGTGCATGTGTTTTCTTAGCATATCGCTTATACATATTGCTAGAGCCCTTAGGATCTTTACTTGATTACCAGCATTGTGATGGCAGTCACACTAGTGGGGGCTGGGCAGTCTATAAGCACATCCTATATGGGTCCCTAGTCATAGTATGCAGTAGGGGAAATGGTCTGTCCCACAGCCATTAGTATGTCGTACTAGGGATAGTATGCAGGTGCTCATTAGGTTATGAGTACACTGGACATGACTCGTCGGGAACCGTTGGTGGGTATTATACCTATCGTCGGGTAGCAGTTCCCAGGTGACATGAGTACAGCTTAGTCCGTCGACTTGATACTGCTACTTCGCCTCGAGTGTGTTCCCACTGTACTTTGATTACTATCCTACCATGGCTCAAAGGAGTCGTGCAAACAGGTAGTAGTTGGGTGCAGTCCTGAAGCACTTGGAGGCAGTGGCGGTTAGATAGGATTCGTCTCTCCCGGTATTAGGAGTTTATATCGCGCTGTGTTCGGAAGGCCATTACACAAAGTCCTTGACCAATGCAAGCGAGATTAATTGGTAGGTATTCCATTAGTTTCTCAGGGTGTTTTTGGATACTCTCCGACACGACTTATTGCGCTATTAGGGGTCTGACGATTGCCGCCCCTAGGCCCGATATGCGATACTCTTAGACAAACAGACCGGACTGTACAGAGATTGTCACATACAGGCTCAATAGGAGTTTGGATGAGTTAGCTCATCGGCCTTCTTATCGACACATACCTGGACAGCCATTACGTGCAGCTAGTTCCGCTTGCGGCTTGTGGTTAAACCCACTGCCAGCGTAGTGTCGAGTCTTTAGACCACATAGAGAGTTTCCCTGCACCGAGCAAAAGGTGTGGATGTCGTATGGTTTTTACGGCGGGGCTTCGATCACGTACGTGCACTTGTGCGCGTATGATGATCGGGTGGATAATACTAGTGGGGTTTGGTTTAAAGCCGGGTCCTAGTATTATATTGATGGATTGTTTAATCTTTTATTATTTGTTTTCTTCAGAATACAGATGCGGGTATGTATATACGGATGAGGGGTATTCTCGTAATTCCTCTGTATTGGCTTCTAGAAGGGGGGACACCTATTAGGGTTTTATTCTTTTTGGATTAAACAAAATGGGTGGAGGAAATGAGGTGGATTTGAGCATTGAACCTAGCATGGCTACTTGGTGACTCATGGTCATGAGTCACCACAAGATATTTATGAAGGTTTCAAGATATTTTATTATGATATTTATCTCATAAAATATCTAATATTCTTGATTCTATCTCAAGAGGGCAACCAAGCTCAAGTCCGATGTTCACAACTCCTCTCACATTTCTTTAAGCCTCTTCTTCTTCCTCATAACCCTAGAAATCTCATGAGCTGAGAAACCTAGGGTTTCAAGAGACAAAGCACTCCATTTTATCACTCTACACCCTCTAGGAATTCTATTTTAGCGAACTAGAAGCCGTAGTTACCTCGGATTTGAGCTAGGAGCTCGGACTATAGACTCTCGGGTGGAATGTCTTTGACTCGAAGAAGACGTCGAGGTTACTTCGATCCGTTTGAAACTCGGAGCCTACGATGATGAGGAGGACAGGGAGAAGACCCGAAAGACACGATAATACGAGGTATAACATTCATCCGAGTAGTTAAATCTCAAGTAGTTTGCTAGCAATGGTTTATGTTCGACCTTGGTTCTAGTCGGTGTTGTGAAACCCGTAAAAATCATTTTTTTTGCAATTTCTGCCTCCCCGCGAACACGTGGGGTGCGCGACATCGACTTACAATTTTAGTATCTGCATATTTTTAAATAATACAAATTATAACCAGATAATATTTTAATATCTAGCATGACATGTTATCATACCCTATATCCTATGTGTGCATCCATACATCGTTTTCATGTCCAGTTTGATAAAACAGACTTGTTTGAATCGCTACGTGTATTTACGTATATCCTTTCTTGGGGGTATGCATTTTATTTAACCGGAAATCGCATCATGATTTTGGCTGATATGTATATTATCCATATTTTAAACTAGATTTTTAGAAGAGACCCGGGTATTTTTCGGAGTATTTTTGTATTAGCTGTTTAAACCCAGAATATATATATATATATATATATATATATATATATATATATATATTATAATATTTTTTTATAAATCCTATACTAACAGTTTAATATATATAAAATATATTTTAAACTAAATAATATTTTTGTCTCTCTCTTTCTACCCTCTGCCTCTCTCTTTCACTCTGTATCTCTCTCTCTTTCCTATCTCTCTCGCTCTCTTAATATATATATATATATAATTTATATTATAATATACCCTAATTATTTTACCCTCACCTCTTTCCTTCCTCTTTCTCTATTCCCCGCCGCGACGAACCCCAGAAAACTTTAATCCTAGCCTCACCTTGCCGTAGTCACTGACCTCCCCACAACCTTGTCACCAACACCACTCCATCCTCATCACACCCTCCACCGCCTCCTTTACTCTCCCCGCCTCCTCTCTTCTCTAACCCCGAGAACCCAAGAACCCGAGCAACCCAAGAACCCCCCATCGCCGGAGACTTCACCATCGCCGTCACCCTAACCCCAGCCTTCACATTGTTTCCCTCTCTTCATCCTCGAGAAACCTCGCAACCTCGACCCCGACCCCTGCAACCGCATTCCTACACTCAAGAACCCTGCAACCGAACCCTATAAACTTCACTATCACCGTCACCCTCACCTTGCCGTCGTCACCACCTTCACCTTCTCACCTCCCTCTCCGATCACCAGTACCACATCCTCCATCACCACCATCAACCCAACTTCCCGACGATCCGACAGCAACCCGAGATCCCTCTGCCCATCACTGTTAGACTTCACCGTCGACGCCAACCCATCGCTGTCGTCGCCTCGTCTCTATCCGAGAACTCAGACCTGCAGCCACCCCCCAATTCTCTTCTTCCTTCTCTTCTTTCTTTCTTTTCTCTTTTCTTGATTTCTTGGTATTTCGGCCGCCTCTCCGGAGTCACACACGTCGCTGATGATCCGGACGACTCAGTCATCGTCGTTGTCCAACGTAGTCACGTCGTTGATCAACCAAGTTCAGTCGTTGATCAACCAAGTTTAGTTATGCACGTGCGTAAGTTTGCATCGCAACGTTTATCCGACGTCGAACGTCACGTACGTACTCCGACGTGAGATCTGATCAGGCAAGTTTAACTTGCAACATGCTATGTTATTATATCTATTTATATATGATTAAAAATAGTACATGTGTTTCATTATGTAGCAAATATTATAGTTTTACCGTTTTACAGTATCCGTTCGTATCCGTACTGATAATCAGATATCTAATTGCATATAGGAACATCATGTTATCATTATACTATATATTAGTACAACGTGTTATCTAGTTGTATCATACGCAGTCATGGACGTATAACAGGCTATTACAGATAGATGCATGTGCATCCGGGCATTAACCGTGTTCCGATATTCGTTACAGTTTCATATTTTGGTATCTATTGATACATATGCATCACATGACATGTCCACGACACACTACTTGACTAGTTGCTTAGATCTTGTTACTAATGCCAACAATATTGACGTGTTGTCCTGATGGACGTGACTTGTTGCCTGCATAGACAAGAACTGTACATACTTGATCTTGTGTTGGCATTAGATCTATATTGGCAATACCTGACTTGAACACAAACCTGGGGGTAAAGGGGAAATCAAAAATGTAACCAAAACGTAACTCAAGAGGATATTATTACATGTTTGCCGTTTTTCTGAGCGTTACGGAATAATTACATGTTTGCCGTTTTTCCAGGCGTTACGGAATAATTACCTGTTTGTCGTTTTTCCGGGCGTTATGGAAAATTTACTTATTTGCCATTTTTCCGGGCGTTATGGAATAAATCATGTTACCGTGATCCCGTAGGGAATGAACATGATATATTCTGTTGGGTTATGATGAGAATTATATTAACTGATTTCGAAGACTTTTAGAATAGATAACCTAAAAGCACAGTTTTAGGTTACACATCACACATCACATGCATACACATACCTCATTGTTCCATATTTGTGTTTACCATTTATATTCATGTTTACTTATATCGTTATATCCTAGTTACTACTATTCTTTTGATATTATGATGAACTGACGTCTGGGTTTTGCATGACCCAGTTCCTTTACCTTTATCGCAGGCATATCGAGAGTATTTTAACAATCAAGCCGAGCGATGAAGAATTGATCGTCTATTTAGAGATATTTAGTTTAGTTTATTTCCGCAGTTTTGTTTCCTTGATGTAAGCCCATATTGGAACATGTTTTCAGATGTTGTTTATTGGATTTGATTCGTTTCTGCTTATGCATTTTCTTGACTCTATTTTACTATGGCAAATGGACATGTTCTATCTAGTTTTTATATTTTACCGTTCTTGATAACTTATAGATCGTCATGATGTGATTATGGAGGGATGTTTCCTAACCATAGATAGCATGGTTGTGTAACAACTTCATTTTTAGTGTACAAAAATTTGCTTTAAATTTGAAGTATACTTGGAGTATTTAATGTTACTGTTACCACTTTAAGTATTTATTTCACACCATAATTACAAGAAGGAGCTTGTAGCTCATTGGTAATACATTGCACTGCTGAACCAAGCCACCAGAGTTCAAATCCCACACCCCACATTATTTTTAATATTAATTTTTTTTAAAAACCTTTAGAATACCAAGGGTTTACACGTGCATATCTCACAAAAACCCCACTACACCAAAAAATGTAACATTGCCAGGGGTTAGATGAACCATCGGGGGGGTCCTGGCCGCCTGACTCGGCCAGGAATTGGCCAAATCGGCCTCGACTCGGCCGACTTAGTCCTCCGACCGAGTCACGGCCGAGTCGGCCGATTCAGGCGACGACCCCAACATGAAAGTTATGTCTTTTCACATTCCCTATGCATCTGCAAAATTTTAGCCTCAGACCATTTTCAGAGCTCTTTTAAAACCCCAATTACTCCACTTTTAATACATTTTTAATACATTTTATCACATTTTTCATTTTAACCTTTCATCTACCCTAACCCTAGCCTAACCCTATAAATATCACCCCTACCCTCTACCCTCTCACCCCTAACTCTGAGCCAACTCTCTATAAAATTTCCAAGAATCTTGTGCACTTTGAAAACGAGCTCGAGGAGAATCTCTGACGAATTCCCGGCGGAACTTCCGGCGATCGTTTTAGGAACTACCGGCAATGACGCAACACATCGGCGTTTCCCCTACTTCTATTTCACTCTCTTGTGTGACCTAAAACCCGTAAGTCCCAATTTCTACCTATCTCTTATATCTAAAAATACGGATTTACAAAACCCGACGGAATCGAAACAAATCTGATTTCCGATTCGGTTTCCTATAAAATTCCACTTCTCACTAATACAATCATACTTAAACTTCCTCATGTTGACTATTAAACACTAATCAAACAAATTGATCAAATTTCGTTACATAAAATGATAGCTATTTCCATTCATCGTATTTTTCACTTAAATACTACATTGTTTAAATCCTACATTTAACTCCATCAAACTTGCTATACATTTAAAGTAGATCATGAGGTAATGACCTACCTCCTCACACACTCACATACAACCTAATACGATACCCTTGAGAACTCAGAATACGGAAAACAATCATTTTCATTTAAATACCCTTTACTAAATAAAGCCATTTCTAAAAGATTTAGTATTGATACACTTTTTAAATAAATACCACTTATTATGAAACTAGGATAATTTTTGGACATCAGTCATTTATCTAAACCTGACTTTGTGGTGTCTAGGCTAGACAAGTGAGAAAGGTAACTTTAAAAGGCCCGTCTCATGGTGATTCGTGAGTGGATCCCTCCTTTCTTCACTTATACTTACCTGGCCACAATTGGTGGTGAAGAGGCGATTTGAGATATCTCACAACTTGTCGTTTTGGACCAGTTAGGAATAGTCTAGTTGACTTAAGAGACCCTAGAACATAGAATACGGAAAAATGACATCTTTACAAATAAATACCATTTACTTCATAAAACCGTTTTCTAAAGGATTTAGTATTTATACAATCTTTGCAAAGCGCCGCTACAACCCATTTTGGGGAACCCGTTCGAGATGGTGCGGATTATCGCACATCCTCGGGCTTAGTAGTGCGAGATTCAGACCTCCGCAAGGAGCATTCGGTCTCGAAAGATTTAAAATACGACATCTTAAGAAAATAAGATTTTTAGAATATAAAAAAATATATTAAATTTATTTTTGTATAAATATATGTATATTTATCATTAAAATACCTATTTTGTTATAATATAAATATTCCACCTTTTTCTAAAAATCACAAGAATCAATTTTACACTAAAATACCATGAATTCCATATAAATCAATATTACAAATAAATACCTTGAATTTAAGATATTTTCATTAGAAATATCACAGTATAAAATCGACATTCATTACAACCCTAAAGACGAATAATAAATGCTTGGGGTATATTTTGAAAAGTATATAAAAGTATTTTTACATAAAACCTCCTCAAGTTATATAAATTACCCTAAGGACCCTAGTAAACATAGGTTTAAGCGGGACCAATCTTTTGAGCCTCATGCAGCCGGAGAAGTGGGTGCTTGCCTATCTTAGGTAGACAAATTAATAAAAACAATCAGGACTTCAATTTACTTTGCTAATTGTTTGACTCAGTTCGAGTCTCAGTATAATCTGACTTGAATATGATTCAAGTACAATCTTCAATATTACAATTCAACATGAATCCATGAATCCAATCATCAATCTATACAACTTGACTGAACCGAACCATAGATATACATTCCATTTATATGGTTCTCTAGTTATTCCATTTACATGATTCTACGGTTACATCTGTTTACTGATATCATGGTTTTGGTCAGTCAACCAATTATACAATCAATACAATTTACAAGACAAACAATACAATCAAAACACTACGGGGTTTAAGGGTTAGATTGGTACGGAAGGTGTTAAAGGTGGCACGAGACGGTAAGATTAAGACACCTAACCTATATTCCGTTGCTGTTATACCGTGGCTTAACGGTTCCTTGTACATTCCGTTTGCCCTGGTCTCTAGCATATAGAGACCCCTCTCGTATACACTGGCATCCTTCTGTACCAAGCTACAAACAACAGCGTTAACACAACATTACATCAATATAATACAACTTTAAAAGATACTTTCTTATTCTGTCTATTCTACTTTCCTCTTATCTTTAGGACTTACCGAGCAACCTGTTCGCTGACGATATTCTATTTCTTTCTTCTTTGAATGTCGTCAGGTGATTTGGATCCGTCAGAGATCGAGCCAACTGTAGAAGACTTGGATCTGTACAGCGAAGACCCTGAGCTCTAGACATTGTACATTTTCTATTCAGTACCTTTAATTTCCTGTCATGCCATTGTTTAGGTATTGTTTTTATTTCAGTTGTATTTCCTTTTCATGAATTGTACAAAAGAATGTTAATAAATAAAGTTGTTGTCTTTATTATATCTTGTCTCTTGTGTATTTACTTATATATTGCATAGTTATGCTTAGCATATTTGCTTCTGAGTAAATACGTAGCGGACCAGTCGCGTCCCCATCGCCGTATACTGGGAAGCGGGGCGTGACAAGTTAGCTTTGTCACGTGCCGTAATCTGCGCACTCTAGAAAGCAGGGAATGATATTTTACCAAACGTTATGATACACACAACCAATATGATGCCTACGACAATCGAATACCACACACTAACAGCCAACACTTAAAATTTCCAAAACACCGAAAATCAAGTGTGCTAAAAACCGGCAAAAATTCCCCACTCCGTAAGTCCGAAATTATCTCGGATTGATTCGAGACTTCGCGTAGGGTCCCGGCACAAAATTAATGTCGACCCAGAGACACCTAGGGGATACCCACCCCCTAGGCCACCCTAAGGTGTTCATAGGGGTAATATAGACCCGAGCCGGCCTATTTGGGCAGGGCTCAAGTTCCCATTCCCCAAGGCCACCTTTGGGTGGTCTCGGGGTATAGGCCCTCCCTAAGACCCTTCTAGGCGTCCCCGGGGTCCCGGCGCACCTTCCTGGGGCTTCTCGGTCCAATCCGAAAGCCCGCGAGGAGTCAAAACATCAATATAACATAGAATTCCTCACTGGATTTACGGCAGTTTTTGCGGGGCAAAACCTGCAGGATTCAAGAGTCGTATCTATCTAGTTTAGGGTGTTAGGGTGGCTCTGATAGCATTGTTGGTTTCTAGTGCCCTCACCGCTAACCCGCGACCAATGTGAAATCCAAAAATAAAATTTTTGATGGCACTAGAAACTAAACCCCAAGAATCTACACCAAACACTTAAACTAGAAAAACAACAAGATTGAAATCAAAACCTTTGCGTATTTATTTTCTCTAATTAGGTTTGACTCTACCATGCTTTCAAGAGCTCTAGATCACCCTTGCATGCCAGTCCTCCTTCGCCAAAGTTGATCCACCCGAGAGAACCGATCCAAGCTCCAGCCTAGTGAAGCAACCGACACTCCAAGCTCGCTTGGAATGGAGAGCAGAGATGTAGGAATATTCTATTATAATTTTCTCAAATCTAAAGCTCAAGAGAGAAATTAAAGAAGAAGGAGGAGGTGAAGAAACTTAGCCATGAGCAAATGTAGAAAAACTATGAGAGAATAATCATCAAGAATAATAGAATGGCTTCATATTTTTCACAACTATCCAAATAAAAAATCTCACAATATTTTGTAATAAACTAATAAAGCTCATTCCACTCTACATGAATTCAACCGTGCCCAATGCCACCTCACCCTCCACCTCATTTTATGAATATTCACAAATGAGATGCCCATCTTCTAGAACAAATTCCGTATAAATACGGAATATAACCCGATATACGTATCGAAATACATATACGTGTATCCGTATAAAAATACGAATAGCCAAGAGAGAAAATGAATAGTGAACAATCATACTAGAATACATATATTAATATATATATATATACATATTATTAAATCAAAACTTGATTTAATAATCCAGCTTAATCCTAAGCCAATAGTATTATCAACCGTCCGATTAAAATCCGTGTAGCATGTACATATATTTAATCGGACACCTGTATGTACCAATATACATCATCTACATCATATCGTCTGAACCAGAAAAAACCCTCTGTGTGGAATTCTAAAGACTCGTCAATACGCTGGTAATGGGTTTAACTACAAGCACGTCACCGGCACTAGTTGTACGTAACGGCTACCCGGTTATTGAGCGAAAGAAAGGCTAATGAGAAAATTTATCTCTACCCCTACTGAGCCTATCTGTGACAATCTCCGTATAATCCGGTCTGTTCGTATAAGAGTATTGTTGGATATGTATGCCCTAGAGGCCATTATTGTATATGTATATATATAGTGGCTACTTAGACATATGTATGTACAGGACATGGTATGCTATTTGGGTTGTTTTTATCTTAACATGTGTATATGTTTTACATGTTATTACGTATCATTAATACATGTTGATAAAGCCCGTAGGATTGTTGCTTGACTACCATCGTTATGATGGCGATCATACATATGGGGGCTGGGTAGTCAATAAGCACATCCTTAAAATTTCTCTAGTCGTAAGAGTATCGAGACTGGGTATCGATATTCCGGAGTAGATTGGTGTATACGTTTCTAGACCCCGACGAGGGGCGATGGTTGGTCCCATAGCCATTGGTCTTTCACACCTAAGATCGTATACAGGTGCTCACTGGGGTGAGTGTAAGTGCACGGCGGCGCCCCGGCCGTCAATCCGACGCTGGAATGCGAAAGCGGTGATTTACTTTAACTTTTCAAACCGGCACCACCGTGCACTATAAACCCGGATCGTGCCATTAATCTAGTCCTAGCTATCAAGAGAGGGGTTAGAGAGATATACCGAGTGATCCGTATCCTCCGGTCTTCTCGTCGTCGTCCCGATCTCCTGCGGAATCTCCGGTCTCCACCAAGTCGCCGGAAGGGCACCACGTCGCCTGCTTCTTTTACGGGCTCCCACCTCTGGACCGAGGCAACTCGGGCACGAAGTTGGCGAGTCGACGTGCCCAAGGTTTGCTGTAGAATAGTGTAGTGAGCTATGTCTCATTTGGGGTAGTGTATGTTGCCTTTTAGTGGAGAGATGAACTATGGAGTTGAATTTGGGATTTTTGGTGAAGCAAAAATGATATGAGATCAAAAAACTTTCTCCACCAAAAATGGGACAGCCCCCATCTCATTGCATGGCCGGCCATATCAAGAGGGATTAGGGAATGGAGTCAAGTGATGGAAAAAAGAAAATGAGCCACACCAAAATGCAAGAGAGAGAAAGGGTCATAATGGAACATCATCACAAACTAAAGCCAACACTCATAAACCCATCATCCATAATCCTCCATCACCACCAAACATCATCATCAAGCATGATGACTCCAAAAGGTCAAGCCATCATGAAGCATGGAAGGTCAAGGGATGGTGCTCCATCATGAAACCATCATGAAACAAAAGTATGCAAAGACAACCCTCCAAAAATGCTTATTTGCACAAATGCAAATAAGCCCTCCTCCACCAATATTCGGCCAATGAATGATACAAAGGAAATTGGCCGAAACGGAAAAACAAACTGGCAACTCCAGAAAACTGATCCCGTAATAAATTGCAGGAAAACCCCGATACTGTGTATACACACCCGCATTTGTATTCCGACCGAAATACAAATGCAATGAGACAACATCTACACTGTACTATATTAGGATCCGGCTTAAACCAAAGCCGGCTAGTATTATCCGTCCGATCCTGATCCGTGCAATACCGCACGTATCTGATCGAACCCTGCCATATATCCATACGGCCTCTAGTACTAACCGTCCGATCCTGATCCGTGTAATATCGCACGTATCTGATCGAACCCTGCCATATCTCCATTCGGCCTCTACAGCGTTTCGCCCGAAACTTGAGTAACTGAATGTGGGGGACTCTAAAGACTCGTCAATACTATGGCTGTGGATTTAACCACCAGCACATCAGAGGTATTAGCCATACGTGACGGGCTACCAGCTATTGACCAAAAGGGACGTCGATGAGCGAACTCATCCTGACACCCTACTGAGCCTGTCAATGACAATATCCGTACAGTCCGGTCCGTTCGTCTATGAGCATCGCATGGCGGGCCTAGGGGGTTGGTAAAAGTCAGACCCCCAAAAGCGGTACAATTCGTGTCGGTGTGTAGCCCAGAACACCCTGAGATACTACTGGAATACCTACCAGTAAATCTCATGCCTATGCCAAAGACTTCGTGTAATGGCTCTCCTAGACACAGCGTGACCTCACCCCCAATACCGGGAGAGACGAACCCCTGAAGATCCGCTCACTGCCTCCATGTGGCTCAGGACTGTACCCAACTAAAACCTGTTTGCACGTCTCCTTTGAGCGTGGTAGGGTAGTAATCAAAGTACAGTGGGAACTCACACGAGACAAATGACGATCATCAGGTCGATGAACTAACCTGTACACATGTCACCAGGGAACTGCTATCTGACGTCAGGTATAAGACCAACTAGCATGTTCCCGGCGAGTCCTGTCCGGTGTACTCATAACCCAATGAGCACCTGTATACATCTTAGGTGAACCAACTGACACCAGTGGCTTGTGAGATCGGCCACCGCCCCTCGTCGGGGTCTCAACTGTATACACTAGTCTACTCTGGAGTATCGATGCCCTGTCTCGAAACTCCCACGACTATGGACCTTTTAAGGATGTTCTTATAGACTACCAGCTCCCACGTATATGATCGCCCTCATACTGCTGGAAGTCAAGCAAGAATCCTAGGGGCTCTATCAACGTGCAATAATGACCTGTGAGGTCACCTAAAGCAATACACGATGATAAAGATAAACCGGATAGCATACTATCATCTTGAGTAAGACTGTTCTACCGGAATAGGTCCTCCCTCAATCATTGCAATCACGTGCCTGTGATCCAATGATTGACTCTGAGGGCACTATTTCCAACAGTGAGTACACTGGACAAACTCGCTGAGAACTTCTAGATGCTACTATACCTATCATCAGATAGCAGTTCTTAGGTGACATGAGCACAAGTTAGTCTTTAAACCTGAGATCGTCATTTGTCTCGTGCAACTTCCCACTATACTTAGATTACTACCCTACCACGGCTCTACTGAGTCATGCAAACAAGTTTTAGTTGAGTACAGTCCCGGGCCACATGGAGGTAGTGAGCGATTGTTGGGGATTAGTCTCTCCCGGTATAGGGAGTCGATATCGCACTGTGTTCGATTATCCAGCACCATAAGACCTTGGACCAGGAAGTTGGGATTTACTGATAGTTAGATCAGTAGTTTCCCGGATTGGTGCTGAGCTACATCGGCATGAATTATCGGGTTATTAGAGTCTGACTTTTACCACCCCTAAACCCGGTATGTGATACTCTCAGACGAAGAGACCGGACTGTACGAAGATTGTCACAGATAGGATCAGTAGGGATTCGGATGAGTTTGCTCGTCGGTCTTTCTTTTCGACAGGTACCTGAGTAGCCGTTACCTATAGCTAGTGCCGCTGACGTGCTTGTGATTGTGGATTTATCCAGTAACTCACTGCTGGCGTACTGTCGAGTCTTTAGAGTCCCATATATAAGGTTTCTCTGGTTCAGGAGAAATGATGTAGTAGCCGTATTTTGATACATGCAGGGTTTCGATCGAATGATTGTACTAGTTACCAGACTTTCAATCGGGATACGTGTAGGGTTCCGATCGAATGATTGTACTAGTTACCCGAACATTCGATCGGACGGTTGATTATACTAGTCGGCTTGGGATTGAGCCGGCTTATTAAATCAGGTATTGATTTGATAATTTACGTATATATATTTCAATATGTATATTCTATTATTATGTTCTTTGTGTTATTCTAACTCTTTGGGTATTCGTATTTTAATACAAATACGGGTATGTATATACGGGAGAGTGTATTCCGTATTTATACAGAAAATATTGTAGAAGGTGGATGCCTCATTTTAGATTTATCCATTTATTTTTAAATGGAAAATGAGGTGTAAAGGTAGTGAGGTGGGTATGAAGAGAACCATACTTGAATAGTGTTGACAAATGAATTGTATATTCATTTGTGCAAACTATTCAAGTATGGTTGCTATATCTTTATTGGAAAAATGTTTTTAAAAAACCATGGTTCATGATTTTCTCTCACTTGGATGAAAGAAATGATATCATTCTCACCATTTTGCTTATCTCTCCTCACTAGCCTTTCTTGAGCTCATCCTCCTTCTTCTTGATCTTCACCCCTACAATCTCATTTGTTGAGAATCAAGAGTGGAAGAGAGATAGATATACACTAAGAATAACTCACTACATCCTAGACACTCTAGATTAGCAACCTAGAGTCTCTAGTTGCTCCACTAGATTTTTAGTGTGAAGCTAGAGTCATGAACCACATCTCTCGAATGGATCATCTTCGACGGAGGAAGACCGGCGGTCAAGCTCGATCAAGGAGACCAGAAGGAGCTAAGGAAGAGGGTAGAAGACCGAAGGACATGGATCTTTTGGCAAAACACTTCTATCTCAGTAGCTAGACTCCTATAGATAGCTAGTTTCATGTTTAGTTTCGATTCTAGGTAGTTGTTTCTAGCGCCAAGTTTTTTAAACACCAAAAATTTTCGTTCCGCAATGGCCGTGGTTAGCGGCTAGGGCGCTAGGAAGCCCAATATGGTATCAGAGCTATCCAAACATTAGAAACTAGTAGTATACGATGCATTAGTTTTAAAATCGAAAAATTCCGATTTCAAAACCCAGTCTCTATTCTGAAAATTTTTTGGTCTCTGAATTTTTTTTAAATAAGTGCAAAAACTTACTCTAGACATGTATGTGACACACGATGAAAACGAGGGCATTCCATAAAGTTTTGGCCGGCCAAAATGCAAAAAGCCTCGATTCTGGCAATTAACTCATCACCATTGTACCTCATTTTCATTCAGTGTCTGGGGTTTTGTAAATTGGTATTTTTGGCCTTATTTGATTTGCCCCAGATTTCACTTAGTGTTGTCTTTGCTTTGGGGGAAACTTAGAAAGTTTCAAAACTTGAAATTTTGCATCATTTATATCTGTGATGTGGTGTATGTGTTTTTCAAACATCGTCTATTTGCTATATGTCATTTAGACGGGATTGCACATACTTGCTTATACTGCTGTGATGTTGTTATCTGTGATGGTTCATTCGGATTGTCGTGATGGATAGCCCCTAGTGAAATGGTAGTTGTATAGTTTAGATTCATTTGTATATTCATTATTGCGGGCCGAGCGGCCGACATGTGAACTGTCATTTCTGCCAATTTGTATATTCTTTTATTAGGGTACGACCGGGTTGAGGTCGATGTCACAAATGTATATATGATTTTCTTTTCTGTACTAGGATTACCCCGTTATGGAGTGCTCGAGTAGCCGGGTTCTATAGGGCAACGGGCCCGCATCTCATGGCGTTGAGACGGAGGGGGCCTTACTCTAGAATTAGCAAACTATTCGCCACATTCGTAGGGGGTATAGGATGACCCTCGGAGAGGTGCTCAAGTTACCGGATTCCGTAATGTGCTGGGTGTCCTATTCACTTTCGGATTCAACCCCCTTTCGAGTTAACCCACAAGTTCGTCAGTGGCACTAGCTGTACGTAACAGCTATCCAGGCATGAACAAGATAAAGGCAGGTTGACGAACGAACTCATCCGGACCCGAAAAAGTCTATAAGTGACGGTCACCGTATAGTCCAGTCTCTTCGTCAAAGAGTAACGCATACCGGGTCTTAGGGGTGGAATCCGTCAGACCCCCAATAACCCGATAAGTCATGCTGACAGAGGACTCTAACCAAAGAGATACAACCGGTAACACTTACCAGTTTATCTCTACAGCCGTGCTCATGGACCTCTAATTATAGTCATATCTTGCACAGCCCGATATCGACTCCCAATACCGGGAGTGACGAATTCCCTCGACCGCTCACTGCCTCCATGTGCTTCAGGACTGTACCCAACTAAAACCTATTTGCATGACTCAGTAGAGCCGTGGTAAGGTAGTAATCTAAATACAGTGGGAACACACAAAAAGACACTATGGCGATTTCAGGTCCAGGGACTACCCTGTACCCATGTCACCAGAGAACTACTATCTAACATTGGTATAACACCAACTATGAGTTCTCGGCGAGCCCGTCCAGTGTTACTCATCCAATGAACACCTGTATACAATCATCGGTGTCAAACACCAATGTCTATGGGATCAACCATCGCCCCGTACAGGGTCATGAAACGTATACACTAGTCTAAACCGTAGTACCGATGCCCAGTCTCGATACTCCTATGACTATGGAGATTTAAGAATGTGCTTATAAACTATCAGGCCCCACTAGTATGATCCCTATCATAATCCTGGTAGTCAAGCAAAGATCCTATAGGTTTTATCTCATATATTAGTGATACGTGATAACCAGTAACACGTATACACATGACAGATAAAGACAAACCAAATAGCATACTATCATCTCGAGTAAGATTGTTCTCTGTATAGATCCTCATGAATTCAGTAATTGCATTCCTACAGTTACGATAATTGCCTTGTGGGCATCTATATCCAACAATCTCCCACTTGCACTCAAGGCCAATTATTGCAATATCGCATACACACATCTCATGTGTTACTGCATACCCAACTTCTGTACTAATAGTTTCGCAAATTGTGTTCGATAAATACTCTCAGTGAGTGGATCCGCTATAATGTTTCTAACTGTATCTCTTTGAATCTCAATTTCGCGGAGATCAACTATCTCCCGAACTGAGTGATATCTTACCTTAGAATTTTGTTTGGATATCTAATAGGACCTTGTTCATAAATAAACGAATTTATCCAAACAAATATTTAGGATGTATCCTCTGCTAATTCATAATCATCATCTAGCATCTTAACTATCCCAGTATTCTGCTTAGAAACTCTTCTAATATACTACTCCTCATAAGAGAGTAAACTAATGACTCGTGACAGATACTCTGTCTACCTTGTCATCTCGGAAGCTGGAATCGGTAATCGCCTCTCGAAGGAGGCTGTCATTACCATACACCAAGAACATCTTATATTTTCTTCACTTCTTCCTATGTTTCTTCAGGATTGGAATAAAATCTGCTTACTGCACCAAGTGTAAAAGTATCATCTGGTCTGATATATAACATCGCATGATTGACCTCACTGCCAAAACATGTCGAATGTCATTCATGCAAGTCTCTCTCTTCATCAGTCCCGGAAGACATCATTTTATAGAGAGTGGCCCCATTACCAGTGGGTACATTACCTTACTAGGAGTCCTCCATTCTAAACGACTTTAAAATGGTGTCAAGAAATCTGAATTAGGATAATCCCAAAACCCTTACTAGGTCTAATTCTATAGACCTAGTCACCAGAATCAAGGATATATATAGTCCATAAAAGATAAACAAATGTGACAACCAATATTTGACCGAATCGTAGTATAGTAACATAGCTTCCTATCAAGAGTATGTCATCCACATCAGTATTAGGAACCTGACATTAGTCCCTACAACCTTCTTATAAATACCTGGTTCATCTCTTATTTTGATGAAGTCAAACACTTTGACTGGAGCATCAAAACAGATAATCCATCTCCACACTGCCTGCTTTAGTCAATATATAGACTTAAGCAACTTGCACACTATCCGTTGCTCCCACAGACTAAGACAACCCTCTGGTAAAGTCATATACACGTGCACTTCTAAATCCAAATTTAGAAAGACGTTATATTCATCCTCATACCAGAAATCATAGTCATGAAAAATGCAGTGGGAAGTTATATCCGTATGGACTTCAGCACAGACACTAAAGTAATAGTATCATCACAATCCATGTCGGATATTTGATGAATACATATTAACTACAAGTCTAGCCTTATTAGGTTAATAACTTCTATTTGCACTGATCTCGAAAGATCTTCTTTCTCCTTATGGATTTTACCCCTTTCAGGAGCACACAACAAAATCAATAATACGTTATAGTCCATAGAGTCCAACTTGGATAACTTGGCATTCAGCCATCAGTGAGAAGTCACAACTTCTTATGGCCTACTAATAACTAGTAGGGTCATCATCACATGACACAAGCCTCCTAGTCACCGTCTACGAGAAAACCGAAGGATCTCTCGGGTGGCAAAGTTCACCTACTAAATCTGCGGAGTAACTATAGTCTGTCAAAGTCAGTTGGATCATCAGGTTCAACTAAACTTTCAGTAACTATTTGCGGTTCTGGAATCACTTCCAATTCTACCATACTCGCACTAATTTCTTTTGCAAAAAATTCCTTTACCGAGGAGGTGAAGAGTCAAGAACAAAACACTTTTGATCTTGAAGATGGTAGTAGCTATCCCTTGCAAAAGCTTGGGATAACCCACAAACTGCTATTACGAAAATGTGTCTTGAGTTTGTCCGAATTATATTTTTAAGCACAAAACAGATAACCCAACATCTTAACAGCCTTAAGATGAACACCATTTTATATCACATACAGAAACAGAGACACTTGTTTAGGTAGAACCGATATTAATTGATATGCATCTATTTCTAGTCCATCCCTAGAATTGAAAAAGTCGATTCAGCATTACTCATTATAAAGCTCACCCGCGGATGAACAATCTGAGAGAACCACATTCAATACGGAATACCTGGTACCAACCCCATATCCGTATGGACATCGGAAAACGTACATCAATATGTATAAGTCACTTGAGTTCACTAACTCAATTCCCGAGTATCGTTAATTGAAAAACATTCTTTTGGTTAAAAGAAACCAAATGTTTGTCGTTTAGACAAAACCTGGTAATTTTCCTCAATAGCAACAATTGCTCCAAAAACCGACATTGAGGATAAAATCATCCATTCTCATTTCTCTCCATTCTACCTTATCTCAAGTTCGAGAGCTCCAAAAACCGACATTGAGCATATGTAGCGCCCTACAGATGTGGGATTCTAATCCGGTATCTGTATACCCATGAGTTAGAGTTTATTGAGAACAGTTTTTTTTAAAACACAGACACACAGGAAATCCGAAACATCAAAAATGTTTCAGCGAGGTTAGTCGAGTATTAATAGTATTGCCTTTTTCATTGCCCAAGCTCATGACAGTAGTCGCAATTTTCTTTTCTCATACTTCCACCCCTTTTGATGTCTTTCCATTTTACCTCCCTATAAACCGAACTTATGCTAATTGGGTTTTTTCTTACCATTCCTTTAACACCAGTTTCGGGATTAGAAGAAGACTATCCAATAAGCATAAATAGTATACACTCCTTATATATAAGGAGCTCTCGAACTTGAGATAAGGTAGAATGGAGAGACAAATGAACGATTTATCTACTCCAGAACCAGTAGCTATCCTCAGACTGAAACAATTTTATCGAGTTCATATCTAACTATACAATGGACTTCTAAGCAATATGGATCTTTTTACCAAATACAGAGAGTTCTGGAGCTAGCAGAAGGGGTAGTAGGATAGGTAAGAACATATGCAACTATATCGTAGATTAGGGCAATCCAAACATTCCAAAGCTATCGATTGCAAAAAGGTCGGTCAACATGTTTAATAAGTCTTAGTTTAAGGTGAGTCAAGGGTCGCTGCCAGAGAGAGAGAGAGAGAAAAGAAACATTCAGCATGCACTCTAATCTAGATTAGATTGGTATATTTATCTAATCAGGATAGCTCCCACTGTTCTGTCAAATTCTCCTTCAAACCCTAAAAGGAGAACTAGCCGGGATTTCGTATAGAAAATCTATCGGGAGTAAATATTACTCACAGTAGGAATAGGGACCCAAACTATCATGGCGTGGTAACCTTGATGAAGGTTAACAAGTCACCTCACTCCATAGAAGGTATGCAATCTCATTGCAAGTTTCAACACTTGAAACTCCCGATATCGGTTTTTACCCCTAACAGCTTATGACCATGATGAAGGTCAACAAATCATAAGCCGCTAGTCAAGTTCTACCCATCATTTCGTGATTAATTTAAATCCATCCGCACGAGCCCTTGACGAAGGTCAACCGGGCTATGCGACTATCCTAGCTAATCGCATTATATGCTAGCAGGAAGACATCACTTACCTACCGTACACTACGCCTTAACGAAGGACAACAAACGTAACACGAATACTAAGTACTCTAATTCCTGAAATGACAGAGGGCTATGGTTGAATTTGAATAAAACCATCAACGTAATAAACTTGATCTCATCATAGGAACCGAGTAGTTTTGAAAGTTTATAGTCGCGTAGATTTTTGCACAGGAGTGAACTCCCTATGAAGGGATCTAGACTCTTTCATCATCGAATGAGGTGCAGGATATTCCTAACCGAATACCACGACGCAAAGCAAAAGAATACGGCTATAAAAACAATTTTAGTGACACAAACTATTACCCAAGAGCGACTTCCCAATGACGGGATCAAGGCACTTTTCTCAACAAATGAAGTGCAGGACATTCCTTAACGAATGTCACGATGCAAAGCAAAAGAATCGATTAAAATTTCCCGTGTAGAAAAAGTTGGTTCCTACAACGTATAGGTTTATTTTACTTTGTATTAATCCAATTAATACAATCCTATCATTTTGATAATCACATTATCTAGCATTATCCTTCTTACACAAATATTACAGAAAAAATATGAAAAAGAAAAATATAATGCACATATACGTCATCCGCATTTGCCACGGGGCCCCGGGTCTTCACCGTAAAGTTACTTAACTTACGGCTAGGCGGGGACGGGGCTAGCGCGGATACAAAACGTATATAGCCTTTATATACATACTATATATCATATACATAAATATATCATCACACGCAAATAATCACATTACAACATGCGGGAAAACAACATCACAGAGTTGGAATGGTCGGATCACCTAGGAATCCCGCGTTTCGTTCGAGCCACAAACAATACATGAAATACCCCGGTCGCTTGAATAGCCCATGCATAGCCAAAAGCAGACCCCTACGAGTACGGAAAGTGATCCGCCAATCCAAGAAAATGAGGTAACCCGTCATCATCACCATGATGGGGCCACCCAGCACTTTCTTGAATCCGATGACGTGAGCACTCCTCAGCGGGTCTATCCTAACCCCTATAGGCTCGGCAAGCAACCCTACAGTCCTAGAATTGAGTGACATGGTCTCAACTCTTTAAAATGGCCACCCGCTACAATCTAAAACCCGGCTGCCGGTGCGCTTCTTCGTGGGGCAATCCTAAAATATGTATTAATACGACAGTAACTTCGATCGTATCCTGATCAAGTCTCGACAAATAATAATACAAACAGCGGAAAAGACAGCCACATGTCGGCCGCTCATCCCGAATAAAAGAATATACATTTGGCTATAACAAGAATGAAATGAAACGCGTCATCACAACATTCAAACACGCACGGGGCTATTCATTTCGCAACGATTCAATCAAAACCAAGTAAACTTTAAAAACATAACATCTCAGACTCACAAATACATATCAACCAGTATGTATCATCGTATTAACTGAGTTAAACACTTTAACATCATCAATACGGTACGCTACGATTTTACAGTTTCGATCGATAAATTTCCTAAGCAAAACGAGATCAAATCTCAAACCTAGAAATAAAACAAAAAATACCAAAAATCATATTTCCTAAAGTTAAAACCCCAACTGAAAAATGGAGGCAAGCAGCCGCTACTTGGCCGCCAAATAGCTACTACTAGTGGTCAAAGTAATGCTAAATGCCTCCAGATTTCAACACTCTCATTTTAACACCAAAAGCAACATTCTGCAGTACTTTAAAAAAAAATAAATGAATTTTAAAATTGGAACAGAGAAGGGGTTTGAACTTGGAATTCGGAAATGAAAATTTCTCAATCGAAACTAAAACATAGCCTAAGCTAGTCCCGGTGCTTGGTTGGCTCTGATACCATTGTAAGGTCGGGCGTGCTCCACGCAGTGGAACTGAACGAATAACGAAAAATCCGTAGGAGCACGATCGAAAGTACGCCAAAAATCTTCCGAACACTAAAACTAGCAAATATAAAAGAGCATAAGAAAGAGTAGAGAGGATGCTATAACCTTTGTAGCGTATCCGGCTGATCCCGAAAGATCCCGTATGAACTTCATAAGCTTCCGGACGCGTAGGAATGCCGTCCGCCTCTCCGTAAATGATCCGCGTTGAAAGCAGACTGCCCGATCCGTCACCATGCGGAGAAACTTCCTCCAGAGGTTTGCAAAGCGTAGAGAAAGGCGATGTGAATAACGGATAGTCTCTCATTTTTTCACTCCCTCACCATGGCAATAGCAACCATTAACCTAGAGAGAAAAATCTCTTGAAAGAGGAAGAAGATGAATAAATTAGATGGTTTGAAGAAAATGAATTAATTCTCTCATCCTTTTTTCCCCACCCATGTCATTATAATATGACATGAGTCACTCTCCCTCTCTCTCTCTTATGTGTGTGTCATACACACAAGAGAGGGGGTGGGCCCCATCATTAATTAAGTATAATAGATAATAATATACACACACGTTAATATATATAAAGATATATGAGAAAAATGGAGGAAAGAGGCCCTATGAGCCTTTTTCGTCAGGTGTCGTCGAATTCTACATCCTCCACCATTTATTCAACGATCAACACCTCTAATCTTGATCTTCATTGTCTAATAAGTCGATACACCAAATTTCATGTGATTTTAATACTTTTTCACCGTTGATTTAGTGGGTGCAAAATTAATGGTTTACCGATGATTGGTTCGGAAAAGTGTGTTTGTAGTTAACCGCAATCAATAACGGTGTCGCGTGTAGCTAGACCGAGATGAGTACGGGTCGTCCTCTGGGAAACGTGGAACCTTTTACTTTTACTTTAGATGTGTTGAGAAAGAGAGGAGGAATAAAGAATTTTATAGAATGGTTTCTAGATCTACGTTAAACAAGAATGTAAAATATAGATCTAGATTATTTTAAAGATGTAGATAATATAATAAGAGGGCTTGTAGGGTTCGTTAGGATTTAGTAGTTATGGATGATTAATTAAAAGTTACCCTTTTTATCCATTAATAGATTTAGAACTAGAACGACGATGATGCGTGTAGATTAGGGTTTCTGGAGGGAAAAGGAATCCCACTCTTAACCCTTATCTCGACACGGAACTCCGTTCATATCTAGCCTTTACCAAAACAATCATTAATCTAATCTCTAATTACGGTCGGAACTAGCAAAGAATTGCTAGCGCACCCGATTAGGATGTTAATGATTCTTTTGATAAAGTTCCTAAACTTTATAGGACTTAAAAAGGGTTTAGTTATTTTCATCGTCCATTAGCCTATTCTAATCCTACGAACCCTAACAAGTGGAGAATTACTCGCGCATGTTGGGAGAAGAAGATGAAAAGAAAGAGAGGGAAAACATAATGTAAAATGCAAAAGAATTAAATAAAATAACTACCTTTATTAATCAACTGAACAATCTACACTTTTATTCCGTAGAAAATGATTACAAAACTTGGTTTGCTTCTCGATCTTTTCTAAGGTGGTAGACGAACAGTTGATGATCAGCCTGGATACGTGAGCGTCTGGGGCTTCGTGATCGCTTCGGCTTGATGGCTTTTCCAAGTGGCTCTCGGTGCCTTTTTATAGTGCAAACCCAGAATTTTTTCTTCAAAAGTTGGTAAAATACAGCAGAGAATCATGCCCCAAAATATTTCCTTCCAAATCCATAATATTGCGGCGGATCCGCGGCAAATGGGGGCTAAGGCCGCGGATCCGCGGCCAACGGGTGAGATCTCTTGATCAAAATTTTTATGCTTGCATCTTGTGACATGTGGCAATCCTAGGCACCTTCATAATTCAGAAATCTTCTCTTGGTTGCTTCCAGACTTGGTCTCCAAGTTTTGCTTCTTAACTTGGCAAGATTTCTTCAACAGCTTGATTTCTTTGATATTTTCTGCATAACAACTTGGAAAATTCTGCACAATAATCTTAAATAATATTTAGTAGACTTAGTTCTACTAGGATTTGGTCAATGAATTTATTTGCATACATTTTTCTACCAAATGCTAATTAAAATATATTAACACATGGAAAATAGTGTTTTTACACATAAACCCTCATATGTATAATATATTATAATAAAGTCCCTTTTTAATATAAAAATGGTAGGAAAAATATACTACAAATGTGCAGTTTTATCGACTGAACAAATACCCCCAAACTTATCTTTGATCGTCCCGAGCAAACTAGTTTATTTAAGAGGAGAAAAAGAAAAAGAGAAAACTAAGCACACTTTCGTAGGCAGACACGATTGCACTGAGCACGTGCAACAAGTCGTTAAACCTCTAGGTGTCCCTAGTAGGAGGAGTGTTGTCTCCTGAGGGTTTTCAGCGGATTACACCCACAAAATCCAATAACAAAAGAAAGATGGTGAAATTTACATATAAATACAAGAACCATAAAAGAAATACTTTGAAAAGAAGAGTTTCCAACTATGCCAGCTTTTCAGTTGTCATGAGCCCTATCTTAATAGTCATGAAAAGATGTTAGAAATCACATTATCCCTCAATAAAACATCGTCTTTATTCTTCATTCCTAACTTTCATCCAAACATTGATCATATACCCCTACGTGTGTGAAATGGTCATCCCTACGCTCAGAGAATTCAATTCAAGCTATCATACTCTTGTCCATCTACCTTAGTACTTTTTAATTTGATGAATACTTAGAACTGCTCACACATTTTCATGCGACCGTTAATACTTCTTGAGATACTAACCGACCGATTACTCATGTGTTTGCAGATTTGGTGATAATATTTTCCTCGTCTTGCACCACCTAAGGCTTAGCAGTGACTCCCAGACCAGTTGGCCTTAGGGCACTGGGTGAAGAGGCACCCTCGCTATATTTTTTTATTGCTGCCTTGGCGATAACAAAACCAGTGTTCATTTTTCTTTTCACCATTTTTATATTTTCTTCATCATTTTTTTTTATTTCCTTCATACTTTGGCTTTTAGACAAGAGCATTTCAAGGTATCTTTTACTATCCCGAGTTTCAAGACGTGTGTAAGTGCATATAGTAGGGTATCAACATTCAAATGTTTGGCTTCCAAAATAGGAACTATTTTTCAGACTTATTTTTATCCTCAGATTAGTGACTTCTTTCATCTTACTAACCCTTGGGACAACGGCTCATAACTACTTATTACTAGTTCGTATAAGAAAACTTCTAATTTTCTTGGTTTTCTTAAATTATTCCTATCTTTTGGATGTAATTTTTCACTTTCTACTCTTTTGTTATAAAAGAAAATTTTTTTAAAATTTTTGAAATGTTGTGCTTATGCAAAATATGATGCAAATTGATGTGTAAATAAGCACAAACCTCCCCCAAACCTGTTTACAGCAGTGTCCTCACTGATGTCATCCGTTAAGCTCAAAAAAACCTGTGGACTTGGGAGGAAATTATTAATGGGGGCAAGAATATATGAAAGTGAAAATCCTCCCCCAAACTTATTTTAGGCTCTCAATTTTGTAAAAATCATTTTCTTTCAAGAGCCAAAATATACCACCCCTCCCCCAAACTTGAGTTAAACAATTTTAATCTTTTAAAATCACATGAGGGGGTCAAGGTTATTGGTCAATGCCAAGCTTTACAAAGACCGAAGGTCAACACCAACCATTCAAAAATTTTATCGATGAAGCACCAAGGTTGGTGGAAAAACCTGTCACCTATTGACGTGAAGAAGTGGGGAGGTGACAAGAGGTGTATTGGAAAAGGATTATGTCTCAATTTGGAGAGACGACACAGTGATAGTAATGATGGATTACTCACATTATCATGATTGTCCAAAAGAAAGGGTGGAGGTCCAATTTCTTCATCTTGGAGTTGATTTATCTCAACACCCGTATCTTTTAAAAATACGAGTTCATCAGCGAAAATGTCTTCAAAGCTTTCATCGATACCCCGAAGAATAATGTCATCAGAAAAAATAGGGTGATCGTCAGACTCTATAAAAAGTTCCTCATCAGTGTTGAATGTTGACCCGGACAAATCGGTGGAAGAGTACATGGTTGGGTCAAACAACAACATATGAAAAGAGTCAGTATCATGAGGTTGATCAAATTCGCTGCTGTCGATATCCATTAATTCGACAGAACACACATGAGCATAGGGTTCGGAGGGTTCACTTCCCAACTTGTAAATGTTAAGCTCAATTGACTTCTTTCCAAAGGATAGGGTCATAGAGCCGTTTCTACAATTAATTACTGCGTTGGAAGTGGCCAAAAAGGGTCGACCGAGTATCACCGGGATTTGATTGCGTGGGTTTGCTACAGGTTGTGTATCTATAACGATAAAGTCCACAGGGAATATGAATTCCCCGACTTTGATTAACACATCCTCTAGCTCACCCCTTGGTTGGGTGATATATCGATCGGCCATCTGAAGAGTACAATGCACAGGTTTTAACTCTCCGATCCCTAATTGCTCATACACAGAATACGGAAGCAAGTTAACACTAGCACCAAGATCGAGTAGAGCACGATTGATATTTTTACCCCCAATAGAGATTGAAATTGTAGGACTTCCGGGGTCCTTTCGTTTCTTGGGAAGTTGTTGTGTAAAAGCTGTGCTCACATTACTCGTAAGGAAAACTTTTTTAGGTACTTGAACTTTTCTCTTCCTAGTGCACAAGTCCTTTAGGATTTTCGCATATGACGGAACTTGTTGAATAGTATCTAGGAGAGGAATGTTTATGTTAACTTGCTTAAAAATTTCCACGATCTTCTCCATTTGTGGACTTGGTCTGTTGCCCCTTAACCTGTTTGGATAAGGTGCTTGATCAATAAGTTTTGGGTCCAACGTTTGTGGAGAAGACTGTGGGGATGGATTCGATCCCAAAATTGGAGCGGGAATCGACTTAGATAGATTTGGCGAAATGTTCGAGCCTTGGGAAAAACGGAGAATAGGCTCGGATGAAGGTGGAAGACTAGACGAATTAGGGGAAGAAGAAGAAGAAGGGGTATCAAATGTGTCACTATCATCAAATTGCTCACCCACTTGGTTATTCAGCACTCTCCCCGATCTCAACGTAGTAATGGCATTCACATTATGACTTTGTGAATGGCCAGGATTCGGTAGGGGTTGAGATGGGAGTTTCCCTTTCTCTCTCGCACTCATTGCGGCGTTTAACTGTGCGATTTGGTTTTCTATTGATTTAATACTCTCACCATGGAAGGAGGAGTTTTTCGTTAGGGTATCAATAGAAGATCTTATCTCAGCCGAATTTTGCATGGATTGTTTCATGAACATATCCAAAGTTTGTGCAAGTGAGTTGTCAGTACCGGCCACTTGCGGTGTAGAAATGTTGGCCGGATTTTGGAAATTTTGTGACTGAAAGGGGGGCTGATTCTGTGGTTGTGGTTGCTGTGGAGGAGGTCTTTGATAATTACTTTGTTGGTTTTAATTCCAAGCAAAGTTAGGATGATTCCTCCATCCTTGATTATATGTGGAAGAGTAAGGATTATTTCTAGGTCGCTGCTGAAAAGCAGCATTAGCTTGAAACGATGCATTCATAGGACATTCTTCCGTTAAGTGTGAAGGATCTGAACAGCAACCACAAACGGTCTTAGGAAGCATGACCTGATTTAGGGAGAATGTTGAGAACTTGTTTTCAATAGCATCGAGTTTCTTCTGAATCGCTGCCATTTCGGCTTTTACTGCGATAGAAACATCGAGCTGGTGAATACCTCCCTTAGTTGAAGGTGGTCTTACGCTTTCCCACTGCAACGTGTGTTCAGCAAGGTCTTCCAGATATTTCCATGCTTCACCGTCATCTTTAGACATGAAATTGCATTGACACATTGTTTCAAGCATCTGCTTTGTCGCTGGATTAATGCCCTCATATATAATCCGACATAAATCCCATCTTTGTATTCCGTGATGGGGGCATTGCACAAGCAGATCTTTGAAACGTTCAAAGCACTTCCAAAATGGTTCATTGGGAAGCTGGGTGAACTGGTTGATCTCGCTCCTAACATGTGCAGTCTTATGATTTGGGTAAAACTTCTTAAGAAATGCTACGACGAATTCATCCCAATTAGCGATAGAGTGTGCGGCAGTATTATAAAGCTATTTTTCTGCCAAGTCGCACAGTGTGAATGGGAGAAGACGTAAGCGCATAGCATCTAAGGTCAATTGTGAAGTACCCATCATTGCGCATACGTTTTCGAATTTGGTGATGAAAACGTACGCGTCTTCGGACTCAAGCCCGTGAAATTTGGGCAGCAGATTGATGTAGTGGGGTTTAATTTCGAAATTATCCCCGTTAGGTGGTGGAAGAGATAGACAAGTGGGAAGAGGACCACGGATAGGATAGCATCTCTCTTGGAGAGAGATGCGCGGTGGATTCTGCGCACCTTCGGGCGGTGGCAGCGTGGTGTTATAATCTGATGGAGTGCCGTCCATCACGGTTGTGGTGTGTGGTGGTGGAAAAGAAGATGAAGAAGTACCGACTTCGGTGTCGATAGCAGGAACGCGGACAAGACGGGCACTAGGATCCCGTGTCCAGCCGAGCATGCACTAAGCGGGTTTAGTGCAAGTGGCAGCGTGTGTATGATTTAAAATTGGCTTGTTTTGAAAAAGTGGGACTCAAGACAAATCTCCCTAAGATGCACAAGCAATCCTAGAACTAAGGTTACCTAGGTCCAGTCTCTAGACCGCTCCTAGACTTCCAAAGGATAAGCCGCAGGATCAATCCTCTACCGTCTCCGTACTACCCTTGTAACCAGATAAGTGCCAGGTAAGTGGGAAGGAACCACATCGTGGGCCTAATTAAAAACCACTAGCCTTTGTCACACTTGCCTAGGCACTACAAAAGTAATGCGGATAAACGATAGATTACCCACGACCTTCCTCTGTCCTTATTGAGCGCGACAGTCCTTAGAGTCTGGTCTAGATATTTTTTAAATTAATGAAGGGTTGATCTATATGCTCGGTTTATGATTTGTGGGGCTTAGGTAGGGTGATGAAATCCCCACCTAATCTTGATTTGGTCTTTGCCCCTTAGAGTCCGTATTAAAATATGCAAAACAAAACCAATCACAAAACTTTTGCAAAAAGATTTTTTTAGCGGCGCGATTTTGCAAAGAATCCTGCAGAAAATAGATTTTATTGGATTTGAGGAGAGAGAGAAGGAGTTGAGAAAGATACCAGAGAAGATTTATTCCCTAATTCCTCCAACTTGCCGCGGTTCCACCGCAGAATGGGTGCTTTTGCCGCGGTTCCGCCGCGTGGCGGAAGGAACAGTTGATGAAATTTTTTGTATGGCCTTTTGTGCTCCTCTGGATCTCTAAAAATGTCTCTGTTTCCTGTTTCCTCAAGTTTGTGACTCCAGATTTCCTCGCAAAAATTCACGCACAAATCGTTAAATATGCAATTTGCAGTTTTGTTTTAATAATGATATGACTCGTCTAAGAATTCAACACAAATAGTAAGAATAAAAAAATTACGCACGTGATCCCCGGCAACGGCGCCATTTGATTGGTTCGGAAAAGTGTGTTTGTAGTTAACCGCAATCAATAACGGTGTCGCGTGTAGCTAGACCGAGATGAGTACGGGTCGTCCTCTGGGAAACGTAGAACCTTTTACTTTTACTTTAGATGTATTGAGAAAGAGAGGAGGAATAAAGAATTTTATTGAATGGTTTCTAGATCTACGTTAAACAAGAATGTAAAATATAGATCTAGATTATTTTAAAGATGTAGATAATATAATAAGAGGGCTTGTAGGGTTCGTTAGGATTTAGTAGTTATGGACGATTAATTAAAAGTTACCCTTTTTATCCATTAATAGATTTAGAACTAGAACGACGGTGATGCGTATAGATTAGGGTTTCTGGAGGGAAAAGGAATCCCACTCTTAACCCTTATCTCGACACGGAACTCCGTTCATATCTAGCATTTACCAAAACAATCATTAATCTAATCTCTAATTGCGGTCGGAACTAGCAAAGAATTGCTAGCGGCCCGATTAGGATGTTAATGATTCTTTTGATAAAGTTCCTAAACTTTATAGGACTTAAAAAGGGTTTAGTTATTTTCATCGTCCATTAGCCTACCCTAATCCTACGAACCCTAACAAGCGGAGAATTACTCGCGCATGTTGGGAGAAGAAGATGAAAAGAAAGAGAGGGAAAACATAATATAAAATGCAAAAGAATTAAATAAAATAACTACCTTTATTAATCAACTGAACAATCTACACTTTTATTCCGTAGAAAATGATTACAAAACTTTGTTTGCTTCTCGATCTTTCCTAAGGAGGTAGACGAACAGTTGATGATCAGCCTGGATACGTGAGCGTCTGGGGCTTCGTGATCGCTTCGGCTTGATGGCTTTTCCAAGAGGCTCTCGGTGCCTTTTTATAGTGCAAACCCAGAATCTTTTGCTTCAAAAGTTGGTAAAATACAGCAGAGAATCATGCCCCAAAATATTTCCTTCCAAATCCATAATATTGCGGCGGATCCACGGCAAATGGGGGCTAAGGCCGCGGATCCGCGGCCAACGGGTGAGATCTCTTGATCAAAATTCTTGTGCTTGCATCTTGTGACATGTGGCAATCCTAGGCACCTTCATAATTCAGAAATCTTCTCTCGGTTGCTTCCAGACTTGGTCTCCAAGTTTTGCTTCTTAACTTGGCAAGATTTCTTCAACAGCTTGATTTCTTTGATATATTCTGCATAACAACTTGGAAAATTCTGCACAATAATCTTAAATAATATTTAGTAGACTTAGTTCTACTAGGATTTGGTCAATGAATTTATTTGCATACATTTTTCTACCAAATGCTAATTAAAATATATTAACACATGGAAAATAGTGTTTTTACACATAAACCCTCATATGTATAATATATTATAATAAAGTCCTTTTTTAATATAAAAATGGTAGGAAAAATGTACTACAAATGTGCAGTTTTATCGACTGAACAACCGACAAATGAACTTTTTACATTGTTAAATCAACGGTGAAAATATATTAAAATCACATGAAATTTGGTGTATCGACATATTAGACGGTGAAGATCGAGATGGTGTTAGGAATATGTATGCCCTAGGGGCCATTATTGTATGATATAGTGGATGCTTGGACACTATAGAGGACTTTTTTACTCGACATGATAGTATGCTATTTGGTTTCTCTTTATCTTAACATGTACACTTGTATTATTATACTTTGTCTCTCTGATACATGTTGATAAAGCCCTTAGAATATTGGCTTAACTACCAGGACTTTGATGCAGATCATACTAGTGGGGCTTGTGTTGTCCGCAAGCACATCCTTTAACAATTCCTAGTCGAGAGAGTATTGAGACAGGGCAGCGATATTTCAGAGTAGACTAATGTGTACGTTTCTTGATCCTGTATAGGGCGATGGTTGATCCCATGGAAATTGGTGTTTGATATCAAAGATTTTGCACAAGTGCTTATTAGAGAATGGGTACACCGAACAGGACTCGCCAAGAACTCTTAGATGGTACCATACCTATCGTCAGATAACAGATCTCTGGTGACACTTGTACAGGTTAGTCTGTTGACCCGAGATTGTCATAGTGTCTTGTGTGGTTCCCACTATGCTTTGATTTCCTCCCTACCACGGCTCAAAAGAGTCGTGCAAATAGGTGGATTTTGGGTACAGTCCCAAGTCACATGGAGGCAGTGAGCGATAGAAGGGGTTTCGTCTCTCCCGGTATAGGGAGTTGATGTTGCGCTATACTCGATTGGCTATAACAGCAAGTCCTTGGCCAGGGCTGATGAGATTTACTGGTAAGTGTTATCAGTAGTTTCTCGAATGATTATAGGCCACACATCGGCATGACTTATCAAGTTACTGGGGTCTGACGATTCCACCCCCATACTCGGTATGCGACATATCAAACGAAGAGACCGAACTGTATGGTAAGTGTTGCTTATAAGCTTTATGGGAGTTTGGACAAGCTTGCTTGTTGATCTTCTATTCGTTCAATACACAGGTAGCCGTTATGTCCAGCTAGTACCGTTAATGGCTTTTGGGTATCTGATATGATCATTACCTACTGCTGGCTTATTGACGAGTCATTAGAGTCCCAAATAATTTTCCTAGCTCAAGCGAAACGAAATAGGGCACATATGGAGATATGTGCGGGAGCTTGATTGAATACGAGTATGTGATACCGTATTCTAATCTCGCGATATTTGATATTAGTCAGGTTATATATGATATAACCGGATTATTGAATCAAGTGTTGATTCAATGATATATGTATATATTGTTTATATATATTTGATATATATTCTTATATTTGATATTAGCCGGATTATATTTGATATACCCGGATTATTGAATCAAGTGTTGATTTAATAATTTGATATATATATGTTATATATATATATATATATATATATATATATTAACTAGTAATGAATATTAGACGGTTGTATGTGATATAACCGGATTATTGAGTCAAGTGTTGATTTAATAATTTGATATACATATATAAACAATATTAGTCGGTTTTATATGATATAACTGGATTATTGAATCAAGTGTTGATTTAATAATTTGATATTTATATATTTGATATATATTTATAAACTAATATTAGCTCACTAAAGATTTTCTTCTCTTTATACATATGTGTGTGCGTGCGCGCGCGCGCGCGTGTGATATATATAATTATATGTATTACACATTGTATCATGATTGATGATACATAGAACTAGGATATATGAGAATCACACATTAAGTTGTGATGAGTGGATAATTGGTTTTATTTATGAATTAAAGAAAATGATATATGAGTCATTTCTTATGGATGCTTGTGGAAGCCTTGAGAAGCCATGACTCATCACATTTCCTTTGGATTATTCATAGATATTCTTACACACCATCTTATCATTTCACCTCATGGTTCTCTCTCTCCATCCAAGTTCATCTCATCTTCTTCTTCACTTGTTTTCTAAGTTTTTCTTGAGTTGAAAAAAATGAGAAAGAAGAAAAATTAGTGAGCAAAATTCCTACTTCATCAACCTACACTTTACTAGCCTTTTAGTTTATGTTGTTTGTTTCACTAATACTTTGATTAGTGAAGAATGAGCTTGAGTTAGAGAGACTTCAAGGTGGATCATTTTCAGCTTCGAAGACTACAAAGCAAGCGTGTTCCTTTCACCAAATGGAGTCTAAGAAGAGTTCCAGGGACTACTACATAGAGTTTTAGAAGTGAAGGACCGGTCTACAAAGGTTGTAAACCCTCATCACTTAGTGTAAAACTTGTTTTCTTGCTTCAAAACCCTAATTCTCTAGTTCGATTCTACGTTAGTATAGCTTAGAGCTCTAGATTTTTTAAAATTGCATACTTGATACTTGTATAAACCTAGTAGAGGTGCTAAAACATACTTTCAGATGGAAGGTGCCGATCGTTGAATAAAATGGTGGAGGATGTAGATTTCGATGCTACTTGACGAAAAAAGCCTCCGAGGGACTCTTTCCTCCATTATTCTCAAGATATATTTACATTTACATATGTGTGTGTGTGTATTTATTTACACATATTATAAAATGGTGGGTATTAATATATATATATATATATATATATATATATATATATATATATATATATTAAATAAGTATAAATACATGTATCCTATACATGTACACATCATGTAAAACATACACAAAATTCCATCAATATCTTCTCAGTATCATATACTGTAGAAAGTGCGTGTATCATATACACTATACTAGAAACCGCATCATAAATACGGTTATCAGGTTAACACTTGACTTGATATTCTGACTTTTAAACCGGCTAGTATAACAGTCATCCGATTAAACGCGTATATCCAATACACATATTTTATCGAACTCATGCATGTATCCCTATACGCGTGTCACGTCGCGTTTTGCACGGGCAGGCACTTTCATTGCAAGACTCTAAAGACCTTTCAATACGCTGGCAGTAGATTATATAAGATCGTATCCGAATGAATCTGAAACACTTTCATATTCAACCCCCTTTCGGGTTAACCCACAAGCTCATTAGTGGCACTAGCTGAACGTAATGGCTACCCAGGCATAAAAAAGATAAAGGCAGGTTGACGAGCGAACTCATCCGGACCCGACAAAATCTATAAGTGACAGTCACCGGACAGTCCAGTCTCTTCGTTAAGGAGTAACACATACCGAGTCTGGGGGTGGAATCTGTCAGATCTCCAATAACCCGATAAGTCATGCTGACAGAGGACTCATAACCAAAGAGATACAACCGGTAACACTTACAAGTTTATCTCTACTGCCAAGCCCATGGACTTCTGGTTATAGTCATGTCCTGCACAGCACGATATCGACTCCCAATACCGAGAGTGACGAATTCCTTCCACCGCTCACTGCCTCCATGTGCTTCGGGACTTTACCCAACTAAAACCTGTTTGCATGCTCGGTAGAGCCGTGGTAGGGTCATAATCTAACTACAATGGGAACACATACAAGACACTGGCGATTTCAATTCCAAGGACTACCCTGTACTCATGTCACTAGAGAACTGCTATCTGACATTGGTATAACACCAACTATGAGTTCTCGGCGCGTCCGTCCAGTGTAACTCATCCAATGAGCACATGTATACAATCATCATTATCAAACAGCCATTTGGGATCAGCCATCGCCCCGTACAGGATCATGAAACGTATACACTAGTCTAAACTGGAGTACCAATGCCCAGTCTCGTTAACCCTACGACTATGGACATTTAATAATGTGTTTATAAACTATCAAGCCCCACTAGTATGATCCCTATCATAATCCTAGTAGTCAAGCAAAGATCATATGGGCTTTATCTCATATATTAGCGATACGTAATAACTAGTAACACATATACACATGACAAATAAAGACAAACCAGATAGCATACTATCATCTCGAGTAAGATTGTTCTCTGTATAGGTCCTCATGAATTCAATAATTGCATTCCTACAGTTATGATAATTGCCTTGTGGGCACCTATATCCAACACTACTATCATTAAGCTACGAGCGAGTAACACTAATAATTAAGCATGGCAGGTCTATATAACATGTAGTGTAACATGAGCATGGAAAACAAGTATATAAGCATGGCAATGTATATAAGCATGGCAAGGTATATAAGTATGGCAATTTTATTATAACGTAGTTGTTTGTAGTTTGATAAGGAAGGAATGCGTGTAAACGAGAGTATTCTTGCTTACCCCATGGACCAAAGGTACAGGAAGTACAAGACCACGTCATAACTGATTAAAGTTGGATTTTAACGATCAAAAATATATGTTACCGCAATCAAGAACGGCATCGCTCGGTAGCTAGCCGGTGAATACGGGTCGGTCCACAGAGATGTTGTAAATTTCCTAAATGTTCTTACGAGCTAATTCCAAAGGGTGTTGGATCTTTTAATTAAATCTAAAAAAAACTAAGTTGAGTTATACTGGGATTAGGAAACTTGCTAGAATTAGGTTTAGGTAAAGTTTGGTAAATAAAGATCTACACCTCTTTCAATGCCTTAAATTAAATATCATATTAGGAGTTATGGTAATTATTAATAGAGGGGATTAGGATGATTGGGAAGATGTTTCTTCCTCTAGATCCTTGTCCGTCCTTTATCAATCCTTACCCTAACCTCCATGGAAAACTTACAAATCCGGTCTTTTATACTACGGTATCACCGTTACCTCGTGGGTAGAGTGTCGTAGGGAGCGGAAGATGAAAGTATACATGGAGTTCTGATTGTTCATAAGAGATTGACAAAGAAAAGAGATGAGAGATCTTCATCTCTCAAACCTTTCCCTATTCCTAACCCTAACAAGCGAGGAAACTACTCGCTCATTAAGGGATCTACGAAAGACATAATTTTTATTTTATTTTGATTTAAGAGATGAAAGATCTACTACAAGTTAATAAAAATTCTAAACTATATTAAACTTAGAGCAAGAAAAGAAATTACCTAGGGCGGAAATTAAAACTAAAACTAGGGCAGAAAAATAAACCTACTTACGATTGATGCTCTCCAACTTCAAAGAAAATTGAAATTTTATTGATGAAAAGAGGCATGAAAAGATACAATGAATTGGGTCTCTATTTATAGGACATAGAAAACCCTAGGTTTACAATTGCCGCACGTCTGCATTTACAAATATACCCCTAGGTAGACCATTCAACGCCGCCTCTGAGTTTTGGTAAAAAAAAACTTCAAGTCCGGGCTCTATATGGCCGCGGAACCGCGGCCTAAGTAGGGGTTGGGACGCGGTTCTGCGGCCCAATATTGGTCTTAGCTTCTTGGCTTTTGGATTCTGGTTTAGGGCTGTTTGGTCTTCCTGTTTATTTGGTTCTTTTCTTAATTTTTCTTCTAGGTCTTCTCCAGATCTCCAGTGAACATTGTAGCGGACTTTTATCGTTGCTTCGAGACAAAATCTTGAATCTTGCGATGCCTTGTATTTTTTGAACTGATCTTTATGTAGGCTTCATCAAAATCCTTCTGTTTGTTGGTCAAAGTCCCTTTTTTGTATCGTCTTTTGTCTTTTTCACTGTTTTCACTCCAAGAACCTGTAACCTGTACTATGTAGCAGACATGGGTCAAAAGCACATGTTTTATTGTAAAATGCATAAGAATGGGGAATATAATAATGCAATATTATGATATGAACAAATACCCCCAAACTTATCTTTTGCTCGTCCTCGAGCAAACCTAGTTTTATTCTCGACAAAAAAAAACTAACCTCACTTTTGCAGGGAATCGCGATTGCACTGAGCTCGTGCAACAAGTCGTTAAATCTCTAGGTGTCTCTAGTCGGAGGAGTATTGTCTCCTTAGGGTTTTCAGCGGATACTACCCACAAAATCCTATCAATTCGGCTTTTCGACTTTAATTCTCCAATTAGGTTTTCCAACAAGGAATTCTATTATCGTCGACTCGTAAATTATCTACCCATACTCTTCGCACTTCCTTATCATTTAACTTAAGATTATATACGTTCTATAGACTTACTTAGCTTTCGGCATTTCTTAAGTTTTCCTTCTAGGGTTCCATCTCCACTTAGGAATTTTTATCAACTTTACTAAAGATACAAGTTCTATTCTTTACTCCTTTCTTTCATCTAAACTCCAATCACATACCACTACGTGTGTGTATATATCACCCCTACACTTGGAAATACAAATCAAGCAATCATACTCCTGTCCGTTGTCCAAAGTACTTATTAATTGGTGAATTTTTAATTGAATTTTTGCTTACACATCCTTCATGCGACCGTTAATACTTCTTGAGGTACCAACGACCGATTACAAAATGTGTTTGCACTTTAAAGCGTAATTCCTAGTCTTGCAACACCCAAGGCTTTAGCAGTGACTCCCAAACCAGTTGGTCTAAGGTACAAGGTGATGAAGCACCCTCGCTAAATATTTTTCTATTTTTTTAGCCTTAAGTAATCACAAAAACCAATGTTCAATTTTTTTTATTCACACTTATATATTTTTTTTCATTTTCTTCGTACTAAAGACTTTAGACAAGAGCATTTCAAGGTCTCCTCTACTATTCCAAGTTTCAAGGTGCGTGTTAGTGCAATTTGTAGGGTATACATTTTCAGAATCTAGACTTAAGCTAGGAATTATTTTTCAAACTTATACTCTAATAAAAATATCAATACTTTTCCTTTGTTTCGACTTAGCTCAAGAAGTGAACCCAAAATTTGCTTATTTCTAAATAAACTACAAAGATATATACTTTCTACCGTTAAACTTTAAGAAAGGTTGTTTTTAGGGTTTTCAATTTACTAAGTCCAAGATCTGGTTTTTCCTAGCCAGTTGACCTATTTATCAAACTTAAGTCAAATACAGCCAGAATTGAATACATTAATTTTTATAATTTTTTGAAATTTTCAATTTTTTATGGGTTTTTCTTTTTCTATTTTTTTTTCAAATTTTTATGATTTTTATATAATGATGCAATGCAGAAATATACATATAAATGCGAAGGAAGAAAACTTACCGAGCATACCCCCAAACTTAAACTGCACAGTGTCCTCACTGTCATGCTGCACCAAGTGGGTCGATAATGTCGGCAATTTCCTGCTTATTATCATATTTACAAATGATACACACCCCCAAACTTATTTGAAATAAAGTTTGAAAAAATTGATTGGAAATTCGGGGGTGAAAGTGGAGGAGATTTAATCGGTGTAGATCGGTTGCTGCAAAAACAGGAGCTCCTCCGATGGGTCCGCTGTGAGGAACGGTTTTAATCGATGTCCATTGACTTTGAATAAGGTACCGTCCTCCGGATTTTCAAGATCGACTGCACCATGCGGATAAACGGTGCGATCTACAAATGGCCCTTTCCACCTAGAACGGAGCTTGCCGGGGTGATAATGTAACCGAGTGTCATAGAGTAAAACCTGTTGACTAGGTTTAAATGTTTTTCGCAAAAGGTGTTTATCGTGGAACACCTTAGTTCGGTTTTTAACAATTATGGCATTATCATAAGCCTCATCCCGCAACTCTTCTAGTTCATTTAATTGCAGCTTTCGATTGCTGTCCGCATCTCCTAATGATAAATTCAACTCTTTGATAGCCCAAAATGCCTTATGCTCAATCTCTACTGGGAGGTGGCAAGCCTTCCCGTAAACAAGCCGGTATGGAGACATACCAAGATCGGTCTTGTATACAGTACGGAAAGCCCATAGTGCATCGATCAGTTTGAGTGAACAATCTTTACGGTTTGTAGAAACCGTTTTCTCCAAGATCTGCTTAATTTGCCGATTCGAGACCTCGGCTTGCCCACATGTTTGGGGATGGTATGGTGTTGACAGCTTGTGGATAATAGAATATTTGCGCATTAAGGACTCAAAAGTCCTATTGCAAAAGTGAGAACCATTATCACTTATTATCGCTCGAGGGTGCCCAAATCGAGAAAAGATGTGTTCTTTAAGAAATCGAACGACAACCTTGTTGTCGTTCGTTCGGCTAGGCACAGCCTCGACCCACTTTGAAACGTAGTCAACAGTCAAAAGAATATACACATTCCCAAAAGAATTAGGAAATGGTCCCATGAAGTCAATTCCCCAAACATCAAAAACATCCACAACCAAAATTGGTTGGAGGGGCATTTCGTTTCTCCGCAATATCCGGCACAAGTGTTGGCACCGGGAGCAAGTCTTGCAGTATTCATATGCATCCTTAAAGAGTCGTGGCCAATAGAAGTCACACTGCAAGATTTTCTCGGCTGTCTTCTTTGGGCCAAAGTGCCCGCTACATGCTTGATCGTGGCAAAAAGACAGCACACTCTTAAACTCGTTTTCCAGTACACACCGACGAATGATTTGGTCGGAACAGTATTTAAAAAGATAAGGTTCATCCCAGTAAAAATGCTTTGCTTGGGACAAGAATCGAAGTTTATCCTGTTTCGACCAATCTTTAGGTATCAAGCCGGTGGCCAAATAGTTTACAATATCAGCGAACCATGGTTCGCAAGAAACGGTCAAGAGTTGCTCATCGGGAAAAGCATCAGTGATTGGAAGTTCAAGAGTAGGCGAAGAAGGAAGTCGTGAAAGGTGATCGGCCACTACGTTTTCACATCCTTTTTTGTCCCTTATGACAAGGTCAAACTCTTGTAGCAAGAGGATCCAACGTATTAGCCTCGATTTAGCATCCTTCTTCGCAAAAAGGTGGCGAAGAGCTGAATGGTCCGTATACACAATGACTGGAGAGCCGATTAAATAAGGCCGGAATTTTTCAAGTGCAAACACAACGGCTAAAAATTCTTTTTCCGTTGTTGTGTAGTTTAGTTGGGCCTCATTTAGTGTACGGCTAGCGTAATAAATCACGTGCGGCATCTTATTAATGTGCTGTCCAAGAACCGTACCAATGGCAAAATCTGATGCGTTGCACATAATTTCGAAAGGATACGTCCAGTCTGGAGATGAAAGAATGGGCGTAGAAATGAGAGAGTGTTTCAATGACTCGAACGCTTCCATGAAAGTTGAGTCAAAATCAAATGGTGTGTCCTTGGCCAATAAGAGAGTCAAGGGTCTAGC
The DNA here is from genome assembly GCA_030015575.1 of Agapanthus africanus. Lineage (NCBI taxonomy): Eukaryota > Viridiplantae > Streptophyta > Magnoliopsida > Asparagales > Amaryllidaceae > Agapanthus > Agapanthus africanus. The sequence continues at coordinate 192,498,299 of CM057339.1, read as the reverse complement.
AATCTTGCTAAAATCCTTGATGAACCGTCTATAAAAACCGGCGTGGCCAAGGAAAGCTCGGATGTCTTTGACGTATTTAGGAGGAGGAAGATTGGAAATGACTTCAATTTTGGCTCTATCAACCTCTATTCCGTTTTGCGAGATGACATGTCCTAAGACAATGCCTTCTCATACCATAAAGTTGCACTTCTCCCAATTTAAAGTTAGGTTCTTATCCCTACAGCGGGTAAGAACAGCGTCAAGGTGTAGCAAACACTCGTCGAAGGAGTCACCAAAAATAGAGAAATCATCCATAAAGATCTCCAAAAACTTTTCAACCATGTCCGAAAAGATCCCCATCATACACCGCTGAAATGTAGCGGGTGCATTGCATAACCCAAAGGGCATGTGACGATAAGCAAAAGGGCTAAAAGGACAAGTAAATATGGTTTTGTCTTGATCCTCTTTGGCGATGGGGACTTGGTTATAGCCGGAATAGCCATCTAAAAAGCAGTAGAACTCGTGCCCAGCTAATCGTTCTAGCATTTGGTCAATGAAAGGTAAAGGAAAGTGGTCTTTCCTTGTCGCGACATTGAGTTTTTTGTAGTCGATGCAAACTCGCCACCCAGTTTGGGTGCGAGTAGGAATTAACTCATTTGCCTTATTGGTAATGACCGTGATGCCCGATTTCTTTGGCACGACATGAATGTGGCTAACCCATTGGCTATCCGAGATAGGGTAAATGATACCACTGTCAAGACATTTAACAATCTCTTTCTTGACAGCCTCTTTCATTATGGGGTTGAGGCGTCTTTGTGGATCCCTTACCGGCTTGGCATTATCCATCAAGTGTATATGATGTTCAACTATGAGGGGACTAATCCCCTTGATGTCCGCCATAGACCAGCCAAAAACTTGCCGATTATTTTGTAAGACCATTAAAAGGGCCTTCTCTTGCTCGAGAGCTAGAGAGGCCGATATGATAACGGGTAAGGTCTCATTATCACCTAGATAAGCATATTTAAGGTGCGACGGCAAAATCTTTAGTTCGAGTTTAGGAGGTAAAACAATAGATGGTAACAATGGAGTAACTGTTTCAAACTCGAAGGATTCCATCAAAGGTTCAAATCGAGTGTACGCAACCGAGTCGGATGGTTCAACTAACTCATCCGAAAAAGCAAAAAACTCAAACTCGGGTGGTGAGTCTTCAAGATCGTCAACAAAGGTGAAACACTCATAATCGTTGTCCGCCGTGAAAGCTGTGTCGGATTCTAGGAGGAACGCACTAGTGGCGTCAACACTGCTGTGATCAAACATAAAATTTTCGAATTCACAGTCCTCCTCCGCGATCTCATTGATCGAGCAAATATCAAGTACGCTAAAATTAGGCTCGGCAGGCTGATTTCACAACATAAAAATGTTGAGTTCAATTGCCATATTGCCAAAAGATAGATTCATTGAACTGTTACGACAATTGATCACCGCATTAGAAGTCATAAGGAAAGGTCGACCAAGTATCACCAGAATTTGACTCCGGGGGTTAGCTACAGGTTGTGTATCCATAACAATAAAGTCAACGGGGAAAATGAAATCCCCCACTCTAATTAACACATCCTCCAACTCTCCCCTAGGATGGGTGATTGATTGGTCGACCATTTGGAGAGTACAATGAGTGGGCTTAAGCTCTCCAACACCTAATTGCTCGTACACAGAATAAGGTAGCAAATTGACACTAGCACCAAGATCTAATAGTGCTCTATTGATGTTCTTGTCCCCAATTGTTATCGAAATAGTAGGACAACCGGGGTCCTTGTGCTTTTAGGGTAAAGATTAGACAAGGGCATCGCTAACAGCACTAGCCACGAAAACTTTCTTTGGTACTTGTGACTTCCTCTTTTCGGTGCATAAGTCCTTTAAGATTTTTGCATATGAAGGAACTTGTTGGATTGCATCCAAAAGAGGGATATTTATGCTAACCTGTTTGAACAACTCTACAATCTTCTCCATTTGTGGAGTTGGTTTATTGGATCTCAACCGGTTTGGAAAAGGTACATTTTGAAAGGTTGTTGAGTCTAATTTTTGCGGATCAGATTGTTGAGTTGGAACGAAACCCCGTGTAGATATGTTCGTGTTGTGAGAAGTGGGTCCGTTCGAGCCAGAAGAAGTAGAGCCGTGTGAAGGATGAAGAATAGGCCCTAACGAAGAAGAAGAAGAAGAAGAAGAAGAAGGTGAAGAAGATGAAGAAGGACCACCGGCAGGGGTGTCATTATTAATACCCACATTGTTTTGCAACACTTTTCCGGATCTCAACGTGGTCACAGCATTTACGTTATGATTTTGCTGTTCATATGCAACATGTGCATGACCGGGATTTGGCAATGGTTGAGATGGAATCTTTCCTTTTTCTCGCTCTTTCAACGCAGCATTGAGTTGTGCAATTTGTGCCTCAATAGATTTGATGCTTTGATCGTGGGAGGCACTGTTTTGCACCAAAGATTGAATAGAGGTCTCTAACCTAGCTGCGGATTGTGTAGATTGCTTTAGGAACGCATCTAGACTTCTTTCGAGCGAGCTAACCTTGTCATTCTGAGGTGGAACAAAATTGTTTGGCGGGTAAGAAGTGTTAGGCACAAAATTGTTCACTTGATTAGGGTAAGGTTGCTGTTGGAAAGGTTGTTGAAATTGAGTTTGTGGTGGTACTTGTTGTTGTGGAGGAGGAGGCCTTTGAAAATTGTTGTTTCCTTGGAATTGTTGATTTTGGTTCCAAGCGAAATTTGGGTGACTCTTCCAACCCGGATTATATGTCGAAGAGTATGGATCATTTCTTTGCCGTTGCTGAAAGGCAGCATTGACTTGATCATGTCCTTGAGTAGATGAATTATAAGGACACTCTTCTATGAGATGTGATGGATCCAAATAACAAGCACAAACAGTTCATGGAGGCACAACAGGGGCAGGAGAAGGCGATGAGATTTTGGTCTCAATCGCTTCTAGCTTTTTCATAAGTGCAGCCATCTTGGCCTTCATAGCAATCGACATATCTAAGTGATGTATGCCTGCCCTAGACTGACCAATAGAAGAAGATGATGATGTGGTCTTGGTGCTCTCCCACTGAATTGTTTGTTCACTAAGATCCTCAAGAAACTGCCACGCTTCCTCACTAGACTTGGATAGAAAGTGACCTTGAGAAATGGTTTCTAGCAACTGCTTCGTTGCCGGGTTCAATCCCTCGTATAATGTTTGGTAAAGTTGCCAATTTTTGATCCCATGGTGAGGGCATTGAACGAGTAGGTCTTTGAATCTTTCAAAACACTTCCAAAATGGTTCGGAAGGAAGCTGGGAAAATTGTATAATCTCGTTGCGTATTCTAGCAGTTTTGTGATGAGGATAGAACTTTTTAAGAAAGGCTTTCACCAACTCTTCCCAATTCTTAATTGAATGTGACGATGTGCTGTATAGCCACTTCTCGGCTAAGTCACATAAGGTGAAAGTAATGACCCTTAGCCTTATAGCATCGTCGCTTAATTGGGTTGTTTTCATCATAGCGCAAACGTTTTGGAATTTGTTAATAAAGATATAAGCATCTTCGGATTCCAAACCGTGAAACGTGGGTAGCATATTGATGAAGTGTGGTTTGATCTCAAAATTGTCCCCATTTGCCGGTGGGAGGGAAAGACAAGTAGGTAGGGCGGTGCGGATGGGGTAGAAAAGATCCTGGAGCGCGACTCGTGTGGGCGCTTCAACAGGCGGGTGATTCGGGTTATTCGCACCTAATGGAGGTGGAATCAGTCCCGTCGGTAAGGTGTTGTTAGGATTGTATCCCGACATACCTTCGGAAGAAGAATTTGCAGGTGAAAGTGAAGAAGTGGAAAGGATTTCGACTTCGGAGTCAAAAGATTCATCGGTCGGTACCAACGAAATACGGAATAATCAGGCGCTAGTGTCCCTAGTCCAACCGGACATACACTAAAGGGGTAGTGTAGTCAAAAGGTGAAAGACAGAATGTGGAGGTAAGAAAACGTCAATGAGAAGAAGTGGTGTAAGTAGGTGCAAAGATTTCTTTAGCGACAAGTTGCAAGTTGTTGAAAAGATTTTTCCTTTTTTATGTAAGATTTTGCAAAAAGATTTTTTGAAAAGAGACTTGTGACACAAATGCAATCAACCACAAATGCACAATCAGGCCTAGATCTAGGTCACCTAGGTCAGCCAGACAGCTCCTAACTGTTCCAAAGGGCTAGAAATAGGACCTCAAACCGCCTCTTCACCGCCAATTGCAGCCAGGTAAGTGCCAAGTAAGTGGGAGGCTCCCCGCTACAAGTAGCGGTCCTAATTAAGTAACCACTTGCCTTGACACACTTGCCTAGACACCGCAAAATCAAGTTAGGATAAACGGCCGATGCCTATAACTAGTCCTCTGTCCTATTGAGCTCGAAGTCCTTAAGGCTGAGTCTAGTAATTTTTAATTAAGAATGGTCAATGCAAATGCTTTAAGTGATTTTTGGGGTCCTGGGAAGGGTGATGAAATCCCCATCCAATCTGAATTGGTCAAAAGCCCCTTAAAGTCTGATCAAAATATGCAAAACAGTAAATCACTTGCAATCAATTTTCTTTATAGCGCGGCGCAAAGAATCTTGCAGAAAATCAATTATTGGAAGGGGGAAGAAGATTTTTAGCGCAAAGAATCCTGCAGAAAATTTGGCAAAAAGATATATGGGGATTTGCAGAGGAGAGAGAGAGAGAACAAACAGAGCAAATTTCGCTTGCTGATCCCACAAGGGGGCCGCGGAACCGCGGTCCTGATAAGGTTACGGCCGCGGAAGGGCGGTGATCTGGAGGGATCGTTCTCTAAAAAAAATTCTGTAGCTCTTCTGTTCCAATCCTCGTCTGTTCTGATGTTCCAATTTCTGTTTCGCCCTCTGGATTATTCCAGATCCGTCGATCCTGCAAACATTCACACGAGAAACCTTTCAAACAATAAAAGATGACAGAATTTTTATATTTTTGATTTTTTCAAATTTTTATGGTTTTTTATATTTTATATTAACCCGAAATTACAAAAAGGAAATTTTACGCCATCCCCAGCAACGGCGCCATATGATTAAAGTTGGATTTTAACGATCAAAAATATATGTTACCGCAATCAAGAACGGCGTCGCTTGGTAGCTAGCCGGTGAATACGGGTCGATCCACAGGGATGTTGTAAAATTCCTAAATGTTCTTACGAGCTAATTCCAAAGGGTGTTGGATCTTTTAATTAAATCTAAAGAAAACTAAGTTGAGTTATACTGGGATTAGGAAACTTGCTAGAATTAGGTTTAGGTAAAGTTTGGTAAATAAAGATCTACACCTCTTTCAATGCCTTAAATTAAATATCATATTAGGAGTTATGGTAATTATTAATAGATGGGATTAGGATGATCGGGAAGATGTTTCTTCCTCTAGATCCTTGTCCGTCCTTTATCAATCCTTACCCTAACCTCCATGGAAAACTTACAAATCCGGTCTTTTATACTACGGTATCACCGTTACCTTGTGGGTAGAGTGTCGTAGGGAGCGGAAGATGAAAGTATGCATGGAGTTCTGATTGTTCATAAGAGATTAGCAAAGAAAAAAGATGAGAGATCTTCATCTCTCAAACCCTTCCCTATTCATAACCCTAACAAGCGAGGAAACTACTCGCTCATTAAGGGATCTACGAAAGACATAATTTTTATTTTATTTTGATTTAAGAGATGAAAGATCTACTACAACTTAATAAAAATTCTAAACTATATTAAACTTAGAGCAAGAAAAGAAATTACCTAGGGCAGAAATTAAAACTAAAACTAGGGCAGAAAAATAAACCTACTTACGATTGATGCTCTCCAACTTCAAAGAAAACTGAAATTTTATTGATGAAAAGAGGCATGAAAAGATACAATAAATTGGGTCTCTATTTATAGGACATAGAAAACCCTAGGTTTACAATTGCCGCACGTCTGCATTTACAAATATACCCCTAGGTAGACCATTCAACACCGCCTCTGAGTTTTGGTAAAAAACAATCTTCAAGTCCGGGCTCTATATGGCCGCGGAACCGCGGCCTAAGTAGGGGTTGGGCCGCGGTTCCGCGGCCCAATATTGGTCTTGGCTTCTGGGCTTTTGGATTCTGATTTAGGGCTGTTTGGTCTTCCTGTTTATTTGGTTCTTTTCTTAATTTGTCTTCTAGGTCTTCTCCAGATCTCTAGTGAACATTGTAGCGGACTTTTATCGTTGCTTCGAGACAAAATCTTGAATCTTGCGATGCCTTGTAATTTGTGAACTGATCTTTATGTAGGCTTCATCAAAATCCTTCTGTTTGTTGGTCAAAGTCCCTTTTTTGTATCGTCTTTTGTCTTTTTCACTGTTTTCACTCCAAGAACCCGTAACCTATACGATGTAGCAGACATGGGTCAAAAGCACCTGTTTTATTGTAAAATGCATAAGAATTGGGAATATAATAATGCAATATTATGATATGAACAATAACCGACGGGACAATGACACTCGATATTCAGGTTTGGTGTCTTTTAAACTGACCTTTCGTGTCACGATATTCGTTCTTTACCAATCTATCTCTTATCCCTGTGTATTTTATATTATAGATCAAGTTTACATGTTTTGACCGAATCCATGAATATAGAGAGTACAAGTTTAGGTTCAAGTATTCATATCAAGTTCAAGAATTCGTGTTAGGTTGTATTCATGGTTCGAGTCAAGTCAAATCTATCATGTAATAGATTTAAGTCAAACATATAATATCTAATTATGTCTTCATGTACATGCAACAATTCAGAGATTAAGAAAAATAAGGTATACATGTTCGAATAGCATGTAATGAAGCAAATATATTATTCAAGTAACGACCATAAATATTACGGTAAAAAAGTATTATGTATGACTAATTAATAAAGTCAATCGAATTCGGAATATAAAAAAATATATCTCTAAGTATTGTGCACGCGTGAGTTCTAGTCGCGCCTAAATACAACTAACAGTTTGGGAGATATACCCGTTTTCATTTCGTCGTGCAGAACAGATCAGAATCTGTCCAGCACCGTCGCATATTTTTAAAACATAGTTTGAGTTAATTTCCGTCGATTTTCAAGTTTCAAAGATTATTATAAACTTGTAGGTCATTCGATATAGTTATCCAAAATACTAAGCTTCGCGCGATTTAGATTCCTGAAACTCTAGTTATGGTCATTTTAATATCAGGGTTTTAAACTGAAATTCGGATTTCTAGACAGCAACTATAAAGTGTATTGTCGGGCATATATCGGGCATTCTATGCATTTTTGGGTCACCGGTTATATAGTAAATTCTAGTTCTATTAATTTTTCATCTATGAATATAAAGTTTGCCACGAACGGATATCGGGAGTTCAAATTATGTCCAATTTAACAACAGGGTGCGAATCAGGACAGATTATGTCCAGATTCGTAATTTAATCTTGTAACGCGGTTTTATATATTTAAACTCGATTTATATGAAATTAGTATAACTAATAAAAGTTAGATATTTCGATCTAGATATCTAAAATATCTGTGTTTGCTCAATTTGGATATCGGTAGACCAAATTATATGTCCGAGAAGTTGACCGATAAAAACAATTTTCTGTTTTGAAAAACAGTGAAAAATATTGTAATTCCTAAACTGTTAAGCGAATCGATTTGAAATTTTTATTATATAACGCGTGTGAAAAATCTATCTATTACTCAACCTATTTTTCTCAGAATTTTATATAAAAGAAAACATAAGTTTACCGTTATATGATGCTCGATACAAATACGAGGTGAGGTATTGCACAAAAATCCCATCAATTATAAAACTCGATCTTGGTTCTCGTTTCAAAAAAAGATTCTTATATTTATTTCGAGTATAAACTATAGCGAAAGAATATGACATCAAAGTGGAAAATACACACAATGGTTCAAAAACTTAACCTTATGCATCATCTATATTTTAGTTGCTTTCGCATTATATTTTTTTTCATATAATGTTTTATGATATGATTCGCGTGTCCCCGCTACTACTAGTAATAAGAATTCATTTATAAACATAAAATAAGACCATTTCAATTTGTATGCAATTATGAACCAACTATGTATTGGATATCATATCATTTTATATATATAATTTATACATGGAATTTACCGATGGATAACACAAAACATGCATGGAAACATAGTAAGGAAAGAGAGATTCAATCAAAGAAGGATGAGAAGAGGGGGGAGAGAGATGGAGGGAACTTACATGCATAAGCCGGTATTGTCACCGGTCTTGTCTATCTGACGATAGTCTTGCGTTACTAGCGAGACCTATTTTTTTAGAGCTTCTTTGTGTTTTTCTTCGAGGACTCTAGATGAAAGGAGAGAAGGAAATGAATGATAGTTGTGAGGAAGAAAAGAATGAGAGAAGTTGTTCTTCTTGCTCATTTTTTTAAGGAATAAGAAGAAAAAATTAAGATGAATATATAAAAATTTATGTCATATTAATTCAAATTAATATGAATTCATAATAGGAGTTAAGAAGAAATTAAAAGGGTCATCATTCATTTGGGAGTTAAAAAAAATGAAAGGTGTCACGCCCCGCTTCCCAAGATATATAAACCACGGCACATGACCGAGCCAACCATGCTACCTGTGGTTAGGAATCATCCCTCCACAATCAAAATATGGCTGTCTATCGGATATCAAGAGCAGAAAAGAATATAATCTAGCTAGTACATGTCCATTGCCACAGTAAATACAATCAAGAAATGCATAAAGCGGAAATGAATCAAGATCCAATAAACAATATCTGAATGATATCCCAATATGGGCTCACATCAATAAACAAAACTAAATAAACTAAACATCTCTAACAATACACGTTCAATTTCTCATTGCTCGGCTTGATTGCGAAAGTACTCTTGATCTGCCAGCGATAAAGGTAGAAGAACTGGGCCATACAAAATCCAGACGTCAGTGCGTCATAATATCAAAATAACAATAGTAACCAGGATATGATGTTATAATTAAACAAGAATATAAATAAATAACACGAATACAAATAGTGAGCTATGTGTATGTATGGGTGTGTGATGTGTATCCTAAATCTGTGCTTCTAGGTTATCTATTCTATAAATCTTTGAAATCAATTAATGTAATCATCATCGTAACCCAACAATATACATCTCGTTCATTCCCCACGGGACCACGGTAACAGTATTTATTCCGTAACGCCCGGAAACACGACAAACAATGATTTATTCCATAACGCCCGGAAACACGGAAAACAATAATGATTATTCCGTAACGCCCGGAAATACGGCAAATAATGATTTATTACGTAACGCCCGGAACTACGGCAAATAATAATAAATCCTCTTGAGTTACATTTCGGTTACATTCTTAATTTCCCCTTTTCCCCCAGGTTTGTGTTCAAGTTAGGTATTGATAATATATATCTAATGCCAATACAGGATCAATAGGTGCAATTCTTGTCTATGCAAACAACAAGTCACGTTCGTCAGGATAACAAATCAGGATTGTTGGCATTAGAAATAAGATCTAAGTAACAAGTCTGGTAGTGTGTCATGAACATGTCATGTGATGCATATTAACCAAATAGATACCCAATGTGAAGCTGTAATCGATATCGGAACACGGTAAACACAACTGATGCCAGGATGCATATGTATCTATCAGTAATAACCATTATACGTCCATTACCATATATGATGAAAACAAGATAGCATGTTGTACTGATGTGGTAGTATAATGATATAATGATATTCCGGCATGCAACTAGATAAACGATTATTAGTACGGATACGAACGGATACCGTAAAACCGTAAATCTGTAATATTTGCTGAATAAAACACATGCACTATTCTAATTCATATAGATATCGATATAGTAACATAGCATGTTGCAAGTCTAAAACTTGCCTGATCGGATCTCACGTCGAGATACAAATGCCACATCCGACGTCGGAATAACGTCACGATGCAAACTTACATGCGCAGGACTGGACCTGGCTGAGCAATGACATGACGTGGTGACTAGGCTGGACGACAACGGTGACTGGGTTGTCTGGATCGTCAGCAACGCACGCAACTCCGGCAAGACGATCGGAGAATCAAGAAACAAACAAGAAAGAAGAAGAAGAAGAAGACTGAGTGGCTGTTGTGTTGGGTTCTGGGGTGGCGAATAAAGAGGCAAGGTGACGGCGACGTGCTGCGCTGGCGAGGTGGCTGGGTTTCTGGGTCGATGATCGAGATCGGGAAGTTGTGGGGTTGGTGTTGGCGGTGATCTGGGGTGTCGGGAGATGAGAGGGAGGTGAGGATGAGGAGACGGGGGTGATGGTGCTGCGACGGCGAGGTCTTCGGCGAGGGTTTGGGGGTTTCTGGGTTCTTGGCGTCGGGGTGCTGCAGGGGTTGCTCCTGAAAGAGAATGTAGGGAGGAGGATACGGAGGTGATGAAGACAAGGAGGTGGTGGTGACGACGACGAATTCGAAGGTGGTGAGCGGCGGCGAGGGGTTGCGATGGTTAGGGTTTGAGTTGGGTTCTTGTGTTGGTGACGCGGGAGTAAGGGTTGTGCTCGGAAAGGAGAGGAGGGAGGTAAGGTGGTGAGGGTAACGAGGTAAGGACGACGAGGATGAGAGGGCGAGCTCAAGGTGAACGGCGGTGAGGGCGTGGGTAAGGTTTCTCACGGCGACATGAGGGAAGAAGAGAGGGGGGAGAGAGAAAGGTAAGGGTTATTATATAATATCAGGTTATTAAAATATATATGTATATATAGATAGAGAGAGAGAGAGACGGAGGAGGGAGAGGCGAGAGAAAGAAGCTGAGAAAGAGATTAGTTATATAGTATTATATATATATACTGTTAGTTTAGTTTAGAAATATTATAGTATATATGTTTTGGGTTTATACAGCTAATATCAAAATACTCCGAATATTACCCAGGTCCCTTCTAAAAATCTAATTTTTAAATATGAAGAATATACATAAAATTTAAAACCATGATGCGATGTCCGGTCAATAAAAATGCATACCCCTAAGTACGGATCTACGTAAATATACGTAGCGATCGAAACGAGTCTGTTTTAACAATTAGGACATGAATATGATGTATGGATGCAACCACATGATATGGGGTACTATAACATGCCATGATAGATATTAAAAATATTATTTGGTTATTATTTGTATTATTAAAAGATATGCATATACAAAATATATCATATGTATGGGTATAGAATCTAGATGTGCATGGATCCTCTGTACTAGCAAATATTTGATGTAATCTTGAACCATAATGGGTTTCAAACATGTGGGTTGGATCGAATACTAACCACAGTTACCGAATGCACTATCCACACCCAAAAATAATAATCAATAAATCTGTCGCAAAATTTGAAATACCCTAAATAAGATATCGTATAACAGTACTAGGGTGTTACAAAAGGTCTTATGTGTAGGGTATAAAAAATAGATAAAAATAATTACAAGAATGGGGGTTTGAGCATGTAGCCAATAGGATAGCAGTGCAATGACTTAACCTGTCATGCCCTGCTTCCCAGTGTACGGAAACGGTGACATGACGGGCCGCAACGTATTTACTAAGAAATAAATACGTTAAGCGTAATTAAGCAATATATATAAAATGCACAAGAATGGCGAGTGATATAAAAATATAAACAACTTTTATTTACATTCACTTTACATACAACTGTTTGAAAATAAAAAGATACAACGATATAAACAGTGCCTAAACAGTGGCATACAAACTGAAAGTTAATATAAGGAGAGCCCGGCTGAGCAGTAAGCTGGTCTAAGTCCTCCTGGCTAGGCTCGATCTCCTGAGAGTACGGTCCTCCTGACGAACATTGTCACGCCCCGCTTTCCGATGTACAGGGAGGGGACGCCGCGAGGCCCGCTATATATTTACTCCGAAGTAAACACGCTAAGCATATCTAAGCAATATAAAGTAAATGTATACAAGAAAAATGACAATAGATGTAATTGAACAGCAACTTTATTTATTAAACATTTCTTTACAAGTACAACTGGAAATGTAAATACATGAATAGAAAGCAATGCCTAAATAATGGCATAACTGAATGAAAATATGTACAAGTAAAGTCAATGCTCAGGATCTTCTGTGAACTGCTCCAAGTGATCCTGGCTGGTCTCGAACTCTAGTGCGTCCGATCCACCTGACATCATTCCAAAGAAAGAAGAAAAATAGGAATGTCGTCAGCGAACAATCGTTCGGTAAGTCCCAAAGATGGGTAGAGATAGAATAGACAGAAAGAGAGCATAACTTGTAATGTTTAATTATAATGTTAACGCAGTTGTTTGTAGCTTGGTACAGAATATGCCAGTGTATACGAGAGGAGTCCAACTTACACCGTAGACTTTGGTAACCCATAGTACAATACTCTTTCGAAAATACCACGGAACAACGGCATAGATGTAATTACGTCTTAAGTGACCACCTCATGCCACCTTTAACACCTTCCGTACCAATCTACCCCTTTAAAAATCTCATAATGTCTTTTGTATTGATTGTATTGATTGTATAATATTGTCTTGTAGTAAATGGAAAACTTGCCGAAACCATGATATCAGTAAATGGAATGGATGTAAATGGATAGTCATGTAAAAGGAATATATCCATGGTTTGGTTCGGTCATGTTCATGTTGTTATAGATTGTATTCTGATATAGACGGATTCATGTTGTAAATGGAGTTATACTTGAATCATATTCAAGTCAGATTGATTATATATTTGCTCGTGACTCGAACTGAGTCAGACTTTTAAACAGAATTGAAGTCCTCATTGTTTTGGAGTTATCGATAACTGCTGCACATGGACGGCAAGATTTGTGTCTCTTTCCAAGACAATTACCGTGTTAATAACACCATTGTTAGATTGTCTACCTTAGATAGGCACGCACCCACTTTCTCCGACTCCCCGAGGCTCAAGAGAATTGGTCCCGCTTAAACCTATGTTTACTAGGGTCCTTATTGTAAATTAGTATAACTTGAGGAGATTTTATGTAAAAATAGTTTTGATATATTTTCAAAATACATCTCAAGTATTTAATTATCGTCTTTAGGGTTTTCATAGATGTATATTTTATAAAAGTGCAATTTCTAGTGAGTAGAACCTAATTTTCATTATACATGGTATTTTAATGAAATATTGGAATTTTGCATTGAATTGTAATGGTAGTTTCCTGTAATGGTGATTCCTTTGATTTGGAAAACATGGAATATTGGTATAATAGATTTAAGATGGATCTTTTGATAATATATATATATAAAGTTTATTTATTTTGTAGAAATCTCATTTTATTAAAAATTGCGTTAAAAATTCCATTGAGATCGAATGCTCCTTGCGGAGATCTGCATCTTGCTCTATTAGGCCCGAGGACGTGTGATAACCCCCACCATCCTGTTCGGGGTTCACCAAAATGGGTTGTAGAGGCACAATTGAAAGGAATTAATGAACACTCTTTTTAAAGAAAACGGTTTTGTAATAGTTTAGGGTATTTATTCGTAAAAGCGTATTATCCACTAATCTAGAATTCCATAGTTCGTCGTGCTATGTCCAATATGTGTGTTATGATGAGGTAGGTCCTTACCTCGTGAGTTATCTAAAGGTAATACGGTTAAAAGTGGATAACAATATCGTTTGTAAACATGGTGGTATTTTACTGTAATAATGGAATAAAGGTTGCAACATGATTTATTTTGAGATGAATCTTTTTCTATGGTGTTTATTTATATTTGTTAAACATTATATAAGAGTATGGTATTTTATGGTTTAATAAAAATATAATTTTTAAAGAAAAACGAATCGGAAGTCGGATTAACTCTGCTTCCGTCGAGTTTTGAAGAATGAAAGTTTTAGAATTGAAAAAGAGAGGGGGAAAGGGGACTTACAAGCTATTAAGATAGAGGGGAGAAATAGGAAGCTTAGGAAAGCGTCAGGGAGTCGTTTCGTCGCCGGAAACTCCTCGAAACTTCGTTGGAACTTCGCCATTTGCTAACTCCACTTGCACAACTTAAGACTTGGAAATTTTATAGAGTTTTTGTGAGAAAATTCTGAATGAGGAGGGGTGAAATGCGGTGTGGTATTTATAGGGAAAATTAGGGTTTAGGGTAATGAAGAATAGAATTAAAATGTGCATTAAAAATGGATTAAAGAGGGGATTTATCACTCTCTGCATAAATGCAGAGAAATCAAACAACATGGGGGTGGTGGGGTAGGCCAAGGGGTGCTAGGGTTAAATTTTGGGAGCATTTGGTACGGTTTGGACCGATGGTGCCGGCCCAAATCACGATCTCACCGGTCATCTTAGAGGGGATGGGGCTTGGATTGGGGCCACGTGTCCTAGGCTGTATAAATAGCATTTTCCACATTTTTTTTCCTGTAACTCTTCATTTTACGTGTAGTGCACGTGTAAACCCTTGGGCTTCTAAAATTTTAAAAGAAAATACAATAAAAATAATATGTGGCTGGGGGGATTCGATCACAGAGGCTACATCACAGCAGTGTAAGGCTTTACCAATGTGCTACAAGTGCTTTCTTGCTATTCAAAAGAAAATTAAATTTATAACTTGTGTTCAGGCTTAGGTATTCCTTTCTGTATTTTTGGAAAAATTATGTACAGAAAATTTATGGCTGTTACAAATATTCCAAAGAAAGAAAAGACTGGAATGTCATCAACGAACTAGCGCTCAGTAAGTCCCAAAAGAAGCAATGGAATAGAACAAGTAATATGAAATGAAACTGGTAAGTTGTACAGGTATATGCTTGTTATTCTAACATAGTTGTTTGTAGCTTGGTACAGAAGGTATTTGTGTATACGAGAGGAGTCCATCTTACCACGTGGATTATGGTAACATGTACAAGGCCCCGTCATAACCCACGAGACAATGGCACGAAAGTTCATGTAGGTGTCTTTTAAGTGACCATCTCGTTCCACGCTATACGTTCCGTACCGATCTACCCTGTTATCCCTGCATAATGTATTGTATAGAGTATATTTACAAGTCTTGCCAAAACCATGGATACAAATGTTTAAGTATTCAGGTTCAGGATGTAATCTTGTATTCAAGTAGTCATGGAAAGTTATAACCATGGTTCGGTCAAGTCAAGTCAAGTAGTCATGTTTGATATTGATGTTTGAATTCAAGTATTCAGGTTCAAGTTCATGTATTCATGTTTGACTTTGGATTCAGGTTTGAAATGGACTCTGACTGAGTCAGACACTTGTAACTGATTTAGATCCTGAATTATGTTCGGGAGTCATCGGTAACTGCTGCACATGAACGGCGGGATTTGTGTATTTTTCCAAGACAGTTACCATTGATAACTAAGTTAAGTTTTCTACCTTAAATAGACAAGCACTCACTTTTTCCAGCTTCCTGGGGCTCAAGAGAATTGATCCCGCTTAAACCTATATTTACTAAAGTCCTTAAATATTGTTTTATATAACTCGAAGGGGTTTTATGAAAAAATATTTTAAATATAGTTAAAAATAAATCTCGAGAATTTATTTATATTATTTAGGGTTTTTCATGGATATTAATTTTAAGGATTTGAGGTATTTTAGTGATAATTTCTTAACTTGGGAAGTTCATGGTATTTTATTGTAAAACTTGTCTTTTGTTGGTATCCTGATGGTATTTAATGAAAGTAAATCTTTCATTTTAAAAAATGTAAGTTTTTCTATTTTGAAAATATATGAATTTTTAATTTTTATATAATTATTAAAAATTAAATTTTATTTAATTAGAAAAATACGTTTTTCTTAAAAATCGTATTTAAAAGCCTTCGAAACCGAATGCTCCGTAAGAAGGTCTGCATCTCGCTCTACTAGCCTAAAGATGTGCGATAATCCACACCATCTAATAGTGGGTCCCGTAAAGAGGGTTGTAGAGGCATAATCGTAAAGAAATTTAATATACTGTTTTAAAAGAAAACCGGTTTTAGATTTATGTAGTATTTTCTTGTAATAATGCCTTCGTAACAAATATTCACATAAAAGAGGTATCGTGGTATGGAACCATGTGTGTGTGTGGAGTAGGTCATTACCCCGTGAAGTTTTTCTAAAGTTATTGTTTTAACATAACTAAAAAATGATATTTAAAGTTCATGTTATTTAAATGAAAATTTGTTACTATTATTATTTCACATGAGAATTTTGATGAAAATTTGATTCTAAATATTAGGGTTTAAGGTTACAAGTATAGTGTAAAAGCTTGGTTGATCAAAGAATGAAGATAAGAAGTTTCTAAGGTTTAGAAAAAATGATATAGGTATTATCTCCACTTACTGATATGTGTTTTGAAATGGGATTTCATGTAAAAGAAAAGTGATTGAGAGGGACTTACTACTAGGTTATGTTAAGAAGAGGTAGAAGAAGGAGAGTTGATATTCGTGGCGTCGTGGGAGCTCCGGAATAGCTTCGATTCTTCGTCGAAAGTTGACCACTTGCTAACTTCTCTTTACTTCACTTGTACTTAGAAAAAAATTTGAGAGTTTTGGAATAATGATGCTGAGCCAAAATGTGGGGTGGTATTTATAGTGGAAAATTAGGGTTTGGGAATTAAAATGCATTAAAATTGTGATAAATTATGAATTGAAGGGTCTCTGTTAACAGTGCAGGGGGTTAGGGGTAGGTCAAGAGTCAAGTGTGTAAAGTCCGGGCCTCATTGGCCTCGGTTGAACCGTCGGTGCCGGCCTGTCACGACCCACCCCCAAACACAGATGGTATTGTCCGCTCTGGCCGAAGCCGCACGGTTTTGTCCCTTTGAATGAACCCGGGGCTACTTCCCAGTAGGTCACCCATCCCATAATTTCTCTGGCTCAAGCACGCTTAACTACGAAGTTTTTCAAACTCCGGAGTTCTGATTCATCCAAAAGGCGCCTCTGTGTTATAAGAGTGGTATCATTCCATTTATAGTTCAGATCGTGCCCTCTTTCGGAATGGAATTCGATACTCCCCATTGTTCTGGTGGGTCCCCGTGTGCATCTAGATTGGTGACATCCCCATCTCGATACCGGATAACACATCATTTCTCATGGGGTAGGTGGTATTCAGCCTTAACTCCACCTGGGGTATTGATCGTCTAAGTTGTGATGAAATGTAAAGTTTTCACAATCAAAGAAATTTATACCGCAATCAATTAACGGTGTTGATGTAGCGTGTTAATGAATACGGATTGTCCACTAAGATATGTGTTTTGATCGCTATTGTTTTAGATGAGTCAAAATGAAAAGATAAAAGAAAATTGCAAGAAATTTGATTCAAGATTTGAAAGATTTCAATTCAAGAAACATAAGGAATATAGATCTAGAACCAAGAATTAATAATGTTCAAGAAGATGTCCAAATTGAATGAATTATCAAGATTTATAAAGAGGCTTGTGGGAATCGATCCAATCGATAGTGATGATGAAGACTTATGATTACAAATTCTTATCTATTTATGATTTGTTGCTAGATCGATGTCGATCAACGAGAATTAGGGATCTATTGAAGAAACTAGGGTTTCTCCTTCTATCCCTTGTCCTTTCGTTGATTAGCATTCAAATTCTAGCCTCAAGAAAATTCAATCATCGATCGTTGATCTCTAATTTGGAGCGAAAACAATCAAGAAAGCAACTCGCTCAAATTAGGTTGTCGATAATTCAATTTCCTATGGTTTACAATACTCATAAGACTTAAGAATCGTTCAAGAATTTAATCATCATCATCTACCTATTTTCTCGATTCCTCCACAAGCGGAGTTTTCACTCAAACATCATGAAAAAGAAAACAATCAAGAATTGACAACTCATCATAATGCTCAAATGTAATGAAAAGCAAGACCATGAATTTTCACCTTCCATTGTTCAACGTTTCGTTACAATTCACTCAAAGACTATAAGAATTGAGGAGAGAACTCGATCGTCGAATTAGGTTCGCATCGTCTTCGTGAGTCACGGATCGTCTCGGATCACTTGCTCGGATGAAGATCGGCGTTGCTTCAAAAAGGCTTGTTGGATTTTTTCTTGATTCGGCACTCGATAGATTTTGATTTGGATCAAATTATGTCACTCAATTTGATTTAGATTTGATTTGGGTCCATAATTTTTCCCTGCAATTTTAACTACCTCCAAATTCTAGATCTAGATCCATTTTTATAACCACTCATTTGAATCTTCCCCCCAAATCTAGGTTGTTAGAGAGAGTCTTCTAGAAGAAGTTTGTTGGAGGGAATATTCTAGAATGAGGTTGTTACAAGGAGGATTCTGGAAGAAGGTTGTTGCAAGGAATATTCTAGAGTGAGTTTGTTATGCAGAGCCTTCTGGAAGAAGCCGCGTGGTCTTTGAGAGTCTTCTAGAAGCAAGAGTTGTTACAAAAAGCCATATGGAGAATTTTGACGCGCTGAAGAGCTAACAAGGCCGCGGATGCGCGGCGTATAGGCCAAATCGGCCGCGGATCCACGGCCATGTTGGTGAATTACTGTTCCAGGTAATTCTTCTATTGGCTTTATGGCACTTTCCTGATGTCTGGATTATTTTTATACTTTCTTGTTCACTGCCAGATCACAAGTCTTGGACTTAGCGTATTTTTATCAGCACTTTTAGCATTTCCGGCTCTTTTTCCTGGAATTTCCTGCACACATCTCGAGACAAGTGTTGCGATATACAAAGATCATGCGTGCAATAATAAACACTCAATTTCCTTTAAAATGCCGGTTATAATGTATAACACATTTTATTTGGTATTTTACAGACAATTTGCTAATATGTGCTATATTTATACCGAACACGTTTAGATGATTGCAAATAGTAGGGAAATTGATGTGTAAAAAATGCAATATTTTCGACTGATCAAATTCCCCCAAATTTATTTTTGGTTGTTTCGAGCAAACTGTTTTATTAGAAAGAGAAGGAGAAAATATAAGAAAAAGAAAAACTAACTAGCACACTTTCGTTGGCAACACGATTGCACTGAGCACGTGCAACAATCCTTTAAACTACTAGGTGTCCATAGTAGGAGGAGTGTTGTCTCGTGAGGGTTTTCAGCGGATTGCACCCACAAAATCCAATAATAAAAGGAAGACCGTGAAAGTTACATATAAAGATAAGAATTGTAAAAGAAAGACTTTGAAAATTAGAGTTTCCAACTATACTAGCTTTTCGGTTGTCATGAGCCCTATCTTAATAGTCATGAAAAGATGTTAGAAATCACATCATCTCTCAATAAAATATCGTCTTTATTCTTCATTCCTACCTTTCTTCCAAACATCGATCATATACCCCTACGTGTGTGTAAAAGACATCCCTACACTCGGAGAATTCAATTCAAGCTATCATACTCTTGTCCATCTACCTCAGTACTTTTTAATCGATGAATATTTAAATGGATTTGCTCACACATTTTTCATGCGACCGTTAATACTTCTTGAGGTACTAACCGACCGATTACTCATGTGCTTGCTTATTAGGTGTATTAGTGTTTTCCTCGTCTTGGACCACCTAAGGCTTAGCAGTGACTCCCAGACCAGTTGGTCTAAGGCACTAGGTGATGAAGCACCCGCGTTATATTTTTTTATTGCTGCCTTGGTGATAACAAAACCAGTGTTCATTTTTTTCTTAACACCATTTATATATATATATATATATATATATATATATATATATATATTTATTTATTTATTCATTCATTTATTATTTCCTTCATACTTTGGCTTTTAGACAAGAGCATTTCAAGATATCCTCTACTATCCCGAGCTTCAAGATGTGTGTAAGTGCGTATAGTAGGGTATCAACATTCAAATGTTTGGCTTCCAGAATAGGAACTATTTTTCAGACTTATTTTTATCATCAGATTAGTGACTTCTTTCATCTTACTAACCCTTGAGACAGCGGCTCATAACTACTCATTACTAGTTCGTTTAAGAAAACTTCTAATTTTCTTGGTTTTCTTAAATTTTTCCAATCTTTTGGATGTAATTTTTCACTATCTAATCTTTTATTATCTAATTAAATATTAAATATTTTTATCTTTTGAATTTTTTTTAAATTTTTATATGTTTTAAATGTTTTGTGCTTATGCAAAGTATGATGCAAAATGATGCGTAAATAAGCACAAACCTCCCCCAAACTTGCTTTCAACAGTGTCCTCACTTTGCCATCTGTTAGATCACAAAAACCTGTAAGTTTGGGAGGAAATTTATTAATGGGGGCATGAAATATGATCGTGAAAATTCTCCCCCAAACTTATTTTTTTGGCTCACAATTTTTGAGTAAAAATTTTATTTTCAAGAGCCAGATTATCCTCCCCAAACTTGAGTTAAACAATGTTAATCTTTTGAAAATCACAAGAGGGGGTCAAGATTATTAGTCGATGCCAAGCTTTGCAAAGACCGAAGGTCAACACCAACCATTCGAAGATTTTATCAGTGTAGTGCACCGGTTGGTGAAAGAACAAGTTGAAAAGAGCCAAGAAGAAGTGGGGAAAAGATAAGTAGTGTGAAAGAATGTGTTCGCGTCTCGTTTTGGAGAGACGACTCAGTGATTGTGATAGATTACTCACATCCTTTTTACAGTCCAGAAGAGGAGGTGGAGGTTCAATTTCTTTGTTTTGAGGTGGATTCATCTCAACGCCCGTGTCTTTCAAAAATGCGAGTTCTTCAGAGAAAATTCTCAAAACTCTCATCGATACCCCGAAGAATAATGTCATCAAAAAGAGCAGGGTGATCTTCAGACTCCAAAAACGGTTCATAATCAGTGTTAGATGTTGACCCGGACAGCTCAGTGGAAGAGTCCGTATGTGTATGATACATAGTTGGATCAAACAACGTATGAAAAGAGTCTAGATCAGTATCCTGAGGCTCATCAAATTCGTTGTTGTCGACATCCATTAATTCGGCAGAACAGACCTGAGCAG
Organism: Agapanthus africanus; assembly: GCA_030015575.1. Taxonomy (NCBI): domain Eukaryota; kingdom Viridiplantae; phylum Streptophyta; class Magnoliopsida; order Asparagales; family Amaryllidaceae; genus Agapanthus; species Agapanthus africanus. The sequence continues at coordinate 192,477,352 of CM057339.1, read as the reverse complement.
TAGGTTCGGAGGGTACACTTCCCAACTTGTAAATGTTCAGCTCAATTGACATCTTCCCGAAGGAAAGGGTCATAGAGCCATTACGACGGTTGATTATAGCATTGGAATGGCCAAAAAGGGGCGACCAAGAATCACCGGAATTTGATTACGTGGGTTTGCTACAGACTGTGTATCAAGTACAATAAAGTCCACAAGGAATACAAATTCCCCGATTTTTATCAACACATCCTCCAGTTCGCCCCTAGGTTTGGTGCTTTGTCGGTCGGCCATATGGAGAGTGCAGTGAGCTGGTTTCAACTCTCCGATCCCTAACTGCTCATAAACCGAGAAAGAAAGTAGGTTAACACTTGCGCCAAGGTCAAGTAGAGCACGGTTAATGTGTTTATCCCCAATAGAAATAGAAATAGTAGGATAGCCAGGATCCTTATGTTTCCTAGGTAATTGTTGGGGAAAAGCTGTTTCTACAGTCTTTGACATGAATACCTTCTTTGGCACTTGAGTCTTCCTCTTCCTAGTGCTCAAGTCTTTGAGAATCTTCGCATAAGCGGGGACTTGTTGTATTGCATCTAGAAGAGGGATGTTGATGTTAACCTGCTTAAACATTTCCACAAGCTTCTCCATTTGGGCATTGGTTTTGTTGGGCCTAAACCTTTCCGGAAATGGAGCTCTATCAATAAGTGTTAGGTCCCACATTTGTGGAGAAGGTTGTGGGGGTGGAAAGGATGAAGTGGATGGAGGGTTCGAGCCTTTGGGAAAACGGAGAATAGGCTCGGAAGAAGAAGGTAAATTAGACGAAATATGGTAAGAAGTAGATGTGGGAGTGGAAGTGGAAGTGGAAGCCGGGGGGTTAATGATTAATTCATCCTTATCAATTTGTTCACCCACATGATTGTCTAGCACTCTTCCAGATCTCAACGTGGTAAATACATCCACATTACTGTAATGTGAAGGTCCAGGATCAGGTAGGGGTTGAGATGGAAGATTCCCTTTCTCTCTAGCACTCAATTCTGCATTTATACGGGCAATTTGTGCTTCCATCGATTTAATACTCTCACTTTGGGAGTCGGAGTTTTTCTGGATTTTATCGACGGAAGACTGAAAATTTGCCGTAAATTGCATGAAATTTGTCAGAAACAAATTCATGGTTTTTTCAAGTGCAGAGGTGTTATTGGTTCCGGCAGAAAAAGGATCAAAGTTGTTGGCCGGGTTTTGAAAATTTTGTGGTTGGAAGGGGTGCTGACTTATTTGTGGTGGTTGCTGTTGTAGTGGAGGGACCCATTGAAAGTTATTCTGGTTTAGATCCGTGTATTGAGTTTGGTTTTGGATCCAAGAAAGATCTGGGTGATTCCTCCAATCTTGATTATATGAGGAAGAAGAAGGATCGTTTCCAGGTCTTTGCTGAAATGCAGCATTAGTGTGACCTTGAAACGGTATATTCAAATGACATTCTTCCGTCAAATGTGATGGGTTTGAACAGCAGCCACACACAGTTTTGGGAAGTGTGTAATGGTTTAGGGGGGCTGAAGAAATTCTGTTTTCAATAGCGTCGAGTTTCCTTTGTATTGCGGCCATTTCGGTTCTCATTGTGACGGAAATATCGAGCTGATTGATATCTTCCCTAGGTGATGGTGGTCTAACACTTTCCCATTGTAATGTGTTTTGAGCTAAATCTTCTAGATATTTCCAAACTTCACCATCGTCTTTAGACAGGAATTGGCAATGACACATGGTTTCAAGCATCTGTTTAGTCATGAGATCAATACTCTCATAGATAACTCGACACAAATCCCATCTGGGGATTCCGTGATGAGGGCATTGTAAAAGAAGATCCTTGAACCGTTCAAAGCATTTCCAGAATGGTTCATTGGGAAGTTGGGTAAATTTGAAGATTTCGCTCCGAACACGGCTGATCTTATGATTGGGATAAAATTTCTTAAGGAATGCTGCAACAAATTCATCCCATTTTGAAATAGAATGTGCGGTTGTATTATAAAGCCACTTCTCGGCTAAATCACACAAAGTGAATGGGAGAAAACGTAAACGCAGAGCATCCAAAGACAGTTGTGACGTTCCAATCATTGCGCATACATTTTCAAATTTGGATATAAAAACGTATGCGTCTTCAGACTCAAGACCGTGAAATTTGGGTAAAAGTTTGATGAATTGGGGGTTGATTTCAAAATTTTCCCCATTGGCAGGTGGTATAGAAAGACGGGTGGGAAGAGGAACACATGTAGGATAGCATCTCTCTTGGAGAGAAATGCATGGAGGATTCTGCACACCTGCGGGCGGTGGCAGAGTGGTGTTAAAGTGTGATGGAAATCCGTCCATCGCGGTCGTGGTGGGTGGTGGGAAAAAGAAAATGTAGAAATACCGACTTTGGGGTCGATGGGGGAAACGCGGACAAGACGGGCACTAGAATCCCGTGTCCAGCCGAGCTTGCACTAAAGGGTTTAGCACAAGTGGCAGCGTTGTGATAATTAGAGAAAAAGTTGGTTGGTGTTTGTTTTGAAAAAAAATACGGTTTTTGAAAAATCAGATCACAAACAATGCACAAGCAACCCTAAATCTAGTGGTCACCTAAGTCAAGTCTCTAGACCGCTCCTAAACTTCCAGAAGACAAGTCGCAAGATAAATCCTCTACTGCCTCTTTGTCCCTCATGTGGCCAGGTAAGTGGGAGATTCTCCACTATGTAAGTAGTGGGCCTAATTAAGTAACCACTTGCCTTAAACACACTTGTCTTAGACACCAATAAAGAAATGCGGATAAGCAATAGATTACCCACAACCTCCTTCTGTCCTAAGTGAGCGCGACAGTCCTTAGAGTCTTGTCTAGATTTCTTTTAATTAATGAGGGTGATGTAGATGCAAGTTTTTGAATTCCGGGGCTTAGGAAGGGTAATGAACTCCCCACCTAATCTGAATTTGGTCTTTGCCCCTTAATTTCCATATTAAAAAATGCAAACAACCAAGATCAAACACGCAACAATTTTTCTTTTTTTTTTTTTGCGGCGCTGCGAATTTTTGCAAAATCCTGCAGAAATTGGTTAATAGACAAAGCAGGGAGGAGATAAGAAAGTAAGAAGTATACCTGAGAAGTTTGAAGCAGTGAAGCGCTCAATGTACCGCGGTTCTGCCGCAATATGCCTACAAATACCGCGGATCCGCCGCAAGATGAGGAGATATCTGCACAAAAATTTCCACAGATGCTTCTTTTACTCCACTGGACTTCCTGAAATGATCTGAATATTTTTCCCTTTTCTCCGATGATTCCAGATTCCCTCACAAAAATCACAACAAATCGTTAAGCGCTTGTGCGAATTTTGATCTAAAAGTTCTGATGGAATAATAAATTTTTCAACTCAAATTACAAAAACGAACAAATTAGCACACGATCCCCGGCAACGGCGCCATTTGATTGATCGTTTAAGTTGTGATGAAATGTAAATTGTTCACAATCAAAGAAATTTATACCGCAATCAATTAACGGTATCGATGTAGCGCATTAATGAATACGGATTGTCTACTGAGATGTGTGTTTTGATCGCTATTGTTTTAGATGAGTCAAAATGAAAAGATAAAAGAAATTGCAAGAAATTTGATTCAAGATTTGAAAGATTTCAATTCAAGAAACATAAGGAATATAGATCTAGAATCAAGAATTAATATTGTTCAAGAAGATGTCCAAATTGAATGAATTATCAAGATTTATAAAGAGGCTTGTAGGAATCGATCCAATCGATAGTGATGAAGAAGACTTATGATTACAAATTCTTATCTATTTATGATTTGTTGCTAGATCGATGACGATCAACGAGAATTAGGGATCTATTGAAGAAACTAGGGTTTCTCCTTCTATCCCTTGTCCTTTCGTTGATTAGCATTCAAATTCTAGCCTCTAGAAAATTCAATCATCGATTGTTGATCTCTAATTTGGAGCGAAAACAATCAAGAAAGCATCCCGCTCAAATTAGGTTGTCGATGATTCATTTTCCTAAAATTTACAAAACTCATAAGACTTAAGAATCGTTCAAGAATTTAATCATCATCATCTACATATTTTCTCGATTCCCCCACAAACGGAGTTTTCACTCAAACATCATGAAAAAGAAAACAATCAAGAATTGACAACTCATCGTAATGCTCAAATGTAATGAAAAGCAAGATCATGAATTTTCACCTTTCATTATTCAACGTTTCGTTACAATTCACTCAAAGACTACAAGAATTGAGGAGAGAACTCGATCGTCGAATTAGCTTCGCATCGTCTTCGTGAGTCGCGGATCGTCTTAGATCACTTGCTCGGATGAAGATTGGCGTTGCTTCAAAAAGGCTTGTTGGATTTTTGCTTGATTCGGCACTCGATAGATCTTGATTTGGATCAAATTGTGTCACTCAATTTGATTTGGATTTGATTTGGATCTACAATTTTTCCCTCCAATTTTAACAACCTCCAAATTCTAGATCTAGATCCATTTTTATAACCACTCATTTGAATCTTCCCTCCAAATCTAGGTTGTTAGAGAGAGTCTTCTAGAAGAAGTTTGTTGGATGGAATATTCTAGAATGAGGTTGTAACAAGGAGCCTTCTAGAAGAAGGTTGTTGCAAGGAATATTCTAGAATGAGTTTGTTATGCAGAGCCTTCTGGAAGAAGCCACGTGGTCTTTGAGAGTCTTCTAGAAGAAAGGGTTGTTACAAGAAGCCACGTGGAGAATTTTGACGCGCTGACGATCTAACAAGGCCGCGGATGCGCGGCGGATCGGCCAACTCGGCCGCGGATCCACGGCCATGTTGGTGAATTACTGCTTGCAATTTCCAGGTAATTCTTATATTGGCTTTATGGCATTTTCCTGATGTCTGGAATATTTTTATACTTTCTTGTTCACTTCCAGATCACAAGTCTTGGACTTGGCGTATTTTTATCAGCACTTTTAGCATTTCCGGCTCTTTTTCCTGGAATTTCCTGCACACAATCTCGAGACAAGTGTTGCGATATACAAAGATCATACGTGCAATAATAAACACTCAATTTCCCTTAAAATGCCGGTTATAATGTATAACACATGTTATTTGGTATTGTACAGACAATTTGCTAATATGTGCTATATTTATACCGAACGCTTTTAGATGATTGCAAATAGTAGGGAAATTGATGTGTAAAAAATGCAATATTTTCGACTGATCAGGTATTACATTCCCCCCACTTAGAACAATAGTTCGTCTTCGAACCACAGACCTACTTTTGAGGGACCGGCTCTGATACCATATTTGTCACGACCCACCCCCAAACACAGATGGTATTGTCCGCTCTGACCGAAGCCGCACGGTTTTGTCCCTTTGAATGAACCCGGGACTACTTTCCAGTAGGTCACCCATCCCAGAATTTCTCTGGCTCAAGCACGCTTAACTACGGAGTTTTTCAAACTCCGGAGTTCCGATTCACCCAAAAGGCACCTCTGTGTTATAAGAGTGGTATCATTCCATTTATAGTTCAGATCGTGCTCTCTTTCGGAATGGAAGTCGATACTCCCCATTGTCTGGTGGGTCCCTGTGTGCATCCGTATCGGTTACATCCCCACCTCGATACCGGATAACACATCACTTCTCATGGGGTAGGTGGTACTCAGCCCCAACTCTACCTGGGGTATTACACGGCCTATTCTCCATTTCCGCTGGCCGATTTAAGGCTTCGTGCCTCTGGATTTGTGCCACGTGTATAACTCAGTATTTACTCTATTTTCCACATGTTTGATTTTTCTGACTTTTCATTTTTCTGTGTATTGCACGTGTAAACTTTTGGGCTTCCAAAAGTTAAAAAGAAAAATCAGAAAAAAATAATGTGTCTGATGAGGATCGAACACAGAGGCAACATCACAGCAGTGCAAGGGCTTTACCAGTGAGTTACAAGTTATTTCTTGCTGTTATTTAACAAAATTTACTTATAACTCAAACTCATGTTGAATAACTCATTTTCTATACATTAAACTGGAAAATTCCGTACAGTAAATTCAGAGTCGTTACATTCTACCCTCCTTATAAAAATTTCGTTCTCGAAATTTACATTTACACAGGGACTAATTTACAAATAAGTGAGGGTATTTTGCACGCATGTCTTCTTCTCGTTTCCACGTTGATTCTCCTGGCGAATCTTTTCTCTACATCACTCGGGACAATTTTACTTCCTTGTTCCGTAATGTCTTCACCTTTCGATCCAGGATCACAACGGGTTGTTGCTCGCAAGTTAAGTCGGTCTGGGCTGTGAGCTCTGAGTGATCAAGGATATGGCTGGGGTCGCTCACATATCTTCATAGCTGGGATATGTGGAACACGTTGTGCACTCCATCCAATGAGGGTGGTAGTGCCAAACAGTATGCCACTTTTCCAACTCGTTCGAGAATGTCGAACGGTCCTATGTATCTCGGAGTTAGCTTACCCCTCTTGCCAAAGCGGATCACTCCTCTGTTTAGAGAAATCTTTAAGAAAACATGGTCTCCAAGTTGGAACTCCTGGTCTCAGCGCTTTGCATCAGCCCAATGCTTCTGTCAATCTTGAGCTATGCACATTATTTCCTTGATCGTGCGAACTACGTCCACAGTTACCACAATCATCTCTGGTCCAAGGAGTTCACGATGTACAATGTCGTCCCAACTTAGTGGTGAATGACACTTGCTTCCATAGAGTGCTGCAAATGGTGTCATTCTAATGCTCGCCTGATAGCTGTTGTTGTATAAAAACTCCACAAGGTGTAGGTGATCTTCCCACGAACCTCCGAAGTCTAACATACAAGCTCTTAGCATGTCCTCCAGAATCTAAATTGTTTGCTCGAACTGTCCGTCCGTTTGTGGATGGTAAGCCAAAATTCAGACTCGTTGCCAGGCTAGCTTACAGACTCTGCCAAAATTGTGATCGGAATCTGGTATCACGATCGGAGACGATGCAAACTGGTACTCTATGTAATCTCACGATCTCTTGCATGAGTTCATGGGTATCAACTATAGTACAAATTGAAGATTTAAATCTTACGTTAGATTTATACTTACCTCCATGTACTTCTTTACTAACGTCTCAGTTGATTAGCCAACTCGAAATGGGATGAAGTGATCCGACTTGGCGAGTAGATCCACAATAACCCATACTGCGTCGATTTCATAAAAATAAGGATGATATGAAGATATAGGAATTTTTTGGGTCATTACACTCCGGATATTCATCGTATTCCACCATGTATCCGAAAGCGGTTTCTCCCCCTACCTCGATTTCGGATACCTCTAAGCCATTCTACCATGTATCCGATAGCAGTTTCTCCCCCTATCTCGATATCGGATACCACCAATCCAATTCACCATGTATCTGTAATCTGCTACATCGCCACCTCGATTACCAGATATCATCAAACCAGTCCACCATATATCCGTAATCGGCTACATACTCACCTTGATTACCGGATAACAACAAAACATAAATACATAGAAAACTCATGGTGGACGTATCATCATCATTTCAAGGGAAAATAATCATAGCGCGAACGGATAATATAAACGTAGCACAAACAAACAACATAATCATAGCGTGAATAGATAATATAAACGTAGCACAAACAAATAACATAATCATAATAATTTTAGATGTCGGGATTGCTATATGCCATCCACGTGATTTCCCACTTGTAGATGCTAAATCTACTCATCGACTATGGCACTAGCTAATCGAATCTCACGACTGTCGCACCTTTTCTCGTCGTCTCGAGATCACCCATACTCGATCCTACAACCAATATAATCACAAACATATAAGGGAATCCCCATCAATATTGATATAATCCAAGCAAATTAACAACAACGAGAAATATCGAGAAAATCATGCCATAAAAAGAGCATCAGACGTCTAAAGCTCAAAGGCTCAAACGTTTAATGAAGACATCTCACTGTGACATAGAAGGGGCAGACGTCTGAAACTCAAAGTCTCAAACATCTGAGAAAGAGATTTCAAAGAGACAGAGAAAGGGCAGACGTCTGAAGTTTAAGACTCAGACGTCTGAAGAACAAATAAAAGTTAACAACAGAGAATTGACAGACGTCTGAAGAACAATCGTCCATACATCTGAAGAACAATCGTCCAGACGTCTGCAGAAGAAAAATGCTGGTTCGAAATTCTGGAATTTTGCAAAACTTGAAAATCAACACTTTTACTTTAAAATACCATCAACTATCAAAAATCAAGTTGTAATCAACTAAAAAACTTTACTAACACCCTACAACTACAACTATCCATTCAAAACTCCATTTGTGCTTAAATCAAAACCATAACAATATGACTTTTTAATGCAAAATATATAGTTTCCATGGAAAATGTAACTTAGAACTTGAGATCAAACTGCTTACCTAGAAGGATTTGAGCAAATGGATGAGATCCAAGGCTTAGATAAAGCTACTTGGGGGATTTGAGGCTTGATGGCTTCTACTTGGAGAAGTTGAGTTTGGTGTTAGTTTGTATTGTATTTGGAGTTGGGTTTGGATTTAAGAGTGGGAGAGTGTATTTGGGTTTATGTTGGGGGTAGGGATTTGAGAGAGAGGGGAAGAGTGAGAGAGTTGAGAGGGGAAGAGTGAGAGAGTTGGGAAAAGGGGAGGAGAATAGAAGGAAATGAGGGGATGATAATTGGTTGTACATAGGCATGGGTGAGGCCATGCCGCACTCTCTCTCTCTTCAAAAATATTAATTATCATGCCTCTCCTAAAATATATCAACCATTCAACAAAATATAAATCCCTAAATTCATCAAGAGTAATTAACTCAAAACATTGATATAAACCTATGTTTGAAATGTTTTAATAAGTGTTGATTAAGTAAAGAATATATTGGTTCTATTGCCACCAATCTTATAAATATATATACTAAATTATGATAACCCAATTTAATTATTGGTGTCATTTTAATAAAAACCATTATATCATTATTTAAATTCTAAAATAATCTTTTAAAATTATGAAATGTTACAACGTTATTTTCCGGAGGCATAGAATTTTTCAGGAACTTGAGAAGTATCGTGAATGACTTGTTACTCTATCTATTTAGGCACTTAATCTGGAAAAGATGGAAGAACCATGATGGTGTGGAATAATTTTTATTCTTATAAATTGTTCTTCTCGCATCATTCATGTACTTCTCTTACTTATCCGCACACTGTTCTTGACCGGAAGGAAGGTATTCTTCAGTACGATTACTATCACCTAGAGTAACACCTACCATATTGTCACGACCCGAAAAGGGCACATGATCGGCACAAGAATTACATGAAGTCAAGTGGACCCCATCGTAACCCATGTGAGCCAAAACCAGGAATCTAAACCATATATATAAGGAAATAGATAGTAATAGGTAGAGGTAGAGTTTTAGAAAAGTTTTTATAAGAAGTAAAACTTGTTTCGAAAGATTTAAAAAAACGGAAAGCACCTCCTTTGTAAATTTTGAACAAAACCGATACAATGATAAGTAAATAACACACATCCCCGCATACTGGAGCTAAATCGTCGCCCAAACGGCGGAATCACAACTGTGTAGTAATATACGACGCCAAACGGCAAAGGACCAATAAAGCGGAAATTAAACAACATAATATACATCAAGTCGACTTCATACGAGTCCGACAACAACAAAATATACAATTATAAGGTCTCGACAAAACTAGACTTGGTCTTTGATAGAGTACTTCTAGATACAAATAGGTACAAGGCAAAAGCCGATACAAAAATAAACCCACCAAATCAGATATGCGCAACCACGCCCAAAGATAGCAAACATGCCCAAAAATCCACTATGGATCCAAACGGTCAAACTTGCAAAGAACTATTGCACAACGGGGGTGAGTTGCCAACTCGTGGGTAGAATTATATAACAAGCTAGAATTTGCATGGATAAGCGGTGAAATAACTAAAGTATGAATAATGTGTACATCAAGGAGGGTAAATAAGCACGCATCGAAACTAGAGTTTGAGCAATAGAATATAAGATAAAGTGCTCTCATGTACAACCGTGTACCGCTATCCTAACATGTGGAATATGTATCTGTGTGTAGTTATCATGTCAACATCAAATAATCGGTATCTAGCCCGGTACGGGCGCAATGTAACCACAAGCATCCGAAAGCATGTGAATTCAGGAAGTAAATACAATACTGCGAAATGAAACGCTAATAATCATCCATCGTTGATAACTCACTGCATATATATACACTGGTGTCAAATCACGATCACCATAACCGTGGTGCAATATCTATAGCATACGACCAACCAGAACACAATCAAGGCAATAATACCTATATATAGTACCCATCCATATGCTATCATATAAGAGTAGCCGGAAGATGTATGTATATGAAATCCTTTCAAAATAGTCGCGTGATATATATATAGCGGCACATGTAGCGGGCATTGTTTTGTGAAGAAAGGTATTGTAACAACTCTGAAATTCCTATACAGAAATTTCTTGTTATTGTAGAGAAAAGAGTATTACAGCCTGTGTAAAAGATATAAGTTATATTAGTTTAATAAAAGTATGAAACAAGTTGTAGCTCCTGGTAAAGCCTTTTCACTGCAGTGACATAGCCTGTGTGTTCGATTCTCATCAGACCCAATTATTTTTAGATTTTTCTTTTTAATTTTTCGGAAGCCCAAGAGTTGCACGTGAAATTTACGGAGAAACAAAAAGTTTCAGAAAAATCAAACAGGCACAAAAATGAGTAAACACCAAACTAGATACGTGGCATGAATCTCAAGGCAAACCAACAAAATCCGACCACCCGTTTTGCGCTTTTTCCCACCGACGACGGTCCTAATGCGCCCAATTGCCTCTGTGATTTGCACACTGGTCCTTTCGACTCCCCTCAACTCTTCTGCACTGTTTGATTTCCCTACAATTAAACAATGGCCTTTAAATTTATCATTTAACACCATTTTAATTCTTTTAATCCAAATTTTTAATTCCCAAACCGTAATTCTTCACTATAAATAGCAACCCATCTCCTAGCTCTTCCCCATTTTGAAAATTCTATCAAAAATTCTCTCAAACTCTCTAAGGACCAAGTGGAGTTAGGCACCCAAGTGGAGTGGCAAGTCAAACTCGACGACCGAAGCCTTTCCGACGACACCACGACACCCGATGGCTTCCCTTCATCCTTAATAACGCTTTAAACTAGTAAGTCCCTTCATCTCTCTCCCTTTCCGTCTTAAAACAATTTTTAAAATAAATCGACAAAAGAGGAGTTATCTCCGATATAATCTTCTTTTAATATTTGTAATCCACGTGGCAAGCAAATTAAATCAAACTAAAATCCAATACTAATCTTAACCTTATTCACATCATTAAGTTTTAGTTTAACAAAAAAAAATCACGTGAAACAAACGTATAACGGACTTTTTCATTAAAATACCATGAACTTTAGTATAACACTCATTTCAATAATTGTTAAAAATACCTTTAGGAAAAACTTCACGGGGTAACGACCTACCCCACACGCACACTATGGTTGCATAACACGGTATTCAAAACATATAGCTAATTTAAAGAATAGGTTTTACAATAAAATACCATACTTTTACAAAAATGGGTTTCTTTTAATCGGTATTTTGTAATCCTTGGCAATTACGCCTCTACAACTCTCGTCATGGGACCCGCTAATGGATAGTGCAGATTATCACACATCCTTGGGACAATAGAGCAAGATGCAGAACTCCTCACGGGGTATTCGGTCTCGAAAGAAAATAAAAAATACGGTTTTTAAGAAATACGACTTTTCTAAATAAAAACCTAAATTTTGGAAAATTATATAAAACTATGAATTTGTATTTTCTATAAAAATATATTATGAAACTATTTTCTTTTAATATGAAAGATTAAAGTTTTTAATAAAATACCAACAAGTTTCCAAAAGAGCTAGTTTTTCATAAAAAAAATACCATAAACTTTTAAATGCTAGGTTTTATCACTAAAATACCATAACAATTAAAATACATGTTCATGAAAACCCTAAATATTATAAATCACCCTCGAGGTTTATTTTAAACTATATTAAAGTATTTTTCATAAACCCCCATCGAGACATGCAAACAATAATTTAAGAACTCTAGAATAAATATAGGCTTAAGCGGTATCATTTCTCTTGAGCCTCAGGGAGCCGGAAAAAGTGAGTGCTTGCCTATTCAAGTTAGACAACTTAACGGAATTATCAAATGGCAATTGTCTTGAAAAAAAACACAAATCCTGTCGTCCATGTGCAGCAATTGCTGATTTCTCCCGAACATAAGATTTTTAACAATTTACATCAATTCACGTGAAAAGACATGAACTCGAATCCAAACTCGAACCTAAACTTGAACTCGAACTCGAATTCGAACACAAACTCGAACTCTAACCCAACTCGAATCTAAACTCGAACCCAATCTACTCGAACCAACTTGACTCGAACCAAGATTACAATTGTCATGACTCGCATATTACTCGACTCACTCGACTTCATTCTACACCTTTTGCAATCTATGGTTTCGATCAAGACATGTTATAACCAGTCAATCAAGTTAATAAAGTATACTATATAGTTATAATATATATTATAGTGGGGGTTTTTGGACTAGTTTCTTGTGTGAATCCAACGGAGCTTCAGGAGTCTCCTATTAACCTCTTTTTTATTTACTCGAATATCAGTCGGGTTGACTCATCCACGGCCTAGATCCCCGATGCTAACATATGAAATGGGCCCGTGTTTCCTTATTCCTGGGGCCCCACTCTTGAGCTTGTGAATACTTCTACGACTGCATTGACATTTACACTTAGAACATAACGCTAACATAGTGACCATATAGAGACCTATAGAACATATTTATCCATTTTCATATATTCCTACTCGTCTTATAAATATTCTACAATTGTCATTTTCATTATTCTTATTTATCCTTGGGACTTACCGAGCGCTAGTTCACTGTCGGGCATTCCACCCACTTTTCTTCTCTTGGAATGTTCGTCGGACTCGGTCGAGACAGAGGAAGTGGAAACCACAGAGGAGGACTACAACCAAATCACTACTCAGGGCTAGCTCAGCTTCACTTTTCTTCAGTTTATGCATGCCACTTGTTTAGGCATTTTCCTTATTGTATTTACTTTCCAGCATAAACTCATGTATTTGTAAATATTGGAAGTTGAATATAAATAAAGATATTTGTTGAAGAAGAAAAATTTTACAGTCTCCATTTATTCTTGTATTGTATATTATTGTTTAAATACAATTAGTATATTTATTTAAGGAATGACCTTCTCTGGATAAATATGCCGCGAGTTTGCTATGTTACCGTTTCCGTCTACTGAGAAGCGAGACGTGACAGGTTTTTGTTGGTGGCCCATGCAGGTCAGTTCTGCATGAAGTCATAAGCAATATACCATAAGAATTAATAGGTTCAACAAACATTTACATTCTTTGCATTTAAAATTTCTTGAATCTATCCTAACTTATCTTTTGTATCAAGGTGATGGAATCTCCGAACAATACCAGCACAAACATCAACGGCAATACTCCACCGCCTACCGGCTTCTGTTCCCCCTGTGTCCGTTCACTCACCCTGAAGAGGTGTCCTTACCGGCCGTGGATTTAATGGGCCTTTCTGGTGATGGCCTAGAGATGGTGGAACAGGTAATTGAGATCGCCGTCCCTGAAATGGTGGCCGCTGCCCCTCGACTGATAGCCGTCACACCAGCAAATGTCTCCGATGATATGCCTGAGGGTATGGAGGAGGTTGCCGAAGCTGCTATCCCTCCTGTTCAAAGCGGGAGGAGTATCGAAGGTATTCTTCTATATTTTGTTTTAATGATCTCTTCATTATCTGTATCCTTCTGTCTTTTCAGAATTACGAGGATTGGCGGCGTCCATCGCGGGCTTATCCCCCAGAAAATCTTTCTAACGTTTGCTCGAGATGGTCGCTCCGCAGGCAATATCCCTGCAACGCATCGTCCTCTCTTCTGGGCAAGATTAGTGTTATTTTCCCCTCCTCATGGCATTACTATTATTTTGTATAACGATGCTAATGTCTTCTGTAGTTCTGGAAGCTGACGACGAAGTTGAGATCCTTGATGGGCCTAAGGATCTCTTAAACCCTTCTTGCATGACTATGGGTAAGCAAAGTTTCGACGTTGTTCCATTTACTCTTTGTTTGCAAATCTCGCTGATTTTTTATGAATCTTAACAGCTTTGCCAGTTCTTACCACATTGGAATCTTGCATCATTATGCCACCTGGCCCTTATTCCCTACGTGCATCTGAACGGATAGCGAAGCAAAGCCTTCACTCTTTGTCGGCTCTCATCGAAGATCTTCGTGCTGGTAGCTCGATCGCGGCCGAAGAATTTGCTGCTGAAGCCAACATTTCTCTTCCCTTTCTTGCTGCTTACCATGATAAGACATTGGTGCATGTCTGGGTCAAGTTTTTTCGTCGGGTGGAGGCTTGCTTACATAGTCTTGAGTGCACGCGCCTTCCTTCAGAGGTCATGGCTGCAAAGGCAAGCTTGCGGGGGCTGGTTGAACGGTGTGCCGCAAATATGCAGTCATGTGAGAAGAGGCTCAACCGAAAATTTTCGGAGAGGGAGCTAGCTTCAAATGCTCTGGGGGAACTTCAAGCCGAACTCACGGCTAAGACCACTCATGCATATGAACTTTGGCGGGTGCTTCAAGAAGCTATCAGGGAGGTGGTAGCTATTGATAAAGCCGTTATTTTTACTCGCGAGATGGTTGAAGCCCACAAAGTTGCTGAAAAGGAGCTTGAAATTCGACTCGCCTCGTATCAGGCCCAACAGTCTCAAGCGGAGACCCGTCTCATAGCAATAACGAATCATGAAGCAGAGACCCAGCGGAAGAAAGATGAACTGACGAATCTATTAAATCGTCCGCTGTCTTAAAAAAATGTATGTCTCCTTTTGTACTTACTCATGAATGAGAGTATTTTTTATTCTTTTATAGATCATACTTTATATTCATTTTGATTCATGAATAATAGACATATTTTGTTTCTTGGTGTGTCCCTTTTCAGCAAATGCATTTTGTAGATAATCTATTTTGATCTCCTTGCAGGACAGCAATGGCTTAGGAGTCAGGTTCAGATCTGCCTCCTAAGGCTTTCCAACTTTATAAGCCGTGAGGGTGTCATAAATATTTTTCTCCCTACGAGTCGAGAGGATCTCGTAAGTGTATTTTCTCCTTAGGAATCGTGAGGATTCCTGAGTGTGTTTTCTCTTGAGAGTCGTAAGGATCTCACAAGAGAATTTTCTTCCTTACAAGTTGAGAGGACTCGTAAGTGATTGATGAGTTGACCTACTCCCGAATCAAAGCATTGCTTCGACGGGGAGGTCGAGGGTTTACTTTGGCCGTTTTCCACAGGGTCAGGATTGACTTTAGCCATTTTCCACGGGGTCAGGGATTGACTTTGGCCGTTTTCCATGGGGTCGGGTTTAGCCGTGTTCTACGGGGTTGGGGATTGACTTTAGCCATTTTCCACAGGGTCGGGATTGACTTTGGCCGTGTTCCACGGGGTCAGGATCGACTTTGGCCGTGTTCCACAGGGTTGGGATCGACTTTGGCCGTTTTCCACGAGGTCAGGATTGACTTTGGCCATGTTCCACGGGGTCGGGGTTGACTTTAGCCATTCTCCACGGGGTCAGTAAAGAAAAGTATTTCCGCTATTACAACAATACGGATTTTCTTTCTACTGGAAGCGATTAGTAATTGGCCATGGGGTCAGGATTGACTTTGTCCGTGTTCCACGGGGTCAGGGTTGACTTTAGCCGTTCTCCACAGGGTCTGAATTGACATTGGCCGTGTTCCACGGGGTCAGGATTGACTTTGGCCGTGTTTTACGGGGTCAGGGTTGACTTTAGCCGTTCTCAACGGGGTCAGGATTGATTTTAGCCGTGTTCTATGGGGTCAGGGGTTGACTCTCGGTTGTCTGTGCACCGCCGAGTCCTGGAACTGGGAACTTTGCCACGGCTCCGCTTTGCTGACGGTGCGTCTACTGTAATGAGACGAATGTCGAGGTGGTCTCTAGGTTGTTTATGAACCGTCGAGATTTGGAACTAGGGACTTTTCCATGGCTCTAAGGTTGATTATCGCGTCTGAATCCTGCTGGAATGAGGAGGAACGCTGTTGTGGGTCTCTAGGCTGTAGATGTGGCCGTCAAGACTTGGAACTAGGGACTCTGCCGTGGCTCCGAGATAGTCTCTAGGATGTCTGTGACCCTTCGAGATTTGGAATGAGGGAACTTTGCCATGGCTCCGTTTGTTGACGTCGTATCTTCTTCAGATTGGAACGAGAAGGAACATCGTTGTTGATCTCTAGATTGTAGATGTTGCCATCGAGACTTGCTCTCTTTCTGATGGAGCCTGGTGGAATGATATGATTCCATCTTTGTTTGTGTCCCTGGATTGTATACAGGGATTGATGTGATCTCATTTGTAGGGCAAAAAGTTTCATTTCATATTTTTTATTTCTTTCCGCGATACTCTATCATTTCAGCTTTTTATATCGTAAAAGTTACGATTGCCCGATCATTTCGGCTATTTTTCGTGGTGCCCAATCATTTTGGATATATTTTTTTTTACTCGCTGCTTTTTATTGCGAGTTGCCCAACTATTTCGGCTATTTTGTGTACTTGTGTTTTACTTGCTGATTTTGTTGCAAGTTGCCCCATCATTTCGGCTATATATTTTTTTTACTCGCTGCTTTTTATTGCGAGTTGCCCTACCATTTCGGCTATTTTGTGTACATATGTTTTACTTGCTGATTTTGTTGCAAGTTGCCCCATCATTTCGGCTATTTCATATGCATTTTTGGCTCGCTGATTTTTTTATCGCGAGTATGGACCATGGAATCTGATGCCAGTCTTAGCATCAACATCGCTGCTACTGGAATATTGCCATGAGCAAATCATCATTTGCCGTGAAAGGACTTGGAATTTGATTCTAATTCAGGCATCAGTATCGCCACCACTGGGATATTGCCAGGAGCGAATCATCATCTGCCTTCGTCGGTTTGAACAAAGAAGGCTTAGCAAACAGGGTTAAGATCCTGTCGACTAAGGCTTTTGACTTCATGAGCCGTAAGGGTCTCATAAAGGTGTTTCTCCCTACGAGTCGTGAGGATCTTGTAGGTGTCTATTCTCCTTAGGAATCGTGAGGATTCTTAAGTGTATGTTCTCTTATAAGTCGTAAGGATCTTGCAAGAGTGTTTTATCCTTATAAATCGAGATGACCTATAAGTGTTTGTCCATCAAATGAGGGCATTCCTCGTCGTTGGTGGGACTCGGTAAGGAAATGATTATTTATTCCCGTGGATTGTATACAAGGGTCAATATTGAACCGCTTGTAGAGCAATCTGGGAAAGGTGATGGCTTAAGAACAAGTTCAGATCCCTATAGCTTAAGGCTTTTGAATCTTATGAGCCGTGAGGGTCTCATAAGAGGGTTCTCCTTACGAGTCGTGAGGATCTCATAAGTGTAATTTCTCCTTAGGAATAATGGGGATCCCTAAGTGTGTTGCTCCTTTGTGAGTCGTAAGGATCTCACGCAGGTAGTTTTCTCCTTACAAGGTCGAGAAGACCTTGCAAGTGTCTTTTAACAAGATTGCGCCCTTTCGGGTTTTCACAAATTCGCCGGTAGCCCTGCTGTTTTTACTCACGGAGCCCTTTCGGGTTTTCATCCGTGCCCATTTTGCTTATAGACGTACTTTTTTTTTAACGCGTCAGCCTGAGGATGCTGCGGTTCGTAGTAGTTTTTGGGACATTTTGGTCCGTTGCTCGTTTTAGGAAATTACGGTCCATTGTTAGTTTAGGGATGTTTCGGTCCGATACTACTTATAGAGTTCAGGCTTGGGAAGATAGCGAGCGGACATAGGCGTCGTCATCTATCATTGACCTAGGCCGTGACTTGTCAGGCGTAGTATTTTTTCAAGAACCGGCCATTTATTGGCCTGAAGGGTCTTTCGCCATGCATATCCATGAGCAAATAAGCCCCACCTTGGTAGACTTTGTCTATGATGTACGGGCCCTCATAGTTCGGCTTAAATTTCCCTCGTTTGGCACGATTGGGTATCATAGGTCTTTTGACCACTGGCACGAGTTCTCCTTGGCGGAATGTTCTCGGCCTAGTCAATCTTTCGTATGAGCGCGCCATCTTTGCTTTGTAACCCTCCAAGCTTTGTTGCGCCATGAGACGAATTTCATAGAGGGCATCGAGTTCCTCAAGCCTGAGATGAGCATTCTCTTCATCTGTCAGCTCATAATGAACTGCCACTCGTAGGTACGGTAGCTCTATCTCCAAGGGGAGTACCGCTTCAGTGCCGAATACCAATGCATACGGTGTTGTATTCGTGGCCGTTTTGAACGTGGTTCGGTAAGCCCAGAGAGCTTCATGCAGTCTCTCGTGCCAGTCCTTCTTATTTCGGGACACTATCTTCTTTATGATCTTCGTCAAGGTCTTGTTGAAAACTTCAGCTAGACCATTAGCTCGGGGATTATAGACCGAAGAGTATTTCCAGTCTATATTATGCTGCTGTGTGAAGCGGCTTATTTTGTGACTTCTATAGGCTGGCCCGTTATCGGAGATAATCCGTCACGGAGTGCCGAATTGATATATGACGTGTGTCTTGAAGAAATGGAGGATATTCTCTGTCTTCACTTCTCTTAGCGGTATTGCTTCTTCCCACTTAGAGAATCAATCGGTTGTCGCCAATATGAACCGATGTCCTCTGGATGATGCTGGTTCAATGGGCCCGATTATGTCAGTTCCCCACATTTTGAATGGCCAGTTAGCCACCGTTGGGTGTAGCAGATTTGGATGATAGTGGATGAAGTCTCCATGAATCTGGCATGAATGGTATTGCTTCGCATATTCAAGGCAGTCCTGAATCATCGTGGGCCAATAGTAGCCCATTCTTTTGATCTTCAGCTTCATCTTTGGGCTGGCTTGATGAGAACCGCAGAGTCCGTCGTGAATTTCTTGGACGACTCTCTTTGCTTCTTCCGGTCCTAGGCATCTTATCCACAGAGATTCAAACGACCTCTTATACAGCGTATCATTGACGAAGGCGAAAGACAGAGCTCTTTTCATGAGCTGATGCCTTGAGGATGCATCTTCAGGTGCCCGACGGGATTTGAAGTAGTCTATAAAGACTTCTCTCCAATCCTTAGGCTTTTCCTGGTCTTTTATTTGTAGGGTCTCCTGCTCGGTCGCTCCCTTTTCTTCGGACGACTCTGGAGATATTTCTGCCGGTGTAAGAACCCGACGACTTTGCACAACGATCCTCACGTCATTGAGGTTTTCGTCAGCCTGTTCTTTATCGAGTTTGGCTAACGCATCCACTTTACTATTTTCCGCACGCGGTATGCTTTCCAGGGCGTAGGAGGGAATTTGAGTCAGCAATTATTGCACTCTCTCACCGTACCTTACCAACTCTACTTTGCACGTTTGATAGTCACCATTTACTTGACTAACGACTAGCTGGGAGTCTCCATATATGAGGAGGTTTTCAATTCCCATGTCGACAGCGATCTCAAGACCTGCTATCAAAGCTTCATATTCTGCTTCATTATTTTTCCTCGGCTCTGTCAAGGAAAAGGCAAAGCGCATTATCCCTCCTTGTGGAGTCACGAAGTTGAGGCCTACCCCAGATTTGATTATGGGGGTGCTGTGCTCTCGCTTCTTCATGGAAGATGCCCCGTCGAAGTAGAGTTCCTATCGGGTGTCACTCTCTTTTTTCTCCCCATTGATCATGTCAAACTCGTGCTCATCTGGCTATTCGCAATTTAGGGGTGAATCGGCAGGTATAGGATGCTCAGCGAGGAAGTCGGCGATAGCCTGGCCTTTCACTGCCTTGAGCGGTCGATATGCTATCGAGAACTCCATCAAGAGGAGGGCCCATTTAGTGAGCCGTCCTGTTAGTATGGCTCTTGACATCAAATATTTGAGAGGATCCACTTTTGATATGAGGTGGACCTCAGGCGCCAAAGCATAATGCCGGAGCTTCGTTATCGCTAAAATTAACGCCAGGCAGTGTTTTTCGATGGGGGGTAGTTGTTTTCTGCCCCCATGAGAACTCGACTCAAATAGTAGAGGGCTCATTTCTTCCCTTGTTCATTCTCCTGTGCCCATAGCGCGCCTAAAGAACCTTCAAGGGCTGCTGTGCACAGGATGAGAGGCTTTCCCTTGACCGGAGCGGTCAGTACTGGCGGATTCTGCAGGTATTGCATGATTTCGTCCAGTGCGCTTTGACATTTGTGATCCCAGACGAAAGGAGTCCCCTTCTTCATTAGATGACTGTAGGGGCAACACTTACCGGAGAGGTTGGCTATGAACCGTCGGATATACGCGAGCTTTCCTTGGAGAGATCGCAGTTGTTTGAGAGTCCTTGGCGGAGGCATTTCCATAATCGCCCTTATCTTTGATGGATCTATTTCGATGCCCCGGTGTCGGACGACGAATCCTAGGAATTTGCCCGAGGAAACTCTATACGCGCATTTGAGAGGATTCATCTTCAGATTGTATTTCCGAAGATGTTGGAATACTACCTTCAGATGCTCCCAATGCTCCTCGTGTGATTTGCTTTTCACCAAGAGGTCGTCGATATAGCAGTCGACGATTTCATGAATGAGGTCATCGAAAATTTTCGTCATTGCCCTCTGATAAGTAGCGCCAGCGTTCTTCAGACCGAAGGGCATCACTTTGTAGCAGAATATGCATAGTGGGGTCCGAAAAGCGGTATGCTTCTGGTATTCAGGATGCATCTTTATTTGATTGTGCCCTGATGATCCATCCATGAAGGAGAAGACTTTGTGAGTGGACATGTTGTCTATCATCAGCTCGGTAACCGGAACGGGAAATTCATCCTTCGGACAGGCTTTGTTAAGGTTCCGAAAGTCCATGCAAATGCGCACCGTCCTATTTTTCTTCATCACTGGGACGATATTGGCGATCCAGTTAGGGTACTGAACCTCTTGGATGAAGCCAGAATTGATTAGCTTCTTGACCTCGGCGTTGATGCTCATTTCAAGTTTGAGCCGCATTCTTCTCGGTGCTTGTTTGATTGGCTTGACGTCTGGAGATATCGCCAATTTGTGCACAGCTACTTCTGGATCTAGTCCCGGCATTTCGGAGTAATTCCATACGAAACAGTCTTTATACTGTATGAGCACGTCTTTGAGTGTAGCCACCTGTTCCTTAGACAGCAGCTCGCTAACGAACGTAGGTCGTGGATGGTCTGTCGTCCCCAAGTTGATTTTTTTGAGGTTATCTGCAGTAGTATGTATCCATCTTCCAGCTCTTTTGGCGCCGGTAGAAGTTCTGAGATCAAATCATCTTCATCCTCATTTACAAAGCACTAGGAGAGGTCATCCATGTCCTCACCTATTCCTTCTTCTGACAGCGTTATCGCGTGACAGGTACGAGATCGTTTCCGAGACCGATGTTGATCTGGTTCTACTCACGCTATGTGCGTTGCTTTCGGCACATGCCTTTGCGGTGGGGCTACCCTCCAACTGTCAGATAGAGCAAATCTGCCGAGTTGGTATTGGTCTTCGACCAGTTCTTGAAGGTGAAGCAATCTTCAAGAGGATGTCCTATCGCTCTGTGATAAGAGCAATACTCCAAGTGATGAACCTTACTCGCTTGTTCAGGGTGCTTGGACTCTGGGAGGGTAATCATCTGATGTTTCATGACAAGACTGAATATCTTTCTTGTCTTGTCTTGGGGAAAAGAATATGCTCGACCCATCTTCTTTATAAGAGACGGATCCCGGCTGCTCAATTTTCGATCGCGTGACTTCTTGGACCCGCTTTGTTGCTGTCGAACGTTTTTCTGTTCTTCAGTTTGGTTTTGCCTTCGCGTCGAGTCTTCTTCGTGACGGGTTGGCGACGAAGAACATCATCATTCCCCGCAGTTTGCTGAAGGAGGCGTTGCGTCCTAGCTTTCTCGTAGATGGCGATTTCGCGGCTATGGTCATCCTGGGCCTTTTGACTCGCTTCCCTTATTAGCTTGTCCATCTGTTCTTCGAACGATGGACTTCGTGCTTTCATAGCGGGACCTCATTTTGGTTCAGGGTTAGCGTCTTCTAACTGAGCATCTCCTTCTTCATCAAAGTCATGTATAACGTAGCATCCATGGATTCGCTCCCATTTCTTGGGTTGAACATGTCCAAGCCCAATCGTTTCCATTCTCCCATTGGGCAATTTTTGCTGAGTTCGGGGGATATTCCAGATCCTGTTGTAGAACTGAGATTGTCGCATGGTCTGCTTAAAGGGTACACATTGGCGCCTCAACAGCCTTTTTAATCCTTCTGTGTAGTATCTGGGCAGACAGATGGGTTGGAGTCTGTCAAGTGCAGAATCGGCACCATGCCAGATTTCCTTCTCCACCTTAGTTTCCGCGGATCGATAAAAGAGGATCGCATTTTCATCTTTTCGCCTGGGAGGGACGTAGAACGTCTGCAGTTCTTGTACACTATAGGTATTAAGTGGGTCGAGGTCTTTGTAATGTTTTTGCGGAAGCATGGCGATTTGCAAACTTTGATCTTCTCCAGTGAAGGCCTGCATCGATGGGCGGACCAAGAGCACTGCGTTGACCTCGTTTTCAGAGTCACTGCCAAAAAACCAAAATAGGGGTGGATGGTCCTGGATTGGTGTATTGGGGTAGTCCCGAATGGACTATCTCTTCCTCCTCCTCGGTATCTCTTCCAAAGACCGGAATAGAGGTGATAGCTTTTTGCTTATTCTCCGGTTTATGGCATCTTTCCGTGTCTTCGAAGTCTAGTAAAAAGTACTTGGCATCTTCATATTTATGGACTTCGTTTATGGAGAATGGGTTCAGCTCCCCTGTCACGGTATACTCAAGACCATCTTTGAAATACTTTATACACTGATGTTGTGTAGAGGGATGATGTTGTACTCGTGTAACCAAGGCCTGCCGAGCAAAGCGTTGTAGCATGTCTTGGCATCAATGACATGAAATTTGATGTCAGTGACGAGCAGCCCAAAGCGTAACGTCAGTAACACTGACCCGAGCGTTCGTGATGACTGGGAGTCAAAACCGGAGATAGTGATTTTATCCCGAGCGAGATACTGAACGCTCATGCAAATCTCTTTTAGCACTCTCACGTTGAGAAGGTTGACAGAGGACCCGTTATCAACAAAGATCTTCCCTATCTTGATGTCATGGCTGTATCCGGTGACATACAAGGGACGGTTGTGCTCACATGTTCCGAGGAGGAAGTTCTCGTCGCTGAAGGTGATGTCGGCTGTGTGCACTTCTTCCAGCTCGTCCTTCATCTTTTCTTTGGCAAGGAAGGCTTGAAACTGCCTAGGGTCCTGTAGTGCCTTGATCGACGAATCACTCGCCTCTTTAGATAGCAGGAGGGCATCGAGAATGCTCAATTGCAAGGGTATTTTCCTCAGGTATGCCAGAACGTTGTAATCCACCTTGTTTTTCTTGGGCGGGTCCTTGGCTGCCATCTCTTCGACAAGTCGATAATTGAGGGCGATATCCTCAGGGACTTTTTCCTTCCCTTTATCTTTTCTATCTGATCCCCTGATTGCGGGTCCGAGATTCTTTTCGGGTAGCGTGCGATTGCGCAGCTGAATGTTCTCGCAGGTCTTCGTCTTTTCTGCTTCAGAGATGGATTCCTTGAAGAGAGGGCCGAGGGCTATTTCTTCATCGGAATTGCTCCCAAAGGTGAGAACTTGCGATCCTCCGGAATTGACCATGTGGCAGTTGCCGGTAGTTCTTTTATGCTCATCTGTCGTGCTCTTCTGCTCTCAACGGGTTTTACGCTTCATCCGCTTGAAATGCTGCCGATAGGCAACATATCCTAGCCACCAGTTTTTAAAGGCATTGCATTCTTCAATAGGGTGTGCAATCCTTTGATGGTATAAGCAGTAGCAAGGATGTGCATCTACTTCGTCAAGGTGTATCCTGCTGGGAGTGTTCCTTTTGGAGGGTGGCGGCTTCATTCCCATTAACAGGGCTTTAGTGAATCGTTTTCTCGTCTTAAGCTTACTTCTGTCTGCGGTGGATGTGCTTTGATCCGGAGGGAGTGTTTTTACCCTTTTGTCCAGTCGCCAGCGTTTGGCTTTTTCGAATATGGCCATTTCGCTCTCTTGATTGGATTTGCTTTTCTGACGGGCTTCGTTCAGGAATACGTCAATCATCTCGTCTGACGGTCCTAAGAGTTCCGGTTCGGGATCTGCCTCCAGTTTCTCTGTATCAGGAGCTTCTTCACCATTCATTGACGAGTGAGAGATTACGTGGCAGCTCGCCACATAATCCTCAGGTTTATCTGACGAGTCTTCTTCCTAATCTTTGTCTCCATCTCCGTCTTCAAGGATGTGGTTGAGAAATTATTGGAGTGTGACCGGGGTTCGCGCCTTCTGGTTATATTCTTCCAGCGCGTCTATATGTTTTTGCAGGTCTGTGTGCTTGTCATCAGGCTTTACGGGCTTTTTGGTCTTCTTCTTCTTCTTTGAAGACTTTGACAGCTGGGCCTGAGCGTTTTGATTATCGCTACTAATTCTTGGCGTCGGGCGCGGCTTCAGCATTCCTTCAATGACCTCGGGTTCTAGCGGACTTTTCCACCTGATCGCCAGGCATGTTTGGAGATCCTTCAGCATTCTTTTTGTTTTGGCTGAAAGAGCGACCTCCCATGGAGCTTCTTCTATAAAAGAGCATGATGCCCTCGGCTTGTCTACCTTATTAAGAGCGTGTGGTTGTGGCGGGCTTATCTTCCAATTCTCAGACAGCGCAAATTTGCCTTGCTGGTACTGGTCCTCAATCCAGCCTTTGAAGATGAAGCAATCTTCGATTGGATGGCTTACTGCTCGGTGGTAAGGGCAGTAATTAGAATTGTTGGTATCACCAGGCTGTAATGGACGTTTTGGATCCGGCAAGGTGATGAGCCTGTTGCGCACCGCCAGCTCGAACAGTCTCCTTGTTTTATCCCGGGGAAACGAATAAGGGCGCTTCAGTTTCTCATTAAAGAATCGCCGCCTATCGTCTTGGCGATCAGTTGGTTTTGGACCACTGGGCTGCTGCTGAGCATTGGCGACGAAGGTCGCTTTCCCTTTCCCCTTTTCGTTTCGAGATTCCATCTTCGAAGAAGATGGTCTATGACTCATCTGATCCATTTGGGCCAGCTTGTCAATCAAGGCCTGGAAAGTAGTTGGCTTGAAGAACATCATGAACTGGGATATGGTCGCCTGCGGATCAAGAGTACCCACGAATATGCCTACTGCAGGAGCTTCCTCTATGCGTTGTTCGCATTTCGACCATAGATTCTGCCACCGTATCGCATACTGAACCCATGTTTCGCCTGGTTTCACTCTGGCGTTAATTAATGCGGTGATCGGGGTGCGCTCGCTAGCGCTTGCGAATCTCTGCGTAAATAGTAACTCCATTTCTGTAAATGTCTTAACGGAGTCGTTCAGGAGCTCAGAGTACCATTCAAAAGCTGTCTCCGATAAACTGCCAACAAACTGGCGAAGCAGCAGTTTGTCGTCACCCCCAGTATTACCGCACAAGGCTCTAAATTGAGCAACGTGCTGATGTGGATTCCCCGTCCCCTTATATACATGGAACTTAGGGATCGTATATCCTGGCGGGTACTTTATTTGGTCGTACCAACCCGGATAGGGTCGTCCAGTCTTAACAATTTGGCCGGCCGCTTCGCTCACCTGATGAGCTCGTATCTGTTGTGCGATATAGTCATCCAGGGCGGCTTTAGAAATGGTCTCTTTCTTGGCTGCTGAACAAGCCGGAAGAGGGTTCGATGTCTCCCCTCTTTCGTCTTCAAGGATAATCGGGGGGTCTTCAGCTGGGGGATCCGGCTGTAACATCATCCCGACCATGTCTTGGAATAAAAGCGCCATTTGTTTTTTGTTGAACGCTTGTTCCGCTGCTTCTTTGTCCTTTTTCTTGAGGATTCTGCGGAGGAACTCAGCATCAGTTTCTTGTTCATGACGTTGCTCTGACGACGTCTCCGGGCTTTCTTTTAGCCCAGTGAGTGCGGCCATCTGTGTTAACATTTCCTGGAGCTTCTGTTGTTGCTCCTGGGACTTTGTTACGGATCTGGTGAGTGGTCGATGACTCGTAAAGATACGGCTATCCTCTTTCCCAGATGCCATATAAATAGTGTGCACCACCATGCCCCCAGATTTGGGGCGTTTAGATTCAGTGCCTGTGCGATTCGTCGCAGGCGCAGGGATCTTCTCCGGCCTTCCCCTTTTGTGAGCGGTCGAAGTTGAGGGAGCCATTGCAGTGGGCACCCAAGTAAACGACACCTTTTGTGGTACAACAGGATGGTCCTTCTCTTGCCGAACTTTCATCTTCTTCGGTTGGCGGGAGTAGTCTTGGTTGATCACCGAGACTTGGACCCTTCGCCAGATCCTGTGAATTTTAGAGGACAGCCACTGAGGGGGATGCTCCATCTTTGTCTTTATAGCCTTCTCCATAGGTGGAGGAGATTTTTTCAGCACGGCAGTCAGAGAGTTCTTGCGCACCCACCTAAGTGGTTCAAAGCTGTTTCCAATTGAAACAGCAGTGTCGACTTCCACCGTTGGAGCCGGCGGAGTAAGTCCAGAAAGAGAGCTGCCCCCAGCCTTCCTTACTCGGCGCCAGTGACGACGGCAAGCATGTCGTGCTGACGGGACCGGCTCAGTTATGGGGGTGTCTTCGTCATGCCCCCTGTTCTGGCGGAGGGTTGCTGTCGGTGTTAGCCTCTTGAAAACTGATGTCCATTGTGTGGGGATGGCCAATCTATCGAAAGCAGACTTTCGCACAGGGGGAGCAGTTTTGATGACTTCGCCTGGAACGGGAGCTGAAACGGTCAGTCTTGCAATGACCGACTCCTTAGCAGAGGAAGTCACTCTGATGACTTCAGTAACAGGAATGACTATCCGCTTTGGGATGGCCGCTTCAGGTATCGCGGGCTTCTTCACGGGCCCACTTGAGCTTTGTCCCAGTCTGTTGAAAACTAAGGCACTGGACTTGGGCGACCCGTTGAGAGGGGTCGCGGTAGTTGTAAGCCGATCAAAGACCGACTTCTTCCGAGCTTCTTGCGACGGCGATGGGGAGTTGAAGCTCATTGGTGGGAGCTTGGTCCCAAAGAATAGCCCTGTGGTGGCTTGCGTCACCTGGTCCACCGACATCGTAAAAAGGGAGGCTGCTTGAGGCCCGTAGGTCACTCCTCCGGTGAGGACGGAGTGGGAGTTGTTGCAATTAGTGCAGTTTGAAGCTATTGATCTTCTGTTTTTCTGCACGGAGCAAGATACCAAATCTTAGTACTTCAGATCCAAAGGCAACCATGTCAAACCGCGACTTGTTCGCGAAACACGACACACGAAGTGTGGAGTGGAAAGAGGAAAAGGTCCCACCGGGCGTGCCAGAATCTGTTCTCCGCCGAATACGGGAGACGGGACTGCGTAGGTTCGTCTTGGCTGAATTTGGGGGCAGATTCTATTTGGTTGTATCCATCCACCTCTCCGAAGATGCCAAGTTGATTTATGGCACCATGTATCGAAGGCTTAGACAGATGCGGCCGATGTAGCAGACTTCGTCAGATTCCCCCTCATTGTGAGCGGTTTTTGATTGTGGGGACGCTCTTCCCTACAGGCGCAAGCCCCTGCAGTTAATTAAGCTACCGCATCGCGGTAACCACTTTCTCCTTCTCCAGATGGTCACTTCGTGTCGTGTATGTTTGTTTTATTTTTGGTTGCCCGTGGATTGTATACGGAGACTAATTTATGTTGTCGCCCGTAGAGCATGGATTAGTCCAAATCCGAATCTTCTTAAATTTGGGTTTGGGTAGGGCTTAAGGATCGTTAATCTCATTTGAGACTAAGATCAACTTAAAAGTTTTTTAAGGATACGTTAATCTAATTTTAGACTAAGATCTACTCAACAGGATCATTTAGATCCAACAAAAGAGCATTTGGGCTCTATTTTTTTAGTTTAGGGACTTTGCGGTCCATAAGTTTAAGGACATCATAGTCCATGGAGTTTAAAGATATCATAGTCTAGTTTAGAGACATCATAGTCTGTATGGTTTAGTTTAGAGACGTTGCGGTCCATAATTAGTTTAAGGATATTACGGTCCAGTTTAAAGACGTCATAGTCTGTAAAGTTTAAAGACATCATAGTCTATGAGTTTAAGGACCTCACAGTCCATAAAGTTTAAGGACCTCACAGTCCATAAAGTTTAAGGACATCATAGTCCATGAGTTTAAGGACCCCATGGTCCATAAAGTTTAAGGACATCTTAGTCCAGTTTAAGGACGTCATAGTCTGTTTGGTTTTGGTTCAACCGTTTGGGGATGCACCAAAAGTTATCGGTTATTGGGACCCTCAACCTCTCTGAAGACGTTGAAGAATTACGACATATATCAGAGGTATGAAGAGATGTAACAACTGTTGATTGAAAGGCTCTGGGAATTACTTTGAATGTCATATTGGATGATCAATTTTGGAAGACAAGAGTATAGTTGGGGTTCAGTTTCAGGGGATCTTGCCTCTTGAAGACTTAGCTAATTTGGGCTAAGATTGGCTCGAATATATTGTTAAACACTAGAGTACATTCAGCGCTCACGTGCTCCCACGTGAGGCGCTTAAAGTAGTGTTAAACACTAAAACTGAGCGCTCACGTGGGGTCACGTGAGGCGCCGGAACATTGGGCCTTGCTTCTTTTATTTTACTCTCAGAATATGCATATAAGTGTTAAACACTTGACCTTTATGACCATCACGTGTGGGCACGTGATGGGTATCCATGCGTTGGATATTAAAAGTATTTGTCAGAGGTCACGTGGGAGCACGTAATACACCCCTAAAAAAGGAACTGTCTTGGCTTTACTCCCTTTTGTTTTGAGAAGCTTTTTAAGGGTCACGTGGGAGCACGTGATATACCCTAAAAGAGAATCTGTGTTTATTATTTTCCCTTTTAAATAAGTGTTAAACACTTTGGGAAATCTCTTTTTCTGGTTCAAAGAAAGGGGGTCACGTGTTACCACGTGATCGTCAATATGCATATAATTCTGAGTTTCAAGTCCCTTACTAACTTCTCTTCTCTTCTTTTTTTATAGGAATTTAATTCCTCGGAAATTTGCATGGCAGAATCTCCCCAATGAGAATTAACTTTTCAATTTTATGGGGAGATCTGCTTCTGTAGATCTATCACCATGAGGAAGAACTAAGTTCTTATATTAGGAATTAAACCCTATCCTTGTTGGAGGAATTAAATTCCTATATTTTTTTGTGGGAGAATAGAATTCTCTGAACTTAGGTCTTCCTTTAGGTTTTAGATCTGCATGGCAGAATCTCCCCGATGAGAATTAAATTCTCAACTTATTGGGAGATCTGCTTCTGCAGATCTTCAACCAGAGGAAGAACTAAGTTCTTATTTAGAAGAGTTAAACTCTTGGTTTTGAGAATTAAATTCTCTTTTGTTTTATAGAATGATCTCCTTCCTTCTCTTACCTAGAGTTTCTTTCTTCTCTGAAGAGATCTTCTTCTCTCTGGAGAATTAAATTCTCTTTTTCTTTTGTTTTTAGGGAGAGGTTTTTCTCTTTTTCTCCGTTCAATCCTCTCTTCTGTATTCTCCTCTTTCTCTTCCGTCTTGGCTCCTATTTATAGGAGAAAGAAAAGAATCAGTTTGTTCAGTTCATCTCTCATTGAGAGATTTTGATTGATTTTATAACCAACATGATCTTTTAGATCACTCGGTGAATTTTATTCACCATTGGATTTTTAATCCAAAAGATATTTCATTTGTTGTTCCCGGCAAATTTTAGGAAAATATTTTCTTGTATAGAATCTTTCTATAAATTGGTGATTTTTAATCACCATTGGATTTTTAATCCAACGGTGCTCCTTTTTATAGAGTGCAATCTTTTTTATTTGGAAAGATCTAGGAAAATATTTTTCCAATTAGGGTTTTTGATTCCTTTTAATTAGAATTTAATTCTATTAGTTCAGAGGGTTCAAGAGTCTATCACGTGTTAGCACGTGACCTTACCAATTAAGCATTTAAAAAGAATTTAATTCTATTGGTTCAGACATCAGAGGGATCAGGAACCCATCACGTGTCGGCACGTGACCCCACTGATTAAGCATTTAATTAGAATTTAATTCTATTAGTTCAGAGGGCTCAGAAACCCATCACGTGTTGGAACGTGACCCCACTGATAAAGCATTTAATTAGAATTTAATTATATTAGTTCAGAGGGCTCAGGAACCCATCACGTGTTGGCACGTGGCCCCACTGATTAAGCATTTAATTAGAATTTAATTCTATTAGTTCAGAGGGCTCAGGAACCCATCATGTGTTGGCACGTGACCCCACTGATTAAGCATTTTCAATTGTTTATTTCATTCAGCGCCTATTGGCTTTGCCTGTAAAAGGTCACGTGCCTGCACGTGAGACCCGGTCACGTGTGGGCATGTGATGCCCCCTTTGGGGGTTTTCCTTGCTACTTTATTTGTATTTTATTCAATTCCTATGAGAGAACAAATGCTTTTAATTCTATTAATTCAGTGGGTTCAAGAGCCCATCACGTATGGGCACGTGACTTTATCAATTAGGCATTCAGGCGTAGATAGAATCTGCCCGTAAAAGGTCACGTGTTTGCACGTGATGCCCGGTCACGTGTGAGCACGTAATGCCCCATTTGGGGGTTTTCCTTGCTGCTTTATTTGTATTTTTATTCAGTTCCCATGAGGAAACACCGACGATTTATTGAAGGATTCTCAAAGATCGCAGTACCCCTGACCAAACTCACACGTAAAGACAAAGCATTCGTGTGGTCAGAAGCATGTGAGAAGGCTTTTATAGAACTCAAGTCGAGGTTAACCTCTACTCCTATCCTCGTAATACCGGATCAATCTGGCGGTTTCGATGTGCATTGTGATGCATCCGGTAAAGGATTAGGATGTGTTCTACATCAGCATGGAAATGTTGTAGCTTTTGCATCAAGACAATTAAAAGTTCATGAATACAACTATCCAACACAAGACCTGGAACTGGAAGCAGTAGTTTTCGTACTCAAGATTTGGCGCCACAACCTTTTGGGAGAACGAGTGAATATATACACTGACCAAAAAAGTCTTAAGTATGTATTTTGTCAGAAGGAACTCAAAATGCGGCTGAGAAGATGGCTAGAACTAATGGCGGACTTCGACATCAACCTACAGTATCATCCTGGGAAGGTGAACGTAGTTCCTGATGCACTTAGTCGCCAGCCATTAGCAATGAACCTCACCGCTCAATGGACGCTACGGCAAGATTTGCACGGATTGAAGATCGAAGTAGTTATGCCAGGTGACGCTTCATATTTGATGAACTTACAAGTCCAGTCCACCCTTGTAAATCAGATTAAGGCAGCTTAAGAAAATGATGCCAAGCTACAAAATATCCGAGAACAAGTAGAAAGTGGACTTCGAACTGACTTCATCATCCACGAAGATGGATCCTTGCGGTATGGGAGCCGTTTATGTGTGCCAATCGGATCTGTTCGAGAAGAGTTGATGAAAGAAGCTCACAGCTCTCCGTATTCGGTACACCCCGGTGGTACAAAGATGTATAAGGATCCACGGCAACACTACTGGTGGCATGGAATGAAGCGTGAAGTAGCAAGGAGCGTAGCCAAGTGTCTATTATGTCAGCAAGTGAAGGTTAAACATCACAGAACTGCCGGTCTACTTCAGCCATTACCAATCCCAGAATGGAAATGGCAGTATATTACCATAGAATTTGTGACTTCTCTCCCTCACAGCACGAAGGGTAACGAAGCGATTTGGGTTATTGTGGATCGACTCACCAAGTCGACTCACTTTATTCCATTCAGAGTTCACCAGTCAACTGAGACGTTGGTAAGGAAGTACATGCAGGTGAGTAAAATCTAAAGTAAGATTTATACCTTCAAGATGTACCATACTTGATACCCATAAACTCATGCAGGAGATCATGAGATTACATAGGGTACCTTTCTGCATCATCTCCGATCGTGATATAAGATTCTGATCACAGTTTTGGCAGAGTCTGCAAGCTAGCCTGGGGACGAGTCAGAATTTCAGCACGACGTATCATCCACAAATGGAAAGACAGTCCGAGCGATCAATTCAGATCCTGCCAGACATGCTGAGAGCCTGTATGTTAGACTTCGAAGGATCATGGGAAGATCACCTACACCTTGTGGAGTTTTCATACAACAATAACTACCAAGCAAGCATTGGGATGGCACCTTTCGCAGCACTCTACAAACGGAAGTGTCGTTCCCCGCTGAGTTGGGATGACGTTGGAGATCGTGAACTCGTCGGACCAGAGATGATCATGGAAACTGTAGATGTGGTTCGCATGATCAAGAAAAGATGTGCATAGCCCAAGACCGACAAAAACATTGGGCAGATGCAAAGCGCCGACACCTGGAGTTCCAACCAGGAGAGCATGTATTCCTGAAGATCTCTACGAAAAGAGGAGTGATACGTTTTTGTAAGAGGGTTAAATTAAGTCCAAGATACATAGGACCGTTCGACAAACTCGAAAAAGTTGGAGAGGTGGCTTACTGTTTAGCACTACCATCCTTATTGGAAAGAGTGCACAACGTGTTCCACATATTCTAGCTACAATGATATGTGAGCGACCCCAGCTATATATTTGATCATTCAGAGCTAACTGTACAGACCAATCTGACTTGTAAGCAGCAACCAGTTGAGATTCTGGACCGAAAGGTGAAGACATTACGGAACAAGGAGGGGAACATGGTCCGGGTAATGTGGAGAAAAGACTCGCCAGGAGAATAGACATGAGAACAAGAAGAAGATATGTGTACACGATACCCTTACCTTTTTGAAAATTAGTCTCTATATAAAGGTAAATTTCGAGGACGAAATTTTTATAAGGATGGTAGAATGTAACGACTCTGAAATTCCTGTACAGAAATTTCTTGTTATTGTACACAAAAGGGTATTACAGCATGTGTAAGAGTTATAAGTTAAATTTGCTTAATAAAAGCAAGAAACAATTTGTAGCTCACTGGTAAAGCCTCTGCACTGCTGCGACATAACATGTGTGTTCGATTCTCATCAGTCCCAATTATTTTTAGATTTTTCTTTTTAATTTTTCAGAAGCCCAAGAGTTGCACATGCAATTCACGGAGAAACAAAAAGTTTCAGAAAAATCAAACAGGCGCAAAGAGGAGTAAACACCAAACTAGACACGTGGCACGATTCTCGAGGCAAACCAACCAAATCCGACTGCCCATTTTGCTCTTTTTCCCGCCGCCGACGGTCCCGATGCGCCCAAGCCTCCGTGCTTTGCACACTAGTCCCTTCGATTCCCCTCAACTCCCCTGCACTGTTTGATTTCCCTACAATTAAACAGTGACCTTTAAATTTATCATTTAACACCATTTTAATTCTTTTAATCCAAATTTTTAATTCCCAAACCCTAATTCTTCACTATAAATAGCACCCCATCTCCTAGCTCATCCTTATTCTGAAAATTCTATCAAAAATTCTATCAAACTCTTTAAGAACCAAGTGGGGTTAGGCACCCAAGTGGAGTAGCAAGCCAAACTCGACGACCGAAACCTTTCCGACGACACCACAACATCCGAAGGCTTCCCCTCATCCTTGTTAATGATTTAAACTAGTAATTCCCTTCATCTCTCTCCCTTTCCATCTCAAAACAATTTTTAAAACAAATCAACAAAAGTGGAGTTATCTCCGATATAATCTTCTTTTAATATTTGTAATCCACGTGAAAAGTAAATTAAATCAAACTAACATCCTATACTAATCTTAACCTTATTCACATCATTAACTTTTAGTTTAACAAAAAAAAATCATGTGAAACAAACATATAACGGACTTTTTCATTAAAATACCATGAACTTTAGTATAACCCTCATTTCAATAATTGTTAAAAATAACTTTAAGAAAACTTCACAGGGTAACGACCTACCCCCACACGCATACTATGGTTGCATAGCAGGGTATTCTAAATATATGGCTAATTTAAAGAATAGGTTTTATATTAAAATACCGCACTTTTACAAAAACGGGTTTCTTTTAATCGGTATTTTGTAATCCTTGGCAATTACGCCTCTACAACTCTCGTCAGGGGACCCACTAAGGATGGTGTGGATTATCACACATCTTTGGTATAGTAGAGCGAGACGCAGAACTCCTCACAGAGTAGTCGGTCTCGAACGGAAATAAAAAATACGGTTTTTAAGAAATACGACTTTTCTAAATAAAAACCTAAATTTTGGAAAATTATATAAAACAATGAATTTGTATTTTCAATAAAAACATATTATGAAACTATTTTCTTTTAAAATGAAAGATTAGAATTTTTAATAAAATACCAACAAGTTTCCAAAAAAGCTAGTTTTTCATAAAAATACCATAAACTTTTAAAAGGTAGGTTTTATCACTAAAATACCATAACAATTAAAATACATGTTCATGAAAACCTTAAATATTATAAATCGCCCTCGAGATTTATTTTTAAACTATATTAAAGTATTTTTCATAAAACCCCCTCGAGATATGCAAACAATATTTTAAGGACTCTAAAATTAATATAGATTTAAGCGGTATCATTTCTCTTGAGTCTCGGGGAGCCCGAGAAAGTGAGTGCTTGTCTATTCAGGTTAAAAAACTTAATAAAGTTATCAAATGGCAATTGTCTTGGAAAAAGACACAAATCCTGTCGTTCATATGCAGCAGTTGCCGATTTCTCCCGAACATAAGATTTTTAACAATTTACATCAATTCACATGAAAAGATATGAACTCGAATCCAAACTCAAACCTAAACTTGAACTCGAACTCGAACACAAACTCGAACTCTAACCGAACTCGAATCTAAACTCGAATATGAACTCGAACCCAATCTACTCGAACCAACTTGACTCGAACCAAGATTGCAATTGTTATGGCTCGCATATTACTCGACTCACTCGACTTCATTCTACACCTTTTGCAATCTATGATTTCGATCAAGTCATGTTATAACCAGTCAATCAAGTTAATTAAGTAAACTATATAGTTATAATATATATATTATACTCGGGGTGTTTGGGATAGTTTCTTGTGTGAATCCAACGGAGCTTCAGAAGTCCCATATTAATCTCTTTTTTATTTTACTCGAATATCAGTCGGGTTGACCCATCCACGGTCTAGAGCCTCAATACTAACACATAAAATGAGCCCGTGTTCCCTTACTCCTGGAGTCCCACTCTTGAGCTTGTGAATACTTCTACGACTGCGTTGACATTTACACTTGGAACTTAACACTAACATAGTGACCATATAGAGACCTATAGAACATATTTACCCATGATCATATACTCCTACTCGTCATATAAATATTCTACAATTGTCATTTTCTTTATTCTTACTTATCCTTAGGACTTACCGAGCGCTAGTTCGCTGACAGGCATTCCACCCACTTTACTTCTCTTGGAATGTTCGTCAGATTCGGTCAATACGGAGGAAGTGGAAGTCACATAGGAGGACTACAACCAGATCACTACTTAGGGCTAGCTCAGCTTCACTTTTCTTCAGTTTATATATGCCACTTGTTTAGAAATTTTCCTTATTGTATTTAATTTCCAGCATAAACTCATGTATTTGTAAATATTGGAAGTTGAATGTAAATAATGATGTTTGTTGGAAAAAAAATTTACAATCTCTATTTATTCTTGTATTGTGTATTATTGTTTCAATACGCTTAGTATATTTATTTAGAGAAATGACCTTCTCTGGATAAATATACCGCGAGCTTGCCATGTTACTGTTTCCGTCTACTGGGAAGCGGGACGTGACAGGTATGCATCTCGTTTAAAATATGCGTCCCGTCTTTTGAAAATGATTTATTTAGAAAGGGGTTTTCTTTTGTAAAACTCCGTGTCGATCCTAGACACGTGGAAAATAGTGAGACTATAGCTCCTTTGAAAACTACTTTAGAATACATCAATGTATTAAAATAATATTTAGGTACTGTCTCATGGACCAGTCCTGTTTGGCTACTATATGCAGCATAATATATCTCATCGGTGCAGGGCATCTATATCGATCATTCACACACACACACACACACACACACACACACACACACACACACACACACATATAATATCCATCTTAGTGCATGGAATCTATATCGATCCCTCACACACACACACACACACACACATATATATATATATATAATGTCCATCTCAGTGCAGAGTATCTATATCGATACCTCAACTACCTTCAATTCCTCATGGATTGATCACACATATATCACCGAGCGACATCGTGTCTCTCCCTGCCTCAATCCCTCATGGATTGATCACACACATATATATATAACTCATGGATCCCCGGCTATATCCACCATGTCTGAATCATCTTTATCTTCTTTTATTCCTTTATACACACACACACATGCACACATATTCAACCTCATAAGATTGATATCATATCACATCATATCCACAGTAATATAAATCTCGTCAAATTCGTACCCTTTTAGTCTGTGTGAACTAGGTGTCACGCCCCGCTTCCCATTCTACGGCGAAGGGGACGCGACTGGGCCGCTACGTATTTACTCATAAGCAAATATGCTAAGCATAACTAAGCAATATAAAAGAAAATACACAAGAGGCAGGGTATAATAAAAACATCAGCTTTTATTTATTAACATTTTTTTGTACAATGCGCAACTGAAATAAAAATGATGCCTAAACAATGGCATGACAGGAAATGAAAATTACTGAATGGAAAATGTACAATAAAACTAGAGCTCTGGTTCTTCAGCAAGCTGATCCAAGTATTCTGCAGGTGGCTCGATCTCTGTCGGGTCCAAACCACCTGACGACATTCAAAGAAGAAAGAAATAGAATGTCGTCAGCGAACAGATCGCTCGGTAAGTCCCAAAGAAAAGGAAAAGTAGAAAAGAAGAAAGAGAGAGAGAGAGTAGCTTTTAATGTTGTATTATATTGTTGTAATGTTGTATTAACGTTGTTGTTTGTAGCTTGATACAGAAGAATGCCAGTGTATACGAAGGGGTCTCAGTATGCTAGAGACCAGGGCAAATGGAAGTACAAGGCTCTGTTATACAACCCGGAACAACGGCAATTGGATTCATGTTAGGTGTCTTAATCTTACCATCTCGTGCCACCTTTAACACCTTCCGTACCAATCTACCCCTTAAACCCCGTAGTGTTTTGATTGTACTGTTCGTTTTGTAAATTGTATTGATTGTATAATTGATTGACTGACCGAAACCATGATATCGGTAAACGGATATAACTGTAGAATCATGTAAATGGAATAACTGGAGAACCATGTAAGTGGAATGTATATCCATGGTTCGGTTCAGTCAAATTGTATAGTTTGATAATTGGATTCATGGATTCATGTTGAAGATTGTAGATTGTAGATTGACTTGAATCATATTCAAGTCAGATTGATTAGACTCAAACCCGAGTCAGACAATCAGAAATGTAAATCGAAGTCTTGATTATTTCTTAAACCTATAATTGTTAGGGTCTTTAGGGTAATTTATAAAACTTGAGGGGGTTTTATGTAAAAATACATTTTATATACTTTTCAAAATACATCTCAAGTATTCATTATGCGTCTTTAGAGTTGTAATGAAGGTGGATTTTATATTGTGATATTTCTAGTGAAAATATCCTAATTTCATAAATAAAGGTATTTATTGTAATATCAATTTATTTGGAATTCATGGTATTTTAGTGTAAAATTTGTTCTTGTGATTTTTTAGAAAAAGGAGGAATATTTATATCATAACAAAATAGATATTTTAATGATAAATATACATATATTTATACAAAAATAATTTTAATAAATATTTTATAATCTAAAAATCTCATTTTCTTAAGATGTCGTATTTTAAATCTTTCGAGACCGAATGCTCCTTACGGAGTTCTGAATCTCGCACTACTAAGCCCGAGGATGTGCGATAAACCACACCATCCCGAACGGGTTCCCCAAAGTGGGTTGTAGCGGCGCTTTGCAAAGATTGTAAATACTAAATCCTTTAGAAAACGGTTTATGAAGTAAATGGTATTTATTTGTAAAGGTGTATATTTTCCGTATTGTATGTTCTAGATTCTCCTAAGTCAACTAGTCTATCCCTAACTGGTCCAGACGACAAGTTGTAAGATGCCTCAAATCGCCTCTTCACCGCCAATTGTGGTCAGGTAAGTACAAGTGAGGAAAGGAGGGATCCGCTCACGAATCACCGTGAGTCGGGCCTTTTAAAGTTACCTTTCTCACTTGCCTAGCCTAGACACCACAAAGTCAGGTTTAGATAAACGACCGATGTCCACAACTTATCGTATTTTCATAATAAGTGGTACTTCTTTAAAAGTGTATCAAAACTAAATCTTTTAGAAATGGTTTTATTAAATATATGGTATTTAAATGAAAATGTTTATTTTCTCGTATTCTAGGTTCTCGGGGGTGTTGCATATGAGTGTGTGAGGAGGTAGGTCGTTACCTCGTGATCTACTTTAAATGTATAGCAAGTTTGATGGGGTTAAATGAAGGATTGAAACAATGTGGTATTTAAGTGAAAAATACGATAAATTGAAAAGGCTATCATTTCATGTGACGAAACTTGATCAAATTGTTTGATTAGTGTTTAATAGTCAACATGAGAAAGTTTAGGTATGATTGTATTAGTGAGAAGTGGAATTTTATAGAAAACCGAATCGGAAATCGGATTTGTTCCGATTCCGTCGGGTTTTGTAATTTCGTATTTTAAGAATGGAAAAGAGAGATAGAAAGGGACTTACGGGTTTTAGATTACTCAAGAGAGTGAGAGGGAACTAGAGGGATCGTCGGTGTGTTGCGTCGTTGCCGATAGTTTCTAAGATGATCGCCGGAATTTCGTCGGAGCTTCACCTTGAGCTTGTTTTCAAAGTACACGATCTTTGGAAAAATTTTGAGAGAGTGGGCTCAGGATTTTGGGGTGAAAGGGTAGTGTGTAGGGTTTGTATTTATAGGGTTAGGCTAGGGTTAGGCTAGATGAAAAGTTTAAAATAAAAATGTGATAAGATGTAATAAAAATGTATTAAAAGTGGAGCAATTAGGGTTTTTTAAGAGCTCTGGAAATGGTCTGAGGCTGAAATTTTGCAGGTGCATAGGTAATATGAAAAGACACAACTTTCATGTTGGGGTCGTCGCCGGAATCGGCCGACTCGGCCGTGACTCGGTCTGAGGACTGAGTCAGACCGAATCAAGGCCGATTTGGCCGATTCCCGGCCGAGTCAGGCGGCCGGGATCCCCCCAACGGTTCATCTAACTTCTGGAAATGTTACATCTTTGGGTGTAGTGGGGTATTTGTAAGATATGCATGTGTAAACTCTTGGTATTCTAAAGGTTTAAAAAAAATCAATATTAAAAATAATGTGGGGGATGGGATTTGAACTCTGGTGGCTTGGTTCAGCAGTGCAAGATATTACCAATGAGCTACAAGCTCCTTCTTATAATTATGGAGCTAATTAATTACTTAAAGTAATAACAGTAAATGTAAATACCCCAAGTATAAAGAAAATTTTTGTACACTAAAAATGGAGTTGTGTCACGACCCGAAATTTCGAATCATGACCGGCACTTAGACTACGAACGCCTCAAGGCGTACGTATTCTAAGTAAGCCGAAACCCAGAAATCCAAACCAAGAGAAGTAGTAGAGTGTAGGAAAAACCATACCAAATCAACCTGTATTCATCATAATATACAACGCCTAAAGGCGAGGATCTCAACAGAAATGAAACTCAACCAGCAAGAACCCATCGAAATATAACCCGCGACTCTAAGGTCGAAAGAATAAACATCACTGGTCTCTATCTCAAATAAGTACATGTTTTGGTTGATGGAAATTCTAGATACAACTGAAATATAATATACAAAGTATAATGATGGGTAAGATACAATAAATCCACCTACTAGCAAGTCACCCGAAAGGTACAATGCCCGCAAAGTCGTAATGAAATCCGTACGGCAACACCTGCAAGAAACTGGGGCACAACGGGGGTGAGTTGCCAACTCGTGAGTAGAAAAAGATCTACGAACAGAAAATCGCATGTATGACGCAACCTAGATCATACGATCATAATATATAATCCTCAAATATATAACCAGTAATCTCTAACCATGGCTAGTGTAAACATCTAACCCAAGTGTAATCCCATATGTCCATGTCAGTGCATCAGGTAACAATGTATCATATAGATGATGTATGAATGCATGAAACAGAATGCATGTACTGAAGAAAACTGCTTTCATAATTTGTGAGATTTCTGTACTTTTAAAATGAGGTATCATAAATGAAATCAGCATAAACAGTGCCTAGCATCGGCACAAAACATAAGTCTCAGTATCTCGATACCTCTGTATCACAATCTCTGTACCTCAATATCTCGAAATCTCAATGTCTCAATCACAAAATCTAGGGCGCCGTCAGTCCAGATCGGCCCCTACCATCCATCTCATGACTACGACGGTATCCTCCGGATATCCGACGTGTCGGGTAATATCACCGGTAGGTAGTGCTCCCCTGCACAGGCTCAACGCCATCATCTGCGATCTTCTTGCCCCGGGGTACCGCACCGGGTCCACCATGTACCCGCAATCGGTCTCATCCGCCTCCTCGATTCGGGTTTCACATGTCACTCTCAGCACCGAGAAAACACATGGTGAACGCACTGAAATATCATATCAAGGGTAACCGGGTTTTTAAAACATTTACATAATCTCTTTGAAATACCCACGGTTCCCAAATCCAGAATAACATAGAAACAACATATCTCAATGCGTATAATCAGGAAGCATGATGTATGTGACATATAAATGGAATGCAAGTGTAACTGTATGTCCTGCAACATGGAATAATAGTATGCACATACAAGGGTCATATCCTGATGCAATAATACTACTGTGTAGTGACATGGCAATTACCGATGAAGATGTGTGTGAACTGGCAAGTAAGTGTAAGTGGAACATACGCATCATCGGTAATGGTGCTGGTGTCCTAACAGCATGATATCAATAATAGAATATGAATCATAACAGTATGTGATGCAGAGCAACAATAATAATATGCGGGAGCTGAAATACTGAACACCATGATCGCTAAACTGCATCTAATGTCATAAAGGTCGTACAGCTATGCCAACAATAAGGCTGAGCTAATAAGCTAACTGCAGGTAAGGGAAACCGCCTAACCTCTGAGTCGATACATATAAATATATATATAGTCGGTGATCCCGCCTCAATAATATCACATCCGATATCATATCTCTAAAATCAGTTATTCCCAAGTCAAGAGTGCGGATCAAAACATCAAATTATAGCTCGTACGTAAATCCGTCGTACGGCATCCCCAATCTGGGTACGGGTCAATATCACATTTATCATATTAATCATCAAGTATTCTCTTTATCAATATCATCACCGGGGTACTGACCTATGTCTGGTACAATTCTAACATCATTACTATAATCAAGATCCAACTACTGGTCGACAATCCCGTATAAATCGATATCATCAGCACATATCATCTCAAGGAGTATACCCCGCCCAAGGCGGCCTATTATAAATATCCTGTCATATCATATCATATCATATCTCGTATCATAATCACATGTCGATCATTTACATATTTATATCACTATTCCTATGGCATCATTATCCCAAAATCCGTTAAGGCATCAAGGTGTATCTAAATCATGAATTTTACTATCATAACAGGTCATATTGCCGATATCATAATTTCATATCAAACCATCGACTCACATCGATCCCATATATCATCCTCAAATCCGTAATAAGCATATAAACCCAAACCCATGTGAACACATTTCCATAACGAATCCCATAAGAATATATGAAGTGAGGATGTATGCAAATATGTATATGGGTGCATGTATGTGTAGTGCACCCACTACCCTAAGGTTTCGTAACTTCCACCAATCCAATATACCAATATTCATCTTAAATCATCAATAATTTCCCGAACAACATATAATAATAATTGTAGGTGTGTATACGCATCCGTATATATCACCACGGACTGCGGGGGTGCTATACGCCATCCACCCGACTTCTCCCCGTAGATATAAATCTACTCACCTAGTTATGTGTTCCGGTGCCGATGTCGTCATTTGCGTCTCCAACGCCTCGATGTCACGTGAGTACCTACAAGAATATCACATGCTAAAACACATGAAAACCATGTCGGAAACCAAAATGGTGCATACTACGCCCATAGGTAAAAACCTGTGACCTTGTGTGCAAAAACAGCCAATATCTTCTGTCGTCGACGTCCGAACGCCACCCGACAGATACGAATCATCGAATATCAAAATCCATACGAAAACACGTCGTAAATCATACGCCAACTCACGAAAATGAACCCAGATTTTATCCTAACAGGAACCAGTCAAAACTAGACATGCCAGGGGTCAATTTTACATGAAAAAGGGCCTTTGCACGCAAAACGATGCAATTTGATGCAGGTCTGGCCGCAATTGGCGGCCAGAATGGTGAAATTTGCGGCCGGAGTTTGGAGATGGTGGCTCGGGATTTTGGTAGGGGTTCCAGGATGCCTGCACAGCTCACTGACATCTCTACTTTTTCCTATAAGGCCCCGGGTGAAAGCAGATTTCAGAAAGACCTCAAAATCGACAAAAACGGTAAGATACGCCAAGTCGAATAACTCTGGTAAATACTTGGATTTTAGAGTAATATTGGTTACAATGGTCTCAAAAACATCTAATAAGGTTATACTAACGATCAAAACCAATACTAGGTCAAGTTTCACTCAAAATTGCCTAAACTAGCACAATATCACACTAAAAGGGTAAACTTTCAGATATTACACCAGAACTGAGCAAGAACTGAGTTGGGATGCGAGATTATACCTCGAGGGGGTCCTAGAATGTAGGAGAAGGGAAGATGAAGGAAGGAGGAGGGGTGGGTGAGTGAGTTGCTGCTATTGAGCTGCCCCAGTGGCTGATCTCCTGTGCTGAAGCTGCATCTGCTGTTTGCAAATGTGTTTGCTGTTGCTGTTGCTGATCTTTATTGTTGCTGTTGCTGTTGTTGTTGTTGGTATGGAGTGGTGTATGGTGTGGTATGAGATGGTGTGAGTGTGGTATGAGATGGTGTGAGTGTGGTATGGGGTTTTGAGGACATGAAGCAGCTGTTGCTGCTGCTGCAACTCTCTTTCTCTTGCTTTTCTTTCTTTCTTTCTTTCTTTCTTTCTTGTTTTCTTTTCTCTATGTGTTGCAGTAGCAGCTGCAACACTTGAGGAAGTGTTATTTGTAGTGAATTTTGGTGTGGTGTGATGAGGGTGTGGGTTGGTTAAAGGCTGGTGGGTGTTGTGATTGATGTTGCCGCTGTTTTGTTGAAACCATTGGCTGAAATGCATTGTTTCAGCAACTAATTATAGCTGTAGGCGTAGGGGGCTGTTGAAGTAATTGCTGATGGGTCAGATATTGTGGCTAAAAGGTGTTGAATTGATGCATGTTTCAGCTGCTGATATAGCTGATGATGGCTGATTGGTAGCTGAATTTCAGCTATTGTGGGCTGAGAATATTGACAATGGGGCTGAAGCTTGACATTGAGGGCTGAAGCTTGACATTAGGGGCTGAAACATCATGATTAGGGTGTGCAATTCAGCTATGGGGGGGGCTGAAATGCGTTAGGGGCTGATGTAGATCAGATATGGGGTTGAAAAGTGTTGATGGGGTGGGCTGATGTTTAAATCAGCTGCTGAATTTATGCCGATGTAGCTGCTGTAGCTGCTGTTCTGGTGGCTAAAAATGCGCTGTTGATGTTGGATGTGAGGCTGATGGTGTTGCAGCTTATAGCAGCAGCTAGGGTGGCTGATGTATGGGTGTATAGGTCTGATGTAGAGAGGTTGGTACGTGTGTTTTTGAGAGGTAAACCAAAGTTTGGAAATGAAATGAGTTAACTCTCATCATCCCATTCACCATGAACCAAACCAACCCTGATTAACCCACTTAACTTAGTCAAATGGTTTAAAACTCATCCTGGTCATCTAAACATGGTTCAACCCTAGGCTAACATGAGTCCAAAACATGAACCAAATGTAACAGGTGTGGAAATGTTATGTGCACATTTTTGCACAAAAAGCCAAAAATCCACTTAGCGATTGTTAATCGCGATTTTTACCAAAATAACACATACGTAACCATAAAAGCTTAGAAATGACATACTTCCACAAAATACCCTATTTTAGAATTTCTAAAATTTTCTCCGGAATTTTCACCATTTATCGGTATTTAATTACACCGACTATTAAAATATTAATTAAAAATTATGAAAATTCCCAAAAATAATATTTTATTTTTCTGAAATGTTACAAGTTGTTACATTCTTTTAACTTGTAATTAAAAAGCAAAATAATTACTTATAACTTGTGCTCAGGCTAAAATTCCCCTTTATGGATTTTTTGAAATTTTTTTGTAAAAACTTGTATTGGAAATTTGGGGTTGTTACACTAGGCATAGCACAGACGGGTAACATATCATAGTATAAGCAAGTAATATAAGCGAAACGATATATATATATATATATATATATATATATATATATATATATATATATATCAGTGTCTCATACCACTGAGCTATAACATCAACAATATATGACGCATAGCGGAAATCTTAAAGCGTAATAGAAATCA
Source organism: Agapanthus africanus (assembly GCA_030015575.1). Taxonomy (NCBI): domain Eukaryota; kingdom Viridiplantae; phylum Streptophyta; class Magnoliopsida; order Asparagales; family Amaryllidaceae; genus Agapanthus; species Agapanthus africanus. Next base: position 192,432,564 of record CM057339.1, on the reverse strand, counting down.
TAAAATGTAACATAACGAATAAGGTAAATAAAGTGCGAGCGAATGACATGTAAAGTAAGCGTAGAATAAAAGATCAATAAATAGGTAATTCATTCTAATATTCCTACATATATGTTTTTAAAGTAGAATGAAATATTGTTTGAAAATAAGGAGGCTACGATGTTTTTAAAACACACACGCATATATATATATATATATATATATATATATATATATATATACCCCTTTGAAATCCAAGTAACACATCCTTTCATTATTGCATTTTAAAAAATATGAAATGAATCATTATTTTTAGAAAGTGGATAATACCAACATATCAGTAAAATCTCCCAAACGCGTAACATAATAAGACTCCACGAGTCAAGTAAAAATGGGGCCATATCCGGCTTATCAGCATCATCTATCATCATCATATCATCCCGTACGGAATATCATCTCGTATGATAACCATCAAATATTCCATTATCCCATATCATAATAATGATCGGTATGGATATCTAATCTATGTACCCAAACACATAGTATAACTGGTACGGACATCAAGTCTATGTACATACATAGCAATGGAATATCAGCTGTACAAACATCTAGTCACGTACAAACATACCACCGATGCGGACATCTCGTTCACGCACCTGCTCCACAGTCGGTACGGACACCTCGTGTCACATATACGCACGGCAACTAGTACGGACTCCAAATCTCGTACGTGCATCCAATATGATCATATATATATGGTCCTACTATAACGTTGATCTTACTACGATACGTAAGCATGGAAAGTTCTATGTAATGTGGCAGTACTAATGATGTTTAGTATACATGCGAGTCTGTGATCGTACAACATGGTAATCATTAGTATTTTTACTTGTGTTCTACCAAGTGTATCTACAATACGCCTACTAAGTGATACTAACATAATTTTCTAATTTACGAACAAGTCTAACGTATATGGCATGAATCCTAAGTAATTTCAATGGTATAATAAAAAAAATATGTTTCACGGGGGTAATATACACCATCTACCCAATTCCCCGCTCGTAAATATAATCTACTCACAGTTTTCAATCGAGCTAGTCATATCCTACGACCGCATTGCCCTTTGTCGCCGCCTTAGAGGTCTCCTCAATCAAACCTAGCATTCACATAACCTCATATGCATATAAGAATTCAATTCGATATCAATATAACGAACAAACCCTCATAGGTTAGAACCTATGACCCATCGTGAGCCATACTTGTGCTAACTACGATGAATTAATCCCGAACTCTCTGTTCTAACACAAAAGAGAGCATTAAGACTTCAAAATATGGATTATCAAGTTCAAAAACCTTAAAACATCGTCAAAAAGCTAAGTAAAACACCTTCAGATTTTGACTCAGAAAATCTGGGACAATTTAGCATATAAAAAGGGCATATATATCATATATAAGATCTACTGGCCAAACCCCGACATCAAAATCCAAAATTGGACCATCAAAATATTCTATTTTGCCGCAATTTACGGCCTGACTTGGGAGTCAGGGTTTCGTGCTCTTGGTAGGGTCTCCTAGTGGTCTAAATATGCCAAATCTATACGCAAAATGTTTTCCAGAAATACCAAACTACACCAGAGTTTGTTTGAACACTAAAACTTTACTAAAACTCCTCATTTTTGAAAAATTAACCGATATTTGAAACTTTAAACACATGTAAAACTTTATAAAAGAAGACTTTTTACCAATATGAAGAGATAGAGGAGAAGCTCAAGCTTGTAGGATGTCATTTGAAGGTTTAATGAGGACTTCATTAGAAGTGGTGCTTGGCATCAAGGAGAGGATATTTGAATTGATTGGTGTAGAGGTTGAGTTTGTGGTGAGTGTGTGAGTCTTTGTGAGTATGAGATAGGGGAGGGGGCAGCCAAGAGAATAGGGAAAAGAGATGTGGAGAATGAGAGAAGTAGGAAGAGAATAGGAGAAGATATGGAAGAGGGGCACATAGGCATGGGTGTGCCCATACCTTCCATATCCTAATTCTTACTAAAAAAGAAATATCCATATTATAATTGACCATGCAATAAACAAAAATATGTATGTAACGATACTCAAAACAAGGGAAACCCCAAATCATGTTAGAATGCTAAGTGACAACATTAACACAAATGAAGTGTTTGCCATTTTAATTATACCAAATCTTGATAACCCAATTTAATAATTGGTATTATTTTAATAAAACCTATTATTTTATTATTTAAATTCTAAAATAATATTTACCATTTTCTGAAATGTTACACATATCGTCCATTTCCTCTCCTGGAAAGAAATTATCTTCTTCTTCTTCCGCCATATTACCGTCTTCTTCTTTTTTCCCGAGATATAACGAAATTGTATAAAATATGGTAAAATCATGCTTAACGATGTGAAACTCTACCTCCCCTATCTTCTGGTAAAATCATGTTTAACGATGCGAAGCTCTACCTCCCCTATCTTCTTCCACACCTGTCGTACAGACAAAGGATCTTCCCCAACACAACCTTATGATGTTTGCATACAAATTCGACGAAAACAACAACTCCTGCGACGAACTTAGGGTTCGTGCGCGTTGTTGCAGATCTATGTACATCCAGTTCTTAACTATGATGTACTCATGGACTACGTTAGACTGTATAACATACAAATTGTAGATTTCACAAATTGAAGAAAGTAGTAAAGTTTTGGAATCGGTGCTTGAATTGGAGACTGTGGGGCTAGAGAGGTCAAGGTATGAAGCGAAAGCGAAGGGCAAGTTGGTTTTTGATGGTGACTATATTGAGAATGTTAATAACGAGATGGTTATTGACAAAGAACGAGGATGAAAACAGTGTCTCGTTAACAGATCCTAAAAGTACATGTGAGCACTTGTATGTATAAGATTATCGCTCTCAAGTATAAGTTGTTCATGTGATTTAAACCCTATTACATGTCACTACATTGTTATACCTATTCATTCTTCTTCATTGATAATAAACCAAATAAAGTATGCAATTTGAAGCGATTTCAGTTCTTAACAACATCACTCAGTTTAAGATATTCAGGGACCAATCTTAACGACGATGAAGATTATCCAGGACCGAGAGCAAATGCTCATAGCTCGGGAGTTGGATTTTTCTTCCAAAAAAGATAATGATGATATTAACAGTTCTATATTAGATGTCGAAGGTAACGACTGTCAAGGGTAAGGCTTATATCCTATTAAGAATATATAGAGGAGACACTCATTCGCTTGTGTTTTCATTCGTTTCGAGAAAATTTCGGCAGCACCTCTCCGCTGTTCTTCGAGTACACTGTAGTAGAATAAATAATCATTTCAATATTGTGAAACAACATTAATATAAACATCAAATCTATCTTTGTACACGGAGAACCAATGAAAAGATACTGACGAAATAATTCGAAACGAATGAAAACAAAAGTGAATGCAGGTGTTTGCTTTATACATTCCTAAGTTGTCCATGCTGGAAAAATCTATCAGCTATCAAGTGATTGAATCTTCTCATCACATAAACTACACGACGGTTGTTAGCACCGAATGATACCGTCCGATTTTTAACAACCTTCGTGTAGTTTTATATCACGACGAATATCGAACATATGTTAACCGATAGACGGGGACTATGGCATGTAATTTAGTTTGATAAATTATCCAAGTTTCAATTTATGATTTCGCTTAGGTGTAGGGATGTTACTGTGTATGTCTGTGTTGTGTGTGCGTGTTGTGTGTGTGTGATTTGTGTGTATATGTATGTTTTTTTTTTCTTAGGTGTAAGATTGACTATTTAGTTTATGTGTATATATGGTTTTAGTGTTCGTGTTAAATTAACGAATTTGTTAAGTTTAGTTTCAATTGACGATTTAGTTTAGGTATATGTGTATGCTAAGTAGCATGTATTCGGATACAGGATACGATATCTTAAAATTTGCTCAATTTTCCTAGACACTATAAATTTGCTCAATTTTACTAATTACACTAAAATACCCTTAACTATTGCTATTTTTCACTAAACTGCCTTAAAATTTTTCTTAAACAACCTACTTCTTCAATTTTACTAATTTCACTAAAATACACTTAACTATTGTTGTTTTTCAGTAAACCACCTTTAAAATTTTAACTAAAAAACTCCACTTGTTTAGTTTTACTTTTTCACTAAAATACCCTTAACCATTGTAGCATTTTCACTAACATACCCTTAACTATTGTTATTTTCACTAAACTTCCTAAAAATTCACTAAAATACCTTAACTATAACCGTAACATTGTTGGATATAGATGCGCTCAAGGCAATTATTGTAATTGCAGGAAGGCAATTACTTAATTGAAGGAGAGCCTATATGGATAGAACGGTCTAACTTGAGATGATAATATGCTATCTGATTTGTCTTTATCATTCATGTGTATATGTTTTACTCCTTATCACGTATCACTAGTACATAATGATAAAGCCCATAAGATCTTTACTTGAATACCAGGATTATGATAGGGATCATACTAGTAGGGCATGGGTAATCTACAAACACATCCTTAAATGTCCCTGGTCATAGGAGTATCGAGACCGGGCATCAATACTCTAGTTTAGAATGCTGTATACGTATCTTGACTCCATATGGGGTGATGGTTGATCACATAGCCATTGGTGTTTGACATCGAAGATGGTATATAGATGTTCATTGGAGTATGAGTTACACTGGACGGACTCACCGAGAACTCCTAGATGGTATTATATCTATGGTCGGATAGCAATTCTCTGGTGACATGTGTACAGGGTAGTCCCTAGACCTAAGATCGCCATAGTGTCTTTTGTGTATTCATACTATACTTTGATTACTACTCTACCACAGTTTTAAAGAGTTGTGCAAACAGGTTTTAGTTGGGTACAGTCTCGAAGCACATGGAGGCAATGAGCAGTCGAGGGGATTAGTCTCTCCCGATATAGAGAGTCAATGCTACGTTGTGCATGATTGACCATAACCAGAAGTTCTCGGCGTCGAGGAAGTAGAGACAAACAAATAAGTGTTATCAGTTGTATCTCAGGCGGTTATGTGTTAAACATCAGCATGGTTATTAGGGATCTAACAGTTTCCACTCCCTAGATCTGGTATGCGACACTCTCAGACAAAAAGACCGGAATGTACGGTGACTGTCACTGATAGAATCTGATTGCGTTCAGTCGAGTTTGCTTTCCAACCTTTCTTTTGATTAATACCTAGGTAGCTGTTACATACAGCTAGTGTCACTGACGTTCTTATGGGTTAACCCGTAAGGGGAATGACCTGAAAGTGTTCAGATCAGTCAGATATAATCTTGACCTACTGTCAGCGTATTGATTGAGTCTTTAGAGTCCCACGCAAAGGTTTTTCCCGCTCAAAAGAAACGATATAGTGCGCATATGGTGATACGTGCGAAAGTCCAATTAAATATGTGTATTGAATACATGCATATTAATCAGACGTTTTTAATACTAGCCGGTTTAGCTTTAAACCGGATTATTAAATCAATTGATGATTTGATAATATTTTGTATATATTGGATATGTATAATCTAGTATATGTTCATCTTATTTATTCATCTCTTTTGTATTTGTATGTGATGAAAATATAGTTATATGTATTTGTTAAATACATATTTCTTTTTCCTTTTTGTCTCATATAGGAGCCATGTGATGGCATGTGGGGGGAGAGGCACACCCACCCCTTTTTATAGGACAAGTAGAAGAGAGAGGGAGAGAAGGTTTGATAAGAGTTTTATTTATTCTCGTATGAGAAGAATAATTCATGCTAACATAACACTCTCTCACTCCTTCCTCTCTTCTTCTTCCTCCTCTCTCATGAGATGAAAATAAAAGACGAAAATGAGTGGATAAAATATAAGAGCTCACTACATCTCAACATCTCACTCTCTGGCAAGGATTGAGATCTTGTTTCTTCACTTGTTGCTTGCATCGGTAAAGAGGAAGCTTGATTTGGGGGTTTTCCTTGATGTGGATCGTCTTTGGTGAGAAGTTCATCCTACAAGTTCGATCCAGATGGCGATGGAGCTTTAACGGGGTCTTCCACGATTAGGTGGACACGCTACAAATATTGTAGCTTCCTCCATCCCCCTCTTTAGTTTCATGTTTGCAATTTGTTAGTAGATGATGATCATGGCTTTAGGAATTAGTGCTTTTACTTTGTAATTTTTTTTGTTATCCACTTCCACTCGGTCCGTTAGTGTAGCGACCGGAGCACCGGTTCCTAACAGTGGTATCAAAGCTGCTAGGAAGGGATGCCGGCCCATGGGGGGTTCTCACTGTGTGACAGTAGTGGCGAAGCACAGACTCTTACCCCCAGGGTGTCCCATGCGGATTGGTCCGATAGGTTGTAGTCCGTCGTAAGGAGACAACGTAAAAAGTAGCTGCTGAGCGACCTTTGGGCACCACGGCGAGCTTTCTGCTGCACTGACTGACCCATCATGGTATGAGAGCTACTGGGCAGGGATGACGAGCCATGGGGGTTCTCACTGTGTGACAGTAATGGCAAAACGCATGCTCTTACCCTCAGGGTGTCCCGTGTAGATTGGTCCAACGGGTTGCAATCCATCGTGAGGGAACAACGTAAAAAGTAGCAGCTGAGGGACCTTTGGGTGCCACGGAGAGCTTCCGCTACGCTGACTAATGTAACAATAGTATCAAATCCTAACATTTACTAATAGATTGTTGCAATGATTCAATAGTTTTGAAACTGCAATTTTCCTTTTGTTTTTCAGGATTCAAGTCTTTATATATTTTGGCCTCTGAAATTTTTTTGATAGTTTTATTTGTGCTAGTTATGCTGTTTTTTTAACTTCCCCAAAGCCCAATCCCCGACTTCCTTCTTCTAACCGCCCAGGTCGGGGTTTATGTGCTTCAGGCGGCCTCTCCATGGAGTTGGCTGTCAGGGTTTGGTCTCTGACTTGAACGCTTGAAAACTAAGACGGTTTTATGTATCAGTAAGTCCCAGTTTTCATTTTGTATGATTTGGAATGTTTTTAAGCTTTGGGAAAGGGTATTTTTGAAAACCATTGAAGAAGGGTTGTCTAGCACGGCAGCAAGGTTTCGGGAGGTATCGTCCATGCCAATTTCAAAATTTTGTCGTTCTAGCTAACCCTAACCCTAGAATCGTTACCAGAAAATCCGACGAAACATAATGCAAACACCTTTGCAAACAAGTGAACAAGGAATACAACTTTTGTAGACCGGTCATTCACTTCAATAGCTCCTTGTAGTCATCCCTTCACTGCAAATCATGAACGGCCGAACTCTCGAAAGGGTTCTACTGAAGAAATGAGCAAGCTTGCACGAAGTCTTCGAGGCCGAAGATGATCTACGTCGAGGTTACACTAACCCAAGCTACCCCTTCACTAATTGTGGAATTAGTGAAGAAAACACCCTATACTAAATGGAAAGTAGTAGAGGATGATGAAGTAGGAATTTTACTCATTTTAGATTTAATTTTCTCACTATATTTCATCACATGAACAAAAGTTAGAGAGCATAAATCATGAGGAAGAAGAAGATGATCAAGTGATGAATGAATCCATGAGGTTAGAAATGCAACCATGGTGAGTTAATATGCCATGCCTAACTCATGTAGAGAATAAACCAAGGTCAAGGGTTAAGATTGGGTTAACAAATATATTATGCAATGACAAAAGAGTGGACTTGGTCAATATTCTACAAGCTTCATCCAAGCTTGAAACATTGACTAAGTATCCACTAATTTGTGATAACTTAAGTGATAAATATCAAACCCTATCATTAACCCTAGAATGGTATAAGTCTCATACACCCTTGTTGCATATGTAACCTAGCATGACACATGAATATATATCATATATATATTTATGTGTTAAAAGAAAACAATACATATATCACATATATGTAAAGTGTAGCAAATGTGAGAAAAAGAAATCTTAAGTGAGCTAATATTAGTTAATGTAATATAATATATCAAATATATAATTATACTTTAAATTATTAAATCAACTCTTGATTTAATATTCCGACTATATCACATATAACCGACTAATATCAAATGAATCAACTTATCGAATCAACACTCGATCCGATAACCCAGCTATATCATATATAACCAACCGATATCACATATCGCGAGAATAGAATACGGTATCACATATCGTATTAATCTCGGTCCCGCACATATCACATATGTGCTCCTACTCCGTTTCGCTTGAGCCAGGAAACCTCTGTGTAGGACTCTAAAGACTCGTCAATACGCCGGCAGTAGGTGATGATCATATCAAACACTCATAAGCCGCAAGCGGTCTGCTAAACGTAACGGCCACCCGTGTATTGAGCGATCAGAAGATCAACAAGCATGCCTACTCATACTCCTGCGAATCCAATCAGTAACACTACCATACAGTCCAGTCTCTTCGTATGATATGTCGCATATCTCGTCTAGGGGTGGTAAAAGTCAGACCCCAGTAACTCGATAAGTCGTGCCGATGTGAGACTCATAATGGGTCAAGAAACTACTGATAACACTTACCAGTATATCTCTGAATCAGCCCTGGCCAGGGACTTCCTGTTATAGCCAATCGAGCACAGCGCAACATCAACCCTCAATACCGGGAGAGACGAAACCCCTCCTATCGCTCATTGCCTCCATGTGATTCGGGACTATACCCAAAAGCCACCGTTTTTCATGTTCTCTTGAACGTGGTAAGGTGGAAATCAAAGCACAGTTGGAATCACACAAGACTCTATGACGATCTCGGGTCTACAGACTAACATGTACCAGTGTCACCAGAGAACTGCCATCTGACGTGAGGTATAATACCATCTGGGAGTTCTCGGCGAGTCCGTCCAGTGTACCCGGTCTCCACTGAGCACCCGTATACTATCTCTGATGTCAAACACAAATGGATATGGGATCATTCATCGCCCATCTACATGGGTCGAGAAGCTATACGCTAGTCTACTCTGGTATATCGATGCCCTGTCTCGATACACCCACGACTAGGAACAATTGAAGGATGTATTTACCGACTACTCTGTCCCCACTAGTATGATCTGCATCATAATCCTGGTAGCCAAGTACTCATCCTAAGGGCTTTACCAACATGTAATAGAGAGACAATAAGTGTACATGTTAAGATAAAGAGCAACCAGATAGCATACTACCATGTCGAGCAAGAAAGTCCTCCCTATATATGTCCAAGCATCCACTACAATATACATCGTATGTACAGTAATGGCCTCTAGGGCATACATATAACTAACAGTGCGGATTGGTCCAACGGGTTGCAGTCTATCATGAGGGAACAACGTAAAAAGTAGCAGCTGAGGGACCTTTGGGTGCCACGAAGAGCTTCCGCTACACTGACTAACGTAATAGTGGTATCAGATCCTAACATTTACTAATAGATTGCTACAACGATTCAATAGTTTTGAAACTGCAATTTTCCTTTTGTTTTTCAAGATTCAAGTCTCTATATATTTTCGCCTCTGAAATTTTTTTGATAGTTTTATTTGTGCTGGTTATGCTGTTTTTTGAACTTGCCCAAAACCCAATCCCCGACTTCCTTCTTCCAACCGCCCAGGTCGGAGGCTTATATGCTTCAGGCGGCATCTCCATGGAGTTGGCTGTCGGGGTTTGGTCTCTGACTTGAACGCTTGAAAACTAAGACGGTTTTATGTATCAGTAAGTCCCAGTTTTCATTTTGTATGATTTGGAATGTTTTTAAGCTTTGGGAAAGGGTATTTTTGAAAACCATTGAATCATTATATTTTTGCATAAGTGATATGTGTTGGTTAACATCGACGAATTGATAAATGATCAATTCGACGGGGTTCCACATAGTATGTTTGCTATGTTGGTGCATTTGATTTGGTTCGGATTGTCGTAACTAATAACCCCACATGTGAATGTGTATAATACTTGTTTGTATTTCGATTCTTGTATGTTGCCAAATGTATATTCTTTTACGGGATGAGCGGACGGATTATGGTCGTCGTTGCCGAGGTTTGTATTATTATTTATCGGGACACAGCCGGGATGAAGTTGTTTTTGCCGTTGTAAATAATACAGGTTTTACCCCACAGAGAAGCGCTCTAGCTACCGGGCTCTAGAATGCGGTAGGTGTTCATCTCAAGGCTTTGATACCGGGCCGCCTTGTTCTAGAATTGGCGGGTTGCTCGCCGTGCTTGCAAGGGGTATAGGTTGACCTGCGGAGGAGTGCTCGAGTTGTCGAATTCTAAAAAACAATGGGTGGCCCACTCACGACGATGAATCCGGGTTGCCTCATTTCTAGGATTAGCGGGTGGATTGTCGCACTCGTAGGGGATTTAGTTTGGCTGTGTATGGATTATTCACGTGAATAGAGAATCCCGCGTTTCGTTTGCGGCTCAAACGAAACACGGGATTCCTAGGAAATCCAACTATTCCATTTATATGATGTTTACCGCATGCTTATAATGTGATTACCTGCATGTGATGATGATTACTGCATGCCTATAATGTGATTATCTGCATGTAATGATGTATATATATATAATGATGTGTATGATATATAAATAAATGCTTCTATTTGTTTTGCATCCGCGCTAGTCCTGTGTCCACCCTGCCGTAAGTTATGTATCCATATAGTGAAGAGATAACGTCATGTGGCGAATGCGGATGGCATATAATGCATTCTATTATTCTTTTCGTATCATGCTTTTCTGTAATGGTGTGGGAAGTTGCTAGATAATATGTGATGTTATCTAAATGATGGGAATGCGTTAAAATGTTTAATACAAAGGAAAACAAATCTAAAATATGTTGTTAGAACCAATCTATTTTTTTTCAAAAGAAACTATAGCCGTTTGTTTTTGCTTTACATAGAAGTATTCGGTTAGGAATATCCTGCACATCATTCAATGAGGATAAAGCTTTGATCCCTTCACGTGGAGTTCGCTCTTGAGCAAAAGCTTATGTTACTATAAACTTGCAAAACCACTCGGTTCATTCAATGATACCAAGTTCATTATGTTAAAGGTTTTCTTCAAAACCAGTCGTAACCCTCTGTCATTTCAAATGAGTAGCGCCTAGTATTCATGCTGTGTATGTTGGTCTCTATCAAGATATAGTGTGTGGTACCTAAGTGTTGCTTATCTGCACATATAGATATGATTATCTAGGACAGTCGCATAGTCACATTGGTCTCTATCAAGGACTTGTGCGGGTGGGTCTAAATTAATCATGAAATGACGGGTTGAACTTGACTAGCGACTTATACCACATTGGCCTCTGTCATGGACATAAACCGCTTCGGGTAAAAACCTATACCGGGAGTTTCAAGTGTTGAAACTTGCAATGTGATTGCATACCATTCTATGTGATAGTTTGGGTCCCGATTCCCACTGTGAGTAATAGTTACTCTCGGGAGATTTTCATGTCACAATTAGGTAACCCATTAGGTGTCTAGAAAGGTGCTAATGGGGTTAAGACTCTGCGGAAACGGGGTAATTGTTCATATCAGATTTTTGCATTTTTATACCGCCCATTTTTTATCACATTGCTTATAGGTAGGTACTCTTGATCCGTATTTTGCTAGATAATTGCAGGTTACAGGTTCTCAGCGCTAAGCAGTAAAATTCATGGAAAAGAACGACAAATTATGGATTACTGCCAACCACAGATAAAATACGTGTCTTCGCTCTCTATCCGTATGTTGCTGCACAGCAGGTTAAGGGACAAAATGGAAAATCGATGGTCATTTTTATGCACAAAGCACAATGGCAACACAAAATCCAAGATATTTACGCGAAGCTCAAGGAAATCATGGAAAAAGATCCACATCAAATCACCTTTTGATCTGCTGAAAATCTGGACGAAATGTGAAGAGCTTCTGAGAAACCACATATACCACACTGAAGATAACATCAAAACAGGGAAACTCACCAAAATTGAGCAGCCAACTCCCCTAAATGGCCGCGGATACGCGGCCAACATGGCGACTCGGCCGCGGATCCGCGGCCGAGTTGACTCGGCAGAGGACAATTTTCAGGGGGCAGTTTGGTAATTTCATGTGGGGCCAGAATGTTGCCCTAGGATTTCAGTTTCCTGCCTATAAATAGCCCAGAACAATGCCAGGCCAAGGGTGCTTATTCTTGTGTGAAATTTTAGATAGATTTTGTAGTTCTTCTTCCTCTTTTCATCTTTCTCCATTAAAACCTTGTAGTGAGCTTTTATGAGTGAAGTGATGAATAAAAGAGTTCCTTTCTTTATCATGCCTGTCTTGTTATTTTGTTAATTATATTTGCTTGTAATTTTCATTTGCTAATCTAGTTGTTTTTATTTGTTGTTTGTTTCTTTCTTCTTCTATTTTTCTTTATCCTTAACAACAATGATGCTTAAGCTTGATCCTTGCTAAAGTGAGGTCTCAAATAGCTAGTTGTAATCTTCTAATCTCTTTCTTTCTATCTTCCTCCTATTGTTTTATTTTCCTTTTTTGTAATGGGTGAGTAGTTTCTCACTTGTTAGGGTAGGATAAGGAAAGTTTGAGAGAAGGAAATCTCTCTCACTCTTTTCTTGCCCAACATCTTAATTCAGACTCCCGTTAATTGAACCACAATCTGCTCCCTACGGCACCCTATCCTACATGATAGCGGTGATTCCTTAGCGAGACCGGTTGTGGTTGAATTAAACGGAAGTTAAGGCTAAGATCCAAGAACGGACGAACAAGGACCAAAAGGAAGAAACTAAGCCTTGGAAAGCCTAGCTTATACTCGCAAGTTCCTTCCTAGTCGTGTTAATCCCCGTTGTTGCCGATTACCGTAACACCGATATTAAGAGTAGCAACGAAAGAAGTGAGCGACTCCTATCTCAAACTAACCTAATCCTAACCCTAACAAGCGCTCTTTATATACATTTTAGCACATAGTAAATCTAAAACAAATCTGGACATTTGGACTTAACTCGTTAAAGCACGTAGAAAAAGATTCTCATCTCCTTGCGGACGACCCGTACTCAACCGGCTAGCTACCAAACAAAACCGTCTTGATTGCGGTAATTAACTAAGCACGCAAAAACTCTAACAATCGGTAATTAAATTGGGTCCATGCGAAAGCATGGGGGACCTCCCTCGGAGTACCAACACCGGCCTAGCTGATTGGTTTGTGAACTTGTAAGTGTAGATGATCCCGGCCAGTTCTTTTAAGGTTTGAAGAAGGATTCGACGAAAAATTGGGAGTCATCCTGATTAGATATATTAATAAACCAATCTAATCTTGATAGAGTGCACGCTGAGTGTTTCTTTTCACTCTGGTAGCGACCATGACTAACATTAAACTAAAACTCGTAAACCAAGTTAACCGAAACTTTTTACAACCATTGTCTTTGGAATGTCATAATTGCCCTAATTTACGACAAAGTCACATATGTCCTTACTGAACCTACTTTCTCTTTGCCTTCTTCAGAACCCTCTGTATTAGATACAGAGATCCATATTGCTTGGAAAGGTCATCTCGTATGTTAGATAAGAAATCGAAGAAATTGTTTCAATCCGATAATGACCACTGGTTCTGGAAAAAGTGAATTGTTCATTTGTCTCTCCCCTCCACCTTATCTCAAGTTCGAGAGTTCCTTATGTAAGGAGTATATACCAGTTACGCTTGTTAGATAGTCTTCTTTCAATCTTGAAGCTGAAGCTGAAAGGAAGGGTAAGAAGAAAATCAACTAGCATAAGTTCGATATACCCACTTTGACAACAAAAAGGGTTGTAGTGAGGGAAAGGGAAATTTCTACCATTGTAACAAGACTGGGCAGTGAAAGAGGCATTACTACGAATACCCGGCATCCCCTTGAAACATTTTTTATGTTTCAGTTTTCCTGTGTGTTTGTAATTGAAAACCATTTCTCAATAAACTTTAACTCTTAGGTATATGGATACCGGATTAGAATCCCATATTTATAGGGCGTTACAGTTGCTGAGAAGGAATAGAGTATTGGTAAAGGGTGATTTAATCATCAATATCAGAAATCGGAGCAAATGTTGCTATTGGGGAAAATCACCTGGTTTTTGCCTAGCGGCAAACTTTTGGATTTGAATAACCGTTGTTATGCACCAACTTTTAAAACTGATATATCCATCTCTTTATTTGATAAATTGGGATATAAATTTGAAAATTATGTTATGAACATTTATCTTCATCAATTCTTGATTGGGTAAGGTGCATAAAGATAACAGTATAATCATTCTTAACCAAAATACGGTTTTCAATTTACAACACACGGAGTTTGAATTATTGAACTCTTTGGATTTATACATAGTGATGTATGTTGTCTGATGTCCATACAGACAAGAGGTTGGTACTCATACTTCATTCCGTTCGCCTATGAGTTCTCTTGTTTTAGACTCGCGTTCTTATTGAAACGCAAAGTCCAGAGATTTTGAGAAGTTCATAGGGTATGAGAATAAAGTAGAGAACCAAAAGTTGGAAGTATCAAGATTCTTCGAAGTGATCGAAGTTGTGGATACTTATGCTTAGTATTCCATATTAAGAATTTGATTCTTTTTCAGATTACGCCTCCAAGGGTACGTTCCATGATGAGTAATGCTAAGTGGCATTTTCGTTAGGGGATATTCATGGGAAACAGCTGCCCCTGACAAACCTTAGCCACTCCGCAGATTTAGTAGGTGACCTCAGCCACCTGAGAGGTACTTTGGTTTTCTCGTAGACGGTGGCATGGAGGTTTGCATCATAATGATGATGACCCTACTAATTATCAATAAGCCATAGAAAGTAGAGACTTCCGACTGATAGCTGGATGCAATATATCCAAGTTGAACTCCACGCACTCCAACAGATTATGGATTTTGTTGGATGCTTCGAAAGGGGTAAAACCCATCAGGAGCAAGTTGATCTTTCGAGGTCAGTGCAGATGGAAAGGTAGTAACCTTATAAGACTAGACTTTTAGTAAAAGGTTTTCATCAAATACCCCATGTGGATTGTAATGAAACTTTTTCTTCAGTATCTGTGCTAAAATCCATATGGATATAACTTGCCACTGCTGTTTTTCATGACTATGATATCTGGCAGGTGGATGACTATAACGTCTTTCTAAATGGGAATTTAGAAGTGTACGTGTATATGACTCTTCCAGAGAGTTATCGTAATCAGCGGGAGCAGCAGAAGGTGCGCAAGTTGCTTAAGTCTATTTATAGACTAAAGCATGCATAGCGGAGATTGATCATCTGTTTTGATGTTACGGTCAAAATGTTTGACTTCATCAAAAAGATAGATAAACCTAGTATTTGTAAGAAGGATATAGGGAGTAATGTCATGTTCCTCATATGGTATGTAGATGACAAACTCCTGATAGGAAGTGATGTTCTTATACTACAGTTCAGTTAAACTATGTTTGTCACAAATATTTCTCCATATAGAATTTAGGCAATATATCATTAATTCTGGTGACTGGGTTTATGGTGATAGATCTATATGGATTCTGGGAGTGTCCCAATCCGGGTACAATGACACCATTCTAAAAATATTTAGAATGGAAGACTCCTGGCTTGGTAGTGTACCCTCATGATGGAGTCACCCTCTCTAAAGAGATGTCTTTAAAACTGATGGAAAGAGGGGCTCGCATGTAGGGTAGTAATGTCAATCATACGATGTTATGTACCAAACCAGATGTTGCTTTTGTACTTACTGGAGTAAGCTGATATTAGTCCAATCCTAGAGAAACAAAAGGAAGCAGTGAAGAACTTATGAGAATGTTCTTGATGTATGGTAATGGCATCCCCCTACAGGAGGCGGTTACCGATTCAAGCTTCCAAAGTGATGTAATACCCAGTTTTCTTTGAACATATTTCCCGTATTTATAAATAAAAGTTTCCCAAAATTTTTCTATTAGAATATTTCCTATAAATAATTTCCAACACTTTCTAATATTAATTTACTAAACGTTTATTTAATTAAAATATTATAATTCTTTTCCTAACCCACTACCCCAGTCCAGCCCACAACCCCCTCACCCTTCACCCGATCCGACCCGACCCGACCTACTTTACCCGACCCGAACACCCCCAACCCCAACACCCCTCCCCTTCTTCTTCTTCTCTTTTTCCCTCTATTTTCTATTCCCGCCTTCTTTGCCAGAGCCCCCATGACCCGTGATCCTCCATCTTCCTCGTAACTTCCCCTATCTCCTTCGCGCTACCCCCCCCCCCGAACCATGACCTCTTCCTCGTACCCACGTCCTCCCGAGACCGGCGCTCGCCCACGACCCAACCCTCGTCGGCGCCGCCCCCGCTTGCCAACTTCCCCCGAGATCCTCGCAACCGCCTCTCGCCTGCCTCGCCTCTCACAATCGACCCCTCTCTCCCCACTCCTCTCTATCTTTTCACTCGCGAAGCCCTCTCTCTAGAGCTCCTCCACCTCACCGTCGACCCCAAACAGCACGAGCCCCCAATCTTCATGAGCCGCGGCAACCATCACCACCTTATCTAACCTCCGAGCTCCCCACTCCTCCTCGTCTTCTCTTCCCCCGACCCCCTTATCTCTTCGTCCAGCAAACCCAGCCTCCAAGCCCCGTACTCGAGCTCCCCTTGCCCCCTCCCCTTGCAACTTCCGCCGACCGCCTCCATGAGCACCAACGAACACCGCTGCCCATCCATCTCCGAGCTCCGAGCACTTCGAACCCCAGCCAGCGAGCCCGAGCACCATGCCCTACCCAAGCTCCTCCCGCTGCCACTTTCATCGTCGACCCCTACCAAAGCATTGCCAACCTCGCGGAGTCGCCCCGTGACACACCGAATCCAGACCCCGTGCCAGCCCCGTGCCACACTATACCCGATCCATTGCTCATGTCGTGTCACACCTGCACCACGCACCGAGTCAAGACCATGCCCAGTACCGTGTCACGCCCGCATCATCACCACGCCTACTACCGTATCATGCCCCACGTCGCCAGTGCATCCAGTACCAAGTCACCGTGCATCGCGCCCGCGTCGCGCACGTGTCCAGCATCGCAGAATCGAGTGACGAGATGGATCCCACACGTGTTGTTACTTCTATATCAAGCGACCGAAGGCAAGTAAAATCCCTCACTTGTTTATCATGCTATTTTTAAACATGAGTAGAAGCAATTTCATAATAACTTGATGTATATATATAACTATATTTAAATCGTAATCACCGTTGAAATTGCATAGTGAACCATAGTGTGGTTTTATTGATTGGAGCGTGATTAGGGCTTATTATTGCGTCAGCGTTACATAAAGGCTATATGGATAATATTTAAATCCAATTGGTTAAAGAAAACTAGTGTTTCGATCGTTTACCGGAGGCTATCCTAAGTGTTTGTTGTGAACTATAAATGATAACTAAATCAAATATGGTGGAAATCATGATATTTAGACCCTGATATTATTAACTAACATTCTGTAGAAATTCGGTGGCAAATTGAAGTCGTTTTCACGCATAAAGTGATGCTCTAAGGTCTATGCCGAAACTTACGCTTTACCAAACAGTTAACACTGTTAAATTCATAATTAATTCCAGAAAAATGCAATTGAAGCGTACTTGGGTTTGTTACGAAGGGTACCGCATAACCTTTAACACGACGTATAGATTTACTGTTAGATATATCCTTTGAACATCAAAAACAAAGAACTTACCTGACCTTGGACTGCAGTCCAGAGCAGGAACTTATCCTTGACATGCATTCGTACCCCTGAAACCATGTTGTTTAATTGCGATAATGTGCAGAGCCAATTACTGTTGCGTAGAAAGATGTCTTTTATTTCCAATGGCACCCATTGTACTAAATTCCAGTATCTTTTGGTATTTAAATCACATTTTAAACGGGTGACATGTACAACAGATTCCTGTCATTTCAGCTTGCACCCTTCATCAGTAATCTGATCATAACTACTAAAAAAATGAATATTGTTTATCCGTCTCCTATTCTGTAAAGTTAACTCATATCCCTACAATTAGTTGAACAGTAGCGCCGCCTAATTATGCTCCTAATAGAGAGTGAAACGTGTTACGAAACAGACTTCCAGTTCAGAAATTGGATTTCCAGCAGTAAACACTTAAAATGGAATGACCATAACTAGCAAATCAGAAACCCGATTGACACAAAACTAATTTTTCTGTACAGATAATTAAATATAATGCCTACTCCTTTTATATCATTTTACTCAATTATATACGTGTGATTTTATATGATTTTTCTAGTCCAACCGACACCAGTTGCTCATATGTTTTTAGCAGTGCATTTACTATATCTCCATCATGTGCATGATTGTCATACTCTTGTAAATAGTACTCATTTGCATCGATAACCTAGTGACCGTGTTAGATTACCAAGTGATAAATGTTAGTGATTATATTGTGGCAAGTACGTCAGTGTAAAAGCGTAAATAAATAAGTGAAGTGAAGCGTACTTGTACACAATCAGCGGAATCAAACAATCATTGCATTATCGACGCCTATGGGATATATATAAGTGTAACTATAACTGGAATGGGACAGTTATAGAAGCACTTATATTAGTGTCATAGGTAAGACGTTGAACACTGTTCATTTGTCTTGGATACCAGTCGAGACATACTTGATGGAGACCTTGTCTCCAGTTCTCGCGTAGACTTGTCATGGAGCGACTAGTATTTGGATTCATGGTCGGTATTTGATGTAGACCACGGGGTGTGGGGTAGTTTGAGTTTGAGTTTGATCAACGGAAACTGAGGAGTCCCACTGCCGGCATATATAGAGATTTCGGGAGTCGAATGGATGGTATTACTAATTATTAGCGAGCGTGATTCGGGCCCATGTTCCCTTGCCCCTGGGGCCTACCCTTGGGTTGGGGATACTCCTGCGGTGGTTGACTCCCACACTTGGACTGACGATTGGTTTAGTAACTTGGACATTGAGACTTAGAGACTGATAGGTTTAGTGACATGGACATTACATTGATTAGTGATTACCATGTAATGATAGAAGCCGAAGTGTAACTATGGCAGGATATTTCCTTGACCGTAGGAGCATAGCTGGCCATGTCACCCCTCGTATTCCGTATTTTGGGAAGCGGGGCGTGACAAGTGACATGGATGACAGAGTGTCTGTGATGAGTTATAAGTTTATTTTCTTCTGAGGAACAGTATATTGGAAAGAGTTCCAAGAGGGATACTGGGGTGGTCGTGACACTGGATGCTGACTATGACTTAGCAATGGATACATCCTAAGAAGTTGTTTGGATAAATACGTTCATATATGAACATAGTTCCATTAGCTGTCCAAACAAAGTTCTATGGTAGGTATCGCTTGATTCGGCAGATAATTGATCTCTGCGTGTAACGTTTCTGAAATCGTTATATGAATTTTTCCGTTTTAGGGTAAAATAGTCGGTATTTTCCGTTTTAACCTGATTGTGACCAAACTTCTGTATAGACTTATTTGCAACTAGTTTTACTAGAATGAAGCTAGTTTGCGGGTTTTGTGGGTCACTTGGAAGTTTTGGTTCACTTTGAAAATTTTCCTTAATTAAAGTATTATTTTAAGTTGTTAATTATGCACTTAATTAGTGGTAATTACAATTTTGGCTTTGGTTAATTACTTCTAATATGAATCTATGCTAATCTAATCACTAGATTAATCTTAATCCATCCATAGAAAAATATCTAGATATTTATGATTAAAATTAAAATTTTAACGAAAAGGAAATGAGGTGTCTTGGATTTTATTGCATAAGTGTACAATTGTAGATATTTTACACT
The DNA here is from genome assembly GCA_030015575.1 of Agapanthus africanus. NCBI lineage: Eukaryota > Viridiplantae > Streptophyta > Magnoliopsida > Asparagales > Amaryllidaceae > Agapanthus > Agapanthus africanus. Next base: position 192,412,798 of record CM057339.1, on the reverse strand, counting down.
AGATATTTCCCCAAATTACACAAAACCCTCCTCTTCTCTCCTCTTGGCCGAACTCCATTCCTTGCTCCTCTCTCTTGATTCCTTGCTCATTTTCACTTCATCATGCTCACAAAAATCATCACAAATCCTTAAATATTCACACAAACTCATAAATTAATCCATACCCAATATTCTTCATTTCTAAAGTAGCTTGGATCTTCACTAAAGACTTCATTTTGGATGCAAAAATTTGGAGTTTGTTGCTAAAATTGTGATCTTGTAAAGATATAAAATCCTAACCCTAATCCTTAATTGTTGTTTAAATTCTTAAAACTTGCTTATTTAGATGTTTAATATAGCTTCAAGTTTATGTTTTGTTGATTCATGATAAGGATTATGAATTTCAAGTTAAGATTTTGATGTGTTTAAGTGGTTAATCTTGAAGTGTAGACTTGGTTAACCTAATCATTTTGTGAGAATGATATTTGTTAAATTCTTATTTGTCTAATTGAGATAATTAGCAAACTAGGTTTTACTAAAACATGTTTTGGGTGAGATTAAAATTATGAAAATGGTTTGGATCACTAAGTTAAGCTACTTTGTGTTGTTGGAAATTGCTAGAATTGTTAAATTTCTAGACTTGTGCTAAATTTTCGATAAGGATGCTTACTAGCTTTTCGGTAAAATCTAACGTGGGTTTTAATTGTCGTGGAGATGACGTATATATTATTATCTATGATAATTATATGTGTTGTGAATGAGTATTGGTACGATTGGGTTTTTGGCGTGGCAGTTTTCATGTATAGCGACCCTAGTTAGGGTTTTGGCTATGTTTTTCCGGTATTTGGTTTTCCTGGTTTTGCGACTGGATATTGTATTTGGTCGTTGGACGTTTGTACGTCAACAACGAGGGTTGTTTGGTTGTTTTGCATGCGTAGGCTATATGTTCTAACCTATGAGTGCACCGCGTGCCGTATTTGGATTTCGGAATTTGATGTTAATAGTGTTGCGATTTCATATTGATTGTAGGTACGTTCGCGTGGATTTCGAGATGACGAAGCGCATCGACTACGGCTAAGAGAGGAGTTTAGCAGGTGAGTAGATTTATATCTACGGGGGAAGTCGGGTGGCGTATAGCACCCCCGCAACCATTGATATGGAATATCGTTTGTTTATGTTATCATGATAAATGATATGCGACGGACATGATTGTAGGATTTACAAACGATAATATGATAGAAGTTGATGTTAATGGACATATTGACATATGAGAATATGGTATGATAAGTGAATCATGATAGCTACAAATTGAAAGAGAACAAGTGTGACGTTTATATAATGTGATTGCGAGATATAAATATGATGAACGAGTATACGATGTGATATGATGACTTGGTGTGATATGTCATTTTATGGATTCGAGTCGATATGAGATTTCTGATACCTTTGTAGGTCCCATGATACGAGTTTGACATGGATGTGACCTGAGAGATAGGTACTTTTATATGGATAATGTTTTGCATATTGAGTGATATGTCGTACGAGACTTAGATCCGTACCCCGATGTTGTATAGGTTGATAGAATCCCTATTTGTTTAATGCCGCAGTACGTTAGATTACCGTACGCGATGAGTCTTACTTGTTGATTTATCCATACCCTTATTTAGAGGATGTCGTAAGATAGATTGTACCGTACGTGATGTTGTGAGGCTGGAGGCCGATTGATAGATTCACCGACTCGGATACATATTGTAAACACATATACCTTATAGCATTTAGTTCATGAGGTACTTTATGCTGCATTCATGTTATTCTCATTGCATTAAATATACCTGTGCTAGTATACCTACACTATTATCAATGATGCGTATGTTACACTTACGCAGATTGTTGGCTCACACATTTCATCATCGATAATTGCTATGTCACTTACACTGTAGAATTGCTACATCATGCTATGATGTACTTGACATGTTTATATCACTATGCTAGGTTGCATGATATACTGCCATGTACACCCGCATACCTTGTTACAGCTACATGTACATCATGCATACATATTGACATGTGCACTCACATATCTTACTATAGCTGCATATACCCCTAAGTGGTATTATATTGACATGTGATTTTGAGACATTGATTATTGTGCTATTGCGCTTATGAAATGCATCCTACATACTTTCTTACATGTAGATACTTATACCTTGCTTCAGTTACATGTACACCCGTATGATGCTGCACTTGATTTCGGAGGATTTGAGGACCGCATGATATATTTTAAAACTGGATTCATTTAAAAGAGTGGTTTTCCCTTAATATGCTCATATTGCTATTTTATGTTGCATATTTTATTTTTCATGGATTTACGCATTGAGATATGGATTTCATGTGATTTATGGATTTGAGAACTGTGGGAGTATTTCAAGAAACTATGTATTGTTTGAAAACCCGGTTTCTCTTGATATGATATTTCGATGCGTCCACCATGAGATTTCTCGGTTCTGAGATTTGTGATATATACCCGATGCGAGGAGTGAGTGGGCCGTGTGCGGGTACATGGTGGAGCCCGGTATGGTACCCCGGGGCAAGAAAGGTATGTCGATGGATAAGCCGATGAGCCTGGCAGGGGATGTGCACTGCCTACCGGTGACAGTATTTGGACTCGGCGGTTATCTGGAGGATACCGACCGGAGTCATGAAATGGATTTAGGCCGACCCGTTCTGCCGGAGCCCGCGGACCGATCCCACAGACGGAGCCAATTATACAAGGATTTACGTATCGATGTTAGACACGGGTTTCATGATGTTTCGAGTGTCGGCGTTATACACTCAGGTTTCCATGATTTTTTTGTGTCGCGAGGGACACACATTGATTTATATCCTCGTATTTACCTGCATATGCTTTTATGATATTTACATGCAAGAGTTTTTGTGTCAGTGGTTGACACGTGGACGAGATCCACTGCATACATGCATTGATTATATTGTTGGACGAGATCCACTGCATACATGCTTTGATTATATTGTTGGATGATATCCACTTGCTGATGGGCATTTATTTATGTGTTGGCACATATGCAGATACGGTCATCCTAGATATCATAGTATTACCTTTATGATATAGTTGACCTAGGAATAGTTGTTTATTTCGATTTCTACCTGATGATGTTTTTCTATTCACGAGTTGGTAACTCAACCCCGTTGTGCCACAGTTCTTGCAGGTAGACCGCTTGGATCAGTAGCGGCATCGCTGGAACACAGCTTGCTTTCAGGTGTTTTTCTTTGGTAGGTGGTACATGTTGGATCGTGCCCCTCTTGTATTCATTATTCATATTGTATCTAGTCACTCCATCAATTCAGAAACTAGTTATTGTATATGTTGCAGACTTAGAGGACTTGTAGTTGCGAGACTTGAGCGATGGGTTTTATGTTCGCTTTTGGGGTTGATGCCTTGCTTTACTTTATTTCCTTATGTGGATCTTCGCCGTTGGGCGTCGTATACTTGTTATTTATACTTGTGGTGGTTGTTTCCGCCGTTGGGCGTGATTTGCTCCCGTTTGGGATGCTTTATTTATATTCTGTGTTGTACCCATTTTTGGGGTTAGTTTTTACAAAGGAGGTGCTGCCCAAATTTTTAAAAGACAAAATATGGTTTACTATACCTTTATTTCAATGCTTCACCTCTTTATTTCTTAAAAAGGTTTAGATTTCTAGGTTTCAGCTTACTTGAATTACGTTACGCCTGTAAACGTCGCGTTATTTAAGTGTTGGTCGCGAGCTAATATTTTGGGTCATGAAAAAGTTGGTATCAGAGCGCTAGGTTTAACCTTGGTTCGAGTCTATGTTTGACTATGTGGGGTCTAGGGCATATTTATTTTGGAACCTAGGCGTGACCTTACGGAACTTAGACTTGAACAAGAGGGTGTTAGACTCGAACTTTCGTTACATAGGATGACCCTGATTGACGGAGTAGGTAGCTTGAGTAGAGTGACGTACCGTACGTATGTTCCGCGGCATATTTACGATACGATACTCCACTTAAGAAACCTTAGGATGTGCATATCTTGAGACTGGTTATTCTCTTTGTTTTCCTTGATTATACATCCATTTGAGATCATTGATTCTATTCATTTACATGATCATACTCTCACTGTTTCCGTTCCTCCTTATGATCATATATTCTTTCTGGATCTGTTGATTCATTTCATCACTTTGATCTTTTTCGTTGATACTTGATTGAGGTTCCTGTCACCATGGTTTGAGCGCAGTTTGAGCTGCTGCTGGTGATGCGGTCAGGGCGAGCTCGTCGTGGACAAGGACTGACCATCGTGTTTTCTGGTGACATGGGAACGTATCGATGTAGTGTGGTGTTGTGACCTCTCGTTTGAGACGAGTGTACGGTTTTGTACCGGATGATCGGGCCTTTGTTAGAGGCTACCTGCTATGAGAGGACTGTTGATGTACAGCATACCTCAGAGTTTGTGATGTCATCGACCGTGCAGACAGATGACCCAGCTGTTGCTGAGATTGATGTGATGTCGCTTCCAGAGCTTACGATCTGAGATCGCTCGAGCTTCCAGGCAGAGATGCGACAGGTGATAGCCAGTCTATCTTGAGTTGAGAGACGGAAGTGATTCGTCAGATTTGATGTGCCGACGCAGGCCCTGTTGAGTTGAAGATTTCCAGTGTGGAGAGTCTTACTCAGATCTAGAGTAGATAGATCCAGAGATGAGGTTGTTCGTCGGATGTTCCGATGTGAGATCGGTAAGCTGACCAGTTTCAGATGGAAGGACCTCACCCAGATGTGTTGTGAGTTGATCGAGAAACAGATGAGTTTTGAGTATTCCTCCGATGGTTGGGATGAGTTCCCAAAGACGCGTTCGGATGGATATCTTCTACAGAGTGATGAAGATACCGAGTTTGTGATTTCGAGTCCGTGCGAGAGATTCCGGATTGATTGTCGCCGAGAACCTTTGCAGTACGCAGATAGCATGACATGATGTCAAAGTGGACGATAATAAGGACAAGTGGAACAAGAGGTTCGTGCGTGATGCTGGCGAGCTGTTGTTACTCCCCGTCGAGATTAGAGATCTGTTATGTATGCAGAGGCGTTAGGATACGGCCAGTTCCCGAGAAAATGTTGTGCTGAGAACGCAGATGTCCGAGAATGAGAAAAGATTATGTAAGTGTACCAGCCTCCGTACAGTTCGGTATAGGCGAGATCGGAAGAGACCTTGAGCCGGTTCCTTCCAGGACACTGCTGCGATGAGATTGCACCGAGGATAAGTTGTGTCACGTGTTTTCAGAGGGCCAGAGGCCGACGCCAGTGACGTGCTGCTTTATAAGTGATCATACTAATTGGCCGAGAGATGACCTGAGGAGTGCCAGAGCGGAATCGTTTCCGTTAGCACACCTGACCGGGCCGATGAGCCGAAAGAGTGCGAGATTGGTAATACACAGATAAATTAGGACCCAGAGACAGAAGACGCCAGACTGTGAGCAGGATGCAAGCGGATGTTCTTGCTCTGCCAGTTTGGACGCACCAACTTTTTGCGACATTGTAGGAAGTGTACCTCAATGTCATTTGTTGCGATTTGCGTTTGTGATCCGAGTATCACGCTTATATCGCTTGGATTTTAGTTTAGATAATCGAGTTTCAGGATATATTTTTCGTGCACCATGGCTGCACCTACTGGGTATTTACATTTTTTTGCATAGTCATTGCACTTGAGATATATATTTTATACACCGTTGTGTTGATGTCGATTTTGTGCCTTAGCTACACATATTTATGATTTCCTGGATTTCCTACGGGATTTGATATTTCGTACACTTGATATTTCGTGCAGTGGATGCACATGATTTGATATTTCGTGCACTAGATGCACATGATTTGATATTTCGTGCAGTGGATGCACGTGATTTGATATTTCATGCACTACATGCACAGGATTTGATATTTCTTGCAGTGGATGCACATGATTTGATATTTCGTGCACTAGATTCACAGGGTTTGATATTTCATGCAGTGGATGCACAGGATTGATATTTCATGGACTGGATGCACCGGATTCATATTTCGTGCATTGGTTGCACTAAGTTTATACTCCATGCATTTGTTGCGCCCGATTTATGTCTTTGAGCATTCATTTACCAGATTTGTGTTTTCGTACACGTGTGTACTTGATGTTCGTTTTCATGCATGTGGGATGCACTTGATTTCGATTTCGTTCGTACATGACGGATGCACTTAATTTGGACTTTCGCACATGTTGGGCACGTGATATGATTTTGTGCACACCTGATGCACTCGATTTGGGTTTTTCGTTCGTGCATTTTAGTTGCACTGGATTGAGATTTTCGGGCACTATAGATGCACTAGTTGTTGTTGTCGTGCACGCCAGTTGTATTGGACAGATGCTTTCGTGCACACCCGTTGCACTTAGTCTTACTTTTGTGCATTTTGTGGCACTTGTATTGGATTTGGATTTCCGTGCGCACCAGACGCACGTGATGGTTGGACACACCTTTTGAGGCTGATTTTGCTCTTGAGCCCTTTATTTTCATGATGAGGCCCTATACTTTGTAGTACCCTAGCAGGACCGATCCAAGGACAGTTCCTGAGTACTTTGCATGCATAAAAAGTTTATCAAGAGGTTTTCAAAAAGGAGCTATAGTCTCGCTATTTCCTTACGTGTCTGCGAGTGACACGAACGTTTACACAGGAAAAACCTTTTGGGATATTTTAAAAAAGGGAGGAACATATATTTGAGCAAAACTTATATGAAAGAATATTATTACTTTACAAATGAGCGTCCGTCATTTGTGCCGTGAGCTACACATCACACGGCGATTCAGAAAAAGATTATGCATGTGTTATTTCAGTTTTTGTAGATTTTTCAAAGAGGGTGTACTATATACATATTATAGCATTTACTTAGTGTATATTGGATTTCAGTAGTGGATTTTGAGATCTGTATCTCCATTGTAACTCCGATGATATGCGTGCGAGTCCGATAATTTGCGTGACGCTTGATGGAGTTCGGTTTTGAGTTTCATTCACGGCTTCAGGCGCATGCGACGTGCTATGTCCGTGATTTCGGATCCCTGTTGATTGAGTTGGATTTCGAAATGTTTTAGTATTGGGGTTTTAAATTTAAATTCATGGACCGAATTTCTTTAAAGGGGGAAGATTGTAACGTTTCTGAAATCGTTATATGAATTTTTCCGTTTTAGGGTAAAATAGTCGGTATTTTCCGTTTTAACCCGATTGTAACCAAACTTCTGTATAGACTTATTTGCAACTAGTTTTATTAGAATGAAGCTAGTTTGCGGGTTTTGTGGGTCACTTGGAAGTTTTGGTTCACTTTGAAAATTTTCCCTAATTAAAATATTATTTTAAGTTGTTAATTATGCACTTAATTAGTGGTAATTACAATTTTGGCTTGGGTTAATTACTTCTAATATGAATCTATGCTAATCTAATCACTAGATTAATCTTAATCAATCCATAGAAAAATATCTAGATATTTGTGATTAAAATTGAAATTTTAAAGAAAAGGAAATGAGGTGTCTTGGATTTTATTGCATAAGTGTATAATTGTAGATATTTTACACTAAATATTTCCCCAAATTACACAACCCTCCCCCCCCTCTTCTCTCCTCTTGGCCGAACTCCATTCCTTGCTGCCCTCTCTTGATTCCTTGCCCATTTTCACTTCATCATGCTCACAAAAATCATCACAAATCCTTAAATATTCACACAAACTCATAAATTAATCCATACCCAATATTCTTCATCTCCAAAGAAGCTTGGATCTTCACTAAAGACTTCATTTTGGATGCAAAAAATTGGAGTTTGTTGCTAAAATTATGATCTTGTAAAGGTATAAAATCCTAACCCTAATCCTTAATTGTTGTTTAAATCCTTAAAGCTTGCTTATTTAGATGTTTAATATAGCTTCAAGTTCATGTTTTGTTGATTCATGATAAGAATTATGAATTTTAAGTTAAGGTTTTGATGTGTTTAAGTGATTAATCTTGAAGTGTAGACTTGGTTAACCTAATCATTTTGTGAGAATGATATTTGTTAAATTCCTATTTGTCTAATTGAGATAATTAGCAAACAAGGTTTTCCTAAAACATGTTTTGGGTGAGATTAAAATTATGAAAATGGTTTGGATCACTAAGTTAAGCTACTTTGTGTTGTTGGAAATTGCTAGAATTGTTAAATTTCTAGACTTGTGCTAAATTTTCGATAAGGATGCTTACTAGCATTTCGGTAAAATTTAGCGTGGGTTTTAATTGTCGTGGAGATGACGTATATATTATTATCTACGATAATTATATGTGTTGTGAATGAGTATTGGTACGATTAGATTTTTGGCGTGGCAGTTTTCATGTATAGCGACCCTAGTTAGGGTTTTGGCTATGTTTTTCCGGTATTTGGTTTTCCTGGTTTTACGACTGGATATTGTATTTGGTCGTTGGACGTTTGTACGTCAACGACGAGGGTTGTTTGGTTGTTTTTCATGCGTAGGCTATAGGTTCTAACCTATGAGCGCACCGCGTGCCGTATTTGGATTTCGGAATTTGATGTTAATAGCATTGCAATTTCATATTGATTGTAGGTACCTTCGCGTGGATTTCGAGATGACGAAACGCATCGACTACGGCTAAGCGAGGAATTTAGCAGGTGAGTAGATTTATATCTACGGGGGAAGTCGGGTGGATGGCGTATAGCACCCCGCAACCATTGATTTGGAATATCGTTTGTTTATGTTATCCTGATAAATGATATGCGACGGACATGATTATAGGATTTACAAACGATGATATGATAGAAGTTGATGCTAACGGACATATTGACATATGAGAATATGGTATGATAAGTGAATCATGATGGCTACAAATTGAAAGAGAATAAGTGTGACGTTTATATAATGTGATTGCGAGATATAAATATGATGAACGAGTATACGATGTGATATGATGACTTAGTGTGATATTTCATTTTATGGATTCGAGTCGATATGAGATTTCTGATACCTTTGTAGGTCCCCTGATACGAGTTTTACATGGATGTGACCTGAGAGATAGGTACTTTTATATGGATAATGTTTTGCATATTGAGTGATATACCGTACGAGACTTAGATCCGTACCCCGATGTTGTATAGGTTGATAGAATCCCTATTTGTTTAATGACACAGTACGTTAGATTACCGTACGCGATGAGTTTTACTTGTTGATTTATCCATACCCTTGTTTAGAGGATGTCATACGATGGATTGTAGATGTTGTGATGCTGGAGGCCGATTGATAGATTCACCGACACGAATACATATTATAGATACATATACCTTATAGCATTTAGTTCACGAGGTACTTTATGCTGCATTCATGTTATTCTCATTGCATTAAATATACATGTACTAGTACACCTACACCATTATCGATGATGCGTCTGTTACACTTACACAGATTGCCGGCTCACACACTTCATCATCGATAATTGCTATGTCACTTACACAGTAGAATTGCTACATCATGCTATGATGTACTTGCATGTTTATATCACTATGCTAGGTTGCATGATATACTGCCATGTACACCCACATACTTTGTTACAGCTACATGTACATCATGCATACATATTGACATGTGCACTCACATATCTTACTATAGCTGCATACACCCCTAAGTGGTATTATATTGACATGTGATTTTGAGACGTTGATTATTGTGCTATTGCGCTTATGAAATGCATCCTACATACTTTCTTACATGTAGATACTTATACCTTGCTTCAGTTACATGTACACCCGTATGATGCTGCACTTGATTTCGGAGGATTTGGGGACCGCATGATATATTTTAAAACTGGATTCATTTAAAAGAGTGGTTTTCCCTTAATATGCTCATATTGCTATTTTATGTTGCATATTTTATTTTTCATGGATTTACGCATTGAGATATGGATTTCATGTGATTTATGGATTTGAGAACTGTGGGAGTATTTCAAGAAACTATGTATTGTTTGAAAACCCGGTTTCTCTTGATATGATATTTCGATGCGTCCACCATGAGATTTCTCGTTTCTAAGATTTGTGATATATACCTGATGTGAGGAGTGAGTGGGTCGTGTGTGGGTACATGGTGGAGCCCGGTATGGTACCCCGGGGCAAAAAAGGTATGTCGATGGATAAGCCGATGAGCCTGGCAGGGGATGTGCACTGCCTACCGGTGACAGTATTTGGACTCGGCGGTTATCTGGAGGATACCGACCAGAGTCATGAGATGGATTTAGGTCGACCCATTCTGCCGGAGCCCGCGGGCCGATCCCGCAGACAGAGCCTATTATATGAGGTTTTACGTGTCGATGTTAGACATGGGTTTCATGATGTTTCGAGTGTCGGCGTTATACACTCAGGTTTCCATGATTTGTTGTGTCGCGAGGGACACACATTGATTTATATCCTCATATTTACCTGCATATGCTTTTATGATATTTACATGCAGGAGTTTTTGTGTCAGTGGTTGACACGTGGAAGAGATCCACTGCATACATGCATTAATTATATTATTGGACGAGATCCACTACATACATGCATTGATTATATTGTTGGACGAGATCCACTGCATACATGCTTTGATTATATTGTTGGATGATATCCACTTGCTGATGGGCATTTATTTATGTGTTGGCACATATGCAGATACGGTCACCCTAGATATCATAGTATTACCTTTATGATATAGTTGACTTAGGAATCGTTGTTTATTTCGATTTCTACCTGATGATGTTTTTCTATTCACGAGTTGGCAACTCACCCCCGTTGTGCCACAGTTCTTGCAGGTAGACCGCTTGGATCAGTAGCGGCATCGCTGGCACACAGCTTGCTTTCCGGTATTTTGCTTTGGTAGGTGGTACATGTTGGATCGTGCCACTCTTGTATTCATTATTCATATTGTATCTAGTCGCTCCATCAATTCATAAACAAGTTATTTTATATGTTGCAGACTTAGTAGACTTGTAGTTGCGGGACTTGAGCGATGGGTTTTATGTTCGCTTTTAGGGTTGATGTCTTGCTTTACTTTATTTCCTTATGTGGATCTTCGCCATTGGGCGTCGTATACTTGTTATTTATACTTGTGGTGGTTGTTTCCGCCGTTGGGCGTGATTTGCTCCCGTTTGGGATGCTTTATTTATATTCTGTGTTATACCCATTTTCGGGGTTAGTTTTTACAAAGGAGGTGCTGCCCAAATTTTCAAAAGACAAAACATAATTTACTATACCTTTATTTCAAAGCTTCACCTCTTTATTTCTTAAAAAGGTTTAGATTTCTGGGTTTCAGCTTACTTGAAATACGTTATGCCTGTAGACGTCGCGTGATTTAAGTGCTGGCCGCGAGCTAATATTTTGGGTCGTGACACCGCGAGATTGAGATACAGAAATATAAAGTTAGAAACATTGTAGCAGATCCACTCACTAAGGCTATTTCTAGAACGCGATTTGCGAAATTATTAGTAGAGAAGTTAGGTATGCAATAGCACATAAGATGTGGGTACCACAATAATTGGCCTTAAGTGAAAGTGGGATATTGTTGGATATAGGTGCCCTCATGGCAATTATTGTAATTGCAGGAAGGCAATTACTTAATTAAAGGAGGGCCTATACGGATAGAACAGTCTTACTCGAGGTGATAGTAGACTACCTGGTTTGTCTTTATCATTTATGTGTATCGTCTTACTCATTATCACGTATCGCTAATACATAATGATAAAACTCATAGGATCTTTACTTGATTACCAGAATTATGATAGGGATCATACTATTGGGGCCTGGGTAGTCCCCAAGCACATCCTTAAATGTCTCTAGTCGTGGGAGTATCGAGACTGGGCATCGGTACTCCAGTTTAGACTAGTGTATACGTTTCTTGACCCCCGTATGGGGTTTTGGTTGATCTCATAACCATTGGTGTTTGAAATCGAAGATTGTATACAGGTGCTCATTAGAGTATGAGTTACACTAGACGGACTCACTGAGAACTAGATGGTATTATACGTATTGTCAGATAGAAGTTCTCTGGTGACATGAGTATAGACTAGTCCCTAGACCTGAGATCTCCATAGTATCTTGTGTGTGTTCGCACTGTACTTTGATTACTACCCTACCACAACATTAAACAGTCGTGCAAACATATTTTAGTTGGGTACAGTCCCGAAGCACATGGAGGCAGTGAGCGGTCGAAGGGATTCCACTCTCCCGGTATAGGGAGTCGATATTGCGCTGTGCGTGATTGACCATAACCAGAAGTTCTCGGCGCCGAGGCAGTTGAGATAAACTGATAAGTGCTATCAGTTGTATCTCATGTGGTAATGCGTTTGACATCAGCATGACTTATCGGGTTATTGGGAGTCTGACAGTTTCTACTCCCCAGACCTGGTATGCGACACTCTCAGACGAAGAGACCAGACTGTACGGTGACTGTCACTGATAGGCTCTGATTGCGTTCGGTCGAGTTTATTTACTGATAGGGATTTTATTATCACCAAATTTAACCGCAAATATACAGTTTATCGTAGTCATACTTGAAGATTGTTCTAACAGAGAAGTGCATTAACTACTTTTAAACTAAGTTAAAGAATTAATATTTTTGTAAAAGTGCAACTAAAAGTGGGGGGTTTTATGAGAGAGAAAATTCTAGGGTTTTTATTTGTTTTATTTCTATGGCTGGTTTAAAGGATTTATCTTATTTTCTAATCTAATTCTAATATATTGCCATTAATTATAACTAAGAATAGGTTATATTTAAATTATAAATATAGCCTATCAAAATAATAGCATCATCTAGATCATATTAAAACCCTATTTCTAGTTAATTAAAAGCAATCTAGGTTTAATCTTCCATAAAAATATATAGATCATGAGTCTACAATTATGTCTTATCGATTAATCTAAATCCCTTTAAACTACCTTGGTTGAATCAATTATATTTAAATTAGTATCTTGCCTTCCTTAATTAATTTCTAATTATTAATTATCATCAACTTAATTAAATTATCGGTGTTATCACATTTCTCTAATCTCGTTCAAGGCGTTATCTTTCATTACTAGATTAGTTTATTAGATACATAACTACAAAGATAATAATAAAGACATAAGAGATTCACAATCCAAAGATAGAAAAGAAGAGAAATAAGAAAATCAACCCATAGAAATTTCGAACAAAAAGACCTAGAAGAAAAATTAGTTGTTCATGATATTAAAGAAAACTAAAGTTTTATTAATATTCATAAGAAACTTACAATATAACTCGATCTCTTCTCTTTGAAAACCCTAACTTGAATTCCATCAAAGAGATATGAAACCCTAGGACTATATAGGTGCTTATATAGGGCTAAGGAAATTTGGAGAAAAAGTAATAAAAGATACAAGAGAATCAACTTGCTAACAACTATGAAAATCTAATCAATGAGAATCTAATTGCTCTGCTAGAAACTATTGTGTGCTTTCAGAATTTTCGAAAGACAAAACCCTACATCTCATAATATCTATGTGGAAATATGATGGTGCCCATAAAAAATCTCATCTAACGGCCAAAAATCGACGGCTTATCTGCTCCTAATTGACTTGATTATTCGCTGATCCGCCGCCGAATTTTGGCTTCGTGGCTCCATATTTTTTCTTTTCTTTTAACGTCAATTTAGATGATTTTTGAGCTCATAAAATCTTGAATATCTCTCTGTATTTCTGTAGTTGCATGGATCTCCGAATTATTCCCAAATTTGGCATATAATTAGGCAGGTTGATTTGTTGCTTTTGATTTGGTTTGGTTTCTTCAACTGATTTGTTGTTGTGATAATTGATTCACCTCTATTTGTTGCAACATTTGCTGATTTGTAATGATATTCCTAAATTTAATCCAACTTTGAAAATTGACTTTTTATTTTCTGAATAATTCCCTTAAGTCTCCATTGTATGCATGTAATTCTCATTTTAGAACAATTTTCTGTCTTTTTGCATTCAAGCCCTATTATTTGTAATAATTCACAAAAGATATCTAGAACAGCATAATATATGATAATAAAATGATAAATAGGTTAGAAAAATGTGCAATAAATTACACCAATCAAATACCTCCACACTTATCTTTTGCTTCTCTTCGAGCAAATCTAAGGTTTCAAACTCTAAACTAAACTAAATTACTATCGAGCTAAATCCTACTCCTACTCCTACTCCTACTCCTATAAAAGAAAATAAATGAAACAAAAATAAGAAAATGAAAACTATATATAAAGATAGGGATAGATAAGAAAATACGAAAAATAAGAGTTTAAATTTTACTAGATTTTCAATCGTCATGAACCATGCATTAATAGATTTTGATTTATGTCGAAAATTATTTTCTCATCATTCTTCCAATCTTTTCTACCTATCTTACTTCCAAACATGATCGTATACCCCTACACGTGTGTAAAATCATCCCTACTCTCGGAGAATTCAATTCAAGCTCCCATACTCTTGCCTTTAACTCCCTATTACTTTTTAATTGGCGGATCAAATTGATGGATTTGTTCCCACTTTTTTCATACGACCGTTAATACTTCATGAGACACTAACCAACCGATTACCGAATATAATCACTTATTATGCGTAAATAACAGTATCCTGATCTTGCAACACCTAAGACACAGCAAATGATCCCAAACCAGTTGGTCTAAGTCACCAGGTGATGAAGCACCCACACTGAATTTTTTTTATGTTATCTTGATAATTGTAAAACAGTGTTCATTTTTTTGTGTGATATTAAAAAAAAATTCCCATATTAGAACATTACAGACAAGAACATGACAGGTCTCTTCTACTATCTCAAGTTTCAAGATGCATGCATGTGCGTATAGTAGAGTATCAACGTTCAAATGTTTGGACTCAAAAATAGACTCCAGTTATATCTTCTCAAACCTAGTAACTCCTTCATGATACTAATCTTTTGGGAACGGGCTCATGACAACTTATTACTAGATCCATTTAACCATCTCTTTTTCTTATTTTTCTCAAAATCTCGTTCTCTCTTTTATATATATTTTTCACTTTTTCATTTTCATTTTCAAAATTTTTTTTTTTGAAAGACTAAAAACTATGTACAAAACCATCATCTACACTTATTTTAGACAGTGTCCACACTGTCTTCCATCTCGTATTCACGAAATTATTAACCACTCAAAAAATAATTTACCCAATGTTTTTGCTAACCCATATGTAAATATTAACCACTCAAAATTTTTATCTTTAATTATGCAAGAGTGGTAAAATAAGTTGTAGCAATAAGCATCAATAAACACCCTAAAATGGATATGCAAAATATCAGTATGGTGTTTATATGTGGGTGAAGAAAATTGTGATCCATGTTTTGCTGAGAAAACTAGTACAGAAATAAATGATGAAATTCGCAAATAATTATGTAGTTGTATCATCTTGTCGAAGTATTGGCTGATTGGATCAAATTCTAAAACACGAACATGCGGAGTATAAATAAGCGATCCAGTTATAGGAGTTAAAGGCATAACTTCATCTTGCTTTTCAATAGGATTGGTTTTAATAATGACCGAAAATAGTGGAGTGTTTGATTCGACTGTTAAAAGCTCAAAAGGATATTCACAATTTATTGAATGGTTTGGTGAATCTAATTCATCTATAAGATTAAGTTCATTCTTAAAAAAATTCTCGAAACTTTGATCAAGACATTCTTCTTCAAAATTAACCATCTCTTCATCATTCACTTCTTCTATTATAATAGGTGAATCGTCTTCAAAAATATCATCAAATCTCTCGTCCAATAATTCTTTCATTTCCTCCTTAAATTGACTTATGGATTGACTTTTATCTTCTAAAAATGTGGGATCCCACTCTAAATTTTCTTCAAAAATTCATTATTCGTTGCTAATGAAGGTGTGGATTCTCTATAAATAGTTTTCTCAAATATTATATCTAAACCAACGCTATCAAAATCACAAGTTTCCTTTATTGAAGCGGTTTCTATATCTAAAATTTTCTCAAAATTTATATCCGCGACAGTTAACTTCTCAGAAACATCTTCCTCAAAAAATTTACAATTAGTTAAATCAAACATCTCAACCTCAAACGTATCATCAATTAAATCATCTTTATTTCAAACCATAGTTATTCTCAACCACTTTCTCAATAGGTTTGTTATGATTTTCTAAGGTGTTGGGAACAATCGGATTGGTGTGAGTTTGCATTGGGATGGTCTCTTGTTCTATCCTATTAATGATTGCAGTAGTTATCTGGCCAAGAAGAATTTCAATATTAGTCATTGATTGCTTAGTAGCACTGGCGTTTTTCATAAAAGTGGCCAACTGTGTTTCGACTTTAGCAAGTTTCGTCTCCTCATCATTATCAACATCTAATTGTGGAAAAGTTTGGTATGGTTGGTAATATTCTAATTGGATATTGTCATAAAGAAGGCCAACAACATAGTATGGGTATGATTAAAATTGGTGTTTGTGTATGAAATTAAAAGGAGTGAATGTTAGTTCGGTTATGGTGTAAGGTGAATTATAACCGTTGTTTCCCCAATATAATTAACCTGATAAAAGAGCAAAGCTCTGTTGAATTTAATGAGGAAGCGCCTCACGTGCTCTCCATGAGGGCGCCAGCGCCAGAGCCAATTTTATAGGATTAAATCCTATGATGGCGCCTCACGTGCAAAGCACAGAAAAGTTCATAAAAAAAAGTTAAACTCTTAGATGGCGCCACACGTGCTCCTCACGCGGGCGCCAATGTGCAAAGCACAGAAGAGTTCATAACACAGAGTTAAACTCTTATATGGTGCCGCACGTGCTCCTTACGCGGGCGCCAATGTGCAAAGCACAGAAGAGTTCATAAGAGTTAAACTCTTAGATGGCGCCCATGTGCACGACACGTGAGCGCCAAGCGCCCAGGTAGAATTAAATTCTATAATACTCTCTGTTAAACAGAGCCGTTGGAACAAAAATCCAACGGAGATGATAAATCATCAAAATACATAATTAAATTCTGTTGGGAGAAAACATTTTACAAATCTTTCTAAAATAAGAAAGATACTTTCGGTTGGATCAAAAATCTAATTATAGAATAAAATTCTATTTTGGAATATATTCCCTCAATTTTTCTAAATAAGAATGATTGCACTCTATAAAATAGAGAACCATTGGATTAAAAAATCCAATGATAATTAAAAATCATAATTTTTACAGAATAAATTCTGTACAGGGAAAATATTTTCCCAATCTCGTTAAAAACAAGAATCATATTCTGTAAAAACAGAAGTTTTTGGATCAAAGATCCAATGGTGAGTAAAATCCCCCAACTCAATTAAATCAATTGGAATCTCTCAATGAGAGATTTTCTCAGATTTAAGTAACGAACTTGCCTCCACTATATAAAAGACCCGAGACTTCAAGTCTCAAAAGGAGAAAAAAAGGAGGAAGAAGGAAAAAAAAACCCGATAAGGTTCTGCAAAAATACAAGGAGCTCTTGAAAGAACAGAGAATTTAATTCTCAAAGAAGAAGACTCTCCTTCTCAAAAACCCTAGGTAAAGAAGACACAGAGATCAAAATATCTCTTTTTACCTATATAAGGGTTCAACCCTTCTCAAGAACTTAGTTTTTTCTCTGGATCAAAGATCCACAAGACAAGTCTCCCACAAGTTGAGAATTTAATTCTCATCGGAAGAATCTTGTTCTTGGGAATCAAAGATTCAGAAAAGAATTAGGTCCAAAAGAACAAATAAAAGGAAAAAGAACATATAAAAGAACTTAGTTATTAAAGAAAAACCCGATCCCAGATCTTCAAAAAACGAAGATCTTGGTGATCATTAATGGTCAAAATGCCACCAACAGAGATTTAATCTCTAAAAAAGGAAGAAGAAAAAAGACAAGCACCTCACGTGCTCCTCACGTGGACTCCCCCTTTTAACAGCGCCTAGCGCCTCACGTGAAAAACACGCAGGCGCTCAAAACAGAAGGTTGGCGCCTCACGTGAAACACACGTGGGCGCTGAATAAAAATGCTCAGCACTCCCTATGCAGCCGAAGACAGCTAAGTACTTAGCACTGATTGAGCAGCGCCGCACGTGCTCCTCACGTAGGCTCCATACAAAAAGTGTCGAGCACTTTATATGCAGCCAAAACGGCTGAGTGCTTGGCACTGATTGGGCAGCGCCTCACGTGCACCTCACGTGGACGCCATAAAAAGTGCTTAGCAATTCACATTTAGTCAAAATGACTAAAAGTGTTCAACATTTATTGGGCAGCGCCCATGACTGAATGCTTCACATGACATACATGTGAGCGTCAGAGCTCAAATAAGTACTTAGCACTTTTACATGAAAAGAAAAGGGCTGAACAAACAGAGCCCAATTGCTCTTTTGCTAGACCTTAAGGAAAAATAATTCTTGAAATTTTGCAAAGTTGATCTTAGTCTCAAACTAGACTAACGCATTCTTAGCAAGAACAAATTGAGCCCAAATGCTCACACATTTAAGTTGATCTTAATCTCAAACCAGATGAACGGTCCTTAAATAAACCTAAACTAAAATCTAAAATATACAGATTTGGACTATTCCGCGCCCTACGGGCGACTAATCTCCGTATACAATCCACGGGCAACCAAAACAAACAAAAATATACACGACGCGAAGTGAACTTCCACAACATGAGAAAGTGATTATTGCAATGCGGTAACGTAATTAACTGCAGGGGCTTGCGCCTGCAGAAGTACGTCCCCACAATCAAAAAACCCTCATAAAATGAGGGGGGCTGATAAAATCTGCTACAACGGTCGCATCTGTCCAAACCTCCGATATATGGTGCCATAAATCAACTTGGTATATTCAGAGAGGTGGACGGATAAATCCAAATAGCATCTGGCCCCAAATTCAGGTAAGACAATCCATCCCAGTTCGTCTATGTTTTCTGCGATGAACAACTGCTCTTATATTTATTCATTCTAATATGATCGGTAAGTGTTGGGTTAACTGGATAACATAGTTCATATAACGTTGGTTTAGCATGTTCGTCACCTATTTTTTGTATAAATTAAACTAAAAATTCTAACAAATCACAAACGAAGATGCACAAACAACCTAAATCTAAGGTTACCTAGGTCAACTTACTAGACTCTCTCCTAACTGCCAAGAGACAAATTGCGGGATAGATCTTCTAACGGCTCTTTAACAATCTTGAAGCCAGATCAATGCCAGTTAAGTGGAAGGGCTCTGCTATACGAATCCCCAAAATAGCGGGCCTTAATTAAATAACCAAAACTAGTCACACGTCACTAGACACCTCAAGATTGAATCAGATAACCATTAGATTACCTACAACCTCCTCTTGTCCTATTGAGGGCGATATGTCCTTAGGGAGCTGAAGTCTAAATATTTTTTAAATCAATGTAGGTTAATGCGGATACTCAGTTGTGATTTGTGAGGCTTAAGAAGGGTGGTGAAATCCCCACATAATCTGTATTTGGATTGTTTCCCCTTAGAATCTTTTTAAATAAGCAATGCAATCTAAAACAATCTAAAATCTAAATCTAAACTAATTTTTTTAAACGACGCAAAGAATCCTACAAAAATCTGTTGGTTGAAATAAAATCGAGATTTTGGGAGGAAACGAGATCTTACCTAGATTTGCCTCATGTTCGTCTCAATCTTCTTTTCCAATAAGTTCGTCTCGATTTCTGAAATTTTAAACAGAAATTTCGCAGAATCAAATACACTAAAAGAAATATAATTTAATCTACAACTAAAATATAAAACTTAAATTTAAATATAATTAAACTATGCCTCCCTGGTAACGGCGCCAAAAACATGATAGGGATTTTTTTATCTCCAAATTTAACCGCAAGTATACAACTTATCGCAATCGTACTTGAGAATCGTTATCACAGAGAGATGTGTTAGCTATTTTTAAACTAAGTTAAACGGTTAGATTTTTTTTAAAAGTGCAAATAAAAATGGGGGGTTTTTTATAAGAGAAAAAGTTCTAGGGTTTTTATATGCTTTATTTCTATGGTTGGTTTAAAAAATTCATCTTCTTTTCTAATTTAGTTCTAATATGTTTCCATTAATTATAACTAGGTATGGGTTATATTTAAATTATATATAGAGACTATCAAAATAATAATACCATCTAGATCATATTAAAACCCTAGTTCTAGTTAATTAAAAGCAACTTAGGTTTAATCTTCCACAAAAATATGTAGGTCATGAGTCTACAATTATGTCTTATCGATTAATTTAGATCCCTTTAAATTAGCTAGATTGAATCTCTTATATTTAAATTAGTATCTTACCTTCCTTAATTAAATTTCCAAGTATCAATTATCATCAACTTAATTAAATGATCAATGTTATCAGTTTTCTCTAATCTCGTTCAAGGCGTCATCTTTCATTACTAGATTAGTTTATTAAATAAATAAGTACAAAGATAATAATAAAGACATAAAAGATTCACAATCAAAATATAGAAAAGAAAATAAATAAGAATATCAACCCATAGAAATTGCAAATAAAAACACGTAGAAGAAAAATTAGTTGTTCATAATATTAAGGAAAACTAAAGTTTTATTAATATTCATAACAAACTTACAATATAACTCGATCTCTTCTACTTAAAAACCCTAACTTGAATTCTATCAGAGAGATATGAAACTCTGGGACTATACATGTGCTTATATAGGGTAAGAAAGTTTGGAGATTGAGTAATAAAAGATACAAGAAAATCAACTTGCTAAAAACTATAAAAATCTAATCAATGAGAATTTAATCGCTCTGTTGGATACTGTTGTGTGCCTTCAGAATTTTCGAAAGACGAAATCCTACATCTCATATTAATCTATGTGGGTATACGATCGTGCCCATAAAAAACCTCATCTAACGGCCCAAAATTGACCGCTGATCCACCCCTAATTGATTTGATTAACTACTGATCTGCCACCGAATTTTGGTTTCATGGCTCCAGATTTTTTCTATGATTTTAACTTCAATTTAGATGATTTTTGACCTCATAAAATCTTGAATATCTCTCTGTATTTCTGTAGTTGTGTGGATCTCCGAATTGTTCCTAAATTTGGCATATAATTAGGCAGGTTCATTTTTGATTTGGTTTGGTTTCTTCAACTGATTTGTTATTGTGATAATCGATTCACCTCTATTTCTTGCAACATTTACTGATTTGTAATGATATTCCCAAATTTGTTCCAAATTTGCAAATTTTCTTTTGATTTTCTGAATAATTCTCTTAAGTCTGCGTTGTACCCACGTAATCCTCATTTTAGGATAATTTTCCGTCTTTTTGCATTAAAACCCTATTATGTAATAATTCACAAAAGATACCCAGAACAGTATAATATATGATAATAAAATGATAAATAGGTTAGAAAATTATGCAATAAACTACACCAATTACTTACCGACCTTTCTTTTGATTAATACCTAGGTAGCTGTTACGTATAGCTAGTGCTACTGATGCGCTTATGGGTTAACCCGTGAGGAGATTGATCTTAAAGTGCTTCAGATCAGTCGGATGATCCTGACCTATTGTCAGCGTATTGATTGATTTTTTAAAGTCTCATACAGAGCATTTTCCCGTTCAGGCAAAATGATATAGTGCGTGTATGGTGATACGTGCGGGATTCCGATTAAATACGTGTATTAGATACACGTATATTAATCGGACGTTTTTAATACTAGCCGGTTTAGGTTTAAACCGGATTATTAAATCAATTGATGATCTATATATATAGAGAGAGAGAGCGAGAGAGAGAAAGAGAGAGAGAATAATGGAGGAAAGTGGCGTCGAAAAAACACACCCTCCATCATGTTTTCCGACGATCGAAATGCATCATCTTCATCATTATCATCTAAGATGTGGGTACACCAAATTTCATGTGATTCTACAATTTTTTCACCGTTGATTTAGCAATGTAAAAAGTTCTATTGTCGGTAAACCGTTAATTTTGAACCCACTAATTCAACGGTAAAAAAGTTGTAAAATCACATGAAATTTGGTGTACCCATATCTTGGATGATAACGATGAAGATGATGCATTCCGATCGTCGGAAAACACGATGGAGGTCGTGTTTTTTTGAGCCATAGGAGGAAATTCCCTCCTATGGCATCTTTCCTCCATTATTCTCATATATATATATATATATATATATATATATATATATATATATATAATCCAATATTATGTGCATCCTACTTATTCCTCTTTTTTGTATTTGTATGTGATGCAAATATAATTATATGTATTTGTTAAATACATATTTCTTTTTCCTTTTTGTCTCATATAGAAGCTATGTGATGGCATGTGGGGGGAGGGGCGCACCCACCCCTTTCTAGTGGACAAATGGAAGAAAGAGGGAAAGAGGGTTTGATGAGAGTTATTATTTATTCTCATATGAGAAGAATAATTCATGCTAACATAACACACACTCTCTCTCTCCCCTTCCTCTCTTCTTCTTCCTCCTCTCTCATGAGATGAAAATAAAAGGAGAAAATAAGAGGATAAATTATAAGAGCTCGCTACATCTCAACATCTCACTTTCTGGCAAGGATTGAGATCTTGTTTCTTCACTTGTTGGTTGCATCGGTGAAGATGAAGCTTGATTTTAGGGTTTTCTCGATGTGGATCATCTTCCGCGAGAAAGTCGGCCTACAAGCACGATCCGAATAGGGATGGAGCTTAGACGGGATCTTCCACGATTAAGTGAAAACGCTACAAAGGTTGTAGCTTCATCCATCCATGATGGAGGCGTGAATCTCCTTCAGATGTTGCTTCCCGTTGATCTGCTGATGGCGGCGATAGGCGGCTGAGATTGGATCTGGAGGTTGTCGCTCCTGAAGCGTATGGATCTCAATGGGTTTGAGGTTGTGGTTGCCGAGCTACCTGCAAGGAAGTCCCGGGGTGATTGTACCACCGAGGACCCTCCGACGGTCAAGTTAGAGATTTAATCCGAGAAAAGTAACTGCTTAGTGGAGTAAAAATGGCTTACTTGAACCGTCTGAAGAAGAGGTTTATATAGCGGTGGCAGCAGGCGAGGCAAGCGTGAGAATCACGTCGTCCGTTACGCTCCCGACGTCACGCCCGCGTGATGAGCGGGACCTCCCATTAATAGAAAGACAGGCTCGTTAATAGGGGATCGTGGTGGCGTGGAACATGGGTTGTGGCCGGCGGAGATCTCGCACATGGAGAAATTCGCGGGATGGCAGTTACGCCTGCAAGCGGTATTGTTGGTCGGTCGATGAGACCGAGAAGATGACCTTGGCGGGAGAGCTCGCGGACGAGCAGGAGAGCTGAGGTATCTTGGTTCTGCTCGAGCCCGGAGGCGAGCTGAGAGGGATGAGGAGGCTCGGGCCTGTGATACCTCGGAGACGAGCTGTGAGGCCGAGGAGGCCAATTGTGTTGGGGGCTCGAAGGTGAGCCAGCGTTTGCTTGTAGGACAGGCATAGGAGTGGTCTGGTCGGCCACTGTAGGTTCTTTCCTGTAAGCCCTAGGACACGTCATCTACCACATGTCCTGATCTGGGAGATCACCGATATCGAGCATCATCATTAGCCCCCCACTCTCGTCCCGACCAGCTGACGGGTCGGGTCAAGAGTGGTTTACCGGGTCACCCGATGTGAGCTTCTTTTCGAAGATATCGTCAGGCGTGTCCCTGGGTGATCGGTTGTTTTCCGGGTGATGTCAGCGGATCAGGGCAAGATCTCCGCATTAAAGAGGATGCGCCGGATCGTGTGCCCTTTTGCTGAAGCGACATGCCACATGTTGGGTGCTGGTTAGTTGATGTGACATGCCGCAGGCTTCTGGCATCTAATGGGATGCTTCTAATGCGCTTGCGACAAGTGGAGTGATCGTGGCCGTCGAGTGTACTGAATAGTTTTGGCGGGAGTCGACCGTCGCCGCTGGATGAGGACGTCGGCTGTATAAATCTAGGGGAGGCCTGATTCGGTGTCTCTCTCTCTTCCCACTTTTCTCACTCTGAATCTTGTTAGCTCGGCGCTTTTCCCTTTAGGTCGGATCTCAGCGTTTTCTCTTCTTGAGGATTTCCTCCCATCAGGTTAGATGTCTCTCTTCTTCTTCCTTCTGCTTCCTCTCCTTCTGAGTCGAGCCTCTTCTCCCTTTTGGCAGGACAGATGGTGCGATCTCAGACTCTTGGTGTCTTCGGCGCTCAGTCCTGGAGGGGGGACGGCGGTGCTGCCATGCCTCCGGCTGAATCGAGCCTTGAGTCAGAAGTGCCTCCGACGGCGGGGCCACCTGCCCCGTCACGAGCTCCTGACGATTATTCCAGCAGCGGCCAAAGGCGTACACAGGTTCCTGAATCTCAGACGAGGGATGCAGGAGAGGGCAAAGACGGGGTTCTTCTTAAGCGGAAGAGGACGGTCTCTCGTGCGCCGCCGACAGAGGTTCCGGAGGGGACGCCCGTGCAGGAGGGGGACGTCCAGTTCATGGTCCCGTCGGGGCTTTCCGTTGCCGCCAGCCTTCTTGCTGGTATAGAGGAGTCGGCCGGGAGCCACATGCCGCGGGGAACTTTGAGGGACAAAATGGTGGCTATCACACAAGAGGCGGTTCAGGTATGTACCCCCTCACATGTTACTTCAGGCGACCTTTTCTTAGTTTGGGTGCCCTTAATTTTCTCTGCCATTTTTCGCCATGTCCTTCAGCACTGCGCCCTTGTTATTCATATGGAAGCTGAGGGGGCTATTCGGGCTGCGAGGTCAGCAGAAGAGCCTTCTTCAGAGGTCGAGGGTCTCCGACTCGAGCTGCGTCTGGAGAGGGAGAGGTCGATCGTCCTCAAATCCGGGTCAGAAACCGCGGATCTCACCGTTTCAAAGTGCCGGGAGTCCTATCGCCGCCTGAGCGAGTCCCACCGGGTCGTCAAGGCGAAGTTGGCGGATCTGGCCAATCGCCTTGCGGCCATGGAGAGGGAGAGGGATGCAAGCAGGCGGGATACCGAAGCGGCGCTTTAGGCGGCGGAGCTTGCCGAGATCTGAGCCAGAAAGGCGGTGGCTGATTATAAGGGGTCGGACTAGTTTTACGTCGACTTCGGCGAAGCCTCCGCCGTTGCATGGAACAAAGCTCTTGATGCCGTCAAGGAGCAACTCCCGGAGTTTGACGACGGTGAGCTTCGAGCTCGGGTCCCATTTTCAGTGGTCATTCCCCTGGTCGACGGCGATGAGGGAAGCAAGGTCTAGGCCATGCTTGCTGCCAGAACTTCCCTTTTGTAAACCTTCGGGTAATTTGATAAGGCTGGGGAGCCCATATTACCCTTGTAAAGACTCTTGGATTTGTGAATAGAAAATTCTTTGTTTTCGCGGTAGTGTTTGTGCTTGTACTTCCTTTTGTTGGTAGACAATTGTATTCACACAGTACTGCTTTTATGTTCGGCACGTTCCTCGTCTAGCGATTACTCGTCGACTTGAATCTGATCACTTGCCGAGGACCGGCGGGAAGATGGTATCTCCATAGCCCCGAAGTCGAAGTGGAGATCGCTAAGACGTTGATAGACCGGACGCCTCTTATTGAGTTCATGTTCCTTAGTTGTTGGAGTGGCCGTAATTGGCCAACTAAGGATGGTGCCAAGCAGGGTAGCTGCTCGGTGCCTCTTGGCGAGGGCTTTGATCCTTAACGTGGGAGGGGCCGTGAATGGCCTACTAAGAATGGGGCCGAACAGGGTAGTTGCTCGGTGCCTCTTGGCGAGGGCTTAGATCCCTGATTTGTTGGGGTAGGGAGCTACCAGCCAGGGATAACCGAGCAAGGGCGGACCCGGTTGCCTCTTTATGAGGGATTTGATCCTTAATCTTTGGAGGGACCGTAATTGGCAAGATAAGGATGGGGCCGAGCAGGGTAGCTGCTCAGTGCCTCTTGGCGAGGGCTTTGATCCTTAGTGCGGGAGGGGCCGTGAGTGGCCTACTAAGGATGGGGCCGAGCAGGGTAGCTGCCCGGTGCCTCTTGGCGAGGGCTTTGATCCTTAGTGCAGGAGGGGCCGTGAGTGGCCTACTAAGGATGGGTTCGAGCAGGGTAGCTGCTCGGTGCCTCTTGGCGAGGGCTTTGATCCTTAAGGACAGGCCGAGCAAGGTTACTGCCCGGTGCCTCTTGGCGAGGTCATTGATCCCTGGTTTGGTAGGGAGCTACCAGCCAGGGATAACCGAACAAGGGCGGGTCCGGTTGCCTCTGGGAGGACTTTGATCCCTGGTTTGTTTGGGTAGGGAGCTACCAGCCAGGGATAACCGAACAAGGGCGGGTTCGGTTACCTCTTGCGAGGGCTTTTTATCCTTAGCGCGGGAGGGGTCGTAAGTGGCCTACTAAGGATGGCCGAGCAGGGTTACTGCCCGGTGCCTCTTGGCGAGGGCTTTTTGTCCTTAAGGATGGCCGAACAGGGTTTATGCCCGGTGCCTCTTGGCGAGGGCTTTGATCCCTAGCGTTGTGGGGGTAGGGAAGCTACCAGCTAAGGATAGCCGAGCAGGGTAGCTGCAGGGTTGCCTCTTGGTGAGGGCTTTGATCCCTCGAGTTGTGGGGTAGGTGAGCTACCAGCCAGTGATAGCCGAGCAGGGTAGCTGCAGGGCTGCCTCTTGGTGAGGGCTTTGATCCTTGGCGTTGTGGGGTAGGGGAGCTACCAGCCAGGGATAGCCGAGCAGGGTAGCTGCAGGGCTGCCTCTTGGTGAGGGCTTTGATCCCTGGCGTTGTGGGGTAGGAAGCTACCGGCCAGGGATAGCCGAGCAGGGTAGCCGCTCGGCTGCCTCTTGGTGAGGGCTTTGATCCCTGGCGTTGTGGGTTAGGGAAGCTACCGGCCAGGGATAGCCGAGCAAGGTAGCCGCTCGGCTGCCTCTTGGTGAGAGCTTTGATCCTTGGCGTTGTGAGGTAGGGATCTACCAGCCAGGGATAGCCGAGCAGGGTAGCTTCCTATGCTGCATCAAAACACATCCCAAACCTTTCTTAGGTGCGTCGCTGTGAATCACCAATCCTCCAGAATTGTCTGGCACGGTCAGAATAGGAGCGGTTATCAACTTTGGATTCAGCGCCTCAAAAGCTGACGCACACCTATCCGTCCACACAAATGGTACTTCCTTGCGCGTAAGCTTGGTCAAAGGCTCAGCCAAACAAGAAAAATTCTCCACGAACCTTCTATAATACCCGGCAAATCCAAGAAGCTTCTTATCTTCGCAACATTCTTCGGAATCGGCCAATCTCGAACTGCTGTAATCTTTCGGATCAACGGCGATTCCATCTCCAGCCACAACGTGCCCCAAAAACTTCACTTCTTCAAGCCAAAACTCGCACTTACTCATCTTTGCATACAATTTCCTTGCCTCAATGTCTGCAGTGCAATCTTCAAGTGTTCTACATGCTCTTCCTTACACCCTGAGTAGACCAGAATATTATCGATGAACACCACTATAAACTGGTCCAAGAACGGTGAAAGATTTGGTTCATCAAGTCCATAAATATTGTCGGCGCATTCGTTAGTCCGAAGGGCATCACCAAATACTCGTAATGTCCATACCGAGTTCTGAACACGATCTTGCAAATATCCTCTGACTTAACTCCGACCTGATGATATCCGGATCGCAAATCTTGCTCGAGAATACCCTCGCGCCACTAAGCTGCTCAAATAATTCACCAATGCGAGGGATCGGGTACTGTTCTTAATAGTCACCCGGTTTAATTCTCGATAATCGATGCATATCCTCCTTGTGACATCATCTTCTTTACTAGAAGAACTGGAGCTCCCCGAGGTGAGTTACTGCTATGAATCCAACCCTTCTCAAGTAATTCAGCAACCTGCTTCTTGACTTCTTCCAACTCTACTGGTGCCATTGGCTAATACGCCTTTGAGATTGGCGCTGCACCAGGAACAAGATCAATCACGAACTCTACATCTCGTTTTGCGGATAACCCGAGATGTCCTCAAACATGTCCATGAAATCTCGAACAACAGCTGGCGCTTCTTCCTTAATAACTTCCATCGACGGAAGAACATTGTTTGTCG
Source organism: Agapanthus africanus (assembly GCA_030015575.1). NCBI lineage: Eukaryota > Viridiplantae > Streptophyta > Magnoliopsida > Asparagales > Amaryllidaceae > Agapanthus > Agapanthus africanus. Next base: position 192,384,752 of record CM057339.1, on the reverse strand, counting down.
GCCTAGCCCTAAACTCGACCGGCCCGACAGAACCGCTTCCTCCAGCAAAACAAGCTCCGGATGTCCGGGAATCTGGAGAATCACTTTCCTTTCCTTACAATCAATATGAGCGTGGAAAGTGCCGCGAAAATCCATTCCCAAGACAACAACAAACAAAGGGGTGCACCAGAATTGAATAATTCTAATGCGAGAAAACATGAACAAGTAAGATACCGAAATGACTTCAACCAAAGTCAAGATACTGAAGAGGATTAAGTACGGTAAACATGATTCAAGCTGGCGATAAAACAAAAATGGGTAAGCAATGAAACCGAGAGAAGCAAGGTAATATAACGACCATGAAACAAGGAAGTGAATCAAGACCAGGACTCCAAATTACTTAAATAGAGTACCGCATTGTAACCATGCTGCAGTTCATAGGTACAATTACATGACTCCACTCAAGTCGCCTAAATCCTAGTATCAGAATCAAGGAACGGGAGAAACAATGGTGAACCAAAAAGGTTTCAAGCCGAGATGCAAAGTTGTTTGTATAACGTCAAGACGAAGGATAAAAGAAAGATATGGTTCAAGAATCACGATAACAAGGTGGCAGGACATGTTCCTAATCACGAGTATTCTGATTCGTGTATTGGGTCCAATACCCAACTATAAAAGAATCAAACCCGATTAACCTATATCCTATGTCTCTGATACCAAAAGAACCATGTCACGCCCCGTTTCCCAGAGTACGCTAAGATAGGCACGTGACATAGCCAACCATGCTACCTGTGGATAGGAAAAATCCTTCCACAGTCACATTACGGCTGTAGAGATATCAAGAACAGGAAAGTAAACTAAACTATCTAGTACATGTCCATAAGCCAGAATAAATGAGTCAAGAAATAATATAATATGCGGAAGCAAAAGATCAAATAAACACCTGGAAAGTGAGACTGGATACCGACAGGATCCCCACTGCTCGGTCTAGCAGCGGCAGTACTCCTAATCATCCTACGACAAAGGTAGAGGATCTGGGCCATGCAAAACCCAGACGTCAGCTCGTCATAAGATCAAGCAATAATATATAAACAGGGTAGCAAGACATGCAAGTATGATCATAAAAGGTAAAGCAGGTGTAACAGCAATATAAATCAGGGCAGTGGAAGGTAGTGTGCAGTGAGTAATCTAAACTGGTCTATTGGGTTAACTACTCTCAAGTCTTTGAAATCAATTTGATGAATCATCGATGTAACTCAGTAGTATCCCGTGCGTGCCCGGGATCACGGTGAAGATTTTCGGGCTGAAACCGAGACATGCCGCTAGGCACTAAAAGGAAAAGGGTAACGATGAATGATGTCCATGGCATCATCCCAAGGCTGGCCTAGCCTCTAAAAGATAGTGGGTAACGATGGATGATGTCAGCAGCAGCATCCCAAAGCTGGCCTAGCCTCTAAAACTGATCAGTAAAGGTAGCGAACTGTCAAGTTACAAGTCAGGTTTCATCATTGATTTCCCCATACCCCCAGGTTATATGTATTCAAGTCAGATATTAAATAATCTGGAGCTAATGCCAATACAGGAACAGGCAGGTACAGGTTTGTCTGAATAGACAACAGGAAATGTCCGTAGGGACAACAGGTAAAGTTTGTTGGCATTAGTAACAAGATCAGGTAACAGGTAAAGCTATGGTACATCAGGTCAGGTCAAGTAATGTATATCGGTGTCATGTCATGTCAAGAGTTGCACGGTACCATGTCGTGTCAAGTAATAGGTGTAACAAGTCATGTCAGGGTGCACAAGATGTCAAGTGGGTGCTCATAATCAAACTAGCATAAGCATGGGTATACAAAACAAGCATAGGTACTAATAGAACAATAAACTGGAACATGTAATATGATATGCAAATAGGTACAGATTAAACTATATGGATGTACGGTTATCGATTAGAGTTAGGGTTATGGTTCCAACATTAAGTATCATACACTTAAATGAATATGGAATATTAAAATCACATTAACATGTATTAAATGACCTAGTGATGCAATTATATATAAAAATAGGTTAAACGGATGCAAACGGTTGTCCGATGGGGTAGAAATTATTAAAAGGTACTGTGAACTATGCAGATAATTATTATGTGATTTAAATATGGACGTGGGTACATGATATTGTAATCTAACATGCAGCAGGGTATATTTCAAGATCCAAATCTAAAATGATATATGGAACATCGACAAGGAAAAAATGGAATATGTGGCACTATATGTAATCTACAGGTTTACTATGCAATTAAATAGTCATAAAACCATATAGATAGCATGTAGCAAGTTTTACTTGCCTTGATCGGATCACGATACAGGATACGCACGCCGCGTCCAATGTCGGCAAATGTTGCAACATCCACACGTGCACACGGGAAGGTCCAGGCACATCAAGAAGTTAACCACGCAAGTAGGGGACGTCCGTAGGGTTGCTCGAATCGTCGGCAGCGGCACGGCTTCGGCGATCACCGGAAAAGACAAGATCAAGAAATGATAAAAGAAAGAAGAAGAAGAAAAGGAGAAAAAGAAGATAGGTTGGGGTCTCTTGGGTTTGGTGCTTGTGTACATACGCGAGGCTAGGGGACAGTCGACATGGGTCGGCAACGACAAGGGTCGGCGGCGAGGCATAGGGCTACGGTTTCTTGATGTCAGGGTTCAGGCAGTGGTATTAGGTTTTTGGGTGTCCCAGGTGATGAGGGAGAGGAAGTGGTGACGAGGTCATGGAGACGACGGAAATGTCGGAGCTCCGGCGAAGAGGGCAGTGAGGGTCGCGGCGCTCAGGGAGTTCTTGGTATCGGGGGTTTTGGAGTTGATGATGCGGTTGAGGAGAAGAGGAGGAGAGAAGAGGGAGGTGAGGAAGAAGAGGAGAAGGAGAAGGTGATGCAAATGGAGGTGGCGGCGACGGGGTTGTCAAAGTCGAGGGTCGAAGGTGATGGATGCAGGGTTGCATCGGCTTGGTTGTCGGGGATGGGTGGAGGAAGACATGGAGGAGATGGAGGCGAGGGGGGTGAGGTGAGTGAAGTCGTCGTCGGTAGTGGCGACGGCGAGGCGTTGCGAGAGTTAGGGTTAGGGTTCAAGAGGCGAAGGCAGGAGAGAAAATTTAAAAGGAAGAAGAGAAAGAAAACTGTGAGGGGGAGAGAGAGAGACGTGGGTCTGTTAAATATAATTTGGATTTAGGAAATATTATTAATACTTTTAAGCACAGAGAGAGAGTCAGGAGAGAGAGAGAGAGAAACGGAGAGAGAGAGAGAAGAGAAAGTTAATAAATAATATATATATATATATATATATAACTAAACTGTTAGTATATAATGATTTTGTAATATATATTTTAGTTAAAAGAATATAAATATTTTATAAATATATAACGAATATAATATTAGTCCATTTTGAGAACTTGGCAAATACAAACTTACTCCAAAACATGTCCGGGTCGGATCTAAAAATTCAGATTTAAAATACGAAAAATATATGCGACTTCCAAATTTCAAAATGAATGCTCAGTTAAAGAAAATGCATACCCCCAAGAAAGGATGCACGTACGTGCGCGTAGCCATCCAAACACGTCTGTTTCACTGAACGGGACGAGAACAAAATGTGCATATACTACCACGGAGTTAGGGGTATCGTACAGGTTATGAAATGCAATTTTAAATTATTTTCTGTGACCTAAAATGTTATATGATAAAAGATGCGATACCAGGTAAAATGTCATCATGTACTAATCATGAAACGCACGTGTCCATGCAACAAGTCAAGGTAATATATAAATAAGAATCAAACAGGTTCAAGGAAGCGGGTCGGGTCGAATGCAAAGTAAAATGTAAAATACCATTCGCATCCAAACACGCTAAATCAAGAAAATACCATAGATAAAAAAATACGAAAACTGGAATTGATATAAATGAACTCGGGTGTTACATTATACCCAACTACAAAAGAATTTCGTCCTGGAAATTCCAAGAACAAAAAAGGATAAACAAACAAGAAATTTCAAGAATAGATGTGAAAACTTCTGTCGGATCTCATCTTCTCGTTCCCAAGTTGACTCTCCATGTGAGCGATTACCCCAAGAAACAAGTACAAGAGGGATAACCTCGATCTTAAGACCCTTTTCCCTTCGATCCACAATCGACATCGGTCGTTCCTCAAAAGTCAAATCTTCACGTACGGTTAGCTCCGATTGATTCAACACATGTGTTTCATCTTGAATATACCTATGGAGTTGAGGTACGTAAAACACGTCATGAACATTCCCCAAAGATTGCGGTAACGCCAAACGATACGCCACTTCTCTAACACGCTCCAAAATCTCAAAAGGTCCAACGAATCGAGGACTAAGCTTTCCTCGACTACCGAAATGGATCATCCCTCTAGTCGGTGATATCTTCAAGAATACCTATCACCAACGTCGAACTCTAGAGGTCTTCTCGATGTATCTGCCCAACTCTTCTGTCGGTCTTGTGTTGCTTTCATATGATTCCGGATAGTATTAACCTTCTCAACTGTCTGCACGATCAAATCCGGTCCCAACAATCTTCGTTCTCCAACATCGTCCCAACAAACAGGTGAACAACACTTGCGACCATATAAAGCTTCGAATGAAGCCATCTGAATAGTCGCCTGAAAACTGTTGTTGTACGAAAACTCCACCAAATGTAGATGATCCTCCCATGAACCTTTGAAGTCTAACATGCAAGCTCTCAACATGTCTTCAAGAGTTTGGATCGTTCTCTCCGACTAGCCATCTGTCTGAGGATGATAAGCTGTGCTAAACTTCAATCGAGTCCCCAAACTTTCCTGTAAGTTCCTCAAAAAGTGTGGAAAAAAAATGGTTGTCACGGTCGGTCACGATGCTCACCGGTATTCCGTGCAATCTTACTATCTCCTGTATGCACCGTTCTGCCAAAGCTTCCATTGATTGACCAACTCGAAATGATATGAAATGAGCTGCCTTGATCAATCGATCAACAATCACCCAAACTGCATTGTTGCCCTTTTGGACTCCGCGGTAAAGCCGTCACGAAATTCATGGTTATATGTTCCCACTTCCATTGAAGAATCAGAAGTGGTTGCAATAAACCAGCAACTCTTTGTTGTTCAGCCTTGACTTGCTTACACACCAAGCACTTGCCACAAAGCGGGCAATCTCCCTTTTCATGCCTTCCCACCAGAAGTGATGTCGTAGATCACGGTACATCTTCGTGCCTCCTAAATGTACGGAATACGCGGAACTGTGTACCTCCTTCATAACTTCTTCGCGAATATCTCCATTTGGCACACACAAACGGCTACCATATCGCAACGAATCATCTTCATGAATCATTAAGTCCGTTCGAATCTCAGCTTCAACCTGTTCTCGAAACCATTGCAATCTTGGGTCCTGCAATTGCGCTGCTTTAATATTCTCGATCAACGACAACTGTACTTGCAGCTGCATCAACTGTCCTGAAGAATGCGGTAGCACAACTTCCTAAATCGAATCTCCGAAAGTCTTCAATAAGTTCCTTCTGTGCAGTCAACATCTGAATTGCTGGCAACCGACTAAACGCATCCGGCACAACACTAACTTTCCCCGGATGGTATTCAAGATCAAGATCGTAGTCAGCCATCAGCTCCAACCATCTATGCTGCCTCATATTAGGCTCCTTCTGTGTGAACACATACTCCAGGCTTTTGTGATCGGTAAATACTTCGACCCTTTTGCCCAAAAAGTAGTGTCTCCAAATCTTCAAAGCGAAAATCACAGCTGCTAGCTCCAAGTCATGAGTTGGGTAATTCTTCTCACGGGTCTTCAACTGTCTCGATGCGTAAGTTGTAACCTTCCCATGCTGCATCAAAACACATCCCAAACCTTTCTTAGGTACGTCGCTGTGAATCACCAATCCTCCGGAATTGTCTGGCACGGTCAGAATAGGAGCGGTTATCAACTTTTGCTTCAGCGCCTCAAAAGCTGACGCACAACTATCCGGTCATACAAATGGTACTTCTTTTAGCGTAAGCTTGGTCAAAGGCTCAGCCAAACGAGAAAAATTCTCCACGAACCTTCTATAATACCCGGCAAGTCCAAGAAGCTTCTTATCTTCGCAACATTCTTCGGAATCGGCCAATCTCGAACTGATGTAATCTTTCGGATCACACGGCGATTCCATCTCCAGCCACAACGTGCCCCAAAAACTTCACTTCTTCAAGCCAAAACTCGCACTTACTCATCTTTGCATACAATTTCCTTGCCTCAATGTCTGCAGTGCAATCTTCAAGTGTTCTACATGCTTTTCCTTGCTCCCTGAGTAGACCAGAATATCATCGATGAACACCACTATAAACTGGTCCAAGAACGATGAAAGATTCGGTTCATCAAGTCCATAAATATTGCCGGCGCATTCGTTACTCCGAAGGGCATCACCAAATACTCGTAATGTCCATACCGAGTTCTGAACGCGATCTTGCAAATATCCTCTGACTTAACTCCGACCTGATGATATCCGGATCGCAAATCCAGCTTCGAGAATACCCTCGCGCCACTAAGCTGCTCAAATAATTCACCAATGCGAGGGATCGGGTACTTGTTCTTAATAGTCACCCGGTTTAATTCTCGATAATCGATGCATATCCTCCTTGTGACATCATCTTCTTTACTAGAAGAACTGGAGCTCCCCGAAGTGAGTTACTGCTGCGAATCCAACCCATCTCAAGTAATTCAGCAACCTGCTTCTTGACTTCTTCCAACTCTACTGGTGCCATTGGCTAATATGCCTTTGAGATTGGCGTTGCACCAGGAACAAGATCAATCACGAACTCCACATCTTGTTTTGCGGAAAACCAGAGATGTCCTCGAACACGTCCAAGAAATCTCGAACAACAGCTGGCACTTCTTCCTTAATAACTTCCATCGACGGAAGAACATTGTTTGTCGGCCTAGCCCTAAACTCGACTGGCCCGACAGAACCGTTTCCTCCAGCAAAACAAGCTCCGGATGTCCGGGAATCTGGAGAATCACTTTCCTTTCCTTACAATCAATATGAGCGTGGAAAGTGCCGCGAAAATCCATTCCCAAGACAACAACAAACAAAGGGGTGCACCAGAATTGAATAATTCTAATGCGAGGAAAACATGAACAAGTAAGATACCGAAATGACTTCAACCGAAGTCAAGATACTGAAGAGGATTAAGTACGGTAAACATGATTCAAGCTGGCGATAAAACAAAAACTGGTAAGCAATGAAATCGAGAGAAGCAAGGTAATATAACGACCATGAAACAAGGAAGTGAATCAAGACCAGGACTCCAAATTACTTAAATAGAGTACCGCATTGTAACCATGCTACAGTTCATGGGTACAATTACATAACTCCACTCAAGTCGCCTAAATCCTAGTATCAGAATCAAGGAACGGGAGAAACAATGGTGAACCAAAAAGGTTTCAAGCCGAGATGCAAAGTTGTTTGTATAACGTCAAGACGAAGGATAAAAGAAAGATATGGTTCAAGAATCACGATAACAAGGTGGCAGGACATGTTCCTAATCACGAGTATTCTGATTCGTGTATTGGGTCCAATACCCAACTATAAAAGAATCAAACCCGATTAACCTATATCCTATGTCTCTGATACCAAAAGAACCATGCCACGCCCCGCTTCCCAGAGTACGCTAAGATAGGCACGTGACATAGCCAACCATGCTACCTGTGGATAGGAAAAATCCTTCCACGGTCACATTACGGTTGTAGAGATATCAAGAACAGGAAAGTAAACTAAACTATCTAGTACATGTCCATAAGCCAGAATAAATGAGTCAAGAAATAATATAATATGCGGAAGCAAAAGATCAAATAAACACCTGGAAAGTAAGACTGGATACCGACAGGATCCCCACTGCTCGGTCTAGCAGCGGCAGTACTCCTAACCAGCCTACGACAAAGGTAAAGGATCTGGGCCATGCAAAACCCAGACGTCAGCGCGTCATAATATCAAGCAATAATATATAAACAGGGTAGCAAGACATGCAAGTATGATCATAAAAGGTAAAGCAGGTGTAACAGCAATATAAATCAGGGCAGTGGAAGGTAGTGTGCAGTGAGTAATCTAAACTGGTCTATTGGGTTAACTACTCTCAAGTTTTTGAAATCAATTTGACGAATCATCGATGTAACTCAGTAGTATCCCGTGCGTGCCCGGGATCACGGTGAAGATTCTCGGGCTGAAACCGAGACATGCCGCTAGGCACTAAAAGGAAAAGGGTAACGATGAATGATGTCCATGGCATCATCCCAAGGCTGGCCTAGCCTCTAAAAGGTAGTGGGTAACGATGGATGATGTCAGCAGCAACATCCCAAAGCTGGCCTAACCTCTAAAACTGATCAGTAAAGGTAGCGAACTGTCGAGTTACAAGTCAGGTTTCATCATTGATTTCACCATACCCCCAGGTTATATGTATTCAAGTCAGGTATTAAATAATTTGGAGCTAATGCCAACACAGGATCTGGCAGGTACAACTTTGTCTGAATAGACAACAGGAAATGTCCGTAGGGACAACAGGTAAAGTTTGTTGGCATTAGTAACAAGATCAGGTAACAGGTAAAGCCATGGTATATCAGGTCAGGTCAAGTAATGTATATCGGTGTCATGTCATGTCAAGAGTTGCACGGTACCATGTCGTGTCAAGTAATAGGTGTAACAAGTCATGTCAGGGTGCACAAGATGTCAAGTGGGTGCTCATAATCAAACTAGCATAAGAATGGGTATACAAAACAAGCATGGGTACTAATAGAACAATAAACTGGAACATGTACTATGATATGCAAATAGGTACAGATTAAACTATATGGATGTACGGTTATCGATTAGAGTTAGGGTTATGGTTCCAACATTAAGTATCATACACTTAAATGAATATGGAATATTAAAATCACATTAACATGTATTAAATGACCTAGTGATGCAATTATATATAAAAATAGGTTAAATGGATGCAAACGGGTGTCCGATAGGGTAGAAACTATTAAAAGGTACTGTGAGCTATGCAAATAATTATTATGTGATATAAATATGGACGTGGGTACATGATATTGTAATCTAACATGCAGCAGGGTATATTTCAAGATCCAAATCTAAAATGATATATGGAACATCGATAAGGAAAAAATGGAATATGTGGCACTATATGTAATCTACAGGTTTACTATGCAATTAAATAGTCATAAAACCATATAGATAGCATGTAACAAGTTTTACTTGCCTTTATCGGATCATGATACGGGATACGCACGCCGCGTCCAATGTCGGCAAATGTTGCAACATCCACACGCGCATACGGGAAGGTCCAGGCACATTAAGAAGTTAACCACGCAAGTAGGGGACGTCCATAGGGTTGCTCGGATCATCGGCAGCGGCACGGCTTCGGCGATCACCGGAAAAGACAAGATCAAGAAAAGATAAAAGAAAGAAAAAGAAGAAGAAAAGGAGAAGAAGAAGATAGGTTGGGGTCCCTTGGGTTTGGTGCTTGTGTACATAGGCGAGGCCAGGGGACAGTTGACATGGGTCGGCAACGACAAGGGTCGGCGGCGAGGCATAGGGCTGCGGTTTCTTGATGTCGGGGTTCAGGCAGTGGTGTTTAGTTTGTGGGTGTCCTAGGTGATGAGGGAGAGAAAGTGGTGTCGAGATCATGGAGACGACGGCAAGGTTGGAACTCCGGCGAAGAGGGCAGTGAGGGTCGCGGCGCTCGGGGAGTTCTTGGTATCGAGGGTTTTGGAGTTGATGATGCGGTTGAGGAGAAGAGGAGGAGAGAAGAGGGAGGTGAGGAAGAAGAGGAGAAGGAGAAGGTGATGCAAATGAAGGTGGTGGCGACGGGTTGTCGACGGCGAGGGTCGGAGGTGATGGGTGCAGGGTTGCGTCGGCTTGGTTGTCGGGGATGGGTAGAGGAAGACGTGGAGGAGATGGAGGCGAGGGAGGTGAGGTGAGTGAACTCGTCGTCGGTGGTGGCGACGGCGAGGCGCGGCGAGAGTTAGGGTTAGGGTTCATGAGGCGAAGGCAGGAGAGAAAATTTAAAAGGAAGAAGAGAAAGAAAACTGTGAGGGGGGAGAGAGAGAGACGTGGATCTGTTAAATAAAATTTAGATTTAGGAAATATTATAAATACTTTTACAGAGAGAGAGAGTCGGGAGAGAGAGAGAGAGAAGAGAAAGTTAATAAATAATTATATATATATATATAACTAAACTGCTAGTATATAATGATTTAGTAATATATATTTTAGTTAAGAGAATAATAATATTTTATAAATATATAACGAATATAATATTAGTCCATTTTGAGAACTTGGCAAATACAAACTTACTCCAAAACATGTCCGGGTCGGGTCTAAAAATTCAGATTTAAAATACGAAAAATATATGCAACTTCCAAATTTCAAAATGAATGCTCAGTTAAAGAAAATGCATACCCCCAAGAACGGATGCCCGTACGTGCGCGTAGCCATCCAAACACGTCTGTTTCACTGAACGGGACGAGAACAAAATGTGCGGATGCTACCACGGAGTTAGGGATATCATGCAGGTTATGAAATGCAATTTTAAATTATTTTCTGTGACCTAAAATGTTATATGATAAAAGATGCGATACCAGGTAAAATGTCATCATGTACTAATCATGAAACGCACGTGTCCATGCAACAAGTCAAGGTAATATATAAATAAGAATCAAACAGGTTCAAGCAAGCGGGTCGGGTCGAATGCAAAGTAAAATGTAAAATACCATTCGCACCCAAACACGCTAAATCAAGAAAATACCATGGATAAATAAATACGGAAACTGGAATTAGTATAAATAAACTCGGGTGTTACATTATACCCAACTACAGAAGAATTTCGTCCTCGAAATTCCAAGAACAAGAAAGGATAAACAAACAAGAAATTTCAAGAATAGATGTGAAAACTTCTGTCGGATCTCATCTTCTCGTTCCCAAGTTGACTCTCCGTGTGAGCGATTACCCCAAGAAACAAGTACAAGAGGGATAACCTCGATCTTAAGACCCTTTTCCCTTCGATCCACAATCGACATCGGTCGTTCCTCAAAAGTCAAATCTTCACGTACGGTTAGCTCCGATTGATTCAACACATGTGTTTCATCTTGAATATACCTACGGAGTTGAGGTACGTAAAACACGTCATGAACATTCCCAAAGATTGCGGTAACGCCAAACGATACGTCACTTCTCCAACACGCTCCAAAATCTCAAAAGGTCCAACGAATCGAGGACTAAGCTTTCCTCGACTACCGAAATGGATCACCCCTCTAGTCGGTGATAACTTCAAGAATACCAATCACCAACGTCGAACTCTAGAGGTCTTCCAGATGTATCTGCCCAACTCTTCTGTCGGTCTTGTGTTGCTTTCATATGATTCCGGATAGTATTAACCTTCTCAACTGTCTGCACGATCAAATCCGGTCCCAACAATCTTCGTTCTCCAATATCGTCCCAATAAACAGTTGAACAACACTTGCGACCATATAAAGCTTCGAATGGAGCCATCTGAATAGTCGCCTGGAAACTGTTGTTGTACGAAAACTCCACCAAATGTAGATGATCCTCCCATGAACCTTTGAAGTCTAACATGCAAGCTCTCAATATGTCTTCAAGAGTTTGGATCGTTCTCTCCGACTAGTCATCTGTCTGAGGATGATAAGCTGTGCTAAACTTCAATCGAGTCCCCAAACTTTCCTGTAAGTTCCTCCAAAAGTGTGGAAAAAAAATGGTTGTCACGGTCGGTCACGATGCTCACCGGTATTCCGTGCAATCTTACTATCTCCTGTATGCACCGTTCTGCCAAAGCTTCCATTGATTGACCAACTCGAAATAGTATGAAATGAGCTGCCTTGGTCAATCGATCAACAATCACCCAAACTGCATTGTTGCCCTTTTAGACTCCGCGGTAAAGCCGTCACGAAATTCATGGTTATATGTTCCCACTTCCATTGAGGAATCAGAAGTGGTTGCAATAAACCAGCAACTCTTTGTTGTTCAGCCTTGACTTGCTGACACACCAAGCACTTGCCACAAAGCGGGCAATCTCCATTTTCATGCCTTCCCACCAGAAGTGATGTCGTAGATCACGGTACATCTTCGTGCCTCCTAGATGTACGAAATACGCGGAACTGTGTGCCTCCTTCATAACTTCTTCGTGAATATCTCCCTTTGGCACACACAAACGGCTACCATATCGCAACGAATCACCTTCATGAATCATTAAGTCCGTTCGAAGATCAGCTTCAACCTGTTCTCGAAACATTTGCAATCTTGGGTCCTGCAATTGCGCTGCTTTAATATTCTCGATCAACGACGACTGTACTTGCAACTGCATCAACTGTCCTAAAGAATGCGGTAGCACAACTTCCTAAATCGAATCTCCGAAAGTCTTCAATAAGTTCCTTCTGTGCAGTCAATATCTGAATTGCTGGCAACCGACTAAGCGCATCCGGCACAACACTAACTTTCCCCGGATGGTATTCAAGATCAAGATCGTAGTCAGCCAACAGCTCCAACCATCTATGCTGCCTCATATTAGGCTCCTTCTGTGTGAACACATACTCCAGGATTTTGTGATCGGTAAATACTTCGACCCATTTGCCCAATAAGTAGTGTCTCCAAATCTTCAAAGCGAAAATCACAGCTGCTAGCTCCAAGTCATGAGTTGGGTAATTATTCTCATGGGTCTTCAACTGTCTCGATGCGTAAGTTGTAACCTTCCCATGCTGCATCAAAACACATCCCAAACCTTTCTTAGGTGCGTCGCTGTGAATCACCAATCCTCCGGAATTGTCTGGCACGGTCAGAATAGGAGCGGTTATCAACTTTTGCTTCAGCGCCTCAAAAGCTGACGCACACCTATCCGTCCACACAAATGGTACTTCCTTGCGCGTAAGCTTGGTCAAAGGCTCAGCCAAACAAGAAAAATTCTCCACGAACCTTCTATAATACCCGGCAAGTCCAAGAAGCTTCTTATCTTCGCAACATTCTTCGGAATCGGCCAATCTCGAACTGCTGTAATCTTTCGGATCAACGGCGATTCCATCTCCAGCCACAACGTGCCCCAAAAACTTCACTTCTTCAAGCCAAAACTCGCACTTACACATCTTTGCATACAATTTCCTTGCCTCAATGTCTGCAGTGCAATCTTCAAGTGTTCTAGATGCTCTTCCTTGCTCCCTGAGTAGACCAGAATATCATCGATGAACACCACTATAAACTGGTCCAAGAACGGTGAAAGATTCGGTTCATCAAGTCCATAAATATTGCCGGCGTATTGGTTACTCCGAAGGGCATCACCAAATACTCGTAATGTTCATACCGAGTTCTGAACGCGATCTTGCAAATATCCTCTGACTTAACTCCGACCTGATGATATCCGGATCGCAAATCCAGCTTCGAGAATACCCTCGCGCCACTAAGCTGCTCAAATAATTCACCAATGCGAGGGATCGGGTACTTGTTCTTAATAGTCACCCGGTTTAATTTTCGATAATCGATGCATATCCTCATTGTGACATCATCTTCTTTACTAGAAGAACTGGAGCTCCCCGAGGTGAGTTACTGCTGCGAATCCAACCCTTCTCAAGTAATTCAGCAACCTGCTGCTTGACTTCTTCCAACTCTACTGGTGCCATTGGCTAATACGCCTTTGAGATTGGCGCTGCACCAGGAACAAGATCAATCACGAACTCCATATCTCGTTTTGCGGAAAACCCGAGATGTCCTCGAACACGTCCATGAAATCTCCAACAACAGCTGGCGCTTGTTCCTTAATAACTTCCATCGACTGAAGAACATTGTTTGTCGGTCTAGCCCTAAACTCGACTGGCCCGACAGAACCGCTTCCTCCAGCAAAACAAGCTCCGGATGTCCGGGAATATGGAGAATCACTTTCTTTTCCTTACAATCAATATGAGCGTGGAAAGTGCCGCGAAAATCCATTCCCAAGACAACAACAAACAAAGGGGTGCACCAGAATTGAATAATTTTAATGCGAGGAAAACATGAACAAGTAAGATACCGAAATGACTTCAACCGAAGTCAAGATACTGAAGAGGATTAAGTACGGTAAACATGATTCAAGCTGGCGATAAAACAAAAAGTGGTAAGCAATGAAACCGAGAGAAGCAAGGTAATATAACGACCATGAAACAAGGAAGTGAATCAAGACCAGGACTCCAAGTTACTTAAATAGAGTACCGCATTGTAACTATGCTGCAGTTCATGGGTACAATTACATAACTCCACTCAAGTCGTCCAAATCCTAGTATCAGAATCAAGGAACGGGAGAAACAATGGTGAACCAAAAAGGTTTCAAGCCGAGATGTAAAATTGTTTGTATAACGTCAAGACGAAGGATAAAAGAAAGATATGGTTCAAGAATCACGATAACAAGGTGGCAGGACATGTTCCTAATCACGAGTATTCTGATTCGTGTATTGGGTCCAATACCCAACTATAAAAGAATCAAACCCGATTAACCTATATCCTATGTCTCTGATACCAAAAGAACCATGTCACGCCCCGCTTCCCAGAGTACGCTAAGATAGGCACGTGACATAGCCAACCATGCTACCTGTGGATAGGAAAAATCCTTCCACAGTCACATTACGGCTGTAGAGATATCAAGAACAGGAAAGTAAACTAAACTATCTAGTACATGTCCATAAGCCAAAATAAATGAGTCAAGAAATAATATAATATGCGGAAGCAAAAGATCAAATAAACACCAGGAAAGTGAGACTGGATACCGACAGGATCCCCACTGCTCGGTCTAGTAGCGGCAGTACTCCTAATCAGCCTACGACAAAGGTAGAGGATCTGGGGCATGCAAAACCCAGACGTCAGCACGTCATAACATCAAGCAATAATATATAAACAGGGTAGCAAGACATGCAAGTATGATCATAAAAGGTAAAGCAGGTGTAATAGCAATATAAATCAGGGCAGTGGAAGGTAGTGTGCAGTGAGTAATCTAAACTGGTCTATTGGGTTAACTACTCTCAAGTCTTTGAAATCAATATGACGAATCATCGATGTAACTCAATAGTATCTCGTGCGTGCCCGGGATCACGGTGAAGATTCTCGGGCTGAAACCGAGACATGCCGCTAGGCACTAAAAAGAAAAGGGTAACGATGAATGATGTGCATGGCATCATCCCAAGGCTGGCCTAGCCTTTAAAAGGTAGTGGGTAACGATGGATGATGTCAGCAGCATCATCCCAAAGCTGGCCTATCCTCTAAAACTGATCGGTAATAGTAGCGAACTGTCGAGTTACAAGTCAGGTTTCATCATTGATTTCCCCATACCCCCAGGTTATATGTATTCAAGTCAGGTATTAAATAATCTGGAGCTAATGCCAACACAGGATCAGGCAGGTACAGGTTTGTCTGAATAGACAACAGGAAATGTCCGTAGGGACAACAGGTAAAGTTTGTTGGCATTAGTAACAAGATCAGGTAACAGGTAAAGCCATGGTACATCAGGTCAGGTCAAATAATGTATATCGGTGTCATGTCATGTCAAGAGTTGCACAGTACCATGTCGTGTCAAGTAATAGGTGTAACAAGTCATGTCAGGGTGCACAAGATGTCAAGTGGGTGCTCATAATCAAACTAGCATAAGCATGGGTATTCAAAACAAGCATGGATACTAATAGAACAATAAACTAGAACATGTAATATGATATGCAAATAGGTACAGATTAAACTATATGGATGTACGGTTATCGATTAGAGTTAGGGTTATGGTTCCAACATTAAGTATCATACACTTAAATGAATATGGAATATTAAAATCACATTAACATGTATTAAATGACCCAATGATGCAATTATATATAAAAATAGGTTAAATGGATGCAAACGGGTGTCTGATGGGGTAGAAACTATTAAAAGGTACTGTGAGCTATGCAGATAATTATTATGTGATTTAAATATGGATGTGGGTACATGATATTGTAATCTAACATGCAGCAGGGTATATTTCAAGATCCAAATCTAAAATGATATATGGAACATCGACAAGGAAAAAATGGAATATGTGGCACTATATGTAATCTACATGTTTACTATGCAATTAAATAGTCATAAAACCATATAGATAGCGTGTAGCAAGTTTTACTTGCCTTGATCGGATCACGATACGGGATACGCATGCCGCGTCCAATGTCAGCAAATGTTGCAACATCCACACGCGCACACGGAAAGGTCCAGGCACATCAAGAAGTTAACCACGTAAGTTGGGGACGTCCACAGGGTTGCTCGGATCATCGGCAGCGGCACCGTTTCGGCGATCACCGGAAAAGACAATATCAAGAAAAGATAATAGAAAGAAAAAGAAGAAGAAAAGGAGAAGAAGAAGATAGGTTGGGGTCCCTTGGGTTTGGTGCTTGTGTACATAGGCGAGGCCAGGGGACAGTCGACATGGGTCGGCAACGACAAGGGTCGGTGGTGAGGCATAGGGTTACGGTTTCTTGATGTCGGGGTTCAGGCAGTGGTGTTAGGTTTGTGGGTGTCCTAGGTGATGTGGGAGAGGAAGTGGTGACGAGGTCATGGAGACGACGGCAAGGTCGGAGCTCCGGCGAAGAGGGCAGTGAGGGTCGCGGTGCTCGGGGAGTTCTTGGTATCGGGGGTTTTGGAGTTGATGATGCGGTTGAGGAGGAGAGGAGGAGAGAAGAGGGAGGTGAGGAAGAAGAGGAGAAGGAGAAGGTGATGCAAATGGAGGTGGAGGCGACGGGGTTGTCGATGGCGAGGGTCGGAGGTGATAGGTGCAAGGTTGCGTCGGCTTGGTTGTCGGGGATGGGTGGAGGAAGATGTGGAGGAGATGGAGGCGAAGGAGGTGAGGTGAGTGAAGTCGTCGTCGGTGGTGGCGACGGCGGGGGGTGGCGAGAGTTAAGGTTAGTGTTCATGAGGCGAAGGAGGGGGAGAAAATTTAAAAGGAAGAAGAGAAAGAAAACTGTGAGGGCGAGAGAGAGACGTGGGTCTGTTAAATAAAATTTAGATTTAGGAAATATTATAAATACTTTTACAGAGAGAGAGAGCGTCAGGAGAGAAAGAGAGATTCTGGAGAGAGAGAGAGAAAAACGAAGAGAGAGCGAGAAGAGAAAGTTAATAAATAATATATATATATATATATATAACTAAACTGTTAGTATATAATGATTTAGCAATATATATTTTAGTTAAGAGAATAATAATATTTTATAAATATATAACGAATATAATATTAATCCGTTTTGAGAACTTGGCAAATACTAATTTACTCCAAAACATGTCCGGGTCGGGTCTAAAAATTCAGATTTAAAATACGAAAAATATATGCTACTTCCAAATTTCAAAATGAATGCTCAGTTAAAGAAAATGCATACCCCCAAGAACGGATGCACGTACGTGCGCGTGGCCATCCAAACACGTCTGTTTCACTGAACGGGACGAGAACAAGATGTGCGGATGCTACCACGGGGTTAGGGGTATCGTGCAGGTTATGAAATGCAATTTTAAATTATTTTCTGTGACCTAAAATGTTATATGATAAAAGATGTGATACCAGGTAAAATGCCAGCATGTACTAATCATGAGATGCACGTGTCCATGCAACAAGTCAAGGTAATATATAAATAAGAATCAAACAGGTTCAAGCAAGCGGGTCGGGTCGAATGCAAAGTAAATTGTAAAATACCATTCGCACCCAAACATGCTAAATCAAGAAAATACCATGGATAAGTAAATACGGAAACTGGAATTGGTATAAATGAACTCGGGTGTTACAAGAGTAACGGCTTAGTGGAGTAAAAATGACTTACTTGAACCGTCTGAAGAAGGGGTTTATATAGCAGTGGCAGCAGGCAAGCCAGGCGCGAGAATCACGCCGGCCGTTTCGCTCCCGGCGTCACGCCCGCGTGATGAGCGGGACCTCCCATTAATGGCAAGACAGGTTCGTTAATGGGGGATCGTGGTGGCGTGGAACGTGGGATGTGGCCGTCGGAGATCTCGCACATGGCGAGATTCGCAGGATGGCGATTACGCCTGCAAGCGGTGCTGTTGGTCGGTCGATGCGACCGAGAAGATGACCTCGGATGGAGAGCTCGCGGACGAGCGGGAGAGCCGAGGTATCTTGGTTCTGCTCGAGCCCGGAGGTGAGCTGAGAGGGCCGAGGAGGCTCAGGCCTGTGATAGCTCGGAGACGAGCTGTGAGGCCGAGGAGGCCAATTGTGCTGGGAGCTCGGAGGAGATCCAGCGTTTGCTTGTAGGATGGGCACAGGAGTGGTCTGGTCGGCCACTGTAGGTTCTTTCCTGTGAGCCCTGAGACACGTCATCTGCCACGTGTCCTGATCTGGGAGATCACCGATATCGAGCATCATCAATCCCCCTCTTTAGTTTCATGTTTGCAATTTGTTAGTGGATGATGATCATGGCATTAGGTTTACATTGTAATCTTTTTGTTATCCCCCCCCCCCCTTCCGGTTTGCTAGTGTAGCGACTGGAGCACTGGTTCCTAACAAACACTTAACCTAATCACCCTCATCAATTAACCCTAACACCTAACCCGAAACCTAACTCTAACCCTAACACTAGCTCTATCCTTAAGCCCTAACATCTTCATAAACCTAACACTAACTCCTAACCGGCCGAACACCCTCATCACTTTTCAACGAACAACAACAACAAAAGAACAATAGCAGCAGCAGCAGCAATTAACCTCCCCAATTTAAATCCCCAAATTAAACAATTTTAAAAATAGGTGGGAAACTGTACCTGAATCGGTCGCGAGAGGAGGCGGCAACGAGCTATGACCAAGCAATGAACGGTCACGACCTCGCGACGAGCGAAGGAGGAGGGTTTGAGGGCGAGGAGGAGGGTTCGAAGTCGGCGAAGGAGGAGGGCTCGAGGGCAAAGGTTGGGGAAGGGGGAGGGTTCGAGGACGACGGCGAAGGAGGAGGAAGGGAGAGGGTTCGATGGAGGGGGAAATTTTTTTGGGGGATGATTGGACGTAGGGGGAAAGGGAGAGGGGATTTACTGTTTTTTTTTTTTTAAACCTCCTATTTTATCTCTACCGTATCCACAGTATAGGTTTCTCTTACGGCACCATAGAGGCAATTACAAAAGATGTATTTTTATGTATAAATTTCAATACGGTTACTACCGTAGGGGCCCTGTTTGTCCCTACGGATTTTCCTATACATAAGGACAAGCCATCTTTGTACTAGTGTAAGACATGTAAAAAAGAGTATAAATATGTAATAAATCAAATGGCATGTGTCATGTGGATAATATAGAAACACATGGTGATAATATAGCGGGAGCTTTTATGGATTGATGTCTATCTGATAGCTTCAATCTTCCAAGCCAAGTGCCTGCCTTATAATCTAGACTTTCCTATAGACGATTTTTGAATAAAATGCAAGCAAGAAGATCAACGTTGACAACTTCTTACTTTGATTTTGGCTCTATTTAGATCAATTAATTGATTAGACAAGACAACAAGCAAAGATATATACTATGAAGAAGAGCCAGGGGTTCATGTGTAAAAGAACAAGTCTATGTTCAATGTGAGTGATGATGAATGAAGAGCAGGAATTTACTCCTTTTTGCCTTTAGAATTCAATCTCTTGCTCTCTCTCCTCTCTCTCTCTCCTCTGCAGAAATTCTCAAACGAGCAATGCTTTACCTATGGGCTTGAAATCCTACCATAATCCATCCAAAAGATAAAATATGGGACCCACGACTTCTAGATACCGGTGGCAAATAAATGGGTCCTTGGTTTTTTTGGCTTGGATGGATGTTGGTAGATTTCAAATGCCGTGGGTTAAGTATTTTTATTCTCATCCCACCGGGTGTCAGCTCACTGGGAAAAAGAAATACACGTGTAAGGTTCTGGTTGGTGGAGAAGTGGCTTGATGCAGATCTCTTCAGGTACTTTAGTGCCCTGAAACTGAGATGTGCATTTAAAGTGAAAGGTGAAGAAATATAGATGAAGGTTGATTTTAGAAACAAGAAAAAGTTAACAGAGATATCGATTCAAGTTGGCTTTTTACTGTCCCCGTGCCATGCACGGGCTCCGGAAGTTGCCCGAAAAATATGCTATCGCGATGACGCAAGTAAATTTTATTGCAAACAAAATTTTCAAGCTCAACCTAAATTTTCAGGAAACAATTTAGAAAGTTTCTTCATTTTCTCTCAAAATAATTCCATTAAAGTATTTGTCATACACATTTTTACATATCGAAAATTCCCGACATCATCACTGATTGTGTCACGCCTAAAATGTACTTATATAAATTTCGGAAATTCCTTTGCGTGACACGGCCGCAGTTGCTAACCTTAGAAATTGCTAAGCTTATAATCCATAAATATTCATCCACAATATATTCCCGAATTAAAAACCATTAACAAAGATCTTCTATAAAATTCAAGCTCTTAAAATAAAACTTAAAATTAAATGATAACAAAACTCCAAATTACATAATCTTATTCCAAACTTCAAGTTCACTAGAAAGGACATAATCTCTAGTATAACATTGTTATTTAAGCAAAAGTCCGTCTGGTCGTCAGAAATCCCATGCTTATCTATAAAATTGTTAAAATTGGGATGAGTAAACTACAGCTCACAGTAAGTGTAGACAACATACAATCTAACTCATGCAAGCAAGCGATTAAATAAAAAGATCGCTCATAAAATAATAAATGAGATCATGTCATAGAACATGTAAAATCGAGTGCACGATTTGTAATAAATCAAATGGCATGTGTCATATGAATAATATAGAAGACATAATGTCAAAGGAAGGAGGAAATACGAGGATGAGTTAAATATATTTATATGCACGGGGTACCACTTATGAACCAATGGTTGGAATGTCACGTACGCATCCGCTACCGGTCTGACCAATAACGGCCTGCCTATAATGGCAAAAACCCTGCGGCCTATAACGACGGCCTACAACGGCGCATCCACAGGACGCTGGCACAACTAAACTCTTACTCACGTGCACACTATAAACTAGTTAACTCAAGTGTACATCTAAAAAACGGTTTTGTTAATAAGGGAAGTAATAATAAGAGCAAATGTCAATTCAAATGTTTCACAAGTCACGTGAAAACACATAACCATCATATAATCGGTTCTAAAATGTCAAATGATATTATGATCAAAACTTCAAAAATAAATAATATATTCAAGATTTTGAAACGATAACAAATAATCGAGTTGAGAATTTAAGAGGAATACCATGAATTAGAATATATGCGTCTAAAACTTACCTGAATTGTCCAAACCCACCAAAATTGAATGTACCAAATTATCGACTCCCTATATAAAAATTCACCACTACAATCAATGTAACTCATCCAATATCGTTTTTAATTAAATTCTATGTCAAACTTTTCTATGAATATTTATATTTTTTAATATTATTTTTGGGTAATATTCTATTTTTTTTCATAATTAAATAAGACGAGAGAGTGCTAGTAGGAATTACATGTAATTTTAGGGTCCGAAATGCAATTTTATATTTAATAATAAAGTTGTTGAGAATTATGTTTTGAGGAATAAAAGTAAAATATAAATTTTTTTAGGGACCATGGAGTAATTTTTCAAGCTATTATTTTATTCCTAAAATATTCTGTGGGGCTAAAACAAGTTATCTCAAATTCTGAGGACCTATGATTAATATTTCAGATTATGGATTGTGTTGGAATCTTAGCAATAAGGGGTAAAATTGAAACATCAATATTATCAAGGACCTTTATAAAATTTTCCGAAATCTAAATAGTTTTGAAAATATTTTCTAAGGGTGATATAACAAAATTAAGATTTTGCATAGACTTAAAATAAAGTGTTCGATTCATAACAAATTAAAATAGATTGAGTTGGACTCAGGCCTTAGCATTAATAGGTAGGCTTGTAACAATATGGCTGGGATGAAATTTAAATAACTATTTTTAGACTAAAACAATACATTCATGGGTTGTGATGAATTTATTTAAATTTTGGCTCATGTGCATTTAATATCTGAGCTGAATTTAAAAGAGAAGATATGTTAAATGATAAATTAAATTGACAATATATATAATTATATTGGATCTTGATTTTTAAAAGAAAATTTTAATAAATTGGCAAATAAAAAAATATGAACCATCTAAAATATTAGGTCAAAGAAAAGGAATAAGTTTATAGATATATAATTGATATCACAGATATGCATATATTTAAGATGATTGTATATCTTATTATAACATTTATTATATTAATTTCACTATTTTTATATTTTGTTATAATTATAATATATCGTTATATATATGCGGAAACCAAGAATTTATACTTTTCTTCAAAGTTTATGTTATATGGCATATTCTAATCTAAGATAGAGGTATCAAGAAAATATAGAAAGATTAGACTTACCTGTAGGTTCCTAAATATAAACTGAAGGAAATTCTAAACCCAACAAGTCCCTTCTTTTTATCCTTCTTTTTTCCTGTACTCTATTATCTCTCTCTTAAAATAATTTAGTTTGGCAGAAAGAAATACTGAATGAAACCTTCTTATATTTGATTTTAAAGGGAAAAAATAGATTTTAACAAACCATAAACAAAATGATATAAATCACAGCAAAATCTGTTGAGATAATATTTCTAACTAAATCTATCCATAATAAAGTATATATCTATTTATTATATATATTATAATAAAAAAACTATTTTTAATTATCTATGCTTATAAATATTGTAAGAATAAACAAATTATTTCCAAACTTATCCAAACTAGCATATCTCATCATATTTATATACCTATGTTCCAAATCTTTTCACATTACAAAATATAATCAGTAGTCTCGATCAGAGATATACCCAAAGGCGATTAGGTAGGCAAGGATGTATTCACATTGGAGTGGGTAGAGTAAGATAATAGGGAAGACAGGAAAGGGGATATGGTTTAGCAAAAACAGTGTGTGCACCGGATCCACTAAAACATAGACGAATGGATGCAGGTCCGACGAGACGGTAGGGATGGTTCTTCTTATGCCAGCTCAGCTAAGCGAGCGTATTGTTATGCAATTAGGCAGAGGTCTTAACATGATATTTAAGTGGCAGTATCTACTCTTTCAACTGCACAATTGAAGAGAAGATAGGCTTGTTAGCTAGAAGAAGTTGTAGCTAGCTCATTTCAAGCGGCAAGGCTTGGCTACGATGGGTAACCTAATCCCTCTCAATAGGCGAGTAGCTCTCTTTCCCAATTCTAACTTGCTTCTCAGTACGAGGTTCTTTACTTCAATCGAGAAAGACAAACAAGAGTAACAAGACAAGCTTGCAAAGAAACCTATCTATTACATTCGGTCGGGGATTCACCCGTCACTTTACTTTACTCAGACAACGGGAATGGATACAGTGCAAACAAGTAATCCTGACTTTCTGACTAGTTTACTAAAAGAGAATTGGCTCAGGAAGCAAAACTGTAATACCCGGTTCTTTTTATACTAATATCTGTATTTCTTTTTAACTTATAAATTTTTATTTTATTTATAATTATTTATTTACTTTAAAACCCCATTAAACCCAAACCACCATATAATTCCCTCAGCCCATTTCTTTTATTCATTTTAATTATACCCAGCCCAAACAATAAAACCACCATATATATTCTCCTCATCACATTTTCTTTTTCCAAATAAAAACCCCGGCCTTTTCTCAGCCCAGCGCCCTCAACCCAGAGGGCTTGCCCTTTAATTTAAATCCCCGGCCCACTTCTTTCTTTTTCCCCAATTGATTTCCTTTTCTCTGCTCTGGCCCATTCTCCTCAGCCCACTCTCCCTCTTCACCCGACCCGCTCACCCTAACCCGACCCGCTTCGTCCTTCATCTTCCCCAACGGCTCTCTCCTCTTTTCCCGCTCCAGCTCGAATCTGCCCGTTGCGCCCACGTCGCCGCTCGCCAAGCGCCGTGCCCCGCTCCTCGCGCCCACGACGCGCGCGTTTCCCCTACGACCCGCTCCCCCAATGGCTACCTCCTTTCCCGCTCTTTACTGCGCCACCACTCACTTCGCCGCACCCCCCACGCCTTGCCGTTACCCCGACTCGCGCACCCCCACGACCCGATCCACTCGACCTCCTCCCTTCGTCTTCCCTTACTCCTCCCCTTATTCCTCACTCTCTCAAACCTCCTCCTCTCTCTCGAACCCGCGCCCACGCCCGCGTGTCGCGCTCACCGCCGTCCCCTCACCATCGCTCGCCTCCACCCTCGTCACTCATCTCCCTCTCTTCTTCTCCCGCTCGCGCGCGCTGCAGACCCCCTCAACCGCCGGCGCCCCCTCTTCTTTCCCGATCACCGAACCACCATCACCTTCAACCCATCTTGCCGAGCTCAACTCCGGCCGACGAGCCACTTCTTCACCCTCGTCCTCAGCCCTCGTCGCACCCCACTGCTAAATTCGTTACCACTATCGCCTCACCGACGAGGCCACCATAGCCATCTCGCTGCAACTCCTCTCTCTCCCTCCCTCTGCAACTTCCCTCTCTCTCACTCTCTCTGTTTCCCTCTCTCTCTCTCTCTCTGTCTAACTCTCTCTCTATGCCTAACTCTCTCTCTCTCTCTAAATCCTTCTCTCTCCCTCTTCTACAACACCTAGCCGTCACCTGTGGCCTCTGCGCTATCGGCCATCGCCTGAGCTCATTGTCGCCGTCCACAGCAGCCCGTCTCCATCTCCGAGCCAAGCTCCACGGTACCGATCCCTGCGACGCAAGCCCAAGCCTAGCCGAGCCCCCGTCATGTTGTTGCTGCGCCGCACCGTATCGTGATCGCACCCGCGCAGTTGTGTCGCCGTGCTCGTGCGATCCATCGCCCGTGTCGTCGTTTCTATTGGGAATCATCGATTCATCGTCAGGCAAGTATTTTTACTTGCTTACATGCTAATCTACTCGTGTTACAAATTCAAAAGTATAAGTTATGAATTTACAATTCCCGATAAAATTAAACGACATATCTGTTCGATGCATGATCCCAATGAAAATACTCACCTAATTTGACGGAACTGGATTGTTTATGTTGGCCTATGTTGTGATGAATACTATGTACAAATTTCACTGGATAATACGACTGTTAATGACTAAAACGATTACCCCCCAAATATACCTCTAAAACTGGAACTTCCCCGTTTCTGAAAACCGTTAAAATTACCATAAATTATGTACATACTGGAATGATGCGTTCGAGGGCTTAAATCGAATCCGACTCGACAAACTATAATCCTATGCAAGTTTCTAATAATTTCTGTACTTAAATTGCGACAATATTTGGATCGGAGTGCGACTCTGGACTGCAGTCCAGAGCGACCCTGGTTACTGTTTACTGTTCCATAATGCGTGCCACCTTGTTTCCCGAACTCGTATGTTGCAGAACTCTGCAGTTTAGTAAAGGTGAATCTGTTAGCTAGATAACACAAGTAGTTTCATTCTGTTTCATCGTCGTTTGCTATTTAATTTGTAAATTAAAAAATGGGGACGTATAACAGTCCCAACAGAATCAGAATTGACATACTAGTATTGAACAGTGTATAACTCCTGACATACAGACGCGATTGAGAATCCGTCTATTGCGTTGAAAACCTTACTGAAAACCCCAGATTTCATTCAACTGTAGTATCGCTAAAATCTGATCCCAACTAGGATTAAAATGCGTTGCGAAACAGACCTCCGATTCTGAAACCGGATTTCCAGCCGTGAACGCTTAAAATGAAATGGCCACATCTAGTGATCCTGAAACCCGATTGACGTGAAACTAAATTCGCAGGATAGATAATCAAACATACTATTTAATCCCCGTTCATCGTTTCGCTAAACTGTACACGTATGATCTATGATAAATTTTGCAAGTGGTAGAATACTGATTTATGACATCTTAATCATGCTTTACTTACTGTTTCCTCATCATATCATACATATGTCACTGCATTGATAACCTAGTGATCATGTGCATTACCCAGTGTTAGGTATTAGTGATGATTGTGGAAAGTACGTTAGTGTTCGTGCATGAATGAATAAGTGAAAGTGACATGTACTTGTACACAATCAGTGAAGCATATTATTCTATTGCATTGTCGACGTCTGTGGGACGCGTGTACGTGTGACTATAAGCGGTATGACACACTTATGGAAGCTCTTGCATGGGTGTCACAGATAAGGCACCAAGCACTGCCATTTATCTTGGGTATTAGTCGAGACATGCTTGATGGAGATCCTGTCTCCAGTTCTCGCGCAGACTTGTCACAGACCGACTGGTATTTGAGGTTATGGTTAGCGTTTGATGTAGACCACGGGGTGTGGGGTAGTTTGAGTGTGAGTTCAACAGAATCTCGGGAGTCCCATGCCGGCTTATATATATGGAGATATATGGAGATTTACAGGGTACATGATTATTACCGTGAGTTACATTTTGGGCCAGTGGTCCCTTGCCCTTGGGTCCTACCCTTGGGTGGAGGACACTCGCGAGTGGTTGACTCTCACACTTGGACTTACGATAGGCTCAGTGACCTGTACAGTGAGACTTAGAGACTGATAGGGATAGTGACATTGACATGCATTACCTATTGTATTGACACATCCGACATACTATATTATTGCTTTACTATTCTCCTGATCTATTAAACATTGCATTGATTACTCCATGTTCATATCTGTCTTGGTTTACTGTTATATATCCATTATTACTGTTCGAGTTGCCACTTGCATCTTTATATATATATATTGCTATCGTGTCGCTCTGACGACCTGAATATGCATGCTCAGAGTGAGGAGTGGATCTAGCCTGGACCAGGACTAGACGTACATCGCGGACATCTTGATCAGCTATCCAGAGTTATACTCTTTTTACCTCCATCAGGTCAGTTTCTTGTATTTGATTTGTTTCAGTTACTGCATTTCTCATTACCTGCGCATTCTTTACTGATTACCACGTAAAGCTAGAAGCCGAAGTGTGACTACAGCAGGACATTTCCTTGACCGTAGGAGCATGGCTGGCCTTGTCAACCCCTCGTATTCCGTATTTTGGGAAGCGGGGCGTGACAAAAACCAACCAGAGTAAGGCCCAGCAAAAGACTAAACAGCAAGGCCAATCGCATATGAGAGAGGTTAAGCGCATCATCAAGGGAAAACGGTCTGAGATGACCGACTCGAAGAGTTGTGTCCACTAAGTCCTTCGGTCTAGGGAGCAACATAGTAAGAGTAGAGCATTATAGATAGATGATTCGGGGGAGAGGTCTTTTTCAGCTGGTGCGCAGGATAGAAGCGCACTTCCATTTTCCCTTTACTAGTAAGTAGGGGGTCTCCCATGGTTCCTATATTGCCACATTTCCTAGTTTTTTTTTTAGTGTTTCGATCAGAAGCGATAGCTTCTTTTCACACAGGATTCCATGGATAATTGTTTCATTC
Source organism: Agapanthus africanus (assembly GCA_030015575.1). NCBI lineage: Eukaryota > Viridiplantae > Streptophyta > Magnoliopsida > Asparagales > Amaryllidaceae > Agapanthus > Agapanthus africanus. The sequence goes on along the minus strand of CM057339.1, from coordinate 192,357,286 downwards.
TACATTGTAACGACCCTAAATTCCATGTACCATCCCTTTTGTTTTTGTCACGCCCCGCTTCCCAAAATACGGAATACAAGGGTTATTAGGCCAGCCATGCTCCTACGATCAAGCAATAATCCTGTTGTAGTCACATTTCGGATTCTAGCAGTACATGGTAAGCAGTAAACATAGCATAAGTAATGAGAATCACAATCACTAAATCTATCACATTTAAATGAATCAAAGTGCAACGGATACAAGTCTGTAACATCAAAGGAAACAACTAACCAGATAGTGATAAAGGAAATGATAGCGCTGGCATCGATGGTCTAGATCTATGAAATATCCTTGAAGTAGGGTAGGTCCTGATCTAGGCTAAGTCCACTTCTCACTCTGAGCATGCACACTCAGGTCGTCAGGACGATGAAATATTATAATATAACGATACATAGTATGTTATAGAAATAATAAGTATGAACTTGAAATCATAAAGCGGCAACACGAAGGCATGAAACAATACGAACATGTGGAAGTATCGCATATGTGTCAGGGCAAAGTACCATGAGTCTAGCAATTCTATTCTATTGTGTTTGTTTGTAGTTCAATAATGAAAGTATGCATCTATACATGAAACAATACGAACATGTGGAAGTATCCCCCTCCTTTTCTCTTCCTTTCTTTCTTTTTCTCTTCATATCATGGGTACCCCACCTCGCAAAACTCTTGCTGAATTTTGGTACCCACAACCAGACATTACTTCTTACGGTTCTTGCTTTGGCCGAACGTCGAACGATCCATCCATGCCAAAAATTTCTTTGAAAGATCGGATAGACGCGTCTAGGACAAACAATTGGACTCCGCAATCCACCTTGTATCAACCATTTCAACCTTCACCTCCTTCTTACGTTGATACTCATTTTTCAAGTCCAGTTGTAACTCCGAAACCCATGTTTATCGCTGAACATATTGAACAATCCCGAAGCCGATCTTTCACTCCTTTCACCACTGCCAATTCTTTTGATCAACAATTCCAATCACCTTCATATCCAAATGTTGATCCTTCTCCTGTCCAACCATTCAATTCCTACCAATCCTACCCGACTTTTGCACCTTCCCTGGACATTGCTTCTGAACCGTCATTTGGGAGTTTCCAGTATCCAAACAACTTTGAATCTTTTACTGAAAACCCTTCACAACCTATGTCTAGTCTGGAGCAGTCGTTGGAAGACTTTAGGGTAGCGTCATACCAACAGATGATGGATTTGAATGCGTCCATGGCCGCCCTCATACAACCTAGTGACCCGGTAGCTAGTTTCCAACTAGCTCCAAATTTTCCAATGTATAAAGAGGCGGTAGGACAGGCTGAGAATTTGAGTGGAGAGAATGAGCTGTACACCCTTCCAAATCAAACCTACCCATTGCAAACTGAATTCCACAACTCCGGTTTTGAATGTCTATCTAGTATTCCAAACGATTCACCGATTGAAGATAGAAGAATTAATGAGTTGTGCGACTTTGTAGTGTTTGATTTACCCGATTGTGAAAAGTCCCTTTTGAGTGAAACCACACCCAATCCTTTTGACCTCTACATCTCCACTCTAGAACCTGAATTGATTGATATCCATGCTCTTGATGAGGTGTCTGAGAAAATTGATTTTCTCTATATTGAGGCTATCGACGCTGGGGATATTTTGGATGATGAACCCGCAGATTTGGCTGAGTTTTTCTCTCCAATTCATCATCCCGAGTCATTAAATGTTTTTCCCGAACCCCATATGCGTCTAGATTTTGATGAAATTTGCATGGATAAGATGAATTTTGAGGAGACTATTGAGGATAGTACTGAGGATGAACCAGTTTTAATTGATGAGTCGGATTTTCCAATTCATCATGTTCCTTTCATTGACTGTGTACACCCTCCTGAACCTTAAACCGATGACCTTCCTCAATCACTCCCCTCCATCCTTTCCATCGTTCCGACCATGCAAGAAACCGTATTACTTTCATTTCATATGTCTATGTTCCCCTCCGAACGGCGGCCGAGACGCGTGGGGCGTCTAAGCCTGGGGTTCGGGGCAGATGCTAATTGGTGCTATCCGTCCACCTCTCCGAAGATGCCAAGTTGATTTATGGCACCGTGCATCGGAGGTTTAGACGGATGCGATCGATGTAGCAGACTTCGTCAGATTCCTCCTCGTTTGAGGGGTTTTTGATTGTGGGGACGCTCTTCCCTGCAGGCGCAAGCCCCTGCAGTTAATTACGCTACCGCATCGCGGTAACAACTTTCTCCTTCTCCAGATGGTCACTTCGTGTCGTGTGTGTGTTTATTTTATGTTTTGTTGCCCGTGGATTGTTTACGGAGACCGAGTTATGTCGTCGCCCGTAGGGCGTGGACTAGTCCAAATCCGTGTTATCTTAGATTTGGGTTTGGGGGTTTTGTTTGAGGATACGTTAGCCATACTTGAGGCTAAGATCAACTCAAACGTTTGTTAAGGATACGTTAGCCTAGTTTGAGACTAAGATCACTTAACGGGATCGTTTAGATCCGACAAAGGAGCGTTTGGGCTCCATTGTTCCAGTTTAGGGACATAGTGGTCCATCGTATGTATGGCCGTCGGGACCCGTCACCTCTCTGACGACGTTGAAGGATTACAGCGACAGATGTCAGAGGAGTTCAGAGATGTACCCTTGAACCAGCGTTAATTGGGGGGATTCATAGCCCAGTCTGTTTGAAGGTTTAAGGATACGTTAGCCATCTTTGAGGCTAAGATCAACTCAAACGGAATCGTTTAGATCCGACAAAAGAGCATGCGGGGCTCTATTGTTCCAATTTAGGGACGTGGCGTTCCATGGGTAGTTTAAGGACATTACGTTCCATGGGTAGTTTAAGAACATTGCGGTCCATGGGTAGTTTAAGGACATTGCGGTCCATCGTTAGTTTTAAGACATCTCGGTCAAGGTTAAGGACGTCGTAGTCCGTGGGTTTAAGGACCCCACAGTCCATTGTTAGTTTTAAGACGTCTCGGTCAAGGTTAAGGACGTCGTAGTCCATGGGTTTAAGGACCCCACAGTCCATTGTTAGTTTTAAGACATCTCGGTCAAGGTTAAGGACGTCGTAGTCCATGGGTTTAAGGACCCCACAGTCCATTGTTAGTTTTAAGACATCTCGGTCAAGGTTAAGGACGTCGTAGTCCATGGGTTTAAGGACCCCACAGTCCATATCAATGTGTGGTCATCGGGACCCGTCACCTCTTTGAAGACATTGAGGGATTACAATGCCAAGTATCAAAGGAGTGAAGAGATGTACCCTGGAACCGGAGTGGATTAAATAGTCCTTGGCCCAATTTGGGATCAAGACCAATTATGAGCCCATTAGCCCAGTTAATTACGAATTGAGGACTTATGGCCATCTTGGGCTAAGTCCAATCAGGAGAGGCTTTGCCTCTATCCATTTAGCCAATTGGACCAATGTCTAGTGTTAAACACTAAAGACCAACCAGTGTTGAACACTGGGAATGAGATTGACAGGTTAGTGTTTAACACTAAAAGATAATTGGTGTTAAACACCAGCAACAAGGCTTTCAAATTAGTGTTAAACACTAAAACAGATCAGTGTCAAACACTGGCAACAGAGGTCTCAAATTAGTGTTAAACACTAAGGTAGTCAGTGTTGAACACTGCAAATAAAGTTTTTTGATTAGTGTTGAACACTAAGGCCCAACAGTGTTTTAACACTGGATTCGGGAGTTCCAATTTAGTGTTAAACACTAAGGCAAGAGGGGTCACGTGGCAATACGTGAGAGCGCCCTCCCTTCATTTATTCTGCTGAGATTATCGCATCTTTCAGAGCATCACGTGCCATCACGTGACGGGCATTCAAATGCTTGTGTGTTAAAGCTTCTGTCAAGAGTCACGTGGGTTACGTGGGGCACTGCCTCAAAGGGGCTTTCTGTAGATCTTTTGGGGGGGTCACGTGGTGACACGTGACCCTGCCTCTATATATGTTGTTTAGAGGATCTGTTAATCTTTTTTCAGGAATTAAATTCCTTGAGCTTTAAATTTCAGAGGAATTAAATTCCTACTTCCTTTTGAAGACTTATATCCTGGAATAGAGTTGAACTCTGAATTTTCTGTAGGAATTAAATTCCTCATATATGTGAAGAACTGAATAGGGTTAAACCCTAATAAAAGCTTTTAAGGAATTGAACTCCCATTCTCTGTTAAATTATGATTAAGGGAATTAAATTCCCACTGTTTCAACAGAACTAGGTTCTTAATTAGGGTTAAACCCTGTTTCTCTTTGTTCTGAAGGAATTAAATTCCCATGACACAGGGTCAAGCCCTAATTTTATTTTAAAGGAATTAAATTCCTATAGTTCTGTGAGAATTAAATTCTCGTGCTTCCGTTCCCTCTCTATGTTTTGGATCTGCATGGCAGGATCTCGACCCATTGAGAATTAAATTCTCAACTTCAAGGGGAGATGTGCACTTTGCAGATCCTCTATCAAAGAGAGAAGAAATATGTTCTTCTGTTTTATATATCAAAGTTAAACTCTGTTGAGAATTAAATTCTCTTTTCTTTCAAGGAGCTTTCCCTTTCTTACCTAGGGTTTTCTTTTGCAGAAGATCCAAATTCCTCAAAGTATCAAAGCTCTCTCCCTTTTCTTTTTCTCTCTGCGTATATATCTTTTTTGTATGTCTATTGGCTCCTATTTATAGGAGAAGCAGCCGAATCAATTAGTTTTTGACGAATCTTCATTGAGAGATTTGATTTGCATCCATCATTCGTTTTGGACCTTTGGATTATTAGGTGAATTTTATTCACCATTGGATTTCAAATCCAGGGATTCTCCTTTGTTATTTCGGTTAGATTTAAAGGGGAAATCTTTCCAAACCCGAGATTTTCCCATAGATAGATGATATTTAATCACCTCTGAATCTTCAATTCGATTGGTGCCAGATAATTGCTTTCCTTTGGAAAGATTTGAATCTCTTTCAGAATTTAATTCTGTTAACAAAACGGGCTTTGAAAGCCGGTCACGTGTGACCACGTGACCCATGGCCACGTGAGGGCACGTGACCCCCTTGGAACGAGCCTTCCTCTTTCTTTTTGCGCTCTGTCTTCTGGTTGCTGCTTAACCGTCACGTGCCACCACGTGACCCCTGGTCACGTGTGAGCACGTGACCCTTGTCTGGACTCTTTTTCTTGATTTAACTGGAGAACAAGTCTGCTGCTTTTAAATGTCACGTGCCAACACGTGACCCCTGGTCACGTGGGAGCACGTGACTCTTTCTGAAGCCCTTTTCTTCGATGTAGTTGGGAAACTGAACTTACCTTGCCGATACTTTTAGATGTCACGTGCCAACACGTGACTGCTGGTCACGTGTAAGCATGTGACCCTCTTCTGAAGCTTTTTCCATAAGCTTTTCTGATTTTAAATCAGGAAACAAATGCCCCCACAGCGTTGTTCTCACGTGTCTGCACGTGAGTGCAACGCAGTCACCTCTTGTGACCGTTGGATTCCTCTAGGGATCTGGGGAGATGAAACGTTTCCATTGCCTTCTATAAATACCTCTGTCTCTTCATAGGAGCCTTCACTTTGCTCATCTTCTTCTTCTGAGAACTTTTTCCTTGAGAATTTAATTCTCGCTTCCAGAGCTTAGTTCTCTGTCTTGAAACAATCTTCAGAGTTTAACTCTGTTCGAAAAGAATTCTTTTCCTCAGGTAATGTTCTTGGACAAACGATTGACCTTCACATTCCTCTGGATTTTAAATCCAAAACAAGGGTTTTTACCCTTTTTTCTTCATGTTTTTCCATAAGAACATGAAGCCGCTTAACCTTCAAACTGTAGATCTCTTAAGGTTTAGATGATCTTTGGGGAGATGATGATGGCGTTTCAACTCCATGGAATTTAATTCCACCCAAAAATGTTTCTGGGAATTTAATTCCCTTTTCTTAATAAGGAATTTAATTCCAATGAAGGACTTTATTTCTTCACGCGGAGGCTTCCTGGGGTCTCTTGGCCCGAGGTTGTTCTTCTGCAATTAATGAAATGGGGGTTTTGTAATGATGTCTTCTGTGGGAATTTAATTCCTTTGATCTTGTTGGATTCATTGTAGAGCCCGAGACAGATCCTGTTGGGGGGAATGTGCATGGTCATCATTCTTTATTAAATGAGGATATTCCCTTTGTTTTATTGTAACTATTTGGTCTCATTATTAATGAGCCGTCATCCGGATTCTGTGGGGCCCATATGTTTTGTGGCCATTGGTCCCAGAAAACTCTGCTATTGCTTTCTTTAACAAGTCTTCATGTTCATGCATGAATATATATTGCTGAGTTTTCTTTTAACGGTCTTCCTTTATTGGATTTCAGGTGCGATGGCTTCTATTCCACGCTTTCCCTTTTCTCGCTCGGAGGCTGCTTTTCCTCAGTCACCATCTGATGAGGAAGCGATGGCGATGATTCGGGCCCATGACCCGAACTGCACCAACCTTCTTCAATAGGGATCTTGGTACAGTCAGATTATTCAGGGTCGCCGGAGTTTTCTTTGGGCGGTGCCGACGGAGCCCACTTTCCCATTTTTACCGATGGATCCTCCGAGGACAGTCTTTGCTGTGGAAATGCCCAACTGGACTCCAACGGGGAGGCTCGAGCCTTCGACGACCGGTATTCCGAACCATCCGATCCTGGCCATAGACATCTTGGGGCGGCGTATCTGCCAGGGTGAGGCCCACTCGTGGGGGCAAATTTATAAGATAGGGCTCACTCCCCGGCATCCCACGGGCTACCTTCTCTGGGCTCGCTACATCCTTTCTGCCCATCGTGCGCAGTTGCAGAAAGTCGGGCTTTATCAGGCCATATACGCGTCACTATTCCATTATAAGTCCCCGCATGTCTGGTGGGTTAAGGCGTTTTTAAACCAATGGAATCTTCCTACCAACACTTTCATCCTAGGAGATCGCGAGGTTTCGATCTCCCTAGCAGAATTCTATGATATTTCGGGGTTGCCAATCAGGGGTAGTTTGTATGAGGAATTGTTGCCTCCTGACGAGTACGTTTTTGAACCCGAGCCCACCCCGGTTGACGGCCTGTCTGCTGAGAATGCTGTTCGCCACAAGCGCCCCAGTTTAATCAAGGCGCTAGGCATCTTCAACCGATTATTCACCGAGTCCGAGGAGCAGGGTGTTACTTTCAAGAGCTTCATTGCTCGTTTCCTTCGTGAGGACGCCTTATCGAAGACAGCCCCAAAGTTTGCCAACATTGGGGACCCCTTTGGGTTCGGTCCGAAGAGGTTGCCGACCAACGAATCAGATTTACCTCAGTACTACATCCCTATTATATCGCCGATATCTTTTGAATCTATTGCTGTCCCAGGCATGGACGAGGAGACGTTCTTTGTGGGGTTTGTTAGTGTTTGGCTTAGTTGGTTCGTTATCCCCATACATCGCCGCTTCATGAGAGCCTCGGTCATCTACCCGGCTCATCGTATTGCTGAGGGGACACGGTTGGCCATCGGCATCCCGGCCTTGGCGCACCTCTATAATGGATTGGGCACCGCAGCTAATACCTCTACGCCTGGCGTGGATGTAGTGAACTTTTCGCTTCATTATTTCACGTCCTGGGTCGAAATGCATGTGCTGGGGTCTTTCGCTATGCATCAGAGGCCTGCCTTTTACGACGTCTATCCCTTCCCGCGACTTATGCGACTAGTGGGTGCTTCTGCTGCCGACCCGACTCAATTCGGGGCTATTCGGGTGCTGATTTCTCCTCATGCCACCGCTGGCGGGTTGGTTTTTAATGATCGGGTCTTGTCTACTCCTTCGGGTCCCGTTCAACAACTCTGGGACCAGTCGAAAGACAACGCACCTTCTTTGAAGCCCCGGGAGGCCGCGCATTTGTATACAATTAGACCGGGCTACTTGGTGTTTTGCCAGGACAGTGCAGCTCTTTTTATGCGGTACAATCCGCATCGATTCGCTCGGCAGCTTGGATACGACCAGGGCGTTCCTTTCGAGGCTTTTATAGTTGCCCCGATCCCTTCGCTCGATGATGTTCGCGATGCCGCTCATCATTTCATGAGGCTGAACACCGGCTCTCATTTCATGGTCCCTGAAGCCGAGTACATGCCCCGATGTGTAGGTGCATTTACGGGCTGGTATCTTCATCGGATCAGCCCAATTATTGTTGAAGAAAGAAGGGTGCTTCTTGGTCACGACGCCCCTCCTCAAGTTTCGGGAGCTAAGCTACGACCGAGGGTTCCAGTGCGCTTCCCTTTGAGGGAGATTGGCACCGCGCTCATTCCGAGGGAGTCAGGGGTAGACCTTACTCCAACAGCTGGTATGCCCTTGGGTTCCCGATCGCGGGGTAAACGGGCCCCAGTAGTAGCACCCTTGCCGGTGGCGGCACCGCCCCCCGTGGCGTCGACAATGGCGATGTCATCCTCGGTTGTGGCACCGAGCGAGAGTAACAGGGATGAGGGCGCTGAGGGCGATGTGGGCTAGCGCCGCCCTAAGGCTTCGCGAGGGAGGAAGCGGTCATCCTCAGCGACCGGCTCTGGGTCTAAACGGCGGAGGAAAGCGGCTACCACCCCGCTTGATTCTGTGGTGGAGTCTGAGCCTATCCTGGAAGACGAACCATTGGCCTTGCAAGAGTCAGACGCTGGACTCCTCTTCCCGAGTTCGGCTGATGAGGAGGCTGCACAGTTGGCTGAGGCCATACGGCGTTCAAAAGACGCGTCCCATAACGCCAAGGTTCCGAAGAAGTCTTATCCCGCTGTAATTTTTTACGAAGACCCTTCGTGGATTCGGCGGTGATTTATCGGCCCTTTGGAGGAATGGGGGGAAAGGGCTTTGAAGCAGGCCGCTTCAGAAGACGCAGCTGATGCACTTTCTTTATGGACTGGCGGTCATGAGTCTACCCTTGAACCCCGGCGAGCTTACCTCTTTGAGAAGGAGAAGCGGCTTGAAGAAGCCATATTGAGGGCTTCTTTGCGTATAGGTACGTTGTGCTTCTTTTGTAGTCTTTCCGATTATTTATGCCCGTGCATATGTATCATTATTCTTATTTGAATCGTGCAGAACCTTCGACGCTGGGGGAGCTCCCTACTGGCCCATTAAAGCTAAAGCCCGCCGAAATTCTCAATGAAGTCTTGCTGGATGTGGAGGGGGCTGATGAGGCTGCTCCTCTCATGGTAGAACTTCCAGCGGCTGTTCTTGATCAGGGAGTGCTTGCCCCTTTGGGGGGGCTCCTTTGGAGGCCGCCGCCCCAATGACTCTTACTGAAGGCGGCCCAAAGGCTGGAAGCGAGGTAGTCGGGACGACTCTCCCTTTGTTGGAGCCTGAGGTCACGGCGGAGACCGTTGAAGCTGCTATCCCCCCGGCTCAGAATGGGAGGAGTGTTGAAGGTATTCCTCTGCGTTTTAATTTAGCAACCCCTTCATAGTCTGAACTCTTTTATCTTTCCCAGAATTGCGCGGTTTGGCGGCCACGATCGTGGATCTGTCGCCTCGAGAGTCATTTCAGCGTTTATTGGAGATGGCAGCTCCGCAGGCGATCTCCCCTCAGCGTATTGTCCTTTCCTCTGGGCAAGGTTAGTGTCATTCGCCCTTTTTTACCATAGCATTGTTACTATTTTGCGAAATGACGTTGATGTCTCTTATAGTTTTGGAAGCCGACGATGAGGTCGAGGTCCTTGAAGGGCCAGGGGAACCTTCAGCTCCTACTTGCATGACTGTCGGTGAGTGACATTTTATTATAGTCCCGTTCGTTCTGCGTTTAAGAGTTTTACTAACATTTGCCGAATTTGAACAGCCCTGCCAGTCTCGATGGCTTTGGAATCACGCATTGTGATGCCGCCCGGCCCCTACGCTTTGCGGGCTTCAGAACGCTTGGCCCAATTGAGCCTTGTCTCCGTATCTTCTTTCGTCGAGGAGCTCCGTGCTGGTAGTACGACCACAGCCGAAGCGTTTGCCGCTGAAGCTAACAGCTCCCTTCCTTTTCTCGCCACCTATCACAGCGAGGAGGTGGTGCGGGTCTGGGTGGAGTTCTGTAGGAAGGTGGAGGCTTGTTTGTACGCTCTCGAGTGTTCTCGCCTTTCCTCGGAGGCCATGGCTGCAAAGGCGGAGTTATGGGGGCTGATAGCACGGTACGCGGCAAACATGACGTCGTGTGAGAAGAGGCTTGGTCGCAAGTTCTCGGAGAGGGAGCTAGCCTCCAAGGCGCTGGTCGAGCTTCAAGTCAATCTCACAGCCAAGGCCAACAAAGCGTATGAACTCTGGCGGGTGCTTCAGGAGTCCATCAAAGAGGTGGTGGCTCTCGATAAAGCTACCACGTTCACTCGTGAGAGGGTCGAGGCTCATAAGGCCACCGAGAAAGAGCTCGAAGCTCGGCTCGCTTCGTATCAGGCTCAGCAAGCTCAGGAGGATGCTCGTCTTCTGGAGATCTTGCGTCATGAAGCCGTGGCTCAGCAACAGAATGATGAGCTGGTAAAATTATTGCACCGCCCGCCGGCTTGAGGACTTGTATCTTTTTTCCCTTTTTTGTACATACTCATGGATGAGAGTATCTTTCTTTTTTGTTTCTTTCATGAATTGTACTTTGTATCCATTTTGGTTTATGAATAAAAGATACATTTTTCTTCTCAATGGTGTGTCCCCTTTTTATTGAGCGTATTCTGCGGATATTCTATCTTGATCTTCTCGCAGGACAGCGACGGCTCAGGATTCAGGGTTAAGATCTGCTTCCTAAGACTTTTACATTTTATGAGCCACGAGGGTCTCATAAAGAGTTTTTCTCCCTACAGGTCGAGAGGATCCCATAGGTGTAAGTTCTTCTTAAGAATCGTGAGGATTCTTAAGAGGGTTTTCCCTTGAGAGTCGTAGGGATCTCACAAGAGTTTTTTCTTTCCTTATAGGTCGTGAGGACCTGCAAGTGTCGGATGTGATCATCCTTATCCGTGTTTCACGGAGTCAGGGGTTTCTCCAGGTATTGTAGTTTAAAGACGTCGCGGTCAAGGTTAAGGACCTCATAGTCCGTGGATTTAAGGACTCCACAGTCCACTGTTAGTTTTAAGACATCACGGTCAAGGTTAAGGACCTCATAGTCCGCGGATTTAAGGACTCCACAGTCCGATGTTAGTTTTAAGACATCACGGTCAAGGTTAAGGACCTCATAGTCCGTGGATTTAGGGACTCCACAGTCCGATGTTTGGTTGCAGGGACCCGTCACCTCTTTGAAGACGTTGAGGAATTACAACGCCAGGTATCAAAGGAGTAAAGAGATGTACCCTTAAACCAAGGCAGAATCCGTAGGGAATCGGGGTGGTTGATCGTTAGTTTTAAGACATCACGGTCGAGGTTAAGGACGTCATAGTCCGTGGATTTTAAGGACTCCACAGTCCGGTATTTGCTCTGGATGCTTCACACGGGTTCACTGCCGTGCGTGGCGAGGACCAGGCTCCGCTCTGGATGCTTCACACGGGTTCACTGCCGTGCTCTGCGAGGACCAGGATCCGCTCTGGACGTTTTCCACAGGGTCAAAGAGTGACGTTATCCGCGTTCCACGTAACCAGGACTTTTGCACTAGATGCTTCACACGGGTTCACTGCCGTGCTCGGCGAGGACTAGGCTCCGCTCTGGATGCTTCACACGGGTTCACTGCCGTGCTCTGCGAGGACCAGGATCCGCTCTGGACGTTTTCCATGGGGTCAAAGAGTGACGTTATCCGCGTTCCACGTAACCAGGAATTTTGCACTAGGTGCTTCACACGGGTTCACTGCCGTGCTCGGCGAGGACTAGGCTCCGCTCTGGATGCTTTACACAGGTTCACTGCCGTGCTATACGAGGACCAGGATCCGCTCTGGACGTTTTCTACGGGGTCAAAGAGTGACGTTATCCGCGTTCCACGTAACCAGGAATTTTGCATTAGATGCTTCACACGGGTTCACTGCCGTGCTCGGCGAGGACTAGGCTCCGCTCTGGATGCTTCACACGGGTTCACTGCCGTGCTCTGCGAGGACCAGGATCCGCTCTGGACGTTTTCCACGGGGTCAAAGAGTGACGTTATCTGCATTCCACGTAACCAGGAATTTTGCACTAGATGCTTCACACGGGTTCACTGCCGTGCTCGGCGAGGACTAGGCTCCGCTCTGGACGTTTTCCACGGGGTCAAAGAGTGACGTTATCCGCGTTCCACGTATCCAGGAATTTTGCACTAGATGCTTCACACGGGTTCACTGCCGTGCTCGGCGAGGACTAGGCTCCGCTCTGGATGCTTCACACGGGTTCACTGCCGTGCTCTGCGAGGACCAGGATCCGCTCTGGACGTTTTCCACGGGGTCAAAGAGTGACGCTATCCGCGTTCCACTTAACCAGGAATTTTGCTGATTGTATCCGCATTTCGCGGGATGGAGATTTGACTGTTGGCGATATGTATACCACCGAGCCATGGAACTAGGAGTTGACGCTGTTCCGCTTAGCTTGAAGTTGTATCCGTCGTTACGAGACGAGTGTTGGGATGATCTCTAGGTCGCTTGTGGCCCGTCGAGATTTTGCTTCTTTCTTTGGTGAAACCTGGGGGGGTATGTTCCCTTTTTGTTTACGCCCCCTTTTTTTTATATTTTATTTCTTTTTCCGCGATGCTCTATCATTTCAGATTTTATATCGCGGAGGTCGCGATTGCCCCATCATTTCGGCTATTCTTCGCGGTGCCCAATCATTTCGGCTATTTATTTATTCTCTACTCGCGGCTTTTTATTGCGAGTTGCCCCATCATTTCGGTTATTCTTCATGCATACATTTTTACTTGCTGCTTTTTATTGCAAGTTGCCTCATCATTTCGGCTATTTTGTAGGCATGTGTGGCTTGCTAGCTTTTTCGCCGCAAGCTTGGGTTTTAGACACCGATTTCGACATCAGCATCGCTACAATTGGAATGTTGCCGGGAGCGAATCATCATTTGCCTTTGTCGATGTTGAACAAAGGTGGCTCAGCAAACAGGGTTAAGGGTCCTGTCGACCAAGGCTTTTGACTTCATGAGCCGTAAGGGTCTCACAAAGGTATTTCTCCCTACAAGTCGTGAGGATCTTGCGGGTGTATTTTCTCCTTAGGGATCGTGAGGATTCCTAAGTGTGTGTTCCTCTGTAAGTCGTAAGGATCCTACAAGAGGGCTTTCTCCTTATGGGTCGAGAGGACCTACAAGGGTTGGACTTTGCTGGGGAAATGTTTATTCGTGCCTGTGGATTGTATACAAGGGTCAGTATGAGCCGCTTGTAGGGCAATATCGAAGGTTGTGGAGGATTTGCTTAAGAACAGGTTTAGGTTTCTGTAACTTAAGACTTTCAAATCTTATGAGCCGTGAAGGTCCCATAAGAGAGTTCTCCTTACGAGTCCTGAGGATCTCGTAAGTGTATTTTCTCCTTAGGAATCGTGAGGGTCCCTAAGTGTGTTGCTCCTTTGTGAGTCGTAAGGATCTCACGCAGGTGGTTTCTCCTTACAAGGTCGAGAGGACCCTATAAGTGTCTTTTAACGAGGTTGCGTCCTTTCGGGTTTTCACAAACACTCGCCGGTAGTCCTGCTGTTTTTACTCACGGAGCCCTTTCGGCTTTTCATCCGTGCCCATTTTGCTTGTGGACACACCGTTTTTTTTTATTCTTTTTCGTATATATTTTATTTTTTCCTTTCTCTTTCTTTTTTTTATCTCGTCAGCCTAAAGATGCTGCGGTAGTAGTTTTAGGGACGTTTCGGTCCGTCGTTGGTTTAAGGACGTTTCGGTCCGTCGATAGTTTTAAGGACGTTTCGGTCCGGCGTTAGTTTAAGGACGTTTCGGTCCGGCGTTAGTTTAAGGACGTTTCGGTCCAGCGTTAGTTTAAGGACGTTTCGGTCCGGCGTTAGTTTAAGGACGTTTCGGTCCATTGTTATGGGAAGGCCGGCTGCTGCTTGTAAAGTCTGAGCTTAGGAAGATAGCGGGCGGACATAGTCGTCGTCATCTATCATTGACCCCGGCTGTGGCTCATTAAGCATAGTATTTCTTTAAGAAGAGGCCGTTTATTGGCCTGAAAGGCCTTTCACCGTGCATGTCCATGAGTAGATAGGCTCCACCCTGATAGACCTTGTCTATGATGTACGGGCCTTCATAGTTTGGCTCAAATTTTCCCCGCTTGGAACGATTGGGGATCATAGGTCTTTTGACCACTAGTACGAGTTCGCCTTGGTGGAATGTCCTCGGCCTGGTCAATCTTTCGTACGAGCGCGTCATCTTTGCTTTGTAGGCTTCTAGATGTTGTTGCGCTATGAGCCGGGTTTCGTCGAGGGCATCAAGCTCCTCAAGCCGAAGGTGAGCATTTTCTTCGTCCGTCAGCTCGTGGTGGACTGCTACTCGTAGAGAGGGTAACTCTATCTCGAGGGGGAGTTCTGCTTCCGTCCCAAATACCAACGCGTACGGCGTTGTGTTCGTGGCCGTCTTGAATGTAGTTCGATAAGCCCAAAGGGCTTCTTGCAGCCTTTCGTGCCAGTCTCTCTTATTCCGGGAAACGGTCTTTTTTATGATCTTCGTCAAGGTCTTATTGAAGGCATCGGCCAGACCGTTAGCTTGTGGGTTGTAAACTGAAGAATATCTCCAGTCTATATTGTGCTGCTGCGCAAAGCGGCTAATCTTATGGCTTCTGTAGGCTGGCCCGTTATCGGAGATAATCCGCCGTGGGGTTCCAAACCGATAGATGACGTGCGTCTTGAAGAAATGGAGGATATTATCCGTCTTCACTTTCCTCAGTGGTACTGCTTCTGCCCATTTGGAGAAGTAATCAGTTGTCGCCAGGATAAAACGATGTCCCCGGGATGATGCTGGCTCAATGGGGCCGACTATGTCAGTCCCCCACATTTCGAATGGCCAGCTAGCCACCGTTGGGTGTAGTGGATTCGGATGTTGGTGGATAAAGTCTCCATGAATCTGGCATGAGTGGCATTGCTTCGCATACTCGAGGCAGTCCTGGATCATCGTGGGCCAGTAGTAACCCATCCGTTTAATTTTTAACTTCATCTTTGGGCCTGCTTGGTGAGAACCGCAAAGTCCGTCGTGAACTTCCTGAATGACTCTTTCTGCTTCGTCAGGTCCCAAGCATTTCAGCCATAGAGAATCAAACGATCTCTTGTACAGAGTATCGTTGACGAAAGCGAAAGATAGAGCTCGTTTTATGAGCTGATGTCTTGAGGACGCTTCTTTGGGCATTCGGTGGGACTTAAAGTAGTCTATGAAGACTTCCCTCCAGTCCTCGGCCTTCTCATGGTCTTTTATTTGTAGGGTCGTTTGCTCAGTCGCCCCCTTTTCTTTATATAATTCCGGAGGTATTTCTGCCGGGGCGAGCACTCGACGGCTTTGTACCACGATTCTTACATCATCGAGGTTTTCGTCCGCCAGCTCTTTAGCAAGTTTGGCCAACGCGTCTGCTTTGCTGTTTTCCGCGCGTGGTATGTTCTCCAAAGTATAGGAGGGAATTTGGGTCAATAGTTGTTGCACATTTTCGCCGTACTTCACCAACTCCGGTTTGCACGTTTGGTAGTCACCATTTACTTGACTAACGACCAGTTGAGAATCCCCGTATATAAGGAGGTCTTCAATTCCTAGGTCGATGGCGATTTCGAGGCCTGCTATCAGAGTTTCGTATTCAGCTTCATTGTTTGTCCTCGGCTCTGTTAAGGAGAAGGCGAAGCGCATTATCCCTCCTTTTGGAGTTGCAAAGACGAGGCCTATCCCCGATTTGATCATTGGGATACCTTGTTTCTGTTTCTTTACGGAGGACGCTCCATCGAAATAGAGTTCCCATCGGGTGCTACCGCCGCCAATTGCGTCAAATGCATGCTCGTCCGGCAAATCACAGTTCAGAGGAGAATCGGCTGGTATCGGGTGCTCAGCGAGGAAATCGGCAATGGCCTGGCCTTTTACTGCCTTGAGAGGTTGATACGTTATCGAGAACTCCATCAAGAGCAGGACCCATTTAGCGAGTCGTCCCGTCAATATGGCTTTCGACATCAAGTATTTAAGGGGATCCACCTTTGAAATGAGACGGACTTCATGCGCCAACGCATAGTGCCTGAGCTTTGTTATCGCGAAGATCAACGCCAAGCAATGTTTTTCAATGGGAGAGTAGTTGCTTTCTGCCCCCAGTAGAACTCGACTTAAGTAGTAGAGTGCCCTCTCTTTCCCCTGATCGTTCTCTTGTGCCCATAATGCGCCCAAGGAACCTTCGAGGGCGGTCGTATAAAGAATGAGGGGTTTTCCCTTGACCGGCGCAGCCAACACCGGAGGGTTCTGCAGGTACTGCTTGATCTCGTCTAGTGCACCTTGGCATTTGTGATCCCAAACGAATGGAGTTCCTTTTTCATCAGGTGGCTGTAAGGACGGCATTTGCCTGAAAGATTTGCGATAAATCGCCGGATGTATGCGAGCTTCCCTTGGAGAGACCGCAACTGTTTGAGGGTTCTTGGCGGAGGCATTTCTATGATCGCTTTAATCTTTGACGGATCTATTTCAATACCTCGGTGTCGAACGATGAATCCCAAGAATTTGCCCGAGGAGACTCCAAACGCGCATTTGAGGGGATTCATTTTCAAATTATATTGCCGAAGGCGTTGAAATACAGTCTCCAGATGCTTTAAATGATCTTCGTATGACATTCTCTTTACTACGAGGTCATCGATATAGCACTCGACGATGTCATGTATGAGGTCGTCGAAGATCTTTTTCATGGCCCTTTGATAGGTAGCGCCAGCATTCTTTAGACCAAAGGGCATAACCCTGTAGCAGAATATACCCAAAGGGGTCCGGAAAGCGGTGTGCTTCTGGTCTTCGGGGTGCATTTTTATCTGATTGTATCCTGATGAACCGTCCATAAAAGAGAAAACCTCGTGAGTGGACGTGTTATCTATCATTAGCTCGGTTACCGGCACCGGGAAATCGTCCTTTGGACAGGCTTTATTGAGATCCCTGAAATCCACGCATATGCGTACCGTCCCATTCTTCTTCATTACCGGGACGATATTGGCGATCCAGTCGGGATATTGGACTTCTTGGATAAATCCAGAATCGATCAGTTTCTTGACTTCGGCGTTGATGCTCATCTCAAGCTCGAGTCGCATCCTCCTTGGCGCCTGCTTGACTGGCTTGATATCTGGGGATATTGCTAATTTATGCATAGCAATCTCCGGATCTAATCCTGGCATCTCGGAGTAGTTCCACGCGAAGCAGTCTTTATGTCGTAGAAGCACGTTCTTTAACGCAGCCACCCTTTCTTCAGATAGCAGCTCGCTGACAAATGTCGGTCGCGGGTCATCTGCCGATCCCAACTCAATCTTCTTGAGGTTATCTGCAGTAGTATGTATACCATCTTCCAGTTCTTTCGGAGCTGGCGGAAATTCTGAGATCACCTCATCATCGCTGTTCTCAAAGCACCGGGGAAGGTCATCTATGTTCTCGGGCTCTTCTTTTAATATCGTAATCGTATAACAGGTGCGAATCCGCTCCCAGGACTGAGGTGGATCTGGTTCTGCTCTTGTGGCCTTGGGTTCGTGCTTTTGTGGCGGCGTTACCCTCCATCCGTTGGATAAAGCGAATCTGCCCTATTGGTACTGGTTCTCGACCCAGTTCTTGAAGGTGAAGCAGTCTTCGGTAGGATGTCCTATGGCTCGGTGATAAGAGCAATAGCTCAGATGAGAAGCCTTGTTAGCTTGCTCAGGATGTCTAGACCCTGGAAGCGCGATCATTTGATGTTTTATAGCGAGCTCGAGTAACCTCTCCATCTTGTCTCGGGGGAAGGAGTACGCTCGACTCATCTTCTTCATGAGGGACAAATCCGAGCCGTGCAATACCCGATCACGTAACCCTCTAATCCTGCGTCGTTGTTGTCGGCTCCTCTTTCCGCTTCTTGATTCATTTTGGTCTCTGCGTCGGGCCTTTCGTACAACGGGTTGACAAGGACGAACATCTTTATCTTTCGCAGCCTGTTGAGATAGACGTTGTGTCCTGGCCTTCTCATAGATGGCCATTTCGCGGTTGTGGTCTTCCCGAGCTTTCTGACCCACTTTCCTGATAGGCTTGCCCATTCGTTCTTCAAACGACGGACTCGGCGCTTCAATCGCGGGGTCTAGTTTTGATGGGGGGTTGGCATCTCCTGACAGGGCGTCCTCTTCTTCATCAAAGGTATACATAGCGTAGCTGCTATGAGCCCGTTCCCGTTTTCCTGTTCTCGCGTATCCAAGCCCAAGTGTTCCCATTTTCCCGTCGGGCAATTTGCGTTGAGTCCCAGGGACATCCCAAATCCTGTTGTAGAACCGAGCCTGCCGAACAGTCTATTTTAAGGGTACTCCTTGGCGCTTCAATAGCTTCTTTAATCCGTTTGTATAGTATCTAGGCAGACGGATGGGTTGGAGCCTGTCAAGTGTAGCATCCACGCCATGCCAGATCTCTTTCTCTATTTTCGACTCTGAGGATCGGTAGAATAGGATCACCTTCTCACCCCTTTGCCTGGGAGGGACGTAAAACGTTTGCAGGTCCTGCACATTGTGAGCTTAAAGCGTGTCGAGATCCTTGTAGTGTTCTCGCGGTACCATGGTGATTTGCAAACTATGGTCATCGCCAGGGGGTGCTTGTATTGACAGCCGATTGGAGAACACGGCATTAACCTCATCTTCCGAGTCACTTCCGAAGACTAACATGGGGGCGGACGTCCCTGGGTTGTTGCGTTGAGATGGCCCTGCATAAACTATCTCTTCTTCTTCTTCTTCGGTATCGCTCCCGAAAACAGGGATGGTGGCGGCGACTTTGTTCTCCGGGTTGCGACACCTTTCTGTATCCTCGAAATCTGACAAAAAGTACTTCGCATCTTCGTATTTGCGGACTTCGTTCACGGAAAATGGGTTTAACTCTCCTGTTACGGTATACTCGAAACCATCCTTAAAGTACTTCATACACTGATGTTGTGTAGAAGGGATGATGTTGTATTCGTGTAGCCAAGGACGACCGAGCAAGGCATTGTAGCAGGTCTTGGCGTCAATGACATGGAATTTGATGTCTGCGACGAGAAGTCCAAAGCATAATGTTAGTATCACAGATCCGAGAGTCCGTGACGATTGTGAATCGAAACCGGAGATAGTAATTTTGTCACGAGCGAGGTGTTGCACACTCATGCAGATTTCCTTCAACACCCGAACATTAAGGAGATTGACGGAGGATCCATTATCCACCAGGATCTTGCCTATCTTGATATCATGGCAGTATCCGGAGACATATAGGGGGCAGTTGTGGTCGCACGTCCCGAGAAGGAGGTCTTCGTCACCGAAAGTGATGTCGGCCGCATGCACTTCCTCCAGTTCATCCTTCATCTTTTCGGTGGCGAGGAGGGCTTGGAATTGCTCAGGTTCTTGTAACGCCTTAATTAGTGAGTCTCGCGCTTCTTTTGATAATAGGAGGGCATCGAGAATGCTAAGCTGAGAAGGTAGCTTCCTTAGGTACGCGAGGATGTTATAGTCCACCTTATCCTTCCTAGGAGGGTCTTTGGCAGCCAGCTCTCTCATGACTTGGTCATCTAAAGTGATATCTTCAGTGACATTTTCCTTTCCCTTATCTTTTCTACTTACGGGCCCGAGATTCTTTTCTGGGAGTGTGCGATTGCGCAGCTGAATGTTCTCGCAGGCCTCCGATTTCTCCTCTTTCCCTAAAACGGCTTCTTTAAAGAGAGGGCCCAGAGCCATTTCTTCATCAGAGTCGCTCCCAAAGGTGAGAACTTATGACCCCCCGGCGTGAGCCATATAACAGTTGCCAGTAGTTCTGTTGTGCCCATCGACAGTACTTCTTCTCTCCCGACGGATCTTACGTTTCATGCGCTTAAAATGTTGCCGACGAATAACATATCCTTGCCACCATATCTTAAAGGCGTCGCACTCCTTCGTGGGGTGTGAGATTTTCCGATGATATGCGCAATAATCAGGGTGCTTCTCTACCCCATCATGTGTGTTTCCTTCCGAGGGTGGTAGCTTCATCCCCATTGACATGGCTTTGGCAAACCTTTTTCTCGTCTTGAATATCCTCTTGTCCACTTCGGATGCCTTTCGCTCTGGCAGAGGTAGTTCAACTCTTTCGTTCAGTCGCCTGCATTTGGTTCCTTCTGGCGCTGCCATCTCACGCTCCTGATCCGCTTTACTTTTTAGACGAATCTCATCTAGAAAGGCATTGATCATTTCATTTGTCGGCCACGCATGCTCTGGTTCAGGCTCTGCCTCCAGCTTCTTAGTGCCAGGAGTTTTCTCATCGTCGGTAAACGAGTGGGAGATTACGTTACAACTCGCCACATACCCTTCGGATTCATCCGACGAGCTCTCTCAATCATCTCACTCTTGAAAGATGTGGTTGAGGAACTCTTGCAGTGTGACAGGAGTTCGCGCCTTTTGATTGTATTCTTCCAGCGCGTCGATTTGCTTCTGCAAGTTCGTGTGCTCGTTTCCAAGCTTCACGGGCTTCTTGGATTTCTTCTTTTTCTTCGAAGATTTTGACGGTTGGGCGTGAGTATTTGGGCCCTTATCGCGAGTCTTCGTAGTTGGGCGGGGCTTCAGCATCCCTTCGATGATTTGAGGTTCAAGAGGGTCCTCCCATTCGATCGCAGGGCACGCATGAAGGTCTCTCAGCATTCTTTTGGTTTCAGTTGATAGCATGACCTCCCATGGAGCTTCTTCAATAAAGGAGCAGGTTGCCCCCGGTGTATCTGCTTTCTTAGGAGTATGCGGTTGTGGTGGGTTCACCTTCCACTTTTCGGACAGTACAAACTTCCCCTGGAGGTATTGATCTTCAATCCATCCTTTGAAGACGAAGCAATCTTCAATCGGATGACTTACCGTTTGATGGTAAGGGCAATAGTTAGGGTTATTCACCTCGGTGGGTTGCGGCGGTCGCCTTGGATTTGGTAGGTTTATAAGCCTGTTGCGTATTGCCAGCTCGAATAACCGTTTCGTCTTGTCTCGTGGGAACGAGTAGGGACGCTTCATCTTCTCATTATAATACCGGCGTCTTTCTTCCAATTGATCTGCCGGTTTCGGGGCGTTAGGTTGCTGTTGGGCATTCGCGACAAAGGTTGCCCTTCCTTTACCCTTGTCATTCCGAGGTTCCGACTTCGGGGGAGGTGGTCTATGACCCATCTGGTCCATCTGAGCCAACTTGTCGATTAAAGCCTGGAATGTGGTTGGCTTAAAGAACATCATAAACTGGGAGATAGTTGCGTGGGGGTCTAGGGTTCCCACGAACATGCCCACTACGGGTGCTTCCTCAATGCGTTGCTCGCATCTCGACCACAAATTCCGCCAGTGTATAGCATACTGGACCCAGGTTTCGCCTGGTTTTACCCTGGCGTTAATCAATGCAGTTATTGGAGTGCGTTCGCTGGCACTTGCGAATCGCTGAGTGAATAACAACTTCATTTCAGTGAACGTTTTGATAGAATCGTTCGGGAGTTCCGAATACCATTCGAACGCTGTTTCTGATAAGCTGCCCACGAACTGGCGGAGTAACAGTTTATCATCACCGCCGGTGTTACCGCAGAGGGCCCTGAACTGGGCAACATGTTGATGGGGATTGCCGGTCCCCTTATACACGTGGAATTTTGGTATTGTATAACCCGGCGGGTATTTGATTTGGTCGTACCAGCTTGGATACGGCCGCCCCGTTTTTACGACTTGACCAGCTGCCTCAGTCGCATGATGAACCCGGATTTGCTGGGCTATGTAGTCAACCAAGTCAGCCTTAGAGATTGCCTCCTCCTTGGCCGTTGAGAGGGCTGGTGGTGGATTTGACGTTTCTCCTCGGTCGTCTTCAAGAACGATTGGGGGATCCTCGGCGGGTAAGTCCTGCTGGATCATCATTCCTATCATATCTTGGAAGAGAAGGCCCATACGTTGTATGTTGGCCGCTTGTTCAGCAGCCTCTTTGTCCTTTTTCTCCAGTATCCGGCGAAGGAATTCAGCGTCGGTTTCTTCCTCCTGGCGTGCGTCTGAGGACGTTTCTGGGCTTTCTTTTGGTCCGGTAAGTGCGGCCATAGCATTCATCATTTCCTGAAGCTTTTGTTGCTGCTCCTGGGCTTTCGTCACGGATCGGGTAAGCGGTCGGTGGCCCATAGAAGTGCGGCTTTCCTCCTTTCCAGAGGCCATGTAAACAGTGTGCACCACCATGCCCCCAGACTTACGGCATCTGGGCTCAGTGCTTTTAGCCGTCGTTGCATGCTGGGGGGTCTTCTCTGGCCTCCTCCTTTTATGAGCCATGGAGGTTGAGGTGGGCGTCCAGACAGCCTTTCAGCGTTTAGCCTGGTGACCAGCCTCCGGTTGGATTTTCAGCTTCTTGTGCTGGCGGGAGAAGTTTGGATGGATGATCGAGTCTCGAGCCTACCGCCAAACCTTATAGATTTTGGAAGACAGCCGTTGAGGAGATCGGGGCTGTTCTGGTTTTATTTCCCCAACCTTTTTTAATGGGGGAGGAGACCTCTTTAGCACTGCAGTAGGAGAATTCCTTCGCACCTTATTTAGCATTTCGAAGTTGTTCCCAGTTGGAACAGCAGCATTAACTTCTGCCATCGGGGCTGATGGAGTCAACCCGGAGGGGGAGTTGATCCCAGCCTTCCTTACTCGGCGCCAATGGCGACGTCGAGCGTGTCGAGCGGACGGCGTTGGGTCAGCGGTAAGAATGGTTTCGTCTTGCCCCCTGTGTGGATGGGGGGTCGCTGTTGGTGTTAGCCTGTCAAAGACCGATGTACTTTGGGCAGCAGGAGCGGGAGCTGAAGCCGTTAATCTTGTAAAGACCGACTTTGTGGCAGGGGAAGTCGCTTTGATGTCTTCAGGAGCAGGACCGGTCACTTTCTTAGAAGCAGCCTTCTCTGGGATTATAGGCCCCATGATGAGTTCGCAGGATTTCTGGCCCAATCTAGAGAAGACCGAGGCATTGACGTTGGGCGACTCGTTGAGAGGAGCCGCGGCAGGGGTACGACGATCAAAGACCGACTTCTTGAGAGCTTCCTTTGTCAGCACCAGCGCCGTGAAGCTTGTTGGCGGGAGTATAGTCCCAAAGAACAATCCGGTAGTGGCCTGAGTCACCTGATCCACCGGCATTGTGAATAACGAAGCAGCTTGGGGTCCGTAGGCTATACCTCCTGGCGAGGTAAAACGTTGGTTGCAATTGCAGTCTGAGCGGTTGGAGGATTTCGCAGAAGTAGAAGCCATCGATCCTTTGCTTTCTGCAATAAGCAAGACGCCAATTCTTAGTATCTTGAAACCTAAGGGCAACCATTAGCGAACCGCGATTGGTTCGCGAATCACGACACACGAAGTGTGGAGTGGAAAGAGGAAAAGGTCCCACCGGGCGTGCCAGAATCTGTTCCCCTCCGAACGGCGGCCGAGACGCGTGGGACGTCTAAGCCTGAGGTTCGGGGCAGATGCTAATTGGTGCTATCCGTCCACCTCTCCGAAGATGCCAAGTTGATTTATGGCACCGTGCATCGGAGGTTTAGACGGATGCGGCCGATGTAGCAGACTTCGTCAGATTCCCGCTCGTTTGAGGGGTTTTTGATTGTGGGGACGCTCTTCCCTGCAGGCGCAAGCCCCTGCAGTTAATTACGCTACCGCATCGCGGTAACAACTTTCTCCTTCTCCAAATGGTCACTTCGTGTCGTGTGTGTGTTTATTTTATGTTTTGTTGCCCGTGGATTGTTTACGGAGACCGAGTTATGTCGTCGCCCGTAGGGCATGGACTAGTCCAAATCCGTGTTATCTTAGATTTGGGTTTGGGGGTTTGGTTTGAGGATAAGTTAGCCATACTTGAGGCTAAGATCAACTCAAACGTTTGTTAAGGATACGTTAGCCTAGTTTGAGACTAAAATCACTTAACGGGATCGTTTAGATCCGACAAAGGAGCGTTTGGGCTCCATTGTTCCAGTTTAGGGACATAGTGGTCCATCGTATGTATGGCCGTCGGGACCCGTCACCTCTCTGACGACGTTGAAGGATTACAGCGACAGATGTCAGAGGAGTTCAGAGATGTACCCTTGAACCAGAGTTAATTGGGGGGATTCATAGCCCAGTCTGTTTGAAGGTTTAAGGATACGTTAGCCATCTTTGAGGCTAAGATCAACTCAAACGGGATCGTTTAGATCCGACAAAAGAGCATGCGGGGCTCTATTGTTCCAATTTAGGGACGTGGCGTTCCATGGGTAGTTTAAGGACATTGCGGTCCATGGGTAGTTTAAGGACATTGCGGTCCATCGTTAGTTTTAAGACATCTCGGTCAAGGTTAAGGACGTCGTAGTCCGTGGGTTTAAGGACCCCACAGTCCATTGTTAGTTTTAAGACGTCTCGGTCAAGGTTAAGGACGTCGTAGTCCATGGGTTTAAGGACCCCACAGTCCATTGTTAGTTTTAAGACATCTCGGTCAAGGTTAAGGACGTCGTAGTCCATGGGTTTAAGGACCCCACAGTCCATTGTTAGTTTTAAGACATCTCGGTCAAGGTTAAGGACGTCGTAGTCCATGGGTTTAAGGACCCCACAGTCCATATCAATGTGTGGTCATCGGGACCCGTCACCTCTTTGAAGACATTGAGGGATTACAATGCCAAGTATCAAAGGAGTGAAGAGATGTACCCTGGAACCGGAGTGGATTAAATAGTCCTTGGCCCAATTTGGGATCAAGACCAATTATGAGCCCATTAGCCCAGTTAATTACGAATTGAGGACTTATGGCCATCTTGGGCTAAGTCCAATCAGGAGAGGCTTTGCCTCTATCCATTTAGCCAATTGGACCAATGTCTAGTGTTAAACACTAAAGACCAACCAGTGTTGAACACTGGGAATGAGATTGATAGGTTAGTGTTTAAAACTAAAAGATAATTGGTGTTAAACACCAGCAACAAGGCTTTCAAATTAGTGTTAAACACTAAAACAGATCAGTGTCAAACACTGGCAACAGAGGTCTCAAATTAGTGTTAAACACTAAGGTAGTCAGTGTTGAACACTGCAAATAAAGTTTTTTGATTAGTGTTGAACACTAAGGCCCAACAGTGTTTTAACACTGGATTCGGGAGTTCCAATTTAGTGTTAAACACTAAGGCAAGAGGGGTCACGTGGCAACACGTGAGAGCGCCCTCCCTTCATTTATTCTGCTGAGATTATCGCATCTTTCAGAGCATCACGTGCCATCACGTGACGGGCATTCAAATGCTTGTGTGTTAAAGCTTCTGTCAAGAGTCACGTGGGTCACGTGGGGCACTGCCTCAAAGGGGCTTTCTGTAGATCTTTTGGGGGGGTCACGTGGTGACACGTGACCCTGCCTCTATATATGTTGTTTAGAGGATCTGTTAATCTTTTTTCAGGAATTAAATTCCTCGAGCTTTAAATTTCAGAGGAATTAAATTCCTACTTCCTTTTGAAGACTTATATCCTGGAATAGAGTTGAACTCTGAATTTTCTGTAGGAATTAAATTCCTCATATATGTGAAGAACTGAATAGGGTTAAACCCTAATAAAAGCTTTTAAGGAATTGAACTCCCATTCTCTGTTAAATTATGATTAAGGGAATTAAATTCCCGCTGTTTCAACAGAACTAGGTTCTTAATTAGGGTTAAACCCTGTTTCTCTTTGTTCTGAAGGAATTAAATTCCCATGACACAGGGTCAAGCCCTAATTTTATTTTAAAGGAATTAAATTCCTATAGTTCTGTGAGAATTAAATTCTCGTGCTTCCGTTCCCTCTCTATGTTTTGGATCTGCATGGCAGGATCTCGACCCATTGAGAATTAAATTCTCAACTTCAAGAGGAGATGTGCACTTTGCAGATCCTCTATCAAAGAGAGAAGAAATATGTTCTTCTGTTTTATATATCAGAGTTAAACTCTGTTGAGAATTAAATTCTCTTTTCTTTCAAGGAGCTTTCCCTTTCTTACCTAGGGTTTTCTTTTGCAGAAGATCCAAATTCCTCAAAGTATCAAAGCTCTCTCCCTTTTCTTTTTCTCTCTGCGTATATATCTTTTTTGTATGTCTCTTGGCTCCTATTTATAGGAGAAGCAGCCGAATCAATTAGTTTTTGACGAATCTTCATTGAGAGATTTGATTTGCATCCATCATTCGTTTTGGACCTTTGGATTATTAGGTGAATTTTATTCACCATTGGATTTCAAATCCAGGGATTCTCCTTTGTTATTTCGGTTAGATTTAAAGGGGAAATCTTTCCAAACCCGAGATTTTCCCATAGATAGATGATATTTAATCACCTCTGAATCTTCAATTCGATTGGTGCCAGATAATTGCTTTCCTTTGGAAAGATTTGAATCTCTTTCAGAATTTAATTCTGTTAACAAAACGGGCTTTGAAAGCCGGTCACGTGTGACCACGTGACCCATGGTCACGTGTGGGCACGTGACCCCCTTGGAACGAGCCTTCCTCTTTCTTTTTGCGCTCTGTCTTCTGGTTGCTGCTTAACCGTCACGTGCCACCACGTGACCCCTGGTCACGTGTGAGCACGTGACCCTTGTCTGGACTCTTTTTCTTGATTTAACTGGAGAACAAGTCTGCTGCTTTTAAATGTCACGTGCCAACACGTGACCCCTGGTCACGTGGGAGCACGTGACTCTTTCTGAAGCCCTTTTCTTCGATGTAGTTGGGAAACTGAACTTACCTTGCCGATACTTTTAGATGTCACGTGCCAACACGTGACTGCTGGTCACGTGTAAGCATGTGACCCTCTTCTGAAGCTTTTTCCATAAGCTTTTCTGATTTTAAATTAGGAAACAGTCTAGTTTACCAAGTTCGGCTTACCCGTGGTTTCTTACGAATCTTGAGGGATTTGACCCCATTTCTCGATGGGTTAATAGATTAGCACAAACGCTTCTTACACATCAGTCATCACAAATTGTGCTAATCTATTCACTCCATTTCCACCCTCAAGATCGTACTCCGTTTCTTTCTCCCTTCCGCCATTCTTCTTCTCATATACCAAGACCATATCCCGCTTCTATCTCCATACGGTCTCGCGTATTCTCCATTTCTTTCCTCTCCGTATTCTTTCACCAACCACACCATTATAACGATAAGATCTTTGAATGGTTGGTGTTAACTTTTGGCCTGTGTAAGGCCTTGTATAGCTTGATATTGTTCTCTTTCCCCCCTAACTCTGGACTTCAACACTTAACAGTAGAAACACTGTTTTACTTAAGTTTAGGGGGGGTCCTTTTTGTGTATATATTTTTGGTTTTCTTTTTGTTTTGTATAAAATTTTCTTTTGGGGAGCACCGACAATTTTGACCCTCTTGGTATAGTCTGACAGTGACACTGTCAAGTTTAAGTTTGGGGGTGCGCTCGGTAAGTTTCTTCCTTCGCATTCATTTGTACATTTTGCATTTGCATACTTATTTAAAAAACCCACAAAAATCGAAAATTTTCCAAAAATATAAAAACTTTTTCGTCAAGTTAGCTAATAGGGTAACTTAGATTTTTATTCCGAAAGCTTAGTTGATACGTTAGAAATAACTAAATCCTAGGCTTAGATATTGAAAACCCTAAAAATAACCCTCCTTCTGTTTAAACTTTGGAAAATATATGTCCTTACAGTTTTTTTTGAGAAATAGGTAAGCTTGAGTTCAGTTCTTGAGTTAAGTCAAGATGAAGGGAAAGTATTGAAGATTTACTGAAGGATAAGTCTGAAAAATAGTTTCTACTCTTAAGTCCAAATTTAGAAAGTATATACCCTACAAACGGTACATACACGCACCTTGAAACTTGGGATAGTAGAGGATACCTAGAAATACTCTTGCCTGAAAGCCTAGTATGAAAGAAAAAAACGGTATTTAAAGCTAAACACCAAAAGAGCATATTGAAAAATATATCCGGTCTTGAAAAAGAAAAAGAAAAAGAAAAATAAATAAAGTCAAGACCTGGAAACTGCTAATTACGCTTTAAGTTCACACATTCAGTAATCGGTCGTTAGTGCCTCAAGAAGTATTAATAGTCGCATGAAAGGTGTGTGAGCAACACCGCCCATCATTAAATGAAAAGAAGTAGTATTAGGTATTAAGGCAAAGGTACTATAGCTTGAATTGAATTCTTGAGTGTAGGGGTGCAAATATACACACACGTAGGGGTATACAATCGATGTTTGGATGAAAGATAGAAATGAAGAATAAGACTTATTTTTTCTGTAAAGTTGATTAAAATCCCCGATTTAAGATCGCACTTTTAGAAGGAAAACTCAGGAGATACCAACATCTTTCTAAACTTTTTTTGGAACGTATATGATCTAAGGTTAAATAGATAGGAGGTGTGAAACATATGGGTTGGATATTTCTAACTTAGGATGATAGAATTTCTAACGTAAATACTAAACTGTAGGAGTAGAATCAACGTTAACTTATGAAACTAACTTGATGGGATTTTGTGGGTGTAATCCGCTGAAAACCCTCAGGAGACAACACTCCTCCTACTAGGGACACCTAGAGGTTTAACGGCTTGTTGCACGTGCTCAGTGCAATCGCGTTCCCTGCGAAAGTGAGGCTGGGATTTTGTTTTGCTCGGGACAAGCAAAAGATAAGTTTGGGGGTATTTGTTCAGACCAGAATATTGCATTTTAATACCGCTCATTCATTATCTATTTTTTGTATTTATCGGTACTATTAACCGGTGTTTTGCTCAGTAATACAGATTACAGGTGTCCGTGACAAAATATTAGAAATACATCCAGAATCACGGATATTACATTTGTGAGCTGACACTGCAACCAGAACTGCAAACCGATCAAGAATCAAAGAGTTTTTGTAAATAAACTAGTGTACACATATTTTGGTCCAACACATGACAAGTTGTGGACTAGCTCTTTGATGGCATTGACCTAGTGAGGGAGCTGCCCAATGCAAGACACAAGTGGGCATGAGGTGATATGGGTGTAACTTGCATTTATTGCAAAAAGTAGTGATGTGATTTGTATCTACCAAGTTCCCTCCAATTCTTGGTGCACTACAAGTTCAAAACTGACCAAGCAAACAACACCAGAGGCATTCTGGGGACAACACAAGACTACCACTGCAATACGGGACCCGCCCCTCGGAAAATGGCCGAGCACATTCCCATAGAAACCGGTGTGGCCGGCCCCACCTCTTCCTGTGGGCCCCATCCTCTCACAGTGGCTTCCATGCTGCCATTTGGTCCTTATTTTATTGTTTGCTTAATCTCTTTTCTTGTCTATAAAAGCAGACCATGGGGCAAGTGAGCAAGGGTCCAATTTTGTCATTCTTTTTGCAACACTTCATTTTGTTTTCTCTTTCTCTTGTAAATAGCTTAGCTTCCCCTTGAGATCCTTGCCTTCTCTTGATCTTTCAACCTCTTCATTGAACTTGAAAGTTTAAGGGTTGGTATTTAATCTCAAGGGTTGTATCATTTTGGAATCAATAAAGTTCTCTCTTTTGTGCTTCATTTTGCCTTGGGTTTTTAGCTCTCTCTTGACCTTGCAACCTCTTAATTGAGCTTGCAAGTTTAAGTTTGGGTTATTAAACCCATGGTGTGTAACTTGCTCTTTGGTTCCTAGTTATTTCTTACTTGTTCTTTACATTCTTGCATTTACTTTCTTGCACTTTAATTCTTGTCTCTTATTACTTGCAATTTATTACCATGTCATTTAATTACTTGCTTGTAATCTTTTCTTTTCTTTGTTTATCTTCTCTTTTGTTCTATCTTTTTGGTTGTTTTGTGAATGGTTGTTAATATTGTGTTGTTAGGAAAAGAAACCGATATTGTAAGTTAACGTTTCCGTTTCCCATTTTCTTTTCCCGTTATTTTCCATTGAACTCCGCCCAAACGTTACGCAAGCGCTCCGTTAGGCAAAGGTAACGGTGAATCCTAACCGTGGCCGGTTGCGTTCGGTTTGGCCGGAGGCGAAGGCAAGAACAAGAACGGAAGGACAAGGGTCAATAAGCCGGATTCCACGAATACCGTGCTTAAATACCCTAATCCACGTTGTTGTTGATTGCTCTAGCTTCAATTGGTCAAGACTCGGCTCAAAGGAATTGAATACGGATTTCCTTAACTTACACTATCCTATCGATTCCTAACAAGATTTACTTGTGCATATAACACATAGGTTAGATTTGAACATTCCGCCCTCGCGCATTAACTCGTAACACAAGAACGAAGAACGTAAAAAGCTCCGTCTCCCTGTGGATCGACCCATGCTCAACCAGCTAGCTGCAAAGCGACACCGTCTTGATTGCGGTTAACTTTAAATTCTTCCAATCAGGCATCATGCTCGCTCGTGGAAGAAACTCCATAGGAATTCGTTCTTTCAGCTAAAACCAAAAGAATACTAAAGGATCTACAGGCATATCCTGCAGTCAGGTGGAAAAGCCCACTTGAACCTGAAATCATCGAAGGGATGCTGAAACCATGTCCCGTACCGAAGATTGTTGACAAAGGGCAAAATCCGCAAGTCAGGCCTTCAAAGACTTCGAAGAAAAAAGAAGAAGACCAAGAATCATGTGCAGCCTGCCGAGTATGACGACAAACGCACAGGCCTACAAAAATACATTGGCGCACTGAAGGAGTACAACCAGAAGGCGCGGAAACCGGTCACGCTTGAAGAGTTCTTCAAGCATATTCTGGGGAACGAAGATAGTGACTATGATGAGGAAAATGACTCATTAGAAGAAATTGAATACCGTGTAGCAAGTTGCCACATGGTCTCTCATTCGTTGTTAAATGATGAAGAAACTCTCTCAGCGTCAGAAAACAACGCAGAGGAACTGGGGGCAGAATCGGCGCTAAAATCCCTGGAACTGCCAAAAGACCCGATCGATATGTTGTTAAACGAAGCCTTTCAAAAAAAGAAAAGTTGACCAAAAACGTGAAACGACCATATACGAAATGGCTTAACGTAAGCATCAAGATGAAGAAGCTGCGGTAAGGTGGAGTCGTAAAGTACTCCAACCAAACCAAAGCATACCTGCAACAAATAAGAGCAGGATCAAGGTAGAGAAGCGGTTCGCCAAAACCCTGTCAATAGGAATGAAGCTGCCACCTCTCGTGGGAAATACTCCCGGGGTCATGTACCTCGACGGAGAGAATTCACATCCAAACTACTGCCTATATCATCGGAGGGTCACCCACCTTACCGAAGAATGCAACACCTTCAAGAAGTGGTGGCAAGGATATGTTGCTCATCAAAACACTTCAAGAGGAAGAAGCGTGAAGCTCGTCGACGGCAAAAGAGTGCGACAGATACGCGTAAAAAATGACAGGCAACTGTCATATGGTTGGTACCAGTTCAGAAGGAGGAAACCCCAAGTTCTTATTTTCGGGAGCGATTCTGAGGACGAAATACCCCTTAGCTCTCTTTTCAAAGACTCCACCTCCGAAAAAGAAGAGGAGGAGAAGAACAGTGAGAACATTCAGCTGTGTAACCGCACGCTGCCTGGGAAGATTCTCGGACCTACAAACAATGGTTTGAGCAAAAAAAAACAAACGGAAAGAAAAAATCCCCGAGAAAATTGCCATCGACGATGGAGTTGTCAAAGAGCTCGCAGCAAAGACCCACCTAGGAAAAATAAGGTGGATTACAATGTCCTAGCACATCTGAGGAAAATACCCTCACAGTTGAGCATATCGGATGCTCTCCTCTTGTCTAAAGAGGCACGAGAGTTTCTGATCAAGGCATTACAAGATCCCGATCAGTTCCAAGCTTTCCTCGCAGAGGAGAAGATGAAGGATGAGCTGACAGAAATTCACACAGCTGACATTACATTCAGCGATGAAGATCTCCTCCTCGGTACATGCGAACATAACCGTCCGTTATACATCACTGGGTACTGCCACGACATCAGGATATGGAAAATCCTTGTCGACAACGTATTCTCCGTCAACCTTCTCAACATGAGAATGCTAAATGAGATTTATATGAACGTTCAGCACTAGGCCCGAGGCAAAATTACAATCTCCGGATTCGACTCACAGTCGTCACAAACGCTTGGGTCCATAATACTGACGTTACGCTTAGGGTTGCTCGTCACTGACATCAAATTTCATGTCATTGACACCAAGACTTGCTATAACGCTTTGCTCGGCAAGCCCTGGTTGCATGAGTACAACGCTATCCCTTCTACAGAATATCAGTGTATGAAGTATTTCAAGGATGGCTTGGAATGCACCGTCATAAGAGAGCTAAATACATTCTCCGTAAACGAGGTCCGAAAATATGAAGATGCAAAGTACTTCCTACCAGACTTCAAAGATACAGAAATGTGTCATAAGCCGGAGGATAAACAAAAGTCCGACGCCACTATCCCGATCTTTGGGAGCGATTCCGAGAAAGATGAAGAAATAGTCTACTCGGGGCAACCCCGGAAAGAAAACGACAGGCCCGGACCATCTACCCCTATTCTGGTCTTTGGCAGCGATTCTGAGGACGAGGCCAACGCAGTGTTCTCCATCCGCCCGTCAGTGCAAACCTTCACCGGAGCAGATCAAAGTCTGCAAATCACAATGGCTCTGCCTCGGCATTACAAGGAACTTGATGCGCTCGATACATACAGCGTACAAGAGCTAGAGACTTTCTACGTCCTTCCCAGGAAAAGAGGTGAAAAAGCGATCCTCTTCTACCAATCTACGGAGACCAAAGTAGAAAAAGAAGTCTGGTATGGTGCCGATTTTGCACTCGACAGGCTTCAAACAATCCGTCTTCCAAAATACTACGCAGAGGGATTGAAAAGGCAGTCAATATGCCAAGGTATACCCCTCGAACAAACTGTCCGGCAAGCCCAATTTTACAAAAAGATTTAGGATATTCTCAGGACTCAGCGAAAGATGCCCAACGGGAAGATAGAGACAACCGGGCTCGGATACGTTCGGTCTAAGAAACGGGAGTAGTTCTACAGCTGCCGCGTCATAAACAGCTTCAGCGAAGAGGAAAACACTCTTCCAAATTGCCGTGACGTTGAAACAAAGCGAAATCCCGCTCTAAGAATGTTAAGTCCGTCGCTCGAAGAACAAATAGACAAGCTAATAAAAGAAGCTTGTCAAAAGAGCCAAGACAATCACAGCCGCGAAATGGCCATTTATGAAAAGGCCAGGACGCGGCGCCTCAATAAGCAATCCGCGGAGAAGAAAGACTATAATGTTCTTCATTCCCGGCCCGCTATATGTCCTCGCGGAGGGGGGAAATCCCAAAATAAAGGCAAAAACAGGGTAAAGAACGCAAACAACGTTCGAAAACAATGAAGCGAATCTAAGACACCATGCACTCAAGAAAAACTCGATTGGAACTCGTCCTTTATAAAGAAGATGAGTCAGGAATACTCCTTCCCCCAAGAAAAGACAAGGAAAATATTCAAGCTTGTCATGAAGCACCAAATGATGACACTTCCGGAGTCTCGGCATCCCGAACAAATAAACGAGGTCTATCACCCGAATTATTGCTCCTACCACCGAACAATAGATCATACCCTTGAAGACTGCTTCACCTTCAAAGACTGGGTAGAAGATCAGTATCAGCAAGGCAAGTTCATTTTGTCCTACAGCTGGAGGTTAAAACTGCCACAAAAGCATGAGCCAAAAAAGACTTATACCGTGAGGATAGGACCAGCTCAACCACAAAAAGGGAAGCAGACTCATACCTGCCATATGATAACACTTTCAAAAGAGGGAGGGCTCGAGATTATGGATGACCTCCATATGTGCTTCGCAAATGAGAACGAGGACGAGATGATCTCAGAGTTTCTACCAGCCCCAAAAGAGCTGGAAGATGGGATACACACTACGGCGGATAACCTAAGGAAAATTGACTTAGGGTCGGAAAAAGATCCGAGGCCAACGCTCGTCGGTGAGCTACTATCTAAAAAACAAGTAGCCACATTGAAGGACGTGCTCATGCAATATAAAGACTGCTTCACATGGAACTATTCAGAGATGCCAAATCTAGATCCAAAAGTGGCGGTACACAACCTGGCCATATCGCCAGACATAAATCCAGTCAAACAAGCGCCAAGAAGAATGTGGCTCGAACTTGAGATGGGTATCAACGCTAAAATTAAGAAACTAATCGACTCCGGCTTCATCCAAGAAGTTCAATACCCCGACTGGATCGCTAACATCGTTCCAGTGATGATGAAGAATGGGACGGTGCGTATCTGCATGGACTTTCGGGGCCTCAACAAAGCTTGCCCGAAGGATGACTTCCCGTACCTGATACCGAGCTGATGATCGATAACACGTCTACCCATGAGGTCTTCTCTTTCAAGGATGGATCTTCTAGATACAATCAAATAAAAATGCATCCTGAAGATCAAAAGCATACCGTCTTCCAGACCCCGCTGGGCATATTTTGCTATATGGTGATGCCCTTCGGTTTAAAGAAGGCTGGCGCTACCTACCAAAGGGCCATGATGAAGATCTTTGATGACCTTATACACGAGATTGTCGAATGCTACATTGACGACCTAGTGGAAAAGAGTAAATCTTATGAAGAGCATTGGGAACACCTTAAAATAGTGTTCCGACTTCGGAAGTATAATCTGAAAATGAATTCTCTAAAATACACGTTCGGAGTCTTCTTAGGGAAATTCTTAGGATTCATCATACGGCACCGGGGTATCGAAATCGATCCCTCAAAGATCAAGGCGATTATGGAAATGCCTATGCCAAGAACTCTCCGACAATTGCGATCTCTTCAAGGAAAGCTCACTTATATCCGGCGGTTCATAACCAACCTCTCCGGAAAATGTCGTCCCTACAGTCATCTGATGAAGAAGGGGACCATGTTCGTCTGGGATCGAAAGTGCCAAAATGCACTAGAAAAAATCAAGCAGTACCTGCAAAATCCGACAGTATTGGCCGCTCCGGTTAAGGTAAAACCCCTTATCCTATATACAACGGCCCTTGAGGGTTCTCTAGGCGCGCTATGGGCACAAGAGAATGATCAAGGAAAGGAGAGAGCTCTATACTATTTGAATCGGGTTCTCCTGGGGGCAGAAAACAACCTCCCGCATTGAAAAGCATTGCCTGGCATTGATCTTCGCGATAACGAAGCTTAGACATTACGCCTTGGCATATAATGTCTATCACATATCAAAAGTGGATCCTCTCAAATATCTAATGTCAAGGGCCATACTAACAGGTAATCTTGCCAAATGGGCCCTCATCCTGATGGAGTTCTTGATAACGTATCGACCCCTCAAAGCAGTGAAAGGCCAGGCCATTGCCGACTTTCTCACGAAGCATCCGATACCAGCCGACTCCCCCTTAAATTGTGAGTTGCCGGATGAACATGTTCAACACAATCGAAGGAGAGAAGGAAGAAAATGATTCCCAATAAGAACTCTACTTCGATAAAGCATCTTCCATGAAGAGGTGAAAGCAAAACACCTCCATAATCAAAGCCAGGGTGGGCCTTATCTTCGTGACTCCGCAAGGAGGGATATTGCATTACACCCTCTCCTTAAAGAGCCAAGGACTAATAGAGAAGCTGAATATGAAGCATTGATAGTAGGTCTCGAAATCGCTGTCGACATGGGAACCAAAAACCTCCTTATATATGGAGACTCCCAGCTGATCGTTAGCCAAGTAAATGACGACTATCAGACGTGCAAGCCAGAGCTAATAAAGTATGGCGAAAGAGTGCAGCAGACACAAATCTCCTCCTACATCCTAGAGAGTATATCGCGTGCAGAAAACAGCAAGGCGGATGGATTGGCCAAATTGGATAAGGAACTGGCTGATGACGACCTCGATGACGTAAAGATCATTGTGCAAAACCATAGGGTTCTCACGCCAACGGATATATTTTCGGAAGATCTGGTACAGTCATCCGAAAGAAAATAAATGACCGAACAAGTAGCCCTTCAAATAGAGGATGAAGAAAAGGTCAAGGATTGGAGGAAAGTCTTCATAAACTACTTCAAATCCCAACGAACGCCTAAAAATGCGTCGTCTAGATATCAGCTCATGAAACGAGCTCTGTCCTTCGCCTTCGTCAATGATACTCTATATAAGAGATCTTTCGACTGTCTGTGGCTAAGATGCCTGGGACCAGAAGAAGCGAAGAGAGTCGTTCAAGAAATTCACGACGGACTCTATGGTTATCACCAAGCTGGGCTAAAGATAAAGCTGAAGATCAAAAGACTGGGTTACTATTGGGCTACAATGATTCAGGATTGCCTCAAATATGCGAAGCAGTGTCACTCGTGCCAAATACACGGGGACTTCATCCACCAACATCCAAATCTGCTACACCCAATAGTAGCTAGCTAGCCGTTCTAAATGTAAGGAACCGATATAATTGGCCTCATTAAACCGGCGTCGTCCAAAGGACATCAGTTTATATTGGCAACGACCGACTACTTCTCTAAGTGGGTAGAAGCAGTACACTAGGGGGTGAAGACGGAGAATATCCTCCATTTCTTCAGGACACATGTCATCTATCGGTTCGGCACTCCATGACGAATTATCTCGGATAATGGGCCAGTTTATAGAGACCATAAAATCAGCTGCTTCGCACAATAGCATAAAATAGATTGGAGATACTCTTCAGTCTATAATTCTCGGGCCAACGGTCTAGCTAAAACTTTCAACAAGACCTTGACGAAGATTATAAAGAAAATAGTGTCCAGAAATAAAAGAGACCAGCACGAAAGGCTGCATGAAGCTCTCTGGGCTTACCGAACAATGTTCAAAACGGCTACGAATACAACACCATACATGTTGGTATTTAGCATGGAAGCAGTACTTCCCGTGAAAATAGAACTCCCTTCTCTGCGAGTAACGGTTTGATATATGCTAACAGATGAAGAAAATGCTCATCTTCGGCTTGAGGAGCTCGATACCCTCGATGAAACTCGCCTTATAGCACAGCAAAATCTGGAGGCTTATAAGGCAAGGATAACATGGTCATACGAAAGACTGACCAGGCCGAGAATATTCCGCCAAGGCGAACTCGTAATAGTCGTCAAAAGACCAATTATCCCTAATCATGCAAAACGAGGGACATTCGAGCCGAACTATAAAGGCCCGTACATCATAGACAAAGTCTACCAAGGTGGAACCTACCTGCTTATGGATATATATGGCGAAAGAACCTTCCGGCCAATAAACGACCGATTCCTCAAAAAATACTACGCTCGACGAGTCATGACTTAGGTCTATGATAGATGATGATACTCGTGTCTGCTCGCTATCCTCCTGAGTCAGAACTCTGAGAGTAGTATGCAAAGAAGCTCCGTCGCCTTAAACATGGCGATTCAGGACCGAGTTGTCCTTAAACTAGAAATTCGCCTCAAACATGGCGACAACGGACCGAGATGTCCTTAAACTAGAAATTCGCCTTAAACATGGCGATAACGGACCGAGATATCCTTAAACTAGAACTTCGCCTCAAATATGGCGACATTGGACCGAAAACTCCCTACACTAAAATTTCGCCTCAAACATGGCGATAATGGACCGAAACGTCTCTAAACTAGTGCATCGCTCCAAATACGGCGATACATTCCTTTGGGATCTATATTGCATTCGAAGTCATAGCAGGAAAGATTGCAACTCGAGTCCCACTGGCTATATAGCTAATCCAGTGATGAAGCCACCCTTAAAACCCACCGGCAAATAGGTGGGTCACCTACGACGAAGCTACTTTCGAGAGTTTCGCCATTAAAAAAAGGTGTGTCCACAAGCGAAATGGGCATGGATGAAAACCCGAAAAGGCGCCATGAGTAAAAACAGCAGGATTGCCGGCGAGTTTGTGAAAACCCGAAAGGGTGCAATCTCGTTTAAATAATAATAATAATAATAATAATAATAATAAATAAATAAATAAAAAGAGAAGAAAAAAACGGTATGTCCACAAGCAAAATGGGCACAGATGAAAACCCGAAAGGGCGCCGTGAATAAAACCAGCAGGAGTGCTGGCGAGTTTGTGAAAGCCCGAAAAGAGCACAAACTCGTAAAATAAAAAATTCATGTGCACTTGCAAAGTCCACTCGACCTTGTGAGGAGAAAATACATGCGTGAGATCCTTATGACTCACAAAGGAGCAACACACTTAGGAATCCCCGCGATTCTTATAGAGAAATTACACTTGTGAGATCCTCACGACTCGTAAGGAGAATTTCCCCTTATGAGACCCTCACGGCTCATAAGATTCAAAAGTCTTAAGTTACAGGGATCTGAACCTGTTCTTAAGCCGCCACATCCCCCATGTTACCCTACAGGCGGTCCATATTGACCCTTGTATACAATCCACGGGCACGAATAAATATTCCCCCACCAAGTTCCACCAACGACGAGAAATGTCACCGTATGGTGAACGACACTTGTAAGTTGATTAGTCAAAAATATTGCATATTTTAGCCGGCAATTTCCTCATCTTGCATTCATATAGAAGTGTTCGGCATTCATATTTTACATATTAGCAAAACTGTCGCAAAATATCAGATTGCATGTATTAGACTCTAAAACCGACACTATAAAGGAAATTGACCGCATTTCATGGCATCGCATTTGCGCAACACTTGTTTTGAGATCTGTGCAGGAAAATCCAAAAGAAAGGCCAAAATTTACATGGTACCGATCAAACATTAAGCCAACTCAATGATTTCAGTTCTGGTACCAATCCAAAAGGCAAAGCAAAAATCAACATATCAAAGAAAGGCCCAAGTATCAACCAAAGACCACACCAAAAGAACCAAGCCACAAGCTTCCAGCATGGCCGCGGAACCGCGGCCGGAGCCTGCTTGCGCCGCGGTTCCGCGGTCAACTTGCCACCTCAGCTCTTCATCTTTGCACCATAATTCCTAGTTAAAGGCCTACAGCTCAGAAAGACACTCCAAGTTCCAGAAGACTCCAGATACTTCTACCAGATCAGCAAGCTTTGGATCAACACTAAACTAGCCTATCATTCTAGAAACTTCTTCCTAAACCCTAGCTTAAACCCTTAGCTAAGCCTAACAAACTCTTTCTAGAAGTTCCTCAACAAACTTTTGGAGGGAACTTCACAAAGGCTTAGGGTTTGGGTGTTCTATAAATAAGACCCTAGGCTAACTTGTAAATCATCATGGAAAAATCCCTCCATTAGTTCATTTTAGAGCCATTCTATCTCTTTCTTCATCTTCTTCTTCCACAAGTTTAGTGAGAGGACTTGTGTGAAACCCTAACCCTAATTCCAATCAAAAGCCAAGATCCCGAGTACCCATTCAAGCAAGAAGCCTTGCAACCTTTTAGGAGCCGAGCCGTTCTTCAACAGAGCAAGTGGTCCAAGCCGATCCGCGACTCACGAAGCCGAGCGAAGCCAAGTCGACAATTTAATTCTTCCTCTTGTAGTTCTTGAGCGACTGTAATCAAATTGTTGATATAAATAAAAGGTGATATTCTTTTATCTTGTTTTCTTTAAATTCTTGCATCATGATTCAATCTAAATTTCTAGTTATACTTCTTGTTGTGATGTTTGAGTAATACTCCGCTCGTCGAGGAGTCGAGACGATCAATAGAATGATAATGTAATATATCTTAAATCGATTCTTGAATCCTACGAGTTTTGTAAACCCTAGCAAGATCAAGAATCGACGACCCAATTCGTTGCGATAATTTCTTGATTGATATCGCTCGAGATTGGAGAGTTACGATCGTTTCTTGAAATTGCTAGAGGCTAGAATGTGAATGATATCGACGAAAGAACAAGGGTTAAAGGATGAAACCCTAATTTCATCAAGAAAGCCCTAACTCTCGTCGATCATCATCGATCTAGTATCAATCCTTCGAAGGACAAGAACACTAAATCTTGATATTACATCACGTCTATAGATTTGATCGATTCCTACGAGCCTCATTTAGATTCTTGACATTTGGTTGGAAATATCATCGAAACCCCGATTCTTGATTGTTTATCAGTTTCTTGATTCTTGATTAAACTCGTGACACCTGAATCAATCGATAAATTCTTGAATCATGTTTTCTTTTCTTTTCTATTAACTTTTCAATTCAAACAAATCAAATATAAAAATGAATCGCACAATCCCTGTGGACGATCCGCACTCGCTTACGATCTACAACTGACACCGTAGTTGATTGCGGTCAAATATAATTTTTTTGATTGTGAACTTTATTCAATTTTCTAATTACCGACACAAAGAGACTCTTATCGATTTGATTTACTTACTCAGTCTCGCATTTTACGATCAATCAAATGGCACCGAAATCGGGGACTATTTGAATTGATACTTTTACATACACAATCCGGAAAATAAACCAATCAAAATGGCGCCGTTGCCGGGGATCGCGCGCTAATTCGTTTTATATCAAAGTTTGAATTGAAAGATTTATTTCATTGTGATTTTTTAGATCAAAATTCGTGCAAACCCTAAACAATTTGTTGTGTTTCATTGCAAGGAGATCTGGAGCTTGCTGGAAATTTGGAAAAAATTTTGGAAAATACCAGAGAGCTGAGGGAGTCTACAGAAGCTCCCTGAAAAGGTTTGGTGCAGTATTCTCACTACCCTACCGTGGAAGCGCGGCCTAAGTGCCTATATGCGGCGGAACCGCGGCTACCTGAAGGGATCTCTGTGCTAGTTTTTCTCTGTAAGCTTCTTACCTTCTCCTCTCTCCTCTTTTTCGCTCCAACTAACAGTTTCTGCAGGATTCTTTGCAAAGAATAGCAGCTCGCAAATTGCAAAATTAAATTTGTGCGCATTTTTGTTTCTTGGTTGTTTGCATTCTAAATACGGATATTAAGGGGCACGGCCAAATCCAAATTAGGTGGGGATTTCATTACCCTTCCTAGGCCCCGAAAACCACAAAACTTGCATCCGCATTGACCCACATTAACTAAAAGAAATCTAGAGATGACTCTAAGGACTGTCGCGCTCAATTAGGATAGAAGAAGGCCGTGGGTAATTCATTGCTTATCCGCGTTTTCTTGTGGTGCCTAGGAAAGTGTGTCGAAGGCTAGTGGTTATTAATTAGGCCCACTACTTACGTAGTGGAGTACCTTCCCACTTACCTGGCCACAGGGGAACAAAGAGGCAGTGGAGGATTCTATCCCGCGACTTGTCTTTTGGCAGTTAGGAGCGGTCTAGAGCCGGACCTAGGTGACCATTAGAAATTAGGGTTTGTGTGTTGCATTTGTTGTGTCGCATCATTTTTTTTCAAAAATCCGTCCCTTTTTCAAAGCAAACACCGCATTCATTTACCCCTAATTATAAGTCAACGCTGCCACTTGTACTAACCCTTTTTAGTACAAGATAGGCTGGACACGGGATTCTAGTGCCCGTTTAGTCCGCGTACCCCTTATCGACTCCGAAGTCGATATTTCTCCATTTACCTTTCCTTTACCCACTACCACACCCACACCGATGGATCCACCTCCATCAAACTTCTTTAACCCTAATCTGCCGCCGTCCGTTGGTGCGCAGAATCCATCCCGCATCTCTCTCCAGGAGAGGTGCTATCCACTTAGAGGTCCTCTTTCGACCTGCTTATCCACACCACCAGCCAATGGGGATAACTTTGAAATTAAACTCCAGTATATCAATCTTTTACCTAAATTCCACGGACTCGAGACTGAGGACGCTTACGTTTTCATTACCAAATTTGAAAACGTATGCTCAATGATGGGTACGTCACAACTTTCAGTGGATGCGATGCGTCTACGACTTCTTCCATTTACATTGTGCGATATAGCCGAGAAGTGGCTATATAACACTACCGCACACTCTATTACGAATTGGGAAGAATTCGTCGCTGCATTCGTTAAGAAATTTTACCCAATCCAAAAGACAGCTCGAATCCGTAGCGAACTGAATCAATTTGCCCAGCTCCCTACTGAACCATTCTCTAAATGCTTTGAACGTTTCAAGGATCTTTTGGTTCAGTGTCCTCATCACGGCATCCCGAGATGGGAGCTTTGCCGAATCATTTATGAGGGCATTAACCCAAGCACTAAACAGATCCTTGAAAACATGTGTCAAGGTACTTTTATGACCAAGGATGATGGGGAAGCTTGGAAGTACTTAGAAGAGTTCGCTGAAAAATCACTACAGTGGGAGAGTGGAACCCAACCATTGAATAGGGGTGGCGTACACCAAATAGATGTGTCCATAGGTGTTCGAGCTGAGATGGCAGCAATACAAAAGAAGCTCGACGCTATGGAACACAAATTTTCTGCAACCTCCCTAAACCCAATGTCGCTCCCCAAAACTGTTTGTGGGTGCTGTTCTGATCCTTCTCATTTAACGGAAGAATGTCCATTAAACTCTGCGTTTCAAGGTCACGAGCATTCTAATACCGCATTTCAAAGACCTCGAAACGATCCATATTATTCCACGTACAATCAGGGTTGGAGGAATCACCCGAATTTCGCTTGGAACCAAAACCAATCTCAAAATACGGTTCCAAATACGAATCAATTTCAAAGGGCTCTTCCTCCACCACAACAGCAACCCCTTCAACTCACTCAGCACCCCTACCAGTCACAAAATTTCCAAAACCAGGGCAACATTCCTGCACAGTCTAATCCTATGCAGTTGTCATGTTCTGACGAATTCTCTCAATTCACTCAAACCATGAAATCACTTTTATCAAATTTCATAGAGGTTTCGACTGAGGTTAGATCTTCCGTCAGTGAGATAAAGAAAAACTCAGCGTCTCAAGCTGAGAGTATCAGATCGATGGAAGCTGAAATCGCACGACTTAAAGCCAAAATGAGTGCGAGAGAAAAAGGGAAACTTCCCTCTCAACCCCTACAGAATCCTGGGCATTACAATGTAAATGCCATCACAACGTTGAGATCGGGAAAAGTGCTGAACAATCATGTCGGGGAAGGTATTGATGATACTAAAAATCATATCAACACCCCGGCTGAGACCTTTCCACACACACACACTTCTCCTTCTGATTCTTCTTCTTCTACCACACCATCTTCTCGTGAGCCTATTCTCCATTTTCCACTAGGCTCGACACCTTCTCCCAACCCTTATAGTTCTCCACAGACGGTCCCCACACCTCT
Organism: Agapanthus africanus; assembly: GCA_030015575.1. NCBI lineage: Eukaryota > Viridiplantae > Streptophyta > Magnoliopsida > Asparagales > Amaryllidaceae > Agapanthus > Agapanthus africanus. Next base: position 192,314,273 of record CM057339.1, on the reverse strand, counting down.
TTTGGGACCTCGTCTACCCCCTCTTCCTTCTCCTATGATGGACCCTGCGCTTATTGCGAAAGCTCCTTACCCGAACCGGTTAAGGAGTAATAGAACGAGTCCTCATATGGAGAAAATTATGGAAATGTTCAAACAGGTTAACATCAATATCCCTCTCCTAAATGCAATTCAACAAGTCCCCGCTTATGCGAAAATTCTTAAGGACTTGTGCACTAGGAAGAGGAAGACCCAAGTGCCGAAGAAGGTCTTCATGGCTAATAATATCAGCACTGCTTTTATTCCCCAGCTACCAAAGAAACGAAAGGACCCAGGATGTCCTACAATATCGATTTCTATTAGGGGTAAAAACATAAATCGTGCTCTTTTAGACCTTGGCGCAAGTGTTAACCTACTTCCTTATTCTGTCTATGAGCAACTAGGGATTGGAGAGCTGAAACCTGCTCACTGCACTCTCCAGATGGCAGACCGATCTATCACCAAACCAAGGGGTGAATTAGAGGATGTGTTGATAAAGGTCGGGGAATTTGTTTTCCCTGTAGACTTCATTGTACTCGACACACATCCTGTAGCAAACCCCCCGGGCCAAATTCCGGAGATTCTAGGTCGTCCTTTCCTTGCCACTTCCAACGCTGTTATAAACTGTAGAAACGGTTCAATGAACTTATCATTTGGAAATATGACCATTGAACTAAACATCTACAAAGTTGGAAGTCAGCCATCAGAACCCTCTGCTCATATTTTAGATGTGTGCTATGTCCATGAGATCGCTCCCGATAGTTGTGGAGCTGAGGAACTTTTCTTTACTGATCTCGATGACATTACCACATCTCTGTTTGATTTTACACAAGATCTTAGTGAGGACACTTTACCTACACTTGATTCCTGCACTTCTGACTTTTCTCCACCCGAGTCTGTATCTTTCACAGGCTCTGAGCTTCTTTGTAAATCCAAAAATCACTCGATGATCCCTCCTTCTATCATTTCTCCGCCCGAATTAGATCTCAAAGTTTTACCGTCTCATCTGAAATATGCTTATTTAGGTGAGAAGGAGTCTTTACCGGTTATAATATCCGCTTCTCTAGCATTAGAGCAAGAGAATGCACTTTTATCGGTACTGAGATCTAACAAAGAGGCGTTTGGTTGGAGTATGGCGGACATCAAAGGGATTAGTCCCTTGATAGTTGAACATCATATACATGTGATGGATGATGCCAGACCAACCCGAGAACCACAGAGACGGTTGAATCCCGTCATGAAGGAAGCGGTCATGAAAGAGATCGTCAAATGCTTAGATAATGGTATTATATACCCCATCTCCGATAGCCAATGGGTGAGTCCTATACATGTCGTTCCTAAGAAATCCGGCATCACTGTTATAACCAATGAGGCGAATGAGTTGATTCAGACACGCGCCCAAACTGGGTGGCGTGTGTGTATCGATTATAGAAAACTCAACGCTGCCACGAGGAAAGACCATTTTCCTCTACCATTCATTGATCAAATGCTGGAACGCTTAGCGAGACGAGAATATTATTGTTTTATGGACGGATACTCAGGTTATAATCAGGTCCCCATCGCCAAAAAGGATCAAGATAAAACCATTTTTACTTGTCATTTTGGTACCTTTGCTTACAGTCGCATGCCCTTTGGGCTATGCAATGCTCCCGCTACTTTTCAGCGGTGTATGATGGGGATATTCTCTGATATGGTAGAGAATTTTCTGGAGATCTTTATGGACGATTTCTCGATTTTTGGAGACTCTTTTTCTGATTGCCTAGCGAATCTTGACGCTGTTCTTACTCGTTGCAAAGAGAAGAACTTGACTTTGAACTGGGAAAAATGCCATTTTATGGTCCAAGAAGGAATTGTTCTTGGACATGTTATTTCACAGAAAGGCATTGAGGTTGACAGAGCTAAGATAGATGTCATTCAAAACCTCCCTCATCCCAAAAGCGTCAAAGATATTCGATCTTTCCTTGGCCATGCGGGCTTTTATAGGAGATTCATTAAGGACTTTAGCGAAATTGCTAGACCTTTAACTCTTCTCCTGGCCAAGGATACGACCTTCCATTTTGACTCGGACTGCGAGACAGCTTTCGACTCACTTAAACACTCACTCACTTCAGCCCCCGTTTTATCATCACCAAACTGGGACTACCCCTTTGAGCTAATGTGTGATGCATCCGACTTTGCAGTAGGTGCAGTCTTAGGACAGCACATCGAAAAGATGCCACACGTGATATACTATGCAAGTAAGACCCTGAATGATACGCAAATCAATTATACAACCACCGAAAAGGAACTTTTAGCGGTTGTATTTGCATTAGAAAAATTCAGGCCTTACTTAATTGGCTCACCTATAGTTGTGTATACTGACCATTCCGCTTTAAAACATCTTCTGGCGAAGAAAGATGCAAAAGGTCGACTAATACGTTGGATCCTTCTGTTACAAGAATTCGATCTTGTTATCAAAGATAAGAAAGGATGTGAAAACGTAGTAGCTGACCACCTTTCACGCATCATTTCTTCCCCTGTGACCCTGCCGATCAATGACTCGTTTCCTGACGAGCAACTCTTGAGCATATCCAATGAACCATGGTTCAAGGATATTGTGAACTATCATGCCACGGGACTGATACCCAGCGATTGGTCAAAACAGGACAAATACTGTTTTCTATCCCAAGTAAAACACTTTTACTGGGACGAGCCCTATTTGTTTAAATATTGTCCTTATCAGATTATGCGCCGGTGTGTCCCGAATGAAGAGTTCAAGAGTGTTCTTTCTTTTTGTCATGATCAGGCCTGTGGGGGTCACTTTGGTCCTAAAAAGACAGCGGAAAAGGTTTTGCAATGTGGATTTTATTGGCCGACCTTATTCAAGGACGCATTTGACTATTGCAAAACCTGTACACAATGTCAGTATACGGGTAGAATATCCCAGAGGAATGAAATGCCTCAGCAACCCATCTTGGCTGTTGAAATATTCGATGTTTGGGGCATTGATTTTATGGGTCCTTTTCCCAACTCCTTTGGGAATTTGTACATACTGCTGGCGGTTGATTATGTCTCAAAGTGGGTAGAAGTCATTCCATGTCGCACTAATGACAAGAAAGTTGTCATTAAGTTCTTGAAAGAGAATATCTTTTCGCGATTTGGACACCCACGCGCTATTATTAGCGATAATGGGACACACTTCTGCAACAGATCTTTCGAGACTCTGATGCGGAAATACTCAATCAACCACCGACTTTCTACACCCTATCATCCCCAAACAAGCGGGCAGGCTGAAATCTCAAACAGACAAATCAAACTTATCCTGGAGAAAACTGTTGCTAAAAATAGAAAAGACTGGTCGACCAAACTGACGGATGCTCTTTGGGCATTCCGAACTGCATATAAGACCGACCTAGGGATGTCTCCATATAGGATAGTGTTTGGGAAAGCATGTCATTTACCCGTCGAGATAAAGCATAAAGCATTGTGGGCTATTAAAGAAATAAATTTTGATCTAAACCTTGCTTGCAACTTTCGGAAGCTGCAACTTAATGAGCTAAGAGAACTCCGTGATGAAGCTTATGATAACGTTGTAATCACAAAGAATAGGACAAAGGTTTTTCACGATAAAAACATTTTGAGGAAAACATTTTCACCTAGTCAACAAGTCCTTCTTTATGATTCACGATTACACCTTCACGCGGGTAAGCTCCGATCTCGATGGAAGGGACCTTATGTTGTGCGGTCTGTATACCCGCACGGGGCTGTAGAAGTAGAAAATGTTAAAAACGACACCGTTTTCAAAGTAAATGGACATAGATTAAAGCCGTATTTTTCCACTAACCCCGCGGAGGAGCTCTTGTTCTTACAAGAGCCAGTTTATTTTGATTAAAATTCCTCTGTCTCACCTTCATGTCCAGTATATCATTGCATCATCTTTTGAATGTAGGTGAGTGAAAAGAATAAGTTTGGGGAAAGTTCTTCACTTATATATTTTGCCCCCACTAATAATTCCTCCCAGACTTACAGGTTTTGTAGATATAGTTGTTGGCAACAATGAGGACACTGTTGAAAACAAGTTTGGGGGAGGTTTGTGCTTATTTTTGCACCATTTGCATATCATCTGCATAAACACAAAACATTTCTTTTAAAAATCTATAAAAATTGAAAAAATTTCAAAACCCATAAAAATCTAAAAATTTTCAAGTATAAAAATAATTTTAATATTTACACTTTTTGTATATAAATAAGATAATGAAAGTTTAGATAGTGAAAAATTACATCCATGAGATTAGAAAAATTTAAGAAAACTAAGAAAATTAGAAGTTTTCTTATACGAACTAGTAATAAGTAGTTATGAGCCGTTGTCCCAAGGGTTAGTGTGATGAAAGACGTCACTAATCTGAGGATAAAAATAAGTCTGAAAAATAGTTTCTATTTTGGAAGCCAAACTTTTTGAACGTTGCTACCCTGCTATTCGCACTTACACACATCTTAAAGCCTGGGATAGTAGAGGATGCCTTGAAATGCTCTTGTCTTAAAGCCGATGTATGAAGGAAATAAAAAGAAAAAAATGATAAAAAAATATAAAGTGGTGAGAAAAATGGACACTGGTTTTGTTATCACCAAGGGCAATAAAAAAATATATAGCAATGGTGCTTCTTCACCTAGTGCCCTAAGGCCAACTGGTCTGGGAGTCACTGCTATGCCTGAGGTGGTGCAAGACGAGGAAAATACACCAAGTAAGCAAGCACAGGAGTAATCGGTCGGTTAGTACCTCTAGAAGTATTAACGGTCGCATGAAAGTGTGTGAGCAATCTCATCTAAATATTCATTAATTAAAAAGTACTGAGGCTGATGGGCAAGAGTATGATAGCTTGAATTGAATTCTCCGGGTGTAGGGATGTCTTTACACACACGCAGGGTTATATGATCGATGTTTGGAAGAAAGATAGGAATGAAAAATAAGACGATGTTTTATTGAGGGAGGACGTGATTTCTAACATCTTTTCATGACCATTAAGATAGGGTTCATGACAACCGAAAAGCTAGCTTAGTTGGAAACCCTAATTTTCAAAGCTTTTCTTTTACAATTCTTGTCTTTAAATGTAATATTCATGATCTTTCTTTTATTATTGGATTTTGTGGGTGTAATCCGCTGAAAACCCTCAGGAGACAACACTCCTCCTATTAGGGACACCTAGAGGTTTAAAGGCTTGTTGCACGTGCTCAGTGCAATCGTGTTGCTTACGAAAGTGTGCTAGTTAGTTTTTTCTCTTTCTTTATTTTCTCCTTCTCTTTTTAATAAAACAGTTCGCTCGAGACGATCGAAATTAAGTTTGGGGGAATTTGATTAGTCGAAAATATTGCATATTTTAGCAGGCAATTTCCTCATCATTTGCATTCATATAGAAGTGTTCGGCATTCATATTTTACATATTAGCAAAACTGTCACAAAATATCAGATTGCATGTATTAGACTCTAAAACCGACACTATAAAGGAAATTGACCGCATTTCATGGCATCGCATTTGCGCAACACTTGTTTTGAGATCTGTGCAGGAAAATCCAAAAGAAAGGCCAAAATTTACATGGTACCGATCAAACATTACGCCAACTCAATGATTTCAGTTCTGGTACCAATCCAAAAGGCAAAGCAAAAATCAACATATCAAAGAAAGGCCCAAGTATCAACCAAAGACCACACCAGAAGAACCAAGCCACAAGCTTCCAACATGGCCGCGGAACCGCGGCCGGAGCCTGCTTGCGCCGCGGAACCGCGGCCGGAGCCTGCTTGCGCCGCGGTTCCACGGTCAACTTGCCACCTCAGCTCTTCATCTTTGCACCATAATTCCTAGCTAAAGGCCTACAGCTCAGAAAGACACTCCAAGTTCCAGAAGACTCCAGATACTTCTGCCAGATCAGCAAGCTTTGGATCAACACTAAACTAGCCTATCATTCTAGAAACTTCTTCCTAAACCCTAGCTTAAACCCTAAGCTAAGCCTAACAAACTCTTTCTAGAAGTTCCTCAACAAACTTTTGGAGGGAACTTCACAAAGGCTTAGGGTTTGGGTGTTCTATAAATAAGACCCTAGGCTAACTTGTAAATCATCATGGAAAAATCCCTCCATTAGTTCATTTTAGAGCCATTCTATCTATTTCTTCATCTTCTTCTTCCACAAGTTTAGTGAGAGGACTTGTGTGAAACCCTAACCCTAATTCCAATCAAAAGCCAAGATCCTGAGTACCCATTCAAGTAAGAAGCCTTGCAGCCTTTTAGGAGCCGAGCCGTTCTTCAACAGAGCAAGTGGTCCAAGCCGATCCGCGACTCACGAAGCCGAGCGAAGCCAAGTCGACAATTTAATTCTTCCTCTTGTAGTTCTTGAGCGACTGTAATCAAATTGTTGATATAAATAAAAGGTGATATTCTTTTATCTTGTTTTCTTTAAATTCTTGCATCATGATTCAATCTAAATTTCTAGTTATACTTCTTGTTGTGATGTTTGAGTAATACTCCGCTCGTCGAGGAGTCGAGACGATCAATAGAATGATAATGTAATATATCTTAAATCGATTCTTGAATCCTATGAGTTTTGTAAACCCTAGCAAGATCAATAATCGACGACCCAATTCGTTGCGATGCTTTCTTGATTGATATCGCTCGAGATTGGGGAGTTACGATCGTTTCTTGAAATTGCTAGAGGCTAGAATGTGAATGATATCGACGAAAGAACAAGGGTTAAAAGATGAAACCCTAGTTTCATCAAGAAAGCCCTAACTCTCGTCGATCATCATCGATCTAGTATCAATCCTTCGAAGGACAAGAACACGAAATCTTGATATTACATCACGTCTATAGATTCGATCGATTCCTATGAGCCTCATTTAGATTCTTGACATTTGGTTGGAAATATCATCGAAACCCCGATTCTTGATTGTTTATCAGTTTCTTGATTCTTGATTAAACTCGTGACACCTGAATCAATCGATAAATTCTTGAATCATGTTTTCTTTTCTTTTCTATTAACTTTTCAATTCAAACAAATCAAATATAAAAACGAATCGCACAATCCCTGTGGACGATCCGCACTCGCTTACGATCTACAACTGACACCGTAGTTGATTGCGGTCAAATATAATTTTTTTGATTGTGAACTTTATTCAATTTTCTAATTACCGACACAAAGAGACTCTTATCGATTTGATTTACTTACTCAGTCTCGCATTTTACGATCAATCAAATGGCACCGAAATCGGGGACTATTTGAATTGATACTTTTACATACACAATCCGGAAAATAAACCAATCATAAGTCCTCTCAACTTATAAGGAGAAAACCACTATTGCAAGATCTTTACGACTTACAAGAGAAAATACACTTATAAATCACCACGATTCCAAAGGAGAAAATACACCTACGAGGTCATCACGACTTGTAGGGAGAAATACCTTTATGAGACCCTTATGGCTCATAAAGTCAAAATGCCTTAGTCGACGGGATCCTAACCCTGCTTGCTAAGCCACCTTTGTTCAAGTCCTTTCACGGCAAATGATGATTCGCTCCTGGCAATACTCCAGTCGTAGCGATGCTGATGCCAAGGTTGGTATCAGATTCCAAACTCGCAATAAAAAACATTAGCGAGTAGCAAAAAAATGCATATAAAAATAGCCGAAATATTTGGGAAACTTGCAATAAAAAATCAGCGAGCAAAAAATATGCATATAAAAACAGCCGAAATGTTTGGGCAACTCGCAATAAAAAGCAGTGAGTAAAAATATAAAACAATATAGCCAAAATGATTGGGCACCGCGGATAAAAAGCCGAAATGATTGGGCAATCCCGACTTTCGCAATATGAAAAGCTGAAAAGATAGAGCATCGCGGCAATAAAAAATAAAATAAAATTTCCTCTTCCCTGCAAGTATGTCCATATTGACTCTTGTATACGATCCAGGGGCACAAACAAATGAAAAGGGAACCATACTTTCCCACCAGGCTCCGTCAAAGGGAGAGCCAGATCTTAACAGCAATATCTACAGCCTAAAGATTAGCTCAACGTTCTTCTCATTCCAACAGGGTGCAGACGTGACGTCAACAAAGCGCCAAAGAGCCAAATCAAAATGGAGTAATGGTAAAATCCTAGCTCCAACTCGGCGTTCCTTCTCATTCCAGCAGGATGCAGACGCAACGTCAACAAATGACCCAAGGGTCGAAACAAAAATGAAGCCATGGCAAAATCCTAGCTCCAAGTCATGACGGTTCATATACAACCCAGAGACTATCTCGACGTTCCTTCTCATTCCAGTAGGATGCAGGCGCAACGTCAATAAAAGACTCAAGGGTCGAAACCAAAAGTGGAGTAACGGAAAAATCCTAACTCTAAGTCTCGACGGCACATATACAACCTAGAGACCATCCTGACATTCCTTCTCATTTCAGCAGGATGCGAATGCGGCTATCAAATGAAATTGGAGTAATAGTATATTCCTAGATCTGGACTTCAATTGCAATACATACAGCATAGAAGCCTTGCATATGTCTACCCTACTTCAGCAAAGAATAGGTGTGACATCGTCAAAACAAAAAAAAATAAAGCAACGGCATATTCCCAGTTTTAGGTCTTGAAGGCAACTCATATAAAGCCTAAAAGACTATCGGAAATCATCCCACACCAGAGCGAAGTGATTATGACTCATCGGGGCATCAAACTGAGCCTGACCTCAAGTAAAAAACGTCATGGAAAATTCCTAACGTTTGCTCTTCCAACGGTAATATGACCTAAGGAGATTACTTGAAGACGTCTTATCCAGCCCCCGAAAGGATCAGAGACACGACATTCACGGGGCTACTCGAACAACAGCTTAAAGACCGCATATCGAGGAATACATCAGCTAACACGACGGTACCACAAACTAAAACCATAGTACCACAAACCTAACGGACCTATGTCGTAAAGAATGGGGGTTATCTGCATATAACGTTAGGACTAGTTTGCCTGTAAACCCAAGGGAGGTAAACTACAAATTCCGAAATGAGTACATAAACTAGAAACTCCGAAATGAGTGAATAAACTACAAACTCCGAAATGAGTACATAAACTAGAGACTCCGAAACGAGTGAATAAACTACGGACTCCGAAATAAGTACATAAACTAGAAACTCCGAAACGAGTGAATAAACTACAAACTCCGAAACGAGTGAATAAACTACAAACTCCGAAATGAGTAAATAAACTAGAGACTTCGAAATGAGTAAATAAACTACAAACTCCGAAACGAGTAAATAAACTAGTGAGCGCTAAAGTAAGACATCGGACACAAGGGATCCCATGCAAAAAAAAATGTGAATTCTTTATTCATAAATCAAAATGGTTTACATTTGTAAAGAAAAGTGGGAAATACAATTTTAACTGTTAAGAAGGCGGGGCTTTCAATAAATTGGCAACCTGCTCACTTTCTTCCCGCAGCTCCTCCTCGCCTGCCACTATTGCAGCTAGCCTCGCTTCGACTTAAGCCCGTTGTTGCAAACATGATGAAAACTTCTCAGCGATTTCCTGCTTTGCAACCTCGCAATCTCGCATGCCCCGCTCGGTAAAGTCGAGGTTCTGCCTCAATGCCAGTCCATTAGAAATGCATTGTTGGAGGTTTTCGAAAATAACTTGCAGCTGCACGGCATTCGCTTCGACTTGGGCTCGCAATCGACTAGATTCATCAGAAACTGTCTCATGCACCTTTTGCTTCAAGGCTAACCTTTGCTCAAAGTATTCAATAGAATCAGCACATTGCTCAATCCATGCGATCAGTTGAGAGATTAATGCTTCAGGAGTGAGACACTTGATTTCGATCTCATGCAGACAAGCCTCGATCTGCTTACAATAATCAACCCAAAGGCCGACGAAATATTCGTTGTGGAAATTCACAAGCGTCTCCAGCATTGGGTTGACCTCGTCAGCAAAATCGGCGGCAGAAGTAAGAACTTCAACGTTAAGATCTTCGATGAATTCACTCAGCATTCGCCTGCTATTCGCCGCACCCCTGGAAGATTGACGCTTAGCAAAGGGTCCTGCGGGCATGGAAATGCGAGACTCAAAGGGAGACAAAAACGATGTAGCTGCTGCAGAATAAATCATGCACAAAGAAGGGTCAGATTTCAACCTGAAAAGTAAAGAAGAATGCCGATGGACGAGATCTACCATACCAGTGGTCAAAAGTGGCAGGGCAGGGAGCACAAGAGGCTCGATTATTCCTTCGTTCTCTCCCTCGAGCTGTGATACTGTGGTCAATACGAGGAAAGCTTAGCAATAGAAAATTTACTCGTGGAAAGATGAAATAGCAGGTGAAGAATATACTAACCAACGCCTGAAGAGGAACGAATTCCGACTGGAAGGCGAAATGCGGGCTTAACATCTGGTGTAAGCGGTCAAAAAGCACTCCTGCAGGATTGCAACAATATATGGTTAATACAAGAAAACAGTATCTACACTGAAACAAGAAATAAGGGATCTCTACCTTCCATCATTAAACCCCGAGGGAACTTGGGAGGACACAGAAAAGAGGGGTGGAGCAGTGACAATCATGGCCACGGCTGATAGTAATCCTTCAATCGGCACCGCGCCGGGGTCTACCACGTATGTATTCAGAATGAAGGAAATATCAGCAGAAATGTTTAATGGGATTGAGAAACCGAAAGTAATAGCTTGAGGTATACCCGATGGGGCGGAAATCATAACAGGGTATGGAGCGTCACCAGCCTCAACGGCTTCCTCAGTTTCCATCATCATCGGGAAGGTGGATTCGGCATCCACACCTTCGTCCCCTGAATCAATAAGGATCGTCGTAATACTCGCATCACCCGTCGATATCGGGAATCCACGAGGGGAGGAAGCGGCAATCAAAACAGTCCCAGATTCGAAAGGGATGCCTGATACTCTAGGCACTTCGAACGCTGGCGCTTCGCCCGCCACGTCACCACCTGAACTCAGCCCTGTTGAAAGAGTGTTATAATTCAAGGAAAAAAAGACTGCTATCAGGTTTCAATAAAGGATTATGCATTGTTTTACCTTGAAGCAACCGCTCGGCCTCTTTGCAAGCCGCACGCACAACCTGCCTATGAGCGGTGGGCAGGATAAAAGGAGCGTCCTCCATGCAAACATCAGAAGGTCGACCATCGCTCAAGCCAGCGTCTGCGGCCAGATTAGCCCGATGCTCCCTTGTGGCGTGCTTTTTGCGCTTCCTCTCAGCTTATGCTGTACGGACGGATCTCTTCAGGACCTCCGAAAGAGGAGCGTCTTCATCCAGATCAGGCTCGGTCTCGGCTGCTTCATCGACGCCTCCCATGGCGGTTCGGGGAGGACCTCAGCCATAACCGGTGGCTCTGAAGGCTCTTCTACACCACCACCCGAGATTGGCATTGTACTCGGAACAACATGGGCTGCGGTGGTTCCTGTAACAGGAAAAGGAAGGGAGTCAAGTTGTGAATAAAATAAACTAAATATGTAAAGGCGTCGTGAAATAAATCATACCAAGACCCATGGAAGCGCGGAGCCTCTCCTCCTCCTCAAACGTTTTGAGGGACACCAAGAGGGCCTCTTCAGTGGAGATTCCTGTTAAGATAAGGGCGTTAGTAAAGCGTAATAAACTCATAAAAAGTAATATATACAGGAGAATATAAACGAAATATATCGAACGCCGCAAGAAAAGCTAACGCACCTTGCTCACGGACCAGTCTTTTAGAAGCTTCGATAACAGCTTGAAGGTCGGTAGCGGTAACAGAAGCTTCGAATAGACCATTGTTGGTGCCATACTCAGACAAGCCTTCGCTATAAGGAGCATGAGGCTCTTGGCTGAATACAACATCAGCTGAGAATAGAGATTTCTTCTTTTTCTATGAGCTGGTACCAACCCCCGACGACAACAGCTTCCGCTTAACGGGCTTCTTCGGACGGTGGGTTCCGATCTTTGAGCCAATACCCGACTCGGGGGACGCGGCAGCCACAACAGCCATAGGAGCATTTACCTCCGGCCGAGCCTTATCTGGAAAAGATTGCGGAATCACAACTGTGCTGCTTCCCCTTAAAGAAGGAAGCACAACCGCCCGTCACTTCAGCGGGACCGCTGGATTACTTGCTGGGACAACATCTTTGTGGTCAAGCAGCAGCCGCCTCTCTTCCTTGATGACAACGCCCGTTGCATGTTGGTACCAAGCAACGTAAGCATTCGAGGCCCTTGTAATGTGACTCGGCTCGCTGATAAGAAAATAGGACCCCGTATTCAAACGCATGAAATGATGCATCGCGTTGAGAATACCTTCCTCAGTAGTAACGGGATCCACGATGAATACCTCAAGGGGAACGCTTTGGTTGTAACCCGATTGCTGAGCGAAATGGTATGGGTTATATCTCATGAACAAAGCCAAGGCATTTTGTCTGAATACCAGGAAGCCCGGCCTGATAGAATACAAGTGGGCAATCTCTCGAGCCCTCAATGCAGAAGCTCCGTCCTTGAAAACGTCATGAAGCGGCTGGATTGCTTTGGAAGATTCCTTGCCGATGGTCAGGACTCTGTCAATGAAGGTCATGCCGTCCCCGACCATGCGTGGGTGAAGAAGCAATCGCCGAGCCTCCCGCTGTGTTGGGTCTGGAGAAGAAGCATCGACCAAGTGCAAGACCCGAGGAAAATTATATCCTTCATAAAATCTGGGTTATTTATGCACACCAAAAGCACCCAGCATGTGCATCTCAATCCATGAGGTGAAGTAATGTAGTGGGAGATTAACGGGCTTCAGAACCGACTAAGTAGTGTCGGCCGCTAGACTCAGGCCATGATATAAGTGAGCCAGACCTGCGACCCCAACGGCCAGGCATGTCCCTGCCACAATACGGTGAGCTGGATAAAAGATAGACGATCTCATATAACGAGGATGCATCGAAAGTGTGAACCAGCTCGGCCACAAGCTGATGAAGCCCAGGAAGATTGTCTCCTCATCAATGTCCGGAGCAGCAACCTCTACAAAAGAAATGACCGGGGTATCCGAAATAAAAAAACTGCTTTAAATCTGCTTCCGCGGTCGGTAATTTGTCCAAGACAAATCCGAACGGATCATCAAACTTGGCGAACTTCGCAGCTTTCTTCGGTAAAGCCTCCGGACGAAGGAAGCGGGCGATGAAATCTGTAAAGCTAACTCCGTGCCCACCAGACTCTAGGAATAAGTTCTGGTATATGTTCAACACCTTGATCAAGATTGGAAACTTGTGTTGAACAGTATTCTCTGGGGTAAGACCCATTACCACTGATTCGGTAGCAAAGATGCACTCGTCGAGAGAAAGTATCTCCTCATAATGTTCCCCTCTGATGGGTAATTCAGATATCTCCACGAATTCCTCCAATGAGATTGAGACCTCTCGATCCGATAAGAGAAATGTGTGGGTCGGGATATTCCATTGCTCCAGAAAAGATTTGACCCACCACACATGGGGAGTGTGGTAGTGAAAAAAGGACGTATAAATCGCGGGATATAGCCCGGTCTTCAGTAGCAGCGACTTCTTGGCCGACAGAATGTATCGGGCCCACTGCAAATAGCCAGCCAAATGATGAGGAGTCATTCCTATCATGTAAACCTACCCCCAAGGATACGATTCTCCTTGGCATATGCGACGCCCTAGAATGTCTAGGGCCATCGGTGGTTGCACTGGTATCGATACCATGGAAGGTTGGAGACGGCCTTCCGAGGTCCAGTTGACCTCTTCTACTGCGTAAGTGACCTGTGGAGGGTCAGCGTAATAGATTGACGGGATCGGTTCTGATGGTGTTGCGCAAGTAAAACTGCGCCGACCCCGGATAATGTGACTATACCACGACCCCCACAGATGAAGATACTTTTGCTCTGGATCATAATCCCGAACGAGTGCAAAGACTTCCCGATCTGTAGGCGCATCGGCGAAAACACTCTCCGAGCGAACGTAGGGGAAGGAGGAATCGGAAGCCATAATACCTATAAAAAAGGGTTAATTATCGACACAATGTTCAAGACTTTAACATTTTCATTACACCTAAATTTTTACTACATTCTGGCATGTTAAAATCACCACAGTTCAAAGAGAAAGGGACAATGGCCCCTGCAAAATCAAGATAATACCCCCATCAATAATGAGGAAGGCACTCATTGTAAGAATCCAAAAGGATTCTTATTTAATGAAAAATCCCATTAAACTGTGGAGTTAAACTCCCTCGAAAAACGAGTTCTACAGTAGATTCAAATCTGCAAGAAAAATCCTAGAAAGAAAATAAGAAAAGGGGAATAAAATTCCCAAAAGAATTTCTTTAAAAAAAGAGATTTCTCATAGCTAAGCTCTGTAGAACGACCCAGAATTAAATTCCTCTAATATGGGATTAAATCCCAAAAATCCCCATGGGAAATATACTGGAATTAAATTCCAGAGAAGTTTTAAAGATCATAGTAACAAGGTAAAAGCCTAAGATCTCTAAGACCAACGGTCTATCTAAATAAAGCTTTTTAAGATCTCTAAGAGATCATTTCAATAAAAAGAGCCAAGCTCTGTTAATGGGTTAAAAATCCAAGACAAAAAAGAGTATCTTTTAAGAGAAAAATGGTCATAATCCTTACTAATTTTCTTAAACAGAGTTAAACTCTAAGAGTTTCTTTGGGTAGAGATTTAAGCTCTGAGAAGAGAATTAAATTCTCAAGGAAGAAGCAAGAAGATGATGGAAATATAGTCATCTCAAGGGCCAAAGGACCTATTTATAAGACATGAAGAAACGGTTCAACTCCTCAGGAGATCGAACGGTGATACCGTTGCACCAATGTGTAAGCCACATAAGAGCAACGGTGGGGCCATTTGTTTCCCCAATATATTTAACCTAATAAAAGAGCAAAGCTCTATTGAATTTAATGAGGCAGCGCCTCATGTACTCTCCATGAAGGTGCCGGCGCCAGAGCCAATTTTATAGGAATAAATCCTATGATGGCGCCTCACGTGCTCCTCACGCGGGCGTCAATGTGCAAAATACAGAAGAGTTCATAACATAGAGTTAAACTTTTAGATGGCGCCGCACGTGCTCCTCATGCGGGCGCCAATGTGCAAAGCACAGAAGAGTTCATAACATAGAGTTAAACTCTTAGATGGCTCCGCACGTGCTCCTCACACGGGCGCCAATATGCAAAGCACATAAGAGTTCATAAGAGTTAAACTCTTAGACTGCGACCACGTGAGCGCCAAACGCCCAGGTAGAATTAAATTCTACAATACTCTCTGTTAAACAGAGCCGTAGGATCAAAGATCCAACAGAGATGATAAATTATCAAAATACAGAATTAAAAATTCTGTTTGGAGAAAACATTTCCCAAATCTTTCTAAAATAAGAAAGATACTTTCAGTTGGATCAAAAATCCAATTATATAATAAAATTCTATTTTGGAATATATTATCTCAATCTTTCTAAATAAGAAAAATTGCTCTCTGTAAAACAGAGAACCATTGGATTAAAAAATCCAATAGTGATTAAAAATCACCATTTTTACAGAATAAATTTTGTAGAGGGAAAATATTTCCCCAATCTCGTTAAAAACAAGAATCATATTCTGTAAAAACAGAAGTACTTGGATCAAAGATCCAATGGTGAGTAAAATCCCCCAACTCAATTAATTCAATTGGAATCTCTCAATGAGAGATTTTCTCATAATTAAGTAACAAACTTGCCTCCACTATATAAAGGATCCGAGACTTCAAGTCTCAAAAGAAGAAGAAAATGAGGGAGAAGAAGAAAAAACCCGATAAGCTTCTGCAAAATTACAAGGAGCTCTTGAAAGAACAGAGAATTTAATTCTCAAAGAAAAAGACTCTCCTTCTCAAAAACCCTAGGTAAAGAAGACACAGAGATCAAAATATCTCTTTTTACCTATATAAGGGTTCAACCCTTCTCAAGAACTTAGTTTTTTCTCTAGATCAGAGATCCACAAGACAAGTCTCCCACAAGTTGAGAATTTAATTCTCATCGGGAGAATCTTGTTCTTGGGAATCAAAGATTCAGAAAAGAATTAGGTCCAAAAGAACAAATAAAAGGAAAAAGAACCTATAAAAGAACTTAGTTCTTAAAGAAAAACCCGATCCCAGATCTTCAAAAAACGAAGATCTTGGTGATCATTAATGGTCAAAATGCCACTGACAGAGATTTAATCTCTAAAAAGGAAAAAAGACTAGCGCCTCAAGTGCTCCTCACGTGGTTGCCCCCTTTTAACAGTGTCTAGCGCCTCACGTGAAAAACACGCGGACGCCCAAAACAGAAGGCCAGCGCCTCACGTGAAACACACGTGGACGCCGAATAAAAATGTTCAGCACTCTCTATGCAGCTGAAGACAGCTAAGTGCTTAACACAGATTGGGCAGCGCCCAGCGCCGCGCTTGCTCCTCACGTGGGCGCCATGCAAAAAGTGTCGAGCACTTTATATGCTGCCGAAATGGCTGAGTGCTTAGCACTGATTAGACAGCGCCTCACGTGCACCTCACGTGGACACCATAAAAAGTGTTTAGCACTTCACATTTAGTCAAAATGACTAAAAATGTTCGACATTTATTGGGCAGCGCCCATGACTGGATGCTTCACATGACATACATGTGAGCGGCAGACTTAAATAAGTGCTTAGCACTTTTACATGAAAAGAAAAGGGCTGAACAAACAGAGCCCAAATAAGTGCTTAGTACTTTTGAATAAGAAAAAAGCTAAGTAGACTTAGCCCAAATTGGCTAAGTCTCTGAGATGTTCTTGCAGCTGAGCCCAAATGCTCTTTTGCTGGATCTTAAATAAAAATGATTCTTAAAATTTTGCTAAGTTGATCTCAGTCTCAAATTAGACTAACGCATCCTTAGCAAGAACAAATTGAGCCCAAATGCTCACACATTTAAGTTGATTTTAATCTCAAATCAGATTAACAGTCCTTAAATAAACCTAAGCCTAAATCTAAAATATACGGATTTAGACTAATCCGTGCCCTACGGGCGACAACATAAACTAATCTCCGTATACAATCCACGGACAACCAAAATAAACAAAAACATATACAACACGAAGTGAACTTCCGGAGCAGGAGAAAGTGGTTATCGCAATGCGGTAACGTAATTCACTGCAGGAGCTTGCGCCTACAGGGAAAAGCTTCCTCACAATCAAAAACCCCTCATAAAATGAGGGGGGTCTGATAAAATCTGCTAAAACGGTCGCATCTATACAAACCTCCGATATATGGTGCTATAAATCAACTTGGTATTTTCGGAGAGGTGGACGGATAAGTCCAAATAGTATCTAGCCCCAAATTCAGGCATGACGATCCATCCCAGTTCGTCTATGTTTTCTGCAGTGAACAACCGCTCTTATATTTATTCATTCTAATATGATCGGTAAGTGTTGGGTTAACTAGATAACATAGTTCATATAAAGTTGGTTTAGCATGTTCGTCACCTATTTTTTTATAAATTAAACTAAAAATTCTAACAAATCACAAACGAAGATGCACAAACAACCTAAATCTAAGGTTACCTAGGTCAACTTACTAGACTCTCTCCTAACTGCAAAGAGAAAAATTGAGGGATGGATCTTCTAACGGCTCTTTAACAATCTTGAAGCCAAATCAATGCCAGTTAAGTGGGAGGGTACTGCTATACGAATCCCCAGAATAGCGGGCATTAATTAAGTAACCAAAACTAGTCACACGTCACTAGACATCTCAAGATTGAATCGGATAACCATTAGATTACCTACAACCTCCTCTTGTTCTATTGAGGGCGATATGTCCTTAGGGGGCTGAAGTCTAGATATTGTTTAAATTAATGTAGATTAATGTGGATACTCAGTTGTGATTTGTGGGGCTTGGGAAGGGTGATGAAATCCCCACCTAATCTGTTTTTTGATTGTTGCCCCTTAGAATCTTTTTAAATAAGCAATGCAATCTAAAACAATCTAAATCTAAACTATTTTTTTTTAAACGACGCAAAGAATCCTACAAAAATCTATTAGTTGGAATAAAATCGAGATTTTGGGGAAAATGAGATCTTACCTAGATTTGCCTCATGTTCGTCTCAATCTTCTCTTCCAATAAATTCGTCTCGATTCCTGAAATTTTAAACAAAAATTTTGCAGAATCAAATACACTAAAAAAAATCTAATTTAATCTACAACTAAAATATAAAACTTAAATTTAAATATAATTAAACTACACCTCCCTAGTAACGGCGCCAAAAACTTGATGGGGATTTTTTATCTCCAAATTTAACCGCAAGTATACAACTTATCGCAGTCGTACTTGAGAATCGTTATCACAGAGAGATGTGTTAGCTACTTTTAAACTAAGTTAAAGAGTTAGATTTTTTTAAAAGTGCAAATAAAAGTGGAGTTTTTTTTATGAGAGAAAAAGTTCTAGGATTTTTATATGCTTTATTTCTATGGTTGGTTTAAAGGATTCATTTTCTTTTCTAATTTAGTTCTAATATATTTCCATTAATTATAACTAAGCATGGATTATATTTAAATTATATATAAAGCCTATCAAAATAATAATACCATCTAGATCATATTAAAACCCTAGTTCTAGTTAATTAAAAGCAACTCAGGTTTAATCTTCCACAAAAATATGTAGATCATGAGTCTACAATTATATCTTATCGATTAATCTAGATCCCTTTAAATTAGCTAGATTGAATCTTTTATATTTAAATTAGTATCTTACCTTTCTTAATTAAATTTCCAAGTATCAATTATCATCAACTTAATTAAATTATCGGTGTTACCATATTTCTCTAATCTCGTTCAAGGCATCATCTTTCATTACTAGATTAGTTTATTAGATATATAACTACAAAGATGATAATAAAGACATAAAAGATTCACAATCAAAATATAGAAAAGAAAAGATATAAGAACATCAACCCATAGAAATTGCAAATAAAAACACGGAGAATAAAAATTAGTTGTTCATAATATTAAGGTAAACTTAAGTTTTATTAATATTCATAAGAAACTTATAATATAACTCGATCTCTTCTACTTAAAAACCCTAACATGAATTCTATCAGAGAGATGAAATCTTTGGACTATATAGGTGCTTATATAGGGACAAGAAAGTTTGGAGAATAAGTAATAAAATATACAAGAAAATCTTGCTAACTACTATGAAAATCTAATCATTGAGAATCTAATCGCTCTGTTGGATACTGTTGCGTGCCTTAAGAATTTTCGAAAGAAGAAATCCTACATCTCATATTAATCTATATGGGTATACGATCGTGCCCATAAAAAATCTTATCTAACGGCCCAAAATCGTCCAGTGATCCGCCCCTAATTGATTTGATTAACTACTGATCCGCCACCGAATTTTGATTTCGTGGCTCCAGATTTTTTTGTGATTTTAACGTCGATTTAGATGATTTTTGAGCTCATAAAATATTGAATATCTCTCTGTATTTCTATAGTTACGTAGATCTCCGAATTGTTCCCAAATTTGGCATATAATTAGGCCGGTTGATTTGTTGCTTTTGATTTGGTTTGGTTTCTTCAACTGATTTGTTATTGTGATAATTGATTCATCTCTATTTCTTGCAATCTTTACTGATTTATAATGATATTCCCAAATTTGTTCCAAATTTGCAAATTGTCTTTTGATTTTCTGAATAATTCTCTTAAGTCTCCATTGTACCCACGTAATCCTCATTTTAGGACAATTTTCCGTCTGTTTGCATTCAAGCCATGTTATCTGTAATAATTCACAAAAGATACCCAGAACAGTATAATATATGATAATAAAATGATAAATAGGTTAGAAAAATGTACAATAAATTACACCAATCACTTACCGATCTTTCTTTTGATTAATATCTGGATAGCCATTACGTATAGCTAGTGTCACTGATGTGCTTATGGGTTAACCCGTGAGGGGATTGATCTTAAAGTGCTTCAGATCAGTCGGATGATCCAAACCTATTGTCAGCGTATTGATTGAGTTTTTAAAGTCCCACGCAGTGGTTTTTCCTGCTTAGACGAAACGATATAGTACGCGTATGGTGATACGTGCGGGAGTCCGATTAAATACGTGTATTAGATATACGTATATTAATCGGACGTTTGTAATACTAGCCGGTTCAGGTTTAAACCGGATTATTAAATCAATTGATGATATATATATATATATATATATATATATATATATAATCATATATTATGTGCATCCTATTTATTCCTCTCTTTTGTATTTGTATGTGATGCAAATATAATTATATGTATTTATTTAACATATTTCTTTTTTCTTTTTGACATATATAGAAGCCATGTGATGGCATATGCGGGGAGGGCCCACCCATCCCTTTCTAGAGGACAAGTGGAAGAAAGAGGGAGAGACGGATTGTTGAGAGTTATTATTTATTCTCGTATGAGAAAAGAATAATTCATGCTAACATAACACACTCTATCTCCCCCCTTCCTCTCTTCTTTTTCCTCCTCTCGCATGAGATGAAAATAAAAGGTGAAAATGAGAGGATAAAAGATGAGAGCTCGCTACAGCTCAACATCTCACTCTCTGGCAAGGGTTGAGATCTTGTTTCTTCACTTGTTGCTTGCATCGGTGAAGATGAAGCTTGATTTTGGGATTTTCTCGATGTGGATCATCTTGCACGAGAAAGTCGTCCTACAAACACGATCCGGAAAGCGATGGAGCTTAGACGGGGTCTTCCACGATTAGATAGAAACGCTACAAAGGTTGTAGTTTCGTCCATCCCCCTCTTTAGTTTCATGTTTGCATCCCGGTTCGCTAGTGTAGCGACTGGAGCACCGTTTCCTAACAAACACTTAACCCAATCACCCTCATCAATTAACCCTAACACCTAACCCAAAACCTAACCCTAACACTAGCACTATCTTTAAGCCCTAACATCTTCATAAACCTAACACTAACTCCTAACAGGCCGAACACCCTCATCACTTCTCAACGAACAACAACAACAAAAGAACAATAACAGCAGCAGCAGCAGCAATTAACTGCCCCCAATTTAAATCCCCAAATTAAACAATTTTAAAAATAGGTGGAAAACTGTACCTGAATCGGTCGCAAGAGGAGACGGCGACGAGCGATGACCGAGCAACGAGCGGTCAAGACCTCGCGACGAGCGAAGGAGGAGGGTTTGAGGGTGAGGAGGAAGGTTCGAAGTCGGCGAAGGAGGAGGGCTCGAGGGCAAAGGTTGGGGAAGGGGGAGGGTTCGAGGACGACGGAAAAGGAGGAGGAAGAGGAGGGTCCGAGGGCGGGGGAAATTTTTTGGGAGGGCTGGGACGGGGGAATTTGGGGATGATTGGACGTAAGGGGGAAGGGAGAAGGGATTTACCGTTTTATTTTTTTTAAACCTCCTACTTTACCTCTACCGTATCCACATTAAAGGTTTCTCTTACAGCGCCGTAGAGGTAATTACAAAAGTTAATTTTTTATGTATAAATTCCAATACGGTTACTACCGTAGGGGCCCTGTTTGTCCCTACGGATTTTCCCACCCGTAACGACAGGCCATCTTTGTACTAGTGTAAGGCATGTAAAATCGAGTACACATATGTAATAAATCAAATGTCATATGTCATATGGATAATATAGAACCACACGGTGATAATATAGTGGGAGCTTTTATGGAATGATGTCTATCTGATAGCTTCAATCTTCTAAGTCAAGTGCCTTCCTTATAATCAAGACTTTCCTATAGAAGATTTTTGAATAAAATGCAAGCAAGATGATCAACGTTGACAACTTCTTACTTTGATTTTGGCTCTATTTAGATCAATTAATTGATTAGACAAGACAACAAGCAAAGATATATAATATGAAGAAGAGCCAGGGGTTCATGTGTAAAAGAACAAGTCTTTAATTGGTAGTCTATGTTCAATGAGAGTGATGATGAATGAAGAGCTGTAATTTACTCCTTTGCCTTCAGAATTCAATCTCTCTTTCTCCCCTGCATAAATTCTCAACCGAGCAATGCTTTGCCAACAGACTTGAAGTCCTATCATAATCCATCCAAAAGATAAAATGTGGGATCCAAGACATCAAGATATCGGTGCCAAATAAGTGGGTACTTGGATTTTGTCGCTTGGATGTATTTTGGTAGATTTCAAGCACGGTGAGTTAAGTATTTTTATTCTCATCCCCCCGTGGTGTCAGCTCACTGGGAAAAAGAAATACACGTGTAAGGTTCTGGTTGGTGGAGAAGTGGCTTGATGCAGATCTCTTCAAGTATTTTAGTGCCCTGAAACTGAGATGGGCATTTAAAGTGAAAGGTGAAGATATATATATGAAGGTTGATTTCAGAAACAAGAAAAAGTTAACAGAGATATCGATTCAAGCTGGCTTTACCGTCCCCGTGCCATGCACGGGCTCCGGAAGTTGCCCGAAAAATATACTATCGCGATGACGCAAGTAAATTTTATTGCAAGCAAAATTTTCAAGCTCAACCTAAATTTTCTAGAAACAATTTAGAAAGTTTCTTCATTTTCTCTCAAAACAATTCCAGTATTTGTCATACACATTTCTACATATTGCATGTATTGAACAGATGACAAATTGCATTCGAAAATTCCTGTCATCATCACTGATTGTGTCACGTCTCAAATCTACTTATATAAATTTCGGAAATTCCTTTGCGTGACACGGCCGCAGTTGCTAACCTTAGAAATTGTAAAACTTATAATCCATAAATATTCATACACAATATATTCCCAAATTAAAAACCATTAACAATGTTCTTCTACAAAATTCAAGCTCTTAAAATAAAACTTAAAATTAAATGATAACAAAACTCCAAATTACATAATCTTATTCCAAACTTCAAGTTCACTAGAAAGGACAAAATCTCTAAGATAACATTGTTATTTAAGCAAAAGTCCGTCTGGTCGTCAGAAATCCCATGTTAATCTATAAAATTGTTAAAGTTGGGATGAGTAGACTACAGCTTAGTAAGTGTAGACAACATGCAATCTAACTCATGCAAGCAAGCGATTAAATAAAAAGGTCGCTCATAAAATAATAAATGAGACCATGAAGTGTCATAGGACATGTAAAATCGAGTGCACGATTTGTAATAAATCAAATGGCATGTGTCATATGAATAATATAGACGACATAATGTCAAAGGAGGGAGAAAATATGAGGGTGGGTTAAATATGTTTATATGCACGGAAACCACTTATGAACCAATGGTCGAATTGTCACGTACGTATCAGCAACCGGTCTGACTTATAACGGTCTGTCTATAATGGCAAAAACCCTGGGGCTTACAGCGGCGTATCCACAGGGCACTGGCACAACTAATCTCTTGCTTATATGCACACTATAAACTAGTTAACTCAGGTGTACATCAAGAAAAACGGTTTTGTTAATAAGGGGAGTAATAATATGAGCAAATGTCAATTCAAATGTTCCACAAGTCATGTGAAAACACATAACCATCATATAATCAATTCTCAAATGTCAAATGATATTATGATCACAACTTCAAAAATAAATAATATATTCAAGATTTTAAAGCGAAAACAAATAATCGAGTTGAGAATTTAAGGGGAACACCATGAATTAGATTATATGCATCTAAAACTTACCTAAATAGCAAACACGGTCCAAACCCACCAAAATTGAATGTACCAAATTATCGGCTCCCAATATAAAAATTCACCACTACAATCAATGTAACTCATCCAATATTGTTTCTAATTAAATTCTATGTCAAACTTTTCTATGAATATTTATAATTATTAATAATATTTTTGGATAATAATCTATTTTTTCATAATTAAATAAGAGGAGAGAGTGCTGGTAGGAATTACATGTAATTTTAGGGTCCGAAATGCAATTTTATATTTAATAATAAAGTTATTGAGAATTATGTTTTGAGAGATAAAAGTAAAATATAAATTTTTTTAGGGACCATGGAGTAATTTTTCAGGCTATTATTTTATTTCTAAAATATTCTGTGGGGCTAAAACAAGTTATCTAAAATTCTGAGGACCTATGATTAATATTTCAGATTATGTGTTGGGTTGGAATCTTAGCAATAAGCGGTAAAATCGAAATATAAATATTTGTAAGGACTTTTATGAAATTTTTCGAAATCTAAATAGTTTTGAAAATATTTTCTAAGGGTGATATAACAAAATTAAGATTTTGCATAGACTTAAAATAAATTGTTCGATTCATAACAAATTAAAATAGATTGAGTTGGGCCTAGGCCTTAGCATTAATAGATAGGCTTGTAATAATATGGCTGGGCTAAAATTTAAATAACTATTTTTAGACTAAAACAATACATTCATAGGGTTTAGGATGAATTTATTTAAATTTTGGCCCATGTGCATTTAATTTTTGGGCTAAATTTAAAAGAGAAGATATGTTAAATGATAAATTAAATTGACAATATATATAATTATATTGGATCTTGATTTTTAAAAGAAAATTTTAATTAATTGGCAAATAAAGAAATATGAACCATCTAAAATATTGCGTCGAAGAAAAGGAATAAGTTTATAAATATATAATTGATATCACAGACATGCATATATTTAAGATGATTGTATATCTTATTATAACATTTATTATATTAATTTCTCTATTTTTATATTTTGTTATAATTATAATATATCGTTATATATATGCAGAAACCAAAAAATTATACTTTTCTTCGAAGTTTATGTTATATGGCATATCCTAATCAAAGATAGGGGTATCAAGAAAATATAGAAAAATTAGACTTATCTGTAGGTTCCTTAATATAACCTGAAGGAAATCCGCTAAATCCAACAAGTCCCTTCTTTTTATCCTTTTTTTTTCTTGCACTTTATTATCTCTCTCTTAAAATAATTTAGTTTGGCAGAAAGAAATACTGAATGAAAACTTCTTATATATGAATTTAAAGTGGGGAAATAGATTTTAACAAACCCCAAACAAAATGATATAAATCACAGCAAAATCTGTTGAGATAATATATCTAACTAAATCTATCCATAATAAAGTCTATATCTATTTATTATATATATTATAATAAAAAACTATTTTTAATTATCTATGGTTATAGATATTGTAAGAATAAACAAATTATTTCCAAACCTATCCAAACTAACATATCTCATCATATTTATATATCTATGTTCCAAATCTTTTCACATCATAAAATATAATCAGCTGTTAACCATAATGTTATTGTTAAGTTATTATTTTCATATTATATAATTAAATCCACTACTTTTAATACATATTTCAGAAGGGCATATTATTTTTAATAATCTTATTGGTAGCGGATCTATAATATTCGGATTTACATTTTTTATAACATCCATATCCATAGTTGGATCTTCCAAAGACCACATGATACGGATATGGTAACATTTACATCCGACCCGACCCGCTTATCCCTAGGTTACGACATGCATTCATTACCCAACTGCCCCTTATCCCCAGGTTAAAGTATATGTTCATGTAACAAATTGATTATGTACAAGTACGTAGCACTTTCACGGTTCAATCACGCTTTCACTTATATCACTTTCAATTTCAATCACTTTCACGGACGTACCTGTCACACCCAATTGGTACCACTTATCACTCGACAATGCACTATAATCACTAGGGTATCAATGTAAATGGTCACTAATCATTGAGGGTAGAACAGTCACTATAACACCCTAGTTCATTTATACCAGTTCTTTTGGGTATTTCTTTATCTATGGCTATTTCTTGATTTATTGTGTTTTGGGTGCGAATAGTGTAATTGGTATCTGTATTTGCATCCGACCCGGCCCGCTTACTGGAAACCCGTCTTGATTCCCATGTATGATTTATCCCAGCTAGTTTTGAGGATCCGTGCACTTTCATGTTATATAACTGCATTATATCTGGCATGTATTTTTCAATATAACATATAAAATCAAATAAAATATTTTAAAAATATCTTGCATGGCTTGCATCATACCCCTGATCCTGTGGTAGCATCTGTACATTGTGTTCTCATCCCGTTCAGTGAAACGGACTCGTTTGGATAGCTACGTGCACGCTACGTGTATCCGTTCTTGGGGGTATGCATTTTCGTTACCCGGTTATTATATTTTGGCTTTGGTTAACACGTATATTATCCGTATTTTCAAACCGTAATTTTAGATCCGACCCGGACGTGTTTTGGACAATTTTTGTATTAGCCAAAATCTCAAATTTATTCAATATCATATTCTTAATATATTCTAAACTGTATTCATATAGGAATATATATTTTTCCTATATATCAAATCTCAGCCGCTCTCTCCCTCTAAAATACTATATATATTATGTTAAAAAAAAATTCCAACTAACCCACATCTCTCTCTCCTCATTTTTCCAACTAGCCCACATGTAAAAAAGAAAATATATTTTTCCTATATCAAATCTCAGCCGCTCTCTCTCTAAAATACTATATATATTATGTTAAAAAAATAATTCCAACTAGCCCACATCTCTCTCTCCTCATTTATTATATATATATTCTTTAATTTTAAAAACCCATACCCTGATAAAACTCACGTTCTCTCTCTCTCTCTTCTCCCTCATCTTCTTCTTTCCCCAGTTCCCACGCTCGAACCCGCGCCCGCGCCTGTGCGCTCGTCGCCGTCGCCACCGCCTAACCCCTACCTCGCCTCGCCGTCATCGGCCTTTCTCCGACCTCACCTCCACCACCTCCTCTCCCCTCCAACTCCGACCGAACCCCAAGACCCACGACGACGAGAACCCACACCTCACCCGTTCTCGTCGCTGACCCTGCCTCTACCTCCGCCCATCTCCTCGAACTCGCCTCCTCTCCTCCCTCGAGCATCTATCTTCTTTCCCCGACTGCAACCTAACCCCGACGGCAACCCAACCCAACGACTCGAGAACCCACACCGTTGTCAACCACTGCCGGCGACCGCCTTCCCGTCACCACGACCTTCCTCAACCTCTTCTGACCTTCATCATCACCACCACTCCACTTCTTTCTCCAACCCTGCTGTTGGGGTAAAAATTTACACCCCGGTTGACCAAGTCAAAATCCAAGTCAACCCCAAGCCAAGTGGGCCCATGTCCGGGTCGAGCCCGAACATGAAGCGGCCGGCCTCCCCCCATGCCAAGATAAAATTTTTGTAATAAATAATTTTGTTGCATTTTCTTTTATTTTATTTTATGGATAAATGTAAGAAAAATAGGCATAAAGCCAAATTTTTGTAAAGCCCATAGCTTATGTGCAAAAAGAAATGGCACATGAGCCATGGGATAGGCAAAATGCCATTTTGTGAAGCCCAAGGGGCTATGTGTAAAATGTATGGCCTATAAAGGCAAAGATAATGAAATATCCCAACAACTTTTTCTCTCTCCAAAAAAAGTTTCAGAGCTGAGCTCTTTCTTCCTTCTTCAAGGTTCTAAAACCTTCTTCTTTCTTTTGAATTAAATCAAGAGTTCTACTCTCATTTTTATAAAAACAAATTAGTTTTCACCACAAAACCCATCAAGGGGAACTCAGATCTTCCATCAGATCTCAAAAAGAAAAGATTTTGAAATCCCACATCTCTTGATCTTCAAGATCCAGCTAACAGAGGAGGAAGAAGAAGAACATCTTTCACTAAACCCTCAAAAAAAGAAGAAAAACACATTCAGGAGTCCAACTCCTCTCTGATTTCTCTTCTGAGAAATTTTTTCAGGCTAAAAGCCTCTTGTGCCTCTCCGGCGCGCAGCGCAAGTGCGCATGGGCGTGCCGACACGTGGCGCGCGCGCTTGCGCACCTGCGCGCTTGCGCACGTGCGCAAGGCGCCCGCGTGCCGACACGTGGCGTGCGCGCTTGCGCACCTGCGCGCTTGCGCAAGTGCGCAAGGCGCCCGCGTGCCGACAACTTGCGCAGGTGCGCAAGCGCGCGCGCGCCGACACGTGGCGCGCGCGCTTGCGCACCTGCGCAAGTGCGCAAGGCGCCCGCGTGCCGACACGTGGCCCCCACGCATCCCTTGGATGCCTTTTCCCTCTCTTTTTATGTACATACATATACACATACATATGCATACAAATTCACACATATACATACTCCGCCACATTCTCCCCCTCCAAAAAAAATTTCGGGCCGGGGCGCTGCCCCGAACCCCGCAAGGGGGCTGCTAGCCCCCTTGACCCCCAGCCCGCTATCCGGGTAGCGGGACCCCCGTAAAAAACTCTGCGTGGCTCCCGATATATCCAAAACCCCCTTTCAAAACACACGCACACTGCACATTGAGTTCGCATGACCAGTTTAACCCGTTAATCGGAGGTTCCCTCGCCCCAAAGGCGATGGGTAATTAACGGCAGCTTAGTCCGCGGCTGCCGGAGATTCGGATCCCCACAATCATTAAACCCCGGCCTACCCTAGGCAGGGGGAATCTGTAGTACGCCTGACAAGCGCGCGTATTCCCATCTCACTGGGGAGACGAAAAACACCCTACAGATTCTGGCACGCCCGGTGGGACCGATCTCTCCTCCCATATTTCGGGTTAAACGTTCATGCGAACTCAATCAATATACATATCGATTGCCTATACTGAAATGATGTTCTTTTTTCCGTGCAGCAATCAACCTTCGACGACAATGTCTCCCCAGACGAATTCAGCTTCCAACGTGACCCCGATTCCGTACGTGGTCAAGATCAACGCTCGTGTGGTTCTCCCCGCAAGCCTCAGTCGACAATGGGAGGAGCCGCCCCGCCAGTTTGGCTCTGTCATCATTTACCCTGCCGGAAGCGCTCACCTGGCAGAGATCCCGGCGGAACAGGTGGCCAAGCCGGTCTCAAGGGGTAAGAGGCCGAATGTCGTGATCGCCAAGGCACCACAACCGAAACTTAAGATGATGTCTGAACGAGTCCCTGGCGCTCTAGCTGGGGGCAAGACTTCCGATGCGAAGGGCAACATCAAATGTCGCGGACGAGCTCAGGCGATGACTCTAACAAATGCACAATCGGGCGTATCTCCAAGGCCCTCCATCAACCGGTCTGCGGCATCTTCCCAAAAAGCCGAAGTCTGCCAGGTGCTTAGAACAGAAAAGTTAAGGCAGAAGCGGCTCAGGTATCGAGCCAACAAGAGGGTCAAGGCTTCGGCCAAATGGAATCATGTGAAGTTCCAAGTGCAGGGTCGCCCGGCGATGACGGCCGAGTCGGACGTAAGAATCAGCAATTCCTTCGAGCCTCTGAAGTGGGTTCAGAAAAACGCCATGACCGCCAGAATCAAGAAGACAGCGGTCCGAACAGTGCCACAAAGAGATGTGTCCCGGCCCCAACAGAAAAAGTATGACACTGTCTCTTCAAGAATCTATCAAGCACTCTGTGCCGCGCGAAAGCAGCGGGGCAAACCCAGAAAAGAAGCGCCAGCACCATTCAAGAACCTGGTTAGGCCGGCCGCCTTCAATCGACTACCGGCTACCGAAGCAAGGGGGTCAAGACAGCGATCCGTGAAATCAGCCGCCAATGATAGAAAGACGGTCGGATATATCATCCATACGGTCTATATGGCGGGCGGGCGCCCCAGCGACAACCTTCGCAGCAAAAGCAAGGACGGGGCCACCACATCCCAAGCCCAATCTAGCCTGAATGTGGTTGCCGCCGCCCAAGAACAGCCGCCCCTGCTGCTGGATGAAGAAAACCCTCTCGATGAGGATGATAGGCAGATAGACCCCTCGGTCCATGTAGAGTCAAGCTCGGACAGCGAGGAAGAGCCGACTTTCCGCCCTAGGACTGCGGAGCAAGAGCTGCTTCAAGAACTTCGAAAACAGCTCAGGAGCAAAGATAAAGAGATGGCCAAGCTCTATTCGAAGATTGACGACTTAACGAACGTGGTGATGCAGCTTACGGCTCAAATTGCTCGAGCGCCTCCTAATCAAGCACAAGCCGCTACTAATCAGCCGGGTGATGACAATCCGAGGCAGCCAATGCCTGTTCCTTTTGGACCAAGACTGGTCGAGCCGAATGAAAGCCGGCTACATTCCGCTTCTGGGGACGCCTTGGCCCCAGATAGCACTATCCCGCTAACACAGGATCGGATAATGGATTTGGTCACCAGCAAGGTTAAAACATTGGTGGCCGAAGCTGAAGCTCAGAAAGAAATCGGCAGTAGTGGGCGGCCATATCCCGCGCAGTACGATCTGATTGAGTTCCCAAGCGGCTACGTCATTCCTAAGTTCGGAAGATTTGATGGAACGGGGAATGCAAACCAGCACGTCGCCCACTTCAAAGCATCGTGCGGAAATACAGGGGGCAACGATGCGCTCCTTCTTCGTCAGTTTGTCAACAGCCTGACCGGCGTCGCCTTCGACTGGTATGCGAGTATACCGGACGGGTCCGTCATTACCTTTGCCCAAATGGAGTCTCTGTTCCGGCAAAGGTTCATGAGCGTCAGTGATAAAATCTCTATAGCCGATCTTGTGAGGACCAAGCCGGGGAAGAATGAAAGCAACACCGACTTTATCGCCCGGTGGCGTAATTTCACAGTTAAGTGCGAACCGCCGCTGGAGCAGGACCAGTCCATCAGCCTTCTCATTGGGAACCTCAGCAATTGGATGGTCCCCTTCTTGTGTACAGCGGGCCTCAAGACGTTTCAGGAGCTAACCAAGAAAGTCCAAATGCTGGAACGCTCGAAGCAAGAGTCCCCGCCAGACTCTCAGAGAGACAAAACCTGGAAAAACAAGCGGGACGACAACCGTAGAAGCGGGAGTTCCAGCAGTACCAATGTCTTCAATGCCTCCGACAATGAAGAAAAGCGAAGGGCGGGCGAATCCAAAACCAACCGGTCTCGAAAGCCATTGCTGGGAGGAGATGGGACTTCCCTAGAGGAGAAAAAGAACAAGGTTTACTTTTTCAGAAGGGACAAGGTCCGCAAGATATTTAAAGATGCCTTGAACAATGGCCTACAACTGCCGGAGTCGAAAAGACCCCAAGAAGCAAAAATGACCGACAATCCCCTGTATTGCCCGTACCACCGAGTAGTGAGCCATGCGATCGAGGATTGCTATATCTTCAAGGATTGGGTCGAGAAGCAGTACAAGGCTGGAGAGATCGAGCTGTCCAAAAGCGTGTTGGTGAACAATCAAGTTGCAACCGCCAACTTTATACAGACGGAAGCTGAAACCTTCTGGGAGCAGACAGCCGAACCCGCTGCCCTGACAAACGAAACTGACTCATCACGGCCTCCGTGGAGTACGCACACATCTAATAAGACGAAGAAGATGCTAAAGCTGCGTCAGAAAGAGCCCAGGATGGAATGGGAAGGGCAGAAGAAGCCTACCAGTCCAGCTGCCAATGCGGCTCCATCAGGCTCAAAATCCAAGAAGCTCAAGAAGAAGAAAAGTGCAGCTCGGCGCGAAAAAGAGTCTGCAGGGAGATCGACCATTCAAAAATATATTGATTCCCTCGAAGAATATGAACAAAAGGAAAGAACATTGATTCAATTGAAGGAGTTCTTCCCTGTACAAGCGGCTGAAATTCTGGAGGAGTTAGAAGAAGACTCCAATGAAGAGATCCCAGTAGTGACCTGCTACGCCATCCATCTTGGCAGCGACTCCGAGGATGATCTCTGTTTTCCCGAAGAGGACGAGGAGCTCACCACAAAGGCCAATCAAATCCAGCTCAGAAGCGGCAGGGCTCTACCGCAAAATCAGGGCAACGCCCCAAAAGGGAAGGAAAAACAAGTCGCTAATGAAGAAGATGGCAGAGAACTGGCCGATGAAAACATAAATCCTTCCTCGGTGGACTATAATGTCTTGGCACATCTCCGGAAGCTTCCATCTTTCCTGAGCATCTACGACGCCTTGGTCCTATCTAAGGAGCTTAGAGACGTTCTCATTCACGCTCTACAAAACCCCGAGCAGTATCAGGCTCACTTTGCGGAAATTAATATGAAAGAAGCCCAGCACGCTTTGCATGCCGCCGCAGTCACATTTAAGGATGAAGACTTGCTACTGGGAACGGCTGAGCATAATCGGCCGCTTTACGTGACCGGGTACAGCGACGGAGATCGAATTAATCGTATATTGATTGATCCGGGGTCCTCAGTGAACATCATGAACTTGCGAACTCTGAAGAGTCTGTCAATGAACGTCCGACACCTGTCAAGGGAAAGGATTGTCATTCAAGGCTTCAACCAAAATTGCCAGCAAGTTCTGGGGTCTATAGCTTTGCCAATCAAATTTGGGGATCTGCAAACTGAAGCTAAGATATACGTGATCGACGCCGACACATCTTATAAGATTCTCTTGGAGCGGCCGTGGCTCCACGATTACGGCATCATTCCGTCAACTCTCCATCAATGCATGAAGTACACTAAAAATGGCGAAGAAAGACGCATTGACGGAGACATCCAGCCGTTCGGTGTGCATGAAGTCCGATATGAAGATTCTCGGTATTTTACGAACCACCAAAATGCCAAGCCACAATTGACCGAGGATAGAACGGCCCCAAGACTCAAAAGCAAATCTGCGCCGGCTATCACTTTCAAAAGCAAAAATACCCAAGTGCGCCCGCATTTCGGCAGCGACTCTGATGAGTCCGACGCTGGAAGCCCGTCCTTCCGCAAAACTCGCCCTCATTTCGGCAGCGATACGGACGAATCTGTTACTGAAGGCCCATCTAGCAGCAAAGTCCGCCCTCATCTTGGCAGTGACACTGAAGAGTCAGAGGAGGAGGACCTGTCGTGCAACAGCGGTGCAGATTGGACCCCCACGCAACAAGCGAAACTACGAGAGACCTTCGAAGTTGCAGAAGGGTCCCTAGCCGTTACAAGGGTACCAGAGCAAATGTGCAAAGAGCTCGATGCATTATCAATCTCCACCGTGGACCAGCTGAAAACTTTCTACGTTCCCGGGAGGAAAAGTGGACAGAAGGGCATCTTGTTTTATGGGTCAAACCCCGTTGTGCACCCGGACGACCTTTCTGTCGCGTGCCTTCCCTATGAGAGAGGCATAAGAGCCGTCCTCAATCCCAGATACTATGCGCCCGAGATGCGGGAATACTTTAAGAAGTGCGGATGCCGGTTATATCAAACGGAGTCCGAAGCAAAGTTTTACGAAGGGCTATGGTATCCGCCCCAGGTCCGAGCACTCATCGATGGACGGATTCCAGATAGACGGGGCATAGGCTACATTCAACCTGATTCCAAAGCGTGCTACATGATCCATGTTGGTGAGACCAGCGAAAGATCAAATGATGATGACGAGATAGCCGAGCCAGAAGAAGCTCCTCAAGAGCTCGAAGATGGCGGACAAGCAACCTTTGATGAGCTAACCGAGATTGACTTAGGAACGCCCGATAATCCAAGGCCGACCTACATCAGCTCACTCTTGTCGGAGGAAATGAAAGAGCAGATAATTGCCCTGCTGCATGAGTTCGTCGACTGCTTCGCGTGGACGTACAAAGAAATGCCTGGCCTTTCCCCTGAGGTAGCCGTGCATAAGCTGGCTATATCTCCTGATGCTAGGCCAGTCAAACAAGCTCCTCGAAGAATGAGAAGGGAGTTGGAAGAAAAGGTCATCGAGGAAACTGTAAGTCTACGCTAGCGCCCCGGCAGTCTACAAACGCCAAATGCGGAACAAAAACTTTTAACTTGGCGCTATCGTATACTTTAACCCGGATCTGCCATTATTGCTAAACTAACAAACTGTAAAGAGTGTAGGAATGTTATACCGAACGATCCGAGTCCTTCGTTCTTCAACCATCATCCCACGCTCCGTTACGGCTGCTCCGATCTCGTCGATCTCCGATCTCCTCGTCGAGGTGGCACCACATGATCGGTTCTTTAAACGGGCTCCCGCCTCTGACTCGAGGCAACTCGATCGTCAAGTTTGCTAAAAGAGACGACCAAGAATGATGTAGAGAATGAGTAGATGACTTTGTCTCACTTCGTCCAAGTCCGTGGACGATCGGTAAATGAAGTTGCCGAGGGAATCGGGTGATGGAATGAAATGATCTGTAAAATTCCATGCACCCAAAATACTATCATAATCTTTTCTCTCTTGAATCAAGTAAGTAAATGAGAGAGGGGAGAGACCTTTCTTATATAGATGGAGGGAGGTGAGTGTAGGAGAGGGGAGAGGTAACCATAAGAGAAATGAAGCTTATCATAACAATCATGAAAGAATGAATCACTAACTTTCATTAAATGGAACCAATCAAATTAAACCTAGTCACCTTGCATCATTAATGAACCATTAATGACACAAATGACTCACTAGCCTCATCATCACTTCTAGAAGCTTCTAGAATGATGACTCACTCATATCAGAAGAAAAGATAAATCCGTCTTTAACCGAATGTTAAAAGACGGCTGATAGAAAACTGGAAACTGGCAACTTCCAAAAGTGATCCTGAAACGACTTTCAGGATAACCCCGAAACTGTATAAATATACCCGCATTTGTATTACGACCGAATACAAATGCAACTGAGATAAAGATATTATACCTACTCAATATAATACTCGGATCCGGCTTAAACCAAAGCCGACCAGTATCATCTGTCCGAAAATCGACACGTGCGTAAACGCACGTGCATTTTCCGAACCCTGCCATAAAACCATACGGCCTCTACAACGTTTCGCCCGAACTTGGGAAACTGTCTGTGGGGGACTCTAATGACTCGTCAGTACCCTGGCAGTGGGTTTAACCACAAACCGTCAGCGGCACTAGCAATGCGTAACGGCTGCCCACGGACTGACCTCAAGGGATGCCGATGAGCGCACTCATCCGGAAAACCCTACTGAGCCTAACAGTGACAATGTATATACAGTCCGGTCCGTTCGTCAATGAGTATCGCATATCCGCCTAGGGGGCTAGTAACGTCAGACCCCCAATAGCAGTATAAGTCGTGTCGGAGTGAAGCCCAATAACACCCTGAGATACTACTGGAGTACCTACCAGTAAATCTCCTGCCATGGCCATGGACTTTGTGTAATGGCTCTCCTAGACACTGCACGACCTCGCCCCCAATACCGGGAGAGACGAATCCCCTGCCGATCCGCTCACGTGCCTCCATATGGCTCGGGACTGTACCCAAAAGCTACCTGTTTGCACGACTCCTTTGAGCCGTGGTAGGGTAGAAATCAAAGCACAGTGGGAACTCACACGAGACAAATGACGACCTCAGGTCGATGAACTAACCTGTACACATGTCACCAGGGAACTGCTATCTGACGGTAGATATAATACTAACTAGCAGATTCCCGGCGAGTCCTGTCCGGTGTACTCATAACCCAATGAGCACCTGTATACATCTTAGGTGATCCAACTGACACCAGTGGCTTGTGAGACCGGCTACCGCCCCTCGTCGGGGTCTCGACTGTACACACTAGTCTACTCCGGAATATCGATGCCCTGTCTCGAAACTCCCACGACTAGGGACCACAATTAAGGATATGCATATAAACTACCCAACTCTCACGTATATGATCGCCATCATACTGTTGGTAGTAAAGCAAGATCCTAAGGGCTCTATCAAAGTGTAACATGCAATCAGTCACCTGAACATGTACACGACTGATAAAGGTAAACCAGATAGCATACTATCATCTCGAGTAAGACTGTCCTACCGGGATAGGTCCTCCGCAATCATTGCAATCACGTACCTGCGATCCAATAATTGACTATGAGGGCACTATCTCTAACAATCTCCCACTTGCACTCAAGGCTAATATTGCGATGTCGACTACT
This sequence comes from Agapanthus africanus, assembly GCA_030015575.1. Taxonomy (NCBI): domain Eukaryota; kingdom Viridiplantae; phylum Streptophyta; class Magnoliopsida; order Asparagales; family Amaryllidaceae; genus Agapanthus; species Agapanthus africanus. Next base: position 192,278,556 of record CM057339.1, on the reverse strand, counting down.
CACAGCCCGTGTGAAACCAACACCCAACTCCTCTACTAATCAGTTTCACAAAGCCCGTTTGTAAAACTATTGTGTTCGAGAAATAGCCTCGGTGAGTGGATCCGCCTAGAAGTATCTTTCTATATCTCTCTTAATCTCAAGTTCGCGGAGAAAACCATCTCCCGAATTGAGTAATACCTGTCCTAGAACATGTCTGGATATCTGATGGGACCTTAGTTCATAAATGAACTCCATATCCAAACTTCTTAGACTGAATCGATCACTGAACCTAATCAGTATCGGGCACCTTGCTTCCCACAGTATCCTCTTGGACCACCTGTCCATAATACTGTCCCTCTTCGTCAGAGGGAAAAACTAAAACTCTGACAGTCACTCTGTCATCCACGTCACCTTTGAAGCCTGGAATGATAATTGTCTCCCGAAGGAGGCTGCCGTCATCAAATCCGTAGAACATGTACTTATGTTCTAAAACTGCTTCCTTATATTTCTCCAGGATTGGATTAATACAAACTTATTGCATCTAGTGCAAAACCAACATTTGGTGTGGTACTTGACATCTCATGATTGACTCAATTGCCTAAGCAAGTGATCTGCCAATCATGCACATCCCTCTCCCCTTTAGTCTGTAAGACACCTTTAGAGAGGGTGACTCCATCACCTGCAGGTACACCACCATGCTAGGAGTCAACTATTCCAAAAACCATTAGAATATCTGTCAAAGTATCCACATTGGGAAACTACCCAAATCCAGATCTAAAACCATAGATCTAGAAACCAGAATGTCAAATATTATATCCATATCCTGTCTGGAGAGACAACTGTGTGACGACCACAGTACAACCGATCGTAGTATAGGAATTTTACTTCCTACTCTGTGTATGTCATCCAGATACTATGACATCACACCCTACTACCTCCTTAACTGATCCATCCCCTATTCTGATTGAAGTCAAACCCATGACTGTCATATCAAAATTAGATGATCTATCTCCGCTATAACTGCTCTAGTCTATAAATAGACATAAGCATCTTGCCCACTATGCTTCCGCTGCTCCCACTGACTACGACAACCCTCCTACCGGGTCTCATATCCTGGAACAACAGTAGTGTCAAGTCTGGGTAGATAAGAACCTCCCTGTCACCGTCCTTGAGGCTACCGAAGTACCTCTCGGGTGTCTGAGGTTACCTACCATACTTGCGGAGTGGCTATTGGAATGTCAAACCTGATTGAATATATAGGTCCTATTAAATCTTTCCGTAATCGTTCGCGGTTCTGGAATCACTTCCAGTTCTACCATACTCCCACTACTGTTTTCTGAAAAAGATCCATTTTTACTAAAACTGTGGCGAGTCAAGAACAATATCACTATTGATCTTGCAAATGGTAGAATATCAACCCTCGTCATAGCCAGGGTCAACCCACAAACAGCCATTACAGAAACGTGCCCTGATTTATCCAGTGTCTGGTTTTAATCATAAGCAGGATAACTCCCCGTACCTTAATATCTTTTAAGGTACGAACTATTCTATATCCAATATAGAAACTTTGGCACTTATTTAATTGGAACCATATTCAATCCATGCAGCTGTCTCCAGTGCATATCAACTTAATGGAAAGAGGCTAATCAGCATTACTCAACTTAGGAATCCATCCAATTATGAGCAACCTGAAAGAGAAACACGTTTCTCAAAACCATCACTATCATCTGAATACCAATCACAAGAATCTACATCTTCGATCTCTTTGAAGAATCCCGATACTTGTGACACCTGGTTCTCCACTTTATTCTTATACCCACAACTTCTCAAAACTTAGACCTTGTATTTCTACGAAACACTTGTCTAAATACTAGAGAAGTTATAAGTAAACAGAACATAGTACGAGGACCTACCCCTTTGTCCTGATGGACACTGGACAACATACAATACTCTGTATAAGTCCGCTGAGTTGAACAACTCAAAACCTGTGCGTTGTAGGTAGAAAACTGTACCCTGGTGATTTCCTCAAATATCACCAATTACAACGAATTCCGATATATTGAGGATGATCACCTAATTCCCAATATCTTACTCCCACTCATCATCTGTAAAACCATACAGATATGAGAATGAAACCTGGTAAATACATACCCTTGGAGTAAGTGTCTAATCGGGAAAACAGTTTTTCTTTAACAATGCACTGAAACATGAAAATGTTTCGTAGGGGTATCCTGGTATTCATAGCAATGCCTCTTCCATAATCCAATTCATGACTTCAACCGTATATTTTATTGCCATCTCTCCAAATCCCTTTATTTATCTTTAGTCGTTACCTTCTGTACACCATCGTTAGGCTAAATGGTTTTCTTCCTTCCCTACCGTTCGGCACCAGCCTATGGTTTGGAAGAAGACTATCCAGTAAGCATAATAGGTGTACCCTCCTAAACTAAGGAGTACTCGCATCTCGAGAGAATGTGACGATAAAAGACAACTGAATAATACCTTATTCTTTTAAAGGTGAAATAGGAGTGGCGATGAAGTACGCGGTTTTGGTCGTGAATGATATCAGTCGCAATTTACTTTGCCCTCTTTCTAATCCCTTTATTTTGTCTTTACATATTTCCTTCTGCACACCCTACTTATGCTAATTGGTTTTCTTCATTCCCTACCTTTCGGCACCAGCCTATGGTTTGGAATAAGACTATCCAATAAGCATAATAGGTGTACTCTCCTAAACCAAGGAGCTCTCGCAACCTGAGAGAAGGTGATAATAAAAGACAACTGAATATACCAATTCTATTTCTCCTGAACCTGGATCCATCCTCGAAGAAGTCCCTTCGAGTTCGTATATAACCATACGATGGCTCTATCCAATGGAAGTGGATATCCGTAGTAATACGGGTGTTCTGAGAAATGCAAAGGGTAAAAGAAGGAGTGGCAATGACTTATGCAACTCAGACAATCCAAAAGCCAGTATTTTAAGAAGGTTCGGTCAACCTGGTCACTGAGTCATAGTCTAGGGTCGGTCAAAGGTCGCTGCCAAAGAGAGAGAGAGAAAAGAAACACTCTGCGTGCACTCTAACCTAGATCAGAATGGTCATCATTTTATCTAATCCGGAAACCTCCCACTGTCCTGTCAAATTCTCCTCCAAACCTAAAGAAGAATCAATCGGGATCACCCGAAGAGTAAATCAACTCATCAGTGGGAATCAGGATCCAACTCTCATCGCATGATAACGTGATGGAATGCATCCACGTTACTCATACTCCAGAAGGTATGCGCATACTCGGCAAGTTTCATTTTCTTTAGAAACTCCTGATATTGTTTTTGCCCCATGCTCTTATAACCTTGGCGTTAGGTCAAAATGTCATAAGTCACATGCCAAGTTCTACCCATCACTATCTTGTTAATTTGAACCCACCCGCACATGCCCTTGGCGTTAGGTCAAAATGGCAGAACGGCTGTCCCAAACCAACTCATCTATCTATGCAACAATTGAATACCCAGCAGCTACCAAACACTATGCCTTGGCGTTAGTTCAAAATACATAGCTTGAATACTACTGAATACCTAAAAGAAGTGACGGAGGGCTACGGCTGGTTTTTGGCGAAAAACCTTTAGCGTAGTGAACTTGATATCGCTGAAGGAACCTGATAGCTTTTTAAAATATAGTGGCGAAAACCTTTTGCTAAAGAGGTCACTCCCTGTAAAGGGATCTCGGCTCTTTCCTCGTGGAATGAGGTGCAGGATATTCCACTGAATACCGCTATGCAAAGCAACTTGTAATCGACTATAGTGAAGTTATTACGCTGACGCAAACTTCTGCCCAAGGGGTCAGTCCCGGTGAAGGGATATCAGCCCTTGCCCCGTCGAATGAGGTGCAGGATATTCCACTGAATACCGCTATGCATAACAAAAGGAAACGTCTTTGTAACAACACTTTTTAAAATTGTTCCAACAACTGTAAACAGGTTTGTTTTACATTGCGTTGATCAGAATCAACACAGTCCCATCAATAATCACACCAGAAAAGAACGAAAATAAAATGTACGTATATGCCATCCGCATTCGTCACTGGGTCCCGTCATCACCCGTTAGGTTACTTAACTAACGACAGAGCGGGGGCTGGACTAGCGCGGGTGTAAAACATATACAACATCTAATAGTATATAAACCAATATACAATAATCGCTCCAGGCGTGATAGTATGCAACATTACAGAAAAGTAATAAGCATCACAGAACAATACAGATATCTGGGATCCCCGAGTTTCACAGAGCCGCTGCTGAAACCCGACGTTCCCCTGTCGTGTGGATAGCCTGTGCAATGAAACCTAGACCCCTACGGGTGCGGCAAGTTACCCGCCAAAACCTGAAGCGAGGCAGTCCCCACAGCATAGTGAATGGAACACCCGGCACTTCACGGAATCCGGTAAATTGGGCACCCCTCCTTGGGTCAACCTGTACCCCCTACGAGTGCGGCGAATAGTCTGCCAATTCTGAAGTGGGGCCCCTCTGCCTCTCAAAGCCATGAGATGCGGACCCGTTGCTTTCCCGAACCCGGCTATCCGTGCACTCTGTCGCGGGGTAAAACCTAGTACAGTAATGAAAAATAGTACAATAGGTACATCGACCGCAACCTGGTCGTGCCCCAAAAGAATATTATACAACAGGCAATGACGGCAGTCCACAAGTTGGACGCTCGCCCCGCAATATCAAATGTACAAATAAACTCAAACTGTACTACCATTGCACACTGCTATCCACCACAACAAATCCGCAACATCACAGCACAACACAGAACATCAACGCGAATGTCACGTTCGCAAACCCGTCCAAAAGAACTATAGCAATCAGACGCGGTTTACCGATCAAATGACATTCCCGGTCGGAGATATAATGTAAGCACTGTAAACTAACGTGTTTAAATTTCGATCGACCAAAGACCAAATTTCAAAAAGCGGCCCCACTGCTTACTGGTGAACAGTAACAAAATCTGGGCCAAAACTATATATACCAAAAACCCTAAAATCCCACAAAGAACCAACTGACAAAATTTGGGAACACGTGCTCCCCACGTGGCCGCGGTTGTGCGGCCAAACCATGGGTTTGGCCGCCCTTCCGCGGCGACTTGGAGGGATCACGACCCCAAATTTCGTCGTAGTTCTTAGAATTCCCTGCACAGATTTTTAAGACATCCAGAAATAAATTTTGAGACCGTTTAAAATTAACAGAAACTGTCGGGCATGGATTTTGCAGTTTTTAGTTTTCCGGTCGGATCGATGTTTTAAACGCGTTAGCACAAGTTAGTATAGCAAAATGGTTAGGCTCTGATACCACTGTAAGTCTACGCTAGCGCCCCGGCAGTCTACAGACGCCAAATGCGGAACAAAAACTTTTAACTTGGCGCTATCGTATACTTTAACCCGGATCTGCCATTATTGCTAAACTAACAAACTGTAAAGAGTGTAGGAATGTTATACCGAACGATCCGAGTCCTTCGTTCTTCAACCATCATCCCACGCTCCGTTGCGGCTGCTCCGATCTCGTCGATCTCCGATCTCCTCGTCGAGGTGGCACCACATGATCGGTTCTTTAAACGGGCTCCCGCCTCTGACTCGAGGCAACTCGATCGTCAAGTTTGCTAAAAGAGACGACCAAGAATGATGTAGAGAATGAGTAGATGACTTTGTCTCACTTCGTCCAAGTCCGTGGACGATCGGTAAATGAAGTTGCCGAGGGAATCGGGTGATGGAATGAAATGATCTGTAAAATTCCATGCACCCAAAATACTATCATAATCTTTTCTCTCTTGAATCAAGTAAGTAAATGAGAGAGGGAAGAGACCTTTCTTATATAGATGGAGGGAGGTGAGTGTAGGAGAGGGGAGAGGTAACCATAAGAGAAATGAAGCTTATCATAACAATCATGAAAGAATGAATCACTAACTTTCATTAAATGGAACCAATCAAATTAAACCTAGTCACCTTGCATCATTAATGAACCATTAATGACACAAATAACTCACTAGCCTCATCATCACTTCTAGAAGCTTCTAGAATGATGACTCACTCATATCAGAAGGAAAGATAAATCCGTCTTTAACCGAATGTTAAAAGACGGCTGATAGAAAACTGGAAACTGGCAACTTCCAAAAGTGATCCTGAAACGACTTTCAGGATAACCCCGAAACTGTATAAATATACCCGCATTTGTATTACGACCGAATACAAATGCAACTGAGATAAAGATATTATACCTACTCAATATAATACTCGGATCCGGCTTAAACCAAAGCCGACCAGTATCATCTGTCCGAAAATCGACACGTGCGTAAACGCACGTGCATTTTCCGAACCCTGCCATAAAACCATACGGCCTCTACAACGTTTCGCCCGAACTTGGGAAACTGTCTGTGGGGGACTCTAATGACTCGTCAGTACCCTGGCAGTGGGTTTAACCACAAACCGTCAGCGGCACTAGCAATGCGTAACGGCTGCCCGCGGACTGACCTCAAGGGATGCCGATGAGCGCACTCATCCGAAAACCCCTACTGAGCCTAACAGTGACAATGTATATACAGTCCGGTCCGTTCGTCAATGAGTATCGCATATCCGCCTAGGGGGCTAGTAACGTCAGACCCCCAATAGCAGTATAAGTCGTGTCGGAGTGAAGCCCAATAACACCCTGAGATACTACTGGAGTACCTACCAGTAAATCTCCTGCCATGGCCATGGACTTTGTGTAATGGCTCTCCTAGACACTGCACGACCTCGCCCCCAATACCGGGAGAGATGAATCCCCTGCCGATCCGCTCACGTGCCTCCATATGGCTCGGGACTGTACCCAAAAGCTACCTGTTTGCACGACTCCTTTGAGCCGTGGTAGGGTAGAAATCAAAGCACAGTGGGAACTCACACGAGACAAATGACGACCTCAGGTCGATGAACTAACATGTACACATGTCACCAGGGAACTTCTATCTGACGGTAGATATAATACTAACTAGCAGATTCCCGGCGAGTCCTGTCCGGTGTACTCATAACCCAATGAGCACCTGTATACATCTCAGGTGATCCAACTGACATCAGTGGCTTGTGAGACCGGCCACCGCCCCTCGTCGGGGTCTCGACTGTACACACTAGTCTACTCCGGAGTATCGATGCCCTGTCTCGAAACTCCCACGACTAGGGACCACAATTAAGGATATGCATATAAACTACCCAACTCTCACGTATATGATCGCCATCATACTGTTGGTAGTAAAGCAAGATCCTAAGGGCTCTATCAAAGTGTAACATGCAATCAGTCACCTGAACATGTACACGACTGATAAAGGCAAACCAGATAGCATACTATCATCTCGAGTAAGACTGTCCTACCGGGATAGGTCCTCCGCAATCATTGCAATCACGTACCTGCGATCCAATAATTGACTATGAGGGCACTATCTCTAACAGAAACCAAGAAGCTCATCGATGCCGGCTTCATCAGGGAAGAGAAATATGCAGACTGGATCGCATGCATAGTCCCAGTGAAGAAGAAAAATGGGCAGATCTGAGTTTGTGTCGATTTCAGGGACCTCAATAAGGCATGTCCTAAAGACGACTTCCCGCTACCGGTCATGGAAATGATGGTCGATGACACCTCAAATTACGAACTGTTCACCTTTATGGATGGCTCGTCTGGATATAATCAGATCAAGATGTCGCCTGAGGATGAGAAGCACACAGCATTTCGAACCCCGATCGGAATATATTGCTACAAGATAATGCCATTCGGACTGAAGAACGCAGGTGCTACATATCAAAGGGCGATGACTAATATCTTTGATGACCTAATCCATAAAGTCGTTGAATGCTATGTTGATGATCTGGTCGTCAAGACTAAAGCCAAGGCCGATCATATCCAAGATCTCAGGGCCGTTCTCACCAGACTGAGGGAATACGATCTGAAGATGAATCCTCTGAAGTGCGCTTTTGGCGTGTCATCGGGAAAATTCCTGGGCTTCATAGTTCGACATCGAGGGATCGAAGTTGACCCATCAAAGATAAAGGCCATCATGGAGATGCCCCCTCCGAAGAGTCTGACGCAGCTAAGATCTTTTCAAGGCAAGCTTGCTTATATACGGAGGTTTATCTCAAATTTATCGGGGAGATGTAGGCCCTTCTCAAAGATTATGAAGAAAGGAGCTCCTTTTATCTGGGATGCCGAATGTCAAGCAGCGTTCGAAAGCATCAAACAATACTTGTTGCACCCTCCAGTGCTGGCCGCTCCCATTCCAAATAAACCGTTGATTCTCTACACTGCCGCGCTGGACGAGTCACTCGGTGCGCTCCTTGCCCAGAATAATGAGTAAGGAAAAGAAAATGCCCTCTACTACCTCAGTCGAACACTAGTCGGGGCGGAACACAACTACTCCCCAATCGAAAAGCAATGCCTGGCTCTGATATTTGCTGTGAAGAAGCTGAGGCACTATCTGCTCGCTCATCGGGTTATGCTGATCTCCAAGGTCGACCCGCTTAAACACTTGATGACCAAAGCAAGCCTAGCCGGCAGAATGGCAAGATGGGCTGTCATGCTACTTGAGTTTGATATAGTTTACACTCCTCAGAAAGCAGTAAAAGGGCAAGCTCTTGCAGACTTTCTCGCTGCTCATCCCATACCAGAAGGGTCGCCACTAAATTGTGAGTTACCCGACGAACGAGTGCTGCATCTCGAGAATGACGAGCCATGTTGGGAGCTCTACTTCGATGGGGCCTCATCGATAAGAACCTCCAGTAAATCAAGCGTCCCGGAGATAAAAGCAGGGATAGGATTGGTGTTCATCACACCATCAATGGAAACCCTACGGCGTTCTTTTGCTCTCACCGAGCCTCGGACAAACAATGAAGCTGAGTATGAAGCTCTGATAGCTGGTTTGGAGCTCGCCATAGAAATGGAAATCCGTCGGCTACGAGTTTACGGTGACTCCCAGCTCGTCGTCAACCAAGTAAGCGGCGACTATAAGATATACAAACCCGAGTTAGCTCGGTACAGAGGTCGAGTGGTGGAACTCATGAAACGGTTCACTCATATTGAACTAACGAGAGTCCCTAGAGCGTTGAACGGAAAGGCTGATGTACTCGCTCGCTTGGCCAAGGAGCTGGCTGATCCTGACATGGACGAAATTCTGATCACAGTCAGGAGCCGGCAAATCCTACCCCCTGTCTCTCTACGAGAAGGGGAAAGCGCGGAACAGAAGAGCAATCCCGCCGAAGAAGCTTCGATCGTCCAAGACGAGCCCGATTGGAGAGAACCCTTCATAGAGTACCTCCGATATGACAAGCTGCCCGAAGAAAAATCTGCGAGGATTCAGCTGAAGAAAAGAGCTCTCCGATACGTGTTTGTAAATGACACGTTATACCGCAGGTCATATGACCAACTCTGGCTCAGGTGTCTGTCATTGGCCGAAGCCCAAAAGGTCATGAAAGATGTCCACTCGGGCGTTTGCGGTGCTCACCAATCTGGCCCCAAGATGCGACTTCAAATCAAACGGCTTGAGTATTACTGGCCCACCATGATACGGGATTGCGGAGAACATGCAAAGAAATGTTATATCTGCCAAATTCACGGTGATTTTATTCACAAGCATCACAACCCATTGCATCCTACAGTGGCGTCGTGGCCATTCGAAGTTTGGGGCACTGACATTGTTGGCCCAATTGATCCTCCGTCATCTAAAGGTCATCGGTTCATACTGGCCGCGACAGACTACTTCTTCAGGTGGGCTGAAGCTGTCCCGCTAAAAGAAGTCAAGACAAAGGATATTCTGACATTCTTCCAGCATAATATTCTATACCGCTTCGGTACACCAAGAAGAATCATTTCTGACAACGGGCCTTCTTTCAAGAGCTTCAATGTCTCAAGGTTCGCTACTCAGCACAAGATAGACTGGAGATATTCCTCCATCTATAATCCAAGAGCCAATGGGCTAGCCGAAGCCTTCAATAAGACTCTATGCAAGCTTCTGAGGAAAAATGCTTCAGCCAACAAGAGAGACTGGAATCTCAAGCTTCACGAGGCATTGTGGGCATATCGTACCACGCACCGTACTCCAACTCAGTCCAATCCATACTCATTGCTCTTCGGAGTGGAGGCGGTCCTCCCCCTCGAAGTTGAAGTTCCGAGCTTAAGAATGGCCGTCCAACATGAGTTGACGGAGGAAGAAAACGTGCTCCTTCGACTTGAAGAACTCGATGCCCTCGAAGAAAAGAGGCTCGCGGTGCAACAAAATCTGGAGCTATACCGAGCCCAAATGTCACGGGCTTATGACAAGATAACCCGTCTCCGCGCCTTCAAGAAAGGTGAATTGGTGTTGGTCCTCAAAAGACCGATTATCCCCAATCGACATGCCAAGGGAAAATTCGAGCCAAACTGGGAAGGACCATACGTCATCGAGAAAGTGTTTGACGGAGGATCCTACCAACTAATAAGTGCCGAGGGAGAAAGGCCCATGCCACCCATCAATGGCCGATATCTCAAGAAATACTACACGTGAATGCTCCAAGTCGCAGGCGAATTGAGCATATCAGCCCTACGGTCTGGATCAGACATCCTGCAAAACCGTATACAATCTACGGGCGTAAATGACCCCTATTTCTCCCGAATCCTGCCGGTGAGACTACTTTAAAGTCCCACCAACGGCCAAAAAAAAAAAAGAAAAAAGAAAAAAAAAACGGTATGTCCACAAGCAAAACGGGCACGGATGAAAACCCGAAAGGGCTCCGTGAGTAAAAACAGCAGGACTACCGGCGAGTCTGTGAAAACCCGAAAGGGCGCAAACTCGTAAAAAGGAAAGGAGGTGAAATACACTCACAAAGTCCTCTCGACCTTGTGAGGAGAAAACCCCTGCGTGAGATCCTTACGACTCACAAAGGAGCAACACACTTAGGAATCCTCACGATTCCTAAGGAGAAAATACACCTACGAGATCCTTTCGACTCGTAGGGAGAAAATGCTTTTATGGGACCCTCACGGCCCATAAAATTGAAAAGCCTTGGGTGGTAGGGACCCAAACCTAACTCCTAAGAAATCGTTCCCCAACGGGCAACGGCAAATGATGATTCGCTCCTGGCATCTCGCTTCAGTGTTAGCGGTGCTGATGTCGACCAAAAACCCAAATCCCAAGTCCTTCTAAGGCAAATGATGAGTTGCTCCTGGCATTATTCCAGTGCAGCAATGCTGATGCCAAACAAGATCCAAATTCCAAGTCCCCAAACGGCGAATGATGAGTCGCTCCTGGTACCATATTCCAGTGCAGCGATGCAGACGCCAACCAAAATCCAATTTCTCAAAATTCTCCCGGCCCTACGGTGGGTCCCCAAATTGACCATCGTATACAATCCACGGGCTCAAATAATTCTCATCATACCCATGCCCCACCGTAATCACCAGTTACGCGGCCGGTCTCCGCTTTGGGAATGATGCTCTATTGATAAGACCCACTCATGTGTCCTCACGATATATGAGGAGAACAAACCTTTGTGGGATCCTTACGACTCATAAAGGAAAAACACACTTAGGAGTCCTCACGACTCCTAAGAAGAAAATACACCTGCGGGATCCTTACGACTCGTAGGGAGAAAATGCTTTTATGGGACCCTCACGGCCCATAAAATTGAAAAGCCTTAGGCGATAGGGATCTAAACCTGTCTCCTAAGCCATCGCTCCCCAACCCCCAAATGGCGAATGATGAGTCGCTCCTGGTACCATATTCCAGTGCAGCGATGCAGACGCCAAATAAATTCTAAATCCCATACCCCAACGGCGAATGATGAGTCGCTCCTGGTACCATATTCCAGTGCAGCGATGCAGACGCCGACAAAGTCCCAAAAATTTTTTCGGCCCTACGGTCTGGATCATACATCCTGCAAAACCGTATACAATCCACGAGCGTAAAACAATCCCAATTTCTCCCAAATCCTCTCGGGGCAAATGATGAGTTGCTCCTGGCATTATTCCAGTGCAGCAATGCAGATGCCAAACAAAAACCAAAATCCCAAAATCCTCTCCATGACAGATGATGATTCGCTCCTGGTACCATATTCCAGTATAGCGATGCTGATGTCAACCCAAATCAATATCAACAAGTCAACTTCCACTCCGATACCGCAAGAAGCGGAGCAAGTCAAGTCTACCCCTGACATTGCAAGAAGCAGAGCAAGTCAAATCAGGCATCGACCGTCCACGTCGCTAAAAGGGCAGTACCGACCGTCCACATCGCTAAAAGGGCAGAACCGACCGTCCACGTCGCTAAAAGGGCAGCACCGACCGTCCACGTTGCTAAAAGGGCAGCATCGACCGTCCACGTCGCTAAAAGGGCAGCACCGACCGTCCACGTCGCTAAAAGGGCAGCACCGACCGTCCAAGTCGCAAAAAGGGCAGAACCGACCGTCCACGTCGCTAAAAGGGCAGCACCGACCGTCCACGTCGCTAAAAGGGCAGCATCGACCGTCCACGTCGCTAAAAGGGCAGCACCGACCGTCCACGTCGCTAAAAGGGCAGCACCGACCGTCCAAGTCGCAAAAAGGGCAGAACCAACCGTCCACGTCGCTAAAAGGGCAGCACCGACCGTCCACATCGCTAAAAGGGCAGCATCGACCGTCCACGTCGCTAAAAGGGCAGCACCGACCGTCCAAGTCGCAAAAAGGGCAGAACCGACCGTCCACGTCGCTGTTCCCCTCCGAACGGTGGCCGAGAAGTTAGGACGTCCTGTGCCTGAGGTTCGGGGCAGATGCTATTTGGTTTTATCCGTCCACCTCTCCGAAGATGCCAAGTTGATTTATGGCACCGTGTATCGGAGGTTTAGACGGATGCGGCCGATGTAGCAGACTTTGTCAGATTCCCCCTCAGGGTGAGGGGTTTTTGATTGTGGGGACGCTCTTCCCTGCAGGCGCAATCCCCTGCAGTTAATTACGCTACCGCGTCGCGGTAACAACTTTCTCCTACTCCAGAATTTCACTTCGTGTCGTATATGTTTGTTTTGTTTATGATTGCCCGTGGATTGTATACGGAAACTGAGTGATGTCGTCACCCGTAGGATGTGGATTAGTCCAAATCCGCATTTACTTAGATTTGGGTTTGGTGTTTTAGTTTAAGGATACATTAGTCGCGTTGCGGCTAAGATCAGCTTAAACATTCGTTAAGGATACGTTAGTCTTGTTTTAGACTAAGATCAACTTAACATCATGATTTATTTAATTATCCGGCCGTCGGGACTCGTCACCTCTCTGACGTCGTTGAGGGATTACAACGACAGGCGTCTGAGGAGTTCAGAGATGTACCCTTGAACCAAAGTTGATTTGGAGTTTTATCGTTTATTTGAATATCTAAGGACACGTTAACCGTATTTGGGGTTAAGATCAACTTAGACGGGACCGTTTAGCTCAAACAAAAGAGCGTTCGGGCCCTATTGTGCCAGTTTAGGGACGTGGCGGTCCATTGCCAGTTTTAGGGACGTGGTGGTCCGTTATTAGTTTAGGGACGTTTCAGTCCGTCGCCAGTTTAAGGACGTAGTGGTCCATATTCCAGTTTAGGGACGTGGGGGTCCGTTATTAGTTTAGGGACGTTTCGGTCCGTCGCCAGTTTAAGGACGTAGTGGTCCATATTCCAGTTTAGGGACGTGGTGGTCCATTGCCAGTTTTAGGGACGTGGTGGTCCGTTATTAGTTTAGGGACGTTTCGGTCCGTCGTTCTCATTTTGGGGCAAATATTAGTTTAAGGACGTTTCGGTCCAATATTAGATGAGTGGTCGTTGGGACCCGTCGCCTCTTTGACGTCGTTGAGAAATTACAGCGACAAATGTCAAAGGAGTTCGGAGATGTACCCTCGGACCGGTCGTGACTTGGTTTATGAGAGGCATTTAATTTAAGGACTTACAGCCAGGATTGGGTTAAGTCCAACTTTTATTTTAGGCCCTGCCCGATTAAAAGAATCAACCTAAACAGGGCTCTGCCCCTTCATTATTTTGCGATCTGATTTGGGCCAGGCCCTTTTAAATAATGAGTTGCAAAAACTCAGAAATTTTCTGAACAGGGCTTTGCCCTTTTATTTTCTTCAATTGGGCTAGGCCCTCTTAAGTAATGAGTTACAGAAACTCAGGAGTTTTCCAAACAGGGCTTTGCCCTTTTATTATTCTGCAATTGGGCCAGGCCCTTTTAAATAATGAGTTGCAGAAACTCAATAATTTTCTTGAGTTGGGCTAGGCCCTTTTGAATGATAAGTTGCACTTGTGCAGAAATTCAAGAATTTTCTTGATTTGAGAACAAAAGTGCATAGCACTTTTGATCTAAATTTAGATCAAAGGAAAACAAAATTCTTCTTGTTTTCCCTGATTTTACAGAACCAAGGGTTCATATCAAGTGCAAGGCACTATTTATTATTCTTTGATTTTTCAGAACCAGGGGTTCATATCAAGTGCAAGGCACTATTTATTATTCTTTGATTTTTCAGAACCAGGGGTTCATATCAAGTGCAAGGCACTATTTATTTTTTATTATTCCCTTTTTAATCTTCTGTTCTTCAGAAATTTTACCTTCTTTTTTTGTTCTTGATTAATCTTCAAGAGCTCTCTTTTTTTTCAGAAGTTTATCCCTCTCTGGATGGTGATTGATCATCCCTTTTGAATGAGGCTTGGGGTCTTATTTATAGTGCCCACAAATTTGTTGGATTTGTTAACAAAATCTTTCCTGAATAATTTTGGGAATTTTCCCACCATTGGATCTTTGATCCAAGGGTTCCTGTTTTACAGGAGAACAGAAAAGATTTATCTAAATCTTCATTCAGTTGCTGCGCAACTCACCAGCGCGTGACACGTGTCACACGTCTGTGCGCTTGCGCAACTGCGCGGACACGTGTCGCGCATCCGAGCGCTTGCGCAGTTGCGGCTGCGCAACTGCGCGGACACGTGTCACGCATCGGCGCGCTTGCGCAGTTGCGATTGCGCAACTGCGCGGACACGTGTCATGCATCTGTACGCTTGCACAGACACGTGTCATGCATCCGTGCGCTTGCGCAGTTGCGATTGCGCAACTGCGCAGAAACGTGTCACGCATCTGTGCGCTGGCGCAGACACGTGTCACGCATCCGTGCGCTTGCGCAGTTGCGATTGCGCAACTGCGCAGACACGTGTCACGCAACTGTGCGCTTGCGCAGACACGTGTCACGCATCCGTGCATTTGCGCAGTTAAGCCTTAATTATGTTTTCTGAAGAGCCTTGCTCTGATGGGATGCACCGTCTCGGGCGTTACGCTGCCGAATTGGCTTCTGCCATGTGGCAAATTGCGCACTGCGCACGGAAACCGAAGCATTGCTTCAAATTTTGAATTTTCAAAATTCAGTAGAGCCTTGCTCTGATTGGGGGAAACAGTCGCTAAAAGGGCAGCACCGACCATCCAAGTCGCAAAAAGGGCAGCGCAGGATTCCTACAAAGCGGGAACCAGATAACTCCGGGCTAGGGAAAACGTCTATCACGGACACTCCGTCTCGGAGACATGACAAGCAACGACCGTCCATGTCGTAAAAAGGGCAGTGCCAGCTTCCCAAAAAGTGGGAACCAAATCAAGTCGCCTCCACGTGAAAGAAAATCCATCAATTTCATGCACACGACCCACATATGTGGTGTGCATTTATTGATGGAGGGCAATTTGTTGGGGTAAAAATTTACACCCCGGTTGACCAAGTCAAAATCCAAGTCAACCCCAAGCCAAGTGGGTCCATGCCCGGGTCGAGCCCGAACATGAAGCGGCCGGCCTCCCCCCATGCCAAGATAAAATTTTTGTAATAAATAATTTTGTTGCATTTTCTTTTATTTTATTTTATGTATAAATGTAAGAAAAATAGGCATAAAGCCAAATTTTTGTAAAGCCCATGGCTTATGTGCAAAAAGAAATGGCACATGAGCCATGGGATAGGCAAAATGCCATTTTGTGAAGCCCAAGGGGCTATGTGTAAAATGTATGGCCTATAAAGGCAAAGATAATGAAATATCCCAACAACTTTTTCTCTCTCCAAAAAAAGTTTCAGAGCTGAGCTCTTTCTTCCTTCTTCAAGGTTCCAAAACCTTCTTCTTTCTTTTGAATTAAATCAAGAGTTCTACTCTCATTTTTATAAAAACAAATTAGTTTTCACCACAAAACCCATCAAGGGGAACTCAGATCTTCCATCAGATCTCAAAAAGAAAAGATTTTGAAATCCCACATCTCTTGATCTTCAAGATCCAGCTAACAGAGGAGGAAGAAGAAGAACATCTTTCACTAAACCCTCAAAAAAGAAGAAAAACACATTCAGGAGTCCAACTCCTCTCTGATTTCTCTTCTGAGAAATTTTTTCAGGCTAAAAGCCTCTTGTGCCTCTCCGGCGCGCAGCGCAAGTGCGCATGGGCGTGCCGACACGTGGCGCGCGCGCTTGCGCACCTGCGCGCTTGCGCAAGTGCGCAAGGCGCCCGCGTGCCGACACGTGGCGTGCGCGCTTGCGCACCTGCGCGCTTGCGCACGTGCGCAAGGCGCCCGCGTGCCGACAACTTGCGCAGGTGCGCAAGCGCGCGCGCCGACACGTGGCGCGCGCGCTTGCGCACCTGCGCAAGTGTGCAAGGCGCCCGCGCGCCGACACGTGGCGCGCGCGCTTGCACACCTGGGCAAGTGCGCAAGACGCCCGCGTGCCGACACGTGGCCCCCACGCATCCCTTGGATGCCTTTTCCCTCTCTTTTTATGTACATACATATACACATACATATGCATACAAATTCACACATATACATACTCCGCCACATTCTCCCCCTCCAAAAAAAATTTCGGGCCGGGGCGCTGCCCCGAACCCCGCAAGGGGGCTGTTAGCCCCCTTGACCCCCAGCCCGCTATCCGGGTAGCGGGACCCCCGTAAAAAACTCTGCGTGGCTCCCGATATATCCAAAACTCCCTTTCAAAACACACGCACACTGCACATTGAGTTCGCATGACCAGTTTAACCTGTTAATCGGAGGTTCCCTCGCCCCAAAGGCGATGGGGAATTAACGGCAGCTTAGTCCGCGGCTGCCGGAGATTCGGATCCCCACAATCATTAAACCCCGGCCTACCCTAGGCAGGGAGAATCTGTAGTACGCCTGACAAGCGCGCGTATTCCCATCTCACTAGGGAGACGAAAAACACCCTACACCTGCAAACCCAACCTGACATACCCACGCACCCACCTTCGCCCTACTGCACAACCCGACCTTGCCGACGCCCTCACCGTCGACTTCCTCTCCTCGACCTCTCTCTGCTCCCTTGCAGTCCCAACAGGGAGAACCCAGACCCGAGCGAACCCTTGCACCCCAAGAATCCGGCCACTGCAAGCCCTTGCTTGCGACCCTCTCGCTGCCCTCGTCACCGGAGCTCCGACCTTCCCGTCGCCTCCTCGTCATTGCAACCACCTCCTCGCATTCTCCCAAACACCATATCACCAAACCCCAGGTCTTCTTCTTCTTCTTCTTCTCTCTTTCTTGATTCGTGCGTTTCCCGGTGATCGCCGGAGCTGTGCCGCCGACGACGATCCGGACGACCCAGCGGATATCCCCAGCCAGCGTGGTCATGTTCTTGCTTTTCTTGGTTCAGTTCTGTACGCGCGCGTGTGCATCGCGACATTTACCGACATTGGACGCGGCATACGCACCCCGTATTGAGATCCAATCAAGCAAGTTTATCTTGCTATATGCTATGATGCATATTTTGCATCCATATGAATAAAAATATCACATGTTTTCTGTATTGTATATCCATGTTACTTTTTTACTGTTTTCGGATAGCCGTTTGTATCCGTATCATTAATTACATATCTGGTTACATGCAAGTTAGCTTGATACATGCTATATTATTATACTTGCATCTATATTAATAAAAATATGGCATGTTTATTGTATTGTGTATCCATGTTACAGTTTTACCGTTTTCCGATATCCGTTCGCATCCGTATCATTTATTGCATATCTAGCTGCATGCCATATCATATTTTATCATGTTACCGTTATATTAGTACCACATACTTGTTAATATATATCGTGCGTAGTCATGGAGTTGTAGATGTAATCCCTGATAGTCATTTGTGCATCCGTGCTTTTACCGTGCATCCGTACTTGCTACAGTTTTATTTCGAGCATCTATGTGATACATATGCACTACCTATCATGACCTGATACACCACTACTTGACCTGTTACCTGATCCTGTTTCTAATGCCGACAATCCTGACATGTTGTCCTGACGGACGTATCCTGTTGTCTGCATAGACAAACCTGTACCTGCTTGATCCTGTGTTGGCATTAGCTCCAGTTTATCAATACCCGACTCGAACACATAACCTTGGGGGTATGGGGAAATCAAAGGTGTAACTGAGTGTAACTTTAAAGGATATTACTTGATCCGTGGTCCCAGGGGGTAACGAGACAGAATCATTCGTGATTCTTCTTGATCCGTGGTCCCGGGGGGTAACGGGACAGAATTATTCGTGATTCTTCTTGATCCGTGGTCCCAGGGGTAATGGGACAGAGTCATTCGTGACTCTTACAGCTTGGTCCATGGTCCCGGGAGGTAACGGGACAGAACCATTCTTGGTTCACATATCCTGATTCGTGATTCCGGGGGGTAACGGGACATATTCTTTGAGTTACATGAGGAGTACATCAATTGATTTCGAATAACTTTAGAATAGATAACCCAGTAGCACAGTTTAGATTATTTACCGCACTTCACCCGCACGTATACACTTCACTGTCTCATACTCGTGTTACTTGTTATACACTCATTACTGCTCATGCCTGCATATCTCGTGTATCATGTTCATTTATTATTGTTTGATATTATGACGCACTGACGTCTGGTTTTGCATGGCCCAGATCCTTTATCTCTTTCGCAGCCTGATCAGGAGCATTTCAGCCGATAGGCCGAGCAGCGAGTATCCTCTTAGTATCCAGTTTAGTTTAGTTTCTTTCCGTACTTTTATTTCCTGATGTGAGCCGGTATTTGGGACATACTTTCCAGATGTTATTGTTATTTGGATTTATTGCTTCCGCATATTATTTCTTGACTCGTTTATTCTGGCATATGGACATGTAATAAATGGTTTATTTTATTTTACTGTTCTTGATGTCTTATAGACAGCCGTAATGTGACCGTGGAGGGATGTTTCCTAACCACAGGTAGGATGGTTGGCTCTGGCACGTGCCGATCTTAGCACACTCTGGGAAGCGGAGCGTGACAGTCACACAATATGATAGTAATGCAATAAATACACT
The DNA here is from genome assembly GCA_030015575.1 of Agapanthus africanus. NCBI lineage: Eukaryota > Viridiplantae > Streptophyta > Magnoliopsida > Asparagales > Amaryllidaceae > Agapanthus > Agapanthus africanus. The sequence continues at coordinate 192,259,272 of CM057339.1, read as the reverse complement.
TCAATTAAATGCGGGCAGCCGGTATCATTCAGGTTGTCAAATTCACAGTAATTTATTTGTGTAGAATCAAGCGAAACAATATAAAAGTTATAAAAATTATACTCGTTTATCTAAACATTAAAATTAGTTTCAACTAAATCAGGATACTGGTTAGGGAGATATGATCATTTTAAAACGGATGTTCACTGCTGGAATCCCAGTTTCAGAACTGGAAGTCCATGTTCGAACGTATTTTGCAACTAGTTACGTACAGAATTAGGCAATGCTACAGTTCAATAAAATCTAGTTTTATCTATTAAGTTTTCAACGAAATATACGGATCAGTAATATCCATTGTATACAGGGAGTTATGATCAATTTAATATCAATACGTGTAAATTGTCACTGCAGAAAACAGCCAGACATGTCGACAACTAAAAATAATTTTAAAATACCAAACAGTACTTGAATTAAATGAAACCAACACCATAAGTTAACTAACTCAATTATCTACGCAACAGTGCTAGTCTTCGCATATTATCAGATGTGTACAGGAATATATAGGTTTCAAATCAGGTATCGACAGAAAATATTGTTCTGGACCGCAATCCAGAGCCGAATTTCTATCCAATTTCATTATCGTAATATGGTAATATTCAGTAACTGTAAGTCGATGTGGAACACCCCAGTACTTGTGGGGAGGCAGAATTTTCAAAAACCAAACTTGTTTAGTGAACGAACATCGACTAACCGCTTGAATCGAAGCTAAACTATAAATAACGAAACACAAGTGTTCCTAAAATACGGTGTTTCGGGATTATACCTAATGAATCAACTCCTTCGTCTTTACGAACTCCTTGTTCTCCTCGGCCTTCTTGAAGTAGTAGAAGATCCACCCGAGAGCAAAACTCCAAGCTTCGCCTCTAAACTTGAGGCAACTAACCTTCTTGGATTGCCAATCGAAGAAGATAGATCGATATAGAGTGATGGTTATGGATTGTAAAGTCTTATTAACCCTTGTACTCAACTCATGAGAAGGGAGGATTAGTTTTCTTGAAGAGGGAGAGCTAGAGAAGAGATAAGATGAAAAATGATAATGAGCTTCTTCTTATGCAAATAGTAAATCAAGAAGATATATATATATCTAGCATATCTTTTTATTTACTAAAAAATAATAAATCAAGAAGATATATATATCTAGCATATCTTTTATTAGAAAATAATATTAACAACCATGCTAGATAATATCTTATGATGATTCATTTTTACACTCATTTCATTTTACACCTTAACCTCCTTTGTCACCATCTTCTAGAAGGTTCCCGTAAAATTACGAAAACGCCCCTCCAATCCGTAAAATACGGAAAAACTTTAGACTGTAAAAATCCAATAACCGAATACCAGTAACTGGCTTAAACCAAAGCCGACTGGTAAAAACTGTCCGAAAGTAGTACGTGCGTAAACGCACGTATGTGTCCGAACCCTTGTCGTAAAACCATACGACCTCTATATCCTTTCGCCTGGAATAGGAAACTCTCTGTGTGGGACTCTAGAGACTCGACTACTACGCTGGCAGTGGGTTTAGCCACAGACCGCAAGCGGCACTAGCTGTACGTAACGGTCCCCAGGTAGTTGTCGATAAGAAGGCCGATGAGAAAACCCATCCGAACTCCTACTGAGTCTGATGTGACAATCTCCATACAGTCCGGTCTGTTCGTCCAGGACTATCGCATATCCGGCTTAGGGGGCGGCAAGCGTCAGTCCCCTTATAGCTGTATAAGTCGTGTCGGAGGGAAGCCCATTACACCCTGAGAAACTACTGGAACCTACCAGCAAATCTCGCTTGCCCTGGCCAGGGACTTTGCGTAATGGCTCTCTGACACAGCGCGATATCTACTCCCAATACCGGGAGGGACGAATCCTGTCTAACCGCCACTGCCTCCAAGTGCTCGGGACTGCACCCAACTGCTACCTGTTTGCACGACTCCTCTGAACCGTGGTAGGGTAGCAATCTAAGAACAGTGGGACACACTCGAGGCGAAGTAGCAGTGTCAAGTCTGCGGACTACGCTGTACTCATGTCACCTGGGAACTGTTCACTGACGACTGGTATAAAACCAACCAACAGTTCCCTGTGAGTCCTGTCCGGTGTACCCGTAACCTAACGAGCACCTGCATACTATCTCCAGTACGACGTACTGACGGCTGTGGGACAGACCATCTCCCCAACTGGGATGAGAAGCGTACACACTAGTCTACTCCGGATTATCGATGCTCTGTCTCGATAATCCAACGACTAGGGACCTGAATAAGGATGTGCTTGTAGACTACCCAGCCCCCACTAGTGTGACTGCCATCACAACGCGGGTAGTCAAGCAGGATCCTAAGAGCTCTATCAATACATATGCTCACATATTAAGATAGAAAAAACCAAGTAGCATACTACCATGTTTAGCAAGACTGTTATATACATGTGAATATCCCAAGCTTCCATTAAGTAATATACAAACTAGTATGATACAGTAATGGCCTTCTAGGGCATAAACACTAACAATCTCCCACTTGCACTAGGGCCATGTACTGGCATATCGAAGACCAATGATCTCGAGTAGCCTCTCGAACTGAATCTGAGGTAGGGCCTTAGTGAATGGATCAGCAATGTTCTCTTCTGAAGCAACTCTCCGAACCTCGATCTCCTGACGATCAATGATCTCCCTGATCAGGTGATACCGCCTTAAGATGTGTCTGGACTTCTGATGGGACCTTGGTTCCTTCGCTAAAGCTATAGCTCCGTTGTTGTCGCAATACAGAGGTATTGGATCAACTATGGTAGGAACCACCTGAAGTTCTGTTAGGAACTTCTTCATCCAGACTGCTTCTTTTGCGGCATCGCAAGCAGCTATATACTCCGCTTCCATTGTTGAGTCAGCAACGGTGTCCTGCTTGGAGCTCTTCCAGCACACCACCCCTCCATTGAGGGTAAAGACATAACCCGACATGGACTTGGAATCGTCCTTATCACTTTGGAAGCCGGAATCAGCAAAGGCCTCTACCCTGAGGTCTTTTCCGCCGTAAACCAAGAACATCTCCTTAGTCCTCCTCAGGTACTTGAGAATGTTCTTTACTTCTATCCAGTGTTTCTCCCCTGGGTCTGACTGATACCGGCTTACCACGCTCAGTGCGTAAGCTACATCTGGTCTGGTGCACAACATCGCATACATTATAGAGCCTACCGCAGAAGCGTAGGGTATAACTGACATGCGTTCCCTTTCCAAATCAGTCTTGGGAGACATCTCTTTGGAGAGGGTGATTCCGTGACAAGCCGGTAAATTACCGCGCTTAGAATCTTCCATACTGAATCTTTTCAGTATAGTGTCGATATACCTGGACTGTGAAAGTCCCAACATCCTCTTGGATCTATCACGATAGATCCGGATCCCCAGAATGTAAGAGGCATCACCCAGGTCTTTCATGGAGAACCTTTGTGACAAGAATCCTTTGACAGATTGTAGCATAGGAATGTCATTTCCTATCAATAGAATGTTATCCACGTATAAGACGAGGAATACGACACTCTTGGCCACAACTTTACTATATATGCACGGTTCATCTGGATTTTTGATAAAGTCATATTCTTTGACTGTTTCATTAAAACAGATGTTCCAACTCCGCGATGCTTGCTTTAGTCCATAAATAGACTTAAGCAACTTGCATACTTTCCCGCTGCTCCCACTCTGATTGAAACCCTCTGGCTGATCCATATAGACGCTCTCTTCTAAATTTCCATTCAGAAAAGCCGTCTTTACGTCCATCTGCCAGATTTCATAATCATGGAAGGCAGCAATTGCAAGAAGGATACGAATGGATTTGAGCATAGCCACTGGAGAAAAAGTTTCGTCATAGTCCAAACCAGGTCTTTGACGAAAACCCTTTGCAACAAGTCTAGCTTTATAGGTTTCCACCTGCCCATCTACACCAATCTTTTTCTTGAAGATCCATTTGCATCCTATGGGTTTTACCCCACCTGGAGCAAAGTCCAAAGTCCATACTTTGTTGGTGTACATGGACTCCATTTCGCTTCGCATTGCATCTAGCCATCGTACCGAGTCGCCGCTCTGGATGGCCTGCTGGAAGCTAGTAGGTTCATCATCTTCTATGATGCAATCCTCTCTATCCCCATCTATGAGAAAACCATAGTATCTCTCAGGCGGATGAGACGGCCTACTACTCCTGCGGAGGGGTGCGCGAATGTCCTGTTCTTCTTGAACCTCTGGTTCTACCAAACTTTCAGTAGCAGTTTGTGGTTCTGGAATTTCTTCCAGTTCTATTTCGCTCCCACTTGTTTCCTTTTCTAAAAACTGATGTTCTAGAAAATGGGCATTACGAGAAACAAATACCTTTTGTTCCTCTGCGTAATAGAATAGATATCCCCTGGAGTGCTTTGGATATCCCACAAACAAACACTTTACTGATCGTGCCTCGAGCTTGTCCACATGCTGCTTTTTAACAAAAGCTGGACATCCCCAAATCTTAATATACTGTAGATGGGGTTTCTTCCCACTCCACATTTGATATGGATTGGTAGGCACAGTCTTGGTAGGAACCATGTTCAAAAGATATGCCGCTGATTCTAGCGCATAACCCCAGAAAGATTGCGGTAACTCAGCATTACTCATCATGGATCGTACCATATCCAATAGGGTTCGATTCCGTCTCTCCGATACACCGTTATGCTGTGGAGTGTACGGAGGAGTAAGCTGAGAGAGAATTCCTTTCTCTTTTAGGTAACCTAGGAATTCGGCACTCAAGTATTCACCACCTCGATCAGATCTAAGTGTCTTGATACTTTTGCCGGTTTGGTTTTCTACTTCATTCTTATACTCTTGGAATTTCTCAAAAGCCTCGGATTTATGTTTCATCAGATAAATAAATCCGTATCTTGAGTAATCATCCGTGAAAGTAATGAAATAGGAAAAACCACCTCTCGCATGTGTAGACATTGGACCGCATACATCGCTGTGTATGAGTCCTAAGAGCTCGCTCGCTCTTACTCCTTGTCCAGTAAATGGAGTCTTTGTCATCTTTCCTTTGAGACAAGATTGACAAGTGTCATAAGATTGATATTCGAACGAGTCCAAATATCCTTCTCTATGCAACTTAGTCAACCTTCTCTCATTGATGTGACCCAGTCTACAATGCCATAAGAAAGCTTTATTCACATCTGGAGACTTTCTTTTTAGTGTGTTCTGGACATTGAAAATTTGGAGTTGGTTTAAAACATATATTCCGTTATTTAGTGTACCTGACCCAATCAAACCATGATTAAGGTGGATGTTGACAACATCTCTTACAAACGTGAAATCATAACCTTTATTTGATAACAAGGAAACTGATATGATATTACACGTTAAGCTGGGTACAAAATAACAGTTATGTAAAACCAAGATGTGTCCACTCGTCAATCCTAGGTGATAATCCCCGACGGACGCAGCTCCCACGCTAGCTCCGTTAGCAACCCTGAGGATCATATCACCTTCCTTCAGCACTCTACGGTTTCTCAGTGCCTGCAATGAATTGCAAATATGAGATCCTGATCCGGTATCCAATACCCAGGAAGTAGAGTTGATTGATAGACAATTCTCAATTACAAACACACCTGAAGTCGAAGCCACAGCTTGCTTCGGTTCCTGGTTCTTGGAGTTCCACGCCTTGCAATCCTTTTTCCAGTGCCCTTTCCTGTGACAATGGAAACACTCATCCTGGCCAACTATCGGTACTGCTAATTTTTTCTTTCCCTTCCCTCCCACCTTACTAACACCTCCTCTAGGTTTGGGTGCGGCCTTCCTCTTCCTTCCTTTGGCCTTAGCCTTGGACCCGGAAGAAGATGCACCGCCAACAAACATAGCGGGTGTTTCCCTTGAATTCTTCAAGGTGCCCTCTGCACTCCTTAACATGTTCAGGAGTTCCGGAAGTTCAACTTCTTTTCTTTGAAGGTTGAAGTTCAGGATAAACTGGGCGTAGGTGTGAGGAAGGGACTGGAGAATAAGGTCTGTATAGAGCTCATTATCCAAAGTCGTCCCAAGGTCTGCGAGCTCTTCTATATAGCCGATCATCTTTAGGACATGTTCTCCTACTGATGACCCGACAGCCAACCTCGCTCGAAACAAGTTCTTTGAGGTCTCGTATCTTGCTATACGAGATTGCTCTCCATAAAGTTCTTTTGTATGGAGAAATATGCCATCAAGGCCCATATCCTCGTGCCTCCTCTGATGTTCATTGTTCATCGAGGCAAGCACGATGCACTTGGCTTTCGCGCAATCTAAATCCCAGTTTTTGCGGATTTCCTTATCCGCATTGCTGGATTTGGGACCAGGGACAGCAGGTGCCGTAGCGGTGAGGACGTGCCCCAATTTGTCATAGGTCAAAGCCATTTTGACATTCCGCAGCCAATCTTTATAGTTTGGCCCTGTCAGTATATTTTTCTCTAAAAGTAACTTAAGTCCAGTCATTTTCAGGGTCGCTGCAATTAGGAGAGAGAAGAAAACTCTTAGCATGATGCTCTTGCAAGTTTAGAGTGGTTTTTAGTTTATCTAAACTGGATGGCTCCCACTGTTTCTCGAATCCTTCCTCAAACCATAAAGGAAGAATTAGTCAAGATTATTCTCACCGTACAATACTTGCTTAACCGTTCAGCCAGGCTGGTGTCGGTACTTCGAGGGAGGTTTTCCAACGCTTTCGCGAAGTTCCTTAATTATATAACCTCTTTTCTCTGGGGGCGTAACCCCGCTGACACTTTTCTGGACACCTACTAGGTTTATAGCATTGATCGTTAAGTGACGAATATCCTGATAAGTAGAATATACTCACAGTAGGATCGGGATCCAAATATCATCGTCTGACAATGTTGTAGGAATGCTACCAACATTCATCAAACTCAAAATGGTATGCATCTCTTTGCAAATTTCAGTTTCTTTAGAAATTCCCGATATTTGTTTTTGCCCCATGCTCTTATGACCTTGGCGTTAGGTCAAAATGTCATAAGTCACATGTCAAGTTCTACCCATCATTATCTTGTCAATTTGAACCCATCCGTATATATCCTTGACGTTTGGCCAAAATGATAATACGACTGTCCCAAACTAACTCATCTATCTATGCAACAAATGAATATCCAGCAGCTACCAAACACTATGCCTTGGCGTTAGGTCAAAATACATAGCTTGAATACTACTGAATACTCAGATGAAATGACGGAGGGCTACGAATGGTTTTGGCGAAACCGTGAACGTAGTGAACTTGATATAACCGAAGGAACCTGATAGCTTTTAAAAAGAGTGGTTAAGGCTCCGCATTTAAAAATATCTGTTTTAAAAATAACTGATTGGTTTCTTTTAAATTGTTCCAACGATTAAAACTTTGGTTTATTTTTCTTTGCATTATAGATAATGCGTCCCATCATTAACCTATCATTGCAGAAAACAACGAAAATATGACGTCCTCTTATGCCATCCGCATTCGCCACTGGGTCCCGTCATTACCCGTTAGGTTACTTAACTAACGACAGAGCGGGGACTGGGCTAGCGCGGGTGTAAAACATAAGTGACGTCTAAAATAGCTACAGTATATATAGATATTTTACATTCGTCTGACGCAATGATATTCATTCCAGAACACAGATAAACAATATTGGATTTGCAAGCAATCTGTATTTCTTTTGAGCCTGCAAGAAAAGACAGATTACACAGTTGTGATGAATAGCCGTTACCCCACCCTCGACCCCTACGGGTACTGCAAACTACCCACCCGGCAGTTTGTGTACCCCACCTTGGGTCAGTCCTAGGAGCAAAAAACATTAAAATGAAATAATACAACGGTGGCTACAACCGCAACCTGGATGTGCCCCGCAAAATAATATTACAACAAATTACATTTTACAACAAATGAATTAAAAGATAACCCATTGCATAACCCCGGCTATACATCACAACAGTCCAATACAGTTTATATGCACAAACAGATATAACCATTTCAGAAATGTGCAACCCCCTGCCAACTGACATACTAGCAGTTAGGGGAGGTTTACGAATACATTTATCAATCACAGATATAATCCAACATGCAAATACTGTACAATTTCGATCGATTAAACGTATTTAATATTGCTCCAAAATCTGCTGTATTAACTGGAAACCTGAGCAACTATTAAATATCCCAGAAAATCCCAAATTTTATACAGAGGCAACCCAAGAAAACTCGGTCCCTAACTCGCCAACTCGGCGGCGGAACCGCGGCGACTCAGTAGGCTGAGGCCGCGGTTCCGCGGCTCTTTGGACGAGTTAGGGGACTGTTTTTCCTGGGTCATCTTCTGTGATCATTTCATGCTCTCTGAACATCCCAAATAAATTTTTAGACATCATTTTAAAATCGACAGAAACTGATTCTTTTTAGGATTTTCCGGCTTCGTTTTTCCGTTCGAAATTCGTACAAATTCGCAATAAAGTTATTTATTGTTTAGCGAGGCTCTGATACCACTGTAAGTCGATGTGGAACACCCCAGTACTTGTGGGGAGGCGGAATTTTCAAAAAACAAACTTGTTTAGTGAACGAACATCGACTAACCGCTTGAATCGAAGCTAAACTATAAATAACGAAACACAAGTGTTCCTAAAATACGGTGTTTCGGGATTATACCTAATGAATCAACTCCTTCGTCTTTACGAACTCCTTGTTCTCCTCGGCCTTCTTGAAGTAGTAGAAGATCCATCAGAGAGCAAAACTCCAAGCTTCGCCTCTAAACTTGAGGCAACTAACCTTCTTGGATTGCTAATCGAAGAAGATAGATCGATATAGAGTGATGGTTATGGATTGTAAAGTCTTACTAACCCTTGTACTCAACTCATGAGAAGGGAGGATTAGTTTTCTTGAAGAGGGAGAGCTAGAGAAGAGATAAGATGAAAAATGATAATGAGCTTCTTCTTATGCAAATAGTAAATCAAGAAGATATATATATATCTAGCATATCTTTTTATTTACTAAAAAATAATAAATCAAGAAGATATATATATCTAGCATATCTTTTATTAGAAAATAATATTAACAACCATGCTAGATAATATCTTATGATGATTCATTTTTACACTCATTTCATTTTACACCTTAACCTCCTTTGTCACCATCTTCTAGAAGGTTCCCGTAAAATTACGAAAACGCCCCTCCAATCCGTAAAATACGGAAAAACTTTAGACTGTAAAAATCCAATAACCGGATACCAGTAACTGGCTTAAACCAAAGCCGACTGGTAAAAACTGTCCGAAAGTCGTACGTGCGTAAACGCACGTATGTGTCCGAACCCTTGTCGTAAAACCATACGACCTCTATATCCTTTCGCCTGGAATAGGAAACTCTCTGTGTGGGACTCTAGAGACTCGACTACTACGCTGGCAGTGGGTTTAGCCACAGACCGCAAGCGGCACTAGCTGTACGTAACGGTCCCCAGGTAGTTGTCGATAAGAAGGCCGATGAGAAAACCCATCCGAACTCCTACTGAGTCTGATGTGACAATCTCCATACAGTCCGGTCCGTTCGTCCAGGACTATCGCATATCCGGCTTAGGGGGCGGCAAGCGTCAGTCCCCTTATAGCTGTATAAGTCGTGTCGGAGGGAAGCCCATTACACCCTGAGAAACTACTGGAACCTACCAGCAAATCTCGCTTGCCCTGGCCAGGGACTTTGCGTAATGGCTCTCTGACACAGCGCGATATCTACTCCCAATACCGGGAGGGACGAATCCTGTCTAACCGCCACTGCCTCCAAGTGCTCGGGACTGCACCCAACTGCTACCTGTTTGCACGACTCCTCTGAACCGTGGTAGGGTAGCAATCTAAGAACAGTGGGACACACTCGAGGCGAAGTAGCAGTGTCAAGTCTGCGGACTACGCTGTACTCATGTCACCTGGGAACTGTTCACTGACGACTGGTATAAAACCAACCAACAGTTCCCTGTGAGTCCTGTCCGGTGTACCCGTAACCTAACGAGCACCTGCATACTATCTCCAGTACGACGTACTGACGGCTGTGGGACAGACCATCTCCCCAACTGGGATGAGAAGCGTACACACTAGTCTACTTCGGATTATCGATGCTCTGTCTCGATAATCCAACGACTAGGGACCTGAATAAGGATGTGCTTGTAGACTACCCAGCCCCCACTAGTGTGACTGCCATCACAACGCTGGTAGTCAAGCAGGATCCTAAGAGCTCTATCAATACGTATGCTCACATATTAAGATAGAAAAAACCAAGTAGCATACTACCATGTTTAGCAAGACTGTTATATACATGTGAATATCCCAAGCTTCCATTAAGTAATATACAAACTAGTATGATACAGTAATGGCCTTCTAGGGCATAAACACTAACAGTAACAACTAACATATGTTTATAGTTCAACTAATTTTCTTCGATACGAGCCCTAGAACGCCATGATTCAATTTATATTTAATTAATTGTGAATTTAATGGGACAACATGCACAGTAAATTCCAGATTTTAACGACGTATTCTGGGGAAGTCATTTCATGTGCGAGACATTGATATTTTGCATCCAAATATCTACATGACGTTCATTAACAATAAAGGGATTTATTGATTATAAATTTCAGCATTTTAAAATAGATTTTGGTTTAGAGTTTTACATCGAACATGTAGCACGTCATCTAATATACTAACCCCGAATTAACTAACTGTAAAATATCTAGCATGATTCTCGCAAGTGAAAGGTGTAATACCCAGCCCCTTTTTATACCAATATCTACATTTCTCTTTCGTCTAAAAAATTTATGTATTTTACGTATAATTATTTTATTTATTTAAATCCCATTAAACACCAAACCCCAAATCTTTCCTTTTCTTTTTCCCTTATTCCCAAGCCGGCCCGGATACTTCATTTCATTTTAATTATTTCTTAAATTCCCAGCCCAGCCCGTTTTCCTTTTTATTAAACCCAAAACCCTTATTTTCCCTTCAGCCCAACACTTCAATCCCAAATTATTCATTTAACCCCAAAGCCCAGCACTCCTCCCTCAGCCCAAGAAATTCCTATCAAATTAATTTATCTAAAACATTTTCCCAGCCCACTTCCTTTACTTCCTCCCCCATTTTCATCACTAACCTAGCCCGGCCCCTTTCTAATTTCTTTATTGTTTTATTTTCCTGGTCGGCCCAGCCCTTCTCCTAAAGCCCTAAAACTAAATTAAACAAATTTAGTTTGATCTCCGGCCCGGCCCAGTCTCCTTACCCCCAGCAACCGCTTCAACCCGACCCGGCCCACACCCTTTCCTTCTTCTTCCCGTTGCGCCTTTCCCGCTCGACCGTTCCACCATTCTTCGCCGTAACTCACGCCAACGCCCGCGCCGTTGCCCACACCCCCGCGACCTCAACCACGATTCCCTCGACTTCCTCAAACCCCTCGTCTCTCCTTCTCTCTCCCTCACATCCTCACTCTCCAACTCATCTCATCTCTCTATCTCCATGAAAACCCATGCCGCAGCCACTGCCTTCGTCACTCGCCGCCGACGCCGACGACGACATCGCCGCCGACGACCCTACCACCTTGCTCACTCCTCCTCCACCAACAACACCCCTCACCACTCCACCCCATCAACCAAGTACCCTGCCGAGCACCCCCTGCACACCCAAGCTCGAGCCCCTGCGCCCTCTCGCCGGCGAGCCCCCACTGCATCTCGTCGACTCCCCTGCACCCTCCTCGTCGTCAGCAGCATCACCATCACCCCATACATCTACACCGAGCCTCTACATCTCTCTCTCCCTCTCTCTCAATCCCTCTAACTCTCTCTCTCTCTCTCTGTGTGTCTAACTCTCTCTCTCTCTGCCTAACTCTCTCTCTCCCTCTCTGCCCCACGTCCACCTCGTCGCTACTCCTTACCCAGACCTCTGTGCCTAGCTCCAACAAACACCAGTGCCAAAACCGAGCCCAAGCCCCAGCCGAGCCTCAGTCGTTTCATCGAACACCTGTACCCGTTGCAATCGCCGCCGTAGCTGTCGCCGTCATCATCACTGCGGCACCATCGACACATCGTCACAGGCAAGTACTTTACTTGCTACATGCTAATCTGTTTATGTTACAAACCCAATTCGTATAATTTGCAATATTATAATTCATGATAACTTATACGATTTACCTGTTCGATGCATGATCCTAATGAAAATATTCATTTAAATTGACGGAACATGAGGGCATTTGCTGGACCGTGTGATTTTGAATACTATGTACAAATTTCACTGGAAAATACGACTGTTAGTCACTAAAACGATTACCCCCAAATATACCTGTAAAACTGGAATTTTCCCGTATTTGAAAGCCGTTAAAATTACCATAAATTATGTACATACTGGAATGATGCGTTCGAAGGCTTAAATCGAATCCGACTCGACGAGCTATAACCCTATGCAAGTTTCTAATGGTTTCTGTACTTAAATTGTGACAATATTTGGATCGGAGTGCGACTCTGGACTGCAGTCCAGAGCGACTCTGGTTACGGTGTGCTGTCCCGTGATATGTACCATCTTGTTTCCTGAACTCGTATGTTGCGGAACTCCACAGTTTATAAAAGTTGAATCTGTTAGCTAGATAACACAAGTGGTTTCATCCCGTTTCATCGGCGTTTTCTATTTAAATTGTTAATTAAAAGAGCTGGACGTATAACAGTCCAGAACAGATTCAGAAGTGACAAACTAGTGATAAACAGTGTGTAACTCCTGACGTACAGACGCGATTGAAAATCCGTCTATTGCGTTGAAAACCTTACTGAAAACCCTAGATATCATTCAACTGTAACGTCGCTAAATTGTGATCCCTACTGGGGTTAAAATGCGTTACGAAACGGGCTTCCGATTCTGAAACCGGATTTCCAGCCGTGAATGCTTAAAATGAAATGGCCATAACTAGTGATCCTGAAACCCGATTGACGTGAAACCAAACTCGCTGGATAGATAATCAAACATACTATTTAATCCCCGTTTATCGTTTCGCTAAACTGTACACGTATGATTTATGATAAATTATGCAAGTGGTAGAATACTGATTTATGACATCTTAATCATGCTTTACATACTGTTTACTCATCATATCATACATATGTCACTGCATTGATAACCTAGTGATCATGTGAATTACCCAGTGTTAGGTATTAGTGATGATTGTGGCAAGTACGTTAGTGTTCGTGCATGAGTGGATAAGTGAAAGTGACACGTACTTGTACACAATCAGTGAACCCTATTATTCTATTGCATTGTCGACGTCTGTGGGACGCGTGTAAGTGTGACTATAAGTGGTATGGGACACTTATGGAAGCTCTCGCATGGGTGTCACAGATAAGGCACCAGACACTGCCATTTATCTTGGGTATTAGTCGGGACGTACTTGATGGAGATCCTGTCTTCAGTTCTCGCGCAGACTTGTCATGGACCGACCGGTATTTGAGGTTATGGTTGGCGTTTGATGTAGACCACGAGGTGTGGGGTAGTTTGAGTATGAGTTCAACAGAATCTCGGGAGTCCCATGCCGGCTTATATATATGGAGATATATGGAGATTTACAGGGTACATGATTATTACCGCGAGTTATATGTTGGGCCCGTGGTCCCTTGCCCTTGGGTCCTACCCTTGGGTGGAGGACACTCGCGAGTGGTTGACTCTCACACTTGGACTGACGATAGGCTCAGTGACCTGTACAGTGAGACTTAGAGACTGATAGGGATAGTGGCATTGACATGCATTACCTACTGTATTAACACATTTGACATACTATATTACTGCTTTACTGTTCTCCTGATCTATTAAACATTGCATTGATTACTCCACGTTCATATCTTTACTGTCTTGGTTTACTGTTATACATCCATTATTACTGTTCGAGTTGCCACTTGCATCTTTATATACATACATACATATATATATATATATATATATATATATATATATATATATATATATATTGCTATCGTGTCGCTCTGACGACCTGAGTATGCATGCTCAGAGTGTGAAGTGGATCTAGCCGGGACCAAGACTAGACGTACATCGCGGACATCTTGATTAGCTATCCAGAGTTATACCCTTTTGATTTCCATCAGGTCAGTTCTTTGTATTGTTTTGTTTTAGTTACTGCATTTCTCATTACCTGCGCATTGTTTATTGTTTACCAAGTAAAGCTAGAAGCCGAAGTGTGACTACGGCAGGACATTTCCTTGACCGTAAGAGCATGACTGGCCTTGTCAACCCCTCGTATTCCTTATTTTGGGAAGCGGGGTGTGACACGGTTTTGTTGGTATCAGAGCCAGGTTTTACTTTGATTGGGATTGCAGTTTTCCGTGTATAGCTTGACAATCTAAGACATCCCTCGGTCTAGGTTGTAAACTTGTCATTCTTGATCCATATTCACATTGTGTGTTCTGCTATCGATCCGCTAGGGTTTGAGTGACTAGGAGCTCTACAGTGACTTCCACTTGTAATAAATTTCATCACATCTGATATTCTTGAATCCTTGCCTAATCCATATTATATGTTGATTCTTATAGCTTGTGCCCTATATCACCCTCAAAATAAATTGTTGTTTCAGGATCATGTCGTCCAACGACTCTTCCTCTATCTCCACTCCCCAGAATCAGACCGTTGAGATTCTGAGTGTACTGCAAGGTCTGAAGGAAGCCCAGGAGCGAACAAACGACTTGTTAGCTGAAGGACTGAGAAGGCAGGTGAATCAGGCACCAACGGGAGTCTCCAATCGTAAAGGGATCCCTGTTAGACGAGCAAAAGAGAAGAAGATGAAGCGCCCATTTGTTTCCCCGAGACAGAAGCAGTAGAAGACCCAATGTTGTGGGTACTGTAAGAGGCCAGGACATCTTCAGAGGGATTGTCGCCGCGCCCAAGGGAAATGACTGATTTGCGGATCCAACGAACATCTTATCAACGGTTGCCCTAATAGGAAGGAGCTACAAGGAGGAGACTCGTCCACACTCTCCACTTCTGCCAAGTGATGATTATTGCGTAGTTCGAACTTCGAGGATAAGGCGGACCCAGCGCAGGATTCAACTCGCGTGACGAGAATGCAGCGGCCTAGTAATCGAAGAAGAGTTATCACGTTTTCTGCTTTTAATAAAATGTTGTCATCTTCTTATAAACTTTTCTTTTCGTTTGAAATCTTGTATCCGTCGAACTTTTAGTTGAATGCAATAAAAACTTTGAATCGTAATATATGTATCATTCTCTTGCTTTCCCATTATTTATACTATTCATTACCACAGCATTTTTAATTCTGATTTTTCAGTTCCTGCCCACCGAATATTTTCCTATACTCCGTACCCTTAGCTATTTTCTTGATGTGTTCCACTGTCTAATCATGACTCTTTCTTTTCAGGCCATGGTCCACCCTGGAGCAGCGCCGCACCTAGATGAGGATGCACAGTCATGCGTTTCCTTAGACCGTACGCTGATGAGTTCTGACGATGAGATCAACGGTCCCCAGGTCATTTTCGGAAACAGCGATTCCGAGGACGAAGGAGCCGCCTCCCCAGAGGTTGACGTGATAGACGATTCCGACGAAGAGGAAGGAGACCCTGAAGAGAACCCGATAGAGGAAGATCCCGAGGAAGACCCGATAAAAGAAAATCTAGTGGAGGAAAATCCCTTGAGAGAGTATCCAGAAGAAGAGAATCACATGGAAGCAGACCTCGATGAAGAAGCTCCAGCCGAGGGAGAAGGACCAGAAGAACAAAACCCTGCGGTGGAAGAACTCCCAATGGCGGTCCCTGCGAGGCGATATGGGAATGGACGTCCCTACCTGAGCGCGCGAGCCTACCGCAACCTGCTGAACCTCCACAACCGCGACTGACAGAATTTTTAGATGTTGTCTTCTCTGGCCAAATAAATTTGTGTATAGTTTAGGGCCATCTGTTACTTTTGAGAATACTTTGTTTAGAATCTTCTGGAATGAAATAAATTGCTGAGTTCGCTAATCTTTCGATCTTCTTGGTCCACTTGATGCTTGATTATTTCTCATATACATTTATTTTCCTGCTGAGATCCCTGACTGTCCACCCCTACTCCTTGTATTATTTTAACCCTCGCTTCGATTAAAAAGTACCGCACTCTGATCTTTGGAATGAGTCACCCTTCATCCTTCGTCTATGTTTCGTTTGAGATCTTTCTGGGAGGGGAAATTGATAGTAAAATTTCCGAGTTGGCTAACCCTTCGAAATATTTTTGATTCACATGATGTATCGACATTTATCCTCCCCATACATTTTTCCCCTTGTAGTCCTTTGCTGCTCACCTTACTTTCTGTGCTGACCCGATCCCAATCTCTTTGACCTTCAGTCTAAGGCCGTCACACTCCGACCTTTTGTATGAGCCACATTCCATTGTAATCCCTACCCCAGCCAGCCCTATATATATTTGTGCTTTTCCCTATTACCCTAACTATATTTAGGGACATTATTATTCGAAAATTTAGTTTTCATTATTTTGTATTTATCGAAGAGTGCGTTTAATTTTGACTATCCCCGTTTTATGCATTTCAAGTACTTCACTACAAACCTTCCCATTATTTTTCGGTAGCGCAACCTTACATCGCGCATATTTTCATTCCATGTTTCTTATTTTCACTATGTGGGTTTTCTAAGTTATTTTAAAACTCTTTTATCGATACAATTATCCTAAAATGTTTTAATCTGTCGACAATTCCTTCCTTATTTTATAGTTGCTACTTTATTTTCGGGTATTGTGCTTATGATTACTATTATAAATGGTTGTGCTTTATACTTATTATTTCTGCTGTGCTGCTTTTGATATACTTATATGTGCACATATTTGAGTTTCGATTTTATCGAACACGCCTTGATCATTATTGTTCGTTATTGTTATCTATATTCTCGTATACATGTAGTTTGCCCTTATAGTTGTTCCTGCCTTATACTTATTTGGACTTATTCTTTTGTAGGTTGTTCTTACATATATTTACCTTCAAAATTTTATCCACCAGTTTTAAGTAAATCATTATTTGTTAGTTTGCGATATAGTAGCTTTCGCTTATGATTTTATAGCTTATCGTTTATTTTAAATTTCGAGGACGAAATTTTTGTAAGGGTGGTATAATGTAATACCCAGCCCCTTTTTATACCAAAATCTACATTTCTCTTTCGCCTATAAAAATTTATTTATTTTACATATAATTATTTTATTTATTTAAATCCCATTAAACACCAAACCCCAAATCTTTCCTTTTCTTTTTCCCTTATTCCCAAGCCGGCCCGGATACTTCATTTCATTTTAATTATTTCTTAAATTCCCAGCCCAGCCCGTTTTCCTTTTTATTAAACCCAAAACCCCTATTTTCCCTTCAGCCCAACACTTCAATCCCAAATTATTCATTTAACCCCAAAGCCCAGCACTCCTCCCTCAGCCCAAGAAATTCCTATCAAATTAATTTATCTAAAACATTTTCCCAGCCCACTTCCTTTACTTCCTCCCCCATTTTCTTCACTAACTTAGCCCGGCCCCTTTCTAATTTCCTTATTGTTTTATTTTCCTGGTCGGCCCAGCCCTTCTCCTAAAGCCCCAAAACTAAATTAAACAAATTTAGTTTGATCTCCGGCCTGGCCCAGTCTCCTCACCCCAGCAACCGCTTCAACCCGACCCGGCCCATACCCTTTCCTTCTTCTTCCCGTTGCGCCTTTCCCGCTCGACCGTTCCACCATTCTTCGCCGTAACTCACGCCAACGCCCGCGCCGTTGCCCACGCCCCCGCGACCTCAACCACGATTCCCTCGACTTCCTCAAACCCCTCGTCTCTCCTTCTCTCTCCCTCACATCCTCACTCTCCAACTCATCTCATCTCTCTATCTCCACGAAAACCCACGCCGCAGCCACTGCCTTCGTCACTTGCCGCCGACACCGACGACGACATCGCCGACGACGACCCCACCACTTTGCTCACTCCTCCTCCACCAACAACACCCCTCACCACTCCACCCTATCAACCAAGTACCCTGCCGAGCACACCCTGCACACCCGAGCTCGAGCCCCTGTGCCCTCTCGCCGGCGAGCCCCCACTGCATCTCGTCGACTCCCCTGCACCCTCCTTGTCGTCAGCAGCATCACCATCACCCCATACATCTACACCGAGCCTCTACATCTCTCTCTCCCTCTCTCTCAATCCCTCTCTCTCTCTCTCTCTCTCTCTCTGCCTAACTCTCTTTCCCCCTCTCTGCCCCACGTCCACCTCGTCGCTACTCCTTACCCAGACTTCTGTGCCTAGCTCCAACAAACACCAGTGTCAAAACCGAGCCCAAGCCCCAGTCGAGCCTCAGTCGTTTCATCGAACACCTATACCCGTTGCAATCGCCGCCGTAGCTGTCGCCGTCATCATCACTGCGGCACCATCGACACATCGTCACAGGCAAGTACTTTACTTGCTACATGCTAATTTATTTATGTTACAAACTCAATTCGTATAATTTGCAATATTACAATTCATGATAACTTATACGATTTACCTGTTCGATGCATGATCCCAATGAAAATATTCATTTAAATTAACGTAACATGAGGGCATTTGCTGGCCCATGTGATTTTGAATACTATGTACAAATTTCACTGGAAAATACGACTGTTAGTGACTAAAACGATTACCCCCAAATATACCTGTAAAACTGGAATTTTCCCGTATCTGAAAGCCGTTAAAATTACCATAAATTATGTATATACTGGAATGATGTGTTCGAGGGCTTAAATCGAAGCCGACTCGACGAACTATAAATCTATGCAAGTTTCTAATGGTTTCTGTACTTAAATTGTGACAATATTTGGATCGGAATGCGACTCTGGACTGCAGTCCAGAGCGACTCTGGTTACGGTGTGCTGTCCCGTGATATGTACCATCTTGTTTCCTGAACTCGTATGTTGCGGAACTCCACAGCTTATAAAATTTGAATCTGTTAGCTAGATAACACAAGTGGTTTCATCCTGTTTCATCGGCGTTTGCTATTTAAATTGTTAATTAAAATAGCTGGACGTATAACAGTCCAGAACAGATTCAGAAGTGACAAACTAGTGATAAACAGTGTTTAACTCCTGACGTACAGACGCGATTGAAAATCCGTCTGTTGCGTTGAAAAACTTACTGAAAACCCTAGATATCATTAAACTGTAGAGTTGCTAAATTGTGATCCCTACTGGGGTTAAAATGCGTTGCGAAACGGACTTCCGATTCTGAAACCGGATTTCCAGCCGTGAATGCTTAAAATGAAATGGCCATAACTAGTGATCCTGAAACCCGATTGACGTGAAACCAGACTTGCTGGATAGATAATCAAACATACTATTTAATCCCTGTTTATCGTTTCGCTAAACTGTACACGTATGATTTATGATAAATTATGCAAGTGGTAGAATACTGATTTATGACATCTTAATCATGCTTTACATACTGTTTACTCATCATATCATACATATGTCACTGCATTGATAACCTAGTAATCATGTGCATTACCCAGTGTTAGGTATTAGTGATGATTGTGGCAAGTACGTTAGTGTTCGTGCATGAGTGGATAAGTGAAAGTGACACGTACTTGTACACAATCAGTGAACCCTATTATTCTATTGCATTGTCGACGTCTGTGGGACGCGTGTAAGTGTGACTATAAGTGGTATGGGACACTTATGGAAGCTCTCGCATGGGTGTCACAGATAAGGCACCAGACACTGCCATTTATCTTGGGTATTAGTCGGGACGTACTTGATGGAGATCATGTCTCCAGTTCTCGCGCAGACTTGTCATGGACCGACCGGTATTTGAGGTTATTGTTGGCGTTTGATATAGACCACGGGGTGTGGGGTAGTTTGAGTGTGAGTTCAACAGAATCTCGGGATTCCTATGCCGGCTTATATATATGGAGATATATGGAGATTTACAGGGTACATGATTATTACCGTGAGTTATATGTTGGGCCCGTGGTCCCTTGCCCTTAGGTCCTACCCTTGGGTGGAGGACACTCGCGAGTGGTTGACTCTCACACTTGGACTGACGATAGGCTCAGTGACCTGTACATTGAGACTTAGAGACTGATAGGGATAGTGGCATTGACATGCATTACCTACTGTATTAACACATCTGACATACTATATTACTGCTTTACTGTTCTCCTGATCTATTAAACATTGCATTGATTACTCCACGTTCATATCTTTACTGTCTTGGTTTACTGTTATACATCCATTATTACTGTTCGAGTTGCCACTTGCATCTTTATATATATATTGCTATCGTGTTGCTCTGACGACCTGAGTATGCATGCTCAGAGTGTGAAGTGGATCTAGCCGGGACCAGGACTAGACGTACATCGCGGACATCTTGATTAGCTATCCAGAGTTATACCCTTTTGATTTCCATCAGGTCAGTTCTTTGTATTGTTTTGTTTTAGTTACTGCATTTCTCATTACCTGCGCATTGTTTACTGTTTACCACGTAAAGCTAGAAGCAGAAGTGCGACTACGGCAGGACATTTCCTTGACCGTAAGAGCATGGCTGGCCTTGTCAACCCCTCGTATTCCGTATTTTGGGAAGCGGTGTGTGACAAAAGGGATTCATTTGCCTTGGGTCGCTGAATTGGAAGCTACATGAACGCGGAGAGCGTCTTGACATACGAGACGGCTACGAATGGCGCGGAGCCGGGCACAACGCGATGCGAGGCTCGAACGCGATATGGGTTGCGATAGACGTGCACTGGCGTTGCGACGGCTACTGTGTTGACGATGATGATGGTTACAGAGATCGAGGCCATGGCTTCGACGGTGACGATGGTGACTGGAACTCCAGCGATTGCGACGGTTATAACTGCTCGACGAAATGCCGGGGCTCGGATTAGGATCGAAGGTACTGTTGTGTTGGCAGCGGTGGTGGTGAAGGGGACCGCAGGGAGGAGTCCGGTGATGGTAACGGGTGGACCAGCAGTGAGTGACAGCGACGGGATCGAGTGCGGCATAGGGGAGTGGCTTTGACGGCAAGAGGAGGCAGGGCTGTAGCAATGGGTTCGGAAGAGGGAGTGGTGTCAGAGGTGGGCTCAGGCGGCGGTGCTCGTCGGGGTTTCGATGGTGGTCGTCGTGGATGGTGGGCGTCTGCGGTGATGCAAGGGAGAGGGAAAATATGGGAGCTCGCCTATGGGTTTTGGAGAGAGGAAAGGAGCTTAGGTCATTGTGATGGTGTTGAGGTGATGATGGTGGAGAGGTGATGATGCCTTGGGTTGATGGAGGCCGGTTAGAGGAGGTTGGTGATGGTTTCGGTGGGTTGTAGGGGAGAGGGGAAAATAAGAGATAGAGGGATCGAGAGAGGGGAAGGTGGTGGAGTAGGGATGGTGTGCGGTGGAGAAGAGGTTGCAGTGAGTTGGGGGCTCGCCGGCGGCGGCTTAGAAATGCAGTGGTGGCGTTAAGGTGGTGCTTGGTTGGGTTTTAGAGAGGAGAGAGAGAGAGAGAGAGATTTGAAGGATTAGGGGATTAATGAGGAATAAATGGGGGATTAAATTGGTGTTGATGGGAATTTATTGGCAAATATCGGTAGAGTTTTAAGGGTGATTGCTGGAGGACCTTTAAAATGAGAGAAGAAAAAGAAGAAGAAGAAGTAGTAGTAGTAGTAGGGTAAAAGAGGAGATCCGAGTGGGGTCGGGCCTTAAAAGAAATAGAAGAGAAATGAATGGGCCGGCCTGCGCTTTGGATGAAAAAGAAGAAAGAAAGAAAATAAAAGGAAGGGGGGTCGGGCTGAGCTGATGGGTTTAGGCGAAGAGAAAAATAAAGCAATGGAGAAATGAAAAAGAAGAAAAGATAAAAGTAAAAATTTGGAAAATGTGGAAATGGAATTTTATTAAAGTATGAAAACTTTAGCATAAGGCAAACCGGGTATTACAGTTTTAATTAATAAAAGATGTTGTTTTTTGTTCTAATTTTGAGTTATAAGTAATTCTTGTTAAATAAATATAATAAACAATTTGTAGCTCATTGGTTAAATCTCTATACTATATTGTTGTCCTATAGTCTGCGTGTTCGAATCCTCGCATTCCAATTATTTTATTTTAAATTCTTTTTATCATTTTTGGAATCCTGAAAGTCTAACGGGCGATCCACGGAGTTTCGAGACCTTTTGGCTTAATTGAAGCGACCCGAGACCAACCCGAACCCCAACCCGAACCAACCTGTTGGGGCTGACCCAGGCGGCCCTTGGGCGGGTACAGGCGGCCCCACCATGCCAAATGGGTCCGTTCCGTGCACGTGTATAGTTTGGGCCTCTGACTCTTCGTTTTTACACTCCAAAACTCCCCCACTCACCAATGAACTCCCAATCTCTTTCCCTGTAAAACCAATTTTAATACCTATTTAAATAACTTTTTAATGCATTTTAATTCATCATACCTCCATTTTACATCTTCTATAAATTCTTGATTGTCCAAAAAGATTACTCACAAAATTCTCCTATGAACTTTCTCTCTGAAAGTTCTCTCAAGTCTAAGTTCGCTCCAATCCTTATCAAGTCAAGTTCTTCACAAGTTTTTCTACCTCTACGTTACTCCACAACTCGCCGAAGATTCAATCTTTCTTTCTCTCGCGTCATCAGTCTCGGTTCTTCCAACCGAGCCTTCTTTTTCATCTTCTACGATCCAATCTTGATCAAGCGCAACCCGTAAGTCCTCCTCTCTTCCTCTCCATCTTTTTTCATAAACACTTGTAAATCCTACCATGAAACATTGCTCTCTTTAAAATTATAATTTTCCCGCCTCTCATCCTTCTTCTCTTTGAATCTATCCCTTCTCATGTCACCAAATTCTACACTTAAATAATATTCTTTATATGTATAAAATCACTCATGCCATCATAAACTATTTCATGAAAACTTGTGAATTTTACTTGTTAAATAACCCACCTCTCATTCTTACGGTCGCATATCAAATCTTACTTTAACATGTGAGCTACACCTAGTTTAGAATTAGTTTCATGAAAAGCTTATATATATATATATATATATATATATATATATATATATATATATATATATATATATTAGTTTCATGTAACTTCTACACTGTATGTTTAATATGAATACTAGAAATTGTTAATTAAAGTTTTAGAGATAGTGCACGGGGTAATGACCTACCCCACAAGCACATTTTGAATCATAGCACGATCACATGTTTTTCACGTTATTCTAAAATTTCACTAAAATACCCTCAAGTC
The DNA here is from genome assembly GCA_030015575.1 of Agapanthus africanus. Classification (NCBI taxonomy): domain Eukaryota; kingdom Viridiplantae; phylum Streptophyta; class Magnoliopsida; order Asparagales; family Amaryllidaceae; genus Agapanthus; species Agapanthus africanus. The sequence continues at coordinate 192,236,004 of CM057339.1, read as the reverse complement.
ATAAGGAGATAGAATTTTAACCTTAATTCTTTTTTCTTGGCAAGTTCGCCTCTCACAACCCTCGTTAGAAGAGCCATGTTGAAGTTGGTGTGGATTATCGTAAATCTTAGGTCTAGTGGGTGAGAACGAAGTTCTTCACGGAGCTCGTTCTTGAAGGAAAAGAAATTATGGTTTTTAAAATAAAGTAAAACAAGTTTAAAAATAATTTAATTATCATCTATGTAAATTAAAGAAAAACCAATTTGAAAATTAGATTTTAATTAAAACACCCCTAAAGTGAAAAGATGCAAGTTTCTATTAAAATACCATTAAGTTTTCGAAAGATAGAATTTTCATTAAAATACCATAAACTTCTAAAAGTTAGGTTTTATTACTAAAATACCATCAAATCTAAAGTGTATTTTTATTGAACACTCTTAACATTTCAATTAACATATCTTTACCAAAACACTCTCGAGCTTTCAAAATAAAGTATTAACATAAAAAAAACCTTGAACTTTTAATGAACTATTTTACATAAAGATCTTTAAAAATGCCAAATGATATATTTTCACATAAATACCTAGAATCTATAAACAATTAATGTTTAAGGTATTTAGATAACAGTTGGATTTAAGTGACATATTCTCTCTTGAGCCTCGGGAAGCCGGAGACAATGAGGGCTTTACTTGCCTAATTTTTCTAGTCAAACAAAATTAGTTCAATTTGACTTGAATACATGTTGACTTGAATTCTTATACTTGACATGAACTCAATCATATCTACATGACTTACTCGATCAAACCTATTACATGCTTGACTAGACTTTGACCCGAATCATGAAAACGTAATGACTTGACACGAACACTTGACATGTGTACTTAAACTTGATATGAATATATGAACTTGACTTGAAACATGAACTTGTACTCTTTTTATTTATTCATTGATTCGGGTAAGACTTGTGACTATAGTTGTAAATTAGATTACGCGGGGTGTTGGGGTAGTTTAAGTATGAATTTAATGAATTCTCAGGAGTCCCCCAATTTATGAATCCGTGTCTTCTAACACATGCAATCTAACATGAGGGCTCGTGTTTCCATACTCCTGGATTATAGCTTGTTGGGTTTGAAATACTTGTTTCCCCAATAAAAGAGCAAAACTCTGTTCAAAATTTGAAAGCCAGCGCCAAGAGTTAAAAACTCTGAGGCAATGCCCCACGTGCTTTGCTCGAGGGTGCCAGAGCCAAGAGTTAAAAACTCTGAGGCAACGCATCACGTGCCTCGCACGAGGACGCCAGCGCCAGAACCAAATCTCTATATTAAACAGAGCCGTTGGATCAAAAATCCAATGGAGATGATAAATCATCAGAGTACAGAATTAAATTCTGTTAAGAAAATATTTCTCAAATCTTTCTAAACAAAAAAAATTACTTTCTGTAAAACAGAGCACCGTTGGATTAAAAATTCAATGGTGATTAAAAATCACCTATATACAGAAAGATTCTGTATGGGGAAATATTTTCCTAATCTTGTTAAAAACAAGATTTTTTTTTCTGTAAAACAGAAGTCTTTGGATCAAAAATCCAACGGTGGATAAAATCCCCAAATCAATTAAAGATCTCTCAATAAGAGATTTCTTTAACTAAATCAACATATCTGTATCTACTATATAAAGGACCAAAGATTTCAAGTCTTGTAGAGAGAAACCCCCCCATAAGCTTTAGAGAAAGAAAGAAGAAAGGTTTAAGAAGGAAGAAAGAATAATACCTTTCTTCGAGATAAATAAAGATAATAATAGAGGTCAGGGTATCTCATCTGCATATCCAAAGGTTTAACCCTCATAAAAGAACATAATTCTTTCCCTGGATCTAAGATCCATGAGATAAGTCTCCCACAAATGAGAATTTAATTCTCATAAGGATGAACTTGTTCTTGGGGATCAAAGATCCAGAAAAGAACAGAGAATTGAACTCTTCATAACAGAATACACAAAGAAAACCTAGCGCCAAGCGCCTCACGTGTCCCTCACGTGGGCACTGCTCAATAAAGAGTGCTTAGCACTTACTGGTTGGCGCTCAGCGCCAAGCGCCTCACGTGTCCCTCATGTGGGCGCTGCTCAATAAAGAGTGCTTAGCACTCAATGGTTGGCGCTCAGCGCCAAGCGCTTCATGTGTCTTTCATGTGGGCGCTGCTCAATAAAGAGTGCTTAGCACTTAACGGCTGGCACTCAGCACCAAGCGCCTCATGTGTCCCTCACGTGGGTGCTGCTCAATAAAGAGTGCCTAGCATTCAGTGGTTGGCACTCAGCGCCAAGCGCCTCACGTGCTCCGCACGAGGGCGCCATAAAGAGTGTTTAACACTCCATAAAAATAAAAGAACAAAAAAAAGAAGAAAGGGGAAAGTAAAGCAAAGTATAAGTGTCAGAACCCATATGAATGCTCAGCATTATTTGCACAGAAAAAAGGACTGAGCCCAAACAAGGGTTTAACACTTTATTCAAAGACTGGGTGTATTGGGTCTAAGTTGACCAAATCCCAAATTCAGATCAACCGAGCCCATGTGCTCATCATTTTCTAAATTGGTCTTAATCCCAAACATGACTACAGATCCTCCAACGAACATTGGTTCAAGGGTACATCTCCTTATACCTTTGATACATGTCGTTGTAATTTTTCAGCGTCTTCAGAGAGGTGGTGGGTCCCGATAACCAACAACTCTTTGGTGCACTCCCAAATTGACGGGCACATCCCACTGCGGACCGCAACATCCTTAAACTAGCAACGGACCGTAACTTCCTTAAACTAGCAACGGACCGCAACGTCCTTAAACTAACACAATAGAGCCCAAATGCTCTTTTGTTGGGTCTGAATGATCCCAAAATCCTGTTGAGTAAATCTTGGCCTAAAATTAGACTAACGTATTCTCAACAAACATTTAAGTTGATCTTAATCTCAAACAAGATTAACGATTCTTAAATCAACCCAAACTCAAATCTAAGAATATACGGATTTGGACTAATCCATGCCCTACTGGCGACAACATAAATTAGTCTCCGTATACAATCCACGGGCAACCAAAAATAAAACAAATATCACACAACACGAAGTGACCTTCTGGAGCCGGAGAAAGTGGTTATCGCCGCGCGGTAACGTAATTAACTACAGGGGCTTGCGTCTGCAGGGAAGAGCGTCCCCACAATCAAAAAAACCCTCAGAAATGAGGGGGAATCTGACGAAATCTGCTACAACGGCCGCATCTGTCCAAATATCCGATACACGGTGCCATAAATCAACTTGGCATCTTCGGAGAGGTGGACGGATAAATCCAAATAGCATCTGCCCCCAAATTCAGACAAGACGTTTGTTTTCCCAGTTTTTGGTGGTAAACAGATACTGGCACGCCCGGTGGGACCTTTTCCTTTTTCCACTCCACACTTTGTGTGTCGTGTTCGTGAACGAATCGCTGTTTAATATGGTTGCCTCTAGATTCAAGTACTAAGATTTGGTGTCTTTCTCCTGTGCAGAGAAGAGAAATCGATGGCTTCTAGCTGCACCAACTGCAACAGCAACTTCCACTCCGTCCCCGCCGGAGTAGTGACTTATGGGCCCCAAGCGGCCTCCATCTTTGCAATGCCAGTGGAACAGGTGACTCAAGCCACCACTGGACTGCTCTTTGGGACCATGATCCCGCCAACAAGCTTCAGTGCCCCAGTGCCACCACAAGAAGCTCCCAAGAAGTCGGTCTTCGATCGACATGCAATCTCCACGGCCCCTCTCAACGGGACGTCCAATTCTAACGCCTCAGTCTTCAACAGGCTAAGCCACAACTCAAGTAGACCCGCGAAGAGGCTCGCGATACCTGAGGGGGTTATCCCGAAGCAGATAGTCATTCCAGTTCCGGCGGATGAAGTCGTTGTTTACCCCAATCAGAGCAAAGCTCTGTTCAAATTCCAAGGCGGGAAACGAAGCAACGCTTCTGTTTCCCCCAATCAGAGCAAGGCTCTGTTTTGAAAATTAAAGTGAAAATTGAAATTAAAATAAAGAAGCAACGCTTCAGATTCCTTGCGCTGCGTGCAACGCGCCACGTGTCAAAATCAGACACGCCAGCGCAGGGAGCACTGCGCCCGGGGCAGAGCACCCAATCAGAGCAAGGCTCTATTTAAAATAAAAATTAAAGAAGCAACGCTTCAGCTGACTTGCGCTCTGCGCTTCGCGACACGTGGCAGCGCAGTTGCGCTGCGCTCTGCGCTGCGCGACGCATGTCAGCGCAGTTGCGCTGCGCTCTGCGCTGCGCGACACGTGGCAGCGCAGTTGCGCTGCGCTCTGCGCGACACGTGACAAGCGCAGGAGCGTTTGCGCCAAACAGAATTAAAATTCTAAAAGATCTTTATCAATCTTGTTAAAAACAAGAAGATTGCCTTCTGTAAAACAGAAGCCCTTGGATCAAAGATCCAACGGTGGGGAAAATCCCCAAATCACTCAGAGAAAGATCTCTCTAACCAATTCAACAAATCATTGGCACTATAAAAAGGCCCCCAGACCCCAACACAGGAGGACATAACATCAAGATCAAAAAACAACAGCACAGAGAATAGAGAGAACTCTGAAGAATTTTGAGAAAAAAACTCAAGAAGAGAAAAAAGGTAAAAACCTTTATAAAAAAAAGAAGAGAAGAATTTCTTCTGAATAGATCATTGATCTAAGAGCAAGATCAATGATCTTCAATAAAAATATAAATAATAACAGTGCCTTGCACTTTTTTATGAACCATTGGTTCTGGAATCCTAAAGATTCTTTTCTTGAATCCAAAATTGGATCAAGTTATTGAAACAGTGCCTTGCACTTGCAAAAACTGCACTGTTGTGCTCCTGGGTTGGCGCAAGCCACCAGAGAGCGCCACGTGTCAGCACCATAACCACTTGCGTTATGCGCTTTTAAAAATAGAGCATTGCTCTTTAAAGTTGGCGCAACTCACCAGAGCACGCCACGTGTCAGCAGCGCAACAGCGCAGCGCACTGCGCTTGCGCTCACCAGAGCGTGACACGTGTCACCACCACAAGCGCTTGCGCTCAATAATTGGCGCAAAGCGCCTGACAAGCCACTGTCAGATAATTAATGCATTGCATTATTTACAAAAGGGCCAAGCCCAATTAAAAAAGGCCTAACAGGCCAAATTAAATGCAATGCATTATTTTAAAAAAGGGCAGAGCCCAAACAGATGCTCTGCATCATTTATAAAGGGACAGAGCCCAAATCAAAAAGGCCTAGCAGGCCAGAATGAAATGCAATGCATTATTAAACAGGGGCAAAGCCCCAGCACAGGCCTAATAGGCCAAAAATAAAAACGTTGAATATTCTCAACTGGACTTAGCCCAATCATGGCCGTAAGTCCTCAAATTAAATTGACTGAGCACGGCTGCTCCCTTAAATCAATTTACATCCGGTTCAAGGGTACATCTCCGAACTCCTCTGACACCTATCGTTGTAATCCTTAAACGACGTCAGAGAGGTGACGGGTCCCGACAACCACACATTAAATACGGACTGTGGGGTCTCTAAACCCATGGACTTATGTGTCCTTAAACTAATAGACTAATGCATCCTTAAACACACAAATACGGACCGTGGGGTCCCTAAACCCATGGACTTATGCGTCCTTAAACTAATGGACTAATGTGTCCTTAAACACACCCATACGGACGGTAGGGTCCTTAAACCCATGGACTTATGCGTCCTTAAACTAATGGACTAATGCGTCCTTAAACACATCTATATGGACTATGGGGTCCTTAAACTCATGGACTTATGCGTCCTTAAACTAATATCCATCCCCAAAACTGGAAATGGACCCCTATGTCCCTAAACTGGAAATGGACCACCATGTCCCTAAACTGGCAATGGACCGCAATGTCCCTAAACTACCCATGGACCACTACGTCCCTAAACTGGAACAATAGAGCCCTCAAACGCTCTTTTGTTGGATCTAAACGATCCCGTTTAAGTTGATCTTAGTCTCAAATATGGCTAACGTATCCTTAAACATTCAAGCAGACTTTAGTCCCAAATTGGACTATAAGACCCCCAATCAACTTTGGTTCAAGGGTAAATCTCCGAACTCCTCTGACACCTATCGTTGTAATCCTTCAACGACGTCGGAGAGGTGACGGGTCCCGATGGCCATGCATACAATGGACCACTATGTTCCTAAACTGGAATAATAGAGCCCCCAAATGCTCTTTTGTCGGATCCAAACGATCCCGTTAAGTTGATTTTAGTCTCAAATCAGACTAACGTATCCTTAACAAACGTTTAAGTTGATCTTAGCCTAAATATGGCTAAAGTATTCTTAAACTAAAACACCAAACCCAAATCTAAGTAAATACGGATTTGGACTAATCCACGTCCTACGGGCGACGGCATAACTTAGTCTCCGTATACAATCCATGGGCATCCACAAACAAAACAAACACACACGACACGAAATGAAATTCTGGAGAAGGAGAAAGTTGTTACCATGATGCGGTAGCGTAATTAACTGCAGGGGTTTGCGCCTGCAGGGAAGAGCGTCCCCACAATCAAAAACCCCTCAAACGAGGGGGAATCTGACGAAGTCTACTACATCGGCCGCATCCGTCTAAACCTCCGGTACACGGTGCCATAAATCAACTTGGCATCTTCGGAGAGGTAGACGGATAAAACCAAATAGCATCTGCCCCGAATCTCAGGCAAGACGTCCAAGTCTTGGCCGCCATTCGGAGGTAAACAGTCGTCAAAGAGGCTTCTCCTATTAAAGGATCGGTCTTCGCAAGACTGACCGTTCCAATTCCTGCTTCCGGCGAAGTCATCAAGACTGCTTCCCCTACCAAAAGATTGGCCTTCGAAAGATTGACCGTTCCCTCTCAACGGACGTCAGTCTTCAATAGGCTGGCACCAGCAGTAGCCCTTCATCAGAGCAGGGGGCATGACGAAGTCACTTCCACAACTGAGGCAATCCCATTTACAAGACGTGCTCGACGTCACCACTGGCGCCGGGTAAGGAAAGCCGGGGGCAGTTCCCTCTCTAGACTTACCCCACCAGCTCCAATGGTGGAATATGACGCTGCTGTTCCAACTGAGAACAGCTTCGAGCTGCTCGGGAGGGTGCGCAAGAACTCTGCAATCGCTGTACTAAAGAAGTCTCCTCTGCCTGTTGAAAACACAACGTAGGCAAAACCGGAGCAGCCCCCTCAGCGGCTGTCCTCCAAAACCCAAAGGGTCTGGTGGAAAGTCCAAGACTCTGTAATTGACAAAAATTACCCTCGTCGACTAAAGAAAAAGAAGGCTCGGCAGGAGGAGGACCACCCCGCCATTATACCATGGAAGGTATCGTCCACATGGGTACCTGCTGCAATGGCCCCCTCAACTTCGACCTCCCATAAGAGGAGAAGGCTGGAGAAGATCCCCATGCCTACGGTAAATTTCAGAGGCAGTGGACCCAAACGCCCCAAGTCTGGGGTATGGTAGTACACACGGTGTACATGGCTTCCGGAAAAGAGGAAAGCCGTACTTCTACGGGTCATCGAACACTCACACGGTCTATGATAAAAGCTTAAGAACAACAACAAATGCTCTAAGAAATGCTAATGAGGATGTCGGCACTCACTGGGCAAAAAGAAAGCCCGGAAGCAGGAGACCGACACCAAGTTCCTGCGGAGGGTGCTAGAAAGAAAGGATAAGGAGGCCGCGGAACAAGCCACTAATATAAAGCAGATGGCGCTTCTGTTCCAAGACATGGTTGGGATGATGAACCAGCCAAAACCTTCAGCCGAAGACCTTCCGATAATCATCGAAGACGACAGAGGGGAAACGTCAAATCCTCTACCGGCTTTCTCGACAGCCAAGGAAGAAACGATCTCCAAGGTTGCCCTTGACGACTACATAGCTCAACAAATATGAGCTCATCAGTCAAGCAAAGCGGCTGGCCAAGTCGTCAGAACTGGGTGACCTTATCCAGGCTGGTACGATCAAATCAAGTACCCGCCCGGATATACGATCCCTAAATTCCACGTGTATAAGGGGACAGGAAATCCCCATCCGCACGTCGCTCAGTTCAGAGATCTATGCGGCAATACTAGAGGCGACGACAAACTGCTGCTTCGCCAATTCGTCGGCAGTTTGGCGGAGACAGCATTTGAATGGTATTCGGAGCTCCCGAATGACTCCATCAAAACATTTACAGGAATGGAGCTACTGTTCATGCAGCGTTTCGCAAGCGCAAGTGAGCGCACCCCGATCACCGCATTAATCAAAGCCAGGGTGAAGCCGGGAGAGACCTAGGTTCAATACGCAATTTGATGGCGGAACTTATGGTTAAAATGCGAACAACGCATAGAAGAAGCTTCCGCTGTGGGCATGTTCGTAGGGACCCTTGATCCTCAGGCGACTATATTCCAATTTATGATGTTCTTCAAGCCGACTACCTTCCAGGACTTGATCGAAAAGTTGGCCCAACTTGACCAGATGGGCCTGTTCCCCTCCGAAAGACGCGGCGGAGACGCGGTGAACGTCTTACCCGAGATTCGGGGCAGATGCTATTTGGTTTTATCCGTCCACCTCTCCGAAGATGCCAAGTTGATTTATGGCACCGTGTATCGAAGGTTTAGACGGATGCGGCCGATGTAGCATACTTCGTCAGATTCCCCCTCGCTTGAGAGGTCTTTGATTGTGGGGACGCTCTTCCCTGCAGGCGTAAGCCCCTGCAGTTAATTACGCTACCGCATCGCGGTAACAACTTTCTCCTTCTCCAGAATTTCACTTCGTGTCGTGTGTGTTTGTTTTGTTTGTGGTTGCCCGTGGATTGTATACGGAGACTGAGTAATGCCGTCGCTCGTAGGATGTGGATTAGTCCAAATCCGTATTTACTTATATTTGGGTTTGATGTTTTTAGTTTAAGGATGCATTAGCCGTGTTGAGGCTAAGATCAACTTAAACGTTCGTTAAGGATACGTTAGTCCTGTTTGAGACTAAGATCAACTTAACGTGATGATCCATTTAATATATGGCCATCGGGACTCGTCACCTCTCTGACGTCATTGAAGGATTACAACGACAGGTGTCAGAGGAGTTCAGAGATGTACCCTTGAACCAAAGTTAATTTGGAGTTTTATAGTCCATTTGAATGTTTAAGGATACGTTAGCCGTGTTTGGGGGCTAAGATCAACTTAAACGGGACCGTTTAGATCCGGCAAGAGAGCATTTGGAGGCTCTATTGTTCCAGTTTAAGGACGTAGTGGTCCATAGGTAGTTTAAGGACGTTGCGGTCCATTGCCAGTTTAGGGACGTGGTGGTCTATGTACCAGTTTAGAGACGTGGTGGTCCGTATTCCAGTTTAGGGACGTGGTGGTCCGTGTTCCAGTTTAGGGACGTGGTGGTCCGTATTCCAGTTTAAGGACGTGATGGTCCAACATTAGTTTAAGGACGTTTCGGTCCAATATTAGTTTAAGGACGTCTCGGTCCGATATTAGTTTAAGGACGTTTCGGTCCAATATTAGTTTACGGACGTTTCGGTCCGATATTAGTTTAAGGACGTTTCGGTCCAATATTAGTTTAAGGACGTTTCGGTCCATGAGTTTAAGGACCCCGCAGTCCATATTGATGTGTGGTCGTCGGGACCCGTCACCTCTCTGACGTCGTTGAAGAATTACAACGATGGGTGTCAGAGGAGTTCGGAGATGTACCCTCGAACCGATCGTAAATTGATTTGAGAGAGCAATCTTGCTCAGTCAATTTAATTTGGGGACTTACGGCCATGATTGGGCTAAGTCCCGTTGAGAATATTCAACATTTTCCTTGATCTTTGGCCTATTAGGCCTATGCTAGGGCTTTGCCCATATTTAATAATGCACTGCATTTTATTCTGGTCTGCTAGGCCTTTTTGATTTGGGCTCTGTCCCTTTATTTATGATGCAAAGCATCTGTTTTGGTTTGGGCTCTGCCCTTTTTAAAATAATGCATTGCATTTTATTAGGCCTGTTAGGCCTTCTTTAATTGGGCTTGGCCCTTTTGTAAGCAATGCAGTGCATTTGTCTGGCGCTTTGCGCTAAGTAATGAGCGCAAGCTCATATGGTGATGACACGTGTCATGCTCTGGCGAGCGCAAGCACAACAGCGCTGTTCTAGTGCGCTGCGCTTGCGCTGCTGACACGTGGTGCGCTGTGGTGAATTGCGCCAGTTTCAGAGAGCAAGGCTCTGTTTCAAAAGCGCATAGCGCAATTGGTTCAGATGCTGACACGTGGCGCTCTCTGGTGGTTTGCGCCAACCCAGGAGCGCAACAGTGCAGTTTTGCAAGTGCAAGGCACTATTAACTTGAGAATCTTTTAGATTTCAGAACCAATGGTTCATAAGTGCAAAGCACTACTTGATCTCTTGATCTAATTTAAATCAAAGAAAACAAGTGTTTCTTATTTTTCTTGATCTTAAAGAACCAATGGTTCATAAGTGCAAAGCACTATTTTTATTTTGTTTTTTTTATTAAAGATCATTGATTTTGTTCTTAGATCAATAATCTATCAGGAGAAATTCTTCTATCTAAAAGGTCTTTTACCTTTCTTCTCGAGATTTCTTCAGAGTTCTTCTTTTTTTTTTCTCAGAAAATGTTGATGCTTTGAATTGAGGTCTGGGGTCTCTTTTATAGTGCCCATAAATTAGTTAAATTTGTTAAAGAGATCTTTCTCTGAGAGATTTGGGGAATTTTCCCCACCGTTGGATCTTTGATCCAAGGGCTTCTGTTTTACAGAAGAAAATCTTCTTGTTTTAACAAGAACAGAAAAATTTCTTTAGAATTTTAATTCTGTTTGGCGCAGATGCCCCAGCGCGTGACACGTGTCGCGCAGCGCAACCGCGCTAGCGCATCTGCGCTGACACGTGTCGCGCAGCGCAACTGCGTTAGCGCAACTGCGCTGCCACGTGGCGCGCAGAGCGCAGCGCAACTGCGCTAGCCCAACTGCGCTAGCGCACCTGCGCTGCCACGTGGCGCGCAGCGCAGAACGCAGCGCAACTGCGCTAGCGCACCTGCGCTGCCACGTGGCGCGCAGCGCAGAGCGCAGGCCAGCTGAAGCGTTGCTTCTTTAATTAAAGTTTGAATTTTAAACAGAGCCTTGCTCTGATTGAGTGCGCTGCCTTGGGCGCTGCGCTCCATGCGCTAACGTGTCTGATTTTGACACGTGGCACTCTGCGCACAGCGCGGGGGATCTGAAGCGTTGCTTCATTTATTTTAACTTTAATTCTCACTTTAATTTTCAATACAGAGCTTTGCTCTGATTGGGAGAAAACAGAAGCATCGCTTCTTTTCCCACCTTGGAATTTGAACAGAGCTTTGCTCTGATTGGGGTAAACAGGGCCATAGGCCGTCCTCTTCAAAAACAGATCCCCAGAATGAAAAGGGCAAAGGGAAAGCGACCTTCGTTGCCAATGCTCAACAACAACCAAATGACCCGAAATCGGTTTCTCGCCAAAACAACAAACCATGATCCCTCGAAGAGAAGTTGAGACGTCCTTAATCATTTTCCCGGGATAAAACGAGGAGATTGTTCAAACTGGCAGTGCGCAACAGGCTCATCACTCTGCCGGATCCAAGACGCCCGCTGCAGCCTGGTGACGTCAGCAGTTCTAACTACTGCCCCTACCACAGAGTAATGGGCCACCCAATTGAAGATTGCTACGTTTTTAAAAATTGGGTTGAGGACCAGTACCAACAAGGCAAATTCGCGCTATCCGAAAACTGGAAGGTAAACCCACCACAGTAGCACGCTCCTAAAAAGGTGGATACGCCGGGGGCATCATGCTCATTTGTAGAAGAAGCTCCGTGGGAAGTTGTCCTTTCGGCTAAAACTAAAAGAATACTGAAGGATCTTCAAGTATGCCCGGCAATCAGGTGGAAAAGCCCGCTGGAGCCCGAGATCATTGACGGGATGCTGAAACCGCGCCCAACACCGAAAGTTGGTATCGATGGGCAAGGCACCCAGGTCTAGCCTTCAAAGTCTTCGAAGGGAAAGAAGAAGACCAAGAAGCCTGCGTAGCCTGACAACAAGCGCATAGACCTGCAGAAGTACATCGACGCACTGGAGGAATACAACCAAAAGGCACAGACCCCAGTCACACTTGAAGAGTTCCTTAAGCATATTCTTAAGAACAGAGACAGTGACATTGATGAAGAAGACGGCTCGTCAGAAGAACCCGGGGATTATGTAACGAGTTGCCACATGATCTCTCATTCGTCTGTGAATGGAAAAGAAGCTCCCTCAGCGTTAGAAAATAACGTAGAGAAGCTGGGGGTAGGACCAACGTCAAAATCCCTGGAGCCTTCAGACAACTTGATTGACAATCTGCTAAATGAAGCCCTTCAAAAGAGCAAAGCCGACCGAGAACGTGAAACAGACATATACAAAAAGACCAAGCATCGGTGTCAGGATGAGGAAGCTGTAGCAAGGAAGAGTCACGAAGTACTCCAACCAGAGCGAAGCACACCCGCGGCAGACAAAAGCAGGTTTAAGACGGGAAAACAGTTCGCCAAAGCCCTGTCAATGGGAATGAAGCTACCACCTTTCGAAGGAAATCCTCCCGGGAGTACGTGCCTTGACGAAGCAGATAAACATCCGAACTACTGTTTATACCATCGGAGGGTCACGCACCTCACCGAAGAGTGCAATGCCTTCAAAAAGTGGTAGCAGGGATACGTTGCCCACCGACAACACTTCAAGCGCATGAAGCGCGAAGCTCGTCGACAGCAAAAAAGTGCGACAGATGAGTGCGGAAAAACGACTGGCAACTGTTGTATGGTTGATACCATTTCGACAAAAGCAAAAACCCAAGTTCTCACATTCAGGAGCGATTCCGAGGAAGAAATAACCCTCGGCCCTCTCTTCAAAGAATCCACCTCTGGAAAAGAAGAAGAGGTGAAGAACTGCGAGAACATTCAGCTGCGTAATCGTACATTGCCTGAAAAGAACCTCGGGCCTGCAAACAAAGGTTCGGGCAAGAGAGACAAAGGGAAGGAAAAAGTCCCAGAGGAAATTTCCCTCGATGATGGAGTCGTCAAGGAGCTTACGGCTAAAGACCCGCCTAAGAAAAATAAGGTGGATTACAATGTCCTGCCACACCTGAGGAAGATACCTTCGCAACTAAGCATACTGGATGCTCTCCTCCTGTCCAAAGAAGCATGAGATTCTCTAATTAAAGCACTACAAGAGCCTGATCAGTTCAAAGCTTTTTTTGCGGAAGAAAAGATGAAAGACGAGCCGATGGAGGTTCATACAGCTGACATCACATTCGGCAATGAAGATCTCCTCCTCGGAACGTGCAAGCACAACCGTCCTCTATATGTCACCGGGTACTGCCATAATATCAGGATAGGGAAGATTCTGGTCGACAACGGTTCGTCCGTCAACCTTCTCAACGTGAAGGTACTGAAGGAGATATGCATGAACGTTCAACACCTGGCTCGGGACAAAATTACCATCTTTGGGTTCGACTCAAATCATCACGGACGGGTCCATAATACTGACGTTACGCTTTGGGATGCTCATCACTGACATCAAATTTCATGGCATTGACGCCAAGACTTGTTATAACGCTCTGCTAGGCTAGCATTGGTTATACGAATACAACATCATCCCTTCTACACAACATCAGTGTATGAAGTACTTCAAAGACGGCCTCGAGTACACAGATATAGGGGAGCTAAACCCATTCTCCGTAAATGGAGTCCGCAAATATGAAGATGCCAAGTACTTCTTACCAGATTTCGAAGACACGGAAAAATGTCATAAACCGGAGAATAAACAAAAAGCCGTCGCCACTATCCCGATCTTTGGGAGCGATACCAAGGAGGATGAAGAGATATCTTCTCGGGGCAACCCCAAGGCAGCAGGCCAGGACCATCTACTCCTATTTTGGTCTTTGGCAGTGACTCTGAGGACGATACCAATGCAGTGTTCTCGTCCGCCCGTCAATGCAAACCTTCGCTGAAGCTGATCAGAGTTTACAAATTACCATGGTTCCGCAGCAGCATTATAAAGAACTCGATGCGCTTGATACATACAGCATACAAGAGCTGCAGACCTTCTACGTCCCTCCCAAGCGAAGAGGTGAAAAGGCGATTCTCTTCTATCAAGCCCCGGAGACCAAAGTGGAGAAAGAAGTTTGGCTTGGTGCCGACTTTGCGCTCGATAGGCTCCAACCAATCCGTCTGCCCAGATATTACGCAGAGAGATTGAGAAGGCTGTTAAGATGCCAAGACGTACCCTTCAAACAAACTGCTCGACAAGCCCAGTTCTACAACAAGATTTAGAACATTCCCGGGACTCAGCGAAAGATGCTCAAAGGGAGAATGGAGATGACCGGGCTTGGATACGTTTAGTTCATGAAACGAGAGCGATTCCATGGTTGCCATGTTATAAATAACTCTGGTGGAGAAGCGAATGCATTTCCAGATAGCGCTGATATCGAACCAGAGCGAGATCCCACCGTGAGAATACTAAGCCCTTCATTCTAAGAACAGATTGACAAGCTAATAAGGGAAGCGGGTCAAAAGGTTCGGGATGACCACAACCGCGAAATGGACATTTACGAGAATGCCAGGATGCAACGTCTCATTCAGCAGGCTACGGAGGATGACGATGCCGTGCACCCTCAGCTCGCTGTGCGCTCTCGTGGCAAGAAAAAAGCCCGATATAGAAGCAATAACAAGGCGAAGAACGGGAATGACGCTAAAAAACAGTGAAGCGGATCCAAGAAACCACGCGATCGAGAAAAAGTCAGCTGGAATTCGTCTTTTATGAGAAAGATGGGTCGGGAGTACTCTTTCCTCCAAAACAAGACAAGGAAAATATTCAACCTTGTCATGAAGCATCAAATGATAACTGACTGTTTGCTACGATGTATATGCGTTTTAAAATCTAAAGAATACCACAATCAAGACGGTGTCGCTTGGTAGCTAGCCGGTTGAGTACGGGTCGGTCCATAGGGAAATGGTGTATTTGTCTTTAAGTTCTAACGAGTTAAGTTCTATTTTTGGTAGGTTCTGTTTTAAAATCTAAGATTGAAATTAATTTGATTTAAAGTCTTGCTAGGGTTAGGATTGGGTTAATTTGGAAAAGGGATTCTACTCAATGTTTTCTTTGCCCTAGTTAAGAAAATAGGTGTTAGGGTAATAGTCAACAAAGGGGATTAGCACGACTAGGAAGAAATGTAATTCCTTCATTTTGGTCATTATCCGTCCTTTCTTAACTCTTAGCTCTAACTTCTATTTGAATCAACCACAACCGGTCTAACTAGGGAATCGCCGCTATCTTGTAGGATATGGTGCCATAGTGAGCGGTGTGTGATTGATTCAAATAGAGTCCTAATTAAAATATTATATGGGCAAGGAAAGGAGTGAGAGAGATTTCCTTCTCTCAAACCTTCCCTATCCAAACCCTAACAAGTGAGGAATTACTCACTCATTAGGAAAACTATAATAAAATTCATTTTTGTTTGTTTATTTTAATAGGTGAACTAAAATGCAGAAAATAAATTGCTGGAATTAAAATTCAGATATAAGAATGAGATAAAAGAATAATACTTACTTTATTGATACCTCTCAACAATGCATTACAACTCGAATAAAATTTTAATCTAGAAAATTAAAAAGAGGCATGCCTAATTAGGCTTCTGGTTTTCCTATTTATAGATAGGAGAAACCCTAGGTTTATATCTGATCCATATTTGAATTTACAAGACTACCCTAAGAAAGCCGGGTCAAAGCACCGACACCCACCGACACGTGCACCGACACGTGCATTGCACGGCCGCGGTTCCGTGGCAGAAAGCCATGTTTGGCCGCGGTTCCACGGCCGTTTGGTGGGATCTTGGGCTCAATTCTTCAGTGATGCTTCATGTTGCTTTTTCCTTCTTTTTTCTTCACTTGGTTTCTCAGAATCTTTTCTACTTTCTTCCAGATTTCCAACAGTGCAGAATTATGTGGACTTTTACCGTGAGCTTCGCGTTGAAGTCTTGAATCTTGTGCTACCCTTGTGTTTTGTGCATTGAACTTTCTACTGATCTTCATTTGTTCCTTGAACTGGTAGGCGGCATCATACGGATTCATCTATTGTTGGTCGTAGTCTCACATTTATAGCGTCTTTTCATGAATTTCATTGTATTGTTCTGAGAACCTGTAACCTGCAACTATTTAACAGACATGGATCAAAAGCACATATTTATATGTAATATGATTAAGAATGGGTGATATAATAATGCAAAATTCTGATATGAACAAATATCCCCAAACTTATCTTTTGCTCGTCCGGAGCAAAGTCAATTTTATTCTAAAAAAATCCTAACCTCACTTTCGCAGGGAACGCGATTGCACTGAGCTCGTGCAACAAGTCGTTAAACCTCTAGGTATCCCTAGTAGGAGGAGTGTTGTCTCCTGAAGGTTTTCAGCGGATACTACCCACAAAATCCGATCAATTTGGCCATTGACTCTAATTCTTCAATTTAGTATTCTAGCAAGAAATTCTATTATCTTCAAGTTAGAAATCATCAAACCGTATTTTTCACACTTCCTTTTCATTTATCTTAAGATCATATACGTTTTGCCAGTTTATAAAGCTTTCAGCATCTCCTAAGTTTTCCTACTAAGACGCAATCTTAACTCAGGAATTTTTATCATCTCTACTGAAAATATAAGCCCTATATTTTATTCCTATCTCTCCTCCAAACTCCAATCATATACCTCTACGTGTGTGTAATTATCACCCATACACTTGGAAATTCAATTCAAGCTGTCATACTCTTGTCCATCTTCCAAAATACTTTTAGTTGGTGAATTTTAGATGAAATCGCTCACACATCCTTCATACGACCGTTAATACTTCTTGAGGTACTAAACGACCGATTACAAAATGTTCTTGCGCATTTAAGCGTAATTCCTCATCTTGCAATACCTAAGGCTTAGCAGTGACTCCCAAACCAGTTGGTCTAAGACACTAGGTGTTAAAGCGTCCACGCTATATTTTTTTATTTATACTGCCTTAAGTAATTACAAAACCAGTGTTCATTTTTCTATCTCTTTATTCACCTCTTATACTTTTATTTTATTTTCCTTCATACTAAGGATTTTAGACAAGAGCATTTCAAGGTATCTTCTACTATCCCAAGTTTCAAGATGTGCATGAGTGCGTAAAGTAGGGTATATATTTTCAGAATTTGGACTTAAACTTCAGAATTATTTTTCAGACTTATATTTCAAATAGAGCTTTCAATACTCTTCCCTTATTTCGATTTAGCCCAAGAACTGAACTCAAAATTTCCCTATTTTTAAATAAACTACAAGGACGTATATTTTCTACAGTTAAACTTTAAGAAAGGTTATTTTTAGGGTTTTTAACATACTAAGTTTATGATCTAGTTTTTCCTAACTAGTCAACCGTCATGTTGAACTTAAGTCAAATATGGCCAAAATTTTTATTTTTTATTTTTTATAAAATTTTTGTGGGTTTTAATAAGTATGCAAAATATACACATGAATGCGAAGGTAGAAAGCTTACCGAGCACACCCCCAAACTTAAACTTGACAGTGCCCTCACCGACAGGCTACACCAAGAGGGTCAAAATTGCCGGTACTCCCATGTTTGTTTTTTTATTTTATTTTATATAATTATAAGTGGTACATACACCCAAACTTATTTGAAACAGTGTTTCCACTTTTTATGGCTGGATAACCGAAATTTAGGGGTAGATGGAGGAAGATCAGTCAATGTAAATCGGCTCCTGCAAAAGCAGGAGCTCCTCCGAAGGGTCCGCAGTGAGGAACGGTTTAAGCCTATGTCCGTTCACTTTAAATAGTAAAACGTCCTCCGGATTATCTAAATCGATAGCACTGTGCGGATATACGGTGCGTACCAAAAATGGCCCTTTCCATTGAGATCTGAGCTTGCCGGGATGGAAATGTAGCCGGGTGTCGTAAAGTAAAACCTGTTGACCAGGTTTGAAAGTTTTGGGTATAAGGTGTTTATCGTGAAACACCTTCGTTCGGTTTTTGACGACAACGGCGTTCTCGTAAGCTTCATCCCGAAGCTCGCTTAATTCATTCAATTGCAGCTTTCTATGGCTGCCCGTATCTCCTAAAGATAGATTCAACTCTTTTATTGTCCAAAATGTTCTATGCTCAATTTCAACTGGAAGGTGGCAAGCCTTTCCATAAACAAGTCTATACGGAGACATGCCAAGATCGGTCTTATAGGCAGTTCTAAATGCCCAAAGGGTATCAATAAGTTTTGATGACCAATCTTTACGGTTTTTGGAAACCGTTTTCTCTAATATCTGTTTAATTTGCCGATTTGAAATCTCGGCTTGCCCACACATTTGAGGATGATAGGGCGTTGAAAGCTTGTGATTAATGGAATATTTCCGCATTAAGGACTCGAAAGTCCTATTACAGAAATGAGTTCCATTATCGCTGATGATTGCACGCGGGTACCCAAACCGAGAGAAAATGTTTTCTTTGAGGAATCTAATGACAACCTTGTTGTCATTAGTCCGGCTGGGCACAGCCTTGACCCACTTAGAAACATAGTCAACAGTAAGGAGAATGTATACTTTCCCAAAAGAATTGGGAAACGGTCCCATAAAATCTATCCCCCAAACATCAAAAATTTCAACAACCAATATTGGTTGGAGCGACATTTCGTTTCTCCTAGATATCCGGCACAAGTGTTGGCACCGGGAGCATGTCTTGCAATAATCATGTACGTCTTTAAAAAGCTGTGGCCAATAGAAACCACACTGCAA
This sequence comes from Agapanthus africanus, assembly GCA_030015575.1. Classification (NCBI taxonomy): domain Eukaryota; kingdom Viridiplantae; phylum Streptophyta; class Magnoliopsida; order Asparagales; family Amaryllidaceae; genus Agapanthus; species Agapanthus africanus. The sequence continues at coordinate 192,217,215 of CM057339.1, read as the reverse complement.
GATCTTTTCGGCTGTCTTTTTAGGGGCAAAATGCCCGCCACACGCTTGATCGTGGTAGAATGACAGCACGCTCTTAAATTCATTTTTGGGGACACACCGACGAATAATTTGGTCGGGACAGTATTTGAATAGATAAGGTTCATCCCAGTAAAAATGTTTTACCTGGGATAGGAATCGGAGTCTGTCCTGATTCGACCAATCATTTGGTATAAGTCCGGTGGCCAAATAATTCATAATATATGCGAACCAAGGTTCGCATGATACAGTTAAGAGCCGCTCATCTGGAAAAACGTCTTTTATAGGAATTTGAAGCGTCGGCGAAGAAGGAAGGCGTGAAAGATGGTCGGCGACTACGTTTTCACATCCTCTCTTGTCTATGATGACAAGATAAAACTCTTGTAGCAAGAAGATCCAACATATCAGCCGTGATTTAGCATCCTTCTTCGCGAAAAGATGGCGAAGAGCTGAATGGTCAGTGTATATGATGAATAGAGAGCCGATTAAGTAAGGCCTGAACTTTTCTAATGCAAACACAACAGCTAAGAATTCCTTCTCGGTTGTTGTGTAATTTAATTGGGCCTCGTTCAAAGTTCGGCTAGCATAATAAATTACATGCGGCATCTTATTAATATGCTGTCCAAGGACAACACCAATGGCAAAATCAGATGCATCGCACATAATTTCAAATGGATGCGTCTAGTCAGGAGACGAAAGAATGGGAGTGGAAGTAAGTGAGTTTTTCAATGACTCGAACGCCTTCATACAGCTCGAGTCGAAATCAAAAGTGGTGTCATTGGCCAACAAAAGAGTCAAGGGTCTAGCTATCTTGCTAAAATCCTTGATGAACCATCTATAGAAACCGGCATGGCCAAGAAAGGCTCGAATGTCTCGGACGCATTTGGGAGGAGGAAGATTGTAAATGACTTCAATCTTAGCTTTATCTACCTCTATGCCATTTTGCGAGATGATATGTCCTAAGACAATACTTTCTCGTACCATAAAGTGGCATTTCTCCCAATTTAAAGTAAGGTTCTTATCTTTACAACGGGTAAGGACTGCGTCTAAATGTAGCAAACACTCATCAAAGGAGTCGCCGAAAATGGAGAAATCATCCATGAAGATCTCCAAGAATTTTTCCACCATGTCTGAAAAAATACCCATCATACACCGCTGAAAGGTAGCGGGTGCATTGCATAACCCAAAGGGCATGCGACGGTAAGCAAACGTACCGAAAGGACAAGTGAATGTGGTCTTGTCTTGATCTTTTTCGGCGATGGGAATTTGATTATAGCCGGAGTAGCCATCCAAAAAGCAATAAAATTCATGCCCAGCCAATCGTTCTAGCATTTGGTCAATAAAAGGTAATGGAAATTGATCTTTCCGTGTCGCGGCGTTGAGTTTTCTATAATCAATGCATACTCGCCACCCAGTTTGGGTGCGAGTAGGTATTAAATCATTCGCCTCATTAGTTATGACCGTTATGCCCGATTTCTTTGGGACAACGTAAATGGGGCTAACCCACTGGCTATCAGAAATAGGGTAAATGATACCACTATCAAGACATTTTACAATCTCCTTTTTAACAGCCTCCTTCATTACTGGGTTCAGTCGTCTCTGTGGATCCCTTGCTGGCTTGGCAACATCCATCATATGTATATGATGTTCAACAATTAGGGGACTAATCCCCTTGATGTCCGCCATAGTCCAGCTAAAAGCTTGTCGATTACTTTGTAAGACAGTTAAAAGGGCTTTCTCTTGCTCAGGGGCTAGAGAAGACGAGATGATAACAGGAAGGGTCTCATTCTCACATAAGTAAGCATATTTAAGGTGAGATGGCAATAGCTTGAGTTCGAGTGTTGGAGGCGAAATAATTGAAGGTAAAATCGGTGAAATTGTCTCAAACTCGAAGAATTCCAACAGAGGTTCAAAATGAGTGTAAGCAACCGAGTCGGATAGTTCAGTTATCTCATCCGAAAATTCAAAGGATTCAAACTCGGGTAAGATCGTTCATGAAAGTGAAACACTCGTAATCATTATCGGGCGTGAAAGCAGTATCAGAATCAAGGAGGAACGCACTAGTGGCGTCAAAATTGTTGTGATCGAACAGAAATTTCTCGAGCTCACAGTCCTCCTGGGTGATCTCTTGGATCTAGCAAACATCTAGTATATTAGCATTAGGTTCGGATGGTTGATTCCCCAACTTAAAAATGTTGAGATCAATTGTCATATTTCCAAAAGATAGGTTCATTGAACCATTTCGACAATTGATCACCGCATTAGAAGTTGCAAGGAATGGACGACCGAGTATCACCGGAATTTGACTCCGGGGGTTAGCTACAGGATGTGTGTCCATAAAAATCAAATCAACGGGGAATATGAAGTCCCCTACTTTAATCAACACATCCTCTAACTCAACCCTAGGATGGGTGATGGATCGGTCGACCATTTGAAGAGTACAATGTGTAGGTTTCAACTCTCCAACGCCTAGTTGCTTATATACTGAATAAGGAAGCAGGTTAACACTGGCACCAAGATCTAAAAGTGCGCGGTTGATGTTCTTATCCCCAATAGTTATTAAAATCGTAGGACGGACAGGGTCCTTTCGTTTTTGAGGTAAAGGTTGGGTAAGAGCATCACTTACTGCACTAGTTAAGAAAACTTTCTTAGGTACCTGTGATTTCATCTTCTTGGTGCATAAGTCCTTCAAGATTTTAGCGTAAGAAGGGACTTGTTGGATTGCATCCAAGAGGGGAATATTAATGCTAATCTGTTTAAATAACTCTACAATCTTCTCCATTTGTGGATTTGGTTTATTGGATCTCAACCTGTTTGGAAATGAAACATTTTGAAAATTTGTTGAGTCCAATGTTTGTGGAGTGAGATCTGGAGTTGGAACGGATCCCAGTGTTGGTGTTTTCGTGGGGTGAGATGTGGGTCCATACGGAGTAGTAGAAGAATTAGAGCCTTGTGAAGAATGGAGAACATGCTCTGAAGATGAAGAAGATGAAGATGAAGAAGAAGATGAAGAAGCGGCGGCCGGGGTGTCATCATCATTGCCCACATTGTTGTGCAACGTCCTTCCAGATCTCAATGTAGTCACAGCACTCACATTATGGTTTTGTTGTTCATGAGAAACATGTGCATTTTGTGGGTGACCCGGATTTGGCAGTGGTTGAGATGGAAGCTTCCCCTTCTCTCGCTCGCTTAAAGCAGCATTCAGTTGTGCAATTTGGGCTTCAATGGTTTTGATACTTTGCCCATGTGATGCAGTACGTTGCACCAAAGACTGAATGGAAGATTGGATGTTGGCTGAGGATTGAGTAGATTGTTTTAAAAACGCATCCAGACTTCGTTCTAGCGAGTAAACCTTATCGTTATTTTGCGGAACAAAATTGTTTTGAGGAAAAGAGTTGTTTGGTGCAAAATTGTTCATTTGATTTTGGTAAGGTTGGGGTTGGAAAGGTTGCTGATATTGAGTTTGTTGAGGAGCTTGTTGTTGTGGAGGAGGCCTCTGAAAATTGTTATTGCCTTGGAATTGTTGATTTTGATTCCAAGCAAAATTGGGGTGGTTCCTCCAACCAGGATTGTAAGTTGAAGAGTATGGATCATTTCTTTGTCTTTGCTGAAAGGCAGCATTGATTTGATCTTGTCCTTGAGCTGGTGGGTTGTAAGGACACTCTTCAGTCAAGTGGGATGGATCCGAATAACAAACACATATAGTGCGTGGGGGTAAAGCAGGGGCAGGAGAAGGCGATGAGAATTTGCTCTCAATTGCTTCTAGTTTTTGTGTAATTGCGACAATTTCGGCTTTCATTGCAATTGTCATGTAAAGTTGATGAACACCTGCCCTAGACGGACCGGATGAAGTAGATGAAGTGGACGAAGTGGTATGTCTAGTGCTTTCCCACTGAAGTGTTTGTTCAGCAAGATCGTCGAGAAATTGCCAAGCTTCCTCGTCAGATTTGGTAAGAAAGTGATCTTGACAAATGGTTTCCAGCAACTGCTTAGTTGCTGGGTTCAGTTCTTCATATAAAGTTTGGCAAAGTTGCCATCTCTCAATACGATGATGAGGGCACTGAACAAGAAGGTCTTTAAATTGTTCGAAACACTTCCAAAAAGGTTCGGAAGGAAGCTGGGAAAATTGGTTAATTTCATTACGAATTCTCGCGGTCTTATGATGTGGGTAATTTTTTTTAAGAAAAGCTTTAACAAACTCTTCCCAACTGTTTATGAAATGCGATGCTGTACTATATAGCCACTTTTCAGCTAGGTCACATAAAGTGAAGGGAATGACTGATAGCATTATAACATCATCGGATAGTTAGGTGGTCTTCATCATTGCACAAACATTCTGGAATTTGTTAATGAAGATATAGGCATCTTCGGATTTCAGTCCGTGAAATTTGGGCAACATATTGATAAAGTGGGGCTTAATTTTGGAGTTGTCCTAATTTGCCGGCGGAAGTGAAAGACAAGTAGGAAGTGCGGAGCGAGTAGGATAGAAAGATCCTGGAGCACAATTCGCTGGGGCACTGCAACATGAGGGTGTTGCGGGTTATTCGCACCCAGTTGAGGTGGAATCAGTCCCGAGATAGGTAAGGGGTTGTTAGGATTGAATCCCGACATCTCCTTAGAAGATGATGAATGTGAAGATGAAGGTAAAGAAGTGGAGAGAGTTTCGACTTCGGAGTCGAACACGTCGTCAGTAGCGACTAACGAGACACGGACTAAACGGGAGCTAGTGTCCCTAGTCCAATCGGACATACACTAAACGAGTTGTAGTGTAGTTAAACGTAGAATGTGAGGGTAAGAAAACGTCAATGAGGAAATGTGGGTGAAGGTTGGGTGCAATGGAATTCTAACGACAAATTGCAAGTTTTTTTTTTGTAAAAATTTCGTTTTTTGTTTTTTTAAAAATTTTTATAAAGAGTTTTGCAAAAGATTTTGTAAGGAACTACGACACACTTTCAAGCAATCACAAGTCAAACATGCATAATCAAGCCTAGAGCTAGGGTCTCCTAAGTCAACTAGACTGCTCCTAACTGGTCCAAAGCGACAAATTGTGAGATATCCCTCAAATCTCCTCTTCACCGCCAATTGTGGCCAGGTAAGCACAAGTGAAGAAAGGAGGGTTCCGCTCATGAATCACCGTGAGACGGGCCTTTTAAAGTTACCTTTCCCACTTGTCTAGCCTAGGCACCACAAAATCAGGTTTAGATAAACGACTGAATGCCCACAACCTTCTTCAATCCTAATGAGCGCGACGGTCCTTAATTGGCCGAGTCTAGATATTTTTTAATTAATTCGAGGGGTGATGCATATGCTTTTTGTGATTTCTGGGGTCTTAGGAAGGGTAATGAAATCCCCACCCAATCTGAATTGGTGTTATAGCCCCTTAAAAGTCCGTTTTAAATATGCAAAGCAATTAACACACAAAATCTAAAACACTTGCCAAAATTTTTTTCTTTTTATTTGCGGCGCAAAGAATCCTGCACAAAATTGATTTATTGGAGAGGGAGAAGAAGTTTTGCGCAAAGAACCCTGCAGGAAAATTTTTCAGTGGAGTTCAGGGGGTTACAGAGGAGAAATGGAATGCTTACAGAGTAAAATGGATTGCTGACGTCAGCAATTGATCGCGGTTCCGCGGTGGATCAATTGGTTCAGATCTCCAAAAGTTTGTTCTGTGCTAGTTTGATTCTCCTCTGTCTGTTCAGATCTTCTGTTTCTGGATTTGTTCAATGAGCTTGATCTAGATTTGAATCAGTCTGTCTTCCGTTCCTGCAAAATTCGCACAAAAACCGATCAAAAAGAACAAGATGAATTTTTTATTTTCAAATTTTCATAATTTTTTTCAATTTCAATTAACCCAAAATAACAAAAAGAAAATAACTACCGTTTCCCCGGCAACGGCGCCATTTGATTGTTTGCTACGATGTATATGCGTTTTAAAATCTAAAGAATACCGCAATCAAGACGGTGTCGCTTGGTAGCTAGCCGGTTGAGTACGGGTCGGTCCACAGGGAAATGGTGTATTTGTCTTTAAGTTCTAATGGGTTAAGTCCTATTTTTGGTAGGTACTGTTTTAAAATATAAGATTGAAATTAATTTGATTTAAAGTCTTGCTAGGGTTAGGATTGGATTAATTTGGAAAAGGGATTCTACTCACTGTTTTCTTTACCCTAGTTAAGAACATAGGTGTTAGGGTAATAGTCAACAAAGGGGATTAGCACGACTAAGAAGAAATGTAATTCCTTCCTTTTGGTCCTTGTCCGTCCTTTCTTAACTCTTAACCCTAACCTCTATTTGAATCAACCACAACCGGTCTAACTAGGGAATCACCGCTATCTTGTAGGATAGTGAGCGGTGTGTGATTGATTCAAATAGAGTCCTAATTAAAATATTATATGGGCAAGGAAAGGAGTGAGAGAGATTTCCTTCTCTCAAACCTTCCCTATCCTAACTCTAACAAGTGAGGAATTACTCACTCATTAGGAAAACTATGATAAAATTCATTTTTGTTTGTTTATTTTAATAGGTGAACTAAAATGCAGAAAATAAAAGAACTGATAAAATAAATTGCTGGAATTAAAATTCAGATAAAAGAATGAGATAAAAGAATGGCACTTACTTTATTGATACCTCTCAATAATGCATTACAACTCCAATAAAATTTTAATCTAGAAAATTAAAAAGAGGCATGTCTAATTAGGCTTCTGGCTTTCCTATTTATAGATAGGAGAAACCCTAGGTTTACATCTGATCCACATTTGAATTTACAAGACTACCCTAAGAAAGCCGGGTCAAAACACCGACACCCACCGACACGTGCACCGACACGTGCATTGTACGGCCGCGGTTCCACGGCAGAAAGCCATGTTTGGCCGCGGTTCCGCGGCCGTTTGGGGGGCTCTTGGGCTCAATTCTTCAGTGATGCTTCATGTTGCTTTTCCCTTCTTTTTTCTTCACTTGGTTTCTCAGAATCTTTTCTACTTTCTTCCAGATTTCCAACAGTGCAGAATTATGTGGACTTTTATCGTGAGCTTCGCGTTAAAGTCTTGAATCTTGTGCTACCCTTGTGCTTTATGCATTGAACTGTCTACTGATCTTCATTTGTTCCTTGAACTAGTAGGCGGCATCATATGGATTCATCTATTGTTGGTCGTAGTCTCACATTTGTAGCGTCTTTTCATGAATTTCACTGTATTGTTCTGAGAACCTGTAACCTGCAAGTATTTAACAGATATGGATCAAAAGCACCTATTTATATGTAATATGATTAAGAATGGGTGATATAATAATGCAAAATTCTGATATGAACAATGACGCTCCCGGAGTCTTGGCACCCTGAGCAAATAAACGAGATCTATCATCCGGCTTATTCCTCCTACCACCGAGCAATATGACATCCTCTTGAAAATTGCTTCACCTTCAAAGACTGGGTCGAAGACCAGTATCAGCAAGGCAGGTTCGCTCTGTCCGACAATTGGAGGGTAGCCCCACCATGAAAGCATGAGCCAAGAGCAACCTACACTGCGAGGGAAAGTCCACATCAACATCGAGCTTGGAAACGAGCTCGTACCTGCCACATGATAACATTCTCAAAGGAGGGAGAGCATGAGAATGTAGATGACCTCTCCCAGTCCTTCACAAATGAAGATGGGGACGAGGTGATCTCAGAATTTCCACCGGCGCCAAAAGAGCTGGAGGATGGGATATATACCACGGCGGACAATCTGAGGAAAATCGACTTGGGGATGACAAACGATCCGAGGCCAACGTTCGTCAATGAGCTGCCGTCTGAAGAGCAGGTGGCTACAATAAAAGACGTACTTACGCAGTATAAATACTACTTCGCATGGAACTATTCCGAGATGCCGGGATTAGATCCGGAGATAGCTGTGCATAAACTGGCTATATCGCCAGACATTAAGCCAGTCAACAGGAGCCAAGAAGAATGCGGCTCGAACTTGAGATGAGTATCAATACCGAAGTCAAGAAGCTAATTGACTTTGGCTTCATTCAAGAAATTCAATACCCCGACTGGATCGCCAACATTGTTTCAGTGATGAAGAAAAATGGAACGGTGCGCATCTGCGTGGACTTTCGAGACCTTAATAAAGCTTGCCCGAAGGATGACTTCCCCATACCGGTTACCGAGCTGATCATAGATAACACTTCCACTAATGAAGTATTCTCCTTCATGGATGGATTTTCAGGGTACAATAAAATAAAGATGCATCCCGAAGACCGAAAGCATACTGCCTTCCGTACTCCGCTAGGCATATTTTGCTATAAAGTGATGCCCTTCGGTCTGAAGAACGCTGGCTCTACCTACCAGTGGGCCATGACGAAGATCTTTGATGACCTCATCCATGAGATCGTTGAATGCTATATCGATGACCTTGTGGTGAAAAGAAAATAGTACGAGGAACACTGGGAACATATGAAAATAGTGTTCCAGCATCTTCGGAAATATAATCTGAAGATGAACCCTCTGAAATGTGCGTTTGGAGTCTCCTCAGGCAAATTCCTAGGATTTATCGTACGACACCGATGCATCGAAATAGACCCATCAAAGATTAAGGCAATTATGGAAATTCTCTCGCCAATAACTTTTAAGCAACTGCGGTCTCTCTAAGGAAAGCTCGCGTATATCCGACGGCTTATAGCTAACCTCTCCGGAAAATGCCGTCCCTACAACCATCTAAGGAAAAAGGGGACCCCGTTCGTTTGGGATCGTAAATGCCAAAGTGCACTGGACGAAATCAAGCAATACCTGCAGAGCCCGTCAGGACTGACCTCTCCGGTTAAGGGAAAGTCACTCATCTTGTACACAACAGCCCTTGAAAGTTCTTTAGGCGCTCTATGGGCACAAGAGAACGACCAGGGGAAGGAGAGAGCTCTCTACTATTTGAGTCGAGTCCTTCTGGGGCAGAAAACAACTACTCCCCCATTGAAAAGCATTGCCTAGCACCGATCTTCGCGATAACGAAGCTTTGACATTATGCCTTGGCACATGAGGTCCATCTCATATCAAAGGTGGATCCTCTCAAGTATTTGATGTCAAGAGCCATACTAACGCGAAGGCTTGCCAAATGGGCCCTCCTCTTGATGAAGTTCTCGATAGTATATCGACCCCTCAAGGCAGTAAAAGGCCAAGCCTTCGCCGACTTTCTCACTGAGCATTCGATACCAGCCGACTCTCTCTTAAATTGCGAATTGCCAAATGAACACGCGTTTGAAACAATCGAAGGAAAGACAGAGGGAAATAATGTCCGATGGGAACTCTACTTCGACAGAGCGTCTTCCATGAAGAAGCGAAAGAAAAACACCCCCATAATCAAAGACGGGGTGGGCCTTATCTTCGTGACTCCACAAGGAGGGATAATGTGTTTTGCCCTTTCATTAACAGAGCCGAGAACAAATAATGAGGCAGAATATGAAGCTTTGATAGAAGGTCTTGAGATCGTTGTCGACATGGGGATCGAAAACCTCCTAATATATGGTGACTCCCAGCTGGTCGTTAGCCAAGTAATTGGTGACTATCAGACGTGTAAACCTGAGTTGGTAAAATATGGCGAAAGGGTGCAGCAACGGATGACTCAAATCCCATCATACATCCTGGAAAGCATACCGCGGGTGGAAAATAGCAAGGTGGATGCGTTAGACAAGCTCGCTAAAGAACTGGCTGACGAAAACCTCGATGACGTAAGGATCATTGTGCAAAGCCGCCGGATTCTCGCGCCAGTAGAAATATCTCCGGAGTAGTCTGAAAGAAAAGAAGCAACCAGACAAGCGGTCCTCCAAATAGAAGACGAAGAAAGGGTCAAGGACTGGAGGGAAGTCTTCATAGACTACTTCAAATCCCATAGAACATCCGAAGACGTGTCGTCAAGAAATCAGCTCATGAAACGAGCTCTGTCTTTCGCCTTCGTCAATGATACTTTATATAAGAGATCGTTCAACAGTTTGTGGCTAAGATGCTTGGGACCGGAGGAAGCAAGGAGGGTCGTCCAAGAAACTCACGACGGACTCTGCGGTTCTCATCAAGTCGGGCCAAAGATGAAGCTGGAGATCAAAAGAATGGGTTACTATTGGCCCACGATGATTCAGGACTGCCTCGAATATGCGAAGCAGTGTCACTCGTGCACGGGGACTTCATCCACCAGCATCCAAATCCGCTACATCCAACATTGGTTAGTTGGCCGTTTGAAATGTGGAGAACCGATATAATCGGGCCTATCAAACCAGCGTCATCTAAAGGACATCGGTTCATACTGGCAACAACCGATTAATTCTCTAAGTGGGCAGAGGCAGTACCGTTAAGGGAGGTGAAGACGAAGAACATCCTCCATTTCTTCAGAACTCATATCATTTATCGGTTCGGCACTCCGCGAAGGATTATCTCTGATAACGGGCCAGCCTACAGAAGCCATAAAATCAGTTTCTTCGCACAACAGCATAAAATAGATTAGAAATACTCTTCGGTCTATAATCCCTATGCTAACGGTCTAGCTGAGACTTTCAACAAGACCTTGACGAAGATCATAAAGAAAACGGTGTCCAGAAATAAAAAAGACCGGCACGAGAGACTGCATGAAGCTCTTTGGGCGTATCGAACCACGTTCAAAACGGCCATGAATACAACGCCATTCGCGTTGGTATTCGGTACGTAAGCAGTACTTCCTTTGGAGATAGAGCTACCCTCTATACTAGTAGCAGTTCGATACGAGCTGACAGATGAAGAAAATGCCTATCTTCAGCTTGAGGAGCTCGATTCCCTCGATGAAATTCATCTCATGGCGCAGCAAAATCTGGAAGCTTACAAAGTAAGGATGACACGCTCATACGAAAAACTGACTAGGCCGAGAACATTCCGCCAAGGCGAACTCGTGCTAGTTGTCAAAAGACCTATGATCCCCAATTATGCCAAATGGGGGAAATTCGAGCCGAACTATGAGGGCCCATACATCATAGACAAAGTCTACCAAGGTGAGGCCTACTTGGTCATGGATATGCATGGCGAAAGACCCTTCCGGCCAATAAATGGCCGGTTCCTTAAGAAATACTACGCTCGATAAGTCATGGCTCAGGTTAATAATAGATGACGACGCTCGTGTCCGCTCGCTGTCTTCCTGAGTCCAAGCTTTATAAGTAGTATCCGGCAAAACTTCGCTTCTAAACTAACAATGGGCCGAGATGTCCCTAAACTAACAATGGACCGAAATGTCCCTAAACTAGTACTCTCCGCCCCAAACATGTCGATATCTTTTCCTGGGATCTGTGTTGCAAAGCTCCCACGAAGACTAAAAAAAATGGTACCTCCACAAGCGAAATGGGCACAGATGAAAATCCGAAAGGGCGCCATGAGTAAAAACAGCAGGGCTACTGGCGAGTTTGGGAAAACCCGAAAGGGTGTAATCTCATTAAAATAAAAACACCTGTAGGGTCCTCTCGACCTTGTAAGGAGAAAACACCTGCGTGAGATCCTTACGACTCACAAGGGAGCAACACACTTAGGAATCCCCACGATTCCTAAGGAGAAATTACACTTACGAGATCATCACGAGTCGTAGGGAGAATTCCCTCTTATGAGACCCTCACGGCTCATAAGATTCAAAAGACTTAAGATACAGGGACCTGAACCTGTTCTTAAGCCATCACATTCCCCAGATTGCCCAGCAAGCGGCCCAATAGTGACCCTTGTATACAATCCACGGGCATAAATAAACGTTTCCTTACGTAGCTCCACCAATGGTGCGAAATTTCCCCATTTGATGAACAACACTTGTAGGTCCTTTCGACTTGCAAGGAGAAAATACTCTTGTGAGATCCTTGCGACTTACAAGAGAGGATATCACTTAGGAATCCTCATGAATCCTAAGGAGAAAATACACCTACGAGATCCTCACAACTCATAGGGAGAAATACCTTTATGAGACCCTTACGGCTCATAAAGTCAAAAAGCCTTAGTCAACAAGATCTTAACCCTGTTTGCTAAGCCACCTTTGTTCAAATCGACAAAGGCAAATGATGATTCGCTCCTGGTAATATCCCAGTTGTAGCGATGCTGATGCCTAAATCAGCATTAAATTTTAAGTCTTTTCGCGGCAAATGATGATTTTCTCCTGGCAATATTCAAGTCGCAGCGGTGCTGATGCCAAGATTGGTATCGGATTTTAAGACCCATACTCGCAACAAAAATCAACGAGCAAAAAATGCATATGAAATAGTCGAAATGATGGGGCAACTCGCAATAAAAATCAGCGAGCAAAATATATGTATATAAAAATAGCCGAAATGTTTGGGCAATTCGCAATAAAAAAACAGCGAGTAAAAAAGAAAAGAATAGCCGAAATGATTGGGCACCACGATAAAAAAGCAGAAATGATTGTGCAATCATGACTTTCACGATATAAAAAGCTGAAATGATAGAGCATCGCGGGAAGAAATAAAAAAAATGAATGAAACTTTTGCCCTGCAGGTGAGTCCATATCGACCCCGGTATACAATCCATGGGCACAAACGAAAAAGAGAACCACATTTTCCCACCAGCCTCCATCAGAAAGAGAGCCAAATCACGACGGCAACATCTACAGTCTAGAGATTAATAACGGCGTTCCTTCTCACTCCAGCAGGATGCAGACGCAACGTTAACAACCGACCCCAGGGTCCAAACAACGGAGCCATGGCAAAGTCCCTAGTTTCCAGTTTCGATGGCAACATCTATAGCCAAGAGATCAACAACGACATTCCTTCTCACTCCAGCAGGATGCAGATGCAACGTCAACAACCGACCCCAGGGTTAAAACAACAGAGCCATGGCAAAGTCCCTAGTTCCAAGCCTCAACGGTTCACTGGCAACCTAAAGACAATCTCGACATTCTTCGCAATATTGCAGACACAATGTCAACAAACGAAGCAAAGAAAGATCCCTAGCTTCAGGGTCTCGACGGCAACATCTACAGCCTAGATATCACCATGGCATTACTTCTCACTCTAGCATGATGCAGACGCAACATCAACAACCGAACCCAGGGTTAAAACAATGGAGCCATGATAAAGTCCCTAGTTCCAAGACTCGACGGTTCACAGACAACCTAGAGAAAACCTCGACATTTGTCGCAATATTGCAGACACAATGTCAACAAACGAAGCAAAGGAAGATCCCTAACTTCAGGGTCTTGACGGCAACTCAAATAAAACTCGAAAGACTATCGAAGATTATCCCACATCAGCGCGAAGTGGTCATAACTCATCGGGGCTCCCAAATTGAGCCTAACCTCAAGTAAAAAGCGGCATGGAAGATCCCTAACGCTTGCTCTTCCGAAGGTAATATGACCTGGGAGATTACTTGAAGACGTCTTGTCCAGCCCCCGAAGGGACAGAGACACGACAGTCGTGGGAGCTACTCGAATAGCAAGATTGCATATCGGGGAATACATCGGCCAACGCGACGGTATGACGCAAAAACCCTAGTTCCACAGACCCTAACAGACTTCTATCAGCAGAGGTTAACTGTGACGTTAGGACATTCTTGCGAGAACTTCTCGATTCGTCTCGACTCGTAGGGAAAATAATGTTCCTGTGATAACTTCTCGACTCGTCTCGACTCGTAGGGAAAAAGCCTTAGGCAACGGGGATATCAACATGTTTCCTAAGCACTGGGGCCCTGCAATTAAGTCTAAGATGGACTATTGTGTACTATCCATGGGCCACACTCTCCAAAGTCGAATATCGACAAGGAGGGAAAAAACCATTTACGAGTCCTCTCGACTTGTAAAGAGGGAAAATTCTCTTGTAAGATCCTTACGAATTTCAAGAGAAAACGCACTTAGGAGTCCTCACGACTCCTAAGGAGAAAATACACCTACGGGATCCTCTCGACTCGTAGGGAGAAAAGTCTTTATGAGACCCTCACGGCTCATAATGTTGAAAGTGTTAGGCGACAGATCTGAACCTGTTTCTGAAGCCATCATTGCCCTGCAAGGAGGTCAAGATGGACTATCTATGGGCCACATTCGCCAGAGTTACATGCCAATATGAAATAAAATATGTCTTTTATTCATGAATTCAAGTGAATACAAGATACATTTCATGAAAGAATCAAAATGAATACATGTTATTCATGAATCACAAGTTTACAGTCGGTACAAAGATGGTTATTAAGGAGGAGGCTTCTTCAGCAAACCAGCAAGCCGCTTGCACGCTCCTTTCAATCCTTTCTCGTTGTCATCTACCGCGGTCAACTCCGCTTCAAGTTGAGTCCATTGCTGCAAACAGGACGAAAGCTTTTCATCGGTTTCTAGCATGGCAGCTTCGCAGTCTTGCATGACCTGCTCGGTGAAGTCAAGAGTCCGCCTAAGCATCAACCCATCTGAGATACATCGCTGGAGGTTGTCGAAAATAGCTTTTAGCTGGGCAACATTCGCTTCAATCTGGGCGCGCAATCAGACAGATTCGCTGGAAGCGACCTCATGTAACTTTCATCTCAGGGTCGCTTCTTGTTCAAAATGGCGAATGAAAGGAACACTACGATCGACCCACACAGCCTTTTGGGAGTTCAAAGCCAACATCTCAAGAGCAAGACGCTTGAGCTCAATCTCGTGCAGGCAAGCCTCGATCTTTCTGCAGTAACCAACCCAAGAGCCGACGAGATGTTCATCATGGAAGTTCACGAGTGTCGCCAGCATTGGATTGACTTCAACGGCAAAATCCGTAGCAGAACTGAGGGCCTCGGCATCGAGATCTTCGATAAATTCGCTCAACATTCGCCGGCTATTTGCGGCGCCCCTAGAAAATATGCGTTTAGCGAAGGGCCCTGCGGGCATTGGAATGCGAGACTCAAAAGGAGCTGGAGCCGGTGCAATTGCTGCAAAATAAATTATGGTCAAATGTCGACTCGGGAGATAAAGAAAACACATGAGGGATGGAGTCTATTATACCGGCTGTGACAGGCGGCAGGATGAGGAGTGCCGAAGACACGGCCATTCTCTCGTCTCCTCCTCCAACCCGTGACGTTATGATCAATATGAAGAAGACTTAACAACAATACGTCTATCCATAAAAGAAAGGGGGAACATTAGCTGAAGAGTATACTAACCAATACCAGAAGGTGGAACGATTTCCGACCGAAAGGGAAAATGCGGGTTTAACACCTGGTATAAATGGTCGAAAAGGACTCCTGCAGAGTTGCGACAATATACAGTCAATATAAGGAGGTTTGTATCCACAATGAAACAAATAAGTGAGAAACCCATACCTTTCAAGATTTGAGGGGGCACGGAAGAAGGAGAAAGGACAGCGACCGTCAAAGCAGCGACCAGCGACACTTCTTCAGACGGCATAGCCTCAGGGTTCACCGCGCCTATGCTTAAGACAAACGAAATACCATCAGAAGGGCTGAACAGGATTGAAAAACTCGAAAAAAATAACCCAAGGATTACCTGATGGATCATCGACCAAAACCACGACGGAGGCGTCACCAGGTGTAATGGCTTCTTCACTCTCTCTCGGGGGAATAGATTCCGCGGCCATAGCTTCATCCACTGACTCGACGAGGGGCGTCGTAACACTTGCGACGCCCGTCGATACCAAGGAGCCATAGGAAGAAAGAGCAGCGGTCTGGACAATCCCAGATTCCCGAGAAAGAGTAGCCACTTCGGGCTCTATAATCGTCAACGTTCCACTTGCCATACCGTCGCCACGACTCGACCCTGCATGAAGGAAAATGAGTATGTCAGAATTCGAGGACCAAGTTCTAATAAAATACCGGGCGTTACGTTACCTTAGAGCAGCTTTTCAGTTTCTCCCCGAGCTGTGCGTGCAACCTGTCTACGGGCGGTAGACAGAGCAGAGGGAACATCCACCGAAGGATTATCAGCAAGCGGAATATTGCTTGAGCCTGCACCTACGGCCAAAACGGCATCGCGTTCCCTCGCCGCGTGCTTCCTGTGCTTCCTTTCGTTCTGGGCAGAGCTCAAGACTTCTGATAAGGGGATGTCGTCGTCCGAACTGAGCTCTGCCTCCGGAGCCGCTACGGCGTCCATCATCGGCTGCTTCAGCAAAGCCTCCTGCGGTGACTTTGGGAGAGTCGTAGCCACAGTAGCTGGCTCTAGAAGTTTTCCTGCATCATCACTTGGGATCGGCACTGCACTTGGAATAACCTGAGTTGAGATAGTCCCTACAATAAGGTGAAAGAGAGGGTCAGAGCACGAATAAAAAGGATAAAGGTGTAATGAAGCAATTTAGACCAAGACCCAATGAAGCGCGGAGCCTCTCTTCCTCCTCGAACGTCCCGAGGGAAGCCGCGAGAGCCTCTTCGACAGAAATACCTGTTGAAGAAGAAAGCGTCAATAAAAGCATAATAAAGAGAAAAGAGATAGCCGCGGAAGAATATAACTGACCGCAGGCGTGTCGAATAAATCCCCGTTGGTCCCGTATTCACACAAACCCTCGCTGTAGGGAGCATGTGGCTCCTGGCCAAATGTGACATCGGCAGAAAATAGAGACTTCTTCTTTTTCTGCGAACAGACGCAAGCGGCCGATGACAAGAGCTTGCGCTTGACAGGCATTTTTAGGCGGCGGGTCCCGATTTCCGTACCAGCGCCAGATTCTGGGGATGCCATGGCTACCGCATCTATAGGAACACTGGGTTGAGGCTTCTCAGGGAAGGCGCGCGGGACCACAACCGTAGTGACTTCTCTTAAGGAGGGACGAACGGCGGTCCGTCGCTTTAAAGGGACCGCTGGGTTACCCGCTGGGAAAACATCCTTATGATCAAGTAATAGCCGCCTTTCTTCTCTGATAACAGCATCCGTCACATGCTGTTACCACGCCACGTAAGCGTTCGAAGATTTTGGCACATAGCTCGGCTCGCTGATGAGAAAGTTGGACCCCGTATTTAGTTGCATAAAGTGGTGCAGTGCGCTGCGAATACCCTCTTCTGTAGCGGCCGGCTCGGCTAAGAATGCCTCAAGGGGAACACCCTGATTGTAACCCGACTGTTGAGCAAAACGGTGTGGGTTATACCTCATGAACAGTGCCGAGGCGTTTTGCCTGAACACTAAAAAGCCTGGCCTAATTGAATACAAGTGCAGGATCTTCTGAGCCTTCAACGTAGGATCCCCATCTTTGAAAGTATCACGCAGCGGTTGCACTTCCTTGGTAGATTCCTTGCCGATAGTTAAGACTCTATCAACAAAAGTCATACTATCCCCGACCATACGTGGGCGAAAGACCAAACATCGAGTCTCTCGCTGCGACGGATCTAATGCAGAAGCGTCAACTAGAAACATGACCCGGGAAAAGTTGTAGCTGTCGTAGAAGCGGGGTCGTTTGTGGACTCCGAAAGCACCCAACACGTGCATCTCAACCCAGGACGTGAAGTAGTGCAACAGAAGATGTATAGGTTTTACCCCTGGCGGAGTAGTATCCGCTGCTAAGCTCAGATCGTGATATAGATGAGCTAGCCATGCAATCCCAACGGCTATACATGTCCCTCCAACCATGCGGTGGGCTGGATAAAAGACAGATGGCCTCATGTAGCGAGGGTGCATCGGAAGCATAAACCAGCTCAACCACAGGCCGATGAACCCCAGAAAGAACGTCACTTCATCGACGTCTGAAGCAGCAATTCTGTAAAAGGGACGACCGGAGTGTCTGGAATAAAGAAATTTTTTTGATCCGCTTCCGCCGTTGGATGGTTATCCAAACCGAAACCAAATGGGTCTTCAAGCTTGGCGAATTTTGCGACTTGTTTTGACAAGACTTCAGGGCGATGAAATCGGCGAAGCCGACTCCGTCCCCTCCAGACTCCAAAAACAGACTCTCATAAATGTTCAACACTTTGGTTAGGCTCGGGAATCGGTGTTGAATGGCATTCTCCGGAGTGAGGCCCATTACCACTGATTTAGTGGCAAAGATTTACTCATCAGGGGGAAGTATCTCCTCATAATGTTCCCCTCTGACGGGTAGGCCTGAAATTTCCGCAAATTCCTCCAAGGAAATAGAGACCTCACGGTCCGACAGAAGAAATGTGTGCGTCGGGTGTCACGACCCAAAATTTAGTTCGTGACCGGCACTTAAATCACGTAACGTCTAAAGGCGTAACGTAAATTAAGTAAGCCGAAGCCAAGAAATCTAAACCTTTTAAAAGAAAATAAAAGAGGTGAAGTTTTGAAATAAAGGTGTGATGAAATCAAACGTTTTCTTAAATGCATAGATAATGGAACATGAAAATGCAAGTGGATTATACTAGTTGAAAAACATGTTTCGTCTTTTAAAAAAATTGGGCAGCACCTCCCTTGTATATTTTGATCCAAAACCACATATACATAGCAACAATAAAGGCATCCCCAAGCGGGAGCTAGCTCTTCGCCAATCGGAGGAATCACAACCACGCAAGTCAGAAATATATGTATACGACGCCCAACGGCGAAGGTCAACACAAAAGGATAGTGAATAAAGCAAGACATTCAATCCACCAAGCGAACATATAACCCATCGCTCTAAGTCTCACAACCACAAGTCTTGCTAAGTCTTACTACTTATACAAATACTAGTTTCTGATTGATGGAGTTGACCAGATACAACAGGAATAATAATACAAGAGTGGGCACGATCCAATATGTCCCACCTACCATAGAAAATCACCCGAAAGGAAGCTGTGTGCCAGCGATACCGCTACTGATCCATGCGGTAAAACCTGCAAGAACTGTGGCACAACGGGGTGAGTTGCCAACTCGTGAGTAGAAAACATCAACAGGTATAAATCGAATAAAACAACGATTTTCTAGGTCAACTATATCATGAAGGTCATACTATGATATCTAGGATGACCGTGTCTGCATATATGCCAACAATAATAAATCCTTGTATGCATATGGATATCATCCACGTGTCCATCAATGACACAACAACATCATGGAACCTGAGTGTCCAACATCGACACTCGAAACATCATGAAAGCATATGCATGTAAATATGAGGATATCAACCAACGTGTGTCCATCAACGACACATTAAAATCATGGAACCTGAGTGTTTAACATCGACACTCGAAACATCATGAAACCCGTGTCCACCATCGACACGTAAATCCTCATATTTTGGGCTCCGTCAGTTCGGATCGGCCTACGGGCTCCGTCGGTCCGGATCGGCCCATATCCATCTCACGACTCCGGTCGGTATCCTCCGGGACCAACCAATCACCGGTAGGTAGTGCTCCCTTGCCAGGCTCACCACCTAACCATACGAGTCTTCTTGCCCCGGGGTACCTCACAGGGTCCACCATATACCCACAAACGGTGCCTACCGCTCCTCGAATCGGGGTATACTTATAGCTCAGAACCGAGAAAACTCATGGTGGACGCCTCGAAATATCATATCAAGAGAAACCACACTTTTTAAAACAATACATAATTTCCTTTAAAATATAACTGTGGTTCTCAAATCCAGAGATCTCATAAAAATAGTATCTCAATGCGTAAAATCATAAAGCATGATGTATGCAAATATAGAACAGAAATGTGAGCATATCAAGTATATCATGCGACATAGCATAATGATGTGAGCATAGCAATATATCATGCCAACGAGTCATGCGACAGTACTGGACAATTAAGAGTAATAGCATGATGTAGCAATTCTACTGTGTAAGTGACATAGCAATTATCGATGATGAAAGTGTGTGTGCTGGCAAATCTGTGTAAGTGTAACATACACATCATCGATAATTGTGTAGGTGTACTAGAACATGTATATGTAATGCAATGAGAATATCATAAACGTAGCAGAAAGTAAATCGTGAGCGCAATGCTATAAGGTATACGTATCAAATCTGACATCTACATAAAGGCTAAACTAAGCAGTGTAGACAGAGATTAAATATCTATAACATATCCGAGTCGGTGAATCTATCAATCGGCATCCAGCCTCACAACATCACGTACGGTATAATCCATCGTACGGCATCCTCTAGTCAAGGGTATGGATCAATCATCCGGTAAAACATAGCGTGTGGTAAACCATTGTACAGCGACAACAAGCAAAATAGGGATTCTATCGACCTATACTACAATGAGGGTACGGATCTAAGTCTCGTACGGCCCATCACTCATTCTTATCATAATTATATATATATATATATATACCTATATCTCAGGTCACATCCGTATAACGACATATCAAACCAAGTCATCATATTTCATCGTATACTCTTTTCATCACATCAATATCTCACATCAAGTCATCTTATTAATCTCATGTCGTATTTATCGGCCTCATAACATGCCACTATAATCTCATACTTATTCTCTTCCGACTATATATATATATATATATCGTGATCCACATTCACGTTTCATATCCTTATATATCAATTCGAGACATCATTTCTATCATATCATTTCACACTAAAACCATTAACTATAACCTTAAGTCGTGGCATATCTTGTCTCCAAATTATAAATCACATATCAATGGTTGCGGGGGTGCTATACGTCATCCACCCGACTTCCCCCATAGATATAAATCTACTCACCTGCGATACACCTCGCTAAGCCGAAGTCGATGTGCTTCGTCGTCTCGGAAGTCCACACGAAGGTATCTACAATCAATACACAATCGCAATTCTATTAAAATCAATGTTCGAAAACCGATAAGGCACGCGAAGTGCTCATAGGTTAGAACCTATAGCTTACGCATGCAACAACAACCAAAAACCCTCATCGTTGACGTACAAACATCCAACGATCCAATACAATATCGATTTCCAAAACCCAAGTTCATAAAACACAAATACCAAATTCAGCAACATAAGAAATCACTCCCAGATTTCATCTCAAGTTAATTGGGACTAAACAAGCAAGTACAGGGAATAGGTTACAGGGTAAGTGAGCTACAGCCAAAAACTCAACACCATAGCCCAACAGAAATCCAGCGACAACATCACAAAATTTGATCTCGCTGGCCAGAAGGAGGAGTTTTGGGTTCATATTTTGGTGGTGGTCTCCTGGTAGTTTGTCTAGGTCAATAGACTTGTTTGATTTTCTTGAAACTACCCCAGATAGCTCCAGATACCATGTAGGCTATTAAACATCACAAAACCGACACGGGACAATTTCTAAGTTCGTATTTTGGTGCTAATCTCGGCTCTTGGCCAGTAGAACACCACTAAGGGTTAAGTAAACACCACTAAGGGTTAAGTAAACACCCACTACAGATCACAAGTCCATACAAACACCTAAACCTTCTCTTGGAATTTCCAAACATCACTAATCTAAATCGATTTAACTCTAAACTACTATTGGGTGCTAGGAAACTCAAAAACTAAACTAGAAGTTTAGGAATTAGCTCATTTGGCAACTCAAGAATTTTCTTGAGTTGCTCAAAGTCTTCAAAATCCAAGCTTGAAAGGTCCAAAGGGTGTAGGATGAGGTGGGGATCAACTTTTGTGAAGGGAGTATAGGGTTTTGGTGAGGATTTTGTGATGAACCATGAGGATAGAAGTGAGGGGGGCTTAAAGATGAAGAAGTTGAAGAAAAACAATGGGAAGGGGAAAATGAAGGCAGCCCCTTTCTCTCTCTTTCTCTTATCCTCACTCTCTCTTATGCCCACCCTCTCAGTCATTCATGCCATGCCACACTCTCTCTCCAATAAGTGCCTCATTTTCTTTTCTCACAATAATTCACATAATACCAATAAAACAAACCCAAATAAAACAACATGTAACAAAATGCAACATGTCATGGTGCACTAGCCATGATTAATTAAAAAGATGGATTTGGTATAATCGTGATTAGTAGTACACTAATCGAGTTTAATTTGAACTTGCATATAATTAATTATAAAAATGCCCAAATCCGATAAATATATTTTTAAATGAATAAATCATTTTAAATCTCTAATTATTTCCCAAATATTGGTATATATTTATACCATTTTACGAAAACCCCAAATTCGCAAATCGAATAGTTTTTGCAAAATATATTATTTTAATATTAAATTCCAAAAATAATATTTTATATTTCAGAAATGTTACATCAGGATATTCCATTGTTCCAGGAAAGCTTTGACCCACCATACATGAGGTGCGAGATATTGAAAAAGAGATGCATAAATTGCGGGATACAACCCGAACTTCAGCAGCAGTGACTTCCTGGCCGATAGAATATACCGAGCCCACTGTAGATAGCCGACTGAATGGCGAGGAGTCAAACCTATCATATATACTTACCTCCAAGGGCACGACTCGCCTTGACATATGTGTCTCCCCAAAATATCCAAGGCCATCGGCGGCTGTACGGGTATTGATGCCATAGAAGGCTGAAGGCGACCCTCCGAGGTCCAGTTGACCTCCTCTACAACATAATTCACTTGAGACGAGTCGGCGTAGTGAATTGCTGAAATGGGCTCTGAGGGTATTGCACGAGAAAAACTGCACCGACCCTGGATAATCTGATTGTACCAGGACCCCCATAGGTGAAGAGATTTCTTCTCCGGGTCATGATCTTTAATAAGCGCGAAGATTTCCTGATCCACAGACGCTTCGGCAAAGGCGCTCTCTGAACGTACAAAAGGGAAAGAAGAGTTGGAAGCCATAATACCTACACAAAGAGAGACGAGGGTTAGTTATCAACGCTATGTTCTGAACTCCGACACTTTGTACTTACAGCACTGCAATGCAGAATAAAGGGACAAAAGGGGGACCCACATAATCAAGATGACGTCCCATCATTGATGGGGCAGTCTCTCATTAAGAATGAAATCCTAAGAGGATTCTCATTTAATGAGAAACCTCATTGGGCTAAGGAGTTAAACTCCCTCGAGAGCTATGCTCTGCAAACAGATTTCACATCTGTCAACTCTAATTAAAAGGGAATAAAATTGCCCAAAAATTTCTAAGAGCTATGCTCTGTAAAAAAACAACGGGATAATCTACTAGAAGCCTCAAAAGAAAAGCTTTTTAACAGGGTAAAACCCCAAGATCTTTAAGATCTGCAAAATAAACTCTAAGAGTTCTTCATGGAAGATGAATAGTGTTTTAATTAATGGGTTAAGAAACTCTAAAATACATCTTAAAATCTACGATCTAAGTAGAGCAAACCTCTTTTAATGGGTTCGATTATGATCCTTACCAAATTTTTGGGGAGAGTTCTAACTCTAGAAGGGATTTCTTTAGGCAGAAATCTAAGCTCTGAAAAGAGAATTAAATTCTCAGAAAAAAGAAGAACAAGAGAAGATGAACAACAGTCATCATAAGGGCCAAAGGCCCTACTTATAGGCAAAGAAAGTCGATTCAACTTTCAAGAAAATCCAACGGTGGAAAAGCTGCCACCGCTGCACTCACGTGTGAGCCACGTGAGCGCAACGGTGGGTGGGGCATTTGTTTCCCCAATAAAAGAGCAGATCTCTGTTCAAAATTTGAAAGCTAGCGCCAAGAGTTAAAAACTTTGAGGCAGTGCCTCACGTGCCTTGCATGAAGGCGCCAGTGCCAAGAGTTAAAAACTCTGAGGCAGCGCATCACGTGCCTCGCACGAGGGCGCCAGCGCTAGAACCAAATCTCTCTGTTAAACAGAGCCGTTAGATCAAAGATCCAATGGAGATGATAAATCATCAGAGTACAGAATTAAATTCTGTTGAGGAAATATTCCTCAAATCTTTCTAAACAAGAAAGATTACTCTCTGTAAAACAGAGCACCATTGGATTAAAAATCCAATGATGATTAAAAATCACCTATATACAGAAAGATTTTGTATGGGAACATATTTCCCTAATCTTGTTAAAAACAAGAAAAATATCTTCTCTAAAACAGAAGTCCTTGGATTAAAGATCCAACGGTGGATAAAATCCTCAAATCAATTAAAGATCTCTCAATGAGAGATTTCTTTAACTAAATCAACAAATCTGCCTCTACTATATAAATGACCCAAGACTTCAAGTCTTCTAGAGAGAAACCCCCCCATAAGCTTTAGAGCAAACAAGAAGAAAGCTTTAAGAAGGAAGAAAGAAGAATACCTTTCTTCGAGGTAAACAAAGATAATAATAGAGATCAGAGCATCTTATCTGCATATCCAATGGTTTAACCCTTATAAAAGAACATTGTTCTTTCCCTGGATCTGAGATCCATAAGACAAGTCTCCCACAAATGAGAATTTAATTCTCATGGGGATGAACTTGTTCTTGAGGATCAAAGATCCAGAAAAGAAGAGAGAATTGAACTCTTCAGAACAGAATACACAAAGAAAACCTAGCGCCAAGCGCCTCACGTGTCCCTCACGTGAGCCGCTGCTCAATAAAGAGTGCTTAGCACTTAATGTTTGGCGCTCAGCGCCAAGCGCCTCATGTGGGCACTGCTCAATAAAGAGTGCTTAGCACTCAATGGTTGGCGCTCAGCGCCTAGAGCCTTACGTGTCCCTCACGTGGACGCTGCTCAATAAAGAGTGCTTAGCACTCAATGGTTGGCGCTCAGCGCCAAGCGCCTCACGTGTCGCTCACGTGGGCGCTGCTCAATAAGGAGTGCCTAGCATTCAGTGGTTGGCACTCAGTGCCAAGTGCTTCACGTGCTCCGTACGAAGGCGCCATAAAGAGTATTTAACACTCCATAAAAATAAAAGAACAAAAAAAAAAGAAAAGGGAAAGTAAAGCAAAGTATAAGTGTCAGAACCCATATGAATGCTCAGCATTATTTGCACAGAAAAGGGACTGAGCCCAAGCAAGGGTTTAACACTTTATTCTTAGACTGAGTGGGTTGAGTCTAAGTTGACCAAATCCCTAATTCAGATCAACCGAGCCTATGTGCTCATCATTTTCCAAATTGGTCTTAGTCCCAAACACGACTACAGATCCCCCAACAAACATTGGTTCAAGGGTACATCTCTTCACACCTCTGATATATGTCGTTGTAATTCTTCAGCGTTTTCAGAGAGGTGGTGGGTCCCGATAACCAACAACTCTTTGGTGCACTCCCAAATTGACGGGCACATTCCACTGCGGACCGCAACGCCCTTAAACTAGCAACGGACCGCAACGTCCTTAAACTAGCAACGGACTGCAACATCCTTAAACTAACACAATAGAGCCCAAATGCTCTTTTGTTGGGTCCGAATGATCCCAAAATCCTGTTGAGTAGACCTTAGCTTAAAATTAGAATACCGTATCCTCAACAAACATTTAAGTTGATCTTAATAGATTAACGATCCTTAAATCTCAAACAAGATTAACGATCCTTAAATCAACTCAAATCTAAGAATATACGGATTTGAACTAATCCACGCCCTACGGGCGACAACATAAATTAGTCTCCATATACAATCTGCGGGCAACCAAAAATAAAACAAATATCACACGACACGAAGTGGCCTTTTGGAGCTGGAGAAAGTGGTTATCGCTACGCGGTAACGTAATTAACTGCAGGGGCTTGCGCTTGCAGGGAAGAGCGTCCCCAATATCAAAAACCCCTCAGAAATGAGGGGAAATCTGACAAAGTCTGCTACAATGATCGCATCCATCCAAACCTCCGATACACGGTGCCATAAATCAACTTGGCATCTTCGGAGAGGTGGACGGATAAATCCAAAAAGCATCTGCCCCCAAATTCAGGCAAGACGTTTGTCTTCCCAGTTTTCGGCGGTAAACAATACTTCAAAACTAGGTTGAAATCCTGTTACTAACTCTTGATGCGGGCTCGTGGTTCCTTACCCCTGTATTACAGCTTATGGGTTCGAGAACACTCTTGAAATTGGTTGACATTCACTCTTGAACGTTAAATTATTTGACCATAGTAGAGACATTTTAAGACACATTACTACTTACTTCATGTTCACCAATATACACTTATCACCTGCTTAGATTAACCAATTGATGCTTAAACTGAACTGCCATGTTACTTAGTTTCCATTTTTAAATAATTTTCATATCATACCTATATTATAATTGTCAACACATCATCATAATGCATCATTAATCCATTCTTAGAGACTTACCGAGCGCAAGTTTGCTGACGGACATTCCATCCATCTTTGTTTCTTTGGAATGGTCATCAAATAATCTAGAGACTGGGGATGTGGAACCGACTCCAGAGGACAACAATCAGTTCGTAGCACAAGCTGACTCATAGATTTTCTTTCCAGTTTTCATTTCTATAAGCTACATGTTTAAGCTTTTATATTTTTGTTTCTCATTCAAACCTTTTGTAATCAGTTTGAAATTTATAAAATTTGAATGTAAATAAAATTGTTATTGGAAATTTTTGTTTCATGCTTATACTTGTATCATTTTATATTGCTTATATACGCTTAGCGTATTTGTTTCAAGAAAATTCCTTCTCGGAATAAATGTGTTGTGGGCTTCGTCACGTGCTTGCTCCCGTCTTTTGGGAAGCAGGGCGTGACAGACATCATGATGGATTGAAGCAAAGTCAGAGCAAGTCAGATAAAACCTTTTTCGCAAGCATAGTGAAGATTGATTCTGACATCAAAATGGGTTTCATCAATTTGATGAGAATGGGAATTACAAGTGACTACAACTCACTTTCTCTTTCGTTAGTATTGAGTGATTTGACGTACCTGTTAGTTATATGTATGCCCTATAGGCCATTACTGTACATAGGATGTATATTGTAGTGGATGCTTGGACATATATAGGGAGGACTTTCTTGCTCGACATGATAGTATGCTATCTGGTTGATTTTTACCTTAACGTGTACACTGATTGTCTCTCTGTTACATGTTGGTAAAGCCCTTAGGATGTGTACTTGACTACCTGGACTATGATGCGGATCATACTAGTGGGGACATGGTAGTCCATAAGTACATCCTTCAAAGTCCCTAGTCGTGGGTATATCGAGACGGGGCATCGATATACCAGAGTAAACAAGCGTATACCTTCTCGACCCATACATATGGGCGATGGATGATCCCATATCCATTGGTGTTTGACATCGGAGATGATATACGGGTGCTCAGTAGAGACTGGGTACACTGGACGGACTCGCCGAGAACTCCCAGATGGTATTATACCTCACGTCAGATGGCAGTTCTCTGGTGACACTGGTACAGAGTAGTCTGTTGACCCGAGATCGTCATAGAGTCTTGTGTGGTTCCCACTGTGCTTTGATTTCCATCTTACCACGTCCAAGAGGGCGTGCAAAACGGTGGTTTTTGGGTACAGTCCCGAGTCACATGGAGGCAATGAGCGATAGGAGGGGATTCGTCTCTCCCAGTATAGGGGGTTGATGTTGCGCTGTGTTCGATTGGCTATTACAGGAAATCCCTGGCCAGGGTTGCTGAGATTTACTGGTAAGTGTTACCAGTAGTTTCTCGAATTGTTATAGACCTCATATCGACACGACTTATCGAGCTATTGGGGTCTGACGTTTACCACCCCTAGGTGAGATATGCGACATATCAGACGATCAGACCGGACTGTACGGTAGTGATACTGGTTGGATCACTGGAGTGTGAGCGGGCTTGCTCGTCGATCTTCTGATCGCTCAATACCCGGGTGGCCGTTACGTTTAGCAGACCGCTTGCGGCTTGTGGGTGTTTGATATGATCATCACCTGCTGCCGGCGTA
Organism: Agapanthus africanus; assembly: GCA_030015575.1. Lineage (NCBI taxonomy): Eukaryota > Viridiplantae > Streptophyta > Magnoliopsida > Asparagales > Amaryllidaceae > Agapanthus > Agapanthus africanus. Next base: position 192,189,638 of record CM057339.1, on the reverse strand, counting down.
TTGACGAGTCTTTAGAGTCCTACACAGAGGTTTCCTGGCTCAAGCGAAACGAAATAGGAGCGCATATGAGATATGTGCGGGACCGAGAATAATGCGTGTATGTGATACCGTATTCTATTCTCGCGATGAATGTATCGATTGGTTGTATACGATATAACCTAGTTATCGAATCGAAGATTGATTCGATAAGCCGATGCATAGGATACTAGTCGGTTATATGCGATATGACCGGATCGTTAAATCAAGTGTTGATTTAATGATTTAATGTATAATTATATATTTGATATATTACTTTGCATTAACTAGTATTGGTTCACTTTAAATGGATTTTCTCACTTGGATTGTGCACATTGTATATGTGATATACTTTTGTACACTAGTTTGTATCATGTTTGATGATGCATGCTCATTAGGGTTTGTGTAAAGTTTAAACCATGGTTGTGTAATGATTAGGGTTTTCATTTTCTTATTCATTTATTTATTCTTTATTCTTTTTGGAAAATGAAAAGCATAAAGAGAAAATGGTTGCTAATTTTGTTTCATATTGAAGCTTCATGAAGCTTTGACCATATGACCATTTTGTCTCATGCTTAACCCTAACCATTCCACTCAACCATGATTGATTCTCTACACATAACCATGGTTTGAATATGATAAGTATTGATTTTCTTTTCCTTTTTTAATTAACACTTATCATATTCTTTCTTTCTTCTTCTTCTTCTTCACTTGAAGAAAGCTTGCTTCAACAATGGCAAATTGAGCAAATGAGTGAGAAATCCAAATCTAAAGTGAACCCACTTCCTATTTCTTCATCCTCTACCTCTTGCCAAGTAGTAGAGTGTGTTTTCTTCACAAGTTTCATGACTTGGTGAAGTGGGAGCTTGATCTTGCGATGCCTCGACGTAGATCATCTTCGGTATCGTCGTCGATGACCTAGCCCGTCCATTCTCCGATGAAGCCGACGCTAGAGCCCGGGGTTCGACTTGGACAGCGAGGAGACATCATCGCGGAGCTATGGAGGTGGAGGACCGGATCTACAAAGGTTGTATTTCCGTTCCTTTAGTTAAAGTAGCTAACTAGTTGCTTTGTCGCCTAAACTTCTAGCCAACGATCTTGTTAGGGTTTCTCGGCACCGTTAAAATTAGAAATTGGCATGGTTGATGCCTTGTGCGACCTCTTGAGTGTGCCTAGGAACCCTACAATGGTATCAGAGCCTAGCTAGAGCCTTAGGTGAAGTCTAAACGGAGTTTGAAGTCCGATCGAACCAAAACCCTAACCCGAAACATGCTCTCTGGACTTTTTCTAAAAACTGGGATTTTTCCACATTAAAAATGCTTAAAAAATTCAGCAGGGAATTATAAGAATTACGGTGCAAAATTTGACGCATGAACAGTACAAAGAGCGGCGGAACCGCGGCAGAAGCATGCCTTCTGCGGCGGTTCCGCGGCAGAAGCATGCCTTCATCATCCCCTGTTTGCACAGTAACTCCTATTTTATTATGCTGGATTTTCTGGGAATTTTTAATATTTATTCAAGAGTTGAATTTTCTGGGGTTGTTTTGGGATTCGGTGTTTCGATCGGAGTATCAGATTTTGTCTATGTGGCTTTCCGAATAAATTTTAAAATATGTTAAAAAGTTCGACCGGATATAAATACCCAATTTTTCCCCTATCGGGAAATTTCCAAGTGTTGGATTTTTCCGTAGTTTAAAGACGTTCTAAGTAGTGCAAGTAACTCGATGGACCCTCTAGAAGACAACAAACCTTAACTCGATTATGTGACCGTCTTGAACTGCCCTTTGAACCTTCGGGTTTGGGGCAGTACGGCGTGCCACATGTGAGGCGTTGGCTTGACCCTTCTACGGCTGGACCGTTGGTACTGAGGCACGAACTGAATATTTTTAGACTTGTTTCATGTGTTGATCTGTATCGGGAAAACTTGGGTGTTCGATTGTTCGATCGGAAAGTTTGACATTTTCTATTTATCCGGAATGGGATACAATAATTGGAATTCACAAGAAGTTATGAGATAACTGAATGAATGTTATAAACATAGCAGTTTAGTCTCACTTGATCGGTTGCCACGGAATTTTGATGGGATCAAAACTCCGTCGCAATCACGTAGTGTACGCGGATACTCGCCGGGTAAACTTAATAGACAGCCTCGTCCCATAGCCCCGACCAAGTGACTGTAGGAGAACCCCGTCGCCGAAAGCATCCGTTCGGGTGCTCGCGGTAGCGGTGTTCCGCCTTGGTGCACTTCGTCGACGGCGTCGGGGGTGCGGCCGCTTACTGAAGTTTGCGACGAGCATTCGATCAGGATGTTGGGAATCTTGTTGAATTGCCCGACTTGATATTGAAAAGAGTTTTCGATTTTGAGACTAAAATGCGGGGTTTATAATTGTTAGGCATGCGATGTCTAAGTAATTCATTTGGTCAGGCATGCGATGTCTGAGGTGGTTGCGGATTCCAACTGTTGTAGTTTTACACTTTCTTTTCTGTGACCGTAAGTGTAATATGTGATATCGCCGGTTTCGTTGCTATATGTCAACGAAAATTGGGATGCGCATATTTACTTACGTTGATGACATGTGATGTTATGTGTTGCTGGATATGTTATATTGGATCGTCGTGTTTGAATAGCCGGGGGTTTTTATGTGAGATGAGTGTTTTTCATTTTCATTCATGTAAAAACTTGTATGTAATATTCTTTTATTGGGGCACTTCCAGGTTGCGGAAGTTGTCACCCTTTGTATATTATTTACTTTTCCGCACTAGGATAGACCCAAGGAGGAGGGCACAAGTAACCGGGTTCTGGAGTCCAGTGGGAGACCAACTCGAGGGGTCGAGTCCGGGTCTCCTAACTCTAGAATTGGTAGGGTTGCTTGCCGCTCTCGTAGGGGTCTAGGGGTGTGGGTTTGGCTATTCGTCACGACCGTGGAATCCGTGTTTTATACTGGCTCGTATTGAAAACACGGACGTCCTAATATATCCAATATTTCATATGTTTCTTCTGCTGCGATATCTGTGATGTGATCATGTGATGTTCTGTGATAGATACTGCATATAGTATATATGTTATATTATATAGACGTTACTTATGTTTTACACCCGCGCTAGCCCTGCCCCGCTCTGCCGTTAGTTACCTAACCTAACGGTGCACGAGGGGACATCGAGGAGAATGCGGATGGCATAAGTGTACGTCGTATTTATCTGTGATGTTTAGGTACTTAAATGATGGGACTTCATTAATATGATTAATGAAATAAAAGAAACCTAAGATGTTGTAGAATCGAATTTCAAAATAAAACAGGTAGCTACAGTTCTTGCTTTGCACAGCGGTATATGTGATATATCCTGCACCTTATTCGATAATGAAAGGACCGAGATCCCTTCACCGGGAGTGACTCTTTTAGCAATAACTGGCAGATGCTACACCCCTCGGTTTGTCTTTTGATTGCTTTTAAGTGTTTTTGCTTTGCACAGTGATATATGTGATATATCCCGCACCTCATTCGACGAGGAAAGGACCGACGATCCCTTCACCGGGAGTGACTCCTTTAGCAAAACTAGAAAAGCCTAAAAAACACTCCATTTTAAAATCATTTGATTCTACAACGATATCAAGTTCATTACGCAATAGGTTTTCAGAAAAACCTGTCGTAGCCCTCCGTCATTTCAGATAAGTTGTATATAGTATTCGTGCTGCATTTGTTGGCTTTCGTCAAGGTGCAGTGTGCGGTAGCTATATGCTGATTATCTGCCAGCATACGATGCGATTGGATTAGGGTAGTCGTGCGACTTTGTTGGCTTTCGTCAAGGGTCGTGCGGGTGGGTTTAATTCAATCAAGAAATGTACGGGTTGAACTTGACTAGCGGGCTATGGTTTGTTGGCTTTCGTCAAGGTCATAGCACGTTAGGGGCAAAATATTATCGGGAATTTCAAGTGTTGAAATTTGCAATGAGATTGCATACCTTCTATGAGATAGTTGGATCCCGATACCCGCTGTGAGTAAGAGTTACTCCTGGGAGAGTTTTACACATTACAATTAGCCGATCAAGTAGGTGTCTAGAAAGGTGTCAACGGGGTTACGCCTCTGGGAAAACGAGGTTTACATTAATTAGGTTCGTGCGAAAGCACGGGGGACCTCCCTCAAAGTACCGACACTGGCCTGGCTGAAAGATTGGTGAACTTGTAGCGTGTAATTAATCCCGGCTAGTCTTTCCTTTTAGGGTTTGAAGGAAGATTTGATAACAAGCAGTGGAAGTCATCCTGATTAGATAAAATAATAACCAATCTATTCTTGCAAGAGCGCACGCTGAGTGTTTTCTTCTCTCTCTCTCCAGGTAGCGACCATATCACGCCTTAATCAAGATAATAATACGGAATATTGACCGAACCCGCTTGTTATACTGAGCTGGGGAACGTTGGTCCCGCTCCAACTTATAATTGTTATAAGACAGAGCAGGAAATTGGGGAATACCAGATTTCCCGTGCCGCCCAAACGAAGAGAGTGCATGCTGATGCATCATCTTCGGATGTGTTCATTACAGAACTGTTTCTCAGTATCCTCTACGTCCTGGGTATGTGATACCAGATCAGGATCCCAGATATGTAATCTGTTACATAGGGCTACAGAAAGGTAGAAAACTGAGAACGGGTGATAAGTTTCATGAGGCAGAAAACGGGGCAAGAGTTACAGCCAAGTCTGTTGGTCACTGTCACCCTGTATTACAAATACATTGATTCTGAACGAATGTTATTAGATACCGAACCTGATATACAAAATCATATCGGTCTCTTTATTAGTAAAGAAATGATAAAATTTTGTATTGTTGGATAATGTTTTGAACATTTCCTATATCAAAAGTTGATCAGTTCAGGCACGTTATCTAAAAGCATTTATGTTCTAAATCAAACTACAGTTCTTAATATATAGAACACACACAAGAGGAAAAGTTCAGAAATGAACGGATCCTTCTTGAGGTATTGTAGACTAGGCCATATCAATGCGACCCGACTAGCTGGAGTTACATATAGATGCATATTTAAATTAGTTTGAATTTACATCTTGTGAAACTCGCCAGTCATGTCACAAAGATAAGATGACCATAGCTCTGTTTATTGTAAACAGAGAAAGAGTTAGTGAACTCTTGGGACTGATACATGTTGATGTATGTAGGTCCCCTGTCTACACATGCCAGGACTGGTTCTTTATACTTCATTACGTTCTCTGATGATCTCTTTAGATTCAGACATATGTTCTTGTTGAAACACAAGTCCGAACCTTTTGAGATATTCACAGAATATAAGTTAGAAGTAGAGAACCAAAATATGGGTATAAGTATTATGTCCTTTGATGAGATCAAGGAGGAGAATACTTGAGCACGGAAATTCCTGGACTATTCTAAAGGAGAATGAGATTCTCTCTCAAAATTACTCCTCCGTATACACCATAGCACGATGGTATATCGGGGCGGAGCAGATACACCCTATTTGATATGGTGTGCTCTATGATGAGTACTACTGAGTTACCTGTTTCCTTTTGGGAGTTATGCACTTATGAAGTTGCATACCTATTGAATAGGGTTCAAATCAAATCAGTTGCCTACCACTTCATATGTGATATGGAAAGGGAAGAGCCCATGTCTTAAGATAGTTAAGATTTGGGGTTGTCCGGCCTATGTCTAAAAGCAAAATCCGGACAACCTCGAGGCAAGGTCTGTTATGTACAACTGGAAAGGTTCCAGCTATACAAATGACAGCAGATGACTTGGTAGAACCAAAGGATTCAGTAGATTCCAACGAACCTCAGCCTCTCCGCCGATCTAGTAGGGTTCCTCACCCACCTGAGAGATACTTCGGTTTCTCTATGACAGTGGGACCGAGGATTGCATCATGAGATGATGACCCAACTAGTTTCGAGCTGGCCATCAGGAGTGAGACTCTGTAAGAATGGCTGGATGCTTAGTTATCTGAGATGGAATCCATATACACCAACGAAGTATGGACTTTGGTTGCTATATCTGAAGGGTTAAATCCCCATCAGGAGCAAGTATATCTTGAGAAGATTACTTGGTGTACATGGAAAAGTTGAGACTTTCAAAGCTAGACTTGTTAAAGGTTTGCATCATTGACCATACATGGATTATAATGAAACCTTTTCTAAGGAGCTATGCTTAAGTCCATCCAGATCCTACTTGCCACGGCTACATACCATGACTACGATATCTGGCGGTTGGGTGCCATGACTGCTTTTCTAAATGATGTTTTAGAAGAGTGTGTCTATAAGTACACAGCCAGAGGTCCTCGTAGACAGTGGGAGCAGCGGAAACGTGTGCAAGATGTTTTATATGATAAAGCAGGCATCGCGGAGTTGGAACGTCGGTTTTGATGTAGTAGTCAAAGAGTTTGACTTCATCAAAATGGTAGATGAACCTTGTATAAACAAAAAGGTAGTAGGGAGTATGGTGGTGATCCTCGTAGAGTACGTGGATGACATACTCTTGATAAGAAAGGAGTTTCCTATGCTACGCTCGGTCAATCTCCGCTTATCACAATGATTCTCCATATAGGATCAATGTGATACCTCCTATATCCTGGTTTTTGGATCTATGAGATAGATCTAATTGGATGTTAGGATACTCACTAGTAGTAGTGAGATGGTATCAATCGATCCTGGGGAGAATCACTGGAAGTGTTCCAGAGTGAGAAAGACGACTGAATGTCAGTCGCAGGCATTGTCTTTACCCTCAGTAAAGGGACGGTATGTTGGAAGAGTTCCAAGCTAGATACCGTGACATACTAGACGATAAAGGCTGGATACATTGCTACTTAAGATGCTACCAAAGAGGATGTTTGGGTGTATATTAGTTCATGAGATGAACTACGTTCCTACCATTGTGAGACAATGGAGTTGTGGCTTATGCCAAGGAATGCCGGTCCCATCAGTGATCCAGACTTATTCTAAGGCAGTATCACCTGATCATGGAGATGATTGATCTCCAGGGTGATCGAGGCAAGGAGAGCAGACTTAGAGGATAACGCAGCGGATCCACTCATGAAGGCCTATTCCCAGAGAGAGACTTTTATGGGATGGTTGAGTATGAGATACTGTAACCACTGCTACAGATGGCCCTAGTGCAAGTGGGAGATTGTTAGTTATATGTATGCCCTAGAGGCCATTACTGTACATAGGATGTATATTGTAGTGGATGCTTGGACATATATAGGGAGGACTTTCTTGCTCGACATGATAGTATGCTATCTGGTTGATCTTTACCTTAACGTGTACACTGATTGTCTCTCTGTTACATGTTGGTAAAGCCCTTAGGATGTGTACTTGACTACCTGGACTATGATGCGGATCATACTAGTGGGGACATGGTAGTCCATAAGTACATCCTTCAAAGTCCCTAGTCGTGGGTATATCGAGACGGGGCATCGATATACCAGAGTAGACTAGCGTATACCTTCTCGACCCATACAGATGGGCGATGGATGATCCCATATCCATTGGTGTTTGACATCGGAGATGATATACGGGTGCTCAGTAGAGACTGGGTACACTGGACGGACTCGCCGAGAACTCCCAGATGGTATTATACCTCACGTCAGATGGCAGTTCTCTGGTGACACTGGTACAGAGTAGTCTGTTGACCCGAGATCGTCATAGAGTCTTGTGTTGTTCCCACTGTGCTTTGATTTCCATCTTACCACGTCCAAGAGGGCATGCAAAATGGTGGTTTTTGGGTACAGTCCCGAGTCACATGGAGGCAATGAGCGATAGGAGGGGATTCGTCTCTCCCGGTATAGGGGGTTGATGTTGCGCTGTGTTCGATTGGCTATAACAGAAAATCTCTGGCCAGGGTTGCTGAGATTTACTGGTAAATGTTACCAGTAGTTTCTCGAATTGTTATAGACCTCATATCGACACGACTTATCGAGCTATTGGGGTCTGACGTTTACCACCCCTAGGCGAGATATGCGACATATCAGACGATCAGACCGGACTGTACGGTAGTGTTACTGGTTGGATTCACCGGAGTGTGAGCGGGCTTGCTCGTCGATCTTCTGATCGCTCAATACCCGGGTGGCCGTTACGTTTAGCAGACCGCTTGCGGCTTGTGGGTGTTTGATATGATCATCACCTGCTGCCGGCGTATTGACGAGTCTTTAGAGTCCTACACAGAGGTTTCCTGGCTCAAGCGAAACGAAATAGGAGCGCATATGAGATATGTGCGGGACCGAGAATAATGCGTGTATGTGATACCGTATTCTATTCTCGTGATGAATGTATCGATTGGTTGTATGCGATATAACCTAGTTATCGAATCGAAGATTGATTCGATAAGCCGATGCATAGGATACTAGTCAGTTATATGCGATATGACCGGATCGTTAAATCAAGTGTTGATTTAATGATTTAATGTATAATTATATATTTGATATATTACTTTGCATTAACTAGTAATGGTTCACTTTAAATGGATTTTCTCACTTGGATTGTGAACATTGTATATGTGATATACTTTTTTACACTAGTTTGTATCATGTTTGATGATGCATGCTCATTAGGGTTTGTGTAAAGTTTAAACCATGGTTGTGTAATGATTAGGGTTTTCATTTTCTTATTCATTTATTTATTCTTTATTCTTTTTGGAAAATGAAAAGCATAAAGAGAAAATGGTTGCTAATTTTGTTTCATATTGAAGCTTCATGAAGCTTTGACCATATGACCATTTTGTCTCATGCTTAACCCTAACCATTCCACTCAACCATGATTGATTCTCTACACATAACCATGGTTTGAATATGATAAGTATTGATTTTCTTTTCCTTTTTTAATTAACACTTATCATATTCTTTCTTTCTTCTTCTTCTTCTTCACTTGAAGAAAGCTTGCTTCAACAATGGCAACTTGAGCAAATGAGTGAGAAATCCAAATCTAAAGTGAACCCACTTCCTATTTCTTCATCCTCTACCTCTTGCCAAGTAGTAGAGTGTGTTTTCTTCATAAGTTTCATGACTTGGTGAAGTGGGAGCTTGATCTTGCGATACCTCGACGTAGATCATCTTCGGCATCGTCGTCGATGACCTAGCCCGTCCATTCTCCGATGAAGCCGACGCTAGAGCCCGGGGTTCGACTTGGACAGCGAGGAGACATCATCGCGGAGCTATGGAGGTGGAGGACCGGATCTACAAAGGTTGTATTTCCGTTCCTTTAGTTAAAGTAGTTAACTAGTTGCTTTGTTGCCTAAACTTCTAGCCAACGATCTTGTTAGGGTTTCTCGGCACCGTTAAAATTAGAAATTGGCATGGTTGATGCCTTGTGTGACCTCTTGAGTGTGCCTAGGAACCCTACAGTACCTTCAGTGTGGGAGGGAAAGACTAGAACCTGTAAGGTAATCCCATAAGGGACAATGATGAGATGAAACAAAAACATTGGTTCTTCCTAACTAAGCTATGCTTTGGTAGCCTATCCCAAAAGGACTCATGTCGTGGATTAACAATATATTACAGAAATAGGTCATCGTTCGAGACGGACAGGGAGTTATACCTTAACTAGCTTATCCGTCTTGTCTTAGCTTAGAAGTCTTTTATACGAACTCTTCTCTTCTATCCACTAGGTCTTGAGCAAGTAGGTGGAAACTCACCCTCTATAAAAAAGAAAGGATAGGAACACATGTGTCCCGGCAAAATCAAAAAAAGACACTACAAGAAAATAAAGCTTATTTCGTCGGTTACGTTATTCCGCCGGCAAAAATCCAACGAAATAAAGTGAATAACCGACGAAATAAGACCAAAAATAAAAAATGGGGGCCCGGTTGATTTCATATTATGTATTGGTTTATTCTGTCAGCTTTTAGCCGACGAAATACATCTTTACATTAAAAGAGGCTCGAATTCATCAGAGCCCCCAAATTATCCCCCCCCAAACCCTAAACCTACAACCCAACCCCTTCCTCCCTCCGTTCTTCTTCCTCGGTGACGACGACCGGTGACCGCGGCAGAGCACTGCCGCCGCCGCCGTAGGTATGTCTCTCACTCACTCTCTCTCTCGACAGGAAGCAGCGCCACTGGATGCCACTGCCGGACGCCACCGCCACCCCTCCGCCGAAGGTCTCTCTCTCGTGCGACAACAGCCACAGCCGCCGGCGAAGTGCCACCGTCTACGTCGCGGCCGAGCCACGTCCTTGCCGCTGGTAACATTTAATTTTTATTTATTTTTTTTATTTATTTCATTGATTTTTCTTGCTATAATTAAACTCTAAAAAAATAGCCCAAAAAATTTCACTAGTTCTTGACTAGTGTTTAACCTAGATAGCAATGGGATCATCAGAGTTGCATAATGTGTATGTTAGATCCGTTAAGGATTCAACAAGAATTGCATCAAATTGGGGGAAATGAAGGATAATTTCATTGAGGTTTTCTTGATTGATTAGTTTATTTAGCATCATCGTAATTCATTTCGATCACCATACATCATCGGAATTCGAACATCCACTTTAAATTTGTTTAGATTCATGTTGAACTTACATTTGGAATATAACAAAGCCAATCTGCATATTTTGGACCGCATTAAGGAAATGAGGTTTTACCCTAATTCTAGGAACTTAACGAAATTCACCATATAAATAGTACAAAAAATTTATATTAAGTGTACGAAACTCGATGACAACATGAAATTTACTTATTGTCATCGAGGATCTCACATTCAAAAATCGAAATACATTTTAGACCCAATCTATCAGTTATATATGAAACGATATCCATCGTGACAGAAAACTACGTGATGGTTGTTAAAATTAAGCGTTTAATCGTTTTTTTTTTGTAATCGTCATGTAGTTTATGTGACGAGAAACTGATCGTAGTATAACCGATGGATTTGTCCAGTGTGGACAAATTAAGAATTTATAATGCAAACACACCCTGCATTTGTGTCTTTCATTCATTTTGAGATTAGTTTCATCGGCACCTTTTCGCTAGTTCTCCGTATACAAATATAAAGAGGATGATCATTTCAGTGTTGATATTCAGTATTGAAATGATTGTCATCCCTTTTATTGCAGTGTACTCATAGAACAACGAGGAGTTGCTACCGAAATTTTCTCGAAACAAATGAAAGCACAAACACAGGGGTGTATGCGTTATAAATTCTTAATGGGGTAGAAGCCTTACCCCCGATAGCCGATGTGGTGTATTGATGAATCAAACAGAAACGTTAAAGATTAACTACAAGTCATAAAATAAATGTCCAAATGATATGCTAATTACGGAATACATGATGTCATAAATCGGAGAGTAATGGACATGAGCTGGATGAAAGTGTCTAAATTTAGCGATGAATACAAGGCCAGCGTCAAAGAGTTTATGGAATTGCATTAAGAGACTGATCCCCTGAAGAATTGATTTTGTGTCCTTATAAACAGTGTTGTAATGGCTATGACCTCCGTCAAGATATAGTATTCGATCATCTACTGAAGAACAAGATTTCACCTGGGTATACAAAATGGAAGTACCATGGAGAAGCGGCCCCGATAGTCGATATGTCTACGAGTCGTTAGATTAGACCAATTGATCCTCATCGTACGAATTTTAGAGACACGGGGTTGAATAATATGTTGGACGAGGTCCAAACCGGCATGCATCCTGATCCTGATATTGTTCCCGAACCTAATGTCAGAGACAAACACATCCGCAGTCTCCCTGATGCAGAATCGGCAAAACATATGAAGTATTTGGATGATGTGAATGTACCCCTTCTCGAAGGCGCAAACATCTCTAAGTTGGGATGGATTGTCAAATTGTTTCATCTCAAATGTCAAAATAATTGGACTAACAAGTTTTTTTATCAGTTTCTTGAGGTGCAAAGGGAGACTTACCCTAAAATGATATTGCCGGAAAATTTCACAGAGACGAAGAAGATATTGAAGGATATGGGTTTCAGTTATGAGTAAGTGGACTCGTGTCCGAACGATTGCATGTTATACTGGACAGAGGACGATAAAAAGTTAGATAATTGTAAAACTTGCAACTTATCTTGGTGGATCGTCTCTAGAAGATATAGTGGTGAAGATGAATCTACACTCGATGCTTCTAGGCGGCTTCCGGCAAAAAAAATTGCGATATTTTTCAATCAGTCAAAGACTTTGGCGATTATTTCTGTCATCCAAAACTGCTGAAAGTATGTCATGGCATGCAAATGGTCACACTAAAGACGGAGTCCCGCGACATCTAGCCCGCGTCGTCTTCTGGTTCACAAAGGAGTTTGAGCAGAGCAGAAGCCCTTGCCGATATCCATTCGAGAAATCTCCTGATCCAACGGCTCATGCTTTAAGGAAGGGAAATACTGAAAGTAAGTTTAATTTATAATTTATGTATCAATAGAAATTTCAGAACTAGGTTGCACGGACACGTCTTCTTGGTTGCTGTATCCATGTCGGACATGTGTCGGACATGGATTCTTGGTCGTGAATTGAATGCACGGACATGTCTTCTTGGTTTTCGTATCCGTTTCGGACTTGTGTTCGTGTCCGACATTCGCACGATATATGTCCAACACTTGCACGATACGTGTCCGACACAGAAATATGTAAGGTTTTTCCTAAATATGTTAGGAAAATACATATACGTTTTCCCGTATCTTATAAATTGGGACTTTGCAGTATAGCCGTGTCGCATCATATCGTGTCCCGTGTCTGTTTCCGTGCGTCCTTGATCATGAATATCATATCTAATATTTGTTTCAATACAACTTTCATATAGTTTATTATCGTGAATATCATATCTAATATTTGTTTCAATACAACTTTCATATAGTTTATTATCGTGAATATCATATCTAATATTTTGCCTGTTGATAACACTGTAGGAGCTGCTCGATTTCACTCACCATCCTTCAGCCCCTAACGGCAGCACCCTCCAGCAGGTTGATTACGCGTCGTCTCGATCGTCAATTTTTGCAAAGTCCGAATGTAATTGAATTGTTTTGTAAATGAATGGAATAAAATGGATTTGATATTTTGGTGAAATATTTTGGTTTTGTTGCGATTTGGATGGAATTTGTCATGAATTGAATTCAGATTTGATGAATATATTTGTTGTATCATTATAATTGATGTATGTATATTAGTTTATGGTTTGCAGCCGGTTTTTTTTAATATCATATATTTATTTCGTCGGTTAAAACCCGACGAAATAAGGGAAAATTCCGACGAAAAAAGTGTAATTCCTGAAGGGTTTTTTCATAAAATGACCCAGGTTTTTAAGGTTTATTCCGTCGAACCAACTCCGACGAAAAAATGTTACCGACGAAACAAGTTATATAACCGACGAAATAAACCTTTTACGTCGCATGTTTTTTCATCGGGGAGAGACCGATGGAAAATGTTTATTTCGTCGGTTTTCTAGTTTTTCCATCAGCTAGCACCCGACGAAATAAACCAATACTTCCTGTAGTGAGAGAAAATTTCTTACTCTACTCTTTGTTCGTTAGTTGGTCTACTCACATATGTTGTTGTTCACACGGCCCATTCTTCTGCTCGTTTATTTATAGGCAGGTACTTTTAATCCGTGTTTGTTACATATTTACAGGTTACAAGTTCTCAGTCCAAAATAACGCAAATCATGCAAAATCACTACAGTTATACCAAAATCCAGAACATCTGCCAAAAACAGATAAAATCCGGGTTCCAGTCATCTACACCGGTCCAGTGCCGCTTACCAGTTCAAGAGACAAGACGTAGAACAGTAGTCATTCATTTCTTGGTCAAACAAAGAGCATGAGAGGGGCAGCACAAAGGTCAAGATATGCGCGGAGCTCGAGAGAGATAAAGGTCAAAAGGATTAAAAGTGTAGCCATTTTGGACTGTTGCAAATCTGAAGATATTTTGAAGCCATTTTACAATTTTGGACCTGTCAAACATAAGAGCATAGAAACACAAGGAAGTCCAGAAAAAACGACACACCAGCCCCTTTACATCACCGCGGAACCGCGGCCAATAGGCCCTTTGGACGGCGTTTCCGCGGCCGTTTCTTTTCGTCTCCAGATGATATTTTGGAGGTAGTTTGGTAATTATGTAAGGGCTCAGAATATGACCCTAGGGTTTCAGTTCTCTGCCTATAAATAGTCCAGTTTTGAGCCAAGTAGGAATGCTTTTTTCTTCACTGGATTTAGTGTAGTTTAGTTGTAGTTCTTCTTCTTCATCTATTCTCCATAAAATTGTCGTGAGAGCTCTTGAGTGGAAGATTAATGAAGATGAGAGTTTTTTCATAACTTGTATTTTTTTTCCTTGTCTTGTAATTTTAATTCCAAGTGAATTTTTTTTATTGTTGTTAAGTAGTTATTGTTATTTCTTATTTTATTTTCTTTCTTTTCTAAACCGTATTTTCAAGCCATGATACTCTATGGAGTACTTTGCTTAGGTGATGGCCCAAGTAGTTAGCTTGCTACCATTTGTAAAACCGTATTTTTTCCATTCTTTCTTTTCTTATTTCTTGTTTTGTTTTTCATTTAAATGTGTGAATAATTCCACACTTGTTAGGGCTAAGGAAGGTAAGTATGAGGGACGGAAAAATCCATTGTGCTTCTCTTCGCCAAACATCTTAAAACGAACCTAAACCAAACAAACACAACCCCCCTCATTTAGGCGCACTATACGTGACATATATCCGCGACCTATGTCAAGAAGTCCTTTGGGCATACTATAACGTAGCATGTAGTTGTGACTTAATTGGATACATGGTTCCGGGTGTTTGGCCTAAGGTTGGAAATAAGCGTACTTAGCGGAAGGATAAGGGGCACTGGGAATGGATTTAGCGTTGGAAAACTTGCTTAAACTCGTAAATCTCATTCCTATTTTCTCTTAATCCCCGCTACTTTCGATTATCCCAACATCATTTCAAGAATGGAAAAAGACAAGCACAAGACTAATCCTAACTCTGCTAACCAATATTAACCCTAACAAGTTTACTTGAATATAAAATACGAACATTTAGGATAGATTTGAATATACACATATATATTCTTTAATCGACTCGTCTAAGACAAGAACGGACATACAACCATCTCCCTACGGACGATTCGTGCTCAACCGGTTAGCTGCAAAGCGACACCGTCTTGATTGCGGTAAGTAGGACTTATAGAACGCTTAGCATAGCATAAAAACTCTTCCAATCAAATGGCGCGGTAAGTAGGACTTATAGAACGCTTAGCATAGCATAAAAACTCTTCCAATCAAATGGCGCCGTTGCCGAGGAGACGGTAACGTATTTCTTTCTTTTTATTCGGGTTAATATTTTTTTTGTATATATATAAAAATAAAAAATATATATATAATAAAAACCATTTTGTTATTTTAAATTTTTTGTACAAGTGTGCAGGCAAATCTGGAGCAAGTACAGTGATTAAATCAAGAAACAAAGGCTTTAATACTGAAGAACATAACATGGAGAGTGTACAGAACAAGTTTGGAGCTCCAACTCGTCAAACCCACTGCGGAACCGCGGCCAGTAGGTGCTAAAAGTGGCGGAACCGCGACCAAACTTAGTATTCTTGCCTCCGAATTTTTTCCGGCTTCTTCTCTGCTCCACATTTCTCCTCTGAACTCTACTGAATTGTATTTTCTGCAGGTTTCTTTGCACAAATTGCGCCGCCGCCAAATAATTTTTTTTTGGTTTTAGATTTTGTTTGTTTATCGCTTTGCATATAATAATACAGACATTAAGGGACTTGAGCACCAATTAAGATTGGGTCGGGATTTCATCACCCTTTCTAAGACCCCACAGATCACAAAAAGCATACGCATTACCTTGAGTTAATAAAAAATATCCAGACCAAACCTTTAAGGACTCGTCGCCTCATTTAGGACAAGTGAAGGTTGCGGGGAATCGGTCGTTTATCTAAACTTGATTTTGTGGTGCCTAGGATAGACAAGTGAGGAGGTAATTTTAAAAGGCCCGTCTCATGGTGATTCGTGAGCGGAACCCTCCTTACCTCACTTGTGCTTACTTGGCCACAATTGGCAGTGAAGAAGCGATTCGAGGGTTATCTTGCAACTTGTCACTTGGAAGTCTAGGAGCGGTCTAGTTACATTTTGAAGACTCTAGCTCTAGATGTTGTCTATGCATATTGTGATTGTACTTATGTAAAGTTTAGTCCCATAATTCCGTATTTTTTCTAAAACCAAACAAACAATTTCAAAAAAACTCCAAAAACAGAAAAATTCAAAAAAAATCTAAAATTTATAAAAAAATCACCCACCTTCCACCCTCCCTGCCTTTCACTCTTTTCATAACATGGGTTTCCCAAAACGACCAACTCTTGCTGAACTTTGGTAACCACAACCAGACATTACTTCTTATGGTTCTTGCTTTGGTCGAACTTCGAACGATCCGTCCATGTCCAAAATTTCTTTGAAAGATCGAATAGACGCGTCTAGAACCAACAATTGGACATCGCACTCCATTTTGTATCAACCGTATCAAACTTTCACACCTTCTCATGTTGATACCCCTTTTGAGAGTCAGGTTGCGAATCCGAAACCCATGTCCATTGCTGACAGAATTGAACAATCTCGTAGCCGATTTTTCACTCCTTTCACCACTTCAAATTCATTAGGACAACAATTCCAATCACCTTCTTATCATAATGTTGATCCTAATCCTATCTCTTTTTCACATCCATTCGATTCCTATCAATCCTACCCGACTTTTACACCTTCTCTAGATAATTCTTCTGAACAGCCATTTGGGAGTTTCACGTATCCATACGAATTTGAATTTTTTACTGAAACCCCTTCACAACCCATGTTTAGGCTTGAATAGTCATTAGAAGAATTTCGGGTAGCGTTGTGCCAACAAATGGTGGATTTGAATGTGTCCATGGCCGTCCTCATACAACCTAACGAACCAGCAGTTGGTTTCCAACTAGCTCAAAATTTTCCAATGTATAATGAGGCAATAGGACAATTTGAGAATTTGAGTCGTGAGAGTGAGCAGTACACCCTTCCAAATCAAACCTATCCATTTCAAATTAAATTCCACAACTCCAGTTTCGAAAGCTTATCGAGTGTCCCAAATGAATCACCAATTGATGATAGAATGTTTGATGAGTTGTGCGACTACGTAGTGTTTGAGTTACCCGATTGTGAAGGGTTCATTTCAAGTGAAACCACACCCAATCCCTTTGATCTCTACACCTCCACTCTAGAACCACAATTGATTGAAATCCACGCTTTTGATGAGGTGTCTGAGAAATTTTACTTTCACTTGATTGAGGATATCGACGCTGGGAATAATTTGGATGATGAACCCACAATTTTGGATGAGTTTTTTTCATCAATTCATCATGTCCTTTCACTTCCGTGTAGGTATCATCCCGAACCATTAACTGTTTTTCTCGAACCCCATATGCGTCTGGAAATTGATGATGAATGCATGAATGAGCTGACTTTTGAGGAGAATTTTGAGGATATCATTGAGGATGAACCAGTTTTACTAGATGAGTCGGATTTTCCAATTCATCATGTCCCTTTTATTGACTGTGCACACCCTCCTGAACGTTTAACTGATACCATTCCTCAATCACTTCCCTCCATCCTTTCCATCGTTCCCACTTTGCAAGACACCGTATCACCTTCATTTCCTATGTCTGGTTCACCAAGTTCGGTTGGCCCATATTTTCTAGCGAATCTTGAGAGATTTAACTCCATTTCTCAACGTGTTGATAGATTAGTACAATCTATTTTTACACTTCGATCATTACAGATTGTAGTGATTTATTCACTCCATTTCCACCCTCAAGTTCGTATTCCATTTATTTTTCCCCTCCGCCATTCATCTCCTCTACCGAGAACGTATCCCGCTTCCTTCCATACACGGTCTCGCGTATTCTTCATCTCTTTTCTCTATACGTTCTTTCACCAACCCGGGCATTATCACGATAAAATGTTTGAATGGTTGGTGTTAACTTTTGGCCTGTGTAAGACCTTGTATAGATTGAAACTGTTCTCTCCCCCTAACTTTGAACTTTAACGCTTAAACAGTGGAAACACTGTTTCACTTAAATTTGGGAGGACCTTTTTTGTGTACATATATTTTTTGTTTGCCTTTTATTTTATATAAAAAAATAAAAAAAAATAAAAATAAAAACAGGAGAGCACCGACAGATTTTGACCCATCAACAATTTTGAACCTCTTGATAGGATGATGTTAAATTTAAGTTTGGGGGTGTGCTTGGTAAGCTTTTTACATTTGCATTCATGTGTATATTTTGCATTTGCATACTTATTTTTAGAAACCCACAAAAAATCGAAAATTTTTACAAAAATATAAAAACTTTATCGTCAAGTTAGCTAGTAGGATAACTTAGATTTTTATTCCGAAAATTTAGTTTGATACGTTAGAAATAACTAAATTTTAGACTTAGGAAGTGAAAACCTTAAAAATAACCCTTCTTCTGTTTAACCTTGGCAAATATAAGTCTTTGCAGGTTTTTTTAGAAGTAGGTAATTTTGAGTTCAGTTCTTGAGTTAAGTCGAGATGAAGGGAAAGTATTGAAAGCTTTATTGAAGGATAAGTCTAAAAAATAGTTCACATTCTTGAGTCCAAATTCAGAAAGTATATACCCTACAAATCGCACTTACACGCACCTTGAAACTTGGGATAGTAGAGAATACCTACAAATACTCTTGCCTGAAAACCTAGTATGAAAGAAAAAACGGTATTTAAAGATAACTACCAAAAGAGTATCATTGAAAAATATTTCCGGTCTTGAAAAGAAAAAGAAAAAAAGAGAAAAAAATAATTACAAGACCTGAAAACTGCTATTTACGCTTTAAGATCACACATTCAGTTTTCGGCTGATTAGTGCCTTAAAAAGCAGTAATAGTCGCATGAAAGATGTGTGAGCAAATCCGTCCATCATTAATGAAAAGAAGTAGTATTAGGTATTAGGGCAAGAGTACTATAGCTTGAATTGAATTCTTAAGTGTAGGGGTGAAAATTTACACACTCGTAGGGGTATACGATTGATGTTTGGAGGAAAGATAGAGATAAACAATAAGACTTATGTTTTCCGTTAAGATGATAAAAATTCCGGATTGGAGACTGCGCTTTAGAAGGAAAACTCAAGAGAAACCGAGATATTTCTAAACTATCAAAACGTATAGGATCTTAGGTTGAATAAATAGGAGGTGTAAAACATTAGGGATGGATATTTCTAATATAGGATGATAGAATTTCTAACTTTGATACTAAACCGTAGGAGTAGAATCAAGGTTATCTTATGAAACTAGCTTGACAGGATTTTGTGGGTAGTGTCCGCTGAAAACCCTCAGAAGACAACACTCCTCCTACTAGGGACATCTAGAGATTTAACGGCTTGTTGCACATGCTAAGTGAAACCGTGATGCCTACGAAAGTGAGCTTAGGACTTTTTGAGAATAATTGGTTTTGCTCGGGACGAGCAAAAGATAAGTTTGGGGGTATTTGTTCACATCAGAATATTGTATTTAATACCGCTCATTCTTCTACTCGTTTGTTTATAGGCATGTGTTTTTAATCCGTGTTTGCTATATATTTACAGGTTACAGGTTCCCATTCCAAAATAACGTAAATCATGCAAAATCTCCACAGTTATACCAAAATCTAGAACATCTGCCAAAAACAGATAAGATCCGGGTTTCGGTCATCTACACCCGTCCATTGCCGCTTACCAGTTCAAGAGACAAGACAAAAAACAATGGTCATTTGTGTCTTGGTCAAGCACAAAGCACGAGAGGGTCAGCACAAAGATCAAGAGATGCACGGAGCTCGAGAGAGATAAAGGTCAAAAGGATTAAAAGTGTAGCCATTTTGGACTGTTGCAAATCTGAAGATATTTTGGAGTCATTTTACAATTTTGGACCTGTCAAACATAAGAGCATAGCAACACAAGGAAGCCCATAAAAAACAACACACCAACCCCTCTACATCACCATGGAACCGCAGCCAATAGGCCCTTTGGGCAGTGGTTCCACGGCCGTGTCTTGTCGTCTTCAGATGATATTTTGGAGGTAGTTTGGTAATTATGTAAGGGCTCAGAATATGACCCTAGGGTTTCAGTTCTCTGCCTATAAATAGTCCAGTTTTGAGCCAAGTAGGAATGTCTTTTTCTTCACTAGATTTAGTGTAGTTTAGTTGTAGTTCTTCTTCTTCTTCATCTATTCTCCATTAAATTGTAGTGAGAGCTCTTGAGTGGAAGATTAATGAAGATGAGGGTTTTTTCTTAACTTGTATTTTTATTTCTTTGTCTTGTAATTTTAATTCCTAGTGTAATTTTATTTATTGTTGTTAAGTAGTTATTATTTCTTATTTTATTTTCCTTCTTTTCTAAACCCTATTTTCAAGCCATGATACTCTATGAAGTCCTGATTGATACGCTTTTGGTGTGTCGTATTTTAAAGTTCTAAAGTTAACCGCAATTAGGACGGCGTCACGTGTAGCTAGCCGCGATGAGTACAGGTCGTCCGTAGGGAGACGGTGCGTTTCACGTTTTTGTTATCACGAGTTAATGCGAGGGTCGGAATGGTTCGTTTATAATCTAAGTGTATATATGCAAAGTATAAGTTGTTAGGATTAGATAGGTTAGTGTAAGTTAGTGAAATCCGTACTCAATCTTTTATGACGAACTTAACCATTGAAGGTAGAGCAATCGGCAACAACGTGGATTAGGGTACTTAAGCACGATATTAGTGAAATCCGGCTTATTGACCCTTATCCGTCCGTTATTGTCTCTTGGCATTCGCCTCCTGCCAAACCGAATGCAACCGGTCGCGGTTAGGGATCACCGATTCCTTGGTAGGGTAGGGTGCCTAACGGAGCGCTTGCGTAAGGTTTCGGCGGAGTTCAATTGAAAATATCGGGCAAAGGAAATGAGAAACGAAAACCTTAACTTACAACACTATTCTTTTTCTTAACAACATCCATATTCACAAACCATCAAAACCATAAAAAAAAAAAAGAGCAAATGAAAAGATAAAAGAAAAGAAAAGAGAAACAAGCAAGTAAGTAAATGGCATGGAATTAAAAGGGCAAGTAAGTAAATGGCAAGAATGAAAATGCAAGTAAGTAAAAGAGATAGAAACTACTAAGAACCCAAAGTGCAAAATGAAAGCTTTATTATATCCAAGTGATACAAACCTTGAGTTCAATAACCAAAACTTAAACTTGCAACCTCAATGAAGAGGTTGCAAGATCAAGAGAAGGTAAAGAGCTCAAAGGAAACTAAGCTATGTACAAGAACAAAAAAAAATAAAAAGAGTATGAAGTATTGGACAAAAAGTATACAAAGTATGACTCCCTTCCCTTGCTCACTGATATGCCTTTTATAGGCACAAAATAAGAGTAAACAAGTAATAAAAATGAGTTGATATGACAGCAAGGGAGAGCCAACAGAAAAATGGGGCTAATTGGGCTAAGGGGGACCGGTGGGGCCGGTTTTAATGAACATGTCGCCGGGCTTGGTCCGAGCAAGTGGGCTTGTGTTGGTGTGGTGGTCTTATGTTCTCTCGACAACTCCACCGGTATTATTTGATTTCTTTATAGAAGCCTAGGTTGTACTCAGTAGATTGGAGGGAAACTTGATGCTTTTTAAATCACATCAAAACTTTTAGCATTTATCACACATCACTTCTCATATGCCCACTTGCACCAAGGCAGCCCCCTCCCTAGGTCCAAGCCATCAAAGAGCTGGTGCACACATGCTATGTGTTGGACCAAAATGTGTGTACACTTATTTATTTGCAAAAACTCTTTGAATATTGATTGGTTTGCAGTTCCGGTTGCAGTGTCAGCTCACAAACGTTATATCCGTGATTTTGAGTGTGTTTCCAGTATTGTGTCACGGATACCTGTAATCTGTATTTACTGAGCAGACACTGGTTAATAGTATCGATATATAACAAAACAGATAATGAATGAGTAGTATTGAAATGCGGTTTTCTGTGATAAACAAATACCTCCAAATTTATCTTTTGCTCGTCCCGAGCAAAACAAAAAATCCTAACCTCACTGTCGCAGGGAACACGATTGTACTGATCGTGTAACAAGCCGTTAAATCTCTAGGTGTCCCAGTAGGTGGAGTGTTATCTCCTGAGGGTTTTCAGCGGATTACACCCTCAAAATCTCGTCAAGCTAGTTTCACAAGTTAACATCGATTCTACTCCTATAATTTAGTATCTAGGTTAGAAATTCTATCATCCTAAGTTAGAAATATCCAACCCTTATGTTTCACACCTCCTACTTATTCAACCCCAGATCTTATACGTTTTATAGTTTAGAAAGATCTCGGTTTCTCTTGAGTTTTCCTTCTAAAGTGCGGTCTCCAATCAGGGATTTTTATCATATTTACGGAAAACATAAGTCTTATTCTTTATTCCTATCTTTCCTCCAAATATCGATTGTATAACCCTACGTGTGTGTATAATTTCACCCCTACACTCAAGAATTCAATTCAAGTTATAGTACTCTTGCCCTAACACCTAATACTATTTCTTTTCGTTAATGATGGACGGTTTTGCTCACACACCTTTCATGCGACTATTAATGCTTCTTGAGGCACTAACAGTCGATTACTGAATGTGTGAGATTAAAGCGTAAATAGCAGTTTCCAGGTCTTGACTTTATTTTTTTCCTTTTTTCCTTTTTTTTCTTTTTCAAGACCGGATTTATTTTTCAAAGATACTCTTTTGGTGGTTAGCTTTAAATACCGTTTTTTCTTTCATACTAGGTTTTCAGGCAAGAGTATTTCTAGGTATCCTCTACTATCCCAAGTTTCAAGATGCGTGTATGTGCAGTTTGTAGGATATATGCTTTTTAAATTTGGACTCAAGAATAGAAACTATTTTTCAGACTTATCCTTCAGTAAACCTTTCAATACTTTCCCTTCATCTCGACTTAACTCAAGAACCGAACTCAAGATTACCTACTTCTATAAAAAAATCTGCAAGGACGTATAATTACCAAGGTTAAACAGAATGAGGGTTATTTTTAGGGTTTTCAATTTCTAAGCCTGGGATTTAATTATTTCTATCGCATCAACTAAACTTTCGGAATAAAAATCAAAGTTACCCTATTAGCTAACTTGATGACAAAGTTTTTGTATTTTTGTAAAAGATTTCGATTTTTATGGGTTTTTAAATAATTATGAAAATGCAAAATATACACATGAATGCGAAGATAGAAAGCTTACCGAGCACACCCCCAAACTTAAACTTGACAATGCCCTCACTGTCAGGTTATACCAAGAGTGTCAAAATTGTCGGCGCTCCCCTGTTTTTTTCATACAAAACAGAAAGCAAACCAAAAATATATATACACAAAAGGGTCCCCCTAAACTTATCTAAAACAGTGTGTCCACTATTTAAGCGGTGAAGTTCAGGATTTAGGGGGGAGAACAGTATCAATCTATACAAGGTCTTACACAGGCCAAAAGTTAGCACCAACCATTCAAAAATTTTATCGGGATAAGGCCCAGGCTGGTGAAAGAATGCAGAGTGGAAAGAAATGGAGAATACGCGTGACCGTATGGGGATAGAAGTGGTATACGGTACCAGTATATGAAGAGAAGAATGGCGGAAGAGAAAAAGAAATGAAGTATGAACTTGAGGGTGAAAATGGAGTGAATAAATTAGTACAATTTGTAATGACCGATGTGTAAAAAGCGATTGTACTAATCTATTAACCCGTCAAGAAATGGGTTCAAAGCTCTCAAGATTCATGAGAAAACATGGGTAGACCGAACTTGGTAAACCAGACACTGGAAATGAAAGTGATACGGTATCTTGTAAGGTCGGAATGATGGAAAGGATAGAGGGGAGTGATCGAGGAATGGGATCGGTTAAACATTCAGGAGGGTGTACACAGTCAATGAAAGGGACATGATGAATTGGAAAATCTGACTCATCAAGTAAAACTGGTTCATCCTCAAAAAATTTCTCAATATTCTCCTCAAAAATTAACTTATCCATGCATTTATCATCAATATCAAGACGCATATGGAGTTCAGGAAAAACAGTTAATGACTCGGGATGATGTCCACATGGAAGTGAAAGGACATGATGAATTGGTGAGAAAAACTCATCCAAAGCTGTGGGTTCATCATCCAAAATATTTCCAGCGTCGATATCCTCAATCAAGTGAAAATCAAATTTCTCAGACACCCCATCAAAAGCATGGATTTCAATTAATTATGGTTCTAGGATGGAGGTATAGAGGTCAAATGGATTGGGTGTGGTTTCACTTAACAGGGTCCCTTCACAATCTGGTAAATCAAACACTACAAAACCGCATAACTCATCAAACGTTCTATCTTCAATCGGTGAATCATTTGGAACACTCGATAGACTTTAAAAACCGGAGTTGTGACATTCAATTTGCAATGGGTAGGTTTGATTTTGAAGGGTGTACTGCTCACTCTCACCACTCAAATTCTCAATCTGTCCTATCGTCTCATCATACATTGGAAAATTTAGAGCTAGTTGGAAACTAGCTACCGGGTCACTAGCTTGTATGAGGGCGGCCATGGACGCATTCAAATCCATCATCTTTTGGCATGCCGCTATCCGAAAATCTTCCAATGACTGTTCCAGACTAGACATGGGTTGTGAAGGGGTTTCGGTAAAAGATTCAAACTCGTTTGGATACTGAAAACTCCCAAAAGGCTGTTCATAAGCAATATCTAGGGAAGGTGTAAAAGTCAGGTAGAATTGATAGGAATCGAATGGTTGGACAGGGTTAAGATCAACGTTATTTTAAGAAAGTGAATGGAATTGTTGATTAAAAGAATTGGAAGTGGTAAAAGGAGTGAAAGATCGGCTACGGGGTTGTTCAATACGTTCAGCAATAGACACAGGTCTTCGAGTTACAACAGAACTCTTAAAAGGGGTATCAACGTAAGAAGGTGGTGGAGGTTGAAACGATTGATACAAAGTAGATTGCGGAGTCCAATTGATTGTCCTAGACGCGTCTATCCGATCTTTCAAAGAAATTTTGGGCATGGAGGGATCGTTCGATGTTCGACCGAAGCAAGAACCGTAAGAAGTAATATCTGGTTGTGGGTACAAAAGTTCGGCAAGAGTTTTTCTAGGTGGGGTACCCATGATATGAAGAGAAGGAAAAGGAGAGGAAAAAGAATGTGGTTATTTTTGTTTTGTTAGTTATCAACAAAAGAATGAAATATACACAAAAAAAGAATGTGGATAAAGACAAAAAACAATCACGACACAATACCACACTCCTAATCGGTCTAGGGTTCATCTAGGTCAACTAGACCTGCTCAAGAACTTAATTGTCGAAGTAAAACTGTGTCGAGAAACGGGCTCAAGATATACTGATCACGAGACCAGGTAAGTGCAGAGATAAGGGGAGGTTTTCTAACACTTTCGCGAAGGTCCTTAATTAGATAACTCTTTCTCTTTTGGCGGTTTTGCCGTGAACACTTTCCTAGACACCCCGTGAACGATATACCATTAAGCGGTGTTCTAAACATAGTTAACTTCTCTTAATGAGCGTGAAGTCCTTAAAGGCTTAAACTCTAGTTTCTTTTAAAATTTGTGTGGGTAAACGTTATGCTCAATTTCGTGATTTGTGGGCCACGAAAAATGTGATGAAATCTTTTACCGTATGTTGTGGGGTTCGCTTGCCCTTAAGTCCGTATTAATGGATGCAATGCGCAAATCAATGAAAAGGTTGTTAAAAACCTTTAAAAAATCGATTTTCATGTTTAAGCACGGCACTGCAACAAATACGGGTTAGTTAATTTTAGCGTTTGATAGCGAACTTACAAAGAATCCTGCAAAAATAGTATATTGGATGTGTCGGATTTGAGAAGAAGGTATTAGGAAAATACGTACCGATAAGTTTTCGGGTTAAGAAACCCTCGTTGAATTGAATCCGGCTAACTTGAAAAGTTCGCTTGCGCGGGTCAAACTATCCGGATATTTGGCACTGTACTTCGCAATCACTTTAGCTTTGAATGTACATTTTGCCCCACACGATCCCAGTTCGCAAATCCGTCTAAATCTACAAATGTTGAAAAAACAGATTTTTAGTGCGAAAAAACGATATGAATGCTCAAACTCCTGCACACCTAAAATTATAAAAATCAAGCAATAAAATTGGGTCAAAATTAGAACACTGGAGCACAGGGAAAAATTTAGGAGCAAAATAAGAAGCTTGGGCCGGCGGCGCCGGAAAATTTGATGAAGTCGCCGGGCTTCTCAGTGAATTAGGGCTCCAAATTTCAACAAATATCTCAGTGTTCTACTGGTGTCTCAATGTTATTACTTAACTTTTTTAATTAGACCCAGAGTGCTTGCAGGTCAAAAATCCAAAGAACAAAAAAGTTAGATATGTTAATTTTTTGTTTTGGTTTTGAATTTTTTTGATTTTTTAGTTTGTTTTTAGAATGGTGTTAGATGATATAAACAAGATTAACCCAAAATAAAAAGAATAAAAACGTTACCGTCTCCCCGGCAATGGCGCCATTTGATTGATACGCTTTTGGCGTGTCGTATTTTAAAGTTCTAAAGTTAACCGCAATCAGGACGGCGTCGCGTGTAGTTAGCCGCGATGAGTGCGGGTCGTCCGCAGGGAGACGGTGCGTTTCACGTTCTCGTTATCACGAGTTAATGCGAGGGTCGGAATGGTTCGTTTCTAACCTAAGTGTATATATGCAAAGTATAAGTTGTTAGGATTAGATAGGTTAGTGTAAGTTAGTAAAATCCGTACTCAATCCTTTGTGCCGAACTTAACCATTGAAGATAGAGCAATCGGCAACAACGTGGATTAGGATACTTAAGCACGATATTAGTGAAATCCGGTTTATTGACCCTTGTCCGTCCGTTCTTGTCTCTTGGCTTTCGCCTCCGGCCAAACCGAACGCAACCGATCGCGGTTAGGGATCACCAATATCTTAGTAGGGTAGGATGCCTAACGGAGCGCTTGCGTAAGGTTTGGACGGAGTTCAATTGAAAATATAGAGCAATGGAAATGAGAAACGAAAACCTTAACTTACAACACCATTCTTTTTCCTAACAACATTCATATTCACAAACCATCAAACCCACAAAAAAAGAGAGTAAATGAAAAGATAAAAGAAAAGAAAAGAGCAACAAGAAAGTAAGTAAATGGCATAGAATTAAAAGAGCAAGTAAGTAAATGGCAAGAATGAAAATTCAGGCGCACAACGAGATGGCACGTAGGTCCAAAGATCAAAACGACGCAACCGCCAAAAGCCATGTCATTCCCGGGCGATCCACATTCTGATTCTTGGCGCTAGACCGAGCCGAAGAAAAACCGAGCAGGCCACTCTCGACCCGATCCATAAATAGGTCGGAATGAGAGTGGGGGCTAATGATGATGCTCACAAGTGGTATTTCCTCAGATAACGACACGTGGCGGATGACATGTCTCGAAGGCTATGGAGGTGGAATAAATGAGTTGCATTATGAGCATTTCTCATGACCTCGTCTCGAGGAAGTGTCCGGCCTTTCAGGAGACCTCCCTGAGTATTTCCCACCTTCACATAGCAAACTACCAACGGCTCGTCTCCAAGCTTCCTCGGCCTCCTTGCTCATCTCCGAGCCTTCTGTCAGGCCGAGCTTCCTCGGCCTCCTTGCTTGTCTCCGAGCCTTCTGTCAGGCCGAGCTTCCTCGGCCTCCTTGCTTGTCTCCGAGCCTTCTGTCAGGCCGAGCTTCCTCGGCCTCCCCGATCAACCGAGAGTGCAGAACCCAAGCGCCCCCGCAACGGCTCTGCGTATCTCGACAGGACGAGATATCCGCCTTCCCACGTTCCGTGTCTCACGCTAGCGGATCTTCCCATTAATGGGC
The DNA here is from genome assembly GCA_030015575.1 of Agapanthus africanus. Classification (NCBI taxonomy): domain Eukaryota; kingdom Viridiplantae; phylum Streptophyta; class Magnoliopsida; order Asparagales; family Amaryllidaceae; genus Agapanthus; species Agapanthus africanus. The sequence continues at coordinate 192,161,766 of CM057339.1, read as the reverse complement.
GAGCGTATCCCGCCATTAATGCGAGAATAACGCAGGGGCGTAACTGACGGCGACGATCTCGCGCATCCTCGCTCTACGCGACCACTATATAAACCCCTCTCTCAGACGACTCGGGTAACTCGAACTTATTCCAATACGCCGCTACTCTGCATCTATTTCTCGGCACTAACTTGATCGTCGGAGGGTTGTCACCCACCCCGGGACTTCTTTTGAATATAACTCGGTGTCAACGCCGACCCATTGAGATCCATACGCTTAACAACTCCCAAACCAAATCTCAACCGTCAAAGACCGCCATCAAAGAATCGACGGAGGACAACATCTGAAGGAGATCACAGCATCCATCAATCATCCTTCTCACATTTTGCTAATTGTTGTGGTTTTCTACCTTTCCAAGATGTTGGCATTGCAATTTTGTAATGTCATGTTCATGGTCAGCTCATAAAAATTAAGGTACAAAGATTATTTTACACTCTTGATTTAACTTTATTTTTCTCAATTTTAAAAAAAAAATATTGTCGTAGGCTTTTCATTTTATAAAACACGTCCCAAATTACATGAAAATGTCTTCGGCCTGAAAGAAAAGGGTAGCAAAAGAACAACATCAAAAGGTTGGTTTTGTGCAAGCCTCGGCCTTGGACTTTATATAGACCTCAATATGGTGTCATGTGATAAAGGAATTCCCAAAAAAGGCCATTTTAGTTTCATTTTTCTTTTGAATTTGAAAAATCGCGCAAAGAACATCAGAAAGTATTTCATTAAAGATGGTGTCATGTGACCTGGTTCTAAGTAGGGGTAGAAATAAGTCGAACTTGAACAAGTTGAGGTCAGCTCGAGTTCGTCTCGTTTAATTTTGGCTGGGCTCGAGTTTCTGTCAAACTGATGAGCTGATCAGCCGACTCAAGTTCTGTTCGGCTAATTTATCTTACTTTGAGTTTAGCTCGTTAATTGCTCGATTACTAAACGAGCTAAGCTCGTAAATAAACAGACAAGTCTCACTCAAGCTCGTTTCTAAGTTCAAATTGATCATAGCTCATTAACTAATATTATCTAAATATGTTTATAAGAAATTCCACATATTTTGGTATGATTTCGCTAAATGTATGACTTTTTCCAATTGGTGTTTATGTACTGGATAATTAATTAATATTCCAAAATATATAAACTAGCCGAACTTGAGCTATAAACAAACGAGTTAAGATCGGGTCGAGTAACTTAACAAGCCTAATTTTCAGTTCAAGTTCGTTTGGTTTGTTAACGAATTGAACTTGAACGAGCTCTTAACAAGCCGAACCCAAGCTTACATGGTTCATTAGCACCCCTAGTTCTAAGTCTCACAAAACTGCATGGTTTGGATGATTTAGTTCATAGAATTTAAATGAATTTCATTATAAAAGTTAGCTGTCTTAAGATGCATTAAGATATATATGTTCATCAATATGAGAAATAAAAAAGAAAGTTGGATGGGTTAATGATTTTCCTGATCTTAAATACAATAATGGGATTTTGGAGATAAACAATAATAATAAGAAAACGTTCGTGTTTGATCATCCATGATATAATGGAATGTTCATAACACAATCAACTCATGAACATGCAAAATCATCAAAACATGAAAACGTTCATAACATTAAAACATTTATTCTACAACTTATTTACTTTTAACAAGACAACGAATTCTTTGATAACTATGAATACTACGATGGTCTAAGTCCGGAAGATCTCCAAATTTACGATGCAAAGCAGGAATAGGAGTTTCAATAATTAATAAGAAACAGAAAAAGGCTTACAATGCAAAGCAGGAATAAGAGTTTCAATATTGGTTGCTGATGATACTCAATATTGGCGATCCCCGAGATCAGGACACGTGGCAGATGATGTGTCCCAGAACTCAGAAGAAAGGGCCCACATGGACCGACCAAGCCACCCCTGCACCCGACCTGCAAACGCAAGCCGGCCCTCCTCGGGGCCCTCTGCAAATTGGCCTCCTCGGCCCCTCGGCTCGCCCTGAGCTGCCACAGGACCAAGACTCATCGGCCCTCTTGCTCATCTCCGAGCTCCCCAGCCGAGGCCGTCTTCCTCGATCCCTCCGACCGACCAACTCCACTACTCACAGGCATAACCGCCGCTCCGCAAATCTCTCCATGCTCAGATTCTCCGCCAGCAACGTCCCACGTTGTACGCCACCACCATCCCCATTAATAGGCGATCCGCTCTTTACGCGGACGTGACGTCGGGAGCGTAACTGCCGGCGAGATTCTCGCGCCTGCTGCTGCGTGCTGCCGCCATTATATAAACCCTCATCACAGAAGGGTCAAGTAAGCTATTTCTACTTTACTTAGCCGTTACTCTGCTCGGATCTAGTGCTAACTTGATCGTCGGAGAGTCCTCGGTGGTACCAAACCACCCCGGGACTTCTTTGCAGGTATTCGGCGCTAAACTTCTCAAACCATCAATCTCCTCAAAACCTACTGAGACCCACACGAAACAGGACATTACCTTCCAAATCCACCGGGAGATCGACGAAAGACAATATCTGAGGAAGACCCGAAAAGGACCTCCATCAGCTGCCAAACAAATGATCCATGGATCTTGGTATCCTCTTTTGATCCATTTTTCCCATAGTGAGGATACAATTTATGAGACGATTGCTTTAAAGGGGCTTTTTACTAAATGGTCCCCCAATAATTGGCTAATTACTAAAATTCCTCGATATTTGATAATTACTATTTACTTCCTTAAAACTTTGAATAATTACTAAAAGATCCTGAGCTGCTAAAACGATTGTCTTTCTTTAATCCCGTTAGACATCTAACGGGGGGATATCGGGACTATGGTTTCAAAGCCTCCAAACCACTCTCCTACATATAAAATCCCTAACTTCAGCCAAAATCAATGGAAAACATAATTTTGATTTGGGAACGAACTTAGAAATTTTAGATATATTCCATTGATTTGGAGCCATACTTAGGAATTTTAGATATAGGAGGGTGGTTTGGAGGCTTTAAAACCCTAGTCCTGATATCCTTCCGTTAGATGTCTAACAGAATGAAAGAAATACAATCGTTTTAGTAACTCGGGAGACCTTTTAGTAATTATTCAAAGTTTTGGATAGTAGATAGTAATTATCGAGTATTGGATTTTTTATAGTAATTAGCCAAGTATTGAGGGATCATTTAGTAAAAAAAAACCTGCTTTAAAAGATGTATTAAAGATTTTGATCACCTAAATGATTATCTATAACTAATCTATGCCTCAACAATTCGTTTTATAGAAGTATAAAACCAAATCCTATCTTCTTATTCTTCTATCTATGGAAAAATTAATTAGTCATATATTTATTAAACGTAGTACTTCTTCTGCCTGGTAGAAAGCATAGGTTTTACTATACTATATATAATTCATTATTCTCATTCTTTTTCCCCTTTTCCCTTTTTCCTTTTCCCCTTTTCCTTAGGCAAAAAGCAGGGAATAAGGTGCTCGTCTCTTTTCTTATTTAGCAGAGGAGTGAAAATTTATGAAGAAGAAATGTATGATAAGCCAAGTGGTGATTTGAACAAAGGGAAAAAGTACGTGGTCATGAGGTAACTTCCTCGATCAACACGATTGATTTTGTTGGTCCATGGTATCCACCTGTAATAATCCAAGTATGTATATACTAATTATCCACGCAAAAAAACTAATGAAAGTCCATGATGGTTTTAGGACTTATCAAAACTAACTCTCTCATTAAAACATCTTTAGGGGTTGTTTGGTTGCAAGCGGTTGGAAAAACAATGTATTTACAGCTATATATAGATGCAAATACAATCATTGCAACTTCATTCCTCTGTTTGGTTTTGCAAAATATGTGTTCATTTGGATGTGGCTGTAACATAATAACAATTTTTTTAGTCTTTTGCATTCCAACTCATGTAGTTGCAAAAGCGCTCAATTTGAGCGTAGTTGCAATTGCATGATTTTTAACACATTTTGTTTTTCCAACTACAAGTTGAAGTAGAAACTACTTGAACCAAACATTTGATTTTATAATTAAGTTAGAATCATCTCAGGCTCCAATTACACCCAATCACAGCCGATCACTCTCTTCAAAACATCCCGCTCCCCAAAACAAAGGGCTACATCTAATGAGAATACTATGCACATGGAAAAAGAATCTCTCTTAATAGCAAGGACCAAGGGAGTTTAATGCAATAATACATACGCGCGCTAGGTACATGGAATGAAATGGAAGATTACCGTAAATCCTTGTATTTCCGGGAATGGGATGACCGAACATCTAATTCTTAAGATTTTTATATTAACATGCTTGGTATACTTTAATCATTTCCGGTAATAGATGTATGTACAACTGTCGACCGGCGGCGAGACCGGCGATGAACAACTGATCGGCGACAAGCTGTCGACGAATAGCCGATTGGAGACGGGCCGGTGAACGGCCCACAACAGGAGGCGGGGTCGGTCGGCGATGAACTACGGCCGACCGGTGAAAAATAACCGATCAGTGGCGGACCGGCTGTTGGGATTCCTTAGCACCCTACTGGGTTTTCACAGCAACTACTATGCCAAATTAAAAAAATTCCAAGGTGCTAATCAATCCTAAGCTACGATCAAGTTAGAGTAAATAGACGAAATGAACATGTAATCAACCGTTACAAGTAGTGAGCAAGGAATACAACCTTTGTAGACCGGTCCTTCACTTCTAAAGCTCCATGTTGACGTTCCTTCGCTGCGATCATGGCAAGTGAAGATTTCCCGAACTCTAGAATGGTTCCATCGGATAAATGAACAAGCTTGCACAAAGTTTTCGAGATCAAAAATGATCTACGTCGAGAAGACTCAAACCCAAGCTATCTCTTCACTAGGTCAAGAATTTTGTGAAGAAAACACCCTTTACTACCCAAGCAAATGTATAGTATGATGAAATAGGAAGTGGGCTCACTTTAGATTTTATTTTCTCACAATATTTCTTCATGTTTCATGGAGCTAGTAAGCAAGAGGAAGAAGATGAAGAAAGCAACCATCAAAAATGAAGAAGGAAAACTAATGAGGTGAGAATAGCAACCATGGGTGAGGTAGTGTCATATACTAACTATTGTAGAGACTTAACCATGGATTAATTATAATGGTTGGGTTTAAAATATAAATAAAACAAAATTAGTGGACTTTGGTCAATGGTCTACAAGCTTCATGAAGCTTCAAGCCATGACCAATTTTCTACCTCGTTTTGATTTACTAAGATAAATAAAACCCCACATTATATGTAAGCATGGTGTAAGTCACACACACACCCAAGTTTGCATGTATCATCAAGCATGACACAAACATGTACACAAGTATACATCACATGTATACTTAATACATAATCAAGTGAGAAAAGCAATCTTAAATGAGCTAATACTAGTTAATGTAAATTAATATATCAAATATATAATTATATATTAAATCATTAAGTCAACACTTGATTTAATAATCCGGTCATATCGCATATAACCGACTAATATCATGTGTATCAATTTATCGAATCAACACTTGATTCGATAACCCGGCTATATCGCATATAACCGACCGATGATACAAATCGCGAGAATAGAATACGGTATCTTATACACGTATTAATCTTGGTCCCGCACATATCTCATATGTGCTCCTACTCCGTTTCGCCTGAGCCAGGAAACATCTGTGTAGGACTCTAAAGACTCGTCAATACGCCGGCAGTAGGTGATGATCATATCAAACACCCACAAGCCGCAAGAGGCGTGCTAAACGTAATGGCCACCCGGGTATTGAGCGATCAGAAGATCAACAAGCAAGCCTTCTCATACTCCTGCGAATCCAATCAGTAACACTTACCGTACAGTCCGGTCTCTTCGTCTGATATGTCGCATATCTCGTGTAGGGGTGGTAAACGTCAGACCCCCAGTAACTCGATAAGTCGTGCCGATGTGAGGCTCATAACAGGTCGAGAAACTACCGGTAACACTTACCAGTAACTCTCAGAATCAGCCTTGGCCAGGGACTTCATGTCATAGCCAATCGAGCACAGCGCAGCATCAACTCCCAATACCGGGAGAGACGAATCCCCTCCTATCGCTCATTGCCTCCATGTGACTCGGGACTGTACCAAAAAACCACCATTTTGCACGTTCTCATGAACGTGGTAAGGTAGAAATCAAAGCACAGTGGGAATCACACAAGACTCTATGACGATCTCGGGTCGACAGACTAACCTGTACCAGTGTCACCAGAGAACTGCCATCTGACGTGAGGTATAATACCATCTGGGAGTTCTCGGTGAGTCTGTCCAGTGTACCCAGTCTCCACTGAGCACCCGTATACCATCTCTGATGTCAAACACCAATGGATATGGGATCATCCATCGCCCATCTACATGGGTCGAGAAGCTACACGCTAGTCTACTCTGGTATATCGATAACCCGTCTCGATACACCCACGACTAGAGACATTAAAGGTGTACTTACCGATTACCTTTGTCCCACTAGTATGATATGCATCATAATCTAGGTAGTCAAGTACACATCCTAAAGGCTTTACCAACATGTAACAGAGAGACAATCAGTGTACATGTTAAGATAAAGAGTAACCAGATAGCATACTATCATGACGAGCAAGAAAGTCTTCACTATATATGTCCAAGCATCCACTACAATATACATCTCATGTACAGTAATGGCCTCTATGGCATACATATAACTAACAATCTCCCACTTACACTAGGGCCATATTATAGCAGTGGTTGAAGTATCCCATACTCAATCATCCCATAAAAGTCTCTATCTGGGAAAAGGGCTTTGTGAGTGGATCCGCCGTGTTTTCCTCTGAGTCTGCTCTCCTAATCTCGATCCCCTGAAGATCAACCATCTCCATGATCAGGTGATACTGTCTTAGAATATGTCTGGGTCACTGATGGGACGGGGGTTTGTTCCTGCCAAAAAATTCTACGCAAAAAAGCCCAAGGTATCAAATGGCAGCGATACGTTTAAGAAAATGTGAACCAGTATTTTCCGGGCTGTATTTTGACAAACTCCCGAATGAGAAACAGCTAAATTCTAATGGAATCGAAAGCGTATCGAAAAATCCTTCGATTTGATATACTATGGGCTTCATAATTCATCCGGGATCAAAAGTTATGAGCAAATATGCTATGCACGTGTAATCTAATGTAGAAAATGCGAACCAGTATTTTCCGGAATGCATTTTGATAGATTCCCGAATGAGAAACAGCTAAATTCTGATGGTATCGAAAGTGTCTTGAAAAATCCTTCGATTTGATATATTATGGGCCTCATAATTCATTCGGGATCAAAAGTATGAGGCATCGCGTGCCCACACGTGACCGGGCATCACGTGCAGACACGTGACCATTTAGAGGCAAAGCCTTGAAGCACTGAATAAAATAAATAATTGAAAATAATTAATCAGTGGGGTCACGTGTCAACACGTGATGGGCCTTTAAACCCACTGAAAAGAATTAAAGGTATAATAAAATAACAAGGAAAAACCCCAATGGGGCATCACGTGCCAACACGTGATCAAGAGTCACATGCTAACACGTGATAATTCCTTAGTTCTTTAAAACAAAAGAATTAAATTCTGGTCAAATGCTTAATCAGAGAGTCGCGTGCCAACACGTGATGGGTTCCTAAAGATCTATGAATTAATAGAATTAAATTCTAATTAAGAGAGAATCAAAAACCCTAACCAGAAAAATATTTCTCTAAATCATTCCAAACAAAAAAGATGGTGCTCTGTAAAATGGAGCACCGTTAGATTAAAAATCCAATGGTGATTAAAAATCACCAATTTATGGAAAGATTCTATACAAAGAAAGATTTCCCTGAAATTTGAATAACAGATAGAAGATCTTTTGGGTTAAAAATCCAATGATGAATAAAATTCACTGAGTGATCTAAAAGATCATGTTGGTTACAAAATCAATTAAAATTTTTCAATGAAAGATTGACAAAACAAATTGATTCTTTTCTTTCCCCTATAAATAGGAGCCAAGAAGAGAAGAGAAAGGGATCTACTTTTTTGGAAGATAACAACAACAGAGAGAGAAAAGAGAGGAGAATTTAATTCTCAAGAGAAAAAAAGATCTCTTCAGAGAAAAGAGACCCTAGGTGAGAAAGGGGAAAGATATCTAAGTTCCATAAAACAAAGAGAATTTAATTCTCCCAATTTATAGGAATTTAATTCCTCTAAGATAAAACTAGGGTTTAACCTTATATGAGAATTCAATTCTCCCAAATTCATAGGAATTTAATTCCTTCAAGACAGAACTAGGATTTAACCCTACATAAGAATTTAATTCTTTCACATACATGGGAATTTAATTCCTCTAAAACATAATTAGGGTTAACCTATAGAGAATTTAATTCTTAAAACAAGAGACTTAAAACTCTCCATGCACATAAAGATCAAAGTATCCAACGTGATCACGTGGTAACACGTGACCCTCATCCTCAATGAGTTAAAAAAAATGAACAAGACTAGGTCACGTGACCCTACGTGACTCTTAAACAGACCCTTCAAAATGAGAAAGAAAAAGCATGAAGGCAATGCCTCACGTGCTCACACGTGACTCTCAAAACAAAAGGGAACAAATCCAATAGCAGAATCAATTTTGGGCGCCCTCACGTGTCCCCACGTGACCCCTAATAAACACTTTAATAATCAATGCACGGATACTCATCACGTGCCAACACGTGATGGCCTGAAGACTAAAAGTGTTTAACACTTATTTGTAGAACAAAGCAAAGGAGATCTGGCCCCACCTTTGGGTGCCCTCACGTGACCCATTCACATCTAGTGTTTAATACTAATTTGAGAGTTCTATTTCCAGTATTTAACACTGTTGACTTCTAGTGTTTAACACTAATTGATAGTTTTATTGCCAGTGTTTAACACTGTTGTCATCTAGTGTTTAACACTATTTTTAGTCAAATTGGCTAATTTTCCAGAGGCAAAAGCCTCCCCTTCAAGTGAATCTCAAAATTGAGTAAAATTCAGAGTTATAATGTTTAATGCTCAGTCAAAGATAAAAATGTTATCAGAGCCCTCATACTCTTGTTTAGCATTACTATGTGATGAGGGGCTGAACCCAGAAAAATGTCTAATGGTCCAACAAATGGCCAATATTTCAAACTTAATTGGACTTAGCCCAAGTTGGCCATAAGTTCTCAATTCAGACTTAACTGAGCCAATGTTCTTACAACATAATTAATTGATCTTAGTTCCAAATTGGACTACAGATCCCCAAATCAACTTTGGTTCAAGGGTACATCTCTTCACTCTTTTGATATTTGTCGTTGTAATTCCTCAACGTTTTCAATGAGGTGACGGGTTCCGACAACTACACATTTCATAGACTATGACATCTCTAAACTACGGACTGTGGGGTCCTTAAACCCATGGACTATGATGTCCTTAACCTTGACCGGGATGTCTTTAAACTAACATTGGACTGTGGGGTCTTTAAACCCATGGACTATGATGTCCTTAACCTCGACCGGGATGTCTTTAAACTAACATTGGACTGTAGGATCCTTAAACCCATGGACTATGATGTCCTTAACCTCGACCGTGATGTCTTTATACTAACATTGGACTGTGGGGTCCTTAAACCCATGGACTATGATGTCCTTAACCTCGACCGTGATGTCTTTAAACTAACATTGGACCGAGATGTCCTTAAACTAACAATGAACCATAATGTCCTTAAACTAATCGACCGCAATGTCACTAAACTAAACAATAGAGCCCAATTGCTCTCTTATTGGAGCTAAACGATCCCGTTAAGTTGATCTTAGTCGAAAATGAGACTAATGCATCCTTAACAAACGTTTAAGTTGATCTTAGTCTCAAATGAGGCTAACGTATCCTTAAACCCAACCCCCCCCAACCTAAATCTGAGAAAGATACGGATTTGGACTAGTACACGCCCTACGGGCGACAACATAAATTAGTCTCCGTATACAATCCACAGGCAACCAAAAATAAAACAAACATACACGACACAAAGTGACCATCTGGAGAAGGAGAAAGTGGTTACCGCGATGCGGTAGCATAATTAACTGCAGGGGCTTGCGCCTGTAGGGAAGAGCGTCCCCACAATCAAAAACCCCTCACAATGAGGGGGAATCTGACGAAGTCTGCTACATCGGCCGCATCCGTTTAAACCTTCGATACATGGTGTCATAAATCAACTTGGCATCTTCGGAGAGGTGGACGGATAGCCCCAATTAGCATCTGCCCTGAAATTCTGGCTAGACGTTCGCCGCGTCTCTGCCGCGTGTTTCGAAGGGGAACAGATTCTGGCACGCCCGGTGGGACCTTTTCCTCTTTCCACTCCACACTTCGTGTGTCGTGTTCACGAACGAATCGCGGTTTGCTATGGTTTCCTGTGGATTCGAGGTACTTATATTTGGTGTCTTGCTCCGTGCAGAAAACAGAAGATCAATGGCTTCAAACTGCACTAACTGCAACTGCAACTCTCGCTCCGTCCCGTCCGGAGGAGTGACTTATGGGCCCCGAGCGGCCTCTATCTTCGCTATGCCGGTGGAACAGGTGACTCAGGCCACCACTGGATTGTTCTTCGGGACCATGTTCCCGCCAATGAGCTTCAACGCCCCATTACCGTCGTAAGAAGCTTCGAAGAAGTCGGTCTTTGATCGGCTTACAACTACCGCGGCCCCTCTCAACGAGTGGCCCAAATCCAGTGCCTCAGTTTTCAACAGACTGGGCCAAAGCTCAAGTGGGCCCGTGAAAAAGCCCGTAATACCTGAAGCGGCCATCCCGAAGCGGATAGCCATTTCTGCTCCTGAAGTCGTCAAGGCAGCTTCTCCTGCTAAAGGGTCGGTCTTCACAAAACTGGTCGTTTTAGCTACTACTCCACGCGAAGTCACGAAGGCTGCTTCCCATGTACGAAAGTCGGCCTTCGCAAGACTGACTATCCTCTCTCAACGGACGTCAGTCTTCAACCGGCTAGTGCCAATAACAGCCTCTCCTCAAAGCATGGGGCATGAGGAAGCTCGTCCAACAGCGGAGGTAATCCCGGTCGCACGACATGCTCGACGTCGCCACTGGCGCCGGGTAAGGAAGGTTGGGGGCAACTCTCCCTCTGGACTGACTCCGCCGGTTCCAACGGTGGAAATCGATGCTGCTGTTCCAACTGGGAACAGCTTTGAACTACTTAACATGGTGCGCAGGAATTCGCCAACTGCCGTGCTGAAAAGATCCCCTCCACCTATGGAGATTGCCCTAAAGGCGAAGCTGGAGCAGCCCCCTCAGAGGTTGTCCTCTAAAATTTACAAAGTCTGGCGTCAAGTCCAAAACTCAGTGATTGATCAAGATTACTCTCGCCGACAGAAAAAGATGAAGGTTAGGCAAGAGAAGGATCACCCTGTCAAGCCACAGAAGGCGACAGCTAATTGGGTGCCTACTGCAACGGCCCCCTCAACTTCGACCACCCACAAGAGGAGAAGGCCGAAGAAAATCCCTGAGTCTGCAACGAATCGCAAGACCACTGAACCCAAACGCCCTAAGTCTGGGGGCATGGTGGTGCATACCGTCTATATGGCGTCCGGAAAAGAGGAAAGCCGTGCTTCTACGGGTCATCGACCGCTTACCCGATCAGTGACTAAGGCTCAGGAGCAACAACAACAAAAGCTCCAAGAAATGCTAACAGCCATGGCCGCACTCACAGGACTGAAAGAAAGCCCAGAGACATCCTCGGAGCAGCGCCGTGAGCAGGAAACTGATGCCGAATTTCTTCGGAGAATGCTTGAGAGGAAAGACAAAGAGGCCGCGGAACAGGCGGCCAATATAAAACAAATGGCCCTTCTGTATCCAAGATATGGTGGGCATGATGATCCACCCGGACCCTCCGGCTGAAGACCCTCTGATTATCATTGAAGACGACGGAGGGGAGACATCGAACCCTCCTCCGGCTCTTTCAGCAGCCAAGGAGGAGACCATCTCTAAGGCCGCTCTGGATGATTACATAGCTCAACAGATACGAGCTCACCACGTGAAAGAAGTGGCCGGTTAGATTGTTAAGACTAGACGACCCTATCCGGGCTGGTATGACCAAATAAAGTACCCGCCAAGATACACGATCCCTAAATTCCATGTATATAAGGGGACGGGAAATCCACATCAGCACGTCGCTCAATTCAGAGCCTTCTGCGGCAACACCGGAGGTGACGATAAGCTACTGCTTCCCCAATTCATTGGTAGCTTGTCGGAGACAGCATTCGAGTGGTATTCGGAGCTCCTAAATGACTCCGTTAAGACGTTTGCAGAGATGGAGCTGCTATTCACCCAGTGTTTTGCGAGCGCAAGCGAATGCACCCCAATCACGGCGTTGATCAATGCCAGGGTGAAACCAGGCGCAACATGGGTTCAGTATGCGATACGGTGGCGCAACTTATGGTCGAAGTGCGAGCAGCGCATCGAAGAAGCGCCTGCGGTAGGCATGTTCATGGGTACTCTTAACCCTCAAGCGACCATATCCCAATTCATGATGTTCTTCAATCCGACCACCTTTCAGGCCTTGATTGACAAGCTGGCCCAAATGGACTAGATGGGCCATAGGCCTTCCTCTTCAAAGACGGAGCCTTGGAATGAAAAGGGAAAAGGGAAAGCAACCTTCGTCGCCAACGCTCAACAACAATCGAGTGGCCCGAGACCGGTTGTTCGCCAAAGCAACAAGCGGCAATCCCTCGATGAGAAGTTGAGACGTCCTTACTCGTTTCCCCAGGATAAAACAAGGAAACAGTTTGAACTGGCAGTGCGCAATGGGCTCATTACTCTACCGAAGTCAAAACACCCACCGCAACCGAACGACGTCAACGATCCCAATTACAACCCCTACCACCGAGTATTGGGTCATCCGTTCGAAGATTGCTACGTCTTCAAAAATTGGGTTGAAGACCAATACCAGCAAGGCAAGTTCGCGTTGTCTGAAAATTGGAAGGTGAACCCGCCACAACTACATGCTCCGAAAAAGATGGACATGCCGAGGGCATCGTGCCCATTCATAGAGGAAGCTCCATGGGAAGTTGTTCTTTCGGCAAAAACTAAAAGAATGCCGAAAGATCTTCAAACATGTCTAGCAACCAGGTGGAAAAGCCCGCTAGAGCCGGAGATCATCGAGGAGATGCTGAAACCACGCCCAACATTGGGAATTAATAGTGATGGTGGAAAAAACATTCGGGCCCAGCCGTCACAGTCTTCGAAGAAAAAAAAGAAGACCAGAAAGCCCGCGCTATCTAACGACAAGCGCACGGATCTGCAAAAGCATATTGACGCGCTGAAAGAATACAACCAGCGGGCGCAAACCCCAGTCACGCTTCAAGAGTTCCTCAGTCACATCCTTGAGAATGAAGATAACGACAATGATGAGGGAGACGACTTATCAGAAGAATCCGATGATTATGTGGCAAGTTGCCACATGATCGCTCATTTGTCGTTAAGTAACAAAGAAGCTCACTCGGCGTTAGGAGATAACGTAGAGGAGCTGGGGGCAGGAGCAGTGCCAAAACCCTTGGATTATGTGACAAGGTCTATCAAGGAGAAACCTACTTGTTTATAAAGCATCTGGCAAAACTTCGCCTCAAAGCTACAGTGGACCGAAATGTCCCTAAACTAACGATGGACCGCAATGTCCCTAAACTAACGACGGACCAAAACGTCCTTAAACTAACAATGGACCGAAACGCTCTTAAACTAACGACGGACCGAAACGTCCTTAAAACTAACAACGGACCGCAATGTCCTAAAACTTGCAACTGACCGAGACGTCTATAAACTACTACGGACCGCAGCATCCCAAGGCTGACGTGGTAAAAAAAAACAACGGTATGTCCACAAGCAAAATGGGCACGGATGAAAACCCGAAAGGGCGCCGTGAGTAAAAACAGCAGGACTACCGGCGAGTTTTGTGAAAACCCGAAAGGGCGCAATCTCGTTAAAAGACACTTGCAAAGTCCTCTCGACCCTGTAAGGAGAAACCACCTGCGTGAGATCCTTATGACTCACAAAGGAGAAATACACTTAGGAATCCTCACGATTCTTAAGGAGAAACTACGCTTACGAGATCCTCACGACTCGTAAGGAGAATTCCACTTTGAGACCCTCACGGCTCATAGGGTTCAAAAGCCTTAAGATACAGGAATCTGAACCTGTTCTTAAGCCATCATAACCTCCAATGTTGCCCTACAAGCGGTTCAATATTGACCCTTGTATACAATCTACGGGCACGAATGAACATTTCCCTAACAGAGTCCTACCAGCGACTAGGGATATGCTCACACGATGAACGACCCTTGTAAGTCCTTTCGACTTATAAGGAGAAAACACTCTTGTAAGATCCTTACGACTTATAAGAGAACACACACTTAGGAATCCTCACGATTCCTAAGGAGAAAACGCACCTACGAGATCCTCATGACTCATAGGGAGAAACACCTTTATAAGACCCTTACGGCTCATGAAGTCAAAAGCCTTAGTCGACGGGATCCTAACCCTGTTTGCTAAGCCACCTTTGTTCGACATCGACAGAAGCAAATGATGATTCGCTCCTGGCAATATCCCAGTTGTAGCGATGCTGATGCCTAAATCGGTATCAAATTCCAAGTCCTTTCATGGCAAATGATGATTCGCTTCTGGCAATATTCTAGTCGCAGCGATGCTGATGCTAAGATTGGCATCAGATTCCAAGTTCTACACTCGCGATAAAAAAATAAGCGAGCCAAAAATGCATATGAAATAGCCGAAATGATGGGGCAACTTGCAACGAAATCAGTAAGTAAAAATGTATGCATACAAAAACAGCCGAAATGATTGGGCAACTCGCAATAAAAAGCAGCGAGTAAATAAAACAAATAGCCGAAATGATTGGGCACCACGAAAAATAACCGAAATGATTGGGCAATCGCGACTTGCGCGATACAAAAAGCTGAAATGATAGAGAATCGCGGAAAGAAAACAAAAAATATATATATGAAATGAAACTTTTGCCTTACAGGTGAGATCACATCGATCCCTGTATACAATCCAGGGGCACAAACAAAAAGAGAACCATATCATCCCACCAGGCTCCATCAGATAGAGAGCCAAGTCTCGACGGCCACATCTACAGCCTGGAGACCCACGACAGTGTTCCTCCTTATTCCAGCAGGATTTAGACGCGACAATTAATCTCGGAGCCACGGCAAAAGTCCCTTGTTCCAAATCTCGACGGCCATGTCTACAGCCTAGAGATCAACAATGGTGTTCCTCCTCATTCCAGCAGGATTTAGACGCGACAATCAATCTCGGAGCCACGACAAAGTCCCTTGTTCCAAATCTCGACGGCCATGTCTACAGCCTAGAGAACAACAATGGCGTTTCTCCTCATTCCAGCAGGATTTATACGCGAAAATCAATCTCGGAGCCATGGCAAAGTCCCTAGTTCCAAGTCTCGACGGCCACATCTACAGCCTGGAGACCCACGATGGCGTTCCTCCTCATTCCAGCAGGATTTAGACACGACAATCAATCTCGGAGCCACGGCAAAGTCCATTGTTCCAAATCTCGACAGCCATGTCTACAGCCTAGAGAACAACAATGGCGTTTCTCCTCATTCCAGCAGGATTTATACGCGAAAATCAATCTCGGAGCCACAGCAAAGTCCCTTGTTCCAAATCTCGACGGCCATGTCTACAGCCTAGAGAACAACAATGGCGTTCCTCCTCATTCCAGCAGGATTTATACGCGAAAATCAATCTCGGAGCCATGGCAAAGTCCCTAGTTCCAAGTCTCGATGGCCACATCCACAGCCTGGAGACCCACGATGGTGTTCCTCCTCATTCCAGCAGGATTTAGACGCGACAATCAATCTCGAAGCCACGGCAAAGTCCTTTGTTCCAAATCTCGACGGCCATGTCTACAGCCTAGAGAACAACAATGGCATTTCTCCTCATTCCAGCAGGATTTATACGCGAAAATCAATCTCGGGGCCATGGCAAAGTCCCTAGTTCCAAGTCTCGACGGCCACATCTACAGCCTGGAGACCCACGATGGCGTTCCTCCTCATTCCAGCAGGATTCAGACGCGAAAACCAATCGGAGCCATGGAAAAGTCCCTAGTTCCAAGTCTCGACGGCCACATCTACAGCCTGGAGACCCACGATCGCGTTCCTCCTCATTCCAGCAGGATTCATACGCGAAAATCAATCTCGGAGCCACGGCAAAGTCCCTAGTTCCAAGTCTCGACGGCCGCATCTACAGCCTGGAGACCAACAACGGCGTTCCTCCTCATTCCAGCAGGATTCAGACGCAACATTAACAAAGCGGAGCCATGGCAAAGTCCTTAGTTCCAAGACTCTACGGTCCACAGACAACCTAGAGTCAACCAATGACCTCCCCGCCGGATCAACGCTCCGTCTCGGAAATAAGTTAACCGACCTCCAGGGAAATCAGTGTCCTTGGTAAAAACCTTGATTCAGGGAAATCAGCGTCCTTGACGAGAGCACCTTGATTCGCGTCGACCCGCAGAGAAATCAGCATCTTTGCAGGAATACGTCGATCCGTCTCAACCCCAGGGAAATCAGTGTCCTTGGCAACCTCCTCGATTCAGGGAAATCAGCATCCTTGATGAGAGCACCTTGATTCGTGTCGACCCGCAGAGAAATCAGCATCATTGCAGGAATACCTCGATCCGTCTCAACCCCAGGGAAATCAGTGTCCTTGGCAACCTCCTCGATTCAGGGAAATCAGCATCCTTGACGAGAGCACCTTGATTCGCGTCGACCCGCAGAGAAATCAGCGTCTTTGCAGGAATACCTCGATTCGTCTCAACCCCAGGGAAATCAGTGTCCTTGGCAACCTCCTCAATTAAGGGAAATCAGCGTCCTTGACGAGAGCACCTTGATTCGCGTCGATCCGCAGAGAAATTAGTGTCTTTGCAGGAATACCTCGATTCGTCTCAACCCCAGGGAAATCAGTGTCCTTGGCAAAACCTCGATATGCGTTGACCCACAGAGAAATCAGCGTCTTTGCAGGAATACCTCGATTCGTCTCAACCCCAGGAAAATCAGTGTCCTTGGCAGCCTCCTCGATTCAGGGAAATCAGCGTCCTCGACGAGAGCACCTCGATTCGCGTCGACCCGCAGAGAAATCAGTGTCTTTGCAGGAATATCTCGATTCGTTTCGACTCCAGGAAAATCAGTGTCCTTAGCAACCTCCTCGATTCAGGGAAATCAGCATCCTTGACGAGAGCACCTCGATTCACGTCGACCTGCAGAGAAATCAGTGTCTTTGCAGGAATACCTCGATTCGTTTCGACTCCACGGAAATCAGTGTCCTTGGTAAATACCTCGATTCAGGGAAATCAGCGTCCTTGACGAGAACATCTTGATTCGCGTCGACCCGCAGAGAAATCAGCGTCTTTGCAGGAATACCTCGATTCATTTCAACTCCGAGAAAATCAGTGTCCTTGGCAAATACCTCGATTTAGGGAAATCAGCGTCCTTGACGAGAACATCTCGATTCGCGCCGACCCGCAGAGAAATCAGTGTCTCTGCAGGAATATACAATGTCAGCAAAGCGGAGCCGCTGTAAAATTCCCAGTTCCATAACTCGGCGGTGCACAGAAAAACCAAAATCAACCCTCGACCTCCCTGTTGAAGCAATGCTTTGACTCGGGAGTAGGTCAACTCATCAATCGCTTACGAGTCCTCTCGACTTGTAAGGGAGAAAATTCTCTTGTGAGATCCTTACGACTCTCTAGAGAAAATGCACTTAGGAGTCCTCACGACTCCTAAGGAGAAAAAAAACACCTACGAGATCCTCATGACTCGTAGGGAGAAAAGCCTTTATGAGACCCTCACGGCTCATAAAGTTGAAAAGTCTTAGGCAGCAGATCTGAACCTGTTTCCTAAGCCATCGCTTCTTATCTCGATTCAGGGAAATCAGCGTCCTTGGCGAGAACCTCTCGATTCGTTTCGACCCGCAAGAAAATCAGTGTCTTTGCGAGAATCTCTCGATTCGTCTCAACTTGCGGGGAAATTAGTGTCCCTACGCATAAAAAAAATTCACTTGTGAGATCCTTACAACTCTCAAGAGAAAGCACATTTAGGAATCCTTACGATTCCTAAGAAGAAAATACACCTACGAGATTCTCTCGACTCGTAGAGAGAAAAGTCTTTATGAGACCCTCACGGCTCATAAAGTTGGAAAGTCTTAGGCAACAGATCCTAACCTTGTTTTCTAAGCCATCGCTACTTTATAAAGAGTTCAAGATGAACTGTTATTTACCATCTATGGGCTACACTTGCCAAAGCTACATGCCACTGAAATGGAGAAATTACTCATGAAGCATATAAACTACTTCATGCCAGAGTAAGACATAAGGAAACAGAAGGGTGCGGCTCATGGAGCTGAGGGTTTGGAACTATATCCCTTAAGAGTCGAGATTTGAGTCAATGATAAATGACGACGCTTGTGTCCGCTCGTTATCTTCTCAGATCAAGATCCTGAAGATTATATACCAACCCAAAACTGGTCATACGCTATAAATTACTCTGCACTATTTTACCCACGTATATACTTACGTGGGCAAAGTAGTGGGGGGCATTTGTTCCCGCCAAAAAATTCTACGCAAAAGAGCCCAAGGTATCAAATGGCAGCGATACGTTCAAGAAAATGTGAACCAGTATTTTCCGGGCTGTATTTTGACAAACTCCCGAATGAGAAACAACTAAATTCTGATGGTATTGAAAGAGTATCAAAAAATCCTTCGATTTGATATATTATGGGCTTCATAATTCATCCAGGATCAAAAGTTATGAGCAAATATGCTATGCACGTGTAATCTAAGGAAGAAAATGCGAACCAGTATTTTCCGGGCTGCATTTTGATAGATTCCCAAATGAGAAACAACTAAATTCTGATAGTATCGAAAGTTTCTTGAAAAATCCTTCGATTTGATATATTATGGGCCTCATAATTCATTCGGTATCAAAAGTTATGAGGCATCACGTGCCCACACGTGACCGGACATCACGTGCAGACACGTGACCATTTACAGGCAAAGCCTTGAAACACTGAATAAAATAAATAATTGGAAATAATTAAACAGTGGGGTCACGTGTCAACACGTGATGGGCCTTTAAACCTACTGAAAAAAATTAAAGGTATAATAAAATAACAAGGAAAAACCCCAATTGTGCATCACGTGCCAACACGTGACCAAGAGTCACGTGCTGACACGTGATAATTCCTGAGTTCTTTAAAACAAAAGAATTAAATTCTGGTCAAATGCTTAATCAGGGGGTCACGTGCCAACACGTGATGGGTTTCTAAAGATCTATGAATTAATAGAATTAAATTCTAATTAAGAGAGAATCAAAAACCCTAACTGGAAAAATATTTCTCTAAATCTTTCCAAACAAAAAAGATGGTGCTCTGTAAAATGGAGCACCGTTGGATTAAAAATCCAATGGTGATTAAAAATCACCAATTTATGGAAAGATTCTATACAAAGAAAGATTTCCCTGAAATTTGAATAACAGATAAAAGATCTTTTGGATTAAAAATCCAATGATGAATAAAATTCACTGAGTGATCTAAAAGATCATGTTGGTTACAAAATCAATTAAAATCTTTTAATGAAAGATTGACAAAACAAATTGATTCTTTTATTTCTCCTATAAATAGGATCCAAGAAGAGAAGAGAAAGGGATCTACTTTTTTGGAAGATAACAACAACAGAGAGAAAAAAGAGAGGAGAATTTAATTCTCAAGAGAGAAAAAAAGATCTTTTCAGAGAAAAGAGACCCTAATGTGAGAAAGGGGAAAGAGATCTAAGTTCCATAAAACAAAGAGAATTTAATTCTCCCAATTTATAGGAATTTAATTCCTCCAAGATAAAACTAGGGTTTAACCCTATATGAGAATTCAATTCTCCCAAATTCATAGGAATTTAATTCCTCCAAGACAGAACTAGGGTTTAACCCTACATAAGAATTTAATTCTTTCACATACATGGGAATTTAATTCCTCTAAAACATAATTAGGGTTTAACCCTATAGAGAATTTAATTCTTAAAACAAGAGACTTAAAGCTCTCCATACTCATAAAGATCAAAGTATCCAACGTGATCACGTGGTAACACATGACCCTTTCCTCAATGAGTAAAAAAAATGAACAAGACTAGGTCACGTGTCCCCACGTGACCCTTAAACAGACCCTTCAAAATGAGAAAGAAAAAGCATGAAGGCAATGCCTCACGTGCTCACACGTGACTCTCAAAACAAAAGGGAACAAATCCAAGAGCAGAATCAATTTTGGGCGCCCTCACGTGTCCCCACGTGACCCCTAATAAACACTTTAATAATCAATGCATGGATACTCATCACGTGCCAACACGTGATGGCCTGAAGACTAAAAGTGTTTTAACACTTATTTGTAGAACAAAGCAAAGGAGATCTGGCCCCACCTTTGGGTGCCCTCACGTGTCCCCACGTGACCCATTCCCATCTAGTGTTTAACACTAATTTGAGAGTTCTATTTTCAGTATTTAACACTGTTGACTTCTAGTGTTTAACACTAATTGATAGTTTTATTGTCAGTGTTTAACACTGCTGTCATCTAGTGTTTAACACTATTTTTAGTCAAATTGGCTAATTTTCCAGAGGCAAAAGCCTCCCCTTCAACTGAATCTCAAAATTGATTAAAATTCATAGCTATAATGTTTAATGCCCAGTAGAAGATAAAAATGTTATTAGAGCCCTCAAACTCTTGTTTAGCATTGCTAAGTGATGAGGGGCTGAACCCAGACAAATGTCTAATGGTCCAACAAAGGGCCAATATTTCAAACTTAATTGGACTTGGCCCAAGTTGGCCATAAGTCCTCAATTCAGACTTAACTAAGCCAATGTGCTCACAACATAATTAATTGATCTTAGATCTAAATTGGACTACAGATCCCCAAATCAACTTTGGTTCAAAGGTACATCTCTTCACTCCTTTGATATTTGTCGTTGTAATTCCTCAACGTCTTCAAAGAGGTGACGGGTCCCGACAACCACACATTTCATAGACTATGACGTCTCTAAATTACGGACTGTGGGGTCCTTAAACCCATGGACTATGATTCCCTTAAGCTCGACCGGGATGTCTTTAAACTAACATTGGACTGTGGGGTCCTTAAACCCGTGGACTATGATGTCCTTAACCTCGACCGGGATGTATTTAAACTAACATTGGACTGTGGGATCCTTAAACCCATGGACTATGATGTCCTTAACCTCGACCGTGATGTCTTTAAACTAACATTGGAATGTAGGGTCCTTAAACCCATGGACTATGGTGTCCTTAACCTCGACCGTGATGTCTTTAAACTAACATTGGACCGAGATGTCCTTAAACTAACAATGGACCGTAATATCTTTAAACTAATCGACCGCAATGTCACTAAACAAAACAATAGAGCCCAACTGCTCTCTTGTTGGATCTAAACGATCCCGTTAAGTTTATCTTAGTCTAAAATGAGACTAACGTTTCCTTAACAAACGTTTAAGTTGATCTTAGTCTCAAATGAGGCTAACGTATCCTTAAACCCAACCCCCCAAACCCAAATCTAAGAAAGATACGGATTTGGACTAGTCCACGCTCTACGGGAGACAAAATAAATTAGTCTCCGTATACAATCCACGGGCAGCCAAAAATAAAACAAACATACACGACACGAAGTGACCATCTGGAGAAGGAGAAAGTGGTTACCGCGATACGGTAGCGTAATTAACTGCAGGGGCTTGCGCCTGCAGAGAAGAGTGTCCCCACAATCAAAACCCCCTCACAATGAGGAGGAATCTGACGAAGTCTGCTACATCGGCCGCATCCGTTTAAACCTTCGATACATGGTGCCATAAATCAACTTGGCATCTTCGGAGAGGTGGACGGATATCCCCAATTAGCATCTGCCCCGAAATTCAGGCTAGACGTTCGCCGCGTCTTTGCCGCGTGTTTCGGAGGGGAACAGGGTTCCTAGGCCTAAACCACGACTCCATTGTCACACAATGGTAGGAACGAAGTTCATCTCATAAACTAATATACACCCAGACTGCCTCTTTGGTAGTATCTTTGGTAGCGATGTATCAAGCCTTTATCGTCTAGTTTGCAATGGTATCTAGCTTGGAACTCTTCCAACATACCGTCCCTCCACTGAGGGTAAAGACAATGTCTGTAACTGATATTCAGTCGACCTTACCACCATGGAAGCTATCCAGTGATTCTCCCCAGGATCGATTGATACCATCTCACTATACCTAGTGAGAATCCTAACATCCACTTAGATCTATCTTAAGAACCAAAACCCAGGATCTATGAGGTATCACCTTGATCCTATATGGAGAATCCTTATGATAAGAAGAGATTGACCGAGCGTAGCATAGGAAACTCCTTTCCTATCAAGAGTATATCATCCACTTACATACGAGGAAAACCAAGATATTTCTACTACCTTTTTATATATACAAGGTTTATCTACTATTTTGATGAAGTTAAACACTTTGACTACCACATCAAAACAGATGTTCCAACTCCGCGATACCTGCTTTAACCCGTAAAGCAACTTGCACACGTTTCCGCCGCACTCATTATCTACGAAGCCCTCTGGCTGTGTACTTAAAGACGCTCTCTTCTAAATCAATATTTAGAAAAGCAGTCATGACATCCAACCACCAGATATCGGAGTCATGGTATGTAGCAATGGCAAGTAGGATCCGGATGGACTTAAGCATAGCTTCAGGAGAAAAGGTTTTATCATAATCCATACCTGGTCAATGACGAAAACCTTTTACAACTAGTCTAGCTTTGAAAGTCTCAACTTTTCCCTGTACACCAAGTAATCTTCTCAAGATATACTTGCTCCTGAAGGGGATTTAACCCTTCAGATATAGCAATCAAAGTCCATACTTTGTTGGTGTATATGGATTCCATCTCAGATCGCTTAGCATCCAGCCATTCTTACTGTTACGCCCCGCTTCCTAAAATACGGAAAACGAGGGATGACTAGGCTATCCATACTCCTACGGTCAAGGAATAATCCCGCCGTAGTCACACTTCGGCTTCTAGCATTACATGGTAATCAGTAAACAAAGCACAGAAGTAAAGAAAATATATCACTAAATTATTATATCAACTTTCATGTTCACAATTTACAAATAAACAAGAAAAGAACTACTAACCAAGTTCGAATACAAGGTCTCTTTTAGGAAAAGCAGTAAAAGATGAAAGAGGTTCTCCTGACTAAATCTCCGCTAGCTCGAAGGGTAAGTCTGACTCCTGTGCTGGTTCTTCCTCGAGGTCTGAGCATGCATACTCAGGTCGTCAGAGCGACGTAATAGCAAAATTATAATAGTGACATGAAACAGGAAAATAAGGTAATAACAGTGGAAGTAAAATGCAGATAATCACTATGTCACTAAATGATGCAAAGTATGATCTGTGTACCTATCAGTTTCTAAGTCATGTTTGAAATCGAGTTGTGGAAAGGAGGATCATGTTTAACGAGGGTCTCGTACATACCCGAGACTACGGCCCGCAACACCCGGGATAAAACCCTGTCAGCCGGACCGCTAGGCCCTACCTAATATATAAGAGTCGTTGTTCGAATGATCATCCTCTAAAATCGCTGTCCTCGCTAAATACGATGCTCTTTCCACTTTGATTTCCTCTTTTTCCCCAGGTTTACACTATTGATGATTATGATTTAGTCGTGTACAAGTATGCACCAATAACACGGTTTTGTCACCGTTCACTGTATTATTCACTGTCACGAATCATTCACTTTTCCATTGGCGTACTTGACACTCCTAAACCAAAATCGTTCACGCACGATTATGCATTATACACTGAATAATAACGCGCACTATCACTATGTGTATGGCAATCGGGTAATATATGTACATTTATGCAGTTAACGAGTCATGTGTAATATGAACTATTATGCATCTCATGCGCTTATAAAAATTGCAGTAAATCATACGTTCAGAATTCAGTGAAACGATACAAAGAAGGTAACAAGTAGACTCAGTCAGAAGTTCAGAAAAATTTATCTCAGTGCAATCGGATTTCGGGTTTGCAAGTTACAGCTGTTTCATTTTAAGTGCTCGTTGCAGGAAATTCAGTTTCTGAACTGAACGTCCGTTTCGCGACACGATTTTCACCCTGTTGGGATCAGAATTTAGCAACTCTACAGTTTAATGAAATATAGGTTTTTCAATAGGGTTTCCAACACAATAGATGGATTCTCAATCACGTCTCTATGTCAGAAGTTATGCACTGTTCAACGATAGGGTATGAGTTCTGTTTCAGTTTGGGACTGCTATACGTCATGTTCTTTTAAATTACAGTTTAAATAGTAAACGATGGTAAAAAGGGGTGAAATCACTTCCGTTATTTATCTAACTATTTCATCTTCACTAAAGTATAGGGTTCCGCAATATACAAGTTCAGGCAGCAAAGGGGTAATCATTACGAGATAGAAATCAACAGCCAGAGCTGCCCTGGACTGCAGTCCATAACCGCTCTCTGAATCAGTTTCCGTCGTATTTTCAGTATAGAAACAATTTAAAACTTTTATGCGGTTCCAGGTCGTCGGGTCGGCTTCTATTTGAGCCCTCAAACGCATCATTTCAATTTGTAGACAATTAACTATGATTTTTACAAGTTTCAAACGCGCGGAATTTTCAGTTTTAACGGGTGTAATTGAGGGTGATCGTTCAAGTCAGTAACGATTATAATCTTCAGTCAAAATTTAACATGATGTTCGTTACCATACGGGCCAGCTTATATGGTCAAGTTCCATCAATTTAATGGAAGGTTCTCGTTCGGTTTTTGCATCAAGCACTTGTCTCATATAAATTTTCATGAATTATAAACACGGAATTAATACGATTTTGATTTGTAACAGGATAATCTAGCATGTAGCAAGTAGGGTACTTACCTGGAGACGTGTTGACGACGCACGGCAATGGCAATGGCACGAACGCGCGACGAACGGTACGGTTTGGATTCACGGCCTTGGCTCGAGTTCGGGTTCGTCGTCAGTGTTGCCCGGGGATGGCTCGTGATCGCTGGAGGCGGAGTGGGGTGCTGTGAAACTCCTGGGGTGTGCTGGAGTCGGCGGTGGTCGGCGGAGGTAGTTCCGGCGATGGGTGGGCAAGGAGGTGAAGTTTGCAGTGAGAGAGTGTGCTCTGTTGAGGTGAGTGAGAGCTGTGGAGGGGCTCGGGTTTTGGAGGAGATGTTGCTGAGGATGCAGAGGAGTCGACGAGGTGGTTCAGGGCAGCTCGTCGGCGTGATGATGTGCAGAGGAGACCCGGTGGCGAGGAGGGTGTTGGAGAGGGATCGAGAGTGTGAGGAGGGAGAGCTAGAGAGACGAGGAGGGGTTGAGGAGTGCGCGTGGTCGTGGTCAAGTAGCGTGGAAACGTGGGGCAGCGACGCGGGCGTGGGGCGACGTGGGCACGACGTGGAGAGCTTGTGGGGGAACGAGCGGGAAATTTTTGTGGGGAAGAAGAGATGCAATGGGTCGGGTCGGGTTTGTTGGGTGTGGGTATTAGGTTAGGGCACGGGTCGGGAAGCTTTGGGCCGGGGAAAGTTTAGGAATTTAATTATTTGGTGAGCTGGGAAGAGGAATGGAAGTGGGGTGGGAAGTGTTGGGCTGAGGAATTATTTATATAACTTTGGTTTTAATTTATTGGTTTGGGCTTGGTTTAAATGGGGAAATTATATATTATTTTCTTTGGCTTTGATTTTAAACTGTTTTGGAAAATTAAATGCTAAAAACTTAAACAACCAGTTTCACGCAAAATTTCGAGGAAAGAGAAAACATTCAGGGGACTTGGGAAAAATATAGAAAGATTTTATTGATGGGAACGGGGATTTACATCATACCCCCCTTACAAAAATTTCGTCCTCAAAATTTAAAAAGGATACAACGAAACAACAGTATTAAACAAAGAGATGTGGAAAACATGCACAGATATCTTCCTCCCGCTCCCAGGTAGATTCTCCTGGGAAACGACCGCCCCAAGACACTCGGACTAACGGAATGACCTTATTCTTCAGCACTTTCTCTCTGCGGTCGAGGATGGTGGTGGGCTGCTCCTCGTAAGATAGGTCGGTACCCAAAGCTAACTCCGAATAGTCCAGAACATGGCTCTCATCCCGAACATAACGCCGCAATTGAGACACGTGGAAGGTATTGTGCACACCAACTAGCGATGGAGGCAAGGCAAGTCGATAGGCCACCTCTCCTACTCGCTCTAGCACCTCAAAAGGTCCGATGAAACGGGGACTAAGTTTCCCGCGACCTCCGAACCTGATAACTCCATGGGTAGGGGAAATCTTCAGGAATACGTGATCTCCGACTGCGAATTCCAGTGC
This sequence comes from Agapanthus africanus, assembly GCA_030015575.1. Classification (NCBI taxonomy): domain Eukaryota; kingdom Viridiplantae; phylum Streptophyta; class Magnoliopsida; order Asparagales; family Amaryllidaceae; genus Agapanthus; species Agapanthus africanus. Next base: position 192,135,310 of record CM057339.1, on the reverse strand, counting down.
TTTCCTGCTGGTATCCGCCCAACTCTTCTGTCGATCCTGAGCCGTCTTAATACGCTGCCTGATCATTTGGACCTTGTCGACTGTCTAAACAATAAGCTCGGGACCCAGTAATCTTCGTTCTCCTACATCATCCCAACAAACTGAGGATCGACACTTCCGCCCGTAAAGTGCTTCGAAAGGAGCCATCTGGATACTAGCCTGATAACTGTTGTTATAAGAAAATTCGACTAGATGCAGATGGTCTTCCCAGGAACCCTGAAAATCCAACATGCAGGCCCTCAACATATCCTTGAGCGTCTGAATCATACGCTCGGACTGTCCGTCCGTCTGCGAGTGATAACCTGTGCTGAACTTGAGGCGGGTACCCAAACTCTCCTATAAGCTCCTCCAGATGTGCGAGACAAATCTGGTGTCTCGATCTGACACAATGCTGACCGGAACTCCGTGAAGTGGTACTATCTCCTGCATATATCTCTCTGCCAGTGACTCTGTCGACTGTCCCACTCGGAAAGGTAAGAAGTGTGCAACTTTCGTGAGGCGGTCGACGATAACCCAAATGGCGTTGTTGCCCCTAGGGCTCCGTGGTAAGGCCGTCACGAAATCCATAGTAATGTGCTCCCAATTCCATTCTGGTATCGGAAGTGGTTGTAACAATCCTGCTGTCCTCTGATGTTCCGCCTTCACCTACTGGCATACCAAGCACCTGGATACGAACCGCGTAATTTCTCGCTTCATCCCGTTCCACCAAAAATGCTGCTTTAGGTCTCGATACATCTTCGTACCTCCCGGATGCACAGAATAAGCTGAACTATGAGCCTCAGCCAGTACCTCTTCTCGAACATTCCCCTTGGGTACGCAGAGCCTGCTACCGAATCTCAGAGAACTGTCTTCATATATGAGTAAGTCCGTTCTCAGCCCGGCTTCTACTTGCGCTCTGAACTTTTGCAATCGAGGATCATCCACTTGTGCAGCCTTGATTCGATCCATAAAGGAAGACTGCACCTGTAGTTGCCAAAATTGACTGATTGCGCTCGGTGTAACGACTTCAAGCTCGAGTCTCTGAAAGTCCTCAATAATGCTTCTCTGACTGGTCAACATCATGACCGCTGGCTTGCGACTGAGAGTATCTGGTACAACATTGACTTTCCCCGGGTGATACTGAAGGTCCAAGTCGTAATCTGCCGTCAGTTCTAGCCATCGGCGCTGCCTCATGTTTAGTTCTTTCTGAGTGAAGACGTACTTCAGACTTTTGTGATCCATGTACACTTCTACCTTCTCGCCCAACAGATAGTGCCTCCAAATCTTCAACGCAAAAACCACTGCAGCTAACTCCAAGTCATGCGTAGGATAGTTCCTCTCGTGATTTCTCAGCTGTCGAGAGGCGTAAGCAACCACCCGACTGTGCTGCATCAGAACACAGCCGAAGCCCTTCCCTGAGGCATCACTATGTATCACTAAACTACCGGAATCATCTGGTACTGTAAGAATGGGCACCGTGGTTAACTTCTGCTTCAGTGTCTCAAATGCCCGAGTACATTCCTATGTCCACGCAAACGGTACCTCCTTCCGTGTCAGCCTCGTCAACGATTCAGCGATTCTTGAAAAGTCTTGGACGAACTGCCGATAATATCCTGCCAGTCCTAGAAAGCTTCTGATCTCGGCCACTGACTTCGGCGTTGGCCAATCTCTGACAGATTCTATCTTTGCCGGGTCCACTGAGATGCCTTCGCCCAAAACAATGTGTCCCAAGAACTGAACCTTGTCGAGCCAGAACTCACACTTGCTCAATTTCGCGTACAGCTTCTCTTCCCGAAGAATTTGTAGAACCGTGCACAATGCTCGACGTGTTCTTCCCGGGTCTTTGAGTAGACTAGTATGTCGTCGATAAATACAACAACAAACGTGTCCAAGTACTTCGCAAACACCCTGTTCATCAAATCTATGAATATCGCTGGAACGTTGGTAACACCAAACGGCATCACAAGGAACTCATAATGTCTGTATCGGGTCCTGAAAGCCGTCTTGCATATATCATCGGCCGCTACTCTGATCTGATGATAGCCAGAACGGAGATCCAACTTCGAAAATACCTTGGCCCCACTTAACTGATCGAATAAGTCGTCGATGCGCGGAATTGGGTACTTGTTCTTTATTGTGACTTTGTTCAGCTCTCGATAGTCTATACACATCCGCAGCGATCCATCTTTCTTCTTCACGAATAGAACTGGTGCACCCCACGGTGAAACGCTTGGCCGGATAAATTCCTTCTCCAGGAGTTCTTCAATTTGCTTCTTCAATTCTGCCAACTCAACCGGTGCCATTCTGTACGGGGCCTTGGAAACTGGTGCTGTACTTGGAGTCAAATCGATCGAGAATTCCAAGACGCGTGGAGGTGGTAGACCTGGTAAATCTTCAGGAAACACGTCCAGAAAGTCACGAACAATCTTTGGGGCTAGGCTCTCATCAATCTCCATAGCTGTCAACTCCTTTGGCTTGGCTCTATACCTGGTTGGCTCCAAAGATTCGCTCCCGCCTTTGAAAATAAACTTCGGGTGATTGGGAATGCGAAAGATCACATTCCTTGCTCGGCAATCAATAACTGCATGGGAGGTACTCATCCAATCCATCTCGAGGATTATGTCATAGCTGCCCGTCCCGATCAAAAGAAAATTCGCATAGAATTCCCTGCCACACACTACAACCGGACATGATCTACATTCTCGACTAGATACTATAACGCCATTACCCGTATGTATTTCCCAGTCCTTGGTTAATGGTTCATGTGGTATGGAGTGTGTATCAGCGAAATGCGCAGACATGAAACAGTGCGATGCTCCAGAATCAAATAGTACTCTAGTTGGCATGGAATATACGAGTAGAATACATGTGAAAACTTCGCCTGAAGCCTCTGCCTGCTCGGCAGTCAAGGTGACAGCCCGTCCCTGACCGCAGCCTGTGTAGGATTGCCTCTGCTCATGCGATCTCTGCTGTTGTGGTCCAGACCCTCCCTGTATCTCTGCTCGCTCGGGGCAACCGCTAACTCTGTGTTGACTGGATCCGCAAATCAAGCATTGTCCCTTGGCACGGCGACAGTCCTTCTGGGTGTGCCCATCTCTGTTGCAGTAGCCGCAAACTACATTCTTGCTCTGGGGATGATGCTGGGGCACGAACGGACGCTTCATCTATGTCGTTCCTGGCCTGTAAACTGGTATGACTCCTCGAGTCGGTGCATGGGTACATGCTGGAACAACTGGGGGTTTCCTGAATTTGTTGATCAATTTCTCCTGAATTCGCGCCGCGTTGAGTGCCTGTGCAAAAGTCTGCAACTCAAGTGACGCGATCAACTGCTGCAGCTTGAAATCAAGTCCCTGTAAGAAGCGCCTGGCCCTGGTGGCCTCTGAAGCGACCATGTACGGAGAAAATTGGCTCAGACGGTTGAACTCTGCCGCATATACGTCCACGGGACGGCCATTCTACTTCAGTAAGATGAATCTTTCTTCCATCTCGGCCTTGACGGTGGAAGGGAAATAGTGGTCTAAGAAGCACTCTTTGAATTTGCTCCATTCGATCGGCCTTTCCAGTCTGCTTTCTTCCACTAACCACCAAGTACGGGCTTCATCTTCCAATTGGATCTTTATCACATTCACTTTATCTTCCTCTGGTACCCTGGCGGCCGTCAGTAAGTTCTCCATATTAACCAGCCATTGCTCGGCCTCGAGTGGTTCGACTAGGCCCGTAAATGCAGATGGATGTAACCTCCGGAAATCTGATATGGTGCCAGCCCTGGCAGAAAAAGCTGAGGGAGCAGTGCCCTCATAGGCGGTAATGAGGGCGGAGGGTCCCCCTACTGCGGTAATAGCCCTGAATCCCTCGGCGAGTAGGTCCGTCTTTCTCTCCTGAGCTTCTGCGAGAGTCGTCAGCACACTAAGTATCATCTCCGTGCGATCCTGAGAACTTGAGTCCGAGGAGTGGTCGTTCGGGGACTTCATATCGCTGGAAGATATTAAAAGGATATGATTAGATATAAGGATGAAAGTCAGGAATAGTGAAGCGAAAATAATGTAATACAGTATAGTTAATGTTATCCCTTACTACTAAACACGGCTCTGATACCAACAAAACCATGTCACGCCCCGCTTCCCAAAATACGGAAAACGAGGGATGATTAGGCCGGCCATGCTCCTACGGTCAAGAAATAATCCCGCCGTAGTCACACTTCGGCTTCTAGCATTACATGGTAATCAGCAAACAAAGCACAGAAGTAAAGGAAATGCATCACTAAATTATTACATCAACTTTAATGTTCACAATTTACAAATAAACAAGAAAAGAACTACTAACCAAGTTCGAATACAAGGTCTCTTTTAGGAAAAGCAGTAAAAGATGAAAGAGGTTCTCCTGACTAAATCTCCGCTAGCTCGAAGGGTAAGTCCGACTCCTGCGCTGGTTCTTTCTTGAGGTCTGAGCATGCATACTTAGGTCGTCGGAGCGACGTAATAGCAAAATTATAATAATGACATGAAACAGGCAAATAAGGTAATAACAGTGGAAGTAAAATGCAGATAATCACTATGTCACTAAATGATGCAAAGTATGATCTGTGTCCCTATCAGTCTCTAAGTCATGTTTGAAATTGAGTTATGAAAAGGAGGATCATGTTTAACGAGGGTCTCGTACATATCCGAGACTACGGCCCACAACGCCCGGGATATAACCCTGTCAGTCGGACCGCTAGGCCCTACCTAATATATATAAGAGTCGATGTTCGAATGATCATCCTCTAAAATCGCTGTCCTCGCTAAATACGATGCTCTTTCCACTTCGATTTTCCCTTTTTCCCCAGGTTTACACTATTGATAATTATGATTTAGTCGTGTACAAGTATGCACCAATAACACGGTTTTGTCACTGTTCACTGTATTATTCACTGTCACGAATCATTCACTTTTCCATTGGCGTACTTGACACTCCTAAACCAAAATCGTTCACGCACGATAATGCATTGTACACTGAATAATAACGCGCACTGTCACTATGTGTATGGCAATCGGGTAATATATGTACATTTATGCAGTTAACGAGTCATGTGTGATATGAACTATTATGCACCTCATGCGCTTATAAAAATTACAGTAAATCATGTGTTCAGAATTCAGTGAAACGATACAAAGACGGTAACAAGTAGACTCAGCCGGAAGTTCAGCAAAATTTATCTCGGTGCAATCGGATTTCGGGTTTGCAAGTTACAGCCGTTTCATTTTAAGTGCTCGCTGCAGCAAATTCAGTTTCTGAACTGAACGTCCGTTTTGCAACACGATTTTCACCCTGTTGGGATCAGAATTTAGCAACACTACAGTTGAATGAAATCTAGGTTTTTCAATAGGGTTTCGAACGCATCAGACGGATTCCCAATCGTATCTCTATGTCAGAAGTTATGCACTGTTCAACGATAGGGTATCAGTTCTGTTTCAGTTTGGGACTGCTATACGTCCTGTTCTTTTAAATTGCAGTTTAAATAGTAAACGACGGTAAAAAGGGGTGAAATCACTTCCGTTATTTAGATAACTGCTTCATCTTCACTAAAGTATAGGGTTACGCAACATAAAAGTTCAGGCAGCAAAGGGGTAATCATTACGAGATAGAAATCAACAGCCAGAGCTGCCCTGGACTGCAGTCCAGAACCGCTCTCCGAATCAGTTTCCGTCGTATTTTCAGAATAGAAACAATTTAAAACTTTTATGTGGTTCCATATCGTCAAGTCGGCTTCGATTTGAGCCCTCGAACGCATCATTTCAATTTATAGACAATTAACTATGATTTTTACAAGTTTCAGACGCACGGAATTTTCAGTTTTAACGGGTGTAATTGGGGGTGATCGTTCAAGTCAGTAATGATTATAATCTTCAGTCAAAATTTAACATGATGTTTGTTACCACACGGGCCAGCTTATATGGTCAAGTTCCATCAATTTAATGGAAGGTTCTCGTTCGGGTTTTGCATCAAGCACTTGTCTCATATAAATTTTCACAAATTATAAACACGGAATTAATACGATTTTGATTTGTAACAGGATAATCTAGCATGTAGCAAGTAGGGTACTTGACTGGAGACGCGTTGAAGACGTACGGCAGCAGCAATGGCACGAACGCGCGACGAACGGCACGGTTTGGATTCATGGCCTCGACTCGAGTTCGCGTTCGTCGTCAGTGTTGCCCGGGGGATGGCTCGTGATCGCTAGAGGCGGAGTGGGGTGTTGTGAAACTCCTGGGGAGTGCTTGAGTCGGCGGTGGTCGGCGGAGGTAGTTCCGGCGATGGGTGCAGCGAGGAGGTGAAGTTTGCAGAGAGAGAGTGTGCTCTGTTGAGGTGAGTGAGAGCTGTGGAGGGGCTCGGGTTTTGGATGAGATGTTGCTGAGGATGCAGAGGAGTCGACGAGGTGGTTCAGGGAAGCTCGTCGGCGTGATGATGTGCAGGGGAGTGATTAAGAGAGGTTTTGTCGATCAAAAATATTTACCGCAATCAAGAACGGCGTCGCACGAAGTTAGCCGGTGAATACTGGTCGGTCCACAGGGATGTGTAAATCTCCTTTAAGTTCTTAAGAGTTAATTCCAAATGATGTTGGTTCTTATAATTAAACCTAAAAATTGAAGTTGTATGATACTAGGATTAGAAACTTGCTAGGATTAGGTTAGGGAAAATTTGGTAAACAAAGATCTACATCTCTTTCCATTGCCTTTAATTAAAGATATCATATTAGTGTTATGGTAAATCTTAACAAAGGGGATTAGGATGATTGGGAAGATTGATTCTTCCTCTAGATTCTTGTCCTTCCTTTCTTAATCTTTACCCTAACCTCCATGGAAAACCTTAAAATCCGGGCCTTTAGACTACGGAATCACCGTTACCTCGAGGGTAGAGTGTCGTAGGGAGCGGAATAAGAAGGTATGCATGGAGTTCTAATTTTCATAAAAGATTGGCAAAGAAAAGAGATGAGAGATCTTCATCTCTCAAATCCTTCCCTATTCCTAACCCTAACAAGCGAGGAAACTACTCGCTCATTGAGGGGATGAAGAAAGACATGATTTTATTAAAGTTAATAAAATTCTAAACTAAATTAAACTAAGGCAAGAAAATAATTTATCTAGGGCAGAGATATAAAAAACTATAACTAGGGCAGGAAAAATAACCTACTTACGATTGATGCGCTCTAACTTCAAGAAAACAGAATTTTATTCATGAATAGAGGCATGAGAAAATACAAGGGTTTGGGTTCTATTTATAGGACATAGAAACCCTAGGTTTACAATTGATCCGCATGTCTAAAATTACAAATATACCCCTAGGAAATCTTTCCAAAGCCGCCACGAAACTTTGGTAAAATTTTATCGAAGTACGGGCTTCATATGGCCGCGGAACCGCGGTAATGGCGCGCTTGGGCCGCGGTTCCGCGACCCTTTAGTGAAGTCTCCTGATGAATTTTCCTGGGCTGCTTTAAGGTTCTCTGGGTTTTTTATTTCTTTACTCTTTTCTGCATTTGGGCTTCTACAGTGATTCCAGATCTTCAGTGAACACTTTGCAATGGCTTTTTAACCGTCTGCTTTGACATTTTTGATCTTGCGTTGCCTTGTTGATTGTGAACTGTTCTTCGTCTAGGCTTGACTAAGATCCTCCTGTTTGTTAGTCAAAAATCCTTCTTTTTTGTCGTCTTTTGTGTTTTTCACTGTTTTTGCTCCAAGAACCTGTAACCTGTAACATGTAGCAGACATGGGTTGTAACATTTCAAAAAAGAATAAAATATTATTTTTGGGAATTTTCATAATTTTTAATGAATATTTTAATAGTCGGTGTAATTAAATACCGATAAATGGTGAAAATTCCGGAGAAAATTTTAGAAATTCTAAAATAGGGTATTTTGTGGAAGTATGTCATTTTTAAGCTTTTATGGTTACATATATGATATTTTGGTGTAAATCGCGATTGACAATCGCTAAGTGGATTTTTGGCTTTTTGTGCAAAAATGTGCACATAACATTTCCACACCTGTTACATTTGGTTCATGTTTTGGACTCATGGTAGCCTAGGGTTGAACCATGTTTAGATGACCAGGGTGAGTTTTAAACCATTTGGCTAAGTTAAGTGGGTTAATCAGGGTTGGTTTGGTTCATGGTGAATGGGATGATGAGAGTTAACTCATCTCATTTCCAAACTTTGGTTTACCCCTCAAAAACACACGTACCAACCTCTCTAGATCAGACCTATACACCCATACATCAGCCACCCTAGCTGCTGCTACAAGCTGCAACACCATCAGCCTCACATCCAACATCAACAGCGCATTTTTAGCCACCAGAACAGCAGCTACAGCAGCTACATCGGCACAAATTCAGCAGCTGATGTAAACATCAGCCCACCCCATCAACACTTTTCAACCCCATATCTGATCTACATCAGCCCCTAACGCATTTCAGCCCCCCCATAGCTGAATTGCACACCCTAATGTCAAGCTTCAGCCCCCAATGTCAAGCTTCAGCCCCATTGTCAATATTCTCAGCCCACAATAGCTGAAATTCAGCTATCAATCAGCCATCATCAGCTACACCAGCCCCTAACCCCCTTAGTCCAACACCTAAATCATCACTTCAGCCTACCCTCAACATTTTCAGCCCATCATAGCTGACTTACACACTCATTTCAGCCATGATTTCAGCTGAAACAAATCTATCAGCCCCCTACAACCACAGCAACAAAATGCTGTTAAAAACAGCTTCAGCCCCCAAATTTCCCCACCTCAGCTGCTCCATCAGCCACCATCCTCATACAATAACCCTCCACAACACAAAAACCTCAAAACTCAAACACAACAACATCAGCAGTGGCTGCTGCCCAACATGAAAAGGAAAAATAGAAACAAATTTCAAGCAGCAGCCCATGCATCAGCAAATGGAGCAGCAGCTTGAAGCAGCAACATCTGTTGCAACAGCAACTTCGACCAGGGAATTCCAGCAACACCAACCCACTCCTTTTCTTCTCCTTCCTCTTAGGACTCCCTCGAGGTATAATCTCGCAATCCAAACTCCTTTCTTGCCAAGTTATAGTTGTTTAGCGGAAATATCGTGTTTTATCGTGATATGGTGCTAGTTTAGGCAATTTTGAGTGGAACTTGACCTAGTATTGGTTTTGATCGTTAGTATAACCTTATTAGATGTTTTTGAGACCATTGTAACCAATATTACTCTAAAATCCAAGTATTTACCAGAGTTATTCGACTTGGCGTATCTTACCGTTTTTGTCGATTTTGAGGCCTTTCTGAAATCTGCTTTCACCCGGGGCCTTATAGGGAAAAGTAGACATGTCAGTGAGCTGTGCAGGTGCCCTGGAACCCCTACCAAAAGCCCGAGCCACCATCTCCAAACTCCGGCCGCAAATTTCATCATTCTGGCCGCCAATTGCGGCCAGACCTGCATAAAAACGCCTCGTTTTGCGTGCAAAGGCCCTTTTTCATGTAAAATTGACCCCTGGCATGTCTAGTTTTGACTGGTTCCTGTTAGGATAAAATCTGGGTTCATTTTCGTGAGTTGGCGTATGATTTACGACGTGTTTTCGTATGGATTTTGATATTCGATGATTCGTATCTGTCGGGTGGCGTTCGGACGTCGACAACAGAGGATATTGGCTGTTTTTGCACACAAGGTCACAGGTTTTTACCTATGGGCGTAGTGTGCACCATTTTGGTTTCCGATGTGATTTTCATGTGTTTTAGCATGTGATATCCTTGTAGGTACTCACGTGACATCGAGGCGTTGGAGACGCAAATGACGACATCGGCACCGGAACACATAACTAGGTGAGTAGATTTATATCTACGGGGAGAAGTCGGGTGGATGGCGTATAGCACCCCCGCAGTCCGAGGTGGTGTATACGGATGCGTATACACACCTATAAATATTATTGTTGTTGGGATAAATTATTAATGATTTAAGATGGATATTGGTATATTGGATTGGTGAAAAGTTACGAAACCATAGGGTAGTGGGTGCACTACACATACATGCACACATATACATATTTGCATACATCCTCACTTCATATATGGTTATGGAATTCGTTATGGATATGTGTTCACTTGGGTTGGGTTTATATGCTTATTACGGATTTGAGGATGATATATGGGATCGATGTGAGTCGATGGTTTGATATGAGATTATGATATCGGCAATATGACCCGTTATGATAGTAAAATTCATGATTTAGATACACCTTGATACCTTAACGGATTTTGGGATAATGATGCCATAGGAATAGTGATATAAATATGTAAATGATCGACATGTGATTATGATACGAGATATGATATGATATGATATGACAGGATATTTATAATAGGCCGCCTTGGGCGGGGTATACTCCTTGAGATGATATGTGCTGATGATATCGATTTATACGGGATTGTCGACCAGTAGTTGGATCTTGATTATAGTAATGATGTTAGAATTGTACCAGACATAGGTCAGTACCCCGGTGATGATATTGATAAAGAGAATACTTGATGATTAATATGATAAATGTGATATTGACCCGTACCCAGATTGGGGATGCCGTACGACGGATTTACGTACGAGCTATAATTTGATGTTTTGATCCGCACTCTTGACTTGGGAATAACTGATTTTAGAGATATGATATCGGATGTGATATTATCGAGGCGGGATCACCGACTATATATATATTTATATGTATCGACTCAGAGGTTAGGCGGTTTCCCTTACCTGCAGTTAGCTTATTAGCTCAGCCTTATTGTTGGCATAGATGTACGACCTTTATGACATTAGATGCAGTTTAGCGATCATGGTGTTCAGTATTTCAGCTCCCGCATATTATTATTGTTGCTCTGCATCATATACTGTTATGATTCATATTCTATTATTGATATCATGCTGTTAGGACACCAGCACCATTACCGATGATGCGTATGTTCCACTTACACTTACTTGCCAGTTCACACACATCTTCATCGGTAATTGCCATGTCACTACACAGTAGTATTATTGCATCAGGATATGACCCTTGTATGTGCATACTATTATTCCATGTTGCAGGACATACAGTTACACTTGCATTCCATTTATATGTCACATACATCATGCTTCCTGATTATACGCATTGAGATATGTTGTTTCTATGTTATTCTGGATTTGGGAACCGTGGGTATTTCAAAGAGATTATGTAAATGTTTTAAAAACCCGGTTACCCTTGATATGATATTTCAGTGCGTTCACCATGTGTTTTCTCGGTGCTGAGAGTGACATGTGAAACCCGAATCGAGGAGGCGGATGAGACCGATTGCGGGTACATGGTGGACCCGGTGCGGTACCCCGGGGCAAGAAGATCGCAGATGATGGCGTTGAGCCTGTGCAGGGGAGCACTACCTACCGGTGATATTACCCGACACGTCGGATATCCGGAGGATACCGTCGTAGTCATGAGATGGATGGTAGGGGCCGATCTGGACTGACGGCGCCCTAGATTTTGTGATTGAGACATTGAGATTTCGAGATATTGAGGTACAGAGATTGTGATACAGAGGTATCGAGATACTGAGACTTATGTTTTGTGCCGATGCTAGGCACTGTTTATGCTGATTTCATTTATGATACCTCATTTTAAAAGTACAGAAATCTCACAAATTATGAAAGCAGTTTTCTTCAGTACATGCATTCTGTTTCATGCATTCATACATCATCTATATGATACATTGTTACCTGATGCACTGACATGGACATATGGGATTACACTTGGGTTAGATGTTTACACTAGCCATGGTTAGAGATTACTGGTTATATATTTGAGGATTATATATTATGATCGTATGACCTAGGTTGCGTCATACATGCGATTTTCTGTTCGTAGATCTTTTTCTACTCACGAGTTGGCAACTCACCCCCGTTGTGCCCCAGTTTCTTGCAGGTGTTGCCGTACGGATTTCATTACGACTTTGCGGGCATTGTACCTTTCGGGTGACTTGCTAGTAGGTGGGTTTATTGTATCTTACCCATCATTATACTTTGTATATTATATTTCAGTTGTATCTAGAATTTCCATCAACCAAAACATGTACTTATTTGAGATAGAGACCAGTGATGTTTATTCTTTCGACCTTAGAGTCGCGGGTTATATTTCGATGGGTTCTTGCTGGTTGAGTTTCATTTCTGTTGAGATCCTCGCCTTTAGGCGTTGTATATTATGATGAATACAGGTTGATTTGGTATGGTTTTTCCTACACTCTACTACTTCTCTTGGTTTGGATTTCTGGGTTTCGGCTTACTTAGAATACGTGCGCCTTGAGACGTTCGTAGTCTAAGTGCCGGTCATGTTCCGTAAATTCGGGTCGTGACAAAGTTGGTATCAAAGCGTTAGGTTTTACCTTCGGAGTATAGGATGACCCTTGGTTGATGGAATAGGTAACTAAAGTAGAGTGACGTACCGTGGTATGTCCGCGGCATATTTACGATGCGCCACTCCACTTAAGAAGCCTTAGGATGTACATTTCCTTGTTCAGTATCATATTCCTTCCTGATCTAGCCTCATCGGTACCAGTTTTGGTTTTGCTGCCACGATTACGGGCAGGGAGAGCTACGGCTAAGAGTTGCGGTCAGCATGAGCTCGTTACGAACGAGGACTGACTGGGGCGTGATTCTGGCGACACACGATTGTAGAGATGTGTCTTTTGATTGTGCTTTGTGCCACGAGCGTTGGATGAATCGCTGTATGAGATTACTCGGACGTGCAGATTAGCACTAGAGGATTGAGCCACTGATAGAGGCCAGCCAGATTTTGATGACCGTTGATGTATTGCTCATTCATGATGATTGAGGCACGGCTCAGCGTGCAGACGAGCGAGCCAGTTTTTGCTGCGAACGACGAGATATCACCCTAGATGTTGGAGCTATTGCAGTACGAGGTTGTACTAAGAAATGATAAAAAGATCGCTAGTCTCCGAGGATGAATGACTAGGACATGTGGATCATTCGCTACCCCGATGCGAGATCATCAGATAGATTGATTCAGCTAGAGACGACTTCACGCGGAGACGTTGAGAGTCGACAGAGACGATCAAATGATAATAACCTATTATTCCAAGTTTAAAGTATTTGGAAAGACATGCATGCAATTCTATGGACCCTCTAGAAGAATGAAACCCTAACTCGACATAATGACCGTGTGAAAGCCTTTTGACCTTAAGGTTTGCCGCAGTTCTGCGACGCCATTAGTGAGGTTTGGGTTTGCCCTTCTACGGCTGGACCACCGAGGCTGTGGTATGTACGCGATACTATTATACTGTACCCAAGATGTTGAGCTCTTGGGGGATTATGAGGTTTTTAACGACTTGATCGGATGGCTCGATTTAATTCGGATGCTAGATGGTGAGATGCATTTCTTGGGAGACTCCAGATACGATGATAGCCGTTGGAGCTCAGTCCATGCAGCCACGACGAGACAAGTCCAAAGCGGTCGACATTAGAAAAAGTGGAGTAAGAGGTTCGTACAAGATCTGGATATGATGACGTTCCACTCCGCCGACATCAGAGATGCGATGCGCATGCCGAGGCAGAGTACTGGATATACCTTCCAGAAGGAGTCGCAATGAGTATGCAGCCGTTTCGAAACAAGAAGCAGACATGGTAAAGGACGATGACTCCCAGACATTTGGCAGAGATGAGACTTGGAAGAGACCTTGAACAGGATTCCTCCCAGGACACTGCTGCAATAATACTTGCACCCAGGATCAGATGTGTCATGTGCAGTCAGAGAGTCGGAGGCCGACACCAGTGACATGCTGCTTACGAGTGGTCGCGATGATTGACCGAAAGATGACCAGAGGAGTGTCAGAACGGAATCGACCCCATTAGCATACCTGACAGGGCCGATGAACCGATGGATCGTGAGATTTGGTAATCCACAGAGAAGACTTGGACCCAGGAGTGGTCATGTTACGCACACCAGTAGGCCAGAGTTCAGGATCGTCGACGAGATATGCTACGATGACCACGACAGTTGGCCCGAGATTATTGGAGGACGTGCTTGAGCGGAGCTATTCCGCCATACTTGATTTCGATGTTTTGGGTAATTTATTAGCCTGATTTGATTTTGATGATTGAGTAGTTACGATTTTCGCAAAGTCGTTGCACTTGATATCGTCTTCGTGCCTTGGTTTCACATATTTGTGATTTTATGGGTCTTAGACATTGAGTTGATTTTGTGCGTATGCACGCACACGATTTGGTTCCTGCACTCTGTATAGTTACATATGCTTGCAGTACAGTGACATATATTTTGTGCACTTGGATGCACTGGACTTCGATTTCGACGGTGATGCTCGATATTTGTTTCGTGCATGATGGATGCACCGGATTTGGATTTTTAGCGCATGTTGGGCGCATGTTATGAGATGAGATTTGGTGCACACCAGATACACTAAATCGAGATTTTTCGGGCATGTCAGATGCACCTGATATTGCGGTCAGGCACACGTGTTGCCTATGATAGATGTTGCATGCACACCCGTTGCACCTTGATGTCGTTTTGTGCCCTGCTTGGCACAGGTATGGATTTTGGTTTCCGTGCGCACCGGACGCACAGGGTTTTTATATGCATTCTTTGGAATTGATTTCTTAGGGAGCAGTACATTCCTATGATATTGCGATTGATTTTCGTACTGAGCAGGACTGATCAGATGATAGTGCCTGGGTATATTTTGCATACATTGACAGATTTCAAAGGGATTTCCAAAAGCGAGCTATAGTCTCATTATTTACATACGTGTCATTTATGACACAAGACATTTAAAATGAGGAGACCCTTCTAAATCGTTTTCAAAACGGCGGATCGTGCATATTAAACAAAAGATATATATGTATTTGGCTATTTTCTTATAGAGACGTCCGCCGCTGTGCAGTGTTATGCGCATTACACATCGACTTTAAATAATTTGGCATGGATTCCTTTCAGATATTTACATGTACAGATTTGATATTTACATGTATAGTTCCGATTTCTAGCATATCGGTTTTGCTTTGGATTTGGCAGTCGTGTTTTCACCTTGACTCCGATGATTGCAGGATGCTTGACGGAGTTTTGACTTCGAGTTATCTGTTTGTTACTCATGCGCATGTCTTGCGCTACGATGCCTTTTATATATCGATAATTTCGGAGCCCCATTGGTTTGGACATTTTATTGAAATGTTTTTAGAATTGGGAGGTTTAAATTTAAATTCAGGGACCGAATTTCTTTAAGGGGGGAAGATTGTAACATTTCAAAAAAAAAAAAATATTATTTTTGGGAATTTTCATAATTTTTAATGAATATTTTAATAGTCGGTGTAATTAAATACCGATAAATGGTGAAAATTCCGGAGAAAATTTTAGAAATTCTAAAATAGGGTATTTTGTGGAAGTATGTCATTTTTAAGCTTTTATGGTTACATATATGATATTTTGGTGTAAATCGCGATTGACAATCGCTAAGTGGATTTTTGGCTTTTTGTGCAAAAATGTGCACATAACATTTCCACACCTGTTACATTTGGTTCATGTTTTGGACTCATGGTAGCCTAGGGTTGAACCATGTTTAGATGACCAGGGTGAGTTTTAAACCATTTGGCTAAGTTAAGTGGGTTAATCAGGGTTGGTTTGGTTCATGGTGAATGGGATGATGAGAGTTAACTCATCTCATTTCCAAACTTTGGTTTACCCCTCAAAAACACACGTACCAACCTCTCTAGATCAGACCTATACACCCATACATCAGCCACCCTAGCTGCTGCTACAAGCTGCAACACCATCAGCCTCACATCCAACATCAACAGCGCATTTTTAGCCACCAGAACAGCAGCTACAGCAGCTACATCGGCACAAATTCAGCAGCTGATGTAAACATCAGCCCACCCCATCAACACTTTTCAACCCCATATCTGATCTACATCAGCCCCTAACGCATTTCAGCCCCCCCATAGCTGAATTGCACACCCTAATGTCAAGCTTCAGCCCCCAATGTCAAGCTTCAGCCCCATTGTCAATATTCTCAGCCCACAATAGCTGAAATTCAGCTATCAATCAGCCATCATCAGCTACACCAGCCCCTAACCCCCTTAGTCCAACACCTAAATCATCACTTCAGCCTACCCTCAACATTTTCAGCCCATCATAGCTGACTTACACACTCATTTCAGCCATGATTTCAGCTGAAACAAATCTATCAGCCCCCTACAACCACAGCAACAAAATGCTGTTAAAAACAGCTTCAGCCCCCAAATTTCCCCACCTCAGCTGCTCCATCAGCCACCATCCTCATACAACAACCCTCCACAACACAAAAACCTCAAAACTCAAACACAACAACATCAGCAGTGGCTGCTGCCCAACATGAAAAGGAAAAATAGAAACAAATTTCAAGCAGCAGCCCATGCATCAGCAAATGGAGCAGCAGCTTGAAGCAGCAACATCTGTTGCAACAGCAACTTCGACCAGGGAATTCCAGCAACACCAACCCACTCCTTTTCTTCTCCTTCCTCTTAGGACTCCCTCGAGGTATAATCTCGCAATCCAAACTCCTTTCTTGCCAAGTTATAGTTGTTTAGCGGAAATATCGTGTTTTATCGTGATATGGTGCTAGTTTAGGCAATTTTGAGTGGAACTTGACCTAGTATTGGTTTTGATCGTTAGTATAACCTTATTAGATGTTTTTGAGACCATTGTAACCAATATTACTCTAAAATCCAAGTATTTACCAGAGTTATTCGACTTGGCGTATCTTACCGTTTTTGTCGATTTTGAGGCCTTTCTGAAATCTGCTTTCACCCGGGGCCTTATAGGAAAAAGTAGACATGTCAGTGAGCTGTGCAGGTGCCCTGGAACCCCTACCAAAAGCCCGAGCCACCATCTCCAAACTCCGGCCGCAAATTTCATCATTCTGGCCGCCAATTGCGGCCAGACCTGCATAAAAACGCCTCGTTTTGCGTGCAAAGGCCCTTTTTCATGTAAAATTGACCCCTGGCATGTCTAGTTTTGACTGGTTCCTGTTAGGATAAAATCTGGGTTCATTTTCGTGAGTTGGCGTATGATTTACGACGTGTTTTCGTATGGATTTTGATATTCGATGATTCGTATCTGTCGGGTGGCGTTCGGACGTCGACAACAGAGGATATTGGCTGTTTTTGCACACAAGGTCACAGGTTTTTACCTATGGGCGTAGTGTGCACCATTTTGGTTTCCGATGTGATTTTCATGTGTTTTAGCATGTGATATCCTTGTAGGTACTCACGTGACATCGAGGCGTTGGAGACGCAAATGACGACATCGGCACCGGAACACATAACTAGGTGAGTAGATTTATATCTACGGGGAGAAGTCGGGTGGATGGCGTATAGCACCCCCGCAGTCCGAGGTGGTGTATACGGATGCGTATACACACCTATAAATATTATTGTTGTTGGGATAAATTATTAATGATTTAAGATGGATATTGGTATATTGGATTGGTGAAAAATTACGAAACCATAGGGTAGTGGGTGCACTACACATACATGCACACATATACATATTTGCATACATCCTCACTTCATATATGGTTATGGAATTCGTTATGGATATGTGTTCACATGGGTTGGGTTTATATGCTTATTACGGATTTGAGGATGATATATGGGATCGATGTGAGTCGATGGTTTGATATGAGATTATGATATCGGCAATATGACCCGTTATGATAGTAAAATTCATGATTTAGATACACCTTGATACCTTAACGGATTTTGGGATAATGATGCCATAGGAATAGTGATATAAATATGTAAATGATCGACATGTGATTATGATACGAGATATGATATGATATGATATGACAGGATATTTATAATAGGCCGCCTTGGGCGGGGTATACTCCTTGAGATGATATGTGCTGATGATATCGATTTATACAGGATTGTCGACCAGTAGTTGGATCTTGATTATAGTAATGATGTTAGAATTGTACCAGACATAGGTCAGTACCCCGGTGATGATATTGATAAAGAGAATACTTGATGATTAATATGATAAATGTGATATTGACCCGTACCCAGATTGGGGATGCCGTACGACGGATTTACGTACGAGCTATAATTTGATGTTTTGATCCGCACTCTTGACTTGGGAATAACTGATTTTAGAGATATGATATCGGATGTGATATTATCGAGACGGGATCACCGACTATATATATATTTATATGTATCGACTCAGAGATTAGGCGGTTTCCCTTACCTGCAGTTAGCTTATTAGCTCAGCCTTATTGTTGGCATAGCTGTACGACCTTTATGACATTAGGTGCAGTTTAGCGATCATGGTGTTCAGTATTTCAGCTCCCGCATATTATTATTGTTGCTCTGCATCACATACTGTTATGATTCATATTCTATTATTGATATCATGCTGTTAGGACACCAGCACCATTACCGATGATGCGTATGTTCCACTTACACTTACTTGCCAGTTCACACACATCTTCATCGGTAATTGCCATGTCACTACACAGTAGTATTATTGCATCAGGATATGACCCTTGTATGTGCATACTATTATTCCATGTTGCAGGACATACAGTTACACTTGCATTCCATTTATATGTCACATACATCATGCTTCCTGATTATACGCATTGAGATATGTTGTTTCTATGTTATTCTGGATTTGGGAACCGTGGGTATTTCAAAGAGATTATGTAAATGTTTTAAAAACCCGGTTACCCTTGATATGATATTTCAGTGCGTTCACCATGTGTTTTCTCGGTGCTGAGAGTGACATGTGAAACCCGAATCGAGGAGGCGGATGAGACCGATTGCGGGTACATGGTGGACCCGGTGCGGTACCCCGGGGCAAGAAGATCGCAGATGATGGCGTTGAGCCTGTGCAGGGGAGCACTACCTACCGGTGATATTACCCGACACGTCGGATATCCGGAGGATACCGTCGTAGTCATGAGATGGATGGTAGGGGCCGATCTGGACTGACGGCGCCCTAGATTTTGTGATTGAGACATTGAGATTTCGAGATATTGAGGTACAGAGATTGTGATACAGAGGTATCGAGATACTGAGACTTATGTTTTGTGCCGATGCTAGGCACTGTTTATGCTGATTTCATTTATGATACCTCATTTTAAAAGTACAGAAATCTCACAAATTATGAAAGCAGTTTTCTTCAGTACATGCATTCTGTTTCATGCATTCATACATCATCTATATGATACATTGTTACCTGATGCACTGACATGGACATATGGGATTACACTTGGGTTAGATGTTTACACTAGCCATGGTTAGAGATTACTGGTTATATATTTGATGATTATATATTATGATCGTATGACCTAGGTTGCGTCATACATGCGATTTTCTGTTCGTAGATCTTTTTCTACTCACGAGTTGGCAACTCACCCCCGTTGTGCCCCAGTTTCTTGCAGGTGTTGCCGTACGGATTTCATTACGACTTTGCGGGCATTGTACCTTTCGGGTGACTTGCTAGTTGGTGGGTTTATTGTATCTTACCCATCATTATACTTTGTATATTATATTTCAGTTGTATCTAGAATTTCCATCAACCAAAACATGTACTTATTTGAGATAGAGACCAGTGATGTTTATTCTTTCGACCTTAGAGTCGCGGGTTATATTTCGATGGGTTCTTGCTGGTTGAGTTTCATTTCTGTTGAGATCCTCGCCTTTAGGCGTTGTATATTATGATGAATACAGGTTGATTTGGTATGGTTTTTCCTACACTCTACTACTTCTCTTGGTTTGGATTTCTGGGTTTCGGCTTACTTAGAATACGTGCGCCTTGAGACGTTCGTAGTCTAAGTGCCGGTCATGTTCCGTAAATTCGGGTCGTGACATGGGTCAAAAGCACCTATTTTTTTATTCTTAAATGCATAAGAATGGGGATTGTAAAATGCAATATTATGTAACGTTTTGGAAATCGTTATGCGATTTCGTCCGTTTTAGGGTAAGTTTGTCGGTATTTTTCGTTTTTACCCGACTGTGAACAAACGACCATATAGTCTTGCCAGCACCTAGATTAGCAAAAATAAAGCTAGTGCGCGAGCTTTGGGAGTATATGGGACGTTTTGGTTCAATTTGGTTTTTCCCAATTTTTAATATTATTTTAATGCGGTATTTAAATATTGGGAAAATGTCCGTTTGCGATCTTTTCTTTAAAACTTTAAGTTAATGAATCCTTCTCACTTCACCTAGGAATATATTGTGTGGCCTAGGATTTAAGTTGGAATTTAAAGAAAAAGAAAAGAAAAGAATGGAGTAGATGCATGCATGAGTGAGAGTGTGTGTGTGTATGCATTTATTAGGCAATAAATGAGGGAAATTGCTAGGAAAGCCTCTTGAATCCACCTCCTCACTCCCTTGGCCGAAAATATCTCCTTCCTACTGCACTTGATCAATTCCCTTATCATTTCTAATTCATTCTATCACAAAACTTTCAAAAATCCATAAACCTATCACAAAAATACCTTAAACTTGGGATTTCTTGCCTCTTTGATCATTGGAGATAGGAAAAGCTTGGAACTTGAGAGCAATATTGTTAGGTATATTCCCTTTACTGCTAATTTATAGTTTTTGTGTGGTTTCGATCGTTAAATTCTGCGTAGAACGTAGTTTATATCGTTTGAGGCGATATCGGGTTTTTAGTGACTTTTTAGAAATATTGGTATCTGCTATGATCTGGGAATTTTAGTGATGAAATCAACAACTTTAGAGGAGTGTGCAGGTTGACCTGAGACACCACCAGAGAGACGGGGGCCATCCCACCGGCCGGGGCCGGCGAGACTTGAAGAGGGGGCCGGCGACGCCGGCCGAGTAGTTAGGGTTTTGGGGTGGGTCTTCTGTGGTAGTTGTCTGCTGTTGTTTTGGGTCTTTTGGTACTGTTGAATTTGTTAGTAAATGCAGTATACAAAATCTGGGATCGATTACCTATAATCGTGTGTTTTGAGTTCGCGTGATACGTGTTGCGACACGAGTCGTGTGTCGTGCTGCGACGTACTCAGTTTAGGTTTAGGTATCGTTTCGCGTGTTTGCACTAGACGTGTATTCGTGAGTTGGTTTAGTGCGTGGATGCGTTTTATAATACGTAGTTTTACGTTATTATGATTGCTTCTGAGATATTCGCATTATTTCTTGTGTTTGTGATATTATAGCGTCGCAAGCGGGGACTTCAGACGCTGCGAACAAAGGGAAGCAGGTGGTCGGATCTTCATAGCTGGAGACCACTGGTGAGTAGATTTAACATCTACGGGGAATCGCCCGTATGGCGCTACGCGTCGGGGCTAGATATGATATAATATTAGCCGTATGCTTATTAGCTT
This sequence comes from Agapanthus africanus, assembly GCA_030015575.1. Classification (NCBI taxonomy): domain Eukaryota; kingdom Viridiplantae; phylum Streptophyta; class Magnoliopsida; order Asparagales; family Amaryllidaceae; genus Agapanthus; species Agapanthus africanus. The sequence goes on along the minus strand of CM057339.1, from coordinate 192,113,907 downwards.
ATATAGAAACAGTGCCTGATTCATGTTGCATATAGTTACTTATGCTTAGTACTGTACCTGCTGTACACTGCACTATTATCGACAGTCCATGTTGCACGAGCACCAATGATATGCTACACACACCCTGTCGGTAATTGCCATGACACGCACAATGCAAATGCTTATTGTATACCTTGCTATTAGTTAGCGACATTAAACAGTTATACTTGTGCGACAATGCATATTACATAGAACATACCTGTATACCTACATGCTCATATGTATACCATGCTATATTACTTGTTCGCACATATACCATGCTATATTATTTGTTAGCACATATACCTTGCTATTGTTATATGATCAGTTATTATTGCATATATATCGGTGGTATGGGACGCTGTGTATATATGTATTCTGGATTCGGATATTACAGTTTTTATAGCATATATATCGGTGGTATGGGACGCCGTATATATATGTATTTTGGATTTGGATTTACATGATTTGTATTGCATATATATCAGTGGTATGGGACGCTGTATATATATGTATTCTGGATTGGGATTCTTGGGAACCGCGAGATACATTATATGGACTTATGCATTTGAGATGCGATATGGGAAATTAAGGTGTCGATGTTGGGCACTTAATTTCCGAGAGATATATGGGGTTGACAGACCGATACGTGGAAATACAAGTGTCGAGATGGGATACTTGGGTTTTGAGGAACGTATGAATATTTAAGGGATTTGACAGACCGATACGTGGAAATACAAGTGTCGAGATGGGATACTTGGGTTTCGAGGAACGTATGGATATCAGTATTTATGTGTCGATGATAGGCACTGGTCTTCATGATGTTTGTGAGTGTCGATGTTTGACACTCAGGTTTCATGAGACGTACAGGATCTGAGGGGCCGATCTGAGTATTTTGGGATTTGGGTGTTGTTGAGATACACCGTGTTTTTCATGCTTATGATATGCGCATGAGATTATTTATTATTCCGCACTCAGTATTCAATTGATATGGATATCATGATAGTTGCATATTCATATTGTCATAATCATGCTATCAGTTCACATGTTATTGATCATTGCTGTTAGTGCATACTTGCGATTACTGTATGATGTTAATTACTATTCACGAGTTGGCAACTCACCCCCGTTGTGCCACAGTTTTGCAGGACTTACCCTCTGAGTAGTCGCGGCAGGGCAGCTTATCATCACTACTTTTGTGGATACCGCTACCTTTGGCAGTGAGGCCGTTGCTTTATAGGTGGGTTTGCGGTTATCCGTTGTACATTGTATATCATTTTGGGGTTGGATCTAGTATTCTCCATCTACCCTGCTGTATTTGACTTAGAGACGACTTGTGAGATTTCAGTGTTGTATTATATTGGTTTTGGGAACCGTGCTTGTAGAAGCAGGTTATTTGTGGAAATGTTTACTTCCTTTATAGTCGTTCTCTTGATATTTCTTCGCTTTGGCGTCGTATACTTGTTGTGGTGATTGTCTCCGCCGGTGGGCGTGATTTTTCTCCCACTTGGGATGTTTTATATATTATCTGTGTTGTACCCGTTTACGGGGTTAGTTTTACAAAGGAGGTGCTGCCGAAATTTTTATGAAAGAAAACTAGAGTTAGAGATTTTAAATGGCGACTCCTAACACTTTTAAATTATGTTTTTTCCGTTGATCCAGTTTTGGGTGGTTTAGATTTCTGGGTTTTCGGCTTACTTAGGTTACGTACGCCTGTAGACGTTACGTAGTTTAAGTGCCGGTTACGGGCCGAATTGCGGGTCGTGACATATTATGATATGAACAAATACCCCCAAACTTATCTTTTGCTCGTCCTCGAGCAAACTTATTTTTTATTCTCGATAAAAATCTAACCTAGCCGCACTTTCGCAGGGAAACGCGATTGCACTGAGCACGTGCAACAAGCCGTTAAACCTCTAGGTGTCCCTAGTAGGAGGAGTGTTGTCTCCTGAGGGTTTTCAGCGGATACTACCCACAAAATCCTATCAATTCGGCCCATTGATTTTTGTTCTCCAATTCGGTTTTCTAACAAGGAATTCTATTATCTTCGACTCGTAAATTATCCACCCATATTCTTCACACTTCCTCATCATTTAACTTAAGATTATATATGTTCTATAGAATTACTTAGCTTTCGGCATCTCTTAAGTTTTCCTTCTAGGGTTTCATCTCCACTTAGGAATTTCTATCAACTCTACTAAAGATACAAGTTCTATTCTTTATTCCTTTCTCTTATCTAAACTCTAATCACATATCCCCACGTGTGTGTAAATATCACCCCTACACTTGGAAATTCAAATCAAGCAATTGTACTCTCGTCCATTGTCCAAAGCACTTATTAATTGGTGAATTTTGAATTTTGCTTACACATCCTTCATGCGACCGTTAATACTTCTTGAGGTACCAACAACCGATTACAAGATGCGTTAGCACTTTACAGCGTACTTCCTAGTTTTGCAACACTCAAGGCTTTTAGCAGTGACTCCCAAACCAGTTGGTCTAAGGCACTAGGTGATGAAGCACCCTCGCTAAATATTTTTCATTTTTACAGCCTTAAATAATCACAAAAACCAGTGTCCATTTTTTTCTTTATTCACTTTTTTTTCTTTTATTTTCATTGTACTAAGGACTTTAGACAAGAGCATTTCAATGTCTCTTCTACTATTCCAAGTTTCAAGATGCGTGATTGTGCATTTTGTAGGGTATACGTTTTCAGAATCTAGACTTAAGCTAGGAATTATGTTTCAAACTTATACTCTAATAAAATATCAATACTTTTCCTTCGTTTCGACTTAGCCCAAGAAGTGAACCCAACATTTGCCTATTTCCAAATAATCTACAAAGACATATATTTTCTGCCGTTAAACTCTAAGGAAGGTTATTTTTAGGGTTTTTAATTTGCTAAGTCTAGATCTAGTTTTTCCTAGCCAGTTAACCTATTTATCAAACTCAAGTCAATTAACCAGAATTGAATACATTAATTTTTATAATTTTTGAATTTTTCAGTTTTTATGGGTTTTTCATTTTCTAATTTTTTTAATTTTTTTAATTTTTCAAATTTTTATGATTTTTATATAAAGGTGCAATGCAAAAGTCAAATATGCAAAAGGAAAAGAAAAATATATACAAAATGAAAATATGCAATGTAAAAGATAACTATCTATACCACCATCTCCCCCAAACTTAAGCAAAGCAGTGCCCTCACTGCCCGGCCCCACGTCGCGCCCTTGAGCGTGAACGTGATCGCTCCCCTCTAGCCAATAGGGTTTGAATACCCCTCTCAATCTCCGTCAGCCTATGGTCAAGCTCTCGTGCCATTGCCCTAAATTCGTCCCTTAAAGAATCAATTCCCCTCATCGTTCTCCTCATTAAGCGTGCATGCTCTTGAGGGGTCATCTCGTCCTCGCTCGATGTTGAGCTAGAACTAGGGGTCTGTGCAGGAACATTCTCGGCCGGTTCGGTTCGCGACCAAATCTCAGTCAGTCTAGAATAGGACGAAGTAACGCCCTCTACAAGTAGTCGAACCGGAACTCCTCCTCTCATGTAATAGTCAAATTCTTCTGCGGGGAGGAAATAACGGCAGAGTTGGGTGACTAGCATAGAACATGGGTAGATAGTACCCCTATTCCCCGCACCTAAAGAATGGAGCAAAACAGTGCACATGTCGAACCGTGGATTCTTCGTCATTAGTGTGTGCATGACATGTAAGGAGGGGGTGAAAAAGGTAGTGTTGTGAGAGCTCCTAAAGATGTTGTTTTGTGCCCATCGGCACACAGTAAAAACGTTCGCGAAAAGGGTCCGTGCTTGGATACCCTTTCGTGGCTCCCTTGCACAGTCATTGCCCATCAAGGGCATGTAATCCTCAAAGTGTAGGGGGTGGTCATGTGCGGGCATATGAGGTATGAGTGTGACCTCGTGGATCATATCCCTATCAATGTGAATTACGTGATCTCCCCAATTTAGTTTAATGTAGCCTAAGTCGTCCAGACTTTTATCCTCCATGGATTCATAAAATAGGGTAACTAGTTCAGGTATAGCAAACACAGAGGGGTGATTGTAGGTCAGGAAATTCCAGCCCCTCTGTTCTATTTCGTGTGCAAAATAGCTACCGTACAATTCGTGCATGAAAACTGGGGAAAAATCCCTCTCAAATTGCATTTTATGTACCATACTGATTTTACAGAGAAAAATATGCAATAAACAGATAGGAATTCAACATAGAGTACCTCCCCTAAAGTTTCAGAGGGTGAAGCTTGCAGACGGCGGCGGAAGCGCAGTGGTAGGCGGCTCCTGCGGCGGGATCGCGGCAGTTTGGCGGCGGCGTGTCGTGATTTTTCTGCAAAGGGTAGGTGGCGGCGCTAGGGTTTAATGGGGAGGAAAAAATTAGGTTTATGAGGACAGGAGGGCTCGGGTCTCTTTAAATAGAGGGGAAGAGAATGGTGATTTGTATAAAACACCCTCTAAAATGAGGGTTTTATTTGTAATAAAAAAAATGTCAGCTATTAATTCTGAAAATTTTCAATTAGGTCCAAAATATATATTTTTTTGCTTTTTTTTCAATTTTTTTTTATTTTTTATGGTATTTTGGAATTATGTATTTACAAATTGTATACACACCCCCAAACTTATTTGAAATAATGTTTTGGAAAAAAGGAAATTCGGGGGTGAAAATGGAGAAAAATTAATCAGTGTAGATCGGCTCCTGCAAAAACAGGAGCTCCTCCGATGGTTCCGCTGTGAGGAATGGTTTCAATCGATACCCATTTACTTTGAATAGCGTACCGTCCTCCGGATTTTCAAGATCAACCGCACCGTGCGGATAAACGGTGCGGACTACAAAAGGTCCCTTCCATCTAGAACGAAGCTTGCCGGGGTGATAATGTAACCGAGTATCATAGAGTAAAACCTGTTGATTAGGTTTAAATGTTTTACGCAAAAGGTGTTTATCGTGGAACACCTTAGCTCGGTTTTTAGCAATTATGGCATTATCATATGCCTCATCCCGCAGCTCTTCTAGTTCATTCAACTGCAGCTTTCGGTTGCTGCCCGCATCTCCTAAAGATAAATTCAGCTCTTTGATAGCCCAAAATTCCTTGTGCTCAATTTCTACTGGGAGGTGGCAAGCCTTCCCGTAAACAAGCCGGTATGGAGACATGCCAAGATCGGTCTTGTATGCAGTACGGAAAGCCCATAGTGCATCGATCAATTTGAGTGACCAATCCTTACGGTTTTTAGATACCGTTTTCTCCAAGATTTGCTTAATTTGCCGATTAGAGACCTCGGCTTGCCTATATGTTTGGGGATGGTATGGCGTTGACAGCTTATGGGTGATAGAATATTTACGCATTAAGGACTCAAAAGTCTTATTGCAAAAGTGAGAACCATTATCACTTATTATCGCGCGAGAGTGCCCAAATCGAGAAAAGATGTGTTCTTTGAGAAATCGAACGACAACCTTGTTGTCGTTCGTTCGACTAAGCACAGCCTCGACCCATTTTGAAACGTAGTCAACAGCCAAAAGAATATACACATTTCCAAAAGAGTTCGGAAATGGTCCCATGAATTCTATACCCCAAACATCAAAAATATCCACAACCAAAATTGGTTGGAGCGGCATTTCGTTTCTCCGGGATATCCGGCCCAAGTGTTGGCACCGGGAGCAAGTCTTGCAATATTCATATGCATCCTTGAAGAGTCGTGGCCAATAGAAACCACATTGCAAGACTTTCTCGGCTGTCTTCTTTGGGCCAAAGTGCCCGCCACATGCTTGATCGTGGCAAAAAGACAGCACACTCTTAACCTCATTTTCTGGTACACACCGACGAATGATTTGGTCGGAACAGTATTTAAAAAGATAAGGTTCATCCCAGTAAAAATGCTTTACTTGGGACAAGAATCGAAGTTTATCCTGTTTTGACCAATCGTTAGGTATCAAGCCGGTGGCTAAGTAGTTTACAATATCGGCGAACCATGGTTCGCAAGAAACGGTCAAGAGTTGCTCATCGGGGAAAGCATCAGTGATAGGAAGTTCAAGTGTAGGCGAAGAAGGAAGTCGTGAAAGGTGATCGGCCGCTATGTTTTCACATCCTTTTTTGTCCCTTATGACAAGGTCAAATTCTTGTAGCAAAAGGATCCAACGTATGAGCCTCGATTTAGCATCCTTCTTCGCAAAAAGGTGGCGAAGAGCTGAATGATCCGTGTACACAACAACTGGAAAGTCGATTAAATAAGGCCAAAATTTTTCAAGTGCAAACACAACCGCTAAAATCTCTTTTTCTGTTGTTGTGTAGTTTAATTGGGCCTCATTTAATGTTCGGCTAGCGTAATAAATTATGTGCGGCATCTTGTTAATGTGCTGTCCAAGAACTGCACTAATGGCAAAATCTGATGCGTCGTACATAATTTCGAAATGGTGCGTCCAGTCTGGAGATGAAAGAATGGGCGCAGAAATGAGAGAGTGTTTCAAAGACTCGAACGCTTCCATGCAAGTTGAGTCGAAAACAAATGTTGTGTCCTTGGCCAATAAGAGAGTCAAGGGTCTAGCAATCTTGCTAAAATCCTTGATGAACCGTCTATAAAAACCGGTATGGCCAAGGAAAGCTCGGATATCTTTGACGCATTTAGGAGGAGGAAGATTAGAAATGACTTCAATTTTGGCTCTATCAACCTCTATGCCGTTTTGCGAGATGACATGTCCTAAGACAATGCCTTCTTGTACCATGAAGTGGCATTTCTCCCAATTCAAAGTTAGGTTCTTCTCCCTACAGCGGGTAAGAACTGCGTCAAGATATCGTAAACACTCGTCGAAGGAGTCACCGAAAATGGAGAAATCGTCCATAAAGATTTCCAAAAACTTCTCCACCATGTTCGAAAAGATCCCCATCATACACCGCTGAAATGTTGTGGGTGCATTGCATAACCCAAAGGGCATGCGACAATAAGCAAAGGTGCCAAAGGGACAAGTAAATGTGGTCTTGTCTTGATCCTCTTTGGCGATGGGGACTTAGTTGTAACCGGAATAGCCATCTAAAAAGCAGTAGAACTCATGCCCCGCCAATCGTTCTAGCATTTGGTCAATTAAAGGTAAAGGAAAGTGGTCCTTCCTTGTCGCGGCATTGAGTTTTCTATAGTCGATGCAAACTCGCCACCCAGTTTGGGTGCGAGTAGGAATTAACTCATTTGCCTCATTGGTAATGACCGTGATGCCCGATTTCTTTGGCACGACATGAATGGGGCTAACCCATTGGCTATCCGAGATAGGGTAAATGATACCACTATCAAGACATTTAACAATCTCCTTCTTGACCGCCTCTTTCATAATGGGGTTGAGGCGTCTTTGCGGATCCCTTGCCGGCTTGGCATCATCCATCAAGTGTATATGATGTTCGACTATGAGGGGACTAATCCCCTTGATGTCCGCCATAGACCAGCCGAAAGCTTGCCGATTATTGTGTAAGACCATTAAAAGAGCCTTCTCTTGCTCGAGAGATAGAGAGGCAGATATGATAATGGGTAAGGTCTCATTCTCACCTAAATAAGCATATTTTAGGTGCGACGGCAAAAGCTTTAGTTCGAGTTTAGGTGGTGAAACAATAGATGGTAACAATGGAGTAATTGTTTCAAACTCGAAGGATTCCATCAAAGGTTCAAATTGAGTGTACGCTACCGACTCGGATGGTTCAACTAACTCATCCGGAAAAACAAAAGACTCAAACTCGAGTGGAGAGTCTTCAAGATTGTCAACAAAGGTGAAACACTCATAATCCTTGTCCGTCGTGAAAGCTGTGTCGGATTCTAAGAGGAACGCACTAGTGGCGTCATCATTGCTGTGATCAAACATAAAATTTTCGAACTCACAGTCCTCCTCCGCGATCTCATTGATCGAGCAAACATCAAGTACGCTAGAATTAGGCTCGCAAGGCTGACTTCCTAACTTGAAAATGTTGAGTTCAACTGTCATCTTGCCAAAAGATGGAATCATTGAACCGTTACGACAGTTGATTACCGCGTTAGAAGTCGCGAGGAATGGTCGGCCAAGTATCACCGGAATTTGATTATGGGGGTTAGCGACAGGTTGTGTATCCATAACAATAAAGTCAACGGGGAAAATGAAATCCCCAACTCTAATTAACACATCCTCCAACTCTCCCCTAGGGTGGGTGATTGATCGATCGGCCATTTGGAGAGTACAATAAGTGGGCTTAAGCTCTCCAACGCCTAATTGTTCGTACACCGAATAAGGTAGCAAATTGACACTAGCACCAAGATCTAATAGTGCTCAATTGATGGTCTTGTTCCCAATTGTGATCGAAATAGTAGGACAACCGGGGTCCTTATGCTTTGGGGGTAAAGAATTGACAAGAGCATCACTAACAGCACTAGCCACAAAAACTTTCTTTGGTACTTGTGACCTCCTCTTTTTAGTGCATAAGTCCTTTAAGATTTTTGCATATGAAGGAACTTGTTGGATTGCATCCAAAAGAGGGATATTTATGCTAACATGTTTGAACAACTCTACAATCTTCTCCATCTGTGGAGTGGGTTTATTGGATCTCAGCCGATTTGGAAAAGGAACATTTTGAAAAGTTGTTGAGTCTAATTTTTGCGGATCAGATTATTGAGTTGGAACGAAACCCCGTATAGATGTGTTCGTGTTGTGAGAAGTGGGTCCGTTCGAGCTAGAAAAAGTAGAGCCATGTGAAGGATGTAGAATAGGCTCTAACGAAGAAGAAGAAGAAGAAGAAGGTGAAGAAGATGAAGAACCACCGGCAGGGGTGTCATGGTTAATACCCACATTGTTTTGCAGCACTTTTCCGGATCTCAACGTGGTCACAGCATTTACGTTATGATTCTGCTGTTCATGTGCAACATGTGCGTGACCGGGATTTGGGAGTGGTTGAGACGGAAGCTTTCCTTTCTCTCGCTCTTTCAATGCTGCGTTGAGTTGTGCAATTTGTGCCTCAATAGCTTTGATGCTTTGATCGTGTGAGGTACTGTTTTGCACCAAAGATTGAACAGAAGTCTCTATCCTAGCTGTGGACTGTGCAGATTGCTTTAGGAATGCTTCAAGACTTCTTTCGAGCGAGCTAACATCATTTTGAGGGGGAACAAAATTGTTGGGTACAAAATTATTCATTTGATTAGGGTAAGGTTGTTGTTGGAGAGGTTGCTGAAATTGAGTTTGTGGAGGTGCTTGTTGTTGTGGAGGAGGAGCCCTTTGAAAATTATTGTTTCCTTGGGGTTGTTGATTTTGGTTCCAAGCGAAATTTGGGTGGCTCTTCCAACCCGGATTGTATGTCGAAGAGCAAGGATCATTTCTTTGTCGTTGCTGAAAGGCAGCATTGACTTGATCTTGTCCTTGAGTAGAAGCTGTGTGAGGACACTCTTCGGTGAGATGTGATGGATCCGAACAACAAGCACAAACAGTTCGTGGAGGTGCAATGGGGGCAGGAGAAGGCGATGAGATTTTGGTCTCAAGTGCTTCTAGCTTTTTCGTAAGAGCGGCCATCTCGGCCTTTATAGCAATCGATATATCTAATTGATGTATTCCTGCCCTAGATTGACCACTAGAAGAAGATGATGTGGTCTTGGTGCTCTCCCATTGAATTGTTTGTTCACTAAGGTCCTCAAGAAACTGCCACGCTTCCTCACTTGATTTGGTTAGAAAGTGACATTGACAGATGGTTTCTAGCAACTGCTTCGTTGCCGGGTTCAATCCTTCGTATAATGTTTGGCAGAGTTGCCAACTTCCGATCCCATGATGAGGGCATTGAACGAGTAGGTCTTTGAATCTTTCAAAACACTTCCAAAATGGTTCCGAAGGAAGCTGAGAAAATTGTATAATCTCGTTACGGATTCTAGCAGTTTTGTGATGAGGATAGAACTTTTTAAGAAAAGCTTTCACAAACTCGTCCCAATTTCTAATTGAATATGATGTTGTGCTGTATAGCCACTTCTCGGCTAAGTTACATAAGGTGAAAGGAATGACCCTTAGCCTTATAGCGTCATCACTTAATTGGGTTGTTTTCATCATAGCACACACGTTTTGGAATTTATTGATAAAGATATATGCATCTTCGGATTCCAAACCATGAAACTTAGGAAGCATATTGATGAAGTGGGGTTTGATCTCAAAATTGTCCCCATTAGCCGGTGGGAGGGAAAGACAAGTAGGAAGGGTGGTGCGGACGGGGTAGAAAAGATCCTGGAGCGCGACTCGTGCGGTCGCTTCAACAGGCTGGTGATTCGGGTTATTCGCACCTAACGGAGGTGGAATCCTTCCCGTCGGTAAGGTGTTGTTAGGATCGTATCCCGACATACCTTTGGAAGAAGAATGTGATGGTGAAAGTGAAGAAGTGGACAAGATTTCGAATTCGGAGTCGAAAGGTTCGTCGGTCGGTACCAACGAAACGCGGACTAATCGGGCGCTAGGGTCCCTAGTCCAACCGGACATACACTAAAAGGGTTAGTGTAGTCGAAAGATGAAAGACAGAATGTGGAGGTAAGAAAACGTCGATGAGAAGAGGTGGTGTAAGTGAGTGCAAAGATTCTTTAGCGACAAGTTGCAAGTTTTGAAAAGATTTTTCCTTTTTCTTTTTTATGTGAGCTTTTGCAAAAAGATTTTTGAAAAGACTTGTGACACAAATGCAATTAACCACAAATGCACAATCAGGCCTAGGTCTAGGGTCACCTAGGTCAGCTAGACAGCTCCTGACTGTTCCAAAGGGCTAGAGATAGGACCTCAAACCGCCTCTTCACCGTCAGTTGCGGCCAGGTAAGTGCCAGGTAAGTGGGAAGGAACCACACAGTGGGCCTAATTAAAAACCACTAGCCTTGACAGACTTGCCTAGGCACCGCAAAGACAGGTTAGGATAAATAGCCGATGCCTATACTGGTCCTCTGTCCTATTGAGCGCGACGTCCTTAGGGCTGAGTCTAATATTTTTTAATTAAAAGTGGTCAATGCAAATGCTTTAAGTGATTTCTGGGGTCCTGGGAAGGGTAATGAAATCCTCACCCAAACTGAATTGGTCAATAGCCCCTTAAAGTCAGATTAAAATATGCAAAGCAGTAAATCACTTGCAATCAATTTGCTATTTAGCGCGGCGCAAAGAATCCTGCAGAAAATCAATTATTGGAAGGGGGAAGAAGATTTTTAGAGCAAAGAATCTTGCAGAAGATTTGGAAAAAGATATATGGGGATTTGTAGAGGGGAGAATGAGGAAACAAACAGTGCAAATTTCGTGCAGAGAGCTCCACAGATGACCGCGGAATCGCGGTTTTGACAGGGTTAATGCGGCGGAACCGCGGCTGGTTAGGGGTGTCACGCCCCGCTTCCCAAAATACGGAATACGAGGGGTAGACAAGGCCAGCCATGCTCCTACGGTCAAGGGAAAGTCCCGCCGTAGTCACACTTCGGCTTCTAGTTTATCATGGTAAACAGTAAATAATGCGCAGGTAATGAGAAATGCTGTAACTGGAACAAAACAGTAAAATGAACTGACCTAATGGGAAACAAAAGATATAACTCTGGATAGCTAAACAAGATGTCCGCGGAGTGCGTCTAGTCCTGGTTCAGGCTAAATCTTCTCCTCACACTGAGCATGCATACTCAGGTCGTCAGAGCGACACAATAGCAATATAATATATATAAATCATGTGACAACTCTATAGTAGTAACAGATATGTGTAACAATAAATCAATGACAACATGGATATGAATGTGCAGTAATCAATGCAGCGGAACAGTAAAAGCAGTAGAACGATAAGCCACGTATGTCAACACAGTAAGTAAGATTTCTCAATGCCAGTATCCCTATCAGTCTCTAAGTCTCACTGTACAGGTCACTAAACCTATCGTCAGTCCAAGTGTGAGAGTCAACCACTCGCGAGTGTCCTCCACCCAAGGGTAGAACCCAAGGGCAAGGGACCACGGGCCCAACATGTATATCACGGTGATAATCACATACTCTGTAAATCTCTATATATCTCCCTAAATATATAAGCCGGCATGGGACTCCCGAGATTCTGTTGAACTCATACTTAAACTACCCCACACCCCGTGGTCTACATCAAACGCTAACCATAACCCTAAATACCAATCGGTCTGTGACAAGTCTGCGCGAGAACTGGAAGCAGGACCTCCATCAAGCACATCCCGACTAATACCTAAGATAAATGGCAGTGTCTGGTGCTTTATCTGTGACACCCGTGCAAGAGCTTCCATAAGTGTCCCATACCACTTATAGTCACACGTACACGTGTCCCACAGACGTCGACAATGCAATATAATAATAAGGTCCACTGATTGTGTACAAGTACGTATCATTTTCAGTTATTCACTGATACACGAACACTGACGTACTTGCCACAATTATCACTAATACCTAACACTGGGTAATGCACGTTATCACTAGGTTATCAATGCAGTGACATGTGTATGATATGATGCGTGAACAGTATATAAAGCATGTTTAGGATGTCATGAATCTACAATCTACCACTTGCATAATTTATCATAAATCATACAGTTACAGTTTAGTGAAACGATGAATGGAGAATATATATTATTTTCAGTTATCTATCCAACGAATTTGGTTTCATGCCAATCGGGTTCCAGGATCATTAATTATAGCCATTTCATTTTAAGCGCTCGCGGCTGGAAATCCGGTTTCAGAATCAGAAGTCCGTTTCGCAACGCATTTTAATCCCAGTTGGGATCAGATTTTAGCGACGCTACTGTTGGATGAAATCTAGGGTTTTCAGTAAGGTTTTCAACGCAATAGACGGATCTTCGATCTCATCTGTACGTCAGGAGATATACAATATTCAATACCAATATGTCAGTTCTGATTCTGTTGGGACTGTTATGCGTCCCGATCTATTAAATTACAGATTAAATAACAAACGATAATGAAAAAGAATGAAACCACTTGTGTTGTCTAGCTAACAGGTTCACCTACAATAAACAGTGGAGTTCTGCAACCTACGAGTTAAGGAAATCCTGTGGTACCCATTACGGAACAGAAAGCAACAACTGGAGTCGCTCTGGACTGCAGTCCAGAGACGCACTCCGATCCAAATACTAACACAGTTTGAGTACAGGAATATCTGGAAACTAGTATAGGGTTATAGTTCGTCGAGTTGGCTTCGGTTTGAGCCCTCGAACGCACCATTCTAGTATGTATATAATTTATGGTGAATTTAATGGTTTCCAGGTACAATAAAATTCTAGTTTTACGGTTAAACTTGGGGGTAGTTGTTTTAGTTGTTATCGATCACATTATCCAACAAAATTCACACACTAGGTTCACAGCCATACGGGCCAAACTATACCATTTAGTTCCGTCAAATTTGATGGGTATTGTCATTGGGAACACACGTCGAACGGTATGGCACATAATTGGTCTAGACTCGTAACTTTATTATTTATATAATTAATGACTGTAACTTAAGTAAATAGCATGTAAGCAAGTAAAATACTTGCCTGGACACGTCACGGGATTGTACGGCAGCAATGGTATGGAACACAGTAAGGTTGGGCCTCGGCTCGATCTTGGCTCGGCCTCGGAGCTTGGACTAGGCTAGGAGCTCGAGCATGGCAGCAAAGGCTTGGTTACTGGGGTCTTGACGGCGAGGGTGGTGGCCGATGACGTGGAGTTGCTCGCTGTGGTGGCCGGTAGAGCGGGTGTTAGAGAGAAAGAGAGAGAAATTAAGAGATATTTGAGAGGGGGGAAGTGAGAGTGATGGACAAAGAGTGAGATAGAGATAGAGATAGAGAGTTAGATTGAGAGTGAGAGAGAGAGAGAAGTGATGGAGAGGCAAACTGAGAGAAAGGAACTGAGAGATGTGTGAGAGAGACCAGAGAGAGAGAGTTAGAGAGAGATGAGTGAGAGAGATTGAGAGAGGGAGTTAGAGAGAGATGAGTAAGAGAGATTGAGAGAGAGGGAAAACAGAGAGTTAGAACGAGAGAGAGAGAGGAGTTATCGGAGGTCGGGGTTCCGGCGAGGGGAGCGGGTGAGCAACTGAAGAGGGAAGGAGATGCTCGGTCGACGACTAGGGGTGAACGTCGGCGACAAAGGCAGGTGAGGGTGCAGTGGGGCTCGCCGTCGTCGGGGTTGGGGCTGAGCTCGGGTACAGTACCATGGGTGAGTGGAGGAGTTTGGTTAAAGTGGGGAGCTCGGTGGTGGTGTTTCAGCGTGGAAGCGAGGCTATGGTGATGGAGGGAGGTGGCCGGAGGTGACGGCGGCGACGTGTACGCGAGGTCGGGACTTGGTAAATGGAGGCGATGGGAAGCTCGAGGGGTGCTGTGGGTTTTGGGTTGAGGAGGAAGGAGATGAGGGAGGTGGGTGATAGGTCGTGGTCGTCGCCGTCAGGGCGAGGGGTGAGTGGTGATGGGTTCCACGTGAAGACGGGGGCGATGGTGAGTGTGGGTTCGAGGGAGAAACGGGGAGGGAAGGAGAGAGAAAAGACGTGGGAGAGAGGGAGGTAATTATGAGAGGAGAGAGAGGCGCGCGTCGTGAGGGTAACGTTCACGAACGTTGGCGCGAGGAGCGGCGGCGATGGTGGATTGAGGGAAGCAGGGGAGCGGGAATTAGGGAGGTAGCCGTTGGAGGTAGGAGGCGGGTACTGTGGAAGCGGGTCGGGTGTAAAGCGGGCGTGGGCTTGGAGAGGGGACGCGGGAGCGGGCCGTGGAAATGGGCCAGAAAATTAAAATAAAAAGAATTAGAGAAAAAGAGGGCCGGGCCGGGGAAAACAAGGGTTTATTAAGGGAAAAATTAAGTGGGCTGAGGAAGTAATTGGGTTTTAAAAGTTAAGTTTAATTAATTAAAAGGAATGGGTTTGGATTTTTATTGATAAAAGAATAAATGGGGTTTAAAAATAAATAAAATTATAAATAAAATACATAAAATTTTAAATAAAGATAAATAGAATTCTAGAGTAACAAATCACAGGTTTTAGTATAAAAAGGGGCTGGGTATTATATCATACCACCCTTACAAAAATTTCGTCCTCGAAATTTAAAATAAACGATAAGTTATACAAACATAAGCGAAAGCTATTAGATTGCACATTAACACAAAAGATTTATTAACAGTACGTGGACGAAGAAACTTGAAATATATATAAGTAAGAACCACATACGGAAAAGTAGGTCTTCATAGGTATAAGGCAAGAATAACTATAAGGGCAACTACGAGTATACGAGAATATAGGTATCAATAACGAACAATAATAATCAAAATGTGTTCGATAAAAGTCGAAACCCACATATGTGCACATCTAAGTCTATCAAAAGCAAGCAGAAAAATAAGTATAAGGCTCAACCCTCTAACATAGTAATCATAGGCACAAAACCCGAAAATAAAGTACTGACAATAAAGTAGTGAAAAATTGGTTGGTAGGTTATAACATTTTAGGATAACGTATCGAAAAATAGGTTTAAAATGATTTAGAAAACTTGTATAGTGGATCTAAGAAACATGGAACAAAATTTGCGCGTTGTAAGGGTGCGCTACTGAAAACTGAAGATAATAGTAGTGTGCTTACAATACATAAAATTAATTAGTCAATAACACGTACTCTTCGATAAATCCAAACTACTGAAAACCAAATCTCGAATAATAAAGTCCCTATATATATATTTAGGGTAATAGGAAGAATACAAATAGGTATAGGGCTAGCTAAGGTAATGATTACAAGGAAGTGTGGCTCACTCAGAAGGTCGGTGTGTGGCGGCTTTAGGCTAAAAATCAAGGAGACTGTGATCGGGTCTGCACAGGAAGTAAGGATGAGCAACAAAGGAATACCAGAGAAAAAGTATGGGGGAAAACAACAGTCGGTACATCACACGTATCAAAATTTGAAGGATTAGTGAACTCGGAAATTCCCTAAAATTTTCTCCTCCCAGAAGGATCTCAAACGAGGCACAGACGGAGGATGAAGGGTGGACCTCTAAAACATCAGGTGTGGTACTAGTTAATCTCAGTGAGGGTTAAGACAAAGTAAGGAGTAAGTGTAGACAGATCTCAGTAGGAAGAATAATTGTACATAAGGAATAATCAAGTAGCACGCGAACTAAGAAGATCGAAGGATTTGTGAACTCGGTAATTTATTTCATTTCAAAAGATTCCAAACCAAGCATTCTCAAAGAAGAAAGGTGGCCCTAAACTATACACAGATTTTATTTGGCCAAAGAAGACAACATCAAAAAGAAATCCCGTCAGTCGCGGTTGTGGTGATTCAGCAGGTTGCGGTAGGCTCGCGCACTCAGGTAGGGGCGTCCATTTCCATAGCGTCTCGCAGGTATCACCATTGGGAGTTCTTCCACCGCAGGGTATTGTCCTTCTGGTCCTGCTTCCTCGGCTGGAGCTTCTTCATCGAGGTCTGACTCCAAGTGATTCTCTTCTTCTGGATTCTCTTCCATGGGATTTTCCTCCACTGGATTTTCTTCTATCGGTTCTTCCTCGGGGTCTTCCTCTATCGGGTTCTCTTCAGGGTCTTCTTCCTCTTCGTCGAAATCGCCTATCATGTCAAACTCTGGGGCGGCTGCTCCTTCGTCCTCTGAATCGTTGTTTTCGAAATCGACCTGAGGACCGTTGATCTCATCGTCAGAACTCATCAGCGTGCGGTCTAAGGAAACGCATGACTGTGCATCCTCATCTAGATGCGGCGCTGCTCCAGGGTGGGCCATAGCCTGAAAAGAAAGAATCATGATTAGGCAGTGGAATACATCAAGAAGAATAGCTAAGTGTACGAAGCATAGAAAGATATGCGGTGGCAGGAGCTAAAAAATCAAGATTAAAATGCTGTGATAATGAATAGTATGAATAAGGGGAAAGACACGAGAATGATACATATATTACGATTCAAGTTTTATTGCCTTCAACTAAAAGTTCGACAGATACAAGATTTCAAACGGAAAGAAATATTTATAAAAAGATGACCACATTATTACTGAAATTAGAAAACATGAAAATTCCTATTGGATTGCTAGACCGCTGCATTTTCGTCACGCGAGTTGATTCCTGGGCTGGGTCCGCCTTATCCTCGAAGTTCGAACTACGCAGTAATCCTCACTTGGCAGGAGTGGGGAGTGTGGACGAGTTTCCTCCTTGTAGTTCTTTCCTTTCTGGGTAACCGTTGATGAGATGTTCGCTGGATCCACAAATCAGACATTTCCCTTGGGCGCGGCGACAATCCCTCTGAAGATGTCCTGGCCTCTTACAGTACCCACAACATGGGATCTTCTGCTGCTTCTGCCGCGGAGAAACAAATTGGCGCTTCATCTTCCTCTCTTTTCCTCGTCTAACGGGGATCCCTTTATGATTTGAGACTCCCGCTGGTGCCTGATTCACCTGCCTTCTCAGTCCCTCAGCTAACAAGTCGTTTGTTCGCTCCTGGGCTTCCTTCAAACCTTGCAGTACACTCAGAATCTCAACGGTCTGATTCTGGGGAGCGGATATAGATGATGATTCGTTGGAAGACATGATCCTGAGACAACAATTTTGAGAATGATATAAGTCACAAGCCAAAATAATCAAAATATAATATGGATAGGACAAAGATTCAAGAATATCAGAGATGATGAATTTATTACAAGTGGAGAATCAACCGTATGACTTTAAGTTACTTAAACAGGGTACGGCAGAGCAATTGCAACCACGTAACCTTGTCAAGTGACCCGAAACCCTAGCGAATGGATAATAGAACACCCAAAGATATGGAACAAGAATGACAAGTTTACAACCTAGACCAAGGAATGGCCTAGATTGACAAGCTATACACGGAAAACTGCAATCCCAATCGAAGCAAAACCTGGCTCTGATACCAACTAAACCATGTCACGCCCCGCTTCCCAAAATACGGAATACGAGGGGTAGACAAGGCTAGCCATGCTCCTACGGTCAAGGGAAAGTCCCGCCGTAGTCACACTTCGGCTTCTAGTTTATCATGGTAAACAGTAAATAATGCGCAGGTAATGAGAAATGCAGTAACTGGAACAAAACAGTAAAATGAACTGACCTGATAGGAAACAAAAGATATAACTCTGGATAGCTAAACAAGATGTCCGCGGAGTGCGTCTAGTCCTGGTCCAGGCTAAATCTTCTCCTCACACTGAGCATGCATACTCAGGTCGTCAGAGCGACACAATAGCAATATAATATATATAAATCATATGACAACTCTACAGTAGTAACAGATATGTGTAACAATAAATCAATGACAACATGGATATGAATGTGCAGTAATCAATGCAGCGGAACAGTAAAAGCAGTAGAACGATAAGCCACGTATGTCAACACAGTAAGTAAGATATCTCAATGCCAGTATCCCTATCAGTCTCTAAGTCTCACTATACAGGTCACTAAGCCTATCGTCAGTCCAAGTGTGAGAGTCAACCACTCGCGAGTGTCCTCCACCCAAGGGTAGAACCCAAGGGCAAGGGACCACGGGCCCAACATGTATATCACGGTGATAATCACATACCCTGTAAATCTCCATATATCTCCCTAAATATATAAGCCGGCATGGGACTCCCGAGATTCTGTTGAACTCACACTTAAACTACCCCACACCCCGTGGTCTACATCAAACGCTAACCATAACCCTAAATACCAATCGGTATGTGACAAGTCTGCGCGAGAACTGGAAGCAGGACCTCCATCAAGCACATCCCGACTAATACCTAAGATAAATGGCAGTGTCTGGTGCCTTATCTGTGACACCCATGCAAGAGCTTCCATAAGTGTCCCATACCACTTATAGTCACACGTACACGTGTCCCACAGACGTCGACAATGCAATATAATAATAAGGTTCACTGATTGTGTACAAGTACGTATCACTTTCACTTATTCACTGATACACGAACACTGACGTACTTGCCACAATCATCACTAATACCTAACACTGGGTAATGCACGTTATCACTAGGTTATCAATGCAGTGACATGTGTATGATATGATGCGTGAACAGTATATAAAGCATGTTTAGGATGTCATGAATCTACAATCTACCACTTGCATAATTTATCATAAATCATACAGTTACAGTTTAGTGAAACGATGAATGGAGAATATATAGTATTTTCAGTTATCTATCCAACGAATTTGGTTTCATGCCAATCGGGTTCCAGGATCATTAATTATAGCCATTTCATTTTAAGCGCTCGCGGCTGGAAATCCGGTTTCAGAATCAGAAGTCCGTTTCGCAACGCATTTTAATCCCAGTTGGGATCAGATTTTAGCGACGCTACTGTTGGATGAAATCTAGGGTTTTTAGTAAGGTTTTTAACTCAATAGAAGGATCTTCGATCGCGTCTGTACGTCAGGAGATATACACTATTCAATACCAATATGTCAGTTCTGATTCTGTTGGGACTGTTATGCGTCCCGATCTATTAAATTACAGATTAAATAACAAACGATAACGAAACAGAATGAAATCACTTGTGTTGTCTAGCTAACAGGTTCACCTACAATAAACAGCAGAGTTCCGCAACCTACGAGTTAAGTAAATCCTGTGGTACCCATTACGGAACAGCAAGCAACAACTGGAGTCGCTCTAGACTGCTGTCCAGAGTCGCACTCCGATCCAAATACTAACACAGTTTGAGTACAGGAATATCTGGAAACTAGTATAGGGTTATAGTTCGTCGAGTTGGCTTCGGTTTGAGCCCTCGAACGCACCATTCTAGTATGTATATAATTTATGGTGAATTTAATGGTTTCCAGGTACAATAAAATTCTAGTTTTACGGTTAAACTTGGGGGTAGTTGTTTTAGTTGTTATCGATCACATTATCCAACAAAATTCACACACTAGGTTCACAGCCATACGGGCCAAACTATACCATTTAGTTCCGTCAAATTTGATGGGTATTGTCATTGGGAACACACGTCGAACGGTATGGCACATAATTGGTCTAGACTCGTAACTTTATTATCTATATAATTAACGACTGTAACTTAAGTAAATAGCATGTAAGCAAGTAAAATACTTGCCTGGACACGTCACGGGATTGTACAGCAGCAATGGTATGGAACACAGTAAGGTTGGGCCTCGGCTCGATCTTGGCTCGGCCTCGGAGCTTGGACTAGGCTAGGAGCTCGAGCATGGCAGCAAAGGCTTGGTTACTGGGGTCTTGACGGCGAGGGTGGTGGCCGATGACGTGGAGTTGCTCGCTGTGGTGGCCGGTAGAGCGGGTGTTAGAGAGAGAGAGAGAGAAATTGAGAGAGATTTGAGAGAGGGGAAGTGAGAGTGAGGGACAGAGAGTGAGATAGAGATAGAGATAGAGAGTTAGATTGAGAGTGAGAGAGAGAGAGAAGTGAGGGAGAGGGAAACTGAGAGAGAGGAACTGAGAGATGTGTGAGAGAGACCAGAGAGAGAGAGTTAGAGAGAGATGAGTGAGAGAGATTGAGAGAGGGAGTTAGAGAGAGATGAGTGAGAGAGATTGAGAAAGAGGGAAAACAGAGAGTTAGAGCGAGAGAGAGAGAGGAGTGATCGGAGGTCGAGGCTCCGGCGAAGGGAGCGGGTGAGGAACTGAAGAGGGAAGGAGGTGCTCGGTCGACGACTAGGGGTGAACGTCGGCGATAAAGGCAGGTGAGGGTGCAGTGGGGCTCGCCGTCGTCGGGGTTAGGGCTGAGCTCGGGTACAGTGCCGTGGGTGAGTGGAGGAGTTTGGTTGAAGTGGGGAGCTCGGTGGTGGTGTTTCAGCGTGGAGTCGAGGCTATGGTGATGGAGGGAGGTGGCCGAAGGTGACGGCGGCGACGTGTACGCGAGGTCGGGACTTGGTAAATGGAGGCGATGGGAAGCTCGAGGGGTGCTGTGGGTTTTGGGTTGAGGAGGAAGGAGATGAGGGAGGTGGGTGATAGGTCGTGGTCGTGGTCGTCGCCGTCAGGGCGAGGGGCGAGTGGTGATGGGTTCCACGTGAAGACGAGGGCGATGGTGAGTGTGGGTTCGAGGGAGAAACGGGGAGGGAAGGAGAGAGGGAGGTAATTATGAGAGGAGAGAGCGGCGCGCGTCGCGGGGGTAACGTTCGTGAACGTTGGCGCGAGGAGCGGCGGCGATGGTGGATCGAGGGAAGCAGGGGAGCGGGAATTAGGGAGGTAACCGTTGGAGGTAGGAGGCGGATACTGTGGAAGCGGGTCGGGTGTGAAGCGGGCGTGGGCTTGGAGAGGGGACGCGGGAGCAGGCCGGGGAAATGGGCCAGAAAATTAAAATAAAAAGAATTAGAGAAAAAGTGGGCCGGGCCGGGGAAAACAAGGGTTTATTAAGGGAAAAATTAAGTGGGCTGAGGAAGTAATTGGGTTTTAAAAGTTAAGTTTAATTAATTAAAAGGAATGGGTTTGGATTTTTATTGTTAAAAGAATAAATGGGGTTTAAAAATAAATAAAATTATAAATAAAATACATAAAATTATAAATAAAGATAAATAGAATTCTAGAGTAACAAATCACAGGTTTTAGTATAAAAAGGGGCTGAGTATTACAAGGGGCTTTAAGTCTCCAAATTTTTTTCAGCTGCTCTGTACTTTCAATCTCCTCCTGTTTTGATGTACTCTTTTCTGATTTGCCTTCTGTGTTGTTTCAGATCCGTCAAACCTGCAAAGATTCACAAAGAAAACCCTTCAAACAATAAAAGATGATAGAATTTTTATATTTTTGAATTTTTTTTCAGATTTTTATGATTTTTTATATTTTATATTAACCCGAAATTACAAAAAGGAAATTTTACGCCATCCCCGGCAACGGCGCCATTTGATTAAGAGAGGTTTTGTCGATCAAAAATATTTACCGCAATCAAGAACGGCGTCGCACGAACTTAGCCGGTGAATACGGGTCGGTCCACAGGGATGTGTAAATCTCCTTTAAGTTCTTAAGAGTTAATTCCAAATGATGTTGGTTCTTATAATTAAACCTAAAAATTGAAGTTGTATGATACTAGGATTAGAAACTTGCTAGGATTAGGTTTAGGGAAAATTTGGTAAACAAAGATCTACATCTCTTTCCATTGCCTTTAATTAAAGATATCATATTAGTGTTATGGTAAATCTTAACAAAGGGGATTAGGATGATTGGGAAGATTGATTCTTCCTCTAGATTCTTGTCATTCCTTTCTTAATCTTTACCCTAACCTCCATGGAAAACCTTAAAATCCGGGCCTTTAGACTACGGAATCACCGTTACCTCGAGGGTAGAGTACCGTAGGGAGCGGAATAAGAAGGTATTCATGGAGTTCTAATTTTCATAAAAGATTGCCAAAGAAAAGAGAT
Organism: Agapanthus africanus; assembly: GCA_030015575.1. Classification (NCBI taxonomy): domain Eukaryota; kingdom Viridiplantae; phylum Streptophyta; class Magnoliopsida; order Asparagales; family Amaryllidaceae; genus Agapanthus; species Agapanthus africanus. Next base: position 192,091,615 of record CM057339.1, on the reverse strand, counting down.
GAGAGATCTTCATCTCTCAAATCCTTCCCTATTCCTAACCCTAACAAGCGAGTAAACTACTCGCTCATTGAGGGGATGAAGAAAGACATGATTTTATTAAAGTTAATAAAATTCTAAACTAAATTAAACTAAGGCAAGAAAATAATTTACCTAGGGCAGAGATATAAAAAACTATAACTAGGGCAAGAAAAATAACCTACTTACGATTGATGCGCTCTAACTTCAATAAAACAGAATTTTATTCATGAATAGAGGCATGCGAAAATACAAGGGTTTGGGTTCTATTTATAGGACATAGAAACCCTAGGTTTACAATTGATCCGCATGTCTAAAATTACAAATATACCCCTAGGAAATCTCTCCAAAGCCGCCACGAAATTTTGGTAAAATTTTATCGAAGTACAGGCTTCATATGGCCGCGGAACCGCGGCAATGGCGCGCTTGGGCCGCGGTTCCACGGCCCTTTAGTGAGGTCTCCTGATGAATTTTCCTGGGCTGCTTTAAGATTCTCTGGGTTTTTTTATTTGTTTAGTCTTTTCTGCTTTTGGGCTTCTACAGTGATTCCAGATCTTCAGTGAACACTTTGCAATGGCTTTTTAACCGTCTGCTTTGACATTTTTTATCTTGCGTTGCCTTATTGATTGTGAACTGTTCTTCGTCTAGGCTTGACTAAGATCCTCCTGTTTGTTAGTCAAAAATCCTTCTTTTGTGTCGTCTTTTGTGTTTTTCATTGTTTTTGCTCTAAGAACCTGTAACCTGTAACATGTAGCAGATATGGGTCAAAAGCACCTGTTTTTTTATTTTTAAATGCATAAGAATGGGGATTGTAAAATGCAATATTATGATATGAACAGGGAGACCCAGTGGCGAGGAGGGTGTTGGAGAGGGATCGAAAGTGTGAGGAGGGAGAGCTAGAGAAACGAGGAGGGGTTGAGGAGTGCGCGCGGTCGTGGTCGAGGAGCGTGGAAACGTGGGGCGGCGACGTGGGCGTGGGGCGACGTGGGCACGACATGGGGAGCTTGGGGGGGGAAACAAGCGGGAAATTTTCGTTGGGAAGAAGAGATGCAACGGGTCGGGTCGGGTTTGTTGGGTGTGGGTATTAGGTTAGGGCACAGGCCGGAAAGCTTTGGGCCGGGGAAAGTTTAGGAATTTAATTATTTGGTGAGCTGGGAAGAGGAATGGAAGTGGGCTGGGAAGTGTTGGGCTGAGGAATTATTTATATAACTTTGGTTTTAATTTATTGGTTTGGGCTTGGTTTAAATGGGGAAATTATATATTATTTTCTTTGGCTTTGATTTTAAACTGTTTTGGAAAATTAAATGCTAAAACCTTAAACAACCAGTTTCACGCAAAATTTTGAGGAAAGAGAAAACATTCGGGGGACTTAGGAAAAATGTAGAAAGATTTTATTGATGGGAACGGAGATTTACACTTACAGAGTCTCCACTCTTGATGGCCTGCTCGAAACTAGTTGGGTCATCATCTCATGATGCAATTCTCGCTCCCACTTCATAGAGAAAACCGAAGTATCTCTCAGACGGATGAGGAACCCTACCAGATTGGCGGAGAGGCTGAGGTTCGTCGGGAGCTATTGAATCCTCCAGTTCTACCAAATCGTCAGCTGTAGTTTGTATAGCTGGAACTCCTTCTAGTTCTATCTCATGACCACTAATTTCTTCACAAGAAATTCTCTTTCCAAAAGGTGGCATGCTGAGAAACAAAACACTTTTTGCTTCTCAGTGTGGTAGAAGATATTCCCTTGCGAATGCTTGGGATATCCAACAAACTTTCACAGAACTGACCTTACCTCGAGCTTGTCTGGATTTTGCTTTTAGACATAGGCCAGACAACCCCAAATCTTAACTTACTTAAGATATGGGCTCTTCCCATACCATATCTCTTATGGAGTGGTAGGCATCTGATTTGGTTGGAACCCAATTCAATAGGGATGCAGCTTCACAAGTGCATAACCCCCAAAAGGAAATTAGCAACTCGGTAGTACTCATCATAGAGCGCACCATATCTAATAGGGTACGATTGCTCCGCCCCGATACACCGTTGTGCTGTGGTGTATATGGAGGAGTAATGCTGAGAGAGAATCTTATTCTCCTTTAGAATAATCCAGGAATTTCGTGCTCAAGTATTCTCCTCCCTGATCACATCAAAGGACATAATACTCATACCCGTTTTGGTTCTCTACTTCTGACTTATATTCTTTGAATTTCTCAAAGCTTCAGACTTGTGTTTCAACAGGAACATATGTCCGAATCTTGAGAGATCATCGGTGAATGTAATGAAGTACAAAGAACCGGTCCTGGCATGTGTAGACATGGGACTTACATATATCATCATGTATCAATCCCAAGAGTTCACCAACTCTTTTTCTGTTTCCAGTAAACAGAGCTGTGGTCATTTTATCTTTGTGACATGACTGGCAAGTTTCACAAGATGTAAATTCAAACTGATTTAAATATGCATCTTAATGTAACTTAGCTAGTCGGGTCCCATTGATATGACCTAGTCTACAATACCTCAAGAAGGATTCGTTCATATTGGAACTCTTTCTCTTGTGTGTGTTCTGTACGTTGAGAACTGTAGTTTGATTTCGAACGTATATGCTTTTAGATAACGTGCCTGAACCAATCAACTCTTGATATAGGAAATGTTCAAAACATTATCCAACAATACAAAATTATATCCTTCTTTACTAAATAAAGAGACTGATATGATATTGTATATCATGTTCGATATCTAATAACATTCGTTCAGAATCAATGTACTTGATAATATAGGGTGATAACTGCCAACACTTTGGCTGCAACAATTGCACTGTTTCCAATTCTTGAAACTTTATCACCCGTTCTCAGTTCTCTACCTATCTGTAGCCCATATAACAGATTACATATGTGGGATCCTGATCCGGTATCACATACCCAGGACGTAGAAGATACTGAAAAACAATTCTCGGTAATGAACACACCCGAAGAAGATGCGTCATCATGTACTTTCTTCGTTTGGGCGGCACGGGAATTCTGGTAATCCCCTATTTCCTGCTCGGTCTTATAACAATTATAAGTTGGAGCGGGACTAACGTTCCCGGCATGGTATAACAAGTGGGTTCGGTCAATATATCCATATTATTATCTTGATTAAGGCGTGACATGGTCGCTACCTGGAGAGAGAGAAAAAAACACTCTGCGTGCACTCTTGCAAGATCATATTGGTTATTATTTTATCTAATCAGGATGGCTCCCACTCTTTTTATCAAATCTTCCTTCAAACCCTAAAAGGAAAGACTAGCCGGGATTAATTACACCCTACAATTTTGCCAATCTTTCAGCTAGGCCAGTGCCGGTATTTTGAGGGAGGTTCCCCGTGCTTTCGCACGGACCTAATTAAAATAAACCTCGTTTTCCCAGGAGCGTAACCCCGTTAACACCTTTCTAGACACCTACTTGATCAGCTAATTGTAATGTGTAAAACTCTCCCAGGAGTAACTCTTACTCGCAGTGGGTATCGGGATCCAACTATCTCATAGAAGGTATGCAATCTCATCGCAAATTTCAACACTTGAAATTCCCGATAATATTTTTCCCCTAGCATCCTATGACCTTGACGAAGGCCAACAAACCATAGGCGGCTAGTCAAGTTCAACCCGTACATTTCATGATTGAATTAAACCCACCCGCACGACCCTTGACGAAGGCCAACAAAGTCGCACGACTGCCCTAACTTAATCGCATCATATGCTTAAGCAGATAAGCATAAATAGCTACCGTATACTACGCCTTGACGAAGGCCAACAAACGTAGCACGAATACCATGAAGTACTTATCTGAAATGACGGAGGGCTGCGACAGGTTTTAAGAAAACCTTTTGCGTAATGAACTTGATATCGTTGTAGAATCGAGTGATTTTGAAAAGGAGTGTTTTTGAGGTTTTTACTAGTTTTACTAAAGAGATCACTCCCAGTGAAGGGATCTCGGCTCTTTCCTTATCGAATAAGGTGCTGGATATTCTATAAGGAATACCGTTATTCAAAAAAAAAACTATAAAAGCAATCAAAAACCAAACCGAGTTTGTAGCATCTGCTAGTTTCGCTAAAGAGGTCACTCCCGGTGAAGTGATCTCGGCTCTTTCCTTATCGAATAAGGTGCTAGATATTCTACAAGGAATACCGCTATGCAAAGCAAGAACTAGAGCTACCAGTTTTTAAAACAAGTTTCTACAATGTCTTTAGGTTTCTTTTCTTTCATTAATCTCATTAATGAAGTCCCATCATTTAAATTACCTAAACATCACAGATAAATACAACGTACGCTTATGTCATCCGCATTCGCCTCGATGTCCCGTCATGCACCGTTAGGTTAGGTAACCAACGGCAGAACGGGGCAGGGCTAGCGCGGGTGTAAAACATAAGCAACGTCTATATAATATATCATATATACTATATACAGAATCTATCTCAACATATCAAATGATCATATCACAGATATCGCAGCAGAAAACAACATATGAAGTATTGGATATACTAGGATTTCTGGGTTTTATATTAAGCCTGTATAAAACACGGATTCCACGGTCGTGATGAATAGCCAAACCCACATCCCTAGACCCCTACGAGAGCAGCAAGAAACCTTACCAATTCTAGAGTTAGGAGACCCGGTCTCGACGTCTCGAGATGGTCTCCCGCTGGACTCTAGAACCCGGTTACTTGTGTTCCCCTCCTTGGGTCTATCCTAATGCGGAAAAGTAAATAATATACAATGGTGACATCATCCTTAAACCGGAAGTGTCCCAATAAAAGAATATTACATACATTGAATTTTACATGAATGAAAATGAAAAACTCTCATCTCACATAAAACTCCCGGCTATTCAAACACGACGATCCAATATAACATATCCCAGCAACACATAACATCACATGTCATCAACGTAAGTAAATATGCGTATCCCAATTGTCGTTGACATATAGCAACGAAACCGGCGATACATCACATATTACACTTACGGTCGCAGAAAAGAAAGTGAAAAACTACAACAATTGGAATCCGCACTGCCCTTAGACATCATAAACCCGGAATATCACATATTCTGGATTTCATGCCTGATAATGCAAATTTTACATTTAGGTCTCAACCATGAAAACACTTTTCAAAGGAAGTCGGGTAATACAACAAGATTCCCGATTCCGTCCGAGGCCGAAATGTTAAATTTGCATGCAACTGGATAGATTCCAATTATTGTATCCTATCACATGATATCCGGACGACGTTAAACTTTTCGATCGATTCATCAAGGTCCCACAATTTCCCGACAGCTCAACACTTGAGCATAGTTTTAATAATACCCGGAACATGCCGCAGTACCTATGGACCAACCGTAGAAGGGCAAACCCAAGCCTCACTCATGTCGCCACGGAACTGCGACAAACCCTAGGGTATGACCGCGGTTCCGCGATCCAAAAAAGTCGAGTTAGGATTTCATTTTTCTAGAGGGTCCACAAAATTACTTGCATATTTTTCCGAATACATTAAACTTGAAAAAATGGGTTTTTGACATTCGATCAAACTTTTTAACTTCGCTAAAATAACTTGTGAAAACCCAAATACAATGTTAAACTACGAATACGAAACACTTCGAATTGTTTATAGTGTAAGATTATATCTCATGCAAAATTAGCAAAAACAAACAACACTTGAAACACCAAAATCCATGCAATGGAACACTGGAAAAATTTGGAGGGGGGCTCGGATTTGGCCGATATGGGGGGTCTCGCCGGCCAAAAAATGTCCAAATGGCTCCAAATTTCACCAGTGTTCATGTTATCACACATATATGATTCTGCACTTGTTTAAAAACATTTTAGAGCTCATATAAAAATCGACAGAACCTGGATTTTAGGGTTTCAAGTTTCGGAGTTCGTTTCGGTTTCGTAATCTAACAATCCGTCTAATACTCTAGCCCGGCTCTGATACCACTGTTGGGATTCCTTAGAACCCTACTGGGTTTTCACAGCAACTACCATACCAAATTTAAAAAATTCTAAGGTGCTAATCAATCCTAAGCTACGATCAAGCTAGAGTAAATAGACGAAATGAACATGTAATCAACCATTACGAGTAGTGAGCAAGAAATAAAACCTTTGTAGAACGGTCCTTCACTTCTAAAGCTCCATGTTGACGTCCTTTCACTGCGATCATGGAAAGTGAAGATTTCCCGAACTCTAGAATGGTTCCATCGGAGAAATGAACAAGCTTGCACGAAGTCTTCGAAGTCAAAGATGATCTACGTCGTGGAGACTCAAACCCAAGCTACCTCTTCACTAGGTCAAGAACTTTGTGAAGAGAACACCCTTTACTACCCAAGTAAGTGTATAGGATGATGAAATAGGAAGTGAGCTCACTTTAGATTTTATTTTCTCACAATATTTCTTCATGTTTCATGGAGCTAGTAAGCAAGAGGAAGAAGATGAAGAATGCAACCATGAAAAATGAAGAAGGAAAACTAATGAGGTGAGAATAGCAATCATGAGTGAGTTAGTGTCATATACTGATTATTGTAGAGACTTAACCATGGATTAATTATAATGGTTGGGTTTAAAATATCTTAAGTAAAACAAAATTAGTGGACTTTGGTCAATAGTCTACAAACTTCATGAAGCTTCAAGCCATGACCAATTTTCCACCTCATTTTGATTTACTAAGATAAATAAAACCCCACATTATATGTAAGCATGGTGTAAGTCACACACACCCCTAAGTTTGCATGTATCATCAAGCATGACACAAACATGTACACAAGTATACATCACATGTATACTTAATACATAATCAAGTGAGAAAAGCAATCTTAAGTGAGCTAATACTAGTTAATGTAAATTAATATATCAAATATATAATTATACATTAAATCATTAAATCAACACTTGATTTAATGATCTGGTCATATCGCATATAACCGACTAATATCATGTGTATCAATTTATCGAACCAACACTTGATTCGATAACCCGGCTATATCGCATATAACCGACCGATGATACAAATCGCGAGAATAGAATACGGTATCTCATACACGTATTAATCTCGGTCCTGCACATATCTCATATGTGCTTCTACTCCGTTTCGCCTGAGCCAGGAAACCTCTGTGTAGGACTCTAAAGACTCGTCAATACGCCGACAGTAGGTGATGATCATATCAAACACCCACAAGCCGCAAGAGGCGTGCTAAACGTAACGGCCACCTGGGTATTGAGAGATTAGAAGATCAACAATCAAGCCTGCTCATACTCCTGCGAATCCAATCAGTAACACTTACCGTACAGTCCGGTCTCTTCGTCTGATATGTCGCATATCTCGTGTAGGGGTGGTAAACGTCAGACCCCAGTAACTCGATAAGTCGTGCCGATGTGAGGCTCATAACAGGTCGAGAAACTACTGGTAACACTTACCAGTAAATCTCAGAATCAGCCATGGCCAGGGACTTCATGTTATAACCAATCGAGCACAACGCAACATCAACTCCCAATAGCGGGAGAGACGAATCCCCTTCTATCGCTCATTGCCTCCATGTGACTCGGGACTGTACCCAAAAACCACCGTTTTGCACGTTCTCATGAACGCGGTAAGTTGGAAATCAAAGCATAGTGGGAATCATACAAGACTCTATGACGATCTCGGGTCGACAGACTAACCTGTACTAGTGTCACCAGAGAACTGCCATCTGACGTGAGGTATAATACCATCTGGGAGTTCTCGGTGAGTCTGTCCAGTGTACCCAGTCTCCACTGAGCACCCGTATACCATCTCTGATGTCAAACACCAATGGATATGAGATCATCCATCGCCCATCTACATGGGTCGAGAAGCTACACGCTAGTCTACTCTAGTATATCGATACCCCGTCTCGATACACCCACGACTGGGGATATTAAAGGATGTACCTACCGACTACCTTTTTCCCACTAGTATGATCTGCATCATAATCTAAGTAGTCAAGTACATATCCTAAGGGCTTTACCAACATGTAACAGAGAGACAATCAGATAAAAACTAACCAGATAGCATACTATCATGACGAGTAAGAAAGTCCTCCGTATATATGTCCAAGTATCCACTACAATATACATCTCATGTACAGTAATGGCCTCTAGGGCATACATATAACTAACACCGGCCGGCGAACGATCGACGATGATTAGCGACTGACCGGCGAACGGCTGACTATGGACGGCGAGGTCGACCGGCCTGTGGATGGCGAGGGAGGCTGACGGCTGATGGTCATGGACTCATGGCTCTCGTTTATGTTAGTCAGGAATATTTCATGATAACGTAGGATATAGGGGGAAAATGATTACCATTTCATGGGGTAATTTAATTACTACCGTAATCCTATTTTTCCGAAATATAATTTACACCTGGACATCCGTGATAAAATTTGATGGTAATGTGAGATTACCAACTAGATTACCTTGGACACCAACCGCAAACATTGTTCCATTCCCTCAAAATAATATTCGCATCTCCCTCTCCTTCCTCATTTATTCCCCTCCATTCTTTCCCCCTTCATCTCCTCTGTTGGTGGTCGTGAAGAAACCCTGACTTTCTCTCTCCTCTCTCCTCTCATCCCATCTCTCTCTCCCTGCGTCCTCCCTCCCTCCCTCCCCCTTCACTATTCTGTTCTTCCCAATGGCCGCCTCAATCGAAGCCACCGCTCTCATTCCTCAAATCGAGCCACAGGCGGTAGTTGAGGTAATCCATCGATTTCCTTTTCCATCAGATCTATTTCTCGATTCTAGGATTTCTTAGATTTGGGGGATTTTTATTGTTATTACTATTTATGTTTGTGGTTTGAATAGGTCAGCGACGAGCAGAACGGTGAGGGATACGGATTCTGCGCGATCTGTCTGGAGAGGATCAAGATGCAGGAGGCTGCCCTTGTCAAAGGCTGCGAGCACGCTTACTGGTTTGCTTTTTCTTTTACAACTTATTTCACTCAAATTTCAAATTTTGTTGTTATAGTATTGTGGAAATTTGATTTGTGCAATATTATGTTTATTGTAATTGTTAGATCCCTCAACCCTGGTAGCCGAACGACATTTAACATGGTGTCAGAGCAACCTAAAATGAATTTAAAAATAAATTCGTTATCCCTCAATCATAACTTTGGAGTTGTGGTGTAGTATAGGGAGGAATAGATATGGTAGGAGAAGAGGTTTCATTGATAGGGATCATTTTATGTGATTCTATTAGGGCCGCCGCAGGGGTTGTCAATTGAGTTAAGCTTAATAGAATAGTAGTGATAATCCATTTTATAAGCTCGCTATGATATTTCCTAAGAACTGAAGAATTGATCTTAGTGTTCATTTTTCTCGGTTTGTTCCTTTATAGTCTTTTTGTTATTCCTTTCTGAAAACTCAAGAATTCATTATCGAGTATCATTTATAGGGAGTGGCGGTAAACTTAAGTTCTTCCTTATAGCGGTCACATTTATTGATGTATAGTTATTTGGGTAAAAAAATGTTTATGGCTATATTCTTTTCAATTGATAAATTGGTGTAATTTTGAGAAAAGATAAATTAGTATAATTTTGAAAAGAAGATGAATAGTTATTTGGGGGTTATTGTTTGAAAATTCAGATTACTAGTTTATGATCATTGCTTGATGCAATTGGATGCTTGGAACCGATGATGAAGTCTGTGTTTGTTTTGCTTCCCTTTGGTCATCTTTAGTTGTCTGCAATTGACAGTTCTTAAATGTGATTTTTTGTCTACATTTCATGCTTGATTTTATGTGATGAGGCTGTTGGGTTTTGATTCAGTAGGTTTAATAATGATTGTTATGGCTATATTGCTTTTCTAATTTTAATAAATGATTTGGGTGCTCAGGATCATTAGCGAACATGCAATTGAACTCTTTTTTACCGCTAGCTCGCATACTTCTTTCTGAAGCATAGGCATCTACTCCTGAACAAATTATACTTTCTATCTTATTCCATGTATGTTCTTGTCTTTTCTAGTTACTTCGATTGCTTCTAGTGTCCACTTCCTTTATTGTGCATAATTCTACCCTACATTTGAATGTTTCTAGATACTACATTTATAGTGCAAAAAGGTTCATATAGCTTGAAGGCCTACAAAGTACGTTATCCCAATGCCTTTTAGCTCGTTCTTGGGTTCGTAAATCATTTTTGTGTTAGCATATCACTTTATCATTTTTCTTTTGACATTTTACTTTACTCTTTCGCATTCGATTTCAAGATTTAAGGATAGAAAGCACAAAAATCTGTAGTTCCCTGTCATGTATCGCAAATGGATACAACAGGCTGCATATATCTTGAGGCAGAAATATTAATAAGAAGTGTTCGCTATTGTCTTTCGATTGACTCCGTGAATATTCAGTGTGGGATATTTTGGGAGATAATATTAAATCAACGACAAATTGGAGGATTTTTCGTGTTCCCTCCCTTCTCTTCTTATTCTCTTCATTTCCCTACTGGAACGACGGCTCGTTTTAACTTTAATTCCCATCTTTTGTCCAACTGAACGGGCATGAAAAACAAAAAAGGTTACTGGGTCTGCAAATTAAATGAAATAAGTAATATGGACTCATTTAAGGAAGCTTAATATGTTTTTTGGGGACCAATCACTAGAGTCTTTAGGTACAGTTCTGTTGGATATCTAAATAGCAGCTGTTAAGAAATTATGCCGAAGGAAGTTAACAACTAGAAGAATAGAAAGAGAGTGGTTAAAATAAAGGGTTACTAGTAGGGAAGAGGATGCTGGAGCTTGCCCCTTATTTTCTACGTCATATACTTGTCGAGTCCAGGCAAATCGAAGGGGGCTCAGCAGTCCTGAACACTTATGAGCTTTACATGCAATGTCTTTCCAGGCTTGAAAATCTGGGAAAAGTTATATTCAGACCTTTTGATTGCTAATTACCTGCTTTTAATATTAGAAGGTTCAACACATTTATAGCATCTAATATATTTACATCGCTCCTTTATTTGCATTTTGCAGTGTGACATGCATATTGAGGTGGGCAACCTACAAGAAGAATCCATCCTGCCCTCAATGTAAACACCCTTTTGACTCCCTCAACATTCATCGATCACTTGATGGCAGGTAATGCAGTGAGTAACTATTACTTTCGAAAGATTAACTCTTTTGGATTAACATTGATCCTTTTCTTTTACATTTCTAATAATGCAGCATTAATGATTACATGTTCGAGGAGAGCATCTGCCTTCTCTTGAGAGCCACATGGTTTGTTCCTCTAGCTGTAGATGCAAATGAAGATGTCCCTGAAGAGCCAGAAGACCTCTACCATTACCATTACGAGGGCCATGACGTTGATGAGGACGATGATCTCGATGATTCATTTTATTTCAACAACAGCTCATCAAACATCCGCATTGGGAATAGAAGGTGGGGCGACAATGGATATGTTAGGGCCGGGAGAAGAGAGGCACGCCCTATAACTAACCGGCAACAAACTTATACCGACTCTGGGGCGGCGGGCTCATCCCAAAACCCTAATATTAAGAAAGAGGCACCGTCAAAAGTTGTTGCAGGGCGCCGAGCAAAGAGGGCGTTGAAGAGAGAGGCTGCGGACAAAGCCGCTGCAGAGAAGCATGAGCAGCACTTGCAGAGGCTCGGCCGAAAGTGAAGCTGATAAATTCTGTGTATGTAATATGATGACTGGGGAAATCGCTGCGCCTTTTTGTACAGGAGTTTTTAGTTTCTAGTTTCCAGACTTTCAAAGCTTAGGTTAGAGTTAGGAATTAGGATGCTCAATCATCTTGTCTGATGACTTGATCTGTTCCTTTCAAGTTGGATGGATGCTATTGGCAAGGGGATAAAGGCGTAAAGCTTTATTTGAGCTGAATGGTTGTTGAAAGAATGTTACTAGTGTAATCTATGATCCATGCTTTATATTCATTTCAGAATAATGATGCATCATTACATTTGAAGTATATTTTGGTAAGATATTATATGTTGGTAGCTATATATTTGAAGGTGGGTTAAGGATTTTTACTCTTAATTTTGGTCTGATATTATGATTGTTGTTTGACAAGTTGCTGGTGTTTGTGATGTGTATGATATTTGGAAGATGGGCGTTAACTGTTTCAGTGGAATCACCACTGGGAGCTTTGATCTTCAAATATTATCTTTAGCGTCATTCACTGCTTGAATGGATTTAAGAGATCTCTTTGGTTCTTTTGCTTGCAATTTGTTTAGGTCTATGAAATGACGAGGCAGAGGGAGCATCAACAACATTTTGACTAATATGATATTACTTGATGTGGACTCAAAAAATAACTACAATCTTGGATTATTTTTTAAATTTTTTTTACTATCATGCAATGTTTTTGGCAAAATAAAGGAGAGATATCCAAAGGTTAATGTATATAGTGTTTACCTAAATTACGGTTAATGACGATGAAAGTATTTAAGTAAAATTTAGAGAAAAAAAGTATTTTTTCCCACAATTTATTAACTCCCCAGTTACCCGCAACACAAGTGTGCATCACGGGGCATGCGGTCCTTATTTTAAGTGATGGTGGGCCCCATCCCTCTGGGTTCGACGCAGCGCAATCAAGAGGATGCCATTATCCTTCTTTTCCTTTTTCATTAGAAGTTACAATTTCCTTTTCCAAGTTTTCACTATATAATAGAAAAAAAAGTAAAGACAGAGATTGTGAAAGGAAATAAATATTCTAAATTTCTGAAGTAGAATATCAAAAAAATTAAGTGATCATACTTGATATCTCACTTGAAGCCAACTGGAAACAGGGAATTTGGAGCATTTTTTTAAGGATGAAATATAAAACTGGTAATTAAATCTTGTGTTGGATAAAAAAAACATGGAAAGGTGCAAATTAGTATTTTTAACGAAGACCAAACTGCAAAATACACGTGCTTTTTACTCGGCATTTTCTCCTGCGCCGCTCAATTTCAGCAAACAAAAAATTCGTCCTTTTTCTTCTCAAATCAAAACCGGGGGAGTAGAATCAGACGCTGGCACGACGCAGCAACCATCGATTCCCGCAGAGGCCACTGCAGATCAAGTCCAAGCCCTGCTCGAGGTTTTAAATCTCTCACTTTCTCTTTTGTTTCTTCTCTAACTTCTCTTTGATGCATTATGTCGAACACTTGGGCTGCTTCTTTGCATTCTTCGCGATGATTGAAATTAGTATCAAATAGTTTCATGGGCACGTGTGAATTGTATTGTTATTGCTTTAGAATTAGTTGGATTTTTAGATTGGGTTAAAAGCAAAATTAGACTACGAGAGTAAATTGAATTTGACGAAATAAAACAATGTAAAAATTGTTGATAGCTAGTAATACAGTGCTGGTGATGTTGTGAAAATTCTTCTCTTGTTCTGATTCTATGGTACATAATATGAAACGAGCTTCTTTAGCTTACCCAATTTTAGAGGATTTAATTGGGATTTGCGACTGCTTAGGAAATAATGGATGAATTATTATTCCCATTTCTTTTTTTCTGTTTTCCCTTCTAATTTATACACCTAGAGCAATGGGTTGATCGCTTGATTCTCAGATTTTACAGGTTCAGTTATTATTGGGTCAAAAAGTTCTTGACCAACTAATATTTCTTATGAAGATCTTACGGCGGTGATTGCGTTTCTGATACTATGTTTCTTTCGTCAATTCATTTATGCTTCTAAGAATCTATCCAAACTTGCTTTTAACTTCATTATTACTCAAAATTGATTACATACAGATGATTTCTGAGAGGAATTTTACTTTAGGCAAGGTTTTAGGATTATTGCTTCAGTTGTAAATTGAAAGTTTTGAAAGAAAGGTAGGTTGTGTTTTGGTCCTACTTTACCCACTGGCGGAACCTTTTCAGGCGTCGGATACCTCTGGGTGGATACCCCCATGCGGGTAGTCCCCAAGTGGATACCCCAGACGGGTATCCTCAGGTGGATACCCATTGCAGGTATTCGCTCTTAATGAGGCGGTGGCTGATCTGAAATAGGTGTACAACCTACTTTTTGGGAGTATGGGTGGCCATGTCTTTCCCCATACCTTCTCCCATACATTTACAATGCTAAGAATAGTTCTTTCACTATTCTCTCCTCTCTATATATGCAAGACCCAAAGCAAAAGAAAATAGGTCATCAATTTTACACTCACTCACAATACTCTCTCATAAGACTTGGAGTTTTCTTAGCTTTTAGATTGTATCCTCAAGAAAGAAAAAGGCGAGTACTTCAAGACAAGTTCCCCTATCTTTCTCCATCATCTCCGGGCCCGAAATAGACCACTTGGAGAGCTCTATCAAGTTCTCCTTAAAAGCGTGTTCTTCGTGGCCGGAGTTGAAGGATCCGGAGTAAACTCCGTCTTCTATATCATAGAAATGGGGAAACCCACTTCTTTTGGCATGAAAATCGGCTGAAAAGCCTATTTCTTAGAGATCAAGTTTTAATGACGAAAATTTAGCCAAATTATTGAAGTGGGAATTCCTACTTCATTATAGAAAATAGGCAAAAAAACCTATTTTCTTGAAAGGACTAAATCTTGAGAATGGGGACTCTCTGCATATAAAACTTGAGAATAAGAATTAATTCTATTCTCTATGAACTCGCGAACATAATACATATATTTGTGTTTCACAATAACTTTGGAAATAATAAAAACATGGTTATTTTCCACCAAATGGGCCAATTTCGGATACCTCAAATAAGGTATCCATCCCCACTTTGTTTAGGCAGGAACCCCAAGAGAAGTTTCCGCTTTGCAAGCTAATTTCGGATATCTCAAATGAGGTACCACCCCCAACTTTGGATACCTTAAATGATGTATCCATCCATTACTTGGCTCAAACAGGAGCCCCATGAGAAGTTTCCGTTTTACAAGACCAAGTTGGATATCTCAAAGAGGTATCCGCACCCCAAGGGAAGTTTCCGCGTTGCAAGCTTATTTCGGATACCTCAAAAGAGGTATCCACCCATCCAAGCAACGTGGCTGGGTCCAGCTAGGAAGCACCCGCCACTACTTTGCTATATTAGATACCTCTTTTGGGGTATCCGTCCCTGCTTCAAATTGCATGGGGCCCCACTTAGGGTATCCACCCATGCTAAAAAAGAGCATAAGTCTCAGGTCCCCGAACGGGAAGTACCCATCAATACTTTGTTTAATGTCAATTTGACAGTAAACCCCCATCCATTTGAATCATTACCCAAATCATCTATGTTTTAGTTTTTGAGTACTTGATTCCCACTTTGTACAATTTGATTTAAATGCATTGTATTCAAATTGTATCGAAAATCAATATAATATGATTTCTTCTTGAAATAGATTTTATGTTGTCTCCATTTGCAATGTGATCTTCCCCTCTTTCTGAGATGTGATTTAGACAAGGTTCGAGAACTCGGTTTCGGTTTCGGTCTCTTATAATTTTATTAGTTTCACTGGGTTTCGACTAGTTTCGCTTATCTCGGTTTGGCTTTCGGTTGTGACGGTAAGACTACATAAGTGTAGATATATTAAAAACTTAAATTTATGTTTCTATATTACAAGACAATGATCTTAGCGTTTAAAAATTCAGCCATGATACAAAATATATTGAAAAGTATACTTAAATAAGAATTAATATAGGGTTTGGGTTCACTTTTTTTCGGTTTTCTAACAACGAAGGCCTACAACGATCATAATGATAGTAAAAATGATATAAAAAATAAGTTTTTAAAGGTTTTGACTGAAACAATATTGTATGATTGGTTTCGTATCGGTCTTCACCGAAACCGATACGAAACCACCACGTATCGGTCGTTTCGGCCGAAACCTCAAACCTTGTCGCGACCTAACAGGGTATTACGTCCAGGACCGAACCTGAGACGATAGGGTGTAATTAACCATAAGTGTTTGCGCTTATGGGAAGTCCCGAACTCGGAACTTTCCGGTCAAAATAAAATAAACTTTTGTTTTGTTCGTACTCTGTCTGTTTTAAACGTTCGCTCGTTGGAGGTTCAAAAAGAGGGTAAACAACGATGTAGGGCTAATGAGTGGCAGGTGCAGCGAAAATAGGCTGTAGATACATGTGTAGGTGGGAAAAGTAGTGGTGGATAGTAGTTGGATTTAGAATGCAGATCTTTGTTGTTGTACTTATTCTATTTATGGGTTGTACATGCATTAGTTTTTTTTTGTCCGGGGGGGGGGGGGGGGGAGAGGGGGTGGAGTAGTTGTTGATACTAGTGAGATTTAGAATATAGGCATGCGTTGTTGTGCCTTTTGTTTTTCCCCTTCCATGCGTTTCTTCATATTTTAACAGTTTGCTTACATTCATATCATACTGATTTCCAGACTATTTCATGCCTTCCTATTGCTTACCGTCATATTGTGTTGTATATCATATCGCTATCAAATTTTTAAAACTTTTTTGTGTAATTTTTTATTTATAAAATGTATATTGTGGTTATCAAACAATATTAGTCAGTTTGCAGCACGAGTATGATTACTAACTTAAATCAAGGGGATGTGTTTAACTAGTGTGTGAATATTGGTGAACAGACGATAAGTATGACCCTGATATATAGTTGCAATTAAGAAATCAGTTTTCCCTAATCATATTGTTAATCTTTTTTCCCGAACAGGTTGTTGATCTTCAATCTCTGGTTCACTTCGTGGCCTTTAGCTTAATGATTTTTATCATAAATTTTGTTGGCCTTATATTTCATTCAAGAGAGTATAATTATGGTTGCAGCTTTAAGAACTTTTATATGTTAAGGCTCAAATGAATAGTTATGGTCAAGTTCTAGTTATTTCCTCCTGTGATACGTACTATGTAATTTTGTAGCATAATACTCATATTATGAATTTGATAGCTGGGAATAATAGCTTCGCAGACATGCCTAATTGTTTCCCCCTGGAGTGTTATGTCTTTGCAATAATATGAAATTTCTATCAGGAAAATCTCTTTTCTTTACATTGCATATATTTATTAACATCAGATTTTGAATTACCTGCTACAAAAATAGTACGAATGTCAACATAGGTCCTATCAATATTTTATTTCCTTGCTCTTATTTATGACATAAAGCCCAGTAAAAGAGTACATGGATACAGAGGACTTGCACTCATTCGAACAATTCAATTACACCTTCCACAACAACACAGCAACACAACTATGTTAGAACGTATGCACTATCAAACGCTAAGCATGTGCGCACCTTCAACGTTGGCGCCATGGATTGTCCCCACTTTGCTGTGTTAATTTATGAACATACAAAGAGCTAACTTGTGCGAGAAAAGGTCAACAAATGGATCACTCTCGAAAATTACTTTACTTGATTGAGTGTCGAGACTAGTTCTGTATTGCGTGATATTAGAGTGAATTATTTTCTTACCATCAGAATTTAGCATTTGGGGGTCGGATTTGGTTATATACTAGCATGTACCCATGCGCAAGCGCAGGGGATTTATGCTAGAAATTAGTTTGTGAAACTTATTTTCTTTTGATGGAAAAGTTTTCATGGAAATTGAATCGAGGGATCCACAAGTCAATAACGGAAAGAGATACGACATCAGCAAGAACACAACAAACAGTGTTTTGATTACTTGTTGGTGGATACACGATGCATTTGCATCTACATTCCAAACAACTACAAAGGAGGACAATGAAAAACCATATAAACAGCTGTATGAATCAAAGAAATATCAGTTAAATAGATCTAGAATATTGTTTAAACTCTAAACTATGAAACAACTGTCATATATACATGTTAAATTTAACTTCAAACAATGATATTAAGGATAACAATACCGGCAGGATTGTCTTCTACATATTAATATTTGGGTTTTAATATTAAGCTGTTATAATTTTTTTACCAAGAGATATCTGAAAAAGATTTAAGATAATCAGTAATGATTTAGCTGATATAGCTGATATATTGTTTGGATGTTATTTTTTGCAGAATTGTTTACTTTTATTATGTATATGGACTTCTTCGAATAGAATGTTTATGCAAAAATGATATGCATAGGAATCTATGCGCATCAATACCATATATATTGTCTTAGGCTTGTAAATGACATGGATCCACCAAAGTCTACATGTGTGTAGAAGTAGCTTAGGCCTACGTGGTTTAACATGAAATAGTAGGAAAGTGATCTTTGCACCCTTCCAACCTTCCTGTGCGAATCCATTTTTAAAGTAAAAGTTAATTGGAAAATTGTCTTTGCACCCTCCATTTTTAACATAAATAATTGGAGAATTGTCTTTGAACCCTTCAAAACCCCGGGTGTGAGTCCGTTGGATAGTTCCATATGCACGAGAATTGCTCTGGAAAATGATCGGCAGGCCCTCTGCTTTCCATGAGCGTGGAAGACCGCTACAATGGGGGCAGGAAACACCAAAAAAAAAAACTCGAATCTTAGGTCGTACCCAGCTTTAGATATAGTATTTTGGGTGTATATATAGCCATAATAGGGGTTGGGGGCGGAAAATGGAGACATGACAGAGGCTGCTAACTTTGAAATGTTTTTTTTGGGTGTATATATAGCCATATAGCTCGGATCTTTGTTTTATTATTGGAACCCACACAGTCTGTCAATAACATCACCTCCATTTGCTGTAGTATGAGTAAATTTTATAAATGTTTTTTTGACTAATAAACAGATGGTAGTTCCCCTTATGTTTCAGTAAATTGGGAGTTTAACGAAACTAGTACAAACTTTTATAAATGTTGATCTGTGCTTCTATTGTTTTCATTTAATATCTAGTATGCATCAGTTTGATTTTTCTTCTTGTGACTTTCAGCACTTCACATGGCTGCTGCTAATGGGCACCTTGACATAGTGGAGTTTCTTATCCGTAATGGTGCGGTGAGCTATTTCATTTGTGCATTGTGCCATCATAAAATCTTATTGAACTGTGATGTGGTCTGCTGGTAACTGTCATTTACTCATGTATGCTCATCTTAAAGCTGACAAATTTTATTGTCAAACCATTTTTAGCTTCGCCCATTGCTTTTCTTAGATCCTATTATATGAATCGATGATATTTCCTTGTGTGTCTAAGCGTTGAATGTGATTTTTGGTCGATTCATCGTTACACTGATGCTTCTTTGATACTAAATTCATTGCCGTAAATTCGTTTGTTGAGCTCCATTACTTCTGATCGTCTCTACTCTTGTAAATGCGAACTTGGAGAGAAGATCATGTTGTCAACTGATGGCCTATCCTTCTATTAAAAGGGAATATGACATTAGATAAATCCCCACAGATTCTCTCGTTACGAGCAATCCACCCATCAACTTTTCAAAATCTCTCTCTTTCTCTCTCTCTCTCTCTCTCACTCACACACACACACACACACAAAATTTCAAACTTGCCTTTTAATTTCTATCACCCAATTCCCCACATGCTCCCCTCTCTCTCACTCACGCACACATAATAAATTTTTTATTTTCTTCTGCAAAATACTAGTTTTTCATAATGCTTTTTATCACTTTATTGACAATCTAGGATATCCCACAGGATGCTTTACCTAATGACTCAACTGTCTTTATCACCAGTTTAATTATCAGTAGTCATTTCAATAAAACTTACCACTAAGTTCAGCACTGCGTTGTTGTATGAAATTAACGTAGATGCAATGCATTCCATAGACCTAGAACTTGGACAACAAAAAACGTCAAATTCCATTCCTACCTCATCTCACTCCCTTTATGTTAAATTCTTTTTTGGGGAATGATAAATTCTTATTTTTGCTCTCATACAGTATATTTTAATCATGTTTTCATACATCAGAAACAATCTTCTTCTTTTTTTGGGAGAAAAGCAGGGCAAAAATTGCCTCTTTTTTGGGGAGAAAAGCAGGGTAAAATCTCTCTCTCTCTCTCTGTGTGTGTGTGTGTGGTGACAGGAGTTTGATTCAGTAAAATTGAAAAAAAGAAAGAAAAAAGATGTAAACAACCTGTAAGAATTGCCAGCATATGCTACAACCAAAAATACACTATAGCAGACAATTGAAACTGATTCTTCTGAACTCTGTCTCTGCTACCATCAATCAGCCGTAGCCTGTAGGAGCCTTAGCTACAAGTCCATTTCAGTAACAAATATTGTTATTCTGTTTTAATCAATTGGTCATTTTACTTTGAAATGCTTACCTAATCATGGTGTTCTGACCTCAATTTGTTCTATTGTCCGTCCTCAATATTTTTATAATGAAATTTGATTTAAAATTCATTTCACAGTTATCCTATCAGATGGCTCTTATTACTCTTAAATATTATATGTATGTGGTGCGAGCTTGTAACTACATGCACGGATGTGTCTCCATGTCCTTATGAATCTTGTGTGTCCTCGTTGTGTCTCCATGTCTTTACATATTTTACCTTTCTGTGCCGTGTCTCTTTTTTGTTTCCTTGTTTATACTTCATACCACACCAAACTAGAAGGTGAAGAAATGGTGCTAAAGGATGTGGGATTCATTTAATACACTATCAGATTTACAAATTAAAGCTCGATACTCCAATACTCCATATCATATTGTTTTGTAACCAGTAGGATATCTGTGATTGAGTACAGGATGTCAATGCTTCAAATGATGAAAAGAATACTCCCCTTCATTGGGCATGCCTCAATGCACACATTGAGGTGAGCTTAACATCTATCTGTCGATTTTAGCTTGTTTCCTTGGTTGGTTTAACTACTCTCATCGAAAAAGTAAACCTTTAGGTAATTAAGGCTTTATTTCAGAGTGGAGCTACTGTGAGCGCGCTGAACAGGCAAGTAATCACATTTCTTTAATGACTTAATTGCAAGAAAACCTCCTAACTATTGCTCCTATAGCCTCTCATTTAAAACTGCATTCTGCCCCTTACTTTAACAACTATTATTTTTCATGTTTCTATAAATAAATAAATAAATAATCATTCCAAATACCACTCAATGAAAGTAGTAGATATGTAATGTTAGTGAACAAAGTGGTAGAAAATATTACAGAAAAGAGGGTGGTATCCTGCTGACTGGGGAAAAGTAGGGAAGTTTGATGCAGCTCAGTCTTTTCTTATTAACTAATGTCGGGGATATAGCTAACATTTGAATTTTGGATGCATGTTCATTTTGTATGGCTATGATCGGACCCCAATGGATGAAGCAGTGAACAGAGGTAAAATGGAGGTGATCGATGCAATTAGTGAGGCAGTAGCTCAAGTGGAACTCGAAGGGGCTAGGGTTTCTTAGTTCTATCTCTCATAATCATTTGGTTGTCTTGAAAAGTTTCATGTTTCTTTTCCTCCACCAAATCTGCATTACATGAAATGTTGATTTTAACCCTTTTTGTCTGTGTGCGCATGAGCGCATGTAGAGTCTCTTTGTGTTTACAATGTCAGATATAGAGACAGTGAGAAATTTGTTTATTAATCCATTTATTACCAGTTTATTGGCCTGGAGCAACTTGAAAAGCCACAAATTGTGTGTGGTTGAGAGAGGTTGTGGCCTCAACCGCAGTCTGCATCCGCGCGGGGGGGGGGGGGGGGGGGGGGGGATGTTTTTGAAAGCCTAATTCTCATTTTAGGGCCGGCACATTTACTTATTCTGGGCTCCATTTTTTTGGGAACACCTGTGTAATATCTCAGGTATATAAATTTTCATCACATAACAATAACAATCAGTTAGACAAACATTTGCTCAGCCATTTAATTGACCAACTACTTTAGGGTTATGACTTGGGATTCTTTGCTGTATTATTTCCTTTTAAAATAATCACAAATCAAAGAATTCCAAATCCTGAGACGCTCGTGTTTTATACCATTTCACATAAGTTCTAG
Organism: Agapanthus africanus; assembly: GCA_030015575.1. Lineage (NCBI taxonomy): Eukaryota > Viridiplantae > Streptophyta > Magnoliopsida > Asparagales > Amaryllidaceae > Agapanthus > Agapanthus africanus. The sequence continues at coordinate 192,069,808 of CM057339.1, read as the reverse complement.
CCTTTGTTAAGAAATTTTAGTGGAGATACACCTGCACCTAATCGGATTGTTCATTTATAAATGAACGCGCAGATACAAAATTCATCTTAAGCGTCCATTTACTAATGAATTGTGTGATTAGGTGTACGGGTGCCTTCGCCAAAGTTACTAGTGGAGGCACCCTGTGTCCATTCCATAAAGGCTAATAAAACAAGAGCTTTATAGAACCACATGTTCTTTCAATGAAGAGATTACTCATTTGTCAGTTCAATTGATTAGCATTATTCAGTGCATTTATGGTACAAAATAACGTAGAAAATGCTGTGAAAGTGAAGTGAGCAAATGCTGATGGAGAAAGAGAGGTTGTTTGCAGCACAAAAGGCAAGCAAAGATTGAGCAAATGTTGTGAAAGCAGTTGAGCTAGTGGGCCCTAGTGTCAGCCCATTTTGCTCTGTTCTACTATCATAACAACAAAAGGTACTGTTTGGAGGTTAGTGTTTCCCACAACCACCAAGGAGGGGCTCCAAATGCCTGCCTTACTTGTGCCACATTAAATGTTGGTCCCACAAAATTTAAGCTTATTAAATCTAAATTTTGTATGACATGATGGTATGATGGCATTTGTAAATCATATCGAATAAATATTAATTTGTGTTATGCTGTATAAGTCATACTAGCACCTGTAAATCTTATCAAATTGATATGAGAGGCCCTGTCTCTTAACAAAGGCTTTCTTACCCCTGCAAAAGTAATAAACCTTATCAAATTACTGTAAGTTATGAATCAAACGGTCCTTATAAAAAAACAAACAAATTTTTTCTTGGCAGATAAATTGCTCAAACAAAAACAAATTTATATAATTCTCATAAGAACAAATTGAATGTAACTTGCATTTTCCATAAGCATTAGTATCAACATCATGACATGATGGTAGAATCTCATGCTAGGGACACAAGAATCTTTAAAGCACTTGAAATGCAACAAAAATTGTACTAATAAATTCTAATGCATCACATCTTTGAGAGTGGAGCTCCAATTTGATGGCTTGTGAGGAAAACATCCCCCACATTTTGAGGACGAGCATTTGTGCATTATTCTCATTGGTGAGGTGAAAGATCCGAATTTGCATCACCATTACCTCAAGCACATGGCATATTCCTAAGATTTTCTTTTCCTCCTTTTTTTATTGGAACTTTAAGGAACCCACTAACTCTAGATATTATTCGAAATGAACTTCCGGTTTGCTAATCACAGATTTATGGTGGTAACGAAAGAATATATATATATATATATATATATAGAGAGAGAGAGAGAGAGAGAGAGAATAATGGAGGAAAGAGGCCATAGCAGGGAATTTTCTTCTATGGCATCGAAAAAATACGACGGATTTAGCAATGTAAAAAGTTCTATTGTCGGTAAATCGTTAATTTTGAACCCACTAATTCAACGGTGAAAAAGTTGTAGAATCACATGAAATTTGGCATACCCACATCTTAGATGATAAAGATGCACATGATAGGTTCCGATCGTCGGAAAACACGACGAAGCGTGTATTTTTTCGACGCCATATGAGGAAATTCCCTCCTACGACATCTTTTCTCCATTATTCTCATATATATATATATATAGAGAGAGAGAGAAAGAGAGAGAGAGAGCGCGCAACGGAGGAAAGAGGCCATAGGAAGGAATTTCCTTCTATGGTATCGAAAAAATACAAGCTCCATCATTTTTTCCGACGATCAGCACCCATCATCATCATCGTTATCATCTAAGATGTGCATACACCAAATTTTATGTGATTCCACTACTTTTTCACCGTTGAATTAACAATGTAAAAAGTTCTATTATCGGTAAACCATTAATTTTGCACCAACTAAATCAACAGTGAAAAAATGGTATAATCATATGAAATTTGGTGTATCTACATCTTAGATGATAAAGATGGACGTGATGTATGCCGATTGTCGAAAAAAATTATGGAGGATGTATTTTTCCGATGCAATAGGAGGAAATTCCCTCTTATGGCACATTTTCTCCATTAACCTTATATATATATATATATATAGAGAGAGAGAGAGAGAGAGAGAGAGAGAGAGAAACGTGATATATGCCGATGGTCGAAAAAAATCATGGAGGACATATTTTTCCGACGCCATAGGAGGAAATTCCCTCTCATGGCACATTTTCTCCATTAACCTTATATATATATATATATATATATATATATATATATATATATATATATGGTCATGGAGAGTATTGAGAGGTCTAGCCTTGCAAGCTGTTGAATTTGAGTAAGGATGTCAAATCCTGGATAGGAACAACTGAATTTTTTATTCTTGTGCAACTCCGGCTAAAATGTCTGCAACACAATTGTTTTCATTAAACAGATGGTGCCTCCTTTTTTCCCCTTCCAAGTATTGTATGACTCTATGAGGTTATTGCACAAGATCCCTCTAGTTTGTGGAATTAGCTTTTTATGTGGTCCTCGCAGGAATAAACCAACAACTTTAAAAATGAAGACAAAAGTTTAACCGCAACACTATCCTCTCTTGGTTTTGTTTGATGGGTTTTTTTTGAAATAGGTTGTTCTGAATTTTTAATTATAAAAATAGGGTATTAAGATTTATAATTATGTAAATAGGACGGTTTGTGAGGCTCCGTATTTTTTATTTTTTATAGAGGGCGGGCCCGCCCTCTCCTTTAGAAAGAAGAGGGCGGGTTCCGTCCTCTTCAAAAATAAGGGGAGGGCGGGTTCTAGGAACCCGCCCTCCCCTATAACTAGAACCCGCCCTCCCCTATAATAGGTAGAGGGCGGGTTCTAGGAACCCGCCCTCTACACTGGGGTGGGGGAGGGGGTCCACCAAACCCCCATATTTTCATAATTATAAATCTTAATACCCTATTTTTATAATTAAAAATTCAAAATAACCTATTTCAAAAAAAAAACCTTGTTTGATTTCATCATGTATGATCAAGTTTGTGGATGAGATTTGAATATTTTACCTTTTGAGGATATAAAAGTGAAATATTTAGAGTTGTTAGATGTAATCCCTTCCTTTTTAAATAATTTCCGTATTTTTAAAACAAAAATTACTAATTTTTATTAACTTAAATATTTCTATTTCCTAAACCCAAACCCTAACAATCAAATCCTAACCCCTTTTATTTTCCTAACCCTAACTATTAATTTCTTAAAAACCTAATTCTATTTTTACCCAAACCATATCTTTTCTTTTTCCTCCATGGCCCGTTCCCTAACCCAAGCCCATGAACCCCATACCCTACCCGACCTGACAAGATCCTACCCGACCCAACCCGAACCCCCTTTCTCCTCCTTCTTCTTCTCGTTCCTTTCCCGCCTTTTCGCAACGAGCCCCCACGATCTCGTCCTCGTCCAAACGTCCCCGCGATCTCCGCGGCCTCCTCCCTCTCTCCTCTCGCTCCTCTCTCTCCCCACGTAACGGCCGCCTCCGCTTCTCCCTCGTAACCTCCACGCGTGCCCCGCGCTACTTCACCCCAACGTCCCCCGTATGACACGCCGTCTCACGACCTCGCTTCCCCCTCAACTGCTCCGAAGAGACCCGCGTAACCCCCGCACCCTGACCTCCACCACTCCCCTCACTCACTGCCTCAACCTTCCACCATCACCCTCCTCAAGCAACCCGAGACCCCCTCACCATCTGCATCACCACCACCGCAGCTCACCACCTCACCGTCGACCACAAGCTGCATGAGCCCCCAACATCCACAAGCCTCGGCAACCATCACCACCAACCTCCGAGCTTTCCACTCCTCGTCTTCTCCTCCTCCCAACACCCACGAGTCCCCGCACCACCGTTGATGCCTCCTCCGTCGGCCACCTTCCTTCACCGCTATCGGGACATCACCCCTTTCCTCCTCGAGCTCACACCCTCCACTTCTAACCAAGCTTCCCCACTTCGTCCTATCAATCCAATGCCAAACCCACAACAAGCACCCATCGCCGGCAGTAGCCATCACCTCCGACCACCACACGCTTCCTCTACCTCTGCCACCACTGTCAACCACCTCACCGCAACCCCACTTACACCATCAACCCATTCCATCACCCAACTCCATCACCACTCACCACCACCACCACCTCTGCGCCGAGGCCCCACCCCTCTCATCTCCAAACACCATCACCTTAACCCACTGAACTCCTATGCAAACCTCATCGTCATCATCACCGCCATCGAGATATCAATCGTCACCACCACCTCACCACCTCTGCATCATCGTTGCCTACCATCGTGCCCAGGACAAAATCTAGCTGAGCTTGAGCCCAAGCCGAATCCCTATAGGCATTTTATCGAGCACCTGTTGCAGTCGCCGTAGCCGCTGTTCCCGTCACCTTTGTCGCCGCCACCTTTGTCGCCGTCTAAGCCATGTCCTCGGTTTCTGTAGCCGTCATGGTCGTTAACGTAGTCGCCGTCCCAACACCCACATGTTCGTTGCAGTCCGTATCACGCTCGAGCCTCGCGTTGCGTCATGCCCGATTCCGCAACGTTCGTAGCCGTCTCATGTGTCGAGACGAATAGTCTGCACGTTCGTCGCTTCCATATCAGCGACCGAGGCAAGTGAACCCCTCACTTGCTTTACATGCTATAAGATATTAGTTTGTCAAATTTATAGTTATATTGATATTATATTTACACTGTAATTATCGTTACATTTTAATGTGTGACCGTCGTTATTTAATCATATTGAGTGGAACACATTCGGGTTTAATATTACCTTTCTAGTACCGTGTAGAACTTGTAGTGATTAAATCACATTTTAATTAATTGAGTAAAACTGATGTTTCAATCGTGACATGTATATAATGCAAGAGTGTTCGATGCGAATCCTAAACCAAAAGCTAAATAAAAATAGCGAAACTTATGATCGATAAATCTCTTTACTATTTATAATTATCGTGTAGAAATTTGAATGCAAAATAACGTTGTTTCGCACAAGAAACGACGCCCTCAAAATGCGACGTTGAATATGGAATTCACCGCACATGCCATGTTCTAAAATCTATATTAAATTGAATACAACTCACAACTTCATATTTTAGGGCTCGTATCGAAGCCAACAGATAAACCTACAGTATTCCAAAGTTGATCTCTGAATTTTAATAAGTTATAACGACGAAAACTGAGGCGATTCATGGCTCTGAACTGCAGTCCAGAGAAAGAATCTCTGCATTTACCCGTTTATGGAAAGCATAGTTTTCATTGTTTAAGCACGCAAGTGTGCGGAACCATACATATAAGTGGATATAATTGAATTAGATTTCCAACGGTGCTGGTCTCATTGCATTCCAGTGTCGTTTGATATTTATAACACTTTTTAAACTGTCGATGTGTGCTGCAGTTTCGTGCAGAACCAGAATGTATACCTTAACCTTAGACAGTGCATATCTCCCTGCATACAGCGGGTATTATTGATCCGTCTGTGTAGGCTATAGTACCCTCAAATTCAATTATTGGATCGCAGGCATGTGATTGCAATGATTGAGGGAGGACCTATACCGGTAGAACAGTCTTACTCAAGATGATAGTATGTTATCTGGTTTGTATTTATCATCCTGTACATGCTTCAGGTGACATTACAGATCACTATTACATGTTGATAGAGCCCATATGATTCATGCTTGACTACCAGCAGTATGATGGCGATCATATACGTGAGAGTTGGGTAGTCTATAAGCACATCCTTAAAGTGTCCCTAGTCGTGGGAGTTTCGAGACTGGGCATCGATATTCCGAGAGTAGACTAGTGTATACGGATCGAGACCCCGACGAGGGGCAATGGCCGGTCTCACAAGCCATTGGTGTCAGTTGGTTCACCTAAGATGTATACAGGTGCTCATTGGGTTATGAGTACACCGGACAGACTCGTCGGGAATATGCTAGTTGGTATTATACCTATCGTCAGATAGCAGTTCCCTGGTGACATGTGTACATGTTAGTCTATCGATCTGAGATCGTCATTTGTCTCGTGTGAGTTCCTACTGTGCTTTGATTACTACCCTACCACGGCTCAAAGGAGGCGTGCAAACAGGTTTTAGTTGGGTACAGTCCCGAGCCACATGGAGGCAGTGAGAGGATCGGCAGGGGATTCGTCTCTCCCGGTATTGGGAGTGATATCGCGCTGTGTCTGGAGAGCCATTACACAAAGTCCCTGGCCAGGGCAAGCGAGATTTACTGGTAGGTATTCCAGTAGTTTCTTAGGGTGTTCTGGGCTACACTCCGACACGACTTATACTGCTATTGGGGGTCTGACGTTTACCAGCCCCTTAGGCCCGATATGCGATATTCATGGACGAACGGACCGGACTGTATGGATATTGTCACTGACATGCTCAGTAGGGTTTCAGGATGAGTTCGCTCGTCAGCTTCCCTTTCGCTCAATACATGGGCAGCCGTTACGTACAGCTAGTGCCACTGACGTGCTTGTGGTTAAACCCACTGCCAGCGTATTGACGAGTCTTTAGAGTCCCCCACAGAAAGTTTTCCCAAGTTCGGGCGAAACGTTGTAGAGACCGTATGGTTTTATGGCAGGGTTCGATCATATACGTGTACTTGTGCACGGATCATGATCGGACGGATCATACTAGTAGGCTTTAGTTTAAGCCGGATCCTAGTATTAGATTGTTGGAATATTTTCGTCTCGTTGTATTCGTATTCAGTAGGAATACGGATGCAGGTATGTATATACGGATGATGGGTAATCTTGTAATTCGTTACGACATTATTTTTGAAGTTGCCAATTTCTTTTCTCGACTTAAACATTTGGTTTAATGTTTAATTAATGGAAATTTGTGAGCTTTGAATTTTGGCCTTTCTTTTATTGTGCTGGCCATTCCTTCACTGATATTTTCCAAAGTCATGGAGTGGGCTGTTGATTGGCATGGGTTTTGGGCATGAGTCATGTTTGCATTTAATGTTCATTGGATTGTTAAAGATATTTTGTCTTTAGATATTTGTGTTGCTTTATTGAAACCTTACACTCACCACTTGATATTAATTCTCACCACCTCATTACACATTCCACAGAGAGAACACCAAGATTGGCCGAGCCCAATTTTCCAGTGAGCAAATTTTTCTCCAAGGCAAAATTCTTGTGCTCACAAATTCTTTCCATGGCAACTTCAATTACCTCCATCCAAATCATTGGGTGCCTTGAGACAAAGTATTCACACACTATCTCTACTTTACTTTGGACATGTCAGCTGGCAAACTTCATGTCCGAGTTGCTTCGGTTTGAAGCGGGAGCCCGTATAAAGAATCCTCAACGTGGAGCCACTTCGACGAGCGTGATCAGAGAGGGAACTTTGTTGGAGCAACCGTGAGGAGCTTGGCGCAGAGATTGAAGACTGAAGGACACGGATCGATCGGTATAATCTCTCCAAACTCTTTTACAGTTTACTAGTTTACGGTTAATGGCACGATCCGGGTTTTAGGGTTACGTTAGAGCCAGTTTATAAAAGTTTTTATTCCGCATTTGGCCTCGGATTGACGGCCGGGACGCTGCGGTAGCCTTACATGGTATCAGAGCCAAACTATTAACCGCATGCTAGTTGTTTAGACAATATTAAAATATCGAAACCAAAACAACCCGAAACAATACCAATGATATTTTTGGTGATGAGGAAATTTAGTGTGAAGGCCAAAAATTAGTGACTGTTGTTTTGGTGGCAAGCTGTTGATTATTGTTTGTGGTGAGGATTTCTTAAGTGCATTATTTAATCACTTATACTTGACCTCTGCACCAAAAATCAACAGAGGAAAAATTTCGTGGTCAGCCACTCCACTTCATTCTAAATTTCAACATCCACTTCTTTTTCTTTACAACACTTGGCCATAAACCAATTGCTTCACATTTTCTTCATCCCAATGGTATCTAGTCTCTGGAATATTAGTTCAGTGGTATTGCTTGTTTAGCTCAGTTTGGATATAGTTTTATCTAGTTGTTTAGGAGCTATTCGGGGTTATTTCGAATTCGATATTTTCTAACATTGTTTAAAGTTTGCAGTACTTACATTTCTATCTGCGACCGTGAATGTCATTCGAGCGGTATAACTTGTCTAATTGCTATATTCCTTTTAGACGGGTTTGCGAACGTGACATTCACGTTGATGTTCTGTGTTGTGCTGTGATGTTGCGGATTGTCGTAGTGGATAGCTTGCGTGCAATGATAGTACAGTTTAGTTATATTTGTACATTTGATATCACGGGGCGAGCGTCCGACATGTGGACTACCGTCACTGCCTGTTTGTATATTATTCTTTTGGGGCACGACCTGGTTGAGGTCGATGTCACCGTTGTATATATTTTCTTTTCTGTACTAGGATTACCCCGCGGTGGAGTACACGGATAGCCGGGTTCTAGAGGGCAACGAGCCCGCATCTCATGGCTTTGAGACGGAGGGGGCTTCACTCTAGAATTGGTGGGCTATTCGATGCACTCTTAGGGGGTACAGGTTGACCCAAGGAGGGGTGCTCAAGTTACCGGATTCCGTGAAGTGTTGGTGGCCCATTCACTTTGCTGAAGGGGGCTGCCTCGCTTCCGGTTTTGGCGGGTAACTTTCCGCACTCGTAGGGGTCTAGGTTTTCATTGCACAGGCTATCACACGACCAGGGGAACGTCAGGTTTCACTTGCGGCTCAAAATAAACCCGGGGCTCCCAGATTATCTGTATTGTTCTGTGATGCTTATTACTTTTTCTGTGATGTTGCATTTATCACGCCTGGAGCGATTATTGTATATTGCTATATATATACTAGTAGATGTTGTATATGTTTTACACCCGCGCTAGTCCAGTCCCCGCTCTGTCGTTAGTTAAGTAACCTAACGGGTGATGACGGGACCCAGTGGAGAATGCGGATGGCATATACGTACATCATATTTTCGTTCTTTTCTGTTGTGATTAATTGATGGGACTGCGTTGATTCAGATCAATGCAAGGAAAACAGACCTATTCGATGTTGTTGGAACAATTTTCAAAAAGCTGTTATTGCAAGGACGTCCTCTTTTGTTTTGCATAGCGGTATTCGGTTATGAATGTCCAGCACCTCATCCAACGAGGCAAGGGCCGAGATCCCTTCATCGGGAGTGACCCCTTGGACAGAGGTTTGCGTCAGGGTAATAACTTCACTATAGTCGATTACTTTTTGCTTTGCATCGCGGTATTCAGTGAGAATATCCTGCACCTCATTCGACGAGAAAAGGGCCGAGATCCCTTCACCGGGAGTGAGCTCTTTAGCAAAGGTTTTCACCACTATATATTTATAAAAAGCTATCTGGTTCCTTCAACGATATCAAGTTCATTACGTTAAAGGTTTTTCGCCAAAAACCATTCGTAGCCCTCCGTCATTTCAAACAGGTAGCACTTAGTATTCATGCTATGTATGTTGGCCTTCGTCAAGGCATAGTGTATGGTAGCTATTTGTTACTTTTCTGTTTTATTGATAGATGCGTTGGTTTGGGACAGTCGTACTACTATTTTGACCTTCGTCAAGGGTATGTACGGGTGGGTTCAAATTAACCTGGATAATGACAGGTATAACTTGACATGTGACTTATGATATGTTGGCCTTCGTCAAGATCATAAGAGCATGGGGTAAAAATCACATCGGGAGTTTCTAAAGAAACTGAAACTTGCCAGGCTTGCGCATACCTTCTGGAGTGTGATAACTTGAGTGGATTCCATCAGGTTATCATGCGATGATAGTTGGATCTCGATCCCACTGATGAGTTGGTTTACTCCTCGGGTGATCTCGACTAATTATTCTTTCAGGTTTGGAGAAGAATTTGAGGTTACAGTGGGAGACATCCTGATTAGATAAAGTTATTAACCATTCTGATCTAGGTTAGAGTGTACGCAGAGTGTTTCTTTTCTCTCTCTCTTTAGCAGCGACCATGGCCCGACCCTGGACTATAACTCAATGACCAAGTTAACCGAACTTTCTTAAAACACTGGCTTTTGGATTGTCTGAGTTGCATACATCATTGCCACTCCTTCTTTTACCCTTTGCATTTCTCCAGAACACCCCATATCGCTACGAACATCCACTTCCATTGGATAAATCCATCGTATAGTTACATACGAACTCGAAGGTACTTGTTTCAGATTCGAGAATGGATTCTGGTTCTGGAGAAATTGAATAGGACTATTCAGTTGTCTTTTCCTTTTACCTTCTCTCAAGTAATGAGGGCTTCTAGGATAAGGAGAGGGTACACCTATTTCGCTTATTGGATAATCTTCTTCCAAACCATAGGTAGGTGCCGAAAGGTAGGGAATGAAGAAAACCAATTAGCCTAAGTGTCGTATACAAAAGGTAATAAGTAAAGACAAATAAAGGGATTAGAAAGAGGGCAAAGTAAATTGTGATTGCTATCATTCACGACCAAACCACATATTTCATCGCCACTCCTACTTCACCTTTGTATTTCTCCAGAACACCCCGTATCACTACGAACATCTACTTCTATTGGATAAATCTATCGTATGGTTATATACGAACTCGAAGGAACTTGTTCCAGTTCGAGGATGGATTCTGGTTCAGGAGAAATAGGAATAAGGTTTATTCAGTTGCCTTTTATCTTTACCTTCTCTTAGGTTGCGAGTGCTCCTAGGATTAGGACAGTACACCTATTACGCTTATTGGATAGTCTTCTTCCAAATCATAGGCTGGTGCCGAACGGTAGGGAAGGAAAAAAACCATTTAGCCTAACGATGGTGTACAGAAGGTAATGAGTAAAGACAAATAAAGGGATTTGGAGAGATGTCAAGGAAATATACGGTTACAGTCATGAATCTGATAATGGAAGAGGCATTACTAGGAATACCCGAATACCCCTTCGAAACTTTTTTATGTTTCAGTTTCACTGTGCGTTGTTAATTGAAAACCGATTTCCCAATTGGATCCTTACTCCAGGGTATGTATTTACCAGGTATGATTCTCATATCTGTATGGTTTTACAGATGATGAGTGGGAGTAAGTTATTGGGAATTAGGTGATCATCCTCATTATATCGGGATTCGTTGTAATTGGTGATATTTGAGGAAATCGCCTGGGTTTTTTCCGGACGACAAATATTTGGTTTTGAATATCCGTTGTTATGCACCAATTTCAAACTGATATATCTGTACGTTTATTTTATAAAGTGAGATATAACTTTTTGAAATTATGTCCATGACATTTACCTATATCAGTTGATGGTTAGGTAAGGAGCATTAAACAGCGGTGTAATTCTTCATAACCATAGTACAGTTTTCAACCTACGACGCACATGGTTTGAGTTATCAAACTCAGGGGACTTATACAAAGTATTGTATGTTGTCCAGTGTCCATTAGGATAGAGGAGTTGGTCCTCGTACTATATTCTGTTTACTTGTGACTTCTCTAGTTTTAGACATGTGTTTCGTAGAAATACAAGGTCCAAGTTTTGAGAAGTTATAGGTACAAGAATAAAGTAGAGAACCACGTGTCGCAAGTATCGGGATTCTTCAAGATGATTGAAGATGTAGATACTTGTGTGGGGTATTCAGTTGATAGTGATGGTTTTGAGAACTTGCTTGTCTTTCAGGTTACTCATAATTGGATGCACTTCTAAGTTGAGTAATGATGATCGTCCTCTCTCCATTTAGTTGACATGCACTGGAGACAGCTGCATGATTTGAATCTGGTTCCAATTAAATCAGTGCCTCTGTTTCTATATTGTATATAGAATGGATCATATCTTAACGATGTTACGGTATATGGAGTTGTCCGGCTTATACTTAAAACCAGACTCTGGATAACTTAAGGCACAATTCTGTAATGGCCGTTTGTGGGTTAACCCGGGCTATGATGAGGGTTAACTTTCTACCATCTGGAAGATTAATAATGATATTGTTCTTGACTCGCCACAGTTATAGTAAAATGGACTTTTTCAGAAAACAATAGTGGGAGTATGGTAGAACTGGAAGTGATTCTAGAACCACAAACGCTTACTGAAAATTTAATAGAACCTAAAGATTCAATCTGGATTGACATTCTATTAGCCACTCCACAGATATGGTGGGTAAGCTTAGGCACCCGAGAGGTACTCCAGTATCCTCAAGGACGGTGACAGGGAGGTTCTTGTTTACCCAGACTTGCCATTACTGCTGTTCTAGACTACGAGACCCGACAGGAGGATGAGTATAGCGTCGTTCTAAACTAGCTTTAGAAATGCACGTGTATATGACTCTGCCAGAGGGTTGTCGTAGTCAGTGGGAGCAGCGGAAGCATAGTGGATAAGTAGCTTATGTCTATTTATAGACTAAAGCAGATATAGCGGAAATAGATCATCTATTTTTGATGTGACAGTCATAGGTTTTGACTTCATCAGAATAGGGGATGGATCTGTTAAGAAGGTAGTAGGGTGTGATGTCCTGGTATTTGAATGACATACACGTTGTAGGAAGTAAAATTCCTATACCACGATTGGTTATACTGTGGTTGTCACACAGTGGTTTCTCCACATAGGATATGGATATAATATTATGCATTCTGGTCACTGGATCTATGGTTTTAGATCTAGATTTGGGAAGTGTCCCAATCTGGATACTTAGACAGCATTCTAAAGGTGTTTTAAAATGGACGACTCCTGGCACGGTAGTATACCTGCAGGTGATGGAGTCACCCTCTCTGAAGGTGTCTTACAGACTAAAAGGGAGAGGGATGCGCATGATTGGCATATCACTTGCTTAGGCAATTGAGTCAATCATGAGATATAAAGTACCACACCAGATGTTGTTTTTGCACTAGATGCAATAAGTTTATATTGATCCAATCCTGGAGAAACGTTCGGAAGCGGTTTTAGAACATAAGTGAATGTTCTAGGGATTTGATAACGGCAGCCTCCTTCGGGAGACAGTTATCATTCCGGGCTTCCAAGGTGACCTGGATGACAGAGAGACTGTCAGAGTTATAGTTTTCCTTCTGACGAGGGGCAGTAGTCTAGACAGCTGGTCCAAGCGGATACTGAGGTAGATGTGGTGCAGGATACTGATTAAATTCAGTTGACGATACAGTCTAAGAAGTTTACTGGATTTGGAGTTCATTTGTGAACTGGGTCCCATCAGATATCCAGATATATTCTAAAACAGGTATTGCTCATTTCGGGAGATGGCTTTCTCCGCGAACTTGAAATAAAGAGAGACATAGAAAGAAACATCAGGGCGGATCCACTCACTGAGGCTATTTCTCGAACGCAATAGTTTCACAAACAGGCTTTGTGAGACTGATCGGTAGAGGAGTTGGGTGTTCGGTATCACACGGGCTGTGAGTATGCGGACATCGCAATAATTAGTCTTAAGTGAAAGTGGGAGATTGTTGGCTATAGCACCCTCAAAGTCAATTATTGGATCGCAGGCACGTGATTGTAATGATTGAGGGAGGACCTATACCAGTAGAACAGTCTTACTCGAGATGATAGTATGCTATCTGGTTTGTCTTTATCATCGTGTACATGCTTCAGATGATATTACAGATCACTATTACATGTTGATAGAGCCCATAGGATTCATGCTTGACTACCAGCAGTATGATGGAGATCATATACGTAAGAGTTGGGTAGTCTATAAGCACATCCTTAAAGCGGCCCTAGTTGTGGGAGTTTCGAGACTGGGCATCGATACTCCGAGAGTATACTAGTGTATACGGATCGAGACCCCGACGAGGGGCAATGGCCGGTCTCACAAGCCATTGGTGTCAGTTGGTTCACCTAAGACGTATACATGTGCTCATTGGGTTATGAGTACACCAGACGGACTCGCCGGGAACATGCCAGTTGGTATTATACCTATTGTCAGATTGCAGTTCCCTGGTGACATGTGTATATGTTAGTCCATCGACCTGAGATCGTCATTTTTCTCGTGTGAGTTCCTACTGTGCTTTGATTACTATCCTACCACGGCTCAAAGGAGTCGTGCAAACAGGTTTTAGTTGGGTACAGTCCCGAGCCACATGGAGGCAGTTAGCGGATCGGCAGGGGATTCGTCTCTCCCGGTATTTGGGGTGATATCGCGCTGTGTCTGGAGAGCCATTACACAAAGTCCCTGGCCACGGCAAGCGAGATTTACTGGTAGGTATTCCAGTAGTTTCTCAGGGTGTTCTGGGCTACACTCCGACACGACTTATACCGCTATTGGGGGTCTGACGTTTACCAGCCCCCTAGGCCCGATATGCCATACTCATAGACAAACAGACCGGACTGTACGGATATTGTCAATGACAGGCTCAGTAGGGTTTCAGGATGAGTTCGCTCGTCAGCTTCCCTTTCGCTCAATACATGGGCAGTCGTTACGTACAGCTAGTGCCACTGACGTGCTTGTGGTTAAACCCACTGCCAGTGTATTGACGAGTCTTTAGAGTCCCCACAGAAAGTTTTCCCAAGTTTGGGCGAAAAATTGTAGAGGCCTTATGGTTTTATGGCAGGGTTCGATTATATACGTGTACTTGTGCACGGATCATGATCGGACGGATCATACTAGCGGGCTTTGGTTTAAGCCGAATCCTAGTATTAGATTGTTGGAATATTTTTATCTCGTTGTATTCGTATTCAGTAGGAATACAGATGCATGTATGTATATACGGATGATGGGTAATCTTGTAATTCGTTACGAGATTACTTTTGAAGTTGCCAATTTCTTTTCTTGATTTAAACATTTGGTTTAATGTTTAATTAATGGAAATTTGTGAGCTTTGAATTTTGGCCTTTCTTTTATTGTGTTGGCCATTCCTTCACTGATATTTTCGAAAGTCATGGAGTGGGCTGTTGATTGGCATGGGTTTTGGGCATGAGTCATGTTTGCATTTAATGTTCTTTGGATTGTTAAAGATATTTTGTCTTTAGATATTTGTGTTGCTTTATTGAAACCTTACACTCACCACTTGATATTAATTCTCACCACCTCATTACACATTCCATAGAGAGAACACCAAGATTGGCCGAGCCCAATTTTCCAGTGAGCAAATTTTTCTCCAAGGCAAAATTCTTATGCTCACAAATTCTTTCCATGGAAACTTCATTTACCTCCACCCAAATCATTGGGTGCCTTGAGACAAAGTATTCACACACTATCTCTACTTAACCTTGGACATGTCGGCTAGCAAACTTCATATCCGAGTTGCTTCGGTTTGAAGCGGGAGCCCGTATAAAGAATCCTCGACGTGGAGCCACTTCGACGAGCGAGATCGGAGAGCGAAATTCGTTGGAGCATCCGCGAGGAGCTTGGCGTAGAGATTGAAGACAGAATGACACGGATTGATTGGTATAATCTCTCCAAACTCTTTTACATTTTTTTAGTTTATGGTTAATGGCACGATTCGGGTTTTAGGGTTACGTTAGCGCCAGTTTATAAACGTTTTTATTCCGTATTTGGTCTCGTATTGATGGCCGGGGCGCTGCTATAGCCTTACAGTCTGATGCGTTAAAAACATAACAGATAAATCTAAATATTATCTAACTCTAGCGTCGCCTAATTATGATCCCAACAGAGAATAAAACGTGTTACGAAATGGACTTACAGTTCAGAAATTGGATTTCTAGCAGTAAACACTTAAAATGGAACGACCATAACTCACAAACCTGATACCCGATGGACTTGAAACCAATTTTGACGTACATATAATTTAATACGCTGTTTACGCTTTTTATATTGTTTTGCCAAATTATGTACGTGTGATTTTATATGATTTTTCTAATCCAACCGACACCGACTGCTCATATGTTTTTAGCAGTGCATTTACTGTATTCCCATAATGTTGCATGGCCGTTATACCCTTGTAAATAGTGTTCATTTGCATCAATATCTTAGTGACCGTGTTACATTACCAAATGATAAATATTAGTGATAGGATTGTGGCAAGTACGTTAGTGTAAAAGCGAGATTGAATAATGGAAGTGACACGCACTTGTACACAATCAGCTGAACCAATTAGTTATTGCATTGTCGACACCTATGAGACATATATAAGTGTGAATATAACTGGTCTGAGATGGGTATGGAAGCACTTATATTAGTGTCATAGGTAAGACATCGAGTACTATCTATTTATCTTGGATATCAGTCGAGACATGCTTGATGGAGACCCTGTCTCCAATTCTCGCGTAGACTTGTCATGGAGCGACTATTATTTAGATTCATGGTCGTTTTTTGATATAGACCGCGGGGTGTGGGGTAATTTGAGTGTGAGTTTGATCGACGGAATCTCAGGAGTCCCACTGCCGGCATATTTAGTGATTTCAGGATTTGGACTGATAGTGTTTCATATTCTTACTGATAGTGATTCGGGCCCGTGTTCCCTTGCCCCTGGGCCTTACCCTTGGGTTGAGGATACTCCTGCGGTGGTTGACGTTCACACTTGGACTGACGAGAAGTTTAGTGACTTGGACATTGAGACTTAGAGATTGATAGTTTTAGTGATATGGACATTGCATTGATTACTGCTTCGATACACATACTTTACTATTGACCCGTACCGGTTATTTCATGCCCGCGTCATTTCTCTATATTTACTTCTTTATGTTTATCATCGTTGCACATTATATATGTACATGCTATTGTGTCTCTCTGACGACCCGAGTATGCATGTTCAGAGTGAGAAGTGGACTTAGCTCGGATCAGGATCTGTCTTACCTCGAGGATACCGCGGACATCTAGATTAGCGACGTCAGCGCTATCCTTTCCTTTGACTCTATCTAGTTAGTTTTACATCTGTTTCGATAGAATTAGTGACTGCATTTCTCATAAAGACATTGTTATTTTATTGGATTAGTTGTTTCTTTTCGTTCAAATCTTGTATCTGTTGAACTCCTTAATTTAAATGCAAACAAAATAAAAATTGTGAGTTATGACTAAGTACTTTTGTTTTTCTCACTTTCTCTAAGTACTCTACTATTTTCAATTTTTTTATAGTTCTAACTTACACTGCATATTTTATTTTCTAGTCAGTTTTCCTACTAATGCTTTCTATACTATCGTCCTCTTATTATGAAGTTCCATTCTTCGTGTCTTTTGTCTTGATTTTTTTTATCTGCTTTAATTACAGGATGTCATTTTGAGTTACTTGCTACTCTATATGTCTTTTAATATTTTATTATTTATCATACTGTTATCATTCATATTCATTCCGTTTGTTGGTGTTTTTTTGATTAACTTTCAAAATTCATATTATTAGCGGTTTGAGTTTTCTTTAAAATGAGTTTCATATTGACTTTCTATATAGTATTCCCTTTTCTTTGTTCATATTTCACGTTTACTTACGTACTCTTGTGCTCCAATCGATTTAAATTTTCTATTTACTGTAATATAAATTATGGCTATCTGGTATGCTAATATATTTTTATTTACTTGTACATATATTATTATCTCGGTATTATCTTAGTTTCTTTCGTATTGTATTATCTCCGCATTTTTGCAAATATAGTTTAATCTTGGTCTTTACGTTAATTGTTGATATCTAGTTGTTTACTAGCCACCTATGTTTTCATTTTATTTTTCTTTTGTATTTTACCGTATGAATATTCTCAACTTATTATATAATTGCTTGATTTGTAGTTTTATTAAGGTAGTTTTGGTTTTTAAGGCCTATCAACCAATCCTTTATTATTGTTTATTGTTGTCATTCTATTTTAATTGTATTTGTATATATATAGTTTATCACTATTAATAGTTATGTCCTTATGTATGACTGTTCCTTTTAACTGCTTTATTTCCTATATATATAAATATTTGATTTTCATCTAGTTGATTTTGCGTAAATCACTATGTAGTAGTGTTTGACTTTGTTGCTTTTCGCATGGCATTTTGTAGATTATCGTTTATTTTAAATTTCGAGGACGAAATTTTATATAAGTGGGGTATGATGTAATACCCAGTTCCTTCTTAAATAATTTCTGTATTTTTCAAACAAAAATTACTAATTTTATTAACTTAAATATTTCTATTTCCTAAACCCAAACCCTAACCCTTTTTATTTTCCTAACCCTAATTATTAATTTCTTAAAACCCTAATTCTATTTTTACCCAAACCATATCTTTTCTTTTTCCTCGAAGGCCCGTTCCCTAACACAAGCCCATGAACCCTATACCCTACCCGACCCGACAAGATCCTACCCGACCCGACCCGAACCCCCTTTCTCCTTCTTTTCGTTCCTTTCCCGTTTTTTCGCAATGAGCCCCCACGACCTGCGCTCCCGTGATCTCGTCCTCGTCCCAACGTCCCCGCGACCACCTCCCTCTCTCCTCTCTCCCCCCACGTAACGGCCGCCTCCGCTTCTCCCTCATAACCTCCATGCGTGCCCCATGCTACTTCACCCCCAACGTCCCCCGTACGACATGCCTCCTCACGACCTTGCCTCCTCCTCAACTGCTCCTAAGAGACCCGCGCAACCCCCGCATCTCTGACCTCCACCACTCCCCTCACTCACTGCCTCAACCTTCCACCATCACCCTCCTTAAGCAATCCGAGACACCTTCACCATCTGCATCACCACCATGGCAGCTCACCACCTCACCGTCGACCACAAGCTGCACGAGCCCCCAACATCCACGAGCCTCGGCAACCATCACCATCTCCACCAACCTCCGAGCTTCCCACTCCTCCTCGTCTTCTCCTCTTCCCAACACCCATGAGTCCCCGCACCACCGTTGATGCCTCCTCCGTGGCCACCTCCCTTCACCACTATCGGGACATCACCCCTTTCCTCCTCGATCTCACACCCTCCACTTCTAACCGAGCTTCCCCACTTCTTCCTATCAACCTAACACCAAACCCACAACAAGCACCCATCGCCGGCAGTAGCCGTCACCTCCGACCACCACACGCTTCCTCTACCTCTGCCACCACCGTCAACCACCTCACCGCAACCCTACTTCCACCATCAACCCACTCCATCACCCAACTCCATCACCAACAGGTCGAGTTAAGGAGCCTAAACTCAGTAATACTACTCACCACCACCACCACCACCACCTATGCGCCGAGGTCCCACCCCCATCATCTCCAAACACCATCACCTTAACCCACTAAACTCCCCTGCAAACCTCATCGTCATCATCGCCGCCATCGAGATATCCATCGTCACCACCACCTCGCCCCCTCTGCATCGTCATTGCCTACCATCGTGCCCAGGCCAAAATCTAGCTGAGCTCGAGCTCAAGTCGAATCCTTATAGGCATTTTATCGAGCACCTATTGCAGTCGCCGTAGCCGCTGTCCCCGTCACCTTTGTCCCCGTCCAAGCCATGGCCTCGGTCTCTGTAGCCGTCATGGTTGTTAACGTAGTCGCCGTCGCATCACCGCACATGTTCGTTGCAGTCCGTATCACGCTCGAGCCTCGCGTCGCGTCATGCCCGATTCCGCAACGTTCGTAGCCGTCTCGTGTGTCGAGACAAATGGTCTGCACGTTCATCGCTTCCATGTCAGCGGCCGAGGCAAGTGAACCCCTCACTTGCTCTACATGCTATAAGATATTAGTTTGTCAAATTTATAGTTATATTGATATTATATTTACACTGTAATTATCGTTATATTCTAATGTGTGACAGTCGTTATTTAATCATATTGAGTGGAACATATTCGGGTTTAATATTACCTTTCTAGTACCGTGTAGAACTTGTAGTGATTAAATCACACTTTAATTAATTGGGTAAAATTGATGTTTCAATCGTGACATGTATATAATGCAAGAGTGTTCGATGCGAATCCTAAACCAAAACCTAAATAAAAATAGAAAAACTTATGATTGATAAATACCTTTACTGTTTATAATTATCATGTAGAAATTTGAATGCAAAATAACGTTGTTTCGCACAAGAAACGACGATCTCAAAAGGCGACGTTGAATCTGGAATTCACCGCACATGCCATGTTCTAAAATCTATATTAAATTGAATACATCTCGCAACTTAATGTTTTAGGGCTCGTATCGAAGCCAACATATAAACCTACAGTATCCCATACTTGATCTCTGAATTTTAATAAGTTATAACGACGAAAACTGAGGCGATTCATGGCTCTGAACTGCAGTCTAGAGCAAGAATCTCTGACTTTACCCGTTTTTGGAACGCATACTTTTCACTGTTTAAGCGCGCAAGTGTGCGGAACCATATATAGAAGTGGAGATAACTGAATTATCTTTCCAACGGTGCTAGTCTCATTGCATTCCAGTGTCGTTTGATATTTATAACACTTTTTAAACTGTCGATGTGTGCTGCAGTTTCGTGCAGAACCAGAATGTATACCTTAACCTTAGACAGTGCATATCTCCCTGTATATAGTGGGTATTATTGATCCGTCTGATGCGTTGGAAACATAACAGATAAATCTAAATATTATCTAACTGTAGTGTCGCCTAATTATGATTCCAACGGAGAGTAAAACGTGTTACGAAACGGACTTCTAGTTCAGAAATTGGTTTTCCATCAGTTAACACTTAAAATGGAATGACCATAACTTACAAACCTGATACCCGATGGACTCGAACCAATTTTGCCGTACAGATAATTTAATACGCTGTTTACGCTTTTTATATTGTTTCGCCAAATTATGCACGTGTTATTTATATGATTTTTTTAATCCAACCGATACCGGCCGCTCATATGTTTTTAGCAGTGCATTTACTGTATCCCATCATGTTGCATGACCGTTATACCCTTGTAAATGGTGTTCATTTGCATCAATATCCTAGTGATCGTGTTACATTGCCAAGTGATAAATGTTAGTGATTGGATTGTGGCAAATACGTTGGTGTAAAAGCGAGATTGAATAATGGAAGTGACACGTACTTGTACACAATCAGCGGAACCAATTAGTTATTGCATTGTCGATGCCTATGAGACATATATAAGTATGACTATAACTGGAATGGGACGGGTATGGAAGCACTTATATTAGTGTCATAGGTAAGACATCGAGTACTGTCCATTTATCTTGGATACCAGTCGAGACATGCTTGATGGAGACCCTGTCTTCAATTCTTGCATAGATTTGTCATGGAGCGACTAGTATTTAGATTCATGGTCGGAGTTTGATATAGACCATGGGGTGTGGGGTAGTTTGAGTGTGAGTTCGACGACGGAATCTCAGGAGTCCCACTGCCTGCATATTTAGTGATTTTGGGATTTGTACTGATAGTGTTTCTGATTCTTACTGATAGTGATTCGGGCCCATGTTCCTTTGCCCCTGGGGCTTACCCTTGGGTTGGAGATACTCCTGCGGTGGTTGATGCTCACACTTGGACTGACGAGAAGTTTAGTGACTTGGACATTGAGACTTAAAGACTGATGGTTTTAGTGACATGGACATTGCATTGATTACTGCTTCGATACACATACTTTATTGTTGACCCGTACCGGTTATTTCATGGTCGCGTTATTACTCTATATTTGTTGCTTTATATTTATCATCGTTGCACATTATATATGTACATATTGCTATTGTGTGGCTCTGACGACCTGAGTATGCATGCTCAGAGTGAGAAGCGGACTTAGCTCGGATCGGGATCTGTCTTACCTCGAGGATACTGTTGACATCTAGAATAGGGACGTCAGCGCTATCCTTTCCTTTGACTCTATCTGGTTAGTTTTACATCTGTTTTGATAGAATTAGTGACTGCATTTCTCATTCCTTGTGCTATGATTACCGATTATCACGTAATGCTAGAAGCCAAAGTGTGACTACGGCATGATATTTTCTTGACCGTAGGAGCATGGCTGGCCTTATCACTCCTCGTATTCCATATTTTGGGAAGCGGGGCATGACATGGTTAGATGTAATTCAGTTTTAAAATACCTTAAATATGTTATAACTAGAATTTTAGAACACGCTTGGGTTTTAGCAAGTAGCCTAAGCCTAAGGTCCCCCATGTGAGTTCTTATGGAATTTGGTCCATTTAATTCTAATCCATGGGTTTCTTTTTTCTTTATGTCATTATCGATTATTCATGTACTTTTGTTTGTATATTATTTATAAGGTTTTTTTGATATTACCGTCTCGAATATCGAATATTTTCGAAAACCCCATCCACATATGACTATTTGCCTGTAACCCGCTTGAAAATTCTCCATCATCTAATTACCACACTCCCGCAGGCTTCTGTGAAGATAACCATTAACCATGGTTAGGTAGAGGGGTAAAATGACCAAAATTCCCCCACCTCTCTCTTCTCTCTCTTCTCTTTTCTCCCTCAAAACTGAGGATCTCACTGGATCTGAGCTCGACACCGCCGGCGACGGCGACGGGCAGTGATGCTTCAAGTGGGACGATGACGCCCTGGCCTGCGCTCCGACCTCCCCCAATCCTCCGAGAACCTCTATATCAGCACCCTTTGCGCCGAAGTGGACCCCTCCAAGCATGACGACGTCGCTGACGTC
This sequence comes from Agapanthus africanus, assembly GCA_030015575.1. Taxonomy (NCBI): domain Eukaryota; kingdom Viridiplantae; phylum Streptophyta; class Magnoliopsida; order Asparagales; family Amaryllidaceae; genus Agapanthus; species Agapanthus africanus. Next base: position 192,047,410 of record CM057339.1, on the reverse strand, counting down.
CTCTACGAGCGCTTCCGCTGCATCCCCGTGTTCTTGCCCACTGATCTCCACCTTAGATTCTACCATGGCTTCTGCAAGCACTACCTCTAGCCCCTATTCCATTACCTTCTTCCCTTATCCCTCACCTCTCATCGATTCAATCGAGTCCTCTTTAGGGCTTATCTCGGTGCAACAAGGCCTTCGCCGAACGAGTGATGGAGGTCCTCTCCCCCGATGACGACTACGTATGGATCCATTGGCATTACGACAACAAGCAACGACCTCCATCGACTTGCTCAAGCTCCTCATCGTTGTCCAACTTCCATCATCATCACCGCCTCATCCCTTGCAGTTCCATCGGCCTTAACTCTATATCAGAGGCCTTCATCTGCTCGAGATCATTCAGATCAATATCATCGAGGTCGAGCCCTCCTTTGAGATTTTCATGTTCATTCTCGCCTCTCGAGCTCCTCATCGACACCTCCTTTGAGTTTTTCCCTTCTCATTCTCAATTTGTGGTGATGGGTAGAATGTGATGGTGGTGGAATGTGATGGTGATGGCGATGGCTGACAGTTTGTGGTGGTGGTGGAATGTGATGGTAATGGTTGTGGCCGATGGTAGTGCATGGGGGAAGATGATAATAATGAGGGGACGACGGTGATGGCAAGGATGAGGGGCCGGAGAGTGATGGTGAGGGACAACGAGTACGTCTGGAAAGACGAGGTAGGGGCTATCGAGGTCGGGACTAGGCGGCTCTGGTGATGACGATGAGAGAGAAGGGAAGAAGAGGAATGTAACAACCCTAAACTTTCTGCACATAATTTTTTTCAAAATACAGAAAGGAATACCTAAGTCTGAGCACAAGTTATAAATTTAATTTGCTTTTGAACAATAAGAAAGCACTTGTAGCTCATTGGTAAAGTCTTGCACTGCTGTGACATAGCCCCTGTGATCGAATCCCTCCAGCCACATATATTTTTAATTGATTTTTCTTTTAATCTTTTAGAATCTCAAAAGTTTGCACGTATACTGCACGTAAAATGAAAAGTTACACAGAAATCAAACATGTGCATTAGGCTAGTTGAAGCGACTAGGACACGTAGCGGAGATCCGAGCCTCCAAGTCCCTAGATGGGCCGGCGAGATGTCTCGTGGGGCCGGCGCCGCCGGCCCCTCGTAAGTACTTCCCCATTTTTTTTGGTTTCCCTAACCCCTTGGCCTCCCTCCTTAACCCATGTGCTGTTTGTTTTTATTAAAAATAATCAAAGAATTAAAAAGTGGCATTAAACCAAATTTTAAATGCATTTTCAATTCTCCAATTCATTATCCTAAACCCTAATTTTCCCTATAAATACCACACTACATTTCACCCCTACTCATTCAGAAATCCCATACAAAAACACTCTAAAAATTCCAAGCCCCAAATTGTACAAGTGGAGTTAGCAAAGGTCGAAGTTTCGGCGACGTTTCGGGAAGATTCTGACGGAAAAACGACTTCCCGACGATTCCGATAGCTTCCTCTATCTCTCCTCTTTTTAATGAATCAGTAAGTTCCTCTCACCCTTCTCAACTTCTAGTCTTAAACATCTTCTTTTCAAAACTCGTCGGAAGCGGAGTTATTCCGGCTTCCGACTCTCTTTTCTTTAAAACACAATTTCTCTTAAACAATAAATTACAATATCTTCTTATAATATTTAACAAACACAAATAAACATATTAGAACAAGTTTCATCTCAAAATAATTCGTACTGCAATTTCTATTTCACCTTTACAGTAAAATACCATCATATTTACATACGCCATTATTTATTCATTTTACCCATAATACCTTTAGGAAACTCATGAGGTAAAGACCTACCTTATCACAACACACATTCTTGATATAGCACGATGATTGGTGGAACATTAGTTTGTGGGAAAATACGAGTTTACATTTAAATACTATAAACATTCAAAAACCGTTTTCTTTAAAAGTGTATTACTTAATTCCTTGCAAATACGCCTCTACAACCCATTTTGGAGAACCCCGATTGGGATGGTGCGGGTTATCGCACATCCTCGGGCTTAGTAGAGCGAGTTGCAGACCTCCGCAAGGAACATTCGATCTCGATGGAATTTTTAATGCAATTTTTAAAGAAAAATGTGATTTCTATTTAATAAATAAGTTATATATATATATATAAATACTATCAAAATATCTACAATATATATATTCCATGTTTTTCTAAATCAAAGGAATCACTAATTTCATGAAACTACCTTTACAATTCAATACAATTTCAATATTACACTAAAATACCATATACAATGTAAACTAGGTTCTACTCACTAGAAAACATTATATTTTAAAATATACATCCATGAAAACCCTAAAGACGATAATTAAATACTTGAGGTGTATTTTGAAAATATATCAAAACTATTTTTCATAAAACCCCCTCAAGTTATATTAAATTACAATAAGGACCTTAGTAAACATAGGTTTAAGCGGGACCAGTTCTCTTGAGCCTCAGAGAGCCGGAGAATATGCGTGCTTGCCTATCTAAGGTAGAAAACCTAACAACGGTGTTATCAACACGGTAATTGTCTTGGAAAAAGGCACAAATCCTGCTGTCCATGTGCAGCAGTTACCGATAACATCAAAACTAATTCAGGACTTCAATTTCTTTTAAAGTGTACGACTCAGAAAGAGTCTCAATCTAATATGAAATCAATCTGACTTGAATTCAATTCAAGTATAATTCCATTAAAACATGAATCCATGAATGCTGGAATACAATCTATAATAACATGAACATGACTTGAACCGAAACATGGATATACTCTGTTTACATGACTATCCATTTATATCCATTACGTTTACCTGATATCATGGTTTCGGCAAGTCGTATACAACTATTCATTACATTACATCAATACATAAGACATTACGGGGTTTTTAAAGGGGTAGACTGACACAAAATGTGTTAAAAGTGGCACGAGATGGTCGCTAAAAGACGTAACTATACATCCATGCCGTTGTTCCATAGTTTTATCGACGGAGCCTTGTACTACCGGTTACCAAAGTCCACGGTGTAAGTTGGACTCCTCTCGTATATACTGACATATTCTGTACCAAGCTATAAACAACTGCGTTAACATTATAATCAAATATTACTAGTTATACTCTCTTATCTGTCTACTCTATTTCTATCTCTCTTTAGGACTTACCGAGCGATTGTTCGCTGATTGGTACGAAAGAGTGTGTTTGTAGTTAAATCTTTTACTCTTACCGAGGTGAGTACGGGTCGTCCTCAGGGAAACGTTGAATCTTTTACTCTTACTTTAGATGTGTTGAGAAAGAGAGGAGGGATAAAGAATTTTGAAGAATGGTTTCTAGATCTACGTTAAGCAAGAATGCAAAATATAGATCTAGATTATTTTAGGGATGTAGATAATATAATAAGAGGGCTTGTAGGGTTCGTTAGGATTTAGTAGTCATAGACGATTAATTAAAAGTTACCCTTTTTATCCTTTAATAGATTTAAAACTAGAACGACGGTGATGCGTGTAGATTAGGGTTTCTGGAGGGAAAAGGAATCCCACTCTTAACCCTTATCTCGACACGGAACTCCGTTCATATCTAGCCTTTACCAAAACAATCATTAATCTAATCTCTAATCGCGGTCGGAACTAGCAAAGAATTGCTAGCGCGCCCGATTAGGATGTTAATGATTCTTTTGATAAAGTTTATAAACTTTATAGGACTTAAAAAGGGTTTAGGGATGTTCATCATCCATTAGCCTACCCTAATCCTACGAACCCTAACAAGCGGAGAATTACTCGCGCATGTTGGGAGAAGAAGATGAAAAGACAGAGAGGGGAAACATAATGTAAAATGCAAAAGAATTAAATAAAATAACTACCTTTATTAATCAACTTGAACACTCTACACTTTATTCCGTAGAAAATGATTACAAAACTAGTTGCTTCTCGATCTTTCCTAAGGAGGTAGACGAACAGTTGATGATCAGCCTGGATGCGTGAGCGTCAGGGACTTCGTGATCTCTTCGGCTTGATCATTTTCCAAGAGGCTCTCGGTGCCTTTTTATAGTGCAAAGCCAGAATCATTTGCTTCAAAAGTTGGTAAAATATAGCAGAGATTCATCGCCCAAAATTTAGGCAAGTAGTCCCTCTATCATGCCGCGGATCCGCGGCCCAAGGGGGGGTACGGCCGCGGATCCGCGGCCGTTTAATCTCCTCCATTCATCAAACTTTAGGGCATCTATCTTTGTGACATTTGGACTCCTCTGGAACCTTTGTATCTTTGAAATATTCTCGTAGTCTCTGCCAGACTTGGTCTTCAAGTTTTGATTCTTAATTAGACAAGTCTTCTTCAACAACTTGATTTGCTTGATTCTAGTCTTTGAAAAATTCTGCACACTTGGAAATCTTTTGCACAACAACTCAAATAATCTTTAGTAGACTTTGTTCTACTAGGATTTGGTCAATGAATTTATTTGCATACATTTTTCTATCAAATGCTAATTAAAATATATTAACACATGGAAAATAGTGTTTTTACACATAAACCCTCATATGTATGATATATTATAATAAAGTCCTTTTTAATATGAACATGGTAGGAAAAATGTAATAACAAATGTGCAGTTTTATCAACTGAACAAATACCCCAAACTTATCTTTGATCGTCCCGAGCAAACTAGTTTATTCAAGAGGAGAAAAAGAAAGAAGAAAACTAAGCACACTTTCGTAGACATACACAATTGCACTGAGCACGTACAACAAGCCGTTAAACCTCTAGGTGTCTCTAGTAGGAGGAGTGTTGTCTCCTGAGGGTTTTCAGCGGATTGCACCCACAAAATCCTATAATAAAAGAGAGATGGTGAAATTTACATATAAAGATAAGAACCATAAAAGAAAGACTTTGAAAATAAGAGTTTCCAACTATACTAGCTTTTCAGTTGTCATGAGCCCTATCTTAATAGTCATGAAAAAATGTTAGAAATCACATCATCCCTCAATAAAACATCGTCTTTATTTTTCGTTCCTACCTTTCATCCAAACATTGATCATATACCCCACGTGTGTGTTAAGAACATCCCTACACTCGGAGAATTCAATTCAAGCTATCATACTCTTGTCCATCTACCTTAGTACTTTTTAATTTGATGAATATTTAGATTTGCTCACACCTTTTCATGCGACCGTTAATACTTCTTGAGGTACTAACCGACCGATTACTCAAGTGCTTGCTGATTAGGTGATAATATTTTCCTCGTCTTGCACCACCTAAGGCTTAGCAGTGACTTCCAGACCAGTTGGCCTTAGGGCACTAGGTGAAGAGGCACCCTCGCTATATTTTTTTATTGCTGCCTTGGCGATACAAAACCAGTGTTCATTTTTTTCTTTTCACCAATTTTATATTTTCTTCATTTTTTTCATTTCCTTCATACTTTGGCTTTTAGACAAGAACATTTCAAGGTATCCTCTACTATCCCGAGTTTCAAGACGTGTGTAAGTGCATATAGTAGGGTATCAACATTCAAATGTTTGGCTTCCAGAATAGAAACTATTTTTCAGACTTATTTTTATCCTCAGATTAGTGACTTCCTTCATCTTACTAACCCTTGGGACAACAGCTCATAACTACTTATTACTAGTTCGTTTAAGAAAACTTCTAATTTTCTTGGTTTTCTTAAACTATTCCTATCTTTTGGATGTAATTTTTCACTTTCGACTCTTTAGTTATAAAAGAAAATTTTTGAAATTTTTGAAAATGTTGTGCTTATGCAAAGTATGATGCAAATTGATGCGTAAATAAGCACAAACATCCCCCAAACCTGTTTACAGCAGTGTCCTCACTGATGTCATCCATTAAGCTCAAAAACCTGCAGACTTGGGAGGAAATTATTAATGGGGGCAAGAATATATGAAAGTGAAAATCCTCCCCCAAACTTATTTTAGGCTCACAATTTTGTAAAAATCATTTTCTTTCAAGAGCCAAAATATACCACTTCCCCCAAACATGAGTTAAACAATTTTAATATATTTTTTTATTTTAAAAATCACACGAGGGGGTCAAGGTTATTGGTCAAAGTAAAGCCTTACAAAGACCAAAAGTCAACACCAACCATTCAAAATTTTTATCGATGAAGCATCAAGGTTGGTGGAAGAACATGTCACCTTTCGACGTGAAGAAGTGGGGATGTGATAAGAGGTGTAATGGAAAAGAATTGCGTCTCAAATTGGAGAGACGACACAGTGATAGTAATAATGGATTACTCGCATTATCATGATTGTCCAAAAGAAGGGGTGGAGGTCCAATTTCTTCATCTTGGAGTTGATTCATGTCAACACCCGTGTCTTGTAAAAATGCGAGTTCATCAGCGAAAATTTCCTCAAAGCTTTCATCGATACCCCGAAAAATAATGTCATCAGAAAAAACAGGGTGATCGTCAGACTCTATAAAAAGTTCCTCATCAGCGTTAGATGTTGACCCGGACAATTCGGTGGAAGAGTCCGTGTCAAGCAACAACATATGAAAAGAGTCAGAATTATGAGGTTGATCAAATTCGCTGCTGTCGATATCCATTAATTCGACAGAACACACATGAGCATAGGGTTCGGAGGGTTCACTTCCCAACTTGTAAATGTTAAGCTCAATTGACTTCTTTCCAAAGGATAGGGTCATAGAGCCGTTTCTACAATTGATTACTGCGTTGGAAGTGGCCAAAAAGGGTCGACCGAGTATCACCGGGATTTGATTGCGTGGGTTTGCTACAGGTTGTGTATCAATAACGATAAAGTCCACAGGAAATATGAATTCCCCGACTTTGATTAACACATCCTCTAGCTCACCCCTAGGTTGGGTGATAGATCGATCGGCCATCTGAAGAGTGCAATGCACCGACTTTAACTTTCCGATCCCTAATTACTCATAAACAGAATACGGAAGCAAGTTAACACTAGCACCTAAATCGAGTACAGCACGATTGATATTTTTACCCCCAATAGAAATTGAAATTGTAGGACTTCCGGGGTCCTTTCGTTTCTTGGGAAGTTGTTGTGTAAAAGCTGTGCTCACATTACTCGCAAGGAAAACTTTTTTAGGTACTTGAACTTTTCTCTTCCTAGTGCACAAGTCCTTTAGGATTTTCGCATATGATTGAATAGCATCTAGGAGAGGAATGTTTATGTTAACTTGCTTAAAATTTCCACAATCTTCTCTATTTGTGGACTTGGTCTGTTGCCCCTTAACCTGTTTGGATAAGGTGCTTGATCAATAAGTTTTGGGTCCAACGTTTGTGGAGAAGACTGTGGCGACGGATTCGATCCCAAAATTGGAGTGGGCATCGACTTAGATAGATTTGGCGAAATGTTCGAGCCTTGGGGAAAACGGAGAATAGGATCGGATGAAGGCGGGGGACTAGACGAATTAGGGGAAGGGGAAGAAGAAGCTGGGGTATCAAATGTGTCACTAACATCAAACTGCTCACCCACTCGGTTATTCAGCTCTCTCCCCGATCTCAACGTAGTAACGGCATTCACATTATGATTTTGTGAATGGCCAGGATTCGGTAGGGGTTGAGATGGGAGTTTCCTTTTCTCTCTCGCACTCATTGCGGTGTTTAACTGTGCGATTTGGTTTTCTAATGATTTAATACTCTCACCATGGGAGGCGGAGTTTTTCGTTATGGTATCAATAGAAGACCTCATCTCGGCCGAAATTTGCATGGATTGTTTCATGAACATATCCAAAGTTTGTGCAAGTGAGTTGTCAGTACCGGCCACTTGTGGTGTGAAAATGTTGGCCGGATTTTGGAAATTCTGTGACTGAAAGGGGGGCTGATTCTGTGGTTGTAGTTGCTGTGGAGGAGGTCTTTGATAATTGCTTTGTTGGTTTTGATTCCAAGCAAAGTTAGGATGATTCCTCCATCCTTGATTGTACGTGGAAGAATAAGTGTCGTTTCTAGGTCGCTGCTGAAAAGCAGCATTAGCTTGAAACGAAGCATTCATAGGACATTCTTCCGTTAAGTGTGAAGGATCCGAACAACAACCACAGACGGTCTTAGGAAGCGTGACCTGATTTAGGGAGAATGATGAGAATTTGTTCTCAATAGCGTCGAGTTTCTTCTGTATCGCTGCCATTTCGGCTTTTACTGCGATAGAAACATCGAGCTGGTGAATACCTCCCTTAGTTGAAGGTGGTCTTACGCTTTCCCACTGCAACGTGTGTTCAGCAAGGTCTTCCAGATATTTCCACGCTTCACCGTCATCTTTAGACATGAAATTGCATTGACACATTGTTTCAAGTATCTGCTTTGTCGCTGGATTAATGCCCTCATATATAATCCGACATAAATCCCATCTTTGTATTCCGTGATGGGGGCATTGGACAAACAGATCTTTAAAACGTTCAAAGCACTTCCAAAATGGTTCATTGGGAAGCTGGGTGAACTGGTTGATCTCGCTCCTAATATGGGCAGTCTTATGGTTTGGGTAAAACTTCTTAAGAAATGCTATGACGAATTCATCCCAATTAGTGATAGAGTGTGCGGCAGTGTTGTAAAGCCATTTTTCTGCCAAGTCGCACAGTGTGAATGGGAGAAGACGTAAGCGCATAGCATCTAAAGTCAATTGTGAAGTACCCATCATTGCGCATACGTTTTCGAATTTGGTGATGAAAACGTACGCGTCTTCCGACTCAAGCCCGTGAAATTTGGGCAGCAGATTGATGTAGTGGGGTTTAATTTCGAAATTATCCCTGTTAGGTGGTGGAAGAGATAGACAAGTGGGAAGAGGACCACTGATAGGATATCATCTCTCTTGGAGAGAGATGCGCGGTGGATTCTGCGCACCTTCGGGCGGTGGCAGCGTGGTGTTATAATTTGATGGAGTGCCGTCCATCTCGGTCATGATGTGTGGTGGGGGAAAAGAAGATGAAGAAGTACCGACTTCGGCGTCGATAGCAGGAACGCGGACATGACGGGCACTAGGATCCCGTGTCCAGCCGAGCATGCACTAAGCGGATTTAGTGCAAGTGGCAGCGTGTGTGTGGTTTTAAAATTGGTTTGTTTTGAAAAAATGGGACTCAAGACAAATCACCCTAAGATGCACAAGCAACCCTAGAACTAAGGTTACCTAGGTCCAGTCTCTAGACCGCTCCTAGACTTCCAAAGGACAAGCCGCAGGATCAATCCTCTACCGCCTCCGTACTATCCTTGTAGCCAGATAAGTGCCAGGTAAGTGGGAAGGAACCACAGTAGTGGGCCTAATTAAAAACCACTAGCCTTTGACACACTTGCCTAGGCACTACAAAAGTAATGCGGATAAGCGATAAATTACCCACGACCTTCCTCTGTCCTTATTGAGCGCGACAGTCCTTAAAGTCTGGTCTAGATATTTTTTAAATTATTGTAGGGTTGATGCAGATGCTCGGTTTGTGATTTGTGGGGCTTAGAAAGGGTGATGAAATCCCCACCTAATCTTGATTTGGTCTTTGCGCCTTAAAGTCCGTATTAAAATATACAAAACAAAACCAATCATAAAACTTTTGCAAAAAGATTTTTGAGCGGCTCTATTTTACAAAGAATCCTGCAGAAGATAGATTTTATTGGATTTGAGAAGAGAGAGAAGGAGTTGAGAATCTTACCAGAAAGTTCTGTAGCCCTAATCCCTCTAACCTGCCGCGATTCCGCCGCCTTAATCCCCTTTGTGCCGCGGTTCCGCCGCGAGGTGGAGAGAACAGTTGGTGAAAATTTTTCTGTGGCCCTCTGGATCTCGATGAATGTCTCTGTCTTCTATTTTCCTCAATTCTGTGACTCCAGATCTCCTTGCAAAATTCACGCACAAATCGTTAAATATGCAATTTGCAGTTTTGTGTTAATAATGATATAAATCGTCTAAGAATTCAACACAAATAGTAAAAATAAAAAATTACGCACGTATCCCCGGCAACGGCGCCATTTGATTGGTACGAAAGAGTGTGTTTGTAGTTAACCGCAATCAGAACGGTGTCGCGTGTAGCTAGACCGAGGTGAGTACGGGTCGTCCTCAGGGAAACGTTGAATCTTTTACTCTTACTTTAGATGTGTTGAGAAAGAGAGGATGGATAAAGAATTTTGAAGAATGGTTTCTAGATCTATGTTAAGTAAGAATGCAAAATATAGATCTAGATTATTTTAGGGATGTAGATAATATAATAAGAGGGCTTGTAGGGTTCGTTAGGATTTAGTAGTCATGGACGATTAATTAAAAGTTACCCTTTTTATCCTTTAATAGATTTAAAACTAGAACGACGGTGATGCGTGTAGATTAGGGTTTCTGGAGGGAAAATGAATCCCACTCTTAACCCTTATCTCGACACGGAACTCCGTTCATATCTAGCCTTTTCCAAAACAATCATTAATCTAATCTCTAATCGCGGTCGGAACTAGTAAAGAATTGCTAGCGCGCCCGATTAGGATGTTAATGATTCTTTTGATAAAGTTTATAAACTTTATAGGACTTAAAAAGGGTTTAGGGATGTTCATCATCCATTAGCCTACCCTAATCCTACGAACCCTAACAAGCGGAGAATTACTCGCGCATGTTGGGAGAAGAAGATGAAAAGACAGAGAGGGGAAACATAATGTAAAATGCAAAAGAATTAAATAAAATAACTACCTTTATTAATCAACTTGAACACTCTACACTTTATTCCGTAGAAAATGATCACAAAACTAGTTGCTTCTCGATCTTTCCTAAGGAGGTAGACGAACAGTTGATGATCAGCCTGGATGCGTGAGCGTCAGGGACTTCGTGATCTCTTCGGCTTGATCATTTTCCAAGAGGCTCTCGGTGCCTTTTTATAGTGCAAAGCCAGAATCATTTGCTTCAAAAGTTGGTAAAATATAGCAGAGATTCATCGCCCAAAATTTAGGCAAGTAATCCCTCTATAATGCCGCGGATCCGTGGCCCGAGGGGGGGTACGGCCGCGGATCCGCGGCCGTTTAATCTCCTCCATTCATTAAACTTTAGGGCATCTATCTTTGTGACATTTGGACTCCTCTGGAACCTTTGTATCTTTGAAATCTTCTCGTAGTCGCTGCCAGACTTGGTCTCCAAGTTTTGATTCTTAATTAGACAAGTCTTCTTCAACAACTTGATTTGCTTGATTCTAGTCTTTGAAAAATTCTGCACACTTGGAAATCTTTTGCACAACAACTCAAATAATATTTAGTAGACTTTGTTCTACTAGGATTTGGTCAATGAATTTATTTGCATACATTTTTCTACCAAATGCTAATTAAAATATATTAACACATGGAAAATAGTGTTTTTACACATAAACCCTCATATGTATGATATATTATAATAAAGTCCTTTTTAATATGAAAATGGTAGGAAAAATGTAATAACAAATGTGCATTTTTATCAACTGAGCATTCGCTGACGACATTCCTTTTCTTCTTTCTTTGGAATGTTGTCAGGTGAATCTGACTCACTAGAGATCGAGCACAGTACTGAGGACTTGGAGCAGTTTGCCATCGATCCAGAGCTGTAGGCACTTGTATATATTTTTCATTTCAGTTATGCCATTATTTAGGCATTGCTTTCTATTCCTGTATTTACATTTCCAGTTGTATTTGTAAAGAATTGTTAAATAGATAAAAGTTGCTGTTCATTTATATTCATGTGTACTGTGTATATTTTACTTTATATTGCTTAGTTACACTTAGCGTATTTACTTCTGAGTAAATACGTCGCGTGACCTGTCACGTCTCCTTACCGTACACCGAGAAGCGGGACGTGACAGGGATTGAGAGGAGAGAGAGAGGAGAGGGAGGTGAGATCATCATCATCATCAATTTCATGTGGCAAGGGGGAGATTATGATGATGAGGGGACGTCGATGATGGCAAGGATAAGGGACAATGAAGGGGTGAAGGGTGATGAAGATGGTGAGGGGCAGCGGCAGCAGGTGGAAGGGTAGAGGGGGGCCGCTAAACACGGAGGTTGGGACAGGGGAGGCGCTGGTGATGACAGCCAGTGAGAAGGAAGAAGAAGAAGTTTTTATTCTCGATATTTCAGTCTTTTTATGCCGGATATTTCAGTCTTTTTATGCCCTCCAACGACAGTTTTAGAAGGTCAAAAATCGTTAACCAACTCAAAGTGAATCGGAGTGGGATTTTTAGTTGGGTTAAGATTTTCGAGTGGGTTACAGGCAAATAGTCGTATGTGGATGCGGTTTTCAAAAATATTCGATTTTCGAGTGGGCAATATCAAAAAAACCTATTTATAAATGTCATGACTATCCTCAAATCAAATTTGAAATTAGAAGCATCCAAAGAAGATTCCCCATCTAGAACTTATAAACTGATATCTTTTTGAAGATAAAATTAAGAAAATGAATACTTTTTCTATTCCATACGGATTTTATACACTTCTTTCCATGGAAAGTATTGAGAATGTTGTATATGAACCAAGACATGATTTGCTCGAAAAGTTTGAGTCTCATACAATTATATTTAATTGCATGTGCGTTATTTGTAATCACATTCGGATCCTTATTTATCATATGTAAAAATTACTTGAGTTGCAAATCATCTTATATGTAATTGATCTGATTTTCAAAATGTTATCATGAAACCGTGTATTTGTGTCGTTACAACCTTGCACCGAGGGACTTCATCTCTCGCAAACCCCCCTCCCCCTGAAAAAAATTAAAAATAACATCAATTAGCCTGGTTAAGGTAAGTCTAATTTCATTTTCGAATTACATTTTGAACTCCTTTTTTTATACAAGAGTTCTAATAAATATTGAGATGATATGATGTACGGAGATAAACAAAGTATAGAGATGTTAGATGTAAATGAATGAATTTAACAAAGTCTCACTGCCTTGTAATGTGCTCTTTTTCCCAATAATCTTTTTCCAAGTGATTGATGATGATTGTGGGTTGTTCCCATATCCATTCAAAGATCCATATTCTATTGATCAATGCTGATCATAGATGTACTAATTAACAAGCTGTTATTTCTTTAAGCAGAGATCACTTGAGTTCTAACTTTCTTTAAGCGCAGAGATCACTTGAGTTCTAACTTTTACTTTCCTGGCTTTTTTTACTTTTTATATCAAGACTCGAGAGGAATGCTTTAAAAATCATTGACAAATGGGCCCATCTGTCAGTATATTGATGAGCAAGCAAGGATTTTGTGGAGGATGGTGCATTAAAGCTTTTAATGTGTGATGATTTTAATTCATATCTTTCTTTTTTGGTATAATGAATTCATATATATATGGCTTATGTTTATGTGCTAATGTGTTGAGGATGACCTTTTAACCATATAATTACTTGACTTGAACTTGGGTCCCTTCATTTGCTTGGGTCTCTCTACTTAGGATACCTCAAAAGGGATCTTAGTGCGTGTGTATAATTTTATTTAAATTTTCTTTTTGGTTGAAATGCAGAGTTATCATTAGTTCTTAAATTTTCGGATAAGAGTTTTGCATGTGATAAAAATAGAATCCTATCGAGAAAGAGAGAAGTGAGTTCGAATCTTAAATTATAGATGCTAATTGACCATGGAGCCACTTTAGTAGCCAACATTTACAGGGGAGGCCAATAACCAAATGCATTCATCCACATAGATTATTGAGATGCTTATACCTGATTTAAGTTTAGCCATAATAATCTCCGCTACATCATTTTGTTTCTCAGTATATTAACAGTTTTCTTTGATGACAAAGTAGCGAGGGGGGATAATTGGTGTGGGTAAAGGAGAGAAAACAGGTATATGAGAGAGAAAAGAGTGGAAAAGTAGTTAAAAGAAAATGAGAGAATATCAAGGAAAGCTTCTCAATAATAAATGGTATTCTGGAAATTATCGTGCCACATATGTGACTAAAATCATAGTTCCAAACATCACCATAAAGCAAGGCTGTACATCCTATATACATAATGTATAGCTATAGAGGGCGGGGGGAGACTTTTCAAAATGCCAATTTTACCCTCACAAATTTTAGTATTTCCGCCTTCTATTGGCCTCTCTGTCTCCATCTCCTATTGGCCCATGTTCCCACCTCCTCCTCTATATAAACCAGAACACTTCATTTTCATTCCCTAGTCAAGAGAAAAAAAACAATTTTTTTTAAAAAAAGGTAGAGAGAGGGGGGAGGTCTCTAAGACTCTACCGATCTTTTCTTATTTTGTATTTCTCTCAATGGCGTAGAAACTTGATACAGAACAGCCGTTGCCTCTCTCAATGGTCAAAAAGTATATCAAACCGTCGTTGCTACTCTTCATCCATGCAAAACTGACGCCCACATCGTCAGATACCGACGGTGTCGATCCTTCCGTTTGCACCCACGGTATATTGAAGACTCCGCTCAAGTGATCATCCACTCTCCCGATGGCCTTCATGATGGTGCAAAATTTATTTTGGATGAAGAGCTCTCCTACAAGCATCGCAAGTATTTAGCATTTCAATTACGTTCGCTCGAGAATTGTCGTAGCTTCGCTCGCTGGGTGGTCCGTCGTACATGTCCCATCCAATATCAGCATCGCATGCATTTTAAAACGGAGATCAGCGAGTTTGTCCATGGAGCCGTGGAGGTAGCAGATAATAAGTTTTATATAAATGTATATGTGTCCATAGAGCCGTGGAGGTAGCAGGTAATAAGTTTTATATAAATGTATATGTTTGTACTGGAATTGATAAGATTGTGACAATCAAGGGATCACATAAACGGAAGAGACAAGAGTTGAAGGATGAGAATGTCGATATTGTTTGTGCTGTGTGCTTTGAAGAAGTTTAGATGGGTAGCAGTGATGATTTAGTCAAAAGAGTGCAGTTGTGTTGTGATCATGCATTCCACATGAAATGCATTGTTCCTTAGTTGTTCAAGAAAAACTCATGCCCGTTATGTCGATGTGAGGAGCCATGCCAAATAACTTAGAAAGTTAATTTTAGTTTTTCTTTGTTGATCAATCGTCTGTTATTTCCGTTATTTTGGCATGTAAATTTCGTAGAAGAATGAACAATATCAACAAGTTCTGATTGTGTTTTCTAATATTTTTAATTGCTTTAATATGTTTAATATGATTATCATATGATACATTTTATGGATATATAGTATAAATCACTTAATTTCCTAACTCGATCGTGTTTTTGCAATTAAATTTGACAAATGATAGAAAATGAAAAAAATTTGAAAAGTTGCCAGCGTACAAGTGTAGAAAAAACTCAAATGAAAAAGAACAATGGGATTTCCAATTGGATTTAATGGATACTTTTTTGGTTGGAACAACAGACTTATGATTATAATTCGTAACAAGTATAACTAAGCATTACTAAACAGAAAAAGACAGTACTCATGATACTCTTTTTTTAATTGATAAGTGGTGCGGTCTGGATTTGATATGCTGCACTTCTCATCAAATTTGAGAGGAATTGAAAGAATATAATGATAACAATGGCTACTTCGCCAAAAATAGGACAAAAAAGATCAAAAGGAAAATAAAATGAGAAAGAGAAACACGTTATAAGGTGCAAAAAGACTGCTGAAAAATAGAGATAGAGATTCACAATCGATTTGACAGAAAAATGACATTAGTCATGATGCACAGAAAAATGATATTAATTATGATTTGACAGAAAAAGGACAATAGTAATGATTTGACAGAAAAAGATATTAGTCATGATGAAATGTAGAAAAATAGAGATGTTACTAGGTCCAAACATGATAGAAAAATGACATTAGTCATGATGACAGAAAAATGACATTAGTCGTGATTTGACAGAAAAAGACAAAAGAAAAATAAAATGAAGAAGAGAAATATGTTACCAGGTGCAAAAGGAATGTAGAAAAATAGAGATGTTACCGGATATAAACAGGACAAAAAGGACAAGTAGGACAAAAAAGGTCAAAAGAAGAATAAAATGAAGAAGAGAAACACATTATCAGATGCAAAAGGACTGTAGAAAAATATAGACGCTACCTGGTAAAAACAGGACAAAAAGGACAAGTAGGACATAAAAGGTCAAAAGAAGAATAAAATGAAGAAGTGAAGTACAAAAGAATTGTAGAAAAATAGAGATATAGACCCACAATCGATTTGACAGAAAAATGACATTAGTCTTGATTTGATAGATCAAAAATATTAGTCATGATTTGACAGAACAAGGACATTAGGGATGATGGAAAGAAAAAAGACATTATTCATGATTTGACAGAAAAATACATTAGTCATGATGAATAGAAAATGGATATTATTCATGATTTGACAGAACAAGAATATTGGTCATGATTTGACAGAACAAGGACATTAGTCATGATGGACTGTAGAAAAATAAAGAGGTTATCAGGTACAAACATGACAGAAAAAGGAGATTAGTTATGATGGACAGAAAAAGGACATTAGTCGTGATTTGACAGAAAAATAACATTAGTCATGATGGATTGTAAAAAAATAGAGACGTTATCAGGTATGAACATGACAGAAATAGCACATTAGTCATGATGGATAGAAAAAAGACATTGGTCGTGATTTGACAGAAAACGAACATTGGTCATGATACACAGAAAAATGATATTAGTCATGATCTGACAGAAAAGAACATTAGTCGTGATTTGACAGAAAAAGGATATTAGCCATGATGGAATACAGAAAAATAGAGATGTTACTGGGTCCAAACAGGATAGAAAAAATACATTAGTCATGATGACAGAAAAAGAACATTAGTCATGATTTGAAAGAGAATGGACAAAAGAAAAATAAAATGAAGAAGAAAAACACGTTATCAGGTGCAAAAGGAACGTAGAAAAATAGAGACGTTACCGGAGTATAAACATGACATAAAAGACAAGTAGGACATAAAAGGTTAAAAGAAGAATAAAACGAATAAGAGAAACACGTTACCAGGTGCAAAAGGACTATAGAAAAATAGAGACGCTACCGGATATAAACAAGACAAAAAGAACAAGTAGAACAGAAAATGTCACAATAAGAATAAAATGAAGAAGAGAAATATGTTACCAAGCGTAAAAGGACTATAGAAAAATAGAGATATAGACCCACAATTGATTTGACAGAAAAACAATATTAGTCATGATTCGACAGAACAAGGACATTAGTCATGGTGAACAGAAAATGAACATTAGTCATGATGAACAGAAAATGGACATTATTCATGATTTGATATAATAGAGACATTATTTATAATTTGACAGAACAAGGACATTATTCATGATTTAACAGAAATGGGACATTAATCATGATTTGAAAGAATAAGGATATTATTCATGATTTGACAGAATAAACACAATAGTCATGATGGGCTGCAGAAAAATGGAAAGGTTATCAGGTACAAAAGAAAAAGGACATTAGTCATGATGGACAGAAAAAGGACATTAGTCGTGATTTGACAGAAACAGGATATTAGTCATGATAGACTGTGGAAAAACATAGATGCTACCGGATACGAACATGACAGAAATAGAACAATAGTCATGATGGATAGAAAAAGGACAATAGTTGTGATTTGACAGAAAGAGAACATTAGTCATGATGGACTGTAGAAAAATAAAGTCATTACCTAGTACAAATAGGACATAAATAGGATATTAGTCATGATGGATAGAAAAATGATATTAGTCGTGATTTGATAGAAAAATGACATTAGTTATGATGGACTATAAAAAAATAGAGACGTTACCGGATACAAGCAGGACAGAAAGGACAAGTAGGAAAATGAAGAGGAGAAACGCGTTACCATGTGCAAAAGGAATGTAGAAAAATAGAGACGTTACCGGTACAAACATGACAGAAAGGAAAAGTAGGACGAAAAAAATCAAAAGAAAAACTTCTAAATATAGAAAATCGCTAAAAATAAAAAGCTATTAAAATGAGAAACTAATTATTTGATTGTGTCCTAAATTAATTCCCAATACTGACTGTCAAATTTTAACTGATTCGGGTGCTGATTTCATCCCTAATTCGAAAGTCAAAGTTCGGAGCAAATCTTTGACCGCGATTTCGGGGTCCTGAACAATGGATTTTCGTGATTCCGAAAGACGTCAATGATGCCTGTGTTGGTTATGTATGCCCTCGAGGCCTTTATTGCATAAGATGCTAGGGGTATGTATGTATATTACAATCTTGCTCGATATGATAGTGTGCTATTTGGTTTGACTTTATCTTAATATGTGTACATGTTTTACTAGTTATTTCATATCTCTAAAACATGTTGATAAAGCCCGTAGAATCCTTACTTGACTACCTGACAATCATACTTGTGGGAGCTGGGTAGTCGATAAGCACATCCTTAAATGTCCCTAGTCGTGGGAGTATCGAGACTGGGTATCGATATTCCAGAGTAGACTAGTGCATACGTTTCTAGACCCTGACGAGGGGCGGTGGTTGGTCCCACAGCTATTGGTGTGTTTTACCTAAGATTGTATACAAGTGCTCACTGGAGGTGAGCACACAGGATGAACTCGCCGAGAACTGGCAAGATGGTATTATTCCTATCGTCGGATAGCAGTTCTCTGGTGACATGAGTACAGATAGTCTGCCGACCTGAGATCGTCATTTGTCTCATGTGAGTTCCCACTTGTTCCCGCCAAAATTTTTGGCTCAAACTTTGCTTTTCCTTTTATAAAAATAGAAGGCAGCGCCTCACGTGCAAAGCATGCGAGTACCTATTGCAGATAGGATTAAATCTTATAACAACGCCCACGTGTTAAACATGTGATCACTCATATGAAAAACATGTGAGTGAAAGTGTGTCTTAGAACCACCACTAGGTTTTTACCGGCATCAAGCATGCAATTTTAAAAATTCTTGGGTGCTAAGCTACACTAAACTAGGATCGAACTAGAGTATTAGGGTTTAAGTGAAGATATAGCAGGTTCTATGCTAAGTGATAGAGATTAAAACCTTTATAGACCAAGTCCTTCACTTCTCAGGCTCCGAGTAGTAGTCCCTACGACTTCTCTTGGCTCCACTTGAAGAAGGATCGAGCTTGCGTCTTGATCTTCCAGCCGAAGATGATCCACCCGAAGTTTCTCTAGGTCAAGCTACCTCTTCACTAATCTACTATTAGTGAAGGAAACAACCTAATCTAAATTGCTAATCTATAGTAGGTTGATGAAGTAGGGTTTTTAGCTCACTTAGAATTCTCTAAAGTCCTAGGGTTCACAACTCATGTGAAGGTTAGGGCTTGGAGGAGGAAGAAGAAGATAATGGAGAGAGCAAGCGAAAAAAGCTAGCATCCAAGAAAAAAATGAAGAATGGCTCACATATGTTCTTCACTCATTGAAGCATGAATATTTTCACATAGAAAATATGCACCATGCTTCAATAGTGAAGCTGTAACAACCGAGTTCATTTATACCAATTCCAGTTTCCGTATTTATTTATTTGTGGTATTTTATTGATTATCGTGGTTGGGTGCAGATGGTATTTTTACTTTTGACATTGCATTCGACTCGACCCGCGTGTTTGAACTTATTTGATTCACATTTATAAACTACCCTGGCTTGTTAAATTGACACGTGCATCTCATGTATACTGCATATTGACTTTTTATCTGACATCGCACATTTTATCATATAACATTTTAGGTCATATAAAATAAATTAAAATTGCATTTCATAGCCTGCATGATACCCCAAACCCCGTGGCAGCGTCCGCGCATCTTGTTCTCGTCCCGTTCAGTGAAACAGACATGTTTGGATAGCTACGCGCACGTACGTGCGTCCGTTCTTGGGGGTATGCAATTTCGTTACATAAGCATTCATTTTAAAATTTGGAAGTTGCATATAATTTGCGTATTTCAAATCTGAAATTTTGGACTTGACCCAGGCGCGTTTTGGAATATTTTTGTATCCCACCTAAATTCAAATTTATTTAATATTTTAATTTAATTTTTACCTTTAAAAATTTCGTTAACTAAATTTTAACAGACAATCTTTCTCTTTTTTTTTAAAATCGAAAATCTTTTTAATTTTTTTTTAATCTTTTTTTCAAATCGACCCCAGCCTTTCCCCAGCTCACTCTTTTCCTCTTGTCCCACCTTCGAGCCAATCAAATCTCCCCTTTCCTATTCACCGGGCCCCCCAATTTCTCTCTCCCTTTCTCTTTCTTCATCTCTTCCTCTCTCTTCCTCCCTCACCGCTATCTCTTTCTCTCCCTCCCATATAAAACAATTTTATCTCTCCTTACTGTTCACACACCCTCTCTCTCCTCTCGATCTCCTTTCTCTCTCCTCTCAGAATCTCTCTCTCTCTTCTCTCGCGAAATTCTTTCTCTCTCTCTCTCTATATTTATATATTTCTTCTTCTTCTTCTTTTTATAAACCCACGACCGCGAAACCCTAGCCGTCTACCTCCACCTCGCCGTCGCCCAAAGCACCGACGACGCCTTCCCAATCTCGCCGCCTCCTCACCCTCTTCAACACCTTCACCTCCTCTCTCCAACCCGTGACCTGCACACGCACCCGAGATCAAGCCCGAGCACCCCTGCACGCCTTGTATCGCCGGAGTTGATCGCCGCCGGTGGTCTCGTTTTCGTTCCCGACTCCGGTGCACCCCTGTAAGCCCGTACACTCCTTCTTCTACCCTCTTCTTTCCTTTCTTCCTTCTTTCTTCTTTATTTCCTTCATTATGTTCTTCTTGAAAGCCTCTGTCCTCTGCAGGTCATATCGCCGGAGCTCCGTCGACGCCGTCGACACCTCACGACTTCTCTCTGAATCACAATGATCTTCCCTTCTGCTCAATCCCTTCTTCCCTTCCTTTTTCTTCATTCTTTCTTTTCTTTCTTTCTATAGATGTTCTCTGCCTTTTAGATCGCCGGAACCCGGGCGTGCCGTCGACGATCCCGACGACCCAGCGAGCGTACCTGACCCGTGTGATCACCTTGTGTATTGATTGGATCCGTTCCGTGTACCGTGCGCGCGTCGCGACTTTTTCCGCCGACGTGAGACGTTCCGTACACTCGTTTCTTGATCCGTATAGGCAAGTAAAACTTGCTACATGCTATTTAATTTATTACATACTTATTTAAATGCATATTAAACCTGTAGTTTAAATCTAATACCACATGTTCCATTTTAACATTTTGATGTTTCATTTATATCATTTTAGATCTAGAACTTGAAAATATATCTTGTTGCATATTAGATTACGATACACGGTACCCATATCCATATCTGAATCACATAATGCTTATTTGTACAGCCCATAGTACCATTTTAATAGTTTATAACTTTCGGATACCTATTTGCATCTATCTCGTCTAGTATACATATTATTGCATCCATAGATCACTTGAATATATAACATTGTAATATTAACACTCCATATTTGATAAAGTGTATTTTAATTAATGTTGGAACTTTAACTTTAACCCTATCGATAACTGTGCAACCATATGTTTTATTCTATACCTATTTGCATACCACATCGCACTATTCCATTTTATTGTTGCATTGGTACCCCATACTTGTTTTGTGTACCCATACTTATTAGGGTTTGATTAAGAGCACCCACGTGACATTTGTGCCCCCTGACATGACTTGATATACCATTACTTGACACGACGTGATACCGTGCACTTCTTGACATGACATGATACCTATATACTGCCTGACTTGACCTGATGTACCATGGCTTTACCTGTTACCCGATCTTGTTACTAATGCCAACAAACTTGATCTGCTGTCCCTACGGACATTTCCTGTTGTCTATCCAGACAAACTTGTACCTGCTTGATCCTGTGTTGGCATTAACTCCAGATTTATTAATACCTGACTTGAACCTATATAACTTGAGGGTATGGGGAAATCAATGATGAAACCTGACTTGTAACTTGACAGTTCGATACCTTTACTGATCAGTCTTACGGGCTAGGCCAGCTCCGGGGTGATGATGCTGACATCACCCATCTTTACATACTACCCTTTTTACTGCCTAGCGGCACGTCTCGGATTCTGCCCGAGAATCTTGACCGTGGTCCCGGGCACGCACGGGATACTATTGAGTTATATCGATGATTCATCAAATTGATTTCAAAGACTTGAGAGTAGTTAACACGGTAGACCAGTTTAGATTACTCACTGCACACTGCCCTTCACTGTCCTTATTGATATTGTTGTTTACCTGTTTTACCGTTCATGCTCATACCTGCATGTCTTGCTACCCCTGTTTATATTATTATTTGATGTTATGACACACCGACGTCTGGGTTTTGCATGGACCAGATTCTTTACCTTTGCTGCAGGCCGAGAAAGAGTATTTCAGTCAGCAGGCTGAGCAGTGAGGACTTATTAGTAGTTAGTTTATTTTACTTTCGGTATTTTCATTCCTGATGTGAGCCCGCATTATGGGACGTACATTCCAGTTATTCTTGTATTGGATCTTTTGCTTCCGCATTATTTTATTCTTGACTCGTTTTATTATGGCTTATGGACATGTGTTAGATAGTTTATTATTGTTCTTGATATCTCTACAGCCGTAATGTGACTGTGGGTGGATAATTCCTATCCAC
Organism: Agapanthus africanus; assembly: GCA_030015575.1. Classification (NCBI taxonomy): domain Eukaryota; kingdom Viridiplantae; phylum Streptophyta; class Magnoliopsida; order Asparagales; family Amaryllidaceae; genus Agapanthus; species Agapanthus africanus. Next base: position 192,024,897 of record CM057339.1, on the reverse strand, counting down.
AGGTAGCATGGTTGGCTATGTCACGTGCCTATCTTAGCGTACTCTGGGAAGCGGGGCGTGACATGGTTTCTTTGGTATCAGAGACATAGGTTCTAGGTTAATCGGGTTTTGATTCTTTTTGTAGTTGGGTATTGAACCCAATACACGAATCAGAATACTCGTGATTAGGAAACATGTCCTGCCACCTTACCGTCTTACCATTTTTGAATCTTAACTTCCTCCTGATTCTACTTTTACGATATGCAAATCTCTTTTGCATCTCGATTCGAAACCTGGTTTCCTTTTGGTTATCTCTAGAACTTAGGCGACTTGGGTGGAGTTATGTGATTGTAGCTATGATACCGCGGCATGGTTACAATGCGGTACTCTATTTAAGTAACTTGGAGTTCTAGCCTTGATTCATATCCTTGATCTATATTTTGAATCTGTTATCATGCTAATCCTTTTGGTGCTTTGATTTCAGGAACATGGAAGACAAGAATCTGAAAACGTACCAAAGGCGTGTTGACGAAGCCGCTATGCTTGGAGTAATCCGTGGGATGTTGGAGAACCAAAAACGACAGACCGAACTAAACCAGCAGCAAGCTGAAGCTTTTCAGGAAGGTTTGCGGACCGTTCAGCAGTCCGTGAACAATGTTGTGGCTAGACCAGTTGATCGTGTGGGTACCGTGGCGGATTTCAGGAGACTGGGTCCGTCTGTCTTTACTGTCTTGGAGGAGCCGTTTCCAGCAGAGCAGTGACTGATTGACACGGAGAATTTACTCGTTGCGGCACAGATCCCAGAGGATAAGAGGGTGTATGTGGTACGCATCCAGTTGGTGGATTATGCCCGTGAATGGTGGCTTGTGGAAGAGACCCGCTTGCCCAAGCCGATCAGTTGGGCGGTTTTTTCGAAGAGTTTCTTAGAGAAGTTCTTCCCGCTGACTGCACGGGAGGAAATGGAAGAAAAGTTCATCAGTTTGAAGTAGAACGGCGCACCTGTAGATGTACATGCAGCTGAGTGGACGCGGCTCAATAGATTCGCTGGACATTTGGTTGCCAATGATGCTGATAGGGCAAGGAGGTTCATGCACAGTTTGGATGTGGACATCCAGAGGCAGATTGTCTCCTGGGTTTGACCACTTTCTCACAAGTACTTATAGCGGCCCGAGAGCAGCAAAACCTATCTATGAAGACCGGGAGTACACAGCAGCCAGCAGTTACAATGCGAAAGCCGGCATTTGCACCGAACCGAGCGCATGGACGCAGAGGTATTTCGGTGAACCGTCGTGGCGTAACACCGATGAAGAAGCATGTTGTTGTTGATCAGAGAAGGACCATGATTTGTGACTACTGCCATTTACCTGGGCACGTGCAGAAAGATTGTCGAAGGATGCGGGGACTCTGTTTGGTTTGTGGATCGGCGGATCATACTATCAACGCTTGTCCGTCAAAGCTTCGTACGAAGGATGATGTTCAGAAGCCACCGCAGAAACCGTTTCAGGGACAGAAGCAGCTGACTCAGGGACCCAATCAAGCTCGAGCATTTACCCTGACGGCTGAGGAAGCTAAGGCTTCAGGAGAATTTGTTTAAGGTATTCTACTTGTTCATGGTTTTCCCGCATTAGCATTATTCGATTCTGGTGCATCCCATTGTTTTATATCGTCCAAGTTTATTGCTACAAACTCGATTGCTTGCACGACCCTGTCTAGTTGTTGGGACATACACACTGGGAATGGGAAGATCATATCTAGTAGAGAGTGTAAGGATTATGCAGTTGTTGTTTGCGGACGGGAGCTTTTTGCAGATTTCTTGGTGATTGATACAGGCAGCTATGAAGTCGTCTTGGGAATGGATTTTCTCGGCACTTTCCACGCTCACATCGATTGTAGGGCAAAGAAAGTAATTTTCCAGATTCCCGGACATCCAGAGTTTATCTTCACTGGAGGAAGTAGTTCTGTCGGGCCAGTCGAGTTTAGGGCTAGGCCGACAACTAATGTTCTTTCGTCGATGGAAGTTGATAAAGATGAAGCGCCAGCTGTTGTTCGAGATTTCATGGACGTGTTCGAGGACATATCAGGTTTACCGCCGAAGCGAGACGTGGAGTTCGCGATTGATCTTGTTCCTGGTGCAACGCCAGTCTCTAAAGCGTACTATCCAATGGCACCAGTGGAGTTGGAAGAAGTCAAGAAGCAGGTTACTGAATTACTTGAGAAGGGTTGGATTCGAAGCAGTAACTCACCTTGGGGAGCTCTAGTTCTTCTAGTCAAGAAGAAAGATGGCACAAGGAGAATGTGCATCGATTATCGAGAATTAAACCGGGTGACTATTAAGAACAAGTACCCGATCTCTCGCATTGGCGAATTATTTGAGCAGCTTAGTGGCGCGAGGGTATTATCGAAGCTGGATTTGCGATCCGGATATCATCAGGTTCGAGTTAAAACAGAAGATATTTGCAAGACGGCGTTCCGAACTCGGTATGGACATTACGAGTATTTAGTGATGCCCTTCGGAGTAACGAATGCACCGGCGATATTTATGGACTTGATGAACCGAATCTTTTCACCATTCTTGGACCAGTTTATAGTAGTGTTCATTGATGATATTCTGGTCTGCTCGAAGAGTATTGAAGAACATGCAGAACACTTGAAGATCGCACTGCAGACGTTGAGGCAAGAAGAATTGTATGCAAAGATGAGCAAGTGCGAGTTTTGGCTTGAAGAAGTGAAGTTTTTGGGGCATGTCGTGTCTGGAGATGGAATCGCCGTTGATCCCGAAAAGATTGCAGCAGTTCGAGATTGGCCGATTCCGAAGAACGTTGCAGAAATCAGAAGCTTTCTTTGACTTGCTGGATATTACAGAAGGTTCGTGAAGAACTTTGCTCGTCTGGCGGAGCCTTTGACCAAGCTTACGCGTAAAGAAGTACCATTTGTTTGGACGGATAAGTGTGTGGACGGATAAGTGTGCGTCAGCTTTTGAGGCGTTGAAGCAGAGATTGATAACCGCTCCTATTTTGACCGTGCCAGACAGTTCCGGAGGCTTGGTGATTCACAGCGACGCATCTGGAAAAGGATTGGGATGTGTTTTGATGCAGCATGGGAAGGTTATAGCTTATGCATCGAGACAGTTGAAGACCCATGAGAAGAATTACCCAACTCATGACTTGGAGCTAGAAGCTGTGATTTTCGCTTTGAAGATTTGGAGACACTACTTATTGGGCGAAAGGGTCGAGGTTTTCACCGATCACAAAAGCCTAAAGTATGTGTTCACACAGAAGGAGCTTAATATGAGGCAGCGTAGATGGTTGGAGCTGATGGCTGACTACGATCTTGATCTTAAGTACCATCCGTGGAAAGTTAATGTTGTACCGGATGCGCTTAGTCGGTTGCCAGCAATTCAGATGTTGACTGCACAGAACGAACTTATTGAAGACTTTCGAAGATTCGATTTGGAGGTTGTGCTATCGCATTCTTCGGGACAGTTGATACAGCTGCAAGTACAGTCGTCGTTGATAGAGAATATTAAAGCAGCGCAATTGCAGGACCCAAGATTGCAGAAGTTTCGAGAACAGGTTGAAGCTGGACTTCGAATGGACTTACTGACCCATGAATATGGTTCGTTGCGTTATGGTAGCCGTTTGTGTGTGCCAAAGGGAGATATTCGCGAAGAACTTATGAAGGAAGCGCACAGTTCAGCATATTCCGTACATCCAGGAGGCACGAAGATGTACCGAGATATACGATAGCATTTCTGGTGGGAAGGTATGAAACGGGAGATTGCCCGCTTTGTAGCAAAGTGCTTGGTGTGTCAGCAAGTTAAGGCTGAACATCAAAGGGTTGCTGGTTTATTGCAACCACTTCTGATTCCTCAGTGGAAGTGGGAACATATAACTATGGATTTTGTGACGGCTTTATCGCGGAGTCTGAAGGGCAACAATGCAGTTTGGGTGATTGTTGATCGATTGACCAAGGCAGCTCATTTCATACCATTTCGAGTTGGTCAATCAACAGAAACTTTGGCAGACGGTACATGCAGAAGATTGTAAGATTGCATGGAGTACCGGTGAGCATCGTGTCTGACCGTGACACTCGTTTCTTATCACACTTTTGGAGGATCTTACAGGAAAGTTTGGGGACTCGATTGAAGTTTAGCACAGCTTATCATCCTCAGACAGATGGCCAAACAGAGAGAACGATCCAAACTCTTGAAGACATGTTGATAGCTTGCATGTTAGACTTCAAGGGTTCATGGGAGGATCATCTACATTTGGTGGAGTTTTCTTACAATAACAGTTTCCAGGCGACTATTCAGATGGCTCCATTCGAAGCTTTATATGGTCGCAAGTGTCGTTCACCTGTTTGTTGGGACGATGTTGGAGAACGAAGATTGTTGGGACCGGATTTGATCTTGCAAACAGTTGGGAAGGTTAACACTATCCGGAATCATATGAAAGCAGCACAAGACCGACATAAGAGTTGGGAAGATACATCGAGAAGACCTCTAGAGTTCGCCGTGGGTGATTTGGTATTCTTGAAGATATAACCGACTAGAGGGGTGATTCGTTTCGGAAGTCGAGGAAAGCTTAGCCCTCGATTCGTTGGACCTTTTGAGATTTTGGAACGTGTTGGAGAAGTGGCTTATCGATTGGCGTTACCGCAATCCTTGGCGAATGTTCATGACGTGTTTCACGTATCTCAACTCCGTAAATATATTCGAGATGAAACACATGTGTTGGATCATTCGGAGTTGACTGTCCGAGAAGATTTGACTTTTAAGGAGCGACCGATGTCGATTGTGGATCGACGAGAAAAGGTTCTCAAGAGCAAAGTTATCCCTCTTGTACTTGTTTCTTGGGGTAATCGCTCACATGGAGAGTCAACTTGGGAACGAGAAGATGAAATCTGGCAGAAGTTTCCGCACCTATTCTTGTAGTTTGTTGATTGTTTATCCTTTCTTGTTCTTGGAATTTCGAGGAAGAAATTCTTTTTGTAGTTGGGTATAATGTAACAACCGAGTTCATTTATACCAATTCTAGTTTCCGTATTTATTTATTTGTGGTATTTTATTGATTATCGTGGTTGGGTGCGGATGGTATTTTTACTTTTGACATTGCATTCGACCCGACCCGCGTGCTTGAACTTGTTTGATTCACATTTATAAACTACCCTGGCTTATTAAATTGACACGTGCATCTCATGTATACTGCATATTGACTTTTCATCTGACATTGCACATTTTATCATATAACATTTTAGGTCATATAAAATAAATTAAAATTGCATTTCAAAGCCTGCATGATACCCCAAACCCCGTGGTAGCGTCCACGCATCTTGTTCTCGTCCCGTTCAGTGAAACAGACGTGTTTGGATAGCTACGCGCACGTACGTGTGTCCGTCCTTTGGGGTATGCAATTTCGTTACTTAAGCATTCATTTTAAAATTTGGAAGTTGCATATAATTTGCGTATTTCAAATCTGAAATTTTGGACCCGACCCGGACGCGTTTTGGAATATTTTTGTATCCCGTCTAAATTCAAATTTATTTAATATTTTATTTTAATTTTTACCTTTAAAAATTTCGTTAACTAAATTTTAACAGACAATCTTTCTCTTTTTTTTTAAAATCGAAAATTTTTTAAATTTTTTTTAAATCTTTTTTTCAAACTGACCCCAGCCTTTCCCTAGCTCTCTCTTTTCCTCTGGCCCCACCTTCGAGCCAATCAAATCTCCCCTATTCTATTCACCGAGCCCCCCAATTTCTCTCTCCCTTTCTTTTTCTTCATCTCTTTCTCTCTCTCCCCCTCACCGCTATCTCTTTCTCTCTCTCCCATATAAAACAATTTTATCTCTCCTTACTGTTCACACACCTCTCTCTCTCCTCTCGATCTCCTTTCTCTCTCCTCTCAGAATCTCTCTCTCTCCTCTCGCGAAATTCTTTCTCTCTCTCTCTATATATTTCTTCTTCTTCTTCTTTTTATAAACCCACGACCGCGAAACCCTAGCCGCCTACCTCCACCTCGCCGTCACCCAAAGCACCGACGACGCCTTCCCAATCTCGCCGCCTTCTCACCCTCTTCAACACCTTCACCTCCTCTCTCCAACCCGTGACCTGCACATGCACCCGAGATCAAGCCCGAGCACCCCTGCACGCCTTGCATTGCCGGAGTTGATCACCCCCGGTGGTATCGTCCTCGTTCCCGACTCCGGTGCACCCCTGTAAGCCCGTACACTCCTTCTTCTACCCTCTTCTTTCCTTTCTTCCTTCTTTATTTCCTTCATTATGTTCTTCTTGAAAGCCTCTGTCCTCTGCAGGTCATATCGCCGGAGCTCCGTCGACACCTCACGACTTCTCTCTGAATCACAGTGAGCTTCCCTTATGTTCAATCCCTTCTTCCCTTCCTTTTTCTTCATTCTTTCTTTTCTTTCTTTCTATAGATGTTCTCTGCCTTTTATATCGCTGGAACCCGGGCGTGCCGTCGACGATCCCGACGACCCAGCGAGCGTACCTGACCCGTGTGATCACCTTGTGCGTTGATTGGATCCGTTCCGTGTACCGTGCGCGCGTCGCGACTTTTTCCGCCGACGTGAGACATTCCGTACACCCGTTTCTTGATCCGTATAGGCAAGTAAAACTTGCTACATGCTATTTAATTTATTACATACTTATTTAAATGCATATTAAACCTGTAGTTTAAATCTAATACCACATGTTCTATTTTAACATTTCGATATTCCATTTATATCATTTTAGATCTAGAACTTGAAAACATATCTTGTTGAATATTAGATTACGATACACGGTTCCCATATCCATATTTGAATCACATAATGCTTATTTGTACAGCCTATAGTACCATTTTAATAGTTTATAACTTTCGGATACCTATTTGCATCTATCTCGTCTAGTATACATATTATTGCATCCATAGATCACTTGAATATATAACATTGTAATATTAACATTCCATATTTGATAAAGTGTATTTTAATTAATGTTGGAACTTTAACTTTAACCATATCGATAACTGTGCAACCATATGTTTTAATCTATACCTATTTGCATACCACATCACACTATTCCATTTTATTGTTGCATTGGTACCCCATACTTGTTTTGTGTACCCATACTTATTAGGGTTTGATTACGAGCACCCACATGACATTTGTGCACCCCTGACATGACTTGATATACCATTACTTGACACGACGTGATACCGTGCACTTCTTGACATGACATGATACCTATATACTACCTGACTTGACCTGATATACCATGGCTTTACTTGTTACCTGATCTTGTTACTAATACCAACAAACTTGACCTGCTGTCCCTACGGACATTTCCTGTTGTCTATCCAGAAAAACCTGTACCTGCTTGATCCTGTGTTGGCATTAACTCCAGATTTATTAATACCTGACTTGAACATATATAACTTGAGGGTATGGGGAAATCAATGATGAAACCTGACTTGTAACTCGATAGTTCGATACCTTTACTGATCAGTCTTACGGGCTAGGCCAGCCCCAGGATGATGATGCCAACATCACTCATCTTTACATACTACCATTTTTACTGCCTAGCGGCACGTCTCGGATTCAGCCCGAGAATCTTGACCGTGGTCCCGGGCACGCACGGGATACTATTGAGTTACATCGATGATTCATCAAATTGATTTCAAAGACTTGAGAGTAGTTAACACGGTAGACCAGTTTAGATTACTCACTGCACACTGCCCTTCACTGTCCTTATTGATATTGTTGTTTACCTGTTTTACCGTTCATGCTCATACCTACATGTCTTGCTACCCCTGTTTATATTATTACTTGATGTTATGACGCATTGACGTCTGGGTTTTGCATGGCCCAGATTCTTTACCTTTGCTGCAGGCCGAGCAGGAGTATTTTAGTCAGCAGGCTGAGCAGTGAGGACTTATTAGTAGTTAGTTTATTTTACTTTCGGTATTTTCATTCCTGATGTGAGCCCGCATTATGGGACGTACATTCCAGTTATTCTTGTATTGGATCTTTTGCTTCCGCATTATTTTATTCTTGACTCGTTTTATTATGGCTTATGGACATGTGTTAGATAGTTTATTATTGTTCTTGATATCTCTACAGCCGTAATGTGACTGTGGATGGATATTTCCTATCCACAGGTAGCATGGTTGGCTATGTCATGTGCCTATCTTAACGTACTCTGGGAAGCGGGGCGTGACAGAAGCCAAACAAATAAAATAATATATGAACCATGCTTCACAGCCATGCTTAAAATATCTCCTTATTTTCCACCTCATTTATCCATTTTCACAAAATAGATAAAACCATATATATATATCACATATATATAAATATATATTAGAAGAAAAACGTAAGCTTAATATTAGTTAATATATAAATATATCAAATATAAATATATATCAAATTATTAAATCAACACTTGATTTAATAATCCGGGTATATCATATATATCCGACCAATATCATTTATTTGCATATCATATTATCAAATCAACACTTGATTCAATAATCCGGTTATATCACATATAACCTAACCGATATCAAATTATCGCCGGATTAGAATACGGTATCACATACTCGTATTTAATCAGGCTCCCGTACATATCAGCATATGTGCCCTAATTCATTTCACTTCAGCTAGGAAACCTCTGTGTGGGACTCTAAAGACTCGTCAATACGCCAGCAGTAGGTAATGATCACATCAGTTACCCACAAGCCATCAACGGTACTACATGGACGTAACGGCTATCCAGGTATTGAGCGAATAGAAGATCAACAAGCAAGTTTGTCCAAACTCTTGTGAAGCCTATAAGTAACACTTAATGTACAGTCCGGTCTCTTCGTCTGATATGTCGCATATCGAGTCTAGGGGTGGAATCGTCAGACCCCAGTAACTCGATAAGTCATGCCGATGTGTGGCTCATAACGGTTCGAGAAACTACCGATAACACTTACCAGTAAATCTCATCAGCCCTGGCCAAGGACTTGCTGTTATAGCCAATCGAGCATAGCGCAACATCAACTCCCTATACCGGGAGAGACGAAACCCCTCCCATCGCTCACTGCCTCCATGTGACTCGGGACTGTACCCAAAATCCACCTGTTTGCACGACTCCTTTGAGCCGTGGTAGGGAGGAAATCAAAGCACAGTGGGAACTAAACAAGACACTATGACGATCTCGGGTCTACAGACTAACATGTACCAGTGTCACCAGAGAACTGCTATCTGACGATAGGTATGGTACCATCTAGGAGTTCTCGGCGAGTCCTGTTCGGTGTACCCATTCTCTAATGAGCACCTGTGTACAATCTTTGATGTCAAACACCATTGATTGTGGGATCAACTATCGCCCCATACAGGGTCAAGAAACGTACACACTAGTCTACTCTGGAATATCGATACCATGTCTCGATATCCCCTCGACCAGGAACTATTAAAGGATGTGCTTGTATGATCTGCATCATAGTCCTGGTAGTCAAGTCCACATCCTAAGGGCTTTATCAACAGGTATCAGAGAGTCAGTATAATAGTACAAGTGTACATGTTAAGATAAAGAGCAACCAGATAGCATACTATCATGTCGAGCAAGAAAGTCCTCATATATATGTCCAAGCATCCACTATATCATACAATAATGGCCTCTAGGGTATACATATTCCTAACAATCTCCTACTTGCACTAAGGCCAGTTGTTGTAGTATTGCATACCCAACATCCCAAAAAGTCTCTCAAACTGCGTCTGGGGGAGGGCCTTTGTGAGTGGATCCGCTGTTTTGTCCTTCGTATCTACTCTCCTGACCTCGATCTTCCGGCGATCTACTATCTCCCGGATCAGGTGATACCGCCTAAGAATATGTCTGGATCGCTAATGGGACCGGGGTTCCTTGACCAAAGCCATAGCTCCATTGTTATCATAATACAAAGGTATTGGATGGTCAATGGAAGGAACCACACCAAGTTCAGCAATGAACTTCTTCATCCATACAGCCTCTTTGGCAGCGTCGTTGGCAGCGATGTATTTAGCCTCCATTGTCGAGTTTGCTACGGTATCTTGCTTGGAACTCTTCCAACATACCGCCCCTCCATTGAGGGTGAAGACAAAACTCGAGACCGACTTACTGTCATCCTTATCACTCTGGAAGCTCGAATCGGTAAAGGACTCCACCCAGAGTTCTCCATTACCATACACCAAGATCATTTCTTTAGTCCTTCTCAAGTACTTAAGAATATTCTTCACAGCTGTCCAGTGCTTCTCCCCAGGATCTGATTGAAACCTACTTACCACACTATGTGCGCAAGCTACATTCGGTCTGGTGTATAATATCGCATACATGATTGACCCAACTGCAGAAGCATAGGGTATCTCTTGCATGTGAGCTCTCTCCAAATCATTCTTGGGAGACATCTCTTTAGAGAGAGTGATTTCTGAACAAGCGGATAAATTACCACTCTTAGAATCTTCCATACTAAACCTCTTTAGTATGGTGTCAATGTACCTGGACTGGGACATTGGCATTGCATCCTTGTCTTTTATCATTAAAAAGGGAAACGAATCGTTAGTTTTTAAAAGAGTATAGCTCACTCAAGTATTACGTTCTAAAACGAAATAAAACATGGCTCTACGAGTCTAAAGGAAACTTGGCCGTATTCGGCACGCTAATCTCGTCATCACAAGTACGGTATGATTCCTCGTACAATTCCACCAAACCATGAATAAAACTATATGCACATGAATAACATACAAGATGCAACATAACTCCAATATCATAAACTTGAATAAACACTAAGAGCTAACTAGATATCATAACTATCCTATTTATAAGGTTGCGGGGGTGCTATACGCTATCCACCCAACTTCCCCCGTAGATGTAAACCTACTCACCAATTTGTCGAGTTTGTTGAATCCACGATTGCTATGTCCGTCAACTCCGTCTCGGAAACCTTCATGATCGTACCTATAATCGTAATTAAATCACATCGATATAAATATCATATCTAAAACTAAGACAATGAGCTAAGCACCTGTAGGTTAGAACCTACAGCTCACTTACTCAAAAAAACGACAAGATAACCCTGTTGTTAACGTACAAACGTCAACAAATCAGTTACGACACAGAAATACGAAAACTCGAATCGGAATATCGGAAACTTTAACAAAACCCAAACTAAACATTCACAGATTTCTCTGTATGCATATTGGGACAAATCAAACAATACTGTATATCATAAAATAACCAAATACACCTACAGAACAAAAATCAACACCAAACTCCCTCAGAAGTCCGGCGACGCCGGTCAAAATGCGAATGTCGCCGGGTCAATCATGGAATTAGGGGCTCGGGCTTTAGGTATAGTCTTCTAGTGGCTTTAAAATACTATGGTCTTGTTAGTTTTCCTAGTGGTTCCAGATTCCATTTCAGTATGCTAAATATCATAAAAATACAATTTTTCTGATACTGCACATAGTAAACAGATATCAAACAGAAATGATCAATTAAAGAGAGAAGGAGATATACCTATATAGTAGTAGTACAAGGAAATCCTGCTCAAGAAGTATATGTAGAAGCATCAAGGGTTTGTATTGGCTTAAGCATGAAGATGTGAACAATATTCATGAAGGAAATCATGGCTTTACCCTTTGGATATGATGAACACTTAGAATGTTTTTGTTGGAGTTGAAGAAGCTTGTTATTTCAGTTTAGAAAAGTTAATAGAATTTCTAAGTGTTGAATAAGAATAAGATGGAGGTGTTAGGATTTGTGTAGAGAGAGCATGAGGTGGAGGGTTGTAAGGTGGTGGTGTCAATTGAGAAGGAGGAGGTGTAAAGTTGAGAAGAAGTAGGTGGAGGGAGAAGGGTGAGTATGTGTGTGTTGGTGTGAGGGTTTAAACTAGAATATCATATACCAACCATCATTAAAAGAAATACAACAATTAAAAATATTTCATATTACAAACCTAAATCCATGTTAAAATGAAATACTTATCATAACACTTAAATATCATTATTTTAATGTAAAATATCATGTCATGTTAAAATATCATTTTTATGATATCATACACTTTCCTTCATAGTTACCAAAATGAATACATTTTTTCGGATATAATCCCGACATCAAATTTCATAAGCGATATCATTTTTTGTAAACTTATTATATTCATATTTAAAATTATAAATTAATATTTATAATTGTCTAAAATGTTACAATATTACCCCCTTAAAGAAATTCGGTCCCCGAATTTAAATTTAACCCCCATCATAAAACATTTTTCTCAATCCAACCAACTCATTTCAAAATAAATTTACCGGGGTCCAAAATTTTAAAATACATAGTCCGCTCAATATAACAGAACTCTAACATCCCACACGAGCTTAAATGTAACATAACGTAACAGTGTGCGTGAAAACTCAAAAAAACATAATACTCACATAACTGTAACTCCAGCGATTGTTATGAGAATTACACCAGTTATGATGTAAAATTCCAAATGCTAAATCAGTCGTGCACATCCGGTACACGCTCGTTGCCATAGCCGTAGTGCAACATCTATAGCATACGACCAAGTGAAAATAAGTGCAAATCCATAATATATCATATCAAATACAGTGTCCGAAAATGAAATCAACCATAACGGTTTTGCACGAAAATCTAAATCACATGCCATGTGTGTGCATGAAAACAAAACAACGCCAAGTGCAACAGGTGTGCACGAAATGATATCCACTGCCTCAATTGTGCATGGAACAAATATCAAGTGTATCTAAAGTGTAAAAATCAATATTCTGTGCATCATATTGCACAAAATCAACATCAAGTGCATTAGAATGCAAAATCAAAATCAAGTGCATCAGGGTGCACAAAGAAAACATCAAGTGCATTGGGTTGCACAAAATAAATCTCAAGTACATCGGAGTGCACAAATATCAAAACGTGCAACCGGCTTGCACAAAATCATATCGAGTATTCCTAGAGTATATATATATAAAATCTCTTAATCATGTGCAACTGATATGCACCAAAATATCATTCTAGTGCATCTGGTGTGCACAACACTCCAATCGAGTATAGTCACCCTGCACGGAAATCTTAAACAAGTACACCTGGTGTGCACAAAACATTAATCAAAATGCAATCATCGTGCACGAAAATCTCAAACAAGTGCACCTGGTGTGCACAAAAAAGTTTGTGTGACCCTCAAATTCTCAAAATACATATGTCAAAATAACGAACATCGAGTTTTCCTTTCTTCAACGTTAAAATAAAACGAAATATTCGGATCATAAAAACTCAATAACAAGACAACAGACATCGAAGTATATATTCTTCAATGTCAAAAGGTGTTTAAACACCCGGAACTGGCAGAGAAAGGATTACTACTTGCCTTCTGCCCTGGTCTAGCGTCTCTGCCTCTGAATTCTGGTTCTTCTTGCGGATCTCTAACGCCATGGCTTCTTTATAGCTAATGAGAGTCTTCCTCGCCATTATTCCCCTCCGAATGACGGCGCGACGCAGAGACATCTTGCCTGAGATTCGGGGTAGATGCTAATAGGTGCTATCCGTCCACCTCTCCGAAAATGCCAAGTTGATTTATGGCACCGTGTATCAGAGGTTTAAACGGATGCGGCCGATATAGCATACTTCGTCAGATTCCCCCTCTTTCGAGGGGTTTTTGATTGTGGGGACGCTCTTCCCTGCAGGCGCAAGCCCCTGCAGTTAATTACGCTACCGCATCGCGGTAACCACTTTCTCCTTCTCCAGATGTTCACTTCGTGTCGTGGGTGTTTGTTTTGTTTGTGGTTGCCCGTGGATTGTATATGGAGACTAATTTATGTTGTCGCCCGTAGGACGTGGATTAGTCCAAATCCGTATTTTCTTAGATTTGGGTTTGGGGGTTTGGGTTTAAGGATACGTTAGCCTCATTTGAAACTAAGATCAACTTAAACGTTTGTTAAGGATACGTTAGTCTCATTTCAGACTAAGATCAACTTAACGGGATCGTTTATATCCAACAAAAGAGCATTTGAGCTCCATTTTTTAGTTTAGGGACATTGCGGTCGATTACCAGTTTAAGGACATGGTGGTCCATTGCCAGTTTAGGGACATGGTGGTCCATTGCCAGTTTAGGGACATCGCGGTCGAGGTTAAGGACATCAAAGTCCATGGGTTTAAGGACTCCACAGTCCGACGTTAGTTTTAAGACATCACGGTCAATGTTAAGGACATCATAGTCCATTGTTAGTTTTAAGACATCACGGTCAAAGTTAAGGACATCATAGTCCATGAGTTTAAGGACCCCACAGTCCGTGAAATATATGATTGTTGGGACCCCCGTTACCTCTCTGAAGACGTTGAAGGATTACAACGACAAATATCAGAGGAGTGAAGAGATGTACCCTCGAACCAAAATGGATTAAGTGATCTGTAGTCTAATTTGGAACCAAGATCAATTAATTAGAATTATGAACACATGGGCTCAGTTAAATCTGAATTGAGGACTTATGGCCAACTTGGGCTAAGTCCAATTGGATTTGAAGTGTTGGCCTTTTGTTGGACCATTAAACATTTGTCTGGGTTCAAGCCCACATTATTTAGCAATGCTAAATCAGAATTTGAGGGCTCTGAGAACGTTTTTATCTTTGATTGATCAGTAGACATTATAGTTCTGATTTTTACTCAATTTTGAATGGGAGGCTTTGTCTCTGGAAAATTAGCCAATTTGGTTAAAAGTAGTGTTAAACGCTGGAGAACCTCAGTATTGAACATTGGAGATAAACTCGCAAATTAGTGTTAAACACTAAAAGATAATCAGTGTTAAACACTAGAAATATAATCCCCCAAATTAGTGTTAAACACTAGAAAACAACAGTGTTAAACACTGGAAATGAAGTTGTCAAATTAGTGTTACACACTAGAAAACACCAGTGTTAAACATTGGGTACAAAGTTCTCGAATTAGTGTTAAACACTAAAGAAAGAGGGGTCACGTGGGAGCACGTGAGGGCGCCCGAAGGTGGGACCAGATCCCCATTTTACCTCGTTCTGCAATTAAGTGTTGAACACCTTTTTATTATTTTTATTTTGAACGTCACGTGTTGACACGTGATGGGGATTTATGCGCTGACTGTTAAAGCGTTTGCCAAGGGGTCATGTGGTAACACGTGAGAGCGCCCAAAGCCTTCATTTCCTTTGCTTTTTCTTTCTGTATTTTGTAAGTCACGTGGGAGCACGTGAGGCATTGCCTCAAAGCTGTTTCTTTTTTATTTTTGGGGATCTTTTTAGGGGTCACGTGGGGACACGTGACCTAGTTTTATTCCTTCTTTTCTGATCACTGCGAATTGGGGTCACGTGTCATCACGTGACCAATGTTCTTTATGTGCATGGAGATCTTTCGAGTCTCTTTATTTTAAGAGTTAAATTCCCTGTAGGGTTAAACCCTAATCATGATTTTGGAGGAATTAAATTCCTGTTATGAAAGAATTAAATTCTTATGTAGGGTTAAACCCTAATTTCATTCATCTTGAAGGAATTAAATTTCTATAATTTTGGGAGAATTGAATTCTTATATAGGGTTAAACCTTAATTTCATATCTTGGAGGAATTAAATTCCTATAGCTTTGGGAGAATTAAATTCTCTGAACTCAATTCCCACTCTAAGTTTTAGATCTGCATGGCAGGATCTCAACCCGATGAGAATTAAATTCTCAACTTATGGGGAGATGTGCGCTTTGCAGATCTTCAACTAGAGGAAGAACTAAGTTCTTTCATAAAAGAGTTAAACTCTTAGATTGAGAATTAAATTCTCTTTTTTGAAGTTTTGATCCCCTTTCTTTTCTTACCTAGGGTTTTTTTTTTGTAGAGAATTAAATTCTCCTCTCTTTTCTCTCTGAAATTTCAAGATTCAGAAACTCTATATCTTCAAAAACTCTTCTCTGGCTCCTATTTATAGGAGAAGGAAAAGAATCAATTTGTTTAGTAAATCTTTCATTGAAAGATTTGATTTGTTTCCATCATTAATCCGAGCCTTTAGATTATTAGGTGAATTTTATTCACCGTTGGATGTTTAATCTAAAGATATTCTATTTGTTATTTCTGGTGAGATTTAGGGGAAATCTTTTCTTGTCTAAGATTTTTTCCATAAGTTGGTGATATTTAATCACCCTTGGATCTTTAATCCAACGGTCCCCATAATCCTTTTCCATTTGGAAAGATTTAGAAGCTTTTAGAATTTAATTTTATTAACTGTAAGGCTTTCGAAGCCAGTCACGTGCTGGCACGTGACCCTTGGTCACGTGTGAGCACGTGACCGCCGATTGAGTCCTTCCCTCAGTGTTTACATATGCTTCAATTGTAACCGTCACGTGTGAGCACGTGACACCTTATTGAGGTAAGTCCTTCAGCTATTTGTTATCTTATTTCTGTTTTAATTGTCACGTGTCAACACGTGACTATTGGTCACGTGTGAGCACGTGATACCTCACTGAGGTAATTCCCGTCTTTTAGAATTAAATTCTATTAAACTGTGAATCTTTTAAAGCCTGTCACGTGCTGGCACGTGATCCTTAGTCACGTGTGAGCACGTGACCTCAAATTGGGTCATCTTTCAGCCTTTTGCTTTCCGTTTTGTTTGATGGGATTTTAACCTTCACGTGTTATCACGTGATACCTCATTGAGGTAATTCCTAATTTTTAATCAGGAAACAAATGCCCCCACAGCGTTGCTCTCACGTGTCTGCACGTGAGTGCAACGCTGTCACTTTTGTGACCGTTGGATTCATCTAGAGAATCGGGAAGATGAAGCGTTTCCATCACATCCTATAAATGCCAATGTCTTTTCAGAAGCGCCTCCACTTTTCTCATCTTCTTCCTTGCAAACTTTTCTTTTGAGAATTTAATTCTCGTTCTCAAAGCTTAGTTCTCTGCCTTGCAAATCTTCCAGAGTTTAACTCTGTTCAAAAATATCCTTTCTTCAGGTAATGATCTTGAACGAACGAAGAACTTTCACAGAAATCACCATGGGATTTTAAATCCAGATCAAGGGTTTTTCCCTTTAACAAGAACACACACATTTTTTTATTCTAAGTTCTTTAAAAAAAAGAATCCTTCAATCCTTAGACAACAGATCTTGCTAAGGTTTCTCTGGCCTTCAAGGGGCTAATGGTGGTGTTGTCTTTTCTATGGAATTTAATTCCATCTTAAAAACTTTGGCTCTGAAAAATGTCTCAGGGAATTTAATTCCCTTTTTCAAAAGGAATTTAATTCCTCTGAAGAACTTAGTTCTTCCCAGAGAGCTTTTTTGGGGTTTTCTTGCCCTGAGTTGTCTCTTCACGACCAAGAAGAAGAAGTTTGTAATGGTGCCTTCTAGGAATTTAATTCCCTTGATTCTGTTTGATTTTTCACAGAGTCCAAGATGGATTTCTTTTTAGGGGAATGTGTAGGGTCATTTGAAATCCACTGTCTATTTAATGAGAATCTTCCCTTTGTCTCATTATAATTGCTTTGCTTTATCATTAGCCAGCCGCCATCTTGATTTTGTGGGACCCATATGTTTTGTAACCAATGGTCCCATAAAATGAGTCTTCTGTCACTGTCTTTTTCCTTGTATATATATCTATAATCACTGTTGGCTTTGCCTTAACAGTTTCCCCTTATTTTATTACAGGTGCAATGACGTCTATTCCGTATTTCCATTTCGCTCGCTCGGAGGCCGCCTTTCCTCAATCACCATCTGATGAGGAAGTGATGGCGATGATCAAGGCCCATGACCCGACCTGCACCAACTTGCTTTTGTGGGGGACCTGGTACGGTCATATTATCCGGGGACGTCGAAGCTTCCTTTGTGAAGTACCAACGGAGCCCACCTTTCTGTTTCTGCCAATGGACCCACCAAGGACAGTCTTTGCCGTGGAGATGCCGAATTGGACTCCGATGGGGCGGCTCGAGCCTTCGACGACTGGTATCCCGAACCATCCAATCCCAGCTATAGATATTCTGGGACGGCGTATTTGTCAGGGTGAGGCCCAACCATGGGGACAAATCTACAAGATATGGCTCACCCCTCGACACCCTACGGGCTACCTCCTCTGGGCTCGTTACATCCTGTCCGCCCATCACGCGCGGCTGCAGAAGGTCGGGCTTTACCAGGCGATGTATGCGTCGCTCTTCCACTACCAATCCCCGCATGTCTGGTGGGTTAAGGCGTTCTTGAACCAGTGGAATCTCCCCACCAACACTTTTCTTTTAGGGGACCGCGAGGTTTCGATCTCTCTGGAAGAATTTCATGAAATCTCGGGGATGCCAAACAGGGGTATACTGTATGAGGAGCTACTGCCTCCTGATGAGTATGTCTTTGAGCCCGAGCCCGCAATTACCGACGACTTGTCTAGTGAGAACGCCGTTCGCCACAAGCGTTCAAGTTTGATCAAGACGCTGGGTATTTTTGACCGGCTGTTCATGGAATTTGAGGAGCAGGGAGTTACTTTTAAGAGCTTCATTGCCCGCTTCCTCCGCGAGGATGTCCTGTCGAAGTCGGCTCCGAAGTTCGCAAACATCAAAGACCCCTTTGGGTTTGGTCCGAAGAAGTTGCCGACCAAGGAATCGGATTTACCGCAGTACTACATTCCTATTATGTCGCCGGTATCTTTCGAATCTATCGCAGCTCCCGGCATGGATGAAGAGACATTCTTCGTGGGCTTTGTCAGTGTCTGGCTTAGCTGGTTCGTCATTCCCATGCATCGCCGCTTCATGAGAGTCTCGGTTATCTATCCGGCTCGTCGCATCGCTGAGGGGACGCGGCTGGCCATTGGTATCCCGGCGTTGGCGCATCTATATCACGGGTTGGGCGTTGCGGCTAATACCTCGACTCCTGGCGTGAATGTAGTAAAATTTTCCCTGCATTACTTCACGTCTTGGCTTGAAATGCATGTGCTGGGGGCTTTTGCTATGCATCAGAGGCCCGCTTTTTATGACGCCTACACCTTCCCGCGACTTATGCGATTGGTGGATATTTCTGCCTCTGACCCAACTCAATTTGGAGCCATTTAGACGTTGATTGCTCCTTACGCTACTGCTGGCGGATTGGTATTTACTGATCGGGTTCTATCTTCTCCTTCAGGTCCCGCTTCGCAACTCTGGGACCAGTCAAAGGACAATGTGCCTTCTTTAAGGCCCCGGGAGGTCGCGCACTTGTATGACATCAGGCCAGGCAATCTGGTATTTCGCCAGGATAATGCGGCCCTTTTCATGCGGTACAACCCGCATCGCTTCGCCCGGCAGCTTGGATATGACCAGGGCGTCCCTTTCGAGGCTTTCATAGTTGCGCCGGTCCTTTCACTCGAAGCCGTTCGCGATGCAGCTCACCATTTCGTGAGGTTGAACACCGGCTCCCATTTCATGATCCCTGAAGCTGACCATCTTCCCCGGTGTGTGGGGTCGTTTACGGGTTGGTACCTTCATCAGGTCAACCCGATTATTGTTGAGGAGAGAAGGGTACTCCTTGGCCATGGTGCTCCTACTCAGGTTCCGGCCACAGGAGCTACGCTGCGTCCGCGTGCCCCGGTCCGTTTTCCCCCGAGGGATACCGGTATTGCGCTTATTCCGGGAGAGTCGGGAGTAGACGTCACTCCCACAGTTGGTATGCCATTGAGCACCCGGTCGTGAGCTAATCAGGCTCCGGTAGCAGCACCACCACCCGCGGCGTCGACAATGGCGGTGTCGTCCTCGGTAGCACCGCCAAACGAGGGTGTTGAAGGTGAGGTGGGTCGGCGTCGTGCCAAGGCTCTATGGGAAAAGAAACGAGCGTCCTCTGGCATTAGTTTCGGGCCAAAGAGGAGGAAGAAAATGGTCGCCCGTCTGCTCGATCTTTCAGAAGGATCCGAACCTGTCGTTCAAGACGAACCCATATCCATGATATCTCCAGACGATGGTCTTCTTTTCCCAGGTTCATCTACCGAGGAAGCCGCACAATTGGCTGAGGCAATAAGACGCTCGCAGCTTGAATCTGAGAAGGTAAGGATCCCGAAGAGGCCTTATCCTGCCGTCATCTTCTATGAAGATCCTTCGTAGATACGGCGGCGGTTCATCGGCCCTTTGGAGGAGTGGGGAGAAAGGGCCCTTAAGCAGGCTGCTTCGGAGGATTCCGCGGACACGCTCTCCTTGTGGACGGGTGATTGGTAGGGATTCTGCGTGTTCAAGTTTAGTTAATTACCGCAATCAAGACGGTTTCGCTTGTAGCTAGCCGGTTGAGTACGGGTCGTCCGCAGGGAGATGGAAATCTTTTTCTAAGTGCTTTAACGAGTTAAGTCCAGTTTTCCAGATTTTGTTGTGATTAATTAAGTGTTAAAGTGATATGTAAAGAAAGCTTGTTAGGGTTAGGATTAGGTTAGTTTGAGTTAGGAGTCGCTCACCTCTTTCGTTGCCACTCTTAATATCGGTGTTATGGTAATCGGCAACAACGGGGATTAGCACGACTAGGAAGGAACTTGCGAGTATAAGCTAGGCTTTCCAACGCATAAGTTCTTCCTTTTGGTGCTTGTCCGTCCGTTCTTGGCTCTTAGCCATAACTCCGGTTAATTCAACCACAACCGGTCTCACTACGGAATCACCGCTATCATGTAGGATAGGGTGCCGTAAGGAGCGGATTGTGGTTCAATTAACGGGAGTCGATTTTAAGATGTTGGGCAAGGAAAGAGTGAGAGATTTCCTTCTCTCAAACTTCCCTTATCCTACCCTAACAAGTATGAAACTACTCAAACATCATAATGAAAAGAAAACAAAATAAAAGAGGAAGATAGAAAGAAAGAGATTAGAAGATAACAACTAGCTATTTGCGACCTCACCTTAGCAAGGATCAAGCGTAAGTATCATGGTTGTTTTAAGGATAAAGGAAAAGAGAAAATAAAGAAACAACAAGAAATAACAACAACTAAGTTAACAAATGAAAATTACAAGCATTTAACATAAGAGCAAGACAAGTATAATAATAAAATGAACTTCTTTATTCACCATTCTTCACTCACAAAAGCTCACTACAAATTTTAATGGAGAAGGGATGAGAAGAGGAAGAAGAACAAGTATTCTAAAACCTAGAAAAAATACAAGATTATGCACCACTTGGCTTCACAAGGTTCTGGGGTATTTATAGGCTGGAAAATGAAAATCTAGGGCAACATTCTGGCTGTATATAGAAATACAAAAATACCCCTAAAACTTGACCAGCTGCGGCGCCAGTACGGCCGTGGAACCACGGCCTATACCCCCTATTGGCCGCGGTTCCGCCGCACTATAGTGGAGTCAGGGCGTGGGTTTTTCTGTACTGCCCTGGTCTGCTGTCCCCTTTTGTCTGGTACATGTATTTTCTGATAATCTTTCCACATTTCTTCCAGAATTCTAGTGGATCAAAAGGTGATTTGGACATGGATCTTTTGTCATGATTTTCTTGAGCTCCGCGTAGATTTCTTGGACTTGGTGTTGCCATTGTGCTTTGTGCATGAAGGTGACAATTGATTTGTCATTTTGTCTCCTAAACTGCTGTGTGGCAAGAGCGGAGATCCGTGTTTTATCTGTGAATGGCAGGAACCCGGATTTTGTCGTGTTTTTCCATGGATTTCACCGTTTAGAGCCGAGAACCTGTATCCTGCAATTGACTAGCAAACACGGCTCAAGAGTACCTACCGATATGCAATGTGATAAAAATTGGGCGGTATGAAAATGCAAAAATCTGATATGAACAAATACCCCCAAACTTATCATTTGCTCGTCCCGAGCAAAGCCAATTTATTCACAAAAAATTTCCTAACCTCACTTTCGCAGGGAACGCGATTGCACTGAGCATGTGCAACAAGCCGTTAAACGTCTAGGTGTCCCTAGTAGGAGGAGTGTTGTCTCCTGAGGGTTTTCAGCGGATACTACCCACAAAATCCGGTCAAGCTAGTTTTGTAAAATAACTAAGATTCAAACCCTAAAGTTTTGTTTCAGAAAATAACAATTCTATTATCCTAAGTCTAGACTATCGAACCTTTATTTTTCACACCTCGCTTCTTATTTAACTACAGATTTTATATGTCTTTACGTGCAGTGCAAATAGTGTCGTTAAGTTCCAGAAGGATCGATTAAAGTCATCATGTCACACAATAAAGCCCAGATAACAATTTTAAAAGGATCACATAAGTTTTATAAAGAGTTAAGTATTTTTCAAGTTTCGTTTTCCAGTAAAGTTTCAACTTCAGAATTTCTATCTTCCGTAACAGGAAACTAGGTCTTATTTTTCACTCCACCTTTTTCTTGTTTTCATTTCATACACACCTCTGTAAACGTGTAATAGTCTTTATCATAGAGTAAAACCTTCATATCTCCGCTAAATTTTTTTTTATAAAAGCCTATCTTTTATCAAGATTATTCTCACACAAAGAACCGTTAGGAATTTTAACTCGGAGAGAACACTTGCTTGACTTTGTTTTAATCTGGACTTTCTAGGCTTCTTAGCGAGCTTTAGGCCAATGCACCCAAACCAGTTGGTTTTAGGGCATTAGGTGTAGAAACACCCCAGCGGACTTAATTACTCAAGTTACCTAGGTCCAAAAACAAAAGACAGTTTGGCGTGAAAATCAGATGATTTGATACGAACGAAGATATAACCGGCAGTTCAGTTATTTTTTTGGATAAAAGACGTGTTTAGTGGGTTTTGGTGTGTAATCATTCCAATCAAGTTTCAGATGGGTTGTTTTTCAGACTTAGTTCCAATTAAGGCATCAATAACATTCCTTCATATTCACTCACTTCATAAACTATTCTTGATATTACTTATTTCAGAACAAACCTATTTGATCCTCAGAAAATCATTTATCTGTTTAAAAGTTTTTCGACACAAAAGACTTGTCATCTAATTCCAAAAAACTCACGACACGTGGAGTGTGATGTAAAGACGTATATCAGCTATAGTTAACTTCAAAGGAGAGTTATCTTTCAGGTTTTCAAAATCTAAACCTAAGATTTAGTTATTCTTATTTTATCAAACAAAACCATCGAAATGTTGAATCAGAGTCCTCCCACTAGCTAACTTGACAGAAAAGTTTTTATATTTTTGGAAAATTTTCAGATTTTTATGGATTTTATGGATTTTAATATGCAGATGCAAAATATACATATGAATGCGAAGGTTAGAAATGCATACCGAGCGTACCCCCAAACTTAAACTGGACAGTGTCCTCACTGTTATTGCATGAAGAGATCATTTGCAGGGTCAAAATTGTCGGTCAGCGATACACAATTTTTTTTTTGTTTTTAAAGAAAAGAAAAAGAAAAAGAAAAAGAATATACACAAATATATACAAAATGGTTTATACATACCCCCAAACTTATTTGGAACAGTGTCCACTGTTCTTGGCTGGATAATCGAAATTTGGAGGTAGGCAGAGGAAGATTATGCAGGGTAAACCGGCTCCTGTAAGACCAGGAGCTCCTCTGTTGGTTCGGCGCTAAGGTACGGTTTTAGTCGGTGTCCGTTCACTTTGAAAAATGAACCGTCCTTTGGATTTTCCAAATCCACAGCGCCCTGCGGATATACATTCCGCACAAAATACGGCCCTTTCCAGCGAGATCTGAGCTTTCCTGGATGGAAGTGAAGTCTGGTGTCGTAAAGCAGTACCTGTTGGCCAGGTACGAAGGTTTTGCGCAAAAGGTGTTTATCGTGAAACACCTTCGTTCGATTCTTAACGAAAACCGCGTTATCGTAAGCCTCATCCCTAAGCTCGCTCAATTCATTCAACTGCAGCTTCCGATGGCTGCCCGCATCTTCGAGAGACAGATTCAGCTCTTTTATCGCCCAAAATGCGCGATGCTCTATTTCGACAGGTAGGTGGCAGGCTTTTCCGTACACAAGCCGATAGGGAGATATGCCAAGGTCGGTCTTATAAGCGGTTCGAAATGCCCAAAGGGCATCAGTGAGTTTCAGCGACCAATCCTTACGGTTCTTGGAAACCGTCTTCTCCAGTATCTGCTTGATTTATCGATTTGAAACTTCGACCTGCCCGCCGGTTTGGGGGTGGTAGGGCGTGGATAGCTTATGATTAATGGAGTATTTCCGCATCAAGGCCTCGAAAGTCTTATTGCAGAAATGACTTCCATTGTCGCTAATGATCGCTCGGGGGTGCCCAAAACGGGAGAAAATGTTTTCTTTAAGAAACCTAACGACAACCTTGTTGTCGTTAGTCCGGCTGGGCACAGCCTCGACCCATTTAGAGACGTAATCAACAACGAGAAGGATGTACAAGTTCCCAAAAGAGCTGGGAAACGGCTCCATGAAATCTATCCCCCAAATATCGAAAATCTCCACAACCAAGATTGGTTGGAGCGGCATCTCATTCCTCCGGGATATCCGGCCCAAGTGTTGGCACCGGGAGCAAGTCTTGCAATAGTCATGAGCGTCTTTGAAGAGTTGTGGCCAGTAGAAACCACATTGCAAGATCTTCTCAGCTTTCTTTCTGGGGCCAAAATGCCCGCTACACGCTTGATCGTGGCAAAATGACAGCACACTCTTGAATTCCTCGTCGGGGACACACCGACGAATAATCTGGTCGGGACAGTACTTGAACAAATAGGGTTCGTCCCAGTAAAAGTGTTTTACTTGGGATAAGAAGCGAAGTCTGTCCTGACTTGACCATTCAGTCAGTAGTAATCCCGTGGCCAAATAGTTCACAATATCTGCGAACCAGGGTTCACAAGATACTGTCAAGAGCTGTTCATCCGGGAAAACGTCGTTGATCGGTATTGGAAGCGAAGGCGAAGAAGGAAGTCGTGAGAGATGGTCGTTAACTACGTTTTCACATCCTCGTTTGTCCTTAATGACAAGGTCAAACTCTTGAAGCAAGAGGATCCAACGTATTAACCGAGATTTTGCATCTTTCTTCGCAAAAAGATGGCGCAGAGCAGAATGGTCTGTGTAGACAATGACTGGAGAGCCGATGAGGTAGGGCCTGAACTTTTCTAAAGCAAATACAACAGCTAAGAATTCCTTCTCAGTTGTTGTATAATTGAGTTGGGCGTCGTTCAGGGTTCGGCTCGCATAATAGATTACGTGCGGCATCTTGTTGATGTGTTGTCCAAGGACAGCACCAATGGCAAAGTCGGATGCATCGCACATAATCTCGAATGGGTGCGTCCAGTCAGGTGAAGAAAGAACGGGAGCAGAAGTGAGTGAGGTTTTCAATGACTCGAATGCATTCACACAGCTCGAGTCGAAGTCGAATGGCGTATCCTTGGCCAGCAAAAGAGTCAAGGGCCTAGCAATCTTGCTAAAGTCCTTGATGAACCGTTTATAGAAACCGGCATGGCCAAGGAAGGCTCGGATATCTCTGACGCATCGGGGAGGAGGTAGATTGGAAATGACCTCAATCTTTGCTTTGTCAACCTCTATGCCATTTTGCGAGATGATATGTCCTAAGACAATACCTTCTCGCACCATGAAGTGGCACTTCTCCCAATTCAAAGTGAGATTCTTGTCCTTACATCGGGTAAGGACAGCGTCAAGATGCAGCAAACACTCGTTGAAGGAATCGCCGAAGATGGAGAAATCATCCATGAAGATCTCCAGAAATTTTTCCACCATGTCTGAGAAGATTCCCATCATACACCGCTGGAAGGTAGCGGGCGCATTGCATAACCTAAAGGGCATGCGACGATATGCAAACGTGCCGAAAGGACAAGTGAATGTGGTCTTGTCCTGGTCTTTTTCGGTGATGGGAATTTGATTATAGCCAGAGTAGCCATCAAGAAAGCAGTAGTACTCGTGTCCGGCCAATCGTTCAAGCATTTGGTCAATGAAAGGTAACGGAAAGTGGTCTTTCCGCGTTGCAGCGTTGAGCTTTCTGTAATCGATGCATACTCGCTACCCAGTTTGGGTGTGAGTAGGGATTAACTCGTTCGCCTCGTTGGTTATGACCGTGATACCTGATTTCTTGGGGACAACGTGGATGGGGCTAACCCACTGGCTATCAGAGATAGGGTAAATGATACCACTATCTAGACATTTTACGATCTCCTTCTTCACAGCCTCTTTCATGACTGGATTGAGACGTCTTTGTGGATCCCGGGCTGGTTTGGCATCATCCATCAGATGAATGTGATGCTCAACGATCAGGGGACTAATCCCCTTGATGTCCGCCATGGACCAGCCAAAAGCTTGCCTGTTGCTATGCAAGACCGCGAGAAGGGCTTTCTCTTGCTCTGGAGCTAGAGAAGCCGAAATGATGACAGGGAGGGTCTCGTTCTCACCTAAGTAAGCATACTTAAGGTGAGACGGCAAAGGCTTGAGTTCGAGCGTTGGAGGTGAAACGATGGAAGGCAAGATTGGTGCAGAGGTCTCGAACTCAAAGAACTCCAGCAAAGGTTCAAAACGAGTGTAGGCGACCGAGTTGGATGGTTCAGGTAACTCATCCGGAAATTCGAAAGATTCAAACTCGGGTTGTGCGCGGTTAAGATCGTTTGAGAACGTAAAACACTCGTAGACGTTGTCGGGCGCAGAAACAACAGCAGGTTCGAGGAGGAACGCACTAGTGGCGTCAAGATTATCGTGTTCGAACAGAAACTCCTCGAATTCACACTCTTCAGGGGTGATCTCCTGGATCGAGCAGACGTCTAGTATATGAGCATTAGGTTCGGCGGGCTGATTCCCCAACCTAAAAATGTTGAGTTCAATCGTCATGTTTCCAAAAGAGAGGTTCATCGAACCATTGCGACAATTGATCACAGCATTTGAGGTTGCAAGAAATGGGCGACCGAGTATCACCGGAATTTGATTCCGGGGGTTAGCTACAGGCTGTGTGTCTAATACAATGAAGTCAACGGGGAATATGAAGTCCCCGACTTTTATTAACACATCCTCTAGCTCACCCCTAGGATGGGTGATCGATCGGTCGGCCATTTGGAGAGTGCAGTGTGTGGGTTTCAGCTCTCCGACGCCTAATTGCTCGTATACTGAGTACAGAAGCAGGTTAACACTGGCACCAAGATCTAATAGTGCGCGGTTGATGTTCTTATCCCCAATAGTAATAGAAATCGTAGGACAGCCAGGGTCCTTCCGTTTTTGTAGTAAAGATTGGGTAAGGGCATCACTCACAGCACTAGCCAAGAAAACTTTCTTGGGTACCTGAGACTTCCTCTTTTTCGTGCACAAGTCCTTTAAGATTTTCGCGTCGGACGGGACTTGTTGGACAGCATCTAAAAGAGGAATGTTAATGTTAACCTGCTTAAATAACTCCAGAATCTTCTCCATCTGAGGATTTTGTTTATTAGACTTCAACCGGTTTGGAAATGGAACATTTTTAAAATTGGTTGAGTCTAATGTTGGAGGAAGAGATTGTGGAGTTGGAACGGATCCCAGAACAGGTGTTTTCGTGGAGTGAGAAGTAGGTCCGTTCAGAGCAGAAGAAGAAGAAGAATGAGAGCCTTTTGAAGAATGGAGAATAGGCTCAGAAGACGAAGAAGCAGGAGGAGAAGAAGAAGAAGCGGCCGGGGTGTCATCGTCGATCCGTGTGCCGATGTTGTTTCGCAGCATCCTTCCCGATCTCAATGTGGTCACGGCACTCACATTATGATTCTGTTGTTCAAGAGCAACATGTACATTATGTGGGTGACCGGGATTTGGGAGTGGTTGGGATGGGAGCTTCCCCTTCTCTCGCTCGCTTAAGGCCGCGTTCAGCTGTGCAATTTGGGCCTCGATGGTCTTGATGCTTTGCCCGTGTGCGGCAGTGTGTTGCACTAAGGACTGAATGGAAGACTGGATGTTGGCGGTAGACTGAGTCGATTGTTTAACGAACGCCTCCAGACTTCGTTTGAGCGAGGAAACCTTATCGTTGTTTGACGGAACAAAGTTGTTTGGTGGAAAAGAATTGTTGGGTGCAAAGTTGTTCGTCTGATTTTGAAAAGGTTGGGGTTGGAAGGGCTGCTGAAACTGAGTTTGTTGTTGCGCTTGTTGTTGCGGCGGAGGGGGCCTTTGGAAATTGTTGTCTTGGAATTGATTCTGATTCTGATTTCAGGCGAAATTGGGATGGTTCCTCCAACCGGGATTGTAGGTGGAAGAGTATGGATCATTCCTCGGTCTTTGCTGGAATGCTGCATTAACCTGATCCTGTCCTTGCGATGGTGGATTGTAAGGACACTCTTCGGTCAAGTGAGAAGGATCGGAACAACAAGCGCAAATGGTACGAAGGGGAAGAACAGGGGCAGGAGCAGGAGAAAAAAATTTGCTCTCTATCGCTTCAAGCTTTCTTGTTATTGCAGCCATTTCAGCTTTCATCGCAATAGAGACATCAAGTTGGTGAATTCCTATCCTAGACTGACCAGTAGAAGTGGAGGTAGAAGAAGAAGAAGTCGGTCTGGTGCTCTCCCATTGTAGCGTTTGCTCCGCAAGGTCGTCAAAGAATTGCCACGCTTCCTCGTCAGATTTCGATAGGAAGTGGCCCTGACAGATGGTTTCCAACAACTGCTTCGTTGCTGGGTTCAGGCCCTCGTATAAGGTTTGGCAAAGTTGCCATTTCTCTATACCGTGGTGAGGACACTGAAAAAGAAGGTCTTTGTACCGGTCAAAGCACTTCCAGAAGGGTTCAGAAGGAAGCTGAGAGAATTGGTTGATTTCATTGCGAATCCTTGCGGTTTTATGATTCGGATAGAATTTTTTTAGAAACGCTTTAACAAACTCGTCCCAGCTGGTTATTGAGTGGGAAGCGGTGCTATACAGCCATTTTTCAGCAAGATCGCATAAAGTGAACGGAATGACCCGTAGACGTATAGCATCGTCCGACAGCTGGGTCGTTTTCATCATGGCATAGACGTTTTGAAATTTATTGATGAAGATATAGGCATCTTCAGATTCAAGCCCATGAAATCGTGGAAGCATGTTGATGAAGTGGGGCTTAATTTCAAAATTATCCCCATTGGCCGGTGGAAGAGAAAGGCAGGTGGGAAGTGCAGAACGGGTGGGATAGAAACGATCCTGGAGCGCGATTCGCTGCGGCGCTACAACAGGCGGTGGTGGTGGGTTGTTGGTCTCCCTAAGAGGTGGAGCCAATCCAGGGGTAGTCAAAGAGATGTTCGGATTAAATCCTGACATCGCGGAAGAAGAGGTTGGTGAAGGTGAAGGTGAAGATGTATGAACAGAATTCCGGTCAACGTCGGAGTTGGCCGGCAAAGGAAGGGGTGAAAGAGGAGTGGACGGAGTTTCGACGTCTGAGTCGATCGCGTAGTCGGTAGCGACTAACGTAACGCGGACTAGGCGGGCGCTAGTGTCCCGGTCCAAGCGGACATACACTAAACGAGTTTAGTATAGTCAAAACGGAGAAGGTGAGGGTAAGAAAACGTCAATGGAGAAAACGATGGGTGGTGGGTGAAAAATGGATTTGGTGACAAAGGGCAAGTTTTTATAAAAGTTTTTGATTTTTTTCCTTTTTTTTTTTAGAAAGAGCTTTACAGAAATATGTACGGACTTACGGCTTTAAGCAATCACAAATAAGATATGCACAATCTCACCTAGATCTACGGTCACCTAGGTCAACTAGACCTGCTCCTAACTGTTCCAGAGGGCTAGAAATAGGACCTCAAACCGCCTCTTCTCCGTCTAATGCGGCCAGATAAGTGCCAGGTAAGTGGGAGGTTGTCCAACGCTTTCGCGAAGTTCCTTAATTAAATAACCACTTGCCTTCGTCATACTTGCCTAGGCACCGCAAAAGTCAGATAGGATAAACGGCCGATGCCTGTAACTAGTCCTCTGTCCTATTGAGCGCGAAGTCCTTAGGGCTGAGTCTAGTATTTTTTTATTTTAACAATGGTCAATGCATATGCTTTTTGTGATTTTTGGGGTCCTGGGAAGGGTGATGAAATCCCCACCCAATCTGAATTGGTTTCAAGCCCCTTAAGTCCGTATTAATGAATGCAAAACGATAACAAATCAACTGCAAACAATTTTTATTTTTACTGCGGCGCAAAGAATCCTGCACAAGAACAGTTTATTGGAAGGGGGAGAAGAGTTTGCGCAAAGAATGCTGCAGAAAACACAGTTTATTGGAGTCCAGAGGAGTGGGGAGGAGTTAGAGAGACTTACAGGGAAATTTGGGCGGCTGCTTCCATCAAACCGCCGCGGTTCCGCGGCCTAAGCACGCCAATGCCGCGGTTCCGCGGCGTAGTGGTGGAGTTAGGGCTCCGTTTTTCTGGTGTGAGCTCCTGTGGGTGTGCTCTGCTTGTTTGGATTTTCTGAATTTTTATTTGCTCACTGTACCTGCTCCAGATTTTGACAGTAGACCGTTTGTTTCGTTTTGATCCGTCGCGGTGTAGCCGCGAAATATGGGTCTATCTTCCCACGTCTTTGGCACTGAACTTGAACTCCGTATTATCCTGCACACTTGCACAAAAACTAATCAAAAATAACAAGATGATTTTTTACAAAGTATATTTTTTTGTTTTGTTTTTCGGTTATATTTTTATTCACAAGTTAACCCGAAATTACACAAAGAAATAAACTACCGTCTCCCCGGCAACGGCGCCATTTGATTGGTAGGGATTCTGCGTGTTCAAGTTTAGTTAATTACCGCAATCAAGACGGTTTCGCTTGTAGCTAGCCGGTTGAGTACGGGTCGTCCGCAGGGAGATGGGAATCTTTTTCTAAGTGCTTTAACGAGTTAAGTCCAGTTTTCCAGATTTTGTTGTGATTAATTAAGTGTTAAAGTGATATGTAAAGAAAGCTTGTTAGGGTTAGGATTAGGTTAGTTTGAGTTAGGAGTCGCTCACCTCTTTCGTTGCCACTCTTAATATCGGTGTTACGGTAATCGGCAACAACGGGGATTAGCACGACTAGGAAGGAACTTGCGAGTATAAGCTAGGCTTTCCAATGCATAAGTTCTTCCTTTTGGTGCTTGTCCGTCCGTTCTTGGCTCTTAGCCATAACCTCCGGTTAATTCAACCACAACCGGTCTCACTACGGAATCACCGCTATCATGTAGGAGAGGGTGCCGTAAGGAGCGGATTGTGGTTCAATTAACGGGAGTCGATTTTAAGATGTTGGGCAAGGAAAGAGTGAGAGATTTCCTTCTCTCAAACTTCCCTTATCCTACCCTAATAAGTATGAAACTACTCACACATCATAATGAAAAGAAAACAAAACAAAAGAGGAAGATAGAAAGAAAGAGATTAGAAGATAACAACTAGCTATTTGCGACCTCACGTTAGCAAGGATCAAGCGTAAGCATCATGGTTGTTTTAAGGATAAAGGAAAAGAGAAAATAAAGAAACAACAAGAAATAACAACAACTAAGTTAACAAATGAAAATTACAAGCATTTAACATAAGAGCAAGATAAGTATAATAATAAAATGAACTTCTTTATTCACCATTCTTCACTCACAAAAGCTCACTACAAGTTTTAATGGAGAAGAGATGAGAAGAGGAAGAAGAACAAGTATTCTAAAACCTAGAAAAAATACAAGATTATGCACCACTTGGCTTCACAAGGTTCTGGGGGTATTTATAGGCTGGAAAATGAAAATCTAGGGCAACATTCTGGCTGTATATAGAAATACAAAAATACCCCTAAAACTTGACCAGCTGCGGCGCCAGTACGGCCGCGGAACCGCGGCCTATACCCCCTATTGGCCGCGGTTCCGCCGCACTATAGTGGAGTCAGGGTGTGGGTTTTTCTGTACTGCCCTGGTCTGCTGTCCCCTTTTGTCTGGTACATGTATTTTCTGATAATCTTTCCATATTTCTTCCAGAATTCTAGTGGATCAAAAGGTGATTTGGACTTGGATCTTTTGTCATGATTTTCTTGAGCTCCGCGTAGATTTCTTGGACTTGGTGTTGCCATTGTGCTTTGTGCATGAAGGTGACAATTGATTTGTCATTTTGTCTCCTAAACTGCTGTGTGGCAAGAGCGGAGATCCGTGTTTTATCTGTGAATGGCAGGAACCCGGATTTTGTCGTGTTTTTCCATGGATTTCACCGTTTAGAGCCGAGAACCTGTATCCTGCAATTGACTAGCAAACACGGCTCAAGAGTACCTACCGATATGCAATGTGATAAAAATTGGGCGGTATGAAAATGCAAAAATCTGATATGAACAACGGGCGGCCACGAGTCTACTCTTAAACCCCGGCGAGCACACCTCCTTGAGAAGAAGCTTCGGCTTGAAGAAGCCATATTGAAGGCTTCCCTACACATTGGTATGTTTCTATATTTCTTTGCAGTACTTCATGTTGCCTGCACTTATATACATGTATTCTTATTCTTGTGTGAATTGTGCAGAGACTTCGGCGATGGGGGAAGTTCCTACGGGCTTGTTGAAGATAGAGCATGTTGATGTTCTCAATGAAACATTGCTCGATGTGGAGGGGGTTGACGATGCTGCTCCTCTCACAATAGAACCTCCGGTGGCGGTTCTTGATTCCGGAGCACTCGCTCCTTTGGGAGAGGCTCCCTTGGTGGTCGCCGCCTCAACGACTCTTCCTGAAGGTGGCCCAGAGGCTGGGATGGAGGTAGTCAGGACCACCTTCCCTTTGTTGGAGCCTGAGGTCACGGCGGAGGCCGTTGAAGCTGTTATTCCTCTAGCTCAGAATGGGAGGAGTGTCGAAGGTAACCTTCCACATTTTAAGCTAGTAATCTTTCTATTATCTGAACTCTTTTATATTTTCAGAATTGCGCGGACTGGCGGCCTCTATTGCCGATCTGTCTCCCCGGCAATCCTTTCAGCGTCTGCTGGAGATGGCCGCTCCGCAGGCGATATCTCCTCAACGCATCGTCCTCTCGTCTGGGCAAGGTTAGTGTCGTTCACCATCTTTTCATATCATTGTTATTATTTTGCGGAATGACATTGATGTCCTTTACAGTTCTGGAGGCCGATGACGAGGTTGAGGTTCTCGAGGGGCCAGGGGAGCTTTCAGCTCCTTCTTGCATGACTGTGGGTAAGTGACGTCTCAATATGGTCCCACTTGTTCCTTTGCTTAAGAGTTTCACTGATCGTTTATAAACCTGAACAGCCCTGCCAGTTCTCACAATGCTGGAGTCGCGCATCGCCATGCTGCTCGGTCCTTATGCTTTGCGAGCCTCAGACCGTCTGGCGAAATTAAGCCTTCACTCCTTGTCATCCCTGATCGAGGAGCTTCGTGCGGGCAGTGTAATCACAGCCGAAGCGTTTGCTGCCGAAGCTAACGGTTCTCTTCCCTTTCTTGCTGTCTATCATAGCGAGGCCGTGGTGCAAGTCTGGGTTGAGTTTTGCCGTCAGGTGGAGGCTTGTCTGCACGTGCTTGAGTGTACCCGCCTTTCCTCGGAGGCTATGGCTGCGAAAGCGGGTTTGCGGGGTTTGATTGAGCGGTGCGTGGCGAACATGGTGTCATGCGAGAAGAGGCTCGGCCGCAAATTCTCAGAGAGGGAGATGGCTTCTAAGGCACTGAACGAGCTTCAAGCCAATCTTACCGCTAAGGCCAACAAAGCGTATGAACTCTGGCGAGTGCTTCAAGAGGCCATCAAGGAGGTGGTAGCCATCGACAAGGCCGCTGAGTTTACTCGCGGAAGAGTCGAGGCCCACAAAGCTACCGAGAAGGAGCTCGAACGTCGGCTTGCCTCATATCAGGCCCAGCAGGCTCAGGCAGAGGCCCGTCTTCTGGCGATACTGAATCACGAAGGCGTGGCCCAGCGAAAGAAGGATGAGCTGACCAAGCTGCTAAATCGCCCGCCGGCCTGAAGACTTATATATCCCTTTTTTTCTTTTGTACATACTCCTGAATGAGAGTATATATTTTTTGTTCTTTCACGAATTGTACTTTGTGTCCATTTTGGTTTATGAATAAAAGACATATTTTTCTTCTCAATGGTGTGTCCCTTTTTATTGAATGTATTCTGCAGATAGTCTATCTTGATCTCTTTGCAGGATAACGATGGCTTAGGATTCAGGGTTAAGATCTGCCTCCTAAGACTTTTCAACTTTATGAGCCGTGAAGGTCTCATAAAGAGTTTTTCTCCCTATAGGTCGAGAGGATCCCATAGGTGTAATTTCTCCTTAAGAATCGTGAGGATTCGTAAGCGTGTTTTCTCTTGGAAGTCGTAAGGATTTCGCAAGAAAATTTTCTCCCTTATGAGTCGTGAGGACCCACAAGTGATGGGTGAAGTTGCCCTTATCCGTATCTCACGGGGTCAGGGGTTGCTTTGGATGTTTTCCAGGGTACCATAGTTTTAAGACATTACGGTCAAGGTTAAGGACATCATAGTCCGTGGGTTTAAGGACTCCACAGTTCAATGTTAGTTTTAAGACATCACGGTCAAGGTTAAGGACTTCATAGTCCGTGGATTTAAGAACTCCACAGTCCAATGTTAGTTTTAAGACATCACGGTCAAGGTTAAGGACATCATAGTCCGTGGGTTTAAGGACTCCACAGTCCAATTTTAGTTTTAAGACATCACGGTCAAGGTTAAGGACTTCATAGTCCGTGGATTTAAGGACTCCACAGTCCACAAAATGTGTAGTTATTGGGACCCGTCACCTCTTTGAAGACGTTGAGGAATTACAACGACAAATATCAAAGGAGTGAAGAGATGTACCCTTGAACCAAGGTAAAATCAATATAGAATCATCAAGGTTGATCGTTAGTTTTAAGACATTACGGTCGAGGTTAAGGACATCATAGTCCATGGATTTTAAGGACTCCACAGTCCGATGTTTGCTCTGGATGCTTCACACTTGTTCACTGCCGTGCTCTGCGAGGACCAGGCTCCGCTCTGGACGTTTTCCGCGGGGTCAAAGAGTGACGTTATCGGCGTTCCACGTGACCAGGAATTTTGCTCTTGATGCTTCCCACGGGTTCACTGCCGTGTTCGGCGAGGACTAGGCTCCATTCTGGATGCTTTACACGGGTTCACTGCCGTGCTCTGCGAGGACCAGGATCTGCTCTGGATGCTTCACACGGGTTCACTGCCTTGGTCTGCGAGGACCAGGATCCGTTCTGAAAGTTTTCCACGGGGTCAAAGAGTGACGTTATCCGCGTTCCATGTGACCATGAATTTTGCTCTGGATGCTTCCCATGGGTTCACTGCCGTGTTCGGCGAGGACCAGGCTCCGCTCTGGATGCTTCACACGGGTTCACTGCCATACTCTGCGAGGACCAGGATCCGCTCTGGAAGTTTTCCACGGGTCAAAGAGTGACGTTATCCGCGTTCCACGTGACCAGGAATTTTTCTCTGGATGCTTCCCACGGGTTCACTGCCGTGTTCAGAGAGGACCAGGCTCCGCTCTGGACGTTTTCCATGGGGTCAAAGAGTGACGTTATCCGCGTTCCACGTGACCAGGAATTTTGCTCTGGATGCTTCCCACGGGTTCACTGCCGTGTTCGGCGAGGACCAGGCTCCACTCTGGACGTTTTCCACGGGGTCAAAGAGTGACGTTATCCGCGTTCCATGTGACCAGGAATTTTGCTCTGGATGCTTCCCACGGGTTCACTTCCGTGTTCGGCGAGGACCAGGCTCCGCTCTGGACGTTTTCCACGGGGTCAAAGAGTGACGTTATCTGCGTTCCACGTAACCAGGAATTTTGCTCTGGATGCTTCCCACGGGTTCATTTCCGTGTTCGGCGAGGACCAGGCTCCGCTCTGGACGTTTTCCACGGGGTCAAAGAGTGACGTTATCCGCGTTCCACGTGACCAGGAATTTTGCTCTGGATGCTTCCCACGGGTTCACTGCCATGTTCGGCGAGGACCAGGCTCCGCTCTGGACGTTTCCACGGGGTAAAAGAGTGACATTATCTGCGTTCCACGTGACCAGGAATTTTTGACTTTGTCTGTATTTCATGAAGTCGGAATTTGACTCTCGGTCAGCTGTATGCCGGCGAGTCATGGAACTGGGAGTTGTCGCCGTTCCGCTTTGCATGATGTTCTGTCCGTTGTGATGGGACGAGTGTTGAGATGATCTTTAGGCTATCTGTGGACCATCGAGATTTGGCTTCTTCTTCGGATGAAACCTGGGGGGGGGGGGAGGAATATGATTCCTTCTTTGTTTGCGCCCCTGGATTGTATACAGGGATCGAAACGATATTTCCTGCAGGGCATAGCTTTCATTTTATTTTTTTTATTTCTTTCCGTGATGCTCTATCATTTCAGCTTTTTATATCGCGAAGGTTGCGATTGCCCAATCATTTCGGCTATTTTTCGCGGTGCCCAATCATTTCGGCTATTTGTTTTATTTTTACCTTCTTCTTTTTATTGCGAGTTGCCCAATCATTTCGGCTATTTTGCATGCATACATTTTTACTTGCTGATTTTGTCTGCAAGTTGCCCCATCATTTCGGCTATTTCGTATGCATGTGTGGCTTGCTGGATTTTCGCCGCAAGCTTGGGATTAGGCACCGATTTCGGCATCAGCACCGCTACAACTGGGATATTGCCAGGAGCAAATCATCATTTGCCTCCGTCGATGTCGAACAAAGGTGGCTTAGTAAACATGGTTAGGATTCTGTCGACTAAAGCTTTTGACTTCATGAGCCGTAAGGGTCTCACAAAGGTATTTCTCCCTACAAGTCGTGAGGATCTCGTAGGTGTGTTTTCTCCTTAGGTTTCGTGAGGATTCCTAAGTGCGTGTTCCCCTGTAAGTCGTAAGGCTCTTACAAAAGGGTTTTCTCCTTATAAGTCGAGAGGACTCACAAGGGTTGTTCACCGTGCGAACATATCCCCAGTCACGGATGAGAATCGGTTAGGGAAGTGTTTATTCGTGCCCATGGATTGTATACAAGGGTCAGAATTGAGCCGCTTGTAGGGCAGTTTTGAAGGTTGTGGGGAGGGTTGCTTAAGAACAGGGTCAGGTCTCTGTAACTTAAGACTTTCAAATCTTATGAGCCGTAAGGGTCCCATAAGAGAATTCTCCTTACGAGTTATGAGGATCTCGCAAGTGTAATTTCTCCTTAGGGATCGTGAGGATCCCTAAGTGTGTTGCTCCCTTGTGAGTCGTAAGGATCTCACGCAGGTGGTTTCTCCTCACAAGGTCGAGAGGACCCTGTAAGTGTCTTTTAACGAGGCTGCGCCCTTTCGGGTTTTCACAAACACTCGCCGGTAGCCCTGCTATTTTTTACTCACGGAGCCCTTGCGGGTTTTCATCCGTGCCCATTTTGCTTATGGACATACCGTTTTCTCTTTTTTCTTCTTCTTCTTTTTTTTTTAATTTTCTAACGAGGTTGCGCCCTTTCGGGTTTTCACAAACACTCACCGGTAGCCCTGCTGTTTTTACTCACGGAGCCCTTGCGGGTTTTCATCCGTGCCCATTTTGCTTGTGGACATACCGTTTTCTCTTTTTTTTTACTCTTTTATTCTTTTTTTTTGTATCAGCTTTGGGATGCTGCAATCCACCGTAGTTTCTCGATATTTCGGTCAACAGCTAGTTTTAGGACATAATGGTCCGTCGTTAGTTTAAGGACGTCTCGGTCCGCTGTTAGTTTAAGGACGTTTCGGTCCGTTGTTGAAGAAGGCCGGCTACTTCTTATAGAGTTTGGGCTTAGGAAGATAGCGAGCAGACATAGTCGTCGTCATCTATCATCGACCTAGGCCGTAATTTGTCAGGCGTAGTACTTCTTCAGGAAGCGGTCGTTTATTGGCCTGAAGGGCTTTCGCCATGCATGTCCATGAGAAGATAGGCTCCACCCTGGTAGACCTTGTCTATGATATACGGGCCTTCATAGTTTGGCTCGAATTTTCCCCACTTGGCGCGATTGGGGATCATAGGTCTTTTGACTACTAGCACGAGTTCGCCTCGGCGGAATGTCCTCGGCCTGGTCAATCTTTCATATGAGCGCGTCATCTTTGCTTTATAAGCTTCCAGATTTTGCTGCGCTACGAGCCGGGTTTCATCAAGGGCATCGAGCTCCTCAAGCCGAAGGTGAGCGTTTTCTTCGTTTGTCAGCTCGTAATGGACTGCCACTCGTAGAGAAGGTAACTCTATTTCGAGGGGGAGTACTGCTTCTGTACCGAATACCAACGCGTACGGCCTTGTGTTCGTGTCCGTCTTGAACGTAGTTTGATACGCACAGAGAGCTTCTTGCAGTCTCTCGTGCCAGTCCTTTTTTATTTCGGGACACGGTCTTCTTCACGATCTTCGTTAAGGTCTTGTTGAAAGCCTCAGCTAGATCGTTAGCTCTGGGATTATAAACTGAGGAGTATCTCCAGTCTATGTTGTGTTGTTGTGCGAAGCGGCTGATCTTGTGGCTTCTGTAGGCTGGCCCGTTATCGGAGATGATCCGTCGCGGAGTTCCAAACCGATAAATGACGTGCGTTTTGAAGAAATGGAGGATATTCTCCGTCTTCACTTCCCTCAGCGGCACTGCTTCTGCCCATTTGGAGAAGTAATCAGTTGTCACCAAAATGAATCGATGTCCTCTGGACGATGTTGGTTCGATGGGGCCGATTATGTCGGTTCCCCACATTTCGAACGGCCAGCTAGCCACTATCGGATGTAACGGATTCGGATGCTGATGGATAAAATCCCCATGGATCTGGCACGAGTGGCATTGCTTTGCATACTCGAGGCAGTCCTGGATCATCATGGGCCAGTAGTAGCCCATTCGTTTAATTTTCAACTTCATCTTTGGGCCAGCTTGATGATAACCGCAAAGTCCGTCGTGAACTTCCTGAATTACTCTCTTCGCCTCTTCAGGTCCCAGGCATCTCAACCACAGAGAATCAAATGACCTCTTGTACAGAGTATCATTGACGAAGGCAAAAGACATGGCTCGTTTCATTAGCTGATATTTTGAGGACGCATCTTCAGGCGTCCGACGGGATTTGAAGTAGTCTATAAATACTTCTCTCCAATCCTCAACCGTTTCTTGGTCTTTTATTTGCAAGGTCGTCTGCTCAATCGCTTCTTTTTTCTCGGACGACTCTGGAGATATTTCTGCCGGTGCGAGGACCCGACGGCTTTGTACCACGATTCTGACGTCATCGAGGTTCTCATCAGCCAGTTCTTTAGCGAGCTTGGCTAACGCGCCCGCCTTGCTATTTTTTGCACGCGGTATGCTTTCCAGCATGTAGGAGGGAATTTGAGTCAGCAGTCGCTGTACTCTCTCGCCATACTTCACCAGCTCTGGCTTGCACGTCTGGTAGTCGCCGTTTACTTGACCAACGACCAGTTGGGAGTCTCCGTATATGAGAAGGTTTTCAATTCCCATGTCGATGGCGATATCGAGGACCGCAATTGTTTAAGAGTCCTTGGCGGAGGCATCTCCATGATCGCCTTGATTTTTGACGGATCTATCTCAATGCCTCGGTGCCGGACAATGAATCCTAGGAATTTGCCTGAAGAAACTCCGAATGCGCATTTGAGAGGGTTCATCTTCAAGTTGAATTGCCGAAGGCGTTGAAATACGATCTTCAGATGCTCGAGATGCTCCTCGTATGATTTGCTTTTCACCACGAGGTCGTCGATATAACATTCGACGATTTCATGTATGAGGTCATCGAAGATTTTCATCATGGTCCTCTGATAGGTGGCACCGGCGTTCTTTAGACCGAAGGGCATCACCTTGTAGCAGAATATACCCAAAGGGGTTCGGAAAGCGGTGTGCTTCTGGTCTTCGGGATGCATCTTTATCTGATTATATCCTGATGAGCCGTCCATGAAGGAGAAGACTTCATGAGTGGACGTATTGTCTATCATCAGCTCGGTGACCGGTACCGGGAATCCGTCTTTCGGGCAGGCTTTATTGAGATCCCGAAAGTCCACACATATGCGCACTGTCCCGTTTTTCTTCTTCACCGGGACGATGTTGGCGATCCAATTAGGGTACTGAACTTCTTGGATGAAGCCAGAGTCAATCAGCTTCTTGACCTCGGCGTTGATGCTCATCTCAAGCTCGAGCCGCATTCTTCTCGGTGCTTGTTTGATTGGCTTGACATCTGGGGATATCGCCACTTTGTGGACAGCAATCTCTGGATCCAGTCCTGGAATTTCGGAATAGTTCCATGCGAAGCAGTCTTTGTACTGTATGAGCATGTCCTTGAGTGCCGCCACCTGCTCTTCGGACAGCAGCTCACTGACAAACGTAGGCCTTGGGTTACTTGTCGTCCCCAAATCGATTTTCTTAAGGTTATCTGCAGTGGTATGTATTCCATCTTCCAGCTCTTTCGGTGCTGGTGGAAATTCTGAGATCACCTCGTCATCATTGTTTTCGAAGCACCAGGGGAGGTCATGCATATTCTTAGGTTCTTCTTTTGATGATGTTATCATATGACAAGTACAAATTCGCTTCCATGACCGATATGGATCTAGGTCCGTTCTCGTAGCTTTGGGCTCATGCTTCTGCGGCGGAGTTATCCTCTAGCTGTCAGATAGAGCGAACTTGTCGAGCTGATACTGATCTTCGACCCAGTTCTTGAAGGTGAAGCAATCTTCGAGAGGATGTCCTATTGCTCGGTGATAATAGCAATAGTTTGGGTATGAGACTTCGCCTGCTTGTTCGGGGTGTTTGGACTCCGGAAGTGTAAGCATTTGGTGCTTTATAGCTAGGTCAAGTATCTTCTTTGTCTTGTATTGAGGAAAAGAGTATGCTCGACTCATCTTCTTCATAAGGGACAAATCCGGACCGTTCGATTCTCGACTGTGTGGCTTCTTGGTCCCGCTTTGTCGTTGCTGAATGTCTTTTCCGCTTTTTGACTTGTTTCTGCCTCTGCGTCGGGCCTTTTTTACAACAGGTTGACAGGGAGCGGCATTTTCGTCTTTCACAGCCTGTTGAAAGAGGCGTTGCGTCTTGGCTTTCTCGTAAATGACCATTTTGCGGTTGTGGTCGTCTCGAACTTTCTGACCCGCTTCCCTGATAAGCTTGTCCATTCGTTCTTCAAATGACGGACTTGGCATTTTGGTTGGAGGATCTTATTTTGGTGCGGGGTCGGCATCTTCTGACAAGGCGTCCTCTTCTTCATCGAAGTTATATATGGCGTAGCTACCATGGACTCGTTCCCGTTTCCCGGATTTCACATATCCAAGCCCAAGCGTTCCCATTCTTCCGTTGGGCAACTTGCGCTGAGTCCCAGGGACATCCCAAATCCTGTTGTAGAACCGAGCTTGTTGAGTAGTCTGTTTGAAAGGTACCCCTTGGCGCTTCAATAGCCTTTTTAGTCCGTTCGTGTAGTATCTGGGTAAACGGATGGGTTGGAGCCTGTCAGGAGTAGAATCTGCGCCGTGCCAGATTTCTTTCTCCACTCTTATTTCCGTGGACCGATAGAATAGGATCCCCTTTTCACCTTTCCGCCTAGGAGGGACGTAAAATGTCTGCAGGTCTTGCACACTGTAAGCTTCAAGTGCGTCGAGATCTTTGTAGTGCTCCCGCGGAATCATGGTAATTTGCAAACTCTGATTATCACCAGCGAATGCGTGTATTGACGGTCGAGCGGAGAATATAGCATGGACCTCATCTTCCGAGACACTGCCAAAGATCAACATAGGAGCGGACGGTCCTGGCTTGTTGTGCTGGGGTAGGCCTGAATAAACTATCTCTTCCTCTTCTTCAGTATTGCTCCCGAAGACTGGAATGGTGGTGATAGCTTTGTTCTCCGGTTTGTGACACCTCTCTGTGTCCTCGAAATTTGTCAAGAAGTATTTTGCATCTTCGTACCTGCGGACTTCGTTCACGGAGAATGGATTCAGCTCTCCTGTCACGGTATACTCAAGACCATCCTTGAAATACTTCATACACTGATGTTGCGTAGAAGGGATGATGTTGTACTCGTGTAACCAAGGACGACCGAGCAAAGCGTTGTAGCATGGCGTCAATGACATGAAATTTAATGTCTGTGACAAGCAGCCCGAAGCGCAGCGTCAGTATTACAGACCCAAGGGTCCGTGATGACTGGGAGTCGAATCCGGAGATGGTGTCTTATCACGAGCGAGGTGTTGAACGCTCATGCAGATTTCTTTCAACACTCGCACATTGAGGAGATTGACGGAAGACCCATTGTCGACCAGGATTTTGCCTATCTTTATATCGTGGCAGTATCCTGAGACATAGAGGGGACGGTTGTGGTCGCACGTCCCAAGGAGAAGGTCCTCATCACCGAACGTGACATCGGCTGTGTGTATTTCTTCCAGTTCGTCCTTCATCCTTTCTTCGGCGAGGAAGGCTTGGAATTGCTCGGGCTCTTGCAGTGCCTTGATTAATGAATCTCTCGCTTCTTTTGATAATAAGAGGGTGTCGAGAATGCTGAGCTGAGAGGGTAGCTTCCTCAGGTGCGCTAAGACGTTGTAGTCCACCTTATTCTTTTTTGGCGAGTCTTTG
Source organism: Agapanthus africanus (assembly GCA_030015575.1). Classification (NCBI taxonomy): domain Eukaryota; kingdom Viridiplantae; phylum Streptophyta; class Magnoliopsida; order Asparagales; family Amaryllidaceae; genus Agapanthus; species Agapanthus africanus. The sequence goes on along the minus strand of CM057339.1, from coordinate 191,982,630 downwards.
GCAGTCAGCTCTTTCATGACTTGGTCATCCAGGGCAATATCCTCAGAGACCTTTTCTTTTCCCTTATCTTTTCTATTCGTGGGTCCGAGATTCTTTTCTGGAAGCGTGCGATTACGCAGCTGAATGTTTGCACATGCCTTCGGTTCTTCTTCCTTCCCTAAGATGGATTCTTTAAAGAGAGCGCTAAGAGCCATTTCCTCGTCAGAGTCGCTCCCAAAGGTGAGAACCTGTGATCCTCCGGCGTTGACCACGCGACAGTTGCTGGTAGTTCCTTTATGCTCTTCGGTCGTGCTTCTCTGCTCCCGACGAGTTTTGCGTTTCATCCGCTTGAAATGCTGCCGGTGAGCAACATATCTCTGCCACCATCTTTTAAAAGCGTCGCATTTTTCGGTGGGGTGCGAAATCTTTCGATGATATGCGCAGTAATTAGGATGCATCCCTGCTCCACCGAGAGTGTTTTCTTCAGAGGGTGGTAGCTTCATTCCCATTGATATGGCTTTAGCGAGCCTTTTCCTCGTCTTGAATTTGTTTTTATCCACGACGGATCTCCCTTGATCTGGCGGGAATGTCTCGACTCTTTCGTCTAGTCGGCGGCGTTTGGCTCTTTCAAATATGGCCATCTCATGCTCCCGATCGGCTTTACTTTTCAGACGAATCTCATTCAGGAAGGCGTCGATCATCTCGTATGACGGCCATAGAAGTTCTGGCTCGGGACCTGCCTCCAGTCTTTCTGTGCAAGGAGCCTCTTTATCATCTATCAACGAGTGAGAGATCACATGACAACTTGCTACGCAGTCCTCAGATTCATCTGATGAGTCTTCTCCATTATTTTCGTCTTCGAGGACGTGGCTGAGGAACTCTTGGAGCGTGATTGGAATCCGCGCCTTCTGGTTAAACTCTTCCAGCGCGTCAATCTATTTCTGTAAGTCCGTGCGCTTGTTTCCAGGCTTCACGGGCTTTTTGGATCTCTTTTTCTTCTTCTTTGAAGATTTCGATGGCTGGGCGTGAGTGTTTGGGCCATCACCGCCAATCTTTGGGGTTGGGAGCGGCTTCAGCATCCCTTCGATGATCTGAGGTTCCAGCGGGTTCTTCCACCTGATCGCCGGGCATGTCTGGAGATCATTCAGCATCCTTTTGGTCTTGGCCGAAAGAGCCACCTCCCATGGAGCTTCTTCAACAAAAGAGCACGTTGCCCCCGGTGTGTCCGCCTTCTTAGGAGTGTGCGGTTGCGGTGGATTTACTTTCCACTTCTCAGACAGCGCAAACTTGCCTTGTAGATACTGATCTTCGATCCATCTTTTAAAGATGAAGCAATCCTCGATCGGATGGCTTACCGTTTGGTGGTAAGGGCAATAATTAAGATTATTCACTTCGCTGGGTTGTAGTGGTCGCCTTGGATTTGGCAAGTTGATAAGCCTGTTGCGCATAGCCAGCTCGAACGACCTCTTTGTCTTGTCCCGTGGGAATGAGTAAGGACGCTTCATTTTCTCATTGTAATAGCGCCGTCTCTCTTCCAGTTGATCTGCTATCTTTGGGGCACTGGGCTGTTGTTGGGTGTTCGCGACGAAGGTCGCCTTCCCTTTACCCTTGTCGTTTCGAGGTTCCGGCTTCGGGGGAGACGGTCTGTGACCCATTTGATCCATCTGGGCTAGCTTATCGATTAAAGCCTGGAATGTGGTCGGTTTAAAGAACATCATGAACTGTGAAATAGTTGCATGAGGGTCTAGGGTGCCCACGAACATGCCCACCGCTGGTGCTTCTTGGATGCGCTGTTCGCACTTCGACCACAAGTTCCGCCATCGGATTGCATATTGAACCCAAGTTTCGCCCGGTTTCACTCTTGCATTAATTAACGCCGTTATTGGGGTGCGTTCGTTGGCGCTCGTGGATCGCTGGGTGAACAACAACTCCATTTCTGCGAAAGTTTTGACGGAGTCATTCGGAAGCTCGGAGTACCACTCAAACGCCGTCTCCGATAAGCTGCCGACGAATTGGCGAAGCAAGAGCTTATCATCGCCGCCGGTATTGCCACAAAGAGCCCTGAACTGGGCAACATGTTTATGGGGATTGCCTTTCCCCTTGTAGACATGGAATTTCGGGATCGTGTAGCCCGGCGGGTATTTGATCTGATCATACCAGCTCGGATATGGTCGCCCCGTTTTGACAACTTGGCCGGCTGCCTCAGTTGCCTGGTGAACTCGTATCTGCTGGGCTATGTAGTCATCCAGGGCAGCCCTAGAGATTGTTTCCTCTTTGGCTGTTGAAAGAGCCGGAGGTGGATTTGACGTTTCTCCTCTGTCATAATCGGAGGATAATCGGAGGATCTTCAGCTGGGGGATCCGGCTGTATCATCATCCCGACCATGTCTTGGAACAGAAGGGCCATTCGTTTTATATTGGCTGCTTATTCCGCAGCCTCTCTGTCCTTCTTTTCAAGTATCCTGCGAAGGAATTCGGCATCGGTTTCTTGCTCCTGTCGCTGGTCCGAGGATGCTTCTGGGCTTTCTTTTGGCCCGGTGAGCGCGGCCATCGCAGTCATCATTTCTTAGAGCTTCTGCTGCTGCTCTTGAGCTTTAGTCACCGATCGCGTAAGCGGTCTATGACCTGTGGATATACGGCTGCCCTCTTTCCCTGATGCCATGTAGACGGTGTGTACCACTATGCCCCCGGACTTAGGGCATTTGGGTTCACTGCTTTTGACATTTGCCGCAGGCGTGGGGATTTTCTCTGGCCTTCTTCTCTTGTGGGCCATCGAAGTTGAGGGGGCCGTCGCTGTGGGCACCCAGGTGGCCGTCGTCTTCCATTGCTTAACAGGGCGGTTGTCTTCCTGTCGGGCTTTCAACTTCTTATGCTGATGGGAGAAGTTCGGATCAATCACCGATTCTCGGACTCGTCGCCAAGTCTTGTAGACTTTGGAAGACAGCAGTTGAGGAGACTGCTCCGGCTTTGTTTCTATGACGGTCTCTACCGGTGGCGGAGACGTTTTTAGCACAGCAGTTGGCGAATTTCTGCGTACCCTGTTCAGTAGTTCAAAGCTGTTCCCGGTTGGAACAGCAGCATCAATGTCTACCGTTGGAGCTGGCGGAGTTAGCCCAGAGAGGGAGTTGCCCCCAGCCTTCCTCATCCGGTGCCAGTGGCGACGTCGGGCATGATGGGTTGTTGGGATTGGTTCAGCGACGGCTTTATCTTGCCCCCTGTTCAGGTAGGGGGCTGTTGCCGATGTCAGCCTCTTGAAGACTGACGTCTGTTGAGAAGCCGTGTCCAACCGATCAAACACAGATTTCTGAGCGGGAGCGGGAACGGGAGCAGACAATCTCTCAAAGACCGACCCTCTGGGAGGAGAAGCCGCCTTGACGACTTCAGGAGCAGCTATCTTCTTTAGGATGGTCACTTCAGGTATTATGGGCTTCTTGGTAGGCCCTTTGGAGCCCGAGTTCAGCCCGGTGAAGACTGAGGAATTGGACAACCCGTTGAAAGGGGCCGTGGGAGTAGCAAGTCGATCGAAGACCGACTTCTTTGAAGCTTCCGATACGGGTACAGGGATGGTGGAGCTCGCTGGCGGGAGCATGGTCCCGAAAAACAGACCGGTAGTAGCTTGGGTAATTTGTTCCACCGGCATCGTGAATAGTGATGCCGCCTGCGGTCCGTAGGCTACACCTCCAGGTGAGGCAGAGCGTCGGTTGCACTTGCAGTTGGAGCAGTTCGAGCAGTTGAACGCCATTGCTGTTTGATTTCTGTGCCAAGCAAGAGACCAAATCTTAGTAACTTGAAACCCGAGGGCAACCATTAACAAACCGCGATTCGTTCGCGACACACGAAGTGTGGAGTGGAAAGAGGAAAAGGTCCCACCGGGCGTGCCAGAATCTGTTCCCCTCCGAATGACGGCGCGACGCAGAGACGTCTTGCCTGAGATTCGGGGCAGATGCTAATAAGTGCTATCCGTCCACCTCTCCGAAGATGCCAAGTTGATTTATGGCACCATGTATCGGAGGTTTAAACGGATGCGGACGATGTAGCAGACTTCGTCAGATTCCCCCTCTTTCGAGGGGTTTTTGATTGTGGGGACGCTCTTCCCTGCAGGCGCAAGCCCCTGCAGTTAATTATGCTACCGCATCACGGTAACAACTTTCTCCTTCTCCAGATGTTCACTTCGTGTCGTGGGTGTTTGTTTTGTTTGTGGTTGCCCGTGGATTGTATACGGAGACTAATTTATGTCGTCGCCCGTAGGACGTGGATTAGTCCAAATCCGTATTTTCTTAGATTCGGGTTTGGGGGTTTGGGTTTAAGGATACGTTAGCCTCATTTGAGACTAAGATCAACTTAAACGTTTGTTAAGGATACGTTAGTCTCATTTCAGACTAAGATCAACTTAACGAGATCGTGTAGATCCAACAAAAAAGCATTTGAGCTCCATTGTTTAGTTTAGGGACATTGCGGTCGATTGCCAGTTTAGGGACATGGTGGTCCATTGCCAGTTTAGGGACATGGTGGTCCATTGTTAGTTTAAAGACATCGCGGTCGAGGTTAAGGACATTATAGTCCATGGGTTTAAGGACACCACAGTCCGACGTTAGTTTTAAGACATCAAGATCAAGGTTAAGGATATCATAGTCCGTTGTTAATTTTAAGACATCACGGTCAAGCTTAAGGACATCATAGTCCATGAGTTTAAGGACCCCACAGTCCGTGAAATGTATGATTGTTGGGACCCATCACCTCTCTGAAGACGTTGAAGGATTACAATGACAAATATCAGAGGAGTGAAGAGATGTACCCTCGAACCAAAATGGATTAAGTGATTTGTAGTCCAATTTGGAACCAAGATCAATTAATTAGAATTATGAACACATGGGCTCAGTTAAATCTGAATTGAGGACTTATGGCCAACATGGGCTAAGTCCAATTGGATTTGAAGTGTTGGCCTTTTGTTGGACCATTAAATATTTTTCTGGGTTCAAGCCCACATTATTTAGCAATGCTAAATCAGAATTTGAGGGCTCTGAGAACGTTTTTATCTTTGATTGATCAGTAGACATTATAATTCTGATTTTTACTCAATTTTGAATGGGAGGCTTTGTCTTTGGAAAATTAGCCAATTTGGCTAAAAGTAGTGTTAAACGCTGGAGAACCTCAGTATTGAACATTGGAGATAAACTCGCAAATTAGTGTTAAACACTAAAAGATAATCAGTGTTAAACACTGGAAATATAATCCCCCAAATTAGTGTTAAACACTAGCAAACAACAGTGTTAAATACTGGAAATGAAGTTGTCAAATTAGTGTTACACACTAGAAAACACCAGTGTTAAACAATGGGTACAAAGTTCTCGAATTAGTGTTAAACACTAAAGAAAGAGGGGTCACGTGGGAGCACGTGAGGGCGCCCGAAGGTGGGACCAGATCCCCTTTTTACCTCGTTCTGCAATTAAGTGCTGAACACCTTTTTATTATTTTTATTTTGAACGTCACGTGTTGACACGTGATGGGGATTTATGCACTGACTGTTAAAGCGTTTGCCAAGGGGTCACGTGGTAACACGTGAGAGCGCCCAAAGCCTTCATTTCCTTTGCTTTTTCTTTCTGTATTTTGTAAGTCAGGTGGGAGCACGTGAGGCATTGCCTCAAAGCTGTTTCTTTTTTATTTTTGGGGATCTTTTTAGGGGTCACGTGGGGACACGTGACCTAGTTTTATTCCTTCTTTTCTGATCACTGCGGATTGGGGTCACGTGTCATCATGTGACCAATGTTCTTTATGTGCATGGAGATCTTTCAAGTCTCTTTATTTTAAGAGTTAAATTCCCTGTAGGGTTAAACCCTAATCATGATTTTGGAGGAATTAAATTCCTGTTATGAAAGAATTAAATTCTTATGTAGGGTTAAAACCTAATTTCATTCATCTTGAAGGAATTAGATTCCTATAATTTTGGGAGAATTGAATTCTCATATAGGGTTAAACTCTAATTTCATATCTTGGAGGAATTAAATTCCTATAGCTTTGGGAGAATTAAATTCTCTGAACTCAATTCCCACTCTAAATTTTAGATCAGCATGGCAGGATCTCAACCCGATGAGAATTAAATTCTCAACTTATGGGGAGATGTGCGCTTTGCAGATCTTCAACTAGAGGAAGAACTAAGTTCTTTCATAAAAGAGTTAAACTCTTAGATTGAGAATTAAATTCTCTTTTTTGAAGTTTTGATCCCCTTTTTTTTCTTACCTAGGATTTTTCTTTTGTAGAGAATTAAATTCTCCTCTCTTTTCTCTCTGAAATTTCAAGATTCAGAAACTCTATATCTTCAAAAACTCTCCTCTGGCTCCTATTTATAGGAGAAGGAAAAGAATCAATTTGTTTAGTAAATCTTTCATTGAATAATTTGATTTGTTTCCATCATTAATCCGAGCCTTTAGATTATTAGGTGAATTTTATTCACCGTTGGATGTTTAATCTAAAGATATTCTATTTGTTATTTCTGGTGAGATTTAGGGGAAATCTTTTCTTGTCTAAGATTTTTCCATAAGTTGGTGATATTTAATCACCCTTAGATCTTTAATCCAACGGTCCCCAAAATCCTTATCCATTTGGAAAGATTTAGAAGCTTTTAGAATTTAATTCTATTAACTTTAAGGCTTTCGAAGCCAGTCACGTGTTGGCACGTGACCCTTGGTCACGTGTGAGCACGTGACCGCCGATTGAGTCCTTCCCTCAGTGTTTACATATGCTTCAATTGTAACCATCACGTGTCAACACGTGACCATTGGTCACATGTGAGCACGTGACACCTTATTGAGGTAAGTCCTTCAGCTATTTATTATCTTATTTCTGTATTAATTGTCACGTGTCAACACGTGACTATTGGTCACGTGTGAGCACGTGATACCTCACTGAGGTAATTCTCGTCTTTTAGAATTAAATTCTATTAAACTGTGAATCTTTCAAAGCCTGTCACGTGCTGGCACGTGATCCTTAGTCACGTGTGAGCACGTGACCTCAAATTGGGTCATCTTTCAGCCTTTTGCTTTCCGTTTTGTTTGATGGGATTTTAACCTTCACGTGTTATCTCGTGATACCTCATTGAGGTAATTCCTGATTTTTAATCAGGAAACAGCCATGTGAAAAGATCTCTCTTTATGCTCGAAATCAATCGTCCGGTGAGAAGCAACGACACAATCAGTCCTACTGCTGATACCTCTCACCACATCTTCTTGACAATTAGTTCAGTCTCTCTCAACGCAACATGTGGACGACGACAATCTCTAACCTCCGCGTGTGCACTAAACAATTGATCCTAGGTCCAATCTTACTTATTATAAACTCCTGGAAATAATCCATCAAGTCTCCTGCTGATATCATTTATCCAGCATGCCCGGAACTAGCACTCATTACAGAATCCACTTTCATTTTCGTAACAACTACCATTTCCTCAAGATTTTCCTCTGAAAGTGTGGTCCTACGCGCCTCTGCATACGCATTGTATCTTCAATATCAACAGTGAAGAATTGCCCACTGAGACTTCATACCAATCTCCTGTTCCAGTACTCTATAATATAATCAATTAAGGAGCACATCGCGCTAACCACGCAATTTGCAAGTCATACTCGGTTATGACCAAGCTCGGAGTCTTACAAAACTCAAAAACACGAATCCGGCATCTCTGACACCCTGTAGAAGAATCTGGCTAAGCTCACCTTCGAGAACTCGTCCCAATTCATCGGAGGAAAACTTACTACCCGATCTCTTTCTCGAGCGACTTGCATCAGGTCTGAGCAAGATCCATCGGATGAAGGTAATCAACTTCACCGACCTCGCATCGGAGCACCACAACGGATTAAATGTCCTAGCCATCCCACATCTGAACGACTATGAATCCTCTGTTCCATCTATACTTGTAGATATCGACAACTTTTAACTTTATGAACTCTGGAAGCAACACCTCGATAACCTCAGCAATGATTTATACCACTGTCTGAACAGTAGGAAACACCACGATCTTAGGATAGGGGAAAACATCACGTCTCAAGTCCGGCTGATCTCCAGCAATCACCCAACCCTCTGGTGCGGATCCCGAAGAACTCGCTTCAAAATTAGAAACCCGATAAAATATGGATAAACGACATGTCCCTAAGTCACTGGAATGTCACCCTGGTCAGTCCTTGTCCCAGACAAGTTTGCCCTGACCGTATATCTAACCGCAGTCCTCTCGGCTAACGTAGACATAGCGACCGGAATAATCAACTTGAATCGATGAGGATAGATCAATGGAATGAATAGAAGAAAAAAACCTCAAGATATATATCCTAAGGTAATTTAGGCGGAGTATCATATCGTAAATATGCCGCGGAACATATGTACGGTACGTCACTCTATTTAGTACCTGCTCCATCAACCAAGATCATCCTATATAACGAAAGTTCGGGTATAAGACCCCCAAAGTCAAGTCTAAGTCCTATAAGGTAAAGCCTTGCTAACGAAAGTGTATGCCTAGACCCCATATAACCAAACCTAGACTCAAAAAAAGGTTAAACCAAACGCTCTGATACTAACTTTGTCATGACCCGAATGTGGCACGTGACCGGCACTTAAATCACGTGACATCAAAAGTCGTCGACACGGTTCAAGTAAACCGAAACCCGGAATCTAAACCCTTTTTGAAAACATTGGAGGTGAAGTTTGATATAGTCATCAGATGAGATCAGTTTAAAATAAACATATAAGTTGAACTAAGTATGTTTGAAAAAGCATCTATGACATTTTGAAATTTGATAGCACCTCCTTTGTAAATTTTGCATAAAATCCGATACATACATAATAAAATAAATAACATCCCCAACGTGAGCTAGCTTCCACGCCCAAACAGCGGAGCAACCAACAAACAATATACGACGCACAACAGCGAAGAAAAGAAAAGCGAAACAAAATCAACAATATATAAAGGTCGACTCCAATGAGTGCGACGCCCACAAACACATAAACTCTAAGTCTCGTTTCTAAGTCCACAATATACCAGTTTTAGGTCGATGGAGTTTTACTAGATACAAGAAGATATGAATATATAAGTGTGAGTACAATACAACAGTAACCCTGTAATACCCAGCCCCTTTTATATCAAATCCGTATTTTGTTACTTTATAATTCTATTTTAATTTTAGTTATATTATTTAAATCTTAATTGAATTTATACCTCCATTTTCTATTAACAATAAAACTCCTTTTATCAGTAAAACCCAAACCCTATATTATCTCATTTTTCCCTCAGCCCAATTTCTTTTGCCAAGAATTGAACTCAAAACCTTAACAACAGCCGGCCTCCCTTTCACATTTTTTGTATGTTCCTTTTATTTCATTTTCAAGACCAGCCCACTCCCTCTTTCTCCTCCATTATTCATTTTCATTAATCCCTAAGCTGGCCCGGCCGTTTCTTTTTCTCTCATAATTCTTTTAATTTTTCCAACCCCAGCCCAAAAGCAGCCCGAGCCCATCCATTCTTTTCCCCCTCAATATTTCCTTATATTTTTCTGGCCCAGCTCACTCAGCCCACTCCCAAATTCTTAAATAAATTCCTTACTCCCCGGCCCGTTTCTCCCTCACCAGCCCACACCTTTTTTTATAATTCTTCAATTGTTTTTATATCCCGGCCCAATCCCCGCACCCGCGCCCGCGCCCGCTTCAACCTCGACCCGACCCGCTCCTATTCATCCTTCTCCCCCAACGGCTATTTCCTGATTCCCGCGCGCGTTTTCTGCCGTTGCGCCCGCGTCACCGCCCGACACACGCCGTGCCTCGCTCGCGAGCGTTACCACGACGCGTGCTCTCGACCTCTCATCGTCCCAACCCCTCACTCCTTCCTTTTCTCAAAAATCTTCGATCTCATTTACCACCCTCTCATTACCACTGCGCACCCTTCGCCGCTCACCCCGACGACGGCGACCGCAACCCCTCATCCTCCTCACCTTCATTCTCTCCTCTCCACCTCCTTCCTCCCTCACACCTCAACTCCTTCTCAGATCTCTCTCTCGCAAACCCAACCTCCACCCACCGCCTCCAAGCTGCAGCCACTCCCCTCGACGACGACGTCGAACCCCCTCCTCCTGCATCGCTTCACCCTAACCCCTCCTAAAACACTCACCTTCACCTCCTCCAACCTGCACAACGAACCCCACCTGCACAACGAACCCCCTGCCCACCGAGCTCAGCCACCGAGCTTCCCCGCCGCCGGCACCCACGACGTCAGCAAACGCTCCACTACATCTCGTCGTCATCCCTCTCACCATCTCTTCCCTCTGCACCCTCTCTCCCCCTCTCTTCCTCAGTACTCCTTCTCTCTCCGCTCTCTGTTTCACTCTTTGTTTCTCTCTCTAAACTCACTCACACATACTCTCCCTCTCTCTCCGAGCCCTCTCGCTCTCTAACTCTATCACTCTCTGTCTCTCTCTGAGCTCTCTCAGTCTCTCTCTATAACCTCTCTGCATCTCTCTTCCTCTCCCTCACCCTCTTTCTCTTTCTCACTCTCTCTCTCTCTGTTTTATCTCTCTCTCTCTCTCTCCCCCTCTCAAACCCTAGACGGCGAATTCGTCTCCCCGCTACACCACTGCCCTCTATATCAACTACCAACAGCGAGCCCCAGCGTCTACGAGCCTCGGCTGCATCCTACCCGACCCAAGCTTAGCCGAGACTCGTCGCGTGTTTTGCTACTCCGTGCCGGGACGTGTCACTACTGCCTTAGCTGCCGCGTCATCAGTTCACCGCCTCCAGGCAAGTTCTTTACTTGCTTACATGCTATTTTATCTATGTTACAAATCAACATCGTATATAAATCATGCTTTACTTTTCCGTTAGATTATTCGACACAACTGTTCGATGCTTGTTCTCTTAGGAAATCATTATCAAGTTAGGCGGAACTGGATAAATTACATTGGCTCTTGTAGAGATGGTTAACGTGTGCAAATTTCATTAGAAAATACGACTGTTAAAGATTAAAATGACTACCCCCAAGTTTAACCGTAAAACTGGAATTTTATTGTACCTGAAAACCGTTAAATTCACCATAAATTATATACACACTAGAATGGTGCATTCGAGGGCTCAAATCGAAGCCGACTCGATGGACTTTAACCCTATACCAGTTTCCAGACATTTCTGTATTTAAACCGTGATGATATTCGTATCGGAGTGCGACTCTGGACTGCAGTCCAGAGTGACTCCAGTCGTTTCTTGCTGTTCCGTATTGGGTACCACAGGATTTCCTTAACTCGTAGGTTGCGGAACTCCGCTGTTTATTATAGATAAATCTGTTAGCTAGACAACACAATTGGTTTCATTCTGTTTCGTTACCGCTTGATATTTAATCTGTAATTTAAAAGAGCGGGACGCATAACAGTCCCAACAGATTCAGAACTGACATATTAGAGTTAAATAGAGTATATCTCCTGACGTACAGACGCGATTGAAGATCCGTTTATTGCGTTGAAAACCTTACTGAAAACCCTAGATTTCATCCAACTGTAGCATCGCTAAAATCTGATCCCAACTGGGGTTAAAATGCGTTGCGAAACGGACATCTGATTCTGAAACAGGATTTCCAGCCACGAACGCTTAAAATGAAATGGTTATAACTATTGATCCCGGAACCTGATTGGCTTGAAACCAAATTTGATGGATGGACAACTGAACATACTAATTACTACCTGTTTATCGTTTCGCTAAATTATATATGTACGTTTCATGATAAATCGTGCAAGTGATAAAATACTGTTTTTTGTGACACCTTAATCGTGCTTATATACTGTTCACGCATCATATCATACCCATACCATTGTAGTGATAACCTAGTGATATCGTGCATTTACCCAGTGTTAGATTCTAGCGATGATTGTGGCAAGTACGTCAGTGTTCGTGTATCCGTGATTAAGTGAAAGTGATACGTACTTGTACACAATCTGTGACCCTATTATTCTATTGCATTGTCGACGTCTGTGGGATGCGTGTACGTGTGACTATAAGTGGTATGGGACACTTATGGAAGCGCTTGCACGGGTGTCACAGATAAGGCATCCGACCCTGCCATTTATCTTAGATATTAGTCGGGACGTGCTTGATGGAGGCCCTGCCTCCAGTTCTTGTGCAGACATGTCACGGATCGATTAGTATTTGGGGTTATGGTTAGCGTTTGATGTAGACCACGGGGTGTGGGGTAGTTTAAGTGTGAGTTCAACAGAATCTCGGGAGTCCCATGCCGGCTTATATATTTAGGGAGATATATGGAGATTTACAGGGTATGTGATATACACCGTGATATACATGTTACATGTTGGGCCCGTGGTCCCTTGCCCTTGGGTTCTACCCTTGGGTGGAGGACACTCGTGAGTGGTTGACTCTCACACTTGGACTGACGATAGGCTTAGTGACCTGTACAGTGAGACTTACAGACTGATAGGGTTACTGGCATTTATATATCTTATATACTGTGCTGACATTCGTGACATATCGTTCTACTACTTTACTGCTCCGCTGCATTGATTACTGCACATTCATATTCCTGTTGTCATTGATTTACTGTTATTCATATCTATCTGTTAGAACTGTCACTTGATTTTATATATATATTATATTTCTATTGTGTCGCTCTGACGACCTGAGTATGCATGCTCAGCGTGAGGAGAAGATTTAGCCTGGACCAGTGCATCACAGACTTCTTGACTTGACATTCCGAGTTACATTCGTTTGTTCCACTTCAGGTCAGTCCTTACGTTGTTCCTTTCAGTTACTGCATTTCTCATTACCTGCGCATCATTTACTGTTTACCATGAAAAACTAGAAGCCGAAGTGTGACTACGGCAGGACATTTCCTTGACCGTAGGAGCATGGCTGGCCTTGTCTACCCCGTATTCCGTATTTTGGGAAGCGGGGCGTGACATGGTTTAGTTGGTATCAGAGCCCAGGTTTTGCATCGATTGGGATTGCAGTTTTCCGTGTATTGTTTGGCAATCTAAGACATTCTTCGGTCTAGGTTGTAAACTGTCATTCTTGATCCATATTCACATCGTGTGTTCAGCTATCCATTCGCTATGGTTTCGGGTGACTTGACAAGGGTACGTGGTTGCAATTGCACCACCGTACTCCATTCAAGTGACTTAAAGTCATACGGTTTATTCTTCATTTGTAATAAATTCATCATCTCTGATATTCTTGAATCTTTGTCCTACCCATATTATACTTTGATTAGTTTGGCTTGTGACTTATATCATTCTCAAAACTATTGTTTCAGGATCATGTCTTCCAATGACTCTTCATCTATATCCGCTCCCCAGGATCAGACCATTGAGATTCTGAGTGTACTGCAAGGTTTAAAGGAAGCCCAGGAGCGAACAAACAATTTGTTAGCTGAAGGACTGAGAAGGCAGATGAGGCAGGCACCAGGGGGAGTCTCCAATCATAGAGGGATCCCCGTTAGACGAGGAAAAGAGAAGAAGATGAAGCGTCAACAGAAGCATCAGAAGAACCCTTGTTGTGGGTACTGTAAGAGGCCAGGACATCTTCAGAAGGATTGTCGCCGCGCCCAAGGGAAATGTCTGATATGCGGATCCAACAAACATCTCATCAACGGTTGCCCAGAAAGGAAAGAACTACAAGGAGGAAACTCGTCCACACTCCCCACTTCTGCCAAGTGAGGATCATCGCGTAGTTTGAACTTCGACCATAAGGCGGATCTAACGCAGAATTCAACTCGCGTAACGATGATGCAGCGTTCTGGCAATCAAAGAAGAATTTTATGACTTCCAACTTCAGTATTAATGTTGTCATCTTTTTTTTTATGAATATTTCTTCCCGTTTGAAATCTTGTATCCGTTGAACTTTTGGTTGAATGCAATAAAATTTGAATCATAATATATGTATCATTCTCATGCTTTCTCTATGTCAAATTCTATTCATTATCACAGTATTTTCATTCTGATCTTTCAGTTCCTGCAACCGCATATTTTCCTATACTTCGCACCCTGAGCTTTTTCCTTGATGTATCCCACTATCTAATCATGACTTTTCTTTTCAGACCATGGCCCACCCTGGAGCAGCGCCACATCTAGACGAGGATGCACAGTCATGCGTTTCCTTAGATCGCACACTGATGAGTTCTGACGTGAGGTCAACGGTCCCCAGGTCAACTTCGGAAACAACGATCCAGAGGACGAAGAAGTAGCCGCCCCAGAGTTTAACGTGATAGCTGATTCCGACGAAGAAGAAGGAGATCCTGAAGAGAACCCTATAGAGGAAGACCCGATAGAAGAAAATCCAGTTGAGGAAAATCCCGTGGAAGAAAATCCAGAAGAAGAGAATCACATGGAATCGGACCTCGATGAAGAAGCTCCGTCCGAGGAAGAAGGACCAGAAGATCAAGACCCTGCCGTGGAAGAACTTCCAATGGCGATCCTTGCAAGACGATATGGGAATGGACGCCCCTATCTGAGCGCGCGAGCATACCACAACCTGCTGAATCTCCACAACCGCGACTGACGGGATTTCTTTTAGATGTTGTCTTTCTGGCCAAATAAAATGTGTATAGTTTAGGACCACTTTTCGTCTTTGAGAATGCCTTGTTTCAAATTTTCTTGAATGAAATAAATCTTCTGAATTCGTAAACCTTTGATTATTGGTTCGCTTGATACTTGTTCCTCGCCCATATCCATTTATTTTTCTGCTGAGTTCCCTGACTGTTCACCCCTACTCATTGTATAGTTTTCACCCTCATTTCGATTAGAAGGTACCGCACCCTGATCCTTGGAATAAGCCACCATTCACCCTTCGTCTGCGCCTCGATTGAGATTCTTTTGGGAGGAGAAGTTCATAGTGAAATCCTCGAGTTAGCTAACCCTTCAAATTCTTGATTCATGTGATGTACCGAAAATTACCCTCCCCATACTGTTTCCCTTGCAGTCCTTTGTGGCTCACCCTTACTCCCTGTGCTGACCCGATCCAAATCTCCTTGATCCTCAGCCTATAGCCACCACACCCCGACCTTTGAATGATCCACACTTCCTTGCAATCATTACCCTAGCTAGCCTATACAATTTTGTGTTCTTCCTATTACCCTAACTATATATAGGGACAGTGCTATTCAAAAATTTAGTTTTCATTATTTTGGTCCGTGTTATTGATTACTCCGTTTTTGTATTATTCTCATTTTCAGTAGCGCAACCCTTACACCGCGCATATTTTGTTCCATGTTTCTTATTTTCACTATATAAGTTTCCTAAATTATTTTAAACCTATTTTATCGATACTTTTCCTAAAATGTTTTAACCTACCGACAAATTTTCACTGCTTTATTGTCGTTAATTTATTTTTGGGATTTGTGCCTATGATTACTATTATAAATGGTTGGACCTTACGATTATTTTTCTGCTTATTTTTTTGTTTTTGATAAACATAGAGGTGCACATATTTGAGTCTCGACTTTTATCGAGCACACTTTGATTATTATTCGTTATTGTTACCTATATTCTCGTATATTTGTACTTGCCCTTATAGTTTTCCTGCATTATACCTTGTAAGCCTATTTTTGTATGTGGTTCTTATATATATGTATGTACCTTCAAAACTTCGTCTACCCGTTTTAAGTAAATCCACATGAATTAGTGTTCGATATGATAACTCTTCGCTTATCATTTTATAGCTTGTTGGTTCTTTTAAATTTCGAGGACGAAATTTTTATTAAGGGTGGTATGATGTAATACCCAGACCCTTTTATATCAAATCTGTATTTTGTTACTTTATAATTCTATTTTAATTTTAGTTATATTATTTAAATCTTAATTGAATTTATACCTCCATTTTCTATTAACAATAAAACTCCTTTTATCAGTAAAACCCAAACCCTATATTATCTCATTTTTCCCTCAACCCAATTTCTTTTGCCAAGAATTGAACTCAAAACCTTAACAACAGCCGGCCTCCCTTTCACATTTTTTGTATGTTCCTTTTATTTCATTTTCAAGACCGGCCCACTCCCTCTTTCTCCTCCATTATTCATTTTCATTAATCCCTAAGCTGGCCCGGCCGTTTCTTTTTCTCTCATAATTCTTTTAATTTTTCCAACCCCAGCCCAAAAGCAGCCCGAGCCCATCCATTCTTTTTCCCCTCAATATTTCCTTATATTTTTCTGGCCCAGCTCACTCAGCCCACTCCCAAATTCGTAAATAAATTCCTTACTCCCCGGCCCGTTTCTCCCTCACCAGCCCACACCTTTTTTATAATTCTTCAATTGTTTTTATATCCCGGCCCACTCCCCGCACCCGCACCCGTGCCCGCTTCAACCTCGACCCGACCCGCTCCTATTCATCCTTCTCCCCCAACGGCTATTTCCTGATTCCCGCGCGCGTTTTCTGCCGTTGCGCCCGCGTCACCGCCCGACACGCGCCGTGCCTCGCTCGCGAGCGTTACCACGACGCGCGCCCTCGACCTCTCATCGTCCCAACCCCTCACTCCTTCCTTTTCTCAAAAATCTTCGATCTCATTTACCACCCTCTCGTTACCACTACGCACCCTTCGCCGCTCACCCCGACGGCGGCGACCGCAACCCCTCATCCTCCTCACCTTCATTCGCTCCTCTCCACCTCCTTCCTCCCTCACACCTCAACTCCTTCTCAGATCTCTCTCTCGCAAACCCAACCTCCACCCACCGCCTCCAAGCTGCAGCCACTCCCCTCGACGACGACGTCGAACCCCCTCCTCCTGCATCGCCTCACCCTAACCCCTCCTAAAACACTCACCTTCACCTCCTCCAACCTGCACAACGAACCCCACCTGCACAACGAACCCCCTGCCCACCGAGCTCAGCCACCGAGCTTCCCCGCCGCCGGCACCCACGACGTCGGCAAACGCTCCACTACATCTCGTCGTCATCCCTCTCACCATCTCTTCCCTCTGCACCCTCTCTCCCCCTCTCTTCCTCAGTACTCCTTCTCTCTCTGCTCTCTGTTTCACTCTTTGTTTCTCTCTCTAAACTCACTCACACATACTCTCCCTCTCTCTCCGAGCCCTCTCGCTCTCTAACTCTATCACT
Organism: Agapanthus africanus; assembly: GCA_030015575.1. Lineage (NCBI taxonomy): Eukaryota > Viridiplantae > Streptophyta > Magnoliopsida > Asparagales > Amaryllidaceae > Agapanthus > Agapanthus africanus. The sequence continues at coordinate 191,965,578 of CM057339.1, read as the reverse complement.
CTCTGTCTCTCTCTGAGCTCTCTCAGTCTCTCTCTATAACCTCTCTGCATCTCTCTTCCTCTCCCTCACCCTCTTTCTCTTTCTCACTCTCTCTCTCTCTCTGTTTTCTCTCTCTCTCTCTCTCCCCCTCTCAAACCCTAGACGGCGAATTCGTCTCCCCGCTACACCACTGCCCTCTATATCAACTACCAACAGCGAGCCCCAGCGTCTACGAGCCTCGGCTGCATCCTACCCGACCCAAGCTTAGCCGAGACTCGTCGCGTGTTTGCTACTCCGTGCCGGGACGTGTCACTACTGCCTTAGCTGCCGCGTCATCAGTTCACCGCCTCCAGGCAAGTTCTTTACTTGCTTACATGCTATTTTATCTATGTTACAAATCAACATCGTATATAAATCATGCTTTACTTTTCCGTTAGATTATTCGACACAACTGTTCGATGCTTGTTCTCTTAGGAAATCATTATCAAGTTAGGCGGAACTGGATAAATTACATTGGCTCTTGTAGAGATGGTTAACGTGTGCAAATTTCATTAGAAAATACGACTGTTAAAGATTAAAATGACTACCCCCAAGTTTAACCGTAAAACTGGAATTTTATTGTACCTGAAAACCGTTAAATTCACCATAAATCATATACACACTAGAATGGTGCATTCGAGGGCTCAAATCGAAGCCGACTCGATGGACTTTAACCCTATACCAGTTTCCAGACATTTCTGTATTTAAACCGTGATGATATTCGTATCGGAGTGCGACTCTGGACTGCAGTCCAGAGCGACTCCAGTCGTTTCTTGCTGTTCCGTATTGGGTACCACAGGATTTCCTTAACTCATAGGTTGCGGAACTCCACTTTTTATTATAGATAAATCTGTTAGCTAGACAACATAATTGGTTTCATTCTGTTTCGTTACCGTTTGATATTTAATCTGTAATTTAAAAGAGCGGGACGCATAACAGTCCCAACAGATTCAGAACTGACATATTAGAGTTAAATAGAGTATATCTCCTGACGTACAGACGCGATTGAAGATCCGTTTATTGCGTTGAAAACCTTACTGAAAACCCTAGATTTCATCCAACTGTAGCATCGCTAAAATCTGATCCCAACTGGGGTTAAAATGCGTTGCGAAACGGACATCTGATTCTGAAACAGGATTTCCAGCCGCGAACGCTTAAAATGAAATGGTTATAACTATTGATCCCGGAACCTGATTGGCTTGAAACCAAATTTGATGGATGGACAACTGAACATACTAATTACTACCTGTTTATCGTTTCGCTAAATTATATATGTACGTTTCATGATAAATCGTGCAAGTGATAAAATACTGTTTTTTGTGACACCTTAATCGTGCTTATATACTGTTCACGCATCATATCATACCCATACCATTGTAGTAATAACCTAGTGATATCGTGCATTTACCCAGTGTTAGATTCTAGCGATGATTGTGGCAAGTACGTCAGTGTTCGTGTATCCGTGATTAAGTGAAAGTGATACGTACTTATACACAATCAGTGACCCTATTATTCTATTGCATTGTCGACGTCTGTGGGATGCGTGTACGTGTGACTATAAGTGGTATGGGACACTTATGGAAGCGTTTGCACGGGTGTCACAGATAAGGCATCCGACCCTGCCATTTATCTTAGATATTAGTCGGGACGTGCTTGATGGAGGCCCTGCCTCCAGTTCTTGCGCAGACATGTCACGGATCGATTAGTATTTGGGGTTATGGTTAGCGTTTGATGTAGACCACGGGGTGTGGGGTAGTTTAAGTGTGAGTTCAACAGAATCTCGGGAGTCCCATGCCGGCTTATATATTTAGGGAGATATATGGAGATTTACAGGGTATGTGATATACACCGTGATATACATGTTACATGTTGGGCCCGTAGTCCCTTGCCCTTGGGTTCTACCCTTGGGTGGAGGACACTCGCGAGTGGTTGACTCTCACACTTGGACTGACGATAGGCTTAGTGACCTGTACAGTGAGACTTACAGACTGATAGGGTTACTGGCATTTATATACCTTATATACTGTGCTGACATTCGTGACATATCGTTCTACTACTTTACTGCTCCGCTGCATTGATTACTGCACATTCATATTCCTGTTGTCATTGATTTACTGTTATTCATATCTATCTGTTAGAACTGTCACTTGATTTTATATATATATTATATTTCTATTGTGTCGCTCTGACGACCTGAGTATGCATGCTCAGCGTGAGGAGAAGATTTAGCCTGGACCAGTGCATCACAGACTTCTTGACATGCCATTCCGAGTTACATTCGTTTGTTCCACTTCAGGTCAGTCCTTACGTTGTTCCTTTCAGTTACTGCATTTCTCATTACCTGCGCATCATTTACTGTTTACCATGAAAAACTAGAAGCCGAAGTGTGACTACGGCAGGACATTTCCTTGACCGTAGGAGCATGGCTGGCCTTGTCTACCCCGTATTCCGTATTTTGGGAAGCGGGGCGTGACAAACCCACCTACCAAACCAATCACCGAATGGAAAGTGTGCCCCAAGCCGCTGATAATCCAAGCGGTAATACCTGTAAGAAACTGTGGCACAACGGAGGTGAGTGTCCAACTCAGTGAATAAAAGTACATCACAAGGTAGAAATCGAAATGCACAACGATATCTAGTTGGTCATAAGTATAGTAATATCATATCCTATACCAATATAATATATAATATGCAATGTATCATAAATGCAACTCTGTTTATCACATGAACCCAGAATAGATTATATCAATGCAAATGACCTATATATAGGTATAAGCCATAAGTAGCCAAAAATATATATGTAAAAGCTCTTCTTTAAAATAGCCGCGGAATACATATGTCACGGCATAAACGCAGACATGATATTATGAAATATAATAGGTATCTTATTTAAGATATACGTTCTGCTGTTTTAGTGAATAGTGTTAAGAGGTTTACAATTTAAAAGATCCCAGTGTCATATCAGACATGTCAAAATAATGAGGCTATAGCTCGTTTTTGAATTATTTTTTATATGCAAATGGCCGTAAAAAGATATGCAGGTACTGTCCCCCGGATCAGTCTTAGTCGGCTATAATAACTCATAATATAACCGTAAACCTCATAAGATAACAATATATCAATATTTGGATGTCTAGCATCGACACCCGAAATCAGAAATCCCTCGTGTCCATCACCGACACGTAAATCCTCAAATCTCTCGTGTCCATCACCGACACGCAAATGCAGATATCGTCGACACCATCTCAACAGATGATCGCCACCCGATATCCCTGGCCCCGGTCGGTATCCCCTGGATATCCGCCGTGCCCAAATCGAGCCCCGGTCAGTATCCCCTGGATATCTGTCGTGCTCATCTCTATCTCCGGTATCGAGTGTCCTCACTAGGCTCCCCGCCTCTAATGCGGCTTTCCTGCCTCTCGGTCTCGACCGGGTCCACTATGTATCCGATTGTATACTCCCCCACTCTGTCCGGATAAGTAGCAAGTCTGTAACCGTATATCCCCCCCACTCGGTTCAGAATAAAACAATCAGAAAACATCGTGCTCATGGTGGACGTCAACTCATCATATCCATAAAAATATCAAGTAAAGAATAAGAATACTTGCATAGATCATTCTGATGATATATTATATATATACATATATAACAGCGTCCCATACCACTGATATATCATCAAAAGTAAAACATCCTGAAAACTCATAAGAATCAAATACGAATACCCATGGTACGGGTATTCGTAATGCTTAACAGGTAATAAAGGTAAAGTACGTAAATAAAGTCATACAAGCAATAAACGTAACAGTTCTACTATGTCATGGCAATACTAATGATGTGTAGTGTAGCATACGCGTCTGTACTCGTGCAACATGGTAATCATTAGTATTTGTACAAGTGTTCTATAAGTGTATAAAGCCTACTCGTATCGACATCTACATACACATCACGTAGTATACCAGTCCTACAGTGACATGGCAGTACCAATGAGGTGTAGTGTAACATATGCGTATGTGCTCGTGCAACATAATACTCATTGGTAATCGTGCAGTGTTCTATCAGAGTGTTCGTATCACGGAGACGTATAACATCGATAAATATATCGCGAACATGTAAAGTAAATCTAAGTGTAATTATTAAATGTAACTACTTTCTATGAGCTATACCATTATCTTTGAAAATGGAACGAAACGTTGGTTTTGAAATAAGGAAGCCGCCTTAAGTTAAAATAGATATTCGTTTTGGAAATGGGCATCACATCCTTGTCATTTATTCTTTAAAAGGGAAACGAATCGTTAGTTTTTAAAAGAGTGTAGCTCACTAAAGTATTACGTTCTAACATTAAATAAAGCATGACTCCACGAGTCTAAAGGAACTTGGCCGTATTCAGAACGCTAATCTCGTCATCCCAAGTACGGTATGATCCTTCGTACAATATCCACCAAAGCATGAATAAAACTATATGCAAAATAACTCCAATATCATTAATTTGAATTAAAACTAATAACTAACTAGATAGTATAACTATCCTAGTTAAATGGTTGCGGGGGTGCTATACGCCATCCACCAGACTTCCCCCGTAGAAGTAAATCTACTCATCAACTTGTCGAACTCGTCGAAATCCACAATCGCTTTTCCTCGTCTCAACGTCTTCATTGTCTCCGCTAATACCCCTTCAAATGTAAGAACATGCTCGTCAATAAAATTATCTTACTGGCAAAATATAGCGAGAAAAATACAATGCTCGGATGCATATTGTTTGAAAATGTTAGCTCAGAAAACGGCAGTTTTTGGGCTCGCTTCGAAAAATCACTAGAAATCGTAAACACAATGTTTAGAGTGAAACTAAATTATACACATTATTAAAGGAGTTAACTTTGATACCCCAAAATATCTTTTCCAATTTCTATGTATAGGACATGAAATAAAATGCAAAATTAAAATATGTTTCTGGAAAATCTGCAGAAACCAGAAAACAATCTTCACTAAAAATTTTATATCTCTAGATTTTGTAAATAAAATAAGAAAAATGAAAATTTTAGAGATATATAAAAAAAATTATCTACAACCTACAACTTTCATATCTCCAAATTATTAACAGAAAAATTAAGAAAATTGTTACAATTTGAGTGAAAAACAGCCACTGGAAATGAAATTTCCAGTTTGGAAACACTTTCTTTAAAAATTCTTGTAAAATTTATTTTACAGTAAAACTTAACCAAATATTTTTGACTAAATGATATGGCAATTATCTACAATTTTTTAGTTTTAACCATTACCTAATTATCAATATAGATTCATCAAAAAAATTCAAAACCCCTAACCTGTGATTGATATTCAGCCAGCAAGTAAAACTCACTATCACTTCAAAATTTTAAAGCATGATTATATTTACCTATATGGAATGAGAGCAAAGAAATTCCAACTCAAGGATTGTATGATGGAGGCTCTTAGGGGTTGTAGTGGCTTCTAGATTGATGAAGTGAACAAAATTGGTGAAAAAGTTCATGACTTTTCTCTTATGCTGATGGATACTTAGAAATATTTTTGTTTGGAACTTGTAGAAACCAATGGTTCAATTTGAGAAAGCTAAATAATTTCTAAGTGTGATGAGATAAGGTGTGAAGTGTTATGTTGTGTGTAGAAAGAGCATGAGGTGGAGGGTTGTGAAGTGGAGGTGTCATGGTGTAAGGAGGAGGAGTAAAATGTGAAGGAGGAGGTGGAGGGAGTTGAGCATGTGTGTGCGTATGGTGGTGTGAGGGTTTGAACTAGGATAAGATACACCAACCATTTAACAAAATAGTTATACCGACCATTAAAAGAATTTCAACAAAAGAAAACCTTTCATGTTACAATTTAAATCCAATTTACAATTTAAATCCATATAAAATAAAAGATATGAGATAATTAATCTATCACTTAAATATCATTATCTTAATGTAAAATACAATATCATGTTAAATTATTAAAAATATCATTTTTATGATATCACACACTTTTATTCATATTTATTAAAATAATAACATTTTTCGGATATAATTCCGATACCCAATTTCATAAACGATATCATTTTTGTAAACTTATTAAATTCATATTTAAAATTATAAATTAATATTTATAATTTTCCAAAATGTTACAGTTAGTGTCTACCACTCCATATGAAATGTGGAGTAGGAAGAAACCCAGTCTTAAGTATCTTAAGATATGGGGGCATCCAGCTTTTGTTAAAAAGTATCATCCGGACAAGCTCGAGGCACGCTTAGTATTGTGTAAGTTTATGGGATACCCACAGAATTCTAGGAGGTATTTTTTCTATTACACTGAGAAATAAAAGGTTTTTGTTTCTCAATATGCCCACTTTATGGAAACTAAATTTCTTCAAAAAAAAATTGGATAGAGCGCGATAGAACTGGAAGAAATTCCAGAATCAAAAAATATTATTGAAGACTAGTAGAACCTGAAGTTTCAATAGAACTGGACGTACCTACGGCACTCCGTAGATCTAGTAAGCAGTCTCATCCATCCGAGAGATACTACGGTTTTCTCATAGATGGGGATCGAGAGAATTGCATCATCGATGATGATGAGCCTACTAGTTTTCAGCAAGCCATCATGAGTAGAGACTCAGTGAGGTGGCTTGATGCTATGCGATCCGAAATGGAATCCATGTACACCAAAAAAGTATGGACTTTAGATGTTGCTCCTTCTGTGGTAAAACTCGTTGGATGCAAATAGATTTTCAAAAAGTAGATTGGTGTAGGTGGACAGGTAGAAACCTACAAAGTTAGACTCGTTGAAAAATATTTTCGTCAAAAATCAGGATTGGACTTTGATGAAACTTTTTCATCAGTGGCTATACTTAAATCCATTCGGATCCTACTTGCCATTGATGCCTTCCATGACTATGACATCTGGCAGATAGATGTTAAAACCACTTTTCTAAATGAAAGTTTAGAAGAGTGTGTTTATATGGATCAACAGTGGGTTTCATAGACAGTGGGAGCAGCGGGAAAGTGTGCAAGTTACTTAAATCTATTAATGGATTAAAGCAGATATCGCGGAATTGGAACATCTACTTTGATGAAACGGTCAAGGAATTTGACTGTATCAAAAATGTAGATGAACTTTGTATTTATAAGAAGATTGTAGAGAGAACTATGGTATTCCTCGTTTTATATGTAGATGACATTCTCCTGATAGAAAATGATATTCATATGCTAAAATCGGCTAAGATTTTCTTGTCACACAAGTTCTCTATGAAAGACCTGAGTGATGCCTCATACATTATGAGAATTAAGATCTATCGTGACAGATCTAAAAGAATGTTGGGACTTTCATAGTCCAGGTACATAGACACCATCCTAAAGAGATTTAGTATGGAAGATTCCAAGTATGGTAATTTACCTGCTTGTCACGGAATCACCTTCTCCAAAGAGATGTCTCCCAAGACTGATGAGGAGAGGGCTTGCATGAGCATTATAAGCTATGCTTCGGTGGTAGGGTCTATAATATATGCGATGTTATGTACCAGACCAGATATAGCTTACGCACTTAGCGTCGTAAGCAAATATCAGTCCAACTCAGGTGAGAAGTATTGGATAGCAAAGAATAACATTCTTAAGTACATGAGAAGGACTAAGGAGTTGTTTACCACTGAAAATAGAGACGAATTGGGATAGATCGTCTTGCCTGAATTTGGGAGCAGATGCTATTTGGATTTATCCATCCACCTCTCCGAAAATACCAAGTTGATTTATGGCACCATATATCGGAGATTTGGACAGACGCGACCGTTGTAGCGGACATTATCAGATCCCCCCTTATGAGGGGTTTTTGATTGTAGGGACGGTCTTCCCTGCAGGAGCAAGCCCCTATAGTTAATTACGTTATCGCCTTGCGATAACCACTTTCTCCAGCTCCGGCAGTTCACTTCGTGTCGTGTGTGTTTTTGTTTATTTTGGTTGCCCGTGGATTTTATACGGAGACTAGTTTATGTTGTCGCCCATAGGGCGTAAATCAGTCCAAATCCGTATATTTTAGATTTGGGTTTTGAACTTAGGTTGTATGTTCGCTTATTTCAAAAATATTTTGTTTTATTTAAGGACCGTTAATCTAGTTTGAGATTAAGATCAACTTAAATATACGAGCATTTAGGCTCGGATCATTTTTATTTCAGATCTAACAACAGAGCATTTGGGCTCAGTTGTAAGAAAAGCTCAGAGACCTAGCCAATTTGGGCTTAGTCTTTCTTTTTGTTCATTCAAAAGTGCTAAGCACTTATTTGGGCTCTGACGCTCACATGTATATCATATGAAGCATTCAGTCATGGACGATGCCCAATGAGTGTTGAACACTTTAGTCATTTGACTAATCATGAAGTACTAAGCACTTTTTATGGCGCCCACGTGAGGTGCACGTGCGGCGCTAGGCGCTGCCCAATCAGTGCTAAGCATTCAGCCGTTTTGGCTGCATATGGAGTGCTAAGCACTTTTTATATGGCGCCCTCGTGAGGAGCACGTGAGGCGCTGCCCAATCAGTGCTAAGCATTCAGCCGTTTTAGCTATATGTGGAATGCTAAGCACTTTATTCAACGCCCACGTGTGTTTCACATAAGACGCTGACCTTCTGTTTTTGGCGCCCGTGTGTCTTTCACGTGAAGCGCTAGGCAGTGTTAAAAGGGCGCCCACGTGAGGTGCTAGTCTTTTTCCTTTTTTAGAGATTAATCTCTGTTGATGACATTTTGGCCATTAATGATCAACATGATCTTTTTTTTTGAAGATCCGGGATCAGGTTTTTTGCTTAAGAACTAAGTTCTTTTATAAGTTCTTTTTCCTTTTGTTTTTCTTTTTGGACCTAGGTCTTTTCTAAATCTTTGATTCTCAAGAACAAGATTTTCCCGATGAGAATTAAATTCTCAACTTGTGAGAGACTTATCTTGTGGATTTCTGATCTAGAGAAAGAACAAAGTTCTTTAAGAAGGGTTAAACCTTTAAAATAGGTAAAAAAAATTGATCTTTGTATTTCTTTACCTAGTTTTTTTTTTGAAAAGGAAGTCTTCCTCTTTGAGAATTGAATTCTCTGTTGTTTTTGGAAGCTTTCAGTATTTTTCAGAAGCTTATGGGGGATTTTTTCTATATGAGACTTGAAGTCTCGGGTTCTTTATGTAGTAGAGGCAGATTGTTAATTGGTTTTGAGAAAATCTCTCATTGAGAGATTCCAAATGATTTAATTGGTCTCAAAATTGATTTGGGGAATTTTACCCACCGTTGGATCTTTGATTCAAGGACTTCTGTTTTACAGAATATGTTGTTCTTGTTTTTGACAAGATTGGGAAAATATTCTCCCATATGCAGAATTTATTCTATCAAGTGGTGATTTTTAATCACCATTGGATTTTTAATTCAAGGGTTCTCTGTTTTACCGGGAGCAATCTTTTTGTTTGGAAAGATTGAGAGAATATATTCCAAAAATAGAATTTTATTCTATTATTGGATCATTGATCCAACCGAGAGTATCTTTCTTATTTAGAAATATATGGGAGATATTTTCTCCTAATAGAATTTGATTCTTTATTTTGATGATTTATCATCTCCGTTGGATCTTTGATCCAACGGCTCTGTTTAACAGAGAGTATTGCAGAATTTAATTCTACCTGGGCGTTGGCGCTCACGTGTTGTGCACGTAGGCGCCATTTAAGATTTTGATTCTTAAGATGGGTATTCCCGTGCTTTGCACATTGGCGCCCGCGTGAGGAGCACGTGCGGAGCCATCTAAGAGTTTAACTCTTATGTAATAAATTCTTCTGTGCTTTGCATATTGGTGCCCGCGTGAGAAGCGCGTGAAGCGCCACTATAGGATTTCATCATATAAGAATGGCTCTGACGCCCTCGTGGAGAGCACGTGAGGCTCTGCCTCATAAAATTCAACAGAGTTTTTCTCTCTTATTAGGTTAAATATTGGGGGGACAAATGCCCTCCACCGTTATGCTCACGTGGCTCACACGTAGGTGTAACGGTGTCACTTTTTCCACCGTTGGATCTTCTAGGGAGTTGAAACGTCCCTTCACATCTTATAAATAGGGTCTTTGGCCTTTAAGATGACTGATGTTCCATCATCTTCTTTCTTCATCCTTGTGAATTTTCTTTTCTTTTCAGAGATTAAATCTCTTCTCCAAAGGAATTCTTAGAGTTGAACTCTGCCAAAAAACTTGGTAAGAATCATGACCAAATTTCAACCCGTAAAAAAATCTTCTTTTTTGCTCTAGATTTTTACCCATTAACAGGGCTTTGCTCTTTTCTTGGAATGATCTCTTAGAGATCTTAAAAAAAACTTTATTTGGGTAGACCATGGCTCTTAGAGATCTTGGGGTTTTATCCTGTTAGTGACTTTGATCTCTGAAGGTTTCTCTGGAATTTAATTCCAATATATTTCCCATGGGGATTTCTAGGATTTAATCCCACTATCAGAGAAATTCAATTCCGGTTTGTTCTACAGAGCTCAGCTCTGAGAAAATTTCTTTTGAAAATCCTTTTGGGAATTTTATTCCCTTTTCTTATTTTCTTTTTAGGGGGTTTCTTGCAGATTTGAATCTGTTGTAGAATACGTTCTTCGAGGCCATTGGGAGCCTTGAACTCCACTGTTCAATGAGATTTTTCATTAAATGAGAGTTCTTTTGGATTCTTACAATCAGTGCCTGCCTCATCATTGATGGGGTATTACCTTGATTTTGTGGTGCCCATTGACCCTTTTTCTTTGGACCGTGGTGACTTTAATATACCAGAATATAGTACAAATTTGGATGCACTGAAAATGCTAAAGCCTTTAATTGTAGTTGATTACATTGTGTTGATAACTAACCCTCTATTTTTTTAGGTACTATGGCTTCCGATTCCTTCTTCCCCTACGTTCGCTCGGATAGCGCTTTCGCCAATGCTCCTACATATCGGGAATTCTTTGCGCTAATTCGAGACAATGACCTAGAGCAGAAGTCTCTTCATTTGTGGGGGTCATGGTACAGTTACATTATCCAGGGTCTACGCAGTTTTACTTATGCGACGCCATTAGAACCGATCCCGTCGATTCATTATGCCGACCCTCCACAGGTCGCTTACGCGGTGGAGGTCAACTGGACTTCGTAAGGTTATCTCCAACCTTCCATAGCGTCGATACCAGTGCAGCCGCCGCTAGCTCTAGACATTCTGGGGCGTCGCATATACCAAGGAGAAGCGCGTCCTTGGGACCAGGTTTATTCAATAGAAGTGACCCCCCGTCATCCAGCCGGCTATCTACAGTGGGCCCGTTACATTCTGTCAGCCAAGAAGTCACTGTTGCTGAAGACCGGGCTATATTCAGCGATCTACGTGTCCCTCTTTTTGTCATGCCCCGCTTCCCAGGAGATGGAAACGGTGGCGTGGCAAGCCCGCAAAATATTTATTATGAGAATGCCGTTTCTCGAAATAAATACGCTAAGCTTCTATAAGAAATATAAACTAACAAGAATAAACAAAACAATGAAATCCAATTTTTATTTATTACATTCAAGATTCACGCAATTTACAAAATATCTGGATACAAGATACGATAATATGATAAGTCTTAACAAGGAATCATACATAAATAAGCTGAAATGAAATGAAAAGCTGAACGAAACTAGACGTTCGGTTGTGATGCGAACTGGTTGTACTCCTCTTCGACCGCTTCTATCTTCTTTGTCTCAATACCGCCTGACGAACATTCCAAGAAAGAAAAAAAGATGGGTGGAATGCCCGTCTGCGAACTAACGCTCGGTAAGTCCCAAAAGGATGGTGTGATGTATATAAATGAAATGCATGGTGTAAATATGATATATGGTATAGCATGGATATAAATCATGAACATGTAAACAAGTATAATAGCGTACATGGTAATGTGTATGTCAACTACAACAGCATGGAAATGTAGCATGAGCATAGAAAACAAGTATAGTATGGCCGTGGAGTATAGGTATAGTGAACATGAAGTGAATCTAAGTGTCCTAAAATGTCTCTAAAAGGGTAAAATTAACTAACGTGAGTTCAAGTGTGAATGTCAACCAATCTCAAGAGTATTCTCGAACCCAAGGCTATCGTCCAAGGAATCACGGGCCCAAAATAGCGGGACTTCAATTGTTATTGAAGTATTCCAAACCCAAAAGGATATCATCTAGGGGCTTGGAAACACGGGCCCTCATTCATGAATTCGTGATGTACCGTTTCAGCCCGGTACCACAGCAACGTTATTTGTACCGTTTCAGCCCGGTACCACAGCAACGTTATTTGTACTGTTTTATCCCGGTACCAAAGCAACATTATTTGTTATAATGGGACTCATAAGATTCCGTTGGATTCATACTCAAACCACCCCAACACCCTGTGTTTATTAGTCTATGTTTATGTTATGAGTCTTGATCGAATCTATGAATACAAAAGGTGATATATGATATCAAGTTTTCAAAATTGAATTCATGTAGTCATGTCAAGTGCAAGTCATACCAATTGTATTCATGGTTCGAGTCAAATTGGTTCAAGTGTACATAATAGGTTTAAGTATTCATGATTGAGTATTGTCAAGATCAAGTCAATTCTAACATATAATGATTTAATCACAAGTCATATAAATAAAAATAAATAAGCAATCACAGAACATGATATGAGATAAGTATACAAGTAACGTCCAAAACAATGTTGTAAATATGTAATATGTACGACTAGTTAATCAGGTCATTTGAAATCAGAATATAAAGGAAAACATATACTTAAGTGTTATGCACACGTGAGTTCCAGTCTCGCCTAAATACGACTACCGGTTTGAGAGATATACATGTTTTCGTATCGTCGCGCAAAACAGATCTGAATCTGTTCAGCACCGTCATATATTTTTAAAACGCAGTTTGAGTTAATTTTCATTATGTTTCAGGTTACGAAGATTATTCGAAAATTGTAGGCATTTCGATGTACTTATCCAAAACACCAAGATTCACATGATTTGAATTTCTGAAGCTCTACTTATGATCATTTTAATATCAGCGTTTAAAACCGAAATTCAGATTTCTGGACAGCAACTATATGTTATATTGCAAAGCCTATATCGGATTGTTTCATGCATTTCTAAGTAATCTAGTATACAGAAAATTATAGTTATATCAATTATGCATCTACACATCTAAATTTTGTCACGAACAGACATCGGGAGTTTGAGTTATGTCTAATTTAAAAACAGTATGCGAATCAGGACAGATTCTGTCCAGATTCGTCGCTTAATATTGTAACGCAGTTTTCAGTAAAAACTTAAGACTAAGAAAATCTAGATTATTAGATATATATGTTCAAAACATCTGAAAACACTTAATTTGGATTAACAATTATAGAGTTGTGGTCTCTCAAAGAAGACCCTTATTGAAGTTTTCTGCTTTTAAAAACAGTGAATAAAAAAGCTACGTAACACTTGAACCGTTATTCGGTTTGATATGAAATTTTTACCGTTGACCTAAAATTCTATCTATTATATAATATAATTTTTTTTAGAATATCTAGAAGTCAAGATTGATTTTCTAAAAATTATTTTGAAGGTAAAGGTATTTTTTAAAGGTCGTATTTGAGATTGACAAGGTCATGGTATTTATTTGAAACCTTGTTTTCTTTTAAAACTAAATATAAATAAAATAAAATAAAAATAGCGAGCAATAAATTATGAAAGACATACGGACAAGCATACGAATCGGTCATGATATATATACTAAAATCGATATAAAAGATTAATAAAAATTCTATAAAAAATTATTAAACAATTTTCTTTTGTTTTGAATAAACGATCGTGTTATGTGATAGTATGCAATATAAGATGATACGATTAACGTATTTTCATAACTACTCAAACATGAAACAAGATAATCACTACTAGTTAAAAATGTATCATATTCATGAAGGTAAATAAGTTTACAAAACAATTAAGTATTAGGTTATCTATTTATTTTATATGTGTTTTCTAAATAAGGAGTTTACAGACGAAGTGAGCAAATACGCACATCGGTGGAGACATGACAGTATGAGAATGATTCAATAAGGGAGGAGAAGAAACGAAGGGGACTTACATACACAAGCCGGTATTGTCACCGGGCTTGTCTATCCGCCGATAGCCTCGCGTTTCTAGCGAGGCTTTCTTGAGAATTTCTTCATGTTCTTCTTCGGGGAATCTAGATGAAGAGGGATATGTGAAATGATAGAAAGGTATGATGATGAAAAGAAAGAGGAGCGGGATATAAAAAAAAGTTTATGGCCACCATAATTCTAATAAATTATGGCTCATAACCATTCTAATTATTTTGGGAGTTAAAAGAAAGATAAATGAAAGGTCTCATTTGTAGGTTGTGTGAAGAATAAAAATTGATAAAAAAAATAATTGCAAGAATGGAGATTTGAACACGTGACTTATGGAATAACAATGCAAGGACTTAACCAATGCGCTACATGGTTGTTCATGCACATATTTAATTAGAATTAAATATATGATATTGCTTAAAAAGAAAGTGGGCTTTTAGACTCATAGTTTTATAATAGAAAATGAAAATGAGATTGAATTTGGGTTATGGGCTGGGTTAGGTATTTCGTTTAATTTGAAATAGGTTAAGATTTAGTTTAAAGAATTGAGTTTGGGAAAAATAGATAGAATAATAAAATAATATATTTAATAGAAAACAAAATTTACGGAAAAATACTATGAATAAATAAATACAATATTTTACTAAAGAAAGAAAACATGAAGGTATAGTAATACTAGGGTCGTTACAGTTTTATTACCACACTCCTCATGTGTGGTGGGTTAAATCCTTTTTGGAGCAATGGAATATCCCGACCCACATATTTCTCTTACCAGATCAGGAGGTCTCAATCTCGCTGGAGGAATTCACAGAGATATCTGGGTTACCTGTCAGAGGAGAGTATTATGAGGAGATACTTCCTCCTGACGAGTATGTATTGCTACCAAATCAGTGGTTATGGGTCTTACCCCAGAGAATGCCGTTCGACACAAATTTCCGAGCTTGATCAAAGTGTTGAACATATATGAAAGATTATTCTTGGAGTCTGGGGGGCACAGAGTTTGCTTCACGAACTTTGTTGCCCGCTTCCTTTGTCCGGAGGTTTTATTGAAGAAAGCTGCGAAGTTCGCCAAGCTCGATGATCCATTCGGATTTGGATTGGACAAACTACCAACCGCGGAGGAGGATTTAAAGCATTTCTTTATTCCAGATACCCTAATCTTCCCTTTCGCAGATGTCGCCTCTCCGGATATTGATGAAGAGACGTTCTTCATGGGGTTCATCGGCTTGTGGTTGAGCTGGTTTGTGCTTCCAATGCACCTCCGTCATATGAGACCGTCTGTCTTTTATCCATCTCACCATATTATGGTGAGGACACGCATGGCTATTGGGGTTGCAGGACTGGCTCACTTATATCATGGTCTGATTCTACCGGCTGACAGCACTCAGCCGGGCGTGAAGCCGGTAAATCTCCCCTTGCACTACTTCACCTCGTGGATCGAGATGCATGTGCTGGGTGCTTTTGGTGTGCATAAACGGCCCCGATTTTATAAAGGATACAATTTTCCTCGGGTCATGCACTTGGTCGATGCTTCTTCTCCAGACCCAACCCAGCGAGAGGCTCGGCGATTGCTTCTTCGCCCACGCATGGTTGAGGACAGCATGACCTTTGTATATAAAGTTTTGGCCATCAGTAAGGAGCCTTCCAAAGTGGTCCAGCCACTCCATGATGTCTTCAAGCATGGAGCTTCTGCATTGAGGGCCCGGGAGATCGTCCATTTGTACTATATCAGGTCGGATTTCCTGGTATTCAGACAGAACGCCTCGGTTTTGTTTATGAGATATAATCCATACCGTTTTGCCCACCAATCGGGTTACAACCAAGGCGTTCCCCTCGAGGCTCTCATCGTTGATCCAGTTACTATTAAGGAGGGTGTTTGCAACGCGACACACCATTTCATGCGTCTGAATACGGGGTCTTATTTCCTGATCAGTGAGCCGAGTCATATTTCAAGGGTCTCGAATGCTTATTTTGCCTGGTATCAGCATGCAACGAGTGCCGTCGTTAAGGAGGAAAGGCGAATGCTTCTGTACTATAAGGATTCTGTCCCAGCCAGCAATCCCGCTGAGACGACAGTCAGTTGTCCGTCCTTCCTGGAGATAGAGCAGTGCGGTTGTAGTTCCGCGAGCTTTTCCGGATAAGCCTCGACCGGACGCTCCTGCGACAGTGGTAGCTGTGGCGTCTCCGAAGTCGGGCATTGGTTCGGAGATTGGGACCCGCCGTCCGAAGAAGCCCGTTAAGTGAAAACTCTTATCATCGGGTGTTGGTGCCAGCTCGCAGAAGAAGAAGAAATCCTTATTCTCAGCTGACGTTGTATTCGGTCAGGAGCCTCATGCTCCTTATAGCGAAGGCTTGTTCGAATACGGCACCAACGATGGTCTGTTCGAAGCTCCCGTCGCTATTGATCTTCAAGCTGCCATCGAAGCTTCTGAAAGGCTGTCCTGTGAGCAAGCAGTGTTAGCTTCTCTTCTGGCGTCTGGTATATCTCGTTTAGATTCTTCTATATATACATTTTTTTTGAATTTATTACGCTTTATTAATGCTCTTCTCTTAACAGGAATCTCCACTGAAGAGGCTCTCTTGGCTTCCCTCAAGACATTTGAGGAGGAGGAGAGGCTACGTGCTTCCATGGGCCTCGGTATGATTCGTTTCGCGACACCTTTACATATTTAGTTTATTTTATTCACAACCTGACTCCCTTCTTCTTCCTGTTACAGTAACCGCCGCCACTCGTGTTGTTCCGAGTACAATGCCAATATCGGGTGGTGGTGCGGAGGAGCCTTCAGAACCACCGGCTATAGTTGAGGTCCTTCTAGGGCCACCACAGGAGGCGTTGCTGAAGCAGCCGATGATGGATGTTGCAGTAGATCTGCAGGCCGAGCCTAATTTGGACAAAGACGCTCCTCTGTCGGAGGTCCTGAGGAGATCTATTCGTATGCTAAAACTGAGAGAGAGCGCAAAAAGCATGCAGCAAGGGAGCGTCAGGCTAACCTGGACGCAGGAGCGGGTTCGAGTGCTGCTCGACCCTCTGACGTTCCCATGGAGGACGTTCCTTCTTCCCTGTCCACCGCTCATAGGCAGGTTGCACGTACGGCTCGGGAAGAGGCCAAACGGTTATTTCAAGATAGAACAACGCACGATCCCTTGTTGAAACCTAGTAACAACCTTTTTCTTGAATTATAACACTTTTTTTAAGAAAGCCAAGTTTAGGTGGTGATGTGGCGGGCGGAGTGCTGGCACTTGAAGAGCCTGAAGTGGCAGACTTTCCTTTGGAATCTAGGACTGTTCCGACTGCCGCTTCCTTTCCTTGTGGATCCCTGATATCGGCGGGTGATGCGAGAACTACGACGGCCCTTATTGATTCAGGGGACGAAGGTGTGGATGCAGAATCCACCTTCCCAGTGGAAACCGAGGAAGCCGTCATAACTGGTGATGCTCCATACACTGTCATGGTTTTTGCTCTGTCAGGTATTCCTCGAGCTATTACTTTTGAGTATTTAATCCCACTAGGCATCTCTATTAATATCTCCTTTATTCTGAATATAGGCGTGGTAAACCACGACGCTGTGCTAACTGAAGAATTACTGCCAGCCGTTGCCACGACTGTCAAGGTTCCACCCCTCTCTTTTGTGTCCCCCCTAGTTCTCTTTAATAACGGAAGGTAAAGATTTATCATTTCTTTATTTCAATATAGATATTATTTTCTTGTATTAACTTCTTTACCATATATTGTCGCAATCCTGCATAAGTGCTTTTTGACCGCTTACACCAGATGTTAAGCTCGCACTTCGCCTTCCAATCGGAATTCGCTCCCCCTTCAGGTGTTGGTTAGTTTATTCTTCACCTTTTATTTTATCTTTCCACGAGTAAACTTTCTATTGCTAAGCTTTTTTCGTATTGACCGTAGTATTACGGCTCGAGGGGAAGAACGAAGGAATAGCCGAGCCTCCTGTGCTTTCTAACTTGGCACTTTTGACCATTGGTATGGTAGATCTCGTTCATCATAATTTTTCTTTATTATTTTTTTAGGTTGAAATCCAACCCTTCTTTTTGTGTGCTTTATTCTACAGCAGCTGCACCGGCTTTGGATCCTTTTGAGTCTCGCATCTCTATGCCCGGAGGGCCATTTGCTAAGCACCAATTTTCCAGGGGTGCGGCGAATAGCAGGCGGATGCTAAGTGAGTTCATCGAAGATCTTAACGTTGAAGCTCTCACCTCTGCTGCGGACTTTGCTGACAAGGTTAACCCCATGTTGGCAACGTTTGTGAATTTCCACAGTGAGGACTTCGCCGGTATTTGGATTGACTATTGTAAGCGGATTGAGGCTTGTCTCCATGAGATTGAGCACAAGCGTTTTGCACCTGAAGCGTTAACTTCGAAGGCTCAACTGATCTCATGGATCGAACAAAGTGCCGCTTCCATTAAATACTTTGAGAAAAAGTTGGCCCTGAAGTGAAAGGAGCATGAGACAGCTTCTGGCGAATCCAGCCAATTGCGTGCCCAGGTCGAAGCAAATGCTGTGCAGCTGCAAGTTATCTTTGAAAGTCTTCAGCAATGCTTGTCTAAAGGAATGGTGCTGAGACGGAACCTCGATTTTACCGAGCGGGGCATGCGAGATTGCGAGGTTGCTAAGCAGGAAATTGCTTAGAAGCTTTCATCGTGCTTGTAAAAACGGGCTCAAGTTGAAGCGATGCTAGCTGCAATAGTGACACGCGAGGAGGCGCTGCGGGAAGAGAGTGAGCGGGTTGCCAGTTTATTGAATGCTCTTCCTTCTTAACAGCTAGAATTTTATTTCCCACTTTTCTTTACATAAATGTAAACTGTATCTTTTAAACATTTCGATTTATGAATAAAGAATTCATATTTTTTGCATGCTCTCCTCTGTGTCTGATGTCTTAATTTAGCGCCTATTAGTTTATTTACTCGTTTTGGAGTTTGTAGTTTATTCACTTATTTCGGAGTTTCTATTTTATGTACTCATTTCGGAGTTTCTATTTTATGTACTCATTTCGGAGTTTGTAGTTTATTCACTCGTCTCGGAGCTTCTATTTTATGTACTCATTTTGGAGTTTGTAGTTTACATCCCTTGAGTTTATAGGTAAACTTGTCTTAACGTTATATGCAGACAACCCCCATTCTTTACGACAAGGGTCCGTTAGGTCTGTGGTACTAGGGTTTTAGTTTGTGGTACCGTCGCGTTGGCTGATGTATTCCTCGATATGCAGTCTTTAAGCTGCTGTTCGAGTAGCCCCGTGATTGCCGTGTCTCTAATCCCTTCGGGGGCTGGACAAGACGTCTTCAAGTAATCTCCTTAGGTCATATTAGCGTCGGAAGAGCAAACGTTAGGAATTTTCCATGACGCTTTTTTACTTGAGCTTAGGCTCAATTTGGAGCCCCGATGAGTCATAACCACTCCGCTCTGGTGTGGGATGATCTCCGATAGTCTTTTAGGCTTTATATGAGTTGTCGTCGAGACCCGAAGCTGGGAATATGCCGTCACTTCATTTTTGTTTAACAATGCCGTGCCGTTTCTTTGCTGAAGTAGGGTAGACATCTGTAGGACCTCTATGTTGTATGTATTGCAGTCGAAGTCTGGAGCTAGGAATATGCCATTGCTCAAATTTCATTTGATAGTTGCGTCCGCATCCTGTTGAAATAAGGGGGAACGTCGGGATAGTCTCTTGGTTGTATATGAACCGTCAAGACTTGGAGCTAGGATTTTGCCGTGACTCCATTTCTATTTGACCCTTAGGTCTTTGTTGACGTCGTGCCTGCACCCTGCTGACATGAGAAGCATGTCGAGTCGATATTTAGGCTGTAGATGTTGCCATTAAGACCCGAAGCTAGGATTTTGTCGTCGCTCCACTTTTATTTGATTGCCATGTCTGCCCCTGCTGGAATGAGGAGGGAAGGGACACAAGGATAGTCTCTAGGAGCTAGGATTTTTCCGTCGCTTCTTTTTAATTTGGCTGCTTTGAGCCTTTGTTGACGTCGCATCTGCACCCTGCTGATATGAGAAGCACGTCAAGCTGGAGCTGGGATTTTTCCATTACTCCTTTTTTGTTTGACCCTTGGGTCTTTGATGATGCTGCGTCTGCACCCTGCTGGAATGAGAAGGAACGCTGAGTTGGAGCTAGGATTTTTCCATTACTCCTTTTTGATTTGTCTCCTTGGAACCTTTGTCGACATTGTCTGCATCTTGTTGGAATGAGAAGAACGTCGAGTCGATCTTTAGGCTGTAGATGTTGTCGTCAAGATCCGGCTCTCCCTTTGACGGAGCCTGGTGAGAAAATATGGTTCCCTTTTTATTTGTGCCCATGAATTGTATACAAGGGTTAGTGTGGACTTACCTACAGGGCTGAGGAAATTTCATTTTATATATTTTTTTATATTTTTCCACGATGCTCTATTTTTTCAGCTTTTTATATCGCGAAATTCGCGATTGCCCAATTATTTCGGCTATGTATTTATCGCGGTGCCCCATCATTTCGACTATATATATATATATATTTTATTTACTCGCTATTTTTTATAGCGAGTCAGGAACTTGAGATCTGATACTAATCTTGGCATCAGTATCGCTGCAACCGGAATATTTTCAGGAGCGAATCATTATTTGCCGTGAGAGGACTTGGAATTTGATACCTATTTAGGCATCAACATCGCTACCACTGAAATATTGCCAGGAGTGAATCATCATTTGCCGTTGTCGATTTGAACAAGGATGGCTTAGCGAACAGGGTTAGGATCCCCTTGACTAAGGTTTTTGACTTTGTGAGCCGTAAAGATCTCATAAAGGCGTTTCTCCCTACGAGTCGTGAGGATCCCGTAGGTGTATTTTCTCCTTAGGAATCGTGAGGATTCTTAAGTGATACTCTCTTATAAGTCGTAAGGATCTTCTAAGAGTGTTTTCTCCTCATAAGTCGAGAGACTTACAAGTGTCGTTCACCGTATAGGGACATTTCTCGCCATTGGTAGAACTTGGTAAGGAGGGAATATTTATTTGTGCCTGTGGATTGTATACAAGGGTAAATATAGACCGCCTGTAGGGCAACGTAGGGGATATGACGGCTTAAGAACAGGTTCGGATCCCTTTAGCTCAAGACTTTTGAATCCTATAAGCCGTGAGGGTCTCATAGGGGGAATTCTCCTTACGAGTCGTGAGGATCTCGTAAGTGTACTTTCTTTTTACGAGACTGAGCCCTTCCAGGTTTTCACAAGCTCACCGGTAGTCCTGCTAATTTTACTCATAGCGCCCTTTCGGATTTTCATCCGTTCTCATTTTGCTTGTGGACATACCGTTTTTTTTTTGCGAAACTCTCGGAAGTAACTTCATCGCAGGTGACCCATCTGTTTGCCGGTGGGATTTAGGGGTGGCTTCATCGCTGGAGTAGCTATGTAGCCGGTAGGACTTGAGTTGCAACCCTTACCATTGAGACACCGATTCCAATATAGATCTCAAGGGAGGATATCGCCGTATTTAGGGCGATGCGCCATGTTTGAGGCGACACACTAGTTTAGAGACGTTTTGGTCCATTATCACCATTTTTGAGGCAACGCGCTAGTTTAGGGACATTCCGGTCCATTGTTAGTTTAGGGACATCTCGGTCCGTTATCGCCATGTTTGAGGCGAATTTCTAGTTTAAAGACTTTTCGGTCTTTCATCGCCATGTTTGAGGCGACGGAGCTTCTCTGCATACTGCTCTCAGAGTTCTGACTCAGGAAGATAGTAAGCAAACACGAGCGTCGTCGTCTATCATTGAACTAAGTCGTGACTCGTCAAGCGTAGTATTTTTTGAGGAATCGGCCGTTTATTGGCCGGAAGGGTCTTTCGCTATGCATATCCTTGAGCAGGTAGGCTCCACCTTGGTAGAATTTGTCTATGATGTACGGGCCTTCATAGTTCTGCTCGAATTTCCCCCGTTTTGCACGATTGGGGATCATGGGTCTTTTGACGACTAGCACGAGCTCACCTTGGTGGAATGTTCTCGGCCTGGTCAGTTTTCCGTAGGACCTCATCATCCTTGCCTTATAAGCCTCCAGATTTTGCTGTGCTATAAGGCGAGTTTGGTCGAGCTCCTCAAGCCGAAGATGAGCGTTTTCTTCATCTGTCAGCTCGTATCGAACCGCTACTCATAGAGAAGGGAGTTCTATTTCCAGGGGAAGCACTGCTTCCATGCCGAATACCAACACATATGGTGTTGTATTCATGGCCGTTTAAAACGTTGTTCAGTACGCCCAGAGAGCTTCATGCAGTCTTTCGTGCCAGTCTCTTTTGTTTCTGGACACTGTTTTCTTTATAATCTTTGTCAAGGTCTTGTTGAAAGCTTCAGCTAGACCATTAGCACGGGGATTATAGACTGAAGAGTATCTCCAATTTATCTTATGATGTTGTGCGAAACGGCTGATTTTATGGCTTCTTTAAGCTGCCTATTATCCGAGATAATTCGTTGCAGAGTACCGAACCGATAGATGACATGTGTCCAGAAGAAATGGAGGATATTCTCCATCTTCACCTCCTTTAGTGGTTCTTCTTCTGCCTACTTAGAAAAGTAGTCGGTCGTTGCCAGTATGAACCGATGTCCCTTGGACTATGCCGGTTCAATGGGGCCAATTATATCGGTTCCCCACATTTCGAACGGCTAGCTGGCTACTGTTGGGTGTAGCGGATTTGGGTATTGGTGGATGAAGTCCCCATGGATTTGACACGAGTGACACTGTTTCTCATAATCGAGGCAGTCCTGAATCATTGTGGGCCAATAGTAACCCATTCATTTTATCTTCAGCTTCATCTTTGGTCCAGCTTGGTGAGAACCGCAGAGTCCGTCATGAGTCTCTTGGATGACTTTCTTCGCTTCTTCTGGTCCCAGGCATCTTAGCCACAGACAGTTGAATGATCTCTTATATAGAGTATCATTGACGAAGGCGAAGGACAGAGCTCGTTTCATGAGTTGATGTCTAGACGATGCATTTTTGGGCGTTCGTTGGGATTTGAAATAGTTTATGAAGAATTCCCTCCAATCCTTGACATTTTCTTCGTCCTCTATTTAAAGGGCTACTTATTCGGTTGTTTCTTTTCTTTCGGATGGCTCTATTAAGTCTTCCGAAGATATATATGTTGGCGCGAGAACCCTGCAGCTTTGCACAATGATCTTTACGTCATCGAGGTCTTCATCGGCCAGTTCCTTAACCAATTTGGCCAATGCATCCACCTTGCTGTTTTCTGCACGCAGTATACTCTCTAGGATATAGGAGGGGATTTGTGCCAGCAGTTGCTGCACTCTTTCGTCATACTTGATCAGCTCTGGCTTGCACGTCTGATAGTCACCATTTACTTGGCTAATGATCAGCTGGGAGTCTCCATATATGAGGAGGCCTTTAATTTCCATGTTGACAGCGATCTCGAGACCTGCTATCAAAGCTTCATATTCTATTAGTCCTTGGCTCCGTTAAGGAGAGGGCGTAACGCAATATCCCTCATTGCAGAGTCACGAAGATAAGGCCCATCCCGGCTTTGATTATGGGGGTGTTTTTCTTTCGCTTCTTCATGGAAGATGCTCCATCGAAGTAGAGTTCCCATTGGGAATCATTTTCTTCTTTCTCTCCTTCGATTGTGTCGAACGCATGTTCATCCGGTAACTCGCAATTTAAGGGGGAGTCGGCTGGTATCGGATGCTCCGCGAGAAAGTCGGCAATGGCCCAGCCTTTCACTCCTTTGAGGGTTCGATACGTTATCGAGAACTCCATCAGGAGGAGGGCCCATTTGGCAAGCCTTCATATTAGTATGGCCCTTGACATCAGATATTTGATAGGATCCACCTTTGATATGAGATGAACCTCATGTGCCAAGGCGTAATGTTTGAGCTTCGTTATCGTGAAGATCAGTACCAGGCAATGCTTTTCGATGGGGGAGTAGTTGTTTTCTGCCCTCAGGAGAACTCGACTCAAATAGTACAGAGCTCTCTCCTTTCCTTAATCGTTCTCTTGTGCCTATAGCGCGCCTAGAGAACCCTCAAGGGCTGTTATATATAGGATAAGGGGTTTTCCCCTTAACCGGAGCGGTCAATACCGGCGAATTTTGCAGGTATTGCTTGATTTCGTCTAGTGCATTTTTGCACTTTTGATCCCAAATGAACGAGGTCCCCTTCTTCATTAAATGACTGTAGGGACGGCATTTTCCAGAACCGCCGGATATATGCAAGCTTTCATTGAAGAGACCACAATTGTTTGAGAGTTTTTGGCGTGGGCATTTCCATAATCATCTTGATCTTTGAGGGATCAATTTCGATGCCCCGGTGCCGTATGATGAATCCTAGGAATTTTCCTGAGGAGACTTCAAACGCGCATTTTAGAGGATTCATCTTCAGATTATACATCTGAAGACGTCGGAACATTATTTTTAGATATTCCAAATACTCCTCGTGAGATCTGCTTTTAACCAAAAGGTCGTCGATGTAGCATTTGACGATCTGATAGATGAGGTCATCGAAGATCTTTGTCATGGCCTTTTGGTAGGTAGCGCCAGCGTTCTTCAGACCGAAGGGCATCACCTTATAGCAGAATACGCCCAGCGGAGTCCGGAAGACGGTATGCTTTTGATCTTCTGGATGCATTTTTATTTGATTGTATCCTGAAGATCCATCCATGAAGGAGAAGACCTCATGGGTAGACGTGTTATCGATCATTAGCTCGGTAACAGGTACTGGAAAATCATCCTTCGGGCAAGCTTTGTTGAGGTCCCGAAAGTTCACGTAGATGCGTACCGTCCCATTTTTCTTCATCACCGGAACGATGTTAGCGATCTAGTCGGGATATTGAACTTCTTGGATAAAGTCGGAGTCGATTAGTTTCTTGACTTCAGCGTTGATACTTATCTCGAGTTCGAGTCACATCCTTCTCGGCGCCTGTTTGACTGGCTTTATGTTCGGCGATATGTCCAATTTATGTACCGCCACCTTTGGATCTAGACCCGGTATCTCGAAATAGTTCCATACGAAGCAGTCTTTATATTGCATGAGCATGTCTTTTAACGTGGCTACATGTTTTTCAGATAGTAGCATACTGACGAATGTTGGCCTCAGATCATTTTCCGTCTCTAAGTCAATTTTTCTTAGGTTGTCCGCCGTGGTGTGTATCCCATCTTCCAGCTCTTTTGGTGCTGGTGGAAACTCGGAGATCACCTCATCCTCGTCTTCATTTCCGAAGCACATGCGGAGGTCATCCATAGTCTCGTGCGCTCCCTCTTTTTAGAGCGTTATTATATGGCAGGTACGAGTTCACTTCCATTCTTGATGTTGAGCTGGTCCTATCCTCACGGTATATGTCACTTTGGCTCATGCTTTTGCGGTGGGTTTACTCTCTAGCTGTTGGACAAAGCGAACCTGCCTTGCTGATACCGGTCTTTTACCCAGTCTTTGAAGGTGAAGCAGTCTTCGAGGGGATGACCTATTGCTCGGTGGTAGGAGCAATAATCCGGGTGATAGACCTTGTTTATTTGTTTGGGATGCCGAAACTCCGGAAGTGTAATCATTTGGTGCTTCGTGACAAGGTTGAATATTTTCCTCGTCTTGTTTTGGGGGAAAGAGTATTCCCGACCCATCTTCTTTATAAAGGATGGGTTCAATCGACCTTTTCTCGATTACACAGCTTCTTGGATCCGCTTTATTGTTTTCAAATGTTGCTTGCGTTCTTCGCCCTGTATCTGCCTCTATTTCGGGATTTCCCCCTTTCGCGAAGACATACAGCAGGCCAGGGATGAAGAGCATTATAGTCTTCCTTCTCCGCCGATTGCTGATTGAGGCGCTGTGTCCTGGCCTTTTCATAAATGGCCATTTCGCGGCTGTGATCGTCTCGGCTCTTTCGACAAGATTCTTTTATTAGCTTGTCTATTTGTTCTTCGAGCGACGGGCTTAACGTTCTTAGAGCAGGATTTCTCTCTATTCCAACATCACGGCCATTCGGAAGAGCGTTTTCCCCTTCGCTAGAGCTGTTTATAACACGACAGCTGTGGAACTTCTCCCATTTCTTGGACCGAACGTATCCGAGCCCCGTTGTCTCCATCTTCCCATTGGGCATCTTTCGCTGAGTCCCGGGAATATCCCAAATCTTTTTGTAAAATTGAGCTTGCCGAACAGTTTGTTCGAGGGATACACCTTGGCATCTCAACAGCCTTTTCAATCCCTCCACGTAGTATCTTGGTAGATGGAGCGGTTGAAGCCTTTCCAGTGCAAAATCGGCACCATGCCAGACTTTTTTTCTACTCTGGTCTCCGTAGATTGGTAGAATAGGATCGCCTTTTCACCCCTTCACCTGGGAGGGATGTAGAAAGTCTGTAGTTCTTGTACGCTGTATGTATCGAGCGCATCAATTTCCTTATAATGCCGAGGCGGAGCCTTTGTGATTTGCAGACTCTGATCTGCTGCGGCGAGGGTTTGCACTGACAGGCGGATGGAGAACACTGCGTTGGCCTCGTCCTCAGAGTCGCTGCCAAAGACTAGAATAGGAGTAAATGGTCCAGGCCTATTGTTTTCTTTCTGGAGTTGCCCCGAGTAGACTATTTCTTCATCTTCCTCGGAATCGCTCCCAAAGATCGGGATCGTGGCGACGGGCTTCTGTTTATCCTCCGGCATATGACACCTTTCCATATCCTCAAAGTCTGGTAAGAAGTACTTTGCGTCTTCATATTTTTGGACCTCGTTTACGGAGAATGGATTTAGCTCCTTTTTGACGAAGTATTCCAGGCCGTTTTTGAAATACTTCATACACTGATGTTGTGTAGAAGGTATGACGTTGTATTCATGTAACCAAGTCCTGTCGAGCAGAGCGTTATAGCATGTCTTGGCGTCAATGACATGAAATTTGATGTCAGTGATGAGAAGCCCGAAGCGTAACGTCAATATTACGGACCCAAGTGTCCGGGACGACTGTGAGTCGAACTCGGAGATGGTAATTTTGTCTCAAGCCAGGTGCTGAACGTTCATGCAAATTTCCTTCAGCACCCTCACATTAAGAAGGTTGACGGAGGATCCGTTTTCGATAAGGATTTTCCCTAACTTGATATCGTGGCAGTACCCATTGACGTATAACGGGCGATTATGTTCACACGTACCGAGGAGGAGATCTTCATTGGTGAATGTAATGTCAGCCGCGTGGGCCTCTGCCGGCTCATCCTTCATCTTCTCTTCTGCGAGGAAATCTTGGAACTGATCAGGCTCTTGTAATGCCTTGATCAGATAATCTCATGCCTTTTTAGACAGGAGGAGAGCATCCAATATGCTCAGTTGTGAGGGTATTTTCCTCAGATGTGTTAGGACATTGTAAT
This sequence comes from Agapanthus africanus, assembly GCA_030015575.1. Lineage (NCBI taxonomy): Eukaryota > Viridiplantae > Streptophyta > Magnoliopsida > Asparagales > Amaryllidaceae > Agapanthus > Agapanthus africanus. The sequence continues at coordinate 191,938,128 of CM057339.1, read as the reverse complement.
TCACCTTGTTTTTCTTAGGCGGGTCCCTGGCTGCGAGCTTTTTGACAACTCCATCGTCGAGGGCAATTTCCTCAGGAATTTTTTCTTTCCCTTTGTCTCTTTTGTTCGAACCTTTGTTTTTAGGTCCGTGGTTCTTCTCAGGCAGCGTGAGGTTATGCAGCTGAATGTTCTCATAGTTCTTCTCCTCCTCTCTTTTTTCGGAGGTGGAGTCTTTAAAGAAAGGGCTGAGGGGTATTTCGTCCTCAGAATCGCTCCTGAAGGTAAGACCTTGCGGTTTTTCCCCATCCGGACTGGTATCAACTATATGAAAGTTGCCTGTCAGTTTTTCACGTGCATCTGTCGCATTTTTTTGTCGTCGACGAGCTTCACGTTTCATCCTCTTGAAGTGTTTTCGATAGGCAACGTATCCTTGCTACCACTTCTTGAAGGCACCGCATTCCTCAAGGGAGTGGGTAACCCTCCGATGATATAGGCAGTAGTTTGGATGTAAATCCTCTCCGTCGAGGCATATGACCCCGGGAGTGTTTCCTATGAGAGGTGGCGGTTTCATTCCCATTGACAGGGATTTGGCAAACCGCTTCTCTGCCTTGATCCTGCTCTTATTTGTCGCAGGTATGCTTTGGTTTGGTTGGAGTACTTTACGACTCCTCTTTGATACGGCTTCTTCATCTTGACGCTGACGCTTAGCCTTTTCGTATATGGCTGTTCCGCGTTCTTGGCCAGCTTTGCTTTTTTGAAAGGCTTCGTTTAACAGCCTATCGATCGGGTCTTCTGACAGTTCCGGGGATTTTAGCGCCGATCCTGCCCCCAGTTCCTCCACGTTGTTTTCTGACGCCGAGGGAGCTTCTTCGTCATATAACGAAGTATGGGAGACCATGTGGCAACTCGCTACACGGTCTTTGGTGCCTTCTGATGAGTCATTTTCCTCATCGTTGTCACTATCTTCGTCTTCAAGAATATGCTTGAGGAACTCTTCGAGCGTGACCGGTGTCTGTGCCTTCTGGTTGTTCTTCTCCAGCGCGTCATTATACTTTTGTAGGTCTGTGCGCTTGTTGTCATACTCGGCAGGCTGCACAGGCTTCTTGGTCTTCTTCTTTTTCTTCGAAAACTTTGAAGGCTTGACTTGGGGGTTTTGCCCTTTGTCAACAACTTTCGGTATGGGACGCGGTTTCAGCATCCTGATTGATCTGAATTTGGAAAGAGTGTTGTTGTAAAGTAACAGCAATCAATAATGGTGTCGCTCGTAGCTAGCCGAGATTAGTATGGGTCGTCCTCAGGGAAACGTCGAGCCTTTATCTTGCTTTAGACGAGTTGATTGAAATATGGATGGTTTGTTCTAGATCTACGATATACGGATGTAGATTTTATGAAGAAGAGACTTGTATGGTTCATATGACTTAGTAGTAATGGATGACTAATAAAAATGACTCCTTTTATCTTTTAATAGTTTAAAACTAGATCGATAGTAATGAATGTGGATTATGGTTCTTTTGGAAGAAACTAGGGTTTCCCCACTCCTAACCCTTGTCCCTGCATTGATCTCTATTCATGTCTAGCCCCTAACAAAACAAGTGTTAATCTAATCTCAAATCATGGTCGAGACTATCAATAAATTAGTAGCGCGCCCGATAAGGATATTAACATTTATTTTGCTAAAGTTTATAATCTTTAAAATGTATAAAACGAGTAAATGATTTTATCATCCATTGATCTATCCTAGCCTACGAACCGTAGCAAGCGTAGAATTACTCACGCATGGTTGGAGAAGAAGAAGAAAAGATAGAGAATGAGATCATAATGTAAATGCAGAAAGTAATGCAGAAAGTAAAATGCAAAGATCTACCTTTATTAATCAACTTTAACATGTACAAATCCTTTGAAATTAGAATACAAAGAACTCTCGTGTTACTCTCGATCTTTATCTTGTAGGAAGTAGATGTTCAGTCGATTGATCACGTCAATTTATCACGTCGATTCATGGACCTGTCTTGGATCTCTTGATCTTGTCAGTGACTTTTAGTGATGTAAAAGGCGATCATTTCCAAGTATAGCTCTCGGTCCTTTAAATAGCCCTAGAAGCAGAAACCCTAGATCCCATGTATTGTTATTTGATGATACGATCACACCCACAAAATCTCAGATCTTATAGCCATCAGAGGGCCGCGGATTCGCCGCATATATAGAGATTTGGCCGCGGTTGGGCGGAAGTATGGTGGGATTAGGTCTTCAAAATTCTGGTGCTGCTTCATGTTGACATGTGGAGATTGTTGTGATGCCTGGATTCTTTATATCTTCCTCTGAGTCTTTGCGTTTATGATTTTATTCAACTTTATCGGCAGATTTTATTCCCGACATCTCGAATATCTCGATCTCCAGACCTGAGCTCATATCTGTACAATATCTCAATTCATAGTATTGGTAATATTTGTTATTTATTTTGAGATATTATCCTAACCATTAGTATGGTATGATATTTTAAGAATATTGATTAGGATTATTTGATATGCATATGCATATTTAAATTATCAAAATATCATATAAATATTATATGCATATATTTTCCTTCATAATGTTAATTATAATATATAAACTTATGATAAAGAGTATTTTGCAGATAAACCCACATATGTTCCATAATTACAATAAACACCTTTAAGTACTTAACAAAAGTAAGGAAAATATTCCATCAAATGTGAAATATTTTCGACTGAACACATCCCTTCGATGATTTCAGGTTCAAGTGGGCTTTCCCACCTGACTGCTGAACATGCTTCTAGATCCTTCAGCATTCTTTTGGTTTTAGCTGAAAGAATGACTTCCCATGGAATTTCTTCCACGAGTGAGCATGATACCCCCGGTGCATCCACCTTTTTAGGAATGTGCATCTGTGGTGGGTTCACCCTCCAGTTTTCAGACAGCCTGAACTTCCCCTGTTGATACTGGTCCTCGACCCAGTTCTTGAAGACATAGCAATCCTCAATCGGATGGCTCACCATTCTGTGATAGGAGCAGTAGTTGGGGTTGTTGACGTCGCCGGGTTGCGGTGGACGCCGTGTATCACGCCCCACTTCCCAGTGTACGGAGAAGTAGATGTGACGGGCCGCGACGTATTTACTCAGAAGTAAACACGTTAAGAGTAAATAAGCAATATAAATAAAAGCATAAGAATGACAAGAAATGTAATAATAACAGCAACTTTTATTAACATTCTTTCTTTACATACAACTGGAAAGAAAAGTACAATGATAGAAAGTGATGCTTAAACAGTGGCATATGAACTGAAAAGAAAATAAGTACAAGTAAAATCCTAGAAGTCTGGCTCCTCTGTGAACTGCTCCAAATCGTCTTGACTGGGCTCGGTCTCCTGAGAGTCGGGTCCTCCTGACGAACATTCCAAGGAAAGAAGAGACAGAAATGCCGTCAGCGAACTAGCGCTCTGTAAGTCCCAAAAGATAGAATGGAATAGACAAGTAAAGAGAATAGAACTGGTAAGTTAAATAGGTATATGTTTGCTATACTAACGTAGTTTTTTGTAGCTTAGTACATAATATATCAGTGTATACGAGAGGAGTCCAACTTTCTCCATGGACTATGGTAATTGGAAGTACAAGGCCCCGTCAAGACCTACGGGACAACGGCACGGATGTTCATGTAGGTGTCTTTTAGTGACCATCTCTTTCCACTTCTAATACATTCCGTACCAGTCTACCCCGTTAAACCCCGTAATGTATATTGTACTTATTTGTAGTTATCAGACTTACCGAGACCATGGTATAAGTTTTTTATGTAAACGGTTTCAGGATGTATAAAGTAATCATGTAATGAAGTCAAGTCATAGCCATGGTTCGGTCAAGTCAAGTCATGTTGCGTGATTGATATTGTTCTGGTATTCAAGTTCATATTTGGTATATTGGATTCATGTTGAATTGGATTCATGTGTATTGGATTCAGATTGATTTGGACTCAGACTTGAGTCAGACACTTAGAACAGAATTTGAATCCTGAATTATGTTTTGGAGTTATCGGTAACTGCTGCACATGGACGGCAGGATTTGCGTCCTTTTCCAAGACAATTACCACTGATAACCCATTAAGTTTTTTATACCTTAAATAGGCAAGCACCCACTTTCTCCAGCTCCCTGAGGCTCAAGAGAATTGATCCCGCTTAAATCTATATTTACTAGGGTCCTTAATGTAATTTTATATATCTCGAGGGGGTTTTATGAAAAATATTTTATATACTTTCAAAATAAACCTCGAGTAATTATTTATGTTCTTTAGGGTTTCCATGGATGTAAATTTTAAAGAACGAGGTATATTAGTGAATAGTAACTTAGCTTGAATAGTTCATTGTATTTTAGTATAACTTGTCTTGTATTGATATTTGATGGTATTTAATGAAACTTGCCATTCTTTTATTTTCTAAAAAACATGGAAATTTATTATATATTAAAAATATATGGTTTGATAATATTTATATAATTATTTAAAAATTAATTTTATTTATTAAGTAGAAAATCTTGTTTTTCTTAAAAATCGTATTAAAATTCTTTCGAGATCGTATGCTCCGCGAGGAGGTCTGCATCTCGCTCTACTAGCCTCGAAAATGTACGATAATCCGCACCATCCAATAGCGGGTTCCCCAAAATGGGTTGTAGAGTCATAATCGCAAAGAGTTTAATAATAACATTTAAAAGAAAACGGGATTTTATAGTTCAAGGTATTTTGATGAAAAGTCGTATTTTGCCACAAAAGTTATGTCTCAAGAGAATCGTGCTATATCAAGATGTGTGTATGTGAGAGGTAGGTCATTACCTCATGAAGTTTTCTAAAGGTATGCTAAGCAAACAATTAAAAGATGTCGTATAGAAAGTACATTGCATTTAAAAGTAAAAGTTGATTTAAAGTTATCTAGCATGTTGTATTTGAGTGAAAATGAATTCTAAACATTAGTTTCAAGGTTTTAATTATAGGGTAAGAGTTTGAATGTAAGTTATGAAAGAATTAATGAAATTTTCTAGGTTTTAGAGAGAAATGTCGGTGGTAACTCCACTTACCGACATGTTTTGAAAAGCGAACTTCTTTAAGATGAAAGAGTAGAATAAGAAGTGAGACTTACAAGCAAAAAGGAAAGACGAGAGGTAGAGGATTAGGGTGGTAGCCTTCGTGACGTCGAGGGGTCGCCGGAACTTGTGTAGATCCTCGCCGGATTTTGACCTTGGGCTAACTCCACTTGTACTCTTCTTGGACTTGGAAAATTTTGATAATTTTGGCTATAGATTTCAGAATGAAGAGGGGCTAGAGTATGGAGTTATATTTATAGTATGAAATTAGGGTTATGGAATTGAAGAAAGAATTAAAATGCATTTAAAAATTGGATTAATGGATGAAATTGAAGTCTCTGTTAATTTGCAGAGAAAACAAACAGTATGGTGGTAATAGGGTAGGCCAAATGGTTTTGTGTGCAAAACACGAGCCTCATTCCCTACGGACCACCCGTCGTCGCCGGACCTTTTCCCGATCTCGCCGGTCTAATGTGAGGGGTTTGCCATTGAATTCTTGCCACCTGTCCTACTTAGTATACACAACATTTTACACATGTTTATTTTTTCTGTCTTTTCATTTTTACGTGTATTGCACGTGTAAACTTTTGGGCTTCCAAAAAGTTTAAAAGAAAAATTCAGAAAAATAATATGTGGCTGATGGGACTCGAACAGGGGCTATGTCACAGTAGTGTAGGGGCTTTACCAGTGAGCTACAAGTTATTTTTTACTGTTCTTAAACAAGTATAACTTTTAAATTGTGCTCAATCTTGCAAACTCCTTTCTGTACTTTAAGAAGAAAAATTTTGTATTGAAAATTCATGGCCGTTACACCGTGGGTCTGGCAATGTGATGAGTTTGTTGCGCACTGCCAATTCAAACAGTCTCTTCATCTTGTCGTGGGTAAATGAGTAAGCGTGTCCTAATCTTTCCTCTAAGGATGGGCACGGACGCGCGTTATTTTGGCGAGCGGACGGTTTTAGGCCACTAGGTTGTTGTTGCATGTTGGCAACGAAGGTCGCTTTCCCTTTACCCTTGGTATTTTGAGGGTCCTTACTTGAGGAGGAAGGCCCGTGGCCCATCTGGTCCATTTGGGCCGGTTTATCTATCGAGCCTGGAAGGTTGTTGGTTTGAAGAATGTCATGAACTGGGACACAGTCGTTTGAGGATGTTCCCCTCCGAAAGAAGCGGCGAACGTCTAGCCTGAATCTGGGGACAGATGCTAATTGGTGCTATCCGTCCACCTCTCCGAAGATGCCAAGTTGATTTATGGCACCATGTATCGAAGGTTAAAACGGATGCGGCCGATGTAGCAGATTTCGTCAGATTCCCCCTCGTTTGAGGGGTTTTTGATTGTGGGGACACTCTTCCCTGCAGGCGTAAGCCCCTGCAGTTAATTACGCTACCACATCGCGGTAACAACTTTCTCCTTCTCCATGTGGTCACTTCGTGTCGTGGGTGTTTGTTTTGTGTTTGGTTGCCCGTGGATTGTATATGGAGATTAAGTTATGTTGTCGCCCGTAAGGCGTAGACTAGTCCAAATCCGTATCTTTCTTAGATTTGGGTTTAGGGGGGTTGTGTTTAAGGATACGTTAGCCTTATTTGAGGCTAAGATCAACTTAAACGTTTGTTAAGGACACATTAGTCTAATTTTAGACTAAGATCAACTTAACGGGATCGTTTAGATCCGACAAGAGAGCAATTGGGCTCCGTTGTTTAGTTTAATGTCATTGCGGTCGAGAATCAGTTTAAGGACATTACGGTCCATTATTAGTTTTAAGACATCGCGGTCGAGGTTAAGGACATCATAGTCCGTGAGTTTAAGGACTTCACAGTCCGGTGTTAGTTTTAAGACATCACGGTCGAGGTTAAGGACATTATAGTCCGTGGATTTAAGGACTCCACGGTCCGACGTTAGTTTTAAGACATCACGGTCGAGATTAAGGACATCATAGTCCATGAGTTTAAGGACCTCACAGTCCGATGTTAGTTTTAAGACATCACGGTCGAGGTTAAGGACATCATAGTCCATGAGTTTAAGGACCCCACAGTCTGTAGAATGTATGGTTGTCGGGACCCGTCACCTCTCTGACGACGTTGAAGGATTACAACGACAGATATCAGAGGAGTGAAGAGATGTACCCTCGAACCGGGTGTAAATTTATTGGAAGAGCAGATGAGCTCAGTTCAATTTAAATTGAGGACTTATAACCAGAATTGGGCTAAGTCTAGTTAAAAATGTTTAACATTTTATTTTTTGTTCTGCCTGTTAGGCCTTTATTTGGGCTCTGCCCTCTTAAGAATGCCAAGCATTGGGCTCTGACATTTTGTCTGGAATTAAATGCTTAGCATTTATCAGGAACAAAGTGGTGTTCTGATAGTGCGCCACGTGGCGCATCAGGCGCTTTGCACCAATTAAAGAGCGCATTGCGCTAGCGCACATGAGGGTGACATGTGTCGTTTAGCGCTAAGCGCTAGTTTGTTAGCGCGTTGCGCTTTTAATTTATGAGCACGCTGCGCTGGTTTGTGGGTGCGCCAGTAGGTGACACGTGGCGCGCTTGACGCTGAGCGCCAACCCAAGGGAGCAGTGAGCTTTTTTCAGGAGCGCAAAGCGTAAGCTGTGTCTGTGGTTGACACGTGGCATGTTTTGGCGCTGAGCGCCGGTCCAAGGAGCGCAAAGGCGCAGTTCATGAGTGCAAAGCACTTTTCAGTACCGCAAAGCCCATCAGATCAAATTTAAGATCAATGAACAAGTTTATGTTCTTCAAAGGAGGCCTTGCCTCGAGATCCAAGAACCAGAGTTCTTGTTTTCATAAAAGGCTCTGCCTTTGTAGATCAAAAGATCTGTGAATGAAGTAAAATACTTTTTTTTAATATATTTTTATGATTAGACCTTTTAATCATTTATGTTTTATCAAAGACCTTGGTCTTTTTTATAGATCTAAGATCTTTTTAGAAGATGTTTCATCTTTTTACGAGATGATTTCACCTCTGCTGTTCAAGAATTAATTTTTTTACCTTTAAAGATGAAGAAAATGATCTTCTTTCTTCAAAGGCTTGTCTTTCTTTCTCCTTGAGTTTTTTCTCAAAGTTTTTAGAGGGTTTTTTCTATCTTCTTCTGTATTTTCTCTATCTTTCTTCTTCCTTTTTTTTAGAAAGAAGGATCATTGGTCATTGGGACCTACCACCTCTCCGATGACACTGAGAGATTACAGTGCCATATATCGAAGGTGTGGAGGGATGTACCCATTGAACCATGTCTCACTCATCGGGGGGGGGGGGGGGGAGAAGAGGCTGGAGCTTAAGCTTCTCGCTGCTGAAAAAGGCTTCTTCGCGTTCGTGCACGTGCGTCGCGCGTGTTGGGCGCTCATATTTGCACGTAGCGCACATGGAGCTTGCGCATATGCGCATTATGGGGGGAGCAAGCTCCTATGGAGAACGAGTCTCCTTTTAATATTATTGAATATTCTCATGTGGTGCGCACTTGCGTTGCACGTGGTGCGAGCGTGGCGGGCACACGTGCGTTGCACGTGGCGCACATGCACATTATGGGGAGAAGCAAGCTTCTATATATGGAGAACTAAGCTCCTTTTAATATTATTAAATATTCTCATGTGGTGCTCACGTGCGTTGCACGTGGTGCACGCATGGCGGGCACACGTGCGTTGCACGTAGCGCACATGGCGCTTGCGCATATGCGCATTATGGGGAGAAGCAGGCTTCTATATATGGAGAACTTAGCTCCTATGGAGAACTAAGCTTCTTTTAATATTATTAAATGTTCTCATGTGGTGCGCACGTGCGTTGCGCGCATGGCGGGCACACGTGCATTGCACGTAGCGCACATGGCGCTTGCGCATATGCGCATTATGGGGAGGAGCATGCTCCTATCTTGGAGAACTAAGCTCCTATGGAGAACTAAGCTCCTTTGAGTATTGAATCCTTTGAGGATTGAACTCTACTTTTTCTAAGAGGTATCCCCTCTTATTTATATGGGAGTGGTAGAGAAGCCATCTCTCTTTTTCCCGATGTGGGACTAAAAATGCATTCCCCATGTAGTTAGCATTACTTTAGATTACATATGCATAGCACATTTGCTCATAACTTTTGATGCCGGATGAATTATGAGACCCATAATATATCAAATCGAAGGATTTTTCGGGACACTTTCGATACCATCAAAATTTAGCTGTTTCTTATTCCGGAGTTTGTCAAAATAAAGATCGGAAAATACTGGTTCGCATCTTCTTCCTTAGATCACATGTGCATAGACATTTGCTCATAACTTTTGATCCCGGATGAATTATGAGGCCCATAATATTTCAAATCGATGGTTTTTTCGAGATGCTTTCAATACCTTCAGAATTTAGCTATTTCTCATTCGAGAGTTTGTCAAAATACAACCCGGAAAATACAAGTTCACATTTTCTTAAGCGTATCGCTGCCATTTGATGCCTTGGGCTCTTTTGTGCAGAAATTTTTGGCGGGAACAAATGCCCCCCACTACTTTTCCCACCTAAGTATATACGTGTGTGAAGTAGTGCAGAGTAATTCATAGTGTATGACCAGTTTCGGGTTGGTATATAATTTTCAGAATCTTAATCTGAGAAGATAACGAGCGGACACAAGCGTCGTCATTTATCATTGACTCAAATCTCGACTCTTAAGGGGTATAGTCCCAAACCCTCAGCTCCATGAGCCGTACCCTTCTATTCTTTTACGTTTTACTCTGGCGTGAAGTAGTTTATATGCTCATGAGTAAGTTCTCCATTTCAGTGGCATGTAGCTTTGGCAAGTGTGGCCCATAGATGGTAGATAACAGTTAATCTTGAACTCTTTATAAGATAGTGATGGCTTAGGAGACAGGGGTAGGATCTGTCACCTAAGACTTTTCAACTTTATGAGCCGTGAGGGTCTCATAAAGACTTTTCTCCCTACGAGTCGAGAGGATCTCGTAGGTGTAATTTCTCCTTAAGAATCGTGAGGATTCCTAGGTGTGTTTTCTCTTGAAAGTCGTAAGGATCTCACAAGAGAATTTACTCCCTTACGAGTCGTGAGGATCCGTAAGTGATGGGTGAAGTTGTCCTTATCCGCATTTCACGGAGTCAGGGGTTGCTCTGGATGCTTCCCAAGGGTTCACTGCCGTGTTCTGCGCGGACCAGGCTCCGCTCTGGACGTTTTCCAGGATACCGTAGTTTAAAGACATCGCGGTCGAGGATAAGGACATCATAGTCCGTGGATTTAAGGACTCCACTGTCCGTTGTTAGTTTTAAGACATCACAGTCGAGGTTAAGGACATCATAGTCCATGGATTTAAGGACTCCACAGTCCGTTGTTAGTTTTAAGACATTACGGTCGAGGTTAAGGACATCATAGTCCATGAGTTTAAGGACCTTACAGTCCCATTTTAGTTTTAAGACATCACGGTCGAGGTTAAGGACATCATAGTCCGTGGATTTAAGGACTCCACAGTCCGTTGTTAGTTTTAAGACATCACGGTCGAGGTTAAGGACATCATAGTCCATGGGTTTAAGGATCCCACAGTCCGATGTTAGTTTTAAGACATCACGGTCGAGGTTAAGGACATCATAGTCCATGAGTTTAAGGACCTCACAGTCCAATTTTAGTTTTAAGACGTCACGGTCGAGGTTAAGCACATCATAGTCCGTGGATTTAAGGACTCCACAATCCGTTGTTAGTTTTAAGACATTACGATCGAGGTTAAGGACGTCATGGTCCATGGGTTTAAGGACCCCACAGTCCGTGAAATGTGTGGTTGTCGGGACCCGTCACCTCTTTGAAGACGTTGAGGAATTACAACGACAAATATCAAAGGAGTGAAGAGATGTACCCTTGAACCAAGGTAAAATTAGTTTAAGGACTTTCACGCCCCGCTTCCCAGAGTACGCTAAAATGGGCACGTGATATAGCCAACCATGCTACCTGTGGGTAGGAAGTATCCATCCACAGTCACATTACGGGTGTAGAGATATCAAAAACAAAATAAAACTATCTAAACATGTCCATAATCCAATATAACATGAGTTAAGAATAATAAAATGCGGAAGCGAAAGATCCAATACAAAATAACTGGAATGTATGTCCTATAATGCGGGCTCACATCAGGAATAAAATGCAGGAAAGAAAAACTAACTAATACCGACACCTCACAGCTCAGCCTGTCGGCTGAAGTACTCCTGCTCGGGCTACGACAGCGGTACAGAATCTGGGCCATGCAAAACCCAGACGTCATCGCGTCAAGTCATCAAGTAATAGCATAATAAACAGGCAATGCGAATATAAACATGAATAAAGCAAGGGTAACAATAATGTAAATAAGAGCAGTGCAGGGTAGTGTGCAGTGGGTAAACTGGACTGTTCTATCAGGTTCTCTGTTCTAAAGTCTTTGAAACCAAATTGATGAATCATCGATGTAACTCAATAGTATCCCGTGCATGCCCGGGACCACGGTCTAAGACTCTCGGGCTAAAACCGATACGTGCCGCTAGGCACTAACAGGGAAAGGATAAAGACCAACGACGTCAGCAGCATCGTCACGAGGCGGGCCTGGCCTCTAAAACTGATCAGTACAGGTAGTGAACTGTTGAGTTACAAGTCAGGTTTCACCTTTGATTTCCCCATACCCCCAAGTTATATGTGTAAGTTAAGTCAGGTATCCCGAAATCAAGAAACTAATGCCAACACAGGATCGGGTAAACAGGTTTGTCTGGATAGACAACAGGAACGGTCTATGAGGACTACATGTCAGGTTTGTTGGCATTAGACACAAGATCAGGTAACGGGTCAGGTCATGGTACATCAGGTCAAGTCAAGCAGTATACGGTACCATGTCAGGTAGATCAATATATATGTAGCAAGTCAGGTCAAGATGTAAACAATATCATGGATGTGCTCACAATCAGTTATACAATCAAGCATGGTTATCATCAACATGATATAAGCAATGAATTAAGCAATAGGCAGATTCATTCAATTTGCAGTACCGTTATCAGTTGTGTCACAGAGATGATTTCAACCATATAAGAATGCAGTAAGACAATTATAGACATTTAATCATGTTAACAAGTTTAAGACTTCATAGGTGCAATGTTATATGTGTATATAGGTTCCACGGATGAAATCACAGTTTAAGCAGGTTAAATGTATACGAGTGTCCGAATGAAGTAAAACGGTAGAAAAGGTGCCATAGGCTACATCATCAGTGAAAGTGCAATTAAATCATGTAAATGTGATTATTAGGTTCCAAACAGTAATTGCAACAGGTAGGTTCCAAGTTTTGAAAGATAACTGATATTTAACAATATTGAACATGAAAAAAATGGGAAATTATAATACCAAAGTTAAATTGCGGGTTTTAGGGTGTCATTAATTATAAGTAAATATTGTTTAGCATGTAGCAAGGGGTACTTGCCTCGACGGGTCGCGAACCGGGAAAAACGGAACGTAAAACGTCGGCGGGGAAACTCACGACGGGCGCACGGTTCACGGAATGAACCCAAACGACGAGCAATGGAACCACGCGGGTCGGGGTACCTCGCTGGAACGTCGGGTCACATTGTCGGCATCGTCGGATTCCGGCCAAGAAATGAACAGTAAACAAACAAGAGATGCAAACGAGAAAGAAAAGAGAATAAAGAAGAAGGGAAGAAGGAAAGAGGAGAAGGGAATGCTCACGAGAATCTGTGGGACGGGTGGTGACGGTCGACCTCGTCGACGGAGCTCCGGCGGTCGGCCAACAGTGACCGCGCCAAACTGCAGATCACCAGAAATGATTATAGAAAAGGAGGAAGGAGGAAGGAGGAAGGAGGAACAAGACGGGTAGGTAAGGCTTACAGGGGTTGTACGAAGGCCGGGACACGGAGGCGAGGCCGTCGGCGGCGACAGATCCGGCGGTGCAACGCGTGTGCAGGGGTGCGCGGCCGCGGTGATGGTGTAGGATGCACGGGAACGTGGGGAAAGGAGGAAGAGGGGGCTTGGTGAGGTGAGGGTGAGGAGTCAACGAGGCCGGCGAGGGTGTCGTCGGCGTTGGGCTGCGGCGGCGAGGGCACACGGCGGTAGGGTTTGCGCGATGGTGGGTTCGCGTTTCTTTAAAAAAAAGAAAGGGAGGGAAGAAGATATAGAAGTGGGAGAGAGAGAGAGAGATATAGGGAGAGAGAAAGAGGAGAGAGATAGAGAGAGACGGGGGGGAGAGAGAGAGAGACGGGGGAGAGAGAGATGAGAGAGAGAGAGAGGAGGTGGGGCCCTCGGAAAGATATGAAGGCTGTGATTGGTTGGCCAAGGGAAATTTTGTGAAGATTTGAGAGATAAAAAAAATGAAATGGAAAAATATAAAATGGGTTTACAAATTTTATGAAAGATTTATAAGATATGGAAAACAGTATATGATTTAAAATATATTAGAATTTGGGGTTTTGGCGCAAAGTGAAACATTTCCAAATTGCGCCCGGGTCGGGTCCAAAAATTCGAAATTGAAATAATAGAATTTTAAGAGGGATCCAAAATTTAAAATGAAGTGTTTTATGATCAAAAAGCATACCCCCAAAACGGACACACGTACGTGCGCGTAGCCGTCCAAACTCGCCTGTTTCACTGAACGGGACGAGAACACGATGCACGGACGCTACAACGGGGTTAGGGGTGTCAAGCAGGCCAAGATGAATATTTTTAATTTTATTTTAGATTCCAAAATTTGTTATATGCAGAAATGAATTTGCCAGGTAAAAATTTACAGTAAGTAACAGTCAAGCAAGATAAATAAAACGAGTGCCACACTACGTTCAAACGGTAACTGAAATTAGTAGCATTGGGCTCGGGTGTTACATTATACCCAACTACAAAAAGAATTTCGTCCTCGAAATTCCAAGAATACAAGATAGATAACTACAAGAAAAGGTGAGGAAACTTCTGCCGAATTTCATCTTCTCGTTCCCAAGTGGACTCTCCATGCGAGCGATTACCCCAAGAAATAAGCACAAGAGGGATCACCTTGTTCTTAAGAACCTTTTCCCTTCGATCCACAATTTCAATCGGTCGCTCCTCAAAAGTCAAGTCTTCTGGCACCGTCAGCTCCGAATGATCCAATACATGCGTTTCATCTCGAACATACCTACGGAGTTGAGATACGTGAAACACATCGTGCACATTCGCCAAGGACTGCGGTAACGCCAAACGATACGCTACCTCACCAACACTTTCCAAGATCTCAAAGGGTCCAACGAATCGAGGACTAAGCTTTCCTCGACTTCCAAAACGAATCACCCATCTAGTCGGTGATATCTTCAAGAATACCAAATCACCCACGGCGAACTCTAGAGGTCTTCTCGACGTATCTGCCCAACTCTTCTGTCTGTCTTGTGCTGCCTTCATATGATTTCTGATGGTGTTAACCTTCTCAACTGTCTGCACAACCAAATCTGGTCCCAATAATCTTCGTTCACCGACATCGTCCCAACAAACAGGTGAACGGCATTTACGACCATACAATGCTTCAAATGGAGCCATCTGGATAGTTGCCTAAAAACTGTTGTTGTACGAAAATTCCACCAAATGCAGATGATCCTCCCAAGAACCCTTGAAGTCCAACATGCATGCTCTCAACATGTCTTCAAGAGTTTGGATCGTTCTCTCCGACTGACCATCAGTTTGAGGATGATAAGCTGTGCTAAACTTCAATCGAGTCCCCAAATTTTCCTGTAAACTCCTCCAGAAGTGTGATAAGAACCGAGTGTCCCGATCGGACACAATGCTCACCGGTACTCCATGCAATCTTACAATCTCTTGCATGTACCGTTCTGCCAAAGTCTCTGTTGATTGACCAACCCGGAAAGGAATGAAGTGAGCTACCTTGGTCAATCGGTCAACAATCACCCATACAGCATTGTTGCCCTTTGGACTCCGCGGTAAAGCCGTCACGAAATCCATGGTTATATGTTCCCACTTCCACTGAGGAATCGGAAGTGGTTGCAATAAACCAGCAACCCTTTGATGTTCAGCCTTAACTTGCTGACACACCAAGCACTTCGCCACAAAGCGAGCAATCTCCCTCTTCATGCCTTCCCACCAGAAATGCTGTCGAATATCTTGGTACATCTTTGTGCCTCCTGGATGTACGGAATAAGCTGAACTGTATGCCTCCTTCATAAGCTCTTCATGAATATCTCCCTTTGGCACACATAAACGGCTACCATACCTCAACGAACCATCTTCGTGGATCAATAAATCTGTTCGTAGTCCGGCTTCAACCTGTTCTCGAAACCTTTGCAGTCTAGGGTCCTACGATTGTGCTGCTTTAATATTCTCGATCAACGATGATTGTACTTGCAGCTGCATCAACTGTCCTGTATAATGCGGTAGCACAACCTCCAAGTCAAATCTTCGAAAATCTTCAACGAGCTCCTTCTACGTAGTTAACACCTGAATTGCTGGTAACCGCCTAAGCGCATCCGGCACGACGTTAACCTTCCCCGGATGGTACTTAAGATCAAGATCGTGGTCAGCCATCAGCTCCAACCATCTACGATGCCTCATATTAAGCTCTTTCTGTGTGAACACGTACTTCAAGCTCTTATGATCAGTGAAAACTTCGACCCTTTTGCCCAGAAGGTAGTGTCTCCAAATCTTCAAAGCGAAAATCACTGCCGCAAGCTCCAAGTCATGAGTTGGGTAATTCTTCTCATGGGTCTTCAACTGTCTCGATGCATATGCTACAACCTTCCCATGCTGCATCAAAACACATCCCAATCCTTTCCCAGATGCGTCGCTGTGAATCACCAATCCTCCGGAATTGTCTGGCACGGTCAGAATAGGGGCGGTTATCAACTTCTGCTTCAACGTCTCAAAAGCTAACGCACATTTATCCGTCTATACAAAAGGTACCTCCTTCCGCGTAAGCTTGGTCAACGGCTCTGCCAGACGAGCAAAGTTCTCCACAAATCTCCTGTAATATCCGGCGAGTCCAAGGAAACTTCTTATCTCCGCAACATTCTTTGGAATCGGCCAATCTCGAACTGCTGCAATCTTTTCTGGATCGACGACAATTCCATCGCCAGATACAACATGCCCCAAAAACTTTACTTCTTCCAGCCAAAACTCGCACTTACTCATCTTCGCATATAACTTCTCATGTCTCAACGTCTGCAGTGCGATCTTCAAATGCTCAGCATGCTCTTCAAAACTCTTCGAGTAAACCAGAATATCGTCAATGAATACCACAATAAACTGGTCCAAGAACGGTGAAAAGATTCGGTTCATCAAGTCCATGAATACTGCCGGCGCATTCGTTACTCCGAAGGGCATCACTAAGTATTCGTAATGTCCATACCGAGTTCGGAACGCCGTTTTGCAAATATCTTCTGCTTTCACTCGGACCTGATGATATCCGGATCGCAAATCCAGCTTCGAGAATACCCTCGCGCCACTAAGCTGCTCGAAAAGTTCGCCAATGCGAGGGATCGGGTACTTGTTCTTAATAGTCACCCGGTTTAATTCTCGATAGTCGATGCACATCCTTCTTGTGCCATCCTTCTTCTTTACTAGAAGAACTGGAGCTCCCCAAGGCGAGTTACTGCTTCGAATCCAACCCTTCTCAAGCAATTCAGCAACCTGTTTCTTTACTTCTTCCAACCCTACTGGTGCCATTGGATAATACGCTTTAGATACTGGCGCTGCACCAGGAATAAGATCAATTGCGAACTCCACGTCTCGCTTCGGCGGTAAACCCGATATATTTTCAAACACGTCCATAAAATCTTGAACAACAGCCGGCTCTTTACTTTCATCAACTTCCATTGCTGCAAGAATATGGTTTGTCGGCCTAGCCCTGAACTCGACTGGCCCGACAGAACTGCTTCCTCCAGAGAAGCTAAACTCGGGATGTCCGGGAATCTGGAAAATTACCTTCCTTGCCCTACAATCAATGTGAGCGTGGAAAGTGCCAAGAAAATCCATTCCCAAGACGACTTCGTAGCTGCCCGTATCAATCACCAAGAAATCTGCAAAAAGCTCCCGTCCGCACACAACAACTGTACAATCTTTACATTCCCTACTAGCTATGATTTTCCCATTCCCAGTGTGTATGTCCCAGAAACTAGACAGGGTCGTGTAGTCAATCGAGTGTGTAGTTAAAAACTTGTATGACATAAAACAATGGGATGCACCAGAATCAAATAACGCCAATGCGGGAAAACCATGAACGAGTAAAGTACCTGAAACAACTTCTCCTGACGCCTTAGCTTCTTCAGCTGTCAAGGTAAAAGCTCGAGCCTGATTAGGTCCTTGAGTCAGCTGCTTCTATCCCTGGAACGGTCTCTATGGAGGCTTCTGAATATCATCCCTTGTACGAAGCTTCGACGGACATGAGTTAATAGTGTGATCTGCCGCTCCACAAACTAAACAGAGTCCTTGCATCCTGCGACACTCCCTTTGCAAATGTCCAGGTAAGTGGCAATAGCTACAGACCACGCGCTTCCTCTGATCAACGACAGTAGGCTTCTTCATCGGTGTTATGCATTGACGGTCCACTGGAATACCTCTGCGACCATGAGCTCGGTTGGGTACAAATGCCGGCTTCCTTACCGCAACTGTTGTCGGCTGTGAACTCCCAGTTTTTCCCGATAGGCTCTGTTGTTCTCGAGCTGCCGTAAGAACCTGTGAGAAAGTGGTCAAACCCAGGGAGACAAGCTGCCGCTGGATGTCCACGTCCAAGCTGCGCATGAACCTTCGTGCCCTGTCTGCATCGTTGGCAACTAAAGGTCCAGCGAATCTGCTGAGTCTTGTCTATTCTGCTGCATGCACATCCACTGGTGATCCATTCTGCTTTAGCCCGATGAATTTCTCTTCCATTTCCTCCCGTGCAGTCCGCAGGAAGAACTTCTCCAGGAAACTCTTTGAAAAATCCGCCCACTTGATCGGCTTGGGCAAGCGGTTCTCTTCCACAAGCCACCATTCTCGGGCATAGTCCACTAACTGAATGCGTACCACATCAATTCTTTTCTCATCTGGAATCTGTACCGCAATAAGCAAGTTCTCTGTGTCAACTAGCCACTGCTCTGCTGGCAACGGCTCCTCCAAACCAGTAAATGTAGACGGACCCAAACGTCTGAAATCTGCTACGGTCTCTACTCGGTCAACTGGTTTAGCTCCAACATTGTTCACAGACTGCTGAATGATCTGCAAACCTTCCTGAAACAATTCCGCTTGCTGCTGGATCAGCTCGGTCTGTCTCTTTTGATTCTCTAGCATTCCCCTTATCACTCCAAGCATGGCGGCTTCGTCCACACGCCTTTGGTACGTCTTCAAATTCTTATCTGCCATATTCCTGAAATCAAAACACTCAACATTAGCATGATGATAGATTCAAAATATAGATCAATGCTAGAACTCCAAGATACTTAAATAGAGTGCCGCATTGTAACTATGCCGCGGTATCATAGCCACAATTACATAACTCCACCTAAGTCGCCTAAGTCCTAGAGATAACAAGGAATCATGTTTCGAGTCGATATGCAAAGGAAGTTTGCACATCGTAAAAGATATAATCAGGAAGAATGTGATTCAAGAATGGTTAAATGGCAAGGTGGCAGGACATGTTTCCTAAACACGGTTATTCTGATTCGTGTATTGGGTACAATACCCAACTACAAAAGAATCAACCCGACTATCCTATGGCTCTGATACCAAAAGAACTATGTCACGCCCCGCTTCCTAGAGTACGCTAAAATGGGCACGTGACATAGCCAACCATGCTACCTGTGGGTAGGAAGTATCCATCCACAGTCACATTACGGCTGTAGAGATATCAAGAACAAAATAAAACTATCTAAACATGTCCATAATCTAATATAACATGAGTTAAGAATAATAAAATGCGGAAGCGAAAGATCCAATACAAAATAACTGGAATGTATGTCCCATAATGCGGGCCCACATCAGGAATAAAATGCAGGAAAGAAAAACTAACTAATACTGACACCTCACAGCTCAGCCTGTCGGCTGAAGTACTCCTGCTCGGGCTGCGACAGCGGTACAGAATCTGGGCTATGAAAAACCCAGACGTCAGCGCGTCAAGTCATCAAGTAATAGCATAATAAACAGGCAATGCGAATATAAACATGAATAAAGCAAAGGTAACAATAATGTAAATAAGAGCAGTGCAGGGTAGTGTGCAGTGGGTAAACTGGACTTTTCTATCAGGTTCTCTGTTCTAAAGTCTTTGAAACCAAATTGATGAATCATCGATGTAACTCAATAGTATTCCGTGCATGCCCGGGACCACGGTCTAAGACTCTCGGGCTGAAACCGAGACGTGCCGCTAGGCACTAACAGGAAAAGGATAAAGACCAACGACGTCAGCAGCATCGTCACGAGGAGGGCCTGGCCTCTAAAACTGATCAGTACAGGTAGTGAACTGTTGAGTTACAAGTCAGGTTTCACCTTTGATTTCCCCATACCCCTAAGTTATATGTGTAAATTAAGTCAGGTATCCCGAAATCAAGAAACTAATGCCAACACAGGATCAGGTAAACAGGTTTGTCTGGATAGACAACAGGAACGGTCCATGAGGACTACATGTCAGGTTTGTTGGCATTAGACATAAGATCAGGTAACGGGTCAGGTCATGGTACATCAGGTCAAGTCAAGCAGTATACGGTACCATGTCAGGTAGATCAATATATATGTAGCAAGTCAGGTCAAGATGTAAACAATATCATGGATGTGCTCACAATCAGTTATACAATCAAGCATGGTTATCATCAACATGATATAAGCAATGAATTAAGCAATAGGCAGATTCATTCAATTTGCAGTACCGTTATCAGTTGTGTCACAGAGATGATTTCAACCATATAAGAATGCAGTAAGACAATTATAGGCATTTAATCATGTTAACAAGTTTAAGACTTCATAGGTGCAATGTTATATGTGTATATAGGTTCCACGGATGAAATCACAGTTTAAGCAGGTTAAATGTATACGAGTGTCCGAATGAAGTAAAACGGTAGAAAAGGTGCCATAGGCTACATCATCAGTGAAAGTGCAATTAAATCATGTAAATGTGATTATTAGGTTCCAAACAGTAATTGCAACAGGTAGGTTCCAAGTTTTGAAAGATAACTGATATTTAACAATATTGAACATGAAAAAAAATGGGAAATTATAATACCAAAGTTAAATTGCGGGTTTTAGGGTGTCATTAATTATAAGTAAATATTGTTTAGCATGTAGCAAGGGGTACTTGCCTCGACGGGTTGCGAACCGGGAAAAACGGAACGTAAAACGTCGGCGGGGAAACTCGCGACGGGCGCACGGTTCACGGAATGAACCCAAACGACGAACAATGGAACCACGCGGGTCGGGGTACCTCGCTGGAACGTCGGGTCACGTCGTCGGCATCGTCGGATTCCGGCCAAGAAATGAACAGTAAACAAACAAGAGATGCAAACAAGAAAGAAAAGAGAATAAAGAAGAAGGGAAGAAGGAAAGAGGAGAAGGGAATGCTCACGAGGATCTGTGGGACGGGTGGTGACGGTCGACCTTGTCGACGGAGCTCCGACGGTCGGCCAACAGTGACCGCGCCAAACTGTAGATCACCAGAAATGATTATAGAAAAGAAGGAAGGAGGAAGAAGACGGGTAGGTAAGGCTTACAGGGGTTGTACGAAGGCGGGGGCACGGAGGCGAGGCCTTCGGCGGCGAAAGATCCGGCGGTGCAACGCGTGTGCAGGGGTGCGCGGCCACGGTGATGGTGTAGGGTGCACGGGAACGTGGGGAAAGGAGGAAGAGGGGGCTTGGTGAGGTGAGGGTGAGGAGGCAATGAGGTCGGGGAGGGTGTCGTCGGCGTTGGGCTGCGGCGGCGAGGGCACCCGGCTGTAGGGTTTGCGCGATGGTGGGTTCGCGTTTCATTAAAAAAAAGAAAGGGAGGGAAGAAGATATAGAAGTGGGGGGGAGAGAGAGAGATAGAGGAGAGAGATAGAGAGAGACGTGGGAGAGAGAGAGGAGAGATAGAGAGAGGTGGTGGGGCCCTCGGAAAGATATGAAGGCTGTGATTGGTTGGCCAAGGTAAATTTTGTGAAGATTTGAGAGATTAAAAAAATGAAACGGAAAAATATAAAATGGGTTTACAAATTTTATGAAAGATTTATAAGATATGGAAAACAGTATATGGTTTAAAATATATTAGAATTTGGGGTTTTAGCGCAAAGTGAAACATTTCCAAATTGCGCCCGGGTCAGGTCCAAAAATTCGAAATTCAAATAATAGAATTTTAAGCGGGATCCAAAATTTAAAATGATATGTTTTATGATCAAAAAGCATACTCCCAAAACGGACACACGTACGTGCGCGTAGCCGTCCAAACTCGTCCGTTTCACTGAACGGGACGAGAACACGACGCACGGACGCTACAACGGGGTTAGGGGTGTCAAGCAAGCCAAGATGAATATTTTTAATTTTATTTTAGATGCCAAAATTTGTTATATGCAGAAATGAATTTGCCGGGTAAAAATTTACAGTAAGTAACAGTCAAGCAAGATAAATGAAACGAGTGCCACACTACGTTCAAACGGTAACTGAAATTAGTAGCATTGGGCTCGGGTGTTACAAGGACATTATGGTCCATTGTTAGTTTTAAGACATCTCGGTCGAGATTAAGGACATCATAGTCCGTGAGTTTAAGGACCTCACAGTCCGGTGTTAGTTTTAAGACATCACGGTCAAGGTTAAGGACATCATAGTCCGTGGATTTAAGGACTCCACAGTCCGATGTTTGTTCTGGATGCTTCTGATGGGTTCACTGCCGTGTTCGGCGAGGACCAGGCTCCGTTCTGGATGCTTCACACGGGGTCATTGCCGTGCTCTGCGAGGACCAGGATCCGCTCTGGACGTTTTCCACGGGGTCAGAAGTGACATAATCCGCGTTCCACGTAGCCAGGAATTTTGCTCTGGATGCTTCCCATGGGTTCACTGTCGTGTTCTGAGAGGACCAGGCTCCGCTCTGGATGCTTCATACGAGTTCACTGCCGTGCTCTGCGAGGACCAGGATCCGCTCTGGACGTTTTCCACGGGGTCAGAAGTGACATAATCCGCGTTCCACGTAACCAGGAATTTTGCTCCGGATGCTTCCCACGGGTTCACTGCCGTGTTCTGGGAGGACCAGGCTCCGCTTTGGATGCTTCACACGGGTTCACTGCCGTGCTCTGCGAGGACCAGGATCTGCTCTGGACGTTTTCCACGGGGTCAAAAGTGACATAATCCGCGTTCCACGTAGCCAGGAATTTTGCTCTGGATGCTTCCCACGGGTTCACTGCCGTGTTCTGCGAGGACCAGGCTCCGTTCTGGATGTTTCACACAGGTTCACTGCCGTGCTCTGCGAGGACCAGGATCCGCTCTGGACGTTTTCCACGGGGTCAAAAGTGACATAATCCGCGTTCCACGTAGCCGGGAATTTTGCTCTGGATGCTTCCCACGGGTTCACTGCCGTGTTCTGCGAGGACCAGGCTCCGCTCTGGATGCTTCACACGGGTTCACTGCCGTGCTCTACGAGGACCAGGATCCGCTCTGGACGTTTTCCATGGGGTCAGAAGTGACATAATCCACGTTCCACGTAGCCAGGAATTTTGCTCTGGATGCTTCCCACGGGTTCACTGCCGTGTTCTGCGAGGACCAGGCTCCGCTCTGGATGCTTCACACGGGTTCACTGCCGTGCTCTGCGAGGACCAGGATCCGCTCTGGACGTTTTCCATAGGGTCAGAAGTGACATAATCCGTGTTCCACGTAGCCAGGAATTTTGCTCTGGATGCTTCCCACGGGTTCACTGCCGTGTTCTGCGAGGACGAGGCTCCGCTATGGATGCTTCACACGGGTTCACTGCCGTGCTCTACGAGGACCAGGATCCGTTCTGAACGTTTTCCACGGGGTCAGAAGTGACATAATCCGCGTTCCACGTAGCCAGGAATTTTGCTCTAGATGCTTCCCATGAGTTCACTGCCGTGTTTGGCGAGGACTAGGCTCCGCTCTGGATGCTTCACACAAGTTCACTGCTGTGCTCTGCGAGGACCAGGATCCACTCTGGACGTTTTCCACGGGGTCAGAAGTGACATAATCCGCGTTCCACGTAGCCAAAATTTTTGCTCTGGATGCTTCCCACGGGTTCACTGTCGTGTTCTGCGAGGACCAGGCTCCGCTCTGGATGCTTCACACGGGTTCTCTGCCGTGCTCTGCGAGGACCATGATCCGCTCTGGACGTTTTCCACAGGGTCATAAGTGACATAATCCACGTTCCACGTAGCTAGGAATTTTGCTCTAGATGCTTCCCACGGGTTCACTGCCGTGTTCGGCGAGGACTAGGCTCCACTCTGGATACTTCACACGGGTTCACTGCCGTGCTCTGCGAGGACCAGGATCCGCTCTGGACGTTTTCCACGGGGTCAGAAGTGATATAATCCGTGTTCCACGTAGCCAGGAATTTTGCTCTGGATGCTTCCCACGGGTTCACTTCCGTGTTCGGCGAGCACCAGGCTCCGCTCTGGATGCTTCATACGGGTTCACTGCCGTGCTCTGCGAGGACCAGGATCCGCTCTGGACGTTTTCCACGGGGTCAGAAGTGACATAATCCGCGTTCCACGTAGCCAGGAAGGGTTGACTTTATCCGCATTTCATGGAGTCGGAATTTGACTCTCGGTCATCTGTGCACCGCCGAGTCATGGAACTGGGAGTTGCCGCGGTTCCGCTTTGTCTGATGCTGTGTCTGTTGTAATGCAACGAATGTTGAGATGATCTCTAGGCTGTCTGTAAACCATCGAGATTTGGCTTCTTCTTCTGATGAAACCTGGGGAAGAAGGGTGTGGTTCCTTCTTTGTTTGCGCCCCTGGATTGTATACAGGGATTGCTATGATATCACCTATAAGGCATAAATTTCGTTTTTATTTTTTAATTCTTTCTGCGATGCTCTATCATTTCAGCTTTTATATCGTGAAGGTCGCGATTGCCCAATCATTTCGGCTATTTTTCACAGTTCCCAATCATTTCGGCTATTTGTTTTATTTTTACTCGCTGCTTTTTATTGCGAGTTGCCCAATCATTTCGGCTATTTGTTTTATTTTCACTCGCTGCTTTTTATTGCGAGTTGCCTAATCGTTTCGGTTATTTCGCATGCATTCATTTTTACTTGCTGATTTTGTTGCAAGTTGCCCCATCATTTCGGCCATTTCATATGCATGTGTGGCTTGCTGGTTTTTCGCTGCAAGCTCGGAATTAGACATCAATTTCGGCATCAGCACCGCTAATACTGGGATATTTCCATGAGCGAATCATCATTTGCCTCTGTCGATGTCGAACAAAGGTGCCTTAGTAAACAAGGTTAGGATCCTGTCGACTAAGGCTTTTGACTTCATGAGCCGTAAGGGTCTCATGAAGGTATTTCTCCCTACAAGTCGTGAGGATCTCGTATGTGCGCTTTCTCCTTAGGAGTCATGAGGACTCCTAAGTGTATGTTCTCCTGTAAGTCGTAAGGATCTTACAAGAGGGTTTTCTCCTTATAAATCGAGAGGACTTACAATGGTTGTTCACCATATAGACATATCCCTAGTCACGGGTGGGACTTCATTAGGGAAATGTTTATTCGCGCCCGTGGATTGTATATAAGGATCAACATTGAGCCGCTTGTAAGGCGGTATTGGAGGTTGTGGGGGCTGCTTAAGAACAGGTTAAGGTCTCTGTAGCTTAAGACTTTTGAATCTTATGAGCCGTGAGGGTCCCATAAGAGGATTCTCCTTACGAGTCGTGAGGATCTCGCAAGTGTAATTTCTCCTTAGGAATCGTGGGGATTCCTAAGTGTGTCTCTCCCTTGCGAGTCGTAAGGATCTCACGCAGGTGGTTTCTCCTTACAAAGTCGAGAGGACGTTGAAAGTGTCTTTTAACGAGATTGCGCCCTTTTGGGTTTTCACAAAACTCGCTGGTAGCCCTGCTGTTTTTACTCACGGAGCCCTTTCGGGTTTTCATCCGTGCCCATTTTGCTTGTGGACATACCGTTTTCTTTTTTCTTTTCTTTTTATTCTAACGAGGTTGCGCCCTTACGGGTTTTCACAAGACTCGCCGGTAGCCCTGCTGTTTTTACTCATGGAGCCCTTTCTGGTTTTCATCCGTGCCCATTTTGCTTATGGACATACCGTTTTCTTTTTTTTATTCTTTTTTTTTATCAGCTTTGGGATGCTGCAATCCACCGTAGCTTATCGACATCTCGATCAACGGCCAGTTTTAGGACATAGTGGTCCATTGGTAGTTTAAGGACGTTTCGGTCCGTCGTTAATTTAAGGACGTTTCGGTCCATTGTTAGTTTAAGGACGTTTCGGTCCGTTGTAAAGGAAGCCGGTAACTACTTATAGAGTTTGGGCTCAGGAAGATAATGAGCGGACACAGGCTTCGTCATCTATCATTGACCTAGGCCGTGACTCGTCAAGCATAGTACTTCTTCAGGAAGCGACCGTTTATTGGTCTAAAGGGCCTTTCGCCATGCATGTCCATGAGTAGATAGGCTCCACCCTGGTAGACCTTGTCTATGATATATGGGCCTTCATAGTTCGGCTCGAATTTCCCCCGCTTGGCACGATTGGGGATCATAGGTCTTTTGACCACTAGCACGAGTTCGCCTTGGCGGAATGTTCTCGGCCTAGTCAATCTTTCGTATGAGCGCGACATCTTTGCTTTATAAGCCTCCAGATTTTGTTACGCTATGAGCTGGGTTTCATCGAGGGCATCGAGCTCCTCAAGACGAAGGTGAGCATTCTCTTCGTCCGTTAGCTCGTAATGAACTGCCACTCGTAGAGAGGGTAACTCTATCTCGAGGGGGAGTACTGCTTCTGTACCGAATTGTTAGTGTTTATGCCCTAGGGGCCATTATTGTATCATGCTAGTTTGTATATTACTTAATGGAAGCTTGGGATATTCACATGTATATAACAGTCTTGCTAAACATAGTAGTATGCTACTTGGTTTTTCTATCTTAATATGTGAGTATACGTATTGATAGAGCTCTTAGGATCTTGCTTGACTACCAGCGTTGTGATGGCAGTCACACTAGTGGGGGTAGTCTACAAGCACATCCTTATTCAGGTCCCTAGTCGTAGGATTATCGAGACAGAGCATCGATACTCCGGAGTAGACTAGTGTGTACGCTTCTCATCCCAGTTGGGGAGATGGTTTGTCCCACAGCCGTCAGTACGTCGTATTGGAGATAGTATGCAAGTGCTCGTTAGGTTACGGGCACACCGGACTGGACTCACGGGGAACTGTTAGTTGGTATTATACCCATCGTCAGTTAACAGTTCCCAGGTAACATGAGTACAGCATAGTTCGCAGACTTGACACTGCTACTTCGCCTCGAGTGTGTCCCACTGTTCTTAGATTGCTACCCTACCACGGCTCAAAGGAGTCGTGCAAACAGGTAGCAGTTGGGTGCAGTCCCGAGCACTTGGAGGCAGTGGCGGTTAGACAGGATTCGTCTCTCCCGGTATTGGGAGTTGATATCGCGCTGTGTCAGAGAGCCATTACGCAAAGTCCCTGGCCAGGGCAAGCGAGATTTACTGGTAGGTTCCAGTTGTTTTCTCAGGGTGTAATGGGCTACGCTCCGACACGACTTATACCGCTATTAGGGGAATGACGCTTGCCGGCCCCCTAGACCCGATATGCGATAGTCTTAGACGAACAGACCGGACTGTACGGAGATTGTCACATCAGACTCAGTAGGAGTTCGGATGGGTTTCCTCATCGTCCTTCTTATCGACATCTACCTGGGGACCGTTACGTACAGGTAGTGCCGCTTGCGGTCTGTGGTTAAACCCACTGCCAGCGTAGTAGTCGAGTCTTTAGAGTCCTACACATAGAGTTTCCCTACTCTAGGCAAAATGATATAGAGGTCGTATGGTTTTACGACAAGGGTTCGGACGCATACGTGTGTTTACGCACGTACGACATCCGGACAGTTTTTACTAGCCGGCTTTGGTTTAAGCCAGTTTGTAGTATCCGGTTATTGGATTTATGCAGTCTAAAGTTTTTCCGTGTTTTCACGGATAGGAGGGGCGTTCTCGTAATTTCGCGAGAAGTTTCTAGAAGGTTGGTGACTTGGGGGTTTTGGTGGCATAAGTATTAAATGAGATTAGTGACTCATTTGTGTGATTCATCCTTGTCATTAATGCATCATAAATACTTAATGGCTCATGTAGATGAATCACTCATTTGTATTTATGAAGCATGGTTGTTAAATCCTTTATTTCATTTATCTTGATAATGATAATGCTTCATATATATCATGAGAGATCATTATCTCATTCACTTCTCTTGCTCACTTTCTCTGTCCTCAAGCTATCTCTCTTCAAACCCTAATCCTCCCCTCTCATGTGTTGAGACCAAGGATTAGAATATACTACTTAATCCATAACCCTTCTCTATATCACCTAGGTTACTTAGATTAGCACTTTAAGAAACCTAGTTACCTCAAGTTAGAGGTGAAGCTTGAAGTAAAGCTCTCGGGTGGATCATCTACTACATAGAGAAGGCCGGAAAGGAGGTGGAGAACGAAAAGAAGAAGGACACGGTTCTTTAGGTATAATCACTTTTCATAGTAGTTGATAACTTCTATGATTCTTGTTAGTTATAGTTTAGCAAAGATTCTCGGTTAGTCGATATTTATGCATAAAACAAGATCGTTTTTCATTATTCCGTCTCCCCGCAATTCGTGGTGTGTTGTACATCAACTTACAGTGGTATCAGAGCCTCGCTAAACAATAATTAACTCATTATCAAAGTCGTATGAATTTCGAACGCAAAACGAACCGAAAAAGACATCGATATCACCATGTTTCTGTCGATTTTAAAACTGGCTCTAAAAATTTTTCACTGCCTTTCACTGCCTTAAGAGACTGATAAGTTATTTAGAACTCCATCAAGAGCAAGACCCATTTAGCAAGCCGCCCCGTCAATATGGCCTTTGACATCAAATACTTGAGGGGATCCACCTTCGATATGAGATGGACTTCATGCGCCAACGCATAATGTCTGAGCTTCGTTATTGCGAAGATCAATGCCAGGCAGTGTTTTTCAATGGGAGAGTAATTGCTTTCTGCCCCCAGTAGAACTCGACTCAAATATTAGAGGGCTCTCTCCTTCCCTTTGTCGTTCTTTTGTGCCCATAATGCGTCTAAGGAACCTTCAAGGGCGGTTGTATACAGAATGAGAGGCTTTCCCTTGACCGGAGCAGCCAGCACTGGCGGGTTCTGCAGGTTTTGCTTGATTTCGTCCAGCACGCTTTGGCATTTGTGATCCCGGACGAGCGGGGTTCCCTTCTTCATCAGGTGACTGTAAGGACGGCACTTGCCTGAGAGATTGCTATGAATCGCCGGATATACGCGAGCTTCCCTTGGAGAGATCGCAATTTCTTGAGAGTCCTTAGCGGGAGCATTTCCATAATTGTCTTGATCTTTGATGGATCTATCTCGATGCCTCGGTGTCGGATAATGAATCCTAGGAATTTGCCCGTGGAAACTCCGAACGCGCATTTGAGAGGGTTCATCTTCAAGTTGTATTGTCGAAGGCGTTGAAATACGATTTTCAGATGCTCTAAATGTTCCTCGTATGATTTGCTTTTCACCACGAGGTCGTAGATATAGCATTCGACGATTTCATGTATGAGGTCATCGAAGATCTTTGTCATGGCCCTCTGATAGGTGGCACCGGCGTTCTTTAGACCGAAAGACATCACCTTGTAGCAGAATATACCCAAAGGGGTCCGGAAAGCGGTGTGCTTCTGGTCTTCGGGATGCATCTTTATCTGATTATATCATGACGATCCATCCATGAAGGAGAAGACTTCGTGGGTGGACGTATTGTCTATCATCAGCTCGGTGACCGGTACTGGAAAGTCGTCTTTCGGGCAGGCTTTATTGAGATCCCGAAAGTCCACACATATGCGCACTGTCCCATTTTTCTTCATCACCGGGACAATGTTGGCGATCCAGTCAGGATACAGCACCTCTTGGATGAAGCAGAGTCGATTAGCTTCTTGACCTCTGCGTTGATGCTCATCTCAAGCTCGAGCCGCATTCTTCTCGGCGCTTGTTTGATTGGCTTGACATCTGGGGATATTGCCAATTTGTGGACAACAATCTCTGGATCTAGTCCTGGCATCTCGGAATAGTTCCATGCAAAGCAATCTTTATGCTGCATAAGCACGTCTTTTAATGTGGCCACCCGTTCTTCAGACAGCGACTCACTAACAAACGTCGGTCGTGGATCACTTGCCGTTCCCAAGTCAATTTTCTTGAGCTCATCTGCAGTGGTATGTATTCCATCTTCTAGCTCTTTCGGTGCCGGCGGAAACTCTGAGATCACCTCGTCGTCGTTGTTTTCGAAGCACCATGGGAGGTCATCCATATCCTCAGGCTCTTCTTTTGATAGCGTTATCATATGACAAGTACGAGCTCGCTTCCAAGACCGATGTTGATCTGGTTCTACTCTCACTGTATGTGTGGCTTTCAGTTCATGCTTCTGTGGCGGGCTTACCCTCCAACTGCTGGATAGCACGAACTTGCCCTGTTGATATTGGTCTTCGACCCAGTTCTTGAAGGTGAAGCAGTCTTCGAGGGGATGCCCTATTGCTCGGTGATAAGAGCAATAGTTCGGGTGAGAGACTTTGCCTGCTTGTTCGGGGTGCTTGGACTCCGGAAGCGTAATCATTCGATGTTTTATGGCAAGATCAAGTATCTTCCGCGTTTTGTTCTGAGGAAAAGAGTATGCTCGACTCATCTTTTTTATAAGAGACGAATTCAGATTGCTCGATTCCCGATCGCATGGATTCTTGGTCCCGCTTTGTCGCTGTCGAACGCCTTTCCCGTTCTTTGGTTTGTTTCTGCCTCTGAGTCGTGCCTTTTGTACAATGGGTTGACAGGGAGGAGCATTTTCATCTTTTGCAGCCTGTTGAAGGAGGCGTTGCGTCCTGGCTTTCTCGTAAATGGCCATTTCGCGATTATGGTCGTCTTGAACCTTTTGACCCGCTTCCCTTATAAGCTTGTCCATTTGTTCTTCAAACGACGGACTGGGCATTTTCACGTCGGGAGCTCTTTCTGATTCAGGGTTAGCATTTTCCCAAAAAGCATCTCCTTCTTCATCAAAGTCATGTATGACGTAGCAGTCGCGGAGTAGCTCTCATTTCTTGGATTGAACATACCCAAGCCCGGTCGTTTCCATTTTCCTGTTGGGCAATTTCCGCTGAGTTCCAGGGACGTTCCAGATCCTGTTATAAAACCGTGCTTGCTGAGCAGTTTGTTTAAGGGGTACTCCTTGGCGTCTAAAGAGTCTCCTTAGCCCTTCTGTGTAATATCTGGGCAAACGGATGGGCTGGAGCCTGTTGAGTGTGGAATCCACGCCGTGCCAGATTTCTTTCTCCACTTTAGTTTCCCCTGATCGGTAGAATAGGATTGCCTTTTCACCTTCTCGCCTGGGAGGGATATAGAACGTTTGCAGCTCTTCCACACTGTAGGTATCAAGCGTATTTAGTTCTTTATGATGCTTGGGCAGAACCATGGCCACTTGCAAACTTTGCTCTTCATCAGCAAATGTTTGTATTGAAGGCCGAGCAGAGAATATGGCATGGACCTCATCTTCTGAGTCGCTGCCGAAGATCAACATAGGAGCGAACGGTCCCGGCTGTAAGTCCATGCTACCTCTCCCGGTACTTTCGGGAATGCGGAATATGGTAAAAAACGATTTTTATCGAGGTGGTAACATGGACCTATAACCCGGATCTTGGTTAAACATCTATCTAACAACCTAACTATGAGTTTCTAGCTACTCGGTTAGGGGGTTATACCTTGCTTGTCTTGAACTCCTTCGTCTTCAAGCTCCGATGGTGGTTCGGATTGGCTTCTTCTTGTCGTCTCCGTACGCCGAAGATAGATCCACCTGAAAGCTCTAACCTTTGGCTCCTTCTTCGTTCTTTGAAGAAACTAGTTCACTCGGTTTGCCAAACCTTGTGAACTAGAGTGAGTAGAGAAGAATTTGTATGGGATTTTATCTATGGTTCTTGATTCTCAACTCATGAGACAAGAGAACCATAGATCAAGAGAGGGAGCAAGAGGAAGAGGGTGAGAGCAAAACAAGAGAGCTCAAGAACAAGAGAGAGAATGAGCAAGAAAGAATGAATAACTTTTTTTTCTCTCACCCTCTCATAATCCAAAGTCATGATAACTCATCATACCAAAAAAGTCTTATGTGATGGTTGAAGCAAACATAACCATATCATTTCATGCACTCATTTTACACAAATGAGCAAGCAACCAAAAGTCTTTGCCATGAAATGATGGCTATGGTTATCATGATGGTCAACTAGTCAAGCCTAGTCAACCGGTCAACAAAGTCAACAAAAGTCAACAAGTCAACAAAGTCAACAAAAGTCAACAACCATGTTACCATAATACTTAATTAATATAATAGTTAATCACATATCATATTCTCATTAGGGTTGAGCAAAAAGTCAAATAGTCAACGGTCAACTGTCAACAACCCTAATGAGAATCCGCTGCCTCTGCCTCCCTGTCAACTGTGCATACACACCCGCATCCGCGTTCCGAGGAACACGAATGCAAACTGGATAAATCCAATCCCAAAAGGTACACTAGGATCTGGCTTAAACCAAATCCCGCTAGTGTAAACTGTCCGGACACTGTACGTGCACAAGTGCACGGATGTGACCGAACCCTGTCGCAAAACCATGCGACCTGTCGCAAAACCATGCGACCTCTACTCCTTTGCCTAAAGGCGAAAAGCTTTCTGTGTGGGACTCTAAAGACTCGACACTACGCTGGCAGTGGGTTTAACCACAGACCGCAAGCGGCACTAGCTGTGCGTAACGGTCCCCAGGTAATGCCGACAAGAAGACCGACGAGGCGAAACCCATCTGAACTCCTACTGAGCCTGAGTGTGACATTGTCCGTACAGTCCGGTCTGTTCGTCTGATACATCGTATGGCGGGCCTAGGGGGCGGTAAACGTCAGTCCCCCAATAGCGGTACAAGTCGTGCCGGAGCGAAGCCCAAAACACCCTGAGATAACACTGGAAGCCTACCAGTATATCTCGTTTGCCCTGGCCAGGGACTACTCGTGTAATGGCTCTCCTAGACACAGCGCGATGTCAACCCCCAATATCGGGAGAGACGAATCCTGTCTAACCGTCACTGCCTCCAAGTGCTTCGGGACTGCACCCAACTACTACCTGTTTGCACGGCTCCTTTGAGCCGTGGTAGGGTAGTAATCAAAGTACAGTGGGAACACACTCGAGGCGAAGTGACAGTGTCAAGTCAGCGGACTAAGCTGCACTCATGTCACCTGGGAACTGATAACTGACGATAGGCATAATACCAACTAGTCAGTTCCCGACGAGTCCTGTCCAGTGTACCCGTAACCTAACGAGCACCCGCATACTATCTCAAGTATGACGTACTGACGGCTGTGGGACAGACCGTCTCCCACACTGGGATGAGAAGCGCATGCGCTGGTCTACTCCGGAGTATCGATGCCCTGTCTCGATAGTCCTGCGACCAGGGACCTGCATACGGATGTGCTTATAGATTACCCAGCCCCACTAGTGTGACGGCCATCACATCGCCGGTAATCAAGCAAAGATCCTAAGGGCTCCACTAATGTGTATAGGCGATATACAAAAATAAACACATGTACACATTGAAGTAGAAACAAACCAAGTAGCATACTACTATTTTGAGCAAGATTGTATATACAAGGTGAATATCCCAAGCTTCCATTAAGTAATATACAAACTAGTATGATACAGTAATGGCCTCTAGGGCATATACACTAACAATCTCCCACTTGCACTAAGGCCATGTACTGGCGTATCGAAGACCTATCATCTCGATCAGCCGCTCGAACTGAGTCTGGGGCAGGGCCTTGGTGAATGGATCTGCTGTGTTATCTTCTGAATTTACTCTCTTTACCTCGATCTCCTGGCGATCAATGATCTCCCTGATCAGGTGGAACCGCCTCAAAATGTGCCTGGACTTCTGATGGGACCTGGGTTCCTTCGCTAAAGCTATAGCGCCGTTGTTGTCATAATACATCGGTATTGGATCAACACTGGTAGGAACCACCTGAAGTTCCGTGAGGAACTTCTTCATCCAGACAGCTTCCTTTGCGGCATCGCAAGCAGCTATGTACTCCGCTTCCATGGTTGAGTCAGCAACAGTTTCCTGCTTGGAACTCTTCCAGCAAACCGCCCCTCCATTGAGGGTAAAGACATAACCCGACATGGACTTGGAGTCATCCTTGTCACTCTGGAAGCTGGAGTCAGCAAAGGCCTCAATCTGGAGGTCTTTTCCGCCATACACCAAGAACATCTCCTTAGTCCTTCTCAGGTACTTGAGAATGTTGTTTACTGCTATCCAGTGTTTCTCCCCTGGGTCCGACTGATACCGGCTTACAACGCTCAATGCGTATGCTACATCTGGTCTGGTACATAACATCGCATACATAATAGAGCCTACCGCAGATGCGTAGGGTATTGATGACATGCGAGCCCTTTCCAAATCAGTCTTGGGAGACATCTCTTTGGAGAGGGTGATTCCGTGACAAGCCGGTAGATTACCGCGCTTGGAATCTGTTGGAGGTAATGCCCTCAGAGTCAATTATTGGATCACAGGTACGTGATTGCAATGATTGAGGGAGGACCTATCCCGGTGGGACAGTCTTACTCGAGATGATAGTATGCTATCTGGTTTACCTTTATCATCGTGTACTGCTTTAAGTGACCTGACATGTCGCTATTGCACGTTGATAGAGCCCCTAGGATTCTTGCTTGACTACCGGCAGTATGAGGGCGATCATATACGTGGGAGCTGGTAGTCTATAAGCACATCCTTAAAAGGTCCCTAGTCGTAGGAGTTTCGAGACAGGGCATCGATACTCCAGAGTAGACTAGTGTATACAGTCGAGACCCCGACGAGGGGCGGTGGCCGGTCTCACAAGCCACTGGTGTCAGTTGGTTCACCTAAGATGTATACAGGTGCTCATTGGGTTATGAGTACACCGGACAGGACTCACCGGGAACATGCTAGTTGGTCTTATACCTGACGTCAGATAGCAGTTCCCTGGTGACATGTGTACAGGTTAGTTCATCGACCTGGGGATCGTCATTTGTCTCGTGTGAGTTCCCACTGTATTTTGATTACTACCCTACCACGGTTCAAAGGAGTCGTGCAAACAGGTTTTAGTTGGGTACAGTCCCGAGCCACATGGAGGCAGTGAGCGGATCTTCAGGGGTTCGTCTCTCCCGGTATTGGGGGTGAGGTCGTGCTGTGTCTAGGAGAGCCATTACACGAAGTCCTTGGCCAAGGCAAGGAGATTTACTGGTAGGTATTCCAGTAGTATCTCAGGGTGTTCTGGGCTACACTCCGACACGACTTGTACCGCTTTTGGGGGTCTAACTTTTACCAACCCCCTAGGCCCGCCATGCGATGCTCATAGACGAACGGACCGGACTGTACGGATATTGTCACTGACAGGCTCAGTTGGGTGTCGGGGTGAGCTTCCTCATCGACGTCCCTTTTGGTCAATAGCTGGTGGCCCGTCACGTATTGGCTTATACCTCTGACGTGCTAGTGGTTAAATCCACAGCCATAGTATTGACGAGTCTTTAGAGTCCACCACACTTCCAGTTACTCAAGTTTCGGGCGAAACGCTGTAGAGGCCGTATGGAGATATGGCAGGGTCCGATCAGATACGTGCGGTATTGCACGGATCAGGATCGGACGGTTTTGTACTAGTGGCCGTATAGTTATATGGCAGGGTTCGATCAGATACGTGCGGTATTGCACGGATCAGGATCGGACGGATATTACTAGCCGGCTTTGGTTTAAGCCGGTCCTAGTTTAGTACAGTGTAGATTTTGTCTTTTTGCATTTGTATCTGGTCGGAATACAGATGCGGGTGTGTATGCACAGTATCAGGGTTTTCCTGTAATTTATTACGGGACCAGTTTTCTGGAGTTGCCAGTTTGCTTTCCGTTCCGGCCGGTTTTCCTTTGTTCTTTCCCGGCCGGACTTTTCCGATGGGGGGTGTTATTTGCAAGTTCGCAAATAACACTTTGTGGGGGACTTATTTGCATAAGGGTTGATATGATAAGCATCTTTGCTTTTCATGATTTGATGAGATTAGAAATGATTTGAGGTTGATGTAAGTTTTGTGATGATAATGTTTTTGGATGTGGTCACCCTCCTCCTTTTACTACGATCACCTCCCTTCATACTTCTTTATTCTTTCACCACCATTTTCTTAGTTGATAAGTTTTTTTTTCATGGTTGAAGTGAGAAGAAGAAAAAGAAAGAGAGAAAGAAAAGAGAAGAAGAGAGTTTCATCTTCATCCTTGAGAGTGTTTCATTTTCTTGATCTCATTTCATGTTAAGAAAAATGCAAGTACCATTTTTCTTGTCTTGTTTCCTCCATCATCCACAAATGGCAACAAACCCCAAAGTGAGACATGCACTCTACACTACACTCCCTACAGCAAATCTTGGACGCGTCGATTCGCCAGCTTCGCGCCCGAGTTGCCTCGGTATTGAGGTGGGAGCCCGTAAAAGATGTAGGCGACGTGGTGCCCTTCCGGCGAGGAGGCAACAACCGGAGATCCCGCGAGGAGATCGGAGTGGAGATGAAGACCGAAGGACTCGGATCAGTCGGTATATCTCTAACTCATTCTCTTGTTAGCTTAGACTAGTTTAATGGCACGATCCGGGGTTTAGTGCGCGGTGGTGCCGGTTTGCTAAGTCCGCAAAATTAAAGTTTATCACCGTTTCCGCGTTTGGCCGTCGGATTGACGGCCGGGGCGCCGCCGTGCACTTACAGTGGTATCAGAGCCTCGCCATTAACTTCGTCTAGCTTCGTTTGATGTGTTTTTCAGTTCCGATCGACCAAAATTCCAAAAACCGTATTTTTCCTTCACATCAGTTTCTGTTGAAATTTTTTGAAGTCTAAAAATTTTTCAGGTTGTAAATTATTGATGTACTGGAAAATCTAAGAGCTCTGTAAAAATTCGTCGAAGTAACTCCACAGTGGGAGCGCGGAACCGCCGCGAAAACCCCCTTCCCGCCGCCCTTCCGCCGCGCACTGTGGAGATCACTTCACCAATTTTTTACAGAGGCCTTCTGGGCTTGAAATATGGGTTTTGGAATATTAAAATTGGGCCCAGGTTTTCTGTGAGTGCTACAGTTTTGATTGGGGGCCCACTTGTTAATTTTTGGTCAATCGGAAAATTTTAAACACATTTTTCACAGTATTTACATTATATCTGCGACCGTGAATGTCACTCGATCGGTAAATCCGGTCTAACTGCTATAGCCCGGTTAGACGGATTTGCGAACGTGATTTTCACGTTGATGTTCTATGTTTATGCTGTGTTGTTGCGGATCGGTCGTGGGGGATAGCCTGGATGCAATGCTAGTACAGTGTTGATGTATTATGTACATTTGATATTGCGGGGCGAGCGTCCGACTTGTGGACTGCCGTCACTGCCAGTTTGTATTATTCTTTTGGGGCACGACCTGGTTGCGGTCGATGTACCCGGTGTATGTATATTTTACTTTCTGTACTAGGATTACCCCGCGGAGGGGTGCACGGATAGCCGGGTTCTAGAGGGCAACAAGCCCGCATCTCATGGCATTGGGACGGAGGGGGCTTCACTCTAGGATTGGCGGGCTATTCGCCGCACTCGTAGGGGGTACAGGTTGACCCAGGAGGGGTGCCCAAGTTGCCGGATTCCGTGGAGTGCTGGGTGGTCCATTCACGGAGCTGAAGGGGGCTGCCTCGCTTCAGGTTTTGGCGGGTGACTTTCCGCGCCCGTAGGGGTCTAGGATTTCATTGCACAGGCTATCCACACGACCAGGGGAACGTCGGGTTTCAGTAGTGGCTCTGTGAAACCCGGGGATCCCAGATATCTGTATTGTTCTGTGATGCTGTACATTTTTGTGTTGTTGCATTTCTTTTCACGCCTTGAGCGAAATATAATATATTGGTATATATATTAGTAGATGTTGTATATGTTTTTCATCCGCGCTAGTCCAGTCCCCGCTCTGCCGTTAGTTAGCTAACCTAACGGGTGATGACGGGACCCAGTGGCGAATGCGGATGGCATATACGTACGTCAGTATATTTTCGTTCTTTGTGGTGTGATTAATTGATGGGACTGTGTAGATTCGGATCAATGCAAGTTAAAACAAACCTATTCTGATGTTGTTGGAACACTTTTCAAAAAGCTGTTATTGCAAGGATGTTCACTTTTGTTTTGCATCGTGGTATTCCTTTGGAATATCCTGCTCCTCAGTCGACGAGGCAAGGGCCGAGATCCCTTCACCGGGAGTGACCCCTTGGACAGAAGTTTGCGTCAGGGCATTAACTTCACTATAGCCGATTACTTTTGCTTTGCATCGCGGTATTCATTTGGAATATCCTGCACCCCATTCTACGGGGAAAGAGCCGAGATCCCTTTACCGGGAGTGACCTCTTTAGCAACGGTTTTCGTCACTATATTTTAAAAAGCTATCCGTTCCTTCGACGATATCAAGTTCTTTACGTTAAAGGTTTTTGCCAGAAACCATTCGTAGCCCTCCGTCATTTCAGACGGGTAGCAAGTAGTATTCATGCTATGTTTGTTGACCTTCGTCAAGGCATAGTGTATGGTAGCTGCTTGTTGCTTTTCTGCTGCATAGATAGATGCGTTGGTTTGGGACAGTCGTATAGCCTTGTTGACCTTCGTCAAGGGCTTGTACGGGTGGATTCAAATTAACCTGGATAATGACGGGTAGAACTTGACATGTGACTTATGATTTGTTGACCTTCGCCAAGGTCATAAGAGCATGGGGCAGAAATCTCATCGGGAGTTTCAAAAGAACTGAAACTTGCCAGATATGCGCATACCTTCTGGAGTGTGATACCGTGAGTGGATTCCGTCACGTTATCATGCGATGATAGTTGGATCCCGATTCCCACTGATGAGTTGGTTTACTCCTCGGGTGACCCCGACTAATTCTTCTTTCAGGTTTGGAGGAGAATTTGAGGTACAGTGGGAGGTTTCCTGATTAGAAAATGTGATAACCATTCTGATCTAGGTTAGAGTGCACGCTGAGTGTTTCTTTTCTCTCTCTCTGGCAGCGACCATTGACCCGACCCTAAGATTATGACTCAGTGACCAAGTTGACCGAACCTTCTTAACACTGGCTTTTGGATTGTCAGAGTTGCAGACCTCATTGCCACTCCTACTTTTACCTTTTTCTCCAGGACACCCCGTTTTACTACGAAAGTCCACTTCCATTGGACAAAACCATCGTATGGTTAGATACGAACTCGAAGGGATTTATTCGAGGATGGTTTCCGGTTCTGGAGAAAACGGATAGGACTATTCAGTTGTCTTTTCTTTTCACCTTCTCTCAGGTTGCGAGTACTCCTTGGTTTAGGAGTAGTACACCTATTACGCAAATTGGACAGTCTTCTTCCAAACCATAGGCTGGTGCCGACCGGTAGGGAATGAAGAAAACCAATTAGCCTAAACGGTGTGCAGAAGGTATTAAGTTCAGACAAAGCAAGGGATTAGTAAGAGGGCAAAGTAAAATGCGACTGCTATTCACGACCAAACCAAGTATTTCTTCGCCAATCCTAAATCACCTTTGTATTTCTCCAGGACACTCCGTATCACTACGAAGATCCCACTTTATTGGATAATCCATCGTATGGTTATATACGAACTCGAAAGGAACTTGTTCCAGTTCGGGGATGGATCCTGGATCAGGAGAAATAGGAATAAAGTACATTCAGGTGTCTTTTATCTTCACCTTCTCTCGCTTTGCGAGTGCTCCTACGATTAGGACAGTACACCCTTTATGCTTTTTGGATAGTCTTCTTCCAAACCATAGGCTGGTGCCGAACGGTAGGGAAGGAAGAAAACCATTTGGCCTAAAGGGGTGTACAGAAGGTAATGACTAAAGACATATGAAGGGATTTGGAGAGGTGGAAAAGAATTATACAGTTACAGTTGTGAATCTGGATAATGGATGAGGCATTACTAAGAATACCAGGATACCCCAACGAAACATTTCAATGTTTCAGGTTCACTGTGTACTGTTAAAAGAAAACTGATTTCCCGATTAAACACTTACTCCAAGGTATGTATTTACCAGGTATGATTCTCACATCTGTATGGTTTTACAGATGATGAGTGGGAGTAAGTTATTGGGAATTAGGTGATCATCCTCATTATATCGGGATTCGTTGTAATCGGTGATATTTGAGGAGATCATCTGGGTTGTTTGCCGGTCAGCAAATATTTGGTTTTGAATATCCGCTGTTGTGCACCAATTTCAAATTGAAATATCTGTACGTCTATTTTTATAGAGTGAGATATACCTTTTGATATTATGGCGATGACATTTACCTATATCAGTGGATGGTTAGGTAAGGAGCATTGAACAGCGGTGTAATTCTTCTTAACCAAAAGTACAGTTTTCAACCTACGACACACAGTGAATGAGTCACTAGACTCAAGGGACTTATACAGAGTATTGTATGTTGTCCAGGGTCCATCAGGACAGAGGGGTTGGTCCTCGTACTCTATTCTGTTTACTTATGACTTCTCTAGTTCTTAGACAGGTGTTTCGTAGAAACACAGGGTCTAAGTTTTGAGGAGTTATAGGTATTTGAATAGAGTAGAGAACCAGGTGTAGCAAGTATCGGAATTCTTCAAAGTGATCGAAGATGTAGATACTTGTGTATGGTATTCAGTTGATAGTAATGATAAAGAGAAATTGCTTCTCTTTCGGGTTACTCATAATTGGAAGCATTCCTAAGTTGAGTAACGCTGATCGGCCTCTCTCCATTTAGTTCACATGCACTGGAGACAGCTGCGTGATTTGAATCTGGTTAAATTAAATCAGTGCCTCTGGTTCTATATTGGATGTAGAACAGTTCATATCTTAACGTTATTAAGGTACGGGGAGTTGTCCGGCTTATGATTAAAACCAGACTCTGGATAACTCAAGGCACGTTTCTGTAATGGCTGTTTGTGGGTTGACCCAGGCTATGACGAGGGTTGATTTTCTACCATTTAGACTCGCCACAGTTTTACTAAAAATGGATTTTTTCAAAAACAGCAGTGGGAGTATGGTAGAACTGGAAGTGATTCCAGAACCGCAAACGATTACTGAAGATTTGATAAGGAACCTAAAGATTCAATCTGATTTGACATTCCATTGGCCACTCCGCAAATAAGGTGGGTAACTTCAGGCACCCGAGAGGTACTTCGATAGCCTCAAGGACGGTGACAGGGAAGTTCTTGTTTACCCACACTTGCCATTGTTGTTGTTCCAGGCTGCGAGACCCGGCAGGAGGATGAGTATAGTGTCGTTCTAAACTAGCTTTAGAAGTGCACGTCTGTATGACTCTGCCAGAGGGTTGTCGTAGTCAGTGGGAGTAGCGGAAGCATTGGTGGACATCAGGCTTATGTCTATTTATAGACTAAAGCAGATGTAGCGGAGATAGATCATCCATTTCTGATGTGACAGTCATAGGTTTGACATCATCAGAATAGGGGATGGATCTGTTGAGAAGGTAGTAGGAAGTGATATTCCTATACTACGATCGGTTATACTTTGGTCGTCACACAGTGGTTTCTCCACAAAGGACTTGGACAT
This sequence comes from Agapanthus africanus, assembly GCA_030015575.1. Classification (NCBI taxonomy): domain Eukaryota; kingdom Viridiplantae; phylum Streptophyta; class Magnoliopsida; order Asparagales; family Amaryllidaceae; genus Agapanthus; species Agapanthus africanus. Next base: position 191,897,338 of record CM057339.1, on the reverse strand, counting down.
TATATCAGACATACTGGTTACTAGATCTATAGCTTTAGATCTAGATTTGGGTGGTTTCCCAATCTGGGTACTTGGACAGCATCCTATCAGTATTTAGAATGGATGACTCCTGGCACGGTAGTATACCTGCAGGTGATGGAGTCACCCTCTCTAAAGGTGTCTTACAGACTAAAGGGGAGAGGGATACGCATGATTGGCAGATCACTTGCTTAGGCAATTGAGTCAATCATGAGATGTCAAGTACCACACCAGATGTTGTTCTTGCATTACATGCAATAAGTTGATATTCATCCAATCCTGGAGAAACAGTCGGAGACAGTTTTAGAACATAAGTGGATGTTCTAAGGATATGATAGCAGCATTCTCCTTTGGGAGACAGTTATCATTTCAGGCTTCCAAGGTGACATGGACGACAAGGAGGTTGTCAGAGTTGTAGTTTTCCTTCTGACGAGGGGCAGTATTTTGGACAGGTGATCCAAGGCAATACTGAGGGTGGCATGGCGCAGGATACTGATTAAGTTCAGTTGACGATACAGTCTAAGAAGTTTGGATTTGGAGTTCATTTATGAGCTATGTCCCATCAGACATCCAGATACATTCTAAGACAGGTATTGCTCATTTCGGGAGATGGCTTTCTCCGCGAACTTGAGATATAGAGAGACATAGAAAGAAACAACAAAGCGGATCCACTCACTGAGGCTATTCCTCGAACGCAATAGTTTTGCAAACGAGCTTTGTGAGACTGACTAGTAGAGGAGTTGGGTGTTCGGTATCACACGGGCTGTGAGTATGCGACATCGCAATAATTAGCCTTGAGTGCAAGTGGGAGATTGTTGGAGGTAATGCCCTCAGAGTCAATTATTGGATCACAGGTACGTGATTGCAATGATTGAGGGAGGACCTATCCCGGTGGGACAGTCTTACTCGAGATGATAGTATGCTATCTGGTTTACCTTTATCATCGTGTACTGCTTTAAGTGACCTGACATGTCGCTATTGCACGTTGATAGAGCCCCTAGGATTCTTGCTTGACTACCGGCAGTATGAGGGCGATCATATACGTGGGAGCTGGTAGTCTATAAGCACATCCTTAAAAGGTCCCTAGTCGTAGGAGTTTCGAGACAGGGCATTGATACTCCAGAGTAGACTAGTGTATACAGTCGAGACCCCGACGAGGGGCGGTGGCCGGTCTCACAAGCCACTGGTGTCAGTTGGTTCACCTAAGATGTATACAGGTGCTCATTGGGTTATGAGTACACCGGACAGGACTCGCCGGGAACATGCTAGTTGGTCTTATACCTGACGTCAGATAGCAGTTCCCTGGTGACATGTGTACAGGTTAGTTCATCGACCTGGGGATCGTCATTTGTCTCGTGTGAGTTCCCACTGTATTTTGATTACTACCCTACCACGGCTCAAAGGAGTCGTGCAAACAGGTTTTAGTTGGGTACAGTCCCGAGCCACATGGAGGTAGTGAGCGGATCTTCAGGGGTTCGTCTCTCCCGGTATTGGGGGTGAGGTCGTGCTGTGTTTAGGAGAGCCATTACACGAAGTCCTTGGCCAAGGCAAGGAGATTTACTGGTAGGTATTCCAGTAGTATCTCAGGGTGTTCTGGGCTACACTCCGACACGACTTGTACCGCTTTTGGGGGTCTGACTTTTACCAACCCCCTAGGCCCGCCATGCGATGCTCATAGACGAACGGACCGGACTGTACGGATATTGTCACTGACAGGCTCAGTTGGGTGTCGGGGTGAGCTTCCTCATCGACGTCCCTTTTGGTCAATAGCTGGTGGCCCGTCACGTATTGGCTTATACCTCTGACGTGCTAGTGGTTAAATCCACAGCCATAGTATTGACGAGTCTTTAGAGTCCACCACACTTCCAGTTACTCAAGTTTCGGGCGAAACGCTGTAGAGGCCGTATGGAGATATGGCAGGGTCCGATCAGATACGTGCGGTATTGTACGGATCAGGATCGGACGGTTTTGTACTAGTGGCCGTATAGTTATATGGCAGGGTTCGATCAGATACGTGCGGTATTGCACGGATCAGGATCGGACGGATATTACTAGCCGGCTTTGGTTTAAACCGGTCCTAGTTTAGTACAGTGTAGATTTTGTCTTTTTGCATTTGTATCCAGTCGGAATACAGATGCGGGTGTGTATGCACAGTATCAGGGTTTTCCTGTAATTTATTACGGGACCAGTTTTCTGGAGTTGCCAGTTTGCTTTCCGTTCCGGCCGGTTTTCCTTTGTTCTTTCCCGGCCGGACTTTTCCGATGGAGGGTGTTATTTGCAAGTTCGCAAATAACACTTTGTGGAGGACTTATTTGCATAAGGGTTGATATGATAAGCATCTTTGCTTTTCATGATTTGATGAGATTAGAAATGATTTGAGGTTGATGTAAGTTTTGTGATGATAATGTTTTTGGATGTGGTCACCCTCCTCCTTTTACTACGATCACCTCCCTTCATACTTCTTTATTCTTTCACCACCATTTTCTTAGTTGATAAGTTTTTTTTTCATGGTTGAAGTGAGAAGAAGAAAAAGAAAGAGAGAAAGAAAAGAGAAGAAGAGAGTTTCATCTTCATCCTTGAGAGTGTTTCATTTTCTTGATCTCATTTCATGTTAAGAAAAATGCAAGTACCATTTTTCTTGTCTTGTTTCCTCCATCATCCACAAATGGCAACAAACCCCAAAGTGAGACATGCACTCTACACTACACTCCCTACAGCAAATCTTGGACGCGTCGATTCGCCAGCTTCGCGCCCGAGTTGCCTCGGTATTGAGGTGGGAGCCCGTAAAAGATGTAGGCGACGTGGTGCCCTTCCGGCGAGGAGGCAACAACCGGAGATCCCGCGAGGAGATCGGAGTGGAGATGAAGACCGGAGGACTCGGATCAGTCGGTATATCTCTAACTCATTCTCTTGTTAGCTTAGACTAGTTTAATGGCACGATCCGGGGTTTAGTGCGCGGTGGTGCCGGTTTGCTAAGTCCGCAAAATTAAAGTTTATCACCGTTTCCGCGTTTGGCCGTCGGATTGACGACCGGGGCGCCGCCGTGCACTTACAGAATCTTCCATACTGAATCGTTTCAGTATGGTGTCGATGTACCTTGACTGTGAAAGTCCCAACATCCTCTTAGATCTATCACGATAGATCTGGATCCCCAGAATATAGTTGGCATCGCCCAGGTCCTTCATGGAGAACCTCTGTGACAAGAATCCTTTGACTGACTGTACCATAGGAATATCATTTCCTATTAGGAGAATGTCATCGACGTACAAGACGAGGAATACCAAATTTCTCCTTACAATCTTACTGTAAATGCATGGTTCATCTGGGTTTTTGACAAAGTCGAATTCTTTGACAGTATCATCAAAGCAGATGTTCCAACTCCGCGATGCCTGCTTAACTCCATAGATGGACTTGAGCAACTTGCACACTTTACCGCTGCTCCCACTCTGAATGAATCCTTCTGGCTGATCCATATAGACGCACTCTTCCAAATTTCCATTTAGGAAAGCCTTCTTTACGTCCATCTGCCAGATCTCATAATCGTGGAAGGCAGCAATGGCAAGAAGGATCCGAATGGATTTAAGCATAGCTACCGGAGAAAAGGTCTCGTCATAGTCCAAACCAGGTCTTTGACGAAAACCCTTTGCAACGAGCCTAGCTTTATAGGTTTCAACCTGCCCATCACCAATCTTCTTTCTGAAGATCCATTTGCAGCCTACGGGTTTTACCCCTTCTGGAGCAAGTTCCAAAGTCCAAACTTTGTTGGTGTACATGGACTCCATCTCGGTCCGCATTGCATCAAGCCATTTTACCGAGTCACCGCTCTGAATGGCTTGCTGGAAGCTAGTAGGCTCATCATAATCTATGATGCAATCCTCTCTATCCCCGTCTATGAGAAAACCGTAGTATCTCTCGGGCGGATAAGACTGCCTACTACTTCTGCGGAGCGGCGTAGGAATGTCCGGTTCCCCTGAACCTTCTGGTTCTACTAAGGTTTCAGTAATAGCTTGTGGTTCTGGAATTTCTTCCAATTCTATTGCGCTCCCACTTATCTGATTTTCTAAAAACTCAGTTTCCAAGAAGCGGGCATGACGAGAAACAAGGACTTTTTGCTCCTCTGCGTAATAGAAAAGATACCCCTTGGAGTTCTTTGGGTATCCCACAAACTTGCACTGTACTGAGCGTGCCTCGAGCTTGTCCGCATGCTGCTTTTTTACAAAAGTCGGACATCCCCATGTCTTAAAGGATTTAAGACAGGGTTTCTTCCCACTCCACATTTGATATGGTGTGGTAGGCACTGTCTTAGTAGGAACTTGGTTCAAGAGATGTGCAGCTGTTTCTAGTGCATAACCCCAGAAAGATCGCGGCAACTCAGCCTTACTCATCATGGAACGAACCATATCTAATAGGGTTCGATTCCTCCTTTCCGATACACCGTTGTGTTGTGGTGTGTATGGAGGAGTACGCTGAGAGAGAATTCCATTCTCTTTTAAGTAGTCCAGAAACTCGGCACTCAAGTATTCACCACCTCGATCCGATCTTAAGATCTTGATACTTTTGCCTGTTTGTTTTTCTACTTCATTCTTATATTCCCGAAATTTCTCAAAGGCCTCGGATTTATGCTTCATTAAGAAGACATGTCCATACCTAGAGAAATCATCTGTGAAAGTAATGAAGTATGAATAACCGCTTCGCACATGTGTAGACATTGGACCACACACGTCACTGTGTATAAGTCCCAAGAGCTCGCTCGCTCTTACTCCGTGTCCAGTGAACGGAGTCTTTGTCATCTTTCTCATGAGACAAGATTCACAAGTGGCATAAGACTGGTACTCGAACGGATCCAAGTATCCTTCTTTATGTAACTTAGTCAACCGTGTCTCATTGATGTGACCCAGTCTACAATGCCATAAGAAAGCCTGATTTAATTCTGGAGACTTTCTTTTAAGTGTGTTCTGGACACTGAATATCCGAGCTTGATTCAATACGTATATACCGTTATTTAATGTACCTGACCCAATCAGTGCTTGATTTATGTGGATGTTTACTACATCGCTTACAAAAGCAAAATCATATCCTTCCTTAGAAAGTAAGGATACAGATATGATATTGCAAGTCGCACCTGGTACATACAAACAGTCACGCAAAATCAATATCTGCCCAGTTGTCAGTCCTAGGTGATATTCCCCTACGGATACAGCATCCATGCTCATTCCGTTAGCAACCCTGAGAGTCATATCACCTTTCCTGATAACCCTACGGTTTCTCAGACCCTGTAACGAATTACAGATATGAGATCCTGATCCGGTATCCAATACCCAGGAAGTAGGGTTAACTGACAAACAGTTCTCAATTACAAACACACTCGAAGCCGAAGCCACAACATGCTTCGAATTCTGGCTACTGGCTTTACAAGCCCTGCAATCTCTCTGCCATAGTTCATTCCCGTTACAATAGGAACATCCCTCTTTGATCATATCCAGTCCCGAAACTTTTGCCCTTCCTTTTCCTTCTTCTTCCCTGGTTTCTTTCAGGGTATAAGCGGAGGGCAGGGACTGTAGAATTAGGTCAGTACTTGACCCATTCTCCAACGTGGTCTCCAGGTCCGTGAGCTTAAAATAGCTAGTCTCTGTAAGGACGTTGCCCCCTACAGATGACCCGACAGCCAACCTCGCTTGAAGCAATTTGTTCGAGGTCTCATATCTTGCGATACAAGATTGCTCTCCATATAAAACTTTGTTATGGAGGAAGATAGAAACTGAGTCCATCTTCTCGTGCTGCCTCTGGCTTGCACCATTAACTGAGGCTAACATGAGGCACTTGGCTTTCGCACAATCCTTTTCCGATGTCCTGCGGATGTGAACATCCGTGACAGGGGAAACTGGACCTGAGACAGCAGGGAATTGATTAGTTAAGAGGTGTCCCAGCTTGTCATGGGCAATGGACATCTGGACAGACCTTTGCCAGTCATAACAGTCAGGTTCAGTCATATTATTATCTAGATGTAACCTAGGTGCGGTCACAGGGTCGCTGCAATTAAGAGAGATAAAAGAAAACACTCAGCATGATGCTCTTGCAAGTTTAGAGTGGTTTTTAATTTGTCTAAACAGGATGGCTCCCACTGTCTCTCGAATCCCTCCTCAAAACCAAAAAGGAAGAATTAGTCAGGATCAATCCCACCGTACAATACTTGCTTAACCGTTCGGCCAGGCTGGTGTCGGTACTTCGAGGGAGGTTTTCCAACGCTTTCGCGATGTTCCTTAATTAAATAACCTCTTTTCCCTGTGGGCGTAGCCCCGCTAACACCTTTCTAGACACCTACTTGGTTTATAGCATTGATCGTTAAGTGAGAAATTTCCCGAGGAGTAGCATATACTCACAGTAGGATCGGGATCCAAATATCATCACGTGATAAAACTGAAGGAATCCTACCAGAATCATCACACTCCAAATGGTATGCAACGCTAGCAAGTTTCAGTTCTTTTGAAACTCCCGATGTGGATTTTTGCCCCATGCTCTTATGACCTTGACTAAGGCCAACAAATCATAAGTCACATGTCAAGTTCTACCCGTCGTTGTCCAGGTTAATTTGAACCCATCCGTATATACCCTTGACTATGGCCAACAAAGTAATACGACTGTCCCAAACCAACGCATCTATCTATGCAACATATGAGTATCCACCAGCTACCAATCACTGTGCCTTGACTAAGGCCAACAAACACAGATTGAATACTGTTGAATATTTATATGAAACGACAGAGGGCTACGAATGGTTTTGGCAAAACCGTGAACGTAGTGAACTTGATTTAGTCGATGGAACGAGATAGCTTTTAAATGGAGTGGCTCAAACTCCGCATTTTAAAAGTTTGTTTTGAAAAGAACCGAGTGGTTTTTCGAAAGTGTTCCAACGACTTTTACATGGTTTATTATCTTGCATTAGTTCTTTTAATGCGTGATATTCTTGCATTAGTTCTTTTAATGCGTCCCATCATTTAATCCTACCATTGCAGAAAACAACCAAAATATGACGTACGCTTATGCCATTCGCATTCGCCACTGGGCCCCGTCATTACCCGTTAGGTTACTTAACTAACGACAGAGCGGGGGCTGGGCTAGCGCGTCTGTAAAACATAAGCAACGCCTAAATAATATCATATATAGATATACTGCAATGATAAACATTTCAGATCACAGATGAATACATTGGATATACTAGGAATCTGTAATTCGTTCGAGCCTGTAACGAAAGACAGATTACACGGTCGCGGTGAATAGCCAATACCCCACCCAAGACCCCTACGGGTGCGGCAAACTACCCGCCAAGTACCCGAAGCGTAGCAACCTCCCTCATCTCCATGAGTAGGCCACTCGACACTTCGGCATACCTGGTAGTTTGTGCACCCCCTCCATGGGTCTATCCTAGGAGCAAAAACAGTAAAAAGAAATTATACAATGACGGCTACAACCCCGACCCGGTTGTGCGGCCATACAAATAATTATTACATCAATTTACAAATTTATATGAATTGAAAGAAAAGAAAACTCTCGTCTCACAACCCCCGGCTATTCATCCGCGACAATCCAACATATTCATATACACATTCCAGCAACATTACAGATCACAGATTTGTATAACCCCCACTAATCGACATATAGCGATTAGTAGACGTTCAATACAAATATCACATTACAGAAAAACCCGTTAGCTTAAGTCTTTTAGAAGTTCGATCAAAAATACGGATTTTCGGGATCCCAAAATAAAATTTTCGTTCTGGAAAATCTGGGTTGAAAATACATGTACCAAAATTCCCAAAATACCCCCAGAAGCACACTGTAGCAAATAAACACCAGAGAGGGGCCAAGGAGGCCGCGGAACCGCGGCAATAGCAAGCTATTGCCGCGTTTCCGCGGTCGTTTAGGGGGATCACATGGTGATTTTTCTACAGCGGCTTTTAAAAACCCTGAGCCGATTTTAGGTGTTAAAATAATCAACTTTTGAACAGTAAAAAAATCGACAGAAACTCGAATTTTTGGGGTTCGTTTTCGGGACTTTTTCTTTGATCGATCTTCTAGTTACTTGCTAACATGTTAGATAGAGTTTAACTAGGCTCTGATACCACTGTAAGTCCATGCTTGTAAGTCCATGCTACCTCTCCCGGTACTTTCGGGAATGCGGAATATGGTAAAAAACGATTTTTATCGAGGTGGTAACATGGACCTATAACCCGGATCTTGGTTAAACATCTATCTAACAACCTAACTACGAGTTTCTAGCTACTCGGTTAGGGGGTTATACCTTGCTTGTCTTGAACTCCTTCGTCTTCAAGCTCCGATGGTGGTCCGGATTGGCTTCTTCTCGTCGTCTCCGTACGCCGAAGATAGATCCACCTGAAAGCTCCAACCTTTGGCTCCTTCTTCGTTCTTTGAAGAAACTAGTTCACTCGGTTTGCCAAACCTTGTGAACTAGAGTGAGTAGAGAAGAATTTCTATAGGATTTTATCTATGGTTCTTGATTCTCAACTCATGAGACAAGAGAACCATAGAGTCAAGAGAGGGAGAAAGAGGAAGAGGGTGAGAGCAAAACAAGAGAGCTCAAGAACAAGAGAAAGAATGAGCAAGAAAGAATGAATAACTCTTTTTTCTCTCACCCTCTCATAATCCAAAGTCATGATAACTCATCATACCAAAAAAGTCTTATGTGATGGTTGAAGCAACCATAACCATATCATTTCATGCACTCATTTTACACAAATGAGCAAGCAAGCAAAATTCTTTGCCATGAAATGATGGCTATGGTTATCATGATGGTCAACTAGTCAAGCCTAGTCAACCGGTCAACAAAGTCAACAAAAGTCAACAAGTCAACAAAAGTCAACAACCATGTCACCATAATACTTAATTAATATAATAGTTAATCACATATCATATTCTCATTAGGGTTGAGCAAAAAGTCAAATAGTCAACGGTCAACTGTCAACAACCCTAATGAGAATCCGCTGCCTCTGCCTCCCTGTCAACTGTGCATACACACCCGCATCCGCGTTCCGAGGAACACGAATGCAAACTGGATAAATCCAATCCCAAAAGGTACACTAGGATCTGGCTTAAACCAAAGCCCGCTAGTGTAAACTGTCCGGACACTGTACGTGCACAAGTGCACGGATGTGACCGAACCCTGTCGCAAAACCATGCGACCTGTCGCAAAACCATGCAACCTCTACTCCTTTGCCTAAAGGCGAAAAGCTTTCTGTGTGGGACTCTAAAGACTCGACACTACGTTGGCAGTGGGTTTAACCACAGACCGCAAGCGGCACTAGCTGTGCGTAACGGTCCCCAGTTAATGCCGACAAGAAGACCGACGAGGCGAAACCCATCTGAACTCCTACTGAGCCTGAGTGTGACATTGTCCGTACAGTCCGGTCTGTTTGTCTGATACATCGCATGGCGGGCCTAGGGGGCGGTAAACGTCAGTCCCCCAATAGCGGTACAAGTCGTGCCGGAGCGAAGCCCAAAACACCCTGAGATAACACTGGAAGCCTACCAGTATATCTCGTTTGCCCTGGCCAGGGACTACTCGTGTAATGGCTCTCCTAGACACAGCGCGATGTCAACCCCCAATACCGGGAGAGACGAATCCTGTCTAACCGTCACTGCCTCCAAGTGCTTCGGGACTGCACCCAACTACTACCTGTTTGCACGGCTCCTTTGAGCCGTGGTAGGGTAGTAATCAAAGTACAGTGGGAACACACTCGAGGCGAAGTGACAGTGTCAAGTCAGCGGACTAAGCTGTACTCATGTCACCTGGGAACTGATAACTGACGATAGGCATAATACCAACTAGTCAGTTCCCGACGAGTCCTGTCCAGTGTACCCGTAACCTAACGAGCACCCGCATACTATCTCAAGTACGACGTACTGACGGCTGTGGGACAGACCGTCTCCCACACTGGGATGAGAAGCGCATGCGCTGGTCTACTCCGGAGTATCGATGCCCTGTCTCGATAGTCCTGCGACCAGGGACCTGCATAAGGATGTGCTTATAGATTACCCAGCCCCACTAGTGTGACGGCCATCACATCGCTGGTAATCAAGCAAAGATCCTAAGGGCTCCACTAATGTGTATAGGCGATATACAAAAATAAACACATGTACACATTGAAGTAGAAACAAACCAAGTAGCATACTACTATTTTGAGCAAGATTGTATATACAAGGTGAATATCCCAAGCTTCCATTAAGTAATATACAAACTAGTATGATACAGTAATGGCCTCTAGGGCATATACACTAACACCGGCTTGTTGTACTGGGGTGGCCCTGAATAAACTATCTCTTCTTCTTCCTCGGTATCACTCCCGAAGACTGGGATGGTGGTGATAGCTTTGTTCTCATGTTTATGACATCTCTCTGTGTCTTCAAAGTCTGGTAAGAAGTATTTTCCATCTTCATACTTTCGGACTTCATTCACAGAGAATGGGTTTAGCTCTCCTGTCACAGTATATTCGAGACCATCCTTGAAGTATTTCATACACTGATGTTGTGTCGAAGGGATGATGTTGTACTCGTATAACCAGGGCCGACCGAGCAAAGCATTGTAGCATGTCTTTGCATTGATGACGTGAAATTTAATATCTGTGACAAGTAACCCGAAGCGCAATGTCAGTATCACAGACCCGAGAGTTCGTGATGAATGGGAGTCGAAACCGGAGATAGTGATTTTGTCACGAGCTAGCTGCTGAACGCTCATGCAGATTTCCTTCAATACTCGTACGTTGAGAAGATTGACGGAGGACCCATTATCGACCAGGATTTTACCTATCTTGATGTCATGACAGTACCCGGAGACATATAGGGGACGGTTGTGCTCGCACGTCCCGAGGAGGAGATCTTCATCGCCGAAGGTGATATCGGCCGTGTGTACTTCTTCCAGTTCGTCCTTCATCTTTTCTTCGGCGAGGAAAGCTTGGAATTGCTCGGGTTCTTGTAATGCTTTGATTAAAGAATCCCTCGCTTCTTTTGATAGTAAGAGGGCGACGAGAATGCTGAGCTGTGAGGGTAACTTTCTCAAGTGCGCCAGAACGTTGTAGTCCACCTTACTTTTCCTTGGAGGGTCCTTGGCAGTCAGCTCTTTCATGACATGGTCATCTAGGGCGATATCTTCAAAGACCTTCTCTTTTCCCTTATCTTTTCTGTTTGCGGGTCCGAGATTCTTTTTGGGCAGCGTACGATTGCACAGATGGATATTTTCACAGGTCTTCGATTCTCCATCCTTTCCTGAGGTGGATTCCTTGAATAGAGGGCCGAGAGTCATCTCTTCATCGGAGTCACTCCCTAATGTGAGAACTTGTGATCCCCTGGCGTTAATCACGCGACAATTGCCGGTGGTTCTTTTATGCTCCTCGGTCGTATTTCTTCGCTCCCGACGAGTTTTGCGTTTCATCCGCTTAAAATGCTGCTGGTGAGCAACATATCCCTGCCACCATCTTTTAAAAGCGTCGCATTCTTCGGTGGGGTGCGAAATCTTTCGATGATATAAGCAGTAGCCAGGACGTGTCTCTGCTTTACCGAGAATGTTTCCTTCGGAGGGTGGTAGCTTCATCCCCATTGATATGGTTTTAGCAAACATTTTCCTCGTCTTGAACTTGTTTTTATTCACGACGGATGTCCCTTGATTCGGAGGAAGTGTCTCGACTCTTTCGTCCAGTCGCCGGCGTTTGGCTTTTTCAGATATGGCCATCTCACGCTCTCGATCAGCTTTACTTTTCAGATGAATTTCATTTAGAAAGGCGTCGATCATTTCGTCTGTTGGCCACAGAAGTTCCGGTTCAGGCCCTGCCCCCAGTCTTTTGGTGCAAGGTGCTTCTTCATCGTTTATCGACGAGTGAAAAATCACATGACAACTTGCTACGTAATCCTCAGATCCATCCGACGAGTCTTCTCCATCATCTTCGTCCTCAAGTACGTGGCCGAGGAATTCCTGGAGCGTGATTGGAGTTCGTGCCTTCTGGTTATACTCTTCCAGTGCGTCGATCTGTTTCTGCAGGTCCGTGCGCTTGTCGCCAGGCTTCACGGGCTTTTTGGATTTCTTCTACTTTTTCGAAGATTTCGATGGCTGGGTGTGAGCGCTTTGGCTATCACCACCAATCTTTGGAGTTAGGCGCGGCTTCAGCATCCCTTCGATGATCTAAGGCTCTAGCGGGTTCTTCCATCTGATTGCTGGGCATATCTGGAGATCATTCAACATCCTTTTGGTTTTGGCCGAAAGAGCCACCTCCCATGGAGCTTCTTCAACAAAAGAGCACGTTGCCCCCGGTGTGTCCGGCTTCTTAGGAGTGTGCGGTTGTGGCGGGTTTACTTTCCACTTCTCAGACAGCGCAAACTTGCCTTGTAGGTACTGATCCTCGATCCATCCCTTAAAGACGAAGCAATCTTCGATTGGATGGCTTACCGTTTGGTGGTAAGGATAATAATTGGGATTATTCACTTCGCTGGGTTGCGATGGTCGCTTTGGATTCAGCAAATTGATAAGCCTGTTGCGCACGCCAGCTCGAATAGTCTCTTCGTTTTATCCTGTGGGAACGAGTAAGGACGCTTCATCTTCTCATTATAATAGTGTCGTCTCTCTTCCAGTTGATCCGCTAGTTTTGGGGCACTGAGCTGCTGTTGGGTGTTCGCAACGAAGATCGCCTTCCCTTTACTCTTTTCGTTCCGCGGTTCCGGCTTCGGGGGAGATGGTCTATGACCCATTTGGTCCATCTGGGCCAGCTTGTCGATTAGAGCTTGGAACGTGGTCGGTTTGAAGAACAACATGAACTGTGAAATAGTTGCATTAGGGTCTAGGGTGCCCACGAACATGCCCACCGCTGGTGCTTCTTCGATGCGCTGTTCGCACTTCGACCACAGATTCCACCATCGGATTGCGTACTGAACCCATGTCTCGCCCGGCTTCACCCTGGCATTGATCAATGCCGTTATTGGGGTGCGTTCACTGGCACTTGCGAATCGCTGGGTGAACAACAACTCCATTTCTGCGAAAGTTTTGACGGAGTCGTTTGGGAGTTCGGAGTACCACTCAAACGCCGTTTCCGATAAGCTGCCGACGAATTGGCGGAGCAAAAGCTTGTCATCGCCACCAGTATTGCCACAGAGAGTCCTGAACTGAGCGACATGTTGATGGGGATTGCCTGTCCCTTTGTACACGTGGAATTTAGGGATCGTGTAGCCCGGCGGGTACTTTATCTGATCATACCAGCCTGGATACGGTCGCCCAGTTTTGACGACTTGGTCGGCCGCTTCATTTTCCTGGTGAACTCGTATTTGCTGAGCGATATAATCATCCAGGGCGGATTTGGAAATAGTTTCCTCCTTGGCTGCTGAAAGAGCCGGAGGTGGATTTGTTGTTTCTCCTCTGTCGTCTTCGATTATTACTGGAGGATCTTCGGCTGGGGGATCCGGCTGGATCATCATGCCCACCATAACTTGGAATAGAAGGGCAATTCGTTTTATATTGGCTACATGTTCCACAGCCTCTTTGTCCTTCTTCTCAAGTATTCTCCGAAGGAATTCGGCATCAGTTTCCCGCTCATGGCGTTGCTCCACGGATGTTTCCGGGCTTTCTTTTGGCCCGGTGAGTGCGGCCATCGCGGTCATCATCTCTTGAAGCTTCTGCTGTTGTTGTTCTTAAGCCCTTGTTATTGATCGGGTGAGCGGTCGGTGACCTGTGGAGATACGGCTATCCTCTTTTCCGGATGCCATATATACGGTATGCACTACCATGCCCCCAGACTTAGGGCGTTTAGGTTTAGTGCCTTTGACATTTGTCGCAGACATGGGGATTTTCTCCGGCCTTCTCCTCTTATGGGCGGTCGAAGTTGAGGGGGCCGTTGCAGTGGGCACCCAAGTAGCCGTCACCTTCTGTGGCTTAACAGGACGGTTTTCTTCCTGTCGGAACTTCAGCTTCTTCTGCCGACGAGGATAGTCTTGATCGATCACCGACTCTTGGACCCGTCGCCAGACTTTGTAAACTTTGGAGGACAGCCATTGAGGGGGCTGATCTGGCTTTATTTCTGTAACATTCTCCACCGGTGGAGAAGATCTTTTCAGTACGGCGGTAGGAGAGTTCCTGCGCACCTTGTTCAGCAGTTCGAAGTTGTTTCTGGTTGGAACAGCAGCATGGACTTCCACCATTGGGGATGGTGGAGTTATCCCAGAGGGGGAGTTGCCCCCAGCCTTCCTTACTCGGCGCCGGTGGTGACGTCGAGCGCGTCGAGCTGTTGGGATGGTTTCAGCTTGAGGGGTGACTTCGTCATGCCCCCTGTTCTGGTGAGGCGTCGCCGCTGTCAGCCTCTTGAAGACTGCAGTTCGTTGAGTAACAGGATTTAATCTGTCGAAGACAGAATTTGGAGCAGGAGCCGGAGTGGTTAATCTTGTAAAGACCGACCTTTTGGCAGGGGAAGCCGCCTTGGCGACTTCAGGAGTGGGGATGGCTATCCCCTCTGAGATGGCCACTTCAGGTATTGCAGGCTTCATTACGGGTCCACGGGAATTCTGGCCTAGCCTGGCGAAGACTGAGGAATTGGAGCTGGACAACCCGTTGAGAGGGGCCGTAGTAGTAGAAAGCCGATCGAAGACCGACTTCTTAGGAGCTTCCGGTGCTGGCATAGGAGCGCTGAAGCTCGTTGGCGGGAGCATGGTCCCGAAAAAAAATCTTGTGGTGGCTTGGGTGACCTGTTCCACCGGCATCGTGAACAGGAAAGCCGCCTGGGGCCCGTAAGCTATGCCCCCAGTTGAGGCAGAACGTTGGTTGCAGTTGCATGTGGAACACTTCGAGCAGGTGAACGCCATTGATCTTTGCTTTCTTGACCAAGCAAAACGCCAAATCTCAGTATCTCGAACCTAAGGGCAACCATTAGCAAACCGCGATTCGTTCGCGAACACGACACATGAAGTGTGGAGTGGAAAGAGGAAAAGGTCCCACCGGGCGTGCCAGAATCTGTTCCCCTCCGAAAGACGCGGCGGAGATGCGGCGAACGTCTAGCCTGAATCTGGGAGCAGATGCTAATTGGTGCTATCCGTCCACCTCTCCGAAGATGCCAAGTTGATTTATGTCACCATGTATCGAAGGTTTAAACGGATGCGGCATATGTAGCAGACTTCGTCAGATTCCCCCTCGTTTAAGGGGTTTTTAATTGTGGGGATGCTCTTCCCTGCAAGCGCAAGCCCCGGCAGTTAATTACGCTACCGCATCGCGGTAATAACTTTCTCCTTCTCCATGTGGTCACTTCGTGTCGTGGGTGTTTGTTTTGTGTTTGGTTGCCCGTGGATTGTATACGGAGACTAAGTTATGTTGTCGCCTGTAGGGCGTGGACTAGTCCAAATCCGTATCTTTCTTAGATTTGGGTTTGGGGGGGTTGTGTTTAAGGATACGTTAGCCTTATTTGAGGCTAAGATCAACTTAAACCTTTTTTAAGGACACCTTAGTCTAATTTTAGACTAAGATCAACTTAACGGGATTGTTTAGATCTAACAAGAGAGCAATTGGGCTCTGTTGTTTAGTTTAATGACATTGAGGTCGAGAATCAGTTTAAGGACATTACGGTCCATTGTTAGTTTTAAGACATCGCGGTCGAGGTTAAGGACATCATAGTCCGTGAGTTTAAGGACTTCACAGTCCGGTGTTAGTTTTAAGACATCACGGTCGAGGTTAAGGACATCATAGTCCGTGGATTTAAGGACTCCACAGTCCGACGTTAGTTTTAAGACATCACGGTCGAGGTTAAGGAAATCATAGTCCATGAGTTTAAGGACCTCACAGTCCGATGTTAGATTTAAGACATCACGGTCAAGGTTAAGGACATCATAGTCCATGAGTTTAAGGACCCCACAGTCCGTAGAATGTATGGTTGTCGGGACCCGTCACCTCTCTGACGACGTTGAAGGATTGCAACGACAGATATCAGAGGAGTGAAGAGATGTACCCTCGAACCGGGTGTAAATTGATTGGACGAGCAGATGAGCTCAGTTCAATTTAAATTGAGGACTTATTGCCAGAATTGGGCTAAGTCCAGTTAAAAATGTTTAGCATTTTATTTTTTGTTCTGCCTGTTAGGCCTTTATTTGGGCTCTGCCCTCTTAAGAATGCCAAGCATTGGGCTCTGACATTTTGTCTGGAATTAAATGCTTAGCATTTATCAGGAAAAAAGTGGAGTTCTGATAGTGCGCCACGTGGCGCATCAGGCGCTTTGCGCCAATTAAAGAGCGCATTGCGCTAGCGCACATGAGGGTGACACGTGTCGTTTAGCGCTAAGCGCTAGTTTGTTAGAGCGTTGCGCTTTTAATTTATGAGCGCGCTGCGCTGGTTTGTGGGTGCGCCAGTGGGTGACACGTGGTGCGCTTGGCGCTGAGCGCCATCCCAAGAGAGCAGTGCGCTGTTTTCAGGAGTGCAAAGCGCAAGCTGTGTCTGTGGTTGACACATGGCATGTTTTGGCGCTGAGCGCTGGTCCAAGGAGTGCAAAGGCGCAGTTCAAGAGTGCAAAGCATTTTCCAGTAGCGCAAAGCGCATCAGATCAAATTTAAGATCAAAGAACAAGTTTATGTTCTTCAAAGGAGGCCTTGCCTCGAGATCCAAGAACTAGAGTTCTTGTTTTCATAAAAGGCTCTGCCTTTGTAGATCAAAAGATCTGTGAATGAAGTAAAATACTTCTTTTTTTATATATTTTTATGATTAAACCTTTTAATCCTTTATGTTTTATCAAAGACCTTGGTCATCTAAGATCTTTTTAGAAGATGTTTCTTCTTTTTACGAGATGATTTCACCTCTGTTGTTCAAGAATTAATTTTTTTACCTTTAAAGATGAAGAAAGTGATCTTCTTTCTTCAAAGGCTTGCCTTTCTTTCTCCTTGAGTTTTTTCTCAAAGTTTTTAGAGGGTTTTTTCTATCTTCATATGTATTTTTTCTATCTTTCTTCATCTTTTTTTTTTATTTTAGAAAGAAGGATCATTGGTCGTTGGGACCCACCACCTCTCCGACGACACTGAGAGATTACAGTGCCATATATCGAAGGTGTGGAGGGATGTACCCTTTGAACCATGTCTCACTCATCAGGGGGGAAGAATAGGCTGGAACTTAAGCTTCTCGCTGTTGAAAAAGGTTTTTTTGCGTTCGCGTACGTGCGTCGCACGTGTTGGCGCGCGTGCGTCACACGTGTTGGGCGCTCATATTTGCACGTAGCGCACATGGAGCTTGCGCATATGCGCATTATGGGGGGGAGCAAGCTCCTATGGAGAACGAGTCTCCTTTTAATATTATTGAATATTCTCATGTGGTGCGCACGTGCGTTGCATGTGGTACACGCGTGGCGGGCACACGTGCGTCGCATGTAGCGCACATGCGCATTATGGGGAGAAGCAGGCTTCTATATATGGAGAACTAAGCTCCTATGGAGAACTAAGCTCCTTTTAATATTATTAAATGTTCTCTTATAGTACGCACATGCGTTGCACGTGGTGCACGCATGGCGGGCACACGTGCGTTGCACGTAGCGCACATGGCGCTTGTGCATATGCGCATTATGGAGAGAAGCAGGCTTCTATATTTGGAGAACTAAGCTCCTATGGAGAACTAAGCTTCTTTTAATATTATTAAATGTTCTCATGTGGTGCGCACGTGTGTTGCATGTGGTGCGCGCATGGCGGGCACACGTGCGTTGCACGTAGCACACATAGCGCTTGCGCATATGCGCATTATGGGGAGGTGCATGCTCCTATCTTGGAGAACTAAGCTCCTATGGAGAACTAAGCTCCTTTGAGTATTGAATCCTTTGAGGATTGAACTCTACCTTTTCTAAGAGATATCCCCTCTTATTTATATAAGAGTGGTAGAGAAGCCATCTCTCCTTTTCCCGATGTGGGACTAAAAATGCATTCCCCATATAGTAGAGCATTACTTTAGATTACATGTGCATAGCACATTTGCTCATAACTTTTGATCCCGGATGAATTATGAGGCCCATAATATATCAAATCGAAGGATTTTTCGAAACACTTTCGCTATCATCAAAATTTAGCTGTTTATCATTCCGGAGTTTGTCAATATATAGCTCGAAAAATATTGGTTCGCATCTTCTTCCTTAGATCACATGTGCATAGACATTTGCTCATAACTTTTGATCCCGGATGAATTATGAGGCCCATAATATATCAAATCGAAGGTTTTTTCGAGATGCTTTCAATACCATCAGAATTTAGCTGTTTCTCATTCGGGAGTTTGTCAAAATATAGCCCGGAAAATACAGGTTCACATTTTCTTAAGCGTATCGCTGCCTTTTGATGCCTTGGGCTCTTTTGTGCAGAAATTTTTTGCGGGAACAAGGATCAAGGGTCCCGATGAACATGCCCATGGCGGAGGATTCTTCAATGCGCTATTCACATTTTAACCATAAGTTCCGTCACCGGATCGCATATTGGACCCAGGTCTCTCCTGGCCTTACCTTGTCATTGATTAATGCCATGATCGGGGTACGCTTGCTTGCGCTGGCGAACCGCTGTATGAACAGCAATTCCATCTCTGTGAATGTTCTCACGGAATCATTTGGGAGCTCCGAGTACCATCCAAAGGCCGTCTCTGATAGACTGCCAACGAACTAGAGAAGCAAAAGTTTGTCGTCGCCTCCAGTATTGCTGCACAGAGCTCTGAACTGCGCAACGTGCTGGTGTGGGTTACCTGTCCCCTTGCACACATGGAACTTGGGGATCGTATATCCCGATGGGTATTTAATTTGGTCATACCAGCCTGGATACGGTCTCCCAGTTCTGACGATTTGTCCTGCGGCTTCATTAGCTTGATGAGCTCGTATTTGTTGAGCGATATAATAATCAAGAGCTGCCTTGGAGATTGTTTCCTCCTTAGCTGCCGATAAAGCCGGAAGATGATTTGATGTTTCTCCTCTGTCATCCTCGATAATCATCATTCCAACCATATTCTGGAACAAGAGATCCATCTGCTTTATGTTAGCAGCATGCTCAGCAGCTCCTTCTCTTTTCTTTCAAGCACCCTTCGCAGGAACTCTGTATCGGTCTCCTGCTCCTGGCGATGTTCGGCTGTTGTGTCCGGGCTTTCTTTCTACCCAATAAGTGCTGCCATTTTGGTCAGCATCTCTTGGAGCTTTTGTTGTTGCTCTTGAGCTTTTGTCAGCGACCGAGTTTGCGGTCGATGTCCTACAGAAGCACAGCTTTCTTCTTTCCCGGAAGCCATGTAGACCGTATGCACGATCATGCCCCCAGACTTGGGGCATTTGGATCCAGCACCTTTAGAATTTTCCGCAGGCAGTGGGATTTTCTCCGGCCTCATCCTTTTGTGAGAGGTCAAAGTTGAAGGAGCCGTTATGACATGCACCTGTGTAGAAGAAGTCCATCGCTGTGTTATGGAGGGATGGTCTTTTTCTTGCCGAGTCTTTGATTTCTTCGGCCGAGGAGAGTAATCTTTGTTGATCACAGAGTCCTGGACTTTCCGCAAGACCCTGTGAATTTGCGAGGAGAGCCGCTGATGGGGCTGCTCCATCTTTGCCTGCGCTGTGACTTCTGCAGGCGGGGGCTATTTCTTTAGCACCGCCGTTGGAGAGTTTTTGCGTACCCTCCTGAGCAGATCAAAGTTGTTCCCGGTTGAAACAACAGCGTCAAATTCCACCATTAGAACTGGTAGGGTAAGTCCAGAGGGGGAGTTGCCCCCAGCTTTTCTCACTTGGCGCTAGTGGCGACGTCGAGCGTATCTTGCAGACGGGACCGCCTCAGATTTAGACGCGGCTTCTTCATGCCCCCGGCTTTGCTGAGGGGCTGCTGTTGGCGTCAACCTGTTGAAGACTGACGTCCTTGGCAGGGTTTGAGAAGGAACGACCAAACTTTCGAAGACCGATCTTCTGATGGGGGAAGCGCTTTTGATGGTTTCGCCCGTAGGAGTATTTGGAAGGGCTATCCGTTTTGGGGCAGCTCCTCCAGGTATGTCACGCCCCGCTTCCCGGTGTACGGGCAAGAGGACGCGGCGAGGCCTGCTACGTATTTACTCAGAAGTAAACACGCTAAGCGTATCTAAGCAATATAAGGTAAAATGTATATAAGAGACATGAATATAATGAACATCAATTTTATTTATTAAACATTCTTTTACAGGTACAACTGGAAATGTAAATACAAGGATGGAAAGCAATGCCTATAGAATGGCATGAACTGAAATGAAAATTATGTACAAGTGACTATAGCTCGGGGTCTTCAGTGTACTGCTCCAAGTGCTCCTGGCCGGTCTCGATCTCTAGTGTGTCCGATCCACCTGACAACATTCCAAAGAAGAAGAGAAATATGAATGTCGTCAGCGAACAATCGCTCGGTAAGTCCCAAAGAATGAGAGAAGTAGAATAGACAGAATGAAAGTATATCTAGTATAATGTTTGATTGTATTGTTAACGTGGTGTTTGTAACTTGGTACAGAATATGCCAGTGTATACGAGAGGAGTCTAACTTACACCGTGGACTTTGGTAACCCGTAGTACAAGGCTCCATCAAAAATACCACGGAACAACGACATGGATGTAATAATTTCTTTTAGTGACCACCTCGTGCCACCTTTAACATGTTTTGTTCCAGTCTACCGCTTTATAAACCCCGCAATATCTTATTGTAATGGTTGTACTGATTGGATTGTATTGTCTTGTAGTAAATGGAAGACTTACTGAAACCATGATATCAGTAAATGAAATGGTTATAAATGGATAATCATGTAAACGGGGTATATTCATGGTTCGGTTCGGTCAAGTTCATGTTGTTATGGATTGCATTCTGGTATTCATGGATTCATGTTGTATTGTAGTTTATACTTAAATCATATTCAAGTCAGATTAATTAGATTGAGACTCAGTCTGAGTCAGACACTTTGAAAAGAAATTGAAGTCCTGAATCAGTTTTAATGTTATCGGTAACTGCTGCACATGGACGGTAGGATTTGTGTCTTTTTCCAAGACAATTACCGTGTTGATAACACCGTTGTTAGATTGTCTACCTTAGATAGGGAAGCATCCATATTCTCCGGCTCCCTGAGGCTCAAGAGAACTGATCCCTCTTAAACCTATATATACTAGGGTCCTTATTGTAAATTAGTATAATTTGAGGGGGGTTTATGTAAAAATAGTTTGATATATTTTCAACACACACCTCAAGTATTTAATTATCGTCTTTAGGATTTTCATAGATGTATATTTTATAAAAGTGAAATTTCTTGTGAGTAGAACCTAGTTTTCATTGTATATGGTATTTTAATGAAATATTAGAATTGTATTATATTGAAATGGTACTTTCATGTAATTGCGATTCCTTGATTTAGAAAACATGGAATATTTATATAATATATTTAAAATAGATCTTTTGATAATCATATATATATATATATATATATATATATATATTTAATGAAAATAAATTTTATTTATTTTGTATAAATCTCATTTTCTTAAAAATTGCATTAGAAATTCCATCGAGATCGAATGCTCCTTGTGGAGGTCTACATCTCGCTCTACTAGGCCCGAGGATGTGTGATAACCCGCACCATCCCAATTGGGGTTCTCCAAAATGGGTTGTAAAGGCGTATTTGTAAGGAATTAGTTAACACTCTTTTTAAAGAAAACAGTTTTAGAAGTTTAGGGTATTTATTCGTAAAAGCGTATTTTCCCATAATCTAGAATTCCAAAATTCATCGTGCTATGTCAAAGATATATGTTGTGATGAGGTAAGTCATTACCCCGTGAGTTTTCTAAAGGTAATATGGTTAATTTTGAATATTTACAAGTTGTATGTAACATGATGGTATTTTACTGTAAAAATGAAATAGAAATTGCAGCATGAATTATTTTGTGATGAAACTTGTTCTAATATGTTTATTTATATTTGTTAAACATTATATGAGAATATGGTATTTTATTGTTTAGGAAAAATAGAATTTTGAAAGAAAACGAATCGGAAGTCGGATTAACTCCGCTTCCGATGGGTTTTGAAAAATGAAAGTTTTAGAATAGTAGAAGAGGAGGGAAGATGTGACTTACTAGCTATTAAGATAGAGGGGAGAAGGGGGGACCTTAGGAAAGTGTCGGGGCGTCGTTTCGTTACCGGAATCTCCTTGGAATGTCGTCGGAACTTCGCCTCTTGCTAACTTCACTTGCACAACTTGGGACTTGGAAAATTTTTGACAGTTTTTGTAATGAAATTCTGAGTGAGGAGGGGTGAAATGGAGGGTGGTATTTATTGGGAAAATTAGGGTTTTGAGGGTTAAAGAATGCATTAAAAATTGGATTAAAGGGTATTTTATTGTTCTCTGGATAAATTCAGAGAATTCAAATAGTATGAGGGAAGTGGGGTAGGCCAGCAGGTGCAAGGGGCAAAAAATGGAGACTATCCCCTACGGGGGGCCCGGCGGTGCCGGCTCTGGCACGAATGTCGCCGGCCATTTCCCGGCGCTGGGTGCTTGGATCGTCGCCACGTATCCCCGTCGCTTTATATACCCCAGTGCACATGTTTGTTTATTCCGTGACTCTTCATTTTACGTGTAGTGCACAGGTAAACCTTTAGGCTTCTAAAAGATTAAAAGGAAAATTAAATAAAAAGATAATGTGGCTGGAGGGATTCGAATACAGGGGCTATGTCACAGCAGTTCAAGGCTTTACCAATGAGCTACAAGTGCTTTCTTGCTGTTCAAAAGCAAATTAAACTTATAACTTGTGCTCAGGCTAAGGTATCCCTTTCTGTATTTTGGAAAAATTTGTACAGAAAGTTTAGGGTTGTTACATTCTACCCTACTTATAAAAATTTCGTTCTCAAAATTTGTAGAAGGAAAGTGTAACAGATTCAAAATAATTTGGTGATAGAACTATTGATAGTGCATGAAAAATACGTGGAAGAATGAAAGAATGTAAAAGTTTTGGATAGGTGTGAGGGAATTACTAGGGTTAACTTGGTCTACAGTCTCGGTTTCTACGGCTGCTAATGTGAAAACCTGACGACGGGGTACATTCCTCCTAGCTAGAGGCACATTCCTCTGTCCTTGAGGCATGTTCCTCGGTGCTTGTTGGAATTGGCGATTAGGCTGTGCAGGAGGTCCATGTGGAGGTGGAGCTGGAAGTGCAAGACGAGGTGCAGGAGCCTGGATAGCTGGCCGCTGCGGATAAGTGTTGTGAGTTGGAACTGTGTTGCGCCTATAAGGACATGTTCCAATTCCATGATTGGATGCGCCACAAACTAAGCACATGCCTTTTGCGCGCCTACAGTCCTTCCACGGGTGTCTATCCCTCTTGCAGTAGAAACAAAAATCTATACTTGGCCAGTTATCTGTTTCTTCCGGTCTCCTGGGCACAAAAGGTAGCCTTGAAGAGGCTCCTCCTGCAATCTGAGTGGCAGGGAACTTCACTCTGGCAGATTGGGGTCTGCCCTTCTTCTTCACTGCTGCCTCATATCGATGAGCAGCTTTCAAAGCCAGGTCATGGATTGGGAAATCCCCTGTAGCTAAGGCAGCTTGAATTTCCTAGTCCAACCCTTACTGAAATCGTCTATACCTGATCCCAGCAGTCGGTATCAAGTGTGCCGCAAACCTATTGCGGTCTTGTGTTAGCTGTGTAATATGTGATATTTGAAAATCGAGTATTGAGACATATCTTACCTACTGAGTATGGTAAACTCAGCATCATATTCATCAACGGATTTGGTCCACATTGAACCCTGTTGTAGATGAATAAATTGCTGCTCCATGTCAAATCAGACAGTCTCTGGGAAGTATTTCGCGTCGAACATATCGCGAAAAGTCCTCCATTCGATTGGTTGGGAAAGACGGCTTTCTTCCGCCTTCCACCAGACTCGGGCGTTGTCATTGAGTTGCAGCTTTGCAACTCGAACCCAAGAGATCTCTGGCACTTGTGCCGCTGCCAGGTCATCCTCAATACTTTGAGCCCATTCTTCAGCTTTCAAGGGGCTCCCTTTTCCTAAAAATTGTTTTGGGTGCAATGCCCGGAATTGCTTCACTCCGGACGCTTCCCCTTCTGGACGGTTCATTAATATAGCAGTTTGCTGCTGCTGCTGTCCCTCCAGGAGGCTAGGGATTGCCTCAAGAAGTACCTTCTGCTCATTGATCGGAGCAGCGACGGTAGGGGTAAGCGGTAGAGGTGGTGGAGTGTTGTTGAAGTTGGTACTAGTGCTGTTTGGAGAATCCATAACCTTAAAAGAAAATTTTGTGTTAGGATAGATTCAAGTATATGAAATTGTAAGATTCAAGGAATATGAAATGTAAAAAATGTTTTTAGTTGTCGGTTCTTGTGTTATATTGCTTAGGACTTCATGTAGAATTGACCCGCATGTCCATGCAGAACTGACCTGCATGGGCCGCCAACAAAACCTGTCGCGCCCCGCTTCCCGGTGTACGGGCAAGGGGACGCGACGAGGCCCGCTATGTATTTACTCAGAAGTAAACACGCTAAGCGTATCTAAGCTATATAAGGTAAAATGAACATAAGAGACATGAATATAATGAACAACAACTTTATTTATTAAACATTCTTTTACAGGTACAACTGAAAATCTAAATATAAGGATGGAAAGCAATGCCTAAACAATGGCATGAACTAAAATGAAAAGTATGTACAAGTGACTATAGCTCGGGGTCTTCAGTGTACTGCTCCAAGTGCTCCTGGCTGGTCTCAATCTCTAGTGCGTCCGATCCATTTGACAACATTCCAAAAAAGAAGAGAAATAGGAATGTCGTCAGCGAACAATCGCTCGGTAAGTCCCAAAGAATGAGAGAAGTAGAATAGACATAAAGAGAGTATATCTTGTATAATGTTTGATTGTATTGTTAACGTAGTGTTTGTAACTTGGTACAGAATATGCCAGTATATACGAGAGGAGTCCAACTTACACCGTGGACTTTGGTAACCCGTAGTACAAGGCTCCGTCGAAAATACCACGGAACAACGTCATGGATGTAATAATGTCTTTTAGTGACCACCTCGTGCCACCTTTAACATGTTCTATGCCAGTCTACCCCTTTATAAACCCCGTAATATCTTATTGTATCGATTTGTATTGGTTGTACTGATTGGATTGTATTGTATTGTAGTAAATGGAAGACTTACCGAAACCATGATATCAGTAAATGAAATGGTTATAAATGGATAGTCATGGGAGTATATCCATGGTTCGGTTCGGTCAAGTTCATGTTGTTATGGATTGCATTCTGGTATTCATGGATTCATGTTGTATTGTAGTATATACTTAAATCATATTCAAGTCAGTTTGATTAGATTGATACTTAGTCTGAGTCAGACACTTTGAAAAGAAATTGAAGTTCTGAATCAGTTTTGATGTTATCGGTAACTGCTGCACATGGACGGCAGGATTTGTATCTTTTTCCAAGACAATTACCGTATTGAAAACACCGTTGTTAGATTGTCTACCTTATATAGGAAAGCACCCATATTCTCCGGTTCCCTGAGGCTCAAGAGAACTGGTCCCGCTTAAACCTATATTTACTAGGGTCCTTATTGTAAATTAGTATAATTTGAGGGGTTTTTATGTAAAAATAGTTTGATATATTTTCAAAATACACCTCAAGTATTTAATTATCGTCTTTAGGGTTTTCATAGATGTATATTTTATAAAAGTGAAATTTCTAGTGAGTAGAAACTAATTTTCATTGTATATGGTATTTTAATGAAATATTAGAATTGTATTATATTGAGATGGTACTTTCATGTAATTGTTATTCCTTGATTTAGAAAACATGGAATATATTTAAAATAGATCTTTTGATAATCATATATATATATATATATATATATATATATATATATATATATATATATATATATATTTAATGAAAATAAATTTTATTTATTTTGTATAAATCTCATTTTCTTAAAAATTGCATTAGAAATTCCATCCAGATCGAATGCTCCTTGCGGAGGTCTGCATCTCGCTCTACTAGGCCCGAGGATATGTGATAACCCGCACCATCCCGATCGTGGTTCTCTAAAATGGGTTGTAGAGGCGTATTTGCAAGGAATTACTTAACACTCTTTTTAAAGAAAACGGTTTTGTAAGTTTAGGGTATTTATTCGTAAAAGCGTATTTTCCAATAGTCTAGAATTCCAAAATTCATCGTGCTATGTCAAAGATATGTGTTGTGATGAGGTAGGTCATTACCCCGTGAGTTTTCTTAAGGTAATATGGTTAATTTTGAATATTTACAGGTTGTATGTAACATGATGGTATTTTACTGTAAAAATGAAATAGAAATTGCAATATGAATTATTTTGAGATGAAACTTGTTCTAATATGTTTATTTATGTTTGTTAAATATTATATGAGAATATGGTATTTTATTGTTCAGAAAAAATGGAATTTTGAAAGAAAACGAATCGGAAGTCGGATTAACTCCGCTTCCGACGGGTTTTGAAAAATGAAAGTTTTAGAATAGTAGAAGAGGAGGGGAGAGGGGACTTACTAGCTATTAAGATAGAGGGGAGAAGGGGGTGTTGGATGTTTTTCGTCACCCCATTGAGATGGGAATACGCGCGCGCTTGTCAGGCGCATTACAGATTCCCCCTGCCTAGCGTAGGCGGGGGTTTATTGATTGTGGGGATCCGAATCTCCGGCAGCCGCGGACTAAGCTGTTGTTAATTACCCCCCGCGTTTGGAGCGAGAGAACCTCCGATTGATGGGTCAACTATTCATGCGAACTCAATATGCAGTGTGCGTGTTTTGAAGGGGTTTTGGATATATCGGGGGCCCTGCAGAGTTTTTGTTAGTTATATGTTTGCCCTAGAGGCCATTACTGTATATACGATGTATATTGTAGTGGATGCTTGGATATATATAGGGAGGACTTTCTTGCTCGACATGATAGTACGCTATCTGGTTGCTCTTTATCTTAACATGTACTTTGATTGTCTCTATGTTACATGTTGATAAAGCCCTTAGGATATGTATTCGACTACTGGGACTATGATTAGATCATACTAGTGGGGCCACGGTAGTCGATGAGTACATCCTATAACTGTTCCTAGTCGAGGGTGTATCGAGACAGGGCATCGATACACCAGAGTAGACTAGCGTATACGCATCTTGACCCATATGATGGGCGATGGATGATCCCATATCCATCGGTGTTTGACATCAAGGATGGTGTACGGGTGCTCGGTAAATACTGGGTACACTGGACGGACTCGCCGAGAACTCCCAGATGGTATTATAACTCACGTCAGATGGCAGTTCTCTGGTGACACTGGTACAGGTTAGTCTGTAGACCCGAGATCGTCATAGAGTCTTGTGTGATTCCCACTGTGCTTTGATTTCCATCATACCACGTCCAAGAGGGCATGCAAAAAGGTGGCTTTTGGGTACAGTCCCGAATCACATGGAGGCAATGAGCGATAGGAGGGGTTTCGTCTCTCCCGGTATAGGGAGTTGATGTTGCGCTGTGTTCGATTGGCTATAACTGGAAATCCCTGGCCAGGGTTGCTGAGATTTATTGGTAAGTGTTATCAGTAGTTTCTCGAACTGTTATAGACCTCATATCGACACGACTTATCGAGCTACTGGGGTCTGACGTTTACCACCCTAGGCGAGATATGCGACATATCAGACGAAGAGACCGGACTGTACGGGAGTGTTACTGACTGGATTCACAGGAGAATGTACAGGCTTGCTTGTTGATCTTCTGAGCGCTCAATACCTGGGTGGCTGTTACGTTTAGCTAACCGCTTGTAGCTTGTGGGTGTTTGATATGATCACCACCTACTGCCGGCGTATTGACGATTCTTTAGAGTCCTACACAGAGGTTTCCTTGACTTGGGCAAAACGGAGTAGGGGCACATATGTGATATGTGCGGGACCGAGAACAATACGTGTATGTGATACCGTATTAGATTCTCACGATATGAGATATCGGCCGGGTATATGTGATATAGCCGGGTCATCGGATCAAGTGTTGATTCGATGAACTGATACAGATTATCTTAGTCGGTTATTTGTGAAATAGCCGGATTATCGGATCAAGTGTTGATTCGATAATTTAATGTATAATTATATATTTGATATATTAAATTACATTAACTGAGATAAGCTCACTAAAAGATTCTTTTTCTCACTCGGGTAATACATTGATATATATGCGATATATGTTAATTGTATTATTTTATTTTGTTACAATAAATATTGTATATGTGATATATAATATTGTAACATGTTAGCGTTATTAATGCAACTTGTTTAGTGGAGATTAAACATGGTTAGGGTTTGATTTGGGTTAATCTTTTCTAGAACCTTCTAGATGGTTTTGTTTTGTTTTGTGTTGATATTTTGCATAGATATTTGTTTAACCCAACTAACCCTTTTAAACTTGGTTAAATCTCTACAAGGGTTACATATACCATGGTTGCATTTCTAACCTCATACTTGAGTTTTCATTATTCATCACAAAAGGATTCTTCTTCTTCTTCCTTGAGTTCTTGATGGAAAAGCTTTCTAGCTTTTTCATTAGTGATGATTTTGAGTGAGATTAAGAAAATAAATGAGAGCTAAAATCCTACTTCATCATCCTAATCTATCCTGGCCATTTAGATTAGGGTGTTCACTTCATTTGTGAGTGAGAGCTTATGTTAAAGAAACTTCAAGGTAGATCATCTTTGTTATCGAAAATCGGAAGCAAGCTTGCATCTTTCTCTTCGTGGAGCCTCTCTAGAGTCCGGGTACTCGATGATCACAGTGAAAGGACCTTAACACGGAGCTTTAGAAGTGAAGGACCGGACTACAAAGGTTGTAATCCCAAACTCTTAGAAGTAAAGTTGTTTACTTGCTTTGTTTCGCCTAATCTATAGTTTAAAGATCTTGGTTAGGGTTGTTCGGTACGTCTAAATTTTAAATCGGGCATGGTTGATGCCTTATAGACCCTTGTGAGAGTGCCTAGTAACCCTACAGTTTTTACGGGGGTCCCGCTACTCGGATAGCGGGTTGGGGGTCAAGAGGGCCAGCAGCCCCCTTGCGGGATGCAGGGCAGCATCCCGTTAGAAATTTTTTTCTAAAGGGGGACAGTATTGTAGAGTATGTGTGTGTGTGTGTGTATAAGGGAAAGGGAATCCAAAGGATGCGTGGGAGGAAATGCCAGCGCCTCACGTGCACGGCATGTGGGCGCTGGCGCTATCGCCTCGGGCGCTAGCGCCTCACGTGCCAGGCACGTGGGCGATCGGGCGCTAGCGCTTTGGGCGCCTATGCGCTAGCGCCTCACGTGCCAGGCACATGGGCGCTCGGGCGCTAGCATTTTGGGCGCTAGCGCCACACGTACCAGGCAAATGGGCGCTCGGGCGCTAGTGCCTCACGTGCCAGGCACGTGGGCGCTCGGGTGCTCACGCTTTGAGCACTAGCGCCACACGTGCCAGGCACATGGGCGCTCGGGCGCTTTAAGGGACTTGGTCCCTGCACTGGGAGTTGTACTCCTAGAAAGAAATACTTATTATTTTGTATATATTTATATATATATATATATTTGAGGAGTTGAACTCCTAAGATATTTTTGAAGCTGATGAAGAAGCTTCTCCCCTTGAGCCCTGAATCTTCCCCAAAGTGGGGTCTTTGGAGATGGGTCTCCTTCTTCTTCCTGTCGGTTGGCCGGATCTTGGAAAAATGGGGTGAGATTTAAAAATCTTCCCCTTTTGAGATCTAATGGAAGATCTGAGCTCCCCTTTGTGGGTTTTGTGGTGAAAAACTATTTAGTTTTTGAAAAAAAAGAGCAAAACTCTTGATTTAATTCAAAAGAAAGAAGAAGGTTTTAGAATCTTGAGGAAAGAGAAGGAGGCACAAAAACCCTAGAGTTTTAGAGAATGAAAAGTGTCTCTTTTATTCATTATCATGTTGCCTTTTATAGGCTTACATATTTACATATAGCCTATTGGTCTTTGCAAAATAGCATTTTGCCCATCCCATGCCTCATGTGCTCATTTCTTTTGCACATAAGCCATGGGCTTTACAAAAATTTGGCTTTATGCCCATTTTGCTTACATTCATGCATAAAAAATTACATCAAAATTATTTATTACATGATTTTTTATTTCGGCATGGGGAAGGCCGGCCACTTCATGTTCGGGCTCGACTCGGGCATGAGCCCACTTGATCTGGTCTTGGGCCCACCTGGCTTGAGACCTTGACTTTTACTTGGTCAACCGGAGTGCAATTTTCGACCCCAGAAAAGTGCCCCCCATCAATAGATGCACACCACATATGTGGGTCGTGTGCATGAAATTGATGGATCTTCTTTCATGTGGAGGAGACTTGCTTTGGTTCCCACTTTTGGGGACGCACTGCCTTTTTTACGACATGGACGGTCGACGCTTGATGCGTCTCCGAGACGGAGTGTCCGTAGTAGATGTTTTCCCGGCACGAAGTGATTTGGTTCCCGCTTTGTAGGAAGCCTGCGCTGCCCTTTTTACGACATGGACGGTCAACGCTTGACGTGTGGAGTGTCTGTGGTAGACTTTTCCCTGGCCCGAAGTGATCTGGTTCCCGATTTGTGGGAAGCCTGCACTGCCCTTTTTACGACATGGACGGTCGGCGCTTGACACGTCTCCCAGATGCAGTGTCCTTAGTAGACTTTTCCCTGGCCCAGAGTGATCTGGTTCCCGATTTGTGGGAAGCCTGCACTGCCCTTTTTACGACATGGACGGTCGACGCTTGACGCGTCTCCGAGACGGAGTGTCCGTGGTAGACTTTTCCCTGGCCCGGAGTGATCCGGTTCCCGATTTGTGGGAAGACTGCACTGCCCTTTTTACGACATGGACGGTCGACGCTTGACGCGTCTCCGAGACGGAGTGTTCGTGGTAGACTTTTCCCTGGCCTGGAGTGATTTGGTTCCTGAGTTGTGGGAAGCCTGCACTGCCCTTTTTACGACATAGACGGTCGATGCTTGACGCGTCTCCGAGATGGAGTGTCCGTGGTAGACTTTTCCCTGGCCCAAAGCGATTTGGTTCCCGATTTGTAGGAAGCCTGCACTGCCCTTTTTACGACATGGACGGTCGACGCTGACGCGTCTCCGAGACGGAGTGTCCGTGGTAGACTTTTCCATGGCTCGGAGCGATTTGTTTCCCGATTTATGGGAAGCCTGCACTGCCATTTTTACGACATGGACGGTCGACGCTTGACGCTTCTCCGAGACGGAGTGTCCGTGGTAGAGTTTTCCCTGGCCCGGAGTGAATTGGTTCCCGATTTGTGGGAAGCCTACACTGCCCTTTTTACGACATAGACGGTCGACGCTTGACGCGTCTCCGAGACGGAGCATCCGTGGTAGACTTTTCCCTGGCCTGGAGCGATTTGGTTCCCGATTTGTGGGAAGCCTGCACTGCCCTTTTTACGACATGGACGGTTGACGCTTGACGCGTCTCCGAGACGGAGTGTCCGTGGTAGACTTTTCCCTAGCCTGGAGCGATTTGGTTCCCGATTTGTGGGAAGCCTGCACTGCCCTTTTTACGACATGGACGGTCGACGCTTGAAGCATCTCCGAGACGGAGTGTCCGTGGTAGACTTTTCCCTGGCCCGGAGTGATCTGGTTCCTGATTTGTGGGAAGCCTGCACTGCCCTTTTTACGACATGGACTGTTGACGTTGGAATTGGTTGGTTTGATTTGTGTTGACATCAGCATTGCTACACTGGTATATAGTACCAGGAGCGAATCATCATTTACCTTTGAGAGGATTTGGGGATTTTGGTTTTGGTTGTCATCTCCATTGCTGCACTGGAATAATGCCAGGAGCAACTCATCATATGCCCCGGGAGGATTTGGGAATTGGTGGCTTAGGAGACAGGTTTAGATCCCTATCACCTAAGGCTCTTCAATTTTATGGGCCGTAAGGGTCCCATAAAAGCATTTCTCCCTACGAGTCGAAAGGATCTCATAGGTGTATTTTCTCCTTAAGAGTCGTGGGGACTCCTAAGTGTGTTGCTCCTTTATGAGTCGTAAGGATCTCACGCGGGAATTTTCTCCTCACAAAGTTGAGAGGACTTTGCGAGTGTATTTCATCTCTTTTTTACGAGTTTGCGCCCTTTCGGGTTTTCACAAACTCGCCGGGAGTCCTGCTGTTTTTACTCATGGAGCCCTTTCGGGTTTTCATCCGTGCCCAATTTGCTTGTGGACATACCCTTTTTTTTTGAATCTTCACCGCCGGCGGGACTTTGAATGTGGTCTCGTCGGTAGAACTTGGGAGAGATTGGGATCGTTTTACGCCCGTGGATTGTATACGGTTTTGCAGGATGTATGATCCAGACCGTAGGGCCGGAAAAATTTCGGGACTTTGTTGGCGTCTGCATCGCTGCACTGGAATATGGTACCAGGAGCGACTCATCATTCGCCGTTGGGGTATGGGATTTAGAATTTGGAATTTGGTTGGCGTCTGCATCGCTGCACTAGAATATGATACCGGGAGCGACTCATCATTCGCCACGGGGATTTGGATTTTGGTCGGCATCTGCATCGCTGCACTGGAATATGGTACCAGGAGCGACTCATCATTCGCCATTGCCTATTGGGAAGCGATGGCTTAGGAGACAGGTTTAGATCCCTATCCCGTAAGTTTGTTCTCCTCATGTATCGTGAGGACACATGAGTGGGTCTTCCCAAATGGAGCATAATTCCAAGGGCGGAGACCGGCCGCTGGACTGATGATTGCGGTGGGGCATGGGTGTGATGAGAATTATTTGAGCCCGTGGATTGTATACGGTAGTCAATTTGGGGACCACCCGTAGGGCCAGAAGAATTTTGGGAAATTGGATTTTGGTTGGCGTCTGCATGTACTGGAATATGGTACCAGGAGCGACTCATCATTCGCCTTTTTTTTTACCGCGATTACTCTATCATTTCAGCTTTTCTTATCGCGAAGGTCGCGATTGTCCTATCATTTCGGCTATTTATTCACGTTTGCCCCATCATTTCGGCTGTTTATTTTCATCTTTATTTTTACTCGCTGATTTTTATTGCAAGTTGCCCTATCATTTCGGCTTTTTATTATTTTCATTTTATTTACATATTTTTACATTCCCAGTTTAATAACTTAGAAGTCGTCTGTTTCCAGTTTAATGACGTGGTGGTCGACTGTTTCCAGTTTAACGACGTGGTGGTCAGCGGTTCCCAGTTTAACGACGTGGTGGTCAGCGGTTTCCAGTTTAAGGACTTAGAGGTCGTCTGTTTTCAGTTTAAAGATTTAGAGGTCTACTGTTTCCAGTTTAACGACTTAGAGGTCATCTGTTTCCAGTTTACAGACTTGGAGGTTTACCGTTTCTAGTTTAATGACTTAGAGGTCATATGTTTCCAGTTTAAAGACTTAGAGGTCTACCGTTTCCAGTTTAATGACTTAGAGGTCATTTGTTTCCAGTTTAAAGACGTGGAGGTCTATTGTGCCCAGTTTAACGACTTAGCGGTCACCTGTTTCCAGTTTAACAACTTGGTGGTCATCTGTTCCCAGTTTAACGACTTAGCAGTCATCTGTTCCCAGTTTAACGACTTAGCGGTCGATTGTTCCCAGTTTAATGACGTGGTGGTCCTCTGGTGTTCCCAGTTTAACGACGTGGTGGTCTTCTTTGCTTATCCCAGCTCCTTGAACTTTGATCTTGGCGGAGCTGTGTTGATGACCGTAGCTCTGTGGCTTGCCGATACATCCGAGGACTGTGAGGTTTTCCCAAGCTTGTATTGGTCCTCTGCCCAATTTTTGAAAACACAGCTGTCTTCAATGGTATGACTCACCATCCTATGGTATGAGCAGTATACGGGATTGCCGGTCATATTCATTTCATGTGGCCTCTTCGGAATAGGTAATTGCAGACCGTTGTTCAAGGCTTCCTCGAATATATTGCGGACCTCATCCCTCCTGAAGGAGTACACTTTCTTCTTTCTCTCCATTAGAGTATGTGCCCTTACTGATGCTGGTCCTTGAGGCCGATCAGTCTTTGGTTCTCCCTTTTCAGATAATGGCACATGTCTGAGAGGATTAGGTTCCTGAAATGCTTCGGTCTCCATTTGTATGAAATCGGCGGTCGTAGCTTGACTGTTTGCTAACACGCCTTCAGACAGTTCTATCTCTCCCGTCTTGTATTGCCTTTCGACCCAATCTTTAAAGACGAAGCGATCCTCAATGGCATGACTTATCACTCTGTGATATGGGCAATATTTTGGTTCGTCGGTCATATTTGCTTCTTGCGGTCTCTTTGATTCTGGCAGTTGTAGACTGTTTCTTAGGGCATCCTTGAATATCTTGTGGACTTTGTCCCTTCTGAAGGAATAGACTTTATCCAGTTTCTCTTTCAGAGGCGATTCCCCTTCGGCGTATGTATCGGAAGGACTGGAGGCTGATCGCGGCCGTTTTTCACGAAGGCTCTCCGCTCTTAGGCTGAAGAGGATATCATTTGGCTGCCTCCGGGTATCAATCCCTGGCTCATGAACCAAAATTTGATTCTGCTGTAATTGCAATCGGGCGACTTGGGTCGTGAAATCTGCCGCGACGTTTTCCAGTTCGTCGATCTTAGACTGTACCTTGGCTAACTTCTCATCCCTGTCCTGAAGCTGCCTCTGAAGCCATCGGAATAATGCTTGTTCTGTAGTTCCGGTTATGACAACCGGGTCATCCTTATTGCCTGATCTTAATTCCGCAGGAACCCCGGGCTTCTTTGTCATATCGGCCTGAGCGAGCTCTTCATCATTTAGACTGAGTCAACGTTGGGTAGCGTCCACCATATCATCACCATAGCTGTGAAGCATAGGAGGGTCCGTTTCTTCATGTCCGACCATGTAGACGGTGTGGACCACATATCCAGCCGTCTCTTTATCTTTGGCGGGGTAACCCCGTTCTTGGAGTCTTATGAAGCTCAGCCTAGCATGAGCCCTAGCCCTTTTTTGGCTCTGTATCTGAGCCTTTTCTGCTTTAGCTTCTCGATTTTGAGGGCTTGGCGGGAATCCGTTTTCTGGGAAGCCACCGTGAGTCGATTGATAGAGAGCTTAAAGAAGATACCCGATCGAGCAGTTGTCGAGGGTACCGTTGGAGCTTGCCAGAGATGCCCTGTTGCTTCGTTGACGTTGATGGCCTTTCCCCCAGCTGGAGCAATGAAGAGTCGTCCAGAAATGGACTTGTGCTTGGGCTGAGGTGCCCTCGCGACCATGGCATTCAGCCTTTTCCCTTTTGAGACCGGTTTGTCTGTTACCGGAGCTTGAGGAGCTAGGACGGTGTTAACTGACACGAACATAATAGAACCAAATGGTAGCGGCGGCTCCTCCCATTGTCGCCCGAGACTGGCCGGGAGGACCGTCCTGGAGTCCATCTTCATCGTATAGGAGATGGGAGCTGTGCCGAGAGCTGAGC
This sequence comes from Agapanthus africanus, assembly GCA_030015575.1. Classification (NCBI taxonomy): domain Eukaryota; kingdom Viridiplantae; phylum Streptophyta; class Magnoliopsida; order Asparagales; family Amaryllidaceae; genus Agapanthus; species Agapanthus africanus. The sequence continues at coordinate 191,861,906 of CM057339.1, read as the reverse complement.
TTGTCCTTGGAGACATTTTGCTGCGTCCGAAGATTGCAATTGGAGATTGTTAGCCTGCAAATAGTAACATGATTTTAGTACAAGCAATCGATATGTATATTGATTGAGTTCTCATGAACGTTTAACCCGAAATATGGGAGGAGAGATAGGTCCCACCGGGCGTGCCAGAATCTGTAGGGTGTTTTTCGTCACCCCATTGAGATAGGAATACGCGCGCGCTTGTCAGGCACATTACAGATTCCCCCTGCCTAGGGTAGGCGGGGGTTTATTGATCGTGGGGATCCGAATCTCCGGCAGCCGCGGACTAAGCTGCCGTTAATTACCCCCCACCTTTGGAGCGAGAGAACATCCGATTGACGGGTCAACTATTCATGCGAACTCAATATGCAGTGTGCGTGTTTTGAAGGGGTTTTGGATATATCGGGGCCCCGCAGAGTTTTTATGGGGGTCCCGCTACCCGGATAGCGGGTTGGGGGTCAAGGGGACCAGCAGCCCCCTTGCGGGGTGCGGGACAGCGCCCCGTTAGAAATTTTTTTCTAACGGGGGACAGAGTTGTAGAGTATGTGTGTGTGTGTATATGTATATATACATATATACATACATATATATATAAGGGAAAGGGCATCCAAAGGATGTGTGGGAGGAAGCGCCAGCGCCTCACATGCACGGCACGTGGGCGCTTGGGCGCTGGCGCTATCGCTATCGCCTTGGGCGCTAGCGCCTCATGTGCCAGGAACGTGGACGCTCGGGCGCTAGCGCCTCACGTGCCAGGCACGTGGGCGCTCGGGCGCATGCGCTTTTGGGCGCTAGCGCCACACATGCCAGGCACCTGGGCGCTCAGGCGCTCGCGCTTTGGGCGCTGGCGCTTTTGGGCGCTAGTGCCACACGTGCCAGGCGCTCGGGAACTAGCGCTTTGGGCGCTAGCGCCTTGGGCGCTCGGGCGTTCGGGCGCTCGCGCTTTAAGGGACTTGGTCCCTGCACTGGGATTTGTACTCCCAGAAAGAAATACTTATTATTTTGTGTGTGTGTATGTGCGTGTTTGTGTGTGTGTGTGTATTTATATATATATATATATATATATATATATATATATATATATATATATATATATATATATATATTTGAGGAGTTGAACTCCTAAGATATTTTTGAAGCTGATGAAGAGGCTTCTCCCCTTGAGCCCCGAATCATCTCCAAAGTGGGGTCTTGGGAGATGGGTCTCATTCTTCTTCCTGTCGGTTGGCCGGATCTTGGAGAAAGGGGGTGAGATTTAAAAATCTCCCCTTTTTGAGATCTAATGGAAGATCTGAGCTCCCCTTTGTGGGTTTTGTGGTGAAAAACTATTTAGTTTTTAAAAAGGAAGAACAAAACTCTTGATTTAATTCAAAAAAAGAAGAAGGTTTTAGAACCTTGAGGAAGGAGAAGGAGGCACAAAAACCCTAGAGTTTTAGAGAATGAAAAGTGTCTCTTTTATTCATCATCATGTTTCCTTTTATAGGCTTACATATTTACATATAGCCTCTTGGGCTTTGCAAAATGGCATTTTACCCATCACATGCCTCATGTGCTCATTTCTTTTGCACATAAGCCATGGGCTTTACAAAAATTTGGCTTTATGCCCATTTTGCTTACATTCATGCATAAAAAAATACATCAAAATTATTTATTACATGATTTTTTATTTCGGCATGGGGGAGGCCGGCCACTTCATGTTCGGGTTCGACTCGGGCATGAGCCCACTTGATCTGGGCTTGGGCCCACCTGGCTTGGGGTTGACCTTGACTTTTACTTAGTCAACCGGGGTGCAATTTTCGACCCCAACAAAGTGCCCCCCATCAATAAATGCACACCACATATGTGGGTCGTGTGCATGAAATTGATGGATCATCTTTCATGTGGAGGCGTCTTGCTTTGGTTCCACTTTTTGTGATGCACTGCCCTTTTTACGACATGGACGGTCAACGCATGACACGTCTCCGAGACGGAGTGTCCGTAGTAGACATTTTCCCGGCACGGAGTGATTTGGTTCCCGCTTTTTAGGAAGCCTGCGATGCCCTTTTTACGACATGGACGGTCGACGCTTGACGCGTCTCCGAGACGGAGTGTCCGTGGTAGACTTTTCCCTGGCCCCGAGTGATCTGGTTCCCGATTTTTGGGATGCCTGCACTGCCCTTTTTACGACATGGACGGTCGACGCTTGACGCGTCTCCGAGACGGAGTGTCCAAAGGATGCGTGGGAGGAAATGCCAGCGCCTCACATGCGCGGCATGTGGGCGCTTGGGCGCTAGCGCCTTGGGCGCTAGCGCCTCACGTGCCAGGCACGTGGGTGCTCGGGCGCTCGGACGCTCACGCATTGGGCGCTAGCGCTTTCGGGCGCTAGCGCCACACGTGCCAGGCACATGGGCGCTCGGGCGGTAGCGCCTCACGTGCCAGGCACGTGGGAGCTCAGGCGCTAGCGCCTCACGTGCCAAGCATGTAGGCGCTCGGGTGCTTGCGCTTTGGACGCTAGCGCTTTTGAGCGCTAGTGCCAAGCACGTGGGCACTCGGTCGCTAGCGCTTTGGGCTCTAGCGCCTCACGTGTCAGGCATGTGGGCGTTCGGGCGCTCTTGCTTTAAGGCACTTGGTCCCTGCACTGGCAGTTGTACTCCCAGAAAGAAATACATATTATTTTGTGTGTTTGTGTGTATGTATGTGTGTGTGTGTGTGTTTGTGTGTTTGTGTGTATTTGAGGAGTTGAACTCCTAAGATATTTTTGAAGCTGATGAAGGGGCTTCTCCCCTTGAGCCCTGGATCTTCCCCAAAGTGGGGTCTTTGGAGATGGGTCTATTTCTTCTTCCTGTCGGTTGGCCGGATCTTGGAGAAAGGGGGTGAGATTTAAAAATCTCCCCTTTTTGAGATCTAATGGAAGACCTGAGCTCCCCTTTGTGGATTTTTTGGTGAAAAACTATTTAGTTTTTGAAAAGGAAGAGCAAAACTCTTGATTTAATTCAAAAGAAAGAAGAAGGTTTTAGAACCTTTAGGAAGGAGATGGAGGCACAAAAACCCTAGAGTTTTAGAGAATGAAAAGTGTCTCTTTTATTCATCATCATGTTGCCTTTTATAGGCTTACATATTTACATATAGCCCCTTGGGCTTTGCAAAATGGCATTTTACCCATCACATGCCTCATGTGCTCATTTCTTTTGCACATAAGCCATGGGCTTTACAAAAATTTGGCTTTATGCCCATTTTGCTTACATTCATGCATAAAAAATTATATCAAAATTATTTATTACATGACATTTTATTTCGGCATGGGAGAGGCCGATCACTTCATGTTCGGGCTCGATTCGGGCATGAGCTTACTTGATCTGGGCTTGGGCCCACCTGGCTTGGGGTTGACCTTAACTTTTACTTGGTCAACTGGGGTGCAATTTTCGACCCCAACAGGAGGAACCTTAGGAAAGTGTCGGGGCGTCGTTTCGTCGCCGGAATCTTCTTGGAACGTCGTCGGAACTTCGCCTCTTTCTAACTCCACTTGCACAACTTGGGACTTGAAATTTTTTTGAGAGTTTTTGTAATGAAATTCTGAGTGAGGAGGGATGAAACGGAGGGTGCTATTTATAGGGAAAATTAGGGTTTTGAGAATTAAAGAATGCATTAAAAACTGGATTAAAGGGTGTTTTATTGTTCTCTGGATAAATTCAGAGAATTCAAACAGTATGAGGGAAGTGGGGTAGGACAACAGGTGCAAGGGGCAAAAAATGGAGACCATTCCCTACGGGGGGCTCGGCGTGTCGGCTCTGGCATGAATCTCGCCGGCCATTTCCCATTGGTGGGTGCTTGGATCGTCGCCACGTGTCCCCGTCGCCTTATATACCCCAGTGCACATGTTTGTTTATTCTGTGACTCTTCATTTTACGTGTAGTGCACAGGTAAACCTTTAGGTTTCTAAAAGATTAAAAGGAAAATTAAATAAAAAGATAATGTGGCTGGGGGGATTCTAACACAGGGGCTATGTCACAGCAGTGCAAGCCTTTACCAATGAGCTACAAGTGCTTTCTTGCTGTTCAAAAGCAAATTAAACTTATAACTTGTGCTCAGGCTAAGGTATCCCTTTCTGTATTTTGGAAAATTTTGTACAGAAAGTTTAGGGTTGTTACAAGGTATTGCAAGCCTCTTTGCAGGCCCATTCGAGCTTTTGCTCAGCCTGTTGAAAACTGAGACACTAGATTTGGACGACCCGTTGAGAGGGGCCGTTGTGGTTACAAGTTGATCGAAGACCGACCTCTTGGGAGCTTCCTGTTGCGGCGCTGAGGCATCAAAACTCACTGGTGGGAGCATGGTCCCAAAGAACAATCCAGTAGTGGCTTGTGTAACTTGCCCCACCGGCATTGAGAAAATTGAGGCCGCGTTGGGCCCGTAGATTACTCCTCCAGTTGGGGTAGAGCGAGAGTTGCTGTTGCAAGAGGTGCAGTTGGAAGCCATCAATTTCTCTACACAGGAGCAAGACCCCAAGTTTTAGTATCTCGAATCCAAGGGCAACCATTGCGAACCGCGATTTTGTTCGTGAAACACGACACACGAAGTGTGGAGTGGAAAGTGGAAAAGGTCCCACCGGGCATGCCGGAATTTGTTCACCGCCGAAAACAAAGACGAACTGGGATATATCGTCTTGCCTGAATTTGGGGATAGATACTATTTGGATTTATCCATCCACCTCTCCGAAAATACTAAGTTGATTTATAGCACCATATATCGGAGGTTTGGACAGACGCGACCATTGTAGCGGATTTTATCAGATTCCCCCTCATTTTATAAGGGGTTTTGATTGTGGGGACGCTCTTCCCTGCAGGTGCAAGCCCCTACAGTTAATTATGTTATCTCCTTGCGATAACCACTTTCTCATGCTCCGGCAGTTCACTTCGTGTCGTGTGTGTTTTTGTTTGTTTTGGTTGCCCGTGGATTGTATACGGGGACTAGTTTATGCCGTCGTTCGTAGGGCGCGGATCAGTCCAAATCCGTATATTTTAGATTTGGGTTTTGAACTTAGGTTTTATATTCCCTTAGTTCAAAAATATTTTGTTTTATTTAAGGACCGTTAATCTAGTTTGAGATTAAGATCAACTTAAATATATGAGCATTTGGGCTCGGATCATTTTTATTTCAGATCCAACAATAGTGTGTTTGGGCTCAGTTGTAAGAAAAACTCAGAGACCTAGCCAATTTGGGCTTAGTCTTTTATTTTTATTCATTCAAAAGTGCTAAGCACTTATTTAGGCTTTGACGCTTAGATGTATATCTTGTGAAGCATTCAGTTATGGGCGCTGCCTAATGAATGTTGAACACTTTAGTCATTTGACTTATCATGAAGTGCTAATCACTTTTTATGGCGCCCACATGAGGTGCACATGCGGAGCTGGGCGGTGCCCAATCAATGCTAAGCACCCAGCCGTTTTGGCTGCATATGGAGTGCTAAGCACTTTTTATGTGGTGCTCACGTGAGGAGCACGTGAGGCACTGGACGCTGCCCAATCAGTGCTAAGCACTCAGCCGTTTTAGCTGTATGTGGAGTGCTAAGCACTTTATTCAACGCCCACTTGTGTTCCACGTGAGGCGTTGGCCTTCTGTTTTGGGTGCCCACGTGTCTTTCACGTGAGGCACTAGGCACTGTTAAAAGGACACCCACGTGGGAAGCACTTGAAGCGTTAGTCTTTTTCCTTTTATAGAGATTAATCTCTGTTAATGGCATTTTGACCATTAATGATCAACATGATCTTTGTTTTTTTTTTGAAGATCCGGGATCAGGTTTTTTGCTTAAGAACTAATTTCTTTTATATGTTCTTTTTTCTTTTGTTTTTCTTTTTGGACCTAGTTCTTCTCTGAATCTTTGATTCTCAAAAACAAGATCTTTCTGATGAGAATTAAATTCTCAACTTGTGGGAGACTTGCCTTGTGGATCTCTGATTCATAGTAAGAACTAAGTTCTTTGAGAAGGGTTAAACCCTTAAAATAGGTAAAAAAAATTGATCTCTGTATTTCTTTACCTAGGTTTCTTTTGAAAGGGAAGTCTTTCTCTTTGAGAATTGAATTCTTTGTTGTTTTTGGAAGGTTTCTGTATTTTTCAGAAACTTATAGGGGATTTCTTCTATATGAAACTTGGAGTCTCGGGTCCTTTATATAGTAGAGGCAGATTGTTAATTGGTTTTAAGAAAATCTCTTATTGAGAGATTCCAATTGATTTGGAGACTTTTACCCACCGTTGGATCTTTGATCCAAGATTTCTGTTTTACAGAATATGTTGTACTTGTTTTTGACAAGATTGGAAAAATATTCTCCCATATACAAAATTTATTCTGTCAAGTGGTGATTTTTAATCACCATTGGATTTTTAATCCAAGGGTTTTCTGTTTTACATGGAGCAATCTTTTTGTTTGGAAAGATTAAGGGAATATATTCCAAAAATAGAATTTTATTATATTATTGGATCGTTGATCCAACCGAGAGTATCTTTCTTATTTAGAAAGATATGGGAGATATTTTCTCCTAATAGAATTTGATTCTATATTTTGATGATTTATCATCTCTGTTGGATCTTTAATCCAACGGCTCTGTTTAACAGAGAGTATTATAGAATTTAATTCTACTTGGACGCTGGTGCTCACGTGTTGTGCATATAGGCGCCACTTAAGAATTTAATTCTTAAGATGGGTATTCCTGTGCTTTGCACATTGGCGCCCGCGTGAGGAGCATGTGCGGCGCCATTTAAGAGGTTAACTCTTATGTAATAAATTCTTCTGTGCTTTGCACATTAGCGCCTGCGTGAGGAGCGCGTGAGGCGCCACCATAGGATTTCATCCTATAAGAGTGGCTCTGGCGATGGCGCTCTCGTGGAGAGCACTTGAGGCGCTGCCTCATTAAATTCAACAGAGCTCTACTCTTTTATTAGGTTAAATATTAGGGGAATAGGAGTTGTTCTTATTGTTCGATAATGGAGACCTCCAGATCAAGGCTTTTACCGACTCTAGGCTCCAAAGTGACAAGGATGACTCTAAATCCGTCTCGGTTTATGTGTTTACCCTCAATGGAGGGGCGGTTTGTTGGAAGTGTTCCAAACAGGACACCGTAGTAGACTCGACGATGGAGGCTGAGTATATCACTGCTAATGATGCCGCAAAAGAGGCAGTCTTGATGAGAAAGTTCATTTCTGAAATTTAGGTGGTTCCATCCATTGCTAATCTAATACCTTTTATTGCGATAACAATGGAGCCATGCAATTGACAAAGGAACCATGGTCCCATCAGAAATCCAGACATATTTTGAGTTGGAATCACCCGATCAGGGAGATCGAGATGCGAAGAGTAGATACGAAGGATAACACGGCAGATCCATTCACAAAGGCCATCCCTCAAGTACAGTTCGAGAGAATATTCGAGATGTTGGGTATGCGATACGCCAACAACTGGCCCTAGTGCAGACGTTGGGTACTCGATACGCCAATGACAGGCCTTAGTGCAAGTGGGAGATTTTTGGATATGTATACCCTATAGGCCTTTATTGTATAGGATGCTAGGGGTATGTATGTATACAGGACAATCTTGCTCGATATGATAGTATGCTATTTGGTTTGACTTTATCTTAACATGTGTAAATATTTTACTAGTTATTTCATATCGCTAATACATGTTGATAAAGCACGTAGATCCTTACTTGACTACCAGCGTTGTGATGGCAATCATTCTTGTGGGAGCTGGGTAGTTGATAAGCACATCCTTAAATGTCCCTAGTCATAGGAGTATTGAGACTGGGTATCGATATTCCAGAGTAGACTAGTGTATATGTTTCTAGACCCTAACGAGGGGCGGTAGTTGGTCCCACAGCCATTGGTGTGTTTCACCTAAGATTGTATACAGGTGCTCACTGGGGTGAGTACACTGGACGGACTTACCAAGAACTGGCTAAATGGTATTATATTTATCGTCAGATAGCAGTTCTCTGTAGACATGAGTACAAATAGTCTGTCGACCTGAGATCATCATTTTTCTCATGTGAGTTCCCACTGTGCTTTGATTACTACCCTACCACGGTTCTACCGAGTCGTGCAAACAGGTTTTAGTTGGGTACAGTCCCAAGCTACATGGAGGCAGTGAGCGATTGTTGGGGATTCGTCTCTCCCGATATATGGATTCGATGTCATGCTGTGTTCGATTGGCCAACACCATAAGTCCTTGGCCAGGGCGGTTGAGAATTACTAATAGTTAGATCAGTAAATTCTCGGATGATCTTAAGTCATATCAGCATGACTTGTCGGGTTATTAGGGGTGTGACGTTTTCCACCCACTAGATCCGCCATGCGATACTCTCAGACGAACAGATCGGATTGTATGGAGATTGTCATGGACAGGCTCAATAGATGTTAGGATGAATTTGCTCATCGGCCTTCTTTTCGACAGGTACCTGGGTAGCTATTACATACAGCTAGTTCCACTGATATTCTTGTGGTTAAACCCACCGCCAGCGTACTGTCGAGTCTTTAGGGTCCAACACAGAGGGTTTCCCTGGTTCAGGAGAAACGATATAGAGGCCGTATGGTTTTACGTGCAGGGTTCTGATCAAATACGTGTACTAACTACACGGATTTATATCCGGACGGTTAATACCAGCGGGCTTAGGATTAAGTTGCATTATTGAATCAAGTATTGATTTAATAATGATCTAGTATTATATTATTGGATTATTCTATCTCTCAGTATTCATATTTTTTTATAGTGCAAATACGAGTATGTATATACGGTTTTTGTATTCTTGTATTTATACAAGAATGCTTCTAGAAGAAGACACCTCATTATATGTTTTTCTATTTATTAGAAAAAGAAAATGAGGTGGAGAGGTGGGGTGGCTTTGAGCATGGTGAGAGGCATGGTTATTTTATTTGTTTATTCATTTATGAAAACTATTCAAGTATGGCTATTTATTTTATTTGGAAAAAAGAAAAATGATACATATATTTTTTCCTAGCCATTTTCCTCTCATTCTCACCATTGACTTCTCTCTCCTCTCGTGTGCTTCCTCTTCTTCTTCAACCCTAACCTCTCTCATGTGTTGAGAACCATAGGGTTTTAGAGATAGAAAAATCTAACTAACACTCTCTATATCTTCTAAATAACCTAGATTAGCAAACTAGGTCATCTACTCACTTCATTTTTGAAGTTGAAGCTTGAACCACAAACTCCCGGGTGAATCATCTTTGACACGAGGAGACCAATGACCAAGCTTGATCCCGACAGACTAGGAGCTAAGGAAGAGGATTTTGAAGACCCGAAGGACTCGATCTCATAGGTATAATCACTATCCGAATAGATTAGATCCTATGATGTTTTTGCTAATTAGGGCTTATGGTAGCTCTTAGGTTGCTAGTTGATGTTGCATGCATAAAACTCGTTTTTCGTAAATTCTGCCTCTCTACAAACCCTTATAGAGTGTACAACATCAACTTACAGCTTGTGGTATATTCATTGACCTAGATGATTTTGCGAGATATTCGATTTGGCTAGTGGAACACGCGAATCAGACAAGATTTGGCAGTTCGGCATCCTCAGGTTGAACTATACGCGACGTGTTTTGAAACGGTCAAGTCGTTCTATATAGGCTAGGGCTGCATCAATAAGGTATAATACCAGCGCATAGATTGAGAAGAGATAAAGTTCCACATGCAAGTGCATGCAGTCGAGAATGTGTATTAGGGAACACGTTATTAGGTTCAAATATAGCAGAAAAAGGACAAGGAAGAAAATGTCGGAAGAAGAATCAAATAAAGAAAAGAAACACGTTATCAGATGTAAAAGGACTGTAGACAAATAGAGACGTTACCGGATACAAACGGGACATAAAAAGGACAAGTAGGGAAGAGAAGGTCAGAAGAAGAATAAAATAAAGAAGAGAAATACGTTACCAGATGCAAAAGGACTACTGACAAATAGAGACGTTACCGGGTACAAACAGGACATAAAGGACAAGTAGGACATAAAAGATCAGAAGAAAAATAAAATGAAGAAGAGAAACACATTACTATATGCAAAAGGACTGTAGAAAAATTAGTGGTTATGAGAAATATTAAATAAAATAAATTCATATGTTAAAACCAAAATATTTTATCAGAAATTTTAAAAAATAAAGATGAATTTGAATTTGTTTTTGTCCCTACTTCCTGTTGACGCCATAATCTCTCATCATCTTCATTCCTACTTGAGTAGAAAAAAGGAAAAAATTGAAAAAAGGAAACATAGAGAGAGAAAAAGATAGAGGAAGTGAATTATTACCAAATTCAGTGCACCATGGTTTGAACAGCAAAAAGGAAAAAATCCATAGCTCTTCATCTCATTCTTACTAAATTCCAGATTTTTCAACATTTTTGAAGCTTAAATTCTTGGCTTGGATTTGTTTCATAGTACTATAGATTCAATAAGTATTTTTACCTCTTTCTTTCTTTTCTTTTTCAACATATATGATCATGAATTGTGATGATTTCCACTAAACTTTTTTCCATAACTAAACTTTTCTTTTTCAACATATTATTTTTAATTATTCATTTAGTTAACTGATGAGAATATTTTTAAAAGTTTCCATTATTAATGCAATACTTGACTTGAGTTGATATTTTTTCCATTTGCAGGAAAAAGTTCGTTTGATTTGGTCAACAAACAAATTGGATTGAAAAAATAAGGTGACAAAAAAATCTATTATTAAAGTAATTCAGTATTTAATATTTTTATTTATTTATACTCATATGTGGAAATAAATTATTTGTTCTCTATATTTAAATTTCTGTTGGTATCTGTTCATTTTTTCTATTTGAGTTATTAATAAATGACATGACATATTTGTTGTTATTAGTTAATCATCTGTATTGATTTCTATAATTGTTTCTACTATGATATTATCTTTTATCTTTTATTTTGATATGCACGAGAATAAGTCAAAACACATTCGCAAATAGTTCTTAGAAGCACAAAAACAACGTAAACATGAATGTGAAAGAATAAGATATCAACAAAAACAACCGTCCAAGACAAACACTAAAAATGATGAATTTTCTTCTATGCGAAAACGAGAGGCATTTGATTTTGGTATTCCACACTTCAAAATACCATTAGAACAAATTTCTAATTTTTCTGCCAATATTGAATGCAACACATTTTTGATGGATAATGATACCGCTTTGTGTCATTCTACGAAAATGGGCTTTTTGAATGATCGTCATAGAGTTAATAAAGACATTCATCAGGATTTGTCATGCAGTCAAAAAAACGATAATGATGGTAAAAGCACGCTTCATCCTCCTTATATCTCTCTATAAAACACAATGTTTTATCTAATTTTATTTGAATATTTGATATTAACTATATTTAAAAAATATATTACTCAAAAAACTTAATTTTTTTAATTTTGTTGGTTTACAAATATTTTACATATTTTAAAAGCTATAAGATTATTTTAATTAAAATTCTCTATAAATATTATAATATAATACTTGACATTTTCTTATTGCTGATTAAATTGTAATCACTGCTACAATAAGGGTTGGCCCCTACGGCTACAGTAATCCGTAAGGGCAACTTTTTATTGCCCCTACGGATTAATCCGTAGGACCATCCGGTTGCCCCTACGGTACTATACAGATTAATTTAAAAATATTTAAATGTAATCTTTTATCTGGCCCAACGGATTAATACGTAAGGGCAAAGAAGGGTAATTTATAAAAAAAATTCCTCTGAAATTTCCTCATCTCCCCTAATTTTTCCCACCAACTTCCCCACGCGCGCGTCGTCCCCTCAGTCTCGTCACCCGCCGGACCAACTTCTCGTCGCCAAAACTTCCCTCCGTCATCGTCATCTTAGTCTCCGCCACCACCTCGTCGAGCTCCTCCACCTCAGTCTCGCAACAGTCTCAAAATTTTCTGCTCGTCACCATCTTGCCGCCGCCACCTCGTCGAGCTCCATCCCCGGCCTCCTCCACCTCGTCGAGCTCTATCCGCCGGCAAAACTACAAGTGAGGTGAGTTAATTTCCATTTTGAAGTATTAATTATTCTTAATTTGTGGTATTGTTGATTTTAGGGTTAGGGTTAGTTCCGGGTTAATTAGGGTTATGGTGAGGGTTAAGGTTATGGTTAATTAGGTAGGTTAGGGTTAGGGTTCGATTTGGGGTTAGGGTTAAGGTTCGGTTTCGTGTTAGGATTAGGGTTAGGTTTCGGTTTAGGGTTAGGGTTAATTAGGTAGGTTTGGGTTGGGGTTAGGGGTTAGGGTATTGTTTAGGGTTAGGGTTAGGGTTAGGTTTAATTAGGTAGGGTTAGGGTTAGGGTTAGGGTTAGTTAGGGTTAATTAGGTAAAATTGGGTTGGTGATGATTAGGGTTAGGGTTAGGGTTAATTAGATTAATTAGGGTTAATTTTGGTTTGGGCTAGAGTTAATTTGGGTTGGGGTTTGGGTGATGATTAGGGTTAGGGTTTGGGCTAGGGTTAATTTTGGTTAATTAGGTAAAATAGAGTGTATTTGTGTTAGGGTATTGATTAGGGTTTATTTGGGTTGATTAGGGTTTATTTGGGTTAGGGTGATGATTAGGGTTAATTGGGTTAATTTAGGTTAATTTTGGGTTAATTAGGGATAATTTGAGTTTGGATAATGATTAGGGTTTAATTTTGGGTTAATTAGGGATAATTTGGGTTAATTAGGATTGGGATTTAGGGTGCACTAGTTCCTTCAGTAGAATACTCGATGATAACGTAAACGGACAACTTTACCGTAAAATTAACCCTTCATTTAAGAACTTACTTCTTCCTCTGGTTGAGATTTGCAGAAGCAAATCTCCGCACAAGTTGAGAATTTAATTCTCATTGGGGAGATTTTGTTCTGCAGATTCAAAACTTAGAGAAAAAGAACTAAGTTAAAAAGAAATAATAGGGACATATGGGAATTTAATTTCTCCAAAAATTAGGGTTAGGATTTAGGGTGCACTAGTTCCTTCAGTAGGATACTCGATGATAACGTAAACGCACAACTTTATCGTAAACTTAACTCTTCATATAAGAACTTAGTTCTCCCCGTGATTGAGATTTTCAGAAGCAAATCTCTCCACAAGTTGAGAATTTAATTCTCATCGGGGAGATTTTGTTCTGCAGATTCAAAACTTAGGGGAAAAAAACTAAGTTAAAAAGAAATAACAAGGACATATGGGAATTTAATTTCTCCAAAAAATTAGAGTTAGGGTTTAGGGTGCACTAGTTCTTCAGTAGGATACTCGATTATAACGTAAATACACAACTTTACCGTAAACTTAACCCTTCATATAAGAACTTAGTTCTTCCTCTAGTTGAGATTTGAAGAAGCGAATCTCCCCACAAGTTGAGAATTTAATTCTCATCGGGGAGATTTTGTTCTGCAGATTCAAAATATAGGGGAAAAGAACCAAGTTAAAAAGAAATTACAGGGATATATGGGAATTTAATTTCTCCAAAAATTAGGGTCAGGTTTAAGGGTGCACTAGTTCCTTCAATAGGATACTTGATGATAACGTAAACGCAAAACTTTACCGTAAACTTAACTCTTCATATAAGAACTCATGTCTTTTTCTGGTTGAGAATTGCAGAAGCAAATCTCCCCACAAGTTGAGAATTTAATTCTCATCGGGGAAATTTTGTTCTGCAGATTCAAAACTTAGGGGAAAAGAACTAAATTAAAAAAACATAACAGGGACATATGGGAATTTAATTTCTCCAAAAATTAGGGTTAGGGTTTAGGGTGCACTAGTTCCTTCAGTATAAAACTCGATTATAACATAAACGCACAACTTTACCATAAACTTAACCCTTCATATAAGAACTTAGTTCTTCCTCTGGTTGAGATTTGCTGAAGCTAATCTCCCCACAAGTTGAGAATTTAATCCTCATCGGGGAGATTTTGTTCTGCAGATTCAAAATTTAAGGGAAAAGAACTAAATTAAATAGAAATAACAGGGACATATGGGAATTTAATTTCTCCAAAAATTAGGGTTAGGGTTTAGGATGCACTAGTTCCTTCAGTAAGATACTCGATAATAACGTAAACGCACAATTTTACCGTAAACTTAACCCTTCATATAAAATCTTAGTTCTTCCTCTGGTTGAGAATTGCAGAAGCAAATCTCCTCACGAGTTGAGAATTTAATTCTCATCGGGGAGATTTTGTCCTGCAGATTCAAAACTCAGGGGAAAAGAACTAAGTAAAAAAGAAATAACAGGGACATATGGGAATTTAATTTCTCCAAAAATTAGGGTTAGGGTTTAGGTTGAACTAGTTCCTTCAGTAGGATACTCGATGATAACGTAAATGGACAACTTTACCGTAAACTTAACACTTCATATAAGAACTTAGTTCTTCCTCGGGTGGAGATTTGCAGAAGAAAATCTCCCCATATGTTGAGAATTTACTTCTCATCGGCAAAATTTTGTTTTGCAGATTCAAAACTTATGGGAAAAGAACTAAGTTAAAAAGAAATAATATGGACATATGGGAATTTAATTTCTCCAAAAATTAGGGTTTGGGTTTAGGGTGCACTAGTTCCTTCAGTAGGATATTCGATGATAACGTAAACGAACAACTTTACCGTAAACTTAACCCTTCATATAAGAACTTAGTTCTTCCGATGGTTGAGATTTGCAGAAGCAAATCTCCCCACAAGTTGAGAATTTAATTCTCATCGGGGAGATTTTGTTCTGCAGATTCAAAACTTAGGGGGGAAAACTTAAAAAGAAATAACAGGGACATATGGGAATTTAATTTCTCCAAAAATAAGGGTTAGGGTCTAGGGTGCACTAGTTCCTTCAGTAGGATACTCAATGATAACGTAAACGCACAATTTTACCGTAAACTTAACCCTTCATATAAGAACATAGTTCTTCCTCTGATTGAGATTTGCAGAAGCAAATCTCTCCACAAGTTGAGAATTTAATTCTCCTCGGGGAGATTTTGTTCTAAAGATTCAAAACTTAGGGGAAAAGAACTAAATTAAAAAGAAATAACAGGGAAATATAGGAATTTAATTTCTCCAAAAATTAGGGTTAAGATTTAGGGTGCACTAGGTTCTTCAGTTGAATACTCGATGATAACGTAAACGTACAACTTTACCGTAAACTTAACCCGTGATATAAGAAATTAGTTCTTCCTATGGTTGAGATTTGCAGAAGCAAATCTCCCCACAAATTGAGAATTTAATTCTCATAGGGAAGATTTTGTTCTGCAGATTCAAAACTTAGGGGAAAAGAACTAATTTAAAAAGAAATAACAGGGACATATGGGAATTTAATTTCTCCAAAAATTAGGGTTAGGGTTTAGGGTGCACTAGTTCTTTAGTAGGATACTCGATTATAACGTAAACGCACAACTTTACAGTAAACGTAACCCTTCATATAAGAACTTAGTTCTGTCTCTGGTTGAGATTTAAAGAAGAAAATCTCCCTACAAGTTGAGAATTTAATTCTCATCGGGGAGATTTTGTTCTGCAGATTCAAAACTTAAGGGGAAAAGAACTACATTATAAAGAAATAACAGGGACATATGGGAATTTAATTCCTCCAAAAATTAGGGTTTGGGTTTAGGGTGCACTAGTTCCTTCAGTGGGATACTCGGTGATAACGTAAATGCACAATTTTACCGTAAACTTAACCCTTCATATAAGAACTTAGTTCTTCCTATGGTTGAGATTTGCAGAAGCAAATCTCCCCACACGTTTAGAATTTAATTCTCATTAGGAAGATTTTGTTCTGCAGATTCAAAACTTAGGGGAAAAGAACTAAGTTAAAAAGAAATAACATGGACATTTGGGAATTTAATTTCTTCAAAATTTAGGGTTAGGGCTTAGGGTGCACTAGTTCCTTCAGTAGAATATTCAATGATAACGTAAATGGATAACTTTACCGTAAACTTAACCCTTCATATTAAAACTTAGTTCTTCCTCTGTTGAGATTTGCAGAAACAAATATACCGACAAGTTGAGAATTTAATTCTAATCGGGGAGATTTTGTGCTGCAGATTCAAAACTTAGGGGAAAAGAACTAAGTTAAAAATAAATAACAGGGACATATAGGAATTTAATTTCTCGAAAAATTAGGGTTAGGGTTTCGGGTGAACTAGTTTCTTCAGTAGGATACTCGATGATAACGTAAACGCACAACTTTACCGTAAACTTAACCTTTCATATAAGAACTTAGTTCTTCCTCTAGTTGAGATTTGCAGAAGCAAATCTCCCTACAAGTTGAGAATTTAATTCTCATCGGGGATATTTTGTTATGCAGATTCAAAACTTAGGGGAAAAGAACTAATTTAAAAAGAAAAAACAGGGACATATGGGAATTTAATTCCTCCAAAATTTAGGGTTAGGGTTTAGAGTGCACTAGTTTCTTCAGTAGGATACTCTATGATAACGTAAACGCACAACTTTACCGTAAACTTAACCCTTCATAGATGAACTTAGTTCTTTCTCTGGTTGAGATTTGCAGAAGCAAATCTCCCTACAAGTTGAGAATTTAATTCTCATCGGGAAGATTTTGTTCTGCAGATTCAAAACTTAGGGGAAAAGAAATAACAGGGACATATGGGAATTTAATTTCTCTAAAAATTAGGGATAGGGTTTAGGGTGCACTAGTCCTTCAGTAGGATACTTGATGATAACGTAAACGCATAATTTTACCGTAAACTTAACCGTTCATATATGAACTTAGTTCTTCCTCTGGTTGAGATTTGCAGAAGCAAATCTCCCCACAAGTTGAGAATTTAATTCTCATCGGGATACTCTATGATAACGTTGAGAATTTAGGGTGCACTAGTTCCTTCAGTAGGATACTCTATGATAACGTAAACGCACAACTTTACCGTAAACTTAACCATTCATATAAGAACTTAGTTCTTTCTCTAGTTGAGATTTGCAGAAGCAAATCTCCCCACAAGTTGAGAATTTAATTCTCATCGGAGAGATTTTGTTCTGCAGATTCAAAACTTAGGGGAAAAGAAATAATAGGGACATATGGGAATTTAATTTCTCCAAAAATTAGGGTTAGGGTTTAGGGTGCACTAGTTCCTTCAGTAGGATACTTGATGATAACGTAAATGCATAATTTTACCTTAAACTTAACCGTTCATATAAAACTTAGTTCTTCCTCTGGTTGAGATTTGCAGAAGCAAATCTCCCCACAAGTTGAGAATTTAATTCTCATCGGGATGATTTTGTTCTGTAGATTCAAAACTTAGGTGAAAAGAACTTAGTTAAAAAGAAATAACATGGACATATGAGAATTTAATTTCTCCAAAAATTAAGGTTAGGGTTTATGGTGCACTTGTTCTTTCTGTAGGATACTCGATGATAACGTAAACGCACAACTTTACCATAAACTTAACCCTTCATATAAGAACTTAGTTCTTTCTCTGGTTGAGATTTGCAGAAGCAAATCTCCCCACAAGTTAAGAATTTAATTCTCATCGAGGAGATTTTGTATTGCATAATCAAAACTTAGGGGAAAGTAACTAAGTTAAAAATAATTAACAGGGACATATGGGAATTTAATTCCTTAAAAAATTAAGGTTAGGGTTTAGGGTGCACTTGTTCCTTCAGTAGAATACTCGATGATAGCGTAAACACACAACTTTACCATAAACATAACCCTTCATATAAGAACTTAGTTCTTCCTCTAGTTGAGATTTGCAGAAGCAAATCTCCCCACACGTTGAGAATTTAATTCTCATTAGGAAGATTTTGTTCTGCAGATTCAAAACTTAAGGGAAAAGAACTAAGTTAAAAAGAAATAACATGGACATTTGGGAATTTAATTTCTTTAAAAATTAGGGTTAGGGCTTAGGGTGCACTAGTTCCTTCAGTAGAATATTCAATGATAACGTAAACGGATAACTTTACCGTAAACTTAACCCTTCATATTAAAACTTAGTTCTTCCTCTGTTGAGATTTGCAGAAACAAATCTTCCGACAAATTGAGAATTTAATTCTAATCGTGGAGATTTTGTTCTGCAGATTCAAAACATAGGGGAAAAGAACTAAGTTAAAAAAAAATAACAGGGACATATGGGAATTTAATTTCTCGAAAAATTAGGGTTAGGGTTTAGGGTGTACTAGTTCCTTCAGTAGGATACTCGATGATAACGTAAACGCACTACTTTACCGTAAACTTAACTTTTCATATAAGAACTATGTTCTTCCTCTGGATGAGATTTGCAGAAGCAAATCTCCCTACAAGTTGAGAATTTAATTCTCATCGGGGATATTTTGTTATGCAGATTCAAAACTTAGGGGAAAAGAACTAAGTTAAAATTAAAAAACATGGACATATGGGAATTTAATTCCTCCAAAATTTAGGGTTAGGGTTTAGAGTGCACTAGTTTCTTCAATAGGATACTCTATGATAACGTAAACACACAATTTTACCATAAACTTGACCCTTCATAGAAGAACTTAGTTCTCTCTCTGGTTGAGATTTTCAGAAGCAAATCTCCCCACAAGTTGAGAATTTAATTCTCATCGGGAAGATTTTGTTCTGCAGATTCAAAACTTAGGGGAAAAGAAATAACTGGGACATATGGGAATTTAATTTCTCTAAAAATTAGGGATAGGGTTTAGGGTGCACTAGTTCCTTCAGTAGGATACTTGATGATAACGTAAACGCATAATTTTACCGTAAACTTAACCGTTCATATATGAACTTAGTTCTTCCTCTGGTTGAGATTTGCAGAAGCAAATCTCCCCACAAGTTGATAATTTAATTCTCATCGGGATACTCTATGATTACGTTGAGAATTTAGGGTGCATTAGTTTCTTCAGTAGGATACTCTATGATAACGTAAACGCACAACTTTACCGTAAACTTAACCCTTCATAGAAGAACTTGGTTCTTTCTCTAGTTGAGATTTGCAGAAGCAAATCTCCCCACAAGTTGAGAATTTAATTCTCATCGGAGAGATTTTGTTCTGCAGATTCAAAACTTAGGGAAAAAGAAATAACATGGACATATGAAAATTTAATTTCTCCAAAAATTAGGGTTGGGGTTTAGGGTGCACTAGTTCCTTCAGTAGGATACTTGATGATAACGTAAACGCATAATTTTACCGTAAACTTAACCGTTCATATAAAACTTAGTTCTTCCTCTGGTTGAGATTTGCAGAAGCAAATCTCCCCACAAGTTGAGAATTTAATTCTCATCGGGATGATTTTGTTCTGTAGATTCAAAACTTAGGTGAAAAGAACTTAGTTAAAAAGAAATAAAATGGACATATGGGAATTTAATTTCTCCAAAAATTAGAGTTAGGGTTTAGGGTGCACTAGTTCCTTCTGTAGGATACTCGATAATATCGTAAACGCACAACTTTACCGTAAACTTAACCCTTCATATAAGAACTTAGTTCTTTCTCTGGTTGAGATTTGCATAAGCAAATCTCCCTACAAGTTAAGAATTTAATTCTCATCGGGGAGATTTTGTATTGCATATTCAAAACTTAGGGGAAAGTAACTAAGTTAAAAAGAATTAACAGAGACATATGTGAATTTAATTCCTCAAAAAATTAGGGTTAGGGTTTAGGGTGCACTTGTTCCTTCAGTAGGATACTCGATAATAGCGTAAACACACAACTTTACCGTAAACTTAACCCTTCATATAAAAACTTAGTTCTTCCTCTGGTTGAGATTTGCAGAAGCAAATCTCCCTACAAGTTGAAAATTTAATTCTCATCGGGTAGATTTTGTTCTGCAGATTCAAAACTTAGGGGAAAAAACTAAGTTAAAAAGAAATAATAGGGACATATGGGAATTTAATTCCTCCATAAATTGGGTTTAGGATGCACTAGTTTCTTCAGTAGGATACTCGATGATAACGTAAACGCACAACTTTACCGTAAATTTAACATTTCATATAAGAACTTAGTTCTTCCTCTAGTTGAGATTTACAGAATCAAATCTCCCCACAAGTTGAGAATTTAATTCTTATCGGGAAGATTTTATTCTGCAGATTCAAATCTTAGGGGAAAAAAACTAAGTTAAAAAGAAATAACATGGGCATATGGGAATTTAATTCCTCTAAAAATTAGGGTTAGGGTTTAGGGTGCACTAGTTTCTTCAGTAGAATACTCGATGATAACGTAAACGTACAACTTTACCGTATACTTAACCCTTCATATAAGAACTTAGTTCTTCCTTTGGTTAAGATTTGCAGAAGCAAATCTCCCCACAAGTTGAGAATTTAATTCTCATCGGGAAGATTTTGTTTGCAGATTTGAAATTTAGGGGAAGAGAACTAACTTAGAAAGAAATAACACGAACATATGGAAAATTAATTCCTCTAAAAATTAGGGTTTAACCCTATATAAAGAACTTAGTTCTTCAAAAAATGATGATGATCCAAGATCCTCAAAACCGAAATCTTGATGATCTTCAATGACTAAAAATGTCATTAACAGGATATCAATATCTCTAAGAAACTACAAGGATAGCTTGGTGACTCGTTAGTGCTTAGCACTATTTTGAAGCCTCACGTGTTTCCCACGTGAGTGCTTTAACTGAACAAAAAGAAATAACAGGAACATATGGGAATTTAATTCCTCCAAAAATTAGGGTATAACCTTATATAAATAACATAGTTCTTCAAAAAAATTATGATTTATTCTTTTCTACCCTACACAAAGCACATACACACTAACAACCCTAAACTTAAGCGAAATCATAAATTGAAACATAGATACACAGAATACAACTCATACTTGGGTATCTTCAAATCTAACTTTGTTTATCGATAATTTATTCTTTTCAACGACAAACTTGTATCTACGAATTTTATTCTTTGTTAGTAATCATCCCGTTCTTAGATTTCTCAATATAGTCATCATAACCTACAATTTATATGTTATACAGTCTAACATGGCCCATGAGTACATTAGAGTTAAGGACTGGATGTACGTGGATTGGCAACAACGTATGCAACCTAAGTTTGTCGCAGGAGTTGATGCTTTCATTGAATTTGCACGCGCACATAATAAGATCGTGTTAAAGAAGATTCTCTGCCCGTGCGATAGATGTGGGAATAAGTACTGGCAGAATGTAGAATTCTTAGAGCTTCATATCGTTCAATATGGTTTTACTAGACTATATACAACTTGCCTATATCACGGGGAAGGAGAAGAAGAAGACAGTAATGCGGCAGAAGAAGAAGGAGAAGACGGTAATGCGGCAGAAGAAGAAAACGGTAATTTCTTTCCAGGAGAAGAAATGGAGAATATGGTAGAGGTTGCCCTAGGTGATAGTATTCGTACCGAAGATGACTTTTCTTCTGGTCGAGGACCGCGTGAGGATAAGTATGAAAAGTTCATGAATGATACTAGAAAACTAATTTATGAGAATGCAAAGTATTCCACCCTATCATGGTTCGTCCAACTTTTCCAGATTAAGTGCCTAAATGGATGGAGCATCAAGTCATTCACAATGCTTCTGAAGTTCTTGAAAGATTCTATGCCCCCGGGAAATAACGTGCCCGACAGCTGGGACGGAGCCCAAAAGATGATGTCTGATTTAGGTCTGAAGTGTGAGAAGATTCAAGTATGTCCCAAAAATTGCGTGTTGTACCGGAAAGAGAATTCAGATTTGAAAGAGTGTCCAACATGCGGAGAGGCCAGGTTTAAACCGAAAGATTCTGATAAGAAGCCCGATATACCTGTCAAGATAGCACGATACTTTCCCATAACACAGAGGCTGCAGAGGCTATTCAGGTGCAAGAAAACAGCCGAGGCAATGATTTAGCATCACCGTGCTCCTACAAATGAAGATGAAAAAATGAGTCATCCAAGAGAAATACCGGAATGGAAGGATTTCGATAGGAGGCACGAAATATTTAGTAGTGATCCTCTCAATGTCAGGCTGGGACTCGCTAGTGATGGCTTCTGCCCTTTCAACTATATGGTTGGAAGCCACAACACATGGCCCGTTGTAATGATAGTTTATAATCTGTCACCTTGGTTGGCTATGGATCAATCCTACTTTATGATGCCTCTTCTTATCGATGGACCAAACTCACCGGGAAACAATATCGACGTCTATCTCCGACCTCTGATCGAGGAGTTAAAATCTTTATTCATTGATAGTGTAGAGACTTATGATGCAAACACAGATACAACCTTTACACTGCGTGCGGCTTTAATGTGGACAATTAATGACTTTCCTGCATATGGAATACTATCAGGTTGGTCCGTACACGGTCACAAAGCATGCCCTTATTGCCATCAATATACAATATCGAAATTCTTGAATTTTAGGAGGAAGGTTTGTTATTGCGGTCATCGGCATTTCCTGCCACTAGACCATCCCTACAGGTTAGACGCTGCTCACTTTGATGGTCATCAAGAGCTTCTTGGGCCTCCATCCTCATTGTCCGGAGAGGACGTGACTGCTCAGTGGGATGGTTAAAATAATGTGACCTTCGGGATAGATCCGGCAAAACAGGTGAAACCACCCTATGGAACAAGTTAAGCATTTTCTTCGAGCTTCCGTACTGGTCAACAAATTTAGTGTGTCATTGTCTGGACGTCATGCACATAGAGAAGGGAGTATCCGAGCATGTACTCAACTTGCTTCTTTGTAAAGACGGAAAATCGAAAGACAACCTCCGTGCTCGGATGGATCTTTAGGACCGGGAATTAGAAATGAATTGCATTCTAAACCGATCGCGGGTAAACCAGGAAAGTTTGTACTTTCCAATGCCGCGTATCATATGTCATAACCGGAGAAGAAAAGATTCTTGCAGGTGTTGCATGATTTGAAAGTTCCTGTTCCCCTCCGAACGGCGGCCGGGACGTCGGGGCGTCCGAATGCCTGGGGTTCGGGGCAGATGCTAATTGGTGCTATCCGTCCACCCCTCCGAAGATGCCAAGTTGATTTATGGCACCATGTGTCGAAGGTTTAGACGGATGCGTCCGATGTAGCAGACTTCGTCAGATTCCCCCTCATTTGAGGGGTTTTTGATTGTGGGGACGCTCTTCCCTGCAGGCGCAAGCCCCTGCAGTTAATTACGCTACCGCGTTGCGGTAACAACTTTCTCCTTCTCCAGATGGTCACTTCGTGTCGTGGGTGTTTGTTTTATTGCCCGTGGATTGTTTACGGAGACTGAATTATGTCGTCACCCGTAGGGCGTGGACTAGTCCAAATCCGCATTATCTTAAATTTGGGTTTGGGGGTTTGGTTTAAGGACACGTCAGCCATACTTAAGGCTAAGATCGACTCAAACGTTTGTTAAGGATACGTTAGTCTAACTTTGTGACTAAGATCAACTTAACGGGATCGTTTAGATCCGACAAAAGAGCATTTGGGCTCTATTGTTCCAGTTTAGGGACGTAGTGGTCCACCGTATGTATGACCGTCGGGACCCATCACCTCTCTGACGACGTTGAAAGATTACAACGACGGATGTCAGAGGAGTTCAGAGATGTACCCTCAAGCCGGAGTTAATTTAGGGGATTCGTAGTCCAATCTGTTTGAAGGTTTTAAGGACGCGTTAGCCATTTTTGGAGGCTAAGATCAACTTAAACGGGACCGTTTAGATCCGACAAAAGAGCATATGGAGGGCTCAATTGTTCTAGTTTAGGGACGTTGCGGTCCGTGGGTAGTTTAAGGACGTTACGGTCCATGGGTAGTTTAGGGACATTGCGGTCCGTTGGTAGTTTAAGGACATTGCGGTCCGTGGGTAGTTTAAGGACATTGCGGTCCGTTGGTAGTTTAAGGACATTGCGGTCCGTTGGTAGTTTAAGGACATTGCGGTCCGTGGGTAGTTTTAAGACATCTCGGTCAAGGTTAAGGACGTCATAGTCCATGGGTTTAAGGACTCCACAGTCCGGTATGTGCTCTGGATGCTTCACACGGGTTCACTGCCGTGCTAGGCGAGGACCAGGCTCCGCTCTGGATGCTTCGCATGGGTTCACTGCCATGCTCTGCGAGGACCAGGATCCGCTCTGGACGTTTTCCACGGGGTCAAAGAGTGACGTTATCCGCTTTCCACGTAACCAGGAAGTTTAGCATTAGGCATGGGTTTAAGGACCCCACAGTCCATATCATGAGTGGTCATCGGGACCCGTCACCTCTTTGAAGACATTGAGGGATTACAATGCCAAGCATCAAAGGAGTGAAGAGATGTACCCTAGAACCGGGGTGGATTAAATAGTCCCTGGCCCAATTTGGGTCAAGACTGATCAATTATGTTATGAGCTCATTAGCCCAGTTAATCACAAATTGAGGACTTATGGCCAGCTTGGGCTAAGTCCAGTCAGGTCTGGAATATTGACTCTTGCTGGTCCATTGAAGGAGAGGCTTTGCCTCTATCCATTTAGCCAATTGGGCCAAAGCCTAGTGTTAAACACTACAGAGCAATCAGTGTTGAACACTGGGCATGCGGTTAACAAGTTAGTGTTTAACACTAAGAAATGATTGGTGTTAAACACCAGCAGTAAGGCTTCTCAAATTAGTGTTAAACACTAAAACGGATCAGTGTTGAATACTGCAAATGAAGCTTTTTAATTAGTGTTGAACACTAAGGCCCAACAGTATTTTAACACTGATTTCGAGAGTTTCAATTTAGTGTTAAACACTAAGACAAGAGGGGTCACGTGGCAGCACGTGAGAGCGCCCTTCCTTCATTTGTTCTGCTGAAATTACTGTGTCTTTGATAGCATCACGTGTCAGCACGTGATGGGCATTCAAATGCCTATGTGTTAAGGCTTCTGCTGAAGGTCACGTGGGTCACGTGGGGTGCCGCCTCAAAGGGGTTTTCTGTAGGGCTTTTGGGGGGGGGGTCACGTGGTGACACGTGACCCTGCCTTAATGTGGTTTTTTCAGAGGGTTTGTTACTCCCTTTTTTTTTAGGAATTAAATTCCGGAGACTTTTAATTTCAGAGGAATTAAATCCTTCTTTCTTTTGAAGACTTGTATTCTGGAATAGAGTTTAACTCTGAATTTTCTGTGGGATTTAAATTCCTCGTTTATGTGAAGGGCTGAATAGGGTTAAACCCTAATAAAAGTTTTTGAGGAAATGATGATTAAGGGAATTAAATTCCCGTTGTTTCAACAGAACTAAGTTCTTTAATTAGGGTTAAACCCTGTCCTTTTTTGTTCTGAAGGAATTAAATTCCCATGATATAGGGTCTAGCCCCACTTTATTTTGGAGGAATTAAATTCCTATAGTTCTGTGAGAATTAAATTCTCGAGTTTGCACTCCTTCTCTATGTTTTGGATCTGCATGGCAGGATCTCGACCCATTGAGAATTAAATTCTCAACCTTAAGGGGAGATGTGCACTTTGCAGATCCTCTATCAAAGAGAGAAGAAATATGCTCTTCTGCTTTTATATTATCAGAGTTAAACTCTGTTGAGAATTAAATTCTGCTTCTTTCCAAGAGGCCTTCCCCTTTCTTACCTAGGGTTTTTTGCAGAAGATCTGAGTCTTTTCGAAGTATCAAAGCTCTTCTCCTTTTCTCTTTTTCTTCTCTGCGCATGTATATCTCTTTTTTTGTCTCTTGGCTCCTATTTATAGGAGAGGCAGCCGCATCAATCAGTTTTTGACGAATCTTCATTGGGAGATTTGATTTGCATCCATCATTCATTTTGGGCCTTTGGATTATTAGGTGAATTTTATTCACCATTGGATCTTAAATCCAGAGATTCTCCTTTGATATTTTGGTTAGATTTAAGGGGGAAATCTTTCCCAAAGCCGAGATTTTCCATAGATAGATGATATTTAATCATCTCTGAATCTTTAATTTGATTAGTCCCAAATAATTACTTTCCCTTGGAAAGATTCGAATTTCCTTCAGAATTTAATTCTGTCGTCAACGTGGGCTTTGAAAGCCGGTCACGTGTGACCACGTGATCCATGGTCACGTGTGAGCACGTGACCCCTTTTGGAACGAGCCTTCTGCGCTGTGTCTTCTGATTGCGGCTTAAACATCACGTGCTACCACGTGACCCCTGGTCACGTGTGAGCACGTGACCCTTTGCTTGAACTCTTTTTCCTTGGTTGTTCTGGAGACGCGCTTGCTGCCTTGAACGTCACGTGCCGACACGTGACCCCGGTCACGTGGGAGCACGTGACTCTTTCTGAACCCCTTTTTCTTGACTCGATCAGAGAACTCGCGTGTTGGACGCTTGCATTTAAATGTCACGTGTCACCACGTGACCCTGGTCACGTGGGAGCACGTGACTCTTTCTGAAGCCCACTTTCTTCACTTGATCAGAGAACTTGCGTGTTGGACGCTTGCATTTAAATGTCACGTGTCACCACGTGACCCTGGTCACGTGGGAGCACGTGACTCTTTCTGAAGCCCACTTTCTTCAGCGTAATCAGTAGGCTGAATTCGACTTGATGATGCTTTTAAGGTGTCACGTGCCAACACGTGACCGCCAGTCACGTGTAAGCACGTGACTCTCCTCTGAAGCTTTTCCCAGAAGCTTTCCTGATTTTAAATCAGGAAACAAATGCCCCCACAGCGTTGTTCTCACGTGTCTGCACGTGAGTGCAACGCTGTCACCTCTTATGACCGTTGGATTCCTCTAGGGATCTGGGGAGAGTTCTGTAGGAAGGTGGAGGCTTGTCTGCACGCCCTTGAATGTTCTCGCCTTTCTTCAGAAGCCGTGGCTGCAAAAGCGGAGTTGCGGGGTCTGATAGCGCGACATGCGGCCAACATGACGTCGTGCGAGAAGAGACTTGGCCGCAAGTTCTCGGAGAGGGAGCTAGCCTCCAAGGCGTTGGGCGAGCTTCAGGCCAGTCTTACAGCCAAAGCCAATAAAGCATATGAGCTATGGCGGGTGCTTCAGGAGTCCATCACAGAGGTGGTGGCTCTTGATAAAGCCGCCACGTTTACTCGCGAGAGGGTTGAGGCTCATAAGGCCACTGAAAAGGAGCTTGAAGCCCGGCTCGCTTCATATCAGGCCCAGCAAGCTCAGGCAGAGGCGCGTCTTATGGAGATCTTGCGTCACGAAGCCATAGCTCAACAACAAAATGATGAGCTGGTGAAATTATTGCACCGCCCGCCGGCTTGAGGACTTGTATCTTTTTTTTTCTTTTTGTACATACTCATGAATAAGAGTATCTCCCCTTTTTTTTATTTTGAATTGTATTTTGTATCCATTTTGGGTTATGAATAAAAGATACAATTTTCCTCTCAGTGACGTGTCTCCTTTTCATTGAATGCATTCTTCGGATAATCTATCTTAATCTTCTTGCGAGACGGCCGTGGCTTAGGATTCAGGGTGAGGATCTGTTTCCTAAGGCTTTTGCATCTTATGAGCCGTGAGGGTCTCATAAGGAGTCTTTCTCCCTATAGGTCGAGAGGATCCCATAGGTGTGAGTTTTTTCTTAAGGATCGTGAGGATCCTTAAGCGGGTTTTCCCCTGATAGTCGTAAGGATCTCACAAGAGAGTTTTTCTTCCTTACAGGTCGTGAGGGCCTGCAAGTGCCGGGTGTGATCACCCCCTTTTTTTGTATTTCACGGGGTTAGGGATCTCTCCAGGTATCGTAGTTTAAAGACGTCACGGTCAAAGTTAAGGACCTCATAGTCCGTGGATTTAAGGACTCCACAGTCCGGTGTTAGTTTTAAGACATCACGGTCAAGGTTAAGGACCTCATAGTCCGTGGATTTAAGGACTCCACAGTCCGATGTTAGTTTTAAGACATCACGGTCAAGGTTAAGGACCTCATAGTCCGTGGATTTAGGGACTCCACAGTCCGATGTGCGGTTGCAGGGACCCGTCACCTCTCTGAAGACGTTGAAGAATTACAACGCCAGGTATCAAAGGAGTGAAGAGATGTACCCTTAAACCAAGGCAAAATCCGTAGGGAATCGGGGTGGTTGATCGTTAGTTTTAAGACATCACGGTCGAGGTTAAGGACGTCATAGTCCGTGGATTTTAAGGACTCCACAGTCCGGTATTTGCTCTGGATGCTTCACACGGGTTCACTGCCGTGCTTGGCGAGGACCAGGCTCCGCTCTGGACGTTTTCCACGGGGTCAAAGAGTGACGTTATCCGCGTTCCACGTAACCAGGAAGTTTGCACTAGATGCTTCACACGGGTTCACTGCCGTGTTAGGCGAGGACTAGGCTCCGCTCTGGACGTTTTCCACGGGGTCAGAGAGTGACGTTATCCGCGTTCCACGTAACCAGGAAGTTTGCACTAGATGCTTCACACGGGTTCATTGCCGCGTTAGGCGAGGACTAGGCTCCGCTCTGGATGCTTCGCATGGGTTCACTGCCATGCTCTGCGAGGACCAGGATCCGCTCTGGACGTTTTCCACGGGGTCAAAGAGTGACGTTATCCGCTTTCCACGTAACCAGGAAGTTTGCACTAGATGCTTCACACGGGTTCATTGCCGCGTTAGGCGAGGACTAGGCTCCGCTCTGGATGCTTCGCATGGGTTCACTGCCATGCTCTGCGAGGACCAGGATCCGCTCTGGACGTTTTCCACGGGGTCAAAGAGTGACGTTATCCGCTTTCCACGTAACCAGGAAGTTTGCACTAGATGCTTCACACGGGTTCATTGCCGCGTTAGGCGAGGACTAGGCTCCGCTCTGGATGCTTCGCATGGGTTCACTGCCATGCTCTGCGAGGACCAGGATCCGCTCTGGACGTTTTCCACGGGGTCAAAGAGTGACGTTATCCGCTTTCCACGTAACCAGGAAGTTTGCACTAGATGCTTCACACGGGTTCATTGCCGCGTTAGGCGAGGACTAGGCTCCGCTCTGGATGCTTCGCATGGGTTCACTGCCATGCTCTGCGAGGACCAGGATCCGCTCTGGACGTTTTCCACGGGGTCAAAGAGTGACGTTATCCGCTTTCCACGTAACCAGGAAGTTTGCACTAGATGCTTCACACGGGTTCATTGCCGCGTTAGGCGAGGACTAGGCTCCGCTCTGGATGCTTCGCATGGGTTCACTGCCATGCTCTGCGAGGACCAGGATCCGCTCTGGACGTTTTCCACGGGGTCAAAGAGTGACGTTATCCGCTTTCCACGTAACCAGGAAGTTTGTTGATTATATCCGCATTTCACGGAATGGAGGTTTGACTCCTGGTGACATGTATATCACCGAGTCATGGAACTGGGGGTTGCCGCTATTCCGTTTTCCTTGATATTGTGTCTGTCGTTACAAGACGAGTGTTTGGATGATCTCTAGGTCGCTTGCGGCCCGTCGAGACCTGGCTTCTTCTTTTGATGAAACCTGGGGGAGAAGTATGATCCCTTCTTTGTTTACGCCCTTGGATTGTGTACAGGGTGCGACGGAATATCACCTGTAGGGCATAAATTTTATTTTTATTTTATTTCTTTTTCCGCGATGCTCTATCATTTCAGCTTTTATATCGCGAAAATCGCGATTGCCCAATCTTTTCGGCTATTTTTCGCGGTGCCCAATCATTTCGGCTATTTATTTATTTTCTGCTCGCTGCTTTTTGTTGCGAGTTGCCCCATCATTTCGGCTATTTTTTTTATGCCTTCATTTTTACTTGCTGCTTTTTATTGCAAGTTGCCCCATCATTTCGGCTATTTTGCAGGCATGTGTGGCTTGCTAGCTTTTCGCTGCAAGCTTGGATTTTAGGCACCGATCTCGGCATCAGCATCGCTACTACTGGAATGTTGCCAGGAGCGAATCATCATTTGCCTTTGTCGATAATGAACAAAGGTTGCTCAGCAAACAGGGTTAAGGGTCCTGTTAACCAAGGCTTTTGACTTCATGAGCCGTAAAGGTCTCACAAAGGTATTTCTCCCTACAAGTCGTGAGGATCTTACAGGTGTATTTTCTCCTTAGGGATCGTGAGGATTCCTAAGTGTGTGCTCCTCTGTAAGTCGTAAGGATCCTACAAGAGGACTTTCCCATTATGGGTCGAGAGGACCTATAAGGGTTGGACTTTGTTGGGGAAATGTTAATTCGCGCCCGTGGATTGTATACAAGGGTCAGTCTGGAGCCGCTTGTAGGGCATTATCGGAGGTTGTGGAGGATTTGCTTAAGAACAGGTTCAGGTTTCTGTAACTTAAGACTTTCAAATCTCATGAGCCGTGAGGGTCCCATAAGAGAATTCTCCTTACGAGTCGTGAGGATCTCGTAAGTGTGTTTTCTCCTTAGGAATCGTGAGGATCCCTAAGTGTGCAGCTCCTTTGTGAGTCGTAAGGATCTCACGCAGGTGGTTTCTCCTTACAAAGTCGAGAGGACCCTATAAGTGTCTTTTAACGAGGTTGCGCCCTTTCGGGTTTTCACAAACACTCGCCGGCAGTCCTGCTGTTTTTACTCACGGAGCCCTTTCAGGTTTTCATCCGTGCCCATTTTGCTTTATGGACGTACCGTTTTTTTTTTTTTTTTTTTTTTTTTTTGTCATCCCAAGGATGCTGCGGTAGTAGTTTAGGGACGTTTCGGTCCGTTGTTAGTTTATGGACGTTTCGGTCCGTCGTTAGTTTTAAGGACATTTCGGTCCATTGTTAGTTTAAGGACGTTTCGGTCCGGCATTAGTTTAGGGACATTTCGGTCCGTAGATAGTTTAAGGACGTTTCGGTCCTAGATAGTTTAAGGACGTTTCGGTCCGGCATTAGTTTAGGGACGTTTCGGTCCGTAGATAGTTTAAGGACGTTTCGGTCCTGCATTAGTTTAGGGACGTTTCGGTCCGTAGATAGTTTAAGGACGTTTCGGTCCTGCATTATAGGAAGGCCGGCTGCTGCTTGTAAAGTCCGAGCCTGGGAAGATAGCGAGCGGACATAGTCGTCGTCATCTATCATTGACCTAGGCTGCAGCTTATTAAGCATAGTATTTCTTTAAGAAGCGACCGTTTATTGGCCTGAAAGGTCTTTCACCGTGCATGTCCACGAGTAGATAGGCTCCACCCTGGTAGACCTTGTCTATGATGTACGGGCCTTCATAGTTTGGCTCGAATTTTCCACGCTTGGCGCGATTGGGGATCATAGGTTTTTTGACCACTAGTACGAGTTCGCCTTGGCGGAATGTCCTCGGCCTGGTCAATCTTTCGTACGAGCGCGTCATCTTTGCTTTGTAGGCTTCTAGATGTTGTTGCGCTATGAGCCGGGTTTCGTCGAGGGCATCGAGCTCCTCAAGCCGAAGGTGAGCATTGTCTTCGTTCGTCAGCTCGTGGTGGATTGCTACTCGTAGAGAGGGTAACTCTATCTCGAGGGGGAGAACTGCTTCCGTCCCAAATACCAACGCGTACGGCGTTGTGTTCGTGGCCGTCTTGAATGTAGTTCGATAAGCCCAGAGGGCTTCTTGCAGCCTTTCGTGCCAGTCTCTCTTATTCCTGGAGACGGTCTTTTTCATGATCTTCGTCAAGGTCTTATTGAAAGCCTCGGCCAGACCGTTAGCTCGTGGGTTGTAAACTGAAGAATATCTCCAGTCTATATTGTGCTGCTGTGCGAAGCGGCTAATCTTATGGCTTCGGTAGGCCGGCCCATTATCGGAGATAATCCGTCGCGGGGTTCCGAACCGATAGATGACGTGCGTTTTGAAGAAATGGAGAATGTTCTCCGTCTTCACTTCCCTTAGTGGTACCGCTTCTGCCCATTTGGAGAAGTAGTCAGTTGTCGCTAGGATAAAACGATGTCCCCGGGCTGAAGCCGGCTCTATGGGGCCAACTATGTCAGTCCCCCACATCTCGAATGGCCAGCTGGCCACCGTTGGGTGTAGTGGATTCGGATGTTGGTGGATGAAGTCTCCATGGATCTGGCATGAGTGGCATTGCTTCGCATAATCGAGGCAGTCCTGGATCATCGTGGGCCAGTAGTAACCCATCCGTTTAATTTTTAACTTCATCTTTGGGCCTGCTTGGTGAGAACCGCAAAGTCCGTCGTGAACTTCTTGAACGACTCGTTCCGCTTCGTCGGGTCCCAAGCATCTCAGCCATAGAAAATCAAACGATCTCTTGTACAGGGTATCGTTGACGAAAGCGAAGGATAGAGCTCGTTTCATAAGCTGATGCCTTGAGGACGCTTCTTCGGGCATTCGGTGGGACTTAAAGTAGTCTATGAAGACTTCCCTCCAGTCTTCGGCCTTCTCATGGTCTTTTATTTGTAGGGTCATCTGCTCAGTCGCTCCCTTTTCTTTGCATGATTCCGGAGATATTTCTGCCGGGGTGAGCACTCGACGGCTCTGTATCACGATTCTGACGTCATCGAGGTTCTCGTCAGCCAGTTCTTTAGCGAGTTTGGCCAACGCGTCTGCTTTGCTGTTTTCCGCGCGCGGTATGTTCTCCAAAGTATAGGAGGGAATTTGGGCCAACAGTTGTTGCACCTTTTCGCCGTATCTCACCAACTCCGGTTTGCACGTTTGGTAGTCACCATTAACTTGGCTAACGACCAGCTGAGAATCCCCATATATAAGGAGGTCTTCAATTCCCATGTCAATGGCAAGCTCGAGACCCGCTATCAGGGCTTCGTATTCAGCTTCATTGTTTGTCCTCGGCTCTGTTAAGGAGAAGGCGAAGCGCATTATTCCTCCTTGTGGAGTCGCAAAGATGAGGCCTATCCCTGATTTGATCATTGGGATACCTTGCTTTTGTTTCTTTACGGAGGACGCTCCATCGAAATAGAGTTCCCATCGGGTGCTTTCACCGCTAATCGCATCAAATGCATGCTCGTCCGGCAAGTCACAATTCAAAGGAGAATCGGCCGGTATCGGGTGCTCAGCGAGGAAATCGGCAATGGCCTGGCCTTTCACCGCCTTGAGAGGTTGATATGTTATCGAGAACTCCATCAAGAGCAGGGCCCATTTAGCGAGTCGTCCCGTCAATATGGCTTTTGACATCAAGTATTTAAGAGGATCCACTTTCGAGATGAGGCAGACTTCGTGTGCCAACGCATAGTGCCTGAGCTTTGTTATCGCGAAGATTAACGCCAAGCAATGTTTTTCAATGGGAGAGTAATTGCTTTCTGCCCCCAATAGAACTCGACTTAAGTAGTAGAGTGCTCTCTCTTTCCCCTGATCGTTCTCTTGCGCCCATAGTGCGCCCAAGGAACCTTCAAGGGCGGTCGTATAAAGAATGAGGGGTTTTCCCTTGACCGGCGCAGCTAATACCGGCGGGTTTTGCAGGTACTGCTTGATCTCGTCTAGTGCGCCTTGGCATTTTTTATCCCAGACGAATGGGGTTCCCTTCTTCATCAGGTGACTGTAGGGGCGGCATTTGCCTGAAAGATTTGCGATAAATCGCCGGATGTATGCGAGCTTCCCTTGGAGAGACCGCAATTGTTTGAGGGTTCCTGGCGGGGGCATTTCCATGATCGCTTTAATCTTTGACGGATCTATCTCAATACCTCGGTGTCGGATGACGAATCCCAGGAATTTTCCCGAGGAGACTCCAAACGCGCATTTGAGGGGATTCATCTTCAAATTATATTGCCGAAGGCGTTGAAATACAGTCTCTAGGTGCTTTAAGTGATCTTCATATGACATGCTCTTTACTACGAGGTCGTCGATATAGCACTCGACGATGTCATGTATGAGGTCATCGAAGATCTTTGTCATGGCCCTTTGATAGGTAGCGCCGGCGTTCTTTAGACCGAAGGGCATAACCCTGTAGCAAAATACACCCAAAGGGGTCCGGAAAGCGGTGTGCTTCTGGTCTTCGGGATGCATTTTTATCTGATTGTATCCTGAGGAACCGTCCATAAAGGAGAAGATCTCGTGAGTGGACGTGTTATCTATCATTAGCTCGGTTACCGGCACTGGGAAATCATCTTTTGGACAGGCCTTGTTGAGATCCCTGAAATCCACGCATATACGCACCGTCCCATTCTTCTTCATCACCGGGACGATATTGGCGATCCAATCGGGATATTGGACTTCTTGAATAAATCCAGAATCGATCAGTTTCTTGACTTCGGCGTTGATGCTCATCTCAAGCTCGAGTCGCATCCTTCTTGGTGCCTGCTTGACTGGCCTGATGTCTGGGGATATTGCTAATCTGTGCACAGCGACCTCCGGATCTAATCCTGGCATCTCAGAGTAGTTCCACGCGAAGCAGTCTTTATGCCGTAGAAGCACGTTCTTTAACGCGGCCACCCTTTCTTCAGAGAGTAGCTCACTGACGAAGGTTGGTCGCGGGTCCTCTGCCGATCCCAACTCAATCTTTCTGAGGTTATCTGCGGTAGTATGTATACCGTCTTCCAGTTCTTTTGGAGCGGGCGGGAATTCCGAGATTACCTCATCATCGCTGTTCTCGAAGCACCGGGGAAGGTCA
Organism: Agapanthus africanus; assembly: GCA_030015575.1. Taxonomy (NCBI): domain Eukaryota; kingdom Viridiplantae; phylum Streptophyta; class Magnoliopsida; order Asparagales; family Amaryllidaceae; genus Agapanthus; species Agapanthus africanus. The sequence continues at coordinate 191,827,650 of CM057339.1, read as the reverse complement.
TCTATGTTCTCGGGCTCTTCTTTTAATATCGTAATCGTATAACAGGTACGAATCCGCTCCCAGGACCGAGGCGGATCCGGTTCTGCTTTCGTAGCTTTAGGCTCGTGCCTTTGCGGCGGCGTTACTTTCCAACCATCGGATAAAGCGAATCTACCCCGTCGATATTGGTCCTCGACCCAATTCTTGAAGGTGAAGCAATCTTCGGTCGGATGTCCTATGGCTCGGTGATAAGAGCAATAACCCGGATGAGAGACCTTGCTAGCTTGCTCAGGATGCCTAGACTCTGGAAGCGTGATCATCTGATGTTTTAGGGCGAGCTTGAGTAACCGTTCCGTCTTGCTTCGGGGGAAGGAGTATGCTCGACTCATCTTTTCCGTGAGGGACGAATCCGAGCCGCGCAATACCCGTAACCCTCTAATCCTGCGTCGTTGTTGTCGGCTTCTTCTCTCGCTTCTTAATTTATTCCCGTCCCTGCATCGGGCCTTTCGTATGACAGGTTGACGATGGTGAACATCTTTATCTTTTGCAGCCTGTGCAGCCTGTTGGAATAGACGTTGCGTCCTAGCCTTCTCATAGATGGCCGCTTCGTGGTTGTGATCTTCCCGAATTTTCTGATCCGTTTTCGTGGTAGGCTTGCCCATTCGTCCTTTAAACAACGGGTTTGGCGCTTCGGTCGCAGGGTTTAGTTTTGATGAGGGGTTGGTCTCTCCTGACAGGGCGCCTTCTTCTTCATCAAAGGTATATATGGCGTAGCTGCCGTGGGCTCGCTCCCGTTTTCCGGTTCTTGTGTACCCAAGCCCAAGTGTTTCCATTTTCCCATTAGGCAATTTGCGCTGAGTCCCGGGGACGTCCCAAATCCTGTTGTAGAACCGAGCCTGCCGCACAGTCTGTTTTAAGGGTACTCCTTGGCGCTTTAATAACTTCTTCAATCCATTTGTATAGTATCTAGGTAGACGGATGGGTTGGAGCCTGTCAAGTGTAACGTCCACGCCGTGCCAGATCTCTTTCTCCACCTTCGACTCTGAGGATTGGTAAAATAGGATCACCTTCTCACCCCTTCGCCTGGGAGGGACGTAAAATGTTTGCAGGTCCTGTACGCTGTGGGTTCGAAGCGCGTCGAGATCCTTATAGTGTTCTTGCGGTACCATGGTGATTTGCAGACTATGGTCATCGCAAAGGGGTGCCTGTATTGACAGCCGACTGGAGAACACGGCGTTAACCTCGTCCTCCGAATCACTCCCGAAGACCGGTATGGGGGTGGGTGCCCCCAGGTTGTTGTGTTGGGATGGCCCCATATACACTATCTCTTCCTCTTCTTCGGTATCGCTCCCAAAAACAGGGATGGTGGCGGCGGCTTTGTTCTCCGGGTCGCGACACCTTTCTGTATCCTCGAAATCTGGCAAAAAGTATTTCGCATCTTCGTATTTGCGAACTTCGTTCACAGAAAACGGGTTTAACTCGCCTGTTACAGTGTACTCGAAACCATCCTTGAAGTACTTCATACACTGATGTTGTGTAGAAGGGATGATGTTGTACTCGTGTAGCCAAGGACGGCCGAGCAAGGCGTTGTAGCAGGTCTTGGCGTCAATGACATGGAATTTGATATCTGTGACGAGAAGTCCGAAGCGTAACGTCAGTATTACAGATCCGAGAGTTCGTGATGATTGAGAGTCGAAACCGGAGATAGTAATTTTGTCACGAGCGAGGTGTTGCACACTCATACAGATTTCCTTCAACACCCGAACATTAAGGAGGTTGACGGAGGATCCATTATCCACCAGGATCTTGCCTATCTTGATGTCATGGCAGTATCCAGAGACATATAGGGGGCGGTTGTGGTCGCACGTCCCGAGGAGGAGGTCTTCATCACCGAACGTGATGTCGGCTGTATGCACTTCCTCCAGTTCATCCTTCATCCTTTCAGTGGCGAGAAAGGCCTGGAATTGTTCCGGCTCTTGCAACGCTTTAATAAGTGAGTCTCGCGCTTCTTTTGATAATAGAAGGGCATCAAGAATGCTAAGCTGAGAGGGTAGTTTCCTTAAGTGTGCGAGGATGTTATAGTCCACCTTACCCTTTCTGGGAGGGTCTTTATTAGTTAGCTCTTTTGTGACCTGGTCATCTAAAGTGATATCTTCAATGATCTTTTCCTTTCCCTTATCTTTTCGGCTGACGGGCCCGAGATTCTTCTCCGGGAGCGTGCGATTGCGCAGCTGGATGTTCTCGCAGGCCTCTGATTCCTCCTTTTTTCCTAGAACGGATTCTGTAAAGAGAGGGCCCAGAGCCATTTCTTCATCAGAGTCGCTCCCGAAGGTGAGAACTTGTGACCCTCTGGCGTCAACCATGTAACAGTTGCCAGTAGTCTTGTTATGCCCTCCGACAGTACTTCTTCGCTCCCGACGGCTTTTGCGTTTCATACGCTTAAACTGTTGCTGACGGATAACATATCCTTGCCACCATATTTTGAAGGCATCGCATTCCTCCGTGGGGTGTGAGATCTTCCGGTGATATGCGCAATAGTCAGGGTGCCTCTCCGCCCCGTCGTGCGTATTTGCTTCCGAAGGTGGTAGCATCATTCCCATTGACATGGCTTTGGCGAACCTTTTCCTTGTCTTGAATATTTTCTTGTCCACTTCGGATGCCTTTTGTTCTGGCAGGGGTAACTCCACTCTTCCGTCCAGTTGCCCGCCTCTGGTTCCCGTTAGCGTCGCCATTTCGCGTTCTTGATCCGCTTTACTTTTTAGACAAATCTCGTCTAGGAAAGCATTGATCATATCGGTTGTCAGCCTCGCACGCTCTGGCTCAGGCTCCATCTCCAACTTCCTGGTGCTAGGAGTTTTCTCATCGTCGGTAAACGAGTGGGAGATCACATTGCAACTTGCCGTATACTCTTCGGATTCATCCGACGAGCTCTCTTCGTCATCTCCATCTTGCAAGACGTGGCTAAGGAACTCTCGCAGTGTGACAGGAGTTCGCGCCTTTTGATTGTATTCTTCCAGCGCGTCGATTTGCTTCTGCAAGTTTGTTCGCCGATCTCCAAGCTTCGCGGGCTTCTTGGATTTCTTCTTCTTTTTCTTTGAAGATTTTGACGGTTGGGCGTGAGTATTTGGGCCCTTATCATGAGTCTTTGCAATGGTGCGGGGCTTCAACATCCCTTCAATAATTTGAGGTTCAAGAGGGTCCTTCCATTCGATCGCAGGGCATGCATGGAGGTCTCTCAGCATTCTTTTGGTCTTCGTTGATAACACGACCTCCCATGGAGCTTCTTCGATAAAGGAGCAGGTTGCCCCCGGTGTATCGGCCTTCTTAGGAGTATGTGGTTGTGGTGGGTTCACCTTCCACTTTTCGGACAGTACAAATTTCCCCTGAAGGTATTGATCTTCGATCCATCCTTTGAAGACGAAGCAATCTTCAATCGGATGACTTACCGTCTGATGATAAGGGCAGTAGTTGGAGTTATTCATCTCGGTGGGTTGTGGCGGTCGCCTTGGATTTGGTAGGTTTATAAGTCTGTTGCGTATTGCCAACTCGAATAACCGCTTCGTCTTGTCTTGTGGGAACGAGTAGGGACGCTTCATCTTCTCATTATAGTATCGGCGTCTTTCCTCCAGTTGATCCGTCGATTTCGGGGCGTTAGGTTGCTGTTGGGCATTCGCAACAAAGGTTGCCCTTCCTTTACCCTTGTCATTCCGAGGCTCCGACTTCGGTGTAGGTGGTCTATGACCCATCTGGTCCATCTGAGCTAACTTGTCAATCAGAGCCTGGAATGTGGTTGGCTTAAAGAACATCATAAACTGGGAGATAGTTGCGTGAGGGTCTAGAGTTCCCACGAACATGCCCACCGCAGGTGCTTCCTCGATGCGCTGCTCACATCTCGACCACAAGTTCCGCCAGCGTATAGCGTACTGGACCCAGGTTTCACTCGGTTTTACCCTGGCGTTAATAAGTGCAGTTATCGGAGTGCGTTCGCTGGCACTTGCAAATCGCTGAGTGAATAGCAACTCCATTTCAGCGAACGTTTTGATGGAATCATTCGGGAGTTCCGAATACCATTCGAACGCCGTCTCTGACAAGCTGCCTACGAATTGGCGAAGCAACAATTTATCGTCACCGCCGGTGTTACCGCATAGGGCCCGAAACTGGGCGACATGTTGATGGGGATTGCCGGTCCCCTTATACACGTGGAATTTCGGTATCGTATAACCTTGTGGGTATTTAATTTGGTCGTACCAGCTCGGATACGGACGCCCGGTTTTCACGGTTTGACCAGCGGCCTCAGTTGCGTGATGAACTCGGATTTGCTGGGCTATGTAGTCAGCCAAGTCAGCCTTAGAGATCGTCTCTTCCTTGGCCGTTGAGAGGGCTGGTGGTGGATTTGACGTCTCTCCTCGGTCGTCTTCAAGAACAATCGGAGGATCTTCGGCGGGCAGGTCCTGCTGGATCATCATTCCTATCACGTCTTGAAAGAGAAGGCCCATCCGTTGTATGTTGGCCGCTTGTTCGGCCGCCTCTTTGTCCCTTTTCTCCAGTGTCCGGCGAAGGAATTCAGCGTCGGTTTCTTCCTCCCGGCGTGCGTCTGAGGATGCTTCTGGACTTTCCTTTGGCCCGGTGAGCGCGGCCATAGCATTCATCATTTCTTGGAGCTTCTGTTGCTGCTCCTGGGATTTCGTTACGGATCGGGTTAGTGGTCGATGGCCCGTAGAAGTGCGGCTCTCCTCCTTTCCAGAGGCCATGTATACAGTGTGGACCATCATGCCCCCAGACTTAGGGCGTCTAGGCCTAGTGTTTTTAGCCGTCGTTGCATGCTGTGGGGTCCTCTCTGGCCTCCTCTTTTTATGAGTCAGTTGATCAACAGCCTTTTGGGGTTTAGCCTGGTGACCAGCTTCAGGTTGGATTTTCGGCTTCTTGTGCTGGCGGGAGAAGTTTGGATCGATGATCGAGTCTCGGGCTTGTCGCCAAACCTTATAAATTTTGGAAGACAGCCGTTGAGGAAATTGGGGCTGTTCGGGTTTTGTTTCCGCCACCTTTTTTAGTAAGGGAGGAGACTTCTTCAGTACTGCCGTAGGGGAATTCCTTCGCACCTTATTTAGCATTTCAAAGCTGTTCCCGGTCGGAACAGCGGCATTAACTTCAACCACTGGGGATGGTGGGGTCAATCCAGAGGGGGAGTTGCCCCCAGCCTTCCTCACTCGGCGCCAATGGCGACGTCGAGAGTGTCGAGCGGACGGTGTAGGGTCAGCGGTAAGAATGGTTTCGTCTTGCCCCCTGTGTGGATGGGGGGTTGTTTTTGGCGTTAACCTATCAAAGACCGATGTCCTCTGGGAAGCGGGAGCAAAGGCCGGAGCCGTCAATCTTGTAAAGACTGACTTTTTGGCTGGAAAGGTTGCCTTGGCGATTTCGGGGATGGGAGCGATCACTTTCTTAGAAGCAGCCTTCTTTGAGATTGTAGGCCCCGTAATGAGCTCGCATGATTCTTGGCCCAGTCTAGAGAAGACCGAGGCGTTGACGTTGGGCGACTCGTTGAGAGGAGCCGCGGTAGGGGTAAGACGATCAAAGACCGACTTCTTGAGAGTTTCCTTTGCCAGCACTGGAGCGGTAAAGTTTGTCGGCGGGATCATAGTCCCAAAGAACAATCCTGTAGTGGCGCGGGTGACCTGTTCCACCGGCATTGTGAACAGTGAAGCCGCTTGGGGTCCATAGGCTACACCTCCTGGCGAGGCAGAGCGTCGGCTGCAGTTGCCGTCTGAGCAGTTGGAGGATTTCGCAGGGATGAAAGCCATCGATCTTTAGGTTTCTGCAATAAGCAAGATGCCAATTCTCAGTACCTTGAGACCCAAGGGCAACTATTAGCGAACCGCGATTGGTTCGCGAATCACGACACACGAAGTGTGGAGTGGAAAGAGGAAAAGGTCCCACCGGGCGTGCCAGAATCTGTTCCCCTCCGAACGGCGGCCGGGACGTCGGGGCGTCCGAATGCCTGGGGTTCGGGGCAGATGCTAATTGGTGCTATCCGTCCACCCCTCCGAAGATGCCAAGTTGATTTATGGCACCATGTGTCGAAGGTTTAGACGGATGCGTCCGATGTAGCAGACTTCGTCAGATTCCCCCTCATTTGAGGGGTTTTTGATTGTGGGGACGCTCTTCCCTGCAGGCGCAAGCCCCTGCAGTTAATTACGCTACCGCGTTGCGGTAACAACTTTCTCCTTCTCCAGATGGTCACTTCGTGTCGTGGGTGTTTGTTTTATTGCCCGTGGATTGTTTACGGAGACTGAATTATGTCGTCACCCGTAGGGCGTGGACTAGTCCAAATCCGCATTATCTTAAATTTGGGTTTGGGGGTTTGGTTTAAGGACACGTCAGCCATACTTAAGGCTAAGATCGACTCAAACGTTTGTTAAGGATACGTTAGTCTAACTTTGTGACTAAGATCAACTTAACGGGATCGTTTAGATCCGACAAAAGAGCATTTGGGCTCTATTGTTCCAGTTTAGGGACGTAGTGGTCCACCGTATGTATGACCGTCGGGACCCATCACCTCTCTGACGACGTTGAAAGATTACAACGACGGATGTCAGAGGAGTTCAGAGATGTACCCTCAAGCCGGAGTTAATTTAGGGGATTCGTAGTCCAATCTGTTTGAAGGTTTTAAGGACGCGTTAGCCATTTTTGGAGGCTAAGATCAACTTAAACGGGACCGTTTAGATCCGACAAAAGAGCATATGGAGGGCTCAATTGTTCTAGTTTAGGGACGTTGCGGTCCGTGGGTAGTTTAAGGACGTTACGGTCCATGGGTAGTTTAGGGACATTGCGGTCCGTTGGTAGTTTAAGGACATTGCGGTCCGTGGGTAGTTTAAGGACATTGCGGTCCGTTGGTAGTTTAAGGACATTGCGGTCCGTTGGTAGTTTAAGGACATTGCGGTCCGTGGGTAGTTTTAAGACATCTCGGTCAAGGTTAAGGACGTCATAGTCCATGGGTTTAAGGACTCCACAGTCCGGTATGTGCTCTGGATGCTTCACACGGGTTCACTGCCGTGCTAGGCGAGGACCAGGCTCCGCTCTGGATGCTTCGCATGGGTTCACTGCCATGCTCTGCGAGGACCAGGATCCGCTCTGGACGTTTTCCACGGGGTCAAAGAGTGACGTTATCCGCTTTCCACGTAACCAGGAAGTTTAGCATTAGGCATGGGTTTAAGGACCCCACAGTCCATATCATGAGTGGTCATCGGGACCCGTCACCTCTTTGAAGACATTGAGGGATTACAATGCCAAGCATCAAAGGAGTGAAGAGATGTACCCTAGAACCGGGGTGGATTAAATAGTCCCTGGCCCAATTTGGGTCAAGACTGATCAATTATGTTATGAGCTCATTAGCCCAGTTAATCACAAATTGAGGACTTATGGCCAGCTTGGGCTAAGTCCAGTCAGGTCTGGAATATTGACTCTTGCTGGTCCATTGAAGGAGAGGCTTTGCCTCTATCCATTTAGCCAATTGGGCCAAAGCCTAGTGTTAAACACTACAGAGCAATCAGTGTTGAACACTGGGCATGCGGTTAACAAGTTAGTGTTTAACACTAAGAAATGATTGGTGTTAAACACCAGCAGTAAGGCTTCTCAAATTAGTGTTAAACACTAAAACGGATCAGTGTTGAATACTGCAAATGAAGCTTTTTAATTAGTGTTGAACACTAAGGCCCAACAGTATTTTAACACTGATTTCGAGAGTTTCAATTTAGTGTTAAACACTAAGACAAGAGGGGTCACGTGGCAGCACGTGAGAGCGCCCTTCCTTCATTTGTTCTGCTGAAATTACTGTGTCTTTGATAGCATCACGTGTCAGCACGTGATGGGCATTCAAATGCCTATGTGTTAAGGCTTCTGCTGAAGGTCACGTGGGTCACGTGGGGTGCCGCCTCAAAGGGGTTTTCTGTAGGGCTTTTGGGGGGGGGGGTCACGTGGTGACACGTGACCCTGCCTTAATGTGGTTTTTTCAGAGGGTTTGTTACTCCCTTTTTTTTTAGGAATTAAATTCCGGAGACTTTTAATTTCAGAGGAATTAAATCCTTCTTTCTTTTGAAGACTTGTATTCTGGAATAGAGTTTAACTCTGAATTTTCTGTGGGATTTAAATTCCTCGTTTATGTGAAGGGCTGAATAGGGTTAAACCCTAATAAAAGTTTTTGAGGAAATGATGATTAAGGGAATTAAATTCCCGTTGTTTCAACAGAACTAAGTTCTTTAATTAGGGTTAAACCCTGTCCTTTTTTGTTCTGAAGGAATTAAATTCCCATGATATAGGGTCTAGCCCCACTTTATTTTGGAGGAATTAAATTCCTATAGTTCTGTGAGAATTAAATTCTCGAGTTTGCACTCCTTCTCTATGTTTTGGATCTGCATGGCAGGATCTCGACCCATTGAGAATTAAATTCTCAACCTTAAGGGGAGATGTGCACTTTGCAGATCCTCTATCAAAGAGAGAAGAAATATGCTCTTCTGCTTTTATATTATCAGAGTTAAACTCTGTTGAGAATTAAATTCTGCTTCTTTCCAAGAGGCCTTCCCCTTTCTTACCTAGGGTTTTTTGCAGAAGATCTGAGTCTTTTCGAAGTATCAAAGCTCTTCTCCTTTTCTCTTTTTCTTCTCTGCGCATGTATATCTCTTTTTTTGTCTCTTGGCTCCTATTTATAGGAGAGGCAGCCGCATCAATCAGTTTTTGACGAATCTTCATTGGGAGATTTGATTTGCATCCATCATTCATTTTGGGCCTTTGGATTATTAGGTGAATTTTATTCACCATTGGATCTTAAATCCAGAGATTCTCCTTTGATATTTTGGTTAGATTTAAGGGGGAAATCTTTCCCAAAGCCGAGATTTTCCATAGATAGATGATATTTAATCATCTCTGAATCTTTAATTTGATTAGTCCCAAATAATTACTTTCCCTTGGAAAGATTCGAATTTCCTTCAGAATTTAATTCTGTCGTCAACGTGGGCTTTGAAAGCCGGTCACGTGTGACCACGTGATCCATGGTCACGTGTGAGCACGTGACCCCTTTTGGAACGAGCCTTCTGCGCTGTGTCTTCTGATTGCGGCTTAAACATCACGTGCTACCACGTGACCCCTGGTCACGTGTGAGCACGTGACCCTTTGCTTGAACTCTTTTTCCTTGGTTGTTCTGGAGACGCGCTTGCTGCCTTGAACGTCACGTGCCGACACGTGACCCCGGTCACGTGGGAGCACGTGACTCTTTCTGAACCCCTTTTTCTTGACTCGATCAGAGAACTCGCGTGTTGGACGCTTGCATTTAAATGTCACGTGTCACCACGTGACCCTGGTCACGTGGGAGCACGTGACTCTTTCTGAAGCCCACTTTCTTCACTTGATCAGAGAACTTGCGTGTTGGACGCTTGCATTTAAATGTCACGTGTCACCACGTGACCCTGGTCACGTGGGAGCACGTGACTCTTTCTGAAGCCCACTTTCTTCAGCGTAATCAGTAGGCTGAATTCGACTTGATGATGCTTTTAAGGTGTCACGTGCCAACACGTGACCGCCAGTCACGTGTAAGCACGTGACTCTCCTCTGAAGCTTTTCCCAGAAGCTTTCCTGATTTTAAATCAGGAAACAGTTCCTACAGGCTTCTCAGGATCATTTAGCAAGAAGATAACATTTGTGAAAGGCAAGATCGATGGGCTGAAAAGTCATGATCACTATGTTATTATGGAGCACCTTCTTCCATTAGCCCTCAGGACTTCCCTTCCCGAATCGGTTGATCTAGTAATCAATGACCTTTGTTACTTTTTTAGAGAATTGTGTGCTAAAACCCTTGATGTTATGACGCTGGAGAATCTAGAAAATTCAATTTCGTTGATACTTTGCAAGCTTGAGCATATTTTCCCACCGTCATTTTTCGATATCATAATACACCTAAAGGTTCATCTTGCAACTGGGGCTAAGTTAGCCAGACCGGTACAATATCGATGGATGTATCCCGTCGAAAGGCACGTGGAATTTTTTGTTTCACGCAATTTGTAAAATTATTGTTGTCATATATGCCCATATTTATTTATTTAATATATTTTTCTTTAGGTACCTTTACACTCTAAAAAAGTATATACGTAATAGAAATCGACCAGAGGGTTCTATCATGCAAGGTTATCTTTTAGATGAAGCAACCACATTTTGTTCCCGGTATCTGGACGAGAACATTGAGACGAAGCTTAACCGGCCTTGGACAATTCAGGATGGGCCATATGGTAAGCTGATTATAAGAGAGTAGACACTATGTTTATTAACAAGATATATCGGTTTATCCTCCTCAATAGCGCATGTCTTGAAGAAATTAGAGAGTAAGTTTTTTTGGATTAATTGTTATATTTGTGTTTGTGTGTGTATGAAACGATATAATAATAATGTCATAATTTATTGATGAGAACAGAAATCATTTTAACGAGATACGTGAGTGGCATCCTGATTGGAATGATGAACGATTGGAAAAATATTATCAGGATAATTTTTGCGATTGGGTTGCAGATCATGTAAGTTCGAATAATATGTTATTGCTACCGGTCTTAATCTAAACATATATAGTTATGTATTTGTCGTAAAATTTGTTTTGTCAAATCCACGATCTGAACTTGTCTGCATCATTAGAGAGTGATTCAAGATGTTTAGCTCAGTTTCCTAGTATGGAGGTTGCATATTATAAAGGATTCGGTGTCCTTGGATACAAATTTGAAGTTAAGGACATATTAACATCTCGAACCACTCAGAATAGTGGGATTGCGATGGTAAGATCGGATGGTGTGATTTATTATGGATACTTAAATTGCATACTTGGCATCCAATATCCCGGACGATCAGAACCGTTTTATATATTTCAATGTACTTGGTACGATACACGAACCGATACGGATAAGTGGAGAAACAATCTCGGGACTTGGAAAGATGAATATGGATTGACTAGTGTAAACACATTTCGATTTTACGGTCAGGACGATCCATTTATCTTTCCGGACCAAGCATTCCAAGTATACTACTCAGAGTGCTTGAAGCATCCGGGGTGGAGTGTCGTATGTCATTGGAAACCCAGGGATGTTTACGATATCCCATAATTCGATGATCGTATGGAGGACAGCGATGAGGACGAAGAAGAGAGAAGACTTAGAGTGCTCCGACCGTCTGTTTCAAAAGACGGGTTATATTCGGCTGATCATGAAGTTACGTGGGTTAGAAATGATATCGAGGATGAAATCCAAGTAGATATGTATAACGCGTCCACAAAACGAAAAAGTTTATCAGTAATATTATATTATAACTTCATATTTTTAAGATCTATACATATATAGCATGCATATGTAATGATTGTACTCTTGTCTAGATTTGATAACGATGACCGGAGCAGCAAGAGGCGGCAGGAGCACCAGCCGCGGCAGAGGCAGAGCGGTTCTGCCGCTCGGAGAGCCGCGTGGGGAGCTTCAGAGGGCCGGTCTTGCACCCCGATCAGATACCCCTTCGGATGACTTCTTCCGTATGGACTTTGCCACATCTCCAGGTATATTACACGCATATTCATTTTGAATGTAATATTATAGATATACACGTATAGTTTTTTTCAAAATTGCTTATATAGTCAATGTTTGATTGTCTAGCTATTAGTGGTGCGTCCACATCAGAGGTAGAGGCCACTCCCTCACCTCCAGGTATGTTTATATATCCTATAGTTCATGCATATTGATTTAGAATGTTATATCATAAATATACACACATTCTTTTTGAGGTGGAGGAGCAGATGCGCCAGATTACGGCGATTATCAGAGGTGGAGGAGCTGGACCGAGCTAGGGTAGCTTTATTTATATTTTTGAGGATGTATATACTTATCTGATACATATTGTATAAATTTTGGATGATATTGGTGGTTGTTTTCTTGTTCACGATAATTTAGTTTGATATCGTATTCTGTTTGTCTATTTCTTTTATATATTATGCGTGAGATGTTGATTATGAATATTTCTGTATTTGGTTATATGATGTATATATTATTGTGCACGGGACGGGAAAAAAACAGGAAGCCCTTTTTTTAAAAAAAACTTATATTATGTCTCTACGGATTAATCCGTAGGGCCAACTGTTGCACCTACGGATTAATCCGTAGGTGCAATGTTTGCCCCTACATAGTTAGTCGTAGGGACAAAATATCAGGATACCTGATATTTTGTACCTATGGACCCAGTAAAACTTGCCCCAATTATTTTATTTTATAAACTAATAAATTAAAATATTTATCAGGCCCTACGGATTACTTCATAGGGATAACTGTCCCTACGGATTAAGGCGTAGGGACAATTATTACTCCGTAGGGGCATGTTCAGAGCGAAGACTTGCACCTGCGGCCTTTACACCTACAGGCAACCCCTTATTGTAGTAGTGAATGAGTGCTTTATAATGATACATAATAAAAAAAAATTAACGATAAGAAAAATACATGATGAGACACATGTAGCTATAAATTTTCAATTCACCATAATTGCATTCGCTACTTTCTAATTTTAAACTTCAAACTAACTTTTTGACTCTTGCTCCTACCAGTTAAATTATCATATTGAACTTATATATATACATAAACCATGAACATGCATCTTCTCACAAGTCGTTTCCAAGTCTTCGACTCCTCTCGACGACATTAAAAGCCTATGTGCAACGTAAACATTTCTTACATTTTATAATTTCAAAACCAACATATGAATTATCTAATGTCATTTTGTATGCATTTTATATGTAAGAGTTTTTATCGGGCCTCCAAAGATAAGATGGTCAGGCGGTGATTAAGGAGTACTTGAGGATGTATTGGTGGAAAAATGGTGCATGTCTAACGTTGCTTCGAAACTGTGGAAATAGTGGCAATATTGATGCCAACTTCATTCTTGGACTGATAAATCATTTGATTTAATACATATCTTGCTATTATGTTATGTGTGTGTGTGTGGCGCGCGCGCGTGTGTGTGTATTAATTACCTAATTGTCGATGTTGCATTTTTCTTTAAACCTATAAGAAGAGATATACAACTTAGGAAGGATGACTTTGGGTATGGAGCATCTCAAGACAGCGATGACCGATGACCATTTTGCAACGGTATACGTGGTCGGGATCATGCTGTTTTTTATGTCTATACATGGGCACACGCTATGGAAATCCTGAACAAAATTTCTTACCGCGATCTTTTCTGCGCTGGTTATGAAGTTAAAGAGTGCATGAGATCGGGCAATCCGATAGTAGACAGATGCAGAAGAGATACTTTGCAGATTATGAATAAAAGTTGGACGAGAGAGATATTGAAGATGGAGCTGATATCTCCTCGCAAGGATAAGCTCTGTGGAAAGGTTGTGAAGGCAAAAAATGATGGCTACTGTGTTGATAATGATCGACTTTCGAGAGTGTTTTGCGGTCAGTTTTGTCGATGGATAGACGAGTGCTACAAATTCTTTGAAAATCAATTCCAAGGGAAACATTACTACCCTATCTTAACTGATTATGTTTTTGAACTTTTTTTTAAATTTTAAAGTTTCAGAAGTATGTGTCATATTTGCTGGGTAGAATGTTGAAATCTGTTATTACTTTGTAATGGTTTATTTTTGTAAGCAAGAAACCAACATGTCCTTTTGTTGCTAAATATAATTTTCATATCGTAACCAGTTTTAGTTTGTTGTTGAATGATGATAGTCTCACACGAAAATATTGAAATCGGAAATATTGGCACTATTTATTTTTTGTTGTCTTCTTCACCACTAAACAACATCAAACATTATCTTTTCTAATTTTTTTTTAATTTACTTAAGTTACGATTCTATCAAATCAGTCAAACAATACTTTGTCAAATCTACTTTATTGAAAACCGTTCATATGCAGAGTGAATTACGATAAGAGTAAGAGTTTAAAAAGTAATACCCAATTAACAAACTAAAATGATATACTTATTGATATTCTATTTTGCTATTACGTTTTGAACTCTTACTTTCCTATATAAGGTCACTTCATTCATTTTCTAAGTATTCCAGTATATCTGGCATCACATAAACTCTGAAAAATTAATCCAGTTTCTATATGAGAATAATAGAAAAGCTTGATGAAATTGTAGTTCGAGTAAGTCGGAGTTGGTATGGCGTGTTATATGATGAACATAGTTTCTCCTATTTTACTTTCATTAGAAAAAATATATTGGTGACTAGCTTTGTTTCATATTCAATTAAAAATAAATCATTTTGTGACTTACCTGTTTTCTAATTTAGGGTTGTGAGGTTGAAATTTTGGTCTCTGATGAATTATCTCAATATTGTCATGACAAACTATTGAAAGGCGATGTGCATATGATTATCAATCTCATTAAATGTGCTTTGAACACTAGCTATAAGATAATAGATAAATATTGGTATATTCAGTTGACAAAAACGTCAGGCATAAAGGAATTGCATATCGATCCAACACTAATTCATCTATCAAGGATTTCCAATATCAAGAAACTCCAATAGTTATCAGCATGCAAGAAAATATCGACAGTTTTAGTAAGTTTGTTCTTATATCTAAGATATTGTTGACATGTTATTTAATTTTTATATGCTAATTTGAGTTTCTAACTTTTCAGGTATTTTGATATTCATTGTTGATATCAGCCCCATAACTACTATAATTATGAAGAATGGAGGATTCAAAAAATATGTTGAAATGTTTGTAATAGATGATACATATTATGATCATGTTATATATTTTATTGCATGGGACAATATATTCCAATGAGAGATGGAATATTTTACAGATCCTTATCTACGACGAAAAGCTGTGATCGCAAGTGGTCTAAATATCATTTATTATGAAGGTTTAATTTTATATTTCTATTTTTTGGTGTTCTCATGTAGATACTCTTATTAATGCATAATAACTTTTGTTTAAATTAAAACTCGTAATATTTTTAATTAATTTATTTTCTCAGATAAGTTTACTCTAGAATCTACAGAATTTACACGGTTTGACTATGATATTGATAATGAAGATGATGTCTTACGCCTTTCTTAATGGTAACTTTCACATATAAACATTCGATACCAAATATTTCTCAATTGTCTATAATATATTGTTAATGACAATATTAGTAATGTTAACTATATGATGCAAAACGATTTCAGTAAGACAATTCATATTTTCCTAACACTTTCTTATGATCTCATACTATTGAGCGATTAATCATGTTTACGGACACTCCACCTCCAGCGGACATTGTAAGAAAAGATATAATTTATTTAATAAAAATTATATTATATTATGAAAATATAAGTTTATTCATCTATATGGTTGTATAGGTATTGAAATTTAAAATAAAGGTTACAATTGCAGAATTATACTCTTTTGGTGAATCATCTGCTCGAATTGCAATAAAAGAAAATATCATGCATTTTACAATTCAAATTTATGCAATAAATGTCGGTATCCGATTGCAAAATTGTTGCCATGGTATGACATAAGCAGTATTGCATATGGTTGCAATAATCATATTAAAACTACCAAATTTAGCAAATTTCGATTCAAATTATCTTTTTCTCTCAGGTATAAAATTAGAGGTAGGGTTGTTGATCACACATGTGAAATACATGTTATTCTTTATAATGATCAAGCAGAAACCGTGTTTTGCCAGGCCATCGAATATATGCAATTTGTTTACAATCAGGTTACAAGCTCTTATTTCTATAATTAACACACACACATACATATGTTTATTATTTTTATAACTAATCATGCGGTACAATGGAAGAAATATATTCAATGAACATGTGTCGACGTGCAAATGGTCTACCTTTGTAATGCATACTAATGTGACCATTAAGAACTTTAGCTCACTACAAATACGTGGATATCTTATATTAAAAGTTTTACGTGTTATTGGTCCCCTTGAACCTGACGACAAGGACGATGATGAAGACGACAATGATGGTGGTAACACTATTGAGATCAATGATATGAACAAATAATCTGAAAATTGTGATATTATAGGGCGCTGTTTTATTTTTTAGGTATTGGGCTGTGATGATATTTATAGAACGTTGTTTGATTTTTAGGCTGGGCTGTGATGAAGTTTAGGGTGTTGTTTCATTGTTAGGTTAGGTTGTGGTGATATAGCATGTTGTTTCATATCAAGTTAGGATGTGTCGAATGTTCTATGGTTTGGTTTTATTACAGTTTGCTGCGGTGATGTAGAATATCTTCAGATTAGGCTGCTGTGAGATTGTAAGTTTTTTTTTTAATTTTTCAGTTTGTTATATAATATTGTTTTATTTTCTGATGTAATATAGATATAGTGATGTATTTTGTCTATAATTAGGACATGATTTTTTGCTTATATTATACATCTGTTTCAATGAAATGGATGACTAATAATGTACATTTGCCTTAAAATATCTTTGTGCTTTCACATTTAATATGTTTAGGTTAAATAAATATCATTTATCTTATTATGCTATCATCCATTAATATTTTGCATGTCTTTTCAATCCAAAGAAACACATATTCTTAATTCTAATTTAAAATAAAAATATAATTTATAATCTCTTGTATCTATTAATTATTTAGTATGATCAAGATAAGTTGAGAGTGCGAGCATTGTGACTAAATAAAATTTAAATTTTAATCTAAAAACCACTTCAGCATCTCATTATCCTTAATTCATGTTTTTCCCGCGCGTAGCAGCGCGGATACAAAGCTAGTATAATATACAAAGCTATATAATAAAATATTCCTTGAAATTTTTCTTATGTGGCTTGGATTTTAGTGGAAAATTTGTTATCCAGACCCTATTTAATTCTCTTGTCTTGGAATTTTTTATAGGTTTCCTACTCAGTATTTATTACTCTTTTATCCTATACAGGTAGATATATATGATGGAAAAATTATAATATGCCTTCTTCTTAAATATCTTTACTTTTTCCCTCACTAATAATTAGATTTTGGTGGCAAAATATTGAAAAATTTCATAATATATGTGCGTACAGCATGCAAAAGATTGAAAAAATCGGAAAAAGGAGAAAATTTTTAAGTTAAAAATTTTACGATTTTCGTTTGCTATTACAAAACAATATAGAAAAACCAAAGAATTTTTTTGGGTATTTTTGAAAAAATTGCTATTTTCATGTGTTGTACCCCGTAAAATATTAAAATTTTGAAGGGAACAAAATATTTGATATTTATAAAAAATTGTGATTTTTGCATGCATAAAAACGAAAGAAAAATAGAAAATTTTAAGATTTTTTAAAATTTTGCGATTTTATTGTGCTGTAACATGTAAAATTTAAAAAAAGAAAAGAAGACATAAAATATTAGGATATCTGAAAATTTCACATTTTTGTGTGTTAGAAAAAAAAATATTGAAAACCCAAAGGAAACAGAAAATTGTTGAGATTTTTGAAAATTTTGTGATTTTCGTAAGTTATATAACAAGCAAAATATTGAAAAACAAAAAAATCGTAATTTTTGAAAAAATCTTGATTTTCGTGTGCTTTAAGCGTGCAAAATATTGAAAATTTAAAGAAAACAAAATATTGGGATTAATAAAAATTTCATGATTTTTGTTTGTTGCCATGAGTTTCTAGTCATCCGAAGTCTCAGTCATTCTAACCGGATTTGTTTGTTCTATTAGATCTTTAGTAACAAATGATAGATCTGGCAAATGAGGCAATTGGACCAACCCGTCACGCGACTCGCCGACTCATGCGTGAGACGAGCCCAACCTAAATCGTCGAGGAAAATGAGGCAAGACAAGTCGTAGCGGGAGTTGCTATTGCCTGAAACCATTGGCTTCACTGACTTGCTAGACGAGTTGATTTGCGAGTCAAGTAGCGAGTAGACTCGCAGGTGACACGAGACAATCGTAGCGGGTCAAATTTTTGGAAACACCACACCCAGTCGCTTCGTCCTACTCCCCTAAACATTGTAAATTATGTAATTTTTATTTGATAGCATGCAAAATATTGTAAATTTAGATGACAAATAATTTTGGGATTTTTGTAAATTTCGTAATTGTCGTGTGTTATAGCATGCAAAATTTTAGAACACCGGAAAAATTTGAGATTTTTTGAAAATTTCATGAGTTTCATGTGCTATATAACATGCATAATATTAAAAAAATATTTTATTTTTCAAAATTTCATGATTTTCTCATGCTATAACAAACAAAATATTGGAAAACCGAAGAAAACATAAATTTTGAGATTTTTAATATTTCTTTATATTTGTGTGCTATAATTAAAAATGTTGAATATTTGAAGAATACAAAATAATGGGATTTTTTTCAATAAGCAAAATATTGAAAAACCAAAGATTTTTGTTTGTTGAGATTTTTATGAATTTCATATTTTTTCTTATGTTATTGGAAGAAAAATATTCAAAAGCTAAACAAAAATGACCACATATGGTCAATAATCAAACCCAACGCTCCTAATTGTCCAATATTAGGCGGGTGTGAAACTCGTAAAAGGAAGATCCCCTAAAAGTCATTTTTTTTTTGCACTAGTCCGTAAACTCTAACCTATGCACACAATACACCCACGCACACCATCACACACAATACATCAACGCACACCACACACAAGCCCTAACCTAAGAGTCATGTTAAACGAGGATACATGTGTTTGCTTTAAAAATCTGTTCTTGGGTTGTAGAGGCTAACCGTTTATTGTTTTTTGATTTTTGTTTTTGATAAAAAGTGGACGCTAACCATTGCATTGTATGACAAAATTTAGAGCCGACACTAGGTAATGTAATGAACATATTTTGCATATGTTGCTCGTGCAAAAAGAGCCCAAGTCAACCTGACACAAAACAAGTAAAGAAATGCTTTGGGTATTTTAAACTATTGTTAGAAATGCTTTATGTAAATGGAATATCATATTTATTCGTCTCTAGTTTCATTTTCACTAGAATTCAACACGGCCTCAAATACTTTATATATCTGAATAACGAAAGCCAACAATGTACTGAATACAAGATAGTTCATCATGGTGTTCATCTTACAATTAACTAGGACACAAACCTTGCTTTGATTGCTGTTCAGTCATTATTCTACATTGTGGGGATTTGAAATGTGTTTCGATGTTAACAACGAGCAACCTACGACCCAATCCGTGTTTAGATTTAATTAATTTCTTCTTTAAGCTAAAAAATGAATCTGCACGTGCCATAATTCAAAACAGAACTGTTTTCTTTATGTGCAGTTTTTCTGCTTGACACTTTTTATACCAGAGCCAACCTGCAAAACAAATATCATATTTATTAATCACTAGTTTTATTTTCACTTGAATTCAACATGGTGTTAGATATTCTCTCTCAAAAAGCCAACAATGTACTGAATTCTAAATAGTTCATCATCGTGTTCATCTTACAATTCACTAGGACGCAAACCTTGCTTTGAATGCGGACCTATTTAGTCATCATGCAGCATTGTTACTACTACAGAGTGGGTTTTCGGTAACGGTTAGAACTGTCACCATATCTTATTTTGGTAACAGTTCTAACCGTTACACAACCGTTACGAAAAACCCCGTCACCAGAAGTACGGTAACAGTTTCAACCGTTATGATATACCCAATATGTTAACGTTTGGAACTGTTAACATATATGTTGCCGTTACCAATATGGTAACAAATATCTGAAACATATCAGAGTGGAGCCACCTCTCTTGTAATGGTTATAACCGTTACCATATATGGTAACTGTTGTAACCGTTACGACAGAAATCATTTGGTAACGGTTATAACCGTTACCATATATGTTGTCGTTACATAATATAGATGATATCTGATATGTTTCAGAAATCAGCTCTCAATTAACCGTTACCAAATATATGATAATGGTTAGAACCGTTACCAAATAGGAATTGGTAACCGTTACCGATTTGAACATGTATTTTTTTTAAATCTGAAATCCCTTGCGCTCCACGCGCGTTGCTTTCATTTACAACTAGCAATAGATAATAATAATATCACCAAATCTCACGCAATTATAATAATCAAGAAGCAATATGATTAGAATGCATGCAATTATAATAATTAATAAATCACATGCAATTATAAACAATATATATATATATATATATATATATATATATATATATATAATATAATATAATCAATAAATCAACAAAAAAAATGTTTATTTTTATGATCGTTAGGACGATCCATCTTCATCGTCCCATGACCTGAACATACTCCCTATCTCGTCTCAGATAGCCCGCCAGATGGACTCCTCACTCGTCTGCGTCAGCTCCTCGACCCGCGTCGTACGTGTATGCAGCTGCTGTTGTGTTTGCTGATGAACCTGCCCTTTCTACGCCATCTGCTCGCGGAGCCGACGAATCTCCTCCGCCGACGCGGCTGCCGCATCTGCCCGCGTCTGAGTCACGACATACTCGTGGATGGCCGCACGCCTGGAAAAGAGTCGGTGGGCCCCAGGACCAACCCCGCGCTCATAGCCACCGTGATGCCCGCCGGATAGTGAATTCAGGACATGGACAATGGTGGTAATCGGATCGTTGGGGCCAAGTCCTAAGGCATCTGTCCTCTCTTGGAACTAGCTCTGTAAAGAATATATATATATATATATATATATATATATATATATATATATATATATATATATATATATATAGACACGTGTTAATTTAAAATACATAATCGACTTGATTATATAAAACTTACCATGTACTCGCCGGTGCCCTTGTGTAATGCGGTCTACTCTTTGGCAGCAGTGTAGTTGGCGGGGTCTTTCTGTTTCTGCGATAAAATTAGGATTTATTTTAATAAGTAATTTGCGATGAAAAAAGCATATATTCTTAAACGTCGAATACTCATGATGTGCCCTTGTGCGCTGGCCTGCGTGCGCTTCCCTTGGACCGGGACAACGCGGCCTCTCAAGCCGTTGTTTCGGTTATGCTTGTTGCGAACCGACACCAACTTGCAAATATAAAGAAAATTATATTACATTTCAGAATATGATTTCATATTATATTGTTATAATCTTAAAAATTAAATTTATACCCGAATATCCTCGCCCTCGTAATACTCGACCAACCGCGGCCAATCGGGTCTCGGGACAACCAACGCTATGATATCCATCATCGCCTTCTGCTTCTTCTCGGTCGCCACGACCTAGGGAATGTAATGATCCACCTTTACTTTATTTCGGCGTCTTCTTTTGATATTCTGACACGCCCCTATGACCCAGGTAAGGACGCGATGTGTATGCATGCCATCCTCGACGGTGTCGCCGATGAATCTGTAATGTCGCCTGGTCAATATATATATATATATATATATATATATATATATATATATATATATATATATATATATATATAACGACGATTGAAATTTAAATGTATAAAAGGATATGTGATACCGTGTCCGATACAAAAAACTGCAACATTGGCGGTCTGGCGCTTCTCCCACCTAAGATGGAGTGGGTACTTATAGTAAGTATGGATCTCTGCTCCTATGTAATCCCCTCACTTGGTCAAGTTAGGACCAACAGGCACATTATCCTTGTTCCACGTTGGCGTCCATGGTTCAGCACCATCGGCTGGCCTAGAGCAGGAGGGCCTAGTACGACCCTTTTTCCTACCACTGCTGGAGCCAGCAAAAAGATATATATACAGACATAATATTATAATATTCATAATATGTATATAGCATTTGACAAATTTAAATTACAAACGTTATTTAAAAGCTTTAAGCAATAATGATTATACCCATCGTCCCTGGCATGGTGCCAGAACCGGCGCCAGATACCATCTCGCTGGAAGAATGCGGATCTGCAAACAATAAACTGTTGCATGATTGAATAGAAGTAATAGATAACTAAAAATTCAATAGATAACTATATTGTAATGATATATTAAATTTTAAATGAGTAAACTATATACCATATGCAGGAGTGACTGGGGTAGAGGGGTCTGCTACTGCGCTAATTGGGATAGGCAGGGGTCCTGTGGCTGTTGGGGGTCTTGTGGCGCTAGTAGGAAATGCTGGTAAGGATAGATAGGGTATTTACGGCTGCTGTCACGCCCCGCTTCCCAGTGTACGGTGAAGGAGACGCGACGAGGTCCGCTACGTATATACTCAGAAGTACATACGCTAAGCGTATCTAAGCAATATAAAATAAATACACAAGAGACAAGAAATAAAAAGAACAACAACTTTTATTTATTAACATTCTTTGTACAATACATGAAAGAAATACAACTGAAATAAAAAGATGCCTAAACAGTGGCATAACAGGAAATGAAAAGTACAGAAAGGAAAAGTGTACAATGAAACTACAGTGCAGGGTCTTCAGTAAACTGCTCCAAGTCTTCTTGCGATGGCTCAACCTCTGCCGGGTCCAAATCACCTGACGAATTCAAAGAAGAGAGAAACAGAATTTCGTCAGCGAACAGGTCGCTCGGTAAGTACCAAAGGTAAGAGGGAAGTAGAAAAAGACAGAATACGAAGATACATTTTAAAGTGTACTATTGTTGTAATGTTATGTCAACGCTGTTGTTTGTAGCTTGGTACAGAAGGATGCCAGTGTATACGAGGGGAGTCTCTATATGCCAGAGACTAAGGGCACGTATAGTACAAGGTACCGTTTATGCCACGGTACAACAGCAACTGGATTCATGTTAGGTGTGTTAAGTCTGACCACCTCGTGCCACCTTTAACACCTTCCATACCAATCTACCCCTTAAACCCCGCGATGTCTTGTTTGTATTGTTATCTTGTAAAATTGTATTGATTATATGAGTGATTGACTGACTGACCGAAACCATGATATCAGGAAACGGTTATAACCGTAGAGTCATGTAAACGGAATACTGGGAATCATGTAAAAGGAATATATCCATGGTTCGGTTCAGCCAAATTGTATAAATTGATAATTGTATTCATGGATTCATGTGTTCATATTGAATTGGAAACTTGTAGATTATGGATTGACTTGAATCATATTCAAGTCAGATTAATCAGACTCAAACCCGAGTCAGACAATCAGAAATATGAAACGAAGTCTTATAACTGCTAGGGTCCTTAGGGTAATTTATAAAACTTGAGGGGGTTTTATGTAAAAATACTTTTATATACTTTTCAAAATACACCTCAAGTATTTATTACTCGTCTTTAGAGTTGTAATGAATGTGGATTTTATATTGTGCCATTTCTAGTGAAAATATCCTAGTTTCATAAATAATGGTATTTATATGTAATATTGATTATTTGAAGTTCATGGTATTTTAGTGTAAACTTTATTCTTGTGATTTCTAGGAAAAGGTGGAAAATTTATATTATAATAAAATAGATATTTAAATGATAAATATACATATGTTTATACAAAAATAATTTTAATAAATATTTTATATTCCAAAAATCTCATTTTCTTAAGATGTCGTATTTTAAACCTTTCGAGACCGAATGCTCCTTGCGGAGGTCTGAATCTCGCACTACTAAGCCCGAGGGTGCACGATAAACCGTACTATCCCTAACGGGTTCCCCAAAGATGGGTTGTAGCGGCGCTTTGCAAAGATTATAAAATACTAATCCTTTAGAAAACGGTTTTTATAAAGTAAAAGGTATTTATTTGCAAAGTGTAGTTTTCCGTATTTTAGATTCTAAGGCTTCCTAAGCCAACTAGCATATTCTAAATGGTCTAAACGACAAGTCGTTAGAAGCCTCAAATCGTCTTTTCACCGCCAATTGTGGCCAGGTAAGTACAAGTGAGGAAGGAGGGATCCGCTCACGAATCGTGAGGCGGGCCTTTTAAAATTACCTAAGCTCACTTGCCTAGCCTAGACACCACAAAGTCAGGTTTAGATAAACGATCGATGTCCACAACTTATCGTATTTTCCTACTAAGAAGTATTTACTTGAAAGTGTATCAAATCTAAAACCTTTAAGAATGGTTTTATTAAGATTATGGTATTTTAATGAAAGTTTCGTTTTATCGTATTCTAAGTTTTGATGATATCGTTTTAGGGTTGTATTTGCGTGTGTGTGGAGGTAGGTCATTACCTCGTGCTCTACTTTAAATGTATAGTAAGGTTAAGGGGTTAAATGTGAAATTGAAACATGATGGTATTAAAGTGAAAAAATACGGTAAATTGGAAAGGTTATCATTTCATGTGAGAAAACTTATTCAAATTGATTTTTACAAGCTTAATAGTCAAGATAAAGATGTTTAGGAATGATTGAATTGATTAGAAGTGAAATTTTATAGAAAACCGAGTCGGAAATCGGATTTGTTCCGATTCCGTCGGGTTTCGTAATTTCGTATTTTTGAGAATTAGAAAGGGAGATAGAATGGGACTTACGGGTTTCGATCTATACTAAAGAGTATAGGGGAACTAGATGAGTTGTCGAGGCGTTACTTCGTCGCCGGTTGTTTCAAAAAAACGTCGCCGGAATTCCGTCAGAGCTTCGCCGTGAACTCGATTTCAAAGTACACCCTTCTTGTAAAAATTTTGAGAGAGTAAACCTAGTGTTTTGGGATGAGAGGGTAGAGGGTAGGGGGTGTATTTATAAGGTAGGCTAGGGTAGGATAGGTGAAAGGTTTTTATTTAAAAAAAATTGTAAAAATTAAAGAAAAAAACATTAAAATTTGTAGTAAATAGGGTGTATTTAAGATTCGGGAACCGATCCAAGCATTTAGAGTATACAGGGGGTATGGGAATACGAAAAACCATAAGTTTCGTTTTGGGGACTCGGCCGTCCGGCCGAGTCCGGTGATCGAAGGGTGAGGATTCTCCTGACGTAGCTCCTGGTATATTTAGATTTTAGGGTTCAGTTCAACTTTTAGGAGTTATGGCCTGTGGACTGTTGGGCTTCCAAGAAATTTAAAAGAAAAATAACCAAAAAATAATGTGGGGCATGGGATTTGAACTCTGGTGGCTTGATTCAGCAGTGCAAGGTATTACCAATGAGCTACAAGCTCCTTCTTGTAATTATTGTGGGAAAATAAATACTTAAAGTGATAACAGCAACATTAAATACTCCAAGTATACTTTAAATTTAAATCAAATTTATGTATACAAAAATTGGAGTTGTTACAATCTACCCTCCTTACAAAAATTTCGTCCTCGAAATTTACAACTTTTATTTTAGGACTAGTTTACAAAGAGGTGAGGATATCTTGCGCGCATTTTATCTTCTCTTTCCCAAGTGGATTCTCCTGGAGTTTCTTTCCTTCACATTACCCGGACCAAGTTAACTTCTTTGTTCCGAAGTGTCTTCACTTTCCTGTCCAGGATCTTCACA
This sequence comes from Agapanthus africanus, assembly GCA_030015575.1. Taxonomy (NCBI): domain Eukaryota; kingdom Viridiplantae; phylum Streptophyta; class Magnoliopsida; order Asparagales; family Amaryllidaceae; genus Agapanthus; species Agapanthus africanus. The sequence continues at coordinate 191,802,338 of CM057339.1, read as the reverse complement.
GGTCGTTGCTCACAAGACAAATCGGGCTGTATAGTGAGTTCGGAATGATCAAGTACATGGCTGGGGTCACTCACATACTTTCTAAGTTGGGATATGTGGAACACGTTATACACTCCTTCCAATGAGGGTGGAAGCGCTAAGCGGTATGCCACTTCACCGACTCGTTCGAGTATGTCGAACGGTCCAATATATCTCGGACTCAATTTACTCCGTCTTCCAAATCGGATCACTCCGCGGTTCGGAGATATCTTTAAGAATACATGGTCTCCTGGCTGGAACTCCAAGTGTCGTCTCTTTGCATCAGCCCAGTGTTTCTGTCGATCTTGGGCTATGCGCATTCTTTCCCTGATAATACGAACCACATCAACGGTCGCTACTATCATCTCTGGTCCAAGAAGTTCCCTATCTCCGATATCGTCCCAACTTAATGGTGATCGAAACTTCCTTCCATACAATGCTGCAAAAGGTGCCATTCCTATGCTTGCTTGGTAGCTGTTATTGTACGCGAACTCCACAAGATGCAGGTGATCTTCCCACGATCCTTTGAAGTCTAGCATACACGCTCTGAGCATATCCTCCAAGATCTGAATAGTTCATTCCGACTGACCATCTGTTTGTGGATGATAAGCCGTGCTGAAGTTCAGACTTGTTCCCAAGCTAGCTTGCAGACTCTGCCAAAATTGTGATCGGAACCTGGTGTCACGATCGGAGACAATGCAGACCGGTACTCCATGAAGTCTCATAATTTCCTCCATGTACTTCTTTGCTAGTGTCTCAGTTGATTGGCCAACCCGAAATGGGATGAAGTGAGACGACTTTGTGAGTCGATCCACGATGACCCATATAGCATCGTTACCCTTTGTGCTGCGAGGAAGAGCAGTCATAAAGTCTATCGTGATGTGCTGCCACTTCCATTCTGGGATTGGTAACGGTTGAAGTAGTCCAGCTGTCCTGTGATGTTCAGCCTTTACTTGCTGACACACCAAGCATTTTGCGACGCTTCTGGCTACTTCACGCTTCATTCCATGCCACCAATAATTCTGACGTAGATCTTTGTACATTTTGGTACCTCCAGGATGTACTGAGTAGGGAGAGCTGTGAGCTTCTTTCATTAACTCTTCCCGAACAGGACCTTTTGGTACACACAATCTGCTGCCGTATCTCAAAGATCCGTCTTCATGGATGATGAAGTCTGTTCTGAGTCCATTCTCCACTTGTTCTCTGATCCTTTGCAACTTAGCATCACTTGCTTGAGCTGCTTTGATCTGATTGACAATGGTTGATTGAACTTGTAGATTCATCAAACTTGAAGCATTACCTGGCATGACTACTTCAATCTCTATCTGATGTAAGTCTTTCTGAAGCTTCCACTGAGCGGTGAGATTCATCGATAAGGGTTGGCGACTAAGAGCATCAGGTACTACGTTCACCTTCCCTGGGTGATATTGCAAGTTGATGTCAAAGTCCGCCATGAGTTCTAACCATCTTCTCTGCCGCATATTCAACTCCTTCTGAGTAAACACGTACTTCAGACTTTTATGATATGTGTAGATGTTCACTCGTTCACCAAGTAAGTAGTGGCGCCAAATCTTGAGAGCAAAGATGACGGCTGCCAATTCCAGATCATGCGTCGGATAATTGCGCTCATGAGTCTTCACTTGTCTTGAAGCATAAGCCACAACCTTACCGTGCTGATGTAGAACACATCCTAATCCCTTACCGGATGCATCACAATGCACTTCGAATCCTTCAGATTGATCCGGTATTACGAGAATAGGTGCAGATGTCAATCTTGACTTGAGTTCTACGAAATCTTGTTCGCATGCTTCTGACCACACAAATTCTTCATCCTTTCGTGTGAGCATGGTCAGAGGTGTTGCTATCTTTGAGAATCCTTCAATGAACATTCTGTAATATCCAGCTAAACCCAAGAAACTCTGAATGTCTTTCACTGACTTTGGTGTAGGCCATTCATTAACTGCTGAAACTTTGGCTGGATCTACAGAAATTCCTTCTCCTGATACGATATGTCCAAGAAAACCAACTTGATTTAGCCAAAACTCGCACTTGCTGTACTTGGCATAAAGCTTATGTTGTCGAAGAGTTTCCAGGACAATTCGTAGATGCTCTGCATGCTCTTTCTGATTCTTAGAATATACCAGGATGTCGTCGATGAAGATGACAACAAACCTGTCTAAATACTCTCGGAAAACTTGGTTCATTAGGTTCATGAATATTGCTGGTGCATTGGTCACTACAAATGGCATCACTAGAAATTCGTAATGTCCATAGCGAGTTTTGAAAGCTGTTTTGTGAATATCAGCTTCCTTGACCTTCACTTGATGATAACCTGAACGAAGATCCAATTTAGAGAAAACACAAGATCCACTAAGCTGATCGAATAAATCATCGATGCGCGGGAGTGGATACTTGTTCTTTATAGTGACTTCGTTCAAGGCTCTATAATCGATGCACATTCTGTATGAGCCTTCCTTCTTCTTCACCAGTAGTACAGGTGCTCCCCAACTTGAAGTGCTGGGACGAATCCATCCTTTCGCCAATAATTCATCCAACTGTGTTCGGACTTCTTTCAATCTTTCCGGACTTAGTCTATAAGGTGCTTTGATCATCGGTTGTGCTCCTGGTACTAAATCAATACTGAATTCAAGAGCTCGATCGGGAGGCAAACCTGATATATCGTCAGGAAATACATCGTCGAACTCTCGAACTACCTCTGGTCTTAATTATTCTTCCGCTTGAGCTGCCGCAACTACTGCTTCTCTTGGCTTCGCTTTGTAGATACCTGGCTCCAGGGTACGATCTCCGCTCTTGAAATAGAAGATCGGATGGTCTGGAATCTCGAATACTACCCTCCTTTGACGACAGTCGATGGTAGCATAAAAGGTTCCAAGCCAATCCATTCCTAGAACCACATCGAAGTTCGGTATGTCCAGTACTTTAAAGTTAGCATAAAACTCTCGACTGCAGACGACGACTGGACACAAGCTGTATCCCATAGTTTCCTTTAGAACGCCATTTCCGGAACTGACATTCCAGCTAGATACAAGCGGTGAGACTGGAATCGCATGGGTTCGGACAAACCGTTGCGACATAAAGCAGTGGGATGCTCCAGTATCAAACAATGCAAGTGCAGGTAGTGAAGCTACTAGGATTGTACCTAAGGTATATGGGATATGTTTTAGGTATAGGAAAAGTGTGTAGATAACCAAGACTAAAAGATAAGTTTGAGAAGGAAAGTTTACCAGTAATGACTTGGCCAGTGGCCTCAGCTTCTTCCACAGACATCATGAAAGCCTGGCGCTTTGGCACATTCCTCCTGGCCTGAGGAGCATTCCTCGGAACGTTCCTTTGAGCTTGATGGAACTGTCGAGGAGGTGGTGCAGCTTGTGGTCCTCTGGGTGGTGCAGGCAGTGCAAGTCTTGGAGCAGGGGCTTGGATGGCTGGACGCTGTGGATAATTGTTTGCTGGCCTCGGTGCAGCAATTGGATTTTGTTTATGAGGACAACCCCAATACCACGAGCAGCTGAGCCGCAGATCAAGCAAAGGTTGTTCGCACGCCGGCAATCTCTCGCCAGATGCCCATTTTTCTTGCAGTAGTTACAAAAGGCTGGGCTGGGCCTGTTGATTGGTGCTCCAGGACGTCTTGGCACAAAAGGTGGTCTGGACGAGGCTCCACCTGCCATCTGGTTGGCAGGGCGCTTGACTCCTGCAGACTGAGGTCTGCCCCTTACTTTTATCACTGCCTCATAACTGCGGGCAGCTTCCAGAGCATCCTCATGAGTCAAAAATTTTCCTGTGGCTAGAGCATCCTGAATCTCCGTGTCCAGTCCTTGTTGAAAGCGACGGGCTCGGATCTCGTCCGTCGGTATTGTAAGTGCACGGCGGCGCCCCGGCCGTCTATCCGAGGCCAAAATGCGGAAACGATAATTTACTTTAACTTTTGAACCGGCACCACCGCGCATAAAAATCCCGGATCGGGCCATTAAACTAATTCTAGCTAACTAAAGAACGGGGTAGAGAGATATACCGAGCGATCCGTGTCCTTCGGTCTTCTCGTCGTCGTCCCGATCTCCCGCGGAATCTCCGGTCTTCACCACCTCGCCGGAAGGGCACCACATCGCCGGCTTCTTTTACGGTCTCCCATCTCTTGACCGAGGCAACTCAGGCACGAAGTTGGCGAGTCGACGTGCCTAAGATTTACTGTAGAATCAATGTGGAACTCTATGTCTCATGGGGGTTGTAGGAAGTTGCCTTTTGGTGGAGGAAATGATATATCAACTTTTTGGATGGACCTATGGGATTTTTGTGAGGACAAAAGACCAAAAATCCAACCTCTAGAATTTGGGACAGCCACCATCTTCCTTGGCCGGCCATGGCTCATGGAGAATGAGAAGAGGGAGTGAGTGTGTATCAAAAGAATGAGTGAGCCAAAATAAAACAAGAGAGGGGAAGGGTTATCATGAATCATGATCACAAAAACAAGCCCAACACATAAACTATCATCATAACCCTCCATCACCATTCATCGTTACTCCAAAAGTCAAGTAAATGATCAAGTGAAGAAGTCAAGGTCAAACAAGATCTATCATGAAGCAACAATATGCAAAGACCACCCTCCACAAATCTAATTTGCACAAATGCAAATAAGCCCTCCTCCACCAATTTTCAGCCAATGAAAGATACAAAGGAAAATGGCCGAAACCGAAATGCAAACTGGCAACTTCATAAAACTGGTCCCGTAATAAATTACAGGAAACCCCGCTACTGTATATACATACCCGCATTTGTATTCCGACCGAATACAAATGCAATGAGACAAAATCTACACTGTACTATACTAGTATCCGGCTTAAACCAAAGCCGGCTAGTATTATCCGTCCGATCATGATCCGTGCAATACCGCTCGTATCTAATCGAACCCTGCCATATCTTCATACGGCCTCTACAGCGTTTCGCCCGAAACTTGAGCAACTGTCTGTGGGGGACTCTAAAGACTCGTCAATACTATGGCTGTGGATTTAACCACTAGCACGTCAGAGGTATTAGCCATACGTAACGGGCTACCAGGTATTGACCAAAAGGGACGTCGATGAGCGAACTCATCCTGACACCCTACTGAGCCTGTCAGTGACAATATCCGTACAGTCCGGTCCGTTCGTCTATGAGCATCGCATGGCGGGCTTAGGGGGTTGGTAAAAGTCAGACCCCCAAAAGCGGTACAAGTCGTGTCGGAGTGTAGCCCAGAACACCCTGAGATACTACTGGAATACCTACCAGTAAATCTCCTGCCTCGGCCGAGGGCTTTGTGTAATGGCTCTCCTAGACACAGCGCGACCTCACCCCCAATACCGGGAGAGACGAACCCCTGAAGATCCGCTCACTGCCTCCATGTGGCTCGGGACTGTACCCAACTAAAACCTGTTTCCACGTCTCTTTTGAGCATGATAGGGTAGTAATCAAAGTACAATGGGAACTCACACGAGACAAATGACGATCCTCAGGTCGATGAACTAACCTGTACACATGTCACCAGGGAACTGCTATCTGACGTCAGGTATAAGACCAACTAGCATGTTCCCGGCGAGTCCTGTCCGGTGTACTCATAACCCAATGAGCACCTGTATACATCTTAGGTGAACCAACTGACACCAGTGGCTTGTGAGACCGGCCACCGCCCCTCATCGGGGTCTCGACTGTATACACTAGTCTACTCTGGAGTATCGATGCCCTGTCTCGAAACTCCCATGACCAGGGACCTTTTAAGGATGTGCTTATAGACTACCAGCTCCCACGTATATGATCGCCCTCATACTGCTGGCAGTCAAGCAAGAATCCTAGGGGCTCTATCAACGTGTAATAGCGACCTGTAAGGTCACCTAAAGTAGTACACGATGATAAAGATAAACCAGATAGCATACTATCATCTTGAGTAAGACTGTCCTACCGGAATAGGTCCTCCCTCAATCATTGCAATCACATGCCTGTGATCCAATAATTGACTCTGAGGGCACTATCTCCAACAATCTCCTACTTGCACTCAAGGCTAATTATTGCGATGTCGCATACTCACAGCCCGTGTGATACCGAACACCCAACTCCTCTACTAGTCAGTCTCACAAAGCTCATTTGCGAAACTTTTGCGTTCGAGGAATAGCCTCAGTGAGTGGATCCGCTTTGATGTTTCTTTCTATGTCTCTCTATATCTCAAGTTCGCGGAGAAAGCCATCTCCCGAAATGAGCAATACCTGTCTTAGAATGTGTCTGGATGTCTGATGGGACCTAGCTCATAAATGAACTCCAAATCCAAACTTCTTAGACTGTATCGTCAACTGAACTTAATCAGTATCCTGCGTCATGCCTCCCTCAGTATCCCCTTGGACCACCTGTCCAAAATACTGCCCCTCGTCAGAAGGAAAACTATAACTCTGACAACCTCTCTGTCATCCAGGTCACCTTGGAAGCCTGGAATGATAACTGTCTCCTAAATGAGGCTCTTGTTATCATATCCCTAGAACATCCACTTATGTTCTAAAACTGCTTCCGATTGTTTCTCCAGGATTGGATCAATATCGGCTTATTGCATCTACTGCAAAAACAACATCTGGTGTGGTACTCGACATCTCATGATTGACTCAATTGCCTAAGCAAGTGATCTACCAATCAAGCACATCCCTCTCTACTTTAGTCTGTAAGACACCTTTAGAGAGGGTGACTCCATCACCTGCAGGTATACTACCGTGCCAGGAGTCGTCCATTCTAAAACACCTTTAGAATGCTATCTAAGTACCCAGATTGGGAAACTACCCAAATCTAGATCTAAAACCATAGATCCAGTAATCAGAATGTCTGATATGAAATCCATTTCCTTTGTGGAGAAACCACTGTGTGACGACCAAAGTATAACCGATCGTAGTATAGGAGTTTCCCTTCCTACTCTGTTTATGTCATCCAAATACCAGGACATCACACCCTACTACCTTCTCAACAGATCCATCCCCTATTCTGATGAAGTCAAACCTGTGACTGTCACATCCGAAATAGATGATCTTTCTCCGCCACATCTGCTTTAGTCTATAAATAGACATAAGCCACTTGTCCTCTAATGCTTCCGCTGCTCCCACTGACTACGACAACCCTCTGGCAGAGTCATACACACGTTCACTTCTAAAGCTAGTTTAGAGGGAAGCTATACTCATCCTCCTGCCGGGTCTCGCAGCCTGGAACAACAGCAATGGCATGTCTGGGTAAACAAGAACCTCCCTGTCACCGTCCTTGAGGCTACCGGAGTACCTCTCGGGTGCCTGAGGTTACCCACCGTATCTGCGGAGTGGCCAATGGAATGTCAAGCCAGATTGAATCTTTAGGTTCCTATCAAACTTTCAGTAATCGTTTGCGGTTCTGGAATCACTTCCAGTTCTACCATACTTCCACTACTGTTTTCTGAAAAAATCCATTTTTGTTAAAACTGTGGCGAGTCAAGAACAATATCACTATTGATCTTCCAGATGGTAGAAAGTCAACCCTCGTCATAGCCTGAGTCAACCCACAAACAGCCCTTACAGAAACGTGCCTTGAGTTATCCAGAGTCTGGTTTTAAGCATAAGCCGGACAACTCCCCGTACCTTAACATCGTTAAGATATGAACTGTTCTATATCCAATATAGAAACAGAGGCACTGATTTAATTGAACCAGATTCAAATCATGCAGCTGTCTCCAGTGCATGTCAACTAAATGGAAGGAGGCCTATCAGCGTTACTCAACTTAGGAACGCTTCCAATTATGTGTAACCTGAAAGAGAAGCAAGTTCTCTTAAACATTACTATCATCTGAATACCCTACACAAGTATTTACATCTTCGATCACCTTGAAGAATCCCGATACTTGCAAAACCTGGTTCTCTACTTTATTCATATACCTATAACTTTTCAAAACTTGGACCCTGTGTTTCTACGAAACACCTGTCTAAAAACTAGAGAAGTCATAAGTAAACCGAATATAGTACGAGAACCAACCCCTCTGTCCTAATGGACACTGGACAACATACAATACTCTGTATAAGTCCCTTGAGTTGAATAACTCAATCCCTGTGTGTCGCAGGTTGAAAACTGTACTTATGGTTAAGAAGAATTACACCGCTGTTTAATGCTCCTTACCTAACCATCCACTGATATAGGTAAATGTCATGGACATAATTTCAAAAAGGTATATCTCACGCTATAAAAATAGACGTACAGATGTATCAATTTGAAATTGGTGCATAACAGCGGATATTCAAAACCAAATATTTGCCGTCCGGCAAACAACCCAGGCGACTTCCTCAAATATCACCGATTACAACGAATCCCGATATAATGAGGATGATCACCTAATTCCCAATAACTTACTCCCACTAAACATCTGTAAAACCATACAGATGTGAGAATCATACCTGGTAAATACATACCCTGGAGCAAGTGTCTAATTGGGAAATCAGTTTTCTTTTAACAGTACACAGTGAAACTGAAACATTGAAATGTTTCGATGGGGTATCCCGGTATTCCTAGTAATGCCTCTTCCATTATCCAGATTCACGACTGTAACCGTATAATTCTTTGCCACCTCTCCAAATCCCTTTATATGTCTTTAGTCATTACCTTCTGCACACCCCTTTAGGCCAAATGGTTTTCTTCCTTCCCTACCTTTCGGCACCAGCCTATGGTTTGGAAGAAGACTATCCAATAAGCATAATGGGTGTACTGTCCTAATCCTAGGAGCACTCGCAATGCGAGAGAAGGTGAAGATAAAAGACAACCGAATAAACCTTATTCCTATTTCTCCTGAACCAGAATCCATCCCCGAACTGGAACAAGTTCCTTTCGAGTTCGTATATAACCATACGATGGAGTATCCAATAAACTGTGGATCTTCGTAGTGATACGGAGTGTTCTGGAGAAATACAAAGGTGATTTTAGGATTGGCGAAGAAATACTTGGTTTGGTCGTGAATATCAGTCGCAATTTACTTTGCCCTCTTACTAATCCCTTGATATGTCTTTACTTAATACCTTCTGTACACCATTGTTATGCTAATTGGTTTTCTTCATTCCCCACCGTTCGGCACCAGCCTAAGGTTTGGAAGAAGACTATCCAATTTGCGTAATAGGTGTACTATCTCCTAAACCAAGGAGTACTCGCAACCTGAGAGAAGGTAAAAGGAAAAGACAACTGAATAGTCCTATCCGTTTCCTCCAGAACCGGAAACCATCCTCGAATAAATTCCTTCGAGTTCGTATATAACCATACGATGGTTTTGTCCAATGGAAGTGGACGTTCGTAGTAATACGGGGTGTCCTGGAGAAAAGGGTAAAAGTAGGAGTGGCAAAGAGGTTTGCAACTCTGACAATCCAAAAGCCAGTGTTTAAGAAGGTTCGGTTAATTTTGGTCACTGAGTCATAGTCTTATGGTCGGGTCATGGTCGCTGCCAAAGAGAGAGAGAGAAAAGAAACACTCAACGTGCACTCTAACCTAGATCAGAATGGTTACCAATTTATCTAATCTGGAAACCTCCCACTGTACCGTCAAATTCTCCTCCAAACCTGAAAGAAGAATTAGTCGGGATCACCCGAGGAGTAAACCAACTCATCAGTGGGAATCGGGATCCAACTATCATCGCATGATAACGTGACGGACTTCGCTCACGTTATCACACTCCAGAAGGTATGCGCATATCTGGCAAGTTTCAGTTTCTTTAGAAACTCCCGATATGATTTTTGCCCCATGCTCTTATGACCTTGACTTTGGCCAACAAATCATAAGTCACATGTCAAGTTCTACCCGTCATTCTCCAGGTTAATTTGAACCCACCCGTACAAGCCCTTGACTTTGGCCAACAAGGCTATACGACTGTCCCAAACCAACGCATCTATCTATGCTGCATATGAATACCCAACAGCTACCAAACATTGTGCCTTGACTGTGGCCAACAAACACAGCTTGAATACTATTGACTACCCATATGAAACGACGGAGGGCTACGAATGGTTTCTGGCGAAAAACCTTTAACGTAATGAACTTGATATCGTTGAAGGAACCAGATAGCTTTTATGAAAATATAGTGACGAAAACCTTTGCTAAAGAGGTCACTCCCGGTGAAGGGATCTCGGCTCTTTCCCTGTAGAATGAGGTGCAGGATATTCCAACTGAATACCACGATGCAAAGCAAAAGTAAACGACTATAGTGAAGTTATTGCCCTGACGCAAACTTCTGTCCAAGGGGTCACTCCCGGTGAAGGGATCTCGGCCCTTGCCTCGTCGACTGAGGTGCTGGATATTCATAACCGAATACCACTGTGCAAAACAAAAGTGAACGTCCTTGCAATAACAGCTTTTTGGAAAAATGTTCCAACAACATCAAATAGGTTATTTTAGTTTGCATTGATCCAAATCAATGCAGTCCCATCAATTGATCACACCACAAAGAACGAAAATAATGATGTACGTATATGCCATCTGCATTCGCCACTGGGTCCCGTCATTACCCGTTAGGTTAGTTAACTAACGACAGAGCGGGGACTGGACTAGCGCGGATGCAAAACATATACAACATCTACTAGTATATATATAATATATAATTTCGCTCAAGGAGTGATAGAATGCAACATCACAGAAATGTAATAAGCATCACAGAACAATACAGATATCTGGGATCCCCGGGTTTCACAGAGCCGCTGCTGAAACCCGACGTTCCCCTGGTCTTGTGGATAGCCTGTGCAATGAAATCCTAGACCCCTATAGGCGCGGCAAGTTACCCGCCAAAACCTGAAGCGAGGCAGCCCCCTTCAGCAACGTGAATGGACCACCCAGCACTTCACGGAATCTGGTAACTTGGGCACCCCTCCTGGGTCAACCTGTACCCCCTACGAGTGCGGCGAATAGCCCGCCAATTTTAGAGTGAGGCCCCCTCCATCTCAACACCATGAGATGTGGGCCCGTTGCCCTCTAGAATCCGGCTATCCGTGCACCCCTCCGCGGGGTAATCCTAGTACAGAAAGTAAAATATACATACAACGGGTACATCGACCTCACCCCGGTCGTGCCCCAAAAGAATAATATACAGACAGGAACTGACGGCAGTCCACATGTCGGACGCTCGCCCCGCAATAACAAATGTACATAATACAACCAAATCTGTACTAATATTGCATCCAGGCTATCCACCACGACAATCCGCAACATCACAGCACAACACAGAACATCATCGTGAATGTCACGTTCGCAAATCCGTCTAACCGGGCTATAGCAGTTAGACAGGATTTACCGATCAAGTGACATTCACGGTCGCAGTTATAATGTAAATACTGTGAACTAATGTGTTAAAAAATTTCGATCGATCAAATTTTACCAAGTGAGCCCCAAGCATTACTGTAGCACTTAAAGAAATTCTGGGCCCAAAAATAACATTCCAGAAACCCCATTTTCAACTCAGAAAGCCACTGTGGAAATTTGGTACAATGATTCCATCTTATTGCCGCGGAACCGCGGCACAAACAGGGGTTTGGCCGCGGTTCCGCGGTCCTTCTACGGAATTAATGTATCGAATTTTTACAGTATGCTCACAATTCCCTGCACTTACTTCTGCAACACACTGAAAAAAATTTCGAGCCAAAAAAATTTCGACAGAGAACTGATGCACTGAAAAATACGGTTTTGGAATATTTGTTCGATCGAAGCTTTAAATATACTAGTGCAAGCTAGACTAGGTTAATGGCGTGGCTCTGATACCAATGTAAGTGCACGGCGGCGCCCCGGCCGTCTATCCGAGGCTAAAATGCGGAAACGATAATTTACTTTAACTTTTGAACCGGCACCACCGCGCACAAAAATCCCGGATCGGGCCATTAAACTAATTCTAGCTAACTAAAGAATGGGGTAGAGAGATATACCGAGCGTTCCGTGTCCTTCGGTCTTCTCGTCGTCGTCCCGATCTCCCGCGGAATCTCTGGTCTTCACCTCCTGGCCGGAAGGGCACCACATCGCCGGCTTCTTTTACGGGCTCCCACCTCTTGACCGAGGCAACTCGGGCACGAAGTTGGCGAGTCGACGTGCCCAAGATTTTCTGTAGAATCAGTGTGGAACTCTATGTCTCATGGGGGTTGTAGGAAGTTGCCTTTTGGTGGAGGAAATGATATATCAACTTTTTGGATGGACCTATGGGATTTTTGTGAGGACAAAAGACCAAAAATCCAACCTCTAGAATTTGGGACAGCCACCATCTTCCTTGGTCGGCCATGACTCATGGAGAATGAGAAGAGGGAGTGAGTGTGTATCAAAAGAATGAGTGAGCCAAAATAAAACAAGAGAGAGGAAGGGTTATCATGAATCATGATCACAAAAACAAGCCCAACACTCATAAACTATCATCATAACCCTCCATCACCATCCATCATCATTACTCCAAAAGTCAAGTAAAGATCAAGTGAAGAAGTCAAGGTCAAACAAGATCTATCATGAAGCAACAATATGCAAAGACCACCCTCCACAAATCTAATTTGCACAAATGCAAATAAGCCCTCCTCCACCAATTTTCAGCCAATGAAAGATACAAAGGAAAATGGCCGAAACCGGAATGCAAACTGGCAACTTCATAAAAATGGTCCCGTAATAAATTACAGGAAACCCCGCTACTGTATATACATACCCGCATTTGTATTCCGACCGAATACAAATGCAATGAGACAAAATCTACACTGTACTATACTAGGATCCGGCTTAAACCAAAGCTGGCTAGTATTATCCGTCCGATCATGATCCGTGCAATACCGCTCGTATCTGATCGAACCCTGTCATATCTCCATACGGCCTCTACAGCGTTTCGCCCGAAACTTGAGCAACTGTCTGTGGGGGACTCTAAAGACTCGTCAATATTATGGCTGTGGATTTAACCACTAGCACGTCAGAGGTATTAGCCATACGTAACGGGCTACCAGCTATTGACCAAAAGGGATGTCGATGAGCGAACTCATCCTGATACCCTACTGAGCCTGTCGGTGACAATATCCGTACAGTCCGGTCCGTTCGTCTATGAGCATCGCATGGCGGGCTTAGGGGGTTGGTAAAAGTCAGACCCCCAAAAGCGGTACAAGTCGTGTCGGAGTGTAGCCCAGAACACCCTGAGATACTACTGGAATACCTACCAGTAAATCTCCTGCCTCGGCCGAGGGCTTTGTGTAATGGCTCTCCTAGACACAGCGCGACCTCACCCCCAATATTGGGAGAGACGAACCCCTGAAGATCCGCTCACTGCCTCCATGTGGCTCGGGACTGTACCCAACTAAAACCTGTTTGCACGTCTCATTTGAGCGTGGTAGGGTAGTAATCAAAGTACAGTTGGAACTCACACGAGACAAATGACGATCCTCAGGTCGATGAACTAACCTGTACACATGTCACCAGGGAACTGCTATCTGACGTCAGGTATAAGACCAACTAGCATGTTCCCGGCGAGTCCTGTCCAGTGTACTCATAACCCAATGAGCACCTGTATACATCTTAGGTGAACCAACTGACACCAGTGGCTTGTGAGACCGGCCGCCGCCTCTCGACGGGGTCTCGACTGTATACACTAGTCTACTCTGGAGTATCGATGCCCTGTCTCGAAACTCCCACGACTAGGGACCTTTTAAGGATGTGCTTATAGACTACCAGCTCCCACGTATATGATCGCCCTCATACTGCTGGCAGTCAAGCAAGAATCCTAGGGGCTCTATCAACGTGTAATAGCGACCTGTAAGGTCACCTAAAGCAGTACACGATGATAAAGATAAACCAGATAGCATACTATCATCTTGAGTAAGACTGTCTTACCGGAATAGGTCATCCCTCAATCATTGCAATCATGTGCCTGTGATCCAATAATTGACTCTGAGGGCACTATCTCCAACAGGTATCAAGTGTGCCGCGAATCTGTTCAAGGATAGTGTTAGCTGTGTAGTATGTGATATTTAAAACTGAACTATTGTGACATATTTTACCGGCTTAACATGGTGAATTCAGCGTCGTATTCGTCTACCGATTTGTCCTACATTGATCTTTGCTGTAGATGATTGAACTGCTGCTCCATGGCAAACCTGGTAGTCACAGGGAAGTATTTCACGTCGAACTTCTCACGAAACGTTTTCCATTCAATAGGCTGTGCAAGACGGCTTTCTTCCGCCTTCCACCAGTTGCGAGCGTTGTCCGTGAGTTGCAGTTTCGCTACACGGACCCAAGCGATGTCTGGCACTTATGCTGCGGCCAGATCATCCTCGATACTTTGAGCCCATTCCTCAGCTTCCAGTGGGCTCCCCTTTCCTGAGAACTGCTTCGGATGTAAAGCCCTGAATTGCTTTACTCCAGGAGCATCAGTCTCGGGACGGTTCAAGAGTTGTTGCTGTCACTCGAGAAGGCTACGGATTGCCTCATGTAGCACTGTTTGCTCGGTAGGTGGCGTAGGAACAGCCGGTGTGAGAGGTAGTGCTGGAGGTGTATTGTTGACGTTGGTGCTGGTGTTGTTCGGAGAATCCATAACCCTGAAGAAAAAATTGGGTTAGGACAGATTCAAGTACATGAAATGATAAGATTCAAGGAATATGAAATTGCAAGATTCAAGGAACATGAATTGTAAAGAATGTTTTAGTTGCTGGTTCTTGTGTTATATTGCTTAGGTTGTTCACGCAGAACAGAACTGCATGATAGGGATTCATACAGCTCTGACCTGCATGGGCCACCAACAAAACCTGTCACGCCCCGCTTCCCAGTGTACGGCGAAGAGGACGCGACGAGGTCCGCTATGTATATACTCATAAGTACATACGCTAAGCGTATCTAAGCAATATAAAATAAATATACAAGAGACAAGAAATAAAAAGAACAACTTTTATTTATTAACATTCTTTGTACAATACATGAAGGAAATACAACTGAAATAAAAAGATGCCTAAACAGTGGCATAACAGGAAATGAAAAGTACAGAAAGGAAAAGTGTACAATGAAACTACAGTGCAGGGTCTTCAGTAAACTGCTCCAAGTCTTCTTGCGATGGCTCAACCTCTGCCGGGTCCAAATCACCTGATGACATTCAAAGAAGAGAGAAACAGAATGTCGTCAGCGAACAGGTCGCTCGGTAAGTCCCAAAGGTAAGAGGGAAGTAGAAAAAGACAGAATAAGAAGACACATTTTAAAGTGTACTATTGTTGTAATGTTATGTCAACGCTGTTGTTTGTAGCTTGATGCAGAAGGATGCCAGTGTATACGAGGGGAGTCTCTATATGCCAGAGACTAAGGGCACGTATAGTACAAGGTACCGTTTATGCCACGGTACAACAGCAACTGGATTCATGTTAGGTGTGTTAAGTCTGACCACATCGTGCCACCTTTAACACCTTCCGTACCAATCTACCCCTTAAAACCCGCGATGTCTTGTTTGTATTGTTATCTTGTAAAATTGTATTGATTATATGAGTGATTGACTGACTGACCGAAACCATGATATCAGGAAACGGTTATAACCGTAGAGTCATTTAAATGGAATACTGGGAATCATGTAAAAGGAATATATCTATGGTTCGGTTCAGCCAAATTGTATAAACTGATAATTGTATTCATGGATTCATGTGTTCATATTGAATTGGAAACTTATAGATTATGGATTGACTTGAATCATATTCAAGTCAGATTAATTAGACTCAAACCCGAGTCAGACAATCAGAAATATGAAACGAAGTCTTATAACTGCTAGGGTCCTTAGGATAATTTATAAAACTTGAGTGGGTTTTATGTAAAAATACTTTTATATACTTTTCAAAATACACCTCAAGTATTTATTACTCGTCTTTAGTGTTGTAATGAATGTGGATTTTATATTGTGTCATTTCTAGTGAAAATATCCTAGTTTCATAAATAATGGTATTTATATGTAATATTGATTATTTGAAGTTCATGGTATTTTAGTGTAAACTTTATTCTTGTGATTTTTAGGAAAAGGTGGAAAATTTATATTATAATAAAATAGATATTTAAATGATAAATATACATATGTTTATACAAAAATAATTTTAATAAATATTTTATATTCTAAAAATCTCATTTTCTTGAGATGTCGTATTTTAAACCTTTCGAGACCGAATGCTCCTTGCGGAGGTCTGAATCTCGCACTACTAAGCCCGAGGGTGCACGATAAACCGTACTATCCCTAACGGGTTCCCCAAAGGTGTGTTGTAGCGGCACTTTGCAAAGATTGTAAAATACTGATCCTTTAGAAAACGTTTTTTATAAAGTAAAAGGTATTTATTTGCAAAGTGTAGTTTTCCGTAATTTAGATTCTAAGGTTTCCTAAGCCAACTAGCCTATTTCTAAATGGTCTAGACGACAAGTCGTTAGAAGCCTCAAATCGCCTCTTCACCGCCAATTGTGGCCAGGTAAGTACAAGTGAGGAAGGAGGGATCCGCTCACGAATCGTGAGGCGGGCCTTTTAAAATTACCTAAGCTCACTTGCCTAGCCTAGACATCACAAAGTCAGGTTTAGATAAACGATCGATGTCCACAACTTATCGTATTTTCCTACTAAGAAGTATTTACTTAAAAGTGTATCAAATCTAAAACCTTTAAGAATGGTTTTATTAAGATTATGGTATTTTAATGAAAGTTTCGTTTTATCGTATTCTAAGTTTTGATGATATCGTTTTAGGGTTGTATTTGTGTGTGTGTGGAGGTAGGTCATTACCTCGTGCTCTACTTTAAATGTATAGTAAGGTTAAGGGGTTAAATGTGAAATTGAAACATGATGGTATTAAAGTGAAAAAATACGGTAAATTGGAAAGGTTATCATTTCATGTGAGAAAACTTATTCAAATTGATGTTTACAAGCTTAATAGTCAAGATAAAGATGTTTAGGAATGATTGAATTGATTAGAAGTGAAATTTTATAGAAAACCGAGTCGAAAATCGGATTAGTTCCGATTCCGTCGGGTTTCGTAATTTCGAATTTTTGAGAATTAGAAAGGGAGATAGAATGGGACTTATGGGTTTCGATCTATACTAAAGAGTATAGGGAAACTATATGAGTTGTCGAGGCGTTGCTTCGTCGCCGGTTGTTTCAAAAAAATGTCACCGGAATTCCGTCAGAGCTTCGCCATGAACTCGATTTCAAAGTACACCCTTCTTGTAAAAATTTTGAGAGAGTAAACCTAGTGTTTTGGGATGAGAGGGTAGAGGGTTGGGGGTGTATTTATAGGGTAGGCTAGGGTAGGGAAGGTGAAAGGTTTTTATTTTAAAAAAAATTGTAAAAATTAAAGAAAAAACATTAAAATTTATAGTAAATATGGTGTATTTAAGATTCGGGAACCGATCCAAGCATTTATAGTATACAGGGGGTATGGGAATACGAAAAGCCACAAGTTTCAGTTTGGGGACTCGGCCGTCCGGCCGAGTCCGGTGATCGAAGGGTGGGGATTCACCTGACGTAGCTCCTGGTATATTTAGATTTTTGGGTTCAGTTCAACTTTTGGGAGTTATGGCCAGTGGACTGTTGGGCTTCCAAGAAATTTAAAAGAAAAATAATCTAAAAATAATGTGGGGCATGGGATTTGAACTCTGGTGGCTTGATTCAGCAGTGCAAGGTATTACCAATGAGCTACAAGCTCCTTCTTGTAATTATTGTGGGAAAATAAATACTTAAAGTGATAATAGCAACATTAAATACTCCAAGTATACTTTAAATTTAAATCAAATTTATGTATACAAAAATTGGAGTTGTTACAGCTGCCGGGGCACTAGTAGGGGGCGCTGGTAGTGATAGGCGGGGCTGTTGTGATGCTGGTAGGGGGCGCTGGTATAGATAGGCGGGGCTGCTGGGGCGGTCTCATCGGTGGGCCTGGAGTTCTGGCCAAGTTCGTTTAGACGTTTTCTCTTATTATGATGTCTAAAACCTGCGCCAGCGTCTTCCATCAGACTCAACATATATTTCCAAATATTATTTCATTACTTATAATCATTATACAATTTAAAACATTTATTTCAATTTCATTTCCTAACATGTTTCTTTGGTACATTAGCTGAAGATTCGTTAGGTGAATTCTCAAAATCTTGATCTGTGACAGTCGATTGGCCGATATCACGTCTTACTAATGTATTGATTGACGGCGCAGAATAGTTTGGATCCTTGGTACGTTCAATAGAAGAACTGAGACGTGTTGTTGCCTCTTCCTCGTCACTCTCATCTTGAGAGTCATTCAACGTCGGTACATTATAATAATCTATCGATTTCCAACGACAAACAACACTCCCATCAACCTTCTTTAAGTCTCAAGAATAATATATTTGTGTTTCCATTAAAAGAAAGATAAAGTTATCGTATTCGTAGGCTGTCCGTTTGGTGTCTACCAAAGTGAGACCGTATTCATCGATCTTCATACATTTTTTAGACTTAGTATCGTACCATCTGTAGGGTGTTTTTCGTCACCCCATTGAGATGGGAATACACGCGCGCTTGTCAGGCGCATTACAGATTCCCCCTGCCTAGGGTAGCTGGGATTTATTGATTGTGGGGATCCGAATCTCCGGCAGTCGCGGACTAAGCTGCCGTTAATTACCCCTCGCACTTGGAGCGAGAGAACCTCCGATTGACGGGTTAAACTGGTCATGCGAACTCAATGGGCAGTGTTGTGTTTTGAAGGGTTTTTTGGGAATATCATAGGCCCCGCAGAGTTTTTACGGGGGTCCCGCTACCCGGATAGCGGGCTGGGGGTCAAAGGAGTTAGCAGCCCCCTTGCGGGGTGCAGGGCCGCGCCCCGTTAGAAATTTTTTCTAACGGGGGACAATGTTGTAGAGTATGTGTGTGGGTGTGTATACGCACGTGCGCGCGCGCGCGCACACACACACACATATATAAAGGGAAAGGGCATCCAAAAGATGCGTGGGAGAAAACGCCAGCGCCTCACGTGCACGGCACACGGGCGCTCGGGCGCTGCCTCTAGCGCCTTAGGTGCCAGGGCGCTAGCGCTTTGGGCGATAGCGCCTCACGTGCCAGGCACGTGGGCGCTCGGGCGCTCGCGCTTTGGGCGCACGTGGGCGCTCAGGCGCTCGCGCTTTGGGCGCTGGGCGACAAAAGGGACTTGGTCCCTACACTGGGAGTTGTACTCCCAGAAAAAAAAACTTATTATTTTGTGTGTGTGTGTGTGTGTGTATGGGGAGTTAAACTCCTAAGATATTTTTGAAGCTGATGAATGGGCTTCTCCCCTTGAGCCATGGATCTTCCCCAAAATGGGGTCTTTGGAGATGGGTCTCCTTCTTCCTCCTCTGTTGGCCGGCTTTTGGGTAACAAGAAGGGTGAGATTTTAAAAATCTCTCGTTTTTAAGATCTGATGGAAGTTCCAAGTTCCCCTTTGTGGGTTTTGTGGTAAAAAACTATTTAGTTTTGGAAAAGGAAGAGTAAAACTCTTGATTTAATTCAAAAGAAAGAAGAAGGTTTTAGAAACTTGAGGAAGAAGAAGATCACAGATCTTGATTCTCTTTGGGAGAGAGAAAAAGTTGTTGAGATATTTTCATTATCTTTGCCTTTATAGGCTATACACTTTACATATAGCCCCTTGGGCTTTTCAAAATGGCATTTTGCCTATCCCATGGCTCATGTGCCATTTCTTTTTGCACATAAGCCATGGGCTTTACAAAAATTTGGCTTTATTCCCATTTTTCTTACATTTATTCGTAAAATAAAATAACTACACCAAAAATTATTTATTACAAAATTTTTATCTTGGCATGGGGGAGGCCGACCGCTCCATGTTCGTGCTCAACCCGGGCATTGGCCCACTTGACCTGGGCTTGGGCCCACTTGGTTTGGGGTTGACTTTGATTTTGACTTGGTCAACCAGGGTGTAAATTTTGACCCCAAAAAATTGCCCTCCATCAATAAGTACACACCACATATGTGGGTTGTGTGCACGAAATTGATGGATCTTCCTTCGCGTGGAGGTCGACTTGATCTGGTTCCGGTTTTAACGACGTGGAGGTCGATGCTGCCATTTTAGCGACTTGGACAGTCGGTGCAGCCCTTTTTGCGACTTGGACGGTCGGTGCTTCCTTTTTAGCGACTTGGATGGTCGGTGCTGCCCTTTTAGCTACTTGGACAGTCAGTTCTGCCATTTTAGCGACGTGGACGGTCGGTTCTGCCCTTTTTGCGACTTGGACGGTCGGTGCTGCCCTTTTAGCGACGTGGACGGTCGGTTCTACCCTTTTTGCAACTTGTACGGTCGGTGCTGTCATTTTAGCGACGTGGACGGTCGGTTCTGCCCTTTTTACGACTTGGAAGGTCGGTTCTGCCCTTTTTGCGACTTGGACGGTCGGTTCTGCCCTTTTTGCGACTTGGACGGTCGGGGCTGCCATTTTAGCGACGTGGACGGTCGGTTCTGCCCTTTTTGCGACATGGACGGTCGGTGCTGCCATTTTAGCGACGTGGACAGTCGGTTCTGCCCTTTTTTGTGACTTGGACGGTCGGTTCTGCCCTTTTTGCGACTTAGACGGTCGGTGCTGCCATTTTAGCGACGTGGACGATCAGTTCTGCCCTTTTTGCGACTTGGACGGTCGGTGCTGCCATTTTAGCGACGTGGACGGTCAATTCTGCCCTTTTTGCAACTTGGACGATCGATTCTGCCCTTTTTGCGACTTGGACGGTCGGGGCTGCCATTTTAATGACGTAGACGGTTGGTTCTGCCCTTTTTGCGACTTGGACGGTCGGTGTTGCCATTTTAGTGACGTGGACGGTCGGTGCTGCCCTTTTAGCGACTTGGACGGTCGGTTCTGCCATTTTAGCGACGTGGACGGTCGGTTCTGCCCTTTTTGCGACTTGGACGGTCGGTGCTGCCATTTTAGCGATGTGGACGGTCGGTTCTGTCCTTTTTGCGACTTGGACGGTCGGTTCTGCCCTTTTTGCGACTTGGACGGTTGGGGCTGCCATTTTAGCGATGTGGACGGTCGGTTCTGCCCTTTTTGCGACTTGGATAGTCGGTTCTGCCCTTTTTGCGACTTGGACGGTCGGTGCTGCCATTTTAGCGACGTGGACGGTCGGTTCTGCCCTTTTTTCCAGGAGCGAATCATCATCTACCATAAGTGGATTTGAGGATTTTGGTTTTGGTCTGGCATCAGCACCGCTTACACTGGAATATGGTACCAGGAGCGAATCATCATTTGCCACGAGGGGATCTCCCTCTTTTTTAGTTTAACGACTTAGGGGTCATTTGTTCCCAGTTTAACGACTTAGAGATCATCTGTTCCCAGTTTAACGATTTAGAGGTCATCTGTTCCCAGTTTAAAGACTTAGGGGTCTATTGGATTGGAGTTTGGAATTTTGGGATTAGGGTAGGCATCAGCATTGCTAACACTGAAGCACATGTGCCAGGAGCAATTCATCATTTGCCTTTTCCTGTTGGGGAGTGATGGCTTAGGAAACAGGTTTAGGTCCCTATCACCTAAGGCTTTTCAATTTTATGGGCCGTAAGGGTCCCAAAAAAGCATTTTCTCCCTACGAGTCGATAGGATCTCGTAGGTGTACTTTCTCCTTAGGAGTCGTGGGGACTCCCAAGTGTGTTTTTCCTTTGTGAGTCGTAAGGATCCCACGAAGGTGTTTCTTACGAGTCGTGAGGATCCCGTAAGTTTGTTCTCCTCATGCATCGTGAGGGCACATGAGTGGGTCTTCCCAAATGGAGCATAAGTCCAATGGCGGAGACCGACCGCTGGACTGGTGATTGCGGTGGGGTATGGGTATGATGGGAATTATTTGAGCCCGTAGATTGTATACGGTAGTCAATTTGGGGACTAACCATAGGGCCGGGAGAATTTCGGGAGATTGGATTTTGGTTGGCGTCTGTATCGTTGCACTGGAATATGATATCAGGAGCGACTCATCATTCGCCGTTTGGGGACTTGAAATTTGAATCTTGTTTGGCAGCAGCATTGCAGCACTGGAATAATGCCAGGAGCAACTCATCATTTGCCTCGGGAGAACTTGGAATTTGGGTTTTTGGTCGGCATCAGCACCGCTAACACTGAAGCAAAATTCCAGGAGCGACTCATCATTTGCCGTTGCTCGTTGGGGAGCGATGGCTCAGGAGGCAGGTTTAGATCCCTATCACCTAAGGCTTTTAAATTTTATGAGCCGTAAGGATCTCATAAAAGCATTTTCTCCCTACGAGTCGAGAGGATCTCGCGGGTGAGTGTTCTCCTTAGGAATCGTAGGGATTCCTAAGTGTGTTGCTCCTTTGTGAGTCGTAAGGATCTCACGTAGGGATTTTCTCCTCACAAGGTCGAGAGAACTTTGCGAGTGTATTTTATCTCTTTTCACGAGTTTGCGCCCTTTCGGGTTTTCACAAACTCGCCGGCAGTCCTGCTGTTTTTACTCACGGAGCCCTTTCGGGTCTTCATCCGTGCCCGTTTTGCTTGTGGACATACCTTTTTTTTTGTTTTTTTTTTCGCTGGTGGGACTTTAAAAGTAGTCTCACCGGAAGGAATTGGGAGAGATTGAGGTCGTTTACGCCCATGGATTGTATACGGTTTTGCAGGATGTATAATCCAGACCGTAGGGCCAGTGTGATCAATTCGCTTGCGACTTGGAGCATTCACGCGTAGTATTTCTTGAGATATCAGCCATTGATGGGTGGCATGTGACTTTCTCCCTCGGCACTTATTAGTTGGTAGAATCCTCCGTCGAACACTTTCTCGATGACGTATGGTCCTTCCCAATTTGGCTCGAATTTTCCCTTAGCATGTCGATTTGGGATGATCGGTCTTTTGAGGACCAACACCAATTCGCCTTTCTTGAAAGCGCGGAGACGAGTCATCTTGTCATAGGCCCGTGACATTTGGGCTCGGTACAGCTCCAGATTTTGCTGTACTGCAAACCTCTTTTCTTCGAGGGCGTCGAGCTCTTCAAGCCGAAGGAGCACGTTTTCCTCCTCCGTCAGCTCGTGCTGAACGACCATTCTCAAGCTTGGAACTTCGACTTCGAGGGGGAGGACCGCCTCCACTCCAAAGAGCAATGAGTATGGAGTCGACTGAGTTGGAGTACGGTGCGTGGTACGATATGCCTACAACGCCTCGTGAAGTTTGAGATTCCAGTCTTTCTTGTTGGCTGAAGCATTTTTCCGCAGGAGCTTGCATTGAGTCTTATTGAAGGCTTCGGCTAGTCCGTTGGCTCTTGGATTATAGATGGAGGAATATCTCCAGTCTATCTTATGTTGGGTAGCGAACCTTGCGACTTTGAAGCTCTTGAAAGAAGGCCCGTTGTCAGATATGATTCTTCTTGGTGTACCGAAGCGGTATAGAATATTATGCTGGAAGAACGTCAGAATATCTTCTGTCTTGACTTCTTTTAGCAAGACAGGTTCAGCCTATCTGGAGAAGTAGTCGGTTGCAGCCAATATGAACCGGTGGTCTTTGGATGATGGAGGATCAATTGGGCCAACAATGTCGGTGCCCCAGACTTCGAAAGGCCACGGCGTCACCATAGGATGTAACGGATTAGGATGCTTGTGAATGAAATCACCATGAATTTGGCAGATATGACATTTCTTTGCATGCTCTCTACAATCCCGTATCATGGTGGGCCAGTAATACCCAAGCCGTTTGATCTGAAGCCACATTTTGGGTCCGGACTGGTGAGCCCTGCAGACGCCTGAGTGAACTACTTTTATAACTTTTTGGGCTTCGGCCGATGACAGGCACCTGAGCCAGAGTTGGTCATATGACCTGCGGTATAGCGTGTCATTTACAAACACGTATCGGAGAGCTCTCTTCTTCAGCTGAATCCTTGCAGATTTTCCTTCGGGCAGCTTGTCGTATCGGAGGTACTCTATGAAGGGTTCTCTCTAGTCGGGCTCGTCTTGGATGATTGAAGCTTCTTCGGAAGGACTTCTTTTCTGTTCCGCGCTTTCCTTTTCTCATAGAGAGACTGGGGGTAGAATTTGCCGGCTCCTAACTATGATCAGAATTCCGTCCATGTCAGGATCAGTCAGTTCCTTGGCTAAGAGAGCGAGTACGTCAGCCTTTCCATTCAACGATCTAGGGACTCTCATTAGTTCAATGTGAGTGAACCGTTTCATGAGTTCCACCACTCGGCTTCTGTACCGAGTTAACTCGGGTTTGTATATTTTATAGTCGCCGCTTACTTGGTTGACGACGAGCTGGGAGTCACCGTAAACCCGTAGCCGAAGGATTTCCATTTCTATGGCGAGCTCCAGACCAGCTATCAGAGCTTCATACTCAGCTTCATTGTTTGTTCGAGGCTCGGTAAGAGCAAAAGAACGCCGTAGGGTTCCCATTGATGGCGTGATGAACACCAATCCTATCCCTGCTTTTATCTCCGGGACACTTGATTTACTGGAGGTCCTTATTGATGAGGCTCCATCGAAGTAGAGCTCCCAACATGGCTCATCTTCCTCGAGGTGCAGCACTTGTTCGTCGGGTAACTCACAATTTAGAGGCGACCCTTCTGGTATAGGATGAGCGGCGAGGAAGTCTGCAAGAGCTTGTCCTTTCACTGCTTTCTGAGGAGTATAAACTATGTCAAACTCAAGTAGCATGACAGCCCATCTTGACATTCTACCGGCTAGGCTTGCTTTGGTCATTAAGTGTTTGAGCGGGTCGACCCTAGAGATCAGCATAACCCGATGAGCGAGCAGATAGTGTCTCAGCTTCTTAACAGCGAATATCAGAGCTAGGCATTGCTTTTCGATCGGGGAATAGTTGTGTTCCGCCCCGACCAAAGTTCGACTGAGATAGTAGAGGGCATTCTCTTTTCCCTCCTCGTTGCTCTGGGAAAGGAGCACACCGAGTGACTCATCTAGCGGGGCAGTGTAGAGAATCAGCGGTTTATTTGGAACGGGAGTGGCCAGCACTGGAGGGTGCAACAAGTACTGTTTGATGCTTTCGAACGCTTCTTGACATTCGGCATTCCAGACAAAAGGAGCTCATTTCTTCATGAGCTTTGAGAAGGGCCTACATTTCCCCGATAAATTTGAGATAAACCTCCGTATATAAGCAAGCTTGCCTTGAAAAGATCTTAGCTGCGTCAGACTCTTCGGAGGGGGCATCTCCATGATGGCCTTTATCTTGGATGGGTCAACTTCAATCCCTCGATGTCGGACTATGAAGCCCAGGAATTTTCCCGATGACACGCCAAAAGCGCACTTCAGAGGATTCATTTTCATATCGTACTCCCTTGGTCTGGGTGAGAACGGTCCTAAGATCTTAGAAGTGATCGGCCTTGGCTTTAGTCTTGACGACCAGATCATCAACATAACATTCGACGACTTTATGAATTAGGTCATCAAAGATATTGGTCATTGCCCTTTGGTATGTAGCACCTGCGTTCTTCAGTCCGAACGGCATCACCTTGTAGTAATATATTCCGATCGGGGTTCGAAATGTTGTGTGTTTCTCATCCTCATGCGACATCTTGATCTGATTATATCCAGATGAGCCATCCATAAAGGTGAACAGCTCATAATTTGAGATGTCATCGACCATCATTTCCATGACCGGTAGCGGGAAGTCGTATTTAGGACATGCCTTGTTGAAGTCCCTGAAATCGACAAAAACTAGGATCTGCCCATTTTTCTTCTTCACTGGGACTATGCATGCGATCCAGTCCGTATATTTCTCTTCCTTGATGAAGCGGGCATCGATGAGCTTTTTGGTTTCCTCGATGACCTTTTCTTCTAGTTCCCTTCTCATTCTTCGAGGAGCTTGTTTGACTGGCTTAGCATCAGGAGATATAGCCAGCTTATGCACGGTCACTTCAAGGGAAAGGCCATGCATTTTTTTGTATGTCCACGCGAAGCAGTCGACGAACTCATGCAGCAGGGCAATTATCCACTCTTTCATTTCCTCTGACAAGAGTGAGCTGATGTAGGTCGGCCTTGGATTATCGGGCGTTCCTAAGTCAATCTCGGTTAGCTCGTCAAAGGTTGCTTGTCCGCCATCTTCGAGCTCTTGAGGAGCTTCTTCTAGCTCGGTTATCTTGTCATCATCATTTGATCTTTCGCTGGCTTCACCAACATGGATCATGTAGCATGCCTTGTGTTCCCTGATTAAAAATCAGGAATTTCCTCAATGAGGCATCACGTGTTCACACGTGACCAAGGGTCACGTGTTGACACGTGATCTATTTACAGAATTAAAATTTTAAGCAAGCAGAAGTAAAAACAAGAGGCTAAGGAAAGACTCTAATGGGGCGTCTCATGCTCACACGTGACCAAGGGTCACGTGGTCACACGTGACCAAGGGTCTTTAGCCCAGTTTAAAATAAAGAATTAATTCTGAATGAAGAGGAGTCACGTGCTGACATGTGATAGGCTTTGAAAGCCTTATAAATTAATAGAATTAAATTCTAATTAAGGGAAATCAAAGACCCTAACTGGGAAAGTATTTCTCCAAATCTTTCCAAACAAAAAAGGATTATGGGGGACCGTTGGATTAAAAATCCAAGGGTGATTAAAAATCACCAATTTATGGAAAGATTTTAGACAAGGAAAGATTTCCCTAAATTTCACCAAAAATAACAAACAGAATATCTTTTGGATTAAAATCCAATGGTGAATAAAATTCACTAAGTGATCTAAAGGATCATATCAGTTATGAAAACAAACAAAATCTTTCAATGAAAAATTTACTAAACAAATTGATTCTTTTCCTTCTCCTATAAATAGGAGCCAAGAAGAGAAGATTTTTTTTTTTTGGGAGATAGAATTTTGAGATCTTGAAATTTCTGAAGGCAAATAGCAGAAAGAAAAGAAAGGAGAATTTAATTCTCAAGAAAGAAAACCCTAAGTGAGAAAAGGAAAGGGATCAAAACTTCAAAAAGAGAATTTAATTCTCAATCTAAGAGTTTAACTCTTCTACAAAAGAACTTAGTTCTTCCTCTGGTTGAAGATCTGCAGAAGCAAATCTCCCCATAGGTTGAGAATTTAATTCTCATCGGGTTGAGATTTTGCCATGCAGATCCAAGACTTAGAGGGAGAATTGAGTTTAGAGAATTTAATTCTCCCAAATCCACAGGAATTTAATTCCTCCAAGATGAAATTAGGGTTTAACCCTATATGAGAATTTAATTCTCTCAAACTCACAGGAATTCAATTCCTTCAAGATAAAACTAGGGTTTAACCCTATATGAGAATTTAATTCTCCTATAATTATAGGAATTTAATTCCTTCAAGATGGACAAAATTAAGGTTTAACCCTACAGAGAATTTATTTCTTAAAAATAACAGAGAACTCAAAAGATCTCCATCACGTGTCCCCACGTGACCCCTAAACAGATCCACTAAAAATGAGAAGAAAAATTGTTGAGGCAACGCCTCACGTGCTTCCACGTGACCTCCAAAACACAGAAAATAAAAGCAAAGGAAATGTAAGCTTTGGGTGCTCTCACGTGTTACCACGTGACCCCTTAGCAAAATGCTTTAGTGATCAGCGCACAGATGTCCATCATGTGCCAACACGTGATGCCCAAAAAGAGCAAAGGTATTTAACATTTATTTGCAAAGCAAAGTAAAAGGAATCTGGTCCTACCTTTGGGTGCCCACACGTGGCCCTACGTGGCCCATTCCTATTTAGTGTTTAACACTAATTTAAAGGACTTATTTCCAGTGTTTAACACTATTGTTTTCTAGTGTTTAAATCTAAAAGTTTTATTCCCAGTGTTTAACACTGTTGTCTTCGAGTATTTAACACTAATTCGAGAATTCTATTTCTAGTGTTTAACACTAATTTAAGAATTTTATTTCCAATGATTAACACTGCTGTCCTCTAGTGTTTAACACTATTTTAAAGTCAGTCTTAGCCAAATTGGCTAAGTTTCCAGAGGCAAAAACCTCTCCTTTAACTAAATCTCAAAATTGAGTAAAACTCAGAGCTATAATGTTTTATGCTCAGTCAAAGAAAAAAATGATATCAGAGCCCTCAAACTCTTGTTTAGCATTGCTAAGTGATGAAGGGTTGAACCCAGACAAATGTCTAATGGTCCAATAAAGGGCCAACACTTCAAATCTAATTGGACTTGGCCCAAGTTGGCCATAAGTCCTCAATTGAGATTTAACTGAGCCAATGTGCTCATAATCTAATTAATTGATCTTAGTTACAAAATTGGACTATAGATCTCCCAATCAACTTTGGTTCAAGGGTACATCTCTTCACTCCTTTGATATTTGTCGTTGTAATCCTTCAACGTCTTCAGAGAGGTGACGGGTCCCGACAACCACACATTTCATGGACTATGATGTCCTTAACCTTGACTGTGAGGTCTTTAAACTCACGGACTATGATGTCCTTAACCTCGACCGTAATGTCTTTAAACTAACGATGGACCACCATGTCCTTAAACTGGTAATCGACCGGTGTTCCCGCCAAAATTTTGGCTCACAACCTGCTCCCTTATAAAATAATAATAATAATAATAATAATAATAAATAAAAAAATAAAAAAAATAATAATAATAAAATAAAAATATATATAAAAAAATAAAGGGGAAAACTCCACATGCAAAGAATGTAAATGTCTCAGTGCTGAGAGTCAAAGACTCTGTCGTAGCGCACCACGTGCAAAGCACGTGTGCGCTAGCGCTAGCGCTAGGTGCGCTGCGCTCTAAGCAGCGCGCCACGTGTCATACACGTGTGCGCTAGCGCAATGTTCTCTGTCATAGCGCACCACGTGCAAAGCACGTGTACGCTAACGCTAGGTGCGCTGCGCTCTAAGCAGCGCACCACGTGTCATACACGTGTGCGCTAGCGCAATGTGCGTTGCCTTTTAAGCAGCGCACCATGTGCAAAGCACGGGTGTGCCAGCGCTGGAACCTAAAAGCTCTCCAACCGTCAGATCAAAGATCTAATAATAATGATAAATCATTAATTAATCAGAATTAAATTCTGTTAAGGAAAGATTCCTCAAAATCTTTCCAAATGACAAGATTGTGCTCTGTAAATCAGAACACCGTTGGATCAATGATCCAATGGTAAATAAAAATTACCAAAAGACAGAATAAATTCTGTTATGGAAAGATTTTCTCAATCTTGTTAAAAAACAAGAAGATTGTCTTCTGTAAAACAGAAGCCCTAGGATCAAAGATCCAACGGTGGGAAATATTCCCAAATCAATCAGAGAAAGATCTCTTTAACTGATTTAACAAATCAATTGGCCCTATATAAAGGCCCCTAGACTTCAAGTCTATGAGGGACAAAACACAGAAAAAAAGAGAGAGAAAAGCCTCTGCAAACTTTGAGAAAACTCAAAGAAAAAGTAAGGCAAGCCTTTAGCAAAAGAAGATCATTTCTTCATCTTCAAGGTAAAGAATTAATTCTTGAACAACAGAGATGACACCATCTCGTAAAAAGAAGAACCATCTTCTAAAAAGATCATAGATCTACAAAATACCAAGGTCTTTAATAAAAAGAAAAAGATCAAAAGATCTAATCATAAAAATAAAAGAAGTATTTTACTTCATTCACAGATCTTTTGATCTATAAAGGAAGAGCCTTTTATAAAAAATAAGAACTTTTGTTCTTTGATCTTGAGGCAAAGCCTCCTTTGAAGAACATAAATTTGTTCTTTGATCTTAAAATTGATCAAAAGCGCTTTGCGCTATTAAAAAGTGCCTAGCACTCATGAACTGCGCCCTTGCGCTCCTTGGACCGGTGCTCAGCGCCAAAACCTGCCACGTGTCAACCAGAGACACAATCTGCGCTTTGCGCTTCTAAAAACAGAGCACCGCGCTCATGGGCTGGCGCTCAGCGCCAAGCGCGCCACGTGTCACTCACTGGTGCGCCAACAGACTAGCGCAACGCGCTCATACACTAAAAGCACAATGCGCCAATAAACTAGCGCTCGGCGCTAAGCGCGACACGTGTCCTCCTCGTGTGCGCTATCCAACAGAAGCGCAATGCGCTCTTTCCTTGGCGCAAAGCGCCTGACGCGCCACGTAGCGCACTGTCAGAACATACTTTGTTCTGATAAATGCTATGCATTATTAAAAGGGCCGAGCCCAGATGAAGGCTCAATAGCCAGAACAATAAAATGTTCAACTCATATCAACTGAGCCCATATGCTTATAAACCTGCAAACAGACTTTAGTCCCAAATTGGACTATAGATCTCCCAACCAACATTGGTTCAAGGGTACATCTCTGAACTCCTCTGATATTTGTCGTTGTAATCCTTCAACGTCTTCAGAGAGGTGACGGGTCCCGACAGCCATACATTCCACGGACTATGATGTCCTTAACCTTGACTGTTAAGTCTTTAAACTCACGGACTATGATGTCCTTAACCTTGACCGAGATGTCTTTAAACTAACATTGGACCACCATGTCCTTAAACTGGTAATCGACCGAAATGTCCGTAAACTAAACAATAGAGTCTAAATGCTCTTTTGTTGGATCTAAATGATCCTGTTAAATTGATCTTAGTCTAAAATAGGACTAACGTATCCTTAACAAACGTTTAAGTCGATCTTAGTCTCAAATGAGGCTAACGTATCCTTAAACCCAAACCCCAAACCCAAATCTAAGAAGATACGGATTTGGACTAATTCACGCCTTACGGGCGACAACATAAATTAGTCTCTGTATATAATCCACGGGCAACCAAACAAAAAACAAACACCCACGACACGAAGTGACCATCTGGAGAAGGAGAAAGTTGTTACCGCGATGCGGTAGCGTAATTAACTGCAGGGGCTTGCGCCTGCAGGGAAGAGCGTCCCCACAATCAAAAACCCCTCAAACGAGGGGGAATCTGACGAAGTCTGCTACATCGGCCGCATCCGTTTAAACCTTCAATAAATGGTGCCATAAATCAACTTGGCATCTTCGGAGAGGTGGACGGATAGCACCAATTAGCATCTGCCCCCAGATTCAGGCAAGACAGTCCGTCTTCCCGGTTTCCGGTGGTAAACAACCGGAATGTCCCTAAACTAAACAATAGAGTTCAAATGCTCTCTTGTTGGATCTAAATGGTCCTGTTAAGTTGATCTTAGTCTAAAATTAGACTAACGTATCCTTAACATGCGTTTAAGTTGATCTTAGTCCCATATGAGGCTAACGTATCCTTAAACCCAACCCCCCAAATCCAAATCTAAGAAGATACAGATTTGGACTAGTCCACACCCTACGGGCGACGACATAAATTAGTCTCCTTATACAATTCACGGGCAACCAAACACAAAACAAACACCCACGACACGAAGTGACCATCTGAAGAAGGAGAAAGTTGTTACCGCGATGCGGTAGCGTAATTAACTGCAGGGGCTTGCGCCTACAGGGAAGAGCGTTCCCACAATCAAAAACTTCTCAAACGAGGGGGAATCTGACGAAGTTTGCCGTTTAAACCTTCGATACATGGTGCCATAAATCAACTTGGCATCTTCGGAGAGGTGGACGGATAGCACCAATTAGTATCTGTCCCGAAATTCAGGCTAGATGTTTATCACATCTTCATCTGCGTCTTTCGGAGGGGAACAGATTCTGGCACGCCCGGTGGGATCTTTTCCTCTTTCCACTCCACACTTCGTGTGTCGTGTTCGCGAACGAATCGCGGTTTGCTAATGGTTGCCCTTGGGTTCGAGGTACTGAGATTTGGCGTTTTGCTTGGTGCAGAAAGCGAAGGATCAATGGCGTCTACTTGCATGAAGTGTTCTAACTGCAACTGAAACCCACGTTCTGCCTCATCTGGAGGCATAGCTTACGGGCCCCAAGCGGCCTCCCTGTTCACGATGCCGGTGGAACAGGTCACCCAGGCCACCACTGGTTTATTCTTTGGGACCATGCTCCCACCAACGAGCTTCAGCGCTCCTATACCAACACAAGAAGCTCCCAAGAAGTCAGTCTTTGATCGGCTTACAGCTACTATGGCCCCTCTCAATGGGTCGTCCAGCTCCAGCGCCTCGGTCTTCACCAGATTGGGCCAAACTTCCTGTGGGCCCATGATGAAGCCTGCAATTCAAGAAAAGGTTATTCCGAAGAGAGTAACCATCCCTGCTCCCGAAGTCGCCAACGCGGCTTCTCCTACCAAAGGATCGGTCTTCACGAGATTGACTGTTCCGGCTCCCACTCCGGCTCCCATTCCTGCTCAGAAGTCTGTCTTTGGTAGATTGGATACCGCTACTCAACGGACGTCGGTCTTCAAGAGACTGGTACCGGCAGCGCCTCACCAGAGCAGGGGGCATGACAAAGTCACCCCTCTAGCTGAGACAATCCCAACAGCTCGACATGCTCGACGTCGCCACTGGCGCCGAGTAAGGAAGACTGAGGGCGACTCCTCCTCTGGGTTAACTCTACCAGCCCCAACGGTGGAAGTCAATGCTGCTGTTCCAACCGGGAACAGTTTTGAACTGCTAAACAAGGTGTGTAGGAACTCTCCTACCGCCGTACTGAAAAGATCTCCTCCACCGGTGGAGACTGTCACAGAAATAAAGCTGGAGCAGCCCCCTCAACGGCTGTCCTCCAAAGTTTACAAAGTCTGGCGACGGGTCCAAGAATCGATGATTGATCAAGACTATCCCCGTCGACAGAAGAAGCTGAAACTCCAGCAGGAAGAGAACCGTCCTGGCAAGCCGCAAAGGATGACAACCACCTGGGTGCCCGCTGCAACGGTCCCCTCCACGTCAACTGTTCAAAAGAGAAGGAGGCCAGAAAAAGCCCCTGTGACTACGGCAGATCGCAAAGACGCTGAGCCCAAATGCCCCAAGTCCGGGGGCATAACGGTGCATACTGTTTACATGGCTTCCGAAAAAGAGGAAAGCCGCACTTCGACGGGCCACCGACCGCTCACCCGATCAATAACAAGGGCTCAGGAACAACAACAGCAGAAGCTTCAGGAGATGCTGACTGCAATGGCCGCACTCACCGGACCAAAAGAAAGCCCGGAAGCATCATCGGAGCAGCGTCACGAACAAGAAACCGATGCTGACTTCCTACGCAGAGTCCTCGAAAAGAAGGACAAAGAAGCTGCAGAACAGGCTGCCAACATAAAATGGATGGCGCTTCTCTTCCAAGACATGGTAGGGATGATGTTACAGCCAGACACTCCAGCTGAAGACCCTCCGATCATTATTGAAGACGACATAGGGGAAACATCTAACCCTCCTCCGGCCCTTTCAACAGCCAAGGAGGAAACCATTTTCAAGGCCGCACTGGATGACTATATAGCTCAACAAATACGAGCTCACCAGGCAAATGAAGTGGCCGACCAAGTCGTTAAAACTGGGCAACCGTATCCGGGCTGGTATGACCAAATAAA
The DNA here is from genome assembly GCA_030015575.1 of Agapanthus africanus. Lineage (NCBI taxonomy): Eukaryota > Viridiplantae > Streptophyta > Magnoliopsida > Asparagales > Amaryllidaceae > Agapanthus > Agapanthus africanus. Next base: position 191,769,024 of record CM057339.1, on the reverse strand, counting down.
GTATCCGCCGGGATACACAATCCCCAAATTCCATATGTACAAGGGGACAGGCAATCCCCATCAACATGACGCTCAGTTTATGGCTCTTTGCGGCAACACGGGGGGTGATGATAAGCTTTTGCTCCGCCAATTCGTCGGCAGCTTGTCGGAGACGGCGTTTGAGTGGTACTCCGAACTTCCAAATGACTCGGTCAAAACTTTCGCAGAAATGGAGTTATTATTCACCCAGCGATTCGCCAGTGCTAGTGAACGCACCCCAATAAAGGCATTGATCAATGCCAGGGTGAAGCCAGGCGATACGTGGGTTCAGTACGCAATCCGATGGCGGAATCTGTGGTCGAAATGCGAACAGCGCATCGAAGAAGCACCAGCGGTGGGCATGTTCGTGGGCACTCTAGACCCTCATGCAACTATTTCACAGTTCATGATGTTCTTCAAACCGACCACGTTCCAGGATTTAATCGACAAGCTAGCCCAGATGGACCAGATGGGTCATAGACCGTCTCCTCCGAAGCCGGAGCCACGGAACGAAAAGGGTAAAGGGAAGGCGACCTTCGTTGCGAATACCCAACAACAGCCCAGTGCCCCAAAACTAACGGATCAACTGGAAGAGAGACGGCGCTATTATAATAAGAAAATGAAGCATCCTTACTCGTTCCCTCGGGACAAAATGAAGAGACTGTTCGAACTGGCGATGCGCAACAAGCTTATCAACCTGCCGAATCCTAAGCGACCACTGCAACCCGGCGAGGCTAATAGTCCCAATTATTGCCCTTACCACCAAACGGTAAGCCATCCAATCGAAGATTGCTTCTTCTTTAAGGGATGGATCGAGGATCAATACCAACAAGGCAAGTTTGCGCTATCTTAGAAGTGGAAAGTAAGCCCACTACAACCGCACACTCCTAAGAAGACGGACGCACCGGGGGCATCGTGCTCTTTTGTTGAAGAAGCTCCATGGGAGGTCGCTCTTTCAGCCAAAACCAAAAGAATGCTGAACGATCTCCAGACATGCCCGGCGATCAGATGGAAGAATCCGTTGGAACCTGAGATCATCGAGGGGATGCTGAAGCCGCGCCCAACTCCAAAGATTGGTGGTGATAGCCAAAGCGTTCATACCCAGCCATCAAAATCTTAGAAAAAGAAGAAGAAATCCAAGAAGCCCGTGAAGCCTGACGACAAGCTCACGGACCTGCAAAAGCAGATTGACGCGCTGGAAGAATATAACCAGAAGGCGTTGACTCCAATCACGCTCCAAGAGTTCCTCGGCCACGTCCTTGAAGACGGAGATGATGGAGAAGACTCGTCGGATGAATCTGAGGATTACGTAGCAAGTTGCCATGTGATCTCTCACTCGTCGATAGACGATAAAGAAGCTCCTTGTACAGAGAAACTGGGGCAGGGCCTGAACCGGAACTTCTAGGGCCATCAGACGAAATGATTGATGCATTCCTGAATGAAGCTCTTCTTAAAAGTAAAGATGATCGGGAGCGTGAGATGGCCATATTTGAAAAGGCCAGACACCGGCGACTGGACGAAAGGGTTGAAACACTCCCACCAGATCAAAGTGCCTCCGTTGCAAATAAAAGAAGGTTCAGAATGAAGAAAAGGTTCGCTAAAGCCATATCAATGGGGATGAAGCTGCCACCCTCCGAAGGAAATATTCTTGGTGAAGTAGAAACACATCCTAGCTACTGCTCATATCATCAAAAGATTGCACACCCCACCGAAGAGTGCAACGCTTTTAAAAGGTGGTGGCAGGGATATGTTGCTCATCGTCAACATTTTAAGCGGATGAAACGCAAAACTCGTCGGGAGCGAAGAAGTACGACCGAGGAGCTTAGAAGAACTACCGGCAATTGTCACATGGTCGACGCTGGGGGATCGCAAGTTCTTACTTTTGGGAGCGACTCTGACGAAGGATGGGCTACTATTGCCCCATGATGATCCAGGACTGTCTCGAATACGCGAGGCAATGCCACTCGTGCCAGATTCACGGGGAGTTCATCCATCAGCATCCAAATCCTCTATATCCAACGGTGGCTAGCTGGCCGTTCGAAATGTGGAGGGCTGACATAATCGGCCCTATCGAACCAGCATCGTCCAGAGGACATCGATTCATTTTGGCGACAACTGACTACTTCTCCAAATGGGCAGAAGCAGTACTGCTGAGGGAAGTGAAGACGGAGAACATCCTCCATTTCTTCAAGACACACGTCATTTATCGGTTTGGAACTCCACGACGGATCATCTCCAATAACGGGCCAGCCTACAGAAGCCACAAGATCAGCCGCTTCGCACAACAACATAACATAGACTGGAGATATTCATTGGTCTACAATCTCCGAGCCAACGGTCTAGCTGAGGCTTTCAACAAGACCTTGACGAAGATCGTGAAAAAGACGGTGTCTCGAAATAAGAAGGACTGGCATGAGAGACTGCATGAAGCTCTCTGGGCGTATCGTACTACGTTCAAAACGGCCACGAACACAACGCCGTACGCATTGGTATTCGGTACAGAGGCGGTACTCCCCCTCGAGATAGAGCTACCCTCTTTATGAGTGGCAGTTCATTACGAGCTAAAGGACGAAGAGAACGCTCACCTTCGGCTTGAGGAGCTCGATACCCTTGATGAAACCAGGCTCATGGCGCAACAAAACCTGGAGGCTTATAAAGCAAAGATGACGCACTCATATGAGAGATTGACTAGGCCGAGGACATTCCGCTAAGGCGAACTCGTGCTAGTGGTCAAAAGACCTATGATCCCCAATCGTGCCAAACGGGGGAAATTCGAGCCGAACTATGAAGGCCCGTATATCATAGACAAAGTCTACCAGGGTGGAGCCTATCTACTCATGGACATGCATGGTGAAAGACCTTTCAGGCCAATAAACGGACGCTTCCTGAAGAAATACTACGCTTGACGAGTCATGGCCTAGGTCAATGATAGATGACGACGCCTATGTCCGCTCGCTATCTTCCTAAGCCCAAACTCTATAAGTAGTAACCGGTTAATGGAACGAAACGTCCTTAAACTAACCACGGACCGAAACGTCCTTAAACTAACAATAGATCGAAATGTCCTTAAACTAACAACGGACCACTATGTCCTAAAACTAGCCGTTGACCGAGATGTCGATAAACTACGGTGGATTACAGCATCCCAAAGCTGATAAAAAAAAGAATAAAAAAAGAGAAAAGAGAAAACGGTATGTCCTTAAGCAAAATGAGCACGGATGAAAACCCAAAAGGGCTCCGTAAGTAAAAACAGCAGGGCTACCGGCGAGTGTTTGTAAAAACCCGAAAGGACGCAACCTTGTTAAAAGACACTTGCAAGGTCCTCTCGACCTTGTAAGGAGAAATCACCTGCGTGAGATCCTTACAACTCATAAGGGAGCAACACACTTAGGGATCCCCACGATTCCTAAGGAGAAATTACACTTGCGAGATCCTCACGACTCGTAAGGAGAACCCTCTTATGAGACCCTCACGGCTCATAAGATTCAAAAGTCTTAAGCTACAGGGATTTGAACCTGTTCTTAAGCAGCCCCCACAACCTCCGATACTACCCTACAAGCAGCTCAATGCTGACCCTTGTATACATTCCACGGACGCGAATAAACATTTCCCTAACGAAGTCCCATCCGTGACTAGGGATATGTCTATACGGTGAACAGCCCTTGTAAGTCCTCTCGACTTAGAAGGAGAAAATACTCTTGTAAGATCCTTACGACTTATAAAAGACTATACACTTTGGGATCCTCACGATTCCTGAGGAGAAATTACACCTACGAGATCCTCACGACTTGTAGAGAGAAATACCTTTACGAGACCCTTACGGCTCGTGAAGTCAAAAGCCTTAGTCGACAGGATCTTAACCCTGTTTACTAAGCCACCTTTGTCCGCCACCGACAAAGGCAAATGATGATTCGCTCCTGACAATATCCCAGTTGTAGCGGTGCTGATGCCGAAATCAGTGTTTAATTCCAAGCCTGCAGCAAGAAGCCAGCAAGCCACACATGCATACGAAATAATCGAAATGATGGGGCAACTTGCAACAAAATCAGCAAGTAAAAAAATGTATGCATGCAAAATAGCCGAAATGATTGGGCAACTCACAATAAAAAGCAGCGAGTAAAAATAAAATAAATAGCCAAAATGATTGGGCACCGCGAAAAATAGCCGAAATGATTCGGCAATCGCGACCTTCGCGATATAAAAGCTGAAATGATAGAGCATCGCGGAAAGAAATAAAATAAAATAAAATTTATGCCCTACAAGTGATATCACATCAATCCCTGTATACAATCCAGGGGGGCAAAAAAATAAGGAATCACACCTTTCCTCCCCAGGTTTCATCAGAAGAAGAAGCCAAATCTCGACGGTTCATAGATAACCCGGAGGTCATCTCAACATTCGTCTCATTACGACAGACACAAAATCAGGCAAAGCGGAATAGCGGCAACTCCCAGTTCCATGACTCGGCGGTGCACAGATGACTGAGAGTCAAACCCCGACTCCGTGAAATGCGGATAAAGTCAACCCTTCCTGGTTACGTGGAACGCGGCTTATGTCAATCCTGACCCCGTGGGAAACGTCCATAGCGGATCGTGGTCTTCGCAGAGCACAGCAATGACCCCGTGTGAAGCATCCAGAGCGGAGCCTGGTCCTCGCAGAACACGGCAGTGAACCCGTGGGAAGCATCCAGAGCAAATTCCTGGCTACGTGGAACGCGGCTTATGTCAATCCTGACCCCGTGGGAAACGTCCAGAGCGGATCCTAGTCCTCGCAGAGCACGGCAATGACCCCATGTGAAGCATCCAGAGCGGAGCCTGGTCCTCGCAGAACACGGCAGTGAACCCGTGGGAAGAATCCAGAGGAAATTCCTGGCTACGTGGAACGTGGCTTATGTCAATCCTGACCCCATGGGAAACGTCCAGAGCGGATCCTGGTCCTCGCAGAGCACGGCAATGACCCCGTGTGAAGCATCCATAGCAGAGCCTGGTCCTCGCAGAACACGGCAGTGAACCCGTGGGAAGCATCCAGAGCAAATTCCTGGCTACGTGGAACGCGGCTTACGTCAATCCTGACCCCGTGGGAAACGTCCAGAGCGGATCCTGGTCCTCGTAGAACACGACAGTGAACCCGTGGGAAGCATCCAGAGCAAATTCCTGGCTACGTAAAATGAAGCTTACGTCAATCCTGACCCCGTGGGAAACGTCCAGAGCGGATCCTGGTACTCGCAGAGCACAGCAATGACCCCGTGTGAAGCATCCAGAGCAGAGCCTGGTTCTCGCAGAACACGACAGTGAACCCGTGGGAAGCATCCAGAGCAAATTCCTGGCTACGTGGAACGCGGCTTATGTCAATCCTGACCCCGTGGGAAACGTCCAGAGCGGATCCTGGTCCTCGCAGAGCACGGCAATGACCTCGTGTGAAGCATCCAGAGCGGAGCCTGGTCCTCGCAGAACACGGCAATGAACCCATGGGAAGCATCCAGAGCAAAATTCCTGGTTATGTGGAACGCGGCTTAGGTCAAATCCTGACCCCGTGGGAAACGTCCAGAGCGGATCCTGGTCCTCGTAGAGCACGGCAATAACCCTATGTGAAGCATCCAGAGTGGAGCTTGATCCTCGCAGAACACGGCAATGAACCCGTGGGAAGCATCCAGAGCAAAATTCCTGGTCACGTGGAACGCAGAAAATGTCAACTCTGACCCCGTGGAAAACGTCCAGAGCGGATCCTGGTCCTCGCAGAGCACGGTAATGACCCCGTGTGAAGCATCCAGAGCGGAGCCTGGTCCTCGCAGAACACGGCAGTGAACCCATAGGAAGCATCCAGAGCAAAATTCCTGGTTATGTGGAACACGACTTACGTCAATCCTGATCCCGTAGGAAACGTCCAGAGCGGATCCTGGTCCTCGCAGAGCACGGCAATGACCCTGTGTGAAGCATCCAGAGCGGAGCCTGGTCCTCGCAGAACACGGTAGTGAACCCGTGGGAAGCATCTAGAGCAAAATTCCTGGTCATGTGGAACGCGGAAAATGTCAACTCTGACACCGTGGGAAACGTCCAGAGCGGAGCCTGGTCCTCACAGAACACGGCAGTGAACCCGTGGGAAGCATCCAGAGCAACCCCTGATTCCGTGAAATGCGGATGATGATAACCTCACCCATCACTTACGGGTCCTCACGACCCGTAAGGGAGCAAACTCTCTTGTGAGAACCTTACGACTTTCAAGAGAAAACACACTTAGGAATCCTCATGATTCTTAAGGAGAAATTACACCTACGGAATCCTCTCGACCGGTAGGGAGAAAATTCTTTATGAGACCCTCACGGCTCATAAAGTTGAAAAGTCTTAGGAGGCAGATCTTAACCCTGAATCCTAAGCCATCGTTGTCCTGCAAAGAAATCGAGATAGACTATCCACAGAAAACATTTAATAAAAGGGGCACACCATCGTGAAGAAAAATACGTCTTTTATTCATGAATCAAAATGAATACAAAGTACAATTCGTGAAAGAACAAAAAATATACTCTTATTCAGGAGTATGTACAAAGGAAGAATAAAAAATATATATACAAGTCTTCAAGTCGGCGGGAGATTTAGCAGATTGGTCAGCTCATCCCTCTTTCGCTGGGCTTCGCCTTCGTGATTCAGTAACGCCAAAAGACGAGCCTCCGCTTGAACCTGCTGGGCCTGGTAGGAAGCAAGCCGGCCTTCAAGCTCCTTTTCAGTGACTTTATGAGCTTCGACCATTTCATTAGTGTACACGGTGGCTTTGTCGATGGCTACCACCTCCTTGATGGCCTCTTGAAGCACTCGCCATAGTTCATACGCTTTATTAGCCTTGACCGTAAGGTTGGCCTGAAGCTCCCTCAGCGCTTTCGAAGCCAGCTCCCTCTCCAAAAACTTGTGGCCGAGCCTCTTCTCACAAGATATCATATTCACCGCACACCGCTCAATTAGACCCCGTAAGCCCGCCTTCGCAGCCACAACCTCCAAAGAAAGGCGTGTACATTCAAGCACATGCAAGCAAGCCTCCACCTGCCGACAAAACTCAACCCAGACTTGCACCGCTGCTTCGCTATGATAGGTGGCAAGAAAGGGAAGAGAGTCGTTAGCTTCAGCAGCAAACGCTTCGGCCGTGATTAGACTACCAGCGTGAAGTTCCTCAATTAAGGATGACAGAGAGGCGAGGCTTAGCTTGGCCATCCGTTCCGAGGCACGCAGAGCATAAGGGCCGGGCGGCATGGCAATGCGTGACTTCAGCGCGGTAAGGACTGGCAAACCTGTTCGGATTTATAAACAGTCAGCTGAATGTGTAAGCAAAAGAACAAATGGTACAATATTGGGACTTTACTTACCCACAGTCATGCAAGAAGGAGCTGAAGGCTCCCCTGGCCCTTCAAGAACCTTAACCTCATCGTCGGCCTCCAGAACTGTAAAAGACATCAATGTCATTTTGTGGAATAGTAACAATGCTGTGAAAAAGGGGTAAACAACACTAACCTTGCCCGGAAGAGAGGACGATGCGCTGAAGAGATATCGCTTGCGGAGCAGCCATCTCCAACAGGCGCTAAAAAGACTGCCTGGGAGATACATCGGTGATAGATGCCGCCAATCCGCGCAATTCTGAAAGACAAAAGGGTTCAGATAATGGAAAGATTACTAATTTAAAATATAGAGGCTACCTTCGAAACTCCTCCCATTCTGAGCTGGAGGGATAGCAGCTTCAGCGGCTTCCTCCGTAACCGCGGGCACATCATCGGGAACGCGGATTGGTATAGCGGCTTCTGAACGAGGAGCAGCGGCTGCCACTTCAGGCTCCAACGAAAGGACGGTAGCCTAGACTACCTGTACCCTAGTCTCCGAGCCGCCCACAGAAAGGTCCATTGGAGCGGCGACCAACGAAGGTGCCTCCCCGAGAGAGCAAGCGCTTGGGGAGCGGGAACCACCGAGGAAGATTCCGCCACAAGAGCGACAGTTACATCAACCCCCTCCACACTGATTGGTGCTTCACTGGGGATATCAGCAGACTCTATGGTCAAACGACTTAGAGCCTCCGCCGCCACCGAAGTCCCTGCAAAGTTTGTACAAAGATAAGGATACATATATGTGTATACAAGTAATATGAAATATTACAAAGAAATACAGGAACATACCGATGCGCAAGGGAGCTTCTAGTATGGCTTGTTCAAGCCGACGCTCCTTCCTAAGGAGATGTGCTCGCCGAGGTCTGAGGGTGGACTCGTGGCCACCGGTCCACAGTGAAAGCGCGTCCTCGGCATCGGCCGAAATAGCCTGTTTAAGGGCCCTTTCGCCCCATTCTTCCAAAGGACCGATGAATCGTCGCCGGATCCACGGAGGGTCTTCGTAAAAGATGACGACGGGATAGGGCTTCTTCGGAATCCTTACGTTCTCCGACTCATCTTGTGAGCGTCTTATAGCCTCAGCCAATTGTGCGGCTTCCTCGGCAGATGAACTCGGGAAAAGTAAGCCAGCATCCGATTCTTGCATAGCCAACGGTTCATCCAGAAGAATAGGCTCGGACTCTACTAAAGAGTCGAGCAGATTGGTGGCCGTTTTCCTCCGCCGCTTGGATCCAGAACCGACCGCCGAAGACGACCGTTTCCTCCCTCGTGGAGCTTTGGCACGACACTGATCCACCTCACCTTCAACGCCCTCGCTTGGCGGTGCTACCGAGGAAGACACGGCTATTGTCGACGCCGCGGGCGATGGTACTGCTACCGACGCCGTATTACCCCTCGACTGAGCCCGGGTACCCAATGGCATACCAACTGTGGGAGTGAGGTCCACCTCCGCCGCCCCCGGAATAAGCGCAACGCTGGTGTCCCTCAGGGGAAAGCGAACCGGTGCACGCGGTCGCGGCGGAACTCCCGTGGCCTGAGCCGGAATGGAGGCGCTGTATCCAAGAAGCACCCTCTTCTCCTCAGCAATAATTGGACTGACCCGATGAAGGTACCAGCCCTTGAAGGATCCCACACATCGGGGAATATGGTCAGCTTCAGGGATCATGAAGTAAGAACCAGTGTTCAGCCACATAAAGTGATGAGCGGCGTCACGAACAGCTTCAGGCGATGGGCTAGGCGCCACTGTAAATGCCTCGAAGGGGACGCCCTGATCATATCCAAGCTGCCGGGCAAAGCGGTGTGGGTTGTACCGCATAAAGAGGGTCGCACTGTTCTGACGAAATACCAGATAACCTCGTCGGATCGCATACAGGTGCATGGCTTCCCTGGGCTTCAGAGAAGGTGCCCCCTCTTTCGACAAGTCGTGGAATTGTTGAATTGGACCTGAAGGAGAGGACAGGGCCCGATCAACGAATACCAATCCGCCCGTACAAGCATAAGGAGCGATCAGCACACGAATGGCCCCGGACTGAGTCGGGTCAAGAGCAGAAGCACCCACCAGCCGCATGAGTCGCGGAAAAGTGTAGGCGTCATAAAATGTGGGTCTCTGGTGCGCAGCAAAGGCCCCCAACACGTGCATCTCAATCCAAGATGTGAAGTAATGAAGACAAAAGTTTACTACATCCACACCTAGAGGCGAGGTATTAGCCGCGGCGCCTAAACCATGATAAAGATGCGCTAGCGCTGGGATGCCTACGGCTAGCCGTGTTCCCTCAGCAATGCGATGAGCAGGATAGATGACCGAGACTCTCATAAAACGGCGATGCATGGGAATGACAAAGCAGCTAAGCCAAACACTGATAAAACCCACAAAAAAGGTCTCATCATCCATGCCGGGAGCTGCAATCGATTCAAAAGATACCGCCGACATGATAGGAATGTAATACTGCGGCGGATCCTCTTCCTTAGTCGGCCGCCAGTTCAAACTAAACCCAAAGGGGTCATTAATGTTCGCAAACTTCAGAGCTGTCTTCGATAGGACATCCTCGCGAAGGAAGGAAGCGATAAAACTCTTAAAAGTGACGCCCTGCTCTTCTGACTCTGTGAACAATTTGTCAAAGATGCCCAGGGCCTTGATCAAACTCGAGCGCTTGTGGCGGACGACGTTCTCGGTAGATAGGTCGTCGAGCATTGCAGGCTCGGTTTCAAAGACGTACTCGTCGGGAGGCAGCAATTCCTCATAGAGGGCCCCCCTGATTGGCAGCCCCGAGATCTCGCGAAATTCTTCTAAGGAAATCGAAACTTCGCGGACGCCTAGAAGGAAAGTGTTGGTGGGGATATTCCACTGGTTCAAGAAAGCCTTAACCCACCAGACGTAAGGAGATTGGTAGTGGAAAAGGGACGCATAGATCGCCTGATAAAGCCCAACCCTCTGCAGTCACGCGCGATGGGCGGACAAGATGTAGCGAGCCCAAAGAAGGTAGCCCGTGGGGTGTCAAGGGGTGAGCCCTAATTTGTAAATCTGCCCCCATGGTTGGGCCTCACCTTGGCAAATGCGACGTCCAAGAATATTTATAGCCGGCACCGGATGGTTCGGAATACCAGTCATTGAAGGCTCAAGCCGCCCCATAGGGGTCTAATTCGGCATCTCCACGGCAAAGACAGTCCTTGGAGGATCCATCGGCAGGAACGGATAGGTGGGCTCCGTCGGTATCTCGCAAAGGAAACTTCGGTGACCACGAATGATGTGACCGTACCAGGTCCCCTACAGAAGTAAGTTGGTGTGATTTGGGTAATGAGCCCTGATCATAGCCATTACTTCCTTGTCAGATAGCTACTGAGGAAAAGCGGCCTCCGAGCGAGTGAAAGGGAAATACGGAACGGAACTCATCGTACTTGTAATAAAATAAGGGGAAACTGTTAAAGCGAAACAAACAGTGTATATATATATATATATATGATTATAAATGTATATATATAAAAAAAAGATAGTGGAAGAAAGAGACAGGGGACTCATTTTATGGGACCAATTGTCACGCCCCGCTTCCCAGAGTATGCTAAGATGGGCACGCGACATAGCCAACCATGCTACCTGTGGATAGGAAAAATCCCTCCAGAGTCACATTACGGCTGTAGAGATATCAAGAACAGGAAAGTAAACTAAACTATCTAGTACATGTCCATGAGCCAGAATAAATGAGTCAAGGAATGATAATATGCAGAAGCAAAAGATACAATAAATGAAACACCTGGAAAGTAAAACTGCATGCCAACAGGATCTTCACCGCTCGGTCTAACAGCGGCAATACTCCTGATCAGTCTGCAACAAAGGTAGAAGAATCTGGGCCATGCAAAACCCAGACGTCAGCGCGTCATAACATCAAGCAATAATATAAACAGGGGTAGCAATACATGCAAGTATGAGCATAAATGATAAAACAAGCATAACAGTGATATAAGTAAGGACAGTAGGGTAATGTGCAGTGAGTAATCTAACTAGTCTATTGGGTTAACTACTCTCAAGTCTTTGAAATCAGTTTGATGAATCATCGATGTAACTCAATAGTATCCCGTGCGTGCCCGGGATCACGGTGAAGATTCTCGGGCTGAAACCGAGACATGCCGCTAGGCACTAAAGGAAAAGAGTAATGATGAATGATGTCCATGGCATCATCCCAAGGCTGGCCTAGCCTCTAAAAGGTAATGGATAACGATGGATGATGTGAGCAGCATCATCCCAAGGGTGGCCCAGCCTCTAAAACTGATCAGTAAAGGTAGCGAACTGTCGAGTTATAAGTCAGGTTTCATCATTGATTTCCCCATACCCCCAGGTTATGTGTATTCAAGTCAGGTATTAAATAATCTAGAGCTAATGCCAACACAGGATCAGGCAGGTACAGGTTTGTCTGGATAGACAACAGGAACGGTCCGTAAGGACAACAGGTCAAGTTTGTTGGCATTAAACACAAGATCAGGTAACAGGTAAAGCCATGGTACATCAGGTCAGGTCAAGTAATGTATATAGGTGTCATGTCAAGAGTTGCACGGTACCATGTCGTGTCACGCAATGGGGGTAACAAGTCACGTCAGGTGTACAAGATATCATATGGGTGCTCATAATCAACTAGCATAAGCATGGGTAAACAAAACAAGCATGTGTACAAATAGAACAACAAACTGGAACATGTAATATGATATGCAGATAGGTACAGACTAAACTATGTAGATGTACAGTCATCAATTAGAGTCAGGGTTAAAGTTCCAACATGAAGTATCATACCTTAAATGAACATAGAATATTAAAATCACACTATCATGTATTAAAAGACCGCTTGATGCAAGTATATGTAAAAGGGTTAAATGGGTGCAATAATATGTATAAAACAGGTTAGATGGATGCAAACGGGTGTTGTACAGTTATGAACTATTTAAAGGGTACTATGGCTATGCGACCAAGAACTATGTTATAAAATATAGGCATGGGCATACAATATTGTAATCTAACATGCAACCGGGTGTGTTTCACAATTAACTCAAAATGATATAAACAGACATCGGATGGTAAAATGTGATATAGGCACCAATTCAAACTTCGTGTTTAAAATATATATATGCAAATAAATATGGAATATTGTAAATAGCATATAGCAAGTTTCACTGGCATGCACTAGATGTGAAATACATAGTATGGATGTAATCGGACGTCCGTAAAATGATAAAACATGAAAAGTGATAATGCGGGTTGCATAAATAATCATGATGGGGTATTATAATTTAAATTTACATAGAAAGTAATAGTATAGCATGTAGCAAGATTAACTTGCCTTGATCGAATCACGATACGGTAAACGGAACGTTACGCGTCGGCGGAAAAGTCGCGACGCGCGCACGGTACACGGAATGAGTCCAAACAACGCACGATGGAATCACACGGGTCAGGTATCCTCGCTGGGTCGTCGAAATCGTCGTCGGCACGTCGGATCCCGGCAAACGAGAAACAGCAGTGAACATGAGAACAATATATAAAGAAGGAGAATAAAGAATGGAGAGAAGAATGGAGGAAGGAAAACATTAGAGAGAGCTTACCGTAGCTGCGTTCTGAGGTTGCAGAGGGGAGTCGGCAAGGGGTGGCGACGACAAGGGTTGCCGACGTGAGGGTTCCCGGCGAGGCTAGGGTTTGCTGTTGTGGTCGAGGGTAAGGTGTGCAGGGTTAGTATTAGTGGTGGTTTGGGTGTCGGGGATCGAAGAGGGAGGTGATGAGAAGGAGGAGATGACGGTGGTGATGACGACGAGGTGGTAAGGTCTCTGGTGATGAAGGTGCAGTCGTTGGGTTCTGGTTTGCAAGGCTGGTGGTCGGTTGTAGGTTTCTTGGCGTCGTCGGGGTTGCAGGGTGATCGGGTATGTAGAGGAACAAGGAGGTGGTATGGTGATAAGGGTGACGGGGTAAGGTCGTCGACGAGGCTTGGTGATCAGCGGTGATGGCTTGGCAAGGGTTTCTTGGATTCTTGGGTTGCAGGGATGTTGGTGGCGGCGTTGGGCACTCGGGAGAAAAGAGGAGGGAAGGAGAAGGAGATGGGATGGAAGTGGTGACGAGGTCGAGTTTATAGGGTGGAGGAGGCTAGGTCTAGGGTTAGAGTTTAAGCGAGGCGATGGGTTTTAAGAAGGGGGCCGCGGGGTTTAAAGGAGGAAGAAGAAATATACTGAAGGGAGGTGACCAGATCCTATGGGCGGTGACGGGAGTCGAGGAATGAACAGTAATCGCGAGAGCTGAGAGAAAGGCGCAAGAGGAGAGAGAAAGAAGAGAGAGAGAGCTGCGCACGGGGGAGAGAGAAAGAGAAGGAGAAAGAAAGAGAGGGAGACGTGGGGCCTGTGGGTTTGAAGGGAGAATCTCTGATTGGTTGGAAAAGCAAAGATAGAAGAGAAAGAGAGATTTAGTGGTGGGGCCCAGAGCAAGCAAAGAGAGACCTGATTGGCTCGGGAAAATTTTGATAAAAAAATTTATAAAAGATTTTAAACCTAAAAGATTTACTCGGTTCCCAATTCATTAACAGAAAATCTTAAAAATAAATCAAATAAAATAATTAATTTGAATTTAGGCGGACTACAAAATATATCAGAAACGCGCCCGGGTCGGGTCCAAAATTTTGAATTTAAAATATGAAAATTATTAGCAAGCTCCAAAAATTAAAATGAAAGGTTATGCAACAGAAATGCATACCCCCAAGAACGGACTCATGCACGTGCGCGTAGCCATCCAAACACGTCCGTTCCACTGAACGGAACGAGAACATAATGCAGGGACGCTACCACAGGGTTGGGGGTATCATGCAGGCCATGAAATGCAATTTTAATTTATTTTACGTGAATTAAATTGTTATATGCAAAAGATGCGATACAAGATAAAATACCAGTATATACTAAATTATGAGATGCACTATTCCATGCAACAAGTCAAGGTAATCTATAAATAAGAGTTAAACAGGTTCAAGCAAGCGGGTCGGGTCGAATGCAAAGTAATATGTAAAATACCATTCGCATCCAAACACGCTAAATCAAGAATAGACCATGGATAAGTAAATACGGAAACTGGAATTGGTATAAATAAACTCGGGTGTTACACCACTGGTTACAAAACACATGGGTCCCACAAAATCAAAATGGCGGCTTGCTAATGATGAGGCAAAGCAATTACTATGAGACAAAAGGAAGATTCTCAATAAATGAACAATGGATTTTGAATGACCCTACACATTCCTCAAAAAGAAATCCATCTTGGACTCTGCAACAAATCAAACAGAAGCTAGGGAATTAAATTCCCAGAAAACACCACTGCAAACCTCTTCTTCTTGGTTGCAAAGAAACAACTTAGGGCAAGAAAACCCCAAGGAGTTCTCTGGGAAGAACTAAGTTGTTCATAGGAATTAAATTCCTTTTGAAAAAGGGGAATTAAATTCCCCGAAATATCTGTTCAGCGCCAAAGCGATTTGAGATGGAATTAAATTCCATGGAAAAGACAAACACCACCATTAACCCCTGAAGATCAGAGAAACCCTAAAGGGTCTGTTGATTAAAGAATGAATAGTTTTCTTTTTAAAGAACTTTAAAAAAAATGGGTTCTTGTTAAAGGGAAAAACCCTTGATGTGGATTTAAAATCCAATGAAAATTTCTGCAAAGTTCTTCAATCGTTCAAAGATCATTACCTGAAGAAAGAGTCTTTCTTGAATAGAGTTAAACTCTGAAGATTTTCGAAGCAGAGAACTAAGCTCTGAGAACGAGAATTAAATTCTCAAAAGAAAAGTTAGCAAAGGAGAAGATGAGCAAAGTGGAGGCGCTTCTGAAGAGACCCCTGCATTTATAGGATGTGATGTGAAACGTTTCATCTCCCCTATTCCCTAAACAGATCCAACGGTCACAAAGGTGACAGCGTTGCACTCACGTACGGACACATGAGAGCAACGCTGTGGGGGCATTTGTTCCCTGATTAAAAATCAGGAATTTCCTCAATGAGGCATCACGTGTTCACACGTGACCAAGGGTCACGTGTTGACACGTGATCTATTTACAGAATTAAAATTTTAAGCAAGCAGAAGTAAAAACAAGTGGCTAAAGAAAGACTCCAATGGGGCGTCACGTGCTCACACGTGACCAAGGGTCACGTGCTGACACGTGATGGTCTTTAGCCCAGTTTAAAATAAAGAATTAATTCTGAATGAAGAGGAGTCACGTGCTGACACGTGATAGGCTTTGAAAGCCTTATAAATTAATAGAATTAAATTCTAATTAAGGGAAATCAAAGACCCTAACTGGGAAAGTATTTCTCCAAATCTTTCCAAACAAAAAAGGATTATGGGGACCGTTGGATTAAAAATCCAAGGGTGATTAAAAATAACCAATTTATGGAAAGATTTTAGACAAGGAAAGATTTCCCTAAATTTCACCAAAAATAACAAACAGAATATCTTTTGGATTAAAATCCAATGGTGAATAAAATTCACTAAGTGATCTAAAGGATCATATTAGTTATGAAAACAAACAAAATCTTTCAATGAAAGATTTGCTGAACAAATTGATTCTTTTCCTTCTCCTATAAATAGGAGCCAAGAAGAGAAGAATTTTTTTTTTTGGGAGATAGAATTTTGAGATCTTGAAATTTCTGAAGGCAAATAGCAGAGAGAAAAGAAAGGAGAATTTAATTCTCAAGAAAAAAAAACCTAGGTGAAAAAAGGAAAGGGGTCAAAACTTCAAAATGAGAATTTAATTCTCAATCTAAGAGTTTAACTCTTCTACAAAAGAACTTAGTTCTTCCTCTGGTTGAAGATCTGCAAAAGCAAATCTCCCCATAGGTTGAGAATTTAATTCTCATCGGGTTGAGATTTTGCTATGCAGATCCAAGACTTAGAGGGAGAATTGAGTTTAGAGAATTTAATTCTCCCAAATCCACAGGAATTTAATTCCTCCAAGATGAAATTAGGGTTTAACCCTATATGAGAATTTAATTCTCTCAAACTCACAGGAATTCAATTCCTTCAAGGTAAAACTAGGGTTTAACCCTATATGAGAATTTAATTCTCCTAAAATTATAGGAATTTAATTGCTTCAAGATGGACAAAATTAGGGTTTAACCCTACAGAGAATTTAATTCTTAAAAATAACAGAGAACTCAAAAGATCTCCATCACGTGTCCCCACGTGACCCCTAAACAGATCCCCTAAAAATGAGAAGAAAAATTGTTGAGGCAACGCCTCACGTGCTTCCACGTGACCTCCAAAACACAGAAAATAAAAGAAAAGGAAATGTAGGCTTTGGGCGCTCTCACGTGTTACCATGTGACCCCTTAGCAAAATGCTTTAGTGATCAACGCACAGATGTCCATCACGTGCCAACACGTGATGCCCCAAAAGAGCAAAGGTGTTTAACACTTATTTGCAAAGCAAAGTAAAATGAATCTGGTCCCACCTTTGGGTGCCCTCACGTGGCCCCACGTGACCCATTCCTATTTAGTGTTTAACACTAATTTAAAGGACTTATTTCCAGTGTTTAACACCATTGTTTTCTAGTGTTTAAATCTGAAAGTTTTATTCCCAATGTTTAACATTGTTGTCTTCTAGTGTTTAACACTAATTCGAGAATTCTATTTCTAGTGTTTAACACTAATTTAAGAATTTTATTTCCAATGATTAACACTGCTGTCCTCTAGTGTTTAACACTATTTTAAAGTCAATTTTAGCCAAATTGGCTAAGTTTCCAGAGGCAAAAACCTCTCCTTTAACTAAATCTCAAAATTGAGTAAAACTCAGAGCTATAATGTTTAATGCTTAGTCAAAGACAAAAATGATATCAGAGTCCTCAAACTCTTGTTTAGCATTGCTAAGTGATGAAGGTTTGAACCCAGACAAATGTCTAATGGTCAAATAAAGGGCCAACACTTCAAATCTAATTGGACTTAGCCCAAGTTGGCCATAAGTCCTCAATTCAGATTTAACTGAGCCAATGTGCTCATAATCTAATTAATTGATCTTAGTTACAAAATTGGACTATAGATCTCCCAATCAACTTTGGTTCAAGGGTACATCTCTTCACTCCTTTGATATTTATCGTTGTAATCCTTCAAAGTCTTCAGGTGACGGGTCCCGACAACCACACATTTCATGGACTATGATGTCCTTAACCTTGACTGTGAGGTCTTTAAACTCACGGACTATGATGTCCTTAACCTTGACTGTGAGGTCTTTAAACTCACGGACTATGATGTCCTTAACCTTGATTGTGAGGTCTTTAAACTCACGGACTATGATGTCCTTAACTTCGACCGTGATGTCTTGAAACTAACGATGGACCACCATGTCCTTAAACTGTTAATCGACCGCAATGTCCCTAAACTAAACAATAGAGTTCAAATGCTCTCTTGTTGGATCTAAATGGTCCTGTTAAGTTGATCTTAGTCTAAAATTAGACTAACGTATCCTTAACATACGTTTAAGTTGATCTTAGTCCCAAATGACGCTAACATATCCTTAAACCTAACCCCCTAAACCCAAATCTAAGAAGATACGGATTTGGACTAGTCCACGCCCTATGGGCGACGACATAAATTAGTCTCCGTATACAATCCACGGGCAACCAAACATAAAACAAACACCCACGACACGAAGTGACCATCTGAAGAAGGAGAAAGTTGTTACCGCGATGCGGTAGCGTAATTAACTGCAGGGGCTTGCGCCTGCAGGGAAGAGCGTCCCCACAATCAAAACCCCCTCAAACGAGGGGGAATCTGACGAAGTCTGCTATATCGGCCGCATCTGTTTAAACCTTCGATACATGGTGCCATAAATCAACTTGGCATCTTCGGAGAGGTGGACGGATAGCACCAATTAGCATCTGCCCCGAAATTCAGGCTAGACGTTTATCGCGTCTTCGTCCGCGTCTTTCGGAGGGGAACACCTTGGAATCAGGTTGAATGAAGCCTATGCCCCGTCTATCTGGAATTCGTCCATCGATGAGTGCTCGGACCTGGGGCGGATGCCATAGCCCTTCATAAAATTTTACTTCGGACTCCGTTTGATATAACCGGCATCCGCACCTTTTGAAATATTCCTGTATCTCGAGTGCATAACATCTGGGATTGAGGACGGCTCTTATGCCTCTCCCATAGGGAAGGCACACGATAGACAAATCGTCCGGGTGTACAACGGGCTTTGACCCATAAAACAGGATGCCCTTCTGTCCACTTTTCCTCCCGGGAACGTAGAAAGTTTCCAGCTGGTCCATGGTAGAGACCGACAATGCATCGAGCTCTTTGCACATCTACTCCGGCACCCTTGTGATGGCCAAGGACCCTTTTGCAATTTCGAAGGTCTCTCGTAGTTTCGCTTGCTGCATGGGGGTCCAATCTGCATAGCTGTTGCACGGCAGGTCCTCTTCCTCCGACTCTTCAGTGTCGCTGCCAAGATGAGGGCGGACTTTGCTGCTAGATGGGCCTTCGGTATCGGATTCGTCCGTATCGTAACCGAAACGAGGGCGAGTTTTACGGAAGGACGGACTTCCAGCGTCGGACTCATCAGTGTCGCTACCAAAACGCGGGCGCACTTGGGCGTTTTTGCTTCTGAAAGTGACAGCTGGCTCAGATTTGCTTTTGAGTCTTAGGGCCGCTCTGTCCTCGGTCGGTTGCGGCTTAGCATTTTGGTGGTTCATAAAGTACCGAGAATCCTCATATCGGACTTCATGCACACTGAACGGCTGGATGTCTCCTTCAATGCGTCTTTCTTCGCCATTTTTAGTATACTTCATGCATTGATGGAGAGTTGATAGAATGATGTCGTAATTGTGGAGCCACGGCCGTCCCAACAGAATTTTATAAGACATGTCAGCGTCGATCACGTATATCTTAGCTTCGGTCTGCAGATCCCCAAATTTGATTGGCAGAGCTATGGACCCCAGAACTTGCTAGCAATTTTGGTTGAAGCCTTGAATGATAATCCTTTCCCTTGACAGGTGTCGGACGTCCATTGACAAACTCTTCAGAGGTCGCAAGTTCATGATGTTCACTGAGGACCCTGGATCAATCAATATGCGATTAATCCGGTCTCCGTCGCTGTACCCTGTCACGTAAAGCGGCCGATTATGCTCAGCCATTCCCAGTAGCAAGTCTTCGTCCTTAAACGTAACTGCGGCGGCATGCAGAGCGTACTGGGCTTCTTTCATATTAATTTCCGCAAAGCGAGCCTGATACCGCTCGGGGTTCTGTAGAGCGTGAATGAGAACCTCTCTAAGCTCTTTATATAGGACCAAGGCATCATAGATGCTCAGGAGAGACGGGAGCTTTCAGAGATGAGCCAATACATTGTAGTCCACTGAAGAAGGACTTGAGTTTTCATTAGCCGGTTCTCTGCTATCTTCCTCATTAGCCACCTATTTTTCCTTTCTTTTTGGGGCGCTTCCCTGATTTGGCAGTAGAGCCCTGTTGCTTCTTAGCTTGATTTGGTTGGCCTTTGTGGCGAGCTCTTCGTCCTCTTCGGGAAAATAGAGCTCTTCCTCAGAGTCGCTGCCAAGATGGATGGCGTAGCAGGTCACTATAGGGATCTCTTCATTGAAGTCTTCTTCTAACTCCTCCAGAATTTCAGCCGCTTCTATAGGGAGGAACTCCTTCAATTGAATCTGAGTTATTTCCTTCTGTTCATAGTCTTCGAGGGAATCAATATATTTTTGAATGGTCGATCTCCCTGCAGACTCTTTTTCGTGCCGAGCAGCACTTTTCTTCTTCTTGAGCTTCTTAGATTTTGAGCCAGATGGAGCCGCATTGGCGGCTGGAATGGTAGGCTTCTTCTGCCCTTCTCATTCCGTCCTGGGCTCTTTCTGAAGTAGCTTTAGTATCTTCTTCGTCTTGTTAGATACGTGCTTAGTCCAAGGAGGCTGCGGTGAGTCGGTTTCATTTCTCAGGGCAGCGGGTTCGGCTGTCTGCTCCCAGAAGGCTTCAGCTTCTGTCTGTATAAAGTTGGTGGTTGCAACTTGATTGTTCACCAACACGCTTTTGGACAGATCGATCTCTCCAGCCTTGTACTGCTTCTCGACCCAGTCTTTGAAGATATAGCAATCCTCGATCGCATGGCTCACTACTCTATGGTACGGGCAATATAAGGGATTGTCGGTCATTTTTGCTTCTTGAGGTCTTTTCGACTCCGGCAATTGTAGACCATTGTTCAAGGAATCTTTAAATATCTTGCGGACCTTGTCCCTTCTGAAAAAGTAAACCTTGTTCTTTTTCTCCTCTAGGGAAGGCCCTTCTCCTCCCAGCAATGGCTTCCGAGACCGGTTGGTTTTGGAATCGCCTGCCTTTCGCTTGTCTTCATTGTCGGACGCATTGAAGATATTGGTACTGCTGGAACTCCCGCTTCTACGGTTGTCGTCCTTCTTGCTTTTCCAAGTCTTGTGTCTCTGAGAGTTCGGGGGGGCTCTTGCTTCGAGCGTTCCAGCATTTGGATTTTCTTGGTTAGCTCCTGAAATGTCTTGAGGCCTGTGTACATAAGAATGGGACCATCCAATTGCTGAGGTTCCCAACGAGAAGGCTGACAGACTGGTCCTGCTCCAGCGGCGGTTTGCACTTGACTGTGAGATTACGCCATCGGGCGATAAAGTCGATGCTTCTTTCATTCTTCCCCGGCTTGGTCCTCACAAGGTCAGCAATGGAGATTTTATCACTGACACTCATGAACCTTTGCTGAAACAGAGACTCCATTTGGGCAAAGGTAATGACGGACCCGTCTGGTATACTCGCATACCAGTCAAAAGCGACACCGGTCAGGCTGTTGACAAACTGACAAAGAAGGAGCGTATCATTGCCTCCTGTATTTCCGCACGATGCTTTAAAGTGGGAGACGTGCTGATTTGCATTTCCCATCCCGTCAAATCTTCCGAACTTAGGAATGACGTAGCCACTCGGGAACTCGATCAGATCATACTGTGCGGGATATGGCCGCCCCCTACTGCCAATTTCTTTCTGAGCTTCAGCTTCGGCCACCAATGTTTTAACCTTGCTGGTGACCAAATCCATTATCCGATCTTGCGTTAGCGGGATAGTGTTATCTGGGGCCAAGGCGTCCCCAGAAGCGGAATGTGGCTGGCTTTCGTGCGGCTCGACTGATCTCGGACCCAAAGGGATATGCATCGGCCACTTCGGATTGTCGTCATCCGGCTCATGAGTGGCGACTTGTGCTTGATTGGGAGGCGCTCGAGCAATTTGAGCCGTAAGCTGCATCACAACGTTCGTTAGGTCGTCAATTTTCGAATAGAGCTTGGCCATCTCTTTTTCTTTTCTCCTGAGCTATTTTCGAAGCTCTTGAAGCAGCTCTTGCTCCGCGGTCCTGGGACGGAAAGTCAGCTCTTCCTCGCTGTCCGAGCTTGACTCTACATGGACTGAGAGGTCTTTCTACCTATCATCCTCATCGAGAGGGTTTTCATCATCCAGCGGAAGTGGCTATTCTTAGGAAGCGGCAATCACACTCAAGCTAGATTGGGCTTGGGATGTGGTGGCCCCATCCTTACTTTTACTGCGAAGGTTGTCGCCGGGGCACCCACCCGCCATATAGACCGTATGGATAACATATTGTGCCGTCTTTTTATTATCAGCGGCTGATTCAGCGGATCGCTATCTTGACCCCCTATTTCGGTAACGGGCAGTCGATTGAAGGCGGCTGGCCTGGCCGGATTCTTGAATGGTGCTGACGCTTCATTTTTGGTTTTGCCCCGCTGTTTTCGCACGGCACAGAGCGCCTGATAGACTCTTGAAGAGACAGTGTCATACTTTTTCTGTTAGGGCCGGGACACGTCTCTTTGTGGCAATGTTCGGACGATGTCTTCTTGATTCTGGCGATCTTGGCATTTTTCTGAACCCACTTCAGAGGTTCGAAGGAATTGCTGATTTTTACGGCCGACTCAGCCGTCGTCGCAGGATGACTTTGCTCTTGGAATCTCATAAGATTCCACCTGGTCGGAGTCCTGGTCCTCTTGTTGGCTCGATATCTGAGGCCGCCGTAGACCGGCTTTGGAGATACGCATGATTATGTATTTGTTGGAGTCATCGCCTGAGCTCGTCCGCAATGTTTGATATTGCCCTTTGTACTGGAAGTCTTGCCCCCAGCTGGAGCACCAGAGAGTCGTTCAGACACCGTCTTAAGTTTCGGTTGAGATGCCTTAGCGATCACAACATTCGGCCTCTTGCCCCTTGAGACCGGCTTGGCCACCTGTTTTGCCGGGATTTTTGCCAGATGAGTGCTTCCGGTAGGGTAGATGACGACGGAACCAAACTGACGGGACGGTTCCTCCCACTGTCGACTGAGGCTTGCGGGGAGAACCACACGAGCATTGATCTTTACCACGTACGAGATCGGGGTCGCGTTGGAAGCTGAATTCGTCTTGGGAGACATTGTCGTTGAAAGTTGATTGCTGCACGGAAAAATATTATTTCAGTACAAACATCGGCATATATGTTAAATAAGTTCGCATGAACACTTGACCCGAGATATGGGAGGAGAGAAAGGTCCCACCGGGCGTGCCAGAATCTGTAGGGTGTTTTTCGTCACCCCATTGAGATGGGAATACGCGCGCGCTTGTCAGGCGCATTACAGATTCCCCCTGCCTAGGGTAGGCTGGGGTTTATTGATTGCGGGGGATCCGAATCTCCGGCAGCAGCGGACTAAGCTGCCGTTAATTACCCCTCGCACTTGGAGCGAGAGAACCTCCGATTGACGGGTTAAACTGGTTATGCGAACTCAATGTGCAGTGTTGTGTTTTGAAGGGTTTTTGGGTATATCGGGGGCCCCGCAGAGATTTTACGGGGGTCCTGCTACCCAGATAGCGGGCTGGGGGTCAAGGGGGCCAGCAGCCCTCTTACGGGGTGCTGGGTAGCGCCCCGTTAGAAATTTTTTCTAACGGGGGACAATGTTGTAGAGTATGTGTGTGTGTGTATAAAGGGAAAGGGCATCCAAAGGATGCGTGGGAGAAAGCGCCAGCGCCTCACGTGCGCGGCACGCGGGCGCTGCCTCTAGCGCTTTGGACGTCATGGCGCTAGCGCTTCACGCCAGGCACGTGGGAGCTCGGGTGCTAGCGCCTCACGTGCCAGGTACGTGGGAGCTCGGGCGCTCTTGCTTTGGGACGCTCGCGCTTTGGGACGCTAGCGCCTCACGTGCCAAGCACGTGGGCGCTCGGGTGCTCGCGCTTTGGGCGCTGGCGCCACACGTGCCAGGCACGTGGGCGCTCGGGGGCGCTTAGGCGACAAAAGAGACTTGGTTCCTACACTGGGAGTTGTACTCCCAGAAAAAAAAACTTATTATTCTGTATATATATGAGGAGTTAAACTCCTAAGATATTTTTGAAGCTGATGAAGGGGCTTCTCCCCTTGAGCCCTAGATCTTCCCCAAAGTTGGGTCTTTGGAGATGGGTCTCCTTCCTCCTCCTCTGTTGGCCGGCTCTTGGGTAACAAGAGGGGTGAGATTTTAAAAATCTCTCCTTTTTAAGATCTGATGGAAGATCCAAGTTCCCCTTTGTGGGTTTTGTGGTGAAAAACTATTTAGTTTTGGAAAAGGAAGAGTAAAACTCTTGATTTAATTCAAAAGAAAAAAGAAGGTTTTAGAACCTTGAAGAAGGAGAAGATCACAGATCTTGATTCTCTTTGGGAGAGAGAAAAAGTTGTTAAGATATTTTCATTATCTTTGCCTTTATAAGCTATACACTTTACATATAGCCCCTTGGGCTTTTCAAAATGGCATTTTGCCTATCACATGGCTCATGTGCCATTTCTTTTTGCACATAAACCATGGGCTTTACAAAAATTTGGCTTTATGCCCATTTTTCTTATATTTATTCGTAAAATAAAATAAAATAAATACACCAAAAATTATTTATTACAAAATTTTTATCTTGGCATGGGGAGAGGCCGGCCTCTCCATGTTCGGGATCGATCTGGGCATTGGCCCACTTGACCTGGGCATGGGCCCACTTGGCTTGGGGTTGACTTTGATTTTGACTTGGTCAACCGGGGTATAAATTTTGACCCCAACACCATCTGCATTGGAATATATAAAATAAGACAGCCTTACGCATGTATGAGACCGCTATAATTTTCTCAAGAACACCGTAGTAGGGATTTCCTTTATCGTCGACGGTTGTGACGCCCCTATTTTTTGTAGCCCTAATACGTTCCGTTCTTTCTATTTCAAATTTGCAGCCGGATACCACGTATTCATTATAACACATAGATGCAATTATTGGACCGCTTAAAAGGTCATGAAGCTCTCTATCAATTTGCTCTCCACGATTCATTTGTCCGTCGACTTCCTCTTTACACCAAGCGGCGAAAGTGTGCTTATATTCTTCGATGATTCTATCACCCGACCACCTAGGATTCGATCGCTCGAGTTTAGTATTTTGTGATTTGTTCGTTAATTTACATAAGTTATATCAGTTTGATTAAATTTAATTTCGAACTTTTATATGGATGAAATTATTACTTACTCTGCATATTTAGCAAAACAATCATTGTTTAGCAAGATGTACGCATGTATACTGCCCATGAGATCATAACACATATTTTTCAGTTTTCCTGCTCCAATTGGGCCGTCAGCCAAACGCAGCGGTTTGTTCAGTTTCGTCCTAATATCGTCGTTCAGGAAGCGAGCACAAAAAAACACGACTTCTTCCAAAAGATAATCTTCCGCAATCGAACCTTCAGGACGATTTTTGTTGCGGATATAGTTTTTTAAATTTAATATATATTTGTTGAAAGATTATAGATATTAATTTACCATAATAATGTTTTGAAATTTAAATGATGAATAATAAACATTTTCATACTTCTTGATGGGAGACATCCAACGGTAATGTACCGGACTGCCAATCTTGACCTCGGTTGCCAGATGGACGCATAGGTGAACAATAATGTCGAAAAAGAAAGGTGGAAAGATAGTTTCAAGTTTGCAGAGGATCAAACGAATATTTTCTTCGAGCTGTACTATCTCACCGATGTCTATATTTTTGGGAAACAATTGGTGAAAATACCTGCAAAAGTGGTTAAGCACGAGACCAACTTATGATTTTACTGATACTCTGAGACATAAAGGAAGAAGATATTGCATCAGTATGTGGTAATCGTGGCTCTTAAGTCCTATAATTTTTCCGTTTTCTACCTGTACCTGTTTGGCAATGTTTGATGAGAAACCGTCGGCGACTTTCAATTATTTCAACATCCGCAAGAACCACTGCTTCTCCTTTTTGTCCAGGTTGTAAATTTCCAGTGGAATCTCGTAATAATCCTGTGGCCGAGATTGCAATTCTTCTCTAATGGACAAACTATCCAAATCCGTCAAATCACGACGGACGTTGAGACCGTCCTTCGTTTTTACATCCTTACACAGCAAAAAATTAATGACGTACTCAGAGACACCCTTCTTGATATGCATGACATCTAAATCGTGGTGCGGCGGTTGATTGGACCAGTACAGAAGTTGAGATAAACCACTAAGTTTCTTCCAACCAGTTAGGTATGGCATCGTATCTTTGTTTTGTATCTTTTCGAATGCGATATTATGATAATCTCTCAATTTTTGTAGTATGTCGGAACAAAATACAGTCATTCTCACATGTATGGATCTTGTCACACTTTAGGCCGATATTTGTGATTATCTTTTGTGTTTCGTACCAGTTCGGTAACATTTCATTTCTGTTAGGAAAAACTTCCTTCAGCAATACTAATGGATCAGTGAAAGACCGGTTATTCCATCTGCCCTATTGGGCCAGGTCATTTCGGGGCAAGTTCTTGCACTTGATCTGAAAAAGACGTATGAAAAAGGACAGTTTTGAAAACCCTTTGCAATTTGGATATATCGAGATTCTTGAGTTATCCTTGTACTTCTCCAATAACTAGGGTCCAATGCGTTCCGTATCATCAGGAACTCCCGCGATATTTATAATTCCATCCATGTCATCGATCGACGTGAATACAGAATTATCTTCTTCGCTGGCTTCGTTTTCTTCAAACTGTCATTCATCTTCCTCTTCCTCTTCTATTACCCCTTGCCACCCTTCGGTTTCCATTTCAATGAATTCATTTTACGTCTCTTGCACCCATGCCTCATCTTTCGTTACAACGACTTCTTTTTCTCCGTAAAATTCCCACATAGTGTAATCTCTAACAAAACCGTCTCTCACAATGTGTAACTTAACTTCCATCTTCTTGAGTAATCGCTTGTTCATACACTTAGAATAAGGACAATAGATTTCGTACTCTTTCGATAACCCAAGACGTGGGTAGGAAAAATCGGTGAAAAAATAAACACCGTTAAGGATAAAGTCATTGACTCTCGAGAGAGTATCGACGTGCATCCAACTCTTGTTGTGAAGGTATGGAAGTGCCATATTGGAACAGTTCGGACGAATCAAGGTTCCTATAGATAAGAGTCATGGAATTAAGATTTCTTGAAAAATACGTGATAGAAGGATAATAAGAAGCGTTGGTATTAGGTTTAATTGATGATTTGGTTAAGTTTAATTTCAATTGATGATTTAGCTATAAAGATTATCAGGGACCGAGAGCAAATGCTCATTGCTCGGGAGTTGGATTCTTCTTCCAAGAAAGATGATGATATTAACGGTTCTATATTGGATGTCAAGGGTAATGGATATCAGGAGTAAGATTTCTATCCCATTAAGAATGTATAGAGTATATACTCATTCACTTGTCTTTTCATCCATTTCGAGAAAATTTCGGCAGCACCTCCCCGCTATTCTCCGAGTACACTGTAATAGAAAAGATGATCAATTCAATACTGTCAAAAAACATTGAAACGAACATCTAATCTATCTTTGTACACGGAGAACCAACAGAAAGGTACCGACGAAATATCTCGAAAGACACAAGTGAATGCAGGTGTTTTCTTTATACATTCCTAAGCTGTCTACACTGGACAAATTTATCGGTTATCATACGATTGAATCTTCTCGTCACATAGACTGCACGATAGTTGTTAGAACCGAACGATACCGTCCGATATTTAACAACTTTCGTGTAGTTTTATGTCACGACGAATATCGAACGTATGTTAATCGATAGACGGGGACTAATGTGCGTTTTGATTTTCACATATGATTATCAATGAGAATATGAAAATTTCATATTATTATCGAGTATCATACACTTAGTTTAAGATTTAATTTAAATTAATTTTACGTTTACGTTTCAATTTCAAGGTTTTGAAGTTTTTAGTTTAGGGTAAAGTTTTTTAAAATTAAGGGTTTTCTTAATCAAGTTTTACGGTTGGGGTTGGGATAGAATTTGACAAAAGTTCAATGTAGAGGAGAAAGATGATGAATTAAAATTTGGACTTGTTTGATCTGTGAGATCATCATCATTATCACATACACATACACACATTTACTAAATTACTATAAAATACCTTAAATTTTTTCAGTAAACTACCTTTAGCTATTGTTGTTTTTCACTAAACTACCTTAAAGTTTTTCCTAAGCAACATATTTCTTCAATTTTACTAAATTACACTAAAATACCCTTAACTATTGTTGGGTTTTCACTAAACTGCCTTAAATTAACTAAATTACTAAAAATTCCATTAAAATACCCTTAACTATTGCTGTTTTTCACTAAACTACCTTAAAAATTTAACTAAACCATTCATCTTTTTAAATGAACTAAATTAATATAAATTTCACTACAATACCCTTAACTATTGTTGTTTTTTCACTAAAGTATCATTAAATTTTTTAATAAAAAACCCCATTTACTCAATTTTACTTATTTACACTAAAATACCCTTAACTATTGTTGCTTTTCCACTAAAATACTCTTAACTATTGTTGCTTTTCATCAAACCACATATAAAAATTCGCTAAATTACCCAAACCCTAACCCTAACACTTAACCCTATCCCTAACCCTAACCCTAACCCGACTCTAACCTCCAACCGAAACCCTAAACAACAACAACAACAACAACAGAAACAACAATAACAACATCAACAATAGCAATAGCAACAACATCAACAAATAATTTTTGGGATCGAGCAAAATAATTAAAACTAATCCAAAAAAATTAAAATATAACCGGTTTATACTTACCTCTTGACGACCGGCGGCGAGCAAACTTCGAGCGGCGGCGAGCTTCGACGAGCTCGATCGAGGGTTATAGCTTCGATCGCGGCTTAGGGCTTTGATTGACGGCGCCGGGCTCGACCATTGAGGAGAGACGACGAGGGCTTCGAAGGGGGACGACCACAGAGACGACAAGAGGCAGCGCCGGTGACGGAGGAGGCAGCGGCGACCGAGGCGACCGAGGAGGGATTTTGGCGCTCGGTGAAAATTTGGGTGGACAAAAGAAGAGGCTCGATGAAAATTTGGGGGAGTTTTGGGTTTTATCTCCAATGGGTTGTGGTGCCGCCATATTTTTTTATTCGTAATGGTCTTAATCGTTGCCAAATCTATGAAAACTGTTATCGTAAATTGGTAGCTGTTTGAACCGCGACCAATTTTCCATTACTGTTGGGCACATTTGTAATAGTGTGTATGGATTTGAAATGTGTTTCCATATAAACAATGAGCAACATAAGACTTACCAAGTATGTGTTTGGTTTTAATTAATTTCTTCTATAAATTCTAATGAATCTGCCCATGGCATGTTATGTCTCAAAACAAAACTGTTTTAATCATGCGTAAATGTTTTTCTTTCGATTGACACTTCACTCAACCTGGAAAACAAAATCTGAATTTAAACATGTGTAATTGACACATTGTTTTTTGAAAAGATATATTAAAAATTTGTCAAGAAGACCATTCATGGGGAGATTGTTTGTTTGCAAATCCTTCAATACAAAAAAGAAATTAAAGTTTTATCAGACAGCTAACCTCAAATTTTCAAATAATCTTTCACTCTAGCAAACTCTTGCAAGAATCCTAAAAAGCAGGGATAACTTCCTCTTTCCTCCTTCCAAATGTTGGGACCCTAACCAACGCATCTCTGTACCCCCCTCCCAAATTAGCCAACCTCCTCCAACCTCCCCCCAAAAGGAAAAAAATTAACCAATCTAGAGAGAATTTTTTTAAAAAAAATCAAAAGAAAAATTCAACCTCCCCAAATCCAATTTTTTTGCCAAAAATACCCAAAAACCCAAATCTTCATCAATGTCCTGGTTCATGCAACCCCAAGATAGATAGATAGAGAGAGAGGATCAGGAGGAAGAAGAAGAGATAGCCACCCTTCTCTCTTGGGTCTCCTCCACTTGCCCAAAAAAACAAATCCAAAATTTCCCAAAACCAAAACCAAAACCTAAAAACACCCAAATCTCCATCAATGAGGTAAGAAGAAGAAGAAGACGAAGAAATAGCCATTTATCCAATCACCCAAAAACCCAAATCTAAAACTCGACACAAAAACCCCAAAATTTTCCATCAATGTCCTAATGCTTATTGCACCCCCAAAAGAGAAGAAGAAGAAGAAGAAGAAGAAGAAGAAAAGGGGAAAGGAAAAAAAAAAGATTTACCCATTAGAGAATGTACAAGGACAACCAACGCCCCAAGGCCTGGGAGTCCACAGTTAGAAAAACCCAGCAGAATCAGCAGCTGGGTCGCCGCCGAGGCTTGATCTTTCAATCCATGTCCATTGCCCCCTCCTCTGACGAATCCCCAAGCTCCTCACCCTCTGCAAACTCAACCACCACAACAGCAACAAGCGACCAGGACCCCGATCCCAACGATCTCGACCTCTCCCATTCCGAAAAGCTCCTCCCTAACGGCGATTACTACACCGGGCAATGGCACAACAACCTCCCTCATGGCAAGGGCAAATACCTGTGGATTGATGGATGCATGTATGAAGGGGAGTGGCGAAACGGTAAGACGATGGGCAAAGGGAAGTTCTCTTGGCCCTCGGGCGCGACGTATGAGGGTGATTTCAAATCCGGGTTCATGGATGGATATGGCACTTACATTGGCTCCAATGGCGATACTTACAAAGGCAATTGGGCTATGAACTTGAAGCATGGCAATGGGAAGAAGATGTATGCTAATGGCGATTGCTACGATGGTGATTGGGGCACAGGGATGCAGACTGGCCACGGGAGGTAATGTCAAGAACCACTCTGCCCAAGAGCTTAAGTTTAATTATTATTAGCTTTGTGTGATAACAAAGTATATCAAGCCGACATTATCTTAACGCTCCCCACCATGTGAGCCTTTTGGCCATGTGGAGAGGCCTCCAGCGGAAATAGAGGTATGTTTAAAATGAACAATGACGAGGTTTCAACCTAGGACCTCCAGAAAACTTGGTGTTCTAATACCTTGGTGTTCTAATACCATGTCAAGAACCACTTCACCCACAAACTTAAGTCCGTAGGTTTGTGGGATAATAATGAATGCCAAGCTGACATAATCTTAACAGGTATTTATGGAAGAATGGGAACGAGTATGTTGGGCAATGGAGGAATGGGATTATACACGGGCGAGGGTCTTTGATTTGGGCTAATGGGAACCGATATGATGGGGGTTGGGACAATGGTGTGCCAATGGGAGATGGGAGTTTTCGGTGGGCCGATGGCAGTTTGTACATTGGGATTTGGAGTGATAATCCTAACGGGGACGAGCAAAAGGGGATTTATTATCCATCTCCCGCAGCAAATTCTCCAACTGCCAGAGACCCGCAGGTGATCTTCGATAGGGAGTTGCCCGGGTGCAAGATTTCCCAGAGTGAGAATGTTTCTATATTGCCTTCGCAAAAGAGATTGAATTGTGCGGGCCCCGATGCTCCAAGGCCGAGGAGGAGGGGGTCGGTTGACACAGGTGGTGCACAAGTGAGGAAGCATAATGGGAGAACACATACGGTGATTGGGATTAATAATGGGAGTAATGGAGGTGAGAAGGGGTTTGATAAGATTTGTGTTTGGGAGAGTGATGGGGATATTACTTGTGATTTTGTTGATGGGAGGAATTCGGTTGATTCCGCTAGTAGTTCGCCCATGATGAGGGTATCGAGGAGTAGTTCACTGATGATGAAGGTGCCCAGGGCAATGAAGAAGCAAGGGGAAAATATTTCTAAAGGGCATAAGAATTATGAGCTTATGCTCAATCTTCAGCTCGGAATCAGGTATTCTCTTGTTTTGTGTGTTATGGTTATGTTTCATCTTCAACAACTAAAATTGGATATTAGAAGCTTTCATCTTAAGTTTAGGCTTGTGATTTTTTTCATATTTATCATGGTATCGGATTGCAGGGTTTATTTTCTCACCGTCATCCTGCCTCCTTTGATGAATCCTTAATCTTATCCGTGGCTAACTCAAACCGAACGTGCAACGCAGGGCTTATCAAGTCTTGCCATCTTAAGTCCATACCTGTATATAAATTTGGGTGATCGCCCTCATAGTCAACAAACATGATTTCTTATTCATCACTGTGATTGTAGCTTTTATTTGTAACCTTTTGTATGTTTGTAAATTAACTGCATATTCACATTGGAGGAAGAAGAATTGTTGAAGGCATTAGCAATGGTGCAAAATGGAAGGGGAAAAAAAGCATGATAGATCACCATCTTGTCTCTGATTATCTGATTTCTCATTGATATCTTTAGCGATCTTCAAATTCTCGCAATCCTTCTTCATATCATTTCCTCCTCTTTCTTTCAGATTGTTGTTACAATTGAGAAGTAATTTGTTTAACTTAGCTTGCTCCTGCTTTCTAAGAGGGTGGGCATCATATATTTCTAGCAATATCACGGTTGAATTATATACAATATTGGAATATATGATTTTTCATTATAAAGTATGGATTATCCAAGTTTTGGTTTACTGTCGGCCTTAAGAAGGTATAAGACATGAAACAAGAAGAAAAGGTTGCTTTGTGCTTTGGGCTCTGTGGAACTATAACTGTTCTTTTGCTTTTCTTTCTTTTCCCCCTCTTTTTCCGATAATGGCTCGGTCAATAGTAACAACAAAATCTTTAACCCAAACTCTTGGAGTCGTCGGTAGTCTGTTTATGGTCAACAGTGATATATAATATTGGATAAATTAATACAATGACCTTTTCAGTTTCTTGCGATAACCTTTAATATGGGAAAAACTACCACGACCAAGTATTATTGCATCTACGACATCAACAATTGTTAAAATATACCGTAAAATTAGAGTTTCTGGTACTCTGTGTTGGTGGAATAGATTAGCCTCTAGGCTTTTGCTCTATTTTTTTTAGCTCCCTTATAGTTTTCCCATATAACATTATCTTCATAAATGAACACATGATCTTAAAAAATTGTAATTGATACAACTAGACTACAACTTATTAAATCTTATAAATTTCTGACTACAGGCATGCTGTAGGAAGACAAGCTGCCCAAGCTGCAACACTCGATCTAAAATCATCGGCCTTTGACCCTAAAGAAAAAATTTGGACTAGATTTCCTCCCGAAGGATCAAAATACACACCTCCACACCAATCATGTGATTTCAGATGGAAGGATTATTGTCCTGTCGTGTTCAGGTATAAGTCCAAACGAGATATTTTAAGTTCACCAGTATTTTATCAATTTGTTTTCATATTTTTCAAATAATATCATGAATTGGATGTTCAGGACACTCCGTAGATTGTTCAAGGTTGATGCGGGCGATTACATGCTCTCCCTATGTGGAAATGATGCACTACGAGAGCTCTCGTCTCCTGGAAAAAGTGGAAGCTTTTTTTACTTGACCAATGATGATAAATACATGATAAAAACAATGAAGAAATCGGAAGTAAAAGTGAGTCCTGTTTCTTTTCTCTTCTCTTCTTTTATTTGTGTAATTTCTTTGTATAGTTTGTTGAACCCCTTTTCATTGTATAGGTGCTTCTGCGGATGCTCCCAGCTTACTATAACCATGTACGGTCTTTTGAAAATACTCTGGTGACGAAGTTTTTCGGTCTTCATTGTGTCAAATTAACAGGGACATCTCAGAAAAAGGTTAGAACAAAGTCTGACACTATGGTTTCTAATTGAATAAAGGTTAAATTACATTAAAATACCCTTAACAACCATTTTTCATTAAACAACCTTAAGGATTTTTATTACAGTAAACTCTCTTAAACTTTGGTTTTAATGGATTTTTTTTGTTTTTTGCACTAAAATATCCTTACATGTAGCACTTCAATGGAGTTTATGGTACGTAAAAAACTCTAAGTAGTTTAGTGAAACAGAGTGATAGTTCATGGTAGTTTAGTGTGGTTTAGCCAATAAGAAAATGATTTGCCTTGTAGTCTGAAAAGTATATGATCTGATCAACAATATTACAAATTTTTCAGGTTCGATTTGTTATCATGGGAAATCTTTTCTGCTCAGAATACACCATTCACAGGCGTTTTGACCTGAAAGGGTCCTCTCACGGCCGCACAATCGATAAGCCTGAATCAGAAATCGATGAGAATACAACTCTAAAAGACCTTGATCTTAGTTATATATTCCGATTGCAGAAGTCCTGGTTCCATGAATTCCGTAGGTAATAAAAAAAGTTATATTCTTCCCCCCTCTGTTAATCATAGACCGTTATCTTCTTAAAATTGTTTGCATGTTATGCAGGCAAGTCGAAAGGGACTGTGAGTTACTCGAGCAAGAGAGGATCATGGATTACAGTCTTTTGGTGGGATTACATTTTAGAGAGAGTAGAAATACAGCTTCAACTGAAGGTTTGATTATTTTGAATCTCAACAAGTTAGTTGTTACAGTTCTGAAGCTGTGTGTAGCTGATATGCTCTATTATTTTGGTTGAAGGCAATAATGATGTTGAAAATTCTAAGGAAGCAGCTCCTCGTCTTTCAGCGGCAGACAAGGATCAGTTGGTTTCAGACACAGCCAGGTAAAACTCAACAGCTTATCGAAAGATATAATCTCTACTCTAATAATGATGGTGGAAATCGCTTTTCTTCATCCAACTTTAAAAGAACGATCAATTATTCGCAAATATTTATGTGAAAATTGATTATTTTGTTACATCACGATTCGTTACTCTATTCGATTCTCCTTGTTATGGTGCATTCTATGCAAAACTGCCTAAATTTTTAAACCAAATTGACAAAATTTTGTTGTTGGTACTGCGCATGAACGCTTCAGGTGGCCCGCACCTAGATTAGGCATTAATATGCCAGTGAGAATCGAGAAAACAGTTAGAAGAAACGAGAACGAACTCATCGGCGAACCCACAGGAGAGCTCTATGATGTAATTTTGTTTTTCGGTATCATTGACATTCTTCAAGACTATGATATCAGTAAGAAGCTTGAGCATGCATACAAATCAATGCAATACGATGCAACATTAATATCAGCTGTTGATCCGAGGCAATACTCGAAACGCTTCAAGGATTTCGTATACAAAGCTTTTGCAGAAGATACATGAAGAATTTAACCCATCGGACTAAAAAAGTTGGCAAGTTCGTTCTTTCCCGGGTTTATGTCAGAACTCGGAGAAAACCTTGAAAGAGGAGCTGGTCGGTCCTCGAAAAGCTTCAAGTGTTGCTTCTCTTGATGTGAATTTTCATCGGTTGCCTCAACAGAAAGGGAGCTCATATGTCCCAAAAATATTTCGCCGTAGATTCAACACGGAGTAAATATGAAAGAGTATATTACACATCTTCATACATTATTGTTAGTATAGATAATGGTAGATATGTATTTCTTTGGGGATATACTTGAAAGTTGTAAGGCGAAAGCGAGGGGGTCGTAAATTGTTTTACCTGAGGCTAACATATGTTTAACATACCATTCTTTTTATAATCAGTTTTGCTTTTGCCCCAAGAAACTCAAGGAGATTTCGGTGGCATTACAATGAGATTTCTTTTTGTAAAGAAGACTGATTAATTCCCCCTTTTTTTTATTGTCCTTTTAATTGTAAAGAGAGAGCGAAATTATTTAATTTATTACCCAACACTTGGTCAGCAGTGATCAGTATACATATATCAGAAATATCTTTGTGGTTGAGTTTATAGAGGATTTTTAAGTGGATGTTTACAATGTTTGGTTTAGTACAAAAAATCCAAGCATTTGCTCCATAAAATATTTGTTTTTTTTTTCTTTTTAAAGAAAAACAGGGCAAAATTTGCCCATTTCACATAAATAAACACTCCAGAAAATATTCGTTAAAAGCATTATTGTAATGATCAAAATAAAAGATGTAAAAATCTCTTGTTTGACATTTCAAATGTTACTTTTGTAGCGAAGAACCAGTCTATCTATGTAATATCTCTATTATTATAACTACAAAACTTGAGGGTATTCAAATTGATTTCAATTTGAAGGTCAAACGTAGCCTCAAATAGCATCATATTGTAAAAAAAATAAATGAAGAATTTTCTTTAACAAAAGTTTAATAAATACAATCATCAACCAAATCAGTTATAACCATACAATCATCTTTACTTCACTGATCTTAAATAACTACTAAAATCATTATGAATCATATTGAAAACAAATTAACCATCCACATCTAAGTTTTAACCCTCTCTATATTTTTTTGAATTCATATTAAAAAAATTAAACATAATTTTTATTTGAATAGGTGCATCGCATATGCAATATACTAGTATATAAAACTATATGAGAGAATATTTCTTTAAATATTCACTTGTTTAGCTTGGACTTTAGTGGAAAAATTGTTATCTAGCGCCTATTTAATTCTTTTGCTATATTTGGTCATAGAATTTTTTTTATTTGCTCCGTGTTCAATATTGATCATTTTTTTCTATCATGCAACTAGGTTTATATGGGGGGAAATTCTGATCGGCCCTTTTATTGAAATCTCTTTTGATTTTCTCTCACTACTTAGATTTTACTGGAAAAATATTGAAAAATTTAATGATTTTTGTGTGCTGCAAAATATTGAAAACCGGAAAAAAAAATTCATAGATTTTCGTTTGGTATTATAAAATAAATATAGAAAACCCAAAGCAAACATAAAATCTTGAGAATTTTTTTTAAAATTCGTTGTTTTCATGAGCCATAGCATGCATAATATTGAAAAAAATAGAAAAGATTTTGAAAATTTTGAAAATTTTACGATTTTCTTGAAAAATAAGCGATTGTTCAAACAAAAAAACAAGAAAATGTCAAGACTCGAAAATTTCATAAATTTCGTCAACTGTAACAAACAAAAAATATTGAAAAACGAAGAAAGCAACAAATTCTACAGATTTTCAAAGAATATGCGATTTTCATATGCTATAACAAGCTAAATATTGAAAATCCTAAAAAAATTATGAAATATTTGAAAATTTCACGATTTTTGGCGTATGCTACAGTGTGCAAAATATTGGGAATTTGAAGAAAAAAAAATAGGGATTTTAAAATTTCATGATTTTTTGTGTGTTGCCGAGAATTCCCTATCACCTGGAGTCTAAATCATTCGAACTACATTTCTTTATTCTTTCAGGTTCTTTATTTTTTAAGGAAAAAGCAGGGAAAGACGCCCTACTCAAATTTTCTTTTAGGTTCTTAATACCAACCGATGATCTTTTTACTAAAAAGCCATTTCATACTTCACTAATTACTAAAATGCCTCCTCCTATTTCATATTTATTTTAAAAAAAACCTCATACATTTAAATTGCATTAAAAAACCTTAAAACGCCAAAAAAGAAAATCATTTTAGCATCTACCATTACTCTGTTAAAGGTTTAACGATGAATATCAGGCTAGGGTCTTAAAACACCCCACCTCTTCTTCTTCTTTTAAAATTTCTAACTTTTTCTCCAAATTGGCTTTAAGGTTATGTTTCGATTAAAGATCTCTCAAAATTATAATGAAAACTGGTTTGTCTTTCTTAATCTTCTCCAGCAATGAGCTTGTCGAATACCGTTGATCAATTGCAAATTTCTAGTTAGTGGATAAGCTCATTCGAAAGAAAAGCGAAATTTTAGTTGCTCTGAATCCCAATTTTCAATCAAGCTAGGATTTGGGTTCTTTTGAACAACTGTAACTACTACAAATTCCATATATCCCTTTTCTTTAATAAAAATCCCTTTTCCATCCATATGTATATTTTATTTTCTGAATCTATACTAGTCAATTTTTGTATCTATTGATCATCACACTTTATTGCTATTCCACAAATCACAGGATCAAACTCTTGATGCTGCATTTATTTTTATTAAAATTCTTTCTTTTTGCAAAAAAAAATCCCAAATTCCTCTCAAATCAAAGAGAATCTCTAAAGTTCGGATTTCATGCGATTGCAACCATGCACAATCTTTTTGAAATTCAAAATTCAAAAAGGCTGCACGGTTTTATAAATACCATTAAATTGTTTCGATTCAGTTTATATATTCTTATTAGCTACGAATTTTTTTATTTTTATTTTTTTGATGTGTTGTATAACATATTGTCATTAAATTATATATTACAGATTATATTTATATTAAATCATAATAAGTAATATGTTTAGTACATTAATTTTATGGAGTTATCTACCTGGGATTATAATACATATTAGTTATTACAAATTTTTTCTAAAATCGTACCTATTGTTATTATAAAAGAATTATTGAAATTATGTTGGATGTAAGTTGTTTATTCTTAAATATTGTTTACATGTCTATAACATTAAATATTTAATTTTGTGTATGTTATTTAGCTTTTAGTATTACAGTATTTATGAATATGTATAAATATTATTTTAATTAATATTATTTTTATATTATATTTATGATACACATGTATAGTTAGATGATTAGATCTTATCTCTCCGTTATTATTCAAAATCCAATTTTGTCCTTTATATCCCAAATCAAATCCCCCATCTTTCTAACTTGAATACGGCGATCTGTTCTTTTTTAAAAGAGCAGAAAACCCTATTTCTTTTTATTCTGTCCTAACCTAAAACGCTACAACTTCGAGAAGAACCAACCCTCTCCGTCTCTTCCTCATCATCAACCTCTCTTTCCTCAAAAATTAAAGAGACCACTGCATGGGGAGAAGGAAGGGCCGCCGGTCTCGAAATCGAATTTCGAGGCTAACTCAACCACGCTACGACTTGATATAAGAGATCAAGCTCGTATTATTGTAAGTCTTCCATCCTTTCTTCTCGACTTGATATAAGAGATCAAGCTCGTATTATTGTAAGTCTTCCATCCTTTCTTCTCTCCCCATCGAGTTCTTCACTTACTAGGATCCTTTTAAGTTTCGATTTTGTGTTTTCTTTTTAACAATTTCTTAATAGTTTCTTTCCAGGCTCAACATGAAAATTAATATTAAAGGTACAAATAAATAATTGAATAAATAAAGTCTTCTAATATTGGTTGATGTTAAATTTTGTATCTTTTTGGTTATATGTTGTAAAATTCTATCATGTTGCTCTCGTCACTAAATTCTCATGCTTTACTCGACATCTTGCAATGAACTGCATGTTTCTTTAATTTTCCTCGGATGCTCGTTTGTCTAGGGTAGAATGATACAACCTTTTTGACATCCTCACTTGATTTATAAAACCCTCATTATGTGCGATTTTCTCTTACAAAATCTATCTTACCTTTGATCACATTCGTCTATTGATCAAGTTACCTTCTGTTATTCTAAAAATATTCGGGCGACTAAATGCGACTTGTTTGTTAAGAGGAAGTTGTTGCTTTATAAATATTATCAAATCTATTCTTTTCTCACCCTTGTCATCATCGCTACACATCCATTACTTATTTACCTGGCATATTTCTTCCCTCATCTTACACTATAAGTTTAGAAAAAAGAGTATTTTGATCTACCTTATAACCAATAAAATTCATATGTTTGGTTAGATACTAGAATGTTAAACTTACTATGAAAATATTGCATGGCTGTGTTGCTTCTATCATATTTGTTATAAATTCATAATTATTAATTTTGGATTTCAATTTTTTCGACACACAAGTGCTAATGATATTGTTTAGTTATTTTCATTTCTTGCATATTCACACCCCATGTCACGGATGTTGATGCTATGATCTTGTTTTATTATGAATATTTTTGTTTATACCATATATCACGAGTATCCCTTATATTTACGTATAGGGAAAAACTTAGCTGTAATTGTGTTTTTGTAATGATCCAGCGATCGTTTTGTTGTAGTCATTTAACCTACGAGCGATGATTGAAAGTATTCCTAGAGAGGGTTAATATGAATAGCTAACCGGTATGCCCAAATTAAAAATTCTAAACTATCAACACTTGCTAAACAAACCACAATTGCAAACTTAGCCAAAAGATAAGCAAATAAAGTTACGAGCTAAGCACAAGTAGCAATTGCGAAACTATAGCATATAACAAGCAAGTGATAAATTGTAATCAAGTAAGAGTAATGAGCATATAGAGATAACATGCAATTTCTAAGTTAACGAGTAAATGAGAGATAAGAAATTGCAAACGTAAACACGAGTCGATTTTAGAGTGGTTCGGGAGATTCCCTAGTCCACTTTCTTTAGGCGTACAAGCCCGTTCCACTAAAACACGTCTTTCTCGGAGATAAACACGTTGCCCGCAAGCATCCTACAATCCTGCTTCCGATGGAGGCTTAACCAACATGTCTCCTCAAAAGACTATACATTGTTCGCCACTACAAACAACACTTCTCGCAAACTCTTCCCGTCTCTCTCTCAATATAACCACACGTGCTCACACATGAGCACTTCTTCTCTCAAGAAGCTCTTCTCTCTTACAAGGCACTTTTGCACTCAACAATTCTCTCAAAGAAGAAAGAAGGCAAAATACAAGCCCAAGATCACTCTCAAAGGAGTTTTACAATTGAAGCACTAATACCGAAGAAGAATAGAATATCAAACTAGAAGCTCTTGAGTGATTTTGTGTGTGAGAGTGATTTTAGATAAGCAAATGAATATTTAATCAAACTCACACAAGAGATAAGATATTTCTTTTGAAGATCACTTTATAATATTGGCAGCTGAAATCTCTAACTGACCGAGGCTCAAAATATCAATACAAAACCTTTTATAGCCCCCAAAGAAAACTAACCGTTATGGGGTCAAAGTCAGCAGAAAACGCACAAAGCAGACGTCTGAAGAACATCGTGTTAGTGTATATGCCCTAGGGGCCATTATTGTATCATACTAGTTTGTATATTACTTAATGGAAGCTTGAGATATTCACATGTATATAACAGTCTTGCTAAACATGGTAGTATGCTACTTGGTTTTTCTATCTTAATATGTGAGTATACGTATTGATAGAGCTCTTAGGATCTTGCTTGACTACCAGCGTTGTGATGGCAGTCACACTAGTGGGGGCTGGGTAGTCTACAAGCACATCCTTATTCAGGTCCCTAGTCGTTGGATTATCGAGACAGGGCATCGATACTCCGGAGTAGACTAGTGTGTATGCTTCTCATCCCAGTTGGGGAGATGGTCTGTCCCACAGCCGTCAGTACGTCGTACTGGAGATAGTATGCAGGTGCTCGTTAGGTTACGGGTACACTGGACAGGACTCACAGGGAACTGTTGGTTGGTTTTATACCAGTCGTCAGTGAACAGTTCCCAGGTGACATGAGTACAGCATAGTCCGCAGACTTGACACTGCTACTTCGCCTCGAGTGTGTACCACTGTTCTTAGATTGCTACCCTACCACGGCTCAAAGGAGTCGTGCAAACAGGTAGCAGTTGGGTGCAGTCCCGTGCACTTGGAGGCAGTGGCGGTTAGACAGGATTCGTCTCTCCCGGTATTGGGGGTAGATATCGCGCTGTGTCAGAGAGCCATTACGCAAAGTCCCTGGCCAGGGCAAGCGAGATTTGCTGGTAGGTTCCAGTAGTTTCTCAGGGTGTATGGGCTTCGCTCCGACACGACTTATACCGCTATTAGGGGACTGACGCTTGCCGCCCCCTAGGCCCGATATGCGATAGTCTTAGACGAACAGACCGGACTGTACGGAGATTGTCACATCAGACTCAGTAGGAGTTCGGATGGGTTTCCTCATCGGCCTTCTTATCGACATCTACCTGGGGACCGTTACGTACAGCTAGTGCCGCTTGCGGTCTGTGGTTAAACCCACTGCCAGCGTAGTAGTCGAATCTCTAGAGTCCCACGCAGAGAGTTTCCCTACTCCAGGCGAAACGATATAGAGGTCGTATGGTTTTACGACAAGGGTTCGGACGCATA
Organism: Agapanthus africanus; assembly: GCA_030015575.1. NCBI lineage: Eukaryota > Viridiplantae > Streptophyta > Magnoliopsida > Asparagales > Amaryllidaceae > Agapanthus > Agapanthus africanus. The sequence goes on along the minus strand of CM057339.1, from coordinate 191,727,514 downwards.
CGTGTGTTTACACACGTACGACTTTCGGACAGTTTTTACTAGTCGGCTTTGGTTTAAGCCAGTTACTAGTATCCGGTTATTGGATTTATACAGTCTAAAGTTTTTCCGTGTTTTCACGGATAGGAGGGGCGTTCTCGTAATTGCGCGAGAAGCTTCTGGAAGATGGTAACTAAGGAGGTTTAGGTGGCATATACATTAAATGAGATTAGTGAGTCATATGGATGATTCATCCATGTCATTAATGCTTCATAATTGCTTAATGACTCATGGAGATGAATCACCATAAGATATTTATCAAGCATGGTTGTAAATGATTTTCTTTTCTTTTCTTGAAAAACAATAATGCTTGATATATATTATGATAACTCATTTTTCTCATTTCATAATTTCTTCTCACCTTCTCTCTCCTCAAGCTCTCTCTCTTCAAACCCTAATCCTCCCCTCTCATGTGTTGAGTACAAGGATTAGTTAGACTACTTAATCCATAACCATACTCTATTTCATCTAGGTACTTTGATTAGCACTTAAAGATACCTAGTTGCCTCAAGTTTAGAGGCAAAGCTTGGAGTTTAGCTCTCGTGGTGGATCGTCTACTACTTGGAGAAGGCCGAGGAGGAGGTGGAGTTCGTAAAGACGAAGGACACGGTTCTTTAGGTATAATCCCTTCACATAGTAGTTTAGAACTTCTATGTTTGATGTTAGTTATCGTTTAGCTTCGATTCATGCGGTTAGTCGATGTTTAAGCAAAGAACAAGATCGTTTTTCATATTTCCGCCTCCCCGCAAGTCGTGGGGTGTTGTACATCGACTTACAGTGGTATCAGAGCCTCGCTAAACAATAAATAACTCACTTGTAAAATTGTATGCATTTCGAACGGAAAAAACAAAACCGGAAAACCCCGATATCATGGTATTCTGTCGATTTTTAAATGTGATCCAAAAATTTTTCAGGGACCTTCAGAAAGCTCAAAATGATAGTATTAGAACACCCAAGAAAACTGGGCTCATGAATCAACTAAAGCGCCGCGGAACCGCGACGGATCCCACCGATCCGTCGCGATTCCGCCGCCGAGTTGCCGATTCATCAGCCCAATTTTCCTGTGTTGGTTTTCTGTGATATTTGGTATTTTCTGGAATTTTTTAATTTTTGCTCAGGTTTCAGATCTACACAAAAGTATTGGAGCAAAATTAAATGTGTTTAATCGATCGAAATTATACGGTATTTTCTTATTGGATTATATCTGTGTTTGTTTAATGTGTTCGTAAACCTCCCCTAACTGCTAGTATGTCGGTTGGCAGGGGGTTGCACATTTCTGTAATGGTTTTTACTGTTTGTGGATATGAACTGTATTGGACTATTGTGATATTTAGCCGGGGTTATGTGATGGGTTATTATTTGATTCATTTGATGTAAATGTAATTTGTTGTAATATTATTTTTGCGGGGCACATCCAGGTTGCGGTTGTAGCCATCGCTGTATTATTTCATTTTACTGTTTTTGCTCCTAAGACAGACCCAAGGTGGGGTGCACAAACTGCCGGGCGGGTAGTTTGCCGTACCCGTAGGGGTCTTGGGTGGGGTAATGGCTATTCATCACAATTGTGTAATCCGTCTTTTGTTGCAGGCTCTAAACAAACGCGGATTGCTTGCAAATCCAATAAAGTTCATATGAGATCTGGAATGCCTATTATTGTATCTGACGAATGTACAATATCTATATATGATAGCTATTTAGACGTCACTTATGTTTTACACCCGCGCTAGCCCAGCCCCCGCTCTGCCGTTAGTTAAGTAACCTAACGGGTGATGACGGGACCCCGTGGCGAATGCGGATGGCATAAGAGGAGACGTTGTATTTTCGTTGTTTTCTGCAATGATAGGTTAATGATGGGACGCATTATTTATAATGCAAAGAAAATAAACCAAAAGTTTAATCGTTGGAACAATTTAAAAGAAACCACTCGGTTAATTTTAAAAAAAACAGATATTTTTAAATGCGGAGCTTTAACCACTCCTTTTAAAAGCTACTAGGTTCCTTCGGTTATATCAAGTTCACTACGTTCATGGTTTTGCCAAAATCATTCGTAGCCCTCCGTCATTTCATCTGGGTATTCAGTAGTAGTCAAGCTATGTATTTTGACCTAACGCCAAGGCATAGTGTTTGGTAGCTACCGGATATTCATTTGTGCATAGATAGATGAGTTAGTTTGGGACAGTCGTATTATCATTTTGGCCGAACGTCAAGGATATATACGGATGGGTTCAAATTGACAAGATAATGATGGGTAGAACTTGACATGTGACTTATGACATTTTGACCTAACGCCAAGGTCATAAGAGCATGGGGCAAAAATATATATCGGGGATTTCTAAAGAAACTGAAATTTGCAAAGAGTTGCATACCATTTGGAGTTTGATGAATGCTGGTAGGATTCCTTCAACATTATCATACATATTTGGATCCCTATCCTACTGTGAGTATATGCTACTTATCAGGATATTCGTCACTTAACGATCAATGCTATAAACCAAGTAGGTGTCTAGAAAGGTGTCAGCGGGGTTACGCCCCCAGAGAAAAGAGGTTCTTTAATTAAGGAACTTCGCGAAAGCGTTGGAAAACCTCCCTCGAAGTATCGACACTAGCCTGGCTGAACGGTTAAGAAAGAATTGTACAGTGAGAATAGTCCTGGCTAATTCTTCTTTTATGGTTTGAGAAAGGATTCGAGAAACAGTGGGAGCCATCCAGTTTAGATAAAACTAAAAACCACTCTAAACTTGCAAGAGCATCATGCTAAAGAGTTTTCTTCTCTCTCTCCTAATTGCAGCGACCCTGAAAATGACAGGACTTAAGTTACTTTTAGAGAAAAATATACTGACAGGGCCAAACTATAAAGATTGGCTGCGGAATGTCAAAATGGTTTTGACCTATGACAAATTGGGGTACGTCCTCACCGCTACGGCACCTGCTGTCCCTGGTCCCAAATCCAGTAATGCGGATAAGGAAATCCGCAAAACCTGGGATTTCGATTGCGCGAAAGCCAAGTGCATCGTGCTTTCCTCGATGAACAATGAACATCAGAGGAGGCACGAGGATATGGAACTAGATACCATATTTCTCCATACAAAGGAACTTTATGGAGAGCAATCTCGTATAGCAAGATACGAGACCTCTAAGAACTTGTTTCGAGCGAGGTTGGCTGTCGGGTCATCGGTAGGAGAACATATCCTAAAGATGATCGGCTATATAGAAGAGCTCGCAGACCTTGGGACGACTTTGGATAATGAGCTCTATACAGACCTTATTCTCCAGTCCCTTCCTTCCACCTACGCCCAGTTTATCCTGAACTTCAACATTCAAGGAAAAGAAGTTGAACTTCTGGAACTCCTGAACATGTTAAGGAGTGCAGAGGGCACCTTGCAGAAAGCAAGGGAAACACCCGCTATATTTGTTAGCGGCGCATCTTCTTCCGGGTCCAAGGCTAGGGCCAAAGGAAGGAAGAAGAAGGCCGCCACAAAACCTAGAGGAGGTGTTAGTAAGGTGGGAGGGAAGGGAAAGAAAAAGTTTGCGGTACCGGTAGTGGGCCAGGATGAGTGCTTCCATTGTCACAGGAAAAGGGCACTGGAAGAAAGATTGCAAGGCGTGGAACGCCAAAAACCAGGAACCGAAGCAAGCCGTGGCTTCGACTTCAGGTGTGTTTGTAATTGAGAATTGTCTGTCAATTAACTCTACTGTCTGGGTATTGGATACCGGATCAGGATCTCATATTTGCAATTCATTGCAGGCACTGAGAAACCGTAGAGTGCTGAAGGAAGGTGATATGACCCTAAAGGTTGCTAACGGAGCTAGCGTGGGAGCTGCGTCCGTCGGGGATTATCACCTGGGATTGACGAGTGGACACATTTTGGTTTTACATAACTATTTTTTTGTACCAAGCTTAACGTGTAATATCATATCAGTTTCCTTGTTATCAAATAAAGGTTATGATTTCACGTTTGTAAGAGATGCTGTTAACATCCACCTTAATCATGGTTTGATTGGGTCCGGTACACTAAATAACGGTATATATGTTTTAAACCAACTCCAAATTTTCAATGTCCAGAACACACTAAAAAGAAAGTCTCCAGATTTAAATAAAGCTTTCTTATGGCATTGTAGACTGGGTCACATCAATGAGAGAAGGTTGACTAAGTTGCATAAAGAAGGATATTTGGACTCGTTCGAATATCAAACTTATGACACTTGTCAATCTTGTCTCAAAGGAAAGATGACAAAGACTCCATTTACTGGACATGGAGTAAGAGCGAGCGAGCTCTTAGGACTCATACACAGCGATGTATGTGGTCCAACGTCTACGTATGCAAGAGGTGGTTTTTCCTATTTCATTACTTTCACGGATGATTACTCAAGGCACGGATTCATTTATCTGATGAAACATAAATCCGAGGCTTTTGAGAAATTCCAAGAGTATAAGAATGAAGTAGAAAACAAAACCGGCAAAAGTATCAAGACACTAAGATCTGATCGAGGTGGTGAATACTTGAGTGACGAGTTCCTAGGTTACCTAAAAGAGAAAGGAATTCTCTCTCTGCTTACTCCTCCATACACTCCACAGCATAACGGTGTATCGGAGAGACGGAATCGAACCCTATTGGATATGGTATGATCCATGATGAGTAATGCTGAGTTACCGCGATCTTTTTGGGGTTATGCGCTAGAATCAGCGGCATATCTTTTGAACATGGTACCTACCAAGACTGTGCCTACCACTCCATATCAGATGTGGAGTGGGAAGAAACCCCATCTAAAGTAAATAAAGATTTGGGGATGTCCAGCTTTTGTTAAAAAGCAGCATGTGGACAAGCTCGAGGCACGATCAGTAAAGTGTAAGTTTGTGGGATATCCAAAGAACTCCAGGGGATATCTATTATATTACGCAGAGGAACAAAAGGTATTTGTTTATCATAATGCCCATTTTCTAGAACATCAGTTTTTAGAAAAGGAATCAAGTGGGAGCGAAATAGAACTGGAAGAAATTCCAGAACCACAAACTGCTACTGAAAGTTTGGTAGAACCGGTAGTTCAAGAAGAACAGGACATTCCCGCACCCCTCCGCAGGAGTAGTAGGCCGTCTCATCTGCCTGAGAGAGACTACGGTTTTCTCATAGATGGGGATAGAGAGGATTGCATCATAGATGATGATGAACCTACTGACTTCCAGCAGGCAATCCAGAGCGGCGACTCGGTACGATGGCTAGATGCAATGCGGACCGAAATGGAGTCTATGTACACCAACAAAGTATGGACTTTGGACTTTGCTCCAGATGGGGTAAAACCCATAGGATGCAAATGGATCTTCAAGAAAAAGATTGGTGTAGATGGATAGGTGGAAACCTATAAGGCTAGACTTGTTGCAAAGGGTTTTCGTCAAAGACCTGGTTTGGACTATGACGAAACTTTTTCTCCAGTGGCTATGCTCAAATCCATTCGGGTCTTCTTGCTATTGTTGCCTTCCATGATTATGAAATCTGGCAGATGGACGTAAAGACGGCTTTTCTGAATGGTTGGATCAGCCAGAGGGTTTCAATCAGAGTGGGAGCAGCGGGAAAGTATGCAAGCTGCTTAAGTCCATTTATGGACTAAAGCAGGCATCGCGGAGTTGGAACATCTGTTTTGATGAGACAGTCAAAGAATACGACTTTATCAAAAATCCAGATGAACCGTGTATATGTAGTAAAGTTGTAGCCAGAAGTGTCGTATTCCCCGTCTTGTATGTGGATGCCATTCTATTGATAGGAAATGACATTCCTATGCTACAATCTGTCAAAGGATTCTTGTCACACAGGTTCTCCATGAAAGACCTGGGTGATGCCTCTTACATTCTGGGGATCCGGATCTATCGTGATAGATCCAAGAGGATGTTGGGACTTTCGCAGTCCAGGTATATCGACACTGTACTGAAAAGATTCAGTATGGAAGATTCTAAGCGCGGTAATCTACCGGCTTGTCACGGAATCACCCTCTCCAAAGAGATGTCTCCCAAGGCTGATTTGGAAAGGGAACGCATGTCAATTATACCCTACGCTTCTGCGGTAGGCTCTATAATGTATGCGATGTTGTGCACCAGACCAGATGTAGCTTATGCACTGAGCGTGGTAAGCCGGTATCAGTCAGACCCAGGGGAGAAGTACTGGATAGCAGTAAAGAACATTCTCAAGTACCTGAGAAGACTAAGGAGATGTTCTTGGTTTACGGCGGAAAAGACCTCAGGTTGGAGGCCTTTGCTGATTCCAGCTTCTAGAGTGATAAGGACGATTCCAAGTCCATGTCGGGTTATGTCTTTACCCTCAATAGAGGGGCGGTGTGCTTCCAAGCAGGACACTGTTGCTGACTCGACGATGGAAGCGGAGTATATAGCGGCTTGCGATGCCGCAAAAGAAGCAGTCTGGATGAAGAAGTTCCTAACAGAACTTCAGGTGGTTCCTACCATAGTTGATCCAATACCTCTATATTGCGACAACAACGGAGCTATAGCTTTAGCAAAGGAACCAAGGTCCCATCAGAAGTCCAGACACATCTTAAGGAGGTATCACCTGATCAGGGAGATTATTGATCGTCAGGAGATCGAGGTTCAGACAGTTGCTTCTGAAGAGAACATTGCTGATCCATTCACGAAGGCCCTACCTCAGATTCAGTTCGAGAGGCTACTCGAGATCATCGGTCTTCGATATGCCAGTACATGGCCCTAGTGCAAGTGGGAGATTGTTAGTGTATATGCCCTAGGGGACATTATTGTATCATACTAGTTTGTATATTACTTAATGGAAGCTTGGGATATTCACATGTATATAACAGTCTTGCTAAACATGGTAGTATGCTACTTGGTTTTTCTATCTTAATATGTGAGTATACGTATTGATAGAGCTCTTAGGATCTTGCTTGACTACCAGCGTTGTGATGGCAGTCACACTAGTGGGGGCTGGGTAGTCTACAAGCACATCCTTATTCAGGTCCCTAGTCGTTGGATTATCGAGACAGGGCATCGATACTCCGGAGTAGACTAGTGTGTACGCTTCTCATCCCAGTTGGGAAGATGGTCTGTCCCACAGCCGTCAGTACGTCGTACTGGAGATAGTATGCAGGTGCTCGTTAGGTTACGGGTACACCGAACAGGACTCACAGGGAACTGTTGGTTGGTTTTATACCAGTCGTCAGTGAACAGTTCCCAGGTGACATGAGTACAGCATAGTCCGCAGACTTGACACTGCTACTTCGCCTCGAGTGTGTCCCACTGTTCTTAGATTGCTACCCTACCACGGCTCAAAGGAGTCGTGCAAACAGGTAGCAGTTGGGTGCAGTCCTGAGCACTTGGAGGCAGTGGCGGTTAGACAGGATTCGTCTCTCCCGGTATTGGGGGTAGATATCGCGCTGTGTCAGAGAGCCATTACGCAAAGTCCCTGGCCAGGGCAAGCGAGATTTGCTGGTAAGTTCCAGTAGTTTCTCAGGGTGTAATGAGCTTCGTTCCGACACGACTTATACCGCTATTAGGGGACTGACGCTTGCCGCCCCCCTAGGCCCGATATGCGATAGTCTTAGATGAACAGACCAGACTGTACGGAGATTATCACATCAGACTCAGTAGGAGTTCGGATGGGTTTCCTCATCGGCCTTCTTATCGACATCTACCTGGGGACCATTACGTACAGCTAGTGCCGCTTGCGGTCTGTGGTTAAACCCACTGCCAGCGTAGTAGTCGAGTCTCTAGAGTCCCACACAGAGAGTTTCCCTACTCCAGGCGAAACGATATAGAGGTCGTATGGTTTTACGACAAGGGTTCGGACACATACGTGTGTTTACGCACGTACGACTTTCGGACAGTTTTTACTAGTCGGCTTTGGTTTAAGCCAGTTACTAGTATCCGGTTATTGGATTTATACAGTCTAAAGTTTTTCCGTGTTTTCACGGATAGGAGGGGCGTTCTTGTAATTGCGCAAGAAGCTTCTGGAAGATGGTAACTAAGGAGGTTTAGGTGGCATATACATTAAATGAGATTAGTGAGTCATATGGATGATTCATCCATGTCATTAATGCTTCATAATTGCTTAATGACTCATGGAGATGAATCACCATAAGATATTTATCAAGCATGGTTGTAAATGATTTTCTTTTCTTTTCTTGAAAAACAATAATGCTTGATATATATTATGATAACTCATTTTTCTCATTTCATAATTTCTTCTCACCTTCTCTCTCCTCAAGCTCTCTCTCTTCAAACCCTAATCCTCCCCTCTCATGTGTTGAGTACAAGGATTAGTTAGACTACTTAATCCATAACCATACTCTATTTCATCTAGGTACTTTGATTAGCACTTAAAGATACCTAGTTGCCTCAAGTTTAGAGGCAAAGCTTGGAGTTTAGCTCTCGTGGTGGATCGTCTACTACTTGGAGAAGGCCGAGGAGGAGGTGGAGTTCGTAAAGACGAAGGACACGGTTCTTTAGGTATAATCCCTTCACATAGTAGTTTAGAACTTCTATGTTTGATGTTAGTTATCGTTTAGCTTCGATTCATGCGGTTAGTCGATGTTTAAGCAAAGAACAAGATTGTTTTTCATATTTCCGCCTCCCCGCAAGTCGTGGGGTGTTGTACATCGACTTACACATCGAGATTGACGTATGGCCTTTAGAAAAAGTAACCCAACGGTTATATTTTTGAAAACTTTTCTTCTTCCAACGTTTGACACAATGACCTTCAGATATGTGAAATTAAAACTATTTTCAATTCGAGACTTTTGAACAAACGTCTAAAGAGCAATGGGAAGACGTCTGTAGCAGAAAAAAGTTCTAGCAAAAATATAACATCAGATGTCTGTCCCGATGAACTGCAGACGCCTGTGTTCCTTACTGGAAAGCACAGAGCCAAAACCAGACGTCTGAAGTTCACAAAGCAGACGTCTGAAGCTTTAAAATTCATTTTCAAAATCTCAGCAGACGTCTGTTACATTGAACTGTAGACATCCAGAGACTTTAGCATAGACGTCCGAAGTACAAACGACAGACGTCTGAAGGTGTAAAATATCCATTTTCAAAATCTTCTTCAGACGTTTGTTAATTTGACCTTCAGACGTTTGTTAATTTGACCTTCAGACGTTTGTTGTCTTTCTGGGTTTCTGATATTTCCAAATATCAGAAAATACAACAATGCATAGACGTCTGAACTTCAATGAGGCAGACGTCTGGCCTGGCACAAAAAACAATAGTTTGGGTTTTCTAAAAAATGAGCACTTTGAAAATGAAAAACTCGATATTTGCAAAATCTTTGTGCTAAAGTGTGTGTGTGTTCAACAACTCTAATTGATTTATCTATAATCCACAGAGTACTTACAAAGATTCCTATATCGGTTTGTCGCAAATCTTTAATTCTTGAATCCTTGAATTCCTGAGTTCTCAAAACTTTGGTAAACCTTGAACTTGTTGATCGATTGATCTTCAATAGACTTTGACACTTCAAATCTTCCTTGATGTTCTCCACTCCACTCACTATCGTCTCGAAGTCAACACTTGATCTTCAAATCTTGGATTATCTTGGACTTCGACTTCGACGCTTCAAAATCGGACTTGGCTTCTAGCTTTTTCGTTATTCGTAGTTTTAACCCTTCAAGTCTTGTACCTTTGCTACTTATCATTACGAAACTTGAATATGCAAATCGTGAAGCTCTTGTCCGTATTCTCCAATTTCCATTAGATATATCTGTTTAGGATCAATAATCTCCATCCTCTATTATACGCTTGTGTCGTGAGATGCCCTAAATATCCTGAAAAGCAATCTCAAAATGATCAAGCACATCATATACAGTGTTATGAAATATAAGTAAATTAATAAACACAAGTATATGACCATTCATTGTTTCGATTTCACAACTATGAATAGCATATCAAAATCAAGATAAAAACAAAAGCAAAGCATGAGATATTGCTATACCAAACATATATACGCGTTATATGAAGAGCAAGATATTAGATCACATGTATATACTGACAGAGTTTTAGCACTCTTCTAGAATTTATGGAAACTTTCACACATGATTTTCAAAAAATCAAGAGAGCTAAAACATCACAAAATTAAGGATCTTGACTAAAAACTTAAAACTGACAACAAAAAGAGAGCTTTTTAACTACTAGGATAGAACTACAACCTTTGTAGCGTGTCCTTCGTCTTCTAAAACTCCACTTGAATCCTTGAATAAGCTAGGTTAATGAACCCCTAGGCCAAAAATGATCCACCTTGAGATACCACTAACACAAGCTCTCACTTCACTAAACAATCTTGTAGTGAAAAAACAATCTCAACTAATTTGCCAATTTAGTTTAGATTGATGAAGTAGGTTTTTTTGCTCACTAATTTTTCTTTTCTTTTACTTCACTCTTGCATGAATAGGAAATCAAGAGAGAGAAGATGAAGATGAGAATGGCTAAGGACTCTAAAGATAAGAACAAATATACTATAGCTCATTTAAAATAATAAATTAAAATGGGTCATCTATTTTCTACACAATTCTAATAAATGACTCATTGTTTTATTTAGTTATAAGCAAATATGATTAATTCTTATCTTTGAATCTTATGTGATTCTTATACACACATCTAATATGTATATACAACCATGATATATATATATATATATATATATATATATATTATTTATATCATATATAAATAATATATAAAGAGAAGGAAAAATAAAGTGAGCATAATATTAGTTTATATATATATATCAAATTATTAAATCAACACATGATTTAATAATCCGGTTATATCATATATAATCAAGCTAATATTAAATAACTTTAGATTAAAATATGGTATCATATACCTATATTTAATTAAGCTCCCGCACATATCGCTATACATGCCACACTTCGTTTCGCTTGTGCTATGAAACCTCTGTGTGGGACTTTAAAGACTCGTCATACGCTGGCAGTACATAATGATCACATCAAGCATCTACAAACACATCAGTGGTACTAGCTGCATGTAACGGCTATCCAGGTATTGAACGAATATGAAGATTGACAAATTAGCTCGTCCAAAATCCAACAGATCTAAAAAGTGATAGTCTTTGTACAGTCCGGTCTTTTCGTTTGAGAGTGTCGCATATCAAGTCTGACGGGTGGTATCCGTCAGACTCCTAATAACCTGATAAGTCGTGCCAATCAGTAGCTTTTAACCACTATAGAAACAACTGATAACACTTTATCTGTTTATCTCATCCGCCTTGGCTAGGAACTTATGGTTACAGTCGATCAGGCACAACACGACATCGACTCCCTATATCGGGAGAGACGAAACCCTTCCGATCGTTAATTGTCTCCATGTGTTTCGGGACTGTACGCAACTAAAACCTGTTTGCACGGCTCTTTAAAGCTGTGGTAGGGTAATAATCAAAGCACAGTGGGAAACACACAAGACACTATAACGATCTCAGGTCTACAGACTACCATGTACTCATGTTACCAGAGAACTACTATTTTATGGTAGATATAATACCATATAAGAGTTCTCGGTGAGTCCGTTCGGTATACTCATTATCTAATGAGCATCTGTATACAATCTTTGGTGTCAAACACCAATGGTTTTGGGATCAACCATCGCTCCATACAGGGTCAAGAAACGTATACACTAGTTTACTCTAGAATATCGATGCCCTGTCTCGATATTTGCTCGACTAGGAATACGCAAGGATGTGCTTATAGACTACCCAGGCCCCACTAGTATGATCTCTATCACAATTCTGGTAGTCAAGCAAACATCCTAAGGGTTTTATCAACATGTATCAATGAAATAGCAAATTAAAACAAATACACATGTTAAGATAAAGATAGCATACTATCATATCAAGCAAGACTTTCCTCTATATACATATGTCCAAGTATCCACTATAATATACAATAATGGCCTTTAGGACATACATAACTAACAATATCCCACTTGCACTAAAACCAGTTGTAGTATCGCATACCCAACATCCTAAAAAGTCTCTCGAACTGCGTCTGGGGGAGGGCCTTCGTGAGTGGATCCGCTATATTGTCCTTCGTGTCAGCTCTCTTGATCTCGATCTTGCGGCGATCAACTATCTCCTGGATCAGGTGATACCGCCTCAGAATATGTCTGGATTGCTGATGGGACCAAAGTTCCTTGGTCAAAACCACAGCTCCATTGTCATCACAATACAAGGGTATTTGATCAATAATGGATGGAACCATACCAAGCTCAGTGATGAACTTCTTCATCTAGACAGCCTTTTTGGCAGCATAGTTAGCAGCGATGTATTTAGCCTCCATCGTCGAGTCTGTTATGGTGTTCTGTTTGGAACTCTTCCAACAGACCGCCCCTCCGTTGAGGATAGAAAAAAACCCTAGACAAACTTGCTGTCATCCTTGTCACTCTGAAAACTTGAATTGGTAAAGGACTCCATTTAGAGGTCTCCATTACCATACACCAAGAACATTTCTTTAGTCATTCGCAAGTACTTATGTATGTTTTTCACTGCTATCCAGTGTTTCTCTCCTAGGTTTTCTTGATACCTACTTACTATATTGAGTGCATAAGCTACATCCGGTCTGGTCCATAACATTGCATACATAGTGGACTCGACTGCCGAAGCATAAGGTATAATGTTCATGCGAGGCCTTTCCTCATCAGTCTTAGTGGACATCTCTTTGATGAGGGTGATTCTCGGCAAGCAGGTAAATTACCACACTTGAAATCTTCTATATTAAATCTTTTTAGTATGGTGTCTATGTACCTGAATTGGGACAATCCCAATATCCTTTTAGATCTATTCCTATAGATCTTTATCCCCAGAATATAAGAGGCATCACCCAAGTATTTCATTGAGAATCTCTGTGACAAGAAGAGTTTGACCGAGTGTAGCATAGAAACGTCATTTCCTATCAAGAGTATGCCATCCATGTAAAATACAAGGAATACAGCCGCACTCCCTACTTCTTTTTTTTAGATATATGGTTCATCTATATTTTTGATGAAGTCAAACTCTTTGACAGCTACATCAAAATAGATGTTCTAGCTCCGTGACGTCTATTTTAATCCATAAATTGATTTAAGCAGCCCGCACACTTTTTCGCTGCTCCCACTGTCTACGAAATCCTCTGGCCGTGTCATATATATGCTCTCTTCTACATCACCATTTAGAAAGGCGGTATTGACATCCATTTTCCAGATTTCATAGTCATGAAAGGCAGCAATGGCAAGTAGGATCTGGATGGATTTAAGCATAGGCACTGGAGCAAAGGTCTCGTCATAATCGACACCCGGTCGTTGACAAAAACCTTTTGCTACAAGTCTAGCTTTGAAGGTTTCAATCTTTCCATCTACACCGATCTTCTTCTTGAAGATCCATTTTCTCCCAATATGTTTTACCCCATTAGGAGCAACCTCTAAAGTCTATACTTTGTTGGTGTACATGAATTCCATCTCATATCGAATAACATTCAGCCATTTCACAGAGTCCCCACTTGTGATGGTCTGCTCAAAACTAGCGGGGTCATCATCTTCCATGATGAAATTCTTACTTCCACCGTCTATGAGAAAACCGTAGTATTTCTCAGGTGGATGAGAAACTTTACTAGATCTGCGGAGTGGCTGAGGTTCGTCGGGAACTACTGAATTTAGAGGTTCTACCAAATTTTCAGTAGTAGTTTGTGTTTCTGTAATTTCATCTAGCTCTACTACCTTACCACTAATATCATTTTCAAGAAATTCTTTTTTTAAAAAAGGTGGCACACTGAGAAACAGACACCTTTTGTTCCTCAGTGTGGTAGAAAAGATACCTTAGAGAATTCTTTGGATATCCCACAAATTTGCAAAGTACTGATCATGCTTCGAGTTTGTCCGGGTTTTGCCTTTTGACTTAAGCAGGACAACCCTATATCTTAACTCGTTTAAGATATGGTCTCATTCCACTCTATATCTCATATGGAGTTTTAAGCACGGATTTGGATGTAACATTATTCAATAGATATGCTGTTGTTTCAAGCGCATATCCCCAAAAGGAAACAGGCAACTCAGTATTACTCATCATAAAGCGCACCATATCAATAGGGTGCAATTCCTCTGCTCCGACACACCGTTATGCTGTAGTGTATATGGAGGAGTAAGCTGAGAGAGAATCCCATTTCTTTTAGATAGCTCTGGAATTCCGTGGTTAAGTATTCGTCTCCTCGATCAGATCGAAGGATTTTGACACTTCTCCCTGTCTTGTTCTCTACTTCACTCTTATATTCCTTGAATTTCTCAAAAGTTTCAGACTTGTGTTTCAGTAGGAACACATGTCTGAATCTAGAGAGATCATTTGTGAATGTAATGAAGTAAGAATACCTACCTTTTGCATGTGTAGGCATTGGACCGCATACATCACTATGTATCAGTCCTAATAGTTTGGTAGCTCATGCTCCATGTCCCGTAAACGGAGTTTTGGTCATCTTCCATTTGAGACAAGACCGACAAGTTTCATAAGATGTAAATTCGAACGAGTTCAAATATCCATCCTTATGCAATTTAGCTAGTCTGTTCGTATTTATATGACTAAGTCTACAATGCCACAAGAAGGTTTTGTTCATCTCTGAACTTTTCCTCTTGCGTGTGTTCTGTATGTTTAGAAATGTATTTTGATTTAGAACATACAAACCATTACACAACGTACCAAATCCAATCAACACTTGATTGAGAAAAATGTTCATAACATTTTTCTCTAATGCAAAATTATATCCATCTTTATATAATAAAGAAACGAATATTATATTGCACATCATAGATAGTATGAAGTAACAGTCGTTCAAAATCAATGTATTGCCAGTGGGTAATACATGGTGATATTCGCCAACGGTTTCAGCAGCAACAATTGCTTCGTTCCCTACTATGAGAGACATATCATCCTTCCCCAGTACTATACTTTTCCTTAACCTTTATAACAGATTACAAATGTGGAATCTTGATCCGGTATCCAATACCCAGGACATAGAGTAGATTAAGAAACAATTCTAAATAACTAACACATCTGAAGAAGATACATCAAAATGCTTTTTCTTCATTAGGGTTGCGTGGAAATCCTTGCACTCCCCCATCCCTTGCCTTGAATCATGACAATTGTTATAAGTTAGAGCGGAACCAACGTTCCCCATCCTAGTATAATAAGTAGGTTCGGTTAATACATTCATATCACTAGCTTGATTAAGGCGTGACATGGTCTCTACCTGGAGAGAGAGAGAGAGAAAAGAAACACTTAGCATGCGCTCTTGTAAAATTAGAATGGTTATTATCTTATCTAATCAGGATGGCTCCCACTATTTTTATCAAATCTTTCTTTAAACTCTAAAAAGAAAATTAGCTGGGATTAATTACACTTTACAAGTTCGCTAACCGGTCAGCTATGCCAGTGTTGATACTCCGAGGGAGGTTCTCCGTTCTTTCGTACGAACCTATTTAAAGCAAACCCCGTTTCCGCAAAGGCATAACCCCGTTAACACCTTTCTAGACACTTATTGGATTAGCTAATTGTAAAGTGTAAAATTCTCCCAGGAGTAACACTTACTCGCAGTAGGTATCGGGATCCAACTATTATATAGAAGGTATGCAATCTCATTGCAAATTTCAACACTTGAAATTCCAGATATGGTATTTACCCCTTACGGCTTATAGCCTTAACAAAATCAACAAATCATAAGTTGCAAGTTAAGTTCAACCTGTCATTTCGTGATTGATTTAGATCCATCCGCTCTACCCTTACCATAGTCAACAAAGCAATACGAGTGTCCTAACCAATCATATCTTATGCTACAGAAAATCATCACTTAGCTACTGGTCACTGTTGTTGGATATATGTATGCCCTAGAGGCCATTAAATGATAGTGGATGTATTTATACATGTATATATATATATATATATATTTATTCAGTGTACATTCTTGCTCGACATGATAGTATGCTATCTGGTTCTTCTTTATCTGACATGTTGATTTGATCATGCTTTTATTCATTCACACATGTTGATAAAGCCCTGAGGATATAGGCTTGACTACTGTGATTATGATAGAGATCATACTAGTGGGACATTTGTAGTTTATAAGCATATCCTGAAAAGTCCCTAGTCGTAGGTATATCGAGACAGGGCATCGATATACCAGAGTAAACTAGTGTATATGATACTAGACCCATATGATGGGCGATGGATGTTCCCACATTCATTGATGTTTGACATCGAGATCGTATACGGGTGCTCAGTGGTGACTGGGTACACTAGACGGACTCACCGAGAACTCCTATATGGAATTATATCTATCGTCGGATAGCAGTTCTCAGGTGACACTGGTACAGGTTAGTCTGTAGACCCGAGATCGTCATAGAGTCTTGTGTGTTCTCCCACTGTACTTGAGCTAGAAATCCGGACCGTATTGAAAAGGTTCCTGAGACACAGCATGGAAGAGTCAAAATATTAAGAAGCGAGGTCCAAGAATGAAGAAGGGGTAGAATTACTGAATGAATACGAGCTGTGGCTAATACCCGAGGCATAAAAGACGCATTTTCTACGGGATCCCGAAACCACCAGCCACCCCGTCATTAGTGGAATTGAAGTATGGGCCTACTTCGCCAAGTAGGTCTCAACCCTCTGTCTCTAATGCGAAGCTCGTCTGCGGGATAGTAGCCCTACCCTAGGATGATTGATGAAGCAACAATCTCCTTTACCACCCTACCACGGCTCTACTGAGTCGTGCAAACAGGTGGCCGTTGGGTACAGTCCCGAGACACACGAAGGCGATGAGCAATAGGAGGGGTTTTGTCTCTCCCGGTATTGGGAGTTGATACTGTGCTGTGCTCGATTGGTTATATCAGTAAGTCCCTGGCCAGGGCTGTTGAGATTTACTGATAAATGTTATCAGTAGTTTCTCGATCTGTTATAGACCACTCATCGGCATGACTTATTGAGTTATTGGGGTCGACGTTACCATCCCTAGACTCGATATGCAGCATATCTGACGAAGAGACAGGACTGTACGGTAGTGTTGCCGGTTGGCTAGACGGGAGTTGTGACAAGTTCGCTTGTTTTCTTCTGATCGCTCAATACCCGGGTGGCCGTTACGTTTAGCTGACCGCTTGCGGCTTGGGGGTGCTTGATATGATCATCGCCCACTGCCGGCGTATTGACAAGTCTTAGAGTCCCACAATGGAGTTGCCTAGTCCAGGCGAAACGATGTGGTGCGCATATGAGATATGCGCGTGGACCCAGTTAAAATACGCGTATGAGATACCGTATATTAATCGGGCGGTTTGCTTTTGGTCGGGTCGTATGCGATATGACCGGTTTACTAAATCAAGTGTTGATTTATTATTGACCATTAGTTTCTCACTTTAAACCCTTTCTTGTCTTTTTGTTGTATGCATGCATGTATGCATTTATTCTCATTCTTGCACATATGGATGTGCATGCACACATACATGCATACATAATTATATTATGGTTGTTGATATAGTGGATTGTGGCAATATAAGACTCACACCATATATAAATATATAGATATTATTTTTTGGAAAAGAAAAATGGAAATGGAAATTGTTATCATGGTTTATTATTTTATTCATGCACTAACCCTTTAGTTTAACCATAATTCATTTTCTATGGTCATTTTTGATCCAAAACAAATATCTAGATATTTTATAACTATGGTTAAGAATGAGAAAATATATATATTTTCATTTCTCATTTTTTCCCATAAGCTTATCATTATCTTGAGCCCTTCACAAGCTATCATCTTCTTCCTTCTTTCTCTCTTGCTCTCTAGTTTTCTCAAGTGAGCGAAAGAGTCATCAAGTTAGGGTTTTGAAGTGAGAAAACAAACCACATCACCATTCTACACTAGTCTTGCCCATTAGTCTAGAGTGTTAGCTTCTACTTCTTCTCTTGATCTAGTGGAGCTTCAAGCTTGGACAAAGAGGACTCCGAGTGGATCGTCGTGGACCTAGAGGATCTCAAGTGAACCTTTTTTCCAACCCTCAAGTAGCCAAGGAGTCTAGCGTAGGGATCTACAAAGATTGTACTCTCAAAACCCTAGTTTTTACTACTTGTGTTATTGTTAAAGTTATGTTACCTTATATTTTCTAGCATGATCCTTAAGATAGTTTCTTTAGCACCATATAAAATTTAAATATGGCATGTGTGTTGCCTCCAAACCCTTGTAGTGGTGCTGTAGGAAACCCTTCAACTGTGTCTTAACATAGTCAACAAACGCAATACGAATACTAAGTACTCGAATTTTCTCCTTCAACTGTGTCTTAACATAGTCAACAAACGCAATACAAATACTAAGTACTCGAATTTTCTGAAATGACGGAGGGTTACAACTGGTTTTGAAGAAAACCATTAACGCAATGAACTTGATATCGTTGTAGAACCTACTGATTTGAAAATGAGTGGTTTAAGCTCCACTTTAAAAATTGAGTAGTTTTCAAAACAAACCGAGTGGGCTGCAGAATATGCAGGTTTATGCTAAAGAGACCATTCCCTATAAAGGGATCTAGGCTATTTCCTTATCGAATGAGGTGATGGATATTCGTGAATGAATACCTCTATGCAAAGTAAAAACTAAAACTACCTTTTTGAAAAATATGGTTCTACAATATCATTTAGGTTTCTTTTCTTAACATTAATCTTATTAATGTCTTCCCATCTTTTAACCTCCTAACATCAGAAGAAACGAAAATAAAATATACATATATGCCATCCACATTCGTCACAGGGACCCGGGTCTTCACCGTAAGCTTACTTAACTTATGGCAAAGCGGGATCAAGACTAGCATGGATGAAAATATATATAGTGTCTACTAATATATATATATATATAGGATTCGTCTCGGGCAATAAAAAGAGCACCACAAGTATCACAACAGAAGCAATATGAAATATAGGATTGTTGGAGATAGTGCCCTCAGAGTCAATTATTGGATCGCAGGTACGTGATTGCAATGATTGCGGAGGACCTATACCGGTAGGACAGTCTTACTCGAGATGATAGTATGCTATCTGGTTTGCCTTTATCAGTCGTGTACATGTTCAGGTGACTGATTACATGTTACACTTTGATAGAGCCCTTAGGATCTTGCTTTACTACCAACAGTATGATGGCGATCATATACCTGAGAGTTGGGTAGTTTATACGCATATCCTTAATTGTGGTCCCTAGTCGTGGGAGTTTCGAGACAGGGCATCGATACTCCGGAGTAGACTAGTGTATACAGTCGAGACCCCGACGAGGGGCGGTGGCCGGTCTCACAAGACACTGGTGTCAGTTGGATCACCTAAGATGTATACAGGTGCTCATTGGGTTATGAGTACACCAGACAGGACTCGCCGGGAATCTGCTAGTTAGTACTATACATATCGTCAGATAGCAGTTCCCTGGTGACATGTGTACAGGTTAGTTCATCGACCTGAGGTCGTCATTTGTCTCGTGTGAGTTCCCACTGTGCTTTGATTTCTACCCTACCACGGCTCAAAGGAGTCGTGCAAACAGGTAGTTTTTGGGTACAGTCCTGAGCCAGATGGAGGCACGTGAGCGGATCGGCAGGGGATTCGTCTCTCCCGGTATTGGGGGTGAGGTCGTGCTGTGTCTAGGAGAGCCATTACACAAAGCCCACGGCCGTGGCAGGAGATTTAATGGTAGGTACTCCAGTAGTATCTCAGGGTGTTATTGGGCTACACTCCGACACGACTTATACTGCTATTGGGGGTCTGACGTTACTAGCCCCTTAGGAAGATATGCGATACTCATAGACGAACGGACCGGACTGTATATACATTGTCACTGTTAGGCTCAGTAGGGTTTCCGGGTGAGTTCGCTCATCGGCCTCTCTTGTGGTCAGTCCATGGGCAGCCGTTACGCATAGCTAGTGCCGCTGACGGTTTGTGGTTAAACCCACTGCCAGGGTACTGATGAGTCATTAGAGTCCCCCTCAGACAGTTTCCCAAGTTCGGGCGAAACGTTGTAGAGGCCGTATGGTTTTATGGCAGGGTTCGGAAAATGCACATGCGTTTACGCACGTGTAGGTTTTCGGACAGATGATACTGGTCGGCTTTGGTTTAAGCCGGATTCGAGTATTGTATTGAGTAGATATAATATCTTTGTCTCAGTTACATTTGTATTCGGTCGTAATACAAATGCGGGTATATTTATACAGTTACGGGGTTATCCAGAAATTCGTTTCAGGATCACTTTTGGAAGTTGCCAGTTTCCAGTTTTCTATCAACCGTCTTTTAACATTCGGTTAAAGACGGATTTATCTTTTCTTGGATGAGGGTGAGTCATGCTTCTAGAAGGTTCTAGAGAGGGTGACTTGGCTTGGTGAGTCATTAGTGCATTAATGGAGTCATTAATGTCTTGATGAGGTGTATAATGACTCATGCTTTAAGCTTTAATGTTTCTTGTTTACTTAAGGATATTTGCTTTAGATCTTTTTGCTTACACTCACCCCCTTTGCTCCTACACTCACTCTCCTCCTTCTACTTATATTGGGCGGCCACCCTTTGAGAGAGAGAGAGATTAATTTCATTCTTGAGAGAAAAGACTATGGTTTTGGGTGTATGGAAATTTCATATCTCGTTTCATTCCATCACTCGATTCGAGTGGCAACTTCATTAACCGATCGTCCACGGTTTTGGATGAAGTGAGACAAAGTCTTCTATTCATTCTCTACATCATTCTTGGTCGTCTCTTTTAGCAAACTTGACGACCGAGTTGCCTCGAGTCAGAGGCGGGAGCCCGTTTAAAGAATCGTTGACGTGGTGCCACCTGGACGAGCAGATCGGAGATCGACGAGATCGGAGCAGCCGCAACGGAGCGTGGGATGATGGTTAAAGAACGAAGGACTCGGATCGTTCGGTATAACCTTTCTACACTCTTTACAGTTTGTTAGTTTAGCAATAATGGCAGATCCGGGTGAAAGTATACGATAGCGCCAGTTAAAAAGTTTTTGTTCCGCATTTGGCGTCTGTAGACGGCCGAGGCGCTACCGTCGACTTACAGTGGTATCAGAGACTCACCATTTTTCTTTACTAACTTGTGCTAACGCGTTTAAAATATCGATCGAACCGGATATCGAAAAACACAATTTTCAAGCTTCACAGTTTCTGTCGATTTTAAATGATGTCCTAAAATTATTCTACATATCTCAGAAAACTGTGCAGGGTTTTATTAGAACACCGTACAAATTTAGGCTCATGAATCGACAAGACTGCTACGGAATCGCGGCAAAATCCATGGTTTGGCCGCGCATCCGCGGCCATTCTGTGTGATTATGCCCCCAAACTTGCACAGTGTAATCTTCTCTGGAAATTGGGGTTTTTGGTACATATCTTTTGGGCCCAGATTTTGTTACTGTTCACCAGTTGTTCGTGGGGCCCACTTTGTGATATTTAGTCGATCGAAATTTAAACATGTTAGTTTACAGTGCTTACATTATATCTCCGACCGGGAATGTCATTTGATCGGTAAACCGCGTCTGATTGCTATAGTTCTTTTAGACGGGTTTGCGAACGTGACATTCGCGTTGATGTTCTGTGTTGTGCTGTGCTGTTGCGGATTTGTCGTGGTGGATAGCAGTGTGCAATGATAGTGCAGTTTGAGTTTATTTGTACATTTGATATTGTGGGGCGAGCGTCCAACATGTGGACTGCCGTCACTGCCTGTTGTATAATATTCTTTTGGGGCATGACCAGGTTGCGGTCGATGTACCTGTTGTACTATTTTTCATTACTGTACTAGGTTTTGCCCCGCGACGGAGTGCACAGATAGCCGGGTTCTGGGGGGCAACGGGTCCGCATCTCATGGCTTTGAGAGGCAGAGGAGCCTCACTCTAGAATTGGCAGACTATTCGCCGCACTCGTAGGGGGTACAGGTTGACCCAAGGAGGGGTGCTCAAGATTACCGGATTCCGTGAAGTGCAAGGTGGTCCATTCACTTTGCTGTAAGGGGCTGCCTCGCTTCAGGTTTTGGCGGGTAACTTGCCGCACCCGTAGGGGTCTAGGTTTCATTGTACAGGCTATCCACACGACCAGGGGAACGTCGGGTTTCAGCAGCGGCTCTGTGAAACTCGGGGATCCCAGATTATCTGTATTGTTCTGTGATGCTTATTACTTTTCTGTAATGTTGCATATTATCACGCCTGGAGCGATTATTGTATATTGGTTTATATACTATTAGATGTTGTATATGTTTTACACCCTCGCTAGTCCAGTCCCCGCTCTGTCGTTAGTTAAGTAACCTAACGGGTGATGACGGGACCTAATGACGAATGCGGATGGCATATACGTACATTTTATTTTCGTTCTTTTCTGGTGTGATTATTGATGAGACTGCGTTGATTCTGATCAATGCAAAGTAAAACAAACCTGTTTGCAGTTGTTGGAACAATTTAAAAAGTGTTATTGCAAAGACGTTTCCTTTTGTTTTGCATAGCGGTATTCAGTGGAATATCCTGCACCTCATTCGACGGGGCAAGGGCCGATATCCCTTCACCGGGACTGACCGCTTGAGCAGAAGTTTGCGTCAGGATAATAACTTCACTATAGTCGATTACAAGTTGCTTTGCACCATGGTATTCAGTGGAATATCCTGCACCTCATTCCACGAGGAAAGAGCCGAGATCCCTTCATCGGGAGTGACCTCTTTAGCAAAAGGTTTTCGCCACTATATTTTTAAAAGCTATCAGGTTCCTTCAGCGATATCAAGTTCGTTACGTTAAAGGTTTTTCGCCAAAAACCAGCCGTAGCCCTCCGTCACTTCTTTTGGGTATTCAGTAGTATTCGAGCTATGCATTTTAGCCAAAGTTAAGGCATAGTGTTTGGTAGCTGCTGGGTATTCATTTGTTGCATAGATAGATGAGTTGGTTTGGGACAGTCGTTCTGCCGATTGGCCAAAGTCAGGGGCATGTGCGGGTGGGTTCAAATTGACAAGATAGTGACGGGTAGAACTTGACATGTGACTTATGACATTTTGACCAAAGCCAAGGTTATAAGAGCATGGGGCAAAAAAAAAAGAAAAATTATATCGGGAGTTTCTAAAGAAACTGAAACTTGCCAAGTATGCGCATACCTTCTGGAGTATGAGTAACGTGGATGCATTCCATCACGTTATCATGCGATGAGAGTTGGATCCCGATTCCCACCGATGAGTTGGTTTACTCTTCGGGTGATCCCGATTGATTCTTCTTTCAGGTTTGGAGGAAAATTTGACAGGACAGTGGGAGGTTTCCGGATTAGATAAAGTGATGACCATTCTGATCTAGGTTAGAGTGCACGCAGAGTGTTTCTTTTCTCTCTCTCTTTGGCAGCGACCTTTGACCGACCCTAGACTATGACTCAGTGACCAAGTTGACCGAACCTTCTAAAAAATTGGCTTTTGGATTGTCTGAGTTGCATAAGTCATTGCCACTCCTTCTTATACCCTTTGTATTTCTCAGAACACCCGTATTACTACAGACATCCACTTCCATTGGATAGATCCATCGTATAGTTATATACGAACTCGAAAGGACTTCTTCAAGGATGCATCCAGGTTCAGGAGAAATAGAATTGGTTTATTCAGTTGTCTTTTATTATCACCTTCTCTCAGGTTGCGAGAGCTCCTTGGTTTAGGAGAGTACACCTATTACGCTTATTGGATATTCTTATTCCAAACCATAGGCAGGTGCCGAAAGGTAGGGAATGAAGAAAACCAATTAGCCTAAGTAGGGTGTACAGAAGGAAATAACTAAAGACAAAATAAAGGGATTAGAAAGAGGGCAAAGTAAATTGCGATTGATATCATTCACGACCAAAACCGCGTACTTCATCGCCACTCCTATTTCACCTTTAAAAGAATAAGGTATTATTCAGTTGTCTTTTATCATCACCTTCTCTCAAGATGCGAGTACTCCTTGGTTTAGGAGGGTACACCTATTATGCTTACTGAATAGTCTTCTTCCAAACCATAGGCTGGTGCCGAACGGCAGGGAAGGAAGAAAACCATTTAGCCTAACGATGATGTACAGAAGGTAACGACTAAAGACAAATAAAGGGATTTGGAGAGATGGCAAAGAGATATACGGTTGAAGTCATGAATTGGATTATGGAAGAGGCATTGCTAGGAATACCAGGATACCCCTACGAAACATTTTCATGTTTCAGTGCATTGTTAAAGAAAAACTGTTTTTCCGATTAGATACTTACTCCAAGGGTATGTATTTACCAGGTTTCATTCTCATATCTGTATGGTTTTACAGATGATGAGTGAGAGTAAGTTATTGGGAATTAGGTGATCATCCTCATTATATCGGAATTCGTTG
The DNA here is from genome assembly GCA_030015575.1 of Agapanthus africanus. Taxonomy (NCBI): domain Eukaryota; kingdom Viridiplantae; phylum Streptophyta; class Magnoliopsida; order Asparagales; family Amaryllidaceae; genus Agapanthus; species Agapanthus africanus. Next base: position 191,703,129 of record CM057339.1, on the reverse strand, counting down.
TAATTGGTGATATTTGAGGAAATCACCAGGGTACAGTTTTCAACCTACGACGCACAGGTTATGAGTTGCTTAACTCAGCGGACTTATACAGAGTATTGTATGTTGTCCAGTGTCCATCAGGACAAAGGGGTAGGTCCTCTATCTATGTTCTGTTTACTTATGACTTCTCTAGTTTTTAGACAAGTGTTTCGTAGAAATACAAGGTCTAAGTTTTGAGAAGTTGTGGGTATAAGAATAAAGTAGAGAACCAGGTGTCACAAGTATCGGGATTCTTCAAAGAGATCGAAGATGTAGATTCTTGTGATTGGTATTCAGATGATAGTGATGGTTTTGAGAAACATGTTTCTCTTTCAGGTTGCTCATAATTGGATGGATTCCTAAGTTGAGTAATGCTGATTAGCCTCTTTCCATTAAGTTGATATGCACTGGAGACAGTTGCATGATTTGAATCTGGTTCCAATTAAATAAGTGCCAAAGTTTCTATATTGGATATAGAATAGTTCGTACCTTAAAAGATGTTAAGGTACGGGGAGTTGTCCAGCTTTTGCTTAAAACCAGACTCTGGATAACTCAGGGCACGTTTCTGTAATGGCTGTTTGTGGGTTGACCCTGGCTATGACGAGGGTTGATATTCTACTATTTGGAAGATCAATAGTGATATTGTTCTTGACTCGCCACAGTTTTAGTAAAATGGATCTTTTTCAGAAAACAGTAGTGGGAGTATGGTAGAACTGGAAGTGATTCCAGAACCGCGAACAATTACGGAAAATTTAATAGGACCTATATATTCAATCAGGTTTGACATTCCAATAGCCACTCCGCAGATATGATGGGTAACCTCAGACACCCGAGTGGTACTTCGGTAGCCTCAAGGACGGTGACAAGGAGGTTCTTATCTACCCAGACTTGACACTACTGTTGTTCCAGGCTATGAGACCCGGTAGGAGGGTTGTCGTAGTCAGTGGGAGCAGCGGAAGCATAGTGGACAAGATGCTTATATCTGTTTATAGACTTGAGCAGTTATAGCGGAGATAGATAATCTAATTTTGATGTGACAGTCATGGGTTTGACTTCAATCAGAATAGGGGATGGATCTGTTAAGAAGGTAGTAGGGTGTGATATCATAGTATCTGGATGATATACACAGAGTAGCAAGTAAAATTCCTATACTACGATCGGTTGTACTGTGGTCGTCACACAGTTGTTTTTCCAGACAGGATATGGATATAATATTTGACATTCTGGTTTCTAGATCTATGGTTTTAGATATGGATTTGGGTAGTTTCCCAATGTGGGTACTTTGACAATATTCTAATGGTTTTTAGAATAGATGACTCCTAGCATGGTGGTGTACCTGCAGGTGATGGAGTCACCCTCTCTAATGGTGTCTTACAGACTAAAGGGGAGATGGATGTGCATGATTGGCATATCACTTGCTTAGGCAATTGAGTCAATCGTGAGATGTCAAGTACCACACCAAATGTTGTTTTTGCACTAGATGCAATAAGTTTGTATTAATCCAATCCTGGAGAAACATAAGGAAGCAGTTTTAGAACATAAGTACTTGTTCTATGGATTTGATAACGGCTGCCTCCTTCGGGAGACAATTATCATTCCAGGCTTCAAAGGTGACCTGGATGACAGAGTGATTGTCAGAGTTATAGTTTTTCCCTCTGACGAGGGACAGTATTATGGACAGGTGGTCCAAGAGGATACTGTGGGTGGCATGGTGCCGGATACTGATTAGGTTCAGTGATCGATACAGTCTAAGAAGTTTGGATTTGGAGTTCATTTATGAACTAGGTCCCATCAGATATCCAGACATATTCTAAGACAGGTATTACTCGATTCGGGAGATGGTTTTCTCCGCGAACTTGAGATTAAGAGAGATATAGAAAGAAACATCTAGGCGGATCCACTCACTGAGGCTATTTCTCGAACACAATAGTTTTACAAACGGGCTTTGTGAAACTGATTAGTAGAGGAGTTGGATGTTCAGTTTCACACGGGCTGTGAGTAGTCGACATCGCAATAATTAGCCTTGAGTGCAAGTGGGAGATTGTTAGAGATAGTGCCCTCAGAGTCAATTATTGGATCGCAGGTACGTGATTGCAATGATTGCGGAGGACCTATACCGGTAGGACAGTCTTACTCGAGATGATAGTATACTATGTGGTTTGCCTTTATCAGTCGTGTACATGTTCAGGTGACTGATTACATGTTACACTTTGATAGAGCCCTTAGGATCTTGCTTTACTACCAACAGTATGATGGCGATCATATACGTGAGAGTTGGGTAGTTTATACGCCTATCCTTAATTGTGGTCCCTAGTCGTGGGAGTTTCAAGACAGGGCATCGATACTCCGGAGTAGACTAGTGTATACAGTCGAGACCCCGACGAGGGGCGGTGGCCGGTCTCACAAGCCACTGGTGTCAGTTGGATCACCTAAGATGTATACAGGTGCTCATTGGGTTATGAGTACACCGGACAGGACTCGCCGGGAATCTGCTAGTTAGTACTATACATATCGTCAGATAGCAGTTCCCTGGTGCCATGTGTACAGGTTAGTTCATCGACCTGAGGTCGTCATTTGTCTCGTGTGAGTTCCCACTGTGCTTTGATTTCTACCCTACCACGGCTCAAAGGAGTCGTGCAAACAGGTAGTTTTTGGGTACAGTCCCGAGCCACATGGAGGCACGTGAGCAGATCGGCAGGGGATTCGTCTCTCCCGGTATTGGGGGTGAGGTCGTGCTGTGTCTAGGAGAGCCATTACACAAAGCCCACGGCCGTGGCAGGAGATTTACTGGTAGGTACTCCAGTAGTATCTCAGGGTGTTATTGGGCTACACTCCGACACGACTTATACTGCTATTGGGGGTCTAACGTTACTAGCCCCTTAGGCAGATATGCGATACTCATAGACGAACGGACCGGACTGTATATACATTGTCACTGTTAGGCTCAGTAGGGTTTCCGGGTGAGTTCGCTCATCGGCCTCTCTTGTGGTCAGTCCATGGGCAGCCGTTACGCATAGCTAGTGCCGCTGACGGTTTGTGGTTAAACCCACTGCCAGGGTACTGACGAGTCATTAGAGTCCCCCACAGACAGTTTCCCAAGTTTGGGCGAAACGTTGTAGAGGCCGTATGGTTTTATGGCAGGGTTCGGAAAATGCACGTGCGTTTACGCACGTGTAGGTTTTCGGACAGATGATACTGGTCGGCTTTGGTTTAAGCCGGATCCGAGTATTGTATTGAGTAGATATAATATCTTTGTCTTAGTTGCATTTGTATTCGGTCGTAATACAAATGCGGGTATATTTATACAGTTATGGGGTTATCCAGAAATTCGTTTCAGGATCACTTTTGGAAGTCGCCAGTTTCCAGTTTTCTATCAGCCGTCTTTTAACATTCGGTTAAAGACAGATTTATCTTTTCTTGGATGAGGGTGAGTCATGCTTCTAGAAGGTTCTAGAGAGGGTGACTTGGCTTGGTGAGTCATTAGTGCATTAATGGAGTCATTAATGTCTTGATGAGGTGTATAATGACTCATGCTTTAAGCTTTAATGTTTCTTGTTTACTTAAGGATATTTGCTTTAGATCTTTTTGCTTACACTCACCCCCTTTGCTCCTACACTCACTCTCCTCCTTCTACTTATATTGGCCGGCCACCCTTTGAGAGAGAGAGATTGATTAATTTCATTCTTGAGAGAAAAGACTATGGTTTTGGGTGTATGGAAATTTCATATCTCGTTTCATTCCATCACCCGATTCGAGTGGCAACTTCATTAACCGATCGTCCACGGTTTTGGACGAAGTGAGACAAAGTCTTCTATTCATTCTCTACATCATTCTTGGTCGTCTCTTTTAGCAAACTTGACGACCGAGTTGCCTCGAGTCAGAGGCGGGAGCCCGTTTAAAGAATCGTTGACGTGGTGCCACCTGGACGAGCAGATCGGAGATCGACGAGATCGGAGCAGCCGCAACGGAGCGTGGGATGATGGTTAAAGAATGAAGGACTCGGATCGTTCGGTATAACCTTTCTACACTCTTTACAGTTTGTTAGTTTAGCAATAATGGAAGATCCGGGTGAAAGTATACGATAGCGCCAGTTAAAAAGTTTTTGTTCCGCATTTGGCGTCTGTAGACGGCCGGGGCGCTACCGTAGACTTACAAGGATATCCTAAGAATTTCGCATTTTGATTTAGCCAACATCAAAATCAAGGATTTCACGGTCGTGATGAATAGCCAAGCCCACATCCCTAACCCCTTACGAGTGCGGCAAGAAACCCTATCAATTTTAAAGTTAGGTGACCGGTCTCGACTCCTTGAGATGGCCACCCATTGGACTCTATAATCTGGTCACTTGTGCACCCCGTCTTGGGTCTATCCGAATGCGGAAAAGTAAATAATAAACATCATAGGCGACACAACCTCACTTCCGGATGTGCCCCAATAAAAGAATATTACATACAATGAATTACTAGAATGAAAATATAAAACACATCTCACAAAACCCCCCGACTATTCAATCACGACGATCCAATATTTCATACATAAAACAAACAATATCACATTCATCAAATGAGTAATGCCTTCTAATCGGCATATAGCGACTGCAAGACACCTACCAACATACGTCGCAGAAAAGAAACAAAAAAAAATCTATAGCCAAACTATATCGATATCCACGTTCGAAATTCATTCGAAAATCCAACACTTGAATCTTCGAACGAATTTGACGCATAAAAAATCATACGTTTTGCTTCGAAACGAGTTCGGAAAAAGTCCTGAATCGGAACCAGTTAATCCCCAAACTACCCACACCTTTTGAGCCTTAATTCGTCCCCGAAATGGGGCTGAATCTAGGGTGGAAACATCTCCGGATAGGGACTGGAACTTCACTGGAATAGCCCCGAAATAGGGCTGATCCAGTGGCTGTCCAGCCCCCATCCAAGGTTGATTCGGCCTTGGTTCGGCCCAGTGTCGGGGCCGAACTGAGCACAAATTGTATGGGTATTGGATAGTCAAGATTGTATATAAAACTCTTGGTTCGAACCAAGAATCCGGTGGCTCCGGCTCAGGCGAAAAGTTGATTTTTAGGCGTTTTCTAAAACTAGTTTTCAAAAACGGATTATCGATATCTTTTCGGCTATCACTACAATTTTAATGTTTTAGTTTGGCTCTGATACCGCTTTGATGGAGTTTTAGCACTCTTTTAGAATTTATGAAAGCTTTCACACATGATTTTCAAAAAATCAAGAGAGCTAAAACATCACAAAAGTAAGGTACTTGACTTAAAACTTAAACTTGACAACAAAAAGAGATCTTTTTAACTACTCGGATGGAAGTACAACCTTTATATCGTGTCCTTCGTCTTCTAAAGCTCCACTTGAATTCTTGAACAAGTTAGGTTGATGAACCCCTAGACCGAAGATGATACACCTTGAGATAATGTTAACACAAGCTCTCAATTCACTAAACAATCTTGTAGTGAAGAAAACAATCTAAAATAATTTGCCAATTTAGTTTAGATTGACGAAGTAGGATTTTTTGCTCACTAATTTTTCTTTTCTTTTACTTCACTCGTGCATGAATAGGAAATCAAGAGAGAGAAGATCAAGATGAGAATGGATAAGGATTCTAAAAATAAGAACAAATATATTATAGTTGTTGGGACTTTACCCGCGCGCGCAAACGCGTATGTTTTGGAAATGGAATCTGTTTAAGGAAATGGATGTGCACGTGAGGTCTTGTTTTAAAATTTATAAATCGCAAGTGCACGGCGCGTTGTAGCGAGCCGGCAAGTACGCGTCGATCCGCAGGGAATTGTGTATTAGGTTTTGTTGTTTAAGGTTCAACAAATAATGAATAGGTTGGTTGTCACAAAAATAGAATACGAAAACAAAGAAACCAAGTTAAGAAAGAAATGGCCGTGGTTTTGGCTCGGATGGTCGAATCGCGACGATTCCTTCGACGCTCCCTTGCTTATGAGTTGCCCGTCCTTATGTCGATCCCGGCGTGAAGCATGACTTGTCAAGACGGTTGCGGAGCACAAGTCATCAAATTCCGATATTCGACGCAAAACACAAAACGAGTCTGTTTTGTTCACTTACCATTTGTATGTCCAAGCTTGAGGTATCAACACTAAGCACAAGGGTTAGCAAGCATACGGCAACATCAAAAACACAAAGTAGCTAGTGAGAGCAAATAGTTTTAGTGTTAACTTTGCTAAGGGTTTTTGATAGTATAGGGTATATGAAAACCGAGGGTTTGTCAAGCACTTGGTCATAAAATACCGTATCTAAACTTAGCAAATTTAACACCAAATTGATTTTAAGTTAAACACTGTGAAATGGAGAAAGAGAGTGAGTATGGTATATGAAGAGGTTACAAAGTAACCAAACAACAACAACAACAACAACTGAGCCTTTTATCCCAAGCATATGGGGTAGGCTACATGAACCAACATGAGAATCACGCCGGGTCCAGCACATGAATCCTCCGTCTCCACTCACTCCTATCGAACAATATACTTTCATTGAGGCCTTTGGCAACCTTATCGTTTCGTATTGCCTCTATCCATGTTTTCTTCGGTCTCCCTTAAACCCACCGTTTCCGGTCCCAAGTCCAGATGAGAAATGGTGAGGGTTGTGGTAGGCTTGCGACAGCCAACGTAAAACTCTGTTACATTCTATGACATGAACCATAATAAGAGGTTACAAAGTAACCATGGTTTCAAAATGCCATATCGTATCAATACATAAACAATCTTTAAGTTAGAATCAAGTTAAGGAAATTAAACATAAACAGGAGGAGAAGGAAGGCAAGGCAAGGCCTTTCATCTCATTTCCTCACCATCACCACAACCAAAGAAAGATTAATTTCACATAATGAAAAGAAAAGAAAGTAAAGAAAAGAAACAAGTAAACAAAACAATAACAATATTATTAACACTTGAAGAAGTTTAGGTACAAGATATTGGTAGCTTGTTCAACCTGCATAATGAAGCTCTCAAAAGAAAGCTTCAAGAGGGAAGAAGAAGAAGAAACCAAGTTAAAGCCCACTCAACTCTCAAGCCTAAACCAAAAACTAAAACAAAACTATAGAATATGTGTATATACTATGCACTCTTTTGCTCAATATCTGTTCTGGTATTTATAAGCTCAACTCCAGAATAAACAAATAATATGAATGGACTGATGTGACCCTAAGAAATGACCAGAAGAAAAATGAGGGCATAAGGAGCTAGGGGGGCCGGTGTCGCCGGAATTATGGGGGGCCCGCCGGTCTAAATCCGAGCATTGAGGCTCAGATTGGTATGATGGATATGTGTGCACTCCACAATCACTCTGATACTGTTTGATTTATCTGTTTAAGCCTGGTTTGCATTCAGAAATTTAGAGGGAACATGATGCCATACATCACATCAAAACTTTTAGCATTTAACACTCATGCCCACTTGTGCTCAAATGTGCCATGGGTAGCCCCCACCTAGGTCCAAGAACCAAAGAGCTATGTGCACACTTGTGTTGTGTTGGACCAAAAATGTGCACACATGATTATTTGCAAAAGAGCTCTTTGAATATCAGTTGGTTTTCTGTTCTGATTACAGTGTTGGCTCCCAAACGCTATATCCATGATATTGAGTGTGTTTCCAGTATTTTATCATGATACCTGTAATCTGTAATTACTGAGCAGACACTGATTAATAGTATCGATATATAACAAAATTGATAATGAATGAGAGGTATTAAAATGCAGTTTTCTGAGATGAAAAAATACCTCCAAACTTATCTTTTGCTCGTCCCGAGCAAAACAAAAACCCTAGCCTCACTTTCGCAGGGAACGCGATTGCACTGAGCACGTGCAATAAGCCGTTAAACCTCTAGGTGTCCCTAGTAGGAGGAGTGTCGTCTCCTGAGGGTTTTTAGCGGATTACACCCACAAAATCCAGTCAAGTTATCGTTGTGGAGAAACTGTTGATTCTACTCTTAAGTTAGAGATCAAAGTTAGAAGTTCTATTACCCAAGTCAGAAACGTTAAACCCTATTTTTCACTCCTCACAATTTATTTAACATAAGTTTATACGCGTCTTTTTGTGGTTGTGCGAGTAGTGTCGACAAGTTTTTAAGACATGATTAGGGTCATCATGTCAAAAATACAGACCAGGATATACTTTTAAAGGATCTCACGAGTTTGAAAGGAGTTAAGATTTTCTCAAGTTTTGTTCTCCAGTTAGGTTTCAAGTCAGAATATATATCAATTTTAACAGGGAACCAAAGTCATATTTTTCACTCCTACCTTTCACCTGTTGTAGTTCATACATACCTTTCGTTATCGTGCAAAACATCTTTATAAATATAAACCTTCATATTTCCGCGAAAAAAACTGTTTTTAATAGAAAATTCGTCATCGCCAAGATTATTCTCCCACAAAGAATCGTGAGGACTTTTAACTCGGGGAGAAAACTTGCTTAGCTTGTTTTATTTGGCGATTTAGAAACTTAGCGGGCTTTGGATCAATGACTCCCAAATTAGATGGTTTTAGGGCATTAGGTGTGAAAACACCCCAAGGACTTAATTACCCAAGTTACCAAGTCCACAAAACAAAAGACTCATTTTAAAATATTCTGAACTCAGTGAAAACGAAGATATATCCAGCTTTTATTTTTAATCCGAAGACGTTATGATGTGGATAAGGTGTGTAATTACTCCAACAAGGTTCCAGATGGGTTATTTTTCAGACTTGTAACTTCTTATTAAAACCTCAATAATACCCTTCATATTCACCTTACTTTATGAATTATTCTTGATATTACTTAAATCAGAGGAAAAAAAACTGTTTGATCCTAAAGATGTTTATCAATTTTAAAAGTTTTACAGATATGTCAGACTTTCATAAAATTATCAAAAACATACGACACGTGTAAAGTGTTATAAAAGACGTATATCAGCTATGGTTAAACACAAAGGAGGGTTATTTTTCGGGCCGTCGGTCTCACAAAAAGGATTTAGTTATTTCTAACTTATCAACCGAACCGTCAGACTTCGAATCTAAGTTCCCCCGCTAGCTAGCCTGACAATCAAGTTTTTATGTTTTTGAATTTTTTTTCAATTTTTATAAGTTTTTCAATACAATGCAATACAAAAGCAGATAATAAATGCGACTACATGCAAAGAAAAGAAAAATACATAATATAAAGTGCTGAAATGCTGGAAATATGCACATGCAAACTATATGCTGATACAAGATGCATCCAAAACAGATCCACCCCCAAACTGAAGATGACGATGTCCTCATCGTCGCTTGGCCTTGCCCTTGGTTCTGCTGCTCCCGCTTGCTTCATCCTGGTTCGCTAAGATCTGGCTTAGTTGTTCATTTATCTCCTTATTCTGCCTGATCAAAGTTTTGATGCCACGGACCTCCATCCTGTGTAGTTCATATGGATCAGTCGGAACGTCCTCTCCCAAGTAAATTTCTGAGGAAGTCTGTAGTGCCGCATGCTCACTGAGGTCAGTGGGTGACCAAATCTGCTGCTCATTCCTACCGTCAGTATAACCCGGTGTGATCCTTTCAATCTCCACTGAGACAGTGTCATACATAGTGATGCAGGCCGTGAAATCATCGTCCTCCATGTAGTAGCGACAAATTTGGGTGATGAGGACGGGAAGTAACGATTTGTGCGCCGCGACACTTTCCTTGATTATGGCAAACAGCATGCTCGCCATGCAAAATTGATAATCCTTGGTTATTAAACAATGAACAATATGTCCCACAATCGCTGGAAACGAGAAAACTCGAGCGATCCCCCTGACATTACGGTAAGCCTAGCGGAAAGCCGTATAGACGTTTCAGTAGATTTGCTGGGCATTTAGCCCAGTATCTCATAACTCGCATCGTGCCCCCATGATCGTCCTATACTGGGCAAGCTCTAATAGTCTCTGAAAACCAGGTCGGGTAGGGATGTTGGTTACATTTGAAATCGTATCTGCTGAGAAAACCCTCCTTCTACCTGAAAGTGAAATCTAATACGGTCATGGAGTATTTCACCATTTCTTAGAGCGTCGTAGAACTCATCTACCAAATGCTCACAAGCACAAAACCCCTCATCCCCATACAGCAAAAACTCCCACTCCAACTGTCGGATAGCATCATGAAAATAGCTCCCAAACACCTCGTGGGTGAACACATCGACAAAATTTTTTTCTAATTCAAAGGGGGCCATGATCTGTGGGTTGGTGAAGTTTTCAGAAAATTTAAACAATGCAGGAGAGGGGGGGAGAGAAAATCTTACAAATCCGACAAAGGCAAACGTTGATCAGTGAAGTCGAGACCGGCGGCGCCGGACTTTTCAGCGATGTCGCCGGCGGGATTCCGAGCAAAGGGGCTAGGGTTTTGGAGGAAGGTTTGGGGAGAGCAGAGAAAATTTCTAGATCTGTTTGAGTGGTGAGAAGAATAGGTCGGGGTCAGGGATCTGGTGACTTTATAAAGGACATTTACAAAAAAAAAACCCTAACAAAAAGAAACCCCACTCCTTACAATTTACTCAAACCAGAAGCCAAATCAGCGTGTTGTCTCCAAAAATTCAGCACTCACCCCAAACGGTTGAGATCTTATTTTCAAAAAAAAAAACTAAAAAAAACAAAGATTAATTACATTATTCACAAGTTAAACGATATTGTTAGTCCAGAAATTAATACCAGCCATTTAAATTTTTTATCGATATAATGCAAGGGCTGGTAAAAGAATATGTATAAAAAAAGAAAAAGAATAAGAATATGTTTGATGTCAGTGAAGGGCATGGGCGTGTAAAAGTAGGGATTATAAGACGTTGAAAGTGAAAATGAAGTTTTGAAGAGGTCAAATAATTGTTTCCTGGATGAATTGAATGTTCAAAAAGCACACGTTGAGTTTCGAAGTTAAGTTCGTTTAAGAACCGGAGTTCTTCCGCAAAAAGTTCAGAAAAGGAAAGGTTCTTAGAATGATCCCAAATTGTTCCTAACTCAAACTCACCAAGAATATCAAGTTCATCCGCAAATATTTCCTCAAACCTCTGCATGACAAAATGTTTTTCAAGGCTGCCTTCCTCCCTATGATTTTCCACAATCCTATTCTTATCACTATGGTTTACTAATTCTCTCAATACAATTTCTTCCTCATCATATTCACAAATGGGTAGGTATATGTCATCTAAAAAAGTAGGTTCCCACACTAACGTTTCTTCCGAAACAATATCACTAGGCGATATAAAAATTGTGGGTTCCTGATCATTGATCTCTTCTAATACTTTATCCCATCCATACCCGTCAAAATCACAAGCTCCCTCTTCTAAAATTAGAGTACAAAAATCATCAGGCTGACTCGGAGGGTTTTCCTGTGTGTCCTGATAACACTTAGTCAATTCATTTGCATCATTATGCTGGGTTCCCTAGGTCGCCGCTGGGTTTTGGAAGGCATCGAACATGCCATTTTATAAAAAAATGGCGCGCTAAAGAACCCTAACGCTAGAATCTAAACTAGAGAATTAGACGAACGAACATGTAAACAGCTTTACATCTAAGTGAACAAGGAATACAACCTTTGTAGATCGGTCCTTCACTTCAATAGCTCCGTGTAGTAGTCCATTCGCTCCAAGTAGTGAACTTCCAGACTCTTGAAAGGCTCCATAAGATGAACGGAACATGCTTGCTTGAAGTCTTCGAGGCCGAAGATGATCTACGTCGAGGAGACACCAACTCAAGCTACCTCTTCACTAATGTGGAATCAGTGAAGCAAACACCATAAACTAAATGGCTAGTATAGTAGAGGATGATGAAGTAGGAATTTTGCTCACTTTAGATTTATTTTTCTTACAATATTTCTTCACCTCTCATGAAGCTAGAAAGCTTTTTGGAGATGAGAAAGAAGATGAAGTGTGAATGGAATAATGAGTGAGAATAGCAACCATGGGTGAGTTGGTATCATATACTAACTCATGTAGAGACTAAACCATGGGTAAACAATAATTGTTGGGTTAATAAATATCTTCACGTAAAACAAAATGAGTGGACTTGGTCAATGGTTCCATAAGCTTCTACAAGCTTCAACCATGTGACATTTTCTAAATAATTTAATTTACTTTAAATAAACTAAACCTCACATTATTATATGCATGGTATGAGTCTCATACACCCATGTACCGTGTGGCATCTAACATGACACAAAAAGATGTACATTAATATATATCACATATATACTAAGTGTACACAAGTGAGAAAAAAGAAAACTTAAGTGAGCTAATATCAGTTAATGTAAATTAATATATCAAATATATAATTATACATTAAATTATTAAATCAACACTTGATTTAATAATCCGACTATATCACATACAATCGACTAATATCTAATATATCAACTTGTCGAATCAACACTTGATTCGACAGCCCGGCTATATCATATATAACCGACCGATATCACATATCGCGAGAATAGAATACGTTATCACATACACGTATTAATCTCGGTCCCACACATATCACATATGTGCTCCTACTTCGTTTCGCTTGAGCCAGGAAACCTCTGTGTAGAACTCTAAAAACTCGTCAATACGCCGGCAGTAGGTGGTGATCATATCAGTCACCCACAAGCCGCAAGCGGTCTTCTAAACGTAATGGCCACCCGGGTATTGAGCGATCAGAAAATCAACAAGCAAGCCTGGTCATACTCCTGTGAATCCAATCAGTAACACTACCGTACAGTCCGGTCTCTTTGTCTGATATGTCGCATATCACAGCCTGGGGGTGGTAAAATGTCAGACCCCAATAGCCTGATAAGTCATGCTAATGTGAGTCTCATAACGGATCTAGAAACTACTGATAACACTTACCAGTAAATCTCAGCAACCCTGGCCAGGGATTTCCTGTTATGGCCAATCAAGCATAGTGCAACATCAACCCCCAATACCGGGAGAGACGAAATCCCCTCTTATTGCTCATTGCCTCCATGTGACTCGAGACTGTATCCAAAAACCACCGTTTTGCACGATCTCTTGAACGTGCTAAGGTGGAAATCAAATCACAGTGGGAATCACACAAGACTCTATGACGATCTCGGGTCGACAGACTAACCTGTACCAGTGTCACCTAAGAACTGCTATCTGACGATAGGTATAATACCATCTAAGAGTTCTCGGCGAGTCCGTCCAGTGTACCCAGTCTCCACTGAGCAACCGTATACCATCTCTGATGTCAAACACCAATGGATATGTGATCATCCATCGCCCATCATATGGGTCGAGAATCGTATATGCTAGTCTACTCTGGAATATCGATGCTCCGTCTCGATATTCCCACGACTAGAAATATTTGAAGGATGTACTTACCGACTACCTCTGCCCCACTAGTATGATCTGCATCATAATCCTGGTAGTCAAGTACTCATCCTAAGGGCTTTATCAACATGTAATAGAGAGACAATAAGTGTACATGTTAAGATAAAGAGCAACCAGATAGCATACTATCATGTAGAGCAAGAAAGTCCTCCCTATATATGTCTAAGCATCCACTATAATATATATCACATGTATAATAATGGCCTCTAGGGCATACATGTAACTAACAATCTCCCACTTGCACTAAGGCCATTTGTTGCAGTTGTAAGTGCACGGCAGTGCCCCGGCCGTCAATCCGACGCCGGAATGCGGAAACGAAACTTTCTTTAAACTTTGAAATGACGCTATCGCGCACTAAAAAACCCTGATCGGGCCATTAACCTAATCCTAGCAAACTAGAAAATGGGAAGGAAGCTATACCGAGCGATCCGTGTCCTTCGGTCTTCGGCCTCCACTCCGATCTCCTCGTGGAATCTCCGGTCTTCGGCCTCCACTCCGATCTCCTCGTGGAATCTCCGGTCTTCGGCTCCTCGTCGGAAAGGGCACCACACCGCCGGGTTCATTTACGGGCTCCCACCTCTGGACCGAGGCAACTTGGGTACGAAGTTGGCGAGCCGACGTGCCCAAGAAATGCTGTAGGCTTGTGTAGAACAGTTTGTCTCTCGCGGGTATGAAGTTGCCATTGAAGGAGGGAAGAGGAAAGATGAACTTTGAAAATGGCTATGGAATTTTTTGTGGCAAGCTAAGTGAGATGAATAATTACCCACACCAAAAAATGAATCCCTAATCCTCTCCTCTAATGTGGCCGGCCATGTATGAGAGTGGGGAAAAAACAATCAAGGAAGGTGAGTGTAGGAAAAGGTAAGGTGACCATAAGCAAATGTGTGATGATAATGAGGAATAAAAGTCACACCATTTCCTAATCAACTCACATCTCAATTAATGCAAACCATGATCAAAGAAAAAGCAAAGATGCTTTGAATTATCATGATAAACTAAATTCCACATACAACCCTCCACAAAACTAATTTGCATACTTGCAAATAACCCCCTCCATCGGAAAAATCCGGCCGTGAAGGAACAAAGGAAAACTGGCCGGAACGGAATGCAAACTGGCAACTTCAAAAAACTGATCCCGTAATAAATTACAGGAAAACCCCGCAATTGTATATACATACCCGCATTTGTATTCCCACTGAATACAAATACAAAGAGACAAAATCTACACTGTACAATACTAGGATCCGGCTTAAATCAAAGCCCGCTAGTATTATCTGTCCGATCATGATCCGTGCAATACCGTACGGATAAGATCGAACCCTGCCATATCTCCATACGGCCTCTACAGCGTTTTGCCCGAAACTTGAGAAACTGTCTGTGGGGGACTCTAAAGACTCGTCAACACTTTGGCTGTGGATTTAACCACTAGCACATCAGAGGTATTAGCCATACGTAACGGGCTACCAGGTATTGACCAAAAGGGACGTCGATGAGCGAACTCATCCTGATACCCTACTGAGCCTGTCAATGACAATATCCGTACAGTCCGGTCCGTTCGTCTATGAGTATCGCATGGCGGGCCTAGGGGGTTGATAAAAGTCAGACCCCCAAAAGCGGTACAAGTCGTGTCGGAGTGTAGCCCAGAACACCCTGAGATACTACTGGAATACCTACCAGTAAATCTCCTGCCTTGGCTAAGGACTTCGTGTAATGGCTCTCCTAGACACAGTGCGACCTCACCCCCAATACCGGGAGAGACGAACCCCTGAAGATCCGCTCACTGCCTCCATGTGGCTCGGGACTGTACCCAACTAAAATCTGTTTGCACGTCTCCTTTGAGCGTGGTAGGGTAGTAATCAAAGTATAGTGGGAACTCGCACGAGACAAATGACGATCTCAGGTCGATGAACTAACCTATACACATGTCACCAGGGAACTGCTATCTGACATCAGGTATAATTCCAACTAGCATGTTCCCGGCGAGTCCTGTCCGGTGTACTCATAACCCAATGAGCACCTGTATACATCTTAGGTGAACCAACTGACACCAGTGGCTTGTGAGACCGGCCACCGCCCCTCGTCGGGGTCTCGACTGTATACACTAGTCTACTCTGGAGTATCGATGCCCTGTCTCGAAACTCCCATGACTAGGGACCCTTTAAGGATGTGCTTATAGACTCCAGCTCCCACGTATATGATCGCCCTCATACTGCTGGTAGTCAAGCAAGAATCCTAGGGGCTCTATCAACGTGCAATAGTGACTTGTAAGATCACCTAAAGCAGTACACGATGATAAAGATAAACCAGATAGCATACTATCATCTTGAGCAAGACTGTCCTAACGGTATAGGTCCTCTCTCAATCATCGCAATCACATGCCTATGATCCAATAATTGACTCTGAGGGCACTATCTCCAACAATCTCCCACTTTCACTCAAGGCTAATTATTGCGATGTCGCATACTAACAGCCCGTGTGATACCGAACACCCAACTCCTCTACTAATCAGTCTCACAAAACCTGTTTGCGAAACTAATGCGTTCGAGGAATAGCCTCAGTGAGTGGATCCGCTCAGATGTTTCTTTCTATGTCTCTCTTTATCTCAAGTTCGCGGAGAAAGCCATCTCCCGAAATGAGCAATACCTGTCTTAGAGTATGTCTGGATATCTGATGGGACCTAGTTCATAAATGAACTCCAAATCCAAACTTCTCAGACTGTATCGTCAACTGAACTTAATCAGTATCCTGCGTCATGCCTCCCTCAGTATCCGCCTGGACCACCTGTCCAAACTACTGCCCCTCGTCAGAGGGAAAACTATAACTCTGACAGCCACTCTATCAACCAGGTCACCTTGGAAGCCTGAAATGATAACTGTCTCCCGAATGAGGCTGTCGTTATCATATTCCTAGAACATTCACTTATGTTCTAAAACAGCTTCCGAATGTTTCTCCAGGATTGGATCAATATCAAATTATTGCATCTACTGCAAAAATAACATCTGGTGTTGTACTTGATTGGGAAACTACCCAAATCTAGATCTAGAACTATAGATCCAGTAACCAGAATGTCTGATATAATATCCAAGTCCCATGTGGAGAAACCACTATGTGACAACCAAAGTATAACCGATCGTAGTATAGGAATTTCACTTCCTACTCTGTGTATGTCATCTAAATAGCAGGACATCACACCCTACTACCTTCTTAACAGATCTATCCCTTATTCTGATGAAGTCAAACCTATGACTGTCACATCAGAAATAGATGATCTATCTTTGCTATATCTGCTTTAGTCTATAAATAGACATAAGCCACTTGTCCACCATGCTTCCGCTGCTCCTACTGACCACGACAACCCTCTGGCAGAGTCATATAGACGTACACTTCTAAAGCCAGTTTAGAACGACGCTATACTCATCCTCCTACCGGGTCTCACAGTCTGATACAACAGCAACGGCAAGTCTGGGTAAACAAGAACCTCCCTGTCACCGTCCTTGAGGCTACCGGAGTACTTCTCAGGTGCCTGAGGTTACCCACCACATCTGCGGAGTGGCCAATGGAATGTCAAACCAGATTGAATCTTTAAGTTCTTATCAAATCTTCAGTAATCGTTTGCGGTTCTGGAATCACTTCCAGTTCTACCATACTCCCACTACTGTTTTCTGAAAAGTCCAATTTTATTAAAACTGTGGCGAGTCATGAACAATATCACTATTGATCTTCCAGATGGTAGAAAGTCAACCCTCGTCATAGCCTGGGTCAACCCACAAATAGCCATTACAGAAACGTGCCTTGAGTTATCCAGAGTCTGGTTTTAAGTATAAGCCGGACAACTCCCCGTACCTTAACATCGTTAAGATATGAACTGTTCTATATCCAATATAGAAACAGAGGCACTGATTTAATTGAACCAGATTCAAATCATGCAGCTGTCTCCAGTGCATGTCAACTAAATGGAAGGAGGCCGATCAGCGTTACTCAACTTAGGAGTACTTCCAATTATGAGTAACCTGAAAGAGAAGCAAGTTTTCTTAATCATTATTATCAACTGAATGCTATTCATAAGTATCTACATCTTCGATCACCTTGAAGAATCCCGATACTTGCAACACCTGGTTCTCTACTTTACTCTTATACCTATAACTTCTCAAAACTTGGACCCTGTATTTCTACGAAACACCTGTCTAAGAACTAGAGAAGTCATAAGTAAACCGAATATAGTACGAAGACCAACCCCTCTGTCCTAATGGACACTGGACAATATACAATACTCTGTATAAGTCCCCTGAGTCTAGTGACTCATTCACTGTGTGTCGTAGGTTGAAAACTGCACTTATGGTTAAGAAGAATTACACCGCTGTTCAATATTCCTTACCTAACCATCCATTGATATAGGTAAATGTCATAGACATAATTTCAAAAAGGTATATCTCACTCTATAAAATAGACGTACAGATATATCAATTTGAAATTGGTGCATAACAACGGATATTCAAAACCAAATATTTGCCATCCGGCAAACAACCCAGGTGAATTCCTCAAATATCACCAATTACAACGAATTCCGATATAATGAGGATAATCACCTAATTCCCAATAACTTACTCCCACTCATCATCTGTAAAACCATACAGATGTGAGAATCATACCTGGTAAATACATACCCTGGAGCAAGTGTCTAATTAGGAAATCAGTTTTCTTTTAACAGTACACAGTGAAACTGAAACATTGAAATGTTTCATAGTGGTATCCGGGTATTCCTAATAATGTCTCTTCCATTATCCAGATTCATAACTGTAACCGTATATTTCTTTGCCATCTCTCCAAATCCCTTTATATGTCTTTAGTCATTACCTTCTGCACACCCCTTTAGGCCAAATGGTTTTCTTCCTTCCCTACCGTTCGGCACCAGCCTATGGTTTGGAAGAAGACTATCCAATAAGCATAATGGGTGTACTGTCCTAATCCTAGGAGCACTCACAATGCGAGAGAAGATGAAGATAAAAGACAACCGAATAAATCTTATTCCTATTTCTCCTGAACCAGAATCCATCCCCGAACTGGAACAAGTTCCTTTCGAGTTCGTATATAACCATACGATGGAATATCCAATAAACTGTGGATCTTCGTAGTGATACGGAGTGTTCTGGAGAAATACAAAGGTGAAGCGGGAGTGGTAATGAAATACTTGGTTTGATTGTGAATAGCAGTCGCAATTTACTTTGCCCTCTTACTAATCCCTTTATTTGACTTAACTCATTACCTTCTGCACACCATCGTTATGCTAATTGGTTTTCTTCATTCCCCACCGTTCGGCACCAGCCTAAGGTTTGGAAGAAGACTATCCAATTTGCGTAATAGGTGTACTGTCCTAAACTTAGGAGTACTCTCAACCTGAGAGAAGGTAAAAGGAAAAGACAACTGAATAGTCCTACTCGTTTTCTCCAGAACCAGAAACCATCCTCGAATAAATTCCTTTGAGTTCGTATATAACCATACGATGGTTTTATCCAATGGAAGTGGACGTTCGTAGTAATACGGGGTGTCCTAGAGAAAAGGGTAAAAGTAGGAGTGGCAATGAGGTTTGCAACTCTGACAATCCAAAAGCCAGTCTTATAAGAAGGTTCGGTCAACTTGGTCACTGAGTCATAGTCTAGGGTCAGGTCATGGTCGCTGCCAAAGAGAGAGAGAGAAAAGAAACACTCAGCGTGCACTCTAACCTAGATCAGAACGGTTGTCAATTTATCTAATCAGGAAACCTCCCACTGTAACCTCAAATTCTTCTCCAAACCCGAAAGAAGAATTAGTCGGGATCACCTGAGGAGTAAACCAACTCATCAGTGGAAATTGGGATCCAACTATCATTACATGATAACGTGACGGAATCCGCTCACGTTATCACACTCCAGAAGGTATGCGCATATCTGGCAAGTTTCAGTTTCTTTAGAAACTCCCGATGTGATTTTTACCCTATGCTCTTATAACCTTGGCGTGAGGTCAAAATGTCATAAGTCACATGTCAAGTTCTACCCATCATTATCCAGGTTAATTTGAACCCACCCGTATATACCCTTGACATAGGCCAAAATAGTAGTACGACTGTCCCAAACCAACGCATTCTATCTATGCAACAGATAAATATCCGGCAGCTACCAATCACTATGCCTTGGCGTGAGGTCAAAATACATAGCTTGAATACTACCGAATATTTAACTGAAATGATGGAGGGATACGAATGGTTTCTGGCGAAAACCTTTAACGTAATGAACTTGATATCGTTGAAGGAACTGGATAGCTTTATAAAAATATAGTGGCGAAAACCTTTGCTATAGAGGTCACTCCCGGTGAAGGGATCTCGGCTCTTTCCCCGTAGAATGAGGTGCAGGATATTCCAACTGAATACCATGATGCAAAGCAAAAGTAATCGACTATAGTGAAGTTATTGCCCTGACGCAAACTTCTGTCCAAGAGGTCACTCCCGGTGAAGGGATCTCGGCCCTTGCCTCGTCGACTGAGGTGCTGGATATTCATAACCGAATACCACTGTGCAAAATAAAAGAGAACGCCCTTGCAATAACAGCCTTTTGAAAAATGTACCAACAACATCAGAATAGGTTTGTTTAACATGCATTGATCCGAATCAACCCAGTCCCATCAATTGATCACACCACAAAAGAACGAAAATAATGATGTACGTATATGCCATCCGCATTCGCCACTGGGTCCCGTCATCACCTGTTAGGTTACTTAAGTAACGACAGAGCGGGGACTGGACTAGTGCGGATGCAAAACATATACAACATTTACTAGTATATATGTATATATATATATATATATATATATATATATATATATCAATATATAATATTCGCTCAAGGCGTGATAAAATGCAACATCATAGAAATGTAATAAGCATCACAGAACAATACAGATATCTGGGATCCCCGGGTTTCACAGAGCCGCTACTGAAACCCGACGTCCCCCTGGTCGTGTGGATAGCCTGTGCAATGAAATCCTAGACCCCTACGGGCACGACAAGTTACCCGCCAAAACCTGAAGCGAGACAGCCCCCTTCAGCAACGTGAATGGACCACCCAGCACATCACGGAATCTAGCAACTTGGGCAACCCTCCTGGGTCCACCTATACCCCTCACGAGTGCGGAGAATAGCCCGCCAATTCTAGAGTGAATCCCCCTCTGCGGGGTAATCCTAGTACAGAAAGTAAAATATACAACGGGTACATCGACCTCAGCCCGGTCGTGCCCCAAAAGAATAATATACAAACAGGCAGTGACGGCAGTCCACATGTCGGACGCTCGCCCCGTAATAACAAATGTACATATACAACCAAACTGTACTAACATTGCATCCAGGCTATCCCCCATGACCAATCCGCAACATCACAGCACAACACAGAACATCAATGTGAATGTCACGTTCGCAAATCCGTCTAAAAGGGATATAGCAGTTAGACAGGATTTACCGATCAAGTAACATTCACGGTCGCAGATATAAAGTAAATACTGTGAACTAACATGTTTAAAATTTTCGATCGACAGAATTTTCCGAAGCGGTCCCCAAGCACAACTGTAGCACTCAAAAACATATGGGCCCAAAAATAATATACCAGAAACCCTATTTCCATGTCAGAGAGCCACTGTGAAAATTTGATGCAGTGAAGCAAAAATTAGGCGACGGATCCGCGGCTAAAACATGGTTTTGGCCGCTTATCCGCCGCGCTACAGTAACATCAGCGCACCAAATTTTCACAGAATGCATAAAAAATCCTGCACTTAATTTTACAATATACCAAATAATTTTTAGAGCACAGAAAAATTCGACAGAAAGTACGACATGGAAACGCGGTTTTTGGAAAATCCGTTCGATTGAACTTGTAAACACGTTAGAGAAAGCTAGACTAGGTTAATGGCATGGCTCTGATACCAGTGTAAGTGCACAGCAGCGTTCCGGCCGTCAATCCGACGCCGGAATGCGGAAACGAAACTTTCTTTAAACTTTGAAATGACGCTACCGCGCACTATAAAACCCGGATCGGGCCATTAACCTAATCCTAGCAAACTAGAAAATGGGAAGAAAGCTATACCGAGCGATCCGTGTCCTTCGGTCTTCGGCCTCCACTCCGATCTCCTCGCGGAATCTCCGGTCTTCGGCTCCTCGTCGGAAAGGGCACCACACCCCCGGGTTCGTTTACGGGCTCCCACCTCTGGACCGAGGCAACTCGGGCACGAAGTTGGCGAGCCGACGTGCCCAAGAAATGCTGTAGGCTTGTGTAGAACAGTTTGTCTCTCGCGGGTATGAAGTTGCCATTGAAGGAGGGAAGAGGAAAGATGAACTTTGAAAATGGCTATGGAATTTTTTGTGGAAAGCCAAGTGAGATGAATAATTCCCCACACCAAAAAATGAATCCCTCATCCTCTCCTCTAATGTGGCCGGCCATGTATGAGAGTGGGGAAAAAACAATCACGGAAGGTGAGTGTAGGAAAAGGCAAGGTGACCATAAGCAAATGTGTGATGATAATGAGGAATAAAAGTCACACCATTTCCTAATCAACTCACATCTCAATTAATGCAAACCATGATCAAAGAAAAAGCAAAGATGCTTTGAATTATCATGATAAACTAAATGCCACATACAACCCTCCACAAAACTAATTTGCATACTTGCAAATAAACCCCTCCATCGGAAAAATTCGGCCGTGAAGGAACAAAGGAAAACTGGCCGGAACGGAATGCAAACTGGCAACTTCAAAAAACTGATCCCGTAATAAATTACAGGAAAACCCCGCAACTGTATATACATACTCGCATTTGTATTCCTACTGAATACAAATGCAAAGAGACAAAATCTACACTGTACAATACTAGGATCCGGCTTAAATCAAAGCCCGCTAGTATTATCTGTCCGATCATGATCCGTGCAATACCGTACGGATAAGATCGAACCCTGCCATATCTCCATACGGCCTCTACAGCGTTTCGCCCGAAACTTGAGAAACTGTCTGTGGGGGACTCTAAAGACTCGTCAACACTTTGGCTGTGAATTTAACCACTAGCACGTCAGAGGTATTAGCCGGGCTACCAGGTATTGACCAAAAGGGATGTCGATGAGCGAACTCATCCTGACACCCTACTGAGCCTGTCAGTGATAATATTCGTATAGTCCGGTCCATTCGTCTATGAGTATCGTATGGCGGGCCTAGGGGTTGATAAAAGTCAGACCCCCAAAAGCGGTACAAGTCGTGTCGGAGTGTAGCCCAGAACACCCTGAGATACTACTGGAATACCTACCAGTAAATCTCCTGCCTTGGCCAAGGACTTCGTGTAATGGCTCTCCTAGACACAGCGCGACCTCACCCCTAATACCGAGAGAGACGAACCCCTGAAGATCCGCTCACTGCCTCCATGTGGCTCGGGACTGTACCCAACTAAAACCTGTTTGTACGTCTCCTTTGAGCGTGGTAGGGTAGTAATCAAAGTACAGTGGGAACTCACACCAGACAAATGACGATCTCAGGTCGATGAACTAACCTGTACACATGTCACCAGGGAACTGCTATCTGACATCAGGTATAATTCCAACTAGCATGTTCCCGGCGAGTCCTGTCCGGTGTACTCATAACCCAATGAGCACCTGTATACATCTTAGGTGAACCAACTGACACCAGTGGCTTGTGAGACCGGCCACCGCCCCTCGTCGGGGTCTCGACTGTATACACTAATCTACTCTGGAGTATCGATGCCCTGTCTCGAAACTCCCACGACTAGGGACCCTTTAAGGATGTGCTTATAGACTCCAGCTCCCACGTATATGATCGCCCTCATACTGCTGGTAGTCAAGCAAGAATCCTAGGGGCTCTATCAACGTGCAATAGTGACTTGTAAGGTCACCTAAAGCAGTACACGATGATAAAAAAAACCAGATAGCATATTATCATCTTGAGCAAGACTGTCCTAACGGTATAGGTCCTCTCTCAATCATCGCAATCACGTGCCTGTGATCCAATAATTGACTCTGAGGGCACTATCTCCAACAGCAGTATCTCATACTCAGCGCCCCATAAAAGTCTCTCTAGAGAAGGGCCTCTGTGAGTGGATCCGCCGTGTTATCCTTCGCGTCAACTCTCCTTACCTCGATCCCTTGGAGATCAACCATCTCCCTGATCAGGTGATACTGTCCTAAGAATATGTCTGGATCGCTGATGGGACCGACGTTCCTAGGCGAAAGCCACAACTCCATTGTGTCATATTAACAGTTATTGGACGCTCAATGGTAGGAACCATATTCATCTCATGAACAAGAATTATCCAGACATCCACTTTGGTAGCATCGATGGTAGCGATGTATCGTCTAGTTTTCTACAGTATATAGCTTGGAACTCTTCCAACACACCGTCCCTCCACTGAGGGTAAAGACAAGGCCCGTGACTGACTTTCATTCAACCTTATCACTCTGGAAGTTCGAATTGGTAAAGGACTCCCACCGGAGTTCACCGTTACCAAAAACTAAGAACATTTCTTTAGTGCTTCTCAAGTACTTAAAAATGTCCTACACAGCTGTCCAGTGATTCTCCCAAGATCCGATTGATTCCTGATCACTACACTTAGTGAGTCAGCTACATCTGGTCTGGTATATAACATCGCATACGTGATAGAGCCTACTGCCGAAGCATAGAGTATCTCTTGTACGCGAGCTCTCTCCAAATCAGTCTTGGAAGATTTCTATTTAGAGAGAGTGATTCCTGAGTAAGTGGGCGAACCATCACGCTTAGAATCATCCATACCGATGAGTCGAAAATAGTGCATTCTCAACATGTTAATTTCCCTACTGTTATCATTCATATATATGTGTTTATTGTAATTATAACACATATTACGAATTTGTCTGGAAAATATCAAATAACCTGTGTTATAGTTATAATCAACATTCTAAAGGGAAATTAAGTGTTTATTACTATTCGCATGATTTTTATATCTCAACACTTGTCTCGAGATTGTGTGCAGGAAATTCTCCAGGTAAAAGAGCCGGAACTGCTAAAAGTGCTGATAAAATACATCAAGTCCAAGATTTGTGATCTGGCAGTAAACAAGAAAGTATAATGAGATTCCAGACATACAATAAAGCCCTAAGGATCAGCACCAAACCACCCTGAAGATTTCATGCAGAGATCACCTAAAAGGGTCGCGGATCCGCGGCCGAGTCAGGCCGATCCACCGCGGATCCGCGGCCGATCCGACTCATCGGCGGTAGGTAATTTTGCCCACGGCTTCTCCTCAACGGCAAAACTTCTTCAAGACGCTTCAGTTCCTCGAATTCTCCAGAAGCTTCCCTCCAATAGCAAGTCTTCTCTTGTAAGCTAGCTAACTACCTTAATTTAGAAACTTCTCTTCAACTACCTAGCTTCCAAGGGAAGATTGACCTAGCTTCTAGGGGAAGCTTGGGGAGACTATAAAAGAAGACCTATGGCTTCATTACAAAGGTTGTTCGGTTGTTGAACATTGAACCAAATCCAAACACAAGTTGAGTGACACAACTTGCAACTCAAAACCCTAGCCCAAATCAAATTCAAAAGCCAAATCAAGATCCATCGAGAAGCAAATCAAGCAAGCAAATGAAGATCCTTTGAAGCAACGCCGACCTTCATCCGAGCAAGAGATCCACGATGATCCGCGATTCAAGAAGATCGATGCGAAGCTAATTTCGGCGGATCTAGTTACCTCCTCAAATCTTGTAACCTCGAATTGAGTGAATTGTACCTAATCGTCGATTAATAAAGGTGAATATTGTAAATCTTGCTTTTCTTTACATTCTTGCATTATGAAAAGTTACCGATTCTTGATTCTTTCTTTTTTCATGATGTGTGAGTGAAATCTCCGCTTGTAGCGGAATCGAGAGAATAGGTAGATGGCGACGATTAAATTCTTGAACGATTCTTAAGTCTTATGAGTTTTGTAAATTTTAGGAAATTGAATCATCGAAGACCTAATTTGAGCGAGATCGCTTTCTTGAATATTTTCGCTCCAAATTAGAGATCAATGTTCGGTGATTCAATTTGCTAGAGGCTAGAATTTAAATGATAATCAATGAAAGGACAAGGGATGATGAAGGAGAAACCCTAGTTTCTTCAATAGATCTCTAAACCTCGTTGATCGTCATCGAGCTAGCAACAAATTCTCAATAGATAAGATTTCGTAATCTTTAGTTTTCATGACCACTACTTATTTGATTGATTTCTACAAGCTACTTTACAAATCTTGATAACTAAATTGACTGGGACATTTTTTGATTCTTGATTCTAGATCTTTTACTTTCTTTATCTTTCTTGAAATGAAAATTCACAAATCTTGAATCATTTTCTTTTATCCTTTAATTTTCAACTCGACTAAAAAGATTTCGAACAAATCACACTTTCTTAGTGGACGATCCGTTCTCATTGACGAAATTACAATAGACACCGTCAATTGATTGTGGTATAAATTTCTTTGGTTGTGAAACATTTCCAAATATACATGAAGAAAAAATCAATCAAATGGTGCCGTTGCCGGGGATAGTGTGCTAATTTGTTCGTTTTTGTAATTTGAGTTGGAAAATTTATTATTCCATCAGAATTTTTAGACCAAAATTCGCAACAAGCGCTTAACGATTTGTTGTGATTTGCTACAAGGAAATCTGGAATCTCTGGAGCGAGAGGAAAATTTTTTAGGACATCTAAAAAAGTCCAGAGAGGCAACATGAGCAGTTTCTGAAATTTTTGTGCAGGGATCTCATTAGCTGATCGTGGAACCGCAGCGTTTAAAGGCATCTCGCGGCGGAACAACGGTGGGAAAGTTGTTTCACTGCACCAAATTTTTTAGGTCCATCTCTGTCTTTCTTATCTCCTCCCTGCTCTGCTCCAATAACCAATTTCTGCAGGTTTCTTTGCAAAAATTCGCAGCGCCCCAAAGGAAAATTGTTGCGTGTTTGATCTTGGTTGTTTGCATATTTTTAACACGGAAATTAAGGGGCACCACCAAAATTCAGATTAGGTCAGGATTTCATTACCCGTCCTAAGCCCCGAAAATCACAAACTTGCATCCGCATTACCCTCATTAATTAAAAGAAATATAGACAAGACTCTAAGGACCGTCGCGCTCATTTAGGACAGAAGGAGGTTGTGGGTAATCTATTGCTTATCCGCGTTTCTTTTATGGTGTCTAAGGCAAGTGTGTCTAAGGCAAGTGGTTACTTAATTAGGCCCGCTACTTACGTAGTGGAGAACCTCCTACTTACCTGGCCATATAAGGGGCAAAGAGACGGTAGCGGATCTATCTTGCGACTTGTCTTCTGGAAGTCTAGGAGCGGTCTAAAGACTTGACCTAGGCGACCACTAGATTTAGGGTTGCTTGTACATTGTTTGTGTGAATTTTTCAAAATACGTATTTTTCAAACCAAACACCAACTCATCTTTTCCATAATTATCACTTAACGCTGCCACTTGTGCTAAACCATTTAGTGTATGCTCGGCTGGACACGGGATTCTAGTGCCCGTCTTGTCTGCGTTCCTCCTATCGACTCTGAAGTCGGTAATTCTACATCTACTTTATCTTCACCCACTACCACACCCACTTCTATGGACGGTTCTCCATCGAACTTCTTTAACACTACTCTACCACCGTCCGCAGGTGCGCAGAATATGCCCCGCATCTCTCTCCAAGAGAGATGTTACCCGATGAAAGGTCCTCTTTCGACCTGTCTTACCATTCCACTAGCCAATGGGGACAATTTTGAAATAAAACCACAATACATCAATCTTTTACCAAAATACCACGGTCTCGAGTCTGAGGACGCATACGTCTTTATTACCAAATTTGAAAACGTTTGCGCTATGCTGGATACTTCACAGCTTTCTGTGGATGCTATGAGATTACGTCTTCTCCCGTTCACTTTGTGCGATATAGCCGAGAAGTGGCTTTATAACACAGCCACACATTCTATTTCGAACTGGGTAGAATTCCTAACAGCATTCCTTAAGAAATTCTACCATAATCATAAACAACTCGAGTCCGTAGAGAAATAAATTAATTTACCCAACTTCCAAATGAACCATTCTCGAAGTGTTTTGAACGCTTCAACGATCTGTTAGTTCAATGTCCACATCACGGAATTCCTAGATGGGATCTGTGCAGAATTATATATGAGGGCATTAATCCTACAACAAAACAGACCCTTGAATCCATGTGTCAAGGCACCTTCATGAATAAAGATGATGGTGAAGCCTGGAGATTTTTAGAAAATTTCGCTGAAAGCACTTTACAGTGGGAGAGTGTAAACCAGTCATCGTCTAGGGGTGGTATTCATCAACTTGATGTTTCCATAGGAGTTAGAGCTGAAATGGCAGCAATGCAAAAGAAACTCGAAGCTATGGAACATAAATTTTTAGCAGCCTCCCTAAATCAGATGTCACTCTCCAAAACTCTTTGTGGATGCTATTTTGATCTATCTCATCTTACAGAAGAATGTCCTTTAAATTCTCTATTTCAAGGTCAAGAGCATACCAATGCTGCTTTCTAACAAAAACTTAGAAACGATCCATATTCTTCCACTTATAATCAGGGTTGGAGGAATCACCCTAACTTTGCTTGGAACCAACAACAAAATCAAAACACGATTCCAAACTAAAATAATTTCCAAAGGGGTCCTCTACCACAACAGCAATCACTTCAAATAAGTAAGCACCCCTACCAATCACAAAACTTTCAAAATCCGGTCAACACTCCTGCACCGTATAATCCTTTGCAATTGACTGGTACTGATGAATCCTCTTCACTCGCACAAACCATGAATTTGATTCTGAAAAATTTCATGCAAGTTTTGGCTGAGGTTAAGTCTTCTGTCGATGATATAAAGAAATCCGCCTCCCAAGCTGAGAGTATAAAATCGATGGAAGCATAAATTCCACAATTAAAAGTCGAAATGAGTGCTAGAGAGAAAGGAAAACTTCCGTCTCAGCCCCTACCGAATCCTGGGCATTCACAACACTACAATGTGAATGCCATTACAACGTCGAGATCCGAAAGAGTGCTGAATAATCAAGTTGGGGAAGAGATTGATGATAATGGAAAATTTATCAATAACACCCCGGCTTCCACTTCCACTTTTCCTTCCACATCTACTTCTACTTCTAATCCTACTTTATCCACCCCACCATTTTCTAGCAAGCCTATTCTCCGTTTTTCTCAAGGCTCGAACCCTCAGCATACCTCTTCTAGTCCACCAAAGACGATCCCCACTCCTATTCTGGGATCAGTTCCACACACACCACCTTCTCCAATGTTGGACCCAGCTATTATTGCTAAAGCTCCTTATCCGAATCGGTTAAGGGGTAACAAATTGAGTCCACATATGGAGAAGATTATGGAAATGTTTAAACAGGTTAACATCAATATCCCTCTCCTAGATGCTATTCAACAAGTCCCGTCTTATGCGAAAATTCTTAAGGACTTGTGCACTAGGAAAAAGGAAGACTCAAGTGCCTAAAAAGGTCTTTATGACTAATAATGTTGGCACTGCTTTTACCCCACAGTTACCAAAGAAACGTAAGGACCCAGGATGTCCCACGATATCAATTTCTATTAGGGGTAAAAACATTAACCGTTCTTTACTTGACCTTGGCGCAAGTGTTAACCTGCTTCCATACTCTGTTTACGAGCAGTTAGAGATTGGAGAGTTGAAACTAGCTCATTACACTCTTCAAATGGCAGACCGATCAATCACCAAACCTAGGGGTGAACTGGAGGATGTGTTAATAAAAGTCAGGGAATTTATATTCCCTGTGGAATTTATTGTTCTCGATACACAACCTGTAGCAAACCCACAGAACTAAATTCCGGTGATTCTGGGTCGACCATTCCTTGCCACTTCCAATGCTGTCATTAATTGTCGAAACGGTTCAATGAACCCATCTTTTGGAAAAATGACAATTGAACTGAACATCTATAAAATTGGAAGTCAACCATTTGAACCCTCTGCTCATATACTTGATGTCTGTTCTGTCCACGAGATTGCTTCTGAAAGTTGCGAGGTTGATGAACTTTGCTTTGAAAATCTCGACGACACTAGCACATCAATGTTTGATCTTTCACATCTTAGTGAGGACACCCTTTCCATTCTTGAGTCTGATACTCTTGATTCTTCACCTTCCGAGTCTGTATCCTATGCAGGCTACGAGCTTCTCCGTGACTCCGAATATCATTCGCTGACCCCACCTTCTATAGTTTCTCTGCCAGCATTAGATCTCAAACTATTACCTTCTCATCTTAAATATGCATATTTAGGTGAGAATGAGTCTTTACCTATTATCATATCAGCTTCTCTAGCCCTAGAGCAAGAGAATGCTCTTTTGACGGTATTGAGATCTAATAGGCAGGCGTTTGGTTGGACTATGGCTGACATCAAAGGGATTGGTTTCTTGATTGTAGAACATCATATATATCTGATGGATGAAGCCAAGCCAACCCGAGAACCACAGAGACGGTTAAATCCCGTCATGAAGGATGCGATGAAGAAAGAGACCGTCAAATGCCTTGACAATGGTATCATTTACCCAATCTCCGATAGCCAATGGGTAAGTCCAATTCATGTCGTCCCTAAGAAATCTGGCATTACTGTCATAACAAATGAGGCAAATGTGTTAATTCAGACACGCGCTCAAACTGGGTGGCATGTCTGTATTGATTATAGAAAACTCAATGCCGCAACGAGGAAAGACCACTTTCCTCTACCTTTTATTGACCAGATGCTAGAACGCTTAGCTGGACGTGAATATTACTGCTTCATGGATGGATACTCTGGCTATAACCAGGTCCCTATTGCCAAAAATGATCAAGACAAAACCACATTTACTTTTCATTTTGGTACTTTTACTTATAGTCGCATGCCCTTCGGGTTGTGCAATGCTCCCGCTACATTTCAGCGGTGTATGATGGGGATATTCTCGGACATGGTCGAGAATTTTCTGGAGATTTTCATGGACGATTTCTCGATATTCGGAGATTCTTTTGCTGATTTCCCATCTCATCTTGACGCGGTTCTTACTCGTTGTAAAGAGAAAAACTTAACCTTGAATTGGGAAAAATGCCATTTCATGGTCCAAGAGGGAATTGTGCTTGGACATGTGATTTCACGAAAAGGCATTGAGGTTGACAGAGAAAAAATAGATGTCATTCAGAACCTTCCTCATCCCAAATGCGTCAAGGAAATACGATCCTTTCTTAGCCATGCGGGCTTTTACAGGAGATTCATTAAGGATTTTAGCAAAATTGCTAGACCTTTAACTCTTCTCTTGGCCAAGGACACAACCTTTCACTTTGACTCGGATTGTGAGGCAGCATTTGACTCAATTAAAAACTCTCTCACTACAGCCCCCGTTCTATCTTCTCCAGATTGGAACTACCCGTTTGAGCTTATGTGTGATGCATCAGATTTTGCAGTTGGTGCAGTCTTAGGACATCACATTGAAATGATTCCACACGTGATTTATTATGCAAGTAAGACTCTGAACGATGCTCAAATTAATTACACAACTACCGAAAAAGAACTTTTGGCAGTTTTATTTGCATTAGAAAAATTTAGGCCTTACTTGATTGGCTCACCAATTATTGTGTACACTGACCACTCTGCCTTGAAACATCTTTTGGCGAAGAAGGATGCTAAATGTAGGCTAACACGTTGGATCCTTCTATTACTAGAATTTGATCTTGTTATTAAAGATAATAAAGAATATGAAAACGTTGTAGCCGACCATCTGTCGCGCATTTCTTCTTCACCTGTGATCTTGCCGATCAATGATTCTTTTCCAGACGAACAACTCTTGAATGTATCCAACGAACCTTGGTTCGGGGATATTGTGAATTATCTTGCAACGGGACTTATTCCCTGTGAATGGTCGCAACAGGACAAATATCGATTTCTATCCTAAGTAAAACATTTTTACTGGGATGAACCACATCTGTTTAAGTATTGTCCTGACCAGATCCTTCGAAGGTGTTTCCCCAATGATGAATTCAAGAGTGTTCTTTCTTTTTGTCATGATCAAGCATGTGGGGGTTATTTCGGTTCTCGAAAGACGGCGGAGAAGGTTTTGCAATGCGGATTTTATTGGCCAACTTTATTCAAAGATTCATTTGATCATTGCAAAACCTATGCACATTGTCAACACACGGGTAGGATTTCTCGGAGAAATGAGATGCCACTTCAACCCATCTTGGTGGTTGAAATTTTTGACGTTTGGGGTATAGACTTTATGGGTCCTTTTCCCAACTCCTTTGGGAATCTGTATATATTGCTTGCAGTTGATTACGTCTCGAAATGGGTAGAAGCTATTCCTTGTCACACTAATGACAAAAAAGTTGTCATTAAGTTTTTAAAAGAAAACATCTTTTCGCGATTTGGACAGCCACGCGCTATTATTAGCGATAACGGGACGCATTTCTGCAATCGGTCTTTCGAGACTTTAATGCGGAAATATGCAATCAACCACAAACTTTCCACACCCTATCATCTCCAAACGAGCGGGCAAGCTGAGGTTTCAAACATACAAATTAAACAAATTTTGGAGAAAACAGTTTCTAAAAATCGAAAAGATTGGTCAATCAAATTGACGGATGCTCTTTGGGCGTTCCGAACTGCATATAAAACCGATCTAGGTATGTCTCCTTATAGACTAGTGTTTGGAAAGGCTTGTCACCTTTCGGTCGAGATTGAACACAAAGCAATGTGGGCCAATAGAGAACTTAACTTTGACTTAAATCAAGCCTGCAACTTTCAGAAACTGCAATTAAACGAGCTAAGCGAACTCCGCGATGAAGCTTATGATAATGCTGTAATTGTAAAGAATCAGACTAAAGTATTTCACGATAAAAACATTTTGAGAAAAACTTTTACTCCTGGTCAAAAAGTCCTTCTTTATGATTCACGACTCTATCTTCATGCGGGTAAGCTAAAATCTCGGTGGAAAGGACCTTTTGTTGTGCAGAATGTATACCCGCATGGGGCAGTTGAGATTGAAAATGTTGAAAACGGTACAATTTTCAAAGTAAATGGACATAGATTAAAACCGTATTTTTCCACTGACCCCTCGGAGGAGGAGCTCCTGTTTTTACAGGAGTCGCTTTATAATGACTGATTTTCCTCCACCTCACCTCTATGACTTGGCAATTTTGTCACATCTTTAGAATGGAGGTGAGTCAACTTGTACATACATTTTATAAAATACATACACACACACACAAAATACATAATAAAAATTTTTGTACATAAATAAAGGAATAAGTTTGTGGGAGATTTTCATGATCATATTTCATGTTCCCTTTAACATTTTTTTTGCCTCCCAAGTTTACAGGCTTCTGAGCTTTAACAGATAGCAACAGTGAGGACACTGTTAAAAACAAGTTTGGGGGAGCTTTGTGCTTATTTGCGCATCATTTGCATCATACTTTGCATAAGCACAAAACACACATATAAAAAAATATAAAAAAATATTTAATATTTAATATTTAATATTTAATAATAAAAGATTAGATAGTGAAAAATTACATCCAAAAGATGAGAATAATTTAAGAAAACCAAGAAAGTTAGAAGTTTTCTTAAACGAAACTAGTAATAAGTAGTTATGAGCCGTTGTCCCAAGGGTTAGTAAGATGAAAGAAGTCACTAATCTGAGGATAAAAATAAATCTGAAAAATAGTTCCTATTCTGGAAGCCAAACATTTGAATGTTGATACCCTACTTACGCACTTACACACGTCTTGAAGCTCGGGATAGTATAACATACCTTGAAATGCTTTTGTCTAAAAGCTAAAGTACGAAGAAAATGATAAATGAAGAAAATATAAAATGGTATAGAAAAATGAACACTGGTTTCGTTATCACCAAGGAAGCAATAAAAAAATATAGCAAAGGTGCTTCATCACCTGGTGCCTTAGACCAACTGGTTCGGGAGTCACTGCTAAGCCTTAGGTGCTGCAAGACGAGAAAAATACTATTTACGCCTAATCAGCGAGCACATGAGTAATCGGTCGGTTAATACCTCAAGAAGTATTAACGATCGCTTGAAAAATGTGTGAGCAAATTCCATCTAAATATTAATTAAAAAGTACTTAGGTAGATGGACAAGAGTATGATAGCTTGAATTGAATTCTCCGAGTGTAGGGATGTCCAATTCACACACGTAGGGGTATATGATCGGTGTTTGGAAGAAAGGTAGGGATGAAGAATAAAGGCGATGTTTTATTGAGGGGTGATTTCTAACATCTTTTCATGACTATTAAGATAGGGCTCATAGCAACTGAAAAGCTAGTATTAGTTAGAAACTCTAAATTTTCAAAGTCTTTTTTTTACAGTTCTGATCCTTAAGTGTAACTTTCACGGTCCTTTTATTATGGGGTTTTGTGGGTGCAATCTACTGAAAACCCTCAGGAGACAACACTTCTCCTACTAGGGATACCTAGGGGTTTAAAGGCTTGTTGCACGTACTCAGTGCAATCGTGTTGCCTACGAAAGTGTGCTAGTTAGTTTTTCTTTTACTTATATTTTCTCCTTCTCTTAAATAAAAATAAAAGATGTTTGCTCGAGACGACCAAAATTAAGTTTGGAGGAATTTGATCAGTCGAAAATAGTGCATTCTCAACACGTTAATTTCCCTACTCTTATCATTTATATATAGGTGTTTATTGTAATTATAACACAGATTACGAATTCGTCTGGAAAATATCAAATAACCTGTGTTATAGTTATAATCGACATTCTAAAGGAAAATTAAGTGTTTATTACTATTCGCATGATTTTTATATCTCAACACTTGTCTCGAGATTGTGTGCAGGAAATTCTCCAAGTAAAAGAGCCGGAACTGCTAAAAGTGCTGAAAAAATATATCAAGTCCAAGACTTGTGATCTGGCAGTAAATAAGAAAGTATAATGAGATTCCAGACATAAAATAAAGCCCTAAGGATCAGCACCAAACCACCCTGAAGATTTCATGCAGAGATCACCTAAAAGGGCCGCGGATCCGCGGCCGAGTCAGGCCGTCCGACTCATCGGCGGTTGGTAATTTTCCCCGTGGCTTCTCCACAACGGCAAAACTTCTTTAAGACTCTTCTGTTCCTTGAATTCTCCAGAAACTTCCCTCCAACAGCAAGTCTTTTCTTGTAAGCTAGTTAACTACCTTAATCTAGAAACTTCTCTTCAACTACCTAGCTTCCAAGGGAAGATTGACCTAGCTTCTAGGGGAAGCTTGGGGAGACTATAAAAAGAGACCTATGGCTTTATTACAAAGGTTGTACGGTTGTTGAACATTGAAACAAATTCAAACACAAGTTGAGTGACACAACTTGCAACTCTAAACCCTAGCCCAAATCAAATTCAAAAGCCAAATCAAGATCCATCAAGAAGCGAATCAAGCAAGCAAATGAAGATCCTTTGAAGCAACGCCGACCTTCATCCGAGCAAGAGATCCACGACGATCCGCGACTCAAGAAAATTGATGCGAAGCTAATTTCGGCGGATCTAGTTACCTCCTCAAATCTTGTAACCTCGAATTGAGTGAATTGTACGTAATCGTCGATTAATAAAGGTGAATATTGTAAATCTTTCTTTTCTTTACAATCTTGCATTATGAAAAGTTACCGATTCTTGATTCTTTCTTTTTTCATGATGTGTGAGTGAAATCTCCGCTTGTAGCGGAATCGAGAGAATAGGTAGATGATGATGATTAAATTCTTGAACGATTCTTAAGTCTTATGAGTTTTGTAAACTTTAGGAAATTGAATCATCGAAGACCTAATTTGAGCGAGATCGCTTTCTTGAATGTTTTCTCTCCAAATTAGAGATCAACGATCGGTGATTCAATTTGCTAGAGACTAGAATTTGAATGATAATCAATGAAAGGACAAGGGATGATGAAGAAGAAACCCTAGTTTTTTCAATAGATCCCTAAACCTCATTGATCGTCATCGAGCTAGCAACAAATTCTTAATAGATAAGATTTCGTAATCTTTAGTTTTCATGATCACTACTTATTTGATCGATTCCTACAAGCTACTTTACAAATCTTGATAACTAAATTGATTGGGACATTTCTTGATTCTTGATTCTAGATCTTTACTTTCTTTATGTTTCTTGAAATGAAAATTCACAAATCTTGAATCATTTTCTTTTATCCTTTAATTTTCAACTAAACTAAAACGATTTCGAACAAATCACACTTTCTCAGTGGACGATCCGTTCTCATTGACGAAACTGCAATAGACACCGTCAATTAATTGCGGTATAAATTTCTTTGGTTGTGAAACATTTCCAAATATACACGAAGAAAGAATCAATCACATACTAAACCCCTTTAGTATGGTGTTAATGTACCTGGATTTTGGACACTCCCAACATCCACTTTGATCTATCACCATAGATCATAATCCACAAGATGTAGTAGGTATCATCCAGATCTTCCATGGAGAATTCTCATGATAAGGGGAGCTTGACCGAGTGTAGCATAGGAAACCATTTTCTATCAAGAGTATGTCATCTACGTACAATACGTGGAAGATAACCTTACTCTTTATAACCTTCTTGTATATACAAGATTCATCTACCTTTTTGATGAAGTCAAACTCTTTGACTGCCACATCAAAACAGATGTTCCAATTCCGCGATGCGTGCTTTAATCCTGATGGACTTAAGCATAGCCGCTGGAGAAAAGGTTTTATCACAAACCACACCTGGTTATTGACGATAGCCTTTTACCACAAGTCTAGCTTTGAAAGTCTCAACTTTAACATCTTCAGCAAGAATCTTCTCAAGATCCATTTGCTCCCAATGGGTTTTACCCCTTCAGGTGCAACATTCAAAGTCATACTTTGTTAGTGTACATGGATTCCATCTCTGATTGCATAGCATCCAGCCATTTCACAGAGTCTCCACTCGTGATGGCCTGCCTGACCTGGTTGGGCCATCATCTACCATGATGCAATCCTCGCTTCCACTGTCATCGAGAAAACCGTAGTATCTCTCAGGGGAATGAGGAACCCTACTAGATTCGCGGAGAGTCTGAGGTTCATCGGAGACTATTGAATCCTTTGGTTTCATTAAATCATTAGCTGTTAGTTTGTCTAGCTGGAACTCCTTCCAGTTTTGCCTTATGGCCACTAATTTCTTCACAAGAAATTCCTTTTCTAAATAGGTAGCATGCTGAGAAACAAAACACTTTTTGTTCCTCAGTGTGGTAGAAGATATACCTTCGCAAATGTTTAGGATATCTTAACAAACTTTTACAGAATTGACCTTGCCACGAGCTTGTCCGGATTTTGCTTTTAAACATAGGCCGGACAACCCTATATCTTAACACGTTTAAGATACGGTCTCTTCCCATTCCATATCTCATATGTAGTGGTAGGCACTGATTTGGACGGAACCTCATTCAATAGGTATGCAGCTTCTCAAGAGAATAACACCAAAAAGGAAACAAGTAACTTAGCAGTACTCATCATAGAGCGCACATATCTCATAGGGTGAGATACCTCCGCCCCGATACACCGTTGTGCTGTGGTGTATTCGAAGGAGTAAGCTGAGAGAGAATCCCATTCCCTGTTTGGAAAATCCAGGAACTCGATGCCCAAGTATTCTCCTCCTCGATTACATCGAAGGACTTTAATACTTCTACCCATCTGGTTCTCAACTTCAAGGTTATATTCTATGAATTTCTCAAAAGTTTCAGACTTGTGTTTCAACAGGAACATATGTCCGAATCTTTAGAGATGATCAGTGAATATAATGAAGTACAAAAAACCATGCCTGTCATTTGTAGACATAGGACCGAATACATCATCATGTATCCATCCCTAGAGTTCAGTAACTCTTACTCTGTTTCTTGTAAACGGAGTATTGGTCATTTTACCTTTGAGACAAGACTGACAAGTATCATAAGATGAAAATTCGAACAGATTCTCATAGTCATCATTATGTAACTTAGCTGGTCGTGTCGCATTGATATGACCTAGTCTACAATGCCACAAGAAGGATTCGTTCATTTCTGAACTACTCCTCTCGTGTGTGTTCTATATAGTTTGAACTGTGGTTTGATTTAGAACGTATATGTCATTTCATAACGTGCCTGATCCAATCAACTCTTGATTAAGGAAAATGTTCACAATATTATCCTGTAATACAAAATTATATCCATCTTTAACTGAATAAAGAATTTGATGTAATATTGTATATCAGGTTCGGTATTTAATAACATATGTTCAGAATCAATGTATTTACCACTTGGTAATACAAGGTGATATTTGCTAACTAATTTGGCTGCAACAATTGCACCATTCTCTAACACTTAGAGACATATCACCCAATCTCAGTTCTCTACCTTTCTGTAGCCCATGTAACTCTTACATATGTGGGATCCTGATCCGGTATCTCATACCTAGGATGTAGAGGATACTGAGAAACAGTTCACAGTAACGAACACACCCGAAGAATATGCATCAACATGCTTATTCCTCGATTGGGTCGCTTAGGAATCCGGATATTCCCCTATTTCCTGCCCAGACTTATAACAATTATAAGCAGGAGCGGAACCAACGTTCCCTAGCTCAGTATAATAAGCAGGTTCGGTTAATGCATACATATTATTATCTTGATTAAGGCGTGACATGGTCGCTACCAGGAGAAAGAGAGAGAGAAGAAAACACTCTGCGTATTCTCTTGCAAGATCAGATTGGTTATTATTTTATCTAATCAGGATGGCTCCCACTGTTTTTATCAAATCTTCCTTTAAACCCTAAAAGGTAAAACTAGCCAGGATTAATTACACCCTACAAGTTTGCCAATCTTTCGGCCAGGCCAGTGTCGGTACTTTGAGGGAGGTTCCCCGTGCTTTCGCATGGACATAATTAAAATAAACCTCGTTTTCCCAGCGGCGTAACCCCGTTAACACCTTTCTAGACATCTACTTGATCGGCTAATTGTAATGTACAAAACTCTCCCAGGAGTAACTCTTACTCGCAGTGGGTATCGGGATCCAACTATCTCATAGAAGGTATGCAATCTCATTGCAAATTTCAACACTTGAAATTCCCGATAATATTTTACCCCTAGCTTCCTATGATCTTGACGGAGGCCAACAAACTATAGGCTGCTAGTCAAGTTCAACCCGCACATTTCATGATTGAATTAAACCCACCTGCAAGACCCTTGACGGAGGCCAACAAAGTCGCACGACTACCCTAACCAATCTCATCTTATGTTGCAGATAAGCACTAGTTAGCTACCACACACTACGCCTTGACGGAGGCCAACAAACGTAGCACGAATACTAAGTAGTACATACCTGAAATGACGGAGGGCTACGAAAGGTTTTTAAGAAAACCTTTTGCGTCATGAACTTGATATCGTTGTAGAATCGAGTGATTTTGAAAAGGAGTGTTTTTGAGGGTTTTACTAGTTTTGCTAAAGAGGTCACTCTCGGTGAAGGGATCTCGGCTCTTTCCTCATCGAATGAGGTGCAGGATATTTCACAAATACCACTATGCAAAACAAGAACTAAAAAAGCAATCAAAAACAAAACCGAGTGGGTTGTAGCATCTGCACACGTCATTCACACCAGTAAAACAAGAAAGAATAGTTTTGCTAGGCCACTCCCGGTGAAGGAATTTCGGCTCTTTCCTTATCGAATAAGGTGCTGGATATTCTACAAGGAATACCACTATGCAAAGAAAAAACTAGAGCTACCGGTTTTTAAAATAAGATTCTGCAACATCTTTAGGTTTCTTTTCTTTCATTAATCTCATTAATGAAGTCCCATCAATTATGCTTCCTAAGCATCACAGAAGAAACGAAAGCAGCAATATTTATTATATATCATATATATAATATAAGCATTCTTCTCAGAATATTAAGTGATCACATCACAGAATATCAGCAGCAGAAGAACACATATGAAATATTGGATATACTAGGAATTCCGTGTTTTAATTAAGCCAATAAAAAACGTGGATTCCACGGTCGTGATGAATAGCCAAACCCACATCCCTAGACCCCTACGAGAGTGGCAAGCAACCCTACCAATTCAAGAGTTAGGAGACCCGGTCTCGATTCCTCGAGATGGTCTCCCACTGAACTCTAGAACCCGGTTACTTATGCTCTCCTCCTTGGGTCTATCATAATGCGGAAAAGTAAATAATATACATCAATGGTAACATCATCCTCAATCCAGAAGTGCCCCAATAAAAGAATATTACATACAATCTTCTACATGAATGAAAATGAAAAACTCTCATCTCACATAAAAACCCCCATCTATTCAAACATGATGATCCAATATAACATATCACAGCAACACATAACATCACATGTCATCAACGTAAGTAAATATGCGTATCCCAATTTTCGTTGACATATAGCAACGAAACCGGCGATACACCACGTATTATACTTACGGTCGCAGAAAATAAAGTGAAAATCTACAACAATTGGAATGCTCAACCACCTTAGACATCATAAACCCAATGTATCACATACTTTGGATTTCATGCCTAACCAAATGAATTCCTTAGACATCACACGCCTAACAATTATAAACCCCGCATTTTAGTCTCGATATTGAAAACACTTTCCAATAATCTGTCGGGTAATTCAACAAGATTCCCGATAACCTGATTGAATGCTCGTCGGAAACTTTAGTTGACGGCCGCACCCCCGATGCCGTCGACGAAGTGCACTAAGGCGGAACACCGCGGCCGCGAGCACCCGAACGGATGCTTTTGGTGATGGGGTTCTCCTACAGTCACTTGGTCGGGGCTTTGGGACGTGGCTATCTAGTAAGTGTAACGTGTTAGAATCGTTTTGTGTTTGTTTCTGATTTTGGGTGAAATTCGTCGGTATTTTCAGTTTTATACCGATTGTGATCAAACGGCCATATCGACTTGCCAGCACCTAGTTTTGATAAAATAAAGCTAGTGCGCTAACTTTGGGAGTATATGGGACGTTTTGGTCCAATTTGAATTTTTCCCAATTTTAATGTTATTTTAATCCGGTTTGCATATTTTTGGAAATCTTCTCTTTGCGACTTTTCTTTTAATTATCCTTGAGTAAACCTATCCCATAATGTTTTAATGATTGTGTGGACAAGGATTAAAGGAGAAAAGAAAAGAAAAGAAAAGAAAGGAAGGTGCATGCATGTGTGGACTTTGTGTGTGAATGCTTTAAATGTTGGAAATTGCTTGGAAACTTCCCTCTCTCTCTCCTCCCTCTCACTTGGCCGAGCTCTCTCTCCCCTCTACTGCCCTTGTGCATTTCTTTCTCTCATTTCTTCACAAAACATTCACAAATTCTACATCTCCCATTCAAAGTTCATAAAAATCCCATCTTTGTTCATGTTTTCTCATTTGCTTGCTTGGAGTGCTCTTGAGCTTGGATCCTTGTGTTCTTTGGTGTAGGTAAATTCCTCTACTGCTCTTTTATGCGTTTTTAGTGTAGCTTTGCTAATTAGTTTTAGTTTAGAATGTTTAGATTAGGTTTTGTCGTGAAATATCATATTTTGTATCGGTTTGTGACTTCTAGGACCTTCTGTGACCCGGGTAGTGTACTGAAAAACTAAACATAGTGGTAGTGTTGTACTAGAGACCTTGGAGCACCACCTGAGAGACGACACCCAAGCCACTGGCCAGGGCTGGCGACGGCTAAAGGAGGGGCCGGCGACGCCGGCCATGCTGGAGAGTTAGGGTTTGGGTTTTTGTCTGTAGGTGTCTGCTATGGTTTGGGTTCTTCTGGTCTTGTTTGTTTGTTTAGTTTTCACAGTAGGCAAAATCTGGGATCAATTGGGTAGTTTCTAGTGTTTTGTGTCCGCGCGATACGTGTTACGACACGGGTCGTGCAGTTTTCGTGGTTTCGCTCTTAAGTTGTTTTCGTCGTGTCGCTACTCTCGTTAGCCACGATACGGACACTTAAGAGGTGGTTGTGTGTTGTTGTGTTGGTTAGATGTAGCTTGTTCGTGTTTTAGAGTTATTATTAATATTTATATTTGCTTGTTGTTTATATGTTGCAGGTTCGCAGACGGAGACTACGGACACTACCACAGGGGGATACAGGTGGTAGACTTCATCTAGCTTGGAGTGTGGGTGAGTAGATTTAATATCTACAGGGGAATCGCCCGCATGGCGTTAT
The DNA here is from genome assembly GCA_030015575.1 of Agapanthus africanus. Classification (NCBI taxonomy): domain Eukaryota; kingdom Viridiplantae; phylum Streptophyta; class Magnoliopsida; order Asparagales; family Amaryllidaceae; genus Agapanthus; species Agapanthus africanus. Next base: position 191,661,549 of record CM057339.1, on the reverse strand, counting down.
GCGTCTGGGCTAGAAATATTTACATTGTTGCATATTCTATGTCATGTTTAGAATTGCGCACTTACCTTACTGTTTAGTGATAGTTGTGCTTGGACTAGTATCCTTAGGACACTGCACTATTATTGACGGCTCAGATTGCGAGAGCACTGATTGTATGCCACACAGATCGTCAATAGTTTCCATGTCATACACAACCCATATTTAGAAATGATATTGTCTGGTTAGGGACATTGTGACATTGATACATATTTCTTATCGTTTATAACTTAGACTTTGATATGCTAGTTCCTGTTTACCTATAGGGTTTTGTACCATTAGTGTTAGGTACATACACACCTAAGGACATAGCTACAGGTGTACTTGCATTTTATACTTTACTTATACCTGATAGGTATATCACATCATCATATAGGTACATACCTATATTTCTGCTATACCATTCATGTGTTCATTTATATCTGGTGAATGCTATGCTTTTCTTTAATACGCTTTCATTACAGTTTTTATGTTGCGTATACTTTATTCATGGATTATCGCATTGTTATATGGATTTTTCATGATGTTTTATGGATTTGGGGACCGTGGTAGTTCATGAAATTATCCATACATTGAAAAACCCGGTTTCCTTGATATGATATTATAGCATCCACCATGAGATTTATCGGTGCTGATATATATACCCCATGCGAGGAGGCGTCGTGAGCCGTATGAGGGTACATGGTGGGGCCCAGAGGTACCCCGAAGCAAGAACGTTGTCGCAGTGTGAGTCGACGTCGCGATGGAGGCGATGAGGCTTAGGGGAACCATACTTTCCGGTGACATTACCAGTGACTCGGCGGTTATCATAGGGATACCGTTGGGAGTCATGTACGTATGGATACGTGGAAAGACGGGGGTCAGAGCTAGGCACTCGTGCTTTTCGGATAGCGTGTGATACGTACTTATCAGGGGGCCAGTCATGGAGACAGCACCTGATAGATCAGTATTTCTGTGTCGATGCTTGGCACATTGGTTTCATGATATTTCTAAATACTCTTTTGTATATATAACAGGGGATTGAGCCGCTGTTATATATACCCTTACACCAATATTAGTGGAATGGGACGCTAATATATGTGTATTGCCCTCATCATATTTATTTATGTCATTATATTTAGGATGTTAGAATTGTACTGGAGATTTGATTCAGGATATAAGAGATTCATTGGGATTGGATGTTGATATTGTACATACGAGATATGTGAGATCCACTTGCTGTTGTACATTTGATATATGTGAGATATACCTGATATTGTACATACGAGATATGTGAGATCCACTTGCTGTTGTACATTTGATATATGTGAGATATACCTGATATTGTACATACGAGATATGTGAGATCTACTTGATGTTGTACATTTGATATATGTGAGATATACCTGATATTGTACATACTAGATATGTGAGATCTACTTAATGTTGTACATTCGATACATATGCGAGATATACTTGATATTGTGCAGTTGAGGAGATGTGACACTTAGATGATATGAGAGCCAATTTGGGGGCTGATTTGAGGAATTGGGATTTTGATTTGTCTTGCTGGATTATGATCCTACCACGATGTCAGGATTTCGTAGAAATGACATATTTCACTCCATACCTCATCTTTATATACTTGTGCACTGTTCCATGTATTAGGAGTACCTGTGAGTGTACCTTCATGAGTGTTGCACATTTACTTTCTCATATCCCCAGTCCATGATTATTGCATACTGTTGTCATATCATTATTGCTCTATATATTGGTGGTACTTGTTAGTGTACTTTCCATTATTTCGTACTCATATGACCTGTTATTACTGAAAATGTCATATCTTAGATTCATGCTGTACGTACATTCTTGCGATTACCTGCATATGTTATTTACTATTCACGAGTTTGCAACTCACCCCCGTTGTGCCACAGGTATTGCAGGTGTTTCCCCAGAGTAGTCGAGGCTGGCTATTCACCTATCTATCATCTTTTGGCTGCGGATACCACTTCGCCTGATAGTGTGTAGTTTTGCCCAGGTGGGTTTTGTGGTTATCTGAGGTTGTATTGTATATTCGTTGTATCTTGTACTCTCCATCTACTGCCAGTTTGTTGTGACTTAGAGACTTGGTGAGGACGATATTGTATATTATTGTGGATTTGTTGCTTTTATATAGTTTCCTTTTTTTATCTCTTATATCTTCGCTACGGCGTCGTATATCTGTTGCGGTGTTGTTTTCCGCCGTTGGGCGTGGATTTTGCTCCTGTTTGGGATGCTTTATTTTATATTTATGTTGTACCCTTTTTAGGGGCTTGTTTTACAAAGGGGGTGCTGCCAAAATTTTAAAGAAAAAGTGGACTCTTTTAAAGAATTTGGGTTGTGATTTCAAATGTTTCCAAAACTTTTATTATCTTTTCCGTATTTTTATGGTTTAGATTTCTGGGTTTTGGCTTTCTTTTACTGCGTTACGTCTGGAGGCGTTGCGTAGTATTAGGGTCGTCACGTGCCAATTTCGGGTCGTGGCAATAAGGTTACCCGGCGAGTATCCGCGTACACTATATAATTGCGATGGACTTTTGATCCACATCAAAATCCCGTGGCAACCGATCAAATAAGACTAACTTGCTAGATTTATAAAATTCAAATTAGTTTTCACAAAACTAAATTTGTGGATTCCAAATATTGTATCACAATCACAGATAGCTAGACGATGTTAAACTTTTCGATCGAATCAACAAACACCCAAAATTTCCTAAAGAGCTCAACATTTAAGCGGAGTTTAAAAAGTACCCAGAACATGCCACAACACCAATGGACCAACCGTAGAAGGGTCAACCCTTGCCTCACCTATGGCGCCGCGGAACTACCATAAACCCTAGGGTTTGGTGGCGGTTCCGACGGTCACAGAATCGAGTTAGGGTTTCGTTCTTCTAGAGGGTCCATGGAATCACCTGCATGAGATTCTGAAGATTTTAAACTTGGAAAAATCCAACTCTTTGAAAATTTCCAGCGCGGGAAAAAAATGGGTTATTGATATCCGTTCGAACTTTTTAACGTCGTCTAAATAACCCGAAACGATATTAGAATTACGACTACGAAACACTCTGAATTGCCTTTACAGAAATATAACATCACATGCAATATCAGTAAAAACAAGCAACACCTGAAACACCAAAACCCAGAGACTGGAACACCACAAAAATTTGAAGCCAAAAATCCACAACAAAACCGGCGACACCGGATTTTCAATACATTTCACCGACCAAAATCCGGCGAAGGGGGGTCAAATTTTTGTAGTGTTCATGTTACATCTCATATAACATTCTGCAATTGCTTAAAAAAATTTAGACACTCTGAAAATTTCGACAGAAACTTGGTTTTTATTTCGAGTGTTTTGGAGTTGTTTCGGTTTCGTAATTCTACAAACATCGTTTAATTCTCTAGCATGGCTCTGATACCACTGCAAGGTTCCCTAGGTCGTCGTTGGATTTCGGGAGGCATCGACCATGCCATTTTATAAAAAATTAGCGCGCTAAAGAACCCTAACGCTAGAATCTAAACTAGAGAATTGGACGAACGAACATGTAAACATCTTTACATTTAAGTGAACAAGGAATACAACCTTTGTATACCGGTCCTTCACTTTTATAGCTCCATGTAGTAGTCCCTTCGCTCCAAGTAGTGAACTCCCGGACTCTAGAAAGGCTCCACAAGATGAACGGAACATGCTTGCTTGAAGTCTTCGAAGCCGAAGATGATCCACGTCGAGGAGACACCAACTCAAGCTACCTCTTCACTAATGTGGAATTAGTGAAGCAAACACCTTAAACTAAATGGTTAGTATAGTAGATGATGATGAAGTAGGAATTTTGCTCACTTTAGATTTATTTTTCTCACAATATTTCTTCACCTCTCATGAAGCTAGAAAGATTTTTGGAGATGAGAAAGAAGATGAAGTGTGAATGGAATAATGAGTGAGAATAGCAATCATGGGTGAGTTGGTATCATATACTAACTCATGTAGAGACTAAACCATGGGTAAACAATAATGGTTGGGTTAATAAATATCTTCAAGTAAAACAAAATGAGTGGACTTGGTCAATGGTTTCACAAGCTTCTACAAGCTTCAACCATATAACATTTTCCAACTAATTTGATTTAAATAAACAAAACCTCACATTATTATATGCATGGTATGAGTCTCATACACCCATGCAGCATGTGGCATCTAGCATGACACAAAAGATGTACATTAATATATATATCACATATATACTAAGTGTACACTAGTGAGAAAAAAGAAAACTTAAGTGAGCTAATATTAGTTAATGTAAATTAATATATCAAATATATAATTATACATTAAATTATTAAATCAACACTAGATTTAATAATCCGGCTATATCACATACAACCGACTAATATCTAATATATCAACTTGTCAAATCAACACTTGATTCGACATCCCGGCTATATCATATATAACCGACCGATATCACATATCGCGAGAATAGAATATGGTATCACATACACATATTAATCTTGGTCCCACACATATCACATATGTGCTCCTACTTCGTTTCGCTTGAGCCAGGAAACCTCTGTGTAGGACTCTAAAGACTCGTCAATAAGCCGGCAGTAGGTAGTGATCATATCAGTAACCCACAAGCCACAAGCGGTCTACTAAACGTAACGGCCACCCGGGTATTGAGCGATCAGAAGATCAACAAGCAAGCCTGCTCATACTCCTGTGAATCCAATCAATAACACCACTGTACAGTCCGGTCTCTTCGTCTGATATGTCGCATATCATAGCCTGGGGGTGGTAAAATGTCAGACCCTAATAGCCTGATAAGTCATGCCGATGTGAGGCTCATAACGGTTCGAGAAACTACTGATAACACTTACTAGTAAATCTCAGCAACCCTGGCCAGGGATTTCCTATTATGGCCAATCAAGCATAGCGCAACATCAACCCCCAATACCGGGAGAGACGAAATCCTCTCATATCGCTCATTGCCTCCATGTGACTCGGGACTGTACCCAAAAACCACCGTTTTGCATGATCTCTTGAACGTGGTAAGGTGGAAATCAAAGCACAGTGGGAATCACACAAGACTCTATGACGATCTCGGGTCGACAGACTAACCTGTACCAGTGTCACCTGAGAATTGCTATCTGATGATAGGTATAATACCATCTAAGAGTTCTCGGCGAGTCCGTCCAGTATACCCAGTCTCCACTGAGCAACAGTATACCATCTCTGATGTCAAACACCAATGGATATGGGATCATCCATCGCCCATCATATGGGTCGAGAATCGTATACGCTAGTCTACTCTGGAATATCGATGCTCTGTCTCGATATTCCCATGACTAGGAACATTTGAAGGATGTACTTACCGACTACCTCTGCCCCACTAGTATGATCTGCATCATAATCCTGGTAGTCAAGTACTCATCCTAAGGGCTTTATCAACATGTAATAGAGAGACAATAAGTGACATGTTAAGATAAAGAGCAACCAGATAGCATACTATCATGTCGAGCAAGAAAGTCCTCCCTATATATGTCCAAGCATCCACTATAATATACATCACATATATAATAATGGCCTCTAGGGAATACATATAACCAACACATTATCTATGAAATCATCAAAATTCATCTGATCGTTTATCTTACTCGGGTGACTTCCTAGATGACAGATATTGACACTGTGTGGTTCTAATTGACCGTGTTCACTCTTTAGAATCACTACAGCTACATGCTCTTCAATTCTAGCCAAAGATTGAGCTTGAGCATGAAACACTTGTTCAGACTACTGTATAAACAGGGCTTGCGTTGCAGCTGTTTGATTCTCGACCACAATCATCACTTCAATACCCTTCTTTAAAGTGGTCAACCTAGCATTCATCTCTCCATCATTTCCTAAGGATGGGTCAGTTGTTTCAGAAAGAGACGGTTGTGACGGTGGTGATGCTAAAGCAGTTACCCTGTCGACCTCTTTCTCTAAATCTTCAATCATTAGGTCTATAATTGAAGTGGGATTGGGTTCAAGAGTGCTAGGTGGGTGATCATTATCAAAAATATGGGACGGTTGGTCACCCCCTATAGAAGGACAATTTTCATGAATGTGGGAAGAATCGTGGCAATTTGAACAAAAGAATTGGGACTGAGTATAAACAGAGGAATAAGAATCGTGAAAAATTAAATTAAATCGTGTATCACCCATATCAACAAGAATTCACAAATATCACAAAAACCAAGAGTATCACACTCCCAGCAGTCTATGTTATGCTAAGTCAACTAGACCTGCTCAAGAACCTGTTTGTCGAAATAAAACTGTGTCGAGAAACGAGCTCAAGATATACGGATCACGAAGCCAGGTAAGTGCAGAGATAATGGGAGGTTTTCCAACGCTTTTACGAAGTTCCTTAATTAGAATAACCCTTTTCTCTTTTGGCAGTTTCGCCGTGAACACTTGCCTAGACACCCCGTGAACGATATACCGTTAAGCGGTGTTCTAAACACAGTTAACTTCTCCTAATGTGCGCGATGTCCTTAAAGTCAAAGTTCTAATTGATTTTAAATTACTGTGGGTATGCAAGAATGCAGTTTTGTGATTTGTGGGCTACGGAAAAAGATGATGAAATCCTTTACCGTATCTTGTTTGGTCACTTGCCCTTATATCCGTATTAAGATGCAAATGCGCAATCATTAAAAGAATTTAAGAAATCAAGCAATCAATCAATTCTTTTTCGGTTTATTTTTAAGCGCTGCAACAAATACGGGTTAGTTCTCTGTGCAATTGGTGGCAAGTTTGTGCGAAAAATCCAGCAGAAGATAGAATATTGGGATGCGTCGGATTTGAGCGAAGGTGTTAGAAAATTACGTACCAATGCGATTTTGGGTTAAGAAACCCCCTTTGAAGTGAATACGGGTATTTGAATGGCCCCTTGCGCTGGTCAAACTATCCGAATCTTTGGTACTGTACCTCACTAACGTCTTGTAATTGAACGTGAATCTTGCTCCGCACGATCGTTGGTCGTAATTCCTTAAAAATCTGAAATGTCGGAAAATGCGATATTTAGTGCAAAAAGCGATATATATACCCCAATTCCTGCAAACACATAATTAGAAAAATCAAACAATATCACTAGAATACCAATAATGCACTGGAGGCACCACAAAAAGAAAAATTCCAAAATATCACAATGAAACCGGCGGCGCCGAAATTTTTTCTAATGACGCCGGTCGAAGTGAATTGTTGGAAGCAAAATTTTTTTATGGTTTCTCTAGGTTATCTTAGTGCTCTAATGGTATACTTTGATTTTTCAGTTTAAGTGCAGGGTGGGAGCAGGTTATAACAACAGAGAGTAAAGTTAGAAAAATGTGTATTTTGTTAGTTTTGAAAGAATTTTGAGTTAGTAGTTAGTTTGTTAGTACGAACCAGAAATAACAATACCTAATGACTACCAAATCCCCGGCAACGGCGCCAAAAACTTGTTGGGACTTTACCCGCTCGCGCAAACGCGTATTTTTTTGGAAATGGAATCTTTTTAAGGAAATGGATGCGTACGCGGGTTCGGTCTCGTTTTAAAATTTATAAACCGCAAGTGCACGACGCGTTGTAGCGAGCCGGCAAGTACGGGTCGATCCGCAGGGAATTGTGTATTAGGTTTTATTGTTTAAGGTTCAACAAATAATGAATAGGTTGGTTGTCATAAAAATAGAATACGAAAACAAAGAAAGCAAGTTAAGAAAGAAATGACCGTGGCTTTGGCTCGGATGGTCAAATCGCGGCGATTCTTTCGACGCTCCCTTATTTATGAGTTGTCCGTCCTTGTGTCGATCCCGGCATAAAGCATGACTTGTCAAGGCGGTTGCGGAGCACAAGTCATCAAATTCCGATATTCGACGCAAAACACAAAACGAGTCCGTTTTGTTCACTTACCATTTGTATGTCCAAGCTTGAGGTATCAACACTAATTAGCAAGCATACGAAAACATAAAAAACACAAAGTAGCGAGTGTGAGGAAATAGTTTTAGTGTTAACTTTGCTAAGGGTTTGTGATAGTATAGGGTATATGAAAATCGAGGGTTTGTCCAGCACTTGGTCACAAAATACCGTGTCTAAACATAGCAAATTTAACACCAAATTGATTTTAACTTAAATATTATGAAATGGGGAAAGGGAGTGAGTATGGTATATGAAGAGGTTACAAAGTAATCATGGTTTCAAAACACCATTTTGCATCAATACATAAACAATTTTTAAGTTAGAATCAAGTTAAGCAAATTAAACATAAACAAGAGGAGGAGGAAGGCAAGGTCTTTCATCTCATTTCCTCACCATCACCACAACCAAAGAAAAATTAGTTACACATAATGAAAAGAAAAGCAAGTAAAGAAAAGAGACAAGTAAACAAAACAATAACAATATTATTAACACTTGAAGAAGTTTAGGAACAAGATATTGGTAGCTTGTTCAACCTCCATAATGAAGCTCTCAAAAGAAAGCTTCAAAGGGGAAGAAGAAGAAGAAACCAAGTTAAAGCCCACTCAACTCTCAAGCCTAAACCAAAAACTAAAACAAAACTATAGAATATGTGTATATACTATGCACCCCTTTGCTCAACATCTGTTCTGGTATTTATAGGCTCAACTCCAGAATAAACAAACAATATGGATGGACTGATGTGATCCTAAGAAATGACCAGAAGAAAAATGGGGGCATAAGGAGCTAGGGGGGCCGGCGTCGCCTGAATTATGGGGGGCTCGCCGGTCTAAATCCGAGCATTGAGGCTCAGATTGGTATGATGGATATGTATGCACTCTACAATCACTCTGATGCTGTTTGATTTATCTGTTTAAGCCTGGTTTGCATTCAGAGATTTGGAGGGAACATGATGCCATGCATCACATCAAAACTTTTAGCATTTAACACTCATACGCACTTGTGCTCATATGTGCCATGGGTAGCCCCCACCTAGGTCCAAGAACCAAAGAGCTATGTGCACACTTGTGTTGTGTTGGACAAAAATGTGTATACATGATTATTTGCAAAAGAGCTCTTTGAATATCGGTTGGTTTTCTGTTCTGATTGCAGTGTCGGCTCCCAAACGCTATATCCATGATATTGAGTGTTTTTCCAGTATTTTATCACGAATACCTGTAATCTGTAATTACTGAGCAGAAACTGATTAATAGTACCGATATATAACAAAATTGATAATGAATGAGAGGTATTAAAATGCAGTTTTCTGAGATGAACAATAGCTCATTTAAATAATAAATCAAAATGAGTCATCTATTTTCTATATAATTCTAATAAACGACTCATTATTTTATTTATTTAAATAAGCAAATATGATTAATCCTTATCTTTGAATCTTATGTGATTCTTATACACACATCTAATGTGTATATACAACTATGATAAATGATATATATTATTTATATTATATATAAATAATATATAAAGAGAAGGAAAAATAAAGCGAGCATAATATATATATATATATATATCAAATTATTAAATCAACACTTAATTTAATAATCCGGTTATATCATATATAATCCATTTAATATTAAATAACGCTAAATTAAAATACGGTATCATATACCCGTATTTAATCGAGCTCCCGCACATATTGCTATACATGCCCTACTTCGTTTCGCTTGTACTATGAAATCTCTGTGTGGGACTCTAAAGACTCGTCATTATGCTGCTAGTAGGTAATAATCAAATCAAACACCTACAAGCACGTCAACGGTACTAGTTGCACGTAACGGCTACCCAAGTATTGAATGAATATGAAGATCGACAAACTAACTCGTCTGAAATCCAACATAGCCTAAAAGTGACAGTCTCCGTACAGTCCGGTATCTTTGTCTGAGAGTGTCGCATATCAAGTCTAGTGGGTGGTATCCGTCAGACCCCCAATAACCTGATAAGTCATACCAATCAGTAACTTGTAACCACTATAGATACAACTGATAACACATTATCAGTTTATCTCATCTGTCTTGACCAGGGACTTATGGTTACAATCAATCAGGCACAGCACGACATCAACTCGCTATATTGGGAGAGACGAAACCCTTCCGATCACTAATTGTCTCCATGTGTTTCGGGACTGTACCAACTAAAACCTGTTTTCACGGCTCTTTAAAGCCGTGGTAGGGTAATAATCAAAGCACAGTGGAAAACACACAAGACACTATAACGATCTCAGATCTACAGACTACCATGTACTCATGTTACCAGAGAACTAATATTTAACGGTAGATATAATACCATATAAGAGTTCTCGGCTAGTCCGTTCGATGTACTCATTCTCTAATGAGCACCTGTATACAATCTTTGGTGTCAACCACCAATGGTTGTGGGATCAACCATCTCCCTATACAGGGTCAAGAAACGTATATACTAGTTTACTCTAGAATATCGATACCATGTCTCGATGTTCCTTCGACTGGGAACACTTAAGGATGTGCTTATAGACTACCCAAGCCCTACTAGTATGATCTCTATCACAATTCTGATAGTCAAGCAAACATCATAAGGGCTTTATCAATATGTATCAATGAAATAGCAAACTAAAACAAATACACATGTTAAGATAAAGACAAACCAAATAGAATATTATCATATCGCGCAAGACTGTCCTCTATATATATATATATGTCCAATCATTCACTATAATATACAATAATGACCTCTAGGGAATATATAACTAACATATACAAATTCATATAGTGAATTACCAAAATAATGAATGAGAGTAATATATCGATATAAAAAATATAACACAAGTATAACATGAGATATTGATATATTAATCGGTATACACAAGATATATGATAAGCAAGTTATCATCAAGTGTATACGAGTTTAGTGTCAATATGACAAGCAAGTGACACTAAATGAACTATTCATATTTAAGCCATCTATTCCCGTTAAAAATTTTGGCCTAGAGCTTGTTGTTCCCTGATAAAACTAAAGGGAAGCCCCACGTATTAAACACGTGCGTTACCATATGAAAAGCATGTAGGTGCCGCTTCGGTTAGGATAAAATCCTATGTTAGTTCCGCAGCGCCTCACGTGACATCCATGTGAGCGCTAGTGCATGCTGTTCCGCAGCGTCTCACGAGATATCCACGTGAGCGCTAGCGCTAGTTTCTTTGCAGCGCCTCATGAGATATTCATGTGAGGTGCAATAAGCCAATGGCTCACATACAAAACACGTGAGTGTTCATTCAGATAAAATTGAATTCTATGTAGAATTAAATTCTATTAGGGAGAAAATATTTCATTGAGATTTCTAAATAAGAAAGATATTCTCTGTTAAACAGAGTGCCGATGGATCAAAGATCTAATGGTCATCAAAGGTTAAAATTAAATTCTATATTTTCCTGATCTTTTTCAAACTAGAAAGATTTTCTCTGTCAAATAGAAAGCCGTTGGATCAAAAATCCAATGGCGATTAAAAAAAATTATCAAATGATTTATTTAATTCTATTTGGAAAATATTTTCCCTGATCTTTCCAATATGAAAAGATCTTTCTCTAACAGAGAATTTTGGATTTAAAATCCAATGGTGATAAAATAGAACCAATTAAACTATTCGATAGAATTAAATTCTATGCGGCAAATATTTCCCTGATCTTTTCAAAATAAGAAAGATCTTTTCAGTTAAATAAAATAAAATTCTATGTTAGGAAAATATCTTCCTAATCTTATTAAAATAACAAAATATTTATATGATAGAATAAAATTCTATGTTAGAAAAATATTTCCCAATCTTGTTAAACAAACAATATATTCATCTAATAGAATAAAATTCTATCTTAGGAAAACATTTTCCCAATCTTAATAAAAACAAACAAGAAATCTTCTCTGTTAAACAGAGAGACTTTGGATTAAAAATCCAACGATGAATAAAATTCATCGGTTGATCTTTTTGGATCTTTAAAATCATTTTGACTGATTATGAAATCAATTATGATCTTTCAGTGAGAGATTTTCTCAACAAATTGATTTATTTTTTCTCCTATAAATAGGAGTAAAGAGGTTGAATCTGAAAAAAGGGAAGACGACCCCAAAAAATATCTGTAAAAAAATGTACAGAAGGTTCTTACAAGCTTCCACAAAATAACAGAGAATTTAATTCTCAATAAAGAAGATCGTCTCCATTCTCAAAACCGTAGGTAAAGAAAATATCGAGATCAAAACGTCACTTTTACCTAACATATCTAAGAGTTAATCCTTCTCAAAGAACTTAGTTCTTTCTCTTGATCTGAGATCCACAAGACAAATCTCGCACAAGTTGAGAATTTAATTCGCATCGGGAAGATCTTGTTCTTGAGCCTCAAAGATTCAGGGAAGAACAATATCGAAAAGAACATGGAAGAAGATGGAGTCCATAATACTCCAGGAACTTAGTTCCTTCAAATGAAGAACTTAGTTCTTTAAGAACCCGATCCAAGATCCTCAAAATAGTGATCTTGGTGATCGTTAATGGTCAAAATACCATCAACAGAGGTTTAAATTCTCTAAAAAAACATCAACTGAGATTAAATCTTCAAAAATATAGCGTCTCACGTGAAACACACGTAAGTGCCAGAAGCTCAGCGCCTCACGTGAAATGCACGTGAGCGCTCAAAAGAAGCCAAGTCTGAGCACCTCACGTGAAACACACGTGATTGCCCAAAGCTCAACGTCTTACGAGAAACACACGTGAGTGCTTAAAGATCAACGCCTCACGTGAAACTCACATGAGATCTAGAGAAAACTACTGCTTAGCGCTATTCCAGCGCCCTACGTGAAAAACACATGAGCGTTGTATATCTTAGTGCTTAGCACTGTTGGGTAGTACAGAAACCCAATCTTAGTCCAAATTGGCTAAGTTTCCTGAAGTTAAACCTCTTTGATTTTAAATTAAGCGAGCCCATAGGCTCATGATTTCCAAACTGATCTTCGTCTCAAACATGACTAATGATTTTTCATCGATGATATCCAAAATGATATCCATCTCATATCTCCTAAGGTAATCTTAGTCTCAAATATGACTAACGATTCTTAGATCCACCATTATTTTTTCTCTCAAATACGGGATTTGGTTTGAAGGCACATCTTTCCACACCTCTGATATATGTCGTTATAATTCTTCAACATTTTCAGAGAGGTGGCGGGTTCCAACAACCAACAACTCCTCATTTGTCGTCTTAAACATGGCGATAATGGACCGAAATGTTCTTAAACTAATTTTCATCCCCAAAATAGGAATGTTGGACCGAAATGTCTTTAAACTAAACTTTGTCCCAAACATGGGAATATTGGACCGAAATGTCCTTAAACTAGTATTCGTCTCAAATATAGCGATAATGGACCGCGATGTCCTTAAACTAATATTTTTTTCCCTGCGGACTGTCTCCATATTGATTACTGTATACAATCCATGGGCAATGCATATGTGATCTAATGATCAGTTGAGCCCATATGCTTATTTGTTCCTAAGTTGATCTTAGTCTCTATATGACTAGTGATCCTTAGATCAAATCCAAATATATCATGAATTGATGGACCTCATTTATATGAGATCTGCGTCCTAAGTTCATTACCGTTGGCAAACCAAGCTACCAACGTGGACCACGTCAAGAAAATCCTTGACCCAAACTGTCACGACCCGAAAGAGCACGTGACTGGCCCTTGAACCATATGAAGACTACAGGACTCCATCTGATCCAAGTAAGCCAAAAGCCCAGAAATCTAAAACCATTTTTAAGAATAAATAAAGAAACTGGTTTAAAGAAGTGAAGAAATACAGGTTTGAAAATCAAGGTTTTTAAATAACTAAGCCAAATGTGCATTTTTAAAATAGTACAGTCTTTTCTAAAAATTTCGGCAGAGTTTCTTTTGTAAAACTGGCCCCGAATGGGGTACAACAAAGATAACAATATATGCAATGATAAAGGCATCCCCAAGCGGGAGCTAGCTCTTCGTCAATAGACGGTCACAACCACACATGCAACAATGATATAATATACAACGCCAAGTGGCGAGGATCAAAACCAAAGAAAGCTCAAAGCAACAAGAAAACCGTAATACTACTAAGCGCGACTCTAAGGTCGAATAATACATCACTAAAGTCTAGGTCTGAAACAATATACAAGTTTTGGTTGATGGAAATTCTAGATACAATGAATAAAATAAACACAAGGGTGGTTCTTGATGCGAAAGAATCCACCTACCAAAAGCAAGCCACCCGCAAGAAAGTAGTGTGCCAGAAATGCCGCAATGAAACCTGTACGGCAGAACCTGCAAGAACTGTGGCACAACGGGGGTGAGTTGCCAACTCGTGAATAGAAACATCTACAAGCAGAAACCGAATGCAAGACATAAACCTAAGTCAACAATCTGTAATATAATCCACAAGAGTACATCTGAGTGTGATAAGGTGGCAAGGTAACATCTAAATATGTATGTGGTGCCAAGTACTCAGGTAATAACATGTCATCAGTATAAGGTATGTCTGCAAGAAGTAAATATGATGCAGTATCAATGATATCAATACACATATATTAGTGTCCCATACCATTAATATTGGTGTAAGGGTATATATAACAGCGCCCTCATACCCTGTTATATATACAAATGAAGTATGATCAGTGTAAATCCAGTCTGTATATGATCCATGTCTGTATATACGTGGAACCCGTCCACCCGTCACCCAATGACAATAAGCATCATGTATGCAATATGAGGATGTAAATAAATCATGGTAAAACATCATAAAACCCGTGCCAAGCATCGACACGTAAATCCTCATCCATATGGGGCTCCGTCTGCGGTATCGGCCCTCGGCCCCGGCAGTACGGGTCAACCCATGTCCATCTCTGGGCTCCGTCTGCGGTATCGGCCCTCGGCCCCGGCAGTACGGGTCTGCCCATATCCATCTCTCAACTCCGGTCGGAATCCTCCAGATATCCGCCGGGCTCAAATACAATCACCGGTAGGTAGTAGTCCCTCTGCCGGGCTCACCGTCTATCACACAGCGAAACCGTTCTCGCCCCGGGGTACCATACCGGGTCCACCATGTACCCGTAATCGGCCTCAACCGCCTCCTCGATTCGGGTTTTTATATATCACTCTAGCACCGAGAAAACACATGGTGGACGCACCGAAATATCATATCAAGGGAACCGGGTTTTTAAATGATTACATATTTGAAATAGCCACGGTTCCCAAATCCAGAATCACATATAATCCAAACCAAAATGTAAGTCACTAATCTGATATGATATGTGCGTCAAATATGAATATCATGTCAAGTCACATATAGATGAGCTACAATATGATGATCAGATGTGATATAAGCATCAAATGTGAGTATCAAGTCATGTCACATATAAATGAGCTATAATATAATGATCAGGTGTGATAAAAGCATCAAATGTGAGTATCAAGTCATGTCACATATAAATGAGCTATAATATAATGATCAGGTGTGATACAAGCATCAAATGTGAGTATCAAGTCATGTCACATATAAATGAGCTATAATATAATGATCAGGTGTGATACAAGCATCAAATGTGAGTATCAAGTCATGTCACATATAAATGAGCTATAATATAATGATCAGGTGTGACATATGTATCAGGTATGAATATCAAGTCAAAATCGTATATATTTGTGTACAGGTCTATGCGTACAATATGCTATGCGGGAATCATACCATGAATGCAGCAGTACTACAGTGTAGTGGCATAGCAATTATCGATGATGAAGTGTGTGAGCCGGCAATCAGTGTACGTGGAACATACGCATCATCGATAATGGTGCTGGTGTCCTAACAGCATGATGGTAATATAACAATAAGCACAAGTAATGCCATGCAAATAGTATAAACAGGTGCAATCGAAATAAGCAACGCAACAGTGAAGAATCTAACTCAAAAGCTATATCATGCAGCCTTGCCTTTTGAAATAAGACGAATCGGGGTCTTTGGTAAAACAAGGGCTACGGTGTTTAGAAAATAGACGCTACACATTTGAAAATATCCGTAGAATCCCCTTTTTC
Organism: Agapanthus africanus; assembly: GCA_030015575.1. NCBI lineage: Eukaryota > Viridiplantae > Streptophyta > Magnoliopsida > Asparagales > Amaryllidaceae > Agapanthus > Agapanthus africanus. Next base: position 191,645,444 of record CM057339.1, on the reverse strand, counting down.
CTATCTTGCAATATTCCCGATTCGTTAGTTTGAAATAGGTATGACTCTGGTCTAATCTAACATCTACTATGCAACTACTGATCTAAGAATCATGCAAATCTAGAGGGGTATGGAAACCGCCTAAATCTGAGTCGATACATATATCAAGGTATATAGTCGGTGATCTCGCCTCAATGTCATATCATAAGATATCCTCGAGTTATGAGTGCGGATCTTTCATCAATATCAGCTCGTACGACAATCATCGTACGGCATCCCAATAGCTGGGTACGGGTCAACATCTCACTATCTCATCACATAACAGGTATCACTATCATCAGATCACATAGTCTGGGGTACTACTCTATGTCTAGAACCAAACGATACCATCAGTGAAGTATGCATGCGGGGTAAACACATATCCCAAGCCCGCAAGAAATCACAAGTCATATCCCACAATGAATCGTATCCAATCACCGATCTCATGTCCTCAAGCCCACATCATCGACTCATTACCAACATCATCAAACATCATCCATCAAGGGTAGGTATAAGAGATATACAAGTGTAGGCGTGTAGGTGCAATTCTATCCTAGGGCTCGCAACTAGGAACTACACTAATCACTTCTAACCCTAACTACCCATAATACTTCTAACACAAAGCTACAACACACTAAAACTATCATACATCCACTATATAGTATACTAACTACGGACTGCGGGGGTGCTATACGCCATCCACCCGACTTCCCCATGTAGATATAATCTACTCACCTTGCATCATCATTTGCGGACGTCACCATGCATTTGCTCGTCGTCCCGAAGTCTTCATGGGTACCTACACATCAACATATCGTGTATGCGCATTAAAACCAAATCCAAGCTAAAACGGCGCATGAAATCCAAAACGATACGACAAGGGGCCTATAGGTGAGAACCCATGGCACGCCTTCAAAACCATCAATAAATCCTCTATATCGTCGTATAAACGCCAAATAGTCGAGGTAAAACGAAACATACCAATGCAGAAATGAAAATACGGAATACGGAACTAAAGTCCAAAACAGCAACTCATGAAATGTGTTCCAGATTTTACCCCAGGTCACTTTTTACAAATCTATATATACCAGGGGCCTAAACTAACAATGTAGGAGCTACAGAACCAATACGAGCCAAGAAGGTGGGACCCAGGCCGCAATTGGCGGCCAAAAGAGGAAAATTGGCTGCCGGAAAAGGGAATTGGGGGCTAGGGTTTGGGATGTTGGTTCAATGGTGCCTGCACATCTCACTGTCCATTCAATATTATTTTAGGGTCCTCGGGGTGATAGCAGATTCAAGTTAACCTGCACAGATTACACAATTTCCCCGATATCGGTTTCTAAAATCCGTATTTCTGGTTCTAGCTTCAGGTTTTGGGTTCCAATTCATGCACTAGGGTGTTTACAAGTCCTCTACTGAGCTCAATTTCACATTACAACTCAAGTTTCTCTCAAACCCTAACTAGGTTTTCATCAAGTCCATAATATCACACAATATCGATATAATCTTAACATGGGGTTAAAGGAAATGCTACAATTGAGCTAAGGGTTCAGAATTTACCTCACTTGGCAACTCAATAACTTTCTTGAGTTGCCCTCTAGTGGCCAAATCCATGCTTTCTTGGTCCATCTTGTAGATCTCGAGCTTGTGCATCTTTTTCGTGAAAGGGATGTGAGGTTTTGAGATAGATTTTGAGATGAAGTGAGAGGTTTTTGTGGAGGGGAAAAATGGGCAGTAGCAGCAGCAGCAGCAGCATAAGGATGAGGGAGAGAAATGAGGAGGAAAACCAAGGGAATGGCTAAGTCAAAAGTGCACCCATACCTCTCTCTCACCAACCCCATTCTTTAATCCTTTTTCTTTTCTTTTCCTTTTCTCTTAAACCATAATCCTTCTCACAAGAATAGTAAACCCAAATATCATGAAAGAAAATCCACAAGTGTGAGAAAAAGTGATATGTGCATGTTTTGCACAAAATTGCCAAAAAACCCGATTAGCGATTTTAATCGCGATTAGCACTAAATTAGTGTCAAATTAATCACAAAAACTTAAAAATGTCATAATTCACTAATTTACCCTATTTTAGAATTTTCCAAAATTTTTCATAATTTTTCTAACATTTTTCCTATTTATTTGCATTTAATTATAGATTTAATATTAAAATAATCAATAAAATAATATTAAATTATAAAAATTCCTAAAATTAATATTTTATATTTTTGAAAATGTTACAATCTATCCCCCTTAAAGAAATTCGGTCCCCGAATTTAAATTTAAACCCCCACTACTAAAACAATTTCAGTAATAATCCATTTGTCGGGGCTCCGAAAACATCAACACATAGAGAATATCATAAAAAAAATGTACTACTCTACTAGCAATCAATCCCCAAAATGCATATATAAGAATATCCTATGCGTCTGGTGCGCAAGGAAATCAAATTCCATATATGTGTCAAACAGGTGTAGAAAACTACATCTAGGTGCAACGGGTGTGCACGAAACATCTGTCGTAGGCGACGTATGTGCCTGACAGCAAAAATCAGGTGCATAAGAAATGCACGAAGAATTCCGATTTAGTGCATCTGGCGTGCACCAAAATCGTATATCAAAACACTAAAGATGTATGAAAACTACGCTGGAAGTGCAAATCAAATCACTGAATACGATAGGCATGAAATCCCAATCATGAAACTCAGTCATCAAAACTAAATCATGTAAACAGAATGCCCAAAATACCGAAATCCAAAGTGACGGATACGTGATAATCGAATCACAAAATCACAAATCATAAATACCGTCGTCGGTAGTTCCTCCTTCGAGGTCGAGAAGGAGTCAGTGCATCCACTGCTAGCAGCGCAGGATATCTACGTGCCTCTTGCTCATGGTCTGGCGTCCTCTGACTCTGGGTCCTTATCTTCTCTGCGGATTTCCTATCTCGCAGTCAATCGGCTCATCGGCCCTGTCAGGTGTGCTAACGGGGACGATTCCGTCCTGGCACTTCTCTGGTCACCTCTCGGTCAAACCTCACGACCACTCGTAAGGCAGCATATCGCTGGCGTCGGCCTCTGGCTCTCTGAATGCACGTCACACATCTGATCCTGGGTCCAAACATCATTGCAGCAATGTCCTGGAAGGAATCCTGCTCAAGGTCTCTTCCAATCATGTCTATGCCGATCTGCACGGAGGCTGGCTTTCCTGCACAACCTCTTCACACTCGAGAGACATCTGTGTCCTCAGCACAACATTTCTCGGTACCTGGTCACTTTCCAACGTCTCTGTAAGCATATCAGGTCTCTAGTCTCGACGGGAAGTAATGACAGCTCGTCAGCGTCTCACACGAACCTCTGGTTCCACATGTCTCTATCATCGTCCACTATGACGTCACGCCAAGCCACCTTGCACTACACTGTTCTCGGCCACGGCCAATCTGAAGTCTCTCGCACGGACTCGAAATCGCGTACTCTGTAGCTTCACCATCTTGTAGAAGATGTCAGGCCGAACAGATCCTCGGAAACGCGTCCCAACCATCGGAAGGATACTCGTCACTCGTCCGCCCTTAATCAATTAGCAACGCATCTGGGTAAGTCCCTTTATCCGAACCTGGTCAACTACCTCGTCGACAATGCCGAACTCTGTCCTGCTGGGTGCGCGCAATACGACCACTCCTGGTCTAGGTCTTCTCGTATCATACTCCAGAAAGGTCCTGTCGAGGTTCCTTTCTCAAATCTCATACCTGCCGAATTGCCCGGAAATCATTATCCAATGCTGAAGCTAAAGCTTATTCCGGAATGGCTGCATACTCATCGCGCTTTTTCCTGGAAGATATATCCATATACCCCGCCTCTGGGTGCGTATAACATTTCTGATGTCAGCGGAGTGGGACGTCATCTCGTCGAAACCTCGTACGAACTCTCTACTCCACATTGCTCAATGTCGACTGATTCAGACCTAACTCATCGTGGCTACACGAACTGCGCTCCGACGGCCACGCTCGCATCTGGAGTCTCCCAAGCAGTGTCCCATCACGATATCCGAAAGATGTCGAACCATTCGATCGACTCGTCAGATCCTCATAATCCCCCGAGAGCTCACATCTCGGGTACAGTTTAATAGTATCGAGTACATGCCACAGCGTCGGTGGTCCAGCCGTAGAAGGGCAAACCCAAGCCTCACTAATGGTGCCGCGGAACTGCCGCAAACCCGAAGGTTCAAAGGCTTTCACACGGTCATTAAGTCGAGTTAGGGTTTCATTCTTCTAGAGGGTCCATAGAATCACCTGCATGTCTTTCCGTATACTTTAAACTTGGAAAATGGGCTCCTAACATTCGATCGTCTCTATCGACTCTCAACGAACCTGCGTGAAGTCGTCTCTAGCTGGAAACAATCTATCTGATGACCTCGCATCGGTAACGAACGAACCACATGTCCTAGTCATTCATCCTCAGGTGACTAGCGACTCGCTATCATCTCTCTGAGTATATGCTCACGCTGCAACAGCTCCAATCATCTGGGCGATATCTCATCATTTGCAGCAACAACTGGTTCATACGCCTGTACGCCGAACAATGCCTCAATCCTCCAGGAAGGGCAATACATAGGCGGTCATCTCTGAATCGGTCTGCTCTAGATCTGAGTAAGATTCTCCACACTGGAATTCTTCAACTCAACTGGGCCCGCTCTGGCGCAAAATCGGACGAATCACCTTCGTCTCTCAAATCGGTTAGACTAGCTATCATCTGTCGCATATCTGCCTGAAAGCTCCGGCAATCTCAGCTCGTAAGCCCCGCAAGCAACATCCTGTCGATCTCAGCAACAGCTGGTCCATCTGTCTGCACGGTAGGCGACATCACAATCTCTAAGGTATGCTGTACATCAACAGTCCTCTTTCAACAGGCAGCTCTAACAATGGCCCGATCATCCGGTGCAAATCCAAGCACTCGCCTCCACTAGAGGTCACAATCACCAATACTAACTCGAGACATTCCCATGTCACCAGAAAACACAATGGTCGGCCCTCGTACCAAACGAGCTCACACCGGCCGTAACCCTAGCAGCAGCCCAAACTGCACTCAAACATGGTGACAGGAACCTCGATCGAGTATCAAAAGAGCACATCAATGGCAAGAAAGGAAACAACGGATCCAAAATGGATACATGATCATAGAAAGGAACAGCATCAATGAAGATATGATCATGAACTAATAGAATCGGGGATCTCAAATGGATGTATAATCCTGGATATGAAGAGAATCACTGATCTCAAAAGTATGTACATCCTAAGGTTCCTTAAGCGGAGTGGCGTGTCGTAAGTATGCCGCGGAACATACCAACGGTACGTCACTCTACTTTAGTCACCTATTCCATCAACCAAGGGTCATCCTACGCGAAGAAAGTTCGGGTCTAATACCCCCTCGACCAAGTCTAAGTTCCGTAAGGTCAAGCCTAAGTTTCGTATATATATAAACGCCCTAGGCTCCACATAGTCAAACTTAGACTCGAACCAAGGTCAACCTAGCGCTCTGATACCAACTTTGTCACGACCCGAAAGAGCACGTGACTGGCCCTTGAACCATATGAAGACTACAGGACTCCATCTGATCCAAGTAAGCCAAAAGCCCAGAAATCTAAAACCATTTTTAAGAATAAATAAAGAAACTGGTTTAAAGAAGTGAAGAAATACAGGTTTGAAAATCAAGGTTTTTAAATAACTAAGCCAAATGTGCATTTCTAAAACAGTACAGTCTTTTCTAAAAATTTCGGCAGAGTTTCTTTTGTAAAACTGGCCCCGAATGGGGTACAACAAAGATAACAATATATGCAATGATAAAGGCATCCCCAAGCGGGAGCTAGCTCTTCGTCAATAGACGGTCACAACCACACATGCAACAATGATATAATATACAACGCCAAGTGGCGAGGATCAAAACCAAAGAAAGCTCAAAGCAACAAGAAAACCGTAATACTACTAAGCGCGACTCTAAGGTCGAATAATACATCACTAAAGTCTAGGTCTGAAACAATATACAAGTTTTGGTTGATGGAAATTCTAGATACAATGAATAAAATAAACACAAGGGTGGTTCTTGATGCGAAAGAATCCACCTACCAAAAGCAAGCCACCCGTAAGAAAGTAGTGTGCCAGAAATGCCGCAATGAAACCTGTACGGCAGAACCTGCAAGAACTGTGGCACAACGGGAGTGAGTTGCCAACTCGTGAATAGAAACATCTACAAGCAGAAACCGAATGCAAGACATAAACCTAAGTCAACAATCTGTAATATAATCCACAAGAGTACATCTGAGTGTGATAAGGTGGCAAGGTAACATCTAAATATGTATGTGGTGCCAAGTACTCAGGTAATAACATGTCATCAGTATAAGGTATGTCTGCAAGAAGTAAATATGATGCAGTATCAATGATATCAATACACATATATTAGTGTCCCATACCACTAATATTGGTGTAAGGGTATATATAACAGCGCCCTCATACCCTGTTATATATACAAATGAAGTATGATCAGTGTAAATCCAGTCTGTATATGATCCATGTTTGTATATACGTGGAACCCGTCCACCCGTCACCCAATGACAATAAGCATCATGTATGCAATATGAGGATGTAAATAAATCATGGTAAAACATCATGAAACCCGTGCCAAGCATCGACACGTAAATCCTCATCCATATGGGGCTCCGTCTGCGGTATCGGCCCTCGGCCCCGGCAGTACGGGTCAACCCATGTCCATCTCTGGGCTCCGTCTGCGGTATCGGCCCTCGGCCCCGGCAGTACGGGTCTGCCCATATCCATCTCTCAACTCCGGTCGGAATCCTCCAGATATCTGCCGGGCTCAAATACAATCACCGGTAGGTAGTAGTCCCTCTGCCGGGCTCACCGTCTATCACACAGCGAAACCGTTCTCGCCCCGGGGTACCATACCGGGTCCACCATGTACCCGTAATCGGCCTCAACCGCCTCCTCGATTCGGGTTTTTATATATCACTCTAGCACCGAGAAAACACATGGTGGACGCACCGAAATATCATATCAAGGGAACCGGGTTTTTAAATGATTACATATTTGAAATAGCCACGGTTCCCAAATCCAGAATCACATATAATCCAAACCAAAATGTAAGTCACTAATCTGATATGATATGTGCGTCAAATATGAATATCATGTCAAGTCACATATAGATGAGCTACAATATGATGATCAGATGTGATATAAGCATCAAATGTGAGTATCAAGTCATGTCACATATAAATGAGCTATAATATAATGATCAGGTGTGATACAAGCATCAAATGTGAGTATCAAGTCATGTCACATATAAATGAGCTATAATATAATGATCAGGTGTGATACAAGCATCAAATGTGAGTATCAAGTCATGTCACATATAAATGAGCTATAATATAATGATCAGGTGTGACATATGTATCAGGTATGAATATCAAGTCAAAATCGTATATATTTGTGTACAGGTCTATGCGTACAATATGCTATGCGGGAATCATACCATGAATGCAGCAGTACTACAGTGTAGTGGCATAGCAATTATCGATGATGAAGTGTGTGAGCCGGCAATCAGTGTACGTGGAGCATACACATCATCGATAATGGTGCTGGTGTCCTAACAGCATGATGGTAATATAACAATAAGCACAAGTAATGCCATGCAAATAGTATAAACAGGTGCAATCGAAATAAGCAACGCAACAGTGAAGAATCTAACTCAAAAGCTATATCATGCAGCCTTGCCTTTTGAAATAAGACGAATCGGGGTCTTTGGTAAAACAAGGGCTACGGTGTTTTGAAAATAGACGCTACACATTTGAAAATATCCGTAGAATCCCCTTTTTCCTATCTTGCAATATTCCCGATTCGTTAGTTTGAAATAGGTATGACTCTGGTCTAATCTAACATCTACTATGCAACTACTGATCTAAGAATCATGCAAATCTGGAGGGGTATGGAAACCGCCTAAATCTGAGTCGATACATATATCAAGGTATATAGTCGGTGATCTCGCCTCAATGTCATATCATAAGATATCCTCGAGTTATGAGTGCGGATCTTTCATCAATATCGGCTCGTACGGCAATCATCGTACGGCATCCCAATAGCTGGGTACGGGTCAACATCTCACTATCTCATCACATAACAGGTATCACTATCATCAGATCACATAGTCTGGGGTACTACTCTATGTCTAGCACCAAACGATACCATCAGTGAAGTATGCATGCGGGGTAAACACATATCCCAAGCCCGCAAGAAATCACAAGTCATATCCCACAATGAATCGTATCCAATCACCGATCTCATGTCCTCAAGCCCACATCATCGACTCATTACCAACGTCATCAAACATCATCCATCAAGGGTAGGTATAAGAGATATACAAGTGTAGGCGTGTAGGTGCAATTCTATCCTAGGGCTCGCAACTAGGAACTACACTAATCACTTCTAACCCTAACTACCCATAATACTTCTAACACAAAGCTACAACACACTAAAACTATCACACATCCACTATATAGTATACTAACTACGGACTGCGGGGGTGCTATACGCCATCCACCCGACTTCCCCATGTAGATATAATCTACTCACCTTGCATCATCATTTGCGGACGTCACCATGCATTTGCTCGTCGTCCCGAAGTCTTCATGGGTACCTACACATCAACATATCGTGTATGCGCATTAAAACCAAATCCAAGCTAAAACGGCGCATGAAATCCAAAACGATACGACAAGGGGCCTATAGGTGAGAACCCATGGCACGCCTTCAAAACCATCAATAAATCCTCTATATCGTCGTATAAACGCCAAATAGTCGAGGTAAAACGAAACATACCAATGCAGAAATGAAAATACGGAATACGGAACTAAAGTCCAAAACAGCAACTCATGAAATGTGTTCCAGATTTTACCCCAGGTCACTTTTTACAAATCTATATATACCAGGGGCCTAAACTAACAATGTAGGAGCTACAGAACCAATACGAGCCAAGAAGGTGGGACCCAGGCCGCAATTGGCGGCCAAAAGAGGAAAATTGGCTGCCGGAAAAGGGAATTGGGGGCTAGGGTTTGGGATGTTGGTTCAATGGTGCCTGCACATCTCACTGTCCATTCAATATTATTTTAGGGTCCTCGGGGTGATAGCAGATTCAAGTTAACCTGCACAGATTACATAATTTCCCCGATATCGGTTTCTAAAATCCGTATTTCTGGTTCTAGCTTCAGGTTTTGGGTTCCAATTCATGCACTAGGGTGTTTACAAGTCCTCTACTGAGCTCAATTTCACATTACAACTCAAGTTTCTCTCAAACCCTAACTAGGTTTTCATCAAGTCCATAATATCACACAATATCGATATAATCTTAACATGGGGTTAAAGGAAATGCTACAATTGAGCTAAGGGTTCAGAATTTACCTCACTTGGCAACTCAATAACTTTCTTGAGTTGCCCTCTAGTGGCCAAATCCATGCTTTCTTGGTCCATCTTGTAGATCTCGAGCTTGTGCATCTTTTTCGTGAAAGGGATGTGAGGTTTTGAGATAGATTTTGAGATGAAGTGAGAGGTTTTTGTGGAGGGGAAAAATGGGCAGTAGCAGCAGCAGCAGCAGCATAAGGATGAGGGAGAGAAATGAGGAGGAAAACCAAGGGAATGGCTAAGTCAAAAGTGCACCCATACCTCTCTCTCACCAACTCCATTCTTTAATCCTTTTTCTTTTCTTTTCCTTTTCTCTTAAACCATAATCCTTCTCACAAGAATAGTAAACCCAAATATCATGAAAGAAAATCCACAAGTGTGAGAAAAAGTGATATGTGCATGTTTTGCACAAAATTGCCAAAAAACCCGATTAGCGATTTTAATCGCGATTAGCACTAAATTAGTGTCAAATTAATCACAAAAACTTAAAAATGTCATAATTCACTAATTTACCCTATTTTAGAATTTTCCAAAATTTTTCATAATTTTTCTAACATTTTTCCTATTTATTTGCATTTAATTATAGATTTAATATTAAAATAATCAATAAAATAATATTAAATTATAAAAATTCCCAAAATTAATATTTTATATTTTTGAAAATTTTACACAAACCCAAATCATGAAAAAATATATATGGATTTGGACTAATCCGCACGCTATGAGTGACGACATAAATTATTCTCCATATACAATCCACGGGCAATCAAAATAACCAAAATAACCGACGACATGAAGTGAACTACTGGAGTTGGAGAAAGTGGTTATTGCAACGCGATAATGTAATTAACTGCCGGGGCTTACGCCTGCAGGGAAGAGCGTCCCCACAATCAAAAGCCCCTCACAAATGAGGGAAAATCTGATAAAATCTGCTATATCGGTCGCATCTATCCAAACCTCCGATATACGGTGTCATAAATCAACTTGGTATTTTCAGAGAGGTGGGTGGATATGTCCAAATAGTATTTGTCCCCAAATTCAGGATTGACGTCCTCTGTGTCTCAGTCCGGTCTTCGACGGTAAACACTATTATCAAAACTAAATAAACGGATCATCGAAATCCATAAGTTATCAATCTCCTCCTTTTTGATGATGGCAAAATATGAATAAGAAATAGTATATTTATATCAAATAAAACCAAATATCCGATATCGATATACTAAAAATCTTATTATTCTCCCCCTTTTTGACATAATTAAAAAGGATATTTAGGGAAATTAGAACATTTGAACTACTCTCCCTAGACATATGTGTACACCTAAAGTGAATTAAACGTTTGAATCACTTCTCTTAAATGTGAGTGTATGAGAAAAGTAGGAAATGGATACGGGCACAAGTAAAAAGCAAATTTTGAAAATAAAACTCAACCTGTATCTAAAAGCATATATATAAGAGATATGCAAAGTAAAGAAAGTATACATGCACAAAAATCCACATGAGCAAGACATGAACAAGTTCTAATAGCATGCGGAGGTAAATATGAGTTGATATCAATTGAAAATAAACAATTTTGAAAGTGGAGCTCAACTCATACACAAAATTATGTTTTGAAAAACGATATACAATGAAAATCTTAAAACATGCGCCAACTCGTAAAAAATAAAATAAGTTTTGAAGCTTATGAGTTAAAATACATGTCGTAATACGAACCAAACATAATCGTATTACGCATGTACAAAGTGTGTGCGTGTTTCTTTAAAAGCATGGGCGTTTAAAAATGTGCACAATATAAAAATTGTGAAGTAAATACGAAAAATTAACCTCATAAGCATGAGATTTATCTCCTCCAAATACTTGAATCTCCCAAGTGCGAGAAGCAAGCCCAAATATCGATTCATGAATTCTATCTCACAATCACTTAAATACTAAACCTTTAGAACTCAAACATAAATTATATTGGAATATATGTGATAGAAATTTTAATGATACTAACTTATAAACGCATCAAAAGATGCACATATAATCATGATGATATCAATGAAAAATGCAAATGTGCAAACAACTCACATAGAGAAAGATACCAATTAAAAACAACATGATACCAAAATGGAAATAATTGAGAACCGTATGTGAGTGCAACTATGAGTAACTATCTCATCTTATGTATCGACTACCTGGTGAAGGGTCTCTAATTCTCTCCGCTATACTTGTAGGACTCGTTGTAATTAACGGAATCCACAAGTGGATCCCCTGAAAGGGTTGGGGAAGCTATTTGGCAAGATGAGCTAAGAATTTAATGCTAATGAACAATTTTACTCATGCAAGAAGTGTGTATCCAATAATAGATAAGCAAGTTTAAGCATAAACACACATCAAAAAGGTATAAGCAAAGATACGAATTGAAAATTGGTTCAAGTTAAAACAAGTGCCAAATTATATCTATATGAAAAAGATTTAAACAAATTAAGCCTATATGGATACAAACTCTCACTTATAAAATTAAAAACACATTATAAGCAAGTGAGAGTGGTTTATGGTAAGAAAACACAAGAATATGCAAATCTAAATAAGTTTTCAAACCATATTGTGCTTAAATTTAAAAGATAGCAAGTTTAAAGCACATGAGCATACAACATCACATATGAGCATAAAGAATTATACCAATTGTAAATATCAATTGAAATATCCTATGAATAACATTTCATACATGAATATAAGAACAAAAAGATATGCAAGTCAACACAAGTGCATTACTAGGGGTATATCTAAATAACATACATATTTAGAATATCAACATTAAGCACAAATGAGTAGACGATATTCTAAACAAGTATAGAAATGAACACATGATCATAGTGTTGTAAATAACCCTTCTTATGATTTCCGCAAATTAACGCATGATCAATTACTAGATACTTTCAATACTTTACATGATGGTTTTATTTCATTAGCATCTAAAAATAGTATTGTTGAAAAACGAATTTTTATTTTTGAAAATGAGAGAAGTGAATTGGTTTCTTGTTATGATTTCTTTGAGACTTTGAATAGAAATTTGATTTCTAAATTTAGCGCTTTATCTCCCACTCATGATTCTCAAATCGTTTTAATTGATAGATTAGAAGCTGAGAAGAATGAGTTACTTTCAAAACTTGATTTGCAATGTGTGCTTTGAAGTTTGAAAATGCAAATTTGGTTTCCACTTGCAATTCCTTGAGAATAGAAGATGGTGTTTTGATTTCAAATTTTAAATGCGAAATGGATTTATTGAAATCTTCCCTTGCTTCTTAAGATGTACTGACTTGTGATATTTCGTCTCTTAAAAAGGAAAACAAGAACTTGTTTTTAACTTTTGAGATTTTGAGAAAAGAAAACGTTGATACAATTTCAAGTTTTGAATCCGAGATCGATCTTTTGAAATCTTCTTTTTTATCTCAAAAATCTCTTGTTTTCGAAAACGCTTCTCTTATGAAAGAAAATAAGATTTTGTTTTCTTCCCTTGCTAAGTTTTCAAATGTTGATTATTTAGTTAGGAAGGAAAATGTCTTAAATCGAGGAGGCTTTAAAAATTCGAATTTACAAAAACCCTCTTCTTCTAGACATGTCAAGCATGCTTCAAACTTAGCTAAATCTCATGCATACTCCCATACATATCTTTATAGATTTAGTTCAAACTGAACTTTCAAGAAGTATATGCATCATACTATTGGTTTATCTTGCACTGACACTACTAGGACTTCTATTCATGCACACACTCACACTTGTTATTCTTGTGGTGCATATGGACATTTGGTATATGCATGTACTTTAAAGTAAAATGATTCTTTGCTTGCCAAATTGATTTGGGTTCCCAAAGCTAACCCAATTGGATCCAAGAATATTTGGATACCGAAATCCCCTTCTTTATTTTCTTTTATAGGTATGGAAAATTCGACGAAATGAGGGATTCGTGTTCGTAATGAGCAACAATACTCAAATGGAAATATTTGCTTAGCTCATTAATTTGTTGGGTAATGTATTTCAATTCTATACTTGTTTAGAATATCGTCTACTCATTTGTGCTTAATGTTGATATTCTAAATATGCATGCTATTTAGATATACCCGTAGTAATGCACTTATGTTAACTTGCATATCTTTTTGTGCTTATATTCATGTATGAGATGCTATGCATAGGATATTTCAATTGATATTTACAATCGGTATAATTCTTTATGCTCATATGTGATGTTGTGTGCTCATGTGTTTTAAATTTGCTATCTTTTAAACTTGAGCACAATTTGGTATGAAAACTTGTTTAGATTTGTATATTCTTGTGTTTTTTTGCCATAAACTACTCTCACTTGCTTATAATGTGTTTTAAATTTTATAAGTAAGAGTTTGTATCCATATAACCTTAATTTGTTTACATCTTTTTCATTTGGATATAATTTGACACTTGTATTAACTTGAACCAATTTTCAATTGGTATCTTTGCTTTATACCTTATTGATGTATGTTTATGCTTAAACTTGCTTATCTATTATTGCAAACACGCTTCTTGCATGAGTAGAATTATTCATTGGCATTGAATTCTTAGCTTATTTTGCCAAATGGCTTCCCCAACCTAAGAAGCATATGCATCATACTATTGGTTTATCTTGCACTGACACTACTAGGACTTCTATTCATGCACACACTCACACTTGTTATTCTTGCGGTGCATATGGACTCCCCAAAACTTGTATGTAATATTCTTTTATTGGGGCACTTCCAGGTTGCGGATGTTGTCACCATTTGTATATTATTTACTTTTCTGCACTAGGATAGACCCAAGGAGGGGAGCACAAGTAACCGGGTTCTGGGGTCCAGTGGGAGACCAACTCGAGGAGTCGAGTCCGGGTCTCCTAACCCTAGAATTGGTAGGGTTGCTTGTCGCTCTCGTAGGGGTCTTGGGGTGTGGGATTGGCTATTCATCACGACCGTGGAATCCTTGTTTTATACTGGCTCGTATTGAAAACACGGACGTCCTAGTATATCCAATATTTCATATGATTCTTTCTGCTGCGTTATCTGTGATGTGATCATGCGATGTTCTATGCTCTGTTCAGATAGATGTAGTATATAGTATATATGATATATTATATAGACGTTGCTTATGTTTTACACCCGCGCTAGCCTTGCCTCGTTCTGCCGTTAGTTACCTAACCTAACGGTGCAGACGGGACATCGAGGCGAATGCGGATGGCATAAGCGTACGTTATATTTATCTGTGATGATTAGGTGGAATTAAATGATGGGATATTCATTAATGAGATTAATGAAAAAAATAAACCTAATTGATGTTGTGGAATCGAATTTCAAAATAAAAACAGGTAGCTACAGTTCTTGCTTTGCTTCGCGGTGTTCATTATAGACCATCCTGCACCTTATTCGATAAGGAAAGGACCAAGATCCCTTCATCGGGAGTGACTCCTTTAGCAATAACTGGCAGATGCTACAACCCTCGGTTTGTCTTTTGATCGCTTCTATAGTTTCTGCTTTGCACAGTGATATATATGATATATCCCGCACCTCATTCGACGAGGAAAGGGCCGACGATCCCTTCACCGGGAGTGACCCCTTTAGCAAAACTAGAAAAGCCTAAAAAACATTCCATTTAAAAACCATTTGATTCCGCAACGAGATCAAGTTCAAAGCGTTAAAGGTTTTCACAAAAACCATTCGCAACTCTCCGTCATTTTAGGAAGTAGAGTACTTAGTATTCGTGCTGTGTTTGTTGACTTTAGTTAAGGCACAGTGTACGGTAGCTAAGTGATGTCTTCCTACACCGCATACGATGCGATTAGTTAGGACAGTCGCGTGACTTTGTTGACCTTAGTTAAGAGTCATGTGGGTGGGTCTGATTAATCACGAAATGACGGGTAGAACTTGACTAGTACTTATGATTTGTTGACCATAGTTAACGTCATAGGTGCTAGGGGTAAAAACCTTTATCGGGAGTTTCAAGTGTTGAAACTTGCAATGAGATTGCATACATTCTATATGATAGTTGGATCCCGATACCCACTGCGAGTAGTTGTTACTCCTGGGAGAGTTTTGTACTTTGCAATTAGCCGATCAAGTAGGTGTCTAGAAAGGTATCAACGGGGTTACGCCTCTGGGAAAACGAGGTTTACAGTAATTAGGTCCGTGCGAAAGCACGGGGAACCTCCCTCAAAGTACCGACACTAGCCTGGCTGAAAGATTGGCGAACTTGTAGAGTGTAATTAATCCCGGCTAGTCTTTCCTTTTAGGGTTTGAAGGAAGATTTGATTAAAACAGTGGGAGCCATCCTGATTAGATAAAATATATAACCAATCTGATCTTGCAAGAGCGCACGCAGAGTGTTTTCTTCTCTCTCTCTCTCCACGTAGCGACCATATCACGCCTTAATCAAGATAATAATATGGATGTATTGACCGAACCCGCTTGTTATACTGAGCTGGGGAACGTTGGTCCCGCTCCGACTTATAATTGTTATAAGACCGAGCAGGAAATAGGGGAATACCAGAATTCCTATGCCGCCCAAACGAAGAAAGTGCATATGATGCATCTTCTTTGGGTGTGTTCGTTAAACAGAACTGTTTCTCAGTATCCTCTGTATCATACCGGATCAGGATCCCAGATATGTAAGCTGTTACATAGGGCTACAAAAAGGTAGAAAAACTGAGAACGGGTGATAAGTTTCATGAGACAGAAACCGGGGCAAGTGTTGCAGCCAAGTCTGTTGGTCACTGTCACCCTATATTACCAGTACATTGATTCTGAACAAATGCTATTAGATACCGAACCTGATATACAAAATCATATCAGTCTCTTTATTAGTAAAGAAGGATATAATTTTGTATTGTTGGATAATGTTTTGAACATTTCCTATATCAAAAGTTGATCGGTTCAGGCACGTTATCTAAAAGCATTGACGTTCTAAATCAAACTGCAGTTCCTAGTATACAGAACACATACAAGAGGAAGAGTTCAGAAATGAACGAATCCTTCTTGAGGCATTGTAGACTAGGTCACATCAATGCGACCCGACTGGCTGAAGTTACATTTTAGATGCATATTTAAATCAGTTTGAATTTACATCTTATGAAGCTTGCCAGTCATGTCACAAAGATTAGATGACCATAGCTCTGTTTATTAGAAACAGAGAAAGAGTTAGTAAACTCTTGGGACTGATACATGATGATGTATGTAAAGTCTCCTATCTACATATGCCAGGACTGGTTCTTCATACTTCATTATATTCTCTGATAATCTCTCAAGATTCAGTCATATGTTCCTGTTGAAACATAAGTCCGAACCTTTTGAGATATTCACAGAATATAAGTTAGAAGTAGAGAACCAAAATACGGGTATAAGTATTATATCCTATGATTAGATCAGGGAGGAGAATATTTGTGCATAGAATTCCTGGACTATTCTAAAGGAGAATGAGATTTTCTCTCAGTGTTACTCCTCTGAATACACCACAGCACAACGGTGTATCAGGGCGGAGCAATTGCACAATATTAGATATGGTGTGCTCTATGATGAGTATTACTGAGTTACCTATTTCCTTTTGGGGTTATGCACTTGAGAAGCTGCATACCTATTGAATTAGGTTTGAATCAAATCAGTGCCTACCACTCCATATGAGATATGGTATGGGAAGAACCCATCTCTTAAGCGAGTTAAGATTTGGGGTTGTCCGGCCTATGTTTAAAGCAAAATCCGGACAAGATCGAGGCAGGATCAGTTCTGTAGAACTGGAAAGTTTCCAGCTATACAAAACTGCAGTTGATGATTTGACAGAACCAAAGGATTCTATAGTTCCCGACGAATCTCAGCCTCTCCGCCGATCTAGTAGGGTTCCTCATCCGCCTGAAAGATACCTCGGTTTCTCGATGACAGTGGGAGTGAGGAATGCATCATGAGATGATGACCCAACTAGTTTCTAGCAGGCCATCAAGAGTAGGGACTCTGTAAGAATGGCTGGATGCTTAGCGATCTGAGATGGAATCCATGTACACCAACAAAGTATGGACTTTAGTTGCTATATCTGAAGGGTTAAATCCTCATCAGGAGCAAGTATATCTTGAGACGATTACCTGGTATAGATGGAAAAGTTGAGACTTTCAAAGCTAGACTTGTTAAAGGTTTTCGTCATCAACCAGGCACGGATAACGATGAAACCTTTTCCATGGAATATGCTTAAGTCCATCCAGATCCTACTTGCCACGGCTACATACCATGACTGCGATATCTGGTGGTTGGGTGCCATGACTACTTTTCTAAATAATGATTTAGAAGAGAACGTCTATAAGAACACAGCCAGAGGGCTTCGTAAACAGTGGGAGCAGCAGAAACGTGTGCAAGTTGCTTTACATAATGAAGCAGGCATCGCGGAGTTGGAACGTCTGTTTTGATGTGATAGTCAAAGTGTTTGACTTCATCAAAATGGTAGACGAACCTTGTATATATAAAAGGGTAGTAGAGAGTAAGGTGGTCATCTTCGTATTGTACGTAGACAACATACTCTTGATAGGAAAAGAGTTTCCTATACTACGATCGGTCAATCTCCTATTATCACTAGGATTCTCCAAATAGGATCAAAGTGATACCTCCTAAATCCTGAGTTTTCATCTATGAGATAGATGTAATTGGATGCTAGGATTCTCACTAGATGTAGTGAGATGGTATCAATCGATCCTGGGGAGAATCACTGGAAGAGTTCCAGGGTGATAAAGACGACTGAATGTCAGTCACAGGCACTGTCTTTACCCTCAGTAAAGGGACGGTATGTTGGAAGAGTTCCAAGCTAGATACCGTGGCAAACTATACGATAAAGGCTGGTAACATCTCTATTGAAGATATTACCAAAGAGGAAGTTTGGGTGTATATTGGTTCATAAGATGAACTAGGTTCCTGCCATTGTATGACAATGGAAGTGTGGCTTCGGCCCTGGAACCCTGGTCCCAGCAGTGACCCAGACAAATTCTGAGGCAGCATCACCTAATCATGGAGATAGTTGATCTCCAGGTTGATCAAGGTTAGGAGAGTAGACTCAGAGGACAACACGGCGGATCCACTCACGAAGGCCTTTTCCCAAAGAGAGACTTTTAGAGGATGGTTGAGTATGTGATACTGCAACCACTGCTACAGATGGCCCTAGTGTAAGTGGGAGATTGTTAGTTATATGTATGCCCTAGAGGCCATTACTGTACATTGGATGTATATTGTAGTGGATGCTGGGACATATATAGATAGGACTTTCTTGCTCGACATGATAGTACGCTATCTGGTTGCTGTTTATCTTAACGTGTATACTTTCTGTCTCTCTGTTACATGTTGATAAAGCCCTTAGGATGTGTACTCGACTTCCAGGACTGTGATGCAGATCATACTAGTGGGGCCTGGATAGTCCATGAGTACATCCTTGAAATGTTCCTAGTCGAGGGAATATCGAGACAGGGCATCGATATTCCAGAGTAGACTAGCGCATATCTTCTCAACCCATGCGATGGGCGATGGATGATCCCATATCCATTGGTGTTTGACATCGAAGATGGTATGCGGGTGCTCAGTGGAGACTGGGTACACTGAACGGACTCGCCGAGAACTCCCAGATGGTATTATACCTCACGTCAGATGGCAGTTCTCTGGTGACACTGGTACAGCTTAGTCTGTTGACCCGAGATCGTCATAGAGTCTTGTGTGTCTCCCACTATGCTTTGATTTCCACCCTACCACGACTCTACTGAGTTGTGCAAACAGGTGGTTTTTGGGTACAGTCCCGATTCACATGGAGGCAATGAGCGATAGGAGGGGATTCGTCTCTCCCGGTATTGGGGGTTGATGTTGCGCTATGCTCGACTGGCCATAACAGGAAATCCCTGGCCAGGGTTGCAGTGACCTACTGGTAAGTGTTATCAGTAGTTTCACACGTGTCATGGACTTCACGTCGGCATGACTTATCAAGCTATTGGGGTCTGACGTTTACCACCCCTAGGCGAGATATGCGACATATCAGACGAACAGACCGGACTATACGGTAAGTGTTACTGGTTGGATTCACAGGAGTGTGAGCGGGCTTGCTCGTCGATCTTCTGATCGCTCAATACCCGGGTGGCCGTTACGTTTAGCAGACCGCTTGCGGCTTGTGGGTGCTTGATATGATCATCATCTGCTGCCGGCGTATTGACGAGTCTTTAGAGTCCTACACAGAGGTTTCATGGTTCAAGCGAAACGAAATAGGAGCGCATATAAGATATGTGCGGGACCGAGAATAATGCGTGTGTATGATACCGTATTATATTCTCGCGATGAATGTATCGATTAGTTATATGCGATATAACCTAGTTATCGAATCATGGATTGATTCGATAAGCCGATACATTGGATACTAGTCGGTTATATGTAATATGACCGGATCATTAAATCAAGTGTTGATTTAATGATTTAATGTATAATTATATATTTGATATATTACTTTGCATTAACTAGTATTGGTTCACTTTAAATGGATTTTCTCACTTGAAATGCACAAGTTGTATATGTGATATACTTTTGTGCACAAGATTGTATCATGTTTGATAATACATGCATGCTAGGATTAGTGTGAAGAATTGACCATGGTTATATGAATGGTTAGGGTTTCATTTTATTTAATTATTCATTTATTTATTCTTTTGCTTATTTTGGAAAAAGAAAAAAATAAAGAGAAAAAGAATGTTTGCTAGTTTTGGTTTTAGTTGAAGTTTCTTGAAATTTTGACCAAGTCACCACTCTTGTCTCATCCTTAACCCTAACCATTCAAGTTAACCATGATCCATTCTCTACAACTAACCAAGGGTTAGTAAATGATAAGTATTGATTTATTTATCTAATTTACATAACTTATCATATCTTCTTCTTCCATGAAGAAAGCTAGTGACCATCAATGGCAACTAGTGAAATCAAGTGAGAAATCCAATTCTAAAGTCTACCCACTTCCTATTTCTTCATCCTCTACCTCTTGCCAAGTTGTATAGGGTGTTTCCTTCACAAGTTTTCATGTCTTGGTGAAGTTGGAGCTTGTTCTTGCGATGCCTCGACGTAGATCATCTTCGGCATCGTCGTCGATGACCTAGCCCACTTTTTCTCCGATGAAGCCGACGCTAGAGCCCAAGATACGATTTGGACAGCGAGGGGACTTCATCACGGAGCCTAGGAGGTGGTGGACCGGATCTACAAAGGTTGTAGCCCCTTTCCTTTAGATACATTTCCGTTTACTTGCTTGCTTCTCCTATACTTCTAGCCAACGATCCGTATTAGGGTTTGTAGGCACTTGAAAAATTTGATTTGTGCTTGTTTGATCACTTGTGAGACTCCATTAGAGTGCCTAGGAACCCTACAGTAACTATGCTGTAGTTCATGGTTACAATCACATAACTCCATTTAAATCACCCAAATGCTACCATCATAGTCAAGGTGAAAAGATTTAAGAAACAATCAAGAAAAATCAAAGGAAGATCAAGAGTTTGTAGTTTCGTGTTACGTCGAGGCAAGATTATCAGGGAAAACAAGAAAAGATTTAAAAGGATACAATCATATTGCAGGCGTTACAGTCTACCCTCCTTAAAAATAATTTCGTCCGTGAAATTCTCTTAAGGAGTACGATGCAGCAAGGCACGAGAAAGTAAGGATAAAATTGGGGTAAGTCTTCTTCGAGCTCTGTCGATCGATGCTCTAACCAACTGAGCTAATAGGCCTACGAGATATAAGTAGCAGGGTGAACCGGAGATAAGGATTCAAAAGTCGATAGATTATATTCAAGGAATTCGAAAGTGAAATTCAAAATAAATTCA
Source organism: Agapanthus africanus (assembly GCA_030015575.1). Taxonomy (NCBI): domain Eukaryota; kingdom Viridiplantae; phylum Streptophyta; class Magnoliopsida; order Asparagales; family Amaryllidaceae; genus Agapanthus; species Agapanthus africanus. Next base: position 191,624,137 of record CM057339.1, on the reverse strand, counting down.
AGGAATTTGAAATGTAAAGAATGTATAGTTGCTGAATCTTATAATTCTTATGATATATATTGCGTAGGACTTCATGCAGAACTGACCTGCATGGACCACTAATAAAACTTGTCACGCCCCGTTTCCCAGGATACGGGAAAGTAGACGTGACGAGAACGTGACGTATTTACTCAGAAGTAAACACGTTGAGCGTAAATAAGTAATATAAATAAATGCACAAGTATGACAAGAGAAGTAATATGAACAACAAATTTGTACTAACTTTCATCCTTTACATTAGAACTGTTTTGAAAAGGAAATGTACAATGATAGAAAGCAATGCCTAAGCAGTGGCATATAAACTGAAATAAGTACAAGTAAAAGCTAGAAGTCCGGCTGCTCTATGAACTGGTCCAAGTCATCCTGGCTGGGCTCGGTCTCCTGAGCGTTCGGTCCTCCTGACGAACATTCCAAAGAAAGAAATAGAAGGAATGTCGTCAACGAACTAGCGCTTGGTAAGTCCTAAAAGTAAGAGTAGAATAGAATAGAATAGGACAAGTAGAGAGTATATGACTGGTAATTTGTACAGGTATATGTTTGTTATACTAACGTAGTTGTTTGTAGCGTAGTACAGAAGGTATCAGTGTATGCGAGAGGAGTCCAACTTGCTCCGTGGATTATGGTAACCCGTAGTACAAGGCCCCGTCAAAACCCACGGGACAACGACACAGGATATTCGGTAGGTGTCTTTTAGTGACCATCTCGTTCCACTTCTAATACATTCCGTACCAGTCTACCCCGTTAAATCCCGTAATGTATATTATATTGATTGTAGTTATCAGACTTGCTGAGACCATGGATACAAGCTGTTCATGTAATCAGGTTCAGGATGTATAAAGTAGTCAGGTAGTCAAGTAAAGATATAGCCATGGTTCGGTCAAGTCAAGTCATGTTTGCATGTTAATATTGTCCTGATATTCTGGTTCAGGTTCAAGTATTCATGTTTGGTATATTGGATTCATGTTTGAATTGGATTCAAATTAGACTTAGACTCAGATTGACTCAGACACTTTAAAACAGATTTGGATCCTGAATTTTATTCGGGTGTTATCGGTAATTGTTGCACATGGACGGCAGGATTTGTGTTTTTTTCCAAGACAATTACCATTGATAATTTCATTAGGTTTTTCTACCTTAAATAGGCAAACACTCATTTTCTCCGGCTCCCTGAGGCTCAAGAGAATTGAACCCGCATTAACTTATACTTACTAAGGTCCTTAATGTAATTTTATATAACTCGAAGGGGTTTTATGAAAAATATTTTATATACTTTCAAAATAAAGCTCGAGTAATTATTTATGTTCTTTAGGGTTTTTATGAATGTGAATTTTAAAGAGTAAGGTATATTAGTGAATATTTACATAGCTTGAATAGTTTAAGGTATTTTAGTGTAAGACTTGTCTTGTATTGATACTTGATGGTATTTTAGTTGAACTTGTCATTCTTTTATTTTTTTAAAAACATGGAATTTTATTATAACTTGAAAATATGTGGTTTGATAATATTTATATAATATTTCTCGTTTTTCTTAAAAATCGTATTAAAAATCTTTCGAGACCGAATGCTCCGTGAGGAGGTCTGCATCTCGCTCTACTAGCCCGAGAATGTGCGATAATCCGCACCATCCAATAGCGGTTCCCCAAAATGGGTTGTAGAGTCATAATCATAAAGAATTTAATGATACAATTAAAAAGAAAACCGAGTTTTTTTATAGTCGATGGTATTTTAATGAAATATTGTATTCGCCACAAAAATATGTTCAAAAGAGTATCGTGCTATATAAACATGTGTGTATGTGAGGGGTAGGTCGTTACCCCGTGAAGTTTTCTAGAGGTATGATTAAGCAAAGTAATAAAATATGGTAGATACAAAGTTCATGGTATTTAAATGTAAAACTCAATTTAAAATTACTTAACATGATGCTTTAGGGTGAAAGTTGTTTCTAATTATTATTTTTATGGTTATAAACATACGTTAAGAATATGGATGAGCAATGATTAAGAAAAAGTATGATTTCAAGGTTTTAGAATCAAAAGTTGGTGTTAACTCCACTTACCGACATGTTTTGAAAAAGAGAACTTTTTATATAGAAAGAGAAGAATGGGGTGGGACTTACTAGCTATAAGGGTAGGAAAGAGGTAGAAAAAGATAGCTTGATCGTTGCGGCATCACGGGGCCGCCGGAACTTGCTCGATTCCTCGCCGGAAATTAATAATTTTGGCTAGAGATTTCAGAATGAGGAAAGGCTAAGGTATGGGGTTGTATTTATAGTGTGGAATTAAGGTTTTGGAATTGAAAGAATGAATTAAAATGCATTTAAAGGTGAAATTGAATTCTCTGTTTTAATTCAGAGTAAATAAACAGTGCAGGAGTAATGGGGGTAGAGGAAACGACAAGTGTGCAAAGCCCGGGAACTTTTTCCCACAGGCTACCCATCGCCGCCGGCCCATAGGGTCATCTCGCCGGCCAAGTGTGAAGGGAATGCCTGTGGATTTATGCCACGTGTCCTCTTCTGTATATATATATATCATTTTACACATGTTTGTTTTTCCTGACTGTTCATTTTTTGTGTGCAGTGCACGTGTAAATTTTTGGGTTTCCAAAAAGTTTAAAAGAAAAATCATGAAAAATAATATGTGGCTGATGGGATTCGAACACAGGGGCTATGTCACAGCAGTACAAGACTTTACCAATGAGCTACAAGTGCTTTCTTGCTGTTCTTAAACAAGAATAACTTTTAGATTGTGCTAAGGTTTGCCAACTTCTTTCTGTATTTTAAGAAGAAAAAATTTTGTACAGAAAATTTAGAGTCATTACAATCTACGGATCACTAGTCATATTTGAAACTAAGATCAACTTTGGAACAAATGAGCATATATGCTCAACTGATCATTAGAGCACATATGCATTGCCAATGGATAGTATACGGTAGTCAATATGGAGACAGTGCGCATAACAAAACAAATTAGTTTAAGAACATCGCGGTCCATTGTTTCCATCTTTGAGATAGATAATAGTTTAAGGACATTTCGTTTCAACATTCCCATGTATGGGACGAAGTTTAGTTTAAGGACATTTCGGTCCAACATTCCCATTTTGGGGACGAATGTTAGTTTAAGGACATTTCGGTCCATTATCGCTATGTTTGAGACGACAAAAGAATAGCTGTTGGTTGTTGGGACCCGCCACCTCCCTGAAGATGTTGAAGAATTACAACGATATATATCAGAGGTGTGGAAAGATATACTCTTAAACGAAATCCCGTATTTGAGAGAAGAGATAATGGTAGACCTAAGACTCGTTAGTTATATTTGAGACTGAGATTTCCTTAGGAGATATGAGATGAATATTATTTTGAATATCATCGATGAAAAATCATTAGTCATGTTTGAGACTAAAATCAGTTTAGAAATCACGAGCCTTTGGGTTCGCTTGATTTAAAATCAAAGTGGTTTAACTTAAGGAAACGTAGCCAATTTAGGCTAATATTGGGTTTCTGTACTGCCCACAGTGCTAAGCACTAAGATATACATCACTCACATGTGTTTCACATGGGGCGCTGGAATAGTGCTAAGCACTGGTTTTCTCTGCCGCTCACGTGGGTTTCACGTGAGGCGCTGATCTTTGGTTGCTCACATGTGTTTCTTGTGAGGCTCCGAGCATTGGGTGCTCATGTGTGTTTCACATTAGGCGCTCAAACTTGGCTTCTTTTGAGCGCTCAAGTGCGTTTCACGTAAGGCGCTGAGCTTGTGGCACTCACGTGTGTTTCACTTGAGGCGCTATGTTTTTTGAGATTTAATCTCCGTTGATGGGATTTTAGAGAATTTAAATCTCTATTAATGATATTTTGACCATTAACAATCACCAAGATCACTATTTTGAGGATCTTGGATCGGGTTATTAAAGAACCGAGTTCTTGATTTGAAGGAACTAAGTTCCTGAAATATTATGGACTCCATCTTCTTCATGTTATTTTCTTCCATGTTCTTGTCGGTATTGTTCTTCTCTGAATCTTCGAGGCTCAAGAACAAGATTTTTCTGATAAGAATTAAATTCTCAACTTGTGGGGGATTTGTCTTATGGATCTCAGATCCAGAGAAAGAACTAAGTTCTTATAGAAGGGTTAAACTCTTAGATATGTTAGGTAAAGGAGACGTTTTGATCTCGATATTTTCTTTACCTAGGGTTTTGATGATGGAGACGATCTTTTTTATTGAGAATTAAATTCTCTGTTATTTTTCGGAAGCTTGTGAGAACCTTCTGTATATTTTTTTGACAGAAGTTTTTGGGGTCGTCCTTCTTTCCCTAGATTTAATCTCTTTACTCCTATTTATAGGAGAGAGAAAAATCAATTTGTTGAGAAAATCTCTCAGTGAAAGATCATGATTGATTTTATAATCAATCAAAATGATCTTATAAATCAATCGATGTATTTTATTCACCGTTGGATTTTTAATCCAAAGGCTCTCTGTTTAAGAGAGAAGATTTCTTGTTTTTTTAATAAGATTAGGAAAATATTTTCGTAAGATAGAATTTTATTCTATCAGATGGATATATTGTTTGTTTAACAAGATTAGGAAGATATTTTCCTAATATAGAATTTTATTCTATTTAACAGAAAAGATCTTTCTTATTTTAGAAAGATCAGGAAAATATTTCCCGCATAGAATTTAATTCTAACGGATAGTTTAATTGGTGATATTTTATCACCATTAGATTTCAAATCCAAGATTCTCTCTTATAGAAAGATCTTTCCATATCGGAAAGATCAGGGAAAATATTTCCCAAATAGAATTAAATAAATCATTTGATGATTTTTTTAATCGCCATTGGATTTTTAATCCAACAGCCCTCTGTTTAACAGAGAAAATCTTTCTAATTTGAGAAAGGTCAGGGAAATACAGAATTTAATTCTAACCTTTGATGACCCTTGGATTTTTGATCCATCGGCTCTCTGTTTAACAGAGAATATTTTTCTTATTTAGAAAGCTCAGGGAGATATTTTCTCCCTAATAGAATTTAATTCTACATAGAGTTCAATTTTATCAGAAAGAACACTCATATGTTTTTCACGTGAACCATTGCCTTATAGAACCTTACGTGGATATTTCGTGAGGCGCTGCCAAGAAACTGGTGCTAGAACTCACGTGGATATCTCGTGAGGCGCTGCGGAATAGCAAGATCTAGCGCTCACGTGGATATCTCATGAGGTGCTGCGGAACAGCAGGCGCTAGCGCTCACGTGGATGTCACGTGAGGCACTGCGGAACCAATATAGGATTTAATCCTAACCGAAGCGACACTTACATGCTTTGCCTGTGGTAGCGTACGTGTTTAACACGTGGGGCTTCCCTTTAGTTTTATCAGGGAACGACAAGCTTTAGGCCAAAAAATTTGTGGGAACAAATGCCCCCCACTACTTTACCTACATAAGTATGTATGTGGGTTAAGTAGTGCAAGGTTATACATTACAATAGAATTGATGGCTTAAGAGACAAGTTTAAGATCTTTATAGCCTAAGGCTTTTTCATTTTCATGAGCCGTAAGGATCTCAAGATGGGTTTTCTCCCTATGAGTCATGAGGATCTCATAGGTGCATATTCTCCCTAGAAATCGTGAGGATTCCTATGTGTTCATCACCTTCTTAAGTCATAAGGATCTCACTCGGGGATTTTTTCCTTACGAGTCGTGAGGACCCGTAAGTGGCTTCTTCACTTTATTGGTGAATGTGGCCTATGGATAGTATACAAGAGTCGGTTTACATCTCCTTGTAAGACAGTGATGGCTTAGGAAACAGGTTTAGATATATCGCTTAAGGATTTTCAACTTTATGAGTCGTGAGGGTCTCATAAAGACGTTTCTCCCTACGAGTCGAGAGGATCTCATAGGTGTATTTTTTTCTTAGGAGTCGTGAAGACTCCTAAGTGAGTTTTCTCTTGAGAGTTGTAAGCATCTCACAAAAGTATTTTCTCCTTACGAGTCGAGAGAAACCGTAAGTGGCTTCTCCTCCTCATCAGTATGCGACTTTGGAGAATGTGGCATGTGGATAGTATACAAGAGTCGGTTTGGACCTGCTTGTAGGGCTACAGTGCTTAGGAAACATGTTGATATCCCCATCGCCAAAGGCTTTGTCACCTTTATGAGCAGCTAAGGTCCCATAAAGATGTTTTTCCCTATGAGTCAAGACGAGTCGAGAGGATCTCGCAGGTGTATCCTAATGTAAAATGTAGATAAACCCCTTTTTTTATAGGGGTCTGTTAGGTTGGTGGTACTAGGTTTAAGTCCATCATACCGTCGCGTTGGTTGATGTATCCTCGATATGCAGTCCCTTAGGTTATTGCTCGAGTAGCCCCACGTCTGTCGTCTCTCTGATCCCTTCTGAGGCTGGACAAGACGTCTTCAAGTAATCTTCCTAGGTCGGAATATCCATTTTACTGTCGGAAGAACAAGCGTTCGGTATTTGCTGTAGCGTTTTTTACTTGAGGTTAGGTTTAATTTGAAACCCCGATGAGTCATAACCACACCCTTCTGGGGTGGGATGATCTCCAATGGTCTTTAGGCTTTGTATGTATTGCCGTCAAGATCCGAAATTAGGAATATGCCATCACTTCGCTTTTACTTGTCTTTAGGCTTTGTATGTATTTCCGTCAAGACCCGAAGTTAGGAATATACCATCACTTCGCTTTTGCCTTGTTGATGTCGTGCCAATTCTTTGTTAAAGGGCATCCGAATGACCTCTATGCCGTATGCATTGCAATCGAGGTCTGGAGCTAGGATTTTGCTGTCACTCCATTTTTAATCGACCCTTGAGTCTTTGATGATGTTGCAGCTGCATCCTGCTAGAATGAGAAGAATGTCGGGATGACCTCTAGGCTGTAGCTGCCGCCATTGTGATTTGGAGCTAGGATTTTGCCATTTCTCCATTTATATTTGACCCTTAGGTCTTTGTTGACGTTGCATCTGCACCGAGAAGGAACATCGAAGCTGATCTCTAGCTTGTAGATGTTGTTATCGAGATCTGGAGTTAGGATTTTGCCATCACACCACTTTTGTTCGACCCTTCGGCCCTTGCTGACGTTGTGTCTACACCGAGATTGAACGTCGAGCTGGAGATAGGATTTTGCCATTACTCCATTTTGATTAGACTTTTGGTGTTTGATGGTCGCATTTCCATCCTGCTGGAATGAGAAAAACATCGAGTTGATCTCTAGGCTGTAGATGTTGCCATCAAGATCAGGAGCTAGGATTTTTCTATTACTCCACTTTTATATATTTCACACTTTGGTCTTTGTTGATGCTCTGTCTGCATCGAGAAGAAACGTCTAGCTGGAGCTAGGATTTTTCCATTACTCATTTTGATTTGGCTCCTAAGAGCCTTGTCGACACCACGTATTTGCCTCGCTGGAGTAAGAGAGATGTCGAATTAGTCTCTAAGCTGTAGATGTGCCATTAAGACTTGGTTCTTATTTTGACAAAGTATGGTGGGAAAATATGGTTCCCTTTCATTTGTGCCCATGGATTGTATACAAGAGTCATTACGGACCTACTTGCAGGGCAGAAATTTTTTATTTTATTTTATTTTTTATTTATTTCTGCGAAGGAACGCCGATAAAAAACGTCGAGCTGGAGCTTGGATTTTGTCATTCCTCCTTTTTTATTTGGCTCCTTGGAGCTTTGTTGACATCACGTCTGCACCCTGTTAGAATAAAAAGAATGTCGAGCTAATTTCTAGGCTGCAGATGTTACCGTCGAGATCTGGCTCTTCCTTTGATGGAGCCTGGTAGGAAAATATGGTTTTTTTCTTCCATTTGTGCCCATGGATTGTATACAGGGGTCGGTGTTGACCTACCTGCAGGGTAGAGGAAATTTTGTTTTATTTTATTTTTTATTTCCACGATCCTCTATCTTTTCAGCTTTTCATATCGTGAAAGTCGCGATTGTTCAATCATTTCGGTTTTTTATCCGCGGTGCCAAATCATTTCAGCTATTTTTATATATTTTTACTCCCTGCTTTTTATTGCGAGTTGCCCAAACATTTCGGCTGTTTTTATATGCATATTTTTTTGTTCGCTGCTTTTTATTGCGAGTTTCCCTATCATTTCGGCTATTTCATATGTTTTTTTACCCGCTGATTTTGTTGCGAGTCGGAGACTTGGGTCCAGATACCAATTTTGGCATCAGTATCGCTACGAATGGAATATTGCCAGGAGCGGCTCATCATTTGCCTTTATTGATTTGAATAAAGGTGGCTTAGCAAACAGGGTTAGGATCCTATCGACTAAGGCTTTTGACTTTATGAGCCGTAAGGGTCTCATAAAAGAATTTCTCCCTACGAGTCAAGACCTCATAGGTGTATGTTCTCCTTAGAGTCGTGAGGACTCCTAAGTGGTATTTCTCCTGTAAGCCGTAAGGATCTTACAAGAGTCATTCACCATATGGGGATATTTCTCGCCATCGGTAGAACTTTGTGGGAACATATTTTGTTCGTGCACATGGATTGTATACAAGAGTCGATATCGAACTGTTTGTTGGGAAAGTTGGGGGATATGATGGATTAAGAATAGGTTTAGATCCCTATAGCTTAAGGCTTTTGAATCTTACGAGTTGTGAGGGTCTCATAGGGAGAATTCTCCTTACGAGTCATGAAGATCTTGCAAGTGTAATTTCTCTATACGGATCGTATGGACTCCTAAGTGTGTTGATCTTTTGTGAGTCGTAAAGATCCCACGCAGATATTTTCTCCTCACAAGGTCGAGAGGACTTTATAAGTGCACATAAATTTTTTATTTTACGAGTTTGCGCATTTTCGGGTTTTCATAAACTCCCCGGCAGTCATGCTGTTTTTACTTACGGCGTCCTTTTGGGTTTTCATCCGTGCCCATTTCGCTTGTGGACATACCGTTTCTTTTTTTCTTTTGTTTTTAAATTTATTTTTTAAACAAGATTGCTCCCTTTCAGGTTTGCACAAACTCATCGGCAGTCCTGCTGTTTTTACTCACGGCGCCCTTTCGGATTTTCATCCGTACCCATTTTGCTTGTGGACATACCGTCTCTTTTTTTTCTTTTTTCTATTTATTTTTTAAATGAGGTTGCGCCCTTTCGGATTTTCACAAACTTGCCGGCAGTCCTGCTGTTTTTACTCACGGCACCCTTTCGGGTTTTCATCCGTGCCCACTCGTGGTCATACCTTTTTTTACGAACAGTGAAACTCTCGAAAATAGTTTCGTCGCAAGTGACCTATCTGTTTGCCGGTGGGACTTGGGGGTGGCTCCATCGCTAGAGTAGCTGTGTAGCCAATGGGATTTGAGTTGCAATCTTTGCCGGTGGGACTTTGATTGCAATATAGATCTCAAGGGAGCACATCGCCGTATTTGGGGCGACGCGCTAGTTTAGGGGCGTTCCGGTCCATCATCGTCGTGTTTGGGACGTAATGCTAGTTTAGGAACGTTCTGGTCCACCATCGCCGTGTTCAGGGAGAAATGCTGGTTTAGGGACGTTTCGTTCCACTATCGCCATGTTTGGGGCGACGCGATAGTTTAAGGACATTTCGGTCCGCTATCGCCGTGTTTGGGGCGACGCGATAGTTTAAGGACATTTCGGTCCACTATCGCCGTGTTTAGGGCGAGGCGATAGTTTAAGAACATTTTAGTCCATTATCGCCATGTTTGGGGCGACGCGATAGTTTAGGGACGTTTCGGTCCATTATCGCTGTGTTTGGGGCGACGCAATAGATTATGGACGTTTTGGTCCATTATCGCCATGTTTGAGGCGACGCTCTAGTTTAGAAATATTTCGGTCCATTATCGCCTAGTTTGAGGCGTCACTCTAGTTTAGGGACATTTCGGTTTACTGTTATCATTTGGTCGGAGAGCTGCATAACTTATTCCTCCCAACTCATGTTTGCCGAGACGCTGCTGTCTGTCTTTTGTATATATGGACACTTCACACCTCAAGCTATCTTTACCTTCTTGAACTGCTTATTTTACCATCACAGCAATCGGGTTGTTTTTTTGCGGGAAATATCGGGTGTTTTACACGGCACCTGTCCCCTGCTCATCAAGGACGCCTTCTGACACTGACGAAGGAACGAGATATTGCATCACTCCTTCTGCCGAGTTGTCACGACCCAAGTTTGGATGTGACCGGCACTTAGATTGTATCATATCTAAAGATATGCACAAAGTCCAAGTAAGCCGAAACCAAGATCAAAATACCTTATTGCGGAATTATTTATGAAAATTTAGTTTTTAAAGTAAAAATCCCAATTTATGAGGTTAATTTATTAAACAAATAATAAGGGTTAAGTTTAGTTGTATTCCTAGTTGGAATCAACAATATTAACAATGAACCTGAATATAAACATATAGAACATCACTATGAATCTCATAAAGAAAGAAACTATGATATACTGACCAAATGATCTCAACTGTCCATATATATATAAAATCTCTCATTCTAAGTCAAAATACAGGTTTGATGGAGACTTTCTAGATACAAAATACAAAATCAAAAAGGAAGGTTACTACATATGTAACCTACCTATCAAAAGATGAAATACAACTGCAAATGTAGCTCTGTCTCGTAGCTACCCGTCCACTCTATCCCTGCAAGGAACTGTGGCATAACGGGGGTGAGTTGCCAACTCAGTGAATATGACTAACATATAACGGCGAATAAAGTAAATATGACAATCATACTACTGAAATAAGAATCAATATGAGGTATGAGTGTATGTGAAGTTCAACAATAAATCTCATGATACTAGGGAAATCTCAACTCAATAAAATCATTTCTCAGTGTCCATCAACGACACAAAACTTCCATTTCATATAGGCATCATTCCCCGAATGATCCTGAATCAACAATACCGGTCATTATCATCTAGATACACGCCGTTTATTTATCACTAACTCTGGTATCGAGTAACCTCGCTAGGCTCCCCCGTCTCAATACGGCTATCCCGCCCCTCGGTCTCGACCGGGTCCACCATGTATCCAACTGTATATCTCCTCCACTCAGTATGGATAACGTAAAATTCGCGACCGTATATCTCACCCACTCGGTCCGGAATAAAACCAAAACAGAAAACATCTCATGGTGGACATGACACATCAATCATGAAAACACTGGATTCATGTAATAGTATTCAAAACTCAAAACCATAAATCCTCGATTCTGCATTTACCTCATATATCACACAGAAATACGCATAAAGTAACATGATGTAAACGATGCAATTTACTACTATTATTGATATGTGAAATACGATATACATTCATGTTAACAAGTATGATGTTTAAGTGTAAGTGACATAGCAATATCGACGAGGTGTGTGTAGCATATAAGATGTGTACGTGGCATGACTCGTCGATAATTATGAAGTGTTCTAACAACTAAGCAATTTATATATGTATGTGATGAATGCAAATTTTCAATTAGGCATAACAATATATAACATTAAGTTAAGTAAAATTACGGGCGAAACACGCCATCTTTACAAAATTCCCCGGTAGATGTTTAGTCTACTCACCGGAAATATCGAATCTACTCCGGAATTGCTAATCCTTTCCCTTTCCTCGCTGCTTCCGTAATTCTTGTATCCGAATCTAAATTTACAATTTAACTTATATAAGAAAAACGGCTATTCCGATATAACGGAATGAAAAACACCCTTTCCCACTTACATGTTACATACTATCTGATTATATCAAGTTATTAAACACTTAATCTTGCTGGATTTTAACCTTATTCTGTACTGTTATAGAATTTAAAACGCGACGTGTTTTAGTCGTATCGTATATAGTGTTTTGAATTACCCTTTCCGATATATGTTTCCAGATTCTTTTTACAGTGAAACTAATTTAATTAAACGGTACCAAAATAGCCAAAATTACACACTGGAACCTACCCAACAGAGCAAACCCACCTAACTTCCTACATGGCCGGCGACGCCGGATTTTCTCCTATAGCCGCCGGCCCAAAGCCGGCCCCTTGGTGTCGTGGTCTTGTGGTTTACTCTAGTTGTTACCTATATCATTTTAACTCTGTTTAGTTCAATTAATTATCTTCTAAACATTAGCAGATTTTAACAGACACTAAATTTAGCTAAAATACGATATTATGCGACATGTTCAACCTATACTAACTAATCTACAGAGCCTAATTTACCTACCGTGATTAAGAATTTACCCTCCAAAATGTTGTATGAATAACCCTCCAAGATATGAAATCCCTCCTAACTTGATGATGAACAAAACTCAAGAACAAAGCTCCTTCTTCCTCATCTTCCTCTTGTTCTTTCCTTTCTCTTTTAACTTTTCTTTTCTTTTAATTCTTTGAATTTTAATCTCAGTTTTGAACTGAGAATGAACTATATAAATGAGTGGAGGAAGAGATAAGGGAAGGTGGAGGTGTCAAGGCTAGAGTGTGAATGATTCATGCAAGGAGGAGGTGGAGGTTGAAGGTGTGCATGCAAGCATGATGTGTATTTGCATTATCCTCAAATTTTTGTTTTAATTTAATTATACTTTCAGAACTAAAATAATCTCCACTCACTTTCTCTTATATCCACAACGATCTCTTATTTAAATAAAAACTTAAACTTTACAATTTAACCCCTCACAACTTAACTTATTATAAAACACACATTTTGCTAAAATGAAGCTAAATTTATCATTAAAACCCTTATAACTTATTTAATTTGCATTCTAAAATTCTAATTTAATTTGTACTACATATAACTTATGAAGATTGACATATTTTATTTTAACCGTTTTGTGATTTATCAATTTAGTATTAATTTAATTAATTTTATTTATTTCTAAATATTCCAAATGTTACAATATCCCTGATTGAGTCCAAAAATATAAGTTTACCGTAATCAGAAACGGCGTCGCTTTGCAGCTAGCCGGTGAGTACGGGTCGATCCACAGAGATGGGTAATTTTCTAAATGTGTTTTTACGAGTTGATTCTAAATGTTATTTTGGTTGGTTTCTAAAATCTAGATCTATTATTCAACTAAATTAATCTAATTTAAAGTTTCGCTAGGGTTAGGTTTAGGGGAAGTTTGGAGATTTAAAGTTTCCTCACCGCTTTCAATGCCTTATTATTGATCAATTAGATGTTACAGTAATTATCCATAAAGTGAATAAGAATCTTTTGGGAAGATGTTTCTTCCTCTAGATTCGTATCCTTCCTTTATCGATAATTACCCTAACCTTCATGGAAGACACGCGCAACCGGCCCTTTATACTACGGTTCATCGCTACCTCAAGGGGTAGGATGCCGCAGGGAGCGGTTGTGCGTGCATGCATGGAGTTCTAACTCTTAGGTGTGGATGGCATGAAAGGGGTGAGAGATCTCATCTCTCAAATCTTTCCCTAAGGCTAACCCTAACGAGCGAGGAGATTACTCGCTCATTAGGGGATGGTAAAACTTACCAATTAAAAGAGAATAAAAACAAAGTATTAAAATTAACTTACTAGTTCGATGGCTCCCTCCAAACAATATAGAACAGATCTGAATAAACTCCCAGCAATTCTGAATTTTATTGATTGAAAAGAGGCATAGGGTTTTACAATTTTTGATTACAATTTATAAGCAAACAAGGAAACTAGGGTTACAGGCTCTCGCATATGTGCAATTACAGATTTGCCCACTGAAAATCCCAACACCCGCACCGACGCACCGACACAAGAAGTCGGCGCCGATACGGGTATTAAATGGCCGCGGAACCGCGGCAATTGGGCGCTTGGGCCGCGGTTCCGCGGCCCTTTGGTGAGCTTAGCTCACCAAATTTCAGGGTATGTTTTAGGGTGTATTTTCCTCTCTGTTTCTTCAGTACTTTTCTCTATTTGGGTTCTTGGTCTTTTCCAGATCTTCAGTGAAAACTTGTAAGGATCTTTTAACTGTTTGTCTTGACATTTTGGACCTTGCATTGTTCTTCGTCTAGGCTTGACTAGGATCCGTCTAATTGTTGGTCAAAAGTCCATTTTTCTGTTGTTTTGTGTCTTTTTCACTGTATTTGCTCCAGAAACCTGTATCCTGTAATATGCAACAAACGTGCGTCAAGAGTACCGGTTTATTTATAAAAGGATAAGAATAGGGGAATGAAAAATGCAATATTATGGTCTGAACAAATACCCCCAAACTTATCTTTTGCTCGTCCTCGAGCAAACTTATTATTTATTCACTAAAATCCTAACCACACTTTAGCAGGGAAACGCGATTGCACTGAGCACGTGCAACAAGCCGTTAAACCTCTAGGTGTCCCTAGTAGGAGGAGTGTTGTCTCCTGAGGGTTTTCAGCGGATACTACCCACAAAATCCTATCAACTTGGCCCATTTACTTTTGTTCTCCAATTAGGTTTTCTAATAAGGAATTCTATTATCTTATACTTGTAAATTATCCACCCACATTCTTCACACTTCCTCATCATTTAACTTAAGATTATATATATCCTATAGACTTACTTAGCTTTCGGCATCTTCTAAGTTTTCCTTCTAGGGTTACATCTCTACTCAGGAATTTCTATCAACTCTATTAAAGATACAAGTTCTATTCTTCATTCCTTTTTCTCATCTAAACTCCAATCACATACCCCAACGTGCGTGTATAAGTCACCCCTACACTTGGAAATTCAAATCAAGCAATCAACCCCTTGTCCGTTGTCCAAAGTACTAATTAGTTGGTGAATTTAAATGAAATTTGCTTACACATCCTTCATGCGACCGTTAATACTTCTTGAGGTACCAACGACCGATTACAAAATGCGTTTGCACTTTAAAGCGTACTTCCTAGTCTTTGCAATACCCAAGGCTTTAGCAGTGACTCCCAAACCAGTTGGTCTAAGGCACTAGGTGATGAAGCACCCTCGCTAAATATTTTTCTATTTTTGCAGCCTTAAGTAATCACAAAAACCAGTGTTCATTTTTTTTTATTCTTCATTCACACATTTTTTTTATTTTCATTGTACTAAGGACTTTAGACAAGAGCAATTCAAGGTCTCCTCTACTATTCTAAGTTTCAAGGTGCGTGATTGTGCAATTTGTAGGGTATACGTTTTCAGAATCTAGACTTAAGCTAGGAACTATTTTTCAAACTTATACTTTAATAAGAACATCAATACTCTTCCCTTGTTTCGACTTAGCCTAAGAAGTGAACCCAAAATTTGCCTATTTCTAAATAAACTACAAGGCATATACTTTCTACCGTTAAATTTTAAGGAATGTTATTTTTAGGGTTTTTAATTCACTAAGTCTAAGATCTAGTTGTTCCTAGCCAGTTAACTTATTTGTCAAACTCAAGTCAATTAGCCAAAATTGAATACATTAATTTTTATAATTTTGAAATTTTTCAATTTTTTATGGGTTTTCAAATAAGTATGCAAATGCAAAAATATGTACAAATGAAATGAATGCGAAGAAAGAAGACGTACCGAGCATACCTCCAAACTTGAACTTGACAGTGTCCTCACTGTCATGCTAAACCAAGAGGTTCAAAATGCCGATACTCCCCTGTTTATTTATTTATAATTTTTTTATTGTTAAGAAAAACAAAAATATATACAAAAAGGCCCTCCCCCAAACTTCATTTAAACTATGTTAGACATTACTGCCAAACTTTGCATAGACCAAACGTCAACACCAACCAGTTGAAAAATTTATCAGTAAAGAGTATGAGTTGGTGGAAGAATAAGTTGTAGCGATTCACAAAGAATTGGGGAGATAGAAGTGGTGGTATGGAGGGTGTGGAGGTGAATATACAGGAGGTGGTGATGCATCTAAACGAGAATGTGAATGATCAGCAATCAGTGGGATGTTGGCATTCTCGTAGCTTCTCAAAAGAAATGGGGGTCGTTCAACTTCTAAAGGAAGAGGTTGACTAACCACAATATCCCCAAGATGTTCCTGTGGGTCCTCTATTAACTTGGCATCATCCATCAATTGCATATGATATTCAATTATAAGGGAACTGATTTCCTCGATGTCCGCCATAGTCCAACTGAAAACTTGCCGCCTATCTTGTAAGACTTTTAAAATAGTGTTCTCTTGCTCGAAGGCTAGAGAGGCTGATATTATAATGGGAAAAGTCTCATTCTCACCTATGTAAGCATATTTAAGGTGAGGCGGTAATGACATGAGTTCGAGTTTCGGAGGCGAAAGAATCATTGCGGAATCTACCTCGAACTTAAAGGACTCCAACACAGGTTCGAAATCACTGCAAACAACCGATTCGGATGGTTCGACTAACTCATCCAAAAATTCAAAAGACTCATATTCGGGCTGTGAGTCTTCGTCATCCGAAAAAGTGAAACATTCATAATCAATTTCGGTTGTGTCAACGGTGGTAGGCTCAAGGAGGGACGCACTAGTGGCGTCAAAACAGTTTTCATCAAATAGAAATCTTTCAAGCTCGCAATCCTCCTGCGTGATTTCGTGAATAGAGCAAACTTCTCGTGTACTAGTTTTAGGCACGGGGGGCAGACTTCCCATCTTATAAATATTGAACTCACTAGACATCTTCCCAAAGGATAGAGTCATGGAGCCACTGCGACAGTTTATTACAGCATTGGAAGTGGCCAAAAATGGTCGACCGAGGATCACCGGAATTTGGTTCCTTGAGTTAGCAACAGGTTGTGTATCCATAACGATAAAATCGACGGGGAATATGAACTCCCCAACTTTAATCAACACATCCTCTAGCTGACCCCTTGGATGGGTGATTGATCGATCAGCCATTTGGAGAGTACAACGAGTGGGTTTCAACTCTCCAACCCCTAATTGTTCATACACGGAGTAGGGAATCAGGTTAACACTAGACCCAAGATCTAAAAGTGCTCGATTAATTTTCTTATCCCCAATTGTGATTGAAATCGTAGGACAGCCGGGGTCCTTTCGTTTTTGGGGTAAGGTTTGATGGTGGTTAATAGCATTGCTCACTGCACTAGCCACTAGCACTTTCTTGGGTACTTGAGATGCCTTTCTCTTCGAGGTGCATAAGCCCTTTAAGATTTTCGCGTATGAAGGGACTTGTTGGATTGCATCCAAGAGAGGTATATTTATGCTAACCTGCTTAAATATCTCCACAATCTTCTCCACTTGTGCATTTGGTTTATTAGGACTCAACCTGTTCGGGAATGGAGCATTTTGAAAATTCGTTGAGTCAAATGTCTGTAGAGTAGAATGTGGAGTAGGAACGGATCCCGGTATAGATGTGTTCATGTTGTGAGAAATGGGTCCGTTCGAGCTAGAAGAAGTAGAGCCGTGTGAAGGGTGGAGAATAGGCTCTAAAGAAAGAGGTGAAGAAGAAAGTGAAGAAAATGAAGAAGGTGAAGATGACAATGGAGAAAAAGAAGAAGAAGAAGAACCACCAGCGGGGATGTCATCACTAGTTCCCACATTATTTTGCAACACTCTTCCGGATCTCAACGTGGTCACCGCATTTACATTGTGATTGGGATATGCGTTTTGTGTGTGACCGGGATTGGGCAATGGTTGAGATGAAAGCTTTCCCTTTTCTCTCTCGCTCAACGCAGCAGTTAATTGTGCAATTTGTGCCTCAATAGATTTGATACTTTGATCGTGTGAAGCATTGTTAGTCATCAAAGATTGAACATAATTTTCAAATCTTGCTGCGGATTCTGTAGATTGCTTGAGAAATGCATCTAGACTTTTTTCGAGCGAGATAACCTTATCACCATTTGGTTGAACCAAATTGTTCGTTTGATTTGTATAAGGTTGTTGTTGGAAAGGTTGCTGGTTTTGAGTTTGTGAAGGTGCTTGTTGTTGTTATGGAGGAGGTCTTTGAAAATTGCTATTTCCTTGGACTTGTTGATTTTGGTTCCAAGCGAAATTTGGGTGACTCCTCCACCCCGAATTGTATGTCGAAGAGTACGGATCGTTTCTTTGTCGTTGCTGAAATGCAGCATTGACTTGATCCTGCCCTTGAGTAGATGCATTATAAGGACACTCTTCGGTTAAGTGCGATGGATTCGAACAACAAGCACAGACAGTTCGCGTGGGTAAAGCAGGGGCAGGAGAAGACGATGAGATCTTGGTCTCAATGGCTTCTAGCTTTTTCATAAGTGAGGCCATCTCGGCCTTCATAGCAATCGACATATCTACTTGATGTATGTCTGCCCAAGATTGACCAATAGAAGAAGATGATGTGGTCTTGGTACTCTCCCACTGAATTGTTTGCTCACTAAGATCCTCAAGAAACTGCCACGCTTCGTCGCTAGACTTGGAGAGAAAATGACCTTGAGATATGGTTTCTAGCAACTGCTTCGTTGCCGAGTTCAATCCCTCGTATAATGTTTGGCAAAGTTGCCAACTTTCGATCCCATGATGAGGGCATTGAACAAGTAGGTCTTTAAATCTCTCGAAGCACTTCCAAAATGGTTCGGAAGGAAGCTATGAAAATTGTATAATCTCGTTACGGATTCTAGCAGTTTTGTGATGAGGATAGAACTTTTTCAGAAAAGCTCTCACAAACTCGTCCCAATTTCTAATGGAATGTGATGCGGTGCTGTATAGCCACTTCTCGGCTAGGTTACATAAGGTAAAAGGAATGACCCTTAGCCTTATAGCGTCATCACTTAATTGGGCCGTCTTCATCATAGCGCACACATTTTGGAATTTATTGATAAAGATATATGCATCTTCAGATTCCAAACCATGAAATTTTGGCAGCATATTGATGAAATGTGGTTTTATTTCAAAGTTGTCCCCATTTGCTGGTGGGGATGAAAGACATGTAGGTAAAGAAGTGCGGACGGGGTAGAAGAGATCCTGGAGCGCAACTCGTGCGGGCGCTACAACAGGCGGAAGATTCGGGTTATTCGCACCTGGCGGAGGTGGAATCATTCCCGTCAGTAAGGTATCGTTGGGGTTGAATCCCGACATACCTTCGAAAGAAGAATTTGAAGATGGAGGTAAGGAAATGGAGGGAATTTCGACTTCGGTGTCGAAAGGTTCGTCGGTCGGTACCAACGAAACACGGACTAATCGGGCGTTAGTATCCCTAGTCCAAAATGACATACACTAAAAGGGATAGTGTAGTCAGAAAAATAGAAAAAACAGAATGTGGGGGTAAGATAACGTCAATGAAGGGAAGTGAGTGGAAGTGAGTTGCAAGTTTTCTTAGCGGCAAGTTGCAAGTTTTGAAAAGATTTGTCTTTTTTTTATTTATGTGAGAGTTTTGCAAAGAAGTTTTGAAAAGAGACTCGTGACACAAATGTATCAACCACACATGCACAATCAGGCCTAGATCTAGGGTCGCCTAGGTCTGCTAGACAGCTCCTAACTAGGGCTAGAAGTAGGACCTCAAACCGCCTCTTCACGGACAAGTACGGCCAGGTAAGTGGGAAGGAACCACAAAAGTGGGCCTAATTAATAACCACTAGCCTAGACACCGCAAAGTCGGTTAGGATAAACGGTCGATGCCTATACTAGTCCTTTTCCTATTGAGCTCGATGTCCTTAGGTCCGAGTCTAGTATTTTTTTAATTAATTGTGGTCGATGCACATGCTTTAGGTGTTTTCTGGGGTTCTGGGAAGGGTGATGAAATCCCCACCCAATCTGAGTTTGGTCAATTAGCCCCTTAAAGTCCGATTAAATTATGCAAAACAATAAAATTCACTTGCAATCAAATTTTTATCGCGACGCAAAGAAACCTACAGAAAATCTGTTATTTAGAAGGGGAGAGAAGATTTTTAGCGCAAAGAAATCCTGCAGAAAATTTCGCAAAAGATATATCGGGAGATTTCAGAGAGAAGAAAGAGGAAACAAACAGTGTAACTTCCACGAGATGATGTCAGATTCCTGCCACGTTTCCGCGGTCAAAGTGCTTTAATACCGCGTTTCCGCGGCCAACTAACCGACACGATTCCCCAAAAAAAATTTCAGATTATGAAGACACCAGATCACCGCCCTTCCACGGTCAAAGTGGGGTTTTAGCCGCGTTTTCGCGGTCAAACTGCTGGATCAGGTCTCTGGAAAATTTGTACAGTTCTGCTGTGGACTTTCCCTTCTGTTCTGATGTGCACTTTTCTGATTTGCCCTCTGTAAATTCCCAGATCCGCGATTCTTCGCTGTTCTGCAAGATTCAAACAATACACCCTTCAAACAGATCAAAATTGATAATTTTTTTTCTTTTTTTTTATTTTCAGATTTTTATAATTTTTTTTTAAATTTATATCAACCCGAAATTACACAAAAGAAAGATTACGCCATCCCCGGCAATGGCGCCATTTGATTGAGTCCAAAAATATAAGTTTACCGTAATCAGAAACGGCGTCGCTTTGCAGCTAGCCGGTGAGTACGGGTCGATCCACAGAGATGGGTAATTTTCTAAATGTGTTTTTACGAGTTGATTCTAAATGTTGTTTTGGTTAGTTTCTAAAATCTAGATCTATTATTCAACTAAATTAATCTAATTTAAAGTCTCGCTAGGGTTAGGTTTAGGGGAAGTTTGGAGATTTAAGGTTTCCTCACCGCTTTCAATGCCTTATTATTGATCTATTAGATGTTACAGTAATTATCCATAAAGTGAATAAGAATCTTTTGTGAAGATGTTTCTTCCTCTAGATTCGTATCCTTCCTTTATCGATAATTACCCTAACCTCCATGGAAGATGCGCGCAACCGACCCTTTATACTACGGTTCATCGCTACCTCAAGGGGTAGGATGCCGCAGGGAGCGGTTGTGCGTGCATGCATGGAGTTCTAACTCTTAGGTGTGGATGGCATGAAAGGGGTGAGAGATCTCATCTCTCAAATCTTTCCCTAAGGCTAACCCTAACGAGCGAGGAGATTACTCGCTCATTAGGGGATGGTAAAACTTACTAATTAAAAGAGAATAAAAACAAAGTATTAAAATTAACTTACTAGTTCGATGGCTCCCTCCAAACAATATAGAACAGATCTGAATAAACTCCCAGTAATTCTGAATTTTATTGATTGAAAAGAGGCATAGGGTTTTACAATTTTTGATTACAATTTATAAGCAAACAAGGAAACTAGGGTTACAGGCTCTCGCATATGTGCAATTACAGATTTTCCCATTGAAAATCCCAACACCCGCACCGACGCACCGACACAAGAAGTCGGCGCCGATACAGGCATTAAATGGCCGCGGAACCGCGGCAATTGGGCGCTTGGGCCGCGGTTCCGCGGCCCTTTGGTGAGCTTAGCTCACCAAACTTCAGGGTATGCTTTAGGGTGTATTTTCCTCTCTGTTTCTTCAGTACTTTTCTCTATTTGGGTTCTTGGTCTTTTCCAGATCTTCAGTGAAAACTTGTAAGGATCTTTTAACTGTTTGTCTTGACATTTTGGACCTTGCATTGTTCTTCGTCTAGGCTTGACTAGGATCCGTCTAATTGTTGGTCAAAAGTCCCTTTTTCTGTTGTTTTGTGTCTTTTTCACTGTATTTGCTCCAGAAACCTGTATCCTGTAATATGCAACAAACGTGCGTCAAGAGTATCTGTTTATTTATAAAAAGGATAAGAATAGGGGAATGAAAAATGCAATATTATGGTCTGAACAATCCCCCCTTAAGAAAATTCGGTTCCCGAATTTAAAATAATTACTAGACATACCTACGAAAAGATGTGGAAATTTCTTTCGCATTGCGTCCTCCGTCTCCCAAGTAATCTCCTCGCGATCCTTCCTCTGCCAGAGAACCTTTACAGACGGAAGTATTCTTGATCGTAGTTGCTTTGCCTGTCTGTCTAGAATAGCGACTGGCTGCACTGTATAGGATAAATCTAGCTCAAGCTGTAAGGTCTGATGCTGGATCGCGTGAGATGGATCGTGAAGATATCTGCGAAGCATCGAAACGTGAAATACTGGATGCACGTCGGGAAAACTAGGTGGAACTGCTAACCGATAAGCTACAGCGCCCACTCTCTCTAAAATCTCGTAAGGTCCAACATATCTGGGGCTGAGCTTCCCTTTCTTCCCGAAGCGCATCACACCTTTCATTGGAGATACTCGAAGGAACACATGATCTCCCACATCAAACTCGAGCTTACGTCGTCGTCGATCTGCATATGACTTCTGTCTGCACTGGGCCGCTTTCATTCTTTCTCGTATCAATTGAATCTTCTCTGTAGTTTCCTGTACTATTTGCGGTCCCAATATACCACTCTCGCTAAGTTCCGTCCAGCAAACGGGTGATCGACATTTCCTTCCATACAAAGTTTCAAAGGGTGCCATCTGGATCGTCTCCTGAAAACTGTTGTTGTACGAGAATTCTATCAAAGGTAGGTGACGATCCGAACTACCACCAAAATCTAGGCTACAAGCTCGAAGCATATCCTCTAGTATCTGAATGGTCCGCTCCGACTGACCATCTGTCTGGGGGTGGAAAGCCGTACTAAAACTCAGCCGTGTACCAAGAGCGTCCTGAAGTTTCTGCCATAGCCTGCTAGTGAACTGGGTACCTCGATCTGATACTATGCATGTCGGCACTCCATGTAGACGTACAATCTCATCGATATAAACCTGTGCATACTGAGCAAATCCATACGTCGTCTTTACTGGAAGAAAATGAGCGGCCTTTGTCAATCTATCTACAATCACCCAAATGTAATCATACCCTCTGCTAGTCCTGGGTAGACTCACCACAAAATTTATGGAAATCTGTTCCCATTTCCACTCTGGAATGGGTAAGGGCTGCAGCTCCCCGACTGGCCTCTGGTGTTCTGCTTTGACTTGCTGACAAGTCAAGCATCTTGAAACATATTCTGCAATGTCCCTCTTCATTCCTTCCCACCAATAAATATCTTTCAAATCACGATACATTTTGGTGGAACCAGGATGAATACTGTATACTGATCTGTGGGCATCCTCCAAAATATCACGCCTCAATCCGTCAGAATCTGGCACACAGAGACGAGTCCTAAAACGTAATACTCCATGATCATCAATCATAAAATCCGTCTCCCTGCCCTGCCTAACCTGATCCATAATCTCCATTATACGAGTATCTGTAGGCTGCGCCTCTCGAATGCGATCCAATAACTGAGGTCTGGTGCGAACATGTGCTAGCTGGCCTCCTGCTGATGTGAACTCAAACTGTATACGACTATCACATAAGATCTGCCAGTTTGTAGAAGACTGTCTCTGCAAAATGCTCAAATGAGATAAATTACCTCCAGGCCTCCGACTTAAGGCATCTGCTACCACATTTGCCTTGCCTGGGTGGTACAAGATCTCACAGTCGTAATCTTTCACCAGTTCCATCCATCTACGCTGCCTGAGGTTCAGATCTCTCTGCTGAAAGATATACCTTAAGCTTTTATGATCTGTGAAGATTTGACACGATTCTCCATACAAGTAATGTCTCCAAATCTTCAATGCGAATACTACAGCAGCCATCTCTAGATCATGAGTGGGGTAGTTTTGTTCATGCCTCTTCAACTGTCGAGACGCATAGGCTATAACTCTGCCGTGTTGCATCAACACACAGCCTAGACCCACTCTAGAAGCATCGCAATACACGACGAAACCCCCTGACCCGGAAGGCAAAGATAATACAGGTGCAGTCGTCAAACACGTCTTCAACTGTTGGAAACTCTGCTCAAACGCATCTGTCCACTGAAATGGAACTTCCTTCCTAGTCAATCCTGTCAAAGGTGCCGCTATCCGTGAGAAATCCTGTACGAAGCGTCTGTAATAACCTGCCAGACCTAAGAAACTCCGAACCTCCGTAACTGACATAGGCCTGGGCCAGTGCTGTACCGCTTCAATCTTCTTTGGGTCCACACAAATGCCCTCTCTTGTAACTAGATAACCCAAGAGATCTACACTATCGAGCCAAAAAGCACACTTAGAGAATTTTGCATACAGCTGATGCTCCTTCAAGGTCTGCAATGTGATACGTAAATGCTGCTCGTGCTCCATCTGACTCCGAGAATATACAAGAATATCATCTATGAATACTATAGTAAACCGATCGATAAATGGTCTAAAGATACGGTTCATCATATCCATAAAAGCTGCTGGAGCGTTGGTGAGTCCGAACGACATCACCAGGAATTCATAATGCCCATATCTCGTACGAAACGCCGTCTTCGGAGTATCGTCCTTCCGAACCCTCAACTGATGATACAATGACCTCAAGTCAATCTTCGAGAAAAACCCAGCTCCTTGCAACTGATCGAACAAGTCATCTATACGTGGTAATGGATACCTGTTTCGTACAGTGACGCGATTCAGCTGTTGGTAGTCAATGCACATTCTCATACTACCGTCCTTCTTTTTAACAAATAAGATAGGAGCTCCCCACGGTGAAACACTGGGACGAACAAGTCCTCTATCTAACAACTCTTGCAACTGGCTTTTGAGTTCCTTCAATTCCGTCGGTGCCATTCGATAGGGTGGTATAGAAATAGGCCCCGCACCCGGAATCAAGTCGATACAAAATTCGATGTCCCGATCGGGTGGCAACCTTGGTAACTCAGCAGGAAATACCTCAGGAAATTCTCGTATGATCGGAATCTGATCCAAAGGAACCTCAGCGACTCCTAAGTCCTGAATGAAGGCCAAGAACCCATGACAACCCTTCTTCAAGAGCCACCCCGCACAAAGAGCAGAAATCATGTTGACAGGGGTTAACTTGCAATCCCCCTGCACAACAAACACCGGTTCACCTAGAAAACAAAATCTAACCGCTTTTCCTCGACAATCTACATAGGCATGACAAGCGGCTAACCAATCCATACCAAGAAGTATGTCAAAATCTAACATGTCAAGGTGGATCAGATCAACTAGCGAATCTCTATCACCAATGTGCACCGAACACGATCTGAATACGTGCCGTGCTATAAAAGAATCTCCAACCGGAGTAATCACTACCAATGGTAACTCTAAAAATGACGACTCTTTCCCTAACAAAAGTGCGAATCGTGAAGATACATAAGAATGTGTAGAACCGGGATCAAATAAAACACGTGCCTCTAATGAGCATACTGTAAGAGTACCTGTCACGACTGCATTTGATGCCTGGGCATCCTGTGGAGTCAGCGCAAATACTCGTACCTGGCCCCTGCCCGCATCCTGTCGTCCTCTACCTCGATCTCCTCGACCTCTCTGAGCACGTCCTGCAAAGCCTCGACCTCGTGGAGCAACTGCCTGGCGTGTAGCGCCAACTGGGGGAGGAAGCAAAGCCATCGGCGTAGGAGGTGGAAGGGGTAAAGCAACCTGTGGAGCAACGGTCCCTCCCTGAGATCGACAATCCCGTGCAAAGTGTCCGGGAAGTTCACAACTAAAACAGGTAGATGGTGGTCTCTGGTCATCAGGATAAGAACTGAACATCTGGAACTGTGTCCATCCTCGTCCGACACTGCGGCCTGGAGTATATCTGCCTGAATGTGATCCTCTACCTCTGCCAAACTGTCTATTCGTCGGCACGATCGGTCTACTCCTCTTTGGCTCCGGAACGACCACTGACTCGCTCAAACGTTCCTCTACTCGAATCGCTGCATCCATGGCCTGCGCATATGTATCAAAATGCTGGGAGTCTATCTCCAGATACAACTGTGTGTCCAAACTCCTTAGGAACCTCTTCACCCGAAGCTCCTCCGTAGGTACTAAGTATGGGGCATATCGCGACAGCTGGGTGAATCGTAAGTCATAATCTGCTACTGACATACTTGCTGATTTGCTCAACGCTTCGAAATTGCTAGCTCTAGCGTCCCTCACACTCTGGGGAAGAAATCTAGCAAGAAAAACCGTAGAAAACTCGGTCCACGTCATCGGAGGAAGATTCGTAGCTCGACCTCTCTCCATCGACTCACACCACTCCTGTGCAAGTCCCTCCAAACGAAAGCTAGTCAGCTCCACTGACCTCGCATCAGAACATCGCAATGATCTGCCAATCCTCGCCATTCTATCAAGAAAAGACTGAGGATCTTCCGCCACATCGGTCCCTGTAAATACCGGGGGTCTCAATCTCATAAACTCTGCAAGTGATACCTCCATCACTCTCGTATCTACTAGCGCCACCGTCTGTGTAGGCTGTACCTCGGACTCTGCTACGGTCGGTGCTGGATCTGATCTCAGTACTCGAGTGGCCTCAGCTAACTGTCCTACCACTCGCTGTAATCCCAACATACCCTCCTCAATCCTAGCCATGCGATCTGGAGGAGAAGGATCAACATGCTCATACACCGCCGGAACGTCCGGTGTACCAGTCGTCGTCACAGGCAGACTCGCCCTAGCTGCATCTCTGGCTGTGGCTCGCCTAGCCCGCGTAGCCATAGCAACTGGAACAAGAAACGAGAGTCGATAAGGTGTAGGAACAGAAGCAATCAATAACGGAGAATCAACGGAAGAATAGATCAAGATAAACATCCTAAGGTTAGTTAGGCTGAATACGATAACGTAAATATGCCGCGGAACATACGTACGGTACTGCATTCATCCTAATTCACCTACTCCATCAAACTAAAGGTCATCCTAACTCTCGGACTTACATCAACCTATTGAAATCCCTTACAGAATTCCGTAAGGTTACTCCTAAGCTCTGATACCAACTTTTTCACGACCCAAGTTTGGATGTGACCGGCACTTAGATTGTATCATATCTAAAGATATGCACAAAGTCCAAGTAAGCCGAAACTAAGATCAAAATACCTTATTGCGGAATTATTTATGAAAATTTAGTTTTTAAGTAAAAATCCCAATTTATGAGGTTAATTTATTAAACAAATAATAAGGGTTAAGTTTAGTTGTATTCCTAGTTGGAATCAACAATATTAACAATGAACCTGAATATAAACATATAGAACATCACTATGAATCTCATAAAGAAAGAAACTATGATATACTGACCAAATGATCTCAACTGTCCATATATATATAAAATCTCTCATTCTAAGTCAAAATACAGGTTTGATGGAGAATTTCTAGATACAAAATACAAAATCAAAAAGAAAGGTTACTACATATGTAACCTACCTATCAAAAGATGAAATACAACTGCAAATGTAGCTCTGCCTCGCAGCTACCCGTCCACTCTATCCCTGCAAGGAACTGTGGCACAACGGGGGTGAGTTGCCAACTCAGTGAATATGACTAACATATAACGGTGAATAAAGTAAATATGACAATCATACTACTGAAATATGAATCAATATGAGGTATGAGTGTATGTGAAGTTCAACAATAAATCTCATGATACTAGGGAAATCTCAACTCAATAAAATCATTTCTCAGTGTCCATCAACGACACAAACTTCCATTTCATATAGGCATCATTCCCCGAATGATCCTGAATCAACAATACCGGTCGTTATCATCTAGATACATGCCGTTTATTTATCACTAACTCCGGTATCGAGTAACCTCGCTAGGCTCCCCCGTCTCAATACGGCTATCCTGCCCCTCGGTCTCGACCGGGTCCACCATGTATCCAACTGTATATCTCCCCCACTCAGTATGGATAACGTAAAATCCACGACCGTATATCTCCCCCACTCGGTCCGGAATAAAACCAAAACAGAAAACATCTCATGGTGGACATGATACATCAATCATGAAAACACTGGATTCATGTAATAGTATTCAAAACTCAAAACCATAAATCCTCGATTCTGCATTTACCTCATATATCACACAGAAATACGCATAAAGTAACATGATGTAAACGATGCAATTTACTACTATTATTGATATGTGAAATACGATATACATTCATGTTAACAAGTATGATGTTTAAGTGTAAGTGACATAGCAATATCGACGAGGTGTGTGTAGCATATAAGATGTGCACGTGGCATGACTCGTCGATAATTGTGAAGTGTTCTAACAACTAAGCAATTTATATATGTATGTGATGAATGCAAATTTTCAATTAGGCATAACAATATATAACATTAAGTTAAGTAAAATTACGGGCGAAACACGCCATCTTTACAAAATTCCTCGGTAGATGTTTAGTCTACTCACCGGAAAGGTAGAATATACTCCGGAATTGCTAATCCTTTCCCTTTCCTCGCTGCTTCCGTAATTCTTGTATCCGAATCTAAATTTACAATTTAACTTATATAAGAAAAACGGCTATTCCGATATAACGGAATGAAAAACACCCTTTCCCACTTACAAGTTACATACTATCTGATTATATCAAGTTATTAAACACTTAATCTTGCTGGATTTTAACCTTATTCTGTACTGTTAAAGAATTTAAAACGCGACGTGTTTTAGTCGTATCGTATATAGTGTTTTGAATTACCCTTTCCGATATATGTTTCCATATTTTTTTTACAGTGAAACTAATTTAATTAAACAGTACCAAAATAGCCAAAATTGCACACTGGAACCTACCCAACAGAGCAAACCCACCTAGCTCCCTACATGGCCGGCGACGCCGGATTTTCCCATATAGCCGCCGGCCAAAAGCCGGCCCCTTGGTGTCGTGGTCTTGTGGTTTACTCTAGTTGTTACCTATATCATTTTAACTCTGTTTAGTTCAATTAATTATCTTCTAAACATTAGCAGATTTTAACAGACACTAAATTTAGCTAAAATACGATATTATGCGACATGTTCAATCTATACTAACTAATCTACAGAGCCTAATTTACCTACCGTGATTAAGAATTTACCCTCCAAAATGTTGTAGGAATAACCCTCCAAGATATGAAATCCCTCCTAACTTGATGATGAACAAAACTCAAGAACAAAGCTCCTTCTTCCTCATCTTTCTCTTGTTCTTTCCTTTCTCTTTTAACTTTTCTTTTCTTTTAATTCTTTGAATTTTAATCTCAGTTTTGATCTGAGAATGAACTATATAAATGAGTGGAGGAAGAGATAAGGGAAGGTGGAGGTGTCAAAGGCTAGAGTGTGCATGATTTATGCAAGGAGGAGGTGGAGGTTGAAGGTGTGCATGCAAGCATGATGTGTATTTGCATTATCCTCAAATTTTTGTTTTAATTTAATTATACTTTCAGAACTAAAATAATCTCCACTCACTTTCTCTTATATCCACAACAATCTCTTATTTACATAAAAACTTAAACTTTACAATTTAACCCCTCACAACTTAACTTATTATAAAACACACATTTTGCTAAAATGAAGCTAAATTTATCATTAAAACCCTTATAACTTATTTAATTTGCATTCTAAAATTCTAATTTAATTTGTACTACATATAACTTATGAAGATTGACATAATTTATTTTAACCGTTTTGTGATTTATCAATTTAGTATTAATTTAATTAATTTTATTTATTTCTAAATATTCCAAATGTTACACGAGTCTTCTTCTTCCCTGGAAGAATGAACTTGATCTTGGGGCTTTTCCCTTCATCATCTGATTCGGAGTGGGACATGAATTCCACATCCTTTCCATGATTTTTGGTTCAAGTAGGCTATACCACTTGATTGCAGGACCCGCTTATAGGTTCCTTAATATCCTTTCTATTCTTTGAAGAAAGGACCACCACCGTAGAGATTCTTCTGCCAGCGAGCCAGATGCCCCTGCGTATATTTCGGGGGAGCGGATATTTGCGTCCGAATCTCTTCCCCGGGGTGGAACCTGCGCTGTCGCCATTTTGGCGACAAGTTACTTCAAAGCCGCTCATTTTTTGTTGAGCGTTGGCGACAAATGCTGCCTTGCCTCCACTTTTCATATATCTTCATCGGAAGAGGATGGGTCTTGACCCATCTGATCTAATCGAACCATTTTATCCATGAGCTCTTAGAAGGTCGTCGGCTTGAATAAGGCTATATATGGGAACACTTTTGAATTTGGGTCAAGAGTGGCTATGAACATTCCAACGGCTGTAATTTCGTCGATGCGCTGCTCGCATTTTGACTAGAGATTTCACCATCGAGTAACATACTGAACCCAAGTCTTATTTGGTCTAACGCTTTCGTTAACCAATGCCACCACGGTAGTGCGTTTATTCACACTAGCGAATCTCTGTTAGAAGAGCATATCCATCTCGTTGAAGGTCTTCATGGAATTATTTGGGAGTTCCGCATACAATTCGAAGGCGATGCCCGCCAGACTTCTTACGAACTGTCGCAGGAGCAGTATATTATTTCCTCCAATATTGCCGCACATGGATTTAAATCGCACAATGTGCTGGAAAGGATTCCCAATTCCTTTGTACATGTGGAACGTTGGAAGTGTGTACTCTAGCGGGTACTATATTTGATCGTAGCACGCCGGATACGGTCGACCAGTCTTGATTGACCTATTTGCAGCTTCACTGGTATAGTGAGCATTGATTTGCTGAACGATATATGCGTCCATTTTTTCCTTTCGGATCATTTCCTCCTCAGCCGTTGATAAGGATTTTAGAGGATTTGAAATGTCACCCTGGTCTTTAAGGGCGACTACCGGCTGTTCATCTGCCAGTGGTTCCAAATAGACCATCATTCCAGCCATGTTCTGGATCAGAAGGGCCATCTGTTTCATTTTATTGGACATTTCTGCCGCTTCCTTGTCTCTCTTTTTGGGAGCGCGCTTTAGGAAATCAATAACTGACTCCTTCCCTACTCTTTCTTCGGGTGCGTCCTCGGGATTTTTCTTAGTGATGGATTAGCGAGTGCTGCCACCTGAGCAAGCATCTCCTACAGTTTTTCACGTTGCAGTTGAGCCTTTATCACGCACCGAGTATGCGGTCTGTGACTAGTTAAGTGTGACCTTCGTCTTTGGAGTTCACCATGTAGACTATGTGAACTACTATTCCCCCTGGCTTGGGGCGTTTAGAGCTTTGACCCTTGGAGTTTGCTTCGGGTACTTGGGCTTTATCAAGCCTCTCTTTTTTATGAGAAGCTGCTTTAGGAGGAACCATTGTATCAGGAACCGTCTTGGGATGAGTCGTCTTGTATTTGAAAAGGGATTTATCAGAATTTAGCTGACTTTTAGGGGTAGAGTCGTTGTTGACAACTAAGTCATTCACCTGCTTCCTCACCTTATACATAGATAAGGAAAGTTCTTGTAGGGAGCGAACTAGTTTCTGCTCTCGTTGGATTTCCACGGGCTGTGGAGATTTCTTCAATACTTTGGTAGGAGAATTTTATCTGACCCTTCACAGTAGTTTGAAGCTGTTCCTAGTTGGAACAACAGCATTAGTCATCAGAGTTAAAGTAGGTGGAGTCAATGCTGATGAAGAACTAACCCCAGCTCGTTTTGTATGATGCCGATATCGACGTCGTCCGTTTCTTACGGCTGAATTTGATTAGCCTTAGGATTTTTCTGAGCCTGCCCTATGTTTCCTTTGAGTGCTTGAATATCCTGCCCCCTGCATTGACCTCAGTCTTTGGCAGGTGCCAGTTGTTTGAGGACTAATTCCGTCGGCAATGCTGAAGTTGCAGGATTCGGTCCGTAGAAGATAGATTTCTTTTGGGCTTCCACCTTCGGTGTTAAGGCACCGAGGGTTAGAGATGGGAGCATAGGCCCAAAGATAAGCCCATTGATTTCTTGAAGAGCTGGATTGTAGAGATTTGAGACTGCAAGTGGTTCATATTTGACTCCACCAGATGTGACAGAGCCTGAGTTGCTGTGAGTGGAAGCAAACACCATTCTAAAAAAAGATGAAACACCAGCTTTAGTATCTCATCACCTATGGGCAAATACATACCGCGGTTATTTGATCACGGGAAAACATGACACATGAAGTGTGGAGTGGAAAGAGGAAAAGGTCCCACCGGGCGTGCCAGAATCTGTTTACCGCCGAAAACCGGACTGAGACGTAGAGGACGTCTAGCCTGAATTTGGGGGCAGATACTATTTGGACATATCCACTTACCTCTCTGAAAATACCAAGTTGATTTATGGCACCGTATATCGGAGGTTTGGATAAATGCAACCGATGTAGCAGATTTTATCAGATTCTCCCTCATTTGTGAGGGTTTTTTTTTTATTGTGGGGACGCTTTTCAATGCAGGCGCTAGCCCCTGCAGTTAATTACGTTATCGTGTTGCGATAACTAATTTCTCTTGCTCTAGTAGCTCACTTCGTGTCGTGTGCTATTTTGTTTATTTCGGTTGCCCGTGAATTGTATACGGAGACTAATTTATGTCGTCGCCCGTAGGGCGCGGATTAGTCCAAATCCATACATATATTTTCATGATTTGGGTTTGGGTCGAGGATTTGGTTGACGGGTCCACGTTGGTAGCTTGGTTTGCCAACGGGAATGAACTTAGGACGCGGATCTCATATAAACGAGGTCCATCAATTCATGGTATATTTCGGTTTAATCTAAGGATCACTAGTCATATTTGAGACTAAGATCAATTTAGGAACAAATAAGCATATGGACTCAGCTGATCATTTGATCACATATGTATTGCCCATGTATAGTATACGGTAATCAATATGGAGACAATCCGCAGGGAAAAACATATTAGTTTAAGAACATCGCGGTCCATTATCGCCATGTTTGAGACAAATATTAATTTAAGGACATTTCGCTCTGACATTCCTATGTTTGGGACGAAGTTTAGTTTAAGGATATTTCGGTCCAACATTCCCATTTTGGGGACAACTGTTAGTTTAAGGGCATTTCCATTATCGCCATGTTCGAGACGAAAAAAGAGGATTTGTTGGTTGTTGGGACCCACCACCTCTCTGAAGACATTGAAAAATTATAACGACATATATTAGAGGTGTGGAAAGATGTGCCCTTAAACCAAATCCCGTATTTAAGGGAAAAGATCATGGTGGACCTAAGAATCATTAGTCATATTTGAGACTAAGATTATCTTAGGAGATATGAGATGAATACCATTTTGGATATCATCGATGAAAGATCATTAGTCATGTTTGAGACTAAGATCAGTTTGGAAATCACGAGCCTATGGGCTCGCTTGATTTAAAATCAAAGAGGTTTAATTTCAGTAAACATAGCCAATTTAGGCTAAGATTAGGTTTATGTACTACCCGACAGTGCTAAATGTAGGGTGTTTTTCGTCACCCCATTGAGATGGCAATACGCGCGCGCTTGTCGGGCGCATTACAGATCCCCCCTGCCTAGGGTAGGCTGGGGTTTATTGATTGTGGGGATCCGAATCTCCGGCAGCCGCGGACTAAGCTGCCGTTAATTACCCCTCGTCTTTTGGAGCGAGAGAACCTCCGATTGACGGGTTAAACTGGTCATGCGAACTCAACGTGCAGTGGTGTGTTTTGAAAGGGGTTTTGGATATATCGGGGCCCCCGCAGAGATTTTTACGGGGGTCGCGCTACCCGGATAGCGGGCTGGGGGTCAAGGGGGCTAGCAGCCCCCTTATGGGGTGCGGGGTAGCGCCCCGTTAGAATTTTTTTCTAACGGGGGAGACACATTTAGTATGGAGTGCATAAAAAAATGGGGGGGGAAGCGTCTTGAATGCGCGTGCGTGGCATATAGGCGCATGGTGCCCAGGGTCACATGCGCGCACGTGACCATTGGGCGCCTCAGCGCCCGGGGTCACGTGGCACACACGTGACCATTGGGCGCCTCAGCACCCGGGGTCACGTGGGGCACACGTGACCGATGGGCGCCCGGGGTCACGTGGGGCACACGTGACCTTTGGGTGCCTTAGCGCCCCGGGGTCACGTGGCGCACACGTGACCGATGGGCGCCTTAGCGCCCCGGGGTCACGTGGCGCACACGTGACCGATGGGCGCCTTAGCGCCCGGGGTCACGTGGCGCACACGTGACCGCAGGAATCACCCGCGAAAAGGGGCCTAGCCCCTAGGCTGGGGAGTTGAACACCCAAGAAGTTTTTGGAGTTGAACTCCTAACAGAAACTAATTTATGGAGTTAAACTCCAACAGATCTTGAAAGGAGTTAAACTCCTGGGGATTTAGTGCTCTTCTTTAGAGCCTTGGATCTGTCCGCAGTTAGATTTTTGGAGATGGGTTTTCTTCTTCCTGCTCTTGATCGGCGGGATCTTGGAGAAGGGGTGAGACTTAAAAGTCTCCCATTTTCGAGATCTGATTGGAGATTCGAGCTCCCTTTCGTGGGTTTTGTGGAGAAAAACTATTTTTGGAGATAGAAAAAGTTGTTGGGATATTTTCATTACCTTAGCCTTTATAGGCTATACACTTTACATATAGCCCCTTGGGCTTTACAAAAATGACATTTTGGCCATCGCATGGCTCATGTGCCATTTCTTTCTGCACATAAGCCATGTGCTTTACAAAAATTTGGCTCTATGCCCATTCATGTATAAAAAATTACATAAAAAATTATTTATTACATGATTTCATTTTGGGCATGGAGGGGGGCCGGCCGCTTCATGTTCGGACTCGACCTGGGCATGGGCCCACTTGGCTTGGGGTTGACCTTGACTTTGACTTGGTCAACCGGGGTGCAATTTTTGACCCCAACAAAATGCCCCCCATCAATAAATGCACACCATATATGTTGGTCGTGTGCATAAAATTGATGGATCTTCTTTTGCGTGGAGGCGACTTGCTCTGGTTCCCACTTTTTGGGATGCACTGCCCTTTGTACAACATGGACGGTCGACGCTTAACGCGTCTCCGAGATGGAGTGTCTGTGGTAGACGTTTCTCTGGCCCGGAGTGATTTGGTAGACGTGCCTAAGGTCCAGAGTGTCGTTGGTCGACGTGTCCTCGGCACGGAGTGTCTGTATTGGACGTTTCCCTGAGACGGAGTGTCGTGTTGGACGTTTCCCTGATGCGGAGTGTCTGTGTTGGACGTTTCTCCGATGCGGAGTGTCTGTGTTAGACGTTTCCCCGATGCGGAGTGTCTTTGTTGGACGTATCCCCGATGCGGAGTGTCTGTGTTGGACGTTTCCCCGATGCAGAGTATCGCTGGTCGACGTTTCCCCGATGCGGAGTGTCCGTTGTCGACGTACCCCCGGCACGGAGTGTCTGCTTGACGTTTTTCCGAGGCGGAGTTTCGGCTGGTTGACGTGTCCCCGGCATGGAGTGTCTGCTTGACGTTTCCCCATTACGGAGTGTCGTTGTTGGACGTTTCCCTGATGCGGAGTGTCTGTGTTGGAGGTTTCCCCGATGCGGAGTGTCTGTGTTAGACGTTTCCCCGATGCAGAGTGTCGCTGGTCGACGTTTCCCCGAGGCGGAGTGTCTGTTTTCGACGTGCCCCCGGCACGGAGTGTCTGCTTGACGTTTCCCCGAGGCGGAGTGTCGGCTGGTTGACGTGTCTCCGGCACGGAGTGTCTGCTTGACGTTTCCCCGTTACGGAGTGTCGTTGTTGGACGTTTCCGTGATACAGAGTGTCGTTGATCGACTTTTCCCCGGCATGGAGTGTCGCTGATGTTTGACTTGTCCCCGGCACGGAGTGTCGTTGATCGACTTTTCCCCGGCACGGAGTGTCGCTTGTCGACTGTTCGACTTGTCCCCGGCACGGAGTGTCGCTGTTCGACTTGATCCCGGCACGGAGTGTCGCTGGTCGACTTGTCCCCAGCACGAAGTGTCGCTGGTCGACTTATCCCCGGCACGGAGTGTCGCTGGTCGACTTATCCCCGGCACGGAGTGTCGCTGGTCGACTTATCCCCGGCACAGAGTGTCGCTGATATTCGACTTGTCCCTGGCACGGAGTGTCGCTGATCGACTTTCCCCGGCGCGGGGTGTCACTGGTCGACTTGTCCCCTGCACGGAGTGTCGCTGGTCGACTTGTTCCTGGCACGGAGTGTCGCTGGTTGATTCCGAGTCGAAGCATAATTCCGACATGGAAGGCAGATACGCCTGAGGCGAAGCATGATTTCGACACGGGGTATATTCTGGGACGAAGCATGATTCCGCCGTAGAGATTGTTGGTTTGATTTGTTTGATTTGAGTTGACATCAGTATCTCTATACTGGAATATGGTACCAGGAGCGAATCATCATCTGTCTTTGAGAGGATTTAGGAATTGGTTTTTTTTTGTTTGGCATCTGCATTGCTGTACTGGAATAATGCTAGGAGAAACTCATCATTTTCCCCGAGAGGATTTGGGAATTGGTTTTTGTTTGGCATCTGCATTGCTGCACTGGAATAATGGCAGGAGCAACTCATCATTTGCCCCGGAAGGATTTGGGAATTGGTGGTTTAGGAGACAGGTTTAGATCCCTATCACCTAAGGCTTTTCAATTTTATGGGCCGTAAGGGTCCCATAAAAGCATTTTCTCCCTACGAGTCGAAAGGATCTCGTAGGTGTATTTTCTCCTTAGTAGTCGTGGGGACTCCTAAGGGTGTTGCTCCTTTGTGAGTCGTAAGGATCTCACGCGGGAATTTTCTCCTTACAAAGTCGAGAGGACTTTGCGAGTGCATTTCATCTCTTTTTCAAGAGTTTGCGCCCTTTCGGGTTTTCACAAACTCGCCGGCAGTCCTGCTGTTTTTACTCACGGAGCCCTTACGGGTTTTCATCCGTGCCCGTTTACTTATGAACATACCGTTTTTTTTTTGCGCTGGTGGGACATTAAAAGTAGTCTCACCGGCAGGACTTGGGAGAGATTGGGATCGTTTTACGCCCGTGGATTGTATACGGTTTTGCAGGATGTATGATCCAGACCGTAGGGCCGGAAAAATTTCAAGATTTTGTTGGCGTCTGCATCGCTGCACTGGAATATGGTACCAGGAGCGACTCATCATTCACCATTTGGTGTATGGGATTTGAAATTTGGTTGGCGTCTGCATCGCTGCACTGGAATATGGTACCAGGAGCGACTCATAATTCGCCACTTGGGGATTGGGATTTGGAATTTGGTTGGCGTCTGCATCGCTGCACTGGAATATGGTACCAGGAGCGACTCATTATTCGCCACTTGGGGATTAGGGAGCGATGGATTAGGAGACAGGTTTAGATCCCCATCGCCTAAGGCTTTTCAATTTTATGGGCCGTGACGGTCCCATAAAAGCATTTTCTCCCTACGAGTCGTAAGGATCCCGCAGGTGTATTTTCTCCTTAGGAGTCGTGAGGACCCCCAAGTGTGTTTTTCCTTTGTGAGTCGTAAGGATCCCACAAAGGTTTGTTCTCCTCATGTATCGTGAGGACACATGAGTGAGTCTTCTCAATGGAGCATAATTCCAAAGGCGGAGACCAGCCGTATAACTGGTGATTGTGGTGGGGCATGGGTATGACGAGAATTATTTGAGCCTGTGGATTATATACGGTAGTCAATTTGGGGACTGGCCGTAGGGTTGGAAGAATTTTAGGAAATTGGGTTTTGGTTGGCGTCTGCATCGCTGCACTGGAATATGGTATCAGGAGCGACTCATCATTCGCCGTTGTTTTTGTTTTTGTTTTTGTTTTTATTGTTGTTTTTTTTGTTTTACCGCGATTGCTCTATCATTTCAGCTTTTCTTATCGCGAATATCGCGATTGCCCTATCATTTCGGCTTTTATTCGCGGTTGCCCCATCATTTCGGCTTTATTTTCATTTTTATTTTTACTCGCTGATTTTTATTGCGAGTTGCCCCATCATTTCGGCTTTTCTTTATTCTTCTTTTATTTACACATTTTTTTTGTTTATTTACACATATATATATATATATATATATATTTTTACATTCCCAGTTTAACGACTTAGAAGTCGATTGCTCCCAGTTTAAAGACTCGGCGGTCTATCGTTCCCAGTTTAACGACTTAGAGGTCATTTTTGCTTATCCCAGCTCCTTAAATTTTGATCTTGGCGGAGCTGTATTGATGACCGTAGCTCTGTGGCTTGCCGATACATCCGAGGACTGTGAGGTTTTTCCAAGCTTGTATTAGTCCTCTGCCCAATCTTTAAAAACACAGCAGTCTTCAATGGCATGACTCACCACCCTATGGTATGGGCAGTATTCAGAATTACCGGTCATATTCATTTCATGTGGCCTCTTCGGAATAGGCAATTGCAGACCGTTGTTCAAGGCTTCCTCGAATATATTGCAGACCTCTTCCCTCCTGAAGGAGTACACCTTCTTCTTTCTCTCCCTTAGAGTAGGTTCCATCACTGATGCTGGTCCTTGAGGCCGATCAGTCTTTGGTTCGCCCTTTTCAGATAATGGCACATGTCTGGGAGGATTAGGTTCCCGAAAGTATTCGATCTCCATTTGTATGAAATCGACGGTCGTAGCTTGACTGTTTGCTAACACGCCTTTAGACAGTTCTATCTCTCCCGTCTTGTATTGCCTTTCGACCCAATCTTTAAAGACGAAGCAGTCCTCAATGGGCATGACCTAGCACCCTGTGATAGGGGCAATATTTTGGGTCGTCGGTCATATTCGCTTCTTGAGGTCTCTTTGATTCTGGCAGTTGTAGACTGTTTTTTAGGGCGTCCCTGAATATCTTGTGGACTTTTTCCCTTTTGAAGGAATAGACTTTTTCCAGTTTCTCTTTCAGAGGTGATCCCCCCCGGCGTATGTATCGGAGGGACTGGAGGCTGATCGCGGCCGTTTTTCGCGAAGGCACTCCGCTCTTAGGTTAAAGGGGGTATCAGTTGGCTGCCTCCGGGTATCAATCCCTGGCTGATGAACCAAAATTTGATTCTGCTGTAATTGCAATTGGGCGACTTGGGTCGTGAGATCTGCCGCGACATTTTCCAATTCGTCGACCTTGGACTGTACCTTGGCTAACTTCTCGGCCCTGTCCTGAAGCTGCCTCTGAAGCCATCGGAATAACGCTTGTCCTGTAGTTTCGGCTATGACAACTGGGTCATCTTTATTGCCTGAGCTCAATTCCGCAGGAACCATGGGCTCCTCTGGCTTATCGGCTTGAGTGGGCTCTTCATCACTTAGATCGAGCCGATGCTGGGTAGCGTCAATCATATCATCACCATGGCTGTGAAGAAAAGGAGGATTTGTTTCTTCATGTCTGACCATGTAGGCAGTGCGAACCACATACTCAGCCATCTCTTTATCTTTGGCGGCTGATTTCGCGGAGCGGTATGGGCTTTGGAAATTCATAAATTTTAACATGGCCAGAGCCCTAGCTCTTTTGTTGGCTTTGTATTTGAGCCACTTCTGCCTCAGCTTCTCTGCCTTGAGTGCTTGGCAGGCTTCTGCTCTTCGGGAAGCCTTCATAGGCTGAGTGATAGGGAGGCTTGAGAAGACACCCAATCGAGCAGTTGTCAGAGGCGCCGTTGGAGCTTGCCCGAGATGCCTTGTTGCTTTGTTGGTGTTGACGACCTTGCCCCCAGCTGGGGCCAAGGAAAGTCGTTCAAACACCGACTTGCGTTTGTGTTGGGGCGTCCTCGCGACCATGACATTCGGCCTCTTGCCTTTCGAGGCCGGTTTGACTGTTACCGGAGCTTGAGGAGCTGCGATGACGTTAGCTGGCACGAACAGAATAGAGCCAAATGGTAGCAGCGGCTCCTCCCACTGTCGCCCGAGACTGGCCGGAAGGACCGTCCTGGCGTCCATATTCATCGTGTAGGAGATGGGAACCATGCTGAGAGCTGAGTTCATCATTGGAGACATTGCTGAAAAGTGATTGCTTGAAAACCTGCATGAAAGAGCATTATTTTAGTATAAGTATAAACATGTATATTGATTGAGTTCGCATGGATATTTAACCCGAAATATGGGAGGAGAGATAGGTCTCACCGGGCATGCCAGGATCTGTAGGGTGTTTTTCGTCACCCCATTGAGATGGAAATACGCGCGCGCTTGTCGGGCGCATTACAGATCCCCCTGCCTAGGGTAGGCTGGAGTTTATTGATTGTGGCGATCCGAATCTCCGGCAGCCGCGGACAAAACTGCCGTTAATTACCCCGCGTCTTTTGGAGTGAGAGAACCTCCGATTGACGGGTTAAACTGGTCATGCGAACTCAACATGTAGTGTTGTGTTTTGAAGGGGGTTTTGGATGTATCGGGGGCCCCGCAGAGTTTTTTACGGGGGTCCCGCTACCCGGATAGCGGGCTGGGGTCAAGGGGGCTAGCAGCCCCCTTGCGGGGTGTGGGGCAACGCCCCGTTAGAAAAAAATTTTCTAACGGGGGAGACACATTTAGTATGGAGTGCATAAAAAAAGGGGGGAAGCGTCTTGAATGCGCGTGCGTGGCACATGGGCGCATGGTGCCCGGGGTCATGTGCGCGCATGTTACCATTGGGCGCCTCAGCGCCCGGGGTCACGTGGCACACATGTGACCATTGAGCGCCTCAGCGCACGGGGTCACGTGGCGCACACGTGACCGATGGGCGCCTTAGCGCCCGGTGTCACGTGGCGCACACGTGACCGATGGGCGCCTTAGCGCCCGGGGTCACGTGGCGCACACGTGACAGTGGGAATCACCCGCGAAAAGGGGCCTAGCCCCTAGGCTGGGGAGTTGAACTCCCTAGAAGTTTTTGTAGTTGAACTCCTTACAGAAACTAATTTATGGAGTTAAACTCCAACAAATCTTGAAAGGATTTAAACTCCTGGGGATTTAGTGCTCTTCTTTTGAGCCTTGGATCTGTCCACAGTTAGATTTTTGGAGATGGGTCTTCTTCTTCCTGCTCTTGATCGGCGGGATCTTGGAGAAAAAGGGGTGAGACTTAAAAGTCTCCCCTTTTCGAGATCTGATTGGAGATTTGAGCTCCCTTTCGTGGGTTTTGTTGAGAAAAACTATTTATTTTTTAGAAAGGAAGAGTCAAACTCTTGATTTTATTCAAAAGAAAGAAGAAGGTTTTGGAACCTTGAGGAAGGAGAAAGATCTCAGATCTAGAGTTTTTTTTGGAGAGAGAAAAAGTTGTTGGAATATTTTCATTTCCTTGGCCTTTATAGGCTATACACTTTACATATAGCCCCTTGGGCTTTACAAAAATGGCATTTTGGCCATCCCATGGCTCATGTGCCATTTCTTTTTGCACATAAGCCATGGGCTTTACAAAAATTTGGCTCTGTGCCCATTCATGCATAAAAAATTACATAAAAAATTATTTATTACATGATTTCATTTTGGGCATGGAGGGGGGCCGGCCGCTTCATGTTCGGACTCGACCTGGGCATGGGCCCACTTGATCCAGGCTTGGGCCTACTTGGCTTGGGGTTGACCTTGACTTTGACTTGGTCAACCGGGGTGCAATTTTCGACCCCAACACTAAGCACTAAGATATACAGCGCTCACGTATGTTTCATGTAGGGTGCTGGATTTGTGCTAAGCACTAGTTTTCTCAGGCGCTCACATAGGCTTCACATGAGGCGCTGATCTTTGGGCGCTCATGTGTGTTTCTCGTGAGGCGCCGAGCTTTGGGCGCTCACGTGAGGCGCTTAAACTTGGCTTCTTTTGAGCGCTCACATGCATTTCACATGAGGCGTTGAGCTTCTGTCACTCACGTGTGTTTCACGTGAGGCGCTATGTTTTTGGAGATTTAATCTCCGTTGATAGTTTTTTAGAGAATTTAAATCTCTGTTAATGGTATTTTGACCATTAACGATCACCAAGATCACTATTTTGAGTATCTTGGATCGGATTCTTAAAGAACTAAGTTCTTGATTTGAAGGAACTAAGTTCCTGGAGTATTATGGACTCCATCTTCTTCATGTTCTTTTCTTCCATGTTCTTTTCGACACTGTTCTTCCCTGAATCTTCGAGGCTCAAGAACAAGATCTTACCGATGGGAATTAAAGTCTCAACTTGTGGAAGATTTGTATTGTGGATCTCAGATCCTAAGAAAGATTTAAGTTCTATAAGAAGGGTTAAACCCTTAGATATGTTAGGTAAAAGAGTCGTTTTGATCTCGATGTTTTCTTTACCTAGGGTTTTGAGGATGGAGACAATTTTCTTTATTGAGAATTAAATTCTCTATTGTTTTGTGAAAGCTTGTGAGAACCTTCTGTATAATTTTTTTACAAAAGTTTTTGGGATCGTCCTCCCTTCCCCAGAACCTTCTGTATAAAATGGCTCGATTGTGATGACCTTCCATGTTCTTTTCTTCCAAGTGTATATATTTATAGGAGAAAAGAAAAATCAATTTGTTGAGAAAATCTCTCACTGAAAGATCATGATTGATTTCATAATCAATCAAAATGATCTTAAAGATCAACCGATGAATTTTATTCACTGTTGGATTTTAATCCAAAAGCTTTCTGTTTAATAGAGAAAATTTCTTGTTTGTTTTAATAATATTAGGAAAATATCTTCTTAAGATAGAATTTTATTCTATCAGATGAATATATTGTTTGTTTAACAAGATTAGGAAGATATTTTCCTAACATAGAATTTTATTTTCTATAACAGAAAAGATCTTTCTTATTTTAGAAAGATCAGGAAAATATTTCCCGCATAGAATTTAATTCTATCAGATAGTTTAATTGGTGATATTTTATCACTATTTTATTTTAAATCCAAGATTCTCTGTTAGAGAAAGATCTTTCCATATTGGAAAGTCCAGGGAAAATATTTCCCAAATAGAATTAAATAAATCATTTGATGATTTTTTTAATCACCGTTGGATTTTTGATCCGACGGCTCTCTGTTTAACAGGGAAAATCTTTCTACTTTGAGAAAGATCCGGAAAATATAGAATTTAATTCTAATTTTTTATGACCATTGGATCTTTGATCCATCGGCTCTCTGTTTAACGGGGAATATTTTTCTTATTTAGAAAGCTTAGGGAGATATTTTCTCCCTAATAGAATTTAATTTTACATAGAATTCAATTTTATCAGAAAGAACACTCACGTGGTTTGCACGTGTGCCATTGGCTTATATTACCTCACGTAGATATCTCATGAGGCGCTGCCATGAAGCGGGCGCTAGCGCTCACGTGGATATCTCGTAAGGCGCTGCGGAAAACAGGATCTAGCGCTCACGTGGATATCTCGTGAGCGCCGCAGAACAGCAAGCGCTAGCGCTCACGAAGAATAGCAGGCGCTAGCGCTCACGTGGATATCTCGTGAGCGCCGCAGAACAGCAGGCGCTAGCGCTCACGTGGATGTCACGTGAGGCGATGCAGAACCAACATAGGATTTAATCCTGA
Organism: Agapanthus africanus; assembly: GCA_030015575.1. Classification (NCBI taxonomy): domain Eukaryota; kingdom Viridiplantae; phylum Streptophyta; class Magnoliopsida; order Asparagales; family Amaryllidaceae; genus Agapanthus; species Agapanthus africanus. The sequence goes on along the minus strand of CM057339.1, from coordinate 191,581,248 downwards.
TCGAAGCGGTACCTACATGCTTTGCATATGGTAGCACACGTGTTTAACACATAGGGCTTTACTATAGTTTTATCAGGGAACAACAAGCTCTAGGCCAAAAAATTTGGCGGGAACACCTGGGAATCAACCTCTGCATCGAAACTGTATTTCGTTCAGAATGTCTACCTTTACGTCAGAATCATGCTTCGTCTCAAAATGTGTCCCATGTCGGAATCATACTTCACCTCGGAGTATCTACCTTCCCTCTCGGAATTATGCTTCGCCAAGGAATCAACTTCTGCATCAGAACTATATTTCATTCAGAATGTCTACCCTGTGCCGGAATTACACTTCGTCTCAGGATACACCTATCCCGTGTCGGAATTATGCTTCGCTCCGGAACCCCGTGTCGGAATTATGCTCCGCGCCTCGGAATGATGCTCTGATCCCGGAATTATGCTCCGCTCTTCGGAATGATGCTCTGATCCCGGAATTTTGCTCCGCTCTTCAGAATGATGCTCTGATCCCGGAATTATGCTCCGCTCTTCGGAATGATGCTCCTGGAATTATGCTCTGCTCCTCGGAATGATGCTCCGATCCCGGAATTATGCTCATGGAATTATACTCCACTCCTCGGAATAATGCTCCAATCCCGAAATTATGCTACTGGAATTATACTTCGTACGTTGGAATTATGCTCCCGGAATGATGCTCCACCCCGGATTGATATTCCACCTCGAAATCAACCGCTATGCGAAAGAAGATCCACCAGTTTCATGCACACGACCCATGTATGCAGTGTGCATTCATTGATGGAGGGCACTTTGTTGGGGTTAAAAATTATACCCCAAGGATGAGGTCAATAAGTCAAAGTCAAAGCCCGAAAAGTGGGTATGGGCCCAAGCTCAAATCCAAGTCAAGTCGGCCCAAGCCCGAACCCAAGTTCAAGCAAGCAAGCCTAAGTTCACGTCAAGTGGGCCTATGTCCAAGTCGAGCCCGAACATGAAGAGGCCGACCTCTCCCATGCCAAGAAGAATATTATGTAATAAATAAATTTGATGTAATTTTTATGAATAAATATAAGGAAAATGAGCCTAAAGCTAAATTTTTGTAAAGCCCATGGCTCATGTGCAAAATGAAATTAGCACATGAGGCATGAAATGGGAAAAACGCCATTTTGTAAAGCCTAAGGGGCTATGTGTAAATTTGTAAGCCTATATAAGACAACATGATGATGAAATGAAATATAATTCATTTCCCTCAAAAAATATTAGGGTTTTGTGCGCCCTTCTCCTTCCTCAAGGTTCTAAAACTTCTTCCTTTTTTTGAATTAAATCAAGAGTTTAACTCTTCTTTTCCCAAAAATGAATAGTTTTTCACCATAAAACCCTTGAAGAAGAGCTCAGATCTCCCATCAAATCTCTAAAAGGGAGACTTTTTATCTCAACGCCCCCTTTCTCCAAGATCCAACAAAAAGAGAGGAAGAAGGAACCCATCTCAGAAGGACCCATTTTAGGAAAATCTAAGGCTCGAAAAGAATGAAAAGGAAGCACCTTTCACTTTCCAAGATCTAAATCTTTTAGGAGTTTAACTCCAAATCAATTTTTAAGAAGTTTAACTCCAAGATCCAAATCCTCATAGGAGTTCAATTCCAAATCCAGACCTTTTAGGAGCTTAACTCCAAATCCAGACCTCACAGGAGTTTAACTCCAAATCCAAGCCTTTTGGGTGTTTAACTCCAAATCCATATCGAATTTTTTCCCTAGGAGTTTAACTCTAAAACCCATCAGGAGTTCAACCCCTAGCCCAGAGGCTAAGACCCTTCTTCCGCTGGTGTTTCTAGCGGTCGCATGCCGCGTGCATGACCCGCTGGCGCCCAGCGACCGCGTACCGCGCGCATGATCCGCTGGCGCCCAGTGCCCACGCGCCTGGCATATGACCTGCCGGCGCCCATCAGTCACGTATTGTCTCACGCGTCCTTAGGACGCTCCTCACCCCTCTTTTTCCTAAACATTCCTTACTAAAAATACCTCCCCCGTAAACTCTGCGAGGCCTCCGATACGTCCAAAACACCTTCAAAATACAACACACGCATATTGCACATTGAGTTCGCATGACCGGTTTTACCTGTCAATCGGAGGTTTTCTCGCTCCAAAGACGAGGGGTAATTAACGGCAGCTTAGTTCGCGGCTGCCGGAGATTCGGATCCCCACAATCAATAAACCCGAGCCTATCCTAAGCAGGGGGAATCTGTATACGCCTGACAAGTGCGCACATTCCTATCTCAATAAGGTGACAAAAAACACCCTACAGTGAAATTGTGATTGTGTTCTTGGCCTGACTAGAGTTGATATTATTACAAGCTCGTGTTATATATATTGCATTGCATCTTGAACTTGACATGATTCCGTGAATGCATGACTCCGTAAATCCATGAATCTGTAAACTTGTGAATTTGAGATGTATCTTTAGTTCTCAAATATTCATACATTTATACTAGCATTGTAACGAGGATGAAAAGTTCGACAAATGAGGGTATTTACTTGTAACGGGGATCATACATGATCGCCGTAGTTCCATGTATTACAGAACAATTGTATTACTAACTCATGAATCCAAAAATCTGTGTTTATGTTTTTCCGAGAGGAAACAAAATATTTTCATTATATGTAAAACCTTTATGAATCGAACTTATAACTTTAAAATATGACAATGCTATTTAGATGACAAACATTGTGACATGGATGCATGTATCTCGTGACATTTTTATATGTTGACAGTGCTTCTTATCATCCATTGTTATTCATTTGTGCATGATTGTTTTTTTCCTATTCTATTCAAGTGCAATTTTTCATTTTAAATTCTTTATTTATGATTATTTTCTTTTAAAACGGGGACTTACCGAACTCTAATTCACTAACGGGCATTCCATTTTCTGTTTGTGTTTTTCTTTCTTTTGGGGAATGCCCATCAGGTAGCGTTGAAACAGAAGAAGATTGGCAGGAAGTGGAGCCCAGCAAGCAGGATAACAGTTACTTTTCTGCACATGCTGATTATTAGTTTTCTTCCATCTGCCGTATTTTAATTGAGACAACCGTTGTTTTATTTCTTTGGTTTGTTTATTAGTGATTTTGTTTTAAGTTAGTATTTGGACTTGTAATAAATATTATTGGACATTGATATTTGTTTTGATATTCTTGTATTTATTGTCAGTCTATTGTAATTATGCTTAGCGTATTCATGTCGAGAGGGAGTGTTTCTCTTTGTGAATACGTTGTGGGCCTTATCTGCTCTCGCTTTCCGTCTTTTAGAAAGCGGGGCGTGACATATTTTATTGGTGGCCAACGCAGGTCAGTTCTGCATGACCGCTGAAAGTAGATAATACAAGAATTTATATATCTAATAACATTTATCTTTCTTGTTGAATCCTATTCATTAAATCCATCTTAATTCCTGTTCGCACCTGTTCAAGTGCGCACCTGACGAAACTAGATCAATTGACTTGCGCACGTATACACATGTGCATATCATGAAAGTGATTCAATTGGTTTGTGCACCTATGTAAGTGCGCACATATAGCCTAATGCACAACACATGCACATATGCTAAGGACGGGCTCTTGTAAAAAACGTCAACTTCAGCACGAAACTAAAAAGAAGTGTGAAGGTAAAAGAAAAGAGGCTTTTCATTGATACGACAAAAATATGGACTACAGACAAACAAAAAGAAAATAAAAGCAAGGGCCCTTCACAGCGGTAAAAGACTAGCGTCGGTTCATGGATTCTCAAAATCAAAGTGAAGATCATGCAGGACGTCCCAAGCAACATGCTCCGTCTGCTGATGCTTCTGCTCACAAATACGAGCATCAGGGTCGCCACTGATATCTTCTGCCTTCGCGTACGAAACTATGATCGCCTTCTACTGGTATATCTGGTGCAGAATGTATATTGCATAATCTCTTCGATTCTTGGAGATCAAATACATTAGATAGACCGAGTGCACCTTATCCACGGCCTCATAAACGACATCAGTTCGACAAGCCCAGGTGTAGCATTCCATATCGTGACAAAAATCATTTGCAAGAGGGTAGACCGACGAGAGAGCATATACCCGCAATGATCCTCAAGATGGCAGAGTATGGCCTCTCATTGGGCATCGGTATAAGTCGGCTCATAAAAACGAATGTCGGCATGGGAAACAATCTCCCTAATCGTATAAAGACGGCTGTCCATGACATCTGGAAGAAAAAGGACTAGAAAGACATCAGTTCATTAAAAGGATGGACTAAAAATTAAAGTTTGACCAAGGCCAAACTTAATTAACATCCTTGAAATAAAAGAAATGTTTTAAGATTTATCTTAAGTACGCAACCTAAAGGGGTAAGTGCGCAACCCAAAGGGTGCGCAAGATAAGCTAAATGCCCAACCCAAAGGGTGAGAAAGTAAAATCAAAAGCGCAAACTAAAAGAGGATGCACAAGACAGAGGTGTGCAAGCGCACTTACCAAATTAATAAGGAAGCAAATGATTCTAGTAGAAAATAAGAACTTTAAAAGGGTACAACTCCAAAGAGATTGAAGAAAAAACACCTATTTATAGGGTTTTGAAAAGAAGGTTTGCATTCCGGTAAGTCTCGAGGCAGAACTAATATATCATAACTCGACCCTTATTTGTCGCTTCGAAAATATGCGAAGAAATAAGTGTGCGTGCATGTCCGATGACAAAGTCATATGGCATGAGCGCTGTAACAAGTGCGCAAATGATAGGTGCGTGTTCGCTTGATATCGTGTTGTGCGTTTAAGATGGTTATGGTTAAATATCAGATATGTCAGTTATGTTGAAAAAATAGCATGATGTGATTCTCAAGTTATAAAAGTACCGTAAGTGCACGGTGCGTTGTCGCAATCTAGCAAGTACGGGTCGATCCACAGGGAATGGATATCATGACGTTCTTTTTGAGTTAGAAAAAAATGATTTGAATTTGGTTTTTGTCACGTTTTAATAAAAAGATGTAATAGGAAAAAGTGATATATACGGAATACTTAGGCTATGGTTTGGTAAATTGACTTGTGGTATTACCCCCAACTCTCATTCTTGATTCAAATGGACATTTCTAGTTTCTATTTGAAATCGAAAAGCATGTCGTATCTAACCGATTACAATGAATCATTTAGGATACGATATCAAGTCGAAACAAAAGAAACTACAAAGTGCAAGGAATTTAGATCAAATGAGGAGGAAAAAATTAAATGAGGTTAGCACGTATATGACATATGCTTTGTGGCTACATATCCTTTCTAGCTAGTTCACTTCACTTAGTTAAATTTAACCCTCATTTCTACTTTAAGTTAAATGTAAACACCAATGAGATGTAAAGAAAGAATAGGGTATGTGTTATAACTTGGTTTGCAACCAATGAAAACAACACACCCTATCAAACAAAACACAAATAAGTTGTGAACATAAAAATTGAAGTTCATTAAGTGCAAAGAATCAAGAATGAGAGGTTGGAAGGCAAGCCATTCATCAACCTACCTCACCATTGCCTAAGTAAAGGAACTACTCAAACATCATAGTAAAGAGAGCAAAAATAAACAAACACATGAGCAATAGCAAGAATAGTAAAGAAGAGAATACAAGGAACCAATTAACAAAAATAAAGATTTATTGAAGTTGAATCCAAGTACAAGTTAATGAGTTCAATTACCTAAATCTAATCTTGCAAGCTCATAAAAGAAGTTGCAAGATAAGAGAAAGGCAAATAACTCATATATCACTAGAGTTACAAAAGTACATCAATTGATTTTCAAAGTATGGAAATGTACATCCCTTCTCTCTCAAAATGATCTGCTATTTATAGATGTTGTAAAAACAAAAGTTGCATATAAAATTGAGTTGACAAGACCACCAGGGACCCACCAAAAGAGCACGAGCAAATATGGGCATGTCTTGGCCACAAATTGCGGCCAAGATGAATAAAACGACGGCCAAGGTATAGATTCTGGGGCCCACCTTTATTGTGTGATCTCATGTCTACTCCACCATCTCACTGTATTTGCAATTTTGTCTAATTATGAAGAGAATGCAATCTGGAGTTTTGGAGGGAAAATGTATAGATTGAAATCCATCACATCAATACTTTATCTTCACTCATCACTTGTGCCCACTTGCTCACACCAAATCATTGCTGGTTTACCATGGTTCATTACACCCAAAATTCTTGTGTTCATACTTGAAATGTTTGTTGTGACATGTTGGACCAAAATGGATAAAAGTTGTGCACAAATGTATTGTTGCAAAATCATCTTGAATACTGATTGGTTTTCTGTTCTGGTTGCAGTGTCGGCTCATAAATATCGTATCCGTGTAATTTTAAGTGTGTATCTAGTGTTTCATCATGAATACCTGTATCCTGTACTTATTGAGCAGACACGGGTTAATAGTACAGATATATCACAAAAATGATAACGAATGAGCAGTATTGAAATATATTTTTACGTGATGAACAAATACCCCCAAACTTACCTTTTGCTCGTCCTGAGTAAAACAAAATCCTAACCTCACTTTCGCAGGGAACACGATTGCACTGAGCCTGTGCAACAAGCCGTTTAACCTCTAAGTGTCCCTAGTAGGAGGAGTTTTGTCTCCTGAGGGTGTTCAGTAGATTGCACCCACAAAATCCCGTCTAGCTTGTTTCGTGAGGTAACTATCGTTTATAATTCTAAGGTTTAGTATCAAAACATTGAAATTCTATTATCCTAAGTCAGAAACATTGAACCCTTACTTTTTCACTCCTCACTTCTTATTTAACTTATGATCCTATACGTTTTTATGTGCTCATGCGAATAGCGAGTTGTGTTTCAAAAACTTCGATTTAGAATTTTCATGTCATAAATACGGACCGGGCAAAACTTCAGAAGGATCACACTAGTTTGTTCAAGAATTAAGTTTTTCTCAAGTTTCATTCTGCAGCTCGATTTCAAATCAGAATTTCTATCATCTTTACCAGAGGACTAAGTTTTATTCTTCACTCCACCCATTACCTGATTTTGTATTATACACACCCTTGTGAACGTGCAATAGTCTTTATCTTTATATCTTCGTTTTTTTAAAATATTTTATAGTAAAACTCGTTTTAAGCTAAGATTATTCTCACACAAAGAATCGTGATGAATAAAGCTTGTGCAACAAGCCGTTTAACCTAGGTTTGAAAACATCCTGGCAGACTTAATTGCCCAAGTCACCTAGGCCCTAAAACAAAAATACTTATTTTATATGTGAAAACCTCAAAGTAATGCGAACGGAGATACAATTGATATTTCTTTTCATTTTTAAGATTAAAGGCATGTTTATATAGATTGGGTGTGTATTTACTCAAGGATCAAGATATGTTATTTTTCAGACATAGTCTTTATTATAGCTTCAATAATACCCTTTCTTATCCACTTTACTTTATGAACTAGTCTTGATATTACTTATATTAAATCAAACCTGTTTGATCCTGAAGAGGCTTATCAATTTTTAAAAGTTTTTAAGACATGTTAAACATGTCATCTCATTCTCAAAACTTATGACCCGTGTATTGTGATGCGAAAGACGTATATTAGTTACAGTTAAATTCAAAGGAGGGTTATCTTTTCGGGTTTTCAATTCTAAAAATAGGATCTGGTTGTTTCAATCTTATCAAACCAATCCGTCGATATTTCGAAACTAGGTTTTCCTACTAACTAACTTGACGACAAAGTTTTTATATTTTTAGAAATTTTTCAAATTTTTGTAGTTTTTTGGATTTTTTTATATACAAAATGAAAAGGGAAATTTTAACAGCTAATTTTTTCCCGTTTTTCAATTTTTTTGGTACAATAAGAAAAATACAGTACAATAGCAAATATGCAATGCAAACTATATGAAAATAAAGGAAAAATAACGGAAATGAAAGTGAGGAAATGCAGGAAACATGCAAATACAACTACATGCTATATACATGAAACACCTCATCCCAATACCCCCAAACTTGAATTGGGTAATATCCTCATTGTCTTCGTGATTTTCCTTTCCCCTTTCTAATGCCACTTGCTTCCTGCTGTGTTGCTTACTGCGCTGCCTCAATCCTATCGAGTTGTTCCTGCATATTCTGCTGCTTCTTCATCATATGGCGGATGTTTTGAAAAGTCATGCGCTGCAAGTCCCGTTCATTGTCTAGTTCAGGCTCGTATAGAAGCACCACCGTAGAGTCTTTCGGACCGGGATGCTCACTAGGATCTTCTCTTGTCCATTTTTTCTGCTCGTAGTGGTTGCCTGTTGATTAGTCAAAAATAGTACACATTTGTATGAACATTTTCCCTAGTATAATTAACTGCTAAAAGGTGTTAATTGTAAATAAAGAACATATGTGGTTTTATTTGTAAAAAAATAGTATCATATGTTTCCTTATTTTAATTAATATAATTAAGGAAAAATATATGCATAAAATATTTAAATGAAATATTAGTAATTCAAATATGCATAAAATATTAGTAATTAAAATATGCATATCATATCAAATATTCCTAATCAATATTCTTAAGATATTATATCATATAAATGGTTGGAATAATATCTCAAAAATACCAAATGCTACTAATATTTTGATTTGAGATATTATGCAGGCATTAGCTCAGGCCTGAAATCTATGTTGGAGATCCAAGTCAAATTGGGATATCGAAACCGAATCTACCGAATTTTAGAAACAAATCGAAGAATCTAGCAACGACAGAGACCCAGAGCAATATTTTTAGAATCTATATAGGATCTCCAAATATCGAGAAGAAAAGCCAAAAAAAATCCCAAGTCACGATCCACTAAACAACGGCGGAAGGGCGGTCGAATAGGGCTTTTGGCGGCAGAAGGGTGGATATTTAGCGGCCGTTGGATGTGAATTTTCTGGGGTATGATCGTAATCTCACATATTTTAATATGGCATCTAGGGTTTTACATTTCAGAGCTTATAAAAGGACCTAGAACTATCTATCTAATTCATCGATCTATCCATTGCAGAATTCTAGAGAAAGATCTAGCGAGCAACTAGGGTTCTTATAATCTACTTTTTAAGGAGAAAAGTTGTAATGCAATAGTTGATTAATAAATATAGTTTTTGTTTCAATTCTTTTTGCATTTACTTTTTCGTATTTACTTTACGCATTACTCTTCCGTATTTACTTTACGCATTACTTTTCTGCATCTTAATTATGGTTTTATTCATCTTCAACATCTCTATTATGCTACTAACCATGAGCGAGTAACTTCTTTCTTACCAGGGTTTGTAAGATAGGGTAGAATAATGGAAGAAATATCTTTTAACTTCTTTTGACATTTTAATGTTTATAAACTTTAGCAAAATAAATGTTACCTTTTTATCGGGCGCGCTATCAATTTATTGATAGTCACGACCGCGATTTGAGATTGGTTAAACACTTGTTTTGGTAAGGGCTTAAGATGAATAGAGATCAATGGAAGGAGAATGGTCAGTAGACGGAAACTCTAATCCCTCCGAGAACCTTAATCCACATTCATCGCTATCTCTAGTTTTAAACTATTAAAAGATAAAAAGAGTCATTTCTAAACATTCATCCATTAACTACTATGTCCTATAAACCCTACAAGCCCTTCTATTATAAATTTTATATCTATATTAAAATAAAATGACAACAAACTATCCTCTTTTTTATCAACTCGTCTAAAATAAGAAAAGAAGTTCACGTTTCCCTGCGGACGATCAGTACACATCACGGCTAGCTATTAGCGACACCGTTTTGATTGCGGTTATTTACAAAACACTTTTTCATGATCAATCACCTATGTATCCCTGCGAGATCCTCACCCTCTCAACCGACCAATGTGGTTAAGAGGAAGAAAACCCATCGAACTCTTCACTCGCCATATAGTATTTGCAAATTAGGATGACCGGGAGCAGAAGCAGGGGTTTCTTCTGAGCAACCCCCTCCATTATCGTACTGAACAATTGAGTCACAACACAAAAGTGATGATCCTTCTCTATTAAGCAATGGACGATATGCTCCACACCAGCAGGGAAGGAAGAAACACAGCTAATACCTCTGATGTTGCGGTTTACCATCGGCAAGCCGCAAGCACATTCCTATACATCTGTGAGGGGTTTAACCCCACACATTCAACTCAACAAAGTCTTCTAATAAAGATCGAAACATTGCAAGTTTATTTGATTTCTGATTTCTGGCTTCATCGGGATGTTAGTCACTCTAGAGATCGTATCGGGTTGAAAAATTCTTCTTCTCCCTTGAAAATAAAATTTTACATATCCCGTATCCGGCTCACCATTTCTCAATGCATTATAAAAATCCTCAACCAAACCCTAATAGCAAAGAGGCCCTCACTGCCATAAATCAGAAATTCCCATCCCATCCGACAAATTTCATCGTAGAAGTACCCCCATACGTTTCATCGGAAAAAACTTCTAAGAAATTCTTCACACATTAAAAAGAAGCCATCGTAGAAATTGAAAGAAAGTACGTATAGAACTGAATAGAGAATGGAAGAATCTTACAGTGGGGAAAATTTCGTTGTGAACGGGAGAGGTCGGACCGCCAGATGCAGCCAATATGAATATTCCAGCGGTCGAACTTAAGATTTGGGGCTAGATCTGGAGGGAGGGGGTCGGAGAGGAAGTGATGGTGTTTTGGTTTTTGGAAAAATTCAGAATGAGAATTCGGTTGAGTTGGGAAGTGTTTTTAATGACATTTTACACATAAGCCCTCCACAAAAAGCAATTAAAAACAAATGTTTACACAAGATTTTTACAAAAAGAGACAAAACTTGTATTTACAAGAGGTGGGTACGTAATTAATGGTTATAACGTGGATCATGTAAAAACATGAGCTATTCCGGTTCCGCTGGCATTTCTAAAAATGGCTTCAGATGCTGGCCATTGACTTTAAAGGTGTTACCAGAGTGTGGATCTTCAATATCGATTGTACCATGCGGAAAAATGGTGCGCACAAGAAATGGACCTGTCCATCATGACTTCAATTTCCCTGAAAACAGATGAAGTCGAGAATCGTACAGTAGAACCTTTCGCCCTACCGTAAATGTTCTTCGGAGAATCACCCTATCATGAAAGACTTTCGTCTTTTCCTTATAGAGTTTGATGTTCTTATACGCACTATTGCGTATCTCATCGAGCTCATTCAGTTGAAGTATTCTTTCTACACCGACCTTTTCCAGGTCGAAATAGAGCTGTTTAATTGCCCAGAATGCACGGTGTTCCAGTTCAACAGGCAGATGACATGCTTTACCAAAGATAAGCCGGTATAAAGAAATACCCAAATTCGTGTTGAAGGCGGTGTAAAACGCCTAAAGCACGCCATTCAACTTCAATGACCAGTCCTTGCGGTTGTGGCTGACAGTCTTTTTCAGAATTTGTTTTATCTGTCTATTTGAGATTTCAACTTGGCCAAAAATTTGAGGATGGTAGTGCGTTGACAATATATGGCTGATGGAGTATTTCTTCATCAAAGATTCAAAATATCGGTTGCAAAAATGTGTTTCGTTATCACTGATGATGGTGCGAGGTGTGCCGTACCGAGAAAAAATGTTCTCTTTCAAGAATTTTATAACAACCTTATTGTCGTTGGCTCGACATGGCACTTCCTCCACTCACTTGGATGCGTAGTCCACAGCCAATAAGATGTATAAGTTCCCAAAAGAGTTAGGGAACAGCCCCATGAAATCGATACCCCAAATATCGAAAATCTCTACAATCAGAATGGAATTTAGAGGCATCCGATTTCGTTTTCCAATCTTTCCCAAGTACTGACATCGGCTACAAGTTTTTCAATACTTGAAAGCATTCTTGAAAAGCGTCGCCAGGAGAAGCGGCTTTGCAAAACTTTCTCAGTCGTCTTTCTGGGTCCAAAATGGCCCCCACAAACTTGGTCATGACATAATGACAACACACTTCTCGTTTCAGAGCTGGAAATGCATCTTCTAATGATCTAGTCAGGACAGTAGTTGAACAAGTAAGAATCATTCCAATAAATGAATTTAACTTGGGAGAGAAATTTTGACTTATCCTATTTCGACCAAAAGGAAGGTGTTTCTCCGGTGACAAGGTAGTTTAAGATATCAGCGAACCAGGGTTCGACTGATACGGAGAGAAGTCGTTTATCTGAAAATTGTTCATTGATTGGAACATTCTCAATTGGTGCATTAGTCAGGCGAGATTGATGATTGGCAACAATGTTGTCGGTTCCCTTCTTATCCTTGATGGTTAAGTCAAACTCTTGAAGAAGGAGAATCCAACGTATCAAAATGATTTTGGCATCCTTCTTTGTAAAGAGATGCTTAAGTACAGAATGATCGGCATAAATTGTGACGTCGGTACCGATTTAGTACGGACGGAACTTTTTAAGTGCATAGACGACAGCTAAGAATTCCTTTTTCGTGGTGGTGTATGTTTATCGCCGAAAACAGAGACGAATTGGGATTAAATATCTTACCTGAATTTAGGGGCATATACTATTTGGAATATATCCATCCACCTCTCCAAAAATACCAAGTTGATTTATGGCACCGTATGTCGGATGCTTGGACAGATGCGACCGTTGTAGCAGACTTTATCAGATTCCCCCTCTTTGAGGTTTTTTTTATTGTGGGGACGCTCTTCCCTGCAGGCGCAAGCCCCTGCAATTAATTACGTTATCGTGTTGCGATAACCAATTTCTCCTTCTCTAGTAGTTCACTTCGTGACATGTGTTATTTTGTTTGTTAAAGTTTCCCGTGTATTGTATACGGAGACTAGTTTATGTCGTCGCCCATAGAGCGTGGATTAGTCCAAATCCATACATATATTTTCATGATTTGGGTTTGGGTCAAGGATTTGCTTGACGGGGTCCACGTTGGTAGCTTGGTTTCCTAACGGGGATGGACTTAGAACGCATTTCTCATATTTGTGAGATCTATCAGTTCACAGGAAACTTGGGATTTATCTAAGGGTCGTTAGTCTTATTGTACAATTTTTTTTTGTTTATTGTACAAAAAAAAGGGTATTTCATCCTAATGTGAAGTTATATGTTATTTTTGTTCAATAAAAGTAAGAAGCAACTTGTAGCTCACTGGTAAAACCTCTGCACTGCTGTGACATAGCCTGTACGTTTGAATCCCATCACACCCTATTATTTTTTTCAGATTTTTCTTTTTAATTTTTGGAAGCCCAAGAGTTGCACGTGCAATACACAGAGAAATGAAAAGTTTCAGAAAAATCAAACAGGCGCAATGAGGTGTACATACCCAACTTGACACGTGGCACAAATCTCGAGGCAGGACATTCAAATCCGACCCCCATTCTCCCCTTTTGGCCGGCACCGACGGTCGATCTTTCTCCATTTGCCTCCGTGCTTTGCACACTTGTCTCTTCGACTCCCCTTAACTCCCCTGCACTGTTTGATTTTCCTGCAATAGAACAGAAACTCTTCAATCCACCATTTAACATCTTTTTAATGCATTTTAATCCAAAATTTTTATTCCTAAACCCTAATTCTTCACTATAAATATCTGCCCTAGCTCCCCTCTATTCTGAAAATTTCTAGCAAAATCACCTCAAAAGTTCCTCAGTGCAAGTGGAGTTAGCAACCAAGCTCCTTCCATCGAAAATCAAAGCCGTTTCCGGAGCATCCGCGACGCCACGAAGCCCCCTCCCTTCTTCCTTATTCTCTTCTCGATATTACCAAGCCGTAAATCCCTCTCATCTCTTCTTCTTTTTATCTCAATTCATCTCCTAAACATATATTGATAAAGTGGAGTTACTTCCGATACATTTCTTTTTAAACTTAGAAATCTCTTTTCCTTTATACATAAGTCAAACAAATTTTACCACCCTACTTGTAACTTTAATTACAAACTTTTATCTTCGAGTTTAACCAAAATTTTCATATGAAACAAACATAAACGAACTTTTTCATTAAAATACCTTGAATTTTAGTATAAACCTCTTTACGATATTTGTTAAAATAATATCTTTAGGAAAACTTCACGGGGTAACGACTTACCCCACACGCACACTATGGTTTCATAGCACGATATATATATGGTTGGTTCAAAGAATATCTTTTACATTAAAATACCACATCTTTTCAAAACCGGGTTTCTTTTAAAGCGGTATTTTGTAATCCTTGGCAATTACGTCTCTACAACCCTCCTTAAGAGACACGCTAAAGGATGGTGCAGATTACCGCATATCCTTGGGATAGTAGAGCGAGATGCAGAACTCCTCACAGAGCATTCGATCTCGAAAGGAAATAAAATACGGTTTTTAAGAAATACGAATTTCTAAATAAAAACTAATTTTTTGAAAAAATTATATAAAACTATGAATTCGTATTTTCAATTAAAACTTATTATGAAACTATATTTTTAAAATGAAAGATTAGAATTTTAAGAAAATACCATCAAGTTTCCAAAAGAGCTAATTTTCAATAAAATACCATAATGTTTTAAAAAGGCTAAGTTTCATCACCAAAATACCATAATAATTAAAATACATGCTTATGAAAACCTTAAATTTTGTAAATCACCCTCGAGATTTATTATTAAACTATATTAAAGTATTTTTCATAAAACCCCCTCGAGATATGCGAACAATACTAAGGACTTTAGATTAATATAGGTTTAAGTGAGATCAATTTTCTTGAGCCCCAGGAAACCGGAGAAAGTGAGTGCTTGCCTATTCAGGTTAGACAACTTAACGGAGTTATCAAATGGCAATTGTCTTGGAAAAAGACACAAATCCTGCCGTCCATGTGCAGCAGTTGCCGATTACTCCCAAACTTAATAAATTCAAGAGCTAAATCTTTTCATAAGATATTTACTCTAACTTGAATACAAACTCAACCAGGATCCAAACTTTAACATAAACTTGAACCTTTGATCATGAACCAGAACACTTGAACGTGAATATCCCAAAACTTGAATACTATGACTTGATATGAACTTAACATGAATACCAGAATATAATGGCTGCTATTGAAACTGACTTGACTCGAACCATGAATACAACTTGATATGAATACATGAACACTTGACACGAATACTTGATATTGACATGAACTCAATCTTGCAATTTGATGTATTCATGGATTTGGGCAAGGCTAGTAATTTTAACTGTAACCTAGAATACATGGGGTGTTGGGATAGTTCATGTGTGAATCCAACGAAATCTCAGGAGTCCTCCTAGGTCATGAATCCATATCTACTAACACAAGCAAGCTATCATGAGGGCACGTGTTTTCTTACTCCTGGATTATAGCATGTTGAGTTTGGAATACTTCAACACTAGGTTGAAGTCCCGTTACTAACACTTGATTCGGGCCCGTGGTTCCTTACCCCTGGATTACAGCCTGTTGGGTTCGAGAACACTCTTGAGATTGGTTGACATTCACCCTTGAACTTACGTTACATTAGTTTACCCATGTAAAGACCTTTTAGGACACTTACATTCACTTCATGTCCACTTCACCTACACTACACGGCCATGCTATACTATGCACATGTTATTTTGCCATGATATATATATAGAACTGCATGTTAAATAGAATTGCCATGCTTATATTAAATGACATGTTTAAACACCATATCTCCTAGTCCATTGATTCATGATATACATTTTCTTTGTCATTATACTTTTATACATCACACCTATTTCCTGGGGACTTACCGAGCGAAAGTTCGCTGACGGGAATTCCACCCATCAATGTTTCTTGGAATGCTCGTCAGATACTGTGGAGACTGAGGAGGTGGACACACCGAGGACGAGCACGATCAGATCGCGACTCAGGCCTAGACTAGTTATCCTCTCTTTCAGTTTATGTATGCCATCTGTTTAGGCATTTTTCTTCTTGTATTTTCTTTCAGTTGAACTCATGTATTGTAAATGTATCAAGTTGAATGTATATAAAGTAGTTGAAGTTTAAATCCCATGCTAATTTCTTGTCATTTTATATTGCTTATTTTACGCTTAGCGTATTTACTCCGGGAAGTGACCTTCTTGAAATAAATACGTTGCGGGCTTGTCACGTACCTGTTTCCGTCTTTTAGGAAGCGGGGCTTGACAGGTTTTGTTGGTGGCCTATGCAGGTCAGTTCTGCATGAAGTCGTAAGCAATATATCATAAGAAATATGAAATTCAATAACTTTACATTCCTTACAATTTAATTTCCGTTGAATCTATTCTAATCTTTCTTCTCTATCTAAGGTGATGGATTCTCCCTACAACACTAGCACTAATATCCATGGAAGTACACCACCACCACCTACCCTTACCGCTCCACCACATCCCCCTACTGTATCCACTCCACTCACAGAACAGACGATACTTCTGGAGGATAACAAAAGCCTACTTGAAGGTCAACAGGCTCAAAGCACGATTTTGCAGGAGCATACTGCTCTCCTTTAACAGAGTTTCATCCGCTCTGAAGTAAAGGCACCGGGAGTGAAACAATTTCGAGCATTACATCCGAAGAACTTCTCAGGGAAAGAGAAACCGCTTGAAGCCGAGGAATGGGCTCGGAGCATAGAAGATGGCCTAGCCACAACACAAGTTCCAGAAGTGGCTTAAGTCAGAGTAGCAAAACACTAGCTTACTGAAAATGCCAGAGTCTGGTGGAAGGCCGAGAAGAGCCATCTTGAGCAGCCAATCGAGTAGAAGACTTTCCGTGATCTCTTTGACGCCAAGTATTTTCCGGAAACCGCACACGTCGAGATGAAACAGAAGTTCATTCATCTGCAACAAGGATCCATGTGGGATAAGTCGGTGGATGAGTATAATGCAGAATTCACCATGCTCGGTAGATTCGCCGTCCGTCTAATTCCTACTACATAAATCAAAGTCACGCGCTTCTAGCAAGGATTAGACCCTGAGATCAAGGCCGCCCTAGCAACGGGAGAATACCTAACAAATGAAGCAGCTTTGAAGTCAGCCCGTCGTTATGAAACTGTCATTAAGAAGAAGGGAAGGCAAAAATTGGTTGGTATGAAATGTCCCGCCAACCAGATTACTAGAAGATCCTATTCCAGGCCAACTATCCCAGCACCATTTATGAGGCCAGGAGGATCATTTTCCGAGACTGAACCAAACTTCTGTATCTATTGTAAAAGAACCGGACACCAAGTTAAGGATTTCCTTCAAGCAAATGGTCTTTATCTGATATGTGGATCAGCCTCACACACTGTAGGAACTTGCCCACACAACCAAACTGGCCCAGCCCCCGCAGCTAGACCAGCAATTCAAGCTCCACCTACTCGTTTAGCCGATCCTGCACAACCTCCGCGCGGACCACCTTTACCTCATCAGCCATCGATGTATCAGCGAGCACAGAGAAATGTGCAGAGACGTCTGGCTTTCACTTTGGCGGCCGTAGAGGCTGAAGCCATAGGACAAGATAATACTGGTAAATCTCCTCCCATCATTTTCAGCCTTTTCAAATTCTTACATCCTTTTGTTCTTTCATCTACCTAAACATTTTTATGCACTTTCGGTACGATATTAGTAGTTCCTTCACCATTATTTTAACCAAATTTTTCTTGAATCTGTTACAACATCCTTGTATAAATTTCGAGGACGAAATTTTTATAAGAAGAGTAAAATGTAACGACTCTGAAATCCCTGTACAAAAATTTCTTGTTTATTGTACAAAAAAGGGTATTTCAGCATGATGTGAAGTTATAAGTTATTTTTGTTCAATAAAAGCAAGAAGCAACTTGTAGCTCACTAGTAAAACCTCTGCACTGCTGTGACATAGCATGTACGTTCGAATCCCATCAGACCCTATTTTTTTTTCAGATTTTTCTTTTTAATTTTTGAAAGCCCAAGAGTAGCACGTGCCATACACGGAGAAATGAAAAGTTTCAGAAAAATCAAACAGGCGCAATGAGGTGTACATACCCAACTTGACACGTGGCACAAATCTCGAAGCAGGGCATTCAAATGCAACAGCCCATTCTTCCCTTTTGGCAGGCATCGACGGTCGATCTTGCTCCATTTCCCTTCGTGCTTTGCACACGTGTCCCTTCGACTCCCCTTAACTTCCCTACACTATTTGATTTTCCTGCAATCAAACAGAGACTCTTCAATCCACCATTTAACACCTTTTTAATGCATTTTAATCCAAAATTTTAATTCCCCAACCTTAATTCTTCACTATAAATATCACCACATGCCCTACCTCCCCTCTATTCAGAAAATTTCTAGCAAAATCACCTCAAAAGTTCCTAAGTGCAAGTGCAGTCAAGTGGAGTTAGCAACCAAGCTCCTTCCATCGAAAATCGAAGCCGTTTCCGGAGCTTCCGCGACGCCACGAAGCCCCTTCCCTTCTTCCTTATTCTCTTCTCGATATTACCAAGCCGTAAGTCCCTCTCATCTCTTCTTCTTTTTATCTCAATTCATCTCCTAAACATATATCGGTAAAGTGGAGTTACTTTCGATACATTTCTTTTTAAACTTAGAACTCTCTTTTTCTTTATACATAAGTCGAACAAATTTTACCACCCTACTTGTAACTTTAATTACAAACTTTTAGCTTCGAGTTTAACCAAAATTTTCATGTAGATTATTAAAGCGAGACTTGACTTAGAGAAAACCTTCCTCTCCGTCAAGCGCTGTAGTCAAATCAATCTCTTGCGTAAAACTAGTCTCTTCGCTACTGTTTGAAGAATCTTCCTTGTGCTAAGTCTTCCTTGGCTCTCTGAAACAAACCTAAACGAACTTTTTCATTAAAATACCTTGAACTTTAGTATAAACCTCTTTACGATATTTGTTAAAACTATACCTTTAGGAAAACTTCACGGGATAACGACTTACCCCACACGCACACTATGGTTTCATAGCACGATATCTATATATATATATGGTTGGTTCAAAGAATAGCTTTTACATTAAAATACCACATCTATTCAAAACCGGGTTTCTTTTAAAGCGGTATTTTGTAATTCTTGGCAATTACGTCTCTACAACCCTCGTTAGGGGACACGCTATTGGATGGTGCAGATTACCGCACACCCTTAGGATAATATAGCGAGATACAGAACTCCTTACGGAACATTCGATCTCGAAAGGAAATAAAATACGGTTTTTAAGAAATACGAATTTCTAAATAAAAACTAAATTTTTGGAAAAATTATATAAAACTATGAATTCGTATTTTCAATAAAAATATATTATGAAACTATATTTTTGAAATGAAAGATTAGAATATTAAAAAAATACCATCAAGTTTCCAAAAGTGCTAATTTTCAATAAAATACCATAATCTTTTAAAAAGGCTAAGTTTCATCACCAAAATACCATAATAATTAAAATGCATGCTTATGAAATCTAATCTTTTAAATCACCCTCGAGGTTCATTCTTAAACTATATTAAAGTATTTTTCATAAAACCCCTTCGAGATATGCAAACAATACTAAGGACTTTAGATTAATATAAGTTTAAGCGGGATCAATTTTCTTGAGCCCTACGGAGCCGGAGAAAATGAGTGCTTGCTTATTCAGGTTTTAACGGAGTTATCAAATGAAAATTGTCTTGGAAAAAGATACAAATCCTACCGTCTATGTGCAGCAGTTGACGATTACTCCCAAACTTAAGAAATTCAAGAGCTAAATCCTTTCATAAGATATTTACTCTAATCTCAATACAAACTAAACCAGGATCTAAACTTTAACATAAACTTGAACCTTTGATCATGAACCAGAACACTTGAACGTGAATATCCCAAAACTTGAATACTAGAATACTATGACTTGACATGAACTTAACATGAATACCGGAACACAATGGCTGCTATTAAAACTGACTTGACTCGAACCATGAATACAACTTGACACGGATAATTGATATTGACAAGAACTCAATCTTGCAACTTGATGTATTTATGGATTCGAGCAAGGCTAGTAATTTTAACTGTAACCTAGAATACACGGGGTGTTGGGGTAGTTCTTGTATGAATCCAACGAAATCTCAGGAGTCTTCCTAGATCATGAATCAATGTCTACTAACACAAGTAAGCTATCATGAGGACCCGTGTTTCCTTGCTCCTGGATTATAGACTATTGAGTTTGGAATACTTCAACACTAAGTTGAAGTCCCGTTACTAACACTTGATTCGGGCCCGTGGTTACTTACCTCTGAATTACAGCCTGTTGGGTTCGAGAACACTCTTGAGATTAGTTGACATTCACCCTTGAACTTACGTTACATTAGTTTACCTATGTAAAGACCTTTTAGGACATTTACATTCACTTCATGTCCACTTCACCTACATTACACGGCCATGTTATACTATGCTCATGTTATTTTTCCATGATATATATATATATAACTGCATGTTAAATAGAATTGCCATGCTTATATTAAATGACATGTTTAAAACCATATCTCCTAATCCATCGATTCATGATATACATTTTCTTTGTCATTATACTTTTATACTTCACACCTATTTCTTAGGGACTTACCGAGCGAAAGTTCACTGACGGGCATTTCACCCATCTTTGTTTCTTGAAATGTTTGTCAGATACTATGGAGACAGAGGAAGTGGACACCACCGAGGAGGAGCACGATCAGATCGTGACTCTGGCCTAGACTAGTTATCCTCTCTTTCAGTTTATGTATGCCACCTGTTTAGGCATTTCTCTTCTTGTATTTTTTTCAGTTGAACTCGGTATTGTAAATGTATCAAGTTGAATGTAAATAAAGTTATTGAAGTTTAAATCCCATGCTAATTTCTTGTCATTTTATATTGCATATTTTACGCTTAGCGTATTTACTCCAGGAAGTGACCTTCTCGAAATAAATATGTTGCGGGCTTGTCACGTGCCTGTTTCCGTCTTTTGGGAAGCAGGGCGTGACATCGATAGGAGTCCGTTAGGTTTGTGGTATTAGGTTTAAGTCCATTGTACCGCCGCGTTGGCTGATGTATTCTCGATACGTAGTCCCTTAGGTTGCTGCTCGAGTAGCCCTGCGTATGTCGTGTCTTTAATCCCATTTGAGGCTGGACAACATGTCTTCAAGCAATCATCTTCGATTGGAATATCCATATTACCGTCGAAAGAATAAGCGTTAGGTATTTGCCGTGGCGCTTTTTATTTGAGGTTAGGCTTAATTTGAAACCCTGATGAGTCATAACCGTACATTTCTGGGGTAGGATGATCTCCAATGGCCTTTAGCTTTTGTATGTATTGCCATCAAGACCCGAAACTAGAAATACACTGTCACTACTTTTTTTTCTTGGATGATGTCATACCGATTTTTTGCTGAAATTGTGTAGACATTCAATTGACCTCTATGTTGTATGTATTGCTATCGAGGTCTGGAGCTAGGATTTTGCCATCACTTCTCTTTTATTTGACACTTAGGTTTTTTGTTGACGTCGCGTCTGCACGCTGTTGGAATGAGAAGAACATGGATATGATCTCTAAGCTGTAGATGTTTCCATTAAGATCTGGAACTAGGAATATGCCATTGTTCCACTTTGATTTGGCTCCTTGGAGCCTTATCGAGACCATGTCTGTACTCCGCTAGAGTAAGAGAGATGTCGAATTAAGATAGGATTTTGCCATTACTCTGCTTTTATTTGGCTCCTTAGAGCTTTGTTGACACCACGTCTGCACTCTGTTAGAGTAAGAGGGACGTCGAATTGGTTTTTAGGCCACATATATTACCAGCAAGACCTAGAGTTAGGAATATATCGCCACTCCACTTTTGTTTGACCCTTGGGTCATTGTTGACATTGCGTATGCATCGAGAAGGTACATCGAAATTGATCTCTAGGCTGTAGATGTCGCCGTCACGATCAGGAACTTCTTTTGACGAAGTATGATGGAACAATATGGTTCCCTTTCTTTCATTTATGCCCATTGATTGTATACAAGAGTCGGTATGTACCTACTTCCAGGGTAAAAAAATTTCTTTTTTTTTCCGCGATGCTCTATCATTTTAGCTTCTCATATCGCGAAAGTCGCGATTACCCAATCATTTCAGCTATTTATTCGCGGTGCCCAATCATTTCGGTTATGTCATTTTTTATTTTTACTCACTCTTTTTTATTGCAAGTTGCCCAAATATTTCGGCTGCTTTATATGCATATATTTTTTTGGCTCGTTGATTTTTATTACGAGTTGCCCCATCATTTCGGCTATTTTTATATACATATTTTTTTTGGTCGCTGAATTTGTTGTGAGTCGGGGACTTGGGTCCTAATACCAATCTTTGTGTTAGCATCGCTATAACTGGAATATTGCCAATAGTGAATTATCATTTTCCGTGAGAGAATTTAGAGTTTAACACCTATATAAGTATCAACATCGCTACAACTGGGAAATTGGCAGGAGCGAATCATCATTTGCCTTTGTCGATTTGAAAAAAGGTGGCTTAGCAAACAGGGTTAGGATCCTGTCGACTAAGGATTTTTGATTTTATGAGCCATAAGGGTCTCATAAAAGTATTTCTCCCTATGAGTCGTGAGGATCTCAGAGGTGTGTTTTCTCCTTAGGAATCGTGGGGATTTATAAGTGATATTTTCTCTTGTAAGTCGTAAAGATCTTACAAGAGTATTTTCTCCTTGTAAGTCGAGAAGATTTACAAGTGTCGTTCCCCATATGGAAATATTTCTCGCCATTGCTGGAACTCGGTTAGATCATATTTTGTTCGTGCCTGTGGATTTTATACAAGAGTCGACATCGAACTACTTGTAGGAAAACTTGGGAGATATGATGGCTTAAGAACAAGTTTAGATCCCTGTAACTTAAAGCTTTTGAATCTCATGAGTCGTGAGGTTCTCATAGGGGGAATTCTCCTTACGAGTCGTGAGGATCTCACAAGTGTAATTTCTCCATAGGAATCGTATGGATTCTTAAGTGTGTTGATCCTTCATGAGTCATAAAGATCTCACGTAGGTATTTTCCCCTCACAAGGTCAAGAGGACCTTGCAAGAGCACCTAATTTTTTTATTTTACGAGATTGCGCCCTTTCGGGTTTTCACAAACTCGCCGATAGACCTGCTGTTTTTACTCATAGCGCCCTTTCAGGTTTTTATCCGTGTCCATTTCGCTCATGGACATACCATTTTTTTTGCGAACGGTGAACCTCTCGAAAGTAGTTTCGTCGTAAGCGACCCATCTATTTACCGGTGGGACTTGAGGGTGACTTTATCGCTGGAGTAGCTGTGTGGCCAATGGGACTTGAGTTGCAATTTTCGCCGGTGGGAATTCGATTGCAATATATATCTTAAGGGAGCATATTAGTTTAGGGACATTTCGGTCCATTATCACATTGTTTGAAGCGATGCACTAGTTTAAAGACATTTTGGTCCCTCATCGCCGTGTTTGGGGTGAATTTCTAGTTTAGGGACGTTTCGATTCATCATCGCCATGTTTGGGGAGAAATGCTAGTTTATGGATGTTTCGGTTCATCATCGCCGTGTTTGGAGCGACGCGATAGTTTAGGGATGTTACAGTCCATCATTTATCATTTGGTCGAGGAGTTACATAACTCATTCTTTCCAATGCTTGCTTGCCGAGGCGCCGCTGCCTATCCTTTGTTTGCATGGACACTTCACGCCTTAGACTATCTTCACCCTCTTGGACCGCTTCATTTATCATCGTACCAATCGGGTTGTTTTGCTAGAAATGCTGGGCATTTTACACGGCACTCATCAATATCACTTTCTGACACTGACAAAGGAACGAGATATCACATCACTCCTTCTACTGAGTCTTCTTCTTCCTTGAAAGAATGAACTTGACTAGGGGGATTTTCCCCACATCATCCATTTTAGGAGTGGGATATGGTTTCTACGTCCCTTCCATGATTTTTGGTTCAAGTGGGTTATTCCACTTGATTGTAGGATCTGTTTTATAGGTCCCCTAATATCCTTTCTTTTCTTTGAAGAAAGGATTATCTCGCGTAGAGATTCTTCCGCTAACGAGCAAGATGCCCATTGCGTATATTTTATGGGAGAAGATATTCGCGTCCCTAATCTTTCGAAGGGTAGAACCCGTGCTGCCGCTATTTTGGTGACAAGTTACTTCAGAGCTGCTCATTTTTTGTTGAGCATTGATGACAAACGACGTCATGCCTCTGTTTTTAATATATCTTCATTGGAAAAGGATGCGTCTTGACCCATCTAATCCAATCGAGCCATTTTATCTATGAGCACTTAGAAGGTCATCAGCTTGAAGAAGGCCATATATGGGAAAGCCTTTGAATTTGGGTCAAGCATGGCTATCAACATTCCAATGGCTGGAGCTTCGTCGATGCACTCCTCGCATTTAGACCAGAGATTTCGCCATCGGGTAACATATTGAACTCGGGTCTCATTCGGTCGAACCCTTTCGTTGACTAATGTCGTCAAGGTAGTGCGTGTATTTATACTAGCGAATCTCTGACAGAAGAGCATCTCCATTTGTTCGAAGGTATTCATGGAGTCATTTGGGATTTCCGCATACCATTCGAAGGCAATGCCCGCCAGACTGCTAACGAGCTGTCGGAGGAGCAGTATATAATTTCCTCCAGTGTTGCCACATATGGACTTAAATCGCATGATGTGCTGGCAAGGATTTTGATTCCTTTGTGTATGTGGAACGTCGGAAGTATATATATTCTGGCGGGTACTGTATTTGATCATAGCATGCCGAATACGGTCGACCAGTCTTGATTGACCTATTTGCAGCTTCACTGGCATAGTGAGCTTTGACTTGCTAAGAGATATATGCGTCCAGCCCTATTTTGGAAACCATTTCCTCCTTAGCCGTTGGCGGGGCTTTCAGAGGATCTGAAATGTCACCCTTGTCTTTAAGAGCGACTACCGGCGGTTCATCTTCCAGTGGTTCCGAATGGACCATCTTTCTAGCCATATTCTGGATCAGAAAGGCCATCTAGTTCATTTTAGCGGATATCGTTGTCGCTTCTTCATCTCTCTTCTTGAGAGCATACTTTAGGAAATCAATATCTGACTCTTTCCCTACTCTTTCTTCGGGTGCGTCTTTAGGATTTTCCTTAGGAAATGGTTTAGCGAGTGCTACCACCTGAACAAGCATCTGCTGCATCTTTTCACATTGCAGTTAAGCTTTTGTCGGAGAAAGAGTATGCGTTCTGTGACTAGTAAAAGCAAAAATTCTTTCTTTAGAGTCTACCACATAGACCGTGTGAACTACCATGCCCTCAAGCTTGTGGCATCTGGAATCTTGACCCTTGGAGTTTGCTCGGGCATTTGGATTTTATATGCCTCTCTTTTTTGTGAGAAGCCTCTTTGGCTTTAGGAGGAACCGTTGTAGTAGGAGCCGCCTTAGGATGAGTCCCTTTGTATTTGGAAGGGAGTTATCAAAGTTTGGCTGACTCTCAGAGGAAGGGTCGCAGATAACGACTGAGTTCTTCACTTGCTTCCACACCTTATATATAGATGAGGAAAGTTCTTTTAGGGAGCGAACTGTCTTCTGCTCTCCTTGGATCTCCATAGTTTGCGAAGACTTTTCAATACCGTGATCGGTGAATATTTCCTGACCTTTCGCAGCAGTTCAAAATTGTTCCCGGTTAGAACAGCAGCATTCGTCATCAGAGTTGGAACTGCCCCTAGCTCATCTTATTTGACGCCCGTTTCGATGTCATGATGTCTTGCGACCGAAGATTTATCATTCTCAAGAGTTTGCTGAGCTTTCCCCATGTGTCAACTTTGGTCTTTAGCAGGTGCCAGTTGTTTGAGGACTGATTCCGTTAGCAAAGCTGCAGCTTAGGAAGCCAGCCTGTGGAAGACAGACTTCTTCTAGGCTTCCTCCTTCGGCGTTGAGGCACTGAGGGTAGAAGGTAGGAGCATAGACCCAAAGATAATTCCATTGATTTCTTGAAGATCCGGATTACAAAGATTTAAGGCTGCAAGTGGCTCATACTTGATTCCACCAGATGTGACAGAACCTGAGTTGCGGTGAGTGGAAGCAAATGCTATTCTACATAGAGACGAAACTCCAGTTTCAGTATCCCATCACCCAAGGGAAAATACAAATATATATACCATGATTATTTGATCGCAGAAAAACACAACACACGAAGTGTGAAGTGGAAAGAAGAAGAAGTCCCACCAGGCATGCCAAAATCTGTTTACCGCCGAAAACAGAGATGAACTGGGATTAAACGTCTTGCCTGAATTTGGGGGCAGATGCTATTTGGAACATATCTATCCACCCCTCCGAAGATACCAAGTTGATTTATGGCGCCGTATATCGAAGGTTTGGACAGATGCGACCGTTGTAGCAGACTTTATCAGATTTGCCCTCTTTGAGGGATTTTTTTGATTGTGGGGACACTCTTCCCTGCAGGCGCAAGCCCCTGCAGTTAATTAAGTTATCGTGGTGCAATAACCACTTCTCCTTCTTCAGTAGTTCACTTCATGTCGTGTGTTATTTTGTTTGTTAAAGTTGCCCGTAGATTGTATACAGAGACTAGTTTATATCGTCGCCCGTAGGGCGCGGACTAGTCCAAATCCGTACATATATTTTCATGATTTGGGTTTGGGTCAAGGATTTGCTTGACGGGGCCTACGTTGATAGCTTGATTTTCCAACGGGAATGAACTTAGAATGCATTTCTCACATTTGTGAGGTCCATCAGTTCACGGGAAACTTAGGCTTTATCGAAGGGTCGTTAGTCTTATTTGAGACTAAGATCAATTTAGAAACAAACGAACATATGGGCTCAATTATATTAGTTTAAGGATATCATGGTCCATTATCACCGTGTTTGGGGCGACGCTCTAGTTTAGGGACATCTTGGTCTAACATTCCCATTTTGGGGATAAATAGGTGTTGGTTGTTGGAACCCGCCACCTTTCTGAAGACATTGAGGAATTACAACAATAAATATCAGAGGTATGGAAAGATGTACCCTTGAACTAAATCTCGTATTTGAGAGAAAAGATCATGATGGATTTAAGAATTGTTAGTCTTATATGAGACTAAGATAAAAATCATTAGTCATATATTAGACTACGATCAAATTGAACATCACGAGCATATCGGTTCAGTTGATTAAAGAAAAAGCTTAAGTTTCACAAACATAGCCAGTTTGGGGATAAGATTGGGTTTCTATACTACCCTGCAGTGTTAATCACTCAGTCACATGTAGCGCACACGTATGTTTCACGTGAGGCGCTGAGTTCTTGGCGCTCACGTGTTATTACGAGAGGCGCTACAATAGTTCTAAGCACTAATCTTTTCTGGGGCTCACGTGTGTTTCACGTGAGGCGCTGAAATAGCACTAAGCACTAGTCTTTTCTGGCGCTCACGTGTATTTCACGTGAGACGCTGTCTCCTTAGAGATTTAATCTTTGTTCATGTTTATAGAGAAGTTTAACTTCTGTTAATGGTATTTTGACCATTAACGATCACCAAGATCACTATTTTGAGAATCTGAGATCAGGATCTTTAAGAACTAAGTTCTTGATTTGAAGGAACTAAATTCCTGGAGTATTATGGACTACATCTTCTTCATGTTCTTTTCTTCCATGTTCTTTTCAACGTTATTCTTCACTGAATCTTCGAAGCTCAAGAACAAGATCTTCCCGATGAGAATTAAATTATCAACTTGTGGGAGACTTGTCTTGGGGATCTCCGATCCAAAGAAAGAACTAAGTTCTTTTAAAAGGTTAAACCCTTAGATATGATATGATAGGTAAATGAGATATTTTGATCTCTTGGACCCGACGAGAAACGGATATTCATCCGCTGTGTGGATAGGATGCTGACAATTAGCACACACCGGTTGAGAATCTTGGTTGACTGGTGACGGTGTATTTTGCCCTCTAAAGCTTCCATTCGCTGTAAAAGAGGGCAATTTTTGCTTTGGCTGCTATAGAGGTGTCAACTATGTGTGCACTACCCCTAGTCGATGATGATGGTTTCTCACCACACACTTCCAGTGAATAGTCTTGTCAGCTCAAAGTATGTCTTAGAACCTCTACCGGGGTTTTAACAAAAGTAAGTAATTTATAAAATTCTAGAGGGCTAAGTCTACTAAACAAGAATCGAACTAGAGATTAAGGTTTCTTAGCATAGCAAACTAGAGATTAAAACTAAGTGAATAGAAACTATAACCTTTGTAGTCTAGTCCTTCACTTTAAAAACTCTGAGTATAACTCTTCTTTGACTCCACTTCAAGGATAGAACGAGCTTGCTCGAAATCTTCATCGTCGAAAACGATCCATCTCGAAGTTTCTCACACTCAACCCCACACTTCACTAATCTAAAAATTAGTGAAGAGAACAACATATACTAATGTCACGACCCAAATTTAGGCACGTGACCGGCACTTAAACCACGTGACGTCAACAGGCGTACGCAATTTAAGTAAGCCGAAACCCAGAAATCTAAACCACCAAAAGGAATAAGTGATGAAAACATTGTTGAAAACTTTCGGGAATCTCAAGTAAAAATCTTTAACATAAGTTTACTTTCTTAAAAATTTCGGCAACACCTCCTTTGTAAAAACTAGCCCCGAAAACGGGTACAACATAGAATATAAATAAAGCATCCCCAAATGGGAGCAAATCATGCCCAACGGCGGAAACAACCACCACAAGCATATATACGACGCCATAGCGATGAAATATAAATGAAAATATCATAAGGAGGAAAAACTACATAACAAAGACCGGCTCCCACGGGCACGACACCCAAAGTCACAAAATAATACAACATCGATTCTCACAGCTCGTCTCTAAGTCAAATACATGAAGGTGGTAGATGGAGAGTACTAGATACAAAAGATAAACAATGAACAACATTGGATAACCGCATACCCACCTATAGCAAAAGGCCTCACAGCCAACCGTAGCGGTACCCGCAAAAGTAGAGATAATATGAAGCCCTGCCACGACTAGTATGAGGGTCAATCTTGCAAAACACTGTGGCACAACGGGGGTGAGTTGCTAACTCGTGAATAGTAAATAATATCGTACTGAAATCGCAAGTATGCACGAACAACGATAATCAATCACATGAAATCTGATAGCATAAGTATGGCAATATGGATATGCATTAATCATGATCAAGGTACTCCATTAGGTACAACAAATACATGAAGCAATGCATATCAAATAAATGCTGAGTATGGGATACAATATAACATCATCAATGAATCATCATCGTGGAAAATCCTGGTGTCTATCAACGGCACCCCAAATCCCAATACATCAGGCGTCGTCACTCTGATCGGCCCTCAATCAGTAAATCTCATGGAACCTGAGTGTCCAACATCGACACTCGAAACCTCATGAAAACATATGCCTGTGTATATGTGTGTGTGTGTGTGTATCCATCAACGACATATCAAAATCATGGAACCTGAGTGCCCAACATCGACACTCGAAACATCATGAAACCCGTGTCCAGCATCGACACGTAAATCTTCATATCTCAGACGCCGCATCCTCAGATCGGTCCTCATATCCATCTCCTATACAATCACCGGTAGGTAATACTCCCTCTACCAGGCTCATCGTCTACACCACGAAAATCACCTCTTGCCCCGGGAAACCATACCGGGTTCACCATGTACCCGCAGACGGTGCCTCCCGCTCCTCGAATCGGGTTTCTAACACAAGTCTCAGAACCGAGAAAGCTCATGATGGACGCACTGAAATATCATATCAAGAGAAACCGAGTTTTCAAACAATACATAAATTCTTGAAATACCCCCACGGTTCTCAAATCCATAAATCACATGAAATCCATATCTCAATGCGTAAATCCATGAAACATGATATATGCAACATAGAACAGTAATACGAGCATATCAGGGGAAAACCGTTATTTAAATGCATCAATTTATTAAATATATCATGCGGTTCCTAATTCCTCTGAAATCAAGTGCGACATCATATGAGCTGTACATGTAGCTATAGCAAGATATGTGTATCTACATGTAAGTATGTATGTATGATGCATTTCATATGCGCAATAGCACAATAATCAACGTCTCAATGTAAATGACAATACAATACCACATAGGGGTATATGTAGCTATATCAAGGTATGTGGGTGTACATGTAAGTATGTATGCATGATATACATGTAGCTATAGCAAGGTATGTGTTGCGCGTGTCATGACAATTACTAACGGTGTGGGTGTAGCTACAATTTAGTGCCCGTGCAACATGAACCGTACCAAGTCAAGGCACAACAAGTAATAATATGCAATGATGCTCATGCGCAATCAATTCATATGCGTATAAACATGCAACTATAATATCATATCCAGCCCTGACACATAACGCCATACGGGCGATTTCCCCGTAGATGTTAAATCTACTCACCGATGATCTCGAGCTAAGAAAATCCGACCATCTGCTTCCTTTTCTTCGCAGCGTCCGAAGTCTCCGCTTGTGATCCTTAAATTTCAAAAACACAACACATAAGGTTAAATATCCTGCGCCGACACAAAGACAACGAAACGCAAGGATAACGTCCACAAGATATACACACTGTGCACTTAGTGCACAAAACACGTACGACATCGGCACAACCCTAACTAGGATCGCTAAACAACACAACCACCAAGCCTAGACCCTGATCGTACCGATCGTGCATTCACAACACAAAATATATTGTGGAAGATAATATATATAATATCGCAACGTCAAATAAAACCCACGCCTAATTTTACCGAAAACCTAGTAAGCACCTTTTAATCATTTTAGCTC
The DNA here is from genome assembly GCA_030015575.1 of Agapanthus africanus. Lineage (NCBI taxonomy): Eukaryota > Viridiplantae > Streptophyta > Magnoliopsida > Asparagales > Amaryllidaceae > Agapanthus > Agapanthus africanus. The sequence continues at coordinate 191,550,525 of CM057339.1, read as the reverse complement.
CAATCTAGAAGTTTAAATCATTCAAGTGGCCACAATCAACACATAGTAGCTTAATTAAACCACACAAACCTTTACTACAATTTTAATCTCACCCATATAAGTTTTAGTAAAAGTTAGTCTGCAATCAAGCTTAATTAGACAATTAGAAAAAATATCAATTAACAATCTCACAACTTGTTTAAGTTTTCCAAGTCTAAACTTCTCAATTAACCATTTCAAACAATCAAAACCCTAACTTGATCTTCATAACCCTTTCTAGAAATTTCAAAACATGTTAATTAAATCCATATTTAAACATCCAACAACTAGATTAAGGTATTTAAACAACACTAAAGCTTAGGATTAGGATTTTATACCTCACACTAGATTCATAAACTTGCAACTAGACTTCCAAAATAGCCTCCAAAATACTAACTTTCATGAAGATCCAAGCTTGGTTAAGGCTAAAGAATAATCGGTATGGATTTGTTTTTGAGTTTGTGGGATTTTTTTTTGATTTTTGATGAATTATTGGAGATTTTAGAAGTCAAAATGGAGTGGGGAAAAAGAATGGGCAGCAGGGGGGCTCGGCCAAGACAAGAAAAGAGGAAGGTTGTGGAAGTGTGTGGAAGGAAAATAGGTTAAAACATTATTAAAGCTTAATAATAAACTTTACTTTATGCCACATCTTAATTCTTTTAATTAAAATTTTCATTAAACCTTCAAAATATCTAGATATTTCCAAGATATTTTGTAAAGAAGACAAAATGCTTAATCTTGTGATTAAGTTGGCATGGATTCACATTAGCATAATTAACCCAATCAAATTTGTAATTACCACTAATTAAGTGCATAATTAAAAGCTTATAATAATATTTTAATTAAGGAAAAATATTTAAGTGAACTACAAATTACAAGCGACTAACTAAATACCGCATACAAACAATTTCCTAGTTAAACTAGGTGCAGTTAAGTCTATACGGAAAAATGATCACTTCTAGGTTTTTACGGAAAAAACAATTTATTTTACCTATTATCGGAAAATTCGCCTAAATGATTTCTAAAACGTTACAATCTTCCCCCCTTAAAGAAATTCGGTCCCCGAATTTAAAATTTTATCTGCGCGTACCTTCGAAGAGATGAGGGAATTTCTTCCGCATCTCGCTCTCGGCTTCCCAAGTGATCTCTTCACTAGTAGGGCCACGCCAAAGAACTTTCATAGATGGCAAGACCTTTAACCGAAGTTTCTTCACCTGCCGATCCAATATAACTACCGGCTGCTCGGTGAACGAAAGATCGCGCTCTAACTGAATTGTCTGGTACTGAATCAAGTGAGAAAGGTCATGAAGGTATTTGCGAAGTATCGACACATGGAATACGGGGTGAACATCCAGAAAACTGGGCGGAAGTGCCAAACGATGGGCAACGGCACCAACTCGCTCAAGGATCTCAAAAGGACTTACAAATCTGGGACTGAGTTTCCCTTTCTACCCAAATCTCATTACGCCCTTCATCGGAGAAATCCGTAGGAATACATGATCCCCCACTGCGAACTCGAGCCTGTGATGACGACGGTCGGCATAAGAATTCTGTCTACGCTGGGCTGCTCTCATCCTATCCTGAATCAACTGGATCTTCTCCGTAGTCTCCTGAACTGGCTGGGATCCCAAAATCCTGCTCTCGCTAAGTTCGGTCCAACAGATTGGCGATCGACACTTCCTACCATACAAAGCCTCAAAAGGTTCCATCTGAATCGTCTCCTGATAACTGTTATTGTAGGAGAACTCTATCAACGGCAAGTGACGATCCCAACTGCCCCCAAAATCAAGCACGCACGCACGAAGCATATCCTCCAGAGTCTGTAAAATCCGCTCCGACTGACCATCGGTCTGCGGATGAAAAGCGGTGCTAAAACTGAACCGGGTACCCAAATCTTCCTGAAGCTTCTGCCAAAGACGGCTAGTAAACTGGGTGCCTCTGTTGGATACGATGGATGTAGGAACACCGTGCAAATGCACAATCTCATCTATATACAACTGAGCATACTGAGCATAACCGAAAGTGGTTTTCACTGGAAGGAAGTGAGCCGTTTTCGTCAACCGGTCAACAATCTCCCAAATGGAGTCATACCCTCGACTGGCCCTGGGTAGACCTACAACGAAATCCATGGAAATCTGCTCCCATTTCCACTCCGGAACGGGTAAAGGCTGCAACTCTCCTACCTGTCTCTGATGCCCAGTCTTGACTTGCTGATGATTGAAAGATTTTGTTTAGCTTATCTCCTTTTAAAAAATGAATCAAAAATATTTCTAAACCGCAATCAAGAACGGCGTCGCTTGGTAGCTAGCCGGTGAGTACGGGTCGGTCCACAGGGATTTTGTGAATTTCCTAATCGCTCTTACGAGTTAATTCCGATGGGTGTCGGATCTTATTGATTAAATCTAAAAACTAAATCTATCTAGATCTAAATCTTGCTAGGGTTAGGTTTAGGGTAGGTTTGGAAATGTAAATAAATCTCACCGCTTTCTATACCCAAATTAAGATCTATGAGGTGTTATGGTAATTATTAATAAAGGGGATTAGAACCATTCGGGAAGATGTTTCTTCCTCTAGATTCTTATCCTTCCTTTATCAATCCTTACCCTAACCTCCATGTATACTACGGTTTCACCGCTACCTCAAGGGATAGGATGCCGTAGGGAGCAGTGTGCATGTATGCATGGAGTCCTATTAAAAAAGTGTGATGGGCTAGAAAGGGATGAGAGATCTCATCTCTCAAAAGCCTTCCCCAAAGCTAACCTTAACAAGCTAGGAGACTACTCGCTCATTAGGGAATTGAAGAACATTCTATCTATTTAACTAGGGAAAGAAATTAAAATCTATACTAGGGCAATTAAATAAAACTACTTACTTGATGGCTCTCTCTAAACATTTACACAAGACTTGTCAGATCTGAATAGATGAAATGAAAAGAGGCATCGATACTCTCCAAAAGAAATCTGAATTTCATTAATGAAAGGAGGCATAGCCTAATACAAGGATTTGGGTCTCTATTTATAGGATATATAAAACACTAGGTTTACAATCGCCGCATGTCTGCTATTACAAAAATACCCCTAGGAAGACTAGTTAGCGCCGCCAAGAAACCTGGTAAATTTTTCGCCACTACGGGCCATACACGGCCGCGGAACCGCGGCTGCAGCCCTGGTTTGGCCGCGGTTCCGCGGCCAGATGAAGAGCTTGGGTCTTGAAACTTCTTGGGCTGGCTCTGGTCTTTCTGTTCTTCCTATTTCTTTGGTTTGTTCTTCAGATTGGCTTCTAGGTTTCTTCCAGATCTCCCAGTGAATAATTGTAGTGGACTTTCACCGTTACTTCGTGACGAAGTCTTGAACCTTGCACTGCCTTGTATTTTGTGAACTGATCTTCGTGTAGGCTTGATCAAGATTCCACCATTTATTGGTCGTTGTCTCACTTTGTATCATCTTTTTCATCAATTTCACTGTTTTAGCTCCGAGAACTTGTAACCTGTAACTAAGTAGCAGACATGGGTCAAAAGCACCTGTTTATTTGTAAAATGCATAAGAATGGGGAATATAATAATGCAATATTATGATATGAACAGCTGACAAGTTAGGCACCTCGAAACAAAGTCCGAAACATCACTCTTCATCCCTGCCAACCGGTAAATATCTCTCAAGTCATGGTACATCTTGGTGGAACCTGGATGAATGCTAAAGGCTGACTGATGTGCCTGCTCTAGGATCTCACATCTCAACCCATCGGTATCTGGTACACACAAGCTGTTAGTTATATGTATGCCCTAGAGGCCATTACTGTACATTGGATGTATATTGTAGTGGATGCTGGGACATATATAGGTAGGACTTTCTTGCTCGACATGATAGTACGCTATCTGGTTGCTCTTTATCTTAACATGTATACTTTCTGTCTCTCTGATTACATGTTGATAAAGCCCTTAGGATGTGTACTCGACTTCCAGGACTATGATGCAGATCATACTAGTGGGGCCTGGATAGTCAATGAGTACATCCTTCATTGTTCCTAGTCGTGGGAATATCGAGACGGGGCATCGATATTCCAGAGTAGACTAGCGCATATCTTCTCGACCCATGTGATGGGCGATGGATGATCCCATATCCATTGGTGTTTGACATCGGAGATGGTATGCGGGTGCTCAGTGGAGACTGGGTACACTAAACGGACTCGCCGAGAACTCCCAGATGGTATTATACCTCACGTCAGATGGCAGTTCTCTGGTGACACTGGTACAGCTTAGTCTGTTGACCCGAGATCGTCATAGAGTCTTGTGTGTCTCCCACTGTGCTTTGATTTCCACCCTACCACGGCTCTACTGAGTTGTGCAAACAGGTGGTTTTTGGGTACAGTCTCGATTCACATGGAGGCAATGAGCGATAGGAGGGGATTCGTCTCTCCCGGTATTGGGGGTTGATGTTGCGCTATGCTCGACTGGACATAACAGGAAATCCCTGGCCAGGGTTGCAGTGACCTTCTGGTAAGTGTTATCAGTAGTTTCACGAATGTTATGGACCTCACGTCGGCATGACTTATCAAGCTACTGGGGTCTGACGTTTACCACCCCTAGGCGAGATATGCGACATATCAGACGAACAGACCGGACTATACGGTAAGTGTTACTGGTTGGATTCACAGGAGTGTGAGCGGGCTTGCTCGTAGATCTTCTGATCGCTCAATACCCGGGTGGCCGTTACGTTTAGTAGACCGCTTGCGGCTTGTGGATGTTTGATATGATCATCATCCGCTGCCGGCGTATTGACGAGTGTTTAGAGTCCTACACAGAGGTTTCCTGGCTCAAGCGAAACGAAATAGGAGCGCATATGAGATATGTGCGGGACCAAGAATAATGCGTGTATGTGATACCGTATTTCATTCTCACGATGAATGTGTCGAATGGTTGTATGCGATATAACCTAGTTATCGAATCAAGGATTGATTCGATAAGCCGATACATTAGATACTAGCCGGTTGTATGCGATATGACCGGATCATTGAATCAAGTGTTGATTTAATGATTTAATGTATAATTATATATTTGATATATTACTTTGCATTAACTAGTATTGGTTCACTTTAAATAGATTTACTCACTTGGTTTGTGCACATTGTATATGTGATATATTTTGTGCACATGATTGTATCATGTTTGATGATACATGCAAACTAGGGTTAGTGTAAAGAATTAGACCATCGTTAAGTTTATGATTAGGGTTTTCTTTTTATTTACTTATTCATTTTCTCATTCTTTTTGTTTATTTTGGAAAAAGTAAATGATAATGAAAATGGAATGGTGGCTTGATTTGTTTGTAGTTGAAGTTTCTTGAAACTTTGACTAAGTCACCATTCTTGTCTCATCCTTAACCCTAACCATTCAAGTTAACCATGGTCCATTCTCTACAACTAACCAAGGGTTAGTAAATGATAAGTATTGATTTATTTATCATTTACATAACACTTATCATATTCTTTATCATCTTCTTCTTCATCTTCAACTTGAAGAAAGCTTGCACCATTAATGGCAACTAGACAAAATGAGTGAGAAATCCAAATCTAAAGTCTACCCACTTCCTATTTCTTCATCCTCTACCTCTTGCCAAGTTGTATAAGGTGTTTCCTTCACAAGTTTTCAAAGCTTGGTGAAGTTGGAGCTTGTTCTTGTGATGCCTCGACGTAGATCATCTTCGGCATCGAACCGACGATCAAGCCCGCCCATTCTTTGATGATGCCAATGCTAGAGTCATGGGTTTGATTTGGACAGCAGAGGGAGTTCATCGTGGAGCTTAGGAAGTGGTGGACCGGATCTACAAAGGTTGTAGTCACTTTCCCTTAGCATTTAATTCGATTACATGCTTGCTTCGCCTATATATCTAGTTAACGATCCGTATTAGGGTTTGTAGGCACAAGGAATTTTTGATTTGTGCATGTTTGATCACTTGTGAGGCTCCATTAGAGTGCCTAGGAACCCTACAGTGGTATCAGAGCCTAGCTAGATCCTTAGGCGAAGTCCAGACGGAGTTAGAAGTCCGATCGACCCAAAACCCCGACTTGAAAATGCTCTCTGGACAATTCTATAAAATGTGGATTTTTGAGGATTAAAAATATTCAGAAAAATCAGCAGGAAGATCTAAGGGTTACTGTAAAATTCGATGGCCTGATTCCTTAAAGTCACCGCGGATCCGCGGCATGAGCTTGCTCATGCGGCGGTTCCGCGGCTAGTTTGTCGTTTTGTGCATCGAAGTTTGCACCGTAATTCTTAGTATATAGTGCTGGTTTTCCTGGGAATATTTTAATATTTATTTCAGAGTTTTATTTTCTGGGTTGTATTGGGACTCGGTGTTTCGATCGGATTGTCTAATTTTGTCAGTGTGGCTTTCCGGATAAATTTTAGAATATGTTAAAAAGTTCGACCGGATATAAATACCCAACTTTTCCCCTGTCGGGAAATTTCCAAGTGTTGGATTTTTTCGTAGTTTAACGACGTTCTAAGTAGTGCAAGTAACGCGATGGACCCTCTAGAAGACAACAAACCTTAACTCGATTATGTGACCGTCTTGAACTACCCTTTGAACCTTCGGGTTTGGGGCAGTACGGCGTGCCACATGTGAGGCGTTGGCTTAACCCTTCTACGGCTGGACCGTTGGTACTGAGGCACGAACTGAATGTTGTTAGACTTATTTCATGTGTTGAGCTGTATCGGGAAAACTTGGGTGTTCGATTGTTCGATCGAAAAGTTTAGCATTTTCTATTTATCCGGAATGTGATACAATACATGGAATTCGCAAAGAGTTATGAGATGACTTGAATGAATGTTATAAACATAGCACTTTAGTCTCATTTGATCGGTTGCCACGGAATTTTGATGTGATCAAAAGTCCGTCGCAATCACGTAGCGTACGCGGATACTCGCCGGGTAAACTTAATAGACAGCCTCACTCCATAGCCCCGACCAAGTGACTGTAGGAGAACCCCGTCGCCGAAAGCATCCGTTCGGATGCTCGCGGTAGCGGTGTTCCGCCTTGGTGCACTTTGTCGACGGCGTCGGGGGTGCGGCCATCTACTGAAGTTTGCGACGAGCATTCGATCAGAATGTCGGGAATCCTGTTGAATTGCCCGACTTGATATTGAAAAGAGTTTTCGATAATGAGACTAAAATGCGGGGTTTATAATTGTTAGGCATGCGATGTCTAAGGAATTCATTTGATTGGGCATGTGATGTCTAAAGAGGTTGCGGATTCCAGCTGTTGTAGTTTTACACTTTCTTTTCTGTGACCGTAAGTGTAATATGTGATATCGCCGGTTTCGTTGCTATATGTCAACGATAATTGGGATGGACATATTTACTTACGTTGATGACATGTGATGTTATGTGTTGCTGGATATGTTATATTGGATCGTCGTGTTTGAATAGCCGGGGTTTTTATGTGGGATGAGTGTTTTTTCATTTTCATTCATGTAAAAACTTGTATGTAATATTCTTTTATTGGGGAACTTCCAGGTTGCGGATGTTGTCACCGTTTGTATATTATTTACTTTTCCGCATTAGGATAGACCCAAGGAGGGGAGCACAAGTAACCGGGTTCTGGAGTCCAGAGGGAGACCAACTCGAGGAGTCGAGTCCGGGTCTCCTAACCCTGGAATTGGTAGGGTTGCTTGCCGCTCTCGTAGGGGTCTAGGGGTGTGGGATTGGCTATTCATCACGACCGTGGAATCCGTGTTTTATACTGGCTCGTATTGAAAACACGGACGTCCTAGTATATCCAATATTTCATATGACATTTTCTGCTGCATTATCTGTGATGTGATTCTGTGATAGATATAATATATAGTATATATGATATATTATATAGACGTTGCTTATGTTTTACACCCGCGCTAGCCCTGCCTCGCTCTGCCGTTAGTTACCTAACCTAACGGTGCAGACGGGACATCGAGGCGAATGCGGATGGCATAAGCGTACGTTATATTTATCTGTGATGATTAGGTGGACTTAAATGATGGGATATTCATTAATGTGATTAATGAAAGAAAATAAACCTAATTGATGTTGTGGAATCGAATTTCAAAATAAAACAGGTAGCTACAGTTCTTGTTTTGCATCGCGGTGTTCCTTGTAGAACATCCCGCACCTTATTCGATAGGGAAAGGACCGAGATCCCTTCACCGGGAGTGCCTCCTTTAGCAATAACTGGCAGATGCTACATCACTCGGTTTGTCATTTGATCGCTTCTATAGTTTCCGCTTTGCACAGTGATATATATGATATATCCCGCACCTCATTCGACGAGGAAAGGGCCGACGATCCCCTCACCGGGAGTGACCCCTTTAGCAAAACTAGAAAAACCTCAAAAACATTCCATTTAAAAACCATTTGATTCCGCAACGAGATCAAGTTCAAAGCATTAAAGGTTTTCACAAAAACCATTCGCAACCCTCCGTCATTATAGGAAGTAGAGTACTTAGTATTCTTGTTGTGTTTGTTGACTTTAGTTAAGGCATAGTGTACGGTAGCTAAGTGATGTCTTCCTACACCGCATATGATGCGATTAGTTAGGACAGTCGCGTGACTTTGTTGACCTTAGTTAAGGGTCATGTGGGTGGGTCTGATTAATCACGAAATGACGGGTAGAACTTGACTAGTACTTATGATTTGTTGACCATAGTTAAGGTCATAGGTGCTAGGGGTAAAAACCTTTATCGGGAGTTTCAAGTGTTGAAATTTGCAATGAGATTGCATACCATCTATATGATAGTTGGATCCCGATACCCACTGCGAGTAATTGTTACTCCTGGGAGAGTTTTGCACTTTGCAATTAGCCGATCAAGTAGGTGTCTAGAAAGGTGTCAACGGGGTTACGCCTCTGGGAAAACGAGGTTTACTGTAATTAGGTCCGTGCGAAAGCACGGGGAACCTCCCTCAAAGTACCGACACTGGCCTGGCTGAAAGATTGGTGAACTTGTAGAGTGTAATTAATCCCAGCTAGTCTTTCCTTTTAGGGTTTGAAGGAAGATTTGATAAAAACAGTGGGAGCCATCCTGATTAGATAAAATATATAACCAATCTGATCTTGCAAGAGCGCACGCAGAGTGTTTTCTTCTCTCTCTCTCCAAGTAGCGACCATATCACACCTTAATCAAGATAATAATATGAATGTATTGACCGAACCCGCTTGTTATACTGAGCTGGGGAACGTTGGTCCCGCTCCGACTTATAATTGTTATAAGACCGAGCAGGAAATAGGGGAATACCAGATTTCTTATGCCGCCCGAACGAAGAAAGTGCATATAATGCATCTCCTTCGGGTGTGTTCATTACAAAGAACTGTTTCTCAGTATCCTCTGCATCCTGGGTATATGATACCGGATCAGGATCCCAGATATGTAATCTGTTACATAGGGCTACAAAAAGGTAGAAAAACTGAAAACGAGTGATAAGTTTCATGAGGCAGAAAACGGGGCAAGTGTTGCAGCCAAGTCTGTTGGTCACTATCACCCTGTATTACCAATACATTGATTCTGAACAAATGCTATTAGATACCGATCCTGATATACAAAATCATATCAGTCTCTTTATTAGTAAAGAAATGATATAACTTTGTATTGTTGGATAATGTTTTGAACATTTCCTTTATCAAAAGTTGATCGGTTCAGGCATGTTATCTAAAAGCATTGACGTTCTAAATCAAACTACAGTTCCTTGTATATTGAACACACACAAGAGGAAGAGTTCAGAAATGAACGAATCCTTCTTGAGGCATTGTAGACTAGGTCACATCAATGCGACCCGACTGGCTGAAGTTGCATTTTAGATGCATATTTAAATCAGTTTGAATTTACATCTTGTGAAACTTGCCAGTCATGTCACAAAGATTAGATGACCATAGCTCTGTTTATTAGAGACAGAGAAAGAGTTAGTAAACTCTTGGGACTGATACATGATGATGTATGTAAAGTCTCCTGTCTACACATGCCAGGACTGGTTCTTTATACTTCATTATATTCTCTGATAATCTCTCAAGATTCAGTCATATGTTCCTATTGAGACATAAGTCCGAACCTTTTGAGATATTCACAGAATTTAAGTTCGAAGTAGAGAACCAAAATACGGGTATAAGTATTATGTCCTATGATAAGATCAGGGAGGAGAATACTAGTGCATAGAATTTCTGGACTATTCTAAAGGAGAATGAGATTTTCTCTCAGTGTTACTCCTCTGAATACACCACAGCACAACGGTGTATCGGGGCGGAGCAATCACACAATATTAGATATCGTGTGCTCTATGATGAGTATTACTGAGTTACCTGTTTCCTTTTGGGTGTTATGCACTTGAGAAGCTGCATACATATTGAATTAGGTTTGAATCAAATCAGTGCCTACCACTCCATATGAGATATGGTATGGGAAGAGCCCATGTCTTAAGCTAGTTAAGATTTGGGGTTGTCCGGCCTATGTTTAAAGCAAAATCCGGACAAGATGGAGGCAGGATCAGTTCTGTAGAACTGGAAAGGTTCCAGCTATACAAAACTGCAGTTGATGATTTGACAGAACCAAAGGATTCTATAGTTCCCGACGAACCTCAGCCTCTCCGCCGATCTAGTAGGGTTCCTCATCCGCCTGAGAGATACCTCGGTTTCTCGGTGACAGTGGGACCGAGGAATGCATCATAAGATGATGACCCAACTAGTTTCGAGCAGGCCATCGAGAGTAGGGACTCTGTAAGAATGGCTGGATGCTTAGTGATCTGAGATGAAATCCATGTACACCAGCAAAGTATGGACTTTAGCTGCTATATCTGAAGGGTTAAATCCCCATCAGGAGCAAGTATATCTTGAGAAGATTACTTGATGTAGATGGAAAGGTTGAGACTTTCAAAACTAGACTTGTTAAAGGTTTTTGTCATCGACCAGGCACGGATAATGATGAAACTTTTTCCATGGAATATGCTTAAGTCCATCCAGATCCTACTTGCCACGGCTACATACCATGACTGCGATATCTGGTGGTTGGGTTCCATGACTCCTTTTCTAAATAATGATTTAGAAGAGAACGTCTGTAAGTACACAGCCAGAGACCCTCGTAGACAGTGGGAGCAGCGGAAACGTGTGCAAGTTGCTTTACAGAATAAAGCAGGCATCGCGGAGTTGGAACGTCTGTTTTGATGTGATAGTCAAAGTGTTTGACCTCATCAAAATGGTAGACGAACCTTGTATATACAAAAGGGTAATAGAGAGTAAGGTGGTCATCTCCGTATTGTACGTAGACAACATACTCTAGATAGGAAAAGAGTTTCCTATACTACGATCGGTCAATCTCCTATTATCACTAGGATTCTCCAAATAGGATCAAAGTGATACCTCCTAAATCCTGAGTTTTCATCTATGAGATAGATGTAATTGGATGCTAGGATTCTCACTAGATGTAGTGAGATGGTATCAATCGATCCTGGGGAGAATCACTGGAAGAGTTCCAGGGTGATAAAGACGACTGAATGTCAGTCACAGGCATTGTCTTTACCCTCTATCGAGGGACGGTATATTGGAAGAGTTCCAAGCTAGATACCGTGGCAAACTAGACGATATAGGCTGGTAACATCGCTATTGAAGATACTACCAAAGAGGCAGTTTGGGTGTATATTGGTTCATAAGATGAACTAGGTTCCTGCCATTGTATGACAATGGAAGTGTGGCTTAGGCCCTGGAACCCTGGTCCCATCAGTGACCCAGACATATTCTGAGGAAGCATCACCTGATCATGGAGATAGTTGATCTCCAGGTTGATCGAGGTTAGGAGAGTAGACTCAGAGGACAACACGGCGGATCCACTCACGAAGGCCTTTTCCCAAAGAGAGACTTTTAGGGGATGGTTGAGTATGTGATACTACAACCACTGCTACAGATGGCCCTAGTGCAAGTGGGAGATTGTTAGTTATATGTATGCCCTAGAGGCCATTACTGTACATTGGATGTATATTGTAGTGGATGCTGGGACATATATAGGTAGGACTTTCTTGCTCGACATGATAGTACGCTATCTGGTTGCTCTTTATCTTAACATGTATACTTTCTGTCTCTCTGATTACATGTTGATAAAGCGCTTAGGATGTGTACTCGACTTCCAGGACTATGATGCAGATCATACTAGTGGGGCCTGGGTAGTCAATGAGTACATCCTTCATTGTTCCTAGTCGTGGGAATATCGAGACGGGGCATCGATATTCCAGAGTAGACTAGCGCATATCTTCTCGACCCATATGATGGGCGATGGTTGATCCCATATCCATTGGTGTTTGACATCGGAGATGGTATGCGGGTGTTCAGTGGAGACTGGGTACACTGAACGGACTCGCCGACAACTCCCAGATGGTATTATACCTCACGTCAGATGGCAGTTCTCTGGTGACACTGGTACAGCTTAGTCTGTTGACCCGAGATCGTCATAGAGTCTTGTGTGTCTCCCACTGTGCTTTGATTTCCACCCTACCACGGCTCTACTGAGTTGTGCAAACAGGTGGTTTTTGGGTACAGTCTCGATTCACATGGAGGCAATGAGCGATAGGAGGGGATTCATCTCTCCCGGTATTGGGGGTTGATATTGCGCTATGCTCGACTGGCCATAACAGGAAATCCCTGGCCAGGGTTGTAGTGACCTTCTGGTAAGTGTTATCAGTAGTTTCACGAATGTTATGGACCTCACGTCGGCATGACTTATCAAGCTACTGGGGTCTGACGTTTACCACCCCTAGGCGAGATATGCGACATATCAGACGAACAGACCGGACTATACGGTAAGTGTTACTGGTTGGATTCACAGGAGTGTGAGCGGGCTTGCTCGTCGATCTTCTGATCGCTCAATACCCGGGTGGCCGTTACGTTTAGCAGACCGCTTGCGGCTTGTGGATGTTTGATATGATCATCATCCGCTGCCGGCGTATTGACGAGTGTTTAGAGTCCTACACAGAGGTTTCCTGGCTCAAGCGAAACGAAATAGGAGCGCATATGAGATATGTGCGGGACCGAGAATAATGCGTGTATGTGATACCGTATTTCATTCTCGCGATGAATGTGTCGAATGGTTGTATGCGATATAACATAGTTATCGAATGAAGGATTGATTCGATAAGCCGATACATTGGATACTAGCCGGTTGTATGCGATATGACCGGATCATTGAATCAAGTGTTGATTTAATGATTTAATGTATAATTATATATTTGATATATTACTTTGCATTAACTAGTATTGGTTCACTTTAAATGGATTTACTCACTTGGTTTGTGCACATTGTATATGTGATATATTTTGTGCACATGATTGTATCATGTTTGATGATACATGCAAGCTAGGGTTAGTGTAAAGAATTAGACCATGGTTAAGTTTATGATTAGGGTTTTCTTTTTATTTACTTATTCATTTTCTCATTCTTTTTGTTTATTTTGGAAAAAGGAAATGATAATGAAAATGGAATGGTGGCTTGATTTGTTTGTAGTTGAAGTTTCTTGAAACTTTGACTAAGTCACTATTCTTGTCTCATCCTTAACCCTAACCATTCAAGTTAACCATGGTCCATTCTCTACAACTAACCATGGGTTAGTAAATGATAAGTATTGATTTATTTATCATTTACATAACACTTATCATATTCTTTATCATCTTCTTCTTCATCTTCAACTTGAAGAAAGCTTGCACCATCAATGGCAACTAGCCAAAATGAGTGAGAAATCCAAATCTAAAGTCTACCCACTTCCTATTTCTTCATCCTCTACCTCTTGCCAAGTTGTATAGGGTGTTTCCTTCACAAGTTTTCAAAGCTTGGTGAAGTTGGAGCTTGTTCTTGTGATGCCTCGACGTAGATCATCTTCGGCATCGAACCGACGATCAAGCCCGCCCATTCTTCGATGATGCCAATGCTAGAGTCATGGGTTCGATTTGGACAGCGGAGGGAGATCATCGTGGAGCTTAGGAAGTGGTGGACCGGATCTACAAAGGTTGTAGTCACTTTCCCTTAGCATTTAATTCGATTACATGCTTGCTTCGCCTATATATCTAGTTAACGATCCGTATTAGGGTTTGTAGGCACAAGGAATTTTTTATTTGTGCATGTTTGATCACTTGTGAGACTCCATTAGAGTGCCTAGGAACCCTACACAAGCGAGTCCCGTAACGTAGCACACCCTGGTTTTCAATCATGAACTCTGAATCTGTACCCTACCGAATAAGCTCAAGAATCTCAGACAAACGGGCATCGCTGGGCTGCGCCTCACGGATACGATCAAGTAGAAGTGGACTGGCGCGGACATGAGAAAGCTGTCCCCCAGTTGAAGTGAACTCAAACTGTACTCTACCATCGCACAAGATCTGCCAATCTGCAGAAGACTGTCTCTGAATTGCACTCAACTGAGAGAAGCTAACCCCTGGCCTACTACTCAAAGTATCAGCTACCACATTCGCCTTTCCCGGGTGATAAAGGATCTCACAATCATAATCCTTTGCAAGCTCCATCCACCGGCGCTGTCTCAGATTCATATCCAGCTGCTGGAAGATGTACTTCAAGCTCTTGTGGTCGGTGAAAATCTGACACGACTCCCCATACAAGTAGTGTCTTCAAATCTTCAACGCAAAAACCACCACGGCCAGCTTAAGATTGTGAGTAGAATAATTCTGCTCGTGCTTCTTCAGCTGCCAAGAAGCGTAAGCGATAACTCTATCATGCTGCATCAATACACAACCGATCCCCACTCGAGAAGCATCACAGTAAACAACATAGACATCCGATCCAGAATGCAAGGATAAAACTGATGCAGTCATCAACCGAGTCTTTGAAGGGTTTTCCTTAGCACCACTACAAGGGTTTGATAGCATCACACATGCCATATTATAAAATTATAGGATGCTAAAGAAACTATCCTAAGGATCACACTAGAAAAGCTTGGGTAACAAAAGATTTCACACAATCCACAAGTAGTATAGGCTAGATTTAGAGAATACAACCTTTGTAGCTCCCTTCGCTAGACTCCTTGGCCACTTGAGGGTTGAAAGAAGCTTTCTTAAGATCCTCCAAGTCCACGACGATCCACCCGGAGTCCTCTTTGTCCAAGTTCAAGGCTCCACTTAATCAAGTGAAGAAGTAGAAGCCAACACTCTCAAAAAGTCGCTCATGCTGCGGCTGAGGGAGGGCCTTTGTGAGTAGATCCGCAGTGTTATTCTTTGTGTCTACTCTCCTAATCTCGATCTTGCGGCAATCTACAATCTCTCGGATCAAATGAAAACGCCTCAGGATGTGTCTGGACCGCTGATGGGACCTGGGCTCCTTGGCTAATGCCATAGCCCCATTATTATCACAATATAATGGTATTGGATCAATAATGGTTGGAACTACTCCTAGCTCCGAGACGAACTTCTTCATCCAGACGGCTTCCTTGGCGGCATCATTCACAGTAATGTAATCAGCTTCCATCGTAGTGTCTGCAATGATATCCTGTTTGGAACTCTTCCAACTTACTGCACCTCCATTGTTGGTAAATTCAAACCCAGAGATAGACTTGTTGTCGTCCTTATCACTCTGAAAGCTCGAATCGGTAAAGGCCTCCATTTGGAGATCTCCGTTACCATACACCAAGAACAATTCTTTAGTCCTTCGCAAGTACTTAAGAATGTTCTTCACAACTATTCAGTGATTCTCCCCTGGGTTGGATTGATACCTGCTTACTACACTAAGTGCATAAGCTACATCTGGGCGTGTACATAACATCACATACATTATAGATCCTACGGCTGAAGCATAGGGTATAATGCTCATGCGAGCTCTCTCTTCATCGGTCATTGGGCAAAAGTCCTTGGAGAGAGTGACTCCATGGCAAGCGGGTAAGGCACCCCGCTTAGAGTCTTCCATACTAAACCTTTTTAGGATGGTGTTAATGTACCTGGTTTAGGACAATCCCAATAACCTCTTAGATCTATCCCTATAGATCCAAATGCCCAGAATGTATGTGGCATCACCCAGGTCCTTCATGGAGAACCTTAGTGATAAGAAAGATTTGACCGACTGTAGCATAGGAATATCATTTCCTATCAGAAGAATGTCATCCACGTACAATACGAGGAATGTGACAGCTCTCCCTACAACCTTCTTATAAACAAAAGGTTCATCTGGATTTTTGATGAAATCAAACTCTTTGATAACATCATCAAAACAGATGTTCCAACTTCGTGATGCCTGCTTTAATCCATAAATGGATTTAAGCAATCTACATGCTTTCCCGCTGCTCCCACTGTCAATGAAGCCTTCTGGCTGATCCATATAAAAACATTCATCTAAATCACCATTTAGAAATGCAGTTTTAACGTCCATCTGCCAGATTTCATAGTCGTAGTGAGCAGTAATAGTAAGTAGGATCCGAATGGATTTAAGCATGGCTACGGGAGAAAAATTTTCGTCATAGTCCAGACCTGGTCTTTGACGAAAACCCCTAGCCACAAGTCTTGCTTTATAGGTCTCTACCTGCCCATCTACACCAATCTTTCTTTTAAAGATCCATTTGCACCCCAGGTGGTACAACGTCCAAAGTCCATACTTTGTTGGTGTACATAGACTCCATTTCAGATCTCATGGCATCCAGCCACTTCATAGAGTCTCCACTCGTGATAGCTTGCTGAAAGCTGGTAGGATCATCATCCTCCATGATACAATCTTCTCTATCACCATCAATGAGGAAACCGTAGTACCTCTCCGGTGGGTAAGTCCTACCAGATCTACGGAGTGGCTGAGATTCATTAGTTTCTGTTGCAAAATCCGGTTCAACCAAGTCATCATTTGTAATTTGTGTTTCTAGAACTTCTTCTAGGTCTACCACACTGCCATCTGTATCATTTGTAAAAAACTCTTTTTCTAAAAATGTGGCACACTGAGAAAGAAACACCTTTTGGTCCTCCTTGTGGTAGAATAGATATCCATAAGAATTTTTTTGGATATCCCATAAAATTACACATGACTGACTGTGTCTTGAGTTTGTCCGGATTTTGCTTTTTAACATAGGCCGGACAACCCCAAATCTTAATTCGTTTAAGAGATGGTCTCTTCCTATGCCATATCTCATATGGCATGGTAAACATGGTTTTGGTTGGGACCCTGTTCAGTAGAAACGCTGCATTCTCCAATGCATGCCCCCAAAATGAGACAGGTAACAATATCACTCATCATGGAACGAACCATATCTAATAGGGCCCGATTCCGTCGTTCTGACACACCGTTGTATTGTGGTGTGTAGGAGGAGTGAGTTGAGAGAGAATCCCATTCTTTTTTAGGAAGTTTGCAAACTCTGTACTGAGATACTCCCCACCTCGATCTGATCGAAGCATTTTCATGCTCAAGCCGGTTTGTTTTTCTACTTGGAGTTTATATTCAGTGAATTTCTCGAAAGCTTCGGACTTGTGCTTTAATATAAATACATGACCGAATCTTGAGAAATCATCAGTGAAAGTAATGAAGTATGAAAAACCGCCTCTAGCCTGTGTAGACATTGGCCCACATACATCACTATGTATGAGGCCTAAGAGCTCAGTAGCTCTTTCTCCGTGTCCGATAAACGGAGTTTTGGTCATTTTACTCTTTATACAAGACTGGCAGGTCCCATAAGATTTATATTCAAAAGGGTTTAAATATCCATCTTTTTGTAACCAAGTCTACAGTGCCAAAGAAAAGCTTTATTTATTTCTGAAAGATTTCTTTTATTAATGTGTTGTATGCTGAAAACTGTGTGTTAATTTAGGACGTATATCCCGTTATTAACTGTACCATACCCAACCAACATTTGATTCAGGTGAATATTCATAACATTGTTCTGCAATACAAAATTATATCCTTCATTGTCTAACAAAGAAACGGATATTATATTACAAAGCATACTAGGTACATAATAACATGGGTTCAAAACCAATATACATCCAGACGGCAACCCCAAGTGATACTCTCCCACTGCAACTGTATATACATTGGAACCATTTCCAACCCGGAGAGTATGGTCACCTGTCTTCAAAACCTTGCTATTTCTCAGCCCTTGCATAAAATTGCAAATGTGAGAACCTGAACCGGTATCTAATACCCAGGAAGCAGAGTTTATTGAAAAACACTTTTCTGTCACAAACACACCTGAAGCGGAAGCATCCCCATGCTTCTTCTTAAGATCCAAGTACTCTGTGCAGTTGCACTTCCAGTGTCATGTTTTGTGGCAGTGATAACATTCCCCTTTGCCCAATTTCCCAACCTTGGACTTGTCTTTCCCCTTAGTCTTTTTGACTCCACCCTTAGGTTTGGTGGGTTTCTTCTTCATCTTTGCCTTGGCCTTAGCCTTCGGGCGAGAGGAGGAAGATGACCCAACACTTAAAACGGGAGTCTTCACTAACTTCAGTGTGCTCTCTGCACTCCTTAACATATTAAGGAGTTCAGGTAGTTCCTTCTCCATTTTGTGCATATTGAAGTTAACTATAAATTGAGCAAAAGAGGAGGGGAGAGACTGCAGAATAATATCAGTATATTGCTCATTGTCCATTGTCCACCCAAGGTCCTCAAGCTCTTCTATGAGAGCTATCATCTTCAGAACATGGTCTCCTACTGGTGTGCCAGGGGCCATCCGCATCTGAAATAGCTTTCGTGATACTTCGTATCGTAAAACACGAGATTGCTCCCCATACAACTCCTTTGTATGGAGAAATATGGCTTGTATTCTCGTGCTGCTTCTGATGTGTGTTATCCATCGATGCAAGCGCGAGGCATTTGGCCGTGGCACGGTCAGCATCCCATGTCTTGCGGACTTCCTTATCCTCAACTGAAGATTTAGGACCCGGGACGGGCGGGGCTGGAGCCGTGAGGACATATGATACCTTATCATAAGTCAAGGCAATGTTAAGGTTTTTCAGCCAGTCTTTATAATCGGTCTCATTCAGTTTATTTTTATCTAGTAGAAGCTTGAGTCCTGTTATTGGTATCTGCCATTAAAAGAGAGAAAAGAATACACTCGGCGAAAGCTCTTTCAAAGATCAGATTGGTTATTATCTTATCTAATCGATGTCTCCCACTGCTTTTATCAAATTTCCCCTCAAACCTTAAAAGGAAAACTAGCCAGGATTAATTACAGTCTACAACTTCGCTAACCGTTCAGCCAGGCCAGTGTCGGTACTTGAGGGAGCTTCCCCGTGCTTTCGCACGAACCTAATTAATATAAACCTCGTCTTCCCAGACCCGTAGCCTCGTTAACACCTTTCTAGACACCTAATGGGTTAGCTAATTGTAAACTGCAAAACTCTCCTGGGGGCAACTATTGCCCACAGTGGGATCAGGATCCAACCATCATATGGAAGGTATGCAATCTCATTGCAAATTTCAACTCTTGAAATTCCCGATATGGTTTTTACCCCTAGTACTCATGACCTTAACTATGGTCAACAAATCATAAGCACTAGTCAAGTTCTACCCGTCATTTCTTGATTAATTAGATCCACCCACGTAACCCTTAACTATGGTTAACAAAGTCGCATGAATGTCCCAATTAATCTGCATCATATGCATCGTAGAAAGACATCACTTAGCTACCGTACACTATGCTTTAACTATAGTCAACAAACGTAGCACGAATACTAAGTACTCTACTTCCTAAAATGACGGAGGGTTGCAGATGGTTTTTAAGAAAACCTTTAACGCTTTGAACTTGATATCGTTGTAGAATCAAATGGTTTTCAAAAAAAGTGGCTTAAGCTCCGCAGTTTTGAAATGTAGCTTTTTCGTAAAAAGCCAAGTGGTTTTCAAATCCGATTCTACAACATCTTTTTAGGTTTATTTTTCTTCACATTAATCATATTAATGTTGTCCCATCATTTAAGTCCTTAAGCGAATCACAGAAAAGAAACGAAAATACAACGTATGCTTATGCCATCTGCATTCGCCGCAATGTTCCGTTATGCACCGTTAGGTTACTTAACTAACGGCATACCGGGACGGGACTAGCGCGGGTGTAAAACATAAGCAACGTCTATTATATATCTCATATAAAATATAGCATTCATCTCAGATATATTAAGTGATCACATCACAGAATATAGGCAGCAGAAACACAGATATGATAATATATTATATACTAGGACGTCCATATTTAGTATTTAGCCAACAATAGAAAATACGGATTCCGCGGTCGTGATGAATAGCCAATCTCACACCCTAGACCTTTACGAGAGCGGAAAGTGACCCTGCCAATTCTGGAGTTAGGAAACCCGGTCTCGACGCCTCGAGATGGTCTCCCACTGGACCCCAGAACCCGGTCACTTGTGCTCTCCACCTTGGGTCTATCCAAATGCGGAAAAGTAAATAATATACAACAATGGTGACATCATCCTCAACCCGGACGTGCCCCAAATAAAAGAATATTATATTACAAATGAATTTTACATGAATGAAAAGTAAAACTCTCATCTCACATAAAAACCCCAGCTATTCGATCACGACAATCCTATACATCACAGCACAGCAACACATAACATCACATGTCATAACCATAAGCAAGTATGCGTACCCCAATTGCCGTTGACATATAGTAATGAAACCGGCGATACACATACTACGCTTACCATCGCAGAAACAAGTATCACATACTACTAGGCGATGTTAAACCCTTCGATCGAATTAACAAACACCGCATTCCCCAGCAAGCTCAACACTTGAGCACCGTTAAACAATACCCAAAATCTATCCCACGGTATTTAATGGACCAGCCGTAGAAGGGAAAACCCAAGCCTCATTTGTGGCGCCACTAACTACGGTAAACCATAAGGTTTAGTCGCAGTTTGGTGGTCACATCTCGAGTTAGGGTTTCATTCTTCTAGAGGGTCCATAGGAATACCTGCATTATATATTGAGTACGTTCAACCTGGAAAATACCAGTGTTTGATAATTCGTTCGACCTGTTTAACGTCGCCAAAGTTACCAATACAATGCTATAAAAATACGAAATACTCCGCAAAGAGCCCATTCCCAAACTAACATCACATGCAAATTTGGACTTCAAAACAATACCGGAAACCCAGATCATGAATAAAAGATCACAGGTGCAATACGAGCCAGAGGGGAGCACAAACGGCCGGCGACGCCGGAAAAACTGTGTTAGTCGCCGGATTTTCCCGAGCCCCTCCAGTTCGTATTTCACCAATGTTCATATATCTTCTTAAATGTCACTCTGCAGTTACTAAAATAATTTTTAAATCACTTTTTAAAAATTTTACAGGGAGCATTTCATGGGTTTTCTAAAATCGTATTTTGTGGAGTTTTTCGGTTTCGGATTATCGTTACATCGTCTAGGTTTCTAGTTAGGCTCTGATACCATGAAGGGTTTTCCTTAGCACTACTACAAGGGTTTGGTAGCATCATACATGCCATATTATAAAATTATAGGGTGCTAAAGAAACTATCCTAAGGATCACACTAGAAAAGCTAGGGTAACAAAAGATTTCACACAATCCATAAGTAGTAAAGGCTAGGTTTAGAGAATAAAACCTTTCTAGCTCCCTTCGCTAGACTCCTTGGCCACTTTAGAGTTGAAAGAAGGTTGCTTGAGATCCTCCAAGTCCACGATGATCCACCCGGATTCCTCTTTTTCCAAGCTCAAGGCTCCACTTGATCAAGTGAAGAAGTAGAAGCCAACACTCTAAACTAATGGGTAAGAGTAGTGTAGAATGGTAATGTGGTTTGTTTTCTCACTTCAAAACCCTAACTTGATCACACTTTTGTTCACTATCAAAACCTAGAGAGCAAGAGAGTGAGGAAGAAGAAGATGGCAAATGAAAGAGCTCAAGATAATGATAAGTTATAGGATAAAAATGAGAAAACAAAATATATATATATTCTTCTTCTCATTCTTAACCCTAGTTAATAAATGTCTAGATATTTCATTTGGATCAATAATGGCCATGGAAAAATAACTCAAGGTTAACAAATGGTTTAGTGGATGAATAAAATAATCAACCATGATAGATTTTTCCATTTCAATTAATCCAAAAATAAATATCAACATATTTATTAAGGTGTGAGTCTCATATTGCCACCATCCAATGTATCAACAACCATGACAGAAATGTGTATGCATGTATGTGTGCATGCACATCCATATGTGCATCAATGTAAACATGTGCATACATGCATGCATACAACAAAAGACAAAAGGGTCTAAAGTGAAAATGCTAATGGTCAATGTTAAATCAACACTTGATTTAGCAAACTGGTCATATCTCATACGACCCGACCAATAGCAAACTGTCCGATTAAAATACGGTATCACATACGCGCATTTAATCGAGTCCCCGCACATATCACATATGCACACCACATCGTTTCTCCTGGGCTAGGTAACTCCATTGTGGGACTCTAAGACTCGTCAATATGCCGGCAGTGGGTGATGATCATATCAAGCACCCCTAAGCCGCAAGAGGTCAGCTAAACGTAACGACCATCCGGGTATTGAGCGATCAGAAGAAAACAAGCGAACCTTTCATAACTTCCGTCGAGCCAACCGGTAACACTACCGTGCATTCCAGTCTCTTCGTCAGATATGCTGCATATTGAGTCTAGGGATGATAACGTCGACCCCAATAACACAATAAGTCGGGCCGAAGAATGGTCTATAACAGATCGAGAAATTACTAATAACACTTATCAGTAAATCTCAATAGCCATGGCCAAGGACTTACTGATATAGCCAATCGAGCACAGCACAACATCAACTCCTAATACCGGGAGAGACGAAACCCCTCCTATCGCTCATCGTCTTCGTATGTCTCGGGACTGTACCCAAAAGCCACCTGTTTGCACGACTCAGTAGAGCCGTGGTAGGGTGGTAATCAAAGTACAGTGGAGAACACACAAGACTCTATGACGATCTCGGGTCTACAGACTAACATGTACCAGTGTCACCTGAGAACTGCTATCTAATGATAGATATAATACCATATAGGAGTTCTCTGCGAGTCTGTCCAGTGTACCCAGTCTCTACTGAGCACCCGTATATGATCTCGATGTCAAACATCAATAGATGTGGGAACTTCCATCGCCTATCATATGGGTCTAGTATCATATACGCTGGCATACTTTGGTACATCGATGCCCCATCTCGATACACCTACGACTAGGGACATTTCAGGATATGCTTATAAACTACAGACGTCTCACTAGTATGATTTCCATCATAATCACAGTAGTCAAGCAAATATCCTCAGGGCTTTATCAACATGTGTAAATGAATAAAAGTATAACCAAGTCAACATGTCAAATAAAGAAGAACCAGATAGCATACAATCATGTCGAGCAAGAATGTACACTGAATATATATATATATATACACACACACACACACACATGACTAAATACATCTACTATCATATAATGGTCTCTAGGGATACACACACACACATGACCAAATACATCTACTAGCATATAATGGTCTCTAGGGCATACATATATCCAACAGTCTTCAACTGCTGAAAACTCTACTCGTATGCCTCAGTCCAAAGAAAAGGAACCCCCTTCTTGGTCAGTCCGATCAGTGATGCAGCGATACTCGAGAAATTCTGCACAAAACGGCGATAATAACCAGCTAAGCTCAAAAACCCGCGGACCTCTGTTACAGATACAGGTCTGGGCCATAGCTGTACAGTCTCGATCTTCCTCGGGTCCACAAGAATACCGTATACCGTCACCACATGACCCAGGAAGTCAACTCTATCAAGAAAAAATGCACACTTTGTGAATTTAGCATACAGCTGGTGCTCTCTCAATGTCTGCAAAGCAATCCTCAAGTGCTGCTCATGCTCCTCTCGACTCTTGGAATAAACCAGAATGTCATCAATAAACACAATAATAAACTGGTCGAGGAACGGCCTGAAAAAACGGTTCATCAAATCCATGAACACTGCTGGGGCATTGGTGAGTCCAAACGACATCACTAAAAACTCATAATGCCCGTAGAGCGTACAAAAAGCAGTCTTCGGAATTTCATCATTCCGAACCCGCAACTGATGATAACCCGATCGCAAATCAATCTTAGAAAAATGTTTCACACCCTGGAGCTGATCAAAAAAATTATCAACGCGAGGTAAAGGATACCTATTCCGCACCGTAACTCGGTTCAATTGACGATAATCCATACGCAACCTCAAACTGCCGTCCTTATTCTTGACGAACAGAACATGAGCTCCCCAAGGCGAAACACTCGGACGCACAAGTCCCCTATCAAGCAACTCTTGCAATTGATCTTTAAGCTCTCTAAGCTCCATCGGGGCCATCCGGTAAGGCGGTATGGAAATAGGCCCCGTGCCGGGAATCAGATTAATGCAAAACTCAATATCGCTCTCTGGTGGCAAACCAGGTAACTCATCGGGAAAAACGTTGGGAAACTCTCGCACGATAGGAACCTGGTCCAATGACTCTACTATGGCTCCAGTATCACAAATGAAAGCCAAGAATCCCCGACATCCTCTACTCAAAAGCCGACTAGCGCAAAGGGCTGAAATCAAACTGTGAGGGGCGGCACCACGGTCCCCCTGCACGACAAGAACTGACTCGACGGGAAAACAAAACCTAACTGTCTTTTCGCGGCAATCCACGGACACGTAGCAAGTAACTAACCAATCCATGCCCAGGAGAACGTCGAAGTCCAACATCTCAAGAAGGATCAAGTCGACGGACAAATCTCTATCTCCTATACGAACGGCACACGACCGAAACACGTGTCGCGCAACGAACGACTCGCCAACAGGAGTAGTCACGACAAGCGACTGATCTAGCAAGCATGACTCTCGGCCTAACCTTGGCACGAAGTGTGTAGAAACATACGAATGCGTAGATCCCGGATCAAACAAAACGTGTGCATCAAAAGAACATACAGAAAGAGTACCTGAAACCACTGCATTGGACGCCTGCGCGTCCAGATGAGCCAAGGCAAACACTCGAGCCTGCCCTCTACCGGCAACTGGCTGTGCTCTGCCTCTGCCACCCCGTCCTCTCTGAACAAACCCTCCGGGACCACGACCTCTCTGAGCATAAGTCTGACGCGGAGCAACAACAGGCGCAAGAGGCAACGCTCTCTGAGGTGGAGAAGGTGGTAAGGTAACATGTGGTACGGCTGCCTCTCTCTGGCGTATCACGGTACAATCTCTGATGAGGTGATGTAGACTGCCATACCCAAAGCAACCATGCGTCGACTGTTGACCCTCCTGGGGATAAGTGCTTAATAAATGGCCTCGTCCCACGTCTCTGCTACTCCCCGTGCCTGAACGAACGTTGTCGCGGCATCTAAACATCTGTCTCCGGGCTGATATACCAGTACGAACCCTCTTCGGTTCCGGAACAACCGACGTCTCAGAAAGACGCTCCTCAACCAATAGGGCTGCATCCACCACTGCTACATACGTGTCACAATGCTGTGCGCTGATAGAGAGGAACAACTGGGTAAGAAGGCCTCAAACAAACCTCTTAATCCGCATCTCCTCAATAGCAACAAAATACGGAGCATACACAGCTAGCTCGGTAAACTGCACATTGTACTCTGCCACCGTCATACCCGGAGTCTAGCGTAACGTCTCGAAGCTGCGCGCTCGAGCATCCCTGACGCTCTGTAGAAGAAAATGGGCAAGAAACACCGTCACGAACTCAGCCCGGGTCATAGGAGAAAGACCTGCGGCTCTGCCCTTCTCTAACGACTCGCATCACTTCTGGGCAAGACCCTCCAGATGAAAACTCGCGAACTCTACCCATCTCGCGTCGGAGCATCTCAGCGAACGACATATCCTGGCCATCCGATCGACAAATGACTGCGGATCCTCAGCTGCATCAGTGCCTGTGAAAACCGGAGGCTTCGGCCGCATGAACTCAGATAACGATACGGTGATCATCTCTGTAGCTGCAGGTACAACTGTTTGAACAGTAGGCACCATCGCGGTCCCCAAAACAGGTGGAACAACCTCCTGTCTCTGCGCTCGATTGGCCTCAACCAATGATCCCATCATCTGGCGCAAATCCTTCATACCAGCCTCTAGCCTCGTAATACGGCCTGTCGAAGGTGGATCAATCTTCTCCGGTACAACTGGCGTACCGCACTGGTCAGTCCTCGTCTCCGACGAGTCAACTCTGACCTCGGCCCTCGCGGCCGCTCTCTGCGCCCTCGTAGTCTTCGGCGGCATAATGGCTATAAATGAAAAATAAGATTCGATAAGAACATAGAAATCGAATCGCAAGGATGTATAAAATCACGGAAGGAATTTCAAGCAATAAGTCGTAAGGTCACTTAGGCGGAGTACCGTGTCGTAAGTATGCCGCGGAACATACACACGCTGCGTCACTCTGCTTAAGCCACCTACTCCATCATACCAAGGTCATCCTACACTCCGAAAGGTAAAACCTAACGCTCTGATACCAATTTTTTCACGACCCAAATTTAGGCACGTGACCGGCACTTAAACCACGTGACGTCAACAGGCGTACGCAATTTAAGTAAGCCGAAACCCAGAAATCTAAACCACCAAAAGGAATAAGTGATGAAAACATTGTTGAAAACTTTTGGGAATCTCAAGTAAAAATCTTTAACATAAGTTTACTTTCTTAAAAATTTTGGCAGCACCTCCTTTGTAAAAACTAGCCCCGAAAACGGGTACAACATAGAATATAAATAAAGCATCCCCAAACGGGAGCAAATCACGCCCAACAGCGGAAACAACCACCATAAGCATATATACAATGCCGTAGCGATGAAATATAAATGAAAACAGCATAAAGAGGAAAAACTA
Source organism: Agapanthus africanus (assembly GCA_030015575.1). Lineage (NCBI taxonomy): Eukaryota > Viridiplantae > Streptophyta > Magnoliopsida > Asparagales > Amaryllidaceae > Agapanthus > Agapanthus africanus. The sequence goes on along the minus strand of CM057339.1, from coordinate 191,523,676 downwards.
CATAACAAAGACCGGCTTCCACGAGCACGGCACCCAAAATCACAAAATAATACAACATCGATCCTCACAGCTTGTCTCTAAGTCAAATACATGAAGGTGGTAGATGAAGAGTACTAGATACAAAAGATAAACAATGAACAATATCGGATAACCGCAAACCCACCTATAGCAAAAGGCCCACAGCCAACCGTAGCAGTATCCGCAAAAGCAGAGATAATATGAAGCCCTGCCGGACTACTCTGAGGTTCAATCCTGCAAAACACTGTGGCACAATGGGGGTGAGTTGCCAACTCATGAATAGTAAATAACATCATACTGAAATCGGAAGTATGTACGAACAGCGATAATCTATCACATGAAATTTGATAACATAAGTATGGCAATATGGATATGCAACAATCATGATCAAGGTACTCCATCAGGTACTATAAATACATGAAGCAATGCATATCAAATAAATGCTGAGTATGGGATACACCATAACATCATCAATGAATCATCATCGTGGAAAATCCTGGTGTCTATCAACGACACCCCAAATCGCAATACCTCAGGCGTCGTCACTCTGATCGGCCCTCAATCTGTAAATCTCATGGAACCTCAGTGTCCAATATCGATACTCGAAACCTCATGAAAACATATGCATGTGTGTGTGTGTGTATGCGTGTGTGTGTGTCTATCAACGACACATCAAAATCAATGAACCTGAGTGTCCAATATCGACACTCGAAACATCATGAAACCCGTTTCCAACATCGACACGTAAATCCTCATATCTCAGGCGCCGCATCCTCAGATCGGTCCTTATATCCATCTCCTATACAATCACCGGTAGGTAATACACTCTCTGCCAGGCTCATCGTCTACACCATGGAAATCACCTCTTGCCCCGGGGAACTATACCGGGTCCACCATGTACCCGCAGACGGTGCCTCCCACTCCTCGAATCGGGTTTCTAACACAAGTCTTAGAACCGAGAAAACTCATGGTGGACGCACTGAAATATCATATCAAGAGAAACCGGGTTTTCAAACAATACATAAATTCTTGAAATACCCCCACGGTTCTCAAATCCATAAATCACATGAAATCCATATCTCAATGCGTGAATCCATGAAACATGAGATATGCAATATAGAACAGTAATATGAGCATATCAAGGGAAAACCGTTATTTAAATGCATCAAGTTATTAAATATATCATGCGATTCCCAATTCCTCCGAAATCAAGTGCACATCAATTGAGGTGTACATGTAGCTATAGCAAGATATGTGTATCTACATGTAAGCATGTATATATGATGCATTTCATATGCGCAATAGTACAATAATCAACGTCTCAATATAAATGACAATACAATACCGCATAGGGGTATATGTAGCTATAGCAAGATATGTGGGTGTACATATAAGTATGTATGCATGATGTACATGTAGCTATAGCAAGGTATGTGTTGCGCGTGTCATGGCAATTACCAACATGTGGGTGTAGCATACAATTTAGTGCTCGTGCAACATAAACCGTCAGTAATGGTGCAGTGTCCAATAGGTACCAAGTCAAGGCACAACAAGTAATAATATGCAATGATGCTCATGCGCAATCAACTCATATGCGTATAAAAATGCAACTATAATATCATATCCAGCCCTGACGCATAATGCCATATAGGCGATTTCCTCGTAAATGTTAAATCTACTCACCGATGATCTCGAGCTAAGAAAATCCGACCACCTGCTTCCCTTTCTTCGCAGCGTCCGAAATCCCCACTTGCGATCCTAAAATTTCACAAACACAACACATAAGGCTAACTATCCTGCGCCGACACAAAGACAACGAAACGCAAGGATAAAGTCCACAAGATATACACACTGTGCACTTAGTGCATAAAATGCGTACGAGATCGGCACAACTCTAGCTAGGATCGCTAAACGACACAACCACCATGCCTAGACCCCGATCGTACCAATCGCGCATTCACAACACAAAATATATCGTGGAAGATAATATATATTACATCGCAACGTAAAATTAAAATCATGCCTAATTTTACCGAAAACCTAGTAAGCATCTTTTAATCATTTTAGCTCAAATCTAGAATTTTAAATCATTCAAGTGGCCACAATCAACACATAGTAGCTTAGTTAAACCACACAAACCTTTACTAAAATTTTAATCTCGCCCATATAAGATTTAGTAAAAGTTAGTTTGCAATCAATCTTAATTAGACAATTACGAAAAATATCAATTAACAATCTCACAACAACAACTAAGCCTTTAATCCCAAGCATATGGGGTAGGCTATATGAACCAACATGAGAATCACGCCGGGTCCAGTACATGAATCCTTCACCTCCACTCACTCCTATCGAACAATATACTTTCATTGAGTCCTTTGGCAACCATATCGTTTCGTATCACCTCCATCCATGTTTTCTTCGGTCTCCCTTTTGCCCTTTAACCATTGCACATAACGAGAGTATCTATTCGTCGAACCGGTGTTCCATAGGTCTGCGTCGTACATGACCAAACCATTTTAGCTGGTTTTCCCGTTTCTTCTCCTCCACAGGTGCTACACCAACTTTTTCATGAATATCTTCATTTCGCACCTTATCTTTTCTAGTGTTACCGCACATCCAACGAATCTCACAACTAGTTTAATTTTTCCAAGTCTAAGCTTCTCAATTAACCATTTCAAACAATCAAAACCCTAAATTGATCTTCATAACCCTTTCTAGAAATTTCAAAATATGCTAATTAAAGCCATATTTAAACATCTAATAACTATATTAAGGTATTAAAACAACACTAAAGTTTAGGGGTAGGATTTTATACCTCACACTAGATTCACAAACTTGCAACTAGACTTCCAAAATAGCCTCTAAAATGCTAACTTTCATGAAGATCCAAGCTTGGTTAAGGCTAAAGAATAATCGGTATGGATTTGTTTTTGAGTTTGTGAGATTTTTTGTTGATTTTTGATGAATTATTGGAGCTTTTAGAAGTCAAAATGGAGTGGGAAAAAGAATGGGCAGCAGGGGGGCTCGGCCAAGACAAGAAAAGAGGAAGGCTGTAGAAGTGTGTGGAAGGAAACTTGGTTAAAACATCATTAACGCTTAATAATAAACTTTACTTTTTGCTACCTCTTAATTCTTTTAATTAAAATTTTCATTAAACCTTCAAAATATCTAGATATTTCCAAGATATTTTGTAAACAAGACAAAATGCTTAATCTTGTGATTAAGTTGGCATGGATTCACATTAGCATAATTAACCCAATCAAATTTGTAATTACCACTAATTAAGTGCATAATTAAAATCTTATAATAATATTTTAATTAAGGAAAAATATTTAAGTGAACTAAAAATTACAAGCGACTAACTAAATACCGCATACAAGCAATTTCCTAGTTAAACTAGGTGCAGTTAATTCTATACGTAAAAAAGATCACTTCTAAGTTTTTACGGAAAACATAATTTATTTTACCTATTATCGGAAAATCCGCCTTAACGATTTCTAAAACGTTACAACTAATTTTCTTGAGTAATGTAGGTTGATGAAGTAGGGATCTTGCTCACTAAAAATTCTTCTTTTATTTTTCTTCTTGCATGAATAATGTAGCAAGTAAAGAAAGAAGAAGAAGAAGAAGAAGATGGATGAGAGAATGTGCTTGGGGGTGAGGATAAACATCAAAGATTTAACTTATATGAGCCAAATAGAAAAAGAAAAGATGAGCCATTACACCTCCAAGGTTCTCCAAGAGTCTTGAAGTAATGACTTATTCTTCTTTTTCTAAATTCAAATAAGAAATCGTTTATCTCTTATCTTTAACCCCAATGTGATTCTCATACATCCAAGTTCCATGTATCATCAACCGTGATACAAAAATTTATATGTTGTTTATATCAAATATAAATAACATATAAAGAGTAGAAAATAATTTAAAGTGAGCATTATATTAGTGTGTATATATATATATATATATATATATATATATATATATCAAATTATTAAATCAACACTTGATTCAATAATCCGGTTATATCATATATTACCCGGCTAATATCAAAAAGCCTAGATTAGAATACGGTATCATATACACGTATTCTGTTAGTTATATGTATGCCCTAGAGGACATTATTGTACATATGATGTATATTATAGTGGATGCTTGAACATATATAGAGATGACTTTCTTGCTCGACATGATATTATGCTATTTGGTTGCTCTTTGTCTTAACATGTAGATTTGTATTGTGATACTGTCTCACTCTCACATGTTGATAAAGCCCTTAGGATATATACTTGACTACCGGGACTATGATGGAGATCATACTAGTGGGGCAGGGTAGTCCACAATTACATCCTTTAATAGTTCCTAGTCGAGGGTATATCGAGACAGGGCATCGATATTCTAGAGTAGACTAGCGTATACGCTTCTTGACCCATATGATGGGCGATGGATGATCCCACATCCATTGGTGTTTGACATCAAAGATGGTATACGGGTGCTCAGTGGAGACTGGGTACATTGAATGGACTCGCCGAGAACTCCTTGATGGTATTATACCTAGCGTCAGATAGCAGTTCTCTGGTAACACTAGTACATGTTAGTCTGTAGACCCGAGATCGTCATAGAGTCTTGTGTGATTCCCATTGTGCTTTGATTTCCACCTTACCACGTTCAAGAGAACGTGCAAAACGGTGGCTTTCGGGTACAGTCCCGAGTCACATGGAGGCAATGAGCGATAGGAGGGGATTCGCCTCTCCCGGTATTGGGGGTAGATGTTGCGCTGTGCTCGATTGGCCATAACAGGAAGTCCCTGGCCAGGGCTGATACGGAGATTTACTGGTAAGTATTATCAGTAGTTTCTCGACCCGTTATGAGCCTCACATCGGCAAGACTTATCGGTTACTGGGTTCTTACGTTTACCACTCCTAGACTGGATATGCGACATATCAGACGAAGAGATCGGACTGTACGGTAGTGTTACTGACAGGCTTTACAGGAGTATGAGCAGGCTTGCTTGTTGATCTTCTGATCGCTCGATATCCGGGTAGCCGTTACGTCCAGCTAGTACAGCTAACGGCTTGTGGGTGCCTGATATGATCATCACCTACTGCCAGCGTATTAACGAGTTTTTAGAGTCCTACACAGAACTTTACTGGCTCAGGCAAAACGAAATAAGAGCACATATGTGATATGTGCGGAACCGAGATTAATGCGAGTATGTGATACCGTATTCTATTCTCGCAATTTTTTATATCGGTCGGTTATATAAGATATAACCGGGTTATAGAATCAAGTGTTGATTCGATAAGTTGATACAAATAATATTAGTCAGTCATATGAGATATAGCCGGATTATTAAATCAAGTGTTGATTTAATAATTTAATGTATAATTATATATTTGATATATTAATTTACATTAACTAATATTAGCTCACTTAAGCATTTCTTTTCTCACTTAGGCATTTAATATATATGTGATATATATTAATTGTATTTCTTTTTGTGTCATGCTTGATGATACATGCTAAATGGGTGTATGAGACTCACACTATGCTCATGATAATGTAAGGTTCATTTATTTAAAGTAAATCCAAATTAGTTGGAAATTAGTCACATGGGTGAAGCTTGTGGACCCATTGATTTAGTCCACTAGTTTTGTCTTACCTTAGATATTTATTAACCTAACCATTATCTAAACACATGGTAAAGTCTCTACATGAGTTATATGAGATATTTCTCACCCATGGTTGCCATAACATTATTGGTTTCATCTTCTTCCTCAAGAGAGAGCTCTCTAGGTTTTTGAGAGATAAAGAAAAATAGTGAGAAAATTAATTCTAAAGTGAGCAAAAATCCTACTTCATCATCCTCTACTAGATTAGCCATTTAGTTTAGTGTGTTAGCTTCACTAATCCCTAATTAGTGAAGAGGTAGCTTGGGTTGGTGTCTCCTCGACGTAGATCATCTTCGGCCTTGAAGATTTCGTGCAAGCTTGTTCCTTTCATCTTGTGGAGTCATTCTAGAGTCCGGAAGATCATTACTTGGAGCGAAGGGACTACTACACGGAGCTATTGAAGTGAAGGACCGGTCTAAAAAGTTTGTATTCCATGTTCACTTAGATATAAAGTTGTTTACATGTTGTTTTGTCTAATTCTCTAGTTAAGATTCTAGGGCCAGGGTTGTTTGGCATTGTAATTTTTTTAAAATGGCATGGACGATACCTCGGGAAACCTTGTTGTCGTGCTAGGAATTCCTATAATGGTATCAGAACCAAGCTAGAGAGTTAGAAGATATTTGTAGAATTACGAAACCGAAACAACTCCGAAACACTCGAAAAAAAAAACCTAGTTTCTGTCGAAATTTTTAAGCCGTCTAAAATTTTTTTAAGCAACTGCAGAATATTATATGAGATGTGACATGAACACTGGACAAACACGAACCCAATTGGCCGGATTTCACCCAGCGAGATGGCTTAAAAATCCGGCCTGGCCGGCCCCAAGTTGTTTTCTTGGGTTCGTTTTCGTTCGGTGTTCTGGTCTCTGGGTTTTGGTGTTTCAGGTGTTGCTTGTTTTTACTGAAATTGCATATGATGTTAACTTTCTGTAAAGGCAATTCAGAGTATTTCATAGTCGTAATTCTAACATCGTTTCGGGTATTCTAGACGGCGTTAAAAAGTTCGAACGTATATCAATAACCCATTTTCTCCCTCGCTGGAAATTTTCCAAAAGTTGGATTTTTCCAAGTTTAAAACATTCAAAAATCATGCAAGAAATTCGATGGACCCTCTAGAAGAACGAAACCCTAACTCGATTCTATGACCGTCAGAACCACCGCCAAACCCTAGGGTTTGCGGTAGTTTCACGGCGCCATAGGTGAGGTAAGGGTTGGCCCTTCTACGGTTGGTCCATAGGTATTGTGGTATGTTCTGGGTACTTATAAACTGCGTTCAAGTGTTGAGCTCTTTGGAAAATTTTGGGTGTTTTTTGATTCGATCGGAATGTTTAACATTGTCTAGCTATTTATGGAATGTGATAAAATATTTGGAATCTACATTAATTAGTTTTATGAAAATTGATTAGTTGCTTGTAAATTTAACATTTCGGTCTCGGTGGGAATCGGGAATCTTGTTGAATTACCCGATTTCTTTTGAAAAGGTGTTTTCATGAGTGGGACCCAAATGTAAGATTTACAATGTTAGGCATGAAATCCGAAATATGAGATATTCTGGGTTTATGATGTTTAAGGGCTGTGTCGATTCCAAATGTTATAGTTTGACATTTTCTTTCCTGTGACTGTAAGTGTAATATGTGATGCATCGCCGGTTTCCTTGCTATATGTCAACGATAATTGGGATACGCATATTTACTTACGTTGATGACATGTGATGTTATGTGTTGCTGGGATATGTTATATTGGATCGTCGTGTTTTAAATAGCCGGGGTTTTTTTATGTGAGATGAGAGTTTTTTCATTATTCACTCATGTAAAAACTTATATGTAATATTCTTTTATTGGGACACTTCCGGGTTGAGGTTGATGTCATCATTGATGTATATTATTTACTTTTCCGCATTACGATAGACCCAAGGTAAGGAGCACAAGTAACCGGTTCTAGAGTCCAGTGGGAAACCATCTCGAGGAGTCAAGCCCGGGTCTCCTAACTCTAGAATTGGTAGGGTTGCTTGCCGCTCTCATAGGGGTCTAGGGATGTGGGTTTGGCTATTCATCGTGACCGTGGAATCCGTGTTTTTTACAGGCTTAATATAAAACACGGACCTCCTAGTATATCCAATATTTCATATGTAGACTTCTGCATCTGATATTCTATGATGTGATCATTTTATATGCTTGAGACGAATGCTTTATTATTATATATATGATATATAATAAATGTTGCTTATGTTTGCACCCGCGCTAGTCCCGCCCTGCTATGTCGTTAGTTAAGTAACCTAATGGTACATGTAACACCCGAGCTCAATAATACTATTTCTGTTACTGGTTGAGTGTTTGGCATTGCTCATTTCATTTATCTTGCTTGTTTGGTTCTTATTGCAAAAATTTTAACCGGCTAAGTCATTCTGCATATAACAAATTTTAGCATCTAAAATAAAATTGAAAATATTCTTCTTGGCCTACTTGACACCCTTAGCCTCGTGGTAGCATCCGTGCATTGTATTCTCGTCCCGTTCAGTGAAACGGACGAGTTTGGATGGCTACGTGCACGTGCGTGTGTCCGTTTTGGGAGTATGCTTTTTAATCATAAAACATTTCATTTTAAAATTTGGAACCCGCTTAAAATCCTATTATTTAAATTTCGAATTTTTAGACCCAACCCGGACGCAATTTGGAAATGTTTTATATGGCGCCAAAATCCCAAATTTTAATATTATTAAAACCATCGCATATATTTTTTCTAACTAACCTGATATCTTACTGTTCATTACCTATCTTTTAAATCTTTAAGTTAACCATATAATATTTTTACAATCTTTTATATCCTTCTTAATTTATTCTCTCAGCCAATCGCAACCTCCCCTTTAACCCTGTGGGCCCCACTTTCTCTCTCTCTCTCTCCACTTTTTTCTCTCTCTCCCTCTCCCTCATATATTCTCTCGTACTTCTCTTTATCATTCTTTCTCTTCTTGCTTCATGTTCCGTTTTTCATTTTTTTTAACTGTTCTTTTTTTGCCGGAATTCCGTCGTGCCGGTGACGCTTCTCGACGTTCCAGTGAGGTACCCCGACCCGTGTGGTTCCTTTGTTCGTCGTTTGGGTTCATTCCGTGAACCGTGCGCCCGTCGCGAGTTTTCCCCGCCGACGGTTAACGTTCCGTTTTCCCGATTCGCGACCCATCGAGGCAAGTTAATCTTGCTACATGCTATATACTTTTATAATCTTCATTTTATAATATTATACATTTGAAAATCTTATAGTTTACACAAGAAACGTCGTTGAAAAATCGGATATGACAAATCTGAAATTTACTGTACACCTTATCTTATAAAATTCATTATAAATTATAGAAAAATCATTAGTATACGTTCTTTAGTTCGTTACGAAGATAATTCAGAATACTATAACTCTATGAATTATTTACTGGCAAAATAAATTGTTTAAATAACATAAAATGAAAATGAAAATGCCTTTAAACTGCTGTCCAGGGAAATTCCAGCAGCAAACTTTCAATTTCGAATATTCATAACTTTTTGTAGGGATAACCTGAGATGCTTATACTTATAAAACTGAAAATCTTATTGAATTATCTTTGTTTTGGTATAAGATACGTCTCTTTTGGAGAACATTTGTTATTTTTAAGCTATTTTACAAATTAGGGTGACGCTGAATTTCTGAACGGAACCTTCTTGTGCGTGGTTAATCAATACCACTTTTATAGTTATTAATCGCTTTGAATATGGTATCCATATTAATATTATTATATCAATATTTATATCACATATTGCTTAGTTTTGCATCCCACATTACCATTTTATAGTTTTATAACCTTTCGGATACCCGTTTGCATCCATCGCATTTAAGTTGCATATAATTGCATCCATGGAGTCTTAAACTTATTAACAGGATTAAATGACTATAATTGTCTTACTGCATTCTTGTAATGTTGAAATCCTCTCCGTGACACAACTAACAACTGTACTGCAAACTGAGTGCATCTGCCTATTGCTTAATTCATTGCTTATATCATGTTGTTGATGACCATGCTTGATTCTATAACTGACTGTGAATTCACATATGATATTGTTCACAACTTGACCTGACTTACTACATGTATATGGATCTAGCCGACATGGTACCGTATACTATTTGACTTGACCCGTTACCTGATCGTGTGTCTAATGCCAACAAACCTAACATGTAGTCCTCATGGACCGTTCCTGTTGTCTATCCAGACAAACCTGTTTACCTGATCCTGTGTTGGCATTGGTTTCTTGATTACGGGATACCTGACTTGACTTACACATATAACTTGGGGGTATGGGGAAATCAGTATTGTAATCGAACGTAACTCCAAGGGCCATCCTATTGTTTGCCGTTTTTCCGGGCGTTACGGAATATCCTATTGTTTGCCGTTTTTCCGGGCGTTACGGAATACCTATTGTTTGCCGTTTTTCCGGGCGTTACGGAATACCTATTGTTTGCCGTCTTTCCGGGCGTTACGGAATAACTACCGACGAGTTACGATGAGGATTACCTTACCTGGTTTCAAAGACTTTAGAACAGAGAACCTGATAGCACAGTTTAGTTTACCCACTGCATACAACCCTGCACTGCTCTGATTCATATTATTGTTACTCTTGCTTATTTCATGTTCATATTCGCATTGCCTGTCTATTATGTTATTACTGGTTGACATGACGCGCTGACGTCTGGGTTTTGCATGGCCCAGATTCCGTACCGCTGTCGCCGACCGAGCAGGAGTACTTCAGCCAGCAGGCTGATTTGTGAGTTCTGTAGTGATTTGTTTATTTCTTGCATTTTATTTCCAGATGTGAGCCCGCATTATAGGACGTACTTTTCTATTATTGCATTGGATCATTTGCTTCCGCACTTATTTATCATTGACTCTTGTTATTCTGGATTTGGACATGTGTTAGATAGTTTATTTATCTTGTTCTTGATATCTCTACAGCCGTAATGTGACTGTGGATGGATACTTCCTACCCACAGGTAGCATGGTTGGCTATGTCACGTGCCCAATCTTGCGTACTCTGGGAAGTGGGGCGTGACATGGTTCTTTTTGGTATCAGAGCCATAGGATAGTCGGGTTAATTCTTTTGTAGTTGGGTATTGTACCCAATACACGAATCAGAATACCCGTGTTTAGGAAACATGTCCTGCCACCTTGACCGTTTTACCATTCTTGAATCACATTCTTCCTGATTATATCTTTTACGACGTGCAAACTTACTTTGCATGTCGACTCGAAAACCTGATTTCTTGTTATCCCTAGGACTTAGGCGACTTGGGTGGAGTTAAGTAATTGTGGCTATGATACCGCGGCATAGTTACAATGCGGTACTCTATTTAAGTATCTTGGAGTTCTAGCCTTGATCTATATTCAGAATCTATCATCATGCTAATGTTGGGTGTTTTGAGTTCAGGATTATGGCAAGTAAGAATATGAAGACGTACCAGAGGCGTGTGGATGAAGCCGCCATGCTTGGAGTGATAAGAGGAATGCTGGAGAATCAAAGAAACAGACCAAGCTGATCTAGCAGCAAGCGGACTCGTTTCGGGAAGGTTTGCAGATCGTTCAGTAGTCTGTGAACAATATTGGAGCTAGACCAGTTGACCGAGTAGGGACCGTAGCAGATTTCAGGCGGTTGGGTCCGTCTACATTTACTGGTTTAAAGGAGCCATTGCCAGTGGAGCAGTGGCTAGTTGACACAGAGAACTTGCGTTTTGCAGCACAGATTCCAGATGACAAAAAGTTGTTGTGGTACACATTCAGCTAGTGGACTACGCCCGAGAATGGTGGCTTGTTGAGGAGACCCGCTTGCCCAAGCCGATCAAGTGGGCGGATTTTTCTAAGAGTTTCCTGGAGAAGTTCTTCCCGCGGACTGCACGGGAGGAAATGGAAGAGAAGTTCATCGGACTAAAGCAGAAGGGAGCACCCGTAGATGTGCATGTAGCAGAATGGACGAGACTCGGTAGTTTCGCTGGACCTTTAGTTGCCAACGATGCAGACAGGGCACGGAGGTTCATACGCAGGCTGGACGTGGACATCCAGAGGCTGAATGTCTCTCTGGGTTTGACCACTTTCTCATAAATACTTGCAGCAGCCAAGAGCAGCAGAGTTTATCTGGGATGAAAGGGAGTTTGCAGCAGACAGCAGTTGCGTTAAGGAAGCAGTTCTATCGGGCCAGTCGAGTTTAGGGCTAGGCCGACTAACAATGTTCTTGCAGCAATGGAAGTTGATAATAGTGAAGAGCCGGCGGTTGTTCACGATTTTATGGATGTGTTTGAAGATATATCGGGCTTGCCGCCGAAGCGAGACGTGGAGTTCGCAATTGACCTTATTCCTGGTGCGGCGCCAGTATCTAAAGCGTATTATCCAATGGCACCAGTAGAATTGGAAGAAGTTAAGAAACAAGTTACTGAATTGCTTGAGAAGGGTTGGATTCGAAGCAGCAACTCGCCTTAGGGAGCTCCAGTTCTTCTAGTAAAGAAGAAGGATGGCATGAGGAGGATGTGCATCGATTATCGAGAATTAAACCGGGTAACTATTAAGAACAAGTACCCGATCCCTCGCATTGGAGAACTTTTTGAGCAGCTTAGTGGCGCGAGGGTATTCTCGAAACTGGATTTGCGATCCGGATATCATCAGGTCCGAGTGAAAGCAGAGGATATTTGCAAGACGGCGTTTTGAACTCGGTATGGACATTACGAGTATCTAGTGATGCCCTTCGGAGTAACGAATGCGCCGGCAGTATTCATGGACTTGATGAACCGAATCTTTTCACCATTCTTGGACCAGTTTATTGTGGTATTCATTGACGATATTCTGGTTTACTCGAAGAGTTTGGAGGAGCATGCTGAGCATTTGAAGATCGCACTGCAGACATTGAGACAGGAGAAATTGTATGCGAAGATGAGTAAGTGCGAATTTTGGCTGGAAGAAATGAAGTTTCTGGGGCATGTTTTGTCGGGCGATGGAATCACCGTCGATCCCGAAAAGATTGCAGCAGTTCGAGATTGGCCTATTCCAAGGAATGTAGCTGAGATAAGAAGTTTCCTTGGATTAGCCGGATACTACAGGAGATTTGTGGAGAACTTCGCTCGTTTGGCAGAACCGTTGACCAAGCTTACGCGCAAGGAGGTACCTTTTGTATGGACGGATAAGTGTGTGTTGGCTTTTGAGACGTTGAAGCAGAAGTTGATAACCGCCCCTATCCTGACCGTACCAGACAATTCTGGAGGACTAGTGATTCATAGCGACGCATCTGGGAAAGGATTGGGATGTGTTTTGATGCAGCATGGGAAGGTTGTAGCATACGCATCGAAACAGTTGAAGACCCATGAGAAGAATTATCCAACTCATAACTTGGAGCTTGCGGCTGTGATTTTCGCTTTGAAGATTTGGAGATACTACCTTTTAGGGGAAAGAGTCGAAGTTTTTACAGATCATAAGAGCTTGAAGTATGTGTTTACACAGAAGGAGCTTAACATGAGGCAGTGTAGATGGTTGGAGCTGATGGTTGACTACGATCTTGATCTTAAGTACCATCCGGAGAAGGTTAATGTTGTGCCGGATGCGCTTAGTCGGTTACCAGCAATTCAGGAGTTAACTACACAGAGGGAGATCATTGCAGATTTTCGAAGATTTGACTTGGAAGTTGTGCTACCACATTCTACGGGACAGTTGATGCAGTTGCAAGTACAGTTGTCCTTGGTTGAGAAGATTAAAGAGGCACAATCGTAGGATCCTAGACTGCAGAAGTTTCGAGAGCAGGTTGAGGCTGGACTATGAACAGATTTACTGGTCTACGAAGATGGTTCGTTGAGGTATGGTAGCCGTTTGTGTGTGCCAAAGGGGGATGTTCGTGAAGAGCTTATGAAGGAGGCACACAGTTCAGCTTATTCTATACATCCAGGAGGTACAAAGATGTACCGAGATATTCGACAGCATTTCTGGTGGGAAGGCATGAAACGGGAGATTGCTCGCTTCGTGGCTAAGTGCTTGGTATGTCAGCAAGTCAAGGCTGAACACCAAAGGGTTGCTGGTTTGTTGCAACCACTTCCGATTCCTCAGTGGAAGTGGGAACATATAACCATGGATTTCGTGACGGCTTTACCGCGAAGTCCAAAGGGCAACAATGCAGTATGGGTGATTGTCGATCGATTGACCAAGGCAGCTCACTTTATTCCTTTCCGGGTTGGTCAATCAACGGAGACTTTGGCAGAGCGGTACATGCAGGAGATTGTAAGATTGCATGGCGTACCGGTGAGCATCGTGTCCGATCGGGACACTCGGTTCTTATCACACTTCTGGAGGAGTTTACAGGAAAGTTTGGGGACTCGATTGAAGTTTAGCACAGCTTATCATTCTCAAACTGATGGTCAGTCGGAGAGAACGATCCAAACTCTTGATGATATGTTGAGAGCATGCATGTTGGGCTTCAAGGGTTCGTGGGAGGATCATATACACTTGGTGGAGTTTTCTTACAACAACAGTTTTCAGGCAACTATCCAGATGACTCCGTTTGAAGCTTTGTATGGTCGTAAATGTCGTTCACCTATTTGTTGAGATGATGTCGGTGAACGAAAATTGTTGGGACCAGATTTGGTGATGCAGACAGTTGAGAAGGTTAACACTAGCAGAAATCATATGAAGGCAGCACAAGACAGACAGAAGAGTTGGGCTGACACGTCGAGAAGACCTCTAGAATTCACCGTGGGTGATTTGGTGTTCTTGAAGATATCACCGACTAGAGGGGTGATTCGTTTTGGAAGTCGAGGAAAGCTTAATCCTCGATTCGTTGGACCCTTGAGATCGTGGAGCGTGTTGGTGAGGTAGCATATCGTTTGGCGTTACCGCGGTCCTTGGCAAATGTGCACGATATGTTTCACGTATCTCAACTCCGTAAGTATGTTCGAGATGAAACACACGTTTTGGATCATTCGGAGCTAACAGTACGAGAAGACTTGACTTTTGAGGAGCGACCGATTGAAATCGGGGATCGAAGGGAAAAGGTTCTTAAGAACAAGGTTATCCCTCTTGTGCTAGTTTCTTGGGGTAATCGATCGCATGGAGAATCCACTTGGGAGCGAGAAGACGAGATCCGGCAGTAGTTTCCTCACCTTTTCCTGTAGTTATCTATCTTGAATTCTTGGAATTTCGAGGACGAAATTCTTTTTGTAGTTGGGTATGATGTAACACCCGAGCCCAATAATACTATTTCTGTTACTGGTTGAGTGTTTGGCATTGCTCATTTCATTTATCTTGCTTGTTTGGTTCTTATTGCAAAAATTTTAACCGGCTAAGTCATTCTGCATATAACAAATTTTAGCACCTAAAATAAAATTGAAAATATTCTTCTTGGCCTACTTGACACCCTTAGCCTCGTGGTAGCGTCCGTGCATTGTATTCTCGCCCCGTTCAGTGAAACGGGCGAGTTTGGATGGCTACGTGCACGTGCGTGTGTCCGTTTTGGGAGTATGCTTTTTAATCATAAAACATTTCATTTTAAAATTTGGAACCCGCTTAAAATCCTATTATTTGAATTTCGAATTTTTAGACCCAACCCGGGCGCAATTTGGAAATGTTTTATTTGGCGCCAAAATCCCAAATTTTAATATTATTAAAACCATCGCATATATTTTTTCTAACTAACCTGATATCTTACTGTTCATTACCTATCTTTTAAATCTTTAAGTTAACCATATAATATTTTTACAATCTTTTATATCCTTCTTAATTTATTCTCTCAGCCAATCGCAACCTCCCCTTTAACCCTGTGGGCCCCACTTTCTCTCTCTCTCTCTCTCCACTTTTTTCTCTCTCTCCCTCTCCCTCATATATTCTCTCGTACTTCTCTTTATCATTCTTTCTCTTCTTGCTTTATGTTCCGTTTTTCATTTTTTTAACTGTTCTTTTGTTGCCGGAATTCCGTCGTGCCGGTGACGCTTCTCGACGTTCCAGTGAGGTACCCCGACCCGTGTGGTTCCTTTGTTCGTCGTTTGGGTTCATTCCGTGAACCGTGCGCCCGTCGCGAGTTTTCCCCGCCGACGGTTAACGTTCCGTTTTCCCGATTCGCGACCCATCGAGGCAAGTTAATCTTGCTACATGCTATATACTTTTATAATCTTCATTTTATAATGTTATACATTTGAAAATCTTATAGTTTACACATGAAACGTCGTTGAAAAATCGGATATGACAAATCTGAAATTTACTGTACACCTTATCTTATAAAATTCATTATAAATCATAGAAAAATCATTAGTATACGTTCTTTAGTTCGTTACGAAGCTAATTCAGAATACTATAACTCTATGAAGTATTTACAGGCAAAATAAATTGTTTATATAACGTAAAATGCAAATGAAAATGCCTTTAAACTGCTGTCCAGGGAAATTCCAGCAGCAAACTTTCAATTTCGAATATTCATAACATTTTGTAGGGATAACCTGAGATGCTTATACTTATAAAACTGAAAACCTTAATGAATTATCTTTGTTTTGGTATAAGATACGTCTCTTTTGGAGAACATTTGTTATTTTTAAGCTATTTTACAAATTAGGGTGACGCTGAATTTCTGAACGGAACCTTCTTGTGCGTGGTTAATCAATACCACTTTTATAGTTATTAATCGCTTTGAATATGCTATCCATATTAATATTATTATATCAATATTTATATCACATATTGCTTAGTTGTGCATCCCACATTACCATTTTATAGTTTTATAACCTTTCGGATACCCGTTTGCATCCATCGCATTTAAGTTGCATATAATTGCATCCATGAAGTCTTAAACTTATTAACAGGATTAAATGACTATAATTGTCTTACTGCATTCTTGTAATGTTGAAATCCTCTCTGTGACACAACTAACAACTGTACTGCAAACTGAGTGCATCTGCCTATTGCTTAATTCATTGCTTATATCATGTTGTTGATGACCATGCTTGATTCTATAACTGACTGTGAATTCACATATGATATTGTTCACAACTTGACCTGACTTACTACATGTATATGGATCTACCCGACATGGTACCGTATACTGTTTGACTTGACCCGTTACCTGATCGTGTGTCTAATGCCAACAAACCTAACATGTAGTCCTCATGGACCGTTCCTGTTGTCTATCCAGACAAACCTGTTTACCTGATCCTGTGTTGGCATTAGTTTCTTGATTACGGGATACCTGACTTGACTTACACATATAACTTGGGGGTATGGGGAAATCAGTATTGTAACCGAACATAACTCTAAGGGCCATCCTATTGTTTGCCGTTTTTCCGGGCGTTACGGAATATCCTATTGTTTGCCGTTTTTCCGGGCGTTACGGAATACCTATTGTTTGCCGTTTTTCCAGGCGTTACGGAATACCTATTGTTTGCCGTCTTTCCGGGCGTTACGGAATAACTATCGACGAGTTACGATGAGGATTACCTTACCTGGTTTCAAAGACTTTAGAACAGAGAACCTGATAGCACAGTTTAGTTTACCCACTGCATACAACCCTGCACTGCTCTGATTCATATTATTGTTACTCTTGCTTATTTCATGTTCATATTCGCATTGCCTGTCTATTATGTTATTACCGGTTGACATGACGCGCTGACGTCTGGGTTTTGCATGGCCCAGATTCCGTACCGCTGTCGCCGACCGAGCAGGAGTACTTCAGCCAGCAGGCTGATTTGTGAGTTCTGTAGTGATTTGTTTATTTCTTGCATTTTATTTCCAGATGTAAGCCCGCATTATGGGACGTAATTTTCTATTATTGCATTGGATCATTTGCTTCCGCACTTATTTATCATTGACTCTTGTTATTCTGGATTTGGACATGTGTTAGATAGTTTATTTATCTTGTTCTTGATATCTCTACAGCCGTAATGTGACTGTGGATGGATACTTCCTACCCACAGGTAGCATGGTTGGCTATGTCACGTGCCCAATCTTGCGTACTCTGGGAAGTGGGGCGTGACAGTACATAACGGGATACTGTGGCGAATGCGGACGGCATAAGCGTATGTTGTATTTTCGTTTCTTCTGTGATGCTTAGGAAGCATAATTGATGGAACTTCATTAATGAGATTAATGAAAAAGAAATAAACCTATAAGATGTTGTGGAATCAAATTTTCTAAAAGGGTAGTTCTAGTTTTTGCTTTGCATAGCGGTATTCCTTGTAGAATATCCAGCACCTCATTCGATGAGGAAAGAGCCGAGATCCCTTCACCGGGAGTGACCTCTTTAGCGAAACTAGCAGATGCTAAAACCCACTCGGTTTTGTTTTTGATTGCTTTTTTAGTTTTTTCTTTGCATAGCGGTATTCCTTGTAGAATATACAGCACCTCATTCGATGAGGAAAGAGCCGAGATCCCTTCACCGAGAGTGACCTCTTTAGCGAAACTAGTGAAAGCCTCAAAAACACTTCTTTTCAAAATCACTCGATTCCGCAACGATATCAAGTTTATTACGCAAAAGGTTTTCTTAAAAACATGTCGTAGCCCTCCGTCATTTCAGATAAGGACTATTTAGTATTCGTGTTGCGTTTGTTGACCTTGTCAAGGCGTAGTGTACGGTAGATGATTAGTGCTTATCTGCTAAAGCATAAGATGCGATTGGATTAGGGTAGTCGTGCGGCCTTGTTGACCTTGTCAAGGGTCGTGCGGGTGGGTTTAATTCAATCATGAAATGTATGGGTTGAACATGACTTACGATTTATGGTTTATTGACCTTGTCGAGGTCATAAATCGCTTGGGGAAAAATATTATCAGGAATTTCAAGTGTTGAAATTTGCAATGAGATTGCATACCTTCTATGAGATAGTTAGAACCCGATACCCACTGCGAGTAAGTGTTACTCCTGGGAGAGTTTTGCACATCACAATTAGCCGATCAAGTAGGTGTCTAGAAATGAGTTAACGGGATTACGCCCCTGAGGAAATGATGTTTATTTTAATTAGGTCCATACGAAAGCACGAGGAACCTCCCTCAAAGTACCGACACTGGCCTGGCTGAAAGATTGGCGAACTTGTAGGGTGTAATTAATCCCGGCTAGTCTTACCTTTTAGGGTTTGAAGGAAGATTGATAAAAACAGTGGGAGCCATCCTGATTAGATAAGATAATAAACAATCTAATCTTGCAAGAGTATACGCTAAGTGTTTTCTTCTCTCTCTCTCTCTCCATGTAGCGACCATGTCAGGCCTTAATCAAGATAATAATATGGATGTATTGACCAAACCCGCTTGTTATACTGCGCAGGGGAACGTTGGTTCCATTCTTTCTTATAATTGTTATAAGACTGAGCAGAAAATAGGGGAATATCCGGATTCCCAGGCCACCTAAACGAAGAATAAGCATGTTGATGCAACTTCTTCGGGTGTGTTAGTTACCGAGAACTGTTTCTCAGTACACTCTACGTCCTGGGTATTAGATACCAGATCGGGATCCCACATATGTACTATGTTGCATGGGCTAAGGAAAGGTAGAGAACTGGGAATGGGTGATCATTCTGTAAAAGTAGGGAATGGTGCAAATGTTGCAGCGAAAGCTGTTGGCGAATATCACCTTATATTACGAAATGGTAATACATTAATTCTGAACGAATGCTATTACATACCGAACTTGATATGCAATCTTATATCGGTTTCTTTATTAAGTAAAGAAGGATATAATTTTGTAGTACAGGATAATGTTATGAACATTTTTCTGAATCAAAAGTTGATTGGATCAGGTTCGTTAAATGATGGCATATACGTTCTAAATCAAACAACAGTTCTTAACGTACAGAACACACACAAGAGGAAGAGTTCAGAAATGAACAAATCCTTCTTGTGGCATTGTAGACTAGGTCATATCAATGCGACACGACTATCTAAGTTACATAAGGATGGATATTTGAATCCGTTGGAATTATCATCTTATAAAACTTACCAGTCATGTCTCAAAGGCAAGATAACCAAAACTCCGTTTACTAGATACAGAGAAATAGTTACGGAACTCTTAGGACTGATACATAGTGATGTATGCAGTCCCATTTCTACACATGCCAGGGATGGTTCCTCATACTTCATACATTCACTGACGATCTTTCAAGATTCTGTCATGTGTCCTATTGAAACACAAGTCCGAAGCTTTTAAGAAATTCAAAGAATATAAGCATGAAGTTGAGAACCAGACGGGTAAAAGTATTAAAATCCTACGATCTGATCGGGAAGGAGAATACTTAAGCACGGAATTACGTGACTATCTAAAAGAGAATGGGATTCTCTCTCAGCTTACTCCTCCATATACACCAGAGCATAACGGTGTATCGGAACGAAGGAATCGCACTCTATTAGATATGGTATGCTCTATGATGAGCACTGCTGAGTTACCTATTTCCTTTTTGGGTTATGCGCTTGAAACAGCAGCATACCTATTGAATCAATTTCCATCTAAATCTGTACCTACCACACCATATGAGATATGGAGTGGGAAGAGACCATATCTTAAACGAGTTAAAATATGGTGTTGTCCGGCCTATGTCAAAAGGAAAAATCCGGACAAACTCGAGGTACGATCAGTTCTTTGTAAATTTGTGGGATATCCAAAGAATTCATATGGATATTTTTTCTACCACGGTGAGAAACAAAAGGTGTTTGTTGCTCAACATGCCACCTTTTTAGAAAAGGAATTTCTTGTAAAAGAAATTAGTGGCAAAAAGGTAGAGCTGGAAGAAGTTCCAGCGGCACAAACTAGAACTGATGATTTATTGAAACCAGAGGATTCAGTAGTCTCCAACGAATCCCAGCCTCTCCGCCGATCTAGTAAGGTTCCTCATCCACCTGAGAGATATTACGGTTTTCTCATTGATGGTGGGAGCGGGGATTGCATCATGGAATATGATGACCCAACTAGCTTCGAGCAGGCCATCACGAGTGAGGACTCTGTGAAATGGCTGGATGCAATGCGATCTGAGATGGAATCTATGTACACCAACAATGTATGGACATTGGAAGTTGCTCCCAAAGGGGTAAAACCCATTGGGAGCAAATGGATCTTTAAGAAGAAACTTGGTGTAGATTGAAAAGTTGAGACTTTTAAGGCTAGACTTGTTGCAAAAGGTTTTTGTCAACGACCAGGTGCGGATTATGATGAAACCTTTTCTCCAGTGGCTATGCTTAAGTCCATCCGGATCCTACTTGCCATCGCTGCATACCATGACTACAAAATCTGGCAAATGGATGTTAAGACCGCATTTCTAAATGGTGATTTAGAAGAGAGAGTTTACATGACTCAGACAGTGGGAGCAGCGGAAAGGTGTGCAAGCTGCTTAAATCAATCTACGGTTGAAGCAGGCATCGCGGAGTTGGAACATCTGTTTTGATGTAGTAGTCAAAGAGTTTGACTTCATCAAAAACGTAGATGAACCATGTATATACAAGAAGGTGGTAGAGAGTAAGGTTGTCTTCCTCGTATTGTACGTGGATACCATACTCTTGATAGGAAATGATGTTCCTATGCTGCACTCAGTCAAGCTCTTCTTATCACAAAGATTCTCAATGAAAGATCCAGGTGATGCCTCTTACATCTTGAGGATTAAGATCTATAGAGATAGATCTAAACGGATACTGGGATTGTCCTAATCCAGGTACATTGACACCATACTAAAAAGGTTTAGTATGGAAGATTCCAAGCGTAGGAATTTACCCACGATCTCAGGACTCACTCTCTCCAAAGAAATGTCTCCTAAGACTGATTTGGAGAGAGCTCGTATGCAAGGGATACCCTATGATTAGGCAGTAGGCTCTATCATGTACACGATGTTATGTACCAGACCCGATGTAGCATACTCACTAAGTATAGGGAGTAGGTATCAAGCAGATCCAGGAGAGAATCATTGGACAGCTGTGAAGAACATTCTCAAGTACTTGAGAAGGACTAAGGAGATGTTCTTGGTGTATGGTAACGGTGAACTCCAAGTAGAGTTCTTTACCGATTTGAGCTTCCGGAGTGATAAGGACGACTCTAAGTCGGTCTCGGGATTTGTCTTTACCCTCAATGGAGAGGCGGTTTGTTAGAAGAGTTCCAAACAGGAAACCGTGGCAGACTCGATGATGGAGGCTGAATACATCGCTGCCAACGATGCTGCCAAAGAGGCTGTCTGGACGAAGAAGTTCATAAACTAACTTGGAGTGGTTCTGTCCATCGAGCATCTAATACCTTTGTATTTTGATAACAATGGAGCAGTGGCTTTGGCCAAGAAACCCAAGTCCCATCAGTGATCCAGGCATATTCTGAGGCGGTATCACCTGATCCGGAAGATAGTTGATCGCCGGGAGATCGAGGTCAGGAGAGTTGAAACAAAGAATAACACGGCGGATCCACTCACGAAGGCCATACCCCAGATACAATTTAAGAGACTCTTCGGGATGCTGGGTATGAGATACTACAACAACTGGCCTTAGTGCAAGTGGGAGATTGTTAGTTATATGTATGCCCTAGAGGCCATTATTTTATATATGATGTATATTATAGTGGATGCTTGGACATATATATAGAGGAATTTCTTTCTCGATATGATAGTATGTTGTCCGGTTGCACTTTATCTTAACATGTAGACTTGTAATGTGATACTGTCTTGCTCTCACATGTTGATAAAGCCCTTAGGATATGTACTTAACTATCAGGACTATGATGAAGATCATACTACTGGGGTCAGGATAGTCTACAAGTACATCCTTTAATAGTTCCTAGTCGATGGTGTATCGAGACAAGGTATCGATATTCCACAGTAGACTAGCGTATATGCTTCTTGACCCATATGATGGGCGATGGATGATCCCACATCTATTGGTGTTTGACATCAAAGATGGTATACGGGTGCTCAGTGGAGCCATTATAAGCCTCACATCGGCACGACTTATTGGTTACTAGGGTCTGACGTTTACCACCCTTAGTCTGGATATGCGACATATCAGACGAAGAGACCGGACTGTACGGCTGTGTTACTGACAGGCTTTATAGAAGTATGAGCAGGCTTGCTTGTTGATCTTCTAATCGCTCAATACCCGGGTAGCCATTACATCCAGCTAGTACCGCTGACGACTTGTGGGTGCCTGATATGATCATCATCTACTGCCGGCGTATTGACGAGTCTTTAGAGTCCTACACAGAGCTTTACTGGCTCAGGCAAAACGAAGTAGGAGCATATATATGATATGTGCGGGACCGAGATTATTGCGAGTATGTGATAGCGTATTCTATTCTCGCGATTTTTTATATCGGTCGGTTATATGAGATATAGCCGGGTTATCGAATCAAGTGTTGATTCGATAAGTTTATACAAATAATATTAGTCGTTCATATGAGATATAGCCGGATTATTAAATCAAATGTTGATTTAATGATTTAATGTATAATTATATATTTGATATATTAATTTACATTAACTAATATTAGCTCACTTAAGCATATCTTTTCTCATTTAGGCATTTAATATATATGTGATATATATTAATTGTATTTCTTTTTGTGTCATGCTTGATGATACATGCTTAAGTCCTCTATGTGTGTGTGTGTGTGTGTGTGTTTGTGTGTGTGTGTGTCCAAGCATCCACTATAATATACAATAATGGCTTCTAGGGCATACATATTTCTAACAATCTCCCACTTGCACTAAGGCCATTTATTGTAGTATCACATACCCAACATCCTAAAAAGTCTCTCGAACTGTGTCTGGGCGAGGGCCTTTGTGAGTGGATCTGCCGTGTTGTCCTTCGTGTCTACTCTCCTGACCTCGATTTCGCGGTGATCAACTATCTCCCGGATCAGGTGATACCGCCTCAGAATATGTCCCGATCGCTTATGCGACCGAAGTTCCTTAGCCAAAGCCACAGCTCCATTGTAATCACAACACAAAGGTATTGGATCAACAATGGATGGAACCACACCAAGTTCAGTGATGAACTTCTTCATCCTGACAGTCTCTTTGGCAGCATCGTTAGTAGCGATGTATTCAGCCTCCATCATCGAGTCTGCAACGGTATCTTGCTTAGAACTCTTCCAACATACCGCCCGTCCATTGAGAGTGAAGACAAAGCCCGAAACAGAGTTATTGTCATCCTTATCACTCTGGAAGCTTGAATCGGTAAAGGATTCCGCTTGGAGTTCTCCGTTACCATACTCCAAGACCATATCTTTAGTCCATCGCAAATACTTAAGAATGTTCTTCACAGCTATCTGGTGCTTCTCCCCCGAGTCTGATTGATACCTACTTACTACACTAAGTGCGTAAGCTACATCCGGTCTGGTACATAACATCGTGTACATGATAAACCCAACTACAAAAGTATAGGATATCACGTTCATGTGAGCCCTCTCCAAATCAGTCTTGGAAGACATCTCTTTGGAGAGAGCGATTCCTGAACAAGCGGCTAAATTACCACGCTTAGAATCTTCCATACTAAACCTCTTTAGTATAGTGTATATGTACCAGGATTGGGACAATCCCAACATCCTTTTAGATCTATCTATATAGATTTTTATCCCCAGGATGTAGGAGGCATCACCCAGATCTTTCATAGAGAACTTTTGTGATAGGAAGAGTTTGACCGAGTGCAGCAAAGGAACATCATTTTCTATTAAAAGTATGCCATCCACGTACAATACGAGAAATATGACCTTACTCCCTACTACCTTTTTATATATACATGGTTCATATACATTTTTGATGAAGTCAAACTCTTTGACTGCTACATCAAAACAGATGTTCCAGCTCCGCGATACCTGCTTTAATCCGTAGATTGATTTAAGCAGCTTGCACACCTTTCCGCTGTCCCACTGTCTACGAGGCCCTCTGGCTGTGTCATATACACGCTCTCTTCTAAATCACCATTTAGAAAAACGGTCTTGGCGTCCATCTGCCATATTTCATAGTCATGGTTTGCAGCAATGACAAGTAGGATCCTGATGGACTTAAGCATAACCACTGAAGAAAAGGTCTCATCATAGTCGACACCTGGTCGTTGACGAAAACCTTTTGCTACAAGTCTAGCTTTAATGGTCTCAACCTTTCCATCTATACCAATCTTCTTCTTGAAGATCTGTTCAGTTGATAAAACTACACTTTTAATATGACATTTTCATTTCTATTTATATATAATAAAAGATGTTTATTATAAATAGACACATATAGGGGTTTATCCGTAAAAATACTGTTTTCATGTGTTTATATATTATAATTAACATTATGAAGGGAAATGTAAGCATATAATATTCATGTAATATTTAGACTATTTAAATATGCTTACCTTATTAAATATTTTTGACCAATTCTTTTAAAACTAAAATATCATGACAAATGGTTAAGATAATATCTCAATAAAAACAAATTCTACTAATATCATTTATTGAGATAATTATGCAGGAATTATATCATGACTGAAATCAAGGAAATCAGAGTTGAGATCAAATCTGTCGAAGATATTCAAGTAAATTGAAGAAACCAATTCTGGCAGAAATGGAGAGAAGATTTGCAAAGTCTAGATATTCAAAAGATCACCAAGTGCTACAGAGATGAAACCCCAGAAATTGGAGCCCAAGATCCCACCAACAAGCGGCGGATCCGCGACCTGTTAGGGATTGGGATGTGAGAATTTTAGGTTGGGATCCTAACAGCTAGTTGCCTTATTAGGAAACTAAAGATTCTGGGTCTGCGACTATAAATAAGGACCGAGAGCCTCTTGGAAAAATTATCAAACCGACGCGATCACGAAGTCCACGATGGCTCAAGAATCCTGGTTGATCATCAACAGCTCATCTACCTCCTTAGAAGAGATCGGGAAGCAAACTAGCATTTTGTAATCATTTTCTAAGGGAACAAAGTGTAATTGATCTTGTTGATTAATAAAGGTAGTTGTTTTCTTATTTTATTTCTTTGTAGTTTTTCATTATGTTTTCCCTCTCTATCTTTTCTTATCCCAACATGCACGAGTAATTCTTTGCTTGTTAGGGTCCGTAGTATTAGGGTAGATTAATGGATGATGAAGATCCTTAAACTCTTTTTACGTCCTATAAAGTTTATAAACTTTATCAAAAGAATAGTTAACATCCTAATCGGGCGCGCTATCAATTCATTGATAGTCACGACCACGATTAGAGATTAGATTAACAATTGTTTAGGTAAAGGCTAAACATGAATGGAGATCCATGTCAAGATAGGGTTTAAGAGTGGGAACCTTTTTCCCTCCAGAAACCCTAATCTACATGCATCACTGTCGATCTAGTTTTAAATCTATTAAAGGATAAAAAGAGTAATCTTTAATTAATCATCCATGACTACTAAATCTTAACGAACCCTACAAGTCCCCTTCTACAATAAAACCTACATCCGTAGTTAATCTAGATCTATATTTTGCATCCGTGTTTAACGTAGATCTAGAACCTACAACCATTCTTCACCATTATTTATTATTCCCCTCACTTTTTCAACACGTCTAAAGTAAGGTTGAAAGATTCAACGTTTCCCTGAGGACGACCCATACTCATCTCGGTCTAGTTACAAGCGACACCGTTATTGATTGCGGTTAACTACTATAAATAAATTAGATCAATCAAGATCCATTTGCTCCTAATGGATTTTACCCTTTAAAGAGTAACCTCCAAAGTCCATACTTTGTTGGTGTACATGGATTCCGTCTCAGATCGCATAGCATCCAGCCATTTCACAGAGTCCCTACTTGTGATGGCCTGCTCGAAACTAGTCGGGTCATCATCTTCCATGATGCAATCCTCGCTCCCACCGTCTATGAGAAAATCGTAGTATCTCTCAGGTGGATGAGGAACCCTACTAGATCTGCGGAGTAGCTGAGGTTCGTCGGGGACTATTGAATCCTTCGGTTCTACCAAATCTTTAGCTGCAGTT
Organism: Agapanthus africanus; assembly: GCA_030015575.1. Classification (NCBI taxonomy): domain Eukaryota; kingdom Viridiplantae; phylum Streptophyta; class Magnoliopsida; order Asparagales; family Amaryllidaceae; genus Agapanthus; species Agapanthus africanus. The sequence continues at coordinate 191,497,065 of CM057339.1, read as the reverse complement.
TGTGTTTCTGGAATTTCATCTAGTTCCACTTCATTACCACTAATTTTTTTACAAGAAATTTCTTTGTAAAAAAAATGGCGTGTTGAGCAACAAACACCTTTTGTTCCTCAATGTGGTAGAATAGATATCCACGTGAATTCTTTGAATATCCCACAAACTTGCAAAGAAATGATCATGTTTCGGGTTTGTCCAGATTCTGTTTATTAACATAGACCAGACAACCCCATATCTTAACTCTTTTAAGACATGGTCTCTTTCCACCCCATATCTCATATGGCGTTTTAGGCATAGATTTTGATGGAACTTGATTCAATAGGTATGCAGCTGTCTCAAGTGCATAACTCCAAAAGGAAAGAGGTAACTCAGCATTATTTATCATAGAGCGCACCATATCTAATAGGGTGCAATTCCTCCGCTCCGATACCCCGTTGTGCTGTGGTGTATACGGAGGAGTAAGCTGAGAGAGTATCCCATTCTTTTTTAGATAATCTCGGAATTCCGTGCTTAAGTATTCTCCTCCTAGATCAGATCGAAGGATTTTGATAGTTTTACCCATCTGGTTCTCTACTTCGCTTTTATATTCCTTGAATTTCTCAAAGGCTTCAGACTTGTGTTTCAACAAGAACACATGTCTGAATCTAGAGAGATCATCAGTGAATGTAATGAAGTACGAGGAATCATTTCTGGCATGTGTAGACATTGGACCACATACATCACTATGTATTAGTCCCAATAGTTCAGTAGCTCTTGCTCCATGTCCTGTAAACGGAATTTTGGTCATCTTTCTTTTGAGACATGATTGACAAGTTTCATAAGATGTAAATTCAAATGGATTCAAATATCCATCTTTATGCAACTTAGGTAATTTGGTCGCATTGATATGACCAAGTCTACAGTGCCACAAGAAGGCTTCGTTCATTTCTGAACTTTTCCTCTTGTGTGTGTTCTGTATATTTAAAACTGTATTTTGATTTAGAACATGTAAACCATTACACAACGTACCAAACCCAATTAACACTTGATTTAGGAAAATGTTCATAACATTTTTCTCTATGCAAAGTTATATCCATCTTTATCTAATAAAGGAACATATATTATATTTCACATCATCGATGGTACGAAATAACAGTCGTTCAAAATCAATGTATTACCAGTTGGCAATACAAGGTGATATTCGCCGACAGGTTCGGCAGCAATAATTGCTCCATTCCCTACTCTGAGAGACATATCACCATTTCCCAGTTCTTTACTCTTCTTTAGCTGTTGTAACATATTACAAATATAGGATCCTGATCCAGTATCTAATACCTAGGATGTAGAGCAAACTGAGAAACAGTTGTCAATAACTAACACGCCTGAAGAAGATACATCAAAATGCTCCTTCTTTATTAAGGTTGTGTGGAAATCCTTACAATCCCCTATCTCTTTCCTAAACTTATGATAGTTGTTATAAGATACAGTGTAACTAACGTTCCCCAGCCTTATATAATAAGCTAGTTCGGTCAATACATCCTGTTATTATCTTGATTAAGGAGTGACATGGTCGCTACCTGAAGAGAGAGTGAAGAAAACACTTTAGCGTATGCTCTTGCAAGATTAGATTGGTTATTATCTTATCTAATTAGGATGGCTCCCACTTTTTTTTATCAAATCATCCTTCAAACCCTAAAAGATAAGATTAGCCGAGATTAATTACACCTTACAAGTTCGCTAATCTGTCAGCCAGGCTGGTGTTGGTACTCCGAGGGAGTCTCCACGTGCTTTCGCATGAAACTAATTAAATAACCTCGTTTCCGTAGAGGCATAACCCCGTTAACACCTTTCTAGACACCTACTAGATTAGCTAATTGTAAAGTGGAAAACTCTCGCAGGAGTAACGCTTACTCGTAGTGGGTATCGGGATCCAACTATCATATAGAAGACATGCAATCTCATTGCAAATTTCAACACTGGAAATTCCGGATAATAGTTTTTACCCCATGCGGCTTATGACCTTGGCAAAGGTCAACAAATCATAAACCGTAATTCAAGTTCAACCAGTCATTTCGTGACTGATTTAGACCCACCCGCATGACCCTTGGCAAAAATCAACATAGCTGTACGACTGTTCTAACTAATTGCATCAATATGCGGCAGAAAATCACTAATTAGCTACCGAACATTACGCCTCGACAAAGGTCGACAAACGCAACACAAATACTAAACAGTACTTATCTGAAATGACCAAAGGCTACGACTGGTTTTGAGGAAAACTTTTAACGTAATGAACTTGATATCGTTGTAGAACCTAGTGATTTGAAAATGAGTGGTTTAAGCTCCGGTTTAAAAATCGAGTAGTTTTTCAAAACAAACCGAGTAGGTTGTAGCATATACTAGTTTTTGCTAAAGAGGCCATTCCCGGCGAAGAGATTTAGGCTCTTTCCTCATCGAATGAGGTGCTAGATATTCATCAAGGAATACCACTATGCAAAACAAGAACTAGAGCTACATTTTGAAAAATGTGATTCTACAATTTCTTTTAAGTTTCTTTTCTTTTCATTAATCTTATTAATGAAGTCCCATCATTTATATTTCCTAAATATCACAGAAGAAACAAAAATAAAACACACATATATGGCATCCGCATTTGCCACTGGGACCCGGGTCTTCACCGTAAGGTTACTTAACTTACAGCAAGGCGGGGTCAGGACCAGCGCAGATGCAAAACATATATGGTATCTACTAATATATCATATATATAAGCAGCATTCGTCTCACAGAGTTATATGATCACATCACAGCACAGCACAGCAGAAGCAGGTATATGAAATATAGGATATACTTGGAGGTCCGTGATTTAGATTAAGCCATTAAAGAAAAACACGGATTCCACGATCGTGATGAATAGCCAAGCCCACACTCCTAGACCCCTACGAGAGCGGCAAACAACCCTTCCAATTCTAGAGTTAGGCGACCGGTCTCGACTCCTCGAGATGGCCTCCTACTGGACTCTAGAACCCGGTTACTTATGCTCTCCGCCTTGGGTCTATCCTAATACGGAAAAGTAAATAATATACATCGAATGGAGACAACAAACTTGACCCGGAAGTGTCCCAATAAAAGAATATTACATACAATAATTTACATGAATGAAAATAAAAAAAACTCTCATCTCGCATAAAACCCCCGATTATTCAATCACGACGATAACATATCGATATAGAAACAACATAATATCGCATGTCATCAACGTAAGTAAATATTCATAACCCTAATGTCGTTGTTGTATAGCAACGAGATCAGGGATACTGCCACATATTACACTTACGGTCGCAGAAAAGAAATAAAAACTATAATAATTTGAATACACATCTATAGAAATCATAAACCCGGATTATCGCATATTCCGAATTTCATGCCTAATGCTATAAACCTTACATTTAAGCCTCGAATTGAAAAAAAAATTCAAAGTTATATCCGGGAAATTCAACAGGATTCCCTATTAAAAGATCGAAGGCCTGTCGGGAACTTTAGTGGATGGCCGCACCCCCGAGGCCGTCAACGAAGTGGACTTGGGCGGAACACCGTGGCCGCGAGCACCCGAGTGGATACTCTTGGCCATGGGGTTATCCTATAGTCACTTGGTCAGGGCAAATGGGCGTGGCTCTTTACTAGTGTCTCCCGACGAGTATTCGCGTACGATACGAGATTACAACCGAGTTTCGATCCAAATTTAAACTCCGTGGTAATCCATCAAACAAGGCTAAAATATGAGATTTATAAATCGATAACTAGTTTTCGCAAAACTAATTAATAAGGATTCTAATCATTGTATCACATAACCAAAATAATTTAGATAATGTTAACATTTCGATCGATATTTCAATCAACAACAATTCACAGACACCTCGACCACTTGAGACTTATCAAAAATATTCAGAAAATCCAAAAAGTGAAAATAAAGCAATACAAGAAAATTGGAGTTCTAACTCCACAAGTGCGTGGCGGATCGGCGGCCAAGACATGGTCTATGAGGCGGTTCCTCGGCCACTTGGTGGAATTAGGTTCTTGTATTTCTTATGCCTCCATAGAAAAGCCTGCTGAATTTTCTGAGAATTTTTAATATGGAAAAAGTTGAAGTTTGAAAAATGAACAGAAACTAGCCAAAGATCGGATTTGAAAATATAGATCGAACTCTTTAACGTCGTCTAAACATCTCTTAATGCTCTAGTTTGGCTCTTATACCATGAAAGTATGTCTTACCACCTCTACTGGGGTTTTAACAAAAGCAAGTAAACAATTTTTAAAATTCTAGAGGGCTAAGTCTACTAAACAAGAATCGAACAAGAGATTGGAGTTTCTTAGCATAGCAAACTAGAGATTAAAACTAAGGGAATAGAAACTACAACATTTGTAGTCTAGTCCTTCATTTCAAAAGCTCCGAGTGGTAGTCCAAGAACTCTTCTTTGACTCCACTTGAAGGATGGAACGAGCTTGCTCGAAGACTTCGTCGTCAAAGATGATCCACCTCGAAACTTCTCACACTCAAGCTCACACTTCACTAATCTAAGAATTAGTGAAGAGAACAACCTATACAATTTGCTAGAGTAGTGTAGGTTGATGAAGTAGGGATTTTGCTCACTAAAAATTCTTCTTTTATTTTTCTTCTTGCATGAATAATGTAGCAAGTAAAGGAAGAAGAAGAAGAAGAAGAAGATGGATGAGAGAATGTGCTTGGGGGTGAGGATAAACATCAAAGATTTAACTTATATGAGCCAAATAGAAAAAGAAAAGATGAGCCATTACACCTCCAAGGTTCTCCAAGAGTCTTGAAGTAATGACTTATTCTTCTTTTCTAAATTCAAATAAGAAATCGTTTATCTCTTATCTTTAACCCCAATGTGATTCTCATACATCCAAGTTCCATGTATCATCAACCGTGATACAAAAATTTATATGTTGTTTATATCAAATATAATTAACATATAAAGAGTAGAAAATAATTTAAAGTGAGCATTATATTAATGTGTGTGTGTGTGTATATATATATATATATATATAATTATTAAATCAACACTTGATTCAATAATCCAGTTATATCATATATAACCCGGCTAATATAAAAAATGCTAGATTAGAATACGGTATCATATACACGTATTCAATCAAGCCCCCGCACATATCTTTATACATGACATACTTCGTTTCGCTTGAGCTTAGGAAACCTCTATGTGGAACTCTAAAGACTCGCCAATACGCTAGCAGTGGGTAATGATCACATCAAACACCCACAAGCCGTTAGCGGTACTAGTTGCACGTAACGGCTACCTAGGTATTGAACGAATAGAAGATCAACAAGCGAACTTGACCAAACTCATAAAGCCTATAAACAACACTTACCATACCGGTCTCTTCGTCTGATATGTCGCATATCAAGTTTAGGGGTGGAATCATCAGACCCCAATAACTTGATAAGTCATGCCGATGTGTGGCCTATAACCAATTGAGAAACTACTGATAACACTTATCAGTAAATCTCATCAGCCATGACCAGGGACTTGCTGTTATAAATAATGGTGCATAGCAAAATATCAACTCCTAATACCGGGAGAGACGAAATCCCTCCTATCGCTCACTGCCTCAATGTTGTTGGGATTCCTTAGCGCCTAGCCTAGGGTTTGCAAGCATCACTAATGCCACAACAAAAATTCAAGGGGGTGCTAAGCAATCAAACTAAGAATCATGCTAGAAAAATAGGGTAACAAAACATGTAATCTATCATCACAAAGAGAAGTGAGCAAAATACAACCTTTGTAGATCCGGTCCTTCACTTCTAAAGCTCCGTGTTGACGTCCTTTCGCTGCGATCATCGAACTCCCAGACTCTAGAATGGAATTCCCCGGAGAAATGAACAAGATTGCTCGTAGTCTTTGAGGCCGAAGATGATCTACGTCGAGGTGACTCAAACTCAAGCTACCACTTCACTAGGTCAAGCACTTTGTGAAGAGAACACCCTAAACTAAATGGTAAGTAGTAGAGGATGATGAAATAAGAAGTGGGCTCACTTTAGATTTTATTTTCTCACTAGGATTCTTCATATCTCAAAACCCTAGAAAGCTTTTGAGCTTTGAGCTTATGAAGAAGATGAACATTGAGAATGAATGAAATGAAAAATGAGAATGAGGTTAGAAAATCAACCATGGGTGAGTATTTGTCATCACAAACCATTGTAGAGAATAAACCATGAGTTAAGAGAATGGTTGGGTTAATAAATATCTAGGATAATACAAAAATGGGTGGGAAAAGTCAAGGAAACTACAAGCTTCATTAAGCTTCCAAATCCTTGTCATTCTCCACTTGATTTTGCATTTATCCTTAATAATTAATTATCCCCATTATCTTAAATATGGTATAATTCTAATACACCCATGTTTGATGTATAACCAAGCATGATATAATATATATCACATATATATCATTCATGCACAAGTGAGAAAAGAAATGGTTAAGTGAGCTAAATATTAGTTAATGTATAAAGTAATATATCAAATATATAATTATACATTAAATCACTAAATCAACACTTGATTTAATGATCCGGTCATATCTCATATAACCGACTAATATCATGTGTATCATTTTATCGAATCAACACTTGATTCGATAACCCGGCTATATCGCATATAACCGACCGGTGATATAAATCGCGAGAATAGAATACGGTATCACATACTCGTATTATTCTCGGTCCCGCACATATATCATATGTGCTCCTATTTCGATTCGCCTGAGCCAGGAAACCTCTGTGTAGGACTCTAAAGACTCGTCAATACGCCGGCAGTAGGTGGTGATCATATCAAACACCCACAAGCCACAAGCGGTCTGCTAAACGTAACGGCCATCCGGGTATTGAGCGATCAGAAGATCAACGAGCAAGCCTGCTCACACTCTTGCGAATCCAATCAGTAACACTTACCGCACAGTCCGGTCTGTTCGTCTGATATGTCGCATATCTCGCCTAGGGGTGGTAAACGTCAGACCCCAGTAGCTTGATAGGTCATGCCGATGTAAGGTCCATAACGAGAGTGAAACTACTGATAACACTTACCAGTAAATCACATCAACTCTGGCCAGGGATTTCCAGTTATGGTCAGTCGAGCATAGTGCAACATCAACCCCCAATACCGGGAGAGACGAATCCCCTCTTATCGCTCATTGCCTCCATGTGACTTGGGACTGATCCAAAAACCACCTGTTTGCACAACTCAGTAGAGCCGTGGTAGGGTGGAAATCAAAGCACAGTGGGAGACACACAAGACTCTATGACGATCTCGGGTCAACAGACTAAGCTGTACCATTGTCACCAGAGAACTGCCATCTGACGTGAGGTATAATACTATCTGGGAGTTCTCGGCGAGTCCGTTCAGTGTACTCAGTCTCCACTGAGCACCCATATACCATCTCTGATGTCAAACACCAATGGATATGGGAACATCCATCGCCCATCACATGGGTCGAGAAGATATACGCTAGTCTACTCTGGAATATCGATGCCCCGTCTCGATATTCCCACGACTAGGAACATTGAAGGATGTACTCATGGACTACCCAGGCCCCACTAGTATGATCAACGTCATAATCCTGGAAGTCGGGTACATATCCTAAGGGATTTATCAATATGTAACAGAGAGACTATAAGTGTACATGTTAAGATAAAGAGCAACCAGATAGCGTACTATCATGTCGAGCAAGAAAGGCCTCCCTATATATGTCCCAACATCCACTATAATATACATCCCATGTATAATAATGGCCTCTAGGGCATACATACAACTAACAATCTTCCACTTGCACTAAGGCCAGTTGTTGCGGTATAGCATACCCAATGTCCTATAAAAGTCTCTCGCAGGAAAGGCCTCAGTGAGTGGATCCGCCGTGTTAACCTCTGAGTCTACTCTCCTAACATCGATCTCTTGGAGATCAACCATCTCCATGATCATGTGATACAGCCTCAGAATATGTCTTTGTCACTGATGGGACCGGGGTTCCTAGGCCAAAGCCACATTTCCATTGTCACACAGTAGTAGGAACCTTGTTCATCTCATGAACAAAAATACACCCAGACTTTCTCTTTGGTAGCATCTTTGGTAGCGATGTATCCAATCTTTTTCGTCTAGTTTGTCATGGTATCTAGCTTTGAACTCTTTCAACATACCGTCCCTCCACTGAGGGTAAAGACAATGCCTGTGACGGACATTCAGTCGTCCTTACCACCCTGGAAGCTTTCTAGTGATTCTCCCCAGGATTGATTGATACCATCTCACTACACCTAGTGAAAATCCTAATATCCACTTAGATCTATCCCATAGATCTAGAAACCACGATTTAGGAGTTATCACCTAGATCCTATATGGAGAATCAATGTGACAAGAGCAGATTGACCGAGTGTAGCATAGGAAACACCTTCCCTATCAAAAGTATGTCATCTACGTACAATACGAGGAAGACCACCATACTCTCTACTACCTTTTTTGTATATACAAGGTTCATCTACCATTCTGATGAAGTCAAACTTTTTGACTACCACATCAAAACAGATGTTCCAACTCTGCAATGCCTGATTTAACACATAAACCAACTTGCACACATTTCCGCTGCTCCCACTGTCAACGAAGCCCTCTAGCTGTGTACTTATAGACACTCTTTTCTAAATCATTATTTAGAAAAAGCAGTCATGACACTCAACCACCAGATATCGTAGTCATTGTATGTAGCAATGGCAAGTAAGATCCGGATGGACTTAAACATAGCCTCTGAGAAAATGCCTCATCATTATCCACGCCTGGTCGATGATGAGAACCTTTTGCAAAAAGTCAAGCTTTGAAAGTCTCAACTTTTCCATCTTACACCAAGTAATCTTCTCAAGATATACTTGCTCCTGATGGGGATTTAACCCTTCAGATATAGCAACCAAAGTCCATACTTTGTTGGTGTACATGGATTCCATCTCAGATCGCTTAGCATCCAGCCATTCTTACAGAGTCCCCACTCTTGATGGCCTTCTCGAAACCAGTTGGGTCATCATCTCATGATGCAATCCTCACTCCCACTGTCATCGAGAAACTGAAGTATCTCTCAGGAAGATGAGGAACCCTACCAGATCGGCGGAGAGGCTGAGGTTCGTCGGGAACTATCGAATCCTTATTCAATAGGTATGCAGCTTCTCAAGTGCATAACCCCCAAAAGGAAATAGGCAACTTAACAGTACTCATCATATAGCGCACCATATCTAAATAGGGTGTTATTGCCCCGCCCCGATACACCTTTGTGCTGTGGTGTATACAGAGGAGTAATGCTGATAGTGAATCTCATTCTCCTTTTGAATAGTCCAGGATCTCTACCCCTAAGTATTCTCCTCCCTGATCACATCAAAGGACATAATACTTATACCTGTATTGGTTCTTTACTTCTGATTTATATTCTTTGAATTTCTCAGAAAGTTCAGACATGTGTTTCAACAGGAACATGTGTCCGAATCTTGAGAGATCATCAGTGAATGTAAGGAAGTATAAAGAACCAGTCTTGGCATGTGTAGACAGAGGACCTACATACATCACTATGTATCAGTCCCAAGGGTTCACTAACCCTTTCTTTATTTCAAGTAAACGGAGCTATGGTCATCTTATCTTTGTGACATGACTGGAAAGTTTCACAAGATGTAAATTCAAACTGATTTGAATATGCATCTAAATGTAACTTAGCTAGTCGGGTCGCATTGATATGACCTAGTATATAATGCCTCAAGAAGGATTTGTTCATTTCTGAATTCTTCCTCTTGTGTGTGTTCTGTACGATAAGAACTGTGGTTTGATTTAGAACGTATATGCTTTTAAATAATGTGCCTGAAACCGATCAACTCTTGATATAGGAAATGTTCAAAACATTATCCAACAACATAAAATTATATCTTTCTTTAGTAAATAAAGAGACAGATATGATGTTGTATATCAGGTTCGGTATCTAATAACATTCGTTCAGAATCAATGTATTTGGTAATACAGGGTGATAACTGCCAACACCTTGGCTGCAAAAATTGCACCGTTTTCAACTCTTGAAACTTATCACCCGTTCTCAGTTCTCTACCTATCGGTAGCCCATGTAACAGATTACATATCCGGGATCCTGATCCGGTATCAAATACTCAGGACGTAGAAGATACTGAGAAACAGTTCTATGTAATGAACACACCCGAAGAAGATGCATCAACATGCACTTTCTTCGTTTGGGCGGCATGGGAATCATGGTATTCCCCTATTTCCTACTCGGTCTTATAACAATTATAAGTTGGAGCGGGACCAACGTCCTCCAGCTCAGTATAACAAGCGGGTCCGGTCAATACATCCATATTATTATCTTGATTAAGGCGTGACATGGTCGCTACCTGGAGAGAGAGAGAAGAAAACACTTTGTGTGCGTTCTTGCAAGATTAGATTGGTTATATATTTTATCTAATCAGGATGACTCCCACTGTTTTTATCAAATATTCCTTCAAACCCTAAAAGGAAAGACTAGTCGGGATTAATTACACTCTACAAGTTCGCCAATCATTCAACCAGGCCAGTGCCGTTACTTTGAGGGAGGTTCCCCGTGCTTTCGCACGGACCTAATTAAAATAAACCTCGTTTTCCCAGGGGCGTAACCCCGTTGACACCTTTCTAGACACCTACTTGATCGGCAAATTGTAAAGTGCAAAACTCTTCCAGGAGTAACAATTACTCGCAGTGGGTATCAGGATCCAACTATCTCATAGATGGTATGCAATCTCATTGCAAATTTCAACACTTGAAACTCCTGATAATGGTTTTTACCCCTAGTACTTATGACCTTAACTATGGTCAACAAATCATAAGCACTAGTCAAGCTTTACCCGTCATTTCGTGATTAATTAGGCCCACCCATATGACCCTTAACTAAAGTCAACAAAGTCACGTGACTGTCCTAACTAATCGCATCATATGCTGTGTAGAAAGACATCACTTAGCTACTGTACACTGTGCCTTAACTATAGTCAACAAACACAACACGAATACTAAATACTCTACTTCCTAAAATGGCGGAGGGTTGCGGATAGTTTTTAAGAAAACCTTTAACGCTTTGAACATGATATCGTTGCAGAATCAAAAGGTTTTAAATGGAGTGCTTTTGAGGCTTTTGCTAGTTTCGCTAAAGAGGTCACTCCCGGTGAAGGGATCTCGGCTCTTTCCTCGTCGAGTGAGGTGCAGGATATTCACAATACCACTATGCAAAGGAAGAACTAGAAAAGCAGTCAAAAGACAAACCGAAGGTTGTAGCATCTGCTAATTATTGCTAAAGTGGTTACTCCTAGTGAAGGGATCTCGGCTCTTTCCTCGTCGAATGAGGTGCTGGATATTCTACAAGGAATACCGCTATGCAAAGCAACAACTAGAGCTACCTAATTTTTGAAATTCGATTCAATATCTTTAGGTTTATTTTCTTTCATTAATCACATTAATGAATGTCTCATCATTTAAGTTACCTAAACATCACAGATAAATACAACGTACGCTTATGCCATCTGCATTCGCCTCGATGTCCCATAATGCACCGTTAGGTTAGGTAACTAATGGAAGAGCGGGGCAGGGCTAGCGCGGGTGTAAAATATAAGCAACGTCTATATAATATATCATATATACTATATATAGTATCTATCTCAACATATCAAATGATCACATCACAGATATCGCAGCAGAAAACATCATATGAAATATTGGATATAGTAGGATGTCCGTGTTTTATTTTGAGCCTGTATAAAACACGGATTCCACGGTCATAATGAATAGCCAAACCCACATCCCTAGACCCCAACGAGAGCGGCAAACAACCCTACCAATTCTAGAGTTAAGAGACCCAGATTCGACACCTCGAGATGGTGTCCCGCTGGACTCTAGAACCCGGTTACTTATGCTCCCCTCCTTGGGTCTATCCTAATGCGGAAAAGTAAATAATATACATCAACAGTGACATCTTCCTCAACCCGGAAGTACCCCAATAAAAGAATATTACATACAAGTTTTTACATGAATGAAAAATAAAAACTCTCATCTCACATAAAACCCCCAGCTATTCAAACACGACGATCCAATATAACATATCCAGTAACACATAACATCACATGTCATCAACGTAAGTAAATATGCGTATCCCAATTGTCGTTGACGTATAGCAACGAAACCGGCGATACCCCACATATTACACTTACGGTCGCAGAAAAGAAAATGAAAACTACAACAGTTGGAATCCGCAACCACCTTAGACATCATAAACCCGTAATATCTCATATTGCGGATTTCATGCCTAACAATATGAATTCCTTAGACATCGCATGCCTAACAATTATAAACCCCGCATTTTAGTCTCAATATTGAAAACACTCTCCAATAATTAGTCGGGCAATTCAACAAGATTCCCAACATTCAGATCGTATGCTCGTCGGAAACGTTAGTAGACGGCCGCACCCCCCGATGCCGACGACGATGTGCACTTAGGCGGAACACCGTGGCCGCGAGCACCCGGACGGATGCTTTTTGGCAACGGAGTTCTCCTATAGTCACTTGGTCGCGGTTATGGGGCGGGGTTATCTAGTAATGTTACCCGGCGAGTATCCGTATACACAACGTGATTGCGACGGACTTTTGATCGCATCAAAATCCCGTGGCAACCGATCAAATGAGACTAAATTGCTAGACTTATAAAATTCAAATGTTGTTGATGTAGGGTTCCTAGGCACACTATAGAGGTCTCACAAGGCATCAACCATGCCAATTTCAAATTTTATGGGTGCCGAGAAACCCTAGTCCGGATCGTCGACTAGAATTCTAGGCGAAAAACGAAACTAGTTAACATCTTAACTAAAGGAGAGAGGCTACAACCTTTGTAGATCCGGTTCTCCACTTTCTTAGCTCCACTTAGGCGTCCTCTCGCTGTCCATCTCGAATCTCGAACTCAATCGTCGGCTTCATCGGAGAAATGGGCGGGCTAGGTCGTCGGCTTCGTGCCGAAGATGATCTACGTCGAGGCATCATAAGTTCAAGCTCCATCTTCACCAAGTTGTGAAACTTGTGAAGAAAACACCCTATACTACTTGGCAAGAGGTAGAGGGTGAAGAAATAGGAGGTGGGTTCACTTTAGAATTGGATTTCTCACACTTTAGCTCAAGTTGCCATTGATGGACTTAAGCTTTTTCTTGAAGAAGAAGATGATGAAGAAAATAGAATATGATAAGTGTTTATTCAAAAAGGAAAAGAAAATGAATACTTATCATATACTAACTATGGTAGAGTGTAGAGAATAGACCATGGTTACTTTGAAGGGTTAGGGTTAAGCATGAAGACAAATGGTTACAAAGTCAAAGCTTCATGAAGCTTCAACTAGAAACAAAGAAAGCCACCATTCTCATCATAATCTTTTCCAAATAAATAAATAAACAAACAAATAAATAAAAGAATAAGCAAAACCCTAATCATCATCTTAACCATGGTTTAATTCTATACACTTAACCAAATAAGCATGTATCATCAAACATGATACAATCATGTGCACAAAATTATATCACATATACAACCTGTGAACATCAAGTGAGAAAATCCATTTAAAGTGAACCAATACTAGCTAATGCAAAGTAATATATCAAATATATAATTATACATTAAATCATTAAATCAACACTTGATTTAACGATCCGGTCATATCGCATATAACCGACTAGTATCCTATGTATCGGCTTATCGAATCAATCCTTGATTCGATATCTAGGTTATATCAAATATAACCAATCGATACATTCATCGCGAGAATGGAATACGGTATCACATACACGCATTATTCTCGGTCCAGCACATATCTCATATGCGCTCCTATTTCGTTTCGCTTGAGCCAGGAAACCTCTGTGTAGGACTCTAAAGACTCGTCAATATGCCGGTAGCAGATGATGATCATATCAAGCACCCACAAGCCGCAAGCGGTCTGCTAAACATAACGGCCATCCGGGTATTGAGCGATCAGAAGATCGACGAGCTAGCCCGCTCACACTCCTGTGAATCCAACCAGTAACACTTACCATACAGTCCGGTCTGTTCGTCTGATATGTCGCATATAAAGTCTAGGGGTGGTAAACGTCAGATTCCAATAACCAATAAGTCGTGCCGATGTGAGGCTCATAACGGGTCGAGAAACTACTGGTAACACTTACCAGCAAATCTCTGATCAGCCCTGGCCAGGGACTTCCCTGTTACAGCCAATCGAGCACAGCGCAACATCAACCCCCAATACCGGGAGAGATGAAACCCCTCCTATCGCTCATTGTCTCCATATGACTCGGGACTGTACCCAAAGACCACCGTTTTGCACGCCCTCATGGACGTGGTAAGGTGGAGATCAAAGCACAGTGGGAATCACACAAGACTCTATGACGATCTCGGGTCTACAGACTAACCTGCACAAGTGTCACCTGAGAACTGCCATCTGACGTGAGGTATAATACCATCTGGGAGTTCTCGGCGAGTCCGTCCAGTGTACCCAGTCTGCACTGAGCACCCGTATACCATCTCTGATGTCAAACACCAATGGATATGGGATCATCCATCGCCCATCTCATGGGTCGAGAAGCGTATACGCTAGTCTACTCTGGTATATCGATGCCCCGTCTCGATACACCCACGACTAGGGACCTTGAAGGATGTACTTATGGACTACCATATCCCCACTAGTATTATCTGCATCATAGTCCAGGTAGTCAAGTACACATCCTAAGGGCTTTACCAACATGTAACCATAAGACAGTTTAAAGAGACTAGTGTACATGTTAAGATAAAGAGCAACCAGATAGCATACTATCATATCGAGCAAGAAAGTCATCTCTATATATGTCCAAGCATCCAATATAATATACATCATCTGTACAATACTGGCCTCTAGGGCATACATACAACTAACAATCTCCCACTTGCACTAGGGCCAGCTGCTGTAGTATCGCATACCGAGCATCCCGAAGAGTCTCTCAAACTGTATCTGGGGAATGGCCTTCGTGAGTGGATCCGCCGTGTTGTTCTTCGTGTCAACCCTCCTTACCTCGATCTCCCGGCGATCAACTACCTCCCGGATCAGGTGATATCGCCTCAGAATATGCCTGGATCGCTGATGGGACCTGGGTTCCTTGGCCAAAGCCACCGCTCCATTGTTATCTCAATACAAAGGTATTGGATGCTCAATGGATGGAACCACTCCAAGTTCAGTAATGAACTTCTTGATCCAGACAGCCTCTTTAGCAGCATCGTTGGCAGCGATGTATTCAGCCTCCATCGTCGAGTCTGCCACGGTTTCCTGCTTGGAACTCTTCCAGCTAACCGTCCCTCCATAAAGGGTAAAGACAAATCCCGACTGCGACTTAGAGTCGTCCTTATCACTCTGGAAGCTCGAATCGGTAAAGGACTCCACTTGGAGTTCTCCGTTACCATACACCAAGAGCATCTCTTTAGTCCTTCGTAAGTACTTGAGAATGCTCTTCACAGCTGTCCAGTGACTCTCTCCAGGATCAGCTTGATACCTGCTCACTACACTTAGTGAGTATGCTACATCGGGTCTGGTACATAGCATCGCATACATGATAGAGCCTACAGCCGAAGCATAGGGTATCCCTTGCATGCGAGCTCTCTCCAAATCAGTCTTGGGAGACATCTCTTTGGAGAGAGTGACTCCAGAGATCGTGGGCAAGTTCCCATGTTTGGATTCTTCCATACTAAACCTCTTTAGTATGGTGTCAATGTACCTGGATTGGGACAATCCCAATATCCGTTTGGATCTATCTCTATAGATCCTAATTCCCAATTTGCAGGAGGCATCACCAAGATCTTTCATTGAGAATCTTTGTGATAAGAAGAGCTTGACCGATCGCAGCATAGGAATATCATTTCCTATCAAGAGTATGTCGTCCACGTACAATACGAGGAAGACAACCTTACTCTCTGCCACCTTCTTGTAGATACAAGGTTCATCTGGATTTTTGACGAAATCAAACTCTTTGATAACGACGTCAAAGCAGATGTTCCAACTCCGCGATGCTTGCTTTAATCCATAAATGGATTTAAGCAGCTTGCACACCTTCCCGCTGCTCCCACTGTCTACGAAGCCTTTTGGATGAGTCATGTACACGCACTCTTCTAAATCACCATTTAGAAAGACGGTCTTAACATCCATTTGCCAGATTTCGTAGTCATGATATGCAGCGATGGCAAGCATGATCCGGATGGATTTAAGCATAGCCACTGGAGAAAAGGTTTCGTCATAGTCCACACCTGGTCTTTGACGAAAACCTTTTGCTACAAGTCTAGCTTTGAAAGTCTCCACTTTCCCATCTACACCAAGTTTCTTCTTGAAGATCCACTTGCTCCCAATGGGTTTTACCCCTTCAGGAGCAACATCCAAAGTCCATACTTTGTTGGTGTACATGGATTCCATCTCGGACCACATAGCATCCAGCCATTTCACTGAGTCCCTACTCGTGATGGCCTGCTCGAAACTAGTTGGGTCATCATCCTCCATGATGCAATCCTCGCTCCCACCGTCCATGAGAAAACCGTAGTATCTCTCAGGTGGGCGAGGAACCCTACTAGATCGGCGGAGAGGCTGAGGTTCGTCGGAAGCTACTGAATGTTCTGGTTCCACTAAATCTTCTGTTGTGTTTTGTTCAGCTGGAACCTCTTCCAGTTCTTCCTCAGAGCCACTAATTTCTTTTGCAAGAAATTCCTTTTCTAAAAAGGTGGCATGTTGAGCAACAAATACTCTTTGTTCCTCACTGTGGTAGAAGATATACCCTCGCGAATGTTTGGGATATCCAACAAATTTACACAAAACAGATCTTGCCTCGAGTTTGTCCGGTTTTTGTCTTTTGACATAGGCCGGGCAACCCCATATCTTTATAAAATTAAGATATGGTCTCTTCCCTTCCCATATCTCATATGGTATGGTAGGCACGGATTTGGTGGGAACTCTGTTCAGTAGGTATGCAGCTGTTTCCAGTGCATATCCCCAGAAGGAAACAGGTAACTCAGCTACACTCATCATAGAGCGCACCATATCTAATAGGGTGCGGTTCCTCCGTTCTGATACACCGTTGTGCTGTGGTGTATATGGAGGAGTTATCTGAGAGAGAATCCCATTCTCTTTTAGGAAGTCCAGGAATTCAATGCTCAAGTATTCTCCTCCTCGATCAGATCGTAGGATTTTAATACTTTTTCCGGTTTGGTTCTCAACTTCTTGTTTATATTCTCTAAATTTCTCAAAAGCTTCTGATTTGTGTTTCATCAGGAACACATACCCGAACCTAGAGAGATCGTCAGTGAATGTAATGAAGTACGAAGAACCATCCCTGGCATATGTAGACATGGGACCGTATACATCACTATGTATAAGTCCCAAGAGTTCGGTAACTCTTTCTCCGTGTCCCGTAAACGGAGTTTTGGTCATTTTGCCTTTGAGACATGACTGGCAAGTGTCATAAGATGAAAATTCAAACGGATTCAAATATCCATCCTTATGCAACTTAGCCAGTCGTGTCGCATTGATGTGACCCAGTCTACAATGCCACAAGAAGGATTCGTTCATTTCGGAACTCTTCCTCTTGTGTGTGTTTGTTATACTCAGAACTGTTGATTGATTTAGAACATAAATGCCATTGCACAACGTGCCTGATCCAACCAACTTTTGGTTACGAAAAATGTTCATAACATTGTCCTGTAATACAAAATTATATCTCTCTTCACTCAACAAAGAAACCGATATAATGTTGCATATCAGGCTCGGCATGTAATAGCATTCGTTCAGAACCAATGTATTACCTGTTGGTAATACAAGGTGATATTCCCCGACAGTCTTAGCTGCAACAATTGCACCATTTCCAACTCTAATGTCTTTATCACCTTCTCCAAGTTCTCTACCTTTCCTAAGCCCATGTAACAGATTACATATATGGGATCCTGACCCGGTATCTAATACCCAGGACGTGGAGCAAATGGAGAAACAGTTCTCTGTAACGAACACACCCGAAGAAAATGCATCAACATGTACTTTCTTCAATCGGGTGGCATGGGAATCCTGGTATTCCCCTATATCCTGTTCAGTCCTATAACTCTTATAAGAAAGAACGGAACCAACGTTCCCCAGCACAGTATAACATGCGGGTTCGGTCAATATATCCATATTATTACCTTTATTAGGGCATGACATGGTCGCTACCTGGAGAGAGAGAGAAGAAAACACTTTAGCGTATACTCGTGCAAGATCAGATTGTTTATTATCTTATCTAATCAGGATGGCTCCCACTGGTTTTTATCAAATCTTCCTTCAAACCCTAAAAGGAAAGACTAGCCGGGATTAATTACACACTACAAGTTCGCCAATCTTTCAGCCAGGCCAGTGTCGGTACTTTGAGGGAGGTCCCCCGTGCTTTCGCACGAACCTAATTAATGTAAACCTCGTTTTCCCAGAGGCGTAACCTCGTTGACACCTTTCTAGACACCTACCTGATCGGCTAATTGTAATGTGCAAAACTCTCCCAGGAGTAACTCTTACTCGCAGTGGGTATCGGGATCCAACTATCTCATAGAAGGTATGCAATCTCATTGCAAATTTCAACACTTGAAATTCCCGATAATATTTTGCCCCAAGCATCCTATGACCTTGACGGAGGTCAACAAACCACAGGGTGCAAGTCAAGTTCAACCCGTCATTTCTTGATTGAATCAAACCCACCCGCACGACCCTTGACGGAGGTCAACAAGGTCGTACGACTACCCTAATCCAATCTGCATCATATGCATAAGCAGGTAAATACTAGTTAGCTACCGCACACTACGCCTTGACGGAGGTCAACAAACGTAGCACGAATACTAAGTAGGATTTATCTGAAATGACGGAGGGCTATGACAGGTTTTTCTGAAAACCTATTGCGTAATGAACTTGATATCGTTGTAGGATCAAATGAAGTTTTTGAAAATGGAGTGATTTTGAGGCTTTTCTAGTTTTGCTAAAGGGGTCATTCCCGGTGAAGGGATCGTCGGCCCTTTCCTCGTCGAATGAGGTGCGGGATATATCATATATATTACTGTGCAAAGCAGAAACTATAGAAGCAATCAAAAGTCAAACCGAGTGTGTAGCATCTGCCAGTTATTGCTAAAGGAGTCACTCCCGGTGAAGGGATCTCGGTCCTTTCCTCATCGAATAAGGTGCAGGGTATATCATATATACCGCTATGCAAAGCAAGAACTGTAGCTACCTTTTTGTTTAAAATTCGATTCTACAACATCTTAGGTTTCTTTTCTTTCATTAATCTCATTAATGAAGTCCCATCATTTAAGTACCTAAACATCACAGATAAATACGACGTACACTTATGCCATCCGCATTCGCCTCGATGTCTCCCCGTGCACCGTTAGGTTAGGTAACTAACGACAGAGCAAGGCAGGGCTAGTGCGGATGCAAAACATAAGTAACGTCTATATAATATATCATATATACTGTATACTGTATCTATCACAGAACATCACATGATCGCATCGCAGATATCGCAGCAGAAGAAACATATGAAACATTGGATATACTAGGACGTCCGTGTTTTCAATACGAGCCAGTATAAAACACGGATTCCACGGTCATGATGAATAGCCAATCCCACACCCCTAGACCCCTACGAGAGCGGCAAGCGACCCTGCCAATTCTAGGGTTAGGAGACCCGGACTCGACTCCTCGAGTTGGTCTCCCACTGGACCCCAGAACCCGGTTACTTGTGCTCCCCTCCTTGGGTCTATCCTAATGCGGAAAAGTAAATAATATACAAAAGGTGACAACTTCCGCAACCTGGAAGTGCCCCAAATAAAAGAATATTACATACAAGTTTTTACATGAATGAAAATGAAAAACACTCATCTCACATAAAAAAAACCCCGGCTATTCGAACACGACGATTGTTCAGTTGATAAAACTGCACATTTGTATTACATTTTTCCTACCATTTTTCATATTAAAAAAGGACTTTATTATAATATATTAAACATATGAGGGTTTATGTGTAAAAGCACCATTTTCCATGTGTTAATATATTTTAATTATCATTTGGTAGGAAAATGTATGCAAATAATATTATTGGTCTAATCCTAGTAGAACAAAGTCTACTAAAATCTTATTTGAGTTGTTGTGCAGAATATTTCCAAGTTGTTATGAAGGATTTAACAAACAAATCAATTTGTTGAAGAAAACTTGCCAAATTAAGAAGCAAACTTGGAGACCAAGTCTGGAAGCAACCGAGAGAATATTTCTGAAATATGAAGATGCCTAGGATTGCCAAATGTCACCAGATGAAAGCACAAGAAAAATTATCAATTAATCTTGTCCCTTGAGCGCGGATCCGCGGCCAAACCCACCCTGGGGCCGCGGATCCGCCGCAATCTTATGGAATTGGAGTGCAAGATTTTGGGGAATTATTCTATGCTGAATTTTACCAAGTTCTCAACAATAAGATTCTGGGTTTTCACTATATAAAGGCACCGAGGGCCTCTTGGAAAAAGCTATCAAGCCGAAGAGATCACGAAGCTCCCGACGCTCACGCATCCAGGCTGATCATCGACTGTTCGACTACCTCCCTAGGAAGGATCGAGAAGCAAATCAAGTTTTGTAATCATTTTCTATGGATTAAAAGTGTAGTTGAAGGAGTTGATTAATAAAGGTAGTTTTTTTATTTAATTGTTTGTTTTTACATTATGTTCTTCCTCTCTTTCTTTTCATCTTCTTCTCCCAACATGCGCGAGTAATTCTCCGCTTGTTAGGGTTCGTAGGATTAGAGTAGGTTAATGGGGGATGAAAATAATTAAACCCTTTTTAAGTCCTATAAAGTTTAGGAACTTTATCAAAATAATCATTAACATCCTAATCGGGCGCGCTAGCAATTCCTTGCTAGTTCCGACCACGATTAGAGATTAGATTAATGATTGTTTTGGTAAAGGCTAGATAATGAACGGAGTTCCGTGTCGAGATAAGGGTTACGAGTGGGATTCCTTTTCCCTCCAGAAACCCTAATCTACACGCATCACCGTCGTTCTAGTTCTAAATCTATTAATGGATAAAAAGGGTAACTTTTAATTAATCTATCATAACTACTAAATCCTAACGAACCCTACAAGCCCTATTATTATATTATTTAAATCTCTAAAATAATCTAGATCTATATTTAACATTCTTGTTTAAAGTAGATCTAGAAACTTTTCACAAAATTCTTTATTCCTCCTCTCTTTCTCAACACATCTAAAGTAAAAATAAAAGGTTCAACGTTTCCCAGAGGACGACCCGTACTCATCTCGGTCTAGCTACACGCGACACCGTTATTGATTGCGGTTAACTACAAACACACCTTTTCGTAACAATCAAATGGCGCCGTTGCCGGGGAAACGTGCGTAATTTTTTATTTTTACTATTTGTGTTGAATTCTTAGACGAGTCATATCATTATTAAAACAAAACTGCAAATTGTATATTTAACGATTATTGTGTGAATTTTTGCGAGGAAATCTGGAGTCACGGACTTGAGGAAACAGGAGATCTAGGGTTCACCCTTCTCTGGTAAGATTCTAACTCCCTTCTCTCTCCTCTAAAATCCAATAAAATCTATTTTCTGCAGGATTCTTTGCAAAATATCGCCGCTCAAAAATCTTTTTGCAAAGTTTTGTTTTTCGGTTTGTTTTTGCATATTTTAATACGGATCTTTAAGGGGCAAAGTCCAAATCAAGATTAGGTGGGGATTTCATCACCCTTCCTAAGCCCCACAAATCACAAACCTAGCATATAGAACAACCCTTCATTAATTTAAAAAATATCTAGACCAGACTCTAAGGACTGTCGAGCTCAATAGGAAAAAGACTAGTATAGGCATCGGCCGTTTATCCTAACTGACATTGCGGTGTCTAGGCTAGTGGTTTTTAATTAGGCCCACTGTAGTGGTGGTTCCTTCCCACTTACCTGGCCGTACTTGTCCGTGAAGAGGCGGTTTGAGGTCCTATTTCTAGCCTTAGTTAGGAGCGGTCTAGAGACTGGACCTAGGTAACCATAGTTCTGGGGTTGTGCATTTTTTTTGTGATTTGTCTAAATCCGTCATTTTTCAAAACAAACCAATAACTTTCTCTCCTTTTTACCCCTTCCCCCTTCTTCTCTTCTTATAATGGGTGACCTAAACAGAAGAACACTTGCCGAGCTTTGCTGTCCACAACCAGATATCTCTTGTTTTCGAAATCCCTTCGGTATACCGTCCGGCTCTTCCATGTCCTTAAGAGATCATATAGAACAAGCAGGAAGAAACAGTTGGCCACCTCAGTCTAGGTCTTATCAACCATATCCTAATCCTACACCTGTTTCAGTTCATACCCAAAGTGAGGAATCCCCTAGACGAATGTCCATTGCTGAGCATATAGCTAGGTCTAGAGGCCAAAGTTTCAACCCGGACCAATATCAACTGTCCGGAGAAGAGTTTGATATGCGGTTTGTGGCATATAAGATGTCTGTTGAAAATAGCCAACCAACCAACCCATATCAATATTCTTCTTATCATAATATTCATCCTACTCCTACCCAAGTTCCGCAACCATTCTATTCCTATCAATCCAATCCGACTTTTCCATCTACTCTAGACAGTTCTTCTAATCAGTCATTTGGGAGTTTTAATTATCCACAGGAATTTCAATCTTATACTGAAACCCCTTATCAGCCCAAGACTAGTCTGGAGAAGACATTAGAAAAATTTATGGAAATGTCGAACCAAATTATGAAGGATTTGGGTAAAAAGACAGAACTGTACCTCCAAACTGAAATCCACAACTCCAGTTTCATAGATTCATCAAGTACACCAAATAGAATGACTGATAAGTTGTGTGACTTTGTAGTGTTTGATTTACCCAACTGTGAAGGGTCCCTTTCAAGTGAAACCATACCCAACCCTTGTGATCTCTACACCTCCACTCTTGAACCAAAACTTATTGAAAACCATACTTTTGATGAGGAGTTTGAGAATTTTAACCTTCACTTGAATGAGGTGATTGACGTTGGGGATATTTTGATTGATGAACCCGAAATTTTGGATGATTTTGGCCCACCAATTCATCAAATCCTTTCACTTCCTTATGGTCATCATCTTGAGCCTTTAATTCTTCCCGAATCCCAAATATGTCTTGAAGTTGATGATAATGGTATACCCGAAGATCAGACCGAAATACAACCTCCATCTTCCACATCTGGTTCAGCAACACTCGACATACCAATTTGTTTACCCATTTCACCTTCTACTTTCTCCGGTTCTTCTTCTGTTCCTATAGTTTCAGTGAGTTTTGATAAATCACAATCTGTTAATTCAAGTTCAATAATACCAGAAATTCAACTTGATTTGCATATTTTTGAAAAAGAGGTAGATGAGTTTTTTGAGTCCTCTACCTCAGTGATTTTTTATGAATCAAGTAGAATAAATTCTGGCATAAAACTCTTTGACAGCAAAATGTTCAATCACACTATTGATAAAAGTTTTGAAGAACTTTTTGCTGACGAACTTGAATTTTTAAACAATACGGATTTTGTGATTGATCAATCTCCACCTCTAGAGGTTGAACCGTCACCATTCCTTCTTTCTAATCATTCACATTCATCCGCATTCTTTCTTTTCTCTAATTTCAAACCCTTTCCAGACCACCTCTTATGCCTTCCCCACTTTTTCTTGAGTCGATACAACACATTCTTCCACCAACCTATACGATATACTGATAAAATCTTTGAATGGTTGGTGTTAACTTTTGGTCTTTGTAAAGCCTTACTTTGACCAAATGACTCACCCCCTCTTAAAATACTTCATATTGTCTAACTCATGTTTGAGGGGGGGTATATTTTTGGCTCTTGATCATAACTTTTGTCCTCAAATTTGTGAGCCAAAAATAAGTTTGGGGGAGCATTTTCACTTTCATATATTCTTGCCCCCATTAATAATTTCCTCCCAAGTCTACAGGTTTTTGAGCTTAACGGATGACATCAGTGAGGACACTGCTGTAAACAGGTTTGGGGGAGGTTTGTGCTTATTTACACATCAATTTGCATCATATTTTGCATAAGCACAACATTTTCAAAAATTTAAAAAAAAAATTTCTTTTATAACAAAAGAGTAGAAAGTGAAAAATTACATCCAAAAGATAGGAATAGTTTAAGAAAACCAAGAAAATTAGAAGTTTTCTTACACGAACTGGTAATAAGTAGTTATGAGCTGTTGTCCCAAGGGTTAGTAAGATGAAGGAAGTCACTAATCTGAGGATAAAAATAAGTCTGAAAAATAGTTTCTATTCTGGAAGCCGAACATTTGAATGTTGATACCCTACTATATGCACATACACACGTCTTGAAACTCGGGATAGTAGAGGATACCTTGAAATGCTCTTGTCTAAAAGCCAAAGTATGAAGGAAGTATAAAAATGGTGAAAAGAAAAAAAAAATGAACACTGGTTTTGTATCGCCAAGGCAGCAATAAAAAAATATAGCGAGGGTGCCTCTTCACCTAGTGCCCTAAGGCCAACTGGTCTGGGAGTCACTGCTAAGCCTTAGGTGGTGCAAGACAAGGAAAATACTATCACCAAATCAGCAAGCACTTGAGTAATCGGTCGGTTAGTACCTCAAGAAGTATTAGCGGTCGCATGAAAAGGTGTGAGCAAACCTAAGTATTCATAAAGTACTGAGGTAGATGGACAAGAGTATGATAGCTTGAATTGAATTCTCCGAGTGTAGGGATGTTATTTACACACACGTGGGGTTATATGATCAATGTTTGGATGAAAGGTAGGAATGAAGAATAATGACGATGTTTTATTGAGAGATGATGTGATTTCTAACATTTTTTCATGACTATTAAGATAGGGCTCATGACAACTGAAAAGCTAGTATAGTTGGAAACTCTTCTTTTCAAAGTATTTCTTTTATGGTTCTTGTCTTTATATGTAAATTTCACCATCTTTCTTTTGTTATTGGATTTTGTGGGTGTAATCCGCTGAAAACCCTCAGGAGACAACACTCCTCCTACTAGGGACACCTAGAGGTTTAACGGCTTGTTGCACGTGCTCAGTGCAATCGTGTCTGCCTACGAAAGTGTGCTTAGTTTTCTTATTTCTTTTTCTCCTCTTGAATAAACTAGTTTGCTCGGGACGATCAAAGATAAGTTTGGGGGTATTTGTTCAGTTGATAAAACTGCACATTTGTATTACATTTTTCCTACCATTTTTCATATTAAAAAAGGACTTTATTATAATATATTAAACATATGAGGGTTTATGTGTAAAAGCACCATTTTCCATGTGTTAATATATTTTAATTATCATTTGGTAGGAAAATGTATGCAAATAATATTATTGGTCTAATCCTAGTAGAACAAAGTCTACTAAAATCTTATTTGAGTTGTTGTGCAGAATATTTCCAAGTTGTTATGAAGGATTTAACAAACAAATCAATTTGTTGAAGAAAACTTGCCAAATTAAGAAGCAAACTTGGAGACCAAGTCTGGAAGCAACCGAGAGAATATTTCTGAAATATGAAGATGCCTAGGATTGCCAAATGTCACCAGATGAAAGCACAAGAAAAATTATCAATTAATCTTGTCCCTTGAGCGCGGATCCGCGGCCAAACCCACCCTGGGGCCGCGGATCCGCCGCAATCTTATGGAATTGGAGTGCAAGATTTTGGGGAATTATTCTATGCTGAATTTTACCAAGTTCTCAACAATAAGATTCTGGGTTTTCACTATATAAAGGCACCGAGGGCCTCTTGGAAAAAGCTATCAAGCCGAAGAGATCACGAAGCTCCCGACGCTCACGCATCCAGGCTGATCATCGACTGTTCGACTACCTCTCTAGGAAGGATCGAGAAGCAAATCAAGTTTTGTAATCATTTTCTATGGATTAAAAGTGTAGTTGAAGGAGTTGATTAATAAAGGTAGTTTTTTTATTTAATTGTTTGTTTTTACATTATGTTCTTCCTCTCTTTCTTTTCATCTTCTTCTCCCAACATGCGCGAGTAATTCTCCGCTTGTTAGGGTTCGTAGGATTAGAGTAGGTTAATGGGGGATGAAAATAATTAAACCCTTTTTAAGTCCTATAAAGTTTAGGAACTTTATCAAAATAATCATTAACATCCTAATCGGGCGCGCTAGCAATTCCTTGCTAGTTCCGACCACGATTAGAGATTAGATTAATGATTGTTTTGGTAAAGGCTAGATAATGAACGGAGTTCCGTGTCGAGATAAGGGTTACGAGTGGGATTCCTTTTCCCTCCAGAAACCCTAATCTACACGCATCACCGTCGTTCTAGTTCTAAATCTATTAATGGATAAAAAGGGTAACTTTTAATTAATCTATCATAACTACTAAATCCTAACGAACCCTACAAGCCCTATTATTATATTATTTAAATCTCTAAAATAATCTAGATCTATATTTAACATTCTTGTTTAAAGTAGATCTAGAAACTTTTCACAAAATTCTTTATTCCTCCTCTCTTTCTCAACACATCTAAAGTAAAATAAAAGGTTCAACGTTTCCCAGAGGACGACCCGTACTCATCTCGGTCTAGCTACACGCGACACCGTTATTGATTGCGGTTAACTACAAACACACCTTTTCGTAACAATCAACGATCCAATATAACATATCCAGCAACACACAACATCACATGTCATCAACGTAAGTAAGTATGCATACCCCAATTGTCGTTGACGTATAGCAATGAAACCGGCGATATCAACATACTACACTTACGGTCACAGAAAAGAAAGTGTAAAACTACAACAGTTGGAATCCGCAATCTCTTTAGACATCGCATGCCTAATCAAATGAAATACTTAGACATCACATGCCTAACAATTATAAACCCCGCATTTTAGTCTCATTATCGAAAACTCTTTTCAATATCAAGTGAAACTAAACTGCTAGATTTATAACATTCATCCAGTTATCTCATAACTTTTTGTGAATTCCAATTATTGTATCCCATTCCGGATAAATAGAAAATATTAAACTTTCCGATCGAACATTCGAACACCCAAGTTTTCCCAAAACCGATCAACTCATGAAATAAGTTCAAAGACATTCACTTCATGCCTCAGTACCAACGGTCCAGCCGTAGAAGGGTCAAGCCAACGCCTCACATGTGGCACGCCGTACTGCCCCAAACCCGAAGGTTCAAAGGGCAGTTCAAGACGGTCACATAATCGAGTTAAGGTTTGTTTTTTTCTAGAGGGACCATCGCGTTACTTGCACTACTTAGAACATCATTAAACTACTGAAAAGTCCAACAATTGGAAATTTCCCGGCAGGGGAAAGGTTGGGTATTTACATCCGGTCGAAACTTTTAACATATTCTAAATATCCGGAAAACACAAAGACGACATTTGAAATTACCGGTCGAATCATCGAAGCTCTAAAACACCTCAGAAAACTCAACTGTTGAGTGCATATTAAAACTTCCCAGAAAACTCAGCTGCTGAAATGATGAATTACTGTGCAAAAATTACAGGAAAATCCCATTAGTTGGCCGCGGAACCGCCGCAGAAGCCAAGCTTCTGCCGCGGTTCCGCCGCACTATTTACTGTTCATGAGGTAAATTTTGCACCGTAGTTCTTAGAATTCCCTGCTGAATTTTTTAAGAATTTTTAATCTGGAAAAATCCCAGTTTTTGGAAAAAGTCTATAGAGCATGATGTGTTAGGGTTTCGATGTGTATTCGGGTTTCAAACGTCGTCTAGACTTCGCCTAAGGCTCTAGCTAGGCTTTGATACCACTGTAGGGTTCCTAGGCACACTATAGAGGTCTCACAAGGCATCAACCATGCCAATTTCAAATTTTATGGGTGCCGAGAAACCCTAGTCCGGATCGTCGACTAGAATTCTAGGCGAAAAACGAAACTAGTTAACATCTTAACTAAATGAGAGAGGCTACAACCTTTGTAGATCCGGTTCTCCTTATGATGAGAATGGTGGCTTTCTTTGTTTCTAGTTGAAGCTTCATGAAGCTTTGACTTTATAACCATTCTTGTCTTCATGCTTAACCCTAACCCTTCAAAGTAACCATGGTCTATTCTCTACACTCTACCATAGTTAGTATATGATAAGTATTCATTTTCTTTTCCTTTTTGAATAAACACTTATCAGTTGATTCCAAGTATTGTATCACAATATACTAGACGATGTTAAACGTTTCGAGCCAATCAAACAACACCCTCATCACCCAATGAGCTAAACACTTGAGCGAAGTTAAAGTACCCAAAACGTGCCCCAGTAGCTATGATCCAACCGTAGAAGGGTCAAACCAACGCCTCACCTATGACACCGTGGAACTACAGCAAACCCTAGGGTTCAAGCCACGGTTCCAAGGGCATAGAATCGAGTTAAGGTTTATGTTCTTCTAGAGGGTCCATAGAGTTACTTGTACGAACATTGAATATAATTAACTTAGAAAAATTCCAACACTTGGAAATTTCAGAGGGGGTCATGGGGCGATGTTTGAATTTCGTTCAAACTGTCAAACATAGCCTAGGTTACCATCACAATGTTAAATTATACGACTAAGAAACACTCCATTTTGCACCTATAGGAAAATTTACATCACATGGAAATTTGGACCAAGCAAACAATACTTGAAACCCCAAAATACACACACCAGAGCACAAAACAAAAATGATGCACAGAGGAGCAAGCAGGGCCGGCCTCCTCGGATTTTGGGGGAGTGTGCTCGGTTGAAAACCGAGCAAAGGGTCTCGTTTTTGTTCTGTGCACTATAGGCATCACATACATGACTCTGCACATGTTTGCAAAATTTTTCCAGAACTTTTGAAAAACAACAGAGAGCATGAACTGTAGGGTTTCAGAAATTGCAATACGGATTTGTTTCGATTTCGTATTATATCTAACATCGTTTAAGTTTCTAGTTAGGCTCTGATACCATGTTGGGATTCCTTAGCACCTAGCCTAGGGTTTGCAAGCATCACTAATGCCACAAAAAAATTCAAGGGGGTGCTAAGCAATCAAACTAAGAATCATGCTAGAAAAATAGGGTAACAAAACATGTAATCTATCATCACAAAGAGAAGTGAACAAAATACAACCTTTGTAGCACCAGTCCTTCACTTCTAAACCTCTGTGTTGACGTCCCTTCGCTGCGATCATCGAACTCACAGACACTAGTATGGAAATCCCCGGAGAAATGAACAAGATTGCTTGTAGTCTTTGAGGCCGAAGATGATCTACGTCGAGGTGACTCAAACTCAAGCTACCACTTCACTAGGTCAAGAACTTTATGAAGAGAACACCCTAAACTAAATGGCAAGTAGTAGAGGATGATGAAATAGGAAGTGGGCTCATTTTAGATTTTATTTTCTCACTAGGATTCTTCATATCTCAAAACCTTAGAAAGCTTTTGAGCTTTGAGCTTATGAAGAAGATGAACATTGAGAATGAATGAAATGAAAAATGAGAATGAGGTTAGAAAATCAACCGTGGGTGAGTATTTGTCATCACAAACCATTGTAGAGAATAAACCATGAGTTAAGAGAATGATTGGGTTAATAAATATCTAGGATAATACAAAAATGGGTGGGAAAAGTCAAGGAAACTACAAGCTTCATTAAGCTTCCAAATCCTTGTCATTCTCCACTTGATTTTGCATTTAAACTTAATAATTAATTACCCCCATTATCTTAAATATGGTATAATTCTAATACACCCATGTTTGATGTATAACCAAGAATGATATAATATATATCACATATATATCATTCATGCACAAGTGAGAAAAGAAATGGTCAAGTGAGCTAAATATTAGTTAATGTATAAAGTAATATATCAAATATATAATTATACATTAAATCACTAAATCAACACTTGATTTAATGATCCGGTCATATCTCATATAACCGACTAATATCATGTATATCATTTTATCGAATCAACACTTAATTCGATAACCCGACTATATCGCATATAACCGACCGATGATACAAATCGCGAGAATAGAATATGGTATCACATACTCGTATTATTCTCGGTCCCACACATATCTTATATGTGCTCCTATTTCGTTTCGCATGAGCCAGGAAACCTCTGTGTAGGACTCTAAATACTCGTCAATACACCGGCAGTAAGTGGTGATCATATCAAACACCCACAAGCCGCAAGCGGTCTGCTAAACGTAACGGCCACCCGGGTATTGAGCGATCAGAAGATCAACGAGCAAGCCTGCTCACACTCCTGCGAATCCAATCAGTAACACTTACCGTACAGTCTTGTCTGTTCGTCTGATATATCGCATATCTCGCCTAGGGGTGGTAAACATCAGACCCCAGTAGCTTGATAAGTCATGCCGGTGTAAGGTCCATAACGAGCGTGAAACTACTGATAACACTTACCAGTAAATCACATCAACCCTGGCCAGGGATTTCCAGTTATAGCCAATCGAGCATAGCGCAACATCAACCCCCAATACCGGGAGAGACGAATCCCCTCTTATCGCTCATTGCCTCCATGTGACTTGGGAATGTACCCAAAAACCACCAGTTTTCACGACTCAGTAGAGCCGTGGTAGGGTGGAAATCAAAGCACAGTGGGAGAGACACAAGACTCTATGACGATCTCGGGTCAACAGACTAAGTTGTACCAGTGTCACCAGAGAACTGCCATCTGACATGAGGTATAATACTATCTGAGAGTTCTCGACGAGTCCGTTCAGTGTACTCGGTCTCCACTGAGCACCCGTATACCATCTCTGATGTCAAACACCAATGGATATGGGAACATCCATCGCCCATCACATGGGTCGAGAAGATATACGCTAGTCTACTCTGGAATATCGATGCCCCGTCTCGATATTCCCATGACTAGGAACATTGAAGGATGTACTCATGGACTACCCAGGCCCCACTAGTATGATCTACGTCATAATCCTGGAAGTCGAGTACACATCCTAAGGACTTTATCAACATGTAACAGAGAGACTATAAGTGTATATGTTAAGAAAAAGAGCAACCAGATAGCGTACTATCATGTCGAGCAAGAAAGTCCTCCCTATATATGTCCCGGCATCACTATAATATACATCTCATGTACAATAATGGCATCTAGGGCATACATACAACTAACACATGTGACTCGGGAATGTACCCAAAAACCACCTGTTTGAACGACTCAGTAGAGCCGTGGTAGGGTGAAAATAAAAGCATAGTGGGAACCACACAAGACACTATGATGATCCCAGGTCTATAGACTAACATGTACAAGTATCACCAGAGAACTGCTATCTGACGATAGGTATTGTACCATCTAAGAGTTGTCGGCGAGTCCTATCGGTGTGCTCATTCTCTAATGAGCACCTATGTACAATCTTTGATGTCAAACACCAATGGTTGTGGGATCAGCCATCATCCCATACAGGGTCAAGAAACGTACACACTAGTCTACTCCGGAATATCGATGCCATATCTCGATACTCCCTCTACTAGGAACACTTCAAGGATGTGCTTGTGGACTACACAAGCCCCGCTAATATGATCTAAATCATAGTTTTGGTAGTTAAACCAACATCCTAAGGGCTTTATTAACATGTATCAATAAGATAGTAAACTAAAACAAGTGCACATGTTAAGATAAAGAGCAATCAGATAGCATACTATCATGTCGAGCAAGAAAGTCCTATATATGTGTGTGTGTGTGTGTGTGTCCAAGCATCCACTATAATATACAATAATGGCCTCTCGGGCATACATATTCCTAACATCAGCCGGCTCTTCTACAAAGTTCCATGCGTCTTTAGCACCATAGCTCAAGAATTTGTATTGACACATGGATTCTAACATAATGCATGAGCTGGAGTCTAAACCTTCATAGACTATCTGACAAAGTCGCCATTGTCCTAAACTGTAGTGGGGATATTTGATTAGGATATTCTTGAATCTTTCCAAGAATTTCCAAAAGATTTCACCCTCTTTTTGTTTGAAATTGTGAATTTCATTTCGAATTCGCACCATTTTGTGAATAGGGTAGAATTTTTTAAGAAATAATTTCCCAAAGTCATTCTACATCGCAATCGATCGAGCTGGCAAACTGTTTAACCAACTCTTCGCGTTGTCCTTAAGGGCAAAGGGAATGAACTTAAGCTTAACAACATCCTCACCCACTCCTTGGATTTTCATCATAGCGTATACTCCCTCAAATTCACTGATTAGAAGGTAGGCATTCTTGGACTCGAGTCCGTGGAATTTTGGGAGTAGCGGTATGAATTGTGGTTTGATTTCATAGTTATTTGCCGCGATGGTGGGCAATACTATGCTCGAGGGTAGGGATGAACGGTGAGGGTAGCATTTGTCCTACAACTCGGCTTCACGCTGCTCCATGATTGTTTTCTCCGTCATCGTCAGTGATTTAGGAGAAGAAGAAGGTGAAGGTGAGTGAAGAATAGAATTGGATGGCTCCGATAAAGCAAAAGGTGAGAATGTCCCGGACAGTATTGAGGAATCAGACGGTAAAGAAGAGTCGGAAGATACAGTCTGGAACCGGACTAACCGAGATTTTGAATCTCTAGTTCAAGATGACATGCACTATCTAAACGCGGTAGAAAAAGACTAGGAGAATGGAAGAAAATGTTGTTTACAAATCCTAATTTTTGTTTTGTTTTGAATTTTTTTCTTTTCTTTTCTCAAATATTCACAAACAAGGAAATGTCATACAAAAGGTAAATCAAAAACACAACCACGACACACTTCACACACCTAAACAATCTACGATTCACCTAGGTCAACTAGACCTACTCAAGAACTTAATTTGTAAAGTAAAATTGTATCGCGAAACAGGCCCAAGATAGACTGATCAAGAAGCTAGGTAAGTGCAGAGAAGAAGGGAGGTTTTACAACGTTTTCGCAAAATTCCTTAATTAGAATAATCTTCTCTCTTTTGGCAGTTGTGCCTTTCACACTTTCCAAGACACTTCTTGAACAATGTAACGATGGGCGGTATTCGAAACAGAATCAACTTTTCCCTATTGAGTGTGAAGTCCTTAAAGCCTGAAAGTCTAGTTTCTTATAAATTACTTGGGGTATGAAAAATGCTCATTCTTTGTGATTTGTGGGCCACGGAGAAGGGTGATAAAATCCCTTACCATATCTTGTTGGGGCTCATTACCCTTAAGTCCGCATTAAATTCATGCAATGTGCGAACAGTAAAAGGTTGTTCAAATCATTAATGAATCGTTTTTTAAATTTAAGCGGCGCGCTATTGGTTCTCTTTGGCATTTGTGCGGCGAAGTTTGCAAAGAAATTCTGTAGAAAATCAAGATATTGGAGCGTCGGATTTGAGAGAAGGTGTTAGAAAAATATGTATCTCAAATTTTGGGTTAAGAAACCCCTGTTGAGTCGATCCACGGTTGTTTGAGTGTTCGCTTGCGCAGATCAAACTACTCAGATCTTTGGCACTGTAACTTCCTATCGCCTTGTTCTTGAATTTGCTCCTTGCTCCGCACGATCCCAGTTCGTAGTTCAGTTGAAATCTGAAAATGTCGGAAAATACGATATTTAGTGCAAAATACGATATTTGTGGCCAAAATGCTGTAAACATATAATTATGAAATTTTGCATTTCAAAATGGTTCAACACTAGAACAAGAGAGAAGAAACAAAATTTTTAGAGCAAACTGGAACTATTAGGCCGCAAATTGCGGTCCTTTGGGATATTTCGGCTGCCAAACGTTGAAATTTTGGTTCCAACTACTTGGTGTGTTCTCTTAGTTCTATGAGTGTCCCATTTCTATATGCAAAATTTTTCAATAATACTCATTGTAACGGCAGATCAAGAAAAAAGAGAGCAAAAGTTTCAATTTTTTTTTATTGTATTTCAAGTTTTTCAAAAAAAAAATTTTTTTTCTAGAATTATGTACATAAGTAACTCAAAATAAACTCCGTGATGTTGCCAAATCCCCGGCAACGGCGCTAAAAACTTGTTCGCTCGATATCATGTCGTGCATTTAAGATGGTTATTATTCAATATCGAATATGTCGGTTATGTTGAAAAGATAGCACGGTGTGATTCTCGTGTTATAAAAATACCGCAAGTGCACGGTGCGTTGTAGCAATCCGGCAGGTATAGGTCGATTCACAGGAATTGGATATCACGACGTTCTTTTTGAGTTAGAAACAATTGATTTGAATTTAGTTTTTTTCACGTTTTAATAAAAAGAATACGATTTAATAGGAAAAGTGATATATACGGAATACTTAGACTATGGCTTGGTAAATTGACTTGTGGTATTACCCCCAACTCTCATTCTTGATTCAAACGGACATTTCTAGTTTTTATTTGAAATCGAAAAGCATGTTGTATCAAAACCGATTCCAATGAATCGTTTAGCATATGGTATCAAGTTGGAACAAAAGAAACTACAAAGTGTAAGGAATTTAGATGAAATAAGAATGAAACAAACTAAATGAGGTTAGCAAGTATAGGATATATTCTTTGTGGCAACATATCCTATCTAGCTAGTTCACTTCAATTAATTAAATTTAACCCTCCTTTCTACTTCAAGTTTGATGTAAACACTAATGATATGTAAAGAAAAAATAGGGTATGTATTATAGCTTGATTTACAACCATTGAAAACAACATAACCTATCAAACAAAACACAAATAAGTTGTGAGCATAGAAATTGAAGTTCATTAAGTGCAAAGAATCAAGAATAAAGGGTTGGAAGGCAAGCCATTCATCAACCTACCTCGCCATTGTCTAAGTAAAAAAAACTACTAACACATCATAGTAAAGAGAGCAAAAATAAACAAACATATGAGCAATAGCAAGAATAGTAAAGAAGAGAATATAAGGAACCATTTAACAAAAATGAAGTTTTATTAAAGTTGAATCCAAGCACAAGCTAATGAGTTCAATTACCTAAATCTGACCTTGCAAGCTCATAAGAGAAGTTGCAAAATAAGAGAAAGGCAAAAAACTCAACTATCACCAGAGCTACAAAAGTACGTCAATTGATTTTCAAAGTATGGAAATGTGCATCCCTTTTGTCTCAAAATGATCTGCTATTTATAGACGTAAAAACAAAAGCTGCATATAAAAATGAGTTGACAAGACCACCAGGGACCCATCAAAAGAGAACGAGCAAATATGGGCATGTATTGGCCGCAAATTGCGACCAAGATGAAAAAACGGCGACCTGGGTATAGATTCTGGGGCCCACCTTTGTTGTGTGATCTCATGTCTACTCCACTTTCTCACTGTATTTGCAATTTTGTCTAATTATGAAGAGGATGCAATCTGGAGTTTTGGAGGGAAAATGTATAACTTGAAATCCATCACATCAACATTTTATCTCCACTCATCACTTGTGCCCACTTGCTCACACCAAATCATTGCTGGTTCACCATGGTTCATCGCACCCAAAATACTTGTGTTCACACTTGAAAGTTTTGTTGTGACATGTTGGACCAAAATGGATAAAAGTTGTGCACACATGTATTGTTGCAAAATCATCTTGAAAACTGATCGGTTTCTGTTCTGGTTGCAGTATCGGCTCACAAATGTCGTATCCATGTAATTTTTAGTGTGTTTCCAATGTTTCATCACGAATACCTGTATCCTATATTTATTGAGCAGACACGGGTTAATAGTACTGGTATATCACAAAAATGGTAACGAAGGAGCGGTATTGAAATATAATTTTACGTAATGAATAGTAAGCACATGCACGTGCAACGCACGGGCGCAATGAGCACTTGACCAACAACATGTGCATGCACATGCACATTCCTTTAAAACAGACACTTATTAAAAAAAGAAATAAATCTTGATTAATAAGAAATTAAATTTTTAATTAACAGTAAAATATTCTGTTAATTAAATATCTTAACCAAAAGATTTAGGATCAAAGATCTAACGGTGCGCATGTCACCCTTAATTGACACAAATCAATTAAATTTTTTAAATCAATCTAAAACCATATTGAGATAAAAAAAAAAACAAATCAAATTCAAAAAACCTTAATTTCTTCTCCCTTATAAATAAGAGGCTCATATGAAGAAATCGAGGACGGAAAAAAAACTCTCCACAAGCTTGAAAATATCAAGACTTCTCTTTTATCGAAAAATTGCGTAAGTTAGAAGAAATAAAGAGAAAATTTCTCTTTTCTTTAAAAGCTTTTTCTTTTATACAGAAGCCTTTGCTTCTTTGCGAATCCATTGATTCGCCATTAAAAGATCAAATGATCTTAGGATTTGTCTCCCGTTCATAAAATTCATACTTTTACGAGAGATTGATCCTAAGATCTAATATATATATATATATAATGCACATCATAAAAACACATGAGTACTTAACTCAAAAACAGATGAAAACTTGGGTTTTCACTTCTTGGAAAATAAGGGAAGAAGAAGAAAAATTGAAACAGAAACCATTGCTTCTTAGTGAAAGCTTTTAGTTTCTGATGAAACAAGTGTGCATCCAAATCAGTGCACACTTAATGAAAATCTTCCAATAAAGGCATGCGCATCACGTGGAACTCATGTATGCACACTTAACAAAATCTGCCAATAAAGGCATGCACATCACGTGGAACTCACGTGTGCGCACTTAACAAAATTGTCTATAAAGGCATGCATGTCATGTGATACATACAGATGCAACATCCTTACAATAAAACATTGTGTAACCACACACAATGCACGTACGCAACTTTTAGAAATGAAATAAACGGGCATGTGCGCACCTATATACTTGCACACTTGTTCCATAAAGTTTCATTTAATCACTTAAACAAAATATAATTAAATGATAGACCCCATGTTGATCAAAATATCAATAAACCCAAGTAATTTTAGTCTCAAAGATGACTAAAATTCATATTTCTAAGTTGATCTTAGTCTCATAAAAGACTAACGCATCCTTAGTCAAAATAAATTGAGCCCAAATGCTCATATATTTAAGTTGATCTTATCTAAAACCAGATTAACGGTCCTTAAATAAAACAAAATATCCTTTGAACTAACGGAATATACAACCTAGGTTCAAACCCCAAATCTAAAATATACGGATTTGGACTAATCCACGCCTTACAGGCAACGACATAAAATAGTCTCCGTATACAATCCATGGGAAACTATAATAAACAAAAATACAATATGACACGAAGTGAAGTACCGGAGCAGGAGAAAAAGGTTATCGCAACACGAAAACGTAATTAACTGCAGGGGCTCGCGCCTGCAGGGAAGAGCGTCTCCACAATAAAAAAAAACCCTCACAAATAAGGGGGAATCTGATGATATCTGTTGCATCGGTCGTATCTACCCAAACCTCCAATGTACAGTGCCATAAATCAACTCAGTATCTTTGGAGAGGTAGATGGATATGTCCAAATTGCATCTGCCCCCAAATTCAGGCTAGATGTAACGACTCTGAAATCTCTGTACAGAAATTTTGCTGGTAATATATAGAAAAGAGTTTGACAGCCTGTGTATGAGTTATAAGTTATTTTTGTTAAATAAAATCAAGAAGCCACTTGTAGCTCACTGGTAAAGCCTTTGCACTACAGTGACGTAGCATGTGTATTCGATTCCCATCAGACACAATTATTTTTCTGATTTTTCTTTTTAAATTTTTGGAAGCCCAAAAGGTTGCACATGCAATACACGGGGAAATGAAAAGTTCAGAAAAATCAAAATGGTGTAAACACAGAATTACTCATGTGGCATGAATCTCGAGGCATTTGCCTCAGATCCGACCGGCGAATTTAGCCCTAGGGCCGGCTGGGATGGTTAGATTAGCTCCAATGAGCTTCGTGCTTTCCACACTCATCTCTTCAACTCCCCTCAACTTCTCTGCACTGTTTGATTTTCCTGCAATCAAATAGAGATCCTTCAATTCACCAATTAACACCATTTTAATGCTTTTTAATCCAAAAATTTTTAATTCCCAAACCTTAATTCTCCACTATAAATACCACCCCATACTTTGGCTCAGCACCATTCTGAAAATTCTAGCAAAAACTCTCTCAAAAAGTTCCTAAGTGCAAGTGGAGTAAAGTGGAGTTAGTAAGCAAGCTTCTTCCGTCGATGATTGAAGCCGATTCCGGAGCTTCCGCGATACCACGAAGTTCGTCCCCTCTTCCTTAACCTCTTCTTGATATATTCAAACAGTAAGTCCCTCCCAACTCTCCTCCTTTTCATTAAAATTCATTTTTAAATCTTATATCGGTAAAGTGGAGTTATTACCGATACTTTTTTCTAAACCCTAGAAACTCCCTTTTCATTTATATATTGGTCAACCTAATTTTACCACACTATTTGTAACTTTAAATATCAATGTCTAGATTCAAGTTTAACCAAGAATCTCATGTGAAACAACCATAATTAAACTTTTTCATTAAAATACCTTGAACTTTATTATCACTTCTTTTCGTTTTTTTTAAACTATACCTTTAGGAAAAACTTCATGGGGTAACGACCTACCCCACACGTACACTATGGTTTCATAGCACGATGCCTATTTGTATGTATATTTGTTTTCAAAGAATAATATTTACAATAAAATACCACATATTTTAAAAACCGGGTTCCTCTTAAAGCGGTATTTTGTATTCATTTGCAATTATACATCTACAACCCTCGTTAGGGGATCCGCTAATGGATTGTGCAGATTATCGCACATCCTGGGGATGGTAGAGCGAGATGCAACACTCCTCACGGAGTATTCGATCTCGGAAGGATATAAATACAGTTTTTAAGATAAACGAATTTTCTAACTAAAACTAAATTTTTTATAATTATATAAAATTATAAATCCATATTTTCAATATATTATGAAACTATATTTTTTTCTAAAAATGAAAAATTAAAATGTAAATAAAATACCATCAAGTTACCAAAAAGACTAGTTTTCAATAAAATACCATAAAGTTTTAAAAGCTAGGTATTTATCATTAGCATACCTCAATACTTAAAACACATGCTCATAAAAACCCTAAGTAATATAAATCACCCTCGAGGTTTTATTTTTAACTATATTAAAAATATTTTTTACAAAACCCCCTCGAGATATACAAAATAATATTTTAAGGATTCTAGTATACATGGGTTTAAGCATGATCAATTCTCTTGAGCCCCAGGGAGCCGGAGAAAGTGAGCGCTTGCCTCTTCAGGTTAGACAACTTAACGGAGTTATCAATGGCAATTGTCTTGGAAAAATACATAAATTCTGTCGTACATGTGCAGCAGTTGCCGATGACTCCCGAACCTAAGAATTCAAAAGATAAATCAGTTTACAAGTATCTAACTCAGTCTGAGTCCAACCTCAAACCTGAATCCAAAAATCAAACACGAATACTTGATCATGAACATGAATACTCGAATTCAAACATCAAATTCAAACATGTATACTTGACTTGACTTGACCGAACCATGGTTATAACTTGACATGAACTTGACATGACTACTTGAATATATAATTACATCCTGAATATGAACCTGAACATTTTGTATCCATGGTTTCGGCCAAGACTTGTAAACCTAATCTATACAAAACATTACGCGGGGATAAAGGGGTAGATTGGTACGGAACGTATATCATGGCATGAGGTCATTTAAAAGACACCTACATGAATTCACATGTCGTTGTGCCATGGGTTATGACGGGGCCTTGTACTACATGTTACCATAGTCCACGGGGTAAGATGGACTCCTCTTGTATATATGAATACCTTTCTTATCAAAATACAAATAACCACGTTAGAATAACTATCATATATCAGTAATCAGTCATATACAACTTTGCCTGTTCATTTCACTTTATATACTATCTTCTTTTTCTTCTTTTAGGACTTACGTAGCGTTAGTTCGCTGAAGACATTCCTTTCTGTTTTTTCCTTTGGAATGTTCGTCGGGAGGACCGGACTCTGAGGAGATAGATCCGAGCCATGAGGACTTGGACCAGCTTACCGTTCAGCCTGACTAC
The DNA here is from genome assembly GCA_030015575.1 of Agapanthus africanus. NCBI lineage: Eukaryota > Viridiplantae > Streptophyta > Magnoliopsida > Asparagales > Amaryllidaceae > Agapanthus > Agapanthus africanus. The sequence continues at coordinate 191,456,974 of CM057339.1, read as the reverse complement.
TAGTTCCTCTACACTTACTTTCAGTATTCCATTGTTTAGGCATTTGCTTTTGATTATTGTATCTTTTATTTTAAACAGTTGTATGCAAAGTTGAATGTAAATAAAGTTACTGTTTCATTTTATTCTCTTGTCATTCTTGTTCATTTTTATATTGCTTAATTACGTTTAACGTATTTATTTCATTGTAAATACGTTGCGGCCTGCCACGTCACCGTTTCCGTCTACTGGGAAGCGGAGCGTGACAGGTTTTGTTGGCGGCCCATTCACATCAGTTCTGCATGAAATCTTAAGCAATATATCACAAGAATTATAAGAAACGGCAAATATACATTCCTTACATTTCAAATTCCTTAAATCTATCCTAACCTTCATTTTTCTACCAAGGCAATGGACTCTCCGAACAACACCAGCACGAACGTCAACGGCAATACTCCACCGCCTTTATACCACCTCCCTCTACCATTGCAGCTCCTATCAATGAGAAAATGGTACTGCTTGAGGCTATCAAGAACCTATTGGAGGGTCACCAGCAGCAAACTGCTATCCTCATGGACCGCCCCGAAGCCGAGGCACCTGGAGTCCAGCAATTTCGGGAACTGCACCCAAAACACTTCTCGGAAAAAGAGAGCCCACTTGAGGCAGAAGAATGGGCTCAAGCGATCGAAGATGATCTGGCAGCAGCTCAAGTGCCAGATATTGCATGGGTGAGAGTTGCTAAGTTGCAACTGACCAACAATGCACGAGTCTGGTGGAAGGCTGAGGAAAGCCGTCTCACCCAACCCATAGAGTGGAAGACGTAACGCAATCTGTTCGATGCGAAGTTCTTCTCTGAGACTGCCCATTTCGAGATGGAACAACAGTTCATCTACCTACAACAAGGTTCTATATGGGTAAAATCGGTGGACGAATTTATCATGCTTAGCAGATAAAGAATTCGTATCAAATATTGTCCCGTTAAAACACATCACTATCCTGACATCAACATCTTATCGGGCTCGCGACATATTTGATCCCGACTGATGAGAATCAGGCTAGACGATTTCCACAGGGCTTGGACCCGAAGATTCAGGCGGTGTTAGCCACAGGAGATTACCCGACTCATGAACTCGCCCTAAAGGCGGCTCGCCATTATGAAGCTATGGTGAAGAAGAAGGGTAAGCCCCCAAACAACTGGAATCAAACGTCCTGCCGCATAGATGACAGGAGGAGCCTCCTCTAGGCCGACCTTTGCACCAAGAAGACTGGGAGGATCATTTAACCAGTCCAGTCAAGATTTCTGTTTCTACTGCAAGAGAACTGGACACCTGGCGAAGGACTGCATGCGTGCAAATGGCCTGTGTTTGGTTTGTGGCGCATCTACTCACTATATAGGAGCATGCCTATATCGTTTTAACATAGCACCAGCTCCCAGACCCGCAATCACAGTCCCACAGAGACCAGCTATGCAGGCACCTGCACCCCGCCTAACTCTCCCTGCACCAGCTCCACGTGGACCACCTACACAGCCTCATCGTCAATTCCATCAGGCACAGAGAAACGTGCCTCAAGGGCAGAGAAACGTGCCCCAAGGACCAAGGAACGTGCCTCCGGCAATGAGGAATGTACCACGATGTCAGGCTTTTACAATGACGATCAAGGAGGCCGAAGGCACAGGACAAGTTATCACTGGTAATTCCCCTATCCTTTCAATCTTTAATACTTGCATAAAACTATACTTTTCCTATATCTAAACCCAACCTCACACAACTTAGGTACTATACTAGTAGCCACCTTTTCTGCACTCGCACTCTTCGACACTGGAACATCACTCTGCTTCATATCACAACGATTCATTAGAACGCATGCGATTCCCGTGAAACCACTCATTTCAAGCTAGAATGTCAGTTCCGGGAATGGAGTCTTGAAAGCAACTATGGGGTTTGATCAGTGTCCAGTTGTAGTTTGCGGAAGAGAATTCTACGCAAATTTTAAAGTACTGGACATACCAAATTTCGATGTTGTGTTGGGAATGGATTGGCTGGGAGTATTCTATACTACTATTGACTGCCGTCAAAGGAGGGTAGTATTTGAGATACCAGATCACCCAGTCTTCTATTTCAAAAGTGGATACAGAACTTTGGATCCAAGAAGCTACCGTGCTAAACCGAAGAATGCAGAAGTTTTCTCTCTACTGGAGGAAGAAGAAAAACCCAAAGTAGTTCGAGGGTTGGAAGATGTGCTCCCTGAAGACATATTAGGTTTGCCTCCCGATCGAGCTCTTGAGTTTAGTATTGATTTACAACCTAGTGCGCAACCTATAATCAAAGCTCCATACCGATTAAGTCCGGAAGGATTGAAGGAGATCCGTGTTCAGTTGGACGAACTGCTGAAGAAAAGTTAGATCCGACCCAGTACTTCAAGTTGGGGATCTCCAGTGTTACTCGTAAAGAAGAAAGAAGGTTCTTAAAGGATGTGTGTAGATTATCGAGCTCTGAACGAAGTGATGATTAAGAACAAGTATCCACTACCGCGCATCGATGATCTTTTTTATCAGCTAAGTGGGTCTTGTGTATTTTCAAAGCTAGATCTTCGTTCGGGTTATCATCAGGTGAAGGTCAAAGAGTCCGACATTCCGAAGACGGCGTTTAGGACTCGATAATTATGAGTATCTTGTAATGCCATTTGGAGTGATCAATGCACCTTCCATCTTTATGAACCTGATGAACCAAGTTTTCCGAGAGTACTTTGACAGGTTCGTTGTCATCTTCATCGACGACATCCTGGTGTATTCAAAGAATCGGAAAGAACACGCCGAGCACTTATAGATTGTCCTGGAGACATTGCGACAACATCAGCTCTACGCTAAGTACAGCAAGTGTGAATTTTGGCTAGATCAAGTCGGATTTGTCGGATATATTGTTTCAGGCGAAGGAATCTCAGTAAATCCATCTAAAGTGTCAGCTGTCAGCGAGTGGCCGATACCAAAGACGGTGAAAGATATACGAAGTTTCTTGGGATTAGCAGGATACTACCGATGATTCATTGAAGGCTTCTCAAAGATTGCAGCATCCCTGACCAAGATCACACGTAAAGATGAAGCATTCGTGTGGTCAGAAGCATGTGAAAAAGCTTTTGTAGAACTCAAGTCAAGATTAACCTCTGCTCCTATCCTCGTAATACCGGATCAATCTGGAGGATTCGTTGTGCATTGTGATGAGTCCGGTAAAGGATTAAGATGTGTTCTACACCTGTATGGAAAAGTTATGGCTTTTGCATCAAGGCAGTTAAAGGTTCACGAGCGCAACTATCCAACACATGATCTGGAGTTGGCAGCCGTCATCCTCGCACTTAAGATTTGGTGCCACTACCTCTTGGGAGAACGAGTGGATATATACACTGACCATAAGAGTCTGAAGTATGTATTTACTCAGAAAGAATTAAACATACGACAGAGAAGATGGCTAGAACTCATAGCGGACTTCGACATCAACCTACAGTATCATCCTGGGAAGGTGAACGTAGTTCTTGATGCACTTAGTCGCCAGCCATTAAAAATGAACCTCACCGCTCAGTGGAAGCTACATCAAGAATTGCACGGATTGGAGATCGACGTAGTTGTGCCAGGTAACGCTTCATATTTGATGAACTTACAAGTCCAGTCCACTCTTGTCAATCAGATCAAGGCAGCCTAAGCAAATGATGCCAAGCTACAAAAGATCCGACAACAAGTAGAAAGTGGACTTGGAACTGACTTCATCATCTACGAAAATGGATCCTTGCGATATGGAAGTCGATTATGTGTACCAATCGGCCCTGTTCGAGAAGAGTTGATGAAAGAAGCTCACAACTCTCCTTATTCTATACATCCCGATGGCACAAAAATATATAAGGATCTATGGCAACACTACTGGTGGTATGGAATGAAGCGCGAAGTAGCAAGGAGCGTAGCCAAGTGTTTGGTGTGTCAGCAAGTGAAGGCTGAACATCACAGAACTGCTGGTCTACTTCAGCCATTACCAATCCCAGAATGGAAATGGCAGCACATTACCATGGACTTCGTAACTGCCCTCCCTCACAGCACGAAAGGTAATGATGCAATATGGGTTATTATGGATCGACTCACCAAGTCGGCTCACTTTATTCCATTCAGAGTTGGCCAGTCAACCGAGACGTTAGTAAAGAAGTACATAGAGATAAGCATAAATCTAAAGTAAAATTTAAACCTTCAAGATGTACCATATTTGATACCCATGAACTCATGTAGGAGGTCATGAGATTACATAGAGTACCTGTTTGTATCGTCTCTGATCGTGATACAAGATTCTGGTCACAATTTTGGCAGTCTGCAAGCTAGCCTGGGAACGAGTCTGAATTTTAGCACGGCTTATCATCCACAAACGGAGGGACAGTCCGAGCTAACAATCCAGATACTGGAAGACATGCTAAGAGCTTGTATGTTAGACTTCAGAGGTTCGTGGGAAGATCACTTACATCTTGTGGAGTTTTCATACAATAACAGCTATCAGGCAAGCATTGGAATAGCACCATTCACAGCACTCTACGGACGAAAGTGTCGTTCACCGCTGAGTTGGGACGACATTGAAGATCGTGAACTCCTTAGACCAGAGATGATCATGGCAACTGTGGACGTAGTACACACGATCAAGCAAATGATGCGTATAGCCCAAGACAGACAAAAGCATTGGGCAAATGCAAAACGTCGACATCTGGAGTTCCAACCTGGAGACCATGTATTCCTAAAGATATCTCCAAATAGTAGAGTGATCCGCTTTGGTAAGAGGGGTAAGCTAAGTCCAAGATACATAGGACCGTTCGACATACTTGAATGAGTTGGAGAAGTGGCTGACCGTTTAGCACTACCACCCTCATTAGAAGGAGTGCACAACGTGTTCCACATATCCCAGCTTTCGACGATATGTGAGTGACCCCAGCCACATACTTGATCACTCAGAGCTCACAGTACAGACTGACCTAATCTGTGAGCAACAACCAGCTGAGATCCTGGACCAAAAGGTGAAGACATTGCGGAACAAGGAAGTAAACTTGGTCCGATTAATATAAAGAAAGGATTCACCAGGAGAGTCAACATGGGAACGAGAAGAAGATATGCGTGCAAGATACCCTTATCTATTTGAAAATTAGTCCATATGTAAATGTAAATTTCGAGGACAAAATTTTTATAAGGAGAGTAAAATGTAACGACTCTGAAATCTCTGTACAGAAATTTTGCTGTTAATATACAGAAAAGAGTTTGACAGCCTGTGTATGATTATAAGTTACTTTTGTTAAATAAAAGCAAGAATTCACTTATAGCTCACTAGTAAATCCTTTGCACTGCTGTGACGTAGCATGTGTGTTCGATTACCATCAGATACAATTATTTTTCTGATTTTTCTTTTTAACTTTTTGGAAGCACAAAAGGTTGCACGTGCAATACACGGAGAAATGAAAAGTTCAGAAAAATCAAACATGTGAAAAATGGTGTAAACACAGAATTAATCATGTGGCACGAATCTCAAGGCATTTACCTCATATCCGACTGGAGGATTTAGCCCTAGGGCCGGGGGGATGGTTAGATTAGCTCCAATGAGCTCCATGCTTTCCACACTCATCTTTTCAACTCCCCTCAACTTCTCTGCACTGTTTGAGACCCTTCAATTTACCAATCAACACCATTTTAATACTTTTTAATCCAAAATTTTAATTCCCAAACCCTAATTCTCCACTATAAATACCACCCCATACTTTTGCTCAGCACCATTCTGAAAATTCTAGCAAGAACTCTCTCAAAAAGTTCCTAAGTATAAGTGGAGTAAAGTGGAGTTAGCGAGCAAGCTTCTTCCGTCGAAAATCGAAGCCGATTCCGGAGCTCCCGCTACACCACGAAGTTCATCCCCTCTTCCTTAACCTCTCCTAGATATATTCAAACCATAAGTTCCTCCCAACTCTCCTCCTTTTCATTGAAATTCATCTTTAAATCTTATATCGGTAAAGTGGAGTTATTACCGATACTTTTTTCTAAACCCTGGAAACTCCCTTTTCCTTTATATATTAGTCAACCTAATTTTACCACACTATTTGTGACTTCAAATATCAATGTCTAGATTCAAGTATAACCAAGAATTTCATGTGAAACAACCATAATTAAACTTTTTCATTAAAATACCTTGAACTTTATTATCACTTCTTTTCGTTTTTTGTTAAAACTATACCTTTAGGAAAAACTTCACGGGGTAACGACCTACCCCACACGTACACTTTGGTTTCATAGCACGATACCTATTTGTATGTATATTTGTTTTCAAAGAATAATCTTTATAATAAAACACCACATATTTTAAAAACCGGGTTTTTTTTAAAGCGGTATTTCGTATTCCTTTGCAATTATGCATCTACAACCCTCGTTAGGAGACCCGCTAATAGATGGTGTAGATTATCGTACATCCTGGGGATAGTAGAGCGAGATGCAGCACTCCTCACGGAGTATTCGATCTCGAAAGGATATAAATACGGTTTTTAAGATAAACGAATTTTCTAACTAAAACTAAATTTTATAAAATTATAAATTCATATTTTCAATATATTATGAAACTATATTTTTTTCTACAAATGAAATATTAAAATGTTAATAAAATACCATCAAGTTATCAAAAAGACTAGTTTTCAATAAAATACCATAAACTTTTAAAAGTTAGGTATTTATCATTAAAATATCTCAATACTTAAAACATATGCTCATAAAAACCCTAACTAATATAAATCACCCTCGAGGTTTTATTTTTAACTATATTAAAAATATTTTTTATAAAACCCTCTCGAGATATACAAAATAATATTTTAAGAATTCTAGTAAATATGAGTTTAAGCGGGATCAATTCTCTTGAGCCCCAGGGAGCCGGAGAAAGTGAGCGTTTGCCTCTTCAGGTTAGACAACTTAACGGAGTTATCAATGGCAATTGTCTTGGAAAAAGACATAAATCCTGTCATACATGTGCAACAGTTGCCGATAACTCCCGAACCTAAAAATTCAAAAGTTAAATCAGTTTACAAGTGTCTGACTCAGTCTTAGTCCAACCTCATACCTAAATCCAAAAATCAAACACGAATACTTGATCATGAACAAGAATACTCGAATTCAAACATCAAATTCAAACATGTATACTTGACTTGACTTGACCGAACCATGGTTATAACTTGACATGAACTTGACATGACTACTTGAATACATGATTACATCCTGAATATGAACCTGAACATTTTTTATCCATGGTTTTGGCTAAGGCTTGTAAACCTAATCTATACAAAACATTACGTGGTGATAAAGGGGTAGATTGGTACGGAACGTATATCGTGGTATGAAAGGTCACTTAAAAGACACCTACATGAATTCATGTGACGTTGTCCTGTTCAGTTGATAAAACTGCACATTTGTATTACATTTTTCCTACCATTTTCATATTAAAAAAGGACTTTATTATAATATATCATACATATGAGGGTTTATGTGTAAAAACACTATTTTCCATGTGTTAATATATTATAATTAGCATTTGGTAGAAAAATGTATGCAAATAAATCCTTTGACCAATTCTTAATGGTTAAGTTAATATCTCAATAAAACAAACTCTACTAATATTGTTTGTTGAGTTATTGTGCAGAATTTTCAGGGCTGAAATCAAGGAAATCAAAGTTGGCAAATCAAATCTACTAAAGATATTCAAGAAACTAATTCTGGTAGAAATGTAGAAAAGATTTTCAAAGTCTAGATACTCAAAAGATTACCAAGTTTTATAGATATGAAGCTACAGAAATTAGAGGCCGTGATCTCACCAAAAGGGGGCGGATCGGCGGCCAAACATATCCAATGGTCGCGGTTCCGCCGCGGATTTGAAGAGTTGAGATATGGGATTGTGGTGGTTAGGATCCTAACAACTAGTTTCCATATTAGAAAACTAGGGTTCTGGCTCTGTGACTATAAATAAGGACCGAGAGCCTCTTGGAAAAATCATCAAGCTGAAGAGATCACGAAGCCCCAGACGCTCACGCATCCAGGCTGATCATCGACTGTTCGACTACCTCCTTAGAAAAGATCGAGAAGCAACTAGTTTATAATCATTTTCTACGGATTAAAGTGTAGTTTGTTCAAGTTGATTAATAAAGGTAGTTATTTTATTTAATTCTTTTTGCATTTTACATTATGTTTTCCCTCTCTGTCTTTTCATCTTCTTCTCCCAACTTGCGCGAGTAATTCTCCGCTTGTTAGGGTTCGTAGGATTAGGCTAGGTTAATGGACGATGAAAATAACTAAACCCTTTTTAAGTCCTATAAAGTTTAGGAACTTTATCAAAAGAATCATTAACATCCTAATCGGGTGCGCTAGCAATTCTTTGCTAGTTCCGACCGCGATTAGAAATTAGATTAATGATTGTTTTGGTAAAAGCTAGATATGAACGGAGTTCCGTGTCGAGATAAGGGTTAAGAGTAGAATTCCTTTTCCCTCCAGAAACCCTAATCTACACGCATCACCGTCGTTCTAGTTTTAAATCTATTAATGGATAAAAAGGGTAACTTTTAATTAATCGTTCATAACTACTAAATCCTAACGAACCCTACAAGCCCCCTTATTATATTAACTACATCTTTAAAATAATCTAGATCTATATTTTACATTCTTGTTTAACGTAGATCTAGAAACCATTCTATAAAATTCTTTATCCCTCCTCTCTTTCTCAACACATCTAAATTAAAAGTAATAAGTTCCACGTTTTCCAGAGGACGACCCATACTCATCTCGGTCTAGCTACGTGCGACACCGTTATTGATTGCGGTTAAACTACAAACATACACTTTTTCACATCAATCAAATGGCGACGTTGCCGGGGATACGTGCGTAATTTTTTATTCTTACTATTTGTGTTGAATTCTTAGACGATTCATATCATTATTAACACAAAACTGTAAATTGCATATTTAACGATTTGTGCGTGAATTTTTTCAAGGAGATCTGGAGTCACAGACTTGAGGAAACAGGAGATCTAGGGTTCCAAATTCCTCTGGTATCTTTCCCAACTCTTTCTCTCTCCTCGAAAATCCAATAAAATCTATTTTCTGCAGGATTCTTTGCAAAATAGCGCCGCTCAAAAATCTTTTTGCAAAAGTTTTGTGATTGGTTTTGTTTTGCATATTTTAATACGGACTTTAAGGGGCAAAGACCAAATCCATATTAGGTGGGGATTTCATCACCCTTCCTAAGCCCCACAAATCACAAACCGAGCATCTAGATCAACCCTTCATTAATTTAAAAAATATATAGACCAGACTCTAAGGACTGTCGCGCTCATTAAGGACAAAGGAAGGTCGTGGGTAATCTGTCGTTTATCCGCATTACTTTTGTAGTGCCTAGGCAAGTGTGTCAAAGGCTAGTGGTTTTTAATTAGGCCCACTACCGTGGTTCCTTCCCACTTACCTGGCACTTACCTGGCTACAAGGGTAGTACAGAGGCGGTAGAGGATTGATCATGTGGCTTGTCCTTTGGAAGTCTATGAGCGGTCTAGAGACTGGACCTCGGTGACCTTAGTTCTAGGGTTGCTTGTGCATCTTAGGGAGATTTGTCTTGAGTCCCACTTTTTCAAAACAAGCCAATTTTAAATCACACACGCGCTACCACTTGCACTAAACCCGCTTAGTGCATGCTCGGCTGGACACGGGATCCTAGTGCCCGTCTTGTCCGCGTTCCTGCTATCGACGCCGAAGTCGGTATTTCTTCATCCTCTTTTCCCCACCACACACCACGACCGAGATGGACGGCACTCCATCAAATTATAACACCATGCTGCCACCGCCCGGAGGTGCGCAGAATCCACCGCGCATCTCTCTGAGAGAGATGCTATCCTATCCGTGGTCCTCTTCCCACTTTTCTATCTCTTCCACCACCTAATGGGGATAATTTCGAAATTAAACCCCACTACATCAATCTGCTGCCCAAATTTCACGGGCTTGAGTCGGAAGACGCGTACGTTTTCATCACCAAATTCGAAAACGTATGCGCAATGATGGGTACTTCACAATTGACTTTAGATGCTATGCGCCTACGTCTTCTCCCATTCACACTGTGCGACTTGGCAGAAAAATGGCTTTATAATACTGTCGCACACTCTATCACTAATTGGGATGAATTTGTCATAGCATTTCTTAAGAAGTTTTACCCAAACCATAAGACTGCCCGTGTTAGAAGCGAGATCAACCAGTTCACCCAGCTTCCCAATGAACCATTTTGGAAGTGCTTTGAACGTTTCAAGGATCTGCTTGTCTAATATCCTCATCATGGAATCAATAGATGGGATTTATGTCGGATTATATATGAGGGCATTAATCCAACGACAAAGCAGATGCTTGAAACAAATTGTCAATGCAATTTCATGTCTAAAGACGACGGTGAAGCTTGGAAATATCTGGAAGACCTTGCTGAACACACGTTGCAGTGGGAAAGCGTAAGACCACCTTCAACTAAGGAAGGTATTCACCAGCTCGATATTTCTATCGCAGTAAAAGCCGAAATGGCGGCGATTCAGAAGAAACTCGATGCTATTGAAAACAAGTTCTCAACATTCTCCCTAAATCAGGTCACGCTTCCTAAGACCGTCTGTGGTTGCTGTTCTGATCCTTCACACTTAACGGAAGAATGTCCTATGAATGCATCGTTTCTAGCTAATGCTGCTTTTCAGCTGCAACATAGAAACGACCCTTATTCTTCCACGTACAATCAAGGATGGAGGAATCATCATAACTTTGCTTGGAATCAAAACCAACAAAGCAATTATCAAAGACCTCCTCCACAGCAACCACAACCACAGAATCAGCCCCCCTTTCAGTCACAGAATTTCTAAAATCCGGCCAACATTTCTACACCACAAGTGGCTGGTACTGACAACTCACTTGCACAAACTTTGGATATGTTCATGAAACAATCCATGCAAATTTCGGCTGAGATGAGGTCTTCTATTGATACCATAACGAAAAACTCCGCTTCCCATGGTGAGAGTATTAAATCATTAGAAAACCAAATCGCACAGTTAAACGCCGCAATGAGTGCGAGAGAAAAAGGGAAACTCACATCTCAACCCATACCTAATCCTGGCCACTCACAAAGTTATAATGTGAGTGTTGTTACCACGTTGAGATCGGAAAAAGTGCTGAATAACCGAGTGGGTGAGCAATGTGATGATAGTGACACCAATGATACCCCAGCTTCTTCTTCTTCCCCTAATTCGTCTAGTCTCCCACCTTCACCCGAGCCTATTCTCCGTTTTCCCCAAGGCTCGAACACTTCGCCAATTTCGCCAAATCTATCTAAGTCGATTCCCACTCCAGTTTTGGGATCGAATCCGTCCCCACAGTCTTCTCCACAAACGTTGGACCCAAAACTTATTGATCAAGCATCTTATCCAAACAGGTTAAGGGGCAACAGACCAAGTCCACAAATGGAGAAGATTGTGGAAATTTTTAAGCAAGTTAACATAAACATTCCTCTTCTAGATGCTATTCAACAAGTTCCGTCATATGCGAAAATCCTAAAGGAATTGTGCACTAGGAAGAGAAAAGTTCAAGTACCAAAAAAAGTTTTCCTTGCGAGTAATGTGAGTACAGCTTTTACACAACAACTTCCCAAGAAACGAAAGGACCCCGGAATTCCTACAATTTCATTTTCTATTGGGGGTAAAAATATCAATCGTGCTCTACTCGATTTAGGTGCTAGTGTTAACTTGCTTCCGTATTCTATTTATGAGCAATTAGGGATCTGTTCACACCATAATATTGTATTATTATATTCCCCATTCTTATTCTTTTTATAAATAAACAGGTGCTTTTGACGCATGTCTGCTACATGTTACAGGTTACAGGTTCTTGGATAGAAAACAGTGAAAACGATGAAAAGACGATGAAAAAGTGGACTTTTGACCAACAAATAGGAGGATCTTAGTCAAGCCTAGACGAAGAACAGTTCATAATCAACAAGGCAACGCAAGGTCCAAAATGTCAAGGCAAACGGTTAAAAAGCCATTACAAATTGTTCACTGAAGATCTGGAACCAATGTAGAAGCCCAATTGACAAAAGAACCAAAGAACCAGAAGCCCAAAAAGATCCAGAACATAACCCAAAAATTTTCAGAACTCGGGCTTGTCAAAGGGCCATGGAACCGCGGCCCAAGCCCACCAATGCCGCGATTCCGCGGCCATCCAATGCCCGGGCTTCATGATTTTTTACCAAATTCTTTTAGCGGCGCTGAAAAGTTGACCTAGGGCTATTTTTGTAAATTTAGACATGCGGATCAAATGTAACCTAGAGTTTCCTATCCTCTATAAATAGGAACTCTAAAGATTGTATTTTCTCATGCCTCCTTTTAATAATAAATTCAGAATTCTTTATGGAGAGCATCGGTGTTTCTTTTCAATTCATGAATTCAGATCTGACAACCCTGCGTTGATGATTGGAGAGATGCATCTGTAAGTAGATTTAATTTCTTGCTCTAGTTTAGATTTCAATTCTTTGCCCTGGGTAGATTTAATTTCATGCCCTAGGAACATGTTTAGGGTTTAGCTTTGGGGAAGGATTTTGAGAGATGAGATCTCTCATCTCTTTCTTACCCATCAAATATTTACAATAGGACTTCATGCATACACGCACATACCGTGCCTTACGGCATCCTACCCCTCGAGGTAACGATGACACCGTAGTGTAAAGGCCCGGTTGCGCGCGTTTTCCATGGAGGTTAGGATAAGGATCTCTAAAGAAAGGACAAGAACCTAGAGGAAGGAACACCTTCCCGGATGGATCTAATCCCCTTTATTGATAATTACTATAACTCCTCATAGATCTTCATTCGGGTATAGAAAGCGTTGAGGTTTACTTGCATTTCCAAACCATCCCTAAACCTAGCCCTAGCAAGATTTAGATCTAGATAATTTTAGTATAGATAGATTTAGTTTTTAGATTTAATAAATCCTTCCGACTCCCATCGGAATTAACTCGTTTGAGCGAATAGGAGATTCACAACATCCCTGTGAACCGACCCGTACTCACCGGCTAGCTTCATGCGACGCCGTTCTTGATTGCGGTAATAGATACTTTTTGACACACGAATCAAATGGCGCCGTTGCCGGGGATGGCGTAGAACTTTTCTTTTTGCAATTTCGGGTTAATCTTAAATTAAAAAATCATAAAAATAAAAAAAATATATAAAAATATATCAATTGTTATTTTTTTGGAAAGGGTACTTTGTTGTGTGAAATCTTGCAGGAACAAACTCGGATCTGGAATTTTACAACAGAAATCAGAAGATCAGAACAGAGGGGAATTTCAGAAACAGAACAACAGAAAAAATCTTGAAACGCAAGCTGCCCATCACACCGCGTTTCCGCGGCATAAGTCGACTTCTACCGCCAATCCGCGGTCATCTGATCAAGTCTCGGGATCTGCGCCGCCTCCGCCGCCGCGTTTCTGCCGCGCCAAGCCTCTCACACCGCGGATCCGCGGTTATCCTGTGCCATCAGCTGGAGAAAGTTGCACTGTAAGCTTCCCTGTTCTTTCTCTGCAAATATTTCTATATATTTTCTGAAAATTCCTGCAGGATTCCGTGAGCTATAAAATATATTCTCTTGCAAATAACAATCTTGTGCAGGATTTTTGGGCCCCGCTTAAAATGAAAAGTGATTGCAAGTAATCTTTTTGTTGCATATCTTTTCTCGAATATCTTTTTGCAACAATTTTTTCCAAATAAAGATTCTTTGTGATATGCTTAAAATAATAACTGATTGCAAGTAATATTTTTCTGTTGCGTATCTTTTATTAAAAATCTTTTCACAACAATTTTCAAATAAAGAAAAAGAAAAAGGAAAATTTTTAATTGAAAACTTGCAAACTTTTGTCACTAACAAATCCTTGCACCCCACTTACACACACCTTCTTTCTCTTCTCCTTCTGACGTCATGGGTACCCCACATCACAAATCTCTTGCCGAACTTTGGTATCCCGAACCTAACTTTGCTTCGTTCGTCAATTTGTTCGGTCAATTTAAAGACGATCCTTCCATGCCTAAAATATCTTTGAAAGATCAAATAGAGGCGTCTAGGAGAAACAGTTTGACTTTTCAACCCACTTTGTGTCATCCAAGTCAACCTTTACCACTTCCATATGTTGATACCACTTTTTCAAGTCCTTCTGTCACTCCTAAGCCGATGTCCATTGCTGAGCATATTGCTCAATCTCGCAGTCGATCTTTCACCCCTCTCCACTCATCTAGTTCTATGGATCCACACGACTATTCACCTTTTTATCCATATGTTTACCTTACCCCTATCCAATCACCCACTTCCTACCAGTCCTACCCGACCTTCCCACCCTCACTAGACACTGCTTCTACACAGCCTGTTGGGAGTTTTGCATATCCACACGATTTCGAATCTTTTACCGAAACCCCTTTACCACCCAAGTCTAGTTTGGAAGAGTCGTTGGAGGCGTATATCGCAGCAACAAACAAAATGGTTAGGAATGTGGAAGCGTCCGTGGCCGCCCTTATGCAACCTGCTGAACCGGTAGCTAGTTTCCCGCTAGCTCAAAATTTTTCAATGTATAAGGAGGCGGTTGGACAGAGTGAGAATGTGAGAGGATGTCCAAATCAAATCTACACATACCCAATTGAATCCAACAACTCCAGTTTTCAAACATGTGTCCAAAATGATGAGTTGTGCGACTTTGTAGTGTTTGATTTGCCAAATTGTGAAGAACCCCTTTCGAGTGAAACCGCACCTAATCCTTTTAACCTTTACATCTCCACTCTAGAACCTAAATCGATAAATATCCATGCTTTTGATGAGGTGTCTAAGAAAATTGATTTTCACTTGACTGAGGATATAGATGCCGGGAATATTTCGGATGATGAACTGTCGATTTAATTGAGATTTTATCTTCAAATCATCATCCCGAGTTATTAAATGTTTCTCCCGAATCTCATATGCATCTTGATTTTGATGATGATGGCATGGATGAGTTGAATTTTAAGGAGAATTATAAGGATAGTATTGAGGAGAGTTTTGAGGATCATATTGAGATTGAATCATTTCTGTTTGATGTGTCGGATTTTCCAATTCATCCTCCTGAACCTTTAACTGTTAGATCACCCTCCCTCCTTTCCATCGTCCCGACCACGCTTGAAGACTGTGAGCTTGAAAAATTTTCCTTTGAATCTGATACTGTTCTCACAGACGATAACACTTACGAGTGTTTCACTTTTTCGGACGATGTTGATGACTCACTGCCCGAGTTTGAGTCCTTTACATTTTCATATAAGTTAGTTGAACCATCAGACTCAGTTGCTTATAGTAGTTTCGAACCATTAATGGAATCTTTCAAGTTCGAGACAGTTTACTACGGTGAGAATGATATTGTCCCTAATTCACTTCCGTTCGTCCTTCCTATCGTTCCGACCGTACAAGTGACCGTTACGCTTTCATCTCCTATACCAAGTTCGGCGTACCCATGCTTTCTTACGAATCTTGAGAGATTTGACCCCATTTCTCGATGGGTTGATAGGTTAGCGCAATCACTTTTAACACATCGGTCATCACATATTGCGCTAATTTATTCACTCGCTTTACACCCTCAAGTTCGTACTCCACTTCTTTCTTCTTTCCTCCTTTCTTCTCCCCCACCGAGACCATATTCTCTTCTTCCCATTCGGTCTCGCGTGTTTCTCAATTCTTTCTTCTACACCCCATTCTTTCACCAACTAGATCATTACCACGATAAGATTTTTGAATGGTTGGTGCTAACCTTTGGCTTGTGTAAGGCCAAGCTTAAGTTTTGGGGGAGCCTTGTTGTATATATGTATATATATTTTTGTTTTCTTTTTCTATAAAAAAAAAAGTTTCAAAACAATAAAAAAAAAATTATAAATAAATAAACAGGGGAGTGCCGGTATTTTGACCCTCTTGATTTAGCATGACAGTGAGAACACTGTCAAGTTCAAGTTTAGGGGTATGCTCGGTACGTCTTCTTCCTTCGCATTCATTTGTACATATTTTTGCATTTGCATACTTATTTGAAAACCCATAAAAATTTGAATTATTTCAAAAATTATAAAAAATATTGTATTCAATTTTGGCTAATTGACTTGAGTTTGACGAACAGGTCAACTGGTTAGGAAAAACTAGATCTTAGACTTAGTGAATTAAAAACCCTAAAAATAACCTTCCTTAAAATTTAACGGTAGAAAGTATATGCCTTTGTAGTTTATTTAGAAATAGGCAAATTTTTAGTTCACTTCTTGGGCTAAGTTAAAACAAAGGAAAAGTATTGATATTTTTATTAGAGTAAAAGTTAGAAAAATAATTCCTAGCTTAAGTCTAGATTCTGAAAACGTATACCCTACAATTTGCACAATCACGCACCTTGAAACTTGGAATAGTAGAAGAGACCTTGAAATGCTCTTGTCTAAAGTCCTTAGTATAATGAAAAAGAAAAAATTCAAGTATGAATAAAGAAAAAATGAACACTGGTTTTTGTGATTACTTAAGGCTGCAAAAATAGAAAAATATTTAGCGAGGGTGCTTCATCACCTAGTGCCTTAGACCAACTGGTTTGGGAGTCACTGCTAAAAGCCTTGGGTGTTGCAAGACTAGGAATTACGCTTAAACGTGCAAACACATTTTGTAATCGGTCGTTGGTACCTCAAGAAGAATTAACGGTTGCATGAAGGATGTGTAAGCCAAATTCAATTAAAAATTCACCAATTAAGAAGTGCTTTGGACAACGGACGAGAGTATGATTGCTTGATTTGAATTTCCAAGTGTATGGGTGATTTATACACACACGTAGGGATATATGATTGGAGTTTAGATGAGAGAAGGGAATGAAGAATAGAACTTGTATGTTTAGTAGAGTTGATAAAAATTCCTAAGTGGAGATGGAACCCTAGAAGGAAAACTTAAGAGATGCCGAAAGCTAAGTAGGTCTGCAGAACATATATAATCTTAAGCTAAATGATGAGGAAGTGTGAAGAATATGGGTGGATGATTTATGAGTCGAAGATAATAGAATTCCTTGTTAGAAACCCTAATTGGAGAATAAAAGTCAGTAGGCTAAATTGATAGGATTTTGTGGGTAGTATCCGCTGAAAACCCTCAGGACACTCCTCCTACTAGGGACACCTAGAGGTTTAACGGCTTGTTGCACGTGCTCAGTGCAATCGCGTTTCCCTGCGAAAGTGTGGTTAGGTTTTTGTAGAGAATAAAAAATAAGTTTGCTCGAGGATGAGTAAAAGATAAGTTTGGGGGTATTTATTCACACCATAATATTGCATTATTATATTCCCCATTCTTATTTGTTTTATAAATAAACAGGTGCTTTTGACGCATGTCTGCTATATATTACAGGTTACAGGTTCTTGGACAGAAAACAGTGAAAACGATGAAAAGACGATGCAAAAGTGGACTTTGACCAACAAACAGAAGACTCTTGATCAAGCTTACATCAAAGATAAAATTCACAAAGTACAAGGCAATGCAAGGTCCAAGATTACAAAGTGAACGGTTAAAAGTCCACCGTAATTATTCACTGGAGATCTGGAAGAAACATAGAAGCTATTTTAATAAAAGAACCAAATAATAAGGAAGCCCAAAGACAGAAGAGCCCACAAAGGAAATTTCAAGGACCAATACTTCCTTTTAAAGAGACAGAGACATAAAAAGTTACCAAAGCTTGAAGTCTATTTTGACTAGGTCTTCCTAAGGATATTTTGGTAAATGTAGACGTGCGAATCAATTGTAACCTAGGGTTTCCTATCCTCTATAAATAGGAACTCTAAATCATTGTAAAGGCTATGCCTCCCTTCATTAATAAATTTCAGCATTCTTTTGGAAAGCATCATTTTTTGTAAGTTCTTTATTTTCTGCCCTAGGTTAATTTTCTATTCTTGCCCTAGATAAATTTAATTCCTTGTCCTAGTTAATCTTTTATTCTCTTCCCTAAATAAATGTATTTTAATTCCCTAATGAGTGAGTAGTCTCCTCGCTTGTTAGGGTTAGATCTGGGGAAGGTTTGAGAGACGAAGATCTCTCATCCCCTTTCTTGCCCGTCATATATTTTCATAGAACTCCATGCATACCTTCTTATTCCGCTCCCTACGGCACTCTACCCACGAGGTAGCGGTGATACCGTAGTCTAAAGGTCCGGATTTTAAGGTTTTCCATGGAGGTTAGGGTAAAGATTAAGAAAGGAAAGACAAGGATCTAGAGGAAGAACAATCTTCCCAATCATCCTAATCTCTTTTATTAATATTTACCATAACACCTAATTAGATCTTCATATGGGGTATAGAAAGCGGTAAGATTTATAGACTTTCCAAACTTAACCTAGACCTAACCCTAGCAAGACTTAGATATAGATTAATGTAATTTTTAGATTTAATAATCAATCCGGCTTCCATCGGAATTAACTCGTTTGAGCGAATAGGAGATTCACAACATCCCTGTGGACCGATCCGTACTCACCGGCTAGCTTCATGCGACGTCGTTCTTGATTGAGGTAATAGATAGTTTTTGAGACACGAATCAGGATCGGAGAGTTAAAACCTGCGCATTGCACTCTTCAGATGGCCGATCGATTTATCACCTAATCTAGGGGTGAGCTAGAGGATGTGTTAATCAAAGTCGGGGAATTCATATTCCCAGTGGACTTTATCGTTATAGATACATAACCTGTGGCAAACCCATGCAATCAAATCCCGGTGATACTCGGTCGACCCTTTTTGGCCACTTCCAACACATTAATCAATTGTATAAACGGCTCTATGACCCTATCCTTTGGAAAAAAGTCAATTGAGCTTAATATTTACAAGTTGGGAAGTGAACCCACCGAACCCTATGCTCATGTGTGTTCTGTCAAATTAATGGATGTCGATAGCAACGAATTTGATCAACCTCATGATACTGACTCTTTTCATATGTTGTTGTTTGACCCAACTATGTACTCTTCCACCGAGATGTCCGGGTCAACATCTAACGCTGATAAGGAACATTTTATAGAGTCTGACGATCACCCCATTTTTTCTGATGACATTATTTTTCGGGGTATCGATGAAAGCTTTGAGGAAATTTTCGCTGATGAACTCGCATTTTTAAAAGATACGGGTGTTGAGATAAATCAACTCCAAGATGAAGAAATTGGACCTCCACCCCTTCTTTTGGACAATCATGATAATGCGAGCAATCCATCATTACTATCACCGTGTTGTCTCTCCAAATTGAGACGCAATTCTTTTCCATTACACCTCTTATCACCTCCCCACTTCTTCTTGTCGAAAGGTGACATGTTCTTCCACCAACCTTGGTACTTCATTGATAAAATTTTTGAATGGTTGGTGTTGACCTTCGGTCTTTGCAAAGCTTGGCATTGACCAATAACCTTGACCCCCTCGTGTGATTTTAAATGATTAAAATTGTTTAACTCAAGTTTGGGGGGTTATATTTTGGGCTCTTGAAAGAAAATGATTTTTACAAAATTGTGAGCCAAAAATAAGTTTGGGAGAGGATTTTCACTTTCATATATTCTTGCCCCCATTAATAATTTCCTCCCAAGTCTACAGGTCTTGAGCTTAACGGATGACATCAGTGAGGACGCTGTAAACAGGTTTAGGGGAGGTTTGTGCTTATTTACACATCAATTTGCATCATACTTTGCATAAGCACAACATTTTCAAAAAAAATTTAAAACAATTTCTTTTATAACAAAAGAGTAAAAAGTGAAAAATTACATCCAAAAGATAGGAATAGTTTAAGAAAACCAAGAAAATTAGAAGTTTTCTTAAACGAATTAGTAATAAGTAGTTATGAGCTGTTGTCCCAAGGGTTAGTAAGATGAAGGAAGTCACTAATCTGAGGATGAAAATAAGTCTGAAAAATAATTTCTATTCTGGAAGCCAAACATTTGAATGTTGATATCCTACTATATGCACTTACACACGTCTTAAAACTCGGGATAGTAGAGAATACCTTGAAATGCTCTTGTCTAAAAGCCAAAGTATGAAGGAAA
Organism: Agapanthus africanus; assembly: GCA_030015575.1. Lineage (NCBI taxonomy): Eukaryota > Viridiplantae > Streptophyta > Magnoliopsida > Asparagales > Amaryllidaceae > Agapanthus > Agapanthus africanus. The sequence goes on along the minus strand of CM057339.1, from coordinate 191,436,888 downwards.
TAATAAATGAAGAAAATATAAAAATGGTGAAAAGAAAATTGAACACTGGTTTTGTTATCGCCAAGGCAGCAATAAAAAATATAGCAAGGGTGCTTCATCGCCTAGTGCCTTAGACCAACTGGTTTGGGAGTCACTGCTAAGCCTTAGGTGGTGCAAGACGAGGAAAATACTATCACCTAATCAGCAAGCACATAAGTAATCAGTCGGTTAGTACCTCAAGAAGTATTAACGGTCGCATGAAAATGTGTGAGAAAATCTTTAAATATTCATCAAATTAAAAAGTACCGAGGTAGATGGACAAGAGTATGATAGCTTGAATTGAATTCTCCGAGTGTAAGGATGTCCATTACAAACACGTAGGGTTATATGATCGATGTTTGGATGAAAGGTAGGAATGAAGAATAAAGACGATTTTTTATTGAGAGATGATGTGATTTCTAACAACTTTTCATGACTATTAAGATAGGGCTCATGACAACTGAAAAGCTAGTGTAGTTGGAAACTCTAAATTTTCAAAGTATTTCTTTTATGGTTCTTATCTTTATATGTAAATTTCACCATCTCTCTTTTATTATAGGATTTTGTGGGTGTAATTCGCTGAAAACCCTCAGAAGACAACACTCCTCCTACTAGGGACACCTAGAGGTTTAACGGCTTGTTGCACGTGCTCAGTGCAATCGTGTTTGCCTACGAAAGTGTGCTTAGTTTTCTCCTTTCTTTTTCTCCTTCTCTTGAATAAACTAGTTTGCTCGGGACGATCAAAGATAAGTTTGGGGGTATTTGTTCAGTTGATAAAACTGCACATTTGTATTACATTTTTCCTACCATTTTCATATTAAAAAAGGACTTTATTATAATATATCATACATATGAGGGTTTATGTGTAAAAACACTATTTTCCATGTGTTAATATATTATCATTAGCATTTGGTAGAAAAATGTATGCAAATAAATCCTTTGACCAATTCTTAATGGTTGAGTTAATATCTCAATAAAACAAACTCTACTAATATTGTTTGTTGAGTTATTGTGCAGAATTTTCAGGGCTGAAATCAAGGAAATCAAAGTTGGCAAATCAAATCTACTAAAGATATTCAAGAAACTAATTCTGGTAGAAATGTAGAAAAGATTTTCAAAGTCTAGATACTCAAAAGATTACCAAGTGTTACAGATATGAAGCTACAAAAATTAGAGGCCATGATCTCACCAAAAGGGGACGGATCCGCGGCCAAACATATCCAATGGCCGCGGTTCCGCCGCGGATTTGAAGAGTTGAGATATGGGATTATGGTGGTTAGGATCCTAACAACTAGTTTCCATATTAGAAAACTAGGGTTCTGGCTCTGTGACTATAAATAAGGACCGAGAGCCTCTTGGAAAAATCATCAGGCCGAAGAGATCACGAAGCCCCAGACGCTTACGCATCCAGGCTGATCATCGACTGTTCGACTACCTCCTTAGGAAAGATCGAGAAGCAACTAGTTTGTAATCATTTTCTACGGATTAAAGTGTAGTTTGTTCAAGTTGATTAATAAAGGTAGTTATTTTATTTAATTCTTTTTGCATTTTACATTATGTTTTCCCTCTCTGTCTTTTCATCTTCTTCTCCCAACATGCGCGAGTAATTCTCCGCTTGTTAGGGTTCGTAAGATTAGGGTAGGTTAATGGACGATGAAAATAACTAAACTCTTTTTAAGTCCTATAAAGTTTAGGAACTTTATCAAAAGAATCATTAACATCCTAATCGGGCGCGCTAGCAATTCTTTGCTAGTTCCGACCGCGATTAGAGATTAGATTAATGATTGTTTTGGTAAAGGCTAGATATGAATGGAGTTCCGTGTCGAGATAAGGGTTAAGAGTGGGATTCCTTTTCCCTCCAGAAACCCTAATCTACACGCATCACCGTCGTTCTAGTTTTAAATCTATTAATGGATAAAAAAAATGGTAACTTTTAATTAATCCTCCATAACTACTAAATCCTAACGAACCCTACAAGCCCCCTTATTATATTAACTACATCTTTAAAATAATCTAGATCTATATTTTACATTCTTGTTTAACATAGATCTAGAAACCATTCTATAAAATTCTTTATCCCTCCTCTCTTTCTCAACACATCTAAAGTAAAAGTAAAAGGTTCCACGTTTCCCAGAGGACGACCCGTACTCATCTCGATCTAGCTACGTGTGACACCGTTATTGATTGCGGTTAAACTACAAACATACACTCTTTCGAACCAATCATTTCCCGTGGGTTATGATGGGGCCTTGTACTATATGTTACTGTAGTCCACAGAGTAAGATGGACTCCTCTCATATATATGAATACCTTCCTTATCAAACTACAAACAACCACGTTAGAATAACTATCATATACCAGTAATCGGTCATATACAACTTTGCATGTTCATTTCACTTTATATACTATCTTCTCTTTTTTCTTTTGGGACATACCGAACGATAGTTCGCTGACGACATTTCTTTCTGTTTCTTTCTTTGGAATGTTCGTCAGGAGGACTGGACTCTGAGGAGATAGAGCCAAGCCAAGAGGACTTGGACCAGCTTACCGCTCAGCCCGACTACTAGTTCCTCTGCACTTACTTTCAGTATACCATTGTTTAGGCATTTGCTTTTGATTATTGTATTTTTATTTCAAACAGTTGTATGTAAAGTTGAATGTAAATAAAGTTGTTGTTTCATTTTATTCTCTTGTCGTTTTTTCATTTTTATATTGCTTAATTACGCTTAATAAATACGTTGCGGCCTGCCACGTCACCGTTTCCGTCTACTGGGAAGCGGGGCGTGACACTAGACGTCTCCACGTCTCAGTCTAATCTTCGGTGGTAAACAGATTCTGGCACACCCATGGGACCTCTTTCACTTTCCATTCCACGCTTCGTGTGTCACGTTTCGCGAACAAAATCATGGTTTGCTTTATGTTGCTTGACCTTGGGTTCGAGATAATAAAACTTGGTATCTCGCTTCTGTGCAAGAAACGATGGCTTTTCGCTGCACTTCTTGCAGCAGCAACTCCCTCTCCACCCCAACTCGAGGGTAGCTTACGGGCTTAACGCGGCCTCCATCTTCTCAATGCCGGTGGGGAGGGTTACTCAAACCACTACTGGGTTATTCTTCGGGACCATGCTCCTTCCTATAAGCTTTGGCGCCTCAACGCCATAAGAAGAAGCTCTCAGAAGGTCGGTCTTTGATCGGCTGGCGACCATGGCAGCTCCTATCAACAAGTGTCCAAATCTGACGTCTCGGCCTTCAACAGGATAGGGAACAAATCGAGCGGGCCCATGAAGAAGCCCATGATACCAGAGAGAACCGCCCTAAAATGGCTAGCTCTCCCTACTCCTGCTATGGATGAAGCCGATAAAAGTGCTTCCCCTCAAAGACGGTCGTACTTCGAAAGATTGGCCAACTCTGCTCCAAATCCAACAAGGACGTTGGTCTTTAACAGGCTGTCGCCAAGTGAAGCTCCCCTGCAACGCCGGGGGTATGATGAAAGCGCCTCTCATACGGAGGCAGTTCCTGCTGGAAGGCTTGCTCGACGTCGCCACTGGCGCCGAGTAAGAGAAGCTTGAGGCAACGCCCTCTCTAGGCTCACCTCACCAGCTTCTGTGGTGGATATCGATGCTGCTATTCCAAGTAGGAACAGTTTCGACCTGCTTAGGAGGGTACATAAGAACTCCCTCACGGCGGTACTGAAAAAGTCACCTCCGCCAGCAGAAGCTTCAGCACGGAAGTATCCGGAGCAACCTCGCCAACGGCTCTCCTCGCAGATACATAAAGTCTGGCGAAAAGTCCAAGACTCTGTGCTTGACGAAAACTACTCTCGTCGACCCAAGAAATCTAAGGGCTGACAAGAAAAGGTAGCTCCTCTGCCATAGAACGGGGAAGTTCTCCTAAACCGACGCCTGTCATAGTGGCTCCTTCATTTCCAACCTCTAATAAAAGAACGAGGCCGAAGAAAACTCTACCGCCAGCGGCAAAATCCAACGGCAAAGGATCTAAACGCCCCAAGTCTGGGGGAATAACCGTACATATGTTCTATATGGCCAACGGGAAAGAAGAGAGACGTGCTTTAGTGAGTCACCGACCGCATACTCGGTCGCTGACAAAGGCTCAGGAGAAACAACAAAAGCTCAAAGAAATGCTGACTAAAATGGCAGCACTCATCGGCCCAAAATAATGTTCGGACAAAGAAGTCGAACAGCACCAACAACAAGAGACCGATACAGAATTCTTGTAGCGAGTGCTGGAGAAAAAAGATAAAGAAGCTATGGAACAAGCTGCTAACATAAAGCAGATGGCTCTGCTATTCCAAGATATGGTTGGAATGATGATCCAACCTGAATCACCGGCTGAAAATCTTCTGGTGGTTATCGAAGATGACAGAAGAGAAACATCATAACCTCCCCAGGCCTTATCAGCGGCCATGGAGGAAACAATCTCCAAGGAGGGATTGGACGATTAAATTGCTCAGCAAATTAGAGCTCATTGGGCTAATGAAGCAGCCAACCAACTAGTCAAAACTAGGTGACCCTATCCGGCCTGGTATGACAAAATCAAGTACCCACCAGGATATACGATCCCGAAATTCCACGTTTACAAAGGAACGGGTAACCCCCACTAGCACGTTGCATAATTCATAGCTCTGTACGGCGATACTGAAGGCGGCGACAAATTGTTGCTTCGCCAATTCGTTGGAAGCTTGTCCGAGACAGCTTTCGATTAGTACTCGAAGCTCCCGAACGACTCCGTGAAAACATTCTCTGAAATAGAGTTATTATTCACGCAACGGTTTGCCAGTGCTAGTGAACGCACTCTGATCACGGCCCTGATCAATTCTAGGGTAAAGCCGGAAGAAACTTAGGTCCAATACGCAATCCAGTGGCGAAACATGTGGTCTAAATGTTAGCAACGCATTGAAGAGCCTCCAGCCGTGGGCATATTCATCAGGACCCTCGATCCTCAGTCAATTGTGTCCCAGTTCATGACCTTCTTCAAACCCACAACCTTCCAGGCGCTGATAGACAAGTTGGCCCAAATAGATCAGATGGGTCATGGCCCATCCACCTCAAATAAGAACCCTCAAAATAACAAGGAAAAAGAAAAAGCGGCCTTCGTTGCCAATACACAACAACAACCGAGAGGTCCAAAACCAGCTGCTTGCCAAAACAACCCTCATACGCGCCTGACCTTAGAAGAAAGGCTGGGATGTGCATACTCGCTTCCTCGCAATAAAACGAAGAGATTGTTCGAGCCGGCGATGCAAAATAATCTCATCACATTTCCAGACCCACGGCTATCCGCATAACCTAGTGAAGTCAACAACCCCGACTATTTCTCCTATCATAGGATAGTGAGTCACCCAATTGAAGATTGCTACATCTTCAAAATTTGGGTCGAGGACTAATACCAACATGGGAAGTTCACACTATCTGATAGCTGGAGGGTAGATCCGCCCCAAATGCACGCTGTGAAAAAGGTGGATGCGCAGAGGGCATCATGCTCACTCGTGGAAGAAGCTCCATGGGAAGTAGTTCTTTCAGCGAAAACTAAAAGAATGCTGAAATATCTATAGGCATGTCCAGTGATCAAGTGGAAGAGCCCGCTTGAACCCAAAATTATCGATAGGATGCTGAAACCACGTCCCGCACCGAAAGCCATTGACAAGGGGAAAACCTCCAAGTCAAGCCTTCAAAATCTTCTAAGAAAAAGAAGACTAAGAAATATATGCAACCTGCCAAGTATGACGACAAGCGCATAGACCTCCAAAAATACATAGATGAGCTGGAAGAATATAACCATAAGGTGTGAACACCAGTCACACTCAAAAAATTTCTCAAGCGTATTCATGAGGATGGAGACAGTGACGATGATGAGGGAAATGACTCATCAGAAGGAATAGAAGGCCGTGTAGGAAGCTGCCACATGATCTCCCATTCATCGTTATATGATGAAGAAGCTCCGCCAGCATTAGAAAGCGAAGTGGAAGAACTGAGGGCAGAATCGGCGCTAAAATCCCCGAAACTGCCAGAAAAAGACCCGATTGAGAGGCTGCTAAACGAAGCCTTTGAAAAGAGCAAAGATGACCGAAAATGCGAAACGACCATATACGAAAAGGACAAGCGGCGTCGTCTAAACAAAGAAGATACGATGAGGATGGGTCATGAAGTTCTCCAGACAAATCAAAGCACGCCTGCGACAAATAAGAGAAAGACTAAAGCTGAGAAGCGGTTCGCCAAAGCCCTATCTATGGGGATGAAACTGCCACCGCTACTGATGTACACTCCCGAGGTCCCATACTTCGATGGAGGATAATCACATCCAAAATACTGCCTATATCACCGAAAGATCGCCTACCCTATTGAGGAGTGCAATGCCTTCAAGAAATGGTGGAAAGGATATGTTTCCATCGAAAACACTTCAAAAAAGAGAAGCGTGAAACTTGTGCTTGTCGAGATGAGAACGATGAAACGGAAGAAACAACTGGAAACTGGCATATGGTTGGTACCAGTTCAGAAGGGGAAAAACCTGAAGTTTTCATGTTCGGAAGCGATTTCGAGAATGTAATACCTCTCGACTCTCTCTTTGAAAACTCCCTCTTAGAGAAATAAGAAGAGGGAAAGGATTGCGAGAACATTCAGCTGCGTAACCGTACGCTACCTGAGAAAAACCTCGGACCTATAAACAAAGGTTCGAACAAAAAGGACAAAGGGAGAGGGAAAATACCTGAGGATATCGCCCTTGATGAAGAAGCAGTCAAAGAACTCGCCGAAAAGGACCCGCCTAAGAAAAGCAATGTGGACTACAATTTCCTTACACATTTGAGGAAAATGCCCTAACAACTAAGCATACTGGACGCTCTCCTCTTGTCTAAAGAGGCACGAGATTCCCTGATCAAGGCCTTATAAGAACCAGATCAGTTCCAAACTTTTCTCGCAGAAGGGAAGATGAAAGATGAACTGGCAGAGGTCCATACGGCTGATATTACATTCAGCGATGAAGATCTTCTCCTCGGTACGTGCGAACATAATCGACAGTTATACGTCACCGGGTACATCCACGACGTCAAGATAGGGAAAATCCTGGTCGACAACAGATCCTCCGTCAATCTGCTTAACGTGAGAGTGCTGTAGGAAATATGCATGAATGTTCAGCATCTTGCCCAAGATAAAATCACCATCTCTGGGTTTTAATCACAGTCATCGCGGACACTTGAGTCCATAATACTAATTCTACGCTTCAAGATGCTCGTCACTGACATCAAATTCTATGTCATCGATGCCAAAATTTGCTATAACGCTCTATTTGGTAGGCCTTGGTTACAAGAGTACAACATCGTCCTTTCTACACAACATTAGTGTATGAAGTATTTCAAGGATGGCTCGGGTACACCGTCACGGGAGAACTAAATCCGTTCTCAGTGAATAAAGTGCGAAAGTATGAAGATGCGAAATACTTTCTTCCGGACTTTGAGGATACTAAAAAGTGCCACAGCCAGAGAATAAACAAAAATCTGCGACCACCATCCTGATCTTTGGAAGCGACACCGAGAAAGACAAACAAATAGTCTACTCGGGGCAACCTTAAAGGGAAAACAATAAGCCCGGACCATCTACTTCTATCCTGGTCTTTGGTAGTGATTCCGAGGACAAAACTAATATAGTGTTCTCCATCCGCCCATCGATGAAGGCTCTTACCGAAGAGGATCAGAGTCTACAAATTACGATGGCTCCGCCTCGACATTATAAGGAATTTGATGCGCTTGATACATACAGTGTACAAGAACTGTAAACTTTCTACGTGCCTCTAAGGAGAAGAGGTGAAAAGGCGATCATATTTTACAAATCTATGAAGACCAAGGTGGAAAAAGAAGTCCGGCATGGTGCTAATCCCACCCTTGACAGGTTCCAGCCCATCTGTATGCCAAGATATTATGCAGAAGGATTACAGAAACTGTTAAAGCGTCAAGGCGTACCTCTAGAACAAACGGTTCAGTAGGCCCAATTCTACACAAAGATTTAGGATATTCCCGAGACTCAACAAAAGAAGCCCAACGAGAAGATGGAAATAACTGGGCTGGGATATGTTCGATCCAAGAAACGGGATCAAATCTACAGCTGCCACATCATAAACAGCTTGAGTGAAGAAGAAAACGCTCTTTCAGATAGCCATGACGTCAAATTAGAGCGAGGTCCCACTCTAAGAGCGTTAAGTCCGTCACTCGAAGAGCAAATCGACAAGCTAATAAAAGAAGCTTGTCAGGTGAGCCGAGACAACCACAGTCGCGAAATGACCATATATGAAAAGGCCAAGACACAGCATCTCAGTCAGCAATCAGTAGAAGAAGTGGACCGTGATGCTCTTCATCCACAACCCTCTATGTGTTCTTGCGAAGGGGAAAATCCCGAACCAAAGATAAAAATAGGGTGATGAATGCAAACAACGTTCAAGAACGACAAAGCAGGTCCAAAACGCTGTTCAATCGAGAAAACCTCGGTTGGAACCCGTCATTTATAAAGAAGATGGGGAAGAAATATTCGTTCCCTCAAGATAAGACAAGGAAAATATTCGGCTTTATCATGAAGCACCAAATGATGACGCTTCCGGAGTCTCAGCACCTCGAACAAATAAATCATGTCTATCACCCAGATTATTGCTCCTATCACCGAGCAATAAGACATCCCCTTGAAGACTGCTTCACGTTCAAGAATTGGGTGGAGGACCAATATCAATAAGGCAAGTTTATCCTATGCGACAGCTGGAGGATAGGCCCACCACAAAAATACAAGCCAAAGAAGACCTACACTGTCAGGTTAGGACCAGCTCGACCGCAAAAATGGAAGTGGATTCGTACCTGTTATATGATAACACTCTCAAAAGAGAGAGGATGCTCGAATATGATTGACCTCTTCAGATGCTTCACAAATGAGGACGATGACGAGGAGATCCCAGAATTTTCACCGGCACCAAAAGAGCTGGAAGGTGGGATACACACCATGGCGGACTACCTAAGGAAAATTTCCTTAGGAATGGATAATGATCCGAGGACGGCGTTTGCAAGTGGGATACTATATGAAAAATAGGTAGCCACGTTAAAATATGCTCCATGCAGTATAAAGACTACTTCGCATGGAACTATTCCAAAATGCAGGGTCTAAATTCAGAAGTTGCAGTACATAAACTGGCCATATCGCCAGAAATGAAGCCTGTCAAATAGGCGCCAAGAAGAATGCGGATCAAAATTGAGATGAATATCAACGCCGAAGTCAAGAAAATAATCGACTCCGGCTTCATCCAAGAGGTTCAATATCCCAACTATATCGCCAACATCGTTCCGGTGATGAAAAATTGGGACAGTTCGCATCTGCGTGGACTTTCGGGACCTCAACAAAGCGTGCCCAAAAGATTACTTCCTAGTACCTATTACCGAGTTGTTAATTGATAACACGTCCACCCATGAAGTTTTCTCCTTCATGTATGGATCTTTAGGATACAATCATATAAAGATTGATCCTAAAGACCAGAAGCATACCGCCTTCCGGACACCGTTAGACGTATTCTGCTACAAGGTGATGCCCTTCGGTTTGAAAAACGCCGGAGCCACTTACCAGAGGGCCATAACAAAGATCTTTGATGACCTCATACATAAGATCATCGAGTGATATATCGACGAGCTCGTCGTCAAAAGTAAATCTCATGAGGAGTATTGGGAACATCTAAAAATAGTGTTCCAACGTCTTCGAAAGTATAATCTAAAGATGAACCCTCTAAAATACGCATTTGGAGTCTCCTCAGGCAAATTCCTGAGATTCATCATTCGTCACCGAGGTATCAAAATCGATCCCTCAAAAATCAAGGCGATTACGGAAAAGCTCTCGCCAAGAACCCTCAAACAATTACGGTCTCTCCAAGGAAAGCTCGCATACATCCGGCGGTTCATAGCGAACCTCTCCGGAAAATGTCGTCCCTACAGCTATCTAATGAAGAAAGATACCCCCAGCATTCAACAAGACCCTGACCAAGATTACTAAAAAGAAAGTGTCCAGAAACAAAAGGGACTGGCACGAAACTCTTTGGGCGTACCGAACAACGTTCAAGACGATCACAAATTCAACACCATACGCATTGGTGTTTGGCGCTGAAGCGGTACTCCCACTAAAAATAGAACTCCCCTCATTACGAATGGTGGTTCAATACGAGCTAACAGATGAAGAAAATTCTCATCTTAGACTCAAAGAACTCGATGCTCTCGACGAAACTCGCCTTATAGCACAGCAAAACCTGGATACTTATAAGGCAAGGATGACACGGTCGTATGAAAAACTGACCGGGCCGAGAACATTCTGCCACGGCGAACTCATGCCGGTCATCAAAAGATCAATGATCCCCAGTCGTGCAAAACGAGGGAAGTTCGAGCCGAACTATAAAGGCCCGTACATCATAGATAAGGTCAACCAAGGTGGAGCTTATCTGCTCATGGACAGCATGGCGAAAGGCCATTTCGGCCGATAAACGGTTGATTCCTCAAAAAGCAATATGCCTGAAGAGTCGCGATTTAAATCAATGATAGATGACAACACTTGTGTCCGCTCGCTATCTTCCTGAGTCAAAACTCTGAAAGCGGTGCTAAATAATATTCGCCCCAAACACGGCGATATTGGACCGAGATGTCCTTAAACTAAAATTCGTCCCAAATACGGGAATGAAGGACCGAAACGTCCCTAAACTAACAATGGACCAAAATTTCCTTAAACTAGCGCATCGCCCCAAACACGGCAATATTGGACCGAAACGTCCCTAAACTAAAAATGGACCGAAATATCCTTAAACTAATATTCATCCCAAAATATGGCATTATTGGACCGTAATGTCCTTAAACTAACATATTGCCCTACGGTGGGTCTCCATATCAAGCACCGTATACAATCCACGGGTATAAAAACAATTCACATCCTTTCCTGGTCCCATATGATGTGGTTCTTCGAAGAATGTCGGGATTGACAACTGTTAGTGTGTTACCTTACGGGCCGCCAAAAAAAAGGGTATGTCCACAAATGGAATGGGCACGGATGAAAACCCGAAAAGGCGCCGTGAGTAAAAATAGCAGGACTACCAGCGAGCTTGTGAAAACCCGAAAGGGCGCAAACTAGTTAAAAGAAAAGATGCACTTGCAAAGTTCTCATGACTTTATAAGGAGAAAACACCTGCGTGAGATCCTTACGACTCACAAAGAAGCAATACACTTAGGAATCCATACGATCCCTAAGGAGAAAATGTACTTACATGGATCATAAGAAGAATATACCCTCTATAAGACCCTCACGGTTTATAGAATTCAAAAGGCTTAAGTTATAAAAATATGAACATGTTTTTAAGCCATCATAACCCCACAAATTTATGCCCTACAGGCGGTCCAATATTAACCCTTGTATACAATCCACGGGTGTAAATAAATATATTCTCAACCAAGTCCTACCAAGAATGAGAAATATCTTTCAACAGTGGAGAATGGCACTAGCGAATCCTTACGATTTGCAAGAGAAAATACCACTTAGGAGTCCTCACGACTTCTAAGGAGAAAATACACTTATAAGATCCTCTCGACTCGTAGCGAGAAATACCTTTATAAGACCCTTATGGCTCAAAATCCTTAGTCGACAGGATCCTAACCATGTTTACTAAGCCACCTTTGTTCAAATCAACAAAGGCATATGATGATTCGCTTCTGGCAATATTCCAGTTGCAGCGATGCTGATGCCAAAATTGGTATCAGATCCTAAGTTCCTGACTCGTAATAAAACTCAACGAGTCGCAAAAAAAAGTAAATGAAACAGCCAAAATGATAGGGCAACTCGCAATAAAAAGCAGCGAGTAAAAAACAAAAAAAATGACATGGTCGAAACAATTGGGCACCGTGGATAAATAAGCCGAAATGATCGGGCAATCGCGACTTTTGCAATATAAAAAGCTAAAAAGATAGAGCATTGCGTAAACATATAAAAATATATAAAAAATTTATGCCCTGCAAATAGGTCTATACTGACTCTTATGTACAATTCGTAGGCATAAATGAAAGAAGGGAACCATACTTTTCCACCATACTTCGTCAAAAGAAGAAACGAGTCTTAATGGCACATCTACAGCCTAGAGACTATTTGGGCGTCCCTCTTACTCTAGCAAAGTACAGACGCGACGTCAGCAAAGACCTAAGGGTTAAATAAAAGTGGAGTGATGGCAAGATCCTAACTCCAAATCTCGATGGCAATATCTACAGCCTAGAGATCATCTCGACGTTCCTCCTCATTCCAGCAGGGTGCGGACGCAACTATCAAATGAAGTTGGAGCAATGGCATATTCCTAGTTCCAGATCTCAATTGCAATACATACAGCATAGAGGTCATATGGATGTTTACCCTACTTTAGCAAAGAATCGGTGCGACACTAAAACAAAAAAATGAGGTGACGACATATTCCTAGCTTTGGATCTTGATAGCAAGCCTAGGGACCGTTGCAGATCATCCCACCCCAGAAGGGTGCGGTTATGACTCATCGGGGCTTCAAATTAAGCCTAATCTCAAGTAGAGCGCCACGGTAATACCTAACACTGGATTTTCTAATGGTAATATGAATATTCCAACTTAAGAAGACTACTTAAAAAATTCTTTTCCAGCCTCAGAAGGAATCAGAGACACGACATACGTGGGGCTACTCGAGCAGCAACCTAAGGGACTGTATGTCGAGAAAATATTAGCCAACGCGGCGGTATGATGGACTTAACTTAGTAGCACAAACCTAACGGACCCCGATCATAAAAGAAAGAGGTTATATATATTTCACGTTAGGATACACCCGCGAGATCCTCTCGACTCGTAGGGGAAAACGTCTTTATAAGACCCTCATGGCTCATAAAGATGAAAAGCCTTAGGCGACAGGGATATAAACATGTTTCCTAAGCATTATTACCCTACAAGAAGGTCAAGACTGACTCTTGTATACTATCCACGGGCAACATTCATCAAAGTTGCATGCCGATGAAGTCACTTGTGGGTCCTCTAGACTTATAAGGAGAAATTACCCGAGTGAGATCTGATTGATTCGAATAAGTTTTTGTAGTAACTGCAATCAATAACGGTGTCGCATGTAGCTAGCCGAGATGAGTACGGGTCGTCCACATGAATGCGTAGAACTTCTAATCTTGCTTTAGACGAGTTGAATAAAATAAAAGAAGAAAGGAAAATAGATTCTAGATCTATGTTAAACATGGATGTAGAATATATATAAAGAAGGCTTGTAGGGTTCATAGGATTTAGTAGTCATGGATGAATACAAAAAGATGACTTATTTTATCTTTTGATAGATTTAAAACTAGATAGATAATGGTGAATGAGAATTAGGGTTTTTGGAAGAAACTAGGGTTTCCCCACTATTGACCCTTTGTCCCTTCATTGATCTCTATTCATGTCAAGCCCTTAACAAAACAATTGTTAATCTGATCTCAAATCGCGGTCAAGACTATCAATAAATTGATAGCGCGCCCGATTAGGATGTTAACGATTCTTTTGTTAAACTTTATAAACTTCATAAGACGTAAAAGAAGTTAAAATATTTTCTCATCCATTGTTCTACTCTAATCCTACGAACCCTATCAAGCGGAGAATTACTCGCGCATGATGGAGATAGAAGAAGAAAGGATAGGGAAGGAAATCATAATGCATAAATTAAATGAGAAAAGTAAATGTGAAATAATTACACCTTTATTAATCAACATTACAAGTACAAATCCTTCGAGTTCAGATTACAAGAAGAAGAAGTTGCTCTCGGTCTCTGCCTCGTAGGAAGTAGATGTTCCGTCGATATTCACGCCGCTTTATCACGTCGAATCGCGGACCTATTGTGGATCACTTGTTTTTACGGTGATTTGCTCCGTGTTAAAGGTAATAAATTTCTAAGTTTAGCCCTCGGTCTTTTATACAGCCCTCAAATCAGAAACCCTAGATCTCATAGGTTAAGATATGCAATCATGATCACCCACCAAAAATCTCAGATCCAACGGCCACAAAATGGCCGCGGATCTGCCGCATATATGGCACTTTGGCCGCGGAAGCGCCGCGCTTTGGTGGGCTTAGGGTTTGGGTTTTCTGCTGTGGCCTCATGTTGACAGGTGGAGATCTTCTAGATATCTGGATTTTGAAAATATTTCCTAAGGCTCTGCCAGTATTGATTATTCGATTTTATTAGCAAATTTTTTATCCTGAAATTTTGAATATCTTGATCTCCTGACCTGAGCTAAATCTGCACAATATCTCCATGAATAATATTAGTAATATTTGTTATATTAGAGATATAATCTTAATCATTTTATATGGTAATAAATCTTTAAGAAATTTGATTAAGATTATTTGATATGATATGCGTATTTTAATTACCAAAATATCATATAAATATTATATGCATATATTTTCATTCATAATGTTAATTATAATAAATAAACATATGGTAAAGAGTATTTTGCAGATAAACCCAAATATGTTCTATATTTATAATAAACACCTTTAAATATTTAAGAAAATTAAGGAAAATGTTATATCAAATGTGCAATATTTTCGACTGAACAAGATCCTTACGACTCATAAAGGTGATGAACACTTAGGAATTCTCACGATTTCTAAGAAGAATATGCATTTATGAGATCCTCTCGATTCATAGATAGAAAAACCTTCTTAAGACCCTTACGGCTTATAAAGATGAAAAAGTCTTAGGCGACAAAGATCCTAAACTTATCTCCTAAGCTATCAATTCTATGGCAATACATTACTTTGCACTACTTAACCCATGTACAAATCTTACATGAGCAAAGTAGTGGGGGGCATTTGTTCGCATCTGTTCAAGTGCGCACCTAACGAAACTAGATCAATTGACTTGCACACCTATATACATGCGCACATCATGAAAGTGATCCAATTGGTTTGCACACTTATGTAAGTGCGCACATATAGGCTAATGCACAACACATGCACATATGCTAATGACGGGCTCTTGCAACAAAAATAAACTTTAGCACGAAACTGAAAAGAAGTGTGAAGGTAAAAGAAAAGAGGATTTTCATTGATACGACAAAAAGATAGATTACAGATAAACAAAAGGCAAATAAAAGTAAGGGTCGTTCACAGCGGAAAAAGACTAGTGTCGGTGCATAAATTCTCAAAATCAAATAGAAGGTCATGCAGGACGTCCCAGGCAGTATCCTTTATCAGCTGATGCTTCCGCTCATGAATACGTGCATCAGGGTCGCCACTGATATTTTCCGCCCTCGTGTATGAAGCTATGATCTCCTTCTACTAATATATCCGGTGCGGGATGTTTATTGCACAATCTTTTTAATTCTTTAAGATCAAACACATTAGATAGACCGAGTGCACCTTATCCTCAGCCTCATCTAGAGCATGAAGTGGCATCACCTCGACAAGCCCGGGTGTAGCATTCCATATCACGACAAAAATCATCTGCAAGAAGGTAGACCAGCAAGAGAGCAGCCGTCCGCAATGATCCTCAAGACGACGGATTATAGCCTCGCATTGGGCATCGCTGTAAGCCGGCTCGTAAAAGCGGATGTCGGCATGGGAAACAATCTCTCTAATCGTATAAAGACAGCTGGTCATGACACCTGGAAGAAAAAGGACTGGAAAGACGTCAGTTCATTAAAAGGATGGACTAAAATTTAAAGTTTGACCAAGACCAAACTTAAGTAACATCCTTCAAATAAAATAAATGTTTTAAAATTTATCTTAACTACGCAACCGAAAGGGATGCGCAAGATAAGCTAAATGCCCAACCCAAAGAGTGAGCAAGAATAATCAAAAATGCAAAATAAAAGAGGATGTGCAAGGCAAAAGCGCGCAAGCGCACTTACCAAATTAGTAAGGAAGCAAAGGTTTCTGGTAGAAAACAAGAACTTTAAAAAGGTACAACTCCAAAGAGGGTGAAGAAAAATACACCAATTTATAGGGTTTTGAAAAGATGGTTTGCATTCTAGTAAGTCTCGAGGCAAAACTAATAAATTATAGCTCGACACTTGTTTGTCGCTTCGAAAATATGTGAAGAAGTGCGTGCATGTCCGATGAAAAAGTCATATGACATGAGTGCACATGCAACAAGTGCGCAAATGATAGATGCGCACGGGCGCAATGCGCACTTGACCGACAACATGTGCAAGCACATGCGCATTCCCTGAAAATAGACACTTATTAAAAAAGAAATAAATCTTAATTAATAAGCAATTAAATTGTTAATTAACGGTAAAATGTTCTGTTGATTAAATACCTTAACCAAAAGATTTGGGATCAAAGATCCAACGGTGCACATGTCACCCTTAATTGACATAAATCAATTAAATCTTTTAAAATCAGATTGAAATCAAAACAAACCAAAACAAATTCAACAAATCCTAATTTCTTCTCTCCTATGAATAGGAGCCTCATATGAAGAAATCGAGGACAGAAAAAAAATCTCCACAAGCTTGAAAATATCAAGACTTCTCCTTCATTGAAAAATTACGCAAGATAGAAGAAATAAAAAGAAAAATTCTCTTTTCTTTAAAAGATTTTACTTTTATACAGAAGCCTTTGCTTCTTTGCGAATCCATTGATTCGCCATTAAAAAATCAAATGATGTTAGGGTTTGTCTCTCGTTCATAAAGTTCATACTTTTGCGAGAGATTGATCCTAATATATATATATATATATATATATATATATATATATATATATATATATATATATATATATATATATATATATATATATATATATATATATATATATAAAACGCATGAATACTCAACTCAACAACAGATGAAAACTAGGGTTTTCACTTCTCGGAAAATAGGAGAAGAAGAAAAGAAAGTGAAATAGAAGCCATTACTTCTTAGCAAAAGCTTTTACTTTCTGATGAAATAAGTGCACATCTAAATTAGTGCGCACTTAATGAAAATCTTCCAATAAAGGCATGCACATCACGTGGAACTCACGTATACGCACTTAACAAAATCTGCCAATAAAGACATGCGCATCACGTGGAACTCACGTGCACACTTAACAAAATTGCTTATAAAGGCATGCGTGTCGTGTGATACATACAGACGCAACATTCTTGCAATAAAACAGTGTGAAACCACACGCAATGCACGTGCACACCCTTTAGAAATGAAATAAACGGGAATGTGCGCACCTATATACTTACGGACTTGTTCCGTAAAGCATCATTTAATCACTTAAATAAAGTATAATTAAATGATGGGCCCCATGTTGATCAAAATATCAATAAACCCAAGTAATTTTAGTCTCAAAGATGACTAAAATTTATATTTCTAAGTTGATCTTAGTCTCATACAAGACTAACGCATTCTTAGTCAAAATAAATTGAGCTCAAACGCTCATTTATTTAAGTTGATCTTAATCTCAAACCAGATTAACGGTTCTTAAATAAAACAAAATATCTCTTGAACTGATGGAACATACAACCTAGATTTAAACCCCAAATCTAAATATACGGATTTGGACTAATTCGCTCCCTACGGGCGACGGCATAAAATAGTATCCGTATATAATCCACATGCAACCATAATAAACAAAAATACAATATGACACGAGGTGAACTGCTGGAGTAGGAAAAAGTGGTTATCGCAATATGATAACGTAATTAACTGCAGGGGCTTGCGCCTGCAGGAAAGAGCGTCCCCACAATCAAAAACCCCTTACAAATGAGTGGGAATCTGATGAAGTCTACTATATCGATCGTATATATCCAAACCTCCGAAATACGGTGCCATAAATTAAATTGGTATCTTCGGAGAGGTGGATGGATATTTCCAAATAGTGTCTGCCTCTAAATTCAGGCTAGACGTCTCCACGTCTCAGTCCAGTCTTCAACTGTAAACAATTCCGTCCTTTGACTTCGTTGAATTTCGTATCTCGGCACTTGTTATAAACTTTTTAATTTCTTAAATTTCTATTAGTTCCTTCCTTGCTTCCTTATATCGTCTTTCATGCACCTCTGTAATTTTGAATAGAACATCATGGGTAAGCACCTACTAGCGGCGGGGGAGTGCTCAATCGAAAACGTGAAGACGGCTTGAGACGGCATTATCTTTAATTTTCCTTGTCCTGTTAAAGCATACTTCTTGATAGAATTTCGAGGACGAAATTCTTTTAAAGATGGTAGACTGTAACGACTGCGCCATAATTTTATTCTTGAACCCTCATCCTTTATATTCTTTCTTACTTTTCCGACGATCATGTTTCGATGAAAAGGAAACGAAAGTGCAAGCCCTTCATCTCTATCTCAATCCTTCTTGTAACCTTCTCGATCCCTTTCAAATTAAAGGCAAATCATTCTTTGCTTGCACTTCTTAACCTTTACATGCATTCTTAAAACTTTCATGTTGACTAGGAAATTATTCTAAAAAGCTTGTACCGGTTTTCGAATCTTTTTGGCTTACGATTAGTTAGTCCTTCTGAATTCGTTTCATCGCGATCAACGCCAGCCATCCGCCTTCTTACTAGTTGGAGTATCAACTGATGGAGCATAGAGACATGTGATGACGTTATCCTTAACTTCCACGTACCTTGTTGCAAAATCCTCCTAAAGAAATTTCAAGGACAAATTTTTTTTTAAGCTGGTTAGAATGAAACGACTGCAAATTCCATACACCCTTTTTCTTTCTGTATTTCCCTTTAATAAAAATCCTTTTTATTTTAAACATCCATATCTATATTTTCTTTTTTGAATATGTGCATATTCAATTCTTGTATCTATTGCTTATCACACTATATTGCTATTCCACAGATTACAAGATTGAGCTTTCGATGTTGCATTTATTTTATTAAAAATCTTTCTTTTTGAAAAAAATTTCAAATTTCCTCTCAAATCAGATAGAACCTCAAAAGTTCAAAATTCATGTGATTGGAACCATGCACAATCTTTTTGAAATTCAAAAAGGTTGCACTGTTTTATAAATATCATTAAATTGTTTTGATCCAGTTTATATATTCATATTAGTTACGAATTTATTTATTTTTATTTTATTTATGTGTTGTATAACATATTATCATTAAATCATAGATTACAGATTACATTTATATTAAATCATAATAAGTTGGAGCTCAATCGCGAGGGAGTGTTTCTCGTTGTGAATAAGTTGCGGGTCTTGTCCGCTCTCATTTTCCGTCTTTTAGAAAATGGAGCGTGACAACGACCTACCTATCTAAATATCTAAAAAGTAAGAGAGCGGCTCAAACTCAAGTTTCAGCTCTATCTTCCTAATGGGACGCTAACTTTGGATGGAAAATTAAAAAAAGTGTCTTTTAGTGAAATTTAATTGTATGGTGGGTTCTTAAAGTAAATACGAAATATGAAGGGGCTTTATAGTAATTAGCGAAGTATATATAAGGTTTTTGGTAAATATCTTTTTCTTTTTTACTACTTCACATTACCATTTACCTCCTTGGTACCCGAAAGTTCTCCAAAAGTATGAACAAGTAAAATATTTGAAAACTGATGAAAATAAAAAATTCTGATATTTTTGAAATTTCATGATTTTCATTTGTTACTAATGAGAAAAATGGAGAAAGATTTTTGAAAAATTTGCGATTTCCATTTGCTATATAATACAAAATATTAAAATATTGAAAAAACAAAAAAAAATCGAGAATTCTAAAAAAATTTCAATTTTTATTAATTATAACAAGTAAAATGCTGAAAAAACTAAAAATTTTAGCATTTTTTAATATATGGATAATTCGATACCTATTTTTTTGAGCAAATTTTTCATTCTGTATGTAGCAAGCAAAATAATAATAGAAAAACCGATAAAACAGAAGAAAAAAATTAAGTTTTTTTGAAAATTTAACAACTTTAAAATTTATAAAATCGAAGAAAACAAAAAAAATTAAGATTTTTTTAAAATTTAGTGATCTTCTGTGCTATAAGAAGAAAAAAATATGGAGAAAAGAAAACATTAAATTTTTATTTTTGAATAGTTTGTGATATTTTTATGTTATAACAAGCAAATTATTGAAAAAACGGGAAATATTGAGATTTTCGAAAATATCACGATTTTCGTGTACTATGCAAAATACAGAAAAAATTTTATAAAAAAGAAATTTTTTAAATTTTTATAGGCCCGTGATTTTCGTGTGCTATATAACAAGTAAATTTTCGCATGCAAAATATTGAGAATTTGATAAAAACAATAAATTTTGAGAGTTTTTTGAAAATTTCTTGATTTCCGTGAATTATATAAAAAGCAAAATATTGAAAAATGAGATGGGCATAGAAAATTTTTAGAATTTTCACGTACCTTAGCTAGCAGAATATCTAAAGTCGAAATTTTTAATTTTTTGAAAATTTCACGATTTTCAATTTCTATAGGCATGTAAAAAATTAAAAATTTGAAGAAAATAAAAATGATTGAGAATTTTGAAAACTACGCAGTTTTAACATGGTAGAGTGTAAAATTTTATAAATTTGAAGAAAAGAATAATTTTGGGAAATTCTATGAATTTTGGATTGTCATGTGTTATATAGCATGCAAAATATTAAAAATCCAAATTAAAAAAATTGAGAATTTTTGAAATTTTCATTATTTTTTGTGCACAGTGTCTGAAAAAAGGAAGAAAATAGAAAATTTTAAGATTTTTGAAAATTTTACGATTTTCATGTGCTTAATGAAAAATATTGCAGAACCGAAGAAAATATAAAATATTTTGCTTTTGGAAATTTCTAGATTTTAAAAATTTCTCCACATTCTTGTGTCATAGCGTGCAAAATATTAAAAATTTACAGAAAACAAAAATATTGGATTTTGGTAATTTTGTGATTCATGTGTGTTATACAAGCAAAATATTGATAACCTAAAGAAAAAAGAATAATTTAAGGTTTTTAAATATTTACCGATTTCTGTATGCTATATTAAAGAAAATATTAAGAAACTCAAGAAAACTAAAGTATTTGCAAGTTAATTGTTCGTATATTTTACACATGAAATTCAGAAATATAAGATAATACAACATACGGATCATATAAAAATAAACTTTTAAATTAATATATTTTTTTCTTGATTTTGGACTTCCTGTACCCACATTGCAGAAGGGCCCTTGCCAGTTTAAAAAGCAGCGGTATTTTCTTCATGCCTTTTTGTCAAAGGAAAAGCGATTGTTGAATTTTTTGTTCTTGCAATGCTGTATTGCAAGATTTTACTACAACCATGTGGCAATCCAACCACTGCAAATGAAACTCATGGTACTATTTTCTGCTTATTGTGATGAAAAGTTGAGTGGAGTATATTAAAAAAGTAGAATTCTAAGAACATCTAAATGATTAGCTTGGGACCATAAAAGAAAAAATATACAAGTACAACAGGTTGAAAATCAATTTTATGCAAATGTACAGTGTTAGGATGACAACACTTGCAAACCGCTGTAGAGTTTAGAACAAAAATTTCTAACTTAGCACCATAACTCTAACCAAGAACATCCATGAACTAGTAATTGTAAAGCAACAAGAAGCATCCACAAAGCTATTCTAAGGGTTTTATGAGCTACAACCTTTGTAGCGTGTCTACACTCAAGTAGCAGACCCAAGCTTTGTTCCTAAGATGAATGATCAAGCTTGCTTTATGACCTCCTTTACCGAAGATGATCGACCTTGAAAGCAACCCACTACAAGTTTCAACTCTACTGAAGAACCCATATTTGTGAAGCAACTTGCTCTCAAAAATTGCTAGTAAGTGAAAAGAAGAAGATGAAGTGATCAAGCTATATCTTTTATCTCTCTAGTTCTTTCCCTTTTGTTCTCAGCTCATGAGAGAGAAGATAATAAATTTCAAAACCAGTCCGGTAGGCTAGAGCAACTACATCTCTCTCAAGTTATCCTTCATTTTGTCTGATATTGAAAATGCCCCCAAATTAAAGAGAAGCTCGATATCGAGCATCACCTTGATATGTCTTTTGTTTTTAAAAATCTTTGAGTTTCTTCTGTTCCAAAAAAAATAAAAAATATGATATTGCATATTGAACAAGGAGGGTGGGAGTTTTGGACCCTAATGTTAATGTGGATGAAACCTAGATACATATGCAATGCCATAGGTTGTCATTGGTATATAGGCAACTGTGGCCTGCAGTTGAATAGGGCACAGGAAACACCAGCAAAAATAAAGTGTTGGTTTCTTGTAGATACATGCAGAGGCCTCATCATACTGGATTTGGATGTGTTCGTTCACACATATAACATCAGCATGCTTGAATACTGACCTCCTATCATTAATCTTATGTAGCAGCTCTATAATAATTCCAAGTTGTAGGAACACTTTGTAGGGCCTTCTTCTATTCACTCACAAGTGTCAAATTTTGCATTCCAACTCTATCTAATTTGGTTCTCCTTGTATTTGTTTTTGCAGTTCTTTTAGTTGTTTGTTCCACATAAAGCGGTAATTTTTCTATATAAATACTTTACTGGTATGACTGTATTATATTATGTTCGGTAAATTTCACCAAAACCATCTTGCACTATAGCATATGTTTCCAAAATCACTTTCGAGATTTTTTTGTGCACAGAAACCCCCGAACATTTCTCTGTTACACGTGACCCTCCTGCCGTTAAAATTTAAACTTTTTAAGTTAAAATTTTACTTTTTTTCTCCCAAAAATGTCCTTCCATCCCCCTTTTAAGCTTTCACTATATAACAGGATATTTTGATCATTTCATAAAGAATTTAACGGCAGTGGGGCCTCGTTTAACGGAAGATAGCTTAAGGGGTTTCTGTACACGAAAAAATCTCAATAGTGGTTGGGAACATATCCTATATTACATGATGGTTTAGATGAAATTTACTATTATGTTTTCTTGCCAATACCCATGTAGCCTACAACAAGTTAGTATTTTACACGTGCAATGCCCGTTATCAAGTGTAAAAAAAGATCTGTAAGAAGTTAGTTATGAGAGATTTGTGGAGTCCTTTATTGGAAGAAGAGGTGTTTGGAGCTAATTTGGGTTACAAATTGTTTTTTGGTTTTTATATATTTTAATGAATCTCTCTCCCAAATTAGATAACCAAATCTTCAAATCAATTTCAAAATTGAAGACCCTTTTTTTTGCACTATATATAATAGCAGATGTGTCTATGTTTGATGATATTTTAAAATTTTATCATAGATTTTATATTTATAAAAATTATAAAAACGAATATCATAATGTTTATTGTAGATTAGACCAATATGCCCAATATGCATATAAAAATGTATGACATGTCCGGTATCGCTATCCAACATGAACTTATGAGATTAATTCGTATGGTCCATATATTGTATGACATCGGTGTTGAAAATAGCTATCCGACATGATGCTTATATTGATCATGATACATTGGCAGCAAGGTTGCATGGACAACCTAAAATAGCTATCCAATATATTATATGATACATTGATCATGATAACTGCCAACTGTTCTGCTCACAGCTTGGACTTTCGAGTAACAAATGGCAGCAAGGTTGCATGGACAACCTAGAGTGGTAACGTTGTTTATATAAGTGGAAAATTAGAAAATTCTTGAGTGTCCATTTATAAGATTCATCATTGCAACATCTTGATCAAAGTATTTTATCATCAAATATGAAGCATAGCTATACAAAACATTTGATAATTTTTTGTCCCGTCCCTCTTTCTTAGTATCAAAATCTATCTCTAACATCTTCCATTATCTATAAAAAAATATATATAATGACAAAAATGTAGATGATTTTAGATTTCAGATTTTAAATTGTCGGTCAAGATCGCATTTAAAATCAGTTTTAATTTTAAATTGTTTCATTAGAATTTTATTATTTTCATGGTGTAACAAATGAGAGGACGTTATTTTCAAGTGCATGCAAGGTACAATACCAAATTTAAATAACCAGAGGATTTCTGATACAAACTGCAAGAACCACAAACAACGAACAAGCAATGATGCACACAATTCATACTCAAAGGATACATAATATCAACGCAGGTTATAACAAATAACTATGCAAAAATGTTGCACATAATCTAAGATTTCTTATATCAAATTCTTCATATAATATATCAGATGTCGAAGCCCAATTCAGCACGATAAGCTACAGAGTTCTTGAATCCATTTACTCGTATAAACACTGTCTACTTCATTAAGCAAAAAAGTACTTGTGATTACAATTATAACCAAATTGATTTGAAAAACTCAACACTTCCTAAATTGAATGCCAGGCCATTCGATTGGACATGAAGAAAATCCGCGATGAATTCACACTAGTACAAAGAGGGCGTGCCCTTACGGATGGGAAAATCTATAGGGACAAATTTAGTTTGCCCTACGGTTCCAACCATAGGGCATTTATACATAAAAACTTATAAAAAATTAACTTCTGTAATTGCCCATGTGGTGCCATAAGAGAAATCCGGGTACCGTAGGGACAAAGTAGAGGCGCTTTAAAAAATAATAATAAAATATAAAATTTTCCTCTGTTTCTTTTCCCTGTTTCTTTTCCCACCATGCACCCAATCTCCCCCCCCCCCTCCCGGAAAAATTTCCCCTTCTCTAAACACTGACAACCTCCGTCGTCGATCATCGCACTCCTTCGCCACCCCCAACCGATCATTGTGCTCCTCCACCGCCGCCTCCAAGCCTCCAAGTCAGCATCCTCCATCGCCTCGAAACCAACCGCCACTGTCTCCAAGCTTCGAAGCATCCTCCGCTGCCTCCAAGCCAACCGCCGCCATCATCTCCGCTGCCGCCAAGTCTCGCCACCGCCGCCATCATTTGCATTGTCGTTCTCTTTGTAGCATATGATGATTTTTTTCTCCTTAAAGGCGTCATTTTTTTCGATTTTTTGTTGGTGATTATGCTGCAGATTTGTAAAAATCCTAATTTTGACACCAGGGTTGTGTTCTTTTAGAAAAATTCTAAATTTTGGGCTGGTCTTTTTTGATTGTGGATGAAAAACCACATATCATGGGAATAGGGTTCGTATTTGAGATTCAATAAAGCCTAAACTTTGGCGTTTGGGTTTGAGGCTAGAAAATCTTGAAACAAATTTGTGTGGCAACTATGATTTGATTGCAAATAAACTGAATTAGAAATGAGTTTTTATTCAATACAAAAAAATAATCTCGAATTGCAACCTAATAGGTCTGTTTTGATACAAATAGCTGAATTTTCCATTACAGGTTTTTGAGGCAAATGTTTAGCCAACAGAACCCTTAACCTAAAGAGTACATACCCCTTATGGCTTTCTTGAATCTTTGTTCATTGCCACTTTGTTTCTATGTTCCAACTTGGTAGTCTTTGTAACATATAATGTTAACATCTTGTACCTGTGGTGTGGTGGGGGATGTGGGTGGTGGTGGCGGCGCCGTGGGTGGTGGGCCCGTGACGCCGGGTTCGAGGCCGATTGGGTTTGCACTTTGATTCGAAGGAAATGTGAGATTTTTGGATTTTTCTCAATGTTGTTTGTTTGAATTACGATTTGTTTGTGAAGAAAGTTTATTGTTTTGTTGTTTGATTGTAGGGGCAAACAGTGCCACTCTCGAAACCCTAATCTTATTATGGTTGAAATTATCTCGTGATATTTTAGGTTGACAAGGAGCAAATTGTAAGTTGAGTTCTATCGTTTCAAGCGTATCCAAAAAAAAAAATCGAAAGCCTCTCAAAACCACCCCAATATCCAATTTAACTCCACAACAGTATGTAGTCTTTCTCTCGCTTTCTCTGCTAATTTTTGTAGATCTATTGTTGGTTTGGTTTGATTTAAATTTAAGCAGGTCAAACTCCGAGTGCTATGAAAGAGAACCGCTTGATGATCTCCACACTAAGCTTGCAGGTTAATTTACTTATCTGCTCTTCAAATTTGGTTGAAAACCTATCATTTTCTCTAATCATTGGTAAAGTTCAAAAATTTCCCCACCCTTTTATATGATAGGAGCATAGAAGAAGCAAGAGTTTCGAAAGGGGATCAACTTTCAGAGAAAATTTAGATCTAAGATCTTGCTTTAAAACCCTTTTGCATTTTGTTGACGATGGTGGTGGTAAAAATTTATAATTTGGTGGTGGAATTTGTTGCATGCAGCAAAAATTTGCGACCGGGTCAACGAAATCACTCGGGTGCTCGAGAGAATGCCTGCAAGCGGAAAAATGGATGATTTTAGTGAAGATACAAACGAAAGCTCTCTTCGTAGAGTTCAATTGGTCCAACTTCAGGTTTGCATTCTCTTTTGTTTCCATGTCTTTTCAGTTGTTAGCAATAGGTTTATGATCGATGTTCGTTCCATGCGGAATTTTCGACCACTTAGATAAGCCCGGGTTCAAAGAGAATTGAATTATTTGATATAAGCTGTAATTCGGGATCCACATCTTACTTATGTTGCTAGATACCATCACATTCTTTTCAGCAATGGCAGTCCAAATGAATGATGCACCTATTATCATGCATTTATAAAATTTCCAACTTTATTGGTCCAACAAGTGCATGAGTTTTAGACTTTTAGCTTACTATATTGGTATGTGCTCATATTTCTACCATGTTTCTAACTTACTGTGTGTTCAACATTTTTAATGTTATATTTTTTGTGCAATGATTAAGGGGGAAATAAATTAGTTTTAGAAATTTGTACCGCTTCTTAAGAGTGAGAAACTTATTATCTAAAATTTAAATAAATTAGTAAGGATTTTGTATGTGTGTGTGTGGTGGGGGGGGGCAAATTCAAAGGAATTTAACATGCTATTGACACACAAGCGTCTAATTTAAATAAATTTCATAAATTAACATCTTTATGATTGTATCATGTTCATGGTTTTAAATTTAAATAATAATATCAGTTCTGGAGCATTTGAGGCAGATGAGCTACAGCGCGACCAGCTTCATCAGATACGCCAGATACTTGGATATGAAGCACCTGTGTCACGCCCCGCTTCCCAGTAGACGGAAACGATGACGTGGCAAGGCTACGACATATTTGTTCAGGTCATTCCCTAAATAAATATACAAAGCGTATTGAAACAATAATCACAATACAAGAATAAACGAAAACTGTAAAAATTTTCAACAAATATCTTTATTTACATTTAACTTCTAATAATTACAAGTACATGAGTTTCAACTGGAAAATAAATACAACAAAGGAAAATACCTAAACATGTGGCATATATAAATTGAATAAAAAGTGAAGCTAAGCTAATCCTGAGAAGCAATCCGGTTGTAGTCTTTCTCTGTGGCCTCCACTTCCTCCGTCTCGACCGTATCTGACGAACATTCTAAGAAAATAAGGGTGGACGGAATGCCCGTCAGCGAACCGGCGCTCGGTAAGTCCCAAGTATAAAATAAGATTAAAAGAATGACAAGTGTGTGTGTGTGTGTGTGTGTATGATGAGTAAAAATATATGATCATGGGTAAATATGTACTATAGATCTCTATATGGTCACTATATTAACGTTAAGTTCCAAGTGTGAATGTCAACGCAGTCGTAGAAGTATTCACGAGCTCAAGAGTGGGGCCCAGGAGCAAGGAAATACGGGCCCATTTCATGTGTTAGAATCGGGACTCTAGGCTGTGGATGAGTTAACCCGACTGATATTCGAGTAAAATAAAAAAGAGGTTAATACTGGACTCCTGAAGCTCCGTTGGATTCACACAAAAAACTATCCCAAACACCCCGTGTATAAATAGTTTATAACTGTATAGTATACTTAATTAAATTGATTGATTTGTTATAACATGTTTTGATCGAAACCATAAATTGCAAAAAGTGTATAATGAAGTCGAGTGGGTCGAGTAAAACGCGAGTCATATCAATTGCAATCTTGGTTCGAGTCAAGTTAGTTCGAGAAGATTGGATTCGAGTTCATGTTCAAGATTCGATTTCGGGTCTTTTTCATATGAATTGATTTAAACTGTTAAAAATCTTATGTTCAGGAGAAATCGGTAACTGCTGCATATAGACGGTAGAATTTGTGTTTTTTCTAACACAAATGTCATTGATCACTCCGTTAAGTTGTCTAACCTGAATAGGCAAGCACTCACTTTCTCCGGCTCTCTGGAGCTCAAGAGAAATGATACCACTTAAACATATATTAATCTAGAGTCCTTAAATATTATTTGCATATCTCGAGAGAATTTTATGAAAAATATGTTAATATTGTTTAAAAATAATCCTCGAGGGTGATTTATCATATTTAGGGTTTTTATGAACATGTATTTTAATTGTTGTGGTATTTTAGTAATAAAACCTAGCTTTTTGAAAGTTTATGATACATTTATGAAAACTACTGCTTTTAGAAACTTGTTGGTTTTTTATTAAAATTTCTAATCTTTCATTTTTAAAATATAGTTTCATAATTTATTTTTATTGAAAATACGGATTCATAATTTTATATAAATTTTTTTCAAAGTTTGTTTTGTTTAAAAAAGTCGTATTTCTTTAAAAAAACGTATTTTTATTTCCTTTCGAGACTGAATACTCCGTGAGAAACTCTGCATCTCACTCTACTGTCCCTAGGATGTGCAATAATCTGCACCATCCATTAGCGGGTCCCCTAACGAGACTTGTAGAGGCACAATTGCCAAGAATTTAAAATTATCGATTAAAAGAAACCCGGTTTGAAAAAAAATATGGTATTTTAATGTAAAACTGTAACGACTCTGAAATTCCTGTATATAAATTTCTTGTTATTATACAGAAAAGGGTATTACATCCTGTGTAAGCATTATAAGTTAAATTTGTTCAATAAAAACAAGAAGTAATTTATAACTCGCTGGTAAAGTCTCTACAATGCTGTGATATAGCCTGTGCGTAATTTTTCAGAAGCCCAAGAGTTGCACGTGCAATTCACGGAGAAACGAAAATTTTCAGAAAAATCAAACAGACGCAAAGAAGAGTAAATACCAAACTTGACACATGGCACGAATCTTGAGATAAACCAATCAAATCCGACCGACCGTTTTCATCATTTGGCCGGCGTCGACGGTCATGATGCCTCCAATTCCCCCCGAGCTTTGCACACACACCTCTTCGACTCCTCTCAACTTTCCTGTACTGTTTGATTTTCCTGCAATCAAACAGAGACTCTTCAATTCACTATTTAACACCATTTTAATTAATTTAATCCAAATTTTTAATTCCTAAACCCAAATTCTTTACTATAAATACCACTCCATACCCTAACTCTCCCCCATTCTGAAATTTCTATCAAAAATTCTTTCAAACTCTCTAAATATCAAATGGAGTTAAGCACCCAAGTAGAGTAGCAAGCCAAACTCGACGACCGAAATCTTTCCGATGACATCCGAAGGCGGCTTCTCTCTCTTGTTAACCATCTAAACCCGTAAGTCTCTCTTCTCTCCATTTCTCTCATCTCAATTCATCTTCTAAAAAAATATCGACAAAAATGGAGTTAACACACAACAACCTTCTCATTTAAATATTTTATCATGCTTGATAGGTTTATATGTCACATAATCATCCTAATATCTTTTTAAAACAAAACATAAATCTATTGTCTTTTTACCTAACCAAAATTTTATATTCAATACTCAAATAACGAACTTTTCATTAAAATACCATGAATTTTAGTATAACTCTCATTTCAATAATTGTTAAAAACAATACTTTTAGGAAAACTTCACTGGCTAACGACCTACCCCACACGCACACTATGGTTGTATAGCACGGTATTCTAAACATATGGCTAATTTAAAGAATAGGTTTTACATTAAAATACCATACTTTTACAAAAACGGGTTTCTTCTAATCGGTATTTTGTAATTCTTGGCAATTACACCTCTACAACTCTCGTTAGAGAACCCGCTAATGAATGGTGTGGATTATCGCATATCCTTGGAACAGTAGAGTGAGATGAAGAACTCCTCACGGAGTATTCGGTCTCGAAAGAAAATAAAAATACGCTTTTCAAGAAATACGACTTTTCTAAATAAATATTAAATTTTGAAAAATTATATAAACTACGAATTCGTATTTTCAATAAAAACATATTATGAAACTATTTTCTTTTAAAATGAAATATTAGAATTTTTAATAAAATACCAACAAGTTTCCAAAAGATCTAGTTTTTCATAAAAATAGCATAAACTTTTAAAAGGTAGGTTTTATCACTAAAATACCATAACAACTAAAATACATGTTCGTGAAAACCTTAAATATTATAAATGATCCTCGAGATTTATTTTTAAACTATATTAATGTGTTTTTTATAAAACCACCTCGAGATATGCAAACAATATTTTAAGAACTCTAGAATTAATATAATTTTAAGCGGTATCATTTCTCTTGAGCCTCGGGGAGCCGAAGAAAGTGAGTGCTTTCCTTCAGGTTAGACAATTTAACGGAGTTATCAAATGGCAATTGTCTTGGAAAAAGACACAAATCCTATCGTCCAAGTACAGCAATTGTCGATTTCTTCCTAACATAAAATTTTTAACAATTTACATCAATTCATATGAAAAGTCATGAACTCGAATCCAAACTCGAACCTAAACTTGAACTCGAACACAAACTCAAACTCTAACCCAACTCGAATCTAAACTCGAACATGAACTCAAACAAAATCTACTCGAACTAACTTGACTCAAACCAAGATTGCAATTGTCATGACTCGCATATTACTCGACTCACTCGACTTCATTCTACACCTTTTGCAATCTATGGTTTCTATCAATACATGTTATAATCAGTCAATCAAGTTAATTAAGTATACTATACAGTTATAACATATATTATACTCGGCGTGTTTGGGATAGTTTCTTGTGTAAATCTAACGGAGCTTCAGGAGTCCCGTATTAATCTCTTTTTTTTATTTTACTCGAATATCAGTCGGGTTGACTCATCCACAGCCTAGAGCCCCGATGCTTGTTGGATATAGTGCCCTCAGAGTCAATTATTGGATCACAGGCACGTGATTGCAATGATTGAGGGAGGACCTATGCCGATAGGACAGTCTTACTCAAGATGATAGTATGCTATCTGGTTTATCTTTATCATCATGTACTGCTTCAGGTGACCTCACAGGTCACTATTGCACGTTGATAGAGCCCTTAGGATTCTTGCTTGACGGCCAGCAGTATGATGGCGATCATATACGTGGGAGCTGGGGTCTATAAGCACATCCTTAAAGTGGTCCCTAGTCGTGGGAGTTTCGAGACAGGGCATCGATACTCCGGAGTAGACTAGTGTATACAGTCGAGACCCTGACGAGGGGCGGTGGCCGGTCTCACAAGCCCCTGGTGTCAGTTGGTTCACCTAAGATGTATACAGGTGCTCATTGGGATATGAGTACACCGGACAGGACTCGCCGGGAACATGCTAGTTGGTATTATACCTGATGTCAGATGGCAGTTCCCTGGTAACATGTATACAGGTTAGTTCATCGATATGAGATCGCCATTTGTTTCGTGTGAGTTCCCACTATATTTTGATTACTACCCTACCACGGCTAAAAGGAGTCATGCAAACAGGTTTTAGTTGGGTACAGTCCCGAGCCACATGGAGGCAGTGAGCGGATCTGCAGGGGTTCGTCTCTCCCGGTATTGAGGGTGAGGTCGCGCTGTGTCTAGGAGAGCCATTACACAAAGCCCTCGGCCGAGGCAGGAGATTTACTGGTAGGTATTCCAGTAATATCTCAGAGTGTTCTAGGCTACACTCTGACACGACTTGTACCGCTTTTGGGGGTCTGACTTTTACCAACCCCCTAGGCCCGCCATGCGATACTCATAGACGAACAGTCCGGACTGTACGGATATTGTCACTGACAGGCTCAGTGGGGTGTCAAGATGAGTTTGCTCATCGACCTCCCTTTTGGTCAATACTTGGTAGCCCGTTACGTACGGCTAATACCTCTGACGTGCTAGTGGTTAAATCCACAGCCAAAGTATTGACGAGTCTTTAGAGTCCTCCATAGACAGTTTCTCAAGTTTCGGGCGAAACGTTGTAGAGGCCGTATGATATATGGTAGGGTTCGATCTTATACGTGCGGTATTGCACGGATCATGATCGGACGGATCATACTAGTGGGCTTTGGTTTAAGCCGGATCCTAGTATTAGATTTGTTGGATTACTTTAGTCTCATCGCATTCCCATTCAGTCGGAATGCGGATGCAGGTATGTATATACGGGTGAGGGGTATCCTTGTGATCCGTCAAGAGTTTACTTTAGATGTTTCCGGATCTTTTTGTTGTGGCAAACATTTGGATTAATGTTTGCTTAAGGAAATAATGAGCTAGAAATCATCATGACAATGCATTAATGTGACATGGACTTATACTATGAGTCATGGTCTCTTTTTTAGCAAAAGTGTTACATTAATGGATTGATTTGTGATGATATGAGAGGAAGAGAGAGAGGGGGGCTGCCATGGGCATATGGTTAGCTCTCATATTATTTTTGATAACACTCTCTCTCATTCTATGATAACAACAAAAGAAAAGAAAATAAAAAGAAAGCCTTCTCTTCTTCTTCTTCCTCCTCTAGCTCATCATCTCCTCCAATGGCAACACCTTCAACCTCCATCCAAATTAATGGATGCAAGAGACAAAGTGATCTCAACATTCTCTACTTCACCTTGGGCACGTCGGCTAGCACACTTCGCGCCCGAGTTGCTTCGGATGAAGCGAGAGCCCGTAAAAAGACTTCTCGATGTGGTGCCCTTTCCGACGAGGAGATGAAGACCGGAGATGCCGCGAGGAGCTTGGGATGGTGGCCGAAGACCGAAGGACACAGATCGATCGGTATAGCCCTCTATCCCTTCTCTTGATAGTTAGTTATAGGTTAATGGTTCGATCCGGGTTTTTAGGATGCGGTAGTGCCGGTTTAAAGTCAAGAAAAAATTTCGTTTCCGAATTTTGGCCTCGGATAGACGGCCGGGGCGCTACCGTAGTCCTATAATGCTAACACATGAAATGGGCCCGTGTTTCCTTACTCCTGATGCCCCACTCTTGAGCTCGTGAATACTTCTATGGTTGCGTTGACATTCACACTTGGAACTTAACGTTAACATAATGACCATATAGAGACCTATAGTACATATTCACCCATGAACATATACTCTTACTCATCATCTATATATTCTATACTTTTACTTATCTTTAGGACTTACCGAGCGCAAATTCACTGACGGGCATTCCACCCACTTTTCTTCTCTTGGAATGTTCGTCAGATACGGTCGAGACGGAGAAAGTGGAGGCCACCGAGGAGGACTACAATAGGATTGCGCCACAGGATTAGACTACCTTCACTTTTGTAACAACCCTAAACTTTCTGTAAAAAAATTTCAAAAATACAGAAAGGTGTACTTTTGCCTGAGCATAAGATATAAGTTTGTTTTGCTTTTTAATAGCAAGAAAGAGCTTGTAGCTCACTGGTAAAGCCTTGCACTGCTGAACCAAAGAACCAGAGTTTAAATCCCATCATCCACATTATTTTTAATATTGTTATCTTTTTAATTTTTAGAAGTCCAAGGGTCTACACGTGGATAACTCGTAAAAACCCCACGTCACACTAAAAACAAACTGATCCAGGAGACACACCAAGAGACGAAGGACACGTGGCCCCCCTGACTCGGCCCGACTCGGCCGATTCGGGCCGGCGGCGCGGCCGAATCGGCCGGCGCCGCCGGTCCGACCGAGTCGGATTGCCGAGTCTCCTACATTAAACTTGTGCCTCTTGGCCTTCCCTTTACCCCTGTTATGTTTAAAAACTCTAAATTATTACAGAGAATTAAAAATCCTATTAAAATCCTTTTAATACAAAATTTAATACATTTTTTTTCTTCACAACCTTTCACCTACCCTAAACCCTATATTACCCTATAAATACCACCCCTAAACACACCCTCCTCACTCCAAATTTCTGTCCAAAACTCTCAAGAAAATTCCTAGAACTTTTGTGTACAAATGGAGTTAGCAAATGACGAACTTCCAACGACGACTCTAGGAGCTCCCGGCGACGAAATGACGCACCGGCAACTCCTATTTACTCCTATTCCTCATCCCTAACCTCTAAACCCGTAAGTCCCACCTCCCTCTTCTCTAATCTATTTTTAAAACTTCTTTTACTAAAACCCGATGGAAGCGAAGTTAAATCCGACTTCCGATTCGGTTTTCTTTATAAAGTTAAATTTTCCTTAACACAACCATATTAAACTCTTACATCTTGACCATTAATCATTAACAAGACATGTTGAACAAGTTTCATAGCAAAACATTTCATTTTGTAACTTTTACCGCTCTTTTTCAGAAAAATACCATGTAGTTTAGTTTTGATTTTAAAACATCATAAATCTTGCTATACTTTTAGTTAGATCACGAGGTAATGACCTACCTCTTCACAACACCCATATGCAATATAGAACAATATCTTTTGGGAAATATAGATTTGGGAAATATCGTTCTACACAAAACTACCTTTAACTTATAAAAACCATTTTCTACAAGATTACGTATTTTTATAAATCTTTGCAAAGCGCCGCTACAACCCATTTTGGGAAATCTGACTGGGATGGTGCTGATTATCGCACATCCCTGGACTTAGTAGTGCGAGACGCAGACCTCCGCAAGGAGCATACGGTCTCGAAAGATTTAAAATAAAAATATCTTAAAAAAATGAGATTTCTAAAAAATATTAAATTAAAATTATTTTATATAAACATATATATATATATATATGTATCATCAAAATATCTATTTAATATAATATAAATATTCTAACTTTTCTATATCAAAAGAATCATTTTACATGAAAAATACCATGAAATTACATACAAGTTCAATATTACAATTAAATAACCTATATTATGAAAAATAGGTTTATTCACTAGAAATGTCACAAATATAAAATCTACATCTATAAAAACTCTAAAGACAATAATTAAATACTTAGAGTGTATTTTGAAAATTATACAAAAGAATTTTACATATAACCCCCTCAAGTTCTATAAATTACCCTAAGGACCCTAATAAACATAGGTTTAAGCGGGACCAGTCTCTTGAGCCTCAGAGAACCAGAGATATGGGTGCTTGTCTATTTAAGGTAGACAACTTAACAAACGGTGTTATCAACACGGTAATCGTCTTTGAAAAAGACACAAATCCTGTCGTCCATGCGCGGCAGTTACCGATAATATCAAAACCTAATTCAGGATTTCAAATTCTTTTCTAATTATTCTGACTCAGACTGAGTCTCATTATAAATAATCTAACTTGAATATGATTCAAGTACAATCTACTATATAACAATTCAATATGAATCCATCTGTTCAAACTATTTCAATCTGTCCATGAATCCATATATTCAATATATCCAATCTGTATTGACTGAATCGAACCATAGATATACTTCCATTTACATGATTCTCCATTTACATCCATGATTATCCAGTTACATCCATTTACTGATATCATGGTTTCGGCAAGTCATCCAATTATACAATCTATATTACAAGTCAATACAAGTTGCGATACAATACAAACAATACAAACAAGACATCACAGGGTTTAAGGAGTAGATTGATACGGAAGGTGGTAGAAGTGTCACGAGACTGTAACCATAAGACACCTAACATGTATTCCTTTGCTGTTGTACCGTGGCATGAATGGTGTAACAACCCTAAACTTTCTGTACAATTTTTCAAAAAATACAGAAAGGGGTACTTTTGCCTGAGCAC
The DNA here is from genome assembly GCA_030015575.1 of Agapanthus africanus. Classification (NCBI taxonomy): domain Eukaryota; kingdom Viridiplantae; phylum Streptophyta; class Magnoliopsida; order Asparagales; family Amaryllidaceae; genus Agapanthus; species Agapanthus africanus. The sequence continues at coordinate 191,401,139 of CM057339.1, read as the reverse complement.
AAGTTATAAGTTTGTTTTGCTTTTTAATAGTAAGAAAGAGCTTGTAGCTCATTGGTAAGACCTTGCACTGCTGAACCAAGCCACCAGAGTTCAAATCCCATCCTCCACATTATTTTTAATATTGTTTTGTTTTGAATTTTTAGAAGTCCAAGAGCCTATACGTGCATAACTCGTAAAAAACCCACGAGACGAGGGACACGTGGCGGCGAGCCCCGGCCCGACTCGGGCCGACGACTCGGCCGGCCACCGCCGGCCGGACTCGGCCGGATCGCCGATTGTCCAAAATGAAAGTTCTGCCTTTTGGTCTTCCCTAAACCCTTGTACACTTTAAATTTCCTGCAATTTAACAGAGCGCTTTAAAATCCCATTAAACCATAATTTTAATACAATTTAATACATTTTTCTTTACACCCTTTCACCTACCCTAAACCCTAATCTTTCCCTATAGATATCAACCCTAAACACACCCTCCTCACTCCAAATTTTTGTCCAAAACTCTCAAGAAAATCCCTAGAACTTTTGTGTACAAGTGGAGTTAGCGAATGGCGAAACTCCGACGAACTTCCGACGACGACCTTAGGAGCTTCCGGCGACGAAACGACGCACCGGAGAATCCTACTTCCTCTTCTACATCTTCTCTTGATTCTAAGCCATTAATTCCCCCCTCCCTCTTCTGTTCTCTATTCTTAAAACTTCTTTTACTAAAACCCGACGGAAGCGGAGTTAAATCCGACTTCCGATTCAGTTTTCTTTATAAAGTTCAATTTTCCTTAATACAACCATGTTAAACTCTTACATCTTGACTATTAATCATTAACAAAATATGTTGAACAAGTTTCATAGCAAAACATTTCATCTTGTAACTTTTATCGCTCTTTTTCACTAAAATACCATGTAGTTTACTTTCTACTTTAAAACATCATTAATCTTGCTATATCTTTAATTAGATCACGAGGTAATGACCTACATCCTCACAACACTCATATACAATATAGCACAATATCTTCCGGGAACATAGAATACGGAAAAATGAAACTTTACATATAAATACCACTAACTATTAAAACCGTTTTCTATAAGATTAAGTATTTTTATAAATCTTTGCAAAGTGCCGCTACAACCCATTTTGGGGAACCCGACTGGGATAGTGTGGATTATCGCACATCCCTGGGCTTAGTAGTGCGAGATGCAAACCTCCGTAAAGAGCATTCGGTCTCGAGAGATTTAAAATACAAATATCTTAAGAAAATGAGATTTCTAGAAATATAATATATATTAAAATTATTTTTATATAAATATATATCATTAAAATATCTATTTTTGTGATAATATAAATATTTCAGCTTTTTCTAAAATCACAAGAATCACTTTACATTAAAATACCATGAATTCCATACAAGTTCAATATTACAATTAAATACCCTATATTATGAAATTAAGTTATCTTCATTAGAAATATCACAAATATAAAATCTACATTTATGACAACTCTAAAGACGATAATTAAATACTTGGGGTGTATTTTGAAAATTATACAAAAGTATTTTTACATAAAAACCCCTCAAGTTCTATAAATTACCTTAAGGACCCTAGTAATATAGGTTTAAGCAAGACCAATCTCTTAAGCCTCAGGGAGCCAGAGAAGTGGGTGCTTGCCTATTTAAGGTAGACAACTTAACAACGGTGTTATCAACACGGTAATCGTCTCTAACAAAAACACAAATCCTGCCGCCCATGTGCAGCGGTTACCGATAACATCAAAACCTAATTCGGGACTTCAATTTCTTTTTTAATTAGCTGACTCAGACTGAGTCTCATTATAAATAATCTGACTTGAATTTGATTCAAGTACAATTTACAATCTACAACCCAATATGAATTCATGAATCCATATAATCAATCCGTTCAAACTATTCAATCTGTATTGACTGAACCGAACCATGGATATACTTCTATTTACATGATTCTCCGGTTACATCCATGATTCTCCGGTTACATCCATTTACTGATATCATGGTTTCGGAAAGTAATCCAATTATACAATCTATATTACAAGACAATCCACGTTGCAATACAATACAAACAATACAATCAAGATATCGTGGAGTTTAAGGGGTAGATTGGTACGGAAGGTGTTAGAAGTGGCACGAGACTACAAGATTTAAGACACCTAACCTGAATACCAAGCCGTTGTTCCGGGCTTTCTAACGGAGCCTTGTACTTCCATTTGCCTCTAGTCTCTGGCATATAGAGACTCCTCTCGAATACACTGGCATTCTTCTGTATTAAGCTACAAACAACATCGTTAATACTAAATACAATTTTAAAACAATATAAAACAACTTTAAAAGCTACACACACTCTCTCTCTCTCTTACTCTCTGTCTATTCTACTTCTCCTTTATCTTTGGGACTTACCGAGTGATTTGTTCGCTGACGACATTCTCTTTCTTTCTTTGAATGTCGTCAGGTGTTTCGGACCTTCTAGAGATCGAGCCCAGCACTGAAGACTTGGACCAGTTTACTGAAGATCCCGAGCTGTAATTTCACTTGTACATTTTCCATTTCATTTCAGTACTTTCCATTTCTGTTATGCCATTATTTAGGTATTGCTTTCATTCAGATGTATTTAATTTTCCATGCATTGTACAAAAGAATGTTAATAAATAAAGTTGTTGTTTTATTACATTTGTCTCTTGTGTATATTATTTTATATTGCTTAGATACGCTTAGCGTATTTACTTCAGAGTAGATACGTAGCGGCCTCGTCACGTCCTCTGCCCATACACTGGGAAACGGGGAGTGACGGGTTTTGTTGGAGGCCCATACAGGTCAAAGCTGTATGGAACATTCCATGCACTTCTGTTCTGCGTGAACAACCTAAGCAATATAACACAAGAACCAACAACTAAAACATTCTTTACAATTCATCTTCCTTGAATCTTCCAATTTCATATATCTTGAAACTGTCCTAACCCAAAATTCTCTCACCTCTTTTACAATCTTACCAATACCTTCGCATTCTTTCGTTCTTTCACATATTTTCATACACTGTCAGTACTTCAGCCACTAAACTTTTCTTGAATCTGTTACACTTTCGTTTTACAAATTTCGAGCACGAAATTTTTATAAGGAGGGTAGAATGTAACAACCCTAAAGTTTTTGTACAACTTTCTGTACAATTTTTCAAAAAATACAGAAATGGGTGTTTTTTTCTGAGCACAAATTATAAGTTTGTTTTGCTTTTTAATAGCAAGAAGGAGCTTGTAGCTCATTGGTAAGATCTTGCACTGCTGAACCAAGCCACCAGAGTTCAAATCCCATCCCCCACATTATTTTTAATATTGTTTTGTTTTGAATTTTTAGAAGTCCAAGTGTTTACACGTGCATAACTCGTAAAAACCCCAGTACACATGTAAAACAAACTGACCCAGGGGCTACACCAAGCGACGAGAGACACGTGGCGGCGAGCCTCGGCCCGACTCGGCCGACTCGGCCCGCCACCGCAGGCCGGACTCGACCGGATCGCCGATTGTCCAACATGAAAGTTCTTCCACTTGGTCTTCCCTAAACCCTTGTACACTTTAAATTTCCTGCAATTTAACAGAGCTTTTTAAAATCCCATTAAACCATAATTTTAATACAATTTAATACATTTTTCATTACACCCATTCACCTACCCTAAACCCTAATCTTTCCCTATAAATATCAACCCTAAACACACTCTCCTCACTCTAAATTTCTGTCCAAAACACTCAAGAAAATCCCTAGAACTTTTGTGTACAAGTGGAGTTAGCGAAGGACGAAACTACGACGAATTTCCGACGACGGCCCTAGGAGTTTCCGGCTACGAAACGACGCACCGGAGAATCCTACTTTCTCCTCTACCTCTTCTCTTGATTCTAAGCCAGTAAGTCCTACCTCCCTCTTCTATTCTTTATTCTTAAAACTTCTTTTACTAAAACCCGACGGAAGCGGAGTTAAATCCGACTTCTGATTCGGTTTTCTTTATAAAATTCAATTTTACTTAACACAACCATGTTAAATTCTTACATCTTGACTATTAATCATTAGCAAAACATGTTGAATAAGTTTCATAGCAAAACATTTCATCTTGTAACTTTTATCGCTCTTTTTCACTAAAATACCATGTAGTTTACCTTCTACTTTAAAACACCATTAATCTTGCTATACCTTTAATTAGATCACGAAGTAATGACCTACCTCCTCACAATACTCATATGCAACATAGCATAATATCTTTCGGGAATATAGAATACGGGAAAACGAAACATTACAGATAAATACCACTAACTATTAAAACCGATTTCTATAAGATTAAGTATTTTTATTAATCTTTGCAAAGTGCCGCTACAACCCATTTTGGGGAACCCAACAGGGATGGTGCGCATTATCACACATCTCAGGGCTTAGTAGTGCAAGATGCAGACCTCCGCAAGGAGCATTTGGTCTCGAGAGATTTAAAATACAAATATCTTAAGAGAATGAGATTTCTAGAAATATAATATATATTAAAATTATTTTTATATAAATATATAAATATCTATTTTTTAAATATCTATTTTTGTGATAATATAAATATTCCAACTTTTTCTTAAATCACAAGAATCACTTTACATTAAAATACCATGAATTCCATATAAATTCAATATTACAATTAAATACCCTATATTATGAAATTAGGTTATCTTCACTAGAAATATCACAAATATAAAATCTACATCTATGACAACTCTAAAGACGATAATTAAATACTTGGGGTGTATTTTGAAAATTATACAAAAATATTTTTACATAAAACCCCCTCAAGTTCTATAAATTACCTTAAGGACCCTAGTAATATAGGTTTAAGCGGGACCAATCTCTTGAGCCTCAGGTGAAAGGTTCCTAGGCACACTAATGAGGTCTCACAAGACATCAACCATGCCAATTTCAAATTTTAACAGTGCCGAGAAACCCTAACAAGATTGTTGGCTAGATTTTTACGCGACAAAACGAGCTAGTTAACATCTTAACTAAAAGTAAACGGAAATACAACCTTTGTAGATCCGTTTCTCCACCTCCATAGCTCCGCAATGAAGTCTCCTCGCTGTACATATCAAATCCCGGGCTCTAGCGTCGGCTTCATCGGAGAAAAAGCGGGCTAGGTCATCGACGACGATGCCGAAGATGATCTACGTCGAGGCATCACTAGATCAAGCTCCACCTTCACCAAGCCATGAAAACTTGTGAAGGAAACACCCTATACTACTTGGCAAGAGGTAGAGGATGAAGAAATAGGAAGTGGGTTCACTTTAGAATTGGATTTCTCACTCAATTTCACTAGTTGCCATTGATGAGGCAAGCTATCTTCATCTTGAAGAAGAAGAAGAAGATGAAGATGAAAATATGATAAGTTATTAAAATGAAAAGGAAAAAATGAATACTTATCATAATACCAACCTTAGTTTAGTGTAGAGAATAGACCATGGTTAGATATGATGGTTAGGATTAAGCAAGAGACAAGAATGGTGGACTAGGTCAAAGCTTCATGAAGCTTCAACAAAACAACAAATAATGACACCATTCTTATCATATTATTTCCAAAATGAATAAACATATAAATAACTAATGGATAAACAAAACCCTAATCATTAGTTTAACCATGGTTTAATTCTTTGCACTTAACCAAGTAAACATGTATCATCAAACATGATACAATCATTTGCACAAAAAGTATATCACATATACAACTTGTACAACCAAGTGAGAAAATCCTTTTAAAGTGAACCAATACTAATTAATGCAAAGTAATATATCAAATATATAATTATACATTAAATCATTATATCAACACTTGATTCAATGATTCGGTCATGTCGAACATAACCGACTAGTATACAATGTATCGACTTATCGAATCAACGCTTGAATCGATAACTAGGTTATATCGCATACAACCATTCGATACATTCATCCCGAGAATAGAATACGGTATCACATACACGCATTATTCTCGGTCCCGCACATATCTCATATGCGCTCCTATTTCGTTTTGCTTGAGCCAGGAAACCTCTGTGTAGGACTCTAAAGACTCGTCAATACGCCGGTAGCAGATGATGATCATATCAAGCACCCACAAGCCGCAAGCGGTCTGCTAAACGTAACGGCCACCCGGGTATTGAGCGATCAGAAGATCGATGAGCAAGCCCGCTCACACTCCAGTGAATCCAACCAGTAACACTACCGTACAGTCCGGTCTCGTCGTCTGATATGTCGCATATCTTGCCTAGGGGTGGTAAACGTCAAACCCCAATAGCTCGATAAGTCGTGTCGATATGAGGTCTATAACAATTCGAGAAACTACTGGTAACACTTACCAGTAAATCTCAGCAACTCTGGCCAGGGATTTCCGGTTATAGCCAATCGAACACAGCGCAACATCAACCCCCTATACCGGGAGAGACGAATCCCCTCCTATCGCTCATTGCCTCCATGTGATTCGGGACTGTACCTAAAAACCACCGTTTTGCACGCCCTCTTGGACGTGGTAAGGTGGAAATCAAAGCACAGTGGGAACCACACAAGACTCTATGACGATCTCGGGTCAACAGACTACTCTGTACCAGTGTCACCAGAGAACTGCCATCTGACGTAAGGTATAATACCATCTGGGAGTTCTCGGCGAGTCCGTCCAGTGTACCCAGTCTCTACTGAGCACCCGTATATCATCTCTGATGTCAAACACCGATGGATATAGGATCATCCATCGCCCATCTGTATGGGTCGAGAAGGTACACGCTAGTCTACTCTGGTATATCGATGCCCCGTCTCGATATACCCACGACTAGGGACCTTGAAGGATGTACTTATGGACTACCATGTCCCCACTAGTATGATCCGCATCATAGTCCAGGTAGTCAAGTACACATCCTAAGGGCTTTACCAACATGTAATAGAGAGACAATCTGTGTACACGTTAAGGTAAAGAGCAACCAGATAGCATACTATCATGTCGAGCAAGAAAGTCCTCCCTATATATGTCCCAGCATCCACTACAATATACATCCAATGTACAGTAATGGCCTCTAGGGCATACATATAACTAACAATCTCCCACTTGCACTAGGGCCATCTGTAGCAGTGGTTGTAGTATCTCATACTCAACCATCCCATAAAAGTCTCTCTCTGGGAATAGGCCTTCGTGAGTGGATCCGCCGTGTTGTCCTCTGAGTCTACTCTCCTAACCTCGATCCCTTAGAGATCAACCATCTCCATGATCAAGTGATACTGCCTTAGAATATGTCTGGATCACTGATGGGACCTGCGTTCCTTGGCATAAGCCACAACTCCATTGTCACACAATGGGAGGAACATAGTTCATCTCATGAACCAATATACACCCAAACAGCTTCTTTGGTAGCATCTTAAGTAGCGATGTATCCTGCCTTTATCGTCTAGTATGTCACGGTATCTAGCTTGGAACTCTTCCAACATACCGTCCCTGTACTGAGGGTAAAGACAATGCCTGCGACTGACATTCAGTCGTCTTTATCACCCTGGAAACTTTCCAGTGATTTTCCCTAGAATCGTTTGATATCATCTCACTACAACTAGTGAGAATCCTAACATCCAATTAAATCTATCTCATAGATCCAAAACTCAGGATTTAGGAAGTATCATTTTGATCCTACACGGATAATCTTTGTGATAAACGGAGATTAATCGAGCGTAGCATAAGAAACTCCTTTCTTATCAAGAGTATGTCATCCACGTACTCTACGAGAATCACCACCATACTCCCTACTACCTTTTTGTTTATACAAGGTTCATCTACCATTTTGATGATGTCAACTTCTTTGACTAATCCATCAAAACAGATGTTCCAACTCCGCGATGCCTGCTTTAATCCTATAAAGCATCTTGCACACGTTTCCGCTGCTCCCACTGTCTACGAAGCCCTCTGGCTGTGTACTTATAGACGCACTCTTCTAAAACATCATTTAGAAAAGCAGTCATGACACCCAACCACCAGATATCGTAGTCATGGTATGTAGCCGTGACAAGTAGGATCTGGATGGACTTAAGCATAGCTACTTGAAAAGGTTTCATCATTATCCACACCTGGTCAATGATGCAAACTTTTAACAAGTCTAGCTTTGAAAGTCTCAACTTTTCCATCTACACCAAGTAATCTTCTCAAGATATACTTGCTCCTGATGGGGATTTAACCCTTCAGATATAGCAACTAAAGTCCATACTTTGTTGGTGTATAAGGATTCCATCTCAGATCGATAAACATCCAGCCATTCTTATAGAGTCCCACTCTTGATGGCCAGCTCGAAACTAGTTGGGTCATCATCTCATGATGCACTCCTCGCTCCCACTGTCATAGAGAAACAGAAGTATCTCTCAGGTGGGTGAAGAACCCTACTAGATCGGCGGAGAGGATGAGGTTCGTTGGTAACTATTGAATCCTTTAGTTCTACCAAATCATCAGCTGCAATTTGTATAGCTGGAACATTTCCAGTTCTACATAACAGATCTTGCCTCGAGCTTGTCCAGATTTTGCTTTTCAGACATAGGCCGGACAACCCCAAATCTTAACTAACTTAAGATATGGGCTCTTCCCTTTCCATATCACATATGAAGTGGTAGGCAACTGATTTGATCGGGACCCTATTCAATAGGTATGCAACTTCATAAGTGCATAACTCCCTAAAGGAAATAGGTAACTCAGTAGTACTCATCATAGAGTACACCTTATCATATAGGGTGTGATTGCTCCGCCCCGATATACCATCGTGCTATGGTGTATACGGAGGAGTAATGCTAAGAGAGTATCTCATTCTCCATTAGAATAGTCCAGGAATTCCATGCACAAGTATTCTCCTCCTCGATCACATCAAAGGACATAATACTTATACCCGTATTTTGGTTCTCTACTTCTATCTTATATTCTGTGAATATCTCAAAAGGTTCGGACTTGTGTTTCAACAGGAACATATGTCTGAATCTCGAGAGATTATCAGAGAATGTAATGAAGTACAAAGAACCGGTCTTGGCATGTGTAGACTGGGGACCTACATACATCAAACATGTATCATCCCAAGAGTTCACTAACTCTTTCTCTGTTTCCAGTAAACAGAGCTATGGTCATCTTATCTCTGTGACATGACTGGCAAGTTTCACAAGATGTAAATTCAAACTGACTTAAATATGCATCTAAATGTAACTTAGCTAGTCGGGTCGCATTGATATGACCTAGTCTACAATACCTCAAGAAGGATCCGTTCATTTCTGAACGCTTCCTCTTGTGTGTGTTCTATATACTAAGAACTGTAGTTTGATTTAGAACATCAATGCTTTTAGATAACGTGCCTGAACCGATCAACTTTTGATATAGGAAATGTTCAAAACATTATCCAACAATACAGAATTTTATCATTTCTTTACTAATAAAGAGACTGATATGATTTTGTAAATCAGGTTCGGTATCTAATAACATTCGTTCAGAATCAATGTATTGGTAATACAGGGTGACAGTGACCGACAGACTTGGCTGCAACTCTTGCCCCGTTTTCTGCCTCATGAAACTTATCACCCGTTCTCAGTTTTTCTACCCATTTGTAGCCCTATGTAACAGATTACATATCTGGGATCCTGATCCGGTATCATATACCCAGGATTCGGAGGATACTGAGAAACAGTTCTTTGTAATGAACACACCCGAAGAAGATACATCATCATGCACTTTCTTCGTTTGGGCGGCACGGGAAATCTGGTATTCCCCAATTTCCTGCTCTGTCTTATAACAATTATAAGTTGGAGCGGGACCAACGTTCCCCAGCTCAGTATAACAAGCGGGTTCGGTCAATATTCCGTATTATTATCTTGATTAAGGCGTGATATGGTCGCTACCTGGAGAGAGAGAGAAGAAAACACTCAGCGTGCGCTCTTGCAAGATCAGATTGGTTTTTTGTTTTATCTAATCAGGATGGCTCCCACTGCTTTTTATCAAATCTTCCTTCAAACCCTAAAAGGAAAGACTAGCCGGGATTAATTACACACTACAAGTTCGCCAATCTTTCAGCCAGGCCAGTGTCGGTACTTTGAGGGAGGTCCCCCGTGCTTTCGCACGAACCTAATTAATGTAAACCTCATTTTCCCAGAGGCGTAACCCCATTGACACCTTTCTAGACACCTACTTGATCGGCTAATTATAATGTGTAAAACTCTCCCAGGAGTAACTCTTACTCGCAGCGGGTATCGGGATCCAACTATCTCATAGAAGGTATGCAATCTCATTGCAAATTTCAACACTTGAAATTCCCGATAATTTTGCCCCTAGCAGCTATATGACCTTAACATAGTCAACAAATCATAAGTGCTAGTCAAGTTCAACCCGTCATTTCCCGATTGAATTAAACCCACCCGCACGACCCTTAACATAGTCAACAAAGTCGCACGACTACCCTAATCCAATCACATCATATGCTTATGCAGATAAGCACTAATTAGCTACCGCACACTACGCCTTAACATAGTCAACAAACGTAGCACGAATACTAACTAGTACTTATCTGAAATGACGGAGGGCTACGACAGGTTTTTCTGAAAACCTATTGCGTAATGAACTTGATATCGTTGTAGAATCAAATGATTTTTGAAATGGAGTGTCTTTGAGGCTTTTCTAGTTTTGCTAAAGGAGTCACTCCCGGTGAAGGGATCGTCGGTCCTTTCCTCGTCGAATGAGGTGCGGGATATATCATATATATCACTGTGCAAAGCAAAAACACTTAAAAGCAATCAAAAACCAAACCGAGTGTGTAGCATCTGCCAGTTATTGCTAAAGGAGTCACTCCCGGTGAAGGGATCTCGGTCCTTTCCTCATCGAATAAGGTGCAGGATATATCATATATACCGCTGTGCAAAGCAAGAACTGTAGCTACCTGTTTTATTTTAAAATTCGATTCTACAACATCTTAGGTTTCTTTTATTTCATTAATCATATTAATGAAGTCCCATCATTTAAGTACCTAAACATCACAGATAAATACGACGTACGCTTATGCCATCCGCATTCGCCTCGATGTCCCCTCATGCACCGTTAGGTTAGGTAACTAACGGCAGAGCGGGGCAGGGCTAGCGCGGGTGTAAAACATAAGTAACGCCTATATAATATATCATATATACTATATACTGTATCTATCACAGAACATCACATGATCACATCACAGATATCGCAGCAGAAGAAACATATGAAATATTGGATATACTAGGGCGTCCGTGTTTTCAATACGAGCCAGTATAAAACACGGATTCCACGGTCGCGATGAATAGCCAAACCCACACCCCTAGACCCCTACGAGAGCGGCAAGCAACCCTACCAATTCTAGAGTTAGGAGACCCGGACTCGACTCCTCGAGTTGGTCTCCCACTGGACTCCAGAACCCAGTTACTTGTGCCCTCCTCCTTGGGTCTATCCTAGTGCGGAAAAGTAAATAATATACATCAACGGTGACAACTTCCGCAACCTGGAAGTGCCCCAATAAAAGAATATTACATATAAGTTTTTACATGAATGAAAATGAAAAACACTCATCTCACATAAAAAAACCCCGGCTATTCAAACACAACGATCCAATATAACATATCCAGCAACACATAACATCATATGTCATCAACGTAAGTAAATATGCGCATCCCAATTGTCGTTGACATATAGCAACGAAACCGGCGATATCACATATTACACTTACGGTCACATAAAAGAAAGTGTAAAACTACAACAGTTGGAATCCGCAACCACCTCAGACATCGCATGCCTGACCAAATGAATTCCTTAGACATCACATGCCTAACAATTATAAACCCCGCATTTTAGTCTCAAAATCGAAAACTCTTTTCAATATCAAGTCGGGCAATTCAACAAGATTCCCGACATCCTGATCGAATGCTCATCGCAAACTTTAGTAGACGGCCGCACCCCCGACGCCGTCGACGAAGTGCACCAAGGCGGAACACCGCCACCGCGAGCACCCGAACGGATGCTTTCGGCGACGGGGTTCTCCTACAGTCACTTGGTCGGGGCTATGGGGTGTAGCTGTCTATTAAGTTTACCCGGCGAGTATCCGCGTACGCTACGTGATTGCGACGGACTTTTGATCACATCAAAATTCCGTAGCAACCGATCAAGTGAGACTAAAGTGCTATGTTTATAACATTCATTCAGTTATCTCATAACTTATTGTGAATTCCAAGTATTGTATCACATTCCAGATAAACAGAAAATGTTAAACTTTCCGATCAAACAGTCAAACACCCAAGTTTTCCCGATACAGATCAACACATGAAACAAGTCTAAAAACATTCAGTTCGTGCCTCAGTACCAACGGTCCAGCCGTAGAAGGGTCAAGCCAACGCCTCACATGTGGCACGCCGTACTGCCCCAAACCCGAAAGTTTAAAGGGCAGTTCAAGACGGTCACATAATCGAGTTAAGGTTTGTTGTCTTCTAGAGGGTCCATCGAGTTACTTGCACTAATTAGAACGTCTTTAAACCACGGAAAAATCCAACACTTGGAAATTTCCCGACAGGGGAAAAATTGGGTATTTCTATCCGGTCGAACTTTTTAACATATTCTAAAAATTATCCGGAAAGCCACATAGACAAAATCTGATAATCCGATCGAATCTACGAATCCCCAAAACAACCCCAGAAAATTAAATTCTTGAATAAATATTAAAAATTCCCATAAAATTCAGAACCAGAAAATTGGAATTACTGTGCAAAAAGGAGAGGATGACGTCATCATCATGCCGCGGAACCGCCGCAGAAGCCAGGCTTCTGCCGCGGTTCCGCCGCGGTTTGTACTGTTCATGAGTAAACTTTTGCACCGTAATTCTTATAATTCCCTGCTGAATTTTTTAAGCATTTTTAATGTGGAAAAATCCCAGTTTTTAGAAAAAGTCCAGAGAGCATTTTCCGGGTTAGGTTTTTCGGTTCGATCGGGTTTCAAACGTCATCTAGACTTCGCCTAAGGCTCTAGCTAGGCTCTGATACCAATGAAAGGTTCCTAGGCACACTAATGAGGTCTCACAAGACATCAACCATGCCAATTTCAAATTTTAACGGTGCCGAGAAACCCTAACAAGATCGTTGGCTAGATTTTTAGGCGACAAAACGAGCTAGTTAACATCTTAACTAAAAGTAAACGGAAATACAACCTTTGTAGATCCGTTTCTCCACCTCCATAGCTCCACAATGAAGTCTCCTCGCTGTACATATCAAATCCCGGGCTCTAGCGTCGGCTTCATCGGAGAAAAAGCGGGCTAGGTCATCGACGACGATGCCGAAGATGATCTACGTCGAGGCATCACTAGATCAAGCTCCACCTTCACCAAGCCATGAAAACTTGTGAAGGAAACACCCTATACTACTTGGCAAGAGGTAGAGGATGAAGAAATAGGAAGTGGGTTCACTTTAGAATTGGATTTCTCACTCAATTTCACTAGTTGCCATTGATGAGGCAAGCTATCTTCATCTTGAAGAAGAAGAAGAAGATGAAGATGAAAATATGATAAGTTATTAAAATGAAAAGGAAAAAATGAATACTTATCATAATACCAACCTTAGTTTAGTGTAGAGAATAGACCATGGTTAGATATGATGGTTAGGGTTAAGCAAGAGATAAGAATGGTGGACTAGGTTAAAGCTTCATGAAGCTTCAACAAAACAACAAATAATGCCACCATTCTTATCATATTATTTCCAAAATGAATAAACATATAAATAACTAATGGATAAACAAAACCATAATCATTAGTTTAACCATGGTTTAATTCTTTGCACTTAACCAAGTAAACATGTATCATCAAACATGATACAATCATTTGCACAAAAAGTATATCACATATACAACTTGTACAACCAAGTGAGAAAATCCTTTTAAAGTGAACCAATACTAGTTAATGCAAAGTAATATATCAAATATATAATTATAAATTAAATCATTAAATCAACACTTGATTCAATGATCCGGTCATGTCGAACATAACCGACTAGTATACAATGTATCGACTTATCGAATCAACGCTTGAATCGATAACTAGGTTATATCGCATACAACCATTCGATACATTCATCCCGAGAATAGAATACGGTATCACATACACGCATTATTCTCGGTCCCGCACATATCTCATATGCGCTCCTATTTCGTTTTGCTTGAGCCAGGAAACCTCTGTGTAGGACTCTAAAGACTCGTCAATACGCCGGTAGCAGATGATGATCATATCAAGCACCCACAAGCCGCAAGCGGTCTGCTAAACGTAACGGACACTCGGGTATTGAGCGATCAGAAGATCGACGAGCAAGCCCGCTCACAGTCCAGTGAATCCAACCAGTAACACTACCGTACAGTCCGGTCTCGTCGTCTGATATGTCGCATATCTTGCCTAGGGGTGGTAAACGTCAGACCCCAATAGCTCGATAAGTCGTGTCGATATAAGGTCTATAACAATTCGAGAAACTACTGGTAACACTTACCAGTAAATCTCAGCAACTCTGGCCAGGGATTTCCGGTTATAGCCAATCGAACACAGCGCAACATCAACCCCCTATACCGGGAGAGACGAATCCCCTCCTATCGCTCATTGCCTCCATGTGATTCGGGACTGTACCCAAAAACCACCGTTTTGCACGCCCTCTTGGACGTGGTAAGGTGGAAATCAAAGCACAGTGGGAACCACACAAGACTCTATGACGATCTCGGGTCAACAGACTACTCTGTACCAGTGTCACCAGAGAACTGCCATCTGACGTAAGGTATAATACCATCTGGGAGTTCTCGGCGAGTCCGTCCAGTGTACCCAGTCTCTACTGAGCACCCGTATATCATCTCTGATGTCAAACACCGATGGATATAGGATCATCCATCGCCCATCTGTATGGGTCGAGAAGGATGTACTTATGGACTACCATGTCCCCACTAGTATGATCCACATCATAGTCCAGGTAGTCAAGTACACATCCTAAGGGCTTTACCAACATGTAATAGAGAGACAATCTGTGTACACGTTAAGGTAAAGAGCAACCAGATAGCATACTATCATGTCGAGCAAGAAAGTCCTCCCTATATATGTCCCAGCATCCACTACAATATACATCCAATGTACAGTAATGGCCTCTAGGGCATACATATAACTAACATCAGGGAGCCAGAGAATTGGGTGCTTGCCTATTTAAGATAGACAACTTAACAACGGTGTTATCAACACAGTAATCATCTTTGAAAAAGATACAAATCATGCCGCCCATGTGCAGCGGTTACCGATAACATCAAAATCTAATTCAGGACTTTAATTTCTTTTTTAATTGTCTGACTCAGACTGAGTCTCATTATAAATAATCTGACTTGAATATGATTCAAGTACAATTTACAATCTACAACACAATATGAATTCATGAATCCATATAATCAATCCGTTCAAGCTATTCAATCTATATTGACCGAACCGAACCATTGATATACTTCAATTTACATGATTCTCCAGTTACATCCATGATTCTCCAGTTACAAGAGGGAAGGACACTTGTGGAAGGACTGTAGGTGCGCAAAAGGCTTATTTTTAGTTTGTGGTGCGTCTAATCACGGAATTGGAAACTGTCCTTATAGACGCAACTCAGCTCACACACCTACCAACTACCCGCAGCGGCCAAGTATCCAAGCTCCTGCAACTCGTCCTGCACTCCCAGCACCACCTCCACGTTGATTTCCTGCACAACCAAATCGCCAATTCCATCAGGTACTGAGGAACATGCCTCGAAGACAGAAGAATGCGCCTCCAGCTAGGAGGAACGTGTTACGGCGACAGGCTTACACCTTAGCAGCCATAGAAGCCAAGACAGTTGACCAAGATAACACCAGTAAGTCTCTTCCACATTTTTTAAACCCTTGTATCACATTGTTATTTTTCATACACTATCAGTACTTCAGTCCCCAAACTTTCCTTGAATCTGTTACACTTTCCTTTACAAATTTCGAGGACGAAATTTTTTTTAGGAGAGTAGAATGTAACAACCACAAATTTCCTGTACAACTTTCTGTGCAAATTTTTCAAAATTTAAAGAAAGGGGTACTTTTGCTTGAGCACAAGTTAAATATTTGTTTTGCTAATTAATAGCAAGAAGGAGCTTGTGGCTCATTGGTAATACCTTGCACTACTGAACCAAGCCACCAGAGTTCAAATCCCATACCCCCACATTATTTTCAATATTGTTTTATTTTGGATTTTTAGAATACCAACAGTTTACACGTGCATATCTCACAAAAACCCCACTACACATGAAAACTTAAATGTACCAGAGAGTTTGTAAGACGACGGCGCACCCTCCGACCGACCGACTCGGCCGGGATCGACTAAATCGGGTCGGCGCTGCCGGCCGGACTCGGCCGGACCGCCGGGTCGTCAACGGAGAAGATGTGGCTTTTTGTCTCCCCTACCCTCTGTACACTTTAAATCTTCATACCATTTCCAGAGACCTTTTAAATTCACATTTACTCCACTTTTATTACATTTTAATACATTTTTTTCCAATTAAACTCTTCATCTACCCTAATCGTAGCCTAATCCTATAAATACCACCCCTAAACACTACCCCCTCACCCTAAAATTCTGAGCCAACTCTCAAAAAATTCCTAGAAACCCCAGTGTGCAATCGAAGTGAGCAAAGAGGCGAAGCTCCGACGCATTTTCCGGCGACAATCCTAGGAACTCCCAGCGATGAATCGACGCACCGGCGAAGCCTACGTCTCCCTCTTCCTCTCATCTAACCTTGAAAGCCGTAAGTCCCCCTCCCTCTTTTCTATTCTTGTTCTAAAAATACGAGGTTCTAAAACCCGACGGAATCAGAACAAATCCGATTTCTGATTCGGTCTTTTCTCAAAATCCAACAATTTCTTAAATACAATCGCACAAAACTATTACATGTTGACTATTAAACACTAACTAATCATATTGAACAAGTTCTATATTAAAAGAAATCGCTATTTCCATTTTACCGTATTTTTTTCTTTAAAATACCATATAGTTTCATTTCGACATTTAAACCATCAAATCCTTGCTATACCTTTAAGTAGATTACGAGGTAATGACCTACCTCCTCACACACTCATATGCAACATAGCACAATACTTTCGGGAACATAGAATACGGGAAAACAACACCTTTTCAAATAAATACCATTACTAATAAAATCAATTTCTAAACGATTTAGTACTTATACAAATCTTTGTAAAGCGCCGCTACAACCCATTTGGGGAACCCGTTCAGGATGGTGCGGATTATCACACATCCTCCGGCTTAGTAGTGTGAGATGCAGACCTCCGCAAGGAACATTCGATCTCGAAAGATTTAAAATACGATATCTTAAGAAAATGGGATTTTTAGAAATATAAAATATATATTAAAATTATTTTTATATAATTATATATATATGTAACATTAAGATGTCTATTTTGAAATATTATAAATATTCCAACTCTTTTCAAAAATCACAAGAATCATTTTATATTAAAATACCATGAATTCCATACAAGTCAATATTACAAATAAATACCCTTTATTATGAATTTAGGATATTTTCACTAGAAATATCACAATTATAAATCTACATTCATTATAACTCTAAATAAGATAACTAAATACTTGGGGAGTATTTTGAAAAGTGTATAAAAGTATTTTTACATAAACCCCCTCAAGTTCTATAAATTACCCTAAGAACCATAGTAAACATAGGTTTAAGCGGGACCAATCTATTGAGCCTCAGGGAGCCGGAGAAGTGGGTGCTTGCCTATCTAATGTAGACAACTTAACAACGATGTTATCAATATGGTAATCGTCTTTGAAAGACACAAATCCTGCCGCCCATGTACAGCGGTTACCGATAACATCAAAACCATCAGGACTTCAATTTACTTTTCTAATTGTCTGACTTAGACTGAGTCTCTTTAATAAACTGACTTGAATATGATTCAAGTACAATCTACAATCTGCAATCTACAATACTGCAATCTTACAATTCAACATGAATCCATAAATCCATATATTCAATCTATCAATCTATACAACTTGATCGAACCGAACCATGGATATACTTTCATTTACATGATTATCCAGTTGCATCCATTTACATGATTCTTCAGTTACATCCATTTACTGATATCATGGTTTCGGTAAGTCATCCAATTATACAATCTATACAGTTTACAATACAAGACAATACAATACAACTATACAAACAAGATATCTCGGGGTTTAAGGGGTAGATTGGTATGGAAGGTGTTAGAAGTGGCACGAGACAGCAACCATAAGACGTAATTACATCCATGCCGTTGTTCCGTGTTATTATCGACAGAGCCTTGTACTTTCAGTTTGCCCTCATCTCTAGCATATAGAGACTCCTCTCGTATACACTGGCATCCTTCTGTACCAAACTACAAACAACAGCGTTAACACCATATTATAACAATATAATACAACATTAAAATCTACTCTCCCTCTCTCTTACTCTCTTTCTATTCTACTTCTCCCTTATCTTTGGGACTTATCGAGCGATTTGTTCGCCGACGACATTCTCTTTCTTTCTTCTTTGAATGTCGTCAGGTGATCTGGACACTCCGGAGATCGAGCCCACTAGAGAAGACTTGGACCATTTCATTGAAGACCCAGAGCTTTAGTTCATTGTGCAGTTTTATTTCAGTACTTTTCCTTTTCTGTTATGCCATTGTTTAGGCATTGCTTTCATTCGGTTGTATTTACTTTTCCATGCATTGTACAGAAAGAATGTGAATAAATAAAATTGTTGTTTTATTATATCTTGTCTCTTGTGCATTTACTTTTATATTGCTTAGATATGCTTAGCGTATTTACTTCATAGTAAATACGTAGCGGCCAGTCGCGCCCTCTGCCCGTACAATGGGAAGCGGGGCGTGACAGGTTTTGTTGGTGGCCCATGCAGGTCCAAGTTGTATAGAACACTGCCATGAAATTCTGTTCCGCGTGAACAACCTAAGCAATATAACACAAGAGCCAGCAACTAAAACATTCTTTACAATTCATGTTCCTTGAATCTTACAATTTCATATTCTTTGAATCATATATTTTGAATCTGTCCTAACCCAAATTTTTCTTCAAGGTTATGGATTCCCCAAACAACACCAGCACCAACTTCAACAACACTCCACCTCCACTACCAATCACACCTGCCGTTCCTGCTCCACCCAACGAGCAAACGATTCTGCTTGAGGCAATCCGCAGCCTCCTAGAGGGACAGCAGCAGCTCTTGAACCGTCCCGAGGCTGAAGCACCTGGGGTGAAGCAATTCAGAGGTTTACATCCCAAACAGTTCTCAGGAAAGAGAAGCCCACTGGAAGCTGAGGAATGGGCTCAGAGTATCGAGGATGATCTGGCAGCAGCACAAGTGCCAGAAATAGCTTTGGTTCGAGTTACAAAGCTGCAGCTCACGGACAATGCACGGGTTTGGTGGAAGGCGGAAGAAAGCCGTCTTGATCAACCCATCGAATGGAAGACTTTCCGAGATATGTTCGACGCAAAGTACTTCCCTGAGTCTGCCAGGTTCGACATGGAACAACAGTTCATCCATCTGCAACAAGGTTCGATGTGAACCAAGTCAGTAGATGAGTATGACGCTGAGTTCACCATACTCAGTCGGTAAGATATGTCTCAATGTTCGATTTTATATCACATACTACACAGCTAACACAAGACCGTAACAGGTTTGCGGCCCATCTCATACCGACTGCTGAAATCAGAGTTAGAAGATTTCAGCAAGGGTTGGACCCGGAAATCCAAGCTGCATTAGCTACAGGGGATTTCCCAACCCATGATATGGCTTTGAAAGCTTCCCGAAGATACGAGGCAGTGGTAAAGAAGAAGGGCAGACCTCAATCTGCCGGAGTGAAGCACGCTACCAATCAGGTGGCAGGAAGAACCTCTTCAAGGCCAGCTGTTGAACTCAGAAGACTGGAAGAAGCCAATGATCAGCCAAGTCCCAGTTTTTGCTTTTATTGCAAGAGGGAAGGACACTTGTGGAAGGACTGTAGGCGGGCAAAAGGCTTATGTTTAGTTTGTGGCGCGTCCAATCACGGAATTGGAAACTGTCCTTATAGACGCAACTCAGCTCACCCACCCACCAACTACCCGAAGCGGCCAACTATCCAGGCTCCTGCAACTCGTCCTGCACTCCCAGCACTACCTCCACGTGGATTTCCTGCACAGCTAAATCTCCAATTCCATCAGGCACTGAGGAACATGCCTCGAAGACAGAGGAATGTGCCTCCAGCTAAGAGGAACGTGCCACGGCGACAGGCTTACACCTTAGCAGCCATAGAAGCCAAGACAGTTGACCAAAGTAACACTAGTAAGTCTCTTCCACATTTTTTAAACCCTTGCATCACATTGTTATTTTTTATACACTATCAGTACTTCAGTCCCCAAACTTTTCTTGAATCTGTTACACTTTCCTTTTACAAATTTCAAGGACGAAATTTTTTTTAGGAGGGTAGAATTTAACAACCCCAAATTTCCTGTACAACTTTCTGTGCAAATTTTTCAAAATTTAAAAAAAGGGGTACTTTTGCCTGAGCACAAGTTAAATATTTGTTTTGCTAATTAATAGCAAGAAAGAGCTTGTGGCTCATTGGTAATACCTTGTACTGCTGAACCAACCCATCAGAGTTCAAATCCCATACCCCACATTATTTTTAATATTATTTTATTTTAGATTTTTAGAATACCAACAGTTTACACGTGCATATCTCACAAAAACCCCACTACACATGAAAACTTAAATGTACCAGAGAGTTAGTAAGACGACGGCGCACCCTCCGAACGACCGACTCGGCCGGGATCGGCCAAATCGGGCCGGCGCCGCCGGTCGGACCACCGAGTCGTCAACATAGAAGATGTGGCTTTTTGTCTCCCCTACCCCCTGTACACTTTAAATCTTCAGACCATTTCCAGAGACCTTTTAAATTCCCATTTACTCCACTTTTATTACATTTTAATATATTTTAATACATTTTTTCCAATTAAACTCTTCTTCTACCCTAACCCTATAAATATCACCCCTAAACACTACCCCCTCACCCCAAAATTCTGAGCCAACTCTCAAGAAATTCCTAGAAACCCTAGTGTGCAATCGAAGTGAGCAAAGAGGCGAAGCTCCGGCGAATTTTCCGGCGACAATCTTAGGAACTCCCGGCGACAAATCGAGGCACCGGCGAAGCCTACGTCTCCCTCTTCCTCTCATCTAACCATGAAACCCGTAAGTCCCCCTCCCTCTTTTCCATTCTTATTCTAAAAATACGAGGTTCTAAAACCCGACGGAATCAGAACAAATCCGATTTCCGATTCGGTCCTTTCTCAAAATCCAACATTTTCTTAAATACAATCGCACAAAACTATTACATGTTGACTATTAAACACTAAATAATCATATTGAACAAGTTCTATATCAAAAGAAATCGCTATTTCCATTTTACCGTTTTCTTTTTCATTAAAATACCATATAGTTTCACTTCGACATTTAAACCATCAAATCCTTGCTATACCTTTAAGTAGATCATGAGGTAATGACCTACCTCCTCACACACTCATATGCAACATGGCACAATACTTTTGAGAACATAGAATACGGGAAAACAACACCTTTTCAAATAAATACTATTACTAATAAAACCATTTTCTAAACGATCCAGTATTTATACAAATCTTTGCAAAGCGCCGCTACAACCCATTTAGGGAACCCGTTCTGGATAGTGCGGATTATCGCACATCCTCGGGCTTAGTAGTGCGAGATCAAGACCTCCGCAAGGAGCATTCGGTCTCGAAAGATTTAAAATACGACATCTTAAGAAAATGAGATTTTTAGAAATATAAAATATATATTAAAATTATTTTTATATAATTATATATATATATATATGTAACATTAAGATATCTATTTTGAAATATTATAAATATTCCAACTCTTTTCAAAAATCACAAGAATCATTTTACATTAAAATACCATGAATTCCATACAAGTCATATTACAAATAAATACCCTTTATTATGAATTTTGGATATTTTCACTTGAAATATCACAATTATAAAATCTACATTCATGATAACTCTAAATACGATAACTAAATACCTGAGGAGTATTTTGAAAAGTATATAGAAGTATTTTTATATAAAACCCCCTCAAGTTCTATAAATTACCCTAAGGACCCTAGTAAACATAGGTTTAAGCGGGATCAATCTCTTGAGCCTCAGGGTGCCGGAGAAGTGGGTGCTTGCCTATCTAAGGTAGACAACTTAACAACGATGTTATCAATACGGTAATCGTCTTTGAAAAAGACACAAATCCTACCGCCCATGTGCAGCGGTTACCGATAACATCAAAACCATCAGGACTTCAATTTACTTTTCTAATTGTCTGACTCAGACTGAGTCTCATTAATAAACTGACTTGAATATGATTCAAGTACAATCTACAATATGCAATCTACAATACTACAATTCAACATGAATCCATGAATCCATGAATCCATATATTCAATCTATCAATCTATACAACTTGACTGAACCGAACCATGGATATACGTCCATTTACATGATTATCCAGTTACATCCATTTACATGATTCTTCAGTTATATCCATTTACTGATATCATAGTTTCGGTAAGTCATCCAATTATACAATCTATACAGTTTACAATACAAGACAATACAATACAACTATACAAACAAGACATCTCGGGGTTTAAAGGGTAGATTGGTACGGAAGGTGTTAGAAGTGGCACGAGAAAGCAATCATAAGACGTAATTACATCCATGCCGTTGTTCTGTGGTATTATCGATGGAGCCTTGTACTTTCAGTTTGCCCTAGTCTCTAGCATATAGAGACTCCTCTCGTATACACTGGCATCCTTCTGTACCAAGCTACAAACAACAGCGTTAACACCATATTATAACAATATAATACAACATTAAAAGCTACTCTCCCTCTCTCTTACTCTCTGTCTATTCTACTTCTCCCTTATCTTTGGGACTTACCGAGCGATTTGTTCGCCGACGACATTCTCTTTCTTTCTTCTTTGAATGTCGTCAGGTGATCTGGACACTCCGAAGATCGATCCCACTAGAGAAGACTTGGACCACTTCATTGAAGACCCGGAGCTTTAGCTCATTGTACACTTTTATTTCAGTGCTTTTCCTTTTCTGTTATGCCATTGTTTAGGCATTTCTTTCATTCAGTTGTATTTACTTTTCCATGCTTTGTACAGAAAGAATGTGAATAAATAAAGTTGCTGTTTTATTATATCTTGTCTCTTGTGCATTTACTTTTATATTGCTTAGATACGCTTAGCGTATTTACTTCATAGTAAATACGTAGCGGCCAGTCGCGCCCTCTGCCCGTACAATGGGAAGCGGGGCGTAACAAAGTGGTTATTCCTATTTCATTACTTTTACGGATGATTTCTATAGGTATGGACATGTTATCTTGATGAAATATAAATCTGAGGCCTTTGAGAAATTCCGAGAATATAAGAATGAAGTGGAAAACCAAACCGGCAAAAGTATCAAGACACTTAGATCTGCTCGAGGTGGTGAATACTTAAGTGCTGAATTCCTGAATTACTTAAAAGAGAATGGAATTCTCTCTCAGCTTACTCCTCCATACACACCACAACACAATGGTGTATTGAAATGGAGGAACTGAACCTTATTGGATATGGTACGTTCCATGATCAGTAACGCTGAGTTACCGCGATCCTTCTGGGGTTATGCACTAGATTCAGCTGCATATCTTTTGAACAAGGTTCCTACAAAGACTGTGCCTACCACACCATATCATATGTGGAGTGAGAAGAAACCTGAAGATATGGGGATGTCCAGCTTTTGTTAAAAAGCAGCATGCGGACAAGCTCGAGGCACGCTCAGTACTGTGTAAGTTTGTGGGATACCTAAAGAAATTCAAGGGGTATCTTTTCTATTACGCAGAGGAATAAAAGGTTTTTGTTTCTCGTCATGTCCACTTCTTGGAAACTCAATTTTTAGAAAAAGAGATAAGTGGGAGTGCAGTAGAACTGAAAGAAATTCCAGAACCACAAGCTATTACTGAAAGTATGGGGGAACCAGAAGTTTTAAAAGAACATGACATCCCCGTGCCACTCCGCAGGAGTAGTAGGCTATCTCATCTGCCCGAGAGATACTACGGTTTTCTCGTAGACGGGGATAGAGAGGATTACATCATTGAAAATGATGAGCCAACTAGCTTCCACCAAGCCATTCAGAGCTGAGACTCGGTAAAATGGCTGGATTCAATGCGGTTCGAGATGGAGTCCCTGTACACCAATAAAGTATGGACTTTGGACATTGCTCCAGAAGGGGTAAAACCCGTAGGCTGCAAATGTATCTTTAGAAAGAAGATTGGTGTCGATGGACAGGTTGAAACCTATAAAGCTATACTTGTTGCAAAAGGTTTTCGTCAAAGACCTGGTTTAGACTATGATGAAACCTTTTCTCCGGCGGCTATGCTCAAATCCATTCGGATCCTTCTTGCCATTGTTGCCTTCCATGATTATGAGATTTGGCAGATGGATGTAAAGACCGCTTTTCTAAATGGAAATTTGGAAGAGTGCGTCTATATGGATCAGCCAGAGGGTTTCATTCAGAGTGGCAGCAGCGAGAAAGTGTGCAAATTGCTTAAATCCATTTATGGATTAAAGCAGGCATCGCAGAGTTGGAACATCTGTTTTGATGAGACAGTCAAAGAATTTGACTTTATCAAAAATCCAGATGAACCATGCATCTATAGTAAGATTGTAGCAAGAACTGTTGTATTCCTCGTCTTGTACGTGAATGACATTCTCTTGATAGGAAATGACATTCCTATGCTACAATCAGTCAAAGGATTCTTGTCACAAAGGTTCTCCATGAAAGACATAGGTGATGACTCTTACATTCTGGAGATCCAGATCTATCGTGATAGATCTAAGAGGATGTTGGGACTTTCACAGTCCAGGTACATCAACACCATACTGAAAAGATTCAGTATAGAAGATTCAAATCGCGGTAATCTACCGGCTTGTCACGGAATCACCCTCTCCAAAGAGATGTCTCTCAAGACTGATTTGGAAAAGGATCACATGTCAACTGTACCCTATGCTTCTGTGGTAGGCTCTATAATGTATACGATATTGTGTACCAAACCAGATGTTTCTTACGCACTAAGCGTGGTAAGCGGTATCAGTCAAACCCTAGGGAGAAGCACTCGATAGTAGTAAAGAATATTCTCAAGTACCTGAGAAGGACTAAGGGGATGTTCTTGGTGTACGGCGGAAAAGACCTCCAGATCGAGGCCTTTGCTGACTCCAGCTTCCAGAATGACAAGGATGGATCCAAGTCCATGTCGGGTTATGTCTTTACCCTCAATAGAGGGGCGGTTTGTTGGAAGAGCTCCAAGCAGGACACCGTTGCTGACTCGAAGATGGAAGCGGAGTATATCGCTGCATGTGACGCCGCAAAAGAAGCAGTCTGGATGAGGAAGTTCTTAACAGAACTTCAGGTGGTTCCGTCCATTGTTAATCCAATACCTCTGTATTGTGACAACAACGGGGTTATAGCTTTAGTGAAGGAACCCAGGTCCCATCAGAAGTCCAGACATTTCTTGAGGCGGTATCACCTGATCAGGAAGATCGTGGATCGCTGGGAGATTGAGATACAGAGAGTTGATACGGAGATCAACACTGCAGATTCACTCACAAAGGTCATCCCTCAGACGCAGTTCGAGAGGCTATTCGAGATGATAAGTCTGCGATATGCCAACACATGGCCTTAGTGCAAGTGGGAGATTGTTAGTGATATATGCCTTAGAGACCATTATTGTATAGTACTGGTTTGTATATTACATTTTGGAAGCTTAGGATCTACACGGATTTTATGACAGTCTTGCTCAATATGGTAGTATTCTACTTGGTTTGTTTCTATCTTAATATGTGTATATGTTTCTTTTAGCGTATCGTTAATACATATTGGTAGAGCTCTTAGGATTTTTGCTTGAATACCAGCGTTGTGATGGCAGTCACACTAGTGGGGGCTGGGTAGTCTATAAGCAAATTTTTATACAGGTCCCTAGTCGTAGGATTATCAAGACAGGGCATCGATACTCCAGAGTAGACTAGTGTATACGCTTCTCATCCCAGTAGGGGAGATGGTTTGTCCCACAGCCATTAGTACGTCGTACTGGAGATAATATGCAGGTGCTTATTGGGTTATGAGTTACACTGGGCGGACTCATGGGGAACTGTTGGTTGGTACTATACCTATCGGCAGGTAGCAATTCCAAGGTGACATGAGTACAGCATAGTCCGATGACTTGACAATGCTACTTCGCCTTGAGTGTGTTCCCACTGTTCTTTGATTACTACCCTACCATGGCTCTGATGAGTCGTGCAAACAGGTAGTAGTTGGGTGCAGTCCTGAAGAACTTGGAGGTAATGGCGGTTAGATAGGATTCGTCTCTCCCGGTATTGAGGGTTGATGTCGCGCTGTGTTCGGAAAGCCACTACACAAAGTCCTTAGCCAGGGCAAGTGAGATTTACTGGTAGGTACTCTAGTAGTTTCTCAGGGTGTTTTTGGGCTCTACTCTGGTACGACTTATTGCGCTATTAGGGGTCTGACGGCTACCGCCCCCTAGGCCCGATATGCGATACTCTTAGACGAACAGACCGGACTGTACGGAGATTGTCACAGATAGGCTTAGTAAGAGAGAGGATGAGTTTGCTCATCGGCCTTCTTATCGACAGATACCTGGGTAGCCGTTACGTGCAGCTAGTACCGCTGACATGCTTGTGGTTAAACCCACTGCCAACGTACTGTCGAGTCTTTAAAGTCCCACACAGAGGGTTTCCCTGCTTCGGGCGAAATGACGTAGAGGTCGTACGGTTTTACGACAGGGTTCGATCACATACGTGTACTTGTGCACGTAAGATGTTCGGGCGGATAATACTAGTAGGCTTTAGTTTAAGCCGGATCCTAATATTAGATTATTGGAATAGTTCGTCTCATTGTATTCGTATTTTTCGGAATACGAATACGGGTATGTATATACGGTGAGGGGTATTCTTGTAATTTACTCAAGTATACTTCTAGGAGGGGACACCGCATTTGTGCTTTTATGTTTTGATTAAAAGATAAATGAGGTGGAGGTATGAGGTGTTAATTTGTGATAAATAAAGCATGGCTACTTGGTGACTCATGGATGACTATTGAGGTAAGAGTGGACTTAGATATTTTGTGAGATATTTGGTGAGATGTTTTGTGAGATATTTTGGCATGCTTCATAGTCATCTTAAGTGGCCATATTCATTTCATTATTATCTCAAACACTCTCTCACCTCAAGAGCTCTCTTCTTCTCCTCAAATCCTAATTGTCTCATGTGTTGAGAATCCTAGGGTTAGTGAGACTTATTAATTCTTAATCACTCTCTATATCCTCTAGTCATTTAGATTAGCACTCTAGGTTACCTAGTTACCTCATCTTAGAGGTAGAAGCTCAAGGTAAGCACTCTCCGGTGGATCTTCTTCGACTTGAGGAGGCCGACGAGGAGGCGCGATCCATACACACTCCAAGAAGCTCACGAAGAGGAGGAGGACAACAAGAACAAGGACTAGTAACTTGAGGTATAACTTTCTTATATAGTAGTTAAACTTTTTAGTTAGCTTGTTGGTTACGGTTTAGTATCGATACTAGAGTTTAGTCGATGTTACGAAGCATATAAAAATCGTTTTTTGCAAACTCCGCCTCCCCGCGAACCCGCGGGGTGCGTGGCATCGACTTACACTAGCCATCTTCTCTGCCGCATGTTGAGTTTCTTCTGAGTAAATACATACTAAAGACTTTTATTGTTAGTGTATATATCCACTCGTTCTCCCAAAAGACAGTGGCGCCAAATTTTGAGTGCGAAAACCACTGCTGCCAGTTCAGATCATGCGTTGGATAGTTGCGCTCATAGACCTTTAACTGTTTTGACGCAAAAGCCACAACTAACTATTTTGACGCAACAGCCACAACTTTTCCATGCTGATGTAGAACGCATACTAATCTATTACCGGACACATCACAATGCACATCGAATCCGCCAGATTGATCTAGTATTATGAGAATAGGAGCAGAGGTTAATCTCGACTTGAGTTCTACAAAAGCCTTCTCATATGCTTCTGACCACATGAATGCTTCGTCTTTACGTGTGAACTTGGTCAGGGGTAGTGCGATCTTTGAGAATCCTTCAATGAATCCTCGGCAGTATCCTGCTAAGCCCAAGAAACTTCTTATATCTTTTACCGTCTTTGGTGTCAGCCACTCACTGACAGCTGCACCTTAGTTGGATCCATAAAGATTACTTCCCTTGAAACGATATGTCCGAGAAATTCGACTTGATCTAGCCAAAATTCACACTTGTTATATTTGGCGTAAATCTGATGTTGTCGTAATGTCTTCAGGACAATCCGTAAGTACTCAGCATGTTCTTTCCGATTCTTTGAATACGCCAGGATGTCATCGATGAAGATAACAACAAACATGTCTAAGTACACTCGGAAAACTTGGTTCATCAAGTTCATAAAGATGGCAGGTGCATTGGTCGCTCCAAATGGTATTACAAGATATTCATAATGACCATAACAAGTCATAAATGTCATCTTCGGGATTTCAAACTTCTTGACCTTCACTTGATGATATCCTGAACGAAGATCTAATTTTAAAAAGACACAAGATCCACTTAACTGATCGAAAAGGTCATTGATACGAGATAGCAGATACTTGTTTTTAATTGTCACCTCGTTCAGAGCTCGATAATCCATGCACATCCTGTAGGTACCTTCCTTCTTCTTCACCCGTAGCACTGGAGATCCCCAACTTGAAGTACTGGATCGGATCCAACATTTCTTTAAGAGTTCATCCAACTGAATACGGATCTCCTTCAATCCCTCCGAACTTAATTGGTATGGAGCTTTTATTACTGGTTGTACGCCGGGTTGCAAATCAATGCTGAATTCAAGAGCTCGGTCGAGAGGCAAACCTGATATATCTTCCGGGAATACATCCTCGAACTCTTAAACTACCTCTGACTTCGATCCTTCCGCTTGCAATGTTGTAATCTCTGCCTTCTTTGGTTTTTCTTGGTAGATGCTAGGCTCCAAGGTCCGGTCTCCACTTTTGAAATAGAACACTAGGTGATCTGGTATTTCGAACACTACCATCCTTTGGCGACAGTCGATGGTAGCGAAGAAAGTTCCCAGCCGGTCCATTCCCAAGACTACGTCGAAATTCGGTATGTCCAGCACTTTGAAGTTTGCATAGAATTCTCGACTGCAAACGACCACTGGACACAGATCATATCCTAAGGATGATTTTAGAACGCCGTTCCCTGAACTAATGTTCCAGCTAGATACGAGCGGCTTAACTGGGATCGCATGAGTTCTTATAAACCATTGCGACATAAAGCAATGTGATGCCCCAGTTTCGAAGAGTGCGAGTGCAGGTAAGGAGACTACTAAGATTGTACCTAAGTCGCGTAGAATATGTTTAGGTATAAAAAATATAAGATGGTTATGAATTGAAAGGACTTGAAAAAAATAGGGCAAAGATTTACCAGTGAAAACCTGACCCGTAAATTCGTCATCTTCGACCAACATAGTGAATGCTTGGCATCGCGGCACTTTCCTCTGTGCCTAGTTAAACACTCGGCGTTGGGGTTGAGCGGTCTGGATACGGGGAGTTGGAGCCGATAGAGCTAACTGGGTAGGAGGAGCTTGGATCGCTGGTCTAGCTGGAGGGTTGCTGGGTCCTTGGTTCTAGGGGCATGCTCCGATGGCTTGAGTAAAAGACCCACAGATCATGCACAAGTTGTTCGCCCTGCGACAGTTCTTCACAAGGTGCCATGTTCTTTTGCAGTAGATGCAAAAGTCTGGCCTGTTGTTGGCGAACGAAACTACTTGCCTCCAAGATGGTCCATGGAAAGCTGGCGTAGAAGAGGCCCTTCCTGTGATCTGGTGCACAAGATGTTTCATACCGGCAGTCTGCGGCCTTCCCTTCTTCTTCACAACTGCCTCATAGCGTCGGGCATATTTCAAAGCAAGTTCATAGGTTGGGAAATCTCCTGTAACGAGTGCAGCTTGGATTTCAGGGTCCAACCCCTGCTGGAACCGTCGTTCCTGGATCTCAGCAGTGGGAATAAAGTGTGCAGCGAACCTGTTACGACCTTGTGTTAGCAGTGTTGTGAGTGAGATCAGAAAATTGAATTTAAGACTATATCTTGTCTGCCGAGCATGGTAAACTCGGTATCATATTCATCCACTGACTTGACCCACATCGAGCTTTGTTGTAAATGGATGAATTGCTGCTCCATGTCAAAGTGAGTAATCTCTGGGAAGTACTTGGCATCGAAGAGGTCTCGGAATGTTCTCCATTCTATCGGTTGCGCAAGACGGCTCTCCTCAGCCTTCCACCAAACTCTGGCGTTATTGGTCAGTTGCAACATAGCAACTCTCACCCGGGCTATATCTGGCACTTGAGCCACTGCCAGATCATCATCGATTGCTTGAACCCATTCTTCTGCCTCAAGCGGGCTCTCCTTACCTGAGAAGTTCTTTGGGTGCAGTGCCCGAAACTGCTTAACTCCGGGTGCTTCGGCTTTGGGACAGTTCATAAAGATAGAAATATACTGTTGCTGACCCTCCAATAGGCTCTTGATAGCCTCAAGTATTACCGTTTACTCATTGATAGGAGCTGCAACGGTAGGTGGTGGTAGTGGTGGTGTAGGCGGTGGAGTATTGCCATTGACATTTGTGCTGGTATTGTTCGGAGATTCCTTCACCTTGATATAAAAGATAGGTTATGATAGATTCAAAGAATTAGAAATGCAAGGAATGTAAATATTTGTTGAATTTCATTAATTCTTATGGTATATTGTTTACGACTTCATGCAGAACTGACTTGCATGGGCCACCGATAAAACCTATCATGCCCCGCTTCCCAGTAGACGGAAACGATGATGTGGCAAGCCCGCGACATATTTATTCAGAGAAGGTCATTCCCTAAATAAATATACTAAACGTATTGAAACAATAATGCACAATGCAAGAATAAATGGAGACTGTAAAATTTTTCAAAAAATATCTTTATTTACATTCAACTTCCAATAATTACAAGTACATGAGTTTCAACTAGAAAGTAAATACAATAAAGGAAAATGCCTAAATATGTGGCATACATAAGCTGAATGAAAAGTGAAGATAAACTAATCCTAAGGAGCAATCCGGTTGTAGTTTTCCTCTGTGGCCTCCACTTCCTCCGTCTCGACCGTATCTGACGAACATTCCAAGAAAATAAAGGTGGGTGGAATGCCAATCAGCGAACTAGCACTCGGTAAGTCCTAAGAATAAAGTAAGAGTAAAAGAATGATAAGTATAGAATATATATATATATATATATATGAAGATTAAAAGTATATGATTATGGGTAAATATGTACTATAGGTCTCTATATGGTCACTATGTTAACGTTATGTTGCAAGTGTAAATATCAACACAGCCGTAGAAGTATTCACGAGCTCAAAAGTGGGGCCTCAGGAGTAAGGAAAAACATGCTCATTTCATGTGTTAGTATCGGGGCTCTAGACTGTGGATGAGTCAACCCGACTGATATTCGAATAAAATATAAAAAAAAAGATTAATACGGGACTCCTGAAGCTCCGTTGAATTTACACAAGAAACTATCCTAAACACCCTGAGTATAAATAGTTTATAAGTGTATATTATACTTAATTAAATAGATTGATTTGTTATAATATATCTTGATCGAAACCAAAGATTACAAAAGGTGTAGAATGAATTCAAGTAAGTCGAGTAAAATGCGAGTCATATCAATTGCAATCTTGGTTCGAGTCAAGTTAGTTCGAGGAGACTGGATTCGAGTTCATGTTCAAGTTTGGATTTGAGTTTGGATTCGAGTTCAAGTTTTTTTCATATGAATTGATTTAAACTGTTAAAAATCTTATGCTCGGGAGAAATCAGCAACTGTTGCATATGGACGGCAGGATTTTTGTTTTTTATCAAAACAATTGCCATTCCTCGCTCCGTTAAGTTCTCAAACCTGAATAGGCAAGTACTCACTTTCTCCGGCTCTCTGGAGCTTAAGAGAAATGATACCGCTTAAACTCATATTAATCTAGAGTCCTTAAATATTGTTTGCATATCTCGATGAGGTTTTATGAAAAACATGTTAATATTGTTTAAAATTAATCTTCGAGGGTGATTTATCATATTTAGGGTTTTCATGAACATGTATTTTAATTGTTGTGGTATTTTAGTGATAAAACCGAGCATTTTAGTTTATGGTATTTTTATGAAAACTACTGCTTTTGGAAACTTATTGATATTTTATTAAAAATTCTAATCTTTCATTTTAAAAATATAGTTTCATAATTTATTTTTATTGAAAATACGGATTCATAATTTTATATAAAACAATTTCAAACTTTGTTTTGTTTAGAAAAGTCGTATTTCTTTAAAAACGTATTTTTATTTCCTTTCGAGACCGAATACTCCGTGAGAAGTTCTACATCTTGCTCTACTGTCTCCAGGATGTGCGATAATCTGCACCATCCATTAGCGGGTCCCCTAACGAGAGTTGTAGAGGCGCAATTACCAAGAATTTAAACATATCGATTAAAAGAAACCCGGTTCAAAAAAAAATATGGTATTTTAATATAAAACATATTCCTTAAATAAGCCCTATGTTTAGAAGCTCGTGCTATGAAACCATAGTGTGCGTGCGGGGTAGGTCATTACCCCGTGAATGATCTAAAAATATATACTCTAGTTATTGAAATTACGATTATATTAAAATTCATGGTATTTTTATGAAAACTTTGTTTTATGATTATTTCACATGGAAAATTTTTGTTAAATTAAAAACCAAATGACATACATAAGGTTAAGAGTGGTGTTAGGATATTAGTTTGATCTATTTTACTTATAAAGTGGAGTACAAATGTTAAAAATAACAATATATCGGAACTAACTCCATTTTATCGATGTGTTTTTAAAAAGCGATTTGAGATGAAAGAAATAGAGAGAGAAGGGAAATTTACTAGTTTAGATCGTTAACAAGAATGAGGGGAAGCCTTCGGCTGTCGTGATGTCGTCGGAAAGGTTTCGGTCGTCGAGCATGGCTTGCTACTCCACTCGGGTGCTTAACTCCACTTGATACTTAGAGAGTTTGATAGAATTTTTGATAGAAATTTCAGAATGGGAAAGAGCCAGAGGATGGGATGCTATTTATAGTGAAAAATTTAGAGTTTGAGAATTAAAAATTGGATTAAAAAAATTAAATTTGATGTTAATGGTGAAATGAATAGTCACTGTTTAATTGCAGAGAAATCAAACAGTGCAGAGAAGTAGAGGGGAGCTGAAGAGACTTGTGTGCAAAGCACGGAGGCAAACGAGGGAAATCGGAGCGTCGGCGGCGGGCATTTAGGGGAAACAGGCGGTCAGATTTTGTCCTCTTGTCTCGAAATTCGTTCCACATACTTTAATAAGTGTTTACTTCTCATTGCACCTGTTTGATTTTTCTAAAAGTTTTTGTTTCTCCGTGTATTACAAGTGTAACACTTGAGCTTACGAAAAATTAAAAAGAAAAATCTTTAAAAATTTAGGACTGATGGGATTTGAACACACAGGCTAAGTCACAGCAATATAAAGGTTTTACCAATGAGCTACAAGTTGCTTTTTTTTATTGAACAAAACTAAGTTATAGCTCCTACACAGGCTGGAATACTATTTTCTATTCATTTAAAGAAATAATTCTATATATGGATTTCAGAGTCGTTGCAACCTGGATCGAGGCTGCTGTGATTTTTTTAGATTTTTGAGATTTTTGTAGGATATCAAGATATTATCGGATTGCGACATGTGTATATTTTGGATAACAGTTGTTGTATATGATGATTATGATCATGATTTAGAGTTATTTTGTATTGTGTCGGTTTATTTCGTTATATATTATGCGTGAGATTTTATTAATATATATTTTTATATTTGGGTGTATGATATGGTGTGGTATATATTATTGTGTACATGGCGGACAAAAAAAGAGGCAGTATTTTATAAAAATTAAAATTAAAAACGTTTGTCCCTACGGTGTGAACTGTAAGGGCATCTATTTGCTCTTACGGTTCCAACGGCAAGGGCTTATATATTATCAGTTTTTTTTTGTTTTTTTTAAAATAATAATAATTTTTCCCTATCGTCACCATCGTAAGGACAAATATATTAATTTATTTTTTACATAATAATTTGCTCATACGGTGGGCAAATATATGCTCCTACGGTGGAAAATGGCAGGGACAAGATATTATTAATTTTTTTTATTTTAAAAAGTAACCACCCTTACATTGAAAATTTCATTTGTAGGGATAGAAACTTGTTCCTACGGC
This sequence comes from Agapanthus africanus, assembly GCA_030015575.1. NCBI lineage: Eukaryota > Viridiplantae > Streptophyta > Magnoliopsida > Asparagales > Amaryllidaceae > Agapanthus > Agapanthus africanus. Next base: position 191,366,567 of record CM057339.1, on the reverse strand, counting down.
GTTTGACCTACGGATGAAATTTTTGCCCTTACGGTCCTAACCGTAGTGGCAGTCCTTACTTGTAGTAGTGTCACAAAGCTACGATATTCTAATTTACATGAAAAGGAAACATGAAGCTAACTTCATGAAACGTAAACGTATATATCAGAAGAAGCATAACTTACATGCATCTTAAAGTTTACAATACTCTTCTCCACTCATTATTAGTTAACATAAAACAACAATTAGAGTACCATAATAACATATAGACTATAAAATAATAGCACGCAACTTTTTCACAAGAATGTTGCCTTTAGACCTAATGCGATAATTTGCATCGTCATGTTTCGCATGCATCCAATAAGTAACAAGAAGATTACAATCCATGCCAAGCATTTCCGATCTCCTAAATTGTAGCACTTTTTGAAACCAATATGAAATTTTGATCCTAGTATCAACATAAATATATCACATAGCATATTCAAATCACAAAGATCATCATATCTGTGATGTGACTGGTACATTTGATATATTTCAGATCAGAAGATTACTTCTTTGACGTTAGTCCGTAATTTGTACAAGATTAAAGCCAGCTTCTCGAAAAAAATTGATCGAACATGATACATAATTATATATACATCATGCAAGAAGACCACAATCCAATTTTTTTGCCATATGCTTCAATATTTACTTCAGCACGAAAAATGCTTACTCACAACGTCTTCTTCTCTTATTCCTGCTAGAAATATAATCTAACTAGTCCTGCTAATTCTATAATCATGGGTAGAGTGCTTCTTCCTGCTTCACTTTTCCATCATCTGCCTGATTTCTTATGAATCTTTTAACTAAAACAATATAATTAAATAATAATATATGTGTTCCAAGATAATTTGTGTAGTCATTGACAAAGAAAGAATCCGAAAGGGCATAATCTCAATAATTTAACATTATGAACTTTTGGCATTGTACATACATATACAATCATATGTTATTCATGTAAAGGGGGAAATTTTGGAGGGGTGATCACAAACATACAAGCTGCCCACTTTGTTCATGTATATATTTTATAATATATAAATATATAATATTGTTAATCTCAAATACCAACAAACCTTACTTAGATCCTAATCACAAGATAATTAACAATGGATAATATCACTAATTCACCGAATCAAAATAGAACACGAACAAATTTACTACTCAAATTATTAATAGATCTATGCATTTATCTTTTAGATTTAAAAATAATATATATACCAAAGAAAGAGTTTTCTTAAATACACAAAGGATAGGCTTTGACACATGTTTTGGATTATTTTGAGAAATGTGCAAATGATGTCTGCAGATACAAATACAAAGATAATAATAGCAACTAAAAGAGAGAAGAACATGTTTGAATTTAAGTATATGAAAAACAAGATAATATTTCTAAATTGGTAACCATTACAGGATTCCTTAAAACTTAAAGAATGCCATCGAGTAGGGCAAAAGGAAAAACAAGGGGTCCGCACATAGTACCCACAACACACAATTATAAGATGTGCACGACCACACGCACAAAAGAGATAGTGAAAATATAATTAGATGTATATTATATGGTTAATGAAGTAGCAAGAGTTTAGCTCTAAGAAAAGGCATATTAGAACCAATTTAATGAATTAATATTACTATTTGAAGCATATATATGAGAATAATGGAGGAAAAAGGCCATAGGAGGGAATTCCCTCCTATGACGTCGAAAAAGTACGTCATCCCTCATTTTTTCCAACGATCGGCACTCATCATATTCATCATTATTATCTAAGATGTGGGTACACCAAATTTCATGTGATTCTACAACTTTTCACCGTTGATTTAGCAATGTAAAAAGTTCTGTTATCGGTAAACCGTTAATTTTGAACTCACTAAATCAACGGTGAAAATATTGTAGAATCACATGAAATTTGGTGTACCCACATCTTAGATGATAACGATAAAGATGATGGGTGCCGATCGTCGGAAAAAATGAGGGAGAACGTACTTTTTCGACGCCATAGGAGGAAATTCCCTCCTATGGCATCTTTCCTCCATTATTCTCTACATGTATGGAAGTAATAAGTTAATGATACAGTCTTATATGTCACGCTTGGTTTTTTCCCTGCTTGAGAAGCATATGAGCTAGTCTCAATATATTTTTCTTTCAAAATCCATGGATCATGCATCTGGGAATATCATTCCCTTCGAGACAGATAATTTGTTCTGAGGTGCTTTTCTGAATGTAATCATCTTCAGGCCTTCCTTTAATAGCTCTTTTGAATGACGGAGCTTTTCCAGAATTATTTTCTACACTTGAAGATTCTTCTATGCTAATATAGCCATGTTGAGTGTTATTAACACTTCTTTTCGCTGTTTTATTAGGCGTTCTCCGTTCTGTTTGGGCGTATGACTCCTTTGATTTAATTTCGAATTTTATTGGCTTTGGTTTTTGCATTTTCAGCCTGCCATGTAGTAAAAATTTGCTTTGATACTAAATTTTTAATATCTTTCTGTATAACAGTTTTAGCAGCACTGCAATCAATTCTAAATAAGAACTTCTGATTTAACAGATCATCTTGAAATTTATATATACATTTCATAATAAAAAGAATTTCTTTCTTAATAGTTGAATAATTCAACTGAACTGGATTCCATTTTCCAGAAGTAAATCTAATAAGTATTTCCTTATTATTACTAGGACCTACTTGCTTTAAGATATCTTTGTATCCAATATTGGAGGCATCGGTCTCCACAATCTTCTGCAAGGTAGGATTAGTAATATGAAGACAAGATAGGTTTTTAACCATTTATTTAATTTTCTGTACAGTTCTTGTATGATCAGTTGTCCATGGAGTAGGATTTTTCTTGAGCCTATTATATAAAATAGCCGCATCAAGTGCAAGATCTTTATAATAATCTGCCATATAATTTAAAACACTTAAAAACCTTTGGCGTTGCTTTATGTCTAAGATATTATCTGGGAATTTGAAAGCAAACTCAATACTTCTCTTAATACGTGTAATGGTACCATTATCAATATTGTGGCCCAAAAATCTTATAACGGTCTGAAAAAGTTTTATTTTTTGGGCGGATAAACTAACCTGTTCTTTATAATAAGATATTTTAAAACATTAAGATATTTAAAATGTTGATTTATATTATCAGAATACATCAAAACATCGTCAACATAAGAAAGTAAAAATTCTGTATAAGGGTTAAATATAAGGTACATGATATTTTAAAACTCTGAAAACGCATTTTTTAATCCGAACGGCATAACGTTCCATTCGAAATGTCCAAAGGGAACGGTAAAGGCTGTTTTATATTTATCAGATTCATTAATCTGAATTTTCCAATATCCTGATTTAAGATCAAATTTTGAAAAGACCTCAGCCTTGCAAATTCTATTTAGCAAATCTCTTTTGTTAGGAAGAGAATATCGTATCCATTTAAGCACTTTATTAAATGGCTTATAATTGATCACAAGACGAGGAACTCCTCTTTCTTGCTCAGCAGTATTATTAACATAAAATGTTGTACAACTCTATGGAGAGGAAGTTTTTCTTATAAGTTTTTTGTCTAATAGACTCTCAATCTCTTTTTTACAAAGTTCAAGATATCCTTGATTCATTTGGTATGGCTTTGCTTTAGTAGGAATATTATCCTCATCGAACTCTTCTATATATGGAAAAGAAACAATATGTTGTTTTCTGTCCCAAAATGCATTGGGAAGATCACTACAAGTTTGAGTTATAAACTCCTCTTCAAGCTTTTTAATCTTCATTTTAACAGGAATTGAACTTAATTGTTTATTTGTCTGAAGATATTTCTTCCTTAATAAAATTTAGTTGATTTTATTTTAGGTAAATGTCTTTTACCTCATTAAGGATTTTTACCATAGGGTCGGTTATAAACCGAAAAATAACCCATTTTCCTTCATAATTAGTATAAATTTCTTTGAGAATCTATTTTCTCAATAGGCATAATTTTACTGAGAAACGATGTTCCTAGTATAATATATTGTGTTATCTCCTTGACTATAATAAAAAGAGAAAGAAGACAAATATTTTTGTTGCATATGTTAATATTCGACACCTTATATGGTGTAGTCAAAGTGCTATTATCTGTTGTACTCAAAATTTGAGTAGTTTTCTCGCAGTACTTGATAGGAATAATTCCTTCTTTGATACGGTTTAAGTCTGCACTACTGTCTACAGGAGTAATTAGATTAGGTATAACCAAATCGTTATTAACGATTAAAGTAACCCTTATGTACCATTTCTGATTTAATACTAAATCAATGGTCTGAAGGAATCGGTCTGAGATATTTTTTAAAGTTTCTTCATACTCAAATATTTCTCTTTCTTTATCAGACGTTTCTTTTTTAGATGAAGAACTGCCTTTTATGAAGGTTTTACTCTCAATAGAAGAGAGTCTAGATAAAATATCTCTATTTTGAGTTTTTAATGCTTTAATTTCAATCTTGAGGTTCTTGACCTTCTTTTGTAAAGCCGAAAGAGTATAGGCTTTCTCTCTTGTTGGTGTTGTCTCTTGAAAACTTCAGAGTTTATGAACATCCTCTGGTATAGGAGATTTCTCCTTTTCTTCTCTCAGAAGAACTTCAACCAATTTAGATTTTAACTCTGGTTGAATATTATTATCTTCTATTATTTTTAGAATAGCATTTTTATCACCTTTACTAATAACATTAATACCTAAGCCATTCATATCAACAATAGCTTTCCAATAATTTTCATCTATGTTGATATTACAATATTTATTGGAACATTTAGTAGAGCAACTGTTCATACCATAATATTGCATTATTATATTCCCCATTCTTATTCTTTTTATAAATAAACAGGTGCTTTTGACACATGTCTGCTATATATTACAGGTTACAGGTTCTTGGAGCGAAAACAGTGAAAACGATGAAAGACGATGCAAAAGTGGACTCTGACCAACAAACAGAAGACTCTTGATCAAGCCTACATCAAAGATAAAATTCATAAAGTACAAGGCAATGCAAGGTCCAAGATTACAAAGCGAACGGTTAAAAGTCCACCGCGATTATTTACTGGAGATCTGGAAGAAACATAGAAGCTATTTTAATAAAAGAACCAAATAATAAGGAAGCCCAAAGACAGAAGAGCCCATAAAGGAAATTTCAAGGCCCAATACTTCCTTTTAATAAAAGACAGAGACATAAAATTTTACCAAAGCTTGGAGTCTACTTTGACAAGGTCTTCTTAAGGATATTTTGGTAAATGTAGACATGCAAATCAATTGTAACCTAGGGTTTCCTATCCTCTATAAATAGGAACTCTAAATCATTGTAAAGGCTATGCCTCCCTTCATTAATAAATTTCAGCATTCTTTTGGAGAGCATCATTTTTTGTAAGTTCTTTATTTTCAGCCCTAGGTTAATTTTCTATTCTTGTCCTAGATATATTTAATTTCTTGCCCTAGTTAATCTTTTATTCTCTGCCCTAGATAAATGTATTTTAATTCCCTAATGAGTGAGTAGTCTCCTCGCTTGTTAGGGTTAGATCTGGGGAAGGTTTGAGAGACGAAGATCTCTCATCCCCTTTCTTGCCCGTCATATATTTTCATAGGACTCTATGCATACATGCACATACCGCTTCCTACGGCATCCTATCCCACGAGGTAGCGGTGATACCGTAGTATAAAGGCCCGGTTGTGATGTTTTCCATGGAGGTTAGGGTAAGGATTGATAAAGGAAGGACAAGAACCTAGAGGAAGAAACATCTTTCCAAATGGTTCTAATCCCTTTTATTAATAATTACCATAACACCTAATTAGATCTTCATATGGGTATAGAAAGCGGTGAGATTTATTGACTTTCCAAACTTAATCTAGACCTAACCCTAGCAAGATTTAGATATAGATTAATTTAGTTTTTTTAGATTTAATAATCAATCCGAACGCCCTTCGGAATTAACTCGTAAGAACGATTAGGAAATTCACAACATCCATGTGGGTCGACCCGTACTCACCGGCTAGCTACCAAGCGACGCCGTTCTTGATTGCGGTAATAGATAGTTTTTGAGATAAATCAAACGGCGCCGTTGCCGGGGATGGCGTGTTATTTCTTTTCTTGCAATTTCGGGTTAATCAAAATTAAAAAATCATAAAAATCTGAAAAAATCCAAAAAAATATATAAATATATTATCTGTTATTTTGGAAAGGGTACTTTGTTGTTTAAATTTTGCAGGATCTATATACAAATTCGGATCTGGAAATCTACAGAAAGCTGAACAGAAAAAAAACAGATCGGAACAACAGAAGATCACAACAACCGAGGAACAGAAGAAATTTGGAGGACCGAGTCAACAAGAAGAATCGCGGTGATCTGGTCCCAAAAAAAACCGAAGCTACCATTCCGGCCATGGAACCGCCGCGCGACCCAACTTCTGGCCACGGAACCGCCGCGCCCTGGTCGGTTCAGGGCGTGGAAAAAAAATTCTGTAAGTCTTCTGATCTTCTCCTCTGCAAATCTCTTATATCTCCTCTGAAAAATCTCCTGCAGGATTCTTTGCGCTTAAAAAAACCTTTTCCTTTCCAAATAACAAATCTTGTGCAGGATTTTTGCGTCTCGCTTAAAATAGAAATTGATTGCAAGTAATATTTTTTGTTCTGCATATTTTTTATCGAAAATCTTTTTACAAAATTTCCAAATAAAGAGTAAGCGGAAAAAGGAAAATTTTAATTAGAAAGCTTGCAAACTTTGAAATTCACAAAAAAGATTTGATTGCAAGTGATTTACTGTTTTGCATATCTTTAATCGGATTTTAAGGGGCTTTTGACCAATTCAGATTGGGTGGGGATTTCATCACCCTTCCCAGGGCCCCAGAAATCACATAAGGCATTTGCATTGACCATTCTTAATTAAAAAATACTAGACTCAGCCCTAAGGACTTCAAGCTCAATAGGACAGAGGACTAGTTATAGGTATCGACCGTTTATCCTAACCTGACTTTGCGGTGTTTAGGCAAGTGTGTCTAAGGCAAGTGGTTACTTAATTAGGACCGCTACTTGTAGCGGGGAGCCTCCCACTTACCTGGCACTTACCTGGCCGCAATTGGCGGTGAAGAGGCGGTTTGAGGTCATATTTCTAGCCCTTTGGAACAGTTAGGAGCTGTCTAGCTGACCTAGGTGACCCTACATCTAAGCCTGATTGTGCATTTTTGGTTGATCGAAAGTGTGTCTTAGCCCTTTATCGAAAATCCTTTTTTGCAAAAAGTTCCAAACAAATAAAAAAAAAGGAAAGGAAAAAAAAACTTTTTATAAACAAACTTGCAAATTTTTGCCGCTAATAAATCCTTGCACCAACCAACCTTCTTTCTTTTTCACCTTTCTTCTAACATGGGTACCCCACATCATAAATCACTTGCCGAACTTTGGTATCCCGAACCTAACTTTGCGTCGTACGTCAATTGTTTCGGTCGATTTAAAAACGATCCTTCCATGCCTAAAATATCTTTGAAAGATCAAATAGAAGCGTCTAGGAGAAACAGTTTGACATTGCAACCCACTTTGTGTCAACCAAGTCAACCTTTACCACCTCCATATGTTGATACCACTTTTTCAAGTCCTGCTGTAACTCCTAAACCGATGTCCATTGCTGAGCATATTGCGCAATCTTGTAGCCGATCTTTCACCCATCTCCACACATCTAGTTCTAGGGATTCACAAGACTATTCACCTTTTTATCCACATGTTGATCCTACCCATGTCCAACCACCCACTTCCTACCAGTCCTGCCCGACTTTCCCACCGTCATTAGACACTGTTTCTACACAGCCTTTTGGGAGTTTCACATATCTAAACAATTTCGAATCTTTTACCGAAACCCCTTCACCACCCAAGTCTAGTTTGGAAGAGTTGTTGGAGGCTTATATCTTAGCAACAAACAAAATGGTTAGGAATGTGGAAGCATCCATTACCGCCCTTATGCAACCTAGTGAACCGGTAGCTAGTTTCCCGCTAGCTCCAAATTTTTCAATGTATGAGGAGGCGGTAGGACAGAGTGAGAATGTGAGAGGATTTCCAAATCAAACCTACCCTTACCCAATTGAAGCCCACAACTCCGGTTTTCCATCGATTGTCCAAAATGATGAGTTGTGTGACTTTGTAGTGCTTGATTTGCCAAATTGTGAAGAACCCATTTCTAGTGAAACCACCACTTAATCCTTTCGATCTTTACACCTCCAATCTAGAACCTAAATTGATAAACATCCATGCTTTTGATGAGGTGTCAGAAAATATTGATTTTCACTTGATTAAGGATATAGACGCCGGGAATATTTCGGATGATGAACCTGTCGATTTGATTGAAATTTTATGTTCAACTCATCATCCCGAGTCATTAGATGTTTCTCCCGAACTTCATATGCGTCTTGATTTTGATGATAATGGCATGGATGATATAAGTATTAAGGAGAATTATGAGGATAGTATTGAGGAGAGTATTGAGGATAATATTGAGGTTGAACCATATTTGTTTGATATGTCGGATTTTCCAATTCATCCTCTTGAGTCTTTAACTAAATCACCCTCCCTCCTTTCCATCGTTCCGACCACGCCTAATATCACGCTTGAAGACTGTGAGCTTGAAAAATTTCTCTTTGAATCTGACACAGTTCTCACAGCCGATGCCACTTACGAGTGTTTCACTTTTTCGAACGATGTTGATGACTCACCGCCCGAGTTTGAGTCTTTTACATTTTCAGATGAGTTAGTTGAACCATCAGACTCGGTTGCTTACAGTCGTTTCGAACCATTGATGGAATCTTTTAAGTTCGAGACAGCTTACTTAGGTGAGATTACGACTATCCCTAAATCACTCCCTTTCGTCCTTCCTATCATTCCGACCGTACAAGAGACCGTTACGTTTTCATCTCCAATACCAAGTTCGGCGTACCCATGCTTTCTTGCGAATCTTGAGGGATTTGACCCCATTTCTCGACGGGTTGATAGGTTAGCACAATCGCTTTTAACACATTGGTCATCACAAATTGTGCTAATTTATTCACTCAATTTACACCTTCACGATCGTGCTACCCTTCTTTCTCTTTTCCGCCCTTCTTCTCCTCCACCGAGACCTTATTCCACTCTTCTTCCCATACGGTCTCGTGTGTTTCTCATTTCTTTTCTTTCCACTCCATTCTTTCACCAACTCGACCATCACCACGATAAGATTTTTGAATGGTTGGTGCTAACCTTTGGCTTGTGTAAGGCCAAGCTTAAGTTTGGGGGGAACCTTGTTGTATATATGTATATATTTTTTTTTTGTTTTCTTTTTCTATAAAAAATAAAAAAAAATTGCAAAACATTAAAAAATATATAAAAAAAAAATTATAAATAAATAAACAGAGGTGTGCCGACATTTTGACCATCTTGGCGTAGCATGACCGTGAGGACACTGTCAAGTTTAAGTTTGGGGGTATGCTCGGTACGTCTTCTTCCTTCGCATTCATATGTATATTTTTGCATTTGCATACTTATTTGAAAACCCATAAAAATTGAAAATTTTCAAAAAAAAATTATAAAAATTATTGTATTCAATTTTGGCCTTATTTTGACTTGAGTTTGACAGATATAGCTAGGAACAACTAGATCTTAGACGTAGTAAATTAAAAACCCTAAAAATAACCTTCTTTAGAGTTTAACGGTAGAAAGTATATGTCCTTGTAGTTTATTTAGAAATAGGCAAAATTTTGAGTTAACTTTTTGGGCTAAGTCGAAACGAAGGAAAAGTATTGATATTTTTATTAGAGTATAAGTTTGAAAAATAATTCCTAGCTTAAGTCTAGATTCTGAAAATGTATACCCTACAATTTGCAGAATCACGCACCTTGAAACTTGGAATAGTAGAAGAGACCTTGAAATGCTCTTGTCTAAAGTCCTTAGTACGATGAAAATATAAAAAAATATACAAGTGTGAATAAAGAGAAAAAAAATGAACACTGGTTTTTATGATTACTTAAGGCTAAAAAAAGTAGAAAAATATTTAGCGAGGGTGCTTCATCACCTAGTGCCTTAGACCAACTGGTTTGGGAGTCACTGCTAAAAAGCCTTGGGTGTTGCAAGACTAGGAATTACGCTTTAATGTGCAAACACATCTTGTAATCGGTTTAGTACCTCAAGAAGTATTAACGGTCGCATGAAGGATGTGTAAGCAAAATTCATTTAAAAATTCACCTATTAATAAATACTTTGGACAACGGACGAGAGTATGATTGCTTGATTTGAATTTCCAAGTGTAGGGGTGATCTATACACATACGTAGGGATATGTGATTGGAGTTTAGATGAGAGAAAGGAATGAAGAATAGAACTTGTATCTTTAATAGAGTTGATAAAAATTCCTAAGTGGAGATGGAACCCTAGAAGGAAAACTTAAGAAATACCGAAAGCTAAGTAAGTCTATAGAACATATATAATCTTAAGTTAGATGATGAGGAAGTGTAAAAAATATGGGTGGATAGTTTACGAGTCGACGATAATAGAATTCCTTGTTAGAAAACCTAATTGGAGAATTAAAGTCGAAAAGCCAAATTGATAGGATTTTGTGGGTAGTATCCGCTGAAAACCCTCAGGAGACAACACTCCTCCTACTAGGGACACCTAGAGGTTTAACGGCTTGTTGCATGTGCTCAGTGCAATCGCGTTTCCCTGCGAAAGTGCGGTTAGTTTTTTTTGTAGAGAATAAAAAAAATAAGTTTGCTCGAGGACGAGCAAAAGATAAGTTTGGGGGTATTTGTTCATACCATAATATTCCATTATTATATTCCCCATTCTTATTCTTTTTATAAATAAACAGGTGCTTTTGACGCATGTCTGCTACATATTACAGGTTACAGGTTCTTGGAGCGAAAACAGTGAAAACAATGAAAAGACGATGCAAAAGTGGACTCTGACCAACAAACAGAAGACTCTTGATCAAGCCTACATCAAAGATAAAATTCACAAAGTACAAGGCAATGCAAGGTCCAAGATTACAAAGCGAACGGTTAAAAGTCCACCGCAATTATTCACTGGAGATCTGGAAGAAACATATAAGCTATTTTAATAAAAGAACCAAATAATAAGGAAGCCCAAAGACAGAAGAGCCCACAAAGGAAATTTCAAGGCCCAATACTTCCTTTTAATAAAAGACAGAGACATAAAATTTTACCAAAGCTTGGAGTCTACTTTGACTAAGTCTTCCTAAGGATATTTTGGTAAATGTAGACATGCAAATCAATTGTAACCTAGGGTTTCATATCCTCTATAAATAGGAACTCTAAATCATTGTAAAGGCTATGCCTCCCTTCATTAATAAATTTCAGCATTCTTTTAGAGAGCATCATTTTTTGTAAGTTCTTTATTTTCAGCCCTAGGTTAATTTTCTATTCTTGCCCTAGATAAATTTAATTTCTTGCCCTAGTTAATCTTTTATTCTCTGCCCTAGATAAATGTATTTTAATTCCCTAATGAGTGAGTAGTCTCCTCGCTTGTTAGGGTTAGATCTGGGGAAGGTTTGAGAGATGAAGATCTCCCATCCCCTTTCTTGCCCGTCATATATTTTCATAGGACTCTATGCATACATGCACATACCGCTCCCTACGGCACCCTATCCCACGAGGTAGCGGTGATACCGTAGTATAAAGGCCCGGTTGTGATGTTTTCCATGGAGGTTAGGGTAAGGATTGATAAAGGAAGGACAAGAACCTAGAGGAAGAAACATCTTTCCAAATAGTTCTAATCTCTTTTATTAATAATTACCATAACACCTAATTAGATCTTCATATGGGTATAGAAAGCGGTGATATTTATTGACTTTCCAAACTTAATCTAGACCTAACCCTAGCAAGATTTGGATATAGATTAATTTAGTTTTTTTAGATTTAATAATCAATCCGAACAGCCTTCGGAATTAACTCGTAAGAACGATTAGGAAATTCACAACATCCATGTGGATCGACCCTTACTCACCGGCTAGCTACCAAGCGACGCCGTTCTTAATTGCGGTAATAGATAGTTTTTGAGATAAATCAGCAACCCGGCTTGTCAGTACTAGTATGAGATGTGGAATCTGATACTTCAGACTCAGATGATTTAGATGAGTTAATCATAATCTTATATAAATATTTTCTTAACTCTTCATCTTCGATCTCATTGATTTTCTTTTTTCTATAACATTTGTTGGCAAAATGATCAACCTTGCCACACTTATAACAAGTGGCAGAAGTTTTTGATCTAGACTTTTCAAATTGCCTCTTATAAATAGGCATTTTCCCATAATATTTCTTCTCTCTATCCCCCTTTAGGGTTTTTTGGAAGATGGTACCTTCTTTTCCTTCAATAAAAAGGATTGAAAATGGATTCCTTTCTCTTTTTCTTTTCCTTCCTCTCTTCTCGAGGAATATCCATAGCGAATTGGCTGCAAAACTCATCCAATTCCTTCTTGTCGGTTAACCAATGGCTTTTTAATTGATTTTTCAACTTTATGTCATTACATAAAGTCAAACCTTCTTGTACAAGACCATACGTGTACATATTGTAGGGTATAACCCAATCATGTTGTCTTCGTAAGTTTTCACGAATTCTTTCAGCAAATAAATTAGGCAAGCCGTCTATAAATTTGGCTTTCCGGTGCGAGTTATTAGCGTCTTCTAGCTGCATAACTCTGCTGAGGAAGATATCTTTATACCATCTAAAATGAGTTAGTGTGGGGCATCTCAGATTTTGTAATAAAGTTCTGACTTTCTCAGCTTGATTACTTATATCTCCTGTAAAATGATTGAGAATTGTAAGTATCAACGTGTAAACTGCGTCAGAAACTTGGTTAATATTTTCAAGTTTAATTGTGCTAAAAATCTCAATCTTTTGATGGGTACTAGACAATTATCCCACCATCCTTTTAAGAAACTTGTGAACCCACAAGAAATAAATCTGGTTACATCAGTATCGGTATTACCTTGCTCTTTAGTAACCATAGCATACATCATCATTCAATCACTACTACAATAAGGGGTTGCCCCTACGGATAAAGGTTTCAGTAGGGGCAATAAAATGATGCCTATACGGATTACTCCGTAGGTCCACATGGTTGTTCCTATGGTGTCATACAAATTAATTTTAAAATATTAAAACGTAATTTGTTATTTGGCCCTACGGAGCCGCAAAAGAAGGACCTACGGTTAAATCCGTAGGGGCATATATATGGGTTATTAATAAAAAAAATAAAGCACAGATTATTCCTCGATCGTTCCCAAAAATTCCCCGCTCTCATCGCCACCGCCCGTGCCTCTCGTCGCCGCCACCCGCGCCTCGTCGCCACCACCCTCCCGCACGCGCCTCATCGTCCCCGACATCACCGTCGACTTTCTCGTCGCCACCGCCCGTGACTCGTCGTTGATTGTGTCGTCGACCATCTCCGGTCTCCTCCATCGTCGGCCTAGCTACAGGTTAGTAAATTTCATATTATTACTTCTAATTATGCTTTTATTTCTGTTTTTGTTGATTATTGGGTTGCTACTTGGGCTAGGGTTAGGGTTCGGTTAGGGTGAGGGTTAGGGTTAGGGTTAGGTTTCGGTTTAGGGTAGGGTTAGGGTTAGGTTTCGGTTCAGTTAGGGTTAGGGTTAGGGTAAGACTTGGGCTAGGGTTAGGGCTAGGGTTCAGTGTATGTTTAGGGTTAGGGTTTGGTTTAGGGTTAGGGTTAATTAGTTGGGGTTAGGGTTAGGGTAAGACTTAGGCTAGGGTTAGGGCTAGGGTTCAGTGTATGTTTAGGGTTAGGGTTTGGTTTAGGGTTAGGGTTAGAGGCTAGGGTTAATATGGGTTAATTAGAGGCTAAGGTTAATTTGGGTTAATTAGTGATAATTTGAAAGGGTTGGGGTATTGATTAGAGTTAATTAGGTTAATTTGGGTAAATTGGGTTAAGTTTGGGTTGATTAAGGTTAATTAGGTTAATTTGAGTAAATTGGGTTAAGTTTGGGTTGATTAGGGTTAATTTGGGTAAATTGGGTTAAGTTTGGGTTAATTAGGGATAATTTGTGTTAGGGTAACGATTATGGTTAATTGTGGTTAATTTTGTTAATTTGGTTTATTTAGGGTTAGGGTTTAGGGTGCACTAGTTCATTCAGTAGAATACTCGATGATAACGTAAACGTACAACTTTACCGTAAACGCAAGAAAAATTTACCCTAAACTAAAAACTTCGAACCCTTAATAACGAAACGTAAACATAAAACCTATTCAAGTTAAATGTTCAAGTTAAAACCAATATATGATATTCGATGATAATATGAAACTTTCATATTCTCATCGATACTGATATATGAAAATCAAAGCACGACTTAGTCCCCATCGATCGGTTAATATACGTTCGATGTTCGTCGTGACATAGAACTATACGAAAGTTGTTAAATATCATACGGTATAGTTCGGTACTAACAACCGTCGTATAATCTATGTGACGAGAAGGTTCAATCGTATGATAACCGATAGATTTGTCCAGTGTGGACAAGTTAGGAATGTATAAAGCAAACACCTGCATTCACTTGTGTTTTCATCCGTTTTGAGTTATTTCGTCGGTACTTTTCCGTTGGTTCTCAGTGTACAATGATAGATTAGATGTTCATTTCAACGTTGTTTCACAGCTTTGAAATGATTATCTATTCTATTACAGTGTACTCGGAGAACAGCGAGAAGGTGCTGCCGAAATTTACTCGAAACGGTTGAAAGCATAAGCGAATGAGTGTCTGCTCTATACATTCTTAATGGGATAGAAGCCTTAACCCCGACAGCCGAAACACACACATACAACACGAATACACAACAAACGCACACACAGCACATACACACTAACAACCCTACACTTAAGCGAAATCATAAATTGAAACAAACATATATACAATACAACTCATACATGGGTATCCTCAAATCTAACTTTGATTATCGATAATTTATTCTTTTCAACGACAAACGCACACACAAAGCATATATACGGATTTTCTCCTTTATCAGTAATCATCCCGTTCTTAGATTTCTCAATATAGTCATCATAACCTACAATTTATATGCTATACAATCTAACATGGCCCATGAGTACATCAGAGTTAAAGACTGGATGTATGTGAATTGGCAACAACGTATGCACCCTAAGTTTGTCGCAGGAGTTGCTGCTTTTATTGAATTTGCACGCGCACATAACAAGATCGTGTTAGAGAAGATTCTCTACCCGTGCGATAGATGTGGAAATAAGTACTGGCAGAAGGTAGAATTTGCAGAGCTTCATATCATTAAACATGGTTTTATTAGACTTTATACAGCTTGGCTATATCACGGGGAATGAGAAGAAGACAATAATGCGGCAGAAGAAGAAGGAGAAGATGGTAATGCAGCAGAAGAAGAAGACGGTAATTTCTTTTCATGAGAAGAAATGGAGGATATGATAGAGACTGCCCTAGGTGAATCTATTCGTACCGAAGATGACATTCCTTCCGGTCAAGGACGGTGTGCAGATAAGTATGAAAATTTCATGAATGATACTAGAAAACCAATTTATGAGAATGCAAAATATTCCACCCTCTCATGGTTCGTCCAACTTTTCCAGATTAAGTGCCTAAATGGATGGAGCAACAAGTCATTCACAATACTTCTTTCGTTCTTGAAAGATTCTATGCCTCCGGGAAATAACGTGCCCGACAGCTGGTACGGAGCCCAAAAGATGATGTCTGATTTGGGTCTGAAGTGTGAGAAGATTCAAGCATATCCTAAAAATTGCGTGTTGTACCGGAAAGAGAATTCAGATTTGAAAGAGTGTCCAGCATGCGGAGAGGTCAGGTATAAGTCGAAAGATTCTGAAAAGAAGCCTGATATACCTGTCAAGATAGCACGATACTTTCCCATAACACAGAGGCTGCAGAGACTATTCAGGTGCAAGAAAACAGCCGAGGCAATGATTTGGCATCACCGTGCTCCTCCAAGTGAAGATGGAAAAATGAGTCATCCAAGAGATTTACTGGCATGGAAGGATTTCGATAGGAGGCACGAAATATTCAGTAGCGATCCTTGCAATGTCAGGATCGGACTCGCTAGTGATGGCTTCTGCTCATTCAACTATATGGATGGAAGGCACAACACATGGCCCGTTGTAATGATAGTTTATAATATGTCGCATTGGTTGGCTATGGACCAATCATACTTTATGATACATCTTCTTATCGACGGACCAAACTCACAGGGAAACAATATCGACGTCTATCTCCGACCTCTGATCGATGAGTTAAAATCTTTATTCATTGATGGTTTAGAGACTTACGATGCAAACACAAATACAATCTTCATACTGCGTGCAGCTTTAATATGGACAATTAACGACTTTCCTGCGTATGGAATGCTATCAGGTTGGTCCGTACATGGTCACAAAGCATGTCCTTATTGCCATCAACATACAACATCGAAATTCTTGAATTTTAGCAGGAATGTTTGTTATTGCGGCCATCGACGTTTCCTGCCTCTAGACTACCCCTACAGTTTAGACGTTCACTTTGATGGTCATCAGGAGCTTCTTGGACCTCCAGCCCCATTGTCCGGAGAGGACGTGACTGCTCAGTGGGATGGTTACAATAATGTGACATTCGGGATGGATTCGACAAAACAGGTCAAAGCACCATTCCGGAACAAGTTAAGCATTTTCTTCGAGCTTCCGTACTGGTCAACAAATTTAGTGCGTCATTGTCTGGACGTTATGCACATAGAGAAGGGAGTATCCGAGCACATACTCAACTTGCTTCTTTGTAAAGACGGGAAATCAAAAGATAACCTCAATGACTGGGAAATTAGAAGTGAATTGTATGCTAAACTGATAGCGGGTAAACCAGGCAAGTTTGTACTTCCCAATACCGTGTATCATATGTCACAACCGGAGAAGAAAAGATTCCTGCAGGTGTTGCATGATTTGAAAGTTCCCACAGTGTAACACCCTAGTTCATTTATACCAATTCCATTTCGAGTATTTCTTTATTTATGGTATTTTCCTGATTTATTGTGTTTTGGGTGTGAATAGTGTATTTGACATTTGTATTTGCATCCGACCCGACACCACTTTAAACCCCGATTGCAAACCTCACCTGACCCCAAGAAACCCGTTGTCCACTGTCTTAACGTCGAACCTCGTCGGAAAACCCATTGCCGACGTTTCCCCTCGCTTCGCCTCTACTCCAGAGCACCAAACCCCAGTGCAACCTTCATCTCTTCTCTTTCTTCTTCTTCTTCTTTAATTCTTGATTCCTCATTTTTCCGGTGATCACCGCCGGAGCCGTTCCGCTGCCGACGATCCGAGTAATCCATTGAAAGTTCCCAGCCTATGTGGTTATCTTCTTGCTTTACCCGGTCCTGTTCTGTGAGCGCGCATGTACATTGCGACGTTTAACCAACGTCGGACGCTGCCTATACACCCCGTCGTGAGATCCAATCGAGGCAAGTTTATCTTGCTACATGCTATACTATCATATCTACATCCATATAAGTAAAATGTTATATATTTATTATATTATGTATCCATAATAATGTTTTACAGTTTTTTAGAATACCGGTATGCATCCATATCGTTTAATCTACATGTAGCTACATCTACAAATCATTTTAACTCAAGTTATTATTGTAGTAACACACCATGCTTAATAATGTGCATTCTACCTAGTCTTCGAACTGTAAAGGTAACCCCTGATCGATATTTATGCATCCATACCATTAATTATATATCTAGTTGCATGTCATATCACGTTATTTCATATTACTGCTACATTAACACCCCAAGCAAGAAATGTCCATCCTACATAGTAATTGAACTGTAGTTGTAACCCCTGATAGTTATTTATGCATCCATGTTTATTTGTGTATCCATACCATTAATTCTGCATACCTAGTTGCACCCCATGTTACATTAACTCATATTATTAATACATTAGTACCCAATGCTTGATATTGTGCATCCTACTTAGTCATGGTGTAACCCCTGGTAGATATTTGTGCACCCATGCTTTTATCGCACATCCTTATTCTACCATGATTCCATACTTGCTACCTTTTACTGTTGGGCACCCACTTGATACATGTACACTACCTGACATGACCTGATATATTACTACTTGACATGTTACCTGATCCTGTTTCTAATGCCGACAATCCTGACAAGTTATCCCGATGGACATATCCTGTTGTCTGTATAGACAAACATGTTCTTGCTTGATCCTGTGTTGGCATTAGCTTCAGATTTATCAATACCTGACTTGAACACATAACTTGGGGGTAAGGGGAAATCAATGATGAAACCTGACTTGTAACTCGACAGTTCGATACTTATATTGATCAGTTTTACGGGCTAGGCCAGCCCCGGGATGATGATGCTGATATCATTTGTCTGTACATGTCACATGTTTACTGCCTGGCGGCACGTCTCGGATTCAGCCCGAGAGTCTTGACCGTGGTCCCGGACATGCACGGGATACTATTGAGTTACATCGACGATTCATTAAATTGATTTCACAAACTTGAGAGTAGTTAACCCAGTAGCACAGTTTAGTTTTATCGCTGCACTTCACCTATACTGTTACACTTCACTGTTCGATATCCCTGCTTACTTATTACATTCATGTTACCATTGATAATTCATGCATGCATATCCTGTTACCCACTGATTATATTATTGTTGATATTGTGACGCGCTGACGTCTGGGATTTACATGGCCCAGATCCGCTACCCTTGTCGCAGGCCGAGCATGAGTACTTCAGTCGACAGGCCAAGCAGTAAGGACCCTGTTAGTATTTTAGTTTAGTTTCCTTTCAGCATTTCTTTTTATTTCCTGATGTGAGCCCGTATTTTGGGACGTACTTTCCAGATTGTTATTGTTACTTGAATTTATTGCTTCCGCATATTATTTCTTGACTCGTTATTTCTGGCTCATGGACATGTACTAGATGGTTTCTTTTATTTTCCTGTTCTTGATATCTAGACAACCGTAATGTGACTGTGGGGAGGTGTTTCCTAGCCACAGGTAGCATGGTTGGCTCTGTCACGTGCCGATCTTAGCGCACTCTGGGAAGCGGGGCGTGACAGGGTTTGACTAGCTGGCTTAACTGTAGTAGGGCTTTCTAGTATAGCTAGTGCATGTAGTTTATTAATTAGGCTGTCTAAAGAAGATTCTACCCTAGTTAATTGTTGACCAATAACTTGAATATAAATATTTGTAAAATTATTTTGCTTAAAAATCTTTTGAAGTTCTTTAAGCGTATTTTCCATTCTATCATCGACTAAGGGCTTTATAAAAGCTGTTGGCTCTAAATTAGAGGTAGATACCCATGACAACCTAAGAGGTTCAGCAGGAGGATATATAGATCTAATAGTCTTACCGTTTATAGTAGACCGTTGTTTATAATGTTCTTCAAGAATATTAATGTTATTGTCTTGTTCTTTAAGAAAGTATTCTAAAAGCCAATTAACAAAATATATAAGACATTGGTTTACTTCAAGATATTTATAAAACTGATCTTTATAAAAATATTGTTGCTCTTTAGAAAAAGATTTTCCAAACCAATTTATAAAGGCAGTGTGCTTCCTTTTCATAAATTCCTTATTAAGGAATATTCTAATCGAACTATTAAGTGTAAAATCCATAAAAACTTATATGTGAAAACTTATCTCTAATGAGGCAGGAGATGTTTTATTATCCTTCTTATAGATAGGATAAGAAATATCCATCTCAGAAATATTAATATCTCTAACTTCTCTTTCTGACTTATAAGAGGAGTTAGGTCTAGAAAAAGATCTTCTCCCATTACAAATGGAAGAAGTTGTACTGGCCATATTAGGATTACCGGATATTCTAGTAATATTATTCGAACCAAATTTAATTTCAATACCCCCGTCGTCCGTCTGTATTATTTGATCGACTAGTATCAATGATTGGTTCAGGAGGAACCGCAAAGGTCAAAACCCATGATTCAGGCAAATCTATTTCTTCCCACTTTATAACTCGGTTGGTGGCGATACCAGAAGACAATAGATTTTTCTCTATTAAAGTGGTTTTATCGCTTTCGGTTTTAGTCTTAACTTTAGGTGCCATGGTAGTTAGGACTTTAAAATGGATTCCGTAGACTATAGAGATCGTCTCTGATCCCTTCATAAAATTGTATTCACGTGTCTTTAAATTTAAAGTAACTGCCTCAAGAATATTATGGTCAATTAAAGACAAGGCTAAATTAGGGTAAAAATCAAAGTAGACCGGTTCATGACACAGACTAGTCTGCATAATTCCCATCAGAAAAGGCATCCAATCGAGACATCTTGCGTCTCTAAGGGAAGTTAAAATGGAAGAATTTAAATTTTGTAAGGTAAGAGCCTTAAAAGTCATTTGAATAAGACATATGTGAAGGTACTTATAATACTTCTCAAATCTAAATACATCCTTTTCAGAAAGGAGCTGCATTGTTTGTTCTGTGCTATCCAGACAAAGAGTTTTTTCCATACTTTTAATGGAAAGTCGGGACGAGAAATCAAACGTCCCGATATTATAAATCTCTTTAAATGGAATATTAGGAATTGTCCACCTGTTCAGTTGTTCCTTATCTGAGAGATACTCTATTAAATTAGAGTTTTTAATATGTTTGATCTTATTACGAGCTAATTTAGTTGATATAGCCGAAGATGAAGTCTCCAGAGTTTTGAATAACTTGCTTTATAAGAAATGAAAATTTTCTATTACATATAAACTTAAAAGTCATTCGGTGGAGTTATACTCAAAAATTATTAAACTATATTTTTACTCATATGGCTGTCAACGTTTTACGGGTTACCATATAAACGCCAATCCCTAGCAAGAATGGAATTTCCTACGCAACTTTAGTGTCGTTCCATGAGTAACTAACTAATAAAATAAGTCATAAGTAAATATTTATTCTTTTATCTTTCTTGGTTTTCAGAAGAAAATCTTACCCTGTGAAGGGCTACACTTTTCAACCCCGCTAATGTCCTTCCCGAAGGGTGTTGCAGAAGCTATAATCAGCTACATCCAACCTTGATGTTTAAAAGAATAAATCTCCACTGAACAGTTAAGTTTACTTGGCTTAGAAAAATATCATAAATTGTAAACTAAGTATTCATAACTCCAGAAAGAAAATAAATGAGCCAATCATGGCTCTGATACCAGGAGACTATATTAATATAGGAGACAATATTAAAGTAAACAGGAAAAGAAAAATATCTTACCGAGAACTTACTTTGAAGACCGGCGTCTTATTCAACAGATCTTTTATTGAACTCTTAGAAATATTACAAACTACCAGAGGAACACAACTAGTTACAAGCAAGAAGTAAATATTTTTAGTGCTGGATGAGAGAGATCACACACATACAAGCTGCCCACTTTGTTCATGTATATATTTTATAATATATAAATATAAAATATTGTTAATCTCAAATACCCAAAAACCTTAGTTAGATCATAATCACCAGATAATTAACAATGGATAATATCACTAATTCACTGAATCAGAATAGAACACTAACAAATTTACTACTCAAATTATTAATCGATCCATTACTACTCAAATTATTAATCGATCCATGTATTTATCTCCTAGATAAAAACAAATAAATAAAAAAAACCTAGTTGTTAACTAAAGGCCAACCTGATTGATGTTGAACAAAAGATATTATTACTTAACAGGATGAGTTGTATTATTACAAGTTAATTCACAAGTGCAAGGGGGCCAAAGAAAGAATTTTCTTAAAATACACTAAGGATAGGCTTTGACACATGTTTTGGATTATTGTGAGAAATGTGCAAATGATGTCTGCAGATACAAATACAAAGATAATAATAGCAACTAAAAGAGAGAAGAACATGTTTGAATGCAAGTATATAAAAAAAAACTAGATAATATTTCGAAATTGGTAACCATTACAGGATTCCTTAAAACCTAAAGAATGCCATCAAGTAGCGCAAAAGAAAAAACAAGGGGTCCGCAAATAGTACCCACAACACACAATTACAAGATGTGCACGGGCGCACGCACAAAACAGATGGTGAAAAATGTGAAAAAATAATTAGATGTATATTATATAGTTAATGAAGTAACAAGAGTTTAGAAAAGGCATATTAGAACCAATTTAATGAACTAATATTACTATTTGAAACATATATGAAAGTAATAAGTTAATGATACAGTCTTATATGTCAGGCTTGGGTTTTTCCCCGTTGATATACCTGTGGTAAACAACCCCCAGGGATAATCAAATACTAATGCCAATAAAATTAATGCATATAATTTTATCCATGGCATTACTTCAACACAAAATTTATGAAGTAGATTCTTCTAAGAAAAGTTAATTATAACTATTTGAAGCCCATACAAAAGTATAATTAAGAGTGATAGAGATGTACATCAAACAAAAATGCAAACAAGCATCAAAACAGGCAATCAATGCAATTTTTAAACACAAAATAAAAATCCCAGCAGTTAAAATGCATCTGTAATCCTATAACAAATTTTGAACTATGCATATCTTTATTTATAAATAATCTAATAAACTAACAATGCAACTGATGAAAACTGCATTATTAATAACTACATACTGCTTTAAAAAGTGACAGTTCCAAACAAGGAAATTTCAGTGTGTGTGAGAGAGAATAAAGGAGTAAAGGTGTCATAGGATGGCGTCTAAAAAATACACCACCCATGATTTTTTCCGACGATCGGCATCCATCAACCTCATATTTATCATCTAAGACGTGAATACACCAAATTTCATATGATTCTACCACTTTTTCACTGTTAAATTAGCAATGTAAAAAGTTCTATAGTCAAAAACCGTTAATTTTGCACCCACTGATTCAACGGTGAAAAAGTGGTAGAATCGCATGCAATCTTGTGTATCTACATCTTTGATGATAAAGATGAAGTTGATGGATGCCGATTGCCGGAAAAATGGTGAAGGGTGTATATTTTCGGCGCTAGGAGAAAATTCTCTCCAATGGCCTCTTTTATATATGAGAATAATAGAGGAAAGATACCATAGGAGTAAATTTCCTCCTATGGCGTCGAAAAAATACACCCTCCCTCATTTTTTCCGACGATCAGCACCTACCATCTTCATCGTCATCATCTAAGATGTGGGTACACCAAATTTTATGTGATTCTACGACTTTTTCACCGTTGATTTAGTGGGTTCAAAATTAACGGTTTACCGACAATAGAACTTTTTACATTGCTAAATCAACGGTGAAAAAGTTGTAGAATCACATGAAATTTGGTGTACCCACATCTTAGATGATAACGATGAAGATGGCGAATGCCGATTGTCAAAAAAATGAGGTAGTGTACTTTTTCGGTCATAGGAGGAAATTCCCTCTTATTGCCTCTTTCCTCCATTATTCTCTTTAAAAGAGCCACTACCTCTCTTTCGCAATATAAGTCTCTTTTTGCATATCTATAATTTTATAAAAGTAAAGGTTCCATTTTCGTATCATTATTTATATTTGAACAAGCATGCATGAAGAGAAATCATGATGGTTTTTCTCAAGGGTCGGTTTAATAATTGTAGTATCAAAAGTGCATTGGTAATCAAAATTTCTTTTTGGTATTGTAAAAGAACTTATATTTTGATGAAAAAGAAAGGATAAAAAAAAGACCTATATTGAGAATCTGCCGGAGTAGTATGTATATATACAGAGTACATAGAAATAGGTAGCATAATCAAGTAACAAGAAAAACATCCCCAAGCTTGCATTCATACAAGACCAATAGAATAAATGTCAATGCACAGAAAATGAGGAGAAATCACCCCCAAGGATTGCGTGAGTAAAGCAACTGTTGATGTTGAAAAAAGTTCCAAGTAGAGAAAGAAAGTGTCAAATAGGATTCAAGTTCCAATGCACCAATGCTCTACAGCACATTACCAACCCCTTGGCCTAAACAACACATGACATGAAGGGAAAAAAATGCAACAGCATCACATATAAAAAATAATAATACAAAATACAAAAGAAGAAAAAATGGATACGAGTCAATCATCAAACCAACCACATGAAACCATAAGGTCAATAATAGGGTGCGATGTTATTAGTAAAATATATATATATATAGAGAGAGAGAGAGAGAGTTGGGCCTGGAAAATGAAGGGAGCCGGGCGATTCACCCGCCTCGTTTTATTGACGAGGCGAGTTCAACAGTAACCGTCGCCAACCCTGCTCGTCTCGCCTAGGCGACCGGCACGAGTCAAGCGAGTCGACTTATCCGACTCTGGGTTTTTTCACTCTCTTTTTGAACTGCAGACGTCTGGACAGTTCAAAATTTTCTTAGAGATATATCCCAGACGTCTCTATTTAAAAACAGACCGGGTTAATTGAAAATTTTCTTTAGCAGACGTCGGTAGTTCAAAAAATTCTTAAGAACTTGTCTGCTTAGACGTCTTTGCAGTAAAAACTGATATTTGAAAAATGGAAAATTCCTTCAGCATACGTCTGTTTGCAAAAGCTTCTTAAGCAGAGGTCTATAGTAGAATGAATTTTGAAATTAGATAGAAAATTTAATAAGTTTGAATCCAACGATTATATTGCAATTAAATAATACAATTTATTTTTTTTTTACATTAGAGACTGAACCCACTTGGGTTGTCTACGTATCCCTCCGAAATATTGAGCTCAATAAGAGGGAATCGGGTCTACGTAGTTTTTTTACTACTATTACAGTTCCTACTCACTTCTCATCGCCACCGGCTGTGGTTCCTCCTTCGGAGTTGGACTCCCCCAATCCTTTAAGCTCCTCAGGGTAATAATCCGAGTCCAAATTGGTTGTATTTTATTTCATGACAGTTGCTACTTCCCAATCTTACGAGTAAATCAAGGACTCCATGGTGTCATGCGCCAAACTGCATCTTTTCTCGCTTAATATCTTTCCACATATACTAAAAGCACTTTCCGACGCTACTACGGACTGGAATAGTTAGTAAATGATGAGTTATAGTAGAAAGCACTGGATAATGTCCGTGGCATTTCCACCAGGCTAAAATATCAATCTCATCTATAGTATAATCTACGTCTAACTCGGTCTGTAAATATTTTGTTAATTCATTTAAAGATGGTGATGATGAGGCCACCGGGCTTCGTGCCCTTTTCAACTGTTGAATAAGTGCAAAAGCTGGAGTTGAATCACTTGAACTGGTTGTGACCGGTGCTCTAGTACTTCTACCAGTAGAAGAGCGTGCAACATATAAAATAAAACACTTCACTTAAAGTACATTTAACAGTATTAATATAAACATCAATATCTATAGTAAACCCATGCATCCATAGAACATGTTTAAAAGAGCATTCAAACCTTCTAAATTAATTCTAAGATCAATTATCGAACACAAACAGTAAACAATTGGAATTTCATAGTAATATTCAGAAATCTTAGCGAGCATGGCAAGTATAACGGGCTCAAGTATCTTATTATTACAATGAATAGAAAAACATTGAGCAATATTATACAATTCAGAAACAATAATATAAGTGGGCTTATAAATAGCAAAAAAAAAAATCGGTTGCTATTTTAAAAGTCATAAGAAAATTTTTGAAAAGTTCTGCAGCAGCCCAATTATCATCTGCTAAATGGTTTTCTACAGGCATTCGCTCATTCCATATGTTACTAATAATTTCGCTAGCCATTGATGCAGTACGAAACATGTCATATGTACTGTTCCACCTGGTGGAAACATCTTTTCTAAAAGACGGCCCTAATCCTATAGACTGGCATCTAACTTTATATTCGAATATTCCTTTTCCAGAACTTTTAATAAACCTACATGCATTTTTAACTGTTCGAATATTTGAAGAACATACTTGATATGCATTCTGTACAGCAAGATTAAGTATAAGACATGCACATTGAATATGAAAAAAGTGATCATTGCAAATTAGTTTGCATGGCCTAATAAGTTCAGTAACAGCAGAATTATTGTTGCTAGTTTTATCGAAAGAAATAGAAAAAAATTTATTTACACATTAATATTGAAAGCATTATGCGGAAATTGAAAGCATCTAAAAGTAATATTTTTTTTTCAAATATCAGTTAGAATCTATCCAATGTGCAGTAACACAAATTCAGGAAAGTTCTCTTCTATCGGTCCAAACATCAGAAGTTGATGAAATACCAGTATCTAAAAAAACAAAAGCAGCAATTAATAGTTGTTTACCTTCATTATAGAACCCAAAACAACGATTTTTAAGCGTACTTCTCCGAACCTTTTTATATACCGGTTGTAATGCTGTTCAAAAGCTTGGCTTCCTCCGAATCCGAGAATATATTCATAAGCCATAACAAATATTGTCATTTCTTCAACATTTAGACCATGATTATATTGGAAAAGACCTTCACCAAAGAAATTAATTTGTAACTGTGTGGAGTGACCGGCTGTACTTTCTAAACGTTTTTTACATGTTTATGTAAAATACCGGTGCTGGTACCTTTCCTATGTTTATATCTTCCTTATGTTTATATGCAGTGGCACAAATATTTACATATTGTGTATCTAACCCCTTCCCTATGTTCAATTGTATAGTGTTCCCAAACATTACTGGCAAGTGCACGTTTTATAGCTTCTCTAGATGTATGAGTTCTTCACCTTCTACATGCATTTCAGGATTAGGAACTTCTGCATGCATTTCAGGATTAGAAACTTCGATGTGATGTGTTTCAAATGAACCCTCCATATAAATTTTTTAACTAACTAAAAAGATTAAATACTAAATATTATCAATACCAATTTTGACCGCAAGAAGAGCGATGATAAAATAAAAGCAAGAAACAAAAATAGCAAAAACATTGTAGTAGAACAATTGAGTAAGAAACAAAAATAGCAAAAACGTTGTAGTAGAACAATTGAGTAGAAGAGCTGTAGAGTGGAATAAGTCGATCGGAGCATCAAAAACTCATGAGTCGGAACTTCAATTCTTGAAAACTTGAAAGGTGATGATAGGGTTTTTTTTAACTTGAGAGAGGAATAGATTTGGAATGAGATGAAATTTACAGCGAGACGAGGCGAATCATCAAAATAATCCAACAAATCCGACCGTTGGATTTGGATTTCAAGATGAGGCGGATTTTGGCCGTTAGATGCAGGTTTCAATGCTAGGCGAGGCGAGGCAATTCATCACAAATTCCAATTAATCCGACCGTTGGATTGGAATCTCGAGACGAGTTGAGGAGCGAGACGAGACGAACTGGAGCGAGTTGGCTCACAAGTCGACTGACGAGTCTAGACGAGTTGCTGGCAAGGCGAGTCGACGAGGCGAAATGGAGCGAAGCAACATCAAGAAAATTAGGAACCGGCCCGCTTCACCCAACTCGCTTACGAGACGAGTCGACTCGCCGACTCACCTACGTCAGAAACGAAGCGATGCCAGACGAGGAGCCGTCAACTCGCCTCATTTGCCATCCAGCCCTTGAGAGAGTTGTAGCAACAAAATTAACAATGTTGTAAAAGAGAAGAAAGCAGTGAAAACCATCATGTCATTAAAGCACCAATCACTTCGTGACCACTGTATCAAGTCTACTCAAGTCTTCCCTCTTGTAGATTTGAGCAGGGATGGATCCAAGATCTAAAGTTGTTTTACACGTATTTTTATTATATAAGCTAGCATTATAACAAGCAATTAAAATAAACCATTTTTATCGGTATTGTTTTGGTTTTCTAGGTCATTGAATTTTATTCTAAAGAATAATGTAAACATCTCAAAAATACAGTTGAAGTTGGTATTATTGGTTTGAAATTCAAATTGGCTCTAATGCAAGTCTTATTTGTAACATTTTTATTTGGGTAAATTTCATAAATCACCGTCATGCTTGGAAGGTTTCAAGGCACCGCTATTGAACTTTAAAGTTTCCCATAAACCCTCAGTTGTGAAGGATGTTGTTTTCCCCAAAAATGTCATATTGCGTTCATTTGGGCATCCACATATAAGATCATCTTTTAATCCACTCATGTCTTAAATGAGTTCAAAAAACTAACAATTTCATACGATATCGGCATGACAATTTCAAAGTTCAATGGTGTTGACTAAAAAAAACCCAGAAAATTTGATGATGATTTATAAAATTTGCAAGTTATATTTATAGAGTTGCCCATTAAGAAAGAAATTTTGACCCTGCAAACATAAAATACTAGGAAGAAGAAGAGGCACCCAGTTATTAGAAAGAAATTATTGCTAGAACATAAGAAGAGCCCTTGAAATGTTGTAATAGTTTACATACAATATGAGCCCTCTTCAATTTCCAATCATGCAGGATACAGTCGTAGAATAAACTGAAAAAGAATAAATTAGAACTAAACATATGCATGCTTGCGAAGAGGAAAAGCTAATAAAATTTAAGAGGTTTCAATTTATTTGGTTACCATAATTTGTGCCTCCAAGCAATCCAGCTATATCAGCAGCAGCAGCAGCGCTCGTCGATCCTCCTCCTCCCAAATGCAACCCCGAAATGTTCGGGATCGCATTCGCTAGATTCTCACTTCTTCCATCGTCCGCGCCTTGATCGTAAAGAAACCCTTTGAACACGTGGCCGCCGATCTTCACCATTGCTTGATATGCATACTCATCTTCACCGTCATCTTCAATGGAGGTCACTCTCACACATTTGAACACTGCCGGGGCCCGAACGTGCGGCGGCAAGCGCTCCCTAAAGCTCGCGTCTACACGCAAAACCGACACCCATCACTCAAACATAGAAATCAAAACCGAAATTTGTATGCATACGAACACTTCCCGAATTAATGTTTTTGAAACCCTAATATATGACAGCCTAATTTCTTGGAGTTTAAAGACTCGATAATCGATTTCCTACTGCAACTTGTTTTTTTATTGCTACAATTAATTTTTAAGAGGTTTGGGGTAAAACTAACCGGAATTTGCTTGCTAACCCTAAGTCTCAAATTCGATACCTTGGTGGCTAGAGCTTGTATCGAAGCTGCGGGTGGTGTTGGAGGTCGAGGTGTGAGAGGTAGTGGTCGTCTGCGACGACAGAAGCCGCGGCTTTTTGGTGGCGGAGGTCGACGCAGACGACCCAGCAGGCGGCGCGCCGCCGGACATCGCCCGTTCGCGGCGGCGCGCGGCCGGCACCCATGTGCTCTTGACGTGGGTGGTGCAGTCGAACCCGCGGCTCTTGCAGCAGGTCCTGCAGCGGCGATGGCTGCAGTCTTTCTTGGCCTGGTTCCCGCAGTCCTGACACGTGGCGGTCGGGTCGAGGATCGGGATCGATGACGATTTAGGGTGGTTGTGATTAGGGTTGATAAGGTTTTGATTCTGCCATTGGATCGAGCCAGACTGCGGAGCGATCAATGGAATGATGGGATGGTGATCTTGATGTTGATGATGATGGTGATGGTGAGTTGAGAACAAAGAGTCGTGGCAGTGAGAGGAGGCGGGGGTGACGACGAGGACGCCCATGTGATCGGCGGCGACGCCGTAGTTGATCTGGCGAGAGGGGGCCGCGGCGGATCCCCAGAGGCTGACGGCGGCGGAGGCGGAGGAGGTGCCGCCGCCGCCAGCGGCAGCGGCGGCCGGGGAGAAACCGAGGCAGAGGTCGCCGGCGCCTCCGGTGGCGGAGGAGGCGACCCAGTCCGCGAAGGCGCCGGTGTCTGATGGGAATCTTCTTGCAGAAGCCACGGTTAGTGCTGCTAGCTATAGGAGTCTATATACCACTTTCTCTCTCCTCAATTATAGAAAAAATGTTTCGATATTCTTTCTTTTTTTTTCTTTTTAAGAGAGAGAGAGGGGAAATGAGGGGGTGGGGTTTCCTGAAATTCTTTCTGAAGACATCTTCTTCTTTTGCTGCTGCTGCTGCTGCTGCTGCTGAAACTTCTGCTGCTGTCGCAGTTGGTGTTAAAAGCTGTGAGAGAGAGAGAGAAGCAGCAGGGGCATAGCTTTCAGCTCTCTACTCTCATAGCCATAGAGGGATAATGAAGCCAAGCTTTATGCTCTGCTTTCTCTCTCTCTCATCTATTTATTTTTTGCTTTGCTTTGCCTTTTTTTTCTTATTGGTGATGGGTTCTTTCTCTCTCTATCTATCACTAGTGTATCTAGTGACACCTCTTTACTTTTGGGGGGAGGGGGAGAGAGAGAGGGGGGAGAGGAGAGTGGCATTATTATGAGGCCATGTCACGTGAATTTCTGTATAGGTTCTACGCATACACAGACCACGACCCCTAAGACTACTACTAGGGCTATATTGGCATATAGGGCTTTATAGAGAGTGGGGGTTGAGAGTGCAAATATTGTGGTTTGTGGGTGTGTGGATGGAAATGTTCGGGTTTTAAGCATATTTTGGAACTTTTCACGATGGTGACAAGGTATTGGTTTTGTTGCCTTCGTAGATAATATTTCTTGAGAAAAATAAACTGCTATCAGTATCAAATAAGTTTAAAAGAAAGAATTATAGGAGATGGTGATTTAAGTTGGAAACTTAATTGCCATTGGCTTTAATTAAGGGAGGCATATGCAAGAAGAAAAAATCCATGATTGAGATGTCTTATGTCTATGATTGGGATTATCTTTCCTCTTGCATCAGAGAAGATTAATTGAAACTGAAATACTTCTTTTTTGGAATAGAAGCATCCTTCCGCTTGAGCTTAATTTTAGCTAATATAATTAGTTAAATGGGATTGAGTATAATAGAGAAGACCGAGAATAACTGGTATTTCTAATATGACGGTTTTAAAGTCAACCATTAATCGGTGTCTTTCAGGATTTATATCGGCACCTGCCATCTCTATCTGCATAAGATTAAATATGCATGTCTACGTCAATTTTTGTATAGTTTGGATATCATTTATTTTTGTATTGAATGATTGCTAAATTGATGCTTTTACGATAATAAATTATTTCACAACCCTAGATGAATAGACAAAAATTGTTCAGACGAAATGAAAATTAAATGGCATATCCATGATGCTCTAAATTGGAGTTGAAGCAGGTGCCACAGCGTGGATGACGCCACAAACGATCGTTCGGGTATTCTTATGCTATGCTCACTTTTACTATTAGATCGCATGCTTTTCTTTCTTCTCTTTTTTTCTCCTTTCTACTGAGGCAACTCAGTGGATGGCCATCCGTTGCCCGACTTGCAAAATCACGCTTCGAGCTTCTCAAGTAATACTCCAGTTCATGTTGTTTTGCAATCTTGCTTTGTTTCATGATTTCCACCATTGCCAAGCCGCATGCGCAATAGTTGTCCGGAAGCAACGGTGCGGGCTCTTGTCACATTGACCGTTGCCTCTAGCTATCATGAAGTTGTGAATCTGGCGTAAAGCTTCCGGCCTGCTTTGTAAATTAATGCCCCCAGCTCGCAATTTCTTTCCAGAAAATTTTGAAGCCCTCGCAATGGCAGAAAAGATGCTCCAAAGATTAATTCCATGGCCCTTCCTTCGCACATGCTGCACTCTTTGCAATGTTGTGGCAAACATCCTGAAATTCTTTTTATTTTGCTACGAGCTTAGAGTATTGATAGAGATCCTTTTCGGGTCTCCGTCAGATGTTGTCTTCCGTTGATTTCCCGGTGGATTTCGGCGGTGATCACCTGTTGCGTGTGGGTCTCAGTGGGTTTTGAGGAGATTGGTGATTTGAGGAGTTTAGCGCCGAATACCTGTAAAGAAGTCCCGGGGTGGTTTGGTACCACCGAGGACCCTCCGACGATCAAGTTAGTACTAGATCCAAGCAGAGTAACGGCTAAGTGGAATCAAGAAGGGCTTACTTGACCCCTCTGCGATGGGGGTTTATATAGCGGCGGCAGCACGCAGCAGTAGCGCGCGAGAATCTTGCTGGCCGTTACGCTCCTGACGTCACGCTCGCGTGAAGAGCGGATCGTCCATTAATGAGGATCGTGATGGAGTGGAGCGTGGGGCATTGCTGGCGGAGAATCTGCGCGTGGCGAGATTTTCGGAGCGGCGGTTACGCCTGCGAGTGGTGGAGTTGGTCGGTCGGAGGGACCGAGGAAGACGACCTCGGCTGGGAAGCTCGGAACCGAGCAAGAGGGCTGAGGAGTCTTGGTCCTGTGGCAGCTCGAGGCGAGCTGAGAGGCCGAGGAGGAAAATTTGCAGGGGGCCCCGAGGAGGGTCAGCTTGTGCTTGCAGGTCGGGTACAAGGGTGGCCTGGTCGGCCTTTGTGGGCCCCTCCTTTTGGGTCTTGGAACATGTCATCCGCCATGTGTCCTGATCTCGCATCGCCAATTTTGAGCATCATCAAGTATAGAACAGATGGGATCTCAAAGTCTTGGGACTTGAAGATGATATTGATCACCTAAAAAATCAATAAATGGTCGACCTTTTGACCATCACTCTATGAAATTTTCTGGTGTGTCGCTTCATAAGCATCTCCCATCATCATATATTATAAGGGGGTTTCTGGTAGCTCCATCATACTTCAATATTTTTCTCTGTTCCTCCCTATAGTTAGTATTTATCTGTATCCCACCTATACTTATAAGTTACTCTTGCAGTCTCCCTACTTCTCTTTTGAAAATTATCCCTCCTCCTCCCCGGCAGCCGCCGTCACCTCCGCAGCCGCCTTCTTGCTCCTCCTCTTCAAACCATAGCCTTCTTGTTCCTCCTCCTCCTCAACGCCACTGCCACCGTCATCACCACCACCATTATCTTCCTCCTCCTCCTCTTCCATCCATCGACTCCTTAGCGGCGGCAATTGTGGGCTGAAAAAGAAGAAAAAGAAGAAGGTGGTGGTGGTGATGGTGTTGATGATGGTGGCGGTGGCCTTGAAGAGGAAGAGGAAGAAGTTGGTGTTTGATGGAGGTTAGGATCTCCTTCAGATGTTGTCCTCCGTCAATCTGTCGCGAGCGCGAATGAACGGATGAGATTGGTATACGGGGTCGTTTCCTTAAGCGTGTGGATCTCAGAGGGCTTGATTCAAGGTGATGCCGAGCTACCTGCTAAAGAAGTCCCGGGTGGTTGTACCATCGTGGACCCTCCGACGATCAAGTTAGCCGAGGTATTTGAGCAGAGTAGCGGCTTATTGGGTTAAAATTGTGTTATCTGAGTCTTCTGGGAGAGTGGTTTTTATAGTGGTCGCTTGGAGCGAGCTGGCGCAATGTCACGCCCCGCTTCCCAGTGTACGGCGAAGGGGACGCGACGAGATCCGCTACGTATATACTCAGAAGTACATACGCTAAGCGTATCTAAGCAATATAAAATAAATACACAAGAGACAAGGGATAATAAAAACAACAACTTTTATTTATTAACATTCTTTTGTACAATGCATTAAAAGGAAATACAACTGAGATAAAAAAAATGCATAAACAGTGGCATAATAGGAAATGAAAAGTACTGAATGGAAAAGTGTACAATGAAACTACAGTGCTGGATCTTCGGCAAACTGCTCCAAGTCTTCTGTAGATGGCTCGATTTCTGCCGGATCCAAACCACCTGACGACATTCAAAGAAGAGAGAAATAGAATGTCGTCAGCGAACAGATCGCTCGGTAAGTCCCAAAGATAAGAGGAAGGTAGACAAAGAGTAAGATAGAGAGAGTAGCTTTTACAGTTGTATTATATTGTTTTAGTGTTAATGCTGTTGTTATCGTAAGTTCAAGGGTGAATGTCAACTAATCTCAAGAGTGTTCTCAAACCCAACAGGCCACAGTCCAGGGGTAGGGAACCACGGGCCCAAATGATATGTTAGTAGCGGGACTTCGACCGTCGCCGAAGTATTCCAAACTCAACAGGCCACAGTCCAGGAGCATGGAAACACGGGCCCTCATGATTGCTTGCTTGTATTAGTAGACATGGATTCATGATCTCGGGGGACTTTTGAGATTATGTTGGATTCACGAATGAACTACCCCAATACCCCGTGTAGTTATGTTATTGATAGTACTGTATTGCATTGTATTATCTTGTAAATTGAATTGTATAATTGGATGACTGACCAAAACCATGATATCAGTAAACAGATGTAACTGCATAATCATGTAAATGGAAGAACTGGATAATGGATGTATATCCATGGTTTGATTCAGTCAAGTTGTATAGATTGATAACTGGATTCACGGATTCATGTGTTCATATTGAATTGGAATATTGCAGATTTTAGATTGTACTTGAATCATGTTCAAGTCAGATTAATCAGACTCAAACCCGAGTCAGACAGTTAGAAATGTAATCAAAGTCTTGATTATTTCTTAAACCTATATGTACTAGGGTCCTTAGGGTAATTTATAAAACTTGAGGGGGGTTTATGTAAAAATACTTTTATATACTTTTCAAAATACACCTCAAGTATTCTTTATTCGTCTTTAGAGTTGTAATGAATGTGGATTTTATATTGTGCTATTTCTAGTGAAAATATCCTAGTTTTATAAATAAAGGTATTTATCTGTAATATTGATTTATTTGAAGTTCATGGTATTTTAGTGTAAAATTTATTCTTGTGATTTTTAGGAAAAGGTGGAATATTTATATTATAATAAAATAGGTATTTTAAGGATAAATATACATATATTTATACAAAAATAATTTTTAATAAATATTTTATATTACAAAAATCTCATTTTCTTAAGATGTCGTATTTTAAACCTTTCGAGACCGAATGCTACTTGCGGAGGTCTGAATCTCGCACTACTAAGCCCGAGGATATGCGACAATCCGCACCATCCCGAACGGGTTCCCCAAAGGTGGGTTGTAGCGGCGCTTTGCAAAGATTGTAAAATACTAAATCCTTTATAAAACGGTTTTATAAAGTAAAAGGTATTTATTTGTAAAAATATCAATTTTCCGTATTTTAGATTCTAGTGTTTCCTAAGTCAACTAGCCTATTTCTAAATGGTCTAAACGACAAGTTATTAGATGCCTCAAATCGCCTCTTCACCGCCAATTGTGACCAGGTAAGTACAAATGAGGAAATGAGGGATTCGCTCACGAATCACCGTGAGACGGGCCTTTTAAAGTTACCTTTCTCACTTGCCTAGTCTAGACACCACAAAGTCAGGTTTAGATGAACGATCGATGTCCACAACTTATCGTGTTTTCCTAATAAGAGATATTTATTTAAAAGTGTTCAAATCTAAAACTTTTAGGAATGGTTTTATTAAGAATATGGTATTTAAGTGAAAGTATTATTTTATCGTATTCTAAGTTTTTGATGATATCGTTTTAGATTGTATTTGCGTGTGTGGGGAGGTAGGTCATTACCTCGTGCTCTACTTTAAATATATAGCAAGGTTAAGGGGGTTAAATGTGAAATCGAAACATTATGGTATTTAAGTGAAAAAATACGATAAATTGAAAAGGCTATCATTTCATGTGATGAAACTTGTTCAAATTATTTGTTAAATGTTTAATAGTCAACAATAAGATGTTTAAGCATGATTGAATTGGTGAGAGGTGAAATTTTATAGAAAACCTAATCGGAAATCGGATTTGTTCCGATTCCGTCGGGTTTTGTAATTTCGTATTTTAGAGAATAAGAAAGAGCGATATAATGGGACTTACGGGTTTCGATTAACCAAGGGAGTGAGGGGGAACTAAAGGGATTGTCGATGTGTTGCGTCGTCGCTGGTATTTCCTAAAAACGTTGCCGGAATTTCCGCCGGAATTTCGTCGGAGCTTCGCCGCGAGCTTGTTTTCAAAGTACACAACTCTTGGAAAATTTTGAGAAAGTGAGCTTAGGGTTTTGGGATGAGAGGGTAGAGGGGAGGGGGTGTATTTATAAGGCAGGCTAGGGATAGGGTAGGTGAAGGGTTTTTAATAAAAAATTGTAAAAATGTGTGAAAATTATTAAAAATTGTAGTAAATGGGGGATAATTATGTCTCGGGAACCGATCCAATAAATTAGAGTATGCAGGGGGTTAGATAAGGCCAAAAGACACAACTTCACTATTGGGGACTCGCCGTCCGGCGGCGCCGGCCGACTCGGGCCAAGTCGGAGGTCGAGAAGGTGGGGGGTCTTCAGGTGGGTCCTCTGGTATGTTTAGTTTTTAAAGTGTAGTTCAATTTTTGGAAGTTATGGTGTGTGGACTGTTGGGCTTCCAAAGGATTTAAAACAAAATAATATTAAAAATAATGTGGGGCATGAGATTTGAACTATGTTGGTTTGGTTCAGCAGTGTAAGGTATTATCAATGAGCTACAAGCTCCTTCTTGTAATTAAATTGCTAATTAATTACTTAAGTCATGTGCTCATGCAATAAATATCCCTTTTTGGATTTTGAAAAAATTAATTTAAAAATTAGTATAGGAAAAAGTGTATAAGAAAATTATGGTTGTTACATTCTACCCTCCTTATAAAAATTTCGTCCTCGAAATTTTTAAAAGGAAAATGTAACAAATCCAAGGAAAGTTTGGTGCCGGTGTGCTGACAGTATGTGAAAAATAACAAGGTGGTGCAAGGGTTTTAAAAATATGAAGAATGCGTGAAGGAATGAAAGAATGCGGAGGTTTTCGTAAAATTGTAAAAAAGGTGGGGGAATTTTGGGTTAGGACAGATTCAAGTACATGAAATGATAAGATTCAAGAAATATGAAATTGTAAGATTCAAGGAACATGAATTGTAAGATTCAAGGAACATGAATTGTAAAGAATGTTTTAGTTGCTGGTTCTTGAGTTTTATATTGCTTAGGGTTCCATACAACTCGGACCTGCATGGGCCACCAACAAAACCTGTCATGCCCCGCTTCCCAGTATACGGCGAAGGGGACGCGACGAGGTCCGCTACGTATATACTCAGAAGTACATACGCTAAGCGTATCTAAGCAATATAAAATAAATACACAAGAGACAAGGGATAATAAAAACAACAACTTTTATTTATTAACATTCTTTTGTACAATGCATGAAAAGGAAATACAACTGAGATAAAAAGATGCCTAAACAGTGGCATAACAGGAAATGAAAAGTACTGAATGGAAAAGTGTACAATGAAACTACAGTGCTGGATCTTCGGCAAACTGCTCCAAGTCTTCTGTAGATGGCTCGATCTCTGCCGGGTCCAAACCACCTGACGACATTCAAAGAAGAAAGAAATAGAATGTCGTCAGCGAACAGGTCGCTCGGTAAGTCCCAAAGATAACAGGAAGGTAGACAAAGAGTAAGATAGAGAGAGAGTAGCTTTTACAGTTGTATTATATTGTTTTAGTGTTAATGCTGTTGTTATCGTAAGTTCAAGGGTGAATGTCAACTAATCTCAAGAGTGTTCTCAAACCCAACAGGCCACAGTCCAGGGGTAGGGAACCACGGGCCCAAATGATATGTTAGTAGCGGGACTTCGACCGTCGCCGAAGTATTCCAAACTCAACAGGCCACAGTCCAGGAGCATGGAAACACGGGCCCTCATGATTGCTTGCTTGTATTAGTAGACATGGATTCATGATCTAGGGGGACTCTTGAGATTATGTTGGATTCACGAATGAACTACCCCAATACCCCGTGTAGTTATGTTATTGATAGTACTGTATTGCATTGTATTATCTTGTAAATTGAATTGTATAATTGGATGACTGACCAAAACCATGATATCAATAAACGGATGTAACTTCATAATCATGTAAATGGAAGAACTGGATAATGGATGTATATCCATGGTTTGATTCAGTCAAGTTGTATAGATTGATAACTGGATTCACGGATTCATGTGTTCATATTGAATTGGAATATTGCAGATTTTAGATTGTACTTGAATCATATTCAAGTCAGATTAATCAGACTCAAACCCGAGTCAGACAGTTAGAAATGTAATCAAAGTCTTTATTATTTCTTAAACCTATATGTACTAGGGTCCTTAGGGTAATTTATAAAACTTGAGGGGGTTTTATGTAAAAATACTTTTATATACTTTTCAAAATACAACTCAAGTATTCTTTATTCGTCTTTAGAGTTGTAATGAATGTGGATTTTATATTGTGCCATTTCTAGTGAAAATATTCTAGTTCTATAAATAAAGATATTTATCTGTAATATTGATTTATTTGAAGTTCATGATATTTTAGTGTAAAATTTATACTTGTGATTTTTAGAAAAAGGTGGAATATTTATATTATAATAAAATATGAATTTTAAGGATAAATATACATATATTTATACAAAAATAATTTTTAATAAATATTTTATATTACAAAAATCTCATTTTCTTAAGATGTCGTATTTTAACCCTTTCGAGACCGAATGCTCCTTGCGGAGGTCTGAATCTCGCACTACTAAGCCCGAGGATGTGCGACAATCCGCACCATCCCGAACGGGTTCCCCAAAGGTGGGTTGTAGCGGCTCTTTGCAAAGATTGTAAAATACTAAATCCTTTAGAAAACGGTTTTATAAAGTAAAAGGTATTTATTTGTAAAAATGTCAATTTTCCGTATTTTAGATTCTAGGGTTTCCTAAGTCAACTAGCCTATTTCTAAATGGTCTAAATGACAAGTTGTTAAATGCCTCAAATCGCCTCTTCACCGCCAATTGTGGCCAGGTAAGTACAAATGAGGAAATGAGGGATCCGCTCACGAATCACCGTGAGACGAGCCTTTTAAAGTTACCTTTCTCACTTGCCTAGCCTAGACACCACAAAGTCAGGTTTAGATAAGCGATCGATATCCACAACTTATCGTGTTTTCCTAATAATAGGTATTTATTTAAAAGTGTATCAAATCTAAAACTTTTAGGAATGGTTTTATTAAGAATATGATATTTAAATGAAAGTATTGTTTTATCGTATTCTAAGTTTTTGATGATATCGTTTTAGGTTGTATTTGCGTGTGTGGGGAGGTAGGTCATTATCTCGTGCTCTACTTTAAATGTATAGCAAGGTTAAGGGGGTTAAATGTAAAATCGAAATATTATGGTATTTAAGTGAAAAAATACGATAAATTGAAAAGGCTATCATTTCATGTGATGAAACTTGTTCAAGTTATTTGTTAAATGTTTAATTGTCAACAATAAGATGTTTAAGCATGATTTAATTGGTAAGAAGTGAAATTTTATAGAAAACCTAATCGGAAATCGGATTTGTTCCGATTCCGTCGGGTTTTGTAATTTCGTATTTTAGAGAATAAGAAAGAGCGATAGAATGGGACTTACGGGTTTCGATTAACCAAGGGAGTGAGGGGTAACTAAAGGGATTGTCGATGCGTTGCGTCGTCGCCGGTATTTCCTAAAAACGTCGCCGGAATTTCCGCCTGAATTTCGTTGGAGTTTTGCCGCGAGCTTGTTTTCAAAGTACACAGCTCTTGGAAAATTTTGAGAGAGTGAGCTTAGGGTTTTGGGATGAGAGGGTAGAGGGGAGGGGGTGTATTTATAGGGTAAGCTAGGGGTAGGGTAGGTGAATGGTTTTTAATAAAAAAAAATTGTAAAAACATGTGAAAATTATTAAAAATTGTAGTAAATGGGCGGATAATTAAGTCTCGGGAACCGATCCAATAAATTAGAGTATGTAGGGGGTTAGAGAAAGCCAAAAGACACAACTTCACTGTTGGGGACCCGGTCCGCCGGCCGAGTCGTCCGTGTCGGGCCGAGTCGAAGGTCGAGGAGGTGGGGGGTCTTCAGGTGGGTCCTCTGGTATATTTAGTTTTTAAAGTGTAGTTCAATTTTTGGAAGTTATGGTGTGTGGACTGTTGGGCTTCCAAAGGATTTAAAACAAAATAATATTAAAAATAATATGGGGCATGGGATTTGAACTCTGGTGGCTTGGTTCAGCAGTGTAAGGTATTACCAATGAGCTACAAGCCCCTTCTTGTAATTAAATTGCTAATTAATTACTTAAGTCATGTGCTCAGGCAATAAATACCACTTTTTGGATTTTGAAAAAATTAATTTAAAAATTTGTATAGGAAAAAGTGTATAAGAAAATTAGGGTTGTTACACGCGAGATCTTCGCCGGCCGTTACGCCCCCGGCATTACACCCCTAGCGTCACGCCTGCGTGAATGACGGGATCCCCCCATTAATGACGAGATACGCTCGTTAATGGGGGGATACGGCGGCGTGGAACGCGAGATGTTGGGTGGCGAATATCTTGCTTCTGGAGAGATACGCGGAGCCGTGGTAGAGATGCTTGGGCTCTGTGTCCTTGGTTGCTCGGTAGAACCGGGGCGGCTTAGCTCGGCAGGAGGCTCAGAGACGAGCGGGAGGCCGAGGAAGATCGGTTCTGTGATAGCTCGGAGGCGAGCAGGGAGGGCTGAGGAAGCTCAGCGTGCAGGAGGGCTCGGAGGCGAGCCGATGGTTATTTGTAAGGCGGGCATAGGAGTGCTCAGGCATCCATAGAAGGTCATTATATACCCCGAGACGATAGCCCGGGGAGAGCCTCCAACGCATGGTGCTTGCCCTGTTTGCGTGAGCCCCGGGACACGTCATCAGCCACGTGTCATGATCTGGGGAGTTCCCACTTGTGAGCATCATCATTAGCCCCCCACTCTCGTCCTGACCTATTTATGGGTCGGGTCGAGAGTGGTCTGACCGGTCTCCCGGGCTCAGCCTGTAGTCAAGAACCTATTTGTGCAGATCTCTGAGGTGGCTGGGCGTATCTTCGATGATGTCAGCGGATCAGAGGGGAGATCGTGCATTAAAGACGGAATGCCGATTCGCTTGTAGGTCTGTTGAGGCGCATGCCACGTGTCCGATGAGGATTGGCGGACGTGACGGGCTGTCGCTGTCGCCTGCACCCGAAGGGACGTCTCCAATGGTCGTTTGACACGTGGGGCGTCGACGGCTAGCAGGCGCGAAGCTTCGCTTTGGCGGGAAACGATTTGAGCCGTTGGATGCATCACCCAAATAGTATAAATAGGGGTGGGATCCCCCAAGGGTCCACACTTCCGCCATTATTTTCCTTTTGCCGTGAAAGATAGCTCGGCTCTCCATCCTTTAGATCGGATCCCTCGCGCTCTTTCCTCGGAGGACTCCATCTTTTGAATCAGGTTAGATGTCTTCCTCTGAGAAGTCTGTGGAAGTTGTTAGGGTAGAGTTGGGTGATGAGGTTCCAGTTGTTGGAGCCAAGTCCAGGGTGTTTTCTCCTGCTTCTTCCTCTACCCCATCCGAGTTGGGTTCCCCTCATGAGTTAGGGCCACCCGTACTGCTTGTTGTCAGGCGACGGTAAGGGTCCCCAAAGTACGTATTGGGAAAGCTCGTGATGCCCCCTCCCTCCTACAAAACGTGGACGAAGTCACTGAGATTCGGGTTCGTTTCCACATTCCTCCTAGATATTCGCTTCGTTTAGCTAGGGAGGATGAAAGGGCGGATCAGATGCATGGCAAGTAAATTACTTTGTTCTGGGCCGGGATGCGTCTGCCCTTTCCCCCCGAAGTATGTGGGGATACTACGTTGCTTCCAACTTGTCCCGGGCCAGCTAATGCCGAACTCGTGGAGAATTCTCCTTGGGTTCCTGGTCCGGTTGAAACTTGAAGAAATTCTTTTCAGCCTGACCTTTCTCACTTCCTTCCTTTGTTACAAAAATCATCCCGACACCCGTAAGGATGAGCCGAGCTGGGTGTACATTTCCTTCAAAAAACGCAAGGGAAGGGCGGCCGGGTCAGGGGTAGTAGTTGTTCCTTCTTCCATTCACGAATGGAATGAGAAATTTGTATTCGTCGGGCCACCTGAGGGCAAGGATTGGCCTATGCCAGTACAGTGGCATAGGGCCGATTGCCCGCAGGTGAAGCTGTCGTCCTTTCCCGAGGCGAGGGCAGTGTCCATGTGGGAGCCGATCCAGCGGGCCAACGTTTTGCT
This sequence comes from Agapanthus africanus, assembly GCA_030015575.1. Lineage (NCBI taxonomy): Eukaryota > Viridiplantae > Streptophyta > Magnoliopsida > Asparagales > Amaryllidaceae > Agapanthus > Agapanthus africanus. Next base: position 191,324,818 of record CM057339.1, on the reverse strand, counting down.
TTCCGAGCATGCCCTTAGCTGGGCCGGGCTCAGCCCCGCTCGATTCGTGGGTGAGTTAGGAGCTTGGACGATCTGTTTAGACTTGAATATTTTTCTTTTGCTCTTTTCAGCGTCGCTAACTCCCTTTGTGTATTCTTCTTTCTGCAGGGCTAATGGACTGATCCAAATTCTTGGCTGCTATAGTCGCAAAGAAGGGGAGGAAGACCGGGGATGCTAGCTCATCCCGCCCCGGTTCGAGCTCGGCTCCGAAACTAGCCACACCGGCTAAGCCTTCCTCCGTGCCCCGAGCTCCGGAATCCAGCCACGGGGAGAGCCATAAGCACGCTCGGGAACCGAAGCCACGGGCGAGGGAGGTAGAGGATGAAGCCGACCCCCTCCCCCCCGAGGCCCCCCTAAAGAGGTACAAGAGGACGGTTTCTCGATCTCCGGCCTCCCCGATCCCCGTGCAAGAAGGGGACGTCTGTTTCGAGGTGCCCTCGGGGCTTTCTGTTGTCGATAGCTTACTTTCGAATATAAAATGATCGGCCGGGTGCAAAATTATCCGGGGAACCCTTAAGGCCCAAGTGGCCGCCATCGCTCAGGAGTCTGTCCAGGTCAGCATCTGCTTTCCATTGAGGTTTTCGTCAAGTATTTTTTCCTCGGATCGGATTCTTTTAACCCCTTCCTTTACTTTCCTCAGGTCCTCCAGCACTGCGCCCTCATCGTCAACATGGAGTCCGAGAAGATTGCCCCGGCGATGCGGAAGGCGGGCGAGTCATCTAAGCGGTAGGAGGACCTGCGCTTGGAGTTGTAGCAGGCGGAGAAGAGGATAGCCGCCCTCGAAACCCGGGTGGTCGCCGAGGAGGTGACGAATTTCAAATGCAAGAAGTCCATTCAACTTCTGAGTGAATCCAACAAGGTCATCCAGGCTAAGTTGGAGGATGCTAAGGTGCTTAACGCAACGATGAAGAAGTCGCGGGACACCTGCAAGAGGGAGACCCAGGCGGCGCTTGACGCGGTGATGCTTGTCGACCTCCGGGCTGTGAAGCCAATGGAGAGGTACAAGACGTCGGACCAGTTCTATACCGATCTTGCCGACGCCTCGGTCATCGTTTGGCACCAGGCTCTCGACGCTGTCAAGCTGTTGATGCCGGAGCTTGTTGATGGCGAGCTTCGGCTCCAATACCCCCTCTCCGAGTATGAGCCGCGAGGGGAGACCGGCGGGAGTGCTGCCGGGGGAGAGGCCGTCGGTAGGGGTGCTGGAAATAAGGCTCCTGGTGGGGGCACCGACCCAAAAGCCGTCACCCCCGCTCCCGACGCCGGCGTTGAGCTGGTCGAGATCTTCCCTGGTCTCGAAGCCTGAGCCTTCATGCATTTTTCTCTCTTTTATAAATTTTGTAAGCCTCCGGACGCTTTTTGTATGGCTGAGGAGCCCATAGTACGTTGTAAAGACTTTCAGATCGTAAATAAAACTTTTTAAATTTTTCTTCATGGCAATGTTTTCTTGTCCGAGCACTTGAGCTTGTTAGCGTTTTTCTCGTCCCAGGAGTCGGGCCGTAGGTCAATGACCGGTCTTTTAGATGGCGATTGCCCGTCTAGTGTAAGCCAGTTAATTGCTAAGTGCAGGAAGGTCGGTCCCCTCACGCCCTCGGAGTCGAGGTGGCGATCGTTCGCTTAGAATACATCGGAAGATCTTTCGGTGTATGTAGGTCGAGATTTGCCCATTCCTTTGAGTCGGACCGGCGACCACTTCCCTTAGCGTAAGTTAAATAACAGCCAAGTTAGAATTGGTCGGCGTTTACCAAGCAGTGAAGCTGCTAAGTGGCATCTGGATGGGGGCTTTGGATCCTTAGCGTAAGTGGGTAGGAAGTTACCCGCTAAGGATCGAATGAGCAGGGAAGCTGCTCGGTGGCCTCTTGATGAGGGCTTCGACCCTTAGTATAGATGGGTAGGAAGTTACCCGCTAAGGATTGACCGAGCAGGGAAGCTTCCCGGTGGCCTCTTGAGAAGGGCTTTTGATCCTTGGCGTTGGTGGGTAGAAGACTACCAGCCAGGGATCGACCGAGTAGGGAAGCTGCTCGGTGGCCTCTTGATGAGGGCTTCGATCCTTAGTGTAGATGGGTAGGAAGTTACCCGCTAAGAATTGACCGAGCAGGAAAGCTGCTCGGTGGCCTCTTGATGAGGGCTTCGATTCTTGGCGTCGGTGGGTAGGGGACTACCAGCCAGGGATTGACTGAGCAGGAAAGCTGCTCGGTGGCCTCTTGATGAGGGCTTTTGATTCTTAGCGTAGATGGGCAAGAAGTTGCCCGCTAAGAATTGACCGAGGAGGGAAGCTGCTCGGTGGCCTCTTGATAAGGGCTTTTATCCTTGGCGTCGGTGGGTAGGGGACTACCGGCCAGAGATTGACCGAGCAGGGAAGTTGCTCGGTGGCCTCTTGATGAGGGCTTTTGATCCTTAGCGTAGATGGATAGGAAGTTACCCACTAAGGATTGACCGAGCAGGGAAGCCTCTTGATGAAGGCTTTTATCTAAGGGACTACCAACCAGGGATTGACCGAGCAGGGAAGCTGTTCGGTGGCCTCTTGATAAGAGCTTTTGATCCTTAGCGTAGATGGATAGGAAGTTACCCGCTAAGGATCGACTGAGCAGGGAAGCTGCTCAGTGGCCTCTTGATGAGGGCTTTTTTTGGTGTCGGTTCGTCTCCCTTGACCCGTAAAATCTGGGGACAGAGACCGTCAAAGACAACACATGGCAGAGATGCGTGGGAAGGCGTGACTCTCCGTAGTGCGCGTCATTCCAACTTCCATTTGGCCGTTTGGTGGCATGGTCGCCACGCGGCAGCCCTGGGTTGGGAACTTTGAAAAGATCCCGTGAATTATGTTGCCGCACGTGCAAACTTCGGCCTTTTGGGATTCCGTTGGGGATATAAATAGCGAAGGGGCGTTGGTTATTTTTAGCTTTGCGTCCACGAAAAAATGGCATGTTTCATCTACTCGATTCGAGAGATCATCTCTCGTGACGACGTCTACTTGTACGATCAGGCCAGCTCCGAGGAGACGTACCGGGCAGTGGTCCAGCGCGTGGAGGAACACTTCGGCCATCTACTTCCCCGCGGATCATCCCTCCTTCTGTCATGACCCAAATGTGGCACGTGACCGGCACTTAAATCACGTGATATCTACAGACATCGACGCGATCCAAGTAAGCCGAAAACCCGGAATCTAAACCTTTTTCTTTTTTTAAAACATTGGAGATGAGGTTTAAAATAGTCATCCAATGAAGTCAGTTTAAAATAACATTTATGTTTAACTAAATATGTTTGAAAAACATTTATGACATTTTGAAACTTGACATCACCTCCTTTGCATTTTTGTAAAACCTGATACAACATAATAATAAAATAGCATCCCAACAGGAGCTAATCTCCACGTCCAAACGACGGAGCAACCAACAATCTAAATCAGAAGTCGACTCTAAAGAGTGCGACCTCAAAATTTCTAAGTCTCGCTTCTTAGTTCACAATATACCATTTCTAAGTTGATGGAGTTTTCACTAGATACAAGAATATATGAATAATCAAGAGTGAGTACGATACAATAATAACCCACTTACCAATCAATCACTAAAAGAATGTATGCCTAAGCCGCTGATAATCTAAGCGGTAAAACCTGCAAGAACTGTGGCACAACGGGGATGAGTTGCCAACTCAGTGAATAAAAGTACATCTAAAGGTAGAAATCGAAATGCACGACGATACCTAGGTCATAAGTATAGTACTACCATAATCTGTACAAATATAATATGATATGCGTATGTATCATAATGCAACACTAACTGTCATGCAATTCCAAGTAGAATATATATAAGTACTGTCCCCCGGATCAGTGCTAGTCGAATCCAATAATGTTATCTCACTCTGTACCTCATGATAACAATCATATCAATATATCTATATGGATGTCCAGCATCGACATCGAAATCAGAAATCTCTCGTGTCCAATATCGACACGTAAATTCAGGTATCATCGACACCACCTCAACAGATGATCGCCACCCGATATCCCTCGATCGGTATCCCTTGGATATCCGCCGTGCCCAATCTGGCCCCGGTCAGTATCTCCTGGATATCTGTTGTGCCCAATCTCTATTTCCGGTATCGAGTATCCTTGTTAGGCTCCCCGCCTATAATGCGGCTATCCTGCCCTTCGGCCCTGACCGGGTCCACCATGTATCCAACTGTATACCCCCCGACTCAGTCTAGATAGCTTGTAAATCCATAACCGTATGACCCCCAACTCGGTTCGGAATCAAAATCAGAAAACACAAAACTCATGGTGGACGTTTACCTCATCATATCAAAAATATCAGGTAAGGAATAAGAATACTTGCATAGATTATATTGATGATATATTATATATATACATATATAACAGTGTCCCATACCACCGATATATATCATCAGGAGTAAAATATCCAGAAAATTCATAAGAATCAAATACAGCATCTATAGTACTAATATTCATAATTTACAACAGGAATAAAGAAAGACTACGTAATTATATCACATAGGCATAATGATCTCAATTCAACTGTGTTATGGCAATACTAATGATGTGTAGTGTAGCATACGTGTCTGTGCTTGTGCAACATGGTAATCATTAGCATTTGTGCAAGTGTTTCTACGGTGTAACAACCTATTTATATTAACACATGTATATATACGCATTATACAACAGAACGGTTCTACAGAGACATGGTAGTACCAATGATGTGTAGTGTAACATATATTTACGTGCTTGTGCAGTATAGTATTCATTGGTATTTGTGCAGTATTCTATCAGAGTGTTTGTATCACAGAAACGGATAACATCGATAATATAATGCAAACATGTAAAGTAATCTAAACGTAACTATTGTAGATACTTGCTATGAGCTATACCATTATCTTTAGAAATGAGATGAAACGTTAAGTTTGAAATAAGGAAGCTGCCCTAGATTAAAATAGATATTCGTTTTGGAAATTGGCACAGCATCCTAGTATTTTATTAAAAGACAAAAGAATCGTAGTTTTTAAAAAAATATAGCTCACACAAGTATTACATCCTCAAACGAAAAATAATATAATTTTACGAGTCTAAAGGAACACTTGGCCGTTATTCGGCATATAAATCTCATCATTTCCAATACATGTAATTCCTCGTATAATGTCCCACACGATCACTATATCTCAAATCCCCTCTAGTACGGCATGATCCTACGTACCAATTTACCAACCATCCATAAACTATATGCATATGAGTATTGATCAGTCGAAAATAATGTATTTTTAACACGTCAATTTCCCTATCTTTTGCATTCATCTATAGGTGTTCGGTTTGCATATTTCACATATTAGCAAAACAATAGTAAAATACCGAATTACCTGTGTTGTACTCTAAAACCGGCATTTTTAGGGAAATTGACTGTTTATCATGGCATCGCATCATTCTTGTAGCGCAACACTTGTTTCGAAGTTTGTGCAGGAAATTCCAGAAACCGAGCCAAATTGTCAAAAGTGCTGATCAAAATTACACCAAGTCTAAGTCTGGTGATCTGGCAGTAAACAATAAGGTGTAAAACTATTCCAGAAATTTATTCAAGGCCAATGGGCGCTTCCCGCCGCGGATCCGCGGCATGATGACGTCAGCAGAGAAGCAGATTTTCCCCATGTGCTTATTTCTAACGGCAAAACTTCCAGAACTCTCCAGAAACTCCACGTGGCTTCATCTAGAAGGCTCGGCCTAACAACCTAGTTCTAAAAGCCTCCCTCCAACTAACTTCTTCTAGAAGCCTCCTTATAACAACCTTCTTCTAGAAAGCTCTCTCCAACAACCTTCTTCTAGAAGCCTCTTTATAACAACCTTCTTCTAGAAGCCTCCTTGTAGGAGCGGAGCCGATCTTCAATCGAGCAAGTGATCCAAACCGATTCGCGACTCAAGAAGACGAGCGAAGCCAAATCGACGACCGAGTTCTTCCTCTTGTAGTTCTTGAGCGATTTGTAACGGAATTGTTGATATAAATAAAAGGTGAAATTCTTTAATCTTGCTTTCTTTAAATTCTTGCATCATGATTCGATCTCAATTTGTGATTGTGGTTCTTGTTGTGATGTTTGAGTAAAACTCCGCTCGTAAAGGAGCCGAGACGATCAATAGAATGATGATGTAACAAATCTTAAAATAATTCTTAAGTCCTACGAGTTTGTAAACCCTAGCAAATTGAAGAATCGACGACCTAATTCCGTTGCGATGCTTTCTTGATTGTGATCGCTCAAAATTAGGGATCCACGATCGATTCTTGAATTTACTAGAGGCTAGAATGTGAATGAAATCGACGAAGGAACAAGGGATAGATGATGAAACCCTAGTTTCACAAGAAATCCCTAATTCTCGTCGATCATCATCGATGTAGTATCAATTCATCGATGGATAAGAATACGTAATCGCTAGATTTCATCACATCTATAGATCCGATCGATTCCTACGAGCCTCATTTCGATTCTTGATATTTGATTTGGAAATCATCACAAATTCTCAATTCTTGATTTTATCGTTTCTTGATTTAGACTAGATTTTCCTAATTCTTGAACTTCAATTTACAAATCATGAATTGTTGTTTGTTTTCTTTTCTTTAAATTTTCGACTCAACTAATTCGAAACACGAACGATTACACTTTCCCTGTGGACGATCCGCACTTACTAACGCGCTACATTCGACACCGTTATTGATTGCGGTCAAAATATTTTTGGTTGTGATTTCTAATCATTTTCTAAACCGACACACAAAGAAATGATCAATCAAGTATCGTACTAGATGCAATTTAATTCAAATATCCATATCTTAATAAATTTCTAAAAACTGCTATATATATTATAATACTATTTATAAGGTACAAGGGTGCTATACGCCATCCACCCGACTTCCCCCGTAGATGTAAATCTACTCACCAACTTAATGAGATTTTTGAATTCCACGCTGCTAAGTCGTCAACTCCGTCTCAGAATCCTTCGCGATCACACCTATAATCGTATTTATGAAATATCGGCGTAAACATTTTATCAAAACTCCAAACAATGAGGTAGGTATCCATAGGTTAGAACCTACAGTATACGTAAACCAAAAATGACAATATAAATCTATCGTTAACGTATAAACGTTAATGGTTCATCTGCAGCTTCAAAATACGAAAACTCCATATCGTAAATATCTGAAATTTGATAAAACCATTACTAAAACGTTCCCAGATTTTACTGTGTAAATGTTTAAATAAAACAAACAATACAGAGACTTGTAAAATACCAACTCAAAGCAACAGAAGAAGAATCAACACCAAAAGCCATAAGATGGCCGGCGTCGCCGGGTTTCAAGGGTGCCTCGCCGGATTTTATGGGGAGTTTGGGGCTCAGGTTTTAAGTGTAGTCTTCTAGTTGGCTCATTATACTTTTGGTCTTGTTAGTTTTTCTAGTAATTATATTTATTAGTTCCAGATTCATTTACAGTGAACTAGATAACACAAAAACTTAGTTTATGATACTGCACAACTAAACATGCTATGTGATGATATCGTGAGTTACTGAACTTAAGTTAATCTGAGCTAACCTTATTCTGGTCGTAACGGTAAAAACAGAACTCATGATACGATATATCCGTGTCATATATTTTAGAATTTTGATCCTTTTTCAGATATTAGTTTCCAGATTTCATTTATTGTTAAATTAACTTTAAGTAAACAATACCAAAACTTCTAACAAATAACCACAGAGCTCCCCTAAAAACCTCAATAACCAAAACCTTCAAAAGTCCGGCGACGCCGGATTTACCCTATGCGTCGCCGGCCAACCTCCGAGCAAAATGGTTCGTCTCCCTATGGTGTATTCTAGGTCCACTATATAACATGCAGGTACTGTTTGGTTAAGTTAGTTTTTATCTAAGTTATAGCAGATCATTACAGAGCCTATATTTCCTTAAGATACCAATTTTCCGATATCCGATTTCTAATTTAAAGTTTACAGAACTAAAATCCTACTATATTTAAAGATTATACCTACAAAATATGGTTGAAAGGCTTCCTCCAAGATACCCAAGTCCTTAGCTCCTAGTTTGATGGTGATAGTCCTTAGCACTTGTTCTTCTTCTTTTCTCTCTTTTCTTATTTTCTTTTGTGTGTTATGTTTTTCTTTTCCTTTCCTTCTTTCAACTTAGTTCAGTTGTCCTAATATATATTTACTGAAATAATTACTTATAACTTAAGGATAATAGAATTAGGGTAGCAGGTGGTGTCAACTAGAGAAATGTGGTGCTTTCATGCAAGGTGGAGGTGGTGTGCATGCAAGAAGGAGGTGTCCATGCCTTATCACTCCAAGTTGTGGTGTCTTGTGGTTATTTCTGAGCTAAAACATTATTTAACCCTTTTTCACTTACACCTTCAATATTTCCAAGTTTACACAATTTCCTAAACTTTACACAAAGACCCTTCACTACATATGTTTTTATATAACACCATTCTTATTAAAATGAAGCTAAATTTCACCCTAAAACCCTAGTAATTTACTAATGTTACAAACTAAAATTTAACTTTAATTAGTTTCACATACTACTTATGAAAATATCCTATTTTGTTTTAATAACTTTTTAAATTAACATTTTATTATTTAATTAATTAATTTTATTTATTTCTAAATTTTCAAAATGTTACACCTTCAATTGCTCATGTATGCAATTTGGAGGATGTCGCCAGGGCTGCACACGCCCTATCCGAATAACTTAAGGACGAGGCGGTTGACAAGCCGCACTCGCTCCACCACCACGACCTGATCTCGAAAAGCAGGCGGGATCGCTCGGTGGCACTCGTTCAGGAGTGCTTTCAGCAAAGGGAGATCGCCGATGGCTGCCCGGCAGGCGCGGTCTCTGGCCCTTCCGTGGCATCGCGGGTCTGCGGGCAACATCAGAGGGAGCGGGCTGAGGAACCGAGGGCTCGGTTGGCGGCGATCTCCTCGGAGTACCACCAGCAGTGTTTTCTTCACCCCTACCCCCTCTGTTGTAATACTTTTGTATATATTTTCATTTGTGTAAGGCTGGGGAGCCTATAATACCCTTGATGAATAAAATTCTTCTTTTGTGACGTACTATTGTCTCCGTTTTATCCTCTTTGTGTGTTTGAGTATGTACATAAAATGAAACCAGGGACCTTTGAACCGAGGAAAAGGGAAACACAACGAAGAAGTTTCTCCTAAATTAGAAGACTTAAAAGAAAAATTATATCGCTTTGGCAAAGAAGAGACATATTCACTGATACAAATTTCGAAAATATATTCACTTGTACAATTTGAGCTTTTCGGCATTGTAAGGTCGCAGAAGCTTACGTCCTCCCGTGTCTTGCAAGCGATAGGCTTCTCTGGGCAATACTTCGAAGACGAGGAATGGGCCATCCCACTTCGGAGAGAACTTGTGCAGCTTGCCTTGGTCTATGAATTCGTTCAACCTTAGGACTAAATCTCCCGTCTTGAAGGCGCGATACTTGACTCGTGCGTTATAGTAGCGAGCAGTTTGCTGTTGATAATCGGCGGCTTTGATCTGTGCCCGGTCCCGCTTCTCTAGCAGGATGTCCAAATTAGTCTGGAGCGCCGAGGTGTTTACTTCGTCGTCGAAGTGTTCAACTCTGTAACTGGGCAGTCCAATCTCTGCTAGGACCATCGCCTCGGTGCCGTAGCAGAGGCTGAAAGGGGTCTCTCCAGTGGGGGTCTTCTTCGATGTGCGTAAGGCCTATAAAACCTGGGGTAGTTCTTCGACCCAACTGCCCTGTTTTCCTTCTAGACGAGTTCAAAGACCTCGAATGATGTCTCTGTTAGCGACCTCGGCCTGTCCGTTGCATTGAAGATGCGCGAACGCGGCAAACTTCATTAGTATGTGGTATTCGTTGCAGAATCCTTTGACTTTGCAGTTTTCAAAATTCATCCCGTGGTCGGTAACGATACACCTCGGGATCCCAAATCGGGATATTATGTTGTTCTGCAGGAATTTGATGGTCGTGGTGGCGTCCGGTTTTCTGATGGGGACGGCCTCAATCCATTTCGTAAAATAATCCACCGCAACGAGGATGTATTTGTTCCCGCCCGTACCAGTTGGAAGTTGGCCAACCATGTCCATCCCCCATTGGGCAAACGGCCAGGGGGAGGTGAGGACGATTAGCTTAGTAGCCGGAAGACGGAGTATGCTGCCGTGGAGTTGACAGCTTTTGCATCTTCAGACGAGCTTTTGAGCTTCTTGGTGAATCGTCGGCCAATAGTACCCTTGGAGTAGCGTTTTCTGGACTAAGGTGCGGGCCCCTTGATGTGCTCCATCGACCCCTTCGTGTATCTCACGCAGGATGTAGTAGGCTTCGTGGGGGTTGACGCACCGAAGCAGAGGTTGCGTGCATGACTTCTTATAGAGGTTCCCATTGCTCCAGACGAAGTGGCGGGCTTTGGTTCGAAGGCGGCGTGCTTCCCCACGATCTTCTGGGAGTGTACCTTCTTTCAGGAACTCTACGAGGGGCTTCCTCCAATCCCGGCCTTCCTTCTGAGTAGTGTATACTCGAAGTGTTGCCTCCCTGTCTTCCACGCTGGGCCATGGCAAGACTTCGAAGAGGATATTCCTCTTATTGTTAGCCGTATAGAAGGAGGCTAGCTTGCTCAGGGCATCGGCCTGGGCGTTTAGGTGCCGAGGAATCTGCTCCACTTGAACTTCGTCGAAGTATTTTCGTAGTCTCTTTAAATCGGCTAAGTACTTTACCATTAGCGGCTCCCGGGCCTCGAAACGGCTGGTCACTTGGCCCACGACTAGGGCAGAGTCGCTGCGAATTCGGATTGTCTTCAGCCCCACTCCGAAGGCGATTCGTAGTCCGGTGAGCAAGGCCTCGTACTCCGCGGTATTGTTTGAAGCTCTAAACCCGAGCTTCAAAGAGTACTCCATCTCGGCCTCGTTCGGGCCTCGAATGATAAGGCTGGCACCGCTCCCCTCCTCGGTAGAGGATCCATCGACGTAGAGGACCCAATTGGGGACGGAGTCGGGCACTTCCTCAACCGAGGGCCAGGACTCACGGACAGGCGCCAACGCTACTTCCTTGTTGGGGATAGTACACTTGACAAAAAAGATTGCCAGGACATGCGCTTTGATGGCTTGCCTGGGGCGGTATTTGATATCGAGCTGGGATAATTCCCACCTCTATTTCTCCAGACGATTCAGGGGAGGCGAGAATAGCCCCTAGAGGACATTCGGTGAGGACGAGGATGATGTGTTCCTGGAAGTAGTGCTGTAGCTTCCTTGAGGCGACGATAAGCGCCAAGACAATCTTTTCTATGGCCGGGTGTCTTGTTTCCACATCCTTAAAGACGTGGCTCACGTAGTAGACCGGCTTCTGTGCTCCTTTGACTTCTCGGACGAGTACCGAGCCAGCAACATGATCGGACACCGCAAAGTACAACAACAGCTCGTCTCCTTCGACAGGCCGGGTGAGCAATGGGGGAGTTTCCAGGCGCACCTTGAGTTGCTCGAAAGCGTTCTGATATTCTTCCGACCATTCAAAATTTGGGATTTTCCTCAGGACTTTAAAGAACGGGAGACACTTTTCCCCGGACCTCGACATGAAGCGACTAAGAGCGGCCACTCTCCCCGTGAGTCGCATGATCTCCACATTGCTCTTTGGCGTGGCCATGTTGAGGATGGCACTGATCTTCTTCTGGTTAGCCTCAATTCCTCGGTGGGTAACCATGAACCCGAGGAATTTCCCGCTAGTGACCCCGAACGCGCACTTGGCTGGATTCAGCTTCATTTTATACTTGCGGAGGATGCCGAATGTCTCGCCAAGATCTTTGGCGTGCTCGTCTGACAAGGTCGATTTTACGAGCATGTCGTCGACGTAAACCCCCATGTTCCTCCCGATCTGCGGTTTGAACATTCTGTTGGACAGGCGCTGGTATGTAGCTCCGGCATTTTTAAGACCGAAGGGTATCACTTTATAGCAGTATACCCTCCGGTCCGTTGTGAACACGGTAAGCTCTTCATCTGCCGGGTTCATATGGATCTGGTTGTAGCCGGAGAAAGCATCATGAAGCTGAGCAATTCGTGGCCTGCCGAGCTGTCGACGATCTATCCGAGGGAGGGGATAGTTGTCTTTCGGACAGGCCTTGTTGAGATCCGTGAAGTCGACGCACATGCGCTACTTCCCGCTTGCCTTTTTAACCATAACCACATTCGCTAGCCATTCTGAGTAGGCCACATTTCGAATGAAGTTGGCTGCAAGCAACCTATCGACTTTGTTTTCTATCGCTTTTTGTTTGATCGGAGTGAAGCTTCGTTTCTTTTGCCTGACGGGTCGGGCCGTCGGATCGACCCTGAGCTTATGTGAGATTACCTTGGGGTCGATGCCGGGCATGTCGGCAGGTGCCCAGGCGAACACGTCCGAGTTTCCTCGGAGAAAGTGGATCAAGTCTTCGTCCCGGGCTCCCGTTAAGAGGGATCCGATATGGACAGTTCGTTCATTTTTCCCCTCGACGAGGGGGGCCTTTGTTAGCGCCTCCACCGGGGCCTCTCAGATTTCTTTTTGTTCGTCACGAGTATCCAAGGACCCCTGGAATCACCCGCGCTTCCAATGTCGTCGATTCCCTCCTCAAAGGTGGATGTCATTGTGAAGCAAATCTTGGCGATTTGTTGGTTCCCGTTGGCCCGGCCTATTCCCCCTTGATCCAATGGAAACTTGATCGTGAGGTGGTAGGTCAAGATTTGGGCCCTAAGGAAGTTCAGCGTCGGGCGTCCCAGGAGGATATCGTAGGATGAGGGGATCCTAGCGACGATGAACTCCACCGGTACGGTTCTCGTACGGCCCTCCTCCCTAATGTTAAGGAGGAAGGTAACCACTCCCTCTGGCGGGATGGAGTGGTTAGTAAACCCCGACAGAATGTGGGTGGTTGGCCGCAGGTCTGACGGGCCGATCTCCATATACAGGAAGCGGTCATAGAAAAGGATGTTCGCCAAGCTTTCTGAGTCGACAAGTATACTTTCGACCTCGTAGCGGTGGACCCATGCCGTAATTACGAGGGGGTCGTTGTGAGGCAAGGATATTCCGTGGAGGTCTTCGTCGGTGAAGGTGATGGGCTCGGCTGCTTTATTTTTCTTTCGGGGCTGGTCGCTGGTTCCCTCGACCAGTAGGAGACGGCGAATCTTGCCGGCTCCATGCGGACCCCCCGAAGAGACGACCATGATATGGTCGATCGTTAATTCGCCGGGAGGGGGATGGTTTTATTGCTCCCAGTCTGCCTGTCGCTTTTCCCGCAGGTACTCGCCAGGTGGCCCGAGCGAATCAACTCATCGATGTAGTCGCGGAGCTATTTATAGTTCTCGGTCGGGTGTCCCTGCGATCTATGGAAGGCGCAGTACGAGCCTCGAGTCCGTTTGGCCGCTATATTGGTGACCGGAGGAAGCTTGAAGAATCGCTCGCCCTTAGCCTTTTCCAATAACTCAGTCTGATAGATGTTGAGCGAAGTATACTCCGGGAACTTCGGGGAGTATGACTTTGGCCGGTCGACCTTCTTCTTATCTTCTCTGCCCCTCTTCTTTTGGTCGGCCTGGTCGTCCCGGGGTAGGTTTACGTTTACTTCGGACTCGAGTTAGATTTCCCGCTCGGTCCAAGCTTTTACCTCGGCCATGTTCCTAAGTTACGCCAATGCAAAGGAGCGGAGCCACTCCTTGTGCCTAAGACCTGACCTCAGAGCTGTGATTACAGTCTCATCCCGATGCTCGGGAACTTCAAGAAGAGTAGAAGCGATTGACATATCCTTTAAAGGATTCCTTGTTCCCGCGCTTTATAGTGAAGAGGTAATCGACGGTTCGCTTCTGTCCTCTGTTCCCGATGAAGTTTCCGAGGAACTGGGTGGCCAGCTCATCAAAGGTAGAGATGGAGCATGACGTGAGTCCTCGGAACCAGTCTTGTCCAGCCCGGATGAGAGTGGCGGGGAACGCTCGGCATTGGACAGCGTCAGAGTTGTCCTGGAATCTCATGCCCGCCGTAAACGCGTCGAGATGGTCTTTCGGGCCGGACTTCCCGTCAAAGAGAGCCACTTTAGGAGGCTTGTTTCTGTATGAGACGCGGACGGCGGGCAGCTTTTCAGTGAAGGGCTTCATAAGCGAGTCGGCGGCGTACCTGGCCCCCTCGTTTGAAGGATGGCCCTCCCGATGTATACCGTTGATTTTCTTTTCGAGGGCGTCAAGACGGTCATGGTGCCCCGAGGTTTCGGCGTATTCGGAGTTATGGCCCTTCCCGCTGGAGGCCTGTTCCTGGATGCGGCTCCAGTTCCGTTCTATCAGATTCCTCAGGTCTCCTGGTGAAGTCATTCTTGAGTCATCGCGGCGAGTGCCGCCCGCGCGACCCCGTCGAGGGAGAGGTGCCGGCCATGCCTGGGAGCAGGCGAGCTGACCGACACCTCCTCAGGAGGGACGGGAGCGCGATGGGCCTCGGGACGGGGAACTCTTTCACGAGACCTCGGCGTGGAGCTGTGTGGCACCTAACGGGTCATTGAATCGGTTGCTGCGGGGACCTGTGGCCGCCGGAGATAGCAAGATGATGTTCAGCGGTGCCAGTGTGGGCAGTGTCATCTCCCCCTCTGCGGAGGTCGTGATCCCGGGGAGGGGGAGCGACGACCTAGCGGGCTTGTCCCGCTGTTTGGATGCGGACAAGGGCATCCACTATGGATGCGAGCCTGTCGATCCGTGCAGAGAGGGCGTGAACGGCATTAGGGGAAGGAGTGTATCCGTTCACGCCTCCGTTGTGGGGAGGGCAGCGGCTTGTGCTTAGATCTTTACGGTGTTCACTCGCCATGAGTTTGAGATCGGAAGATCAACTTTCGATGAGTGGAATTTTCGATTCCCACAGACGGCGTTAACTGATGGAGGTTAGGATCTCCTTCAGATGTTTTCCTCTGTCGATCTGTCGCGAGCGCGGATAAACGGCTAAGATTAGTATAGGGGGTCGTTTCCCTGAGTGTGTGGATCTCAGTGGGTTTGATTCGAGGTGAAGCCGAGCTACCTGCAAAAGAAGTCCCGGGGTTGTTGTACCACCGTGAACCCTCCGACGATCAAGTTAGTCGAGGTATTTGAGCAGAGTAGCGGCTTATTGGGTTAAAATTGCATTATCTGAGTCGTCTGGGAGAGGTTTTTTTTATAGTGGTCGCTTGGAGCGAGCTAGCGCGAGATCTTCGCCGGCCGTTACGCCCCTGGCGTTACGCCTGCATGAATGACGGGATCCCCCCCATTAATGACGAGATACGCTTGTTAATGGGGTGATACGGCGGTGTGGAACGCGGGATATTGGGTGGCGGATATCTCGCTTCTGGAGAGATACGTGAAGCCGTGGCGGAGGCGCTTGGGCTCTGCGTCCTTGGTTGCTCGGTAGAACCGGGACGGTTTAGCTCGGCGGGAGGCTCGGAGACGAGCGGGGGCCCGAGGAAGATCGGTTCTGTGATAGCTCGGAGGCGAGCAGCGAGGGCTAAGGAAGCTCAGTGCGTAGGAGGGCTCGGATGCGAGCCGATCGTTATTTGTAAGACGGGCATAGAAGTGCTTAGGCATCCATAGAAGGTCGTTATATACCCTGTGATGATAGCCCGGGAAGAGCCTCCAACGCATGGTGCTTGCCCTGTTTGCAAGAGCCCTGTGACACGTCATCAGCCACGTGTCATGATTTGGGGAGTTCCCACTTGTGAGCGTCATCAGCGTTGATGGGTTGAAGAAGAAGAGGAGGAGAGGGAGGAGAAAGATGGTGATGGTGTTGAAAAAGAGGAGAAAGGAGACGGCAACGAAGGCGGAGGAGGAGGTATAATTTTCAAAAGTGAAGTATGGGGCTGCACGAGTAACTTATAAGAATATGGGGGCTACATGTATATACTAACTATAGGGAGACAGAAAAAAATATTGAAGTATGAAGGGGGCTAACATTAAAAAAAACTATATTATAATATGTGATATGGGAGCAAGGCTATATGAATGTTTAGACATTATTATTAAAGATCTCTACTATTTAACATGATTCTTTCTTGGGGTTACTCGCCACATTTTTGCGTGGAGAAACATGGAGTAAATATAGATTTGACGTAATTTTAAAAGAACCCTTGACATCTTTCACCATTTCAAGAATATACAAATCTAATAAGCAACAGTCTGCACTTTATTTAGGATGGTGGAGAATAATTAGAGAGAAAGTTAAACTTTATTTGAGCTTAATTTTAAGCAAATTTGCATTTCTTTCCTTATTTTCCCCCCAATTAATTACGAAACATTTGCAAATCCTTCATTAAAATAGATGCATACAAACAATTA
Source organism: Agapanthus africanus (assembly GCA_030015575.1). NCBI lineage: Eukaryota > Viridiplantae > Streptophyta > Magnoliopsida > Asparagales > Amaryllidaceae > Agapanthus > Agapanthus africanus. The sequence goes on along the minus strand of CM057339.1, from coordinate 191,308,460 downwards.
AATAATGAACTTTTCGGAGTAAATGTTGCATATGGAAAATATAAAATTCTTCACTATAGCAAAACCAAATTACAGAATGAATATCCAGCTGAGCTCTCTAAAAATTTCTGAAAATTTTATTTGCCGATCCAATTTTGAGAATTGGTTGATTTTTAAACCTATATATCTTAGAATTGTTAATAAAACCAACTGCTTACAAATACTAATGTTTTGAGCTCATAACGCATTCTAATTTAGATATTATATTAAATCTACCAGCTTTGCCCTAGTACACATTCTAACTTTAGTTATTTTTTATTTATCATAACATTATTTATCAAATCATAACACAAATTATCCAACCATAACATTGTTTATCAAATCATAAAATAACTTATCGTAGTATAATTTTATTTATCAAATCATAACACCCATTTTATGAAATCTTAAAAAGATATTAATGGCAATACATACACAAATATGCATACAAATTAAGGTTTGGGTTTAAAAGAAAATCGGAAATACTATTTATGCGGCCCTTGATGCATGAAATGAAGATTACGGGAATGCACACGTCCTTCGGAATGTGATGGTGAGGCATCTGATTCTTGAGCATGTTGTATTAACATACTTGCTTGGTAATACATATATGCAACGGATTAGGACAATATTGGCTGTTGTAGCCGCATTGGCGGTAGCCTGCATGGAGTGGACAATTGGCGATGGGCAACGGCCAATGAGTGGAGGAGGGTCGACCGTCTATAGCGGCCGGTGATGATCTACAGAGGGCCGACCGTTTGCGACGGCCGACAGTGATGTACCAAGAGCCAATGATCGGCACGATCGGAGGCAACTAGCGGTGGTCAGAGGAGAGTACGCGGCGACAACCAACGAGCGGATGGCCAAAGGTCAGCAATGGTTGGTGGTTGGTGGTGACGGCCGACGAGTGAAGGGTCAACACTTGGCGGCAACAGTCAGCTGCGACGGCTGACGAGCGGAGGAGGGTGGAGATGACCAAGCGGTTGCATGGGTTGTTGTGTAAGACAGGAATATTTCATGTTAATCATATAGACATCTTGATAGCATATTATCGCCGGGGTAATCATAAATTCTCAGGACATTATTTGTATCAAAACAAACATATATATAGTAATGTCTCGTAGGAATCTTGGATTGACTCCTAGATTACCAAGTACCACGGTATCCCCTTAATGTTTTTCCATAATATTGGAAATTTTTGGTTTTCAACATAAATAAATTTAAGATGAAACAAATTTCCCTATAATTTAAGAATTAAAAAAACCCTATAGTGGGGAGGCAGGGGGGGATGTTTTTAACTCTCAGGAGGGAAAAAAGAACACCAAAACAGACTCCAACACACACACACACACACAAAAAGAAGCAAAAGAGTAAGAAATAGACAAAATATAAAAACATCATTAGAGCCTGGCTAGACTCCTGGGCTTGGATCTTTCACCCACTTCAACCCTTTCTGGTTCCCTCAATGCTGTTGTGGACTTCAGGTCAGTCTCAGACCTCAGCTTTTTTGGCAAACAACCCCTCAATGAACCCCATCAATCTCTGGCTTCAATCAACTTAATCCCATCATGCTCCCTTTCTTTTCCCTCCTAAACCCTAATCTAATATAATAAATTATGGTATCCACATTGAAGGAATATATGCGATTGCTTTCTTAATGACAAGCCAAAGAAAAAAAAAAGAGTGACAAAGAGTACGTGTTTTGTTAGTATTTTAGAAGCAAGGTAACATGCTCTTCACTTCGCATACACTACTTTTCTTAGCAGCAACTGGTTCCTTTCTTCCCTCTCACTGCTTCCCCTTTTCGGCTCCTTGCAATTATTTGCATGAAGAGGCCGCTTATCTTTTCTTGCACTTATAATCAAATTATGGAATTAAATGTCTTTTGCTTTCTTAAAAAATAGAAAGAAATGAAACTTACGGGGAGACTGTAAGTGATGGAACTCCTTTTCGGGCCTCCGTCAGATGTTGTCTTCCGTTGATCTCGAAGTGAACTTGGTTGGCTGTCTTTCGTTGCGTGTGCGTCTCAATGGGTTTTGAGAGGAGAAGTTGGGGTGAGGAGGTTGTCGCCGAGTACCTGCAAAAAAGCCCCAGGGTGGTTTGGTACCACCGAGGACCCTCCGACGCTCAAGTCAGTGATGAGATCCGAACAGAGTAACGGCGTAAAGTGTAAAGAATGGCTTACTTGACCTCTCTGTGATGGGGATTTATATAGCGGCGGTGGCATGCGGCAGCAGGCGCGAGAATCTCGCCGGCAGTTACGCTCCCGACGTCACGCCCGCGTAAAGAGCGGATCGCCCATTAATGGGGATGGTGATGGCATGGAACGTGGGATGCTGCTGGCGGAGAATCCGCCCATGGCGAGATTTGCGGAACGGCGGTTACGCCTGTGAGTGGTGGTGTGGGTCGGAGGACCGAGGAAGACGGCCTCGGCCGGGGGCTCGAGGAGGCCGAGGAGTCTTGGTCTTGTGGCAGCTCGGGGCGAGCTGAGTGGCCGAGGAGGCATATTCGCAGAGGGCCCCGAGGTGGGCCAGTTTGCGCTTGCAGGTTGGGCACAGGGTGGCCTGGTCGGCCCTTTCTTCTGAGCCTTGGGACACGTCATCTGTCACGTGTCCTGATCTTGGAGGTCGTCAATATCGAGCATTATCATTAAGCCTGGAAGGATAAGCAACATATTTTATTGTACCGGTCATATGCTTGACCTTGACAGATATAGATAAAATAGTGGAGCCTATTCAACTGCTCAAAAAGTGTCCAAAATTTTAGTCGTTTTTCCTCCTCATTTGAGGGTAATGTGCTCGGTATATCAAATAATTTCTCGAAGAACAGATTGCCTAAATTCAATAGCCTGGGTAATGTTTTTGGTAAGGACACAATAAAAAGACTAGGGTAAAATGCACAAAAGGAATCGGCATCAGATATGTAGGTACTGCTCTTATGTAGTTATTATCGCCTTTAATTGCATGTAAGTTAGTAGTTTGTGTTGCGCGCGTAGATGCAAGAGAAGATTGCAAATGTAAGGCATGATTTAATTTTATATTTAGTATTTGAAAAAACATATTTACTTTTTTCTTCTTTAGAAGAATAATCTATTTAGAATGGTAAATTTAATTTGATGGTAATCATAGATTTCCTATGATTTGAATTATGTTTAGGCTTTCTACCTTGTGAGATGCCTTATAGTAGCCCAAGCTATTGTAGGAAAATTTTGATTTAATAAGATTTCAGGGACTAATCTTTTTTGTAAATGTTTCAGGTTTACATTTCCGTTATGTATCAGAGCTCGGGTGTTTGTTTGTCCACGTTGCACATATAAGATTTGAGTCATCGCACGTGAAGTGTTCATTGCACGTACACGTTTGCACGTAAGAGGAGTGTTGAAAATGTGGTTAACAAATAGTCCCACATCGGGAAAATTGTGGGATGCATATCGGTATAAAATATAAGTTGTGATAAATCACCATAAGGTTTGAGTTTTTTGGATGGAATCCCACTATATTAAAAACCAATGTACATTCACTACTACAAATAGGGGCAATTTAGGAGCAAACCACTGCCAAAAAAATACACTGTAGGTACACACGCCGCAGCTGCAAGTCTTTGCCTCAAACACGCCCCTACGGAGTAATCATTGCCCCTACGGTTTAATACAATAGGTTCATATGTAGGGGCAACTATAATTTATCGTTTTATGAAATAAAGTAGTTGCCCCTACGGCTTAGTATGTAGGGCCCGATATAATACTCCGTAGGGCCATATTTATGCCCCTACGAATAAATGTGTAGGGGTATTCTGATATTTTGTCCCTATGGGTAAATGTGTGGGGGTAAAACTAATGCCCCTACGGATTACTCCGTAGGTACAAGCCTAACACCTGTTGCTGAATCCATAGGGTCAAAATATCATGTATCCTGATATTTTGATACCTGATATTTTGTCCCTACAGATAAATGTGTAGGGGCAAAATTAGACCCTACGGATTAAACAGTAGGTGCAACATGTGCCCCTACGGATTAATCCGTAGGGACGTATTATCAGTTTTTTTTAAAAAGGGGATGTCTGTTTTTTTCTCGTCCTGTGCACAATAATATATACATCATATATGAAAGTAATCAACAAACAGAATATATACCGCAGTATTCATAATCAACATCTCACGCATAATATATAAAAGAAATCAACAAGCAGAATATGATATCAATCTAAATCAATATGAACACGCAAACACCATCAATATCGTCCAAAATATATACAATATGTATCATATATGTAAATACATGTTTAAAATATAAAAATCAAAAAGCTACCTTAGCTCGGTCCAGCTCCATCTCTGATAATCGTCGTAATCTGGCGCATCTGCTCCTCGGATAAATCCTGAGTCAACATCTCGAACAATGCGGACTGTGCGGGAGTCTGAGCGGACTGTGGAGCTGTAGGAGTGGTCTGCGCTACCGCAGCCGAGATAGTGGCTTGCGGAGCCGCAGCTGCGGGAGTCTGAGCGGGCTGTGGAGCTGTAGGAGTGGTTTGCGCAACCGCAGCCGAGGTAGTGGATTGCGGAGCTACAGCCGAAGGAGATGCATGTAGAGCCTCGGCCGAAATACCCTGTCGCGTCTGTTCAGTTTTGTGTGTAATAAACGAGTAAGAACTGTGTATTAGTCGAATTCGTATCATTATCAGGTTATTGCGAAAGCCCAACCTATGAATACTTAGGGACTTAGGGCTCGTTTGGATATCTAGTTTGGAAAACCGTAGTTTATTTTATGTATGATTAATCAAAGCTAAGTCTACAACCAAATAAGCTCAGGCTACGTACTAATATTGGATATGTTGCTATCTATAATATGATATAATATTTTACTATTAAGTAGTATACATACCATCATCTCCTTCAACTCCTGGACGGTGGCCTTCAAGGTGTCAAGTTCTTGCTCTATACGTCGGTCATGGGAGAGAGAGGAAGTAACCTCCGGAGTGGAGTACAACCTAATATGGGCCCTGCTAGGACCCAGTCCCCGGCCTCTCTCCCAACCTCCGTGGTGCCCTCTATGTGCGGCGTCTAGGACTAGGGTCGGCAGCATCGGATCATTCTGTCCAGTAAAATCGATCCCCGATGCTTCCGCCTGCTCAACCACCCACTCCGACACCCACATTAACCAGTAAAATATAATTATATCATTTAAATTTGAACATTTCAAAACAAAAATTTCAAATAGGGGTTGAATAAATATTAACACTTACGCAATACTCCTGGGTAGCGGTGTCGGGGTATCGAAGCTCGCCCGTGGCGGGATTTGTCGATGTGCCGTGGACGGAAAGATACGCGGACAACACGCTCGGTGTACCACCCTGCGCCAGGATCTGAGATCTCTGCAATTCGCAAAAAATTTACATATATTAGAAAATAACTCTTAATATTACATTATATCACAGTTGGTCTATTGTAATTTACCGATAACTCCATGGCACGAGTAATATTCCTCGAACAACCTGTATAAGTGGGGAAACCCCTCTTCGCCAACTTCCTATTCTCTTTATTTTGATCGGCCTGTTTCTGCACAACACATTCAGATTTAGTTTTCTAATTAAGCAACACAAAAAAATAAATTATATACTAAACAATGAATTACATTTAAAATACATACCTGTTTGCGCTGAGAGTCGAAATATTGGCACAATAGAGGCCATGTATCTACGTCGACTCTCGCAAAGGCCGGAGTATGTAGGAGGGCCGCTCTCTGCCTCGGGGGTCGCCATCCACAGGGAATAGCAGTCGATCTTCAGCTCGTTCCTATTGTATCAGATCTTTGATTGCATGTTTTTCATCAGGTCATTGTACAGAGTGTGAAGATCGAGTACCCTCCCAGGGTGATCAGGGTCGGGTACAGGCTGAAAATCGTAATCCAACTGCAAATACAAAAAACAATGTTATTAAATTGCAAGTGTTAATAATAAATATATTGGATAAATCAAATGAAAATATATATTAATACCCGAGCCTGATCCCAGAAGAGGGCGAATGAGCGTCGGTGCTGGTCGCCCCACTCAACGTGAAGTGGATAAGTCTTCACGAGGTGGCTCTCATCCCCCATATACCGGCCAATCCTCTCAACATAATAGCCGGTATAGCGATAATCAGGGGTAAAGAAGAGGGGGAATGCTGCCCCCCTAGCTCTGTCGGGCCTCAGCCTGTGGGACTGATTCGGGCCTCGAGTCCCCCTCTCGGGATAGGGATGCACTGCGTCTACAAGAAATATCAAGACAATCAATATTAAGACAAAGTGGTATTAAAAAATCAAGGTTTAACGAAAATTGAAGTGTGATATATACCTCCGGCGACAGAAGCACGAGCCTGTGCCCGGGCAGCAGCACGAGCGAGACGATAGTTCCTCCGGTGAAGAACAGCCGGTGACCCGGACGTGGACGCATCTCCAACTAGAAAATAAATATCGATAAAATTATATGAAGTTCATGTTTATTCTTAAAGGATATGTAAAATGAATAAATATTATATATTTATTCATACAAACCTGCAGACTGAGAGGAGGGTATGGAAGTGACGGGAGTGGCCCCTGCACCAGACGTGGACGCACCGCTTATAATTAGACAGTCAAACATTGACTATATAAGTAAGTGCAAAAAGAATGTGTATATCAATAATATAACATTCTAAATCAACATTTATACACTATAGGATATATAAACATACCCGCAGGTGTGGTGGTGGGTTCTGCCGGAGATGTGGAGGCACCACCTACAGCCCGAGATGTAAGTACGTAAGGCAAAAAGAATGTATGTATATTTATGATATAGCATTCTAAATCAATATAAATGCACTATATGATATATAAACATACCTGGAGGTGCGGGAATGGCCTCTGTCCCTGATGTGGACGCACCAACAGCTAGACAATCAAATATTGACTATGTAAGTAATTTTGACATGAATATGCATGTATATCTATAATATTACATTCAAAATGAATATGCGTGCAATATACCTGGAGGTTTGGCAAAGTCCACACGGAAGGAGGCATCCGAAGAGGTCTCCGATCGGGGTGCAAGACCGGCCCTCTGAAGCTCCCTACGCAGCTCTCCGGGCGGCAGAACCGTTCTGCCTCTGCCTCTGTCGGTGCCGCGGCTGGAGTTCCTACCGCCCCTCGCTGCTCCCGTCGTCGTCATCAAATCTAGATAAAACGGTTCTGTTGGGGTAAAAATTTACACCCCGGTTGACCAAGTCAAAATCAAAGTCAGCCCCAAGCCAGGTAGGACCAAGCCCAGGTCAAGTGGGCCAATACCCGGAGCGAGCCCGAACATGAAGCGGCCGGCCTCCCCCTTGCCAAAATAAAATGTTTGTAATAAATAATTTTGTTGTATTTCTTATATTTTATTTTATGTGTAAATGTAAGAGAATGAGCATAAAACCAAATTTTTGTAAAGCTCATGGCTTATGTACAAAAAGAAATGGCACATGAGCCATGGGATGGGCAAAATGCTATTTTGTGAAGCCCAGGGGGCTATATGTAAAGTGTATAGCCTATAAAGGCAAGGATAATGAAAATACCTCAACAACTTTTTCTCTCTCTCCAAAAACAAATCCAGATCTGAGATCTTTCTCCTTCCTCAAGATTCTAAAACTTTCTTCTTTCTTTTGAATTAAATCAAGAGTTTTACTTTTCCTTTTACAAAACTAAATAGTTTTCCACCACAAAACCCATAAAAGGGAACTCAGATCTTCTATCAGATCTCAAAAAGAAGAGATTTTTAAAATCTCACATTTCTTGATCTTCAAGATCCTGCCAACAGAGGAGGAAGAAGGAGAACCATATCTAGAAACCCCACTTTGGAGAAGAACTAGGGCTCAAGGGGAGAAGCCCTTCATCAGTTTCAAAAAATCCTAGGAGTTTTAACTCCTCACACACACAAAAAAAATAAAATAATAATAAGTGCTCCTTTATGGGAGTACAACTCCTATTGCAGAGACCAAGTCCTTTTTAGCGCCCGAGCGCCCACGTGCTGACACGTGGAGCGCTAGCGCTCTTGTGCTCAGAGCGCTAACATCCGAGCGCCCACGTGCTGACACGTGGGGTGTTAGCGCTCAAAGCGCTAGCGTTCTTGCGCTCAGAGCGCTAGAGCCCAAAGCGCTAGCGCCAGAGCGCCCACGTGCTGACACGTGGGGCGCTAGTGCTCAAAGCGCTAGCGTTCTTGGGCTCAGAGCGCTAGCGCCCACGTGCTGACACGTGGGGCGCCAGAGCGCAAGAGCGCTATCGCCCGAGCACCCACGTGCTGACACGTGGGGCGCTAGCGCTCTTACGCTCGGAGCGCTAGCGCCCAAAGCGCTAGCGCCCGAGCGTCCACGTACCTGGCACGCGGGGCGCTAGCGCTCAAAGTGCTAGCGCTTTTGCGGTCAAAGCGCTGGCGCTTTTCCCCATGCATCCTCTGAATGCCCTTTCCCTTTCTTTTTTTTATATATATGTATATACACACACACATACTCCACGATACTGTCCTTGTTAGAAAAAAATTTCTAACGGGACGCTACCCCGCACCCCGCAAAGGGGCTGCTAGCCCCCTTGACCCCCAGCCCGCTATCCGGGTAGCGGGACCCCCGTAAAAACTCTGCGGGGCCCCCGAGATATCCTAAACCTCTTCAAAACACAACACTGCACATTGAGTTCGCATGACCAGTTTAACCCGTCAATCAGAGGTTCTCTCGCTCCAAATGCGAGGGGTAATTAACGACAGCTTAGTCCGTGGCTGCCGGAGATTCGGATCCCCACAATCAATAAACCCCAGCCTAACCTAGGCAGGGGGAATCTGTAATGCGCCTGACAAGCGCGCGCGTATTCCCATCTCAATGGGGTGACGAAAAACACCCTGCAGATTCTGGCACGCCCGATGTGACCATTCTCTCCTCCCACATTTCGGGTTAAACGTTCATGCGAACTCAATCAATATACATATTGATTGGCGATACTAAAATGATGTTTTTTTCCGTGCAGCAATCAACTTTCGACGACAATGTCTCCCAAGGAGAATTCAGCTTCCAACGCGACCCCGGTCCCGTACGTGGTCAAGGTTAATGCTCATGTGGTTCTCCCCACAAGCCTCAGTCGACAGTGGGAGGAACTGCCCCGCCCGTTTGGCTCCGTCATCATCTACCCTGCCGGAAGTGCTCATCTGGCAGAAATCCCGGCAAAAAAGGTGGCCAAGCCGGTCTCAAGGGGAAAGAGGCCGAATGTTGTGATCGCTAAGGCACCACAACCGAAGCTTAAGACGGTGTCAGAATGACTCTCTAGCGCTCCAGCTGGGGGCCAGACTTCCGGTACAAAGGGCAACATCAAACGTTGCGGACGACCTCAGGCGATGACTCCAACAAATGCACGGTCAGGCGTATCTCCAAAGCCCTCCATCGCCCAGTCTACGGCGTCTCCCCAAAGAGCCGAAATCTGCCAGGTGCTTAGAACAGAAAAGTTAAGGCAGAAGCGGCTCAGGTATCGAGCCAACAAGAGGGGCAGGGCTTCGGCCAAGTGGAATCTTGTGAAGTTCCAAGAGCAGGGTTATACTGTGACGACGGCTGAGTCGGCCGTAAAAATCAGCAATTCCTTCGAACCTCTGAAGTGGGTTCAGAAAAATGCCATGACCGCCAGAATCAAGAAGACAGCGGTCCGAACATCGCTACAAAGAGACGTGTCCCGGCCCCAACAGAAAAAGTATGACATTGTCTCTTCAAGAGTCTATCAGGCGCTCTGTGCCGCACAAAAGCAGCGGGGCAAACCTAGAAAAGAAGTGCCAGCACCATTCAAGAACCTGGTCAGGCCAGCTGCCTTCAATCGACTGCCCGCTACCGAAACAGGGGGGTCAAGACAGCGATCTGTGAAATCAGCCGCCGATGATAAAATGACGGCTGGATATATTATCCATAAGGTCTATATGGCGGGTGGGCGCCCCCGCGACAACCTTCGCAGCAAAAGCAAGGATGGGGCTGCCACATACCAAGCCCAATCTGGCTTGAATGTGGTTGCTGCTTCCCAAGAACAGCCGCCTCCGCTGGATGATGAAAACCCTCTCGACGAGGATGATAGGCAGAAAGACCCTTCGGTCCAAGCAGAGTCAAGCTCGGACAACGAGGAAGAGCCGACTTTCCGCCCCAGGACCGCGGAGCAAGAGCTGCTTCAAGAGCTTCGAAAACAGCTCAGGAACAAAGATAAAGAGATGGCCAAGCTCTATTCGAAAATTGACGACCTAACGAATGTTGTGATGCAGCTTACGGCTCAAATTGCTCGAGTGCCTCCCAATCAAGCATAAATCGCTACTCATCAGCTGGGTGATGACAATCCGAAGCAGCCAATGCCTGTTCCTTTGGGTCCAAGACTGGTCGAGCCGCACGAAAGCCGGCCACATTATGCTTCTGGGGACGCCTTGGCCCCAGATAGCACTATCCTGCTAACACAAGATCAGATAATGGATTTGGTCACCAGCAAAGTTAAAACATTGGTGGCTGAAACTGAAGCTCATAAAGAAATTGGCAGTAGTGGGCGGCCATATCCCGCACAATACGATCTGATCGAGTTCTCGAGCGGCTACGTCATTCCTAAGTTCGGAAGATTTGACGGAACGGGAAATGCAAATCAGCACGTCGCCCACTTCAAAACATCGTACGAAAATACAGGGGGCAATGACGCGCTCCTTCTTCGTCAGTTTGTCAACAGACTGACCGATGTAGCCTTCGACTGGTACGCGAGTATACCAGACGGGTCTGTCATTACCTTTGCCCAAATGGAGTCTCTGTTTCGGCAAAGGTTCATGAGTGTCAGTGATAAAATCTCCATTGCCGAACTTGTGAGGACCAAGCCGGGGAAGAATGAAAGCAACACAGACTATATCGCCCGATGGCGTAATCTCACAGTCAAATGCGAACCGCCGCTGGAGCAGGACCAGTCCGTCAGCCTTCTCATTGGGAACCTCAGCAATTGGATGGTCCCATTCTTGTGTACAGCAAGCCTCAAGACATTTCAAGAGCTAACCAAGAAAGTCCAAATGCTGGAACGCTCGAAGCAAGAGTCTACCCCGGACTCCTAGAGAGACAAAACTTGGAAAAGCAAGAGGGACGACAGCCGTAGAAGCGGGAGTTCCAGCAGTACCAATGTCTTCAATGCGTCCAATAATGAAGAAAAGCGAAGGGCGGGCGAATCCAAAACCAACCGGTCTCGAAAGCTATTGCTGGGAGGAGATGGGCCTTCCCTAGAGGAGAAAAAGAATAAGATTTACTCTTTCAGAAGGGACAAGGTCCGCAAGATATTTAAAGATGCCTTGAACAACGACCTACAATTGCCGGAGTCAAAAAGACCCCAAGAAGCAAAAATGACCGACAATCCCATTTACTGCCCGTACCACCGAGTAGTGAGCCATGCGATTGAGGATTGCTATATCTTCAAGGACTGGGTCGAGAAGCAGTATAAGGCTGGAGAGATTGAGCTGTCCAAAAGTGTGCTGGTGAACAATCAAGTTGCGACCACCAATTTTATACAGACAGAAGCTGAAGCCCTTTGGGAGCAGACAGCCGAACCCGTTGCCCTAAGAAATGAAATGGACTCATCGCGGCCTCCATGGAGTACGCACATATCTAATAAGATGAAGAAGATGATAAAGCTACTTCGGAAAGAGCCCAGGACGAAATGGGAAGGGCAGGAGAAGCCTACCATGCCAGCTGCCAATGCGGCTCCATCAGGCTCAAAGTCCAAAAAGCTCAAGAAGAAGAAAAGTGCAGATCAGCGTGAAAAAGAGTCTGCAGGGAGATCGACCATTCAAAAATATATTGATTCTCTCGAAGACTATGTACAGAAGGAAAGAACTCTAATTCAATTGAAAGAGTTCTTCCCTGTGGAAGCGGCTGAGATTCTGGAGGAGTTAGAAGAAGACTCCAATTAAGAGATCCCTATAGTGACTTGCTACGCCATCCATCTGGGCAGCGACTCTGAGGGGGAGCTTTGTTTTCCCGAAGAGGACGAGGAGCTCGCCACAAAGGCCAATCAAATCCAGCTCAGAAGCGGCATGGCTCTACCGCCAAATCAGGGAAATGCCCCAAAAGGGAAGGAAAAACAGGTCGCTATTGAAGAAGATGGCAGAGAACTTGCCCATGAAGATTCGAGTCCTTCCCCAGTTGACTATAATGTCTTGGCTCATCTCCGAAAGCTTCCGTCTCTCCTTAGCATCTATGATGCCTTGGTTCTATCTCAAGAGCTTAGAGATGTTCTCATTCATGCTCTACAAAACCCTCAGCGGTATCAGGCTCGCTTTGCGGAAATTAATATGAAAGAAGCCCAGTACACTCTGCATACCACCGCAGTCATGTTTAAGGACGAAGACTTGCTACTGGGAACGGCTAAGCATAATCGGCCGCTTTACGTGACCGGGTACAGCGACGGAGATCGGATTAATCGCATATTGATTGATCCGGGGTCTTCAGTGAACATCATGAACTTGCGGACTCTGAAGAGTTTGTCAATGGACGTCCGACACCTGTCAAGGGAAAGGATTGTTATTCAAGGCTTCAATCAAAACTGCCAGCAAGTTCTGGGGTCTATAGCTTTGCCAATCAAATTCGGGGATTTGCAAACTGAAGCTAAGATATACGTGATCGACGCTGACACGTCTTATAAAATTCTCTTGGGACGGCCGTGGCTTCACGATTATGGCATTATTCCGTCAACTCTCCATCAATGCATGAAGTATACTAAAAATGGCGAAGAAAGACACATTGACGGAGACATACAGCCGTTCGGCGTGCATGAAGTCCGATATGAAGATTCTCGGTACTTCATGAACCACCAAAATGCTAAGCCACAACTGACTGAGGATAGACCGGCCCCAAGACTCAAAAGCAAATCTGTGCCGGCTGTCACTTTCAAAAGCAAAAGCGCCCAAGTGTGCCCGCGTTTTGGTAGTGACACTGATGAGTCCGACGCTGGAAGTCCGTCCTTCCGTAAAACTCGTCCTCGTTTCGGTAGCGATACGGACGAATCTGACGCTGAAGGCCTATCTAGCAGCAAAATTCACCCTCATCTTGGCAGCGACACTGAAGAGTTGGAAGAAGAGGACCTGCCTTGCAATAGCTGCACAGATTGGACCCCCATGCAACAAGCGAAACTACGAGAGACCTTCGAAATTACAGAAGGGTCCCTAGCTGTCACAAGGGTGCCGGAGCAGATGTGCAAAGAGCTCGATGCATTGTCAGTCTCTACCGTGGACCAGCTGAAAACTTTCTACGTTCCCGGAAGGAAAAGTGGACAGAAGGGCATCCTGTTTTATGGGTCAAATCCTGTTGTGCACCCGGTTGATTTGTTTGTCGCGTGCCTTCCCTATGTGAGGGGCATAAGAGCCGTCCTCAATCCCAGATACTATGCACCCGAGATGCGGGAATATTTCAAAAGGTGCGGATGCCGGCTATATCAAACGGAGTCCGAAGTAAAGTTTTATGAAGGGCTAAGGCATCCATCCCAGGTCCGAGCACTCATCGATGGACGAATTCCAGATAGACGGGGCATAGGCTTCATTCAACCTGATTCCAAAGCATGCTACATGATCCATATTGGTGAAGCCAGCGAAAGATCAAATGATGATGACGAGATAGCCGAACTAGAAGAAGCTCCTCAAGAGCTCGAAGATGGCGGACAAGCAACCTTTGACGAGCTAACCGAGATTGACTTAGGAACGCCCGATAATCCAAGACCGACCTACATCAGCTCTCTCTTGTCAGAGGAAATGAAAGCGCAGATAATCACCCTGCTGCACAAGTTCGTCGACTGCTTCGCGTGGATGTGCAAAGAAATGCCTGGCATTTCCCCTGAAGTAGCCGTGCATAAGCTGGCTATATCTCCTGATGCTAAGCCAGTCAAACAAGCTCCTTGAAGAATGAGAAGGGAGTTGGAAGAAAAGGTCATCGAGGAAACCAAGAAACTCATCGATGCCGGCTTCATTAGGGAGGAAAAATATGCGGACTGGATCGCATGCATAGTCCCAGTGAAGAAGAAAAATGGGCAGATCCGAGTTTGTGTCGATTTCAGGGACCTCAACAAGACATGTCCTAAATACGACTTCCCGCTACCGGTCATGGAAATGATGGTCGATGACACCTCAAATTACGAGCTGTTCACCTTTATGGATGGCTCGTCCGGGTATAATCAGATCAAGATGTCGCCTGAGGATGAGAAGCACACATCATTTCGAACCCCGATCGGAATATACTGCTACAAAGTGATGCCGTTCGGACTGAAGAATACAGGGGCTACATATCAAAGGGCAATGACCAATATCTTTGATGACCTAATTCATAAAGTCGCCGAATGTTATGTTGATGATCTGGTCGTCAAGACTAAAGCCAAGGCCGATCACATCCAAGATCTTAGGACCGTTCTCACCAGACTGAGAGAGTACGATCTGAAAATGAATCCTCTGAAGTGCGCTTTTGGCGTGTCATTGGGAAAATTCCTGGGCTTCATAGTCCGACATCGAGTGATTGAAGTTGACCCGTCCAAGATAAAGTCCATCATGGAGATGCCCCATCCGAAGAGACTGACGCAACTAAGATCTTTTCAAGGAAAGCTTGCTTATATACGGAGGTTTATCTCAAATTTATCGGGAAGATGTAGGCCCTTCTCAAAGCTCATGAAGAAATGAGCTCCTTTTGTCTGGGATGCCGAATGTCAAGAAGCGTTCGAAAGCATCAAACAGTACTTGTTGCACCCTCCAGTGCTGGCCGCTCCCATTCCAAATAAATCGCCGATTCTCTACACTGCCGTGCTGGATGAGTCACTCGGTGCGCTCCTTGTTCAGAACAACGAGGAGGGAAAAGAGAATGCCCTCTACTACCTCAGTCGAACTTTAGTCGGGGCGGAACACAACTATTCCCCGATCAAAAGGCAATGCCTAGCTCTGATGTTCACTGTGAAGAAGCTGAGGCACTATCTGCTCGCTCATCGGGTTATGCTGATCTCTAGGGTTGACCCGCTCAAACACTTAATGACCAAAGCAAGCCTGGCCGGTAGAATGTCAAGATGGGCTGTCATGTTACTTGAGTTTGACATAATTTATACTCCTCAGAAAGCAATGAAAGGGCAAGCTCTTGCAGACTTCCTCGCCGCTCATCCTCTACCAGAAGGGTCGCCGCTAAATTGTGAGTTACCCGACGAACAAGTGCTGCACCTCGAGGAAGATGAACCATGTTGGGAGCTCTACTTCGATGGAGCCTCATCAATAAGGACCTCCAGTAAATCAAGCGCCCCGGAGATAAAAGCAGAGATAGGGTTGGTGTTCATCACGCCATCAATGGGAACCCTACGACGTTCTTTTGCTCTCACTAAGCCTCGAACAAATAATGAAGCTGAGTATAAAGCTCTGATAGCTGGTCTGGAGCTCGTCATAGAAATGCAAATCCTTCGGATACGGGTTTACGGTGACTCTCAGCTTGTCGTCAACCAAGTAAGCGGCGACTATAAGATATACAAACCTGAGTTAGCTCGATATAGAAGCCGAGTGGTGGAACTCATGAAACTGTTCACTCATATTGAACTAATGAGAGTCCGTAGAGCGTTGAATGGAAAGGCTGACGTACTCGCTCGCTTAGCCAAGGAGCTGGCTGATCCTAATATGGAAGAAATTCTGATCACAGTCAGGAGCCGGCAAATTCCACCCCCATTCTCTCTACGAGAAGAGGAAAGCGCGGAACAGAAGAGCAGTCCTTCCGAAGAAGCTTCGATCATCCAAGACGATCCCGATTGGAGAGAACCCTTCATAGAGTACCTCCGATACGACAAGCTGCCCGAAGGAAAATCTGCAAGGATTCAGCTGAAGAAGAGAGATCTCCGATACGTGTTTGTAAATGACACGCTATACCGCAGGTCATATGACCAACTCTGGCTCAGGTGTCTGTCATTGGCCGAAGCACAAAAGATCACGAAAGAAGTTCACTCGGGCGTTTGCGGTGCTCACCAATCTGGCCCCAAGATGTGACTTCAAATCAAACGGCTTGGGTATTACTGGCCCACCATGACACGGGATTGCGGAGAGCATGCAAAGAAATGTTATATCTGCCAAATTCACGATGATTTCATTCACAAGCACCCCAATCCGTTGCATCCTATGGTGGCGTCGTGGTCCTTCGAAGTCTGGGGAACCGACATAGTTGGTCCAATTGATCCTTCGTCATCCAAAGGCCACCGGTTCATATTGGCCGCAACTGACTATTTCTCCAGATGGGTTGAAGCTGTCCCGCTAAAAGAAGTCAAGACAGAAAATATTCTGACGTTCTTCCAGCAAAATGTTCTATACCGCATCGGTACACCAAGAAGAATCATTTCTGACAACGGGCCTTCTTTCAAGAGCTTCAAAGTCTCAAGGTTCGCTACTCAGTACAAGATAGACTGGAGATATTCCTCCATCTACAATCCAAGGGCCAATGGGCTAGCCAAAGCCTTCAATAAAACTCTATGCAAGCTCCTAAGGAAAAACGCTTCAGCCAACAAGAGAGACTGGAATATCAAATTTCACGAGGCGTTGTGGGCATATCGTACCACGCACCGTACTCCAACTCAGTCCACTCCATACTCATTGCTTTTCGGAGTGGAGGCGGTCCTCCCTCTCGAAGTCGAAGTTCCAAGCTTAAGAATGGTCGTTCAGCACGAGTTGACGAAGGAGGAAAACGTGCTCCTTTGGCTCGAAGAGCTCGATGCCCTCGAAGAAAAGAGGCTTGCGGTATAGAAAAATCTGGAGCTGTACCGAGCCCAAATGTCACGGGCCTATGACAAGATGACTCGTCTCCGCGCTTTCAAGAAAGGCGAATTGGTATTGGTCCTCAAAAGACCGATCATCCCTAATCGACATGCCAAGGGAAAATTCGAGTCAAACTGAGAAGGACCATACATCATCGAGAAAGTGTTAGACGGAGAATCCTACCAACTAATAAGTGCCGAGGGAGAAAGGCCCATGCCACCCATCAATGGCCGATATCTCAAGAAATACTACGCGTGAATGCTCCAAGTCGCAGGCAATTTGAGCACGCCAGCCCTACGGTCTGGATCATACATCCCGCAAATCCGTATACAATCCACGGGCGTAAACGATCCCAATCTCTCCCAAATCCTGCCGGTGAGACTACTTTTAAAGTCCCACCAGCGGCAAAAAAAAAAACAAAAAAAACGGTATGTCCACAAGCAAAACGGGCACGGATGAAAATCCGAAAGGGCTCCGTGAGTAAAAACAGCAGGACTACCGGCGAGTTTGTGAAAACCCGAAAGGGCACAAACTCGTAAAAAAAGATGAAATACACTCGCAAAGTCCTCTCGACCTTGTGAAGAGAAAATCCCCGCGTGAGATCCTTACGACTCATAAAGGAGCAACACACTTAGGAATCCTCACGATTCCTAAGGAGAACATACACCTGCGAGATCCTCTCGACTCGTAGGGAGAAAATGCTTTTATGAGACCCTTACGACTCATAAAATTGAAAAGCCTTAGGTGATAGGGATCCAAACCTGTCTCCTGAGCCATCGCTCCCCAACGGCAACGGCAAATGATGAGTCGCTCCTGGCATTTCGCTTCAGTGTTAGCGGTGCTGATGCCAACCCAAAACCCAAATCCCAAGTCCTCCTGAGGCAAATGATGAGTTTCTCCTGGCATTGTTCCAGTGCAGCAATGCTGATGTTGACCAAAACCCAAATCCCAAGTTCTCCTGGGGCAAATGATGATTTTCTCCTGGCATTATTCCAGTGCAGCAATGCTGATGCCAAATAAGATCCAAATTCCAAGTCCCCAAACGGCGAATGATGAGTCGCTCCTGATATCATATTCCAGTGCAGCGATGCTGACGCCAACCAAAATCCAATTTCTCAAAATTCTCCCAGCCCTACGGTTAGTCCCCAAATTGACTACCGTATACAATCCACGGGCTCAAAAAATTCTCATCATACCCATACCCCACCACAATCACCAGTCCAGCGGCCAGTCTCCGCCCTTGGAATTATGCTCCATTTGGGAAGGCACACGCATGCGTCCTCACGACGCATGAGGAGAACAAACCTTACGGGATCCTCACGACTCATAAGAAAATACCTTCGTAGGATCCTTACGACTCACGAAGGAAAAACACACTTGGGAGTCCCCACGACTCCTAAGGAGAAAGTACACCTACGAGATCTTTTCGACTCGTAGGGAGAAAATGCTTTTATGGGACCCTTATGGCTCATAAAATTGGAAAATCTTAGGTGATAGGGACCTAAACCCGTCTTCTAAGCCACCGCTTCCCAACAGAAAAAGGCAAATGATGAATTGCTCCTGGCACATGTGCTTCAGTATTAGCAACGCTGATACCTACTTTAACCCCAAAATTCCAAACTCCAATCCAATAGACCCCTAAGTCGTCAAACTGGGAACATATGACCTCTAAGTCGTTAAACTGGGAAGAGATGACCCCTAAGTCGTCAAACTGGAAACGAGGGAGATCCCCAAATCCACTCATGGCAGATGATGATTCGCTCCTGGTACCATATTCCCGTGTAGCGATGTTGATGTCAACCCAATTCACATCAAATCGGCGAGACAACCATCGACCGTCCACGTCGCTAAAAGGGCAACATCGACCGTCCAAGTCGCTAAAAGGGTAGCATCGACCGTCCAAGTCGCAAAAAGGGCAGAACCGACCGTCCAAGTCGCTAAAAGGGTAGCACCGACCGTCCACGTTGCAAAAAGGGCAGAACCGACCGTCCACATCGCACGAAGGGCAGCACCGACCGTCCACGTCACTAAAAGGGCAGCATCGACCGTCCAAGTCGCAAAAAGGGCAGAACCGACCGTCCACGTCACAAAAAGGGCATCACCGACCGTCCACGTCGCTAAAAGGGCAGCATCGACCGTCCAAATCGCTAAAAGGGCAGCATCGACCGTCCAAGTCGCAAAAAGGGCAGAATCGACCGTCCACATCGCTAAAATGGCAGCACCGACTATCCACGTCGCTAAAAGGGCAGCACCGACCATCCAAGTCGCTAAAAGGGCAGCATCGACCATCTAAGTCGCAAAAAGGGCAGCATCGACCGTCCATGTCGTAAAAAGGGCAGCGCAGGCTTCCTACAAAGCGAAACTAGATCACTCCGGGCCAGGGAAACTTCTATCACGGACACTCCGTCTCGGAGACATGTCAAGCAACGACCGTCCATGTCGTAAAAAGGGCAGTGCCAGCTTCCCAAAAAGTGGGAACCAAATCAAGTCGCCTCCACGTGAAAGAAGATCCATCAATTTCATGCACGCGACCCACATATGTTGTGTGCATTTATTGATGGAGGGCAATTTGTTGGGGTAAAAATTTACACCCTGGTTGACCAAGTCAAAATCAAAGTCAACCCCAAGCCAGGTGCGCCCAAGCCCAGGTCAAGTGGGCCAATGCCCGGAGCGAGCCCGAACATGAAGCGGCCGGCCTCCCCCTATGCCAAAATAAAAATTTTGTAATAAATAATTTTGTTGTATTTCTTATATTTTATTTTATGTGTAAATGTAAGAGAATGGGCATAAAGCCAACTTTTTGTAAAGCCCATGGCTTATGTACAAAAAGAAATAGCACATGAGCCATGGGATGGGCAAAATGTCATTTTGTGAAGCCCAAGGGGCTATATGTAAAGTGTATAGCCTATAAAGGCAAGGATAATGAAAATATCTCAACAACTTTTTATCTCTCTCCAAAAACAAATCCAGATCTGAGATCTTTCTCCTTCCTCAAGGTTCTTAAACCTTCTTCTTTCTTTTGAATTAAATCAAGAGTTTTACTCTTCCTTTTACAAAACTAAATAGTTTTCCACCACAAAACTCACAAAGGGAAACTCAGATCTTCCATCAGATCTTAAAAAGAAGATATTTTTAAAATCTCACATCTCTTGATCTTTAAGATCCTGCCAACAGAGGAGGAAGAAGGAGACCCATCTCCAGAAACCCCACTTTGGGGAAGAACTAGGGCTCACGGGGAGAAGCCCTTCATCAGCTTCAAGACATCCTAGGAGTTTAACTCCTCATACACACACACACACACAAAATAATAAGTGCTCCTTTCTGGGAGTACAACTCCCATTGCAGGGACCAAGTCCTTTTTAGCGCCCGAGCGTCCACGTGATGACACGTGGAGCGCTAGCGCTCTTGTGCTCAGAGCGCTAACGCCCAAAGCGCTAGCGCCCGAGCGCCCACGTGCTGATACGTGGAGCGCTAGCGCTCAAAGCGCTAGCGTTCTTGCGCTTCGAGCGCTAGCGCCCGAGCGCCCACGTGCTGACACGTGGGGCGCTAGCGCTCAAAGCGCTAGCTTTCTTGCGCTCAGAGCGCTAGCGCCCAAAGCGCTAGCGTCCGAGCGCCTACGTGCTGACACGTCGGACGCCAGCGCTCTTGCCCTCGGAGCGCTAGCGCTCGAGCGCTATCCGGGTAGCGGGACCCCCGTAAAAACTCTGCGGGGCCCCCGAGATATCCCAAACCCCTTCAAAACACAACATTGCATATTTAGTTCGCATAACCAGTTTAACCCGTCAATCGGAGGTTCTCTCGCTCCAAATGCGAGGGGTAATTAACGACAGCTTAGTCCGTGGCTGCCGGAGATTCGGATCCCCACAATCAATAAACCCCAGCCTAACCTAGGCAGGGGGAATCTGTAATGCGCCTGACAAGCGCGCGCGTATTCCCATCTCAATGGGGTGACGAAAAACACCCTACAGGTTCGTGGACGCATTAGACAATCATTACATATGCATGCTATATATGTATAGATCGTAAAATGTAAAGTATAATATAACATTACAGATAGCCTTTTTCGTTTCGTGGACGCATTAGACATATCTACTTGGATTTCATCATCGATATCATTTATAACTCATGTAACTTCATGATCAGTCAAAGACAACCCGTCTTTTGAAACAGACGGTCAGAGCACTCTAAGTCTTCTCTCTTCTTCATCCCCATCGCTGTCCTCGAATTCCGGGACATCGTAAACATCCCTGGGTTTGCAACGGCATACGACACTCCATCCTGGATGCTTCAAACACTGTGAGTAGTATATTTGGAACGCTTGGTTCGGAAAGATAAACGGATCTTCCTGACAGTAAAATCGAAGTGTGTTCACACTGTTCAATCCATATTCATCTTTCCAAGTCCCGAGATTGCTTCTCCACTTATCCGTATCGGTTCGTGTATCATACGAACTACACTGAAATATATAAAATGGTTCTGATCGTCCGGGATATTGGATACTGTTTCCTCCAATCAGAGCAAAGCTCTGTTCAAATTTTCAAAATTTGAAATGATCAGCGCTTCATAAGAGCGCCAGCGCTCTGAGGCAGCGCTCACGTGCAAAGCACGAATGCGTTAGCGCAAAGAGCGCCAACGCTCTGAGGCAGCGCTCACGTGCAAAGTACGAGTGCGCTAGCGCTGGAACTAAATGTTCCCCACCGTCAGATCAAAAATCCAATAAAGATGATAAATCATCAATTGACCAGAATAAAATTCTATTAAGGAAAGATTTCTCAAAATCTTTCCAAACAAAAGATTGTGCTCTGTAAATCAGAGCACCGTTGGATCAATGATCAAATGGTGATTAAAAATTATCAAAATACAGTATAAATTCTGTATGGGAAAAGATTTCCCAATCTTGTTAAAAAAACAAGAAGATTGCCTTCTGTAAATCAGAAGCCCTTGGATCAAAGATCCAACGGGGGAAACATCTCCAAATCAATTAGAGAAAAGATCTCTTCAACCGATTCAACAAATCAGCTTGCCCTATATAAAGGCCCCAAGATTTCAAGTCTCAGATACAGAGAAAAAGGGAGAGAGAAAAATAGAGGAACCCCTCATAAACTTTGAGAAATTTCAAAGACAAAGAGTAAGCTTTCAGAAGAAGAAAATTTTCTTCAAGGTAAAAAAAAAAGAACAGAGAGATTAAATCATCTCATATAAAAAGAAGAATTTACTTCTTTTTCTTCAGATCATAGATTTATAAGACAAATTGTCTTTCACAAAAGTGATTATAATATTTCATTATAAAAAGGGAGGAGAATAATTCAATTCTCTTAGGATCATAGATCCATAAAGACAAAGCCTTTCATAAAAAATATAAGAGATTGAAATATCTCCTATAAAAATAATAAGAACTTTGTTCTTAGATTCATGAGACAAAATCTCTTATAAGAATGAGAGTTTAATTCTCACGGCGCAAAACTGCCTAAAAAGAGTCCTAGCGCTCCAAAATTCACAAGAAACGCACCGCGCTCATTGTCTGGCGCACTGCGCCAAGCGCGCCACGTGCTCCTCACGTGTGCGCTACTTCACCAGAAGTGCAATGCGCTCTTTGAACTGACGCTCAGCGCCAAGCGCGCCACGTGCTCGTCACGTGTGTGCTAAAAGAACATAAATTGTTTTATAAATAAAGCCCAGAGCCACAATGAATGCGCAGCATCCAATAAAATACAAAAAGATTGTTAGAGCCCGAACCAATGCTCAACATTGTTAAATGCTCAACATTTAAACTAAATGGGCCGAGCCCAAAGTGTCCACAGAACCCTATCTCAGATTAATTGAGCCCATATGCTCATTAATCTTTGATCTTAGTCCCAAATTGGACTGCAGATCTTCCAATCAACATTGGTTCAAGGGTACATCTCATCACTCCTCTGATATTTGTCGTTGTAATCCTTCAACGTCTTCAGAGAGGTGACAGGTCCCGACAACCAGACATTCCACGGACTGTGGGGTCCTTAAACTCATGGACTATGACGTCCTTAAACTTTACAGACTATGACGTTTTTAAACTACGGACTGTGGGGTCCTTAAATTCATGGACTATGATGTCCTTAAACCTTTGGACCACAATGTCCCTAAACTAAACAATAGAGCCCAAATGCTATTTTGTTGGATTTAAATGATCCCTTTAAGTTGATCTTAGTCTAAAATTAGACTAACGTATCCTTAACAAACGTTTAAGTTGATCTTTGTCTCAAATGAGACTAACGTATCCTTAAACCCAACCCCAAACCCAAATCTAAGAAGATACGGATTTGGACTAATCCACGCCCTACGGGCAACAACATAAATTAGTCTCCGTATACAATCCACAGGCAACCAAAAACAAAACAAACACACACGACACGAAGTGACCTTCTGAAGAAGGAGAAAGTGGTTACCGCGATGCGGTAGCGTAATTAACTGCGGGGGTTTGCGCCTGCAAGGAAGAGCGTCCCCACAATCAAAAACCCCTCAACGAGGGGGAATCTGACATAGTCTGCTACATCGTCCGCATCCGTATAAACTTTCGATACATGGTGTCATAAATCAACTTGGCATCTTCGGAGAGATGGACGGATAACACCGAATAGCATCTGCCCCCAAAATTCAGGCCGGACATCCCAACGTCCCAGTCGCATCTTTCGGCGGAGAACAGATTCTGGCACACCCGGTGGGACCTTTTCCTCCTTCTACTCCACACTTCGTGTGTCGTGTTTCGCGAACGAATCGTGGTTTGCTATGGTTGCCCCTGGATTTGAGGTACTAAGATTTGGTGTTTTGCTCCGTGCAGAAAACAGAAGATCAATGGCTTTCAACTGCACAAATTGCAACAACTGCAATAACTCTCACTCTGTCCTCGCCAGAGGAGTGACTTATGGGCCCCAAGCGGCCTCCATTTTCGCAATGCCGGTGGAACAGGTGACGCAAGTCACCACTGGGTTGTTCTTTGGGACCATACTCCCACCCATGAGTGTTTCCTGATTTAAAATCAGGAAAGCTTCTGTGAAGAGCTTCGAAAAGGGGGCCACGTGCTTACACGTGACCAGCAGTCACGTGTTGACACGTGACCTATAAAGTACAGAAAAGGCGCACAATGATTCGCTGAACAAAGTCAAGAAAAAGAGCTTCAGAAGAGGTCACGTGCTCCCACGTGACCAGGGTCACGTGTCGACACGTGACATTCAAAATAGCAAACTCGCTCTCCAATTGAACCAAGGAAAGAAGTGCCAGACAGGGGTCACGTGCTCACACGTGACCAGGGATCACGTGGTAGCACGTGACGTTTAAGCAACGATCAGAAGACAGCGCAAAAGAAAGGAAAATGCTCATTCCACAGGGGGTCACGTGCTCACACGTGACCATGGGTCATGTGGTCACACGTGACCGGCTTTCAAAGCCCTTTTTGTCAACAGAATTAAATTCTGAGAGAAATGCAAATCTTTCCAAAGGAACGCAACTATATGCATCCAATCAAATTAAAGATTCAGAGGTCATTTATTTATGGAAAATCTCGGGTTTGGAAAGATTTCCCCCTTAAATCTAACCAAAATAACAAGGGAGAATCTCTGGATTTGAAATCCAATGGTGAATAAAATTCACCTAATAATCCAAAGGTCCAGAACGAATGAAGGATGCAAATCAGATCTCTCAACGAAGATTCGTCAAAAACCAACTGATTCAGCTGCTTCTCCTATAAATAGGAGCCAAGGGACACACGCGCAGAGAAAGGAAAAAGGAGAAAAGCTTTGATACTTGGAAAAGACTTGGATCTTCTGCAAAAAAAACCTAGGTAAGAAAGGGAAGGCTTTCGGAAAGAAAGAGAATTTAATTCTCAACAGAGTTTAACTCTAATATATAAAACAGAAGAACACATTTCTTCTCTTTTTGATAGAGGATCTGCAAAGTGCACATCTCCCCTTAAGGTTGAGAATTTAATTCTCAATGGGTCGAGATCCTGCCATGCAGATCCAAAACATAGAGAAAGAATGCAGGCCTGAGAATTTAATTCTCACAGAACTATAGGAATTTAATTCCTCTAAGATAAAAGTAGGGCTTGACCCTGTGTTATGGGAATTTAATTCCTTCAAAATAAAAAGAAGGAGGGTTTAACCCTAATTAAGAATTTAGTTCTGTTGAAACAATGGGAATTTAAGTCCTTTAATCATGATCTGACGGGAAACGGAAGTTTGATTCCTTAAAAAGTTTTTTGTTAGGGTTTAACCCTATTCAGTTCTTCACATTAACGAGGAATCTAATTCCTACAGAAGGTTCAAGGATCAAAAGGAAGCAGGAATTTAATTCCTTTGAAAATTAAAGCTAGAGGAATTTAATTCCTGAAAAGAAAGATCAACAGATTCTCTAAAACAACATACATGGAGGTAGGGTCACGTGCCACCACGTGACCCTCTCAAAAGAGCTACAGAAGTCCCTTTGAGGCAGCACCCCACGTGATCCACGTGACCTTGGTAGAAACTCTAATACACAGGCATTTGAATGCCCATCACGTGATGGCACGTGATGCTTTGAAGGAAATGAGAATTTCAACAGAACAAATGAAGGGAGGGCGCTCTCACGTGCTGCCACGTGACCCTTCTTGCCTTAGTGTTTAACACTAAAATTAAAACTCTCAAGCCCAGTGTTAAAACACTGTCGGGCCTTAGCATTCAATGCTGATTAAAAAGCCTTATTCGCAGCGTTCAACACTGATCTGTTTTAGTGTTTAACACTAATTTGAAAAAGCCTTATTGCTGGTGTTTAACACCAATTATCTCTCAATGTTGAACACTAACTTGTCAACCTCATTCCCAGTGTTCAACGCTGATTGCTCTGAAGTGTTTAACACTAGGCTTTGGCCCAATTGGCTAAAGGGATAGAGGCAAAGCCTCTCCTGATTGGACTTAGCCCAAGCTGGCCATAAGTCCTCAATTCATGATTAACTGGGCTAATGGGCTCACAACATAATTAACCAGTCTTGACCCCAAATTGGGCCAGGGACTATTCAAGCCATTCCGGTTCTAGGGTACATCTCTTCACTCCTTTGATACTTGGCATTGTAATCCCTCGATGTCTTCAAAGAGGTGACGGGTCCCGAAGACCATTCATGATATGGACTGTGGGGTCCTTAAACCCATGCATAATGCAAAATTCCTGGTTACGTGGAACGCGGATAACGTCACTCTGTGACCCCGCGGAAAACGTCCAGAGCGGATCCTGGTCCTCGCAGAGCACGGCAGTGAACCCGTGTGAAGCATCCAGAGCGGAGCCTGGTCCTCGCCTAGAACGGCAGTGAACCCGTGTGAAGCATCCAGAGCACATACCGGACTGTGGAGTCCTTAAACCCATGGACTATGACGTCCTTAACCTTGACCGAGATGTCTTAAAACTACCCACGGACCGCAATGTCCTTAAACTACCCACGGACCGCAATGTCCTTAAACTACCCATGGACCGCAACGTCCTTAAACTAGAATCATAGAGCTTCCATATGCTCTTTCGTCGGATCTAAACGGTCCTGTTTAAGTTGATCTTAGCCTCAAAGATGGCTAACGCGTCCTTAAACCTTCAAGCAGACTGGACTATGAATCCCCCCTAATTAACTCTGGCTCGAGGGTACATCTCTGAACTCCTCTGACATCCGTCGTTGTAATCCTTCAACGTCATCAGAGAGGTGACGGGTCCCGACGGCCACACATACGATGGACCACTATGTCCCTAAAACTGGAACAATGGAGTCCAAACGCTCCTTTGTCGGATCTAAACGATCCCGTTAAGCTGATCTTGGTCTCAAACTAGACTAATGTATCCTTAACGAACGTTTGAGTTGATCTTAGCCTCAAGTATGGCTGACGCATCCTCAAACCAAACCCCCAAACCCAAATTTAAGATAATGCGGATTTGGACAAGTCCATGCCCTACGGGCGACGAAATAACTCAGTCTCCGTAAACGATGCACGGGCAATGAAACATAAAACAACAACACACGACACGAAGTGACCATATGGAGAAGGAGAAAGTTGTTACCGTAAAGCGGTAGCGTAATTAACTGCAGGGGCTTGCGCCTGCAGGGAAGAGCGTCCCCACAATCAAAAACCCCTCGAACGAGGGGGAATCTGACGAAGTCTGCTACATCGGACGCATCCGTCTAAACCTCCGATACATGGTGCCATGGATCAAATTGGAATCTTCGGAGAGGTGGACGGATAGCACCAATTAGCATCTGCCCCGAACCTCAGGCGAGACGCCACGTCGTCGCCGCCGTTCGGAGGGGAACATATTCTGGCACGCCCGGTGGGACCTTTTCCTCTTTCCACTCCACACTTCGTGTGTCGTGATTCGCGAACCAATCGCGGCTCGCTGATAGTTGCCCTTGGGTTTCAAGATACTGAGAATTGGCGCCTTGCTTGTTGCAGAAAACAAAGGATCGATGGCTGCTGCTTCCGCAAAATCCTCCAACTGCTCAAACTGCAATTGCGACCAACGCTTTGCCTCGCCAGGAGGTATAGCCTTTGGACCCCAAGCTGCTTCGTTGTTCACAATGCCGGTGGACCAGATGACTCAAGCCACTACTGGATTGTTCTTTGGGACTATACTCCCACCATCCAGCTTCGCGGCGCCGGTGCTGACAAAGGAAGCTCTCAAGAGGTCAGTCTTTGATCGTCTTACCCCTGCCGCGGCTCCTCTCAACGAGTCGCCCAATGTCAACGTCTCGGTCTTCTCTAGATTAGGCCAGAAATCCTGCGAACTCATCACGGGACCTACAATCTCAGAGAAGGCTGCTTCTAAGAAAACGGCCGCTCCTGCCTCCGAAATCGCCAAGGCGGCTTCCCCAGCCAAAAAGTCGGTCTTTACAAGATTGACGGCTTCAGCTCCCACTCCTGCTGCCCAAAGGACATCGGCCTTTGACAGGCTAACGCCAACAGCAACCCCTCACCCACGCAGGGGGCAAGACAAGACCATTCTTACCGCTGAGCCAGCGCCGTCCGCTCGACGCGCTCGACGTCGTCATTGGCGCCGAATAAGGAAGGCTGGGGGCAACTCCCCCTCCGGATTGACTCCTCCAGCCCCGGTGGCAGAAGTTAATGCTGCTGTTCCAACTGGGAACAGCTTCGAAATGCTAAACAAGGTGCGAAGAAATTCCCCTACTGCAGTACTAAAGAGGTCTCCTCCCCCATCAGGAAAGGCTGCGGAAATAAAATCAGACCAACCCCGATCTCCTCAACGGCTGTCTTCCAAAATCTATAAGGTTTGGCGGCAGGCCCGAGACTCAATCATCGACCCAAACTTCTCCCGCCAGCATAAGAAGCTGAAGATCCAACCGAAGGTTGGTCACCAGGCCGAACCCCAAAAGGCTGTCTGGTCGCCCACCTCAACGGACCCCTCAACCTCCATGACTCATAAAAAGAGGAAGCCGGAGAAGATCCCGCGACATGCTACAACGGCTAAAAGCAATGAGCCTAGACGCCCTAAGTCTGGGGGCATGATGGTCCACACCGTATACATGGTCTCTGGAAAGGAGGAGAGCCGCACTTCTACGGGCCACCGACCGCTGACCCGATCCGTGACGAGAGCCCAAGAACAACAACAAAAGCTCCAAGAAATGATGAGTGCTATGGCCGCGCTCACCGGGCCAAAGGAAAACCCAGAAGCATCCTCAGACGCACGCCGGGAGGAAGAAACCGACGCTGAATTCCTTCGCCGGACATTGGAGAAAAAGGACAAAGAGGCTGCTGAACAAGCGGCTAATATACAGCGCATGGGCCTTCTCTTCCAAGATATGATAGGAATGATGATCCAACAGGACCTACCCGCTGAAGATCCCCCAATCGTTCTGGAAGATGACCGAGGAGAAACGTCAAATCCACCACCAGCCCTCTCTACGGCTAAGGAGGAGACGATCTCTAAAGCTGACTTGGCCGACTACATAGCCCAGCAAATCCGGGTCCATCATGCGACTGAGGCAGCTGGTCAAGTCGTGAAGACGGGGCGGCCGTATCCAGGCTGGTATGATCAAATCAAATACCCGCAAGGCTATACGATACCGAAATTCCATGTGTATAAGGGGACCGACAATCCTCATCAACACGTCGCCCAGTTCCGGGCCCTCTGCGGTAACACCGGCGGTGACGATAAACTGTTACTCCGTCAGTTCGTTGGCAGCTTATCGGAAACAGCGTTCGAATGGTATTCGGAACTCCCGAACGATTCCATCAAAACGTTCGCTGAAATGGAGTTGTTATTCACTCAGCGGTTCGCAAGTGCCAGCGAGCGCACTCCAATGACTGCTTTGAATAACGCCAGGGTAAAGCCAGGCGAAACCTGGGTCCAGTATGCCATACGCTGGCGGAATTTGTGGTCGAGATGCGAGCAACGCATTGAGGAAGCACCCGCAGTGGGTATGTTCGTGGGAACCTTAGACCCCCACGCAACTATCTCCCAGTTTATGATGTTCTTTAAGCCAACCATATTCCAGGCTTTAATCGACAAGTTGGCTCAGATGGACCAGATGGGTCATAGACCACCTGCCTCGAAGCCAGAACCTCGGAATGACAAGGGTAAAGGAAGGGCGACTTTTGTCGCGAACGCCCAACAGCAACCTGACGCCCCGAAATCGGCAGATCAATTGGAAGAAAGACGCCGATATTATAACGAAAAGATGAAGCGTCCCTACTCGTTTCCACGAGACAAGACAAAACGGTTATTTGAGCTGGCAATACGCAACAGACTTATAAACCTACCAAATCCAAGGCGACCGCCACAACCCACCGAGGTGAATAACCCTAACTACTGCCCTTACCATCAAACGGTAAGTCATCCGATTGAAGATTGCTTCGTCTTCAAAGGATGGATTGAAGATCAATACCTCCAGGGGAAGTTTGTACTGTCCGAAAAGTGGAAGGTGAACCCACCACAACCGCATATTCCTAAGAAAGCAGATACACCGGGGGCAACCTGCTCCTTTATTGAAGAAGCTCCGTGGGAAGTTGTACTATCAACTAAAACCAAAAGGATGCTGAGAGACCTTCATGCGTGCCCTGCAATCGAATGGAAGGACCCTTTTGAACCTCAAATAATCGAAGGGATGTTGAGGCCCCGCCCAACTATGAAGACTCATGATAAAGATCCAAATACTCACGCCCAGCCGTCAAAAGCTTCGAAGAAAAAGAAGAAGAAATCCAAGAAGCCCGCGAGGCTTGGAGACGAGCGCACGAAATTGCAGAAGCAAATCGACGCGCTGGAAGAATATGATCAGAAGGCGCGAACTCCTGTCACACTGCGAGAATTCCTCGACCACACCTTTCAAGACGGAGATGATGAAGAGAGCTCATCGGACGAATCCGAAGAGTATGTGGCAAGTTGTAACGTAATCTCACACTCGCTTACCGATGGCGAGAAAGCTCTTGACACCAAGAAGCCGGAGGCAGAGCCCGAACCCGAGCGTGCGAGGCTGACAACTGATATGATCAATGCCTTCCTAGACGAGATCCGCCTAAAACGTAAAGCGGATCAGGAGCGTGAGATGGCAACACCAGAAGGAACCAAACGCGGGCGACTGAACGAAAGAGTTGACCTACCCCTGCCAGAGCGAAAGGCATCCGAAATGGACAGGAAGATATTCAAGACAAGGAAAAGGTTCGCCAAAGCCATGTCAATGGGAATGAAGCTACCACCTTCGGAAGGAAATAGGCACGATGGGGCGGAAAGGCACCCTGACTACTGCGCATATCATCGGAAAATCTCACACCCCACAGAGGAGTGCGACGCCTTTAAGATATGGTGGCAAGGATATGTTGCTCGTCGGCAACATTTCAAGCGCATGAAACGCAAGAGCCGTAGGGAGCAAAGAAGCACTGTCGATAGGCTCAACAGAACTACTGGCAACTGTTATATGGCTCAAGCCGAAGGGTCGCAAGTCCTCACCTTTGGGAGCGACTCTGACGAAGAAATAACTCTGGGCCCTCTCTTTGAAGAATCCGCGCTAAGGAAAGATGAGGAATCAGAAGCCTGCGGAAACACTCAGCTGCGCAATCGCACACTCCCAGAAAAGAATCTCGGGCCTACGAACAGAAAAGATAAGGAAAAGGAAAAGGTCACTGAAGATATCACTTTAGATGACCAAGTCGCGAAAGAACTGGCTGCCAAAGACCCTCCTAGGAGGAGTAAAGTGGACTATAACATCCTCGCGCATCTAAGGAAGCTACCTTCTCAGCTTAGCATTCTCGACGCCCTCCTATTATCAAAAGAAGCACGGGACTCACTAATTAAGGCATTACAAGAACCTGAGCAATTCCAAGCCTTTCTCGCCACTGAAAAGATGAAGGACGAACTGGAGGAAGTGCACACGGCCGATGTCACTTTCGGTGATGGAGACCTCCTTCTCGGGACGTGCGACCACAACCGTCCCCTATACGTCTCCGGATACTGCCATGACATCAAGATAGGCAAGATCCTGGTGGATAATGGATCCTCCGTTAATCTCCTTAATGTTCGGGTGTTGAAGGAAATCTGCATGAGCGTGCAACACCTCGCTCGTGACAAAATTACTATCTCCGGTTTCGACTCACAATCGTCACGGACTCTCGGGTCCGTAATACTAACGTTACGCTTCGGGCTTCTCGTCACAGACATCAAATTCCATATCATTGACGCCAAGACCTGCTACAACGCCTTGCTCGGCCGTCCTTGGCTACACGAGTACAACATCATCCCTTCTACACAACATCAGTGTATGAAGTACTTTAAAGATGGTTTCGAGTATACTGTAACAGGCGAGTTGAACCCATTTTCCATGAACGAAGTCCGCAAATACGAGGACGCGAAATACTTTTTGCCAGACTTCGAAGATACAGAAAGGTGTCGTAACTCGGAAAACAAAGCCGCCTCCACCATCCCTGTTTTCGGGAGCGATACCGAAGAAGAGGAAGAGATAGTTTATATAGGGCCATCCCAACGCAACAACCAGAGGACGCCCGCCCCCATACTGGTCTTCGGAAGTGATTCAGAAGATGAGGTCAATGCCGTATTCTCCAATCGGCTTTCAATGCAAGCACCCCTTGGCGATGGCCACAGTTTGCAAATCACCATGGTACCGCGGGAACACTACAAGGATCTCGACACGCTTCAAGCTCACAGTGTGCAGGACCTGCAAACGTTTTACGTCCCTCCCAGGCGTAGGGGTGAGAAGGTGATCCTATTCTACCGATCCTCAGAGTCGAGAATAGAGAAAGAGATCTGGCATGGCGCAGATGCTGCATGCGACAGACTCCATCCCATCCGTCTGCCCAAATACTATACAAATGGATTAAAGAAGCTATTGAAGCGCCAAGGAGTACCCTTAAAACAAACTGTTCGACAGGCTCGGTTCTACAACAGGATTTGGGATGTCCCTGGAACCCAACGCAAATTGTCCAACGGGAAAATGGAGACACTTGGGCTTGGATACGTGAGAACCGGAAAACGAGAGCGGGCCCACAGCAGCTACGCTATATATACCTTTGATGAAGAGGAGGACGCCCTGTCAGGAGAGGCCGACCCCTCATCAAAACCAGACCACGCGATTGAGGCGCCGAGTCCGTCATTTCAAGAACGAATGGACAAGCCTATCAGGAAAGTGGGTCAGAAAGCTCGGGAAGACCACAACCGCGAAATGGCCATCTACGAGAAGGCCAGGACGCAACGTCTATTTCAACAGATTGCAAAAGACAAAGATGTTCATCCTTGTCAACCCGTCATACGAAAGGCCCGATGCGGAGACGGGAGTAAGTCAAGGAGCGTAGAGAGGAGCCGACAACCAGGACACCGGATTAGAGGGTTACGGGTACTGTGCGGCTCGAATTCGTCCCTCAAGGAAAAGAGGAGCCGAGCATACTCCTTCCCCCGAGACAAGACGGAAAGGTTACTCAAGCTCGCCCTAAAACATCAGATGATCACGCTTCCGGAGTCTAGACACCCTGAGCAAGCTAATAAGGCCTCTCGCTCGGGCTATTGCTCTTATCACCGAGCCGCAGGACATCCTACCGAAGACTGCTTCACCTTCAAGAACTGGGTCGAGGACCAGTACCGACGGGGCAGATTCGCTTTACCCAACAGCTGGAGGGTAACGCCGCCACGAAAGCACGAGCCCAAGCCCGCAAGAGCAGAGCCGGATCCGCCTCGGCCCCGGGAGTGGATTCGCACCTGTTATACGATTACGATAGGCAACCCTCCCCGGTGCTTCGAAAACAGCGATGATGAGGTTATCTCAGAATTCCCGCCCGCTCCGAAAGAACTGGAAGACGGTATACATACTACCGCAGATAACCTCAGGAAGATTGAGTTGGGATCGGCAGAGGACCCGCGACCAACATTTGTCAGCGAGCTACTCTCTGAAGAAAGGGTGGCCGCGTTAAAGAACGTGCTTCTACGGCATAAAGACTGCTTCGCGTGGAACTACTCTGAGATGCCAGGATTAGATCCGGAGGTCGCTGTGCATAGATTAGCAATATCCCCAGATATCAAGCCAGTCAAGCAGGCACCAAGGAGGATGCGACTCGAGCTGGAGATGAGCATCAACGCCGAAGTCAAAAAGCTGATCGACTCTGGATTTATCCAAGAAGTCCAATATCCCGATTGGATCGCCAATATCGTCCCGGTAATGAAAAAGAACGGGACGGTACGTATATGCGTGGATTTCAGGGATCTCAACAAAGCCTGTCCAAAGGATGATTTCCCGGTGCCGGTAACCGAGCTAATGATAGATAACACGTCTACTCACGAGATCTTCTCCTTTATGGACGGTTCTTCAGGATACAATCAGATAAAAATGCATCCCGAAGACCAGAAGCACACCGCTTTCCGGACCCCTTTGGGTGTATTTTGCTACAGGGTTATGCCCTTTGGTCTAAAGAACGCCGGCGCTACCTATCAAAGGGCCATGACAAAGATCTTCGACGACCTCATACATGACATCGTCGAGTGCTATATCGACGACCTCGTAGTAAAGAGTATGTCATACGAAGATCACTTAAAGCATCTAGAGACTGTATTTCAACGCCTTCGACAATATAATTTGAAGATGAATCCCCTCAAATGCGCGTTTGGAGTCTCCTCGGGAAAATTCCTGGGATTCATCATCCGACACCGAGGTATTGAGATAGATCCGTCAAAGATTAAAGCGATCATGGAAATGCCTCCGCCAAGAACCCTCAAACAGTTGCGGTCTCTCCAAGGGAAGCTCGCATACACCCGGCGATTCATAGCCAACCTTTCCGGAAAGTGCCGTCCTTACAGTCACCTGATGAAGAAGGGAACCCCATTCGTCTGGGATCAAAAATGCCAAGGTGCACTAGACGAGATCAAGCAGTACCTGCAGAACCCGCCGGTATTGGCTGCGCCGGTCAAGAGAAAACCTCTCATTCTTTATACAACCGCCCTCGAAGGTTCTTTGGGCGCATTATGGGCACAAGAGAACGATCAAGGGAAAGAGAGAGCACTCTACTACTTAAGTCGAGTTCTACTGGGGGCAGAAAGCAATTACTCTCCCATTGAAAAACATTGCTTGGCGTTAATCTTCGCGATAACAAAGCTCAGGCACTATGCATTGGCACATGAAGTCTGTCTCATCTTGAAGGTGGACCCTCTTAAATATCTGATGTCAAAAGCCATATTGACGGGACGACTCGCTAAATGGGCCCTGCTCTTGATGGAGTTCTCGATAACATATCAACCTCTCAAGGCAGTGAAAGGCCAGGCCATTGCTGACTTCCTCGCTGAGCACCCGATACCGGCCGATTCTCCTCTGAACTGTGATTTGCCGGACGAGCATGCATTTGATGCGATTAGCGGCGGAAGCACCCAATGGGAACTCTATTTCGATGGAGCGTCCTCTGTAAAGAAACAGAAACAAGGTATCCCAATGATCAAATCGGGGATAGGCCTCATCTTTGCAACTCCACAAGGAGGGATAATGCGCTTCGCCTTCTCCTTAACAGAACCGAGAACAAACAATGAAGCCGAATACGAAGCCCTGATAGCAGGCCTCGAAATCGCCATTGACATGGGAATTGAAGACCTCCTCATATACGGGGATTCTCAGCTGGTCGTTAGCCAAATTAATGGTGACTACCAAACGTGCAAGCCGGAGTTGGTGAGATACGGAGAAAAGGTGCAACAACTGTTGACCCAAATTCCCTCCTACACTTTGGAGAACATACCACGCACAGAAAACAGCAAAGCAGACGCATTGGCGAAGATTGCTAAAGAACTGGCCGACGAGAACCTCGATGATGTCAGAATCGTGGTACAAAGCCGTCGAGTGCTCACCCCCGCAGAAATACGTCCGGAACTATATAAAGAGGGAGCAACTGAGCAGACAACCCTACAAATAAAAGACCAAGAGAAGGCCGAGGACTGGAGGGAAGTCTTCATAGACTACTTTAAGTCCCGCCGCATACCCAAAGAAGCGTCCTCAAGACATCAGCTCATGAAACGAGCTCTATCTTTCGCTTTTGTCAACGATACTCTATACAAGAGATCGCTTGATTCTCTATGGCTGAGATGCTTGGGACCTGACGAAGCAGAAAAAGTCGTTCAGGAAGTTCACGACGGGCTTTGCGGTTCTCATCAAGCAGGCCCAAAGATGAAGTTAAAAATTAAATGGATGGGTTATTACTGGCCCACGATGATCCAGGACTGCCTCGAATACGCGAGGCAATGCCACTCGTGCCAGATTCATGGAGACTTCATCCACCAACACCCAAATCCACTACACCCCACGGTGGCCAGCTGGCCATTCGAAATGTGGGGAACTGACATAGTCGGACCCATCGAGCCGGCATCATCTCGGGGACATCGTTTCATCCTGGCGACAACTGATTACTTCTCCAAATGGGCAGAAGCAGTACCGCTGAGGGAAGTGAAGACGGAGAATATCCTCCATTTCTTCAAGACACACGTCATCTATCGGTTCGGAACCCCACGGCGGATTATCTCCGATAACGGGCCAGCCTACAGAAGCCATAAGATTAGCCGCTTCGCGCAGCAGCACAATATAGACTGGAGGTATTCTTCAGTTTACAACCCACGAGCCAACGGTCTGGCCGAGGCCTTCAATAAGACCTTGACGAAGATCATAAAAAAGACCGTTTTCCGGAATAAGAGAGACTGGCACGAGAGGCTGCAAGAAGCCCTTTGGGCTTATCGAACTACATTCAAGACGGCCACAAACACAACGCCATACGCGTTGGTATTTGGGACGGAAGCAGTACTCCCCCTCGAGATAGAGTTACCCTCTCTACGAATGGCAGTCCACCACGAACTGACCGACGAAGAAAATGCTCACCTTCGACTTGAGGAGCTTGATGCCCTCGACGAAACCCGACTCATAGCGCAACAACATCTAGAAGCCTACAAAGCAAAGATGACGCGCTCGTACGAAAGATTGACCAGGCCAAGGGCATTCCGCCAAGGCGAACTCGTGCTGGTAGTCAAAAGACCTATGATCCCCAATCGTGCCAAGCGGGGAAAATTCGAGCCAAACTATGAAGGCCCGTACATCATAGACCAGGTCTACCAGGGTGGAGCCT
This sequence comes from Agapanthus africanus, assembly GCA_030015575.1. Taxonomy (NCBI): domain Eukaryota; kingdom Viridiplantae; phylum Streptophyta; class Magnoliopsida; order Asparagales; family Amaryllidaceae; genus Agapanthus; species Agapanthus africanus. The sequence goes on along the minus strand of CM057339.1, from coordinate 191,272,089 downwards.
ATCTACTCGTGGACATGCACGGTGAAAGGCCTTTCAGGCCAATAAATGGCCGCTTCTTGAAGAAATACTATGCTTAGTGAGCCACAGCCTGGGTCAACGGTAGATGACGACGACTATGTCAGCTCGCTATCTTCCTAGGCTCAGACTTTACAAGCAGTAGCTGGCCTTCCCATAGCGACGGACCGAAACGTCTTTAAACTATCAACGGACCGAAACGTCCTTAAACTATCGACAGACCGAAACGTCTTTAAACTAACGACGGACCGAAACGTCCTTAAACTATCAACAGACCGAAACGTCTTTAAACTAACGACGGACCGAAACGTCCTTAAACTATCAACAGACCGAAACGTCTTTAAACTAACGACAGACCGAAACGTCTTTAAACTAACAACGGACCGAAACGTCCTTAAACTAGCGATGGACCGAAACGTCTGTAAACTAACAATGGACCGAAACGTCCCTAAACTACTACCGCAGCATCCTCAGGTTGACCAAAAAAGGAAGAAAAATAAAAAAAAACAAAAAAAAAACGGTATGTCCATAAAGCAAAATGGGCACGGATGAAAACCCGAAAGGGCTCCGTGAGTAAAAACAGCAGGATTACCGGCGAGTGTTTGTGAAAACCCGAAAAGGCGCAACCTCGTTAAAAGACACTTATAGGGTCCTCTCGACCTTGTAAGGAGAAATCACCTGCGTGAGATCCTTACGACTCACAAAGGAGCAACACACTTAGGGATCCTCACGATGCCTAAGGAGAAAATACACTTACGAAATCCTCACGACTCGTAAGGAGAATTTTCTTATGAGACCCTCACGGCTCATAAGACTTGAAAGTCTTAAGTTACAGAAACCTAAACCTGTTCTTAAGCGAATCCTCCACAACCTCCGATACTGCCCTACAAGCGGCTCGTACTGACCCTTGTATACAATCCACGGGCGCGAATAAACATTTCCCTAACAAAGTCCCACCCGTGACTGGGGATACATCCATATGGTGAACGACCCTTGTAAGTCCTCTCGACTTATAAGGGGAAAATCCTCTTTATAAGATCCTTACGACTTACAAGAGAACATGCACTTAAGAATCCCCACGATCCTTAAGGAGAAAACACACCTGCAAGATCCTCACGACTTGGAGGGAGAAACACCTTTGTGAGACCCTTACGGCTCATGAAGTCAAAAGCCTTGGTCGACAGGACTCTTAACCCTGTTTGCTAAGCCACCTTTGTTCAAACGTTGACAGAGGCAAATGATGATTCGCTCCTGGCAACATTCCAGTTGTAGCGGTGCTGATGCCGAAACCGGTATCCAAAAAATCCGAGCTTGCCGCGAAAAAGCTAGCGAGCCACCACCTCGACGTTCGTCTCGACACAGCAGACACAGCATCAAGCGAAACGGAACAGCGGCAACCCCAAGTTCCATGGCTCGGCGATACATATCACCAAAAGTCAAACCTCCATTCCGTGAAATGCGAATACAATCAGCAAACTTCCTGGTTACGTGGAAAGCGGATAATGTCACTCTTTGACCCCGTGGAAAACGTCCAGAGCGGATCCTGGTCCTCGCAGAGCACGGCAGTGAACCCGTGTGAAGCATCCAGAGTGGAGCCTAGTCCTCGCCTAACACGGCAATGAACCCGTGTGAAGCATCTAGTGCAAACTTCCTGGTTACGTGGAAAGCGGATAATGTCACTCTTTGACCCCGTGGAAAACGTCCAGAGCGGATCCTGGTCCTCGCAGAGCACGGCAGTGAACCCGTGTGAAGCATCCAGAGCGGAGCCTAGTCCTCGCCTAACACGGCAGTGAACCCGTGTGAAGCACCTAGTGCAAACTTCCTGGTTACGTGGAAAGCGGATAACGTCACTCTTTGACCCCGTGGAAAACGTCCAGAGCGGATCCTGGTCCTCGCAGAGCACGGCAGTGAACCCGTGTGAAGCATCCAGAGCGGAGCCTAGTCCTCGCCTAACACGGCAATGAACCCGTGTGAAGCATCTAGTGCAAACTTCCTGGTTACGTGGAAAGCGGATAATGTCACTCTTTGACCCCGTGGAAAACGTCCAGAGCGGATCCTGGTCCTCGCAGAGCACGGCAGTGAACCCGTGTGAAGCATCCAGAGCGGAGCCTAGTCCTCGCCTAACACGGCAGTGAACCCGTGTGAAGCATCTAGTGCAAACTTCCTGGTTACGTGGAAAGCGGATAACGTCACTCTTTGACCCCGTGGAAAACGTCCAGAGCGGATCCTGGTCCTCGCAGAGCACGGCAGTGAACCCGTGTGAAGCATCCAGAGCGGAGCCTAGTCCTCGCCTAACACGGCAATGAACCCGTGTGAAGCATCTAGTGCAAACTTCCTGGTTACGTGGAAAGCGGATAATGTCACTCTTTGACCCCGTGGAAAACGTCCAGAGCGGATCCTGGTCCTCGCAGAGCACGGCAGTGAACCCGTGTGAAGCATCCAGAGCGGAGCCTAGTCCTCGCCTAACACGGCAGTGAACCCGTGTGAAGCATCTAGTGCAAACTTCTTGGTTACGTGGAAAGCGGATAACGTCACTCTTTGACCCCGTGGAAAACGTCCAGAGCGGATCCTGGTCCTCGTAGAGCACGGCAGTGAACCCGTGTGAAGCATCCAGAGCGGAGCCTAGTCCTCGCCTAACACGGCAGTGAACCCGTGTGAAGCATCTAGTGCAAACTTCCTGGTTACGTGGAAAGCGGATAACGTCACTCTTTGACCCCGTGGAAAACGTCCAGAGCGGATCCTGGTCCTCGCAGAGCACGGCAGTGAACCCGTGTGAAGCATCCAGAGCGGAGCCTAGTCCTCGCCTAACACGGCAGTGAACCCGTGTGAAGCATCTAGTGCAAACTTCCTGGTTACGTGGAAAGCGGATAACGTCACTCTTTGACCCCGTGGAAAACGTCCAGAGCGGATCCTGGTCCTCGCAGAGCATGGCAGTGAACTCGTGCGAAGCATCCAGAGAGGAGCCTAGTCCTCGCAGAGCACGGCAGTGAACCCGTGTGAAGCATCTAGTGCAAACTTCCTGGTTACGTGGAAAGCGGATAACGTCACTCTTTGACCCCGTGGAAAACGTCCAGAGCGGATCCTGGTCCTCGCAGAGCATGGCAGTGAACCCGTGCGAAGCATCCAGAGCGGAGCCTAGTCCTCGCTTAACGCGGCAGTGAACCCGTGTGAAGCATCTAGTGCAAGATTCCTGGTTACGTGGAACGTGGATAACGTCACTCTTTGACCCCACGGAAAACGCCCAGAGCGGAGCCTGGTCCTCGCCAAGCACGGCAGTGAACCCGTGTGAAGCATCCAGAGTAAACACCGGACTGTGGAGTCCTCAAAATCCACGGACTATGACGTCCTTAACCTCGACCGCGATGTCTTAAAACTAACGATCAACCACCCCTATTCCTTACAGATTTTTGCCTCGGTTTAAGGGTACATCTCTTCACTCCTTTGATGCCTGGCGTTGTAATTCCTCAACGTCTTCAAAGAGGTGACGGGTCCCTGCAACCAAACGTCGGACTGTGGAGTCCCTAAATCCACGGACTATGAGGTCCTTAACCTTGACCGTGATGTCTTAAAACTAACATCGGACTGTGGGGTCCCTAAATCCACGGACTATGAGGTCCTTAACCTTGACCGTGATGTCTTAAAACTAACATCGGACTGTGGAGTCCTTAAATCCACGGACTATGAGGTCCTTAACCTTGACCGCGACGTCTTTAAACTACAATATCTGGAGAAACCCCTGACTCCGTAGAACACGGACAAGGGTAACCGCATCCGGCGCTTACAAGTCCTCACGGCTGGGAGAAAAACTCTTTATGAGACCCTCGTGGCTCATAAAATGTAAAAGTCTCAGGAAGCAGATCTTAACCCTGAATCCTGAGCCATCGCTGTCCTGCAAGGAAATCAAGATAGAATATCCGCAGAATGCATTCAATAAAAAGGAGACACACCATTGAGAAGAAAAATGTATCTTTTATTCATAAACCAAAAAGGATACAAGGTACAATTCAAGAAACAAAAAGGAAGATACTCTTATCCATGAGTAGGTACAAAAAAGGGGAGAAAAGATACAGTCCTTAAGCCGGCGGGCGGTGCAATAATTTCACCAGCTCATCGTTCTGTTGCTGAGCCACGGCTTCATGACGCAAGATCTCCAGAAGGCGAGCCTCCGCCTGAGCTTGTTGGGCCTGATATGAAGCGAGCCGAGCTTCAAGCTCTTTTTCAGTGGCCTTGTGAGCCTCAACCCTCTCGCGAGTAAACGTGGCGGCTTTATCAAGAGCCACCACCTCCTTGATGGACTCCTGAAGCACTCGCCAAAGGTCATACGCTTTGTTGGCTTTAGCTGTGAGGCTAGTCTGAAGCTCGCTCAACGCCTTGGAGGCTAGCTCCCTCTCTGAGAACTTGCGGCCAAGTCTCTTCTCGCACGATGTCATGTTGGCCGCATGTCGTGCTATCAGACCTCGTAACTCCGCCTTTGCAGCCACGGCCTCCGAGGAAAGGCGAGAACACTCGAGAGCGTACAAACAAGCCTCCACCTTCCTACAGAACTCCACCCAGACCCGCACCACCTCCTCACTGTGATAGGTGGCGAGAAAAGGAAGGGAGCCGTTAGCTTCAGCGGCGAACGCTTCGGCCGTGGTTGCACTACCAGCACGGAGCTCCTCGATGAAAGAAGATAAGGAGACCAGGCTCAATTGGGCCAAGCGCTCTGAAGCCCGCAAAGCGTAGGGGCCGGACGGCATCACAATGCGTGACTCCAAAGCCATGGAGACTGGCAGGGCTGTTCAGATTTGGCAGATGTTAGTAAAACTTTTAAACACAGGATGAACGGGACTATGATAGAATGTCACTCACCGACAGTCATGCACGTAGGAGTTGAAGGTTCCCCTGGCCCTTCAACGACCTCGACCTCATCATCGGCTTCCAAAACTATAAGAGACATTAACGTTATTTCACAAAATAGTGACAATGCTATGATAAAAATGGCGAATGACACTAACCTTGCCCGGAGGAAAGGACAATACGCTGAGGGGGAATCGCCTGCGGGGCTGCCATCTCCAATAGACACTGAAATGATTGGCGAGGCGATAGATCCGCGATCGTGGCTGCCAAACCGCGTAATTCTGGGAAAGATAAAAAATTTCAGACCATGAAGGGGTTACTTAATTAAAACGCGGAAAGATACCTTCGACACTCCTCCCATTCTGAGCCGGGGGGATAGCAGCCTCGACGGTCTCCGCCGTAACCTCAGGCTCCAACAAAGGGAGAGTAGTCCCGACTACCTCACTTCCAGCCTTTGGGCCACCCTCAGCAAGAGTCATTGGGATGGCGGCCTCCATAAGAGCATCCCCCGAAGGGGCAAGCCCTCCCTGATCAAGAACTGCCGCTGGAGGTTCTATCACGAGAGGAGCAGCCTCATCAGCCCCCTCCACACCCAACACAGCCTCGTTAAGAATTTCGGCGGGCTTTAGCTTCAAGAGGCCAGTAGGGAGCTCCCCCAGTGTTGAAGATTCTGCACGATTCAAATAAAAATAATGATACATACCCACGAGCATAAATAATCGAAAAGACTACAAAAGAAGCACAGCGTACCTATACGCAAGGAAGCCCTTAACATGGCTTCTTCAAGCCGCTTTTCCTTCTCAAGGAGATAAGCTCGCCGAGGTTTAAGGGTAGACTCATGACCGCCGGTCCATAAAGAAAGTGCATCAGCTGCATCTTCTGAAGCGACCTGCTTCAAAGCCCTTTCCCCCCATTCCTCCAAAGGGCCGATAAATCGCCGCCGAATCCACGAAGGTTCTTCGTAAAAAATTACAGCGGGATAAGACTTCTTCGGAACCTTGGCATTATGGGACGGATCTTTCGAACGCCGTAAGGCCTCAGCCAGTTGAGCAGCCTCCTCGTCAGCCGAACTCGGGAAGAGAAGCCCAGCGTCTGACCCTTGCAAGGTCAAGGGTTCGTCTTCAAGGATAGGCTTAGATTCCACCACAGAATCCAGCGGGGTAGTAGCCACTTTCCTCCGTCGTTTCGACCCAGAACCGGCCACCGAAGATGACCGCTTCCTCCCTCGCGAAGCCTTAGGGCGACGCTGGCCCACATCGCCTTCAACGCCCTCATCCCTGTTACTCTCGCTCGGTGCCGCAACCAAGGAAGACGTCGACGTCGTCGACGCCGCGGGAGGCGGCGCCGCCACCGGCAGAGGTGTTACCACTGGAGCCCGTCTACCTCGCGATCGAGAACCCAAGGGCATACCAGCGGTCGGAGTGAGGTCTACCCCTGACTCCCCCGGAATGAGGGCAGCGCCAATTTCCTTCAAAGGAAAGCGGACTGGAACCCTCGGTCGCAACTCAACTCGCGAGACCTGAGGAGGAGCGTCATGACCAAGAAGAACCCTCCTTTCTTCAGCAATAATTGGGGTGACCCGATGAAGATACCAGCCTATAAATGCACCCACACATCGAGGGATGTACTCGGCTTCAGGGACCATGAAATGAGAGCCGGTGTTCAGCCTCATGAAATGATGAGCTGCGTCACGAACAGCGTCGAGCGAAGGAATTGGAGCAATCATAAAAGCCTCAAAAGGAACGCCCTGGTCATATCCGAGCTGCCGAGCAAATCGATGAGGATTGTACCGCATAAAAAGGGATGCACTATCCTGGCGAAACACCAAGTAGCCCGGTCTAATTGAATACAAGTAGGTGGCCTCTCGGGGCTTCAGAGAAGGTGCGTTGTCCTTTGACTGGTCCCAAAGTTGCTGAACAGGACCCGAAGAGGAAGACAGAACCCGATCATTAAAAGCTAACCCGCCGGCGGTGGCGTGAGGGGAAATCAGCACCCTAATAGCCCCAAATTGAGTTGGATCGGCAGCGGAAGCACCCACCAGTCGCATAAGTCGCGGGAAGGTATAGGCGTCGTAAAAAGCAGGCCTCTGATGCATAGCAAAAGACCCCAGCACGTGCATTTCAATCCACGACGTGAAGTAATGAAGCGAAAAGTTCACTACGTCCACGCCAGGCGTAGAGGTATTAGCCGCAGTGCCCAATCCATTATAGAGGTGCGCCAGGGCCGGGATGCCAATGGCCAACCGCGTCCCCTCCGCAATACGATGCGCCGGGTAGATGACCGAGGCTCTCATGAAGCGGCGATGCATGGGGATAACGAACCAACTTAGCCAAACGCTAATAAACCCCACAAAGAACGTCTTCTCGTCCATGCCTGGGGCAGCAATAGATTCAAAAGAGATCGGCGATATGATAGGGATGTAATACTGAGGAAGATCTGACTCGTTGGTCGGCAACCTCTTCGGACCAAACCCAAAGGGGTCCCCAATGTCGGCAAACTTCGGGGCTGTCTTCGGTAAGGCGTCCTCGCGAATGAAACGAGCAATGAAGCTCTTGAAAGTAACGCCTTGCTCCTCAGACTCGGTGAATAATCGATCAAAAATGCCTAGAGCCCTAATTAAACTGGGACGCTTGTGTCGAACAGCGTTCTCAGCGGATAAGCCGTCGACTGGGGCGGGCTTAGGTTCAAAAATGTACTCGTCAGGGGGCAGCAACTCCTCGTACATGTTACCCCTTATCGGCAACCCCGAAATTTCATAAAACTCGGCTAAAGAAATCGAAACCTCGCGATCTCCCAGAAGAAAAGTATTAGTGGGAAGATTCCACTGGTTCAGAAACGCCTTGACCCACCAGGCGTGCGGGGACTTGTAATGAAACAGCGACGCGTATACGACCTGATAAAGCCCGACTTTCTGCAATCACGCCCGATGGGCAGAAAGAATGTAGCGAGCCCAGAGAAGGTAGCCCGTAGGATGCCTGGGAGTGAGCCCTATCTTATAAATCTGCCCCCACGGGTGGGCCTCGCCCTGGCAGATGCGCCTTCCCAAGATGTCTACAGCCGGGATCGGGTGGTTCGGAATGCCGGTCGTCGAAGGCTCCAGCCTCCCCGTTGGAGTCCAGTTGGGCATTTCCACGGCGAAAGCTGCCCTTGGAGGATCCATCGGTAAAAATGGGAAAGTGGGCTCCGTTGACACCGCGCAAAGAAAGCTCCTGCGACCTTGAATAATCTGACTGTACCAAGGTCCCCATTGAAGAAGGTTGGCGCAGTCCGGGTCATGGGCCCTCATCATCGCCATCGCCTCTTCATCAGACGGTGACTGAGGAAAGGCCGCCTCCGAGCGAGAGAAGGGAAAGCGTGGAGCAGAAGCCATCACACCTGAAACCCAATAAAGGGAGACCGTTAAAAGAAAAGTTAGCGATATATGTTCATGCACGAACATGAAGACTAATTGGAGAAGGCAACAGCAAAGTTTCCTGGGACCATTGGCTACAAAACACATGGGCCCCACAGAATCCGGATGACGGCTCATTAATAATGAGACCAAACAGTTACAATAAAACAAAGGGAACATCCCCATTTAATAAAGAATGATGACCATGCACGTCCCCCCAATGAGATCTGTCTCGGGCTCTACAGTGAACCCAACAAAATCAAAGGAATTAAATTCCCACGAAAAGGCATCATTACAAAATCTCCATCGCATTAATGGCAGAAGAACAGCCTCGGGCCAAGAGACCCCAAGGAGCCTCTGGGTGAAGAAACTGAGTTCTTCATAGGAATTAAATTCCTTATTAGGAAAAAGGGAATTAAATTCCCAGGAATAATTTTGATGGAATTAAAGTCCAGGGAGTTGAAACGCTGTCATCATCTCCCCGAAGATCGCCTAAACCCTAAGAGATCTACAGTTCGAAGGTTCCCTGTTCTTAAGAAAAAACTTGAAGAAAAATGGGTTCTTTGCGAAACCCTTAATATGGATTTGAAATCCAAGGAGTTCTTTCAAAGACAAAGGCGCTTTGGCCGTTCGACAATATTACCTGAGGGAAAGGGATCCGTTGACAGAGTTAAACTCTGGAAATTTTGAAGACAGAGAACTAAGCTCTGGAAACGAGAATTAAATTCTCAAAGAGGAAATTCTCAGAGGAAGAAGATGAGCAAAGTGAAGGCTCCTATGAAGAGACAGCGGTATTTATAGAAAATAATGAAAACGCTTCATCTCCCAAATCCCTAAATGAATCCAACGGTCGCAAGAGATGACAGCGTTGCACTCACGTGCTGACACGTGAGAACAACGCTGTGGGGGCATTTGTTTCCTGATTTAAAATCAGGAAAGCTTCTGTGAAGAGCTTCGAAAAGGGGGCCACGTGCTTACACGTGACCAGCAGTCACGTGTTGACACGTGACCTATAAAGTACAGAAAAGGCGCACAATGATTCGCTGAACAAAGTCAAGAAAAAGAGCTTCAGAAGAGGTCACGTGCTCCCACGTGACCAGGGTCACGTGTCGACACGTGACATTCAAAATAGCAAACTCGCTCTCCAATTGAACCAAGGAAAGAAGTGCCAGACAGGGGTCACGTGCTCACACGTGACCAGGGATCACGTGGTAGCACGTGACGTTTAAGCAACGATCAGAAGACAGCGCAAAAGAAAGGAAAATGCTCATTCCACAGGGGGTCACGTGCTCACACGTGACCATGGGTCATATGGTCACACGTGACCGGCTTTCAAAGCCCTTTTTGTCAACAGAATTAAATTCTGAGAGAAATGCAAATCTTTCCAAAGGAACGCAACTATATGCATCCAATCAAATTAAAGATTCAGAGGTCATTTATTTATGGAAAATCTCGGGTTTGGAAAGATTTCCCCCTTAAATCTAACCAAAATAACAAGGGAGAATCTCTGGATTTGAAATCCAATGGTGAATAAAATTCACCTAATAATCCAAAGGTCCAGAACGAATGAAGGATGCAAATCAGATCTCTCAACGAAGATTCGTCAAAAACCAACTGATTCAGCTGCTTCTCCTATAAATAGGAGCCAAGGGACACACGCGCAGAGAAAGGAAAAAGGAGAAAAGGTTTGATACTTGGAAAAGACTTGGATCTTCTGCAAAAAAAACCTAGGTAAGAAAGGGAAGGCTTTCGGAAAGAAAGAGAATTTAATTCTCAACAGAGTTTAACTCTAATATATAAAACAGAAGAACACATTTCTTCTCTTTTTGATAGAGGATCTGCAAAGTGCACATCTCCCCTTAAGGTTGAGAATTTAATTCTCAATGGGTCGAGATCCTGCCATGCAGATCCAAAACATAGAGAAAGAATGCAGGCCTGAGAATTTAATTCTTACAGAACTATAGGAATTTAATTCCTCTAAGATAAAAGTAGGGCTTGACCCTGTGTTATGGGAATTTAATTCCTTCAAAATAAAAAGAAGGAGGGTTTAACCCTAATTAAGAATTTAGTTCTGTTGAAACAATGGGAATTTAAGTCCTTTAATCATGATCTGACGGGAAACGGAAGTTTGATTCCTTAAAAAGTTTTTTGTTAGGGTTTAACCCTATTCAGTTCTTCACATTAACGAGGAATCTAATTCCTACAGAAGGTTCAAGGATTAAAAGGAAGCAGGAATTTAATTCCTTTGAAAATTAAAGCTAGAGGAATTTAATTCCTGAAAAGAAAGATCAACAGATTCTCTAAAACAACATACATGGAGGTAGGGTCACGTGCCACCACGTGACCCTCTCAAAAGAGCTACAGAAGTCCCTTTGAGGCAGCACCCCACGTGATCCACATGACCTTGGTAGAAACTCTAATACACAGGCATTTGAATGCCCATCACGTGATGGCACGTGATGCTTTGAAGGAAATGAGAATTTCAACAGAACAAATGAAGGGAGGGCGCTCTCACGTGCTGCCACGTGACCCTTCTTGCCTTAGTGTTTAACACTAAAATTAAAACTCTCAAGCCCAGTGTTAAAACACTGTCGGGCCTTAGCATTCAATGCTGATTAAAAAGCCTTATTCGCAGCGTTCAACACTGATCTGTTTTAGTGTTTAACACTAATTTGAAAAAGCCTTATTGCTGGTGTTTAACACCAATTATCTCTCAATGTTGAACACTAACTTGTCAACCTCATTCCCAGTGTTCAACGCTGATTGCTCTGAAGTGTTTAACACTAGGCTTTGGCCCAATTGGCTAAAGGGATAGAGGCAAAGCCTCTCCTGATTGGACTTAGCCCAAGCTGGCCATAAGTCCTCAATTCATGATTAACTGGGCTAATGGGCTCACAACATAATTAACCAGTCTTGACCCCAAATTGGGCCAGGGACTATTCAAGCCATTCCGGTTCTAGGGTACATCTCTTCACTCCTTTGATACTTGGCATTGTAATCCCTCGATGTCTTCAAAGAGGTGACGGGTCCCGAAGACCATTCATGATATGGACTGTGGGGTCCTTAAACCCATGCATAATGCAAAATTCCTGGTTACGTGGAACGCGGATAACGTCACTCTGTGACCCCGCGGAAAACGTCCAGAGCGGATCCTGGTCCTCGCAGAGCACGGCAGTGAACCCGTGTGAAGCATCCAGAGCGGAGCCTGGTCCTCGCCTAGCACGGCAGTGAACCCGTGTGAAGCATCCAGAGCACATACCGGACTGTGGAGTCCTTAAACCCATGGACTATGACGTCCTTAACCTTGACCGAGATGTCTTAAAACTACCCACGGACCGCAATGTCCTTAAACTACCCACGGACCGCAATGTCCTTAAACTACCCATGGACCGCAACGTCCTTAAACTAGAATCATAGAGCTTCCATATGCTCTTTCGTCGGATCTAAACGGTCCTGTTTAAGTTGATCTTAGCCTCAAAGATGGCTAACGCGTCCTTAAACCTTCAAGCAGACTGGACTATGAATCCCCCCTAATTAACTCTGGCTCGAGGGTACATCTCTGAACTCCTCCGACATCCGTCGTTGTAATCCTTCAACGTCGTCAGAGAGGTGACGGGTCCCGACGGCCACACATACGATGGACCACTATGTCCCTAAAACTGGAACAATGGAGTCCAAACGCTCCTTTGTCGGATCTAAACGATCCCGTTAAGCTGATCTTGGTCTCAAACTAGACTAATGTATCCTTAACGAACGTTTGAGTTGATCTTAGCCTCAAGTATGGCTGACGCATCCTCAAACCAAACCCCTAAACCCAAATTTAAGATAATGCGGATTTGGACTAGTCCATGCCCTACGGGCGACGAAATAACTCAGTCTCCGTAAACGATCCACGGGCAATGAAACATAAAACAAGAACACACGACACGAAGTGACCATATGGAGAAGGAGAAAGTTGTTACCGTAAAGCGGTAGCGTAATTAACTGCAGGGGCTTGCGCCTGCAGGGAAGAGCGTCCCCACAATCAAAAACCCCTCGAACGAGGGGGAATCTGACGAAGTCTGCTACATCGGACGCATCCGTCTAAACCTCCGATACATGGTGCCATGGATCAAATTGGCATCTTCGGAGAGGTGGACGGATAGCACCAATTAGCATCTGCCCCGAACCTCAGGCGAGACGCCACGTCGTCGCCGCCGTTCGGAGGGGAACAATGAGCTTTAGCGCTCCAATGCCGTCGCAAGAAGCTCCGAAGAAGTCGGTCTTTGATCGGTTTACCACTACCACGACCCCTCTCAACGGGTCGTCCAAATCCAGCACCTCAGTCTTTGATAGGCTAAGCCAAGACTCCAATGAGCCCGTGAAGAAGCCCGTGATACCTGAAGGGGTTATCCCGAAACGGATAGCCATCACTGCTCCAGTGAAAGAAGTCGTCAAAGCGGCTTCTCCTGCTAAAAGATCAGTCTTTGCAAGACCGGCTGCTCCAACTCCCATTCCGGGCGAAATCGCCAAGGCTGCTACCCCTTTCTGAAAGTCTGCCTTCGACAGGTTGGTCATCTCCTCTCAGCGGACGTCGGTTTTCGACATGCTAACGATGACAACAACACCTTATCAGAGCAGGGGGCATGAAAAAGCCACCCCCATAGCTGAGCCAGTACCGTTTGCTCGATGCGCTCGACGTCACCACTGGTGCCGAGTGAGGAAAGCTGGGGACAGTTCCCTTTCCGGACTCACCTCACCAGATCCAACGGTGGAAGTTGATGCTGCTGTTCCAACTGGGAACAGTTTTGAACTAATTAACAGGGTGCGCAGGAATTCACCAACTTCCGTGCTAAAAAAGTTTCCTCCGCCTGTTGAAAGGATCACAAAGGTGAAGCCGGAGCAGCCCCCTCAGCGGCTGACCTCCAAAATTTACAAAGTTTGGCGACAGGTCCAAGACTCGGTGATCAACCGAGACTACTCCCGCCGATCGAAAAAGGTGAAAGTTCTGCAGGAGAAGGACCATCCTGTCATACCACAGTAGATGTCATCTACTTGGGTGCCCACTGCAACGGCCCCCTCAACTTCGACCGATCACAAAAGAAGAAAGTTGGGGAAAATCCCCGTATCTGTGACAAAGCTCAAAGGCACTGAATCCAAACGCCCCAAGTCTGGGGGTATGGTGTTGCACACTGTTTATATGTCATCCGGGAAAGAGAATAGCCGTATCTCCACGAGTCATCGACCACTCACCTGATCGGTAACAAAATCTTAGGAGCAACAACAGAAGCTCCAGGAGATGCTAACACAGATGGCCGCACTCACTGGGCCAAAAGAAAGCCCAGAGACGTCGTCAGAGCAGCGTCATAAACAAGAAACCGATGCTGAGTTCCTCCGCAGAATCCTCGAGAAGAAGGACAAAGAGGCAGCGGAATAAGTTGCCAACATAAAACGAATGGCGTTTTTATTCCAAGATATGGTGGGCATGATAATCCAGCCGGACCCTCCAGCCGAAGATCCTCCAATAATAATTGAAGATGATAGAGGAGAGACATCAAATCCTCTGCATGCCCTGTCAACGGCCAAAGAGGAGACCATCTCCAAAGCCATGCTCGATGATTATATAGCTCAACAAATACGAGCCCATCAAGCGAATGAAGCGGCTGGCCAAGTCGTCAGAACTGGACGGCCCTATCCGGATTAGTACGATCAAATAAAGTATCCACCAGGATACATGATTCTTAAATTCCATGTGTACAAGGGGACAGGCAATCCCCATCAACATGTCGCTCAGTTCAGGGCTCTCTGCGGCAACACTGGAGGGGACGACAAGCTATTGCTTCGCTAATTCTTCGGCAGCTTGGCGGAGACGGCATTTGAATAGTATTCAGAACTTCCCAACAACTCTGTCAAAACTTTTACGGAGATGGAATTACTGTTCACACAAAGATTCGCAAGCGCTAGTGAGCCCACCCCGATCACCGCGTTAATTAACGCCAGAGTGAAGCCAGGCAAAACATGGGTGCAATACGCCATTCGATGGCGAAATCTATGGTCGAAGTGCGAACAACGCATCGAAGAAGCTCCTGCAATAGGCATGTTCGTAGGGACCCTCGACCCTCAGGCGACCATATCTCAATTCATGATGTTCTTCAAGCCAACTACCTTCCAGGCCCTGATAGACAAGCTGGCCCAGATGGACCAGATGGGCCATAGGCCTTCCTTTTCAAAGTCGGAGCCTCGGAATGAAAAGGGCAAAGGGAAAGCAACCTTCGTCGCCAACGCTCAACAACAGTCGAGTGGCTCGAGACCGGTTGTTCGCCAAAGCAACAAGCGACAATCTCTCGATGAAAAGTTGATACGTCCTTACTCGTTTCCCTGGGATAAAACAAGGAGACTGTTTGAACTAGTAGTGCACAACGGGCTCATCACTCTACCGGAGCCGAGACACCCACTACAACCGAACGATGTCAACGATCCCAATTACTGCCTCTACCACCGAGTATTGGGACATCCAATCGAAGACTGCTACGTCTTCAAAAATTGGGTTGAAGACCAGCATCAACAGGGTAAGTTAGCGCTGTTCGAAAACTGGAAGGTAAATCCGCCACAACAGTACACCCCTAAAAGGGTGGACATGCCGGGGGCATCATGCTCATTTATAGAAGAAGCTCCATGGGAGGTCGCTCTTTCAGCCAAAACTAAAAGAACTAAACCGTTTAAATAAATAGAGTGAAGAAATACGTGTTTTAAAAAATGTGATTTAACAAAATAAAGTCACGTCAAACATTTTTAAAAGTGTCAAGTTTTTCCTGAAAATTTCGGCAGAGTTTCCCTTGTGAAAACTGGCCCCAAACGAGTACAAAACATGAATATGTATAAGCAATAATAAAAAGGCATCCCCAAGTGGGAGCTAGCACTTCGCCTAAAGGCGGAACATAACTACATACAAGTTATACCAGAATAATGTGAAATAAACATTTAAAAGCAAGAAATAAGTAAAGCACCAAGTCGGCTCACATGAGCTCGAAACCAGAGAACAAAATATACAAATCTCACTGTCCAGTCTCTGGGTCACATATACACATGGTAGAAATGGTAGATGGAGTGTACTAGATACAAGGTAAATATACAAGGTGGGAACAAAAGAATATCCTCACAAACCCACCTATAAGCAAAATCGCAAGTCGATGCAAAGGGAGCAGAAGAAAGAGCAGCAGACCGCCCGCCGCGACTATGCTGACGGGTCAGTCATGCAAGACACTGTGGCACAACATGGGTGAGTTGCCAACTCGTGAGTAGTAAGTAACATCTAATAAGGCTATCACAAGCATGCAAACAAATGCTTCACAGCCAATGTATACAACAATGATGCTATGCTCTAATATGAATGCGACATGAATGAATGACCAAGCATGAAATCTGGATATATATCTGGTATGAGGAAAAATCTGTGTTCTTATCATAGTAAAACTTTTGTATAACAAAACGGGGGTATCATCAAATGAGATCGACAGAAAACTGTGCTAAATATCGACACCATATATATATATATATGTGTGTGTGTGTGTGTGTGTGTGTGTGTGTGTCAAATCTCGGTAGATATCTCTCAGATCGGCCCTCAAATCTGTCAAATCACACGACTCCGGTCGGTATCCTCCGGATGACCGCCGGGTCAATAATCACCGGTAGGTAGTGCTCCCCTGCCAGGCTCAACGTCTATCTATACGGCCCTCTTGTCTCGGGGTATCTCACCGGGTCCACCATGTACCCGCAGACGGCGTCTCTCTCCTCGAATCGAGTATATGTACATACGTTGCTCAAGAACCGAGAAATCTCATGATGGACGCCACACACATCATATCACGAGAAAACCGCACTTTCTATTTTGAAATGATAATAAGTTTATAAATTCCTTTGTGGTTTTCCCCAAATCCAGAAATCTCATGAATACGGAAATCTCCAAGAAAATCACAATATATGAATATGTGGGTAACTATGAATGTCCATGATATCAACATGATGCAATGAGATGTATGACTAGAAGACTATATATAAATGATGATGCAATGAAGCATATGACTAGAAAACTGCATATCATATATGATGCAAATGCATAGATGCCGATTATTAAGCAAGTTCTAAGGTGTATCGTGACATAGCAATTACCAATGGCATGTGTGTTTGCATAAAATAGTGCACATGCGGTATAAACCATTGGTAATGGTTCAAGTGTCCTAAGTTATAATATCAATGTACATGATGATGCAAATGCTACATGAAAACGCATATGAACACAAGAATTATAACTAAATCGTAACTATCGGGCGCTTTACGCCATCCAAATGATTCCCCTATAAATGTGTACATCTACTCACCTGAACGCCTCGGCTAGTCGAATCTGATCACCGCCTTGCCTTTCCTAGCTGCGTCCGACGTCTCCGCAACTGATCCTAAAATCACACAAATATCAATATATAGAGCTAAACATTCGAATAGACACGAAGTCAAGATAAAACGGAGGAATCAACGTCATAATTTAAACGCGTGTGCACTAAGTGCACAAAACGCGCGTGACATTGCCGCAAACAACAACTAGGGGTTGCTATGCGTAGCAAACACCAAACCTAGAATCTAAACGTTCGAATCACACAATGACAACATACTAACAAATTAGGAAAAAGGTTGTAGATCAATCACAGCCGAAACGTTTCTTTAAAAAAAAACCAATTAGTAACCTTATGGTAATTTAGTGCAAAATTAGGTGGATTAGTAAGTATATTAGCCACTAATAACACTTAAATGCCATAATTAAACCATATAAATATTAACTAAATTTAAACCTCACTTAACACACTAAAAATGCAAATAATCTACAAAAACACCTAATTAAGACAATTAAACGCAAAGATTAGCAAAGTAACAATTAGATTAGTTTTTATAGCTCAAAATGATTTGGGAAAAGATCCATACTTGCTAGCCGTGCCACCCAAAATGAAGACTTGATCCAAAGAACCTTGCTTAGCTTAGAAAAATAGAATTTTTGTTATGATTTTAGTAGGAAATAGTGTTGATTTTGAGGAGATTAGAGTGAGGTAGTAAGTATTTAGCAAGAAAAAGAGAAGGAAGATGAGGGGAGGGGGCCGCGGTTTAGGAGGAGGAGGGGAGAGATTGTGTGGGTACCATGGCACACATACACCATACTTAAAAAAAAAACATACCTCTTTTCATTTTCTTTTATTTTTCCATGTAAAAACAAATCTAGAACTATCTTGATTTAAGGAAGTGAGCATGCTACAAAATGGTTTTTAGTTGTGTCATGGTGTACTAACATGTATTAACCTATACTAACTAATAATTAACGCTAATTTTATGCCATCCAAGTGATTCCCCCATAGATATGTACATCTACTCACCGAAACGCCTCGGCTAGTCGAATCCGATTACCGCCTTGCCTTTCTTTGCCGCGTCCGATGTCTCCGCAACCGATCCTAGAATCGGACAAATATCCATATATAGAGCTAAACATTCGAATAGACACAAAGTCAAGATAAAACGGAGGAATTAACGTCATAATTTAAACGCATGTGCACTTGTTACACAAAACGCGCGTGACATCGCCACAAACCACAACTAGGGGTTGATATGCATAGCAAACACAAAACTTAGAATCTAAACGTTTGAATCACACAATGACATCACACTAAAAAATTGGGGAAAATGTTGTAGATCAATCACAACTGAAAACTTAACTAATACCGTTTCTTTTTAAAAAAAATCTAATTAGTAACCTTATGGTAATTTAGTGCAAAACTAGGTGGATTAGTAAGTCTATTAGCCACTAATAACACTTAAATGCCCTAATTAAACTATACAAACATTAACTAAATCTAAACCTCACTTAACACACTAAACATGCAAATAATCTATAAAAACACTTAATTAAGATAATTAAACGCAAAGATTAGCAAAGTAACAATTAGATTAGTTTTTATACCTCAAAATGATTTGGTAAAAGATCCATACTTGCTAGCCATGCCACCCAAAATGAAGACTTGATCTAATGAATCTTGCTTAGCTTAGGAAAATAGAATTTTTGTGATGATTTTAGTAGGAAATAGTGTTGATTTTGAGGAGATTTGAGTGAGGTAGTGAGTATTTAGCAAGAAAAAGAGAAGGAAAATGAGGGGAGGGGGCAGCGGTTTGGGAGGAGAGGGGGAGAGAGAGTGTGGGTACCATGGCATATGATCAGTCAAAAATATTGCATTTTTAACACATCAATTTCCCTACTATTTGCAATCATCTAAAAGTGTTCGGTATGAATATAACACATATTAGCAATTTGTCTGTAAAATATCAAATAACATGTGTTGTACATTATAACCGGCATTTTGAGGGAAATTGTTTGTTTATTATTGCACGCATGGTCTTTGTATATCAACACTTGTCTCGATATTGTGTGCAAGAAATTCTCCAGGTAAAAGAGCCGGAACTGCTAAAAGTGCTGATAAAATACGCCAAGTCCAAGACTTGAAATCTGGCTGTAAACAAGAAAGATTTATAAGATTCCAGACATCAGGAAACAGTCCTAAGGCCAACACAATGCAGCACATAAAATTCTATGCACCAAATCCTTCAAACGGCCGTGGATCCGCGGCCGAGTCAGACGATCCTCCGCGGATCCGCGGCCGCGGTGACTCATCATTGGCAGCAACTTCTTGCAGGCTTCTCCTTTCAACATCAAAACTTCTTCAAGACACTTCGGTCTCCAGAGATCTCCAGAAGCTTCCTTTCTAACAGCCAAACTTCTTGTACAAGCCTAATACCTACCGAGCTTCTCAAGCAAGCTAGCTAACTATCTTAATCTAGAAGTTTCTCCTCAACTACCAAGCTTCTTAAGGAAGCTAAACTTAGCTTAGTTTCTAAAGGAAGCTAGATCAAGCTTCTAAAGGAAGCTAAAGGGAAACACTATAAAAAGGGACCCATGGCTTCATTACAAAGGTTGTTGGTTGTTCATCATTTGAAGGTAAAATTCTAGTGAGATCCAAATCAATTCTACACAAATTGAGTGGCACAATTTGATCCAAATCAAGATTCATCGAGTACCGATTCAAGAAAGCATTCAACGAGCCATTTTGAAGCAACGTCGATCTTCATCCGAGCAAGTGATCCATGATGGTCCGCGACTCACGAAGACCGATGCGAAGCTAAATTCGACGATCTAGTTCTCTCCTCAATTCTTATAGTCTTTGAGTGAATTGTAACGAAACATAGATTTATAAAAGGTGAAAATTCTTGATCTTTCTTTTCTTTACATTCGATGCATTATGAAGAGTTATCAATTCTTGATTGTTTTCTTTTTCATGATGTTTGAGTGAAAACTCCGCTTGTGGAGGAATCGAGAAAATAGATAGATGATGATGATTAAATTCTTGAACGATTCTTAAGTCTTATGAGTTTTGTAAACTTTAGGAAATTGAATCAACGACGACCTAATTTTGAGCGAGATACTTTCTTAAATATTTTCACTCTAAATTAGAGATCAACGATTGATGATTGAATTTCCTAGAGGCTAGAATTTGAATGCTAATCAACGAAAGGATAAGGGATGATGATGAAGAAACCATAGTTTCTTCAATAGATCCCTAATTCTCGTTGATCGTCATCAATCTAGCAACAAATCTTCAATAGATAAGAATTTGTAATCATAAGTATTCATCATCACAATCAGTTGGATCGATTCCTACAAGCCTCTTTATAAATCTTGATAATTCATTCGATTTGAATATCTTCTTGAACTTTATTAATTCTTGATTTTAGATCTAGTTTCCGATGATTCTTGAAACTAAATTTCATAAATCTTGAATCAATTTTCTTTTACCTTTTAATTTTCAACTCAACTAAAACAAGATTGAGCAAATCACACTTTCTCAGTGGACGATCCGTTCGCATTGACAAAACTACAATAGACACCATCAATTGATTGCGGTATAAAATTTTTTGGTTGTGAAACATTTCTAAACACGACACGGAAACGAATCAATCAGCACACATACACCATACTTCAATAAAAAAACCATACCTCTTTTCATTTCCTTTTTTATTTTATTTTCTTTTTCCATGTAAAAACAAATCTAGAACCATCTTGATTTAAGGAAGTGAGCATGCTACAAAATGGTTTTTAGTTGTGTCATGGTGCACTAACATGTGTTAACCTATACTAACTTAATTAACACTAATTTAATGTGTATGTGCTTGTTTAAAAATATTATTTTTTAATTAATAAATAAGGAAAATAATTAAGTAAATTAGCAATTAGATAAGTAACTAATTAAACACCCACACATAAGCAATTACATAATTAAAATAAGTATATTTATGTCTATGTGGAAAAATAATTATAACTAGGTTTTACGGAAAACACGTGTTGTACTACTAATTATCAAACAATTAACCTAAACAATTTTTAAAGCGTTACAATCTTCCCCCCTTAAAGAAATTCGGTCCCCAAATTTAAAAATCTAGCTACGCGTACCTTCGAAAAGATGGGGAAACTTCTTCCGCATCTCGTCCTCGGTTTCCTATGTGACCTCTTCCCTGCTCGGGCCACGCTAAAGAACATTTACGGACGGTATGACCTTGGACCTCAGTTTCTTCACCTGCCCATCTAGAATGACTACCGGTTGCTCGGTGAAAGAAAGATCGCGCTCCAGCTGGATCGTCTGATGCTGAATCGCGTGGGAGGGGTCATGAAGGTACTTGCGGAGCATTGATACATGAAATACGGGGTGAACATCTGGAAAACTGGGTGGAAGAGCCAAACGATAACCAACTGCACTGACTCGCTCGAGAATCTCGAAGGGGCCCATATATCTGGGACTAAGCTTCTCTTTCTTCCCGAACTTCATCACGCCCTTCATCGGCGAAACCCGCAAGAAAACATGATCACCCACGGCGAACTCAAGTCTGCGACGACGTCTGTCCGCATAATATTTCTGTCTGCTCCGGGCCGCTCTCATCCTATCCTGAATCAACTGGATCTTTTCTGTCATCTCCTGCACAAGCCGCGGTCCCAAAATACTGCTCTCACCGAGCTCTGTCCAACAAACTAGTGATTGACATCTCCTCCCATACAATGCCTCGAAGGGTGCCATCTGAATCGTCTCCTGGAAGCTATTATTGTAGGAGAACTCTATCAAGGGCAAGTGACAATCCTAACTGCCGCCGAAATCTAGAACGCAAGCTCGAAGCATATCCTCGAGAGTCCGTATCGTCTGCTCTGACTGACCGTCGGTCTGCGATGGGAAGCTGTATTGAAACACAATCGAGTTCCCAAAACCTCCTGAAGTTTCTGCCAAAGGCGGCTGGTGAACTGGGTACCTCTGTTGGACACAATGCAAGTCGGAACGCCGTGTAGTCGCACAATCTCATCAACATATATCTGAGCATACTGAGCGAATCCGAAAGTGGTCTTCACTGAAAGAAAGTGAGCCTCTTTCGTCAACCGGTCTACGATCACCCAAATAGAGTCATACCCTCGACTGGTCCTAGGTAGACCCACGATGAAATCCATAGAGATCTGCTCCCATTTCCTCTGCGGAATAGGTAAAGGCTGTAACTCTCCTGCCGGCCTCTGATGCTCGTCCTTGACTTGCTGGCAAGTCAGGCATCTCGAAACGAAATCTGCGACATCTCTCATCATCCCTTCCCACCAATAGACATCTCTCAAGCTATGATACATCTTGGTGGAATCCGGATGAACACTATATGCTGGCTGATGCGCCTCCTCTAAAATCTCGCGTCTCAGCCCCTCGGAATCTGGCACACATAGTCGAGTCCCAAATCGTAGCACTCCCTGATCATCGATCAAAAACTCTGAATCTCTACCCTGTCGAACCTGCTCCATGGTCTCTAAAAAACAAGCATCATCGGATCGTGCCTCACGAATACGATCAACTAACTGTGGACGGGCACGGATATGAGCGAGCTGTCCCCCGGTCGAAGTAAACTCAAACTGCACTCGGTTGTCCATAGAATCTACCAATCTGCAGAAGACTGTCTCTGAACTGTGCTCAAATAGGAAAAGGCACCGCCGGGCTTCCGACTCAAGGCATCAGCCACAACATTCGCCTTGTCCGGATGATAAAGAATCTCGCAGTCATAGTCCTTTACAAGCTCCAACCAACAGTGCTGTCTCAAATTTAGATCCCGCTGCTGGAAGATATACTTTAAGCTTTTGTGGTCCGTGAATATCTGGCACGACTCGCCGTATAAGTAGTGTCTCCAGATCTTGAGTGCAAAAACCACCGCGGCCATCTCTAAGTCATGAGTGGGATAGTTCTGCTCGTGCTTCTTCAACTGCCGAGAAGCATAGGCGACGACCCTACCGTGCTGCATCAACACATAGCCTAAACCCACTCGAGAAGCATTGCAATAAACGACAAAGCCGCCTATAGCTGATGGCAAGGATAAAACTGGTGCAGTCGTCAAACGAGTCTTCAACTGCTGAAAACTCTGCTCACATGACTCGGTCCAAAGAAAAGGAACTTCCTTCCGGGTCAACCCGGTCAACAGTGCAGTGATACGAGAAAAATCCTGAACAAAACGTCGGTAGTAGCCGGCCAAACCTAAGAAGCTGCGAACCTCCATCACTAATATAAGTCTAGGCCAGTGCTGAACGGCCTTGATCTTCTTCAGGTCCACACGTATGCTATCTCTCGTAACCAAGTGATCCAAGAAATTGACGTTGTCAAGCCAGAAGGCGCACTTAGGGAATTTAGCGAATAGCTCGACCGTGATCCACATATGCTGCTCATGCTCCTCTCGACTCCGGGAGTATACTAGAATATCGTCGATGAACACGATGATCAACTTGTCGAGAAACGGCCTGAATATGCAGTTCATCAAATCCATGAACGCTGCTGGGGTATTGGTGAACCCGAACGACATCACCAAAAACTCATAATGTTCGTAGCGCGTACGAAAAGCAGTCTTCGGAATGTCATCTTTCCGAACCCGCAACTAATGATAACCCGACCGTAAGTCAAACTTCGAGAAATTTCCCGCACCCTGGAGATGATCAAACAAATCGTCAATGCGAGGTAGGGGATATCTATTCCGCACAGTAACTCGATTCAATTGACGATAATCGATGCACATTCGCATACTGCCGTCCTTCTTCTTGACGAACAGGACAGGAGCACCCCAAGGTGACACACTCGGACGAATAAGCCCTTTATCCAGCAAATCTTGCAACTTATCCTTCAGCTCTCTAAGCTCTGCCGGGGCCATCCGATATAGCGGTATAGAAATAGGCCCCGTGCCGGGGATCAAGTCAATGCAGAACTTGATATCGCGCTCTGGAGGCAACCCAGGCAACTCTTCAGGAAAGACATCGGAAAACTCGCTCACAATCGGAACGTGGTCCAACAGGACCTCTGCGGCTCCAGCATTATGAATATATGCCAAGAATCCCTGACATCCTTTTCTCAAAAGCCGAC
This sequence comes from Agapanthus africanus, assembly GCA_030015575.1. Taxonomy (NCBI): domain Eukaryota; kingdom Viridiplantae; phylum Streptophyta; class Magnoliopsida; order Asparagales; family Amaryllidaceae; genus Agapanthus; species Agapanthus africanus. The sequence goes on along the minus strand of CM057339.1, from coordinate 191,248,365 downwards.
TAGCGCGAAGGGAAGAAATCAATCTGGGAAGGGTAGCACTACGGTCTCCCTGAACAACAAGAACTGGCTCACCCGGAAAACTAAATCTGACCGCCTCCTCACGACAGTCCACGGATGCATAACAAGTGGCTAACCAGTCCATGCCCAGAAGAACGTCGAAGTCTAACATATTGAGGAGAATCAAATCAACAGAAGAATCCCTATCTCCGATACGAACAAACACGATCGAAAAACATATCGAGCGACAAAAGACTCGTCTATGGGAGAAATCACAACAAGCGGCTGATTTAGCAAAAACGGCTCTCGGCTAAACCCAGGTACAAAAAGTGTGGATGCAAAAGAATGCGTAGATACCGGGTCAAACAAAAGCATGCAACAAAAGTAAACACCGAGAGAATACCTGTCATGACTACGCTCGACGCCTGCACATCCTGAGGAGTCATCACAAAAGCCAGGGAATGTCCCCTACCAGCTACCAGCTGTCCTCCGCCTTTGCCATCTCGTCCTCCCAGAATAAGGCTGCCACGACCACGGCCTCTCGGAGCGTCGGTCTGGCGTGGAGCAACAACGGGCGTAGGAGGTAAAGCACTCGAAGGAGGGGGTGAAAGTGGTAGAGTAACATGTGAAACTGATGCCTCACCCTGTCGCCTCACGGTACAAAATCTGATGCGGTGATCCAGACTCCCATGCCTGAAACATCCTAACAGCGGATGCTGACCCCGTGGGTAAGAGCGATATAACTGGCCCATAAAGAATCCTCCACGGCCTCTGCGAACACACCTAGGAGCTAATATATCAGTACGAATCCGCTTTGGTCTCGGAACAACCGTAGGTGGAGCAGTATCCGATCTTCGTGCTCGACTGATCTCTATCAAGGATCCTATCATTTGGCGCAAATCCTGAACACTTGCCTTGAGCCTAGCTATACGATCAATAGAGGATGGATCAATCTGTCTATGAGAGATAGGCGTACTGCCCTGGTCGGTCCTCGTCTCAGACTAGCCGACTCTAATTTCATCTCTGGTGGCAGCCCTCTGGGCCCTCGTAGTCTTCGGCGGCATAGTGGCTGGAACAAGAAACATGATTTTATGAGTATATTGTAATCGAATCAAAGGATATATGGGATCAAGGAAGGAAGTACAAGCAATTATTTATCCTAAGGTCACTTAGGCGGAGTATCGTATCGTGAGTATGCTACGGAACATACACATGCCATGCCACTCTGCTTAAGTCACCTACTCCATCATACCAAAGATCATCCTACACTCAGAAAGGTAAAACCTAACGCTCTGATACCAACTTTTTCATGACTCGAATGTGTGGAACGTGACTGGCACTTAAATCACGCAACGTCTAGAGGCATAGCATAATCTAAGTAAGCTAAAGCCCAGAAATCTAATCCGTTTAAATAAATAGAGTGAAGAAATACTTGTTTAAAAAAGGTGATTTAACAAAATAAAGTCACTTCAAACATTTTTAAAAGTGTCAAGTTTTTCTTGAAAATTTCGGCAGAGTTTCCTTTGTGAAAACTGGCCCTAAATGGGTACAAAACAAGAATATATATAAGCAATAATAAAAAGGCATCCCCAAACGGGAGCTGGCTCTTCGCCGAAAAGCGGAACACAACCACATGCAAGCTATATCATAATAATATGAAATAAACATTTAGAAGCAAGAAATAAGGAAAGCACTAAGTCGGCTCACATGAGCTCGACATCAGAGAACAAAATATACAAATCTCATTGTCTAGTCTCTAGGTCATATATACACATGGTAGAAATGGTAGATGGAGGGTACAAGATACAAGGTAAATATACAAGGTGGGAACAAAAGAATATCCTCACAAACCCACCTACAAGCAAAATTGCAAGTTGATGCAAAGGGAGCAGAAGAAAGAGTAGCGGAGCGCCCGCCGCGATTATACTGACGGGTCAGTCCTGCAAGACACTGTGGCACAACGGGGGTGAGTTGCCGACTCGTGAGTAGTAAGTAACATCTAATAAGGCTATCACAAGCATGCACACAAATGCGTCACAACCTATGTATACAACAATGATGCTATGCACTAATATGAATGCGACATGAATGAATGATCAAGCATGAAATCTGGATATATATCTGGTATGAGGAAAAATCTGCGTTCTTATCTTAGTAAAACTTTTGTATAATAAAATTGAGGTATCATCAAATGAAATCGACAGAAAGCCGTATCAAATATTGACACCATATATATACATGTCAAATCTCTGTAGCCGTCTCTCAGATCGGCCCTCAAATCTGTCAAATCACACGCCTCCGGTCGGTATCCTCCTGATGACCGCCGAGTCAATTATCACCCGTAGGTAGTGCTCCCCTGCCAGGCTCAACGTCTCTCTATACGGCCCTCTTGTCCCGGGGTATCTCACCGGGTCCACCATGTACCCACAGACGGCGTCTCTCTCCTCGGATCGAGTATATGTACATACGTGGCTCAAGAACCGAGAAATCTCATGGTGGACACTACACACATCATATCACGAGAAAACCGCACTTTCTATTTTGAAATGATAATAAGTTTATAAATTCCTTTGTGGTTTTCCCCAAATCCAGAAATCTCATGAATACGGAAATCTCCAAGAAAATTACAATATATGAATATGTGGGTAACTACGAATGTCCATGATATCAACATGATGCAATGGGATGTATGACTAGAAGACTATATATAAATGATGATGCAATGAAGCATATGACTAGAAAACTGCATATCATACATGATGCAAATGCACAAATGCCGATTATTAAGCAAGTTCTAAGGTGTATCGTGACATAGCAATTACCAATGGCATGTGTGTTTGCATAAAATAGTGCACATGCGACATAAACCATTGATAATGGTTCAAGTGTCCTAGGTTATAATATCAATGTACATGATGATGCAAATGCTACATGAAAACGCATATGAACACAAGAATTATAACTAAATCGTAACTATCGGGAGCTTTACACCATCCAAATGATTCCCCCATAAATGTGTACATCTGCTCACCGGAACGCCTCGGCTAGTCGAATCCGATCACCGCCTTTCCTCTCCTTGCTGCGTCCGACATCTCCGCAACCAATCCTAGAATCGCACAAATATCAATATATAGAACTAAACATTCGAATAGACACGAAGTCAAGATAAAATGGAGGAATTAACGTCATAATTTAAACGCGTGTGCACTAAGTGCACAAAACGCGCGTGACATTGCCGCAAATCACAACTAGGGGTTGCTATGCGTAGCAAACACCAAACCTAGAATCTAAACGTTCGAATCACACAATGACAACATACTAACAAATTAGGAAAAAGGTTGTAGATCAATCATAACCGAAAACTTAACTAATAACGTTTCTTTAAAAAAAACCAAGTAGTAACCTTATGGTAATTTAATGCAAAATTAGGTGGATTAGTAAGTCTATTAGCCACTAATAACACTTAAATGCCATAATTAAACTATTCAAATGTTAACTAAATTTAAACCTCACTTAACACACTAAACTTGCAAATAATCTACAAAAACACCTAATTAAGACAATTAAACGCAAAGATTAGCAAAGTAACAATTAGATTAGTTTGTATACCTCAAAATGATTTAGGAAAAGATCCATACTTGCTAGCCGTGCCACCCAAAATGAAGACTTGATCCAAAGAACCTTGCTTAGCTTAGAAAAATAGAATTTTTGTTATGATTTTAGTAGGAAATAGTGTTGATTTTGAGGAGATTAGAGTGAGGTAGTGAGTATTTAGCAAAAAAAAGAGAAGGAAGATGAGGGGAGGGGGTTGCGGTTTAGGAGGAGAGGAGGAGAGAGTGTGTGGGTACAATGGCACACATACACCATACTTCAACAAAAAAAAAACATACCTCTTTTCATTTTCATTTATTTTTCCATGTAAAAACAAATCTAGAACCATCTTGATTTAAGGAAGTGAGCATGCTACAAAATGGTTTTTAGTTGTGTCATGGTGTACTAACATGTATTAACCTATACTAACTAATAATTAACGCTAATTTAATGTGTATGTGCAGGTTTAAACATATTATTTTTAATTAATAAATAAGGAAAACAATTAAGTAAACTAGCAATTAGATAAGTAACTAATTAAACACCCATAAATAAGAAATTACATAATTAAAATAGGTATATTTATGTCTATGTGGAAAAATAATTATAACTAGGTTTAACTGAAAACACATGTTGTACTACTAATTATCAAACAATTAATCTAAACGATTTTTAAAGCGTTACAAGTTGATTGAGTTCGTGTTAGTGTTCAAGCTTGGGTTCGAGTTGGATTAGAGTTTGAGTCTGGGTTCAAGTCCGAGTTTAAATTCAAGTTTGGATTCGAGTTATAAACATTTCTTGTAAATAGATTTAACTGTTGAAATTCTTAAGTTCGGGAGTAATCGGACAACTTCTGCACACGGACGACAGGATTTGTGTTTTTTTTTCCAAGACAATTGCCATTGATAATTTCGTTAAATTTGAAGTGTTGTCTAACCTGAATAAGAAAGCACTCACTTTCTTCGGTTCTTTGGGGATTAAGAGAAATGATACCGTTTAAACCTATATTAATATATAGTTCTTAAATATTTATTATTTTTGTTTATATTGTATTTATATTGTTTGCATTTCTCGAGGGGATTTTATGAAAAATACTTTAATATTTTTAAAAATAAATCTCGAGGGTGATTTATATTATTAAGAGTGTTTATGAACATGTATTTTAATTTTAGCTGTATTTTTTCGATGAAACCTAGTTTTTAAAAGTTTATGGTATTTTTGTGAAAACTATAATTTTGGAAACTTGGTGGTATTTTATTAAAAATTTAATCTTTCCTCTAAAAAAGTTATTTTTTTCACAATTTGTTTTTATGGAAAATAAGGATTTATAATTTTTTATAATTTTTCAAAGTTTTAATTTGATTTAGAAAAAGTCATATTTTTTAAATTGTATTTTTATTTCCTTTCGAGACCGAATACTCCGTGAGAACTTCTGTATCTCACTCTACTATTCCAAGAACGTGCGATAAGCCGCACCATCTATAGATGGGTTCCTGTTTACCGCCGAAAACAGAGACGTAACCGGGATGGATCGTCTTGCCTGAATTTGGGGGAAAATACTATTTGGATTTATCCGTTCACCTCTCCGAAGATACCAAGTTGATTTATGGCACCATATATTGGAGGTTTGGACGGATGCAGCCGTTGTAGTAGACTTCGTCAGATTCCCCCTCGTCTGCAAGGAGTTTTTGATTGTGGGGACACTCTTCCCTGCAGGCGCAAGCCCCTGCAGTTAATTTCGTTACCGCATCGCGATAACCACTTTCTCCTGCTCCAAAAGTTCACTTCGTGTCGTGTGTGTGTTTTTTTTTTATTTTTGGTTGCCCGTGGATTGTATACGGAAACTAATTTATATTGTCGCCCGTAGGGCGTGGATTAGTCCAAATCCGTATATCTTAAGATTTGGGTTTGTGTTGATTTAAGGATCGTTAATTTTCTTTGAGATCAAGATCTACTTAAATGTATGTGAGAATTTGGGGGCTTGATTGGTTTTTTGTTAAGGATACGTTAGTCCAATTTGAGACAAAGATCTACTTAACAGGGTGTTAGGATCATTTTTGTTTTAGATCCAATAAAAGAGCATTTGGGCTCCGTTGTTTTAGTTTAAGGAAGTTACGGTCCGTAGAGTTTAGTTTGAGGACGTTACGGTCCGTAGATCACCCTTTTTTGAGGTGAGGTTTTAGTTTAAGGACGTTACGGTCCGTAGATCACCATTTTATGCTCGTGTATTTGTTACGTGACGGGATGTATGGCGATGATGTGGGATACACCTATTTGGAGTGTGGTTGGTTTAAGGTGTGTACGTCAACTTAGGAAGGGCACCAAAAAACAGTTGGTTGTCGGGGCCCGCCACCTCTCTGAAGACGATGAGTAATTACAACAACATGTCTCAGAGGTGTGGAGAGATGTACCCTTGAACCAATTTCCCTATCCGATGGAAAATGAAGTTGGTGGTCAACCCCGAAATCATTAGTCGTATTTTGAGACTAAGATTTCCTCAGGGGAATGTGGGATGAATATCGTTTTGGATATCATCAGTTGAGTGGTCATCAGTCATGTTTGAGACTGAGATTAGTTTGGGAAAACTTGAGCACAGAGGCTCGGTTGACTTGGAGATCAAAGTGGTTTTGACCTCAGGAAGACATAGCCAATTTGAGGCTGAAGTCTGATTTCCCAAAAGTGCCAAGCACTGGTATATGTTCAGCACTCACGTATTCCCACGTGAGGCTCCGAATCAGTGTTAAACACTGCACTTTGGAAGCACTCACGTGTGAGCACGTGAGGCACCCCAAAGTAGGATTCGTTTTCTGGGTTTTATTCCCCCTTCCCCTTTTTTTTACATAGAAGTGTTAAACACTTAACTTTTGGAAGCGCTCACGTGTGGACACGTGAGACGCCCCAAAGTGAGAATTGTTCTCTGGGTTCTATTCCCCCTTCCTTTTTTTTTATATAGAAGTGTTAAACACTTGACTCGCGTGCAAGCACGTGAGGTGATTTTGTGTGTTTCCCTTTTCATTCATCAGAGACGCTCACGTGAAGCACATGAGATCCTATTGAGTGTTTGGATATTTTGATCTCATGTCAGGGTTTTGGAGGATCTCATGCCTCTTTTTTTGTAAGAATTAAATTCTTATTGTAGGGTTAAACCTGGGTTTTCATAGGAATTAAATTCACATATGTTTCTGTAAGAATTTAATTCTTTGAACTCAGTTCTTTCTCCTAGGTTTTGAATCTGCATGACAGAATCTCACAGATGAGAATTAAATTCTCAACTTATGGGGAGATCTGCTTTTACAGATTTCAACCAGAAGAAGAACTAAGTTCTTATGCGAAGGGTTAAACCCTTATAAAGGTCAAGATGAAACAATCTCTGTATATTTCTTTTTCTTTTTACCTAGAATGTTCTAATGAAGCAAGTCTTTTCCGAGAGTTAAATTCTCTTCTTCTTCTTTTTTGTATGCTCTCCTATGTATGTTTCTCTCTCTGTTCTCCTCTCTCTTTTTTTGTTTGCTCCTATTTATAGGAGAAGAAAAAGAATCAATTTGTTAAGCAAATCCCTCATTGAGAGATCATGATTGATTTCATAATTAATCCAATTGTTCTGGTGAATTTTATTCACCGTTGGATTTTTAATCCAAAGGCACTCTGTTTAACTGAGAAGATTTCTTATTTGTTTTTAACCAGATTAGGAAATATTTTCCTAAGATAGAATTTTATTCTATCAGACGATCACCGTTGGATCTTTGATCCAAAAGTCCTTCGTCTAACAAAGAAAATCTTTCTAGTTTAAGAAAGATCAGGAAAATATTTCCCATATATATAGAATTTAATTCTATCGGATAGTTTAAAAAGATTTAAGGAGATGTCTTCCCAATAGACTTTTGATCCTTTTATTTAGAATTTAATTCTATTCACTTGGAAAGTGTTTAGGAACACTCACGTGTAGCACGTGACCCTAATAGAATTAACCTTTTTTGCTTATATGCAACAGCATAAGAGGGTATCACATGTTAACACGTGAGCCTTTCTCTTCTTTCTTCTCCTTCTCTTCTTTTTTTTTTGCTATCTGTTTGAATGTAGCGCCTATATGCTTTGCATATAGGCGCTCATGTGCTTACACGTGAGGCTCATATAGGCTCTCACGTGCTTACACGTGAGGCTCAATTTTGGCATATCAACTGCTTAAATGCAGCAGCTATATGCTTTGCGTATAGCCGCTCACGTGTGGGTACGTGAGACATGGACAGTGGGGGATTTTTTCTCTTTCTTTATATATTATTATTATTTATAAGGGAACAAATGCCCCCCAGCGTTGTTCTCACGTGGTTCGCACGTGAGTGCAACGCTGTCACATTTTCCATTGTTGGATTGCCTAGGGGAACGGGAAGATGAACCGCCCCCCATCATGTCTTATAAATGCAGGTCTTTTGCCTCTGAGAAAATCACAGTTCTTTCATCTTCTTCCTTACTTATTTTCCTTGAGAATTTAATTCTCATATTCAGAGCTTAGTTCTCTGCCCGCTGAGATCTCATAGTTAAACTCTGTTAAAACTTTTCTTTGGTAAGGATCATGAACGGGACCCCCTCCCCTTTTGCTTTTTTTTTGTTGTGGATTTTAAATCCAGGGACAGAGCGTTGCTCTCTTCTTGAACTGATTTCTTAAAGATCCAAAGCACATATTTTTTGTATATTTTGAAGTCTTGAATCAATGGGAAATGTTAATCCTCCTCTTAGGGTTTTACCCTGTCACCGATCTTTAAGATCCTTGGAATTTAATTCCATTTTCTTTGCCTCCTTACTATAGGGGTTTATGGGATTTAATCCCTCTATTGAAGGAATTTAATTCCTTGTTCACAGAGTTTGGCTCTGAGAGAGACTTAGATATTTTTGGGAATTTTATTCCCTAATTCTCTCGAATATTTGAGGGTTTTAATGCCCCTGAAGCAGATTTGAATCTGTTGTGCTTTTTAGCAGAACTCGCTTCAAGAGTTGTTTAAACTTTACTGTTTTCTTGGTGAGAATCCTTTTTGATTCTCTCAATGATTATTTTGCCTCATCATTAGCAAGCCGTTATTTAGATTTTGTGGGGTCCATTGGTTTCGCAGGCAGTGGTCCCGTCACATCACGGCTTTGTGTTATTTCATTTTATGTTACCTTATTATTCATTATTATTATTTTTAAATGGTTTTTTTAATTTTAGGAACGATGGCCTCGCTTCCCGACTTCCCTTACACTCGCTCGGAAGCGGCTTTTCCACAGTCACCATCGGAGGAGGAGGTTATGGCGATGACCAGGACGCATGACAGGGATCATACTAGTCTTCTCCTGTGGGGAAGGTGGTACGGTCATATCATCAGGGGCCGTCGTAGTTTTACCTGCGAAGAGCCGATAGAACCCATTCGCTCTATATCATTGACGGAACGCCCATGAACTGCTTATGCGGTAGAGGCGACTAACTAGATTCCCGCGGGCCGACTCGAGCCATCAACCACCGGGATACCCAACCAACCCATGGTGACCATCGACATTCTGGGGCGCCGAATATATCAGGGTGAAGCCCAACCTTGGGGGCAGGTTTATAAGGTGGGCGTTATCCTCCGCCACCCAGTGGGCTATCTTCCTTGGGCTCGGTATATTCTCTCTGCCCAACGCGCATGTCTGCAGACGGTCGGGTTGTATCAGGCAGTGTATGCTTCGTTGTTCTATTATCACGCCCCTCACGTCTGGTGGGTTAAAGCTTCTTGAACTAATGGAACCTTCCCACCAATACGTTCTTGCTAGGGGATCGAGAGGTCTCAATTTCATTGGAAGAGTATCGCGAGATCTTCGGATTGCCGCTCATGGGGGAGCATTATGAAGATTTACTGCCTCCCGATGAATATGTGTTTGATACGGTGCCTGCTATGCTCGATGGCATGTCGACTGAAAACGCCGTACGTCACAAGTACCCAAGTCTAATCAAGGTCTTGGGTATCTTTGTAAAGCTGTTCGTGACATCGGAAAGGCAGGGTGTCACCTTTGACGCTTTCATTGCTTGTTTTCTTCAGGAGGACGTCATATCTAAAAAGGCTCCGAAATTTGCAAAAATTGAAGACCCTTTTGGATTAGGGTTAAGGAACTTGCCGGCCAAGGAGGAAGACATGCCGCATTTTTATATCCCGAACTCGTCAACCCTAGCTTTTGAAGCGATTGCGGCCTCTGGCATGGACGAAGAGACCTTCTTCGTTGTTTTATCAGTCTTTGGCTAAGCTGGTTTGCCATACCGATGCATCACCGCTTTATGAGAGCCTCCGTCTTTTATCCTGCCCACCGCATAGCTAGGGGAGCACGGCTAGCTTTTGGCGTCGCGGGGTTATCACATCTCTATAACGGATTAAGCGGTGTGGCTAATACTTCAAACCCAGGTGCGGAGACCGTGAATTTCCCCCTCCGCTATTTCACGTCGTGGATCGAGTTGCACGTGCTAGGAGCGTTCGTTGCGCACCAGCGGCCGGATTTTTATGATTCGTACACCTTCCCGCGGATTATGAGGTTAGTTGATGCCTCCGCTCCCGATCCGACCCAAGTAGGGGCTCTTCGCGTACTGCTGAACCCGTACTAAAATGGAGGCGGAATGGTGTTCAGCGATCGAGTCCTTTCCGCCCCAGCGGGGCCCATTCAGCAATTGTTTGATTTATCGAAGGGTGGGGTCCCGGCTTTGAAACTAAAAGAGGTCATGCACCTATACTCGATGAGGCCAGGGTATCTGGTGTTCCGCCGAAATAATGTTGTCCTTTTTATGTGGTATAGTCCGCACCGCTTTGATCAGCAGTTGGGCTATGACAAGGGCATCCATCTCGATGCATTTATAGTCAAGCATGCTCTCTCCTTGGAGGTTGCTCATGACATCATCCACTATTTCATGCGGCTAAACACCGGCTCTCGTTTCATGATCCCGGAGTCTGATTACCTCCCGAGACCTGTAGGGTCCTTTAAGGGTTGGTACCTTCATTGGGTCGGCCCCGTCATTGCAGAGGTTAGACGAGTGATTTTCGAGTGTAGAGATCCCATTCCGGCTCAGGCCACTAACTCCCCATTGCGTCCGCAGTTAGTGGTTCACCCTCCACTGAGGGATAGCGGTTTGGTACTTATCCCCAAAGCCGCAGAAATAGAATCGACCCCTCGTACTGCTGGTATGCCAGTGCATACTAGAGCTGCAGCAAAGGCTTCTAATGAAGCACCAGAGGTAGTGTCGCCAGGGGCGGTGTCATCAGCGATGGTGTCACCAAAGGGGGATACCGAAAGTGAAGTTGGTCAACGTCATGCCAAAGCGCCAAGGGGGAGGAAGCGTTCTTTCGCTAGTGTTAGAACAAGTTCCAAGAGGAGGAAGAAATCGGTTGCCCGCCTACTCGACACTCTGCTTGAGTCCGAGCCGTTTATTCAGGACGAACCGATTGCTATAGAGGAGTCAGATGCCGATCTTATCTATCCTGGCTCGTCTGCCGAGGAGGCCGTGCAATTGGCTGAGGCTTTAAGGCGCTCACAAGATGAGACCGAGAACGTGTGCGCCCCGAAAAAAGCCTACCCCCCGTTTCATTCTATGACGTCGAACCATCATTACGGAGGGTGCACATGGGTCCTTTATTAATGGAAGAAGAACGAGCTCTTAAACAACCCATCTCAGATGCTTCCGAGGACGAGCTTGCGCTAAAGACAGGTAGTCATTCATTTGCGCTTGAGGCTCGGCGAGCGTATTTAGTGAGAAAAGAACAACGGCTCACAAAAGCCATACTTCAAGCTCCTTGGCATATTGGCATGCGTATTTTTCGTGTTCTTCTTTTGGCTTGTAATTTGTATTACTTTTATGTCCTCTTATTTTTGTGCGATCTTTGCAGGGACTTCTGTAGCGGAAGCGGGTTTGAGTCCGGATCAGGTCATGGTTGCGGATTCCGTGAATATCTCCCATGACACACTGGCAAGTGTAGAGGGGATTATTGAAGCTGCTATCTTTACTGTGGAGCTTCCGGTGGCGGCTGATGTCTCTTCCATGTCTACTCCCTTAGCAGAGATGACGTCTCTTCCATGTCTACTCCCTTAGCAGAGCTGACGTCATCGGCCATAGATCCCATGGACATCCCTAGCGATGTACCGGAGAGTATAGAGGAGATTGTTGAAGCCGTCATCCTTGCCTTGGAGCCTTCAGCGGCGGCTTTTGTCCCCTATTGGAGACTACCATGCCGGCCATAGGTTTTACAAATATCTCCAGTGATGCACCTGAAGGTGTGGAAGAGACTGCTAAGGCTGCCATTCCCCCGGCTCAGGGCGGGTGAAGCATTGAAGGTAATCTCATGTACCTATACATTTCGTTTAATGACCCTTCTGTGATCTGACCCTTTCTTTCTTTCAGAATTGCGGGAATTGGCGGCCTCCATCATAGATCTCTCTCCGAGAAAAACCTTCCAGCGCTTGCTCGACATGGCTTCCCCCCAAGCAATACCCCCACAAAGCATAGTTCTTTCTTAAGGCCAAGGTTGGTATGCTTTGTCCTTATAGTTTTATATTTTCATAGTGATGCTGATATGCCCTTTATTTTAAATCACAGTCCTGGAGGCTGACGACGAAGTCGAGATTCTTGATGGACGTAGGGATCTTTCAAACCAGCCTTGCATGACTGTGGGTAAGTGACGCTTTATTTGGAGAATCGTTTTGTTTACTACATGTTTGAAAATACAACTGACTGCACCTGAATCTTCACAGCTTTGCCAGCCCTGACCCCACTAGAGTCTCGGATCCCCATGCTACCAGGCCCTTATGCCCAACGTGCGTCTGAAAGGATGGCAAAACAAAGCATTTACTCCCTGGTGGCTCTTGTTGAAGACCTTCGCACTGGTACCTCTGTCACGGCCGAAGAATTCGCTGCTGAAGCCAACGCTTCCTTTTTGGTTCTCACCACCTATCATGACGAAGCACTAGTGCGTATTTAGGATGAGTACTGTCGCCGAGTGGAGGCCTGCCTACACAGGCTCGAGTGCATACGCCTTCCCTCCGACATCTTAACCGTAAAAACGAGCCTCCGAGGATGGATCGAATGGTGTGCAGCCAATCTTCAGTCATGCGAGAAGAGACTCAACCGGATGTTTTTAGAGAGGGAGTTAGTTTTAAATGCTTTGGGGGAACTTCAGGCTCAGCTTACTGCCAAGACTACCCGTGCGTACGAAATTTGGCGGGTACTTCAAGAAGCCATTACAGAGGTGGTGGCTCTTGAAAAAGCAGTTATCTTTACACGCGAGATGGTTGAAGCCCATAAGGTTGCCGAGAAGGAGCTTGAGAGTCGGGTTGCTTCATATCAAAATCAACAGACCCAGGCAGGGACTTGTCTTGCAGCACTGGTGGAGCTTGAAGCCAAAGTCTAGTGGAAGAACAATGAACTGGCTGGCTTGTTGAATCGTTCGCCGACTTGAAACATTTTTGTAGCTGTATATTCTCCTTTTTTTGTATTCATTTACTAATAAGAGTATCTTGTATTCATTTTTATTCATGAATAAAAGACATATTTCATTTCATACTAGCGCTTTACTTTCTTCTATTGTCTTGACTTGGCATAAAGTAGTTTATATATTCATTGCGGAGTTTGTAGTTTATGAGCTCATTCGGAGCTTGTTTAGTTTGTCTTCCTTGGGCTTGTAGGCAAACCTGTCCTAACGTCACAGTTAACCCCTACTCTTTACGACAGAGGTCCGTTAGGGTCTGTGATACTAGGGTTTTGTCCGTCGTACCATCGCGTTGGCTGATGCATTCCCCGATATGCAGACTTTACGCTGCTGTTCGAGTAGCCCCACGACTGTCGTGTCTCTGATCCCTTTAGGGGATGGACAAGACGTCTTCAAATAATCTCCCTAGGTCATATTATCGTCAGAAGAGTAAACGTTATGAATTTTCCATAACGCTTTTTACTTGAGGTTAGGCTCAGTTTGGGGAGCCCCGATGAGTCATAACCACTCCGTGCTGGTGTGGGATGATCTCCGATAGTCTTTCAGGTTTTATTTGAGTTGTCGTCAAGACCCTGAAGCTAGGAATTTGGCATTCGCTTCCTTTGTTGACACAGCGTCCGCTGTAATGAGGCAAATGTCGAGGTGATCTCTAGGTTGTTTGTGAACTGTCGAGATTTGGAACTAGAGACTTTTCCATGGCTCCGTTTTGTTGAGGTCGCGTCTGCATCCTGCTGGAGTGAGAAGAAACGCCGTTGTTGACCTCTAGGCTGTATGTGAACCATCGAGATTTGGAACTAGGGACTTTGCCATGGCTCCGCATTGTTGATGCCTCTTCTACTGTAATGAGACGAGTGTCGAGGTGGTCTCTAGGTTATCTGTGAACCATCGAGATTTGGAACTAGGGACTTTAACATGGCTCCGCTTTGTTGACCCTGGGGTCGCTTGTTGACGTCACGTCTGCATCCTGCTGGAGTGAAAAGAAACGCCATTGTTGATCTCTAGGCCGTAGATGTTGCCGTCAAGATCTGGCTCTCCTTCTGATGGATCCTGGTGGGAAAATGTGGTTCACTTTTCGTTTGTGCCCATGGATTGTATACAGGGGTCGATATGGACTCCGTTGTGGGGCAAAAGTTTCATTTTTCATTCATTTTTTTATTTCTTTCCGCGACACTCTATCATTTCAGTTTTTTATATCAGGAAAGTCACGATTGCCCAATCATTTCGGCTTTTTATCGCGGTGCCTAATCATTTCGGCTATTTTTTTTCTTTTTACTCGCTGTTTTTTATTGCGAGTTGTCCAAACATTTCGGTTGTTTTTATATGCATATATTTTGCTCGCTGATTTTTATTACGAGTTGCCCTATCATTTCAGCTATTTCATATGCGTTTATTTTTGTTCGCTGATTTTTTCTACGAGTATGGAACTTGAGATCTGATACCAATCGTGGCATCAGCACCGCTGCGACTGGGATATTACCAGGAGCGAATCATCATTTGCCGTGAAAGGACTCGGAATTTGATACCGATTTAGGCATCAGTATCGCTACAACTGGGATATTGCCAGGAGCGAATCATCATTTGCCTTTGTCGTTTTGAACAAAGGTGGCTTAGCAAACAGGGTTAGGATCCTATCGACTAAGGTTTTTTGACTTTACGAGCCATATGGGTCTCATAAAGGTATTTCTCCCTACGAGTCGTGAGGATCTCGTATGCGTATTTTCTCCTTAGGAATCGTGGGGATTCTTAAGTGTGCGTTCTCTTATAAGTCGTAAGGATCTTACAAGAGTGTTTTCTCCTTATAAGTCGAGAGAACTTACAAGTGCCGTTCACCATATGAGAACATTCCTCGTGATTGGTGGAACTTGGTGGGGGAAACGCTTATTTGCGCCCGTGGATTGTATACAAGGGCCAATATCGGACCGCCTGTAGGGCAACTTGAGGAGTATGACGGCTTAAGGACAGGTCTGGATCCCTATAATTTAATACTTTGAATACTATAAGCCGTGAGGGTCTCACAGGGGGCGTTCTCTTTACGAGTTGAGAGGATCTCGTAAGTAAAAATTTTACGAGATTGCGCCCTTTCGGGTTTTCACAGGCTCGCCGGTAGCCCTGCTGTTTTTACTCACTTTTGGGTTTTCATCCGTGCCTATTTTTCTTGTGGACGTACCCTTTTTTTTACCCCTCTGTTTTCCAATGGAACTTATAGGGGACTTTGTCACTGGGGCAGCTGTACAGCCAGCGGGACTTGAGTTGCAGTCCTCGCCGCTGGGAATTGTGGACTTGAATTCCACTATCGCCGTGTTTGAGGCGACGTATTTAGTTTAAGGACATTACGGTCCATTGTTAGTTTAGGGACGTCTCGGTCCGTTGTTAGTTTAGGGACATCTCGGTCCAAGGCCAGCTTCGAGGAAAAGTTTCGTCGGATACTACTTATAGAGTCCTGACTCAGGAAGACAGCGAGCGGACACGAGCGTCGTCATCTATCATTAACCTGAGTTGTGACTTGTCAAGCGCATTATTTCTTAAGGAACTGTCCGTTTATTGGCTGGAAGGGTCTTTCTCCATGCATATCCTCCAGCAAGTAGGCCCCACCTTAGAAGACCATGTCTATGATATACGGGCCCTCATAGTTCGGCTCGAATTTCCCCCGGTTTACATGGTTAGGGATCATAGGTCTTTTTACGAACAACACGAGTTCGCTTTAGCGGAATGTTCTTGGTCTGGTTAGTCTTTCGTATGAGCATGTCATCCGTGCTTTGTAAGCTTCCAGGTTTTGTTGCAACATGAGACAAGTTTCATCGAGGGCATCGAGCTCCTCCAACCGAAGATGGGCATTTTCTTCATCCGTCGGCTCATATCGAACTGCCACTCGTAGAGAAGGTAGCTCTATCTCCAAGGGAAGTACTGCTTCCGTGCCGAATACCAACGCGAATGGCGTTGTATTCGTGGCCGTTTTGAACGTGGTTCGATACGCCCAGAGAGCTTCATGCAGTCTCTCGTGCCAGTCCTTTTTGTTTCTGGACACTGTTTTCTTTATGATCTTCGTCAAGGTCTTGTTGAAGGTCTCAGCTAGACCGTTAGCTCGGGGATTATAGACCGAAGAGTATCTCCAATCTATATTATGCTGCTGTGCGAAGCGGCTGGTCTTATGGCTTCTGTAGGCCGACCCATTATCCGAGATGATCCATCGTGGAGTGCTGAACCGGTAGATGACACGTGTCCTGAAGAAATGGAGGATGTTCTCCGTCTTCACTTCCCTTAGCGGTATTGCCTCTGCCCATTTAGAGAAGTAATCGATTGTTGCCAATATAAACCGATGTTCTTTGGATGATGCTGGTTCGATGGGCCTAATTATATCGGTTCCCCACATTTCGAACGGCCAGCTGGCTACCTTTGGGTGTAGAGGATTTGGATGTTGGTGGATGAAGTCCCCGTGAATTTGGCATGAGTGGCACTGCTTCGCATATTCGAGGCAGTCCTGAATCATCGTAGGCCAATAGTAACTCATTCTCTTGATCTTCAGCTTCATCTTTGGCCCGGCTTGATGGGAACCGCAGAGTGCGTCGTGAGTTTCTTAGACGACCCTTTTTGCTTCTTATAGTCCTAAGCACCTTAGCCACAAACTTTCGAACGATCTCTTATATAGAGTATCATTGACGAAGGCAAAGGACAGAGCTCGTTTCATAAGCTGATGTCTTGAAGATGCGTTTTCGGGCGTTTGATGGGATTTGAAGCAAGTCTATGAAGACTTCTCTCCAATCCTTCGCCTTTTCTTCATCCTCTAATTGGAAGACTGCTTATTCAGTCACTTCCTTTCTTTCAGACGACTCCGGAGATATTTCTGCTGGTGCGAGAATCTGGCGGCTTTGCACAATGATCCTTACGTCATCGAGGTTTTCGTTGGCCAGTTCTTTAGCGAGCTTGGCTAACGCATCCGCCTTGCTATTTTCCGCCCGCGGCATGCTTTCCAGGATGTAGGAGGGAATTTGAGTCAGCAATTGCTGCACTCTTTCGCCATATTTACCAACTCATGTTTACACGTCTGATAGTCGCTATTTACATGGCTAACGACTAGCTGAGAATCTCCATATATGAGGAGGTTTTCGATGCCCATGTCAACAGCAATCTCAAGACCCGCTATCAAAGCTTCGTACTCAGCCTTATTGTTTGTCCTCGGCTCTGTTAAGGAAAGGGCGAAACGCATTCTTCCCTTCGATTGTGTCGAACGCGTGTTCGTATGACAATTCGCAATTTAAGGGAGAATCGGCTGGTATCGGATGTTCAACGAGAAATTCGGCGATGGCCTGGTTTTTCACTGCCTTGATGGGTCGATACGTTATCGAGAACTCTATTAAGAGGAGGGTCCATTTGGCAAGCCTTCCTGTTAGTATGGCTCTTGACATCAAATATTTGAGAGGATCCACCTTTGATATGAGATGGACCTCATATGCCAGGGCATAGTGCCCGAGCTTCGTTATCGTGAAGATCAGTGCCAGGAAATGCTTTTCAATGGGGGAGTAGTTGTTTTCTGCCCCCAGAAGAACTCGACTCAAATAGTAGAGAGCTTTCTCCTTTCCCTGATCATTCTCCTGTGCCCATAGCGCGCCTAAAGAACCTTCAAGGGCTGTTGTATATAGGATGAAGGCCTTTCCCTTGACCGAAGCGGTCAGTACCGGCGGGTTCTGCAGATATTGCTTGATTTCGTCCAGTGCACTTTGGCATTTATGATCCCAAATGAACGGGGTCCCCTTCTTCATTAGATAGCTGTAGGGGCGGCATTTGCCGGAGAGGTTGGCTATGAACCATCCGATATACGCGAGCTTTCCTTGGAGAGACTGCAGTTGTTTGAGAGTTCTTGGCGTAGGCATTTCCATAATCTCCTTGATCTTTGATGGGTCTATTTCGATGCCTCGATGTCGTATGATGAATCCTAGGAATTTGCCTGAGGAGACTCCAAATGCACATTTCAAAGGATTCATCTTTAGATTGTATTTCCGAAGACGTTGGAATACTATGTTCAAATGTTCCCAGTGTTCCTCGTACGATTTGCTTTTCACCACAAGTTCGTCGATATAACATTCGACAATCTCATGTATGAGGTCATCGAAGATTTTCGTCATAGCTCTCTGATAGTGTCGGGACCCGGTTCTTGCTCACGGAGCAAAGTGCCACACGGAACAAAGTGCCACGCCAAGTGTCGTGTTAAGTGGGCGGGGGCCACCTCTTGAATCCGTGGGGGGCACCTCTTGAGTCCGTGGGACCCACTGTAGAACAATGGGGACGACCCACTGTAGAACAATGGGGACTCTTCGGAATACATTCCGAAAGGGGGCAGATCTGTACTATAAATGTAATGATACCACTCTTCAATACAGAGGCGTCTTTTAAGTGAACCGGCACTACAGGAGCTTGAAAACTCCGTAGTTAAGCGTGATCGAGCCAGGAAAGTTCTGGGATGGGTGACCTCCTGGGAAGTGGCCCTTGGTCGGGTCCGGTTCGCTCTAAAGGGAAAAACCGTGCGGTTTCGACCAAAGCGGACAATACTCTCTGTATTGGGGGTGGGGCGTGACAAAATGGTATCAGAGCCAGGTTTCGATCCTGGGACCTGGGGGTGGGGCGTGACAGATAGGTAGCTCCTGTGTTCTTTAAGTCGAAGGGCATCACCTTATAGCAGAATATGCCTAGCAGAGTTCGGAAGGCGATGTGCTTTTGGTCTTCAGGATGCATTTTTATTTGATTGTATCCTAAAGATCCATCCATGAAGGAGAAGACCTCATGAGTGGACGTGTTATCGATCATCAGCTCGGTAACAGGTACTAGGAAATCATCTTTCGGACAAGCCTTGCTGAGGTCCCGAAAGTCCACGCAGATGCGCACCGTCCCATTTTTCTTCATCACTAGAATGATATTGGCGATCCAGTCAGGATATTGAACTTCTTGGATGAAGCCGGAGTCAATTAACTTCTTGGATGAGCTCGACCCGCATTCTTCTTGGCGCCTGTTTGATTGGCTTCACGTCCGGCGATATCGCCAGTTTATGCACCGCTAGTTCTGGATCTAGTCCTGGCATCTCGGAATAATTCCATGTGAAGCAATCTTTATATTGTATAAGCACGTCCTTTAGTGTGGCCACCTTCTTTTTAGACAGCAGCTTACTGACGAATGTTAGCCTCGGGTCGTTTTCCGTTCCCAAGTCAATTTTCCTTAGATTGTCCGCCGTAGTGTGTATCCCATCCTCCAGCTCTTTTGGCGCCGGTGGAAATTCTGAGATCATCTCGTCCTCATTCTCATTTGCGAAGCACTGGGAGAGGTCGTCCATATTCTCGTGCTCCCCCTCCTTTGAGAATGTTATCACTTGACAGGTACGAGTTCGTTTCCAAGCTCGATGTTGATTTAGACTTACCCTCGCAATATATGTTACTTTTGGCTCATGCTTTCGTGGTGGGGTTACCCTTCAATTATCGGATAGAGCAAACCTGCCTTACTAATACTGGTCTTCGACCCAGTCTTTGAAGATAAAGCAGTCTTCAAGAGGATGTCCTATTGCTCGGTGGTATGAGAAATAAGCCGGGTGGTAGACCTCGTTTATCTGTTCAGGGTGCTGAGACTCCAGAAGCGTCATCATTTGATGCTTCATGACAAGGTCGAATATTTTCCTTGTCTTGTCTTGGGGGAAAGAGTATTTCCGACCCATCTTCTTCATAAAAGACGGATTCCAGCTGACTCTTTCTCGATTGCATGGCTTCTTGGATCCGCTTCGTTGTTTTCGAATGTCATTCTCTTTCTTCACCTTGTTTTTGCCTCTACATCGGGATTTTTCCTTGCCATGAGAACGCACAACGGGCTGAGGGTGAAGGGCATCGTAGTCTTCTCTTTCCGCAGACTGCTGAGTGAGACGCCGCGTCCTGGCTTTCTCGTAAATGGCCATTTCGTGGCTGTGGTCATCCCGAACCTTTTGACCTGCTTCCCTTATTAGCGTATCAACCTGCTCTTCGAACGACGGACTTGACGTTCTTATGGGAGGATCTTGCTCTGGTTCAATGTTATGACCATTTAGAAAAACGTTCCCTTCTTTACGGAAGCCATTTGTGACGCGGCAATTGTGGAATTGCTCTCGTTTAGTTGACCGAACGTATTCGAGCCCAATCGTCTCCATTCTCCCGTTAGGCATCTTTCGCTAAGTCCCGGGGACGTCCCAAATCTTTCTGTAGAACTGGGCTTATCGAGCGGTTTGTTTGAAGGGTACACCTTGGCTTCTTAATAGCCTTTTCAACACCTTTGTGTGATATCTGGGTAAACGGATTGGTTGAAACCTGTTAAACGTAAAATCGGCACCATGCCAGACTTCTTTTTCCACTTTAGTCTCCGTAGATTGGTAGAAGAGGATCGTCTTTTCACCTCTTCGCCTAGGAGAGACGTAGAAGGTCTGCAGCTCTTGCACGCCGTATGTATCGAGCGCATCAAGTTCCCTGTAATGCCGCTGCAGAACCATGGTAATTTGTAAACTCTGATCAGCTCCAATGAAGGTCTGTATTGACGAACCGACGGAGAACATTGCGTTGGCCTCTTCCTCAGAGTCATTGCCGAAGACCAAAATAGGGGTAGATGGTCCGGACCTGTTGCCTCGGGGTTACCCCGAGTAGACTATCTCTTCATCCTCCTCGGTATCGCTCCCAAAGATCGGGATAGTGGTGACGGCTTTTTGTTTATTCTCCGGCTTATGACATCTTTTCGTGTCTTTGAAGTCTGGTAGGAAGTATTTTGCGTCTTCATATTTGCGGACTTCATTTACGGAGAATGGATTTATCTCCCCCATAACGATGTACTCGAAGCCGTCTTTGAAATACTTCTGTAACGTTCTGAAAATTCGATTAGGTTAATTATGTATTAATTTATTGATAATACGTGTTTTCCGTAAAAACTAAGATATAATTATTTTTCACATAGACTTAAATATACCTATTTTAACTATGTAATTGCTAGTATTGGCATTTAATTAGTCACCTCTTAATTGCTAGTTTACTTAAATATTTTCCTTAATTATTTATTTTTAATTTTTATTTTAATCATACACTTATACACTAAATTAGTAATAATTACAAATTAATATGGGTTAATACAAAAATTTTCACCTGACACAACTAAAACACATGTTATAGCATGCTCACTTTCAAAAAAAAAA
The DNA here is from genome assembly GCA_030015575.1 of Agapanthus africanus. Taxonomy (NCBI): domain Eukaryota; kingdom Viridiplantae; phylum Streptophyta; class Magnoliopsida; order Asparagales; family Amaryllidaceae; genus Agapanthus; species Agapanthus africanus. The sequence goes on along the minus strand of CM057339.1, from coordinate 191,227,125 downwards.
TTCAAGATGGTTCAAGAAAATTCAAGAGAAAAAGCTTAAATAAAATAAATAATAAATGAGAAATGAAAGATTAGATGTTAATGTGTGTGGGGGGTATGGTTACCTCTCTCTCACTCACCCTCACTCTCTCTCCCCCTCTCATTTCTTGGCCGAATTTCCATCTGCCCCCTCCTCCAATTCCTCATCTTCTTCTCATTTCAAATCTCATTTTCTCATCAAAATTAACAATAAAAATCAACACTAATTCCTAGCAAAAATCTTCATCCAAATTCCTTGGCCTAAACCAGCTTGGATCTTGAAGAAAGATAGCATTTTGGGTGGCCAAGTTTGCAGGTTAGATCTCCAAATTCTTGAGGTATAAACCTTAACCCATTTGTTACTTTGTTCATTAATTGCTTTAATCAAATTTTAATTAGATGTTATTATGGTTTTAATTGAAAAATTGGAATTTAAAGAGAAGGGTTTGTTTAAAAATTAAGTTTTTATCACTAATTTATGGTAGCAAAATGTAGTTAATATCTAATGGTGTATCATATATAATCTAGTTGTTAAACTTGCAAATCCTTGCTTTTAAATTATCTTAATTAAATGTTCATGCAAACTAAATTATGATTAGTATGTAAAAATGTGAGATTAAAATTTAGTTAATATTTGTGTGGCTTAATTAAGATATTAAGTGTAAATTGTGGCCACTAGATTTGCTAAAACATCTAGTTTTGCACTAAAATGGTTAATTGTTGCTTACTAGGTGTTTAGAATAAATATATTTTAATTAAGTTTGAGGTTGGAATGATCCACAACCTAATTTCTAAAATATGTAATGCGATGTGAGTGCGCGATTGGTACGATTGGGGTCTAGGTTTGGTGGTTGCTACACATAGCGACTCCTAGTTGTGGTTCGTGACGATGTCGTGCGCGTTTTGTGCACCAAGTGCGCGCGTCTAGTTAGTTCACGTTAGATACTTCGTACCATCTTGAATTCACGTCTATTTAAATGGTTAACCTCATATATATTCATTGTGCGATTCTAAGATCAGTTACGGAGACGTCGGACGCGGAGCGGAAAGGAAAGGCTGTGATTGGATCAGATTAGCTGAGGCGTCCCGGTGAGTAGATGTACACATCTATGGGGGGTTGTCTGGATGGCACAATACGTCCGATAGTTAGGATTATTAGTAGTTCTTGCATTTATATGCGTAGTCTCATAGCATTCATAGCATAGCATTTCATCTTCTTACATATGATGTTATTACTTAGGACACTTGCACCATTACCAGTGATTCATGCCGCACGTGCACTACTTATGTGAACACACACGCCATTGGTAATTACTATGCCACGAACACTATAGAACCTGTTTAAATCAATATCAGAGCATTTGCATCATATACGATAGGTTACTTGTAGTTGTATATTCATTTCATCAGGATGGATCCGTAGGATTGCTAGTCATATATATACATACATCATTGCATCATCATTCATACATAGTTTTCTAGTCATACATCGCATCGCATATTATCGATATCATAGGCATCCATCATTACCGACATGTTTATATATTGTGATTCTTCTTGGAGATTTCAATATTGATGAGATTTCTGGATTTTGGGAAAGACCGCAAGAATTTTATAAACCTATTATCATTTTAAAAATATAGATTTGAGGTTTTCCCGTGATATGATGTGTGTGGCGTCCACCATGAGTTTTCTCGGTTCTTGAGCTGTATCATATACCCGATTCGAGGAGGGGATGCACCGTCTGTGGGTACATGGTGGACTCGGTGCGGTACCTCGGGGCAAGAAGATCATATAGAAAGGCGTTGAGCCCGGCCGGGGAGCACTACCGACTGGTGATGTTTGGCGCGGCGGATATCCGGAGGATACCGACCGTTGTCATGAGATTTGATGATATGGGTCGATCCGGACTGACGGAGCCCGAGATATTGAGGATATTGTGTTGATGCTTGACACGGACTTTTCTATCGATTTTACTGATAATACTCCAGTTTTTACTATACAAAAGTTTTACTGAGATAAGGATACAGATATTCTCATATCAGTTATATCTGGATTTCGTGTTGATTATCCATTTATGTTGCATACATACTAGTGCATCGTAGCATATTTGTATATGTAGGGTGTGACGCATTTGCGTGTATTCTTACAATAGCCTTATTAGATGTTACTTACTACTCACGAGTTGGCAACTCACCCCCGTTGTGCCACGGTATCTTGCAGGTCTGACCCGTCGGCACAGTAGCGGCGGGCGTACTTCCTCATTTTGCTTCATTTGCATTGACTTGTGGTTTGCTCATAGGTGGGTTGCGAGGATATTTTTTATCGCACCTTGCGTATTATTATTGTATCCAGTACACTCCATCTACCTTATCTACCGTTTTCTACTAGTTGTATATTGGACTTAGATGGTGAGTTTGTGAGACTTGTATGTATTCTATTTCTGGTGTCGATACTCACTTGAGCCGACGTGGTATTTTCTTATTTCTTATTTTCAGATGCTTAACTCATATTATGATGATATATGTTGCATGTGGTTGTGATTCCGTCATTGGCGAAGAGCTAGCTCTCGCTTGGGGATGCCTTTATTCTCTACTTGTGTATATTCATGTGTTGTACCCGTTTGGGGCTAGTATTTACAAAGGAAACTCTGCCGAAATTTTCGGGAAAATTTGATGTTTTAAAATGTTTTAATGTGACTTTATTTACTTAAATCACCTGTTAAGTTTTCCTTCACTCTATTTTCTTTAAATGGTTTAGATTTCTGGGTTTTGGCTTACTTAGATTACGTTACTTCTTTAGACGTCGCGTAATTTAAATTCCATTCACGTTCCGTATATTCGGGTCGTGACAACTTCATATACTGATATTGTGTAGAAGGGATGACGTTGTACTCGTGTAACCAAGGTCGGCCGAGCAGAGCGTTGTAGCAAGTCTTGGTATCGATGACATGAAATTTGATGTCAGTGACGAGAAGCACAAAGCGTAATGTCAATATTACGGACCCCAGCATCCGTGATGACTGTGAGTCGAACCCGGAGATAGTAATTTTATCCCGGGCCAGGTGCTGCACGTTCATGCAAATCTCCTTCAGCACCTTCACGTTGAGAAGATTGACGGTGGACCCATTGTCGACCAGGATCTTCCCTATCTTAATGTCGTGGCAGTACCCGGTGACATATAGAGGAAGTTTGTGCTCGAACGTTCCGAGGAGGAGATCTTCATCGCCGAATGTGATGTCAGCTGTATGAACCTTTGCCAACTCGTCCTTCATCTTTTCTTCTGCAAGGAAAGCTTGGAACTGATCAGGCTCTTGCAATGCCTTGATCAGAGAATCTCGTGCCTCTTTGGACAGGAGGAGAGCGTCTAGTATGCTCAGTTATGAGGGTATCTTCTTCAGATGTGCCAGGACATTGCAATCCACCTTGTTTTTCTTAAGCGGGTCCTTGGCTGCGAGCTCTTTGACGACTATATCATCAAGGGCAATTTCCTCAGTGATTTTTTCCTTCCCCTTGTCTTTTTTTCTCGAACCTTTGTTTGTAGGCCCGAGGTTCTTTTCAGGAAACGTACGGTTATGCAGCTAAATGTTCTCGTAGTTCTTCTCCTCTTCTTTTTTTCCGGAGGTGGATTCTTTGAAGAGAGGGCCGGGGGTTATTTCTTCCTCAGAATCGCTACCGAATGTAAGAACTTGAGATTTTCCTTTTGTTGAACTGGTATCAATCATATGACAGTTTCCAGCTGTTCCTTCATGCTCGTCTGTCGCGCTTCTATGTTGTCGACAGGTTTTGCGCTTCATCCGCTTGAAGTGTTGCCGGTGAGCAACGTATCATTGCCACCACTTCTTAAAGGCATTGCACTCTTTGGTGGGGTGTGTGACCTCCGATGGTATAAGCAGTAGTTCGTATGTACATCCACTTCGTCGAGGCACGTACTCTCGAGAGTGTTTTCCATGAGAGGGGGCATCTTCATTCCTATTAACAAGGCTTTGGCGAACCGCTTCTCTGCTTTGATCTTGCTCTTGTTTGTAGCAGGTGTGCTTTGGCTCGGTTGGAGTACTTTATGACTCATCCTTACCGCAGCTTCTTCAGCCTGACGCCGACGCTTGGCCTTTTCGTATATGGTCGTTTCATGTTCTCGGTCAGCTTTGCTCTTTTGAAGGGATTCGTTTAGCAGCCCGTCAATTGGTTCTTCTGACAGTTCCAGGGATTCTGGCGCCGGTCCTGTCCCCAGTTCCTCTACGTTGCTTTCCGACGCCGAGGGAGTTTCTTCGTCATTTAACGACGAATGAGAAACCATGTGGCAACTTGCTACATAACATTCGTTTTCTACCGACGAGCCATTTCCCTCATCATCGTCACTATCTCCGTTCTCAAGTACATGGTTGAGAAACTCTTCGAGTATGACTGGGGTCCACGCCTTCTAGTTGTATTCCTCCAGCATGTCGATGTATTTTTGCAGGTCCATGCGTTTGTCTTCAGGCTGCACGGGCTTCTTGGTCTTCTTCCTTTACTTCGAAGATTTCGAAGGCTTGGCCTGGAGGTCTTGCCCATTACTATTAGTTTTCGGTGTTGGGCACGGCTTAAGCATCCCCTCAATGATCTCGGGCTCCAGCGGGCTTTTCCATTTGATCACTGGACATGCTTGAAAATCCTTCAGTATTCTTTTAGTTTTAGCTGAAAGGACCATATCCCAAGGAGTTTCTTCTATAAACGAGCATGATTCCCCGGCGCATCCACCTTTTTAGGAGCATGCCTCTGTGGCGGGTTCACCCTCCAGTTTTCTGACAGTGCCAATTTCCCTTGAAGGTATTAGTTCTCGACCTAGTTTTTGAAGACGTAGCAATTCTCAATTGGGTGGCCCACTACTATGTGGTAGGAGCAGTAGTTAGGACTGTTGACGTCACCATGCTGCAGTGGACGTCTCGGATCCGGAAGTGTGATGAGTTTGTTGCGCATTTCCAGTTCGAACAATCTCCTCGTTTTATCACGGGGGAACGAGTAAGCACATCCTAGCTTCTCTTCCAGGGATTGGCGTGGGCACGCGTTGCCTTGGCGACCAACCGGTTTCAGGTCACTTGGCTGTTGTTGAGTGTTAGCAATGAAGGCTGATTTCCCTTTACTCTTTACATTCCGAGGATCCGTTTTTTAGGAGGATGGCCCATGGCCTATCTGGTCCATTTGGGCCAGCTTGTCGATAAAGGCCTAGAAGGTGGTCGGCTTGAGGAACATCATAAACTGGGATACAGTCGCCTGAGGATCGAGGGTCCCTATGAACATGCCCACGGCAGGAGCTTCTTCTATGCATTGTTAGCATTTTGACCATAGATTCCGCCATCGGATTGCGTATTGAACCCATGTCTCTCCTGGCTTCACCCCGGCATTGATTAATGCCGTGATCGGGGTGAGCTCGCTTGCGTTGGCGAACCGTTGTGTGAATAGCAGCTCCATTTTTATGAATGTTTTGACGGAGTCATTTGGGAGCTCCGAGTACCATTCAAACGCCGTCTCTGAAAAGCTGCCAACGAACTGGCGAAGCAGCAATCTGTCGTCGCCTCCAGTATTGCCACATAATGCTCTGAACTGGGCGACATGCTGATCTGGGTTGCCTGTACCCTTATATACGTGGAACTTGGGGATCGTATATCCCGGCGGGTACTTGATTTGATCGTACCAGCCTGGGTAAGGTCGCCCGGTTCTGACGACTTGGCCAGCCGCTTCGCTTTCCTGAAGAGCTCGTATTTGCTGAGCCATGTAGTCATCGAGGGCATCTTTAGAGATCGTTTCCTCCCTGGCTGCTGATAAAAACGGAAGAGGGTTTGATGTTTCCCCTCTGTCATCCTCGATGGTTATTGGTGGATCTTCGGCTGGAGGTTTTGGTTGGATCATCATTCCAACTATGTCTTGAAACATGAGCACCATCTGTTTTATATTAGCCGCTTGTTCCGCGGCCTCCTTATCCTTTCTCTCCAGCACCCTTCGCAAGAACTCCGTATCAGTCTCCTGCTCTTGGAGTTGTTCAGACGCTGCTTCCGGGCTTTCTTTCTACCCGGTGAGTGCTGCCATTTTCGTCAGCATCTTCTGGAGATTTTGTTGCTGCTACTAAGCATTCGTCAACGACCGAGTTTGCGGCCGATGAGCCATGGAAGCACGGCTCTCCTCTTTTCAGGAATCCATGTAAACCATGTGCATGATCATGCCCCCAGACTTGGGGCATTTGGATCCATCACCCTCGGGATTTGCCACCGGCGGTGGAAGATTCTCCGGCCTTCTCTTTTTATGGGAGGTCGAAGTCGAAGGAGCCATTGTGGCAGGCGCCTGTGTGAAAGAAGTCCTTCGCTGCATGGTGGAGGGATGATTTTCCTCTTGTCGAACCTTCATTTTCATTGGTTAACGAGAGTAGTTCTTGTTGATCACAGAGTCCTGGAATTTGCGCCAGACCCTGTGGATTCGGGAGGACAGCCACTGAGGGGGCTGCTCCGGCTTTTCCTGCGTCACATTTTCAGTAGGAAGTGGAGATTTCTTCAACACCACGGTTTGGGAGTTCCGCCGCACCCTGCTAAGAGGTTCAAAGCTGTTCCCAGTTGGAACAGCAGCGTCAACTTCTACCATTGGAGATGGTGGAGTAAGTCCAGAGGGGGAGTTGCCCTCAGCTTTCCTCACTCGGCACCACTGGCGACGTCGAGCATGGCTTGCAGACGGGATTGCCTCAGTTGTGGTAGTGGCTTCCTCATGCCCCCTGTTTTGGTGAAGGGCTACTGCTGGTGCTATCCTGTCGAAGACTGACGTCCGTTAAGAGGGGACGGTCAATCTTTCGAAGGCCGACCTTCTGGTAGGGGAAGCACTTTTGATGACTTCATCTGCCGGAGCTGGAACGACTATTCATTTCGGGATAACCCCTTCAGGTATTGTGAGCCTCTTTGCGGGCCCATTTAAGCTTTGGCTCGGCCTGTCAAAAACTGAGGTGGCAGACTTGGACGACCCGTTGAGAAGGGCCGTGGTGGTTGCAAGTCGATCAAAGACCGAATTCTTTGGAGCTTCCTGTGATGGCATTGGGGCGCTGAGGCTTGTTGGCGGGAGCATGGTCCCGAAGAACAATACAGAGGTGGCCTGAGTCACCCGCTACACTGGCATTGAAAAGATGCAGCCCGCATTTGGACCGTATGTCACTCCTCCAGCGGGGACGGAATGGGAGCTGCTGTTGCAGGTACACTTGGAAGCCATTGATCATCTTTTCTCTGCACTGGAGCAAGACACCAAATCTTAATATCTCGAATTCAGGGGCAACCATAGTAAATCGCGATTTTTTCGCGAACACGACACACGAAGTGTGGAGTGGAAAGAGGAAAAAGTCCCACCGGGTGTGCCAGAATCTGTTCACCGCCGAAAACATAGACGAAACCGGGATGGATCGTCTTGCCTAAATTTAGGGGCAGATGCTATTTGGATTTATCCCTCCACCTCTCCGAAGATGCCAAGTTGATTTATGGCACCGTATATCGGAGGTTTGGACGGATGCGGCTGTTGTAGCAGACTTCATCAGATTCTCCATCGTCTGCGAGGGGTTTTTAATTGTGGGGACGCTTTTCCCTGCAGGCGCAAGCCTCTGCAGTTAATTACTTTACCGCATCGCGATAACCACTTTCTCTTGCTCCAGAAGTTCACTTCGTGTCGTGTGTTTTTTTTTGGTTATCCATGGATTGTAGACGGAGACTAATTTATGTTGTCGCCCGTAGAGCGTGGATTTTTCCAAATCCGTATATCTTAGATCTGGGTTTGGATTGATTTAAGGATTGTTGATCTGCTTTGAGATCAAGATCGACTTAAACGTATGTAAGCATTTGGGTGCTCGATTGGTATTTTGTTAAGGATACGTTAGTCCAATTTGAGACTAAGATCTACTTAACAGGGTGTTAGGATCATTTTTATTTCAGATCCAATAAGAGAGCATTTGGGCACTGCTGTTTTAGTTTAAGGATGTTACGGCCCGTATAGTTTAGTTTGAGAACGTTACGGTCCGTAGATCACCCTTTTTTGAGGTGAGGTTTTAGTTTAAGAACGTTACGGTCCGTAGAGTTTAGTTTAAGGATGTTACGGTCGGTAGATCACCCTTTTTGAGGTGAGGTTTTAGTTTAAGGACGTTACGGTCCGTAGAGTTTTAGTTTGAGGACGTTACGGTCCGTAGATCACCCTTTTTGAGGCAATGTTTTAGTTTAAGGACGTTACTGTCCGTAGAGTTTAGTTTGAGGACGTTACGGTCCGTAGATCACCCTTTTTGAGGTGAGATTTTAGTTTAAGGACGTTACGGTCCGTAGATCACCGTTTTATGCCCGTGTATTTGTTACGTGACGGGATGCATGGCGATGATGTGGGATACACCTATTTGGAGTGTGGTTTGGTTTAAGGTGTGCACGTCAACTTAGGAAGGGCACCCAAAAACAGTTGGTTGTCGGGACCCGCCACCTCTCTGAAGACGCTGAGGAATTACAACGACATGTCTCAGAGGTGTGGAGAGATGTACCCTTGAACCAATTTCCCTATCCGAGGGAAAATGAAGTTGGTGGTCAACCCCGAAATCATTAGTCGTATTTTGAGACTAAGATTTCCTCGGGGGAATATGGGATGAATATCGTTTTGGTTATCATCAGTTGAGTGGTCATCAGTCATGTTTGAGACTGAGATTAGTTTGGGAAAACCTGAGCACAGAGGCTCAGTTGTCTTGGAGATCAAAGTGGTTTTGACCTCAGGAAGACTTAGCCAATTTGAGGCTGAAGTTTGATTTCCCAAAAGTGCCAAGCACTGGTATATGGTCAGCACTCACGTGTTCCCACATGAGGCTCCGAATCAGTGTTAAACACTGCACTTTGGAAGCGCTCACGTATGAGCACGTGAGGCGCCCCAAAGTGGGATTCGTTTTCTGGGTTCTATTCTCCCTTCCCCTTTTTTTCACATAGAAGTGTTAAACACTTGACTTTTGGAAGCGCTCACGTGAGGCGCCCCAAAGTGAGAATTGTTCTCTGGGTTCTATTCCCCCTTCCCCTTTTTTTATATAGAAGTGTTAAACACTTGACTCACGTGCGAGCACGTGAGGTGATTTTGTGTGTTTCCATTTTTCATTCATCAGAGACGCTCACGTGGAGCACGTGAGATCCTATTGAGTGTTTGGAGATTTTGATCTCATGTCAAGGTTTTGGAGGATCTCATGCCTCTTTTTTTGTAAGAATTAAATTCTTATTATAGGGTTAAACCTGGGTTTTCAGAGGAATTAAATTCCTATATGTTTCTGTAAGAATTAAATTCTTTAAACTCAGTCCTTTCTCCTAAGTTTTGAATCTGCATGACAGAATTTCCCCGATGAGAATTAAATTCTAAACTTATGGGAAGATCTGCTTCTACAGATCTCAACCAGAAGAACAACTAAGTTCTTATGCGAAGGGTTAAACCCTTAGAAAGGTCAAGATAGAACAATCTCTGTGTATTTCTTTTTTTTATACCTAGAATGTTCTGATGAAGCAAGTCTTTTCCGAGAGTTAAATTCCCTTCTTCTTCTTTTTGTATGCTCTCCTCTGTATGTTTCTCTCTCTGTTCTCCTCTCTCTCTTTTTATTTGCTCCTATTTATAGGAGAAGAAAAAGAATCAATTTGTTAAGCAAATCCCTCATTGAGAGATCATGATTGATTTCATAATCAATCCAATTGTTCTGGTGAATTTTATTCACAGTTGGATTTTTAATCCAAAAGCTCTCTGTTTAACTGAGAAGATTTCTTATTTGTTTTTAACCAGATTAGGAAATATTTTCTTATGATAGAATTTTATTCTATCAGACGATCACCGTTGGATCTTTGATCTAAAAGTCCTCGTCTAACAAAGAAAATCTCTCTAGTTTAAGGAAGATCAGGGAAATATTTACCACATATATAGAATTTAATTCTACTGGATAGTTTAAAAAGAATTAAGGAGATGTCTTCCCAATAGAGTTTTGATCCTTTTATATAGAATTTAATTCTATTCGCTTGGAAAGTGTTTAGGAACACTGACGTGTAGCACGTGGCCCAATAGAATTAATCTTGTTTGCTTATATGCAACAACACAATAGGGTATCATGTGTTACCACGTGAGCCTTTCTCTTCTTTCTTCTCCTTCTCTTCTTTTTTTTTTTGCTATCTGTTTGAATGTAGCGCCTATATGCTTTGCATATAGGCACTCAAGTGCTTACACGTGTGGCTTAATTTTGGCCTATCAACTGCTTAAATGCAGCAACTATATGCTTTGCATAAAGCCGCTCACGTGTGGGCACGTGAGACATGCACAGTGAGGAATTTTTTTCTCTTTCTTTGTATATATTATTATTATTTTTTTTATAAGAGAACAGTTCCCCTAAAAGAGTTGTAGAGGCGCAATTGCAAAGCATTTTAAAAATAATGATTAAAAACATATATTTTATAAAGTGATGGTATTTTATTGAAAATTGTTTCATTTAGATGAAAAATTCTAACTAAAATATCATGCTATGAATCAAAAGTGTGCGTGTGGGGTAGGTCGTTACCCCGTGAATGTTCTAAAGATATGTATGACCAATTATCTAAAATGGTGTATTAAAGTTCATGGTATTTTTGTGTCAAATTCGATATACGTTCTATTTAACGAGAAATTCTAAATATGTGCAAAGTTATTATATGAACATTATTTTAAGCTTATGGTTACAAGTTATTTGTGACCTATGTAGCATGATAACTACGGTAGAAATATTGTAAAGAGAGTGTGATTAAGCTAACTCCACTTTTTTATCGATATTGTTTTCAAGAAACGATTTGAGATGAAACGAAAGAGAGGAAGAAAGACTTACAGTTGTGAAGCGTTAACAAGGTAAGAAAAGAGGGAGGGAAAGCCTTTGGGGATCATGGTATCGTCGAGAAAAGGCTCCAGTCTTCAACGGAATGAAGTCGATCGCTAACTCCACTTGACTAACCTTAACTCTTCTTGATCTTAGAGAATTTTGAGAGAATTTTTTATTGAGATTTTCAGAATGGTGAGAGGTAGGGGATGTGATGTATTTATAGTGTAGAGATGAGGGTGTCTGAGTTAAATAATTGGAATTAAAAATAATTAAAATAGGATTAAAGGTGGAAATGAAAGGTCTCTGTTTAAATTCAGGGAAATCAAACAGAACAGAGGATTAAGGGGGTTGAAGGGGTGCACAGACGAAGAATGGGGTCGTTTGGTTCTAGGTGGACAGCCGGTAGCGGCTTGATGGGGAAAACAGGCAGTTGGATTGAGGCCATCTGCCTCGAGATTCATGCCATGTGTTTAACTTGTAATTAAAACCTCATTTATCATGTTTGATTTTTCTGAAACTTTTCGTTTATCCATTTATTCCACGTGCAACTCTTAGTCTTCCGAAAAGTTATTAAGAAAAATATAAAAAATAATTGGGACTCATAGGATTCGAACATACAGGTTATGTCACAGCTATGTAGAGGCTTTACCAGTGAGCTACAAGTTGCTTCTTCCTTCTATTAAACAAAAATGACTTAAAACTCATCATCAGGCTGAAATACACTTTCTATACATTAAACAAGTTAATTTTTATACAAGGGTTTCAGAGTCGTTACACTTCAGTAGATGGTCGTACACTATATCTTGACGGAGGTCGTAATCGTTATGACACTTTTTACACATAAACGATGTAACGACTCTAAAATCTTTGTACGGAAATTTTCTATTAATATACAAGAAATGAGTTTTATATACTGAGTTTGAGTTATAAGTTACTTTTGTTAAATAATAGCAAGCAACAACTTGTAGCTCACCGGTAAACCCTTTGCATTGCTGTAACGTAGCCTCTGTATTCGATTCCCATCTGATACATTATTTTTTTCTGAATTTTTTTGGAAGCCCAAAAGATGGCACGTGCAATACACGGGAAAATGAAAAGTTCAGAAAAATCAAACATGTGGAAAATGGTTTAAACAGAGGGTTGATCAAGTGGCACGAATCTCGAGGCAATTGCCTCGAGATCGACCTGCCAAAAGCTCAATAAAACCGGCAGGGACGGTTGGATGAAGCCCAATGAGTTCCGGGCTTTGCACACTCATCTCTTCATCTACCCCTAACACCTCTGCACTGTTTGATTTCCCTGCAACCAAACAGAGACCTTTCAATTCACAAATTATCACAATTTTAATGCTTTTAATCCAGACTTTTAATTCTTAAACCCTAATTCTCCACTATAAATACCACCCCCTACCTTGGCTCAGTATCATTCTGAAAATTCTAACCAAAACTCTCTAAAAAGTTCCTAGTGCAAGTGAAGTAAAGAGGAGTTAGCAAGCAAGTTGGATACGGCGAAGATCGAAACCTATTCCGGAGCTTCCACGATGCCACGAAGCTCATCCCCTCTTCTTCAACCTCTCTTTGAGTTATCTAAAATATAAGTCCCTCCCAATCTCTCTTTCTCTTCATTGAAATTCCATTTTAAACTTATATCGGTAAGTGGAGTTAATAACGATATAATTTTTCTAAACCCTAGAAACTCCTTCTCCTTTATTCTTTGATCAACCAAGTTTTTACACAATACTTGTAATCTTAAATCCTAATGTTTAGAATTAAATTTTATCAAAATTCTCATGTGAAACAACCATAGTAGAACTTTTTCATTAAAATATCTTGAACTTTATAAACACCTCTTTTAGTAATTGCTTAACAATACCTTAGGAAAAATTTATGGGGTAATGACCTACCCCACACGCACACTTGGTTTCATAGCACGATACTTATTGTATGTATTTTAGTTTTGAAGAATAATATTACAATAAAATACCGTATAATATAAAAACCGGATTTCTTTTAAAGCGGTATTTTATATCCTTTGCGATTACGCATCTTCAATCCTCTTTAGGGAACCCGCTAATGATGGTAAGGATTATCGCACATCCTTGGGCTAGTAGAACGAGATGCAAACATTCTCACGGAGCATTCGATCTCGAAAGGATTTAAATACGGTTTTTAAGAAATACGAATTTTCTAAATAAAATAATTTATTTTAAAATTAAAATTATATAAAATTATAAATCCATATTTTCAAAATATATTAAATCTATTTTTTTCAAAAAATGAAAAGATTAACAAATGGCAATAAAATATTATCAAGTTACCAAAAAAGGCAAGTTTTACAATAAAATATCATGAACTTTCCAAGCTAAGTAATTATCACTAAAATACCCAATACTTAAAATCCATGCTCATGAAAACACTAAGTAATACTAATCACCCGCGAGGTTTACTTTTTAATCTATATTAGAATATTTTTCATAAACCCCCCAAAGATATATAAAACAATATTTAAGGACTTTAGTAAATATAGGTTTAAGCGGGATCAATTCTCTTGAGCCCCAGGGAGTCGGAGAAAGTGAGTGCTTGCCTATTTAAGATAGACAACTTAACGGAGTTATCAAATGTAATTGTCTTGGAAAAAAACACAAATTCTGCCGTCCATGTGCAGCAGTTACCGATGACTCCCGAACCTAATTCAAGAGCTAAATCAGTTTACAAAAGTCTGACCCAGTCTAAGTCCAATTCAACATGAATCCAAAATCAAACATGAATACTTGATCATGAACATGAATAATCAAAATCAAACACCAATATCAAACATGTATACTTGACTTGACTTGACCGAACCATGGTTATAACTTGACTTGACTACTTGAATACTTGAATACATCTTGAACATGAATACTTGAACATTTTGTATCCATGGTTTTGGCAAGACTTGTGAACATGATCTATATAAGACATTATGCGGGGATAAAGGGGTAGATTGGTACGGAACGTATATCGTGGTACGAGAGGTCACTTAAAAGACACCTACATGAATTCTCGTGCCGTTGTCCCGTGGGTTATGACAGGGCCTTGTACTACATATTACCATAGTCCACGGGGTAAAATGGACACCTCTCGTATACATGAATACCTTCTTTATCAAGCTACAAACAGCTACGTTATAATAACCATCACATACCGATAATCAATCATACACAACTTACCTGTTAATTTCACATTACTTGTTATATTCTCTTCCTTCTTTTGAGACTTACCGAGCATTAGTTCGCTGACAACATTCCTTTCTGTTTCTTTTTTTTGGAATGTTCGTCAGGAGGACTGGACTCTCAGGAGATCGGGACAAACTAGGAGGACTTGGACAAGCTTGCGGCACAACCTGACTTCTAATTCTTTGTACTCACTTTCCTGTATGCCATTGTTTAGGCACTGCTTTATATCATTGTATCTTTTCTTTTCAAACAGTTGTATGTAAAGATGAATGTAAATAAAGTTGTTGTGTTATTTTATATCACTTTTCATTCTTGTTCATTTTATATATTGCTTAATTGCGCTTAACGTATTTATTTCTTAGAAAATACGTTACGGCCTGCCACGTCACCGTATCCGTCTATTGGGAAGCGGGGCATGACAGGTTTTGTTGGCGGCCCATGGTCAGTTCTGCATGAAGTCTTAAGCAATATATCACAAGAATTATAAGAATCAGCAACTATACATTCCTTACATTTCTAATTTCTTGAATCTATCCTAACCATTCCTTTTCTATCAAGGTCATGAATTCTCTCAACAACACCAGTACCAATGTCAATAGCAACACCCCACCGCCTACAATGCCGCCACCACCTACCGTTGCAGCTCCTATCAATGAACAAATGGTACTGCTCGAGGCGATCAAGAGCCTTCTGGAGGATCAGCAGCAGCAAACTGCTATCCTCATGCACCATCCTAAAGCCGAGGCACCCGGAATCAAACAATTTCACGCACTGCATCGAAAACATTTCTCTGGGAAAGAGAGCCCACTGGAGGCGGAAGAATGGGCTCAATCGATTGAAAATGATCTGGCAGCAGCTCAAGTGCCAGATATTTCCTGGGTGAGAGTTGCTAAGCTGCAACAGACAGACAACGCCAGAATCTGGTGGAAGCCTGAAGAAAGCCGTCTCACCCAACCTATTGAGTGGAAAACGTTTCGCGATCTGTTCGATGCGGAGTACTTCCCTGAGACTGCCTGTTTTGACATAGAACAACAGTTCATCCATGTACAACAAGGCTCAATGTAGGTCAAGTTTGTGGATGAATATAATGTTGGGTTTACCATGCTCAGCAGGTAAGATATTGTCTCAATATTCAAATTCCTGATTTCACTTATTACACTGCTAACACAAGGTCGTAACAGGTTCGCTGCACACCCAATTCCTACTGCTGAGTTCCAGGCATGACGATTTCAGCAAGGCTTGGACCCGGAAATCCAAGCTGCACTTGCTACAGGGGATTTCCCAACCCATGAACTTGCTTTGAATGATGCCCGACGTTATGAGACAGTTGTGAAGAAGAAGGGCAGACCGCGGACTGCCGGTGTGAAATGCCCTGCCACACAGATGACCGGAAGAGCCTCTTCTAGGCTGACCTTTGTGTTGGATATATGTATGCCCTAGAGGCCATTATTTGATATTGGATGTATCAGTATGTGTGTGTGTGTGTGTATTCATAGGACATTCTTGCTCAACATGATAGTATACTATCTCGTTATTCTTTATCTTGACATGTTCACTTGATCATGCATATTACTCATTTGGTACATTTTGATAAAGCTCTTATGATATTTGCTTGACTACTGAGATTATGATGCATATCATACTAGTGGGACATATGTAGTTTATAAGCATATCCTTGAAATGTTCCTAGTCGTGGGTGTATCGAGACGGCGTATCGATATTCCAGAGTAGACTAGCGTATACGTTTCTTGACCCATATGATGGGCGATGGATGATCCCATATCTATTGGTGTGGTGACACCAAAGATTGTATACAGGTGCTCAGTGGAGACTGAGTACACTGAACGGACTCGCCGAGAACTCCTATGTGGTATTATATCTATCGTCGGATAGCAGTTCTCAGGTGACACTAATACAGGTTAGTCTGTAGACCCAAGATCGTCATAGAGTCTTGTGTGTGCTCCCACTGTACTTTGATCTCCACCCTACCACGGCTCTACTGAGTCGTGCAAATAGGTGGATTTTTGGTACAGTCCCGAGGCACATGGAGGCAATGAGCGATAGGAGGGGTTTCGTCTCTCCCGGTATTGGGGGTTGATGTTGTGCTATGCTCGATTGGCTATAACAGGAAGTCCATGGCCAGGGCTGATGAGATTTACTGATAAGTGTTATCAGTAGTTTCTCGATCTGCTATAGGCCTTATACCGGCAAAATTTATTGAGTTATTGGGGTCGAAGATACCATCCCTAGACTCGATATGCAACATATCTGATGAAGAGCCCGGACTGTACGGTAAGTGTTGCCAATTGGCTCGACGGGAGTTTTGACAGGTTCGCTTGTTTTTCTTCTGATCGCTCAATACCTGGGAGCCGTTACGTACAGCTAGTGCCGCTGAAGGTTTGTGGGTATGTGATATGATCACTGCCTACTGCTAGCGTATTGACGAGTCTTAGAGTCCCACAAAGGGGTTTCCTGGCTCAGGAGAAAAGATGTGGGGGTGCATATGGGGATATGCACGGAAGCTCGATTAAATGCGTGTATATGATACCGTATTTTAATCGGGCGTTTTCTATTGGTCGAGTCGTATGTGATATGACCGGATTATTAAATCAAGTATTGATTTAATATTAATGACCATTAACTCATTTATTAAAACCTACTTCTTTATGATGTATGCATGAGTGTATGTATATATTGTTATGGATGCACACATGCATGAATACATGTGTCATGGTTGATGATACAATGGTGATGGCAATGCAAGACTCACATGGATAATTTATATATTTTGATTATTGAGAAAAAGGAAATGGGAATAAAATCATGGTTGGTTTCTACACTCTTCTATTGTTAACCAAAGTCAAAACCATGGTTTTATTGCCCATGGTTTTAGTTAACTCAATATCAAAATATCTATATATTTTGTAACCATGGTTGTAAGTGAGATGACCCTCTCTCTCTCTCTCTTGATAATTATCATTATTCTCATTCTTAACACAAGAGTTAGCTTAGCCATCTCCTCCTTCTTTCTCCTTCAAGCTCTCTAGGTTTTAGAAAGTGAGTGAAGAAAAGAAAAAGAAAAGGTTTTTATGTGAGAACACAACCCACATCACCAATCTATGTTAGTCTAGCCAACTAGTGTACATTGTTTTGCTTCACTTCCATCTTGACCAAGTGAAGCTAGGAGCTTGTGCAAAGGGACTCCGTGGTGGATCGTCGTGGACTTCGAGAGACTCAAGCGAACCGGTCCAAACACCAAGTTGATCCAAGGAGTCACAAAGAGGAGGTCTACAAAGGTTGTATTACTCTCCTTTTAATGTTAGACTATTATTTGTATGTGATACTTGTTACCCTAAATTTCTAGTTCGATTCATGGTTGGTTTTGCTTAGCACCCCTAAAATTTTTATTGTAGCATGTTTCACGCAAGACAAACCCTAGGTATGGTGCTATGGAATCCCTACAGTGGTATCAAAGCCAATCTAGAAACTTAGACGATGTTAGATAAATTACGAAACCGAAACAACTTCAAAAACTGAAACTCTAAACCTGCTCTCTGTCGAATTTTTCAGAGCGTCGAAATTTTTTTTAAGCAGTTGCAGAATGTTACATATGATGTAATACCAACACCAAACGAAAACGAGGCCATTCCACCGGACTTGACCCGGCGAAATGCTCAAAAAATCCGGCCTGGCCGGTCCAAACTTGTTTTTTCGCCTCGTTTTTGTCTGGTGCTCTGGTCTCTGGGACTGGTGTTTCAGGTATTGTTTGTTTTTGCTAAGATTGCATGTGATGTTATCTTTTAATAAAGACTATTCGGAGTATTTCGTAGTCGTAATTTTAACATTATTTTAGGTAACCTAGACGACATTTAACAGTTCGAACGAACATCAAATACCGCCTCATGACCCTCTCTGGAAATTTTCCAAAAGTTGGAATTTTCCAAGTTAAAAATATTCGAAAAATCATGCAGGTAATTCTATGGACCCTCTAGAAGAACGTAACCCTAACTCGATTCTATGACCACGGAACCGCGACCAAACTCTAGGGCTTGCTGTAGTTCCGCGGCGCCATAGGTGAGGCAAGGGTTGACCCTTCTACGGTTGGTCCATAGGTACTATAGCATATTGGGTATTTTAACTTTGCTCAATTGTTGAGCTCTTTGGGAGATGTGGGTGTTTGTTGATTCGATCGAAACGTTTAATATCGTCTAGATTTTTATGAAAGTGATGATTCCAATTGTTGTAGTTTTTCACTTTCTTTTCTGCGACCGTAAGTGTAGTACGTGGTGTATCGCCGGTTTCGTTGCTATACGTCAACGACAATTGGGGTACGCATACTTATTTACGTTGATGACATGTGATGTTATGTGTTGCTGAGATATGATGTATAAGATCGTCGTGATTGAATGGCCGGGGGTTTTATGTGAGATGAGAGTTTTTCTTTTCATTCATGTAAAATTCATTGTATATAATATTCTTTTATTGGGACACTTCCGGGTTGAGGATGATATCACCATTGTTGTTGTTCCCCTCCGAACGGCGGCGTGACGTGAAGACGTCTTGCCTGAGATTCGGGGCAGATGCTATATGGTTTTATCCGTCTACCTCTCCGAAGATGCCAAGTTGATTTATGACACCGTGTATCGGAGGTTTAGACGGATGCGGCCGATGTAGCGAACTTCGTCAGATTCCCCCTCGTTTGAGGGGTTTTTGATTGTGGGGACGCTCTTCCCTGCAGGCGCAAGCCCCTGCAATTAATTGCGCTACTGCATCGCGGTAGCCACTTTCTCCTTCTCCAGAATTTCACTTCGTGTCGTGTGTGTTTGTTTCGTTTGTGGATGCCCGTGGATTGTATACGGAGACTAAGTGATGTCGTCGCCCGTAGGACGTGGATTAGTCCAAATCCGTATTTACTTAGATTTGGGTTTGGTGTTTTAGTTTAAGGATACGTTAACCATATTTAGGCTAAGATCAACTTAAACGTTCGTTAAGGATACGTTAGTCTGATTTGAGACTAAGATCAACTTAACGGGATCGTTTAGATCTGACAAAAGAACGTTTGGGCTCTATTGTTCCAGTTTAGGGACATAGTGGTCCATTGTATGCATGGCCATCGGAGCCCGTCATCTCTCTGACGTCGTCGAAGGATTACAACGACAGGTGTCAGAGGAGTTCAGAGATGTACCCTTGAACCAAAGTTAATTGGGGGTCTTATAGTCCAATTTGGGACTAAAGTCCGTTTGAATGTTTAAGGATACATTAGCCATATTTGAGGCTAAGATCAACTTAAACGGGATCGTTTAGATCTGACAAAAGAGAGTTTGGGGGCTCTATTGTTCTAGTTTAGGAACGTAGTGGTCCATAGGTAGTTTAAGGACATTACGGTCCATTGCCAGTTTAGGGACATGATGGTCCATGTTCCAGTTTAGGGACATGGTGGTCCATAGGCAGTTTAAGGACGCTTAAGTCTGTGGGTTTAAGGACCCCACAGTCCGTGTTTTAGTTTAAGGACGCATAAGTACGCGGGGTTAAGAACCCCACAATCCGTGTTTTGGTTTAAGGACGCATAAGTCCATAAGTTTAAGTACCCCACAGTCCGTGTTGATATGTGGTTGTCGGGACCCGTCACCTCTCTGACGTCGTTGAAGGATTACAACGATAGGGGTCAGAGGAGTTCGGAGATGTACCCTCGAACCGGATGTAAATTGATTTAGGAGAGTTGTCTTGCTCAGTCAATTTAGTTTGAGGACTTACGGCCATGATTGGGCTAAGTCCAGTTGAGAATATTCAACGTTATTTCTTATTTTTGGCCTATTAGACCTGTGCTAGGGCTTTGCCTATGTTTAAGTAATGCATTTCATTTTTTTTATTTTGTTTGGGCTCTGCCCATTTATAAATGATGCAGAGCATCAATTTTGTTTGGGCTCTGCCCTTTCATTGCAATTTATTTTGTTTGGGCTCTGCCCTTTTATAAAAGATGCAGAGCATCAATTTTACTTGGGCTCTGCCCTTTTATTGCATTGCAATTTATTTTGGCCTACTAGGCCTTTTTGATTTGGACCTGGCCCTTTAGTGAACAATGCATTGCATTTTTCAGGTGCTTTACGCCAATTACTGAGAGAAAGCGCCTGTGGTGATGACACGTGTCACGCAAGCGCAGTGCGCTGCGCCAGTGCGATGCGCTTGCGCTGCTGACACGTGGCGCGCTCTGGTGAGTTGCGCCAATTTCAGAGAGCAAGGCTCTTTCTTAAAAGCGCATAGCGCAAGTGATTCAGATGCTGACACGTGGCGTTCTCTGGTGGCTTGCGCCAACCCAGGAGCGCAACAGTGAAGTTTTTGCAAGTGCAAGGCACTATTTCAATAATCTTGAGAATCTTTAAGATTTCAGAACCAATGGTTCATAAAAAGTGCAAGGCACTGTTTGATTTCTTGATCCAAACAAGTTTTTCTTGTTTTCAGAGAACCAGTGGTTCATAAAAAGTGCAAGTCACTTATTATTATTTGAAGATCATTAATCTTGTTCTTAGATCAATGATCTATTAGAAGAAATTCTTCTATTTTGTGAAGGTTTTTACCTTTATCTCGAACTTTCTTCAGAGTTCTCTCTGTTTTGAGGTTCTTAATCTCTCACAATATTGATCATCTTTGAATTGGGGTCTAGGGGTCTTTATATAATGCCCATAGATTTGTTAAGTTTGTTGAAGAGATCATTCTCTGAGTGATTTGGGGAATTTTCCCCATCGTTGGATTTTTGATCCAAGGGCTTCTGTTTTACAGAAGACAATCTTCTTGTTTTAACAAGAACAGAAGAATCTTACTAGAATTTAATTCTGTTTGGCGCAAACGCCTCAGCGCGTGACACGTGTCAAGCAGCGCAGAGCGCAGCGCAACTGCGCTTGCGCAACTGCGCTGACACGTGTCGCGCAGCGCAGAGCGCAGCGCAACTGCGCTTGCGCAACTGCGCTGACACGTGTCGCGCAGCGCAGAGCGCAGCGCAACTGCGCTTGCGCAACTGCGCTGACACGTGTCGCGCAGCGCAGCGCTTGCGCAACTGAAGCGTTGCTTCCTTTAATTTTTTGTTTTAAATAGAGCCTTGCTCTGTTTGAGCGCGCTGCCTTGGGCGCTGCGCTGACGTATCAGCTTTTGACACGTGGCGCGTTGCGCGCAGCGCAAGGAATTTGAAGCGTTGCTTCGAATTTTGAATTTTTGAAATTCATTGGGGGAAACAAATGCCCCCCCCCCACCGTTGCGCTCACGTGGCGCGCACGTGAGTGCAGCGGTGGCAAGATCCTGACCGTTGGATCAACTCAGGAGCTGAAGGGGCGCAAGCGCCTATATATAGGGCCCCTGGCCCTTAGAAAATCTTTACTATTTCCAAGATTTTGATTTTCAGAGGTTTGCTCTTGCTTAAGAACTTCAGAGCTTTGCTCTTGTTTCCAGACTCTAGAGCTTTGCTCTCATTTCCAAAGTTAGAAAAACTTTAGCTAAAATTAATTTTAAATTAATTTAAATCAATCTTAACCAACAGAGCCTTGCTCTCATAGATCTTTTGATCTAAAGAAATCCCCTTTGGAGTTTCATAAACAGAGCTTTGCTCTCAAGAATTTGTTTTAGGGTCTTTTAACCCATGAACAGAGCCTTGCTCATTGACAGAATATAGATCTTTTGATCTTCTAATGATGAACTCTTAAGAGTTTTTTATATGGATCTTTAAGATCCCAGAACTTTAAATTTTTTAGGAATTAATTAATTTTCTTTCTTTGATGAATTTTTTATCATTATTACAGAGCTAGGCTCTTTTAATGAATCTTATTCCCCTGAGACCAGAGTTTGACAAGTGTCACTCTGTGACAGAGTTTTGCTCTGAAAGAGGAGATTTTCTCCTTGTCTCTAGGGATTTTTTTATTATTAATGGAAATATTCTCTTGGGGATTAACTGACAATCTCATCCAATGATAGGGTTGTCTTATTAACAGACGTATTGTCATCCAGATTTTGTGGGTCCCCTTTTGGTCTCCTACCCACTGCACTGCTGTGTGGTATAATTAATTTTAATTTAATTTTAATTAATCTTTCATTTTATTAATTAATTAATTTTTTTTCAAACGCCAAGCGTTGGAATTACAACACTAACGGCTAATTTTGTTCCCTTGCAGTGACTATGTCTTTCGATACTTCATTCCCGTTCGCTCGTTCGGAGGAAGGGTTTCCTGAAGCGCCCTTGGACCGCGAAGTCCTAGCTATGATCAGGGACCACGACCCGGAATATAAGAGTCTCCACCTTTGGGGGTCGTGGTACAATCAGATTATCATGGGTCGACGGAGCTTCACGTGTGCAGTACCTTCAGAACCCATTACGGCGATTCATTATGCCAGCCCACCCCCGGTGTAGTATGCCGTGGAGATGGTTGATTGGACCTCGAAGGGCTTTCTTCATCCTGCCATAGATGCAATTCCGGTCCAGCGTCCTATGGTTTTGGATATCCTGGGACGCCGTATCTGTCAAGGCGAGGCGCGACCTTGGGGCAATCATATAACATAGGTCTGATCCCCCGCCACCCGATCGGCTATCTGCCGTGGGCTCGCTATATCCTGTCGGCGAAGAAGCTGCAGTTGATAATGTTAGGGTTGTACACTGCGGTTTACGTCTCCCTCTTCCAGTATCCCACGCTTCCCACCTGGTGGTTCAAGGCTTTCTTGGAGCAGTGGAACATTCCTACTCACACTTTCCTCGCAATGGACCGGGAAGTGTCAATTTCTCTGGAGGAATTCACAGAGGTCTCCGGTTTACCGGTTATAGGGGAGCACTACGAGGAGTTGCTTTCGACAGACGAGTATGTCTTCGGTGCTAAGCCGGCGGTAAGGGGCCTCACTCCGGAGAATGCTGTTCAACACCAATTCCCAAGTTTGATCAAAGTGTTGAACATCTATGAGGCCCTTTTCATCGAACGTGGGAGTCGCGGAGTTAGCTTTGAGGATTTCATCGCCCGGTTCCTTCACCCAAGCGTCCTTTCGGCATAAGCTGCCAAGTTTGCCACCCTTGATGACCCTTTCGGTCTAGGTTTGGATAACCTGCCGGCGAAGGAAATAGACCAGAAGGATTTTTTCCTTCCTAACTCCCCGACTGTGTCTTTTGCGGAAGTTGCAACCCCGGGGATGGACGAAGAGGCCTTCTTCTTAGGATTTCTTGGGCTATGGCTGAGTTGGTTTACGCTCCCGATGCATTCTCGCCATATGCGGCCCTCTGTCTTTTACCCAGCTCACCGGATGACCATCGGAGTAAAAGTTGCCATTGGGATCGCCGGCTTGGCACACTTGTATCACGGCCTCAGTCGAGCGGCGGATGATAATGAGCCTGGGGTGCTGCACGTGATCTTCCCGATGTAAGTCCACGTTGCGACCCCCGGTTCTTACGGGGAGGCGGAAACGGTATAAAAATCAAGTTTTTAGCGCAAGGGGCAACATGGACTAAGCAAAGTCGGGATCTTTAACTAAACTAAAACTAGCAAACTTGCTAATGAGAGTTAGCTACTCGGATGAAGATGGTTATACCTAAACTTGAAATCCTTCTTCTTCAAACTTTGTATAGGTTGATGGTTCTCTTCTTGTCGCCTTCTTCCGTCGAAGATGGATCCACCTCGAGAGTTCAACCTTTGGGCTCTTCCTCGATCTTTGAGTGAACTAGGATTTCCGGCTTGCTAAACCTTGAACCCTAGAGAGAGTAGAGAGTGTCTAGGGGTTGTTTTCTTTTCAAGGTGAAGGATTCTCAACACATGAGAAGGAATCACCTTGAGCTTGAGGAAGAAGAAGATGAAGTGAGGAGAGAGAATGATTATGAAAGAATTGAGCTCTTTTCTTTTGCAACCATGACTAAAAGAAAAGGAATTATCTAATTGATAATAATAATTCAAAAATGAAATAGTTGATGGTTGTATTTGGAATGACCACTATCATACTTTCAATAAATGAGTGTAAGCATGAATCAAGGAGAATCCTTTCAAAGCATGATGGTGGTCAACATTCAACCATGGTCAACAAGTCAACCATGGTCAACTAGTCAACAAAATCAACCATAACAATATTTCTTTTAATTACTATTATTAATTGATATTTCATTAATCTATTAGGGTTTGGAAAAAGACGACTGTAAACTGTGCATACGCACCCATTCCGAAACCCTAATAAAAAACCTCATCCTCCGCCTCAAGCAACTGTGCATACACACCTGCATTCTTGTTCCAAGGAACATGAATACTGAGAGATAAAAGCAACCCCAAAACATATACCGGTATCTGACTCAAACCAGAGCCAGCCAGTAATATCCGTCCGGACTCCAAACGTGCACAAGTGCGCGGATGAGAACGAACTCTGTCGCAAAACCATACGACCTCTACTCTGTTTTGCCCAGAGGCGAATACCCTCTGTGTGGGACTCTAAAGACTCGACACTACGCTGGCAGTGGGTTTAACCACAGACCGCAAGCGGCACTAGCTGTGCGTAACGGTCCCCAGGTAGATGTCGACAAGAAGGCTGACGAGGTGAAACCCCATCTGAACTCCTACTGAGTCTGAATGTGACAGTCTCCGTACAGTCCGGTCTGTTCGTCTGATACATCGCATGTCGGGCCTAGGGAGCGGTAAAATGTCAGTCCCCCAATAGCGGTACAAGTCGTGTCGGAGTGAAGCCCAAAACACCCTGAGATAACACTGGAAACCTACCAGTATATCTCGCTTGCCCTGGCCAGGGACTACTCGTGTAATGGCTCTCCTAGACACAGCGCGATGTCAACCCCCAATACCGGGAGAGACAAATCCTGTCTAACCGGCACTGCCTCTAAGTGCTTCGGGACTGCACCCAACCACTACCTGTTTGCACGACTCCTTTGAGCCGTGGTAGGGTAGTGATCAAAGTGCAGTGGGAACACACTCGAGGCGAAGTGCCAGTGTCAAGTCAGCGGACTAAGCTGTACTCATGTCACCTGGGAACTGATGACTGACGATAGGTATAATACCAACCTGTCAGTTCCCGACGAGTCCTGTCCAGTGTACTCGTAACCCAACGAGCACCCGTATACTATCTCCAGTACGACGTACTGATGGCTGTGGGACAGACCATCTCCCACACTGGGATGAGAAGCGCATACGCTAGTCTACTCCGGAGTATCGATGCCCTGTCTCGATAGTCCTGCGACTAGGGACCTGTATAAGGATGTGCTTATAGATTACCCTGCCCCCACTAGTGCGACTGCCATCACAACGCTGGTAATCAAGCAAAAAATCCTAAGGGCTCCATTAATGCGTATAAGTGATATAGTAAAATAAACACAAGTACACATTGAAGTAGAAACAAACCAAGTAGCATACTACTATTGTAACACCCGAGCCCAAAAATACTATGTATATTACTAGTTAATGGTTATTTATTGCTCTTTCCAATTTTCCTGATTTTCTGGTGTTCATTGCTAAATTTTACCCGGTTAAGTCATTTTGGCACATAACAAATTTTAACTCCGAAAATGAAATTTAAGATGTCCATGTTGGCCTACTCGTCGCCACTAGTCGCGTGGTAGCGTCCGCGTGTCGAGATTCCGTTCCGTTTGGCTAAACGGGCAAGTTTGGGCGACTACGCGCGCGTGCAAGTGTCCGACTTGGGGGCATGCATTTTAATCACTAAACACCTATTCTCAAAATTTAGAACCCGCTTAAAATCCTATAATTTGAATTTGGAGCATTTGGGCGCAACCCGGGCGCGATTTGGAAATGTTTCATTTCGCGCCAAAAAGGGCCCGTTTCAATTTAATTTCATAACTAAAATTATACCTGCGATTATATTCTCCCAACTGATTAGTTTCTAAAATCCTTCTCAAATATTTTCCCCACCTCGTGATCAGCCAATCACGAGGGCTGATTGTTGCTCGTGGGCCCCGCCTCTTCATTCCCTATCTCTTTCTCTCTCCTCCCTCAATCTATCTCAAACCTCTCTCTTTCCCTCAGTCTCTCTCTCTCTCTCTCATCCTCACGAATCTCTTTCTCTCTCTCTCGATCTCAACACTCTCTCTCTTCCCATATATATATTTCCATGCACAGCCGCCTCCCACCACGAGAAACCCCCACGCAAACCCTAACCCTAGCTCACGCAGATCTCACCGCCGGCCGCCTCGCGACCTCGCCGTCGCCGCCCTCACCACCACGACCTCCACCGCACTCACCTACCCTCTTCCTCCCGTTTGCCCGCTCCTTCCCGCGCCTGCAACCTTCTCCCGACGCCTCCATCCCTCGCGACCTCGCCGTCGACGTCGACTCCGACCGCCGAGGCCTCCCGCGACTCCCTTGCACCCTCCTCGTCGAGACCTCGCCGTCACCCCCTCCTCCCTCGCCGGAACAGTGAACCCGACCCTCACCCAACGTCTGCACCATCTCCAGGTCGCCGGAAACCGCGCCGACGACCCTCGTCGACGTCTCCCGCGCCACCTCCTTTCCCCCTCGACCACCCTAGCCGACCACACCCCTCTCCAACTCGCCGCAGCACCCTACCCTGCTCACCCGAGGCCACTTCCCTTTGCTGCAGCCACCGTCGCGGCCTCGCCGGCGTTCCAGTGCCGTCGAACCCGCCGTGGTCGCACCCTCGGTGTATCCCTGTAAGTTTCCTTCTCTTTTGTTTTGGTACAACCCCGCTGGTCGTTTTGGCGTATCGTATCCTTGTTGCTAACTTTGTTTTTCGGTTGTTGCCGGAACCCGACCGTGCCGTTTGACGAACCCGACGCTCCAGCGAGGCCCCCTGGTCCGTGTGATTCCAGTGACCCCTGTTGGGACTCGATCCGTGGCCCGTGCTTCCAGAACGCAGTTTCTACTGACATCGCATCCGTGTTTCGGTTTGCGGAACCGCCGAAGCAAGTATCCGAATACTTGCTTTAACATGCTACAAACTTAATAATTATGTTATCTGTTATAACCACATGACTTGATGACAATTACAATCATCCGTAATGTTAAACCATTGTAGTAATTAATTGTAGTTAATCGGTATGCTTTTAATCAACGCCTTAACTAATTAACCAATCTGGCACATCCTTGCCTAAATTGCTCGATCATCCTCACTTCATTGGTTAAGGCCTCTCATGAGGCAAATATTATACCTAGTTCACATTCTTGTAACTCCATTATGTATACTATCGATATTGTTTTATATTGTGGCTTTGCACCTCAAAGGTGCGTGAACCGGATTAATAAGAGAATACAAATATCACAGTGTTCACATAGAATAATAATTGTTTATTGCTGTTCCCTGCTACTGTTCGTTACTTGTTGCTATGCCTGTTATCATCATATACCTGATTGCATTACATATTGACCGATCTTGATACACCTGACTCATGTACTGATACACCGGACACAGCACCCTGTACATATCGACTCTATCTGTGGAAAGCAACCTGACCTGTTACATGATCTCATGCCTAATGCCGACAAACCTAACCATTCCTGCTGTCGACCCAGACAGACCTACTGTTACTTGACCTTGCGTCGGCATTAGTCCTTGACTACTGAATACCTGACTTGACATACATAGTTTGGGGGTATGGGGAAATCAAAGGTGAAACCGACTTGTAACTCAACAGTTCGATACATTGTTCTGATCAGTCTTACGGGCTTGGCCGGTCCGGGAGTGATGATGCTGACATCACTCGTCTATCCTACTACCCTCTACTGCTTAGCGGCACGTCTCGGACTCAGCCCCGAGGATCATGACCGTGGTCCCGGGCCTGCACGGGATACTATTGAGTTACATCGACGATTCATCAATTGGTTTCAAAGACTATAGAGTAGAAAACCTGATAGGACAGTTTAGTCACTATTGCACATTACCCTGTTTATTACTCCTTATTGCTGCTTTATTCATGTTCATGCTTGCATTG
The DNA here is from genome assembly GCA_030015575.1 of Agapanthus africanus. NCBI lineage: Eukaryota > Viridiplantae > Streptophyta > Magnoliopsida > Asparagales > Amaryllidaceae > Agapanthus > Agapanthus africanus. The sequence continues at coordinate 191,199,146 of CM057339.1, read as the reverse complement.
TTTATTACCACATTTATGCTATATACTTGATATCATGACGCGCTGACGTCTGGGTTTTGCATGGCCCAGATTCTGTGCCCTCGACGTCGACTGAGCAGGAGTACTTCAGCCAGCAGGCTGAACTGTGAGTTCTTGAGAGTTTAGTTTATTATGTCATTTCATTTCCAGATGTGAGCCCGCATTATGGGACATACTGTTTATTCATTGTATTGGATCATTAGCTTCCGCATTTATTGTTTATTGATTCTTGTTATTATGGATTTGGACATGTATTAGTTTAGTCTAGTTTACTGTTCTTGATATCTTTACAACCGTAATGTGACTGTGGATGGATACTTCCTACCCACAGGTAGCATGGTTGGCTATGTCACGTGCCCAAATCTTGCGCACTCTGGGAAGCGGGGCGTGACATGGTTTTATGGTATCAGAGCCATAGGTTAATTGGGTTGACTCTTTGTAGTTGGGTATCGCACCCGATACACAAATCAGGATACCCATGATTAGGAAACATGTCCTGCCACCTTGACCGTTTACCGTCCTTGAATCATTCTTCCAAATCATGTCGACATGCAAACTTACTTTGCATTGTCAACTCGAAAGCCTAATTTCTTGTTATCCCTAGGACTTAGGCGACTTGGATGGAGTTAAGTAATTGCGGCTATGATACCGCGGCATAGCTACAATGCAGCACTCTATTTAAGTATCTTGGAGTTCTAGCCTTGATTTATATATATTGAATCTATCATCATGCTAATGTTGTTTGTTTTGATTTCAGGATCATGGCAGATAAGAATTTCAAGACGTATCAGAGGCGTGTGGATGAAGCCGCCATGTTAGGAGTGATACGTGGGATGTTGGAAAATCAGAAGAGGCAAACTGAACTGATCCAACAGCAAGCAGATTCATTTCAGGAGGGTTTGCAGGCTATTCAGCAGTCTGTAAACACCGCTGTAGCGAAGCCAGTTGACCGGGTAGGGACCGTGGCAGATTTCAGACGGTTGGGTCCTACTACGTTCACTGGCTTGGAGGAGCCGTTGCCAGCCGAGCAGTGGCTTGTGGACACAGAGAATTTATTGATTGCGGCACAGATCCCAGAAGACAAGAGAGTTGATGTGGTGCGCATTCAGCTGGTGGATTACGCCCGAGAGTGGTGGCTTGTGGAGGAGACCCGCTTGACCAAGCCAATCAGTTGGGCGGATTTCTCCAAAAGTTTCTTGGAAAAGTTCTTCCCACGGACTGCACGGGAGGAAATGGAGGAGAGATTTATTGGGCTAAAACAAAATGGAGCAGCTGTGGATGTGCATGCAGCGGAGTGGACGAGACTTAGCCGTTTCGCTGGACCCTTAGTCGCCAAGGAGGCAGACAGGGCGCGAAGGTTCTTGCGCAGTTTGGATGTGGACATCCAGAGGCAGATTGTCTCCCTGGGTTTGACCACTTTCTCGCAGGTTCTTACGGCAGCCAGAGAGCAACAGAGTTTATCAGGATCGAAAGGGAACCTTCACCAGACAGCAGTTGCGGCCAGGAAGCCTGCATTTGTACCTAACCGAGATCATGGGCGCAGAGGTATTCCAGTGGACCGTCGAGGTGTAGCGCCGATGAAGAAGCCCGTGATCGTTGATCGAAGGAAGAGCGTGACCTGTGCCTACTGCCACTTACCTGGGCACTTGCATAAGGAGTGTAGAAGAAGACTGGGACTTTGCTTGGTTTGTGGAGCAGCCGATCATGCAGTCAGTGCTTGTCCGTCGAAGCTTCGCACGAGAGATGATACACGGAAGCCTCCGCAGAGACCATTCCAAGGGCAGAAACAACTGACACAAGGACCTAACCAGGGTCGAGCTTTCACTTTGACAGCTGAGGAAGCCAAGGCATCAGGAGAGGTGGTTTCAGGTACTATACTCGTTCGTGGTTTTCCCGCATTGGCATTATTTGATTCCGGAGCATCCCACTGTTTTTTGTCATCCAAATTTATAACTACACACTCGATCACCTGCACGACCATGTCTAGTTTTTGGGACATACACACTGGGAATGGGAAAATCATAGCTAGTAAGGAGTGTAGAGATTGTACTGTTGTTGTTTGTGGACGGGAGCTTTTTGCGGATTTCTTGGTGATTGATACGGGCAGTTATGAAGTAGTCTTGGGAATGGATTTTCTTGGCACTTTCCACGCACACATTGATTGTAGGGCAAGGAAAGTAATTTTCCAGATTCCTGGACACCCTGAGTTTACTTTCATCGGAGGAAGCAGTTCTGTCGGGCCAGTCGAGTTTAGGGCTAGGCCGACGAACAATGTTCTTGCGGCTATGGTTGCGGATAGGAATGAAGAGCCGGCAGTTGTCCGCGACTTTATGGATGTGTTTGAAGATATTTCAGGCCTACCGCCGAAGCGAGATGTGGAGTTTGCGATTGACCTCATTCCTGGTGCGGCGCCAGTATCAAAATCTTATTATCCGATGGCACCGGTGGAATTGGAAGAAGTTAAGAAACAGGTGGGTGAATTACTCGAGAAGGGATGGATTCGAAGCGGCAACTCACCTTGGGGAGCTCCAGTTCTTTTGGTAAAGAAGAAGGATGGCACGAGAAGAATGTGCATCGATTACCGAGAATTAAACCGGGTGACTATTAAGAACAAGTACCCGATCCCTCGCATTGGAGAACTTTTTGAGCAGCTTAGTGGCGCGAGGGTATTCTCGAAACTGGACTTACGATCAGGATATCATCAGGTCCGAGTGAAGGCAGAAGACATTTGCAAGACGGCGTTTCGAACTCGGTATGGGCATTTCGAGTATTTAGTGATGCCCTTCGGAGTGACTAATGCGCCGGCAATATTTATGGACTTGATGAACAGGATCTTTTCACCATTCTTGGACCAGTTTATTGTGGTATTCATTGACGATATTCTGGTGTACTCGAAGAGTCCGAAGGAGCATGCTGAGCACTTAAGGATCGCACTGCAAACGCTGAGACAGGAGAAATTATTTGCGAAGATGAGTAAGTGCGAATTCTGGTTGGAAGAAGTGAAGTTTTTGGGGCATGTCGTGTCGGGCGATGGAATCGCCGTCGATCCCGAGAAGATTGCAGCAGTTCGAGATTGGCCTGTTCCAAAGAATGTTGCAGAGATAAGAAGTTTCCTTGGACTCGCCGGTTACTACAGAAGATTTGTGGAGAACTTCGCTCGTGTAGCTGAGCCGTTAACCAAGCTTACGCGTAAGGAGGTACCGTTTGTTTGGACAGATGGATGTGCATTGGCCTTCGAGACGTTGAAGCAGAAGTTGATAACCGCCCCTATCCTAACCGTACCGGATGATTCAGGAGGACTGGTGATTCACAGCGACGCATCTGGAAAGGGATTGGGATGTGTTCTGATGCAGAATGGGAAAGTCGTCGCTTACGCATCGAGACAGCTGAAGACTCATGAGCAGAACTATCCGACTCACGACTTGGAGCTTGCAGCCGTGATCTTCGCCCTGAAGATTTGGAGACACTACCTTCTGGGCGAGAGAGTTGAAGCCTTTACGGATCACAAGAGTTTGAAATATGTGTTCACTCAGAAGGAGTTGAACATGAGGCAACGCAGATGGTTGGAGCTGATGGCCGACTACGACCTTGATCTTAAGTACCATCCGGGAAAAGTTAACGTCGTGCCAGATGCGCTAAGTCGGTTACCAGCAATTCAGTTATTGACTGCACAGAGAGAGATCATTGAGGAGTTTCGGAGATTTGACTTGGAGGTTGTGCTACCGCGTGCTACAGGACAGTTGATGCAGTTACAAGTACAATCGTCCTTAGTTGAGAAGATTAAAGCGGCGCAATCGCAGGATCCTAGACTGCAAAAGTTTCGAGAGCAGGTTGGAGCCGGACTACGAACCGATCTACTGATCCATGAGGATGGTTCGTTGAGATATGGTAGCCGTCTTTGTGTGCCAAAAGGAGATGTGCGTGAAGAGCTTATGAAGGAGGCACACAGTTCAGCTTACTCTGTACATCCAGGAGGGACCAAGATGTACCGAGATATTCGACAGCATTTCTGGTGGGAAGGTATGAAACGGGAAATTGCTCGTTTCGTGGCTAGATGCTTGGTGTGTCAGCAAGTCAAGGCCGAACACCAAAGGGTTGCTGGTTTGTTGCAACCACTTCCGATTCCTCAATGGAAGTGGGAACATATAACCATGGATTTCGTGACGGCTTTACCGCGGAGTCCAAAGGGCAACAATGCAGTATGGGTGATTGTCGATCGGTTGACCAAGGCAGCTCACTTTATTCCGTTTCGGGTTGGTCAATCGACAGAGACTCTGGCAGAGCGGTACATGCAGGAGATTGTCAGATTGCATGGAGTACCGGTAAGCATCGTGTCCGACCGGGACACTCGGTTCTTGTCACACTTTTGGAGGAGTTTACAAGATAGTTTGGGGACTCGATTGAAGTTCAGCACAGCTTATCACCCCCAGACTGATGGACAATCAGAGAGAACGATTCAGACCCTTGAAGATATGTTGAGGGCTTGCATGTTAGACTTTAAAGGTTCTTGGGAAGATCATCTACACCTGGTGGAGTTTTCGTACAACAATAGCTTCCAAGCGACAATTCAGATGGCCCCGTTCGAAGCATTGTATGGTCGTAAGTGCCGTTCACCTGTATGTTGGGATGATGTGGGTGAACGAAGGTTGCTAGGGCCAGATTTAGTGGTACAGACAGTTGAGAAGGTGAATACAATCAGAAAGCACATGAAGGCAGCTCAAGACAGACAGAAGAGTTGGGCCGACACGTCAAGAAGACCTCTAGAGTTCGCCGTGGGCGATTTGGTATTCCTGAAGATATCACCGACTAGAGGGGTGATTCGTTTTGGAAGTCGGGGAAAGCTCAGTCCCCGATTCGTTGGACCTTTCGAGATATTGGAGCGTGTCGGAGAGGTATCGTACCGGTTGGCGTTACCATCGTCATTAGCGGGAGTTCATGATGTGTTTCATGTGTCTCAACTACGGAGGTATGTTCGTGATGAGACCCATGTTTTGGATCACTCGGAGTTGACCGTTCGGGAAGACCTGACTTTTGAGGAGCGACCAGTCGAGATCAAGGATCGACGAGAAAAGGTTCTTAAGAATAAGGTTATCCCTCTTGTGCTAGTTTCTTGGGGTAACCGATCGCATGGAGAATCTACTTGGGAGCGAGAAGACGAGATCCGGCAGAAATTCCCTCATCTTTTCCAGTAATTAGTTATCTTGTATTCTTGGAATTTCGAGGACGAAATTCTTTTGTAGTTGGGTATGATGTAACACCCGAGCCCAAAAATACTATGTATATTACTAGTTAATGGTTATTTATTGCTCTTTCCAATTTTCCTGATTTTCTGGTGTTCATTGCTAAATTTTACCCGGTTAAGTCATTTTGGCACATAACAAATTTTAACTCCGAAAATGAAATTTAAGATGTCCATGTTGGCCTACTCGTCGCCACTAGTCGCGTGGTAGCGTCCGCGTGTCGAGATTCCGTTCCGTTTGGCTAAACGGGCAAGTTTGGGCGACTACGCGCGCGTGCAAGTGTCCGACTTGGGGGCATGCATTTTAATCACTAAACACCTATTCTCAAAATTTAGAACCCGCTTAAAATCCTATAATTTGAATTTGGAGCATTTGGGCGCAACCCGGGCGCGATTTGGAAATGTTTCATTTCGCGCCAAAAAGGGCCCGTTTCAATTTAATTTCATAACTAAAATTATACCTGCGATTATATTCTCCCAACTGATTAGTTTCTAAAATCCTTCTCAAATATTTTCCCCACCTCGTGATCAGCCAATCACGAGGGCTGATTGTTGCTCGTGGGCCCCGCCTCTTCATTCCCTATCTCTTTCTCTCTCCTCCCTCAATCTATCTCAAACCTCTCTCTTTCCCTCAGTCTCTCTCTCTCTCTCTCATCCTCACGAATCTCTTTCTCTCTCTCTCGATCTCAACACTCTCTCTCTTCCCATATATATATTTCCATGCACAGCCGCCTCCCACCACGAGAAACCCCCACGCAAACCCTAACCCTAGCTCACGCAGATCTCACCGCCGGCCGCCTCGCGACCTCGCCGTCGCCGCCCTCACCACCACGACCTCCACCGCACTCACCTACCCTCTTCCTCCCGTTTGCCCGCTCCTTCCCGCGCCTGCAACCTTCTCCCGACGCCTCCATCCCTCGCGACCTCGCCGTCGACGTCGACTCCGACCGCCGAGGCCTCCCGCGACTCCCTTGCACCCTCCTCGTCGAGACCTCGCCGTCACCCCCTCCTCCCTCGCCGGAACAGTGAACCCGACCCTCACCCAACGTCTGCACCATCTCCAGGTCGCCGGAAACCGCGCCGACGACCCTCGTCGACGTCTCCCGCGCCACCTCCTTTCCCCCTCGACCACCCTAGCCGACCACACCCCTCTCCAACTCGCCGCAGCACCCTACCCTGCTCACCCGAGGCCACTTCCCTTTGCTGCAGCCACCGTCGCGGCCTCGCCGGCGTTCCAGTGCCGTCGAACCCGCCGTGGTCGCACCCTCGGTGTATCCCTGTAAGTTTCCTTCTCTTTTGTTTTGGTACAACCCCGCTGGTCGTTTTGGCGTATCGTATCCTTGTTGCTAACTTTGTTTTTCGGTTGTTGCCGGAACCCGACCGTGCCGTTTGACGAACCCGACGCTCCAGCGAGGCCCCCTGGTCCGTGTGATTCCAGTGACCCCTGTTGGGACTCGATCCGTGGCCCGTGCTTCCAGAACGCAGTTTCTACTGACATCGCATCCGTGTTTCGGTTTGCGGAACCGCCGAAGCAAGTATCCGAATACTTGCTTTAACATGCTACAAACTTAATAATTATGTTATCTGTTATAACCACATGACTTGATGACAATTACAATCATCCGTAATGTTAAACCATTGTAGTAATTAATTGTAGTTAATCGGTATGCTTTTAATCAACGCCTTAACTAATTAACCAATCTGGCACATCCTTGCCTAAATTGCTCGATCATCCTCACTTCATTGGTTAAGGCCTCTCATGAGGCAAATATTATACCTAGTTCACATTCTTGTAACTCCATTATGTATACTATCGATATTGTTTTATATTGTGGCTTTGCACCTCAAAGGTGCGTGAACCGGATTAATAAGAGAATACAAATATCACAGTGTTCACATAGAATAATAATTGTTTATTGCTGTTCCCTGCTACTGTTCGTTACTTGTTGCTATGCCTGTTATCATCATATACCTGATTGCATTACATATTGACCGATCTTGATACACCTGACTCATGTACTGATACACCGGACACAGCACCCTGTACATATCGACTCTATCTGTGGAAAGCAACCTGACCTGTTACATGATCTCATGCCTAATGCCGACAAACCTAACCATTCCTGCTGTCGACCCAGACAGACCTACTGTTACTTGACCTTGCGTCGGCATTAGTCCTTGACTACTGAATACCTGACTTGACATACATAGTTTGGGGGTATGGGGAAATCAAAGGTGAAACCGACTTGTAACTCAACAGTTCGATACATTGTTCTGATCAGTCTTACGGGCTTGGCCGGTCCGGGAGTGATGATGCTGACATCACTCGTCTATCCTACTACCCTCTACTGCTTAGCGGCACGTCTCGGACTCAGCCCCGAGGATCATGACCGTGGTCCCGGGCCTGCACGGGATACTATTGAGTTACATCGACGATTCATCAATTGGTTTCAAAGACTATAGAGTAGAAAACCTGATAGGACAGTTTAGTCACTATTGCACATTACCCTGTTTATTACTCCTTATTGCTGCTTTATTCATGTTCATGCTTGCATTGTTTATTACCACATTTATGCTATATACTTGATATCATGACGCGCTGACGTCTGGGTTTTGCATGGCCCAGATTCTGTGCCCTCGACGTCGACTGAGCAGGAGTACTTCAGCCAGCAGGCTGAACTGTGAGTTCTTGAGAGTTTAGTTTATTATGTTATTTCATTTCCAGATGTGAGCCCGCATTATGGGACATACTGTTTATTCATTGTATTGGATCATTAGCTTCCGCATTTATTGTTTATTGATTCTTGTTATTATGGATTTGGACATGTATTAGTTTAGTCTAGTTTACTGTTCTTGATATCTTTACAACCGTAATGTGACTGTGGATGGATACTTCCTACCCACAGGTAGCATGGTTGGCTATGTCACGTGCCCAAATCTTGTGCACTCTGGGAAGCGGGGCGTGACAACTATATTGAGCAAGATTGTTTATACAAGGTGAATATTCCAAGCTTTCATTAAGTAATATACAAACTAGTATGATACAGTAATGGCCTCTAGGGCATATACACTAACAATCTCCCACTTGCACTAAGGCCATGTACTGGCGTATCGAAGACCTATCATCTCGATCAGCCGCTCGAACTGAGTCTGGGGTAGGGCCTTGGTGAATGGATCTGCAGTGTTCTCTTCTGAAGCAACCCTCCGAACCTCGATCTCCTTGCGATCCACGATCTCCCTGATCAGGTGATACCGCCTCAAGATGTGCCTGGATCTTTGATGGGACCTGGGTTCCTTCGCTAAAGTTATAGCCCCGTTGTTGTCGCAATACAGAGGTATTGGGTCAACAATGGATGGAACCACCTGAAGTTCTTTTAAGAACTTCCTCATCCAGACAGCTTCTTTTGCGGCATCAGATGCAGCAATGTATTCCGCTTCCATAGTCGAGTCTGCAACGGTTTCCTATTTGGAGCTCTTCCAACACACCGCCCCTCCATTGAGGGTAAAGACAAATCCCGACATGGACTTGGAATCATCCTTGTCACTCTGGAAGCTGGAGTCAGCAAAGGCCTCGATCTGGAGGTCTTTTCCGCCATACACCAAGAACATCTCCTTAGTCCTTCTTAGGTACTTGAGAATGTTCTTTACCGCTATCCAGTGTTTCTCCCCAGGGTTTGACTGATACCGGCTTACCACACTCAGTGCATAAGCTACATCCGGTCTGGTACACAACATCGCATACATTATAGAGCCTACCGCAGAAGCGTAGGGTATAATAGACATGCGATCCCTCTCTAAATCAGTCTTGGGAGACATCTCTTTAGAGAGGGTGATCCCGTGACAAGCTGGTAGGTTACCGCGCTTGGAATCTTCCATACTGAATCTCTTCACTATGGTGTCGATGTACCTGGACTGAGAAAGTCCTAATATCCTCTTGGATCTATCACGATGGATCCGGATCCCCAGGATGTAAGAGGCATCACCCAGGTCTTTCATGGAGAACCTGTGCGACAAGAACCCCTTGACAGATTGTAGCATAGGAATGTCATTTCCTATTAAGAGAATGTCATCCACGTATAAAACGAGGAATACTACAGTTCTCGCTACAAATCTACTATAGATGCATGGTTCATCTGGATTTTTGATAAAGCCAAATTCCTTGACCGTCTCATCAAAACAGATGTTCCAACTCCGCGATGCCTGCTTTAGTCCATAGATGGACTTAAGCAACTTGCACACCTTTCCGCTGCTCCCACTCTGAATGAAACCCTCTGGCTGATCCATATAGACACACTCCTCTAAATTTCCATTCAGAAAAGCGGTCTTTACGTCCATCTGCCAAATCTCATAATCGTGGAAGGCAGCAATGGCAAGAAGGATCCGAATGGATTTCAGCATAGCCACTGGAGAAAAGGTTTCGTCATAGTCCAAGCCAGGTCTTTGACGGAAACCCTTTGCTACAAGTCTAGCTTTATAGGTCTCAACCTGTCCATCTACACCAATCTTCCTTTTGAAGATCCACTTGCATCCTACGGGTTTTACCCCGTCTGGAGCAATGTCCAACGCCCATACTTTGTTGGTGTACATAGACTCCATTTCGGTCCGCATTGCATCCAGCCATTTTACCGAGTCAACGCTCTGAACGGCCTGCTGGAAGCTAGTAGGCTCATCATAATCTATGATGCAATCCTCTCGATCCCCGTCTATGAGAAAACCGTAGTATCTCTCGGGCGGATGAGACTGCCTACTACTCCTGCGGAGCGGCGTAGGAATGTCCTGTTCTTTCGAACCCTCTGGTTCCTCTAAGCTTTCAGTAATGTTTTGTGGTTCTGGAATTTCTTCCAGTTCTACTGTGCTCCCACTTATCTGGTTTTCCAAAAACTCAGTTTCCAAGAAGTAGGCATGACGAGAAACAAGAATTTTTTGTTCCTCTTCGTAGTAGAAGAAATATCCCTTGGAGTTCTTTGGATATCCCACAAACTTGCACTGTACTGAGCGTGCCTCGAGCTTGTCCGCATGCTGTTTTTTAACAAAAGCTGGACATCCCCATGTCTTAATGTGCTTAAGATAGGGTCTCTTCCCACTCCACATCTCATATGGTGTAGTAGGCACAGTCTTAGTAGGAACTTGGTTCAAAAGGTACGCAGCTGATTCTAGCGCATACCCTCAGAATGATCGCGGTAACTCAGCGTTGCTCATCATGGACCGTACCATATCCAATAGGGTTCGGTTCCGTCTCTCCGATACACCGTTGTGTTGCGGAGTGTATGGAGGAGTAAGCTGAGAGAGAATTCCGTTCTCTTTTAAATAATTCAGGAACTCGGCACTTAAGTATTCTCCACCTCGATCCGATCTTAGAATCTTGATACTTTTGCCGGTCTGTTTCTCTACTTCATTCTTATATTCCTGGAACTTTTCAAAGGCTTCGGACTTATGTTTCATTAAGAAGACATAACCGTACCTTGAAAAGTCATCCGTAAAAGTAATGAAGTAAGAGTAACCGCTTCGCGCATGTGTAGACATTGGACCGCACACGTCGCTGTGTACGAGTCCCAAGAGCTCGCTCGCTCTTTCTCCGTGTCCAGTGAACGGAGTCTTTGTCATCTTTCCCATGAGACAAGATTCACAAGTGGCATAAGACTGATACTCAAACGGATCCAAGTATCCTTCTTTATGTAACTTAGTCAACCGTGTCTCATTGATGTGACCCAGTCTACAATGCCATAAGAAAGCCTGATTGATATCTGGAGACTTTCTTTTGTGTGTATTCTGGACATTGAAAATCTGTGGTTGGTTCAATACGTATATACCATTGCTCAGTGTACCTGACCCAATCAGAACTTGATTAAGGTGAATGTTTACAACATTACTTACAAACGCAAATTCATAACCTTCTTTTGAAACCAAAGATACAGAAATGATATTACAAGTTGCGTTGGGTACAAAAAAGCAATTACGCAAAACCAAAACATGCCCATCTGACATTCCCAGGTGATAGTCCCCCACGGCTTTAGCATCCATGCTAGCTCCGTTTGCAACTCTGAGGGTCATGTCACCTTCCTTCAAAAACCTACGATTTCTCAACGCCTGCAATGAATTACAGATATGAGATCCTGATCCGGTATCCAATACTCAGGAAGTAGTGTTTATAGAAAGACAGTTTTCAATAACATACACACCTGAAGCTGAAGCCGCAACCTGCTTCAGTTCCTGTGTCCTGGCCTTCCAAGCCCTGCAATCTTTCTTCCAGTGTCCACTCTTATGACAATAGAAGCATTCCTCCTTTCCCACAAGCGTCCCCACAATCTTTGTTGCCAATTCTTTTCCCTTCGTACCCACTTTACTAACACCGCCTCTTGGTTTGGCGGGGGCTTTCCTCCTCTTTCCCTTGGCTTTCGCCTTGGACCTAGAGGAAGAAGATCCTCCTACAAACAAAGCGGGTGTTTCCCTACCCTTCTGTAGGGTGCCCTCTGCGCTCCTCAGCATGTTGAGGAGTTCTGAAAGTTCAACTTCCTTTTCTTGCAAGTTGAAATTCAGTATGAACTGGGCGTAAGTGGATGGAAGGGACTGGAGAATTATATCCGTATAGAGTTCACTGTCCAACGTGGTCCCAAGTTCCGCGAGCTCCTCAGTGTAGCCAATCATCTTAAGCACGTGGTCCGCTACCGATGATCCGACGGCCAGCTTTGTCGAAAATAACTTCTTCGACACTTCGTATCTTGCGATACGAGACTGCTCTCCATACAGTTCTTTTGTATGGAGAAATATGGACTCTAAATCCATACTCTCGTGCCTCCTCTGATGTTCGTTGTCCATCGAGGCAAGTACGAGGCACCTGGCCTTCGCGCTGTCAATCTCCCAAGTCTTACGGATTTCCTTATCCGCGACGCTGGAGGTGGGACCTGGGACGGGGGGAGCTTTGGTGGTAAGAAGATACCCCAGCTTGTCGTAAGTGATTGCCAACTTGACATTCCTGAGCCAATCTTTGTAGTTTGGCCCTGTCAATATGTTTTTATCTAGAAGTAACTTAAGTCCAGTCATTTCGATTTGGTCGCTGCAGGGGGGAGAGAAGGAACACTTTAGCACGATGCTCTTGCAAGTTTAAAATGGTTTTTAATTTGTCTAAACAGGATGGCTCCCACTGTCTCTCAAATCCCTCCTCAAACCATAAAGGAAGAATTAGTCGGGATCAATCCCACCGCACAATACTTGCTTAACCGTTCAGCCAGGCCAGTGTCGGTACTTCGAGGGAGGTTTTCCAACGCTTTCGCGAAGTTCCTTAATTAAATAACCTCTTTTCCCTGGGGGCGTATCCCCGCTAACACCTTTCTAGGCACCTACTAGGTTTATAGCATTGATTGTTTAGTGAAAAATTTCCCGAGGAGCAGCATATACTCACAGTAGGATCGGGATCCAAATATCATCGTGTGACGAAACTGAAGGAATCCTACCAGAATCACCACACTCCAAATGGTATGCAAATCTAGCAAGTTTCAGTACTTATGAAACTCCCGATGTGGATTTTTGCCCCATGCTCTTATGACCTTGACTTTGGCCAACAAATCATAAGTCACATGTCAAGTTCTACCCGTCATTCTCCAGGTTAATTTGAATCCACCCGTACCTACCCTTGACTTTGGCCAACAAGGCAGTACGACTGTTCCAAACCAACGCATCTATCTATGCTGCACATGAATACCCAATAGCTACCAATCACTATGCCTTGACTTTGGCCAACAAACACAGCTTGAATACTATTGACTATTCATGTGAAACGACGGAGGGCTACGAATGGTTTTGGCGAAACCGTGAACGTAGTGAACTTGATATAATCGATGGAACGAGATAGCTTTTAGAAGGAGTGGCTCAAGCTCCGCATTTAAAAGTTAGTTTTGAAAAGAACCGAGTGGTTTTTCGAAAGTGTTCCAACGATTTTAACTTGGTTTATTATCTTGCATTAGTTCTTTTAATGCGTGATATTCTTGCATTAGTACTTTTAATGTGTCCCATCATTTAATTCCTACCATTGCAGAAAACAACCAAAATATGACGTACGCTTATGCCATTCGCATTCGCCACGGGGTCCCGTCATCACTCGTTAGGTTACTTAACTAACGACAGAGCGAGGGCTGGGCTAGCGCGGCTGTAAAACATAAGCAACGCCTAAATAGAAAGCAATGATAGACATTACAGATCACAGATGAATACATTGGATATACTAGCAATCCGCAATCCTTTCGAGCCTGGAACGAAAAGCGGATAACACGGTCGCAGTGAATAGCCAAATACCCCACCCAAGACCCCTACGGGTGCGGCAAACTACCCGCCAAGTACTCGGAAGTTTGTGCACCCCCTCCATGGGTCTATCCTAGGAGCAAAAACAGTAAAAAGAATTATACAATGACGGCTACAACCCCGACCCGGTTGTGCGGCCAAACAAATAATATTATTACATCAATTTACATTTACAATGAATGAAAGAAAAACAAGAGCTCATCTCACATCCACCCCGGCTATTCACCCGCGACAGTCCAACACATTCATATACACATTCCAATATCAAACACAGATCATGTATAACCCCGACCAATCGACTTATAGCGATTAGCCGACGTTCAATACATGCAAGCATCACAGATATAACCATCATAGTCAAAGTGCAGTGAAGTTCGGAAAAAATACGGAATTATAGGACCCCAAAAGTAAATTTCTTTTCTGGAAAATCTGGGCACATATAATATATTTTAAAAATCCCAAAACCAACACAGACACACACTGCACGAAAAACGATGCAGAGAAGACGACAAACGGCGGCGCTTCCGCGGCACATGCCTACCTCGTGCGGCGGAAGCGCGGCGGTTTGAATGAATTAGGGCATCGTTTTTCTTGGGTGTTCACACAAAACCCTGAGCCGAATTTACAAGTATAAAGTTTTTCATTTAGAGCAGAAAAAATTTCAACAGAAACTTAGGGTTTTGTTTTTCCGGTTTTGTGATTTTTTCGGTTCCGAACTTCGTTACACTTCACTACCAAGCTAGTTTAAGTTTAGTTAGTCTCTGATACCACTGTAAGTCCACGTTGCGACCCCCGGTTCTTACGGGGAGGCGGAAACGGTATAAAAATCAAGTTTTTAGCGCAAAGGGCAACATGGACTAAGCAAAGTCGGGATCTTTAACTAAACTAAAACTAGCAAACTTGCTAATGAGAGTTAGCTACTCGGATGAAGATGGTTATACCTAAACTTGAACTCCTTCTTCTTCAAACTTTGTAGAGGTTGATGGTTCTCTTCTTGTCGCCTTCTTCCGTCGAAGATGGATCCACCTCGAGAGTTCAACCTTTGGGCTCTTCCTCGATCTTTGAGTGAACTAGGATTTCCGGCTTGCTAAACCTTGAACCCTAGAGAGAGTAGAGAGTGTCTAGGGGTTGTTTTCTTTTCAAGGTGAAGGATTCTCAACACATGAGAAGGAATCACCTTGAGCTTGAGGAAGAAGAAGATGAAGTGAGGAGAGAGAATGATTATGAAAGAATTGAGCTCTTTTCTTTTGCAACCATGACTAAAAGAAAAGGAATTATCTAATTGATAATAATAATTCAAAAATGAAATAGTTGATGGTTGTATTTGGAATGACCACTATCATACTTTCAATAAATGAGTGTAAGCATGAATCAAGGAGAATCCTTTCAAAGCATGATGGTGGTCAACATTCAACCATGGTCAACAAGTCAACCATGGTCAACTAGTCAACAAAATCAACCATAACAATATTTCATTTAATTACTATTATTAATTGATATTTCATTAATCTATTAGGGTTTGGAAAAAGACGGCTGTAAACTGTGCATACGCACCCGTTCCGAAACTCTAATGAAAAACCACATCCTCCGCCTCAAGCAACTGTGCATACACACCTGCATTCTTGTTCCGAGGAACATGAATACTGAGAGATAAAAGCAACCCCAAAACATATACCGGTATCTGACTCAAACCAGAGCCAGCCAGTAATATCCGTCCGGACTCCAAACGTGCACAAGTGCGCGGATGAGAACGAACTCTGTCGCAAAACCATGCGACCTCTACTCTGTTTTGCCCAGAGGCGAATACCCTCTGTGTGGGACTCTAAAGACTCGACACTACGCTGGCAGTGGGTTTAACCACAGACCGCAAGCGGCACTAGCTGTGCGTAACGGTCCCCAGGTAGATGTCGACAAGAAGGCTGACGAGGTGAAACCCCATCTGAACTCCTACTGAGTCTGAATGTGACAGTCTCCGTACAGTCCGGTCTGTTCGTCTGATACATCGCATGTCGGGCCTAAGGAGCGGTAAAACGTCAGTCCCCCAATAGCGGTACAAGTCGTGTCGGAGTGAAGCCCAAAACACCCTGAGATAACACTGGAAACCTACCAGTATATCTCGCTTGCCCTAGCCAGGGACTACTCGTGTAATGGCTCTCCTAGACACAGCGCGATGTCAACCCCCAATACCGGGAGAGACGAATCCTGTCTAACCGGCACTGCCTCCAAGTGCTTCGGGACTGCACCCAACCACTACCTGTTTGCACGACTCCTTTGAGCCGTGGTAGGGTAGTGATCAAAGTGCAGTAGGAACACACTCGAGGCGAAGTGCCAGTGTCAAGTCAGCGGACTAAGCTGTACTCATGTCACCTGGGAACTGATGACTGACGATAGGTATAATACCAACCTGTCAGTTCCCGACGAGTCCTGTCCAGTGTACTCGTAACCCAACGAGCACCCGTATACTATCTCCAGTACGACGTACTGATGGCTGTGGGACAGACCATCTCCCACACTGGGATGAGAAGCGCATACGCTAGTCTACTCCGGAGTATCGATGCCCTGTCTCGATAGTCCTGCGACTAGGGACCTATATAAGGATGTGCTTATAGATTACCCAGCCCCCACTAGTGCGACTGCCATCACAACGCTGGTAATCAAGCAAAAAATCCTAAGGGCTCCACTAATGCGTATAAGTGATATAGTAAAATAAACACAAGTACACATTGAAGTAGAAACAAACCAAGTAGCATACTACTATATTGAGCAAGATTGTTTATACAAGGTGAATATCCCAAGCTTTCATTAAGTAATATACAAACTAGTATGATACAGTAATGGCCTCTAGGGCATATACACTAACACCCGATGCACTACTTCGTATCATGGCTCGAGCTACACACATCGGGTGTCTTCGGCATGCACAAAAGGCCTTCGTTCTATCACAGGTGCAGCTTCCCTCGCATCATACAGTTGATTGGCGTATCAATTGTGAATCCATCGCCACGGAATGCCAGGGGTTTACTCCTTCGCCCCCACACCGTTGGAGACGGGGTGTCTTTCATCGACAAGGTGTTGACTATTGGAAAGGCATCTACCGCTGCAGTGTGGCCATTGCAAGACACTTTCAAAGATGGAGCCTCAGTTTTGACGGCCCGGGAGACCCTCCACTTATATTCTATCAGACCGGGCTTCCTGGTGTTCAGGAAGAACGGTGCGGCGATTTTCATGAGATACAACCCGCATCGTTTCGCCCAACAACTGAGCTACAATCAAGGGGTACCACTGGAGGCTTTCCTATCGGAACCTGCTGCTACCAAAGAATGGATGGAGAGAGCGCTGCATCACTTCATGCGTCTGAATACGGGTTCCCACTTTTTTATCAGTGAGCCGGCTTGCGCCCCACGACTCCTCAAGGTATATACAGAATGGTACAGTCATTCGACGGGAGCCATCATAAAGGAGGAAAAGCGATTGCTGGTCCACCGTAAGGGTATGCCTCCAGGTAGCGACCGCAACTCTCCTTTAGTGCCAAGGACCCCGGTAGTTCCCCCTCTAAAAGATGCTAGAGCCGGACCACTGCGTGCGTAGAGTCCTCCACGCGGATTGCCGCCTCCCGATATTGCGGATGCACCACCAGCGCCCTGTGCTCCAGTGGAGACAGTGGTTGTAGCCTCGCCGGAGTCTGGTGTGGGTGCGGACATCGGGACCCGCCGCCCCAAGGTGCCTGCAAAGCGCAAGTCGATCCCGGGTGCACCTAGGGTTGGTGGGCAAAAGAAGAAAAAGAAGTCGCTCTTCGCCGCTGACGTCGCGTTCGGTCAGGAACCCTATGCTCCTTATGGTGAGGGCCTGAGTGAATATGGGACTAACAGGGGATTAGTCATGCTGCCGGATGACACGGACTTGGAGGCCGCCATCGTAGCTTCAGAGCGGTTGGCGAGGCGTGACGCGTGGCTAGCTAAGCTTGCGCAATCAGGTAATCACTAGTCGCGTTTTTTATTACATCATATCTTTATTATTGCCTCTGACTAACGTTTTTTCTTCTTTTCTTCCAACAGGCATCACCACTGAAGAAGCCATTGCTGCTTCCCTCAAGACTTTCCAAGAGGAGGAACGCCTTAGAGCGTCCTTAGGCCTTGGTAAATTTCGATTCATCATGTCTTCATTTTCCTTGTGTTATGGTCGATCTAATCTCCCTTTTTTTTATCGCAGGAACCATAATGCCGATCCCGCCAAGTGACGCGGAGACTCTTCCCGGGCCAGCCGCCGATGTTCCTGCCTCCTCGGGGTTACCGCGAGAGGTCCGTCTTGAAGAGACGATGAGAGATGCCTTAAAGGCTCTGGAAGAAACTCTAAATGAGAACGACGACACCTTAATTAAGGAAGCATCGAAGAGGTCTATCGCGACGGCCCGGGAGGAGAGGAAGCGGTTGAGGCGCGAAGCGAAGGCACGCAGGGCTGCCTTGGCCATTGGAGTGGGCCCAAGCACCGTCCCTCGTGCCGATACTCCGTCAGAAGAGCCCCCGGTTGCCTTGTCTACAGCTCATAGACAGGCGGTGCGCGCCAATAGGGAGGCTAACGATAAGTCCACCTCAGGTAATATTTATTTCAGAATTTTGTTGTAAGAATTATAAAGCTGTCGGTTCTTATATATTCTGTCCTGCAGGGCCAAGTCCAACCGAGAGGGAGGCGGAGACCGTCGAACCTGAGGGGCTAGAGGGAGAGGTATTGGCCGAAGCCGAGCCGATGGAGGATGACACAACCGGGATTACTGGGCCCGAGCTAGTGGCTGACGAAATGGTCACGTCCACTATGCCTGTGCAAGTGGTTGATGCCGAGCCCGAGGTAGCAGCGGACGGAGCGCCTGAGACCGATGACCTTGTGGCGACGGTGGACGAGACAACCGTGACTGCTGAGCCCGAGGGAGTAGCGGGTGAGGTGGACATGATTCCTGAGGACGAGCCGACCGCTCTTTCTCAGGAGTCTGGCAATGCTCCGGTCATAGCTCTCCCCGCCTATGGCCCTCCGCCGTCTCCTGGCCTCGCGAGCACGACGACGTCCCCCGTGGAGTCTGGGGATGAGGCCACGGGTGGTAGACTTATGTCGATGGAGGAGGGAGACGCCTCCGTCTTGGCTGGAGGCTCATCAGGTAAATTTCGGATTACCGCCTCCCCTTTTTTATCTTGCAATCTTTCCTGACAGGTTTACCCTTGTTATTTAACGCAGGTGCGGCCAGTGCCGATGCTCCATTGCTTGAGGGAGCGCCGTCAACTACTGCCTTAGCGGTGGTCACCTCTCAGCCCTCTCTCGTATCATCGAAGATGTTAGAAGGTATGGGTCTGCAGCATATTAGTCTTATTTTTCAGACGCATAATTTATGTGCTAAAGTCGTACTGTTGTGTCTTTTCAGGAGTGCTTTTTGATCATCTTTATCAAGTGTTGCTCCCACACTTCTCCTTCCCATCTGAATTCGCTTCTCCCTCTGGTGGCGCTGGTGAGTATAGTTTCCAACTGATATCTTTCTTTTTCAGTGATGGAATTATTTCTAACTTTTTCTCGTCCTGACTGCAGTGTTACAAATCGAAGGAGGAGACGAAAGATCGGTCGCGCCACCGGCCCTTCCGGCCTTGCCACCTGCTGCAGCTGGTATAATAGACTATCTCATCAATGATTTTTTCATATTTCTTGAACTGTTATCTGATCGTATCTTTTTTTTTAGCTGTCGTTCCAGTCTCGACGCCCTTCGAGCCTCGCATCACAATGCCGGCATGCCCTTTCCTGAGACGTCCGTCCTCGAAAGGTGCTGCGAACAGTCTGCGTATGTTGAGAGACTACATCGAGGAACTCGACATCGAGACTCCTACGTCTGCTGCAGATTTCGCTACGGCGGTTAACCCAATGCTGGTGATACTCGTAAATTTCCATGATGAGGGCATCGTTGCATCTTGGGTTAATCACTGCAGGGGGATCGAGGCTCGCCTGCATCAGCTGGAGTCGATGCGTCCTGCCGCTGAGGTTCTGTCCGTGAGCACTCAAAGAGCAGCGTGGATTGAGCAAAGTGCTTCTTACGTCCACCACTTGGAACAAGAAGCGGCTTTAAGGCTGAGGGAATACCGAGAGACCTCGAGTGAGACGGCTCGTCTGCGAGCTGAGGTTGAGGCGAATGCTGCCCAAGTGAAGGCTATCTTTGAGGGCCTCCTGGAACGCATCTCTCATGGGCTAAACTTGAAGCGAAAGCTTGATGTCGCCGAGCGTGACACCCCAGGCCGCGAAGCTGCTCATCAGGCCGTTGGGGAGCAGCTTGCATCTTTCTTGCAGCAGCGGGCTCAAGTGGAGGCAGAACTGGCGGTGGTGGCCGATCAGGAGAAAGCGTGGAAGGAGGTGCGCGAACAATTGCTAGAGCTATGCAAGACGCTTCCTTCCCAGTAGTTCCCCTTGTATCCATATACTTGTAAAAAAATTTCTTTTTTCGAATAAGATGTATCCATTCTTTATTCTTTTGTACGCTTCACTTTGTACTTGATTAAATTAATAAATAAAGATACACATTTTTCTTTGCAATGTCTTGTACTATTTCTTTGCTTTCTCCTTTCTCTTATTATCAGTATGCTGTCTTGATAAGCACAATTGACA
Source organism: Agapanthus africanus (assembly GCA_030015575.1). NCBI lineage: Eukaryota > Viridiplantae > Streptophyta > Magnoliopsida > Asparagales > Amaryllidaceae > Agapanthus > Agapanthus africanus. The sequence goes on along the minus strand of CM057339.1, from coordinate 191,178,964 downwards.
GATAATAGAGTAAGCATCTAGATTTCTCTAAGAGATAGCGATGGCTTAGGTCGCAGGTTCAGATCTGCTGCCTAAGACTTTTCAACTCTATGAGCCGTGAAGGTCTCATAGAGACTTTTCTCCCTTCGGATCGAGAGGATCTCGTAGGTGGATTTTCTCCTTAGGAATCGTGAGGATTCCTAAGTGTGTTTTCTCTTATAAGTCGTAAGGATCTTATAAGAGAATTTTCTCCCTTACAAGTCGAAAGGAATCATAGGTGGTTGGTGAGTTGACTTGTTTCTGAGTCGAAGTATTGCTTCGACGGGGAGGTCGTTGGCTGACTTGTTTCCGGGTTGGAGCGTTGTTCCGACGAGGAGGTCATTGGCTGATTTGTTTCCGCGACGGGGGTCATTGGCTGACTTGTTTCCGAGACGGAGATCGTTAGCTGACTTGTTTCCGAGACGGAGGTCGTTGGTTGACTTGTTTCCGCGACGGCGGTCATTTGCTGACTTGTTTCTGAGACGGAGGTCGTTGGCTGACTTGTTTCCGCGACGGAGGTCGTTGGTTGACTTGTTTCCGCGACGGATGTCATTTGCTGACTTGTTTCCGAGACGGAGGTCGTTGGTTGACTTGTTTCCGCGACGGAGGTCATTTGCTGACTTGTTTCCGAGACGGGGGTCATTGGTTGACTTGTTTCCGCGACGGAGGTCATTTGCTGACTTGTTTCCGAGACGGAGGTCGTTGGTTGTTTTGTTTCCGTGACGGAGGTCATTGGTTGGCTTGTTTCCACGACGGATGTCATTTGCTGACTTGTTTCCGAGACGGAGGTCGTTGGTTGACTTGTTTCCGCGACGGGGGTCATTTGCTGACTTGTTTCCGAGACGGAGGTCGTTGGTTGACTTGTTTCCTGCGACGGAGGTCATTTGCTGACTTGTTTCCGAGATGGAGGTCGTTGGTTGACTTGTTTCCGCGACGGAGGTCATTTGCTGACTTGTTTCCGAGACGGAGGTCGTTGGTTGACTTGTTTCCGCGACGGAGGTCATTTGCTGACTTGTTTCTGAGACGGAGGTCGTTGGTTGACTTGTTTCCGCGACGGATGTCATTTGCTGACTTGTTTCCAAGACGGAGGTCGTTGGTTGACTTATTTCCGCGACGGAGGTCATTTGCTGACTTGTTTCCGAGTCGAAGGTCGTTGGTTGACTCTAGGTTATCTGTGAACCGTAGAGTCTTGGAACTGGGACTTTGTCGTGGCTCCGATTGGTGATGTCACGTCCATGTCCTGCTGGAATGAGGAGGAACGCCGCTGTTGGTCTCCAGGCTGTAGATGTGGTCGTCGAGATCTGACTTCCCTTTGACGCAGCCTGGTGGGGAAATGTAGTCCCCTTTTTGTTTGTGCCCTTGGATTGTATACAGAGATCGATCTGATCTCAACTGTAGGGCAAAAGTTTCATTTATTTGTATTGTTTTATTTCCGCGATGCTCTATCATTTCAGCTTTTATATCGCGAAGTTCGCGATTGCCCGATCATTTCGGCTATTTTTCGCGGTGCCCAATCATTTCGGCTATTTATTTTATTTTTACTCGCTCCTTTTTATTGCGAGTTGCCCAATCATTTCAGCTGTTTTATATGCATACGTTTTTACTTGCTTCTTTTTATTGCAAGTTGCCCCACCATTTCGACTGTTTTATATGCATACGTTTTTACTTGCTGCTTTTTATTGCAAGTCGCCCCACCATTTTGGCTATTTCGTATGCATGTGCGGCTTGCTGGCTTTTCACCGTGAACCTGAAATTAGACACCGATTTCGGCATCAGCACCGCTATAACTGGGATATTGCCAGGAGCGAATCATCATTTGCCTCTGTCGCTGTCGAACAAAGGTTGCTTAGCGAACGGGTTAAGGTCCTGTCGACTAAGGCTTTTAACTTCATGAGCCGTAAGGGTCTCACAAAGGTATTTCTCCCTACAAGTCGTGAGGATCTTGTAGGTGTATTTTCTCCTTAAGAATCGTGAGGATTTCTAAGTGTATGTTCCTCTGTAAGTTGTAAAGATCCTAAAGTAGGGTTTTCTTCTTGTAAATCGAGAGGACCTACAAGGATTGTTCATCATGCGCACATGTCCCCAATCACGGATGAAACTTGGTTAGGGAAATGTTTATTCACGCCCGTGGATTGTATACAAGGGTCAGTATTGAGCCACTTGTAGGGCAATATCGAAGGTTGTGGGGGGGGTTGCTTAAGCACAGGTTTAGGTCTCTGTAACTTAAGACTTTCAAATCTTATGAGCCGTGAGGGTCCCATAAGAGAGTTCTCCTTACGAGTCGTGAGGATCTCGCAAGTGTATTTTCTCCTTAGGAATCGTGGGGATCCCTAAGTGTGTTTCTCCCTTGTGAGTCGTAAGGATCTCACGCGGGTGGTTTCTCCTTACAAGGTCGAGAGGACCTTGTAAGTGTCCTTTAACAAGGTTGCGCCCTTTCGGGTTTTCACAAACACTCGCCGATAGTCCTGCTGTTTTTACTCACGGAGCCCTTTCGGGTTTCCATCCGTGCCCTTTTTGCTTATGGACATACCTTTTTCTATTTTTTTAAATATTTTTTTTTACGAGGTCGCGCCCTTTCGGGTTTTCACGAACACTCGCCGGTAGTCCTGCTATTTTTACTCACGGAGCCCTTTCGGGTTTTCATCCGTGCCCGTTTTGCTTATGGACGTACCGTAGTCCTGCTGTTTTTACTCACGGAGCCCTTTCGGGTTTTCATCCGTGCCCGTTTTGCTTATGGACGTACCGTAGTCCTGCTGTTTTTACTCACAGAGCCCTTTCGGGTTTTCATCCGTGCCCGTTTTGCTTATGGACGTACCGTTTATATATATATATATATATATATATATATATATATATATATATTTAATATTTTTTTTTCCTTTTTCTTTTATTTATCCTGAAGATGCTGCGGTAGTAGTTTAAAGACGTTTCAGTCCTTCGTTAGTTTAAGGACGTTTCGGTCCGTCGTTAGTTTAAGGACGTTTCGGTCCTCCCTTAGTTTAAGGACGTTTCGGTCCGTCCAGGAGAAGGCTGGCTACTGCTTATAAAGTTTGAGCTTAGGAAGATAGCGAGCGGACATAGTCATCATCATCTATCATTGACCTAGGCAGTAACTCGCTAAGCTTAGTATTTCTTTAGGAATCGACCATTTATTGGCCTGTACGGCCTTTCACCGTGCATATCCATGAATAGATAGGCTCCACCTTGGTAAACCTTGTCTATGATGTACGGGCCTTCATAGTTCGGCTCGAATTTTCCCCGCTTGGCGCGATTGGGGATCATAGGTCTTTTGATCACTAGCACGAGTTCGCCTTGGCGGAATGTTCTCGGTCGGGTCAATCTTTTATATGAGCGCGTCATCTTTGCTTTATAAGATTCTAGATTTTGTTGCACTATGAGCCGGGTTTTATCAAGGGCATCAAGCTCCTCAAGCCGAAGGTGAGCATTTTCTTCGTCCGTCAGCTCGTAGTGGACTGCCACTCATAGAGAGGGTAACTCTATCTCGAGGGGGAGTACTGCTTCTGTACCGAATACCAATGCGTACGGCGTTGTGTTCGTGGCCGTCTTGAACGTAGTTCGATACGCCCAGAGAGCCTCTTGCGGTCTCTCGTGCCAGTCCTTCTTATTTCGGGACACCGTTTTCTTCATGATCTTTGTCAAGGTCATGTTGAAGGCTTCAGCTAGACCGTTAGCTTGCGGATTATAAACTGAGGAATATCTCCAGTCTATATTATGTTGTTGCGCGAAGCGACTGATTTTGTGGCTTCTGTAGGCTGGCCCGTTATCGGAGATAATCCGTCTCGGAGTTCCAAACCGATAGATGACGTGCGTCTTGAAGAAATGGAGGATATTCTCCGTCTTTACTTCCCTCAGCGGTACTGCTTCTTCCCATTTTGAGAAATAATCAGTCGTCGCCAAGATGAATCGATGTCCCCTAGACGATGCTGGTTCAATGGGGCTTTCCCTATGAATGAGCATGATGTCCCCGGCATATCCATCTTTCTTGGAGCATGTGGTTGTGGCGGGCTCACATTCCAGTTTTCAGACGACGCGAACTCGCCCTGTTGGTATTGGTCTTCAACCCAGTTTTTGAAAACGTAGCAGTTTTCGATCGGATGGCCCAATACTTGGTGGTAAGGGCAGTAATCAGGATTGTTGACATCATTCAGTTGTAGCTGGTGTTTCGGCTCCGGTAGAGTGATAAGCCTGTTGTGCACTGCTAGTTCGAACAGCCTCTTTGTTTCATCCCGGGGAAATGAGTAAGGTCGTTTCAACTTCTCATAGAGAGGCTGCCGCTTGTTGCTTTGGCGAAAAACCGGTCTAGGCTCACTTGATTGTTGTTGAGCGCTGGCGACGAAGGCCGTTTTTCCTTTTCCTTTATCCTTTTTGTTCGCTCCGTTGTTTGTGGGCCCGAGATTCTCTCCGAGTATCGTGCAATTACACAGCTGAATGTTCTCGCAACTCCTCAATCCTTCAGAGATGGACTCCTTGAAGAGAGGGCTGAGGGCTGCTTTTTCGTCGGAATCGCTCCCGAAGGTGAGAACTCGTGATCCCCCGGGGTCATTCCTATGACAATTGTCGTCAACTCTTTTATGCTCATCTGTCGTATTTTTCGCTGTCTACGAGCTTCACGCTTTGTCCTGTTGAAGTGTTGCCTATGAGCGACATACCCTTGCCACCAACACTTAAAGGAGTCGCAGTCTTTAGTGGGATGTGCGATCTTGTAACATTTTAAAAATAATTAAATAAATAATTAAATGAATAAAATTGTTTAAGTGAATTTTAGGATTTTCGGTAAAGTAAAATGTATTTTTCGTAAAACCAAACCGTGATTGTTTTTCATTATAATTTTAAAAATATCTATTTTAATTATGAAATTACTAGTAAATGGTGTTTATTTATCCAATTATAAATTTTTAGTTTAATAAAATATTTTTCCTAAATTAATTATTTTAAATATTAACATAAGCCTTATTTTTACACTAAATTAGTGTAAATTACAAATTTAAATGGTTTTAATTTGTAAAAGTGAGCCATGGCATATTATAATTTAGTGTTTATCATGCAAAATTTATTTGCAAATTTTTCCTAATTTCTAGAGCTTTCTTGAGTTGCTATAGTAAATAAATAAATAAATAAATAAGCATGAAAAGACTTTTTATGATGTTTCTTCTCTTGAAACTTCTACACACTTTTTCCACTCTCTTCTTTCTCTCACTCCCCTCACTTAGGCCGGCCACAACCTCCCCATGGCTGCCTCCCCCCCCATTTTCCACCTCATTTTTATTCAAAAATCATCAAAAATACATCAAAAATTCAATTAAAATTCCACAAAATCATATATATTTTCTACCCTTCTATTCTTACTCATTTTTACATGGATTTTGGAGATGGAAAGCATGTATTTTTGAGGCTCATTTTCAAGTTTGGACATGAGGTTGTGGAGGTATAAATCCTTCTCTTTTATTTTATTTTTATTAGATATTTCTTTTAAAGCTTAATTAGATTTAATATATTAATTCTATTTACTACTTTTAAAATTCAAGTTAGGGTTTGAAAAAGCAAGTTGTGATTTTTATTAATTAATGAGGGTTATAATCATTAGTTTAACATATTTAAAAGTGGAAATTCTTATAGGGATGATATGTTGTAAATTGTTAACCTAAAATTGATTTAATTATACTTTTTAGCTAACTAGTTTTTTATAAAATATGTATATGGATAATATAAAATTCCAATTAAGATTTCTATCATTAGATTGTAGTTTTAGTAAGCATATTATCATGTTAATGGAAAGAAAAAACTTAGTTTGATCACTAGATTCATTTGATAATTGGAAAATAGTAATAAAATGCTATTATTTTGTTAACTAGATTTTGGAAAATTCTAAATAAAAGGGATTTAAAATATAATTATGGTTTCATTATATCATTATCATCATGAATTGTAGTTTAAGAAATTAATTCATGCAAATTCATGTTTTGTGGTGGAATTGTGGTATTTTGGTTGAAAGATGTTGAAAATTTCTAATGGTTGCAAACTTGAAATTTGAAACTAATGCAAAATTGTGTAATAAAAATATAGTAAGGGGTTGTATAGTCTAGTTATGCTAATTGATGAGTTTTATGACCATTGGTTTCATTTAGATGTCAAGCTTTGATGAAAAACGGTAAATTGGCATTTTCGGGTTTTACGAAATCGGGTGATTTGATGGATTTCAGTGTTTCGATGAATTAAATCATACTTTATATTATAAGTAGCGAGTTTTCTAAACTACAAGTTGTTTGTTGATCTTTATCTCGATCTATCGGAGTTTGTACACCGATATCGAGTGGTATTTGGATCTGTTGCGTGGACGGGACATAGGTTTTAACATATGCTTGTTCCTTGCATCATTTCGACTTTTGTACATGATTCTAGTTTACGATGCTCTTATATGCTTGCGTTTAGGTACCCCTCACGTGGACTGCGGGCGATGAAGAGAATGATGGAGACACCGTCTTCGGCAGACATGGACCAGGTGAGTAGATGCATATCTACGGGGGGAAGTCGGGTGGATGGCGTTTAGCACCCCCGCAACGTAGAATAGGAATAGTACTTATTGACTTTAGGAAACCAGACGTGACCCTAGTAGGACCCTAGTATTGACCCTAGGCTGGACTAGACCGATTTAGGAAAACCATATCAGAGGATGAGTACCTTTGAAGAGGTCCGTAGGTTTCAGATAGAAACACACCCACGCACACACTGAAATTCGACATGGGGTACGTGTATGTGTATATATATAGAACTAGGTATAGGTATATTTATATATATATAACACGTATAGGTGATTCATTGATGTGATATGATATCCGAGGTATGATGAAACAGTATAACTGGTCTTGATGCCGTGATTCTTGACCATACAGTCGTAATAAAGTGTTGGCGGATCATTAGAGAATGAGATAATGAACATGAATATATAAATTATAAAGAGTGGTGTGATATTGATGTACATGGGACGCTAGAATAGTACCCGGACTGTAACTTGTGACTGATTACGATATGATATATGTATAACTTGATTACGACATTATATTGGTGTGACCTGATGCCGATATCACATAAGTATGACTTAATCACAATATGATACATATGACATTATACGAATGAGGAGACACCTAGGAGATACTTGACCGTACCCCGATATTGGGATGCCGTAGGATGGATTTTACCGTACGAGGCTTAGATTTGATGATCGATCCACACTCTTGATTCGAGGAAGCCGTACTACGTACGTGACGCTATGGAGGCAGGATCGCCGACTATTAGAGATATTGATTTAGACCTTAGGTAGACTCTAGTTTCTTACTGACTAGTCTATTAGGTTTAGTTCCTTAGGATGTTAGATGGATACTGGTTTAGGTTCGACTCACATAGTGGTAGTTGTACTCGTATCTCGCAGAGGAGTGGATAATGCACACCTGCATTTACATTCATACTATAATCATCATGGTGCATATTCTTTTATATGTTGCTATAATCAATATAAACTTTACCTGTTAGGACACCAGCACCATTACCGATGATGCGCATATTCCACGCACACTTATTTGCCGGCTCACACACATCATCATCGGTAATTGCTATGTCACGTACACTTTAGATCATATTATCTTTTATTGATAGAATCAGTTAACAACTAAACCGATATAATATTGTGATCACTCTCTGATGTTAGTATAAGACATGATATCATTACTTAGACATTCATGCATTCATATTTTCATGTTGTCATGCAGTATCATGGGAAAATGCCGACACTTATCATATAGTTACTCATGATTTTGAGATTTGGATTTCTATGAGATTTCTGGATTTTTGGGGAAAACCGCAAAAAGATATAACAACTTCTCTCTCTCCTCTTCTCTTTTTAAAATAAGATGCGGTTTTCTCGTGATGTATGTGTCGTCCACCATGAGTTTTTCATGTTTTCTGTTGGATTTCGAGACCCGATTCGAGGAGTGGATGAACCGTCTCGGGTACATGGTGGGCCCGGTATGGTACCCCGGGGCAAGAAGATCGAGTTGTAGACGATGAGCCTGGCAGGGGAAGGCTACCTACCGGTGATGTCTGGCGCGGCGGATATCCGGAGGATACCGACCGTTGTCGTGAGATTTTATGATATGGGCCGATCCGGACTGACGGAGCCCGACATATTGAGACTTGAGATTACATGTGTTGTGTCGATGCTTGACACGGATTTCCATGGATTTCATTGTTGAGATTTCAGATTCTTATACACATTTTACGATGATAACAGCTACAGATTTCTTATACATATATATCTGGATTTCAGGATTTGTTACTTTACATTCATGGTGCATGCATTTCATTTCATATGGCATAGTATTATATGAGGCACTGACACGAACACGGAGTATTTGCATTTACACGTAGTTTTACCTTGCTATTACTAGTTGTTTGGGATATAATAGTGTATTATTATGACCTAGGATAGCGTCGTGCATTCGATTTCTTTTCGTAGATGTCTTCTACTCACGAGTTGGCAACTCACCCCCGTTGTGCCAAATTCTTTACAGGTTCGATGTACAGGTTTCCGTGGCAGCTTGTTGGCACATCTTTTCTTCAGGGTGATTTGCATGGTAGGTTGGTTCACTTGTATCCGAACCACCATTGTACTTTTATTCTTTCATTTGTATCTAGTAAGCTCCATCAACCATACTTGTATTACTTGATAAGTTTATTGGACCAGTCTTTTATTTCGACCTTAGAGTCGCGCATGTATTATTCTGATCTGGTGGTTTTGTTTTGAGTTTTGAGCCTCGCCTACTGGCGTTGTATATTATTGTGCTTGTTGTGGTTGTTCCGCCTGTGGGCGTGATGCTAGCTCCCGTTTTGGGGATGCTTTTTATTGTTTATTCATATTATACTTGTGGTACCCGTTTGGGGGCCAGTTTTTACAGAGGAGACTCTGCCGAAATTTTTGGTAAAATCTGCTGATGTTTTTATACTTGTTTTCTTTTCTTTTCTTCTTTTTCTTCTTTTATGGTTTAGATTTCTGGGCTTCGGCTTACTTAGGTTACGTGGCGCCTCTAGACGTTTCGTAAGCTAAGTGCCGGTCACATTCCGTACTTTCGGGTCGTGACAAAGTTGGTATCAGAGCGCTAGGTTTAACCCTGTATAAGTCTAGGTGACCCTTGGTTGATGGAGTAGGCGATTTAGGTAGAGTAACGTACCGTGGGTATGGTCCGCGGCATACTTACGATACGCTACTCTGCTTAAGGAGCCTTAGGATGTACATTTGTTTGCACCGTATTTCATTCGTTCCTTTGATCTATCTTCGTCGATGTCGGAGGGTGGTTTTTGTTACCACGGGCGCACGGGCAGAGGAAGTTGCGGCTCGAATGCGATAACCATTAGAGTATTGGTTATTCTTGAGGATTGAAGCATTGCTTAACGTGCGGACGAAGGGTAGTCACATGCCGTCCGGATGAAGTTAAAGGGTTCGAACGATTATCAGGAAACCATTTTCCCAAGTTTAAAGTATTCGGAAGAACATGCAGGTATTTCGATGGACCCTCTAGAAGAATGAAACCCTAACTCGACATAATGACCACGAGAACGCCCTTGAACCTTATGGTTTACGGCTGTTCCGCTGTGCCATTAGTGAGGCTTGGGTTTGCCCTTCTACAGCTGGATCATCGATGCTGGGGTATGTACCGGATATTTTTAAACTGTACTTGAGTGTTTAGCTCTCGGGGAATTATGGGATTTTGATGGATCGATCGAAAAGTTTAATGTAGTCCGGATATCAAGTGAAGGGATCGACTATGTGGGAGGCTCTAGACACGAGTATTGCCGTTGGTAGCGCAGTCAGCACACCTATGAAAGAACGAGTTTGAAGCAGTCGACATCAGAGGAAAGAGGCGCACATTGACGATAGTGTTTACGATTGTGATTTAGTGATTTGAATTCCATATTTTCTGTTATTGGATTTTGGCATTTTGAGGAATTCGTTTTACGATTGGTATTTCATGTGTGTACCTTCATTACATTCTAGTTGTGTTTCATATACCAGTTGTATTGATGTTGTTTAGTACACACCCAGTACACTTGATTTGGTTTTATATATATTGAGATTTTTTATTTGACTTCGTGCATAGGGGTTACACATGATTTTGACATATGTTTCGACCTAGTTTTCATGCATTTTTGTGCTGTGATTTCGATTTTGATATTCGATGTATGTTTTCGTGCTCCATGTGCACCTGATTAGGATTCTTGCGCATACTTGGCGCACTTGATGCGATTTTGTGCACACCAGATGCACTAAATCGGGGTTTTGTGCAGATTAGATGCACCTGATTTTGAGTCGTGCACGCCCGTTGCACTTGACAGATGTTTTTGGTGCACACCTGTTGCACTTAGTTTTGTTTTGTGGGTATTCATGGTTTCTGCATTTGGTTTCGATTTCAGTGCGCACCGGACGCACATGACATTTTATTGATGTGATTGGGGTTGATTTCAGTTTGAGCAGTATATTTTCATAATCATTATTATTTGATTTAGTAACCAGGCGGGACGTGTATGTTAAATAAAAGATATATATATAGCTATTTTTTTTAAAATAAACGTCCGCTACTTATGCCGTGACACGTGCATCACATGGCAATTTTCAAAAAGGGGGTTTGCATATTTCCTTATCCGGATATTTGTACGGTTTCACTATGATGCACACTATATATAAGTTATAGATTGATGTATATTATAATGGTTTTCATATTGGGTTATGATATTTTATTCTCGCCATAACTCCGATGATTGCATTATGCTTGACGGAGTTGATTTTTGTTATGTGTTGATGATTTCGGAGCCCCGACGATTTGAGTGTTTTGCTAAATGTTTTAGTATTTGGAGGGGGAGTTTTAATTTAAATTCGGGGACCGGATTTCTTAAAGGGGGGAAGATTGTAACATTTTAAAAATAATTAAATAAATAATTAAATGAATAAAATTGTTTAAGTGAATTTTAGGATTTTCGGTAAAGTAAAATGTATTTTTCATAAAACCAAACCGTGATTGTTTTTCATTATAATTTTAAAAATATCTATTTTAATTATGAAATTACTAGTAAATGGTGTTTATTTATCCAATTATAAATTTTTAGTTTAATAAAATATTTTTAATTGGATAAATAAACACCATTTACTAGTAATTTCATAATTAAAATAGATATTTTTAAAATTATAATGAAAAACAATCACGGTTTGGTTTTACGAAAAATACATTTTACTTTACCGAAAATCCTAAAATTCACTTAAACAATTTTATTCATTTAATTATTTATTTAATTATTTTTAAAATGTTACAATAGCCTTATTTTTACACTAAATTAGTGTAAATTACAAATTTAAATGGTTTTAATTTGTAAAAGTGAGCCATGGCATATTATAATTTAGTGTTTATCATGCAAAATTTATTTGCAAATTTTTCCTAATTTCTAAAGCTTTCTTGAGTTGCTATAGTAAATAAATAAATAAATAAGCATGAAAAGACTTTTTATGATGTTTCTTCTCTTGAAACTTCTACACACTTTTTCCACTCTCTTCTTTCTCTCACTCCCCTCACTTAGGCAGGCCACAACCTCCCCATGGCTGCCCCCCCCATTTTCCACCTCATTTTTATTCAAAAATCATCAAAAATACATCAAAAATTCAATTAAAATTCCACAAAATCATATATATTTTCTACCCTTCTATTCTTACTCATTTTTACATGGATTTTGGAGATGGAAAGCATGTATTTTTGAGGCTCATTTTCAAGTTTGGACATGAGGTTGTGTAGGTATAAATCCTTCTCTTTTATTTTATTTTTATTAGATATTTCTTTTAAAGCTTAATTAGATTTAATATATTAATTCTATTTACTACTTTTAAAATTCAAGTTAGGGTTTGAAAAAGCAAGTTGTGATTTTTATTAATTAATGAGGGTTATAATCATTAGTTTAACATATTTAAAAGTGGAAATTCTTATAGGGATGATATGTTGTAAATTGTTAACCTAAAATTGATTTAATTATACTTTTTAGCTAACTAGTTTTTTATAAAATATGTATATGGATAATATAAAATTCCAATTAAGATTTCTATCATTAGATTGTAGTTTTAGTAAGCATATTATCATGTTAATGGAAAGAAAAAACTTAGTTTGATCACTAGATTCATTTGATAATTGGAAAATAGTAATAAAATGCTATTATTTTGTTAACTAGATTTATTATGTCGGCTACTGGCCGACGAAATACGTGTTATTTTCTTGTAGTGTACTCTTTTTATACAAATAGAAATAGAATTTAGAACAGGCATTTTTATTTTTATTTTGATAAGAAGAAAAGGATGATTTCTCTCTTCATTTTATTCTTTTGATTACATCATTTTAAGGAAAATGTAACCCCTTAATAATGGGGGTCATGATTTACGGAATTATACAAATTTCATGCCATATACATAGAGATTGAATAAATCCCACACGTATTATTCCATATACAAATTATTGATCAAATGTTGCCTAATTCTCACATGTATTATGCTATATCAGTCCTGTTATGCCTAATAGAACATATAGAAAATGGTAAGCATGATATACAAGAAATGGAAATACAATCTGTTAGATTTGACCTGCTTAAATATCTCTCTAAAATGAAAGCTAAATAGCCCTAACTAGTAATTTAATATTCCATAATTTTGATGTCTTTAATAATTTTGATGCCTTTAATTTTGATGTCTTAATAGCGAAAAATCAGGGGTTCAAAGATTATGAAGTGTTTGAAGAAGATCACGCAACTAGAAGGCAATCCACACGCATGGAGATGGAAATGCGAGGGTTAACCTTACCGAGTAAAAAAACGTCTCTTTTCTTTTCAAACCCATGAAGATCTATCAGTTTGGATATCGAATCTTGAGAATCTTTTTACCTATTTATCTAGTGGAATAAGATTTGATTTGTTATCAGAATGCCAACAATTCTACATCCACTGGACCAATGAGTAAAGAGTATTAAGATCACGTAAAATTTTTGAAATAAAGTTTTTGAATCCGTGGTCCTCAAACTTATTATTTGCTTCATTTACTATCATTATTTATGAGCTGTTACATACTTACATACACTTCACCTTTAATTCCTTTTTCTAGCTTATGGTTTCTTCTATTTTCATGCCATAACTCCCCTTCCATGAGAAATAAATAGTGGAGGGCCTTGTCAGAGTCCTCCTTTGCATGCCACCTGATATATCATTGTCTTTGGCAGTTAATTGGTGAAATAAAGTTTGTTTTTTTGTACAATACGACGCCGTTGCGGAGTTTTTGGGCTTATGAGTTGTTGCAAGGTTGTTTTGGCTCTTTATTTTTTCTGTTACATCCGGACCGTCCGATTTCGACCTGAAAATAATCTGGCATAAACTAGTTCAAAACCCTTCGATCATAAGAGGTGTTCGTTATAAATTCGTGTGGTTTTATTATGACTTCAGTAGGTGTCAAATCGTCCTTAGAATCCTGTCCTGTCTGCAGCTAAATCTAAGGATTATCAACATTCTTTTCTTGATTCATTATGAATCTTACCAATGATTTCTTGGACACAAATCACTTTAGGGTACAACTGTTAACAGATAATTTAGCTGATAATTTTAGATTCCCATGAAATATTACAATCATTGTTTAAGGCGTAAAGAGTATTTTAGAAAATATAGAATTACCGTGATAATCAAATGATCTTATTTCATCGGAATCATGTTCCCCAAAAATAGATGTATATCCTTAATTACTACGAAATATTCCTACCTAACACGACATGTGTCGTGACTGTCCGCCACTCACCGCCGGACGTCCACCGCCTGCCTCCCTTGTCCCCCGCCGCCCGCCGTTCGACCAGTCGCCGTCGGCCTCTTTCGTCGCCGCCCGCCGGTCAATCGTTCCCCGTCGGCCTCCCTCGCCACTCGCCGAACCCTCGTCGCCGGCCTCCCTCGCCGTCGTCCACCGGTCGGCTGGTCACCGCCGGTCTTCCTTGCCGTCCACCATCCGCCGACCTCCCCCACCGCCCGCCGCTGGGCTTCCACCGGACAGTTGTTCACCGTTGGCCTCCCTTGCCGTCGGCCATCAGCCCACCACTCGTCGGCCATTCACCACCAGCCTCCCTCGCCATCTTTCCGTCGACCATTCACCGGCCTCAACGTCCGTTATTCGCCGCTGACCTTGTCTCCTGTCGTCTGCCGACCGCCGCCAATCGACGGTTGCACATACATATATTACCGGGGATGATTATAATGTACCAAATAGGTTAATGTAAGATTCCTTGGAATTGTATGTCCGGTCATCATGTTTTCGGGAATATGAGAATTCCCGATAATCTTCCATTCCGTGTAAAAAGTGAAACCTTAGGGAATGTTTGTTTGCTTGAATTAAAATACAAGAATGAGACCTGGGGTCTTATAAGGAAAACAATTTGTCTTCTTGAATTGTCGTTATCTGGTTTTAAAGAATTGTTATAGTTTTTTTACTCTAAAAGGCATGTTTGGATATACATTTCTGGATTAAAAGTATAGATTGATTAAAAGTATAGATTCCGGTTTACAGGCCAGTGCCAAAAAAAAATCAAGATTTCATTTTTATTCTGTATTAGGTTAATCCGTCGGAATTGTTTGTTTGGATGAGATTTTCTAGGTGTAAATCCGAAGGAAAAACTATTCCTCCGAATTAGAAAAATTAGTTTTTAGATTATTTTTCTAATTCTAAGCTTGCATGATTGTTTTTTTCCTTGAAACTTTAACCATTTATTATTTCTTTCTTTAATTTTTCTTATGTTATTCAATTAAAATCTTTTCTTTAATTTTTCTTTATGTTCTTCAATTAAAATCTTATCTTTTTATTGTTTCAACTGCCAACAATTTTAATATGGTTATAAAATTCCTTATCCTAAATTAACTGAACATGCATTTAACAGGAAACTCTCTAGCATTTTTTACTTCAAGAAATATAGTTGTATTCCGGAACATTATTTTCCAAAACTCAACCCGTCAGGTTTTAATCCGGATAAAGAGCACGTGCAGAGAGAGAGAGAAGGACGGTAAGCATAACTATTTACTAAATAAAATACTACCCATCTATCTAACGTGTCTTGGGAATAAACAATTCCATCAGAAAGGACTTGGATTTCGAATTTGCCAAAACGATTATGTCAATTCCCAATTTGCTGATTTCAATTCAAAATAAGGCATTGCCATTCTATGTAAACAAACAAGAAAATGACAATTCCACCACTTTTCGTTTTGATGAATAATGTCTTGTTCTCCCAATTCCTAAAAGTTTTGACAATTCTACTCAAACAAACATCGCCTTTTGCTAGAATCTCTACAAGTTGAACAAAAGATGTTGGATATAAGATGTTATGTTTCCGAAAAGAAAATTCATGCATGCAGACTTGCAATAGCTGGTTATATCGACTTGATAAAAGCCTTAAAAGAAGAAGACTACTTTGGACAGGGTCTTGGATGATAAATAAAAAGCCTGTGCCTGAGCTAGTGGCTTACACAACACTGGTTAAGGCACGGTGGCATACCATCTCCCCTCTTCCAAGTGGAAGAGTAAACGTCTTATTATTTACTGGTTAAGGTTTCAGATCGATACGCTTAGAATTGTGATATTTCAAAATCAAATGGAATTATATACGATAGATCCTTTTTGGCTCTCTCTTCAATACTTTATATTTTATCCAAAGATTTTCTTCCTCTATCGACGTCTTAGGGTATAATTTTTTTGAAAATTCACCTCAAAGTCAAAAAGGAGGAAGCCGATAAGGCGACAAGGCAAGGAAAACAAAAGTGAGGAGACTGATTGATACTTGCCTAAAAAGATTTAAACATACAGCGAGAAATGGTTTTAGCTAATCTAACTCCATATATACTGAAGATCGTATCATATGAATCTGCGAATCTGGGCTTGTGAAAGCCGAAAATATGTAACTTTTAGCAAGAAACTCACAATGACCATTTTTCTTTTTCAATCCAAAATGACACATAACCATGAGAGTGATACTTCATATACTAGATGTTAAACTAGTTGTAATTGTAACAGAACAAGCACAAAATAAGAAGAAAAATAAGCAACTCCAATCAAAATCCTATTTGTTTAAGGAATCAATCAACTTGTATTGGCCAAGATAAGAGAAAGGAGCATGGTTAGAGAAAGGAGCATGGTTGTGTTGGCTAGTCTTTAGTCGGTACTGTTAGGAATTAGTCAAATAAAATCCCATTAAGGGAGGAATTGTTAGGAATTAGTTAAATAAAATCCCATTTTATTTGGGACTCCTTGCTTTAGAATAGGTCTTCATTAGTTGGAAGATCCCTTATTTGTAGTATTTTCTGTTTTGATGTAAATGGCTATTTAATGGCCTAAATGCTTTCCATTCAATATATGATTTTTCCTCTCAAATTTCTTTGTGTTCTTTATCATTTGGTATCAGAGCCAAGTCAAGAGGCTTTGTAGAAGCAGCAGTCTTCTAAGGATTTAAGCAGAGGCAATGACTACAGAAGGTGCTTTTGTTCAACCAGCAGTGCCGAGGTTCGATGGTCACTACAGTCATTGGGGGATGCTTATGGAAAATTTTCTCCGATCAAAGGAATACTGGGATGTGGTGGAGAATGGAGTTTCTGCAGCAGCAGAAGGTGCATCTGAGGTGCAAAGGAAAAACTATGAAGAGCAGAAATTGAAGGATCTCAAAGCTAAGAACTATCTGTTTCAGGCTTTAGATCGTACTATTCTGGAAACAATCGTTAACAAAGACACATCAAAGAGTATCTGGGATTCTATGAAGCAGAAATATCAAGGAACAACACGAGTAAAGCGTGCTCACCTACAGGCATTGCGAAAGGAGTTTGAAATGGCTCACATGAAAGAAGGAGAATCTGTGGACGAGTACTTTGCTCGTATTCTTGTCATTACTAACAAGATGAAAGCAAATGGTGAAGATTTGAAAGAAGTTGCTGTTGTGGAAAAGATTCTGAGGTCAATGATTCCAAAGTTTAATTATGTTGTGTGTTCTATTGAAGAATCCAAGGATACGAGTGTGCTTTCCATTGACGAATTGCAAAGCAGTTTACTTGTGCATGAGCAACGCATGAGTAATACTGTACAGGAAGAACATGCACTGAAGGTGACACATGGGAGCCAATATTCTGGACGAGGACGAGGACGTGGGAACTCTGGAGGTAGAGGCCGTGGAAGAGGCAGACAGAGTTTTGACAAGACAACGGTGGAATGTTATGCTTGTCACAGGCTTGGGCATTATCAATGGGAATGTAAGAGTAGAGTTGCAAATTTTGCAGAAAGTGAAGTAGAGAGTGAAGAACACATGCTGTTGATGGCTTATGCTGAAGAAAAGGAGCAAAAAACAACAGACATGTGGTTTTTGGACTCTGGGTGCAGTAATCACATGTGTGGAAAAAGAGAATATTTTTCCGAGTTTGATGAACAATTCTCTGATTCAGTGAAGTTGGGAAATAATTCAAACATGGTGGTTCATGGGAAAGGCAACATTCGACTTCAAATCAATGGAGTTGTCAGCATTATCTCAGGAGTTTTTTATGTTCCAGAACTAAAGAACAACTTGTTAAGCTTGGGACAGTTGCAAGAGAAGGGTCTAAGCATTTTGTTTCAACAAGGGCAGTGCAAAATATATCATCCTGACAAAGGTTTGATTATGAAATTAAATATGTCTGCAAATCGAATGTTTATTTTGCATGCCATCACTTTGCCTGCAGCACCCACTTGCTTTAACACGGTTACAGAAGATGTGGCGCAACTCTGGCATTGCAGGTTTGGGCACTTAAGCTTCAAAGGCTTACAAATACTGCAACAAAAACAAATGGTGGAAGGTTTACCATTGCTTAAGCCACCCTCAAAGCTGTGCAAAAATTGTCTTGTTGGGAAACAACATCGAGACTCGTTTCCAATGAAGAGTTCCTGGAGAGCATCACAAATTTTGCAGCTTGTTCATGCTGACATTTGCGGACCAATTAAGCCAGCCTCAAACAGCAAGAAAAGGTATCTAATTACTTTCATTGATGATTACAGCCGCAAGACATGGGTTTATTTTTTGGCAGAAAAATCAGAGGCCTTTGCTGTCTTTAAGAGTTTCAAGATACATGTTGAGAAAGCAACAGGTACATCTCTTAAAGGGTTGCGTACGGATCGTGGTGGAGAATTTACATCTCGAGAATTCAACGAGTTTTGCAATGCACATGGATTGAAAAGACAATTGACAGCTGCATATACACCGCAACAAAACGGCGTTGCAGAGCGGAAGAATCGAACCATCATGAATCTTGTCCGTAGTATGCTATCTGAAAAGAAAGTACCCAAAACTTTCTGGCCAGAAGCAGTAAATTGGGCTGTGCATGTTTTAAATCGCAGTCCAACACTAGCTGTGAAGGACAAAACACCTGAAGAAGCCTGGAGCGGAATCAAGCCAACAGTCCAACATTTCAGAATCTTTGGTTGTGTCTCATATGCTCATGTACCTGATAAATTGAGATCCAAGCTAGATGAGAAAAGCTTGAGGTGTGTTCTACTCGGAATCAGCGAAGAGTCAAAGGCATATAGGCTTTATGATCCTATCTCACAAAGGATTGTAATAAGCAGAGATGTGGTTTTTGCCGAGGATGAAGAATGGGAATGGGACAAGAAGCATGAGTCAGCTGTTATGTGCGAGCTAGAATGGGAAAATAATGAAAGGGCTGTCAATGAAGAATATGTAGTAGAAGAAGATGATGTTGCCGCTGCACAACCGGAGGAGTCGATTGAGGAGTCGATTGTCACTAATCAAGAAGCTTCACCAGGTCATGTCGAAGGGAGGAGTAGGAAGCAACCAGCTTGGTTAAAAGATTATGTAACCGGTGATGGTTTGTCCGATGAAGAGGATGCGCTTTACACAGCATTCTTTGCGCTGTACACCACTGGTGCAGATCCACTTAATTTTGAAGAAGCTGTGAAGAGTGAAAGATGGCGTAATGCCATGGATGCAGAGATTGAAGCAATTGAGAAAAATGGCACATGGGAATTAATTGATCGACCCAAAGGAGCTAAAACAGTTGGAGTAAAGTGGGTTTATAAGACTAAACTTAATGAGAAGGGGGAAGTTGACAAGTATAAAGCAAGGCTAGTAGTAAAGGGGTATGCTCAGCGGTATGGTGTTGATTACACAGAAGTATTTGTTCCGGTAGCTCGCATGGAGACTGTACGTTTGGTGATTGCTTTGGCGGCACAAAAGGGATGGGCTATACATCAATTAGATGTAAAGTCTGCTTTCTTACATGGAGAATTAATTGAAGATGTTTTTGTTGAGCAGCCCTGTGGTTACATTCAAAAAGGGAAAGAAGAGAAAGTGTACAGGTTAAAGAAAGCTCTTTATGGGCTCAAACAGGCTCCTCGTGCTTGGTACAGTCGTATCGAAGCATATTTTCTGAAGGAAGGCTTTAAAAAATGTGATTATGAGCATACGCTTTTTATTAAGCGGAACAAAGAAGGCAGCATGCTCATTGTAAGTTTATATGTTGATGATCTTCTCTTTACAGGGAACGATGAGCTGATGTTTACTGAGTTTAAGAACTCAATGAAGCTTGAGTTTGATATGACGGATCTCGGAAAAATGAAGTATTTTTTGGGTCTTGAAGTCTTGCAGAAATCTAGTGGAATCTTTATTTGTCAAAAGAAGTATGCAGAGGAGATGTTGAAACGTTTTGGGATGAACGAAAGCAATTCAGTTCGAAGTCCAATTGTTCCTGGTTTCAAGCTTTGCAAGGATGAAGAAGGGACCAAGGTGGATAAAACTTACTACATGCAAATTGTGGGCTGTCTCATGTATCTTACTTCAACTCGTCCCGATATGATGTTTGCTGTTAGTGTTTTAAGCAGGTATATGGAGAGACCTACTCAGCTCCATTTACAACTAGCAAAGAGGGTGTTAAGGTATTTACGAGGAACAACTGAGTTTGGAATTTTCTACAAGAAGGGAGGAAGTGATAAACTCAAGGCATATACTGATAGTGATTATGCGGGTGATCTTGATGATAGAAAAAGTACAACTGGAAATGTCTTCCTTTTTGCAGCTGGAGCTGTATCATGGTGTTCCAAGAAACAACCAATTGTAAGTTTGTCAACCACGGAAGCAGAATTCATAGCAGCAGCATCATGTTCCTGTCAAGCTATTTGGTTAAAGAGGTTGCTAATGACACTTGATCAAGAAAAGCAAGAGTCAATAGCTATTCAATGTGACAGTAGTTCTGCAATCAAGCTTTCAAGAAATCCAGTTATGCACGGACGAAGCAAGCATATTGATGTTCGTTTTCATTTTCTTCGAGAGCTCGCACGGGAAGGAGTAATAGAACTGATTCATTGCAATACTTCGGAACAGATTGCTGATGTGATGACAAAACCACTCAAGGATGATGTCTTTGTGAAGCTGCGTGCAATGCTTGGAGTTTGTGCAAGAAACAACATAAACTAATTTCTTTCAGTATTCAAGAATTTAGTTTAAGGGAGGAATTGTTAGGAATTAGTCAAATAAAATCCCATTAAGGGAGGAATTGTTAGGAATTAGTTAAATAAAATCCCATTTTATTTGGGACTCCTTGCTTTAGAATAGGTCTTCATTAGTTGGAAGATCCCTTATTTGTAGTATTTTCTGTTTTGATGTAAATGGCTATTTAATGGCCTAAATGCTTTCCATTCAATATATGATTTTTCCTCTCAAATTTCTTTGTGTTCTTTATCAGGTACAAACTTGGGGGAAACTTTTGACAATTGAAACATTGATTCTTAGTCATTGTCATGGGCCCTTTAACACATGCACCTAATCTAATTGATTAATTATGGGCGAAAGTGATTGAAAGCATACATGGAATCTTTAAATGGAGGGCTTAATTAGTTCGTTTGTTATCTTAAATTAACTTAACAAACCACTGCTAGCAGCATGATATGATGCTAAAATTGATTTCGCTCTATTGTAATTTGGTATCCTTTTTAGGCATTTTATGCTATTTTAGTGGAGGGACGCGCTATTTGTTTACACCCATTAGTTTGTAAGGGCTTCAATGCAGACTTTGATGGGGACCTTCTGCTCTCCTCAGTTCAGTGGAGGGGTTTTCATAGAGAGAGAGGTGTCCTCCGGCTTCGCTTGACCGATTCCTCGGAGTTTACCTAATTTAGTATTTGTACGAAAAGGGTGCAAATAAATCATTAGTTCCAACTGAACTTCGGCCGAATGGGGCCCATTGCAAGAAGCTCCTGCTTTTTTGCTCTCAATCGTTTTCAAAAGTTGAATTTTTAACCTATATTTTGAAAACCATAATATCATATTTTAATTGGGTTTTTTTTTATATTTTTCCAAAGAACCTTTATTAAAATTATTAAATAAGCACTTTCCAAAAGAAAAACGGGAAAGAAAAAAAAAAGGCTGCCACCGCGATGATTGAAAATTGATCTCCTCTTCTTGATATGGCCAACCAGGAAAGAGTGAAAATTAATATTACAGATAAATTAAGGGTGTGACATAACATGCATATTTTCCAAAAAAAAAAAAAGAAGAAGCAGCATTCTACCATACAGATAAAAAGGAAGAAAGGCTTGCAGTTTAGCGACTTGCTTGGTAAGATTTCGACAAATTTTTCCATCCTTTCCAGATAAGATCAAATATGGTAATTGTAGTTTCCAAACATGCTCCATAATATTTCAGCGCCGCTTAGCGGTGTCGTGTGCCAATCGGGGGAGCTAGAGGATATTTGTAATGACCCTAAAATCCTTGTACCATTGTATTTTCCTTTTTTAATAAAATACCGTTTTCCTTTCGAATATTGAGATATATTTATTTCTTGTTGAATAAATGCAAGAGTAACTTTGTAGTTTATTGGTTAAGTCCTTGCATTGCTATCCCATAGGACACATGTTTAAAACCTAGCAATCCATTTTCTTTTGTTTTGTTTTCTTTTCATCGTTTCCAAGACCCCGATTTCACGTGCGATGTACACAAGGCCTTGAGACCCAACATATAAAAAGATGCATATTTTTGAAACATATGAGGTGACACGAACCGGGGGGTCGAGGCTCGAGCCTAACGTGAAACATATGAGGTGACACGAGCCAGGGGGTCGAGGCTCGAGCCTAACACTCGAGCCAAGAGCGTCCCAAACGGCACCAAGGTCGTAGCCGATGGTAGTGTCGGGGAGATTCGTGCTCCAGTATTCGAGCATGAGTCCTTTTACACGTAGGTATTTACTTTTTGAAATGCAAAACGCCCAATTCGATTCAGAAAACCCCGGCCTTTGATTACCTCCTTTAAGTCTCATTCATTGTCTTTTAATTCGCCTTTTAATCCACCCTTCCTTTCTCCCCTTTCGTGGCTGCCAAAACCTCCACTCACCTCTGCATTTTTGTTTCAAATCTCCTCCCAAGATGACTCAAAGATCTCCAATACCCAAGACGTTGAAAGCCTCTCAGCGGAGGGTTTAATCGTATCGACGATACGATTGCTATACCGCATTGCAATATCGAGTAAGTCCCCTTCATCCTTCTCCCCTCTCGTGAAACTCATCTCCTTGTGCCATGCCCCGGTTCATGCCGATACTCGTACTGCCCCAATTGATTACATGTTAAAATAATGGTTTATAAATTAAAATGTGTAGCCTAGCAGGCATGTGTTTCATTATAGAATTTTGCATATATTGTTTTGACAAATATGCTAAGTGGTCATTGCGATCTCCTATGCATAAATACGATGAACGTCTAAAATATCGGTAGACATAAGAACCACGAGTCGTTTCATGAGATACTTGCACACCAACACATAAATCCAATTGTTAGTAAAAAAGGGTTGTTTCTTTAATTAAAGATCTAGGGTTATTTTAGTATATGTTCACTACCAATTTATGTGTTTGCACTATGTGCATTGGTTACGCTATTTCTTGCTGTGATTGATCCCTATATTACTTTGAATTTTATTTTAGAATGTGAACCGTAGTTTTAATGAGATTTCTATGTTTTGGAAAATCAATTTTTCGACGCTAAACCGGATTCGAGAAAGGTTCAAGATGTAATTTTAAGGGCCAAAGATTTCAAGAAAATTAGGTCTAATCATTAGATAGATTTTTATACGTGCCGCAAACAGAATTTCAGAATCTGTCACACGCTCCGCGTCCCGGTAGACGGAAACGGTGACCTGATAAGCCCGCAACGTATTACTATGAAAATACGTTAAGCGTAATTAAGCAATATACCAATGAGCAAGAATGACAAAAGTAATAAAATGAAACAATTATTTACATTCAACTTTAAATACACCTATCTGGAAATAAAAGATACAATAATAATGCAAATGCCTTAGTAATGGCATAATGAAAGTAAATACAAATAGAAAGAAACTAGTAGTCTGCCTGAGTAGCAAACTGGTCCAAGACCTCCTGACTCGGCTCTATGTCCTCAGAATCCGGTCCTCCTGACGAACATTCCAAAGAAAGAGAACAGAAAGGAATGTCGTCAGCGAACTAGCGCTCGGTAAGTCCCCAAAGAAATAAGAGAAAGTAGTATATAATGTGAATAGAAACCAAATGGCAGTGGACGGTAAAGTTGTATATGATCATTCACAGATATAAAATATTTATTCTAACGTGGTTATTTATAATTTGATAAGGAAGGTATTCATGTATACGAGAGGAGTCCATTTTACCCCGTGGACTATGCTAACATGTAGTACAAGGCCCCGTCATAATCTACGGGACAATGACACGTGAATTCATGTAGGTGTCTTTTAAAGTGAACTTTCGTAACACAATATACGTTTCGTACCAATCACCCCTTTATCCCCGCGTATTGTATTGTATAGATTAAGATTGGTCTTGTCGAATCTATAGATATAAGATGTACGGTTCATGTTCAAGGTGTAATCATGTATTCAGGTATTCGTGTCAAGTTCATGTCAAGATATAACTATGGTTCAGTCAAGTCGAGTCAAGTATTCAAGTTTCAATTTGATATTTGAATTCGAGTGTTCAAGTTTATGATCAAGTATTCAAGTTCGTATTTGATTTTGGATTCTGATTTGAGTTTGGATTCAGGTAGGAGTCAGAATCTTATGAAAGAATTTAGTTCTTGAATTTCTTAAGTTCGGGAGTAATCGGGCAACTGCTGCATATGGACGGAAGGATTTGTGTATTTTTCCAAGACAATTGCCATTGATAACTCCGTTAAGTTTGTCTAATCTGAATAGATAAGCACTCACTTTCTCCGGCTCTCTGGGGCTCAAGAGAAATGATACCGCTTAAACTTATATTAATCTAGACTCCTTAAATATTTATTATTGTTGTTTACTTTGTATTTATATTATTTGCATTTCTCGAGGGGGTTTTGTGAAAAATACTTTAATGTTGTTTAGAAATAAACCTCGAGGTGATTTATAATATTTAGGGTTTTTATGAATATATATTTTAATTTTAGTGGTATTTTAGTGATAAAACCTAACTTTTAAAAGTTTGTAGTATTTTTATAAAAACTGGCTCTTTTGAAAACTTGACAGTATTTTATTCAAATTTCAATTTTTATTCTAAAGATATAATTTTCACAAGTTGTTTTTATTGAAAATATGGATTCGTAGTTTTATATAATTTTCCAAACATTGTTTTGTTTGGAAAAGTCGTATTTCTTAAAAATCGTATTTTTATTTTCTTCGAGACCGAATACTCCGTGAGGAGTTCTACATCTCGTTCTACTATCCTAAGAATGTGCGATAATCCGTACCATCTATTAGCGAGCCCTCTAACGTGGGTTGTAGAGACGCAATTGCCAAGGTTTTAAAAATATCGATAAAACGTATTTTTTTAATATAAAAAATGGTATTTATTTGAAAAACGTATCCTCTTAAATTAACCATACATCTAAATCTCAAGCTATGAATCAAAAGTGTGCGTGTGGGGTAGGTCATTACCCCGTGAATTTTCCTAAAGGTATTTATGCTAATTATCGAGATACGGTTATACTAAAATTCATGGTTTTTTTCTGAAACATTCATTTTATGATTATTTCTCATGAAAATTTTATTATACTAAAAGCGAAGTGATATGAATAAGGTTAAGAGAGGTGTTAGGATATTAGTTTAACCTAATTTGCTTATCAAGTGGATTAGAAATGTAAATAAAAATATTATATCGGCGCTAAATCCACTTTGTCGATGTATTTTAAAAAAATATTTTGAAGTGAAAAGAGAGAGAGATGAAGGGACTTACCGGTTGAGTAGTGTTAGGAAGAGGGTAAAGAAGGGATAGAGGGCTCCGTGGCATCGCGGTAGCCCCGGAAATAATTTCGATCTTCAACGAAAAAGGCTTGATTACTAACTCCTCTTTGACTAGTCTTAACTTCACTTGTACTTAGAGAGTTTTGAAGATTTTTTATAGAATTTCAGAATAGAGGAGAGCTAGGGAAGTGGTATGGTATTTATAATGAAGAATTTAGGGTTTGGGGATTAAAAATTGGATTAAAAGAATTAAAATTAGTATTAAATGATGAATTGAATGGTCACTGTTTAATTGTAGGGAAATCAAACAGTGCAGGGGAGTAGAGGGGAGTTGAAGAGTGTGCAAAACATGGAGTGATTTGGACCAGATCGGACTGTCGGCGGAGGTCAAATCCATAAAATGGGTGGTTGGATTTGGAGCAATCGTCTTGAGATTCGTGCCACGTGCATTAATCTGTATTTACTCCTCATTGCGCTTGTTTGATTTTTCTAAAACTTTTCGTTTCTCCGTGTATTGCACGTGCAACTCTTGCGCTTCCGAAAAATTAAAAAGAAAAATCTAAGAAAAATAATTGGGACCGAGGGGATTCGAACACACAGGCTATATCACATCGGTGTAGAGGCTTTACCAGTGAGCTACATGTTACTTATTGTTTTTATTAAACTAATTTGACTTATAACTCTACAACAGGATGAAATACCCTTTTTATATTGTTCTCCGCCGAAAGACGCGACCGGGACGTTGGGATTTCCGGCCTGAATTTTGGGGGCAGATGCTATTTGGTTTTATCCGTCCACCTCTCTGAAGATACCAAGTTGATTTATGGCACCGCGTATCGGAGGTTTGGACGGATGCAGCTGTTGTAGCAAATTTCGTCAGATTCCCCCTCGTTGTGAGGGGTTTTTGATTGTGGGGACACTCTTCCCTGCAGGCGCAAGCCCCTGCAGTTATTTACGTTACCGTATCGTGGTAACCACTTTCTCCTGCTCCAGAAGGTCACTTCGTATCGTATGTATTTGTTTTGTTTTAGATTGCCCGTGGATTGTATACGGAGACTAATTTGTGTTGTCGCCCGTAGGGCGTAAATTAGTCCAAATCCGTATTTTCTTAGATTTGGGTTTGGGTTGGTTTAAGGATCTTTAATCTTGTTTTAGATTAAGATCAACTCAAACGTTTGTTGAGGATACGTTAGTCTAATTTTAGACTAAGATCTACTCAACAGGATTTTCTTTAGTTTATAGGAACATTGCGGTCCGTAATTTAGTTTTAAGGACGTTGTGATCCATTGTTTAAGGACATCATAGTCCATGGAGTTTAAGAACATCATAGTCCATAGTTTAAAGACATCATAGTCTATAGAGTTTAGTTTAGGGATGTTGCGGTCCATTGGGTTTAAGGACATCATAGTCCATAAAGATTAGTTTAAGGACATTACGGTCCATAGTTAGTTTAAGGACATTACCGTCCATTGTTTTGGTTCATTGGTTTCGGGGTGTG
This sequence comes from Agapanthus africanus, assembly GCA_030015575.1. Classification (NCBI taxonomy): domain Eukaryota; kingdom Viridiplantae; phylum Streptophyta; class Magnoliopsida; order Asparagales; family Amaryllidaceae; genus Agapanthus; species Agapanthus africanus. Next base: position 191,152,117 of record CM057339.1, on the reverse strand, counting down.
CCAAGAACTATTGGTTATTGGGACCCTCCACCTCTTTGAAGACGTTGAAGAATTACGACATATATCAGAGGTGTGGAGAGATGTACCCTTGAACCAATGTCCTGAGTGAGGGGGGATGGGATGAACATCATTTTAGATGCTATCTGTTGGGAGCTCATTTGCTATCTTTGGGACTGAGATCGGTTTTGGGGACCCTGAGCATGAGGGGCTCAATTGATTGTCCTCAGGAGATTTGGTCTAAGTTTGGCTAATATAGGCATTTCATAGTGTTAAACACTAGTATGTGCTCAGCGCTCACGTGCTCCCACGTGAGGCGCTTGAAGTAGTGTTAAACACTAGAAATTGGGGTGCTCACGTGTGGCACGTGAAGCGCTTAAAGTTGGGCGCTGCCTCTTTTATTCTCTTATTCTAGTGCTAAGCACTGTTGGGTCACGTGGGATCACGTGAGGCGTCCCAGAATAGGAACTGTCTTGGGTTTATTCCCATTTTCTCTTTTATAAGTGCTGAACACTTCTTAGAGGTCACGTGGGATCACGTGAGGTGCCTTAAAATAGGGCTTATTCGCTTTTCTCTTTTATAAGTGCTGAGCACTTATAAGGGGTCACGTGGGATCATGTGAGGCGCCTCAAAATAGGGTTTATTCCCTTTTTCTTTTTTATAAGTGCTGAGCATTTCTCAGGGGTCACGTGGGATCACGTGAGGCGCCCCAAAATAGGACTTATTCCCTTTTTCTTTTTTATAAGTGCTGAGCACTTCTCAGGGGTCACGTGGGGTCACGTGAGGCGCCCCAAAATAGGGCTTATTCCCTTTTCTCTTTTATAAGTGCTGAGCACTTCTCAGGGGTCACGTGGCTAGATCTCAGTCTTCCCTTTTTTGTTCTTCAAAGGTGCTCATGTGGGAACACGTGAGCTTTTATTGTGTAGCATTGAACACTAATATGCATGGAGCTCTGGATCTGAGTTTTGTGAATTTCAGGTCTCTTACTTTATAAGAATTAAATTCTTTTATAGGGTTAAACCCTAGTTTTATCAGAGAAATTAAATTCCTATATGTTTTTGGTAAGAATTAAATTCTTTGAACTTATCTCTTTACCCTAGGTTTAGATCTTCAATCTCCCCGATGAGAATTAAATTCTCAACTTGTGGAGAGATCTGCTTCTGCAGATCCCAACAAGAGGAAGAACTAAGTTCTTTGAGAAGAGCTAAACTCTTAGTTTGAGAATTAAATTCTCTTTTGGTTTTGCTTACCAAGGGGTTTTCCTTTCTGTTTTCTGTATTTTTGAACTTGAAGTTTATGAGGGGGGTTCTTTCTCTTCTTTTCTCTCTCTCTTTTTTGTGTCTCTTGGCTTCTATTTATAGGAGAAAGAAAAGAATCAATTTGTTCAGAAAATCTCTTATTGAGAGATTTTGATTGATTTTATAATCAACCAAAATGATCTTTTAGATCAATCGGTGAATTTTTTTCACCGTTGGATTTTTAATCCAAGAACTTCTGTTTTACAGAAGATATTTCTCACAAGATTAGGAAAATATTTCCCTATAAAGAATCTTCTTCTGTAAATTGGTGATTTTTAATCACCATTGGATTTTTAATCCAACGGTGCTCTGCTTTACAGAGCGCAATCTTTCTTGTTTAGAAAGATCTAAGGAAATAGTTTCTAAATAGGGCTTTAATCCCTTTTATTTAGAATTTAATTTTATTGGTTCAGAAGGCATAGGAGCCCATCACGTGTAGCACATGACCCTACGAAGTTAAGTCTATCAAAGAGCGTCACGTGCTACCACGTGACCTTTTCTGGCCAATTGTTTGTTTTAAGAAGGCGTCTATATACTTTGTATATAGAGGCCACGTGTCTGCACGTGGGGCTCAGTTTCAGCCACATTTTCAGCCTTGTTTCGTCAAGCGCAGTGCTTATCACGTGTGGGCACATAATGCTCCATTTGGGAACTTTTCCCATTGCTTTTTATATTTATTATTTATTTTTCATAAGGGAACAAATGCCCTCACAGCGTTGTTCTCACGTGGCTTGCACGTAAGTGCAACACTATCACCTTTACAGCCGTTAGATTGCCTAGGAGAACGGGGAGGTGAACCGTCCTTGTCACTTCTTATAAATGCAAGGGTTTGGTTCCTTATGCAGCCATTGTTTCTTTCATCTTCTTGCTTCTTTGTTCTCTTTGAGAATTTAATTCTCATCTTCAGAGCTTAGTTCTCTGCCATTATAATTCCAGAGTTAAACTCTGTCAAAAAGAAACCTTTTTTAGGTAAAGATCTTGCACATCAATTTTTTTTTTCTTTTTGAACAAAAATTTCTGGATTTTAAATCCATTATGAGAGCTTTGCTCTCCTCTGAAACCCATCAGCTTAGGGATCCAAAGATGTGATCTTTGAGCAGTAAACCTCCATATCTCAGGCATTCGTCTCTGATTTTTGAGGATTCACGGGATTTTGTTTCTCATGTATTTTTTATGAGTTTCTGGCATTTAATTCCATCGTATAAAAGGAATTCAATTTCTCTGGCGGAGAGCTTAGCGCTGAAAGATCAAAAGGACCTTTAGGGAGTTTTATTCCTTGGTGTTCTTGGAAATCTTTTCATAGGGTTTTACCCTTATTTTCACAAATTTGAATTTGTTGCGTGCTTAACAGAACTTGTTTTCCCAAGAATTTGTTTGAATTCCAATGTCTGTTTAATGAGGATCTTCTTGATTCTCATAATGATTGCCATGTCGCACCATTGGTGAGCCGCCATATTGATTTGTGGGGTCCATATGTCTTGTAGGCAGTGGTCCTGCAAAACAGACATTTTGTCATTTTCTTCTGTTGTTATTATATATATCTATCTACACACACACACACACACGTGCTTCACTAATGGTTTTTCTTTCTCTTGTTTCAGGAACAATGGCTTCTCTTCCCTACTTCCGTTTTCCTCGCTCAGACGCTGCTTTTCTGCAATCGCCGTCAGATGAAGAAGCAATGGCGATGATCAGGATCCACGACAGAGACTGTACCAGTTTGCTCTTATGGGGAACTTGGTATGGGCATATCATCCAGGGCCGCCTCAACTTTCTTTGCGAAGTGCCAATGGAGACTCTCCGCCCTATTTTGCCAATGGAGCGTCCGCAGACTGCTTTTGCGGTGGAGGCGGCTGACTGGACTCCTATAAGCTGGCTCGAGCCATCGACAACTAGGATACCTAACCAGCCTTTGCCGGCCATAGACATCTTGGGGCGACGCATTTGTCAAGGTGAAGCCCAACCCTGGGGACAAATTTATAAGACAGGGCTTATCCCTCGCCACCCAACGGGCTATCTGTTGGATATAGTGCCCTCTAAGTCAATTATTGGATTGCAGGTACGTGATTGCAATGATTGAGGGAGGACCTATACCGATATGAAAGTCTTACTCGAGATGATAGTATGCTATCTGGTTTGTCTTTATCATTGTATACATGCTTTAGTTCACTATTGCATGTTGATAGAGCCCATAGGATTCTTACTTGACTACCAGCAGTATGATGACGATCATATACGTGGGAGCTGGGGTCTGTAAGCACATCCTTAAAGTGTCCCTAGTCGTAGGAGTTTCGAGACAGGGCATCGATACTCCAGAGTAGACTAGTGTATACAGTCGAGACCCCGACGAGGGGCGATGGCCGGTCTCACAAGCCATTGGTGTCAATTGGTTCACCTAAGATGTATACAGGTGCTCATTGCATTATGAGTACACCGGATAGGACTCGCCGGAAACATGCTAGTTGGTATTATATATATCGTCAGATAGCAGTTCCCTGGTGACATGTGTACAAGTTAGTTTGTCGACCTGAGATCGTCATTTGTCTTGTGTGAGTTCCCACTGTGCTTTGATTTCTACCCTACCATGCTCAAAAGAGACGTGCAAACAGGTATTTTTTGGGTACAGTCCCGAGCCACATGGAGACAGTGAGCGGATCGTCGGGGATTCGTCTCTCCCGGTATTGGGGGTTGATGTCGCACAGTGTACGGGTGGCCATCACTAGAAATACTCGGCCGAGGTAGTGGAAAATTACTGATTTGGATCAGTAGTTTCTCAGGTGGTGATGGGCTTCATGCCGACACGATTTATCGTGTTATTAAGGGTCTGACTTTATCCACCCCCTTAGACTCGATATGCGATACTCTTAGACGAACGGACCGGACTGTACGGATATTGTCGTTGTCGGGCTCAGTAGGGTTTCTGGATGAGTTCGCTCGTCAGCTTCCCTTTCAATCAATACATAGGCAAACGTTACGTACAGCTTGTACCTCTGACGTGCTAGTGGTTATACCCAGTGCCAGTAGGTTGATGAGTCATTAGAGTCCCCCACAGACCGTTTCCCAAGTTTGAGCAAAACGTTGTAGAGGCCGTATGGTTATATGGCAGAGTTCGGAAAATGCGCGTGCGTTTACGCACGTGTCATATTTCGGACAGATAATACTGGTAGGTTTTGGTTTAAGCCGGATCCGAGTACTATACTGTGTAGATATAATATCTTTGTCTCGGTTGCATTTGTATTCAGTCGTAATACAAATGCGGGTATGTTTATACTGTTACGGGGTTATCCTGAAATTCATTTCAGGATCGCTTTTGGAAGTTGCCAGTTTCCAGTTTTCTATCGCCCGTCTTTAACATTCGGTTAAAGACGGATTTATCTTTTCTTGAGGTGAGTCATGATTGTGGAATGTTGTAACAATTAGGAAAAAGTTAGAAATAAATAAAATTAATTAAATTAAGAATAAGCTGATAAATCACAAAATGGTTAAAATCAAATATGTCAATCTTCATAAGTTATAGGTAATACAAATTAAATTAGAATTTTAGAATGTAATATAAATAAGTTAAAAGGGTTTTAATAAAAATTTTAGCTTCATTTTAACAAAAGATGTGTTTTATAATAAGTAAGTTGTGAGGGGTTAAATTGCAAAGTTAGGTTTTATGCAAATAGGGTTTTGTCAAGGGTTTAAATGAATAAATGGAATTATTTTCAGTTCTGAAATCAAACTGAAATTAAAAGGAAAATGGAAGATAAATCCTTAAAACACCTCATGCTTCATGAGCACCTTCAACCTACACCTCCTCCTTGCATGGAACATGCACACTCAAGCTCATGACACCTCCACCTTATCTTATCCCTTCCTCCTCCCACATATATAAATCATTTCAGTTCTGAAACTTAAATTAAAACTGAAAAGAAAATCAAAGTAAAGGAAAAAGAAAACAAGAGGAACAAGAAGAAGAGGGTAAAAGAGGAGCTTGTTCATGGAGCTAGTTCTTCATCAAGCTAAGAGGAGTTGATTGATCAAGGAGAGTCATTCCTACAACTAATTGGAGGGTAAATTCTTAATCCTAGTAGGTTAATTAGGCTCTGTAGATTAGTTAATTAGAGTTTAGCTAAGTCACATAATATCGTATTTTAGATAAATTAGAGTCTGTTAAAATCTGCTTTAATCTGGAGCTTAATAAAATAAATTCAACAGAGTAGAAATGATGTAGGTAACAACTAGAACACACCACAAGAAGACGGCACAGGGGGGCCGGGTTTGGGCCGGCGACAGAAGAGGAATGGCCGGCGTCGCCGGCCATGTTGGTGAGTTTGGGGGTTTTCTCTGTTGGGGTGTGTTCAGTTTACAGTTTAGGATGTTTTGGTACTGTTGATTTAAATTAGTTTCACTACAGTTAAAATCTGGGAAGATATGTCGGAAATGAAATCGTAAAACGCTAAATACGACACGACGAAACTACGTCGCGTGTTAATTTCTGAAACAGTGCAGTTTTAGACTAAAATTCAGCAAGACTAAGTGTTAAACAACTTGATATAACCTAATAATAGATAACTAGCAAAAGGGATAACGTGTTTCTATTTCCGTTATGTCGGAATAGCTATTTTGCTTATACGCGTTAACTTTGCATATTTAGACACGGATACGAGAAATACGGAAGCCGCGAGGAAAGGGAAAGGATTAGCGATTCCGGAGTAGATTCGACTTTCCGGTGAGTAGACTAATCATCTACCGGGGAATTTAGTAAAGATGGCGTGTTTCGCCCATGGTTTTACTTAATGTGATATTCATATCATCATGTTTAATTATTAGAATTTCATTCATTAAAATACTTGTATATTGCTTAGCTGTTAGAACACTTCACAGTTATCGACGAGTCATGTCACATGCACATTTTATATGCTACACACACCTCGTCGATATTGCCATGTCACATACACTTAAATATCATACTTATTAACATGGATTATATTGTATTTCATATGTCAAGTATATTGGTAGAATTCATTATTTACATCCTGTTGTTTTATGCGTACTTCCATGTTGGACATGAGATAGATGCAGAATTGAGGATTTATGGTTTTGAGTTTTGAATACTACTACATAAATCCAGTTTTTCATGATTGATGTGACATGTCCACCCTGAGATGATTTCTGTTTTTGGTTTTATTCCGGACCGAGTGGGGGAGATATACGGTCGCGGATTTACGTTATCCATACTGAGTGGGGGAGATATACAGTTGGATACAGGGTGGACCCGGTCGAGACCGAGGGGCAGGATAGCCGTATTGAGACGGGGGAGCCTAGCGAGGTTACTCGATACCGGAGTTGGTTATAGAAATACGGCGTGTATCTAGAGGATAACGACCGATATTATGAGTATAGGATCATTCGGGGAATGATGCCTATAAGAAATGAAAGTTTTTGTGTCATTGATGGACACCGAGAAATGAATTACTTGAGTTGTGATTTCAGAAGTATAATGAGATTTATTGTTTGATTTCACATATACTCATATATCATATTGATTCATATTCAGTAGCATGATTGTCATATTTACTTTATTCGCCGTTATATGTTAGTCGTATCACTGAGTTGGCAACTCATCCCCGTTGTGCCACAGTTTCTTGCAGGGATAGAGTGGACGGGTAGCTGCGAGGCAGGATCACTTTTGCTGTTGTATTCCATCTTTTGATAGGTAGGTTACATGTGTAGTAACCTTCCCTTTTGTACTTTTGTATCTAGAAAGACTCCATCAGACTTGTATTTTGACTTAGAAATGAGGGATGGTATGTATATATACAGTTGAGATCGGTTGATCAGTTTCATAGCTTCTTTCTTTATGAGATTCAGTGATATTTCATATGCTTATATTCATGTTCATTATTGATATTGTTGATTCCAACTCGGAATGCAACTAAACTTAACCTTGTTAATTGTTTACTGATTTAAATTCATAACTTGAGATTTCTACTTAAAAACTAAACTTTCATAAATAATTCCGAATAAGGTATTTTGATCTTGGTTTTTGGCTTACTTGGAATTGTGCATATCTTTAGATATGATACAATCTGAGTGCCTGTCACATCCAAACTTGGGTCGTGACAAAGTTGGTATCAGAGCTTAGGAGTAACCTTACGGAATTCAGTAAGGGATTTCAATAGGTTGATGTAAGTCTGAGAGTTAGGATGACCTTTGGTTTGATGGAGTAGGTGAATTAGGACGAATGCAGTACCGTACGTATGTTCCGCGGCATATTTACGTTATCGTATTCAGCCTAACTAACCTTAGGATGTTTATCTTGATCTATTCTTCCGTTGATTCTCCGTTATTGAATTCTTCTGTTCCCACACCTTATCAACTCTCGTTTCTTGTTCCAGTTGCTATGGCTACGCGGGCTAGGCGAGCCGCAGCCAGGAATGCAGCTAGGGCGAGTCCGCCTGTGACGAGGACTGGTACACCGGACGTGCAGGAGGTGCATGAGCATGCTGATCCTCCTCCTCCAGATCGCATGACTAGGATCGAGGAGGGTATGTTGGGATTACAGCGAGTGGTAGGACAGTTAGCTGAGACCACTCGAGCTTTGAGATCAGATCCAGCACCGACCGTAGCAGAGTCCGAGGTACAGCCTACACATACGGTAGCACCAGTAGATACGAGAGTGATGGAGGTATCACTTGCGGAGTTTATGAGATTGAGACCACCGGTATTCACAGGGACCGATGTGGCGGAAGATCCTCAGTCTTTTCTTGATAGGATGGCAAGAATTGGCAGATCATTGCGATGTTCTGATGCGAGGTCAGTTGAGCTGACTAGCTTTCGTTTGGAAGGACTTGCACAGGAGTGGTGTGAGTCGATGGAGAGAGGGCGAGCTACGAATCTTCCTCCGATGACGTGGACCGAGTTTTCTACAGTATTTCTTGCCAGATTTCTTCCCGAGAGTGTGAGGGATGCTAGAGCTAGCAGTTTCGAAGCGTTGAAGAAATCAGCAAGTATGTCAGTAGCCGATTATGACTTACGATTCACCCAGCTATCGCGATATGCCCCATACTTAGTACCTACAGAGGAGCTTCGGGTGAAAAGGTTCCTAAGGAGTTTGGACACACAGTTGTATCTGGCGATAGGCTCCCAGCATTTTGATACATATGCACAGGCCATGGATGCGGCGATTCGAGTAGAGGAGCGTTTGAGCCAGTCAGGAGTTGTTCCGGAGCCAAAGAGGAGTAGACCATTCGTGCCGACAAATAGACAGTTTGGCCGAGGTAGAGGGTCCTATCCAGGCAGATATACTCCAGGCCGCAGTGTTGGACGAGATTGGACACAGGGCCAGATGTTTAGTTCTTATCCTGGTGATCAGAGACCACCATCTACCTGTTATAGTTGTGGACTTCCCGGACACTTTGCGCGAGATTGTAGATCTCAGGGCGGGATCGTTGCTCCACAGGCTGTTTTACCCCTTCCACCTCCTACACCGATGGCTTTACTTCCTCCCCCAGTTGGCGCTACACGCCAGGCAGTTGCACCACGAGGTCGAGGCTATGCAGGACGTGCTCAGAGAGGTAGAGGAGATAGAGGTAGAGGACGACAGGATGCGGGCAGGGGCCAGGCACGGGTTTTTGCACTGACTCCACAGGATGCCCAGGCATCAAATGCAGTCGTGACAGGTACTCTTACAGTATGCTCATTAGAGGCACATGTTTTATTTGATCCCGGTTCTACACATTCTTATGTATCGTCACGATTCGCACTTTTGTTGGGGAAGGAGTCGTCATTATTAGAGTTACCATTGGTAGTGATTACTCCAGTTGGAGATTCCTTTATAGCTCGACACGTATTTAGATCGTGTTCGGTGCGTATTAGTAATAGAGATTCGCTAGTTGATCTGATTCTCCTGGACATGTTGGATTTTGACATACTTCTTGGGATGGATTGGTCAGCCGCTTGTCATGCCTATGTAGATTGTAGAGGAAAAGCGGTTAGCTTCTGTTTTCCAGGTGAACCGGTGTTTGTTGTGCAGGGGGATTGCAAGTTAACCCCTGTCAACATGATTTCTGCTTTTTGTGTGGGGCGGCTTTTGAAGAAGGATGGTCTTGGGTTCTTGGCTTTTATTCAGGACATAGGGGTCGCTGAAGTTCCATTGGACCAAATCCCGATCATACGAGAATTTCCTGAGGTATTTCCTGCTGAGTTACCAGGATTACCACCTGATCGAGGGATTGAATTCTGTATCGATTTGATTCCAGGTGCAGGGCCTATTTCTATACCACCCTATCGAATGGCACCGACGGAATTGAAAGAACTCAAAGGCCAGTTGCAAGAGTTGTTAGATAGAGGACTTGTTCGTCCCAGTGTTTCACCGTGGGGAGCTCCTGTGTTATTTGTAAAGAAGAAGGACGGTAGTATGAGAATGTGCATCGACTACCGACAGCTGAATCGCGTCACGGTGCGAAACAGGTATCCATTACCACGAATAGATGACTTGTTCGATCAGTTGCAAGGAGCCGGATTCTTCTCAAAGATTGACTTGAGGTCAGGATATCATCAGTTGAGGGTTCGGAAGGAAGATATTCCGAAGACAGCATTTCGTACGAGATATGGGCATTATGAATTTCTGGTGATGTCGTTCGGACTCACCAATGCTCCAGCAGCTTTTATGGATATGATGAACCGTATCTTTAGACCATTTATCGATCGGTTTATTATAGTATTCATTGATGATATTCTTGTATATTCTCGGAGTCAGACGGAGCACGAGCAGCATTTACGTATCACATTGCAGACCTTGAAAGAGCATCAGCTGTATGCTAAATTTTCTAAGTGTGCTTTTTGGCTCGATAGTGTGGAGTTCTTGGGTCACATAGTTACAAGACAAGGTATATGCGTTGACCCAAAGAAGATTGAAGCGGTACAACACTGGCCCAGGCCTATGTCAGTTACGGAGGTTCGGAGTTTCTTAGGTCTGGCAGGTTATTACAGACGCTTCGTACAGGATTTCTCAAGGATAGCGGCACCTTTGACAGGATTGACTAGGATGGAAGTTCCTTTTCAGTGGACAGATGCGTGTGAGCAGAGTTTCCAACAGTTGACGACGCGTTTGACGACTGCACCTGTATTATCTTTACCTTCCGGGTCAGGGGGTTTCGTTGTGTATTGCGATGCTTCTAGAGTGGGCTTAGGCTGTGTGTTGATGCAACACGGCAAGGTTATAGCATATGCTTCTCGGCAGTTGAAGAGGCATGAACAAAATTACCCCACTCATGATCTAGAGATGGTTGCTGTAGTTTTCGCATTGAAGATTTGGAGACATTACTTGTATGGAGAAACGTGTCAAATCTTCACAGATCATAAAAGTTTAAAGTATATCTTTCAACAGAAGGATCTGAATCTCAGGCAGCGTAGATGGATGGAATTGGTGAAAGATTACGACTGTGAGATTTTGTACCATCCAGGCAAAGCAAATGTTGTAGCAGATGCCTTGAGCCGGAGGCCTGGAGGTAAATTATCTCATTTGAGTCTTTTGCAGAGACAGTCTTCTACAGACTGGCAGATCTTATGTGATAATCGTATACAGTTTGAGTTCACATCGGCAGGAGGTCAGCTAGCACATGTTCGCACCAGACCTCAGCTATTGGATCGTATTCGAGATGCGCAGCCTACCGATACTCGCTTGATGGAGATTATGGATCATGTTAGGCAGGGTAAGGAGACGGAGTTCGTGATTGATGATTATGGAGTGTTACGTTTTTGGACTCGTCTCTGTGTGCCAGATTCTGACGGATTGAGGCGTGAGATTTTGGAGGATGCCCACAGGTCAGTATACAGTATTCATCCTGGTTCCACCAAAATGTATCGTGATTTGAAGGAAAATTATTGGTGGGAAGGAATGAAGAAGGATGTTACGGATTTTGTTTCTCGATGCTTGACTTGTCAGCAAGTTAAAGCAGAACACCAGAGGCCAGCCGGAGAGCTGCAACCCTTACCCATTCCAGAGTGGAAATGGGAACAGATTTCCATGGATTTTGTGGTGGGTCTACCCAGGACTAGCAGAGGGTATGATTCCATTTGGGTGATAGTAGACAGGCTGACGAAGGCCGCTCATTTTCTTCCAGTGAAGACGACATATGGATTTGCTCAGTATGCACAGGTTTATATCGATGAGATTGTACGTCTACATGGAGTGTCGACATGCATAGTATCAGATCGAGGTACCCAGTTCACGAGCAGGCTATGGCAGAAACTTCAAGACGCTCTTGGTACACGACTGAGTTTTAGTACAGCTTTCCACCCACAGACAGACGGTCAGTCGGAGCGGACAATTCAGATACTAGAGGATATGCTTCGGGCTTGTAGCTTAGATTTCGGTGGTAGTTGGGATCGTCACCTACCTTTGGTAGAATTCTCATATAACAACAGTTTTCAAGAGACGATCCAGATGGCACCCTTTGAAGCTTTGTATGGAAGGAAATGTAGATCACCTGTTTGCTGGACGGAACTTAGCGAAAGTGGTATATTGGGACCGCGGATAGTACGGGAAACTACAGAGAAGATTCACTTGATACGAGATAGAATGAAAGCGGCTCAAAGCAGACAGAAGTCATATGCAGATCGAAGACGACGCAAACTCGAGTTTGATGTGGGAGATCATGTGTTCCTTCGAGTATCTCCAATGAAGGGTGTGATGCGCTTCGGGAAGAAAGGGAAGCTCAGCCCCAGATATGTTGGACCATATGAGATTTTAGAGAGAGTGGGCACTGTGGCTTATCGGTTAGCACTTCCACCTGGTTTTCCCGACGTACATCCAGTGTTCCACGTATCGATGCTACGCAGATATCTTCACGATCCATCTCATGCGATCCAGCATCAGACTCTACAGCTTGAGCCAGATCTATCCTACACAGTGCAGCCCGTCGCTATTCTGGACAGGCAGGCAAAGCAACTACGATCGAGGATACTGCCATCTGTAAAGGTTCTCTGGCAAGGAAAGGATCGTGAGGAGGTTACTTGGGAGACGGAGGACGCAATGCGAAAGAAATTTCCACATTTTTTCTTAGGTATGTCTAGTAATTGTTTTAAATTCGGGGACCGAATTTTCTTAAGGGGGGAATATTGTAACAATTAGGAAAAAGTTAGAAATAAATAAAATTAATTAAATTAAGAATAAGCTGATAAATCACAAAATGGTTAAAATCAAATATGTCAATCTTCATAAGTTATAGGTAATACAAATTAAATTAGAATTTTAGAATGTAATATAAATAAGTTAAAAGGGTTTTAATGAAAATTTTAGCTTCATTTTAACAAAAGATGTGTTTTATAATAAGTAAGTTGTGAGGGGTTAAATTGCAAAGTTAGGTTTTATGCAAATAGGGTTTTGTCAAGGGTTTAAATGAATAAATGGAATTATTTTCAGTTCTGAAATCAAACTGAAATTAAAAGGAAAATGGAAGATAAATCCTTAAAACACCTCATGCTTCATGAGCACCTTCAACCTACACCTCCTCCTTGCATGGAACATGCACACTCAAGCTCATGACACCTCCACCTTATCTTATCCCTTCCTCCTCCCACATATATAAATCATTTCAGTTCTGAAACTTAAATTAAAACTGAAAAGAAAAGAAAAGTAAAGGAAAAAGAAAACAAGAGGAACAAGAAGAAGAGGGTAAAAGAGGAGCTTGTTCATGGAGCTAGTTCTTCATCAAGCTAAGAGGAGTTGATTGATCAAGGAGAGTCATTCCTATAACTAATTGGAGGGTAAATTCTTAATCCTAGTAGGTTAATTAGGCTCTGTAGATTAGTTAATTAGAGTTTAGCTAAGTCACATAATATCGTATTTTAGATAAATTAGAGTCTGTTAAAATCTGCTTTAATCTGGAACTTAATAAAATAAATTCAACAGAGTAGAAATGATGTAGGTAACAACTAGAACACACCACAAGAAGACGGCACAGGGGGGCCGGGTTTGGGCCGGCGACAGAAGAGGAATGGCCGGCGTCGCCGGCCATGTTGGTGAGTTTGGGGGTTTTCTCTGTTGGGGTGTGTTCAGTTTACAGTTTAGGATGTTTTGGTACTGTTGATTTAAATTAGTTTCACTACAGTTAAAATCTGGGAAGATATGTCGGAAATGAAATCGTAAAACGCTAAATACGACACGATGAAACTACGTCGCGTGTTAATTTCTGAAACAGTGCAGTTTTAGACTAAAATTCAGCAAGACTAAGTGTTAAACAACTTGATATAACCTAATAATAGATAACTAGCAAAAGGGATAACGTGTTTCTATTTCCGTTATGTCGGAATAGCTATTTTGCTTATACGCGTTAACTTTGCATATTTAGACACGGATACGAGAAATACGAAAGCCGTGAGGAAAGGGAAAGGATTAGCGATTCCGGAGTAGATTCGACTTTCCGGTGAGTAGACTAATCATCTACCGGGGAATTTAGTAAAGATGGCGTGTTTCGCCCATGGTTTTACTTAATGTGATATTCATATCATCATGTTTAATTATTAGAATTTCATTCATTAAAATACTTGTATATTGCTTAGCTGTTAGAACACTTCACAGTTATCGACGAGTCATGTCACATGCACATTTTATATGCTACACACACCTCGTCGATATTGCCATGTCACATACACTTAAATATCATACTTATTAACATGGATTATATTGTATTTCATATGTCAAGTATATTGGTAGAATTCATTATTTACATCCTGTTGTTTTATGCGTACTTCCATGTTGGACATGAGATAGATGCAGAATTGAGGATTTATGGTTTTGAGTTTTGAATACTACTACATAAATCCAGTTTTTCATGATTGATGTGACATGTCCACCCTGAGATGATTTCTGTTTTTGGTTTTATTCCGGACCGAGTGGGGGAGATATACGGTCGCGGATTTACGTTATCCATACTGAGTGGGGGAGATATACAGTTGGATACAGGGTGGACCCGGTCGAGACCGAGGGGCAGGATAGCCGTATTGAGACGGGGGAGCCTAGCGAGGTTACTCGATACCGGAGTTGGTTATAGAAATACGGCGTGTATCTAGAGGATAACGACCGATATTATGAGTATAGGATCATTCGGGGAATGATGCCTATAAGAAATGAAAGTTTTTGTGTCATTGATGGACACCGAGAAATGAATTACTTGAGTTGTGATTTCAGAAGTATAATGAGATTTATTGTTTGATTTCACATATACTCATATATCATATTGATTCATATTCAGTAGCATGATTGTCATATTTACTTTATTCGCCGTTATATGTTAGTCGTATCACTGAGTTGGCAACTCATCCCCGTTGTGCCACAGTTTCTTGCAGGGATAGAGTGGACGGGTAGCTGCGAGGCAGGATCACTTTTGCTGTTGTATTCCATCTTTTGATAGGTAGGTTACATGTGTAGTAACCTTCCCTTTTGTACTTTTGTATCTAGAAAGACTCCATCAGACTTGTATTTTGACTTAGAAATGAGGGATGGTATGTATATATACAGTTGAGATCGGTTGATCAGTTTCATAGCTTCTTTCTTTATGAGATTCAGTGATATTTCATATGCTTATATTCATGTTCATTATTGATATTGTTGATTCCAACTCGAAATGCAACTAAACTTAACCTTGTTAATTGTTTACTGATTTAAATTCATAACTTGAGATTTCTATTTAAAAACTAAACTTTCATAAATAATTCCGAATAAGGTATTTTGATCTTGATTTTTGGCTTACTTGGAATTGTGCATATCTTTAGATATGATACAATCTGAGTGCCTGTCACATCCAAACTTGGGTCGTGACAAATGTTCTAGGATGGTGACTAGGATTAGTGAGTCACTCATTGCATTTAATGTTTTGGTGAGATGTTTTAAGTGACTCATTATGTGCATTTAATGAATGCAAGGTGTCATTAGTGACTCATTTGTATTCATTAAGTATGATGATAAGGTTTCTTCTTGTGGTCACCTCCTTAGCCCCTACACTCACCCCCCCTCCTATTTAGTGGCCGGCCCCCTCACTTGTGAGGGTGTGGATAATTTTTGGGAAAAAGATTATGGTTTTGGCTTCATGGAAATTTCATATATTCATTTCTTATTTCATTTGAATCCAAAAGGCAACTTCATTAACCGTTCGTCCATAGCCTTGGACGTAACGAGACAAAGTGTTATACTCATTCTCTACATCAATCTTGGTCATCTCTTTTAGCAAACTTGATGATCGAGTTGCCTCGGTTCAAAGGCGGGAGCCCGTTTAAAGATCCGTCGACGTGGTGCCACCTGGACGAGAAGATTGGAGATTCAGGAGATCGGAGCAGCCGCAACAAAGCGTGGGATGATGGTTGAAGACCGAAAGACTCGAACCGTTCGGTATAACATTTTTACCCACTTTGTAGTTTGTTAGTTTAGCTTTAATGGCAGATCCGGGTTATAGTACGCGATAGCGTCAGTTGTAATAGTTTTTGTTCTGCATTTGGCGTTTGTTAGACGGCCGGGGCGCTACCGTGGACTTACAGTGGTATCAGAGCCTCATCATTAAGCTTTACTAACTTGTGCTAACGCGTTTAAAATATTGATCGAACAAAATTTTCAAAACTGCAATTTCCATGTTCTAAGTTTCTGTCGATTTTTAACAGGGTCTAAAATTTATTTTGAGTACTACAGAAAATTGAGCAGGCTTTTACTAGAATACTGGTGAAATTTGGTGGCCCAAATCAACAGTACTACCACGGATCCGCAGCCCAACCCAGGGTTTGGCGCGGATCCGCCGTCAGAGTGTGAGATTAGGGTACCAAATTTCTACAGTAGGTTCTACAGAGGAAATTGTGGTTTCTGGAAAATTTATTTTGGGCCCAGTTTTTATTACTGTACAGCAGATATTCGTGGGGCCCACTTCGGGAAATTTTGTCGATCGAAATTTTAAATTTGTTAGTATACAGTACTTACTTTATATCTCCGACCGGGAATGTCATTCGAGCGGTAAATTGCGTCTAATTGCTATAGTTCTTTTAGACGGATTTGCGAACGTGACATTCACGTTGATGTTTTGTATTGTGCTGTAATGTTGCGGATATGTCGTGGTGGATAGCAGTGTGCAATGGTAGTGCAGTTTGGATTTATTTGTACATTTGATATTGCGGGGCGAGCGTCCAACATGTGGACTGTCGTCACTGCCTGTTTGTATAATATTCTTTTTGGGGCACGACCGGGATGAGGTCGATGTACCCGTTGTACATATTTTATTTCTGTATTAGGTTTACCCCGCGACGGAGTGTACGGATAGCCGGGTCCGTATGTCATGGCTTTGAGAGGCAGAGGGGACTCACTCTAGAATTGGCAGACTATTCGCCGTACTCGTAGGGGGTACAGGTTGGCCCAAGGAGGGGTGCTCAAGTTACCGGATTCCGTGAAGTGCTGGGTGGTCCATTCATTTTGCTGTAGGGGGCTGCCTCGCTTCAGGTTTTGGCGGGTAACTTGCCGCACCCGTAGGGGTCTAGGTTTCATTGCACAGGCTATCCACACGACCAGGGGAACGTCGGGTTTCAGTAGCGGCTCTGTGAAACCCGGGGATCCCAGATTATCTGTATTGTTTTGTGATGCTTATTACTTTTCTGTAATGTTGCATATTATCACGCCTGGAGCGATTATTGTATATTGGTATATATACTATTAGATGTTGTATATGTTTTACATCCGCGCTAGTCCAGCCCCCGCTCTGTCGTTAGTTAAGTAACCTAACGGGTGATGAAGGGACCCAGTGACGAATGCGGATGGCATATACGTACATTATATTTTCGTTCTTTTCTGGTGTGATTGATTGATGGGACTGCATTGATTCTTATCAATGCAAGGATAAAACAAACCTATATTTGATGTTGTTGGAACAAATTTTAAAAGGTGTTATTACAAAGATGTTTCCTTTTGTTTTGCATAGCGGTATTCAGTTGGAATATCCTGCACCTCATTCCACGAGGCAAGGGCCGAGATCCCTTCACCGGGAGTAACCCCTTGGGCAGAAGTTTACGTCAGGGTAGTAACTTCACTATAGTCGATTACAAGTTGCTTTGCATCGCGGTATTCAGTTGGAATATCCTGCACCTCATTCCACGAGGAAAGAGCCGAGATCCCTTCACCGGGAGTGACCTCTTTAGCAAAAGGTTTTCGCCACTATATCTTTATAAAAAGCTATCAGGTTCCTTCAACGAGATCAAGTTCATTACGTTAAAGGTTTTTCACCAAAAACCAGCCGTAGCCCTCCGTCATTTTTTTGGGTATTCAGTAGTATTCAAGCTATGTATTTTGACCTAACGCCAAGGCATAGTGTTTGGTAGCTGCTGGGTATTCATTTGTTGCATAGATAGATGAGTTGGTTTGGGACAGTCATTCTGCCATTTTGACCTAACGCCAAGGGCATGTGCGGGTGGGTTCAAATTAACCTGGATAATGACGGCTAGAACTTGACATGTGACTTATGATATTTTGACCTAACGCTAAGGTCATAAGAGCATGGGGCAAAAATCACATCGGGAGTTTCAAACATACAGGAAACTTGTCAGGCATGCCCATACCTTCTGGAGTGTGATAACTTGAGTGGCTTCCATCAAGTTATCATGCGATGATAGTTGGATCCCGATTCTCATTGATGAGTTGGTTTACTCTTCGGGCGATCCCGACTAATTCTTCTTTTAGGTTTGGAAGAGAATTTGAGATTACAGTGGGAGGTTTCCTGATTAGATAAAGTGATAACCATTCTGATCTAGGTTAGAGTGCACGTAGAGTGTTTCTTTTCTCTCTCTCTCTTTGGCAGCGACCTTTGACCGACCCTAGACTATGACTCAGTGACCAAGTTGACCGAACCTTCTTAAAATACTGGCTTTTGGATTGTCTGAGTTGCATAAGTCATTGTCGTCCCTTCTTTTACCCTTTGTATTTCTCAGAACACCCCGTATTACTACGGACATCCACTTCCATTGGATAGATCCATCGTATGGTTATATACGAACTCGGGGGGACTTCTTCGAGTATGGATCCAGGTTCAGGAGAAATAGAATAAGGTATTATTCAGTTGTCTTTTATTATCACATTCTCTCAGGTTGCGAGGGCTCCTTAGTTTAGGAGAGTACACCTATTACGCTTATTGGATAGTCTTATTCCAAACCATAGGCTGGTGCCGAAAGGTAGGGAATGAAGAAAACCAATTAGCCTAAGTAGGGTGTACAGAAGGTAATAACTAAAGACAAAATAAAGAGATTAGAAAGAGAGAAAGTAAATTGCGACTGTTATCATTCACGACCAAACCGCGTACTTCATTGCCACTCCTATTTCACCTTTGCTTTGTTTCCCAGTTCGGGAGAAATAGAATAAGGCATTATTCAGTTATCTTTTATCATCACCTTCTCTCAAGTTGCGAGTACTCCTAGGATTAGGAGAGTACACCTATTATGCTTACTGGATAGTCTTCTTCCAAACCATAGGCTGGTGTCGAACGGTAGGGAAGGAAGAAAACCATTTAGCCTAACGATGGTGTACAGAAGGTAACGACTAAAGAAAAATAAAGGGATTTTGAGAGAAGGCAAAGAAATATACGGTTAAAATCATGAATTGGATTATGGAAGAGGCATTACTAAGAATATCAGGATACCCCTACGAAACATTTTTAATGTTTCGGTGCATTGTTAAAAGAAAACTGATTTCCCGATTAGATACTTACTCTAAGGTATGTATTTACCAGGTTTTATTCTCATATTTGTATGGCTTTACAGATGATGTGTAAGAGTAGGTTGTTGGGAATAAGTTGATCATCCTCATTATATCGGAATTCGTTGTAATTGGTGATATTTGAGGAAGTCGCCTGAGTTTTTGCCAGACGGCATGTATTTGGTTTTTGAATATCCGTTGTTGTGCACCAATTTCAAAATGATATATCTGTACATTTATTTTTATAAAGTTAGATATAACTTTTTGAGATTATTTCCGTGACATTTACCTATATCAGATACGATTGGGGAAGGAGCATTGAACAACAGAGAAGTTCTTAACCATAAGTACAGTTTTCAACCTACGATACACAGGTTTTTGAGTTATTCAACTCAGCGGACTTATACAGAGTATTGTATGTTGTCCAGTATCCATCAGGACAAAGGAGTAGGTCCTCGTGCTATGTTCTGTTTACTTATGACTTCTCTAGTTTTTAGACAAGTGTTTCGTAGAAATATAAGGTCTAAGTTTTGAGAAGTTGTGGGTATAAGAATAAAGTAGAGAACCAAATGTCCCAAGTATCGGGATTCTTCAAAGAGATCGAAGATGTAGATTCTTGTGATTGATATTCAAATGATAGTAATGGTTTTGAGAAACTTGTTTTTCTTTCAGATTACTCATAATTGGATGTATTCCTAAGTTGAGTAATGTTGATTTGCCTCTCTCCATTAAGTTGATATGCACTGGAGAAAGTTGCATGGTTTGAATCTGGTTCCAGTTAAATTAGTGTCTCTATTTCTATATTGTATATAGAATGGTTCATATCTTAACGATGTTAAGATACGGGGAGTTGTCCAGCTTATGCTTAAAACCAGACACTGGATAACTCAAGGCACGTTTCTGTAATGGCAGTTTGTGGGTTGACCCTGGTTTTGACGAGAGTTGATTTTCTACCATCTGGAAGATCAATAGTGATATTGTTCTTGACTCGCCACAGTTTTAGTAAAATGGATTTTTTCAGAAAACAGCAGTGGGAGTATGGTAGAACTGGAAGAGATTCCAGAACCACAAACGATTACGAAAAATTTAATAGGACCTATATATTCAATCAGGTTTGACATTCCATTAGCTACTCCGCAGATATGGTGGGTAACCTCAGACACCCGAGAGGTACTCTGGTAGCCTCAAGGACGGTGACAGGGAGGTTCTAGTTTACCCAGACTTGACACTACTGTTGTTCCCGACTATGAGACCCGGCAGGAGGATAAGAATAGCATCGTTCTAAACTAGCTCTAGAAGTGTACGTATATATTATTCTGCCAAAGGGTTGTTGTGGTCAGTGGGAGCAGCGGAAGCATAGTGGGTAAGTAGCTTATGTCTATTTATAGACTTGAGCAAATATAGCGGAGATAGATCATCTAATTTTGATGTGACAGTCATGGGTTTGACTTCATCAGAATAGGGGATAGATCTGTTAAGAAGGTAGTAGGGTGTAATGTCCTAGTATTTGGATGACATACACAGAGTAGGAAGTAAAATTCCTATGCTACAATCGGTTGTACTGTGGTCGTCACACAGTTGTTTCTCCAGACAGGATATGAATATAGTATCTGACATTCTGGTTACTAGATTTATGGTTTTAGATCTAGATTTGGGTAGTTTCCCAATTAGGGTACTTTGACTGTATTCTAATAGTATTTTAGAATAGATGACTCCCGGCATGGTGGTGTACCTGCAGGTGATGGAGTCACCCTCTCTAAAGGTGTCTTACAGACTAAAGGGGAGAGGGATGTGCATGATTGGTAGATCATTTGCTTAGGAAATTGAGTTAATCGTGAGAAGTCAAGTACCACACCAGATGTTGTTTTTGCACTTGATGCGATAAGTTTATATTAATCCAATCCTCGAGAAATATAAGGAAGCAGTTTTAGAACATAAGTGCATGTTCTACGGAATTGATGACAGCAGCCTCCTTCGGGAGACGGTTATCATTCCAGGCTTCAAAAATGACATGGATGACAGAGTGATTGTCAGAGTTATAGTTTTCCCTCTGACGAGGGACAGTATTATGGATATGTGTTCCAAAAGGATATTGTGGGAGGTATGGTGCTGGATACTGATTAGGTTCAGTTATCAATACAGTCTAAGAAGTTTGGAATTGGAGTTCATTTATGAACTAGGTCCCATCAGATATCCAGACATATTCTAAGACAGGTATTACTCAATTTGGGAGATGGCTTTCTCCGCGAATTTGAGATTAAGAGAGACATAGAAAGAAACATCAGGGCGGATCCACTCACTGAAGCTATGAGTATGCGATATCGCAATAATAGCCTTAAGTGCAAGTGGGAGATTGTTGGATATAGTGCCCTCTAAGTCAATTATTGGATCACAGGTACGTGATTGCAATGATGGAGGGAGGACCTATACCGATATGAAAGTCTTACTCGAGATGATAGTATGCTATCTGGTTTGTTTTTATCATCGTATACATGTTTTAGTTCACTATTGCATGTTGATAGAACCCATAGGATTCTTGTTTGACTACCAGCAGTATGATGGCGATCATATACGTGGGAGCTGGGGTCTGTAAGCACATCCTTAAAGTGTCCCTAGTCATAGGAGTTTCGAGACAGGGCATCGATACTCCAGAGTAGACTAGTGTATACAGTCGAGACCCCGACGAGAGGCGATGGCCGGTCTCACAAGCCATTGGTGTCAGTTGGTTCACCTAAGATGTATACAGGTGCTCATTGCATTATGAGTACACCGGACAGGACTCGCCGGGAACATGCTAGTTGGTATTATATATATCGTCAGATAGCAGTTCCCTGGTGACATGTGTACAGGTTAATTTGTCGACTTGAGATCATCATTTGTCTCGTGTGAGTTCCCACTGTGCTTTGATTTCTACCCTACCACGCTCAAAGGAGACATGCAAACATGTATTTTTTGGGTACAGTCCCGAGCCACATGAAGGCAGTGAGTGGATCGTCGGGGATTCGTCTCTCCCGGTATTGGGGGTTGATGTCGCACAGTGCACGGGTGGCCATCACTAGAAATCCTCGGCCGAGGTAGTGGAGAATTACTAATTTGGATCAGTAGTTTCTCAGGTGGTGATGGGCTTCATGTCGACACGATTTATCGCGTTATTAGGGGTCTGACTTTATCCACCCCCCTAGACTCGATATGCGATACTCTTAGACGAACGGACCGGACTGTACGGATATTGTCACTGTCAGGCTCAGTAGGGTTTCTGGATGAGTTCGCTCGTCAGCTTCCCTTTCAATCAATACATAGGCAAACGTTACATAAAGCTTGTATCTCTGACGTGCTAGTGGTTATACCCAGTGCCAGTGTGTTGATGAGTCATTAGAGTCTGTAGGGTGTTTTTCATCACCCCATAGAGATGGGAATACGTGCGCGCTTGTCAGGCGTATACTACAGATTCCTCCTGCCTAGGGTAGGCCGGGGGTTTATTGATTGTGGGGATCCGAATCTCCGGCAGCCGCGGACTAAGCTGCCGTTAATTACCCCTCTCCTTTGGGGCGAGGGAACCTCCGATTAACGGTTTAACTGGTCATGCGAACTTAATGTGCAGTGTACGTGTGTTTTGTTTTGGAGGGGGGTTTAAATATATCGGGAGCCACGCAGAGTTTTTATGGGGACAGTGTCGTGGAGTATGTGTGTATGCACATATGTATACATATGTATATATATGTATGTGTATATATGTATATATATATATAAGAAAGAGGGGGAAAAGGCATCCAAAGGATGTGTGGGGCCAGCGCCTTGGACGTTGTGCGCCCAGGTGCTATGCGCTCAGGCACTAGCGTGCCACGTGTCGGCACGTGGGCGCTCTGCGCTTGAGCGCAGGACGCTGTAGCGCAAGCGCGCCACGTGTCGACACGTGGGCGCTTTGCGCTTCAGCGCCTGACGCTCGAGCGCAAGTGCGCCACGTGTCGGCATGGGGGCGACTTGTGCTTGAGCGCTGGGCGCTTGAGCGCTGGTGCGCCATGTGTCGGCACGGGGGCGACTTGCGCGAGAGCGCTGTGCGCTTGAGCGCAAGCGCGCCACCTGTCGGCACGTGGGTGCTTTGTGCTCGAGCAGGGCGCTGTTGTGCAAGCGCGCCACGTGTCGGCACGTGGGCTCTGAGCGCTTGAGCGCAAGCGTGCCACGTGTCGGCACGTGGGCGCTCTGCGCTTGAGCGCCGGCGAGGAAAAGAGGCTTTTAGCCTAAAAAGATTCTCGGAAGAGAAATCAGAGTGGAGTTGGACTCCTAAGTATGTTTTTGGGGTTAATGGAAGGGGTTCTTCTTCTTCCTCCTCTGTTAGCTGGATCTTGAAGATCAAGAGATGTGAGATCTCAAAATCTCTCCTTTTTGGGATCTAAAGTCAGATCCAAGTTCCCCTTTGTGGGTTTGGTGGTGAAAAGCTATCTTGTTTTTGAAAAGGAAGAGTAAAACTCTTAATTTAATTCAAAAGAAAGAAGAAGGTTTGAGACCTTCAGAAAAGGGAAAGAAATACAAACCCTAGGTTTTTTTGAGAGAATGAAAGGTGTATGCTTTATTCATCATCATGTTGTCTTATATAGGCTTACATATTTACATATAGCCCCTTGGGCTTTACAAAAATGGCATTTTAGCCATCCCATGGCTCATGTGCCATTTCATTTTTGCACATAAGCCATGGGCTTACAAAATATTGGCTTTATGCCCATTTTGTTTACATTCATGTATAAAAAATTACATAAAAATTATTTATTACATGATTTTGTTGTTGGCATGGGGAGGCTGGCTGCGGGCTCAACTTAGGCATGGGCCCGCTTGACCTGGGCTTGGGCCCACCTGGCTTGGGGTTGACTTTGATTTTGACTTGGTCAATCGGTGTGTAAATTTTTACCCCAACAGAGTCCCCCACAGACCGTTTCCCAAGTTCGGGCGAAGCGTTATAGAGGCCGTATGGTTATATGGCAGGGTTCGGAAAATGCACGTGCGTTTACGCACGTGTCATATTTCGGGCAGATAATACTGGTAGGCTTTGGTTTAAGCCGGCTCCGAGTATTATACTGTGTAGATATAATATCTTTGTCTCGGTTGCATTTGTATTCAGTCGTAATACAAATGCGGGTATGTTTATACTGTTACGGGGTTATCCTGAAATTCGTTTCGGGATCGCTTTTGGAAGTTGCCAGTTTCCAGTTTTCTATCGCCCGTCTTTAACATTCGGTTAAAGCCGGATTTATCTTTTCTTGAGGTGAGTCATGAGTGTGGAATGTTCTAGGATGGTGACTAGGATTAGTGAGTCACTCATTGCATTTAATGTTTTGGTGAGGTGTTTTAAGTGACTCATTATGTGCATTTAATGAATGCAAGGTGTCATTAGTGACTCATTTGTATTCATTAAGTGTGATGATAAGGTTTCTTCTTGTGGCCACCTCCTTAGCCCCTACACTCACCTCCCCCCTCCTATTTAGTGGCCGGCCCCCTCACTTGTGAGGGTGTGGATAATTTTTGGGAAAAAGATTATGGTTTTGGCTTCATGGAAATTTCATATATTCATTTCTCATTTCATTTGAATCCAAAAGGCAACTTCATTAACCGTTCGTCCATAGCCTTGGACGTAACGAGACAAAGTGTTCTACTCATTCTCTACATCAATCTTGGTCATCTTTTTTAGCAAACTTGATGATCGAGTTGCCTCGGTTCAGAGGCAGGAGCCCGTTTAAAGATCCGTCGACGTGGTGCCACCTGGACAAGAAGACTGGAGATTCAGGAGATCGGAGCAGCCGCAACAAAGCGTGGGATGATGGTTGAAGACCGAAGGACTCAGATCGTTCGGTATAACATTTCTACCCACTTTATAGTTTGTTAGTTTAGCTTTAATGGCATATCCGGGTTATAGTACGCGATAGCGCCAGTTGTAAAAGTTTTTGTTCTGCATTTGGCTATGTTAGACGGCCGGGGCGCTACCGTGGACTTACACTATCTCCCCTGGGCTCAATACATTCTGTCTGCTCATCGTGCACGATTGCAGATGGTTGGACTTTATTAGGCGGTGTATGCGTCCCTCTTCCATTATCTGTTCTCTCATGTCTGGTGGGTTAAAGCTTTCCTGAATCAATGGAATCTTCCTACCAACACTTTCTTGCAAGGGGATCGTAAGGTTTCGATTTCTCTGGAAGAGTTCCGCAAGATTTATGGATTGCCTATTATGGGAGAGCACTATGAAGAGTTGCTGCCTCTCGATGAGTGTATTCACGACCGTGCCTACTATGCTTGACGGCTTGATGACCGAAAACGCCGTCCGTCATAAGTACCCCGGTCTAATCAAGACTCTGGGTATTTTCGAGAAGCTGTTCGCGGAGTCAGAGGAACAGGGCGTCACCTTTAAGAGTTTCATCGCCTGCTTCATTCGTGAAGATGTATTATCAAAAGAGGCTCCGAAATTTGCGAATATTAACGACCCTTTTAGGTTTGGGCTGAATAAGATGCCGGCCAAAGAAGAAAATTTATCGCAGTTTTACAACCCGATCTTGTCGGTCGCGTCCTTTGATTCGATTGCAGCTCCCGGCATGGACGAAGAGACCTTCTTTGTCGGTTTCATCAGCCTTTGGCTTAGCTGGTTTACCAATCCAATCCATCGTCGCTTCATGAGAGCTTCGGTCATCTACCCTGCTCATCGAGTGGCTGAAGGGACACAACTGGCCGTGGGTATTGCGGGGTTATCACACTTATATCATGGGCTGAGCACTGCGGCTAATACTTCGACCCCGGGTGTAGATGCGGTGAGTTTCTCCCTCTACTACTTTACGTCATGGATCCAGATGCATGTATTGGGGGCGTTCGCAGCACATCAAAGGCCGGATTTCTATGATGCTTACACCTTCCCGCGGTTCATGAGGTTAGTGGATGCTTCTGCTCCTGATCCAACTCAGTTAGGGGCCCTTCGTGTGTTGCTTAACCAGTATGCTAACGAAGGTGGGATGGTATTCAATGACCGAGTCCTCTCTGCTCCTTCAGGACCTGTTCAACAGCTATTCGATTTATCGAAAGGGGGAGCACCATCCTTAAAGCCTAAGGAAATTATGCATTTATATTCGATCAGGCCGGGTTATCTAGTGTTCTGTCGAAATGATGTGGTTCTTTCCATGCGGTATAATCCGCACTGCTTTGTTCGGCAATTAGGTTACAACCAGGGTGTTCCCTTCGAAGCATTTTTGGTGGAGCCCAGCTCGTCTCTTGGAGTTGTTCGTGACATCATCCATCACTTCATGAGGCTGAACACCGGCTCTCGTTTCGTGATCCCCGAGGCCGACTATATTCCGAGGTGCGTGGGGTCATACTGGTTGGTACCGTCATCGAGTTGGTCCAATTACTGAAGAGAAGCGAATACTCCTCGGATATAGAGCTCCCGCCCCGATCCAAGCCACCGGCGTTCCGCCTCGACCACGGACAGTGATTCGCCCTCCATTGAGGGGTAGTGGTGCCTTACTCATCCATGAGGCGGCGGATGCGGAGTCGACTCCTCCCACTATTGGTATGCCAATGCGCACTAGAGCTCAGGCAAAGGCTTCCGATAAGGCGCCAGCAGTAGTTTCATCAGTTGCGGCTTCATCAATGGCAGTGTCATCATCAGTAGTACTGCCAAAAGAGGATACTAGGGACAAAATCGGCCAACGTCGCGCCAAACCGCCGAGGGGCAGGAAGCAATCTTCATCTAGTGTTATCTCCAGTTCAAAACGGAGGAAGAAAATGGTTACCGGTCTGCTCAACCTCTTGCTTGAATCTAAGGCTATTGCTCAAGACGAACCCATATCCATGCAAGAGCCGGATGATAGTCTTCTCTTTCCGGGTTCGTCTGCCGAGGAAGCCGCACAATTGGCTGAGATTATAAGGTGATCATAAGACGAAACTGAGAACGTGGGTATCCCCAAAAAAATTATCCTCCCGTCATATTCTACGAAGACCCCCCATCACTACGGAGGGTACATATGGGTCCCCTGCAATAGGAAGATAAGATAGCCCTCAAGCAGCCTATCTCAACCACTTCCGAAGATGAGCTGGAATTGAAGACCGGTGGCCATGAATCTGCATTTGAACCCCGGTGGGCACACTTCCTCAGGAAGGAACGACGGCTTGAAAAAGCCATACTAGAAGCATCTTGGCGCATCGGTATGTGTGCTTTCCGTATTTTTTTCCTTTCAGCAAATAATTTGTATTGCTTTTTATATCTCCTTATCTTTGCGACAACTTTGCAGGGACTTCAGCGACTACAGAGGATACGAGCTCAAGTCGCGTCCTGACTGTGGACTCTGTAAATATCTCCGATGAGGCACTAGTAGGTCCGGAGGAGGTCATTACAGCTGCTATTCCTGCTGTGGAGCTTCCACTGGTAACCTCCGTTCCCCCGGTGCCTGTCCTCTCAGAAGAGGTGCCCTTATCGGCCGTAGATTTAATGGATCTTTCTGGTGACGGCTTAGAGATTATGGAGAGGGTAGTTAAGACCGCCGTCCCTTCATTGGAGCCTGAAATGGTGGCCGTTGCCCCTCAATTGGAAGTTGTCATACCAGCGCATGTCTCCGGTGATGTTCCTGAGGGCATGGAGGAGGCCGCCGATGCTGCTATCCCTCTGGTTCAAGGCGGGAAGAGCATCGAAGGTAGTCTCCTATACTTTGTTTTTAATAGTCTTTCTATTATCTGAACATTTCCTTCCTTTCAGAACTACGGGAATTGGCGGCTTCTATTGTGGACCTGTCTCTCAGGAAATCCTTCCAGCGCTTACTTGACATAGGTGCCCTACAGGCGATATCCCCGCAAAGTATCGTCCTTTCTTCCGGGCAAGGTCTGTGTTCTTTGACCCTTTTTGTTTTATTATTATTCTTTATAATAATGTTAATATGCACTCCACAGTGCTAGAAGCCGATGACGAGGTCGAGATCCTCGATAGGCCTAGGGATCTCTCAAACCCCCCTGCATGACTGTGGGTAAGTAAAGTTTTATCTTTGGTATTGTTTTGTCTATTCCATATTTGTGACTCTCACTGACCATCCACAAATCTTGACAGCTCTGCCAACCCTAACTCCGTTGGAATCACGGATTTTCATGCCACCGGGTCCCTATGCCCGTCGTGCGTCTGAAAGGATGGCGAGATAAAGCATCTACTCCCTGGCGGCTCTCATTAAAGATCTTCATGCCGAAAATTCTGTTACGGCCGAAGAATTTGCTGCCGAAACCAATACTTCTTTGCCCTTCCTTGCTACTTATCATGATGAGGCATTGATGCATATTTGGGTTGAGTATTATCGCAGGGTGGAGGCTTGCTTACATAATCTTGAGTGTGTACGCCGTCCTTCCGAGCTCTTAACTGTTAAGGCGAGCCTGCTGGGGTGGATTGAACGGTGCGCCACTAATCTTCAGTCCTGCGAAAAGAGGCTTAATCGGAAGTTTTCGGAGAGGGAGTTAGCTGCGAATGCTTTGGGGGAACTTCAAGCCCAACTCACTACTAAGACCACTCGTGTGTATGAACTTTAGCGGGTGCTTCAAGAAGCTATCACAGAGGTAGTATCTCTTGATAAAGCCGTTATTTTTACCCGCGAGATGGTTGAAGCTCATAAAGTAGCTGAAAGGGACCCTGAGAGTCGGCTCGCCTCGTACCAGGCTCAACAGTCTTAGGCGGAGACTCGTCTCGTGGTGATAACAAAACTGGAAGCCGAGACCCAGCGGAAGAAGGATGAACTGACGAACTTATTACACCGTCCGCCGGCTTAAAGATTTTTTTTGTATATTTTCCTTTTCTTGTATTCACTCCTGAATAAGAGAATATCCATTTTGATTCTTTATATAAAATGTATCTTGTATTCATTTTGAATTCATGAATAAAAGACATACACTTTATTTCATATTGGCGTATCCCTTTTAGCAAATGCGTTCCGTAAAAAGTCTATCTTGATCTCCTTGCAGGACAGCGACGGCTTAGGAAACAGGTTCATGTCTGCTACCTAAGACTTTTCAACTTTATGAGCCGTGAGGGTCTCATAAAGACTTCTCCCTACAAGTCGAGAGGATCTCGTAGGTGTATTTTCTCCTTACGAATCATGAGGGTTCCTAAGTGCATTTTCTTTTGAGAGTCGTAAGGATCTCACAAGAGAATTTTCTCCCTTACAAGTCGAGAGGACTTGTAAGTGGTTTGGTGGGTTGACTTGTTTCCGAGTCGAAGCATTGCTCCAACGGGGAGGTCGTTGGCTAACTTGTTTCCGAAATGGGGTCCTTGGACGACGTATTTCTGAGACGGGGTCATTTTCTGACGTATTTCTGGGACGGAGGTCACTGGCTGACGTGTTTCCGAGACGGAGGTCATTTGCTGATGTATTTCCGAGATGGAGGTCACTGGCTGACGTGTTTCCGCGACGGGATCATTGGATGACGTGTTTCCACGACGGGATCATTGGATGACGTATTTCCGAGACGGAGTCATTGGAGGACGTATTTCCGAGACGGGGTCATTGGATGACGTATTTCCACGACGGGGTCATTGGATGACGTATTTCCGAGACGGGGTCATTGGCTGGCGTATTTCCGAGTCGGGGTCATTGGATGACGTATTTCCGAGATGGGGTCATTGGATGACGTATTTCCGCGACGGGGTCATTGGATGACGTATTTCAGCGATGGGGTCATTGGATGACGTATTTCCGAGACGGGGTTGTTTATCCCAATCAGAGCAAAGCTCTGTTTAAATTCCAAAGTGGAAAAAGAAGCAATGCTTCTGTTCTTTCTCCAATCAGAGCAAAGCTCTGTCAAAAAAAAAAAAAATTGCGCAGTGCGCGACACGTGTCAGCGCAGCTGCGCAGTGCGCGACACGTGTCAGCACAGCTGCGCAGTGCGCAACTGCGCAGTGCGCGACACGTGTCAGCGACAGCGCAACTGCGCAACTGCGCAGTGCGCGACACGTGTCAGCGCAGCTGCGCAGTGCGCTGCGCGACACGTCTCAGCGCGCAGTTGCGCAAGCAAAAAAAAAATCAGTTGCGCGACACATGTCTGCGCAGTTGCGCAAGCACAGCTGCGCGACACGTGTCACGCGCTGGGGGAGTTGCGCAAAACAGAATAAATCTTTTCTGTTCTTGTTAAAACAAGAAGATTTTCTTCTGTAAAGCAGGGGCCTTTGGATCAAAAATCCAACGGTGGGGAAAATTACCCAAATCACTCAGAAAACGATTTATGTAACAAATTATAACTAATTCATGGGCACTATAAAAAGGACCCTAGATCTCATTTCAAAAGGGGGAAGATCTTGCTAAAAAAAAAGAAGAGAACTCTTGAAGAATAAAAAAAAAGGTAAAACCTTTAAAAGAAGAGAAAATTCTCTTATGAACAAGATCATAGATCTTCAACGATAAATAAATAAATAAATAAAATAGTGCCTTGCACTTGTTTTATGAACCATCGGTTCTTGAACCTGAAAGGTTCTTAAATTAATAGTGCTTTGCACTTTCATGATTGGTTCTCTGAGATAAGAAAAACAAGAAAAACTTGTTTTTATATCTAAATCAAATAGTGCCTTGCACTTGTTTTATGAACCATTGGTTCTTGAACCTAAAAGGTTCTTAAATTAATAGTGTTTTGCACTTTTATGAACTTTTGGTTCTCTGAGATAAGAAAAATAAGAAAAAACTTGTTTTTTCTTAGATCTAAATCAAATAGTGCTTTGCACTTCTTTTTTTGAACCGTATCCTTAAACTAAAAACACCAAACCCAAATCTAAGCAAATACGGATTTGGACTAATCCACGTCCTACGGGCGACGGCATTACTCAGTCTCCGTATACAATCCACGGGCAACCACAAACAAAACAAACACACACGACACGAAGTGAAATTCTGGAGAAGGAGAAAGTTGTTACCGCGATGCGGTAGCGTAATTAACTGCAGGGGCTTGCGCCTGCAGGGAAGAGCGTCCCCACAATCAAAAACCCCTCAAGCGAGGGGAAATCTGACGAAGTCTGCTACATCGGCCGCATCCGTCTAAACCTCCGATACACGATGCCATAAATCAACTTGGCATCTTCGGAGAGGTGGACGGATAAAACCAAATAGCATCTGCCCCGAATCCCAGCGTCAGGACATCGCGGTCCTGTGCGCCGCCTTTCGGAGGGGAACAGATTCTGGCACGCCCGGTGGGACCTCTTCCTCTTTCCACTCCACACTTCGTGTGTCGTGTTCGTGAACAAATCGCGGTTTGCTGTGATTGCCTGTGGATTCAAGGTACTAAGATTTGGTGTCTTGCTCCGTGCAGAAAACAGAAGATCAATGGCTTCGAACTGCATCGCCTGCAGCAACAACTCTCGCTCCGTCATTGCTGGAGGAGTGACTTATGGGCCCCAAGCGGCCTCCCTTTTCAAAATGCCGGTGGAGCAGGTGGCTCAAGCCACGACTGGACTATTTTTTGGGACTATGCTCCCACCAATGAGCTTCGACGCCCCAATGACACTGCAAGAAGCTTCAAAGAAGTCGGTCTTCGATCGACTTACCACTGCCGCGACCCCTCTCAACGGGCCGTCCAACTCCACTGCTTCAGTTTTTAACGGACTAGGCCAGAGCTCTAACAGGCTCATGAAGAAGCCTGCCATACCAGAAGGCGTTATCCCGAAGCGGATAGCCATTCCAACTCACGTTCCTGGAAAAATCACCAAGGTTGCTTCCCATGTTCAGAAGTCCGCTTCTGACAAGTTGGCCGTCCCCGTTCAACGGACGTCGATCTTTAAAAAGCTGGTACCAGTATATTCTGACCAACACAGGGGGCATGAGGAGGTCACCCCTATAGCTGAAACAACTCCATCAGCACGACATGCCCGACGTCGCTACTGGCGCCGAGTGAGGAAGGCTGGGGGCAACTCCCCCTCTGGACTTACTCCTCCAACTCCGATGGTGAGGATCGATGCTGCTGTTCCAACCAAGAACAGCTTTGAACTGCTCAACAAGGTGCGCAGAAACTCTCCTACTGCGATGTTGAAACGAACTCCTTCACCTGTGAAGAATACTCCAGAGAAGAAGTTAAAGCAGCCCCCTCAACGGCTGTCCTCTAAAATTTACAAAGTCTGGCGATGGGTCCAAGAGTCGGTGATCGATCAAGACTGCCTACGACGACAGAAAAAGATGAAGGTTCGGCAGGGGAAGGATTACTCTGTCAAACCACAAAAAGCAAAAGCTACTTGGGTGCCCACTACAACGGCTCCCTTAACTCCAATCACTCAAAAAAGGAGGCCACAAAAAGCCCCTGTGAATATGGCGAAGCATAAAAGCGCTGAACACAAACGCCCCAAATCTGGGGGCATGGTGGTGCACACTGTTTATATGGCTTCTGGAAAGGAGGAAAGCCGCACTTCTACGGGCCACCGACCGCTCACCCGATCCGTGATGAAAGCCCAGGAGCAACAACAAAAGCTTCAGGAAATGATGACTACAATGGCTGCACTCACTGAGCCAAAAGAAAGCTCTGAAACGTCTTCGGATGAGCGTCAAGAACAAGAAACCGACGCTGGCTTTTTACGCAGAGTCCTCGAAAAGAGGGACAAAGAAGCTGCAGAGCAAGCGGCTAACATAAAACAGATGGCGCTCCTCTTCCAAGTTATGGTAGGGATGATGTTACAGCCGGACCCTCCTGCTGAAGATCCTCCGATCGTCCTTGAAGACGACAGGGGAGAAACGTCAAATCCTCCGCCGGCTCTATCAACAGCCAAGGAGGAGGCAATCTCCAAAGTCGACCTAGACGAATATATAGCTCAGCAGATCCGGGTTCATCAGGCGAATGAAGCGGCTGGGCAAACTGTTAGAACCGGACGACCGTATCCGAGCTGGTATGACCAAATCAATTACCCGCCAGGATATACGATCCCTAAATTCCACGTATATAAAGGGACAGGGAATCCGCATCAGCATGTCGCTCAATTCAGGGCCTTATGCGGCAATACTGGAGGTGATGACAAATTGTTGCTACGTCAATTCGTCGGCAGCTTAGCAGAAACAGCCTTTGAATGGTATTCGGAGCTACCTAACGACTCTGTCAAAACATTTGCAGAGATGGAACTGCTGTTTACACAGAGATTCGCGAGTGCTAGTGAACGCACCCCGATTACAGCACTGATAAATGCCAGGATAAGGCCCGGCGAAACGTGGGTCCAATACGCAACACGATGGCGAAACCTATGGTCGAAATGCGAACAACGCATAGAAGAGGCACCTGCGGTAGGCATGTTTGTGGGCACTCTCGATCCGCAGGCGACCATCTCGCAATTCATGATGTTCTTCAGGCCGACCACCTTCCAGGCCTTGATCGACAATTAGCCCAAATGGACCAGATGGGCCATAGACCGTCTCCTCCAAGACCCGATCCCCGAAATGAGAAAGGAAAAGCGATCATTGTCGCCAACACTCAGTAACAGTCGAGCAACTCAAAGCCGGTCGCTCGCCAAAACAACGTGCGTCCACGCCCATCCCTCGAAGAGAGGTTAGGACGTCATTACTCGTTTCCTCAGAATAAAACGAGAAGATTGTTTGAGCTGGCAGTGCGTAACAGACTCATCAATCTGCCGAGTCTAAAGCGTCTGTCGCAGCCAGGCGATCTTAATAATCCCAATTATTGTCCTTACCACCAAACGGTAAGTCACCCGATTGAGGATTGTTTCGTCTTTAAAGGATGGATTGAGGATCAATACCTGCAAGGCAAGTTCACGCTGTCTGAAAGCTGGAAGGTAAACCCCCCACAGCCGCACTCTCCAAAGAAGACGGACACTCCAGGGGCAACTTGTTCTTTCGTCGAGGATGAAAACGATGGAGAAAACTTATCGGATGAATCCGAAGACTACGTAGTGACTTGTCATGTGATTTCTCATTCACTGACGGATGATGAGGAGGATCCTTGCGCTGAGAAATCAACGGCGGACCCTGAAACAGAAATTCCGCGGCCGTCAGACAAGTTGATCGATGCCTTCCTAAATAAAATTCGTCTGAAAGCAAAAGCCAATCAAGAGCATGAAATGGCCATACTGGAAAGAACCAAGGCATTCCCGTCAAATCAAAAGCCATACACTGCGGGTAAAAACGAATTCAAGACGAGGAAACGGTTCGCCAAAGCTCTATCAGTAGGAATGAAGCTACCGCCCTCCGAAGAAAATTCTTTCTCTGAGGTAGAGATGCACCCTAACTTCTGTTTATATCATCAGAAGATCATACATCCTACCGAAGACTGCGAATCCTTTAACTGTTGGTGGCAAGGGTATGTCGCTCAAAAGCGACACTTCGACAGGACAAAGTGTGAAGCTTGTGGACATCGGAAAAATGCGATAGATGAGCGCAAAAGATCCACCGCCGACTGTCATATAGCCGACTTCAAGGGATCACAAATTATCACCTTTGGAAGCGACTCTGACGAAGAAGCTACCCCCAACTCTTCCCTCGGGGAATCTATTTCAAAAATAAAGGAATTGAGAAGCTGCGAGAACGTTCAGCCATGCAATCGCATGCTACTCGGAAAAAATCTCGGCCCCGTAAACAAAGGATCGAACAAAAAGGATAAAGGAAAAAGAAAAACGGCCCTCGTCGCCAGCACTCAACAACAATCAGGTGACCCTAGGCCGGTTGCTCTCCAAAGCAACAAGCGGCAACCCCTCCAGGAAAAGTTGAAACGTCCTTACTCGTTTCCGCAAGATAAAACAAGGGGACTGTTCGAGCTGGCAGTGTGCGACAGACGCATCAATCTGCCGAGTCCAAAACGTCCGTTGCGGCCAGGCGATATTGATAATCCTAATTATTGCCCTTACCACCAAACGGTAGGTCATCTTATCGAGGATTGCTACGTCTTCAAGAACTGGGTTGAAGACCAATACCAACATGGCAAGTTCGCGTTGTCCGAAATTTGGAAGGTGAACCCGCCATAACCGCATGCTCCGAAAAATATGGATACGCTGGGGGCATCATGTTCATTCATGGAGAAGGACCCGTGGACCGAAAAGTCCATAAACTAGAAACTCGCCTCAAATATGGCAACGATAGACCGAAATGTCGTTAAACTAACGATGGACCACTATGTCTTAAAAGTGGCTGTGGACCGAAACGTCCTTAAACTAATAATGGACCACTATGTCCTAAAACTGGCTGCGGACCGAAACGTCCTTAAACTAACAACGGACCGAGACGTCCTTAAACTAATGATGGACCGCAATGTCCTAAAACTTGCAACGGACCGAAACGTCCTTAAACTAATGATGGACCGAAATGTCCTTAAACTAATAGCAGACCGAAACGTCTTTAAACTAATACCGCAGCATCCTTAGGCTGACAAGATAAAAAAAAAGAAGAAAATAAAAAAAAGGTATGTCCATAAGCAAAACGGGCATGGAGGAAAACCCGAAAGGGCTCCGTGAGTAAAAACAGCAGGGCTACCGGCGAGTGTTCGTGAAAACCCGAAAGGGCGCGACCTCGTAAAAAAAAGAGAAAGAGAAAAAAAATAAAAAAATAAAAGTAATAAAAAGAATAAAAAAAAAGGGTAAGTCCATAAGCAAAATGGGCACGGATGAAAACCTGAAAGGGCTCCGTGAGTAAAAACAGCAGGACTACCGGCGAGTGTTTGTGAAAACCCGAAAGGGCGCAACCTCGTTAAGAAACACTTATAGGGTCCTCTCGACCCTGTAAGGAGAAACCACCTGCGTGAGATCCTTACGACTCACAAGGGAACAACACACTTAGGAATCCCCACGATTCCTAAGGAGAAAATACACTTGCGAGATCCTCACGACTCGTGAGGAGAAGGCTCTTATGGGACCCTCACGGCTCGTAAGATTTGAAAGCCTTAAGTTACAGAGGCCTAAACCTGTGCTTAAGCAACCCCCACAACTTTCGACATTGCCCTACAAGTGGTCCTATATTGACCCTTGTATACAATCCACGGGCGCGAATAAACATTTCCCTAACTAAGTCCCATCTGAGACTAGGGATGTGTTTGCATGGAAAACAACCCTTGTAAATCCTCTCGACTTACAAGGAGAAAACCCTCCTGTAGGATCCTTACGACTTACAGAGGAACAATACACTTAGGAACCCTCACGATTCCTAAGGAGAAAATACACCTATAAGATCCTCACGACTTGTAGGGAGAAATAGCTTTGTGAGACCCTTACGGCTCATAAAGTCAAAAGCCTTAGTCGACAGGACCTTAACCCTGGTCGCTAAGCCACCTTTGTTCTACATCGACAGAGGCAAATGATGATTCGCTCCTGGCAATATCCCAGTGGTAGCGATGCTGATGCCTAAACCGGTATCAAATTCCAAGTCCTTTCACGGCAAATGATGATTCGCTCCTGGCAATATTCCAGTCGCAGCGATGCTGATGCCAAGATTGGTATCAGATCCCAAATCCCCTACTCGCCAAAGAAAAAAAAATCAGCAAGCCAAAATAAAAATGCATACGAAATAGCCGAAATGATGGGGCAACTTGCAAACAAAATCAGCAAGTAAAAATGTATGCATGCAAAATAGCCGAAATGATTGGGCAACTCGCAATAAAAAGCAGCGAGTAAAAAAAAAATATAGCCGAAACGATTGGGCACCGCGAAAAATAGCCGAAACGATTGGGCAATCGCGACCTTCACGATATAAAAGCTGAAATGATAGAGCATCGCGGAAAGAATAAAAAAAAATGAAAGAATGAAACTTTTTGCCCTACAGGTGAAATCACATCGATCCCTGTATACAATCCAGGGGCACAGATAAAAAGGGAACAATACCTTCCCAACAGGCTCCACCAGAAAGCGAAGCCAAATCTCGACGGTTCATAGATAACCCAGAGACCATCTCGACATTTGTCGCAATATTACAGACACGATGTCAACAAATGAAGCAAAGGAAGGTCCCTAACTTCAGGGTCTCGACGTCAATATCGACAACTTAAAGATCACCAACGGCGTTTCTCCTCACTCCAACTAGATGCAGACATGACGTCAACAACTGACCTCAGAATCGCAACGAAATGGAACCATGACAAAGTCCATAGTTCCAAATCTCAATGGCCACGTCTACAGCCTGGAGACCAACAACGGTGTGCCTCCTCATTCCAACAGGATACAGATGTTACACCATCAAGCGGAGCGATGGCAAAATCCCAGCTTCACCTCAGCATTCATCTCGATACAGTAGACGCAATGTCAACAACAACGTTCCTCCGCAGTCCAGCTGGAGGCAGATGGACGTCAACAAAAGACCTCACGGTCGAAACAAAGCGGAGTAACGGCAAAATCCCAACTCCACCTTAGCATTCGTCTCGTTACAACAGACGCAATATCAACAACCGCGTTCCTTCGCAGCCCAGCGGGGTGTACATGCAAAGTTAACAAAAGACCCCATGGTCGAAACAAAGCGGAGTGATGGCAAAATCCCAGCTCCACCTCAGCATTCGTCTCAATACACCAGACGCAGTGTAAGCAAACGAAGCGAAGGCCACATTCTTAGCTTCAACGTCTTTACGGTAACTCACATAAAACCGGAAAGACAATCGGAGACCATCTCACATGAAGTGGTCACCTCCTTGACGTTCGTCTCGATACAGTTGACGAAATGTCAACCTCAGCGTTCTTCCTCCAGCAGGGATTCAGACATGACAAAGCAAATGAAGCGAAGGCCACATTCCTAGCTTCAACATCTTTACGGTAACTCACATAAAACCGGAAAGACAATCGGAGATCATCTCGCATCAGCACAGAGTGGTCACCACCTTGACGTTCGTCTCGATACAGCAGACAAAATGTCAACCCCAGCGTTCTTCCTCCAACAGGATTTGGACACACCAAAGCAAACGAAGCGAAGGCCACATTCCTAACTTCGACGTCTTGACGATAACTCACATAAAACCGGAAAGACAATCGGAGACCATCTCACATGAAGTGGTCACCTCCATGACGTTCGTCTCAATACAGTAGACGAAATGTCAACCTCAGCGTTCTTCCTCCAGCAGGGATTCAGACATGACAAAGCAAATGAAGCGAAGGCCACATTCCTAGCTTCAACGTCTTTACGGTAACTCACATAAAACCGGAAAGACAATCGGAGATCATCTCGCATCAGCACAGAGTGGTCACCACCTTGACGTTCGTCTCGATACAGCAGACGAGATGTCACCCCAACGTTCGTCTCGACACAGCAGACGCAACGTCATCAAACAAACGGAGCCACGGCAAAATCCCTAGTTCCCACCATGACATTCGTCTCGATACAGAAGACGCAATGCCAGCAAACGAAGCAAAGGCCAAATTCCTAGCTTCAGGGTCTTAACGGCAAGTCATATAAAGCCTGAAAGACTATCGGAGATCATCCCACACTAGCGCGGAGTGGTTATGACTCATCGGGGCTCTCCAAAATGAGCCTAACCTCAAGTAAAAAGCGGCATGGCAAATTCCTAGCGCTTGCTCTTCCGACGGTCAAACTGCCAAGGAGGATTGCTTGAAGACGTCTTGTCCAGCCCCCGAAGGGATCAGAGACACGGCAGTCGCAGGGCTACTCGAATAGCACGATTGCCTATCGAGGACTATATCAGCTTATGCGATGGTACGATGGCCAAAACCCTAAGTACCACCAACCTAAACGGGCTTCTGTCGTAAAGAGCAGAGGTTAAATGCGACGTTAAGATATTCTTGCGAGAAACGCTCGATTCGTCTCGACTTGCGGAAAAAATTGTTGAGGCAGCTCGACTCGTGAGATAAAGCCTTAGGCAGTGGGCATAAAAGAAGCCTGTTTCCTAAGCACTGGGACCCTGCAAGTTGGTCCAAAACGGTCTCTTGCATACCATCCACGGGT
This sequence comes from Agapanthus africanus, assembly GCA_030015575.1. Lineage (NCBI taxonomy): Eukaryota > Viridiplantae > Streptophyta > Magnoliopsida > Asparagales > Amaryllidaceae > Agapanthus > Agapanthus africanus. The sequence goes on along the minus strand of CM057339.1, from coordinate 191,113,277 downwards.
CTCACTCTCCAACATCGAACTTCGACAAGGAGGGAAACAACCGCTTACAAGTCCTCTCGACTCGTAAGAGGGAAAAATTCTCTTGTAGGATCCTTACGACTTATAAGAGAAAACCACACATAGGAATCCTCACGATTCCTAAGGAGAAAACCCACCTACGAGATCCTCTCGATCCGTAGGGAGAAAAGTCTCTATGAGACCCTCACGGCTCATAGAGTTGAAAAGTCTTAGGCAGCAGATCTGAACCTGCGGCCTAAGCCCTCGCTATCTCGTGAAGAAATCAAGAAGCTTACTCTATTACCTGCTAATTGTTACGACATGCTGAGAAAGAGGAAAAGCAACAGAAAGAGCATCCGATTTATATTTGATCAAGCGTTCAAGACACAATCATTCATGCATGGGCAAAAAGACTCAGGACAAAAGATATATAATAAAGACAAGCTGGGATATAAAAAAATTTCCATTAATATTGCCCGAAGTTCTTACAGTCATAAAAACAATAAATGAAAGTTACAATGGAATAACCTCAGATCCAGGGCATGGATTGAGGAATTCAAAAGCGACCCTATCTATGACTTTCCAAGCCTCGCGGACCATCCTAGTGTGCTTCCTTTCTCGAGCACAAGCGTCAGGGTCCCTTCCGATGTCTTCCACCCTCCGATAAGCAGCGAGTATGGCAGACTGTTGAAAGACCTTGTGCAAGAGGTCGATAAGACTGTTTCGCCGTCTCTTCGAGATAAAGTTCAATAGGTACACAGAGTGCACCTTGTCCTCAGCGGCATCCAACGCCCTAAGCGGCACGCCGGAACAGAATAGGGGAAGCGCTTCCCAGATAGCTCCCACGATAAGTTTAAGAAGAAAGGAACGTCGGGGATGCAGTGGACCGTTGTATGCGTCGAAGCGACTCATTATTTCAGCACACTCCTCGTTTGTGAACTCCCGATTTTAAGAGCGGCCAAATCGGCGGATGCCCTCATGAGAGATGATCTCGTTAAGAGCATACATGTGGGCGTTCATTGTTCCTGTGAAAGAGGATCAACAGAATTATCAGAAAGACTGATTAAGCAAAACGATATAATGCACTGAGGAATAAAATGCCATATTTAAGTTCCAAGATCCATGAAGAATCCTTAAGAGTTCTTCTATATGATTTGGGAGGAGCAAAGCTCCATTAATGAATTAAGAAAATTCAAGGAAAATCTTTCAGAGAACAGAGCTCTATGGAACCCTAGTAGGGTCCCCTTTAGTTCTCTTTAGATCCTTTTAAGACCTGTAAAGCAAAGCTCTGCTAAGTGAAACCCTAAATAGGTTTCCTTTAGATCAGGGATCTATTGAGAGCGATGCTCTATCAACAAAAATTAATTTAACTTAATTTAATCCAAATTAAAATTTTCACCTAAAAGTTTTAAGAGTTTAACTCTTAAAATTTTTGAAAATAAAAAGCGGGGCTCTGAGTTCTGAAAGTAAAAATTTAGAGATAAGAATCATCTAAGGGACCAAAAGTCCTATTTTTAGGCATCAAGTGCCCTTTCAGCTTCCAAGAGATGGCGCGACGGTTCGGAGTCTGCCACCGCTGCGCTCACGTTAGGAGGCGACGTAAGCGCAACGGTGGGGGGGCATTTGTTTATCCCAATCAGAGCAAAGCTCTGTTTAAATTCCAAAGTGGAAAAAGAAGCAATGCTTCTGTTCTTTCTCCAATCAGAGCAAAGCTCTGTCAAAAAAAAAAAAATTTGCGCAGTGCGCGACACGTGTCAGCGCAGCTGCGCACTGCGCAGTGCGCGACACGTGTCAGCGCAGTGCGCGACACGTGTCAGCGCAGCTGCGCAGTGCGCTGCGCGACACGTGTCAGCTGCGCAGTGCGCAACTGCGCAATGCGCGACACGTGTCAGCGCAGCTGCGCAGTGCGCTGCGCGACACGTGTCAGCGCGCAGTTGCGCAAGCAAAAAAAAAATTCAGTTGCGCGACACGTGTCTGCGCAGTTGCGCAAGCACAGCTGCGCGACACGTGTCACGCGCTGGGGGAGTTGCGCAAAACAGAATAAATCTTTTCTGTTCTTGTTAAAACAAGAAGATTTTCTTCTGTAAAGCAGGGGCCTTTGGATCAAAAATCCAACGGTGGGGAAAATTACCCAAATCACTCAGAAAACGATTTATGTAACAAATTATAACTAATTCATGGGCACTATAAAAAGGACCCTAGACCTCATTTCAAAAGGGGGAAGATCTTGCTAAAAAAAAAAGAAGAGAACTCTTGAAGAATAAAAAAAAAGGTAAAAACCTTTAAAAGAAGAGAAAATTCTCTTATGAACAAGATCATAGATCTTCAACGATAAATAAATAAATAAATAAAATAGTGCCTTGCACTTGTTTTATGAACCATCGGTTCTTGAACCTGAAAGGTTCTTAAATTAATAGTGCTTTGCACTTTCATGATTGGTTCTCTGAGATAAGAAAAACAAGAAAAACTTGTTTTTATATCTAAATCAAATAGTGCCTTGCACTTGTTTTATGAACCATCGGTTCTTGAACTTAAAAGGTTCTTAAATTAATAGTGCTTTGCACTTTTATGAACTTTTGGTTCTCTGAGATAAGAAAAATAAGAAAAAACTTGTTTTTTCTTAGATCTAAATCAAATAGTGCTTTGCACTTCTTTTTTTGAACCATCGGTTCTTGAATATAAAAGATTCTCAAATTAACAGTGCTTTGCACAAATGCAATGCATTACTAAAAGGGCCAGGCCCAAATCAAAATGACCTGACAGGCCAAAATAAATTGCAAGGCAATAAATGGGCAGAGCCCAAATAAATTGATGCTTTGCATCCTTTATATAAGGGCAGAGCCCAAATAAAATTGATGCCTTGCATCATTCCTAAAAGGGCAGAGCCCAAAACAAATTGATGCTCTGCATCCTTTCTGGGCAAGGCCCAAATAAAAATAAAAAAAGAAATGCAATGCAAAAGCAAATAAAATGTTGAATATTTCAACTGGACTTAGCCCAATTTTGGCCATAAGTCCTTAAATTAAATTGACTGAGCAAAATTGCTCTTCTAAATCAATTTACATCCGGTTCGAGGGTACATCTCCGAACTCCTTTGACATCCGTCGTTGTAATTCCTCAACGACGTCAAAGAGGTGACGGGTCCCAACGACCACACATCGATATGGACTGCGGGGTCCTTAATATCGTGGACCGAAACGTCCCTAAACTAATATCGGACCGGAACGTCCCTAAACTAATATCGGACCACCACGTCCCTAAACTGGAATATGGACCACCACGTCCCTAAACTGGCACAATAGAGCCCAAATGCTCTTTTGTCGGATCTAAACGGTCCCGTTAAGTTGATCTTAGTCTCAAACTGGACTAACGTATCCTTAACAAACGTTTGAGTCGATCTTAGCCTAAAAAATGGCTAATGTATCCTCCAAACAGACTTTAGTCCCAAATTGGACTATGAATCTCCCAAACTGGAACAATAGAGCCCAAACACTCTTTTGTCGGATCTAAACGATCCCGTTAAGTTGATCTTAGTCTCAAACTGGACTAACGTATCCTTAACGAACGTTTAAATTGATCTTAGCCGCAACGCGACTAACGTATCCTTAAACTAAAAACACCAAACCCAAATCTAAGCAAATACGGATTTGGACTAATCCACGTCATACGGGCGACGGCATTACTCAGTCTCCGTATACAATCCACGGGCAACCACAAACAAAACAAACACGCACGACACGAAGTGAAATTCTGGAGAAGGAGAAAGTTGTTACCGTGATGCGGTAGCGTAATTAACTGCAGGGGCTTGCGCCTGCAGGGAAGAGCGTCCCCACAATCAAAAACCCCTCAAGCGAGGGGGAATCTGACGAAGTCTGCTACATCGGCCGCATCCGTCTAAACCTCCGATACACGGTGCCATAAATCAACTTGGCATCTTCGGAGAGGTGGACGGATAAAACCAAATAGCATCTGCCCCGAATCCCAGCGTCAGGACATCGCGGTCCTGTGCGCCGCCTTTCGGAGGGGAACAGGGGTCATTGGCCGACATATTTCCGAGACGGGGTCATTGGCCGACATATTTCCGAGTCGGGGTCATTGGATGACGTATTTCCGAGATGGGGTCATTGGATGACGTATTTCCGCACGGGGTCATTGGATGACGTATTTCCGCGACGGGATCATTGGATGACGTATTTCCGAGACGGGGTCATTGGATGACGTATTTCCGCAACGGGGTCATTGGATGACGTATTTCCGCGACGGGGTCATTAGATGATGTATTTCCGCGACAGGGTCATTGGCTGACGTATTTCTGCTTTCTGCGGTGTCGGGTTGACTTACTCCGCTTTCTACGATGTCGGGGCTGACTCTAGGTCGTCTGTGAACCGTAGAATCTTGGAACTGGGGACTTTGCCGTGACTTCGATTAGTGGTGTCGCGTCCGTGTCCTACTGGCATGAGGAGGAACGCGGTTGTTGGCCTTCTGGGATGCAGATGTTGCTGTCGAGATCTGACTTTCCCTTTGACAGAGTTTGTTGGGACATGTGGTTTCCTTTCGTTTATGCCCATGGATTGTATACAGGGGTCAGTATGGACTTACCTGCAGGGCAAAAGTTTCATTCTTTCATTTTTGCTTTATTTCTTTCCGTGATACTCTATCATTTCAGCTTTTTATATCGCGAAAGTCATGATTGCCCAATCATTTCGGTTATTTTTCGCGGTGCCCAATCATTTCGGCTATTTTTCTTTTTACTCGCTGCTTTTTATAGTTGCCCAATCATTTCGGCTATTTTTGTATGCATATCTTTTACTTACTGATCTTGTTGTAAGTTGCTCTATCATTTCGGCTATTTCATATGCATTTATGACTCGCTAACTTTTCGCCGCGAGTATGGAACCTGGGATCTGATACCAATCTTAGCATCAGTATCGCTGCGACTGGAATATTTCCAGGAGCGAATCATCATTTGCCGCGAAAGGACTTGGAATTTGTTACCGATTTAGGCATCAGCATCGCTACTACTGGAACATTGCCAGGAGCGAACCATCATTTGCCCCCGTCCATTCGAACAAAGGTGGCTTAGCAAACAGGGTAAGGATCCTGTCGACTAAGGTTTTTGATTTCATGAGTCGTAAGGGTCTCATAAAGATGTTTCTCCTTAAGAGTCGTGGGAATCTCATAAGTCCGTTTTCTCCTTAAGAATCGTGAGGATTCTTAAGTGTATGGTCTCTTATAAGTCGTAAGGATCTCATAAGAGCGTTTTCTCCTTATAAATCGAGAGGACTTACAAGTGGCATTCACCACATGAGGAAATTTCGCGCCATTGGTGGAACTGGGTGGGGGAAACATTTATTTATGCCCGTGGATTATATACAAGGGTCAATATTGAACCGTTTGTAGGGCAGTCTGGGAAATGTGATGGCTTAAGAACAGGTTCAGATCCCTGTAGCTTAAGGCTTTTGAATCTTATAAGCCGTGAGGGTCTCATAAGAGGGTTCTCCTTACGAGTCGTGAGGATCTCGTAAGTATAATTTCTTCTTAGGAATCATGGGGATCCCTAAGTGTGTTGCTCCCTTGTGAGTCGTAAGGATCTCACGCGGGTGTTTTTTCTTTACAAGGTCGAGAGGACCTTGCCAGTGTGCATGAATTTTTACGAGTCTGCGCCCTTTCGGGTTTTCACAGACTCACCGGTAGCTCTGTTGTTTTTACTCACGGAGCCCTTTCGGGTTTTCATCCGTGCCCATCTTGCTTATGGACGTACCGTTTTTTTTACGATCTGCGCCCTTGCGGGTTTTCACAAACATTACCGGTAGCCTTGTTGTTTTTACTCACGGAGCCCTTTCGGGTTTTCATCCATGCTCATCTTGCATATGAACGTACCATTTTTTTTTGCTTCAGCCCAAGGATACTGCGGTTTGTAGTAGTTTTAGAGATGTTTCGGTCCGTCGTTAGTTTTAGGACATTACAGTCCATAGCTAGTTTTAGGACATTACGGTCCATTGTTAGTTTAGGGACGTTTCGGTCTGTTGTTGCCGTTTTGGAGACAACAGTTTTGCTGGATACTACTTATAGAGTTTGGGCTTGGGAAGATAGCGAGCGAACATAGGTGTCGTCATCTATCGTTGACCTAGGCCGTGACTCGTCAGGCGTATTATTTTTTCAGGAACCGGCCGTTTATTGGCCTGAAGGGTCTTTCGCCATGCATATCCATGAGCAAGTAAGCATCACCTTGGTAGACTTTGTCTATGATGTACGAGCCCTCATAATTCGGCTCGAATTTCCCCCGTTTGGCACAATTGGGGATCACAGGCCTCTTAACCACTAGCACGAGTTCGCCCTGGCGAAATGTCCTTGGCCTGGTCAATCTCTCATATGAGCGCGTCATCTTTGCTTTGTAAGCCTTCAAGTTTTGCTGCGCCATAAGACGAGCTTCATCGAGGGCGTCGAGCTCCTCAAGCCGAAGATGAGCATTATCTTCGTCTGTTAGCTCGTAATGAACCGCCACTCGTAGAGAGGGTAGCTCTATCTCCAAGGAGAGTACCGCTTCCGTGCCGAATACCAACGCAAATGGAGTTGTGTTTGTGGCCGTTTTGAACGTGGTTCGATACGTCCATAGAGCTTTATGCAGTTTCTCGTGCCAGTCCTTATTTTTGGACACCGTCTTCTTTTTTATCTTCGTCAAGGTCTTGTTGAAAGTCTCAGCTAGACCATTAGCTAGGGGATTATAGACCGAAGAGTATCTCCAGTCTATATTATTCTGTTGTGTGAAGCGGCTGATTCTGTGACTTCTGTAGGCCGGCCCGTTATCGGAGATAATCCGTCGCGGAGTGCTGAACTGATAGATGACGTGTGTCTTGAAGAAATGGAGGATGTTCTCCGTCTTCACTTCACTTAGCGGTACTGCCTCTGCCCACTTAGAGAAGTAATTGGTTATTGCTAATATGAACCGATGTCCCGTGGACGATGCTTGCTCGATGGGCCCGATTATATCGGTTCCCCACATTTCGAACGGCCAGCTAGCCACTATTGGGTGTAGCGGGTTTGGATGCAGATGGATGAAGTCTCCGTGAATTTAGCACGAATGGCACTGCTTTGCGTATTCGAGACAATCCTGAATCATCGTGGGCCAATAGTAGCCCATCCTTTTAATCTTCAGCTTCATCTTTGGCCCGGCTTGATGAGAACCACAGAGTCCGTCGTGAGTTTCTTGGATGACTCCCCTTGCTTCTTCCAGTCCTAGGTATCTTAGCCATAGAGAGTCGAACGATCTCTTATATAGAGTATCATTGACGAAGGCGAAAGACATAACTTGTTTCATGAGCTGATGTCTTGAGAATGCATCTTCAGGTGTTTGACGGGATTTGAAGTAGTCTATAAAAACTTCTCTGCAATCCTTAACCTTTTCTTGGTTCTCCATTTGTAGGGCCGTTTACTTGGTCGCTTCCATTTCTTCAGACGACTCCGTGGACATTTCTACTGGCGTAAGAACCCGACGGCTTTGTACAACGATCCTCACGTCATCGAGGTTTTCGTCGGCCAGTTCTTTAGCGAGTTTGGCTAATACATCCGCCTTGCTATTTTCCATACGCGGTATGCTTTCTAGGACGTAGGAAGGGATTTGAGTCAGAAATTGTTGCACTCTCTCGCCGTACTTTACCAACTCTGGTTTGCATGTTTGATAGTCGCCGTTTACTTGACTAACGACCAGCTGGGAGTCTCTGTATATGAGGAGGTTTTCGATTTTCATGTCGACAGCGATCTCAAGACTTGCTATCAAGGCCTCATATTCCGCTTCATTATTTGTCCTCGTCTCTGTTAAGGAAAAGGTAAAGCGCATTATCCCTCCTTGCGGAGTCACGAAGATAAGGCCTACCCCAGATTTGATTATATGGGTGTTGTGCTTTCTCTTCTTCATGGAAGATGCCCCATCGAAGTAGAGTTCTCATCGGGTATCACTCCCTCCTCTCTCCCTGTCGATCGTGTCAAGCACATGCTCGTCCAACAATTCACAATTTAGGGGTGAATCAGCAGGTATCAGATGCTCAGCGAGGGAGTCGGCGATGACCTGGCCTTTCACTGCCTTGAGAGGTCGGTATGTTATCGAGAATCCATTAATAGTAGGGCCCATTTAGCGAGCCTCCCCATTAGTATGGCTCTCGACATCAAATATTTGAGAGGATCCACTTTTGATATGAGATGGACCTCATACGCCAAAGCGTAATGCCGAATCTTCGTTATAGTGAAGATTAACGCCAGGAGTGTTTTTCGATAGGGGAGTAGTTGTTTTCCGCCCTCAGGAGAACTCGACTCAAATAGTAGAGGGCTCTCTCTTTCCCTTGGTCGTTCTCCTGTGCCCATAGCGCGCCTGAAGAACCTTCAAGGGCTGTTGTGTACAGGATGAGAGGTTTTTCCTTGACTGGAGCGGTCAGTACCGGTGGGTTCTACAGATATTGCTTGATTTCATCCAGTGCACTTTGGCATTTCTGATTCCAGACGAACGAGATCCCCTTCTTCATTAAATGGTTGTAGGGACGGCATTTGCCGGAGAGGTTGAGTTGGAGTTTGACACCTGTTTAGGTATTAGTATCGCTACAACTGGGATATTGCCATGAGCGACTCATCATTTTCCCCTGTCGATTTGGACAAAGGTGGCTTAGTAGACAGGGTTAGGATCCTGTCGACTAAGACTTTTGACTTTACGAGCCGTAAGGGTCTCATAAAGGGTTTTCTCCCTACGAGTAGTGAGGATCTCGTAGGCGTATTTTCTCCTTAAGAATCATAGGGATTCCTAAGTGGTGTCATCTCTTGTAAGTCGTAAGGATCTTCCAAGAGTGCTTTCTCCTTATAAGTCGAGAGGACCTACAAGTGTTATTCACCATATGGAGATATTTCCTGCCATTTGTAGAACTTGGCAAAGAAATATTTATTCGTCCCCCTGGATTGTATACAAGGGTCAATATAGACCGCCTGTAGGGAAATTTAAGAGATGTGACGGTTTAAGAACAAGTCTAGATCCATGTAACTTAAGACTTTTGAATTCTATGAGTCGTGAGGGTCTCACAGGGGGATTCTCCTCATGAGTCGTGAGGATCTCGTAAGTGTATTTAACGAGGTTGCGCCCTTCCGGGTTTTCACAAGCTCGCCGGCAGTCCTATTGTTCTTACTCATGGCGCCCTTTCAGGTTTTCATCCGTACCCATCTTACTTGCGGACCTACCTTTTTTTTTAACAAGATTGTGCCCTTCCAGGTTTTCACAAGCTCGCCGGCAGTCCCACTGTTTTTACTCACGGCGCACTTTCGGGTTTTCAACCGTGCCCATTTTGCTTGTGGACGTACCGTCCTTTTTTTTTGAGCGGGGTATTCCACTAGATTGTAGGACCTGTTTGTAGGACCCTTAATATCCTTCGTGTCCTTTAAAAAGAAAAGACCATTCTACATAGAGATTCTTCCGCCGGTGAGAAATATGCCCCATGTGTATATATCGGGGGGAACGAGTACCCACGTCGTCGCTATTTTGGTGACAGGTTGCTTCAGAGCCACTTATTTTTGTTGAGCGTAGGCAACAAACGCCATCCTGCCTCCTCTTTTCACTCGTCATCATCGGATGTGAAAGAGTCTTGCCCTATTTGATCTAATCGAGCCATTTTATCCATGAGTTTTTGGAAGGTCGTCGACTTGAAGAGGGCTATATATGAGGACGCCTTTGAATTTGGGTCAAGGGTGGCTATGAGCATTCCTATGGCAGCAACTTCATCGATGTGTTGCTTGTATTTGACCAGAGATTTTGCCACCGGGTAACGTATTGAACCCAAGTCTCATTCGTCTAAACCTTTCGTTGACCGGGCCGTCACGGTAGTATGTTCGTTCTTATTAGTGATTCCCTGACAGAAGAGCGTATCCATTTCGTTAAAGCTCTTCACGAAATCATTTGAGAGTTTCACATACCAAATGAAGGAGATGCCCGCCAGACCGCTGATGAATTGTCGGAGGAGTAGTATATCATTCTCTCCAGTGTTACCGTACATGGAATTAAATCGCGCAATGTGCTGGTGAGGATTCCCGGTTCCTTTATATATGTGGAGTCGGAAGTATGTATTCTGACGGGTACTGTATTTGATCGGAGCACACCGGATACAGTCGACCGGTCTTGATTGGCCTATTTGATGCTTCACTGGCATACTGAATTTTGATTCATTGAGCGATATATGTGGCCAGCTTTTCTTTTAGGAATCATTTCCTCTTCAGTCGTTGATGAGATTTGCAGAGGATTTGAAATGTCATCCTTATCTTTAAGACCGACTACCGGCGATTCATTTGTCAGTAGTTCCGATTGAACCATCATTCCAGCTATATATTGAATCAGAAGAGCCATCTGGTTCATTTTAGTGGACATTTCCGCCGCTTCTGTATCTCCCTTTTTCAGAGCGCGCTTTAGGAAATCAATATCCGACTCTATCTCTATTCTTTCTTCGGGTGCGTCCTCAGGATTTTCCTTAGGCGATGGATTACCATTTGCTGCCGCCTGAGAGAGCATCTTATACAGCTTCTCACGCTGCAGTTGAACTTTTGTCAGGGACCGAGTTTGAGGTCGGTGACTAGTAGAAGCTCGAACTTCGTTTTTGGAACTCACCACATATACTATGTGAACTACCATGCCCCCAGGCTTGGGGTGTTTGGAGTTTTGCCCTTTGGAGTTTACTTCAGGAACTTAAGTTTTATTGGGCCTCTCTTTTTTGTGAAAAGCCGCTTTAGTTTTGGGAGGAACCGCTGTATCAGGATCCGTCTCGGGATGAGTTTCCTTCACCTGCTTCCACACCTTATATATATATATATATATATATATATGAGGAAATTTGTTTTAGGGAGGAACTGGTTTCTGCTCTCGTGGGATCTCCATGGGCTGCGGAAATTCTTTCAATATTGCGGTGGGAGAATTTTGTCTGACCCTTCACAACAGTTTGAAGGCATTCCCGGTTAGAACAACAACATTCACCACTGGAGTTGAAACGGGACCATACAGAGAACTGCCCCCAGCTCATTTTGTATTATGCCGATATCGACGTTGACCGTTTCTTACGACCGGGATTTGATTAGCCTCAGGATTTTGCTGAGCCTGCCCCCTGTTTCCTTTGAGATTTTGAATATTCTGCCCCCTGCATCGACCTTGGTCCTTGGCAGGTGCTGGTTGTTTGAGCACTGATTCCGTCGGCAAAGCTGTTAATTATATATATGCCCTAGAGGCCATTGTTGTACATATGATGTATATTATAGTGGATGCTTGGATATATATAGAGAGGACTTTCTTGCTCGATATGATAGTATGTTATCTGGTTTTACTTTGTCTTAACATGTTAACTTGTATTGGTTTACTGTCTTGCTCTCACATGTTGATAAAGCCCTTAGGATATGTACTCGACTACTAGGACTATGATGCAGATCATACTCGTAGGGCCAGGGTAGTCCAAGAGTACATCCTATAACTGTTCCTAGTCGAGGGAGTATCGAGACAGGGCATTGATACTCCATAGTAGACTAGCGTATACGCTCCTCGACCCATATGATGGGCGATGGATGATCCCATATCCATTGATGTTTGACATCAGAGAAGGTATACGGATGCTCAGTAGAGACTGGGTACACTGAATGTACTCGCCGAGAACTCCTAGATGGTATTATACCTATCGTCAGATAGCAGTTCTCTGGTGACACTGGTACAGGTTAGTCTGTAGACCCGAGATCGTCATAGAGTCTTGTGTGATTCCCACTGTGCTTTGATTTCTACCTTACCACGTTCATGAGAACGTGCAAAACGGTGGCTTTTGGGTACAGTCCCGAATCACATGGAGGCAATGAACGATAAGAGGGGTTTCGTCTCTCCCGGTATTGGGAGTTGATATTGCGCAGTGTTCGATTGGCTATAACCGGAAGTCGCTGGACATGGCTGATATGGAGTGCTACTGGTAAGTGTTATCAGTAGTTTCTTGACCTGTTATGAGCCTCACATCGACATGACTTATCGGTTACTGGGGTCTGACGTTTACCACCCCTAGACTGGATATGCGACATATCAGACGAAGGGACCGGACTGTACGGGAGTGTTACTGATTGGATTCACAAGAGTGTGTGCAGGCTTGCTTTTTGATCTTCTAATCGCTCAATACCTAGGTGGCTGTTACGTTTAGCTGACCGCTTGCAGCTTATGGGTGTTTGATATGATCATCACTTACTGCCGGCATATTGACGATTCTTTAAAGTCCTACACAGAGGTTTCCTGGCTCAGGCAAAACGGAGTAGGAGCACATATGTGATATGTGCGGGACCGAGATTAATACGATATGAAATACCATATTCTATTCTCGAGATATGTGATATCGGCCGGGTATATGTGATATAGCCGGGATATCGGATCAAGTGTTGATTCGATAAAATGATATATGTTATATTAGTCGGTTATATGTTATATAACCGGATTATCGGATCAAGTGTTGATTCAATAATTTAATGTATAATTATATATTTGATATATTATATTACATTAACTAATATAAACTCACTTAAATAATTCTTTTTCTCACTTGATGATACATTGATATATATGTGATATATGTTAAATGTATTATTTTCTTTTGTTACATTATATATTATATATGTGATATATAATATTGTAATATGTTAGGATTACACATGCAACTATGGTTATGAGATTAAACCATGCTAGGGTTTAGATTAGGGTTAACGTTTCATTTTAGATAAAATCTAAATTGTGGATTTATTCTTGAGATATTTTTCCATGTTGACTAAAGTCCACCCTTTAGATAATATCTAGATATTTGTTAACCTAACTTCTTAACCTTAGCCTGTGGTTTATTCTCTATAAGGGTTAAGCATGTCATGCTTAACCTTGGTTGCATTTCTAACCTCAATTCATAATTCATTCATCACAATACTTCATCTTCTTCTTCCTCTCAAAAAGCTTTTCTAGCTTTCTCTTTTGTGATGAATTAAAGTGAGATAAAGAAAACTAAAGAGAGCAAAATTCCTACTTCATCATCCTCATCTATTCTAGTCACTTAGATTGGGGTGTTCACTTCACTAAAACCTCATTAGTGAAGAGAGAGCTTGGGTTTGTGATTCCACAAGGTAGATCATCTTGGATTGTGAAGTCTTTAAGCAAGAATACCTCATTCACCTCATGGAGCCTCTCTAGAGTCCGGGAGCTTGATGATCGCAGCAAAGGGACCTCAACACGGAGCTTATGAAGCGAAGGAATGGACTACAAAGATTGTAATCCCTAACTCTTAGATGTTAAGTTGTTAACATATAGTTGAAGTTTGATTCTCTAGTTAAAGATCTAGGGTAAGGGTTATCTAGAATGGAAAAAATTTAAACTTGGCATAGGTGATGCCTCCCGAAACCTTGCTGCCGCTGTAGGTAACCCAACAAAAGCTGCATCTTGGGGAGCCAACCTGTAGAAGACAGACTTCTTCTAGGCTTCCTCCCTCGGCGTTGAGGCACCAAGGGTGGGAGGTAGGAGTATCGACCTAAATCGAAGCCCGTTGATTTCTTGAAGAGACGGATTGTAGAGATTTGAGACTGCAAGTGACCCATACTTGACTCCACCATATATGACAAAGCCTGAGTTGCTAGGGTAGAATCAAACACCATTCTTCTTAGAGACGAAACACTGGCTTCAGTATTCCATCATCTAAGGGCAACCACAAACATATATACCGCGATTATTTGATCGCGGAAAAACACAATACACGAAGTGTGGAGTGAAAAGAGGAAAAAGTCCCACCGGGCATGCCAGATCTATTCTCCGCCGAAAGACGCGACCGAGACGTTGGGACGTCCGGCCTGAATTTTGGGGGCAGATGCTATTTGGTTTTATCTGTCCACCTCTCCGAAGATGCCAAGTTGATTTGTGGCACCGCGTATCGGAGGTTTGGACGGATGCGGCCGTTGTAGCGGAGTTCTTCAGATTCCCCCTCGTTGTGAGTGGTTTTTGATTGTGGGGACGCTCTTCCCTGCAGGCGCAAGCACATGCAGTTAATTACGTTACCGCATCGCGGTAACCACTTTCTCCTACTCCAGAAGATCACTTCATGTCGTGCGTGTTTGTTTTGTTTTAGGTTGCCCGTGGATTGTATACGGAGACTAATTTGTATTGTCGTCCGTAGGGCGTAAATTAGTCCAAATCTGTATTTTCTTAGATTTGGGTTTGGGTTGGTTTAAGGATCGTTAATATTGTTTTAGATTAAGATCAACTCAAACGTTTGTTGAGATTACGTTAGTCTAATTTTAGACTAAGATCTACTCAACAGAATTTTCTTTAGTTTATAGGGACATTGCGGTCCACAATTTAGTTTTAAGGACATTGTGATCTATTGTTTAAGGACATCATAGTCCATGGAGTTTAAGGACATCATAGTCCGTAGTTTAAAGATATCATAGTCTATAGAGTTTAGTTTAGGGATGTTGCGGTCCATTGGGTTTAAGGACATCATAGTCCATAAAGATTAGTTTAAGAACATTACGGTCCATAGTTAGTTTAAGGACATTACGGTCCATTATTTTGGCTCATTGGTTTGGGGGTGTGCCAAGAGCTATTGGTTATTGGGACCCTCCACCTCTCTGAAGACGTTGAAGAATTACAACGATATGTATCAGAAGTGTGGAAAGATGTACTCTTGAACCAATGTCCCGACTGAGGGGGGATGGGATGAACATCATTTTAGATGCCATCTGTTGGGAGCTCATTTGCTATCTTTAGGACTGAGATCGGTTTTGGTGACCCTGAGCATGAGGTGCTCAATTGATTGTCCTCGGAAGATTTGGTCTAAGTTTGGTTAATATTGTCCTTTCATAGTGTTAAACACTAGTATGTGCTCAGCGCTCACCTGCTCCCACATGAGGCGCTTGAAGTAGTGTTAAACACAAGAAATTGGGGCGCTCACGTGTGGCACGTGAGGCGCTTAAAGTGGGGCGATGCCTCATTTATTCTCTTATTCTAGTGCTAAGTGGGATCACGTGAGGCGCCCCAGAATGGGAACTGTCTTGAGTTTATTCCCCTTTTCTCTTTTTATAAGTACTGAGCACTTCTCAAGGGTCACGTGGGATCACGTGAGACACCCCAAAATAGGGTTTATTCCTCTTTTCTCTTTTATAAGTGCTGAGCACTTCTCACGGGTCACGTGAGATCACGTGAGGCGCCCCAAAATAGGGTTTATTCCCCTTTTCTCTTTTAAAAGTGCTGAGCACTTTTCAGGGGTCCCGTGGGATCACATGAGGCCCCCCAAAATAGGGCTTATTCCATTTTCTCTTTTATAAGTGCTGAGCACTTCTCAGGGGTCACGTGGGATCACGTGAGGCTCCCCAAAATATGGCTTATTCCCTTTTCTCTTTTATAAGTGCTGAGCACTTCTCAGAGGTCACGTGGGGTCACGTGGCTAGATCTCAGTCTTCCCTTTTTTGTTCATCAAAGGTGCTCACGTGTGAACACGTGAGCTTTTATTATGTAGCATTGAACACTAATATGTATGGATCTCTGGATCTGAGTTTTATGAATTTCAGGTCCCTTACTTTATAAGAATTAAATTCTTTTATTGGGTTAAACCCTAGTTTTATCAGAGGAATTAAATTCCTATATCTTTTTGGTAAGAATTAAGTTCTTTGAATTTAGCTCTTTCCCCTAGGTTTGGATCTACAATCTACCCGATGAGAATTAAATTCTCAACTTGTGGGGAGATCTACTTCTGCAGATCCCAACCAGAGGAAGAACTAAGTTCTTTGAGAAGAGTTAAACTCTTGGTTTGAGAATTTTATTCTCTGTTGGTTTTGCTTACCAATGGGTTTTCCTCTCTGTTTCTAGTATTTTTGAACTTGAAGTTTATGGGGGGGTTCTTTCTCTTCTTTTCTCTCTCTCTCTTTTGTGTCTCTTGGCTCCTATTTATAGGAGAAAGAAAAGAATCAATTTGTTCAGAAAATCTCTTATTGAGAGATTTTGATTGATTTTATAATCAACCAAAATGATCTTTTAGATCAATCGGTGAATTTTATACACCGTTAGATTTTTAATCTAAGGACTTCTGTTTTATAGAAGATATTTCTCACAAGATTAGGAAAATATTTCCCTATACAGAATCTTCTTCTGTAAATTGGTGATTTTTAATCACCATTGGATTTTTAATCCAACGGTGCTCTGCATTACAGAACGCAATCTTTCTTGTTTAGAAAGATCTAAGAAAATATTTTCCAAATAGAGTTTTGATCCTTTTTATTTAGAATTTAATTCTATTGGTTCAGAAGGCATAGGAGCCCATCGTGTGTAGCACATGACCCCACGAAGTTAAGCCCGTCATAGAGCGTCACGTGCTACCACGTGAAATTTTTTGGCCAATTGTTTGTTTTAAGAAGGCACCTATATATTTTGTATATAGAGGTCACGTGTCTGCATGTGAGTCTCACTTTCAGCCTCATTTTCAGCCTTGTTTTGTCAGGCGCAGTGCTTATCACGTGTGGGCACGTGATACTCCATTTGGGGACTTTTCCCATTGCTTTTTATATTTATTATTTATTTTTCATAAAGGAACATATACAATAAACAATTAATTTTGTACAGAGATTTCAGAGTCGTTACAGAGTCGAAATGAAACATGGTTTAGGTTTTATGTTGCATTTTAGTCACTGTTTTGCAAACCTGAAAACTGTTTTTAAAGACTTTCTTTGAAAATTCATAACTCCGTCTTCAGAGGTCCAAACTAAATGATTTCAAATTGTTTTGACAAGTATATTGAAAGATCCAGATTTTCTTAATTCAACTTGATATTTGAAAAAAGATGTCATTAACCTAATTCTATCTTTTAAAATTGTGTGTCGAATCTCGAAAAAATCTGTCCTGATCTGCGAAATGCTTTTCGATATGTCATATCTCGAACTACCGAACTCGGTTTTCGACAAACTTTAGATTTATGGATGCCCAATTGACAGCCTGTAACTTTTCTATATAACCCAAGACTAATAAATGTGTATATCGACCCGATGTATACTCTTCAAGTCACCTCCTCCTTTCTGTCCAGAAAATAAAAACTGTTTTCAAACTCTTAGATTCAAACAATCGTAACTATAGTTTCAGAGATCCAAATCGCGCAAACTCAAGTTGGTTAGATAACTATACCGAAAGACCTATCTGTTCATAGTACAACCCGAGACCTGAAAACCGACAGAAAATATCGCAAACTGCATTTTTAAAACATATGTCCGTGCTGGACAAATTCTGATCTACTCTGCGCAGCGATACAAAAACGGGCCCATCTCCAAAACTAGTATTCATAATTAAACGAGACTTGAACCCATGTATGCATAATACTTAGGACTATATTTCTTGTTTTATTTCTGAGTTCATATGAGTTGAGTAATCAGTAGTTTCCAACACTTATTTAAGATAACGTTTCTGGTTTATACTTGGATATTTCACTTGTATCATTTCATACTATGTGACTTCCTCATTTTATTTTACCTACACGAATCACATGATTAGATATATTGCATACTCGATATGATCCTGACTCGAACCGTGAATACGTAATGATATGAACTTGCAACCCTTCAATATATTCATGGATTCATGTAGGGCTTGTGTTAAACTCTATAACTTAACATACGTGGGGGAAATGGGTAGTTTGGTAATAAACGTATGTCGTGGAGTGGGAGTCCACTAAAAATCACTAATCTGAATCTCTTGTACCGTTGTTCTGTGGGTTTGACGGAGCTTAACTCAACGTGCTGTTGGTCTGTGGGTTTGACGAACTAATCTTGTATACACGCATACTTTCTTTATTGTATTATAACAAAACACGTAACCGTATAAATACGATGCTTATATAGTTTGCCATGTTTAATTGCCATAACATGCTTGTTCACTGCATCATGCTTATGCCCATCGTTTATTACATTTTACAATTATATTTTAAACCGAGGACTTACCGAGCGCAAGATATCTAATAGACATTCCATTGTTTTTTCTTCTTTTAGGAATGTTCGTCATGTGATTTAGAGACATGAGAGATTAAGCAGACTAAAGAGGACTTTTCGAAACTGTCTTCTCAAGCGGGTTTCTTACAGCATATCAGGCTTTATCCTTCAATATGCCTATTTTTTTGGGCTTTGTTTATTTCTATTTTCGTTGTATTGATTTTCAGACTCGTTATCAGCGTTTTTAATATTGTGGAATCGGAAATATAATAATATAGTTGGATTGTTATTCTCTTGTTTAATTTTGGTTATACCATATTGTTTGCTATATGCTTGACGTATTTATTTCGAGAAAGACTTTTTCCCGGTAATACGTCGCGGATCTCGTCACGTGCCTGTTACTGTCTTTTAGGAAGCGGGACGTGACAATATTCGCCACATGTTTCAAACTTATGTTGCATTCCAAAGATTTTGGTTTTCAATATTGACAGCCACCAACATGGGAATATACCGCCATTTCTATATCGGTTCTTTTTCCTTCTGAGACAACACCGAATTGGAAGAGGGGGGCTACGGTATATCTGCACTATTATGGCCATAATACTCTAAGTGCTAGAATATAAAAAAAACCCCTCATCCCTCATCAAAATTTCGGAATTTTGATACAATGGAAGGAACATTTCACATGGTATTAGAGCAACCAGCATTCGATTTCCACCAGGTGCATATTAAGTGCGGAATTATTTAAATTAAAAATACCGCTGCGCAAAAGCACACGTTTCAGTGTAAAAGGCCTTTGACTTGCTGGGACGTGTTAGAAGATAAAAACAAATCACTCAACCATCATTATAACTTCAATAGTTTTGATGGAGTGGAGGGGACGTCCCGCATTAAGATATAATTTCCGCAATTGTAAAAGAAATTATTATTTACAATGCTGCTAATTTCATTGAAATGGTCTTATGTGCATCTAAATCTAACTTGAGCATATGAGATCTTTGACTTAATGGAACATCCCAACCACTAAATCAATTTGTATTGGTTCTCTGAGTCGTATTTACAGTAATCAATATATATTTACAAGAAACATCAATGCATGTCATCCATGCAGAAAAGACTTTCCGTTTAGGCAAAATTAGGGCTCGGATTGTATGGTCTCATCTGTCATCCCAACTTAAATCAAGGACTCACCCTCACTATTTGATCCGTGAGACATAGTCGGACATTGCACCATATAACTTTCATGTTTTCTCATGATGATGAACAACGATAAAAAAGCTATATATCTTATCAACCCGGGGACGTGAAGAGATGTCAAGTAAGAACCTTAATCTTATCATAAACTTTACTCAGAGTATGCTTTGAGTTAGGCTCAATTAGTTTTTGATCCGACACCCACTAATTAACCGGTTATCACCAATAGTAGGACTTTATTGAATTTCCCAATGTAAATAAATTCCATATTCATGGCTAGTCCAAAGGGACCCAAACTAGTGATTAACAAAACAAAAGTTAATCCATTGAGATTGAGCCAAAGCCACAACTAATCTTGTGTCATGTCCCCTCAGAAATAGCAAGCGGCGCTTATCCATTGGCTTCATAGTTTGTTACTCTCCATGCAAAACTCCCATCTCCTCCTCCCAAAAAATAATATAAATAAATAAATCCAGCTGTGATTGATCGAGTTCATTGTCTCATTTATTTTATTAGCGAAGTTTGGCTAATGCATCTGTCTTGCTATTTTCCATACGCGGTATGCTTTCTAGGACGTAGGAAGGGATTTGAGTCAGCAATTGTTGCACTCTCTCGCCGTACTTTACCAACTCTGGTTTGCACGTTTGATAGTCGTCGTTTACTTGACTAACGACCAGCTGGAAGTCTCTGTATATGAGGAGGTTTTCGATTTTCATGTCGACAGCGATCTCAAGATCTGCTATCAAGGCCTTATATTCCGCTTCATTATTTGTCCTCGTCTCTGTTAAGGAAAAGGTAAAGCGCATTATCCCTCCTTGCGGAGTCACAAAGATAAGACCTACCCCAGATTTGATTATAGGAGTGTTGTGATTTCTCTTCTTCATGGAAGATGCCCCATCGAAGTAGAGTTCCCATCGGGTATCACTCCCTCCTCTTTCCCTGTCGATCGTGTCAAAGGCGTGCTCGTCCAACAATTCACAATTTAGAGGTGAATCGGCAGGTATCGGATGCTCAGCGAGGAAGTCGGCGATGACCTGGCCTTTCACTGCCTTGAAAGGTCGGTATGTTATCGAGAATTCCATTAAGAGTAGGGCCCATTTAGCAAGCCGTCCCATTAGTATGGCTCTCGACATCAAATATTTGAGAGGATCCACTTTTGATATGAGATGGACCTCATGCGCCAAAGAGTAATGCCAAAGCTTCATTATAGCGAAGATTAACGCCAGGCAGTGTTTTTCGATAGGGGAGTAGTTGTTTTCTGCCCCCAGGAGAACTCGACTCAGAAAGTAGAGGGCTCTCTCTTTCCCTTGGTCGTTCTCCTGTGCCCATAGTGCGCCTAAAGAATCTTCAAGGGCTGTTGTGTACAGGATGAGGGGCTTTTCCTTGACTTGAGCGGTCAGTACCGGTGGGTTCTGCAGATATTGCTTGATTTCGTCCAGTGCACTTTGGCATTTCTGATCCCAGACGAATGAGGTCCCCTTCTTCATTAGATGGTTGTAGGGTCGGCATTTGCCGGAGAGGTTGACTTGGAATTTGACACCTGTTTAGGTATTAGTATCGCTACAACTGGGATATTGCCAGGAGCGACTAATCATTTTCCCCTGTCGATTTGGACAAAGGTGGCATAGTAGACAGGGTTAGGATCCTGTCGACTAAGACTTTTGACTTTACGAGCCGTAAGGGTCTCATAAAGGGTTTTCTCCCTACGAGTTGTGAGGATCTCGTAGGCGTATTTTCTCCTTAAGAATCATGGGGATTCCTAAGTGGTGTCATCTCTTATAAGTCATAAGGATCTTCCAAGAGTGCTTTCTCCTTATAAGTCGAGAGGACCTACAAGTGTTATTCACCGTATAGAGATATTTCCTGTCATTTGTAGAACTTGGCAAAGAAATATTTATTCGTCCCCCTGGATTGTATACAAGGGTCAATATGGACCGCCTGTAGGGCAATTTAAGAGATGTGACGGTTTAAGAACAAGTCTAGATCCATGTAACTTAAGACTTTTGAATCCTATGAGCCGTAAGGGTCTCACAGGGGGATTCTCCTCACGAGTCGTGAGGATCTCCTAAGTGTATTTAACGAGGTTGCGCCCTTCCGGGTTTTCACAAGCTCGCCGGCAGTCCTGTTGTTCTTACTCACGACGCCCTTTCAGGTTTTCATCCGTGCCCATCTTACTTGCGGACGTACTATTTTTTAACGAGATTGCGCCCTTCCGGGTTTTCACAAGCTCGCCAGCAGTCCCGTTGTTTTTACTCACGACACACTTTCGGGTTTTCAACCGTGCCCATTTTGCTTGTGGACGTACCGTCCTTTTTTTAGCGAGGTATTCCACTAGATTGTAGGAACTGTTTGTAGGACCCTTAATATCCTTCCTGTCCTTTGAAAAGAAAAGACTATTCTACATAGAGATTCTTCCGCCGGTGAGAAATATGCCCCATGTGTATATATCGGGGGGAACGAGTACCCACACCGTCGCTATTTTGGTGACAGGTTGCTTCAGAGCCGTTTATTTTTGCTGAGCGTAGGCAACAAACGCCATCCTGCCTCCGCTTTTCACTCGTCATCATAGGATGTGAAAGAGTCTTGCCCCATTTAATTCAATCGAGCCATTTTATCCATGAGTTTTTGGAAGGTCGTCGGCTTGAAAGAGGGCTATATACGAGGACACCTTTGAATTTGGGTCAAAGGTAGCTATGAGCATTCCCATGGCTGCAACTTCATCGATGTGTTGCTTGTATTTGACCAGAGATTTTGCCACCGGGTAACGTATTGAACCCAAGTCTCATTCGGTCTAACCCTTTCGTTGACCAGGCCGTCACGGTAGTATGTTCGTTCTTATTAGTGAATCCCTGACAGAAGAGCGTATCCATTTCGTTAAAGCTCTTCACGAAATCATTTAGGAGTTTCACATACCAAATGAAGGTGATGCCCGCCAGACCGCTGACGAACTGTCGGAGCAGTAGTATATCATTCTCTCCGGTGTTACCACACATGGATTTAAATCGCGCGATGTGCTGGTGAGAATTCCCGGTTCCTTTGTATATGTGGAGTCGGAAGTATGTATTCTGGTGGGTACTATATTTGATCGGAGCATGCCGGATACAGTCGACCGGTCTTGATTGGCCTATTTGATGCTTCACTAGCATAGTGAGTTTTGATTCGTTGAGCGATATATGTGGCCAGCTTTTCTTTTAGGAATCATTTCCTCTTCAGCCGTTGATGAGATTTGCAAAGGATTTGAAATGTCATCCTTATCTTTAAGACCGACTACTGGTGGTTCATTTGTCAGTAGTTCCGATTGAACCATCATTCCAGCCATATCTTGAATCAGAAGTGTCATCTATTCATTTTAGTGGACATTTTCGCCGCTTCTGTATCTCCCTTTTTCAGAGCGCGCTTTAGGAAATCAATATCCGACTCCATCATTAATCTTTCTTCGGGTACGTCCTCAGGATTTTCCTTAGGCGATGGATTACCATTTGCTGCCGCCTGAGCGAGCATCTCCTACAGCTTCGCACGTTGCAGTTGAACTTTTGTCAGGAACCGAGTTTGAGGTCGGTGACTAGTAGAAGCTCGAACTTCGTCTTTGGAATTCACCACATATACTATGTGAACTACCATGCCCCCAGGCTTGGGGTGTTTGGGGTTTTGCCCTTTGGAGTTTACTTCGGGAACTTAAGTTTTATTGGGCCTCTCAATTTTGTGAAAAGCTGCCTTAGTTTTAGGAGGAACCGCTGTAACAGGATCCGTCTCAGGATGAGTTCCCTTCACCTGCTTCCACACCTTATATATATATATATATATATATATATATATATATGAGGAAATTTGTTTTAGGGAGGAACTGGTTTCTGCTCTCGTGGGATCTCCATGGGCTGCGGAGATTCCTTCAATATTGCGGTGGGAGAATTTTGTCTGACCCTTCACAACAGTTTGAAACCGTTCCCGGTTAGAACAATAACATTCACCACTGGGGTTGAAACGGGACCATACGGAGAACTGCCCCCAGCTTATTTTGTATTATGCCGATATCGACGTTGACCGTTTCTTACGGCTGGGATTTAATTAGCCTCAGGATTTTGCTGAGCATGCCCCATGTTTCCTTTAAGATTTTGAATATTCTGCCCCCTGCATCGACCTTGGTCCTTGGCAGGTGCTGGTTGTTTGAGGACTGATTCCGTCGGCAAAGCTGCTAGTTATATATATGCCCTAGAGGCCATTATTGTACATATGATGTATATTATAATGGATGCTTGGATATATATAGAGAGAACTTTCTTGCTCGATATGATAGTATGCTATCTGGTTTTACTTTGTCTTAACATGTTAACTTGTATTGGTTTACTGTCTTTCTCTCACATGTTGATAAAGCCCTTAGGATATGTACTCGACTACTAGGATTATGATGCAGATCATACTAGTGGGGCCAGGGTAGTCCAAGAGTATATCCTATAACTGTTCCTAGTCGAGAGAGTATCGAGACAGGGCATCGATACTTCAGAGTAGACTAGCGTATACACTCCTCGACCATATGATGGGCGATGGATGATCCCATATCCATTGGTGTTTGACATCAGAGAAGGTATACGTGTACTCAGTGGAGACTGGGTACACTGAATGTACTCACCGAGAACTCCTAAATGGTATTATACCTATCGTCAGATAGCAGTTCTCTGGTGACACTGGTACATGTTAGTCTGTAGACCCGAGATCGTCATAGAGTCTTGTGTGATTCCCACTATGCTTTGATTTCCACCTTACCACGTTCATGAGAATGTGCAAAACGGTGGCTTTTGGGTACAGTCCCGAATCACATGGAGGCAATGAGCGATAGGAGAGGTTTCGTCTCTCCCGGTATTGGGAGTTGATATTGCGCGGTGTTCGATTGGCTATAACTGGAAGTCCCTGACCAGGGCCGATATGAAGTGCTACTGGTAAGAGTTATCAGTAGTTTCTTGACCCGTTATGAGCCTCACATCGACACGACTTATCGGTTACTGGGGTCTGACGTTTACTACCCCTAGACTGGATATGCGACATATCAGACGAAGAGACCAGACTGTATGGGAGTATTACTGATTGGATTCACGGGAGTGTGTGCAGGCTTGCTTGTTGATCTTCTGATCGCTCAATACCCGGGTGGCTATTACGTTTAGCTAACCGCTTGCAGCTTGTTGGTGTTTGATATGATCATCACCCACTGCCGGCGTATTGACGATTCTTTAGAGTCCTACACAGAGGTTTCCTGGCTCAGGCAAAACGGAGTAGGAGCACATATATGATATGTGCGGGACTGAGATTAATACGATATGAGATACCGTATTCTATTCTCGCGATATGTGATATCGGCCGGGTATATGTGATATAGCCGGGATATCGGATCAAGTGTTGATTCGATAAAATGATACATGTTATATTAGTCGGTTATATGTTATATAGCCGAATTATCGGATCAAGTGTTCATTCGATGATTTAATGTATAATTATATATATGATATATTACATTACATTAACTAATATAAGCTCACTTAAATGATTCTTTTTCTCACTTGATAATACATTGATATATATGTGATATATGTTAAATGTATTATTTTCTTTTGTTACATTATATATTATATATGTGATATATAATAATGTAATATGTTAGGGTTACACATGCAACTAGGGTTATGAGATTAAACCATGCTAGGGTTTAGATTGGGGTTAATGTTTCATTTTAGATAAAATCTAAATTGTGGATTTATTCTTGAGATATTTTTCCATGTTGACTAAAGTCCACCTTTTAGATAATATATAGATATTTGTTAACCTAACTTCTTAACCCTATCCTATGGTTTATTCTCTACAAGGGTTAAGCATGCCATGTTTAACCTTGGTTGCATTTCTAACCTCAATTCATAATTCATTCATCACAACACTTCATCTTCTTCTTCCTCTCAAAAAGCTTTTCTAGCTTTCTCTTTTGTGATGAATTAAAGTGAGATAAAGAAAACTAAAAAGAGCAAAGCCTACTTCATCATCCTCATCTATTTTAGCCACTTAGATTAGGGTATTCACTTCACTAAAACCTCTTTCGTGAAGAGAGGGCTTGGGTTTGTGATTCCTCAAGGTAGATCATCTTGGATTGTGAATTCTGTAACCAAGAATGCCGCATTCACCTCATGGAGCCTCTCTAGAGTCCGGGAGCTTGATGATCGCAGCGAAAGGACCTCAACATTGATCTTATGAAGCGAAGGAACAGACTACAAAGGTTGTAATCCCTAACTCTTAGATGTTAAGTTGTTAACATATAGTTGAAGTTTGATTCTCTAATTAAAGATCTAGGGTTAGAGTTATCTAGAATGGCAAAAATTTAAACTTGGTATTGGTGATGCCTCCCGAAACCTTGCTGCCGCTGTAGGTAACCCACAAAAGCTGCATCTTGGGGAGCCAGCCTGTGGAAGACAGACTTCTTATAGGCTTCCTCCCTCGGCGTTGAGGCACCAAGGGTGGGAGGTGGGAGTATCGACCTAAATCGAAGCCCGTTGATTTCTTGAAGAGTCGGATTGCAGAGATTTGAGACTGCAAGTGACCCATACTTGACTCCACCATATATGAAAAAGCCTGAGTTGCTAGGGTAGAATCAAACGCCATTCTTCATAGAGACGAAACACTGGCTTCAGTATTCCATCATCCAAGGGCAACCACAAACATATATACCGCGATTATTTGATCGCGGAAAAATACAACACACGAAGTGTGGAGTGGAAAAAGGAAAAGGTCCCACCGGACGTGCCATAATCTATTCTCCGCCGAAAGACGCGACCGAGACGTTGGGACGTCCGGCCTGAATTTTGGGGGCAGATGCTATTTGGTTTTATCTGTCCACCTCTCCGAAGATGCCAAGTTGATTTATGGCACCGCATATCGGAGGTTTGGACGGATGCGGCCGTTGTAGCAGAGTTCGTCAAATTCCCCCTTATTGTGAGGGGTTTTTGATTGTGGGGACGCTCTTCCATGCAGGCGCAAGCCCATGCAGTTAATTACGTTACTGCATCACGGTAACCACTTTCTCCTACTCCAGAAGGTCACTTCGTGTCGTGTGTGTTTGTTTTGTTTTAGGTTGCCCGTGGATTGTATACGGAGACTAATTTGTGTTGCCGCCCGTAGGGCATAGATTATTCCAAATCCGTATTTTCTTAGATTTGGGTTTGGGTTAGTTTAAGGATCGTTAATATTGTTTTAGATTAAGATCAACTCAAACGTTTGTTGAGGATACGTTAGTCTAATTTTAGACTAAGATCTACTCAACAGAATTTTCTTTAGTTTATAGGGACATTGCGGTCCACAATTTAGTTTTAAGAACGTTGCGATCCATTGTTTAAGGACATCATAGTCCATGGAGTTTAAGGACATCATAGTCCGTAGTTTAAAGATATCATAGTCTATAGAGTTTAGTTTAGGGATGTTGCGGTCCATTGGGTTTAAGAACATCATATTCCATAAAGATTAGCTTAAGAACATTACGGTCCATAGTTAGTTTAAGGACATTACGGTCCATTGTTTTGGATCATTAGTTTGGGGGTGTGCCAAGAGCTATTGGTTATTGGGACCCTCCACCTCTCTGAAGACGTTGAAAAATTACAACGACATGTATCAGAGGTATGAAGAGATGTACTCTTGAACCAATGTCCCAACTGCGGGGGGATGGGATGAACATCATTTTAGATGCCATCTGTTGGGAGCTCATTTGCTATCTTTGGGACTGAGATCGGTTTTGGAGACCCTGAGCATGAGGGGCTCAATTGATTGTCCTCGGAAGATTTGGTCTAAGTTTGGCTAATATTGGCCTTTCATAGTGTTAAACACTAGTATATGCTCAGCGCTCACGTGCTCCCACGTGAGGCGCTTGAAGTAGTGTTAAACACAAGAAATTGGGGCGCTCATGTGTGGCATGTGAGACGCTTAAAGTTGGGCGCTGCCTCATTTATTCTTTTATTCTAGTGCTAAGTGGGATCACGTGAGGCGCCCCAGAATAGGAATTGTCTTGGGTTTATTCCCCTTTTATCTTTTATAAGTGCTGAGCACTTCTCAAGGGTCACATGGGATCATATGAGGCACCCTAAAATAGGGTTTATTCCCCTTTTCTCTTTTATAAGTGCTGAACACTTCTCACGGGTCACGTGAGATCACGTGAGGCGCCCCTAAATAGGGTTTATTCCCCTTTTCTCTTTTATAAGTGCTGAGTACTTCTCAGGGGTCACGTGGGATCACATGAGGTGCCCTAAAATAGGGCTTATTCCCTTTTCTCTTTTATAAGTGTTGAGTACTTCTCAGGGGTCACGTGGGATCACGTGAGGCGCCCCAAAATATGGCTTATTCCCTTTTCTCTTTTATAAGCGCCGAGCACTTCTCAGGGCTCACATGGGGTCATGTGGCTAGATCTCAGTCTTCCCTTTTTTGTTCTTCAAAGGTGCTCACGTGGGAACACGTGAGCTTTTATTGTGTAGCATTGAACATTAATATGTATGGAGCTCTGGATCTAAGTTTTATGAATTTCAGGTCCCTTACTTTATAAGAATTAAATTCTTTTATAGGATTAAACCCTAGTTTTATCAGAGGAATTAAATTCCTATATCTTTTTGGTAAGAATTAAATTCTTTGAATTTATCTCTTTCCCCTAAGTTTGGATCTACAATCTATCCGATGAGAATTAAATTCTCAACTTGTGGGGAGATCTACTTCTGCAGATCCCAACCAGAGGAAGAACTAAGTTCTTTAAGAAGAGTTAAATTTTTGGTTTGAGAATTTTATTCTCTTTTGGTTTTGTTACCAAGGGGTTTTCCTCTCTGTTTTCTGTATTTTTGAACATTAAGTTTATGAGGGGGTTCTTTCTCTTCTTTTTTCTCTCTCTTTTTTGTGTCTCTTGGCTCCTATTTATAGGAGAAAGAAAAAGAATCAATTTGTTCAGAAAATCTCTTGTTGAGAGATTTTGATTGATTTTATAATCAACCAAAATGATCTTTTAGATCAATCGGTGAATTTTATTCACCGTTAGATTTTTAATCTAAGGACTTCTGTTTTACAGAAGATATTCCTCACAAGATTAGGAAAATATTTCCCTATACAGAATCTTCTTCTGTAAATTGGTGATTTTTAACCACCATTGGATTTTTAATCCAACGGTGCTCTGCTTTACAAAGCGCAATCTTTCTTGTTAAGAAATATCTAAGAAATTTTTTTCCAAATAGGGCTTTAATCCTTTTTATTTAGAATTTAATTTTATTGGTTCAGAAGGCATAGGAGCTCATCGCGTGTAGCAAGTGACCCCACGAAGTTAAGCCCATCAAAGAGCATCGCGTGCTACCACGTGACATTTTCTGACCAATTGTTTGTTTTAAGAAGGCGCCTATATACTTTATATATAGAGGTCACGTGTTTGCATGTGAGTCTTACTTTCAGCCTTGTTTTGTCAAGCGCAGTGCTTATCACGTGTCGGCACGTGATGCTCCATTTGGGGACTTTTCCCATTGCTTTTTATATTTATTATTTATTTTTCATAAGGGAACATATACAATAAACAATTAATTTTGTACAGAGATTTCAGAGTCGTTACAGAGTCGAAATGAAACATGTTTTAGGTTTTATGTTGCATTTTAGTCACTGTTTTGCAAACCTGAAAACTGTTTTTAAAGACTTTCTTTGAAAATTCATAACTCCGTCTTCAGAGGTCCAAACTAAATGATTTCAAATTGTTTTGACAAGTATATTGAAAGATCCAGATTTTCTTAATTCAACCTGATATTTGAAAACAGATGTAATTAACCTAATTCTATCTTTTAAAATTGTGTGTCGAATCTCGAAAAAATCTGTCCTGATCTGCGAAATGCTTTTCGATATGTCATATCTCGAACTACCGAACTCGGTTTTCGACAAACTTTAGATTTATGGATGCCCAATTGACAGCCTGTAACTTTTCTATATAACCCAAGACTAATAAATGTGTATATCGACCCGATATATACTCTTCAAGTCACCTCCTCCTTTCTGTCCAGAAAATAAAAACTGTTTATAACCCATAGATTCAAACAATCGTAAATATAGTTTCAGAGATCCAAATCGCGCAAACTCAAGTTGGTTAGATAACTATACTGAAAGACCTATCTGTTCATAGTACAACCCGAGACCAGAAAACCGACAGAAAATATCGCAAACTGCATTTTTAAAACATATGTCCGTGCTGGACAAATTCTGATCTACTCTGCGCAGCGATACAAAAACGCGCCCATCTCCCAAACTAGTATTCATAATTAAACGAGACTTGAACCCATGTATGCATAATACTTAGGACTATATTTCTTGTTTTATTTCTGAGTTCATATGAGTTGAGTAATCAGTAGTTTCCAACACTTATTTAAGATACCGTTTCTGGTTTATACTTGGATATTTCACTTGTATCATTTCATACTATGCGACTTCCTCATTTTATTTTACCTACACGAATCACGTGATTAGATATATTGCATACTCGATACGATCCTGACTCGAACCGTGAATACGTAATGATATGAACTTGCAACCCTTCAATGTATTCATGGATTCATGTAGGGCTTGTGTTAAACTCTATAACTTAACATACGTGGGGGAAATGGGTAGTTTGGTAATAAACGTATGTCGTGGAATGAGAGTCCACTAAAAATCACTAATCTGAATCCCTTGTGCCGTTGTTCCGTGGGTTTGACAGAGCTTAACTCAACGTGCTGTTGGTCTGTGGGTTTGACGAACTAATCTTGTATACACGCATACTTTCTTTATTGTATTATAACAAAACACGTAACCGTATAAATACGATGCTTATGTAGTCTGCCATGTTTAATTGCCATAACATGCTTGTTCACTGCATCATGCTTATGCCCAGCGTTTATTACTTTTTACAATTATATTTTAAACCGGGGACTTACCGAGCGCAAGATCGCTGACAGACATTCCATTGTTTTTTCTTCTTTTAGGAATGTTCGTCATGTGGTTTAGAGACATGAGAGATTAAGCAGACTGAAGAGGACTTTTCGAAGCTGTCTTCTCAAGCGGGTTTCTAACAGCATATCAGGCTTTATCCTTCAATATGCCTATTCTTTTGGGCTTTGTTTATTTCTATTTTCGTTGTATTGATTTTCAAACTCGTTATCAGCGTTTTTAATATTGTGGAATCGGAAATATAATAATATAGTTGGATTGTTATTCTCTTGTTTAATTTTGGTTATACCATATTGTTTGCTATATGCTTGACGTATTTATTTCGAGAAAGACTTTTTCCCGGTAATACGTCGCGGATCTCGTCACGTGCCTGTTACTGTCTTTTAGGAAGCGGGACGTGACAATATGCGCCACATGTTTCAAACTTATGTTGCATTCCAAAGATTTTGGTTTTCAATATTGACAGCCACCAACATGGGAATATACCGCCATTTCTATATCGGTTCTTTTTCCTTCTGAGACAACACCGAATTGGAAGAGGGGGGCTACGGTATATCTGCACTATTATGGCCATAATACTCTAAGTGCTAGAATATAAAAAAAATCCCTCATCCCTCATCAAAATTTCGGAATTTTGATACAGTGGAAGGAACATTTCACATGGTATCAGAGCAACCCGCATTCGATTTCCACCAGGTGCATATTAAGTGCGAAATTATTTAAATTAAAAATACCGCTGCGCAAAAGCACACGTTTCAGTGTAAAAGGCCTTTGACTTGCTGGGACGTGTTAGAAGATAAAAACAAATCACTCAACCCTCATCATAACTTCAATAGTTTTGATGCAGTGGAGGGGACGTCCGGCATTAAGATATAATTTCCGCAATTGTAAAAGAAATTATTATTTACAATGCTGCTAATTTCATTGAAATGGTCTTATGTGCATCTAAATCTAACTTGAGCATACGAGATCTTTGACTTAATGGAACATCTCAACCACTCAAATCAATTTGTATTGGTTCTCTGAGTCGTATTTACAGTAAGCAATATATATTTACAAGAAACATCAATGCATGTCATCCATGCAGAAAAGACTTTCCGTTTAGGCAAAATTAGGGCTCGGATTGTATGGTCTCATCTGTCATCCCAACTTAAATCAAGGACTCACCCTCACTATTTGATCCGTGAGACATAGTCGGACATTGCACCATATAACTTTCATGTTTTCTCATGATGATGAACAACGATAAAAAAGCTATATATCTTATCAACCCGGGGGCGTGAAGAGATGTCAAGTAAGAACCTTAATCTTATCATAAACTTTACTCAGAGTATGCTTTGAGTTAGGCTCAATTAGTTTTTGATCCGACACCCACTAATTAACCGGTTATCACCAATAGTAGGACTTTATTGAATTTCCCAATGTAAATAAATTCCATATTCATGGCTAGTCCAAAGGGACCCAA
Organism: Agapanthus africanus; assembly: GCA_030015575.1. Lineage (NCBI taxonomy): Eukaryota > Viridiplantae > Streptophyta > Magnoliopsida > Asparagales > Amaryllidaceae > Agapanthus > Agapanthus africanus. Next base: position 191,081,692 of record CM057339.1, on the reverse strand, counting down.
ACTAGTGATTAACAAAACAAAAGTTAATCCATTGAGATTGAGCCAAAGCCACAACTAATCTTGTGTCATGTCCCCTCAGAAATAGCAAGCGGCGCTTATCCATTGGCTTCATAGTTTGTTACTCTCCTTGCAAAACTCCCATCTCCTCCTCCCAAAAATTAATATAAATAAATAAATCCAGCTGTGATTGATCGAGTTCATTGTCTCATTTATTTTATTAGCGAAGTTTGGCTAATGCAATCTGTCTTGCTATTTTCCATACGCGGTATGCTTTCTAGGACGTAGGAAGGGATTTGAGTCAGCAATTGTTGCACTCTCTCGCCATACTTTTCCAACTCTGGTTTGCACGTTTGATAGTCGTTGTTTACTTGACTAACGACCAACTGGGAGTCTCTGTATATGAGGAGGTTTTCGATTTTCATGTCGACGGCGATCTCAAGATCTGCCATCAAGGCTTTATATTCCGCTTCATTATTTGTCCTCGTCTCTGTTAAGGAAAAGGTAAAGCGCATTATCCCTCCTTGCGGAGTCACAAAGATAAGGCCTACCCCAGATTTGATTATAGGAGTGTTGTGCTTTCTCTTCTTCATGGAAGATGCCCCATCGAAGTAGAGTTCCCATCGGGTATCACTCCCTACTCTCTCCCTGTCGATCGTGTCAAAGGCGTGCTCGTCCAACAATTCACAATTTAGGGGTGAATCGGCAGGTATCGGATGCTCAGCGAGGAAGTCGGCGATGACCTGGCCTTTCACTGCCTTGAAAGGTCGGTATGTTATCGAGAATTCCATTAAGAGTAGGGCCCATTTAGCGAGCCGTCCCATTAGTATGGCTCTCGACATCAAATATTTGAGAGGATCCACTTTTGATATGAGATGGACCTCATGCGCCAAAGCGTAATGCCAAAGCTTCATTATAGCGAAGATTAACGCCAGGCAGTGTTTTTCGATAGGGGAGTAGTTGTTTTCTGCCCTCAGGAGAACTCGACTCAAATAGTAGAGGGCTCTCTCTTTCCCTTGGTCGTTCTCCTGTGCCCATAGCGCGCCTGAAGAATCTTCAAGGGCTGTTGTGTACAGGATGAGGGGCTTTTCCTTGACTTGAGCGGTCAGTACCGGTGGGTTCTGCAGATATTGCTTGATTTCGACCAGTGCACTTTGGCATTTCTGATCCCAGACGAATGAGGTCCCCTTCTTCATTAGATGGTTGTAGGGACGGCATTTGTCGGAGAGGTTGACTTGGAATTTGACAACTGTTTAGGTATTAGTATCGCTACAACTGGGATATTGCCAGGAGCGACTCATCATTTTCCCCTGTCGATTTGGACAAAGGTGGCTTAGTAGACAGGGTTAGGATCCTGTCGACTAAGACTTTTGACTTTACGAGCCGTAAGGATCTCATAAAGGGTTTTCTCCCTACGAGTTGTGAGGATCTCGTTGGCGTATTTTCTCCTTAAGAATCTTGGGGATTCCTAAGTGGTGTCATCTCTTATAAGTCATAAGGATCTTCCAAGAGTGCTTTCTCCTTATAAGTCGAGAGGACCTACAAGTGTTATTCACCGTACAGAGATATTTCCTGCCATTTGTAGAACTTGGCAAAGAAATATTTATTCGTCCCCCTGGATTGTATACAAGGGTCAATATGGACCGCCTGTAGGGCAATTTAAAAGATGTGACGGTTTAAGAACAAGTCTAGATCCATGTAACTTAAGACTTTTGAATCCTATGAGCCGTAAGGGTCTCACAGGAGGATTCTCCTCATGAGTCGTGAGGATCTCCTAAGTGTATTTAACGAGGTTACGCCCTTCCGGGTTTTCACAAGCTCGCCCGCAGTCCTGCTGTTCTTACTCACGACGCCCTTTCAGGTTTTCATCCGTGCCCATCTTACTTGCGGACGTACCGTTTTTTAACGAGATTGCGTCCTTCCGGGTTTTCACAAGCTCGCCGGCAGTCCCGTTGTTTTTACTCACGACGCACTTTCGGGTTTTCAACCGTGCCCATTTTGCTTGTGGACGTACCGTCCTTTTTTTAGCGAGGTATTCCACTAGATTGTAGGAACTGTTTGTAGGACCCTTAATATCCTTCCTGTCCTTTGAAAAGAAAAGACTATTCTACATAGAGATTCTTCCGTCGGTGAGAAATATGCCCCATGTGTATATATCGGGGGGAACGAGTACCCACGCCGTCGCTATTTTGGTGACAGGTTGCTTCAGAGCCGTTTATTTTTGTTGAGCATAGGCAACAAACGCCATCCTGCCTCCGCTTTTCACTCGTCATCATCGGATGTGAAAGAGTCTTGCCCCATTTAATCCAATCGAGCCATTTTATCCATGAGTTTTTGGAAGGTCGTCGGCTTGAAGAGGGCTATATACGAGAACACCTTTGAATTTGGGTCAAAGGTAGCTATGAGCATTCCCATGGCTGCAACTTCATCGATGTGTTGCTTGTATTTGACCAGAGATTTTGCCACCGGGTAACGTATTGAACCCAAGTCTCATTCGGTCTAACCCTTTCGTTGACCAGGCCGTCACGGTAGTATGTTCGTTCTTATTAGTGAATCCCTGACAGAAGAGCGTATCCATTTTGTTAAAGCTCTTCACGAAATCATTTAGGAGTTTCACATACCAAATGAAGGTGATGCCCGCCAGACCGCTGACGAACTGTCGGAGCAGTAGTATATCATTCTCTCCGGTGTTACCACACATGGATTTAAATCGCGCGATGTGCTGGTGAGAATTCCCGGTTCCTTTGTATATGTGGAGTCGGAAGTATGTATTCTGGTGGGTACTGTATTTGATCGGAGCATGCCGGATACAGTCGACCGGTCTTGATTGGCCTATTTGATGCTTCACTAGCATAGTGAGTTTTGATTCGTTGAGCGATATATGTGGTCAGCTTTTCTTTTAGGAATCATTTCCTCTTCAGCCGTTGATGAGATTTGCAGAGGATTTGAAATGTCATCCTTATCTTTAAGACCGACTACCGGTAGTTCATTTGTCAGTAGTTCCGATTGAACCATCATTCCAGCCATATCTTGAATCAGAAGGGTCATCTGTTCATTTTAGTGGACATTTCAGCCGCTTCTGTATCTCCCTTTTTCAGAGCGCGCTTTAGGAAATCAATATCCGACTCCATCATTATTCTTTCTTCGGGTACGTCCTCAGGATTTTCCTTAGGCGATGGATTACCGTTTGCTGCCGCCTGAGCGAGCATCTCCTACAGCTTCTCACGTTGCAGTTGAACTTTTGTCAGGGACCGAGTTTGAGGTCGGTGACTAGTAGAAGCTCGAACTTCGTCTTTGGAATTCACCACATATACTATGTGAACTACCATGCCCCCAGGCTTGGGGAGTTTGGGGTTTTGCCCTTTGGAGTTTACTTCGGGAACTTAAGTTTTATTGGGCCTCTCTTTTTTGTGAAAAGCTGCTTTAGTTTTGGGAGGAACCGCTGTAACAGGATCCGTCTCGGGATGAGTTCCCTTCACCCGCTTCCACACCTTATATATATATATATATATATATATATATATATATATGAGGAAATTTGTTTTAGGGAGGAACTGGTTTCTGCTTTCGTAGGATCTCCATGGGCTGTGGAGATTCCTTCAATATTGCGGTGGGAGAATTTTGTCTGACCCTTCACAACAGTTTGAAACCGTTCCCGGTTAGAACAATAACATTCACCACTGGGGTTGAAACGGGACCATACGGAGAACTGCCCCCAGCTTATTTTGTATTATGCCGATTTGACCGTTTCTTACGGCCGGGATTTGATTAGCCTCAGGATTTTGCTGAGCATGCCCTATGTTTCCTTTAAGATTTTGAATATTCTGCCCCCTGCATCGACCTTGGTCCTTGGCAGGTGCTGGTTGTTTGAGGACTGATTCCGTCGGCAAAGCTGCTAGTTATATATATGCCCTAGAGGCCATTATTGTACATATGATGTATATTATAATGGATGCTTGGATATATATAGAGAGAACTTTCTTGCTCGATATGATAGTATGCTATCTGGTTTTACTTTGTCTTAACATGTTAACTTGTATTGGTTTACTGTCTTTCTCTCACATGTTGATAAAGCCCTTAGGATATGTACTCGACTACTAGGATTATGATGCAGATCATACTAGTGGGGCCAGGGTAGTCTAAGAGTACATCCTATAACTGTTCCTAGTCGAGAGAGTAACGAGACAGGGCATCGATACTTCAGAGTAGACTAGCGTATACGCTCCTCGACCATATGATGGGCGATGGATGATCCCATATCCATTGGTGTTTGACATCAGAGAAGGTATACGTGTGCTCAGTGGAGACTGGGTACACTGAATGTACTCACCGAGAACTCCTAAATGGTATTATACCTATCGTCAGATAGCAGTTCTCTGGTGACACTGGTACATGTTAGTCTGTAGACCCGAGATCGTCATAGAGTCTTGTGTGATTCCCACTGTGCTTTGATTTCCACCTTACCACGTTCATGAGAATGTGCAAAACGGTGGCTTTTGGGTACAGTCCCGAATCACATGGAGGCAATGAGCGATAGGAGAGGTTTCGTCTCTCCCGGTATTGGGAGTTGATATTGCGCGGTGTTCGATTGGCTATAACTGAAAGTCCCTGGCCAGGGCTGATATGGAGTGCTACTGGTAAGAGTTATCAGTAGTTTCTTGACCCGTTATGAGCCTCACATCGACACGACTTATCGGTTACTGGGGTCTGACGTTTACTACCCCTAGACTGGATATGCGACATATCAGACGAAGAGACCGGACTGTACGGGAGTATTACTGATTGGATTCACGGGAGTGTGTGCAGGCTTGCTTGTTGATCTTCTGATCGCTCAATACCCGGGTGGCTATTACGTTTAGCTAACCGCTTGCAGCTTGTTGGTGTTTGATATGATCATCACCCACTGCCGGCGTATTGACGATTCTTTAGAGTCCTACACAGAGGTTTCCTGGCTCAGGCAAAACGGAGTAGGAGCACATATGTGATATGTGCGGGACTGAGATTAATACGATATGAGATACCGTATTCTATTCTCGCGATATGTGATATCGGCCGGGTATATGTGATATAGCCGGGATATCGGATCAAGTGTTGATTCGATAAAATGATACATGTTATATTAGTCGGTTATATGTTATATAGCCGAATTATCGGATCAAGTGTTCATTCGATAATTTAATGTATAATTATATATTTGATATATTATATTACATTAACTAATATAAGCTCACTTAAATGATTCTTTTTCTCACTTGATAATACATTGATATATATGTGATATATATTAAATGTATTATTTTCTTTTGTTACATTATATATTATATATGTGATATATAATATTGTAATATGTTAGGATTACACATGCAACTAGGGTTATGAGATTAAACCATGCTAGGGTTTAGATTAGGGTTAATGTTTCATTTTAGATAAAATCTAAATTGTGGATTTATTCTTGAGATATTTTTCCATGTTGACTAAAGTCCACCTTTTAGATAATATATAGATATTTGTTAACCTAACTTCTTAACCCTATCCTATGGTTTATTCTCTACAAGGGTTAAGCATGCCATGTTTAACCTTGGTTGCATTTCTAACCTCAATTCATAATTCATTCATCACAACACTTCATCTTCTTCTTCCTCTCAAAAAGCTTTTCTAGCTTTCTCTTTTGTGATGAATTAAAGTGAGATAAAGAAAACTAAAAAGAGCAAAACCTACTTCATCATCCTCATCTATTCTAGCCACTTAGATTAGGGTATTCACTTCACTAAAACCTCATTCGTGAAGAGAGTGCTTGGGTTTGTGATTCCTCAAGGTAGATCATCTTGGATTGTGAAGTCTGTAACCAAGAATGCCGCATTCACCTCATGGAGCCTCTCTAGAGTCCGGGAGCTTGATGATCGCGGCGAAAGGACCTCAACATTGATTTTATGAAGCGAAGGAACAGACTACAAAGGTTGTAATCCCTAACTCTTAGATGTTAAGTTGTTAACATATAGTTGAAGTTTGATTCTCTAATTAAAGATCTAGGGTTAGAGTTATCTAGAATGGCAAAAATTTAAACTTGGTATTGGTGATGCCTCCCGAAACCTTGCTGCCGCTGTAGGTAACCCAACAAAAGCTGCATCTTGGGGAGCCAGCCTGTGGAAGACAGACTTCTTATAGGCTTCCTCCCTCGGCGTTGAGGCACCAAGGGTGGGAGGTGAGAGTATCGACCTAAATCGAAGCCCGTTGATTTCTTGAAGAGTCGGACTGCAGAGATTTGAGACTGCAAGTGACCCATACTTGACTCCACCATATATGAAAAAGCCTGAGTTGCTAGGGTAGAATCAAACGCCATTCTTCATAGAGACGAAACACTGGCTTCAGTATTCCATCATCCAAGGGCAACCACAAACATATATACCGCGATTATTTGATCGCGGAAAAATACGACACACGAAGTGTGGAGTGGAAAAAGGAAAAGGTCCCACGGGGCGTGCCAAAATCTATTCTCCGCAGAAAGACGCGACCGAGACGTTGGGACGTCCGGCCTGAATTTTGGGGGCAGATGCTATTTGGTTTTATCTGTCCACCTCTCCGAAGATGCCAAGTTGATTTATGGCACCGCATATCGGAGGTTTGGACGGATGCGGCCGTTGCAGCAGAGTTCGTCAAATTCCCCCTCATTGTGAGGGGTTTTTGATTGTGGGGACGCTCTTCCATGCAGGCGCAAGCCCATGCAGTTAATTACGTTACCGCATCGCGGTAACCACTTTCTCCTACTCCAGAAGGTCACTTCGTGTCGTGTGTGTTTGTTTTGTTTTAGGTTGCCCGTGGATTGTATACGGAGACTAATTTGTGTTGCCGCCCGTAGGGCGTAGATTATTCCAAATCCGTATTTTCTTTGATTTGGGTTTGGGTTAGTTTAAGGATCGTTAATATTGTTTTAGATTAAGATCAACTCAAACGTTTGTTGAGGATACGTTAGTCTAATTTTAGACTAAGATCTACTCAACAGAATTTTCTTTAGTTTATAGGGACATTGCGGTCCACAATTTAGTTTTAAGAACGTTGCGATCCATTGTTTAAGGACATCATAGTCCATGGAGTTTAAGGACATCATAGTCCGTAATTTAAAGATATCATAGTTTATAGAGTTTAGTTTAGGGATGTTGCGGTCCATTGGGTTTAAGAACATCATAGTCCATAAAGATTAGCTTAAGAACATTACGGTCCATAGTTAGTTTAAGGACATTTCGGTCCATTGTTTTGGATCATTAGTTTGGGGGTGTGCCAAGAGCTATTGGTTATTGGGACCCTCCACCTCTCTGAAGACGTTGAAAAATTACAACGACATGTATCATAGGTGTGAAGAGATGTACTCTTGAACCAATGTCCCAACTGCGGGGGGATGGGATGAACATCATTTTAGATGCCATCTGTTGGGAGCTCATTTGCTATCTTTGGGACTGAGATCGGTTTTGGGGACCCTGAGCATGAGGGGCTCAATTGATTGTCCTCGGAAGATTTGGTCTAAGTTTGGCTAATATTGGCCTTTCATAATGTTAAACACTAGTATATGCTCAGCGCTCACGTGCTCCCACGTGAGGCGCTTGAAGTAGTGTTAAACACAAGAAATTGGGGCGCTCATGTGTGGCATGTGAGACGCTTAAAGTTGGGCGCTGCCTCATTTATTCTCTTATTCTAGTGCTAAGTGGGATCACGTGAGGCGTCCCAGAATAGGAATTGTCTTGGGTTTATTCCCCTTTTATCTTTTATAAGTGCTGAGCACTTCTTAAGGGTCACGTGGGATCATATGAGGCACCCCAAAATAGGGTTTATTCCCCTTTTCTCTTTTATAAGTGCTGAACACTTCTCACGGGTCACGTGAGATCACGTGAGGCGACCCTAAATAGGGTTTATTCCCCTTTTCTCTTTTATAAGTGCTGAGTACTTCTCAGGGGTCACGTGGGATCACATGAGGTGCCCCAAAATAGGGCTTATTCCCTTTTCTCTTTTATAAGTGTTGAGTACTTCTCAGGGGTCACGTGGGATCACGTGAGGCGCCCCAAAATATGGCTTATTCCCTTTTCTCTTTTATAAGCGCCGAGCACTTCTCAGGGCTCACATGGGGTCATGTGGCTAGATCTCAGTCTTCCCTTTTTTGTTCTTCAAAGGTGCTCACGTGGGAACACGTGAGCTTTTATTGTGTAGCATTGAACATTAATATGTATGGAGCTCTGGATCTAAGTTTTATGAATTTCAGGTCCCTTACTTTATAAGAATTAAATTCTTTTATAGGATTAAACCCTAGTTTTATCAGAGGAATTAAATTCCTATATCTTTTTGGTAAGAATTAAATTCTTTGAATTTATCTCTTTCCCCTAAGTTTGGATCTACAATCTACCCGATGAGAATTAAATTCTCAACTTGTGGGAAGATCTACTTCTGCAGATCCCAACCAGAGGAATAACTAAGTTCTTTAAGAAGAGTTAAATTTTTGGTTTGAGAATTTTATTCTCTTTTGGTTTTGCTTACCAAGGGGTTTTCCTCTCTGTTTTCTGTATTTTTGAACATGAAGTTTATGAGGGGGTTCTTTCTCTTCTTTTTTCTCTCTCTTTTTTGTGTCTCTTGGCTCCTATTTATAGGAGAAAGAAAAGAATCAATTTGTTCAGAAAATCTCTTGTTGAGAGATTTTGATTGATTTTATAATCAACCAAAATGATCTTTTAGATCAATCGGTGAATTTTATTCACCGTTAGATTTTTAATCTAAGGACTTCTGTTTTACAGAAGATATTCCTCACAAGATTAGGAAAATATTTCCCTATACAGAATCTTCTTCTGTAAATTGGTGATTTTTAACCACCATTGGATTTTTAATCCAACGGTGCTCTGCTTTACAAAGCGCAATCTTTCTTGTTTAGAAATATCTAAGAAATTTTTTTCCAAATAGGGCTTTAATCCTTTTTATTTAGAATTTAATTTTATTGGTTCAGAAGGCATAGGAGCTCATCGCGTGTAGTAAGTGACCCCACGAAGTTAAGCCAATCAAAGAGCATCGCGTGCTACCACGTGACATTTTCTGACCAATTGTTTGTTTTAAGAAGGCGCCTATATACTTTGTATATAGAGGTCACGTGTTTGCATGTGAGTATTACTTTCAGCCTTGTTTTGTCAAGCGCAGTGCTTATCACGTGTCGGCACGTGATGCTCCATTTAGGGACTTTTCCCATTGCTTTTTATATTTATTATTTATTTTTCATAAGGGAACATATACAATAAACAATTAATTTTGTACAGAGATTTCAGAGTCGTTACAGAGTCGAAATGAAACATGTTTTAGGTTTTATGTTGCATTTTAGTCACTGTTTTGCAAACCTGAAAACTGTTTTTAAAGACTTTCTTTGAAAATTCATAACTCCGTCTTCAGAGGTCCAAACTAAATGATTTCAAATTGTTTTGACAAGTATATTGAAAGAGCCAGATTTTCTTAATTCAACCTGATATTTGAAAACAGATGTAATTAACCTAATTCTATCTTTTAAAATTGTGTGTCGAATCTCGAAAAAATCTGTCCTGATCTGCGAAATGCTTTTCGATATGTCATATCTCGAACTACCGAACTCGGTTTTCGACAAACTTTAGATTTATGGATGCCCAATTGACAGCCTGTAACTTTTCTATATAACCCAAGACTAATAAATGTGTATATCGACCCGATATATACTCTTCAAGTCACCTCCTCCTTTCTGTCCAGAAAATAAAAACTGTTTATAACCCATAGATTCAAACAATCGTAAATATAGTTTCAGAGATCCAAATCGCGCAAACTCAAGTTGGTTAGATAACTATACTGAAAGACCTATCTGTTCATAGTACAACCCGAGACCAGAAAACCGACAGAAAATATCGCAAACTGCATTTTTAAAACATATGTCCGTGCTGGACAAATTCTGATCTACTCTGCGCAGCGATACAAAAACGCGCCCATCTCCCAAACTAGTATTCATAATTAAACGAGACTTGAACCCATGTATGCATAATACTTAGGACTATATTTCTTGTTTTATTTCTGAGTTCATATGAGTTGAGTAATCAGTAGTTTCCAACACTTATTTAAGATATCGTTTCTGGTTTATACTTGGATATTTCACTTGTATCATTTCATACTATGCGACTTCCTCATTTTATTTTACCTACACGAATCACGTGATTAGATATATTGCATACTCGATACGATCCTGACTCGAACCGTGAATACGTAATGATATGAACTTGCAACCCTTCAATGTATCCATGGATTCATGTAGGGCTTGTGTTAAACTCTATAACTTAACATACGTGGGGGAAATGGGTAGTTTGGTAATAAACGTATGTCGTGGAATGAGAGTCCACTAAAAATCACTAATCTGAATCCCTTGTGCCGTTGTTCCGTGGGTTTGACAGAGCTTAACTCAACGTGCTGTTGGTCTGTGGGTTTGACGAACTAATCTTGTATACACGCATACTTTCTTTATTGTATTATAACAAAACACGTAACCGTATAAATACGATGCTTATGTAGTCTGCCATGTTTAATTGCCATAACATGCTTGTTCACTGCATCATGCTTATGCCCAGCGTTTATTACTTTTTACAATTATATTTTAAACCGGGGACTTACCGAGCGCAAGATCGCTGACAGACATTCCATTGTTTTTTCTTCTTTTAGGAATGTTCGTCATGTGGTTTAGAGACATGAGAGATTAAGCAGACTGAAGAGGACTTTTCGAAGCTGTCTTCTCAAGCGGGTTTCTAACAGCATATCAGGCTTTATCCTTCAATATGCCTATTTTTTTTGGGCTTTGTTTATTTCTATTTTCGTTGTATTGATTTTCAAACTCGTTATCAGCGTTTTTAAAATATTGTGGAATCGGAAATATAATAATATAGTTGGATTGTTATTCTCTTGTTTAATTTTGGTTATACCATATTGTTTGCTATATGCTTGACGTATTTATTTCGAGAAAGACTTTTTCCCGGTAATACGTCGCGGATCTCGTCACGTGCCTGTTACTGTCTTTTAGGAAGCGGGACGTGACAATATGCGCCACATGTTTCAAACTTATGTTGCATTCCAAAGATTTTGGTTTTCAATATTGACAGCCACCAACATGGGAATATACCGCCATTTCTATATCGGTTCTTTTTCCTTCTGAGACAACACCGAATTGGAAGAGGGGGGCTACGGTATATCTGCACTATTATGGCCATAATACTCTAAGTGCTAGAATATAAAAAAAATCCCTCATCCCTCATCAAAATTTCGGAATTTTGATACAGTGGAAGGAACATTTCACATGGTATCAGAGCAACCCGCATTCGATTTCCACCAGGTGCAAATTAAGTGCGAAATTATTTAAATTAAAAATACCGCTGCGCAAAAGCACACGTTTCAGTGTAAAAGGCCTTTGACTTGCTGGGACGTGTTAGAAGATAAAAACAAATCACTCAACCATCATCATAACTTCAATAGTTTTGATGCAGTGGAGGGGACGTCCGGCATTAAGATATAATTTCCGCAATTGTAAAAGAAATTATTATTTACAATGCTGCTAATTTCATTGAAATGGTCTTATGTGCATCTAAATCTAACTTGAGCATATGAGATCTTTGACTTAATGGAACATCCCAACCACTCAAATCAATTTGTATTGGTTCTCTGAGTCGTATTTACAGTAATCAATATATATTTACAAGAAACATCAATGCATGTCATCCATGCAGAAAAGACTTTCCGTTTAGGCAAAATTAGGGCTCGGATTGTATGGTCTCATCTGTCATCCCAACTTAAATCAAGGACTCACCCTCACTATTTGATCCCTGAGACATAGTCGGACATTGCACCATATAACTTTCATGTTTTCTCATGATGATGAACAACGATAAAATAGCTATATATCTTATCAACCGGGGGCGTGAAGAGATGTCAAGTAAGAACCTTAATCTTATCATAAACTTTACTCAGAGTATGCTTTGAGTTAGGCTCAATTAGTTTTTGATCCGACACCCACTAATTAACCGGTTATCACCAATAGTAGGACTTTATTGAATTTCCCAATGTAAATAAATTCCATATTCATGGCTAGTCCAAAGGGACCCAAACTAGTGATTAACAAAACAAAAGTTAATCCATTGAGATTGAGCCAAAGCCACAACTAATCTTGTGTCATGTCCCCTCAGAAATAGCAAGCGGCGCTTATCCATTGGCTTCATAAGTTTGTTACTCTCCTTGCAAAACTCCCATCTCCTCCTCCCAAAAAATAATATAAATAAATAAATCCAGCTGTGATTGATCGAGTTCATTGTCTCATTTATTTTATTATTTGCTAAACATTGTCTCATTTATGAAACATGACATAAATTTGTTAGGTCTGCTTCTCTTCTCGAGGCTTGTCTTGAGCCCAACGCAGAAGAAAGAAAGAAACAAATAACAAAGGGTCCACGTATGAGAAAATAATAATCGTATTATAATGGATAAAAGTCTTTGGGAGTTGGAGAAGAGAGAAGGAATTTCGGCTGTCATTATTTAATTGGGTTTTCTTCTCTATGTTTTAATATTTTTCTCCGTCTTCCATATTTAGTATTTACGTGTAACCCTCTATACTTATAAATTACTCCTCCAGCGTCCTAATTTGCTTTTGAAAATTATTCCTCCTTCTCAGCGGCCACCGCCGCCGTCTTCTACAACCCATCATCTCTTTCTTCCGCCTCTTCAACGCCACCGCCATCATCACCGTCCCCATCTTCCTCCTCCTCTTCAACTCATTGTTTCCTTCTTCCTCCTCCTCAACACCACTGTCGCCGTCACCATCATCAACACCACCTTCTTCATTTTCTTCTTCAACCCACAACAGTCGCAGCCATCCTTCTTGGCGGCGGCGGTTGTGGATTGAAGAAGAAGGTGATGGTGTTGATGGTGGTGATGACGGCGGCGGTGTTGAAAAGGAGGAGGAAGAAGGAGATGGTGTTGATGGGTTGAAGAGGAGGAGGAAGATGGCGGCGGTGTTGACGTGTATTGAAGAGGAAGAGAAAGAAGGTGGTGGGGACAGCGTTAGTGGCCGGGAAGAAAGAAGAATAATTTTCAAAAGTGAAGAAGGGGGACTGCAAAAGTAAGTTATTAGTATGCGGGATTACAGGTAAATACTTATTAAGGGAAAGACGGAGAAAAATATTAAAGTACGAGGAGGCTAACTTAAAATAAAAAAAAAACCTTAATTTAATTTGAATTCGGCAGCAGTGAGTAGGCAATTTTAAGATTATCTGTACCTCAAAGGCTCCTTAATAAAAAAAACAAGTGCCCACAAAACAAAGCAAATTTTGTCACAAGGCGGGGTGGGGCGGGGGGGGGGGGGGGGCGGGGTTATGGAGCACAGCAGAGCATGCGCATGGTTGCATAGCTTGAAAGAGTCGCAAGGTTTTTCTTTTCTTTCGTTAGGTGGGGATAAGATTTTGGGGTCCAATATTCTCATGTTGATTGCAATCATGTCCTTGTTGATGTGTTGTTTTAGTATTTTGGAACTTAGTGATCACTTTCAAGCTAGTCTTGGATGAGAGAAATGTGGGTGCCCTTGACACTGCAGAGAGTTTATTTATTGCATCGGTCAAAAAGACAGATTTTACAACTTTTTTGCCGATAGCTGATGTTGTCCTTCTGGGTATTTTTCATGGCCTAAAGCATGTATACACCAATTCTTTATGATTTTAATACTTTCCGACCGTTGATTCGGTCATGAAAATTGTTTTATCATCGGAATCACATAGTTTATTGTATGTGCAGATCATAAAATATGTTGATCAAGATTAATAGCGAATGTACTTTCGATAACCTTCTGAAAATTGGCACCGCTGCTGATAATTTCTCGTACTGACCTTGGGAAAAATTGGTATCGAGCCGGATATGTTCTATCTATTAACACCTTTTACACCGTGCGTCTTTTAGATCATGTCATGATTTTAAGTATGATTTTCATGAAAATAAAATGCTAAGGATAGCAGCCCCTGCTGCTGTCTGTATATTTATTTGAACATAACTTATTATTTATTTAACAAGGCAGAAACCTCCACCTTCTGTAACCATCTAAGAACATTCTTCTCCAATTTGCAAAGCAAAAGTAATATGCAAAACTGAGGCAAAAAACCAAGAAAAAAACCATTGCCATGAATTCAATTTGCAAATCTCCTCATTTGCCATCTAAAGCTCAGCCCACATAAGTCTTTTAACCAGCCCAACCTCAGGCCTAACAAAAACATATTCTGAACTGGATCAAAAATATTTGCAGCATATGAAAGAACTAACACACATTATAAATATTATGATATACAAAATAATGAAGCTACAAAAATGATCTGTGAAATAACTAATATCTTTTGAAAGCAACTCTATGGAATCTGAACAAAATAAGTCAGAACTCACTTATACCAGAATCTACAAAACCCTACAAAGAGTAAGAAAAATTTCTAAAAGCAAAAAGCAAGTCACGGTTATAGAAAATATTCCCTAGAATTACATGATCTTCTAACTCAAACCGAAGAAAATCTTTAAAATGCATCAGCAATCTATGGAAGCATTATCATTGATTGAAAATGTTGCTTATTTAAGAAAAAGCCACTCAAAAGCCGAAACTCTCAGTTCCGTCTCTCTTGACAAAGACTTTCTCTCTCTCTATGGATGTAAGTGTGCTGTCTTTAGGATTGTGCAACTGATGAAATCTATATGGTATATGGCTTCCTGAAAGCTCTCCTTCTCTTTTGAGACTGTCACAATCTTGATTCATCCCAACCTTCAATATTAGCTGTAGCCTCATTTACCATTTTCACAAGGGTCACCTGCACCAATTCAGCAAATAACGGTAACTAAAAGAAATTGAATTTTGTAAATTTGCTCATCTTTATATATTGAATGATAATATGAAAATTAGAATGACGTTCAAGAAAAAATTTTGAGATGAAGATGTAGAAGAAAATGAGGAATAATTTGCAATTATGCAGCTTTTAACTCATTATGTAGATGAAATTCTAACATGGACCACGCCTTTTTTTCCATGACACTGAAGGAAAAGGATGA
Organism: Agapanthus africanus; assembly: GCA_030015575.1. Classification (NCBI taxonomy): domain Eukaryota; kingdom Viridiplantae; phylum Streptophyta; class Magnoliopsida; order Asparagales; family Amaryllidaceae; genus Agapanthus; species Agapanthus africanus. The sequence goes on along the minus strand of CM057339.1, from coordinate 191,066,605 downwards.
GCAATAAAGCCATGTGGGTGGTCCTGATAAACTTGAAATTTATTGACAATGACAAGGAACCTGGCCCGAAAAGTAACCAAGATCAATTTTTGGGCTATGAGTTTCCTTAATCAGGACAACTTCGATTCGGATAGGAAGTACAAACAACAACCCCCCTTATCTATCCAACCAAACTTTTGGAGTTAGCCACATGAGTTTATCCCTTTCATTCACCTTTGTTAGGATCCATCTTCTCGATCGAATTAACAACATATCTTTTTTGCCGACTACATATTTCTCGCTTTCTCCTACCTCTAACCGTTGTTTATCCATTAACTACATTTTTCTCACACCTTTCTATATCGAACACGTCCAAGCACAATTTTGTGCAATTTTTGTTTTTTGGAGAGGGGGGGGGGGGGGTTGTCTGGTCCTATTTTAAAAAATTGACGGCGATTTTGATAAAATCACTTTATACTTTGAAAAAGATTTGCATGAACTCCACAACAATAAGATATACAGGTTACCTTTTCTTCTTTTTGGGTAAGGAATCAAACAGGAAATATGAAGCTATCACCGATTCCATGTCACTTAAACAGTGTTTATTTAGTTATCCACTCATGTCTTATGTTCCTGATACTTGAAACATTATTATAGAACCACTGGTGCGATATGTATTATAGAATGCATCTCATCAATCTTTCTTTGTGTCGGCTGCATTCAATTGATTCGCGGATAACATAAAATAAATAAAACGGCGATGCTAGTCAGAAGCCCCTAGCGTCTGTTTCAAGTTGTATAAATATTCAGGCTAATAGTTCCAAAACATGGTACAATAACTTTTGTCTGTTAAGAATAGGAAAAATGAATAAAACCCCATAGGGAAGTAGGTTAACATGGGGTAAGATAAATAATCACAGTGGCATGCAATCTAACTCCCATATAAACACTCCTCTAAAAAATTATATATGTATGTAAACAAACTTTCAGAAAAAAAATTGCCCTTTTAAACTTTTGTAAGTAGATTAAAGTTGCTCATAGGGAGCAGAAGTTATTACTGGTTGCTCTCTCCATTCTAAATATAGATCTGAAATCATTCATTCATTAGCTTTCTATATTCCCAATTTCTATTCTGACATTCACCTAGTCATAGACTCGTATCCGTAGCCATCATCAGCAAGGAAATTTTCCTCATCAACACACATTGATAGAATCATTGCCTCCATATTGTTCTTCCAATTCCACATGAATCTCTTTAGAAGATTATGCACGTGAATGTGTGGATAAATAAGTAAAAAATTTCTATTGTCCAGCTCAAAGTAGCTTCCTATCGTGCTGCACTACTTAAGGAAAATTGATCTTGATGGTACTTATGAATCAGAAGTCTTCTCAACTCCTTCAATTAAACATCACAGACACTCATAGACGTATATAACATATAAATAACAATCAAGTTTTTCATAAAATATCAATATGTGTATCTTAGTTCATTTGAAATAGTATTTCAATATAATAATTAAGCATATTAATTTACGATATGGGGAATGGTTGCTCGCGTGTGAGTTCAATCCTTTCTAAGCTTTATCATCCTTAAAGTGTGTTCCTGTCTAGGTTAAACCTAGGGTAAAGTAATATTAACTACCATGAAGTTTATCAGAAAAACTACCTTATCTAAACTATAAAGAAATACCACAAAACCTCTCTAATTATTACTACCTACATACGGCATCCAATGGCAGTTAGTGAGGTCAAAAATAGCCTTGAACTGTTCTCTTGCAGCCTTTATCCTATAATCTTCATCAACCTCATCTCAACCCAAACTAAGAGGCTAACCATAGCCCTTCTAAACTTGCTCACCACATACCCCGTGATCCATTTAGAAAACAAAAAAACTAAAATTATCTGATGATTAACAGTTTTCTAATCTGTTGAATTGTTTGGTCCACTGAGGCTACATTGGCACAGTACTTGATGAGTTCAGCCAGTACTCTCCTTTCAAGAATGCAGCATGATCAACAACACGCTAGCTAATCATCTAGCTAGGGCTGCTCATCAAACACAACTTGTTGAAGTTGATTCTTTATGCCTTGAGGATGACATATCAGAACACATACTCGGGCGCTCTACTTTAGATAATTATTGTGTTTATGGTTTACTGTAGCTATTCGCTGATGATATTGTTCTAGTAAATGAGATGAAAACAGGGGTTAATACCAAATTGGAATTATGGAGGCAAACATTGGAATCTCGGGGATTTAGATTGAGCAGGTCCAAGACAGCATATATGCATTGCAAATTTAGTAACCAGAGAAGTCAAAACCATATTGGTATAACATTGGAAGGGCAAGAGATATCACCGAGCGACCAGTTTAGATATCTAGGTTCCATCATCCAAAAGAATGGGGAGATCGATAGTGATATTAATCAAAGGATCCAAGCTGGTTGGTTGAAATGGAGGAGTGCAACAGGGATTTTGTGTGATCGTAACTTTCCGTTAAAATTGAAAGGGAAGTTTTATCGGAGCGCTATTCGGCCTGCCTTATTATATGGTACAGAATGCTGGGCTCCTAAGAAGCATCATACAAAGAAGATGCACATAGCGGAGATGCGCATGCTTCGTTGGATGTGCGGTAACACTAGAAAAGATAAGGTGCGAAATGAGGATATCCGTACAAAAGTTGGTGCCGCCCCTATGGAGGAGAAGATGCGGGAAAACCGGCTAAGATGGTTTGGTCATGTGCGACGCAGACCTATGGAAGCACCGGTCCGACGAATAGATACTCTCGATATGGGCAATGGCAAAAGGGCAAAAAGGAGACCGAAGAAAACATGGATGGAGGTGATACGAAACGATATGGTTGCCAAAGGACTCAATGAAAGTATATTGTTCGATAGGAGTGAGTGGAGGCAGAGGATTCATGTGCTGGACCCGGCGTGATTCTCATGTTGGTTCAGGTAGCCTACCCCATATGCTTGGGATAAAAGGCTCAGTTGTTGTTGTTGATGGTTACTGTAGCTCCATTCTACACTCAAATCTATCTTTGACGAAGGACGGAATAGTAAAGGCTAGTTATATGAGTGCATGCAACATGAATAAGGCAAACAAACAATGATGTGAATGATGTATGCAAGTCCTAGACAGGTAAATCTGAAAGTCCTAGAAAAGTAAATCTAGATGATGCATCTAGATTATATATATGCATGTAAGATTATATGTCCTAAACACGCAAGGAACTCAATTTTAATAGTTGATCATCACTAAAATATAAAAAACATTTCTAGGACTAGGACTTGCAGTTAATAGTTAATATCATGAATTGAAAGAGGGATCAAGCGAGTAACTTGGTGGCAAAATTAGCCAGATTGAGGAAGGTTCTAATAAGTTGGAGCAAGGGGGAGGCGCTGCTAAGAGCGATAAGGAAGAAGGAACTCTTATTCTACATAGAACAACGAGAATGGTTGGAGGAAGATAGAGAGCTAGAGCAAGGGGAATTTCTTCGATTAAGAGGATGGAGAATGGAGCTGCACGATATCTTTACAGAAGAGGAGAAGGAATGGTGTCAAAGGGCTAAGGAGAAATGGCTAAAAAAGGGTGATGAAAACACGACGTACTTTCCATAAGATTTGTAATGAAAGGAAAAGTATGAACGCCATACACCGAATTGAGGACGAGGGCCATGAAATCGTGGAACAAGAGAAGATCGGCAACATTTTTCTAAAATACTATAAAGGTTTGATGGGAACGGCAAGGAAGGAGAGGTGGACGCTGATCCGCAATTTTTGGGAGGAAGCTGAAAAGACTACCTTGGAGGAAAATGAAGAGTTGGAGATGGCATTTACTGAAGAGGTCTACCGGGCGGTTAAGGAATTAGCAGCCGACAGGTCACCCAGACCGGACAGATTCTCAATAACGTTCTATCAAAGTTTCTGGAAAGTGGTGAAAGATGATGTCATGCGGGTTTTTGATGCCTTTTTTACTGGACAACTCAGCATGGAACGATTAAACTGCGCGTCAATGATCCTTATTCCAAAGAAGAGTGTGGCAACCTCAGTGAAAGACTTCAGACCAATCGGCCTCATCAACTGCTCCACCAAGATAATAACAAAAGTTCTTGCTAATAGACTGCGTTTGGTAGCAGGAAGAATAGTGGATGAGGCACAAACTGGCTTTCTCACAGGAAGGAATATAATCGATGGAATGGCTATTTCCCAGGAAGTAATTCAGGATGCTAAAAGGAGGAAATGGGGGTATATTCTGAAGCTAGACTTTGAGAAAGCCTATGATACCATTGACTGGGGCTGTGTTCTAAAAGCCTTAAGGCTAAAAGGCTATGGGTGGAATGGATCAAGTTGTGGCTACAGTCCGCATCGGTTTCGGTCAACTTCAACGGCTCGGAATTGAATGAATTCAGGTGTAGAACGAGCTTGAGACAAGGGGATTCATTATCACCAGTCATCTTTGCAATCATGGCGGACGGACTATACAATATGATAAGCAGATGCAAACGTAAAGGCCTTATTACTGGTTAAGGACCAGGATGTGACAAGAATACGATAATTAACTTAGTACGCTGATGATACATTGTTATTTAGGAAGTGTAGTGTGGTTGAAGCGATTAGGCTTAAGTTTATTCTGTATTCCTTTGAGCTATGGTCGGGTCTAAAGATCAATTACGACAAAAGTACGCTAATGACACTAGGAATGGACCCCGAGCGGGAACATATTATTTTAGGTATCTTTAATTGCAATATATTAGAGTTCCAATTAAATACCTCGGCCCACTTAGGCCATGAACGTTAAAAATGAAAGATTGGGCTCCACTGATAGATTGCTTCCAACGTAAATTAGAAGGATGGAAAGCAAGCAGCCTCTCGTTGGACGGTAGGGTGACGTTGATAACCTATGTGCTAACGGCCTTTTCGATTTATTATATGTTTTTCTACCTTTTGCCGACATGGATCATCAAAAAGTTAGATACCATTAGGAGATTCCTTTGGAAGGGAGGAAGTGGACGTTTAAAAGGATATCACCAGGTGAAGTAGGCTCTGGTATGTAGGACCAAGAAGGAAGGGAGCCTAGGTATTAAAAATTTGAGAGATATGAATAAGTCTCTTCTTGGAAAATGGTGGCGGCGATGGATGAGACAAAAGGAGTCTGGCTGGGTGAGGACCATCGGAGCAGAATATTCTAATAGATCGGGGGCTACAAATGCAGCAGGTAAGAATCTGGGGACGACATCAGGATTCTGAAGAGGTATTGAATCGATTAGGGAGATGTTTTTCAGAGATGGTATCTTCACGCTGGGGAACGGGTAATTTCTGGCATGACTACTTGTGTGGGGATACTACGCTCCAGAATAAATTCTCTCAGTTTTATGTGCTGGCGAAAAATTCTAATGCCTCCGTGGCCCAAATTTGGAGAACTACGAAATGGTGGCCGAGATTTAGAAGAGCTTTGTCACCAGCTGAGAGGACAGACGAAGGAATCTTATTGGCTTTCTGCGGGATTGGAGGCCGATTGAGGAAGAGGTCATGGACCGAATGAGATGGAGATGGAGCTCAGACGAAGAGTGATGAGCTATAGAGGAGTAAAAGACCACTTTGTCCCGATTATTTGGAAGATTAAGGCTCCCTTAAAAGTATGTTTCTATGGCTTGCTTATAAAAAGGAAACTGGTAGGGCCCGATTCTTAGGAGGGAAAATCTGTTAAAAAGGAAACTGGTAGGGCCCACTTTATGCCCTTTATCGGGTTGGTGAGGAAACGGTAAATCATTTGTTTCTAGTGTGTTCGGTTACTATATCGATTTGAGGCAGGACCCGGAGGGCTTTAGGCTGGCAATCCCTAGCAACACCTTCCATGAACTTTAGGTGTACTTGGTGGTTAGAGTGTATAAGGGGGTAGATTTGCCTTTTTAGGATATTTGGACGTCAGCCAGATGTTGGCTGATCTGGAAAGAAAGAAATGAGAGAATTTTTAATGACAGGTCTAAAACTGTTCTACGTATTGGTAATCAGATTGACTCGGTAACCATATTTTAGACAGGTGCTGCCCCGGAAGGCACGAGAAAGAGAGCGTGACTGTAGCTTGGAGGCGATGAGGATATAGGAGGACCTTCTGGATGGTAGGACACAAAGGACTTGCCGCAACGAGAGGACAAGACGTAGACATGCGTGGCGGCTAACCGGGACTTGATTTAGCTTGACTCGCCTTGTCCTGGCTTGTGTGGATGTCCTTTGTTTTTGACGTTGGGTTGTGACTGGTTTTGTTGATCCAAACTTTTTTATTTTGCTGTTGGGGTTTGTTCCCCGTTTTGGCCTGTACGGGGTTTGTTCCCTTTTGCCGTATTGTCGTACTCCATGTTTCTTTTCAGTTGTATGCTTGTTTCGTTAATTTTCCATTAATGAAACGTAGGTAACTAGCTTCCGTTTTAAGTTAAAAAAATATCATGAGTTGATCCCAACAACTTGATGATGTGAGAGAATATACCTGAATGTAGTTGATTATACGTTATTTGAGAGGTATAAAATGTTGCCTATAGATAACCTAGAAGTCAATAAACAAATCTGAAAGATCTTGTCGGTGGCTTTAAGCTGTTTGCTGTCAGTAAACAGACCCAAAGCTGAAATTAAGGATCTTGCCGTTGTTCTTCACTGGAAACTGAAGAAGAAAAGGCCCAATATGGACCCATTCAGGCAGTATACCACTGCACATATCTGGAACCCAAACAGCAGCTGTTTGGCAGCAGATTGGATCAATTTTTTTAGTTATTTGCTACTGAAACAAGGCCAGATGGGCCGAAGCTGAGAAGTTTTGATGAGTCTGACCAGATGAAGGCTGTTTGTCGCAATAGATGATTGTTTAAAGTTGGTGATGATGAGGAAATATATGATGGTTGACCTTGAGTGTTGTCAATGCTGAACTGACGAAAACGATGACAATATGATCTCGAAGACACTTTGAAAGGTTACCACAATGGCAAAAGATTGACCGCAGCCGATTATTTATATCGACCGAAACACGATTAATTACTTCAACCACAATCAATTGTAAACAGAAAACTCACAGAGTATATTTCTACAAAGTAAATTTTGTTTAATCATATATCATTACATGTCTCCCATTTACAAGGAAAAAGAACCTATATATAAGCTATTACATATAAAATTGATGACTTTTGGTATCTACAACAGCCACATAAAACCTCTAGTAGATGCTTGGTAAAAGAAATGGAAGATTAACAGGAATATAATATTCCTGAAATGTGATCCCAGGCATATGATTCCAAGAAGTACCGTATTAACATGATTGGTACATTTTGATCATTCACGGCAATATTTATGCACATTAGGAATGTGAGTAGGAATGTGAGTGGTTGTGATTGCGGAGGGGACGAAAAAAAAGTGACAAGTTGCGATGGAGGATGCCGTTCGTCGGACGACAACCAACAAAACACGAGCGGCGGCATGGGATACTCAGCACCCGACGATGGAGGGTGACGGGCTGCAAGCAATGATGGAGTGCAAACGGGCGGTGGAGGACGATGGCGGGCAATGAGCAGCGGCAGCGGTCATCGAGTGGCTGTGACGAGGGGCGATGGCCAACACAGGCGGAGTGTGTCAGCCAACGACGGAACAACACAGGTTGTGGGCATCGGTGGGCGATGTCTGGGGAAAGCGGTAGTCTTCGGCTGACAATCATAGCACTAGTTGCGTTAAGCGGGAATATTCAAGGGTAATATAAAGATAGACATCTATTTGAGTGTGAATATGATTCTCCTAATTTACGGTAATCTGATGCCCAGGATGATACTAAATTCCTGAAAATATTATTTGCATCAAAAAAATAGGGGCGTTTGGTATGTAATCTAAAAGGAATCCCAGATTCCCATGATATATACCCATGCTTGTTTTAATGCAAATAATATTCCTGTGAATTTCGGATTCCCCAATCATCATATTATCTCAAATCATTGGAATTCTATTCCCCTCAAATAGGTGTCTATTCTTATATTCGAAAATTTTCCCGCTTGGCGCAACTAGTATTATGACTACATGTAGATGAGCCGCCCGCCGCCCCTCCATCACATACCATAGCAACAGGCGTCGCCCGCTCGTAATTGGCCGTTGCCCAATGGTCATCGCTCTTTGTCGTCCGCTGACACCTTGTCACCCGCAGCCGCCTTCTCGTCATCGGTTATCGTCCGGCGGCCGTCTCTCTCCGTCATCGGTTGACACCTTTATAGTCGTCCCCTCTACAATCACAACGGCTACTGCTATTGTGCACATATATTGCCGGGAATGATCAAAATGTATCAATCAAATTAATGCAACATTCCCTAGAATCATACGCCTGGTAATCACATTCCTAAGAATGTGTGGATTCCCGATTAATCTTCTATTCAATGTATCAAGCTCCCCTGCATGGGTGTATTTCGTGGGAATCTAGGATTCCCCCTACTTTACCACATTCCAAGCACCCTATTTGGATCTTGGTCCATGATGGCCTTTTTATTGATTTTCACGATTGGATCTCTATGAATGGAAAAGGGTGCTTCGGATCAAGAGTAACCACTAGTGATAGGGCAAAGGGGGAAGGACATAGGGAAGATGGATACATTCAATCAATTTCTTCGTCATGGTTGAGAAGAAAAATGGCGCACAGACCGTACTCGAGCTTTGGATCAATGTCCCCAGAAGTAAGGCGTATTCCAGTGTGTTCTGACGAGAACACAAAATAAAAACCAAATTCAGCTCTACGTAAGATAGCCAAAGTATGCTTGAGCAATCGATATGATATATTTGCTCACATTCTGAGCAAAGGTCATAATTCGCAGGAACATCCTATAGTCTTAGTCTGAGGAAGTAGAGTGAAAGATTCGCCTGGTGTGAAATCCCATTATATTCGAGTCAAGGATTTGATGAGAATTCCGGATTGAAGAAGAGGCAGATCTAAATATGGCGCAGAAAAACCAAAATCCAAATGAATGGAAGATGCCTCTAGAACGTCGTTTTTCCCAGTCAGTTGCGGGAACAACCACAACGTTACGCCCTAAAATAGGACTATACGGAGCCCTTTCCGAATGACCTATCTATAAGATTTTACTCGGTGTCAATTAGAAGAGGACAAGGAAGATGACTTCGAATAGGCTCCGAGACTGATGACGTTCCTTCTTACAGGGCACAAGATGGGATTGAGCTTTCCTTGTTGGAAGCTCTCTCTGTCGCAATAAAGGCTGCTGCTACTAGGAACGGAGTTGGCTTGTTCACAAATCTCCTGCGTCAAGAAGAAGCTGTTTTTGCACCTGAATCAAAATAGGCTGCTTGGATCTTGACTAGGCTCTTGGCCTTCTGCCTGTACTTTTGATTTGACCTATAGGGCCTTTGAGACTTATAACTAAACATTAAAAACTTGAAAACTTTTGTCTTTTGATATCTATAACAGCTAAGCTTCTACCATTTATAACAGCCGCATTAAAGCTTTTAAAACCCTTGGAATCATAAATTAAACAATACACTATAAAAACCCACATCACTATGACCTTCAGTAATTTTGAACATAAGCATATTAAAGGAAAGAAAAGGAAAAAAGGAAAACTAAATGACAACATGGAGGGAAAAAAAAGCAAGCAAACATCGTAGTTTGTCAAATACATGGGCAAATGCTAAAAAGTCAGGTGTAATGTCAAGAAATGCAATCTTTTTACTCACATAAAAGAAAATGTATGTAAAATAATTATAATTGTTCAAACGTTCGGAAACCAAATGACATACCACACTTTCAGGAACTCCTGGTGGAGGTAAGGCAAGGTTTCTTGGTGGTGGACCACGAAGGTATGATCTTTTGTCAAAACGCCATTCCCCAATTTTTCCATAAGTTAGCTCACCCTTAAAAAAAATTAAATTTTAGTATGGAAGCAAAGCATTAAGAAATCATTAATATGGGGTGTCATGAGTCTCGACTCTCATGACCATGCACTACTAACAACCATGTCTCTATTTTTATTGTGCACTTGTAATAAGAATATTCTCAACTTAATTAAAAGAAAAGGTTCAATAACCTCAGTGATTTTTTTTGAAGATAATATAAAAAAATGATGCTTGTTTTATGATGAAAAAATGAATACTGCAAATGAGTGTGAGTATTTAATTACCTTTAATGAATAATCGCAACCATAAGTGTAGTGGATTATAAATGTTTTTCCAATATTCTTGTCCCATGGAGGCTGAAATCCAACAATTGAAAGTAACTCGAGAAATATTCAAAAACATTACCAATGAAATAATCACACATGACAAAGGAGGATCTTAAACTAGAATTATAATACATTTACCTGTATCATAAAATCTTTGTGCAGAGTATGTTGCACTCCGTGCAATGCGCTGGCTACAGCATATGCATACCTTTTTGGTCCCAAACATACGAGATATTACAGAAAATCAAAAACCATTCATCCATGTCCTAAATATTAAAATAGATTAACAGGTAAGCAATAATAGGTCTTACATTTCTAATACCCATCCAAAAGCTTGGTCCGTCTCTGGGTCATTTTTCATTTTTAAAGAGACATTCATCCAAGTAGGAGCAATTTTTTCCAGCTGGGACTGAGTCAAGCCAAAGGATCAGCGCCATAAGCCAAGCAGGAGAAAAATAAGATTGCATTATTTAAGACTATCGCACAGAGATTTAATTGTGTGATAGGAGATTAATAGTACATGGAAGTCATGCACATGCACAACTAGGTTTATGAGCTAAGCATTTTAGTAAGTAATCAATCTTGATAGTTACATCTATTTGACATAATTGTTACCTAACTGCTGCAACAACTCATTATATCATTTTTAAAAAAATAATATAACATCCTTTAACCCTCACCACAACACCAGAGTTTTAGATGGTTTGAGAGCAATCAACATTGAAATTCCATCATGTACATTAAAAACAAATTTAAAAAATCACTCCGCAAAAGCCAAAGTTACAGCCCACAAAAGTGAGCTGAATCTGAGGGTTCATGTTGGAAAACAGAAGATTATAATCCTCAACTCTCACAACTCTGAAGTTTTCATGCAGTGCTAGGGACTTTTAGAAATCTCAACAAGTTGCATCAGCAAATCGGCATATACCTTTTGAATAATTACTGGAGAGTTTCCAATAGGGTCAACATTTGTTACGGGGCCCATCTCTTCAGGATAATATTTCCTTATTAATTTTTCGTTTTCTGATGGCTTAATGTAGAAAAATGGGAATGCTGCTGGATAACCTCCTTGCTCCAAGTTTGGTAAGGGGTTCACAATGATGTGATCAGGTTCAGCCATTAGTATATAGCTGCATTTATAATAATCCATACAAGATTTTGAGATTTGTGATATAAATAGATTAAAAAAAAAATGAGCAATGCGGATCAAACATACTCACTCTTCCTCAATCTCTGCTTTCTCCAGCCACTGCACAAACGCCCATGGTCTGTTCAAGACAATATAACCCTAGGGAAATCATTCAAAGATAGTTGAAACAAAGATTAATAAGCTAATTAAATAAAGATGTCTTCTCTATGAGCACACCTTTTCATGGAAAGACCAATATGAAAGATGTAAAAACATAATAAATTCACCCAGTTTACTTGTTAGGATAAATAACAAGGATCGGATAAAATTGATTTGTACCATAGCTGCCAAAAATGAAGTTTGTTTTTCCTTTTTATCTATGTATTGCGTCAGAGATGAATGTAATTCTCCACAGCACAATTTTATCATACTTTTTCACCTACTATGTGAAATTATGTTGATTGCTCATTTGTTAAATGCACTTTAGATATGTAACAAAGGTTATTTGGGAAGCACTATAAGTTTTTGTGACAGCCCCATATGTTCCTCTGGTTGCCAGGAATTTCAGACCAGCTTAAAGTTGAAACTTATCACAGAAATTTGGTCAATGCTTTTTATGGGAAGAGGCTTGACTCTAATCACAAGGAGATGAAAGGAAAATTTTCGTCACGTGCCAATCCCTTTCAATTATCATAACCGCCATTGCTTAGTACTCTAGTGTAATGATATTGTTGTGAGCCTGTATGTGATTCACATAAACCTGTTAATTGAACAATGGACGTGTAGTGTGAGGCACATCTAGCACAAATCTTCATTTAAAGGCAATGATAAGATCCAGACGATTGTCAACAAATAGTTCATCTTTTGTTGTAACTGAAAACATAGCCAAGTGTCCAACTATTGGATTCGCAAGATAGAGGGGATCCATTTTTCGCATCTTACAGACTAGAAAGCATGACGCTTTTATTTGATTGGCAGATCCGTGTCCAACACATATCGGACACACCAAAACTCCAACACACTGCCTGACACTGTGTCCATTATGTTTGGGGTATGTCGGTCCAAATTGAGTTTTCCGACGCTTCCATTTAGTGCATGATGTTGAGAAAATGAGTGTGAGATAGTTGTAAACAACATTCATACCTTTGAGGATATGGGAATGTAATATTTCAAATCCCTCTTCTAATGAACTAACTAGAGCTAGAAAGAGTAAAGTTAAGAATTGATGCAAATAATGAAGTCGAGAGTCGAGACTTGACTCCATTTATAAACGATTAACATTTAGTTTTCTTTAACTCTTATGTATTGAAATTCTTATGTATTTTAGTTGCTAAATTTATTATTAAGTGTGCTCGAACTCTTATGGTAATGGATGAAAGTCAGATCCTTGATTTTATTTTCATTGCGCTTATAAAGTAATATTATTACATTCTTGAAAATTGTATTTTTCATACACAAACACAGATAAAAGGATAGACATGACCTCATGTCCTACATTTTACAACTTTATCATATCCCTGTTCGTTTCTGTGTTTGTATCGGTGTCCATGTCTTGAATATATGCATCAGCATATGAGAAATTATTGAACGTGGTAAGGAATGTACATATTGATTATTAAATCAAAAAATATATTTTTCTTATTGTTCTTATGCCATAACTTTCTATCTATAAGCTTGTAAATAAATACCAATTTAGAAAATCCATTTCACTGCTTTATTATATCACAATCATCATCAAGCCTTTCCCCATCAAAATAGGGTCAGTCTTGAAAGATCCATGAAAGATTTATAATAAATCAATCCTCTTAATGCCAAATACTAGATGATAAAACTATGGACAACAAAAAGGGCTTTTCATAATCCTACATGATGCTACATGACCAGTTAGTCATTTACAGTCCCCATATCCCATTAGAGGAAGAAGCGAAGAAGGGGAAGAAAAATAGAATTCCTACAAAGAGAATAATGTGCTTAACATAATCGCACAAATAAAGCCCGAAGTTAAGAAAACGCATTCTGCCAAAAATTTAGGTTAAAGCTCTATCTCATCAATATGTTAAACACGCGCGCGCACACACATCAATAGATTTTTTTTCCTTGAATAAATCCATCAAAGTTTATGGTTATAAGTATATGAGCATTGAAGTTATCCGGTTCCATCAGGTCAAATACACTAAACCCCACACCATTAAAAAAAGCAGGTTGAGAATTTGTGAAGGGAACTCAACCCATCTATGAGGTAATGCTATATGCTATCAATGGTTGGTTCTCAATACCTATCCTACTAATCATTATGCTACGTTTAAACACTAAGTAAATAATGCCAATTTGACGTCAGATTAATCACATGACATTTTCAAAGCTCTTAAAAATATGTTATAATCTTGAGATATACATTTTATATGCACTCAGACTCATTCGCAAGCACACACTACGGAGACTCACGGTGAACGAGACAGCATAGCCTTCATATTGTCTATCATTTGAGTGTAAACTGTTAGGGTTGTTTTAGGTAAACTGGTATATAAGTAGAGAATAATGGAGAAAAGATGCCATAGGAGGGAATTCCCTCCTATGGCGTCGAAAAAATACCCCCTCCACCAATTTTTCCGACGATCGGCCCCCATCATCTTCATCGTCATGATTTAAGATGTGGGTACACCAAATTTCATGTGATTCTACAACTTTTTCACCGTTGATTTAGCAATGTAAAAAGTTCTATTGTCGGTAAACCGTTAATTTTGAACCCACTAAATCAACGGTGAAAAAGTTGTAGAATCACATGAAATTTGGTGTACCCACATCTTAAATGATGACGATGAAGATGATGGGGGCCGATCGTCGGAAAAATTGGTGGAGGGGGTATTTTTTCGACGCCATAGGAGGGAATTCCCTCCTATGGCCTCTTTCCTCCATTAATCTCATATAAGTAATGGGTACCAGTATATATGCCTACCAGTATTACTGTGTCTATATTATGTTAATATACTTAATTTCATTTTGGTAAACATATACAGTTTTTAAAAAAAAACCTTTTAATACATTATATTAATTTTAAACTTTTAAATATCAGTACTACAAATATTTAACATCCTGTAATTAACAACAATGCAAAAACATCAAATTCAAAGGGGAAAAAAACAATTTTCTTACCCGATCCATACCAGCTGGTAATGGGTTGACAACAAACGTCGGAATCTCGCCCATCAACTCATCGGGTCTCCCCGAATGCAAAACCCTCGTAAATCCTCCCATCTCCGACGAACCCTCCATCTCCTTCATCCTCTTATACCAATAGTACATTATCCTACATTGCCACTTGCTATAAGGCGCATCTGTGGCCGTCAGCGCCACATGAAACGGCCTCCTTGGGCCCACCGACTTCTTTAATTCCTCCGGCATCTCCATTACAGGATCAGAAGCTTGGGACCCTATAATCTCTTCTGAGGTTGTTTGATTTTGGTTGTTATTTACAAATGTGACGAGGTTATAGGTCGCGAAGAAAAACCCTAATGCCAACAAGATTAACAGAATTGGGGAAACATTCCCCATGGCCTTTCTACCAATCGTCCCCGCAAAATTACTGTGAGGGGTTGAAAATATTGAATTAGGTTAAACTTTCAAATAAATTACGTGTATGTTAGTGAAAATTAACAAAGAAATGCTTACCAAAAAACAGTCTTTATTGCACAGAATTACTCACCAGGGGAAAATGCAAGGACCCAGATAGGAGAATCGAAGAACGCCAAAATTTTCACCGAAATAATTGAATAATCAATGAAATTTCGCAGTTTGTTTAAGAAAGATTAGCAAATATTGAAGGATTTGGAGAAGATGAATAAAGAGAAGAAGGAAGAAAGGGAAACGAAATCAAAAAAGAAAAAGGAAAGTAAATAGTAAGGGGCCTCGCACTTGCTCGCAATTGAAGAGCAGAATACACGCGTGTGTTTTTGTCATTTACTCATGTAAATTATATTCTCTTGCATTAATGGCACGACTTAAATTTTTTTTGACTTGGGATATTGAACATCTGATGTGTTACAATTATACGGCAAAAGGGGCGTTTCGCAACAGACAGCGCGGGCTAAGCGTGGAAAACACTTCCACCCTTGCTTAGTGTGTTGTGTTGAGCAGCAAGATGCGTAACGCACCTTTCCTCATGTTATATTAGATATTTTTTTAAAAAAATACTTAAATATGGAAAATCAACCTTCTAGGGTTTTAAATAGGGTTATTTCACATAAACCCCCTCATGTTTTGGTGTAATATCCAGATACCCACTGCCGTTAGACGAAAATCCTATAAAGTTGACAATCGTTATCCCGTTGCCTGCTGTTAAATTTCATATGAAATGACTCAAATATCCTTCTTCCTTTTCTCAAATTACAATAAATATTTCTTATAATTATTTCATTCTCCTACCTCTTCACTGCCTTTCATTTCCATATCTCCGACCATGTGCTCTACTCAGCGCCGCTGCCGATCACGTGCTCCTCCACCCCAGCCCCAGCCACTCCTTCTCCTTCTCCTTCGACCTCCTCTATCTCAACGTCAGCCGCCCTTCCAATCACTTTTCTGCCTCCAGATTACCGACCGCCTCCAGATAGTGTTGAAGGAGTTGGTTTGGGTGTAGCGGTTGTACTCTCGCCAGAGGTCGATGGTGTGGTTTGGGGAGGCCGCCGGTGTCGAGATCTGCGCGCTGCTCGATCTCGAAAAGATACGATCTTAATGCTGGATTGCGTTCGAATTTGAGCTTGGCATCGTTGAGTCGCCGCTGGAATTGGAACAGAGCATTTGGGAGTTAAGCTTTGAAGCTCAATTTGGTGAATTGAAGAGAGATGAGCTTTGAATGCTATAGAGGAATGAGAAAAGGATTGGATTTTTAACTTCTTTTTGCATTTTTGTTTTTAGGGAATATAGGGAGAATGTGGAGTGAGAGAGGAATAGATGAGCCGCTCGCAGATGCGGAAAGAGTTGACTGCTGCAGCTCACCGTTGCTGCTGACTTGGCTTGTGCTCGAAGAGTGCACGCTTCTTGAAAAGTCCGTGAAGAAACCGTCGCAGCAGCATTCACAACATCAACATGCCATGCCATCTCAACGAAGCAATGCCATAAACAACCCCCCACAAAAACGCATCACCCAGACTGAATTTCACCAAAACTCTTCTCAACACTATTATTCACCACAATACATTTTAAATTCGCAACCATCTCAATATCATTACAACCTCTCACCACGACCACCATCTAAATATTATCCACAACACTTCATTCCATCTTCATATGAGTCACCACGACAACTATACTTTTGCCCCAAATCAGTCTTACCACAGCCCACCACCACCCCAATATACCCCAAACAACAGCCACATACCAGGTGTTTCAAGCTAATGCAGTCCCATACATCAATTCAACTACATGCCCACAATCTGTTCGACGAATTGTCAATCATTTTCAACAACCACAGGATGAAAAGTTCTCACCCAAATCAGCCACAACAAGGAGAGGATGGAGATGGGTATAAGGTCCGGGAGACGGCTAATGTGGTCGATGTCGAGGCACCATTGCTTCTGCTGCTACATATTATACCGTTGGATAAATGTATCTACGTGTGTGTGAAAGTAACTAAGTTTTTTAGACAAATATTTATTGATGAATGATGGTGCTTAGAAAATATTTGTGTACATGTATGAATGATAGTGTTTGGAATATCTTTACTCAATTAACTAAACGATAGTGTTTGGAAGGTGTTTGTGTAAATACTCGAATGATCGTAACTGAAATATTTTTGTGCAACTGTTTGAATATATGTGCTTATAAGATGTTTTTATAAGTGTCCAAATAACCGTATTTTGAATATATTTGTTTGATTTCTTGAATGAGGAGTAGCATAGACAATATTTGCACATTTCCATTAAAACATCAATGCTATTTGCATACCAAGTTTATGTACTCATGTTGGATTCTCATCAAAAGTTAAAATTTGCACATTTCCATTAAAACATCAATGCCAAGTTTATGTACTCAAGTTTATGTACGTATGACCACGACACCTATCGCCGCACCACCTCACCGCCGATCGCCTTCATCTTCTCGCCACTGCCCTCGTCATCACCTCCGACTCCCGACACCTCCACTCTCCTTTCCCGAGCTCTCCCCTGCACACCCGAAGAGAACCCGCACCCACTGCCTCACCGTGGATCTCGCCGTCGACGACCCATCGTTGACGTCTCCCTCGCCTCGTCTCTGACCCCAGAGCACCTAATCCCAGACCACTTCTTCTTCTTCTTCTTCGTGTCTTTCTTCTTCTTGGTTTCTTATTTTCCGGTGATAGCCGGAGCCGTGCATGTCGCCGACGATCCGGACGATCCAGTATACGTCATCATCTAGCATGGTCACGTTCTTGTATAGCTTGGTTCTGTTCTGTACGCGCGTGTGTGCATCGCGACGTTTACCAGACGTCGGACGCGGCGCACATACCCCGTCGTGAGATCCGATCAAGCAAGTTTATCTTGCTACATACTATGCTATTATATTTACATCCCTATGAATAAAAATAATACATGTATGTTGCATTGTGCATCCCAGTTACAGTTTTACTATTTTTCGATATCCGTTCGTATCCGTACTGTTTATTGCATATCTAGTTGCATGCCGGAAGCTTATTATGTCATGTTACTGCTATATTTATATACCATGCTTGCTAGTATGCACCATACAACTCATGGGCTCATAATATGGTATCACAGATTAATACTTGTGCATCCGTACTTTTACCGTGCTTCGATACTCGTTACAGTTTTACTTTGGGCATCCGTTTGATACATATGCACTACCTGACATGCCCTGATACACCACTTGACTTGATAACTGATCTTGTTACTAATTCCGACAATCTTGACGTGTTGTCCCGACGGACGTATCCTATAGTCTGCATAGAAAAACATGTACCTGCTTGATCCTGTGTTGGCATTAGCTCCATATTATCAATAGCTGACTTAAACACATAACCTTAGGGGTATGGGGAAATCAAAGGTGTAACCGAGTGTAATTTAAAAGGATATTACTTGATCCGTGGTTCAGGGGGTAATGGAACATAATCATTCTTGATTCATACATCTTGATCCGTAGTCCCGGGAGGTAACGGGATATATACTTTTGAGTTATATGGAGGAGTACATTCATTGGTTTCAAATACCTTTAGAATAGATAACCCAGTAGCATAGTTTAGATTACTCACCGCACTTCACATACACATATACACATCACTGTTTCATGTCTGTGTTTACTTGTTATACTCATGTTATCGTTTATATTCATGCCTGCATATCTCGTTGCATCCTGGTTCTTATTATTGTTGATATTATGACACACTGACGTCTGGGTTTTGCATAGCCCAGTTTCTCTATCTCTATCGCAGGTTGATCAGGAGTATTTTAGCCGTCAAACCGAGCAGTGAGTATCGTGTTAGTGATAGTTTAGTTTAATTTCTTTCCGCGGCTTTTATTTCTTAATGCGAGCCCGTATTGGGACGTTTTTCGGGATGCTATTGTTTATTGGATTTATCGTTTCCGCTTATATATTTTCTTGACTCTTTATTCGGGCAGATGGACATGTACTAGTTAGTTTTATGTTTTATTGTTCTTGATATCTTACACAGCCGTAATGTGACTGTGGAGGGATATTTCCTAGACACAGGTAGCATGGTTGGCTCTGTCACGTGTCGTAGTTAGCGCACTCTGGGAAGCGGGGCATGACAGGATGCCTCAGCTTCAGAGCGGTGCAAGAGGATAGCAGTCTGCTGCTGCTGCCCCTCCAAGAGGCTCTTTATCGCCTCAAGCAATACCGTCTGCTCGTTGATGGAAGCTGCAATGGTAGGTGGTGGTGATAGAGTAGATGGTAGGGTATTGCCATTGACGTTCATGCTTGTGTTGTAGGGAGAATCCATGACCTTGATAGAAAAAGAAAGGTTAAGATAGATTCAAGGAATTTGAAATATAAAGAATGCATAGTTGTTGATTCTTATACTTCTTGTGATATATTGCTTAGGATTCTATGCAGAATTGACCTGCATGGGCCGCCAACAAAACCTGTCACGCCCTGCTTCCCGGTGTACGAGGAAAGAGACGTGGCGAGGCCGCGACGTATTTACTCAAAAGTAAACACGTTAAGCGTAAATAAGCAATATAAATAAATGCACAAGAATAACAAGATATGTAATATAATAACATCAACTTTTATTAACATTCATTGTTTACATTACAACTGATTTGAAAAGGAAATGTACAATGATAAAAGCAATGCCTAAACAGTGGCATATGAAATGAAAGTAAGTACAAGTAAGCTGGAAGTCTGGCTGTGCTTCAATCTGCTCCAGATGCTCCTGGCTGGGCTCGGTCTCCTGAAGATCCGGTCCTCCTGACGAACATTCCAAAGAAAGAAGAGACGGGAATATTGTCAGCGAACTAGTGCTCGGTAAGTCCCAAAAGAAAGGAAGGAAATAATACAAGTAGAGAGAGATATAACTGTAATTTGTACAGCTTTATGTTTGTTATACTAATGTAGTTGTTTGTAACTTGGTACAAAATGTATCAGTGTATACGAGAGGAGTCCAACTATCCCGTAGACTATGATAACATGTAAGTACAAGGCCCCGTCAAAACCCATTGGACAATGGCATGAGAGTTCATGTAGATGTCTTTAGTATCCATCATCGTGCCACTTTTAACACATTCCGTACCAGTCTACCCCGTACCAGTCTACCCCTTTAAAACTCCGTAATCTATTATATTGATTTATAGTTATTATACTTGCCGAGACCATGGGTATAAATTGTTCATGTAATCAGGTTCAGGATATAAACAAGTAGGTATGTAATCAAGTCAAGTTATAGCCATGGTTTGGTCAAGTCAAGTCTTGTTTGTATATTGATCTTGTTCTAGTATTCAGGTTCAGGTTCAGGTTCAAGTATTCATATTTGGTATATTGGATTCATATTTGAATTGTATTCATGTTTGAATTGGATTCAGATTAGATTTAAACTCAAATTGAGTTAGACACTTTAAAATAGATTTGGATCCTGAATTATATTCGGGTGTTATCGGTAACTGCTGCACATGGACGACAGAATTTGTGTCTTTTTCGAAGACAATTACCATTGATACCACCGTTAAGTTTTTCTACATTAAATAGGTAAGCACTCTCTTTCTCCGACTCCCTGAAGCTCAAGAGAATTGATCCCGCTTAAACCTATATTTACTAAGGTCTTTAAATGTAATTTTATATAACTCGAGAGGGTTTTATGAAAAATGTTTTATATACTTTCAAACTAAACCTCGAGCATTTATTTATATTATTTAGGGTTTTCATAATTATGAACTTTAAGAATGTGCATATGATATTTATTGATTTAGAAAAAGCGTACGACAAGGTACCTAGAGAGGTATTATGGGGGACAATGATGAAAAAGTGGGTCCCCGTCAAGTATATTGACATAATCAAGGATATGTACGACGGAGTAGTGGCAAATGTCAGAACTTGCGGTGGCTTAACAAGTGATTTTCCGATTACTATTGGTTTACATCAAGGATCTGCATTAAGTCCCTTCCTGTTTACCATCGTGATGGATGAGCTTACTAGAACTATCCAAGATGAGGTCCCTTGGTGTATGCTATTCGCTGATGATATTGTTCTAGTAAATGAGACGAAAGCAGGGGTTAATACCAAATTGGAATTATGGAGACAAACATTGGAATCTCGGGGATTCAGATTGAGCAGGTCCAAGACAGCATATATGCACTGCAAATTTAGTAGCCAGAGAAGTCAAAACCATATTGGTATAACATTGGAAGGGCAAGAGATATCACCGAGCGACCAGTTTAGATATCTAGGTTCCATCATCCAAAGGAATGGGGAGATCGATAGTGATGTTAATCAAAGGATCCAAGCTGGTTGGTTGAAATGGAGGAGTGCAACAGGGATTTTGTGTGATCGTAACTTTCCGTTAAAATTGAAAGGGAAGTTTTATCGGAGCGCTATTCGGCCTGCCTTATTATATGGTACAGAATGCTGGGCTCCTAAGAAGCATCATACACAGAAGATGCACGTAGCGGAGATGCGCATGCTTCGTTGGATGTGCGGTAACACTAGAAAAGACAAGGTGCGAAATGAGGATATTCGTGCAAAAGTTGGTGTGGCACCCGTGGAGGAGAAGATGCGGGAAAACCGGCTTAGATGGTTTGGTCATGTGCGACGCAGACCTATGGAAGCACCGGTTCGACGAATAGATGCTCTCGATATGGGTAATGGCAAAAGGGCAAAAGGGAGACCGAAGAAAACATGGATGGAGGTGATACGAAACGATATGGTTGCCAAAGGACTCAATGAAAGTATATTGTTCGATAGAAGTGAGTGGAGACAGAGGATTCATGTGCTGGACCCGGCGTGATTCTCATGTTGGTTCATGTAGCCTACCCCATATGCTTGGGATAAAAGGCTCAGTTGTTGTTGTTGTGAAGAATGTGAAATATTTTAGTGATAATAGTTTAACTTGGATAATTCAAGATATTTTAGTGTAAAACTTGTCTTATATTGATACTTGATGGTATTTTAGTGAAATTTGTCATTCTTTTATTTTTAGAAAAACATGGAATTTTATTATAACTTGAAAATATGTGGTTTGATAATATTTATATAATATTAAAAATTAATTTTATTATTAATTAGAAAATCTTGTTATTATTAAAAATCGTATTAAAAAGCTTTCGAGACCGAATGTTCCGTGAGGAGATCTGCATCTCGCTCTATTAGCCCGAGGATATGCAATAATCCGCACCATCTAATAGTAGGTTCCCCAAAATGGATTGTAGAGGCATAATCGCAAAGAATTTAATAATACAATTAAAAAGAGAACCGGGTTTTATAGTTCATGGTATTTTAATGAAATATTGTATTTGCCACAAAAATATGTTTCCAAGAGTATCGTGCTATATAAACATGTATGTATGTGAGGGGTAGATCATTACCCTGTGAAGTTTTCTAAAGGCAATAGTAAGCAAAACAACTAAATAAGGTAGTTACAAAGTTCATGGTATTTTACTGTAAAAGTTAAATTAAAGTTATCCAGCATGATGTTTTAAAGTGAAAGTTATTTCTAAATATTAAATTCATGGTTATAAACATAGGGTAAGAGTTTGCATGAAAGTTATGGAAGAAAATGAAGAAATTTTTAGGTTTTAGAATGAGATGTCGGTATTAACTCCACTTACCGACATATTTTATAAAGAATCTTTTTAAGAATAAATGGTAGAATGGGGAGGGACTTCCTAGCTAGACGGGTAGGAGAGAGGTAGAAGAAGATGTGGTATCCTTCGTGGTGTCATAGAGTCGTCGGAACTTGTTTGATTCTTCGTCGGAAGTTGGTCTTGGGCTAACTCTACTTCTACTCCATTTGTACTTAGAAAAATTTGATAGTTTTGGTTAGGGATTTCAGAATGAGGATGGGCTAGGGTATGGGGTTGTATTTATAGTGTGGAATTAGAGTTTTGAAATTAAAATGCATTAAAAATGGATTAATTAGGAAAATTGAATTATCTGTTTAAATTCAGAGTAAACAAACAGTGCAGGGGTAAAAGGGGTAGACCAAGGGTTTTGTGTGCAAGACACGAGGACATTTTGCCTACGAGGCCCCATCGCCGCCAGCCAAAACATCAATCTCGCCGATCCAATGGTGTAGGGGGCCGTCGGATCATGACCACGTGTTCACATTGGAATTAACTCTAATTTGCACATGTTTGATTTCTTCAGACTTTTCATTTTATGTGCATTGCACGTGTAAACTTTTGGGCTTCCAAAAGGTTTAAAAGAAAAATCTAAAAAATAATACGTGGCTGATGGGATTCGAACACATGGGCTATGTCATAGCAGTGCAAGGCTTACCAATGAGTTACAAGTGCTTTCTTGCTATTCTTAAACAAAAATAACCTATAAAGTGTACTCAAGCTTGCAAACTCCATTCTGTACATTAACTTAAAAAATTTCGTTCAGTAAATTCAGAGTCGTTGCACACTGTCTTCCGATGATACTGCCACGACCGCCCCAGGAGTAGATGGCATGCGTCTATGGTCATGACGTCACGCCAGGATTCATCAAAATACTTATTTCCTATAGGTAAGGAAACCAAGCAACGCGAATCTACAATCACTTCGCTACCCTTCTTAAACCAGTGCAGTTTGTACGGGCGAGGATATTTTTGGGTGACTAGGTTGAGCCTCTGGACCACCTCCTTAGAGATGAGGTTCTCGCAACTTCCTCCATCGACGATGACCTTGAAGACTTTCTTTTTGATGGTACATATGGTGTGGAAGACGTTGGTCCGCAGCCAGTCGTCCTTCTCTCCTTGTCTAGGTGCGAGAAGGGTCCTTTGGACGACAAAGGCTGTGTGGGTCCCATCACCGTCCAACGAGAACTCCCTTTGGTCTTTGCCTTTGTCCTTGCTAGCTTCATCAGGTTCCCCTTCATCGTCAGCGCCGACCATCAACTGCTTGCCTTTGTTCAAGCGTTTGGGACAGTTTATGGCGCGATGTCCCAGTTCCCCGCATTCAAAACAACGGAAGTTGGACTTTGCTATTGTAGGTCCCACGTTCGGAGCTGCTGTTGTTGGCGCGGTTGCTGTTGAGGCTATAGAGCGGTTGCTCACATCTTCTCGAGAATATGATCTGCCCCTTCCTCGAGACTGTTTCTTCTCGGCAAGTAAGGCATGCTGACACGCCTCGGAGAGCTTGAATAGCGGATGAAGAATCAGGTCATCCTGAATCGACTGATGGAGTCCCCTAAGGTAGCGGGTTACTCGTTGCTTTTCGGTCTCTGCCAGATCGTTGCGAGCGATCAACAGATGGAACTCTTCTGTGTAGGTGTCAACAGATTGAGTCCCCTACCGCAGTTGTTGTAATCGCTAGTGTAAGCCAATGTCGCGCACCCCGCGGTTCACGGGGAGGCAGAATTTTCAAAAAACGATTATGAACAACAACGCAACACCGGCTAACTCCAAGATCTATACGGAAACCTTAACTAGCTAATTTGTCTAAGAGGTTTAACTACTCGGTGAGATGGTTATACCTCCAAGATCAAGTCCTTCGGGTCTTCTAGTGCTCCTCTCCACGGCTCCTTGGTGATCGGATGACGAAAGCTCCATCAGCCTCCTTGCGTCAAATATGATCCACCCGAGAGAATTTGCTCCAAGCTCCAACCTCCAAACCGAGATAACTAGGGTAGATGGTTCGTTAATCCAACTATCCTAGAAGATGTAAAGAATACTAATGGATTGTTTGTCTCACTAAATCTTTTGTTTCACAACACATGTGAGTGTAAGGATTTGTGTTGAGGAAGAAGGAGATGGATAAACTCAAGAGAGCAAGAGAGAAGAGCAACTAAAGAAAATGAACTCAAGAGAGTAGAATCACTAAGTGAGGAGAAGAATGGATATATCAACTCTCACTCATTGAGTCATGGAATAAAATGAAATACAATATGTGTGCCATACCTCAATAGTGAGTCAAGATGAACAAAATAAGCAAAATAGCCATTCCTCACCATGCCACACAAGTCTCCTCCAATATCCACCTCATTAATCCATTTAGGAAAATGGATAATACAAATAATGAGGTGGCTCTTTTTAGAAGCATGCCTTACCAAAGTACAAGAATGCCCATCACCGTATATACATACCCGTATCCATATTCTAAAAAAATACGGATACACTGAGATGTTAACAATCCAATAATACAATACTAGGATCCGGCTTAAACCAAAGCCCACTAGTATTGTCTGCCCGATCGGCATCCGTGTACAAGTACATGTATGTGATCGAAGCCTTGTCATAAAACCATACGATGTCTACATCAATTGCCTGAAACAGGGAAACTCTCTGTGTGGGACTCTAAAGACTCGACAGTACGCTGGTAGTGGGTTTAACCACAAGTCCGTCAGCGGTACTAGCTGCACGTAACGGCTACCCAGGTATCTGTAGGTAAGAAGGATGATGAGCAAGCTCATCCGAACTCTTACTGAGCCTATGTGTGACAATCTCTGTAGAGTCCGGTACGTTCGTCTGAGATACTCACATATCAGGCCTAGGGGGATGGTAAACGTCAGACCCCTAATACCCCAATAAGTCGTGCCAGAGGAGAACCCAATACACCCTGATAAACTACTGGAGTACCTACCAGTATTTCTCGATTGCCCTGGCCAAGGACTTTGTGTAATGGATTTCCGAACACAGCGCGATATCAACCCCCAATACCGGGTGAGACAAATCTTATCTGACCGCTACTGCCTCCAAGTGCTTTGGGACTACACCCAACTACAACCTGTTTGCACGACTCCTTTGAGCGTGGTAGGGTAGTAATCTAAGTCTAGTGGGAACACACTCGAGGCGAAGTAGCGATGGCAAGCCAATGAACTAACCTGTACTGATGTCACCTGGGAACTGCTTCCTGATGATAGGTATAATATCAACCAGCAGTTACCGTCCAGTCTTGTCCAGTGTAACTCATAACCTAATGAGCACCTGTATACTATCTCTAGTACGACGTACTAATGGCTGTGGGACATACCATCTCCCCTGCTGGGATGAGAAGCGTATACATTAGTCTTTTCACGCCCCACTTTCTAAAATACGGAATACGAGGGGTTGACAAGGCCAGCCATGCTCCTACGGTCAAGGAAATATCCTGCCGTAGTCACATTTTGGCTTCTAGCTTTACGTGGTAATCAGTAATCAATGCACAGGTAATGAGAAATGCAGTCACTAAATCAAAACAAATACAAAAGAACTAACCAGATGGAGATCAAGAGAGTGTAGCTCTGGGTCGCTGATCAAGATGTCCGCGATGTCCTCGAGGTACGTCAGGTTCTGGTCCAAGCTAGATCCACTTCTCACTCTGAGCATGCATACTCAGGTCGTCAGAGCGACACAATAGCAATACACACACACACACACACACACACACATACATACATACATACAAATGGGAACTCGTGCAATAATAATGAATATGAAACAGTAATCATGGAATAATAATGTGAACATGAAGTAGCCAATGCAGGTAGCTAATAGAGAAGGTAAACAGTAAAGCAGTAAATAGTATGGCATGTATATTGAATAAGTAAGCAATGCATGTCAATGTCATTAACCCTATCAGTCTCTAAGTCTCACTGTACAGGTCACTAAGCCTATCATCAGTCCAAGTGTGAGAGTCAACCACTCGTGAGTATTCCCCATCCAAGGGTAGGACCCAAGGACAAGGGAACACGGGCCCGAGTTGCTCGCTAATAATCAGTAATATCCCCATATATCTCTAGAATCGCTGTATGTACCGGCAATGGGACTCCCGAGATTCTGTTGAACTCACACTCAAACTACCCCACACCCCGTGGTCTACATCAAACGCCAACCATAAACTCAAATACCAGTCGGTCCATGACAAGTCTACGCGAGAACTGGAGACAGGATCTCCATCAAGCATGTCTCGACTGATACCCAGGATAAATAGACAGTGTTTGGTGCCTTACCTATGACACCCATATAAGTGCTTCCATAATCGTCCCATACCAATTATAGTCATACTTATACACACCCCATAGATGTCGACAATGCAATAAATCAATAGGGTCCACTGATTGTGTACAAGTACGTACCACTTTCACTCATCCATTCATGCTTACACACTAACGTACTTGCCACAATCAAACACTAATACCTAACACTGGGTAATGCACGTGATCACTAGGTTACCGATGCAATGCCTTCTACACGATATGATGAGAATACAATAATTACCATATGAATGGAATACCATCAGTCAGCGTCCTACCACTTGCACAATTTACTATAAGTCATGCGTGCAGAATTAAGCGAAACATTGTAAAAGGGGTAAACGGTATATTGAATTATCTATCCCTCAAAAATTGGTTTCACGCCAATCGGGTTTCAGGTTTGCTAGTTATGACCATTTCAATTTAAGTGTTCACGGCTGGAAATCCGGTTTCAGAATCGGAAGTCCATTTCGTAACGCACTTTAATCGCAGTTGGGATCGTAATTAGGTGACGCTATAGTTGAACAATATTTAGGGTTATCAGTTAGGTTTCCACCACAATTGGCGGATCAGTAATATCCTATATCTACAGGGAGTTATGGACAGATTATGTTCGAGGTGTAAAATCTGCCTCTGCAGAATTCAGCAAAACGTATCGACATTATAAAATGAGTTAAAAATATCAAACAGTTGAGGAATCCAATGTGACCAGTGGAGTAAGAAATCTAACTCAATTTTCTACGTAACTATATAGGGTTCCGCGCATTCTCATACTTGAACAGGAATATACAGGGGTTTATAAACAGGGGTTAACTGGGATTTCCGTTCTGGACTGCAGTCCAGAATCGTAATCCTCCGCAATTATCCCTATCATACTTAGTTAAAGTTTAGTTACCAACTATAGAATACAGTAGGTTAAACAGTCATCTTCGATACGAGCCATGGAACGCTAAAATTCGATTTGTACATAATTTATTATAAATTTTACGGTTTAGCATGTACGAAAGTTTTCAGGTTTTACGACAGAAATCGGGACACCATTTTACGTGAGCGAACGACATTGTATTGGAACCAAAGTCTCAAGGGACATTCATTATAACCCAGGCCATCACATGTTATTTGTTGCCGTCAATTTAACGGGGTTTTGCATTCGGGTTTTGCATTGAACACTTGAATTATAACGATTCACATGAAAAAGTGTCTACGGAAATTATTGGTAACTTGAATTGTAATATATAAAATTAGCATGAAGCAAGTATTAAACTTTCCTGAAGACGTGTCGACGATGGTATGGCAGCGGCAACGGCACGATCGCGTCATGAACACGGCACAGGTTTAGCCTTGTCGGATCTTGATTCTTGGCCTCGATGGATCGGTGGGTGCGACGGGCGTGCGCTGGCATTGCGATGGATAGCGTGTTGATGACAATGATGGCTTAAGGGATCGAGGCCACAGATTTGATGACTACGTCGGTGATCAGAAAAGCGGGAACTGCAATAAATGCAAGTGTTCGACGAAAAGCCGGGGGCTCGACTGCTGCGGCTAGGGATGCAGTGAGGGGGTGTCGGCGGTGAGTGTCGTGCAGGGGCTCGTCCACGGCGTAGAGGTCGCCGTGATGCTTGCAAAAGGGGAGGCCGACGGTTGGTGTTCAAAGTGGCTGGCAGTGAGCTCAGGGGGTGAGCCCGGTAGTGTTGGAAATGATGGTGGTTAGTTCTGAGGAAGTCCGAGGTGCAGAAAGTGGGGCGAGGGGGCTCGAGGGAGGAAGTCCGAGCTCTGGTGACGAGGGGACAACGAGGGTGCTCGTGAAAGGAGTGGGTGTGGTGAAGGAGGTGGGGGAGCTCGGGAAGGCGATGGGTTCCGGTGTGCAGGGGAGAAGGGGAGGGATAAGTGAGGAGGTCGAGGAAGAGGAGGACAAGGTGGCGACGACGTGAGGTAGACGGAGGCGCCGACGAGGTGGGGCTTCCTGCGTGCAGGTGGGGGGGGTGCGCTCGGGGGTCTGCAGTGGGACGCGACGAAGACGCGGTGGATGCAGATTGGTGGAGGGATCAGGCGTTGTGGTGGTGGAGGCGAACTCGTCGGCGATGTTGGTAGTACTCGGTGGTGGAAAGAGTTCGCCGGTGAGGGAAAGCGGCAAGGTAGCGGCGGCAAGAGTTGTTGGGTGGTTGAGGAGTAGAGAGTTGCGAGATGGAGATGGGGACGTTGTGAGGAGAGAGCGAGTCGTGAGTGAGGACGTTGGGCGAAGGTGAGGTCGCGGGTCGTGGGTGCGGGGGAGGCGGGGGCATGGTAATGACCGCATCGCGAGGGGGAGAAAAGAGCGGGAACGAGCGAGGAAGAAGACGTGGGGAGAGAGGAGGGTGAAGCGGGTCGGGTATTGGGGAATGGGCCAGGTTTGGGCGGAAAGAAAAATGGAGGAGAAAATAGAAGGGAGTTTGACCGGCTCGGGAGAAATAAAAGAAAAAGAAAAGGGAGGGGGAGATGGGCCGGGAAAATAAAAAGGAATTGGGAAAGGGAGATGGGCCGGGTTTGGGGGAAATAAAGAAAAGAAGAAGGGGGAAAGGATTTAGGGTTTGGGTTATAAATGGTTTAGGAAAATTAAAATGGTATTAGGTTAAATTAGGGTTAGGTTTTTTTTAAAATAATAGAAATAATAATTATAAAAATAAATAAATTTCGTAAGTAATGAAAATACGGTTATTGGTGTATAAAAAGACTTGGGTATTACATCATACCACCCTTACAAAAATTTCGTCCTCGAAATTTAAAATAAACGATAAGCTATAAATAATATGCGAGAAAACACAGAATCAAATACTATTATATAGCGGTCTACGTAGAAGAAGCTAGATAAAGATCGAATGCCTCTATATGTATAAGAATAACACAACTAAAAGGATAGGTCTAAGTAAGTACGGGGCAGAACCATCAATACATATAAACAATATGTACAAGAGGATAAAATAGTGATAACAACCAATAGTGAAGGGTTTGCCGATAGGCCAAGGTATTTTAGAATAAATGTATCGATCAAACAATTTTAAAACAATGTGAGAAAGCCCATATGGCGAAACAATAGATAATAAAACAAAACAGTATGTGTGATATGTATTTGCGCCATTGGAAATGTGAAGAATAGTAAAGCAGTTAAAATGAAATAAACGGAAGTAGTTAATAACACACAAATTTTCGATAAATACAAAATAATGAAAACTAAATTTTCGAATAACGATGTCACTGAATGTAATTATGATAATAGGAGATAGCACAAAAACGTATAGGGGCTAGCCAGGGTAAGGATTATAATGGAATATGGCCCACTCAAAAAGTCGGACTGTAGTACTTCAAACTGAATGTCGAAGAGACTGGGGTCGGGTCAGCACAGGGTGCAAGGGTGAACAGTCATGAGTCTCAGGAGGGAAGAAATTTATTGGGGAGGAAAACGGTAAATGCATCATGCGAATAAAAAATCAAAAGATTAGCGAACTTAGCAATTTTATTATCATTCCAGAAAATTTCCAACAAGGTACTCACGAAAGATAAAGAGTGGCCCTAAGCTATACATAGATTTATTTGGCCAGAAGAGACAAAATCTAAATCACGTCAGTCGCGGTTGTGGAAGTTCAGTAGGTTACGGTAGGCTCACGTGCTCAGATAGGGGCGTCTATTTCCATATCGCCTCGCAGGGATTGCCACTGGAGGTTCTTCTGCCATGGGGTCTTGTTCCTCAGGTCCTCTTTCCTCGTCTAGAACTTCTTCATCGAGGTCTGCTTCCACGTGATTCTCTTCTTCTGGATCTTCTTCCATAGGATTTTCTTCCACTGGATCCTCCTCAAGGTCTCCCTCTCCTGGATTTTATTCTATCGGATCTTCCTCGGGACCTTGCTCTATTGGGTCTTCTTCATCGTCAGAGTCGCTGATCATGTCGACTTCTGGGGCTGCGACTCCCTCATCCTTGGAATCACTGTTTCCAAAAATAACCTATGGGCCGTTGATCTCATCATCTGAACTTACCAGCATGCAGTCCAAGGAAACGCACGACCGTGTGTCCTCATCTAGAGACGGTGCTGCTCCAGGATAGGCCATGGCCTGAAAAGGAAGAGTCATGATTAGGCAATGGATCACACCAAGAAAATAACTAAGGATATGGAGAACAAGGAAAATATACGGTAGGTAAGGACTGAAAAATCAAGATTTAGAATACTGATGCAATAAGTAGTATAAGTAAAGTGGGTGACAAGGGGACGATACATACATCACAACTCAGAATTTTATTGCATTCAACTAAAAGTTCAACGGATACAAGATCTTAAACGAAAGGAAATATTTACAAAAGAGTGGCAACATTTTTATTGAAAGCAGAAAGGTGATAATTCTACTTTGATATCTAGACCGCTGCATTCTCGCCACGCGAGTTGAATCTTGCGCTGGGTCCGTACTATTCTCGAGGCTCGAACTACGAAATAACCATCACTTAGCAGGAGTGGAGAGTGTGGATGAACCTCCTCCTTGTAGCTCCTTCCTTTTAGGAAAACCATTGACAAGATGTTTGCTGGATCCGCAAATCAGGCACTGCCTTTTGGCGCTGCAACAATTTCTCTGAAGGTGTTCTGGCTTCTTACAGTACCCACAATGTTGGGTATTCCGCTGTTTCCGTTGCTGGGGAATAAGTGGACACTTCATCTTCACCTCTTTTCCTTGTCTAACAGGGGACCCTTTACGATTGGAGACTTCCGCTGGTGCCTGAGTCATCTGCCTTCATAATCCTTCAGCTAACAGGCCGTTTGTTCGCTCCTGAGCTTCCTTCAGACTTTGCAATACATTCAGAATCTCAACGGTCTGATTCTGGGGAGTGGAGATAGGAGAAGAGTCGTAGGAAGATATAGTCCTGAAACAACAATTTTAGGACGGCATAAGGTGCAAGCTATAAGAATCAGAATACAATGTAGATTAAGTAAGGAAACAAGAATATCGGGTGAGGTGAAATTCAAACGAGCGGAAATCAAATGTAGAACTCCAAGTCACTCAAACAGAGTACAATATTGTAACTATGCTGCAGTTCACAATTACAACCACGTAACTCTACTAAGTCACCCAAAACTCTAGCGGATGGATCAAAATGTATAGCAGAACACACTAT
The DNA here is from genome assembly GCA_030015575.1 of Agapanthus africanus. Taxonomy (NCBI): domain Eukaryota; kingdom Viridiplantae; phylum Streptophyta; class Magnoliopsida; order Asparagales; family Amaryllidaceae; genus Agapanthus; species Agapanthus africanus. Next base: position 191,034,576 of record CM057339.1, on the reverse strand, counting down.
GTGAACCGAGATTAAGAATAACAAGTTTACAATCTAGACCGAAGGATGTCTTAGATTATCAAGCCCTACACGGAAACTGTAATCCCAATCGAAGCAAAACCTGGCTCTGATACCAACAAAACCATGTCACGCCCCGCTTCCCAAAATACGAAATACGAGGGGTTGACAAGGCCAGCCATGCTCCTACGGTCAAGGAAATATCCTGCCGTAGTCACACTTCGGCTTCTAGCTTTACATGTTAATCAGTAATCAATGCACAGGTAATGAGAAATGCAGTCACTAAATCAAAATAAATACAAAAGAACTAACCAGATGGAGATCAAGAGAGTATAGCTCTGGGTCGCTGATCAAGATGTACGCGATGTCCTCGAGGTACGTCAGGTCCTGGTCCAAGCTAGATCCACTTCTCATTCTGAGCATGCATACCCAGGTCGTCAGAGCGACACGATAGCAATACACACACACACACAAATGGGAACTCGTGCAATAATAATGAATATGAAACAGTAATCATGGAATAATGACGTGAACATGAAGTAGCCAATACAGGTAGCTAATAGAGCAGGTAAACAGTAAAGCACTAAACAGTATGGCAGGTATGTTGAATCGGTAAGCAATGCATGTCAATGTCACTAACCTTATCAGTCTCTAAGTCTCACTGTACAGGTCACTAAGCCTATCGTCAGTCCAAGTGTGAGAGTCAACCACTCATGAGTATCCCCTATCCAAGGGTAGGACCAAAGGACAAGGGAACACGGGCCCGAGTTGCTCGCTAATAATCAGTAATATCCCCATATATCTCCAGAATCGTTGTATGTGCCGGAAATGGGACTCCCGAGATTCTGTTGAACTCACACTCAAACTACCCCACATCCTGTGGTCTACATCAAACGCCAACCATAAACTCAAATACCAGTCGGTCCATGATAAGTCTACGCGAGAACTGGAGACAGGATCTCTATCAAGCATGTCTCGACTGATACCCAGGATAAATGGACAGTGTTTGGTGCCTTACCTATGAAACCCATATAAGTTCTTCTATAATCGTCCCATATCAATTATAGTCACACTTATACACGCACCATAGACGTCGACAATGCAATAAATCAATAGGGTCCACTGATTGTGTACAGGTACGTACCACTTTCACTCATCCATTCATGCTTACACACTAACGTACTTGCCACAATCAAACACTAATACCTAACACTGGATAATACACGTGATCACTAGGTTACCGGTGCAATGCCTTCTACACGATATGATGAGAATACAATAATTACCATATGAATGGAATACCATCAGTCAGCGTCCTACCACTTGCACAATTTACTATAAGTCATGCGTGCAGAATTAAGCGAAACATTGTAAAAGGGGTAAACAGTATATTGAATTATCTATCCCTCAAAAATTGGTTTCGTGCCAATCGGGTTTCAGGTTTACTAGTTATGACCATTTCAATTTAAGTGTTCACGGCTGGAAATCCGGTTTCAGAATCGGAAGTCCATTTCGTAACGCACTTTAATCCCAGTTGGGATCATAATTAGGCGACGCTATAGTTGAACAATGTTTAGGGTTATCAGTTAGGTTTCTACCACAATTGGAAGATCAGTAATATCCTATATCTACAGGGAGTTATGGACAGGTTATGTTTGAGGTGTAAAATCTGCCTCTGCAGAATTCAGCAAAATGTATCGACATTATAAAATGAGTTAAAAATATCAAACAGTTTAGGAATCCAGTGAGACAAGTGGAGTAAGAAATATAACTCAATTTTCTATGTAACGATATAGGGTTTCGCACATTCTCATATTTGAACAGGAATATACAGGGGTTTATAAACAGGGGTTAACTGGGATTTCCGTTCTGGACTGCAGTCCAGAATCATAATCCTCCGCAATTATATCTATCATACTTAGTTAAAGTTCAGTGACCAACTATATAATACAGTAGGTTAAACAGTAATCTTTGATACGAGCCATGGAACGCTAAAATTCGATTTGTACATAATTTATTATAAATTTTACGGTTTAGTATGTACGAAAGTTTTCAGGTTTTACGACAGAAATCGGGACACCATTTTACGTGAGCAAACGACATTGTATTGGAACCAAAGTCTCAAGGGACATTCATTATAACCCGGGCCATCACATGTTATTTGTTGCTGTCAATTTAACGGGGTTTTCCATTCGGGTTTTGCATCGAACACTTAAATTATAACGATTCACATGAAAAAGTGTATGCGGAAATTATTGGTAACTTGAATTGTAATATATAAAATTAGCATGAAGCAAGTATTAAACTTGCCTGAAGACGTGTCGACGACAGTACGACAGCGGCAAAGGCACGATCGCGTCACGAACACGGCACATGTTTAGCCTTGTCGGATCTTGATTCTTGGCCTCGATGGCTCGGTGGGTGCGACGGGCGTGCGCTGGCATTGCGATGGATAGCGTGTTGATGACGATGACGGCTTAAGGGATCGAGGCCACAGATTTGATGACGATGTCGGTGATCAGAAAAGCGGAAACTGCGATAAATGTAAGTGTTCGACGAAAAGTCGGGGGCTCGACTGTGGCGGTTAGGGATGCAGTGAGGGGGTGTCGGTGGTGGGTGTCGTGCAGGGGCTCGGCCACGGTGTAGAGGTCGCTGTGATTCTTGCAAAAGGGGAGGCCGGCGGTTGGTGGTCAAAGTGGCCGGCAGTGAGCTCAGGGGGTGAGCCCGGTGGTGTTGGAAATGGTGGCGGTTGGCTCTGGGGAAGTCCGAGGTGCGGAAAGTGGGGCGAGGGGGCTCGAGGGAAGTAGTCGGAGCTCCGGTGACGAGGGGACAACGAGGGTGCTCATGAAAGGAGTGGGTGCGGTGAAGGAGGTGGGGGAGCTCGGGAAGGCGATGGGTTCCGGTGTGCAGGGGAGAAGGGGCAGGATGAGTGAGGAGGTCGAGGAAGAGGAGGACGAGGTGGCGACGACGTGAGGTAGACGGAGGCGCCGGTGAGGTGGGGCTTCCTGCGTGCAGGTGAGGGGGTGCGCTCGGGGTCTGCAGTTGGAGGCGACGAAGACACGGTGGATGCAGATTGGTGGAGGGCTCAAGCGTTGTGGTGGTGGAGGCGAACTCGTCGACGATGTAGGCAGTACTCGGTGGTGGAAAGAGTTCACCGGCGAGGGAAAGCAGCAAGGTAGCGGCGACAAGAGTTGTTGGGTGGTTGAGGAGTAGAGAGTTGCGAGATGGAGACGGGGACGTTGTGAGGAGAGAGCGAGTCATGAGGGAGGACGTTGGGCGAAGGTGAGGTCGCGGGTCGTGGGTGTGAGGGAGGCGGGGGCGTAGGGACGACCGCGTTGCGAGGGGGAGAAAAGAGCGGGAACGAGCGAGGAAGAAGACATGGGGAGAGAGGAGGGTGAAGCGGGTCGGGTATTGGGGAATGGGCCGGGTTTGGGCGGAAAAAAAATGGAGGAGAAAATAGAGGGGAGTTGGGCCGGCTCGGGAGAAATAAAAGAAAAAGAAAAGGGAGGGGGAGATGGGCCGGGAAAATAAAAAGGAATTGGGAAAGGGAGATGGGCCGGGTTTGGGGGAAATAAAGAAAAGAAAAAGGGGGAAAGGGTTTAGGGTTTGGGTTATAAATGGTTTAGGAAACTTAAAATGGTATTAGGTTAAATTTGGGTTAGTTTTTTTTTTTAAAATAATAGAAATAATTATTATAAAAATAAATAAATTTCGTAACTAACGAAAATACGGTTATTGGTGTATAAAAAGGCTTGGATATTACAAGTCTACTCCGGAGTATCGATACATCGTCTCGATAATCCTACGACTAGGGACCTATATAAGGATGCGCTTATAGATTACCCAGCCCCAACTAGTGTGACTGCCATCACAACGCTGGTAGTCAATCAAATATCCTAAGGGCTCTACCAATATGTATAAGCGATATGCTAAAAGAAACACATGCACATATTGAGGTAGATACAAACTATGTAGCATACTACCATTTTTAGCAAGACTGTTAATACAGCTGTGAATATCCCAAGCTTCCAATATATAATATACAATCCAGTATGATACAATAATGGTTTCTAGGGCATACTTCACTAACAGCCGGTACATAATTTGGGTGTAGTTGAACAAAAGGAACTCCTTTTTCAGTTTCTCCTTCATCTTCTCTCAACTCGTGATCTTAGGCTTGCCACGCCTCTCTCGGACATGGTGCTCTTGTTCTCCCATGCCGACGCCCAACCTTTAAGTTTGATGGCGACCAACTTTACCTTCTCTGCGAGGGAATATCTTTATATTCAAAGACGTGTTCCACCGTGTTGAGCTAATCAAAAAACTCTTCGGGTTGGGAGCCGCCTGCATAATAAGAGAGAACCACCTTTACGCCATCCTAGAATCGTTCATAGCCCCCTTGGAAGCCACACCCTGACTGATAACTCATTCGGACCCTGAATCGTCATCATGATCCGAATCGGTAGTCCGTCGCCTATGGGGACGTGCTTGTTCTATCCTCAACGCCTCGATTTGCCTCAGCAACTCTGTGTTATGCCTTCGCTGGTCATCTAGTATGACATCCCGCAGTTCTCGATCGTGAAAGATGCCTCCATTTTCTGATATCGCATCTCTCCGACCCCCACGATTTCCACGCGTGGCCATTGGATGTTATCGACGAGTCTCGAACGAGTCTCGAACGTTGCACTCTAATACCACTTGGTGCAGCCCTGATTTGGGATGCTGCACTTTTAGGCCGCATTTAGAGGAGGTTGAAGGAATCAAATAATAACAATGGCAATTTGCCAAACTAGGGTTTTATTAATCGAAATCTACCTATTACAATTGCAAGGAGTCTGTTAAATAGACCCATACAAAATTAAAAAAATCACAACTAATTTCTTAACAAAATAAAAACTGCCTAAAATAGATAACTGCTAAAAATAGAAAGTTGCTAAAAATCGAAATTAATTATTTGATTACATTCAGAATTGATTCTCCATACTGCGTGTAAAATCTTAACTGATCCGGACGTTAATTTCATCCATAATTCGGAAGTCAAAATTTCGAAGCAAATTTTTGACTGGGATTTCAGGACTTAAATGATGGATTTTTTTTATATTATTAGACCGCTCTCTTTTTCCCCCAATCAGAGCAAAGCTCTGTTGGAAATTCAAAATTCAAATTTTGAAGCAACGCTTCAAATCTCGGGCGCAACGCGCCACGTGTCAGGCGCAGATACATCAGCGCAGTGCACCCAATCAGAGCAAAGCTCTAGTTAAAGCAAAATTAAAGGAAGCAACGCTTCAGTTGCGCAAGCACTGCGCTGCGCGACACGTGTCAGCGCAGTCGCGCTGCGCTGTGCGCTGCGCGACACGTGTCACGCGCTGGGGCGTTTGCGCCAAACAGAATCAAGATTCTAAAGAAATCTTTCTGTTCATGTTAAAACAAGAAGATTTTCTTCTGTAAAACAGAAGCCCTTGGATCAAAGATCCAACGATGGGGAAAATTCCCCAAATCACTCAGAGAAAGATCTCTTTAACAAATTTAACTAATTTATGGACACTATAAAAAGGACCCTAGAGCTCAATTCAAAGGCATGAACATTTTGTGAGAAATCAAGAACTTCAAACAGAGAGAACTCTGAAGAAATTTCAAGAAAAAGGTAAAAAAACCTTCATAAAATAGAAGAAATTTCTTCTAATAGATCATTGATCTAAGAACTAGATCAATGATCTTCACATAATAAACAGTGCTTTGCACTTTTTATGAACCATTGGTTCTTTGAAATAAGAGAAACAAGAAAAACTTGTTTTCTTTGATCTAAATTAGATCAAGAAATCAAACAGTGCTTTACACTTTTTCATGAACCATTGGTTCTAAAAAAGATTCTCAAATTATAGTGCCTTGCACTTGCAAACTGCGCTGTTGCGCTTCTTCACGGAAGATGCTCCATCGAAATAAAGCTCCCATCGGGTATCACCACCGTCGATCGCGTCAAACACATGTTCGTCTGGCAAATCGCAATTCAGAGGAGAATCGGCAGGTATCGGGTGCTCAGCAAGGAAGTCGGCGATGACCTGGCCTTTCACTGCCTTGAGAGGTTGATACGTTATCGAGAACTCCATCAAGAGTAGAGCCCATTTAGCGAGTCGACCTGTCAATATGGCCTTCGACATCAAATATTTAAGGGGGTCCACCTTCGATATGAGACGAACTTCATGTGCCAATGCGTAGTGCCTGAGCTTTGTTATCGCAAAGATCAACGCCAGGCAGTGTTTTTCAATAGGAGAGTAGTTGCTTTCTGCCCACAGAAGAACTCGACTTAAATAGTAGAGTGCTCTTTCTTTCCCCTGATCATTTTCTTGCGCTCATAATGCGCCTAAAGAACCTTCGAGGGTGGTTGTATAAAGAATGAGGGGCTTTCCCTTGACCGGAGCAGCCAACACTGGCGGGTGTAGGGTGTTTTTCGTCACCCCATTGAGATGGGAATACGCGCGCGCTTGTCAGGCGTACTACAGATTCCCCCTGCCTAGGGTAGGCCGGGGTTTAATGACTGTGGGGATCCGAATCTCCGGCAGCCGCGGACTAAGCTGCCGTTAATTACCCCTCGCCTTTGGAGCGAGGGAACCTCCGATTGACGGGTTAAACCGGTCATGCGAACTCAATGTGCAGTGTGCGTGTATTGTTGTTTTGGAGGGGGTGTTTAAATATATCGGGAGCCACGCAGAGTTTTTACGGGGGTCCCGCTACCCGGATAGCGGGCTGGGGGTCAAGGGGGCTAGCAGCCCCCTTGCGGGGTGCGGGGCAGTGCCCCGTTAGAAATTTTTTCTAACAGAGACAGTGTCGTGGAGTATGTGTATGTGTACATTTGTATACATATGTGTATATATACATGTATATATAAATAAAGGGGAAAAAGACATCCAAAGGATGCGTGGGGCCAGCGCCTAGGCACTTGAGCGCGAGCGCGCCACGTGTCGGCACTGTTCCCCTCCGAAAGACGCGCAAGACATGGACGTCTTGCCTGAGATTCGGGGCAGATGCTAATTGGTGCTATCCGTCTACCTCTTCGAAGATGCCACGTTGATTTATGACACCGTGTATCGGAGGTTTAAACGGATGCGGCCGATGTAGCAGACTTCGTCAGATTCCCCCTCGTTTGAGGGGTTTTTGATTGTGGGGACGCTCTTCCCTGCAGGCGCAAGCCCCTGCAGTTAATTACGCTACCGCATCGCGGTAACAACTTTCTCCTTCTCCAGCTGGTCACTTCGTGTCGTGGGTGTTTGTTTCGTGTTTTATTGCCCGTGGATTGTTTACGGAGACTGAGTTATGTCGTCGCCCGTAGGGCGTGGACTAGTCCAAATCCGTGTTTATCTTAGATTTGGATTTGGGGGTTTGGTTTGAGGATACGTCAGCCATACTTGAGGCTAAGATCAACTCAAACATTTGTTAAGGATACGTTAGTCTAACGTTGAGACTAAGATCAAATTAACAGGATCGTTTAGATCCGACAAAAGAGCATTTAGACTCTATTGTTCCAGTTTAGGGACATAGTGGTCCATCGTATGTGTGGCCGTCGGGACCCGTCACCTCTCTGACGACGTTGAAGGATTACAACGACGGATGTCAGAGGAGTTCAGAGATGTACCCTCGAGCCAGAGTTAATTGGGGGGATTCATAGTCCAGTCTGTTTGAAGGTTTAAGGATACGTTAGCCATCTTTGAGGCTGAGATCAACTTAAACGGGACCGTTTAGATCCGACAAAAGAGCATACGGGGTTCTATTGTTCTATTTTAAGGACATTGCGGTCCATGGGTAGTTTAAGGACATTGCGGTCCGTGGGTAGTTTAAGGACATTGCGGTCTATTGTTAGTTTTAAGACATCTCGGTCAAGGTTAAGGACGTCATAGTCCATGGGTTTAAGGAATCCACAGTCCGGTATGTGCTCTGGATGCTTCACACGGTTTCACTGCCGTGCTAGGCGAGGACCAGGCTCCGCTCTGGACGTTTTCCACGGGGTCAAAGAGTGACGTTATCCGCGTTCCACGTAACCAGGAATTTTGCACTAGATGCTTCACACGGGTTCACTGCCATGCTCGGCGAGGACTAGGCTCCGCTCTGGGCGTTTTCCGCGGGGTCAGAGAGCGACGTTATCCGCGTTCCACGTAACCAGGAATTTTGCATTAGACATGGGTTTAAGGACCCCACAGTCCATATCATGGGTGGTCGTCGGGACCCGTCACCTCTTTGAAGACATTGAGAGATTACAATGCCAAGTATCAAAGGAGTGAAGAGATGTACCCTAGAACCGGAATGGCTTAAGTATTCCTTGGCCCAATTTGGGGTCAAGACCGATTAATTATGTTATGAGCCCATTAGCCCAGTTAATTACGAATTGAAGACTCATGGCCTAGCTTGGGCTAAGTCCGATCATGTCTGGAATATTGGCTTCTTGTTGGTCCATTGAAGGAGAGGCTTTGCCTCTATCCATTTAGCCAATTGGGCCAAAGCCTAGTGTTAAACACTACAGAGCAATCAGTGTTGAACACTGGGAATGAGGTTGACGAGTTAGTGTTTAACACTAAAAGATAATTGATGTTAAACACCAGCAACAGGGCTTTTAAATTAGTGTTAAACACTAAAACAGATCAGTATCAAGCATCGGCAATAGAGCTCTCAAATTAGTGTTAAACACTAAGGTAATCAGTGTTGGACACTGCGAATAAAGTTCTTTGATTGGTGTTGAACACTAAGGCCCAACAGTGTTTCAATACTGGATTCGAGAGTTCCAATTTAGTGTTAAACACTAAGGCAACAGGGGTCACGTGGCAACACGTGAGAGCGCCCTCTCTCCATTCATTCTGCTGAGATTATCGCATCTTTCAGAGCATCACGTGCCATCACGTGACGGGCATTCATATGCTTATGTGTTAGAGCTTCTGTCAAGGGTCACGTGGGTCACGTGGAAGACTGCCTCAAAGGGCTTTCTGTAGATCTTTTAGTAGGGTCACGTGGTGGCACGTGACCCTGCCTTCATGTATGTTGTTTAGAGGCTCTGTTAATCTTTTTCTTAGGAATTAAATTCCTCGAGCTTTAAATTTCTGAGGAATTAAATTCCTACTTCCCTTTGAAGATTTATATTCTGAATAGAGTTAGACTCTGAATTTTCTGTAGGAATTAAATTCCTCATACATATGAAGAACTAAATAGGGTTAAACCCTAATAAAAGCTTTTAAGGAATTAAATTCCCATTCCCTGTTAAATTATGATTAAGGGAATTAAATTCCCGTTGTTTCAACAGAACTAAGTTCTTAATTAGGGTTAAACCCTGTTTCTCTCTGTTCTGAAGGAATTAAATTCCCATAACACAGGGTCAAGCCCTACTTTTATCTTAAAGGAATTAAATTCCTATAGTTCTGTGAGAATTAAATTCTCATGTTTCCATTCCCTCTCTATGTTTTGGATCTGCATGGCAGGATCTCAACCCATTGAGAATTAAATTCTCAACCTAAAGGGGAGATGTGCACTTAGCAGATCCTCTATCAAAGAGAGAAGAAATATGTTCTTCTGTTTTTATATTATCAGAGTTAAACTCTGTTGAGAATTAAATTCTCCTTCTTTCAAAAGCCTTCCTTTTCTTACCTAGGGTTTTCTTTTGCAGAAGCTCCAGATTCCTCAAAGTATCAAGGCTCTCTCCTTTTTTCTCCCTCTGCGTATATGTCTCCCCATCTGTGTCTCTTGGCTCCTATTTATAGGAGAAGCAGCTGAATCAATTAGTTTTTGACGAATCTTCATTGAGAGATTTGATTTGCATCCATCATTCGTTTTGGACCTTCGGATTATTAGGTGAATTTTATTCACCATTGGATTTCAAATCCAGGGATTCTCCTTTGTTATTTCTGTTAGATTTAAAAGGGAGATCTTTCCAAACCCGTAATTTTCCCATAGATAGATGATATTTCATCACCTTTGAATCTTTAATTCGATTGGTTCCAGATAATCGCTTTCCTTTGGAAAGATTTGAATTTCCTTCAGAATTTAATTCTGTTAACAAAACGGGCTTTGAAAGCCGGTCACGTGTGACCACGTGACCCATGGTCACGTGTGGGCATGTGACCCCCTTGGAACGAGCCTTCCTCTTTCTTTTTGCGCTCTGTCTTCTGGTTGCTACTTAACCGTCACGTGCCACCACGTGACCCCTGGTCACGTGTGAGCACGTGACCCTTGTCTGGACTCTTTTTCTTGATTTAACTGGAGAACAATTCTGATGTTTTGAGCGTCACGTGCCAACACGTGACCCCTGGTCACGTGGGGGCACGTGACCTCTCTTGAAGCTTTTTCCTTGATTTGATCAGGGAACCGATGTGCCTCTGAATCCGCTTTAAAATGTCACGTGCCAACACGTGACCCTGGTCACGTGGGAGCACGCGACCCTTTCTAAAGCCCTTTTCTTTGATTTAGTCAGGAAGCTGAATCTGCCTTGATGATGCTTTTGGATGTCACGTGCCAATACGTGACTACTGGTCACGTGTAAGCACGTGACCCTTTTTTGAAGCCTTTTCCGTGAGCTTTCCTGATTTTAAATCAGGAAACAAATGCCCCCACAACGTTGTTCTCACGTGTCTGCACGTGAGTGCAACACTGTCACCTTTGTGACTGTCGGATCTGTTTTGGGGGTAGGGTAGATGAATTGTCTTTTCAGAAACGCCTTCACCTTTTCATCCTCTTCTTTTCAAACCTTCCTTTTAAGAATTTGATTCTCGTTCTCAGAGCTTAGTTTTCTGTTGTGTCTGTTCAGTGCCACTCTATCTTCCAATCGAAGGCTAGTGCTCACGTGTTGCGCATGCAGGGATCTACTTGATGGGGGACGTTTCATATCCCTAACCTAATTCTGATGCGTCGTTGGATTTCATTTCCAATGCTCTCTCCTTCTTTTCGGGCTTTGAGAATAGTCCCACCATGCACAACATTTTTTGTGCATAGCATTAAATGCTCCCCTATATAACCTGAACCCTATGCCTTACTTCTTTTCTTCGCAGAGAAACCCATTCATACCTTAAGGTGGTCATCTTTGAGAACCCGATCAATCGCCATGGCTTGCAATCATCCCCATGCTCGTCAGCAACCATGGGAGGTGCCCCTTGAGGAGATAATTCCTCGCTTCGCTGCGCGGCTGGCGGATCCCCTTCTCACCGACGCTCAATGTGACACGGTGATGTACGAGCTACTGACTCGTCGGGGCTCTCCTCTTCCCATGGGCTCCATTTGGCTCCGGATGATCCTCTTGTCTGTGCTTGCCGATATACCCCCTCATCCGGCGGAGATGACTTCGGCGATCCTTGACGCGGCGGAGGACAAGCTTGAGTGCTTTCACGAGGCTTGTCTAATCACTCAGGCTCTGAAGGATCACTCAGTTCATATACTGAGTCAGATAAGATCCCGTCGGGCCGTCATGTCTGCTTTCGCTGATGAGCACGGCTCCAACCGATGGGGAGTGACTCCTCGCGAAAACCGTCGTTTTGACGTGCTGGAGAGGACGGAGAGGGAGCTAGAGAATTTTGTATTTTGCTTTGTTAACCCTTGTATCTCTGATCCCTTGTTTGGTGATCTTTTCCCACTAGTGTAGTACGTTTGAATAAATGTACTCCTTTAATCATTGGCGGTTTGCATGCTCTCTATTGAATTTTCATGTTTGTCGGATAGTCGTACGTGTGTCTTGCTTGCGTAAATGAGCTGCCTGTTTTTCTCATGGGGATTTTCTTTAATTGCGAGCACCATCGTTACGTTGCATGCGCGCCAGTGCCTCGGGTAACATTTCCTTTTAAACATTCGTACAGTTGCAAATGCGCGCCTGATAGGATACAGATTAGAAACTTGCCACGTTATCTCCCGTATCGGGTGGTTTGCGTTGGCTTTAGATCGAGTATTGTTGTCGAAGGGAGGTTTATAAACGAAGACATATTCTTCTCTTCAATGGTGTGTCCCATTTCTATTGAATGTGTTCTGCGGACAATTTGTCTTGATCTCCTTGCAGGACAGCGATGGCTCAGGATTCAGGGTTAAGATCTGCTTCCTAAGACTTTTGCATCTTATGAGCCACGAGGGTCTCATAAAGAGTTTTTCTCCCTATAGGTTGAGAGGATCCCATAGGTGTAAGTTCTTTTTAAGAATCGTGAGGATTCTTAAGCGGGGTTTCCCTTGAGAGTCGTAAGGATCTCACAAGAGAGTTTTTTCTTCCTTACAGGTCGTGAGGACCTGCAAGTGCTGGATGTGGTCACCCTTATCCGTGTTTCACGGGGTCAGAGGCTGCTCCAGGTATCGTAGTTTAAAGACGTCGCGGTCAAGGTTAAGGACCTCATAGTCCGTGGATTTAGGGACTCCACCGTCCGCTGTTAGTTTTAAGACATCGCGGTCAAGGTTAAGGACCTCATAGTCCGTGGATTTAGGGACTCCACAGTCCGATGTTAGTTTTAAGACATCACGGTCAAGGTTAAGGACCTCATAGTCCGTGGATTTAAGGACTCCACAGTCCGATGTGTGGTTGCAGGGACCCTTCACCTCTTTGAAGACGTTGAGGAATTACAACGCCAGGTATCAAAGGAGTGAAGAGATGTACCCTTAGACCAAGGTAGAATTCGTAGGGAATCGGGGTGGTTGATCGTTAGTTTTAAGACATCACGGTCGAGGTTAAGGACGTCATAGTCCGTGGATTTTAAGGACTCCACAGTTCAGTATTTGCTCTGGATGCTTCACACGGGTTCACTGCCGTGCTTGGCGAGGACCAGGCTCCGCTCTGGACGTTTTCCGTAGGGTCAAAGAGTGACGTTATCCGCGTTCCACGTAACCAGGAATTTTGCACTAGATGCTTCACACGGGTTCACTGCCGTGCTTGGCGAGGACTAGGCTCCGCTCTGGACGTTTTCCACGGGGTCAAAGAGTGACATTATCCGCGTTCCACGTAACCAGGAATTTTGCACTAGATGCTTCACACGGGTTCACTGCCGTGCTCGGCGAGGACTAGGCTCCGCTCTGGACGTTTTCCACGGGGTCAAAGAATGACATTATCCGCGTTCCACGTGACCAGGAATTTTGCACTAGATGCTTCACACGGGTTCACTGCCATGCTCGGCGAGGACTAGGCTCCGCTCTGGACGTTTTCCATGGGGTCAAAGAGTGACATTATCCGCGTTCCACGTGACCAGGAATTTTGCACTAGATGCTTCACACGGGTTCACTGCCGTGCTCGGCGAGGACTAGGCTCCGCTCTGGATGTTTTCCACGGGGTCAAAGAGTGACATTATCCGCGTTCCACGTGACCAGGAATTTTGCACTAGATGCTTCACACGGGTTCGCTGCCGTGCTCGGCGAGGACTAGGCTCCGCTCTGGATGCTTCACACGGGTTCACTGCCGTGCTCTGCGAGGACCAGGATCCGCTCTGGACGTTTTCCACGGGGTCAAAGAGTGACATTATCCGCGTTCCACATAACCAGGAATTTTGCACTAGATGCTTCGCACGGGTTCACTGCCGTGCTCGGCGAGGACTAGGCTCCGCTCTGGACGTTTTCCACGGGGTCAAAGAGTGACATTATCTGCGTTCCACGTAACCAGGAATTTTTTCTGATTGTATCCGCATTTCACGGGATTGGTGTTTGGCTCTCAGTGGGAATACATCGTCGAATCATGGAACTAGGAGTTGCCGCTGTTCCGTTTCGCTTAATGTTGTGTCTGCTGCCATGAGACGAACGACGAGATGATCTCTAGGCTATCTGTGAACCGTCGAGATTTGGCTTCTCCTTGTGATGAAACCTGGGGGAGGAGTATGCTCCCTTCTTTGTTTGCGCCCCTGGATTGTATACAGGTGTAGATGTAACATCACCTGTAGGGCGAGGATTTCACTTTTATTTTATTTCTTTTTCCGCGATGCTCTATCATTTCAGCTTTTATATCGCGAAGGTCGCGATTGCCCCATCATTTCGGCTATTTTTCGCGGTGCCTGATCATTTCGGCTGTTTATTTATTTTCTGCTCGCTGCTTTCTATTGCGAGTTGCCCCATCATTTCGGCTATTTTTCATGCCTTCATTTTTACTTGCTGCTTTTTATTGCAAGTCGCCCCATCATTTCGGCTATTTTGTAAGCATGTGTGGCTTGCTAGCTTTTTCGCTGCCAGCCTGGATTTTAGGCACCGATTTCGGCATCAGCACCGCTACAACTGGAATGTTGCTAGGAGCGAATCATCATTTGCCTTTGTCGACGACGAACAAAGGTGGCTCAGCAAACAGGGTTAAGGGTCCTGTCGACCAAGGCTTTTGACTTCATGAGCCGTAAGGGTCTCACAAAGGTATTTCTCCCTACAAGTCGTGAGGATCTTGCAGGTTTATTTTCTCCTTAGGGATCGTGAGGATTCCTAAGTGTGTGCTTCTCTGTAAGTCGTAAGGATCCCACAAGAGGGCTTTCTCCTTATGGATCGAGAGGACCTACAAGGGTTGGACTTTGCTGGGGAAATGTTTATTCGCACCCGTGGATTGTATACAAGGGTCAGTATTGAGTCCCTTGTAGGGCAATATCGAAGGTTGTGGAGGATTTGCTTAAGAACAGGTTTAGGTTTCTGTAACTTAAGACTTTCAAATCTTATGAGCCGTGAGGGTCCCATAAGAGAATTCTCCTTACGAGTCGTAAGGATCTCGCAAGTGCGTTTTCTCCTTAGGAATCGTGAGGATCCCTAAGTGTGTTGCTCCTTTGTGAGTCGTAAGGATCTCACGCAGGTGGTTTCTCCTTACAAGGTCGAGAGGACCCTATAAGTGTCTTTTAACGAGGTTGCGCCCTTTCGGGTTTTCACAAACACTCGCCGGTAGTCCTGCTGTTTTTACTCACGGAGCCCTTTCGGGTTTTCATCCGTGCCCATTTTGCTTATGGACATACCGTTTTTTTTTGTTTTTTTTTGTCAGCCTAAGGATGCTGCGGTAGTAGTTCAGGGACGTTTCGGTCCGTCGCTAGTTTAAGGACGTTTCGGTCCGTCGCTAGTTTAAGGACGTTTCGGTCCGTCGTTAGTTTAAGGACGTTTCGGTCCGTTGTTAGTTTAAGGACGTTTCGGTCTGTCGTTATGGGAAGGCCAGCTGCTGCTTGTAAAGTCTGAGCCTAGGAAGGTAGCGAGCGGACATGGTCGTCGTCATCTATCATTGACTCAGGCTATGGCTTATTAAGCATAGTATTTCTTTAAGAAGCGGCCGTTTATTGGCCTGAAAGGCCTTTCGCCGTGCATGTCCATGAGCAGATAGGCTCCACCCTGGTAGACCTTGTCTATGATGTAAGGGCCTTCGTAGTTTGGCTCAAATTTTCCCCGCTTGGCACGATTGGGGATCATAGGTCTCTTGACTACTAGCACGAGTTCGCCTTGGCGGAATGTCCTCGGCCTGGTCAATCTTTCGTACGAGCGCGTCATCTTCGCTTTGTAGGCTTCTAGATGTTGTTGCGCTATGAGCCGGGTTTCGTCGAGGGCATCAAGCTCCTCAAGCCGAAGGTGAGCATTTTCTTCGTCCGTCAGCTCGTGGTGGACTGCCACTCGCAGAGAGGGTAACTCTATCTCGAGGGGGAGTACTGCTTCCGTCCCAAATACCAACGCGTACGGCGTTGTGTTCATGGCCGTCTTGAATGTAGTTCGATAAGCCCAAAGGGCTTCTTGCAGCCTCTCGTGCCAGTCTCTCTTATTCCGGGAAACGGTCTTTTTTATGATCTTCGTCAAGGTCTTATTGAAGGCCTCGGCCAGACCGTTAGCTCGTGGATTGTAAACTGAAGAATATCTCCAGTCTATATTGTGCTGCTGCGCGAAGCGGCTAATCTTATGGCTTCTGTAGGCTGGCCCGTTATCGGAGATAATCCGCCGTGGGGTTCCAAACCGATAGATGACGTGCGTCTTGAAGAAATGGAAGATATTCTCCGTCTTCACTTCCCTCAGTGGTACTGCTTCTGCCCATTTGGAGAAGTAATCAGTTGTCGCGAGGATAAAACGATGTCCCCGGGATGATGCTGGCTCGATGGGGCCGACTATGTCAGTCCCCCACATTTCGAATGGCCAACTAGCCACCGTTGGATGTAGTGGATTCGGATGTTGGTGGATGAAGTCTCCATGAATCTGGCACGAGTGGCATTGCTTTGCATACTCGAGGCAGTCCTGGATCATCGTGGGCCAGTAGTAACCCATCCGTTTAATTTTTAACTTCATCTTTGGGCCTGCTTGGTGAGACCCGCAAAGTCCGTCGTGAACTTCCTGAATGACTCTTTCCGCTTCGTCAGGTCCTAAGCATCTTAGCCATAGAGAATCAAATGATCTCTTGTATAGAGTATCGTTGACGAAGGTGAAAGATAGAGCTCGTTTCATGAGCTGATGCCTTGAGGATGTATCTTTGGGCATTTGGTGGGACTTAAAGTAGTCTATGAAGACTTCCCTCCAGTCCTCAGCCTTCTCACGATCTTTTATTTGTAGGGTCGTCTGCTCAGTCGCTCCCTTTTCTCTAGATAATTCCGGAGGTATTTCTGCCGGGGCAAGCACCCGACGGCTTTGTACCACGATTCTTACATCATCGAGGTTTTCGTCCGCCAGTTCTTTAGCAAGTTTGGCTAGCGCGTCTGCTTTGCTGTTTTCTGCGCGTGGTATGTTCTCCAAAGTATAGGAGGGAATTTGGGTCAATAGTTGTTGCACCTTTTCGCCGTACTTCACCAACTCCGGTTTACACGTTTGGTAATCACCATTTACTTGACTAACAACCAGTTGAGAATCCCCGTATATAAGGAGGTCTTCAATTCCCAGGTCGATGGCGATTTCGAGGCCTGCTATCAGAGCTTCATATTCAGCTTCATTGTTTGTCCTCGGCTCTGTTAAGGAGAAAGCGAAGCGCATTATCCCTCCTTGTGGAGTTGCAAAGATGAGGCCTATCCCCGATTTGATCATTGGGATACCTTGTTTCTGTTTCTTTATGGAGGACGCTCCATCGAAATAGAGTTCCCATCGGGTGCTACCGCCGCCAATCGCATCAAATGCATGCTCGTCCGGCAAATCACAGTTCATAGGAGAATCGGCCGGTATCGGGTGCTCAGCGAGGAAGTCGGCAATGGCCTGGCCTTTCACTGCCTTGAGAGGTTGATACGTTATCGAGAACTCCATCAAGAGCAGGGCCCATTTAGCGAGTCGTCCCGTTAATATGGCTTTTGACATCAAGTATTTGAGGGGATCCACTTTTGAAATGAGACGGACTTCATGCGCCAACGCATAGTGCCTGAGCTTTGTTATCGCGAAGATTAACGCCAAGCAATGTTTTTCAATGGGAGAGTAGTTGCTTTCTGCCCCCAGTAGAACTCGACTTAAGTAGTAGAGTGCTCTCTCTTTTCCCTGATCGTTCTCTTGCGCCCATAATGCGCCCAAGGAACCTTCGAGGGCGGTTGTATAAAGAATGAGGGGTTTTCCCTTGACCGGCGCGGCCAACACCGGAGGGTTCTGCAGGTACTGCTTGATCTCGTCTAGTGCACCTTGGCATTTGTGATCCCAAACGAATGGAGTTCCCTTTTTCATCAGGTGGCTGTAAGGACGGCATTTGCCTGAAAGATTAGCGATAAATCGCCGGATGTATGCGAGCTTCCCCTGGAGAGACCGCAACTGTTTGAGGGTT
This sequence comes from Agapanthus africanus, assembly GCA_030015575.1. Classification (NCBI taxonomy): domain Eukaryota; kingdom Viridiplantae; phylum Streptophyta; class Magnoliopsida; order Asparagales; family Amaryllidaceae; genus Agapanthus; species Agapanthus africanus. The sequence goes on along the minus strand of CM057339.1, from coordinate 191,016,935 downwards.
CTTGGCGGAGGCATTTCCATGATCGCTTTAATCTTTGACGGATCTATTTCGATACCTCGGTGTCGAACGATGAATCCCAGGAATTTGCCCGAGGAGACTCCAAACGCGCATTTGAGGGGATTCATTTTCAAATTATATTGCCGAAGGCGTTGAAATACAGTCTCCAGGTGGTTTAAATGCTCTTCGTATGACATGCTCTTTACTACGAGGTCATCGATATAGCACTCGACGATGTCATGTATGAGGTCGTCGAAGATCTTTGTCATGGCCCTTTGATAGGTAGCGCCAGCGTTCTTTAGACCAAAGGGCATAACCCTGTAACAGAATATACCCAAAGGGGTCCGGAAAGCGGTGTGCTTCTGGTCTTCGGGATGCATCTTTATCTGATTGTATCCTGACGAACCGTCCATAAAGGAGAAAAGCTCGTGAGTGGACGTGTTATCTATCATTAGCTCGGTTACCGGTACTGGGAAATCATCCTTTGGACAGGCTTTATTGAGATCCCTGAAATCCACGCATATGCGTACCGTCCCATTCTTCTTCATTACCGGGACGATATTGGTGATCCAGTCGGGATATTGGACTTCTTGGATAAATCCAGAATCGATCAGCTTCTTGACTTTGGCGTTGATGCTCATCTCAAGCTCGAGTCGCATCCTTCTTGGCGCCTGCTTGACTGGCTTGATATCTGGGGATATTGCTAATTTATGCACAGCAACCTCCGGATCTAAACCTGTCATCTCGGAGTAGTTCCACGCGAAGCAGTCTTTATGCCACAGAAGCACATTCTTTAACGCGGCCACCCTTTCTTCAGAGAGTAGCTCGCTGACAAATGTCGGTCGCGGGTCATCCGCCGATCCCAACTCAATCTTCTTGAGGTTATCTGCCGTAGTATGTATACCATCTTCCAGTTCTTTCGGAGCTGGCGGAAATTCTGAGATCACTTCATCATCGCCGTTCTCAAAGCACTGGGGAAGTTCATCCATGTTCTCGCGCTCTTCTTTTAATATCGTAATCGTATAACAGGTGCGAATCCGCTCCCAGGACCGAGGTGGATCCGGTTCTGCTCTTGCGGCCTTGGGTTCATGCTTTTGCGGCGGCGTTACCCTCCAGCCATCGAATAAGGCGAATCTGCCCTGTTGGTATTGGTCCTTGACCCAGTTTTTGAAGGTGAAGCAGTCTTCGGTGGGATGTCCTATGGCTCGGTGATAAGAGCAGTAGCTCAAACGAGAAGCCTTGTTAGCTTGCTCAGGGTGTCTAGACTCTGGAAGCGCGATCATTTGATGTTTTAAAGCGAGTTTGAGTAATCTCTCCGTCTTGTCTCGGGGGAAGGAGTACGCTCGACTCATCTTCTCCATGAGGGACGAATCCGATCCGTGCAGTACCCGTAACCCTCTAATCCTGCGTCGTTGTTGTCGGCTCCTCTTCCCACTTCTTAATTTATTTCCATCTCCGCATTGGGCTTTTCGTACAACAGGTTGACAAAGATGAGCATTTTTGTCTTTTGGAGCCTGTTGAAATAGACGTTGCGTCCTGGCCTTCTCGTAGATGGCCATCTCGCGGTTGTGGTCTTCCCGAGCTTTCTGACCCATTTTCCTGATAGGCTTGTCCGTTCGTTCTTCAAACGACGGACTCGGTGCTTCAATCGCGGGGTCTGGTTTTGATGAGGGGTTGGCATCTCCTGACGAGGCGTCCTCTTCTTCATCAAAGGTGTATATGGCGTAGCTACTGTGGGCCCGTTCCCGTTTTCCCGCTCTCCCGTATCCAAGCCCGAGTGTTTCCATTTTCCCGTTGGGCAATTTGCGTTGAGTCCCGGGGACATCCCAAATCTTGTTGTAGAACCGAGCCTACCGAACAGTCTGTTTTAAGGGTATTTCCTGGCGCTCCAATAGCTTCTTTAATCCATTTGTATAGTATCTGGGCAGACGGATGGGTTGGAGCCCGTCGAGTGTAGCATCTGTGCCATGCCAGATCTCTTTCTCTATTTTCGACTCTGAGGATCGGTAAAATAGGATCACCTTCTCACCCCTTTGCCTGGGAGGGACGTAAAATGTTTGCAGGTCCTGCACATTGTGAGCCTGCAGCGTGTCAAGATCCTTGTAGTGTTCTCGCGGTACCATGGTGATTTGCAGACTATGGTCATCGCCAGGGGGTGCCTGTATTGACAGCCGATTGGAGAACACAGCATTAACTTCATCCTCTGAATCACTTCCGAAGACCAGCATGGGAGCGGGCGTCCCCAGGTTGTTGCGTTGAGATGGCCCTGCATAAACTATCTCTTCCTCTTCTTCAGTATCGCTCCCGAAAACAGGGATGGTGGCGGCGGTTTTGTTCTCCGGGTCGCGACACCTTTCTGTGTCCTCGAAATCTGGCAAAAAGTACTTCGCATCTTCGTACTTGCGGACTTCGTTCACGGAAAATGGGTTCAACTCACCTGTTATAGTATACTCAAAACCATCCTTAAAGTACTTCATACACTGATGTTGCGTAGAAGGGATGATGTTGTACTCGTGTAGCCAAGGACGACCGAGCAAGGCATTGTAGCAGGTCTTGGCGTCGATGACATGGAATTTGATGTATGTGACGAGAAGTCCAAAGCGTAATGTTAGTATCACAGATCCGAGAGTCCGTGACGATTGTGAATCGAAACCGGAGATAGTAATTTTGTCACGAGCGAGGTGTTGCACACTCATGCAGATTTCCTTCAACACCCGAACATTAAGGAAATTGACGGAGGATCCATTATCCACCAGGATCTTGCCTATCTTGATATCATGGCAGTATCCGGAGACATATAGGGGACGGTTGTGGTCGCACGTCCCGAGAAGGAGGTCTTCATCACCGAAAGTGATATCGGCCGTATGCACTTCCTCCAGTTCATCCTTCATCTTTTCAGTGGCGAGGAAGGCTTGGAATTGCTCAGGTTCTTGTAACGCCTTAATTAGTGAGTCTCGCGCTTCTTTTGATAATAGGAGGGCATCGAGAATGCTAAGCTGAGAAGGTAGCTTCCTTAGGTGCGCGAGGATGTTATAGTCCACCTTACCCTTCCTGGGAGGGTCTTTGGCAGCCAGCTCTCTCATGACTTGGTCATCTAAAGTGATATCCTCAGTGACCTTTTCCTTTCCCTTATCTTTTCTATTCGCGGGCCCGAGATTCTTTTCTGGGAGTGTGCGATTGCGCAGCTGAATGTTTTCGCAGGCTTCCGATTTCTCCTCTTTCCCTAAAACGGATTCTTTAAAGAGAGGGCCCAGAGCCATTTCTTCATCAGAGTCGCTCCCAAAGGTGAGAACTTGTGACCCCTCGGCGTGAGCCATATAACAGTTGCCAGTAGTTCTGTTGTGCCCATCGACAGTACTTCTTTGCTCCCAACGGATCTTGCGTTTCATGCGCTTAACATGTTGCCGACGAGCAACATATCCTTGCCACCATATCTTAAAGGCGTCGCACTCCTCCGTGGGGTGTGAGATTTTCCGATGATACGCGCAATAATCAGGGTGCCTCTCCACCCTATCGTGCGTGTTTCCTTCCGAGGGTGGTAGCTTCATTCCCATTGACATGGCTTTGGCAAACCTTTTCCTCGTCTTGAATATCTTCTTGTCTACTTCGGATGCCTTTCGCTCTGGCAGGGGTAGTTCAACTCTTTCGTTCAGTCGCCCGCCTTTGGTTCCTTCTGACGTTGCCATCTCACGCTCCTGATCCGCTTTACTCTTTAGACGAATTTCATCTAGAAAAGCATTGATCACTTCACTTGTCAGCCACGCACGCTCTGGTTCAGGCTTCGTCTCCAATTTCTTAGTGCCAGGAGTTTTCTCATCATCGGTAAACGAGTGGGAGATTACGTTACAACTCGCCACATACTCTTCGATTCATCCGATGAGCTCTCTTCATCATCTCCGTCTTGAAAGATGTGGTTGAGGAACTCTCGCAGTGTGACAGGAGTTCGCGCCTTTTGATTGTATTCTTCCAGCGCGTCGATTTGCTTCTGCAAGTTCGTGTGCTCGTCTCTAAGCTTCGCGGGCCTCTTGGATTTCTTCTTCTTTTTCTTCGGAGATTTTGACGGTTGGGCGTGAGTATTTGGGCCATTATCGCGAGTCTTCGTAGTTGGGCGGGGCTTCAACATCCCTTCGATAATTTGAGGTTCAAGAGGGTCCTTCCATTCGATCGCAGGGCACGCACGAAGGTCTCTCAGCATTCTTTTGGTTTTAGTTGATAGCACGACCTCCCGTGGAGCTTTTTCAATAAAGGAGCAGGTTGCCCCCGGTGTATCTGTTTTCTTAGGAGTATGCGGTTGTGGTGGGTTCACCTTCCACTTTTCGGATAGTATAAACTTCCCCTGGAGGTATTGATCTTCAATCCATCCTTTGAAGACGAAGCAATCTTCAATCGGATGACTTACCGTTTTGATGGTAAGGGCAATAGTTAGGGTTATTCACCTCGGTGGGTTGCGGCGGTCGCCTTGGATTTGGTATGTTTATAAGTCTGTTACGTATTGCCAGCTCAAATAACCGTTTCGTCTTGTCTCGTGGGAACGAGTAGGGACGCTTCATCTTCTCATTATAATACCGGCGTCTTTCTTCCAGTTGATCTGCCGGTTTCGGGGCATTAGGTTGCTGCTGGGCATTCGCGACGAAGGTTGCCCTTCCTTTACCCTTGTCATTCCGAGGTTCCGACTTCGGGGAGGTGGTCTATGACCCATCTGGTCCATCTGAGCCAACTTGTCGATTAAAGCCTGGAATGTGGTTGGCTTAAAGAACATCATAAACTGGGAGATAGTTGCGTGGGGGTCTAGGGTTCCCACGAACATGCCCACTGCGGGTGCTTCCTCAATGCGTTGCTCGCATCTCAACCACAAATTCCGCCAGCATATAGCATACTGGACCCAGGTTTCTCCTGGTTTTACCCTGGCGTTAATTAATGCAGTTATTGGAGTGCGTTCGCTGGCACTTGCGAATCGCTGAGTAAACAGCAGCTCCATCTCAGCGAACGTTTTGATAGAATCATTCGGGAGTTCCGAATACCATTCGAACGCTGTTTCTGATAAGCTGCCTACGAACTGGCGGAGTAACAGTTTATCGTCACCGCCGGTGTTACCGCAGAGGGCCCGGAACTGGGCGACATGTTGATGGGGGTTGCCGGTCCCCTTATACACGTGGAATTTTGGTATCGTATAGCCTTGCGGGTATTTGATTTGGTCGTACCAGCTTGGATACAGCCTCCCCGTTTTCACGACTTGACCAGCTGCCTTAGTCGCATGATGAACCCGGATTTGCTGGGCTATGTAGTCAACCAAGTCAGCCTTAGAGATTGCCTCTTCCTTGGCCGTTGAGAGGGCTGGTGGTGGATTTGACGTTTCTCCTCGGTCGTCTTCAAGAACGATTGGGGGATCCTCGGCGGGTAAGTCTTGCTGGATCATCATGCCTATCATATCTTGGAAGAGCAGGCCCATACGTTGTATGTCGGCCGCTTGTTCAGCAGTCTCTTTGTCCTTTTTCTCCAGTATCCGGCGAAGGAATTCAGCATCGGTTTCTTCCTCCTGGCATGCGTCTGAGGACGTTTCTGGGCTTTCTTTTGGCCCGGTAAGTGCGGCCATAGCATTCATCATTTCCTGAAGCTTTTGTTGCTGCTCCTGGGCTTTTGTCACGGATCGGGTAAGCGGTCGGTGGCCTGTAGAAGTGCGGCTCTCCTCCTTTCCAGAGGCCATGTAAACAGTGAGCACCATCATGCCCCCAGACTTAGGGCGTCTGGGCTCATTGCTTTTAGCCGTCGTTGCACGCTGGGGGGTCTTCTCTGGCCTCCTCCTTTTATGAGCCATGGAGGTTGAGGGGGCCGTTGAGGTGGGTGTCCCGACAGCCTTTCGGGGTTTAGCCTGGTGACCAGCCTCCGGTTGGATTTTCAGCTTCTTGTGCTGTCGGGAGAAGTTTGGATCGATGATCGAGTCTCGGGCCTGCCGCCAAACCTTATATATTTTGGAAGATAGCCGTTGAGGAGATCGGGGCTGTTCTGATTCTATTTCCACAACCTTTTTTAATGAGGGAGGAGACCTCTTTAGCACTGCAGTAGGGGAATTCCTTCGCACCTTATTTAGCATTTCGAAGCTGTTTCCAGTTGGAACAGCAGCATTAACTTCTGCTATCGGGGCTGATGGAGTCAACTCGGAGGGGGAGTTGCCCCCAGCCTTCCTTATTCGGCGCCAATGGCGACGTCGAGCGTGTCGAGCGGACGGCGTTGGGTCAACGGTAAGAATGGTTTTGTCTTGCCCCCTGTGTGGGTGGGGGGTCGCTGTTGGTGTTAGCCTATCAAAGACCGATGTCCTTTGGGCAGCAGGAGCGGGAGCTGAAGCCGTCAATCTTGTAAAGACCGACTTTTTGCCGGAGAAGCCGCCTTGGCGATTTCGGGAGCAGGAGCGGCCACTTTCTTAGAAGCAGCCTTCTCTGAGATTGTAGGCCCCATGGTGAGTTCGCAGGATTTCTGGCCCAATCTAGAGAAGACCGAGTCGTTGACGTTGGGCGACTCGTTGAGAGGAGCCGCGGCCGGGGTAAGACGATCAAAGACCGACTTTTTGAGAGCTTCCTTTGTCAGTACCGGCGCCGCGAAGCTTGATGGTGGGAGTATAGTCCCAAAGAACAATCCGGTAGTGGCTTGAGTCACCTGGTCCACCGGCATGAACAACGAAGCAGCTTGGGGTCCATAGGCTATACCTCCTGGCGAGGTGAAGCGTTGGTCGCAATTGCAGTTTGAGCAGTTGGAGAATTTCGCAGAAGTAGAAGCCATCGATCCTTTGCTTTCTGCAATAAGAAAGATGCCAATTCTTAGTATCTTGAAACCCAAGGGCAACCATTAGCGAACCGCGATTGGTTCGCGAATCACGACACACGAAGTGTGGAGTGGAAAGAGGAAAAGGTCCCACCGACGTGCCAGAATCTGTTCCCCTCCGAAAGACGCGCAAGACATGGACGTCTTGCCTGAGATTCGGGGCAGATGCTAATTGGTGCTATCCGTCTACCTCTCCGAAGATGCCACGTTGATTTATGACACCGTGTATCGGAGGTTTAAACGGATGCGGCCGATGTAGCAGACTTCGTCAGATTCCCCCTCGTTTGAGGGGTTTTTGATTGTGGGGACGCTCTTCCCTGCAGGCGCAAGCCCCTGCAGTTAATTACGCTACCGCATCGCGGTAACAACTTTCTCCTTCTCCAGCTGGTCACTTCGTGTCGTGGGTGTTTGTTTCGTTTTTTATTGCCCGTGGATTGTTTACGGAGACTGAGTTATGTCGTCGCCCGTAGGGCGTGGACTAGTCCAAATCCGTGTTTATCTTAGATTTGGATTTGGGGGTTTGGTTTGAGGATACGTCAGCCATACTTGAGGCTAAGATAAACTCAAACGTTTGTTAAGGATACGTTAGTCTAACGTTGAGACTAAGATCAACTTAACAGGATCGTTTAGATCCGACAAAAGAGCATTTGGACTCTATTGTTCCAGTTTAGGGACATAGTGGTCTATCGTATGTGTGGCCGTCGGGACCCGTCACCTCTCTGACGACGTTGAAGGATTACAACGACGGATGTCAGAGGAGTTTAGAGATGTACCCTCGAGCCAGAGTTAATTGGGGGGATTCATAGTCCAGTCTGTTTGAAGGTTTAAGGATACGTTAGCCATCTTTGAGGCTGAGATCAACTTAAACGGGACCGTTTAGATCCGACAAAAGAGCATACGGGGTTCTATTGTTCTAGTTTAAGGACATTGCGGTCCATGGGTAGTTTAAGGACATTGCGGTCCGTGGGTAGTTTAAGGACATTGCGGTCTATTGTTAGTTTTAAGACATCTCGGTCAAGGTTAAGGACGTCATAGTCCATGGGTTTAAGGACTCCACAGTCCGGTATGTGCTCTGGATGCTTCACACGGTTTCACTGCCGTGCTAGGCGAGGACCAGGCTCCGCTCTGGACGTTTTCCACGGGGTCAAAGAGTGACGTTATCCGCGCTCCACGTAACCAGGAATTTTGCACTAGATGCTTCACACGGGTTCACTGCCATGCTCGGCGAGGACTAGGCTCCGCTCTGGGAGTTTTCCGCGGGGTCAGAGAGCGACGTTATCCGCGTTCCACGTAACCAAGAATTTTGCATTAGACATGGGTTTAAGGACCCCACAGTCCATATCATGGGTGGTCGTCGGGACCCGTCACCTCTTTGAAGACATTGAGAGATTACAATGCCAAGTATCAAAGGAGTGAAGAGATGTACCCTAGAACCGGAATGGCTTAAGTATTCCTTGGCCCAATTTGGGGTCAAGACCGATTAATTATGTTATGAGCTCATTAGCCCAGTTAATTACGAATTGAAGACTCATGGCCTAGCTTGGGCTAAGTCCGATCATGTCTGGAATATTGGCTTCTTGTTGGTCCATTGAAGGAGAGGCTTTGCCTCTATCCATTTAGCCAGTTGGGCCAAAGCCTAGTGTTAAACACTACAGAGCAATCAGTGTTGAACACTGGGAATGAGGTTGACGAGTTAGTGTTTAACACTAAAAGATAATTGATGTTAAACACCAGCAACAGGGCTTTCAAATTAGTGTTAAACACTAAAACAGATCAGTATCAAGCATCGGCAATAGAGCTCTCAAATTAGTGTTAAACACTAAGGTAATCAGTGTTGGACACTGCGAATAAAGTTCTTTGATTGGTGTTGAACACTAAGGCCCAACAGTGTTTCAATACTGGATTCGAGAGTTCCAATTTAGTGTTAAACACTAAGGCAACAGGGGTCACGTGGCAACACGTGAGAGCGCCCTCTCTCCATTCATTCTGCTGAGATTATCGCATCTTTCAGAGCATCACGTGCCATCACGTGACGGGCATTCATATGCTTATGTGTTAGAGCTTCTGTCAAGGGTCACGTGGGTCACGTGGAAGATTGCCTCAAAGGGCTTTCTGTAGATCTTTTAGGGGGGTCACGTGGTGGCACGTGACCCTGCCTTCATGTATGTTGTTTAGAGGCTCTGTTAATCTTTTTCTTAGGAATTAAATTCCTCGAGCTTTAAATTTCTGAGGAATTAAATTCCTACTTCCCTTTGAAGATTTATATTCTGAATAGAGTTAGACTCTGAATTTTCTGTAGGAATTAAATTCCTCATACATATGAAGAACTAAATAGGGTTAAACCCTAATAAAAGCTTTTAAGGAATTAAATTCCCATTCCCTGTTAAATTATGATTAAGGGAATTAAATTCCCGTTGTTTCAACAGAACTAAGTTCTTAATTAGGGTTAAACCCTGTTTCTCTCTGTTCTGAAGGAATTAAATTCCCATAACACAGGGTCAAGCCCTACTTTTATCTTAAAGGAATTAAATTCCTATAGTTCTGTGAGAATTAAATTCTCATGTTTCCATTCCCTCTCTATGTTTTGGATCTGCATGGCAGGATCTCAACCCATTGAGAATTAAATTCTCAACCTAAAGGGGAGATGTGCACTTTGCAGATCCTCTATCAAAGAGAGAAGAAATATGTTCTTCTGTTTTTATATTATCAGAGTTAAACTCTGTTGACAATTAAATTCTCCTTCTTTCAAAAGCCTTCATTTTCTTACCTAGGGTTTTCTTTTGCAGAAGCTCCAGATTCCTCAAAGTATCAAGGCTTTCTCCTTTTTTCTCCCTCTGCGTATATGTCTCCCCATCTGTGTCTCTTGGCTCCTATTTATAGGAGAAGCAGCTGAATCAATTAGTTTTTGACGAATCTTCATTGAGAGATTTGATTTGCATCCATCATTCGTTTTGGACCTTCGGATTATTAGGTGAATTTTATTCACCATTGGATTTCAAATCCAGGGATTCTCCTTTGTTATTTCTGTTAGATTTAAACGGGAGATCTTTCCAAACCCGTAATTTTCCCATAGATAGATGATATTTCATCGCCTTTGAATCTTTAATTCGATTGGTTCCAGATAATCGCTTTCCTTTGGAAAGATTTGAATTTCCTTCAGAATTTAATTCTGTTAACAAAACGGGCTTTGAAAGCCGGTCACGTGTGACCACGTGACCCATGGTCACGTGTGGGCATGTGACCCCCTTGGAACGAGCCTTCCTCTTTCTTTTTGCGCTCTGTCTTCTGGTTGCTACTTAACCGTCACGTGCCACCACGTGACCCCTGGTCACGTGTGAGCACGTGACCCTTGTCTGGACTCTTTTTCTTGATTTAACTGGAGAACAATTCTGATGTTTTGAGCGTCACGTGCCAACACGTGACCCCTGGTCACGTGGGAGCACGTGACCTCTCTTGAAGCTTTTTCCTTGATTTGATCAGGGAACCGATGTGCCTCTGAATCCGCTTTAAAATGTCACGTGCCAACACGTGACCCTGGTCACGTGGGAGCACGTGACCCTTTCTGAAGCCCTTTTCTTTGATGTAGTCAGGAAGCTGAATCTGCCTTGATGATGCTTTTGGATGTCACGTGCCAACACGTGACTACTGGTCACGTGTAACCACGTGACCCTTTTCTGAAGCCTTTTCCGTGAGCTTTCCTGATTTTAAATCAGGAAACAAATGCCCCCACAGCGTTGTTCTCACGTGTCTGCACGTGAGTGCAATGCTGTCACCTTTGTGACTGTCGGATCTGCGCAAGCATGCCACGTGTCGGCACGTGGGCGCTCTGCGCTTGAGCGCCGGCGAGAAGAAGAGGCTTTTAGCCTAAAAAGATTTCTCTGAAGAGAAATCAAAGAGGAGTTAAACTCCTGAGTGTCTTTCTTTTTTTTTTGTTGGGTTTAGTGAAAGGGGTTCTTCTTCTTCCTCCTCTGTTAAGCTGGATCTTGAAGATCAAGAGATGTGAGATCTCAAAATCTCTCCTTTTTGAGATCTGATGACAGATCCAAGTTCCCCTTTGTGGGTTTTGTAGTGAAAAACTATTTTGTTTTGAAAAAGGAAGAGTAAAACTCTTGATTTAATTCAAAAGAAAGAAGAAGGTTTTGGAACCTTGAAGAAGGAAGAAAGATATCAGATCTGAAACTTTTTTGGAGAGAGAAAAAGTTGTTGGGATATTTCATTATCCTTGCCTTTATAGGCCATACATTTTACACATAGCCCCTTGGGCTTCACAAAATGGCATTTTGCCTATCCCATGGTTCATGTGCCATTTCTTTTTGCACATAAGCCATGGGCCTTACAAAAATTTGGCTTTATGCCTATTTTTCTTACATTTATCCGAAAATAAAAATAAAAGAAATACAACAAAATTATTTATTACAAAATTTTTATCTTGGCATGGGGGGAGGCCGGCCGCTTCATGTTCGGGCTCGACCCGGGCATGGGCCCACTGGATCTGGGCTTGGGCCCACTTGGCTTGGGGTTGACTTTGATTTTGACTTGGTCAACCGGGGTGTAAATTTTTACCCCAACAAATTGCCCCCCATCAATAAATGCACACCACATATGTGGGTCGTGTGCATGAAATTGATGGATCTTCTTTCACGTGGAGGCGACTTGATTTGGTTCCCGCTTTTGGGAAGCTGGCACTGCCCTTTTTACGACATGGACGGTCGTTGCTTGACATGTCTCCGAGACGGAGTGTCCGTGATAGACGTTTTCCCTGGCCCGGAGTTATCTGGTTCCCGCTTTGTAGGAATCCTGCGCTGCCCTTTTTGCGACTTGGACGGTCGGTGTTGCCCTTTTAGCGACGTGGACGGTCGGTTCTGCCCTTTTCGCGACTTGGACGGTCAATGCTGCCCTTTTAGCGACGTGGACGGTCGGTGCTGCCCTTTTAGCGATGTGGACGGTCGGTTCTGCCCTTTTTGCGACTTGGATATTCGGTGCTGCCATTTTAGCGACGTGGACGGTCGGTGCTGCCCTTTTAGCGACGTGGACGGTCGGTGCTGCCCTTTTAGCGACGTGGACGGTCGGTGCTGCCATTTTAGCGACGTGGACGGTCGGTTCTGCCTTTTTTGCGACTTGGACGGTCGGTGCTGCCATTTTAGCGACGTGGACGGTCGATGCCATTTTAGCGACGTGGACGGTCGATGCTGCCCTTTTAGCGACGTGGACGGTCGATGCTGCCCTTTTAGCGACGTGGACGGTCGGTGCTGCCCTTTTAGCGACGTGGACGGTCGGTGCTGCCATTTTAGCGACGTGGACGGTCGTTGCTTCCATTTTAGCGACTTGGACGGTCGGTGCTTGATTTGACTTGCTCTGCTTCATGCAATGTCAGGGGTAGACTTGACTTGCTCCGCTTCTTGCGGTGTCGGAGTGGAAGTTGACTTGTTGATTTTGATTTGGGTTGACATCAGCATCGCTATACTGGAATATGGTACCAGGAGCGAATCATCATCTGTCATGGAGAGGATTTTGGGATTTTGGTTTTTGTTTGGCATCTGCATTGCTGCACTGGAATAATGCCAGGAGCAACTCATCATTTGCCCCGAGAGGATTTGGGAGAAATTGGGATTGTTTTACGCCCGTGGATTGTATACGATTTTGTAGGATGTATGATCCAGACCGTAGGGCCGGAAAAATTTCGGGGCTTTGTCGGCGTCTGCATCGCTGCACCGGAATATGGTACCAGGAGCGACTCATCATTCGCCGTTGGGGTATGGGATTTGGAATTTGGTTGGCGTCTGCATCGCTGCACTGGAATATGGTACCAGGAGCGACTCATCATTCTCCATTTGGGGATTGGGGAGCGATGGCTTAGGAGACAGGTTTAGATCCCTATCGCCTAAGGCTTTTCAATTTTATGGGCTGTGAGGGTCCCATAAAAGCATTTCCTCCCTACGAGTCATAAGGATCCCGCAGGTGTATTTCTCCTTAAGAGTCGTGAGGACTCCTAAGTGTGTTTTTCCTTTATGAGTCGTAAGGATCCCACAAAGGTTTGTTCTCCTCATGTATCGTGAGGACACATGAGTGGGTCTTCTCAATGGAGCATAATTCCAAAGGCGGAGACCAGCCGCGTAACTGGTAATTGTGGTGGGGCATGGGTATGACGAGAATTATTTGAGCCCGTGGATTGTATACGGTAGTCAACTTGGGGACCAACCGTAGGGCTGGGAGAATTTTGAGAAATTGGATTTTGGTTGGCGTCTGCATTGCTGCACTGGAATATGGTACCAGGAGCGACTCATCATTCGCCGTTTGGGGACTTGGAATTTGGATCTTATTTGGCATTAGCATTGCTGCAGTGGAATAACGCCAGGAGCAACTCATCATTTGCCTTGGGAGGACTTGGGATTTGGGTTTTTGGTCGGCATCAACACCGCTAACACTGAAGCGAAATGCCAGGAGCGACTCATCATTTGCCGTTTCCCGTTGGGGAAAGATGGCTTAGGAAACAGGTTTGGGTCCCTATCACCTAAGGCTTTTCAATTTTATGGGCCGTGAGGGTCCCATAAAAGCATTTTCTCCCTACGAGTCGTAAGGATCCCGCAGGTGTATTTTCTCCTTAGGAATCGTGAGGATTCCTAAGTGTATTGCTCCTTTGTGAGTCGTAAGGATCTCACGCAGGGGTTTTCTCCTCGCAAGGTCGAGAGGGCTTTGCGAGTGTATTTCATCTCTTTTCACGAGTTTGCGCCCTTTCGGATTTTCACAGACTCGCCGGTAGTCCTGCTGTTTTTACTCACGGAGCCCTTTCGGGTTTTCATCCGTGCTCGTTTTGCTTGTGGACATACCGTTTATTTCTTCTTCTTCTTTTTTTCTTTTTTTTTCTTTTTTCTTTTATTTTTGCCGCTGGTGGGACTTTAAAAGTAGTCTCACCGGCAGGATTTGGGAGAAATAGGGGCCATTTATGCCCGTGGATTGTATACGGTTTTGCAGGATGTCTGATCCAGACCGTAGGGCTGATGTGCTCAATTTGCCTGCGACTTGGAGCATTCATGTGTAGTATTTCTTGAGATATCGACCATTGATGGGTGGCATGGGCCTTTCTCCCTCGGTGCTTATTAGTTGGTAGGATCCTCCGTCAAACACTTTCTCGATGACGTATGGTCCTTCCCAGTTCGGCTCGAATTTTCCCTTGGCATGTCGATTGGGGATGATCGGTCTTTTGAGGACCAACACCAATTCACCTTTCTTGAAAGTGCGGAGACGGGTTATCTTGTCATAGGCCCATGACATTTGGGCTCGGTAAAGCTCCAGACTTTGCTGCACCGCGAGCCTCTTTTCTTCGAGGGCATCGAGTTCTTTAAGTCGAAGGAGCACGTTTTCCTCCTCCGTCAACTCATGCTGAACGGCCATTCTTAAGCTTGGAACTTCGACTTCGAGGGGGAGGACCGCCTCCACTCCGAAGAGCAATGAGTATGGAGTGGACTGAGTTGGAGTACGGTACGTGGTACGATATGCCCACAATGCCTCGTGAAGCTTGAGATTCCAGTCTCTCTTGTTGGCTGAAGCATTTTTCCTCAGGAGCTTGCATAGAGTCTTATTGAAGGCTTCGGCTAGCCCATTGGCTCTTGGATTATAGATGGAGGAATATCTCCAGTCTATCTTGTGCTGAGTAGCGAACCTTGAGACATTGAAGCTCTTGAAAGAAGGCCCGTTGTCAGAAATGATTCTTCTTGGTGTACCGAAGCGGTATAGAATATTATGCTGGAAGAATGTCAGAATATCTTTTTGTCTTGACTTCTTTTAGCGGGACAGCTTCAGCCCATCTGGAGAAGTAGTCTGTGGCGGCCAGTATAAACCGATGGCCTTTGGATGACGGAGGATCAATTGGGCCAACAATGTTGGTGCCCCAGACTTCGAAGGGCCACGACGCCACTGTAGGATGCAATGGATTGGGATGCTTGTGAATAAAATCACCGTGAATTTGGCAGATATAACATTTCTTTGCATGCTTTCCGCAATCCCGTATCATGGTGGGCCAGTAATACCCAAGCCGTTTGATTTGAAGTCGCATCTTGGGGCCAGATTGGTGAGCACCGCAAACGCCCGAGTGAACATCTTTCATGACCTTTTGGGCTTCGGCCAATGACAGACACCTGAGCTAGAGTTGGTCATATGACCTGCGGTATAACGTGTCATTTACAAACACGTATCGGAGAGCTCTTTTCTTCAGTTGAATCCTCGCAGATTTTTCTTCGGGCAGCTTGTCGTATCGGAGGTACTCTATGAAGGGTTCTCTCCAATCGGGCTCGTCTTGGATGATCGAAGCTTCTTCGGCAGGACTGCTCTTTTATTCCGCGCTTTCCTCTTCTCGTAGAGAGACTGGGGGTAGAATTTGTCGGCTCCTAACTGTGATCAGAATTTCGTCCATGTCAGGATCAGCCAGCTCCTTGGCTAGGCGAGCGAGTATGTCGGCTTTTCCGTTCAACGCTCTAGGGACTCTCGTTAGTTCAATATGAGTGAACCGTTTCATGAGTTCCACCACTCGGTCTCTGTACCGGGCTAATTCGGGTTTGTATATCTTATAATCGCCGCTTACTTGGTTGACGATGAGCTGGGAGTCACCGTAAACTCGTAGCCGACGGATTTTCATTTCTATGGCGAGCTCCAAACCAGCTATTAGAGCTTCATACTCAGTTTCATTGTTTGTCCGAGGCTCGGTGAGAGCAAAAGAACGCCGTAGGGTTCCCATTGATGGTGTGATGAACACCAATCCTATCCCTGCTTTTATCTCCGGGACGCTTGATTTACTGGAGGTCCTTATTGACGAGGCTCCATCGAAGTAGAGCTCCCAACATGGCTCATCTTCCTCGAGGTGCAGCACTTGTTCATCGGGTAACTCACAATTTAGCGACGACCCTTCTGGTATGGGATGAGCGGTGAGAAAGTCTGCAATAGCTTGCCCTTTTACTGCTTTCTGAGGGGTATAAACTATGTCAAACTCAAGTAGCATGACAGCCCATCTTGCCATTCTGCCGGCTAGGCTTGCTTTGGTCATCAAGTGTTTGAGCGGGTCGACCTTGGAGATCAGCATAACCTGATGAGCGAGCAAATAGTGCCTCAGCTTCTTCACAGCAAATATTAGATCCAGGCATTGCTTTTCGATTGGGGAGTAGTTGTGTTCCACCCCGACTAGAGTTCGACTGAGGTAGTAGAGGGCATTTTCTTTTCCTTCCTCGTTATTCTGAGCAAGGAGCGCACCGAGTGACTCATCCAGCGCGGCAGTGTAGAGAATCAGCTGTTTATTTGGAATGGGAGCGGCCAGCACTGGAGGGTGCAACAAGTATTGTTTGATGCTTTCGAACGCTACTTGACATTCGGCATCCCAAATAAAAGGAGCTCCTTTCTTCATGAGCTTTGAGAAGGGCCTACATCTCCCCGATAAATTTGAGATAAACCTCCGTATATAAGCAAGCTTGCCTTGAAAAGATCTTAGCTGCGTCAGACTCTTCGGAGGGGGCATCTCCATGATGGCCTTTATCTTTGATGGGTCAACTTCGATCCCTCGATGTCGGACTATGAAGCCCAGGAATTTTCCCGATGACACGCCAAAAGCGCACTTCATATGATTCATCTTCAGATCGTATTCCCTCAGTCTGGTGAGAACGGTCCTGAGATCTTGGATATGATCGGCCTTGGCTTTAGTCTTGACAACCAGATCATCAACATAACATTCGACGACTTTATGGATTAGGTCATCAAAGATATTAGTCATTGCCCTTTGATATGTAGCACCTGCGTTCTTCAGTCCGAATGGCATTACCTTGTAGCAATATATTCCGATCGGGGTTCGAAATGCTGTGTGCTTCTCATCCTCAGGCGACATCTTGATCTGATTATATCCAGACGAGCCGTCCATAAAGGTGAACAGTTCATAATTTGAGGTGTCATCGACCATCATTTCCATGACCGGTAGCGGGAAGTCTTTAGGACATGCCTTGTTGAGGTCCCTGAAATCGACACAAACTCGCATCTGCCTATTTTTCTTCTTCACTGGGACTATGCATGCGATCCAGTCTGCATATTTCTCTTCCCTGATGAAGCCGGCATCGATGAGTTTCTTGGTTTCCTCGATGACCTTTTCTTCCAACTCCCTTCTTATTCTTCGAGGTGCTTGTTTGACTGGCTTAGCATCAGGAGATATAACCAGCTTATGCACGGCTACCTCAGGGGAAAGGCCAGGCATTTCTTTGTACGTCCATGCGAAGCAGTCGACAAACTCACGCAGCAGGGCGATTATTTGCTCTTTCATTTCCTCCGACAAGAGTGAGCTGATGTAGGTCGGCCTTGGATTATCGGACGTTCCTAAGTCAATCTCGGTTAGCTCATCAAAGGTTGCTTGTCCGCCATCTTCGAGCTCTTGAGGAGCTTCTTCTGGCTCGGCTATCTCGTCATCATCATTTGATCTTTCGCTGGCCTCACCAACATGGATCATGTGGCACGCTTTGGAATCAGGTTGAATGTAGTCTATGCCCCGTCTATCTGGAATTCGTCCATCGATGAGTGCTCGGACCTGGGGCGGATACCATAGCCCTTCGTAAAACTTTGCTTCGGACTCCGTTTGATATAACCGGCATCCGCACTTCTTAAAGTATTCCCGTATCTCGGGCGCATAGTATCTGGGATTGAGGACGGCTCTTATGCCTCTCTCATAGGGAAGGCACACAACAGAAAGGTCGTCTGGGTGCACAACGGGGTTTGACCTGTAAAACAGGATGCCCTTCTGTCCATTTTTCCTCCCGGGCACGTAGAAAGTTTTCAGCTGGTCCACGGTAGAGACTGACAATGCGTCGAGCTCTTTGCACATCCGTTCCGGCGCCCTTGTGATGGCCAGGGACCCTTCTGCGACTTCGAAGGTCTCTCGTAGTTTCGCTTGCTGCATGGGGGGCCGATCTGCACAGCTGTTGCACGGCAGGTCCTCTTCTTCTGACTCTTCAGTGTCACTGCCAAGATGAGGGCGGACTTTGCTGCTAGATGGGCCTTCAGTAACAGATTCGTCCGTATCGCTGCCGAAATAAGGGCGAGTTTTGCGGAAGGACGGGCTTCCAGCGTCGGACTCATCAATGTCGCTGCCGAAATGCGGGCGCACTTGGGTATTCTTACTTTTGAAAGTGATGGCCGGCGCAGATTTGCTTTTGAGTCTTGGGGCCGTTCTATCCTCAGTCAGTTGTGGCTTAGCATTTTGGTGGTTCGTAAAGTACCGAGAATCTTCATATCGGACTTCATGCACACCGAACGGCTGGATGTCTCCGTCAATGCGTCTTTCTTCGCCATTTTTAGTATACTTCATGCATTGATGGAGAGTTGACGGAATGATGCCGTAATCGTGGAGCCACGGCCGCCCCAAGAGAATCTTATAAGATGTGTCGGCGTCGATCACGTATACCTTTGCTTCAGTTTGCAGGTCGCCAAATTTGATTGGCAAAGCTATAGACCCCAGAACTTGCTGGCAATTTTGGTTGAAGCCTTGAATGACAATCCTTTCCCTTGACAGGTGTCGGACGTCCATTGACAAACTCTTCAGAGTTCGCAAGTTCATGATGTTTACTGAGGACCCCGGATCAATCAATATGCGATTATATCGATCTCCGTCGCTGTACCCGGTCACGTAAAGCGGCCGATTATGCTCAGCCGTTCCCAGTAGCAAGTCTTCATCCTTAAATATGACTGCGGCGGCATGCAAAGCGTGCTGGGCTTCTTTCATATTAATTTCCGCAAAGTGAGCCTGATACCGCTCGGGGTTTTGTATAGCGTGGATGAGAACATCTCTAAGCTCCTTAGATAGGACCAAGGCGTCGTAGATGCTCAGGAGAGACGGAAGCTTCCGGAGATGCGCCAAGACATTATAGTCCACCGAGGAAGGACTTATGTTTTCATCAGCCGGTTCTCTGCCATCTTCTTCATTAGCGACTTGTTTTTCCTTCCCTTTTGGGGCGTTGCCCTGACTTTGCGGTAGAGCCCTGCCGCTTCTGAACTGGATTTGATTGGCCTTTGTGGTGAGCTCATCGTCCTCTTCCGGAAAACAGAGATCATCCTCGGAGTCGCTGCCAAGATGGATGGCATAGCAGGTCACTATTGGGATCTCTTCATTGGAGTCTTCTTCTAACTCCTCCAGAATTTCAGCCGCTTGTACAGGGAAGAACTCCTTCAATCGAATCAATGTTCTTTCCTTTTGTTCATATTCTTCGAGGGAATCGACATATTTTTGAATGGTCGATCTCCCTGCAGACTCTTTTTCGCGCCGAGCTGCACTTTTCTTCTTCTTGAGCTTCTTGGATTTTGAGCTTGATGGAGCCGCATTGGCAGCTGGACTGGTAGGCTTCTTCTGCCCTTCCCATTCCGTCCTGGGTTCTTTCCGAAGTAGCTTTATCATCTTCTTCGTCTTATTAGATATGTGCGTACTCCACGGAGGCCGCGATGAGTCCGTTTCATTTCTCAGGGCAGCGGGTTCGGCTGTCTGCTCCTAGAAGGCTTCAGCTTCTGTCTGTATAAAGTTGGCGGTTGCAACTTGATTGTTTACCAACACGCTTTTGGATAGCTCGATCTCTCCAGCCTTGTACTGCTTCTCGACCCAGTCCTTGAAGATATAGCAATCCTCGATCGCATGGCTCACTACTCGGTGGTACGGGCAATACAGGGGATTGTCGGTCATTTTTGCTTCTTGGGGTCTTTTCGACTCCGGCAATTGTAGGCCGTTGTTCAAGGCATCTTTAAATATCTTACGGACCTTGTCCCTTCTGAAAGAGTAAACCTTGTTCTTCTTCTCCTCTAGGGAAGGCCCATCTCCTCCCAGCAATGGCTTTCGAGACCGGTTGGTTTTGGATTCGTCCGCCCTTCGCTTTTCTTCATTGTCGGAGGCATTGAAGACATTGGTACTGCTGGAACTCCCGCTTCTACGGTTGTCGTCCCGCTTGCTTTTCCAAGTTTTGTCTCTCTGAGAATCTGGCGGGGACCCTTGCTTCGAGCGTTCCAGGATTTGGACTTTCTTGGTTAGCTCCTGAAATGTCTTGAGGCTCGCCGTACACAAGAATGGGACCATCCAATTGCTGAGGTTCCCAATGAGAAGGCTGACGGACTGGTCCTGCTCCAGCGGCGGTTCGCACTTGAATGTGAGATTGCGCCATCGGGCGATAAAGTCGGTGTTGCTTTCATTCTTCCCCGGCTTGGTCCTCACAAGGTCGGCAATGGAGATTTTATTACTGACGCTCGTGAACCTTTGCCGGAATAGAGACTCCATTTGGGCAAAGGTAATGACGGACCCGTCCGGTATACTCGCATACCAGTCGAAGGCGACGCCGGTCAGGCTGTTGACAAACTGACGAAGAAGGAGCGCGTCATTGCCCCCTGTATTTCCACACGATGCTTTGAAGTGGGCGACGTGTTGATTTGCATTCCCCGTTCCATCAAATCTTCCGAACTTAGGGATGCCGTAGCCGCTTGGGAACTCAATCAGATCGTACTGCGCGGGATATGGCCGCCCACTACTGCCGATTTCTTTCTGAGCTTCAGCTTCGGCCACCAATGTTTTAACCTTGCTGGTGACCAAATCCATTATCCGATCCTGTGTTAGCGGGATAGTGCTATCTGGGGCCAAGGCGTCCCCAGAAGCGGAATGCGGCCGGCTTTCATGCGGCTCGACCAATCTTGGTCCCAAAGGAACAGGCATTGGCTGCCTCGGATTGTCATCACCCGGCTGATTAGTAGCGGTTTGTGTCTGATTGGGAGGCGCTCGAGCAATTTGAGCCGTAAGCTGCATCACCACGTTCGTTAAGTCATCAATCCTCGAATAGAGCTTGGCCATCTCTTTATCTTTGCTCCTGAGCTGTTTTCAAAGCTCTTGAAGCAGCTCCTGCTCCGCAGTCCTGGGGCGGAAAGTCGGCTCTTCCTCGCTGTCCGAGCTTGACTCTACATGGACCGAGGGGTCTATCTGCCTATCATCCTCATCGAGAGGGTTTTCTTCATCCAGCGGGGGCGGCTGTTCTTGGGCGGCGGCAACCACATTCAGGCTAGATTGGGCTTGGGATGTGGTGGCCCCGTCCTTGCTTTTGCTGCGAAGGTTGTCGCTAGGGCGCCCGCCCGCCATATAGACCGTATGGGTGATATATCCGGCCGTCTTTCTATCATTGGCGGCTGATTTCACGGATCGCTGTCTTGACCCTCTTGTTTCGGTAGCTGGTAGTCAATTGAAGGCGGCTGGCCTAACCAGTTTCTTGAATGGTGATGGCGCTTCTTTTCTGAGTTTGCCCCGCTGCTTTCGTGCGGCACAGAGTACTTGATAGACTCTTGAAGAGACAGTGTCATACCTTTTCTGTTGGGTCTGGGACACGTCTCTTTGTGGCACTGTTCGGACCGCCGTCTTCTTGAATCTGGCGGTCATGGCATTTTTCTGAACCCACTTCAGAGGCTCGAAGGAATTGTTGATTCTTACGTCCGACTCAGCCGTCGTCGCGGGACAACCCTGCACTTGGAACTTAACACGATTCCATTTAGCCGAAGCCTTGACCCTTTTGTTGGCTCGATACCTGAGCCGCTTCTGCCTTAACTTTTCTGTTCTAAGCATCTGGCAGACTTTGGCTCTTTGGGAAGACGCCGCATACCGGTCGATGGAGGGCCTTGGAGATACGCTCGATTGTGCATTTGTTGGAGTAATCGCCTGAGCTTGTCCGCAACATTGGATGTTGCCCGTTTTACCGGAGTTCTTGCCCCCTGCTGGAGCACCAGAGAATCGTTCAGACACCGTCTTAAGCTTCGGTTGTGGTGCCTTGGCGATCACGACATTCGGCCTCTTGCCCCTTGAGACCGGCTTGGCCACCTGTTCCGCCGGGATCTCCGCCAGATGAGCGCTTCTGGCAGGGTAGATGATGACGGAGCTAAACTGGCGGGGCGATTCCTCCCATTGTCGACTGAGGCTTGCGGGGAGAACCACACGAGCGTTGATCTTGACCACGTACGGAATCGGGGTCGCTTTGGAAGTTGAATTCGTCTTGGAAGACATTGTCGTTGAAAGTTGATTGCTGCACGAAAAGAAAACATCATTTCAGTATAGACAATCGATATGTATATTGATTGAGTTCGCATGAACGCTTAACCCGAAATATGGGAGGAGAGATTGGTCCCACCGGGCGTGCAAGAATCTGTAGGGTGTTTTTCGTCACCCCATTGAGATGGGAATATGCGCGCGCTTGTCAGGCATACTACAGATTCCCCCTGCCTAGGGTAGGCCGGGGTTTAATGATTGTGGGGATCCGAATCTCCGGCAGCCGCGGACTAAGCTGCCGTTAATTACCCCTCGCCTTTGGAGCGAGGGAACCTCCGATTGACGGGTTAAACTGGTCATGCGAACTCAATGTGCAGTGTGCGTGTGTTGTTGTTTTGGAGGGGGTGTTTAAATATATCGGGAGCCACGCAGAGTTTTTACGGGGGTCCCGCTACCCGGATAGCGGGCTGGGGGTCAAGGGGGCTAGCAGCCCCCTTGCGGGGTGCGGGGCAGTGCCCCGTTAGAAATTTTTTCTAACAGAGACAGTGTCGTGGAGTATGTGTATGTGTACATTTGTATACATATGTGTATATATACATGTATATATAAATAAAGGGGAAAAAGACATCCAAAGGATGCGTGGGGCCAGCGCCTAGGCGCTTGAGTGCGAGCGCGCCACGTGTCGGCACGTGGGCGCTTTGCGCTCGAGCGCAGAGTGCTGGAGCGCAACGCGCCACGTGTCGGCATGTAGGCGACTTGAGCTCGAGCGCTTGCGCTTGAGCGCAAGAGCGCCACGTGTCGGCACGTAGGCGACTTGCGCTCGAGCGCTTGCGCTTGAGCGCAAGAGCGCCACGTGTCGGCACGGGGGCGACTTGCGCTCGAGCGCTTGCGCTGGAGCGCAAGAGCGCCACGTGTCGGCACGAAGGTGACTTGCGCTCGGGCGCTTGCGCTCGGGCGCTTGCGCTTGAGCGCAAGAGCGCCACGTGTCGGCACGAGGGCGACTTGCGCTCGAGCACTTGCGCTTGAGCGCAAGCGCGCCACGTGTCGGCACGTGGGCGCTCTGCGCTTGAGCGCCGGCGAGAAAAAGAGGCTTTTAGCCTAAAAAGATTTCTCTGAAGAGAAATCAAAGAGGAGTTGGACTCCTGAGTGTCTTTTTTTTTTGTTGGGTTTAGTGAAAGGGGTTCTTCTTCTTCCTCCTCTGTTAAGCTGGATCTTGAAGATCAAGAGATGTGAGATCTCAAAATCTCTCCTTTTTGAGATCTGATGACAGATCCAAGTTCCCCTTTGTGGGTTTTGTGGTGAAAAACTATTTTGTTTTGAAAAAGAAAGAGTAAAACTCTTGATTTAATTCAAAAGAAAGAAGAAGGTTTTGGAAACTTGAAGGAGGAAGAAAGATCTCAGATCTGAAACTTTTTTGGAGAGAGAAAAAGTTGTTGGGATATTTCATTATCCTTGCCTTTATAGGCCATACATTTTACACATAGCCCCTTGGGCTTCACAAAATGGCATTTTGCCTATCCCATGGCTCATGTGCCATTTCTTTTTGCACATAAGCCATGGGCCTTACAAAAATTTGGCTTTATGCCTATTTTTCTTACATTTATCCGAAAATAAAAATAAAAGAAATACAACAAAATTATTTATTACAAAATTTTTATCTTGGCATGGGGGGAGGCCGGCCGCTTCATGTTCAGGCTCGACCCGGGCATGGGCCCACTGGATCTGGGCTTGGGCCCACTTGGCTTGGGGTAGGCTTTGATTTTGACTTGGTCAACCGGGGTGTAAATTTTTACCCCAACAGCGGGTTCTGCAGGTACTGTTTAATTTCGTCCAGTGCGCCCTGGCATTTTTGATCCCAGACGAATGGAGTTCCCTTCTTCATCAGGTGGCTGTAAGGACGGCACTTGCCTGAAAGATTGGCTATAAATCGCCATATGTATGCGAGCTTCCCTTGGAGAGACTGCAACTTTTTGAGGGTTCTCGGCGGAGGCATTTCCATGATCGCCTTGATCTTAGACGGATCTATTTCAATACCTCGGTGTCGGACGATGAATCCCAGGAATTTGCCCGAGGAAACTTCGAATGCACACTTGAGCGGGTTCATCTTCAAGTTGTATTGTCGAAGGCGTTGAAACACGGTCTTCAAATGCTCGAGATGTTTCTCGTATGATTTACTCTTAACCACGAGGTCGTCGATATAGCACTCAACGATTTCGTGTATAAGGTCATCAAAGATTTGCGTCATGGCTCTCTGATAAGTAGCACCGGCGTTCTTTAAACCGAAGGGCATCACCTTGTAGCAGAATATACCTAAAGGAGTCCTGAAGGCGGTGTGCTTCTGGTCTTCGGGATGCATCTTTATTTGATTATACCCTGATGAGCCGTCCATGAAGGAGAAAACCTCATGAGTGGACGTATTGTCTATCATCAGTTCGGTGACTGGCACTGGGAAATCGTCTTTCGGGCAAGCTTTATTGAGATCCTGGAAGTCTACGCATATGCGCACTGTCCCATTTTTCTTCATCACCGGGACGATGTTGGCGATCCATTCAGGGTATTGAACTTCCTGGATGAAGCCAGAGTCGATCAGCTTCTTGACCTCGGCGTTGATACTCATCTCAAGCTCGAGCCACATTCTTCTTGGTGCCTGTTTGACTGGCTTGACGTCCTGGGATATTGCCAATTTATGCACAGCAATTTCTGGATCTAATCCCGACATTTCGGAATAGTTCCATGCAAAGCAGTCTTTGTGCTGCATAAGCAGGTCTTTTAACGCAGCCACCCTTTCTTCAGATAGCAGCTCACTGACGAACGTCGGCCGTGGGTCACTTGCCGTGGGCACCCAAGTAGCTATCGCCTTTTTTGGATTGATAGGACGGTCCTCTTCCCGCTGAACTTTCACCTTTTTCTGTTGGCGGGGATAATCTTGATCAATTATCGAGTCTTGGACTTGACGCCAGACCTTGTAGATTTCAGAGGACAGCCGTTGAGGGGGCTTTTCCGGCTTCACCTTTGTAGCGCTCTCCATAGGTGGAGGAGATCTTTTCAGCACAGTGGTCAGAGAGTTATTGTGGACCTTCCTAAGTGGTTCAAAGCTGTTTCCAGTTGGAACAGCAGCATCAATTTCCGTCGATGGAGTCAGCAGAGTCAGTCCAGAAGGAGAGTTGCCCCCGGACTTCCCTACTCGGCGCCAGTGGTATATCCCTAGTAGGAGGGGTGTTGTCTCCTGAGGGTTTTCAGCGGATTACACCCACAAAATCGTATAATAAATAGAGATGGTGAAAGTTATATAAAGATAAGAACTATAAAAGAAAGAACTTGAAAATAAGAGTTTTCAACTCTACCAGCTTTTCAGTTGCTATGAGCCCTATCTTAATAGTCATGAAAAGATGTTAGAAATCACATCATCTCTCAATAAAACATTGCCTTTAGTTTTCATTCCTACCTTTCTTCCAAACATTGATCATATACCCCTACGTGTGTGAACTGGACATCCCTACACTCAGAGAATTCAATTCAAGCAATCATACTCTTGTCCATCTACCTCAGTACTTTTTAATAGATATTTAGATAGAATTTGCTCACACATTCTTCATGCAACCGTTAATACTTCTTGAGGTACTAACCGATCGATTACTCATGTGCTTGATAATTAGGTGTTTTTCCTCGTCTTGCAACACCTAAGGCTTAGCAGTGGCTCCCAAACCAGTTGGTCTAAGGCACTAGGTGATAAAGCACCCTCGCTATATTTTTTTATTGCTGCCTCGGTGATAACAAAACCAGTGTTCATTTTTCTTTTCCACATTTTATCTTTTATTCTCCACTTTTATTTTCTTCATACTTTGGCTTCTAGACAAGAGCATTTCAAGGTATCCTCTACTATCCCGAGTTTCAAGATGTGTGTAAGTGCGTATAGTAGGGTATCAACGTTCAAATGTTTGGCTTCCAGAATAGAAACTATTTTTCAGGCTTATTTTTATCCTGAGATTTGTAATTTCCTTCATCTTACTAACCCTTGGGACAACAGCTCATAACTACTTATTACTAGTTTCATTTAAAAAAACATCTAACTTTCTTGTTTTTCTTAAACTATTCCTATCTTTTAAATATAATTTTTCACTTTCTACTCTTTTATTATCACAATTTTTTTTTTGCTTATATATAGTATAATGCAAAGTAGGGCGTAAATAAGCACAGGAGCGTTGAAAAACGACTTCTTGGGAGCTTCTTGTGATGGTACAGGAGCGCTGAAGCTCGTTGGCGAGAGCATGGTCCCGAAGAATAGCCCAGTGGTAGCTTGAGTTACCTGCTCCACTGGCATAGTGAAAAGGGAGGCCACTTGGGGCCTGTAGGTTACTCCTCCAGATGGGACAGAGCGAGAGTTGTTGTTGCAGTTAGTGCAGTTTGAAGCTATTGATTTCTTGAAGAGCTTGAATATTCTGCCCCTTGCGTCGACCTTAGTCTTTGGCATGTGCCGGTTGTTTGAGGACCGATTCCGTCGGCAAGGCTGCTGCTTGGGGAGCCTGCCTGTGGACGACAGACATCCTCTGTGCTTCTTCCATCGGCGTTGAGGCACCGAGGGTGGGAGGTGGGAGTATCGACCCAAAAAGAAGCCCGTTGATTTCTTGAAGAGGCGGATTGCAGAGAATTGAGGCTGCAAGTGACCCATACTTGACTCCGCTGGATATGACAGAGCCTGAGTTGCTAGGGTGGGAGCAAATGCCATTCTTTATAGAGACTAAATGCCGGCTTCAATATCCACTCCCCAAAGGGCAACCAAAAACATACACACCGCGATTATTTGATCGCGGGAAAAACACGACACACGAAGTGTAGAGTGGAAAGAGGAAAAGGTCCCATCGGGCGTGCCAGAATCTGTTCCCCTCTGAAAGGCGGCGACGACGTGAGGACGTCTTGCGTGAAATTCGGGACAGATGCTATATGGTTTTATCCGTCCACCTCTCCGAAGATACCAAGTTGATTTATGGCACCGTGTATCGGAGGTTTAGACGGATGCGGCCGATGTAGCAGACTTCGTCAGATTCCCCATCGCTAGAGGGGTTTTTTGATTGTGGGGACGCTCTTCCCTGCAGGCGCAAGCCCCTGCAGTTAATTATGCTACCGCATCGCGGTAGCCACTTTCTCCTTCTCCAGAATTTCACTTCGTGTCGTGTGTGTTTGTTTTTGTTTGTGGTTGCCCGTGGATTGTATACGAAGACTGAGTAATGCCGTCGCCCGTAGGACGTGGATTAGTCCAAATCCGTATTTACTTAGATTTGGGTTTGGTGTTTTTCGTTTAAGGATACGTTAGCCGTATTTAGGCTAAGATCGACTTAAACGTTCGTTAATGATACGTTAGTCCTGTTTGAGACTAAGATCAACTTAACGTGGTGGTCCGTTTAATATATGGTCGTCAGGACTCATCACCTTTCTGACGTCGTTGAAGGATTACAACGATAGGTGTCATAGGAGTTCAGAGATATACCCTTGAACCAAAATCGATTTGGAGTTTTATAGTCCATTTAAATGTTTAAGGATACGTTAGCCGTATTTGGGGCTAAGATCAACTTAAACGGGACCGTTTAGATTCGGCAAAAGAGCATTTGGAGGCTCTATTGTTCCAGTTTAGGGATGTAGTGGTCCATGTTCCAGTTTAGGGACGTGGTGGTCCACCATTAGTTTAAGGACGTTTCGGTCCATTATTAGTTTAAGGACGTTTCGGTCCGATATTAGTTTAAGAACGTTTCGGTCCATGAGTTTAAGCACCCCGCAGTCTATTTACTGTGTGGTCGTCGGGACCCGTCACCTCTCTGACGTCGTTGCAGGATTACAACGATAGGTGTCAGAGAAGTTCGGAGATGTACCCTCGAATCTGAGCTAAATTGATTTAGGAGAGCAATTTTGCTCAGTCAATTTAGCTTGAGGACTTACGGCCATGATTGGGCTAAGTCCAGTTGAAAAATATTCAACGCTTTTATTTATTTTTGGTCTATTAGACCTGTACTAGGGCTTTGCCCACATTTAAATAATGCATTGCATTACTGTTTATTTTTATTTGGGCTCTGCCCATAAAGGATGCAGAGCATCAATTTGTTTTGGGCTCTGCCCATCTATAAATGATGCAGAGCATCAATTTTACTTGGGCTCTGCCTTTTTTATTGCTTTGCAATTTATTTTGGCCTGTTAGGTCCTTTTGACTTGGGCCTGGCCCTTTAGCAAAAGAAATGCATTGCATTTTTCAGGCGCTTTGCGCCAATCAAAGAACACAAGTGCTTGTGTTGACGACACGCTTCATGCAAGCGCAGTGCGCTGCGCTAGTGCGCTGCTGACACGTGGCGCGCGGTGGGGCGTTTGCGCCAAACAGAATCAAGATTCTAAAGAAATCTTTCTGTTCTTATTAAAACAAGAAGATTTTCTTCTGTAAAACAGAAGCCCTTGGATCAAAGATCCAACGGTGGGGAAAATTTCCCAAATCACTCAGAGAAAAATCTCTTTAACAAATTTAACTAATTTATGGGCACTATAAAAAAGACCCTAGACCTCAATTCAAAGGCATGAACATTTTGTGAGAAATCAAGAACTTTAAACAGAGAGAACTTTGATGAAATTTCAAGAAAAATGTTAAAAAACCCTTCATAAAATAGAAGAAATTTCTTCTAATAGATCATTGATTTAAGAACTCGATCAATGATCTTCACATAATAAACAGTGCTTTGCATTTTTTATGAACCATTGGTTCTTTGAAATAAGAGAAACAAGAAAAACTTGTTTTCTTTGATCTAAATTAGATCAAGAAATTAAACAGTGCTTTGCACTTTTTCATGAACCATTGGTTCTAAAAAATATTCTCAAATTATAGTGCCTTGCACTTGCAAACTGCGCTGTTACGCTCCTGAATTGGTGCAATCCACCAGAGAGCGATACGTGTCAGCATCTGAACCATCTGCGCTATGCACTTTTGAAATAGATCCTTGCTCTCTGGAATTGGCGCAACTCACCAGAACGCGCCACGTGTCAGTAGCACAAGTGTAGCGCACTAGCGCAGCGCACTGCGCTTGCATGACACGTGTCGTCACCACAAGCACTTGCGCTCTTTGATTGGCGCAAAGCACCTGAAAAATGCAATGCATTTCTTTTGCTAAAGGGCCAGGCCCAAGTCAAAAGGACCTAACATGCCAAAATAAATTGCAAAGCAATAAAAAGGACAGAGCCCAAGTAAAATTGATGCTCTGCATCATTTATAGATGGGCAGAGCCCAAAACAAATTGATGCTCTGCATCCTTTATGGGCAGAGCCCAAATAAAAATAAAAAGTAATGCAATGCATTATTTAAATGTGGACAAAACCCTAGCACAGGTCTAATAGACCAAAAATAAATAAAAGTGTTGAATATTTTTCAACTGGACTTAGCCCAATCATGGCCGTAAGTCCTCAAGCTAAATTGACTGAGCAAAATTGCTCTCCTAAATCAACTTACCTCAGATTCAAGGGTACATCTCCGAACTCCTCTGACACCTATCGTTGTAATCCTTCAACGACGTCAGAGAGGTGACGGGTCCCGACGACCACACAGTAAATGGACCGCGGGGTCCTTAAACCCGTGGACCGAAACGTCCTTAAACTAATATCGGACCGAAACGTCCTTAAACTAATGATGGACCGAAACGTCCTTAAACTAATGGTGAACCACCATGTCCCTAAACTGGAACATGGACCACTACGTCCCTAAACTGGAACAATAGAGCCTCCAAATGCTCTTTTGCCGGATCTAAACGGTCCCGTTTAAGTTGGTCTTAGCCTCAAATACGGCTAACGTATCCTTAAACATTTAAATGGACTATAAAACTTCAAATCGATTTTAGTTCAAGGGTATATCTCTGAATTCCTCTGACACCTATCGTTGTAATCCTTCAACGACGTCAGAGAGGTAATGAGTCCTGACGGCCATATATTAAACGGATCACCACGTTAAGCTGATCTTAGTCTCAAACAGGACTAACGTATCCTTAACGAACGTTTAAGTCGATCTTAGCCTAAATACGGCTAACGTATCCTTAAACGAAAAATACCAAACCCAAATCTAAGTAAATACGGATTTGGACTAATCCACGTCCTACGGGCGACGACATTACTCAGTCTCCGTATACAATCCACGGGCAACCACAAAAAAAAACAAACACACACGACACGAAGTGAAATTCTGGAGAAGGAGAAAGTGGCTACCGCGATGCGGTAGCGTAATTAACTGCAGGGGCTTGCGCCTGCAGGGAAGAGCGTCCCCACAATCAAAAAACCCCTCTAGCGAGGGGGAATCTGACGAAGTCTGCTATATCGGCCGCATCTGTCTAAACTTCCGATACACGGCGCCATAAATCAACTTGGTATCTTCGGAGAGGTGGACGGATAAAACTATATAGCATCTGTCCCGAATTTCAGACAAGACGTCCCCACGTCGTCGCCGCCTTTCGGAGGGGAACACTCTCCTTCTACATAACTATAAATTAATCAAGTGCAAGTAGAAAAAAGAAAATTTGATCATGACATTTATTCAATCAATAGGAGCGGAAGCTGATTTGATTGATAAATAACTTGACAGACGACATCCTATATACCATTATAACTATGAATTGAAGTTTGAATGATATGTTTGCTTTATTATTTATGTGACATTTTCAATCAAAACAAACTTGTTCAGTTTATTAGTAAAAGGGTATCCGCAACGAACACTATTCGAAAATCTCGACGATGCAGGCCTCACCTTCGGAATCTACTACCAAGACATAGCCGCCACTCTCTTCTACCGCAACCTTCGCAAGCTCAAATACCTCACAAAATTCCACCCTTATGAAATTGGGTTCAAAATTCATTGTAAAGAAGGCTGGCTCCCAAATTATGCCGTTATCGAGCAAAGATACTTTGACTCAAAGGAGAAGCCTGCTACTGATGATCACCCTTCACATGATGTTTACCAAGGCCAGATGTTCATAAAGGAGGTGTATGAATCGCTTAGGTCCGGTCCTCAGTGGAATCGGACGCTGTTAATTATTACTTATGACGAGCATGGCGGGTTTTATGATCATGTTCCGACTCCGATTAATGTTCCAAGCCCGGATGGGATTATTGGACCTGATCCGTACTACTTTAGGGTTGATAGGTTGGGGGTTAGGGTTCCAACGATCATGGTGTCTCCGTGGATTGAAAGGGGCACTGGTAAGTTAATTAGCTGTGTTGTATTTGTTTATCGCAAATTCTAAGGTTTTGAAATTTTCAAATCCCTGCTGTTTGAAGCTCCAAATTTGTGAGGCTTAAAGGTAAAAGAGCAGAGGTATAATTTGAATGGGCGTCTTTATTTCATTAATTGATTTACATGGGAATTTATATCGTACATCATCCTCATCCTTCAGTGTTTGCTAGTTGCAACAAATATAATTTGAATGGGCTTCTTTATTTCAACAAACCTAGTCAACAATATCTAAACTAGTTAGATATATATGAGGGTTAAGAATTATTGATATGCTTTCATCTTCTATCTCAACAACTTCTGAGCAGTTCAAATTGCAACAAAATATAGTTAAAATAAATATCCTTCAATAGAAGAAAACAGTCCTTTTCTGGACTAATAATTGAAATTTGCGGGTTTGCACAACGATGTATTTTTTAAAAGTCTCTGCTGGTGCACCAGCACTCTGAAGAAGCTGTGCTGAGGGCGCAAGGATATCAAGCATGCTATAACAGAAAATTAATTTCAGGCTTCGATGTTTGCAGTTGTTCATGGTCCAAATGGTCCGACTACAACTTCCGAGTATGAGCACTCATCGATACCTGCCACCGTGAAGAAAATCTTCAAGTTACAAGCACCATTTTTAACCAAGAGGGATGCTTGGGCGGGGACTTTTGAAGGCATTGTGAAATCCATGACTGAACCAAGAACTGATTGCCGAGGTTAGCTCCTTAATTTGTTGCAATTCTTGGGTCGTTTCCTGTAATGAAATATTTCAACAGAAACTTATACTTGGTTTACCCTGATTAGATATGCATGATTCATAATCAATGCAGAGCAACTCCCAACTCCTGTTCAGATTTGGAAAACCGGGGCCAACGAAGAAGGGAAGTTGAGCGAATTTCAACAGGAGCTCATGCAACTTGCATCGGTCCTTATTGGAGACCATCTCTCGGACGATTTCTATGAGAAGGTAATTAAAGATATGGGCGTCGGGGAAGGGATAGCATACATGGATAATGCTGTCAAGCGATTTTTCGAAGCGGGGCTTTCCGCGAAAAAGTCAGGAGTCGATGACGAGGTAGTTGTGGAAATTAGACCCTCGCTAACCTCGAAGTCCTCATCGTCCACAACCCATCCTTAGTAACGATACTTGCTACAACTGTTATATCTCTATGTTGTAAAGCTTTTTCTACCCACTTGTTACGTTGTGGAGAATCTTCCTAAATATTATGATGAATTTGATTTTCTACCCACTTGTTACGTTGAGAATCTTTCTAAACATTATAATGAATTTGAATCAAATTAGTTGAAATTGGATATAGGGATTTATATTAATCTCTACCTAAATTCCAAGTTATATATATATATATATATATATATATTAATTGGATTTTGTGAAAATTTAAATTAATCTAAGTTTAAATTTCACATTATCTACAAGGAATCCACTCACCTATATATATAATTGATTGGTAAATCAATTATATATGCATTCACCAAAAAGAAAAGGAGAAGCCACGTTAATTTAAAAGAGTCTTATTAAAGGGCGGCGGCTGCTACGTTAAATTAATTTCACAAGGCCAAGAAGAATTAATTTGAAAGATCATTGTATTGAGAGTATGACGGCTAATAGAGAGATTATCTCCTAACGTTATTTGTAAACTTGATTCAAGAAATTAGTAGACGTTTGCAGATTCCGCTCTGCCGGAGACTAGCCATACGGTAGGTGAACCCCGTTAATAAATTTCTTGTGCCACTCTCGTTTGTGTGTTTTTTATTTTATTATCCCACTTATTTATTTATTTTTCGTTGATTAATTGCGTGATTGTTGTTATTGCGTGATTTGGTTTGTTGCGAGTATTGTTCCGTATATCGATTTTCATCCAACAACTGGTATCAAAACTTCGTTAAGACATTTAGGGTTATTCAAATCTATAATTTAGGTCAACGGTAAGTAACGACAACTATGTCCTTTTTCCCACTTT
Source organism: Agapanthus africanus (assembly GCA_030015575.1). Classification (NCBI taxonomy): domain Eukaryota; kingdom Viridiplantae; phylum Streptophyta; class Magnoliopsida; order Asparagales; family Amaryllidaceae; genus Agapanthus; species Agapanthus africanus. The sequence continues at coordinate 190,983,898 of CM057339.1, read as the reverse complement.
CTTAGATCGTCGTTTTGAAGGCATTGGTTCAGATCTAAGAGAGAAGTTGTGTTTGCTGCGACGTTAGACGAAAGATGGCGGAGGATAAAATAAAAATCAAAAAGTTCAATGGTCACAATTTTGGTTGGTGGTGTATGCAGATGGAGGACTATGTATACCAAAAGAACTTATATCTTACGTTGCTTGGAGAGAAACCCGAGAAGATGATCGATGAGGCATGGAACCTTTTGGATAGGAAAACCCTGACGACAATCCGGTTGTCGTGGACTCCGCAGATGGCCTTAATATCTCGAAGGAGAAAACAACCAAGGCGCTAAAAACGATATTAGCGAAGTTATATGAGAAACCTTCTATATCAAACAAAATCTTTCTAATGAAGAAGCTTTTCAATATGAAGATGGCTGAAAACGGTTCGGTGACGGAGCACCTGAATGAGTTCAACAGCGTGACGAGCCAACTTGAATCGGTTGAAATCGTCTTTTAAGACGGGATTCGAGTACTTCTATTCCTCTGTTCGTTATCGGAAAATTAGGAGAACCTAATGATGGCAGTTAGCAATTCGATCTCGGTGACTCTCATGTTTAATGATGCGATAAGTTGCATATTAAATGATGAGATGCAGTGAAAGGCCGTGAGTGAGAGTTCGGGAACTTCTGCACTTTCGGTAGAGAATCGCGGTAGAACGATGAAAAGGAAAAAGGGCAAAAATGGCAAGTCTAAGAGTTGAGGAAAATCGAAAGCGAATATCCAAGACGACTGTTGAAACTGTGGAAAGAAGGGTCACAGAAAAAATGATTGTAAAGCTCAAGAAAAGACTCGAATGAGAAGACGGATGGAAAGGAAGTTAATGTGGTGTTTACACAAGAATATGGGGAACAAGGTTTTTGTTTATCAGCGAGCGAGAACACAAAGGAGGATATTTGGTTTCTTGATTCGGGGGCATCCTTCCATTGCACTTAGGTGAGACATCACTTCAGCGAGTATGTTCGGGGGGACCTTGGCCATGTAATGGTGAGGAACGGTCAGCCGTGTAAGATCGTTGGAAAAGAGATGATCATCTTGCAACCGTCAGGAGGTGGTCAATTAAAATTGAAGAATACTCGTCATATTCCAAATTTGAAGAAGAGCCTGATTCTACTAATCAGTTTGACAACAAAGGTTTTATTACGACGTTTGGAAATTCACAGTGGAAAATTACCAAAGGGTCGTTGGTGGTTGCTAGGGGTAAGTTGAGCAGTTCGTTGTATTCCTTCAGCGGGAATAACGGAGGTTCGGTTGCATTAGCAATTGGTTCGGAGTTAAATTCGGAGATTTCGTTGTGGCATAGACGATTGGGACACCTTAGCGAGAAGAACATGAAAATTCATCAAGGAAGGGGGCTTCTTTCACGGCTGAAAAAGATAGAGTTAGGGTTGTGCGAGAGTTGCATTTGCGGGAAGTAAAACGCGCTCAAATTTCATATTAGAGGCGCAACAAAGAAGACCAAGAAGCTGGAGATGGTACATACGGACGTATGGGGTCCGGCCTCGATGGAGTCTTATGATATGAATCGGTACTTCGTGACGTTCATCGATAATTCAAGCCAGAAAACATGGGTGTATGCAATGAAAAAGAAATCTGATGTGTTTGGTATCTTCAAACACTGGATTGCGTAGGTGGAGAACCAAATGGGGCTGAAAGTTAAATGCCTCAAGTCCGATAATATAGGAGAATACTGCACATGGAAGTTCAAGACGTTTTGCTCGCAGAAGGGTATTCGTTGGCTGAAGACGGTACCCGAGACGCCACAGCAGGATGGCATTGCAGAAAGGATGAACAGAATGATCTTAGAGCTAGTGCGGAGCATGACCTTGGATGCGAATGTGCCTAGGTTCTTATGGGCGGCGGCAGTTGATGATGCTGTGTACTTGATCAACAGAAGCCCGGCAAATGCGCTTGATGGAGGCATTCCAGAAGAAAATTGGTCAGGTAAACCGGTTGATCATTCACACCTAAAAGTGTTTGGATGTGTTGCATATTCTTTGGTTGATAAGGCGGAAAAGAGTAAGCTTGACTCCAAATCTGGGAAGTGCGCTTTCATCGGATATGGTGGAGATGAGTTCGGATATCGGCTGTAAGATTACACAAACAAGAAGGTAATACGAAGCCAGAACATCATCTTTAATGAGCATCACTTTTACAAAGAAGAAAAGAAAGTAAAAAAAGGTGCAGTACGTGAGTTCATCGAGCTAGACGGAACTCAAGAGAGCATTCAGGTACCTACAGGTGGTGATCAGAACTTGGAGGAAGCCGCGGTGCAGGATCGGGTTAAATAATAGGATGGTGACCATGTTCAGCATTCAAACTTTCAAGGATGGAGAATACATTATTTTATCGTTGTATGTCGATGACTTGTTGGTAGTGTTGGAGATAGTGCACTCATAGTCAATTATTGGATCGCAGGTACGTGATTACAATAATTGCGGAGGACCTATACCGGTCGGACAGTCTTACTCAAGATGATAGTATGCTATCTGGTTTGCCTTTATCAGTCGTGTACATGTTCAGGTGACTGATTACATGTTACACTTTGATAGAGCCCTTAGGATCTTGCTTTACCACCAACTGTATGATGGCGATCATATACGTAAGAGTTGGGTGGTTTATACGCATATCCTTAATTATAGTCCCTAGTCGTGGGAGTTTCGAGACAGGGCATCGATACTCCGGAGTAGACTAGTGTGTACAGTCGAGACCCCGACGAGGGGCGGAGGCCGGTCTCACAAGCCACTGGTGTCGGTTGGATCACCTAAGATGTATACAGGTGCTCATTGGGTTATGAGTACACCGGACAGGACTCGTCGGGAACCTGCTAGTTGGTATTATACATATCGTCAGATAGCAGTTCCCTGGTGACATGTGTACAGGTTAGTTCATCGACCTGAGGTCGTCATTTGTCTCGTGTGAGTTCCCACTGTGCTTTGATTTCTACCCTACCACGGCTCAAAGGAGTCGTGCAAACAGGTAGTTTTTGGGTACAGTCCCGAGCCATATGGAGGCACATGAGCGGATCGGCAGGGGATTCGTCTCTCCCGGTATTGAGGGTGAGGTCGTGCTGTGTCTAGGAGAGCCATTACACAAAGTCCATGGCCATGGCAGGAGATTTACTGGTAGGTACTCCAGTAGTATCTCAGGGTGTTATTGGGCTACACTCCGACACGACTTATACTGCTATTGGGGGTCTGACGTTACTAGCCCCCTAGGCAGATATGCGATACTCATAGACGAACGGACCGGACTGTATATACATTGTCACTGTTAGGCTCAGTAGGGTTTCCGGATGAGTTCGCTCATCGGCCTCCCTTGAGGTCAGTCCATGGGCAGCCGTTACGCATTGCTAGTGCCGCTGACGGTTTGTGGTTAAACCCACTGCCAGGGTACTGACAAGTCATTAGAGTCCCCCAGAGACAGGTTCCCAAGTTCGGGCGAAACGTTGTAGAGGCCGTATGGTTTTATGGCAGGGTTCGGAAAATGCACGTGCGTTTACGCACGTGTTATTTTTCGGACAGATGATACTGGTCGGCTTTGGTTTAAGCCAGATCCGAGTATTGTATTGAGTAGATATAATATCTTTGTCTCGGTTGCATTTGTATTCGGTCGTAATACAAATGCGGGTATATTTATACAGTTATGGGGTTATCCTGAAAGTCGTTTCAGGATCACTTTTGGAAGTTGCCAGTTTCCAGTTTTCTATCAGCCGTCTTTTAACATTCGGTTAAAGACGGATTTATCTTTTCTTGGATGAGGGTGAGTCATCCTTCTAGAAGGTTCTAGAAATGGTGACTAGGGTGATGAGGTGGCGGGTGACTCATCTTTGCATTAATGAATCGATGACTAGGTTAAGTGAGTCATTCATTTCATTAATGTGTTTTGTTTTGCTTAAGGATATTTTTCTTGTGTTCACACATGATATTTCTTTCTTATGGTCACCCTCTTCTCTCCTACACTCACCCCCTCCCTATATATGGCCGGCCCTTCCTCTCTCTCTCACTCACTTGATGTTTTCATTTTGTGAAAAAGATTATGATAGATTTTGGGGTGTATGGAATTTCACAGCTCATTTCATTCCATCACCCGATTCCCACGGCAACTTCATTAACCGTTCGTCCATGGTTTTGGACGAAGCGAGACAAAATATTCCACTCATTCTCTACAACATTCTTGGTCGTCTCTTTTAGCAAACTTGACGACCGAGTTGCCTCAAGTCAGAGGCGGGAGCCCGTTTAAAGAATCGTTAACGTGGTGCCACCTGGACGAGCAGATCGGAGATCGACGAGATCGGAGCAGCCGCAACGGAGCGTGGGATGATGGTTAAAGAACGAAGGACTCGGATCTTTCGGTATAACCTTTCTACACTCTTTACAGTTTGTTAGTTTAGAAATAATGGCAGATCCGGGTTAAAGTATACGATAGCGCCGGATAAAAAGTTTTTGTTCCGCATTTGGCGTCTGTAGACGGCCGGGGCACTGCCGTGGACTTACAGTGGTATCAGAGCCTCACCATTTTGCTTTACTAACTTGTGCTAACGCGTTTAAAACATCGATCGAACCGGAAATCAAAAACCGCATTTTTTCAATTTCACAGTTTCTGTCGATTTTAAATGATGTCCTAAAATTATTCCACATATCACAGAAATCTGTGCAGGATTTTCTAAGAACACCGTACAAATTTGGGCACATGAATCGACAAGACTGCCGCGGAATCGCGGCCAAACCCATGGTTTGGCCGCGCATCCGCGGCCGTTCTGTGTGATCATGCCCCCAAACTTGCACAGTGTATTCTCCTCTGGAATTTGGGGTTTTTGGTACATATCTTTTGGGTCCAGTTTTTATTACTGTTCAACAGTTGTTCGTGGGTCCCACTTTCTGATATTTAGTCGATCGAAATTTAAACATGTTAGTTTACAGTGCTTACATTATATCTCCGACCGGGAATGTCATTTGATTGGTAAACCGCGTCTGATTGCTATAGTTCTTTTAGACGGGTTTGCGAACGTGACATTCGCGTTGATGTTCTGTATTGTGCTGTGATGTTACGGATTTGTCGTGGTGGATAGCAGTGTGCAATGATAGTGCTGTTTGGATTTAATTGTACATTTGATATTGCGGGGCGAGCGTCCAACATGTGGACTGCCGTCACTGCCTGTTGTATAATATTCTTTTGGGGCACGACCAGGTTGCGGTCGATGTACCTGTTGTACTATTTTTCATTACTGTACTAGGTTTTGCCCCGCGACGGAATGCACGGATAGCCGGGTTCTGGGGGCAACAGGTCTGCATCTTCATGGCTTTGAGAGGCAGAGGGGCCTCACTCTAGAATTGGCAGACTATTCGCCGCACTCGTAGGGGATACAGGTTGACCCAAGAAGGGGTGCCCAAGATTACCGGATTCCGTGAAGTGCTGGGTGGTCCATTCACTTTGCTGTAAGGGGCTGCCTCGCTTCAGGTTTTGGCGGGTAACTTACCGCACCCGTAGGGGTCTAGGTTTTATTGCATAGGCTATCCGCACGACAGGGGAACGTCGGGTTTCAGCAGCGGCTCTGTGAAACTCGGGGATCCCAGATTATCTGTTTTGTTCTGTGATGCTTATTACTTTTCTGTATTGTTGCATATTATCACGCCTGGAGCGATTATTGTATATTGGTTTATATACTATTAGATGTTGTATATGTTATACACCCGCGCTAGTCCAGTCCCCGCTCTGTCGTTAGTTAAATAACCTAACGGGTGATGACGGGACCCAGTGACGAATGCGGATGGCATATATATACATTTTATTTTCGTTCTTTTCTGGTGTGATTGATTGATAGGACTGCGTTGATTCTGATCAATGCAAAGGAAAACAAACCTGTTTGCAGTTGTTGGAACAATTTAAAAAGTGTTATTGCAAAGACGTTTTCTTTTGTTTTGCATAGCGGTATTCAGTGGAATATTCTGCACCTCATTCGACAGGGCAAGGGCCGATATACCTTCACCGGGACTGACCCCTTGGGCAGAAGTTTGCGTCAGGGTAATAACTTCACTATAGTCGATTACAAGTTGCTTTGCATCGTGGTATTCAGTGGAATATCCTGCACCTCATTCCACGAGGAAAGAGCCGAGATCCCTTCACCGGGAGTAACCTCTTTAGCAAAAGGTTTTCGCCACTATATTTTAAAAAGCTATCAGGTTCCTTCAGCGATATCAAGTTCACCACGTTAAAGGTTTTTCGCCAAAAACCAGCCGTAGCCCTCCGTCACTTCTTTTGGGTATTCAGTAGTATTCAAGCTATGTATTTTGACCTAACGCCAAGGCATAGTGTTTGGTAGCTGCTGGGTATTCAATTGTTGCATAGATAGGTGAGTTGGTTTGGGACAGCCGTTCTGCCATTTTGACTTAACGCCAAGGGCATGTGCGGGTGGTTTCAAATTAACAAGATAGTGACGGGTAGAACTTGGCATGTGCCTTATGACATTTTGACCTAACGCCAAGGTTATAAGAGCATGGGGCAAAAATCTTATCGGGAGTTTCTAAAGAAACTGAAACTTGCCAAGTATGCGCATACCTTCTGGAGTATGAGTAACGTGGATGCATTCCATCACGTTATCATGCGATGAGAGTTGGATCCCGATTCCCACTGATGAGTTGGTTTACTCTTCGGGTGATCCCGATTGATTCTTCTTTAGGTTTGGAGGAGAATTTGACAGGACAGTGGGAGGTTTCCGGATTAGATAAAGTGATAACCATTCTGATCTAGGTTAGAGTGCACGCAGAGTGTTTCTTTTCTCTCTCTCTTTGGCAGCGACCTTTGACCGACCCTAGACTATGACTCAGTGACCAGGTTGACCGAACCTTCTTAAAATACTGGCTTTTGGATTGTCTATGTTGCATAAGTCATTGCCACTCCTTCTTCTACCCTTTGAATTTCTCAGAACACCCGTATTACTACGGACATCCACTTCCATTGGATAGATCCATCGTATGGTTATATACGAACTCGAAGGGACTTCTTCGAGGATGGATCCAGGTTCAGGAGAAATAGAATTGGTTTATTCAGTTGTCTTTTATTATCACCTTCTCTCAGGTTGCGAGAGCTCCTTGGTTTAGGAGAGTACACCTATTACGCTTATTGGATAGTCTTATTCCAAACCATAGGCAGGTGCCGAAAGGTAGGGAATGAAGAAAACCAATTAGCCTAAGTAGGGTGTGCAGAAGGTAATATGTAAAGACAAAATAAAGGGATTAGAAAGAGGGCAAAGTAAATTGCGACTGATATCATTCACGACCAAAACCGCGTACTTCATCGCCACTCTTATTTCACCTTTAAAGAAATAAGGTATTATTCAGTTGTCTTTTATCATCACCTTCTCTCAAGATACGAGTACTCCTTGGTTTAGGAGGGTACACCTATTATGCTTACTGGACAGTCTTCTTCCAAACCATAGGCTGGTGCCGAACGGTAGGGAAGGAAGAAAACCATTTAGCCTAACGATGGTGTACAGAAGGTAACGACTAAAGACAAATAAAGAGATTTGGAGAGATGGCAAAGAAATATACGGTTATAGTCATGAATTTGATTATGGAAGAGGCATTACTATGAATACCAGGATACCCCTACGAAACATTTTCATGTTTCAGTGCATTGTTAGAGGAAAAATGTTTTCCCGATTAGATACTTACTCCAAGGGTATGTATTTACCAGGTTTCATTCTCATATCTGTATGGTTTTGCAGATGATGAGTGGGAGTAAGTTATTGGGAATAAGGTGATTGTCCTCATTATATCGGAATTCATTGTAATTGGTGATATTTGAGGAAATCGCCAGGGTACAGTTTTCAACCTACGACGCACAGGTTTTGAGTTGTTTAACTCAGCGGACTTATACAGAGTATTGTATGTTGTCCAAGTGTCCATCAGTACAAAGGGGTAGGTCCTCGTACTGTGTTCTGTTTACTTACGACTTCTCTAGTTTTTAGACAAGTGTTTCGTAGAAATACAAGGTCTAAGTTTTGAGAAGTTGTGGGTATAAGAATAAAGTAGAGAACCAGGTATCACAAGTCTCGGGATTCTTCAAAGAGATCGAAGATGTAGATTCTTATGATTGGTATTCAGATGATAGTGATGGTTTTGAGAAACGTGTTTCTCTTTCAGGTTACTCATAATTGGATGGATTCCTAAGTTGAGTAATGCTGATTAGCCTCTTTCCATTAAGTTGATATGCACTGGAGACAGCTGCATGATTTGAATATAGTTCCAATTAAATAAGTGCCAAAATTTCTATATTGGATATAGAATAGTTTGTACCTTAAATGATGTTAAAGTACGGGGAGTTGTCCAGCTTATGCTTAAAACCAGACTCTGGATAACTCAGGGCACGTTTCTGTAATGGCTGTTTGTGGGTTGACCCTGGTTATGACGAGGGTTGATATTCTACCATTTGGAAGATCAATAGTGATATTGTTCTTGACTCGCCACAGTTTTAGTAAAAATGGATTTTTCAGAAAACAGTAGTGGGAGTATGGTAGAACTGGAAGTGATTCCAGAACCGCGAACGATTACGGAAAATTTAATAGGACCTATATATTCAATCAGGTTTGACATTCCATTATCCACTCCGCAGATATGGTGGGTAATCTCAGACACCCGAGAGGTACTTCGGTAGCCTCAAGGACAGTGACAGGGAGGTTCTTATCTACCCAGACTTGACACTACTGTTGTTCCAGGTTATGAGACCCGGTAGGAGGGTTGTTGTAGTCAGTGGGAGCAGCAGAAGTATAGTGGGCAAGTAGCTTATGTCTATTTATAGACTTGAGCAGTTATAGCGGAGATAGATCATCTAATTTTGATGTGACAGTCATAGATTTGACTTCATCAGAATAGGGGATGGATCTGCTAAGAAGGTAGTAGGGTGTGATGTCATGGTATTTGGATGATATACACAGAGTAGGAAGTAAAATTCCTATACTACGATCGGTTGTACTTTGGTCGTCACACAGTTGTTTCTCCAGACATGATATGGATATAATATTTGACATTCTGGTTTCTGGATCTATGGTTTTAGATCTGGATTTGGGTAGTTTCCCAATGTGGGTACTTTGACAGTATTCTAATGGTTTTTAGAATAGATGACTCCTAGCATGGTGGTGTACCTGCAAGTGATGGATTCAACCTCTCTAAAGGTGTCTTACAGACTAAAGTGGAGAGGGATGTGCATGATTGGCAGATCACTTGCTTAGGCAATTGAGTCAATCATGAGATGTCAAGTACCACACCAGATGTTGTTTTTGCACTAGATGCAATAAGTTTGTATTAATCCAATCATGGAGAAACACAAGGAAGCAATTTTAGAACATATGTACATGTTCTACGGATTTGATGACGGCAGCCTCCTTCGGGAGACGATTATCATTCCAGGCTTCAAAGGTGACATGGATGACAGAGTGATTGTCAGAGTTATAGTTTTTCCCTCTGATGAAGAGGGACAGTATTATGGACAGGTGGTCCAAGAGGATACTGTGGGAGGCATGGTGCCGGATACTGATTAGGTTCAGTAATCGATATAGTCTAAGAAATTTGGATATGGAGTTCATTTATGAACTAGGTCCCATCAGATATCCAGACATATTCTAAGACAGGTATTACTCAATTCGAGAGAAGGCTTTCTCCACGAACTTGAGATTAAGAGAGATATTGAAAGAAACATCTAGGCGGATCCACTCACTGAGGCTATTTCTCGAACACAATAGTTTTACAAACAGGCTTTGTGAAACTGATTAGTAGAGGAGTTGGATGTTCGGTTTCACACGGGCTGTGAGTAGTCGACATCGCAATAATTAGCCTTGAGTGCAAGTGGGAGATTGTTGGAGATAGTGCCCTCATAGTCAATTATTGGATCGCAGGTACGTGATTGCAATGATTGCGGAGGACCTATACCGGTAGGATAGTCTTACTCAAGATGATAGTATGCTATCTGGTTTGCCTTTATCAGTCGTGTACATGTTCAGGTGACTGATTACATGTTACACTTTGATAGAGCCCTTAGGATCTTGCTTTACCACCAACTGTATGATGGCGATCATATACGTGAGAGTTGGGTGGTTTATACGCATATCCTTAATTGTAGTCCCTAGTCGTGGGAGTTTCGAAACAGGGCATCGATACTCCGGAGTAGACTAGTGTGTACAGTCGAGACCCCGATGAGGGGCGGTGGCCGGTCTCACAAGCCACTGGTGTCAGTTGGATCACCTAAGATGTATACAGGTGCTCATTGGGTTATGAGTACACCGGACAGGACTCGCCGGGAACCTGCTAGTTGGTATTATACATATCGTCAGATAGCAGTTCCCTGGTGACATGTGTACAGGTTAGTTCATCGACCTGAGGTCATCATTTGTCTCGTGTGAGTTCCCACTGTGCTTTGATTTCTACCCTATCATGGCTCAAAGGAGTCGTGCAAACAGGTAGTTTTTGGGTACAGTCCCGAGCCATATGGAGGTACATGAGCGGATCGGCAGGGGATTCGTCTCTCCCGGTATTGGGGGCGAGGTCGTGCTGTGTCTAGGAGAGCCATTACACAAAGCCCATGGCCATGGAAGGAGATTTACTGGTAGGTACTCCAGTAGTATCTCAGGGTGTTATTGGGCTACACTCCGACACGACTTATACTGCTATTGGGGGTCTGACGTTACTAGCGCCCTAGGCAGATATGCGATACTCATAGACGAACGGACTGGACTGTATATACATTGTCACTGTTAGGTTCAGTAGGGTTTCCGGATGAGTTCGCTTATGGGCCTCCCTTGAGGTCAATCCATGGGCAGCCGTTACGCATTGCTAGTGCCGCTGACGGTTTATGGTTAAACCCACTGCCAGGGTACTGACGAGTCATTAGAGTCCCCCACAGACAGTTTCCCAAGTTCGGGCGAAACGTTGTAGAGGCCGTATGGTTTTATGGCAGGGTTCGGAAAATGCACGTGCGTTTACGCACGTGTTATTTTTCGGGCAGATGATACTGGTCGGCTTTGGTTTAAGCCGGATCCGAGTATTGTATTGAGTAGATATAATATCTTTGTCTCATTTGCATTTGTATTCGGTCGTAATACAAATGCGGGTATATTTATACAGTTACGGGGTTATCCTGATGTTGGAGATAGTGCCCTCATAGTCAATTATTGGATCGCAGGTACGTGATTGCAATGATTGCGGAGGACCTATACCGGTAGGATAGTCTTACTCAAGATGATAGTATGCTATCTGGTTTGCCTTTATCAGTCGTGTACATGTTCAGGTGACTGATTACATGTTACACTTTGATAGAGCCCTTAAGATCTTGCTTTACCACCAACTGTATGATGGCGATCATATACGTGAGAGTTGGGTGGTTTATACGCATATCCTTAATTATAGTCCCTAGTCGTGTGAGTTTCGAGACAGGGCATCGATACTCCGGAGTAGACTAGTGTGTACAGTCGAGACCCCGACGAGGGGCGGTGGCCGGTCTCACAAGCCACTGGTGTCAGTTGGATCACCTAAGATGTATACAGGTGCTCATTGGGTTATGAGTACACCGGACAGGACTCGCCGGGAACCTGCTAGTTGGTATTATACATATCGTCAGATAGCAGTTCCCTGGTGACATGTGTACATGTTAGTTCATCGACCTGAGGTCGTCATTTGTCTCGTGTGAGTTCCCACTGTGCTTTGATTTCTACCCTACCACGGCTCAAAGGAGTCGTGCAAACAGGTAGTTTTTGGGTACAGTCCCGAACCATATGGAGGCACGTGAGCGGATCGGCAAGGGATTCGTCTCTCCCGGTATTGGGGGCGAGGTCGTGCTGTGTCTAGGAGAGCCATTACACAAAGTCCATGGCCATGGCAGGAGATTTACTGGTAGGTACTCCAGTAGTATCTCAGGGTGTTATTGGGCTACACTCCGACACGACTTATACTGCTATTGGGGGTCTGACGTTACTAGCCCCCTAGGCAGATATGCGATACTCATAGACGAACGGACCGGACTGTATATACATTGTCACTGTTAGGCTCAGTAGGGTTTCTGGATGAGTTCGCTCATCGGCCTCCCTTGAGGTCAGTCCATGGGCAGCCGTTACGCATTGCTAGTGCCGCTGACGGTTTGTGGTTAAACCCACTGCCAGGGTACTGACGAGTCATTAGAGTCCCCCACAGACAGTTTCCCAAGTTCGGGCGAAACGTTGTAGAGGCCGTATGGTTTTATGGCAGGGTTCAGAAAATGCACGTGCATTTACGCACGTGTTATTTTTCGGGCAGATGATACTGGTCGGCTTTGGTTTAAGCCGGATCCAAGTATTATATTGAGTAGATATAATATCTTTGTCTTAGTTGCATTTGTATTCGGTAATAATACAAATGCGGGTATATTTATACAGTTACGGGGTTATCCTGAAAGTTGTTTCAGGATCACTTTTGGAAGTTGCCAGTTTCCAGTTTTCTATCAGCCGTCTTTTAACATTCGGTTAAAGACGGATTTATCTTTTCTTGGATGAGGGTGAGTCATGCTTCTAGAAGATTCTAGAAAGGGTGACTTGGCATGGTGAGTCATTAGTGCTTTAATGGAACCATTAATGCAATGGTGACTAGGTTAATGAATCACCATTTGCATAAAGTGGTTTTCTTTTCCTTAGGATATTTGTTCTTGATATTTTTTTTGTGAGAAGCTTTTTATGGTCACCCTCTTCTCTCCTACACTCACCCCCCTCCCTATATATGGCCGGCCCCTCCTCTCTCTCTCACTTACTTGAGTTTTCATTTTGCAAAAGATTATGATAGATTTTGGGGTGTATGGAATTTCACAGCTCATTTCATTCCATCACCCGATTCCCACGGCAACTTCATTAACCGTTCGTCCATGGTTTTGGACGAAGCGAGACAAAGTATTCCACTCATTCTCTACATCATTCTTGGTCATCTCTTTTAGCAAACTTGACGACCGAGTTACCACGAGTCAGAGGCGGGAGCCCGTTTAAAGAATCGTTGACGTGGTGCCACCTGGACGAGCAGATCGGAGATCGAAAAGATCGGAGCAGCCGCAACGGAGCGTAGGATGATGGTTAAAGAACGAAGGACTCGGATCGTTCGGTATAACCTTTCTACACTCTTTACAGTTTGTTAGTTTAGCAATAATGGCAGATCCGGGTTAAAGTATACGATAGCGCCAATTAAAAAGTTTTTGTTCCGCATTTGGCGTCTGTAGACGGCCGGGGTGCTAGCGTAGACTTAAATTGGTATCAGAGCCTCACCATTTTGCTTTACTGACTTGTGCTAGCGCGTTTAAAATATCGATCGAACCGGAAATCAAAAACCGCATTTTTACAATTTCACAGTTTCTGTCGATTTTAAATGGTGTCCTAAAATTATTCCACATATCACAGAAATCTGTGCAGGGTTTTTTAAGCACACCGACAAAATTTGGGCAAGTGATTCCACTATACTGCCGCGGAGTCGCGGCCAAACCCATGGTTTGGCCGCGCATCCGCGGCCATTCTATGGGATCAGTGCACCAAATTTTGTCTGTCTTCTCTGTTGGAATTTGGGGTTTTTGGTATATATCTTTTGGGCCCAGATGTTGTTACTGTTCACCAGTTGTTCGTGGGGCCCACTTTGTGATATTTAGTCGAACGAAATTTAAACATGTTAGATTGCAGTGCTTACATTATATCTCCGACCGGGAATGTCATTTGATCGATAAACCGCGTCTGATTGCTATAGTTCTTTTAGAAGGGTTTGCGAACGTGACATTCGCGTTGATGTTCTGTGTTGTGCTGTGATGTTGCGGATTTGTCGTGGTGGATAGCAGTGTGCAATGATAGTGCAGTTTGGATTTATTTGTACATTTGATATTGCGGGACGAGCGTCCAACATGTGGACTGCCGTCACTGCCTGTTGTATAATATTCTTTTGGGGCACGACCAGGTTGCGGTCGATGTACCTGTTGTACTATTTTTCATTACTGTACTAGGTTTTGCCCCGCGACGGAGTGCACGGATAGCCGGGTTCTGGAGGGGCAACGGGTCCGCATCTCATGGCTTTGAGAGGTAGAGGGGCCCTACTCTAGAATTGGCAGACTATTCGCCGCACTCGTAGGGGGTATAGGTTGACCCAAGAAGGGGTGCCCAAGATTACCGGATTCCGTGAAGTGCTGGGTGGTCCATTCACTATGCTGTAGGGGGCTGCCTCGCTTCAGGTTTTGGCGGGTAACTTGCCGCACCCGTAGGGGTCTAGGTTTCATTGCACATGCTATCCACACGACAGGGGAACGTCGAGTTTCAGCAGCGGCTCTGTGAAACTCGGGGATCCCAGATTATCTGTTTTGTTCTGTGATGCTTATTACTTTTCTGTAATGTTGCATATTATCACGCCTGGAGCGATTATTGTATATTGGTTTATATACTATTAGATGTTGTATATGTTTTACACCCGCGCTAGTCCAGTCCCCGCTCTGTCGTTAGTTAAGTAACCTAACGGGTGATGACGGGACCCAGTGACGAATGCGGATGGCATATACGTACATTTTATTTTCGTTCTTTTCTGGTGTGATTATTGATGGGACTGCATTGATTCTGATCAATGCAAAGTAAAACAAACCTGTTTGGATGTTGTTGGAACAATTTAAAAGTTGTTATTACAAAGATGTTTCCTTTTGTTATGCATAGTGGTATTCGGTTGGAATATCCTGCACCTCATTCGACGGGGCAAGGGCCGATATCCCTTCACCGGGACTGACCCCTTGGGCAGAAGTTTGCGTCAGGGTAATAACTTCACTATAGTCGATTACATGTTGCTTTGCATCACGGTATTCAGTGGAATATCCTGCACCTCATTCCACGAGGAAAGTGCCGAGATCCCTTCACCGGGAGTGACCTCTTTAGCAAAGGTTTTCGCCACTATATTTATAAAAAGCTATCAGGTTCCTTCAACGAGATCAAGTTCATTACGTTAAAGGTTTTTCGCCAAAAACCAGCCGTAGCCCTCCGTCGTTTCTTATGGATGGTCAGTAATATTCAAGCTATGTTTGTTGGCTTTCGTCAAGGCATAGTGTTTGGTAGTTGCTGGGGTATTCATTTGTTGCATAGATAGATGTGTTGGTTTGGGACAGTCGTATTACCTTGTTGGCTTTCGTCAAGGGTATGTACGGGTGGGTTCAAATTAACAAGATAATGACGGACAGAACTGGACATGTGACTTATGATTTGTTGACTTTCGCCAAGGTCATAAGAACATGGGATAAAAATCTTATCGGGAGTTTCTAAAGAAACTGAAACTTGCCAGGCATGCGCATACCTTCTGGAGTGTGATAACGCGAGTGGATTCCATCACGTTATCATACGATGAGAGTTGGATCCCGATTCCCACTGATGAATTGGTTTACTCTTCGGGTGATCCCGATTGATTCTTCTTTAGGTTTGGAGGAGAATTTGACAGGACAGTGGGAGGTTTCCGGATTAGATAAAGTGATGACCATTCTGATCTAGGTTAGAGTGCACGCAAAGTGTTTCTTTTCTCTCTCTCTTTGGCAGCGACCTTTGACCGACCCTAGACTATGACTCAGTAACCATGTTGACCGAACCTTCTTAAAATACTGGCTTTTGGATTGTCTGAGTTGTATAAGTCATTGCCACTCCTTCTTTTACCCTTTGAATTTCTCAGAACACCCGTATTACTACGGATATCCACTTCCATTGGATAGATCCATCGTATGGTTATATACGAACTCGAAGGGACTTCTTCGAGGATGGATCCAGGTTCAGGAGAAATAGAATTGGTTTATTCAGTTGTCTTTTATTATCACCTTCTCTCAGGTTGCGAGAGCTCCTTGGTTTAGGAGAGTACACTTATTACGCTTATTGGATAGTCTTATTCCAAACCATAGGCAGGTGCCGAAAGGTAGGGAATGAAGAAAACCAATTAGCCTAAGTAGGGTGTGCAGAAGGTAATATGTAAAGACAAAAATAAAGGGACTAGAAAGAGGGCAAAGTAAATTGCGACTGATATCATTCACGACCAAAACCGCGTACTTCATCGCCACTCCTATTTTACCTTTAAAGGAATAAGGTATTATTCAGTTGTCTTTTATCATCACTTTCTCTCAAGATACGAGTACTCCTTGGTTTAGGAGGGTACACCTATTATGCTTACTGGACAGTCTTCTTCCAAACCATAGGCTGGTGCCGAACGGTAGGGAAGGAAGAAAACCATTTAGCCTAACGATGGTGTACAGAAGGTAACGACTAAAGACAAATAAAGGGATTTGGAGAGATGGCAACGAAATATACGGTTATAGTCATGAATTGGATTTTGGAAGAGGCATTGCTATGAATACCAGGATACCCCTACGAAACATTTTCATGTTTCAGTGCATTGTTAAAGGAAAACTGTTTTCCCGATTGGATACTTACTCCAAGGGTATGTATTTACCAGGTTTCATTCTCATATCTGTATAGGTTTTACAGATGATGAGTGGGAGTAAGTTATTGGTAATTAGGTGATCATCCTTATTGTATCGGAATTCGTTGTAATCGGTGATATTTGAGGAAATCGCCAGGGTACAGTTTTCAACCTACGACGCACAGGTTTTGAGTTGTTTAAACTCAGCGGACTTATACAGAGTATTGTATGTTGTCCAAGTGTCCATCAGGACAAAGGGGTAGGCCCTCGTACTATGTTCTGTTTACTTATAACTTCTCTAGTATTTAGACAAGTGTTTCGTAGAAATACAAGGTCTAAGTTTTGAGAAGTTATGGGTATAAGAATAAAGTAGAGAACCAGGTGTCACAAGTGTCGGGATTCTTCAAAGAGTTCGAAGATGTAGATTCTTGTGATTGGTATTCAGATGATAGTAATGGTTTTGAGAAACGTGTTTCTCTTTCGGGTTACTCATAATTGGATGGATTCCTAAGTTGAGTATTGCTGATTAGCCTCTTTCCATTAAGTTGATATGCACTGGAGACAGCTGCATGATTTGAATATAGTTCCAATTAAATAAGTGCCAAAATTTCTATATTGGATATAGAATAGTTCGTACCTTAAAAGATGTTAAGGTACGGGGAGTTGTCCAGCTTATGCTTAAAACCAGACTCTGGATAACTCAGGGCACGTTTCTATAATGGCTGTTTGTGGGTTGACCCTGGCTATGACGAGGGTTGATATTCTACCATTTGGAAGATCAATAGTAATATTGTTCTTGACTCGCCACAGTTTTAGTAAAAATGGATTTTTCAGAAAACAGTAGTGGGAGTATGGTAGAACTGGAAGTGATTCCAGAACCACGAACGATTACGGAAAATTTAATAGGACCAATATATTCAATCAGGTTTGACATTCCATTAGCCACTCCGCAGATATGATGGGTAACCTCAGACACCCGAGAGGTACTTCGGTAGCCTCAAGGACAGTGACAGGGAGGTTCTTATCTACCCAGACTTGACACTACTGTTGTTCCAGGTTATGAGACCCGGTAGGAGGGTTGTCGTAGTCAGTGGGAGCAGCAGAAGCATAGTGGGTAAGTAGCTTATGTCTATTTATAGACTTGAGCAGTTATAGCGGAGATAGATCATCTAATTTTGATGTGACAGTCATATGTTTGACTTCATCAGAATAGGGGATGGATCTGTTAAGAAGGTAGTAGGGTGTGATGTCATGGTATTTGGATGACATACACAGAGTAGGAAGTAAAATTCCTATACTACGATCGGTTGTACTGTGGTCGTCACACAGTTGTTTCTCCAGACAGGATATGGATATAATACTTGACATTCTGGTTTCTAGATCTATGGTTTTAGATCTGGATTTGGGTAGTTTCCCGATGTGGGTACTTTGACAGATATTCTAATGGTTTTTAGAATAGTTGACTCCTAGCATGGTGGTGTACCTGCAGGTGATGGAGTCACCCTCTCTAAAGGTGTCGTATAGACTAAAGGGGAGAAGGATGCGCATGATTGACAGATCACTTGCTTAGGCAACTGAGTCAATCATGAGATGTTAAGTACAGCACCAAATGTTGTTTTTGCACTAGATGCAATAAGTTTGTATTAATCCAATCCTGGAGAAACATAAGGAAGCAGTTTTAGAACATAAGTACATGTTCTACGGATTTGATGACGGCAGCCTCTTTCGGGAGACGGTTATCATTCCAAGCTTCAAAGGTGACATGGATGACAGAGTGATTGTCAGAGTTATAGTTTTTCCCTCTGATGAAGAGGGACAGTATTATGGACAGGTGGTCCAAGAGGATACTGTGGGAGGCATGGTGCCGGATACTGATTAGGTTCAGTAATCGATATAGTCTAAGAAATTTGGATATGGAGTTCATTTATGAACTAGGTCCCATCAGATATCCAGACATATTCTAAGACAGGTATTACTCAATTCGGGAGATGGCTTTCTCCGCGAACTTGAGATTAAGAGAGATATTGAAAGAAACAACTAGGCGGATCCACTCACTGAGGCTATTTCTCGAACATAATAGTTTTACAAACAGGCTTTGTGAAACTGATTAGTAGAGGAGTTGGATGTTCGGTTTCACACGGGCTGTGAGTAGTCGACATCGCAATAATTAGCCTTAAGTGCAAGTGGGAGATTGTTGGAGATAGTGCCCTCATAGTCAATTATTGGATCGCAGGTACGTGATTGCAATGATTGCGGAGGACCTATACCGGTAGGATAGTCTTACTCAAGATGATAGTATGCTATCTGGTGCCTTTATCAGTCGTGTACATGTTCAGGTGACTGATTACATGTTACACTTTGATAGAGCCCTTAGGATCTTGCTTTACCACCAACTGTATGATGGCGATCATATACGTGAGAGTTGGGTGGTTTATACGCATATCCTTAATTATAGTCCCTAGTCGTGGGAGTTTCGAGACAGGGCATCGATACTGCGGAGTAGACTAGTGTGTACAGTCGAGACCCCGACGAGGGGCGGTGGCCGGTCTCACAAGCCACTGGTGTCAGTTGGATCACCTAAGATGTATACAGGTGCTCATTGGGTTATGAGTACACCGGACAGGACTCGCCGGGAATCTGCTAGTTAGTACTATATCTATCGTCAGATAGCAGTTCCCTGGTGACATGTGTACAGGTTAGTTTATCGACCTGAGATCGTCATTTGTCTCGTGTGAGTTCCCACTGTGCTTTGATTTCTACCCTACCACGGCTCAAAGGAGTCGTGCAAACAGGTAGTTTTTGGGTACAGTCCCGAGCCATATGGAGGCACGTGAGCGGATCGGCAGGGGATTCGTCTCTCCCGGTATTGGGGGCGAGGTCGTGCTGTGTCTAGGAGAGCAATTACACAAAGTCCATGGCCATGGCAGGAGATTTACTGGTAGGTACTCCAGTAGTATCTCAGGGTGTTATTGGGCTACACTCCGACACGACTTATACTGCTATTGGGGGTCTGACGTTACTAGCCCCCTAGACAGATATGCGATACTCATAGACGAACGGACCGGACTGTATATACATTGTCACTGTTAGGCTCAGTAGGGTTTCCGGATGAGTTCGCTCATCGGCCTCCCTTGACGTCAGTCCATGGGCAGCCGTTACGCATTGCTAGTGCCGCTGACGGTTTGTGGTTAAACCCACTGCCAGTGTACTGATGAGTCATTAGAGTCCCCCACAGACAGTTTCACAAGTTCGGGCGAAACGTTGTAGAGGCCGTATGGTTTTATGGCAGGGTTCAGAAAATGCACGTGCATTTACGCACGTGTTATTTTTCGGGCAGATGATACTGGTCGGCTTTGGTTTAAGCCGGATCCAAGTATTATATTGAGTAGATATAATATCTTTGTCTTAGTTGCATTTGTATTCGGTAATAATACAAATGCGGGTATATTTATACAGTTACGGGGTTATCCTGAAAGTTGTTTCAGGATCACTTTTGGAAGTTGCCAGTTTCCAGTTTTCTATCAGCCGTCTTTTAACATTCGGTTAAAGACGGATTTATCTTTTCTTGGATGAGGGTGAGTCATGCTTCTAGAAGATTCTAGAAAGGGTGACTTGGTATGGTGAGTCATTAGTGCTTTAATGGAACCATTAATGCAATGGTGACTAGGTTAATGAATCAACATTTGCATTAAAGTGGTTTTGTTTTCCTTAGGATATTTGTTCTTGATATTTTTTTGTGAGAAGCTTTTTTATGGTCACCCTCTTCTCTCCTACACTCACCCCCCTCCCTATATATGGCCGGCCCCTCCTCTCTCTCTCACTTACTTGAGTTTTCATTTTGCAAAAGATTATGATAGATTTTGGGGTGTATGGAATTTCACAGCTCATTTCATTCCATCACCCGATTCCCACGGCAACTTCATTAACCGTTCGTCCATGGTTTTGGATGAAGCGAGACAAAGTATTCCACTCATTCTCTACATCATTCTTGGTCGTCTCTTTTAGCAAACTTGACGACCGAGTTGCCTCGAGTCAGAGGCGGGAGCCCGTTTAAAGAATCGTTGACGTGGTGCCACCTGGACGAGCAGATCGGAGATCGAAGAGATCGGAGCAGCCGCAACGGAGCGTGGGATGATGGTTAAAGAACGAAGGACTCGGATCTTTCGGTATAACCTTTCTACACTCTTTACAGTTTGTTGGTTTAGCAATAATGGCAGATCCGGGTTAAAGTATACGATAGCGCCAGTTAAAAATTTTTTGTTCCGCATTTGGCGTCTGTAGACGGCCGGGGCGCTAGCATAGACTTACGCCTGAAAGTCGTTTCAGGATCACTTTTGGAAGTTGCCAGTTTCCAGTTTTCTATCAGCCGTCTTTTAACATTCGGTTAAAGACGGATTTATCTTTTCTTGGATGAGGGTGAGTCATCCTTCTAGAAGGTTCTAGAAATGGTGACTAGGGTGATGAGGTGGCGGGTGACTCATCTTTGCATTAATGAATGGATGACTAGATTAAGTGAGTCATTCATTTCATTAATGTGTTTTGTTTTGCTTATGGATATTTTTCTTGTGTTCACACATGATATTTCTTTTTTATGGTCACCCTCTTCTCTCCTACACTCACCCCCTCCCTATATATAGCCGGCCCCTCCTCTCTCTCTTACTCACTTGATGTTTTCATTTTGTGAAAAAGATTATGATAGATTTTGGGGTGTATGGAATTTCACAGCTCATTTCATTCCATCACCCGATTCCCACGGCAACTTCATTAACCGTTCGTCCATGGTTTTGGACGAAGCGAGACAAAGTATTCCACTTATTCTCTACATCATTCTTGGTCGTCTCTTTTAGCAAACTTGACGACCGAGTTGCCTCAAGTCAGAGGCGGGAGCCCGTTTAAAGAATCGTTGACGTGGTGCCACCTGGACGAGCAGATCGGAGATCGACGAGATTGGAGCAGCCGCAACGGAGCGTGGGATGATGGTTAAAGAACGAAGGACTCGGATCGTTCGGTATAACCTTTCTACACTCTTTACAGTTTGTTAGTTTAGCAATAATGGCAGATCCGGGTTAAAGTATACGATAGCGCCAGATAAAAAGTTTTTGTTCCGCATTTGGCGACTGTAGAAAGCCGGGGCGCTACCGTGGACTTATTGGTAGCGGGTCCGAATTTTGAGAAAATTCAATGTTTGAAGAAGATGATGACCGAGAAATTCGCTATGAAGGATTTCGGAGCGGCGAAACAAATCTTGGACATGAAGATCTTTCGAGATAGGAAGCAGCAGAAGCTGTGGTTATCGTAAAAGGGGTTATATTGAGAAGATTTTAAAGCGGTTCAACATGGACAAGTCAAAACCGGTAAGTATGCCCTTAGCGAAGCATTTCAAACTCATGAAAAAGTTGTGCCCGATAACTCAAGAGTAGAATGATGAGACGGCGAGAGTACCATATGTTTCTGCGGTAGGGAGTTTGATATATGCGATGGTGAGTACGAGACCAAACATTGCACATGCAGTGGGAATTGTCAGTAGATATATGCAAAATCCTGGAAAGGAACATTGGAATGCAGTGAAGTGGATATTGTGGTATCTTAAGGGTATATCTAGCCATTGCTTATGTTTCGGGGGCAACTCTCTAAAAGTTCAAGGGTATTTTGATGCGGACTATTTCGGAGATCAAGATAGTGGGAAGAGCACAACTGGTACGTATTCACGTTTGTGGGAACAACTGTGAGTTGGTTCTCTCAACTGCAAAAGCTGGTGGTATTGTCAACTACAAAGGCAGAGTACGTAGCGATCACGGAAGCCAGCAATGCGATGATATGGTTGCAAGAGTTACTTGAAGAATTGGGCAAGAAGCAAGATTTAAACACCTTGTGGAGTGACAGCCAAAGTGCGAGCATTGGCAAAAGAATCCGACATATCACTCTCGAACGAAGCAGATCAAAATGCGGTACCACTTCATTCATACAGTGATTGAAAAGGAGGAGTTGACATTGCATAAGATCGCTGGAGAAAAGAATCCAGTAGATATGTTCACCAAGATCGTAGACAGATATAAGTTGAATCTCTGCTGCAAGTTGATAAAGCTCTTCATGAAAATCTGTTGAGAAGAGAGCAGCAGCGGAATTGTAAGTGTTGGGAATTAAGGCGGAAGAAATCTCCAAGTGAGAAAATGCTATATTTTAGAGAACCTTCCTAAAGATTATGATGAATTTGAATCAAGTTAGTTGGATGTAGGGATTTATGTTAATCTCCACCTAAATTCCAAGTTATCTGTAAAAGGTTATATATATATATATATATATATCTATATATATATATATATATATATATATATATTATAGATTAATTGAATTTTGTGAAAACTTAAATTAATTTAAGTTAAATTTCATTCACCTATATATATAATTGATTAGTAAATCAATTATATATGCATCCACCAAAAAGAAAAGGAGAAGCCACGTTAATTTAACAGAGCCTTATTAAAAGGGTGGCGGCTGCTACGTTAAATTAATTTCACAAAGCCAAGATGAATTAATTTGAGAGATCATTGTATTGAAATGGTGACGGCTAATAAAACGATTTGAGAGAAATCTTCTAACGTTATTTGTAAAATTGATTCAAGAAATTAGTAGACGTTTGCAGATTTCGATTTTTCAGAGACTAGCCATACGGTAGGTGAGCTCCGTTAACAAATTTCTTGTGCCTCTCTCGTTTGTGTGTTTTTTATTTTATTATCGGACTTATTTATTTATCTTTCGTTGTTTAATTGCGTGATTGTTGTTATTGCATGATTTGATTTGCCGCGTGCATTGTTCCGATTTTCTCCCAACACCATTTTCCTCTCTATCTAGAAATTTAGTTGGAAGCTGTTTTGATCTTCTCAATACTCAAATTTGCAGCAAGGACAGTGTTAATTATTTTTTAAATTTTAGTTCGCAATACTTATATAATGGTTTATTTGGTTATAGTGGATGACAATCCTATAAATTGCTGTTATTTGAATGTGTTTAATCATTGTTTGATTTATTCTGGACTGGAAAATTTTCGATTGCCTAAAGAATTTGTTTTCTTGAAGTTTTGTCTTAGGAAATACTGAATTCGAATTCATGATCAAAGTGGCTTTTATTGTGAATAAATATAATTAAGAATCTTGTTTGTTCCATAGTCATGCATACAAGTATCGCCGCGGACAAAATACATCCATATAGAGTTTAAGGAATTCTTTACATGTTTTAACGGGGGAGCGGTTACTTTCTCGGCCTATATATAAAAGAAAAAAAAAAGAGAAGAGGTTTTGTGCCACCCCAAAAGAGTCCTGAAGACCTATCCTGCACCCTTTGCACTGCAGCGAATGCAACTTCAACTAAGTCCTTCCGAAATTCCTCACATTTTAATACTCTCTCTGTTTTATAATAGAAGCTTTTTTTTACACTTGCATATTTGTTAAGAAGACAAAAACGCTTTTAAAGTCTAAAATATTATAAAATATTATAGACATGAAATCCTTTATATAATCTCATGATAGTCTTGATTAATTCAACTTATATAGGCATAATGCAAAGAAATTTATTCTTCCAATGCTTAGTGATTTGACAGCAGATATTTAAAATGCATTGATTTTAGAATCACGAAAATAAAATATTTATTTTGAAATTCCAAGAAGATCTTTAAAAGATAATTAACGAAAGCAAGGGTCATATTTTAAAAAATACAGAGGAAAAATTTAACATGTGGTTTTCATTTTTTTTGCGCTTGCATTGGAGAATCGCAAATATAACAATTTGGTGGTCTAGGCTATTAGTATACCCAATAAAACCATAGATAAATGCAAAGGTTAATAATCACAAGAGTAAATGTCTAAATGGCCATATTAATAATTTGGTGAAATAGTCAAATACTCTTACTCATGTTTAAGAGTTAAGAAATTAAAAAATGAAATTTATTTACATTAAAATTCCAACAGATAATACAATGAATTTACATTTTTTTTGTATATTTTGTTGAAATACTAAACAATGCCGATCAATTATTGTTTTTTATAGGGTGAGATTTAGCTGGGAGGTACCGCGAGTATCGCCGAAGTTGGGAAGAAGAACACAAGACGGGAGACAAAAATACGGTAACAAAACCTACGAGCATCTATCGTACCTCGGCAGTCAGTTTGTATAATCAAGAAATCTCATATTTTTGCTGGTATAATCATGGCCCTAACATAGCTATAATCTTGACTATCAAATGACTAAAAATTATGGGTTGTTGATATTTTTATTCTACTTTATCTATAGATATAGTGCTAATTAGGAAAAATTATTTCAAATCCATAAGAGTGGTTAGGAGAAAAGGTATGAGTTAATTAATATTCATCGTTATAAGTTTCCAATCCACGGGACCATTAATTTGTAAGGAATCTTATTGATATTAATTGTTAATGCAACATTACAATCTTAATTAATACCTTTTTCCTCCAACCTATCTTAAATCATACATAATCATTTCCATATGAAAAGTTTCCAATCCAGATCAATCTATGCATTTGTTGCCTAAACAACATAACATATTTTTCTTTTTGATAATGTTTTACAAGCTTTAATCGTTGACGTTTTTCACGTTAGTTCAATTTCTTCTTTGGACCAAAATTTCATTATAACTAGAAAGTTCACAGAATTTTATGCCAAAAAAATTAAGATCCAAAACTTAGAACAAAATACCAACATATATTTTTCATGTTATGCAATATCATAACCACGATTTTATGTTGTACAAGCTCAACATATATAAACGCTTGTTTTTATTGAAATGTAGTCTTTTTTTTCTTTAAAAAAAAGTCGATTATAGTATTTGTTTTGGCTCCACACAACTATCATTTCATGGGTCCGCCGTGGAATCAATGGAACAAGCTTCTAGTTAAATATTTCAATCCCATCTTATTTCTCCAATATTGTGACATTGGTTTTCTTTTTTGTTTACAAGAATATAGAAAGCTTTTAATAAAAATAAAATTGGTTGGTGGTGGGAATTGGTACCAGCAACCTTTTTGCTAAAAACAAGCAATTCTAATCATTCGAGCAAATGTATTTTTGTTCTTGAAATAAAGTAATATAATACTACGTATTTAAGAAATTCCGATACATAGAATCACTGGGACTATTGACTATTTCAGTGATTTTTCGATTACCGGAGGGAATTCGAGTCTAGCACATGCATGCATGCCCCTGAGCTTAGCTCAGAGGGTATCTCTTCATTATGGGAGACCACAAATTTGATCGCAGAAGGGGTTGATTCCCAAAAAAAACATAAAGAAAGGTAACAAACAATGGTCCCACACCATCCATGCATTTGCATGAATCTCCCAAAGAATTTGCAAGAAACACTAAAAGAAACTGTGGCCTAATTCGACGGGAGACCAAATTCGACAGGATAATCCTGTCGAATTAGTCCGCGTATAATTGAAACTTTGTTGACTTTGGTCGGTATTCAATTCGACGGCAGTCTCGCATTGAAATAGATATTGACCAAAGTCAACAACTGATGGAGGGTTGGGTCTCCTTCAGATGTTATCTTCCGTCGATATGTGGAACGTCGATGGATGGCTGAGATTGACTTTGAGAGTTGCCTCCTTGAGCGTGTGGATCTTAGTGGGTTTGATTTGGGGTGAAGCCGAGCTACCTGCAAAGAGGTCCCGAGGTGGTTGTACCACCGTGGAACCTCCGACGATCAAGTTAGCCGATGTATTTAGGCAGAGTAGCGGCTTATTGAATTAGAAAAAATGGATTACCTGAATCGTCTGGGAGAGGGGTTTTATAGCGGTCACTTGGAGCGAGCCGGTGCGAGATCTCCGCCTTCAGTTACGCCCGTACGTTACGCCTGCGTTAATGGAGGGATCCGCTCATTAATGGGGGAACGAGCCTGCATGGGACGTGGGATGGTGGGCGGCGGATATCTAGTTTAGGCGAGATACGTGGAGCCGTTGCGGAAGCGCTAAGGCCTTGAGTTCTCGTTGGTCCGGGAGAGCCGGGGAGGTTTAGCTCGGCGGGAGGCTTGGAGGCAAGCGGGAGGCCGAGCGGGCCTGGTTCACGTGATAGCTCGGAGACGAGCTGGGAGGGCTGAGGAAGCTCAGCATGTAGGAG
This sequence comes from Agapanthus africanus, assembly GCA_030015575.1. Lineage (NCBI taxonomy): Eukaryota > Viridiplantae > Streptophyta > Magnoliopsida > Asparagales > Amaryllidaceae > Agapanthus > Agapanthus africanus. The sequence continues at coordinate 190,957,331 of CM057339.1, read as the reverse complement.
GGCTTGGAGGCGAGCCGAGACTCACTTTGTAAGGCGGGCATGAGAGTGCTCATGCATCCATAGAAGGTCAGGATATACCCCGGCAGAGACGCCCGTGGGTGTGCCTCCAATGCATAGTGTTGGCTCATGTTCTGCAAGTCCCGGGACACGCCACCTGCCATGTATCACGATCTGGGGAGTTTCCACTCATGAGCATCACCATTAGCCCCCCACTCTCGTCCCGACCTATTTATGGGTCGGGTCGAGAGTGGTCTGATTGGTTCCGTGGGCTCAGCTCGTAGCTAGGAGCTCGTCAGCACGGATTTCCGAGGCGGATGGGCTTATCTTGATGACGTCAGCAGATCAGCGAGGAGGTCGTGCATTAAAGAGGAAGCGCTGATTTGAGCGTACGTTCGTTGAGGTGCAGGCCATATGTCCGACGCAGATTGGCGGATGCGACAGGTCGTCGTTGTCTCCTGCGCTCGAAGGGACGTCTCGAATGGTCACGCGACACGTGGAGCGTCGACAGCTGCCTCTGTGAAGCGTCGCTTTGGCGGGAAACAGCATGAGCCGTTGGATACGTTTCCAAGGCATTATAAATAGGGGTGGGGTCCCCTCGGGTCCACACTTTCGACATTATCTTCCTGTTGGCGTGAGAGATAGCTCGGCGCACTTTCCTTTAAGTCTGATCTTGCGCGCTCTTTCCTTGGAGGACCCCTTTTTTGAATCAGGTTAGATGTCTTCCTCTGAGTAGTCTGTTGAGATGGTTAGGGTAGAGTCTAGGAAGTCTTCCGCTGCTTCTTCCTCTGCCCCATCCGAGCTGGATCCCCCCCGTAGAGTTAGGGTTACCCGTGCCGCCCGTAGTCAGGTGATGGGAAGGGTCCCTAAAGTGCGTATCGGGAGAGCACGCGATGCGCCCTCCCTCCTAAGGAATGTGGACGAGCTCACCACAATCCGGGCTCGTTTCCACATTCCCCCAAGCTATTTTCTTTGTCTGGCTAGGGACGACGAGAGGGCGGATCAGGTGCAGGGCAAGGAGATTGCCTTGTACCTGGACGCATTCTGGGCTCGAATGCGTCTCCCCTTTTCCCCCGAGGTATGCGGGGCGCTATGTTGCTTTCAGCTAGCCCCGGGCCAGCTAGCGCCGAACTCCTGGAGGATTCTCCTCGGGTTCCTGGTCCGGCTTAGACTTGAAGAGATCCCTTCAGCCTGACCCTTCTTCTTTCTTCCCTTTGTTAAAAAAATCATCCCTGCTCCCGTAAGGACGAACCGAGCTTGGTGTACGTTTCCTTTAGAAAACTCAAAGGTCGGGCGGCAGGGTCGGGTGTAGTAGCGGTGCCCTCCTCCATTCACGAATGGAAGGAGAAGTTTGTTTTTGTTGGGCCACCCGAGGGAGAGAATTGGCCTGTGCCTGTACAGTGGCACAGGGCCGACTGCCCGCTGGTGAAGCGGTCGTCCTCTCATGAGGCGAGGGCGGTGTCGATGTGGGAGCCGATCCAACGAGCCGATATTTTGCTTTCCGAGCAGGCCCTTAGTTGGGCCAGGCTCAGCCCCGCCCGATTCGTGGGTAAATTAGGAACCTAGCCGACCTGTCGAGACTTGAATATTTTTCCTTTGACCTTTCTGGTGTCACTAATTCCCTGTGTGTATTTTCCTTTTTGCAGAACCGATGGACCGATCCAAGTTCCTGGATGCCATGGCCGCGAAGAAGGGGAAAAGGCCAGGGGCGCCGGCTCGTCGTGTCCCGGCTCGAGCTCGGACCCGAGGCCAGCCGCACCGGCTAAGCCTCCATTTACACCCCGAGTTCTAGAACCCACTCGTGGGGAGAGTCATGTGCACGCTCGGGAATCGGAGCCCCGGACGAGGGAGGAGGAGGAGGAAGCTGATCTTCCCGAGGCCCCTCTCAAGAGGCGCAAGAGGAAGGTTGCCCGATCCCCGGCCTCTCCGATCATTGTGCAGGAAGGGGATGTATGTTTCGAGGTGACCTCGGGGCTTTCTGTTGCCGATAGCATGCTCTCAGAGATGGAAAGGTCGGCCGGGGGAAAAATTCTCCGGGGGACCCTCAAGGCCTAAGTGGCCGCCTTCGCCCAGGAGGCCGTACAGGTCAGTATCAGTTTTCCTCTAGGGATTTTGCTAAGTACTTTTCCTTGGATCGAATATCTTTAACCCCTTTTCACTTTCCTTAGGTCCTTCAACATTGCGCCCTCATCGCCAACATGGAGCACGAGAAAATTCCCCGGCGATGCAGAAGGCGGGTGAGTCCTCCTCGCAGGAGGAGGACCTCCTCCATCAGCTGCGGCTGGAGAAGGAGAAGTCGGCCAGCCTCGAATCTCGGTTGGCCGTTGAGGAGCCGGTGAACTCCAAAAGCAAGGAGTCCATCCGACTTCTAAAGGAGTCCGCCAAGTCTGCCAAGGCCAAGTTGGAGGAGGCCTGGGTGCTTAACGCCATGATGAAGAAAACGCAGGACACCCTTAAGAGGGAAGTCGAGGCGGCGGAGGACGGGGTGAAGCTCGCCAACCTCCGGACTCCAAAGGCGGTGGAGAGGTACAAGTCGTCGGAACAATTCTAAACCGATCTTGCCGATGCCTTGGCCCTCGTCTGGCATCAGGCTCTGGACGTCGTCAAGGCGTTGATGCCAGGGTTGCTAACGGCGAGCTCCAGCTCCAGTACCCCATCGAGGATGAGACGCAGAGGGATGCCGTCGGAAGTGCCGTCGGGGAAGAGGCTCCTGGTGGGAGTGCTGGGGATAAGGTGATCACCCCGGCTCTGAGCGCCGAAACTCATGGTCGGGGCATCGACCCTAAAGCCACCACCCCGGCTACCGATGCTGGAGTGGAGTAGATCGAGGTCCTCCCCGGTCCCGAGGCCTTAGCGCTTCTTCTCTCTCTTTTTTGTTTTTTTGGTTTTGGAATCTTGTAAGCCTTCGGGCAATTTTGTAAGGCTGAAGAGCCTATAATACCTTTGTAAAGACTCTTAAGTTGTGAATAAAGCTGGACGAAATTTTTCGCATGGCAAACCGTAGGTCGGTGACCGGTTCTTTAGTTGGCGATCATGCGTCGAGTGAAATCCAATTATTTGTTAAGTGTACAAAGGCGGGTATACTTGTGCCCCCGAAGTCGGGGCGACGATCGCCTATTTAAGGTAAGTTGGTTGGCTCCTCCGAATGGGTAGGTGTAGACTCTCCCATTCCTTTGTGTTGGACCAACGACGGCTTCTCTTAGAGTAAGTTGGGACGATGTCCAGGACTGAATTGGTCGGCATTTTCTGAGAAATATAACTGTTCGGCGATACCTGAGGATTGACTGAGCAGGGAAGCTGCTCGGGGGCCTCTTGATGAGGGCTTTGAATTCTTGGCGTTGGTGGGTAGGAAACTACCCGTTAAGGGTTAATCGAGCAGGGAAGCTGCTCGGCGGCCTCTTGTTTAGGACTTCGATCCTTGGCGTGGATGGGTAGGAAAATACCCGCTAAGGATAAACCGAGCAGGGATGTTGCTCGGTGGCCTCTTGATGAGGGCTTCGATCCTTAGTGTAGATGGGTCGGTACTACCCGCTAAGGATTGACCGAGCAGAGAAGCTGCTCGGTGGCCTCTTGTTGAGGGCTTTGATCCTAGGCGTGGATGGGTAGGAGCTACCTGTCAGGGATTGACCGAGTAGGGAAGCTGCTCGGTGACCTCTTGATGAGGGCTTCGATCCTTGGAGTGGATGGGTAGGAGCTACCCGCCAGGGATTGGCCGAGCAGGGAAGCTGCTCGGTGGCCTCTTGATGAAGGCTTTGATCCGTGGTGTGGATGGGTAGGAACTACCCGCCAGGGATTGACCGAGCAGGGAAGTTGCTCGTTGGCCTCTTGATGAGGGCTTCGATCCTTGGCGTGGATGGATAGGAGTTACCCGCCAGGGATTGACCAAGCAGGGAAGCTGCTCAGTGGCCTCTTGTTGAGGGCATTTTGGACTTCACTTTGTCTTATTGGGGCGCCGTTCACTCTCTCTTGACCAGTAAAATCTGGGAGAGTGACCGCCGCGGACGATACGTGTCAGAAACTCATAGGCGAGGCGCGTCGTTCCACGATCTACGTCGTTCTGACTTCCGTCACCCGCGTATGGTACGGCATGGTTGCCACGCGGCGGTTCTGCATTGGACAATTTGAAAAGATCCCGAGAATCGTGCTGCCACGTGCGCAAACTTCGTTCTTTTGGGATTCCTTTGGGGGCTATAAATAGCGAAGGCTTATTGGTTATTCTTAGCTTTGCACCCCGGAACATAGAAATGACAGGATTGATTTACTCTGTCCCAGAGATTATTTCCTTCGATGACGTCTATTTGTACGACTAGACGTGCTCCAAGGAGATGTACCAGGCAGTGGTCCGGCGTGAGGAGGACCACTTCGGTCGTCTGCTTCCCTGGTGATTATCCCTCCTCCAGCTGCTTATGTATTCGATTTGGAGGATGTCACCGGGGCTACACAACGCTTTGTCCGAGCAGCTTAAGGACGAGGCGGTCGACAAGTTGCAATCGCTTCGCCAATACGGTCTGATCTCGAAGAACCGGTGAGATCGCTCGGTGGCACTCATTCTAGAGTGCTTCCAGCAGAGGGAGATCGCCGATGGTGGCACAGTCGGGGCGGCAGATGCAAGGGCTCAACTGGCGGAGATCTTCTTGGAGTACCACCAGCAGTGTTTTCTGCACCCCTTCCCCCTCTGTTGTAATTTTTTTTGTAAGGCTAGGGAGGCCACAATACCTTTTGATGAATAAAGTTACTCTTGTGCGGCGCGCTTTCGTCTCCTTTTTGTTTTGTTTAAGCTTTGCGTGTTTTCATAAAAATGAACCCGGAGGCCTTAGAGCCGAGGAATAGGTAAACATCTAGGAGAAACCTCTTCGAATATGGAAGACTTATAAAAATTTACATCGCTTTGGCAAAGAAGAAACACATGTTCTTAGATACAAATTTTGATTTTACCTGTACAATTTTAGCTTTTCGGTGTTGTAAGGTCGGGGAAACTTGCGACTCGCCGTGTCTTGTAAGCGATAGGCCCCAACGGTCAATACTTTGGAGAGGAATGGGTCATCCCACTTCGGGGAAAACTTATGCAACTTGCCTTGGTCGACGAACTCGTTCCGCCTAAAGACTAGATCGCCAGTCTTGAAAGTGCGATGCTTGACTCGTGCGTTATAGTAGTGAGCGGTTTGTTGTTGGTAAGCGGTGGCTTTGATCTGCGCCTGGCCACGCTTTTCTAGTAAGATGTCCAAATTAGTCTGGAGTGCCAAGGTATTGGCCTCGTCGTCGAAGTGCTCGACTCTGTAACCGGACAGTCCGATCTCCGTTGGGATGATTGCCCCGGTGCCGTAGCAGAGGTTGAAGGGGTCTCCCCAGTAGGGGTCTTCCTCGAAGTGCGTAAGGCCCATAAAACCCGGGGAAGCTTCTCGACCCAGCTACCTTGTCTTCCATCCAAACGAGTTCGAAGACTTTGAATGACGTCTCAGTTAGCGACCTCGGCTTGCCTATTGCATTGAAGGTACGCTACTGCTGCGAACTTCATTAGTACGTGGTACTCGCTGCAGAATCTTCTAACATTTTCGTTTTCAAAATTCGTCCCGTGGTCGGTAACAATACACCTTGGGATCCCGAATCGGGATATTATGTTGTTCTGCAGGAATTTGATGGTCGTGGTGATGTCCGATTTCTTGATGGGGATGGCCTCGATCCACTTCATAAAATAGTCCAGCGCGACGAGGATGTGCTTGTGCCCGCCCGTGCCGGTTGGGAGTTGGCCCACCATGTCCATCCCCCACTGGGCAAACGGCCAGGGGATTTGATGGCCGTCAGCTCGGTAACAAGAAGACGGGGTATGCTGCCGTGGAGTTGGCAGCTCGTGCATCTTCTGACAAGCTTCTAAGCGTCTTGATGAATGGTCGGCCAGTAGTACCCTTGGAGCAGCGTCTTCTGAACTAAGGTGTGGGCCCCTTGGTGAGCTCTACCGACCCCTTCGTGAATCTCACACAGGACGTAGTCAGCTTCGCGGGGGTCGACGCACTGAAGTAGAGGTTGCGTGAAGGACTTCGTGTAGAGATTTACATTGCTCCAGACGAAGTGACGTGCTTTCGCTCGGCATGCTTCCCCTCGATCTTCCGGGAGAGTACCCCCTTCAGGAAATCTACGAGGGGCTTTCTCCAATCCTGACCTTCTTCCTGGGCAGTATAAACCCGAAGTGCCGTCTCCCTGTCTTCCACGCTGGGCCGTGGCAAGACCTCAAAGAGGATATTCCTCTTATTGTTAGCGTTGTGGGAGGAGGCTAGCTTGCTCAAGGCATCGGCCTGGGCGTTTAGGTGTCGAGGAATCTGTTCCACTTGAACTTCGTCGAAATCTTTTCGTAGTCTTCTTACCTCGGCTAGATATTTTACCATCAGAGGTTCCCGGGCTTCGAATCGGCCGGTCACTCGGCCCACGATAAGGGCGGAGTCACTGTGAATACGAATCGTCTTCAGCCCCACTTCGGAGGCGATTCATAGTCCAGATAGCAAAGCTTCGTACTCCGCGGCTTTGTTTGAGGCTTTAAACCCAAGCTTCAAAGAGTACTCCATCTCCGCCTCGCTCGAGCCTCGAATGACTAGGCCGTCCCCGCTCCCCTCCTCGGTAGAGGATCCATCGAAGTAGAGGACCCAGTCGGGGACGGAGTCGGACCCCTCCACGATCGAAGGCTGTGACACTGCTTCCTTGTTGTGGATAGTACATTCGACGATGAAGTCTGCCAGGACTTTCGCTTTAATAGCTTGCCTCAGGCGGTACTTGATGTCGAATTGAGATAACTCCCACCTCCATTTCTCCAAACAACTAGATGACTCGGAAGAGGCGAGAATAGCTCCTATGGGATGCTTGGTGAGGACGAGGATGGTGTGCACCTGGAAGTAGTGCCACAGCTTCCTTGAGGCCATGATGAGCGCCAAGACGATCTTTTCTATGTCCGGGTACCTTGTTTCCGCGTCCTTAAAGACATGGCTTACATAGTAGACCAGCTTTTGGACTCCTTCGACTTCTCAGACGAGCACCGAGCCTGCAGCTTGATCGGACACCGCAAGATACAGCGATAGCTTGTCTCCTTCAATTGGCCGGGTGAGTAGTGGGGGAGTCTCCAGGTACACTTTCAATTGCTCGAAAGCGACTTGACACTCTTCTGACCATTTGAACCTTTGGATTTTTCTCAGGGCTTTGAAGAAAGGGAGGCACTTTTCTTCGGACCACGACATGAAGCGACTTAGAGCAGCCACTCTCCCCGTGAGTCGAATGATTTCGACGTTGCTCTTTGGCGCGGCCATGTTGAAGATGGCGCTGATTTTTTTTGGGTTGGCTTCAATCCCTCGGTGGTGTTGGGGTAAAAATTTACACCCCGGTTGACCAAGTCAAAATCAAAGTCAACCCCAAGCCAGGTGGGCCTAAGCCTAGGTCAAGCGGGCCCATGCCCAAGTCGAGCCCGTGGCCAGCCTTCCCATGCCAACAACGAAATCATGTCATAAATAACTTTTTATGTAATTTTTTATGCATGAATGTAAACAAAATGGGCATAAAGCCAATATTTTGTAAGCCCATGGCTTATGTGCAAAAATGAAATGGCACATGAGCCATGGGATGGCTAAAATGCCATTTTTGTAAAGCCTAAGGGGCTATATGTAAATATGTAAGCCTATATAAGGCAACATGATGATGAATAAAAAGATACTTTTCATTCCCCAAAAAAAACTAGGGTTCTTTGTGCTTCCTGCTCCTTCTCCAAGGTTCTAAACCTTCTTATTTCTTTTGAATTAAATCAAGAGTTTTACTCTTTATTTTCCAAAACTAAGTAGTTTTCCACCCCAAAACCCGCGAAGGGGAACTCAGATCTCCCATCAGATCTCAAAAATGAGAGATTTTGAGATCTCACATCTCTTGATCTTCAAGATCCGGCCAAACAACAGGAGGAAGAAGAAGAACCCCCCTTCATCAGCTTCAAAACATCCTAGGAGTTTAACTCCATAGATATATACATAATAAATATTTCCTTTCTGAAGCATAGCTTCTGTTTCTTAGGCTAAAAGCCACCTTTTCTCGCCGGCGCTCGAGCGCAGAGCGCCCGCGTGCCGACACGTGGCGTGCTTGCGCTCAAGCGCTCAGCGCTCGAGCGCAGAGCCCCCACGTGCCGACACGTGGCGCGCTTGCGCTCAAGCGCAAGCGCAAGCGCTCGAGCGCAAGTCGCCCCGGTGCCGACACGTGGCGCGCTTGCGCTCAAGCGCAAGGGCTCGAGCGCAAGTCGCCCCCGTGCCGACATATGGCGCGCTTGCGCTAAAGCGCAAGCGCTCGAGCGCAAGTCACCCCCGTGCCGACATGCGGTGCGCTTGCGCTCGAGCGCAAGCGCTCGAGCGCAAGTCCCCTCGGTGCCGACACGTGGGGCGCTTGCGCTCCAGTGCAAGTCGCCCCGTGCCGACACGTGGCGCGCTTGCGCTCAAGCGCAAGCCCCCGAGCGCAAGTCGCCCCCGTACCGACACGTGGCTCGCTTGCGCTCAAGCGCAGAGCGCCCATGTGCCGACACGTGGCACTCTAGCGCCTGAGCGCACAGCGCCCAAGGTGCTGCCCCACGCATCCTTTGGATGTCTTTTCCCCTTTTTATATATATACATGTATATCTATACATATGTATACATATGTACATACACACATACTCCACGACACTGTCCCTGTTAGAAAAAAATTTCTAGCGGGGCGCTGCCCCTCACCCCGTAAGGGGGCTGCTAGCCCCCTTGACCCCCAGCCCGCTATCCGGGTAGCGGGACCCCCGTAAAAACTCTGCGTGGCTTCCAATATATCCAAAACCCCCATTTCAAAACACAACACACGCACACTGCACATTGAGTTTGCATGACCAGTTTAACCCGTTAATCGGAGGTTCTCTCGCTCCAAAGGAGAAGGGTAATTAACGGCAGCTTAGTCCGCGGCTGCCGAAGATTCGGATCCCCACAATCATTAAACCCAGGCCTACCCTAGGCAGGGGGAATCTGTAGTACGCCTGACAAGCGCGCGCGTATTCCCATCTCAATGGGGTGACGAAAAACACCCTACAGATTCTGGCACGTCCGGTGGGACCATCTCTCCTCTCATATTTCGGGTTAAATGTTCATGCGAACTCAATCAATATACATATCGATTGCCTATAATGAAATAATGTTTCTATTTGCAGGTTAAACAATTTCCAATTGCCATATTCGATGCAAGTCGGTATTTGAACGATTTTTCTTGGCCCCAGCTGGGGGCAAGGCCATCAATACTGACAAAGTAATAAGGCATCTCGGGCAAATTCCAGCGGTGCCCCTTACAGCTACTCAATCAGGTATCTTCTCTAAGCTCCTCGTCACATGACCTCTAAGTCGTTAAACTGGAAACAGATGACCTCTACGTCTTTAAACTGGAAACAGATGACCTCTACGTCTTTAAACTGGAAACAGATGACCTCTAAGTCGTTAAACTGGAAACAGATGACCTCCAAGTCTTTAAACTGGAAACACATGATCTCTACGTCGTTAAACTGGAAACATATGACCTCTACGTCTTTAAACTGGAAATAGATGACCTCTAAGTCGTTAAAATGGAAACAGATGACCTCCAAGTCTTTAAACTGGAAACACAGACCACTAAGTCTTTAAACTGGAAACAGATGACCACTATGTCGTTAAACTGGAAACAGACGACCTCTAAGTCGTTAAACTGGAAACAGACGACCACTATGTCGTTAAACTGGAAACAGATGACCGCTATGTCGTTAAACTGGAAAACATAGACCTCTAAGCCTTTAAACTGGAAACAGATGACCTCTAAGTCGTTAAACTGGAAACAGATGACCTCTACGTCTTTAAACTGGAAACAGATGACCTCTAAGTCGTTAAACTGGAAACAGATGACCTCTACGTCTTTAACTGGAAACAGATGACCTCTAAGTCTTTAAACTAGAAACAGCAGACCACTAAGTCGTTAAACTGGAAACATACGACCTCTATGTCGTTAAACTGGAAACAGATGACCTCTAAGTTGTTAAACTGGAAACAAATGACCTCTAAGTCGTTAAACTGGAAGCAGCAGACCTCTAAGTCGTTAAACTGGAAACAGAAAACCTCTAAGTCTTTAAACTGGAAACAGATGACCACTACGCCGTTAAACTGGAAACAGATGACCTCTAAGTCGTTAAACTGGAAACAGTCGACCTCTAAGTCGTTAAACTGGGAATGTAAAAAAATTTGTAAATAAAAAAAATGTGTGTAAATAAAAAGAAAAAAAATAAAGCCGAAATGATGAGGCAACCGCGAATAAATAGCCGAAATGATAGGGCAATCGCGATCTTCGCGATAAGAAAAGCTGAAATGATAGAGCAAACGCGGTAAAACAAAAACAAAAACAAAAAAAATCCAGTTTCCCAAAATTCTTTCAGCCCTACGGTTAGTCCTCAAATTGACTACCGTATACAATCCACGGGCTCAAATAATTCTCAGCATACCCATGCCCCACCGCAACCACCAGTTACGCGGCTGGTCTCCGCCTTCGGAATTATGCTCCATTGAGAAGACCCACTCATGTGTCCTCACGATACATGAGGAGAACAAACCTTTGTGGGATCCTTACGACTCAAAAAGGAAGAACACACTTGGGGGTCCTCACGACTCCCAAGGAGAAAATACACTTATGGGATCCTTACGACCCGTAGGGAGAAAATGCTTTATGGGACCCTCACAGCCCGTAAAATTGAAAAGCCTTAGGTGATAGGGATCTAAACCTGTCTCCTAAGCCATCGCTCCCCAACCCCCAAGTGGCGAATGATGAGTCGCTCCTGGTACCATATTCCAGTGCAGCGATGCAAACGCCAACCAAATCCCAAATCCAAATTCCCAAGTGGCGAACGATGAGTCGCTCCTGGTGCTACATTCCAGTGCAGCGATGTAGACGCCAACCAAATTCCAACTCCCATACCCCAACGGCGAATGATGAGTCGCTCCTGGTACTACATTCCAGTGCAGCGATGCAGACGCCAACCAAAATCCAATCTTTCAAAATTCTCCCGGCCCTACGGTCTGGATCATACATCCTGCAAAACCGTATACAATCCACGGGCGTAAAACCAATTCCCAAATCCTCCCGGGGCAAATGATGAGTTGCTCCTGGCATTATTCCAGTGCAGCAATGCAGATGCCAAACCAAAACCAATTCCCAAATCCTCCCGGGGCAAATGATGAGTTGCTCCTGGCATATTCCAGTGCAGCAATGCAGATGCCAACCAAAATACCAATCCCAAAATCCTCTCAAAGATAGATGATGATTCGCTCCTGGTATCATATTCCAGTGTAGCGATGCTGATGTCAACCCAAGTCAAACAAATCAAGCCAACCAATTCCAACATCGACCTCTGTGTCAAACAGCAGACACTCCGTTTCGGGGACACGTCAACCAGCGACACTCTGCATCAGGGAAACGTCCAACACAGACACTCCACATCAGGGAAACGTCCAACAGCGACACTCAGTGCCAGGGAAACGTCAAGCAGACACTCCGTGCCGGGGACACGTCAACCAGCGATACTCCGTATCGGGGATACGCCCTACAACAGGCACTCTGTATCGGGGAAACGTCCTACAACAGGCACTCCGTCTCGGGGAAATGCCCTACCACAGGCACTTCGTCTTGGGGATACGTCCAACAACAGGCACTCCGTCTCGGGGAAACGCCCTACCACAGGCACTCCGTATCGGGGAAACGCCCTACCATAGGCACTCCGTCTTGGGGATACGTCCAACAACAGGCACTCCGTCTCGGAGATACGTCCAACAACAAGCACTCCGTCTCGGGGAAACGCCCTACCATAGGCACTCCGTCTCGGGGATACGTCCAACAACAGGCACTCCGTCTCGGGGAAACACCCTACCACAGGCACTCCGTATCAGGGATACGCCCTACAATAGGCACTCCGTATCGGGAAAACGTCCTACAACAGGCACTCCGTCTCGGGGAAATGCCCTACCACAGGCACTCCGTCTCGGGGATACGTCATCTCGGGGAAACGCCCTACCACAGGCACTCCGTATTGGGGAAACGCCCTACCACAGGCACTCCGTCTCGGGGATATGTCCAACAACAGGCACTCCATCTCGGGGAAACGCCCTACCACAGGCACTCCGTCTCGGGGATACGTCCAACAACAGGCACTCCATCTCGGGGAAATGCCTTACCACAGCCACTCCGTCTCGGGGATACGTCCAACAACAGGCACTCCGTCTTGGGGAAACGCCCTACCATAGGCACTCCGTATCGGGGATACGCCCTACAACAGGCACTCCGTATCGGGGAAACGTCCTACCACAGGCACTCCGTATCGGGGATACGCCCTACCACAGGCACTCCATATTAGGGATACGCCCTACAACAGGCACTCTGTATCGGGGATATGCCCTACAACAGGCACTCCGTATCGGGGAAACGTCCTATCACAGGCACCCCATGCCGGGGACACGTCAACCAACAGACACTCCGCCTCGGGGAAACGTCTTCCAGTGACACTCCGCGCCGGAGAAAAGTCGATCAGCGACACTCCGTGCCGGGGAAAAGTCGATCAGCGACACTCCGTGCCGGGGAAAAGTCAACCCGACACTCCGCGCCGGGGAAACGTCAAGCAGACACTCCGTGCCGGGGACACGTCAGCAAGCGACACTCTGCATCGGGGAAACGTCCAACACAGACACTCCGCATCAGGGAAACGTCCAACATAGACACTCCGTCTCGGGGACACGTCAACCAGCTGATACTCCGTCTCAGGGAAACGTCAAGCAGACACTCCGTGCTGGGGGCACATCGCCAGCAGACACTCCGTACCGGGGACACGTCAACCAACAGGCACTCCGCCTCGGGGAAACGTCGGCCAGCGACACTCCGTGCCGGGGACACGTCTACCAGATCGCTCCGGATTAGAGCGTCGACCGTCCACGTCGTAAAAAGGGCAGTGCATCCCAAAAAGTGGGAACCAAAGCAAGTCGCCTCCACGCAAAAGAAGATCCATCAATTTCATGCACACGACCTACATATGCTGTGTGCATTTATTGATGGGGGGCAATTTGTTAGGGTAAAAATTTATACTCCGGTTGACCAAGTCAAAATCAAAGTCAACCCCAAGCCAGGTGGGCTCAAGCCCAGGTCAAGCGAGCCCATGCCCAAGTCGAGCCCGTGGCCAGCCTTCCCATGCCAACAACGAAATCATGTCATAAATAATTTTTTATGTAATTTTTTATGTATGAATGTAAACAAAATGGGCATAAAGCCAATATTTTGTAAGCCCATGGCTTATGTGCAAAAATGAAATGGCACATGAGCCATGGGATGGCTAAAATGCCATTTTTGTAAAGCCCAAGGGGCTATATGTAAATATGTAAGCCTATATAAGGCAACATGATGATGAATAAAAAGATACTTTTCATTCCCCAAAAAAACTAGGGTTCTTTGTGCCTCCTGCTCCTTTTCCAAGGTTCTAAACCTTCTCATTTCTTTTGAATTAAATCAAGAGTTTTACTCTTTATTTTCCAAAACTAAGTAGTTTTTCACCACAAAACCCGCGAAAGGGAACTCAGATCTCCCATCAGATCTAAAAAAGGAGAGATTTTAAGATCTCACATCTCTTGATCTTCAAGATCCAGCCAAACATCAGGAGGAAGAAGAAGAACCCCCCTTCATCAGCTTCAAAACATCATAGGAGTTTAACTCCATAGATATATACATAATAAATATTTCCTTTCTGAAGCATAGCTTCTGTTTCTTAGGCTAAAAGCCTCCTTTTCTTGCCAGCGCTCAAGCGCAGAGCGCCCGCGTGCTGACACGTGGCGTGCTTGCACTCAAGCGCTCAGCGCTCGAGAGCAGAGCGCCCCCGTGCCGACACGTGGCGCGCTTGCGCTCAAGCGCAAGTCGCCCCTATGCCGACACGTGGCGCGCTTGTGCTCCAGCGTAAGCGCTCGAGCGCAAGTCCCTCCGGTGCCGACACGTGGCGCGCTTGCGCTCCAGCGCAAGCGCCCGAGCGCAAGTCGTCCCGTGCCGACACGTGGCGCGCTTGCGCTCAAGCACAAGCGCCCGAGCGCAAGTCGCCCCCGTGCCGACACGTGGCGTGCTTATGCTCAAGCGCCCAGCGCTCAAGCACAGAGCGCCCACGTGCCGACACGTGGCACTCTAGCGCCTAAGCGCACAGCACCTAGGCGCACAGCGCCCAAGGTGCTGCCCCACGCATCCTTTGGATGTCTTTTCCCCTTTTTATATATATACATGTATATCTATACATATGTATACATATGTACATACACACATACTCCACGACACTGTACCTGTTAGAACAAAATTTCTAACGGAGCATTGCCCCGCACCCCATAAGGGGGCTGCTAGTCCCCTTGACCCCCAGCCCGCTATCCGGGTAGCGGGACCCCCGTAAAAACTCTGAGTGGCTCCCAATATATCAAAAACCCCCATTTCAAAACACAACACACGCACACTACACATTGAGTTTGCATGACCAGTTTAACCCGTTAATCGGAGGTTCCCTTGCTCCAAAGGCGAGGGGTAATTAACGGCAGCTTAGTCCGCGGCTGCCGGAGATTCGGATCCCCATAACTATTAAACCTCGGCCTATCCTAGGCAGAGGGAATCTATAGTACTCCTGACAAGCGCGTGCGTATTCTCATCTCAATGGGGTGACGAAAAACACCCTACAGGTGGGTAACCATGAATCCGAGGAATTTTCCACTAGTGACCCCGAACGCGTACTTGGCCGGATTTAGCTTCATCTTGTACTTGCGGAGGACGTCGAATGTCTTGCCGAGATCTTTGATGTGCTCGTTCAACGAGGTCGACTTGACTAGCATATCGTCGACGTAAACCCTCATGTTCTTCCCGATCTATTCTTTGAACATCCTGTTGACCAGGCGTTGGTATGTAGCTCCGGCATTTTTGAGGCCGAAGGACATCACCTTGTAGCAGTATACCCCCTGGTCCGTTGTGAACGCGGTAAGCTCTTCGTTAGCCGGATTCATACGGATCTGGTTGTAGCCGGAGAAAGCATCCATGAAGCTGAGCATTTTGTGGCCCGCCGAGCTGTCGATGAGCTGATCTATCCGAGGGAGAGGATAGTTGTCTTCTCGGCAGGACTTATTGAGGTCTGTGAAGTCGACACACATGCGCCACTTTCCGCTTGCTTTTTTAACCATAACCACATTCGCTAGCCATTCTGAGTAGGCCACATGTCGAATGAAGTTGGCTGCAAGCAACCTGTCGATATCATCCTCGATCGCCTTTTGCTTAAGAGGGGCGAAGCTTCGCTTCTTCTACCTGACGGGTCCGCGTTCCTTCGAAGAAAATTGACCAATCCTTCACGCCTGGCTCCCGTTAAGAATGACCCAATCTGTACAGTGCGTTCATCGTCCCCCTCGACGAAGGGGACCTCCATGAGCTCCTCCACCGGGGCCCCTCGGATTTCCTTTTGTTCTTCACGGGTATCCAAGGACCCCTGGAAATCGTTGGCGCTTTCAAGGTCGTCGCTTCCTTCCCCGGGGATGGATGTCGCTGTGAAGCAAATCATTGCAACTTGTTGGTACCCGTAAGCCCGGCCTACTCCCCCTTGATCCAGTAGAAACTTGACCGCGAGGTGGTAAGTGGAAATTTAGGCCCGGAGAGAGTTAAGCGTCGGGCGTCCCAGGAGGATATTATAGGATGAGGGAACTCTAGCGACGATGAACTCCACTGGTACTATTCTCATACGTCCTGTCTCACTAATGTTGAGGAGGAGTGTAACCACTCCCTCTGCCGGGATAGAGTGGTTGGTGAATCCTGATAGAATGTGGGTGGTCGGCCTCACGTCCGACAGGCCAAGCCCTATACGCAGGAAGCAATCGTAGAAAAGAATGTCCGCCGAGCTTCCCTAGTCGACCCGTATCCTTTGAACCTCGTAGTGGTTGAACCGTGCTGTAATCACAAGGGGGTCATTGTGAGGGAAGGATATTCCGTGGAGGTCTTCGTTGGTGAAGGCGACGGACTGGGATAATTTGTGTTTCTTCTGGGGCTGGTCGATGGTTTCCTCGACTGGGAGGAGTCGGCGAATATCGCTGGCTCTTGATGCCCCCTCGTTGATACGACCATGATTTGGCCGATCGTCAATTCATCGGGAGGGGGATGGTTCTCTTGATCCCGATCAGCCTGTCTCTTTTCCCATAGGCACTTTGCCAAGTGCCATGAGCGGATTAACTCCTCGATGTAATCGTAGAGCTGTTTATAATTCTTGGTGGGGTGCCCTTGCGACCTGTGGAAGGCGCAGTACGGGCCTCGAGTCCTTTTAGCCGCTCTATTGGTGATCGGAGGGATCTTGAAGAATCGCTCGCCCTTCGCCTCCTCCAACAGCTCAGTCTGGGAGATGTTGAGCGGAGTATACTCCTGGAACTTTGAGGAGTATGGTTTTGGCCGGTCAACCTTCTTCTCTTCTCTACCTCTCTTCCTTTAGTCGGTCTAGTCACCTCGGGGTATGTTCGCGTTCACCTCGGATTCGAGATGGATTTCCGTTCAGTCCAAGCCTTTACCTAAGCCATAGTCTTAGGTTACGCTAATGCAAAGGAGAGGAGCCACTCCTTATGCCTAAGACCTGACCTTAGAGCCATGATGACAGTCTTGTCCCGGTGCTTGGGAACCTCCAGAAGAGCATTGTAGAAGCGAGCGACGTATCCTTTAAAGGACTACTTGTCCCCGCTCTTTATAGTGAAGAGATAATCGACAGTCTGCTTCTGCTGTCTGTTCCCGACGAAATGCCTGAGGAACTGGGCGTTCAGCTCATCAAAGGTAGAGATGGAGCATGGCGTGAGTCCTCATAACCAGTTTCGTCCAGCTCGGATAAGGGTGGCGGGGAACGCTCTGCATTGGGCGGCGTCAGAGTTGTCCTGAAAGCTCATGCACACCGTAAACGCGTCCAGATGGTCCTTTGGGTCGGATTTTCCATCAAAGAGGGCCACTTTTAGAGGCTTGTTTCTGGATGAGACGCGGATGGCGAGCAGCTCTTCAGTAAAGGGCTTTGTGAGCGAGTTGGCGGCATACCTTGCCGATTCGTTCGAAGGACGACTTTCCCGATGTATGCCTTCGATTTTTTTTTCGAGGGCATCAAGACGGTCGTGGTATCCCGATGATTCGGCATAGTCGGAATTATAGCCCCTCCCGCTTATAGCCTGCGCTTGACTGCGACTCCGGTTCCGCTCTATCAGGTTCCTCAGGTCCCCTGGTGAGGTCATTCTTGAGTCATCGCGGTGAGTGCCGTCTGCACGGCTCCGTCGAGGGAGAGGGTGCCGGTCATGCTTGAGAACAGACGAGCTAACCGACACCTCCTCGAGAGGGACGGGTGCGCGATGGGCCTCGGGGCGGGGAGATTTCTCACGAGACCTCGGTATGGAGCTGTGAGGCGCCTATCGGGTTATCGAGTTGGTCACCTTGAGGGATCTGTGGTTGCCGGACATAGCGGGACGTTGTTCAGCGGTGCCAGCATGGGTACCGTTCTCTCCCCCTCTATGGAGGTCGTGATCCCAAAGGTGGGGAACGGTGGATTGGGGGGCCTGTCCCGTTGCTTGGACGCATGCAAGGGCTTCCACCATGGATGTGAGCCTATCGATCCATGCAGAGAGGGCATGGATGGCATTAAGGGGAGGTGTAGATCTGTCTGCGCCTCCATTATAATGAAGGTAGCGGCTTATGTCGGGACCGCCATGGTCTTCGCTCGCCATGTAGCCAAGAGAGGAAGATCAACTTTTGATGAGTGGAAAGATTTCTCTTCCCACAGACGGCGCCAATTGATGGAGGGTAGGGTCTCCTTCAGATGTTGTCTTCCGTCGATCTGTGGAATGTCGATGGATGGCTGAGATTGACTTCGAGAGTTGCCTCCTTGAGCGTGTGGATCTCAGTGGGCTTGATTTGGGGTGAAGCCGAGCTACTTGCAAAGAGGTCCCGGGGTGGTTGTACCACCGTGGACCCTCCGATGATCAAGTTAGCCGATGTATTTGGGTAGAGTAGCGGCTTATTGAATTAGAAAACATGGCTTACCTGAATCGTCTGGGAGAGGGTTTTTATAGCGGTCGCTTGGAGCGAGCCGGTGTGAGATCTTCGCTGTCAGTTACGCCCGTACGTTACACCCACGTTAATAGCGGGATCCGCTCATTAATGGGAGAACGAGCCTGCATGGAACGTGGGATGGTGGGAGGCGGATATCTAGCTTAGGCAAGATACGTGGAGCCATTGCGGAAGCGCTAAGGCCTCGAGTTCTCGTTGGTCCGGGAGAGCTGGGGAGGCTTAGCTCAGCGGGAGGCTCGGAGGTGGGCGGGAGGCTCGGAGGCGAGCGGGAGGCCGAGCGGGCCCGGTTCATGTGATAGCTCGGAAATGAGCAGGGAGGGCTGAGGAAGCTCAGCATGTAGGAGGGCTCGGAGGCGAGCCGAGGCTCACTTTGTAAGGCGGGCATAAGAGTGCTCAGGCATCCATAGAAGGTCGGGATATACCCCGGCAGAAACGCCCGCGGGTGTGCCTCCAATGCATAGTGTTGGCTCATGTTCCGTAAGTCCCGGGACACGTCACTTGCCATGTGTCACGATCCGAGGAGTTCCCACTCATGAGCATCACCAACAACCCTAACCCACTTTAGCCCCTTTTCCTCCCAAAATCACTTCCCCTCACATTAGAAAATTTTTCATCGGATATGAAAAAATCCCCCCTTCCCTCTCTTTCTTGTCGCCGCCTCCACCGCCGCCTCTTCGTCGTCGTTATCATCGCCTAGTCCTCGTCGATTTTCTACTCTTCATCGCCACTGCCTCCTCCTCCCCACCGTTCCCTTTCTATGATGTGCCATCGGCAGTCGTAGAAGCAGAAGTCTACGCAATGCTCAAGGAGTGCAACATGGACCTTAGTGTGGCCGTTCATCGTCTCTTCTATCAAGGTAACCCTAAAAGATGTGATCGATCTTGTTTATGGGTTTTGGTTGCGGGTGATAAAAATTGGATTTTTCAGCGGGGTTTGGTGTTTTTCATAAATTTTCTGTTAAAAAATATTAATCTTAGTGAGATTCTTATACAGTAACGGCGATTTAGTCACTTCTTGTTTGGTGGTTTTATACTCGTGCATCATATTTAGTAAGTATAGAACTTTAAATTGAGTAATAACTTGGCTATGTTCATTTAAAAATACAATTTTGTTACTAAATTAGAATTAGCTCTTAGAACAGGAACAATACATAAGGAGAAACTAAGACTAACAAGGAAGAGGGTTTTAAAGGATTTGGGATGAGTGTTGTTCTTTGGTGCTATTTTAGAATCCATGTTACACATCAAGATTACATTAACATGGGCCACCTATTTGACCTTATTGGCCATCATTAGATCAACAATATCATAAGTATCATCCTCGCAAAATAGCACCAACCCCGGATCCGATTTTATAGGGAAGAGAGCTCGTTTTGGGTTGTTCGGATTAGATGTACCCCGTCCTAAATATTATTTCTACTTTATTGCTTGTAAACATGATTAAAAGAAGTTTAGTACCCTGAATTTAGATGACCATAAATATGTATTCGGAAAATGAGAAGGGAAACTCTAAATTTCTTCCACACCTTAACACTCAAATCCCTTTCAAACCCTCCAAAAAATGTAAAAATATCACTCTTCTCACCTTGGTCTTCGGTAGTACATGGAAGCTCTTTCCCTTGATCTCTGTCTGGATCTCTCGGGCAGCATATTTCCTTTCCATTTCTTTTTCAATATTTATGAATTAGGCTTATGGTTAGTTGAATTATGTTTAAAATCTACATGGTAAGGAAATCCAGTAAGTTCGATAATCTTTTATTTGTTACGTTAATTTATTTAATTATGTGTAGTATTTTTTATAATAAATTTTCACTATAGTGCCTTCTTAAGCCCCAAGACGAAGACGACGAGGATGGCGGTAAGAGAGATGACGATGAAAGCGATAAGGATGAGGAGGATGACGAGTGAGCATCTAGAGATGCTCGATCATGTAACGACTCCGAAATCACTGTACAGAAATTTTCTTGTTAATGTACTGAAAAAGTATTACAGCATGTGTATGAGTTATAGGTTAAATTTGTTTAATAAAAACAAGAAATAACTTGTAGCCCACTGGTAAAGCCCCTGCATTGTTGTGACGTAGCTCGTGCGTTCGATTCCTATCAGACATAATTATTTTTTTATGATTTTTCTTTTTATTTTTGGAAGCCCAAAAGGTTGCATGTGCAATACACGGGAAAATGAAAAGTTCAGAAAAATCAAACAGGCACAAAATGGTGTAAACACAGAAAAATCAACATGGCACGGATCTCGAGGCCAGACCTTAAGAATAGATCGGCGGAAATGATCATTGGGCCGGCGGGGATGGCTAGGATGCATCCAAATTGCTCCGTGCTTCATACACTCGTCTCTTTAGCTCCTATTAACACCTCTGCACTGTTTGATTTCCCTGCAATCAAACAGAGCCTTTCATTTCACCAATTACCACCATTTTAATGATTTTTAATCCAAAATTTTAATTGTCAAACCCTAATTCTCCACTATAAATACTACCCCATGCTTTAGCTCAGCACCATTCTGAAAATTCTACCAAAAACTCTCTCAAAAATTTCCTAAGTGCAAGTGGAGTTAGCGAGCAAGCTTCTTCCGTCAAAGATCGAAACCGATTCCGGAGCTTCCGTGATGCCACAAAGTATATCTCTTCTTCCTAACTCTTCCCTTGATATATTCAAACAGTAAGGCCCTCCCAACTCTCCTTCTTCTTCATTGAAATTTATCTTTAAATCTTATATCGGTAAAGTTGAGTTATTACCGATACTTTTTTTCTAAACCCTAGAAACTCCCTTTTCCTTTATCGTTTGGTCAATCTAATTTTAGCACATTATTTATAACCTTAAATACCAATGTTTAGAATCAAGTTTAACCAAGAATCTCATGTGAAACTACTATAATTGAACTTTTTCATTAAAATACCTTAAACTTTATTATCACCTATTTTCGTTTTTGTTAAAACCATACCTTTAGGAAAAACTTCACGGGGTAACGACTTACCCCACACATACACTTTGATTTCATAGCACGATATCTATTTGTATGTATATTTGTTTCTGTCATGCCTCGCTTCCCAGTGTACGGGGAAGTAGTCATGACGGGCACATGACGTATTTACTCAGAAATAAATACGTTAAGCGTAAATAAGCAATATAATAAAATATACACAAGAATGAAAAGAGATGTAAAATAAACAATAACTTTTTATTAACATTCATTCTTTACATTACAACTGATTTGAAAAGGAAATGTACAATGATAAAAGCAATGCCTAAACAGTGACATATAAAATGGAAAGTAAGTACAAGTAAAGACTGGAAGTCTGGCTCCTCTGTAAACTGATCCAAGCTCTCCTGGCTGGGCTTGGTCTCCTGAGAGTCGGGTCCTCTTGACGAACATTTCAAATAAAGAAGAGACAAGAATGTCGTCAGCGAACTAGCGCTCGGTAAGTCCCAAAAGAAAAAAGGAATAATACAAGAAATGAGAATATAACTAGTAATTGGTATAAGTATATGTTTGTTATGCTAACATAGTTGTTTGTATCTTGGTACAGAATGTATCAGTGTATACGAGAGGAGTCGAAATATCCCGTGGACTATGGTAACATGTAAGTATAAGGCCCGTCAAAACCCACGGGACAACGACACGGATATTCATGTAAGTTTCTTGTATTGTCCATCATCGTGCCACTTTTAACACATTCCGTACCAATCTACCCAATTAAACCCCGTAATGTATATTATATAGATTGTAGTTATCAGACTTTTCGAGACCATGGATACAAGTTTTTCATGTAGTCAGGTTCAGGATGTAAACAAGTAGTCATCTAATCAAGTCAAGTTATAATCATGGTTCGGTCAAGTCAATTCATGTTTGTATGTTGATATTATTCTGGTATTCAGATTCATGTTCATGTATTCATATTTGGTATATTAGATTCATGTTGAATTGGATTCATTTTTGGATTTTATTAAGATTTAGACTTAGACTCAGACTTAAGTCAGACACTTTAAACTGATTTGTATCGTGAATTAAGTTCGGGTGTTATCGGTAACTGCTGCACATGGACAATATGATTTATATATTTTTCCAAGACAATTACCATTGATAACTCTGTTTTTGTTTTCTACCTTAAATAGGAAAGCACTCACTTTCTCCGGCTCCCTGAGGCTCAAGAGAATTGATCCCGCTTAAACCCATATTTACTAAGGTACTTAATGTAATTTTATATAACTCAAGTGGGTTTTATGAAAAAATATTTTATATACTTTCAAAATAAATCTCGAGTATTTATTTATATTATTTAGGGTTTCCATAATTGTGAATTTTAAGAATTTGAAGTATTTTATTGATAATAGTCTAGCTTGGATAGTTCAAGGTATTTTAGTGTAAAGTTTGACTTTTGGATAACTGGAAGGTATTTTGGTGAAACTTATCATACTTTTATTTTCTAGAAAACATAGAATTTTATTATATCTTACAAATATGTGGTTTGATAATATTTATAATTATTAAAAATTAAATTTATTATTAAGTAGAAAATCTCTTTTTTCTTAAAAATCGTATTAAAATCTTTCGAGACCGAATGCTCCGTGAGGAGCTTTGCATCCCGCTCTACTAGCCCAAGGATGTGCGATAATCCACACCATCCAATAGCGGGTCCCCTAACGAGAGTTGTAGAGGCATAATCGCAAAGATTTTACAAATACAATCTACAAGAAAACCGGTTTTTATAATTCATGGTATTTTGATGAAATATTGTAATCACCACAAAAATATGTTTCACGGAGTATCGTCCTATGTAGGCATGTGTTTATGTGAGGGTAGATCATTACCCCGTGAAGTTTTATAGAGGTATGATTAAGCAAGGTAATTAAATACGGTAGATACAAAGTTCATGGTATTAAAATGTAAAAGTTGATTTAAAATTATCTAGCTTGATGTATTTGAGTGAAAATTATTTCTAAATATTAGATTCATTTTTATAAACATAGGGTAAGAGTTTACATGAAAGTTATGGAAGAAAATAATGAAATTTTAGGTTTTAGAAAGAGATGTCGGTAGTAACTCTACTTACCGACATGTTTTATAAAGAGAACCTTTTTATATAGAAAGAGAAAGAGAGTGTGGGACTTACTAGCTAGAAGGGTTGGAAGGAGTTAGAAGAAGATGTAGTTGCCTTCGTGGCATCGTGAGGTCGCCGGAATTGCTTCGTTTACTCGCTGGAAGTTGTTCTTGGACTAACTCCACTTCTACTCCACTTGTACTTAGAAAAATTTGATAATTTTGACTAAGAATTTCAGAATGAGGATGGGCTAGAGTATGAGGTTGTATTTATAGTGTGTAATTAGGTTTTGGAATTGAAAGAATGAATTAAAGTGCATTAAAAATTGATTTAAAAATGAAATTGAAGTCTTTGTTTGAATGTAGAGTAAACAAACAGTGCATGGGTAATGCGGGTAGGGGAAGAGTCTTGTGTGCAGAGAATGGGGGATTTTTACCAATGGGGGCGCGTCGACGCCGGTCGAATGGTGAATCTCGCCGGTCCATTGGTGGAGGTGGGGTGTTGGATTCTTGCCACGTATCCTACTCGCTGTTTATATAATTTTGCACATGTTTGTTTTCTGTCTTTTTATTTCTTATGTGTAGTGCACGTGTATACTTTTGGGCTTCCAAAAAGTTTAAAAAGAAAAATTCAAAAAAATAATATGGCTAAGGGGATTTGAATACATGAACTACGTTACAGCATTCCAAGGCTTTATCAATGAGCTACAAATGTTTTTTTGCTGTTCTTAAATAAAAAAAACTTTTAAATTGTACTTAGATTTATAAACTCTATTATGTACATTAAATTGAAAATTTTCGTACAGTAATTTTTGAGTCGTTACAATTTCGAAGAATAATCTTCGCAATAAAATACCACCTATTTAAAAAAATCGGGTTTATTTAAGACAGTATTTGTACTCCTTTACAATTATGCATCTCCAACACTCGTTAGGGGACCCGCTAAAAGATGGTGCAAATTATCACACATTCTGGGAATAGTAGAGCGAGATGCAGCATTCCTCATGGAGTATACGATCTCGAAAGGATATAAAATACAATTTCTAAGAAAATGAATTTTCTAAATAAAACTAATTTTTAAATTATACAAAATTATAATTTCATATTTTCAAAACATTATTAAACTATATTTTTCTAAAAATGAAAAATATTAATAAAATTGTTTGGTTATGCCAACGCCCTGGCCATTTATCGTGACCGTTTACGGAACAATTTTTTTATAAATTTGCGCTGGAACAATCCGATAACCCGGATCTACCATATGTTGGACATATGTATGCCCTAGGGGCCATTATAAGATAGTAGATGTATCGGTATGTGCATGTTGTGTGTCTATATATATATATATTCAGAGGACATTCTTACTCGACATGATAGTATGCTATCTGGCTGTACTTTATCTTGACATGTTCATTTGATCATGCATCTTACTCATTTGGTACATGCTGATAAAGCCCTTAGGATATTTGCTTGACTACTAAGATTATGATGCGGATCATACTAGTGGGACATGTGTAGTTTATAAGCATATCCTTGAAATGTTCCTAGTCGTGGGTGTATCGAGACGGTGCGTCGATATTCCAGAGTAGACTAGCGTATACGTTTCTTGACCCATATGATGGGCGATAGATGATCCCATATCGATTGGTGTGGTGACGCCAAAGACCGTATACGGGTGCTCAGTGAGACTGGGTACACTGAACGGACTCGCTGAGAACTCCTATGTGGTATTATATCTATCGTCGGATAGCAGTTCTCAGGTGACACCGGTACAGGTTAGTCTGTAAACCCGAGATTGTCAAAGAGTCTTGTGTGTTCTCCCACTGTACTTTGATCTCCACCCTACCACGGCTCTACTGAGTCATGCAACAAGTTAGATTTTGGATACAGTCCCGAGGCACATGGAGGCAATGAGAGATAGGAGGGGTTTCGTCTCTCCTGGTATTGGGGGTTGATATTGCGCCATGCACGATTGGCTATAACAGGAAGTCCCTGGCCAGGGCTGATGTGATTTACTGATAAGTGTTATCAGTAGTTTCTCGATCTGTTTTGAGCCATATACTGGCATGACTTATTGAGTTATTGGGGTAGAAGATTCCATCCCTAGACTTGATATGCAGCTTATCTGACGAAGAGACCGGACCGTACGGTAAGTGTTGCCAGTTGGCTCGATGGGAGTTTTGACAGGTTCGCTTGTGTTGCTTCTGATCGCTCAATACCTGGGAGCCGATACGTACAGTTTGTGCCACTGACGGTTTGTGGGTATGTGATATGATCACTGCCTACTGCTAGCGTATTGACGAGTTTTAGAATCCCACAAAGGGGTTTCCTAGCTCAGGCGAAAAGATGTGTGGTGCATATGGGATATGCGCGGGAGCTCGATTAAATGCGTGTATTTGATACCGTATTTTAATCAGGCGTTTACTATTGGATGGGTCGTATGTGATATGACCGGGTTATTAAATCAAGTGTTGATTTAATATTAAGTCTATTATCTCATTTATTAAAACCTATTTCTTTATGATGTATGCATGTGTGTATGTATATGTTGATATGGATGCACACATGCAAGCATACATGTGTCATGGTTGATGATACATTGGTGATGGCAATGCAAGACTCACATGGTAACGTATTTACATATTTTGATTATTGAGAAAAGCAAAATGGGAATAAAATCATGCTTGACTTTCTACACTCTTCTCTTGTGTTGACTAAAGTCAATACCATGGTTTCATTGCCCATGGTTTTAGTAGCCCATGGTTTTGCTTAAACTCAAGTCTCAAAATATCTAGATATTTTGTAACCATGGTTAAGGATGACATAATTCACTCTCTCTTTTGATTATGTTTATGATTCTCACTTGAGTCCAGTTAAGCCAATCTCCTTCTTCTTCTTTCTTCAAGCTCTCTAGGTTTTTGAAAGTGAGTGAAGAACATAAAAAGAAAAGGTTTTTGAGTGAGATCCAAACCCACATCACCAATCTATATTAGTCTAGCCCACTAGTGTAGGTTGTTTGCTCTACTTCTTCAAAGATCAAGTGAAGCTAGGAGCTTGAGCAAAGGAACTCCGTGGTGGATCGTCATGGACTTGGAAGGATTCAAGAGAACTGGTTCAAACCCTAGTTGATCCAAGGAGTCATAAGAGGAGGTCTACAAAGGTTGTATTACTCACCTCTTAGTGTTAGAATACTTCTAGTATGTGATACTAGTTGCTTGTTACCCTAAATTTCTAGTTCGATTCATGGTTGGTATTGTTTAGCACCCCCTAAAATTTTATTATAGCATGTGTGATGCAACCTGAAGCTTAGGATGGTGCTAAGGAATCCCTACAGTGGTATCAAAGACAAGCTAGAGATTTAGAGTAACCTAGACGACGTTAAAAAATTTGAACGAACATCGATTACTCCGAAAATTGTTCTCTGGAAAATTTTCAAAATGTTGGAATTTTTCACATTAAAAATATTCAGAAAATCATGCAGGTAATTCTATGGACCCTCTAGAAGAACGATACCCTAACTCGATCAAATGACCGCGGAGCTGAAGCCAAAGCATGTCTTTAGCGGCGATTCCGCGGCGCTATTTGTGATGCACGGGTCGGCCCTTCTACGGTTGGTCCATAGGTAATGCGGCATGCTTTTGGGTATTTGTAATACTGCTCAGGTGTTGAGCTTCTCTGTGAATTTTTTTGGGTGATTGATCGATCAATCGAATGGTTTAATATCGCTTAGTTTATGATAATGCGACACAATAATTGAAATCTACACTAATTAGTTTTGTGAAAAGTAATTAGTTGTGTGTAAATTTAACATTTCGGTCCAGGACGGAATCGGGAATCTTGTTGAATTACCCGACTTCTTTTGAAAAGGTGTTTTCATAGATGAGACCTAAATGTAAGATTTGCATTATTAGGCATGAAATCCAGAATATGTGATATTCTGGGTTTATGATGTCTAGAGGCAGTGTCAATTCCAAATATTGTTGTTTGACATTCTATTTCTGCGACCGTAAGTGTAGTATATGGTGTATCTCCGGTTTCGTTGCTATAGGTCAATGACAATTGGGGTACGCATACTTACTTACGTTGATGATATGCGATGTTATGTGTTGCTGAGATATGATGTATAGGATCGCCGTGAATGAATGGCCGGGGGGTATTATATGAGATGAGAGTTTTTTCTGTAAAATTCATTGTATGTAATATTCTTTTATTAGGGCAATTCCGGATTGAGGATGATGTCACCATTGTTGTATATTATTTACTTTTCCGCATTAGGATAGACCCAAGGAGGGGAGCACAAGTGACCGGGTTCTAAGGTTTAGTGGGAGGCCATCTCGAGGAGTCGAGACCGGGTCTTCTAAACACTAGAATTGGTAGGGTCACTTGCCGCTCTCGTAGGGGTCTAGGGGTGTGGGGTTGGCGATTCATCACGACCGTGGAATCCGTATTTTCTATTGTTGGCTAAATACAAAATACGGACCTCCTAGTATATTCTGTATTTTCATATATGTGCTTCTGTTGTTGATATTCTGTGATGTGATCATTTTATTTGTTGAGACGAATGATTTGTTATATATATATATGATATATAATAAACGTTACTTATGTTTTGCATCCGCGCTAGTCTCGCCCCGCTATGCCGTTAGTTAAGTAACCTAACGGTACATAACGGGATACTGTTGCGAATGCGGATGACATAAGCGTACGTTCTATTTTTGTTTCTTTTCTGTAATGGCTTAAGGACTTAAATGATGGGACTACATTAATAAGATTAATGTAAAGAAAAAGGAACCTAAAAAGATATTGTAGAATCGAATTTGAAACCTACTTTACTTTTTGTGAAAAAGCAAGTTTTCAAAATACGGAGCTTAAACCAGTCCTTTTAAAAAACCATTAGATTCTACAACGATATCAAGTTCAAAGCGTTAAAGGTTTTCTTAAAAACCATTCGCAGCCCTCCGTCATTTTAGGAAGTAGAGTACTTAGTATTCGTGCTGCGTATTTTGACTATAGTTAAAGCGCAGTGTACGGTAGCTAAGTGATGTCTTCCTACAAAGCATATGATGTGATTAGTTAGGACATTCATATGATTATGTTGACTATAGTTAAGGGTCATATGGGTAGGTCTAGTTAATCACGAAATGACGGGAAGAACTTGGGTAGTGCTTATGATATGTTGACTATAGTTAAAGTCATGAGTGTTAGGGGTAAAAACCATATCGGGAGTTTCAAGAGTTGAAATTTGCAATGAGATTGCATACTTTCTATGTGATAGTAGGATCTCGATCCCACTATGAGCAAAAGTTGCTCCCAGGAGAGTTTTGCACTTTACAATTAGCTAACCGATTAGGTGTCTAGAAAGGTGTCAACGGGGCTACGTCTCTGGGAAAATGAGGTTTATTTTAATTAGGTCCGTGCGAAAGCACGGGGAACCTCCCTCAAAGTACCGGCACTGGCCTGGCTAAACGATTAGCGAAGGTGTAGAATGTAATTAATCCTGGCTAATTTTCTTTTTAAGATTTGAAGGAAAATTTGATAAAAGCAATGGGAGACATCGATTAGATAAGATAATAACCAATCAGATCTTTGCGAGAGCTTTCGCTGAGTGTATTCTTTTCCCTCTCCTAATGGCAGATAACCATGACTGAACTTAAGCTACTGTTAGAGAAAAATAAGCTAACTAGGCCAAACTGCAAAGACTGGCTGAGGAACATTAACATTGCTCTCACATATGATAAAATATCATATGTCCTCACTGCCTCAGCCCCTCTCAGCCCAGGCCCTGAATCATCTGTTGCGGATAAAGAGATCCGCAAAACGTGGGATATTGACTGTGCTACTGCCAAATACCTCACGCTTGCATCGATGGACAATACACATCAAAAGCAGCACGAGCAGATGGATGTTCAATCCATCTTTCTCCATACAAAAGAGTTGTATGGGGAGCAATCTCTTATCCTACGATACGAAGCGTCTCGAAAACTGTTTCAGATACGGATGGCTCCTGGCACACCAGTAGGTGATCATGTTTTGAAGATGATTGATCTTATTGAAGAGCTTGAGGGCCTCGGATGGACAATGGTGAACAAGCAATATATTGATATTGTTCTACGGTCTCTTCCCTCTGTCTTTGCTCCATTCATAGTGAACTTCAACATGCATAACATGGAGAAGACACCACCCGAACTTCTTAATATATTGAGAAATGCAGAGAGCACGCTTAAGGCGAAGTCTCTCTCTCTCTCTGATTGTTGGGCAATCTTCCTCTTCCGTCCCAAAAGCCAAGGCCAAGGGAAGGAACAAGAAGAAATCCACAAAACCGAGAGGTGGAATCAAGAAGGCACAAGGGAGAGACAAATCCAAGGTTGAAAAGTCGGGAAAAGGAGAATGTTTCTATTGCAAGAAGACGGGAAATTAGAAGCGGAATTGTGTCGTGTATATTGCTGATCTCAACAAAAAGAAGCATGGTGATGCTTTTGCTTCAGGTGTGTTTGTCATTGAAAACTGTTTTTCTATAAACTCCTGGGTATTAGATACCGGTTCAGGATCTCATATCTGCAATTCTGTGTAGGGCTTAAGAAATAACAGAGTTTTGAAGACCGGTGATCACACTCTCCGAGTTGGAAATGGTTCCAATGTACATGCGGTTTCAGTGGGAGAGTATCACCTAAGGTTGCCATCGGGTTGTATATTGGTTTTGAACCCATGTTATTTTGTACCTAGCATGTTTTGTAATATAATATCCATTTCTTTGTTAGACAATGAAGGATATCATTTTGTATTGCAACATAATGTTATGAACATTAAACTAAATCAAGAGTTGATTGGTTCTGGTATACTTAATAACGGGATATACGTTCTAAATCAACACACAGTTTTCAACATACAATACACAAATAAAAGAAATTTTTCAGATATAAATAAAGCTTTTCTTTAGCATCGTAGACTTGGTCATATTAATGAAACAAGACTAAACAAGTTTCATAAAGATGGATATTTAAATCCTTTTGAATATAAATCTTATGCGACTTGTCAATCTTGTATCAAAGGGAAAATGACCAAAACTCTGTTTATTGGACACGGAGAAAGAGCTACAGAGCTCTTGGGCCTCATACATAGTGATGTATGTGGGCCAATGTCTACACATGCGAGATGCAGTTTTTCTTACTCCATAACTTTTACTAATGATTTCTCGATATTCGGTCATGTGTTTTTATTAAAGCACAAGTCTGAAACTTTCGAGAAATTCATGGAGTACAAACTTGAAGTAGAAAAACAAATGGGAATGAGCATCAAAATACTTCGATCAGATCGAGATGGAGAGTATCTTAATACAGAGTTTTCGAACTTCCTAAAAGAGAATGAGATTCTCTCTCAGCTCACTCCCCCTTACACACCACAGCACAACGGTGTGTCAGAGCGGCGGAATCATACCCTATTAGATATGGTACGATCTATGATGAGTGATGCTGAGTTACTTCTCTCCTTTTGGGGGCATGCATTGGAGACTACAACTTTTCTGTTGAACAAAGTTCCAATCAAGACCGTGTCTACCACTCCATATGAGATATGGTATGGGAAGAGACCATCTCATAAACGAGTTAAGATTTGGGGTTGTCCGGCTTTTGTTAAAAAGCAGAATCCAGAAAAACTCGAGACACGATCGGTCAAATGTATATTTGTAGGATTTCTAAAACATTCATTTGGATATCTTTTCTACCACAGGGAGGAACAAAAGGTGTTTGTTTCTTAGTATGCCATATTTTAAAAAAAATGAGATTTTTCCAAATGATACTGATGGCAATGTAGTAGATTTAGAAGAGGTTTTAGAGACACAAGTTACAAATGACGACTTGGTTGAACCTGACGTTGCAACAGAACCTTATGAAGCTCAGCCACTCCGTAGATCTAGTAGGACTTCTCGCCCATCGGAGAGATACTACGGTTTTCTCATTGATGGTGATGGAGAAAACTGCATCATGGATGATGATGACCCTACCAGTTTTCAGCAAGCTATCACGAGTGGTGACTCTGTGAAGTGGCTGGATGCCATGAGATCCGAAATGAGGTCTATGTACACCAACAAAGTATGGACTTTGGATGTTGTACCCTCTGGGGTAAAACCCGTAGGGTGCAAATGAAGCTTTAAGAGAAAGATCGGTGTAGATGAGCAGGTGGAGACCTATAAAGCCAGGCTTGTGGCGAAAGGATTTCGTCAAAGACCAGGACTGGACTATGACGAAACCTTTTCTCCTGTAGCCATGCTTAAATCCATTAGGATCTTACTTGCTATTGCTGCTCACTACGACTATGAAATCTGGCAGATGGACGGTAAAACTGCTTTTCTAAATGGTGATTTAGAAGAATGCGTTTATATGGATCTGCCAGAGGGCTTCATTGATAGCGGGAGCAGCAGGAAAGCATGTAGCTTGCTTAAATCCATTTATGGATTAAAGCAGGTATCACAGAGTTGGAACATCTATTTTGATGATATTATCAAAGAGTTTGATTTCGTAAAAAATCCAGATGAATCTTGTGTTTATAAAAGGATTGTAGGAAGTACTGTCACATTCCTCGTATTGTATGTGGATGACATTTTTATGATAGGAAATGATGTTCCTATACTACAATCGGTCAAACTGTTCTTATCACAAAAGTTCTCCATGAAGGACCGGGGTGATACCTCGTATATATTGAGCATGAAGATCTATAGGGATAGATCTAAAAGGTTGTTGGGATTGTCCCAAACTAGGTACATTAACACCATCCTAAAAAGTTTTAGTATGGAAGACTCCAAGAGGGGTGCCTTACCCGCTAGACATGGAGTCACTCTCTCCAAGGACTTTTGCCCAAAGACTGATGAAGAGAGAGCTCACATGAGCATTATACCCTATGCTTCAGCTATATGATTTATAATGTATGCGATGTTATGTACACGCCCTGATGTAGCTTATGCATTGGGTGTAGTAAGCAGGTATCAATCCAACCCAGGAGAGAATCACTGGACAGCTGTGAAGAACATTCTTAAGTACTTGCGAAGGACTAACGAAATGTTCTTGGTGTATTGTAACAGGGATCTCCAAATGGAGGCCTTTATCGATTCGAGCTTCCAGAGTGATAAGGATGACGACAAATCTATCTCAGGGTTTGTATTTACCCTCAATAGAGGGACAATATGTTGGAAGAGTTCCAAACATGATACCATTGCATACTCCACGATGGAAGCTGAGTATATTTCTACAAATGATGCTGCTAAGGAAGCCGTCTGGATGAAGAAGTTCATCTCGGGGCTAGGAGTAGTTCCACCCATTATTGATCTAATACCATTATATTGTGATAATAATAGGGCTATGACGTTGGCCAAAGAGCTTAGGTCCCATCAGCGATCCAGACACATCCTCAGGCGATATTATCTGATCCGGAAGATAGTTGATCACCGCGAGATTGTGATTCGGAGAGTAGATACAAAGAATAACACCGCGGATCCACTCACCAAGACCCTCCCTATGCCACAGCATGAGCGACTTTTTAAGATATTGGGTATGAGATACGCCAATAATTGTCCTTAGTACAAGTGGGAGATTGTTGGATATATGTATGCCCTAGAGGCCATTATATGATAGTGGATATATTGGTATGTGTGTGTATATATATATTCAGAGGACATTCTTGCTCGACATGATAGTATGCTATCTGATTGTACTTTATCTTGACATGTTCATTTGATCATACATCTTACTCATTTGGTACATGTTAATAAAGCCCTTAGGATATTTGCTTGACTACTGGGATTATGATGTGGATCATACTAGTGGGACATGTATAGTTTATAAGCATATCCTTGAAATGAACCTATTCGTGGGTGTATCGAGACGGGACATCGATATTCCAGAGTAGACTAGCGTATGCGTTACTTGACCCATATGATGGGCGATGGATGATCTCATATCCATTGGTGTGGTGACACCAAAAACCGTATACGGGTGCTCAGGGAGACTGTGTACACTGAACGGACTCACCGAGAACTCTTATGTGGTATTATATCTATCGTCGGATAACAGTTCTCAGGTGACACTGGTACAGCTTACCTAAGATCGTCATAGAGTCTTGTGTGTCCTCCCACTGTATTTTGATCTCCACCTTACCACGGCTCTACTGAGTCGTGCAAACAGGTGGATTTTGGGTACAGTCCCAAGGCACATGGAGGCAAAGAGCGATAGGAGGGGTTTCGTCTCTCCCGATATTGGGGGTTGATGTTGAGCCATGTACGATTGGCTATAACAGGAAGTCCCTGGCCAGGGCTGATGTGATTTACTGATAAGTGTTATCCGTAGTTTCTCGATCTATTATGAGCCATATACCGGCATGACTGATTAAGTTATTGGGGTCGACTATTCTATCCCTAGACTCAATATGCAGCATATCTGATGAAGAGACCGGACTGTACGGTAAGTGTTGCCAGTTGGCTCGACGGGAGTTTTGACAGGTTCGCTTGTGTTGCTTCTAATCGCTCAATACCTGGGAGCCATTACCTATAGCTTGTGCCACTGACGGTTTGTGGGTATGTGATATGATCACTGCCTACTGCTAGCGTATTAACGAGTCTTAGAGTCCCACAAAGGGGTTTCCTGGCTCAAGCGAAAAGATGTGGGGGTGCATATGGGATATGCGCGGGAACTCGATTAAATGCGTGTATTTGATACCGTAATTTAATCGGGCGTTTACTATTGGACGGGTCGTATGTGATATGACCGGGTTATTAAATTAAGTGTTGATTTAATATTAA
This sequence comes from Agapanthus africanus, assembly GCA_030015575.1. Classification (NCBI taxonomy): domain Eukaryota; kingdom Viridiplantae; phylum Streptophyta; class Magnoliopsida; order Asparagales; family Amaryllidaceae; genus Agapanthus; species Agapanthus africanus. The sequence continues at coordinate 190,923,386 of CM057339.1, read as the reverse complement.
GTCCTTTAGCTCATTTATTATAACCTATTTCTTTATGATGCATGCATGTGTGTATGTTTATGTTGATATGGATGCACACATGCAAGCATACATATGTCATGGTTGATGATACATTGGTGATGGCAATACAAGTCTCATATGGCAACATATTTACATATTTTGATTATTGAGAAAAGCAAAATGGGAATAAAATCATGCTTGACTTTCTACACTCTTCTCTTGTGTTGACTAAACTCAATACCATGGTTTCATTGCCCATGGTTTTAGAAGCCCATGGTTTTTCTTAAATTCAAGTCTCAAAATATCTAGATATTTTGTAACCATGGTTAAGGATGACATAATTCACTCTCTCTCTTTTGATTATGTTTATGATTCTCACTTGAGTCAAGTTAAGCCAATGTCATTCTTCTTTCTCCTTCAAGCTCTCTAGGTTTTTGAAAGTGAGTGAAGAACATAAAAAGAAAAGATTTTTGAGTGAAATCCAAACCCACATCACCAATCTATATTAGTCTAGCCCACTAGTGTAGGTTGTTTGCTCCACTTCTTTAAAGATCAAGTGAAGCTAGCAGCTTGAGCAAAGGAACTCCGTGGTGGATCATCGTGGACTTGGAAGGATTCAAGCGAACCGGTTCAAACCCTAGTTGATCCAAGGAGTCATAAGAGGATGTCTACAAAGGTTGTATTACTCACCTCTTAGTGTTAGAATACATCTAGTATGTGATACTAGTTGCTTGTTACCCTAAATTTCTAGTTCGATTCATGGTTGGTATTGTTTAGCACCCCCCTCAAATTTTATTATAACATGTGTGATACAACCCAAACCCTAGGATGGTGCTAAGGAATCCCTACACCATAAACCTATAATCTAGCAAACATAAAAGAAGTTAGAATGGTTATACCGAATGATCCGTGTCCTTCGGTCTTTAACCATCTTCCCAAGCTCCTAATGGCCACCATGATCAAGCTTGATCATCTGTCTCTCTTAGCCAAAGATGATCCACCTGAGGATTTGTAGTTTGAGCTCATACGTCATATAGCCGAGATAACTGGGGTACCTAGTTCGCTAAACTAGATCACCTAGAGAATGTAGAGTCTAATGATGGATTAGTTTGTCTCATGACACCCTAGGTTTGTCAACTTATGAGACTTTTAGGGTGGAGGCAGAAGAAGCAAGCATGAGGAAAGATGAGAGTGTGAAGCAAAAAACCAACCATGAAAATGGCTAAGTGTTGTGAGCTAAAGAAAATGAATCATCAAAAACCTCTCAAAATATCTCACAACACAAACACATATCAAGCATGCCACAATAGTAACTATGAGTCACCCCATGAGTCACCAAGTGAGTCATGCTATAATAAATGCAATAAACATCTCATCCTCCACCTCATTAACCTTTTAATCCAAAAAGGTTAAAGCATAAATGAGGTGGCATCTTCTAGAAGTAACTTGTAATAAAATTACAAGAATACCCCTCTTTCGTATATACATACCCGTATCCGTATTCCAAAAAATATGAATACAAAGAGACGAAAATAATCTAATAATATAATACCAGGATCCGATTTAAACCAAAGCCCACTAGTATTATCCATCTGAATCATGATACGTGCACAGGTGCACGTATATGATCGAACCCTGCCGTAAAACCATACGGCCTCTATATCGTTTCGCCCGAAGTAGAGAAACCCTATGTGTGGGACTCTAAAGACTTGTCAATACGCTGGCAGTGGGTTTAATTACAAGCACGTCAGCGGCACTAGCTGCACGTAACGACTACCCAAGTATTGAGCGAAAGGAAGGACGACGAGCAAACTCATCCGAACCCCTACCGAGCCTGTCCATGACAATCTCCGTACAGTCCAGTCCATTCGTCTAAAAGTATCGCATATCGGGTCTAGGGGGTGGATAAAATCAGACCCCTAATAACGCGATATTATGTGTCGGTATGAAACCCATCACCACTGAGAAACTATTGATTCAAACGAGTAATTCTCGTCTACCTTGACCAAGGATTTCTGGTGATGGCCACCCATGCACAGCGCGACATCAACCCCCAATACCGGGAGAGACGAATCCCCGACTATCCGCTCACTTCCTCCATGTGGCTCGGGACTATACCCAACTAAAACATGTTTGCACGACTCCTTTGAGCCATGGTAGGGTAGTAATCAAAGTACAGTGGGAACTCACATGAGACAAATGACGATCTCAGGTCGACAGACTAACCTGTACTCATGTCACCTAGGAATTGCAATCTGACAATGGGTATAATATCATCTAGCATGTTCCCGGCGAGTCCGTCCAGTATACTCATAACCCAATGAGCACCTGTATACTATCTTAGGTGACTAACTGATACCAATGGCTTGTGAGACCGGCCACCGTCCCTCGTCAGGGTCTCGATAAGTATACACTAGTCTACTTTGGAATATCGAAGCCCAGTCTCGATATTCCCTCGACTAGGGACATTTAAGGTTGTGCTTATAGACCACTCAGCTCCTACGTATATAATCGCCATCATAATGCTGGTAGTCAAGTAAGAATCCTATAGGCTCTATCAACATGTAATAGTGATCTGTAATTGTTCCCGCCAAATTCTTTGGCTGAGAGATGTTTGTTGTCTTATAAAAAGGGAGAGAAAAATTCCCACTGTACAAGTCTCACGTGTCAACACGTGAGCGCCTATATGCAAAGCATATAGGCGCCGCATTTAACCAACTGTAAGTCCACGGTAGCGCCCCGGCCATCTAACAGACGCCAAATGCGGAACAAAAACTTTTACAACTGGCGCTATCGCGTACTATAACCAGGATCTGCCATTAAAGCTAAACTAACAAACTACAAAGTGGGTAGAAATGTTATACCGAACGATCCGAGTCCTTCGGTCTTCAACCATCATCCCACGCTTTGTTGCGGTTGCTCCGATCTCCTGAATCTCCAGTCTTCTCGTCCAGGTGGCACCACGTCGACGGATCTTTAAACGGGCTCCCGCCTCTGAATCGAGGCAACTCGATCATCAAGTTTGCCAAAAGAGATGACCAAGATTGATGTAGAGAATGAGTGGAACACTTTGTCTCCTTACGTCCAAAGCCATGGACGAACGGTTAATGAAGTTGCCTTTTGGATCGGGTGAAATGAGAAATGAGCTATGAAATTTCATGAACAAAATCACACACACACTTTTAATCAAGCAACCATCTTCCTTTACAAGGAATGGCCGGCCACTAAAACAAGAGGGGGAGGTGAGTGTAGGAGAGGGGGGAGGTGACCTTAACAATGAATGAGTGAATGAGTCACCTTAAACACCTTGCATATCATTAATTGCATATGAAGATATATTAACCTAGTCATCACAAACATTTAATGAACATTAAATGCAATCATGAGTCACTAATCCTAGTCATCATCTAGAAACTTCTAGAAGTGCGACACACCCTTATGACTCACCAAAGTGACGAAAAGATAAATCCGTCTTTAACCGAATGTTAAAGACGGGTGATAGAAAACTGGAAACTGGCAAATTCCAAAAGTGATCCTGAAACGAATTTCAGGATAACCCCGTATCAGTATAAACATACCCGCATTTGTATTACAACCGAATACAAATGCAACTGAGACAAAGATATTATATCTACACAGTATAATACTCGGATCCGGCTTAATCCAAAGCCGACCAGTATTATCTGCCCGAAATATGATGTTCATACCATAATATTGTATTATTATATTCCCCATTCTTATTCGTTTTATAAATAAACAGGTGCTTTTGACGCATGTCTGCTACATATTACAGGTTACAGGTTCTTGGAGTGAAAACAGTGAAAAAGACAAAAGATGATACAAAAGAGAGACTTTTGACCAACAAATAGAAGAATCCTAGTCAAGCCTAGACGAAGAACAGTTCACAATGTACAAGGCAACGCAAGGTCTAAAATGTCAAAGCAAATGGTTAAAAGAACACTATAAGTTTTCACTGAAAGATCTGGAGAAAACCCAGAAGCCAAATGGAGAAAAGAATCACAGAAATAAAAAGCCCAAAGAATCAAGAAAAAGCCCAGGAAGTTTCATCATGTAAGCCTACCAATGGGCCGAGGAACCGCGGCCCAAGCCCTACCCATGTCGCGGTTCCGCGGCCATCTTGTGCCCGGGCTTCGAGAAGTTTTTACCAAAACTTGAGGCGGTGCGCGGAGCGTTGACTAGGTCTTTTTCTTAGGGGGTAAATTTGTAATTGCAGACTTGCGAATCAAATGTAACCTAGGGTTTCCTATCCTCTATAAATAGGAACTCTAAATCATTGTAAACCCTATGCCTCCCTTCATTAATAAATTTTAGAATTCTTTTGGAAAGCATCGGTGCCTCTTTTCATTTCATGAATTCAGATCTGACAACCATGTGTTGATATTTGGAGAGAGTCATCTGTAAGTAGTTTTATTTAATTGCTCTAGTTTAGATTTTAATTCCTTGCCTTAGATATTAGCTTTGGGGAAGGCTTTTGAGAGATGAGATCTCTCATCCCTTTCTTACTCATCACATATAATCAATAGGACTCCATGCATACACGCACACACCGCGCCCTACGGCACCCTATCCTTCGAGGTAGCGGTGATACCGTAGTATAAAGGCCCGGTTGCGCGCGTTTTCCATGGAGGTTAGGGTAAGGATCTCTAAAGGAAGGACAAGAACCTAGAGGAAGGAACACCTTCCCGAATGGATCTAATCCCCTTTATTGATAATTACCATAACTCCTCATAGATCTTCATTTGGGTATAGAAAGCGTTGAGATTTACTTGCATTTCCAAACCATCCCTAAACCTAACTCTAGCAAGATTTAGATCTAGATTAATCGTAGTATAGATAGATTTAGATTTTAGATTTAATAAGCAATCCGAACACCCTTCGGAATTAGCTCGTTTGAGCGATTAGGAGATTCACAACATCCCTGTGGACCGACCCGTACTCACTGGCTAGCTGCATGCGACGCCGTTCTTGATTGCGGTTGCTAGATAATTTTTGAGACCAATCAAATGGCGCCGTTGCCGGGGATGGCGTGTTATTTCCTTTTTGCAATTTCGGGTTAATCTTAATCTATAAAATCATAAAAATCTGAAAAAAATCCAAAAAATATAAAAATATATCATCTGTTATTTTTGGAAAGGGTACTTTGTTGTTTGAATTTTGCAGGATTTGCACACATATTCAGATCTGGAAATCTACAGAAAGCGAAACAGAAAATAGGAGATCAAAACAGAGGAGAATTTCAGAAACAGAACAACAGAAAAAATCTCCAGACGCGAGCAGCCCCTTCCACCGCGATTCCGCGGCATTAGCCGCCTTCTGCCGCGCATACGCGGCCATATGTTGAAATCTCGGGATCCGCGCCGCTTCAGCCGCCGCGCTTCCGCCCGCCAAGGCCCTCAGACCGCGGATCCGCGGTTCCTATGTGCCTTCAGTACTGGAAAATTCCTCTGTAAGATCCTCTGTTTTTGCTCTGGAAATCTAGATAAATCTTTTCTGAAAAATTCCTGCAGGATTCCGTGCGCTTTGAAAATCTTTCTCTTTCCAAATAACAATTTTGTGCAGGATTCTTTGCGCCGCGCATAAAATAAAAAAAAGATTTGATTGCAAGTGATTTACTGTTTTGCATATCTTTAATCGGACTTTAAGGGGCTTTTGACCAATTCAGATTGGGTGGGGATTTCATTACCCTTCGCAGGACCCCAGAAATCACATAAGGCATTTCCATTGACCATATTTAATTAAAAAGATACTAGACTCAGCCCTAAGGACTTCGAGCTCAATAGGACAGAGGACTAGTTATAGGCATCAGCCGTTTATCCTAACCTGACTTTGCGGTATCTAGGCAAGTGTGTCAAGGCAAGTGGTTACTTAATTAGGACCGCTACTTGTAGCGGGGAGCCTCCCACTCACCTGGCACTTACCTGGCCGCAATTGGCGGTGAAGAGACGGTTTGAGGTCCTATCTCTAGCCCTTTAGAACAGTTAGGAGCTGTCTAACTGACCTAGGTGGCCCTAGAGTTAGGCATGATTTTGCATTTTTGGTTGATCGAAAGTGTGTCTTAGACCTTTATCAAAAATCCTTTTTGCAAACGGTTCCAAATAAAAAAAGGGGGGGGGGGAAGAAAAAATCTTTTATAAAAAAAAAACTTACAACTTGTCGCGTAAAATCCATGCACCCCACTACACCTTCTTCATCTTCTCTTTCTTCTATCATGGGTACCCCACATCATAAATCTCTTGCCGAACTTTGGTATCCCGAACCTAACTTTGCGTCGTACGTCAATTGTTTCAGTCGATTTAAGGAAGATCCCTCCGTGCCTAAAATTTCTTTGAAAGATCAAATAGAAGCGTCTAGGAGAAACAATTCGACTTTGCAACCCACTTTGTGTCAACCAAGTCAACCTTTAGCACCTTCAAATGTTGATACCACTTTTTCAAGTCCTGCTGTAACTCCTAAACCGATGTCCATTGCTGAGTATATTGCTCAATCTCGTAGCCGATCTTTCACCCCTCTCCACTCATCTAGTTCTAGGGATTCACAAGACTATTCATCTTTTTATCCACATGTTGACCCTACCCCTGTCCAACCACCCACGTCCTACGAATCCTACCCGACTTTCCCATCGTCACTAGACACTGTTTCTACACAGCCTTTTGGGAGTTTCACATATCCAAACAATTTTGAATATTTTACCGAAACCCCCTTACCACCCAAGTCTAGTTTGGAAAAGTCGTTGGAGGCTTATATCTTAGCAACAAACAAAATGATTAGGAATGTGGAAGCGTCCATGGCCGCCCTTGTACAACCTAGTGAACCGGTAGCTAGTTTCCCGCTAGCTCCAAATTTTTCATTGTATAAGGAGGCAGTTGGACAGAGTGAGAATGTGAGAGAATTTCCAAATCAAACCTACCCATAGCTAATTGAATCCAACAACTCCAATTTTCAAACATGTGTCCAAAATGATGAGTTGTGCGACTTTGTAGTGTTTGATTTGCCAAATTATGAAGAACCCCTTTCGAGTGAAACCGCACCTAACCCGTTTGACCTTTACACCTCCACTCTAGAACCTGAATTGATAAGTATCCATGCTTTTGATGAGGTGTCAGAAAAAAATGATTTTCACTTGATTGAGGATATAGACGCCGGGAAAATTTCGGATGATGAACCTGTCGATTTGATTGAAATTTTATGTCCAAGTCATCATCCCGAGTCATTAAATGTTTCTCCCGAACTTCATATGCGTCTTGATTTTGATGATAATGGCATGGATGAGCTAAATTTTGAGGAGAATTATGAGGATAGTATTGAGGAGAGTTTTGAGGATCATATTGAGGTTGAACCATTTTTGTTTGATGTGTCTGATTTTCCAATCCATCCTCTTGAACCTTTAACTAAATCACCCTCTCTCCTTTCCATCGTTCCGACCACGCAAAAGATCACGCTAGAAGACTGTGAGCTTGAAAATTTTTCCTTTGAATCTGACACAGTTCTCCCAGCCGTTAACACTTACGAGTGTTTTATTTTTCGGACGATGTTGATGACTCACCGCCCGAGTTTGAGTCATTTACATTTTCAGATGAGTTAGTCGAAGCATCAGACTCGGTTGCTTACGGTAGTTTCGAACCATTGATGGAATCTTTTAAGTTCGAGACAATTTACTGCGGTGAGAATGAGACTATCCCTAATTCACTCCCTTTCGTCCTTCCTATCGTTCCGACCGTACAAGAGACCGTTGCGCTTTCATCTCCAATACCAAGTCCGGCGTACCCATCTTTTCTTGCGAATCTTGAGGGATTTGACCCCATTTCTCGACGGGTTGATAGGTTAGCGCAATCGCTTTTAACACATCGGTCATCACAAATTGCGCTAATTTATTCACTCGATTTACACCCTCAAGATCGTACTCCACTTCTTTCTCCTTTCCGCCATTCTTCTCCTCCACCGAGACCATATTCCACTCTTCTTTCCACAAGGTCTCGTGTGTTTCTCATTTCTTTTCTCTACACCCCATTATTTCACCAACTCGGCCATTACCACGATAAAAATTTTGAATGGTTGGTGCTAACCTTTGGCTTGTGTAAGGCCAAGCTTAAGTTTGGGGGGAACCTTGTTGTATATATGTATATATATTTTTGTTTCTTTTTCTATAAAAAATAAAATAAAAAATTCAAAACATTAAAAAAAAAAATAAACAGGGAAGTGCCAGCATTTTGACCCTCTTGGTGTAGCACGACAGTGATAACACTGTCAAGTTCAAGTTTGGGGGTATGCTCGGTACGTCTTTTTCCTTCGCATTCATGTGTATATTTTTGCATTTGCATACTTATTTGAAAACCCATAAAAAAATTGAAAAATTTCAAAAATTATAAAAATTATTGTATTCAATTTTGGCTTTATTTTGACTTAAGTTTAACAGATAGGTTAACTAGATAGAAACAACTAGATCTTAGACTTAGTAAATTAAAAACCCTAAAAATAACCTTCTTTAAAGTTTAACGGTAGAAAGTATATGTCTTTGTAGTTTATTTAGAAATAGACAAATTTTGGGTTTAATTCTTGGGGTAAGTCAAAACAAAGGAAAAGTATTGATACTTTTATTAAAATATGAGTTTAAAAAATAGTTCCTAGCTTAAGTCTAGATTCTAAAAACGTATACCCTACAATTTGCACAATCACGCACCTTGAAACTTGGAATAGTAGAAGAGACCTTGAAATGCTCTTGTCTAAAGTCCTTAGTACAATGAAAAAGAAAAAAAATTGTGAATAAAGAATAAAAAAATGAACACTGGTTTTTGTGATTACTTAAGGCTAAAAAAATAGAAAAAATATTTAGCGAGAGTGCTTCATCACCTAGTGCCTTAGACCAACTAGTTTGGGAGTCACTGCTAAAGCCTTGGGTGTTGCAAGACTAGAAATTATGCTTTAATGTGCAAACATATCTTGTAATCGGTCGTTGGTACCTCAAGAAATATTAACGGTCGCATGAAGGATGTGTAAGCAAGATTCATTTAAAAATTCACCAATTAATAAGTGCTTTGGATAACGGACAAGAGTACGATTGCTTGATTTGAATTTCCAAGTGTAGGGGTGATATATACACACACGTAGGGGTATGTGATTGGGATTTAGATAAGAGAAAGGAATGAAGAATAGAACTTGTATCTTTAATAGAGATGATAAGAATTCCTAAGTGGAGATGGAACCCTAGAAGGAAAACTTAAGAAATGCCGAAAGCTAAGTAGGTCTGCATAACATATATAATCTTAAGTTAAATGATGAGGAAGTGTGAAGAATATGGATGGATAATTTACGAGTCGACGATAATAGAATTCCTTGTTAGAAAACCTAATTGGAGAATTAAAGTCAATGGGCCGAATTGATAGGATTTTGTGGGTAGTATCCGCTGAAAACCCTCAGGAGACAACACTCCTCCTACTAGGGACACTTAGAGCTTTAACGGCTTGTTGCACGAGCTCAGTGCAATCGTGTTTACCTGCGAAAGTGCGGTTAGGTTTTTTGTTGAGAATAAAAAAATAAGTTTGCTCGAGGACGAGCAAAAGATAAGTTTGGGGGTATTTGTTCATACCATAATATTGTATTATTATATTCCCCATTCTTATTCGTTTTATAAATAAACAGGTGCTTTTGACGCATGTCTGCTACATACTACAGGTTACAGGTTCTTAGAGCGAAAAAAGTGAAAAAGATAAAAGATGATACAAAAGCGAGACTTTTGACCAACAAATAGAAGGATCCTAGTCAAGCCCAGACGAAGAACAATTCACAATGTACATGGCAACGCAAGGTCCAAAATGTCAAAGCAAATGGTTAAAAGACCACTATAAGTTTTCACTGAAAGATCTGGAGAAAACCCAGAAGCCAAATGGAGAAAAGAATCACAGAAATAAAAAGCCCAAAGAATCAAGAAAAAGCCCAGGAAGTTTCATCATGTAAGCCTACCAATGGGCTGCGGAACCGCGGCCCTAGCCCTACCCATGCCGTGGTTCCGCGGCCATCTTGTGCCCGGGCTTCGAGAAGTTTTTACCAAAACTTGAGGCGGTGCGCGGAGCGTTGACTAGGTCTTTTTCTTAGGGGGTAAATTTGTAATTGCAGACGTGCGAATCAAATGTAACCTAGGGTTTCCTATCCTCTATAAATAGGAACTTTAAATCATTGTAAACCCTATGCCTCCCTTCATTAATAAATTTTAGAATTCTTTTGGAGAGCATCGGTGCCTCTTTTCATTTCATGAATTCAGATCTGACAACCATGTGTTGATATTTGGAGAGAGCCATCTGTAAGTAGTTTTATTTAATTGCTCTAGTTTAGGTTTTAATTCCTTGCCTTAGATGTTATCTTTGGGGAAGGCTTTTGAGAGATGAGATCTCTCATCCCTTTCTTACCCATCACATATAATCAATAGGACTCCATGCATACAAGCACACACCGCGCCCTACGGCACCCTATCCTTCGAGGTAGCGGTGATACCGTAGTATAAAGGCCCGGTTGCACGCGTTTTCCATGGAGGTTAGGGTAAGGATCTCTAAAGGAAGGACAAGAACCTAGAGGAAGGAACACCTTCCCGAATAAATCTAATCCCCTTTATTGATAATTACCATAACTCCTCATAGATCTTCATTTGGGTATAGAAAGCGTTGAGATTTACTTGCATTTCCAAACCATCCCTAAACCTAACCCTAGCAAGATTTAGATCTAGATTAATCGTAGTATAGATAGATTTAGATTTTAGATTTAATAATCAATCCGAACACCCTTCGGAATTAGCTCGTTTGAGCGATTAGGAGATTCACAACATCCCTGTGGACCGACTCGTACTCACCGGCTAGCTGCATGTGACGCCGTTCTTGATTGCGGTTACTAGATAATTTTTGAGACCAATCATATGACACGTGCGTAAACGCACGTGCATTTTCCGAACCCTGCCATTAAACCATACGGCCTCTACAACGTTTCGCCCGAACTTGGGAAACTGTCTGTGAGGGACTCTAATGACTCATCAACACACTGGCACTGGGTATAACCACTAGCACGTCAGAAGTACAAGCTGTACGTAACGGTTGCCTATGTATTGATCGAAAGGGAAGCTGACGAGCGAGCTCATCCAGAAAACCCTACTGAGCCTGACAGTGACAATATCTGTACAGTCCGGTCCGCTCGTCTAAGAGTATCGCATATCGAGTCTAGGAGGTGGATAAAGTCAAACCCCTAATAACGCGATAATTCGTGTCGGTATGAAGCCCATCACCACCTGAGAAACTACTGATCCAAATCAGTAATTCTCCACTACCTCGGCCGATAATTTCTAGTGATGGCTACCCGTGCACTGTGCGACATCAACCCCCAATACCGGGAGAGACGAATCCCCGACGATCCGCTCACTGCCTCCATGTGGCTCGGGACTGTACCCAAAAAAAACCTGTTTGCACGTCTCCTTTGAGCGTGGTAGGATAGAAATCAAAGCACAGTGGGAACTCACACGAGACAAATGACGATCTCAGGTCGACAAACTAACCTGTACACATGTCACCAGGGAACTGCTATCTGACGATATGTATAATACCAACTAGCATGTTCCCGGCGAGTCCTGTCCGGTGTACTCATAACCCAATGAGCACCTGTATACATCTTAGGTGAACCAACTGACACCAATGTCTTGTGAAACCGGCCACCGCCCCTCGTCGGGGTCTCGACTGTATACACTAGTCTACTCTGGAGTATCGATGCCCTGTCTCGAAACTCCCACGACTAGGGACACTTTAAGGATGTGCTTACAGACTCCAGCTCCCACGTATTTGATCGCCATCATACTGCTGGCAGTCAAGCAAGAATCCTATGGGCTCTATCAACATGAAATAATGAACTAAAGCATGTATACGATGATAAAAACAAACCAGATAGCATACTATTATCTTGAGTAAGAAAGTCATATCGTTATAGGTCCTCCCTCAATCATTGCAATCACACACCTGCGATCCAATAATTGACTTTGAGGGCACTATATCCAACACCAACTGATAGGCTAAATGAGCCTCACGTGTTAACATGTGAGCGCCTATATGCAAAGCATATAGGCGCTACATTTTAAACAACTAATAGGCTAAAATTAAGCCTCACATGTAAACACATGAGCGCCAATATGCAAAGCATATAGGCGCTACAATCAAATAATTAGCAAGCCAAACAGGCCTCACGTGTTAACACGTGAGCGCTCATATGCAAAAGCATATAAATGCTAAAAGTAAATAAGCTCAACCTCATTAGGGATCACGTGCCATACTCAGTTCTTTTAAAATCTTTGCAACTGATAGAATTAAATCCTATGCAATAGAATTAAATTCTACTTGGAGAATATTTCCTTGAATCTTTCTAATATGGAAAGTGTTAGTGTATATGCCCTAGAACCATTATTGTATCATACTAGCTTGTATATTACTTAATGGAAGCTTGGGACATTCACAGTTATATTAACAGTCTTGCTAAACATGGTAGTATGCTACTTGGTTTATTTCTATCTTAATATGTGTATATGTTTGCATATCGAGAATACATATTGATAGAGCCCTTAGGATCTTTCTTGACTACCAGAGTTGTGATGGCGGTCACACTAGTGGGGGCTGGGTAGTCTACAAGCACATCCTTTTTTAGGACCCTAGTCGTAGGATTATCGAGACAGGGCATCGATACTCCGGAGTAGACTAATGTGTATGCTTCTCATCCCAGTTAGGGAGATGGTCTGTCCTACAGCCATCAGTACATCGTACTGAAGATAGTATACAAGTGCTCGTTGGGTTATGGGTACACCGGATAGGACTCACAGGGAACTGTTGGTTGGTATTATACCCGTCGTCAGTTAACAGTTCCCAGGTGATATGAGTACAGTATAGTCCGCAGACTTGACACTGCTGCTTCGCCTCGAGTGTGTTCCCACTGTTCTTAGATTGCTACCCTACCACGGCTCAAAGGAGTCGTGTAAACAGGTAGCAGTTGGGTGCAGTCCCGAAGCACTTGGAGGCAGTGGCAATTAGACATGATTCGTCTCTCCCGGTATTAGGAGTTGATATCGCGCTGTGTCTGGAGAGCCATTATGCAAAGTCCCTGGCCAGGGAAAGCGAGATTTACTGGTAGGTTTCCCAGTAGTTTCTCAAGGTGTAATGGGCTTCGCTCCGACACGACTTATACCGCTTTTAGGGGACTGACGCTTGCCGCCCCCTAGGCCCGATATGCGATAGTCCTAGACGAACAGACCGGACTGTACGGAGATTGTCACATCAGGCTAAGTAGGAGTTCGGATGGGTTTCCTCATCGGCCTTCTTATCGACATCTACCTGGGGACCGTTACGTACAGCTAGTACCGCTTGCGGCCTGTAGTTAAACCCACTGCCAGCGTAGTAGTTGAGTCTTTAGAGTCCCACACAGAGAGTTTCCCTATTTCGGGCGAAACGATATAGAGGTCGTATGGTTTTACGACAGGGTTCGGACACATACATGTTTTCACGCACGTACGATGTTCGGACAGTTTTACTAGCGGACTTTAGTTTAAGCCAGATCGTAGTATTGGATTATTGGATTTATACAGTCTCAAGTATTTCCGTGTTTTCACGGATGGGAGGGGCATTCTCGTAATTTGTCAAGAACCTTCTGGAAGATTGATGAGTTGGATTCTTAGGTGGAATTTGCATTAATTGGTTTAATGACTCATGGTGTGATTCATCCATAGGAGTTAATGATGCATTTATGGCTTAATAACTCATGGGTTGAATCACACAAGGTGAGTTAATGAAGCATGATGATATTTTTTATTTGTTATTCATTTTAATAAATATCTTATGCTTCATATATTCACAATGAGATATTTTTCCAAGATCATTCTCACTCTCACCTTCTCTCTCCTCAAGCTCTCTCTCTTCAACCCTAACCCTAATCCTTTCATGTGTTGAGATCCTAGGGTTAGCAAGACTCATAGATCCCTAATCCTATTCTATATCCTCTATGTTGCTTTGATTAACACTCATAGTTTCCTTGTTATCTCAAGTTAGAGGTTAAGCTTGGAGAAGTAGCTCTCGGGTGGATCTTCTATCACAAAGAGGAGGCCGACGAGGAGGTGGTCAATGAGAACAAGAAGGAATCATTTCATTAGGTATAATCTTCTTTCATAGTAGCTAATCCCTCCTATGTTGTTGTTAGTTAGGGTTTGGCAAAGATCCGTAAGTTAGTCGATGTTAGTTTTAACAAAATGATTGTTTTACCTATTCCGCCTCCCCGCATCAAGTGGGGTGTCTAACGTCAACTTATAGTTGTATCAGAGCCTCGCTAAACCATAACTAACTTATTAGTAAAATCAGTAGAAATTCGATCGCGAAACGAACCGGAAAAAACATCATTTTCACTAATTTTCTGCCGATTTTAAAACGGGGTTTTAAATTTTTTCAAGGGCCCTTAAAAATACAAGCAGAGAATTTTAAGATTACTGGAGAAATTTGGGTTCCTGACTCGGCCAAACCGCCGCGGAACCGTGGCCGATCCAAGCGATCCGCCGCGGATCCGCGGCCGAGTGGAAGCCGAGTCTGCCCAAATTTCCCCAGTAACTCTTCTGTGTAGATTTTGTTTTTTCTGGGATGTTTTGTTTCTGCTCAAGTTTCAGGTGCATAGTGAAGTATTTGGAGTAGAATCATTTGTGTTTGCTTGATCGAAATTCTATGATGTTTGGCTAATTTGATTATATCTGTGATTTGTTTAATGTGTTCGTAAACCTCCCCTAACTGCCAGTATGTCGGTTAGCACGGGGTTGCACATTTCTGTAATGGTTTTTACTGTTTGTGTTTGTGGACTTGTTGGATTGTCATGAATGGATAGCCGGGGATGTGAGACGAGTGTTTCTTTCATTCAAATGTAATTTGTAAATTGTTGTAATATTCTTTTGCGGGGCACTTCCGGCTTGAGGTTGTAGCCACCGTTGTATTATTTCATTTACTGATTTTTGCTCTTAGGATAGACCCAAGGTGGAGTGCACAAACTACCGGGTACTTTGAAGTGTTTAGTGACCTACTCACATTGTTGAGGGAGACCGCTTCACTTCGGGTACTTGGCGGGTAGTTTGCCGTACCCGTAGGGGTCTAGGGTGGGGTTTTGGCTATTCATCACGACTGTGTAATCCGTCTTTCTTTGCACGCTCAAAAGGAATGCAGATTCGTAGAAAATCCAATATGTTCATCTGTGATCTGGAATGCCTATTATTGCGTCTGATGAATGTACAATATCTATATATGATAGCTATTAGACGTCACTTATGTTTTACACCCGTGCTAGCCCAGCCCCTGCTTTGTCGTTAGTTAAGTAACCTAACGGGTGAATGACGGGGCCCAGTGGCGAATGCGGATGACATAACAGGACGTTGTATTTTCGTTGTTTTCTGCAATGATAGCTTAATGATGGGACGCATTATATTAATGCAAAGAAAATAAACCAAAGTTGAATCGTCGGAACAGGTTAAAAGAAACCACTCAGTTATTTTTAAAACAGAAGATATTTTAATTGCGGAGCTTTAACCACTCCTTTTAAAAGCTATCAGGTTCTTTCGATCATATCAAGTTCATTACGTTAACGGTTTCGCCAAAACCATTCGTAGCCCTCCGTCATTTCATTTGGGTATTCAGTAGTAGTCAAGCTATGTATTTTGACCAACGCAAGGCATAGTGTTTGGTAGCTACTGGGTATTCATTTGTTGTATAGATAGATGAGTTAGTTTGGGACAGTTGTATTATCATTTGGCCAACGTCAGGGGTATGTACGGATGGGTTCAAATTAACAAGATAATGATGGGTAGAACTTGACATGTGACTTATGACATTTTGACCAATGCCAAGGTCATAAGAGCATGGGGCAAAAATTTATATCGGGAATTTCTAAAGAAACTGAAATTTGCAAAGAGATGCATACCATTTGGAGTGTGATAATTTTGGTAGAATTCCTTCAGTTTTATCACACGATGATATTTGGATCCCGATCGTACTGTGAGTATCCGCTACTCATCAGGAGATTCGTCACTTAATGATCAATGCTATAAGCCAAGTAGGTGTCGAGAAAGGTGTCAGCGGGGTTACGTTCCCAGAGAAAAGAGGTTATTTAATTAAGGAACTTCGCAAAAGCGTTGGAAAACTTCCCTCGAAGTACCGACACCGGCTTGGCTGAACGGTTAAGCAAGTATTGTACAGTGAGAATAGTCCTGACTAGTTCTTCCTTTTTGGTTTGAGGAGGGATTCGAGAAACAGTGGGAGCCATCCAGTTTAGATAAACTAAAAACCACTCTAAACTTGCAAGAGTATCATGCTAAAGTGTTCCCTCTCTCCTAATTGCGGCGACCCAGAATATGACAGGCCTTAAGTTACTATTAGAAAAAAATATATTGACAGGGCCAAACTATAAAGATTGGTTGCGGAATGTCAAGATGTCTTTGATTTATGACAAATTGGGGTATGTCCTTACTAGTAAGGCACCTGCTGTCCCTGGTCCAAAATCCAGTATTGCGGATAAGGAAATCCACAAGACCTGGGAGTTAGATTGCGTGAAGGCCAAATGCATCGTGCTTGCCTCTATGAATAATGAACATCAGAGGAGGCACGAGGATCTGGATCTTGAATCCATATTTCTCCACACAAAGGATCTGTATGGAGAGCAATCTCGTGTAGCTAGATACGAGACTTCGAAGAACTTGTTTCAGTCGAGGCTGGCCGTCGGATCATCTGTAGGAGAACATGTCCTTAAGATGATACGCTATATAGAAGAGCTCGCGGACCTCGGTACGACTTTGGAGAA
This sequence comes from Agapanthus africanus, assembly GCA_030015575.1. Classification (NCBI taxonomy): domain Eukaryota; kingdom Viridiplantae; phylum Streptophyta; class Magnoliopsida; order Asparagales; family Amaryllidaceae; genus Agapanthus; species Agapanthus africanus. Next base: position 190,906,535 of record CM057339.1, on the reverse strand, counting down.
CGAGCTCTATACAGACTTGATTCTTCGGTCCCTTCCTTCCACCTATGCCCAGTTTATTCTGAATTTCAACATTCAAAGAAAAGAAGTTGAACTTGCAGAACTCCTTACCATGTTGAGGAGTGCAGAGGGCACCTTGCAGAAGGCAAGGGAAACACCCGCTATGTTTGTTCGCGGTGCTTCCTCTTCCGGGTCCAAGGCTAGGGCCAAAGGAAGGAAGAAGAAGGCCGCTACCAAACCTATAGGAGGTATTAGTAATGTGGGAGTCAAGGGAAAGGCAAAGATTGCGGTGCCAGTAGTGGCGAAGGACGAGTGCTTCCACTGTCGTAGGAAGGCCATTGGAAGAAAGATTGCAAAGCTTGGATTTCCAAGAACCAGGAACCGAAGCAAGCTGTGGCTTCGACTTCAGGTGTGTTTGTAATTGAAAATTGTCTGTCAATCAACTCTACTTCCTGGGTATTGGATACTGGATCAGGATCTCATATATGCAATTCATTGCAGGCACTGAGAAACCGTAGAGTGCTGAAGGTTGGTGATATCCCTCCAGGTTGCTAACGGAGCTAGCGTGGGTGCTGTGTCCGTAGGGGATTATCACCTTGGATTGACGAGTGGACATATTTTGGTTTTACATAATTGTTTTTGTGTACCCAGTTTAACGTGTAATATCATATCAGTTTCGTTGTTATCAAAAGAAGGTTATGATTTCATGTTTGTAAGCGATGTTGTTAACATCCACCTTAATCATGGTTTGATTGGGTCCGGTACACTAGATAACGGTATATATGTGCTAAACCAATTACAGATTTTCAATATTCAGAACACACTAAAAAGAAGGTATCCAGATTTAAATAAGGCTTTCTTATAGCATTGTAGACTAGGTCACATCAATGAGACAAGGTTAACTAAGTTACATAGAGAAGGATATTTGGATTCGTTCGAATATCAATCTTATGCCACTTGTTAATCATGTCTCAAAGGAAAGATGACAAAGACTCCATTCACTAGACATGGAGTAAGAGCGAGCGAGCTCTTAGGACTCATACACAGCGATGTATGTGGTCCAATGTCTACACATGCAAGAGGTGGTTTTTCATATTTCATTACTTTTACGGATGATTACTCTAGGTACGGATTCATTTTCTTGATGAAACATAAATCCGAGGCTTTTGAGAAATTCCAAGAATATAAGAATGAAGTAGGAAACCAAACCGGCAAAAGTATCAAGATACTGAGATCTGATCGAGGTGGTGAATACTTAAGTGCCGAGTTCCTAGGTTACCTAAAAGAGAAAGGAATTCTCTCTCAGCTTACTCCACCATACACTCCACAGCATAACGGTGTATCGGAGAGACGGAATCGAACCCTATTGGATATGGTACGTTCCATGATGAGTAATGCTGAGTTACCGCGATCTTTCTGGGGTTATGCGCTAGAATCAGCGGCATATCTTTTGAACAGGGCTCCTACCAAAACTGTGCCTACTACGCCATATCAGATGTGGAGTGGGAAGAAACCCTATCTTCAGTATATGAAGATATGGGGATGTCCAGCTTTTGTTAAAAAGCAGCATGCAGACAAACTCGAGGCACGATCAGTACAGTGTAAGTTTGTGGGATATCCAAAGAACTCCAAGGGGTATTTCTTCTATTACGCAGAGGAACAAAAGGTTTTTGTTTCTCGTCATGCCCATTTTCTAGAACAGCAGTTTTTAGAAAAGGAAACAAGTGGGAGCGCAATAGAACTGGAAGAAATTCCAGAACCACAAACTACTACTGAAAGTTTGGTAGAACCAGTAGTTCAACAAGAACAGGACATTCCCACACCCCTCCGCAGGAGTAGTAGGCCGTCTCATCCGCCTGAGAGATACTATGGTTTTCTCATAGACGGGGATAGAGAAGATTGCATCATTGATTATGATGAACCTACTAGCTTCCAGCAGGCCATCCAGAGCGGCGACTCGGTAATATGGCTGGATGCAATGCGAACCGAAATTGAGTCTATGTACACCAACAAAGTATGGACTTTGGACTTTGCTCCAGGTGGGGTAAAACCCATAGGATGCAAATGGATCTTCAAGAAAAAGATTGGTGTAGATGGACAGGTGGAAACCTATAAGGCTAGACTTGTTGCAAAGGGTTTTCGTCAAAGACCTGGTTTGGACTATGACGAAACTTTTTCTCCAGTGGCTATACTCAAATCCATTCGGATCCTTCTTTCCATTGCTGCCTTCCATGATTATGAGATCTGGCAGATGGACGTAAAGACGGCTTTTTTGAATGGTAATTTAGAAGAGTGCGTCTATATGGATCAGCCAGAAGGTTTCAATCAGAGTGGGAGCAGTGGGAAAGTGTGCAAGTTCGTTAAGTCTATTTATGGACTAAAGCAGGCATCGCGGAGTTGGAACTTCTGTTTTGATGAAACGGTCAAAGAATATGACTTTATCAAAAATCCAGATGAACCATATATATATAGTAAAATTTTAGCACGAACTGTCGTATTCCTCGTCTTGTACGTGGATGGCATTCTCTTAATAGGAAATGGCATTCCTATGCTACAATTCGTCAAAGGATTCTTGTCACACAGGTTCTCCATGAAAGACCTGGATGATGCCTCTTACATTCTGGGGATCCGGATCTATCGTGATAGATCCAAGAGGATGTTGGGACTTTCGCAGTCCAGGTATATTAACACTATACTGAAAAGATTCAGTATGGATGATTCTAAGCGCGGTAGTTTACCGGCTTGTCACGGAATCACCCTATCCAAAGAGATGTCTCCCAAGACTGATTTGGAAAGGGATCGCATGTTTATTATACCTTACGCTTCTGCGCTAGGCTCTATAATGTATGCGATGTTGTGCACCAGACCAGATGTAGCTTACGCACTGAGCGTGGTAAGCGGGTATCAGTCAGACCCAGGGGAGAAGCACTGGATAGCAGTAAAGAACATTCTCAAGTACCTGAGAAGGACTAAGGAGATGTTCTTGGTTTACGGCGGAAAAGACCTCAAGATCGAGGCCTTTGCTGATTCCAGCTTCTAGAGTGATAAGGATGACTCTAAGTCCATGTCAGGTTATGTCTTTACCCTCAATGGAGGGGCGGTGTGCTGGAAGAGCTCCAAGCAGGACACCGTTGCTGACTCGACGATGGAAGCGGAGTATATAGCTGCTTGCGATGCCGCAAAAGAAGCAGTCTGGATGAAGAAGTTCCTAACAGAACTTCAGGTGGTTCCTACCATTGTTGATCCAATACCGCTATATTGCGACAACAATGGAGCTATAGCTTTAGCGAAAGAACCCAGGTCCCATCAGAAGTCCAGACACATCTTAAGGCGGTATCATCTGATCAGGGAGATCATAGATCGCCGGGAGATCGAGGTCCGGAGAGTTGCTACAGAGGAGAACACTGCAGATCCATTCACTAAGGCCTTACCGCAGATTCAGTTCGAGAGGCTACTCGAGATGATAGGTCTTCGATACGCCAGTACATGGCCCTAGTGCAAGTGGGAGATTGTTAGTGTATATGCCCTAGGGGCCATTTTTGTATCATACTAGCTTGTATATTACTTAATGGAAGCTTGGGATATTCACAGTTATATTAATAGTCTTGCTAAACATGGTAGTATGCTACTTGGTTTATTTCTATCTTAATATGTGTATATGTTTGCATATCGAGAATACATATTGATAGAGCCCTTAGGATCTTGCTTGACTACCAACGTTGTGATGGCATTCACACTAGTGGGGGCTGGGTAGTCTACAAGCACATCCTTTTTCAGGTCCCTAGTCATAGGATTATCGAGACAGGGCATCGATACTCCGGAGTAGACTAGTGTATACGCTTCTCATCCCAGTTGGGGAGATGGTCTGTCCTACAGCATCAGTACGTCGTACTGGAGATAGTATACAGGTGCTCGTTGGGTTACGCGTATACCGGATAGGACTCGCAGGGAACTGTTGGTTGGTATTATACCCGTCATCAGTTAACAGTTCCCAGGTGACATGAGTACAGCATAGTCCGCAGACTTGACATTGCTGCTTCGCCTCGGTGTGTTCCCACTGTTCTTAGATTGCTACCCTACCACGGCTCAAAGGAGTCATGCAAACAGGTAGCAGTTGGGTGCAGTCCTGAAGCACTTGGAGGCAGTGGCGGTTAGACAGGATTCGTCTCTCCCGGTATTAGGAGTTGATATCGCGCTGTGTCTGGAGAGCCATTACGCAAAGTCCCTGGCCACGGCAAGCGAGATTTACTGGTAGGTTTTCCAGTAGCTTCTCAAGGTGTAATGAGCTTCCCTCCGACACGACTTATACCGCTTTTAGGGGACTGACGCTTGCCGTCCCCTAGGCCCGATATGCGATAGTCCTAGACGAACAGACCGGACTGTACGGAGATTGTCACATCAGGCTCAGCAGGAGTTCGGATGAGTTTCCTCATCGACCTTCTTATCGACATCTACCTAGGGACCGTTACGTACAGCTAGTACCGCTTGCGGCCTGTGGTTAAACCCACTGCCAGCGTAGTAGTCGAGTCTTTAGAGTCCCACACAGATAGTTTCCCTGCTTCGGGCGAAACGATATAGAGGTCGTATGGTTTTACGACAGGGTTCGGACACATACGTGTTTTCACGCACGTACGATGTTCGGACAGTTTTTACTAGCAGGCTTTAGTTTAAGCCAGATTGTAGTATTGGATTATTGGATTTATACAGTCTCAAGTATTTCCGTGTTTTCACGGATGGGAGGGGCATTCTCGTAATTTGTCAAGAACCTTCTAGAAGATTGATGAGTTGGAGGCTTAGGTGGAATTTGCATTAATTGGTTTAATGACTCATGGTGTGATTCATCCATAGGAGTTAATGATGCATTTATCGCTTAATGACTCATGGGATGAATCACACAAGGTGATTTAATGAAGCATGATGATGTTTTTTATTTTTTATTCATTTTAATAAATATCTTATACTTCATATATTCACAATGAGATATTTTTCCAAGATCATTCTCACTCTCACCTTCTCTCTCCTCAAGCTCTCTCTCTTCAACCCTAACCCTAATCCTCTCATGTGTTGAGATCCTAGAGTTAGCAAGACTTATAGATCCCTAATCCTATTCTATATCCTCTAAGTTGCTTTGATTAGCACTCATAGTTTCCTAGTTACCTCAAGTTAGAGGTTAAGCTTAGAGAAGTAGCTCTCGGGTGGATCTTCTATCACAAAGAGGAGGCCGACGAGGAGGTGGTCAACGATAACAAGAAGGACTTGGCTCATTAGGTATAATCTTCTTTCATAGTAGCTAATCCCTCCTATGTTGTTGTTAGTTAGGGTTTGTCAAAGATCCGTAAGTTAGTCGATGTTAGTTTTAACAAAATGTTTGTTTTACCTATTCCGCCTCCCCGCATCAAGTAGGGTGTCTAACGTCGACTTACAGAAAGATCCTTCTCTAATATAGAATCTTGGATGAACTATCCGATAGAAATAAATTCTATGTGGAAATATTTTCTTGATCATTCTTAAAATTAGAAAGATCTCCTCTGTTAAACAGAGGACCCTTAGATTAAGAATTCTACGGTGATTATAAAACCACCAACCGATCATCTGATAGAATAAAATTCTATCGAAGGAAAAATATTTCCTAATCTTATTAAATAAACAAGAAAACCTCTCTGTTGAACAGAGAATCTTCGGGTTAAAATCCAATGGTGAATAAAATTCACCGATTGATCTAAAGATCATTTTTGATCTCTCAATCAGAGATTTGCTCAACGAAATTGAACTTTTCCCCTCTCCTATAAATAGGAGTAAGGAGAGAAAGAGAAAAAAGAAAAAAATGGAAGAAAAGAAGGAAAAAAAAGGAAAAAGAAACGAGACAGAAGTAAAGACAGAAAAAAGGAATTTATTTCACAACGAAGACTTATTTCGTCAGAACATATTAGGTAAAAAAAGAAAAAAAAACACGGAGATTGCTCTATCTCTTCTTGGCCTCTCTAAGGGTTTAACCATTTATATAAGAACTGAGTTCTTCCTCTGGTTGAGATCGGCAGAAGCAGATCTCCACACAAGTTGAGAACTTAATTTTCATCGGGAAGATTTTGTCCTGCATATTCAAAACTTAAGGGAAAGAACCTAGTTCAAATAATTTAATTCTTACAAAAACATATGGGAATTTAATTCCTCTGAAAATTAAGGTTTAACCCTATAAAAAGAATTTGATTCTTGCAACAAAAAAAAGGAGAACTTGATCTCTCAGTCCGAATGATGATAGTAATCTGATACCTTCCAAGCTCAAATCCTGATAACTAGAAATGTCATTATTAGGAGATCAAAATCTCTAAACAAAAGAACAACCGAGATTGCCTCGCGTGTTCACATGTGAGCGATGTTCCCTTATATATATATATATATATATATATATATATATAGACACACACACACACATAACAATAATAAAAAAAAAATATATATATATAGCTATAGAAAGAAAGAGAAAAAAACTGCCGTTAGTAGGAGCCTCACGTGTAAGCACGTGAGCGCCTATATGCAAAACATACAGGCGCTACATTCAAACAGATGGCAAGCCAAAAAGGGTCACGTGCTACACGTAAGTGCTCCTAACACTTTTGAAGCTGATAGAATTAAATTCTAAACAACAGGATTAAAACTTTATTTGGAAAATACTTCCTTAAAATCTATCTAATATGGAAAGATCATTCTTTAACAAAGAATCTTGAATGAACTATTTGATAGAGTTAAATTCTATATTAGGAAAATAATTTCCTGATCTTTCAGAACTAACAAGATATTCATATGATAGAACAAAATTCTATGTGATAGAATTAAATTATATATTAGAATAAAATTCTGATCTTGTTATCCATACGATAGAATTAAATTCTATCTTGGGGGTCTCGTGCGACACGTGAGTATTCATAACGCCTTTGAAGCTGATAGAATTAAATTCTAAATAACTGGATTAAAACTCTATTTGGAAAACATCTGATAGAATTAAATTCTATAGTAAGAAAATAATTTCCTGACCTTGTTTAACTAACAAGATATTCATATCATTGAATAAAATTCTATGTGATATTAAATTCTATATTAGAATAAAATTCTGATCTTGTTATCCATATGATGGAATTAAATTCTATATTGGGGGCACGTGCTACACGTGAGTGCTCCTAACACTTTTGAAGCGGATAGAATTAAATTCTAAACAACAGAATTAAAACTCTACTTGGAAATTATTTCCTTAAAATCTTTCTAATATGGAATCTTGGATGAACTATCTGATAGAATTAAATTCTGTATTAAGAAAATAATTTCCTGATCTTGTTGAACTAACAAGATAGTTATATCATAGAATAAAATTCTACGTGATGGAATTAAATTCTATATTAGAATAAAATTCTAACCTTGTTAGATATCTAGCTGATAGAATTAAATTCTTTATTAGGAAAATAATCTCCAGATCTTGTTAAACTAACAAGATTTTCATTCATATGATAGAATAAAATTATATCTTAGAATCCATCGGATTGGAAAATCCAACGGTGAATAAAATTCACCAGATCTTTAGACCGATTATGAAATCAATCATGATCTCTCAAAAAGAGATTTTCTTAAAAAATGGATTCTTTTTCTTCTCGTATAAAAGGAAGAGAAGGAAGAAAAAAAAGGAGGATAAGAGAACAAAAAAAAAAAGAAAGGCAGAGAGTAAGACAAAACAGAAGAAGAAGAAAAAGAAAAAAGAAAGAGGAAGATAAACGAAAAAGGAGAGAGAATTCAATTCTCTTAAAGAAGAAGATCCCACTCTTAGGAAAGAAACCTTAGGTAAGAAAAAAACACAGGGGTTATTTTATCTCTCCTTTGCCTCTCTAAGGGTTCAACCCTTCATACAAGAACTTAATTCTTTCTCTGGTTGAGATCTGCAGAAGCAGATACTCCCACAAGTTGAGAATTTAATTTTTTTCGGGCAGATTCAAAGCCCAGAGGAAAGAACTGAGTTCAAAGAGTTTAAATCTTACAATAAAAAAATATACGAGAATTCAAGTTCTCTGAAGTTAGGGTTTAACCCTATAAACAGAATTTACTTATTGCAAAGAATAAAAGGAGAACTTGATTCCTCAGAACTACAGAAGAATGACCTAATGATTTATTAGTGTTCAACACTATAATGAAACTCATGTGCCCCACGTGAGCATCTCTAATGAACAAAAAAAAAGACACAGAGTGTCTCACGTACTACACGTGTGCGCCCTCAAAATTCAGTGTTTGATACTGATTCAGAGCCTCACGTGGGAATACGTGAGTGCTGAACATATACTAGTGCTTAGCACTATGAGAAGTCAGCCCCAAGTTGGCTAAGTCTTCCTGAGATCAAAACATCTTTGATCTCCAAATAGACCGAGCCTCTGTACTTATGTCTTCCCAAACTAATTCCAGTCTCAAACACAACTGATGACTCCTCAACTGATGATATCCAAAACTATAATTATCCCACATTCCCTAGAAGTGTTCTTAGTCTCAAAATACGACTAATGATTTCTGGGCTTGTCCAGTAATTACTTTTCTCTTAAACATGGGAGTTGGTTCAAGGGTATATCTCTCTACACCTCTGATACATGTCGTTGTAATTCCTCAGCATCTTTAGAAAGATAGCGGGTCCCTACAACCGTTTTTGGGTGCACTTCTTAGGATGATGTGCACACCTCAAACTACAACGGACCATAACGTCCTTAAACTATGACGGACTGAAACATCCTTAAACTAACTACGGACTGAAACGTCCTTAAACTAAACCCTCACCTCAAAAATGGTGATCTCCGAACCGAAACGTCCTTAAACTAACTACAGATCGTAACGTCCTTAAACTAAACCCTCACCTCAAAAATGGTGATCTATGGACCAAAACGTTATTAAACTAAACCCTCACCTCAAAATGGTGATCTACGGACTGAAATATCCTTAAACTAAAACAATAGAGCCCAAATGCTTTTTGTTGGATTTGAATGATCCTAAAACCTTATTAAGTAGATCTTAGTCTAAAATTGGACTAATATATTCTTATCAAACATTTAATTTGATTTTAATCTCGAACGAGATTAACGATCCTTAAATCAAACTAAACCCAAATCTAAGAATATACGGATTTGGACTAATCCACGCCCTATGGGTGACAACATAAATTAGTCTCCGTATACAATCCACGGGCAAAAAATAAAATAAAAATAAACACACACGACACAAAGTGAACATCTGGAGTAGGATAAAGTGGTTATCGCGACGCGATAACGTAATTAACTGCAGGGGCTTGCACCTGCAGAGAAGAGTGTCCCCATAATCAAAAACCCCTCAGAAACGAGGGGGATCTGACGAAATCTGCTACAACGGCCACATCCATACAAACCTCCGATATACGGAGCCATAAATCAACTTTGCATTTTCGGAGAGGTGGACGGATAAATCCAAATAGCATCTGCCCTCAAATTCAGGCGAGACGATCCATCCCGGATTCGTCTCCCGTTTTCGGCGGAGAAAAGATTCTGGCACCTCCGGTGGGACCTTTTCCTCTTTCCACTCCACACTTCGTATTCATGTTCGCGAACAAATTACGGTCTGCTATGGTTGCCCCTAAATTCGAGGTACTAAGATTTGGTGTTTCGCTCCTATGCAGAAGAGAAGAGAAATCGATGGCTTCCAACTGCATAAACTGCAACAGCAATTTACGCTCCACCCCAAATGGAGGAGTGACTTATAGGCACCATGCTTCCTCCATCTTTGCAATTCCAATGGAGCAAGTGACTCAAGCCATCACTGGATTGTTCTTCGGGACCATGATCCTGCCGGCAAGCTTCAGTGACCCAGTGCCACCATAAGAAGCTCCCAAGAAGTCGATCTTTGATCGACTTGCAACCTCTACGGCCCCTCTCAACGGGTCGTCCAATTCTTACACCTCAGTCTTCAATAGGCTGAGCCACAACTCAAGTAGGCTCACGATACCTGAAGGGGTTATCCCGAAACGGATAGCCGTTCCAGCTCTGGCGGGTGAAGTCTTCCGAAGTGCTTCCTCTACCAGAAAGTCGGCCTTCGACAGATTAGTCGTTCCCTTTCAACGGATGTTAGTCTTCGACAGGCTGGCACCAGCAGTAGCCCTTCACCAAAGCAGGGGGCATGACGAAGCCGCTTCCATAACTGAGGTGATCCTATCTGCAATACTTGCTCGACGTCGCCACGGGCGCCGAGTGAGGAAAGCTGGGGGCAATTCCCCCTCTGGACTTACCCCACCAGCTCCAATGGTAGAAATTGACGCTGCTGTTCCAACTGGGAATAGTTTCGATCCTCTCAGGAAGGTGCGAAAGACCTCCCCAATCACTGTATTGAAGAAGTCTCCTCCTCCTGCTGAAAACATGATGCAGGCAAAGCCGGAACAACCCCCTCAGCGGCTGTCCTCCAAAATCCACAGAGTCTGGCAGAAAGTCCTAGATTCTGTGATCAACAAAGACTACCCTCGCCGACTGGAGAAAAAGAAAGCTCGGCAAGAGGAGGACCATCCCTCTGCCATACCATGGAAGGCCTCATCCACATGGGCGCCTGTTACAACAGCCCATTCATCTTCGACCTCCCACAAAAGGAGAAGGCTGGAGAAAATTCCAATGTCTGTAGCAAATTCCAAAGGCGTTGGACCCAAGCGCCCCAAGTCTGAGGGCATGATCGTGCACACGGTCTACATGGCTTCCGGAAAAGATGAAAGCCATGCTTCCGTGGGTCATCGACCACTCACTCGGTCGTTGACAAAGACTCAGGAGCAACAACAGAAGCTCCAAGAGATGCTGACAAAGATGGCCGCACTCACTGGGCAGCAAGAAAGCCCGGAAGCAACATCTGAGCAGCGCCAGGAATAGGAGACCGACACTGAGTTCCTATGAAGGATGCTAGAAAGGAAGGATAAGGAGGCCGCGGAACAGGCTACAAATATAAAATAGATGGCCCTTTTGTTCCAATACATGGTTGGAATGATGGTCCAACCGAAACCTCCAGCCGAAGATCTACCGATAATCATCGAGGACGGCAGAGGGGAAACATCAAACCTTCTTCCAGATCTATCAATAGCCAGGGATAAGACGATCTCCAAAGCTGCCCTTGATGACTACATAGCTCAGGAAATACGAGCTCATCAGGTAAGCGAAGCGGCTGGCCAAGTCGTTAGAACCGGGCGAGCTTACCAAGGCCGGTATGATCAAATCAAGTACCCGCCGGGATATACGATCCCAAAATTCCACGTATATAAGGGGACGAGCAATCCACACTAGCACGTTGCTCAGTTTAAAGCTCTGTGTGGTAATACTGGAGGCGACGACAAACTGCTGCTTCGCCATTTCGTTGGCAGTTTGTCAGAGACGGCAATTGAATAGTACTCGGAGCTCCCAAATGACGCCATCAAAACATTCACTGAGATGGAGCTACTACTCACGCAGCGGTTCGCCATCGCAAGTGAGCGCACCCCGATCACAGCGTTAATCAATGCTAGGGTGAAGCTAGGAGAGACCTGGGTTCAATACGCAATTCAGTGGCGGAACTTATGGTCAAAATGCGAACAACGCGTCCAAGAAGCTCCCGCCATGGGCATGTTCATAGGGACCCTTGATACTCAAGTAACTATATCCCAATTCATGGTATTCTTCAAACTGACCACTTTCCAGGCGTTGATCGACAAGCTGGCCCAGATGGGTTGCAAACCTTCCTCTTCAAAAATAGACCCTCGGAATGCAAAGGGTAAAGGGAAAGCGGCCTTCGTTGCCAACACACAATAACAACCGAGTGACCCAAAACCGGTTGCTCACCAAAGTAACACACGCCTACGTCAATCCCTCGAAGAGAAGTTAGGATGTCCTTATTCGTTTTCCCGTAATAAAACGAAGAGATTGTTCGAACTGGCAGTGCGCAACAGACTCATCACTCTGCCAGATCCAAGACGTCCACTGCAGCCTGGTGACATCAACAGTCCCAACTACTGCTCCTACCACAGAGTATTGGGCTACCCAATTGAGGATTGCTACGTCTTCAAAAACTAGGTCAAAGATCAGTACCAACAAGGCAAGTTTGCGTTGTCCAAAAACTGGAGGGTGAACCCGCCACAAAGGCACGCTCCTAACAAGATGGACACGCCGGAGGCGTCATGCTCGTTTGTAGAAGAAACTCCGTGGGAAATTGTCTTTTCAGCTAAAACTAAAAGAATGCTGAAGGATCTTCAAGCATGTTCGGCGATCAGGTGGAAAAGCCCGCTGGAGCCCAAGATCATTGAGAGGATGCTTAAACCGCGCCCAACACCGAAAGCTGGTAATGATGGGCAAAACACCCAGGTCAAGCCATCAAAGTCTTCGAAGAAAAAGAAGAAGAACAAGAAGCCCGTATTGCCTGCCGAGCACGACGATAAGCGCACGGACCTACAGAAGTACGTTGACGTGCTGGAAGAATACAACCAGAAGGCGCGGATCCCAGTCACGCTCGAAGAGTTTCTCAACCATATCCTTGAGAACGGAAATAGCGACAATGATGAGGGAAATGACTCGTCAAAAGAACCTGAGGATTATGTAGCGAGTTTCCACATAGTCTTTCATTCGTCGTTAAAATTTGAATAAACTCCCTCGGAGCCGAAAAACAACGCAGGGGGCAGAACCGGCGCCGAAATCCCTGGAACCCTCAGACGACCTGATTGAAAAACTGCTGAATGAAGCCTTTCAAAAGAGCAAAGCTGGCCGAGAACGTGAAACGGCCATATACGAAAAGTCCAAATGTCGGCGTCAGGAGGAATAAGCTGCAGCGAAGAAAAGTCACAAAGTACTCCAACCAGATCGAAGCACTCCTGCGGCAGACAAAAACAGGTTTAAGACGGGGAAAAGGTTCGCCAAAGCCCTGTTAATAGGAATGAAGTTGCCACCTTTCAAAGAAAATACTCCCGGGAGTACGTGCCTCGATGAAGCGGATGTACGTCCGAACTACTGCTTATACCATCGAAGGGTCACGCACCCCACCGATGAGTGCAATGCCTTCAAGAAGTGGTGGCAATGATATATCGCTCACCGACAACACTTCAAGCGGATGAAGCACAAAACCCGTCGACAACAAAGGAGCGCGACAGGAGAGTGTGAAGGAACTGCTGGAAACTTTCATATGGTTGATACCGGTTCGACCAAAGGGAAATCTCAAGTTCTCACATTCGGGAGCGATTCTGAGGAAGAAATAACCCTCAGCCCGCTTTTCAAAGAATCCACCTCTGGAAAAGAAGAAGAGGAGAAGAACTGCGATAATATTCAGCTGCGTAACCGTACGTTGCCTGAAAAGAATCTCGGACCCTCAAACAAAGGTTCGAGCAAAAAAGACAAGGGGAAGGAAAAATTTCCTGAGGAAATTGCCCTCGATGATGGAGCCGTCAAAGGGCTCGCAGCCAAGGACCCGCCTAAGAAAAACAAGGTGGTTTATAATGTCCTGGCACATTTGAGGAACATACCCTCACAACTGAGCATACTGGATGCTCTACTCCAGTCCAAAGAGACGCGAGATTCTCTGATCAAGGCATTGCAATAGCCTGATCAGTTCTAAGCTTTCCTTGCAGAAGAGATGATAAAGGACGAACTGGAAGAGGTTCACAAAGCTGACATCACATTCGGTGATGAAGACCTCCTCCTCGGAACGTGCGAGCACAACCGTCCACTATATATTACTGGGTACTGCCACGACATCAAGATAGGGAAGATCCTGGTTGACAACGGGTCTTCCGTCAACCTTCTCAACGTAAGGGTGTTGAAGGGGATTTGCATGAACGTTCAGTACCTGGCTCGGGATAAAATTACTATCTCCGGGTTCGATTCCCTGTCATCATGGATGCTTGGATCTATAATATTGACGTTACGCATCGGGCTACTCATCACTGACATCAAATTTCATGTCATCAAAGCCAAGACTTGCTACAACGCTTTGCTCGACAGGCCCTGGTTGCACGAATACAACGTCATTCCTTCTATACAACATCAGTGTATGAAGTATTTGAAAGAAAGCCTCGAGTACACCGTGACGGGGGAGCTGAATCCATTCTCCATTAATAAAGTCCAAAAATATGAAGACACAAAGTACTTCCTGCCAGACTTCGAAGACACGGAAAAAAGTCATAACCCGGAGAATAAACAAAAAGCCGTCGCCACTATCCCGGTCTTCGGAAATGATACCGAGGAGAATGAAGGATAGTCTATTCGGGGCAGTCCCAAGGCCACAGGCCCGGACCATCTACCCCTATTTTGGTTTTCGGCAGCGTCTCCGAGGACGAGGACAACGCAGTGTTCTCCGTCCGCTAGTCAATGCAGTCCTTCACTAGAGCTGATCAGAGTTTGTAAATTGCCATGGTTCCACAGCGGCATTACAGGGAACTTGATGCGCTTGATACATACGGTGTGCAGGAGCTGTAGACTTTCTACGTCCCTCTCAGGCGAAATGATGAAAAGGCGATCCTCTTCTATCAATCCACGGAGACCAAGGTGGAAAAAGAAGTCTGGCATGGTGCCGATCTTGCGCTTGACAGACTTCAACCAATCCGTCTGCCCAGATACTACGCAGAGGGATTGAAAAGGCTATTAAGATGCCAAGGCGTACCTTTCAAACAGGCCGCTCGACAAGCTCAGTTCTATAACAAGATTTGGGATGTCCCCGGAACTCGGCGAAGATGCCTAATGGAAGGATGGACACGATTGGGCTTAGATATGTTCGATCTAAGAAACGAGAGCGACTCCATGGCTGCCGTGTCGTAAATAGCTCCGGTGGAAAAAAGAATTCCTTTCTAGATAACACTGATATCGAAACAGAGCGAGATCCAGCCATAAGAATGCCAAGTCTATCATTCGAAGAACAAGTGGACAAGTTAATAAGAGAGGCCGGTCAAAAGGTTCGGGATGACCACAGCCGTGAAATGGCCTTCTACAAAAAGGCTAGGATATAGCATCTCACTTAGCAGTCTGCGGAAAGAGAAAATTATGATGCCCTTTATCCTCAACCCGTTATGCACCCTCGTGACAAGAGAAAAGCCCGACACAGAGGAAAAAACAAGGAAGAGAATGAGAATGACGTACGAAAACAGCGAAGCGGATCCAAGAAGCCGCGCGATCGAGAAAAGGTCCGCTGGAATCCATCGCTGATGAAGAAGATGGGTCGGGAATATTCTTTCCCCCAAGACAAGACAAGAAAAATATTCAACCTTGTCATGAAGCATCAAATGATGACGCTCCCGGAGTCTCGAAATCTTGAACAAATAAACAAGTTCCATCACCCAGATTATTGCACCTACCACCGAGCAATAGGTCATCCTCTTGAAAACTGCTTCACCTTTAAAAACTGGGTCGAAGATCAGTACCGACAAGGCAGATTCGCTTTATCCGACGGTTGGAGGGTGACCCCACCACGAAAGCATGAGCCAAAAGCAACATTCATTGCGAATATAAATCCAGATCATCATCGAGCTTGGAAACGAGCTCGTACCTGCCGCGTGATAACACTATCAAAAGATCAGCATCAAACAAATGAGGATGAGGACTAGGTGATCTCAGAATTTCCACCGGCGCCAAAAGAGCTGAAAGATTGGATACACACCACGGCGGGCAACCTGAGAAAAATCGACTTGGGAACGGAAAACGATCCGAGACCAACGTTCGTCAAAGAGCTGCTGTCTGAAAAGAAGGTGGCTATGCTAAAGGACGTGCTTATGCAGTATAAAAACTTCTTCGCATGGAACTATTCCGAGATGCCGGGACTAGATTCAGGAGTAGCTATGCATAAACTGGCGATATCACCGGATGTCAGGCCAGTCAAACAAGCGCCAAGAAGAATGTGACTCGAACTCGAGATGAGCATCATTTCCAAAGTCAAGAAACTAATCAACTCCGGCTTCATCCAAGAAGTTCAATATCCTGACTAGATCGCCAACATTGTCTTAGTGATGAAAAAAATGGGACGGTGCGTATCTGTGTGGACTTTCAAGACCTCAACAAAGCTTGCCAAAAGATAACTTCCCTATACCGGTTATCGAGCTGATAATAGATAACACGTCCACTCATGAAATCTTCTCCTTCATGGATGGATCTTCAGGGTACAATCAAATAAAGATACATCCTATAGACCAAAAGCACACCACCTTTCATACTCCGCTGGGCATATTCTGCTTTAAAGTGGTGCCTTTCGGTTTGAAGAATGCAGGCGCCACCTACCAGAGAGCCATGATGAAGATCTTCGATGACCTCATACATGAGATTGTCGAATGCTATATCGACGACCTTGTCGTGAAAAGCAAATCGTACGAGGAACACTGGGAACATCTGAACATAATGTTCCAACGCCTTCGGAAATACAACCTAAAGATGAATCCTCTGAAATGCGCATTTGGATTCTTCTAAGGTAAATTCCTAGGATTCATCATATGACATAGAGGCATCGAAGTAGACCCATTAAAGATCAAGGCAATCATGAAAATGCCTATGCCAAGAACTCTCAAACAACTGTGGTCTCTCCAAGGAAAGCTCGCATATATCCGGCGGTTCATAACTAACCTCTCCGGAAAATGCCATCTCTATAGTCATCTAATGAAGAAAGGGACCCCGTTCGTCTGGGATCGTAAATGCCAAAGTGCTCTAGACGAAATCAAACAATACCTGCAGAATCCGCCGGTACTGATTGCTCCGGTTAAGGGAAAACCCCTCATCTTGTACACAATAGCCCTTGAAGGTTTTAGGCATGCTATGGGCACAGGAGAACGACCAAGGGAAGGAGAGGGCTCTCTACTATTTGAGTCGAGTTCTCCTGGGGGCAGAAAACAAGTACCCTCCATTGAAAAGTATTGCCTGGCATTGATTTTCGCAATAACGAAGCTCAGACATTACGCTTTGGCACATGAGGTCCATCTCATATCAAAGGTGGATCCTCTCAAATATTTGATGTCAAGAGCCATACTAACAGGAAGGCTTGCCAAATAGGCGCTCCTCTTGATGGAGTTCTCGATAACGTATTGACCTCTCAAGGCAGTGAAAGGCCAGGCCATCGCCGACTTTCTCGCTGAGCATCCAATACCTGCCGACTCTCCCCTAAATTGCGAGTTGCTGGATGAACATGCATTCGACACAAAGGATGAAGAAAATGACTCTCGATGGGAACTTTACTTCGATGGGGCATCTTCTACGAAGAAGCGAAAACACAACACCCCTATAATCAAAGCCGGGGTAGGCTTTATCTTCGTGACTCCACAAGGAGGGATAATGCATTTCGCCCTCTCCTTAACGGAGCCGAAAACAAATAACGAAGCGGAATATGAAGCTTTGATAGCAGGTCTTGAGATCTCTATCGACATGGGAATCGAGAACCTCCTCATATATGGAGACTCCCAGCTGTTCGTTAGTCAAGTAAACGGCGACTATCAGACGTGCAAAGCAGAGTTGGTGAAATATGGTGAAAGAGTACAACAATTGCTGACTCAAATCCCCTTCTACATTCTGGAAAGCATACCGCGGGAGGAAAATAGCAAGACGGATGCATTAGCCAAGCTTGCTAAGGAATTGGCTGAAGAAAACCTCGATGAGGTAAGGATCGTTGTACAAAGCCGCCGAATTCTCGCGCCAGCAGATTATCTCCGGAATCGTCTGAAGGAAAGGAAGCAACCAAACAAGCAGCCTGCCAAATAGAGGACGAAAAAGAGGCTACGGATTGGAGAGAAGTCTTCATAGACTACTTTAAATCCCATCAAACGTCCAAAGATGTGTCGTCAAGACATCAGCTCATGAAACAAGCTCTGTCTTTCGCCTTGGTCAATGATACTTTAGACAAGAGATCATTTGACTGTCTGTGGCTGAGATGCCTGGGACCGTAAGAAGCAAAGAGAGTTGTCCAAGAAACCCATGATGAACTCTGCGATTCTCATCAAGCTGGGCCAAAGATGAAGCTAAAGATCAAAAGAATGGGCTACTATTGGCCCACAATGATTCAGGAATGCCTCGAATATGCGAAGCAGTGTCATTTGTGCCAAATTCACGGGGACTTCATCCACTAGCATCCAAATCCGCTACACCCAACGGTGGCTAGCTGGCCGTTCGAAATGTGGGGAACCGATATAATTGGGCCCATCGAACCTGCGTCATCCAAAAGACATCGGTTTATACTGGCAACAACCGATTGCTTTTCTAAGTGGGCAGAAGCAGTACCACTAAGGGAGGTGAAAACGGAGAATATCCTCCATTTCTTCAGAACACATGTCATCTAACGGTTCGGCACTCCACGACGAATCATCTCGTATAATGAGCCAGCCTACAGAAGCCATAAGATCAGTCGCTTCGCACAGCAGTACAATATAGACTGGAGATACTCTTCAGTCTATAATCCCTGAGCCAACGATCTAGCTGAAGCCTTCAACAAGACCTTGACGAAGATCATAAAGAAAACGGTGTCCAGAAATAAAAAGGACTGGCATGAGAGACTGCATGAAGCTCTCTGGGTGTATCGAACCACGTTCAAAACGGCCACGAATGCAACGCCATACGCGTTGGTATTCAGCACGGAATAGATACTCCCATTAGAGATAGAGCTACCCGCTTTACGAGTAGCGGCTCGTTACGAATTGAAGGATGAATAAAATTCTCATCTTCGGCTTGAGGAACTCGATGCCCTCGATGAAACTTGTCTCATGGCGCAGCAAAACCTGGAAGCTTACAAAGCAAGGATGACGCGCTCATACGAAAGACTAACCATGCCAGAACATTCAGCCAAGGCGCCCTTATACTAGTTGTCAAACGACCAATGATCCTCAATCGTGCCAAACGGAGGAAATTCGAGCCGAACTATGAGGGCCCGTACATCATAGATAAGGTTTACCAAGATGGGGGCCTACTTTCTCATGGATATGCATAGCGAAAGACCATTCCGGCCAATCAACGGCCGATTCCTTAAGAAGTACTACGCCTGACGAGTCACGACTCAGGTCAATGATAGATGACGACGCTTGTGTCTGCTCGCTATCTTCTTGAGTCAAAACTATAAAAAGTAGTATCCAACAGTACTCCCCCCCAAACGAACTAACAACGGACCGTAACGTCCTTAAACTACAACGGATCGAAACTTCCTTAAACTAACTACGGGCCGAAACGTCCTGAAACTAACTACGGACCGTAACGTCCTTAAATTACAATGGACCGAAACATTCTTAAACTAACTACGGACTATAACGTCCTTAAATACAACGGGCCGAAACATCCTTAAACTAACAACGGATCGAAACGTCCTTAAACTAACAATGGACCGTAATGTCGTTAAACTAATAATGGACCGAAATATCCCTAAACTAGTACTCCACCTCAGACATGGCGCATTGTCCCAAATGAGGTGATATCTTTTCCTGAGATCTGGTTTGCAACCAAAGATCCAAAAAAAAGGTATGTCCACAAGCAAAATGGGCACGGATGAAGACCCGAAAGGGCGCCGTGAGTAAAAACTGCAGGGCTACCGGTGAGCTTGTGAAAACCCGAAAGGGCGCAATCTCGTTAAAAAAAAAGGGTAGGTCCACAAGAAAAATGGGCATGGATGAAAACATGAAAGGGCGCCGTGAGTAAAAATAGCAGGGCTACCGGCGAGTTTGTGAAAACCCGAAAGGGCACAATCTCGTTAAAATAAAGACACCTGCAAGGTCCTCTTGACCTTATGAAGAGAAAATACCTGCGTTAGATCCTTACGACTCACACGGGAGCAACACACTTTGGGATCCCCACGATTCCTAAGGAGAAATTACACTTATGAGATCCTCACGACTCGTAAGGAAAATTCCCCCTTATGAGACCATCACGGCTCGTAGGATTCAAAAGCCTTAAGATACAGCGACCTGAACCTGTTCTTAAGCCATCACAATCCCCAAGTTGCCCTACAAGCGGTTGAATATTGACCCTTGTATATAATCCACGGGCGCAAATAAATTTCCCCTCTTCAAGTTCTACCGCTGGTGGGAAGTTTACCCATATGTTGAATGACACTTATAAGTCCTCTCGACTTGTAAGGAGAAAACATTCTTGGAAGATCCTTACGAATTACAAGAGAAGATATTGTTAGTTGTATGTATGCCCTATATTGTACATATGATGTAAATTATAGTGGATGCTTGGATATATATAGGGAGGATTTTCTTGCTCGACATGATAGTATGCTATCTAGTTACTCTATATCTTAACATGTACACTTACTGTCTCTCTGTTACATGTTGATAAAGCCCCTAGAATATGTACTTAACTACCAGGATTATGATATAGATCATAC
Source organism: Agapanthus africanus (assembly GCA_030015575.1). NCBI lineage: Eukaryota > Viridiplantae > Streptophyta > Magnoliopsida > Asparagales > Amaryllidaceae > Agapanthus > Agapanthus africanus. The sequence goes on along the minus strand of CM057339.1, from coordinate 190,886,219 downwards.
TAGTGAGGCCAGGGTAGTCCGTAAGTACATCCGTTAATTGTTCCTAGTCGTGGAAGTATCGAGACGGGGCATCGATATTCCAGAGTAGACTAGTGTGTATGATTCTTGACCCTGTATGGGGCGATGGTTGATCCCACAACCACTGGTGTTTGACATCAGAGAATGTGCACAGGTGCTCAGTGGAGGCTGGGTACATTGAACAGGACTTGCCGAGAACTCCTAGATGGTATTATACCTCACGTCAGATAGCAGTTCTCTGGTGATACTGGTACAGGTTAGTCTATAGACCCGAGATCGTCATAGAGTCTTGTGTGATTCCCACTGAGGTTTGATTTCCACCTTACCACGCTCAAGAGGAGTTGTACAAAACGATGGTGTTTGGGTACAGTCCCGAGTCACATGGAGGCAATGAGCGATAGGAGGGAATTTCGTCTCTCCCGATATTGGGGGTTGATGTTGCGCTGTGCTCGATTGGCTATAACAGGAAGTTCCTGGCCAGGGCTGATATTGAGATTTACTGATAAGTGTTATCAGTAATTTCTTGACCTGTTATGAGCCTCACATCGACACGACTTATCAAGTTATTGAAGTCTGACGTTTACCATCCCCAGACTAGATATGCGACATATCAGACGAAGAGACCGGACTGTATGGTAGTGTTGCTTATCGGATTCACGGGAGTAGGAACAGGCTTGCTTGTTGACCTTCTGATCGCTCAATACCCGGGTAGCCGTTACGTCCAGCTAGTACCGCTGATGGTTTGTGGATGAATGATATGATCATCACCTACTGCCGGCGTATTGACGAGTCTTTAGAGTCCTACACAGAGCTTTCTTGGTTCAGGAGAAATGAAGTAGGAGCATATATGTGATATGTGTGGGACCGAAATTAATACGTGTATGTGATACCGTATTCTATTCTTCCGATATGTGATATCGGTCAGTTATATGTGATATAGCCGGGTTATCGAATCAAGTGTCGATTCGATAAGTTGATACAATTGATATTAGTCTGTTATATGTGATATAGCCAGATTATTAAATCAAGTGTTGATTTAATAATTTAACGTATAATTATATATATTTGATATATTAACATATATTAACTAATATTAGCTCACTTAAGAATTTCTTTTCTCACTTTAACATTTAATATATATGTGATATATGTTAATTATATTTGTTACTTTGTGTCATGCTTGATGATACGTTGTTGATCGGTGTATGAGACTCATACCATGCCATAGATAATTTAGGGTTTTATATAATTAAGGTAAATGCAAAATTAGGTGGAAATTGCATGGTTTAAGATGCTTTGGAAGCTTGTGGAAACCATTGACTTAGTCCACTAATTTTGTCTTATATTAGATATTTATTAACCCAACCATTATCTTTAGCCATGGTTAAGTCTCTACAAGGGTCATATATGATATGATCTCACCCATGGTTGCTATTCTCTCTCTTTTCCATGATTGACTTCATCTTCTTCTTCTCACTTGAGCTCTCTTGCTTTTCTAAAGATGAAGAAAAAGAGCGAGAAAAATATTTCTAAAGTGAGCAAAATTCCTGCTTCATCAACCTACACAAGACTAGCCATTTGGTTTAGGTTTTTTGCTTCACTAATTCCCAATTAGTGAAGAGTTAGCTTGAGCTAGAGTCTTCTCGACGTAGATCATTTTCGGCATCGAAGACTTCAAGCAAGCTTGTTCCTTTCATCTTGTGGTGCCTAACGAGAGTCCGGGAGACCACTACTTGGAGCGAAGGGACTACTACACGGAGCTATTAAAGTGAAGGACCGGTCTACAAAGGTTGTATTCCCATTCACTTAGTGTAAAGTTGTTTATATGCTAGCTCACTCCTAATCCTCTAGTTAAGATCTATGGTTCGGGTTCTTTGGCACGCTGAATTTTTGTAAAATGGCATGGTAAATGCTTTCCAGAACCCCATAGTCATGCTAGGGAACCCCACAGTGGTATCAGAGCCAAGCTAAAACATTAGGAGTTGTCTAGGCGAAGTTAAAAATTCAAAACGAACTCTGAATACCCATTTTGGCACCCTCTCTAGAAAATTTTCAAAATGTTGGAATTTTTCATGTTAAAAATATTCAGAGTGATTATATGAACCCTCTAGAAGAACGGCACCATATCTCGATTCTATGACTGCGGAACTGTGGCCAAACCCTAGGGTTTGCGGCGGTTCCATGGCGCCATAGGTGAGAAAATGGTCGGGCCTTCTACTGTTGGTCCATAGGTACCGTGGCATGTTCTGGGTATTTTTTAACACTGCTCAAGTGTTGAGCTCTCTGGGAAATTTTGGGATTTCGTTGATTCGATCGAAATTTTTAACATCGTCTAGCTATCTGTGAAATGTGATACAATATTTGGAATCCAAAATAATCAGTTTTATGAAAACTTGTTTGATTTTTGTAAATCTAGCAATTTAGTCTCATTTGATCGGTTGCCGCGGGGTTTTGATCCGGATCAAAACTCCGTCGCAATCACGTAGCGTACGCAGATACTCGTTGGGTAACATTACTAGATAGCCACACCCCATAGCTCCGACCAAGTGACTATAGGAGAACCCCGTTCCAAAAGCATCCGTTCGGGTGCTCGCAGCCGCGGTGTTCGGCCTAAGTGCACTTTGTTGATGGCATCGGGGGTGCGGCCGTCTACTAAACATTCCGATGAGTATTCGATCAGGTTGTCGGGAATCTTGTTGAATTTCCCAACTATTTGTTGGAAAGTGTTTTCAATAACGAGACTAAAATGCGGGATTTATAATTGTTAGGCATGAAATTCGGAATATGAGATATTCAGGATTTATGATGTCTAAGGAATTCATTGGGTTAAGCATGAAATTCGAAGTATGTGATATTTCTGGTTTATGATGTTTAAGAATGTTGTGGATTCTAATTGTTATAGTTTTTCACTTTGTTTTCTGTGACCGTAAGTGTAATATGTGTGGTATCATCGGTTTCGTTGCTATATTTTAACGACAACTGGGATACGCATATTTACTTACGTTGATGACATGTGATGTTATGTGTTGCTGTGGTATGTCATATTGAATCGTCGTATTTGAATAGCCGGGTTTTTTTATGTGAGATGAGAGTTTTTCTTTTTCATTCATGTAAAAACTTGTATGTAATATTGTTTTATCGGGGAACTTCCGGGTTGAGGATGTTGTCACCATTAATGTATATTATTTACTTTTCCGCATTATGTTAGACCCAAGGTGGGGAGCACAAGTAACCGGGTTCTGGGGTCCAGTGGGAGACCATCTCGAGGATTCGATACAGGGTCTCCTAACTCTAGAATTGGCAGGGTTGCTTGCCGCTCTCGTAGGGGTCTAGGGATGTGGGTTTGTCTATTCTTCGCGACCATGGAATCCGTGTTTTTTACTGGTTTAATTTAAAACGCGAAAATCCTAGTATATCCAATATTTCATATGTTGACTTTTGCCGCTGATATTCTGTGATGTGATCACTTTATATGATGAGACGAATGTTGTTATTATATATATGATATATAATAAATGTTGCTTATGTTTTGCATCCGCGCTAGTCCCACCCTGCTATGTCGTTAGTTATGTAACCTAACGGTGCATAACAGGACACTGTGGTGAATGCGGATGGCATAAGCGTACATTATATTTTCGTTTCTTTATCTGTGATGCTTAGGAAGTATAAATGATGGGACTTCATTAATGTGATTAATGAAAGAAAAGAAATCTAATGAAGTTGTGGAATCAAATTTTCAAAAATGGTAGCTTTAGTTTTTGCTTTGCATAGTGGTATTCCTTCATGAATATTCAGCATCCCATTCAATGAGGAAAGAGCCGAGATCCCTTCACCGGGAGTGACCTCTTTAGCAGAAGCTAGCAGATCCTACAACCCACTCGGTTTTGTTTTTGATTGCTTTTCTAGTTCTTATTTTGCATAGTGGTATTCCTTGTAGAGTATCCAGCACCTTATTCGATAAGGAAAGAGCCGAGATCTTTTCATCGGGAGTGACCTCTTTAGCAAAACTAGTAAAAGCCTAAAAAACACACCTTTTCAAAAATCATTCGATTCTGCAACGATATTAAGTTTATTACGTAAAAGATTTTCTTAAAAACCTGTCGTAGCCCTCCGTCATTTCAGATAAGTGCTATTTAGTATCCGTGCTGCATTTGTTGACCATAGCCAAGGCGTAGTGTGCGGTAGCTAATTAGTGCTTATCTACAAGCATATGATGCGATTGGATTAGGATAGTCGTACGGCTTTGTTGACCATAGCCAAGGGTCGTACAGGTGGGTTTAATTCAATCATGAAATGATGGGTTGAACTTGGCTAGCACCTATGATTTGTTAACCATAGCCAAGATCATAAGCTGCCACAGGCAAAAATTTTATCGGAAATTTCAAGTGTTGAAATTCGCAATGAGATTGCATACCTTCTATGAGATAGTTGGATCCCGATACCCACTATGAGTAATTGTTACTCCTGGAAGAGTTTTGCAATTCACAATTAGCTAACCCATTAGGTGTCTAGAAAGGTGTCAATGGGATTATGCCTCTGGAAAAACGAGATTTACTGTAATTAGGTCCGTGCGAAAACACGGGGAACCTCCCTCAAAGTACCGACACTAGCCTGGCTGAACGGTTAGCGAAATTGCAGGGTGTAATTAATCCCAGCTAGTCTTCCCTTTTAGGATTTGAAGGAATATTTGATAAAAACAGTGGGAGCCATCCTGATTAGATAAAATAATAACCAATATGATCTTGTAAGAGCATACGCAGTGTGTTTTCTTCTCTCTCTCTCTCTCCTGGTAGCAACCGTGACATGTCTTAATCAAGATAATAATATGGATGTATTGAACGGACCTCCTTTTTATACTAAGATGGGGAACGTTGGTTCCACTCTATCTTATGATTGTTATAAGTCTGAGCAGGAAATAGGAATACCAGGATTCCCAGCCACCCGATCGAAGAAAAAGTATGTTGATGCATTTTCTTCAGGTGTGTTCATTGCCAAGAACTATTCTCAGTATACTCTACGTCCTGGGTATTTGATACCAGATCAGGATCACATATATATAAATTGTTACATGGGTTACAGATAGGTAGAGAACTAGGATCGGGTGATAATGCAATTGTTGCAGCCAAATCAATTGGCAAATATCACCTTGTATTACCAAATGGTAAATACATTGATTCTGAACAAATATTATTACATACCGAAACCTGATATACAACATCGGTTTCTTTATTAAGTTAAAGAAGGATATAATTTTGTATTGCAGGATAATGTTGTGAACATTTTCCTGAATCAAGAGTTTATTGGATCAGGCACGTTATATAACGACATATACGTTCTAAATCAACCTACAATTCTAAGTATACAGAACACACACAGGAGAAAGAGTTCAGAAATAGACGAATCCTTCTTGTGGTATTATAGACTAGGTCATATCAATGAGACATGACTCACTAAGTTACATAAGGATGGATATTTGAATCTGTTCGAATTTTCATCTTATGAAACTTGCCAGTCATGTCTCAAAGGTAAAATAACCAAAACTCCACTTACTGAAAACGGAGATAGAGTTACTGAAATCTTGGGACTGATACATATTGATGTATATAGACCCATGTCTACACATGCCAGGGATGGTTCCTCATACTTTATTATATTCACCGAGGATCTCTCAAGATTCGGATATGTGTTCCTGTTGAAACACAAGTCTGAAGATTTTGAGAAATTCAAAGAATATAAACATGAAGTTGAGAACCAGACAGGTGCAAAGTATTTAAGTACTTCGATCTGATCGAGAAGGAGAATACTTAAGCATGGAATTCCTGGATTATATAAAGGAGAATGAGATTCTCTCTCAGCTTACTCCTCCGAATATACCACAGCACAACGGTATATCAGGGCGGAGGAATCGCACCCGATAAGATATGGTGCACTCTATGATGATCACTGATGAGTTGCATGTTTCCTTTTGGAGTTATGCACTTGAGAAACTGCATACCTATTGAATAGGGTTCCGACCAAATCAGTGCTTACCATTCCATATGCGATATGGTATGGGAAGGGACCATGTCTTAAACGAGTTAAGATATGGGGTTGTCCGGCCTATGTTGAAAGGCAAAATCCAGACAAACTCGAGACAAGGTCAGTTGTGTAAGTTTATTGGATATCCCAAACATTCGTGAGGAAATATTTTCTACCAAACCGAGGAACAAATTTTGTTTCTCAACATACCACATTTTTAGAAAAAAGGAATTTCTTGAAAAACAAATCTATGGTCATGAGGTAGAACTGGAAGGAGTTCCAGCTATACAAACTACGACTGATGATTTAGTGGAACCAAAGGATTCGATAGTCTCCAACGAACCTCAGCTTCTCCGTGAATCAAGTAGGTTCCTCATCCACCTGAGAGATACTACGGTTTTCTCAATGATAGTGGGAGCGAGGAATACATCATGGTAGATGATGAACCAACTAGATTCAGGCAGGCCATCACGAGTGGGGACTCTGTGAAATGGCTGGATGCAATACGATCTGAAATGGAATCTATATACACCAACAAAATATGGACTTTGCATGTTTCTCCTGAAGGGGTAAAACCCAACGGGAGCAAGTGGATCTTTGAGAAAGATACTTGGTGTAGATGGAAAAGTTGAGACTTTCAAAGCTAGAATTGTAGTAAAAGGTTTTCGTCATATAACCAGGTGTGGATTATGATGAAACCTTTTCTTCAGTGGCTATGCTTAAGTCCATCCGGGGTGAAGCATGCATCGTGGAGTTGGAATATCTGTTTTGATGTAGCAGTCATAGAGTTTGACTTCATCAAAAAATAGATGAACCTTGTATACATAAGAAGGTTGTAGAGAGTAAGACCGTCTTCCTCGCATTGTACGTAGATGACATACTCTTGATAGGAAATGGGTTTCCTATGCTACACTCGGTCATGCTCCTCTTATCGCAAGGATTCTCCAAGGTACATCTGGGTAATTCCTCCTATATCTTGGGGATTAGGATCTATAGAGATAGATCTAAGCGGATGTTGTGAGTGTCCCAAATTCAGATACATTAACACCATACTAAAGGGGTTTAGTATGGATGATTCTAAGCGAGGTGGTTCGCTCACTTACTTAGGAATCACTCTCTCCAAAAAGATGTCTCCCAAGACTGATTTGGAGAGAGTTCGCGTACAAGGGATACCCTATGCTTTGGCAGTAGGCTCTATCATGTATGCGATATTATTTACCAGACCAGATGTAGCCGACTCACTAGGAGTAGTGATCATGAATCAATCGGATCTTGGGAGAATCGCTGGATAGCTGTGAAAGACATTTTTAAGTACTTGAGATGCACTAAAGAAGTGTTCTTGGTGTTTGGTAACGGTGAGCTCCAGTGGGAGTCCTTTACCGATTCGAGCTTCTAGAGTGATAAGATTGACTGAAAGTCAGTCTCGGGCTTTGTCTTTTACTCTCAGTAGAGGGACGGTATGTTGGAAGTGTTCTAAGCTAAATACCGTGGCAAACTAGACGATAAAAGCTGAATATATCGCTACCAATGATGCTACCAAAGAGACTGTCTGGATATTTCTTGTTCATGAGATGAACATCGTTCCTACCATTATTGTGACAATGGAGTTGTGGCTTTGGCCTAGAAACCCCGGTCCCATCAACGATCCAGACATATTCTGAGGCAGTATCACCTGATCAGGGAGATAGTTGATCTCCAGTGGATCGAGGTCAGGAGAGTTGACGCGAAGGATAATATGACGGATCCACTCATAAAGGCCTTTCCTAAGAGAGACTTTTAGGGAACGTTGGGCATGAGATATTACAACACATAGCCTTAGTGCAAGTGGGAGATTGTTAGTTGTATGTATGCCTTAGAGGACATTATTGTACATGTGATGTATATTATAGTGAATGCTTGGACATATATAGGGAGGACTTTCTTGCTCGACATGATAGTATGCTATCTGGTTACTCTTTATTTTAACATGTATACTTACTGTCTCTCTGTTACATGTTGATAAAGCCCTTAGGATGTGTATTTGACTACCAGGATTATGATGTAGATAATACTAGTGGGGTCAGGATAGTCCGTAAGTACATCCTTTAATTGTTCATAGTCGTGGGTATATCGAGACGGGGTATCGATATTCCAGAGTAGACTAGTGTGTATGATTCTTGACCCTGTATGAGGCGATGGTTGATCCCACAACCATTGGTGTTTGACATCAGAGAATGTGCACAGATGCTCAGTGGAGACTGAGTACACTGAACAGGACTCACCGAGAACTCCTAGATGGTATTATACCTCACGTCAGATAGCAGTTCTCTGGTGACACTAGTACAGGTTAGTCTGTAGACCCGAGATCGTCATAGAGTCTTGTGTGATTCGCACTGTGCTTTGATTTCCACCTTACCACACTCAAGAGGAGTTGTACAAAACGGTGGTTTTTGCGTACAGTCTCGAGTCACATGGAGGCAATGAGCGATAGGAGGCGATTTCGTCTCTCCCGGTATTGGGGGTTGATGTAGCGCTGTGCTCGATTGGCTATAACAGGAAGTCCCTGGTCAGGGCTGATATTGAGATTTACTGATAAGTGTTATCAGTAATTTCTCGACCTGTTATGAGCCTCACATCGACACGACTTATCAAGTTATTGAAGTCTGACGTTTACCACCCCCAGACTAGATATGTGACATATCAGACGAAGAGACCGGACTGTACGATAGTGTTACTTATCGGATTCACGGGAGTATGAACAGGCTTGCTTGTTGATCTTCTGATCGCTCAATACCTGGGTAATCGTTACGTCCAGCTAGTACCGCTGATGGTTTGTGGATGAATGATATGATCATCACTTACTGCCGGCGTATTGACGAGTCTTTAGAGTCCTACACAGAGGTTTCCTGGCTCAGGCGAAACGAAGTAGGAGCACATATGTGATATGTGCGGGACCGAGATTAATACGTGTATGTGATACCGTATTCTAGTCTCGCGATATATAATATCGGTCGATTATATGTGATATAGCCGAGTTATCGAATCAGATGTTGATTCGATAAGTTGATACAATTGATATTAGTCTGTTATATGTGATATAGCCGGATTATTTTATCAAGTGTTGATTTAATAATTTAATATATAATTATATATATTTGAAATATTAACATACATTAACTAATATTAGCTCACTTAATAATTTCTTTTCTCACTTTTACATTGAATATATATGTGATATATGTTAATTGTATTTGTTACTTTGTGTTATACTTGATGATACATTGTTGATGGGTGTATGAGACTCATACCATGCCATAGATAATTTAGGGTTTTATATATTTAAGGTAAATGCAAAATTAGGTGGAAATTGCATGGTTTAAGATGCTTTGGAAGCTTGTGGAAACCATTGACTTAGTCCACTAATTTTGTCTTACATTAGATATTTATTAACCCAACCATTAACTTTAGCCATGGTTAAGTCTCTACAAGGGTTATATATGATATGATCTCACCCATGGTTACTATTCTCTTTTTCTTCCATGATTGACTTCATCTTCTTCTTCATCTCACTTGAGCTCTCTTGCTTTTCCAAAGATGAAGAAAAAGAGTGAGAAAAATATTTCTAAAGTGAGAAAAATTCCTACTTCATCAACCTACACTAGACTAGACATTTGGTTTAGGTTGTTTGCTTCACCAATTCCCAATTAGTGAAGAGGTGGCTTGAGCTAGAGTCTTCTCGACGTAGATCATCTTCGGCCTCAAAGACTTCAAGCAAGCTTGTTCCTTTCATCTTGTGGAGACTAACGAGAGTCCGGGAGACTACTACTTGGAGCGAAGGGACTACTACTGTCACGACCCAAATATGGCACATAACCGGAACTTAAATCACATGACATCTAAAGAAGTCGACACAGTCCAAATAAGCCGAAATCCGGAATCTAAACCCTTTTTGAAAACATTGGAAGTGAGGTTTAAAATAGTCATCAGATGGGATCAGTTTAAAATAAACATTTAAGTTTAACTAAGTATGCTTGAAAAACATTTATGACGTTTTAAAATTCGACAGCACCTCTTTTGTAAATTTTGAATAAAACTCGATACAACATAATAATATAAACAGCATCCCAACGGGAGCTAGCTTCCACGCCAAAATGGCGGAGCAACCAAGTAAACAATATACGATGCAAAATGGCGAAAAAAAGAAAAGCGAAACAAAATCAACAATATAAAAAAGTCGACTCCAATGAGTTCGACGCCCACAAACACACAATTCTAAGTCTCGCTTCTAAGTCCACAATATATACCAGTTCTAAGTCGATGGAGTTTTACTAAATACAAGAAGATATGAATATACAAGTGTGAGTACGATACAACAGTAACCCACCTACTAAAGTAATCACCGAAAGAAATGTGTGCCCCAAGCCGCTGATAATCCGAGCGGTAAAACCTGTAAGAAACTGTGGCACAGCGGGGGTGAGTTGCCAACTCAGTGAATAAAAATACATTACAAGATAGAAATCGAAATGCACAACGATACCTAGGTCATAAATATAGTACTATCATATCCTGCACTAATATAATATATGATATGCTTATATATCATAAATGTAACTCTATCCATCACATGAACCCAAAATAGAATATATCAATGCAAATGACCTGTATCTATGTATAAGTCCATAAGTAGCCGAAAATATATAGGTAAAACCTCTTCTTTAAAATAGCCGCGGAATACATATGTCATGGTATAAAAGCAGATGTGATAGTACAAAATATTATAGGTATCTTATTTAAGATATATGTCTTGTTGTTTTAATGAAGAGCGATAAGAGGTTTACGGTTTAAAAGATCCCAGTATCATACTAGACATGTCAAAATAATGAGATTATAGCTCGATTTTGAATTCCTTTTTATATGAAATAACCCGTAAAAATGTATTTAGGTACTATCCCCCGGATCGGTCCTAGTTGGCTACAATAACGCATAACATAACTGTATACCTCGTATGATAGCAACATATCAACATCTGGATAACCAGTATCGACACCCGAAATCAGAAACCCCTCATGTCCATCACCGACACGCAAATCCTTAAATCTCTCATGTCCATCACCGACACGCAAATGCAGATATCGTCGACACCATCTCAATAGATGATCATCATCCGATATCCCTAGCCCCGGTCAGTATACCCTGGATATCCGTCGTGCCTAAATCTAGCCCTGCTATCCCCTGGATATCTGTCGTGCTCAATCTATCTCCGGTATCGAGTGTTCTCGCTAGGCTCCCACCTCAAATGCGGCTACCCTGCCCCTCGGTCTCGACCAGGTCTACCATATATCCAACTGTATACTCCCCCACTCATCCGGGATAAGTAGCAAGTCCATAACCGTATATCTCCCCCAATCGGTTCGGAATAAAAAACAATCGGTAAATATCAAGCTCATGGTGGACGTCAACTCCTCATATCCAGAAATATCAAGTAAAGAATAAGAATACTCGCATAGATCATTCTGATGATATATTATAAATATACATATATAATAGCGTCCTATACCACTGATATATATCATCAAAAGTAAAACATACTGAAAACTCATAAAAATCAAATACGAATATCCATAGTACTGGTATTCGCAATGCTTAATACGTAATAAAGGTAAAGTACGTAAATAAAGTCATATACAAGCAATAAACGTAACAGTTCTACTGTGTCATGGAAATGCTAATGATATGTAGTGTAGCATACGAGTCTATGCTTGTGCAGCATGGTAATCATTAGTATTTATGCAAGTGTTCTATTAGTGTATAAAGCATACTCATATCGATATCTATGTACGCATTACGTAGTATAGCGGTCCAACAGAGACATGGCAGTACCAATGAGGTGTAGTGTAAAATATGCGTATGTGTTTGTTGTTGGATATATATGCCCTAGAGGCCTTCATTGTATAGGATACTAGGGATATGTATGTACATGACAATCTTGCTTGATATGATAGTACGCTATTTGGTTTGACTTTATCTTAATGTGTGATATATTTTACTTTGTATTTATAAACATGTTGATAAAGCCCATAGGGTGTTTGCCTGACTACCAGCGTTGTGATGGCAGTCATACTTGTGGGAGCTGGATAGTCAATAGGCACATCCTTAAATGTCCCTGGTCGAAGGAGTATCGAGATAGGGCATCGATGCTCTAGAGTAGACTAGTGTATACATATCTAGACCCTGACGAGGGGCGATGGATTGGTCCCGCAGCCATTGGTGATGTGCACCTAAGATTGTATACAGATGCTCACTGGGTGTGAGTACACCGAACAGGACTCGCCGAGAACTGACTGGATGGTATTATACCTAACGTCAGATTGCAGTTCTCAGGTGACATGTGTGCAGATAGTCTATTGAATTAAGGTCGTCATTTGTCTCGTGTGAGTTCCCACTGTACTTTGATTACTACCCTACCACGGCTTAAAGGAGTCGTGCAAACAGGTTTTAGTTGGGTATAGTCCCGAGCTACGTGGAGGCAGTGAGCGACTGTTAGGGATTCGTCTCTCCCGGTATAGGGAGTTGATATCGCACTGTGATCGGTTGGTCATTACCATAAGTCCCTGGCCAGGGCTGATTGAGAATTACTGATGGACTAATCAGTAGATTCTCGGATGGTCTTGAGCCATACCGGCACGACTTGTACGGTTATTAGGGGTCTGACGTTCACCCCCCTAGACCATACATGTGATACTCTTAGACGAACAGACCGGACTGCGCGGATATTGTCACGGACAGGCTCAGTAGGAGTTCGGATGAGTTTCCTCATCGGCCTTCTTATCGACATCTACCTGGGGACCGTTACGTACAGCTAGTGCCGCTTGTGGTCTGTGGTTAAACCCACTGCCAGCGTAGTAGTCGAGTCTTTAGAGTCCCACACAGAGATTTCCCTACTCCAGGCAAAACGATATAGAGATCGTATGGTTTTACGACAAAGGGTTCAGACGCATACGTGTGTTTACGCACATACGACGTTCAGACAGTTTTTACTAGCCGGCTTTGGTTTAAGCCAGATTATATTATCGGGTTATTGGATTTATACAGTCTAAAGTTTTTCCGTGTTTTCACGGATGGGAGGGACGTTCTCGTAATTTTGCGGGAAGCTTCTAGAAGCATGGTGACTTGAGGGTTTAGGTGGCATTTTCATTAAATGCATTTATGACTCATTATGTGTGATTCATCATATCATTAATGCATCATTAAATGCTTAATGACTCATATAGTGAATCACTCATATTGAATTAATGTAGTATGATGAATAATCATATTTATTCATTTATTTGATAAAACATTATGCTTCATATAATTCAAGTGAGAAACAATTCCATTATCATTATCATGTTCACCTTCTCTCTCCTCAACCTCACTCTCTCTTCAAACCCTAATCCTATCACTCATGAGTTGAGATCAAGGATTATAATAGACTAATTAACCCATAACCTTACTCTATATCACCTAAGTTCCTTTGATTAGCAACTAGAGAAACTTAGTTACCTCAAGATTAGAGGTGAAGCTTGGATTAGGGCTCTTGGGTGGATCATCTATCATGGAAAGGAGGCCGAGGAGGACGTAGAGATCGAAAAGACGAAGGACTAGGTTCAATAGGTATAATCCCTTTACATAGTAGTTAAGAACTTCTATGGTTATTGTTAATTATCGTTTAGTAAAGATCTTCGGTTAGTCGATGTTTGCATAAAGAACAAGATCGTTTTTCATATTTCCGTCTCCCCGCAACTCGCAGGGTGTTGTACATCGACTTACACTGGTATCAGAGCCTCACTAAACAATAATTAACTCATTAGCAAAGTCGTTACCATTTCGAACGCGAAACGAACCGGAAAATACATCGATATCACTAAGTTTCTGTCGAATTAAAATGAGGCCTAAAATTTTTTCAGGGACCTCCAGAATAACCTACAGGAAATTATAAGAACACAGGAAAAAACTGGGTCCATGAATCGGCTACACAGCCGCGGAACCACGGCCGATCCCACCGATCCGCCGCGGATCCGCGGCCGAGTTGGATCCGATTCATCCCAATTTTTTCCTGTGGCTCTTCTGTGATGTTTTGTCTTTTCTGGAATGATTTATTTTCTGCTCAAGTCTTAGGTTTACAGCGAAGTTTTGGAGTAGAATCTAAAGTGTTTGATCGATCGAAATTATACGATGTTTGCTAATTAGATTATATCTGTGAACTGTTTAATGTGTTCGTAAACATCCCCTGACTGCTAGTATGTCGGTTGGCAGGGGGTTGCACATTTCTGTGATGATTTTAACTGTTTGTGATTATGAACTGTATTGGATTGTTGTGATGATTAGACGGGGTTTAATGATGGGTTATTGTATTAATTCATTCGATGTAATTGTAATATGTTATAATATTATTTTGCGGGGCACATTCAGGTTGCGGTTGTAGCCACCGTTGTATTATTTCTTTTTACTGTTTTTGCTCCTAGGATAGACCCAAGGTGGGGTGCACAAACTATCGGGTACTTTGAAGTGTTTAGTGGCCTACTCACGTTGTTGAGGGAGACCGCTTCACTTCGGGTACTTTGCGGGTTGTTTGCCGTACCCGTAGGGGTCTAGGGTGGGGTAATGGCTATTCATCACAACTGTGTAATCCGTCTTTCGTTGCAGACTCAAAAGAAACGCGGATTGCTTGCATATCCAATAATGTTCATCTGTGATCTGGAATGCCTATTATTGCGTCTGACGAATGTACAATATCTATATATGATAGCTATTTAGACGTCACTTATGTTTTACACCCGCGCTAGCCCAGCCCCTGCTCTGCCGTTAGTTAAGTAACCTAACGGGTGATGACGGGACCCAGTGGCGAATGCGGATGGCATAAGAGGACGTTACATTTTCGTTGTTTTCTGCAATGATAGGTTAATGATGGGACGCATTATCATTAATGCAAAGAAAATAAAACCTAAACTTAATCGTTGGAACAATTTCAAAACCACTCGGTTTTCTTCAAAAAGCAAATTTTAAATGCGGAGCTTAAACCACTCCTTTTAAAAAGAGCTATCATGGTTCCTTCGATCATATCAAATTCACTACGTTAACGGTTTTTTGCCAAAAACCAGCCGTAACCCTCCGTCGTTTCAAATAAACAGCACATCGTATTCATGCTATGTTTGTTGGCCTATGTCAAGGCATAGTGTATGGTAGCAATGTGTTGCTTATCTGTTGCATAGATAGATGCATTAGTTTAGGACAGACGTACATCCTTGTTGGCCTACGTCAAGGGCATGTACGATGGACCTAAATTAATCAGGACAACGACGGGTAGAAATTGACTTGCGTCTTATGAATTGTTGGCTTACGTCAAGGTCATAAGAGCTTGGAGTAAAAATCGCATCGGGAGTTTCAAACATAAAGGAAACTTGCAGATTTAGCATACTTTCTGGAGTGTGGTGACTAGAGTGGCTTCCATCTAGGGCATCATACAATGATAGTTGGATCCTGATCCCACTGATGAGTAGGATTACTCTCGGAAAATTTTCTCACTTAACAATCAATGCAATAAACCAAGTAGGTGTCCAGAAAGGTGTTAGAGCGGCTACGCCTCTAGGAAAAAGAGGTTATTTAATTAAGGAACATCGCAAAAGCGTTGGAAAACCTCCCTCGAAATACCAACACTGGCCTGGCTGAAAGGTTAAGCAAGTATGGTGACGTGTGATTAAATCCTGACTAGTTCTTCTTTTAGGTTTTGAAGAAGGATTTGAGGAAACAGTGGGAGCCATCCTGTTTAGATAAACTAATTAAACCAATCTAAATTTGCAAGAGCATATGCTAAGTGTTTCTTTTCTCTCTCTCTAACAGCTACCATGACAGGACTAAAACTATTACTTGAAAAAAATATACTGACCGGGCAGAACTATAAAGATTGGCTAAGGAACATCAACATTACACCGACCTATGACAAAGTAGCATATGTTACCACCGCTGTTCCTCCCTTTATCCCAGGACCAGATTCCTCAGTTGCGGACAAGGAAGTTCGCAAAACCTGGGATCTAGACTGTGAGCGAGCTAAGTGTATCGTGCTGGCGTCCATGAACAATGAACTCCAGAAACAGCACGAGAGTATGGATATTATATCCATCTTTCTCCATTGCAAGGAATTGTATGGGGAGCACTCCCGTATCGCGAGGTACGAGACCTCAAGGAAACTCTTCCTGATGAGGTTAGCTCCGGGATCACCTGTAGGAGAGCACGTCCTAAAAATGATCAGCCTCATTGAGGAACTCTCAAACCTGGGATGCGTGCTAGAGAATGATTTGTATATCGACTTGATTTTGCAATCCCTTCCCCACACCTTCTCTCAGTTCGTGCTGAGCTTCAACATGCACGAAATGGAAGCTGATCTTCCAAAGCTCCTCAACATGTTGAGGGTAGCAGAGACCTCCTTGAAAAAGGAGAAGACCCTCATTCTGTATGTTGGCCAATCATCCTCTTCTAAATCTAAAGCGAAAGCTAAAGGGAAGAAGAAGATGAAAGCCACCGAACCAAAAGGCGGGGTCAAGAAGGTGTAGGGAACGAACAAGGCAGGAAGGGTGAAGGCGGATAAGAACGAATGCTATTATTGTCACAAGCAAGGGCACTGGAAGAAGGACTGTGTGGCCTTCAAAGCCAAGGACACGAAGCAAGCTGTTGCTTCTGCTTCAGGTGTGTTTGTTATCGAAAATTGTCTTTCAGTAAACTCTACATCATGGGTACTGGATACCGGTTCTGGTTCTCACATATGTAATTCTTTGCAGGATCTGAGAAATAGTAGAGTACTGGAGACAGGTGATATGACTCTCCGGATGGGCAATGGAATGCACGTAGATGCTATTACAATAGGAGAATATCACCTAGGGTTGACTAGTGGGAACATTTTGGTATTGTACAACTGTTTTTGTATTTCCAGTATGCTGTGTAATATTATATCAGTATCTTTGTTATCTAATGAAGGATATAATTTTGCGCTTGAAAGAAATGTCATGAACATTCTCCTAAATCAAGAAATGATTGGGTTTGGCACACTAGAAAACGGCATATACATACTTAATCAACCTCAAGTTTTCAATATTCAAAACACACTTAAAAGAAAGGCTCCAAATTCAAACCAACCCTTCCTATGGCATTGTAGACTTGGTCATATAAACGAAACAAGGTTGACTAAATTACATAAAGATGGATATTTAGATCCATTTGAATATTCATCATATGCAACTTGTCAATCATGTATCAAAGGAAAAATGACCAAATCTCTGTTCACCGGACACGGAGAAAGAGCTACAGAACTCTTGGGACTTGTACACAGTGATGTGTGTGGTCCAATGTCTACACATGCACGAAGCGGTCACTCCTACTTCATCACTTTTACTGATGACTTTTCTAGGTATGGACATGTGTTCTTAATGAAGCATAAATCCGAGGCCTTTGAGAAGTTTAAGGAGTATAAAAATGAAGTGGAGAAACAAACTGGTAAAAGCATCAAGACACTTCGATCTGATCGAGGTGGAGAATTCTTAAGTTCCAGTTTCCTTGAATGCTTAAAAGAGAATGGAATTCTCTCTCAGCATACTCCGCTTTATATACCTCAGCATAATGGTGTATCAGAAAGGAGGAATCGCACGCTACTTGACATGGTGCGTTCAATGATGAGTAGTGCGGAGTTGCCACTTTCCTTCTGGGGTTTTGCTCTAGAATCAGCAGCATACCTATTGTTCCCCTCCGAAAGGCGGCGCACAGGACTGCGATATCCTGACGCTGAGATTCGGGGCAGATGCTATTTGGTTTTATCCGTCCACCTCTCCGAAGATGCAGGGGTGATTTATGGCACCGTGTATCGGAGGTTTAGACGGATGCGGCCGATGTAGCAGACTTCGTCAGATTTCCCCTCGCTTGAGGGGTTTTTGATTGTGGGGACGCTCTTCCCTGCAGGCGCAAGCCCCTGCAGTTAATTACGCTACCGCATCGCGGTAACAACTTTCTCCTTCTCCAGAATTTCACTTCGTGTCGTGTGTGTTTGTTTTGTTTGTGGTTGCCCGTAGATTGTATACGGATACTGAGTAATGCCGTCGCCCGTAGGACGTGGATTAGTCCAAATCCGTATTTACTTAGATTTGGGTTTGGTGATTTTAGTTTAAGGATGCATTAGTCGCGTTGCGGCTAAGATCAACTTAAACGTTCGTTAAGGATACGATAGTCCTGTTTGAGACTAAGATCAATTTAATGTGATAATCCATTTAATATCTGGCCATTGGGACTTGTCACCTCTCCAACGTCGTTGAAGGATTACAACGGCAGATGTCAGAGGAGTTCAGAGATGTACCCTTGAACCAAAGTCAATTTGGGGTTTTATAGTCTATTTGAATGTTTAAGGATACATTAGCCGTGTTTGGGGCTAAGATCAACTTAAACGGGACCGTTTAGATCCGGCAAAAGAGCATTTGGAGGCTCTATTGTTCCAGTTTAGGGACGTAGTGGTATATTTTCCAGTTTAGGGACGTGGTGGTCCATGTTCCAGTTTAGAGACGTGGTGGTCCATTATTAGTTTAAGGACGTTTCGGTCCATCGTTAGTTTAAGGACGTTTCGGTCCAATATTAGTTTAAGGACGTTTCGGTCCAAATTAGTTTAAGGATGTTTCGGTCCAACATTAGTTTAAAGAGGTTTCGGTCCAACATTAGTTTAAGGACGTTTCGGTCCACGAGTTTAAGGACCCCGCAGTCCATATTCATGTGTGGTCGTTGGGACCCGTCGCCTCTCTGACGTCGTTGAAGAATTACAACGAGAAGTTTCAGAGGAGTTTGGAGATGTACCCTCGAACCGGAGGTAAATTGATTTGAGAGAGCATTTGTGCTCAGTTCAATTTAATTTAAGGACTTACGGCCAGAATTGGGCTAAGTCTGGTTGAAAATATTCAACATTTTATTTATTTTTAGTCTATTAGACCTGTGCTAGGGTTTTGCCCACACTTAAATAATGCATTGCATTACTTCTATTTTTTTGTTTGGGCTCTGCCCATAAAAGATGCAGAGCATCAATTTCACTTGGGCTCTGCCCCCTTTTTATTGCTTTGCAATTTATTTTGGCCTGCTAGATCTTCTGATTTGGGCCTGGCCTTTTTAGGAAATGCATTGCATTTATCAGGCGCTTTGCGCCAATCACTGAGCACAAGCGCTTGTGGTGAGGGCACGTGTCATGCTCTGGTGAGCGCAAGCGCAGCAGCGCAGTGCGCTACGCTAGTGCGCTGCGCTGTTGTGCTGCTGACACGTGGCGCGGTCTGGTGAGTTGCGCAAATTCCAGAGAGCAAAACTCTATTTTAAGAGCGCGTAGCGCAAGTTGTTCTGTAGCTGACACGTGGCGCCCTCTCAAGAGCGCAACAGCGCAGTTTGGAAGTGCAAAGCACTAAGAATGTTTTAGATTCAAGAACGGAAGTGCAAAACACTATTTGATTTCTTGATCTAATTTAGATCAAAGAAAAATAAGTTTTTCTTTTTGTTTCAAGAACCAGAGGTCCATAAAAGTGCAAAGCACTATTTTTTTTTATTTTGTTGTTTTCTTGTTTTTTAAAGAACCAGTGGTTCATAAGAAGTGCAAAGCACTGTTTATTATGTAAAGAACATTGATCTGGTTTTTAGATCGATGATTTATTAAAAGAGATTTCTTTTCTCTCGTGAAGGTTTTTACCTTTTTTCTTTGAAATTTTCTCAGATTTCTCTCTCTGTTTGAAGCTCTTGACTTTTTTCAAGAAAAATGTTGATGCCTTTGAATTGAGGTCTGGGGTCTCTTTTATAGTGCCCATAAATTAGTTAATTTTGTTGAAGAGATTTTTCTCTGAGTGATTTGAGGAATTTTCCCCACCGTTGGATCTTTGATCCAAGGGCTTCTGTTTTACAGAAGAAAATCTTCTTGTTTTAACAAGAACAGAAAGATTTCTTTAAAATCTTAATTCTGTTTGGCGCAAATGCCCCAGCACGCGACACGTGTCGCGCAGCGCAAAGCGCAGCGCAACCGCGCTAGCGCATCCGCGCTGACACATGTCGCGCAGCGCAAAGCGCAGCGCAACCGCGCTAGCGCGTGTCGCGCAGCGCAGCGCCTGCGCAACCGCGCTAGCGCATCTTCACTGACACGTGTCGCGCAGCGCAGTGCCTGCGCAACTGAAGCGTTGCTTCGTTTAAATAGAGTTTTGCTCTGATTGGGCGCGCCTTCTTGGGCGCTGCGCTGACTTATCAGCGCCTGACATGTGGCGCGTTGTGCCCGAGATTTGAAGCGTTGCTTCAAAATTTTGAATTTTGAATTTCAACAGAGCTTTGCTCTGATTGGGCAAAACAAATGCCCCCCCACCATTGCGCTCACGTGGCGCACATGTGAGTGCAACTGTGGCAAACTTCTGATCGTTGGATCTAGGGGTGAGCTCAAGGGGCGCAAGCGCCTTATAAATAGGACCTCTGGCCCTTAGAAAAATCTTATCATTTCAAGATTTTTACTTCCAGAGCTTTGCTCTTGCTTAGAACTCCAGAGCTTTGCTCTCGTTTCCAGAACTTTAGAGCTTTGCTCTCATTTTCCAAGTTAGAAAACTTTAGGTAAATTAATCTTAAGTTAAATTAATTTTAATTAACCAATAGAGGTTTGCTCTCACAGATCTTCTGATCTAAAGAAATCCCCTTTGGGGTTTCATCAACAGAGCTTTGCTCTTATGAATCCATAGATCTATAGAGATCTTGTTCATGGGTTTTAACCTATGATCAGAGCTTTGCTCATAGATCCAAAAAAAACTCTTTTAGATTTGAAAAATGAGGAATCTTTTTATAAGTTTTTTCATGAATCTTTCAAGATTCCAAAATTGTTGATTCTTTTAAGTGTAAATTTTTTTTTCTGATGGACCTTTTCCACTATTACCACAGAGCCATGCTCTTTTAAGGAATCTTATTTTCCTGGGACCAGAGTTTGACAAGTGTCACTCTGTGACAGAGGTTTGCTCTGAAAGAGGAGATTTTCTCCTTATCTCTAGAGATTCTTCCCCCCTTTTTTTTATAAATGGGAATGTTTTCCTGGGGACCGACTGACAATCTCATCCAATGATGAGGTTGTCTTATTAACTGACGTATTGTCATCCAGATTTTGTGGGTCCCCCTTTGGTCTCCTACCCACTGCACTGCTGTGTGGTGTAATTAATTAATTTAAATTTAATTTAATTAATGCATTTTCTTTTTTAGACGCCAAATGTTGGAATTACAACACTAACGGCTAAATTGTTCTTTTGCAGCGATCATGTCTCTAGACACTTCATTCCCGTTCGTCCGCTCGGAGGAGGGATTTCTCGAGGTGCCCTTGGACCGTGAAGTCCTGACCATGATTAGAGAATACGATCCGGAGTACAAGAACCTCCACCTTTGGGGGTCTTGGTATAACCAGATCATCATGGGTCGACGCAGCTTCACATGCGCAGTGCCGTCCGAGCCCATCACGGCAATTCACTACGCTACCCCACCCTCAGTGCAGTATGCCGTGGAGATGGTAGATTGGACCGCGAACAGCTTTCTTCATCCTGCTATGGATGCGGTTCCGGTTCAGCGTCCCATGGTTTTGGATATCCTAGGACGCCGTATTTGTCAAGGTGAAGCACGACCCTGGGGGCAATCATATAACCTTGGTCTGATTCCCTGTCACCCAATTGGCTATCTGCCGTGGGCCCGGTACATCCTGTCGACGAAGAAGTCGCAGTCGATAAGACTAGGACTGTACACCGCGGTCTACGTCTCTCTCTTCCAGTATCCCACACTTCCCACCTGGTGGTTCAAGGCTTTCTTGGAGCAATGGAATATTCCCACCCACACTTTTCTTGCCATGGATTGGGAAGTGTCCATCTTTTTGGAGGAATTCGCGGAGGTATCCGGCCTATCGGTCATGGGGGAACACTATGAAGAGCTGCTCCCGACAGATGAGTAAGTCTTCGGCGCTAAGCCGATGGTAAGGGGGATCATGCCGGAAAATGCTGTTCAACACCAATTCCCGAGCTTGATTAAGGTGTTGAACATCTATGAATCTCTCTTTATCGAACGCGGGAGCCGCGGAGTTAATTTTGAGGATTTCATTGCTCAGTTCCTTCATCCAAACGTCCTCTCGGCAGAAGCTGCCAAGTTTGCCACCCTTGAGGACCCTTTCGGTTTAGGTTTGGATAACCTGCCAGCGAAAGACATAGAGCAAAAGGACTTTTTTCTTCCTAACTCCCCAACCATGTCTTTTGCAGAAATTGCGGCCCCTGGAATGGATGAGGAGGCCTTTTTCTTAGGATTTCTCGGACTGTGGCTGAGTTGGTTCGCGATCCCAATGCACTCTCATCGCATGCGGCCTTCTGTCTTTTACCCAGCCCACTGAATGGTCATCGGGATAAAGGTGGCTGTGGGGATCGCTGGCTTGGCGCACCTATATCATGGCCTCAGCCGAGCAGCGGATGCCAATGAGCCCGGGGTACTGCACGTGGTTTTCCCGATGCACTACTTTGCATCGTGGCTCGAGCTACACACGGCGGGTGTCTTCGGCATGCATAAAAGGCCTTCATTCTTTGACAAGTGCGGTTTTCCTCGCATTATACAGTTGATTGGCTCATCAATCGTGACCCCTTCACCACGGAACGCCAGGGGTTTACTGCTTCGCCCTCACACCGTTGGAGTCGGGATGTCCTTCATTGACAAGGTATTAACCATTGGAAAAGCGTCCACCACTGCGGTGCGACCAATACAGGACTCCTTTAAGGATGGAGCTTCAGTGTTGACGGCCCGGGAGACCTTCCACTTGTATTCTATTAGACCGGGCTTCCTAGTCTTCAGGCAGGGCTGTGCGGCAATCTTCATGAGATATAACCCGCATCGTTTTTCCCAACAACTGGGCTACGATCAAGGGGTACCCTTGGAAGCTTTCTTACTGGAACCTGCTGCCAATGAAGAAGGGATAGAGAACGCGTTACATCACTTCATGCGCCTGAACACGGGTTCTCGTTTTTTTATCAGCACGCCGGCCTGCGCTCCACGACTCCTTAATGTATATAAAGAGTGGTACAATCATGCGACGGGGGCCGTTATAAAGGAAGAGAGGCGAGTGTTGATCGATCGTAAAGAAGCACCTCCCGGCACCAACCGTAACGCTCCCTTAGTGCCAAGGACCCCGGTGGTTCCTCCTCTAAAAGATGCCGGGGGCAGACCATCGCGTGCGCAAAGTCCTCCACGTGAGTTGTCGCTCCCTGATATCATAGACGCACCTCCCGCACCCTGTGCTCCTGTGGAGACAGTGGTTGTATCCTCGCCGGAGTCTGGCGTGGGCGCGGACATCGGGACCCGTCGTCCCAAAGTGGCTGCTAAGCGGAAGTCGATCCCACATGAGCCTAGGGTCGGAGGGAAAAATAAAAAGAAGCCGCTCTTCGCTGCGGACGTCGTGTTCGGTCAGGAACCCCATGCTCCCTATGCCGAGGGTCTGATCGAGTACGGGACTAACGAAGGATTAGTGATGCCACCGCCGGACGATAAAGACTTGGAGGCTGCTCTCGAAGCTTCAGCGTGGTTGGCGAGGCGTGACGCGTGGCAAGCTAAGCTTGCGCAATCAGGTAACTACTAGTCGCCTTTTCTTTATTGTAACATATCCTCTTCATTGCCTTTGACTAACGCTTTTCTTTCTTTCCTTTCAACAGGCATCACTGATGAAGAAGCCATTGCCGCATCTCTGAAGACTTTCCAGGAGGAGGAACGTCTTAGAGCATCCATGGGCCTTAGTAAGTTTCGATCCATCAAGCTTTCATTTCCCTTGTGTTATGGTCGATCTAACCTTTCCCTTTTAATCATAGGAACCTCAATGCCATTCCCTCCAAGTGACGCAGATGTTCTACCAGCTGCCGATGTTCCTGCTTCCTCTAGGCCACCGCAGGAGGTTCGTCTTGAAGAGCCGATGAAAGATGCCTTAAAGGCTCTGGAGGCATCCCTGAATGAGGAAGACGATGCCTTGAAGAAGGCGTCACAAAGGTCCATTGCGATAGCCCGGGAGGAAAGGAAGCGGCTAAGGCGTGAGGCGAAGGCACGCAGGGCTGCCTTGGCCATAGGAGCGGGTCCCAGCACCGCCCCTCGTGCTGATAGTCCATCTGAAGAGGCCCCTGTCGCCCTATCCACTGCCCACAGAGAGGTGGCGTGTGCAGTTCAGAGCGCAAACGGTAAATCCGCTTCAGGTAATATTTCTCTCAGAGTTTTTGTTATAAGGATTTTACGTCATTGGTCCTTATATCTCTTATCTTGCAGGGCCAAGTCCGATCGAGGGGGATGCAAAAACCGTTGATCCCAAAGAAACAGAGGAGGCGGTACCCGCCGAACTCGAGCCGACGGTGGGCAACGTCGTTGTGGCTTTGGAGCCTGAGGTGGAGGTCGAGGGGCCTGCAACCGAGAAGGTCATTGATGCCGAACCTGAAGTGGTGGCAGATGATATGATCATTATAACTGAGCCCAGGGTGGTGACGGATGAGGCGCTCGAGGCCGGCAATCTCGTGGTGATGGTGGATGATACAACCGCGACTACTGAACCTGAGAGAGTAGTGGGTGAGGTGGCCATGATTCCCGAGGACGAGCCAACCGCTCCTTCTCTGGAATCTGGCAATACTCCAGTCATAGCCCTCCCCGTCTATGGTCCTCCGCCGTCTCCAGGTCTCGCGAGCACCACGACGGTTCCCATTGAGTCGGGTGATGAGGCCACGGGCGGTGGTCTCATGTCAATAGAGGAGGGAATCGCCTCCGTTTCAGCCGGCAGCTCATCAGGTAAATCCCAAGTTGCTATTTTTTTTATCTTACAATCCTTTCTAATAAATTCGCATTTGTTGTAACGCAGGTGCAGCCAGTGCCGATACTCCACTGCTTAGGGGAGCGCCTTCAACAACTGCCTTGGCGGTGGTCACCTCTCAACCCTCTCTCATACCATCTAAGATGTTGGAAGGTATGGGTTTGCAATTTATTAATCCTATACTTCAGACATATAATTTGTGTACTAAAGTCATATTGTTGTGTCCCTTCAGGAGTGCTCTTTGATCATGTATATCAGATGTTGCTCCCACTTCTCTTTCCCATCCGAACTTGCTTCTTCCCCTGGTGGCGTTGGTGAGTATGATTTCCATTGATGTTTTTCTTCTTTCATTGATGGAGTTACCTCTAACCCCTCCCTTTTTTTATTTCGACTGCAGTACTACAGATTGAAGGAGGGGATAAAAGATCAGCTGCGCCACCGGCCCTTCTGACCTTACCACCTGTCTCGACTGGTACAGCGACTATCACATTGATAACTTCCCTCTCTTTATTTTCTGTACTGTTATCTGATCGCATCCTGTTTCTTTTCAGTTGTCGTTCCGGCCTCGTCGCCCTTCGAGCCTCGTATTACAATGCCGGCGGGTCCTTATCTGAGGAGTCTGTCTTCAAAAGGCGCCGCGAATAGTCTGCGCATGTTGAGTGACTACGTCGAGGAACTCGACGTTGAAACTCCTACATCTGCCGCAGACTTCGCTATGGTGGTTAACCCGATGCTAGCAATACTCGTGAACTTTCATGATGAGGGCATCATCGCATCCTGGGTTAACCATTGTAGGGAGATCGAGGGTCGCCTATATCAGTTGGAGTCGCTGCGTCCCACTCCCGAGACCTTGGCTGCCAGTAATCAAAGAACAGCGTGGATTGAGCAGAGCACTCCTTACTTCCGCCACCTCGAACAAGAAGTCATTTCAAGGCGTAAGGAGCGTGGTGAAACTTCGAGCAAGTCTGCCCAACTGCATGCTCGGGTGGAGGCCAACGCCGCATGGCTGAAGGTTGTCTTTGAGGACCTTCTGCAATGTCTTTCTGAAGGGTTATCATTGAAGCAACAACTTGATGTTGTCGAGCGAGATGCACCCAGCCAGGAAGCAGCCCAGAAGGCGGCGAAGGAGCAACTTTCATCTTTCTTGCAGCAGCGGGCCCAGGTGGAGGCGGAGGTGGCTGCGGCTGTCACTCAGGAGGAGGAGCTGAAAGAAGTGTGAGAGCAGCTTGTGGATTTACTAAAGACACTTCCTCCTCAGTAGCTATCCATCTTTGTATCGTTTGTACTTGTAGATAAAAGAATGTATATATATATATTTTATTCTTTGACATAATGTATCCTGTACCCAATCAAGTTTATGAATAAAAGATACACCTTTTTTATAATGTATCATTTTCTTCGTCTTTTCTTTCTTTTACTATCAGCATATCACTTTAGCAAACATGGTTGACGGATGATTAGAACGAGTATCCTGACTTTCTTAAGAAATAGCGATGGCTTAGGCCGCAGGTTCGGATCTGCTGCCTGAGACTTTTCAACTCTATAAGCCGTGAGGGTCTCATAGAGACTTTTCTCCCTACGGATCGAGAGGATCTCGTAGGTGGGTTTTCTCCTTAGGAATCGTGAGGATTCCGAAGTGTGGTTTTCTCTTATAAGTCGTAAGATCCTATAAGAGAATTTTTCCCTCTTACGAGTCGAGAGGACCCACAAGCGGTTGTTTCCCTCCTCGTCGAAACTCGACCTTGGAGAGTGAGACCCGTGAATAGTATGCAAGAGACCATTTTGGATTGACTTGCAGGGCCCCATTGTTCAGAAAGCAAGTTTTTTAGTCCCTGCTGCCTGAGGTTTCATTTGCAAGTTGAAACGAATCGGGAATTTCCCGCGGAGACACTGGTTTCTCTGCGAGCCGACGCGAATCAGGAGGCTCTCGTCAAGGAGTATTTGTATCCGTGAGTCAAGGAGTTTGCTAGGGATTATTTGTTTCCCTAGCGCCAAGGATTATTTGTTTCCTTGGGGTTTGAAACGAGTCGAGAATTTCCCACGGAGGCGCTGGTTGCTCTGCGAGTCGACGCGGATCAGGAGGCTCTCGTCAAGGAGTGTTTGTATCCGTGAGTCGAGGAATTTGCTAGGGATTATTTTTTTCCCAAGCGTCAAGGATTATTTGTTTCCTTGGGGTTTGAAACGAGTCGAGAATTTCCTACGGAGGCACTGGTGGCTCTGCGAGTCGACACGGATCAGGAGGCTCTCGTCAAGGAGTGTTTGTATCCGTGAGTCGAGGAATTTGCTAGGGATTATTTGTTTCCCAAGCGCCAAGGATTATTTGTTTCCTTGGGGTTTGAAACGAGTCGAGAATTTCCCACGGAGGCACTGGTGGCTCTGCGAGTCGACGCGGATCAGGAGGCTCTTGTCAAGGAGTGTTTGTATCCGTGAGTCGAGGAATTTGCTAGGGATTATTTGTTTCCCAAGCGCCAAGGATTATTTGTTTCCTTGGGGTTTGAAACGAGTCGAGAATTTCCCACGGAGGCACTGGTGGCTCTGCGAGTCGACGTGGATCAGGAGGCTCTCGTCAAGGAGTGTTTGTATCCGTGAGTCAAGGAATTTGCTAAAGACACTGGTTTCTTCGGAGTTAGACTGAACCGTCGAGATTTGGCTTCGTCTTCTGGCGGAGCCTGTTGGGAAAGTACGGTTCCCTCTTTGTTTACGCCTTTGGATTGTATACAAGGATCGATATGATCTTAACTGTAGGGCCAAAGTTTTATCATCTTCCCTTTTTTTGTTTTATTTCCGCGATACTCTATCATTTCAGCTTTTATATCGTGAAGGTCGCGATTACCCAATCATTTCGGCTATTTTTCGCGGTGCCCAATCATTTCGGCTATTTATTTTATTTTTACTCGTTGCTTTTTATTGCGAGTTGCCCAATCATTTCGGCTATTTATTTTATTTTTACTCGCTGCTTTTTATTACGAGTTGCCCAATCATTTCGGCTATTTTGCATGCATGTGCGGCCTACAGACTTTTCGCCGTAAGCCGATTTCGGCATCAGCACCGCTACAACTGGGATATTAACAGGAGCGAATCATCATCTGCTTCCGTCGATGTCGAACAAAGGTGGCTTAGTGAACAGGGTTAGGGTCCTGTCGACTAAGGCTTTGACTTCATGAGCCGTAAGGGTCTCATAAAGTTATTTCTCTCTACAAGTCGTGAGGATCTTATAGGTGTATTTTCTTCTTAGGAATCGTAAGGATTCCTAAGTGTTTGTTTCCTCTGTAAGTCGTAAGGATCCTACAGGAGGGTTTTCTCCTTGTAAATCGAGGGGGTTTACAAGGGTCATGCAAACATATTCCCAGTCACGGATGGATCTTGGTTAGGGAAATGTTTATTCGCGCCCGTGGATTGTATACAAGGGTCAGTATTGAGCCACTTGTAGGGCAATATCGAAAGTTGTGGGGGTTGCTTAAGCACAGGTTTAGGTCTCTGTAACTCAAGACTTTCAACTCTTATGAGCCATGAGGGTCCCATAAGAGAGTTCTCCTTACGAGTCGTGAGGATCTCGCAAGTGTATTTTCTCCTTAGGAATCGTGGGGATCCCTATGTGTGTTGCTCCCTCGTGAGTCGTAAGGATCTCAAGCGGGTGGTTTCTCCCTATAAGGTCGAGAGGATCTTGTAAGTGTTCTTTAACGAGGTTGCGCCCTTTCAGGTTTTCACAAACACTCGCCGGTAGTCCTGCTGTTTTTACTCACGGAGCCCTTTCGGGTTTTCATCCGCGCCTATTTTGCTTATGGACATACCGTTTTTTTTATTCTTTTTATTTTTATATATATATATTTTTTTTTCGAGGTCGCGCCCTTTCGGGTTTTCACGAACACTCACCGGTAGCCCTGCTGTTTTTACTCACGGAGCCCTTTCGGGTTTTCATCCGTGCCCTTTTTGCTTATGGACATACCGTCTTTATTTATTATATTTTTTTATTTATATTTTTTTTATTCATCTCGTCAGCCTAAGGATGCTGCGGTATTAGTTTAAAGACGTTTCGGTCTGCTATTAGTTTAAGGACATTTCGGTCCGGCGTTGAGAGGCTGGCTACTGCTTATAAAGCTTGAGCTTAGGAAGATAGCGAGCGGACGTAGTCGTCGTCATCTATCATTGACCTAGGCTGTGGCTCATTAAGCGTAGTATTTCTTTAGGAAGCGACCGTTTATCGGCCTGAAAGGCCTTTCACCGTGAATATCTATGAGTAGATAGGCCCCGCCCTGGTAGACCTTATCTATGATGTACGGGCCTTCATAGTTTGGCTCGAATTTTCCCCGTTTGGCGCGATTGGGGATCATAGGCCTTTTGACCACTAGCACGAGTTCGCCTTGGCGGAATGTCCTCGGTCGGGTCAATCTTTCATATAAGCGCGTCATCTTTGCTTTATAAGCTTCCAAATTTTGCTGTGCTATGAGCCGGGTTTCATCAAGGGCGTCAAGCTCCTCAAGCCGAAGGTGAGCATTTTCTTCGTCCGTCAGCTCGTAGTGGACTGCCACTCGTAGAGAGGGTAATTCTATCTCGAGGGGGAGTACTGCTTCCGTCCCGAATACTAACGCATATGGTGTTGCGTTTGTGGCCGTTTTAAACGTAGTTCGATACGTCCAGAGAGCTTCTTGCAGTCTTTCGTGCCAGTCTTTCTTATTTCGCGACACTGTTTTCTTTATGATCTTCGTCAAGGTCTTATTGAAGGCCTCAGCTAGACCATTAGCTCGCGGATTATAAACCGAGGAATATCTCCAATCTATATTGTGCTGTTGCGCGAAGCGACTGATCTTATGGCTTCTGTAAGCTGGCCCGTTATCGGAGATGATCCGTCGCGGAGTTCCAAACCGATATATGACGTGCGTCTTGAAGAAGTGGAGGATATTCTCCGTCTTAACTTCTCTCAGCGGTATTGCCTCTGCCCATTTAGAGAAGTAGTCAGTCGTCGCTAGGATGAAACGATGTCCTCTAGACGATGCTGGTTCGATGGGGCCGACTATATCAGTCCCCCACATTTCGAATGACCAGATAGCCACCGTTGGATGTAATGGATTTGGATGCTGATGGATGAAGTCCCCATGGATTTGGCATGAGTGGCATTGCTTCGCATATTCGAGGCAGTCCTGAATCATCGTGGGCCAGTAGTAGCCCAAGCGTTTGATCTTCAACTTCATCTTTGGGCCTGCTTGGTGAGAACCGCGGAGTCCGTCATGAACTTCCTGGACGACCCTTCTCGCTTCGTCATGTCCTAGGCATCTCAGCCACAGAGAATCAAATGACCTCTTGTATAGAGTATCTTTGACGAAGGCGAAAGATAGAGCTCGTTTCATGAGCTGATGTCTTGTGGACGCTTCTTCGGGCATTCGGTGGGATTTAAAGTCGTCTATGAAGACTTCTCTCCAATCCTTAGTATTTTCCCAATCTTTTACTTGCAGGGTAGTCTGCTCGTTCGCTCCTTTTTCTTCGGATGATTCCGGAGATATTTCTGCTGGGGCAAGCACCCGACGGCTTTGTACCATGATTCTGACGTCATCGAGGTTCTCGTCAGCCAGCTCTTTAGCAAGTTTGGCCAAAGCGTCTGCTTTGCTGTTTTCCGCGTGCGGTATGTTCTCCAAAGTATAGGAGGGAATTTGGGTCAACAGTTGTTGCACCTTTTCCCCGTACTTCACCAACTCCGGTTTGCATGTTTGGTAGTCGCCGTTTACTTGACTAACGACCAGTTGAGAATCTCCGTATATGAGGAGGTTTTCAATTCCCATGTCGATGGCGATCTCAAGACCTGCTATCAAGGCTTCATATTCGGCTTCGTTATTCGTCCTCGGCTCTGTTAAGAAGAAAGCGAAGCGCATTATCCCTCCTTGTAGAGTATCGAAGATGAGGCCTACCCCCGATTTGATTATAGGGGTACTTTGTTTGTGTTTTTTCATGGAAGATGCTCCATCAAAATAAAGTTCCCATTGGATATCACTATCGTGGATCGCGTCAAACGTATGTTCGTCTGGCAAATTGCAATTCAGAGGAGAATCAGCCGGTATCGGATGCTCAGCGAGGAAATCGGCGATGGCCTGGCCTTTCACTGCTTTGAGAGGTTGATATATTATCGAGAACTCCATCAAGAGCAGAGCCCATTTAGCAAGTCGACCTGTCAATATGGCCTTTGACATTAAATATTTGAGAGGGTCTACCTTCGAAATGAGACGGACTTCATGTGCTAATGCGTAATGTCTGAGCTTTATTATCGCAAAGATTAACGCCAGGCAGTGTTTTTCAATGGGGGAGTAGTTGCTTTCTGCCCCCAATAGAACTCAAATTAAGTAGTAGAGTGCTCTTTCTTTCTCTTGGTCGTTCTCTTGTGCCCATAATGCGCTTAAAGAACCTTCGAGGGCGGTTGTATAAAGAATGAGAGGCTTTCCCTTAACCGGAGCAGCCAACACCGGCGGGTTCTGCAGGTATTGCTTGATCTCGTCTAGCGCGCTTTGGCATTTTTGATCCCAGACGTACGGGGTTCCCTTCTTCATCAGGTGACTGTAAGGGCGGCACTTGCCAGAGAGATTGGCTATAAATCGCCGTATGTATGCGAGCTTCCCTTGGAGAGACCACAACTGTTTGAGAGTCCTCGGCTGTCACGCCCCGCTTCCCAGAGTACGCAAGATTGGGCACGTGACATAGCCAACCATGCTACCTGTGGGTAGGAAGTATCCATCAACAGTCACATTACGGCTGTAGAGATATCAAGAATAAGATAAATAAGCTATCTAACACATGTCCAAATCCAGAATAACAAGAGTCAAAATAACTAAGTGCGGAAGCAAATGATCCAATACAATAATAGAAAGGTACGTCCCATAATGCGGGATCGCACCTGGAAATAAAATGCAATAAATGAACTAACCACTACAGAACTCACAAATCAGCCTGCTGGCTGAAGTACTCTTGCTCGGTCGGCGACAGTGGTAAAGAATCTGGGCCATGCAAAACCCAAACGTCAGCGCGTCATGTCAACCAATAATATAATATGAACATGGTAATAAGCAATGCAGGGATAAACACGAATAAAGCAATAATATGAAACAACAGTGCATGGTAATGTGCAGTGGGTAACTAAACTGTTCTATCAGGTTTTCTATTCTAAAGTCTTTGAAATCAATTGATGACTCGTCGATGTAACTCAATAGTATCCCGTGCATGCCCGGGACCACGGTCAAGACCCTCGGGGCTGAATCCGAGACGTGCCGCTAGGCAGTAACAAGTAGCAGGATGGACGAGCGATGTCAGCATCATCACTCCTGGACTGGCCAAGCCCGTAAGACTGATCAGAACAGGTATCGAACTGTTGAGTTACAAGTTGGTTTCACCTTTGATTTCCCTATACCCCCAAGTTATGTATGTCAGGTCAGGTATTCAGTAATCACGAACTAATGCCAATACAGGATCAGGTAAAAGCAGGTTTGTCTGGATAGATAACAGGAATGGTCCATGAGGACCCCAAGTCAGGTTTGTTGGCATTAGGCATGAGATCAGGTAACAAGTCAGGTCATGGTACAACAGGTTGAGTCGGTATGTATATATATATATCATGTGTAGCAAGATCAGGTCAATATGTAATGCAATCGAATGTGTGCTCATAACAGGTATAGAAGCGAATAAGGAACAACAACAGGAATTAAAGTAGACAGCAATAATAGTTCATTTAATCACAATGGCACATTAATCTGGTGCAGTTGTATTATATTAACAGGTTCGAGCACCCTTGGGGTGCAATAATCACAGGGTAGCGCAATGTTAATAACAGAAAGTAATGAAGATATATGTGTACGGCTATCGTCTTTTAAATAGCAAAATGATTAACCGGTAGTTTTGTTATTAGGGTTACAGTGGCAAAATACGGTTTAGGTTACAGTATCAGGATATATATCATATTCCGTCCAAATGAGAAAAGTAACTATATTTAGTTAATATTGCAAGTTTTATGAGTCAAGCACACTTAATTAGTATAATATAGCATGTAGCAAGTAATACTTGCCTCGAGTACGACGATAATGGAAAACGACACGGAGACCTGAACACAACACACGCGAGGTCTCGGCCTGAACCAGGCTCGGGTCCGGATCTTCTCGGCTCAAATCCACGTCAATATAAGGAGGGATAAAAATCAGCAGGGCAGAGATACTTGACTGTCCCTATGTGGTATTCAAGTAACCACCCTCTCGAAGTCCAGGGCGCACATCATCTCCTCTGAATACAAGAGGAACATCAACCTTTATTAGTGTGCTTGATGGGGCTCTTAAGAATGTTACATTAAGAACAACAACAGTTGCAGGATCCAGATGTAGCAGCTTCGGCAAAGCTCGGACCCTACCTCGATGTCGAACAGCCTCGAGAAGAAGAAGGTTTGCCTAAGATAGAAAACGGGCCTCATGATCTGCTTCGCTGGACAGAGATTAGCCTCTGGTTGCTTCTCTCTTCCCTATTCTCCTGCTCGAACAGGATGCTTTTCCACATATCGATCTAGCGACGGCGACGATCATCTCGTCTTGCTTCGGATCGGGCCGCGGGAAGCCGTCGAGGTACCGGAACGGAGACGAGAGGTGGAGGAGGGGGTCCCCGTCAACAGTGGCGGCGGCGGTGGCGAAGGTGGAGAGGGGCTGAGGGTTAGGGTTTCGGTCGTTGATCCGCTTGGCCTAAGCAGTGATCTCACCATCGAGGCAGAGGACAAGGGTTTGCGGAGGCTGGGGATTCGACGACGAAGGAGGCGAGGGGGTTTCTGGATTTAGGGTTAAGGTTAGAGCATCGAAAGAAAAGAACGTGAGGAAGGAGGTGCGGTGGTTTTCTTCTCGCGATGGGTTATTTTTTTTTGTGAAGACGAATGAGGTTAGGGAATATAATATATAGGGATAGAGAGAGAGAGAGAGATTAGAGGAAGAGAGAGAGAGATTAGAGAGACAGAGAGAGAAAAAGTGGCGGGGCCCACGAGGGAACTGAGCCTCGCGATTGGCTGAGCGAGAAGGAAACAGTTAAATTTAAAAGATTATCAGAGATTTAAAAAGGGATATAATAGTAACAGAATAGGGTTTTAGTATATATTATAGTTTTATAATATTTAATTAAATTGGGATTTTGGCGCTAAATGAAACATTTCCAAATCGCTCCCGGGTTGTGCCCAAATATTTGAAATTCAAATAATAGGATTTTAAGCGGGTTCCAAATTTTAAAATGAGATGTCTTATGATTAAAATGCATGCCCCCAAGTCGGACACTTGCACGCACGCGTAGTCGTCCAAACTTGCCCGTTTCACCGAACGGGATGAAATCTCGACGCGCGGACGCTACCACGCGACTAGTGGTGACGAGTAGGCCAAAATGGATATTTTTAATTTCATTTTAGGTGTTAAAATTTGTTATAAGCAAAATGACTTAGTCGGTAAAAATTTTGCAACAAGAACCAAACAAGCAAGATAATTGAAATGAGCAATGTCTAACACTCAACCAGTAACAGAAATAGTATTATTGGGCTCGGGTGTTACATCATACCCAACTACAAAAAGAATTTCGTCCTCGAAATTCCAAGAATACAAGATAGCTAACTACAGAAAAAGGTGAGGAAACTTCTGCCGGATCTCGTCTTCTCGCTCCCAAGTGGATTCTCCATGCGATCGATTACCCCAAGAAACTAGCACAAGAAGGATAACCTTGTTCTTAAGAACCTTTTCTCTTCGATCCTTGATTTCAACCGGTTGCTCCTCAAAAGTTAGGTCCTCCCGTACAGTCAACTCCGAATGATCCAAGACGTGGGCTTCATCTCGAACATACCTCCGTAGTTGAGATACATGAAACACATCATGCACTCCTGCCAAGGACTATGGTAACGCCAAACGGCACGCTGCCTCTTCCACACGCTCCAATATCTCGAAGGGTCCAACGAATCGAGGACTAAGCTTTCCCCGACTCCCAAAGCGAATCACCCCACTAGTCGGTGATATCTTCAAGAATACTAAATCACCCACGGCGAACTCTAGAGGTCTTCTTGACGTGTCATCCCAACTTTTCTGTCTGTCTTGAGCTGCCTTTATATGCTTCCTGATTGTATTCACCTTCTCGACTGTCTGTACTACCAAATCTGGTCCCAGTAACCTTCGTTCACCAACATCATCCCAACAAACAGGTGAACGGCACTTACGACCATACAACGCTTCAAACGGAGCCATCTGAATAGTCGCTTGGAAGCTATTGTTGTACGAAAACTCCACCAGGTGTAGATGATCCTCCCAAGAACCTTTGAAGTCCAACATGCAAGCCCTCAACATATCTTCAAGGGTCTGGATCGTTCTCTCCGATTGTCCATCAGTTTGAGGATGATAAGCTGTGCTAAACTTCAATCGAGTCCCCAAACTTTCTTGTAAACTCCTCCAGAAGTGCGACAAGAACCGAGTGTCCCGATCGGACACGATGCTCACCGGTACTCCATGCAATCTTACAATCTCCTGCATGTACCGCTCTGCCAAAGTCTCCGTCGATTGACCAACCCGGAAAGGAATAAAGTGAGCTGCCTTGGTCAACCGATCGACAATCACCCATACTGCATTGTTGCCCTTTGGACTCCGCGGTAAGGCCGTCACGAAATCCATGGTTATATGTTCCCACTTCCACTGAGGAATCGGAAGTGGTTGTAACAAACCAGCAACCCTTTGGTGTTCAGCCTTGACTTTCTGACACACCAAGCACTTAGCCACGAAGCGAGCAATCTCCCGTTTCATACCTTCCCACCAGAAGTGCTGTCGAATATCTCGGTACATCTTTGTCCCTCCTGGATGTACAGAGTAAGCTGAACTGTGTGCCTCCTTCATAAGCTTTTCACGCATACCTCCTTTTGGCACACACACACGGCTACCATACCTCAACGAACCATCTCCGTGGATCACTAAATCGGTTCGTAGTCCGGCTTCAACCTGCTCTCGAAACTTTTGCAGTCTAGGATCCTGCGATTGTGCCGCTTTAATCTTCTCAACTAAGGACGACTGCACTTGCAACTGCATCCACTGTCCCGTAGAATGTGGTAGCACAACCTCCAAGTCAAATCTTCGAAAAATCCGCAATGATCTCCCTCTGTGTAGTCAGTACCTGAATCGCTGGTAACCGACTAAGCGCATCCGGCACGACGTTAACCTTTCCCAGATGGTACTTAAGATCAAGGTCGTAGTCGGCCATCAGCTCCAACCATCTGCGTTGCCTCATGTGCAACTCCTTCTGAGTGAACACATGCTTCAAACTCTTGTGATCTGTAAAGACTTCGACTCTCTCGCCCAAAAGGTAGTGTCTCCAAATTTTCAAGGCGAAGATCACGGCCGCAAGCTCCAAGTCATGAGTCGGGTAATTCTTCTCATGGGTCTTCAATTATCTTGATGCGTAAGCTACGACCTTCATCAAAACACATCCCAATCCTTTTACAGATGCGTCACTGTGAAACACCAATCCTCCGGAATTGTCTGGTACGGTCAGGATAGGGGCGGTTATCAACTTCTGCTTCAACGTCTCGAAGGCCAATGCACATCCATCCGTCCAAATAAAAGGTACTTCCTTGTGCGTAAGCTTGGTCAACGGTTCTGCCAAACGAGCGAAGTTCTCCACAAATCTCCTGTAGTATCCGGCTAATCCAAGGAAACTTCTTATCTCAGCAACATTTCTTGGAATAAGCCAATCTCGAACTGCTGCAATCTTTTCGGGATCGACTGCGATTCCACTGCCCGACACAACGTGCCCCAGAAACTTCACTTCTTCCAGCCAAACTACGCACTTACTCATCTTCGCATACAATTTCTCCTGTCTCAACGTCTGCAGTGCGATCTTCAAATGCTCAGCAAGCTCCTCAAAACTCCTCGAGTAGACCAGAATGTCGTCCATGAATACCACAATAAACTGGTCCAAGAATGGTGAAAAGATTCAGTTCATCAAATCCATGAATATTTCCGGCGCATTCGTTACTCCGAAGGGCATCACTAGATACTCGTAATGTCCATACCGAGTTCGAAACACCTTCTTGCAAATATCTTCTGCTTCCACTCAGACCTGATGATATCCGGATCGCAAATCCAGTTTCGAGAATACTCTCGCGCCACTAAGCTGCTCAAAAGTTCTCCAATGCAAGGGATCGGGTACTTGTCCTTACTAGCCACCCGGTTTAATTCTCGATAATTGATGCACATCCTTCTCGTGCCATCCTTCTTCTTTAGTAGAAGAACTGGAGCTTCCCAAGGCGAGTTGCTGCTTCGAATCCAACCCTTCTCAAGTAATTCACCAACTTGCTCCTTAACTCCTTCCAATTCCACTGGTGCCATCGGATAAAAAGATTTTGATACGGGCACTGCACCAGGACTAAGGTCGATCGCGAACTCCACGTCTCGCTTCGGCGGTAAGCCCGATATATCTTCAAATACGTCCATAAAATCGCGAACAACTGCCGGCTCTTCATTACTATCAACTTCCATAGCTACAAGAACACTGTTTGTCGGCCTAGCCCTAAACTCGACTGGCCCGACAGAACTGCTTCCTTACCGCAACTGCTGTCTACATTGTTGGCCGCGAAAGGTCCAGCGAGACTACTGAGTCTCGTCCATTCTGCTGCATGCACGTCCACGGTTGCTCCATTCTGCCTTAGTCCGATGAACTTCTCTTCCATTTCCTCCCGTGCAGTCCGCGGGAAGAATTTCTCCAGGAAACTTTTAGAGAGATCCGCCCAACTGATCGGCTTGGGCAAGCGGGTCTCCTCCACAAGCCATCACTCTCGGGCGTAATCCACTAGCTGAATGCGCACCACATCAACTCCTTTGTCCTCTGGAATCTGTGTCGCAATCAGCAAATTCTCCGTGTCACTAGCCACTGCTCGGCTGGCAACGGTTCCTCCAGACCAGTGAAAGTAGACGGACCCAAAAGTCTGAAATCTGCTACGGTCCTTACTCGGTCAACTGGTCTAGTTCCAACATCGTTCACAGACTGCTGAACGATCTGCAAACCTTCCTGAAACAACTCCGCTTGCTGCTGGATCAGCTCGGTCTGTTTCTTTGATTTCCAGCATTTCTCTTATCACTCCAAGCATGGCAGCTTCGTTCACACGCCTCTGGTACGTCTTCAACTTCTTACCTGTCATAATCCTGAACTCAAAACACCCAACATTAGCATGATGATAGATTCTGAATGTGGATCAAGGCTAGAACTCCAAGATACTTAAATAGAGTACCGCATTGTAGCTATGCCGCGGTATCATAGCCGCAATTACTAAACTCCACCCAAGTCGCCCAAGTCCTAGGGATAACAAGAAATCAGGTTTCCGAGTCGACATGCAAAGTAAGTTTGCACGTCGTAAAAGATATAATCCGGAAGAATGTGATTCAAGAATGGTAAAACGGTCAAGGTGGCAGGACATGTTTCCTAAACACGGGTATTCTGATTCGTGTATTGGGTACAATACCCAACTACAAAAGAATCAACCCGACTAACCTATGGCTCTGATACCAAAAGAACCATGTCACGCCCCGCTTCCCAGAGTACGCAAGATTGGGCACGTGACATAGCCAACCATGCTACCTGTGGGTAGGAAGTATCCATCTACAGTCACATTACGACTGTAGAGATATCAAGAACAAGATAAATAAACTATCTAACACATGTCCAAATCCAAAATAACAAGAGTCAAAATAACTAAGTGCGGAAGCAAATGATCCAATACAATAATAGAAAGGTACGTCCCATAATGCGGGATCGCACCTGGAAATAAAATGCAATAAATGAACTAACCACTACATAACTCACAAATCAGCCTGCTGGCTGAAGTACTCCTGCTCGGTCGGCGACAGTGGTAAAGAATCTGGGCCATGCAAAACCCAGACGTCAGCGCGTCATGTCAACCAATAATATAATATGAACATGGTAATAAGCAATGCAGGGATAAACACGAATAAAGCAATAATATGAAACAACAGTGCATGGTAATGTGCAGTGGGTAACTAAACTGTTCTATCAGGTTTTCTATTCTAAAGTCTTTGAAATCAATTGATGACTCGTCGATGTAACTCAATAGTATCCCGTGCATGCCCGGGACCACGGTCAAGACCCTCGGGGCTGAATCCGAGACGTGCCGCTAGGCAGTAACAAGTAGCAGGATGGACGAGTGATGTCAGCATCATCACTCCCGGACTGGCCAAGCCCGTAAGACTGATCAGAACAGGTATCGAACTGTTGAGTTACAAGTAGGTTTCACCTTTGATTTCCCCATACCCCCAAGTTATGTATGTCAGGTCAGGTATTCAGTAATCACGAACTAATGCCAACACAGGATCAGGTAAAAGCAGGTTTGTCTGGATAGACAACAGGAATGGTCCATGAGGACCCCAAGTCAGGTTTGTTGGCATTAGGCATGAGATTAGGTAACAAGTCAGGTCATGGTACAACAGGTTGAGTCGGTATGTATATATATATCATGTGTAGCAAGGTCAGGTCAATATGTAATGCAATCGAATGTATGCTCATAACAGGTATAGAATCGAATAAGGAACAACAGCAGGAATTAAAGTAGACAGCAATAATAGTTCATTTAATCACAATGGCACGTTAATCTGGTGCAGTTGTATTATATTAACAGGTTCGAGCACCCTTGGGGTGCAATAATCACAGGGTAGCGCAATGTTAATAACAGAAAGTAATGAAGATATATGTGTACGGCTATCGTCTTTTAAATAGCAAAATGATTAACCGGTAGTTTTATTATTAGGGTTACAGTGGCAAAATACAGTTTGGGTTACAGTATCAGGATATATATCATATTCCGTCCAAATGAGAAAAGTAACTATATTTAGTTAATATTGCAAGTTTTATGAATCAAGCACACTTAATTAGTATAACATAGCATGTAGCAAGTAATACTTGCCTCGAGTACGACGATAACGGAAAACGACACGGAGACCTGAACACAACACACGCGAGGTCTCGGCCTGAACCAGGCTCGGGTCCGGATCTTCTCGGCTCAAATCCACGTCAATATAAGGAGGGATAAAAATCAGCAGGGCAGAGATACTTGACTGTCCCTATGTGGTATTCAAGTAACCACCCTCTCGAAGTCCAGGACGCACATCATCTCCTCTGAATACAAGAGGAACATCAACCTTTATTAGTGTGCTTGATGGAGCTCTTAAGAATGTTACATTAAGAACAACAACAGTTGCAGGATCCAGATGTGGCAGCTTCGGCAAAGCTCGGACCCTACCTCGATGTCGAACAGCCTCGAGAAGAAGAAGGATTGCCCAAGATAGAAAACGGGCCTCATGATCTGCTTCGCTGGACAGAGATTAGCCTCTGGTTGCTTCTCTCTTCCCTATTCTCCTGCTCGAACAGGATGATTTTCCACATGTCGATCTAGCGACGGCGACGATCATCTCGTCTTGCTTCGGATCGGGCCGCGGGAAGCCGTCGAGGTACCGGAACGGAGACGAGAGGTGGAGGAGGGGGTCCCCGTCAACAGCGGCGGCGGCGGTGGCGAAGGTGGAGAGGGGCTGAGGGTTAGGGTTTCGGTCGTTGATCTGCTTGGCCTAAGCAGTGATCTCACCATCGAGGCAGAGGACAAGGGTTTGCGGAGGCTGGGGATTCGACGACGAAGGAGGCGAGGGGGTTTCTGGATTTAGGGTTAAGGTTAGAGCATCGAAAGAAAAGAACGTGAGGAAGGAGGTGCGGTGGTTTTCTTCTCGCGATGGGTTATTTTTTTTTGTGAAGACGAATGAGGTTAGGGAATATAATATATAGGGATAGAGAGAGAGAGAGAGATTAGAGAGACAGAGAGAGAAAAAGTGGCGGGGCCCACGAGGGAACTGAGCCTCGCGATTGGCTGAGCGAGAAGGAAACAGTTAAATTTAAAAGATTATCAGAGATTTAAAAAGGGATATAATAGTAACAGAATAGGGTTTTAGTATATATTATAGTTTTATAATATTTAATTAAATTGGGATTTTGGCGCTAAATGAAACATTTCCAAATCGCGCCCGGGTTGTGCCCAAATATTTGAAATTCAAATAATAGGATTTTAAGCGGGTTCCAAATTTTAAAATGAGATGTCTTATGATTAAAATGCATGCCCCCAAGTCGGACACTTGCACGCGCGCGTAGTCGTCCAAACTTGCCCGTTTCACCGAACGGGATGAAATCTCGACGCGCGGACGCTACCACGCGACTAGTGGTGACGAGTAGGCCAAAATGGATATTTTTAATTTCATTTTAGGTGTTAAAATTTGTTATAGGCAAAATGACTTAGTCGGTAAAAATTTTGCAACAAGAACCAAACAAGCAAGATAATTGAAATGAGCAATGTCTAACACTCAACCAGTAACAGAAATAGTATTATTGGGCTCGGGTGTTACATCGGCGGAGGCATTTCCATGATCGCCTTGATCTTGGACGGATTTATTTCGATACCCCGGTGTCGGGCGATGAATCCTAAAAATTTTTCCGAGGAAACTCCGAATGCACACTTAAGAGGGTTCATCTTCAAGTTGTATTGTCGAAGGCGTTGAAATACGGTCTTCAGATGTTCGAGATGTTCCTCATATGATTTGCTTTTAACCAAGAGATCGTCGATATAGCATTCGACGATTTCGTGTATAAGGTCATCAAAGATCTTCGTCATGGCCCTCTGATAAGTAGCACCGGCGTTCTTTAAACTGAAGGGCTTCACTTTATAACAGAATATACCTAGAGGGGTCCTGAAGGCTGTGTGCTTCTGGTCTTCGGGATGCATCTTTATCTGGTTATACCCCGATGAGCCGTCCATGAAGGAGAAAACCTCATGAGTGGATGTATTGTCTATCATCAGTTCGGTGACTGGCACTGGGAAATCATCCTTCGGGCAAGCTTTATTAAGATCCCGGAAGTCTACGCATATGCGCACTGTCCCATTTTTCTTCATCACCGGGACGATGTTGGCGATCCATTCAGGGTATTGAACTTCCTGGATGAAGCTAGAGTCGATCAGCTTCTTGACCTCAGTATTGATACTCATCTCAAGCTCGAGCCGCATTCTTCTCGGCGCCTGTTTGACTGGCTTGACGTCCGGGGATATTGCCAATTTGTGCATAGCAATTTCTAGATCTAGTCCCGGCATTTCGGAATAGTTCCACGCAAAGCAATCTCTATGCTGTAGAAGCACGTCCTTTAACGCAGCCACCCTCTCTTCAGACAGTAGCTCGCTGAAAAATGTCGGTCGCGGATCGTCTGCTGATCCCAGCTCAATCTCCTTGAGGTTATCTGCAGTAGTATGTATGCCATCTTCCAGCTCTTTTGGCGCTGGTGGGAATTCTGAGATTATCTCGTCTCTGCTGTTTTCGAAGCACCAAGGGAGCTCATCTATGTCCTCGGGCTCTTCTTTTGATAGCGTTATCACGTGACAAGTACGAATTCTCTTCCAATCCCAATATGGAACTGGTTTTTTTTCCGTGGCCTTGGGCTCGTGCTTTTGTGGCGGCGCTACCCTCCAGTTGTTGGACAGAGTGAACTTGCCAAGCTGATACTGATCTTCGACCCAATTCTTAAAGGTGAAGCAATCATCAAGAGGATGCCCTATCACTCGGTGATAAGAGCAATAGTTTGGGTGTGAGATTTCGCCTGCTCGTTCGGGGTTTTTGGACTCTGGCAGTGTAAGCAATTGATGCTTTAGAGCAAGATCAAGTATCTTCTTCGTCTTGTCCCGAGGAAATGAGTACGCTCGTCCCATTTTCTTCATGAAGGATAGATC
Organism: Agapanthus africanus; assembly: GCA_030015575.1. Classification (NCBI taxonomy): domain Eukaryota; kingdom Viridiplantae; phylum Streptophyta; class Magnoliopsida; order Asparagales; family Amaryllidaceae; genus Agapanthus; species Agapanthus africanus. Next base: position 190,843,560 of record CM057339.1, on the reverse strand, counting down.
AATAACGCTTAACTCCCATTTGTGTGGCTTCTTAGCCCTGCTTTGTTGTTGTTGAGCGCCTTTCTGGGCTTTCAACTTATTTCTGCTTTTACGCCGAGCCTTCTTTATAATAGGTTGACAAGGAGCGGCATTTTCATCCTTTACGGTCTGTTAGAGAAGGCGTTGCGTCTTGGCTTTCTCGTAGATGGCCATCTCACGGTTGTGATCATCTCGGACTTTTTGACCAGCTTTCTTTATAAGTTTGTCCATTTGTTCCTCGAACGACGGACTGGGCTCCTTTGCATCTGGAATTTTCACTGGCTTAGGATTAGTGTCCTCCTATTGAGCATCCGCTTCTTCATCAAGGTCATACACGACGTAACAGCCGGGTAGTAACTCTCGTTTCTTTGACCGGATGTATCCAAGCCCTTTTGTTTCCATTCTCCCGTTAGGCAGCTTGCGTTGAGTCCCGGGAACGTTCCAGACCCTGTCATAGAATTTGGCCTTTCTAATGGTCTGTTTGAAGGATATCCCCTGGCGTTTCAGCAACTTCTTCAAACCCTCTGTATAATATCTGGGAAGACGGATAACCTGAAGCCTGTCGAGCGTAGGATCCGCGCCATGCCAGATTTCTTTTTCCACCTTGGTTTCTTCAGAGCGGTAGAACATAATTGCTTTCTCGCTTTCTCGCCTGGGAGGGATATAGAACATTTGCAGCTCTTCTACATTGTAAATATTGAGTGCATCCAGTTCTTTCTGGTGTTTAAGTGGCACTATGGCGACTTGTAGACTTTGCACTTTGTCAGCGGACGTTCGTATTGAAGGTCGAGCAGAGAATACAACACGGATCTCATCTTCCGAGTCGCTACCAAAGATCAATGTAGGAGCCGATGGTCCCGGATTGTTGTGTTGGGGCGGATCCGAATAAACTATCTCCTCTTCCTCCTCAGTATTACTGCCGAAGATAGGGATGGTGGCGTTAGCTTTGTTCTCCGGCTTGTGACACTTCTCTGTGTCTTCGAAATCCGGTAAGAAGTATTTGGCGTCTTCATATTTGCGGACCTCGTTCACAGAGAAAGGGTTCAGTTCTCCCGTCACGGTATACTCGAAACCATCCTTAAAATACTTCATACACTGATGTTGTGTAGAAGGGATGATGTTGTACTCGTGTAACCATAGTCGGCCGAGCAAAACGTTGTAGCATGTCTTGGCGTCTATGACGTGGAACTTAATGTCCGTGACAAGTAGCCCGAAGCGTAGCGTCAGTATCACAGATCCAAGAGTCTTTGACGATTGGGAGTCGAACCCGGAGATGGTGATCTTGTCCCGAGCAAGGTGCTGGACGCTCATGCAGATTTCCTTCAACACCCGAACGTTGAGTCGGTTAACAGACGACCCGTTATCGATCAGGATTTTGCCTATCTTTATATCATGGCAGTATCCCGAGACATAGAGAGGGAGATTGTGTTCGCACGTCCCAAGTAGAAGGTCTTCATCGCCAAAAGTAACATCAGCCGTGTGAACTTCCTCCAATTCATCTTTCATCTTTTCCTCGGCCAGGCATGCTTGGAATTGTTCCGGGTTTTGGAGCGCCTTAATCAACGAATCTCTCACCTCTTTTGATAGCAAAAGGGCGTCAAGAATGCTGAGCTGTGAGGGCAGCTTCCTCAGATATGCTAAGACGTTGTAATCCACCTTATTCTTCTTTGGTGGGTCTTTGGCAGCTAGCTCTTCCACTACTTGGTCATCTAAGACGATATCTTCAGTGGCCTTTTCTTTCCCTTTATCTTTTTTGTTCGAGGGTCCGAGGTTCTTTTCGGGCAGCGTGCGATTACGTAGCCGGATATTTTCGCAAACCTTCGGTTCTTCTTCTTTTCTCGAAGCGGACTCTTTAAAGAGAGGGACAAGTTCTAGCTCTTCATCAGAATCACTCCCGAATGTGGGTACTTGTGATCTACCGGTGTTAACCATGCAACAATCGCCAGCAGTTCTTTTAAGCCCTTCGGTCATATTTCTTTGCTCTCGACGAGTTTCCCGCTTTACCCGCTTAAAGCGTTGTCGATGAGCAACATATCCTTGCCACCATCTATCGAAAGCTTTGCATTCTTGAGTGGGGTGCGAAATCTTTTGATGATATAAGCAATATGAGGGGTGCGTTTCCATTTCACCAGTGATGTTTCCTTCAGAGGATGGTAGCTTCATGCCTATTGATATGGCCTTAGCAAACTTTTTCCTCATCTTGAATTGGCTTTTGTCGGTAGCGGAGGTGTTTAGCTCCAACAGGATCGTCTCAGCTTCTTCATCAAGTCGCTGGCGCTTGGCCCTTCCAAATATAGCCGCCTCGCGCTCCCGATCAGTTTTACTTTTCAACCGAGCTTCATTAAGGAATGCGTCAATTACTTCATCTGATGGCCCCAGAACTTTTGGTTCAGAATCTACCCCCAGCTTTTCGGTGCAAGGAGTCTCCTCATCGTTCGTGATCAAATGGGAAATCATATGACAGCTCGCCACGTATTTCTCAGATTCATTCGATGAACTTTCTCCCTCATCTTCTTCTTGAAAGACGTAATTGAGGAACTCTTGGAGCGTAATGGGAGTCCGTGCCTTTTGCTTGTATTCATCTAGCGCATCAATTTGTTTTTGCAGGTCCGTGCGCTTGTCGCCAGGCTTCACGGGCTTCTTTGACTTCTTTTTCTTCTTTTTCGAAGATTTTGACGACTGGTTGCGAGTGCTTGAGTCACCACCATCAGTCTTTGGAGTTGGACGTGGCTTCAACATCCCTTCAATGACCTGCGGTTCCAACGGGTTCTTCCACCTAATCGCTGGACATGTCTGAAGATCGTTTAGCATCCTCTTTGTCTTGGTTGATAATACAACCTCCCAAAGAGCTTCTTCGATGACGGAGCATGTTGCCCCCGGCGTATTCGTCCCTTTAGAGGTGTGGGGCTGCGGGGGATTCACCTTCCATTTGTCAGATAACGCGAACTTGCCCTGTCGGTACTGGTTTTCAAGCCAATTCTTGAAAACGTAGCAATCTTCAATCGGATGGCCTAGTACTCGATGATAAGAACAGTAGTTGGGCTCGTTGACGTCACTTGGTTGCAACGGACGTTTTGGATCCGACAGATTTATGAGTCTGTTACGTAACGCCAACTCGAATAACCTCCTCGTTTTATCGCGGGGAAAGAAATAAGGACGTCCCATCCCATCCTTAAGAGGTACGTACGGGCGCATATTATTTTGACGAGCAACCGGCTTCGAGTCGCTTGGTTGTTGTTGAGCATTAGCGACAATGATCGCTTTTCCCTTCCCTTTGTCATTTTGGGAGTCCGGCTTTGGAAGAGGGGGTTTATGGCCCATCTGATCCATTTGCGCTAGCTTGTCAATCAAGGCCTAGAAGGTAGTCGGCTTGAAAAACATCATAAATTGCGAAATGGTTGCTTGCGGATCAAGGGTGCCCACAAACATACCCACTGCGGGAGCTTCTTCAATGCGCTGCTCGCACTTTGACCATAAATTACGCCACCGTATAGCATATTAGACCCATGTCTCGCCTGGCTTTACCCTGGCGTTAATCAGTACCGTCATCGGGGTACGTTCACTGGCGCTTGCAAAATGCTGAGTAAACAATAGCTCCATTTCCGCGAAGGTTTTGATAGAGTCGTTCGGGAGCTCAGAGTACCACTCGAACGCCGTATCCGATAAACTTCCAACAAACTGGCGAAGTAAAAGCTTGTCATCACCACCGGTGTTGCCGCAGAGTGCCCTGAACTGGGCGACATGCTGGTGAGGATTGCCCGTCCCTTTATAGACATGGAACTTGGGAATTGTGTAACCTGGCGGGTACTTGATTTGGTCGTACCAACTTGGATATGGCCGTCCCGTTTTTACGACCTGGCCGGCTGCTTCGGTCATATGATGAACCCGTATTTGTTGGACTATATACTCGTCCAAATCAGCTTTAGAAATTGTATCCTCTTTAGCCGTTGACAGAGCTGGCGGAGGATTCGACGTCTCTCCCCTATCGTCTTCAAGGATGATCGGGGGATCTTCAGCGGGTGGATCTTGTTGAATCATCATACCCACCATATCCTGGAACAGGAAGGCCATTTTCTTTATGTTGGCTGCCTGTTCCGCAGCTTCTTTATCCTTTTTCTCCAGTACGCGACGAAGGAATTCAGCGTCAGTTTCTTGTTCTTGACGCTCGTCCGAGGACGTTTCAGGGGTTTCTTTTAGTCCTGTAAGTGCGGCCATAGCGTTCATCATCTCTTAGAGTTTCTGCTGCTGCTCCTGAGCCTTGGTCACTGACCTCGTGTGCGGTCTATGACCTGTAGATATGCGGCTATCTTCTTTACCAGATGCCACGTAGACGGTATGAACTATTATGCCCCCTGACTTAGGGCGTTTGGGTTCATCACCTCTGATATCTGTCGCCGATGTGGGGGGGTTTTCCGGCCTTCTTCTTTTATGGGCTGTTGAAGTTGAAGGGGCCGTTGCAGTGGGCACCCTAGCGATTGTTGTCCCTTGCTGTTCAATAGAACGGTCTTTTCCTTTTTGCACCTTCATCTTCTTTCGTTGACGAGAGTGATCTGGGTTGATCACAGAGTCTTGAACCCTCCGCCAAACTTTATAAATTCTTGAGGACATCCGTTGAGGGGGCTGTTCTTGTTTTGTTTCCGGAACTCTCTCCGCAGGCGGAGGAGATCTTTTCAGTGTAGCGGTTGGAGAGTTCTTACGTACCCTCCTCAGCAGTTCAAAGCTGTTCCCAGTTGGAACAGCAGCGTTGACTTCCACCACTGGAGCCGGTGGAGTTAGTCCTGAGGGGGAGTTGCCCCCTGCCTTCCTTACTCGTTGCCAGTGGCGACGTCGAGCACGACGAGTCGTTGGGACTGGCTCGGAGATAGGGGTTGCTTCTTTTTTCCCCCTGTCTGAATGAGGCGCGGCTGGTGTTAACCTCTTAAAGACTGAGGTTGTCTTTTGAGGGGTGATATTTAACCTGTCGAAGACAGATCCTCGGGCAAGGGTAGGAGCAGGAATCGTCAGTCTTGAAAAGACTGACTCTTTGACAGGGGAAGCCGCCTTGACGACTTTTGGAGCAGCAGTTATTGCTTTCCTTAGGACAGCCAATTTAGAGTTCTGATTTATCCTGGTGAAAACAGAGGCTGTCGATTTGGTAGTGGGTGACCCGTTAACAGGGGTCGTCGTAGCAGTAAGCCGGTCGAAGACCGACTTCTTGTTCACTTCCGGTGCAGGTATTGGCTCAGAAAAGCTTGTAGGTAGGATCATGGTCCCGAAGAACAGGCCAGTGGTGGCCTGGGTCACCTGGTCTACTGGCAGGGTGAGGAAGGAAGCCACTTGGGGCCCATATGCTACACCTCCCAGTGAGGTGGAGCGTCCGTTGCAGTGGCACTTCGAGCAGTTGGCGCAATTAGAGGCCATTGAATCTTGAGTTCTGTGCCAGGCAAAAGACCAAATCTTAGTAACTTGAAATCCGAAGGCAACCATTAACAAACCACGATTGGTTCGCGAAGACGACACACGAAGTGTGGAGTGGAAAGAGGAAAATGTCCCACCGGGCGTGCCAGAATCTGTTTCCCTCCGAAAGGCGGCGCATAGGACTGCGATGTCCTGACGCTGAGATTCGGGGCAGATGCTATTTGGTTTTATCCGTCCACCTCTCCGAAGTTGCCAAGGTGATTTATGGCACCGTGTATCGGAGGTTTAGACGGATGCGGCCGATGTAGCAGACTTCGTCAGATTCCCCCTCGCTTGAGGGGTTTTTGATTGTGGGGACGCTCTTCCCTGCAGGCGCAAGCCCCTGCAGTTAATTACGCTACCGCATCGCGGTAACAACTTTCTCCTTCTCCAGAATTTCACTTCGTGTCGTGTGTGTTTATTTTGTTTGTGGTTGCCCGTGGATTGTATACGGAGACTGAGTAATGCCGTCACCCGTAGGACGTGGATTAGTCCAAATCCGTATTTACTTAGATTTGGGTTTGGTGTTTTTAGTTTAAGGATGCATTAGTCGCGTTGCGGCTAAGATCAACTTAAACGTTCGTTAAGGATACGATAGTCCTGTTTGAGACTAAGAACAACTTAACGTGATAATCCATTTAATATCTGGCCATCGGGACTCGTCACCTCTCCAACGTCGTTGAAGGATTACAACGGCAGATGTCAGAGGAGTTCAGAGATGTACCCTTGAACCAAAGTCAATTTGGGGTTTTATAGTCTATTTGAATGTTTAAGGATACATTAGCCGTGTTTGGGGCTAAGATCAACTTAAACGGGACCGTTTAGATCCGGCAAAAGAGCATTTGGAGGCTCTATTATTCCAGTTTAGGGACGTAGTGGTCTATTTTCTAGTTTAGGGACGTGGTGGTCCATCGCCGGTTTAGGGACGTGGTGGTCCATGTTCCAGTTTAGGGACGTGGTGGTCCATTATTAGTTTAAGGACGTTTCGGTCCATCGTTAGTTTAAGGACGTTTCGGTCCAATATTAGTTTAAGGACGTTTCGGTCCAAATTAGTTTAAGGACGTTTCAGTCCAACATTAGTTTAAAGACGTTTCGGTCCAACATTAGTTTAAGGACGTTTCGGTCCAACATTAGTTTAAGGACGTTTCGGTCCACGAGTTTAAAGACCCCGCAGTCCATATTCATGTGTGGTCGTTGGGACCTGTCGCCTCTCTGACGTCGTTGAAGGATTACAACGAGAAGTGTCAGAGGAGTTCGGAGATGTACCCTCGAACCGGAGGTAAATTGATTTGAGAGAGCATTTATGCTCAGTTCAATTTAATTTAAGGACTTACGGCCAGAATTGGGCTAAGTCCGCTTGAAAATGTTCAACATTTTATTTATTTTTAGTCTATTAGACCTGTGCTAGGGCTTTGCCCACACTTAAATAATACATTGCATTACTTCTATTTTTTTGTTTGGGCTCTGCCTATAAAAGATGCAGAGCATCAATTTCACTTGGGCTCTGCCCCCTTTTTATTGCTTTGCAATTTATTTTGGCCTCTAGGTCTTCTGATTTGGGCCTGGCCCTTTTAGGAAATGCATTGCATTTATTAGGCGCTTTGCGCCAATCACTGAGCGCAAGCGCTTGTGGTGAGGACACGTGTCATGCTCTGGTGAGCGCAAGCGCAACAGCGAGTGCGCTGTTAGTGTTTATGCCCTAGAAGGCCATTACTGTATCATACTAGCTTGTATATTACTTAATGGAAGCTTGGGATATTCACATGTATATAACAGTCTTGCTAAACATGGTAGTATGCTACTTGGTTTTTCTATCTTAATATGTGAGTGTACGTATTGATAGAGCTCTTAGGATCTTGCTTGTCTACCAGCGTTGTGATGGCAGTCACACTAGTGGGGGCTGGGTAGTCTACAAGCACATCCTCATTCAGGTCCCTGGTCGTTGGATTATCGAGACAGAGCATCGATACTCCGGAGTAGACTGGTGTGTACGCTTCTCATCCCAGTTGGGGAGATGGTCTGTCCCACAGCCGTCAGTACGTCGTACTGGAGATAGTATGCAGGTGCTCGTTAGGTTACGGGTACACCGGACAGGACTCACAGGGAACTGTTGGTTGGTTTGATACCAGTCGTCAGTGAACAGTTCCCAGGTGACATGAGTACAGCGTAGTCCGCAGACTTGACACTGCTACTTCACCTCGAGTGTGTCCCACTGTTCTTAGATTGCTACCCTACCGCGGCTCAAAGGAGTCGTGCAAACAGGTAGCAGTTGGGTGCAGTCCCGAGTACTTGGAGGCAGTGGCGGTTAGACAGGATTCGTCCCTCCCGGTATTGGGAGTAGATATCGTGCTGTGTCAGAGAGCCATTACGCAAAGTCCCTGGCCAGGGCAAGCGAGATTTGCTGGTAGGTTCCAGTAGTTTCTCAGGGTGTAATGGGCTTCACTCCGACACGACTTATACCGCTATTAGGGGACTGACGCTTGCCGCCTCCCTAGGCCCGATATGCTATAGTCTTGGACGAACGGACCGGACTGTATAGAGATTGTCATATCAGACTCAGTAGGAGTTCGGATGGGTTTTCTCATCGGCCTTCTTATCGACAACTACCTGGGGACCGTTACGTACAGCTAGTGCCGCTTGCGGTCTGTGGTTAAACCCACTGCCAGCGTAGTAGTCGAGTCTCTAGAGTCCCACACAGAGAGTTTCCTACTCCAGGCGAAACGATATAGAGGTTGCATGGTTTTGCGACAAAGGGTTAGGACGCATACGTGCGTTTACGCACGTACGACTTTCGGACAGTTTTTACCAGTCGGCTTTGGTTTAAGCCAGTTACTGGTATCCGGTTATTGGATTTTTACAGTCTAAAATTTTTCCGTATTTTTGCGGATTGGAGGGGCGTTCTCGTAATTGTACGAGAAGCTTCTAGAAGATGTGACTAAGGAGGTTACTTTGGATAAGGTTGTGAGTCATGGTGGTGATTCATTCATTTCATTAATGCACATTTATTGCTTAATGACTCATGCTAATGAATCACCACTAGATATTTTATGAAGCATGCTTATTCATTTCTTTTATTCATTATTCTTAAATAAGAATGCTTCATAATATATTATGATACACTCTCTCTCTTCTCATAATCTTATCTCATATTCTCTCTCCTCAAGCTCTCATCTTCAAGATACTAATCCTTAATCCTCATGTGTTGAGATCAAAGGTTTAGTTAGACTTAAGCATCCATTACCTTTACTCTATATCATCCTTTCATCTTTGATTAGCAATCAAAGTTGATTAGTTACCTCAAGTTAGAGGTGTAGCTTGGTGTTTTGCTCTCGGGTGGATCGTCTACTACCTAGAGAAGGTCGAGGAGAACAAAGGAGGACACAAAGACGAAGGACTAGTTTCGATAGGTATAATCCCTTAACACTATAGTTTAGTATAGCTATGTGTTCGGTTATTATTTGTTTAGCTTCGATATAAGCGGTTAGTCGATGTTCGTTCCTTAAACTTGATTGTTTTTGTTATTTCCGCCTCCCCATAAGTACTGGGGTGTACTACATCGACTTACAGTGGTATCAGAGCCTCGCTAAACAATAAATAACTTAATTGCAAATTTGTACGAATTTCGAACGGAAAAACAAAGCCGCAAAACCCTAATTCTGTCATGTTTCTGTCGAACTTGAAATGAAGTCCTAAAATTGTTCAGGTGTATTCAGAGAGCATGAAATGAACACAGAAGAACACCCAAAAAATTTGGGCTTCTGATTCGTCTACAGTGCCGCGGAAGGGCGGCGGATCCCACCGATCCGCCGCGCAACCGCGGCCGAGTTGAGGAGTCAGGAACTCGTTTTTTTTGGGTGGGTCCCCTATGGTGTTTTGGGTTTTCTGGAATATTTAATTATTGCTCAGGTTACTGTTTAACAGAGCAGATTTTGGAGCAATATTGATGTTGTTTATTCGATCGAATTGTACAGTATTTGCATATTGGATTATATCTGTGATTGTTTAATGTGTTCGTAAACCTCCCCTAACTGCTAGTATGTCGGTTGGCAGGGGGTTGCACATTTCTGAAATGGTTATATCTGTTTGTGCATATAAACTGTATTGGACTGTTGTGGTGTATAGCCGGGGTTCGCAATGGGTTATTGATTAATTCATTTGTTGTAAATGTAATTTGTTGTAATATTATTTTCGCGGGGCACTTCCAGGTTGCGGTTGTAGCCACCGTTGTATTATTTCATTTTACTGTTTTTGCTCCTAGGACTGACCCAAGATGGGGTACACAGACTGCCGGGTGGGTAGTTTGCCGTACCCGTAGGGGTCGAGGGTGGGGTAACGGCTATTCATCACAACTGTGTAATCTGTCTTTTCTTGCAGGCTCAAAAGAAATACAGATTGCTTGCAAATCCAATATTGTTTATCTGTGTTCTGGAATGAATATCATTGCGTCAGACGAATGTAAAATATCTATATTTATGATAGCTATTTAGACGCCACTTATGTTTTACACCCGCGCTAGCCCAGCCCCCGCTCTGTCGTTAGTTAAGTAACCTAACGGGTGATGACGGGACCCCGTGGCGAATGCGGATGGCATAAGAGGACGTTGTATTTTCGTTGTTTTCTGCAATGATAGGTTAATGATGGGACGCATTATCTATAATGCAAAGTAAAACAAACCAAAGTTTAAATCGTTGGAACAATTTAAAAGAAACCACTCGGTTATTTTTAAAACAGATATTTTTAAATGCGGAGTCTTAACCACTCCTTTTAAAAGCTATCAGGTTCCTTCGGTTATATCAAGTTCACTACGTTCACGGTTTCGCCAAAACCATTCGTAGCCCTCCGTCATTTCATCTGGGTATTCAGTAGTATTCAAGCTATGTATTTTGACCTAACGCCAAGGCATAGTGTTTGGTAGCTGCTGGATATTCATTTGTTGCATAGATAGATGAGTTAGTTTGGGACAGTCGTATTATCATTTTGGCCGAACGTCAAGGATATATACGGATGGGTTCAAATTGACAAGATAATGATGGGTAGAACTTGACATGTGACTTATGACATTTTGACCTAACGCCAAGGTCATAAGAGCATGGGGCAAAAACTTATATCGGGAATTTCTAAAGAAACTGAAATTTGCAAAGAGATGCATACCATTTGGAGTTTGATGAATGTTGGTAGGATTCCTTCAACATTATCATACGATGATATTTGGATCCCGATCCTACTGTGAGTATATGCTACTTATCAGGATATTCGTCACTTAACGATCAATGCTATAAACCTAGTAGGTGTCCAGAAAAGTGTCAGCGGGGTTACGCCCCCAGAGAAAAGAGGTTATTTAATTAAGGAACTTCGCGAAAGCGTTGGAAAACCTCCCTCGAAGTATCGACACCAGCCTGGCTGAACGGTTAAGCAAGTATTGTACGGTGAGAATAGTCTTGGCTAATTCTTCTTTTATGGTTTGAGGAAGGATTCGAGAAACAGTGGGAGCCATCCAGTTTAGATAAACTAAAAACCACTCTAAACTTGCAAGAGCATCATGCTAAAGAGTTTTCTTCTCTCTCTCCTAATTGCAGCGACCCTGAAAATGACTGGACTTAAGTTACTTTTAGAGAAAAATATACTGACGGGGCCAAACTATAAAGATTGGCTGCGGAATGTCAAGATGGCTTTGACCTATGACAAACTGGGGTACGTCCTCACCGCTACAGCACCTGCTGTCCTTGGTCCCAAATCCAGCAATGCGGATAAGGAAATCCGCAAAACCTGGGATTTAGATTGCGCGAGAGCCAAGTGCATCGTGCTTGCCTCGATGAACAATGAACATCAGAGGAGGCATGAGGATATGTCCCTAGATGGCATATTTCTCCATACAAAGGAACTTTATGGAGAGCAATCTCGTATAGCAAGATACGAGACCTCTAAGAAATTGTTTCGAGCGAGGTTGGCTGTCGGGTCATCGGTAGGTGAACATGTCCTACAGATGATTGGCTACATAGAAGAGCTCGCAGACCTTGGGACGACTTTGGATAATGAGCTCTATACAGACCTTGTTCTCCAGTCCCTTCCTCCCACCTACGCCCAGTTTATCCTCAACTTCAATCTTCAAGGAAAAGAAGTTGAACTTGCGGAACTCCTGAACATGTTAAGGAGTGCAGAGGGCACCTTGCAGAAGGCAAGGGAAACACCCGCTATGTTTGTTGGCGGTTCATCTTCTTCCGGGTCCAAGGCTAGGGCCAAAGGAAGGAAGAAGAAGGCCGCACCCAGACCTAGAGGAGGTGTTAGTAAGGTGGGAAAGAAGGGAAAGAAAAAGTTTACAGCACCGGTAGTTGGCCTGGATGAGTGCTTCCATTGTCACAAGAAAGGGCACTGGAAGAAGGATTGCAAGGCGTGGAACACCAAGAACCAGGAACCGAAGCAAGCTGTGGCTTCGACTTCAGGTGTGTTTGTAATTGAGAATTGTCTGTCGATCAACTCTACTTCCTGGGTATTGGATACCGGATCAGGATCTCATATTTGCAATTCATTGCAGGCACTGAGAAACCGTAGAGTGCTGAAGGAAGGTGATATGATCCTCAGGGTTGCTAACGGAGCTAGCGTAGGAGCTGCGTCCGTCGGGGATTATCACCTAGGATTGACGAGTGGACACATTTTGGTTTTACATAACTGTTATTTTGTACCCAGCTTAACGTGTAATATCATATCAGTTTCCTTGTTATCAAATAAAGGTTATGATTTCACGTTTGTAAGAGATGTTGTCAACATCCACCTTAATCATGGTTTGATTGGGTCCGGTACTCTAAATAACGGCATATATGTGTTAAACCAACTCCAAATTTTCAATGTCCAGAACACACTAAAAAGAAAGTCTCCAGATTTAAATAAAGCTTTCTTATGGCATTGTAGACTGGGTCACATCAATGAGAGAAGGTTAACTAAGTTGCATAGAGAAGGATATTTGGACACGTTCGAATATCAAACTTATGACACTTGTCAATCTTGTCTCAAAGGAAAGATGACAAAGACTCCATTCACTGGACAAGGAGTAAGAGCGAGCGAGCTCTTAGGACTCATACACAGTGATGTATGCGGTCCAATGTCTACACATGCGAGAGGTGGTTTTTCCTATTTCATTACTTTCACGGATGATTACTCAAGATACGGATTCATTTATCTGATGAAACATAAATCCGAGGCTTTTGAGAAATTCCAAGAGTATAAGAATGAAGTAGAAAACCAAACCGGCAAAAGTATAAAGACACTTAGATCTGATCGAGGTGGAGAATACTTGAGTGCCGAGTTCCTAGGTTACCTAAAAGAGAAAGGAATTCTCTCTCAGCTTACTCCTCCGTACACTCCACAGCATAATGGTGTATCGGAGAGACGGAATCGAACCCTATTGGATATGGTACGATCCATGATGAGTAATGCTGAGTTACCGCGATCTTTCTGGGGACATGCGCTAGAATCAGCGGCATATCTTTTGAACATGGTACCTACCAAGACTGTGCCTACCACTCCATATCAGATGTGGAGTGGGAAGAAACCCCATCTACAGTATATAAAGATTTGGGGATGTCCAGCTTTTGTTAAAAAGCAGCATGTGGACAAGCTCGAGGCACGATCAGTAAAGTGTTTGTTTGTGGGATATCCAAAGCACTCCAGGGGATATCTATTCTATTACGTAGAGGAACAGAAGGTATTTGTTTCTCGTAATGCCCATTTTCTAGAACATCAGTTTTTAGAAAAGGAATCAAGTGGGAGCGAAATAGAACTGGAAGAAATTCCAGAACCACAAACTGCTACTGAAAGTTTGGTAGAACCAGAGGTTCAAGAAGAACAGAACATTCCCGCACCCCTCCGCAGGAGTAGTAGGCCGTCTCATCCGCCTGAGAGATACTACGGTTTTCTCATAGACGGGGATAGAGAGGATTGCATCATAGATGATGATGAACCTACTGACTTCCAGCAGGCCATCCAGAGCGGCGACTCGGTACGATGGCTAGATGCAATGCGGACCGAAATGGAGTCCATGTACACCAACAAAGTATGGACTTTGGACTTTGCTCCAGATGGGGTAAAACCCATAGGATGCAAATGGATCTTCAAGAAAAAGATTGGTGTAGATGGACAGGTGGAAACCTATAAGGCTAGACTTGTTGCAAAGGGTTTTCGTCAAAGACCTGGTTTGGACTATGACGAAACTTTTTCTCCAGTGGCTATGCTCAAATCCATTCGGGTCCTTCTTGCTATTGCTGCCTTCCATGATTATGAAATCTGGCAGATGGACGTAAAGACGGCTTTTCTGAATGGAAATTTAGAAGAGAGCGTCTATATGGATCAACCAGAGGGTTTCAATCAGAGTGGGAGCAGCGGGAAAGTATGCAAGCTGCTTAAGTCCATTTACAGACTAAAGCAGGCATCGCGGAGTTGGAACATCTGTTTTGATGAGACAGTCAAAGAATATGAATTTATCAAAAATCCAGATGAACCGTGCATATATAGTAAAGTTGTGGCCAGAAGTGTCGTATTCCTCGTCTTGTACGTGGATGACATTCTATTGATAGGAAATGACATTCCTATGCTACAATCTGTCAAAGGATTCTTGTCACACAGGTTCTCCATGAAAGACCTGGGTGATGCCTCTTACATTCTGGGGATCCGGATCTATCGTGATAGATCCAAGAGGATGTTGGGACTTTCGCAGTCCAGGTATATCGACACTGTACTGAAAAGATTCAGTATGGAAGATTCTAAGCGCGGTAATCTACCGGCTTGTCACGGAATCACCCTCTCCAAAGAGATGTCTCCCAAGACTGATTTGGAAAGGGAACGCATGTCTATTATACCCTACGCTTCTGCGGTAGGCTCTATAATGTATGCGATGTTGTGTACCAGACCAGATGTAGCATACGCACTAAGCGTGGTAAGCCGGTATCAGTCAGACCCAGGGGAGAAACACTGGATAGCAGTAAAGAACATTCTCATGTACCTGAGGAGGACTAAGGAGATGTTCTTGGTTTACGGCGGAAAAGACCTCAGGTTGGAGGCCTTTGCTGATTCCGGCTTCCAGAGTGATAAGGACGATTCCAAGTCCATGTCGGGTTATGTCTTTACCCTCAATGGAGGGGCGGTGTGCTGGAAGAGCTCCAAGCAGGACACCGTTGCTGACTCGACGATGGAAGCGGAGTATATAGCTGCTTGCGATGCCGCAAAAGAAGCAGTCTGGATGAAGAAGTTCCTAACAGAACTTCAGGTGGTTCCTACCATAGTTGATCCAATACCTCTGTATTGCGACAACAACGGAGCTATAGCTTTAGCGAAGGAACCAAGGTCCCATCAGAAGTCCAGACACATCTTGAGGCGGTATCACCTGATCAGGGAGATCATTGATCGTCAGGAGATCGAGGTTCGGAGAGTTGCTTCAGAAGAGAACATTGCTGATCCATTCACGAAGGCCCTTCCTCAGATTCAGTTCGAGAGGCTGCTCGAGATCATTGGTCTACGATATGCCAGTACATGGCCCTAGTGCAAGTGGGAGATTGTTAGTGTTTATGCCCTAGAAGGCCATTACTGTATCATACTAGCTTGTATATTACTTAATGGAAGCTTGGGATATTCACATGTATATAACAGTCTTGCTAAACATGGTAGTATGCTACTTGGTTTTTCTATCTTAATATGTGAGTGTACGTATTGATAGAGCTCTTAGGATCTTGCTTGTCTACCAGCGTTGTGATGGCAGTCACACTAGTGGGGGCTGGGTAGTCTACAAGCACATCCTCATTCAGGTCCCTGGTCGTTGGATTATCGAGACAGAGCATCGATACTCCGGAGTAGACTGGTGTGTACGCTTCTCATCCCAGTTGGGGAGATGGTCTGTCCCACAGCCGTCAGTACGTCGTACTGGAGATAGTATGCAGGTGCTCGTTAGGTTACGGGTACACCGGACAGGACTCACAGGGAACTGTTGGTTGGTTTGATACCAGTCGTCAGTGAACAGTTCCCAGGTGACATGAGTACAGCGTAGTCCGCAGACTTGACACTGCTACTTCGCCTCGAGTGTGTCCCACTGTTCTTAGATTGCTACCCTACCGCGGCTCAAAGGAGTCATGCAAACAGGTAGCAGTTGGGTGCAGTCCCGAGAACTTGGAGGCAGTGGCAGTTAGACAGGATTCGTCCCTCCCGGTATTGGGAGTAGATATCGTGCTGTGTCAGAGAGCCATTACGCAAAGTCCCTGGCCAGGGCAAGCGAGATTTGCTGGTAGGTTCCAGTAGTTTCTCAGGGTGTAATGGGCTTCACTCCGACACGACTTATACCGCTATTAGGGGACTGACGCTTGCCGCCCCCCTAGGCCCGATATGCGATAGTCTTGGACGAACGGACCGGACTGTATGGAGATTGTCACATCAGACTCAGTAGGAGTTCGGATGGGTTTTCTCATCGGCCTTCTTATCGACAACTACCTGGGGACCGTTACGTACAGCTAGTGCCGCTTGCGGTCTGTGGTTAAACCCACTGCCAGCGTAGTAGTCGAGTCTCTAGAGTCCCACACAGAGAGTTTCCTACTCCAGGCGAAACGATATAGAGGTTGCATGGTTTTGCGACAAAGGGTTCGGACGCATACGTGCGTTTACGCACGTACGACTTTCGGACAGTTTTTACCAGTCGGCTTTGGTTTAAGCCAGTTACTGGTATCCGGTTATTGGATTTTTACAGTCTAAAGTTTTTCCGTATT
This sequence comes from Agapanthus africanus, assembly GCA_030015575.1. NCBI lineage: Eukaryota > Viridiplantae > Streptophyta > Magnoliopsida > Asparagales > Amaryllidaceae > Agapanthus > Agapanthus africanus. The sequence goes on along the minus strand of CM057339.1, from coordinate 190,827,367 downwards.
TTTGCGGATTGGAGGGGCGTTCTCGTAATTGTACGAGAAGCTTCTAGAAGATGTGACTAAGGAGGTTACTTTGGATAAGGTTGTGAGTCATGGTGGTGATTCATTCATTTCATTAATGCACATTTATTGCTTAATGACTCATGCTAATGAATCACCACTAGATATTTTATGAAGCATGCTTATTCATTTCTTTTATTCATTATTCTTAAATAAGAATGCTTCATAATATATTATGATACACTCTCTCTCTTCTCATAATCTTATCTCATATTCTCTCTCCTCAAGCTCTCATCTTCAAGATACTAATCCTTAATCCTCATGTGTTGAGATCAAAGGTTTAGTTAGACTTAAGCATCCATTACCTTTACTCTATATCATCCTTTCATCTTTGATTAGCAATCAAAGTTGATTAGTTACCTCAAGTTAGAGGTGTAGCTTGGTGTTTTGCTCTCGGGTGGATCGTCTACTACCTAGAGAAGGTCGAGGAGAACAAAGGAGGACACAAAGACGAAGGACTAGTTTCGATAGGTATAATCCCTTAACACTATAGTTTAGTATAGCTATGTGTTCGGTTATTATTTGTTTAGCTTCGATATAAGCGGTTAGTCGATGTTCGTTCCTTAAACTTGATTGTTTTTGTTATTTCCGCCTCCCCATAAGTACTGGGATGTACTACATCGACTTACATGCGCTACGCTAGTACGCTGCGCTGTTGCGCTGCTGACACGTGGCGCACTCTGGTGAGTTGCGCCAATTCCAGAGAGCAAAGCTCTATTTTAAGAGCGTGTAGCGCAAGTTGTTCTGTAGCTGACACGTGGCGCCGTCTCAAGAGCGCAACAGCGCAGTTTGGAAGTGCAAAGCACTAAGAATCTTTTAGATTCAAGAACGGAAGTGCAAAGCACTATTTGATTTCTTGATCTAATTTAGATCAAAGAATAATAAGTTTTTCTTTTTGTTTCAAGAACCAGAGGTCCATAAAAGTGCAAAGCACTATTTTTTTTTATTTTGTTGTTTTCTTGTTTTTTAAAGAACCAGCGGTTCATAAGAAGTGCAAAGCACTGTTTATTATGTAAAGAACATTGATCTGGTTTTTAGATCGATGATTTATTAAAAGAGATTTCTTTTCTCTCGTGAAGGTTTTTACCTTTTTTCTTTGAAATTTTCTCAGATTTCTCTCTCTGTTTGAAGCTCTTGACTTTTTTCAAGAAAAATGTTGATGCCTTTGAATTGAGGTCTGGGGTCTCTTTTATAGTGCCCATAAATTAGTTAATTTTGTTGAAGAGATATTTCTCTGAGTAATTTAGGGAATTTTCCCCACCGTTGGATCTTTGATCCAAGTGCTTCTGTTTTACAGAAGAAAATCTTCTTGTTTTAACAAGAACAGAAAGATTTCTTTAAAATCTTAATTCTGTTTAGCGCAAATGCCCCAACACGCGACACGTGTCACGCAGCGCAACTGCGCTAACGCATCTGCGCTGACACGTGTCGCACAGCGCAGTGCTTGCGCAACTGCGCTAGCACATCCGCGCTGACACGTGTCGCGCAGCGCAGTGCCTGCGCAACTGAAGCGTTGCTTCCTTTAAATAGAGCTTTGCTCTGATTGGGCGCACCTTCTTGGGCGCTGTGCTGACGTATCAGCGCCTGACATGTGGCGCGTTGCGCCTGAGATTTGAAGCGTTGCTTCAAAATTTTGAATTTTGAATTTCAACAGAGCTTTGCTCTGATTGGGCGAAACACCTATTGAATAGAGTTCTGACTAAGTATGTGCCTACCACTCCATATGAAATGTGGAGCGGGAAGAGACCATATCTCAAGTATATCAAGATATGGGGGTGTCCGGCATATGTTAAAAAGCATAATCCGGACAAGCTCGAGGCACGGTCGGTTTTATGCAAGTTTGTAGGATACCCCAAGCATTCAAGGGGGTATATGGTCTACCACACTGAAGAACAAAAGGTGTTTGTCGCTCGCCACATTGTCTTCTTAGAGAGCGAATTTCTTGCAAAAGAAATTAGTGGGAGCGCGGTAGAGCTGGAAGAAATTCCAGAACCTCAAACTGCTGCCGAGGACTTAGTAGAACCTCAGATTTCAATAGAACCCGACGAACCAACGCCACTCCGCAGATCTAGTAGGCTTTCTCATCCTCCTGAAAGATACTATGGGTTTCTTCTAGATGGGGATCGAGAGGATTGCATCATCGATGATGATGAGCCTACTAATTTTCAGCAGGCTATCACGAGTAGCGACTCGGTGAAGTGGCTGGATACTATGAGATCCGAAACGGAATCCATGTACACCAATAAAGTATGGACTTTAGAGGTTGCTCCTCCTGGGGTGAAACCAGTTGGATGCAAATGGATCTTCAAAAAGAAGATTGGTACATTTGGACAAGTGGAAACCTATAAAGCTAGACTCGTTGCAAAAGGTTTTCGTCAAAGATCAGGATTGGACTATGATGAAACCTTTTCACCAGTAGCTATGCTTAAATCCATTCGGATCTTGCTTGCGATTGCTGCCTTCCATGACTATGAAATCTAGCAGATGGACGTAAAAACAACTTTTCTAAATGGACATTTAGAAGAGAGTGTTTACATGGATCAACCAGAAGGTTTCTTAGACAGTGGGAGCAGCGGAAAAGTGTGCAAGTTGCTTAAATCTATTTATGGATTAAAGCAAGTATCGCGGAGTTGGAACATCTGCTTTGATGAGACAGTCAAAGAATTTAACTTTATCAAAAATGTAGATGAGCCATGTATTTATAGAAAGATTGTAGAAAAAACAGTAGTCTTCCTCGTTTTGTACGTCGACGACATACTACTGATAGGGAATGATGTCTCTATGCTACAATCAGTAAAGCTCTTCTTGTCACAGAAATTCTCTATGAAAGACTTGGGAGATGCATCCTACATTCTAGGCATTAAGATCTATCGTGATAGATACAATAGAATGTTAAGACTTTCACAGTCCAGGTATATTGACACTATACTAAAGAGATTTAGTATGGAAGATTCCAAACGCGGTAATTTACCCGCTTGTCACGGGATCACCCTCTCCAAAGAGATGTCTCCAAAGACTGATGAAGAGAGGGCTCACATGGGAATTATACCCTACGCTTCGGCAGTAGGATCTATAATGTATGTGATGTTATGTACCACACCAGATGTAGCTTACGCACTTAGTGTGGTAAGCAGGTATCAGTCTGACCCAGGTAAGAAGCATTGGATAGCGGTAAAGAATATTCTCCAGTACCTGAGAAGGACTAAGGAGATGTTCTTGATTTACGGTAATGGGGACCTCCAGGTTAAGGCTTTTACTGACTCCGGCTTCCAAAGTGACAAAGATGACTCTAAATCCATTTCGAGTTTTGTGTTTACCCTCAATGGAGGGGCGGTATGTTGGAGGAGTTCCAAACAGGATACCGTCGTAGACTCAACTATGGAAGCTGAGTATATAGCTGCTAGCGAAGTCGCAAAAGAGGCTGTCTGGATGAGGAAGTTCATCTCTGAACTTCAGGTGGTTCCGTCCATTGCCAATCCAATACTTTTGTATTGTGATAACAATGGGGCTGTAGTATTAGCGAAGGAACCAAGGTCCCAACAGAAATCCAGGAATATCTTAAGGCGGTTTCACCTGATCAGGGAGATCGTAGATCGTCGAGAGATCGAGATGCGGAGAGTGGACACAAAAGACAACACGGCAGATCCATTCACCAAGTCCGTCCCTCAAGTCCAGTTCGAGAGGCTGTTTGAGATATTGGGTATGCGGTACGCCAGCAACTGGATCTAGTGCAGACAGTGGGTGCTCATTGCACCAATTATAGGCCTTAGTGCAAGTGGGAGATTGTTGGATATATATGCCCAAGAAGCCTTCATTGTATAGGATGCTAGGGATATGTAAGTACATGACAATCTTGCTTGATATGATAGTACGCTATTTGGTTTGAATTTATCTTAACGTGTGGTATATTTTACTTTGTATTTATAAACATGTTGATAAAGCCCATAGGGTGTTTGCCTGACTACCGGCGTTGTGATGGCAGTCATACTTGTGGGAGCTGGATAGTCAATAGGCACATCCTTAAATGTTCCTGATCGAAGGAGTATCGAGATAGGGCATCGATGCTCCAGAGTAGACTAGTGTATACATATCTAGACCCTGAAGAGGGGCGATGGATTGGTCCCGCAGCCATTGGTGATGTGCACCTAAGATTATATACAGATGCTCACTGGGTGTAAGTACACCGGACAGGACTTGCCGAGAACTGACTGGATGGTATTATACCTAACGTCAGATTGCAGTTCTTAGGTGACATGTGTGCAGATAGTCTGTTGACTTAAGGTCGTCATTTGTCTCGTATGAATTCCTACTATACTTTGATTACTACCCTACCACGGCTCAAAGGAGTCGTGCAAACAGGTTTTAGTTGGGTACAGTCCCGAGCCACATAGAGGCAGAGAGCGACTGTTAGGGATTCTTCTCTCCCGGTATAGGAAGTTGATATCGCACTGTGATCGGTTGGTCATTACCATAAGTCCCTGGCCAGGGCTGATTGAGAATTACCGATGGACTGATCAGTAGATTCTCGGATGGTCTTGAGCCATGCCGGCATGACTTGTACGGTTATTAGGGGTCTGATGTTCACCACCCCTAGACCATACATGTGATACTCTTAGACGAACAGACCGGACTGCGCGGATATTATCACGGACATGCTCAGTAGGAGTTCGGATGAGTTTCCTCATCGGCCTTCTTATCGACATCTACCTGGGGACCGTTACGTACAGGTAGTGCCGCTTGCGGTCTGTGGTTAAACCCACTGCCAGCATAGTAGTCGAGTCTTTAGAGTCCCACACATAGATTTCCCTACTCCAGGCGAAACGATATAGAGGTCGTATGGTTTTACGATAAAGGGTTCGGACGCATACGTGTGTTTACGCACGTACGACGTTCGGACAGTTTTTACTAGCCGGCTTTGGTTTAAGCCAGATTCTAGTATCGGGTTATTGGATTTATACAGTCTAAAGTTTTTCCGTGTTTTCACGGATGGGAGGGTCGTTCTCGTAATTTTGCGGGAAGCTTCTAGAAGCATGGTGACTTGAGGGTTTAGGTGGCATTTTCATTAAATGCATTTGTGACTCATTATGTGTGATTCATCATATCATTAATGCATCATTAAATACATAATGACTCATATAGTGAATCACTCATATTGAATTAATGTAGCATGATGAATAATCACATTTATTCATTTATTTGATAAAACATTATGCTCCATATAATTCAAGTGAGAAACAATTCCATTATCATTATCATGTTCACCTTCTCTCTCATCAACCTCACTCTCTCTTCAAACCCTAATGCTACCACTCATGAGTTGAGATCAAGGATTAGAATAGACTAATTAACCCCTAACCTTACTCTATATCACCTAAGTTCCTTTGATTAGCAACTAGAGAAACTTAGTTACCTCAAGATTAGAGGTGAAGCTTGGATTAGGGCTCTTGGGTGGATCATCTATCATGGAAAGGAGGCCGAGGAGGACGTAGAGATCGAAAAGACGAAGGACTAAGTTCAGTAGGTATAATCCCTTTAAATTGTAGTTAAGAACTTCTATGGTTATTGTTAATTATCGTTTAGTAAAGATCTTCGGTTAGTCGATGTTTGCATAAAGAACAAGATCGTTTTTCATATTTCCGTCTTCCCGCAACTCGTGGGGTGTTGTACATCGACTTACACTTGTACAACATAGTACTCATTGATAGTTGTGTAGTGTTCTATCATTGTGTTCGTATAAAGAAAACGTATATCATCGAGAAATGTATCGCGAACATGTAAAGTAAATCTAAGCGTAAATATTAAATGTAACTATTTTCTATGAGATATACCATTATCTTTGAAAATTGAACGAAACGTTGGTTTTGAGATAAGGAAGCCGCCTTGGTTTAAAATAAATATTCGTTTTGGAAATTAGCGTTGCATCCTTGTCATTTATCATTTAAAAAGCAAAACGAATCACTAGTTTTTAAATGAGTATAGCTCACTCAAGTATTACGTTCTAAAATGAAATAAACATGACTCTACGAGTCTAAAGAAAACTTGGCCGTTATTTGGCATGCTAATCTCGTCATCACTAGTACGGAATGATTCCTCATACAATATTCTCATTTTCACAATATCCAAATTATCTCAAGTACGGTATGATCCTTCATACAAATCCACCAAGCCATGAATAAAACTATATGCACATGAATAACATACTAGATATAACATAACACTAATATCATTAACTTGAATTAACACTAAGAACTAAATAGATAGCATAACTATCCTAGTTATATGGTTGCGGGGTGCTATACGCCATCGACCCGACTTCCCCCATAGATGTAAATCTACTCACCAACTTGTCGAGCTCGTCGAATCCACGATCGCTTTTCCTCGTCTTGATACCTTCAGTGTCCCCGCTAATACTCCTTCAAATGTAAGAACACGCTCGCCAATAACATTATCTTACTGGCAAAATATAGCGAGAAAAATACAATGCTCGGATGCATATTGTTTGAAAATGTTAGCTCAGAAAACGGCAGTATTTTGGCTCACTTCGAAAAATCACCAGAAATCGTAAACACAACGTTTAGAGTGAAAATAAAATTATACACATTGTTAAAGGAGTTAATTTTGATAGCCCAAAATATATTTTCCAATTTCTATGTATAGGACATGAAATAAAATGTAAGGTTAAAACATGTTCCTGGATAATCTGCAGAAACCATAAAACAACCTTCACTAAAAATTTGATATCTCTCTATTTTGTATATAGAATAAGAAAAATAAATATTTTATAGACATCTACATAAAATTATCTACAACCTACAATTTTCAGATTTTACAAATTGTTAACAAATAAATTAAGAAAATTGTTACAATTTGAGTGAAAAACAGCTACTGGAAATGAAATTTCCAGTTTGGAAACCCTTTCTTTAAAAATTCATATAAATTTTATTTTACAGTAAAACTTAACCAAATATTTTTGGCTAAATGATATGGCAATTATCTACAACATTTTAGTTTTAACCATTAGCAAATTATCAATAGAGAGTCATCAAAAAAATTCAAAACCCCTAACATGTAACTAATATTGAGCCAGCAAATAAAACTCACTATCACTTCAAAATTTAAAAACAAGATGCTATTTACCTATATGGAATGTGAACAAAGAAATTCCAATCTCATAAAATGTAGGCTTGAATCATCTTGTATTGGTGTTGGCTATAGCTTGATGATATGCTCAAATTTGATGATGGAAATCATGGCTTTTCTCTTGTAGTTATGAACACTTAGAACTTTTGGTGTTGGAGCTTGAAAAGAGTATGTTTGTTCAGTTTGAGAAACCTAAAGAATTTCTAAATGTTGTGTGTAGAGAAAGTATGAGGTGTTAAGGGAGAAGGAGAAGGAGAAGGTGGAGATTGGTAAGGTGGTGGTGTAAAGTAAGATGGAGGAGGTGGAGGGAGGTGAGCATGGGTGAGGGTGTGCTAGAGGTGAGGGTTTAAACTAACATTTACCCAACCGCAAAATCATGAAAACAAGAATACACCATTTATGTAAAAATCTAAATCCATATGTAAAAAGAAATGAAATACTTATTCTAATACTTAAATATCATTATCTTAATATAAAATATCATGTCATGTTAAAATAATTAATATATCATTTTTATGATATCACACACTTTTCTTCATATTACCAAAATAATTACATTTTTTACGGATATAATTCCGACACCCAATTTCATAAGCGATATCATTTTTGTAAACTTATTATATTCATATTTAAAATTATAAATTAATATTTATAATTTTTCAAAATGTTACAACTACACAGAGCTATTGAAGTGAAGGACCAGTCTACAAAGGTTGTATTCCCATTCACTTAGTGTAAAGTTGTTTACATGCTAGCTTACTCCTAATCCTCTAGTTAAGATCTATGGTTCGGGTTCTTTGGCACGCTGAATTTTTGTAAAACGACATGGTAGATGCCTTCTGGAACCCCGTAGTCGTGCTAGGGAACCCTACAGATATCACTTAGAAGTCCTCACGACTTCTAAGGAGAATTTACACCTGTGAGATCCTCACGACTTATAAGGAGAAATAACTTTATGAGACCCTTACGGATCATAAAGTCAAAAAGCCTTAGCCGGCAGGATCCTAATCCTGTTTACTACACCATCTTTGTTCAGACCAGCAAAGGCAAATGATGATTCGCTCCTGGAAACATCCCAGTGGTAGCGATGTTGATGCCTAAATTGGTAGCAAATTCCAAGTCTTCTCAAGGCAAATAATGATTCGTTCCTGGCCATATTCCAGTCGTAGCAATGCTGATGCTTAGATTGGTATCAGAACTCAAGTTCCATACTCGCAACAAAAATCAGCGAGCCAAAAATGCATATGAAATAGCCGAAATGATGGGGCAACTCGCAATAAAAAGCAGCAAGTAAAAAGAAAAAATAGCCGAAATGATTGGGCACCGTGAAAAATAGCCGAAATGATTGGGCAATCGCGACTTTCGCAATATAGAAAGCAGAAATGATAGTGCATCGCGGAGAGAAATAAAAAAATGATGAAACTTTTTCCTTGCAGGTGAGTCTATACTGACCCTTGTATACAATCCATGGGCATAAACGGAAAGGGAACCACATTTCCCCACCAGGCTCTGTCAAAGAGAGAGTCAGATCTCGACGGCAACATCCACAGCCTAGAAGATCAACATGGCGTTTCTTTTCACTCCAGCAGGATGCAGACGCGATGTCAACAAACGACCCCAGTGTCAAAACTACGGAGCCATGGCTAAGTCCCAAGTTCCAGGCCTCAACGGTTCACAAAAAACCTAGAGACCACCTTGATACTCGTTTCGGAGCAGCAGACACAGTGTCGATAAATGACCCCAGGGTCAAAGAAACGGAGCCATGGCTAAGTCCCTAGTTCCAGGCTTCGACGGTTCACAAACAACCTAGAGACCACCTCGACACTCATCTCGGAGTAGCAGAAACAGTGTCAACAAACGACCTCAGGGTCAAAACAATATGGAGCCATGGCTAAGTCCCTAGTTCTAGGCCTCGACGGTTCATAAACAACCTAGAGACCAACTCGACACTCGTCTTGGAGCAGCATACACAGTGTCAACAAAATACTCCAGGGTCAAACCAAAACGGAGAAATGGCTAAGTCCCTAGTTCCGGTCCTCGACGGTTCACAAAAAACCTATAGACCATCTCGACGTCCGTCTCATTACAGCAGACGCAATGTCAACAAAGGAAGCGAAGGACAAATTCCTAACTTCAGGGTCTTGACGGCAACTCAAATAAAACCTGAAAGACTATCGGAGATCATCCCATACTAGCGCGGAGTGGTTATGACTTATCTGGGATCCCAAACTGAGCCTAACCTCAAGTATAAAGCGACATGGAAAATCCCTAATGCTTGCTCTTCCGACGGTAATATGACCTGGGAGATTACTTGAGGATGTCTTTTCCAGCTCCCGAAGGGATCAAAGACATGACAGTCATGGGGCTACTCGAACAGCAAGAATGCATATCGGGGAATGCATCAGCCAACGCGAAGGTACGACGGACAAAAAATCTAGTACCACAAAACCTAATGGACCTTTGTCGTAAAGAACATGGGTTATCCATGCGTTAGGACAAGTTTGCCTACAAACCTAAGTGAGGTAAACTACAAGCTCCGAAATGAGCTCATAAACTAGAAACTCCGGAATGAGTGAATAAACTACAAGCTCCGAAATGAGTTCATAAACTAAAGCCTCCGGAATGAGTGAATAAACTACAAGCTCCGAAATGAGTTCATAAGCTAGAGACTCCGGAATGAGTTCATAAACTACAAGCTCCGAAATGAGTATATAAACTACTTTATGCTAAGCCAAGACAACAGAAGAAAGAAAAGCGCCGGTGTGAAGAAGAATATGTCTTTTATTCATGAATCAAAATGAATACAAGATACTCTTATTTATGAAAGAATACAAAAAAGAAGAAGAAAGAGATTATACAACAACAAAAAATGTTTAAGCCGGCGGACGGTGCAATAGGATAGTAAGTTCATCATTCTTCCGCTCAACCTCGGCTTCAAGCTCCGTTAGTGCTGCAAGACGGGTCCCTGCCTGAGTCTGTTGAGTCTGGTATGAAGCAAACCGACTCTTAAGCTCCCTCTCGGCGACTTTATGGGCTTCGACCATCTCACGGGTAAAAATAACGGCTTTGTCAAGAGCCACCACCTTTGTAATGGCTTCTTGAAGCACCCGCCAAATTTCGTACGCGCGGGTGGTCTTGGCAGTAAGCTGAACCTGAAGTTCTCCCAAAGATTTTGAAGTTAACTCCCTCTCTGAAAACTTCTGGTTGAGCCTCTTCTCGCATGAATGTAGATTGGCTGCGCACCGTTCGATCCATCCCTGCAGACTCGCTTTTACAGTTAAGATGTCGGAAGGAAGGCGGATGCATTCAAGCCCGTGTAGGCAGACCTCTACTCGGCGACAGTACTCAACCCAGACACGCACCAATGCTTCATCATGATAGATGGCGAGAACAGACAAGGAAGCGTTGGATTCGACAGCAAATTCTTCGGCCATGACAGAGGTACCAGCGCGAAGGTCTTCAATAAGAGCCGTTAGAGAGTAAATGCTTTGTTTTGCCATCCTTTCAGACACACGCCGGGCATAGGGTCCTGGTGGCATGGGGATCCGAGACTCTAACGGGATTAAAGATGGCAGAGCTGCTAAGATTTATGAACAGTCAGTGAAATTTACAAACATGGAGTAAATAAAATAATGCCAAAGATAAAGCGTTACATACCCACAGTCATGCAAGGGGGGTTTGAGAGATCCCCAGGCCCATCAAGGATCTCGACTTCGTTGTCGGCTTCCAGAACTGTGAAGGGCATATTAGCATGGGCAAAGCGGTGCGGATTATACCGCATAAAGAGAGCTGTGTCATTCTGACGGAATACCAAATAGCCCGGCCTAATCGAGTACAGGTGCATAATCTCTTTGGGCTTTAGAGATGGCGCTCCACCTTTTGATAGATCAATCAGCTGCTGAATGGGCCCCGCGGGAGCAAAGAGGACTCGGTCACTAAAAAACCATCCCGCCCTCATTTGAGTATGGTTTGAGCAACGCGGAGGGCCCCTAGCTGAGTCGGATCGGGAGCGGAAGCATCCACCGGCCTCATAACCCATGGGAAGGTATAAGATTCATAGAAATCTGGCCGCCGATGTGCAGCAAACGCTCCCAATTCATGCATCTCGATCCACAGCGTGAAGTAGTAGAAGGAGAAATTTACAATATCCGCACCTAGGGTTGAAGTATTAGCAGCAACGCTTAATCCATGATACAGGTGCGACAATCCTGCAACGCCAACGGCCAATCGCGCCCCTTCAGCTATACGATGAGTGGGGTAGAAGACGGAGGCTCTCATGAAGCGTCGATGCATCGGTATGGCGAACCAACTGAGCCAAAGACTGATGAAGCCGACGAAGAAGGTCTCTTCGTCAATGCCGGGGGCCGCAATCACATCGAAGGACACGACCGACGAGGTCGGGATATAGAACTGCGGCAAGTCTTCCTCTTTCGCCGCCAATTTATTCAACCCAAGCCCAAAAGGGTCATCGATGTTCATGAACTTTGGAGCCTCTTTGGATAAAACATCTCCACGGAGAAAGCAGGCAACGAAGGTCTCTAAGGTGACGCCATGCCCTTCTGATGTCACGAACAGTTTCTCAAAAATACCCAAGGCTTTGATTAGACTAGGGTACTTATGGCGGACGTTGTTTTCAGTCGTCAGGCCGTCAAGCATAGCAGGCACGGTGGCGAACACATACTTATCGGGAGGCAGTAACTCATCATAATGCTCTCCCCTGATCGGCAATCTGGAGATCTCGTGAAACTCTTCCAGTGAAATTGAGACCTCGCGATCCCCTAGCAAGAAGGTGTTGGTAGGAAGATTCCATTGGTTCAAAAAAGCTTTAACCCACCAGACATGAGGGGCATGGTAATGAAATAGAGACGCGTACACCGCTTGGTACAACCCAACCTTCTGCAACCATGCGCGGTGGGCGGAAAGAACGTATCGAGCCCAGGGAAGGTATCCTACTGGGTAGCGGGGGGTAACGCCTACTTTATAAACTTGTTCCCAGGGTCGGGCTTCACCCTGACATATGCGACACCCCAGAATATTTATAGCCGGCAAAGGCTGGTTGGGTATCCTAGTCGTTGACGGCTCAAGTCGGCCCGCAGGAGTCCAATCAGTCGCCTCCACCGCATAAGCAGTCCGTGGGCATTCCATCAGCGATATTGTATGGATGGGTTCTGTTGGCACCTTATAGGTAAAACTACGGCGTCCCCTGATGATATGACCGCACCAAACTCCCCATAAGAGAAGACTAGTACAGTCCCTGTCATGTGCCTTGATCATCGCCTTGGCCTCCTTGTCCGATGGCGATTGCGGAAAAGCGGATTCTGAGCGAGTATAGGAAAAGTAAGGAAGTGAAGCCATTGTTCCGGAAATAAGGGAAAGAAAAACCATTAGTAAAATATACATATATATAATAACAGAAGAAAATGACGGGATGTTTGTTTCGCGGGACCACTGCCCACAAAACCTGTGGACCCCACGAAATCAATGTGGTGGCTCATCAATGATGAGGTAAAACAACCATTGAAAGAATCGAAAAGGATTCTCTTCAAACAGTAAAGTTTAAACAACTCTTAAAGCAAGTCCTATTAGAAAATACAACAGATCCAAATCTGCTTTAGGGGTATTAAAACCCTAAAAGTACTTGAACACTAGGGAATCAAAATACGGGAAAATTCTTTTAAGAGTCTCTATCTCAGAGCCAAGCTCTATGAATACGGAAGTAAATTCCTTTAGTAAAGGGATTAAATCTCAGAAAACCTCATGGTCAGGAGGCAAAGAAAATGGAATTAAATTCCAAGGATCCTTAAAGATCGGTAACATGGTAAAACCCTAAGAAGAGGATTAATAATCCCCATTGATTCAAGGCTTCAAAATTTACAAAAAAATAAATGTGTGTTTTGGATATTTAAGAAATCAATTTATAAAAAGAGCGACGCTCTGTTGATGGATTTAAAATCTAAGGCAGAAAGCAAGAAAGAGTCATTCAAGATCCTTACCTAAAAAGAAGTTTTGCAGAGTTTAACTCTGAAAGATCTAAGGCAGATAAATAAGCTCTGGAGAAGAGAATTAAATTCTCAAGAAAATAGGCAAGGAAGAAGATGAAAGAACAGTGGTCTTCCCAGAGGCAAAACCCCTGCATTTATAAGACATGATAGGGAGCGGTTCATCTCCCCGTCCCCCTAGGCAAATCCAACGGCTGTAAGGATGACAACGTTGCACTCACATGCAAGCCATGTGAGAACAACGCTGGGGGGGATTTGTTCCCTTATATAAAAATATATATACATAGATATATACATAACAATAAAATTAAAAACAAATAATATATATATATATATATAGCTATGGAACGAAAGAGGAAAAACTGACGTTAGTAGGAGCCTCACGTGTAAGCACGTGAGCGCCTATATGCATAGCATATAAGCGCTACATTCAAACAGATGGCAAGCCAAAAAGGGTCACGTGCTACACGTGAGTGCTCCTAATACTTTTGAAGCTGATAGAATTAAATTCTAAACAACAGGATTAAAACTCTATTTGGAAAATACTTCCTTAAAATCTCTCTAATATGGAAAGATCCCTCTCTAACAAAGATCTTGAATGAACTATTTGATAGAATTAAATTCTCTATTAGGAAAATAATTTCCTGATCTTGTTGAACTAACAAGATATTCATATGATAGAATAAAATTCTATATGATAGAATTAAATTTTATATTAGAATAAAATTCTAATCTTATTATCCATATGATAGAATTAAATTTTATCTTGGCGGTCACATGCTACACGTGAGTACTCCTAACGCCTTTGAAGATGATAGAATTAAATTCTAAACAATCGGATTAAAATTCTATTTGGAAAATATCTGATAGAATTAAATTTTATAATAGGAAAATAATTTCATGGCCTTGTTAAACTAACAAGATATTCATATCATAGAATAAAATTCTATTTGATAGAATTAAATTCTATACTAGAATAAAATTCTGACCTTATTATCCATATGATAGAATTAAATTCTATATTGGGGGTCACGTGCTACGCATGAGTGTTCCTAACACTTTTGAAGCGGATAGAATTAAATTCTAAACAATAGAATTAAAACTCTACTTGGAAAATATTTCCTTGAAATCTTTCTAATATGGAATCTTGGATGTACTATCTGATAGAATTAAATTCTATATTAGGAAAATAATTTCCTGATCTTGTTGAACTAACAAGATATTCATATCATAGAATTTAATTCTACGTAATAGAATTAAATTCTATATTAGAATAAAATTCTAATCTTGTTATATATCCAGCTGATAGAATTAAATTCTATGTTAGGAAAATAATCTCCTGATCTTGTTAAACTAACAAGATATTCATTCATATGATAGAATAAAATTCTATCTTAGAAGTCTTTGGATTGGAAAATCCAACGGTGAATAAAATTCACCGGATCTTTAGACCGATTATGAAATCAATCATGATCTCTCAATAAGAGATTTTCTTAACAAATGGATTCTTTTTCTTCTCGTATAAAAGGAAGAGAAGGAAGAACAAAAAAGGAGGAGAAGAGAACAAAAAAAAGAAGAAAGGTAGAGAGTAAGAAAAAACAGAAGAAGAAGAAAAAGAAAAAATGTAAAAGGAAGACAAACAAAAAAAGATAGAATTCAATTCTCTTAAAGAAGCAGATCCCTCTCTAAGGAAAGAAACTCTAGGTGAGAAGAAAACACGGGGATTATTTTATCTCTCCTTTGCCTCTCTAAGGGTTCAACCCTTCATACAAGAACTTAGTTCTTTCTCTGGTTGAGATCTGTAGAACCATATCCCCCCACAAGTTGAGAATTTAATTCTCACCGGGGAGATTCTTTCATGCAGATTCAAAGCCTAGAGGAAAGAACTGAGTTCGAAGAGTTTAACTCTTATAATAAAAAAAATATACAAAAATTCAATTTCTCTAAAGTTAGGGTTTAACCCTATAAACAGAATTTACTTATTGCAAAGAATAAAGGGAGAACTTGATTCCTGATAACCACAGAAAAATGGCATAATGATTTATTAGTGTTCAACACTATAATGAAACTCACGTGCCCCACGTGAGTATCTTTAATGAACAAAAAAAAAGACAGAGAGTGCCTCACGTACCACACGTGAGCGCCCTCAAAATTTAGTGTTTAACACTGATTCAGAGGCTCAAGTGGGAACACGTGAGTGCTGAACGTATACTAGTGCTTAGCACTATGAGAAGTTAAATTCAGCCACAAGTTGGCAAAGTCTTCCTGAGATCAAAATATCTTTGATATCCAAATAGACCGAGCCTCTGTGCTTATGTCTTCCCAAACTAATTCCAATCTCATATACAACTGATGACTCATCAACAGATGATATCCAAAACTATACCCATCCCACATTCCCTCGAAGTGATCTTAGTCTCAAAATACGACTAATGATTTCTGGGCTTGTCCAGTAATTCCTTTTCTCTTAAACATGGGAGTTGGTTCAAGGGTACATCTCTCTACACCTCTGATACGTGTTGTTGTAATTCCTCAGCATCTTCAGAGAGGTAGCGGGTCACGACAACCAACTGTTTTTGGGTGCACTTCCCTGGATGAAGTGCACACTTCAAACTACAACGGACCGTAACGTCCTTAAACTATGACAGACTGAAACGTCGTTAAACTAACTACAGACCGAAACGTCCTTAAACTAAACCCTCACCTCAAAAATGGTGATCTACGGACCGAAACGTCCTTAAACTAACTATGGACCGTAACGTTCTTAAACTAAATCCTCACCTCAAAAATGGTGATCTACGGACCGAAACGTCTTTAAACTAACTACAGACCAAATCGTCCTTAAACTAAACCCTCACCTCAAAATGGTGATCTATGGACCGAAACGTCCTTAAACTAAAATAATAGAGCCCAAATGCTCTTTTGTTGGATCTGAATGATCCTAAAACCTTGTTAAGTAGATCTTAGTCTAAAATTAGACTAACGTATCCTTAACAAATATTTGATCTTAATCTCGAACGAGATTAACGATCCTTAAATCAAACCAAACCCAAATCTAAGAATATACGAATTTGGACTAATCCATGCCCTACGGGCGACAACATAAATTAGCCTTCGTATACAATCCACGGGCAACCAAAAAATAAAATAAACACACACGACACGAAGTGAACATCTGGAGTAGGAGAAAGTGGTTATCGCGATGCGATAACGTAATTAACTGCAGGGGCTTGCGCCTGCAGAGAAGAGCGTCCCCACAATTAAAAACCCCTTAGAAACAAGGGAGAATCTGACGAAGCCTGCTACAACGGCCGCATCCGTCCAACCCTCCGATATACGGTGTCCTAAATCAACTTGGTATCTTCGGAGAGGTAGACGGATAAACCCAAATAGCAGCTGCCCCCAAATTCAGGCGAGACGATCCATCCTGGATCCGTCTCCAGTTTTTGGTGGTGAACAAGCGCCACAAGAACCAAGAGCTTAGCACTTATATAAAAAGGGGAAATAAAAACCCAAAAGGCAGTGTCCATATTGGGGCGCCTCACGTGATTACACGTGAGCGCCACAAGGACCAAGTGCTTAGCACTTATATGTAAAAAGGGGAATAAAAACCAAAGAACAGCGACCATATTTGCGGTGCCTCACGTGTTCACACGTGAGCGTCTCCAAAGTTCAATGTTTAACATGTTAGTTATATGTATGCCGTAGAGGCCATTACTGTACATATGATATATATTGTAGTGGATGCTTGGACATATATAGGTAGGACTTTCTTGCTCGACATGATAGTATGCTATCTGGTTGCTCTTTATCTTAACATATAATCTGATTGTCTCTATGTTACATGTTGATAAAGCCCTTAGGATGAGTACTTGACTACCAGGACAATGATGCAGATCATACTAGTGGAGACAGTGTAGTCACTAAGTACATCCTTCAAATGTTCCTAGTCGTTGGTATATCGAGACAGGGCATCGACATACCAGAGTAGACTAGCGTATGCGCTTCTTGACCCATATGATGGGCGATGGATGATCCCATATCCATTGGTGTTTGACATCAGAGAAGGTATACGGGTGCTCAGTGGAGACTGGGTACACTGGAAAAACTCGCCGAGAACTCCTAAATGGTATTATACCTCACGTCAGATGGCAGTTCTCTGGTGACACTGGTACAGGTTAGTCTGTAGACCCGAGAACGTCATAGAGTCTTGTGTGATTTCCACTGTGCTTTGATTTCCATCATACCACGTCCAAGAGGGCGTGAAAAATGGTGGATTTTGGGTACAGTCCCGAATCACATGGAGACAATGAGCAATAGGAGGGAATTCGTCTCTCCCGGTATAGGGAGTTGATGTTGCGCTGTGTTCGATTGGCTATAACTGGAAATCCTTGGCCAGGGTTGCTGAGATTTACTGATAAGTGTTATCAGTAGTTTCTCGAACTGTTATGGACCTCATATCGACATGACTTATCAAACTACTGGGTCTGACGTTTACCACCCCTAGGAGAGATATGCGACATATCAGACGAAGAGGCCGGACTGTACGGGAGTGTTACTAATAGGATTCGCAGGAGAATGTACATACTTGCTTGTTGATCTTCTGATTGCTTAATACCTAGGTGGCTGTTACGTTTAGCTGACCGCTTGCAGCTTGTGGGTGTTTGATATGATCATCCCTACCGCCGGCGTATTGACGATTCTTTAGAGTCCTACACAGAGGTTTCCTGGCTCAGGCAAAACGGAGTAGGAGCACATATGTGATATGTGCGGGACCAAGAACAATACGTGTATGTGATACCGTATTAGATTCACGCGATATATGATATCGGCCAGGTATATGTGATATAGCCGGGTCATCGAATCAAGTGTTGATTCGATGAACTGATACAGATTATATTAGTCGGTTATTTGTGAAATAGCCGGATTATCGGATCAAGTGTTGATTCGATAATTTAATGTATAATTATATATTTGATATATTATATTATATTAACTAATATTAGCTCACTTAAAGATTCTTTTTCTCACTTGGATAATACATTGATATATATGTGATATATGTTAATTGTATTATTTTATTTTGTTACAATAAATATTGTATATATGATATATAATATTGTAACAAGTTAGGGTAACAAATACAACATGTTTTGTGGAGTTTAAATATGGTTAGGGTTTGGATTAGGGTTAAGCTTGGATGGAGCTTTCATGAAGCTTCATGAAGCTTTGATTTTGACTTGTGATATTTTGTGTAGATATTTCTTAACCCAACCCAAACCCTTTACCATAGTTAAATCTCTACAAGGGTTAAGTCTCGATTCTTAACCCATGGTTGCAATTCTAACCTCATACACAATATTCATTATTCATCACAAATAGATTTCTTCTTCTTCTTCCTCTTGAAAAAAGCTTTCTAGCTTTTTGACATGTAATGATAATGAGTGAGAAATTGAAAACAAAAGAGAGCTAAATTCCTACTTCATCATCCTCATCTATTTTAGCCACTTAGATTAGGGTGTTTGCTTTACTAATACTTGATTAGTGAAGCAAGAGCTTGGGTTTGAGTTTCTTCAAGATAGATCATCTTAGTTGTTGAAGATCGGAAGCAAGCATGCATCTTTCTCTTCATGGAGCCTCTCTAGAGTCCGGGTATTTGATGATTGCAGCGAAGAGACCTCAACACGGAGCTTATGAAGTTAAGGAACGGACTACAAAGGTTGTAATCCCGAACTCTTAGAAGTAAAGTTGTTTACTTGCTCATTGTTTTGCCTAATCTCTACTCTAAGATCTTGGTTAGGGTTATTCGGCACTTGAAAAATTTGATTTTGGCATGGTTGATGCCTTATTCTAGTGCCTAATAACCCTACAGTGGTATCAGAGCCAAGCTAGAGTTTTAGGCGTTGTCTGGACGAAGTTTAAAGTCCGATCGAACCCCGAAACCCCGATATGAACCCCTTCTCTGGAAATTTTTTCAAAAGTTGAAATTTTTCATATTAAAAATACTCAGAAAATCATGCAGGGAATTCTAAGAATTACTGTGAAGTACGAACCCGTAACTCCCTCAAGGGACCACGGAATCGCGGCCAAACCATGCGTTTGGTGGCGGTTCCGCGGCCAACCTTGGGAGTTAGGGGCTAATACTTCAGGGTATTATTCTTGGGTACTTTTTCATACTTCTGGGAATTTTTAATTCTACTCAAGTGTTGAGCTTTCTGGGAAATATTGGAAACTCGTTGATTCGATTGAAAGGTTTAACTTCGTTTAAGTTTTTCCGGGTAATTTAGAATGTGTTAAAAAGTTCGAACGGATATCAATAACTCACTTTTTCCTCTGTCGGAAAACTTTCAAGTGTTGGATTTTTTCACGAGTTTGAAACTTTCAGGAAATCATGCAAGTGTATCTGTGGACCCTCTAGAAGAACGTAACCTTAACTAGATTATGTGACCGTCAAAACTATCACCGAACCCTAGGGTTTGTGGTAGTTTAGTGTTGCCACATGTGAGGCGTTGGTTTGACCCTTCTACGGCTGGTTCATTGGGGCTGTGACATGTTCTGGGATTTTTGAACTCCACTCAAGTGTTGAGCTATTTGGGAAATCTTGGGTGTTTGATTATTCGATCGGAAAGTTTAACATTGTCTATTTATCTGGAATGTGTTACAATTTTTGGAATCCACAAGTAGTTATGAGATAACTAATTTGAATGTTATAAATCTAGCAGTTTAGTCTCAGATGATCGGTTGCCACGGGATTTTGATGCCATCAAAAGTCCGTCGCAATCACGTAGCGTACGCGGATACTCGCCGGGTAAACTTAATAGATAGCCACGCCCCATAGCCCCGACCAAGTGACTGTAGGAGAACCCCGTCGCCAAAAGAATCCATTCGGGTGCTCGCGGCAGCGGTGTTCCGCCTTAGTGCACTTCGTCGACGGCATCAAGGGGTGCGGCCGTCTACTAAAGCTTTCAACGAGCATTCGATCAGAATGTCGGGAATCTTGTTGAATTGCCCGACTGGATATTGAAAAGTGTTTTCAATATTGAGACTAAAATGCAGGGTTTATAATTGCTAGGCATGAGACGTCTAAGGAATTCATTTGGTTAGGCATGTGATGTCTAAGGAGGTTGCGGATTCCAACTGTTGTAGTTTTACACTCTCTTTTCTGCGACTGTAAGTGTAATATGTGGTGTATCGCCGGTTTCGTTGCAGTATCCCAGTGCTTAGCACTGTCAGGTAATTTTGGGAACCCAGCCTTAGCTCAAATTGGCTATGTTTCCTGAGGTCAAAACCTGTTTGATTTCCATTGAACCGAGCCTTTGTGCTCATGTTTTCCCAAATCGATCTTAGTCCTAAACACGACTAATGATCTTTTAACTGATAATATCCAAAACGATATCCGTCCCATATTCTCCTAAGAAAATCTTAGTCTCAAAATATGACTAATGATTTCTGGGTTTACCACTAATCCTTTTTTCCCTCAAATACGGGAATTGGTTCAAGGGTACATCTCTTCACACCTCTAATACATGTCGTTGTAATTTCTCAACGTCTTCAGAGAGATGGCGGGTCTCGATAACCATGGTGCACTTCCAAACTGATGTGCACATCTCAAATCAGACCGCATCCCAAACTGGGTGCATCCCATATCATCGTCGTTCATCCCGTCATGTAACAAATACACGTGTACATAAGATGGACAACGGACCGTAATGTCCTTAAACTAAAACTTCATCTCAAAAATGGTGACTTCGCCTCCAAAATGGAGACAACGGACCGAAACGTTCTTAAACTAATAGTTGCCTCCAAAATAGCGATAACGGACCAAGACATCCTTAAACTAGAACTTCACCTCAAAAAATGGTGACTTCGCCTCCAAAATGGAGACAACGGATCGAAACGTTCTTAAACTAATAGTTGCCTCCAAAATGACGATAACGGACCGATACAGCCTTAAACTAAAACTTCATCTCCAAAATGGTAACAACGGATCGTAATATCCTTAAACTAAAAATTCACCTCAAAAATGGTGACTTCGCCTCCAAAATGATGACAACAAACCGAAATGTCCTTAAACTAATAGTTACCTCCAAAATGGCAACAACGGACCGAGACGTCCTTAAACTAAAACTTCACCTCCAAAATGGTGACTTCGCCTCCAAAATGGCGACAACGGACCGAAACGTCCTTAAACTAATAGTTGCCTCCAAAATGGCAACGGACCAAGACGTCCTTAAACTAAAACTTCACCTCCAAAATGGTGACAACGGACCGTAATGTCCTTAAACCAAAACTTCACCTCAAAAATTGTGACTTCGCCTCCAAAATGGCGAGAACGGACTGAAATATCCTTAAACTAATAGTTGCCTACAAAATGGAGACAACGGACCGAGACGTCCCTAAACTAAAACTTCACCTCCAAAATGGTAACGGACCGTAATGTTTTTAACTAAAACTTCATCTCAAAAATGGTGACTTTGCCTCCAAAATGGCGACAACGGACCGAGATGTCCTTAAACTAAAACCTCACCTCAAAAATGGAGACTTCGCCTCCAAAATGGCGATAACGGGCCGAAATGTCCATAAAAACTAAACTTCGCCTCCAAAATGGCGATAACGGACCGAGACGTCGTTAAACTAAAACTTCGCCTCTAAAATGGGGACAATAGATCGAGACATCCTTAAACTAAAAACAACAGAGCTCAAATGCTCTTTTGTTGGATCTGAAATAAAAATGATCCTAAGACCTTGTTAAGTAGATCTTAATCTCAAATTGGACTAACGTATCCTTAACAAAAAACCAACCTAGCCCTAACTGCTCACATACATTTAAGTTGATCTTAATCTCAAGCCAGATTAACGATCCTTAAATAAAACAAACCTAAATCTAAGATATATGGATTTGGACTAATCCACGCCCTACGGGCGACGACATAAATTAGTCTCCGTATACAATTCATGGGCAACCAAAAATAAAACAAACACACACGACACGAAGTGAATTTCCAGAGCAAGAGAAAGTGGTTATCGCGATGCGGTAACGTAATTAACAGCAGGGACTTTCGCTTTCAGGGAAAAGAGTCGCTACAATCAAAAAACCTTCCTCACAAACGAGGGGGAATCTGACGAAGTCTGCAACAACGGCCGCATCCGTCTAAACCTCCGATATACGGTGCCATAAATTAACTTGGCATCTTCGGAGAGGTGGACGGATAAAACCAAATAGTATATGCCCGCAAATTTAGGCAAGACGATCCATCCGAGTTTGTCTCTATTTTCGGCGGTGAATAGATTCTGGCACGCCCGGTGGGACCTCTTTCTCTTTCCACTCCATACTTCGTGTGTCATGTTTTTCCGCGATCAAATAATCGCGGTATATATATTTGTAGTTGCCCTTGGGTGATGCGATACCGAAGTTTGCGTTTCCTCTCTTTTTAGAATGGTGTTTCCTTCCACCCACCGCAACTTAGGCTCTGTCACATCTGGTGGAGTCAAGTATGGGACACTTGCAGCCTCAAATCTCTGCAACCCGGTTCTTCTAATCAATGGGCTTCTCTTTAGGTCTATGCTCCCACCTCCCACCCCCACCCTCAGTACCTCAACGCCGAAGGAGGAAGCCCAGAAGAAGTCTGTCTTCCATAGGCTGGCTCCTCAAGCTTATGCTTTGCGGACGAAATCAATCTCCAAGGTACCTTCCAAAGGCTATAGTCGATGCAAGGGGTAGAATATTTAAGCTCTCAAAAGAAACAGGGGGCAGGCTCAGCAAAATCCTGTGGCTAATCAAATCGTGGCCATAAGAAACGGTCGAAATTGATATCGTCATCATACAAAATGAGCTGGGGGTAGTTCTCCATCAGCATTGACTCCACCTGCTGCTGTTCCAACTGGGAACAGCTTCAAAGGGCTGCGAAGGGTCAGACAAAATTCTCCCATCACAGTATTGAAAAAATCTCCACAGTCCATGGAGATCCCACGAGAGCATAAACCAGTTCACTCCCTAAAACAACATTTCTCATCTATATATAAGGTGTGGAAGCAGGTGAAGGACTCTGTCGTCAACCGCGGCTTTTCCCCTAGACGTCAGCCAAATTCTGACGAATCCTCTTTCAAATATAAAGGGACTTATCCCAATACAGATCCTGATACAGCGGTTCCTCCCAAACCAAAGCGGCTTCTCATAAAAAAGAGGCCTAATAAAGCTCAAGTGCCCGAGGTAAACTCCAAAGGCCAAAACTCCAAACACCTCTAAGCCTGGGGGTATAGTAGTTCACACGGTTTATGTGGTGAACTCTAAAGACGAATTTCGAGTTTCTACTAGTCATCGACCTCAAACTCGGTCCCTGATAAAGGCCCAACCGCAGTAAATAAACAGGCTATATTGCCGGACGTCAAGCCAATCAAATAGGTACCAAGAAGGATGCGGCTCGAACTTGAGATGAGTATCAATGCCGAAGTCAAGAAACTAATCGACTCCGGTTTCATCCAAGAAGTTTAGTATTCCGACTGGATCGCCAATATTGTTCCAGTGATGAAGAAAAATGGAATGGTGTGCATCTGCGTAGAGTTTCTTGACTTCAACAAAGCTTGCCCGAAGAATGACTTCCCAGTACCCGTTACCGAGATGATGATCAATAACACATCCACTCATGAAGTATTCTCCTTCATGAATGGATTTTCAGGGCATAATCAAATAAAAATGCATCCTGAAGACCAAAAGCATACTGCCTTCCAGACTCCAGTAGGCATATTCTGCTATAAGGTGATACCCTTCGGTTTAAAGAACGCAGGCGCTACCTACCAGAGGGCCATGACAAAAATCTTCAATGACCTCATACATGAGATTGTCGAATGCTATATCGACGACCTTGTGGTGAAAAGAAAATCGTACGTGGAACTCTGGGAACATTTGAACATAGTGTTCTAGTGTCTTCGGAAATACAATTTGAAGATAAATCTTCTGAAATGCGCGTTTGGAGTCTCCTCGGGTAAATTCCTAGGATTCATCATACGACACCGAGGTATCGAAATAGACCCATCAAAGATCAAGGCGATTATAGAGTGCCCACTCCAAGAACTCTTAAACAACTGTGGTCTCTCCAAGGAAAGCTCACGTATATCTGGCGGTTTATAACCAACCTCTCCGGCAAATGCCGCCCCTATAGCCATCTAATCAAGAAGGGGACCATGTTCATCTGGGATCATAAATGCCAAAATGCACTGGACAAAATCAAGCAGTACCTGCAGAATCCGCCGCTACTGACCGCTCCGGTCAAGGGAAAGCCCCTCATCCTATACACAATAGCCCTTGAAGGTTCTTTAGGCACGCTGTGGGTACAGAAGAACGACCAGAGGAAGGAGAGAGCTCTCTTCTATTAGAGTAGAGTTCTCCTGGGGGAAGAAAACAACTGCTCCCCCATCGAAAAGCATTGTCTGGCACTAATCTTCTCAATAACGAAGCTCAGGCACTACACCTTGGCACATGAGGTCCATCTCATATCAAAGATGGATCCTCTCAAATATTTGATGTCAAGAGCCATACTAACAGGAAGGCTTGCCAAATGGGCCCTCCTCTTAATTGAGTTCTCGATAACGTATCGACCTCTCAAGGCAGTGATAGGCCAGGCCATCGCCGACTTTCCTGCCGAGCATCCAATACCAGCCGACTCTCCCTTAAATTGCGAGTTGCCAGATGAACACGCGTTCAATACAATCGAACCAGATAAGGGAGAAAATAATGCCCAATGGGAACTCTACTTCGATGGAGCATCTTCCTTGAAGAGGAGAAAGCAGAATACCCCCATAATCAAAGCCGGAGTGGGCCTTATCTTCGTGATTCCGCAAGGAGGGATAATGTGTTTCGCCCTTTTCTTAACGGAGACAAGAACAAACAACGAGGCTGAGTATGAAGCTTTAATAGCAAGTCTTGAGATCGCTATTGATATGGGAATTGAAAACCTCCTCATATATGGAGACTCCCTGCTGGTCGTTAGCCAAGTAAATGGTGACTATCAGACGTGCAAACCAGAGTTGATCAAATATTGCAAAAGAGTGCAGCAACTGCTGACACAAATCCCTTCCTACATCCTGAAAAGTATACCGCGTGCGGAAAATAGCAAGGCGGATGCATTGGCCAAGCTGGCTAAGGAACTGGCCCATGAAAACCTCGATGATGTAAGGATCATCGTGCAAAGCCGTTGGGTTCTCGCTCCAGCAGAAATATCTTCGGAGGATTTAACAAAGACGTCGGAAGGAAAGGAAGCGAATAAACAAGTAGTCTTCCAAATAGAGGACGAAGAAGAAGCTAAGGATTGGAGAGAAGTCTTCATAGACCACTTCAAATCCCATCGAACACCTAAAGATGCGTTGTCAAGACATCAGCTCATGAAACGAGCTCTATCTTTCGCCTTCGTCAATGATACTCTATACAAAAGATAACTTGACTGTTTATGGCTAAGGTGCCTGGGGCCAGAAGAAGCAAGGAGAGTTATCCAAGAAACCCATGACAGAATCTGCGGTTCTTATGAAGCCGAGCCAAAGATGAAGTTGAAGATCAAGAGAATGGGTTACTATTGGCCCACAATGATTCAGGACTGTCTCGAATATGCGAAGCAGTGTCACTCATGCTAAATTCACGGGGACTTCATCCACCAGCATCCAAATCTGCTACACCCAACAGTGGCTAGCTGGCCGTTCAAAATGTTGGGAACCGATATAATTGACCCCATCGAACCAGCGTCATCAAAAGGACACAAGTTCACACTAGTTATGACCGATTACTTCTCTAAGTGGGAAGAAGCAGTACCGCTAAGAGAAATGAAAATAGAGAATATCCTCCACTTCTTCAGGACACATGTCATCTACCGGTTCGTCACTCTACGACGGATTATCTCATATAATAGGCCAGCCTATAGAAGCTATAAGATCAGCTGCACCGCAAAACAGCGTGATATAGACTGGAGATACCTTTCAGTCTATAATCCCCGAGCCAACTGTCTAGCTGAAGAATTCAATAAGACCTTGACGAAGATTATAAAGAAAACGGTGTCCAGAAACAAAAAGGACTGGCAAGAGAGCTGCACGAGGATCTCTGGGCGTACCAAACAACGTTCAAAACGGCTACGAATACAACGCCATACGCGTTGGTATTTGGTACGAAAGTGGTACTTCCCTTAGAAATAGAGCTATCCTCTCTACGAGTTACAGTTCGATACGAGCTGACGGATGAAGAAAATGCCCATCTTCGGCTTGAGGAGCTAGATGCCCTCGATGAAACTCGCCTCACGGCGCAGCAAAACCTGGAAGCTTACAATGCAAGGATGACGGGCTCATATGAAAGACTAACAAGGCCGAGAAAATTCCGCCAAGGCGAGCTCATACTAGTTGTCAAACGACCAATGATCCCTAATCGTGCCAAACAGGGGAAATTCGAGTCGAACTTTGAGGTCCCGTATATCATAGACAAAGTCTACCAAGGTGGGGCCTACTTGCTCATGGATATGCATTGGCAAAAGACCTTTCAGGCCAATAAACGGCCAATTTCTCAAGAAATACTACGCTTGAAGAGTCACGACTTAGGTCAATGATAGATGACGACGCTCGTGTCTGCTCACTATCTTTCTGAGTCAAAACTCTAAGTGGAATTCGGAAAAAATTCGCCTCAAACATGGCGACTATGGACTGAGATGTCCCTAAACTAACAATGGACCGAAATGTCCCTAAACAAATGTGTCATCTCAAACAGCAACACTGGACCGGAACGTCCCTAAACTAGTGCATCGCCCTAGATATGGTGATACAGTCTCTTGAGATCAATATTGCAATCAAAATCTTGATAGAAAAGATTGCAACTCAAGTTACACTGGTTGTGCAGCTACTTCAGCGAAAAAGCTACCCCTAAACCCCACTGGAAAACAGATGGGTCACAGGCAGCGAAACTACTCTCAAGAGTCCTGCCGTTAAAAAAAACGGTACGTCCGTATGCAAAATGGGCACGGATGAAAACCCGAAAGGACGCCGTGAGTAAAAACAGCGAGACTACCGGCAAGTTTGTGAAAACCCGAAAGGGCGCAATCTCGTTAAAATAAATACACTTACGAAATCCTCACGACTCGTAAGGAGAATTCCTCTGTGAGACCCTCACGGCTCATAGGGTTCAAAAGCCTTAAGTCACGGGGACCTGGACTTGTTCTTAAGCCATCATATCCGCCAAGTTGCCCTACAGGTGGTCCACACCGACCCCTGTATACAATCCACGGGCACAAATAAATATCCTCTCACCAAGTTCCACCACTGGCGAAAAAATTCCACACATGGTAAACGACACTTATAGGTCCTCTCGACTTACAAGGAGAAAACACTCTTGGAAGATCCTTACGACTTACAAAAGAAGATACCACTTAGGAATCCCCACGATTCTTAAGGAGAAAATACACCTATGAGATCCTCACGACTCGTAGGGAGAAAACCCTTTATGAGACCGCTACGGCTCATAATGTCAAAAGCCTTAGTCGACAGGATCCTAACCCTGTCTACTAAGCCACCTTGGTCCAAATCGGCAGAGGTAAATAATGATTTGCTCATGATAATGTTCCAGTCGTAGCGATGCTGATGCCAAAACTCGGTATCAAATTCTAAGTCCTCTAAAGGAAAATAATGATTCGCTCCTGGCAATGTCCCAGTCGTAGCGATGCTGATACCTAAATCGGTATCAAATTCTAAGTCCTCTCAAGGCAAATGATGATTCGCTCCTGGCAATATTCCAGTCACAGCGATGCTGATGCCGGAATTGGTGTCAGGATCCATGTTCCCGGCTCCCAAAAAAATATATGCATATGAAATAGCCGAAATGATGGGGCAACTCGCAAAAAAAAAATCAGCGAGCAAAAAATATATGAATATGAAACAGCCAAAATGATTGGGTACCGCGATAAAAAGCCGAAATGATTGGGCAATCGCGACTTTCGCAATATAAAAAGCTGAAATGATTGAGCATTGCGGAAAGAAATAAAAGAAATAAAAAAATGAATGAAATTAAACTTTTGCCCTGCAGGTGAGTCCACATCGACCCATGTATACAATCTATGAGCACAAACGAAAAGGGAACAACATTTTCCCACCAGGCTCCGTCAAAGGGAGAGCCAAGTCTCGACGGTCCATATACAACCTAGAGACAATCTCGACATTCGTCTCGTTACAGCAGACGCAATATCAACAGCGTTCCTTTTCATTCCAACAGGGTGCAGACGCGACGTCAACAAAAGACCCTAGGGTCAAAAAAAAGCGGAGTAACGACAAAATCCCAGCTCTATCTTGACATTCGTCTCGTTATAGTAGAAGCAATGTCAACAATGATGTTCCTTCTCAGCCCAACAAGATGCAGACGCAACATCAACAAAAGACCTCACGGTCAAAACAAAGCGAAGTGACAGCAAAATCCCAGCTCCATCTCGACGTTCGCCTCGTTACAGCAGACGAAATGTCAATAATGGCATTTCTTCTTAGTCCAACAAGATGCATACACAACGTCAACAAAAGACCTCACGGTCGAAACAAAGCAGAGTGACGGAAAAATCCCAGCTCTGTTGAACAATCTTAGGAAAAATATTTTCTAATCTTGTTAAACAAACAAGAAATCCTCTCTGTTTAACAAAGAGCCTTCGGATTAAAATCCAATGGTGAATAAAATTCACCGATCGATCTAAAGATCACTTTTTATCTCTTAATCAGATATTTGCTCAACGAAATTGATCTTTTCCCCTCTCCTATAAATAGGAGCAAGGAGAGAAAAAGAAAAAAGAAAAAAAAGGAAGAAAAGAAGAAGAAAAAAAGAAAAAAGGAACGAGACAGAAGTAGAGACAGAAAAAAGAGAATTTAATTCTCAGCGAAGACTTGTTTCGTCAGAACATATTAGGTAAAAAAGAAAAAAAAACACAGAGCTTGTTCTATCTCTTCTTGGCCTCTCTAAAAGTTTAACTCTTCATATAAGAACTTAGTTCTTCCTCTTATTGAGATCGGCAGAAGCAGATTTCTCCACAAGTTGAGAATTTAATTCTCATCGTGGAGATTCTGTCCAGCAGATTCAAAACTTAGGGGAAAGAACAGAGTTCAAAGAATTTAATTTTTACAAAAACATATGGGAATTTAATTCTATTGGGGTCAAAAATTACACCCTAGTTGACCAAGTCAAAACCAAGGTCAACCACAAGTCAAGTGGGCCCGAGCCCGAGCCCAAGTCAAGACCAAGCATAGAAGAGGCCGGCTCCCTGCCAAAAAGGAGACAATAAATTAGTCTAAATTTAATTTTTATAAATAAATATATGTAAAGTGGGAAGAAAGCCAAAATTTTGTAAACCCCATGGCTTATGTGCAAAAAAGAAATAAGCACATAAGACATGGGATGGCATAAGTGCCATTTGGAAAAGCCCAAGGGGCTATATGTAAAGTGTGTAGCCTATAAAGGCAACATGATGAAAAAAATCAATGATAACCTTTTTTTCTCTCACAAAAATTTAGGGTCTGTGCCTCCTTCTCCTTCCTCAAGATTCTAAAACCTTCTTCCCCTTTCTGAATTAAATCAAGAGTTTAACTCTTCCTTTTCCAAAAAATAAACAGTTTTTCAGCATCAAACCCTTGAAGAGAAACTCAGATCTTCCATCAGATCTCTAAAAGGGGAGACTTTTAAATCGCACCCCGCCTTTTTTCTAAGATCCAGCCAAAAAAAGAGGAGGAAGAAGGAGACCCACCTCCAAAAATCCTATTTTGGGGAAGATTCAGGGCCAAAAGGGAGAAAAAGTGGTCCCCTTCGGTCATCTTCAAAGATTTCTAGGAGTTTAATTCAAAGATTTCAAAGAGCCGTCCTCAATCCCAGATATTATGCGCCCGAGATACGGGAATATTTTAAAAAGTGCGGATGTCGGTTATATCAAACGGACTCCGAAGCAAAGTTTTATGAAAGGCTATGGCATCCGCCTTAGGTTCGAGTACTCATTGATGGACGAATTCCAGATAGACGGGACATAGGTTTCACTCAACCTGATTCTAATGCATGCTACATGATCCATATTGGTGAAGCCAACGAAGAGTCAAATAATGAAGACGAGCTAGCCGAGCCAGAAGAAGCCCCTCAAGAGCTCGAAGATGGCGGACAAGTAACCTTCGATGAGCTAACCGAGATCGATTTAGGAACGCCTAATAATCCAAGGCCGGCCTACATTAGATCACTCTTGTCAGAGGAAATGAAGGAGCAGATAATTGCCCTGCCACATGAGTTAACCGACTGCTTCACGTGGACGTACAAAGAAATGCCTGGCCTCTCCCCTGAAGTGGTCGTACATAAGCTGGCTATATTTCCTGATGCCAAGTCTGTCAAACAAGCTCCTCGAAGAATGAGAAGGGAGCTGGAAGAAAAGGTCATCGAGAAAACCAAGAAACTCATCGATGCCGGTTTCATCAGAGAAGAGAAATATGCGGACTGGATCACATGCATCGTCCCAGTGAAAAAGAAGAATAGACAGATACGAATTTGGTTTGATTTTAGGGACCTCAACAAGGCATGCCCTAAAGACAACTTCATGCTACCGGTCATGGAAATGATGGTCGATGACACCTCAAATTACGAGCCGTTTACCTTCATGGATGGCTTATCTGGGTACAATACGATCAAGATGTCGCCTGAGGATGAGAAACACACAGCTTTCCGAACCCCGATCGGAATATACTGCTACAAGGTGATGCCGTTCGGACTGAAGAATACATGCGCCACATATCAAAGAGCAATGACCAAAACCTTTGATGACTTAATCTATAAAGTCATTGAATGTTATGTTGATGATTTGGTCATTAAGACCGAAGCCAAGGCCGATCACATCCAAGATCTCAGAACCGTTTTCACCCGACTGAGGGAATACGATCTAAAGATGAATCCTCTGAAGTGCGCTTTTGGCATGTCATCGGAAAATTTCTTGGGCTTCATAGTTCGACATCGGGGTATTGAAATTGACCCATTAAAGATAAAGGCCATCATGGAGATGCCTCCTCCAAACAATCTGACGGAGTTAAGATCCTTTCAAGGCAAACTCGTTTACATACGAAGGTTCATCTCGAACCCATCGGGGAAATGTCGGCCTTTCTCAAAGCTCATGAAGAAGGGTGCTCCTTTTGTCTGGGACGTTGAATGTCAAGAAGCGTTTGAAAATATCAGACAGTGCCTGTTGTACCCTCCGGTGCTTGCTGCTCCTATTCCAAACAAACCGTTGATTCTCTATGCTGCCGCGCTAGATGAGTCACTCGGTATGCTCCTTACCCAGAACAATGAGGAGGGAAAAGAAAATTCCCTTTACTACCTCAGTCGAACTTTAGTCGGGACGGAACACAACTATTCCCCGATCGAAAAGCAATGCCTGGATCTGATATTCGTTGTGAAGAAGCTGAGGCACTAACTGCTCGTTCATCGGGTTATGCTGATCTCCAAGGCCGACCCGCTCAAATACTTAATGACCAAAGCAAGCAAAGCTGGTAGAATGGCAAGATGGGCTGTCATGCTACTTGAGTTTGACATTATCTATACTCCTCAGAAAGCAGTAAAAATGCAAGCCCTCGCTGATTTCCTTGCTGCTCATCCCATACCAGAAGGGTCACCGCTCAATTGCGAGTTACCCGACGAACAAGTGTTGCACCTCGAGGATGACAGGCTATGTTGGGAGCTCTACTTTGACGGAGCTTCAACAATTAGGACCCCCAGCAAATCAAGCGTCCCACAGGTAAAAGCAGGGACAGGATTGGTGTTCATCATGCCATTGATAGGAACCCTACGACGTTCTTTTGCTCTTGCTGAGTATCGCACAAACAACGAGGCCGAGTACAAAGCTCTGATAGCTGGTCTGGAGCTCGCCATAGAAATGGAAATCCTTCGGCTACAAGTCTACGGGGATTCCCAGCTTGTCGTCTGTTGGCTATAGTTCCCTCAAATCAATTATTGGATTGCAGGCACGTGATTGCAATGATTGAGGGATGACCTATACCGGTAGAACAGTCTTACTCGAGATAATAGTATGCTATCTAGTTTGTCTTTCTCATCGTGTGCATGCTTTAGGTGGCATTACAGATCATTATTACATGTTGATAGAAACTATAGGATTCTTTCTTGACTACCAGCAGTATGATGGTGATCATATACGTGGGAGTTGGGTGGTCTATAAGCACAACCTTAAAATGTCCCTAGTCATGGGAGTTTCAAGAGTAGGCATCGATACTCCGAGAGTAGACTAGTGTATACTGATCAAGACCCCGATGAGGGGCGGTGGCTGGTCTCACAAGCCATTAGTGTTAGTTTGTTCACCTAAGATGTATACAGGTGCTCATTAGGTTATGAGTACACCGGACGAACTCGCCGGGAACCTGCTGGTTGGTATTATACCTATTGTCAGATAGCAATTCCCTGGTGACATGTGTACAGGTTAGTCTATTAACCTGAGATCGTTATTTGTCTCGTGTGAATTCCCACTATGTTTTGGTTACTACCCTATCACGGCTTAAAGGAGTTGTGCAAAAAGATTTTAGCTGGGTACAGTCCCGAGCCACATGGAGGCAGTGAGCGGATCGTCAAAGGATTCGTCTCTCCCGGTATTGGGGGTTAATGTCGCGGTGTGCACATGTAGCCATCACCGGAAATCCTTGACCAAGGTAGTCGAGAATTACTGATCTAGGATCAGTATTTTCTCAGGTGGTGATGGGTTTCATACCAACACTAAATATTGCGTTATTAGGGGTCTGACTTTATCCACCCCCTAGACTCGATATGCGATACTCATAGACGAACGGACCGGACTGTACGGATATTGTCACTGTCAGGCTCAGTAGGGTTTCAGGATGAGTTTGCTCGTCGGCCTCCCTTTCGCTCAATACCTGGGTAGCCGTTACGTACAGCTAGTACCGCTGACGTGCTTGTGGTTAAACATACTGCCAGCGTATTGATGAGTCTTTAGAGTCCCACATAGAGGGTTTCCCTGCTTCGAGAGAAACGATGTAGAGGCCGTATGGTTTTACGGCAGGATTTGATCATATATGTGTACTTTTGCACGGATGATATTCGGACGGATAATACTAGTGGGCTTTAGTTTAAGCCGGATCCTAATATTATATTGTTGGATTATTTTCGTCTCGTTGTATTCGTATTCTTCGGACGGATGCGGGTATGTATATACGGAAGAGGGGTATTTTTGCAATTTCTTACAAGAATAATTATAGAAGATTACACCTCATTATGGTTTAGACCTTTTTGGATTAAAAGGTTATTGAGGTAGAGGATGAGGTGTTTATTACATTTTTTATGGTATGGCTAATTAGTGACCCATGGTTTTTATTCTAGCATACTTAGGGTTTTTGTTTGTTATGAGATTTTGTTGACTTGAGTTATTTTTGTTGACTAAGATATTTTAGAGACATGGACATTTATGTGATGGCTCTATTATTTCTTATTACACTCACACAACAAACAAAAAAAACAAGCCATTATTCATTTCTTTTTCTCTTTCTTGAGTTGCTCTCAACACCTCATTCTCATGGCATCTTCTTCTTCCTTTAGCTCCATCCAAACCCTCTCATGAGTTGAGAATCCTTGGGTGTCTTGAGACAAATTAATCCTTCATCACTCTCTACTTCATCTACGGTATCTAGAGTAGCGATCTAGGTGCCCTAGTTTCCTCGGATATGAGGTTGGAGCTCGTTGCATAGACTCTCGGGTGGATCATCTTCGATGGAGGAAGACCGAAGATCAAGCTTGATCAAGAAAGCCCATAGGAGCTTGGGATGATGGTTGAAGACCGAAAGACACGAATCTATTCGGTATAACCATTCTAACTCCTTTGCATATTTTGTTATCTAGGGCTTATGGGTAGATCCGGGTAATTAGTTGTGGTAGCGTCAAGTTTTATAAATTTTTGTTCCGCATTTGGTCACGGATTGATGGCTGGGGCGCTGCCGTAACCCAACATGGTATCAGAGCCACTCCATAAGCCTTAGTTAACTCATTGCGACATTAGAAATCCGCCGTTTTTGTCATGCAAAAACTGCCGACAAAAATAGTTCCAAAAACTGAAAGTTTGAGATTTTTGCACACCCCGTGGGCTCACGGTTTGAACTGAGAAGCCGCGGGGTGGTACTTGGGCACCCCGGAGAATCCCCGGGTGGGACCAAATAGCTAGGCCTATTAGTTAGACCAAATAGCAGTGGGGACCCGAAATTGCCCCCACCTTAGGCAGTTTCGGGTCTGTCTCACCCCCTGGCCACTTCGTGGTGGCCTCGAGGGTGGGGTACCCTCTCTAGGCCCCCCAACTTAAAGTTAATTTCGTGCTCTAACTCCTTGCGAAGGTTCGGGCGCATTTCGTTTCGATTCGAACTTCCGAATTGGCTTTAAACGGTCGGTTTTTGGAACTTTAGCCCACTATTTTTTCGTGGTTTTGGAAATTGGTTTAGTTTTCTAATTGCGTGCGGAATTCTAATGTCGTAGTATTCAGTACATACATTAATATCTGCGGCTGTGAATTTCATTCGAGCGGTACAATTCGTCTAACTGCTATATGTTCTTTTAGACGGGTTTGCGAACGTGATATTCATGTTGATGTTCTGTGTTATGCTGTGTTGTGGCTGGATCGTCGTATGGATATCTTGGGTGGTGCAATGGTAGTACAGTTTGGATTTATTTGTAAATTTGATATTGTGGGGCGAGCGTCCGACATGTAAACTGGCGTCACTGCCTCTTTGTATATTATTTATTTGGGGCACGATCGGGTTGAGGTCGATGGCACCGTTGTATATATTTTCTTTTCTGTACTAGGATTACCCCGTGATGGAGTGCACGGATAGCCAAGTTCTGGAAGGAAACGGGTCCGCATCTCATGGTATTGAGACGGAAGGGGCCTCACTCTAGAATTGGTGGGCTATTCGCCGCACTTGTAGGGGGTATAGGTTAACCCAAGGAGGGGTGCTCAAGTTACCGGATTCCGTGAAATGCCGGGTGGCCCATTCACTTTGATGAAAGGGGTTGCCTCACTTATGGTTTTGGCGGATAACTTTCCGTGCTCGTAAGGGTCTAGGTTTTCATTACATAGGCTATCCACACGACCAGGGGAACGTCGGGTTTCACTTGCGGCCCAAAAGAAACCCGGGACTCCCAGATTATCAGTATTGTTCTGTGATGCTTATCGCTTATCTGTGATGTTGCATATATCATGTCTGGAACGATTATTATATATTGTTATATATATACTAGTAGATGTTGTATATGTTTTGCACCCGCGCTAGTCTAGCCCCCGCTCTGTCGATAGTTAAGTAACCTAACGGGTGATGATGCGGCCCAGTGACGAATGCGGATGGCATATACGTACATCATATTTTCGTTCTTTTCTGGTGTGATTAATTTATGTGACCGCATTGATTCTGATCAATGCATAGATAAAACAAACCTATATATGATGTTGTTGGAACAATTTTCAAAAGTTGTTATTATAAGGACGTTTTCTTTTATTTTGCACAGCAGTATTCAGTTATGAATATCCAGCACCTCATTCGACGAGACAAGAGCCGAGATTCCTTCACCGGGAGTGACCTCTTGGGTAGAAGTTTGCGTCAGGGTAATAACTTCACTATAGTCGATTACTTTTTTGCTTTGCATCGAGGTATTCAGTTGGGAATATCCTGCACCTCATTCGACGAGGAAAGTGCCGAGATCCCTTCACGGGGAATGACCTCTTTAGCAAAGGTTTTCGCCGCTATATATTTGTAAAGCTATTTGGTTTCTTCAACGATATCAAGTTCATTACGTTAAAGGTTTTTCGCCAAAAACCATTCATAGCCCTCCATCATTTCAGACGGGTAGCACTTAGTATTCATGCTATGATTGTTAGCCTTCGTCAAGGCAAAGTGTATGGTAGCTGCTTGTTACCTTTCTGTTGCATAAATAGATGTGTTGGTTTGGGACAGTCGTACAGTCTTGTTAGCCTTCGTCAAGGGCAAGTACGGGTGGGTTCAAATTAACCTGGACAATGATGGGTAGAACTTGACATGTGACTTATGATTGTTGGCTTTCATCAAGGTCATAAGAGCATGGGGTAAAAATCATATCGGGAGTTTCAAACATACAAGAAACTTTCCAGGCATGCGCATACCTTCTGGAGTGTGATAACTTGAGTGGATTCCATCAGGTTATCATGTGATGATAGTTGGATCCCGATTCTGACTGATGAGTTGGTTTACTCCTCGGATGATTTTAGATGATCTCAACTAATTCTTCTTTTGGGTTTGGAGGAGAATTTGATGATATAGTGGGAGACATCCTGATTAGATAAAGTGATTAACCATTCTGATCTAGGTTAGAGTGCAGGCTGAGTGTTTCTTTTCTCACTCTCTTTGGCAGCGACCATGGCCCGACCCTAGACTAGAACTCATAAACCAAGTTAACCGGACCTTCTTAAAACACTGGCCTTTGGATTTTCAGAGTTGCATACATCATTGCCACTCCTTCTTTTACCCCTTGCTTTTCTTCGGAGCATTCCGTATCACTACGAAGATCCACATTTATTGGATATGACCATTGTATAGTTACATACGAACTCGAAGAAACTTTTTTCAGATTCGAGGATGGTTTCCGGTTCTGGAGAAATTTGAATAGGACTATTCGGTTGTCTTTTCCTTTTACCTTTTCTCAGGTTGTGAGGGCTCCTAGGATTAGGAGAGGGTACACCTACCGCGCTTATTGGATAGTTTTCTTCCAAACCATAGACAGGTGTCGAAAGGTGGGGAAGGAAGAAAACCAATTAGCCTAAGTATGGTGTACAGAAGGTAATATGTAAAGAAAAAATAAAGGGATTAGAAAGAGGGCAAAGGAAATTGCGACAACTATCATTCACGACAAAACCGCGTATATCATCGTCACTCCTACTTCACCTTTGCATTTCTCCTGAACATTCTGTATCACTACGAAGATCCACATTTATTGGATGAGCCATCGTATAGTTACATACGAACTCGAAGGAACTTCTTCCAGTTCGAGAATGGTTTCTGGTTCAGGAAAAATAGAATAAGAATTATTCAGTTGTCTTTTCCTTTTACCTTCTCTCAGGTTGCGAGGGCTCCTAGAATTAGGAGGGTACACCTATTAAGATTATTGGATAGTCTTCTTCCAAAGCTTAAGCTGGTGCCAAAAGGTGGGGAAGGAAGAAAACCATTTAGCCTAAGTACGGTGTACAGAAGGTAATAAGTAAAGACAGATAAAGAGATTGGAGAGATGGTAAGGAAATATACGGTTACAGTCATGAATCTGGATAATGGAAGAGGCATTACTAGGAATACCCGGATACCCCTTCGAAATATATTCATGTTTCAGTTTCACTGTGAGTTGTTAATTGAAAACTGATTTCCCATTTAGATTCTTACTCCAGCGTATGTATTTACCAGATCTAATTCTCACATCTGTATGGTATTACAGATGATGAGTGGGAGTAAGATATTGGGAATTAGGTGATTATATCCTCATTATATCAGAATTCGTTGTAATTGGTAATATTTGAGGAAATCACCTGGGTTTTTGCCGGATGGCAAATATTTGGTTTTGAATATCTGTAGTTATGCACCAATTTCAAACTGATATATCTGTACGTTTATTTTATAAAGTGAGATATAAATTTTTGAAATTATGTCTATGACATTTACCTATATCAGTTGATGGTTAGGTTAGGAGCATTCAACAACGGTGTAATTATTCTTAATCATAATACAGTTTTCAACCTACGACGCACAGGGTTTGAGTTATTGAACTTAGGGGACTTATACAAAATATTGTATGTTGTCCAGTGTCCATTAGGACAAAAGGGTTGGTACTCATACTGTGTTCTATTTACTTATGATTTCTCCAATTTTAGACAAGTATTTCATAGAAATACAAGGTCCAAGTTTTGAGAAGTTATAGGTACAAGAATAAAGTAGAGAACCATTTGTTGCAAGTATCGGGTTCTTTAAGGTGGTCGAATATGTAGATACTTGTGTTTGGTATTCAGTTGATAGTAATGGTTTTGAGAACTTGCTTCTCTTTCAGGTTACTCATATTTGGATGCACTCCTAGTTGAATAATGCTAATCGGCCTCTCTCCATTTAGTTAATATGCACTGGAGACAGCTGCATGATTTGAATCCGGTTCAAATTAAATTAGTGCATCTGTTTCTATATTGTATATAGAATGGTTCATATCGTAACGATATTAAGGTATATGAAGTTGTCCGGCTTATACTTAAAACCAGACTCTGGACATACTCAAGGCACATTTCAGTTATGGCAGTTTGTGGGTTATCCCGGGCTATGACGAAGGGTAATTTTCTACCAGCTGGAAGATCAATAGTGATATTGTTCTTGACTCGCCACAGTTTTAACAAAATGGAATTTTTCAGAAAACATTAGTGGGAGTATGGTAGAACTAGAAGTGATTCCAGAACCACAAACGATTACTAAAGATTTAATAGAACCGAAAGATTCAGTTGGTTTTTGACATTCCATTAGCCACTCCGCAGATATGGTGGGTAACCTCAGACGCCCGAGAGGTACTTCGGTATCCTCAAAGACGATGACCGTGAGGTTCTTGTTTACCCAGACTTTCCATTGCTGCTGTTCTAGGCTATAAGACCCAGGAGGAGGATGAGTATAGCGTCATTCTAAACTAGTTTTAGAAGTGTACGTGTATATGACTCTACCAGAGGGTTGTTGTAGTCAGTGGGAGCAGTGGAAGCATAGTGAACAAGTAGCTTGTGTCTATTTATAGACTAAAGCAGGTATAGCGGAGATAGATCATCTATTTTTGATGTGACAATCATAGGTTTTGACTTCATCAGAATAGGAGATGGATCTGTTAAGAAGGTAGTAGGGTGTCATGTCCTGATATATGGATGACATACACTTTGTAAGAAGTAAAATTCCTATCCTACGATCGGTTATTGTTCATATCAGATTTTTGCATTTTTATATCGCCCATTCTTAATCACATTGCATATAAGTAGGTACTTTTGATTCATGTCTGCTAAATAGTTGCAGGTTACAGGTTCTCAGCTCGTTACAGTGAAATTCATGAAAAGTCGCTACAAATGTGAGACTACGACCAACAACAGATGAATCCGTATGATGCTGCCTACCAGTTCAAGGAACAAATGGAAAATCATTTAGACACTTTAATGCACAAAGCAAAAGGGCAACACAAGATCCAAAACTTCAACACGGAGCTCAAGGCAAAAGTCCACATTATTCTGCACTGTTGGAAATCTGGAAGGAGATTGAAGAGATTCTAAGAAACCAAGTGACGAAAACAGAAGATAAAAGGAACATGAAAAAAACCTGAAGAAATGGGCCCATGAATCCACCAAATGGCCACGGAACCGCGGCCAAACAGGCACTTCTGCGGCCACGTTATGCACGTGTCGGTGGGGGTGTCGGTGCTTTGACCCGGCTTTCTTAGGGTAGTTTTGTAAATTTATATGTGGATCAGAATGTAACCTAGGGTTTTTTCTATCTATAAATAGGAAAACTCAAAGCCAAATTAGGCATGCCTCTCTTTATTTTTATGCCTCTTTTTAATTTCTAGATCTAAAATTTAAATTCCATTGTAATGCGTTTTTGAGAGGTCATCAATAAAGTAAGTTTTTTTTATCTTGCATTTTTTTCTTATCCGCAATTTATTATCTGCAATTTTTATTTGTTCTTTTATAATCTGCAATTTAGGTCTTCAATAAAAATATAAAAATTTTGTTTTCATCTCTTTTTAATGGGTGAGTAATTCCTCACTTGTTAGGGCTAGGAGAAGAAAGGTTTGAGAGAAGGAAATCCCCCTCACTCCTTTCTTTACCCAATAATTTTAAATACG